>OX328270.1:5995000-10995000 GCA_946814005.1 Chamaenerion angustifolium
ATGTACCAATTATCATCATTTTCAAACATGTTGGACCAAAAACAATTGTTTGGGTTGGAAAATCATTTTTGTCAAACATGTTAGCACCATTTTCAGACTTTTCCCTATTTGAATTTGGAACTTACTGAGAATATGTTTATATCAACGGTTTTGGGTATCCTAATAGAAACATGTTTCACAATAAATTATCAAAAACTTATTTATACAAATTGATTTGAAATAATTTAATTTTTTCAAAACAAATACAAAGATGCAACAATCATACAAAAATATCATACAATCATCTAACAATGACAATTTGTTTTTCACAAAATCATACAATCATCTACATAAGAGAATATATTTTTCAAAAAGTATGTATTTCAGAAAAAAAAATATGTAAATTTTTTATTTAGAAATCTAGGTATACATGCTAGTGAGGGGTAGCGGACTGTTCCACACGGGGGGACACATGTGGGTTTTGTCCGGAAGTGACACACATATGTTCAACAGTAATAATTTTACATTATATATATTATATAGGGTTAAAAAAGATATTTCGCTTAACACTCCAACTTCAGCAACCCTAACATAAACAACTTAGGGTCATAAAAATATTTCGTCTAACATAATAAATATTATTAAAAAAATTGAGGTGACACAAACCTGATACTCCAACTTCAGCAATTATTTCGGTTGTGCCACCACATTCGCCACATGTGGTAGCGTTTTAATATTTTCGCTATCTAAGGTAGCGAAAATGAAATAGGCGCTACTCCAGGTAGCGCGTATTAACATTTTTCTAAAATGTTTCTCTACGTAACTATTTAAAAAAAATAGACATACATACTTTTTGAAAATAAATCATAAGAAAACTGAGATTGTGTGCGTCGTGCAAGAAAAGAGAACTACGTCGTGACTTGACCCGTGTGACAGAAAAGAACTGCGAGAGAAAAGTGAAAAAAAAACTGCAACAGTTTGTACTAGGTAAAGTCATAGCAAATTTAGGGTTAGAAACTTAAAAATTATAATAGATCTAACATTAGCGATTTATATATATATATATATAATCGGTTCCAGGTAGATTTAGTGTACTCTGCTATCTAAATCGGAATCGAAAATAAATGTTCTTAAAATAAATTCTCGAACCCTAGTATATTATTAAAATTGCTGCTTGAAATATATTATAATTGTCGGTTACGGGTAGTAATTTGCTCACCTCTATTTTTTATTACTATTACTATATATATCATGAGTGTTTTTTTAATAATGCGTTCATATATTATTATTTTTAAATGAAAAAAATCACAGAATCAAACCAAAAAAATAATAATCCATTATTTTCTTTAGATAAAGCCGTACATAATGATCTAATCATAGCCCGATTTGCACAATCAAGACTTAGTTTACTCCGATAAATCGAGTTCAACCTGCAAATAAATATTCGGATTTAAGTTCAATTATCATGTTGTTAATTTATGGACTAGGGAACAATTTGAATCATGTTATTAAAAGTAGGGGTGTCAATTCCACAGGATTGGTCAACCGCGGGTCGTGTCAAAATTTGCTAAAATCAAATATGACTCATTAGTTTTCACGGGTCATTTTTCGTGATTCAAACACGACACACGAGTCAACCCGCGCAACCAAAAAATTACATTGTAAATTTATGGATCAACCCACGATCCACACGACCTTATAGGTTTAGGATTATAATATATTTATTTTTATATAATATTTAATAATTATATTATAAATTATTCAACGGTTTGATAGATTGACCCGTTGATAAAAGGTATATTATAAATTATTCAATGGGTTGAAGGTTACGACCCAAACACAACCCGTTTTTGAATGGGTCAGACATGTCGTGTCAAAATGACACGTGCGTCAAAAATTTCAAACTCAAACACGACCTGTGAACGGGTCAACTGCGGTCTCGGGTCACCTACACGTCGTGTCTAAAATCAACACCCTAGTTAAAAGTAAGACCCTTTAAATTAATTATATTGAAAATTCAAATAAAGTCGGAATTCATATATTTAAGGGAAAAGTGTGGAAATAGTCCAACATATTTCTATAAAACTTTAGTTGCACCAACGTATTTTTTTATAATGATTAATGGTTCAACATGTTGAAAAATAAGGGTAACTCGTATCTCCGTTAATTCTCTGTTAAAAAACTTTCGTTAAATATTTTTTATATTTGCAAAATTAATCGAATATTTTTCTAAATGTTACAACTAAACCCTACGAACTTACATTAATGTTACAAATAAGTCTCGACTCGATTCGAGACACACCGGGGGGGCCTAGTCAGGGTATGAACCCAGATCAGGTCACCCAACCCTAGGGACCTAGTCTGAGTCCGAATCCAGACCAGGTCGCCTAAACTTGGGGACCGGACCTAGACCATAAGACCCCATATTGGAGCTCCAATCGTTTGAACCGAACCTAGTTGGATTCTGTCCAAACATATTGGGGCTCCAATTGAGCCTCAATTTGTGGTTTTATGGTTTGGGTTCAGACCTAACTAGGGAATCCAGCGTGTCTCGAATCGAGTCATAACTTGTTTGTAACATTAATGTAAGTTTATAGAGTTTAGTTATAATATTTAGAAAAATATTATATTAATTTTTTAATTATGAAAAAATTTTAACGGAATTTTTAACAGAAGCACCAATTACCATCATATTCAAACATGTTGGATCATTCAAAATATTTTGGGATGAAAAACTATTTTGTGCAAACATGTTGAACCATTTCCATACTTTTTCCTATATTTAAATATAAATAATCGTAAAATTAATATGCTTAAACTTTAAAGTGTTATAAATAATTAAAAATATATATTGGTATTGTGCGTAATAATCTATGGAGACCAAGGCGTCCCCAAGTACTAGTAGACATCATACTAATATGCGCCAGAGAGGATAGAGAGCCTAAGATATGAAATATCTTGGGTGACGTATTTGTATATATATCACTGATCGAGGAAGGGAGAGGCGAAGAAAGAGATGAGTAAAGAAATATATCTTTTTGCGGATTGCATTAATTCTGTGCGGTTTAGGGGACCAGATAATAATATACACCCCAAAGTTCATCTGCTTTTAGCATTTTGTTTTTAATTTAATATTTTATTTATGGATAACCATTAGTTCTTCTTACAAATCAATTTCATCAAACTAAAATCTGAATAGTATTTTTTTTATAATAGATTAATAATTACAAATTACTTTCTGCAATATGAATAATATTAATTAGTTTTTATCACAAACTATATATTTATCATTAGGGAAATTTTATTTACAAACCAATTATTATTTTTTACAGATCAATTTTATTAAAATATTCTAATAGTATATTACATATTTACCTGGAGTAAAATATTACATTACCCCCTAATATTTGACTAAATTTTCAGTTTTCCCTCTAAAATTTAAATCGTAAAATTTATTCCTTCATGTTTAGTCAAAGTGCAAGTTTATCCCATTCGTCAATTTTTTCATCCAAATTTATCAGAATAAGTATTGAAAATTGCAAAAAAAAAAACTATAAAAAATGTCACAATTTAATCATTCCAAACTTTTTCAAATGTTACAACCGAGTTCTGATTCGGTTGGGAATCAATTGAGTCCAAATTGAATTGAGGTCGAACCAGACCCCAATGAGGGGGCTCAGGTCTAGGTTTTGACCCAGACCTGGTTGCTCACCCATGGAGGGTCAGTCTGGATCTTGACCCAGACTCGAGTCACAATCGAATCGGGACTCAATTGTAATATTTGAAAATTTTGAAAATGTTAAATTATGACATCTTTGAAAGTTTTATGTTTTTTTTTTGGCAATTTTAAAAAGTATTTATGTTAAATTTGGATAGAAAAGTTGACGGAGGAGGCAGACGTACACTTTGGTCAACACATGAGAGAAATAAATTTTACGATTTAAACTTTTCGGGAAAAATTCGAAATTTGGCCAAACATTATGGGACAATGTGATATGTTTCCCTATTTACATTCATAACTAGTCGATGAAGGGCAAATATATAAAATACTATCATGGCATTTTGGTATTTTAATAAGATTGGTCTGTAAAAATAAATCATTGGTCTGCAAATAGAATTTCCCTCGTCATTCTCATCATTGTCGTAATCCGTTGTTAACTCTCCAATTGTCATTTCTTAGTCGTCGTCCACCCCCAACCCCACCCTCATTTGTTGTCACGACACGATCTGCTTTAAAGCGTATATGAGTTTGACCTTAACGGATCCTGTGTCTAAACAACTCTTATACGTTTAGACACGATTAATAATCGTGTTTAAACAACTCAGATCTGCGGATATCTGTATAAACACGATTAACTAATCGTGTCGTGTATACTTGTGACACGAATAAAGACACGGTTAATTAATCGTGTCTAATCGTGTCGTGTCTAATCGTGACACGTTCAGAAAAATATATAAAATTAATGTTTTTCGTGTTAATCGTGTCATGTAACATGTCGTTTCGTGTTTAATCGTGTAAATTCGTATCAATCAGGTCGTTCTTAATCGTGCCGTGTCGTGTTAATCGTGTCATATCGTGCCGTGTCGTGTTAATCGTGTCATATCGTGTCGTGTCTATACGTTATGTTTTTCGATTTTTAATTTCCAAGAAAGTTAATCGTGTCCCGTGTCGTGTCCCGTGTGATATGCTACTTAATCGTGTCGTGTCCGTTTATGATATTTTGAGACACGTTTAGAAATTATCCGTTTAGACACGAAACCTGTTAAGACACGACACGATTAATAACACGATACGATTAGACACGACACGATTACCACCCCTAGTCACCATTACTGTTATCTAGCGGGCAACTATTTTACATTTGAAATCATTTTTCTCGAACCACTTAACATTTTCTAACTTAGATGAGTCGTGTTTATATATAAGAAAAAAATTGTCCATAATTTTATAGATTTTCCAAGAAATTGTTTTATTTTACCAAGCAGGAACTTGATTTGAATCCTTTATTTTGATGTGTG
Source organism: Chamaenerion angustifolium (assembly GCA_946814005.1). Classification (NCBI taxonomy): domain Eukaryota; kingdom Viridiplantae; phylum Streptophyta; class Magnoliopsida; order Myrtales; family Onagraceae; genus Chamaenerion; species Chamaenerion angustifolium. Next base: position 5,999,999 of record OX328270.1, read on the forward strand.
AATCCATACAAACCCTTTTTTTTTGCTAATATACAAACCCGTTGAAGCGCATGAATAAAAAAGTTCTCATCGATCTGAATGAAATCCTGATATTTTCCGCCAGAAACGATGATCTAGTTGGAGAATCGTTAACTTCATGTTGCATCAAGCTCACATTACTGAAATATTAGTTTAATTTTAATCAAGTGTTGGATTGGCCATCTTCCTATTACTAAAATATAAAATTAGCCCTATAAACTTTTTATAGCAATCTACCCCCTTAATTTATGAACTCTGTAAATATCAATGTTAAAAAAAGTGAGGTATAAGTGAATCAGATATCTAAATTAAGTTTTTTTTGGAAATTCCATTGAGAATTTATTGACGTCAACATAGTAAATTTGTAACATTCGTTGTTATGAGTGTATTGTGATACATAGGAGTATATTGAATGTTTTCATTTGGAAGTTCAAACTTAATTATGAGACAGTTGACTAATACATGCGTCTTAAATCTCTCATGATATCAGAGAGCGCAGATTCACAAGTTTAAATCCAAAAGGAACATTCTTAAATATAAGTGATCATTTAACAACGTCAAAAAAAGAAGAAGTGATCAAATGCTAACATTTGTCAAACATAAGTGGTTATATATAACATAAGTTTGAACCAAAAAGAAATATTCTCAAACATAAGTAACTATTTAATAAAGTTAAAAGGGTTAATACGTCCAATTGTACCATATGTTTGGGCCATGTGATCGGATAATACCCCTATGTTGTTTTATAATTTTATGGTACCATATGTTTTGCAATGTTGTTATTTGGTCCAAATTACTGTTGCCATCAAGGTTAACTAACAGAATGCTTACATGGCGCTGACGTGGCGGATGGAAAATAAAAATAAATAGAAAACTTAATAAAAATAGGGACAAAATCGGAAACAATTATAAAAATATTTAAAACTTTATATATTAATAAAATTTATTTTTTTAAAAAACAATTGAAAATTGAAAGAAAAAAAAAAGCTAGGGTAAGGGTCCAACCCTATTTTTTTTTTCAAATTTCGATTTGTTTTTAAATAAATGTATAAAAAATAATTTTTATTAATATATAAAGTTTAAAATATTTTTATAATTTTTCCGATTTTTTTTCATATTTTTTTTTAAATTTTCCTAATTATTTTTATTTTTTAAATAAATTATTATATTATATATCTACGTGGCGCTGATGTGACGTTGACGTGGTGCTGACATGGACCATTTTACAGAAAAATCTAACGGTTAACTAACATAGTACCATATGACAACATGCTCCAAACATAACAGACCATTTAACCACATCAAAAACATACGGTACCATTCGATCACATGACCCAACCATGAGGTACCATTGGAGCTATTAACCCAAGTTAAAAAGGAAGAATGACAAAAAACTAACATTGATCAAACTTAAATGATCTCTCTCTCTTTTTATATATACATATATATATACAAGACCCCAGCACGCGCTACGTGCGTGCACGTTGTCGTCGTTGGTTGTGCGTGAGGTCTTACGAGAACATGATCAACCTGACACCTAGGATAATACAAGAATAGTACAAGCATTGAACACTTCATAAAAATATTATTAATGTAAAACTAAACTTAATTTGCATAAGATAATGAAATATACAATTTAAAAACTCTTAAATATTTTTTAAAAAATTGCTCGAGCGACCGGGAGCACTATCAAAAGGAATCCCGGTCGCTCGAGCAATTTTTTAAAAATATTTAAGAGTTTTTAAATTTTATTATTTCATTATATTATGCAAATTAAGTTTAGTTTTACATTAATAATATTTTTTTGAAGTGCTCAACGTTTGTACTATTCTTGTATTATCTTAGGTGTCGGGTTGATGATGTTCTCGTAAGATCTCACACACGACCAACGACGACAACGTGCACGCGTGTAGCGCGTGCCGGGGTCTAGTATAACCATTAGGGAAATACACTTAAGTAGATTATGCAAAATTTCAGTATAGTTTAGTAGTTAATTAGATATATCTATATATATACGTAACACATATCTACATATTATGAAAGTTCATCGTTGAGTTTATTCCAATTTTACTCTAAACACTTGATTAAAATATCATTTGAATTGTAAAACTAAACTTAAATTACCTAATATAGTTAAATAAAATTAATTTTGTTTTAAATAATTTAAAAAAATTACTCAAGCAACCAGGAGCCTCTTTAGTAGTGGTTCTTGGTCCCGGTTGCTCGAGTAATTTTTTAAAAATATTTGTTACTAAGAATATGATCAAACAAATATATGTCGATATTTGATAAAGTTGACCTTGCGCATTGTTTATAGTCATACTGTGAGTATTTTCACTCACATACCATGTCATTATATCTCATCTCATATCAACTATCGCTTAATGCTCGACCTCGAACTAATTTCTATGAGTATTCATACTGACTATTACAACGACTATTACAAATCTATCATAATAACATCAAGTATTGTTTAATGTTCGATCTCGAACTTTCTATGAGTAATTTTCACTCATATACCATGTCATACTCTCTCATCTCATACCAACTATCGTTAATACCCGACCTCGAACTTTCTATGAGTATTCATACCAACCTCGAACTTTCTATGAGTATTTTCACTCCGACAACATTCGTAGGATTCGGTCCTATGCGCTCATACTATTTGAGATTTAAGACGTACGCTCACAATTCAGAACTTGTCAGTGAATACATTCAATATACTCTTAAGGTATCTTAACACGTTCACTACCATGTCTATAAAATAATGACTATTACAAATCTACCATGACAACATCAAGAAATTCCCACTAATTTGCACATAAAATAAAATTATATATTTGATCAATTTATTTCTTGTTTTTTTACTTTGATATTTTCAGAGTTTATAAAATATGGGTAAGTTAAGTTTAATTATATTTTAATTTCATATATATTTATCAAATGTTTAATTCTCATATCAACACCTCAAGCACGATAAATATTTATCATATTTGTTTCTAAGAATATGATCAAAAAATATATATGTCGACATTTGGACAAAATTAAGTATTTTATTTCTAACATCCAACTGACCTTTCTGTGAGTATTTTACTCCCAACATCCGACATTTCTTTGAGTATTATACTTCCGACATCCGACCGGACCTCGTTTGAGTATTATAGTCCCGACATCCAACGTTTTTTTTGAGTATGTTCTTTGATTATTATAATGTTGACATCCCTTGGATTTGAACCTGAGCACTGTCACTATTTATAATTTAAGACGCGCGCCTTAAACAACTGTCTCATACGTCCGAATATATCAGTGATGACATTTAATATACTCTTAAGATCTCTTAACAAACTCATTACCATGTCTAAGAAACGACGATTATGAAAATTATACTATGACAACATCAAACAATTACCAGAAAAATAAAATTAGATAATATCATTATCCGTATAATTAATTTTAACATTTTAATAATATCATTATTTGAAATACTCTATAATACATAATTATCATTATAAAAAAATATATACATTAATAAAACATCTCCTTTCAAATTTGATTTGTTTTTTTGTATTTATTGCTTCACGTGATAGATTATGTATATACAATATACTCTTAAGGTATCTTAACACGTTCACTACCATGTCTATAAAATTACGATTATTACAAATCTACCATGACAACATCAAGAAATACACACTAATTTGCACACAAAAATAAAATTATATATTTGATCAATTTATTTCTTGTTTTTTTTTTACTTTCATATTTTCAGAGTTTATAAAATATGGGTAAGTTAAGTTTAATTATATTTTAATTTCAGATATATTTATCAAATGTATAATTTTCATATCAACACCTCAAGCACGATAAATATTTATCATATTTGTTTCTAAGAATATGATCAAAAAATATATATGTCGATATTTGGACAAAATTAAGTATTTTACTTCTGATATCCAAGTTACCTTTCGTTGAGTATTTTACTCCCGACATTCGATCGACCTTTCTTTGAGTATTTTACTTCCGACATCCGACCGACCTTCGTTTGAGTATAGTCCTAACATCCAACGATTATTTGACTATTTTACTTTTGACATCCGACCTTTCATTGAGTATTATACTCCCGACATCCAACTTTTTTCGACATCCGACCTTTCTTTGAGTATTATACTGCCGACATCCAACCATTCTTTGATTATTATACTGCTGACATCCCCTGGATTTGAACGTGAACAATGTCACTATTTATAATTTAAGATGCACGTCTTAACCAACTGTTTCATAAATCTGAACATATCGGTGAAGACATTTAATATACTCTTAAAATCTCTTAACAAACGCATTATCATGTCTATGAAACGACGATTATCAAAAATATACTGTGACAACATCAAGAAATTACCAGAAAAATAAAATTAGACATTTGATTAATTTTTTCCTTATATTTTTTATTTTGACATTTTTAGAGTTATTTTAATATTTTTAGAGTTCATAAAGTAGGGTTGAGAGTTAGGTAAATTCATATTTTAATTTTAGATATATTTGAAATGTAGAGTTAAGTAAAGAAATACTCATAGTATCTAAATTTGACAAATCCTAAAAATATTTTGTAAAGATAATAAATAATAAACACTGAAAATTAATATTAATTTTCATATTTCAGTAATTCGTAAAATATTATTTCAACACATCACCGGGGTTATTTTAATTTTGTAGTAAAATATTTTTGTTACATTTTTCTCGACATGTAATACCTAAATTTTGGATGATTTTAGTTTGGAGTAATAACATATTAACAACTTTGGACAGCTGGAATCATTTATGCATTATTATTAATAATACAAAAAAATTATAATTGTTTTTTACATTTTAATAATATCATTATTTGAAAATACTCTATAATACATAATTATCATTATAAAACAATATATAAATTAATCAAATATCCCCTTTCAAGTTATAAAGAGAGATAATTGTGTAGCTGGTTAATACATATGTCTTCAAGTTGTAAGGTCATAAGTTCGAGTCTTCGTGAAAATACTTTTTATAACCTTTTTGAGAAGACATTTAAATGACCAAAATAGTCATGATAAATATAAATTATTAGATTATTAAAGGGCATTTTTATAATTTAGACAGATGACGGTTACATAAACATGTTCAGCCTTAATAATATATATATATATATATATTAATTTGGCTAACTCATATAAAATGTTGACAAATAAGCTTTTTGTTGCATTTTCTCACTCTTATGGGCGTTTGATTGGGTATATTATTTAATACGTATTAATTAATACATGTATTAGTTAATACACGCAGTAGTTAATATTATGTTTGGATGAGACATGTATTAAGATATACTTATACTTGTATAACCTAAGACAGAGTTTGATTCAGTATAAAATTATACGTAAAGTGGTAAAAAGACTTCAACACTCTTAAATTTATTTTGCAATGTAAATACGTTGTACACATGAATTGATTTATTTTTTAAAATAAAGTATATTCATATTCAAAAAATTTGGGAAAAAAATATGAACACTAAAATAAAATGAAATGAAATATTAACCCCCTTTGAGTTATGACTGGTTCAATCCACTTTGACTATTTTCTTCTAATCTTTGCAATTTCATCCTTAAAATGTTACTCCTATGTATAAAGCTTCAAAACTTTTATGTTCCCAAGTGACTCTGTGATTGATTTATGTTTGAAGAGAAAAAATAGAGCATTGCATTAGTTTTACAAACATGTGGAACTACATGAGTTTACAAAAAACATGATTTTATAAAGAAAATGATTTTATAAAGCGATTTTGGGAACAAGAGGAGATATGAAACCTCACTTAGCAAAATATAGAAACGAAACAGTTAAATAACCACTTTTAAATATTTTTCTCATGACACATGCACATAAACGGTTAAAAAAATAGAGTAACTCATATATGTGTGTTTAATGTTATTTTTAATACATTTTTTTAAAAAAAATATCAAATAGACAGCAAATATTAAAATATTGTTCAATAAATATTTCATTACTTTTAACTATTTTTTAAAATATTAATTATATGTCATATATCATCGTCGAAGTGAACTCATAAGTTGTTTCTTAATTCGAATGGTACTCAACAACTGTTGTTGTGTTTGACTTAGTGATTTGTTTTTATACATAAAACATATATGGACGAATTAATGATGAAAAATTAAAAATAGTATTATATAATTTTATTTTTCATTTAATATATTATTTATTTTATTAATTCTTATTAGATAATCTGAGTAAATGATAATTTTAAAATATTTTTATATTAAAATTCACAAAGTTTGATAAAAATTAAAAGATAACATGATAAACTATTCTTAGGTAGGATTAATAGACTTAGGATAGTTAAGTAAATTTTTACTATGTATTAAATAATACCATGATTAGATTATGTATTAGTTAATACCCAATTAATACTATAATTGTGTATTAGCTAATACATATGTATTAGCTAATACATACCATTATTTCTAATCAAATAATGTATTAATTAATACATATATATTAATTAACTAATACATAGTTAATACCTCAATCAAACACCACCTTAATGTTTTAACATCTTCTAATTGGTTCATGTCAATCATAAATTTCTCATTCCTAGGGGCTAGGTAGCATGCCATGTAAATCACTTTAAAATCATTCAAAGTCTCTCGTTCATTCTCAAGATAAGTTACAAATCTGATATCACTTATCTTTATTTCACATTATAATTATGATTTTTCCTTATATATATATTTTATGAAATGAAATTTATATAATAATAAAATACATAATTTTATATTTTATGAATAACAAGTATGCACATATTAAAATTTACTCTTATAAATTAAAATCTAGATTAATTAAGAATACATTTAATGTTCTTCTATCACGTAATACTGTTATTAAAATAGGACATGAGTCATATATCAACATCACATACTTTGTTACAATAATATAAAAATAAATTTTAATAATGTAAAAAATTAAATATTTATGGGTTATTGGTCAAAGTGCCCCCTAAAGTTTGGTTGAAATTTAAGAATCCCCCTTAAAGTTTAAAATTTGAAATTTTAGTCCTAATGTTTGGACGAAATCAAAAATTCTTCCTTTCCGTCATAAGTCCGTTTATTTCAAACGGAAAACGGACATGTGCCTAGCACGTGACTTCACTTCAATTTTAAAGACCAAATTTCCCTACCCTCTTCTTCTTCATCGTTCAAGGTTGAGCAAAGGGGTGCTTCAAACCCTCCATCTCACGCCTCCTATGTTTTCCTTCCCCTGCTCCTCTCATCTTGATGCTCTTTGATAGTGGCTCGTCGGCCGACAGAATTTCGACGAGATCGGATCCCTTAGAGTTTGTCACCTTCACCGTTGGTGATTTCTCCAAATCAGAGCTCAAGGACCTCCCGGGGCCGTTCTGGAAGTATCCTCTACACTACATCGCATTCCCAGGGCCGTTCTGGAATCCAGACTTTCTTCTACCGCTATTCATCCGTCCAACCTCCGGCCACAGGCCAAAACTGGAGCTCAAGCGCTAGATCCAGCGGGAGCAGGGGAAGGTCCTGAATGGCCGCACACAGAGCGTTCAATGACCTGTTCAGACTGATTAGAGTCCCTTTGGTCTTTCAGCTTTGCGTATCGTTTAAGAGCGTATCAAACTACATGAAAAGGTTGCTGGAATCGCTAATAATTGACTAGGTAGTGGATTGTCTCTATCCGTTCTTGAATAACGAGTAGAGACGACTACAATAAAAATGTTGCACATTCATACTGGAAATTGTTCTTGTCAACATCATGCTGGATGTTGCACATCCAGCAACGTCTAAGGATTCAAAAGTTTGATGATTGATTAGTGATCCCCTGGCATGTTCTTGATGATGTCAGAATCACCTGCAAATAACAATCATCTTGAGTAAGATTCAATTAAAGAACACCTCCTCAATAAGCAAGAACAGAAGCTTTGGGGGTCATGTATCGAACCTGGGTCAATAATGCTGAGGCAGCAGACCCTGTAATATTTCCCACAAGCAGACTTAGTGCCATTGTAGTGGTGAACTCCAACTTTGGCCAACATGGCGTAGTACTCGATCTCAGATTTTCGTAGGGGAGGGAAGTTGTTAGCTATGATGATTAGCTTACCTGAAAGAAAAGATCCAATATTTAATTTCATGAGGTACAGATCTGTAAACTACAAACTTACAAACTAGGAAAGTAATAGATCAGGAGTACAACTGTAGTTGGCTGAACATGGACTAGTCTAAACCTTTTCCTAAGTGATCATCATTTGTTCAATCTTCGAGTTTCATGAATCTTAACATTTGATTCTAATTTCCAACCTTCAATATGTGACCAAGGTTCAATTTTGTTTGCTACCTAACAGACATTAAGCAAATAAGAAAAAACTACTACGGCTACTGGCTAGAACAGTATATCCAGGTATCAAGGTCAAATTAAAGTGACAATCCCTTTGCATCAAGAGCCACTACCAAAGAGCATCGAGATGAGAGGAGCAGGGGAAGGAAAACAGAGGAGGCGTGAGATGGAGGGTTTGGAGCACCCCTTTGCTCAACCTTGAACGATGAAGAAGAAGAGGGTAGGACAATTTGGTCTTTAAAATTTAAGTGAAGTCACGTGCTAGGTACATGTACGTTTTCCATTTAAAATAAACGGACTTAGGACGGAAATGGGGAATTTTTGATTTCGTCCAAACATTAGGACTAAAATTTCAATTTTTAAACAGAAAACACAAATAATTGGCGGCAGAGACAAATAATTCTCTAAAACGCTACTCATAGTAGCAAATTTATTACAATCCATACTAGTGGTAGCGTTTTATATTTTTCGCTACCGTTAGCAGCGATTTCTGACACTATTTACTTTTTCCAATTTTTTCTGACACAATTACTTTTTGAAAAAATTCCGTTGTTTTTGAATATTTTTTTAACAGGCCAATCGTTTGTTTTTTCAGTTTAAACCGTTTGGTTTTCAGCTATTATGTTTTCGGTTGATTAGACCGATCACCGGGTTTTTAACAGCAGACGTTTTTTTTTCCAGTTATTGGTTTTATTGTGTTTCAAAGTAATGTGTATGTTTGAGACTATGTAGTTTGTGTATGTTTGAGGTAATTCTGCATGTGTTTGCAACTATGTAGTTTGTAACTTTGTATTTTCAGTTTTTTTTACTTATAGTGAACCGCACATTAAACAGGGTCCGACCGGGTTGGGTTGGCCGAACCAGGAACCGGACCCCTCGCCGGTTCGAAGGCTGGTCCGGTTCTAATAACACTAACTAAAACATTAGATTGTTACTATTGTTAGAAAAAGACTAATGTTTTTTATATGGATATAAAAGTTAAGAGTATTTTTTATAAAAAAAACAATTGTTATATATATATATATATATATATATATATATATAAATCAACATATTTTCGAATTAGTAAAAAACTACTTATATAATGAAAATATTACTTTCACTAAAATAAAAAACAATTAGTCATGATTTTAATAGTTTTTTTGTAAATGTATACACTAATATAAATTATAAAAATATTTAAGTTAAAATGTATTACTTGTTATTATATTATTAATTGTTAATATTATTTTTTATTATTGACTCATGTATTCTTAACTTATGTTATGAGCAAATACACTTAATATAATTTATATATATTTTTTGCATAATATAATTTATAATAATTTATCTATACAATTAATTATTTCATGCATTTTTAAGTTTTAATATTTTTTTATTGTACACAGCTAAAACTTATAACAATGAACTTTTTGAAATTTTGTTATAGTCTGTATTCACTTCAAAAATTACTTTATAATAGTAGACTTATTATTCTTTTTAAAATTATTATAATCTATATTCACTTTAAAATATTTAAATAAGTATTATACCATACACTATAAAAGTAACTTATATTATATATATATATATATATATATATATATATATATAATAAGAATATCAAAAAATAAATCTACTACTTAATGTGCTTTTTGAGAGAGCACATATCTAGTTAAAGTATTAGTTTACCCATAAATAAATATTAGATATTGAATACATTAATGTGAAAATTAATTAATGCAATAAGCAAATTTGATGTATTTACTAACTGAAACTAGTAGTGTATTCTTAGAACATTTCTCTTCTAAAGAGGAGGTTAAGAGCTCGATTAAAGCATATTTTTGCTTCGCTACTAAAACTTGTTTCAATTCAGATTATACCCGCAAACCAGGTAGCGGAGTTATGGGCCATCCAGGATGGGTTAAAATGGCGTCAATCATGGGGTGCAAGCTTTACATGTGAAATCAGGCGCACAAGAAGCAATCAACCTAATTGTCAATGACGTGAATGTAGACAGACCCCTAATGCCATTAATTATTGATTGCATGATGTTGATTTTGGATTTCAATAAATGCAAACACATTTTTAGGGAAGCTAATAGAGTGGCAAATACGTTAGCAAAAGAAATTGTTGGGTTGGAAGATAATTTCCATGTTATATGGAATCCTCCTACAGTTGTTTTGAATCTCATATCGGATGGCTAGGGGAAACTGTCCCAAGATTAGTCAAAAACTCTACTAGCTAATTGACTGTATTTACTTTTTATTAAAAAAACAAAAACTGGCAAACCTGATTCGTGGGTTAAATTAGAAAATATAATAATACTAGATTAGTTAAATAATTAGTTTTTCAAATACATGTTAAATTTAGAAAGAAATCTAAATCATGGATATACAGGGAGTAGGTGTGAAAGAAAAATTCAGGTGATCTAAAAATTCAGTGAAAACCATACCGAATCGAACCAAATAAATTATGTCTGATGATACATGGTTCAGTTTACAATCAATTTTTTAGTTTGATTTAGACCTTTGGATCGTTCGGTCTACGAGTCTAAAAGATCGTGGGGTTTGGTTCTACCGTTAATACACATATAATTTTATATATTATATTAATTAGTATTAATTGAATGCAAATTACAAACTAATATTAATTTAGTTATTTAGTTATTTAGTTGTTTAATCAATTTAATATAAATTTATGTAAATGTTATTAAATTGAGTTATTTTATATTATAAATTTTTAATTTTGTTTTGGATGTGTATTTTTTGGATTTTCAATTTAAACCCAAAAACCAATTCGAAAAATCTTAATACGAAAGAACGGTTTATTTGTATCTATATGCGATCTTTTGATTTTTGTTTTTATATGTAGAGAAAATACGATCCAAAAATATAAATAGCCGACCAAACTTGTAAAACAATCGGTCCAACCGAATCAGTTTCACCCATGCTGAGAGTAAGTTAAGCAACCTTCTACGCACGATGGTGGAGGAACGCGGCCCAACGAGCTCAACAACGTAAATCCAGGGCCTCTAAAGATGCTTTTTAATTGGTCTCCAGTTGAAACAACCCTAATCGAGGCATGAATAGGGTCGGCAATGGTGCGGTGAAAACCACATAACCATGGTTATAACCGTTACTGTTTAATATGGTTAATCGAATCATTATGGTGCGGTTATGGTGATGAATTTTCTACCCATAATGGTTATGGTTATGGTATTTGAGTTATAACCATGGTTATTATATAAATATAATATTTTATTTATTATTAATAAACTAGTTTATATAATATACTAAATATAATTTATATAATTGAAAATTTGAAATTGTTGAAGATTGAAGGCGCCAAAGTCCAACGATGGTAATATAGATTGATGTATTTTTTAAAATAAAATTATCGATTTTTTTATTATATTACATGTGTGGAATAAATATGGGTATACGGTTAAAACCATGGTTAATAACTACGGTTATTTTACTGATATTGATATTGAAAATTATACACATAATGGTTATGGTTATGGTATGTGGTTTAAAAATATGGTATGATTATGATATTTGTCATACCCTGACCATACCCTAACCATCGACAGCCCTAGGCATGAACTATATATACATCATGATCAACTTGCCCCCAAACTCTGGAATTATTTGCAATTTCTCCCTATGTTTGATTTCTTTAATTACGTCATCAAATTTTTTAATCATGTAAATTTGCGTTCAAATCAACATCTCAGTTATTCTAAGTGAATCATTCAACTTTTCAATAAGACTGTGGGTTTCGGTGCACAAACGGTTTGGTATATTTGGTTCTATTTTAGTCAGTTATGGTCTGATTGTGGTTTCAATGACTTTGTTGCTAGCCCTTAGAAAGTTGCATTCTAAAAGAACTAACGGAAGGACGAAAACACAAGTTGATTGAAATTGAATCAATTGATAGCGTGAGTTGCTATTTAAATGGACGAACGAAGTTGTAATTTTCGAAAAGATGTTACGAAAGTAGTCTTTAATACCCGAAATTTATAGCAAATATCAAAATTGACTACAAAACCGTCCCACTCCAACATTCATAATAATACATCCACAATACATATGAAACCCCACAAAAGGCTTCTATGTTTTAGTATGTGTGATGACTTTGTTGTTAAACTATATTTATACCCAAAGTGCACCCGCATTTTTTAGCATCGGGACGAGAGACCTGTCGAGATGGAGGCTCATCACCTCATTGGTACCGCCAACCAGTTTCCCACCGATGAACACGGCTGGAACCACAGGGCTGCACCCAAGTCTGGCTAGGGCTTGCTCAATCTCCCTTCCTCGTGGGATCTCGTCCAGTTGGTGGATCGCTGGGTTCACCCCAAAGTCAGAGAGCAGGGCCTTCACTGGGTGGCACATGCAGCAGGAGCTCTTGCTGAAGATCACCACTGGTCTCTCTGACACCATTCTCGTTACCCGCTCCATATGACTGATGACTCAAGCCTTGCGAATATGTGTGTTAATTAGGGTTTAATTGGATGGTGATTAGAGTTTTGCGGGTTGGATGAGAAGCAATGCCTCTCCATGAAATGTATTTATAGGAAAATGTTGAAGATGTATGGGTTGGGATTGGCATGGAAGAAGAGAAAGAGAGGGACGATGAAAAGGAATCAAAATGTTCTTTTTAGATAGAGATAGATTTGCAGGGTCGGTTTCGAATTTACACATCATATATGAGAACTACTACTCTTCTTTTATGTAGGACCACTACTACATTTTCATAAGTTGTATTCCTTCAAATTGTTACATAAAACTATCAATTTTATTTAGAATTAATTACGTATTTATTACCTAAATTTTAATTGTCTAAGTAATTTACTAATTGTTTTTTATTAAAATAAAATGTTCGTTAAGTTTATATAAATATTAAATTTTTATTAAACGATAACAGAGATATTACGTGTGTATATATATATATATATATATATATGTTTTTATTCCGCCGGGCATCTAGACACTCGGCGAAAAAGAAAATAGAAGATGGCATTACAAGGTGGTAAAAAAAAAGGAATAAGGCATCATTGCACGGAGGAGTCGATGACGATGGGTTTCTATTTCCTACGGAAACTAACGCATTGTACGGCATGTAATATATCTATATTTTCTCCACCAAGGAGCAATATTGAGTTCTATATAATCGGTTGGTTCAGTATTTTGAAATTTTGGGTTGGAGGTCTAGGTATGAAAATACATTTTATATACTCAAAATTTTATTTTTACGGGCGCACCACAGTGCGAGGGAAACACCAAAAAATAAGTTTGATAAAATCGCGATAGAAAACTAACAAATAAATAATTAAAACATGTTATTTGTAAGAGGATATAGCAGTTCATCGTCCCGTTTCTTAACTAGAGGTCTCACCTTCAAGTTTTGATAATGATTCTTTTTTCATTAAAACCTCTTAAAAATTGATTAGTCTCATGGTAGCTAGAACCATCATCACTCCTAACAAGTCCCTCTAGAACACCCCATAAAAAAACGCTATAAAAACAATGAATTTCACGCATCCACACAATTGAGATCAACATTAAGACAAGGTTTGGCCAAAAAAAAAACATTAAGACAAGGAGTATTCTTGTGTATGTATGCCATGATGAATCTAGAAAATTCGTAATAAAATTTACTATATAATTTTATGGATAATAAGTTAGTATTTTAAACAAAATAAAGTTCTTAAATATTAAAAATAAAAATGGGAGAATAAAGTACTCATTTTTTTATATACATCCGGATTCCCGCAACTGCATGTATGATAGGGACCTCACTTCTTTCTAGGGCATATATATATATATATATATATAATACACACGTGTGTGTACGTAGGTAAGTTAAACCTAAAGACCTTTAAGTGTTTACTATAATATATATATATATATGTATTAAATTAAATAAAGGTATCATCAACCTTTTTCCATATAGTGTAATCTTTGGGATCTGTGGCTAGATTTGATACTTTCATGTTATAATGTATTTATGCCTTTTCAAAAGGTTCATTCTACTATTGAAGATGATTTGTTTTTTTTGGCCAAGTACTATTGAAGATGATCACTCTCTCTATAACCGACACTCCAACTAACGTAGAGGCAATGAGTGCATCTGATTTTCGACCCATTAGCTTATGCAATTTCGGATACAAAATTGTTGCAAAGGTTCTGACAAACAAGTTGAAAACCTGGTTACCGAAAATGACCACATCTATCAGAGTGGTTTTGTGTTAGGTAGACATATACAAAACAACATTCTAATCGTGCATGAGATGTTCACCACCTAAAAATCAATGGGAAGAGAGGGGAGACCACAAGAAGCCCAGACTCGACGCTAAAAATCGATATGCAAAAGGCCTATGATAATGTTTAATGAGACTTTCTCCTACAAGTCATGATAAGAAGAGGATTCGACAAGAAATGGGTAGAGTGGATCAAGATATGTATCTCTACGGTGTCGTACCAGGTTCTAGTCAACGGAAAGAGAACAAACTTTATTGAGTCGTCAAGATGGATCAGACAAGGAGACCCACTTTCTCCATATCTCTTTATCTTGGTAGCGGACGTGCTATCTAGGAGGGTGGAGCAAAGAGACATAGATAAGGAGATAGTAGGAATCAAACCAAGGAGGACTTGCCCGGAAATACATCATTTTCTATTTGCAGATGACTCCTTCTTCTTCCTCAATGGATCCGTGGGGAATGCTCAAGCCCTAAAATCAACACTGGACGAGTATTGTAAGGCGTCTGGTCAAATGGTAAATTTCTCGAAGTCCATTTTTTTGTGGAATACAACAAGAAAATACTTTCACAAGATAAGTGGCGTTAGTGTTTGGAATGAATGTAGTCAGAGACCCGGGGAAGTACTTGGGTCTTCCGTACTTGTGGGGAAGATCTAAATACGAAGCCCTTAGTTTCTTGACAATGAAGATAGTAAAGAAGCTACAAGGTTGGAGGTCGAAACTTCTTAACAATGCCGTAAAAGAAGTCCCCATAAAAGCAGTGATCTCGGCTATCCCGACATTCACAATGAGCGTGTCAAACTACCAAAGACTTGGTGCAACAAAATCAATGGTATGATAGCTCAGTTTTGGTGGGGGCGGCAAATGGGGATAGGTAGATACACTGGAAGAGTTGGGACTTGATGATGAGAGTGAAATCCGATGGGGGGTTCGGTTTTAGGGAATTAGATTCCTTTAATGCTGCATTACTGGGGAAGATGTCCGAACGTATATTGTCTGAACCAAACTCCTTGTGGGTGAAAGTGATCAAGAGACTGTACTTCCGAAAATCGGAATTCTTACAAGCCGACAAAGGGTGTATGTCAGAGTTAGAAAGTTGGTGTATGAAACCAGCATTCTTCAGCAAAAGACAGGTAAGCTGCAGAATCAGAACAATTAGCAAGGCATCAACCGGGCGCAAAGCAGTGAGGGTGTCCAGAAGTGGACTAAACCGAGGCTAGGAACCGTAAAGTTAAACTGTGACGCGGCTTGGACCAGCTCAACGGGACGAGGAGGTATCAAAGTCATAGCACAAAACCATGCAGGTGAGGTGGTGTCTGGATACCAAAGTTCGGAGATGGCCGTATCGATCAATTTTCTCGAAACTAGGGATGTTTATGAAGGCGTAAAACTCACTATTGAAAACAGTTGGGAGTCAGTGGAAATAGAGTCAGATGCGGAGGTGGTTATAAACCACGTAAAGGGAACCGCCAAATTTTGGCAAATAGAGTCTATCATTCAAAATAGTATTTACCTGGCAGGCTCCATCAGGAACCTGACATGGAATAGGATACCACGATATGCAAACCAATGCGTAGACTGGTTAGCGAAACATGCTATCTCGGGGATGTGTCATACCGACTGGGTAAACCAACTCCCACTCCCATTACAGGAATTTTGCAGATATATTACGATATGTATCGGGGTCATGATCGACCCCAGACAGTTTGTTAATATACGGATTTTAGTTGGCAAAAAAAAAAACACCTAGAGGCAATTGAATTTCTAAGGGTCATTTTCCCCTATTTCTTCAATATTTCCAAAAATAATTATAGGAAGAAAAAAACAGTTTACTTTTGGGAGATTTTTGTTTTTGGTCAAATACTTTTGGGAGAATAGATACTGTTGGATCACATAAACCAGAATTTATTATTCTTTTCCTTGTAACCGCTCCTTGGACCTACACGAAAGGAAAGTCTGAGGTGTTCCCGTTGTTTCCCCTCCGATGACAAAGTTAGTCAGAGGTTCATTTGATCTGAGCACTTAAAATGTATGGTAGGTGAATGAAATCGGAAATTATTACCTCTTGAATGAGGATGATGAATGGGTATTTATAACATTCCATACGTGGACCATAACAAAGTCAGATTCTACCATGGTAATCTGTGCTCTTTCTCGGGCGAGCGAACAATGGTTACTTTAGGAATAGTTATTATAAAATGGATATTCCACTATAGACTATTCTTTTAGTTTATTTAATCATAGGCGTGCTAAAAGTATATGGGCTAATCTGTAGGCGTGCAGACGTTCAGACTAGGGTAGTCAGTGGGTGTTCTGGCACACAGTTATTCTGAGTATTTTATATTTTTGGAGCATCCTCATGGGGCGACGCCCTTACACCATCAGCTATACAAAAGAGCGACGCCCTAATTCAATTAGACCTATAAGTCCAGGTCTGAATGTTCTTGGGCCAAATGTAAAAATAGCACAGCCCAAAGTTCATGACCCATTATCTGCCCCCGAAGTCGTCGCTCATTTGATGATTATAATTTTTGGCGAAAGTTGTTTCTCCCATCGATGCTAATTCATCTTCTATCGAGCGACGCATTTTCACAATCCTTATAATCATTTGTGCTTTCCAAACGCGTCGCCTAAATCTTGTAATCACTTGTAACCAATCTTCATTTTCACGTGTCTTTCATGCACAGTTTGCCTATGACCCGACATAATTACTTTTTTGAATTTCAAATTCAAATTTTTAGGCGGGATCTTCTAGAAGCTTCGGGAACCGAGGAGACTCTTCCTTTTAAGGGTAAATTCGTAGTTTCCCTTACCTAGGTGACAGTTCGACTGACCTAGGGGAATTCTTTCAGTTACCACTTTTCTTCTCTCTCTAATTTTCAGAGCTTTCTCTCTCTCTAGAAACCTCTGTCTTCTCTCTAGAATTCTGACCAAGCTTCGATCGTTTTTCATCATTGCTTGGTGTTTTCCTCTTGCTCTCAACACCCATCACCTTCGCGTCATTTTCTCATACCGAAGAATGGACTCTTACTCCGTCGTAGGTAATCACATATTTCTCCCTACACGTTTTCTTGATCTTAAACCCAATACTATTTCTTTTTTCTCTTTTCCAAAAATCAGTGGCTGAGGCGGGGATGAGCGACGCTCATGCCCATAGGTATCCCATTTCTGATTATACGGACCCTCAGAACCCTCACCCAGTATGTTAGCCCAAAGAGGGCGAGAAAATCATATTCCCAATTCAAATTAATGTGGGGCTAAGGTTTCCTTATTGCCCCCTAGACGAGTTGTGTCACCATTATGACATTTCTCCCACCCAACTTTCTCCAAATGCCATTTGCACTTGGGTGGGTTTCCGAGTCTTGTGCTTCCGTCGCGGATGAACATTTTCTTTAAACAGGTTTCACTATTTTTATTGCCTGGATGCAAATTGTCTTGACGTGTGCCTTTTTACTACTCGAATGGTTCCTGCGTTTAAAGAATGGTCATGGGATTCCACTCGTCCCTTAGTAACGAGTTTCCGAAGAAGGAACTCGAACTGGAAGAACACCTACTTCCTTTTCCATGGAGGCGTCCCCTGGTGTCTAGGATCGTCGAAGGTGAGCAAAGATCCCTGCCCTCGCGTCGAGGAACTATCCTCGACAGACATGGATGCCTTGGCGGCGATTTATTTGGACCATTGAGCGGGGCGCGCTCAGATAATCTTCAAAGAGACCATTGAGTCTGATTTAGAGCAAGTTGGCGTGTCCATTGTAGAGCGCTGCCTTCTGCCCTTAACTCCGGTAATTGACATAAAAAAATTAATTACGAACGTTTCAAAACTATTGTTAGTTTCCGCCTCCACATCTACTTTGCCTGCTCATGGATGTTGGACGCGACAGAAGGAGCGACTGTTGGAAAGCTTCTGACCTTCCGTCTACGGGGAGTATTCAGAACGCGTTTTCGGTGTTCGTGGCGACGGGAGCCACGACCCACATTCCAAGATTCGTCTATAAGAGTCTGGAGCTAGATCAGAGATTCGTCTAAATTGAGAGATTCGCCTGTTCTAGGTTCCCGTTATTGTTGTTTTAGTTTTCGGAGATTCGTCTACGTCGGGAGATCCTTGAAGAGATCCTCCCTGAACGTCTTCGTGTTGTACCCTTCACCGAACCCGTCACCGTTTCCGCCTCCGGAGTCAGACCTGAAAAATTGGGGGTATAACTGGTGGTGGAACCCTACTATGTCGCCGCCATCTCCGAGAAGCAGTTGAAAGCAATTTCGTGAGGAAAATTTGTTAATAACGCACGTGAGTTGCACATGATGTCAATTTGTCCGAAATAAACGGTCATTTGACGGTAAAATGGGATTTTTCATCGGATCCAAACATTATGACTAAAAAATAAAATTTAAGGGAGAATCTTAAAATTGGCGTAATGTTTCGGCGACAATGTCGTATTTTACCGATAAAACAAAAATAACAAAACCATCTTAACGGTCTAGTTCGGTCTTAACGGTTTTCATTGATCTAAGACCAAAATTAAGACCGGGATCAATAAGACTGTTGGTTTTAGTTCACAAACGGTTTGGTATTTTTGGTTCTATTTTAGTCAGTTATGGTCTGATTGTGGTTTCAATGACTTTGTTGCTCACCCCTAGAAAGTTGCATTCTAAAAGAACAAACCGAAGGACGAAAACACAAGTTGATTGAAATTGAATCAATTGATAACGTGAGTTGCTATTTAAATGGACGAACGAAGTTGCAATTTTCGAAAAGATGTTACGAAAGTAGTCTTTTATACCCGAAATTTATAGCAAATATCAAAATTGACTACAAAACCGTCCCACTCCAACATTCATAATAATACATCCACAATACATATGAAACCCCACAAAAGGCTTCTATGTTTTAGTATGTGTGATGACTTTGTTGTTAAACTATATTTATACCCAAAGTGCACCCGCATTTTTTAGCATCGGGACGAGAGACCTGTCGAGATGGAGACTCATCACCTCATTGGTGCCGCCAACCAGTTTCCCACCGATGAACACGGCTGGAACCACAGGGCTGCACCCAGGTCTGGCTAGGGTTTGCTCAATCTCCCTTCCTCGTGGGATCTCGTCCAGTTGGTGGATCGCTGGGTTCACCCCAAAGTCAGAGAGCAGGGCCTTCACTGGGTGGCACATGCAGCAGGAGCTCTTGCTGAAGATCACCACTGGTCTCTCTGACACCATCCTCGTTACCCTCTCCATATCACTGATGACTCAAGCCTTGCGAATATGTTTATTAATTAAGGTTTAGATCGATGGTGATTAGGGTTTTGCTGGTTGGATGAGAAGCAATGCCTCTCCATGCAATGTATTTATAGGAAAATGTTGAAGATGTATGGATTGGGATTGGCATGGAAGAAGAGAAAGAGAGGGACGATGAAAAGGAATCAAAATGTTCTTTTTAGATAGAGATAGATTTGCAGGGCCGGTTTCGAATTTACACATCATATATGAGAACTACTACTCTTCTTTTATGTAGGACCACTACTACATTTTCATAAGTTGTATTCCTTCAAATTGTTACATAAAACTATCAATTTTATTTAGAATTAATTACGTATTTATTACCTAAATTTTAATTGTCTAAGTAATTTACTAATTGTTCGTTAAGTTTATATAAATATTAAATTTTTATTAAATGATAACAGAGATATTACGTGTGTATATATATATATATACATTTGTTTTTATTTCGCCGGGCCTCTAGACACTTAGCGGAAAAAAAATAGAAGATGGCATTACAATAAGATTGGTCTATAAAAAGAAATCATTGGTCTGCAAATAGAATTTCCCTCGCCATTATCATCATTGTTGGCTTTCGTTGTTAACTCTCCAATTGTCATTTCTTAGTTGTCGTCCACCCCTACCACCCTCATTTGATGTCCTCCAATTCCCGTCCCTGTCACCATTACTGTTATCTAGCGGGCAACTATTTTACATTTGAAATAATTTTTCTCGATCCACTGAGATGAGTCGTGTTTATATATAAGAAAAAATTATCCATAATTTTATTGATTTTCCAAGAAATTGTTTTTTTTTTGCCAAGAAGAAAATTGATTTGAATCCTTCATTTTGATGTGTGAATCCTTACAACCCCGTTGAAGCGCATGAATAAAAACGTTCTCATCGATGTGAATGAAATCTTGAAATTTTCAGCAAGAAACGATGATTTGGCTGGAGAATCGTTAACTTCATGTTGCATCAAGCTCGCATTACTGAAATGTTAGTTTAATTTTAATCAAGTGTTGGATTGGTCATCTTCCTATTACTAAAATATAAAATTAGCTCTATAAACATTTTTTAGCAATCTACCCCCTTAATTTATGAACTCTGTAAATATCAAAGTAAAAAAAGTGAGAAATAAGTTAATCAGATATCTAATTTAAGTTTTTATATCAAAGTAAAAAAAAGTGAGGAATAAGTTAATCAGATATCTAATTTAAGTTTTTTTGAAAATTCCATTGAGAATTTATTAACGTCAACACTCAACATAGTAAATTTGTAATAGTCATTGTTACGAGTGTGTTGTGATACATAAGAGTATATTGAATGTTTTCATTTGCACGTTCAAACTTAATTATGAGATAGCTGACTTAGACATGGGTCTTAAATCTCTCATCATATCAGAGCGAGCAGATTCACAAGTTTAAATAAAAAATAAATATTCATAAACATAAAGTGATTATTTAATAATGTAAAAAAAGAGGAGTGATCAAAACCTAATATTAATCAAACATAAGTAGCTATATAACATAAGTTTGAACTAGAAAAAACATTCTCAAATATAATAACTATTTAATAAAGTTAAAAAGAAAGAATGATAAAAAGCTAACATTATCAAACATAAATGATCTCTCTCTCTATCTCTATCTCTTTCTATATATATATATATATTAATGGGTTAATTGTCAATTTGACCCCTAATGTTTGGACCGAATTTAAGAATCCCCCGTAAAGTTTAAAATTTTAAATTTTAGTCCTAATGTTTGGACGTCATCAAAAATCGCCCCATTCCGTCTTCAGGCCGTCTGATTCAAACGGAAATCCTGTCACGTGCCTTGCACATGCGTTTTCTTAAGATACAAAGACAAAAATGCCCTTATTGAATTCAATAAGAAGCAAGCTTGCGTAGTCAAAGTGAAAACAGAGAGACGAACACCTCCAGTTGATTCAATGCTCCTCCATACGGAATCTGCAACCTCTGAGCTCACACTTCGCTTTGATTTCTGAAAATCGACTTCACCCATTCCAATTCCTTTTCCAATTTAGGTTATTTCTTTCCTCACTTTGCGCTTGTTCGTATTCAACGAGAAATTGCGGCGACCAAGCTACGTTACACCCAAACTTTATAGTTGACGGCAATTTTTGCATAGCATATGCTGAGCAACCATAGAACTTGAGGCCCAATTAGCTGCATGAGAATCAGCAATGATCTATTATTAGTAGTATAAAAACTTCAGTGACTTCCAAACCAACCAGATCCATCCCCAGTGACTTCCCCATCAGAATTTGATTCACTATTTAAATCAAAAAACTTCCTTTTCTTGAAAGGAAAGTTCCTCTCAGATGGTAGATTTTTATAGCATTCTTTGTATCGTGTTCCAGGAAACCAGCAACTACTGCTTTCATCTTTGGGTTGGACCCGAAATCAGCAGCAGGGATCTGTTCCGACAGAGACGAGCCTTCCCTGGAATCACCCATCTCGCCGGGAGCTGAATTTCCGGCGAAATTAGATCCTCCGGCAACCTTCATCGGAAAACGATTTGGTGGCAGAAAGAGGAAGATGGCGACGGTATGAAAGAGGCATGATAGACCTCCTGACGGTGGACTTGGATCCACCATTGATCACCCGACTTGATTTCCTAATCTCACGGACAAAATCCTCCTTACTCTTGATGAACTCCTTGAAGAAATCAAACACAGGAGTTATCTGTGTGATTTCCTAATCACACAGATAACTGCCACCAAATCGTTTTCTGAGATCCCTAAAGATGGCGACGGTATGAAAGAGGAAGAAAGTGGAAAATAAGGGCATTTTTGTCTTTGTATCTTAAGAAAACGCATGTGCAAGGCACGTGACGGGATTTCCGTTTGAATCAGACGGGCTGAAGACGGAATGGGACGATTTTTGATGACGTCCAAACATTAGGACTAAAATTTAAAATTTTAAAGTTTAAGGGGGATTCTTAAATTCGATCCAAACATTAGGGGGCAAATTGACAATTAACCCTATATTAATTTGACTAACTCATATAAAATGTTGACAAATAAATTTTTTGTTGCATTTTCTCACTCTTAATGTTTTCACATCTTTTAATTGGTCTATGTCAATCATAAATTTCTTATTTCTAGGTAGCATGTCATGTAAATCACTTTACAATCATTCAAAGTTCTCATTCATTCTCAAGATAAGTTACAAAACTCATATCATTTCTCTTTATTTTACATTATAATTATGATTTTTCCTTATATATATATTTTATGAAGTGAAATTTATATAATAATAAAATACATAATTTTATATTTTATGAATATCAAGTATGCACATATTAAAATTTACTCTTACAAATTAAAATCTAGATTAATTAAGAATACATTTCATCTATCACATAATACTCTTATTAAAATAAGACATGAGTCATATATCAACATCACCTACTTTATTGCAATGTATAAAAATAAATTTTAACAATGTCATAAAATTAAATATTAAATATTTATAAATTCAATATAATTTACAGTTAACAAAATAGATAAAATATAATATGTAAACTAAAACCAGTGCTATCAGACCCGAATCAGGTTGGGTCGGCGGTCAAACCAGGAAACGGACCCCTATCCGGTTTGGTTCAGATAAAATACCGACTTCCAAGTGAATAGTGTTTGAACCATTTTCCGGTTCATTTTTTTAATAGACCAATCGGTTTTTTCCGATTTAAATCGATTGGTTTTCATTTATTAAGTTTCCAGTTGATTAGATTAATCACCTATAGTTTAACAGTCGAACGGTTTTTTCAGTTATTGGTTTTATTGTGTTATATTGTGTTTGAGAGTAATGTGTATGCTTGAGACTATGCAGTTTGTGTGTGTTTGAGACTATGTAGTTTGAGGTAATTATGTATGTGTTTGAGACTATGTAGTTTGAGGTAATTATGTATGTGTTTGAGACTATGCAGATTGTAAATTTGTATTTTCAGTTTTTTTTTACTTATGAACAGTGAACCACACATTGAACCGGGTTTGGTCGGGTTGGACTGGTTGAACCAGGAACCGGCCCCCTCACCGGTTGAATGGTCGGTCCAGTTCTAATAACACTTACTAAAACATTAGATTGTTACTATTGTTAGAAAAGACTAATATTTTTATATGGATATAAATGTTAAGAGTATATTTTATAAAAAAAATAGTTATATATATATATAACTCAACATATTTTTGAATTAGTAAAATACTACTTATATAATGAAAATATAATATATTATTACTTTCACTAAAATAAAATAAAAAAGTAGTAATGATTTTAATAGTCTTTTGTTAATATATACACTAATATAAATTATAACAATGTTTAAGTTAAAATGTATTACTTATTATTTTATTATTAATTGTTAATATTAGTTTTTTTATTATTGACTCATGTATTCTTAACTAATTTTATGAGCAAATACACTTAATATAATTTATATTTTTTGTTTTTCATAACATAATTTATAATAACTTATCTATACAATTAATTATTTCATGCATTTTGAAATTTTAATATTTTTTATTGTACATAACTAAACTTAAAACAATGAACTTTTTGAAAAATTATTATAGTATGTATTCACTTAAAAAATTATTTA
Organism: Chamaenerion angustifolium; assembly: GCA_946814005.1. Taxonomy (NCBI): domain Eukaryota; kingdom Viridiplantae; phylum Streptophyta; class Magnoliopsida; order Myrtales; family Onagraceae; genus Chamaenerion; species Chamaenerion angustifolium. The sequence continues at coordinate 6,024,532 of OX328270.1, forward strand.
TAATAGTAGACTTATTATTCTTTTAAAATTATCATAATCTATATTCACTTTAAAATAATTTAAATAAGTACTATACCATACACTATAAAAATAACTTATATTATATATATATATATATATATATATATAATAAGAATATAAAAAGATAAATATACTACTTAGTGCACTTTTGGACAAACCAAATATCTAGTTAAAGTATTAGTTTACCCATAAATAAATATTAGATGTTGAATATAATAATCTGAAAATTAATGCAATAAGCAAATTTGATGTATTTACTAACTGAAACTAGTAGTGTATTCTTAGAATATTTCTCTTCTATAGAGGAGGTTAATAGCTCAATTAAAGCATATGTTTGCTTCACTACTAAAACTTGTTTCAATTCAGATTATACCCGCAAACCTGGTGGGAGAATTAAGGGTCATCCAGAATGGGTTAAACATGGCGTCAACCATGGGGTGCAAGCTTTACATGTGAAGTCAGACGAACAAGAAGCAATCAACCTAATTGTCGATGATGTGAATGTAGACAGAGCCCTAATGCCATTAATTCTTGATTGCAGGAAGTTGATTTTGGATTTCAAGAAATGCAGAATACAACACATTTTTAGGGAAGCTAATAGAGTGGCAAATACGTTGACAAAAGAAGTTGTTGGGTTGGAAGAGAATTTCCATATTCTATGGAATCATCCTACGGTTGTTTTGAATCTCATATCGTTGGATGGTTCGGGGTAAACTGTCCCAAGATTAGTCAAAAACTCTACTAGCTAATCGTATGTATTTACTTTTTATTACCAAAAAACCCGGCAAACCTGATTAGTGAGTTAATTTTGAAAATATAATAATACTAGATTAGTTAAATAATTAGTTTTTCAAATACATGTCAAATTTATAAAGAACTCTAAAACAAGGATATACAGGGGAGTAGGGATGAAAGCAAAAATTAGGTGATCTAATTCAGTGAAAATCATACCGAATTGAACCAAAAATATTCTGTCTCATAACACACAGTTCAGTTTACATCCATTTTTTTTAGTTTGATTTGGATCGTTCGGTCTACGAGTCTAAAAGATCGTAGGGTTCGGTCCTACCGTTAATACATATATAATTTTAGATATTATATTAATTAGTATTAATTGAATACAAATTACAAACTAATATTAATTTAGTTATTTTAGTTGTTTAATCAATTTAATATAAATTTATGTCAATGTTATTAAATTGAGTTATTTTATATAATTTTTTTTTTTGTTTTGGATGTGTATTTTTTGAATTTTCAATTTAAACCCAAAAACCAATTCGAAATTCTTAATACGAAAGAACGGTTTATTTTTCTCTATATGCAATCATTTGATTTTTGTTTTTATATGTAGAGAAAATAGGATCCAAAAATATAAATAGCTGATCAAACTTGTAAAACAATCGGTCCAACTTTATTAGTTTCACCCACACGGAGAGTAAGCAACCTTCTACGCACGATGATGGAGGAACGCGACCCAACGAGCTCAACAACGTAAATTCAGGGCCTGTAAAGAGACTTTTTAATTGGTCTCGAGTTGAAACAACCCTAATCGAGGCATGAACTATATATACATCATGATCAACTTGCCCCCAAACTCTGGATTTTTTTGCAATCCCTCCCTATGTTAGATTTCTTTAATTACGTCATCAAATTTTTTAATCATGTAAATTTGCATTCAAATCAACTTCTCAGTTATTCTAAGTGAATCAATCAACTTTTCAATAAGACTGTTGGTTTCGGTTCACAAACGGTTTGGTATATTTGGTTCTATTTTAGTCAGTTATGGTCTGATTGTGGTTTCAATGACTTTGTTGCTCACCCCTAGAAAGTTGCATTCTAAAAGAACAAACCGAAGGACGAAAACACAAGTTGATTGAAATTGAATCAATTGATAACGTGAGTTGCTATTTAAATGGACGAACGAAGTTGCAATTTTCGAAAAGATGTTACGAAAGTAGTCTTTTATACCCGAAATTTATAGCAAATATCAAAATTGACTACAAAACCGTCCCACTCCAACATTCATAATAATACATCCACAATACATATGAAACCCCACAAAAGGCTTCTATGTTTTAGTATGTGTGATGACTTTGTTGTTAACTATATTTATACCCAAAGTGCACCCGCATTTTTTAGCATCGGGACGAGAGACCTGTCGAGATGGAGGCTCATCACCTCATTGGTGCCGCCAACCAGTTTCCCACCGATGAACACCGCTGGAACCACAGGGCTGCACCCAAGTCTAGCTAGGGCTTGCTCAATCTCCCTTCCTCGTGGGATCTCGTCCAGTTGGTGGATCGCTGGGTTCACCCCAAAGTCAGAGAGCAAGGCCTTCACTGGGTGGCACATGCAGCAGGAGCTCTTGCTGAAGATCACCACTGGTCTCTCTGACACCATTCTCGTTACCCTCTCCATATCACTGATATATCACTGATGACTCAAGGCTTGCGAATATGTGTGTTAATTAGGGTTTAGATCGATGGTGATTAGGGTTTTGCTGGTTGGATGAGAAGCAATGCCTCTCCATGCAATGTATTTATAGGAAAATGTTGAAGATGTATGGATTGGGATTGACATGGAAGAAGAGAAAGAGAGGGACGATGAAAAGGAATCAAAATGTTCTTTTTAGATAGAGATAGATTTGCAGGGTCGGTTTCGAATTTACACATCATATATGAGAACTACTACTCTTCTTTTATGTAGGACCACTACTACATTTTCATAAGGTGTATTCCTTCAAATTGTTATATAAAACTATCAATTTTATTTAGAATTAATTACGTATTTATTACCTAAATTTTAATTGTCTAAGTAATATACTAATTGTTTTTTTAAAATAAAATGTTAGTTAAGTTTATATAAATATTTAATTTATTATTAAACCTTAAAAGAGACATTACGTGTGTGTATATATATATATATATATATATTATTCTGTCGTTAGGCCATAGACTAGACACTCAGAGAAAAAGAAAATAGAAGATGGCATTATAAGGTGGTAAAAAAAAGGAATAAGGCATCATCGCACGTAGGAGTCGATGACGAAGGGTTTCTCTTTCCTATGGAAACAAAGGCATTGTACGGCATGTAATATATCTATCTTTTCTCTACCAAGGAGGCGGAGCAATATCGGAATTTTTTCAATAAGTAAAGATGTTAAAAAAAAATAATTAGAAAGTATATTTTTGACAAACATATTTACCAAGTTAGGTGTAATCGCTAATTGGAGTAGCGCATATATATATTTACAAAAAGCGCTATATGGGGTAACATTGTTTTACAAACGCTACTTATGGTAACATTTTTTTACAAACATCACCCCTTGGTGACGTTTTCACATTAATTGCTTTTTTTTAAAATATTTTTGACGACTCGATGTTTAATTAAAAATAAAGTTATGTATCTATTAAAAAAAATTATAATACGTAAATATTTTAATTGCGATTCAAATGATGCAAAAAATATTAAATTTGGAATTACGGATTGACTGTACGCTCTGTCCTAATTTGAGATATGAAAATTTGACTAAACAAATATAAGTCAAACCCTGTAAGTCCAAACTCACCACGGTTAACGACAATTAGGTCGTAATTCAATTATCTAAGTTGAGATATTAGAAATATATTTAGTTTTGTTAACCTAACATTGTTTGTCCTATAATTTGATCGAAATGATTAAATGCATTAGGTGAGAAATTTCATTATATACTTACTCAAAAAAATTTTTAAAAAAATACAGTGCGTAGATAATTTAATTGCGAATCAAATGACGCTGACTAGGCATTAATTTTTTACTTTTAGACTGACCGTATAATACGATACGTAAAAAGCTATACATACGATATGTAAAAATATAAACAGTAATTTAAACAATGATTTTTCTATTTAAACAGTGAAATCACTATTTAGATTTTTACGTGTCATATGTAGAGTTTTTTACGTATCGTATTATACGGCTAGTCTAAAAGTACAAAATTAATGTCTAGTTAGCGTCATTTAATTCGTAATTAAATTATATACACACTCTCATTTTTTTTATTTTTTAGTAAGTAGATAATTAAATTTCTCACCTAATACATTTAATCATTTCGATCAATTATAGGACAAACGATGTTATGTTAAAAAAATAAATATATTTCTAATAAAAAACATTACCCTAGGTAGATAATTGAATTACAGCGTAAATGTTGCTAACCGTGGTGAGTTTGGAGTTATAGGGTCTGACTTATATTTTTTTTAGTCAAATTTTCATATATCAACTTACAACTTAGCGTACAGTAAATCCGTAAGTCCAAATTTAATATTTTTTGGCATTATTTGAATTGCATTTAAAATATCTACTTACTATAATTTTTTTAATTTTTTTTCTAATCGATACATAATTTTATTTTTAATAAACATTAATTTGTCAAAATCAAAAGTATAAAAAACAATTGGGTAAACGCTACATTGGGTAGCGTTTTTTGTAAAAAACCAATTATGCGCTACCTCAGGTAGCGCTTATGCATAGTTTACTAAGTATTTTTGTCGGATATATACTTTTCTAAATATATTTTTTAACATGTCTACTTTTTTAAAAAATTCGCAATATTTTACGTGTCGTAAACAGTGAAATCACTGTTTAGATTTTTACCTGTCGTATGTAGAATTTTTTTACGTGTCATATTATACGGTCAGTCTAAACGTAAAAAAGTAACGCCTAGTTAGCGTCATTTAACTCGTAATTGAATTATCTACCACAACGGGAGAAGGCGTTGTTAAAGGCTCAAGGAAACGGCTCAAACATGCTTGAGCCGTTAAACATAAACTTTTACAATTATTAATGGCTCATTGGAAGTTGAGTCGTCGATTATTGAATTACTGTCTCAATTTTTAAAGCTGTCATCTTAAAAACTATTTTTGACGCCTCAATAGTATTGAGCCGTATTTAAAAACAATTTTTTTAATGAAATTTATTTTTGACGGCCGAATATTGTTGAGCCGTCCTTCAAAAACAATTTTTTTTAATTGAAATTATTTTTGACGGCTCATTAGTATTGAGCCATCACTTAAAAAAAATTGTTTTTAATCAAAATTATTTTTGACGGCCCAATATTGTTCAGTCATTCTTCAAAAACAATTTTTTTTAATTAATATTTTTTTGACAGCTCAATACTATTGAACTGTCATTTAAAAACAATTGTTTTTAATCAAACTTATTTTTGACAGCTCAATATTGTTGAGTCGTCATTCAAAAAATTAACTTTCGGTCACATAATTAATTCTCACCTAATGCATTTAATTATTTTGGTCAAATTATAAAACAAACGATGTTAGGTTAAAAAAATCACAGTATTTATAATAAAAAAAATTACCCTATGTAGATAATTGAATTACGACATAAATGACGATAACCGTGGTGAGTTTGGACTTACCGGTTCTGAGTTATATTTTTTTAAGTCAAATTTTCATCTCTCAACTTACAGCATAGCGTACGGTAAATCATTAAGTCCAAATTTAATATTTTTTGCATTATTTGAATCGCAATTAAAATATCTACATACTATAATGTTTTTATTATTTTTCTAATCGATACATAATTTTATTTTTAATTAAACATTAATTCGTCAAATTCAAAAGTAAAAACAAAAACAAAAAACAATTGGGTAAACCGCACCTCTTGGTGACGTTTTTAACAAACGCTACCTTGGGTAGCATTATTTTGTTAAAAAATAATTATGCACTACCCCAGTTAGCGCTTATGCATAGTTTGCTAAATATTTTTGTTGGATATATACTTTTATAAATATATTTTTTAACATGTCTACTTTTTTTAAAAATTCACAATATCGAGTTCGATATAATCGGTTATTTATTTTGAAAATTTGGGTTGTAGCTCTAGGTATGACAATACATTTTATAGAGTCAACATTTTATCTTTTAGGGGCGCACCATCGTGCGAGGGAAACACCAAATTGTTTTTTGATATAATCGGGATAGAAAACTAATAAATAAATAATTAAAACATGTTATTTGTAAGATGATATAGCAGTTCATCGTCTCGTTTCTTTATTAGAGGTCTCACATTCAAGTTTTGAGAATGATTATTTTTTCACTAAAACCTCTTATGAATTTATTACGGTACGGCACGGATAGGATAAGAATTATCCAGTGCCAGTGGTAGCTAAAACCATCGTATGTAGTTTTATAGTATAATAAATAGATTAACGGGAAGATTAAAATCAAACATTTTATTCAAGATCATGGAAACATCATCCGACCATAATACATAAATGACAACAAAGTAGCATGTTACCCTTTATGTGAATAAATATATAACTCCGTAACACACGTCATAAAATAGGTTTTCATTCACCATCAATGGACAACAAACATGATTGAAAAGTAAATTACCCATTTGTAAAAAATGTCGAGTTTTAGATTTTCAATAATTGGATTGGTCAAAAACATTTTATACCTAAGAAAAAAAATAGTAATTAGTTAGTTACTACCCTGTAATTTAATTCGTTATAAAGTTGGGTTCATCCACCTATAAAATCAATAGAAAAATATTTATGGTAAGTATCTTATTTTTTATTGTATCTTAATGCAAATGAGAATTATTTTTGAAGTGGAGTAAACATGTCAATAACACACGCTACGAAAGTTTTTTTTTTTTTTTTTGCCTCAAGAACTCTTTATATTACTCACAAAATTGGGAACGGCCTTGTTCCCGATACAAAATCGAATCCATCGACAACAACTGAGAGAGGGGGGGTTGAGGGTTGGCTAACCCAATTACAATTACACATCCCCCTATAGCAAACTTTGCTACCCAGTCCGCACATTGGTTTGCGGCCCTGGGAATCCTATTCCAAACTAAATTACAAACCGATCCGGCCAAAACTAAACTATTTTGTATAATAGTTTCTATCTCCCAAAAATGAGCTATCCCAAAAATGTGGTTGAAAACCACTTCCGAGTCCGACTCAATAATGACCGACTCCCACCTATAATCGATTGCTAGTTTCACACCTAACAAAATCACCTTTGCTTCCAAGACGTCTATGGAACCAGACATCTCGGCCACTAGGGCACCAGCAACGACGCAGCCCGTATGATCTCGGGCTACCACACGTAAACCTCATTTACCTTCCGCTCGAGACCAAGCCGCGTCGACATTGATCTTGATCCACCCGACCCGTGGGCACGTCCAGGACTGATCGGCCGAGGAGCTCGATGATGCCCCTGAGCTCCCTCTACGGCTCGCAGCATGCTGGTGGAGTGGGCTGTCATCAGTCATCCCCTGCCCCTGCTGCACCAGCATCTGAGGCTGTCCCCACGCCGATCCTTGCTGCTGCACCTGCAAAGACATGGAGAGAGTCTGCTGCGGCTGCTGCGGCTGCGAACAGAGGGTTCTCTATTCGATTACCGACCACCTGACCCCGATCACCACCTGTGCCGAGTCCGGTGTCCTACCTTCATACACCATGGCGCACCGACTTTTCCAAATCTGCCAGCACCCGGTTAGGACAGCCATCCATCTCGATTCATCACCCCTTTTAGAACCCGTCTGGTCAGCCATCCTCTTCCCCAGCCATTGCATGATAGTGTTGCAGCCATCTCTCGGGTTTGTAATCCCCAAGAGGTCCTCCCATACCCTCCGAACCCAGACACAGTCGAGTAGCAAGTGTTCGATCGACTCGGTGTCTGGGCACAATGGACAGGTTACGTTCACCTGCAGGCCTCTTCAAGCCAGGTTCTCCCTTACAGCCACTGCCCTGGTAAGAATCTTCCATACAAACATTCTTACCTTTGGCAATACCTTTGATTCCAGACAGCTGCCCAGATTCCCGAGTCAGTCCGAGGCACTGTGATTTCGGTTGACAGACTTTGGTGGCTACAGCTCTCCCGATCCCTTAGGAAGTGATAAGCTGACCTGACAGTGATGCGTCCCTTCCTCTCATAGGGCCATCGAAGTTCATCACCTCTTGACACCATCGGGATAGTGACCTCCGCTACCCATTGAGCTTCCGTGACGTTTAGGGCTGCTTGAACTACCTCCAGCCTCCACTTCTTCCTGTCTTGTTCAATCCATTCAGCCAACCGAGTCTCAGCCTGTGCCCATGAGATCGGTCTCTGGCCTAGGTGAGCCTCTTGGCGCCCCGGGAGCCAAGCGTCCACAAAGGGTCGAATAGTGTGCCCATCGCCCACCGACCATACAGCGCCTCCTGTGAGCACCCGTCTCCCCTCTAAGAGGCTTGACCACGCCCAAGAGGATCTACTCCTCTTACTCGCTTGGAGGAAACCCGAGTTCGGGAAATAAATCCCCTTGAGCACCCGAACCCACATCGCGTTTGGTTCCATCAACACTCTATTTGCCATCTTACTCAACATCGCCGAGTTGAACACTTCCAATTCCCTAAAGCCCAATCCACCTTGATTTTTTGATCTCATCATTGAGCTCCAACGGACCCAGTGGATCTTGCGGTTACCGTTTGAGGCCCCCACCAAAACCGTGCAATAAGCCCGTTAACTTGAGAGCACCAAGTCTTGGGCAATTTGAAAACGCTCATCGCATAAGTAGGGATCGCCGAGATGACCCCCTTAATTAAAACCTCCTTACCCGCATTGTTTAGGAGCTTGGAGCTCCATCCTTGAATCTTTGAGGAGATCCGATTCTTCAAGAAAGCAAGGGATTGTCGTTTTGACCTCCCCCACACCGACGGGAGGCCTAGGTATTTCCCGGAATCTCCTACCAAATTCATCCCGAAAGTGGCCGACACATCCGATAAGGGTTGGTTGACTGCAGCCCCACCACCGAAAATGACAGACTTTGTGTAGTTGATACGCTGCCCCGAGGATTGGCAATACTCATCAAGGGTGTCCTTCAAAGCTCAAGTATTATTCACCGTACCCTTGATGAAAAACATAGAATCGTCCGCAAACAGCAAATGGAGGACCTCAGGGCAATGTCTAGCTGGTTTAACTCCTCAGATCTCCCCCATCTCGACATTTTGCTCCACCCTTCTTGAGAGGACGTCGGCCACTAAGATGAACAAATACGGGGACAAAGGGTCCCCTTGTCTGATCCCCCTCCGCGGTTTGATAATTCTGGTTCGCTTCCCATTCACTAAAGAACAACTATAAAACCAATGACTTTCACGCATCCACAATTGAGATCAACATTAAGACAAGGAGTATTCTTGTGTATGTATGCCATGATGAATTTAGAAAATTCGTTATAAAATTTACTATATAATTTTATGGATAATGAGTTAGTATTTTAAACAAAATAAAGTTCTTAAATACTAAAAATAAAAATGGGAGAATAAAGTACCCATTTTTTTTATATACATCCGCCATTGCAGGCATGATAGTGACCTTACTTCTTTCTGGGGCATATATACATATAAAATACACACGGGTGTGTACGTAGATAAGTTAAAGCTGAAGAACTTTAAGTGTCCCACCCACTATAATATATATATATAAAATTAAATCAAGGTATCATCTACCTTTTTACATATAGTGTAATCTTTGAGATCTGAGGCTAGATTTGATACTTCCATGTTATAATGTATTTTATGCCTTTTCAAAATGTTCATTCTACACTATTGAAGATGATACCGATAGGCTTATTCAATTTAACTGGTTTGGATGAACTAATTCTAAAATCAAATAGTTTTTTAGGCTTTAAATAGACTAATTTAAAATAGTATAAAAAATCTAGTTTGAATCGACTCGTTTTTTGATACTAGTTTTTACTTAAATTTAAATTAAACCACTTTAAACCTATATAATTTTAGAATCGATTTGAAGCAAAATCAACTAAACCAGTCTGAAATTAAACCAAACCTAGAGATGTCTTCAATAAACCAAACCTAGAGATGTACTGGACTCTCGTATGTTGATGTTGAACAGGATTTCAGTCGGTTGTGGAACAGATTTTCAATCGGTTTAGTGTGTTTTTTAGTCAGTTCAGTGTATTTTTCGGTCAGTGTAGTAGTGTTTTTTCAGTCGGTTCAGTGTGTTTTTCAGTTGGTTCATTATTTTTTCAGCCGCTTCAGTGTGTTGGACATAATTTTCAGTCGGTTTAGTTTCGGTTTGAATCGGATTATTTCCGAACAAAAATTGTTATTAAAATAATCAGACCAGAACAGTTCGAACCGGTTCTAAACTGATTCAACTAGACCATCACTTTTTTTTTCATAAGCCAGACCAGTTTTTTTAAAAAAACAGAAAAAAGTATTAGTTTTTTACAAATCAGACTAAGTTCTGAACCGATTCGACCCCCGAACCGGTTCATGAACAAGCCTAATCACGTCTCTATAACCGGCCCACGAACTAACCTAGAGGCAATTGAATTTTTACGGTTCATTTCTTCAATATTTCCAAAATAATTATAGGAAGAAAAAATGGTTTACTTTTGGGATAATTTTTATTTTTTTTCAAATACTTTTGGGAGAATAGATACTTTATTTTGAGAAAAGGAATGGAAAACATTAGCAAGGATTAGTTCAGTTATTATAGTATTATAAGTATTAAAAAGTTACATCCAGTAAGGTTAAATTTATGAATTTTTTAAAACTTATATGCTTATTATACTCTAAACTTTTACCGGGAGATAAGAACTAAAAATCTTACTCTAAGTAGAATGTCTCTTGACAGAATAGATAGTTTTTGTAATTGGTGAAGCTCAGCAACTGAAGTGAAGCTACGAACAACCCAACAATTGGTCTGATACCAATACTGTTCAGCAACTGAAGTTCATTCTTACCAATTTTCCGGCCAACAATATTATGCATATTTATCAGAATCAGACTTGCTCTCAAACTGGTGAAGGGCCGGTTCTCGGTTCAGGCAATCCCCGTTTGTTAACCGATCAGACCGACTGCTTCACATGAAGGGAGAGACGAAGAAGCAAAGTTAAAAAATTAGGGTTACAATGATAATTGATAAGTCATGGTGACGAACAAAGAAGTAGGAGGAAGATGTAAAAAAATGGAACCGGAACCGATTAGTTTTGCAAAAACTTATCAGTTTGTTAAATTCGGTCGGTTTACACCTACTGAATTGGGTTCACTGTGTATTTTAGTCTTTTGTATAAACCAAACCATCCATCCGACGATTCACAGTCGGATTGGATTCGACCGGCGATCCAGTTCTGATAAATATGATATAAGGTAACCCTAATTTCCTTATGCGATTTTGAAGAATGAAATGCTCCAAAAAAATTGTCTTGTTGCTTTAAATATGAGTTTGTGGGTTGATGGAACTTTATAATTCTTCTGGATACACGCGACTTAGAATCAGTTTTAATATGTTTTTATAAGAACTCTAGTTTAGTAATGCATTCTTTTGTTAATTTGACAGGTACCTTTCATAGTCAATTTAGTTTTAAATAATTAAATTAAATGGATAAGAGTTTTTTTTTTTTTATAATTATGGATTAAATTAACCGCTATATGTGACAATTAATCACCCAAGTTCAAAAATACACAATCAAAACTACCTAACTTTAACAATTCGCGAAACAGAAAAGTCTACAGTGTCTTTCCGGAGCGCGTTAATAGTTTCCTTCGGAGGTGATGTATGAATTTCAAACACATGTCGTTGTTTGAGCGCCATACCCGCCATGGTATCCGCTACCGCATTCGCTTCTCGAAAAATATGTCTAAACTTCATTCTTTCGAACTGCATCAATAGCTTCCTGCAATCCGCAATGATCGGCATTAGTTTTTGATTTGACATATTTTCATCAGAAATTATCTTATGGGCTGAGAGGGCGTCCATCTCAAGGTGAATAGATTTTAATCCGAGTGTCTTTGCCAAAAGTAGTCCGTCTCGGATGGCCCAATATTCCGCAGTAAGACTGTTTGAGCAACCCAAATTCATTGAGAATCCTGCAACCCATTGACCCCTGAAGTCTCGGATGACCCCACCGGCTCCTGCAAAACCTTGATTTCCATTAGTAGCTCCATCTGTGTTAATTTTAAACCAATCCTCTTTTGGAGGAACCCAACTAATATCAATGAAAATGAACTCATTAGCACTGTCAGTCTCAAGATAAACATTTTTGTGAAAATTTGCCAGAGATAAAGATAAAGTATAAACCGAAGAAAAAGCAGGCTTATCATTAAAAATAAGAGAGTTCCTATTTTTCCAAATGTTCCAAAGCGCATAAGGAAAAAAATACTTCCACTCAAGTCCCTGAATATTGACACCCGATTCCTGACATCCGTTCTTGATCCACTCATTCAAAGGGTAGTCGATAGCTTGACCCAGATTTGGCGGCCCAGTGTCTGAATTCCACATCTCTTTAGCATGCTTACACTCACGCAATATGCTCAAATTACATCCTCTATGGTTCAATAGTTTGCTGGTGGCTAGTCTATCTTTAAGGCATAACCAGATAAAATGCTGAATTTTTGGGATAGTCTGAATCTTCCAAACCCAATCCCATTGATTAATCACCTGGTTGTTTGTGTCATGTCCTGCTAAAAGAGAGTAAGAAGATGCTGTAGTGTAATTCCCCGAGTGTGTGACATTCCATATTTGCGTGTCCGAGGATACATTGGTCTAGCCCCATGGAGTACCTCGAAACATGTCCACAAATTTTTTGGGGAAGTCAAAGGAAGTTCTATCTAGATTCCACTCTTCATTTTGGAAGACATCTCCTACCATCAATCTGTCTTCTTCAAAGTTCAGTGGACCATAGATTGCCGCTCGCAGGGGTTGATTACCCACCCAGTTATCGTGCCAAAATTTAATATCCCTACCATTTGTCACCACCCACCCTGAACCTAATTTAAGGGTGTTCATACCTTCATTAATTACTTTCCAATTACAAGACGTTTTATTCGAAGTAGTGAGAGAAGTTCCATCCTGCTTAAAAGTTATGTTTCTAATGACCACGGCCCAAGACGCCGTATCCTTCTTCAATCTCCAAGCCAAACTCCCCCAGAGTGCTGTGTTGCGATACACCGCCGACTGCAGACCATGTCCCCCTAGTTTTTTCGGCTTTGTTATTTCCTCCCAATTGATCAAATGGATTTTCCTTTTCTGGTCCGTGGATCCCCAAACAAAATTTCTATTAATCCTGTCCAGTTCTTTACAAACTGAATTAGGAAACATAGTACATTGCATATAGTAGGAGGGGATAGAGGACAAGACCGATTTGACCAACGTAACTCTACCTGCCATTGATAACAGCTTTGCCCTCCAACCCGAAAGTTTATTTATAACTTTATCCAGAACAAAGTTAAAAGAGCTAACTTTTGAGTTTGACAATTCCAAAGGAAAGCCAAGGTAAGATCCAAAGTTTTCAACTGTTCTAAACTGTAAACTCATTTATATCTGTGTTCTTTTGGTATCTGGAACATTTTTTGAGAAAACCATGATTGACTTCCCCTGATTTACCTTCTGTCCTGAAATGTCGCAAAACTCTTTTAAGACCGAGTTGATACAATTACAATTTTCAGGTGTCGCCTCTCTCATTAGAATGAGATCATCGACAAAGAAAAGATGGGATAAGGTCAAGCTACCTCTTCCCACTTTTATTCCTTTCCATTTTCCCTGCATAACTTTTTCATCGATAAGAAACACCATATATTCCATGCATTGAATAAATATGTACGGAGATAGAGGATCCTCTTGTCTAATGCCTCTGGACGGGTAGAATTTTTCTAGTTTCCCCCCATTGAACAAAATTTCAATTGAAGACGTGGAGATACAACTCATAATCAACTTAATGATTTTATCAGGGAATTTAAAGAAAATGAGTGTTCTTCTGATGAAATCCCACTCAACTCTATCATATGTTTTCTCAAGGTCTATTTTGATGATCATACACTCTGTTTTGCCATGTTTGTGCTTTGAAAAATGCAGCACTTCTCTTAGCAGGATGACATTATCTGAACTTCTTCTACCAGGGACAAAACTAGTCTGAAATGGAGAGATGATATTGTTCAGGACTGATCTGATTCTGTTCACTAAAATTTTTTATAGGGTTAATTACTTAATTGGTTACACATGTTTCACCATTGTGCAGAATGGTTACACATGTTTCAAAATGTGATTAATTGGTTTTGCTATGTGACTAATTGGTTACACATGTTTTTTCAAATGTGATTAATTGGTTATTCCGTTAGTAAACCGTTAATTTTAACGTTAATTCATTTTTTAAACATATTATTGAATTGTGAAATGACTATTATGCCCTTAGTTGTATTGAAGAACAGATTGGAAGGATTGAAGAACCAAAATCGAATCAAATTCGATTTGATGTTCTTGAGAACCCAGAAATCTGATTTCTGGGTTCTTGAAAAACCAGAAATCTAATTTCTGGGTTCTTGAAGATCCAGAAATCTAATTTCTGATGTTCTTGAAGACCCAGAAATCTGATTTCTGTGTTCTTGAAGAACCAGAAATCAGATTTCTGTGTTCTTGAAGAACCAGAAATCAGATTTCTGTGTTCTTGAAGAACCAGAAATCAGATTTCTGTGTTCTTGAAGACCCAGAAATCTGATTTCTGTGTTCTTGAAGACCCAGAAATCAGATTTCTGTGTTCTTGAAGAACCAGAAATCAGATTTCTGTGTTCTTGAAGAACCAGAAATCAGATTTCTGTGTTCTTGAAGAACCAGAAATCAGATTTCTGTGTTCTCGAAGAACCAGAAATCAGATTTCTGTGTTCTCGAAGAACCAGAAATCAGATTTCTGTGTTCTCGAAGAACCAGAAATCTGATTTCTGTGTTCTCAAGAACCCAGAAATCTGATTTCTGGTTCCTCAAGAACCCAGAAACAGCATTTCTGAGTTCTTCACAATGTGGGTAACATGTCGAACATTTTAATCACATCATTTCAAACAACAGTATCCATTTAATCACATTATAGAGAAACATGTATGACCTTTTAATCACATTATAGAGAAACATGTATGACCTTTTAATCACATTATAGAGAAACATGTATGACCATTTAATCACATTTGGTGATAACATATACTGGAATACAGAACTTCAAGAACTCAGAAACAGCATTTCTGAGTTCTTGAAGAACCCAGAATCAGATTTCTGGGTTCTTGAAGAACCCCGAAATCAGATTTCTGGTTTCTTCAAGACCCAGAAATTTGATTTCTGGGTTCTTGAGAAACCAGAAATCTGATTTCGGGGTTCTTCAATTATTGTTCTTGAAGATGATGATGTGTTCTTGAAGATGATTCTAGGGGTAATTTCGTCATTTTACTTATCTAAATAGTGACTTAACTGTGATTTTAACGGTGAATAGTGAAAAAACCAAATAGTCACATTTCAAAACCAATTAATCACATTTTAAAACATGTGTAACCATTCTGAACATTGGTCAAACATGTGTAACCAATTAAGTAATTAACCCTTTTTTATATGACCTTGTAAATAGAATTGCAAAGGCTTATAGGTCTAAAGTGGGAGACTGAATTAGGCTGACTACATTTTGGAATTAAGCAGATAAATGTCTCATTCCAACTTGTAGGGACATACCCTCTTTTAAACACCTCACTGATAGCATCAATCAGAGAGCTACCCGTATAGTTCCACAACTTTTGGAAGAACGCCGAATGGAGGCTATCCAACTTCGAAGCTTTAAACGGTTTAAGATCCCAAGTGGCTTTCCTAATTTCTTCCAAAGTGATACAGTTGTTTAGGCGCCAGATTTGATTTTCAGACAGAGCAGCTCTCCATGCCTCTAGCTGATCAACCACCAAAGGTGAGGAGACCTTTGAGGTGGTGAAGAGATTTGAAAAGAAATTCTGAAATTCCTCCGGAATGAGGCCCTCATCAAAGATCCAATTTCCAATTAAATCTTTAATAGCCAAGATCTTATTTCTTCTTCTTTTAACAAGAGTAGAAATATGATAGAATTTGGTGTTTCTATCCCCATCTCTGATCCACTTTGTGCGGGATTTTGCAGCCCAAAGTTTTTCTTCCTGGTCAAGAATCTCAGATAGCTCTGCCTGAAGATTTTTTTTCTAGAGCGACAATGAAATCATTTGGGGAGTTAGCAATACACTTTTGTGCTCCTGAGATCCTCCGCATGATTTGTTCTTTTCTCTGAAAAACATTTCCAAAAATTTCTATGTTCCAGGCTCTAGCTTTGACAGGGAAGTGGTTAATGGTAGGCGTGATCCTATTACTAAACTCATTCCAAGTATTCTTAACCATTAGTTCAAAACTAGGGTGGTCAAGATACATAGGTTCCATACTAAACTGTCTAATTGCCCTGATGCCACCATCCCCACCAGAGTTTATAAGAAGCGGACAGTGGTCAGAATGAGTTCTCATAAGATGTGTAACAGATGCTCGGTTTTCTTCTGGTTGCCCATTCAGTTATGAGGTAATAGGATTTCCATTTGATTCTGAGCATTTGAGTCCATTTGTTTCGCTTGATTCTCGTGCCTAGTTGTTACCGATGCTGGTGGTTTTTTCCGGTGAGTAACCAACATCCAGGGTCCCCAATCTCCATTTTGGATATCCGTGTTAGGAACTGGAGGTTTAGTCGCGGCAGAGATGTTTTCATTTGAGTCATGATCATCCGACCTTGGGACTGTTGGGGTTACCTGATTACATAGCTCTTTTGTATGCCCCGCCATGCCACACGAGAAACTGATTGATTGAATTCCTTCATACGATATTTTTTGGGAATATCCATCAATGTCAATTGATGAAGGTAGAGGTTTGCTCAAATCCAGCTGGATACACAGTCGGGCAAATTTTCCTCTTTTAGCGTTTATGGTATAACTATCAATTCTCAACAGAGGTCCTATTGTATTCCCAATACCCTGTAGAATTATTGGGTCAAAGTATTCTATTGGTAAGCTGGGCAATCTAATCCAAACAGCCACTTTAGATACATTGGTTCTTTCTGGGTTGAATTTGGGTTCCCAAATTCGTATGGATAAGAATTGCCCATTGATGAACCAAGATCCAACTTTGAATACCCTATCCATGTCTCCCAAGCAAGTAAATTTGATTAGATGAAAACCTTCCCCTAGTAATATGCATGACATTTCCCCTTCCGGTTTCCAGAGATTTCGGATTTTCAGCACCATGTGATGATACAGTATACTCCTTCCTATTATTTTAACGATGATAGATTGTTCGTGCCTTTTTTGTATCCTTGCTTTCTCATCTCTGGATATGGTATATGCTAGTTTCCCATCCGATTTCACTTCATCTTGACCTCTTGGGGGAGAAGATTCAGACGAATTCGAACATTCTCGATAGAATGCATTTTTGTATGCCCCCGGAACCACCCCAGTAAGTTTTTCCTTGTAGGAGGTGGAACTTATTGCTGTCTTTGGTTCATTTTTTTCCATGTCTTGCAGGTTCTGCAGCTAATTTTCCTTAAGTTTGGTATTGCTGTTCAAGAGTTCTGCAGTGTCTACTGCAGTAAGGGAATGTGTGGAATTTGAGAGTATTTGAACAGTAATTACCGACACACTTGATGAAGGGTGTCTAATGGATAAGAGTTGATAAGTATAAATTGAATGAAGATTATAACACTAGGACGAAAGATTTTTTAGATTTTACCTTCCGTAGTAGGACTCTCTTATATGCAGATGGAAATAATACAATATGTTGCCCATGCATGCATTATAATAATATTTTTCATAAGTCTAAGTAGATTGTTAAGAGCTATTTATTATGGAAAAGTATGTGCAAACTACACCAATTGAATTTGTCACAGGTTTAGTGAAGTGTGTAAATGAAATGTAGATCAGATGCATGAAATTGTGTATGATATGCTAGTGCACGAGAATGAATTGATGTAGGTGAGCAACCTAATGCTAATGCTTATGTATTTTATAGCCTTTGGAGGATTGCGAAAAAAGTATATACTCATGGTGTTCTAACTATTCTAAAATGTTCTATATAGTTAAATTATTACATATTAAGTTTTTAGGTTAAATACCAAATAGCTACCCGAAATTTGAACGTTTTAATAAAACTAAATGCATATTAAGGACCTCTTTATAAAAGAGTCACACATTTCCTAAATTGTTTTTCTTACATAGTAAACTATGATCGTGGAATCCGTGTACGCGGGCATGTTGATGCTTAACGTTTCATGTGAGTCGATCACAATGTTGTTCTCATTGATTCCATTGGTTGTTCCACCATCACCAACAAAGTGTTTAGCACGTGCTATCACCAACATACTTCCCACCAACATAAGGTGTTTTTTTTTTAGTTCGAAAGAAGATCTCCTTATAAATTATTACATATTAATTTTTTAGGTTAAATAGCTACCCAAAATTTGAACGTTTTAATAAAACTAAATGCATATTAAGGATCTCTTTATAAAAGAGTCACACATTTCCTAAATTGTTTTTCTTACATATTAAACCATGATCGTGGGATCCGTGTACACGAGCATGTTGATGCTTAACATTTCATCTGAGTCGATCACAATGTTGTTCTCATTGATTCCATTGGTTGTTCCACCATCACCAACAAAGTGTTTAGCACGTGCTGTCGCCAACATACTTCCCACCAACATAATAGTCCGAAGGAAGTTCTCCTTATAAATAAACCATGTATATCTCTGTCATTTTCTGCACAATCTTCTCATATTCACTGTAACTCTCATAACACCTGCCCCATCTTGGATCTCTGCAGGCCCATGGAAAGAAAATATTACCCATATTAATTATGGGATAAAAATAAGTAATAACCACATTTCTCGTGAATCAATACAGATAAACAGATTTACCGTGATGCATGGTGCAATCTTTTCCAATCGTCTTGTCTAACAGCAGCTAGTGAGTGATTATGTAGACACATTCAACCACATATCAGTGAGTGATTGTGTGGACACATTCAATCACATAATCAAAGATCTATAATCAAATACAGGTGAGTTATTTGCAGTTGACGGGATGAGGCTGAAAGTATTTTTTCTTTAAGATACAGATATACAAAACATGGAAGAATCTCACCATAAGTGCTATTTTTCCAAAGATATATCTACAATAGACCACAAGCATGTTATACAATTGTAGATAGGGTTAATTAGAAAACTGCCACCTTAGTGTCAAGTTAAAGTTTCATAGCAGAGTATAAATATAATGTTGGTCTATCAAACTCGATTGGACGAAGTACGACACTATCTGTCGAACGTCAGATCCGCCTTTCCCCGACCCCCTTTTGAATTAATTTTTATTTTTGTTTCGCTCGAAAATGTCGGGTCTTGGCGAGCGACGGGTCTGGTTGAGCGGGGTCATCAACCGAACCGAAAATGAAAGAGTCGCCATCGATTAATTAAAGACTAATCGGAATCCTAAAATTTGCCTAGGGTACATGGTGTTAACATCCTAGGGCTTGGGAAGGTCTACGTCTAGATAATCGAGTTCGGGAGTTTGATCGCGTCTTAAGGGAGTTTTAAATTTACACAAATTGTCTGTTTCGATCATGCATTGCCAAAGAGATTACATGAGTTTTTTTTTAAAAAACTAACTAACCATATACAAGCATTTTTTATTTACGAGTTAATTTCAAATAAATAAACAAGAGAGAATAAAGTCAATCGTGCTCGAGAAATTGGTGGTTTAACTTTGGGGTCATTCTAAACGTGTCAAACATGCACGAATGATTTTGAAGATATTAAGCACGTTGGACCAATTTGTAACACTTTGAGAAGTCATAAGATATCTAGAAAAATTTAGGGACCAAAATGCAATTATTTAAAATTTGAGCTGAATTGGAAATATATTTTTAAAAAATGACACAATTGGCACTAAATTATCCTGGACTTATTTGTAACACTTGGTAAAGTTCCAAAATAACCCGAAATTTATTCTAAACTTATTTATAACATTTTGAGAAGTGATGGGATGTCCAGAATGGTTCAGGTAACAAAATTTATTTTTTAACAAATTTGAGCTAAATAAAAAAAATAGTTCAAAAATTGCACAAATGACAAAAAACTTTTATGGTTTGGTTTATAACACTCTATAAAGTCCCAGAATGACCCGAGAGTACAAGGACCGTGTTGTAACTTTCATCAAAGTTCAGGGATGACCTAAGTAATTTTTTTTATTTCACATATATATATATATAGTATCACCTATACATAATATATATATATATATATATATATATATATATATATATATAATATCACGTATATTATTCATATACATATAATACTACATATATATTTCGGCCATATCTAATATAACACACATACACACACATATATATATAACGTTTTTTTAACCTATATTATACATATATATATATATAATGCTACATATATATTTCGGCCAAATGTAGTATTATATATATGTACACACACACACACATATATATATAACCCTTTTTTATTTAACCAAAAACCATGATTTTCACAAAATGCCTAAAATGACTCCAAAGTTATACCGAACTTAAAAAAAAAAAAGTATGACTCTTATACGAAATATAACTACTAACACATAATATCAATAAGATAAATTTCATTCACATTAGGAAGTACAAATACAATACTGAATTCGAGAGGGATATACCTGAGTTATTAGGAGTTTGGATACCGTACGAGGAGCGAAATTGACAATTACCAATTTTCGCTCAATTTTTCTCTATTTTCCCCCCACTAAAATCACTCAATCTCCCTTCTATTATTTTGTTTTCATAACTTCTCTATTTCTTCTCTTCTCCCTTTCATAAACCGTGGCCTTCCTCTATTTATAGTAGTTTCTGTCTTTTTTTTTTATAATAAATAATATATAAAGACTACTATAATTATTTTATAACAAAACTCCACTATATTTTGTTTTAATAAAACTCCACTATAATGTTTTTTTAATAAAACACCACTATAGTTGTTTTTTCATATATATATATAAAACACCAATTTAAAATATTATTAATAGAAAAATAAAAAAAAATATTATGTTTACTTAAAAATAAAAAGGAAAATTCGTATTTTTTTAAAATGTAGTATTATATAATACTACATTTTAAAAATATACGAATTTTCCTTTTTTATTTTTAAGTAAACATAATATTTTTTTTCTATTAATAATATTTTAATTTTTTTGAGTTTTTCTATATCGTTTTTTTTCGTCTCGGTTCATCGCGTACGATATTTTGACCCTGATCCAAAATCAGGTGTTTACAATCGCTCTCTTTGAACACGCACTCATGGAAGTGATCTCATGAATGTGTGTTCAAAGACAAACAACTGATTTTGGCTCATCTTGATTCATTATTTAAATAATAGACAGACATCATCATGCAACTTTCAGAAGCTTTGATTTTGTTGCTTCATTCGTTCTCGTTGAACGAAACCGCGAGTGCGTATCGGGATTGTTCTTGCCAAATGTGCCTAAATTTCAAAATATCATAGTAAGAAGGGTAACTACAGAATTGATCATGCATGTTTGTTTGTTTTTTTTGAAAATTTCGCATGTTCCGTTCATTCCATTCGTAGACTTTGACTACATATACAACAAAAAAAAAATTCAATCAAAGTTTAATTCTTAGGACGTTTCACACGGCGGCGTAGCTCCTTGAAGGCATTTGTTGCTTGCTTCTTGGTTCGAAGTAAAATCGAGGATATGCATTTCGAAAATCTTTTTATTTGCCTCGTCCTTCGTCTAGACCGTTCAAGGATTCCATTCAACTTAGTTATTTTGCCCTCACATTTCTCCAAGGCGCGACACCGACCCCTCACTTCATTTCGCACACACCGTAACTCATTGCAGAGGCGTTGGATTTTTTTCTTGGACCTAGAGTGTTCATCAACCCAAGCAATACTTTGAATTTCTACCCTAACTTTCATAATTGCAAAGATGTCCTTATGAGATTACGATGGTTGCTCGAGTCTATCCCCGATTATCTCATTCGGATCAAAAGGTGGACTTGCGGGTACCGAGTAGAATTTGTGAACATACTCCATCGTCGCATGGTATTTGTTTTCCTTTGTCGTGGAGCCTTCCATCAGATTTATGAATAGTAAGACTCGTTTTTCCCCAATCGTCGTTCACTTGTCGAACTGAGTCTCGTAACGAGTTTGCAATGTTTGCTCGGTTATGCCACTTGTATGCTCTTGGGGTCCATGAATGTATACTTGGATATCTTGGAATCCACTAAATAGTCGAATCACTCATGAAGGGTAGGTGGTCATAGATCATCGATGGTTGAGAAGCGGAGCTCCCTCGAAAGTTTTGCACCTAAGGATCATGGGACGGTGGATGGGTAACCGTCTAGCCATCCATAAAATGTCCTTATGTGTTACCTTGGAAATATGGTTTTTTCTATCGAGAGCTTTCCATTTCTCAGCTTCTAACAATGATTGACCTAACATTCTCGAGATAACCCTTTTGTCGCCTAAAAAATTTGCCCGGGGAAAATTCATGCCAAATTCTTTCACATGGTTTAAGAACCAAATCTGAAGTAAGGCTGGACTTACTTTTAGTTCTCATTTTCCTTTGGTTTTTAAAATGTTTAGAGATGCAATAGTTTTGACGAGCAATGCCGTCACGAAACCCTTGCCTTGTATTACTTGGATGACCACTTTGGAATTATTTGTAACACTTTGAGAAGTCATGGAATGTCCAGAAAAGTTTAGGAATCAAAATGTAATTTTTCAAAAAAATATAACTAAACTGAAAATAGTTTTTTTAAAAAATTACAGAATTGACCCTAAACTATTCTAGACTTATTTGTAACACTTGGTAAAGTTCCAAAATAATCCGAAAATTATTCTAAACTTATTTATAACATTTTTAGAAGTGATGGGATGTCCAGAAATGTTCATGGAACAAAATGTATTTTTTTAAAAATTCGAGATAAATATAAAAAAAATTCAAAAATTGCACAAATGACCCAAAACGTTTCTGGTTTGGTTTATAACACTCGATAAAGTCCCAGAATGATATGAGAGTTCCGAGTTGTAACCTTCATCAAAGTTCAGGGATGGCCTAAGTCATTTTTGAATTATTATTTTTATTTCACACACATATATATATAGTGTCACCTATACATAATATATATATATATAGTAATATTATACATATATATATATAGTATCACGTATATTATACATATATATATACATATATATATAATACTACATATATATTTCGGCCATATGTCATATTATATATATATACACACACATATATATATAATCATTTTTTGTATTGAACAAGCCAAACCGGTTTAAATGAACAACCCTAATACACACACATATATACATATATATATATATAAAACCTTTTTTTAACATATATTATATATATATATATATAATACTACATATATCTTTTGGCTATAAGCAGTATTATTTATATGTATACACACACAGACATATATATATAACTCTTTCTTTTAACCAAACCCCATGATTTTCACAAAATGCCTAAAATGACCCCAAAGTTATACCGAACTTAAAAACAATGAGTACGATTCTTATACAAAATATAACTCGCAACACATAATATCGATAAGATAAATTTAATTCACATTAGGAAGTATAAATACAATATTTAATTCGAGAGGGATATATCTAAGTTATTCGGAATTCAGATACTGTATGAGAAACCAAAATCGACAATTATCATTATTTTGCTTAAATTTTATCTATTTTTTCGACTCAAATCATTCAATCTCCCTTCTATTATTTTGTTGTCATAACTTCTCTGTTTCTTCTCTTCTCCCTTTCATCAACCGTGGCCTTCCTCTATTTATAGTAGTTTTTGTTTTATTTTGTATATAAATAATATATAAAGACCACTATAATTATTTTATAACAAAACTCCACTATAGTTTTTTTTTCATATATATATATATATAATACTACATTTGTTTGTTTTTTTTAAAAAAAACAATTTTCCTTTTTTTTAGTAAAAATAAGAATTTTTTTTCCTATTAATAATATTTTAATTTTTTTGAATTTTTCTATTTCAATTTTTCTCGGCTCGATTTCTCGTGTACAATATTTTGACCCGAGTCAAAATCAAATTTTAAACTATCAAATCCTTGGGAAAAGTGAGAAGAAGCCAATGTTCTCCTCACTCCCACACCCTTAAAGCAAAGCTTTATGCAACTGTAAAAGTTTTTTTTTTCTTTTTCCAATTGTAAAGCAGAGAGAAATAACTGTCAGTAGACAATAATACCAACAATGTTGCTTCTCATAGAATTTCAACTTCCTAAGACCCTGCTTCAGATATACAAGCAGAGATATTAGTAGCTATCATTGATCCTCAAAGGAAGAAGATAGAGAGATGGAGACAAACGGCAGGAGGATGTGTTTGCGGAGGTTACTATCGAAAATTCCATGTGAGCGAGAGGAAACAACTTTCAACTGAGAGTGGAGCTATTAGGGACACCAGTAACGCTGACAAGGACAGGGTCGTTGGGGTCGATTGTCTCCATCACGCTTCTTCTTTCGCCCTGCTTCTTCCGCTCTGCAACATAATGGGGGACATCATCGGGGTAGGTGTGAGGAGAAGAATGTAGTGAAGAGGGATCAAGCGAACGTCGCAAGAGTCGAGATGGTGACGGGTGGAGATTGATCGGAGATTCTAGGGTTCACTTTGCAGAGGCAAATGGAAGTCAGGAAGCGGTAAATGTTTTTGGGTTTTCTGAGGTTTTCACTTGCAGAGGCAAATGAAGAGAGGAGTCAGGTGCATAGACAGATTCTAGGATTTTCAATGCAGAAGCAAACGTTTTTTTTAAGTAATTTTGATATGGTAGAAATAATGACGGTTTAATCGGTTTAGTTGTTGTTATGCCCGGTTGTTACTAAATAACATATTTTAATTACATAAACGACACAATAACATCTCAGGGACAATACTAAAGGTGAGCGGTTTTGGGTACCCTGTAAATTTAAGGGTTCTCGGAACCTACCCAGTTTAATACAGAGTATTAAATTTTGGAACCAGAACCTACCCGTTTAATTTTGGAACCGGAACCTACCCGGAACCTGTTTATAGAAACAGTTCTAGCTACCCTGTTAGGAACCGGTTGCTTTGCGTCCTCGGTTCGGTTCTGGTTCGGTACATGGTTTGATTCGGTTCCGGTTTGGTACGGGTTACAAAATCCATTTCAATTCCAAAACACAAACAATTCTAAATTAAAGTTCAAACCGAATAGTTCCCAAATATACAATTCCAAATTACAGTCCAAACCACATTTCCAAATCACTACATTTAATCATAATAATGTAACAAAACACACAATTCCAAACACAAAACTTATTTCTTAATGTAGCAATATTTTCCACATTGTCCATAATTCCACTAAGATCTATGAAAAAGAAAATAAATATGTTAATAGACAATAGTTAATACTATGTGATATAAAACCAAAATGAAGTAAATAAGTCATAAATATTGAATAAGTGAGATCCTAAGGGCTTCTAAAATCGGATAAATCCATCAGCAGCATAGATACATATAAAATCTACAATCTTAAATATACTGAAACAAAAATGTAGAACATCATCTTCACCTTGTCTGTAACCATAATCAGGATTTCTCAGACACCACAACAACAGAAGGTTCAATTGAATGGATTGTAGAAGGTGACTTGGGCTTTGTGACAAAGGGTTGTCGATCACAAGACTCGGTGAATTGCTTCCCTCCTTAAATACGTGAGGATCAACTAACAGACCCCTTCTTAACCTAGCATACCTTAAAAATTGAGGAATTTAAACCCAGATCTGTAAAACAACACGATATTGAAAATACTTTCTTTACCGCTGTGATCCACTTTGAAAGTTGGAATGAATTCAATTTGACAAGTTTGGCACACATAAGTTCCATTGACGAAGCTCTACACAAAGGATATGATTCATGATACAAAAATCATATCCTTTTTTCTACGAAAAAAATAGAAACCTACGTGAGCAGATACATGATACAACAAAGGATATGATTTTTACAATGAGAAACAAGTAATCAATCTAATGTATAATAATAATGATCAATACATAAACACAAGATAGATATGAAGGGCATGAACGTAGAATTAACATGACCTACCTTCTACGAGAATCAGTAGTGACGTGGCGAAGATCGTCGATAGAACTTCTACTGGAGAAGCTACGCCGTGGAGACTGGAGACGCTACGCCGTGGAGAAGCTACGCCAAGAGGAGTCTTACACTGGAGGCTTTGTCGCTTCGACAATTACGAATTGGAGGTGGAGGTGAAGATAAGCCAAGGAGTCTTTTGTCTTCCACGGGAGGATGCAGCGTGGAGACAATCAGACAATGGAGATTGGAGACTACTGGTTATATAGTTAGATAACTTAGATTATTAGGGTTTCTATTTTTTTTTTAATATATATATATATATATAGAACCAGTTCCGGTTCCTTTAGGGTACCCATATAGGAGAACCGGAACCGAACAAAGAGGTTCTTAAATTTTTTTTCCAATGAACCTACCCAATTTTTAAAATGTCTACCCGGAACCTACTCGAAGTGTCGGTTCCGGTTCGGTTCCGGGTTCAAATGGGTAATTTGCTCACCCCTAGACAATACTCCCCCCTCACTTGTTATTCCATTTTCATTCATCATACACAAATATTATTGAACTTAATACAGATTTTTAGTATAACTCAAATATTCACATTACTTTGATTGATAGATTACATGTAGTTTATATAGCTCTATAGAATACATAGAGCCTAAAACACTAGCCTAGATACAAGGAGGAATATAATGCATAAATATAGGAAAAGTTGTGCATTCCTTGTTTTATGCATTACATGTTTATGTTTCCTTGTTTGGTGCATCTGGTTTCCTATACTCCCCATCAAGCTGAATTGTGGGATCACACACATTTAACTTGCACAATACTTCTTCAAATGATTTCCCATCGACCGCTTTTGTTACTACATCAACAAATTGATCTTCTGACCGTACATATGGGTGAGCTACCATACCTTATTCTAACTTCTCTTTGTTGAAGTGTCTGTCGATTTCAACATGCTTAGTTCTGTTGTACTGAATTGGATTTTCGGATATACTGATTGCGCCTTTGTTATCGCACCATAAGTTACACGACCCTTTGATTGAAAACTCAATCTATGTTAGCAACTTTTATCCCATGTTTTACTCTTCTCCAGTTCTTCCATTTCTACGTTCATTGCTTGATGTCATTCTTCCTTGGTTTGGGCCTCATGAACGTGTCTTGGTAGATCTTCTGAATAAATCGTCGTGGAGAACGCATGAGTAACTTGTGACATATTCCCTTTTGCCAGATTAGTAACCGGGTATCTTGTTTTCTTTGGCACATACTCCGGTTCAAACCGATTTGGTGGTACTCCCCGAGTTTATCTAGGTGGTAATACATACCTTCTCGATGTATCTATCTACATTTGCTCTTGTTCTCCTGTACCACTTTCATCATAATAACTATTGTAATCATTTTCTAAAATTTGCGTACTTACCTCAGGAGTATTAGTCGGGGTGGG
Source organism: Chamaenerion angustifolium (assembly GCA_946814005.1). Classification (NCBI taxonomy): domain Eukaryota; kingdom Viridiplantae; phylum Streptophyta; class Magnoliopsida; order Myrtales; family Onagraceae; genus Chamaenerion; species Chamaenerion angustifolium. Next base: position 6,052,002 of record OX328270.1, read on the forward strand.
TATGATATCAGCGCCTGCCTGGTCAGATTGTACTTTGTTTGTAAGTACCTCAGTGGTTCCGCCTACTGACTCTTTTGGGACCGTTTTGGACCATTCCGGACTTGACACCCAACTTAATGGGTCTGACTGATTCTCCCCTGATCATTATGTTGGGTGGCATAATAGAATTCTGTTTCGAGAAACTTACAATTCATCGTTGTATATAAACAATGTGAAGATGAATGATAACAACGATAGCCTTTTTGATGAATTGCGTATCCTACGAAGACACACTTGACCACGCATAGATCGGGTTTAGAACAGTCGGATTTTGGTACATGAACATAGAATGAGCACCCAAAAATACGTGGTGGAAGAGTTAATGTTGAGGGAACACTAACATATTGTGAGAGTTCATGTAGTAGGGTTCTAAGACTGATTGCTTTAGTCGGCAGGCGATTTATAATTGGTGGGAACATGTGACTCGATCATAATTGCACGAGTCATTTCAAGAATAATCCTATTTTTTTGTTCCGCAACTCCATTTTGTTGTGGAGTATGTGGACACGATGTTTGGTGAATCATACCTCGCTCCCTAAAGAAATTTTGCAAGGAGGAATTAACAAATTCTCCTCCATTGTCAGGCCGTATGATTTTTATCTGTTTATGAAATTGTGTTTGGATCATTTCATAGAAGAAAACGAACTTGGAAATCACATCAGATTTATTTTTAAGGAAAAAAAAACAAGTCATTCTAGAGCAATCATCTATAACTTATGGGTTAATTGTCAATTTGCCCCTAATGTTTGGACCGAATTTAAGATTCCCCCTTAAAGTTTAAAATTTTAAATTTTAGTCCTAATGTTTGGACGAAATCAAAAATCACCCCATTCCGTCTTAAGGCCGTTTATTTCAAACGGTAAACCCGACACGTGCCTTGCACATGCATTTTCTTAAGAAAAAAAAGACAAAAATGCCCTTATGTCAGTTTATCACTCTCTTCCCCTACGATGAAATTTATGCCCAGTGTCGGCAACGTCAACTCCTCCATCCCTCTCATCTTTGGCATCTTGAAGAAGGAGGATCCCGGGCCGGGGATCGTTACGCGTCAGCTCTTTCCGACGGCATGGGGCGCCGGCGACTGCTCGCAGCTCAGCTTCGGTAAGTCGTCGCGTGAGTCCAGGCCGCAGTGGCTGAACCTGGCGTTCGGTGGGGGCAAGGCAGCCGGAACTGAGGAAGCGGCGGAGCTGAGCGTTCTGCAACAGAAACAGCAGGTGAAGAAGAATGGCGGGGCCCACGCTCCCGGAGCTCGCAGTACCGCGGCGTCACGTTTTACCGCCGGACAGGGACTGTGGGAAGTAAGTTTACTTAGGTGAGCAATTAAATTACATCATTTTCATTCCCAGACTTCAATCTTTATAATTAGAAAAAAATTGAAGACTGGATTTTGGATTTGCTAGGTGGGTTTGACACTGCATATGCTGCAGCAAGGTAGAACCTCAACTTCCATCTCATCTCATATACCTATTTTCTGAGTAATTAACTTAAAAATCCCATCTTTCGGTGTCCAGAGCTTATGATCGAGCTGCGATAAAGTTCCAAGGAGTCGATGCAGACATAAATTTCACCATAGGTGACTACGATAAAGACATGAAACAGGTTGCCCTTATTACGATGAAGACGGAGGAGATTACGACAGGCTCGAACATGAGAGAACCAGTAATCGGACAAATGAACTCTTCGTCATCATTATGCTTTAGTCAATTACCGGTTTTCATTGTCCGGTTCATAATTTCTTTAAATAATAGCATTTCTATGATGAATTGACATAAGGGCATTGTTGTCTTTTTTTCTTTAGAAAATGCATGTGCAATGCACGTGTCGGGTTTACCGTTTGAAATAAACGGCCTTAAGACGGAATGGGGTGATTTTTTATTTCGTCCAAACATTAGGACTAAAATTTAAAATTTTAAACTTTAAGGGGGAATCTTAAATTCGGTCCAAACATTAGGGGGCAAATTGACAATTAACCCATAACTTATTTTATCGGCGAACCAAGCTCTGATACCATATTGAACTTAAAGATACAGATTTGTAGTATAACTCAAATATTCACATTATTTTGATTGATAGTGTAAACACCTGATTTTGGCTCGGGATCAAAATACCGTATGAAAGGAATCGAGATTTGAAAAATATATATAATATATATACATATATATATTTGAAAACTAAAAAAAAAAAAAATTAAAAAAATAATAAAAAATTCTAACGATGGAAAATTCTCTCTTTTCCACCGATTTTATTTTTTATTATTAAAAAAAAACGTTCTTTTTATATTATTAAAAAAAAAGTTTTTATTAATTAATTAAATATGTGTACATTTTCTCTATAAATGAGAGTAGAAGTTCAATGAATGAAGGAGGCTTGGAGAAGAGAAAGCTACGGTGGTGAGGTGAGTTTAGAGAAGTAAAAAAAAAAAGAAAAAAAAAGAGAGAAAACAAAAAGAGTGAAAAATACCGATAATTATTGGGCTCGGTTCCTCGTACGGTATTTTAACCTCCCATGAGTTAGGTATATTTCTCTCATCTTCAATATCATATTTTTTATTTTCTAAAATGTGAAATAAAATTGAGAGTTTATATACATATATTTTCTATTTATATATTATCTATTTATCTATTATCTATTTATCTATTTATCTATTATCTATTTATGTATAATATACTTGTTAATATATATATATATATATATATGTATATTATATATTTATATTATGTTTATGTAATACTATTATATCTATATGTATAATATATATTTATATTATGTTTATACTATATATATCTATATGTATAATATATATTTATATTATGTTTATGTATTACTATATATATATCTATATGTATAATATATATTTATATTATGTTTATGTATTACTATATATATCTATATGTATAATATATATTTATATTATGTTAATGTATTACTATATATATATCTATATGTATAATATATATTTATATTATGTTTATGTATTACTATATATATATCTAGAATAATTTTCGGGTTATTTTTGGAATTTTATCAAGTGTTACAAATAAATCTAGAATAGTTTAGGGTCAATTCTGTAATTTTAAAAATATTTTCAGTTTAGTTATAATATTTTCAAAAATTAAATTTTTGATTCCTAAATTTTTCTGGACATTACATGACTTTCAAAAATGTTACAAATAAGTCTAGAATAATTTTCGGGTTATTTTAGAACTTTACCAAGTGTTACAAATAATTCCAGAATAGTTTAGGGTCATTTCTGCAATTTTCGAAAATATTTGTCCAATTCAGCTCAAATTTTTATAAATTGCATTTTGGTCCCTATATTTTTTTGGACATCCTATAACTTCTTAAAATGGGACAAATTAGTCCAACAAGCTTAATATTTTCAAAAATTATTCGTGCATGTTTTGACACGTTTAAATTGGCTCGAGAGTTAAACCATTTTCTTTCGAGCACGATTAACTTTAGTTCTCTCTTGTTTATTTGAAATTAAAAAAAAAAAATGTTTGTACATGGTTTGTTTAATTTAAAGAAAATGCATGTAGTTTTTTTTGGGCCAAGCATGATTAAAACGGGCAATTTGGGCAAAATTGAAAAACATTTCAAAAGCAAATTAAAGTACCGAAAGGGCGGATTATAAGCTCGCGAGCTTTTAAGACGTAATCAAACCCCCGAACTCGATTCTCTGGACGTAGACCTTTTTAAGCCCTAGGATGTAAACTCCATGTACCATAGGCAATTTTAGGATTCCGATTAGCCTTCAATTAATCGGTGGCGACTCTTTCAAATTTTTTCGGTCCGGTTGATGACCCCGCTCGACCGGACCCTTCGCTCGCCAAGACCCGGCATTTTCAAAAACGAAAATTTAAAAATATTTTCAAAAATGGGTCGGAAAAAGTCGGATCCGACGTCCGACAATTTGGCGACTCTGCTGGGGACCTCTTTTAGAGGGTTTAGGCTTTGTCATGTTTGCTTTGCCATATTATATTTTGCCATATCCGTTTTGACCGTTTGCTCATGCTTGCAGTTTCAAATTTTGTCCAAAAGACGATGTAATTGTAATAAAAAAAAAAATCTCGTATTGCACACACAACGTTGGTTACTATTACCCGCTCGGACCTGGAGCACATTAAGAGCTTAGGGAGTTTAGTAGGGGAATGCGCCCGGAGCGGTTTGGACCGCCGGCACGCACTTAAACAACTCAACTCGATGATCGGAATGGGCCCGTGATCCTCTTTAGGGGGTGAGGTTCCGCTGGTTCAGAGGACCTAGAAATTCCATCCATTTAGAATAAAAGCTCCACACCGTGTTTAGTCTTTACCCGTTTTGTGTGTATTTCCATATTTTGGGCTCAACTAATGTAAATGAGAATTCGGCCCAAGTATTTGGATATGAGATTGGCCCACGGCCCATGAAGAAATTTGGCCCTTGAAGAAGTTTGACCCATTGATGTAAATGTGTTTTGTTTTGGCCCTAGATCATGACATGTATAGGATTGGGTCTCTTGTATTATATATTCCAGACTGTTGTAAATGTAATACGAGTCTTACTAATGAAGTTAATTTCTCGCACTTGCATTGCATTTTTCAAAAAAAAACAAATAATGTAAGTTCCGTTCATTCAATCTTGTATCCTTAAGACGTTTCACGCACCATCTTTGGTAAGAAAAAAAATCATTGCCCTCACATTAAGGTCATACAACCCTACGGTCGAAATTGCCCGAATATGGAAAGTCATGACAAAAGAGAATCAGAAATATGTGAACAAGAAGATTGACGAGGTTCATGAGCTCGTAAACTACAAAGTCAATTGGATTCTCAACGACTTGTCTGAATTATGAAATATGGAAAAACGTGTCTGCGTGATTAATAACAACGGAATACGTTCACAAGTTCCATTCGACACCAGCAAGTCCGTCTTTCAACCCGAATGAGATAATCAGGGATAGACTCCAACAACCACCGTCATTCTAGCAATGTTGGGGCACTTTGGAAAAATGTGGGGGCAACGTTGCTAAGTTGAATGACACCCTTGAACAGTTCATACGAAGAACGAGGCAAATAAAAAGATTTTCAAAATACATGTCCTCGACCTTCGTTCGAACCAAGGAACAAGCAACAAATGCACTCAATGAGCTACGTCGTTGTGTGAAACGTCTTAAGAACTAGACATCGATTGGCCAAATCCTTATAAAGTATTTTTGCCATACATGCAATCAAAGTCTACGAATGGAATGAACGGAACATGCAGAATTTTTGAAATCAATCATGCATGATCAATTGTGTATTCATCCTTCTTACTATGGTATTTTGGATTTAGGTTTCCGGAAACCCATGCGACATTCGATGACTCCAGCAACTCAAAAACACGAGGAGAAATTCATCAAGCTAAAGCAAACCATGCACACCATGAGTTTCCGCACAGTGCAGTCAATCATTGACATGACCTCCTAGGTCGAATGAATTTTGGCAGTCGTGACTACCACAGTATCCCCGACCTCGTCTTCCCGAGGAACACTGCTGTCGTGGCACCTCATCAATCCATGTCAGACACTATGGCCATCCTGACCAAGGCCCACTTCCCACATATGACTTTACCACACCCGAAATGACAAATACACTTTTAGGATCAGGTTTTCGTCCTAATTTCAAAGATTATGAAGTCGTCTGGAGGAAATATTTAACTGAAAGTTCAGAGACATTGTTGTGTCCTTTCCTCGCCGTTCATTTCCAGGCCCACCACAAGTATGCTCACGAGGGCTTCTCAGACTTATTTTCAACTGGTATCATCATTGGAGCTCTGCTCGATGAAGCTCCCTCATGCATTTTTGATCGTCCACTCGTTAGTGGAGCACCCTTGCCGAATCTGACTCTATAAATTACAGAGAAGGATTCGTTGACCCAGATGACATTGCAATTTGGAACATAAAATCAAGCAGATACCAAATGGTATCAATTTCTGAATGCAGTGAGTGATGAGTATAATCAAGAAAAAGATGATTTACTACGAGAAAACCCGTTATCTGTGGTAAAATCGGCTTATGCAACTATCCGACCAAGAAAAGGACCGGAGACAAGTAATGGGTACCACGGCAAGGAGGGACGATGAGGTTCTCATCGTCAGAATTGAGCCCGTCTTCTATGTTACACCTCGTTCAAAGGAAGTGACAATCATAGTCAAACTGACCCACAACCAGACCACATTCGACCACCGGAAAAGGGAAGGTTGTTTTACAAAGTAAAGGAGATGAGAAAAACAATTCTCTATCGTTTGATCGAGCTAAAGCATAGGCGACTTAAATAGAGATGAAGAGACGTCATTGTTGACACGGGGAAGACGCCATCAAGATGTCATTGTTGACACGGGACAGACGCCGTTGTTGACCCCTACAGAAGAGTCGCCATTGTTGACACGGGGAAGATGCCGTTGTTGACTCCTGCATAAGAGTCACCATTGTTGACACGGGACAGACGCCGTTGTTGACTCCTGCATAGGAGATGCCATTGTTGACTCTCTCCGTTGTTCACAACAGGGGAGACATCGTTATCGATGCAGAGAGATGCCATTATTGGCAGCGTCGATCGGAAAGGCTTGAAATATAGTCAGTACGGAAAGTTCGTCACAGCAAGGCGAAGTACTTCCAACTGATCGGATTCCTCGAAGGGAGGAAAACCCCATTGAGGGACAACATCGACGCCAGCACCGTCGTCACCATGGGGATGAAAGCTGCGAAGAAGAGAAGCAGACCAACAATCACCTTGTGTTCTTATTTGCGTCTTTGCGTTCAAAAAAATTGGCAACGCTTGCACCCATGAGTAAAATTTCTCCGGGAAACCAAAAACTGCCAATGGAGATCAAAATCAAAGAAGTTTCAGCCTATTGTTGTACAATCGAAGAATCATACAGTCAACCATGACTCACTGATATAAAAAAAAGATATCTGGCGTACGGAGTTCCCAGAGAACGCCACAAGAAAATGTCTGAATGGTCATGTGAGGAATGACTTGCAATTAATTTCTTAGTGGCCCGACTATACCCATTTGAGATGCGTGAATGCTAAAGAAGCTGGACATTTAATGGAAGAAATTCATGAAGGTTGTTGCGGCCCACACATGAACGTGCAAGACTTGGGTACTTTGGGGTTCACCATGACGGCTGACTGTATAAACCGTGCCCAACAATATCCCCTCTGTCAAGTATACGTGGACCAAATCCACGTGCCACTGCAAGAGCTCTATTCCAGGACTTTCCCACGGGCTTTCTCAATGTGGGGCATCGAGGTAATCAACATGATTTTCCCAAAGGCGTCCAATGGTCATCGATTCATATTGCATTGATTACAATCGATTACTTCATCAAGAGTAGAGGTTATTACCCTGACGTGAATAACGGCAAAGGCCATTGAATTTTTTCATCAGCAAGGACATCATCGTATGTCATGGGATGTCAAAGTAAATCATCACCGGCAATGCCAGAAATCTAATTTGGATGAGTTGTGGTCAACTATAAAAATTCATCTCCATATCGCCCACAAATGAATGACGCAGTGGAAGCAACAATTAAAGGACTGACATGATAAGCTGCTTTGGGCACTTATGACTTACATGACCTCAATACAAGCACCAATAGGGGCAACCCCATTCTCCCTTGTTTATGGGATCGAAGTCGTGTTACCAATTGAAGTAGAATTCCCGTCAGCTAGAATTCTCGCCAAGGAATAGAAGGACGAGTCAGAGTAGGCGAAATGCAGATACGTGCAATTGAACCTTACGACAAAAGGCGGCTCATCGCGCAGTGCCACATGCAATTGTACCAGCAACGCATGACTCGTGCATTTAACAGGAAAGTCAGTCCAAGAGAATTACAAGCAGACAATCTAATTCTCAGAAAACAAATTCTTCGAGTCAATCCAGACTCTTGGGGCAACTTTGTGCCTAAATATGATGGGTATTATGACGCCAAAGAGACTTTCAGCAGAGGAGCCATGATCGTCACCGACATGGACAACCAAGAACTCCCCCAGTCCAATCAAAATGGACGCAGTCAGAACATACTATCCTTAAGGAGTTCGTAACCATAAAGCGAACCTCCAAAAGTGAGAAAATTCCCGCTAAATCGAAAACCCGAAAGGGCGGTTTAGGCAAAATTTAGGGAAGAGGGGCATGATTGAAAATCCCTAAAAGGACAATCATGGAAAAAGGAGGGAAATCAAATCCCTGCTAGGTGGAAAACCCCAAAGGGCGACCCTAGGCAAAAAACTTAAGGGAACCGAGAGGTGCGGTAAAAAAAAAAATACCGTAGCAAAATGATAGAAAAGCGAGAGATTAAAAAAAAACAAAAAAACTTCAAGTCAATCAAGACTCTCGGGGCAAGTTTATGCCTAAATACGAAGGGGATTATGTCGTCAAAAAGATTTTTAGCGGAAGAGACATGATTATCACTGACAAGGACGAGCAAGAACTCCACGATCCAATTAATGTAGATGAAGAAAAAAACTCGTAACCAGAAAGCGAGCCTTCAAAAGTGAGAAAATTCCCGCTAAATCAAAAACTCAAAAGAGCGGTTTAGGCAAAATTTTGGGAAGATGAGCATGATTGAAAATCCTCAAAAGGACAATCATGGAAAAAGGAGAGGAATGAAATCCCTGCTAGGTTGAAAACCCGAAAGGCCAACCTAGGCAAAAATGAAGGGAACCGAGAGGTGCGGTAAAAAAAAAAAATACCGCAGCAAAATGATTGAAAAGCGAGAGATAAAAAAAACAATCCTTCAAGTCAATCAAGACTCGCGGAGCAAGTTTATACCTAAATATGAAAAAAATCATGTCATCAAATAGATTTTCAGCAGGGAAGCCATGATCATCAATGACATGGACAACAGAGAACTCCCAAATCCAATCAATGTGGATGTAAAAAAAAACTCGTAATCAGAAAGCGAGCCTCCAAAAATGAGAGAAATTCCCGCTAAATCGAAAACCTAAAAGGGCGGTTTAGGCAAAATTTAGGGAAGAGAGGCATGATTAAAAATCCCTAAAAAAGGCGATCATGGCAAAAGGAAAGGAATCAAATCCCTGCTAGGTTGAAAACCCCAAAGGGCGACCTAGGCAAAAAATAAGGGAACTGAGAGGTGCGGTAAAAAAAAAAATATCGTAGCAAAATGAAAGAAAATCAAGAGAAAAATAAAATGCTCAAAAGTGGACGACAATGTTTCCCACAGTAGCAATAAAAAGAAGTTGTGATCTGCATTAATTTGAGTTGCCTCGACAACTTGCATGGATACACCTTTTGAACAAAGCATGAATGACTTTAGGGAACTCCATCAAGAAGGACTCCAAAGTCGATTAATGAGAAAACAGACTGAGAAGTCCGCACAAGCATTCAAACATCTCGAGAAGGGTTTTTACCTTCAAAGTGAATTACAAGCTAATGAGCGGGGTCTTTAGGTGCTCAACCTCCGCGAGTCATCATAAAAAATCGGGACTTGTAGATAGCCAACTTCCGAGAGTCACATGCCGACAAGCGGAGTCTTTAGGTGCTCAACATCCGCAAGTCATCCCTAACGATCATAACCTGTAGATGTCCAGCTTCTGAAAGTTACAAGCCGACGAACGGGGCATTGAGGTGCTCAACCTCCGCGAGTCATCATAAAAAATCGGGACTTGTAGATAGCCAACTTCCGAGAGTCACATGCCGACAAGCGGAGTCTTTAGGTGCTCAACCTCTGCAAGTCATCCCCAACGATCAGAACCTGTAGATGTCCAGCTTCTGAAAGTTATAAGCCGGCGAACGGGGCCTTGAGGTGCTCAACCTTCGCGAGTCATCATCAACAATCGGGGCTTGTAGTTATCCAACTTCCGAGAGTTACAAACCGACGAACGGAGTGTTTAGGTGCTCAACCTCCGCGAGTCATCCCCAATGATCAGAACCTGTAGATGTCCAGCTTCTGAAAGTTACAAGCCGACGAACGGGGCCTTGAGGTGCTCAACCCTTGTATGTCACCTTCAACAAAGCTTCTGGGAAAAAAAAGCATCGACGACCAAGACATGTAGTTATCCAGCTTCTTGGAGTCACAAAAAAAAAAAAAAACGAGCGAAGCCTTTAGGTGTTCAGCCTTCGCAAGTCTCATTGACAACCAGAACCTGTAGTTATCCAGCTTCTAAAAAAAAGAAAAAAAAATGACGAGCGGAGCCTTTCGGTGTTCAACCTTTCGCAAGTCATCTCGACAACCAGGACCTGTAGTTATCCAGCTTCTGGGAATTAAAAAAAAAAAAAAAAACTACGAGCAGAGCATTTAGGTGTTCAACCTCTGCAAGTCATCCTCGATGACCAGAACCTGTAGTTATCCAGCTTCTGGGAGTCACAAGCCGACAAGCGGAGCCTTTAGGTGTTCAGCCTCCGCAAGTCATCCCCAACGAGACACAAAGCCGACTGAAGAACGGAGTCTTTAGGTGTTCAACCTCTGCAAGTCATCCTCGACGACCAAGACCTGTAGGTGTCCAACGTCTGGGAATCACAAGTTGATGAGCGTTTAGACGCTCAGTCTCCACAAATCATCGTCAACAATCGGAACCTATAGGTGTCTAGCTTCCGAAAGTTGCATAATAATGTTTGTCTACTATGTAAATAATGAATAAAGAGAAGCCAAAATCAGTTGTTTGTCTTTGAACACACACTCATGAGATCACTTCCATGAGCGCATGCTCAAAGAGGGGCAACTGTAAACACCTGATTTTGGCTCGGGATCAAAATACCGTATGATAGGAATCGAGATTTGAAAAATATATAGTATATATATATATATACATATATATATTTGAAAACTAAAATATATATATATATATATATATTTGTTTTTTACAAAAATAATAAAAAATTCCAACGGTGGAAAATTTTCTCTTTTCCACCGATTTTATTTTTTATTATTTAAAAAAAAAAACGTTTTTTTTTTATATTATTAAAAAAAAAATGTTTTTATTAATTAATTAAAGATGTGTACATTTTCTCTATAAATGAGAGTAGAAGTTCAATGAATGAAGGAGGCTTGGAGAAGAGAAAGCTACGGTGGTGAGGTGAGTTTAGAGAAGAAAGAAAAAAATAGAAAAAAAAAAGAGAGAAAACAAAAAGAGTGAAAAATACCGATAATTATCGGGCTCGGTTCCTCGTACGGTATTTTAACCTCCCATGAGTTAGGTATATTTCTCTCATCTTCAATATCATATTTTGTATTTTCTAAAATGTGAAATAAAAGTGAGAGTTTATATACATATATTATCTATTTATCTATTATCTATTTATGTATAATATACTTGTTAATATATATATATATATATATATATGTGTATATTATATATTTATATTATGTTTATGTAATACTATTATATCTATATGTATAATATATATTTATATTATGTTTATACTATATATATCTATATGTATAATATATATTTATATTATGTTTATGTATTACTATATATATATCTATATGTATAATATATATTTATATTATGTTTATGTATTACTATATATAATATCTATATGTATAATATATATTTATATTATGTTTATGTATTACTAAATATATCTATATGTATAATATATATTTATATTATGTTTATATAATACTATATATATCTATATGTATAATATATATTTATATTATGTCTATGTTATCTATCTATCTATATGTATAATATATATATATATTATGTATATGTATAATATATGTATATTATGTATATGTGAAAAAAATAATTTTCAAAAATGACTTAGGTCATTCCCAAACTTTGATGAAGGTTACAACTCGGTCCTTGGACTCTCGGGTCATTTCTGGGACGTTATCGAGTTTTATAAACCAAACCGGAAAAGTTTTTGGTCATTTGTGCAATTTTTGATTTTTTTAAATTCAGCTCGTTTTAAAAAAAAAAAATTTACATTTTAATTTCTAAACTTTTCTAGACATTCCATGATTTCTCAAAATATTAAAATAAGTCTAGAATAATTTTCGGGTTATTTTTGGAATTTTATCAAGTGTTACAAATAAATCTAGAATAGTTTAGGGTCAATTCTGTAATTTTAAAAATATCTTCAGTTTAGTTATAATATTTTCAAAAATTACATTTTTGATTCCTAAATTTTTCTGGACATTCCATGACTTTCAAAAATGTTACAAATAAGTCTAGAATAATTTTCGGGTTATTTTAGAACTTTACCAAGTGTTACAAATAATTCCAGAATAGTTTAGGGTCATTTCTGCAATTTTCGAAAATATTTGTCCAATTCAGCTCAAATTTTTATAAATTGCATTTTGGTCCCTATATTTTTTTGGACATCCTATAACTTCTTAAAATGGGACAAATTAGTCCAACGAGCTTAATATTTTCAAAAATTATTCGTGCATGTTTTGACACGTTTAAAATGGCTCGAGAGTTAAACCATTTTCTTTCGAGCACGATTAACTTTAGTTCTCTCTTGTTTATTTGAAATTTAAAAAAAAAAAAAATATTTGTACATGGTTTGTTTAATTTAAAGAAAATGCATGTAGTTTGTTTTGGGCTAAGCATGATTAAAACGGGCAATTTGGGCAAAATTGAAAAACATTTCAAAAGCAAATTAAAGTACCGAAAGGGCGGATTATAAGCTCGCGAGCTTTTAAGACGTAATCAAACCCCCCGAACTCGATTCTCTGGACGTAGACCTTTTTAAGCCCTAGGATGTAAACTCCATGTACCCTAGACAATTTTAGGATTCCGATTAGCCTTCAATTAATCGGTGGCGACTCTTTCAAACTTTTTCGGTCCGGTTGATGACCCCGCTCGACCGGACCCTTCGCTCGCCAAGACCCGGCATTTTCAAAAACGAAAATTTAAAAATATTTTCCAAAATGGGTCGGAAAAAGTCGGATCCGACGTCCGACAGATAGATTACATGCAGTTTATATAGCTCTATAGAAGACATGGAGCCTAAAACAATAGCCTAGATACAAGGAGGAATATAATGCATAAATATAGGAAAAGTTGTACATTCTTTGTTGGGTAAATGGTCAAAGTTCCCCCTAAAGTTTGACCGAAATTTAAGAATTTTCCTTAAAGTTTAAAGTGCCCCTTAATGTCTGAAAATGATGAAAAATCTCCATTGTCAGATGATATTTTAGAGGGAATTTTTCATCATTTCTTAACATTAGGAGTGATTTTAAACTTTAAGGAGAATTCTTAAATTTCGGCCAAATTTTAGGGGGCACTTTGACCATTAACCCTCTTTGTTTTATGCATTCATTGTTTTATGTTTCCTTGTTTTGTGTATCTGGTTTCCTACAAATTGCACCAGCAATTTTAAGCATAGGAATGAGAGACCTACTGAGGTGAAGACTCATCACTTCATTGGTGCCACCCACCAATTTCCCTCCGATGAACACAGCTGGAACCACAGGCGAGCTAGGGCTTGCTCAATTTCTCTACCTCTTGGAATTTCATCCAGTTGGTAGATTGTTGGGTTCACCCCAAAGTCGGACAGAAGGGCTTTCACAGTCTGGCACATGCAGCATGAACTCTTGCTGAAGATCACCACTGGCTTCTCAGACACCATTCCCATTACCCTTTCCATTGTAAACTTAAATCCTTCAATTATTGATGGGCAAGTCTGCAGTGTTAGGGTTTTGATAGGAAAAGTACTGCACTAAAACCACGAAATGTGAGATCAAGTACTGCAGTAGCTAGATGTTTAGTGTTTCTGGTCTTGTAAGAAAAATGTCCATATATGAATGTGTATTTATAGAGGGTTTTGTGAAGTGTGTGTATGTCCGGATATTAGGGAGGTGGTAATAGTTAAAGACAAAGGGATAAGAATAATATTCTTTCGAGATATTTGAGAGCGTTCGTGGTTATCCAAAAGTAATTCAATTTTTTACAAGAACAATAAATTTAGTAAGACTAAGTTGAGTTAACGAAAGCAATCGTTCGGGATTGAAGTGTAATAAATAATATAAGAGTTAATCAGGATCGTGACGAGGGAAAATAGTTATTCAAAACTTTGAAAAGCATAAGAAATGCAATTTTGAGTCACCTAAGAGATAAATATTCTGAATTGAACTGAGGATATCGGTCGATTGTAACACTCTGATTTTTTTCACATAAAAAAATGATCGAATATTCTAAGAAAAGTACTATTTAGCCATCAAATAAGAAAGGTAATAGTGAAGTCAAGCATATTAAAAAAAAAAGTGCCCAAAAGAAATACTATATAATTATTTACCCAAAAGAAATATATATATATTAAAGTTTTGTTTTTGGCTAACTTCTGTTGAGCTCGTCAGACAATCACACGAGGTTGTTAGCCTGTATGACGATGACGACCGATTCTTTTATCTACGGATACGGACATTTGTACGATATATAGAACAGATATACAGAATCAGAGGTATATATGTCTGCACATGTATCCTTTTCATATGCCCTATTGCTTGTCTGTGGTGCAAAAGCATAATATTATTCATTCTTATCCAAATGTTTTAGATTATTGGTTCTTTACAAGGAACAATATCAAATTCGATATTCATCTCTCATTTTCTTCGAATTATGGAGATTACAGGTTTCACAATAAAGTAACATTCATCATGTACCCTTATTGAATAGTGGTTCACATACGCATGTTATGTTTCCTGATTGAAAATGCAAGTTCAACTTGATTAATAATGTAATTATTTATTGGGTTATCTGAAAAAAAAAATACCCAACGTTAAGCTTTTTGTTGAAAATAAACTATTTTTTTATTAACAAAAACAATTGTAATTAAAATATAAATTAACTTACTTTTTGTTAAAATGTATCTCGTAGATGTTAAATGTGCAATCTCGATTACATTTGAACATAAACTTAACTTAATTTCAATTTAATTATGTGTTTGGGCATTAATTTTATTTTTTAGTCAAGAAAATAAAGAACCTGTTTTACAAAACCTCTTAAAGTTCGTTTTCTTAATAAAATTAACCTTTTTTCACTTTTGTTTTTTGTAGAGTTATTTTGTGTGACCCCTAAAAATTGAAAAAATATATCTAAAGTGAGCTACCCCCCTTATGTTTTTAGTAAATAAAATTTTGAAGGACAAATAACATAAATAATATAAAGTTAGAAATTTAACTATTTATTTACCTCAAAACATATAGTAGGTGGATATTCAAATACAATTCAAACGCCCCAAATTATATTGAGTTACAATTGACCAAATTTGATTGGAAAACTCATAGCTCAACCTTGTTTGCAACATTTAAGTCCTTTAAATATAACCCTACAACATTCATCCTTCAATTTATCTTGTTTAATAATAATTATTTATCACAAGTTTTACTTGACACTAAAATATTCAAAGGTTTAAAATTCAATTACATACCTACTGTAAAAATTTAAATAGGTAGATAACTAAATTATAATTTAAATCGTCCAAACAATGCTGAGTTTTGACTTTGATGGTCAATGTTGATGAATTTAATTCAAACCTTCGGATGTAGATTAAAGTACATACTCAACATGTTTGCACTATTTACATCATAATTTAATTATCTATCTACTCTATTTTTATATTAGGTGTAAAATTGATTTTTTAATATTATTAATCATACAAATTTTCATTTATTACAAACACATAAAAGGGCATTGCTTTGCAAGGAGTAGCACACTTTGCCTCTGTTGCAAGACAACACACTTAGATATTATTTATATTTTGCTATTTTTTTAATTATTAGAGAAGAATTATTCTATATTTAAATGCTATAGGGAAAATAAATAAATAAATGAAATTATTTTCCCCTATCTCTCTCCATCAGGTAATTTGATTCTGATGGAGAATGGCTCCAATACCGTAATTCGCATAGCATAATTTTTCTTTCGTGTCTATATTTACTCTCTTGATTCCGTTTTCATTATTAATTTGCCTAATGTATGTAAGGTTAATATGACAATTTTTGTGGCGCCGAACTCTTAGTCAACTTTTGCTGTACTATATATTTGTTGATCATTATTTGCTCATGTGTTGAGAAAAAATTGAATTCAATCTAATTGGTATAAGGGTTAAATAAAACGAAATAAATTCATAATAGGGTAACGTAATCATTAGTATGAATATCTTCCGAGTTGACTCCGGTTCCAAATTTAAATGGATAGATTATGATTTCAAATTCAAATATCTAATAAGTATTAAATTGATTTGGAAAACCTCTAAAATTATAAGATACTCGGATACCGTTCGATACTAAAATATATCATATTATGTAGAGGACATACAATTGGGAGTGGAGGATTTTTTCCAGAAAGTATACACTTTCGATTTTTTTTTTAAAAAGTGTATATATAAAAAAATATTTTGAAAAGTATGTATACGCGCGACCCAGGGGTGCGCCTATTCCACATATTTTTTTTTCCTCGTTCGAACCAAACGGTCTATCAGAAACCACGTTGATTTTAAGTCTGCTTATGGTTTTCCTTCTAAATAGAAATTGAGAGACAGTCTCACGCGTTGCTTCATCTCAGTATTCATAGGTCCAAATTCCTCTACGCTAGTCTCACCAAATTCCTCGGCTGGTTCTCTATCAAGAGAAATCTAAACCCCCTGGCTGGTGTTGTTGGATATGCAAGTGGAAATAACGATCTATCAGAAACCACGTTGATTTTAAGTCTGCTTATGGTTTTCCTCCTATATAGAAATTGAGAGATAGTCTCACGCGTTGCTTTATCCCAGTATTCGTAGGTCCAAATTCCTCTACGCTAGTCTCACCAAATTCCGCGAGGTCAAACATTGAAACAAAGTTGTTTATTCACAAGTTTCTGAATGAGACTTTTCTTCAAATGCACTAGCTAGTTTGACACTAGCTTGTTTATCCTCACCCGAACTCCAAAACTTCTCATCTGAAGACTCTTGATTTTCTGCATAATGGTTACTTTTTAAATGGACTGGTTCTCTATCAAGAGAAATCTAAACCCCCTGGCTGGTGTTGTTGGATATGCAAGTGGAAACCACGGTCTATCAGAAACCACGTTGATTTTAAGTCTGCTTATGGTTTTCCTCCTAAATAGAAATTGAGAGATAGTCTCACGCGTTGCTTTATCCCAGCATTCATAGGTCCAAATTCCTCTACGCTAGTCTCACCAAATTCCGCGAGGTCAAACATTGAAACAAAGTTGTTTATTCACAAGTTTCTGAATGAGACTTTTTTTCAAATACACTAGCTAGTTTGACACTGTTTTCCAATACTTTTTCACACCTTCCGAGAAAAATCTGCTACGTTGCCCTACTTGTCCGGCCGGAGTCTGATAATCGAGATTCAAAAGAGTTGAAGCAATTATTATTATTTAAAATCCAACATTGACATGGTTACTTTTTAAAAAAACTCAATTAAAAAACTATAGTCATTGGAGAAGCTTTACAAGATATTCAGAAGATGTTGAGTCAGAGATGTACGTCTCTCTATCCTGGTTAGTGTTAATGTGTTATGCTTATGCTTTAGCAATTGTAGCCTTGTGAGACTAGCCTAGAGAATGAACAAGCATTAGGTCGCTTGAAAGACCTTGGTTACTGTTGGATCGTGATTTCCTGAATGTTGATCTGGCAATGAATTGAATGCCAAGGAGATGGTGATTGCGCGCTTTCGCATGAGCTCCGATGAACCTGCAAGAAGGGGATCGCAACAGAGGGGGTGCCTCTGGGTCCCTCTCCGATGCTTAAATGAGTATATGTGTGTATATAGCTCAAAACGTATTGAATGTATGTAAAGCAAAGGTATTTATAGAGTAGGAGATACCAAACCGTATAAGGTAACTGTATATCTTCGTGAATATTGTGTTGTTGAAGATTTAGATAGTAGATATTGCGATTACGGCGAGATATTGCAGTTACCGTATCTAATCTTTAGTGAATATGTGCCCGAGATATGCGGGATATCGTGGCTATATCCTTATTAATGGTTGGTGGGACCAGGGGAGAGAGGCAATGCTCTCTTCAAGGCGAGCACTCCTATGGCGAGCACTCCTATGGCTGCGACCTTGATTGTTGGCGAGCACTCCCTGGGCACTCCCTTGGCGAGCACTCCCATGGCGAGCAGTGGGAGGCTTTGGCCTTGGCCAATGACGACCTGAAGTGGCACTTTGGTGTCCACTTTAGTTTGGATTCGATACTGGACCACTTTATGAGGGCCAGAGTAACCTTACTGTGGGTTGGCCTTGTTTAAATGGTATGGGTTGCACCCCCTGCAAATTTATTGGGCCTTCGAGGCCTTTCCCATATTGGGTCGTCACTATCAATACCCAACATTTTCCCCCGAAGCTTGAGTGAAGTTTCTTCGGTCGAGCTTGATTCTGTGATAGGGTTTAAGATAGTGACTTTTGGACTGGATCTTTTGCTTTCCTTATCTGCTATTTGTGCATTTTGATGCTCTGTATCCTTTGGTGAACGATTTTGGTTGCGTAGAGTTTTTCGGAATGTGTGATACCTTACCCCATTAGGCGAACGCTTTGGGTTTCCAGGGTTTATGGATGCTCATTCTTCACTCTTTGGGCGAACACTATCGTTGCGAGGGTGTTAGGAGAGGTCTGGTATAGCTTTTGGCAATCACCTTTTTTGTGTAAGATTTCGAACATTTTAATGAATGGACAGTTAGCGAAAGTCGAGAGGACTTTTGAGGCATGTCTGTCTCTTTGTCTTCCGTGTCGTTCCAACCGTTTGTATCCCCGATGTAACCCTTGGAATTCTGACATTACTTCGGTTTTACCCAAAAGGGTGTAATCATTATCTGAGCCGTTTCTTACATGACCGTTCGGTTTCCTTCGTTTTGGCTAAAAAGGCTGAACTTTAGCATTTAGTCTTTTACGCACTCAATTCATTTGCATTCCAGAGTTCATATCTTCTTTCAGCCCTCTGTTTCAATTTTTCCTTTCTCTCTTTTTATCCTCGAAAAAGCTTTTCTCAGCCAGAACGGGATACTCCTTCGAGCTTTGGAGAGATGTCGGGGAGTGATCGGAACATCATTGATGACTTCTTCCGACATCATAGGCAACCAAACTTCTGTTCAATCCGCTCAGGGGCGGAAACTTCATAGTCGATGCTTGGGCTAGCGGGCATTCATCAGTTCGTACAACTGACGCTCAAGGTCGGGGTTCATCATTCTGCGCCAGTCTTTATTGATTGGATAAATTTCTGACCCATATTCATTGACCGCACTTGAGGACCTAAATTCATCAGTCTATTTTCCAAGCGGGCTAAGACGAGGTTGTTAGCTGCCTAGGCGTCTATGAGTTTCGGATCAAGGATGTCGACCAGTACTCTGTTTGGCTAGAGGCAGAGAATGGTGACCTCAGGGCTCAACTGAAAGAGTCCTGGGTGCAGAGGGATGCCTCGATGGCTGAGCAGGAGCATCTTTCCTTAAATTTTAAGGTTGTCCCATCCCCCCTTAGCGTGGTCGAGGACTTTAAGAAGTCCGAGGAGTTCTCTGACTGCGCCTTGGAGGTGATAAAGGCCGAGGCTACTGCCTACCTCCAGATCTTGGTCGACGAGATTCAAGGGATTGATCCCAAGTTTCCTCTCTGGGAGGTGAAGTCTCTTCAGGACTTCATTGAGAGCGGCTACACCAAGGAAGCTCCTTGGCGATGAGGCTGCCCCCGGGGCCGAGAAAGAGACTGCATCCCCTGATGAACCCAGACCTTGAGGTCTCAGGTCTTCAGGCGACCGAGTCGATGCAGAGTTTCAGGTCAAGGGAGCCTGTTCATCCTCCTGCTTTTTGCTCATCCTTCTTTTTATCGATAATCACTTTTACTTCCCTTTGTTTTTGGGACAGTTGTAATTATTCTTTTGATTTCAGACTCGGATATTATTATAATGAACGCCTTTAATTTCGTAAGCCTTTACTCTTTTTCGACTTCGAATGTGTTTGGTCGTTCTTCCGATATCTTTTCGTTCGAACGCTTTAGGAAGTTTTACCATATTTGTTTTCAACTTCTCTTTAGCTTATGTAGGAGAGTCTCGACATATAGGATCTTGGACCATCCATTCCCTTCACCAAAGTTTCTTAAGGGAACTGTTACTCGAAGATCATACCTTTAAGGAAACTATCATCTTTTGTAGATGTGTTCGCTTTGTTAAGGTTTTAGACCTTTGGAGTGTTCGTCTAATCACGGGGAACTGTTACCCGATGCTCATTCATCTTTTAGTAAGTGGTCGCCCTAGGTTCATTCGCCCACTTTCTTGTGTTTGTTTCGCAAAGGAACTGTTACCTTTGATATGGATTCATTCGATTTGGATGTTACTTCTCAATTTTTGCCCAACTTATAAGAGAACGGACTCCTTGACGGATTGCTAGCCTTTTGCGCTAGGACTTCTGTCTGATTTTTATATTTAGGCCTTATTTGCCTAACTTTTTTCTTAGGTCTTTTCGCCTGATTTTGATAACAGGTCTTGTGCCTGACTTTGGCATCAGGTCTTTAGCCTAACTTTGGTGCTAGGTCTTTCACCTGATTCAGTCATCAGGTCTTTCGGGTCTTTTGGTTTGCCTAACTTTGGCGTTAGGTCTTTTTGCCTAACTTTGGCGTTAGGTCTTTCGCCCAATTTTGATATTGGGTCTTTTTGTTTCGTAAGCCTTGGTTTTTGTTTGACTTCGAGTATACTTGGTTGTTCTTCTGATGTCTATCTTGCTTGAAAGCTTTAGGAAGTTTTACCATACTTGTTTTCAACTTCGATTCAGCTTTTGTAGAATAGTCTCGCCTTTTTGTTTTCATTCAAAGGGTCTTGGACCTTTCATTGGAGGAAACGTTACCCTTTAGAGGTTCTTTTCGCTCCTTTAGGTTTCGGGGGAAGGACTGTGGCCTCTTATTGGCTCGTCCGTTCCTTTCGCCATGTTTCTTAAGGAAACTGTTACCCAAGGATTATGCTTTTAAGGAAACTGTCATCCTTTATGGATCGTTCGCCTTTTAGGATTTTGGTCCTTAGATTCGTTCGCCTAGTCGTAGGAAACTGTTATCTAAGATTTGCTCGCCTTTTAGGAAGCTGTTACCTCAGATTCGTTCGCCTAGTCGTAGGAAACTATTATCTAAGATTTGCTCGCCTTTTAGGAAGCTGTTACCTCGGATTCATTCGCCCTTTTTGGGAACTGTTACCCAAGATTCGCTCGCCTTTTTAGGAAGCTGGAAAGTTTTAGGAAGTTTTACCATACTTGTTTTCAACTTCGCTTTTCAAAGGAACAGTTACCTTTAGATTCGCTCGCTCTCTTAAGCTTTTCTTTGGAGAGACTGTTACCTTATTGGTTCGTCTGCTCCGTTGTGCCCAATTTGTAAGGGAACTGTTACCCTTGATGTGGGTTCGTTCGCCTTTTAGTGTAGGTCTTTGTTCTTCCCAGTTGGACAGCTGTAGAGATTTGGGTAGCATAGACTTCTTTTGCATTGGACCCCTCGCCTCCGGCACCAAACCTTACAGCAATCAGGTTTATCACCCTTCTGCTCTGGGATGGGCCAAATTCCTCGGGCGGAGCTGGAGAGTGGTTTCTACGTGGGGGCGTTCGACTTCTGGTGACAGGGCTTTTTGACCTTACTTTGGTGTCAGGGCTTTTGGCCTGTCTTTGCCTAATTCTATTGTTAGGACTTTTGGCCTGACTTTGGCGTCAGAGCTTTTATTTTGCCTAACTTTATTGCTAGGTCTTTTGGCCTGACTTTGGCGTCAGGGCTTTTGTGGCCTATCTTTGGTGATAGGGCTTTTTGGCCTAACTTTGTTGCTAGGGCTTTTGTGGCCTAACTATGTTGTTAGGGCTTTTGGCCTGTCTTTGGCGACAGGGCTTTTGTGGCCTAACTTTGTTGTTAGGGCTTTTGGCCTGACTTTGGCGTCAGGGCTTTTGTGGCCTAACTATGTTGTTAGGGCTTTTGGCCTGTCTTTGGCGACAGGGCTTTTGTGGCCTAACTTTGTTGTTAGGGCTTTTGGCCTGACTTTGGCGTCAAGGCTTTTGTGGCCTAACTTTGTTGTTAGGGCTTTTGGCCTGTCTTTGGCGACAGGGCTTTTTTCTTCGATTTGCTTCGAGTGAACATGTTTATGAAGGAATCACTTGCTTGTATGGTCCTTCCCACTTAGATGAAAGTTTATTCTGACTGTCCAGCCTTGTGAATTCATTCCTTCAACATTCCTCTCTTTATCAGCTTTTCGATGTCGCGCTTGTGATATCTGCAATAGCTCTCGGTGTCATTCCCCATGGGCTGGCCACTCTTGCGGGGTCTCGGTGGCCTTGCTAGAGACCTTTCCATCTCGACTAGTACCGCCGAGATCTGCCTGTTTAAAGGCGTGAAATACTCGGGGACCTCTGGATGTCTTGGTCCTGGGTTTTCTGATCTAGGCTTTTCTCGACCCTTCTTACCCTTCTTGATCCTGCAGGGACACCAAAGAACCAAGACGACGCCGAACCCAAAAGGGTCGACAGAAATAACAGGGCTAAGTGATTCAGATCAGTCGACTTACCCAACAGAGAGGCTTCATGCTTATTAACATGTATAATGGGGGAGCCTCCACCACTATACTTGGGGATGGCCCTGGCGAAGACATCCTTTGGGGTCTTGATGACGACCAGGTCAGTGGTGAAGAGATGAGCTGATCGTTCCTTAAAGGGAGTCATGACGGTTTCGCGTTGTTCTTTGAGTCTCTTAGTGATAAGCTCCTCAACTTGGTCAAGAGTGAATTGGGGCTTCTGTCCTCCAGTCGGTGCAGAACTTGATGGATTGACAGAGTGAGTGACCGCCGGCGTCTCAGTGGAGGCCGGATGTAAGGATTGGTGTCCGAAGGTCATCTCTTGATCTTCTTGAGGGGCTGTGGTGCCAGGATTTCCAGTTTCTGATTCCGGTGGCCCCGCAGGACGAGGATCTTCATGAGGAGCAGGGGTTTTTCTGTGGGCCTGTCCTATGATGGTTTCCAAGAGGGATATCATCTCTGCGGTTTCCTAAATGGTTTCCCAATCCACTTGGATGGTTTGTCGATCTGGAATCTCTGCGACGTTTGGAACAGGGGTCGTTCTCGAATTGCCAATGTGTTCACGTGCCGGTCTCGGAGGGACGGCATCACAGACTGCTTGGCTTGCAGGTTCTTGGTAGAGTGGCGAAGCGGCAGCGGAATTAGAGCTATCTGAGGATTGTTCGTTAGCTTCTTTCCGATGATTGCGGTTAGAGCGAGTATGTATGACTGTTTTGCTCGTTTTCCCACAGACGGCGCCAAATGTTGGATCGTGATTTCCTGAATGCCGATCTGGCAATGAATTGAATGCCAAGGAGATGGTGATCGCGTGCTTTCGCCTGAGCTCCGATGAACCTGCAAGAAGGGGATCGCAACAGAGGGGGTGCCTCTGGGTCCCTCTCCGATGCTTAAATGAGTATATGTGTGTATATAGCTCAAAACGTATTGAATGTATGTAAAGCAAAGGTATTTATAGAGTAGGAGATACCAAACCGTATAAGGTAACTGTATATCTTCGTGAATATTGTGTTGTTGAAGATTTAGATAGTAGATATTGCGATTACGGCGAGATATTGCAGTTACCGTATCTAATCTTTAGTGAATATGTGCCCGAGATATGCGGGATATCGTGGCTATATCCTTATTAACGGTTGGTGGGACCAGAGGAGAGAGACAATGCTCTCTTCAATGCGAGCACTCCTATGGTGAGCACTCCTATGGCTGCGACCTTGATTGTTGGCGAGCACTCCCTGGGCACTCCCTTGGCGAGCACTCCCATGGCGAGCAGTGGGAGGCTTTGGCTTTGGCCAATGGCGACCTGAAGTGGCACTTTGGTGTCCACTTTAGTTTGGATTCGATACTGGACCACTTTATGAGGGCCAGAGTAACCTTACTGTGGGTTGGCCTTGTTTAAATGGTATGGGTTGCACCCCTGCAAATTTATTGGGCCTTCGAGGGCTTTCCCATATTGGGTCGTCACTATCAATACCCAACAGTTACCGTACCATGTTAGTATATAAATTTCACATGTTTAGAGAACCAGTCGAGACGCAAGAATGGAAACCCCAAAGAGCTATTTTTCAGCAGTAATTCCTGAAAATGTCAAACTAGCTAGTGTATTTGAAGAAAAGTCTCATTCAGAAACTTGTGAATACACAACTTTGTTTCAGTGTTTTACCTCGCGGATGTTGTTCAGAACAAGTTGGAAAATTTAGCTATTGCACCTAAAAACCCCAAAGAGCTATTTTGCAGCAGTAATTCCTGAAAATGTCAAACTAGCTAGTGTATTTGAAGAAAATTCTCATTCAGAAACTTGTGAATAAACAGTTTTGTTTCAATGTTTTACCTAGGGATGTTGTTCAGAACAAGTTGGAAAATTTAGGACAGGAAAAAAGTATTTACCTTCTTATAACTTCCTTTCTTCTTTACTGGAGGAATTTGGTGAGACTAGCGTAGAGGAATTTGGACCTATGAATACTGAGATGAAGCAACGCGTGAGACTGTCTCGTCAAACTAGCTAGTGTATTTGAAGAAAAGTCTCATTCAGAAACTTGTGAATAAACAACTTTGTTTCAGTGTTTGACCTCGCGGATGTTGTTCAGAACAAGTTGGAAAATTTAGGACAGCGTAGAGGAATTTGGACCTATGAATACTGAGATGAAGCAACGCGTGAGACTGTCTCTCAATTTCTATTTAGGAGGAAAACCATAAGCAGGCTTAAAATCAACGTGGTTTCTGATAGACCGTTTGGTTCGGTTCGAATGGAAAAAAAAAATCTGTGGAATAGGCGCATCCCAGGGTCGCGCCTATTGCAATAGGCGCGACGCGCGTATACATATTTTTCTAAATATTTTTTTTATATATACACTTTTTCAAAAAAAAAATCGAAAGTGTATACTTTCTGAAAAAAATCAGGAGTGGAGGCATCGGCTGCGTTGTCGAATCAATGTTGATTTGTACTTTACTTTATCCACTCCGCGTTTTATTCACAAACAGAATACGACCGAAAACGACTGTTCTCTATTAATTAAAACAGAACAAGAAAAAGGGTTTTGATGAAGTCAGAATTAAAGTGAGGAAAAAAAAGGTTGAAGGTTAGAAATAATAATTTCGTAGTTGAAATTTATAAGTTGGACTCCTTTATTAAGAAAATTATTAACTGTATAAAGAGTTAATTCTGTTGAGTTTTATATTAAATTGGATGAAAAGTACTTCAAAAATAAATAAAATTTAATACAATGGTAAAGTGATTCAAAATTTAAAGAATAAATTCTTAAATTAATAAATAAAATTTTCAAAATAATGCATTCAATAAAATAAATAGCTCAAAAGTACTGAGTTATATTGGAGTTTTCTTTAAAATATGTAAAATATAGAATCTAAATGAATAAATATTGTAAAAGTTTATTTTACAAATATATTAAAAAATAAACTAAATTTTACTTTGTGAATTTTAAGGACTTAATTTGTTTTTATATAAAAATAAAATTATTTTAAAATCATAATAAAATAGGAATGTATTTTTAGTATTTTGTTTTGTTAAATTTTAACTGAAAAATTGATGAAACTAGCTATTTATGTTAGCAATTGTCTCCACAAAAACAGGTAGCAAATTGTACACTCGTGTAAAATTCAGGTAGCAGTTTTTTTTTTAAAAACTATTTTTTAACTATAAAAATAAAAGTTAAATAAGAAAAATAAAATATTTTTTAAAGTAAAAGTTACATGAAAAATTGAAGGAAGCAAATGTGCCTTCAACCTAGGGTGGTTTACCCCTTGTTATTTTATATTATATATATATAAGTAGTTTTTGGGTTAAATACCAATGAGCTACCTGAACTTTGGACGTTTTTGGGTCAAAACGGACTACCTCA
Source organism: Chamaenerion angustifolium (assembly GCA_946814005.1). Classification (NCBI taxonomy): domain Eukaryota; kingdom Viridiplantae; phylum Streptophyta; class Magnoliopsida; order Myrtales; family Onagraceae; genus Chamaenerion; species Chamaenerion angustifolium. Next base: position 6,077,860 of record OX328270.1, read on the forward strand.
ACTTTGAAAAATGTGCAAATAGCTACCTCCGTCCAATTTCTGACGAATTTCTGACGAATTTCCGACGAATTTTCGTCAACAGTTGACAGAAAATTGGACGAAAGTAGTTATTTACACATTTTTCAAAGTTGAGATAGCCCATTTTGAATTTTCAGAGTTCGGATAGTACATTGTAAAACGTCCAAAGTTCAGGTAGCTCATTGGTATTTAACTCTATCTGTTTTTGTATAGCTAGCTAAGCATGAATGAAGATTTCCCAGCCATTTTATCTTTTTATAACTTTGAATAATATATGGAGAAGAATAAAATATATTTTTTATTGGTTGGGTTGTCTCACTTACAACTTACGTTTATATTAGGGTTGATCATGGGCGGGCCAGGCCGGTTTGGGAGGCATGACCGAGACCCAAATTTCGGTCTTGACATTTGGAGGACCGAGACCGGGACCGACTTTGGCCAAAAAAGCTCGTCCGAGTCGGTCTTACATGCTGGTCTCGGTCTTCCGAATGTTTTGGTAAAAAAAATAGAAAACAACCTAAATTGGCCAAAGAAATCACTAAAGTTTTGGTATTGAACTCGCTCGTTTCTCGTCTTCCATTGCACTTCCCTTATATAACTGATCCAATGGTTGTTGAATACTTCAATGTCATGAATTATTAGTGTTTCAAGGGTTACACCATAGTTTTTTAGGGTTTTCTTCAAGGTTGGACCGGTCCTAGTCAGACTTTTGAGGAAAAAGTCTGAAATCGAGCCCGACCTTGAAGAGAAAAAATCGATCGCTCAGTCTCGGTCCTAGTCGGGCCGGTCTCGAGCCAGTCTTGTCGGGAATTCGATCCAATCAGTCTTTTTTGATCACCTTAGCTTATATCATCGACAGTTTTGTCATGTTAGATCCCCAAAGGTAGATTTAACCGAATAATAATAATAATTTTAATGGATTAAATTAGATACGATAAGTGTTACTAGAAATAATTTTGGAAATATAATATTAAAATTTTAAGCTTAAATTTTCATTATGTTCACAGTTTGATACTAGTTGACTCATCACTATATATTTTATATATTAATAACTGATTTGTGCTTTACGCGACATAATAATTATTATTATTAATTTATAAGTATATTCTTCTTATATATTTATAAAGTGCAACACATATTAATTCTATAATTTATTAAAATTATTTTTTAATTCAACTTATTTATAAGATGATACGATATAAATTAATTATATTTATGAGAAAAAATAATTAATTTTATAATCTTGACTATCCGTCATGTTTCAATTATACAAATCATAATATATAATATAAGAATTATGTATATTTGTTCATAAAATTAATTGAAAATATATGAGTGGATGATAAAAATGAATTTAAATCCCAAATTACTAATATAATATTATGCTAATTAGAAATATATATATATATATATATATATATATGTATTTGTAACTTATATAAATGTTTTTTAATTTAGAAAAATATGTTAATTTTAGAAGTATATCACAAGAATGTTTCATAAAATTATTAAAAATACTAGATTAAGAAAATAGCTCAATTTGTTTTTGTTTCATACTCTAATTTTTTTGTTGCATGCATTATCTATTTTTAATCTTAAATTGATGATTTTCAAATCGTTTCCACTGGTTAATTATAAAAAATATTAATACATGAACCTACTTGTTTTTAAATAAAATATAAAATTATATATATTATTATTCTATAAATTTTACTAAACAAAATAAATTTCAGAAAAATCATAAATGTACATGACAAAGATTAAGATAAGATTGAACTTTAAAACTATGTTACATGATATGCCACATATAAATGAGAATTGTATGTTTTATATAGACCAATTAGAAATTATGAATTTAACATTAGGAATGAGAAATTGTCTTAAAATATTTACTTGTTACAATCTATATATCTTAACGAAATTAATATGTCTCTATAGATTATTTTAATATATATATATATATATATATATTTCGTTTCTTTTCATTGATAATACTATATATTATTTTAATAACTAAAATTATTTAGTGGTATTAATGGATCGATGTATTGAGCTTGTGAACATATCTCAACACTTCATTTAAATTAGGCTTGTTTATGAACCAGTTCGACCCCGAATCGGTTCAAAATTGATTTGGTCTGGTTTGTAAAAAGACAGTACTTTTTTCTATTTCTAAAAAAACTGGTATAATATAGGTAAAACAAACTGGTATGGTTCTAACCGTTTCAGAACCGGTTCGAACTAGTCTGGTCTATTTTTTAAATCGGCACTTCAATTAAACAAAAATCAACAAACTAGCTGAACAAACCAGTCGAACTGGTCTGGTACTAGTTTCAAGTTTCAAACCATCAGTCATCAGACCAGTTTGGTTTATTAAAAGTGGTTTAATTATATAGGTTTTAAAATGGTTTGATTTAAATTTAAGTATAAATCAGTATAAAAAAACGAGTCGATTTGAACCGATTCGAACTGAATTGAAACTACTATTTTGAATTGTTCTATTTGAAATTTAAAAAATTGGTATGATTTTAGTACTAGTTCGGCCGAATCGGGTCAAATCAGTACCATTTAAATTGATATTTGCATGTGCTTCGATTCCATTAAAAATTTACCTCTGAACCACTATATTGTATTAACAAATTTAAAATTTATAAGTAAAAGTAAATACATTCAATGTACTCTTCCATCCGATGTACTCTTAAATATATCTCAATATGTTTTCTCATCCGACATTGATTCCACTACAGGAATACATATTGAAGTTACCTCACAATATGCTTGAATATTATACCATATACATTAATGGCGAAGGAAAAACATCCAGAAAATTAAGTAAATGTATTCATGCAAAAGAGAACTGACGTAAGACCAAAATTGGATACAAAACCATAACACTCCAACGTTAGATGTTTTATATATATTATACTAATAGGATACAACCACAATTATATATATATATATATATATATGAAAGTTGAAACCCTAACTTGTCTCAAAACTTATGTGTGCCATAAAACCCACACACTCCACATCACTTGTTATTCCATTTTCATCCATTATACCCAAATTGCACCAGCCGTTTTAAGCATAGGAATGAGAGACCTACTGAGGTGAAGACTCATCACTTCATTGGTGCCACCCACCAATTTCCCTCCTATGAACACAGCTGGAACCACAGGGCTGCACCCAAGCTGAGCTAGGGCTTGCTCGATTTCTCTACCTCTAGGAATCTCATCCAGTTGGTAGATTGTTGGGTTCACCCCAAAGTCGGACAGAAGGGCTTTCACAGTGTGGCACATGCAGCATGAACTCTTGCTGAAGATCACCACTGGCCTCTCAGACACCATTCTCATTACCCTCTCCATTGTAAACTCAAATACTTCAATTGATGGGCAAGTCTGCAGTGCTAGGGTTTTGATGGGAGCTTGCAATAATTGATAAGTGCACTGAGTTTTGTTGGTTTGGTGAGAAACAATGGTGGAAATGGATATGTATTTATAGTGATTTTATGAAGAGTGGATTGGATTGGCATCGAAGAAATAAAAGGAAAATCTGTATATATAATTAATAAACGTGTTCTTTACAGATAGGTATATTGGGTAGTCGGTTTCGAATTTACTCACAACATGGCAACTAGTGCACGATGATGAACGATTCTTTTTCCTACGGAAAAAAGACACATCGTACGGTATATAACATATATATAGATGTGGGTACGTACAACATGGGTTTCAGATGATATCTCAGCATATAAACGTGTTCATTCTTATCTAAATGATTCAATTGCGAGTGTTATATCGAGTTACTTTACAATGACTATAAGTGTATTAAGGGACGAATCTATTTTAGGGTGAGGGGGCAATCAACATTTAATGTTACGTGGATTTAAGTCTAATAAATATAAGCATTTGTAATGTAACTCTTTAAAGTATTATATTCGCTCCAAAAATTATTTTAGTTCAATTATTTATCATTACTCTAATTCTTGTCTCATTGAATTATATATTTCCAGATACGTTCTTGCATGTATTCAATTTGTATTGCGACGAGATATTGAAAGTGGTAGTGAAACTCATCAGAGATTGCTCTAAACACTTGCAAAAAAGGATGGTTGGAGATTGTCTTTGGATCCCCTCTGCTTCGTAAATAAGTATGAAAATATGTATAATGTATAATGTAATAGTAAGAATAAAAAGTCTAGATTCTAACTAAGGATTGTATTGACTTTATCTTGAGGGTTAAGACTAATAATCTTACTACAATTGCAATTAGGTTTGTACATTTACAATGTTAAGAATTTTTTTCCTTTTGTAATGACGTGTTAAAATCAATTGCCCTTTTTGAAAGGGACCGTTGGAAATTGACATATTAACAACATCATGCAATCGACTAAATACACATATTTAGGTTACCTCCTTAGAACGATTGCACTTTGCGGAAGCGGAAGCGGATCTGCCTGAGTTTGGGATCACGGTCTGCCGGACGGGAGGACACGCCACGGTTTGACGGGCTATGACCTATAACACCACAGCTACTAACCTCTGTCTATACTGTAGGATGGCTATCTATCAGTCAACTTCCTTAGGGTTTCTACAAACCCTGAGCACCCCTATATATACTGATATAGAGGGATAGGTTTTAAGTCCAGATACATAACTGGGCTTATGTGAATGGACTCCCACTTAGGGCGGCCCATCATCCTAAAACCAACAGGGACAAATCACTCTAACCTAGTAGTGGTTCATCGTTAAGTGTATTAACAGAATGGTGAGTTATTATGTTTGTGATAATATCACATTTTTAATACATCATATTATGGAGTAAAGCATAAATTATCTAAGGACTTATTAGTCATGTTAAGTTATGGTTCTACACGAGGGCTTACACTAAGTGCCCTCTAAATCGACTCTTCTGATAATCAAAATTCTCAACATGAAGTATCAGTGAATTAGTAGTGTAGTGGTAAAACTTTAAGATATGACAAAAAAAAAGAGAGAGTGTCACCTCATATTCGTATCTATACATCGAAATCGATTAGTAACATCTTCTAGAGACGTATGAAGATGTAGAGTGAGTGACGTACTATTCTTATTCCTTTCTTAAGGTGTATCTAGTTAATGTGCATGATGACAGTGCATGGTGGTCGATTGGGGACCTTACTTTTTTTCTATCTCTATTCTCTACCTAGTGCCTGCATATATCCCCGCATCAGCCTTATCGACAAAATTCCTTATCTCTTTCACTAATTCTATCAAATACAATGTTCATTAAGAATGGTGTGCATATGGCACATCATCGACATCCTGTTGTGCAACACGTGTGATAATTATCAAGAGACCCAGACCCGAGCCTCCCTGGTTGGGGTTCTATCAGGATTTAATTGTAACATTTGAAAAAGTTTGAAATTGTTAAATTGTGATATTTTTAAAAGTTTTCTGTTATTTTTGCAATTTTTAAAACAAATTCGGCTAAATTTGAATGGAAAAGTTGACTGAGTGGACAAATTTTCACTTTCTCAAACATCAGGTAAACCTTTTTACAATTTAAACAATAAGGGGGAAACTGAAAAATCGGTCAAAGTTTAGGGGGCAATGTCGTATTTTACCTTGTATTAGAAAGTATCGTAAACGTATGCATTTATAGGCATTCATTACGTTGTGAGATCGAGCTAGATTGAATTTATCCACTTGGGACCTCGCCTTTGGAAAAGATCAGATTCCCTTTCTATGTAGAAACAGAAACCGACCCAAAACGATGCTTCTCTGATGGGTGGGGTGGTAGTCAACAATTTAGTTGAGTGGAGGTAAGAATTTTTGTAAGAATTAGTCAACAATTGAATAATTTTTGTTTTCAAGATGACCAATGTAAGAATTTAAGGGGATAAAATTAAAAAAAAATGTTTTTTAAAGCTAAATTTATACGAAACTAAAAGTTGAGTGAAACAATTGCCCATCCTTGTCCGTGGTATTATCACAACTATTATTATTATAAAATATATTATTGTAAAATAAAATCCACTAGTAATCTTGATTCAATTGCAGTGACGATTCTAAGACATTTATAGACAAAATTACCATATAAAATAATGGACAATGGATAAACACTTTAAATTGAATGATATTCTTTAAGAATAAAAATAATTCATGTTATATATATATATATATATTTTTCACAGAAGAAACTTAGAATTTTATTAAACATGATAGGACGAAAATTACCATTTTTTTAAGTGGATCCGTTGCTAGTCACTAGATATTATAAATTGGTATACATTACATTTAGAGTAGTTCCGACTTATATACTATATTAATTCATTAAATTTAGTTAATAACATACAATGATTGATCAAATACAACATTTAACACTTCCTATCTAAAACTATTAAAGCAATTCTTATAAGAAAGAACTACAATCCAAAGTACAAACAAAAAAGTGTTTTTTATAAATAATATTTGACTTTTTCTTTTGTGAATAAAATTTTTTGTTTTTAATAATTAATATGAACAAATTTATATCCAACCATGATAGTCTTCAGCATACGTATATATATGATTCTTTAGATTTCCCTATATGAGATCTTATTGCTGTAATATATTTAGTTTATAGCTAGACTCTAGAAGTATCGAGTTATTTTTAGATGAGAAAAGGGGTTATGTATTTATGGACTAAAACAAAATAAGCGATTTTGTTTTGTCTAAAAATAAATTAATAATGTTAGGAAAGAATTTTATGCGTGACCATATTAATTATACTAAGAAAATGAGAAAATAAGTTCAGTGTGTTCATTATCTATTTTGTTATTTGACTAATATTATTTTTTGATTATTTATGTTTTTTGAGGTTGTTAAATAATAATTACTCACGTTTTAGGATGTAACTATAGTATGGTTAATACTCACATCATATCCTAATATTTTTTTCTAGACCTAATTTTGATGATACCTACTAGGGGTGGCAATCGTGTCGTGTCGTGTCTAATCGTGTCGTGTCATTAATCGTGTCGTGTCTAAACGGATAAATCTTAAACGTGTCTAAACATGTCTCGTGTCTAAACGTATAAGTCGTTAATCGTGTCTAAACGTATAGAGTTGTTTAGACACAGGATCCGTTGCCAAAATCATATATGTTTTAAAGCAGATATATACACAAATACATATATACAAAGTACGGTCTTCAAAGTTGATACACACCCAAAAATATTTATACACTCACATAATCTATATTTATACTTAATTAATATATTTAATTTTTTATTACAAATATTTATATGTTCATACTTATTATCCATCAAATATAATATTATCTATTTTAGTCTATATAGTATATAATACATGTTCATACTTGTTCATACTTGTTCATACTTGATATAGATTACTAATCGTGTCTAAACGTGTGTTTGTCGTGTATTTGCAGGTTAGATGTGTTTAGACACGATTATTAATCGTGTCTAAACGTATAAGAGTTGTTTAGACACGCTTAGTAATCGTGTCGTGTCTAAACGTGTAAATTGCAGATCGTTTGCAGATCGTTTAATCGTGTCGTATCAGAAATTGTCACCCCTAATACCTACAAGTATTTAACTTGTACTATCAAATTCATGCCATGCCCTCGATCTTCATAACCTGAATAAGGGTTTATTGCTACCAATTCATAAATCAGTAAGAACAAATTTCTAATTAACTTAATAGTTATTGAACCAAAATGTAAATATTAAATTTCTATATAACTATGCAACAATGTTAAAATTTCTAAGTTTTGGTCCGTCATAAGCACAATTTTTTTTAAAACTAATTTTGTCCTCCCATCAAATAATATTTGTGTTACGGGATGCACGAATTAAGTTGATGACTCTAGGAAACTTAAGGGGTTAGACTTCTTATTTTGTTGTTGTTCATTGTACGTATAAATTCAGTTCATTCTTTAATATTTATGAGTATCATCAAAATTCAAAGGTAAGCACTGCAAAAATTGAGATCTTCACTCTCATCCTTCTAAATTCTAGGAAATAATTGTACATATCATATTTTAATCGTTAATATATTCCAACATAGAAAAACACATAGTTATAGTTGTAAACTTACTTATCGTAACGGAAACAAATCCGCTTAAGGTAGAATTACGGTCTATCGGATTGGAAAAAAAACGCTAAGGTTAACTGACGGTGCTTAGTGTCTCCACAAATATTAGCCTAAGTATAATATTGTATGTAACTGCAAGTTCTCTTTATTGTCTATTATGACCAACGTAAGTTAAACCTAAGCACTCATTTTCATATAAAAAAAATGATATGGGTCAATTATTACAAGTGGATCGGACTTAGGTAATTTCATATAATGGCTTCTACCTATGGGTGACTCAGTATCACACAATACTTCATCTCCCAATTGCATAAAGTCGGAGAGAGGGTGGTATCAAATAGTCATGAGATCGACACGACGAGTAAAGTGTTACGCATCTGTTAGGAGTTATAGTGACTCGTAAATTCCACCCCACGATGAATTTGTGTCATGCATCCGTAGTGATTATGTAATCTTTTCCAGGTCTCACTACAATGATCTTATAGACCTATCATAGTGGGTCTACAATCGTAATCAGAGTAGCAGATAGTGGTTACCTAGTGAACACAATCTCGAGAATATGAGGTAATGATCACTCTCCTCACACAACCCATCAACAACTTGATCTAACTTACTTTTCTAAAACTGTAAGCCTGAGTTCTAAAGTAGTCCTCTAACATTCCTCATGCGTCTATTATCCTCTTCATCTTCATTAAGGATTCATTCAAGTTTGTGCACTATGTTCAACACTGTGGTTGCACTAGGATCCACACAGGGGCCGAACACTCTTCGACAATGTGACTGCATACCGGTTGGCACTGTGGTTGAACTATTGTTGACACTGCAGTTATACTTAGTATGCACTGCGACTATACTTGTTGTGCACCTACATTGCATTATGGTTGTTATGATGTTTAAAATACTAAGAAAATGAAGTTAAATTGGTTGTTCTTGTGTGCTGAAATTCTAAATTGTTGGTTGTTTGTTGCTGAAAAATGGAAAAGAATAGGTTATTCTTTGCTGTTGAAGAGAATGTTTAAAGCATGTTGAATTGTTGCTTCAGAACTTTTATTGCTGAATTGCTTGATTTGTTGAATTTCTTTTGAAGTTGGTTTGTTAAATTGCATGAGATTGAGCTTGTAAGAGTTATCTTGAATTGTTTAATTGATGGTTGAATCTACTTGAAAGTGTGTTAAATATGCTTGCCAAAACTGTGAGACATAATGAAGATTGAATGGAAAATTGACAAGTCTTAGCATAATATTGACTTAGACGAGATGAAACGGAATCTGATATTGTGACACAAATTAAGATAAGAGAAGTAGAGAGATTTTGCAGAACAAAGTACAGAATGTAAAAGAAAATGGGATGAAGAATCAAATATGAAAATCAGGAAAACCTATCCTAATATATTTTCGTCATGTTCAAAAAACAAAACAAAAAAATCCTAGGAGGCTTTGATACTAGTGTTCGAAATAAATGCACGAAACATATTTTAATTAATTGTCAATATATTTCAACATAGATAAAAACACATAATTTTATACTTACATCTTAGTGAAAGCGAATCTACCTTAGGTGGAATTACAATTTGCGAGAGAATGTCACAAATTAGGTCCTATAGCTACGCAATTCGCAACTATTAATTAAGCTAAGTATAATACCGTAGGAGATGTTGGAATATTAGCTGCTGCTAATTTCCACCTTGCAGGATCTTGGGACTCGATGGATTAAGAGAAATGCAAAACGACACAAGAATTTACGTAGTTCACCAATTTGGCTACATCCACGGCTCACATCCACACTTTACTATAGACAAATAGTGTTACAAATTGTATCGCACTTTGAAACCCTCACTCCGTATTTCTGGCTAACAACAACACTATTTTCTCTAACACTCAAGATACCAACAACCAACTCTTCTCTCAATTTCGTGATTCAAATATGAAGTAATTTTCCTTTAAACATTGTTGGTTCTTATAGACCACAGAAGTTGGCTTGTCCACCTTCATGAGTGGCCTGTCCACCTTTAGCAAGTGCTCCAACAGAAGTGCTCCACTTCAGCAAGTGCTCCACTTCAGTGAGTGGTCCACTTCAGCAAGTGGTGGTGGTGGCCCGAAAGTCTCCATCATCAACAATCTCCCACTTGGAGGCTTTACTCCACCTGTATCCGTAAGTGAACTGGGTGTGAGGCTTACCTGTCTTCTATTGTTGAAGACCCACTGAAGCTGAGCACATCTTCAGTTTTTCTGTGGTGACTGATTTGGTTAACATGTCAGCTGGGTTTTTGATGCCTTGGATCTTCTCGAGTGTTAAAACTCCATCCTCTAGTAGAGACCTGACGAAGTGATAACGAAGTCCAATATGCTTGGTCCTCGAATGAAATGCAGAGTTCTTTGCCAAATGTATCGCACTTTCAGTGTCACTATACAAAACATTATTTACCTGTCTTAAACCCAATTCTGCTAACAAACTTTGTAACCAGATCATCTCCTTGCTTGCTTCAGTGACTGCTATATATTCTGCCTCTGTGGTTGATAACACTACTATCTTCTGTATCTGCGAAATCCAACTGACTGCAGTAGTCCCCACTGTGAATACATAGCCGGTAGTACTCCTCCTGTTGTCTACCTCACCAGCAAAATCCGAGTCTACAAACCCTTGTAGTCTCAGCTCGTTTCTTCTGAAACACAGGCAGCTATTGGAAGTGCCTCTTAGATATCTTAGTATCCACTTGACCGCTTCCCAGTGTTGCCTTCCAGGATTGGTCATGAACCTGCTCACCGCTCCCACTGCATGAGCAATATTCGGTCTTGTGCAAACCATGGCATACATGAGACTTCCAATGGCTGAGGCATATGGAACCTTAGCCATGAAGTTCCTTTTTTCTTCCGTCTTGGGTGACTTCTCCTTGGATAGTCGAAAGTGACTAGCCAATGGTGTGTTGACCGCCTTAGCATCACACATGCTGAATCGTTTGAGAACACACCCAATGTACTCCGCCTGAGATAACTCCAAAGAAGTACCCTTTGGCTCGTCTCTGTTGATTCTCATCCCAAGAATCTGCTTTGCTGAACCCAAGTCCTTCATATCGAACTCACTGGACAATTGCTTCTTCAATCATTTGATTTCACCTATATCTGAACCTGCCACTAACATGTCATCGACATAAAGCAGCAAAATAATATAGCTGGACTCAAACCTTTTGAAGTAACAACAATGGCTAGCATTGCATCTAAAATAGCCATTTGTTTGCATAAAACCATCAATTTGTTTGTACCACTGCCTTGGAGCTTGTTTCAACCCATATAAGCTCTTTCGCAGTTTACAAATGAGTTTCTCCTTGCCATTCTCTGAGAAACCCTCCCGTTGCTCCATGTATATCTCCTCCTCGAGATCACCATGGAGGAAAGCAGTTTTGACATCTAACTGCTCAAGTTGCAAATCTTCTGCTGCAACAATACTTAAAACTGACTGAATGGTCGTCAGTTTTACAGCCGGGGAAAAAATGTCGGTGTAATCGATACCCGCTTTCTGCTGAAAGCCCATGGCTACAAGTCTCACCTGGTACCTTTTGGAACCGTCACGTTCCTCCTTGAATCGATACACCCATTTGTTGTGTAACGCCTTCTTTCCAATGGGTAACTCAGCTAGCTCCCATGTATGGTTAGAGATAAGGGAATCCATCTCTTCTTTCATTGCATGCTCCCACTTGATAGAGAATTCTCCTTGACATGCTTCCTCATAGCATTCAAGTTCTCCTGCATCAGTAAGCAACAAATAATTCATGTACCTTCTATTTGATATAGTAGGCCGTGAAGATCTCCTCAATACTGGAGATGAAGAAGATGGAGACTATAGTTGATCAGTCTGTTGTGTGCTGCTATGCGGTGTCTATTCCTCTGGCTGAGAACTTTCCACTGCTTGCTGCACTATACTTATGTCCGAGATATCATCTGGATCAACGTACATAGGATCGCTCCGTGCTACACTACTGGGCCGTAGTGTTTTTCTGTCATTGTACATGACCTTTTCATTGAATATCACGTTTCGACTTCTGATCACCTTTTTTGTCTGGTCATCCCAGAACTTGTACCCAAGCTTATCTCCACCATATCCGATGAAGGTGCATTTTAGTGACTTGGAGTCAAGCTTCCCCTAGCCTGATCACTAATATGCACATATGATACACAACCAAAAACTTTCAAATGAGAAAGTTTGACCTCTTTTCCACTCCACACCCTTCCGGTATTCCGAACTCTAGCGGAACCGATGGTCCACGGTTGATCAAGTATGCTGCTATATTGACTGGCTCTGCCTAGAACTGCTTGGGCAATCCTGCATGTATTCGCATGTTCTGGCTCTCTCAGTCAATGTCCTGTTCATTCGTTCTGCTACACCATTCTGTTGTGGTGTTCCTGGAACAGTCCTTGCTAGTCTGATGCCATACTCAAAACAGAACTTCATGTCATCATACTCACCACCATTGTCGGATCGCAAAGTTTTGATCTATAAACCCGTCTCATTTTCTACCATGGATTTCCATATCTTGAACATTTCAAATACTTCAGATTTATGTCTCAAGAAATAAACCCATACCTTTCTGGAATGGTCGTCAATGAAAGTCACAAAATATGACTTTCCGCCAATGGATGAGACAGTGTTTGGACCCCAAACATCCGTGTGAGCTAGCTCAAGCTTTTCCTGCTTTGCTGCTCTGCCACTCTTTATGAAGCTACCTCTCTTCTGCTTCCCAAAGATGTAGCATTCACACAAGTCAGTGTCAACTGACTTCAAGTCTGGTATTCTTTTCTTGGAATGCACTATCTTGAGACCCTTGTCACTCATGTGACCAAGTCTCTGGTGCCATAAATTTGGATTGTCTTTGCTGTCCGCCACTCCAATTGACCCACTAACGTTCATCGTCGTATATAGTGTACCACTCTTCTAGCCACGAGCTACTATCATCGCACCTTTAGAAACCTTTCAAGTATCGCTATTGAAGGTTGTAACATAACCTTCCGTTGTGAGCTGCCCCACCGAGATCAAATTCTTTCTTAAGTCAGGAACGTGTCTCACATCCCTTAACTTACACACAGATCCATTTAACCTGATCTGTACATCACCCTTGCCAACCACATCACAAGGTTGATTATCACCAAGATATACTTTGCTAGGGTTACCTGGTGAATAAGTCATTAAGAGTTCTCTATTGGAGGCCGCGTGAAAGGAAGCTCCAGAGTCAAGCACCCATGACTCTGACTTTTTCTCCAAAGAGCATACCAAACCATCGTTTGCCTCTTCTGCTGCGATGTTTGCTTCAGGCTTCCCTTCCTTCTCTTTCTTCGGGGATCTACACTGGTTCTTGTAGTGCCCGATCTTCCCGCAGTTCCAACACTCGATCACTTTCTAGTTCTGATTGTTGGAATTTTTTGGATTCTGAGATTGTGACCTCCCACTCTTGGACTTGGACTTGTTGCCCCCTCCCTTATGCTTTGAATCCCTGCCTTTGCTCTCTACGTTCAAAGCTGACCCTGAGCTAGAAGCGCCATTGGACTGATTTCAAATTCTTGCAGAAGGCTGTTCAACATACTGGAGAGGGCCGCCATGAGAGATGCGGTCGTATTCTCATTCTTGATGTTGTAGGCCACTGATTTTGACAGTGATAGCCGTATGTGCCCGAGAGCTTTCCGATCCAGTACCACCCAATCGGCCTCTTTCATTTCCTATGGTTTCTTACCCAAAGGTAAATAAAGATCCTTTTGGTACAGTCTGTCTTCATTTTGCATATTCCAGAATCCAAAATTTGTGCCATCGAAATGAGAAATTTTGGACTCCTTCTCTAATGCCATTGCTCCCACTCCAGCAGATAGGATGAATACGAAAAATTATTTTCCGTAAACGTCTTCCTTGACTTTGATTCATCAGCCGAAGGCTCTGATACCAATTGTTGGGATATTAGCTGCTGCTAATTTCTACCTTGCAGGATCTTGGGACTCGATGGATTAAGAGAAATGCAACACGACACAAGAATATACGTGGTTCACCAATTTGGCTACGTCCACGGTTCACACCCACACTTTACTATAGACAAATAGTGTTACAAATTGTATCGCACTCTGAAACCCTCACTCCGTATTTCTGGCTAACAACAACACTATTTTCTCCCACACTCAAGATACCAACAACCAAATCTTCTCTCAATTTCGTGATTCAAATCTGAAGTAATTTTCCTTCAAACATTGTTGGTTCTTATATTCCACAGAAGTTGGCTTGTCCACCTTCATGAGTGGCCTGTCCACCTTTAGCAAGTGCTCTACTTCAGCAAGTGCTCCACTTCAGCAAGTGCTCCACTTCAGTGAGTGGTCCACTTCAGCAAGTGGTGGTGGTGGCCCGAAAGTCTCCATCATCAACAGGAGACTCATGTTCATTCGGTTGCCTATTGCGAGCAATCATAACTTAAACTTAAACACTCTTTCTTATAATATGAATATGTTATTACAATTGAACTTAGATAAAACAAAAAAAAAAACTCTTACTGATTAGAGTCCCAAATAACAAATAATCCTTGACTAATACTGTTTGTAATCATTGTTTCATGACGTACTTGACATTTTTTTTATACGGAGAGAATGTGATTAACAGGAGAAAACTGGATCTGGCTATAGGATATAATGTTTCTCTATAACTATGATTAGTTTATATATGAGAAAAGTCTGAAAATGGGTCATGATGTTTCAATAAAATTATTTTCGGTGCCACATGTTTTTTGACGATTGTTAATGGTACATGATGTTGTCAAACGATGGTAATCGAACCTTCCGTCGACCTGTCGTTACCTTTTGCCGTTAAATTGTCACGTTTCTGTCACGTGAGCTTCTATTTTCTTTTCGGTTTGTACAAAAGACTAAAATACCCTCTTCACTTTGTATAGCCTTTTGAACTCCCATATTCAGTTTTTTACCCATATTCAGTTCTTCACGGCAGTGCTTCTCCAGGGGTTTCCGAACTGCTCTTCCAGAAACTGTGAGGTTCCTCCCCAACCGTTCGACGAGGCTCCTTCTCCGTTCGAGTTCCAGCGGCGTCGACGACGAAGGTGTGACTGATTTCCATAGGCGGCTCAATTTTTAGGCTGAGTTGCAGAGGCTTCCTCCCCAACCTTTCGGTTGTTCGGAAGAACTCCGATCAAGAAGATTTCCACATATTCTTCATCGTAGAGCCACTATCGAACCTTCAGGTGAGCATCCTCTTTGTCGTAGAGCCCTAAAGTTTTGGTTTTTAAGTTTATCCGGTTTGTTGAGCACAACAAATTGGAAACGTGTTTGCGTTCTTGCTGTGTTCTTGTTGATTTGCTGAAAATGTGCTGCGTTTTTAGGATTTTGTATGATGCGTTTGGCGTTTTTGGGTTCTGATTTAGGGTTTTTGCCGGTTATGTTCTTGTTGAGAAAAAGCTTGCTGTGTTGTTGTTGATTTCAGCTCTATTATGGTTTTGCTATGATATTTTGTTGTGTTCTTGTTGATTTCGGCTCTTGTTGATTTCAACTCTGTTATGTTCTTGTTCTTGATGATACCGATTGTTGCTGAATTTTGCCTCTGTTAGTGATGTCTACTGACAAAGGAAAGAGACCTATGGAGGATGAGTTTATAGTTGACGACTTGGATGACAAAATCGAGACATATTTGGATTCTGATTCGGTGTCATATCCAAATTGGAAGCCGAAAAAGGCAGAAAATTTAGAGTCGACTGATGAAAGTTCTGAAGTTAGGAACGTAAGGAAATCAGTGAAAGAACACTCGAATGTGCATGACAGGGATGAGGATGTTGAGATTGGAGTGGACTCAACATTTGGAATGGATGCTAAGGAAAATCTTGCATCTTTTCAAGGGGTGGATGCAAGTAACTTCTATGAGGGTGAGTACCCGAGTGATACATTACGAACCCCACCACCCTTTGATGTTGAGGATGGATTTACAAGTTTACAAAGACATGATATAATTGACCAACAAGTAGATGGTGATAGTAACAGTGGTAAAACGAAGAAGGAGATTAGACTTGAGATGTTGTTTGTGGATGCCAAGACTTTTCGTGAGTACATGGTTGACCATAGCACAAATGAGGGGTATGAACCGGACTTTACCAAGAAGAATACAGCTACTAGATTAATTGTTGGATGTTAGGATACAAGTGTGTCTAATGTCAGAGCATACAACATGAAGAAAACGAAGAACTAGGGTGTATGTGAGAACACCACATAGATTAGCTTAATGTTTTCTAGTTTAATCATTATTAGTTTAAGTGTTTTATCTAGTCTCTTGTCTAGGGTTTTACTCTAGTTGCTCTATATATAGAGCCTTACCTTGTATTGAACAAGTTAACCTAATATCAAAGATGTTCTCTTTAATCAAAGCCTTGTCTTCATCCTTTTCTCCTCATTGCTCATTGTTTCACCGTTTGTTACCTCGTTTGATTTCAACCAAGCTAACATGGTATCAGAGCTTGTCGATTAGGGCTTCTAGTTTGTTTTCTCCGCTGCAAATCTTGTCTCACTGGTCTTCAATCTTCGTTTCTCCGCTGTAAATCCACGCTCAGCTCAGCATCTTCGTTTTCAGGCTGCTTCGGTTTTGAATTTCACGCTGCAAAAAAAAAAACTGAGTTTCAATCGGTCCACAGCTGCCTCGATTTTGGATTTCATGGTCTCCTCTGCAAGTAATCATCTGCTGCAATAATCATGAAGTAATCATCCGCTGCAAATCCTGGTCTCCTCTGCGCGTTGAACTCTGTCATGCTGATGCTCCAACCAGTTGCTGACGTTGTCCATTTGAAGTGTCGTCTGCATAAAACGATGGTCTGTCACCAGGTAGAAGTAAACAGGTTCATCTATCCATCTGTACTTAGAGCTTGTTCTGGATTTCGTTTTAGTTCTGGTGAGAAGATCCATGGAAGGATAATAAAATCTGGGTTGGATTCAGATGATATCATAGAGACCTGCTTTCTTAGTATGTACGGGGAGATGGGTTCTGTGCTAATGCACAGAAAGTGTTTGATGAAATGCCTGAAAGAAGCACTTGCAGTTTTCAAGGTTATGAAGCAGAGGAATGTAGTGTCTTTTAGCTCTATGATTGATGGATATTGCAAGAGAGGTAGCGTAGCTGTGCTAGAGAATTGTTTGATAAGATGTAGCTGAAATATGTGCTGAAATATGCTGATGCTGATGCTGAATATATGCTAATATGTGCTGAGCTGAATTATTACTGAAATGCTGAATTGTGCTGAAATGCTGACATGTGCTGATATGTGCTGAATTGGAAAGCTGATATGCTGAAATATGCTGA
Source organism: Chamaenerion angustifolium (assembly GCA_946814005.1). Classification (NCBI taxonomy): domain Eukaryota; kingdom Viridiplantae; phylum Streptophyta; class Magnoliopsida; order Myrtales; family Onagraceae; genus Chamaenerion; species Chamaenerion angustifolium. The sequence goes on from OX328270.1 coordinate 6,095,268, forward strand.
TTGTTGTTGCTGATGCTGAAATGCTGAAGTTTACCCCGGTTCATGCTGAAATTTGCTGAGATTTGTTGATTAAAACCCCTGCAACCAATGCTGAATTACTTGTTTTCGAATTGCTGGATTAGTAACGTGAAGATGTGTAATCCCGTTGAGTTTGGACAACCAAGTTTTGATGACTACAATAGATTTGATACAAGTTTGAAGTGTTGAAGTCAGATTTTAGTAGTAGTTTCTTCTTTAACGGCATGACCACGACGAGATGACCAAGATGGCACCGCGATGGCATGACCGATTCCTCCCTCTTCTCGTCTAGATATCAACTTGAAGATCTTGTGTTTGAATGTGGAGTATCTCATTGAAGATGAAGGTGTGCAAACTCAATTAGGTTAGAGGTTTGATCGGGATTAAACTTGGGATTCGTCACGAGCAAAGAGCATTGGAAGTTTGGGGTCGAAAATTCAGCAAATCAAGAGAAAAACAAAGACCGTGGATGAAACTGTCAAATTTAAGGGAAAATCAAGTTACGGATCAGCTCACATCACTCATACCTTGAAGATTTGGCGACCACGAGTGCATTTGGCGACCACAATAACAAGATCAATGTTTGGCGACCACATGATTGGCGACCACATGTTTGGCGACCACATGATTGGCGACCACATGATTGGCGACCACATGATTGGCGACCACATGATTGGCGACCACATGTTTGGCGACCACATGTTTGGCGACCACATGTTTGGCGACCACAATAACAAGATCAAGTTCAGTTGGCGACCACAAGTGCATTTGGCGACCAAAGATCAAGTTTCAAAGTCAAGATCAAGCATAGGGAATGTTAGGATACAAGTGTGTCTAATGTCAGAGCATACAACATGAAGAAAACGAAGAACTAGGGTGTATGTGAGAACACCACATAGATTAGCTTAATGTTTTCTAGTTTAATCATTATTAGTTTAAGTGTTTTATCTAGTCTCTTGTCTAGGGTTTTACTCTAGTTGCTCTATATATAGAGCCTTACCTTGTATTGAACAAGTTAACCTAATATCAAAGATGTTCTCTTTAATCAAAGCCTTGTCTTCATCCTTTTCTCCTCATTGCTCATTGTTTCACCGTTTGTTACCTCGTTTGATTTCAACCAAGCTAACATTGGATGCATGGTACCGGGTTGTTCCTTCAGGGTTGTTGGTGTTAAGATGAGCAAGCAAAAAACTTTTTATCTTCGACACCTAAAACAGGAACATGATTGTCCAAAGGCCTACACAAGTAGAAAGTTTGGTGCTAAGTGGATTGCGAAGAACTATATTGACCTTATAAGGAATGAACCAAAGGTGTGATGCAAGACGATTGCAGAGGAGATATCAAAGAGTTACAATTTCGATGTGAAGAGATGGAACATCCAGGAAGGAATAAGAATTGCTCGAGAGAAACTACGAGGAGATAGAGTGTGGCAGTTTGAGAGGCTGAGGGACTACGCAGCAACTGTGATGATGCACAACCCTGGAAGCTCAGTTTTTATACAAGTTGACCCGATCTCAAACCCCGTGAGACCCAGATTCAAACGACTATATATGTGCCTTAGGGCATGTGTGGATGGGTTTAAGGCATGTAGACCCCTCATTGGTTTATACGGGTGTCATTTAAGGGGGTTGGAAGGAGTTCAATTGTTGAGTGCGGTCACGAGGGATGCCGATAATAGAGTATTACCCATAGATTATGCATGGGTAGAGGCTGAGAATAGGGAATCCTGGACCTGGTTTCTGGAGTTGTTGAGTAGTGACATTGGAAATGGGAGGCACCTAGTACTTATGTCAGATAGACAAAAGGTTTGCGTTTTCTATATTATCTTACGAATTGTGTATTTTTCCACCCTTACATGACTTTAAATGTATGCTCCAGGGATTGATATCAGCTGTGGAGGATGTTATGCCCGGACATGAACACCGGTTCTGTGCAAGATATATTCATCAAAATATGTTAGTTCAAAACTACACTGATGCAAAGATTAAGACAAGATTTTGGGCAGCTGCATGTGCCTACAACTATCATCCTCACAAGAGCCATATGGATTGGTTAAAGGAACACTTCAAGGGTGCTTAGGAGTACCTGTCGAACATTGAAACCAACACTTGGTGTGCAGGTACGAATTTCACCCATTTTCAAAAACTGATATGGTTGTGAATAACTGTAGCGAGTCCTGGAATGCGAAGATATTAAAAGCTAGAGACAAACCACCTGTGACACTTATGGAGACTTTGATACGCACCATTATGAAGGATTTCCAAGAAAGAATACATGAGACTGACATACATGAAGGGACACTGATGTCAAACATCCTTGAGAAGATAAAGAAGAACAAAGCGACCGCAAGAGGTATGCACATATTATATGTCGGTCTAGGTGAGTATGAGGTAATACTTGGAAGTACATATCAGTACAAAGTGGATATTAAAACATGTTGGAGTCATTAATGGTACACCATGTTACAGAATTGTGTTAAAACATGTCCAACATGTCCAACTTCAACACAAACAAACCACAACATGACTACAACATTTAAAAACTAAATAAACACATTACTATGACTACATATGACCCAAAAAAGAAGACCTAATATCACAATTGAAATTGAAATTACAACTTTTTTAAGAAATTGAACCCTTATACGCAATGCCATAATTTCGTCATTCAAATCCGTTAGGATTGCCTCGAACTTCATCAGAGCCCTCCTTCCATAATCGCACATTGCAGGGTCTTCTCATTCAAAGTAATTGCAGTGACTACTCCCAACTAAACCTGTATTCCACTGCAAAAACTGAAATCAGCATAGTGCTGAAATTAGGGTTCCAACACCAATAACCAAACCCCATAAATTGACAAATTAAACACAAATTACTGAGTATCTTGGGCACCCATAGAACATCCGGCTGAAGTTCTTCGACGTGCCCGCGAGAATTGCATGGGACATCAACCCACGGTGGCACGTTCGACTCTCATACGATGGGATGCGATCGACTTGGAGTTCTGCTTGAAAGAGAAAGATGTACATGGAGAGTACTTACCAGAACTCATGGAAAACTTTGGACTGGCTAAGGAGATGGCTCGACTCCGCACTCTTCCTTTCGTTCGACACTCTTCAAAGCTGTAAATGAAATGTTCAAGACGAGGAAATTTATGGCGGGATAAAAAGGAGGAATAAGAGCAGAATAGGTATTACAAATAACATGTCAGCAAATTGGAGCACATGCCATCGCACGTGAGGACATAACGGATAATTCGAACGAAAGTGCAACGGAAGGACCAAAAACAATATTTTCCAAACATATTGTACCATTTACCATGTCGAGGGATGGGAAACCATTTTGATCAAACATCATGACCCTTTTTCAGACTTTTCCCTTTATAACCGCCGGCTGTAAATTGACACAAATACCCTTTAATAATCTAATTAGTTTACATTTATCATGACTATTTTGGTCATTTAAATGTCTTCTAAAAAATGTTATAAAATAATATTTCTACGGAGACTTGAAATTATGACCTTATAATTGAAGACATACGTTTTAACCAGCTACACCCTTATCACTATCTCTTTCTTTTTTTTCATGCATAAATTCTTTTATACATCGCTAACAAATGAAATTATATTTTCACTTTATTGGACATTAAGAGAACAGTGAATCTAAAGACTTAAATCACTTATAAAAGTTATAATATCATCTACAACTGAGAAAATTTAGATTGAATTAATATTTCAAATATGCATTATGTATTATTTGAAATTTAAAATGTACAATATAATCAAGTTTGAAATTTAAAATGTACAATATAATCAAGTGTGAAATTTAAATTCGGGTAGAAAAAGAAAAACCATTTATTATTTATCCATTTTTTTAAAAATTATTTTATTTAATTTAATTACTATATATGTTATTTTACATAACTTTACAATTTTAAATAATAATGATAATTGTATATTATGTTCTCAAGTCGTCATATTTTTCTTTTGGTAATTGTGATTTTTTAATGTTTCTACAATTAATTATATATATGTTTTTGTTCAAAACGTTCTCTCTTCTTTCCAAGAAGTTAAAAAAACATTTGAATTGTGAGCATTGTCATTATAAAAATACATTTCATCTATAAATTAAAATAGAATTATAATTGATCAAAATTTACTATATTTATATGTTGAATATACATAATCTATCGCGAGAAACAATAAATACAAAAAAAAATCAAATTTGCAAGGAGATATTTGATTAATGTATATATTTTTTATATTGATAATTATAAATTATGTAGTATTTTCAAATAATGATATTATTAAATGTTTAAAATATTATACTTTTTTTAATACTATTAATATTAATGCATAAATGATTCCAGCTGCCCAAAGTTGTTAATATGTTATTACTCCAAACTAATATTATCCAAAATTTAGGTATTACATGTCGAGAACAAAGTAACAAAAATATTTTACTACAAAATTAAAATAACTCCGCTGATGTGTTGAAATAATATTTTACGAATTACTGAAATATAAAAATCAATATTAACAAAATATTTTTGGGATTGATCAAATTTAGATTCTATGAGTATTTCTTTACTTAACTCTACATTTCAAATATATCTAAAATTAACATATGAATTTACCTAAATCTCAACCCTACTTTATGAACTCAGGAAATATTAAAGTAAAATAACTCTAAAGTATCAAAATAAAAAAAATAAGGAAAACATTAATCAAATGTATCTAATCTTATTTTTTGGGTAAACTTTTCTGGTAATTTCTTGATGTTGTCACAGTAGATTTTTGATAATCGTCGTTTAATAGACATGGTAGTGAGTTTGTTAAGAGATCTTAAGAGTATATTAAATGTATTCACTGACATGTACGAACTTATGAGACAGTTGGTTAAGGTGTGCGTCTTAAATTATAGATACTGACAACGCCCAGTTTCAAATCCCGGGGATATCGATAATATAATAACCAAAGAAAGGTTGGATGTCGGGAGTATAATACTCAAAGAAAGGTCGGATGTCAAAAGTTTTTGGATATCTGGAGTATAATACTCAAACAAAGGTCGGATGTCGGGAGTATAATACTCAAAGAAAGATCGGATGTCGGGAGTATAGAACTCAGAGAAAAGTCGGATGTTGGGAGTATAATACTCAATGAAAGGTCGGATGTCGGGACTATATTACTAAAACGAAGGTCGGTCGGATGTCGGGAGTAAAATACTCAAAGAAAGGTCGATCGGATGTCGGGAGTAAAATACTCAAAGAAAGGCTGGTTGGATGCCGAAAGTAAAATACGTATTTTGTCCCGACATATATTGTTTTTTATCATATTGTTATAAACAAATATGATAAATATTTATCATGCTTGAGGTGTTGATATGAGAATTAAACATTTGATAAATATATCTGAAATTAAAATATAATTAAACTTAACTCTGAAAATATCAAAGTAATAAAACAAGAAATAAATTGATCAAATATATACTTTTATATTTGTGTGCAAATTAGCGGGAATTTCTTGATGTTGTCATCGTAAATTTGTAATAGTCATTATTTTATAGACATGGTAGTGAACGTGTAAAGATACCTTAAGGGTATATTGAATGCATTCATTGACGAGTTCTGACCTATGAGCGTACGTCTTAAATCTCAAATAGTATGAGTGCATAGGACTGAATCCTACGAATGTTGTCTGAGTGAAAATACTCATAGAAAGTTCGTGGTTGGTATGAATACTCATAGAAAGTTCTAGGTCGAGTATTAGCGATAGTTGGTATGAGATAAGATAGTATGACATGATACATGAGTGCAAATTACTCATAGAATGTTCGAGATTGAGCATTAAACGACAGTTGATATTATCATCATAGATTTGTAATAGTCGTTGTAATAGCATGTATGAATACTCATAGAAATTAGTTCGAGGTTGGGCATTACGCGATAGTTGATATGAGATGAGATATTATGACATGGTATGTGAGTGAAAATACTCATAGTATAACTATAAACAATGCACAATGTCAACTTTATCAAATATCGACATATATTTGTTTGATCATATTCTTAGTAGCAAATATTTTTAATAAATTGCTGGAGCAACTGGGACCAAGAACCACTACTAAAGGGGTTCCCGGTTGCTCGAATAATATTTTAAAAATATTTACAACAAAATTAATTTTATTTAATTATATTAGATAATTTAAGTTTAGATTTACAATTCAAATAATATTTTTAATCAAGTGTTTAGAGTAAAATTGGAATAAACTCAACGATGTACCTTCATAATATGTAGATATGTGTTGCGTATATATATAGATATATCTAATTAACTAATAAACTATACTGAAATTTTTGTAATCCACTTAAGTGTATTGCCCTAATGGTTATACTAGACCCCGGCACGAGCTACGCGCGTGCACGTTGTCGTCGTTGGTCGTGCGTGAAGTCTTACGAGAACATGATCAACCCGACTCCTAGGATAATACAAGAATTGATCACTTCATAAAAATATTATTAATGTAAAACTAAACTTAATTTGCATAAGATAATGAAATAATAAAATTTAAAAATTCTTAAATATTTTTAAAAAATTGATTGAGCAACCGGGACTAAGAACCACTACTAGAGAGGTTCCCGGTTGCTCGAATAATTTTTTAAAAGTATTTACAACAAAATTAATTTTATTTAATTATATTAGATAATTTAAGTTTAGTTTTACAATTCAAATAATATTTTTAATCAAGTGTTTAGAGGAAAATTGGAATAAACTCAACGATGTACCTTCATAATATGTAGATATGTGTTGCGTATATATATAGATATATCTAATTAACTACTAAACTATACTGAAATTTTTGTAATCCACTTAAGTGTATTGCCCTAATGGTTATACTAGACCCCGACACGAGCTACGCGCGTGCACGTTGTCGTCGTTGGTCGTGCGTGAAGTCTTACGAGAACATGATCAACCCGACTCCTAGGATAATACAAGAATTGATCACTTCATAAAAATATTATTAATGTAAAACTAAACTTAATTTGCATAAGATAATGAAATAACAAAATTTAAAAACTCTTAAATAGTTTTAAAAACTTGCTTGAGCGACCGGGATTACTTTTGAGAAATGTCTGATGTTGGGAGTATAATACTGAATGAAAGGTCGGATGTCGGGACTATAATAATCAAACGAAGGTCGGTCGAATGCCGGGAGTAAATTACTCAAAGAAAGGTCGATCGGATGTCGGGAGTAAAATACTCAAAGAAAGACTGGTTGGATGCCGAAAGTAAAATACGTATTTTGGCCCGACATATATTTTTTTTTATCATATTCTTATAAACAAATATGATAAATATTTATCATGCTTGAGGTGTTGATATGAGAATTAAACATTTGATAAATATATCTGAAATTAAAATATAATTAAACTTAACTCTGAAAATATCAAAGTAATAAAACAATAAATAAATTGATCAAATATATAATTTTATTTTTGTGTGCAAATTAGCGGGAATTTCTTGATGTTGTCATGGTAGATTTGTAATAGTCTTTATTTTATAGACATGGTAGTGAACGTGTAAAGATACCTTAAGGGTATATTGAATGCATTCATTGACGAGTTCTGACCTATGAGCGTACGTCTTAAATCTCAAATAGTATGAGTGCATAGGACTGACTGAATCCTACGAATGTTGTCTGAGTGAAAATACTAATAGAAAGTTCGAGGTTGGTATGAATACTCATAGAAAGTTCGAGGTCGAGCATTAGCGATAGTTGGTATGAGATAAGATAGTATGACATGATACATGAGTGAAAATTACTCATAGAATGTTCGAGATTGAGCATTAAACGATAGTTGATATTATCATGATAGATTTGTAATAGTCGTCGTAATAGCATGTATGAATACTCATAGAAATTAGTTCGAGGTCGGGCATTACGCGATAGTTGATATGAGATGAGATATTATGACATGGTATGTGAGTGAAAATACTCACAGTATGACTATAAACAATGCACAATGTCAACTTTATCAAATATCGACATATATTTGTTTGATCATATTCTTAGTAGCAAATATTTTTAAAAAATTGCTCGAGCAACCGGGACCAAGAACCACTACTAAAGAGGTTCCCGGTTGCTCGAATAATTTTTTAAAAATATTTACAACAAAATTAATTTTATTTAATTATATTAGGTAATTTAAGTTTAGTTTTACAATTCAAATAACATTTTTAATCAAGTGTTTAGAGTAAAATTGGAATAAACTCAACGATGTACCTTCATAATATGTAGATATGTGTTGCGTATATATATAGATATATCTAATTAACTACTAAACTATACTGAAATTTTTGTAATCCACTTAAGTGTATTGTCCTAATGGTTATACTAGACCCCGACACGTGCTACGCGCGTGCACTTTGTCGTCGTTGGTCGTGCGTGAAGTCTTACGAGAACATGATCAACCCGACTCCTAGGATAATACAAGAATTGATCACTTCATAAAAATATTATTAATGTAAAACTAAACTTAATTTGCATAAGATAATGAAATAATAAAATTTAAAAAATCTTAAATATTTTTAAAAACTTGCTTGAGCGACCGGGATTACTTTTGAGAAATGTCTGATTTTGGGAGTATAATACTGAATGAAAGGTCGGATGTCGAGGTCGGTCGAATGCCGGGAGTAAAATACTCAAAGAAAGGTCGATCGGATGTCGGGAGTAAAATACTCAAAGAAAGACTGGTTGGATGCCGAAAGTAAAATACGTATTTTGTCCCGACATATATATTTTTTTTATCATATTCTTATAAACAAATATGATAAATATTTATCATGCTTGAGGTGTTGATATGAGAATTAAACATTTGATATATATATCTGAAATTAAAATATAATTAAACTTAACTCTAAAAATATCAAAGTAATAAAACAAGAAATAAATTGATCAAATATATAATTTTATTTTTGTGTGCAAATTAGCGGGAATTTCTTGATGTTGTCATGGTAGATTTGTTATAGTCATTATTTTATAGACATGGTAGTGAACGTGTAAAGATACCTTAAGGGTATATTGAATGCATTCATTGACGAGTTCTGACCTATGAGCGTACGTCTTAAATCTCAAATAGTATGAGTGCATAGGACTGACTGAATCCTACGAATGTTGTCTGAGTGAAAATACTAATAGAAAGTTCGAGGTTGGTATGAATACTCATAGAAAGTTCGAGGTCGAGCATTAGCGATAGTTGGTATGAGATAAGATAGTATGACATGATACATGAGTGAAAATTACTCATAGAATGTTCGAGATTGAGCATTAAACGATAGTTGATATTATCATGATAGATTTGTAATAGTCGTTGTAATAGCATGTATGAATACTCATAGAAATTAGTTCGAGGTCGGGCATTACGCGATAGTTGATATGAGATGAGATATTATGACATGGTATGTGAGTGAAAATACTCACAGTATGACTATAAACAATGCACAATGTCAACTTTATCAAATATCGACATATATTTGTTTGATCATATTCTTAGTAGCAAATATTTTTAAAAAATTGCTCGAGCAGCCGGGACCAATAACCACTACTAAAGAGGTTCCCGGTTGCTCGAATAATTTTTTAAAAATATTTACAACAAAATTAATTTTATTTAATTATATTAGGTAATTTAAGTTTAGTTTTACAATTCAAATAACATTTTTAATCAAGTGTTTAGAGTAAAATTGGAATAAACTCAACGATGTACCTTCATAATATGTAGATATGTGTTGCGTATATATATAGATATATCTAATTAACTACTAAACTATACTGAAATTTTTGTAATCCACTTAAGTGTATTGTCCTAATGGTTATACTAGACCCCGACACGTGCTACGCGCGTGCACGTTGTCGTCGTTGGTCGTGCGTGAAGTCTTACGAGAACATGATCAACCCGACTCCTAGGATAATACAAGAATTGATCACTTCATAAAAATATTATTAATGTAAAACTAAACTTAATTTGCATAAGATAATGAAATAATAAAATTTAAAAAATCTTAAATATTTTTAAAAACTTGCTTGAGCGACCGGGATTACTTTTGAGAAATGTCTGATTTTGGGAGTATAATACTGAATGAAAGGTCGGATGTCGAGGTCGGTCGAATGCCGGGAGTAAAATACTCAAAGAAAGGTTGATCGGATGTCGGGAGTAAAATACTCAAAGAAAGACTGGTTGGATGCCGAAAGTAAAATACGTATTTTGTCCCGACATATATTTTTTTTTTATCATATTCTTATAAACAAATATGATAAATATTTATCATGCTTGAGGTGTTGATATGAGAATTAAACATTTGATATATATATCTGAAATTAAAATATAATTAAACTTAACTCTAAAAATATCAAAGTAATAAAACAAGAAATAAATTGATCAAATATATAATTTTATTTTTGTGTGCAAATTAGCGGGAATTTCTTGATGTTGTCATGGTAGATTTGTAATAGTCATTATTTTATAGACATGGTAGTGAACGTGTAAAGATACCTTAAGGGTATATTGAATGCATTCATTGACGAGTTCTGACCTATGAGCGTACGTCTTAAATCTCAAATAGTATGAGTGCATAGGACTGACTGAATCCTACGAATGTTGTCTGAGTGAAAATACTAATAGAAAGTTCGAGGTTGGTATGAATACTCATAGAAAGTTCGAGGTCGAGCATTAGCGATAGTTGGTATGAGATAAGATAGTATGACATGATACATGAGTGAAAATTACTCATAGAATGTTCGAGATTGAGCATTAAACGATAGTTGATATTATCATGATAGATTTGTAATAGTCGTCGTAATAGCATGTATGAATACTCATAGAAATTAGTTCGAGGTCGGGCATTACGCGATAGTTGATATGAGATGAGATATTATGACATGGTATGTGAGTGAAAATACTCACAGTATGACTATAAACAATGCACAATGTCAACTTTATCAAATATCGACATATATTTGTTTGATCATATTCTTAGTAGCAAATATTTTTAAAAAATTGCTCGAGCAACCGGGACCAAGAACCACTACTAAAGAGGTTCCCGGTTGCTCGAATAATTTTTTAAAAATATTTACAACAAAATTAATTTTATTTAATTATATTAGGTAATTTAAGTTTAGTTTTACAATTCAAATAACATTTTTAATCAAGTGTTTAGAGTAAAATTGGAATAAACTCAACGATGTACCTTCATAATATGTAGATATGTGTTGCGTATATATATAGATATATCTAATTAACTACTAAACTATACTGAAATTTTTGTAATCCACTTAAGTGTATTGTCCTAATGGTTATACTAGACCCCGACACGTGCTACGCGCGTGCACGTTGTCGTCGTTGGTCGTGCGTGAAGTCTTACGAGAACATGATCAACCCGACTCCTAGGATAATACAAGAATTGATCACTTCATAAAAATATTATTAATGTAAAACTAAACTTAATTTGCATAAGATAATGAAATAATAAAATTTAAAAAATCTTAAATATTTTTAAAAACTTGCTTGAGCGACCGGGATTACTTTTGAGAAATGTCTGATTTTGGGAGTATAATACTGAATGAAAGGTCGGATGTCGAGGTCGGTCGAATGCCGGGAGTAAAATACTCAAAGAAAGGTCGATCGGATGTCGGGAGTAAAATACTCAAAGAAAGACTGGTTGGATGCCGAAAGTAAAATACGTATTTTGTCCCGACATATATATTTTTTTTTATCATATTCTTATAAACAAATATAATAAATATTTATCATGCTTGAGGTGTTGATATGAGAATTAAACATTTGATATATATATCTGAAATTAAAATATAATTAAACTTAACTCTAAAAATATCAAAGTAATAAAACAAGAAATAAATTGATCAAATATATAATTTTATTTTTGTGTGCAAATTAGCGGGAATTTCTTGATGTTGTCATGGTAGATTTGTAATAGTCATTATTTTATAGACATGGTAGTGAACGTGTAAAGATACCTTAAGGGTATATTGAATGCATTCATTGACGAGTTCTGACCTATGAGCGTACGTCTTAAATCTCAAATAGTATGAGTGCATAGGACTGACTGAATCCTACGAATGTTGTCTGAGTGAAAATACTAATAGAAAGTTCGAGGTTGGTATGAATACTCATAGAAAGTTCGAGGTCGAGCATTAGCGATAGTTGGTATGAGATAAGATAGTATGACATGATACATGAGTGAAAATTACTCATAGAATGTTCGAGATTGAGCATTAAACGATAGTTGATATTATCATGATAGATTTGTAATAGTCGTCGTAATAGCATGTATGAATACTCATAGAAATTAGTTCGAGGTCGGGCATTACGCGATAGTTGATATGAGATGAGATATTATGACATGGTATGTGAGTGAAAATACTCATAGTATGACTATAAACAATGCACAATGTCAACTTTATCAAATATCGACATATATTTGTTTGATCATATTCTTAGTAGCAAATATTTTTAAAAAATTGCTCGAGCAACCGGGACCAAGAACCACTACTAAAGAGGTTCCCGGTTGCTCGAATAATTTTTTAAAAATATTTACAACAAAATTAATTTTATTTAATTATATTAGGTAATTTAAGTTTAGTTTTACAATTCAAATAACATTTTTAATCAAGTGTTTAGAGTAAAATTGGAATAAACTCAACGATGTACCTTCATAATATGTAGATATGTGTTGCGTATATATATAGATATATCTAATTAACTACTAAACTATACTGAAATTTTTGTAATCCACTTAAGTGTATTGTCCTAATGGTTATACTAGACCCCGGCACGAGCTACGCGCGTGCACGTTGTCGTCGTTGGTCGTGCGTGAAGTCTTACGAGAACATGATCAACCCGACTCCTAGGATAATACAAGAATTGATCACTTCATAAAAATATTATTAATGTAAAACTAAACTTAATTTGCATAAGATAATGAAATAACAAAATTTAAAAACTCTTAAATATTTTTAAAAACTTGCTTGAGCGACCGGGATTACTTTTGAGAAATGTCTGATGTTGGGAGTATAATACTGAATGAAAGGTCGGATGTCGGGTCTATAATAATCAAACGAAGGTCGGTCGAATGCCGGGAGTAAAATACTCAAAGAAAGGTCGATCGGATGTCGGGAGTAAAATACTCAAAGAAAGACTGGTTGGATGCCGAAAGTAAAATACGTATTTTGTCCCGACATATATATTTTTTTCATCATATTCTTATAAACAAATATGATAAATATTTATCATGCTTGAGGTGTTGATATGAGAATTAAACATTTGATATATATATCTGAAATTAAAATATAATTAAACTTAACTCTAAAAATATCAAAGTAATAAAACAAGAAATAAATTGATCAAATATATAATTTTATTTTTGTGTGCAAATTATCGAGAATTTCTTGATGTTGTCATGGTAGATTTGTAATAGTCATTATTTTATAGACATGGTAGTGAACGTGTAAAGATACCTTAAGGGTATATTGAATGCATTCATTGACGAGTTCTGACCTATGAGCGTACGTCTTAAATCTCAAATAGTATGAGTGCATAGGACTGACTGAATCCTACGAATGTTGTCTGAGTGAAAATACTAATAGAAAGTTCGAGGTTGGTATGAATACTCATAGAAAGTTCGAGGTCGAGCATTAGCGATAGTTGGTATGAGATAAGATAGTATGACATGATACATGAGTGAAAATTACTCATAGAATGTTCGAGATTGAGCATTAAACGATAGTTGATATTATCATGATAGATTTGTAATAGTCGTTGTAATAGCATGTATGAATACTCATAGAAATTAGTTCGAGGTCGGGCATTACGCGATAGTTGATATGAGATGAGATATTATGACATGGTATGTGAGTGAAAATACTCACAGTATGACTATAAACAATGCACAATGTCAACTTTATCAAATATCGACATATATTTGTTTGATCATATTCTTAGTAGCAAATATTTTTAAAAAATTGCTCGAGCAACCGGGACCAAGAACCACTACTAAAGAGGTTCCCGGTTTCTCGAATAATTTTTTAAAAATATTTACAACAAAATTAATTTTATTTAATTATATTAGGTAATTTAAGTTTAGTTTTACAATTCAAATAACATTTTTAATCAAGTGTTTAGAGTAAAATTGGAATAAACTCAACGATGTACCTTCATAATATGTAGATATGTGTTGCGTATATATATAGATATATCTAATTAACTACTAAACTATACTGAAATTTTTGTAATACACTTAAGTGTATTGCCCTAATGGTTATACTAGACACCGGCACGAGCTACGCGCGTGCACGTTGTCGTCGTTGGTCGTGCGTGAAGTCTTACGAGAACATGATCAACCCGACTCCTAGGATAATACAAGAATTGATCACTTCATAAAAATATTATTAATGTAAAACTAAACTTAATTTGCATAAGATAATGAAATAACAAAATTTAAAAACTCTTAAATATTTTTAAAAACTTGCTTGAGCGACCGGGATTACTTTTGAGAAATGTCTGATGTTGGGAGTATAATACTGAATGAAAGGTCGGATGTCGGGTCTATAATAATCAAACGAAGGTCGGTCGAATGCCGGGAGTAAAATACTCAAAGAAAGGTTGATCGGATGTCGGGAGTAAAATACTCAAAGAAAGACTGGTTGGATGCCGAAAGTAAAATACGTATTTTGTCCCGACATATATTTTTTTTTTATCATATTCTTATAAACAAATATGATAAATATTTATCATGCTTGAGGTGTTGATATGAGAATTAAACATTTGATAAATATATCTGAAATTAAAATATAATTAAACTTAACTCTGAAAATATCAAAGTAATAAAACAAGAAATAAATTGATCAAATATATAATTTAATTTTTGTGTGCAAATTATCGGGAATTTCTTGATGTTGTCATGGTAGATTTGTAATAGTCATTATTTTATAGACATGGTAGTGAACGTGTAAAGATACCTTAAGGGTATATTGAATGCATTCATTGACGAGTTCTGACCTATGAGCGTACGTCTTAAATCTCAAATAGTATGAGTGCATAGGACTGACTGAATCCTACGAATGTTGTCTGAGTGAAAATACTAATAGAAAGTTCGAGGTTGGTATGAATACTCATAGAAAGTTCGAGGTCGAGCATTAGCGATAGTTGGTATGAGATAAGATAGTATGACATGATACATGAGTGAAAATTACTCATAGAATGTTCGAGATTGAGCATTAAACGATAGTTGATATTATCATGATAGATTTGTAATAGTCGTTGTAATAGCATGTATGAATACTCATAGAAATTAGTTCGAGGTCGGGCATTACGCGATAGTTGATATGAGATGAGATATTATGACATGGTATGTGAGTGAAAATACTCACAGTATGACTATAAACAATGCACAATGTCAACTTTATCAAATATCGACATATATTTGTTTGATCATATTCTTAGTAGCAAATATTTTTAAAAAATTGCTCGAGCAACCGGGACCAAGAACCACTACTAAAGAGGTTCCCGGTTTCTCGAATAATTTTTTAAAAATATTTACAACAAAATTAATTTTATTTAATTATATTAGGTAATTTAAGTTTAGTTTTACAATTCAAATAACATTTTTAATCAAGTGTTTAGAGTAAAATTGGAATAAACTCAACGATGTACCTTCATAATATGTAGATATGTGTTGCGTATATATATAGATATATCTAATTAACTACTAAACTATACTGAAATTTTTGTAATCCACTTAAGTGTATTGCCCTAATGGTTATACTAGACACCGGCACGAGCTACGCGCGTGCACGTTGTCGTCGTTGGTCGTGCGTGAAGTCTTACGAGAACATGATCAACCCGACTCCTAGGATAATACAAGAATTGATCACTTCATAAAAATATTATTAATGTAAAACTAAACTTAATTTGCATAAGATAATGAAATAACAAAATTTAAAAACTCTTAAATATTTTTAAAAACTTGCTTGAGCGACCGGGATTACTTTTGAGAAATGTCTGATGTTGGGAGTATAATACTGAATGAAAGGTCGGATGTCGGGTCTATAATAATCAAACGAAGGTCGGTCGAATGCCGGGAGTAAAATACTCAAAGAAAGGTTGATCGGATGTCGGGAGTAAAATACTCAAAGAAAGACTGGTTGGATGCCGAAAGTAAAATACGTATTTTGTCCCGACATATATTTTTTTTTTATCATATTCTTATAAACAAATATGATAAATATTTATCATGCTTGAGGTGTTGATATGAGAATTAAACATTTGATAAATATATCTGAAATTAAAATATAATTAAACTTAACTCTGAAAATATCAAAGTAATAAAACAAGAAATAAATTGATCAAATATATAATTTTATTTTTGTGTGCAAATTATCGGGAATTTCTTGATGTTGTCATGGTAGATTTGTAATAGTCATTATTTTATAGACATGGTAGTGAACGTGTAAAGATACCTTAAGGGTATATTGAATGCATTCATTGACGAGTTCTGACCTATGAGCGTACGTCTTAAATCTCAAATAGTATGAGTGCATAGGACTGACTGAATCCTACGAATGTTGTCTGAGTGAAAATACTAATAGAAAGTTCGAGGTTGGTATGAATACTCATAGAAAGTTCGAGGTCGAGCATTAGCGATAGTTGGTATGAGATAAGATAGTATGACATGATACATGAGTGAAAATTACTCATAGAATGTTCGAGATTGAGCATTAAACGATAGTTGATATTATCATGATAGATTTGTAATAGTCGTTGTAATAGCATGTATGAATACTCATAGAAATTAGTTCGAGGTCGGGCATTACGCGATAGTTGATATGAGATGAGATATTATGACATGGTATGTGAGTGAAAATACTCACAGTATGACTATAAACAATGCACAATGTCAACTTTATCAAATATCGACATATATTTGTTTGATCATATTCTTAGTAGCAAATATTTTTAAAAAATTGCTCGAGCAACCGGGACCAAGAACCATTACTAAAGAGGTTCCCGGTTGCTCGAATAATTTTTAAAAAATATTTACAACAAAATTAATTTTATTTAATTATATTAGGTAATTTAAGTTTAGTTTTACAATTCAAATAACATTTTTAATCAAGTGTTTAGAGTAAAATTGGAATAAACTCAACGATGTACCTTCATAATATGTAGATATGTGTTGCGTATATATATAGATATATCTAATTAACTACTAAACTATACTGAAATTTTTGTAATCCACTTAAGTGTATTGCCCTAATGGTTATACTAGACACCGGCACGAGCTACGCGCGTGCACGTTGTCGTCGTTGGTCGTGCGTGAAGTCTTACGAGAACATGATCAACCCGACTCCTAGGATAATACAAGAATTGATCACTTCATAAAAATATTATTAATGTAAAACTAAACTTAATTTGCATAAGATAATGAAATAACAAAATTTAAAAACTCTTAAATATTTTTAAAAACTTGCTTGAGCGACCGGGATTACTTTTGAGAAATGTCTGATGTTGGGAGTATAATACTGAATGAAAGATCGGATGCCGGGTCTATAATAATCAAACGAAGGTCGGTCGAATGCCGGGAGTAAAATACTCAAAGAAAGGTTGATCGGATGTCGGGAGTAAAATACTCAAAGAAAGACTGGTTGGATGCCGAAAGTAAAATACGTATTTTGTCCCGACATATATTTTTTTTTTATCATATTCTTATAAACAAATATGATAAATATTTATCATGCTTGAGGTGTTGATATGAGAATTAAACATTTGATAAATATATCTGAAATAAAAATATAATTAAACTTAACTATGAAAATATCAAAGTAATAAAACAAGAAATAAATTGATCAAATATATAATTTTATTTTTGTGTGCAAATTATCGGGAATTTCTTGATGTTGTCATGGTAGATTTGTAATAGTCATTATTTTATAGACATGGTAGTGAACGTGTAAAGATACCTTAAGGGTATATTGAATGCATTCATTGACGAGTTCTGACCTATGAGCGTACGTCTTAAATCTCAAATAGTATGAGTGCATAGGACTGACTGAATCCTACGAATGTTGTCTGAGTGAAAATACTAATAGAAAGTTCGAGGTTGGTATGAATACTCATAGAAAGTTCGAGGTCGAGCATTAGCGATAGTTGGTATGAGATAAGATAGTATGACATGATACATGAGTGAAAATTACTCATAGAATGTTCGAGATTGAGCATTAAACGATAGTTGATATTATCATGATAGATTTGTAATAGTCGTTGTAATAGCATGTATGAATACTCATAGAAATTAGTTCGAGGTCGGGCATTACGCGATAGTTGATATGAGATGAGATATTATGACATGGTATGTGAGTGAAAATACTCATAGTATGACTATAAACAATGCACAATGTCAACTTTATCAAATATCGACATATATTTGTTTGATCATATTCTTAATAGCAAATATTTTTAAAAAATTGCTCGAGCAACCGGGACCAAGAACAACTACTAAAGAGGTTCCTGGTTTCTCGAATAATTTTTTAAAAATATTTACAACAAAATTAATTTTATTTAATTATATTAGGTAATTTAAGTTTAGTTTTACAATTCAAATAACATTTTTAATCAAGTGTTTAGAGTAAAATTGGAATAAACTCAACGATGTACCTTCATAATATGTAGATATGTGTTGCGTATATATATAGATATATCTAATTAACTACTAAACTATACTGAAATTTTTGTAATCCAGTTAAGTGTATTGCCCTAATGGTTATACTAGACCCCGGCACGAGCTACGCGCGTGCACGTTGTCGTCGTTGGTCGTGCGTGAAGTCTTACGAGAACATGATCAACCCGACTCCTAGGATAATACAAGAATTGATCACTTCATAAAAATATTATTAATGTAAAACTAAACTTAATTTGCATAAGATAATGAAATAACAAAATTTAAAAACTCTTAAATATTTTTAAAAACTTGCTTGAGCGACCGGGATTACTTTTGAGAAATGTCTGATGTTGGGAGTATAATACTGAATGAAAGGTCGGATGTCGGGTCTATAATAATCAAACGAAGGTCGGTCGAATGCCGGGAGTAAAATACTCAAAGAAAGGTTGATCGGATGTCGGGAGTAAAATACTCAAAGAAAGACTGGTTGGATGCCGAAAGTAAAATACGTATTTTGTCCCGACATATATTTTTTTTTTATCATATTCTTATAAACAAATATGATAAATATTTATCATGCTTGAGGTGTTGATATGAGAATTAAACATTTGATAAATATATCTGAAATTAAAATATAATTAAACTTAACTCTGAAAATATCAAAGTAATAAAACAAGAAATAAATTGATCAAATATATAATTTTATTTTTGTGTGCAAATTAGCGGGAATTTCTTGATGTTGTCATGGTAGATTTGTAATAGTCATTATTTTATAGACATGGTAGTGAACGTGTAAAGATACCTTAAGGGTATATTGAATGCATTCATTGACGAGTTCTGACCTATGAGCGTACGTCTTAAATCTCAAATAGTATGAGTGCATAGGACTGACTGAATCCTACGAATGTTGTCTGAGTGAAAATACTAATAGAAAGTTCGAGGTTGGTATGAATACTCATAGAAAGTTCGAGGTCGAGCATTAGCGATAGTTGGTATGAGATAAGATAGTATGACATGATACATGAGTGAAAATTACTCATAGAATGTTCGAGATTGAGCATTAAACGATAGTTGATATTATCATGATAGATTTGTAATAGTCGTTGTAATAGCATGTATGAATACTCATAGAAATTAGTTCGAGGTCGGGCATTACGCGATAGTTGATATGAGATGAGATATTATGACATGGTATGTGAGTGAAAATACTCATAGTATGACTATAAACAATGCACAATGTCAACTTTATCAAATATCCACATATATTTGTTTGATCATATTCTTAGTAGCAAATATTTTTAAAAAATTGCTCGAGCAACCGGGACCAAGAACCACTACTAAAGAGGTTCCCGGTTGCTCGAATAATTTTTTAAAAATATTTACAACAAAATTAATTTTATTTAATTATATTAGGTAATTTAAGTTTAGTTTTACAATTCAAATAACATTTTTAATCAAGTGTTTAGAGTAAAATTGGAATAAACTCAACGATGTACCTTCATAATATGTAGATATGTGTTGCGTATATATATAGATATATCTAATTAACTACAAAACTATACTGAAATTTTTGTAATCCACTTAAGTGTATTGCCCTAATGGTTATACTAGACCCCGGCACGAGCTACGCGCGTGCACGTTGTCGTCGTTGGTCGTGCGTGAAGTCTTACGAGAACATGATCAACCCGACTCCTAGGATAATACAAGAATTGATCACTTCATAAAAATATTATTAATGTAAAACTAAACTTAATTTGCATAAGATAATGAAATAACAAAATTTAAAAACTCTTAAATATTTTTAAAAACTTGCTTGAGCGACCGGGATTACTTTTGAGAAATGTCTGATGTTGGGAGTATAATACTGAATGAAAGGTCGGATGTCGGGTCTATAATAATCAAACGAAGGTCGGTCGAATGCCGGGAGTAAAATACTCAAAGAAAGGTTGATCGGATGTCGGGAGTAAAATACTCAAAGAAAGACTGGTTGGATGCCGAAAGTAAAATACGTATTTTGTCCCGACATATATATTTTTTTTATCATATTCTTATAAACAAATATGATAAATATTTATCATGCTTGAGGTGTTGATATGAGAATTAAACATTTGATAAATATATCTGAAATTAAAATATAATTAAACTTAACTCTGAAAATATCAAAGTAATAAAACAATAAATAAATTGATCAAATATATAATTTTATTTTTGTGTGCAAATTAGTGGGAATTTCTTGATGTTGTCATGGTAGATTTGTAATAGTCATTATTTTATAGACATGGTAGTGAACGTGTAAAGATACCTTAAGGGTATATTGAATGCATTCATTGACGAGTTCTGACCTATGAGCGTACGTCTTAAATCTCAAATAGTATGAGTGCATAGGACTGACTGAATCCTACGAATGTTGTCTGAGTGAAAATACTAATAGAAAGTTCGAGGTTGGTATGAATACTCATAGAAAGTTCGAGGTCGAGCATTAGCGATAGTTGGTATGAGATAAGATAGTATGACATGATACATGAGTGAAAATTACTCATAGAATGTTCGAGATTGAGCATTAAACGATAGTTGATATTATCATGATAGATTTGTAATAGTCGTTGTAATAGCATGTATGAATACTCATAGAAATTAGTTCGAGGTCGGGCATTACGCGATAGTTGATATGAGATGAGATATTATGACATGGTATGTGAGTGAAAATACTCATAGTATGACTATAAACAATGCACAATGTCAACTTTATCAAATATCGACATATATTTGTTTGATCATATTCTTAGTAGCAAATATTTTTAAAACATTGCTCGAGCAACTGGGACCAAGAACCACTACTAAAGAGGTTCCCGGTTGCTCGAATAATTTTTTAAAAATATTTACAACAAAATTAATTTCATTTAATTATATTAGGTAATTTAAGTTTAGTTTTACAATTCAAATAACATTTTTAATCAAGTGTTTAGAGTAAAATTGGAATAAACTCAACGATGTACCTTCATAATATGTAGATATGTGTTGCGTATATATATAGATATATCTAATTAACTACAAAACTATACTGAAATTTTTGTAATCCACTTAAGTGTATTGCCCTAATGGTTATACTAGACCCCGGCACGAGCTACGCGCGTGCACGTTGTCGTCGTTGGTCGTGCGTGAAGTCTTACGAGAACATGATCAACCCGACTCCTAGGATAATACAAGAATTGATCACTTCATAAAAATATTATTAATGTAAAACTAAACTTAATTTGCATAAGATAATGAAATAACAAAATTTAAAAACTCTTAAATATTTTTAAAAACTTGCTTGAGCGACCGGGATTACTTTTGAGAAATGTCTGATGTTGGGAGTATAATACTGAATGAAAGGTCGGATGTCGGGTCTATAATAATCAAACGAAGGTCGGTCGAATGCCGGGAGTAAAATACTCAAAGAAAGGTTGATCGGATGTCGGGAGTAAAATACTCAAAGAAAGACTGGTTGGATGCCGAAAGTAAAATACGTATTTTGTCCCGACATATATATTTTTTTTATCATATTCTTATAAACAAATATGATAAATATTTATCATGCTTGAGGTGTTGATATGAGAATTAAACATTTGATAAATATATCTGAAATTAAAATATAATTAAACTTAACTCTGAAAATATCAAAGTAATAAAACAATAAATAAATTGATCAAATATATAATTTTATTTTTGTGTGCAAATTAGCGGGAATTTCTTGATGTTGTCATGGTAGATTTGTAATAGTCATTATTTTATAGACATGGTAGTGAACGTGTAAAGATACCTTAAGGGTATATTGAATGCATTCATTGACGAGTTCTGACCTATGAGCGTACGTCTTAAATCTCAAATAGTATGAGTGCATAGGACTGACTGAATCCTACGAATGTTGTCTGAGTGAAAATACTAATAGAAAGTTCGAGGTTGGTATGAATACTCATAGAAAGTTCGAGGTCGAGCATTAGCGATAGTTGGTATGAGATAAGATAGTATGACATGATACATGAGTGAAAATTACTCATAGAATGTTCGAGATTGAGCATTAAACGATAGTTGATATTATCATGATAGATTTGTAATAGTCGTTGTAATAGCATGTATGAATACTCATAGAAATTAGTTCGAGGTCGGGCATTACGCGATAGTTGATATGAGATGAGATATTATGACATGGTATGTGAGTGAAAATACTCATAGTATGACTATAAACAATGCACAATGTCAACTTTATCAAATATCAACATATATTTGTTTGATCATATTCTTAGTAGCAAATATTTTTAAAAAATTGCTCGAGCAACCGGGACCAAGAACCACTACTAAAGAGGTTCCCGGTTGCTCGAATAATTTTTTAAAAATATTTACAACAAAATTAATTTCATTTAATTATATTAGGTAATTTAAGTTTAGTTTTACAATTCAAATAACATTTTTAATCAAGTGTTTAGAGTAAAATTGGAATAAACTCAACGATGTACCTTCATAATATGTAGATATGTGTTGCGTATATATATAGATATATCTAATTAACTACAAAACTATACTGAAATTTTTGTAATCCACTTAAGTGTATTGCCCTAATGGTTATACTAGACCCCGGCACGAGCTACGCGCGTGCACGTTGTCGTCGTTGGTCGTGCGTGAAGTCTTACGAGAACATGATCAACCCGACTCCTAGGATAATACAAGAATTGATCACTTCATAAAAATATTATTAATGTAAAACTAAACTTAATTTGCATAAGATAATGAAATAACAAAATTTAAAAACTCTTAAATATTTTTAAAAACTTGCTTGAGCGACCGGGATTACTTTTGAGAAATGTCTGATGTTGGGAGTATAATACTGAATGAAAGGTCGGATGTCGGGTCTATAATAATCAAACGAAGGCCGGTCGAATGCCGGGAGTAAAATACTCAAAGAAAGGTTGATCGGATGTCGGGAGTAAAATACTCAAAGAAAGACTGGTTGGATGCCGAAAGTAAAATACGTATTTTGTCCCGACATATATATTTTTTTTATCATATTCTTATAAACAAATATGATAAATATTTATCATGCTTGAGGTGTTGATATGAGAATTAAACATTTGATAAATATATCTGAAATTAAAATATAATTAAACTTAACTCTGAAAATATCAAAGTAATAAAACAATAAATAAATTGATCAAATATATAATTTTATTTTTGTGTGCAAATTAGCGGGAATTTCTTGATGTTGTCATGGTAGATTTGTAATAGTCATTATTTTATAGACATGGTAGTGAACGTGTAAAGATACCTTAAGGGTATATTGAATGCATTCATTGACGAGTTCTGACCTATGAGCGTACGTCTTAAATCTCAAATAGTATGAGTGCATAGGACTGACTGAATCCTACGAATGTTGTCTGAGTGAAAATACTAATAGAAAGTTCGAGGTTGGTATGAATACTCATAGAAAGTTCGAGGTCGAGCATTAGCGATAGTTGGTATGAGATAAGATAGTATGACATGATACATGAGTGAAAATTACTCATAGAATGTTCGAGATTGAGCATTAAACGATAGTTGATATTATCATGATAGATTTGTAATAGTCGTTG
The DNA here is from genome assembly GCA_946814005.1 of Chamaenerion angustifolium. Taxonomy (NCBI): domain Eukaryota; kingdom Viridiplantae; phylum Streptophyta; class Magnoliopsida; order Myrtales; family Onagraceae; genus Chamaenerion; species Chamaenerion angustifolium. The sequence continues at coordinate 6,119,619 of OX328270.1, forward strand.
TAATAGCATGTATGAATACTCATAGAAATTAGTTCGAGGTCGGGCATTACGCGATAGTTGATATGAGATGAGATATTATGACATGGTATGTGAGTGAAAATACTCATAGTATGACTATAAACAATGCACAATGTCAACTTTATCAAATATCAACATATATTTGTTTGATCATATTCTTAGTAGCAAATATTTTTAAAAAATTGCTCGAGCAACCGGGACCAAGAACCACTACTAAAGAGGTTCCCGGTTGCTCGAATAATGTTTTAAAAATATTTACAACAAAATTAATTTCATTTAATTATATTAGGTAATTTAAGTTTAGTTTTACAATTCAAATAACATTTTTAATCAAGTGTTTAGAGTAAAATTGGAATAAACTCAACGATGTACCTTCATAATATGTAGATATTGTTGCGTATATATATATATATATCTAATTAACTACTAAACTATACTGAAATTTTTGTAATCCACTTAAGTGTATTGCCCTAATGGTTATACTAGACCCCGGCACGAGCTACGCGCGTGCACGTTGTCGTCGTTGGTCGTGCGTGAAGTCTTACGAGAACATGATCAACCCGACTCCTAGGATAATACAAGAATTGATCACTTCATAAAAATATTATTAATGTAAAACTAAACTTAATTTGCATAAGATAATGAAATAACAAAATTTAAAAACTCTTAAATATTTTTAAAAACTTGCTTGAGCGACCGGGATTACTTTTGAAAAATGTCTGATGTTGGGAGTATAATACTGAATGAAAGGTCGGATGTCGGGACTATAATAATCAAACGAAGGTCGGTCGAATGCCGGGAGTAAAATACTCAAAGAAAGGTTGATCGGATGTCGGGAGTACAATACTCAAAGAAAGACTGGTTGGATGCCGAAAGTAAAATACGTATTTTGTCCCGACATATATTTTTTTTTTATCATATTCTTATAAACAAATATGATAAATATTTATCATGCTTGAGGTGTTGATATGAGAATTAAACATTTGATAAATATATCTGAAATTAAAATATAATTAAACTTAACTCTGAAAATATCAAAGTAATAAAACAATAAATAAATTGATCAAATATATAATTTTATTTTTGTGTGCAAATTAGCGGGAATTTCTTGATGTTGTCATGGTAGATTTGTAATAGTCTTTATTTTATAGACATGGTAGTGAACGTGTAAAGATACCTTAAGGGTATATTGAATGCATTCATTGACGAGTTCTGACCTATGAGCGTACGTCTTAAATCTCAAATAGTATGAGTGCATAGGACTGACTGAATCCTACGAATGTTGTGTGAGTGAAAATACTAATAGAAAGTTCAAGGTTGGTATGAATACTCATAGAAAGTTCGAGGTCGAGCATTAGCGATAGTTGGTATGAGATAAGATAGTATGACATGATACATGAGTGAAAATTACTCATAGAATGTTCGAGATTGAGCATTAAACGATAGTTGATATTATCATGATAGATTTGTAATAGTCGTTGTAATAGCATGTATGAATACTCATAGAAATTAGTTCGAGGTCGGGCATTACGCGATAGTTGATATGAGATGAGATATTTTGACATGGTATGTGAGTGAAAATACTCATAGTATGACTATAAACAATGCACAATGTCAACTTTATCAAATATCGACATATATTTGTTTGATCATATTCTTAGTAGCAAATATTTTTAAAAAATTGCTCGAGCAACCGGGACCAAGAACCACTACTAAAGAGGTTCCCGGCTGCTCGAATAATTTTTTAAAAATATTTACAACAAAATTAATTTTATTTAATTATATTAGGTAATTTAAGTTTAGTTTTACAATTCAAATAACATTTTTAATCAAGTGTTTAGAGTAAAATTGGAATAAACTCAACGATGTACCTTCATAATATGTAGATATGTGTTGCGTATATATATAGATATATTTAATTAACTACTAAACTATACTGAAATTTTTGTAATCCACTTAAGTGTATTGTCCTAATGGTTATACTAGACCCCGGCACGTGCTACGCGCGTGCACGTTGTCGTCGTTGGTCGTGCGTGAAGTCTTACGAGAACATGATCAACCCGACTCCTAGGATAATACAAGAATTGATCACTTCATAAAAATATTATTAATGTAAAACTAAACTTAATTTGCATAAGATAATGAAATAACAAAATTTAAAAACTCTTAAATATTTTTAAAAACTTGCTTGAGCGACCGGGATTACTTTTGAGAAATGTCTGATGTTGGGAGTATAATACTGAATGAAAGGTCGGATGTCGGGACTATAATAATCAAACGAAGGTCGGTCGAATGCCGGGAGTAAAATACTCAAAGAAAGGTCTATCGGATGTCGGGAGTAAAATACTTAAAGAAAGACTGGTTGGATGCCGAAAGTAAAATACGTATTTTGTCCCGACATATATTTTTTTTTTTATCATATTCTTATAAACAAATATGATAAATATTTATCATGCTTGAGGTGTTGATATGAGAATTAAACATTTGATAAATATATCTGAAATTAAAATATAATTAAACTTAACTCTGAAAATATCAAAGTAATAAAACAAGAAATAAATTGATCAAATATATAATTTTATTTTTGTGTGCAAATTAGCGGGAATTTCTTGATGTTGTCATGGTAGATTTGTAATAGTCTTTATTTTATAGACATGGTAGTGAACGTGTAAAGATACCTTAAGGGTATATTGAATGCATTCATTGACGAGTTCTGACCTATGAGCGTACGTCTTAAATCTCAAATAGTATTAGTGCATAGGACTGACTGAATCCTACGAATGTTGTGTGAGTGAAAATATTAATAGAAAGTTCGAGGTTGGTATGAATACTCATAGAAAGTTCGAGGTCGAGCATTAGCGATAGTTGGTATGAGATAAGATAGTATGACATGATACATGAGTGAAAATTACTCATACAATGTTCGAGATTGAGCATTAAACGATAGTTGATATTATCATGATAGATTTGTAATAGTCGTTGTAATAGCATGTATGAATACTCATAGAAATTAGTTCGAGGTCGGGCATTACGCGATAGTTGATATGAGATGAGATATTATGACATGGTATGTGAGTGAAAATACTCACAGTATGACTATAAACAATGCACAATGTCAACTTTATCAAATATCGACATATATTTGTTTGATCATATTCTTAGTAGCAAATATTTTTAAAAAATTGCTCGAGCAACCGGGACCAAGAACCACTACTAAAGAGGTTCCCGGTTTGTCGAATAATTTTTAAAAAATATTTACAACAAAATTAATTTTATTTAATTATATTAGGTAATTTAAGTTTAGTTTTACAATTCAAATAACATTTTTAATCAAGTGTTTAGAGTAAAATTGGAATAAACTCAACGATGTACCTTCATAATATGTAGATATGTGTTGCGTATATATATAGATATATCTAATTAACTACTAAACTATACTGAAATTTTTGTAATCCACTTAAGTGTATTGCCCTAATGGTTATACTAGACCCCGGCACGAGCTACGCGCGTGCACGTTGTCGTCGTTGGTCGTGCGTGAAGTCTTACGAGAACATGATCAACCCGACTCCTAGGATAATACAAGAATTGATCACTTCATAAAAATATTATTAATGTAAAACTAAACTTAATTTGCATAAGATAATGAAATAACAAAATTTAAAAACTCTTAAATATTTTTAAAAACTTGCTTGAGCGACCGGGATTACTTTTGAGAAATGTCTGATGTTGGGAGTATAATACTGAATGAAAGGTCGGATGTGGGGTCTATAATAATCAAACGAAGGTCGGTCGAATGCCGGGAGTAAAATACTCAAAGAAAGGTTGATCGGATGTCGGGAGTAAAATACTCAAAGAAAGACTGGTTGGATGCCGAAAGTAAAATACGTATTTTGTCCCGACATATATTTTTTTTTTATCATATTCTTATAAACAAATATGATAAATATTTATCATGCTTGAGGTGTTGATATGAGAATTAAACATTTGATAAATATATCTGAAATTAAAATATAATTAAACTTAACTCTGAAAATATCAAAGTAATAAAACAAGAAATAAATTGATCAAATATATAATTTTATTTTTGTGTGCAAATTAGCGGGAATTTCTTGATGTTGTCATGGTAGATTTGTAATAGTCATTATTTTATAGACATGGTAGTGAACGTGTAAAGATACCTTAAGGGTATATTGAATGCATTCATTGATGAGTTCTGACCTATGAGCGTACGTCTTAAATCTCAAATAGTATGAGTGCATAGGACTGATTGAATCCTACGAATGTTGTCTGAGTGAAAATACTAATAGAAAGTTCGAGGTTGGTATGAATACTCATAGAAAGTTCGAGGTCGAGCATTAGCGATAGTTGGTATGAGATAAGATAGTATGACATGATACATGAGTGAAAATTACTCATAGAATGTTCGAGATTGAGCATTAAACGATAGTTAATATTATCATGATAGATTTGTAATAGTCGTTGTAATAGCATGTATGAATACTCATAGAAATTAGTTCGAGGTCGGGCATTACGCGATAGTTGATATGAGATGAGATATTATGACATGGTATGTGAGTAAAAATACTCATAGTATGACTATAAACAATGCACAATGTCAACTTTATCAAATATCGACATATATTTGTTTGATCATATTCTTAGTAGCAAATATTTTTAAAAAATTGCTCGAGCAACCGGGACCAAGAACCACTACTAAAGAGGTTCCTGGCTGCTCGAATAATTTTTTAAAAATATTTACAACAAAATTAATTTTATTTAATTATATTAGGTAATTTAAGTTTAGTTTTACAATTCAAATAACATTTTTAATCAAGTGTTTAGAGTAAAATTGGAATAAACTCAACGATGTACCTTCATAATATGTAGATATGTGTTGCGTATATATATAGATATATCTAATTAACTACTAAACTATACTGAAATTTTTGTAATCCACTTAAGTGTATTGTCCTAATGGTTATACTAGACCCCGACACGTGCTACACGCGTGCACGTTGTCGTCGTTGGTCGTGCGTGAAGTTTTACGAGAACATGATCAACCCGACTCCTAGGATAATACAAGAATTGATCACTTCATAAAAATATTATTAATGTAAAACTAAACTTAATTTGCATAAGATAATGAAATAACAAAATTTAAAAACTCTTAAATATTTTTAAAAACTTGCTTGAGCGACCGGGATTACTTTTGAGAAATGTCTGATGTTGGGAGTATAATACTGAATGAAAGGTCGGATGTCGGGACTATAATAATCAAACGAAGGTCGGTCGAATGCCGGGAGTAAAATACTCAAAGAAAGGTCTATCGGATGTCGGGAGTAAAATACTTAAAGAAAGACTGGTTGGATGCCGAAAGTAAAATACGTATTTTGTCCCGACATATATTTTTTTTTTATCATATTCTTATAAACAAATATGATAAATATTTATCATGCTTGAGGTGTTGTTATGAGAATTAAACATTTGATAAATATATCTGAAATTAAAATATAATTAAACTTAACTCTGAAAATATCAAAGTAATAAAACAAGAAATAAATTGATCAAATATATAATTTTATTTTTTTGTGCAAATTAACGGGAATTTCTTGATGTTGTCATGGTAGATTTGTAATAGTCTTTATTTTATAGACATGGTAGTGAACGTGTAAAGATACCTTAAGGGTATATTGAATGCATTCATTGACGAGTTCTGACCTATGAGCGTACGTCTTAAATCTCAAATAGTATGAGTGCATAGGACTGACTGAATCCTACGAATGTTGTGTGAGTGAAAATACTAATAGAAAGTTCGAGGTTGGTATGAATACTCATAGAAAGTTCGAGGTCGAGCATTAGCGATAGTTGGTATGAGATAAGATAGTATGACATGATACATGAGTGAAAATTACTCATACAATGTTCGAGATTGAGCATTAAACGATAGTTGATATTATCATGATAGATTTGTAATAGTCGTTGTAATAGCATGTATGAATACTCATAGAAATTAGTTCGAGGTCGGGCATTACGCGATAGTTGATATGAGATGAGATATTATGACATGGTATGTGAGTGAAAATACTCACAGTATGACTATAAACAATGCACAATGTCAACTTTATCAAATATCGACATATATTTGTTTGATCATATTCTTAGTAGCAAATATTTTTAAAAAATTGCTCGAGCAACCGGGACCAAGAACCACTACTAAAGAGGTTCCCGGTTTCTCGAATAATTTTTTAAAAATATTTACATCAAAATTAATTTTATTTAATTATATTAGGTAATTTAAGTTTAGTTTTACAATTCAAATAACATTTTTAATCAAGTGTTTAGAGTAAAATTGGAATAAACTCAACGATGTACCTTCATAATATGTAGATATGTGTTGCGTATATATATAGATATATCTAATTAACTACTAAACTATACTGAAATTTTTGTAATCCACTTAAGTGTATTGCCCTAATGGTTATACTAGACCCCGGCACGAGCTACGCGCGTGCACGTTGTCGTCGTTGGTCGTGCGTGAAGTCTTACGAGAACATGATCAACCCGACTCCTAGTATAATACAAGAATTGATCACTTCATAAAAATATTATTAATGTAAAACTAAACTTAATTTGCATAAGATAATGAAATAACAAAATTTAAAAACTCTTAAATATTTTTAAAAACTTGCTTGAGCGACCGGGATTACTTTTGAGAAATGTCTGATGTTGGGAGTATAATACTGAATGAAAGGTCGGATGTGGGGTCTATAATAATCAAACGAAGGTCGGTCGAATGCCGGGAGTAAAATACTCAAAGAAAGGTTGATCGGATGTCGGGAGTAAAATACTCAAAGAAAGACTGGTTGGATGCCGAAAGTAAAATACGTATTTTGTCCCGACATATATTTTTTTTTTATCATATTCTTATAAACAAATATGATAAATATTTATCATGCTTGAGGTGTTGTTATGAGAATTAAACATTTGATAAATATATCTGAAATTAAAATATAATTAAACTTAACTCTGAAAATATCAAAGTAATAAAACAAGAAATAAATTGATCAAATATATAATTTTATTTTTTTGTGCAAATTAACGGGAATTTCTTGATGTTGTCATGGTAGATTTGTAATAGTCTTTATTTTATAGACATGGTAGTGAACGTGTAAAGATACCTTAAGGGTATATTGAATGCATTCATTGACGAGTTCTGACCTATGAGCGTACGTCTTAAATCTCAAATAGTATGAGTGCATAGGACTGACTGAATCCTACGAATGTTGTGTGAGTGAAAATACTAATAGAAAGTTCGAGGTTGGTATGAATACTCATAGAAAGTTCGAGGTCGAGCATTAGCGATAGTTGGTATGAGATAAGATAGTATGACATGATACATGAGTGAAAATTACTCATACAATGTTCGAGATTGAGCATTAAACGATAGTTGATATTATCATGATAGATTTGTAATAGTCGTTGTAATAGCATGTATGAATACTCATAGAAATTAGTTCGAGGTCGGGCATTACGCGATAGTTGATATGAGATGAGATATTATGACATGGTATGTGAGTGAAAATACTCACAGTATGACTATAAACAATGCACAATGTCAACTTTATCAAATATCGACATATATTTGTTTGATCATATTCTTAGTAGCAAATATTTTTAAAAAATTGCTCGAGCAACCGGGACCAAGAACCACTACTAAAGAGGTTCCCGGTTTCTCGAATAATTTTTTAAAAATATTTACATCAAAATTAATTTTATTTAATTATATTAGGTAATTTAAGTTTAGTTTTACAATTCAAATAACATTTTTAATCAAGTGTTTAGAGTAAAATTGGAATAAACTCAACGATGTACCTTCATAATATGTAGATATGTGTTGCGTATATATATAGATATATCTAATTAACTACTAAACTATACTGAAATTTTTGTAATCCACTTAAGTGTATTGCCCTAATGGTTATACTAGACCCCGGCACGAGCTACGCGCGTGCACGTTGTCGTCGTTGGTCGTGCGTGAAGTCTTACGAGAACATGATCAACCCGACTCCTAGTATAATACAAGAATTGATCACTTCATAAAAATATTATTAATGTAAAACTAAACTTAATTTGCATAAGATAATGAAATAACAAAATTTAAAAACTCTTAAATATTTTTAAAAACTTGCTTGAGCGACCGGGATTACTTTTGAGAAATGTCTGATGTTGGGAGTATAATACTGAATGAAAGGTCGGATGTGGGGTCTATAATAATCAAACGAAGGTCGGTCGAATGCCGGGAGTAAAATACTCAAAGAAAGGTTGATCGGATGTCGGGAGTAAAATACTCAAAGAAAGACTGGTTGGATGCCGAAAGTAAAATACGTATTTTGTCCCGACATATATTTTTTTTTTATCATATTCTTATAAACAAATATGATAAATATTTATCATGCTTGAGGTGTTGATATGAGAATTAAACATTTGATAAATATATCTGAAATTAAAATATAATTAAACTTAACTCTGAAAATATCAAAGTAATAAAACAAGATATAAATTGATCAAATATATAATTTTATTTTTGTGTGCAAATTAGCGGGAATTTCTTGATGTTGTCATGGTAGATTTGTAATAGTCATTATTTTATAGACATGGTAGTGAACGTGTCAAGATACCTTAAGGGTATATTGAATGCATTCATTGACGAGTTCTGACCTATGAGCGTACGTTTTAAATCTCAAATAGTATGAGTGCATAGGATTGACTGAATCCTACGAATGTTGTCTGAGTGAAAATACTAATAGAAAGTTCGAGGTTGGTATGAATACTCATTGAAAGTTCGAGGTCGAGCATTAGCGATAGTTGGTATGAGATAAGATAGTATGACATGATACATGAGTGAAAATTACTCATAGAATGTTCGAGATTGAGCATTAAACGATAGTTGATATTATCATGATAGATTTGTAATAGTTGTTGTAATAGCATGTATGAATACTCATAGAAATTAGTTCGAGGTCGGGCATTACGCGATAGTTGATATGAGATGAGATATTATGACATGGTATGTGAGTAAAAATACTCATAGTATGACTATAAACAATGCACAATGTCAACTTTATCAAATATCGACATATATTTGTTTGATCATATTCTTAGTAGCAAATATTTTTATAAAATTGCTCGAGCAACCGGGACCAAGAACCACTACTAAAGAGGTTCCCGGCTGCTCGAATAATTTTTTAAAAATATTTACAACAAAATTAATTTTATTTAATTATATTAGGTAATTTAAGTTTAGTTTTACAATTCAAATAACATTTTTAATCAAGTGTTTAGAGTAAAATTGGAATAAACTCAACGATGTACCTTCATAATATGTAGATATGTGTTGCGTATATATATAGATATATCTAATTAACTACTAAACTATACTGAAATTTTTGTAATCCACTTAAGTGTATTGTCCTAATGGTTATACTAGACCCCGACACGTGCTACACGCGTGCACGTTGTCGTCGTTGGTCGTGCGTGAAGTTTTACGAGAACATGATCAACCCGACTCCTAGGATAATACAAGAATTGATCACTTCATAAAAATATTATTAATGTAAAACTAAACTTAATTTGCATAAGATAATGAAATAACAAAATTTAAAAACTCTTAAATATTTTTAAAAACTTGCTTGAGCGACCGGGATTACTTTTGAGAAATGTCTGATGTTGGGAGTATAATACTGAATGAAAGGTCGGATGTCGGGACTATAATAATCAAACGAAGGTCGGTCGAATGCCGGGAGTAAAATACTCAAAGAAAGGTCTATCGGATGTCGGGAGTAAAATACTTAAAGAAAGACTGGTTGGATGCCGAAAGTAAAATACGTATTTTGTCCCGACATATATTTTTTTTTTATCATATTCTTATAAACAAATATGATAAATATTTATCATGCTTGAGGTGTTGATATGAGAATTAAACATTTGATAAATATATCTGAAATTAAAATATAATTAAACTTAACTCTGAAAATATCAAAGTAATAAAACAAGAAATAAATTGATCAAATATATAATTTTATTTTTGTGTGCAAATTAGCGGGAATTTCTTAATGTTGTCATGGTAGATTTGTAATAGTCTTTATTTTATAGACATGGTAGTGAACGTGTAAAGATACCTTAAGGGTATATTGAATGCATTCATTGACGAGTTCTGACCTATGAGCGTACGTCTTAAATCTCAAATAGTATGAGTGCATAGGACTGACTGAATCCTACGAATGTTGTGTGAGTGAAAATACTAATAGAAAGTTCGAGGTTGGTATGAATACTCATAGAAAGTTCGAGGTCGAGCATTAGCGATAGTTGGTATGAGATAAGATAGTATGACATGATACATGAGTGAAAATTACTCATACAATGTTCGAGATTGAGCATTAAACGATAGTTGATATTATCATGATAGATTTGTAATAGTCGTTGTAATAGCATGTATGAATACTCATAGAAATTAGTTCGAGGTCGGGCATTACGCGATAGTTGATATGAGATGAGATATTATGACATGGTATGTGAGTGAAAATACTCACAGTATGACTATAAATAATGCACAATGTCAACTTTATCAAATATCGACATATATTTGTTTGATCATATTCTTAGTAGCAAATATTTTTAAAAAATTGCTCGAGCAACCGGGACCAAGAACCACTACTAAAGAGGTTCCCGGTTTCTCGAATAATTTTTTAAAAATATTTACAACAAAATTAATTTTATTTAATTATATTAGGTAATTTAAGTTTAGTTTTACAATTCAAATAACATTTTTAATCAAGTGTTTAGAGTAAAATTGGAATAAACTCAACGATGTACCTTCATAATATGTAGATATGTGTTGCGTATATATATAGATATATCTAATTAACTACTAAACTATACTGAAATTTTTGTAATCCACTTAAGTGTATTGCCCTAATGGTTATACTAGACCCCGGCACGAGCTACGCGCGTGCACGTTGTCGTCGTTGGTCGTGCGTGAAGTCTTACGAGAACATGATCAACCCGACTCCTAGGATAATACAAGAATTGATCACTTCATAAAAATATTATTAATGTAAAACTAAACTTAATTTGCATAAGATAATGAAATAACAAAATTTAAAAACTCTTAAATATTTTTAAAAACTTGCTTGAGCGACCGGGATTACTTTTGAGAAATGTCTGATGTTGGGAGTATAATACTGAATGAAAGGTCGGATGTGGGGTCTATAATAATCAAACGAAGGTCGGTCGAATGCCGGGAGTAAAATACTCAAAGAAAGGTTGATCGGATGTCGGGAGTAAAATACTCAAAGAAAGACTGGTTGGATGCCGAAAGTAAAATACGTATTTTGTCCCGGCATATATTTTTTTTTTATCATATTCTTATAAACAAATATGATAAATATTTATCATGCTTGAGGTGTTGATATGAGAATTAAACATTTGATAAATATATCTGAAATTAAAATATAATTAAACTTAACTCTGAAAATATCAAAGTAATAAAACAAGATATAAATTGATCAAATATATAATTTTATTTTTGTGTGCAAATTAGCGGGAATTTCTTGATGTTGTCATGGTAGATTTGTAATAGTCATTATTTTATAGACATGGTAGTGAACGTGTCAAGATACCTTAAGGGTATATTGAATGCATTCATTGACGAGTTCTGACCTATGAGCGTACGTCTTAAATCTCAAATAGTATGAGTGCATAAGATTGACTGAATCCTACGAATGTTGTCTGAGTGAAAATACTAATAGAAAGTTCGAGGTTGGTATGAATACTCATTGAAAGTTCGAGGTCGAGCATTAGCGATAGTTGGTATGAGATAAGATAGTATGACATGATACATGAGTGAAAATTACTCATACAATGTTCGAGATTGAGCATTAAACGATAGTTGATATTATCATGATAGATTTGTAATAGTCGTTGTAATAGCATGTATGAATACTCATAGAAATTAGTTCGAGGTCGGGCATTACGCGATAGTTGATATGAGATGAGATATTATGACATGGTATGTGAGTGAAAATACTCACAGTATGACTATAAATAATGCACAATGTCAACTTTATCAAATATCGACATATATTTGTTTGATCATATTCTTAGTAGCAAATATTTTTAAAAAATTGCTCGAGCAACCGGGACCAAGAACCACTACTAAAGAGGTTCCCGGTTTCTCGAATAATTTTTTAAAAATATTTACAACAAAATTAATTTTATTTAATTATATTAGGTAATTTAAGTTTAGTTTTACAATTCAAATAACATTTTTAATCAAGTGTTTAGAGTAAAATTGGAATAAACTCAACGATGTACCTTCATAATATGTAGATATGTGTTGCGTATATATATAGATATATCTAATTAACTACTAAACTATACTGAAATTTTTGTAATCCACTTAAGTGTATTGCCCTAATGGTTATACTAGACCCCGGCACGAGCTACGCGCGTGCACGTTGTCGTCGTTGGTCGTGCGTGAAGTCTTACGAGAACATGATCAACCCGACTCCTAGGATAATACAAGAATTGATCACTTCATAAAAATATTATTAATGTAAAACTAAACTTAATTTGCATAAGATAATGAAATAACAAAATTTAAAAACTCTTAAATATTTTTAAAAACTTGCTTGAGCGACCGGGATTACTTTTGAGAAATGTCTGATGTTGGGAGTATAATACTGAATGAAAGGTCGGATGTGGGGTCTATAATAATCAAACGAAGGTCGGTCGAATGCCGGGAGTAAAATACTCAAAGAAAGGTTGATCCGATGTCGGGAGTAAAATACTCAAAGAAAGACTGGTTGGATGCCGAAAGTAAAATACGTATTTTGTCCCGGCATATATTTTTTTTTTATCATATTCTTATAAACAAATATGATAAATATTTATCATGCTTGAGGTGTTGATATGAGAATTAAACATTTGATAAATATATCTGAAATTAAAATATAATTAAACTTAACTCTGAAAATATCAAAGTAATAAAACAAGATATAAATTGATCAAATATATAATTTTATTTTTGTGTGCAAATTAGCGGGAATTTCTTGATGTTGTCATGGTAGATTTGTAATAGTCATTATTTTATAGACATGGTAGTGAACGTGTCAAGATACCTTAAGGGTATATTGAATGCATTCATTGACGAGTTCTGACCTATGAGCGTACGTCTTAAATCTCAAATAGTATGAGTGCATAAGATTGACTGAATCCTACGAATGTTGTCTGAGTGAAAATACTAATAGAAAGTTCGAGGTTGGTATGAATACTCATTGAAAGTTCGAGGTCGAGCATTAGCGATAGTTGGTATGAGATAAGATAGTATGACATGATACATGAGTGAAAATTACTCATACAATGTTCGAGATTGAGCATTAAACGATAGTTGATATTATCATGATAGATTTGTAATAGTCGTTGTAATAGCATGTATGAATACTCATAGAAATTAGTTCGAGGTCGGGCATTACGCGATAGTTGATATGAGATGAGATATTATGACATGGTATGTGAGTGAAAATACTCACAGTATGACTATAAATAATGCACAATGTCAACTTTATCAAATATCGACATATATTTGTTTGATCATTTTCTTAGTAGCAAATATTTTTAAAAAATTGCTCGAGCAACCGGGACCAAGAACCACTACTAAAGAGGTTCCCGGTTTCTCGAATAATTTTTTAAAAATATTTACAACAAAATTAATTTTATTTAATTATATTAGGTAATTTAAGTTTAGTTTTACAATTCAAATAACATTTTTAATCAAGTGTTTAGAGTAAAATTGGAATAAACTCAACGATGTACCTTCATAATATGTAGATATGTGTTGCGTATATATATAGATATATCTAATTAACTACTAAACTATACTGAAATTTTTGTAATCCACTTAAGTGTATTGCCCTAATGGTTATACTAGACCCCGGCACGAGCTACGCGCGTGCACGTTGTCGTCGTTGGTCGTGCGTGAAGTCTTACGAGAACATGATCAACCCGACTCCTAGGATAATACAAGAATTGATCACTTCATAAAAATATTATTAATGTAAAACTAAACTTAATTTGCATAAGATAATGAAATAACAAAATTTAAAAACTCTTAAATATTTTTAAAAACTTGCTTGAGCGACCGGGATTACTTTCGAGAAATGTCTGATGTTGGGAGTATAATACTGAATGAAAGGTCGGATGTGGGGTCTATAATAATCAAACGAAGGTCGGTCGAATGCCGGGAGTAAAATACTCAAAGAAAGGTTGATCGGATGTCGGGAGTAAAATACTCAAAGAAAGACTGGTTGGATGCCGAAAGTAAAATACGTATTTTGTCCCGGCATATATTTTTTTTTTATCATATTCTTATAAACAAATATGATAAATATTTATCATGCTTGAGGTGTTGATATGAGAATTAAACATTTGATAAATATATCTGAAATTAAAATATAATTAAACTTAACTCTGAAAATATCAAAGTAATAAAACAAGATATAAATTGATCAAATATATAATTTTATTTTTGTGTGCAAATTAGCGGGAATTTCTTGATGTTGTCATGGTAGATTTGTAATAGTCATTATTTTATAGACATGGTAGTGAACGTGTCAAGATACCTTAAGGGTATATTGAATGCATTCATTGACGAGTTCTGACCTATGAGCGTACGTCTTAAATCTCAAATAGTATGAGTGCATAAGATTGACTGAATCCTACGAATGTTGTCTGAGTGAAAATACTAATAGAAAGTTCGAGGTTGGTATGAATACTCATTGAAAGTTCGAGGTCGAGCATTAGCGATAGTTGGTATGAGATAAGATAGTATGACATGATACATGAGTGAAAATTACTCATACAATGTTCGAGATTGAGCATTAAACGATAGTTGATATTATCATGATAGATTTGTAATAGTCGTTGTAATAGCATGTATGAATACTCATAGAAATTAGTTCGAGGTCGGGCATTACGCGATAGTTGATATGAGATGAGATATTATGACATGGTATGTGAGTGAAAATACTCACAGTATGACTATAAATAATGCACAATGTCAACTTTATCAAATATCGACATATATTTGTTTGATCATATTCTTAGTAGCAAATATTTTTAAAAAATTGCTCGAGCAACCGGGACCAAGAACCACTACTAAAGAGGTTCCCGGTTTCTCGAATAATTTTTTAAAAATATTTACAACAAAATTAATTTTATTTAATTATATTAGGTAATTTAAGTTTAGTTTTACAATTCAAATAACATTTTTAATCAAGTGTTTAGAGTAAAATTGGAATAAACTCAACGATGTACCTTCATAATATGTAGATATGTGTTGCGTATATATATAGATATATCTAATTAACTACTAAACTATACTGAAATTTTTGTAATCCACTTAAGTGTATTGCCCTAATGGTTATACTAGACCCCGGCACGAGCTACGCGCGTGCACGTTGTCGTCGTTGGTCGTGCGTGAAGTCTTACGAGAACATGATCAACCCGACTCCTAGGATAATACAAGAATTGATCACTTCATAAAAATATTATTAATGTAAAACTAAACTTAATTTGCATAAGATAATGAAATAACAAAATTTAAAAACTCTTAAATATTTTTAAAAACTTGCTTGAGCGACCGGGATTACTTTTGAGAAATGTCTGATGTTGGGAGTATAATACTGAATGAAAGGTCGGATGTGGGGTCTATAATAATCAAACGAAGGTCGGTCGAATGCCGGGAGTAAAATACTCAAAGAAAGGTTGATCGGATGTCGGGAGTAAAATACTCAAAGAAAGACTGGTTGGATGCCGAAAGTAAAATACGTATTTTGTCCCGGCATATATTTTTTTTTTATCATATTCTTATAAACAAATATGATAAATATTTATCATGCTTGAGGTGTTGATATGAGAATTAAACATTTGATAAATATATCTGAAATTAAAATATAATTAAACTTAACTCTGAAAATATCAAAGTAATAAAACAAGATATAAATTGATCAAATATATAATTTTATTTTTGTGTGCAAATTAGCGGGAATTTCTTGATGTTGTCATGGTAGATTTGTAATAGTCATTATTTTATAGACATGGTAGTGAACGTGTCAAGATACCTTAAGGGTATATTGAATGCATTCATTGACGAGTTCTGACCTATGAGCGTACGTCTTAAATCTCAAATAGTATGAGTGCATACGATTGACTGAATCCTACGAATGTTGTCTGAGTGAAAATACTAATAGAAAGTTCGAGGTTGGTATGAATACTCATTGAAAGTTCGAGGTCGAGCATTAGCGATAGTTGGTATGAGATAAGATAGTATGACATGATACATGAGTGAAAATTACTCATAGAATGTTCGAGATTGAGCATTAAACGATAGTTGATATTATCATGATAGATTTGTAATAGTTGTTGTAATAGCATGTATGAATACTCATAGAAATTAGTTCGAGGTCGGGCATTACGCGATAGTTGATATGAGATGAGATATTATGACATGGTATGTGAGTAAAAATACTCATAGTATGACTATAAACAATGCACAATGTCAACTTTATCAAATATCGACATATATTTGTTTGATCATATTCTTAGTAGCAAATATTTTTATAAAATTGCTCGAGCAACCGGGACCAAGAACCACTACTAAAGAGGTTCCCGGCTGCTCGAATAATTTTTTAAAAATATTTACAACAAAATTAATTTTATTTAATTATATTAGGTAATTTAAGTTTAGTTTTACAATTCAAATAACATTTTTAATCAAGTGTTTAGAGTAAAATTGGAATAAACTCAACGATGTACCTTCATAATATGTAGATATGTGTTGCGTATATATATAGATATATCTAATTAACTACTAAACTATACTGAAATTTTTGTAATCCACTTAAGTGTATTGTCCTAATGGTTATACTAGACCCCGACACGTGCTACACGCGTGCACGTTGTCGTCGTTGGTCGTGCGTGAAGTTTTACGAGAACATGATCAACCCGACTCCTAGGATAATACAAGAATTGATCACTTCATAAAAATATTATTAATGTAAAACTAAACTTAATTTGCATAAGATAATGAAATAACAAAATTTAAAAACTCTTAAATATTTTTAAAAACTTGCTTGAGCGACCGGGATTACTTTTGAGAAATGTCTGATGTTGGGAGTATAATACTGAATGAAAGGTCGGATGTCGGGACTATAATAATCAAACGAAGGTCGGTCGAATGTCGGGAGTAAAATACTCAAAGAAAGGTCTATCGGATGTCGGGAGTAAAATACTTAAAGAAAGACTGGTTGGATGCCGAAAGTAAAATACGTATTTTGTCCCGACATATATATTTTTTTATCATATTCTTATAAACAAATATGATAAATATTTATCATGCTTGAGGTGTTGATATGAGAATTAAACATTTGATAAATATATCTGAAATTAAAATATAATTAAACTTAACTCTGAAAATATCAAAGTAATAAAACAAGAAATAAATTGATCAAATATATAATTTTATTTTTGTGTGCAAATTAGCGGGAATTTCTTGATGTTGTCATGGTAGATTTGTAATAGTCTTTATTTTATAGACATGGTAGTGAACGTGTAAAGATACCTTAAGGGTATATTGAATGCATTCATTGACGAGTTCTGACCTATGAGCGTACGTCTTAAATCTCAAATAGTATGAGTGCATAGGACTGACTGAATCCTACGAATGTTGTGTGAGTGAAAATACTAATAGAAAGTTCGAGGTTGGTATGAATACTCATAGAAAGTTCGAGGTCGAGCATTAGCGATAGTTGGTATGAGATAAGATAGTATGACATGATACATGAGTGAAAATTACTCATACAATGTTCGAGCTTGAGCATTAAACGATAGTTGATATTATCATGATAGATTTGTAATAGTCGTTGTAATAGCATGTATGAATACTCATAGAAATTAGTTCGAGGTCGGGCATTACGCGATAGTTGATATGAGATGAGATATTATGACATGGTATGTGAGTGAAAATACTCACAGTATGACTATAAACAATGCACAATGTCAACTTTATCAAATATCGACATATATTTGTTTGATCATATTCTTAGTAGCAAATATTTTTAAAAAATTGCTCGAGCAACCGGGACCAAGAACCACTACTAAAGAGGGTCCCGGTTTCTCGAATAATTTTTTACAAATATTTACAACAAAATTAATTTTATTTAATTATATTAGGTAATTTAAGTTTAGTTTTACAATTCAAATAACATTTTTAATCAAGTGTTTAGAGTAAAATTGGAATAAACTCAACGATGTACTTTCATAATATGTAGATATGTGTTGCGTATATATATAGATATATCTAATTAACTACTAAACTATACTGAAATTTTTGTAATCCACTTAAGTGTATTGCCCTAATGGTTATACTAGACCCCGGCACGAGCTACGCGCGTGCACGTTGTCGTCGTTGGTCGTGCGTGAAGTCTTACGAGAACATGATCAACCCGACTCCTAGGATAATACAAGAATTGATCACTTCATAAAAATATTATTAATGTAAAACTAAACTTAATTTGCATAAGATAATGAAATAATAAAATTTAAAATTTTTTAAATATTTTTAAAAACTTGCTTGAGCGACCGGGATTACTTTTGAGAAATGTCTGATGTTGGGAGTATAATACTGAATGAAAGGTCGGATGTCGGGTCTATAATAATCAAACGAAGGCCGGTCGAATGCCGGGAGTAAAATACTCAAAGAAAGGTCGATCGGATGTCGGGAGTAAAATACTTAAAGAAAGACTGGTTAGATGCCGAAAGTAAAATACGTATTTTGTCCCGACATATATATTTTTTTATCATATTCTTATAAACAAATATGATAAATATTTATCATGCTTGAGGTGTTGATATGAGAATTAAACATTTGATAAATATATCTGAAATTAAAATATAATTAAACTTAACTCTGAAAATATCAAAGTAATAAAACAAGAAATAAATTGATCAAATATATAATTTTATTTTTGTGTGCAAATTAGCGGGAATTTCTTGATGTTGTCATGGTAGATTTGTAATAGTCTTTATTTTATAGACATGGTAGTGAACGTGTAAAGATACCTTAAGGGTATATTGAATGCATTCATTGACGAGTTCTGACCTATGAGCGTACGTCTTAAATCTCAAATAGTATGAGTGCATAGGACTGACTGAATCCTACGAATGTTGTGTGAGTGAAAATACTAATAGAAAGTTCGAGGTTGGTATGAATACTCATAGAAAGTTCGAGGTCGAGCATTAGCGATAGTTGGTATGAGATAAGATAGTATGACATGATACATGAGTGAAAATTACTCATACAATGTTCGAGATTGAGCATTAAACGATAGTTGATATTATCATGATAGATTTGTAATAGTCGTTGTAATAGCATGTATGAATACTCATAGAAATTAGTTCGAGGTCGGGCATTACGCGATAGTTGATATGAGATGAGATATTATGACATGGTATGTGAGTGAAAATACTCACAGTATGACTATAAACAATGCACAATGTCAACTTTATCAAATATCGACATATATTTGTTTGATCATATTCTTAGTAGCAAATATTTTTAAAAAATTGCTCGAGCAACCGGGACCAAGAACCACTACTAAAGAGGGTCCCGGTTTCTCGAATAATTTTTTACAAATATTTACAACAAAATTAATTTTATTTAATTATATTAGGTAATTTAAGTTTAGTTTTACAATTCAAATAACATTTTTAATCAAGTGTTTAGAGTAAAATTGGAATAAACTCAACGATGTACCTTCATAATATGTAGATATGTGTTGCGTATATATATAGATATATCTAATTAACTACTAAACTATACTGAAATTTTTGTAATCCACTTAAGTGTATTGCCCTAATGGTTATACTAGACCCCGGCACGAGCTACGCGCGTGCACGTTGTCGTCGTTGGTCGTGCGTGAAGTCTTACGAGAACATGATCAACCCGACTCCTAGGATAATACAAGAATTGATCACTTCATAAAAATATTATTAATGTAAAACTAAACTTAATTTGCATAAGATAATGAAATAATAAAATTTAAAATTTTTTAAATATTTTTAAAAACTTGCTTGAGCGACCGGGATTACTTTTGAGAAATGTCTGATGTTGGGAGTATAATACTGAATGAAAGGTCGGATGTCGGGTCTATAATAATCAAACGAAGGCCGGTCGAATGCCGGGAGTAAAATACTCAAAGAAAGGTCGATCGGATGTCGGGAGTAAAATACTTAAAGAAAGACTGGTTAGATGCCGAAAGTAAAATACGTATTTTGTCCCGACATATATATTTTTTTATCATATTCTTATAAACAAATATGATAAATATTTATCATGCTTGAGGTGTTGATATGAGAATTAAACATTTGATAAATATATCTGAAATTAAAATATAATTAAACTTAACTCTGAAAATATCAAAGTAATAAAACAAGAAATAAATTGATCAAATATATAATTTTATTTTTGTGTGCAAATTAGCGGGAATTTCTTGATGTTGTCATGGTAGATTTGTAATAGTCTTTATTTTATAGACATGGTAGTGAACGTGTAAAGATACCTTAAGGGTATATTGAATGCATTCATTGACGAGTTCTGACCTATGAGCGTACGTCTTAAATCTCAAATAGTATGAGTGCATAGGACTGACTGAATCCTACGAATGTTGTGTGAGTGAAAATACTAATAGAAAGTTCAAGGTTGGTATGAATACTCATAGAAAGTTCGAGGTCGAGCATTAGCGATAGTTGGTATGAGATAAGATAGTATGACATGATACATGAGTGAAAATTACTCATACAATGTTCGAGATTGAGCATTAAACGATAATTGATATTATCATGATAGATTTGTAATAGTCGTTGTAATAGCATGTATGAATACTCATAGAAATTAGTTCGAGGTCGGGCATTACGCGATAGTTGATATGAGATGAGATATTATGACATGGTATGTGAGTGAAAATACTCACAGTATGACTATAAACAATGCACAATGTCAACTTTATCAAATATCGACATATATTTGTTTGATCATATTCTTAGTAGCAAATATTTTTAAAAAATTGCTCGAGCAACCGGGACCAAGAACCACTACTAAAGAGGTTCCCGGTTTCTCGAATAATTTTTTAAAAATATTTACAACAAAATTAATTTTATTTAATTATATTAGGTAATTTAAGTTTAGTTTTACAATTCAAATAACATTTTTAATCAAGTGTTTAGAGTAAAATTGGAATAAACTCAACGATGTACCTTCATAATATGTAGATATGTGTTGCGTATATATATAGATATATCTAATTAACTACTAAACTATACTGAAATTTTTGTAATCCACTTAAGTGTATTGCCCTAATGGTTATACTAGACCCCGGCACGAGCTACGCGCGTGCACGTTGTCGTCGTTGGTCGTGCGTGAAGTCTTACGAGAACAGGATCAACCCGACTCCTAGGATAATACAAGAATTGATCACTTCATAAAAATATTATTAATGTAAAACTAAACTTAATTTGCATAAGATAATGAAATAATAAAATTTAAAATTTTTTAAATATTTTTAAAAACTTGCTTGAGCGACCGGGATTACTTTTGAGAAATGTCTGATGTTGGGAGTATAATACTGAATGAAAGGTCGGATGTCGGGTCTATAATAATCAAACGAAGGCCGGTCGAATGCCGGGACTAAAATACTCAAAGAAAGGTTGATCGGATGTCGGGAGTAAAATACTTAAAGAAAGACTGGTTGGATGCCGAAAGTAAAATACGTATTTTGTCCCGACATATATATTTTTTTATCATATTCTTATAAACAAATATGATAAATATTTATCATGCTTGAGGTGTTGATATGAGAATTAAACATTTGATAAATATATCTGAAATTAAAATATAATTAAACTTAACTCTGAAAATATCAAAGTAATAAAACAAGAAATAAATTGATCAAATATATAATTTTATTTTTGTGTGCAAATTAGCGGGAATTTCTTGATGTTGTCATGGTAGATTTGTAATAGTCTTTATTTTATAGACATGGTAGTGAACGTGTAAAGATACCTTAAGGGTATATTGAATGCATTCATTGACGAGTTCTGACCTATGAGCGTACGTCTTAAATCTCAAATAGTATGAGTGCATAGGACTGACTGAATCCTACGAATGTTGTGTGAGTGAAAATACTAATAGAAAGTTCAAGGTTGGTATGAATACTCATAGAAAGTTCGAGGTCGAGCATTAGCGATAGTTGGTATGAGATAAGATAGTATGACATGATACATGAGTGAAAATTACTCATAGAATGTTCGAGATTGAGCATTAAACGATAGTTGATATTATCATGATAGATTTGTAATAGTCGTTGTAATAGCATGTATGAATACTCATAGAAATTAGTTCGAGGTCGGGCATTACGCGATAGTTGATATGAGATGAGATATTATGACATGGTATGTGAGTGAAAATACTCATAGTATGACTATAAACAATGCACAATGTCAACTTTATCAAATATCGACATATATTTGTTTGATCATATTCTTAGTAGCAAATATTTTTATAAAATTGCTCGAGCAACCGGGACCAAGAACCACTACTAAAGAGGTTCCCGGCTGCTCGAATAATTTTTTAAAATTATTTACAACAAAATTAATTTTATTTAATTATATTAGGTAATTTAAGTTTAGTTTTACAATTCAAATAACATTTTTAATCAAGTGTTTAGAGTAAAATTGGAATAAACTCAACGATGTACCTTCATAATATGTAGATATGTGTTGCGTATATATATAGATATATCTAATTAACTACTAAACTATACTGAAATTTTTGTAATCCACTTAAGTGTATTGCCCTAATGGTTATACTAGACCCCGGCACGAGCTACGCGCGTGCACGTTGTCGTCGTTGGTCGTGCGTGAAGTCTTACGAGAACATGATCAACCCGACTCCTAGGATAATACAAGAATTGATCACTTCATAAAAATATTATTAATGTAAAACTAAACTTAATTTGCATAAGATAATGAAATAATAAAATTTAAAAACTCTTAAATATTTTTAAAAACTTGCTTGAGCGACCGGGATTACTTTTGAGAAATGTCTGATGTTGGGAGTATAATACTGAATGAAAGGTCGGATGTCGGGTCTATAATAATCAAACGAAGGCCGGTCGAATGCCGGGAGTAAAATACTCAAAGAAAGGTCGATCGGATGTCGGGAGTAAAATACTTAAAGAAAGACTGGTTGGATGCCGAAAGTAAAATACGTATTTTGTCCCGACATATATATTTTTTTATCATATTCTTATAAACAAATATGATAAATATTTATCATGCTTGAGGTGTTGATATGAGAATTAAACATTTGATAAATATATCTGAAATTAAAATATAATTAAACTTAACTCTGAAAATATCAAAGTAATAAAACAATAAATAAATTGATCAAATATATAATTTTATTTTTGTGTGCAAATTAGCGGGAATTTCTTGATGTTGTCATGGTAGATTTGTAATAGTCTTTATTTTATAGACATGGTAGTGAACGTGTAAAGATACCTTAAGGGTATATTGAATGCATTCATTGACGAGTTCTGACCTATGAGCGTACGTCTTAAATCTCAAATAGTATGAGTGCATAGGACTGACTGAATCCTACGAATGTTGTGTGAGTGAAAATACTAATAGAAAGTTCAAGGTTGGTATGAATACTCATAGAAAGTTCGAGGTCGAGCATTAGCGATAGTTGGTATGAGATAAGATAGTATGACATGATACATGAGTGAAAATTACTCATAGAATGTTCGAGATTGAGCATTAAACGATAGTTGATATTATCATGATAGATTTGTAATAGTCGTTGTAATAGCATGTATGAATACTCATAGAAATTAGTTCGAGGTCGGGCATTACGCGATAGTTGATATGAGATGAGATATTTTGACATGGTATGTGAGTGAAAATACTCATAGTATGACTATAAACAATGCACAATGTCAACTTTATCAAATATCGACATATATTTGTTTGATCATATTCTTAGTAGCAAATATTTTTAAAAAATTGCTCGAGCAACCGGGACCAAGAACCACTACTAAAGAGGTTCCCGGCTGCTCGAATAATTTTTTAAAATTATTTACAACAAAATTAATTTTATTTAATTATATTAGGTAATTTAAGTTTAGTTTTACAATTCAAATAACATTTTTAATCAAGTGTTTAGAGTAAAATTGGAATAAACTCAACGATGTACCTTCATAATATGTAGATATGTGTTGCGTATATATATAGATATATCTAATTAACTACTAAACTATACTGAAATTTTTGTAATCCACTTAAGTGTATTGCCCTAATGGTTATACTAGACCCCGGCACGAGCTACGCGCGTGCACGTTGTCGTCGTTGGTCGTGCGTGAAGTCTTACGAGAACATGATCAACCCGACTCCTAGGATAATACAAGAATTGATCACTTCATAAAAATATTATTAATGTAAAACTAAACTTAATTTGCATAAGATAATGAAATAATAAAATTTAAATTTTTTTAAATATTTTTAAAAACTTGCTTGAGCGACCGGGATTACTTTTGAGAAATGTCTGATGTTGGGAGTATAATACTGAATGAAAGGTCGGATGTCGGGTCTATAATAATCAAACGAAGGTCGGTCGAATGCCGGGAGTAAAATACTCAAAGAAATGTTGATCGGATGTCGGGAGTAAAATACTCAAAGAAAGACTAGTTGGATGCCGAAAGTAAAATACGTATTTTGTCCCGACATATATTTTTTTTTTATCATATTCTTATAAACAAATATGATAAATATTTATCATGCTTGAGGTGTTGATATGAGAATTAAACATTTGATAAATATATCTGAAATTAAAATATAATTAAACTTAACTCTGAAAATATCAAAGTAATAAAACAAGAAATAAATTGATCAAATATATAATTTTATTTTTGTGTGCAAATTAGCGGGAATTTCTTGATGTTGTCATGGTAGATTTGTAATAGTCTTTATTTTATAGACATGGTAGTGAACGTGTAAAGATACCTTAAGGGTATATTGAATGCATTCATTGACGAGTTCTGACCTATGAGCGTACGTCTTAAATCTCAAATAGTATGAGTGCATAGGACTGACTGAATCCTACGAATGTTGTGTGAGTGAAAATACTAATAGAAAGTTCAAGGTTGGTATGAATACTCATAGAAAGTTCGAGGTCGAGCATTAGCGATAGTTGGTATGAGATAAGATAGTATGACATGATACATGAGTGAAAATTACTCATAGAATGTTCGAGATTGAGCATTAAACGATAGTTGATATTATCATGATAGATTTGTAATAGTCGTTGTAATAGCATGTACGAATACTCATAGAAATTAGTTCGAGGTCGGGCATTACGCGATAGTTGATATGAGATGAGATATTATGACATGGTATGTGAGTGAAAATACTCACAGTATGACTATAAACAATGCACAATGTCAACTTTATCAAATATCGACATATATTTGTTTGATCATATTCTTAGTAGCAAATATTTTTAAAAAATTGCTCGAGCAACCGGGACCAAGAACCACTACTAAAGAGGTTCCCGGTTTCTCGAATAATTTTTTAAAAATATTTACAACAAAATTAATTTTATTTAATTATATTAGGTAATTTAAGTTTAGTTTTACAATTCAAATAACATTTTTAATCAAGTGTTTAGAGTAAAATTGGAATAAACTCAACGATGTACCTTCATAATATGTAGATATGTGTTGCGTATATATATAGATATATTTAATTAACTACTAAACTATACTGAAATTTTTGTAATCCACTTAAGTGTATTGTCCTAATGGTTATACTAGACCCCGGCACGTGCTACGCGCGTGCACGTTGTCGTCGTTGGTCGTGCGTGAAGTCTTACGAGAACATGATCAACCCGACTCCTAGGATAATACAAGAATTGATCACTTCATAAAAATATTATTAATGTAAAACTAAACTTAATTTGCATAAGATAATGAAATAACAAAATTTAAAAACTCTTAAATATTTTTAAAAACTTGCTTGAGCGACCGGGATTACTTTTGAGAAATGTCTGATGTTGGGAGTATAATACTGAATGAAAGGTCGGATGTCGGGTCTATAATAATCAAACGAAGGCCGGTCGAATGCCGGGAGTAAAATACTCAAAGAAATGTTGATCGGATGTCGGGAGTAAAATACTTAAAGAAAGACTGGTTGGATGCCGAAAGTAAAATACGTATTTTGTCCCGACATATATATTTTTTTATCATATTCTTATAAACAAATATGATAAATATTTATCATGCTTGAGGTGTTGATATGAGAATTAAACATTTGATAAATATATCTGAAATTAAAATATAATTAAACTTAACTCTGAAAATATCAAAGTAATAAAACAAGAAATAAATTGATCAAATATATAATTTTATTTTTGTGTGCAAATTAGCGGGAATTTCTTGATGTTGTCATGGTAGATTTGTAATAGTCTTTATTTTATAGACATGGTAGTGAACGTGTAAAGATACCTTAAGGGTATATTGAATGCATTCATTGACGAGTTCTGACCTATGAGCGTACGTCTTAAATCTCAAATAGTATGAGTGCATAGGACTGACTGAATCCTACGAATGTTGTGTGAGTGAAAATACTAATAGAAAGTTCAAGGTTGGTATGAATACTCATAGAAAGTTCGAGGTCGAGCATTAGCGATAGTTGGTATGAGATAAGATAGTATGACATGATACATGAGTGAAAATTACTCATAGAATGTTCGAGATTGAGCATTAAACGATAGTTGATATTATCATGATAGATTTGTAATAGTCGTTGTAATAGCATGTACGAATACTCATAGAAATTAGTTCGAGGTCGGGCATTACGCGATAGTTGATATGAGATGAGATATTATGACATGGTATGTGAGTGAAAATACTCACAGTATGACTATAAACAATGCACAATGTCAACTTTATCAAATATCGACATATATTTGTTTGATCATATTCTTAGTAGCAAATATTTTTAAAAAATTGCTCGAGCAACCGGGACCAAGAACCACTACTAAAGAGGTTCCCGGTTTCTCGAATAATTTTTTAAAAATATTTACAACAAAATTAATTTTATTTAATTATATTAGGTAATTTAAGTTTAGTTTTACAATTCAAATAACATTTTTAATCAAGTGTTTAGAGTAAAATTGGAATAAACTCAACGATGTACCTTCATAATATGTAGATATGTGTTGCGTATATATATGGATATATTTAATTAACTACTAAACTATACTGAAATTTTTGTAATCCACTTAAGTGTATTGTCCTAATGGTTATACTAGACCCCGGCACGTGCTACGCGCGTGCACGTTGTCGTCGTTGGTCGTGCGTGAAGTCTTACGAGAACATGATCAACCCGACTCCTAGGATAATACAAGAATTGATCACTTCATAAAAATATTATTAATGTAAAACTAAACTTAATTTGCATAAGATAATGAAATAACAAAATTTAAAAACTCTTAAATATTTTTAAAAACTTGCTTGAGCGACCGGGATTACTTTTGAGAAATGTCTGATGTTGGGAGTATAATACTGAATGAAAGGTCGGATGTCGGGTCTATAATAATCAAACGAAGGCCGGTCGAATGCCGGGAGTAAAATACTCAAAGAAAGGTCGATCGGATGTCGGGAGTAAAATACTTAAAGAAAGACTGGTTGGATGCCGAAAGTAAAATACGTATTTTGTCCCGACATATATATTTTTTTATCATATTCTTATAAACAAATATGATAAATATTTATCATGCTTGAGGTGTTGATATGAGAATTAAACATTTGATAAATATATCTGAAATTAAAATATAATTAAACTTAACTCTGAAAATATCAAAGTAATAAAACAAGAAATAAATTGATCAAATATATAATTTTATTTTTGTGTGCAAATTAGCGGGAATTTCTTGATGTTGTCATGGTAGATTTGTAATAGTCTTTATTTTATAGACATGGTAGTGAACGTGTAAAGATACCTTAAGGGTATATTGAATGCATTCATTGACGAGTTCTGACCTATGAGCGTACGTCTTAAATCTCAAATAGTATGAGTGCATAGGACTGACTGAATCCTACGAATGTTGTGTGAGTGAAAATACTAATAGAAAGTTCAAGGTTGGTATGAATACTCATAGAAAGTTCGAGGTCGAGCATTAGCGATAGTTGGTATGAGATAAGATAGTATGACATGATACATGAGTGAAAATTACTCATAGAATGTTCGAGATTGAGCATTAAACGATAGTTGATATTATCATGATAGATTTGTAATAGTCGTTGTAATAGCATGTATGAATACTCATAGAAATTAGTTCGAGGTCGGGCATTACGCGATAGTTGATATGAGATGAGATATTATGACATGGTATGTGAGTGAAAATACTCACAGTATGACTATAAACAATGCACAATGTCAACTTTATCAAATATCGACATATATTTGTTTGATCATATTCTTAGTAGCAAATATTTTTAAAAAATTGCTCGAGCAACCGGGACCAAGAACCACTACTAAAGAGGTTCCCGGTTTCTCGAATAATTTTTTAAAAATATTTACAACAACATTAATTTTATTTAATTATATTAGGTAATTTAAGTTTAGTTTTACAATTCAAATAACATTTTTAATCAAGTGTTTAGAGTAAAATTGGAATAAACTCAACGATGTACCTTCATAATATGTAGATATGTGTTGCGTATATATATAGATATATTTAATTAACTACTAAACTATACTGAAATTTTTGTAATCCACTTAAGTGTATTGTCCTAATGGTTATACTAGACCCCGGCACGTGCTACGCGCGTGCACGTTGTCGTCGTTGGTCGTGCGTGAAGTCTTACGAGAACATGATCAACCCGACTCCTAGGGTAATACAAGAATTGATCACTTCATAAAAATATTATTAATGTAAAACTAAACTTAATTTGCATAAGATAATGAAATAACAAAATTTAAAAACTCTTAAATATTTTTAAAAACTTGCTTGAGCGACCGGGATTACTTTTGAGAAATGTCTGATGTTGGGAGTATAATACTGAATGAAAGGTCGGATGTCGGGTCTATAATAATCAAACGAAGGCCGGTCGAATGCCGGGAGTAAAATACTCAAAGAAAGGTCGATCGGATGTCGGGAGTAAAATACTTAAAGAAAGACTGGTTGGATGCCGAAAGTAAAATACGTATTTTGTCCCGACATATATATTTTTTTATCATATTCTTATAAACAAATATGATAAATATTTATCATGCTTGAGGTGTTGATATGAGAATTAAACATTTGATAAATATATCTGAAATTAAAATATAATTAAACTTAACTCTGAAAATATCAAAGTAATAAAACAAGAAATAAATTGATCAAATATATAATTTTATTTTTGTGTGCAAATTAGCGGGAATTTCTTGATGTTGTCATGGTAGATTTGTAATAGTCTTTATTTTATAGACATGGTAGTGAACGTGTAAAGATACCTTAAGGGTATATTGAATGCATTCATTGACGAGTTCTGACCTATGAGCGTACGTCTTAAATCTCAAATAGTATGAGTGCATAGGACTGACTGAATCCTACGAATGTTGTGTGAGTGAAAATACTAATAGAAAGTTCAAGGTTGGTATGAATACTCATAGAAAGTTCGAGGTCGAGCATTAGCGATAGTTGGTATGAGATAAGATAGTATGACATGATACATGAGTGAAAATTACTCATAGAATGTTCGAGATTGAGCATTAAACGATAGTTGATATTATCATGATAGATTTGTAATAGTCGTTGTAATAGCATGTATGAATACTCATAGAAATTAGTTCGAGGTCGGGCATTACGCGATAGTTGATATGAGATGAGATATTATGACATGGTATGTGAGTGAAAATACTCACAGTATGACTATAAACAATGCACAATGTCAACTTTATCAAATATCGACATATATTTGTTTGATCATATTCTTAGTAGCAAATATTTTTAAAAAATTGCTCGAGCAACCGGGACCAAGAACCACTACTAAAGAGGTTCCCGGTTTCTCGAATAATTTTTTAAAAATATTTACAACAAAATTAATTTTATTTAATTATATTAGGTAATTTAAGTTTAGTTTTACAATTCAAATAACATTTTTAATCAAGTGTTTAGAGTAAAATTGGAATAAACTCAACGATGTACCTTCATAATATGTAGATATGTGTTGCGTATATATATAGATATATTTAATTAACTACTAAACTATACTGAAATTTTTGTAATCCACTTAAGTGTATTGTCCTAATGGTTATACTAGACCCCGGCACGTGCTACGCGCGTGCACGTTGTCGTCGTTGGTCGTGCGTGATGTCTTACGAGAACATGATCAACCCGACTCCTAGGATAATACAAGAATTGATCACTTCATAAAAATATTATTAATGTAAAACTAAACTTAATTTGCATAAGATAATGAAATAACAAAATTTAAAAACTCTTAAATATTTTTAAAAACTTGCTTGAGCGACCGGGATTACTTTTGAGAAATGTCTGATGTTGGGAGTATAATACTGAATGAAAGGTCGGATGTCGGGTCTATAATAATCAAACGAAGGCCGGTCGAATGCCGGGAGTAAAATACTCAAAGAAAGGTCGATCGGATGTCGGGAGTAAAATACTTAAAGAAATACTGGTTGGATGCCGAAAGTAAAATACGTATTTTGTCCCGACATATATTTTTTTTTTATCATATTCTTATAAACAAATATGATAAATATTTATCATGCTTGAGGTGTTGATATGAGAATTAAACATTTGATAAATATATCTGAAATTAAAATATAATTAAACTTAACTCTGAAAATATCAAAGTAATAAAACAAGAAATAAATTGATCAAATATATAATTTTATTTTTGTGTGCAAATTAGCGGGAATTTCTTGATGTTGTCATGGTAGATTTGTAATAGTCTTTATTTTATAGACATGGTAGTGAACGTATAAAGATACCTTAAGGGTATATTGAATGCATTCATTGACGAGTTCTGACCTATGAGCGTACGTCTTAAATCTCAAATAGTATGAGTGCATAGGACTGACTGAATCCTACGAATGTTGTGTGAGTGAAAATACTAATAGAAAGTTCGAGGTTGGTATGAATACTCATAGAAAGTTCGAGGTCGAGCATTAGCGATAGTTGGTATGAGATAAGATAGTATGACATGATACATGAGTGAAAATTACTCATAGAATGTTCGAGATTGAGCATTAACCGATAGTTGATATTATCATGATAGATTTGTAATTGTCGTTGTAATAGCATGTATGAATACTCATAGAAATTAGTTCGAGGTCGGGCATTACGCGATAGTTGATATGAGATGAGATATTATGACATGGTATGTGAGTGAAAATACTCACAGTATGACTATAAACAATGCACAATGTCAACTTTATCAAATATCGACATATATTTGTTTGATCATATTCTTAGTAGCAAATATTTTTAAAAAATTGCTCGAGCAACCGGGACCAAGAACCACTACTAAAGAGGTTCCCGGCTGCTCGAATAATTTTTTAAAATTATTTACAACAAAATTAATTTTATTTAATTATATTAGGTAATTTAAGTTTAGTTTTACAATTCAAATAACATTTTTAATCAAGTGTTTAGAGTAAAATT
The DNA here is from genome assembly GCA_946814005.1 of Chamaenerion angustifolium. Classification (NCBI taxonomy): domain Eukaryota; kingdom Viridiplantae; phylum Streptophyta; class Magnoliopsida; order Myrtales; family Onagraceae; genus Chamaenerion; species Chamaenerion angustifolium. The sequence goes on from OX328270.1 coordinate 6,151,480, forward strand.
GGAATAAACTCAACGATGTACCTTCATAATATGTAGATATGTGTTGCGTATATATATAGATATATTTAATTAACTACTAAACTATACTGAAATTTTTGTAATCCACTTAAGTGTATTGTCCTAATGGTTATACTAGACTCCGGCACGTGGTACGCGCGTGCACGTTGTCGTCGTTGGTCGTGCGTGAAGTCTTACGAGAACATGATCAACCCGACTCCTAGGATAATACAAGAATTGATCACTTCATAAAAATATTATTAATGTAAAACTAAACTTAATTTGCATAAGATAATGAAATAACAAAATTTAAAAACTCTTAAATATTTTTAAAAACTTGCTTGAGCGACCGGGATTACTTTTGAGAAATGTCTGATGTTGGGAGTATAATACTGAATGAAAGGTCGGATGTCGGGTCTATAATAATCAAACGAAGGCCGGTCGAATGCCGGGAGTAAAATACTCAAAGAAAGGTCGATCGGATGTCGGGAGTAAAATACTTAAAGAAAGACTGGTTGGATGCCGAAAGTAAAATACGTATTTTGTCCCGACATATATATTTTTTTATCATATTCTTATAAACAAATATGATAAATATTTATCATGCTTGAGGTGTTGATATGAGAATTAAACATTTGATAAATATATCTGAAATTAAAATATAATTAAACTTAACTCTGAAAATATCAAAGTAATAAAACAAGAAATAAATTGATCAAATATATAATTTTATTTTTGTGTGCAAATTAGCGGGAATTTCTTGATGTTGTCATGGTAGATTTGTAATAGTCTTTATTTTATAGACATGGTAGTGAACGTGTAAAGATACCTTAAGGGTATATTGAATGCATTCATTGACGAGTTCTGACCTATGAGCGTACGTCTTAAATCTCAAATAGTATGAGTGCATAGGACTGACTGAATCCTACGAATGTTGTGTGAGTGAAAATACTAATAGAAAGTTCAAGGTTGGTATGAATACTCATAGAAAGTTCGAGGTCGAGCATTAGCGATAGTTGGTATGAGATAAGATAGTACGACATGATACATGAGTGAAAATTACTCATAGAATGTTCGAGATTGAGCATTAAACGATAGTTGATATTATCATGATAGATTTGTAATAGTCGTTGTAATAGCATGTATGAATACTCATAGAAATTAGTTCGAGGTCGGGCATTACGCGATAGTTGATATGAGATGAGATATTATGACATGGTATGTGAGTGAAAATACTCACAGTATGACTATAAACAATGCACAATGTCAACTTTATCAAATATCGACATATATTTGTTTGATCATATTCTTAGTAGCAAATATTTTTAAAAAATTGCTCGAGCAACCGGGACCAAGAACCACTACTAAAGAGGTTCCCGGCTGCTCGAATAATTTTTTAAAATTATTTACAACAAAATTAATTTTATTTAATTATATTAGGTAATTTAAGTTTAGTTTTACAATTCAAATAACATTTTTAATCAAGTGTTTAGAGTAAAATTGGAATAAACTCAACGATGTACCTTCATAATATGTAGATATGTGTTGCGTATATATATAGATATATTTAATTAACTACTAAACTATACTGAAATTTTTGTAATCCACTTAAGTGTATTGTCCTAATGGTTATACTAGACCCCGGCACGTGGTACGCGCGTGCACGTTGTCGTCGTTGGTCGTGCGTGAAGTCTTACGAGAACATGATCAACCCGACTCCTAGGATAATACAAGAATTGATCACTTCATAAAAATATTATTAATGTAAAACTAAACTTAATTTGCATAAGATAATGAAATAACAAAATTTAAAAACTCTTAAATATTTTTAAAAACTTGCTTGAGCGACCGGGATTACTTTTGAGAAATGTCTGATGTTGGGAGTATAATACTGAATGAAAGGTCGGATGTCGGGTCTATAATAATCAAACGAAGGCCGGTCGAATGCCGGGAGTAAAATACTCAAAGAAAGGTCGATCGGATGTCGGGAGTAAAATACTTAAAGAAAGACTGGTTGGATGCCGAAAGTAAAATACGTATTTTGTCCCGACATATATATTTTTTTATCATATTCTTATAAACAAATATGATAAATATTTATCATGCTTGAGGTGTTGATATGAGAATTAAACATTTGATAAATATATCTGAAATTAAAATATAATTAAACTTAACTCTGAAAATATCAAAGTAATAAAACAAGAAATAAATTGATCAAATATATAATTTTATTTTTGTGTGCAAATTAGCGGGAATTTCTTGATGTTGTCATGGTAGATTTGTAATAGTCTTTATTTTATAGACATGGTAGTGAACGTGTAAAGATACCTTAAGGGTATATTGAATGCATTCATTGACGAGTTCTGACCTATGAGCGTACGTCTTAAATCTCAAATAGTATGAGTGCATAGGACTGACTGAATCCTACGAATGTTGTGTGAGTGAAAATACTAATAGAAAGTTCAAGGTTGGTATGAATACTCATAGAAAGTTCGAGGTCGAGCATTAGCGATAGTTGGTATGAGATAAGATAGTATGACATGATACATGAGTGAAAATTACTCATAGAATGTTCGAGATTGAGCATTAAACGATAGTTGATATTATCATGATAGATTTGTAATAGTCGTTGTAATAGCATGTATGAATACTCATAGAAATTAGTTCGAGGTCGGGCATTACGCGATAGTTGATATGAGATGAGATATTATGACATGGTATGTGAGTGAAAATACTCACAGTATGACTATAAACAATGCACAATGTCAACTTTATCAAATATCGACATATATTTGTTTGATCATATTCTTAGTAGCAAATATTTTTAAAAAATTGCTCGAGCAACCGGGACCAAGAACCACTACTAAAGAGGTTCCCGGTTTCTCGAATAATTTTTTAAAAATATTTACAACAAAATTAATTTTATTTAATTATATTAGGTAATTTAAGTTTAGTTTTACAATTCAAATAACATTTTTAATCAAGTGTTTAGAGTAAAATTGGAATAAACTCAACGATGTACCTTCATAATATGTAGATATGTGTTGCGTATATATATAGATATATTTAATTAACTACTAAACTATACTGAAATTTTTGTAATCCACTTAAGTGTATTGTCCTAATGGTTATACTAGACCCCGGCACGTGGTACGCGCGTGCACGTTGTCGTCGTTGGTCGTGCGTGAAGTCTTACGAGAACATGATCAACCCGACTCCTAGGATAATACAAGAATTGATCACTTCATAAAAATATTATTAATGTAAAACTAAACTTAATTTGCATAAGATAATGAAATAACAAAATTTAAAAACTCTTAAATATTTTTAAAAACTTGCTTGAGCGACCGGGATTACTTTTGAGAAATGTCTGATGTTGGGAGTATAATACTGAATGAAAGGTCGGATGTCGGGTCTATAATAATCAAACGAAGGCCGGTCGAATGCCGGGAGTAAAATACTCAAAGAAAGGTCGATCGGATGTCGGGAGTAAAATACTTAAAGAAAGACTGGTTGGATGCCGAAAGTAAAATACGTATTTTGTCCCGACATATATATTTTTTTATCATATTCTTATAAACAAATATGATAAATATTTATCATGCTTGAGGTGTTGATATGAGAATTAAACATTTGATAAATATATATGAAATTAAAATATAATTAAACTTAACTCTGAAAATATCAAAGTAATAAAACAAGAAATAAATTGATCAAATATATAATTTTATTTTTGTGTGCAAATTAGCGGGAATTTCTTGATGTTGTCATGGTAGATTTGTAATAGTCTTTATTTTATAGACATGGTAGTGAACGTGTAAAGATACCTTAAGGGTATATTGAATGCATTCATTGACGAGTTCTGACCTATGAGCGTACGTCTTAAATCTCAAATAGTATGAGTGCATAGGACTGACTGAATCCTACGAATGTTGTGTGAGTGAAAATACTAATAGAAAGTTCGAGGTTGGTATGAATACTCATAGAAAGTTCGAGGTCGAGCATTAGCGATAGTTGGTATGAGATAAGATAGTATGACATGATACATGAGTGAAAATTACTCATAGAATGTTCGAGATTGAGCATTAAACGATAGTTGATATTATCATGATAGATTTGTAATTGTCGTTGTAATAGCATGTATGAATACTCATAGAAATTAGTTCGAGGTCGGGCATTACGCGATAGTTGATATGAGATGAGATATTATGACATGGTATGTGAGTGAAAATACTCACAGTATGACTATAAACAATGCACAATGTCAACTTTATCAAATATCGACATATATTTGTTTGATCATATTCTTAGTAGCAAATATTTTTAAAAAATTATTCGAGCAGCCGGGACCAAGAACCACTACTAAAGAGGTTCCCGGCTGCTCGAATAATTTTTTAAAATTATTTACAACAAAATTAATTTTATTTAATTATATTAGGTAATTTAAGTTTAGTTTTACAATTCAAATAACATTTTTAATCAAGTGTTTAGAGTAAAATTGGAATAAACTCAACGATGTACCTTCATAATATGTAGATATGTGTTGCGTATATATATAGATATATTTAATTAACTACTAAACTATACTGAAATTTTTGTAATCCACTTAAGTGTATTGTCCTAATGGTTATACTAGACCCCGGCACGTGGTACGCGCGTGCACGTTGTCGTCGTTGGTCGTGCGTGAAGTCTTACGAGAACATGATCAACCCGACTCCTAGGATAATACAAGAATTGATCACTTCATAAAAATATTATTAATGTAAAACTAAACTTAATTTGCATAAGATAATGAAATAACAAAATTTAAAAACTCTTAAATATTTTTAAAAACTTGCTTGAGCGACCGGGATTACTTTTGAGAAATGTCTGATGTTGGGAGTATAATACTGAATGAAAGGTCGGATGTCGGGTCTATAATAATCAAACGAAGGCCGGTCGAATGCCGGGAGTAAAATACTCAAAGAAAGGTCGATCGGATGTCGGGAGTAAAATACTTAAAGAAAGACTGGTTGGATGCCGAAAGTAAAATACGTATTTTGTCCCGACATATATATTTTTTTATCATATTCTTATAAACAAATATGATAAATATTTATCATGCTTGAGGTGTTGATATGAGAATTAAACATTTGATAAATATATCTGAAATTAAAATATAATTAAACTTAACTCTGAAAATATCAAAGTAATAAAACAAGAAATAAATTGATCAAATATATAATTTTATTTTTGTGTGCAAATTAGCGGGAATTTCTTGATGTTGTCATGGTAGATTTGTAATAGTCTTTATTTTATAGACATGGTAGTGAACGTGTAAAGATACCTTAAGGGTATATTGAATGCATTCATTGACGAGTTCTGACCTATGAGCGTACGTCTTAAATCTCAAATAGTATGAGTGCATAGGACTGACTGAATCCTACGAATGTTGTGTGAGTGAAAATACTAATAGAAAGTTCAAGGTTGGTATGAATACTCATAGAAAGTTCGAGGTCGAGCATTAGCGATAGTTGGTATGAGATAAGATAGTACGACATGATACATGAGTGAAAATTACTCATAGAATGTTCGAGATTGAGCATTAAACGATAGTTGATATTATCATGATAGATTTGTAATAGTCGTTGTAATAGCATGTATGAATACTCATAGAAATTAGTTCGAGGTCGGGCATTACGCGATAGTTGATATGAGATGAGATATTATGACATGGTATGTGAGTGAAAATACTCACAGTATGACTATAAACAATGCACAATGTCAACTTTATCAAATATCGACATATATTTGTTTGATCATATTCTTAGTAGCAAATATTTTTAAAAAATTGCTCGAGCAACCGGGACCAAGAACCACTACTAAAGAGGTTCCCGGCTGCTCGAATAATTTTTTAAAATTATTTACAACAAAATTAATTTTATTTAATTATATTAGGTAATTTAAGTTTAGTTTTACAATTCAAATAACATTTTTAATCAAGTGTTTAGAGTAAAATTGGAATAAACTCAACGATGTACCTTCATAATATGTAGATATGTGTTGCGTATATATATAGATATATTTAATTAACTACTAAACTATACTGAAATTTTTGTAATCCACTTAAGTGTATTGTCCTAATGGTTATACTAGACCCCGGCACGTGGTACGCGCGTGCACGTTGTCGTCGTTGGTCGTGCGTGAAGTCTTACGAGAACATGATCAACCCGACTCCTAGGATAATACAAGAATTGATCACTTCATAAAAATATTATTAATGTAAAACTAAACTTAATTTGCATAAGATAATGAAATAACAAAATTTAAAAACTCTTAAATATTTTTAAAAACTTGCTTGAGCGACCGGGATTACTTTTGAGAAATGTCTGATGTTGGGAGTATAATACTGAATGAAAGGTCGGATGTCGGGTCTATAATAATCAAACGAAGGCCGGTCGAATGCCGGGAGTAAAATACTCAAAGAAAGGTCGATCGGATGTCGGGAGTAAAATACTTAAAGAAACACTGGTTGGATGCCGAAAGTAAAATACGTATTTTGTCCCGACATATATATTTTTTTATCATATTCTTATGAACAAATATGATAAATATTTATCATGCTTGAGGTGTTGATATGAGAATTAAACATTTGATAAATATATCTGAAATTAAAATATAATTAAACTTAACTCTGAAAATATCAAAGTAATAAAACAAGAAATAAATTGATCAAATATATAATTTTATTTTTGTGTGCAAATTAGCGGGAATTTCTTGATGTTGTCATGGTAGATTTGTAATAGTCTTTATTTTATAGACATGGTAGTGAACGTGTAAAGATACCTTAAGGGTATATTGAATGCATTCATTGACGAGTTCTGACCTATGAGCGTACGTCTTAAATCTCAAATAGTATGAGTGCATAGGACTGACTGAATCCTACGAATGTTGTGTGAGTGAAAATACTAATAGAAAGTTCAAGGTTGGTATGAATACTCATAGAAAGTTCGAGGTCGAGCATTAGCGATAGTTGGTATGAGATAAGATAGTACGACATGATACATGAGTGAAAATTACTCATAGAATGTTCGAGATTGAGCATTAAACGATAGTTGATATTATCATGATAGATTTGTAATAGTCGTTGTAATAGCATGTATGAATACTCATAGAAATTAGTTCGAGGTCGGGCATTACGCGATAGTTGATATGAGATGAGATATTATGACATGGTATGTGAGTGAAAATACTCACAGTATGACTATAAACAATGCACAATGTCAACTTTATCAAATATCGACATATATTTGTTTGATCATATTCTTAGTAGCAAATATTTTTAAAAAATTGCTCGAGCAACCGGGACCAAGAACCACTACTAAAGAGGTTCCCGGCTGCTCGAATAATTTTTTAAAATTATTTACAACAAAATTAATTTTATTTAATTATATTAGGTAATTTAAGTTTAGTTTTACAATTCAAATAACATTTTTAATCAAGTGTTTAGAGTAAAATTGGAATAAACTCAACGATGTACCTTCATAATATGTAGATATGTGTTGCGTATATATATAGATATATTTAATTAACTACTAAACTATACTGAAATTTTTGTAATCCACTTAAGTGTATTGTCCTAATGGTTATACTAGACCCCGGCACGTGGTACGCGCGTGCACGTTGTCGTCGTTGGTCGTGCGTGAAGTCTTACGAGAACATGATCAACCCGACTCCTAGGATAATACAAGAATTGATCACTTCATAAAAATATTATTAATGTAAAACTAAACTTAATTTGCATAAGATAATGAAATAACAAAATTTAAAAACTCTTAAATATTTTTAAAAACTTGCTTGAGCGACCGGGATTACTTTTGAGAAATGTCTGATGTTGGGAGTATAATACTGAATGAAAGGTCGGATGTCGGGTCTATAATAATCAAACGAAGGCCGGTCGAATGCCGGGAGTAAAATACTCAAAGAAAGGTCGATCGGATGTCGGGAGTAAAATACTTAAAGAAAGACTGGTTGGATGCCGAAAGTAAAATACGTATTTTGTCCCGACATATATATTTTTTTATCATATTCTTATAAACAAATATGATAAATATTTATCATGCTTGAGGTGTTGATATGAGAATTAAACATTTGATAAATATATCTGAAATTAAAATATAATTAAACTTAACTCTGAAAATATCAAAGTAATAAAACAAGAAATAAATTGATCAAATATATAATTTTATTTTTGTGTGCAAATTAGCGGGAATTTCTTGATGTTGTCATGGTAGATTTGTAATAGTCTTTATTTTATAGACATGGTAGTGAACGTGTAAAGATACCTTAAGGGTATATTGAATGCATTCATTGACGAGTTCTGACCTATGAGCGTACGTCTTAAATCTCAAATAGTATGAGTGCATAGGACTGACTGAATCCTACGAATGTTGTGTGAGTGAAAATACTAATAGAAAGTTCAAGGTTGGTATGAATACTCATAGAAAGTTCGAGGTCGAGCATTAGCGATAGTTGGTATGAGATAAGATAGTACGACATGATACATGAGTGAAAATTACTCATAGAATGTTCGAGATTGAGCATTAAACGATAGTTGATATTATCATGATAGATTTGTAATAGTCGTTGTAATAGCATGTATGAATACTCATAGAAATTAGTTCGAGGTCGGGCATTACGCGATAGTTGATATGAGATGAGATATTATGACATGGTATGTGAGTGAAAATACTCACAGTATGACTATAAACAATGCACAATGTCAACTTTATCAAATATCGACATATATTTGTTTGATCATATTCTTAGTAGCAAATATTTTTAAAAAATTGCTCGAGCAACCGGGACCAAGAACCACTACTAAAGAGGTTCCCGGTTGCTCGAATAATTTTTTAAAAATATTTACAACAAAATTAATTTTATTTAATTATATTAGGTAATTTAAGTTTAGTTTTACAATTCAAATAACATTTTTAATCAAGTGTTTAGAGTAAAATTGGAATAAACTCAACGATGTACCTTCATAATATGTAGATATGTGTTGCGTATATATATAGATATATCTAATTAACTACTAAACTATACTGAAATTTTTGTAATCCACTTAAGTGTATTGTCTTAATGGTTATACTAGATCCCGGCAAGAGCTACGCGCGTGCACGTTGTCGTCGTTGGTCGTGCGTGAAGTCTTACGAGAACATGATCAACCCGACTCCTAGGATAATACAAGAATTGATCACTTCATAAAAATATTTTTAATGTAAAACTAAACTTACTTTGCATAAGATAATGAAATAATAAAATTTAAAATTTTTTAAATATTTTTAAAAACTTGCTTGAGCGACCGGGATTACTTTTGAGAAATGTCTGATTTGGGGAGTATAATACTGAATGAAAGGTCGGATGTCGAGGTCGGTCGAATGCCGGGAGTAAAATACTCAAAGAAAGGTCGATCGGATGTCGGGAGTAAAATACTCAAAGAAAGACTGGTTGGATGCCGAAAGTAAAATACGCATTTTGTCCCGACATATATTTTTTTTTATCATATTCTTATAAACAAATATGATAAATATTTATCATGCTTGAGGTGTTGATATGAGAATTAAACATTTGATAAATATATCTGAAATTAAAATATAATTAAACTTAACTCTGAAAATATCAAAGTAATAAAACAAGAAATAAATTGATCAAATATATAATTTTATTTTTGTGTGCAAATTAGCGGGAATTTCTTGATGTTGTCATGGTAGATTTGTAATAGTCTTTATTTTATAGACATGGTAGTGAACGTGTAAAGATACCTTAAGGGTATATTGAATGCATTCATTGACGAGTTCTGACCTATGAGCGTACGTCTTAAATCTCAAATAGTATGAGTGCATAGGACTGACTGAATCCTACGAATGTTGTGTGAGTGAAAATACTAATAGAAAGTTCAAGGTTGGTATGAATACTCATAGAAAGTTCGAGGTCGAGCATTAGCGATAGTTGGTATGAGATAAGATAGTATGACATGATACATGAGTGAAAATTACTCATAGAATGTTCGAGATTGAGCATTAAACGATAGTTGATATTATCATGATAGATTTGTAATAGTCGTTGTAATAGCATGTATGAATACTCATAGAAATTAGTTCGAGGTCGGGCATTACGCGATAGTTGATATGAGATGAGATATTATTACATGGTATGTGAGTGAAAATACTCACAGTATGACTATAAACAATGCACAATGTCAACTTTATCAAATATCAACATATATTTGTTTGATCATATTCTTAGTAGCAAATATTTTTAAAAAATTGCTCGAGCAACCGGGACCAAGAACCACTACTAAAGAGGTTCCCGGTTGCTCGAATAATTTTTTAAAAATATTTACAACAAAATTAATTTTATTTAATTATATTAGGTAATTTAAGTTTAGTTTTACAATTCAAATAACATTTTTAATCAAGTGTTTAGAGTAAAATTGGAATAAACTCAACGATGTACCTTCATAATATGTAGATATGTGTTGCGTATATATATAGATATATCTAATTAACTACTAAACTATACTGAAATTTTTGTAATCCACTTAAGTGTATTGTCCTAATGGTTATACTAGACCCCGGCACGAGCTACGCGCGTGCACGTTGTCGTCGTTGGTCGTGCGTGAAGTCTTACGAGAACATGATCAACCCGACTCCTAGGATAATACAAGAATTGATCACTTCATAAAAATATTATTAATGTAAAACTAAACTTAATTTGCATAAGATAATGAAATAATAAAATTTAAAAAATCTTAAATATTCTTAAAAACTTGCTTGAGCGACCGGGATTACTTTTGAGAAATGTCTGATTTTGGGAGTATAATACTGAATGAAAGGTCGGATGTCGAGGTCGGTCGAATGCCGGGAGTAAAATACTCAAAGAAAGGTCGATCGGATGTCGGGAGTAAAATACTCAAAGAAAGACTGGTTGGATGCCGAAAGTAAAATACGCATTTTGTCCCGACATATATTTTTTTTTATCATATTCTTATAAACAAATATGATAAATATTTATCATGCTTGAGGTGTTGATATGATAATTAAACATTTGATAAATATATCTGAAATTAAAATATAATTAAACTTAACTCTGAAAATATCAAAGTAATAAAACAAGAAATAAATTGATCAAATATATAATTTTATTTTTGTGTGCAAATTAGCGGGAATTTCTTGATGTTGTCATGGTAGATTTGTAATAGTCTTTATTTTATAGACATGGTAGTGAACGTGTAAAGATACCTTAAGGGTATATTGAATGCATTCATTGACGAGTTCTGACCTATAAGCGTACGTCTTAAATCTCAAATAGTATGAGTGCATAGGACTGACTGAATCCTACGAATGTTGTCTGAGTGAAAATACTAATAGAAAGTTCGAGGTTGGTATGAATACTCATAGAAAGTTCGAGGTCGAGCATTAGCGATAGTTGGTATGAGATAAGATAGTATGACATGATACATGAGTGCAAATTACTCATAGAATGTTCGAGATTGAGCATTAAACGATAGTTGATATTATCATGATAGATTTGTAATAGTCGTTGTAATAGCATGTATGAATACTCATAGAAATTAGTTCGAGGTCGGGCATTACGCGATAGTTGATATGAGATGAGATATTATGACATGGTATGTGAGTGAAAATACTCACAGTATGACTATAAACAATGCACAATGTCAACTTTATCAAATATCGACATATATTTGTTTGATCATATTCTTAGTAGCAAATATTTTTAAAAAATTGCTCGAGCAACCGGGACCAAGAACCACTACTAAAGAGGTTCCCGGTTGCTCGAATAATTTTTTAAAAATATTTACAACAAAATTAATTTTATTTAATTATATTAGGTAATTTAAGTTTAGTTTTACAATTCAAATAACATTTTTAATCAAGTGTTTAGAGTAAAATTGGAATAAACTCAACGATGTACCTTCATAATATGTAGATATGTGTTGCGTATATATATAGATATATCTAATTAACTACTAAACTATACTGAAATTTTTGTAATCCACTTAAGTGTATTGTCCTAATGGTTATACTAGACCCCAGCACGAGCTACGCGCGTGCACGTTGTCGTCGTTGGTCGTGCGTGAAGTCTTACGAGAACATGATCAACCCGACTCCTAGGATAATACAAGAATTGATCACTTCATAAAAATATTATTAATGTAAAACTAAACTTAATTTGCATAAGATAATGAAATAATAAAATTTAAAAAATCTTAAATATTCTTAAAAACTTGCTTGAGCGACCGGGATTACTTTTGAGAAATGTCTGATTTTGGGAGTATAATACTGAATGAAAGGTCGGATGTCGAGGTCGGTCGAATGCCGGGAGTAAAATACTCAAAGAAAGGTCGATCGGATGTCGGGAGTAAAATACTCAAAGAAAGACTGGTTGGATGCCGAAAGTAAAATACGCATTTTGTCCCGACATATATTTTTTATTATCATATTCTTATAAACAAATATGATAAATATTTATCATGCTTGAGGTGTTGATATGAGAATTAAACATTTGATAAATATATCTGAAATTAAAATATAATTAAACTTAACTCTGAAAATATCAAAGTAATAAAACAAGAAATAAATTGATCAAATATATAATTTTATTTTTGTGTGCAAATTAGCGGGAATTTCTTGATGTTGTCATGGTAGATTTGTAATAGTCATTATTTTATAGACATGGTAGTGAACGTGTCAAGATACCTTAAGGGTATATTGAATGCATTCATTGACGAGTTCTGACCTATAAGCGTACGTCTTAAATCTCAAATAGTATGAGTGCATAGGACTGACTGAATCCTACGATTGTTGTCTGAGTGAAAATACTAATAGAAAGTTCGAGGTTGGTATGAATACTCATAGAAAGTTCGAGGTCGAGCATTAGCGATAGTTGGTATGAGATAAGATAGTATGACATGATACATGAGTGCAAATTACTCATAGAATGTTCGAGATTGAGCATTAAACGATAGTTGATATTATCATGATAGATTTGTAATAGTCGTTGTAATAGCATGTATGAATACTCATAGAAATTAGTTCGAGGTCGGGCATTACGCGATAGTTGATATGAGATGAGATATTATGACATGGTATGTGAGTGAAAATACTCACAGTATGACTATAAACAATGCACAATGTCAACTTTATCAAATATCGACATATATTTGTTTGATCATATTCTTAGTAGCAAATATTTTTAAAAAATTGCTCGAGCAACCGGGACCAAGAACCACTACTAAAGAGGTTCCCGGTTGCTCGAATAATTTTTTAAAAATATTTACAACAAAATTAATTTTATTTAATTATATTAGGTAATTTAAGTTTAGTTTTACAATTCAAATAACATTTTTAATCAAGTGTTTAGAGTAAAATTGGAATAAACTCAACGATGTACCTTCATAATATGTAGATATGTGTTGCGTATATATATAGATATATCTAATTAACTACTAAACTATACTGAAATTTTTGTAATCCACTTAAGTGTATTGTCCTAATGGTTATACTAGACCCCGGCACGAGCTACGCGCGTGCACGTTGTCGTCGTTGGTCGTGCGTGAAGTCTTACGAGAACATGATCAACCCGACTCCTAGGATAATACAAGAATTGATCACTTCATAAAAATATTATTAATGTAAAACTAAACTTAATTTGCATAAGATAATGAAATAATAAAATTTAAAAAATCTTAAATATTCTTAAAAACTTGCTTGAGCGACCGGGATTACTTTTGAGAAATGTCTGATTTTGGGAGTATAATACTGAATGAAAGGTCGGATGTCGAGGTCGGTCGAATGCCGGGAGTAAAATACTCAAAGAAAGGTCGATCGGATGTCGGGAGTAAAATACTCAAAGAAAGACTGGTTGGATGCCGAAAGTAAAATACGCATTTTGTCCCGACATATATTTTTTATTATCATATTCTTATAAACAAATATGATAAATATTTATCATGCTTGAGGTGTTGATATGAGAATTAAACATTTGATAAATATATCTGAAATTAAAATATAATTAAACTTAACTCTGAAAATATCAAAGTAATAAAACAAGAAATAAATTGATCAAATATATAATTTTATTTTTGTGTGCAAATTAGCGGGAATTTCTTGATGTTGTCATGGTAGATTTGTAATAGTCATTATTTTATAGACATGGTAGTGAACGTGTCAAGATACCTTAAGGGTATATTGAATGCATTCATTGACGAGTTCTGACCTATAAGCGTACGTCTTAAATCTCAAATAGTATGAGTGCATAGGACTGACTGAATCCTACGAATGTTGTCTGAGTGAAAATACTAATAGAAAGTTCGAGGTTGGTATGAATACTCATAGAAAGTTCGAGGTCGAGCATTAGCGATAGTTGGTATGAGATAAGATAGTATGACATGATACATGAGTGCAAATTACTCATAGAATGTTCGAGATTGAGCATTAAACGATAGTTGATATTATCATGATAGATTTGTAATAGTCGTTGTAATAGCATGTATGAATACTCATAGAAATTAGTTCGAGGTCGGGCATTAGGCGATAGTTGATATGAGATGAGATATTATGACATGGTATGTGAGTGAAAATACTCACAGTATGACTATAAACAATGCACAATGTCAACTTTATCAAATATCGACATATATTTGTTTGATCATATTCTTAGTAGCAAATATTTTTAAAAAATTGCTCGAGCAACCGGGACCAAGAACCACTACTAAAGAGGTTCCCGGTTGCTCGAATAATTTTTTAAAAATATTTACAACAAAATTAATTTTATTTAATTATATTAGGTAATTTAAGTTTAGTTTTACAATTCAAATAACATTTTTAATCAAGTGTTTAGAGTAAAATTGGAATAAACTCAACGATGTACCTTCATAATATGTAGATATGTGTTGCGTATATATATAGATATATCTAATTAACTACTAAACTATACTGAAATTTTTGTAATCCACTTAAGTGTATTGTCCTAATGGTTATACTAGACCCCGGCACGAGCTACGCGCGTGCACGTTGTCGTCGTTGGTCGTGCGTGAAGTCTTACGAGAACATGATCAACCCGACTCCTAGGATAATACAAGAATTGATCACTTCATAAAAATATTATTAATGTAAAACTAAACTTAATTTGCATAAGATAATGAAATAATAAAATTTAAAAAATCTTAAATATTCTTAAAAACTTGCTTGAGCGACCGGGATTACTTTTGAGAAATGTCTGATTTGGGGAGTATAATACTGAATGAAAGGTCGGATGTCGAGGTCGGTCGAATGCCGGGAGTAAAATACTCAAAGAAAGGTCGATCGGATGTCGGGAGTAAAATACTCAAAGAAAGACTGGTTGGATGCCGAAAGTAAAATACGCATTTTGTCCCGACATATATTTTTTTTTATCATATTCTTATAAACAAATATGATAAATATTTATCATGCTTGAGGTGTTGATATGATAATTAAACATTTGATAAATATATCTGAAATTAAAATATAATTAAACTTAACTCTGAAAATATCAAAGTAATAAAACAAGAAATAAATTGATCAAATATATAATTTTATTTTTGTGTGCAAATTAGCGGGAATTTCTTGATGTTGTCATGGTAGATTTGTAATAGTCTTTATTTTATAGACATGGTAGTGAACGTGTCAAGATACCTTAAGGGTATATTGAATGCATTCATTGACGAGTTCTGACCTATGAGCGTACGTCTTAAATCTCAAATAGTATGAGTGCATAGGACTGACTGAATCCTACGAATGTTGTCTGAGTGAAAATACTAATAGAAAGTTCGAGGTTGGTATGAATACTCATAGAAAGTTCGAGGTCGAGCATTAGCGATAGTTGGTATGAGATAAGATAGTATGACATGATACATGAGTGCAAATTACTCATAGAATGTTCGAGATTGAGCATTAAACGATAGTTGATATTATCATGATAGATTTGTAATAGTCGTTGTAATAGCATGTATGAATACTCATAGAAATTAGTTCGAGGTCGGGCATTACGCGATAGTTGACATTAGATGAGATATTATGACATGGTATGTGAGTGAAAATACTCATAGTATGACTATAAACAATGCACAATGTCAACTTTATCAAATATCGACATATATTTGTTTGATCATATTCTTAGTAGCAAATATTTTTAAAAAATTGCTCGAGCAACCGGGACCAAGAACCACTACTAAAGAGGTTCCCGGTTGCTCGAATAATTTTTTAAAAATATTTACAACAAAATTACTTTTATTTAATTATATTAGGTAATTTAAGTTTAGTTTTACAATTCAAATAACATTTTTAATCAAGTGTTTAGAGTAAAATTGGAATAAACTCAACGATGTACCTTCATAATATGTAGATATGTGTTGCGTATATATATAGATATATCTAATTAACTACTAAACTATACTGAAATTTTTGTAATCCACTTAAGTGTATTGTCCTAATGGTTATACTAGACCCCGGTGATAGGATACTCGAATTAAGCAAAGAAAAACGAAAGCTAGAGCTTACTTGAAGATGAAGAAATGAAATCTGATTATCTTGAGTTAGTTTAAGTCGTTACACGCCTTCCTTATTTATAGGCTTCTAAGAAACAGAAATTGCACTTCGATCCCTCTTATATTTGCAGATCTATCCTCTAGTTATATGTAATTATACATATATCCTAACATTTCCCTATCAAGATCCACTTCTTTGTTCGACTCCTTGTTTGATGATCCTTGTATGATGATCCTTGAATACTTTGCAGCTTCTATTCAACCAATTGTGGTCGCCAACTGAACTTGATCTTGTTATTGTGGTCGCCAAATGCACATTTGGTCGCCAAATGCACTTGTGGTCGCCAACTGAACTTGATCTTGTTATTGTGGTCGCCAAATCCACATTTGGTCACCAAATGAACTCAATCTTGTCATTGTGTTCGCCAAATTGCTGCAACAAGATACTAACACAGAGTACTTCTATGATTGTATTAGCTTTACCTTGCTTCACTTGACATCATCATAGCAATTTCACAGATAGTCATGCCACAGATTGGACATACCAGCATAAATCCATTGACACACACATACTCACATCTTCTGAAACAGAATGACACAATCATGTCTAATACATAACCAATCATGATCATCTAGATCATTCTCAGTATCCACACACCACGAACAGCGAACATCACAGCTCAAACTATCATACAAATATACACATCATTAATACCATTTAGTCAAACAATGGAGCTTCTATCTAACCATAACACACGCTCAACAGTATTAAGCTGACATAACCATCTGCCTACTACTCAATATCATACACCTCATACAGCTATCTTTCTTCTACTGATCTTCTTCTTTTGAAGTTTTTTTTTTTTCTTTCCTTTCAACTTCATTTATTGACAGAAGGGTTTTAGCCCTTATCTTACCAACACTAGCTGAAGGGTTTGAGCCCTTATCTTTACTTCCTCAAGATCTGTTTCAAAGTATCTTGACGTTGTCTTTGAAACACCTCTGTTTTTGGAATCAAGCTAGGTTTTATGCCAATATATCCAGCTTATATCACTAAACTGAACTTCAATTTTTTTCTTTTCTTCCTTTTTTTTTTTCTTCACAGATGAAGAAAGATAAGATAGAATGATGATGAGATACGGTAGAAGGCAGATATTATAATCAGACTTACTACTCTTGAATGCAAGTTACAGCAAGAAACTGCCCCACATGAAAGACTGAAATCATATCAGCTGACAGCATACTCATTAGATAGATTTGATCTGTAAATGCACTATCACATGCTGAATGAATACCAAAAAAATCTAAACAACATGATACGAAATGCACCAGACCAGATCAGTACACTAAGTTGACAGAAAATGCACGCACAGGTATGTTATAGATTTTGCAGACTTGAACAGTCTTTGACAAAACTAATATGAAACTAACTATGATCTAACAACCTTAGCAACACAGCACAAAATCATAGATTTACTCTGAATTAATACCTTGAGAAAGCAACAGAATCATCTTATCTTCATTAACCTCAGAAACCGAGAACACCCCCAGCTTCTTCCTACAAGGCACAAACGATTTCTCTGTTAGAGGCTTAGTAAAAATATCAGCAATCTGCTCACTGGATGGAACATAGTTAACCATAATCTGGCCAGAATTTACTTTCTCCCTAACAAAAAATAAATCAATTTCAACATGTTTCATTTTTGAGTGTTGTATTGGATTCTCAGTTATGGCTGCAGCACTTATACTGTCTGTCCAAAGAGTTGGAACAGATGACATCTGTAATCCCATTTCAGTTAAGAGTGACTTCACCCAGATGAGCTCACACACAGCATTAGCTATGGCCCTAAACTCTGCTTCAGCACTAGACCGAGCTACAACTGATTGCTTCTTTGAACTCCATATGATTGGGTTGCCATTTAGCAAGAGATAATGCCCAGATATAGACTTTCTGTCAGCTACATCTCCTCCCCAATCTGCATCAGTATACGAAGTTAAAGAAATTTCTTTCATGGAAAAAGAATTGTTTCGAAACATTAGACCATGATTAATTGTCCCCTTCAAGTATCTGACAATGTGCAGAGTGGCTTTCCAATGAATTTGAGCTGGTGTCTGCATGTATTGACTTAGCTTATTGACGGAGAAGTTTATATCAGGCCTTGTTACACAGATATGCTGCAACGCTCCAATTGTACTTCTGTATAACGTAACATCTTCAAATACTTCTGATTCAACCTCAGACACAGTCTTTGAAAGACAAGTACCTGTCATGGGTGTAGGAAACGAAGAGGCATCAGTAAGACCCAACTTATCAATCAGATCTTGTATGTATTTTTTCTGATTTAGAAGTAAGAATTCATCTGTAGCTGTAACTTCCATGCCCAGAAAGTAACTAAGACTACCAAGATCTTTCAGTTTGAATTCTGAATTGATAGCATGAATTACCTTATCAATTGCAGCTGCTGACTGACCTGTGACAACTATATCATCGACATATACTAATAGGTAAACAGAACCATCACCAGATTGATTTATAAACAGACAACTATCTGATACAGATGCTTTAAACTTCAGATTTTTAATAAGAAAACACTTGAGTTTTTCAAACCAAGCCCGAGGAGCTTGTTTTAAACCGTATAGCGCCTTCTTTAGCCTACACACAAGTGGTGTTTCAGATCCATGTTTTACCTCAAACCCAGGAGGTTGAACCATATAAACCTCCTCAGTTAACTCACCATGTAAAAATGCGTTGTTGATGTCGATCTGTCTCAAATTCTACTTGTGAGTTAAGGCTAAAGACAGTATTACACGAACAGTAGCAGGCTTTACCACAGGGCTAAATGTTTCTTGAAAATCAAAACCCGGTTTTTGTGAGAAACCTTTGGCAACTAATCTAGCCTTGTACCTGGCTATGGTCCCATCTGCATTCCTTTTAATCTTAAACAGCCATTTACAGCCTATTGGAATCCTACCTGAAGGAAGCTCAACCACTGACCAGGTATTGTTAAGCTGCAGAGCTGCATATTCCTCTTCAATGGCAGCTTTCCAATGAGGACAGTTTAAAGCTTGATGAACAGACTTAGGTTCCAAGTTATCTAAGTCAAATGAGTCTTCTGCAGATGACAGAAGAGCCTGAAGAGAAGCTACAGAACCTGATTGTCCTTGTGCTTGAGTCTTGGATCTGGTCTGCATTGAATGTACATTGTGAGAAACACGAGATGACATAATAGGAGATACAGACGTAGTCCTAATAGGAGAGCCAGGAACAAGAGCAGAATCATGTAATCTATATGTAATAGTAGGTATAGAATCAACTGACACAGGTGTAGAGGAAATCTCAGCCTGATGCTGATCAGAATCAGAAACAGCACACTGATCATGCTGATCTTGTTGATTAATTGGTTGCCATCTATTATATGTGTTAGAAGTAGTTATAGGACACATACCAGGTGAGTTATTCATAAGAGGAGTAGACATTACAGGTGATGGTGAATTTGACATTCTGACTGTGGAAGGGGGTGTTATATCAGAAAACGAGACTGCACCAGATCCACCCTCTGTAGCCTGTCTATCAGATAAAACAAACTGAGAATCACATGGAATAAAGAACGGAAGAGATGTATAATTCTGTGTAGGAGCTGCAGAAATACAGAAACTACCTTGTTTATCAGCAAACGGAAAAACTTGTTCATGAAACACAACATTTCTAGACGTATATACACGCCCTGTTGCAGATATGCATTTATAACCATGATACTTGGAACAATAGCCTAAAAACACGCATGGTTCAGACCTCAAGGCAAGCTTAGATTTGTTGTATGGCCTTAAATGGGGAAAACATAAACAGCCGAAGACTTTAAGAAAGCTATAATCAGGAGATACCTTGAACAGCTTCTCATGAGGAGACATCTTTGACAGACTGTACGAAGGAAGTCGATTGATAAGAAATGTAGCTGTAAAGAACGCATCTGACCAGTAATGTAGGGGAACCGAGGCTTGAGCAAGAAGTGTCAATCCTAGCTCCACAATGTGTCGATGTTTTCGTTCCACAATTCCGTTCTGCTGAGACGAATAAGGACATGTTACACGATGAACAATTCCAAACGATGCAAGATATGTAGATAGAAAATGGAATTCCCCTCCTCCATCAGACTGGACTGCTTTTAGTGAATGCCCCAGCTGTTTTTCTGCAAGCTTATGGAAATCTACAAAACATTTAGCAGCATCACTCTTTTGTTTTAGGAAATAGATCCAAGTATACCTACTAAACGCATCTACAATGCTCAAGTAGTATCTGTTTCCGTTTGAGGTACATGCAGCTGGTCCCCATAGATCCACCTGAACAAGCTCAAGAGGATGTTTATATTCAGTAGATGAAGGCGAGAATGGTTGTTTCTTACTTTTTCCTACGGCACATGCAACACATTGAGTAGAGGAATGCTGAACAGGATGATTATGTATCCTTAAGAAGTTAAGAAGAATCTTGTTCGACGGATGTCCTAGCCTCATATGCCATAACTGAGAAGAATCAATTGATTTTACAGATGCAAGAAAACACTCAAAATCAGTATTATCAATCGGATCACAAGATATAACATTTGATTGAGCAATATCTTTGACAGAATCAATACGGATAGATATGATTTCATCAGTACCATGATTCACAAACATAGACTTCTTATTCATAGATGCCAAATCAGAATCCTTGTTTTCATTACAATTGACATGATTTTCAGCAACACACACCTTTGAACTGTTCACAGACTGCTCAGAACTACTCCTACCAGACTTAATCCTATCTAATTTGGACAAATCAAGTTTATATAAACCTGAATGTTCATAGCCATGTAAAAGAACTTGATGAGACTGAGAATCTCTTATTACACAATGCGTAGCATGGAACTCGAAGTAGACCTTGTTGTCCTTAGCGAACTGTGACACAGATAACAGATTCTTAGTCACAGATGGAGTGTATAACATGTTATGTAGCATTAAAGGACGAGAATATGTACCAGTATCACATACATCAGCAGGAATCATAGCAGAGCCTATTGCAGAAATTTTTAAAGAAGAGCCATTACCTACCATAACCTTACCTTGACCATTGTATGGGACACATGTGTTATAGTGTGTAGGAGTGGCATTTGTAAGATGATTAGTTGCTCCGGAGTCAGGAATCCAGCTTGATTCATGCTGTATCACAGGAGCTACAGACGCAAGATGAGCTTGAGGATTGCTTATGACAGATTGCGTGTCCATATTCTGACCATGACTTGGAGTATAGCTTGCAATCGAGGAGGCATAAGGTGCTGTATTAGTTGTAAACGGATTATGCTGCTGCATCGATGCTGAGCCATTGTACACAGGTGTCATTGGAAATGTTTGAAACATAGGCTGGGGAACATTGAGATGAGAAAAGGTAGGCTGAGATGGAGAATACTGCTGTATGAATTGAGGCACAGGCATTGAAAACGATTGTGGTGGATATATCATTTGAGATGTGTTGGACACTGTCATAGGAGGTGCTGAAGCAGGTGAGGCACATGTATTGGATCCATATTGGCCACCTTCATTAGAATCGTCCCACTGTGATGATGCCAAATTCACCACAGGAGATGAGGCGTTGCCAGGATCTGTTACTCCAGTAAAATTGACATTAAACCTGTGATAACACCTATGGACAGATGTCCAAACTTTCCACACAGTTGG
This sequence comes from Chamaenerion angustifolium, assembly GCA_946814005.1. Taxonomy (NCBI): domain Eukaryota; kingdom Viridiplantae; phylum Streptophyta; class Magnoliopsida; order Myrtales; family Onagraceae; genus Chamaenerion; species Chamaenerion angustifolium. The sequence continues at coordinate 6,173,756 of OX328270.1, forward strand.
CACTGAGGACGATTATTGCCAAAACCACGTCCTCTACCTCTACCTCTACCTGATCCAGCATTGAAATTCTGAGAATTCGACTGAGTAGAGTTAGTAACCAGAGAGTTCTGCAGATTCTCTGGTATACTTGCCGATCCTGCAGAGGAGTTTGACAGTGTCTCACCAGACTTATCAATCACGCCTTGCCTTTGTCCAGATGATCCAGAGGATGAATTGATGGCCACATTAGCAGTGATATTCGTCTCAAACAGAAGATCAACCTGCCTTGCCTCAGCATCCAGCAAAACAGAGCTAATCGAAGCTAAATCGTAAGGATTTCTGCTTGCATGAATAACAGATACTACACTATCATACTGACCTTTAACTCCATTGAGAATTATTGATATCTGCTGCATCTCTTCAATAGGATGCCCGCAGCTGGCCAAACTATCACACGCAGACTGATTCGCAGACAGATAATCACGCATGTTCTGCTGAGGTAGCTTCCTGACTTTAAGACGATCGTATAGATGCATGATCCTAGTTGTCGATGACGACGATAAATCTCTATGCAGCTTTTGCCAAATTGCTGAAACAGACATGCATCCAATCAAGCCTATACTTACTTGAGAAGGTACAGAAGCTAACATCCAGGATGCTAGAGAGCTGTCCTTCTGCACATATTTGCCATATTCTGGATTTTGGCAATCTTCACCGTCTGGACCTTGAATTCGCGGTTGGATTGTTGTATTCCCATACAGATGCGATTCTAAATTGTATCCACGGACTGCCAGAAGAACCTGCTGCCGCCATGATTGGAAGTTCTCCTCTCCTTCCAATTGACACACCTTCTTGTTGAGAAACGTTGCTGAAATCTCCTCCATTTTGTCGCTAACAGCATAGAATGAAGAACAGAGTAATGCGCACTAAACTACTACGAATCTCCAGATCGTAGTAGCTCTGATACCATGATAGGATACTCGAATTAAGCAAAGAAAAACGAAAGCTAGAGCTTACTTGAAGATGAAGAAATGAAATCTGATTATCTTGAGTTAGTTTAAGTCGTTACAAGCCTTCCTTATTTATAGGCTTCTAAGAAACAGAAATTGCACTTCGATCCCTCTTATATTTGCAGATCTATCCTCTAGTTATATGTAATTATACATATATCCTAACACCCGGCACGAGCTACGCGCGTGCACGTTGTCGTCGTTGGTCGTGCGTGAAGTCTTACGAGAACATGATCAACCCGACTCCTAGGATAATACAAGAATTGATCACTCCATAAAAATATTATTAATGTAAAACTAAACTTAATTTGCATAAGATAATGAAATAATAAAATTTAAAAAATCTTAAATATTTTTAAAAACTTGCTTGAGCGACCGGGATTACTTTTGAGAAATGTCTGATTTTGGGAGTATAATACTGAATGAAAGGTCGGATGTCGAGGTCGGTCGAATGCCGGGAGTAAAATACTCAAAGAAAGGTCGATCGGATGTCGGGAGTAAAATACTCAAAGAAAGACTGGTTGGATGCCGAAAGTAAAATACGCATTTTGTCCCGGCATATATTTTTTTTTATCATATTCTTATAAACAAATATGATAAATATTTATCATGCTTGAGGTGTTGATATGAGAATTAAACATTTGATAAATATATCTGAAATTAAAATATAATTAAACTTAACTCTGAAAATATCAAAGTAATAAAACAAGAAATAAATTGATCAAATATATAATTTTATTTTTGTGTGCAAATTAGCGGGAATTTCTTGATGTTGTCATGGTAGATTTGTAATAGTCATTATTTTATAGACATGGTAGTGAACGTGTCAAGATACCTTAAGGGTATATTGAATGCATTCATTGACGAGTTCTGACCTATGAGCGTACGTCTTAAATCTCAAATAGTATGAGTGCATAGGACTGACTGAATCCTACGAATGTTGTCTGAGTGAAAATACTAATAGAAAGTTCGAGGTTGGTATGAATACTCATAGAAAGTTCGAGGTCGAGCATTAGCGATAGTTGGTATGAGATAAGATAGTATGACATGATACATGAGTGCAAATTACTCATAGAATGTTCGAGATTGAGCATTAAACGATAGTTGATATTATCATGATAGATTTGTAATAGTCGTTGTAATAGCATGTATGAATACTCATAGAAATTAGTTCGAGGTCGGGCATTACGCGATAGTTGATATGAGATGAGATATTATGACATGGTATGTGAGTGAAAATACTCACAGTATGACTATAAACAATGCACAATGTCAACTTTATCAAATATCGACATATATTTGTTTGATCATATTCTTAGTAGCAAATATTTTTAAAAAATTGCTCGAGCAACCGGGACCAAGAACCACTACTAAAGAGGTTCCCGGTTGCTCGAATAATTTTTTAAAAATATTTACAACAAAATTAATTTTATTTAATTATATTAGGTAATTTAAGTTTAGTTTTACAATTCAAATAACATTTTTAATCAAGTGTTTAGAGTAAAATTGGAATAAACTCAACGATGTACCTTCATAATATGTAGATATGTGTTGCGTATATATATAGATATATCTAATTAACTACTAAACTATACTGAAATTTTTGTAATCCACTTAAGTGTATTGTCCTAATGGTTATACTAGACCCCGGCACGAGCTACGCGCGTGCACGTTGTCGTCGTTGGTCGTGCGTGAAGTCTTACGAGAACATGATCAACCCGACTCCTAGGATAATACAAGAATTGATCACTTCATAAAAATATTATTAATGTAAAACTAAACTTAATTTGCATAAGATAATGAAATAATCAAATTTAAAAAATCTTAAATATTTTTAAAAACTTGCTTGAGCGACCGGGATTACTTTTGAGAAATGTCTGATTTTGGGAGTATAATACTGAATGAAAGGTCGGATGTCGAGGTCGGTCGAATGCCGGGAGTAAAATACTCAAAGAAAGGTCGATCGGATGTCGGGAGTAAAATACTCAAAGAAAGACTGGTTGGATGTCGAAAGTAAAATACGCATTTTGTCCCGACATATATTTTTTTTTATCATATTCTTATAAACAAATATGATAAATATTTATCATGCTTGAGGTGTTGATATGAGAATTAAACATTTGATAAATATATCTGAAATTAAAATATAATTAAACTTAACTCTGAAAATATCAAAGTAATAAAACAAGAAATAAATTGATCAAATATATAATTTTATTTTTGTGTGCAAATTAGCGGGAATTTCTTGATGTTGTCATGGTAGATTTGTAATAGTCATTATTTTATAGACATGGTAGTGAACGTGTCAAGATACCTTAAGGGTATATTGAATGCATTCATTGACGAGTTCTGACCTATAAGCGTACGTCTTAAATCTCAAATAGTATGAGTGCATAGGACTGACTGAATCCTACGAATGTTGTCTGAGTGAAAATACTAATAGAAAGTTCGAGGTTGGTATGAATACTCATAGAAAGTTCGAGGTCGAGCATTAGCGATTGTTGGTATGAGATAAGATAGTATGACATGATACATGAGTGAAAATTACTCATAGAATGTTCGAGATTGAGCATTAAACGGTAGTTGATATTATCATGATAGATTTGTAATAGTCGTTGTAATAGCATGTATGAATACTCATAGAAATTAGTTCGAGGTCGGGCATTACGCGATAGTTGATATGAGATGAGATATTATGACATGGTATGTGAGTGAAAATACTCACAGTATGACTATAAACAATGCACAATGTCAACTTTATCAAATATCGACATATATTTGTTTGATCATATTCTTAGTAGCAAATATTTTTAAAAAATTGCTCGAGCAACCGGGACCAAGAACCACTACTAAAGAGGTTCCCGGTCGCTCGAATAATTTTTTAAAAATATTTACAACAAAATTACTTTTATTTAATTATATTAGGTAATTTAAGTTTAGTTTTACAATTCAAATAACATTTTTAATCAAGTGTTTAGAGTAAAATTGGAATAAACTCAACGATGTACCTTCATAATATGTAGATATGTGTTGCGTATATATATAGATATATCTAATTAACTACTAAACTATACTGAAATTTTTGTAATCCACTTAAGTGTATTGTCCTAATGGTTATACTAGACCCCGGCACGAGCTACGCGCGTGCACGTTGTCGTCGTTGGTCGTGCGTGAAGTCTTACGAGAACATGATCAACCCGACTCCTAGGATAATACAAGAATTGATCACTTCATAAAAATATTATTAATGTAAAACTAAACTTAATTTGCATAAGATAATGAAATAATAAAATTTAAAAAATCTTAAATATTTTTAAAAACTTGCTTGAGCGACCGGGATTACTTTTGAGAAATGTCTGATTTTGGGAGTATAATACTGAATGAAAGGTCGGATGTCGAGGTCGGTCGAATGCCGGGAGTAAAATACTCAAAGAAAGGTCGATCGGATGTCGGGAGTAAAATACTCAAAGAAAGACTGGTTGGATGCCGAAAGTAAAATACGCATTTTGTCCCGACATATATTTTTTTTTATCATATTCTTATAAACAAATATGATAAATATTTATCATGCTTGAGGTGTTGATATGAGAATTAAACATTTGATAAATATATCTGAAATTAAAATATAATTAAACTTAACTCTGAAAATATCAAAGTAATAAAACAAGAAATAAATTGATCAAATATATAATTTTATTTTTGTGTGCAAATTAGCGGGAATTTCTTGATGTTGTCATGGTAGATTTGTAATAGTCATTATTTTATAGACATGGTAGTGAACGTGTCAAGATACCTTAAGGGTATATTGAATGCATTCATTGACGAGTTCTGACCTATAAGCGTACGTCTTAAATCTCAAATAGTATGAGTGCATAGGACTGACTGAATCCTACGAATGTTGTCTGAGTGAAAATACTAATAGAAAGTTCGAGGTTGGTATGAATACTCATAGAAAGTTCGAGGTCGAGCATTAGCGATAGTTGGTATGAGATAAGATAGTATGACATGATACATGAGTGAAAATTACTCATAGAATGTTCGAGATTGAGCATTAAACGATAGTTGATATTATCATGATAGATTTGTAATAGTCGTTGTAATAGCATGTATGAATACTCATAGAAATTAGTTCGAGGTCGGGCATTACGCGATAGTTGATATGAGATGAGATATTATGACATGGTATGTGAGTGAAAATACTCACAGTATGACTATAAACAATGCACAATGTCAACTTTATCAAATATCGACATATATTTGTTTGATCATATTCTTAGTAGCAAATATTTTTAAAAAATTGCTCGAGCAACCGGGACCAAGAACCACTACTAAAGAGGTTCCCGGTTGCTCGAATAATTTTTTAAAAATATTTACAACAAAATTAATTTTATTTAATTATATTAGGTAATTTAAGTTTAGTTTTACAATTCAAATAACATTTTTAATCAAGTGTTTAGAGTAAAATTGGAATAAACTCAACGATGTACCTTCATAATATGTAGATATGTGTTGCGTATATATATAGATATATCTAATTAACTACTAAACTATACTGAAATTTTTGTAATCCACTTAAGTGTATTGTCCTAATGGTTATACTAGACCCCGGCACGAGCTACGCGCGTGCACGTTGTCGTCGTTGGTCGTGCGTGAAGTCTTACGAGAACATGATCAACCCGACTCCTAGGATAATACAAGAATTGATCACTTCATAAAAATATTATTAATGTAAAACTAAACTTAATTTGCATAAGATAATGAAATAATAAAATTTAAAAAATCTTAAATATTTTTAAAAACTTGCTTGAGCGACCGGGATTACTTTTGAGAAATGTCTGATTTTGGGAGTATAATACTGAATGAAAGGTCGGATGTCGAGGTCGGTCGAATGCCGGGAGTAAAATACTCAAAGAAAGGTCGATCGGATGTCGGGAGTAAAATACTCAAAGAAAGACTGGTTGGATGCCGAAAGTAAAATACGCATTTTGTCCCGACATATATTTTTTTTTATCATATTCTTATAAACAAATATGATAAATATTTATCATGCTTGAGGTGTTGATATGAGAATTAAACATTTGATAAATATATCTGAAATTAAAATATAATTAAACTTAACTCTGAAAATATCAAAGTAATAAAACAAGAAATAAATTGATCAAATATATAATTTTATTTTTGTGTGCAAATTAGCGGGAATTTCTTGATGTTGTCATGGTAGATTTGTAATAGTCATTATTTTATAGATATGGTAGTGAACGTGTCAAGATACCTTAAGGGTATATTGAATGCATTCATTGACGAGTTCTGACCTATAAGCGTACGTCTTAAATCTCAAATAGTATGAGTGCATAGGACTGACTGAATCCTACGAATGTTGTCTGAGTGAAAATACTAATAGAAAGTTCGAGGTTGGTATGAATACTCATAGAAAGTTCGAGGTCGAGCATTAGCGATAGTTGGTATGAGATAAGATAGTATGACATGATACATGAGTGAAAATTACTCATAGAATGTTCGAGATTGAGCATTAAACGATAGTTGATATTATCATGATAGATTTGTAATAGTCGTTGTAATAGCATGTATGAATACTCATAGAAATTAGTTCGAGGTCGGGCATTACTCGATAGTTGATATGAGATGAGATATTATGACATGGTATGTGAGTGAAAATACTCACAGTATGACTATAAACAATGCACAATGTCAACTTTATCAAATATCGACATATATTTGTTTGATCATATTCTTAGTAGCAAATATTTTTAAAAAATTGCTCGAGCAACCGGGACCAAGAACCACTACTAAAGAGGTTCCCGGTTGCTCGAATAATTTTTTAAAAATATTTACAACAAAATTAATTTTATTTAATTATATTAGGTAATTTAAGTTTAGTTTTACAATTCAAATAACATTTTTAATCAAGTGTTTAGAGTAAAATTGGAATAAACTCAACGATGTACCTTCATAATATGTAGATATGTGTTGCGTATATATATAGATATATCTAATTAACTACTAAACTATACTGAAATTTTTGTAATCCACTTAAGTGTATTGTCCTAATGGTTATACTAGACCCCGGCACGAGCTACGCGCGTGCACGTTGTCGTCGTTGGTCGTGCGTGAAGTCTTACGAGAACATGATCAACCCGACTCCTAGGATAATACAAGAATTGATCACTTCATAAAAATATTATTAATGTAAAACTAAACTTAATTTGCATAAGATAATGAAATAATAAAATTTAAAAAATCTTAAATATTTTTAAAAACTTGCTTGAGCGACCGGGATTACTTTTGAGAAATGTCTGATTTTGGGAGTATAATACTGAATGAAAGGTCGGATGTCGAGGTCGGTCGAATGCCGGGAGTAAAATACTCAAAGAAAGGTCGATCGGATGTCGGGAGTAAAATACTCAAAGAAAGACTGGTTGGATGCCGAAAGTAAAATACGCATTTTGTCCCGACATATATTTTTTTTTATCATATTCTTATAAACAAATATGATAAATATTTATCATGCTTGAGGTGTTGATATGAGAATTAAACATTTGATAAATATATCTGAAATTAAAATATAATTAAACTTAACTCTGAAAATATCAAAGTAATAAAACAAGAAATAAATTGATCAAATATATAATTTTATTTTTGTGTGCAAATTAGCGGGAATTTCTTGATGTTGTCATGGTAGATTTGTAATAGTCATTATTTTATAGACATGGTAGTGAACGTGTCAAGATACCTTAAGGGTATATTGAATGCATTCATTGACGAGTTCTGACCTATAAGCGTACGTCTTAAATCTCAAATAGTATGAGTGCATAGGACTGACTGAATCCTACGAATGTTGTCTGAGTGAAAATACTAATAGAAAGTTCGAGGTTGGTATGAATACTCATAGAAAGTTCGAGGTCGAGCATTAGCGATAGTTGGTATGAGATAAGATAGTATGACATGATACATGAGTGAAAATTACTCATAGAATGTTCGAGATTGAGCATTAAACGATAGTTGATATTATCATGATAGATTTGTAATAGTCGTTGTAATAGCATGTATGAATACTCATAGAAATTAGTTCGAGGTCGGGCATTACGCGATAGTTGATATGAGATGAGATATTATGACATGGTATGTGAGTGAAAATACTCACAGTATGACTATAAACAATGCACAATGTCAACTTTATCAAATATCGACATATATTTGTTTGATCATATTCTTAGTAGCAAATATTTTTAAAAAATTGCTCGAGCAACCGGGACCAAGAACCACTACTAAAGAGGTTCCCGGTTGCTCGAATAATTTTTTAAAAATATTTACAACAAAATTAATTTTATTTAATTATATTAGGTAATTTAAGTTTAGTTTTACAATTCAAATAACATTTTTAATCAAGTGTTTAGAGTAAAATTGGAATAAACTCAACGATGTACCTTCATAATATGTAGATATGTGTTGCGTATATATATAGATATATCTAATTAACTACTAAACTATACTGAAATTTTTGTAATCCACTTAAGTGTATTGTCCTAATGGTTATACTAGACCCCGGCACGAGCTACGCGCGTGCACGTTGTCGTCGTTGGTCGTGCGTGAAGTCTTACGAGAACATGATCAACCCGACTCCTAGGATAATACAAGAATTGATCACTTCATAAAAATATTATTAATGTAAAACTAAACTTAATTTGCATAAGATAATGAAATAATAAAATTTAAAAAATCTTAAATATTTTTAAAAACTTGCTTGAGCGACCGGGATTACTTTTGAGAAATGTCTGATTTTGGGAGTATAATACTGAATGAAAGGTCGGATGTCGAGGTCGGTCGAATGCCGGGAGTAAAATACTCAAAGAAAGGTCGATCGGATGTCGGGAGTAAAATACTCAAAGAAAGACTGGTTGGATGCCGAAAGTAAAATACGCATTTTGTCCCGACATATATTTTTTTTTATCATATTCTTATAAACAAATATGATAAATATTTATCATGCTTGAGGTGTTGATATGAGAATTAAACATTTGATAAATATATCTGAAATTAAAATATAATTAAACTTAACTCTGAAAATATCAAAGTAATAAAACAAGAAATAAATTGATCAAATATATAATTTTATTTTTGTGTGCAAATTAGCGGGAATTTCTTGATGTTGTCATGGTAGATTTGTAATAGTCATTATTTTATAGACATGGTAGTGAACGTGTCAAGATACCTTAAGGGTATATTGAATGCATTCATTGACGAGTTCTGACCTATAAGCGTACGTCTTAAATCTCAAATAGTATGAGTGCATAGGACTGACTGAATCCTACGAATGTTGTCTGAGTGAAAATACTAATAGAAAGTTCGAGGTTGGTATGAATACTCATAGAAAGTTCGAGGTCGAGCATTAGCGATAGTTGGTATGAGATAAGATAGTATGACATGATACATGAGTGAAAATTACTCATAGAATGTTCGAGATTGAGCATTAAACGATAGTTGATATTATCATGATAGATTTGTAATAGTCGTTGTAATAGCATGTATGAATACTCATAGAAATTAGTTCGAGGTCGGGCATTACGCGATAGTTGATATGAGATGAGATATTATGACATGGTATGTGAGTGAAAATACTCACAGTATGACTATAAACAATGCACAATGTCAACTTTATCAAATATCGACATATATTTGTTTGATCATATTCTTAGTAGCAAATATTTTTAAAAAATTGCTCGAGCAACCGGGACCAAGAACCACTACTAAAGAGGTTCCCGGTTGCTCGAATAATTTTTTAAAAATATTTACAACAAAATTAATTTTATTTAATTATATTAGGTAATTTAAGTTTAGTTTTACAATTCAAATAACATTTTTAATCAAGTGTTTAGAGTAAAATTGGAATAAACTCAACGATGTACCTTCATAATATGTAGATATGTGTTGCGTATATATATAGATATATCTAATTAACTACTAAACTATACTGAAATTTTTGTAATCCACTTAAGTGTATTGTCCTAATGGTTATACTAGACCCCGGCACGAGCTACGCGCGTGCACGTTGTCGTCGTTGGTCGTGCGTGAAGTCTTACGAGAACATGATCAACCCGACTCCTAGGATAATACAAGAATTGATCACTTCATAAAAATATTATTAATGTAAAACTAAACTTAATTTGCATAAGATAATGAAATAATAAAATTTAAAAAATCTTAAATATTTTTAAAAACTTGCTTGAGCGACCGGGATTACTTTTGAGAAATGTCTGATTTTGGGAGTATAATACTGAATGAAAGGTCGGATGTCGAGGTCGGTCGAATGCCGGGAGTAAAATACTCAAAGAAAGGTCGATCGGATGTCGGGAGTAAAATACTCAAAGAAAGACTGGTTGGATGCCGAAAGTAAAATACGCATTTTGTCCCGACATATATTTTTTTTTATCATATTCTTATAAACAAATATGATAAATATTTATCATGCTTGAGGTGTTGATATGAGAATTAAACATTTGATAAATATATCTGAAATTAAAATATAATTAAACTTAACTCTGAAAATATCAAAGTAATAAAACAAGAAATAAATTGATCAAATATATAATTTTATTTTTGTGTGCAAATTAGCGGGAATTTCTTGATGTTGTCATGGTAGATTTGTAATAGTCATTATTTTATAGACATGGTAGTGAACGTGTCAAGATACCTTAAGGGTATATTGAATGCATTCATTGACGAGTTCTGACCTATAAGCGTACGTCTTAAATCTCAAATAGTATGAGTGCATAGGACTGACTGAATCCTACGAATGTTGTCTGAGTGAAAATACTAATAGAAAGTTCGAGGTTGGTATGAATACTCATAGAAAGTTCGAGGTCGAGCATTAGCGATAGTTGGTATGAGATAAGATAGTATGACATGATACATGAGTGAAAATTACTCATAGAATGTTCGAGATTGAGCATTAAACGATAGTTGATATTATCATGATAGATTTGTAATAGTCGTTGTAATAGCATGTATGAATACTCATAGAAATTAGTTCGAGGTCGGGCATTACGCGATAGTTGATATGAGATGAGATATTATGACATGGTATGTGAGTGAAAATACTCACAGTATGACTATAAACAATGCACAATGTCAACTTTATCAAATATCGACATATATTTGTTTGATCATATTCTTAGTAGCAAATATTTTTTAAAAATTGCTCGAGCAACCGGGACCAAGAACCACTACTAAAGAGGTTCCTGGTTGCTCGAATAATTGTTTAAAAATATTTACAACAAAATTAATTTTATTTAATTATATTAGGTAATTTAAGTTTAGTTTTACAATTCAAATAACATTTTTAATCAAGTGTTTAGAGTAAAATTGGAATAAACTCAACGATGTACCTTCATAATATGTAGATATGTGTTGCGTATATATATAGATATATCTAATTAACTACTAAACTATACTGAAATTTTTGTAATCCACTTAAGTGTATTGTCCTAATGGTTATACTAGACCCCGGCACGAGCTACGCGCGTGCACGTTGTCGTCGTTGGTCGTGCGTGAAGTCTTACGAGAACATGATCAACCCGACTCCTAGGATAATACAAGAATTGATCACTTCATAAAAATATTATTAATGTAAAACTAAACTTAATTTGCATAAGATAATGAAATAATAAAATTTAAAAAATCTTAAATATTTTTAAAAACTTGCTTGAGCGACCGGGATTACTTTTGAGAAATGTCTGATTTTGGGAGTATAATACTGAATGAAAGGTCGGATGTCGAGGTCGGTCGAATGCCGGGAGTAAAATACTCAAAGAAAGGTCGATCGGATGTCGGGAGTAAAATACTCAAAGAAAGACTGGTTGGATGCCGAAAGTAAAATACGCATTTTGTCCCGACATATATTTTTTTTTATCATATTCTTATAAACAAATATGATAAATATTTATCATGCTTGAGGTGTTGATATGAGAATTAAACATTTGATAAATATATCTGAAATTAAAATATAATTAAACTTAACTCTGAAAATATCAAAGTAATAAAACAAGAAATAAATTGATCAAATATATAATTTTATTTTTGTGTGCAAATTAGCGGGAATTTCTTGATGTTGTCATGGTAGATTTGTAATAGTCATTATTTTATAGACATGGTAGTGAACGTGTCAAGATACCTTAAGGGTATATTGAATGCATTCATTGACGAGTTCTGACCTATAAGCGTACGTCTTAAATCTCAAATAGTATGAGTGCATAGGACTGACTGAATCCTACGAATGTTGTCTGAGTGAAAATACTAATAGAAAGTTCGAGGTTGGTATGAATACTCATAGAAAGTTCGAGGTCGAGCATTAGCGATAGTTGGTATGAGATAAGATAGTATGACATGATACATGAGTGAAAATTACTCATAGAATGTTCGAGATTGAGCATTAAACGATAGTTGATATTATCATGATAGATTTGTAATAGTCGTTGTAATAGCATGTATGAATACTCATAGAAATTAGTTCGAGGTCGGGCATTACGCGATAGTTGATATGAGATGAGATATTATGACATGGTATGTGAGTGAAAATACTCACAGTATGACTATAAACAATGCACAATGTCAACTTTATCAAATATCGACATATATTTGTTTGATCATATTCTTAGTAGCAAATATTTTTAAAAAATTGCTCGAGCAACCGGGACCAAGAACCACTACTAAAGAGGTTCCCGGTTGCTCGAATAATTTTTTAAAAATATTTACAACAAAATTAATTTTATTTAATTATATTAGGTAATTTAAGTTTAGTTTTACAATTCAAATAACATTTTTAATCAAGTGTTTAGAGTAAAATTGGAATAAACTCAACGATGTACCTTCATAATATGTAGATATGTGTTGCGTATATATATAGATATATCTAATTAACTACTAAACTATACTGAAATTTTTGTAATCCACTTAAGTGTATTGTCCTAATGGTTATACTAGACCCCGGCACGAGCTACGCGCGTGCACGTTGTCGTCGTTGGTCGTGCGTGAAGTCTTACGAGAACATGATCAACCCGACTCCTAGGATAATACAAGAATTGATCACTTCATAAAAATATTATTAATGTAAAACTAAACTTAATTTGCATAAGATAATGAAATAATAAAATTTAAAAAATCTTAAATATTTTTAAAAACTTGCTTGAGCGACCGGGATTACTTTTGAGAAATGTCTGATTTTGGGAGTATAATACTGAATGAAAGGTCGGATGTCGAGGTCGGTCGAATGCCGGGAGTAAAATACTCAAAGAAAGGTCGATCGGATGTCGGGAGTAAAATACTCAAAGAAAGACTGGTTGGATGCCGAAAGTAAAATACGCATTTTGTCCCGACATATATTTTTTTTTATCATATTCTTATAAACAAATATGATAAATATTTATCATGCTTGAGGTGTTGATATGAGAATTAAACATTTGATAAATATATCTGAAATTAAAATATAATTAAACTTAACTCTGAAAATATCAAAGTAATAAAACAAGAAATAAATTGATCAAATATATAATTTTATTTTTGTGTGCAAATTAGCGGGAATTTCTTGATGTTGTCATGGTAGATTTGTAATAGTCATTATTTTATAGACATGGTAGTGAACGTGTCAAGATACCTTAAGGGTATATTGAATGCATTCATTGACGAGTTCTGACCTATAAGCGTACGTCTTAAATCTCAAATAGTATGAGTGCATAGGACTGACTGAATCCTACGAATGTTGTCTGAGTGAAAATACTAATAGAAAGTTCGAGGTTGGTATGAATACTCATAGAAAGTTCGAGGTCGAGCATTAGCGATAGTTGGTATGAGATAAGATAGTATGACATGATACATGAGTGCAAATTACTCATAGAATGTTCGAGATTGAGCATTAAACGATAGTTGATATTATCATGATAGATTTGTAACAGTCGTTGTAATAGCATGTATGAATACTCATAGAAATTAGTTCGAGGTCGGGCATTACGCGATAGTTGATATGAGATGAGATATTATGACATGGTATGTGAGTGAAAATACTCACAGTATGACTATAAACAATGCACAATGTCAACTTTATCAAATATCGACATATATTTGTTTGATCATATTCTTAGTAGCAAATATTTTTAAAAAATTGCTCGAGCAACCGGGACCAAGAACCACTACTAAAGAGGTTCCCGGTTGCTCGAATAATTTTTTAAAAATATTTACAACAAAATTAATTTTATTTAATTATATTAGGTAATTTAAGTTTAGTTTTACAATTCAAATAACATTTTTAATCAAGTGTTTAGAGTAAAATTGGAATAAACTCAACGATGTACCTTCATAATATGTAGATATGTGTTGCGTATATATATAGATATATCTAATTAACTACTAAACTATACTGAAATTTTTGTAATCCACTTAAGTGTATTGTCCTAATGGTTATACTAGACCCCGGCACGAGCTACGCGCGTGCACGTTGTCGTCGTTGGTCGTGCGTGAAGTCTTACGAGAACATGATCAACCCGACTCCTAGGATAATACAAGAATTGATCACTTCATAAAAATATTATTAATGTAAAACTAAACTTAATTTGCATAAGATAATGAAATAATAAAATTTAAAAAATCTTAAATATTTTTAAAAACTTGCTTGAGCGACCGGGATTACTTTTGAGAAATGTCTGATTTTGGGAGTATAATACTGAATGAAAGGTCGGATGTCGAGGTCGGTCGAATGCCGGGAGTAAAATACTCAAAGAAAGGTCGATCGGATGTCGGGAGTAAAATACTCAAAGAAAGACTGGTTGGATGCCGAAAGTAAAATACGCATTTTGTCCCGACATATATTTTTTTTTATCATATTCTTATAAACAAATATGATAAATATTTATCATGCTTGAGGTGTTGATATGAGAATTAAACATTTGATAAATATATCTGAAATTAAAATATAATTAAACTTAACTCTGAAAATATCAAAGTAATAAAACAAGAAATAAATTGATCAAATATATAATTTTATTTTTGTGTGCAAATTAGCGGGAATTTCTTGATGTTGTCATGGTAGATTTGTAATAGTCATTATTTTATAGACATGGTAGTGAACGTGTCAAGATACCTTAAGGGTATATTGAATGCATTCATTGACGAGTTCTGACCTATAAGCGTACGTCTTAAATCTCAAATAGTATGAGTGCATAGGACTGACTGAATCCTACGAATGTTGTCTGAGTGAAAATACTAATAGAAAGTTCGAGGTTGGTATGAATACTCATAGAAAGTTCGAGGTCGAGCATTAGCGATAGTTGGTATGAGATAAGATAGTATGACATGATACATGAGTGCAAATTACTCATAGAATGTTCGAGATTGAGCATTAAACGATAGTTGATATTATCATGATAGATTTGTAATAGTCGTTGTAATAGCATGTATGAATACTCATAGAAATTAGTTCGAGGTCGGGCATTACGCGATAGTTGATATGAGATGAGATATTATGACATGGTATGTGAGTGAAAATACTCACAGTATGACTATAAACAATGCACAATGTCAACTTTATCAAATATCGACATATATTTGTTTGATCATATTCTTAGTAGCAAATATTTTTAAAAAATTGCTCGAGCAACCGGGACCAAGAACCACTACTAAAGAGGTTCCCGGTTGCTCGAATAATTTTTTAAAAATATTTACAACAAAATTAATTTTATTTAATTATATTAGGTAATTTAAGTTTAGTTTTACAATTCAAATAACATTTTTAATCAAGTGTTTAGAGTAAAATTGGAATAAACTCAACGATGTACCTTCATAATATGTAGATATGTGTTGCGTATATATATAGATATATCTAATTAACTACTAAACTATACTGAAATTTTTGTAATCCACTTAAGTGTATTGTCCTAATGGTTATACTAGACCCCGGCACGAGCTACGCGCGTGCACGTTGTCGTCGTTGGTCGTGCGTGAAGTCTTACGAGAACATGATCAACCCGACTCCTAGGATAATACAAGAATTGATCACTTCATAAAAATATTATTAATGTAAAACTAAACTTAATTTGCATAAGATAATGAAATAATAAAATTTAAAAAATCTTAAATATTTTTAAAAACTTGCTTGAGCGACCGGGATTACTTTTGAGAAATGTCTGATTTTGGGAGTATAATACTGAATGAAAGGTCGGATGTCGAGGTCGGTCGAATGCCGGGAGTAAAATACTCAAAGAAAGGTCGATCGGATGTCGGGAGTAAAATACTCAAAGAAAGACTGGTTGGATGCCGAAAGTAAAATACGCATTTTGTCCCGACATATATTTTTTTTTATCATATTCTTATAAACAAATATGATAAATATTTATCATGCTTGAGGTGTTGATATGAGAATTAAACATTTGATAAATATATCTGAAATTAAAATATAATTAAACTTAACTCTGAAAATATCAAAGTAATAAAACAAGAAATAAATTGATCAAATATATAATTTTATTTTTGTGTGCAAATTAGCGGGAATTTCTTGATGTTGTCATGGTAGATTTGTAATAGTCATTATTTTATAGACATGGTAGTGAACGTGTCAAGATACCTTAAGGGTATATTGAATGCATTCATTGACGAGTTCTGACCTATAAGCGTACGTCTTAAATCTCAAATAGTATGAGTGCATAGGACTGACTGAATCCTACGAATGTTGTCTGAGTGAAAATACTAATAGAAAGTTCGAGGTTGGTATGAATACTCATAGAAAGTTCGAGGTCGAGCATTAGCGATAGTTGGTATGAGATAAGATAGTATGACATGATACATGAGTGCAAATTACTCATAGAATGTTCGAGATTGAGCATTAAACGATAGTTGATATTATCATGATAGATTTGTAATAGTCGTTGTAATAGCATGTATGAATACTCATAGAAATTAGTTCGAGGTCGGGCATTACGCGATAGTTGATATGAGATGAGATATTATGACATGGTATGTGAGTGAAAATACTCACAGTATGACTATAAACAATGCACAATGTCAACTTTATCAAATATCGACATATATTTGTTTGATCATATTCTTAGTAGCAAATATTTTTAAAAAATTGCTCGAGCAACCGGGACCAAGAACCACTACTAAAGAGGTTCCCGGTTGCTCGAATAATTTTTTAAAAATATTTACAACAAAATTAATTTTATTTAATTATATTAGGTAATTTAAGTTTAGTTTTACAATTCAAATAACATTTTTAATCAAGTGTTTAGAGTAAAATTGGAATAAACTCAACGATGTACCTTCATAATATGTAGATATGTGTTGCGTATATATATAGATATATCTAATTAACTACTAAACTATACTGAAATTTTTGTAATCCACTTAAGTGTATTGTCCTAATGGTTATACTAGACCCCGGCACGAGCTACGCGCGTGCACGTTGTCGTCGTTGGTCGTGCGTGAAGTCTTACGAGAACATGATCAACCCGACTCCTAGGATAATACAAGAATTGATCACTTCATAAAAATATTATTAATGTAAAACTAAACTTAATTTGCATAAGATAATGAAATAATAAAATTTAAAAAATCTTAAATATTTTTAAAAACTTGCTTGAGCGACCGGGATTACTTTTGAGAAATGTCTGATTTTGGGAGTATAATACTGAATGAAAGGTCGGATGTCGAGGTCGGTCGAATGCCGGGAGTAAAATACTCAAAGAAAGGTCGATCGGATGTCGGGAGTAAAATACTCAAAGAAAGACTGATTGGATGCCGAAAGTAAAATACGCATTTTGTCCCGACATATATTTTTTTTTATCATATTCTTATAAACAAATATGATAAATATTTATCATGCTTGAGGTGTTGATATGATAATTAAACATTTGATAAATATATCTGAAATTAAAATATAATTAAACTTAACTCTGAAAATATCAAAGTAATAAAACAAGAAATAAATTGATCAAATATATAATTTTATTTTTGTGTGCAAATTAGCGGGAATTTCTTGATGTTGTCATGGTAGATTTGTAATAGTCATTATTTTATAGACATGGTAGTGAACGTGTCAAGATACCTTAAGGGTATATTGAATGCATTCATTGACGAGTTCTGACCTATAAGCGTACGTCTTAAATCTCAAATAGTATGAGTGCATAGGACTGACTGAATCCTACGAATGTTGTCTGAGTGAAAATACTAATAGAAAGTTCGAGGTTGGTATGAATACTCATAGAAAGTTCGAGGTCGAGCATTAGCGATAGTTGGTATGAGATAAGATAGTATGACATGATACATGAGTGAAAATTACTCATAGAATGTTCGAGATTGAGCATTAAACGATAGTTGATATTATCATGATAGATTTGTAATAGTCGTTGTAATAGCATGTATGAATACTCATAGAAATTAGTTCGAGGTCGGGCATTACGCGATAGTTGATATGAGATGAGATATTATGACATGGTATGTGAGTGAAAATACTCACAGTATGACTATAAACAATGCACAATGTCAACTTTATCAAATATCGACATATATTTGTTTGATCATATTCTTAGTAGCAAATATTTTTAAAAAATTGCTCGAGCAACCGGGACCAAGAACCACTACTAAAGAGGTTCCCGGTTGCTCGAATAATTTTTTAAAAATATTTACAACAAAATTAATTTTATTTAATTATATTAGGTAATTTAAGTTTAGTTTTACAATTCAAATAACATTTTTAATCAAGTGTTTAGAGTAAAATTGGAATAAACTCAACGATGTACCTTCATAATATGTAGATATGTGTTGCGTATATATATAGATATATCTAATTAACTACTAAACTATACTGAAATTTTTGTAATCCACTTAAGTGTATTGTCCTAATGGTTATACTAGACCCCGGCACGAGCTACGCGCGTGCACGTTGTCGTCGTTGGTCGTGCGTGAAGTCTTACGAGAACATGATCAACCCGACTCCTAGGATAATACAAGAATTGATCACTTCATAAAAATATTATTAATGTAAAACTAAACTTAATTTGCATAAGATAATGAAATAATAAAATTTAAAAAATCTTAAATATTTTTAAAAACTTGCTTGAGCGACCGGGATTACTTTTGAGAAATGTCTGATTTTGGGAGTATAATACTGAATGAAAGGTCGGATGTCGAGGTCGGTCGAATGCCGGGAGTAAAATACTCAAAGAAAGGTCGATCGGATGTCGGGAGTAAAATACTCAAAGAAAGACTGGTTGGATGCCGAAAGTAAAATACGCATTTTGTCCCGACATATATTTTTTTTTATCATATTCTTATAAACAAATATGATAAATATTTATCATGCTTGAGGTGTTGATATGAGAATTAAACATTTGATAAATATATCTGAAATTAAAATATAATTAAACTTAACTCTGAAAATATCAAAGTAATAAAACAAGAAATAAATTGATCAAATATATAATTTTATTTTTGTGTGCAAATTAGCGGGAATTTCTTGATGTTGTCATGGTAGATTTGTAATAGTCATTATTTTATAGACATGGTAGTGAACGTGTCAAGATACCTTAAGGGTATATTGAATGCATTCATTGACGAGTTCTGACCTATAAGCGTACGTCTTAAATCTCAAATAGTATGAGTGCATAGGACTGACTGAATCCTACGAATGTTGTCTGAGTGAAAATACTAATAGAAAGTTCGAGGTTGGTATGAATACTCATAGAAAGTTCGAGGTCGAGCATTAGCGATAGTTGGTATGAGATAAGATAGTATGACATGATACATGAGTGCAAATTACTCATAGAATGTTCGAGATTGAGCATTAAACGATAGTTGATATTATCATGATAGATTTGTAATAGTCGTTGTAATAGCATGTATGAATACTCATAGAAATTAGTTCGAGGTCGGGCATTACGCGATAGTTGATATGAGATGAGATATTATGACATGGTATGTGAGTGAAAATACTCACAGTATGACTATAAACAATGCACAATGTCAACTTTATCAAATATCGACATATATTTGTTTGTGTTAGGGATTATAGTTTAGATAAGTGTTCATATTGTCCAAATGTTTAGGACAATTGCATACAAGTCCACATGTTTAGGACATTTGCTCTCATATCCCTAGCTTCACCTATATATAGATGTCTACCCTAGTGTATTTCTCAAGTTTAAAGCAATACAATATGAAATTCTCTCTAAAGGTTGCTTTAAGCTCTTCATTTACACCTCACTCTCTTTAAACTCCTAAGATGGTATCAGAGACACTATTCCTGGATTCCATTCTACTGCTGGGTTTTTTTTCGTTTGTTTTAAGCTATGTTTTCTTCAAATCAGCTTTTGTGTGTTTGGACATCAGCTCTTCTATGCTGATTTGGTCCAGTTCTTGGTGTTTTCCTTGTCTTCAATCGTTCTTCCGCTGCTTCTGAATTTCAATAGACTGATTGGCAGCTTGTCTTGTGCTGATTTCATTCGGTCTATTTCTTTGAAATTCTGTTCGTCAGTTTTTACAATTTCATTGTTCTTCTCGATTTCTCTTCTGCTCTTCGGAGCTTCGTGCAGGCAGGACTCACTGCTCTCTATGCAGATTTGGTCTTTGCTGAATCGTTGATTTCATGCTCTGGTTTGCAGCAGTTTCTTTCTTCTTCAAGCAGGTCCTGTTCTTCGGCTGGTCTTGTTCTCTGTTTTCTATTGCTTCTGCTGCATCTTTGCTGCATCTAATCTCTTTATCTGTACCTAATATTACATATTCTGTCATATTTTGCTGCACTAGTTGCCTCCTATTTCGTTCTAATCCTGCTCAACATCTTTGAGTTTCTGTTGATGCACTAAAATCTGCCCATCTATCTTCTGGTTTATGTTCATTTTGGTTCGACTGGTCTCATGTGGTGGTTTGTTATTTGCTGCGGTGGTTTATCGTTCACTCCAGGCTGCTTCAATGTTGTTGCTATTCCTGAATCTTCATCTTTGCTGCTCTGTCTTTTATTTTCTGTTTCTCTATTTTTCAGCATCCTCGAGTCTCTATGTTTTGCTGCGTGAATTCAACACGTTTACTGCTTTATCTATGTTTTGCTGCGTGTATTCAACACGTTTACTGCATCTCGAGTGTCTTCCTTCCTTGCCAAGAGATGGCTTTGTCTCCCTTTCAAGTTTCATCCAAATGCAGCAACTCTAATCAGGAATAGCAGCACACAACATCAGACGCACCTAATGTGTTCGATATATTGCCTCAGACGACTCTGGAGCAGACCTGTGCTTCATGTCATATATTGCCTCACAAGACTCAGGAGCAGACCTGTGCTTCGTGTCATGTTCGATTCACCCACTCCATAGCTCAGCCACCGTCCAAACCACAGCATACAAGACCAGTGCAACTCCAGTACTTCTGCAGTGCAGGCGCAGTGCTCAACCTGTACTCAGCCTGTGCAGCTCCAGTGCCTCCAGCGTGCAGCCTCAGTGTCTCCAGTGTGCAGATCCTGTGCATCTTCAGTGCCTCCACCGTGCATCTTCAGAACATCCAGTGCGCATCCTCAGTGCCTCCAGCGTGCTCAGGCTGTGCCCACACAGTCTTATGAAAGATGAGCAGACCTGTGCTCGGTGCAAATTGAAGAACGAGCAGACCTGTGCTCATCAATGTTTGGCGACCACATGATTGGCGACCACATGATTGGCGACCACATGATTGGCGACCACATGATTGGCGACCACATGTATGGCGACCACATGATTGGCGACCACATGTTTGGCGACCACATGATTGGCGACCACATGATTGGCGACCACATGTTTGGCGACCACAATAACAAGATCAAGCTCATATGGCGACCAGGTCTGATCAGGATGGGTGAAGATGATAGATGCGATGTTGATCGTCAGATTATGTTTTTTTTTTGTTTAGAGTCTTGTTTTACATTAGGAAGTGGATCTTCATAGGGGAATGTTAGGGATTATAGTTTAGATAAGTGTTCATATTGTCCAAATGTTTAGGACAATTGCATACAAGTCCACATGTTTAGGACATTTGCTCTCATATCCCTAGCTTCACCTATATATAGATGTCTACCCTAGTGTATTTCTCAAGTTTAAAGCAATACAATATGAAATTCTCTCTAAAGGTTGCTTTAAGCTCTTCATTTACACCTCACTCTCTTTAAACTCCTAAGAGTTTGATCATATTCTTAGTAGCAAATATTTTTAAAAAATTGCTCGAGCAACCGGGACCAAGAACCACTACTAAAGAGGTTCCCGGTTGCTCGAATAATTTTTTAAAAATATTTACAACAAAATTAATTTTATTTAATTATATTAGGTAATTTAAGTTTAGTTTTACAATTCAAATAACATTTTTAATCAAGTGTTTAGAGTAAAATTGGAATAAACTCAACGATGTACCTTCATAATATGTAGATATGTGTTGCGTATATATATAGATATATCTAATTAACTACTAAACTATACTGAAATTTTTGTAATCCACTTAAGTGTATTGTCCTAATGGTTATACTAGACCCCGGCACGAGCTACGCGCGTGCACGTTGTCGTCGTTGGTCGTGCGTGAAGTCTTACGAGAACATGATCAACCCGACTCCTAGGATAATACAAGAATTGATCACTTCATAAAAATATTATTAATGTAAAACTAAACTTAATTTGCATAAGATAATGAAATAATAAAATTTAAAAAATCTTAAATATTCTTAAAAACTTGCTTGAGCGACCGGGATTACTTTTGAGAAATGTCTGATTTTGGGAGTATAATACTGAATGAAAGGTCGGATGTCGAGGTCGGTCGAATGCCGGGAGTAAAATACTCAAAGAAAGGTCGATCGGATGTCGGGAGTAAAATACTCAAAGAAAGACTGGTTGGATGCCGAAAGTAAAATACGCATTTTGTCCCGACATATATTTTTTTTTATCATATTCTTATAAACAAATATGATAAATATTTATCATGCTTGAGGTGTTGATATGATAATTAAACATTTGATAAATATATCTGAAATTAAAATATAATTAAACTTAACTCTGAAAATATCAAAGTAATAAAACAAGAAATAAATTGATCAAATATATAATTTTATTTTTGTGTGCAAATTAGCGGGAATTTCTTGATGTTGTCATGGTAGATTTGTAATAGTCATTATTTTATAGACATGGTAGTGAACGTGTCAAGATACCTTAAGGGTATATTGAATGCATTCATTGACGAGTTCTGACCTATAAGCGTACGTCTTAAATCTCAA
Source organism: Chamaenerion angustifolium (assembly GCA_946814005.1). Classification (NCBI taxonomy): domain Eukaryota; kingdom Viridiplantae; phylum Streptophyta; class Magnoliopsida; order Myrtales; family Onagraceae; genus Chamaenerion; species Chamaenerion angustifolium. The sequence goes on from OX328270.1 coordinate 6,197,015, forward strand.
ATAGTATGAGTGCATAGGACTGACTGAATCCTACGAATGTTGTCTGAGTGAAAATACTAATAGAAAGTTCGAGGTTGGTATGAATAATCATAGAAAGTTCGAGGTCGAGCATTAGCGATAGTTGGTATGAGATAAGATAGTATGACATGATACATGAGTGAAAATTACTCATAGAATGTTCGAGATTGAGCATTAAACGATAGTTGATATTATCATGATAGATTTGTAATAGTCGTTGTAATAGCATGTATGAATACTCATAGAAATTAGTTCGAGGTCGGGCATTACGCGATAGTTGATATGAGATGAGATATTATGACATGGTATGTGAGTGAAAATACTCACAGTATGACTATAAACAATGCACAATGTCAACTTTATCAAATATCGACATATATTTGTTTGATCATATTCTTAGTAGCAAATATTTTTAAAAAATTGCTCGAGCAACCGGGACCAAGAACCACTACTAAAGAGGTTCCCGGTTGCTCGAATAATTTTTTAAAAATATTTACAACAAAATTAATTTTATTTAATTATATTAGGTAATTTAAGTTTAGTTTTACAATTCAAATAACATTTTTAATCAAGTGTTTAGAGTAAAATTGGAATAAACTCAACGATGTACCTTCATAATATGTAGATATGTGTTGCGTATATATATAGATATATCTAATTAACTACTAAACTATACTGAAATTTTTGTAATCCACTTAAGTGTATTGTCCTAATGGTTATACTAGACCCCGGCACGAGCTACGCGCGTGCACGTTGTCGTCGTTGGTCGTGCGTGAAGTCTTACGAGAACATGATCAACCCGACTCCTAGGATAATACAAGAATTGATCACTTCATAAAAATATTATTAATGTAAAACTAAACTTAATTTGCATAAGATAATGAAATAATAAAATTTAAAAAATCTTAAATATTTTTAAAAACTTGCTTGAGCGACCGGGATTACTTTTGAGAAATGTCTGATTTTGGGAGTATAATACTGAATGAAAGGTCGGATGTCGAGGTCGGTCGAATGCCGGGAGTAAAATACTCAAAGAAAGGTCGATCGGATGTCGGGAGTAAAATACTCAAAGAAAGACTGGTTGGATGCCGAAAGTAAAATACGCATTTTGTCCCGACATATATTTTTTTTTATCATATTCTTATAAACAAATATGATAAATATTTATCATGCTTGAGGTGTTGATATGAGAATTAAACATTTGATAAATATATCTGAAATTAAAATATAATTAAACTTAACTCTGAAAATATCAAAGTAATAAAACAAGAAATAAATTGATCAAATATATAATTTTATTTTTGTGTGCAAATTAGCGGGAATTTCTTGATGTTGTCATGGTAGATTTGTAATAGTCATTATTTTATAGACATGGTAGTGAACGTGTCAAGATACCTTAAGGGTATATTGAATGCATTCATTGACGAGTTCTGACCTATAAGCGTACGTCTTAAATCTCAAATAGTATGAGTGCATAGGACTGACTGAATCCTACGAATGTTGTCTGAGTGAAAATACTAATAGAAAGTTCGAGGTTGGTATGAATACTCATAGAAAGTTCGAGGTCGAGCATTAGCGATAGTTGGTATGAGATAAGATAGTATGACATGATACATGAGTGAAAATTACTCATAGAATGTTCGAGATTGAGCATTAAACGATAGTTGATATTATCATGATAGATTTGTAATAGTCGTTGTAATAGCATGTATGAATACTCATAGAAATTAGTTCGAGGTCGGGCATTACGCGATAGTTGATATGAGATGAGATATTATGACATGGTATGTGAGTGAAAATACTCACAGTATGACTATAAACAATGCACAATGTCAACTTTATCAAATATCGACATATATTTGTTTGATCATATTCTTAGTAGCAAATATTTTTAAAAAATTGCTCGAGCAACCGGGACCAAGAACCACTACTAAAGAGGTTCCCGGTTGCTCGAATAATTTTTTAAAAATATTTACAACAAAATTAATTTTATTTAATTATATTAGGTAATTTAAGTTTAGTTTTACAATTCAAATAACATTTTTAATCAAGTGTTTAGAGTAAAATTGGAATAAACTCAACGATGTACCTTCATAATATGTAGATATGTGTTGCGTATATATATAGATATATCTAATTAACTACTAAACTATACTGAAATTTTTGTAATCCACTTAAGTGTATTGTCCTAATGGTTATACTAGACCCCGGCACGAGCTACGCGCGTGCACGTTGTCGTCGTTGGTCGTGCGTGAAGTCTTACGAGAACATGATCAACCCGACTCCTAGGATAATACAAGAATTGATCACTTCATAAAAATATTATTAATGTAAAACTAAACTTAATTTGCATAAGATAATGAAATAATAAAATTTAAAAAATCTTAAATATTCTTAAAAACTTGCTTGAGCGACCGGGATTACTTTTGAGAAATGTCTGATTTTGGGAGTATAATACTGAATGAAAGGTCGGATGTCGAGGTCGGTCGAATGCTGGGAGTAAAATACTCAAAGAAAGGTCGATCGGATGTCGGGAGTAAAATACTCAAAGAAAGACTGGTTGGATGCCGAAAGTAAAATACGCATTTTGTCCCGACATATATTTTTTTTTATCATATTCTTATAAACAAATATGATAAATATTTATCATGCTTGAGGTGTTGATATGATAATTAAACATTTGATAAATATATCTGAAATTAAAATATAATTAAACTTAACTCTGAAAATATCAAAGTAATAAAACAAGAAATAAATTGATCAAATATATAATTTTATTTTTGTGTGCAAATTAGCGGGAATTTCTTGATGTTGTCATGGTAGATTTGTAATAGTCATTATTTTATAGACATGGTAGTGAACGTGTCAAGATACCTTAAGGGTATATTGAATGCATTCATTGACGAGTTCTGACCTATAAGCGTACGTCTTAAATCTCAAATAGTATGAGTGCATAGGACTGACTGAATCCTACGAATGTTGTCTGAGTGAAAATACTAATAGAAAGTTCGAGGTTGGTATGAATACTCATAGAAAGTTCGAGGTCGAGCATTAGCGATAGTTGGTATGAGATAAGATAGTATGACATGATACATGAGTGAAAATTACTCATAGAATGTTCGAGATTGAGCATTAAACGATAGTTGATATTATCATGATAGATTTGTAATAGTCGTTGTAATAGCATGTATGAATACTCATAGAAATTAGTTCGAGGTCGGGCATTACGCGATAGTTGATATGAGATGAGATATTATGACATGGTATGTGAGTGAAAATACTCACAGTATGACTATAAACAATGCACAATGTCAACTTTATCAAATATCGACATATATTTGTTTGATCATATTCTTAGTAGCAAATATTTTTAAAAAATTGCTCGAGCAACCGGGACCAAGAACCACTACTAAAGAGGTTCCCGGTTGCTCGAATAATTTTTTAAAAATATTTACAACAAAATTAATTTTATTTAATTATATTAGGTAATTTAAGTTTAGTTTTACAATTCAAATAACATTTTTAATCAAGTGTTTAGAGTAAAATTGGAATAAACTCAACGATGTACCTTCATAATATGTAGATATGTGTTGCGTATATATATAGATATATCTAATTAACTACTAAACTATACTGAAATTTTTGTAATCCACTTAAGTGTATTGTCCTAATGGTTATACTAGACCCCGGCACGAGCTACGCGCGTGCACGTTGTCGTCGTTGGTCGTGCGTGAAGTCTTACGAGAACATGATCAACCCGACTCCTAGGATAATACAAGAATTGATCACTTCATAAAAATATTATTAATGTAAAACTAAACTTAATTTGCATAAGATAATGAAATAATAAAATTTAAAAAATCTTAAATATTTTTAAAAACTTGCTTGAGCGACCGGGATTACTTTTGAGAAATGTCTGATTTTGGGAGTATAATACTGAATGAAAGGTCGGATGTCGAGGTCGGTCGAATGCCGGGAGTAAAATACTCAAAGAAAGGTCGATCGGATGTCGGGAGTAAAATACTCAAAGAAAGACTGGTTGGATGCCGAAAGTAAAATACGCATTTTGTCCCGACATATATTTTTTTTTATCATATTCTTATAAACAAATATGATAAATATTTATCATGCTTGAGGTGTTGATATGAGAATTAAACATTTGATAAATATATCTGAAATTAAAATATAATTAAACTTAACTCTGAAAATATCAAAGTAATAAAACAAGAAATAAATTGATCAAATATATAATTTTATTTTTGTGTGCAAATTAGCGGGAATTTCTTGATGTTGTCATGGTAGATTTGTAATAGTCATTATTTTATAGACATGGTAGTGAACGTGTCAAGATACCTTAAGGGTATATTGAATGCATTCATTGATGAGTTCTGACCTATGAGCGTACGTCTTAAATATCAAATAGTATGAGTGCATAGGACTGAATCCTACGAATGTTGTCTGAGTGAAAATACTAATAGAAAGTTCGAGGTTGGTATGAATACTCATAGAAAGTTCGAGGTCGAGCATTAGCGATAGTTGGTATGAGATAAGATAGTATGACATGATACATGAGTGAAAATTACTCATAGAATGTTCGAGATTGAGCATTAAACGATAGTTGATATTATCATGATAGATTTGTAATAGTCGTTGTAATAGCATGTATGAATACTCATAGAAATTAGTTCGAGGTCGGGCATTACGCGATAGTTGACATGAGATGAGATATTATGACATGGTATGTGAGTGAAAATACTCACAGTATGACTATAAACAATGCACAATGTCAACTTTATCAAATATCGACATATATTTGTTTGATCATATTTTTAGTAGCAAATATTTTTTAAAAATTGCTCGAGCAACCGGGACCAAGAACCACTACTAAAGAGGTTCCCGGTTGCTCGAATAATTTTTTAAAAATATTTACAACAAAATTAATTTTATTTAATTATATTAGGTAATTTAAGTTTAGTTTTACAATTCAAATAACATTTTTAATCAAGTGTTTAGAGTAAAATTGGAATAAACTCAACGATGTACCTTCATAATATGTAGATATGTGTTGCGTATATATATAGATATATCTAATTAACTACTAAACTATACTGAAATTTTTGTAATCCACTTAAGTGTATTATCCTAATGGTTATACTAGACCCCGGCACGTGCTACGCGCGTGCACGTTGTCGTCGTTGGTCGTGCGTGAAGTCTTACGAGAACATGATCAACCCGACTCCTAGGATAATACAAGAATTGATCACTTCATAAAAATATTATTAATGTAAAACTAAACTTAATTTGCATAAGATAATGAAATAATAAAATTTAAAAACTCTTAAATATTTTTAAAAACTTGCTCGAGCAACCGAGATTAGTTTTGATAGTGTTATATGTTTCTAGTCGCTCGAGCAATTTTTTAAAAATATTTAAGAGTTTTTAAATTTTATTATTTCATTATCTTATGCAAATTAAGTTTAGGGTTACATTAATAATATTTTTATGAAGTGATCAATTCTTGTATTATCCCAGGAGTCGGGTTGATCATGTTCTCGTAAGACTTCACGCACGACCAACGACGACAACGTGCACGCGTGTAGCACGTGCCGGGGTCTAGTATTTATGAAATATTTAATTTGATTTAGGGTAAACTACAAAATTGCTCTCTAAAATTTTGTCAGAATTTCAGTTTTCACCCCTAAAATTTAAATCGTAATTTCCCCCCTCGTGCTTGGCCAAAGTGCAAGTTTGCCCCATCCGTCAACTTTTCCATCCAAATTTAACGGAATAAGTTTTGAAAATTGAAAAAATAACAGAAAATTTTCAAAAATGTCACAATTTAACCATCCCAAACTTTTTCAAATGTTATAACTGAGTCCCGATTCGATCAGGACTCAATTGAACCCCAATCGAGGGGGCTCGGGTATGTGTCTTGACCCAAACTAACCCCTAATGGGTGAGGGAACAAGTTTGGGTCAAGACCCCGACTGACCCCCCATAGGAAGGGTACCATGTATGGGTCAAGACCCGGACTTTAGCCCCAATCGAATTGGGGTCGAACTAGCCCTAATTCGATTGGAGCTTAACTGAGCCCTAATCGAGAGAGCTTGGATCTAGGTCAAGATCCAGACCTGGTACCTTACCTATGGTGGGTCAGTCTGGGTGAAGACCTAAACCTGAGCCCCTCGAATGGGGCTCAATCGAGTCCTGATCAAATCATGACTCAGTTGTAATATTTGAAAAAGTTTGAAATGGTTAAATAGTGACATTTTTGAAAGTTTTCTGTTATTTTTGCAATTTTCAAAACTAATTGTGCTAAATTTGGATGGAAATGTTGACAGAGTGGACAAATTTACACTTTTGCCAACACATGAGAAAGAAATTTGACGATTTAAACTTAAACATCTGGAAAGCAATGTGATATTTTAGGCATTCACTTAAACTATCTCACGGATACATGATGCACGAACATACACCAAATTATAATTTATAAGTAATATTAAGATTTAATTTATTAATAGTATTGAATTAATTCATTTTTAATATTATTTTATCTCCATATTATCATCAAAAACGTATTCACCCTTTCAAATAATTCATGGTTTCTTCCGTAGTTAGGGTTTAGAGGGTAATATACCATGTTACCCTCTTTAGTTAGATTTTCAGTTTTTCCCCTAAGTTTAAATCATAAAATTTATATTCTTCATGTTTGACCAAAGGTTTGCCCATTCCGTCAATTGTTTATCCAAATTTAATAGAATAAGTTTTGAAAATTGCAATAATAACAGAAAACTTATAAAAATGTCACAATTTAACTATCCTAAACTTTCGAATACAATCAATTTTTGCATCTACATGTCATTTCATCCATAAATATATTAACTGAATACAGTAAGGTACGCTTCGGCAGTGTTTTGGAATATCTACCTATCAGGTACATTCTCGGCACAATTGGAGAAGGAGCTTAACAGCAACTTATATATTCTCAGTATATATATTATATATAAAGGAATGACATACATGTATATGTATGTGTAACCGTACATGTGTATTAATAATTTTCATGTGTGGTCATATCGTTGTATAACTATGTATCAGTTTATAAAAATATCAAATTACTGATCTTGTCATAATAATAATTATGAATTTATTATATTTCATATTTTATTAACGTAGAGTCGATTTATCAACGTAGAGTTGAGTTAAAAAATCTTGGTCAGAAAAATATTGAAAAATCAGATTTATCAACACAATTTTATTGTATTGCCATGTATTCGTATTGTGATACCTAAATATAAATTCAAAATACAAATCATATTGTATTATTATACTTGTATTATCATATTACTAATCTATATTATATGTTTTCCCAAATACGTTTTTTTCTAAAAATAAAAATAAAAATTCAGCACTAATATATATATACTCCACTCCACGCATCCTCTTGCGAAAGAGAGAATAACACACACATAGACATAGTCTCTATAACCTTTGTGTATGGAAGAAGAACCATCATCTTTTCATCATTCTCAACTTTATATTATTCATATTCATATATTCACCCATTTATCTTATCTTATATTTTAGATTTCATAAACAAATATCACGACACCTGGTGGGTAATGTCCGACGACATCATCACCATATTGTCTGTCTTGTTCCCTCTCTCTTCCCTCCCTATATATACCGAAGCTAATTCCACTCAAGTTTCTTCATTAAATAACCTCTCAATAACACATTTGAATTAAGAGAAAAGTATGAAAAAGATATAATATGTTTGCCCCAAATGGTAATCGATGAAATTTGTTTTGGGCCGCGGGTATTTGATGTAAAACGTTTACTTCTGTTGGTTTTTGAAAAAACGTTAGTTTTTTTGTTAATTTATCCGTTAAAAATTGACACGTGCTGCTCACGTGACATATAATTTGAACGTTGAAAAAATAAAAAACGAAAATACCCAAACTACCCTCTATGTATTCCCTCCTTTATTCTTTGCGAACCGAACCGTTTTCCTCCCGAACAATGCACAAGGTGCAAACTTTCCTTCTTCCCTACATATGGTTTCATTCATCACATACAAGGTACCTTCCTTTATCCCCTTCGCAAGAATGAGACTACCTCTGGTGAGCTTCCATTTTCCTTCACCAAAGGTGTTGATCAACCCAGCTTTCCCGCGGAGATGAGATTCTGGCGCATGTCAGGGACATGTCGCACAAGGCTCTTCTGTGGAGTCGCACTCCACGAGCCTTTTTATTATAATAATTTTTCCATTGAGCAAGGAAAGGTTGTTACGACTGGAGTTTCTGGTAACTTTTCTTTTGAGCCGAGCCGTCGCTGGTTTGAGCCCGCTGCTTCCGTGTTCTAGTAGTTGAATCCGCTACAACAAATGGAGTGAAAGAGAAGGATTAACCTGAGATTCCGTCCTCCAACTTTGATGAACTCTACAGCGCACGCCAGATGTTCAATGAAATGACACACAGAGATGTAATCGCTTGGAATTGTCTACTCGTTGCGTATTTACAGAGTGTCTGTCCTTGTGAAGCTTTGGAAGCTTCACGTGCTATGACTAATGATGGAGTTGTGCTTAATAAAGCCACTGCAGTCACTCTTCTTTCCTGTTGTGCACTACTTAAAGCATCGAGGGAGGGAAAGTCTGTCCACGGATGTTTGATACGGAACGTTTCTGATCCCAATGTGTTTGTGAACAATGCCTTGATTAACATGTACTTGAAATGCAGGTGCTTATCAAGCGCAACCCAGATATTCAACTCAATGCCTGACAAAACTGTGGTTTCATGGACTTCAATGTTCAATGGCTTCTCCGAAAATGATTGCTTGAGCGAAGCATTTGCCATCTTCAAAGAAATGCAGCTTGCAAATGTAAGACCTGATGAAGTAGCAGTATTGTCTGTGATTTCAGTCTGCTCAAAATAAAAAAGAACCGAGCTCATTGATTGGATTGATAACTGGATCGACAGAAATTTCTCTGTGAAAAGAAGCATTAGACTGTCAAATACCCTCATAGCTATGCATGCCAAATTTGATAACATTCAGAAATCTATCAAAATTTTCCTCAGCATATTATTTGCATGCAGCCATTCCGGTTTGGTAGAGGAGGGAAGACGATGTTTCAATTCTATGAGAACGAAGTTTGGAATAGAACCATTAATGGAGCATTATGGGTGCATTAATAGATCTGTTAAGAGCTGTGAGAACTTCATGGTTAAAGGCTAAAGATGTGAGAGATGTGATATGAAGGCTAAAGGAGCTATGAAGCAACAACCAGGCTTCAGTTTCGTTGTGTATAGACAGAAATATTGACTTTTTGGGATATTTAAATTTGAATTCTTCATCTAGCAAAGGCGTTGTCTAATTTTTGAATCTGATTGATCAAAGGTGTTGTCTAATTTTTGCACATTATGTCAAATTAACGACACTATAATTCTCTACAGATGGTGCATTATACATCTGTAAGACTGTAACTATATCCTCTTTTATTTTTCATCGGCACACTATATTACATGATATGTTTTCTTCTCTTTTTTACTCCCCCACTTGGAATATATACTCTTCTTCAGTTTTAATTATAATTCCCTTTTTGTCTTCCTTATTTTAGGCATTTTCCCAGCATGAACCACTACAGTCAGTCAAAACATAGTACATCTATTCTCAACTCGTGGACAAACGTGTTTCATCAAATACCAACAGTTACAAAACATATGCCATCTGGTATTAAGACAACGGAAACATACTTAGCTTAAAACATCCCGACCCATAAACATAAGTGTTTAAAATACAAATTCTAAAACACGTTCACTCAATCACCAATTTTAGGATTACAGCAAACAGCAGTACCACAAGAACACCAACATCAGTAATCAACATCTTCTCCTTCGTACAAGAACCACCTCACTTTCAATCTTGACATGCCTATCTCGAAATTTGTTCACGATCCTCCTTCCGTATATGCACATTTGCGAGTCACACCACTCAAAATAACTACAACCGTGGTTCTGCAACTGTAAAAAACAAATTAGGGCTTCGAAAATTAGTGATTTTCAAGATTAGGGCTTCAAAATTAAGCTTCAAAACAAAACGAATCGGCAAACAAACCTTGTAATTGGGACACCCATAAAACATTCGACTGAAATATGCGACCAGAAGATCCGACAATGCGGGACGAAGTCTTCGGGAATCGACGGACGAACACTTGGAGAAGACTATTGGATCTTGGAGAAGAAACCAATTTGCTACAATGAGGGAGAATGACTATTATAATAGGTGAAGTACTAAGGGGCACCTTTGTATTTTCACACACACAAAAAGTCACGTGCAAGACATGGAGGCTACTAACGGACTTTTTTGACGGACACAAACAGAATTCATCAAAAACCTACACCACCAAACATACTACATCAAAAACAAACAATGGGCCGCATTTACCACTTTGGGCAAACATGTTACATCTTTTTCATACTTTTCCCTTGAATTAATCCACTTTGGATACGTGTCCTTCCCTGAAGGCGGTGGTGATATAATTCAGCAAAAGCAGCTGCTGCATGTGCCATGCAGTGAAGAGTCTGTTCTATGATCTCGGGGTGAACCCGGCAATCTACGAGCTCGATGAGGACTCGAGGGGAAAGGAGAAAGCTCGGGTGCAACCCTTCTGTACCAGCCGTCTTCATCGGGGGAAAGTTTGTGGGGTCTGCTCATACCGTCATGACCCATCATCTAAACGGGTCGCTTAAGAAGATGCTCCGTGAGGCCGGTGCATTGTGGCTATGATCATAATAATGTATCATATATATAGTTAGAGAACCTCCATCGGAATGCATACATACATTGGATAATGGACAATGTATATATGAAATGTGTGGCAGTCATTCTCGAGGGTAAAATTTTGTAACCTAAAGCAATAGTAATGGTTAACGTATTAAGTATTATGGTAAAATTTCTACATACTGACTGTAAAAATGAGAAGATCATATGTACAAATAAAATAAAGCTAGACTTATATTTACCCAAGGAAATTATTTTATCGGAAAATGAAATAGATAAAAATATATTTAGAGTACCTATTTTGCGGACGGAATTTGAATTAAAGGAAATAGCAAAATATTCTTTTTTATTTTTAAAAATACGAATGTATACCCACCCGCGAATGAGATTCACGAGAATGATTAAAACCAAAAATTACCCGCGAATCTCATTCACGGGTAGACATTTAAGTCGTACCCACGAATGACATTCACAGTTGAAACTTTATCATTAGTTTCAACTGTGAATCTTATTCGCGGGTACGATTTAAATGCACACCTTAAAAAATTTCTCTCATTCATTGTTGTAAATGTTTGTCAATATCGATCGAACTTCGCCGTAGAAGTGGTCCACGCTATTTCGGAAAATTGTTTCTTTAAGGTTTAATTTTTTCTTCCTTTTTGACGACTCGACGTTTGATTAAAAATAAAATTATGTATCTATTAAAAAATATTATAGTGAGTAGATATTTTAATTACAATTCAAATTATGCAAAAAATATTAAATTTGGACTTACAGATTGACTGTATGCTCCGCCGTAAGTTGAGATATGAAAATTTGACTTAAAAAAAATATAACTCATACCCTATAAGTCCAAACTCACCACGATTAACGTCATTTATGTCGTAATTCAATTATCTACCCAGGGTAATTTTTTTTTAATTTTTTTAATTAGAAATATATTTACTTTTCTAACCTAACATCGTTTGTCCTATAATTTGACCGAAATAATTGTATTCATTAGGTGAGAAATTAAATTATATACTTACTCAAAAAAATTTAAAAAATTGCAGTGCGTAGATAATTTAATTACGAATTAAATTATGATAACTGTTGGATCGTGAAATCCTGGTTGCTGATCTGGCAGTGAATTAAATGTCAGACGAATGCTGAATGGTACTTCTGCTCCAACTCCGGTGAACCTGCAGGTAGGGGAGCGCAACAGAGGGGGTGTCTCTAGGTCCTTCTCCGATGCTTAAATGAGTATAATGTGTGTGTATATAGTTCAAAACGTAAGGAACGTATGTAAAGCAAAGGTATTTATAGGGTAGGAGAGATCAAACCGTATAAGGTAACTGTATATCTTAATGAATATTGTGCTGCTGAAGATTCTGATAGTAGATATGGCAGTTACGGCGAGATATTGCAGTTACCATATCTAATCTTTAGTGAATATGTGACCGAGATACGCGGGATATCATGGCCACTTCCTTATTAACGGTTAGTGGGACCAGAGGAGAGAGACAAGGCTTTCTTCGGGGCGAGCACTCCCATGGCGAGCAATGAGAGGTCGCGGCTTAGTGAAGGAACCTTTGGCCTAACTTTATTGCTAGGGCTTTTGGCCTAATATTGTTGCTAGGGCTTTTTGGCCTGACTTTGGCGTCAGGGCTTTTGGCCTAACTTTGTTGCTAGGGCTTTTTGGCCTGACTTTGGCGTCAGGGCTTTTGGCCTAACTTTGTTGCTAGGGCTTTTTGGCCTAAATTTGGCGTCAGTGCTTTTGGCCTAACTTTGTTGCTAGTGTTAGGTTATAAGTGTGTCTTACATTTATGTTTAGGGGCTATTATGTAATTACAGTTTGCTTGTGAGTCAAGTTTCAATTATCATAAGTCTTAGGGACTATCTTGCAATATCGGTGTCTTTTAGTGTCTGTTGTTTTTCTATAAGTGTTGGTCGACTGTAGCACAAATATATCAAGATATTATTCAGTAAAGTGTCCGTATTGTCTCCTTCTCTGGTTCATCCCGTTCTTCGTTTCTTATTCTTCTTCTTCCCAAAATCCCTAAATCCAACATGGTATCAGAGCTTATTCGAGCCTGAAATCACCTTCCTAAATCCTTTCTACTTGATTCATGGAAGAATCAACTCATGCCTTCGCCAACAAGAAAGTAGCTCAGCTACTTGGCGAAGAAAACTTCCAACAGTGGAAGAAGAAGGTTCTACTGTCAGTCAGAGGATACAACCTCGAGAATCACCTCCATGGAGCCAACATCCCTCAGTTTCTGGAAGATGAAACTGGAGCTGCAGTTCCAAATCCAGCCTACGCCAAGTTTCTCTAACAGGACAGCTCCCTGGCATCCTGGCTCCTATCCTCTGTTTCTACCCAGGTTAGTAGAGGGTTTATAGGATGCATGTCAGCTGCTGCCATTTGGCAAAAACTTCACCGTGAGTTTTCATCATCCTGTACTACCATAATCATGCATCTTTATGATAGGCTTAAGGTTAGAAAGCATGTTCATCAGCCTATGAGAGATTACCTTACTAAAATCCAGACCACCTGTGATAGCTTAGCTAGCTGTGGTCACCCTATAGAAGAGATGCAACAAATCTCTATTATCTTGAATGGGGTTAAGGGTCAGTATGATAATATTATTGTTGTCATCCATGCTAGTCAAAATCCGTATACCATTTCCTCTGTGAGTACTGTCTTACTGGATGCTGAGTCTAGACAGTCTGATATTTTATTTGATGCTAGTGCCAGCGTCAACATAGCTTCTGCTAAGGTTCCCAATCCCAGTAAGTCATTTGTGTCTTATGATGAAAACAACTCAGGAAGTAAAGATAGCATGTCTGTTAATCCCACCCAGTCTGGTCTTCTGCCCACACCTCAACCCACAACCCAGAACAATCAGTCATTCTCCTTTGGTCCCCCACCCTTTGGTAATCAACAGTCTGGTAGGGGTAGAGGTCGTGGTAGAGGGTTTGGTAACAACAGACTGCAATGTCAGTTATGTGGAAAATTTGGGCACTTGGTGCACAGATGTTTCCATCGCTTCAATATGCACTTCACTGGAGCGACTGATCCCCAGTCCACCTCTCCAGCACCCTTAGCAAATCTTGCTGCTTATGACATTGATCCTGACCCATATCAACAAACACCACAAAACCAACATTACCCACCCCCTCAGCTGCATAAATCCCAAGCTCAACCTCAAACACCTCAGACCACCACCATAACTCCTCCCAATCCTCAAACACACTCTGTAATGCAGTACTCACCCTATCCTTCACCCGTACCACCTATCTATCCTTACATGATGGCCCCTCCATGTTATGTCAATCAAGCTCAACCATACCAAGTCTTTTCCAATCCTCAGCCTCACCCCACCCTTGCCCCATCTCAGCCTACATCACTGCTACATCAGCAAATCATCTGATGGTAGCTGGTTCCCTGACTCAGGAGCCACAAACCATCTGACAAATGCTCAGCCTGCCCGGCACATAACCTCTCCATACTCTGATCCAGGTAAGGTTTTAGTTGGAAACGTTTCATCTCTTGAAATTTCTGCCATTGGTTCTTCTCATTTACCTTCCACTAGCAAACCTCTACTTCTTAATAACATGCTTTACACACCTGCTGTTACTAAAAACCTGCTTTCTGTATCTCAGTTTTCAAAGGATAATCAGGTTTATTTTGAATTTCACCCATCGCACTGCCTGATCAAGGATTCATTCTCCAACAAGGTGCTTCTCAAGGGTTATGAATCAGGGGGTCTTTACCGCCTTGATTTCTCTAGTTTTAAGTCTAGCTCAAATAAGTTAGTTGAGTCTGCTACTGTTAGTCTGGATCAATGTTTGAGTCTTTCACCTGATTTCCAGTCATTTTGTAATAATGCAGTTTTATTTGCTCAAAAATCAACCTTTTCGGTTATTGATAATGCTGATTCTATGTTTATGGTTAATCATGATTCTTCTGTATTTCCTCATGCTTCCTCTGCTTCAAGTTCTGTTAATACTGATGAATGCTCCTCTGTCTCCTGCTTTAATAACGCATCCTCTACTGCATTACCTGAATTTGAGTTCAACTATTTTCTAAGTTCATTGAAAACAAATGAGTCTTCTCACCTGTGGCACATGAGGTTAGGCCATCCCTCTAAGAACATACTTGTTAACTTTCTAAGACTTCATAATCTGCCTACTAAACATATATCATCTGAGTGTACTGCCTGTGCAGTAGGTAAGAGCAAGACTCTTCCTTACCAATCATTGGAGACAGTCTATTCTCATCCCTTGGAACTGGTACAGGTAGATCTATGGGGTCCTGCCTTCTTCTTCTCTTGCAATAGCAATTACTATCTCAGCATTGTTGATGCTTTCTCTAGATTTACTTGAATATATTTCTTGAATCGTAAATCTGATGCTGCTAAAGTCTTTTGTGAGTTTCATTTGTTAGCAGAAAAATAACTTGGCACGAAGCTTAAAGCTGTGCAATCTGATGGTGGAGGTGAGTTTCACTTTCTCACTGCTTATTTAGCCCAATTTGGCATAGTCCATAGGATCACTTGTCCTTATTCAAGCCACCAAAATGGCATGGTGGAGCGTAAGCACCGCCACATTGTTGAACTAGGACTCACACTTCTAGCACAGTCATCTGTCCCTCTCCACTACTGGACATATGCCTTCTCCACTGCTGTTTTTCTTATTAACTGATTGCCCTCCAAAACTCTTAATAACTGTTCCCCACATGAGCTCATCTTCAATTCCAAGCCAGACTACTCTTTTCTAAGAGTTTTTGGCTGCTTATGTTTTCCACACTTAAGACCTTACAGGTCTCACAAGCTGTCCTTCAAATCAGAACCCTGTGTCTTCATTGGGTTATGTTCTGATCACCATGGCTATAGGTGTCTCTCTTCATCTAGAAGAGTATATGTGTTACGAAATGTTGTCTTTCACGAGACAACATTTCCCTTAAGTGATACCACAGGGCCATTCTATGCCTCCAACACACCCAAAGTAGCCACTCCCTCCAAACCATTCTTCATACCTTGTGATCCATTCTTCCAACAGACAACCTCTGTTCCTTCCACTGTTTCCCACTCCTCTGGTCCTCCTGTGCATGTACACACATCAGGTGAGTCTAGCCTTCCCTCCACCACACCCACTCAAGACACTACTCCCACTCAGATTCCCACAATCCCAGTCTCTGCCCCTGATCTATCTTCACCCACTGAAGTATGCATGTATGTTCCCTCTGGCTCAACACTTGTCCCTCTTACATCCTCTACTCCTGCTCCAAACCCATTACCACCACCTCACTCAGATCAGTCTTTCCCTACCTCACCACCAGCTCAACCCACATCATCTTCTCAACCTTCTCGTCTCAAATCATCCACCAATGTGCATACCATGCAAACCCGGTCAAAAACCTCTATTCAAGGCCTCTCGATGTCCATTGCCCTGTCTACTGATCTTATCAATCCTGAGCCTCGAAACATCCATGAGGCTCTTCAGTCACCACATTGTCTCCATGCTGTTCAGGAAGAGCTCACTGCTCTTTCCACGAACAACACTTGGAGCCTTGTAAATGGATATTTAGGATAAAAAGGAATGTTGATGGGGTTGTGGTCAGGTACAAGGCTCGCCTTGTTGTCAAAGGCTTCTCCCAAAAACCAGTTTTTGACTTTCAGGAAACCTTCAGTCCTGTTATTAAGGTTGCCACTGTTCGCATTGTCTTGTCTTTAGCACTAACTCATAAATGGTGCATCAGACAGGTTGACATAAACAATGCCTTCCTTCATGGTGATCTTCATGAGGAGGTCTTCATGACACAGCCTCCAAGCTTTTAGGTTCATTCTAACACTCCTAATCTGGTTTGCAAACTTCAAAAAGCATTGTATGGCCATAAGCAGGCTCCCAGAGCCTGGTTTGAAAAATTGAAGTTTTTTATCCTAAACTCTCTTGGTTATCATGTCTCAACTTCTGATAGTTGTTTATTTATTAAATCAACCTCTGATTATTCGTACTTTTACTTGTCTATGTGGATGACATTGTTATAACTGGTACATCTTCTACTCTTGTATCTAACATTGTTGATTCCATAAATGCTCAGTTCTAGCTCAAGGATCTAGGAAGCCTGAACTACTTCCTTGGCATGGAAGTAGTCTCAGGTGATGATTTCATTCTTCTGAATCAGAAGAAGTACATTCAGGAACTCCTGGACAAGGTAGGTCTAAATTATCAAACCTGTTTTCCCACTCCTATGATAGGCACGTGTCTGACCAAATCAGGTATGTCAACCTGTTCTGGTTCTTTTCATGATGAAAATCTGTACAGAAGCACAATAGGTGCCCTTCAACATGTCTGTGTCACACGACCATACATACACTTCGCTGTAAATAAACTAAGTCAGTTTATGCAAACCCCCAATAACAGCAACTGGAAAGCTGTTATTCACATCCTGAGATACCTTAAAGGCACTCTTAGTCACGGGCTGTTGTTCAGAACAACACCCTCACCTGTCAAGGACATCACACTCACTTCGTTCTCTGATGCTGACTGGGGCGGTGATCACACTGATCGTCGTTCCATCTCAGGTCATTATCTGCTTTTAAATGGGAATCCCACAGTGTGGAGCTCAAAAAAAGTAGATAGTCGTGTCTAGATCTAGTGCAGAGGCTGAGTTTAGAGCCATTGCCAATGCCATGTGAGAAATTATGTGGGTCCAATCCCTTCTCAAGGAAATTGGACTTCACACCCCAACTACACCTGTCATCTGGACAGACAACACAAGTGCAGTTGCTCACTTAGAAAACCCTATTCATCACTCCAAGATGAAACATGTTGAGATTGATCTCTTCTTCATAAGGGAGAAAGTTCACTCAGGGAAAGTCTTAGTTAATTTCATCACTGCCTCAGCACAAATTGATGACATTTTAACTAAGTCATTAACTGAAAAACACTTTATTCCCTGCAGGAAAAAGCTTGGGGTCTTCTCACTAGAAGAACTGGAGGATCATGGAGTCTCCCCATTCCTTCATCTTACATCCAGCTCTCAGTGAACTTCCTATCCAATATGTAAGTACATCCAATCTCTGATAACTCAGTTTATTGCCTTATATTTAGCATTCTTGATCAGCCATGTGTATGCTTGCTGCCTTTCTCTATTGACTGCCCCTCTGCGATTTTAACTCTGTCTGGCCTTATGCAAGACCGATCAGCTCTATCATTGGTATGTTATTACTGGTAATCGTAGTCTGCTCATGTCTGATTATCATGATAAGCATCTGCTTTAGATTCACATGCCATCTGGTTATTTTCCCATTCATGATCATTATCACTGCCCCTGTGCATCACTCGTATCTCTCTTTAAATATTGCTTGCTCAAGTATACATGGCATAGGGCATGACTTGAGTCCAAAAACAGAGTGAATACCATTAAGAAAAAAACAAGATACTTTCGTTTTTTCACTCTTGAGGATGAAAAGATCAAGGCCCAAACCTTGCAGTCATGCTGGTAAGACAGGAGCTCAAACTCCTCCGTCATGATGAAATGAAAATTCAAATTCTAAATCAAAAATATCAATGAATAAAAGCAGCAGTAAAACTGCAAATATGAGACTGTCTGATGCACTCTGGCAATTGTTTTCTGATCTGGAATAGGGAGAATTATGTATATGACTTGTGATTATCTGGTATTGCTAATCGTGTTATCAGTCATGATCATGACCTCAGATTACAGGTACTAATCAATTCATGATCAGAGCCATGATCAGACCTATGCTAAGGTCAGTACTGCTGTTAAAATTCGAAGTGCATCTCAGCTAGGAGAACTCAACTAAGCTTCACAAAGCTGCTCAGAATGCACTGAATAGAAGAAGGCAAGTACTCTGTTTTTCTCGAGATTGGATTTTCACTGCAGATTGTCAACTCTCAAGGAAGATTGAATTCCAAAATTCAAGATCAAGTATAGGGAATGTTAGGTTATAAGTGTGTCTTACACTTATGTTTAGGGGCTATTCTGTAATTACAGTTTACTTGTGAGTCAAATTTCAATTATCATAAGTCTTAGGGACTATCTTGCAATATCGGTGTCTTTTAGTGTCTGTTGTTTTTCTATAAGTGTTGGTCGACTGTAGCACAAACATATCAAGATATTATTCAGTAAAGTTTCTGTATTGTATCCTTCTCTGGTTCATCCTGTTCTTCGTTTCTTCTTCTTCCCAAAATCCCTAAATCTAACAGCTAGGACTTTTTGGCCTGATTAGGTCATCAGGTCTTCGTCTGACTCTTGGTGTCAAGTCTTTTTTCTTCGATTTGCTTCGAGTGAACATGTTTTATGAAGGAATGACTTTCTTTTATTGACATAACAGTTTGACTACAAGCTATGTATGAAATCTCCTTAAATGCTCAGAATTGAATGGACGGGGTAACCACTCGCCTTCTGTGGTTTCCAAATAGTAGGATCCCGGGGCGGCGATCTCTATTACCTTATATGGTCCTTCCCACTTAGCTAAAAGTTTATTATGACTGTCCAACCTTGTGAATTCATTCCTTCTCATGACCATCTCCCCCACGAAAAATTGGCGAGTGCGGTCGCCAGACGCATCTTTGCTTGTGTTTTTTCTGATAGCCATCTCTTTTCCTCTGCCAATTTGAGGTCAGTTCTGCGCTCGACCTCGTTTGACTCAGCGTTAAAGTGTAGGATTCTATGGGTAGGCACTGCTATTTCGGCGGGTGCCACTGCTTCTGATCCATACACTAAACTGAAAGGCGTTTCTCCCGTGGCTGCCTTAGGCGTTGTTCTGATGGCCCATAATACGTTACCAGCTCTTCTGCCCAATTCCCTTTAAATGCTTGAACCCTTTTATTGAGTCCTGCTAAAACAACCTTGTTGGCTGCTTCAGCTTGCCCATTCGTTTGAGAAATGAAACGATGGCCGACATGATATTCTTCACAGAGCCATTTGAGCTCCTTTCCAATGAATTGCGGACCATTATCACTGATGAGTATTTTAGGAATGCCAAACCTGGATAATATGTTGATCTTTAGGAACTTGATGACTTGAAATTCCGTCGTAAAAGCTAGAGCTTTCGCCTCTATCCACTTGGTGAAGTAGTCGATCGCCACTATAATGTGAGTACGTTTAGCAGTGCTAATAGGGAAATGACCTAATATATCGATCCCCCATTGAGCGAAAGGCCAGGCACCGGCCATTGGGGATAATAGTGTGGGTGGTCGACCTGATCGTGACGCAAATTGTTGGCAAGTCTCACACTTCTGCGTTAATTCAGCCGCATCTTTTCCCAAGGTTGGCCAGTAATATCCTAGTCTGAAGATCTTCCGGGTTAACGATCGAGCACCTTCATGACATGCTGCCACCCCTTCATGAGCTTCTCAAAGAACCCTTTCCGTTTCTGGATGAGCAACGCACCTTAAGTAAGGAGTCGAGTAGCCTCTCATGTAGAGTTCTCCATCAATAATTAGATAACTGGCTGCGAGTCTTCTTATCCTCGTGGATTCGACTTCGTCATCTGGGAGGATCCCTTCTTTCATATATTTCTGGAATGGAGTCATCCACGTGACCTGCTCCTGAATGTTGAAGACCTATGCCCTGCTATCGAGGACTGAATATAAAGCCTTTTCCAGGAATTGTACGTCTTGGATTGTTGTTCCCCAAAATGCCAGCTTACTTAAGGAATCTGCCATCTGGTTTTCCTGACGAGTAATAGACTCGATCGCAAAATTTGGAATTTCTGCTACGAGTTTCTTGGCGATGGTGAGGTACTTTTTCATCTTTTCCCCCTTGTCTCATAAGTGCCATTGACCTGATTGACGATAAGTTCCGAGTCGCTTTTTACCTTAAGTGCAGATATGCCCATTCCTTTCGCCAGTCTGAGTCCGATAATAAGAGCCTCGTATTCTGCTTCGTTATTGGTCGCTTGAAATGTAAGGGTGATCGCATACTTTAAAGGCTTGCCTTCAGGGGGAATAAGAATTAAACCTGCCCGAGCCTTCTCTTGACGAAGATCCATCTGTATAGAGCTCCCAGACTTGATCATTGCCTGCTGACTGACTTGACCTGTTTTCTGCTTCTGTTTGACCGTTACTCGTGCTTTCCACAATGAAATCAGTTAGTGCTTGACCTTTGATGGCCGTTTTCGGTGCAAATTTGATCCTGAACTTGCTGAGCTCGATCGCCCATTGGACCAATCTTCCTGACGAATCTGGTTTCATCAGGAAGTTTTTGAGAGGTTGATTGGTGAGCACCGTGATGTCGTGCGCGTGAAAGTAAGGTCTCAGCTTTCGAGCAGCAATAACTAAGGCATAGAGATACTTCTCACTAGAAGAACTGGAGGATCATGGAGTCTCCCCATTCCTTCAGCTTACATCCAGCTCTCAGTGAACTTCCTATCCAATATGTAAGTACATCCAATCTCTGATAACTCAGTATATTGCCTTATATTTAGCATTCTTGATCAGCCATGTGTATGCTTGCTGCCTTTCTCTGTTGACTGCCCCTCTGCGATTTTAACTCTGTCTGGCCTTATGCAAGACCGATCAGCTCAATCATTGGTATGTTATTACTGGTAATCGTAGTCTGCTCATGTCTGATTATCATGATAAGCATCTGCTTTAGATTCACATGTCATCTGGTTATTTTCCCTTTCATGATCATTATCACTGCCCCTGTGCATCACTCGTATCTCTATTTAAATATTGCTTGCTCAAGTATACATGGCATAGGGCATGACTTGAGTCCAAAAACAGAGTGAATACCATTAAGAAAACAACAAGATACTTTCGTTTTTTCACTCTTGAGGATGAAAAGATCAAGGCCCAAACCTTGCAGTCATGCTGGTAAGACAGGAGCTCAAACTCCTCTGTCATGATGAAATGAAAATTCAAATTCTAAATCAAAAATATCAATGAATAAAAGCAGCAGTAAAACTGCAAATATGAGACTGTCTGATGCACTCTGGCAATTGTTTTCTGATCTGGAATAGGGAGAATTATGTATATGACTTGTGATTATCTGGTATTGCTAATCGTGTTATCAGTCATGATCATGACCTCAGATTACAGGTACTAATCAATTCATGATCAGAGCCATGATCAGACCTATGCTAAGGTCAGTACTGCTGTTAAAATTCGAAGTGCATCTCAGCTAGGAGAACTCAACTAAGCTTCACAAAGCTGCTCAGAATGCACTGAATAGAAGAAGGCAAGTACTCTGTTTTTCTCGAGATTGGATTTTCACTGCAGATTGTCAACTCTCAAGGAAGATTGAATTCCAAAATTCAAGATCAAGTATAGGGAATGTTAGGTTATAAGTGTGTCTTACACTTATGTTTAGGGGCTATTCTGTAATTACAGTTTACTTGTGAGTCAAATTTCAATTATCATAAGTCTTAGGGACTATCTTGCAATATCGGTGTCTTTTAGTGTCTGTTGTTTTTCTATAAGTGTTGGTCGACTGTAGCACAAACATATCAAGATATTATTCAGTAAAGTTTCTGTATTGTCTCCTTCTCTGGTTCATCCTGTTCTTCGTTTCTTCTTCTTCCCAAAATCCCTAAATCTAACAGCTAGGACTTTTTGGCCTGATTAGGTCATCAGGTCTTCGTCTGACTCTTGGTGTCAGGTCTTTTTTCTTCGATTTGCTTCGAGTGAACATGTTTTATGAAGGAATGACTTTCTTTTATTGACATAACAGTTTGACTACAAGCTATGTATGAAATCTCCTTAAATGCTCAGAATTGAATGGACGGGGTAACCACTCGCCTTCTGTGGTTTCCAAATAGTAGGATCCCGGGGCGGCGATCTCTATTACCTTATATGGTCCTTCCCACTTAGCTAAAAGTTTATTCTGACTGTCCAACCTTGTGAATTCATTCCTTCTCATGACCATCTCCCCCACGAAAAATTGGCGAGCGCTGACTTTTCTGTTGAAGTATCGAGCGGTCGCCAGACGCATCTTTGCTTGTGTTTTTTCTGATAGCCATCTCTTTTCCTCTGCCAATTTGAGGTCAGTTCTGCGCTCGACCTCGTTTGCCTCAGCGTTAAAGTGTAGGATTCTATGGGTAGGCACTGCTATTTCGGCGGGTGCCACTGCTTCTGATCCATACACTAAACTGAAAGGCGTTTCTCCCGTGGCTGCCTTAGGCGTTGTTCTGATGGCCCATAATACGTTACCAGCTCTTCTGCCCAATTCCCTTTAAATGCTCGAACCCTTTTCTTGAGTCCTGCTAAAACAACCTTGTTGGCTGCTTCAGCTTGCCCATTCGTTTGAGGATGATGCACTGAACTGAAACGATGGCCGACATGATATTCTTCACAGAGCCATTTGAGCTCCTTTCCAATGAATTGCGGACCATTATCACTGATGAGTATTTTAGGAATGCCAAACCTGGAGAATATGTTGATCTTTAGGAACTTGATGACTTGAAATTCCGTCGTAAAAGCTAGAGCTTTCGCCTCTATCCACTTGGTGAAGTAGTCGATCGCCACTATAATGTGAGTACGTTGACCAGTGCTAATAGGGAAATGACCTAATATATCGATCCCCCATTGAGCGAAAGGCCAGGCACCGGCCATTGGGGATAATAGTGTGGGTGGTCGACCTGATCGTGGCGCAAATTGTTGGCAAGTCTCACACTTCTGCGTTAATTCAGCCGCATCTTTTCCCAAGGTTGGCCAGTAATATCCTAGTCTGAAGATCTTCCGGGTTAACGATCGAGCACCTTCATGACATACTGCCACCCCTTCATGAGCTTCTCAAAGAACCCTTTCCGTTTCTGGATGAGCAACGCACCTTAAGTAAGGAGTCGAGTAGCCTCTCATGTAGAGTTCTCCATCAATAATTAGATAACTGGCTGCGAGTCTTCTTATCCTCGTGGATTCGCCTTCGTCATCTGGGAGGATTCCTTCTTTCATATATTTCTGGAATGGAGTCATCCACGTGACCTGCTCCTGAATGTTGCAGACCTCTGCCCTGCTATCGAGGACTGAACATAAAGCCTTTTCCAGGAATTGTACGTCTTGGATTGTTGTTCCCCAAAATGCCAGCTTACTTAAGGAATCTGCCATCTGGTTTTCCTGACGAGGAATAGACTCGATCGCAAAATTTGGAATTTCTGCTACGAGTTTCTTGGCGATGGTGAGGTACTTTTTCATCCTTTCCCCCTTGTCTCATAAGTGCCATTGACCTGATTGACGATAAGTTCCGAGTCGCTTTTTACCTTAAGTGCAGATATGCCCATTCCTTTCGCCAGTCTGAGTCCGGTAATAAGAGCCTCGTATTCTGCTTCGTTATTGGTCGCTTGAAATGTAAGGGTGATCGCATACTTTAAAGGCTTGCCTTCAGGGGAAATAAGAATTAAACCTGCCCGAGCCTTCTCTTGACGAAGATCCATCTGTATAGAGATCCCAGACTTGATCATTGCCTGCTGACTGACTTGACCTGTTTTCTGCTTCTGTTTGACCGTTACTCGTGCTTTCCATAATGAAATCAGTTAGTGCTTGACCTTTGATGGCCGTTTTCGGCGCAAATTTGATCCTAAACTCGTTGAGCTCGATCACCCACTTGACCATTCTTCCTGACGAATCTGGTTTCATCAGGAAGTTTTTGAGAGGTTGATTGGTGAGCACCGTGATGTCGTGCGCGTGAAAGTAAGGTCTCAGCTTTCGAGCAGCAATAACTAAGGCATAGAGATACTTCTCACTAGAAGAACTGGAGGATCATGGAGTCTCCCCATTCCTTCAGCTTACATCCAGCTCTCAGTGAACTTCCTATCCAATATGTAAGTACATCCAATCTCTGATAACTCAGTATATTGCCTTATATTTAGCATTCTTGATCAGCCATGTATATGCTTGCTGCCTTTCTCTGTTGACTGCCCCTCTGCGATTTTAACTCTGTCTGGCCTTATGCAAGACCGATCAGCTCAATCATTGGTATGTTATTACTGGTAATCGTAGTCTGCTCATGTCTGATTATCATGATAAGCATCTACTTTAGATTCACATGTCATCTGGTTATTTTCCCTTTCATGATCATTATCACTGCCCCTGTGCATCACTCGTATCTCTCTTTAAATATTGCTTGCTCAAGTATACATGGCATAGGGCATGACTTGAGTCCAAAAACAGAGTGAATACCATTAAGAAAACAACAAGATACTTTCGTTTTTTCACTCTTGAGGATGAAAAGATCAAGGCCCAAACCTTGCAGTCATGCTGGTAAGACAGGAGCTCAAACTCCTCTGTCATGATGAAATGAAAATTCAAATTCTAAATCAAAAATATCAATGAATAAAAGTAGCAGTAAAACTGCAAATATGAGACTGTCTGATGCACTCTGGCAATTGTTTTCTGATCTGGAATAGGGAGAATTATGTATATGACTTGTGATTATCTGGTATTGCTAATCGTGTTATCAGTCATGATCATGACCTCAGATTACAGGTACTAATCAATTCATGATCAGAGCCATGATCAGACCTATGCTAAGGTCAGTACTGCTGTTAAAATTCGAAGTGCATCTCAGCTAGGAGAACTCAACTAAGCTTCACAAAGCTGCTCAGAATGCACTGAATAGAAGAAGGCAAGTACTCTGTTTTTCTCGAGATTGGATTTTCACTGCAGATTGTCAACTCTCAAGGAAGATTGAATTCCAAAATTCAAGATCAAGTATAGGGAATGTTAGGTTATAAGTGTGTCTTACACTTATGTTTAGGGGCTATTCTGTAATTACAGTTTACTTGTGAGTCAAATTTCAATTATCATAAGTCTTAGGGACTATCTTGCAATATCGGTGTCTTTTAGTGTCTGTTGTTTTTCTATAAGTGTTGGTCGACTGTAGCACAAACATATCAAGATATTATTCAGTAAAGTTTCTGTATTGTCTCCTTCTCTGGTTCATCCTGTTCTTCGTTTCTTCTTCTTCCCAAAATCCCTAAATCTAACAGCTAGGACTTTTTGGCCTGATTAGGTCATCAGGTCTTCGTCTGACTCTTGGTGTCAGGTCTTTTTTCTTCGATTTGCTTCGAGTGAACATGTTTTATGAAGGAATGACTTTCTTTTATTGACATAACAGTTTGACTACAAGCTATGTATGAAATCTCCTTAAATGCTCAGAATTGAATGGACGGGGTAACCACTCGCCTTCTGTGGTTTCCAAATGGTAGGATCCCGGGGCGGCGATCTCTATTACCTTATATGGTCCTTCCCACTTAGCTAAAAGTTTATTCTGACTGTCCAACCTTGTGAATTCATTCCTTCTCATGACCATCTCCCCCACGAAAAATTGGCGAGCGCTGACTTTTCTGTTGAAGTATCGAGCGGTCGCCAGACGCATCTTTGCTTGTGTTTTTTCTGATAGCCATCTCTTTTCCTCTGCCAATTTGAGGTCAGTTCTGCGCTCGACCTCGTTTGCCTCAGCGTTAAAGTGTAGGATTCTATGGGTAGGCACTGCTATTTCGGCGGGTGCCACTGCTTCTGATCCATACACTAAACTGAAAGGCGTTTCTCCCGTGGCTGCCTTAGGCGTTGTTCTGATGGCCCATAATACGTTACCAGCTCTTCTGCCCAATTCCCTTTAAATGCTCGAACCCTTTTCTTGAGTCCTGCTAAAACAACCTTGTTGGCTGCTTCAGCTTGCCCATTCGTTTGAGGATGATGCACTGAACTGAAACGATGGCCGACATGATATTCTTCACAGAGCCATTTGAGCTCCTTTCCAATGAATTTCGGACCATTATCACTGATGAGTATTTTAGGAATGCCAAACCTGGAGAATATGTTGATCTTTAGGAACTTGATGACTTGAAATTCCGTCGTAAAAGCTAGAGCTTTCGCCTCTATCCACTTGGTGAAGTAGTCGATCGCCACTATAATGTGAGTACGTTGACCAGTGCTAATAGGGAAATGACCTAATATATCGATCCCCCATTGAGCGAAAGGCCAGGCACCGGCCATTGGGGATAATAGTGTGGGTGGTCGACCTGATCGTGGCGCAAATTGTTGGCAAGTCTCACACTTCTGCGTTAATTCAGCCGCATCTTTTCCCAAGGTTGGCCAGTAATATCCTAGTCTGAAGATCTTCCGGGTTAACGATCGAGCACCTTCATGACATACTGCCACCCCTTCATGAGCTTCTCAAAGAACCCTTTCCGTTTCTGGATGAGCAACGCACCTTAAGTAAGGAGTCGAGTAGCCTCTCATGTAGAGTTCTCCATCAATAATTAGATAACTGGCTGCGAGTCTTCTTATCCTCGTGGATTCGCCTTCGTCATCTGGGAGGATTCCTTCTTTCATATATTTCTGGAATGGAGTCATCCACGTGACCTGCTCCTGAATGTTGCAGACCTCTGCCCTGCTATCGAGGACTGAACATAAAGCCTTTTCCAGGAATTGTACGTCTTGGATTGTTGTTCCCCAAAATGCCAGCTTACTTAAGGAATCTGCCATCTGGTTTTCCTGACGAGGAATAGACTCGATCGCAAAATTTGGAATTTCTGCTACGAGTTTCTTGGCGATGGTGAGGTACTTTTTCATCCTTTCCCCCTTGTCTCATAAGTGCCATTGACCTGATTGACGATAAGTTCCGAGTCGCTTTTTACCTTAAGTGCAGATATGCCCATTCCTTTCGCCAGTCTGAGTCCGGTAATAAGAGCCTCGTATTCTGCTTCGTTATTGGTCGCTTGAAATGTAAGGGTGATCGCATACTTTAAAGGCTTGCCTTCAGGGGAAATAAGAATTAAACCTGCCCGAGCCTTCTCTTGACGAAGATCCATCTGTATAGAGCTCCTAGACTTGATCATTGCCTGCTGACTGACTTGACCTGTTTTCTGCTTCTGTTTGACCGTTACTCGTGCTTTCCACAATGAAATCAGTTAGTGCTTGACCTTTGATGGCCGTTTTCGGCGCAAATTTGATCCTAAACTCGCTGAGCTCGATCGCCCACTTGACCATTCTTCCTGACGAATCTGGTTTCATCAGGAAGTTTTTGAGAGGTTGATTGGTGAGCACCGTGATGTCGTGCGCGTGAAAGTAAGGTCTCAGCTTTCGAGCAGCAATAACTAAGGCATAGAGATACTTCTCACTAGAAGAACTGGAGGATCATGGAGTCTCCCCATTCCTTCAGCTTACATCCAGCTCTCAGTGAACTTCCTATCCAATATGTAAGTACATCCAATCTCTGATAACTCAGTATATTGCCTTATATTTAGCATTCTTGATCAGCCATGTATATGCTTGCTGCCTTTCTCTGTTGACTGCCCCTCTGCGATTTTAACTCTGTCTGGCCTTATGCAAGACCGATCAGCTCAATCATTGGTATGTTATTACTGGTAATCGTAGTCTGCTCATGTCTGATTATCATGATAAGCATCTACTTTAGATTCACATGTCATCTGGTTATTTTCCCTTTCATGATCATTATCACTGCCCCTGTGCATCACTCGTATCTCTCTTTAAATATTGCTTGCTCAAGTATACATGGCATAGGGCATGACTTGAGTCCAAAAACAGAGTGAATACCATTAAGAAAACAACAAGATACTTTCGTTTTTTCACTCTTGAGGATGAAAAGATCAAGGCCCAAACCTTGCAGTCATGCTGGTAAGACAGGAGCTCAAACTCCTCTGTCATGATGAAATGAAAATTCAAATTCTAAATCAAAAATATCAATGAATAAAAGCAGTAGTAAAACTGCAAATATGAGACTGTCTGATGCACTCTGGCAATTGTTTTCTGATCTGGAATAGGGAGAATTATGTATATGACTTGTGATTATCTGGTATTGCTAATCGTGTTATCAGTCATGATCATGACCTCAGATTACAGGTACTAATCAATTCATGATCAGAGCCATGATCAGACCTATGCTAAGGTCAGTACTGCTGTTAAAATTCGAAGTGCATCTCAGCTAGGAGAACTCAACTAAGCTTCACAAAGCTGCTCAGAATGCACTGAATAGAAGAAGGCAAGTACTCTGTTTTTCTCGAGATTGGATTTTCACTGCAGATTGTCAACTCTCAAGGAAGATTGAATTCCAAAATTCAAGATCAAGTATAGGGAATGTTAGGTTATAAGTGTGTCTTACACTTATGTTTAGGGGCTATTCTGTAATTACAGTTTACTTGTGAGTCAAATTTCAATTATCATAAGTCTTAGGGACTATCTTGCAATATCGGTGTCTTTTAGTGTCTGTTGTTTTTCTATAAGTGTTGGTCGACTGTAGCACAAACATATCAAGATATTATTCAGTAAAGTTTCTGTATTGTCTCCTTCTCTGGTTCATCCTGTTCTTCGTTTCTTCTTCTTCCCAAAATCCCTAAATCTAACAGCTAGGACTTTTTGGCCTGATTAGGTCATCAGGTCTTCGTCTGACTCTTGGTGTCAGGTCTTTTTTCTTCGATTTGCTTCGAGTGAACATGTTTTATGAAGGAATGACTTTCTTTTATTGACATAACAGTTTGACTACAAGCTATGTATGAAATCTCCTTAAATGCTCAGAATTGAATGGACGGGGTAACCACTCGCCTTCTGTGGTTTCCAAATGGTAGGATCCCGGGGCGGCGATCTCTATTACCTTATATGGTCCTTCCCACTTAGCTAAAAGTTTATTCTGACTGTCCAACCTTGTGAATTCATTCCTTCTCATGACCATCTCCCCCACGAAAAATTGGCGAGCGCTGACTTTTCTGTTGAAGTATCGAGCGGTCGCCAGACGCATCTTTGCTTGTGTTTTTTCTGATAGCCATCTCTTTTCCTCTGCCAATTTGAGGTCAGTTCTGCGCTCGACCTCGTTTGCCTCAGCGTTAAAGTGTAGGATTCTATGGGTAGGCACTGCTATTTCGGCGGGTGCCACTGCTTCTGATCCATACACTAAACTGAAAGGCGTTTCTCCCGTGGCTGCCTTAGGCGTTGTTCTGATGGCCCATAATACGTTACCAGCTCTTCTGCCCAATTCCCTTTAAATGCTCGAACCCTTTTCTTGAGTCCTGCTAAAACAACCTTGTTGGCTGCTTCAGCTTGCCCATTCGTTTGAGGATGATGCACTGAACTGAAACGATGGCCGACATGATATTCTTCACAGAGCCATTTGAGCTCCTTTCCAATGAATTTCGGACCATTATCACTGATGAGTATTTTAGGAATGCCAAACCTGGAGAATATGTTGATCTTTAGGAACTTGATGACTTGAAATTCCGTCGTAAAAGCTAGAGCTTTCGCCTCTATCCACTTGGTGAAGTAGTCGATCGCCACTATAATGTGAGTACGTTGACCAGTGCTAATAGGGAAATGACCTAATATATCGATCCCCCATTGAGCGAAAGGCCAGGCACCGGCCATTGGGGATAATAGTGTGGGTGGTCGACCTGATCGTGGCGCAAATTGTTGGCAAGTCTCACACTTCTGCGTTAATTCAGCCGCATCTTTTCCCAAGGTTGGCCAGTAATATCCTAGTCTGAAGATCTTCCGGGTTAACGATCGAGCACCTTCATGACATACTGCCACCCCTTCATGAGCTTCTCAAAGAACCCTTTCCGTTTCTGGATGAGCAACGCACCTTAAGTAAGGAGTCGAGTAGCCTCTCATGTAGAGTTCTCCATCAATAATTAGATAACTGGCTGCGAGTCTTCTTATCCTCGTGGATTCGCCTTCGTCATCTGGGAGGATTCCTTCTTTCATATATTTCTGGAATGGAGTCATCCACGTGACCTGCTCCTGAATGTTGCAGACCTCTGCCCTGCTATCGAGGACTGAACATAAAGCCTTTTCCAGGAATTGTACGTCTTGGATTGTTGTTCCCCAAAATGCCAGCTTACTTAAGGAATCTGCCATCTGGTTTTCCTGACGAGGAATAGACTCGATCGCAAAATTTGGAATTTCTGCTACGAGTTTCTTGGCGATGGTGAGGTACTTTTTCATCCTTTCCCCCTTGTCTCATAAGTGCCATTGACCTGATTGACGATAAGTTCCGAGTCGCTTTTTACCTTAAGTGCAGATATGCCCATTCCTTTCGCCAGTCTGAGTCCGGTAATAAGAGCCTCGTATTCTACTTCGTTATTGGTCGCTTGAAATGTAAGGGTGATCGCATACTTTAAAGGCTTGCCTTCAGGGGAAATAAGAATTAAACCTGCCCGAGCCTTCTCTTGACGAAGATCCATCTGTATAGAGATCCCAGACTTGATCATTGCCTGCTGACTGACTTGACCTGTTTTCTGCTTCTGTTTGACCGTTACTCGTGCTTTCCACAATGAAATCAGTTAGTGCTTGACCTTTGATGGCCGTTTTCGGCGCAAATTTGATCCTAAACTCGCTGAGCTCGATCGCCCACTTGACCATTCTTCCTGACGAATCTGGTTTCATCAGGAAGTTTTTGAGAGGTTGATTGGTGAGCACCGTGATGTCGTGCGCGTGAAAGTAAGGTCTCAGCTTTCGAGCAGCAATAACTAAGGCATAGAGATACTTCTCACTAGAAGAACTGGAGGATCATGGAGTCTCCCCATTCCTTCAGCTTACATCCAGCTCTCAGTGAACTTCCTATCCAATATGTAAGTACATCCAATCTCTGATAACTCAGTATATTGCCTTATATTTAGCATTCTTGATCAGCCATGTATATGCTTGCTGCCTTTCTCTGTTGACTGCCCCTCTGCGATTTTAACTCTGTCTGGCCTTATGCAAGACCGATCAGCTCAATCATTGGTATGTTATTACTGGTAATCGTAGTCTGCTCATGTCTGATTATCATGATAAGCATCTACTTTAGATTCACATGTCATCTGGTTATTTTCCCTTTCATGATCATTATCACTGCCCCTGTGCATCACTCGTATCTCTCTTTAAATATTGCTTGCTCAAGTATACATGGCATAGGGCATGACTTGAGTCCAAAAACAGAGTGAATACCATTAAGAAAACAACAAGATACTTTCGTTTTTTCACTCTTGAGGATGAAAAGATCAAGGCCCAAACCTTGCAGTCATGCTGGTAAGACAGGAGCTCAAACTCCTCTGTCATGATGAAATGAAAATTCAAATTCTAAATCAAAAATATCAATGAATAAAAGCAGTAGTAAAACTGCAAATATGAGACTGTCTGATGCACTCTGGCAATTGTTTTCTGATCTGGAATAGGGAGAATTATGTATATGACTTGTGATTATCTGGTATTGCTAATCGTGTTATCAGTCATGATCATGACCTCAGATTACAGGTACTAATCAATTCATGATCAGAGCCATGATCAGACCTATGCTAAGGTCAGTACTGCTGTTAAAATTCGAAGTGCATCTCAGCTAGGAGAACTCAACTAAGCTTCACAAAGCTGCTCAGAATGCACTGAATAGAAGAAGGCAAGTACTCTGTTTTTCTCGAGATTGGATTTTCACTGCAGATTGTCAACTCTCAAGGAAGATTGAATTCCAAAATTCAAGATCAAGTATAGGGAATGTTAGGTTATAAGTGTGTCTTACACTTATGTTTAGGGGCTATTCTGTAATTACAGTTTACTTGTGAGTCAAATTTCAATTATCATAAGTCTTAGGGACTATCTTGCAATATCGGTGTCTTTTAGTGTCTGTTGTTTTTCTATAAGTGTTGGTCGACTGTAGCACAAACATATCAAGATATTATTCAGTAAAGTTTCTGTATTGTCTCCTTCTCTGGTTCATCCTGTTCTTCGTTTCTTCTTCTTCCCAAAATCCCTAAATCTAACAGCTAGGACTTTTTGGCCTGATTAGGTCATCAGGTCTTCGTCTGACTCTTGGTGTCAGGTCTTTTTTCTTCGATTTGCTTCGAGTGAACATGTTTTATGAAGGAATGACTTTCTTTTATTGACATAACAGTTTGACTACAAGCTATGTATGAAATCTCCTTAAATGCTCAGAATTGAATGGACGGGGTAACCACTCGCCTTCTGTGGTTTCCAAATGGTAGGATCCCGGGGCGGCGATCTCTATTACCTTATATGGTCCTTCCCACTTAGCTAAAAGTTTATTCTGACTGTCCAACCTTGTGAATTCATTCCTTCTCATGACCATCTCCCCCACGAAAAATTGGCGAGCGCTGACTTTTCTGTTGAAGTATCGAGCGGTCGCCAGACGCATCTTTGCTTGTGTTTTTTCTGATAGCCATCTCTTTTCCTCTGCCAATTTGAGGTCAGTTCTGCGCTCGACCTCGTTTGCCTCAGCGTTAAAGTGTAGGATTCTATGGGTAGGCACTGCTATTTCGGCGGGTGCCACTGCTTCTGATCCATACACTAAACTGAAAGGCGTTTCTCCCGTGGCTGCCTTAGGCGTTGTTCTGATGGCCCATAATACGTTACCAGCTCTTCTGCCCAATTCCCTTTAAATGCTCGAACCCTTTTCTTGAGTCCTGCTAAAACAACCTTGTTGGCTGCTTCAGCTTGCCCATTCGTTTGAGGATGATGCACTGAACTGAAACGATGGCCGACATGATATTCTTCACAGAGCCATTTGAGCTCCTTTCCAATGAATTTCGGACCATTATCACTGATGAGTATTTTAGGAATGCCAAACCTGGAGAATATGTTGATCTTTAGGAACTTGATGACTTGAAATTCCGTCGTAAAAGCTAGAGCTTTCGCCTCTATCCACTTGGTGAAGTAGTCGATCGCCACTATAATGTGAGTACGTTGACCAGTGCTAATAGGGAAATGACCTAATATATCGATCCCCCATTGAGCGAAAGGCCAGGCACCGGCCATTGGGGATAATAGTGTGGGTGGTCGACCTGATCGTGGCGCAAATTGTTGGCAAGTCTCACACTTCTGCGTTAATTCAGCCGCATCTTTTCCCAAGGTTGGCCAGTAATATCCTAGTCTGAAGATCTTCCGGGTTAACGATCGAGCACCTTCATGACATACTGCCACCCCTTCATGAGCTTCTCAAAGAACCCTTTCCGTTTCTGGATGAGCAACGCACCTTAAGTAAGGAGTCGAGTAGCCTCTCATGTAGAGTTCTCCATCAATAATTAGATAACTGGCTGCGAGTCTTCTTATCCTCGTGGATTCGCCTTCGTCATCTGGGAGGATCCCTTCTTTCATATATTTCTGGAATGGAGTCATCCACGTGACCTGCTCCTGAATGTTGCAGACCTCTGCCCTGCTATCGAGGACTGAACATAAAGCCTTTTCCAGGAATTGTACGTCTTGGATTGTTGTTCCCCAAAATGCCAGCTTACTTAAGGAATCTGCCATCTGGTTTTCCTGACGAGGAATAGACTCGATCGCAAAATTTGGAATTTCTGCTACGAGTTTCTTGGCGATGGTGAGGTACTTTTTCATCCTTTCCCCCTTGTCTCATAAGTGCCATTGACCTGATTGACGATAAGTTCCGAGTCGCTTTTTACCTTAAGTGCAGATATGCCCATTCCTTTCGCCAGTCTGAGTCCGGTAATAAGAGCCTCGTATTCTGCTTCGTTATTGGTCGCTTGAAATGTAAGGGTGATCGCATACTTTAAAGGCTTGCCTTCAGGGGAAATAAGAATTAAACCTGCCCGAGCCTTCTCTTGACGAAGATCCATCTGTATAGAGCTCCCAGACTTGATCATTGCCTGCTGACTGACTTGACCTGTTTTCTGCTTCTGTTTGACCGTTACTCGTGCTTTCCACAATGAAATCAGTTAGTGCTTGACCTTTGATGGCCGTTTTCGGCGCAAATTTGATCCTAAACTCGCTGAGCTCGATCGCCCACTTGACCATTCTTCCTGACGAATCTGGTTTCATCAGGAAGTTTTTGAGAGGTTGATTGGTGAGCACCGTGATGTCGTGCGCGTGAAAGTAAGGTCTCAGCTTTCGAGCAGCAATAACTAAGGCATAGAGATACTTCTCACTAGAAGAACTGGAGGATCATGGAGTCTCCCCATTCCTTCAGCTTACATCCAGCTCTCAGTGAACTTCCTATCCAATATGTAAGTACATCCAATCTCTGATAACTCAGTATATTGCCTTATATTTAGCATTCTTGATCAGCCATGTATATGCTTGCTGCCTTTCTCTGTTGACTGCCCCTCTGTGATTTTAACTCTGTCTGGCCTTATGCAAGACCGATCAGCTCAATCATTGGTATGTTATTACTGGTAATCGTAGTCTGCTCATGTCTGATTATCATGATAAGCATCTACTTTAGATTCACATGTCATCTGGTTATTTTCCCTTTCATGATCATTATCACTGCCCCTGTGCATCACTCGTATCTCTCTTTGAATATTGCTTGCTCAAGTATACATGGCATAGGGCATGACTTGAGTCCAAAAACAGAGTGAATACCATTAAGAAAACAACAAGATACTTTCGTTTTTTCACTCTTGAGGATGAAAAGATCAAGGCCCAAACCTTGCAGTCATGCTGGTAAGACAGGAGCTCAAACTCCTCTGTCATGATGAAATGAAAATTCAAATTCTAAATCAAAAATATCAATGAATAAAAGCAGCAGTAAAACTGCAAATATGAGACTGTCTGATGCACTCTGGCAATTGTTTTCTGATCTGGAATAGGGAGAATTATGTATATGACTTGTGATTATCTGGTATTGCTAATCGTGTTATCAGTCATGATCATGACCTCAGATTACAGGTACTAATCAATTCATGATCAGAGCCATGATCAGACCTATGCTAAGGTCAGTACTGCTGTTAAAATTCGAAGTGCATCTCAGCTAGGAGAACTCAACTAAGCTTCACAAAGCTGCTCAGAATGCACTGAATAGAAGAAGGCAAGTACTCTGTTTTTCTCGAGATTGGATTTTCACTGCAGATTGTCAACTCTCAAGGAAGATTGAATTCCAAAATTCAAGATCAAGTATAGGGAATGTTAGGTTATAAGTGTGTCTTACACTTATGTTTAGGGGCTATTCTGTAATTACAGTTTACTTGTGAGTCAAATTTCAATTATCATAAGTCTTAGGGACTATCTTGCAATATCGGTGTCTTTTAGTGTCTGTTGTTTTTCTATAAGTGTTGGTCGACTGTAGCACAAACATATCAAGATATTATTCAGTAAAGTTTCTGTATTGTCTCCTTCTCTGGTTCATCCTGTTCTTCGTTTCTTCTTCTTCCCAAAATCCCTAAATCTAACAGCTAGGACTTTTTGGCCTGATTAGGTCATCAGGTCTTCGTCTGACTCTTGGTGTCAGGTCTTTTTTCTTCGATTTGCTTCGAGTGAACATGTTTTATGAAGGAATGACTTTCTTTTATTGACATAACAGTTTGACTACAAGCTATGTATGAAATCTCCTTAAATGCTCAGAATTGAATGGACGGGGTAACCACTCGCCTTCTGTGGTTTCCAAATGGTAGGATCCCGGGGCGGCGATCTCTATTACCTTATATGGTCCTTCCCACTTAGCTAAAAGTTTATTCTGACTGTCCAACCTTGTGAATTCATTCCTTCTCATGACCATCTCCCCCACGAAAAATTAGCGAGCGCTGACTTTTCTGTTGAAGTATCGAGCGGTCGCCAGACGCATCTTTGCTTGTGTTTTTTCTGATAGCCATCTCTTTTCCTCTGCCAATTTGAGGTCAGTTCTGCGCTCGACCTCGTTTGCCTCAGCGTTAAAGTGTAGGATTCTATGGGTAGGCACTGCTATTTCGGCGGGTGCCACTGCTTCTGATCCATACACTAAACGGAAAGGCGTTTCTCCCGTGGCTGCCTTAGGCGTTGTTCTGATGGCCCATAATACGTTACCAGCTCTTCTGCCCAATTCCCTTTAAATGCTCGAACCCTTTTCTTGAGTCCTGCTAAAACAACCTTGTTGGCTGCTTCAGCTTGCCCATTCGTTTGAGGATGATGCACTGAACTGAAACGATGGCCGACATGATATTCTTCACAGAGCCATTTGAGCTCCTTTCCAATGAATTGCGGACCATTATCACTGATGAGTATTTTAGGAATGCCAAACCTGGAGAATATGTTGATCTTTAGGAACTTGATGACTTGAAATTCCGTCGTAAAAGCTAGAGCTTTCGCCTCTATCCACTTGGTGAAGTAGTCGATCGCCACTATAATGTGAGTACGTTGACCAGTGCTAATAGGGAAATGACCTAATATATCGATCCCCCATTGAGCGAAAGGCCAGGCACCGGCCATTGGGGATAATAGTGTGGGTGGTCGACCTGATCGTGGCGTAAATTGTTGGCAAGTCTCACACTTCTGCGTTAATTCAGCCGCATCTTTTCCCAAGGTTGGCCAGTAATATCCTAGTCTGAAGATCTTCCGGGTTAACGATCGAGCACCTTCATGACATACTGCCACCCCTTCATGAGCTTCTCAAAGAACCCTTTCCGTTTCTGGATGAGCAACGCACCTTAAGTAAGGAGTCGAGTAGCCTCTCATGTAGAGTTCTCCATCAATAATTAGATAACTGGCTGCGAGTCTTCTTATCCTCGTGGATTCGCCTTCGTCATCTGGGAGGATCCCTTCTTTCATATATTTCTGGAATGGAGTCATCCACGTGACCTGCTCCTGAATGTTGCAGACCTCTGCCCTGCTATCGAGGACTGAACATAAAGCCTTTTCCAGGAATTGTACGTCTTGGATTGTTGTTCCCCAAAATGCCAGCTTACTTAAGGAATCTGCCATCTGGTTTTCCTGACGAGGAATAGACTCGATCGCAAAATTTGGAATTTCTGCTACGAGTTTCTTGGCGATGGTGAGGTACTTTTTCATCCTTTCCCCCTTGTCTCATAAGTGCCATTGACCTGATTGACGATAAGTTCCGAGTCGCTTTTTACCTTAAGTGCAGATATGCCCATTCCTTTCGCCAGTCTGAGTCCGGTAATAAGAGCCTCGTATTCTGCTTCGTTATTGGTCGCTTGAAATGTAAGGGTGATCGCATACTTTAAAGGCTTGCCTTCAGGGGAAATAAGAATTAAACCTGCCCGAGCCTTCTCTTGACGAAGATCCATCTGTATAGAGCTCCCAGACTTGATCATTGCCTGCTGACTGACTTGACCTGTTTTCTGCTTCTGTTTGACCGTTACTCGTGCTTTCCACAATGAAATCAGTTAGTGCTTGACCTTTGATGGCCGTTTTCGGCGCAAATTTGATCCTAAACTCGCTGAGCTCGATCGCCCACTTGACCATTCTTCCTGACGAATCTGGTTTCATCAGGAAGTTTTTGAGAGGTTGATTGGTGAGCACCGTGATGTCGTGCGCGTGAAAGTAAGGTCTCAGCTTTCGAGCAGCAATAACTAAGGCATAGAGATACTTCTCACTAGAAGAACTGGAGGATCATGGAGTCTCCCCATTCCTTCAGCTTACATCCAGCTCTCAGTGAACTTCCTATCCAATATGTAAGTACATCCAATCTCTGATAACTCAGTATATTGCCTTATATTTAGCATTCTTGATCAGCCATGTGTATGCTTGCTGCCTTTCTCTGTTGACTGCCCCTCTGCGATTTTAACTCTGTCTGGCCTTATGCAAGACCGATCAGCTCAATCATTGGTATGTTATTACTGGTAATCGTAGTCTGCTCATGTCTGATTATCATGATAAGCATCTGCTTTAGATTCACATGTCATCTGGTTATTTTCCCTTTCATGATCATTATCACTGCCCCTGTGCATCACTCGTATCTCTCTTTAAATATTGCTTGCTCAAGTATACATGGCATAGGGCATGACTTGAGTCCAAAAACAGAGTGAATACCATTAAGAAAACAACAAGATACTTTCGTTTTTTCACTCTTGAGGATGAAAAGATCAAGGCCCAAACCTTGCAGTCATGCTGGTAAGACAGGAGCTCAAACTCCTCTGTCATGATGAAATGAAAATTCAAATTCTAAATCAAAAATATCAATGAATAAAAGCAGCAGTAAAACTGCAAATATGAGACTGTCTGATGCACTCTGGCAATTGTTTTCTGATCTGGAATAGGGAGAATTATGTATATGACTTGTGATTATCTGGTATTGCTAATCGTGTTATCAGTCATGATCATGACCTCAGATTACAGGTACTAATCAATTCATGATCAGAGCCATGATCAGACCTATGCTAAGGTCAGTACTGCTGTTAAAATTCGAAGTGCATCTCAGCTAGGAGAACTCAACTAAGCTTCACAAAGCTGCTCAGAATGCACTGAATAGAAGAAGGCAAGTACTCTGTTTTTCTCGAGATTGGATTTTCACTGCAGATTGTCAACTCTCAAGGAAGATTGAATTCCAAAATTCAAGATCAAGTATAGGGAATGTTAGGTTATAAGTGTGTCTTACACTTATGTTTAGGGGCTATTCTGTAATTACAGTTTACTTGTGAGTCAAATTTCAATTATCATAAGTCTTAGGGACTATCTTGCAATATCGGTGTCTTTTAGTGTCTGTTGTTTTTCTATAAGTGTTGGTCGACTGTAGCACAAACATATCAAGATATTATTCAGTAAAGTTTCTGTATTGTCTCCTTCTCTGGTTCATCCTGTTCTTCGTTTCTTCTTCTTCCCAAAATCCCTAAATCTAACAGCTAGGACTTTTTGGCCTGATTAGGTCATCAGGTCTTCGTCTGACTCTTGGTGTCAGGTCTTTTTTCTTCGATTTGCTTCGAGTGAACATGTTTTATGAAGGAATGACTTTCTTTTATTGACATAACAGTTTGACTACAAGCTATGTATGAAATCTCCTTAAATGCTCAGAATTGAATGGACGGGGTAACCACTCGCCTTCTGTGGTTTCCAAATGGTAGGATCCCGGGGCGGCGATCTCTATTACCTTATATGGTCCTTCCCACTTAGCTAAAAGTTTATTCTGACTGTCCAACCTTGTGAATTCATTCCTTCTCATGACCATCTCCCCCACGAAAATTTGGCGAGCGCTGACTTTTCTGTTGAAGTATCGAGCGGTCGCCAGACGCATCTTTGCTTGTGTTTTTTCTGATAGCCATCTCTTTTCCTCTGCCAATTTGAGGTCAGTTCTGCGCTCGACCTCGTTTGCCTCAGCGTTAAAGTGTAGGATTCTATGGGTAGGCACTGCTATTTCGGCGGGTGCCACTGCTTCTGATCCATACACTAAACTGAAAGGCGTTTCTCCCGTGGCTGCCTTAGGCGTTGTTCTGATGGCCCATAATACGTTACCAGCTCTTCTGCCCAATTCCCTTTAAATGCTCGAACCCTTTTCTTGAGTCCTGCTAAAACAACCTTGTTGGCTGCTTCAGCTTGCCCATTCGTTTGAGGATGATGCACTGAACTGAAACGATGGCCGACATGATATTCTTCACAGAGCCATTTGAGCTCCTTTCCAATGAATTGCGGACCATTATCACTGATGAGTATTTTAGGAATGCCAAACCTGGAGAATATGTTGATCTTTAGGAACTTGATGACTTGAAATTCCGTCGTAAAAGCTAGAGCTTTCGCCTCTATCCACTTGGTGAAGTAGTCGATCGCCACTATAATGTGAGTACGTTGACCAGTGCTAATAGGGAAATGACCTAATATATCGATCCCCCATTGAGCGAAAGGCCAGGCACCGGCCATTGGGGATAATAGTGTGGGTGGTCGACCTGATCGTGGCGTAAATTGTTGGCAAGTCTCACACTTCTGCGTTAATTCAGCCGCATCTTTTCCCAAGGTTGGCCAGTAATATCCTAGTCTGAAGATCTTCCGGGTTAACGATCGAGCACCTTCATGACATACTGCCACCCCTTCATGAGCTTCTCAAAGAACCCTTTCCGTTTCTGGATGAGCAACGCACCTTAAGTAAGGAGTCGAGTAGCCTCTCATGTAGAGTTCTCCATCAATAATTAGATAACTGGCTGCGAGTCTTCTTATCCTCGTGGATTCGCCTTCGTCATCTGGGAGGATCCCTTCTTTCATATATTTCTGGAATGGAGTCATCCACGTGACCTGCTCCTGAATGTTGCAGACCTCTGCCCTGCTATCGAGGACTGAACATAAAGCCTTTTCCAGGAATTGTACGTCTTGGATTGTTGTTCCCCAAAATGCCAGCTTACTTAAGGAATCTGCCATCTGGTTTTCCTGACGAGGAATAGACTCGATCGCAAAATTTGGAATTTCTGCTACGAGTTTCTTGGCGATGGTGAGGTACTTTTTCATCCTTTCCCCCTTGTCTCATAAGTTCCATTGACCTGATTGACGATAAGTTCCGAGTCGCTTTTTACCTTAAGTGCAGATATGCCCATTCCTTTCGCCAGTCTGAGTCCGGTAATAAGAGCCTCGTATTCTGCTTCGTTATTGGTCGCTTGAAATGTAAGGGTGATCGCATACTTTAAAGGCTTGCCTTCAGGGGAAATAAGAATTAAACCTGCCCGAGCCTTCTCTTGACGAAGATCCATCTGTATAGAGCTCCCAGACTTGATCATTGCCTGCTGACTGACTTGACCTGTTTTCTGCTTCTGTTTGACCGTTACTCGTGCTTTCCACAATGAAATCAGTTAGTGCTTGACCTTTGATGGCCGTTTTCGGCGCAAATTTGATCCTAAACTCGCTGAGCTCGATCGCCCACTTGACCATTCTTCCTGACGAATCTGGTTTCATCAGGAAGTTTTTGAGAGGTTGATTGGTGAGCACCGTGATGTCGTGCGCGTGAAAGTAAGGTCTCAGCTTTCGAGCAGCAATAACTAAGGCATAGAGATACTTCTCACTAGAAGAACTGGAGGATCATGGAGTCTCCCCATTCCTTCAGCTTACATCCAGCTCTCAGTGAACTTCCTATCCAATATGTAAGTACATCCAATCTCTGATAACTCAGTATATTGCCTTATATTTAGCATTCTTGATCAGCCATGTGTATGCTTGCTGCCTTTCTCTGTTGACTGCCCCTCTGCGATTTTAACTCTGTCTGGCCTTATGCAAGACCGATCAGCTCAATCATTGGTATGTTATTACTGGTAATCGTAGTCTGCTCATGTCTGATTATCATGATAAGCATCTGCTTTAGATTCACATGTCATCTGGTTATTTTCCCTTTCATGATCATTATCACTGCCCCTGTGCATCACTCGTATCTCTCTTTAAATATTGCTTGCTCAAGTATACATGGCATAGGGCATGACTTGAGTCCAAAAACAGAGTGAATACCATTAAGAAAACAACAAGATACTTTCGTTTTTTCACTCTTGAGGATGAAAAGATCAAGGCCCAAACCTTGCAGTCATGCTGGTAAGACAGGAGCTCAAACTCCTCTGTCATGATGAAATGAAAATTCAAATTCTAAATCAAAAATATCAATGAATAAAAGCAGTAGTAAAACTGCAAATATGAGACTGTCTGATGCACTCTGGCAATTGTTTTCTGATCTGGAATAGGGAGAATTATGTATATGACTTGTGATTATCTGGTATTGCTAATCGTGTTATCAGTCATGATCATGACCTCAGATTACAGGTACTAATCAATTCATGATCAGAGCCATGATCAGACCTATGCTAAGGTCAGTACTGCTGTTAAAATTCGAAGTGCATCTCAGCTAGGAGAACTCAACTAAGCTTCACAAAGCTGCTCAGAATGCACTGAATAGAAGAAGGCAAGTACTCTGTTTTTCTCGAGATTGGATTTTCACTGCAGATTGTCAACTCTCAAGGAAGATTGAATTCCAAAATTCAAGATCAAGTATAGGGAATGTTAGGTTATAAGTGTGTCTTACACTTATGTTTAGGGGCTATTCTGTAATTACAGTTTACTTGTGAGTCAAATTTCAATTATCATAAGTCTTAGGGACTATCTTGCAATATCGGTGTCTTTTAGTGTCTGTTGTTTTTCTATAAGTGTTGGTCGACTGTAGCACAAACATATCAAGATATTATTCAGTAAAGTTTCTGTATTGTCTCCTTCTCTGGTTCATCCTGTTCTTCGTTTCTTCTTCTTCCCAAAATCCCTAAATCTAACAGCTAGGACTTTTTGGCCTGATTAGGTCATCAGGTCTTCGTCTGACTCTTGGTGTCAGGTCTTTTTTCTTCGATTTGCTTCGAGTGAACATGTTTTATGAAGGAATGACTTTCTTTTATTGACATAACAGTTTGACTACAAGCTATGTATGAAATCTCCTTAAATGCTCAGAATTGAATGGACGGGGTAACCACTCGCCTTCTGTGGTTTCCAAATGGTAGGATCCCGGGGCGGCGATCTCTATTACCTTATATGGTCCTTCCCACTTAGCTAAAAGTTTATTCTGACTGTCCAACCTTGTGAATTCATTCCTTCTCATGACCATCTCCCCCACGAAAAATTGGCGAGCGCTGACTTTTCTGTTGAAGTATCGAGCGGTCGCCAGACGCATCTTTGCTTGTGTTTTTTCTGATAGCCATCTCTTTTCCTCTGCCAATTTGAGGTCAGTTCTGCGCTCGACCTCGTTTGCCTCAGTGTTAAAGTGTAGGATTCTATGGGTAGGCACTGCTATTTCGGCGGGTGCCACTGCTTCTGATCCATACACTAAACTGAAAGGCGTTTCTCCCGTGGCTGCCTTAGGCGTTGTTCTGATGGCCCATAATACGTTACCAGCTCTTTTGCCCAATTCCCTTTAATTGCTCGAACCCTTTTCTTGAGTCCTGCTAAAACAACCTTGTTGGCTGCTTCAGCTTGCCCATTCGTTTGAGGATGATGCACTGAACTGAAACGATGGCCGACATGATATTCTTCACAGAGCCATTTGAGCTCCTTTCCAATGAATTGCGGACCATTATCACTGATGAGTATTTTAGGAATGCCAAACCTGGAGAATATGTTGATCTTTAGGAACTTGATGACTTGAAATTCCGTCGTAAAAGCTAGAGCTTTCGCCTCT
Source organism: Chamaenerion angustifolium (assembly GCA_946814005.1). Classification (NCBI taxonomy): domain Eukaryota; kingdom Viridiplantae; phylum Streptophyta; class Magnoliopsida; order Myrtales; family Onagraceae; genus Chamaenerion; species Chamaenerion angustifolium. Next base: position 6,240,552 of record OX328270.1, read on the forward strand.
ATCCACTTGGTGAAGTAGTCGATCGCCACTATAATGTGAGTACGTTGACCAGTGCTAATAGGGAAATGACCTAATATATCGATCCCCCATTGAGCGAAAGGCCAGGCACCGGCCATTGGGGATAATAGTGTGGGTGGTCGACCTGATCGTGGCGTAAATTGTTGGCAAGTCTCACACTTCTGCGTTAATTCAGCCGCATCTTTTCCCAAGGTTGGCCAGTAATATCCTAGTCTGAAGATCTTCCGGGTTAACGATCGAGCACCTTCATGACATACTGCCACCCCTTCATGAGCTTCTCAAAGAACCCTTTCCGTTTCTGGATGAGCAACGCACCTTAAGTAAGGAGTCGAGTAGCCTCTCATGTAGAGTTCTCCATCAATAATTAGATAACTGGCTGCGAGTCTTCTTATCCTCGTGGATTCGCCTTCGTCATCTGGGAGGATCCCTTCTTTCATATATTTCTGGAATGGAGTCATCCACGTGACCTGCTCCTGAATGTTGCAGACCTCTGCCCTGCTATCGAGGACTGAACATAAAGCCTTTTCCAGGAATTGTACGTCTTGGATTGTTGTTCCCCAAAATGCCAGCTTACTTAAGGAATCTGCCATCTGGTTTTCCTGACGAGGAATAGACTCGATCGCAAAATTTGGAATTTCTGCTACGAGTTTCTTGGCGATGGTGAGGTACTTTTTCATCCTTTCCCCCTTGTCTCATAAGTGCCATTGACCTGATTGACGATAAGTTCCGAGTCGCTTTTTACCTTAAGTGCAGATATGCCCATTCCTTTCGCCAGTCTGAGTCCGGTAATAAGAGCCTCGTATTCTGCTTCGTTATTGGTCGCTTGAAATGTAAGGGTGATCGCATACTTTAAAGGCTTGCCTTCAGGGGAAATAAGAATTAAACCTGCCCGAGCCTTCTCTTGACGAAGATCCATCTGTATAGAGCTCCCAGACTTGATCATTGCCTGCTGACTGACTTGACCTGTTTTCTGCTTCTGTTTGACCGTTACTCGTGCTTTCCACAATGAAATCAGTTAGTGCTTGACCTTTGATGGCCGTTTTCGGCGCAAATTTGATCCTAAACTCGCTGAGCTCGATCGCCCACTTGACCATTCTTCCTGACGAATCTGGTTTCATCAGGAAGTTTTTGAGAGGTTGATTGGTGAGCACCGTGATGTCGTGCGCGTGAAAGTAAGGTCTCAGCTTTCGAGCAGCAATAACTAAGGCATAGAGATACTTCTCACTAGAAGAACTGGAGGATCATGGAGTCTCCCCATTCCTTCAGCTTACATCCAGCTCTCAGTGAACTTCCTATCCAATATGTAAGTACATCCAATCTCTGATAACTCAGTATATTGCCTTATATTTAGCATTCTTGATCAGCCATGTGTATGCTTGCTGCCTTTCTCTGTTGACTGCCCCTCTGCGATTTTAACTCTGTCTGGCCTTATGCAAGACCGATCAGCTCAATCATTGGTATGTTATTACTGGTAATCGTAGTCTGCTCATGTCTGATTATCATGATAAGCATCTGCTTTAGATTCACATGTCATCTGGTTATTTTCCCTTTCATGATCATTATCACTGCCCCTGTGCATCACTCGTATCTCTCTTTAAATATTGCTTGCTCAAGTATACATGGCATAGGGCATGACTTGAGTCCAAAAACAGAGTGAATACCATTAAGAAAACAACAAGATACTTTCGTTTTTTCACTCTTGAGGATGAAAAGATCAAGGCCCAAACCTTGCAGTCATGCTGGTAAGACAGGAGCTCAAACTCCTCTGTCATGATGAAATGAAAATTCAAATTCTAAATCAAAAATATCAATGAATAAAAGCAGTAGTAAAACTGCAAATATGAGACTGTCTGATGCACTCTGGCAATTGTTTTCTGATCTGGAATAGGGAGAATTATGTATATGACTTGTGATTATCTGGTATTGCTAATCGTGTTATCAGTCATGATCATGACCTCAGATTACAGGTACTAATCAATTCATGATCAGAGCCATGATCAGACCTATGCTAAGGTCAGTACTGCTGTTAAAATTCGAAGTGCATCTCAGCTAGGAGAACTCAACTAAGCTTCACAAAGCTGCTCAGAATGCACTGAATAGAAGAAGGCAAGTACTCTGTTTTTCTCGAGATTGGATTTTCACTGCAGATTGTCAACTCTCAAGGAAGATTGAATTCCAAAATTCAAGATCAAGTATAGGGAATGTTAGGTTATAAGTGTGTCTTACACTTATGTTTAGGGGCTATTCTGTAATTACAGTTTACTTGTGAGTCAAATTTCAATTATCATAAGTCTTAGGGACTATCTTGCAATATCGGTGTCTTTTAGTGTCTGTTGTTTTTCTATAAGTGTTGGTCGACTGTAGCACAAACATATCAAGATATTATTCAGTAAAGTTTCTGTATTGTCTCCTTCTCTGGTTCATCCTGTTCTTCGTTTCTTCTTCTTCCCAAAATCGCTAAATCTAACAGCTAGGACTTTTTGGCCTGATTAGGTCATCAGGTCTTCGTCTGACTCTTGGTGTCAGGTCTTTTTTCTTCGATTTGCTTCGAGTGAACATGTTTTATGAAGGAATGACTTTCTTTTATTGACATAACAGTTTGACTACAAGCTATGTATGAAATCTCCTTAAATGCTCAGAATTGAATGGACGGGGTAACCACTCGCCTTCTGTGGTTTCCAAATGGTAGGATCCCGGGGCGGCGATCTCTATTACCTTATATGGTCCTTCCCACTTAGCTAAAAGTTTATTCTGACTGTCCAACCTTGTGAATTCATTCCTTCTCATGACCATCTCCCCCACGAAAAATTGGCGAGCGCTGACTTTTCTGTTGAAGTATCGAGCGGTCGCCAGACGCATCTTTGCTTGTGTTTTTTCTGATAGCCATCTCTTTTCCTCTGCCAATTTGAGGTCAGTTCTGCGCTCGACCTCGTTTGCCTCAGTGTTAAAGTGTAGGATTCTATGGGTAGGCACTGCTATTTCGGCGGGTGCCACTGCTTCTGATCCATACACTAAACTGAAAGGCGTTTCTCCCGTGGCTGCCTTAGGCGTTGTTCTGATGGCCCATAATACGTTACCAGCTCTTTTGCCCAATTCCCTTTAATTGCTCGAACCCTTTTCTTGAGTCCTGCTAAAACAACCTTGTTGGCTGCTTCAGCTTGCCCATTCGTTTGAGGATGATGCACTGAACTGAAACGATGGCCGACATGATATTCTTCACAGAGCCATTTGAGCTCCTTTCCAATGAATTGCGGACCATTATCACTGATGAGTATTTTAGGAATGCCAAACCTGGAGAATATGTTGATCTTTAGGAACTTGATGACTTGAAATTCCGTCGTAAAAGCTAGAGCTTTCGCCTCTATCCACTTGGTGAAGTAGTCGATCGCCACTATAATGTGAGTACGTTGACCAGTGCTAATAGGGAAATGACCTAATATATCGATCCCCCATTGAGCGAAAGGCCAGGCACCGGCCATTGGGGATAATAGTGTGGGTGGTCGACCTGATCGTGGCGTAAATTGTTGGCAAGTCTCACACTTCTGCGTTAATTCAGCCGCATCTTTTCCCAAGGTTGGCCAGTAATATCCTAGTCTGAAGATCTTCCGGGTTAACGATCGAGCACCTTCATGACATACTGCCACCCCTTCATGAGCTTCTCAAAGAACCCTTTCCGTTTCTGGATGAGCAACGCACCTTAAGTAAGGAGTCGAGTAGCCTCTCATGTAGAGTTCTCCATCAATAATTAGATAACTGGCTGCGAGTCTTCTTATCCTCGTGGATTCGCCTTCGTCATCTGGGAGGATCCCTTCTTTCATATATTTCTGGAATGGAGTCATCCACGTGACCTGCTCCTGAATGTTGCAGACCTCTGCCCTGCTATCGAGGACTGAACATAAAGCCTTTTCCAGGAATTGTACGTCTTGGATTGTTGTTCCCCAAAATGCCAGCTTACTTAAGGAATCTGCCATCTGGTTTTCCTGACGAGGAATAGACTCGATCGCAAAATTTGGAATTTCTGCTACGAGTTTCTTGGCGATGGTGAGGTACTTTTTCATCCTTTCCCCCTTGTCTCATAAGTTCCATTGACCTGATTGACGATAAGTTCCGAGTCGCTTTTTACCTTAAGTGCAGATATGCCCATTCCTTTCGCCAGTCTGAGTCCGGTAATAAGAGCCTCGTATTCTGCTTCGTTATTGGTCGCTTGAAATGTAAGGGTGATCGCATACTTTAAAGGCTTGCCTTCAGGGGAAATAAGAATTAAACCTGCCCGAGCCTTCTCTTGACGAAGATCCATCTGTATAGAGCTCCCAGACTTGATCATTGCCTGCTGACTGACTTGACCTGTTTTCTGCTTCTGTTTGACCGTTACTCGTGCTTTCCACAATGAAATCAGTTAGTGCTTGACCTTTGATGGCCGTTTTCGGCGCAAATTTGATCCTAAACTCGCTGAGCTCGATCGCCCACTTGACCATTCTTCCTGACGAATCTGGTTTCATCAGGAAGTTTTTGAGAGGTTGATTGGTGAGCACCGTGATGTCGTGCGCGTGAAAGTAAGGTCTCAGCTTTCGAGCAGCAATAACTAAGGCATAGAGATACTTCTCACTAGAAGAACTGGAGGATCATGGAGTCTCCCCATTCCTTCAGCTTACATCCAGCTCTCAGTGAACTTCCTATCCAATATGTAAGTACATCCAATCTCTGATAACTCAGTATATTGCCTTATATTTAGCATTCTTGATCAGCCATGTGTATGCTTGCTGCCTTTCTCTGTTGACTGCCCCTCTGCGATTTTAACTCTGTCTGGCCTTATGCAAGACCGATCAGCTCAATCATTGGTATGTTATTACTGGTAATCGTAGTCTGCTCATGTCTGATTATCATGATAAGCATCTGCTTTAGATTCACATGTCATCTGGTTATTTTCCCTTTCATGATCATTATCACTGCCCCTGTGCATCACTCGTATCTCTCTTTAAATATTGCTTGCTCAAGTATACATGGCATAGGGCATGACTTGAGTCCAAAAACAGAGTGAATACCATTAAGAAAACAACAAGATACTTTCGTTTTTTCACTCTTGAGGATGAAAAGATCAAGGCCCAAACCTTGCAGTCATGCTGGTAAGACAGGAGCTCAAACTCCTCTGTCATGATGAAATGAAAATTCAAATTCTAAATCAAAAATATCAATGAATAAAAGCAGCAGTAAAACTGCAAATATGAGACTGTCTGATGCACTCTGGCAATTGTTTTCTGATCTGGAATAGGGAGAATTATGTATATGACTTGTGATTATCTGGTATTGCTAATCGTGTTATCAGTCATGATCATGACCTCAGATTACAGGTACTAATCAAGTCATGATCAGAGCCATGATCAGACCTATGCTAAGGTCAGTACTGCTGTTAAAATTCGAAGTGCATCTCAGCTAGGAGAACTCAACTAAGCTTCACAAAGCTGCTCAGAATGCACTGAATAGAAGAAGGCAAGTACTCTGTTTTTCTCGAGATTGGATTTTCACTGCAGATTGTCAACTCTCAAGGAAGATTGAATTCCAAAATTCAAGATCAAGTATAGGGAATGTTAGGTTATAAGTGTGTCTTACACTTATGTTTAGGGGCTATTCTGTAATTACAGTTTACTTGTGAGTCAAATTTCAATTATCATAAGTCTTAGGGACTATCTTGCAATATCTGTGTCTTTTAGTGTCTGTTGTTTTTCTATAAGTGTTGGTCGACTGTAGCACAAACATATCAAGATATTATTCAGTAAAGTTTCTGTATTGTCTCCTTCTCTGGTTCATCCTGTTCTTCGTTTCTTCTTCTTCCCAAAATCCCTAAATCTAACAGCTAGGACTTTTTGGCCTGATTAGGTCATCAGGTCTTCGTCTGACTCTTGGTGTCAGGTCTTTTTTCTTCGATTTGCTTCGAGTGAACATGTTTTATGAAGGAATGACTTTCTTTTATTGACATAACAGTTTGACTACAAGCTATGTATGAAATCTCCTTAAATGCTCAGAATTGAATGGACGGGGTAACCACTCGCCTTCTGTGGTTTCCAAATGGTAGGATCCCGGGGCGGCGATCTCTATTACCTTATATGGTCCTTCCCACTTAGCTAAAAGTTTATTCTGACTGTCCAACCTTGTGAATTCATTCCTTCTCATGACCATCTCCCACACGAAAAATTAGCGAGCGCTGACTTTTCTGTTGAAGTATCGAGCGGTCGCCAGACGCATCTTTGCTTGTGTTTTTTCTGATAGCCATCTCTTTTCCTCTGCCAATTTGAGGTCAGTTCTGCGCTCGACCTCGTTTGCCTCAGCGTTAAAGTGTAGGATTCTATGGGTAGGCACTGTTATTTCGGCGGGTGCCACTGCTTCTGATCCATACACTAAACTGAAAGGCGTTTCTCCCGTGGCTGCCTTAGGCGTTGTTCTGATGGCCCATAATACGTTACCAGCTCTTCTGCCCAATTCCCTTTAAATGCTCGAACCCTTTTCTTTAGTCCTGCTAAAACAACCTTGTTGGCTGCTTCAGCTTGCCCATTCGTTTGAGGATGATGCACTGAACTGAAACGATGGCCGACATGATATTCTTCACAGAGCCATTTGAGCTCCTTTCCAATGAATTGCGGACCAATATCACTGATGAGTATTTTAGGAATGCCAAACCTGGAGAATATGTTGATCTTTAGGAACTTGATGACTTGAAATTCCGTCGTAAAAGCTAGAGCTTTCGCCTCTATCCACTTGGTGAAGTAGTCGATCGCCACTATAATGTGAGTACGTTGACCAGTGCTAATAGGGAAATGACCTAATATATCGATCCCCCATTGAGCGAAAGGCCAGGCACCGGCCATTGGGGATAATAGTGTGGGTGGTCGACCTGATCGTGGCCCAAATTGTTGGCAAGTCTCACACTTCTGCGTTAATTCAGCCGCATCTTTTCCCAAGGTTGGCCAGTAATATCCTAGTCTGAAGATCTTCCGGGTTAACGATCGAGCACCTTCATGACATACTGCCACCCCTTCATGAGCTTCTCAAAGAACCCTTTCCGTTTCTGGATGAGCAACGCACCTTAAGTAAGGAGTCGAGTAGCCTCTCATGTAGAGTTCTCCATCAATAATTAGATAACTGGCTGCGAGTCTTCTTATCCTCGTGGATTCGCCTTCGTCATCTGGGAGGATCCCCTCTTTCATATATTTCTGGAATGGAGTCATCCACGTGACCTGCTCCTGAATGTTGAAGACCTCTGCCTTGCTTTCGAGGACTGAACATAAAGCCTTTTCCAGGAATTGTACGTCTTGGATTGTTTTTCCCCAAAATGTCAGCTTACTTAAGGAATCTGCCATCTAGTTTTCCTGACGAGGAATAGACTCGATCGCAAAATTTGGAATTTCTGCTACGAGTTTCTTGGCGATGGTGAGGTACTTTTTCATCTTTTCCCCCTTGCCTCATAAGTGCCATTGACCTGATTGACGATAAGTTCCGAGTCGCTTTTTACCTTAAGTGCAGATATGCCCATTCCTTTCTCCAGTCTGAGTCCGGTAATAAGAGCCTCGTATTCTGCTTCGTTATTGGTCACTTGAAATGTAAGGGCGATCGTATACTTTAAAGGCTTGCCTTCAGGGGAAATAAGAATTAAACCTGCCCGAGCCTTCTCTTGACGAAGATCCATCTGTATAGAGCTCCCAGACTTGATCATTGCCTGCTGACTGACTTGACCTGTTTTCTGCTTCTGTTTGACCGTTACTCGTGCTTTCCACAATGAAATCAGTTAGTGCTTGACCTTTGATGGCCGTTTTCGGCGCAAATTTGATCCTAAACTCGCTGAGCTCGATCGCCCACTTGACCATTCTTCCTGACGAATCTGGTTTCATCAGGAAGTTTTTGAGAGGTTGATTGGTGAGCACCGTGATGTCGTGCGCGTGAAAGTAAGGTCTCAGCTTTCGAGCAGCAATAACTAAGGCATAGAGATACTTCTCACTAGAAGAACTGGAGGATCATGGAGTCTCCCCATTCCTTCAGCTTACATCCAGCTCTCAGTGAACTTCCTATCCAATATGTAAGTACATCCAATCTCTGATAACTCAGTATATTGCCTTATATTTAGCATTCTTGATCAGCCATGTGTATGCTTGCTGCCTTTCTCTGTTGACTGCCCCTCTGCGATTTTAACTCTGTCTGGCCTTATGCAAGACCGATCAGCTCAATCATTGGTATGTTATTACTGGTAATCGTAGTCTGCTCATGTCTGATTATCATGATAAGCATCTGCTTTAGATTCACATGTCATCTGGTTATTTTCCCTTTCATGATCATTATCACTGCCCCTGTGCATCACTCGTATCTCTCTTTAAATATTGCTTGCTCAAGTATACATGGCATAGGGCATGACTTGAGTCCAAAAACAGAGTGAATACCATTAAGAAAACAACAAGATACTTTCGTTTTTTCACTCTTGAGGATGAAAAGATCAAGGCCCAAACCTTGCAGTCATGCTGGTAAGACAGGAGCTCAAACTCCTCTGTCATGATGAAATGAAAATTCAAATTCTAAATCAAAAATATCAATGAATAAAAGCAGCAGTAAAACTGCAAATATGAGACTGTCTGATGCACTCTGGCAATTGTTTTCTGATCTGGAATAGGGAGAATTATGTATATGACTTGTGATTATCTGGTATTGCTAATCGTGTTATCAGTCATGATCATGACCTCAGATTACAGGTACTAATCAATTCATGATCAGAGCCATGATCAGACCTATGCTAAGGTCAGTACTGCTGTTAAAATTCGAAGTGCATCTCAGCTAGGAGAACTCAACTAAGCTTCACAAAGCTGCTCAGAATGCACTGAATAGAAGAAGGCAAGTACTCTGTTTTTCTCGAGATTTGATTTTCACTGCAGATTGTCAACTCTCAAGGAAGATTGAATTCCAAAATTCAAGATCAAGTATAGGGAATGTTAGGTTATAAGTGTGTCTTACACTTATGTTTAGGGGCTATTCTGTAATTACAGTTTACTTGTGAGTCAAATTTCAATTATCATAAGTCTTAGGGACTATCTTGCAATATCGGTGTCTTTTAGTGTCTGTTGTTTTTCTATAAGTGTTGGTCGACTGTAGCACAAACATATCAAGATATTATTCAGTAAAGTTTCTGTATTGTCTCCTTCTCTGGTTCATCCTGTTCTTCGTTTCTTCTTCTTCCCAAAATCCCTAAATCTAACAGCTAGGACTTTTTAGCCTGATTAGGTCATCAGGTCTTCGTCTGACTCTTGGTGTCAGGTCTTTTTTCTTCGATTTGCTTCGAGTGAACATGTTTTATGAAGGAATGACTTTCTTTTATTGACATAACAGTTTGACTACAAGCTATGTATGAAATCTCCTTAAATGCTCAGAATTGAATGGACGGGGTAACCACTCGCCTTCTGTGGTTTCCAAATGGTAGGATCCCGGGGCGGCGATCTCTATTGCCTTATATGGTCCTTCCCACTTAGCTAAAAGTTTATTCTGACTGTCCAACCTTGTGAATTCATTCCTTCTCATGACCATCTCCCCCACGAAAAATTGGCGAGCGCTGACTTTTCTGTTGAAGTATCGAGCGGTCGCCAGACGCATCTTTGCTTGTGTTTTTTCTGATAGCCATCTCTTTTCCTCTGCCAATTTGAGGTCAGTTCTGCGCTCGACCTCGTTTGCCTCAGCGTTAAAGTGTAGGATTCTATGGGTAGGCACTGCTATTTCGGCGGGTGCCACTGCTTCTGATCCATACACTAAACTGAAAGGCGTTTCTCCCGTGGCTGCCTTAGGCGTTGTTCTGATGGCCCATAATACGTTACCAACTCTTCTGCCCAATTCCCTTTAAATGCTCGAACCCTTTTCTTGAGTCCTGCTAAAACAACCTTGTTGGCTGCTTCAGCTTGCCCATTCGTTTGAGGATGATGCACTGAACTGAAACGATGGCCGACATGATATTCTTCACAGAGCCATTTGAGCTCCTTTCCAATGAATTGCGGACCATTATCACTGATGAGTATTTTAGGAATGCCAAACCTGGAGAATATGTTGATCTTTAGGAACTTGATGACTTGAAATTCCGTCGTAAAAGCTAGAGCTTTCGCCTCTATCCACTTGGTGAAGTAGTCGATCGCCACTATAATGTGAGTACGTTGACCAGTGCTAATAGGGAAATGACCTAATATATCGATCCCCCATTGAGCGAAAGGCCAGGCACCGGCCATTGGGGATAATAGTGTGGGTGGTCGACCTGATCGTGGCGTAAATTGTTGGCAAGTCTCACACTTCTGCGTTAATTCAGCCGCATCTTTTCCCAAGGTTGGCCAGTAATATCCTAGTCTGAAGATCTTCCGGGTTAACGATCGAGCACCTTCATGACATACTGCCACCCCTTCATGAGCTTCTCAAAGAACCCTTTCCGTTTCTGGATGAGCAACGCACCTTAAGTAAGGAGTCGAGTAGCCTCCCATGTAGAGTTCTCCATCAATAATTAGATAACTGGCTGCGAGTCTTCTTATCCTCGTGGATTCGCCTTCGTCATCTGGGAGGATCCCTTCTTTCATATATTTCTGGAATGGAGTCATCCACGTGACCTGCTCCTGAATGTTGCAGACCTCTGCCCTGCTATCGAGGACTGAACATAAAGCCTTTTCCAGGAATTGTACGTCTTGGATTGTTGTTCCCCAAAATGCCAGCTTACTTAAGGAATCTGCCATCTGGTTTTCCTGACGAGGAATAGACTCGATCGCAAAATTTGGAATTTCTGCTACGAGTTTCTTGGCGATGGTGAGGTACTTTTTCATCCTTTCCCCCTTGTCTCATAAGTGCCATTGACCTGATTGACGATAAGTTCCGAGTCGCTTTTTACCTTAAGTGCAGATATGCCCATTCCTTTCGCCAGTCTGAGTCCGGTAATAAGAGCCTCGTATTCTGCTTCGTTATTGGTCGCTTGAAATGTAAGGGTGATCGCATACTTTAAAGGCTTGCCTTCAGGGGAAATAAGAATTAAACCTGCCCGAGCCTTCTCTTGACGAAGATCCATCTGTATAGAGCTCCCAGACTTGATCATTGCCTGCTGACTGACTTGACCTGTTTTCTGCTTCTGTTTGACCGTTACTCGTGCTTTCCACAATGAAATCAGTTAGTGCTTGACCTTTGATGGCCGTTTACGGCGCAAATTTGATCCTAAACTCGCTGAGCTCGATCGCCCACTTGACCATTCTTCCTGACGAATCTGGTTTCATCAGGAAGTTTTTGAGAGGTTGATTGGTGAGCACCGTGATGTCGTGCGCGTGAAAGTAAGGTCTCAGCTTTCGAGCAGCAATAACTAAGGCATAGAGATACTTCTCACTAGAAGAACTGGAGGATCATGGAGTCTCCTCATTCCTTCAGCTTACATCCAGCTCTCAGTGAACTTCCTATCCAATATGTAAGTACATCCAATCTCTGATAACTCAGTATATTGCCTTGTATTTAGCATTCTTGATCAGCCATGTGTATGCTTGCTGCCTTTCTCTGTTGACTACCCCTCTGCGATTTTAACTCTGTCTGGCCTTATGCATGACCGATCAGCTCAATCATTGGTATGTTATTACTGGTAATCGTAGTCTGCTCATGTCTGATTATCATGATAAGCATCTGCTTTAGATTCACATGTCATCTGGTTATTTTCCCTTTCATGATCATTATCACTGCCCCTGTGCATCACTCGTATCTCTCTTTAAATATTGCTTGCTCAAGTATACATGGCATAGGGCATGACTTGAGTCCAAAAACAGAGTGAATACCATTAAGAAAACAACAAGATACTTTCGTTTTTTCACTCTTGAGGATGAAAAGATTAAGGCCCAAACCTTGCAGTCATGCTGGTAAGACAGGAGCTCAAACTCCTCTGTCATGATGAAATGAAAATTCAAATTCTAAATCAAAAATATCAATGAATAAAAGCAGCAGTAAAACTGCAAATATGAGACTGTCTGATGCACTCTGGCAATTGTTTTCTGATCTGGAATAGGGAGAATTATGTATATGACTTGTGATTATCTGGTATTGCTAATCGTGTTATCAGTCATGATCATGACCTCAGATTACAGGTACTAATCAAGTCATGATCAGAGCCATGATCAGACCTATGCTAAGGTCAGTACTGCTGTTAAAATTCGAAGTGCATCTCAGCTAGGAGAACTCAACTAAGCTTCACAAAGCTGCTCAGAATGCACTGAATAGAAGAAGGCAAGTACTCTGTTTTTCTCGAGATTTGATTTTCACTGCAGATTGTCAACTCTCAAGGAAGATTGAATTCCAAAATTCAAGATCAAGTATAGGGAATGTTAGGTTATAAGTGTGTCTTACACTTATGTTTAGGGGCTATTCTGTAATTACAGTTTACTTGTGAGTCAAATTTCAATTATCATAAGTCTTAGGGACTATCTTGCAATATCGGTGTCTTTTAGTGTCTGTTGTTTTTCTATAAGTGTTGGTCGACTGTAGCACAAACATATCAAGATATTATTCAGTAAAGTTTCTGTATTGTCTCCTTCTCTGGTTCATCCTGTTCTTCGTTTCTTCTTCTTCCCAAAATCCCTAAATCTAACAGCTAGGACTTTTTAGCCTGATTAGGTCATCAGGTCTTCGTCTGACTCTTGGTGTCAGGTCTTTTTTCTTCGATTTGCTTCGAGTGAACATGTTTTATGAAGGAATGACTTTCTTTTATTGACATAACAGTTTGACTACAAGCTATGTATGAAATCTCCTTAAATGCTCAGAATTGAATGGACGGGGTAACCACTCGCCTTCTGTGGTTTCCAAATGGTAGGATCCCGGGGCGGCGATCTCTATTGCCTTATATGGTCCTTCCCACTTAGCTAAAAGTTTATTCTGACTGTCCAACCTTGTGAATTCATTCCTTCTCATGACCATCTCCCCCACGAAAAATTGGCGAGCGCTGACTTTTCTGTTGAAGTATCGAGCGGTCGCCAGACGCATCTTTGCTTGTGTTTTTTCTGATAGCCATCTCTTTTCCTCTGCCAATTTGAGGTCAGTTCTGCGCTCGACCTCGTTTGCCTCAGCGTTAAAGTGTAGGATTCTATGGGTAGGCACTGCTATTTCGGCGGGTGCCACTGCTTCTGATCCATACACTAAACTGAAAGGCGTTTCTCCCGTGGCTGCCTTAGGCGTTGTTCTGATGGCCCATAATACGTTACCAACTCTTCTGCCCAATTCCCTTTAAATGCTCGAACCCTTTTCTTGAGTCCTGCTAAAACAACCTTGTTGGCTGCTTCAGCTTGCCCATTCGTTTGAGGATGATGCACTGAACTGAAACGATGGCCGACATGATATTCTTCACAGAGCCATTTGAGCTCCTTTCCAATGAATTGCGGACCATTATCACTGATGAGTATTTTAGGAATGCCAAACCTGGAGAATATGTTGATCTTTAGGAACTTGATGACTTGAAATTCCGTCGTAAAAGCTAGAGCTTTCGCCTCTATCCACTTGGTGAAGTAGTCGATCGCCACTATAATGTGAGTACGTTGACCAGTGCTAATAGGGAAATGACCTAATATATCGATCCCCCATTGAGCGAAAGGCCAGGCACCGGCCATTGGGGATAATAGTGTGGGTGGTCGACCTGATCGTGGCGTAAATTGTTGGCAAGTCTCACACTTCTGCGTTAATTCAGCCGCATCTTTTCCCAAGGTTGGCCAGTAATATCCTAGTCTGAAGATCTTCCGGGTTAACGATCGAGCACCTTCATGACATACTGCCACCCCTTCATGAGCTTCTCAAAGAACCCTTTCCGTTTCTGGATGAGCAACGCACCTTAAGTAAGGAGTCGAGTAGCCTCTCATGTAGAGTTCTCCATCAATAATTAGATAACTGGCTGCGAGTCTTCTTATCCTCGTGGATTCGCCTTCGTCATCTGGGAGGATCCCTTCTTTCATATATTTCTGGAATGGAGTCATCCACGTGACCTGCTCCTGAATGTTGCAGACCTCTGCCCTGCTATCGAGGACTGAACATAAAGCCTTTTCCAGGAATTGTACGTCTTGGATTGTTGTTCCCCAAAATGCCAGCTTACTTAAGGAATCTGCCATCTGGTTTTCCTGACGAGGAATAGACTCGATCGCAAAATTTGGAATTTCTGCTACGAGTTTCTTGGCGATGGTGAGGTACTTTTTCATCCTTTCCCCCTTGTCTCATAAGTGCCATTGACCTGATTGACGATAAGTTCCGAGTCGCTTTTTACCTTAAGTGCAGATATGCCCATTCCTTTCGCCAGTCTGAGTCCGGTAATAAGAGCCTCGTATTCTGCTTCGTTATTGGTCGCTTGAAATGTAAGGGTGATCGCATACTTTAAAGGCTTGCCTTCAGGGGAAATAAGAATTAAACCTGCCCGAGCCTTCTCTTGACGAAGATCCATCTGTATAGAGCTCCCAGACTTGATCATTGCCTGCTGACTGACTTGACCTGTTTTCTGCTTCTGTTTGACCGTTACTCGTGCTTTCCACAATGAAATCAGTTAGTGCTTGACCTTTGATGGCCGTTTACGGCGCAAATTTGATCCTAAACTCGCTGAGCTCGATCGCCCACTTGACCATTCTTCCTGACGAATCTGGTTTCATCAGGAAGTTTTTGAGAGGTTGATTGGTGAGCACCGTGATGTCGTGCGCGTGAAAGTAAGGTCTCAGCTTTCGAGCAGCAATAACTAAGGCATAGAGATACTTCTCACTAGAAGAACTGGAGGATCATGGAGTCTCCTCATTCCTTCAGCTTACATCCAGCTCTCAGTGAACTTCCTATCCAATATGTAAGTACATCCAATCTCTGATAACTCAGTATATTGCCTTGTATTTAGCATTCTTGATCAGCCATGTGTATGCTTGCTGCCTTTCTCTGTTGACTACCCCTCTGCGATTTTAACTCTGTCTGGCCTTATGCATGACCGATCAGCTCAATCATTGGTATGTTATTACTGGTAATCGTAGTCTGCTCATGTCTGATTATCATGATAAGCATCTGCTTTAGATTCACATGTCATCTGGTTATTTTCCCTTTCATGATCATTATCACTGCCCCTGTGCATCACTCGTATCTCTCTTTAAATATTGCTTGCTCAAGTATACATGGCATAGGGCATGACTTGAGTCCAAAAACAGAGTGAATACCATTAAGAAAACAACAAGATACTTTCGTTTTTTCACTCTTGAGGATGAAAAGATTAAGGCCCAAACCTTGCAGTCATGCTGGTAAGACAGGAGCTCAAACTCCTCTGTCATGATGAAATGAAAATTCAAATTCTAAATCAAAAATATCAATGAATAAAAGCAGCAGTAAAACTGCAAATATGAGACTGTCTGATGCACTCTGGCAATTGTTTTCTGATCTGGAATAGGGAGAATTATGTATATGACTTGTGATTATCTGGTATTGCTAATCGTGTTATCAGTCATGATCATGACCTCAGATTACAGGTACTAATCAAGTCATGATCAGAGCCATGATCAGACCTATGCTAAGGTCAGTACTGCTGTTAAAATTCGAAGTGCATCTCAGCTAGGAGAACTCAACTAAGCTTCACAAAGCTGCTCAGAATGCACTGAATAGAAGAAGGCAAGTACTCTGTTTTTCTCGAGATTGGATTTTCACTGCAGATTGTCAACTCTCAAGGAAGATTGAATTCCAAAATTCAAGATCAAGTATAGGGAATGTTAGGTTATAAGTGTGTCTTACACTTATGTTTAGGGGCTATTCTGTAATTACAGTTTACTTGTGAGTCAAATTTCAATTATCATAAGTCTTAGGGACTATCTTGCAATATCGGTGTCTTTTAGTGTCTGTTGTTTTTCTATAAGTGTTGGTCGACTGTAGCACAAACATATCAAGATATTATTCAGTAAAGTTTCTGTATTGTCTCCTTCTCTGGTTCATCCTGTTCTTCGTTTCTTCTTCTTCCCAAAATCCCTAAATCTAACAGCTAGGACTTTTTGGCCTGATTAGGTCATCAGGTCTTCGTCTGACTCTTGGTGTCAGGTCTTTTTTCTTCGATTTGCTTCGAGTGAACATGTTTTATGAAGGAATGACTTTCTTTTATTGACATAACAGTTTGACTACAAGCTATGTATGAAATCTCCTTAAATGCTCAGAATTGAATGGACGGGGTAACCACTCGCCTTCTGTGGTTTCCAAATGGTAGGATCCCGGGGCGGCGATCTCTATTACCTTATATGGTCCTTCCCACTTAGCTAAAAGTTTATTCTGACTGTCCAACCTTGTGAATTCATTCCTTCTCATGACCATCTCCCCCACGAAAAATTGGCGAGCGCTGACTTTTCTGTTGAAGTATCGAGCGGTCGCCAGACGCATCTTTGCTTGTGTTTTTTCTGATAGCCATCTCTTTTCCTCTGCCAATTTGAGGTCAGTTCTGCGCTCGACCTCGTTTGCCTCAGCGTTAAAGTGTAGGATTCTATGGGTAGGCACTGCTATTTCGGCGGGTGCCACTGCTTCTGATCCATACACTAAACTGAAAGGCGTTTCTCCCGTGGCTGCCTTAGGCGTTGTTCTGATGGCCCATAATACGTTACCAGCTCTTCTGCCCAATTCTCTTTAAATGCTCGAACCCTTTTCTTGAGTCCTGCTAAAACAACCTTGTTGGCTGCTTCAGCTTGCCCATTCGTTTGAGGATGATGCACTGAACTGAAACGATGGCCGACATGATATTCTTCACAGAGCCATTTGAGCTCCTTTCCAATGAATTGCGGACCATTATCACTGATGAGTATTTTAGGAATGCCAAACCTGGAGAATATGTTGATCTTTAGGAACTTGATGACTTGAAATTCCGTCGTAAAAGCTAGAGCTTTCGCCTCTATCCACTTGGTGAAGTAGTCGATCGCCACTATAATGTGAGTACGTTGACCAGTGCTAATAGGGAAATGACCTAATATATCGATCCCCCATTGAGCGAAAGGCCAGGCACCGGCCATTGGGGATAATAGTGTGGGTGGTCGACCTGATCGTGGCGCAAATTGTTGGCAAGTCTCACACTTCTGCGTTAATTCAGCCGCATCTTTTCCCAAGGTTGGCCAGTAATATCCTAGTCTGAAGATCTTCCGGGTTAACGATCGAGCACCTTCATGACATACTGCCACCCCTTCATGAGCTTCTCAAAGAACCCTTTCCGTTTCTGGATGAGCAACGCACCTTAAGTAAGGAGTCGAGTAGCCTCTCATGTAGAGTTCTCCATCAATAATTAGATAACTGGCTGCGAGTCTTCTTATCCTCGTGGATTCGCCTTCGTCATCTGGGAGGATCCCTTCTTTCATATATTTCTGGAATGGAGTCATCCACGTGACCTGCTACTGAATGTTGCAGACCTCTGCCCTGCTATCGAGGACTGAACATAAAGCCTTTTCCAGGAATTGTACGTCTTGGATTGTTGTTCCCCAAAATGCCAGCTTACTTAAGGAATCTGCCATCTGGTTTTCCTGACGAGGAATAGACTCGATCGCAAAATTTGGAATTTCTGCTACGAGTTTCTTGGCGATGGTGAGGTACTTTTTCATCCTTTCCCCCTTGTCTCATAAGTGCCATTGACCTGATTGACGATAAGTTCCGAGTCGCTTTTTACCTTAAGTGCAGATATGCCCATTCCTTTCGCCAGTCTGAGTCCGGTAATAAGAGCCTCGTATTCTGCTTCGTTATTGGTCGCTTGAAATGTAAGGGTGATCGCATACTTTAAAGGCTTGCCTTCAGGGGAAATAAGAATTAAACCTGCCCGAGCCTTCTCTTGACGAAGATCCATCTGTATAGAGCTCCCAGACTTGATCATTGCCTGCTGACTGACTTGACCTGTTTTCTGCTTCTGTTTGACCGTTACTCGTGCTTTCCACAATGAAATCAGTTAGTGCTTGACCTTTGATGGCCGTTTACGGCGCAAATTTGATCCTAAACTCGCTGAGCTCGATCGCCCACTTGACCATTCTTCCTGACGAATCTGGTTTCATCAGGAAGTTTTTGAGATGTTGATTGGTGAGCACCGTGATGTCGTGCGCGTGAAAGTAAGGTCTCAGCTTTCGAGCAGCAATAACTAAGGCATAGAGATACTTCTCACTAGAAGAACTGGAGGATCATGGAGTCTCCCCATTCCTTCAGCTTACATCCAGCTCTCAGTGAACTTCCTATCCAATATGTAAGTACATCCAATCTCTGATAACTCAGTATATTGCCTTGTATTTAGCATTCTTGATCAGCCATGTGTATGCTTGCTGCCTTTCTCTGTTGACTACCCCTCTGCGATTTTAACTCTGTCTGGCCTTATGCATGACCGATCAGCTCAATCATTGGTATGTTATTACTGGTAATCGTAGTCTGCTCATGTCTGATTATCATGATAAGCATCTGCTTTAGATTCACATGTCATCTGGTTATTTTCCCTTTCATGATCATTATCACTGCCCCTGTGCATCACTCGTATCTCTCTTTAAATATTGCTTGCTCAAGTATACATGGCATAGGGCATGACTTGAGTCCAAAAACAGAGTGAATACCATTAAGAAAACAACAAGATACTTTCGTTTTTTCACTCTTGAGGATGAAAAGATTAAGGCCCAAACCTTGCAGTCATGCTGGTAAGACAGGAGCTCAAACTCCTCTGTCATGATGAAATGAAAATTCAAATTCTAAATCAAAAATATCAATGAATAAAAGCAGCAGTAAAACTGCAAATATGAGACTGTCTGATGCACTCTGGCAATTGTTTTCTGATCTGGAATAGGGAGAATTATGTATATGACTTGTGATTATCTGGTATTGCTAATCGTGTTATCAGTCATGATCATGACCTCAGATTACAGGTACTAATCAAGTCATGATCAGAGCCATGATCAGACCTATGCTAAGGCCAGTACTGCTGTTAAAATTCGAAGTGCATCTCAGCTAGGAGAACTCAACTAAGCTTCACAAAGCTGCTCAGAATGCACTGAATAGAAGAAGGCAAGTACTCTGTTTTTCTCGAGATTGGATTTTCACTGCAGATTGTCAACTCTCAAGGAAGATTGAATTCCAAAATTCAAGATCAAGTATAGGGAATGTTAGGTTATAAGTGTGTCTTACACTTATGTTTAGGGGCTATTCTGTAATTACAGTTTACTTGTGAGTCAAATTTCAATTATCATAAGTCTTAGGGACTATCTTGCAATATCTGTGTCTTTTAGTGTCTGTTGTTTTTCTATAAGTGTTGGTCGACTGTAGCACAAACATATCAAGATATTATTCAGTAAAGTTTCTGTATTGTCTCCTTCTCTGGTTCATCCTGTTCTTCGTTTCTTCTTCTTCCCAAAATCCCTAAATCTAACAGCTAGGACTTTTTGGCCTGATTAGGTCATCAGGTCTTCGTCTGACTCTTGGTGTCAGGTCTTTTTTCTTCGATTTGCTTCGAGTGAACATGTTTTATGAAGGAATGACTTTCTTTTATTGACATAACAGTTTGACTACAAGCTATGTATGAAATCTCCTTAAATGCTCAGAATTGAATGGACGGGGTAACCACTCGCCTTCTGTGGTTTCCAAATGGTAGGATCCCGGGGCGGCGATCTCTATTACCTTATATGGTCCTTCCCACTTAGCTAAAAGTTTATTCTGACTGTCCAACCTTGTGAATTCATTCCTTCTCATGACCATCTCCCCCACGAAAAATTGGCGAGCGCTGACTTTTCTGTTGAAGTATCGAGCGGTCGCCAGACGCATCTTTGCTTGTGTTTTTTCTGATAGCCATCTCTTTTCCTCTGCCAATTTGAGGTCAGTTCTGCGCTCGACCTCGTTTGCCTCAGCGTTAAAGTGTAGGATTCTATGGGTAGGCACTGCTATTTCGGCGGGTGCCACTGCTTCTGATCCATACACTAAACTGAAAGGCGTTTCTCCCGTGGCTGCCTTAGGCGTTGTTCTGATGGCCCATAATACGTTACCAGCTCTTCTGCCCAATTCCCTTTAAATGCTCGAACCCTTTTCTTGAGTCCTGCTAAAACAACCTTGTTGGCTGCTTCAGCTTGCCCATTCGTTTGAGGATGATGCACTGAACTGAAACGATGGCCGACATGATATTCTTCACAGAGCCATTTGAGCTCCTTTCCAATGAATTGCGGACCATTATCACTGATGAGTATTTTAGGAATGCCAAACCTGGAGAATATGTTGATCTTTAGGAACTTGATGACTTGAAATTCCGTCGTAAAAGCTAGAGCTTTCGCCTCTATCCACTTGGTGAAGTAGTCGATCGCCACTATAATGTGAGTACGTTGACCAGTGCTAATAGGGAAATGACCTAATATATCGATCCCCCATTGAGCGAAAGGCCAGGCACCGGCCATTGGGGATAATAGTGTGGGTGGTCGACCTGATCGTGGCGCAAATTGTTGGCAAGTCTCACACTTCTGCGTTAATTCAGCCGCATCTTTTCCCAAGGTTGGCCAGTAATATCCTAGTCTGAAGATCTTCCGGGTTAACGATCGAGCACCTTCATGACATACTGCCACCCCTTCATGAGCTTCTCAAAGAACCCTTTCCGTTTCTGGATGAGCAACGCACCTTAAGTAAGGAGTCGAGTAGCCTCTCATGTAGAGTTCTCCATCAATAATTAGATAACTGGCTGCGAGTCTTCTTATCCTCGTGGATTCGCCTTCGTCATCTGGGAGGATCCCTTCTTTCATATATTTCTGGAATGGAGTCATCCACGTGACCTGCTACTGAATGTTGCAGACCTCTGCCCTGCTATCGAGGACTGAACATAAAGCCTTTTCCAGGAATTGTACGTCTTGGATTGTTGTTCCCCAAAATGCCAGCTTACTTAAGGAATCTGCCATCTGGTTTTCCTGACGAGGAATAGACTCGATCGCAAAATTTGGAATTTCTGCTACGAGTTTCTTGGCGATGGTGAGGTACTTTTTCATCCTTTCCCCCTTGTCTCATAAGTGCCATTGACCTGATTGACGATAAGTTCCGAGTCGCTTTTTACCTTAAGTGCAGATATGCCCATTCCTTTCGCCAGTCTGAGTCCGGTAATAAGAGCCTCGTATTCTGCTTCGTTATTGGTCGCTTGAAATGTAAGGGTGATCGCATACTTTAAAGGCTTGCCTTCAGGGGAAATAAGAATTAAACCTGCCCGAGCCTTCTCTTGACGAAGATCCATCTGTATAGAGCTCCCAGACTTGATCATTGCCTGCTGACTGACTTGACCTGTTTTCTGCTTCTGTTTGACCGTTACTCGTGCTTTCCACAATGAAATCAGTTAGTGCTTGACCTTTGATGGCCGTTTTCGGCGCAAATTTGATCCTAAACTCGCTGAGCTCGATCGCCCACTTGACCATTCTTCCTGACGAATCTGGTTTCATCAGGAAGTTTTTGAGAGGTTGATTGGTGAGCACCGTGATGTCGTGCGCGTGAAAGTAAGGTCTCAGCTTTCGAGCAGCAATAACTAAGGCATAGAGATACTTCTCACTAGAAGAACTGGAGGATCATGGAGTCTCCCCATTCCTTCAGCTTACATCCAGCTCTCAGTGAACTTCCTATCCAATATGTAAGTACATCCAATCTCTGATAACTCAGTATATTGCCTTGTATTTAGCATTCTTGATCAGCCATGTGTATGCTTGCTGCCTTTCTCTGTTGACTGCCCCTCTGCGATTTTAACTCTGTCTGGCCTTATGCAAGACCGATCAGCTCAATCATTGGTATGTTATTACTGGTAATCGTAGTCTGCTCATGTCTGATTATCATGATAAGCATCTGCTTTAGATTCACATGTCATCTGGTTATTTTCCCTTTCATGATCATTATCACTGCCCCTGTGCATCACTCGTATCTCTCTTTAAATATTGCTTGCTCAAGTATACATGGCATAGGGCATGACTTGAGTCCAAAAACAGAGTGAATACCATTAAGAAAACAACAAGATACTTTCGTTTTTTCACTCTTGAGGATGAAAAGATCAAGGCCCAAACCTTGCAGTCATGCTGGTAAGACAGGAGCTCAAACTCCTCTGTCATGATGAAATGAAAATTCAAATTCTAAATCAAAAATATCAATGAATAAAAGCAGCAGTAAAACTGCAAATATGAGACTGTCTGATGCACTCTGGCAATTGTTTTCTGATCTGGAATAGGGAGAATTATGTATATGACTTGTGATTATCTGGTATTGCTAATCGTGTTATCAGTCATGATCATGACCTCAGATTACAGGTACTAATCAATTCATGATCAGAGCCATGATCAGACCTATGCTAAGGTCAGTACTGCTGTTAAAATTCGAAGTGCATCTCAGCTAGGAGAACTCAACTAAGCTTCACAAAGCTGCTCAGAATGCACTGAATAGAAGAAGGCAAGTACTCTGTTTTTCTCGAGATTGGATTTTCACTGCAGATTGTCAACTCTCAAGGAAGATTGAATTCCAAAATTCAAGATCAAGTATAGGGAATGTTAGGTTATAAGTGTGTCTTACACTTATGTTTAGGGGCTATTCTGTAATTACAGTTTACTTGTGAGTCAAATTTCAATTATCATAAGTCTTAGGGACTATCTTGCAATATCTGTGTCTTTTAGTGTCTGTTGTTTTTCTATAAGTGTTGGTCGACTGTAGCACAAACATATCAAGATATTATTCAGTAAAGTTTCTGTATTGTCTCCTTCTCTGGTTCATCCTGTTCTTCGTTTCTTCTTCTTCCCAAAATCCCTAAATCTAACAGCTAGGACTTTTTGGCCTGATTAGGTCATCAGGTCTTCGTCTGACTCTTGGTGTCAGGTCTTTTTTCTTCGATTTGCTTCGAGTGAACATGTTTTATGAAGGAATGACTTTCTTTTATTGACATAACAGTTTGACTACAAGCTATGTATGAAATCTCCTTAAATGCTCAGAATTGAATGGACGGGGTAACCACTCGCCTTCTGTGGTTTCCAAATGGTAGGATCCCGGGGCGGCGATCTCTATTACCTTATATGGTCCTTCCCACTTAGCTAAAAGTTTATTCTGACTGTCCAACCTTGTGAATTCATTCCTTCTCATGACCATCTCCCACACGAAAAATTAGCGAGCGCTGACTTTTCTGTTGAAGTATCGAGCGGTCGCCAGACGCATCTTTGCTTGTGTTTTTTCTGATAGCCATCTCTTTTCCTCTGCCAATTTGAGGTCAGTTCTGCGCTCGACCTCGTTTGCCTCAGCGTTAAAGTGTAGGATTCTATGGGTAGGCACTGTTATTTCGGCGGGTGGCACTGCTTCTGATCCATACACTAAACTGAAAGGCGTTTCTCCCGTGGCTGCCTTAGGCGTTGTTCTGATGGCCCATAATACGTTACCAGCTCTTCTGCCCAATTCCCTTTAAATGCTCGAACCCTTTTCTTTAGTCCTGCTAAAACAACCTTGTTGGCTGCTTCAGCTTGCCCATTCGTTTGAGGATGATGCACTGAACTGAAACGATGGCCGACATGATATTCTTCACAGAGCCATTTGAGCTCCTTTCCAATGAATTGCGGACCAATATCACTGATGAGTATTTTAGGAATGCCAAACCTGGAGAATATGTTGATCTTTAGGAACTTGATGACTTGAAATTCCGTCGTAAAAGCTAGAGCTTTCGCCTCTATCCACTTGGTGAAGTAGTCGATCGCCACTATAATGTGAGTACGTTGACCAGTGCTAATAGGGAAATGACCTAATATATCGATCCCCCATTGAGCGAAAGGCCAGGCACCGGCCATTGGGGATAATAGTGTGGGTGGTCGACCTGATCGTGGCGTAAATTGTTGGCAAGTCTCACACTTCTGCGTTAATTCAGCCGCATCTTTTCCCAAGGTTGGCCAGTAATATCCTAGTCTGAAGATCTTCCGGGTTAACGATCGAGCACCTTCATGACATACTGCCACCCCTTCATGAGCTTCTCAAAGAACCCTTTCCGTTTCTGGATGAGCAACGCACCTTAAGTAAGGAGTCGAGTAGCCTCTCATGTAGAGTTCTCCATCAATAATTAGATAACTGGCTGCGAGTCTTCTTATCCTCGTGGATTCGCCTTCGTCATCTGGGAGGATCCCCTCTTTCATATATTTCTGGAATGGAGTCATCCACGTGACCTGCTCCTGAATGTTGAAGACCTCTGCCTTGCTTTCGAGGACTGAACATAAAGCCTTTTCCAGGAATTGTACGTCTTGGATTGTTTTTCCCCAAAATGTCAGCTTACTTAAGGAATCTGCCATCTAGTTTTCCTGACGAGGAATAGACTCGATCGCAAAATTTGGAATTTCTGCTACGAGTTTCTTGGCGATGGTGAGGTACTTTTTCATCTTTTCCCCCTTGCCTCATAAGTGCCATTGACCTGATTGACGATAAGTTCCGAGTCGCTTTTTACCTTAAGTGCAGATATGCCCATTCCTTTCTCCAGTCTGAGTCCGGTAATAAGAGCCTCGTATTCTGCTTCGTTATTGGTCACTTGAAATGTAAGGGCGATCGTATACTTTAAAGGCTTGCCATCAGGGGGAATAAGAATTAAACCTGCCCGAGCCTTCTCTTGACGAAGATCCATCTGTATAGAGCTCCCAGACTTGATCATTGCCTGCTGCCTGACTTGACCTGTTTTCTGCTTCTGTTTGACCGTTACTCGTGCTTTCCACAATGAAATCAGTTAGTGCTTGACCTTTGATGGCCGTTTTCGGCGCAAAGTTGATCCTGAACTCGCTGAGCTCGATCGCCCACTTGACCATTCTTCCTGACGAATCTGGTTTCATCAGGAAGTTTTTGAGAGGTTGATTGGTGAGGACCGTGATGTCGTTCGCGTGAAAGTAAGGTCTCAGCTTTCGAGCAGCAATAACTAAGGCATAGAGATACTTCTCAATATGGACATATTTTATTTCTGCTGAGTTAAACATTTTGCTAATAAAGTACACTGGACTCTGAACATTATTTTCCTCCTTTATCAATACAGCACTGGCTGCCACGTCACTGATGCCTAGGTAGAGGAAAAGCTGCTCGCCTGGAATGGGCTTTGCCAGAGCTGGGAGTGTTTGGATATGTTGCTTTAAGGACTGGAATGCCTTTTCACAATCTGGCGTCCACTCGAACTTGCGGTTGGCCTTCAGAGTTTTGAAAAACGGGAGGGACCTATCGCTCGCCTTGGAGATGAAACGGTTAAGAGCAGCCAAACGACCATTCAAGCACTGAACTTCCTTGTGGCAGGTGGGCGACTTCATCTATTCTATAGCCTTCAGCTTTTCTGGGTTTGCTTCGATGCCCCTCTCGCTGCCCATGAATCCCAGGAATTTGCCCGACTTGACTCCGAAGGCGCACTTTGCAGGGTTCAGGCGAACGCTGTGACTCCTCATGCATTCGAAAGCTTCGCGAAGGTCTGTTGTGTGCGGATTGCCCTTAATGGTTTTGACGAGCATATCTTCCACATAAGCCTCCATGTTCCTTCCCAGCATGTCCTGGAATAAGCGGTTCACCATCCGCTAATAAGTCGCCCCGGCATTGATGAGACCAAAGGGCATCACCTTGTAGAACAGAATGTCCCCGTCGGCATAGAAAGCGGTGTAAGCCTCATCGTCTAGATGCATTCTGATCTGGTTGTAGCCTGAATAGGCGTCCATGAAGCTCAGCATCTTGTGACCAGAGGTAGCATCGACCAGCTGATCAATCCTGGGAAGAGGATATGAATCCTTAGGGCAAGGCTTGTTTAAGTTGCGGAAGTCGACGCACATCCTCCACTTGCCATTTGATTTTTTGACCAAAACTGGATTGGCGACCCAGCTCTGGAATCTCACTTCCCTGACGAAGTCGGCCTCGATCAGTCTGCCAACCTCCTACTTGATCGCCAAGCGCTTGTCCGTTCCGAACGATCTCCTTTTTTGGGCGATTGGCTTGACAGAAGGGTCTATCCTGAGCTTGTGCGAGATGATGTCTGTGCTAATACCCTACATGTCGCTCGGCTGCCAGGCGAAGAGCTCTTTAAATTCTCTAAGGAGGGCGGTCATGGCCTCCTTCTGATCTTCTTTCAAGGTGGTCCCAATGCGCACCTTCTTGTTTGGGCCATTGACCTCGACTTCTTCTAATTCCTCCATGGGTGCTGGCCGAGCCAAATCCTCGCGAGGGTTGTCCTCTGTCTCGATGGCGAGGGCCTCCCTTTGGTTCTTCCTGCGCATGCAGTTCACATAGCATTGCCGCGAGGAAGGCTGGTCGCCGAGCACTTCTCCCCGTTGGGAGTGGGGAACTTCATCTTCTGATGGACTGTAGAGGCCACAATCTTGTTGGGATTGATCGTGGTCCTCCCCAGGATGGCATTATAGGATGTAGGTGAGTCGATCACCAGGAAAGTGACTGGCACCTTGATGCTCCTCCATCCCTCGCCCAGAATCACGGGCATGGTTATTGCCCCCAGTGGATAAGTTGTCCTTCCTGCAAACCATTTCAGCGGAAAGTCGACCCTCTTCAGGTCACGCTTGGACTTGCCCATCCTCTCGAAGGCGTCCAAGAATATGATGTCTGTCGAGCTGCCTCCGTCGATCAGAATCCTTGCAACGTCACAGCCGTCTATATCAGCCGTGATAACCAAAGCATCGGTGTGGGGGGTTGTGACATGTGCCAAATCATTTTCGGAGAATGAGATGACGATGTCCTCTTCAGGTCGGGGTTTCTTTCCCGACTGAACTGCTGTGGAGATCTGAGTGGCATAGACCGCCCTAACGTGCGACCCTTCGCCTCCTGCACCGAATCCTCCCGCAATCAAATTCACTCTCCTCTTGCTGGCAGATGGATCAGTTTGCTCAGCAGCTGCTGGCGAACGACGTCTCATGGGGGGCGTTCGACTTCTGTTTCCTCCTGCCACAAATTCCTTCAACATCCCCCTTTGAATCATCTTCTCTATATCTCGCTTCAGAATGCGGCAGTCATCCGTCTTGTGGCCCATGCACTTATGATATCTGCAGTAGCTCTCGACGTCCTTCCCCATGGTATGACCACCCCGACGAGGCATTGGTGGCCTCGTCAAGGATCTCCTCTCCATCTCCACTAGTACCGCTGAGATCTGCCTATTTAAAGGCGTAAAATACTCAGGGACCTCTGGATTTCGAGGCGCTGGATTAGGCTCGACTTGGGGCCTGCTATCTATTCCCTTTTTCTCCTTCTTCACCTCCCTCTTACCATCGCGTCGGGGCTCAGGAACCATCCTTAGCGAGGTCGTCAGGAAGTTAGCCTCGGTGTTCGCCCTTTCAAGGTCTATGAAACCTTTTGCCCTGGACGCCAGCTCCTCCAACGTTTCAATCTCCTTCACGTGGTAGCTGTTTCGCAGCTTCCTCGAGGCCTTGTTGGCCACATCCAGACCTCTGTAAAATGCTCGAATGATCTCCCCATCCGAGATTCGGCGATCTATCTCCGTGACGTTCTGATGGAAACGCCCGTAAAAATTGGCCAGCGACTCTCCAGGCTGCTGCTTGACCGCATCCAGGGCGACCACGCTTTTCATCAGCTGGTGCTCGCCCATATACCTCTCTAGGAACTTGCTCCTTAATTCCTCTCAAGTTCCGATACATCCTGCAGGGAGGCCGAAGAACCAGGACGAAGCCGAACCCGAAAGAGTGGATGGAAATAACAAAGCCAAGTGATTGGGATCATTTGACTTACCCAGGAGAGAATCCTCGTGCTTGTTGACGTGTATGGTGGGATCTCCTCCACCACTGTACTCAGGTATGGCCCGAGCGACTACGTCTTTGGGGATCTTGTTGTTGACGAGTTCGTCGGAAAAGGGGTGAGCAGATTGCTCCTTAAAGGGAGCTACGACTATCAACCGTCTTTCTTGGAGCCATTTGTTGAGAAGGTCGTCTATCTGGTCCACAGTGCAATACTTTGGCGAGGTCCCGGATGGAGAAGGACCGGAAGGATTGGCCGAGTACATAGTCGCCGGCTGTTCGGTATATGCCGGGGGTAGAGACTGTTGTCCGGACGTCATCTCCTGCTCTTCCTGGGGTGCTGTGGTGCCAGGATTCACGGTTTCATACGGTAAGGGCACTGTGGCAGCAGAGCGAGTGTTTCCTTGAGGAGCAGGGGCTTGACGGCGGGCCTGCCCTAAGATGGCCTCCAACAATGATATCATCTCCGGGGTTAACTGGATGTTTTCCCCTGCGATGTGGACGGTCTGAGGAGCTGGAGTCTCGATGTGGTTGTTAGCTGGGATCGGTCTGGAATTAACGACATGCTCTCGGGCCGCCCGTAGGGGGACGGCATTGGCTCCTGCCTGGCTGACAGGTTCTTGTTGAGGCGGTGAAGCGGCGGCGGAATCAGAGCTATCCGCGGATTGCTCGCGGGTCTGGTTCCGACGGTTGTTTTGGGATCAAGTTCTCATGGTTGTATCACTCATTTCCCACAGACGGCGCCAAATGTTGGATCGTGAAATCCTGGTTGCTGATCTGGCAGTGAATTGAATGCCAGACGAATGCTGAATGGTACTTCTGCTCCAACTCCGGTGAACCTGCAGGTAGGGGAGCGCAACAGAGGGGGTGTCTCTAGGTCCCTCTCCGATGCTTAAATGAATATAATGTGTGTGTATATAGCTCAAAACATAAGGAACGTATGTAAAGCAAAGGTATTTATAGGGTAGGAGAGATCAAACCGTATAAGGTAACCGTATATCTTAGTGAATATTGTGCTGCTGAAGATTCGGATAGTAGATATGGTAGTTACGGCGAGATATTGCAGTTACCATATCTAATCTTTAGTGAATATGTGACCGAGATACGCGGGATATCATGGTCACTTACTTATTAACGGTTAGTGGGACCAGAGGAGAGAGACAAGACTCTCTTCGGGGCGAGCACTCCCATGGCGAGCAGTGAGAGGTCGCGGCTTAGTGAAGGAGAGCCTTTGGCGTTCATGTCGCCTTTGGACTCGATCCTGGACCACTCTATGATGGGCCAGATTGACTTTTACTTAGGCTGATCCAGTTCGAATATCTTGGGTTTACCCCCTCCAGGGTTATTGGGCCTTCGAGGCATTTTCCTTATTGGGCTGTCATTATCGATACCCAACAATAACTAGACGCTAATTTTTTACTTTTATACTGACCGTATTGTACTGTTTACATAGTGATTTTACTGTATATATATACGTATATATAATTTTTTACGTATCGTATTATACAGTTAGTTTGAAAGTAAAATATTAACGCTTAGTTAGCGTCATTTAATTCACTGTAATGCTTTTGATTTTTTTTGAGTAAATATATAATTAAATTTCTCACCTAATGCATTTAATTATCTCGGTCAAATTATAGGACAAACAATGTTAGGTTAAAAAATTAAATATAGTTCCAATTAAAAAAATCAAAACAAATTAGCCTAGGTAGATAATTGAATTAAAACATAAATGACGTTAACCGTGGTGAGTTTGGACTTACAGAGTCCGAGTTATATTTTTTTAAGTCAAAATTTCATATTTCAACTTACGGCAGAGCGTACAGTCAATCCGTAAGTCCAAATTTAATATTTTTTGTATCATTTGAATTGCAATTAAAATATCTACATACTATAATTGTTTTAATAGTTACATAATTTTATTTTTAATTAAACATCGAGTCGTCAAAAATGGAAAGAAATGCTACCCGAGGTTGCGAATTTGTAAAAACAAATATAATGTGCTACTCACGGTAGCACTTATACACATATTTCTAAATATATTTTTTTGTATGTATACTTAATTTTAAAATAAAAAATTCCATAGTGCCTAGTTTTTGAAAAAAAAATCATACATCGGTCACAACTAGGGGTGATCAAAAAAGACTGTAGGACCGAATTCCCGACAACACCGGCCCGAGACCGGCCCGACTAGGACCGAGACCGAACGGGCGGTTTTTTTCCTTCAAGGTCGGTCTCGGTCTCGGTCTCAGGCTTTTTTCCCGAAAGCCCGTTTAGGACCGGCCCGAACCGAATGTATGTGTATTTGAGATTTTCATAATACCACACCGAAAATAATGTGGATTTTGGAGGTTTTCTATCTCTATAAAAAGTGCATCTTGATAAATTTACTAAAGAATATAGAGAGTTGATAGTGTTTCTTTGAGAGGTGAACTATTCCTTCGCCTTTTACTAAAGAATACCGTGAATTCATAGTTTTTTTGTGTGTGTAGATTCGGTCTAGGACCGAGACCGGTCCGAGTCAAGAAAGACCGACTCGGGCGGGCTTTTTTGGCCGAGGTCGGTCTCGGTTCTCCAAAAGGCAAGACCGAAATTTCGGTCTCAGTCCTGCCTTCAGGACCGGACCGGCCCGCCCATGATCAGCCCTAGCCACAACTGATGTCAGAGTCTGTTTGTATGTATTAATTATATATTATTGAGTATATTTGTGTTATACAATATATAAAGAACCTCTCTCTTTTTTTGTTTTTTTAATGTTTTTGACAAATTTGTAACTTTTGCCAACGAAATGTTTTCCTCCGAAAATAATTTTCTACTGAAGAAAATATTTTTTGTCATCAAATACATTTTTGTTGGGAAAAAACAATTCATCGCTTATAGTTAAATTGGACACGAAAAAAATGTTATCAACAAAAAAACTATCATCAACCAAAGGATAAGTTGTACGGACGAAATTGTAGGACATATTTCGTGGGTGAATGTTCGTCCGTGACATTTACTGATGAGATTAATATCAAGAATATTTTCTTTTGGCAGCAAAATTTTTAGTTGAACCGATGAAATATGTTGTGTCTGTAAATCTGACACTTTCAATAGTGACTCCATAATAATGTAACGAGTGTATATATTGATGAATGGAAATAGATCATTCTTGACCTCTACGATGACTACAACCACAAGACTTGGGTTTATATACTGAAAGAAGTTTAAAATCATTGTGAAGAAGCCCATGCATCGACCATCTTCGAGTCTTCTGATGTGTAGCATATACAAGTTGTAAGAAAGTCATAAATGTGTCATGGATATGGTGATAATTGAAACATCTACCAAAGTAATACAAACTCATTTTACAAAGATATTGAGTTTAAGCAAGAACAAGCATGAAGAAGCTAGAAGAAAGTAGAACTTGGTAGATTCACTACAAGAAACTTGTGCAACAGCAACAAAGATTTCGTGTTGATGCTAAGAATTGATGTTGAATGTGTATATATTGTGACAACAATTTTTGTTGTCGTTATTATTACTTATTAGGCACAATATGTTTTCCACCGTTATAAGATACATTTAGTGTTAATTTTTGCCGTCACTTTATTTTTTACATGGATGAATGTGTAATGTAGACCAACACTTGATGTTAAATGCCAGCATCAGTAGTAGATAACGTTTCCATTGTAAATGTATATATTCAAATGCGAAATTTTTTGTCGTGAATATAGCGATAACAACAACGGTTGTTTGCTGTAACTACTTAATTTTGTCGTCGTTAAAACATAAGTAGCAGAAAAAATGTAAAAGTAGATTTGCATGTCAATATATTGTCGACATTTGTATAGTCATTCAGTAACATATTTAATTATTTTGGTAAAATAGTTTATTTAGTGACGAATATTATTGATGTCAATAATGCACAAACAACTATGACATATTGTCGACTAACATTAGTCGTTGTCGTCACTAAATGTTAAGAACCCCCACTAAACCAATAAAACCGCCACTAAACCGAATTGAACCACCATTTATTTTTTTTAAACAATCTTAACCTAACTCAATATCCCTTTTTTCATTTACCTCAGCTCACGCCTCCTCTTCCTTCGTTACTCCCTCATTTCCTCCCTACCGAATCGAAGATTCTGGGTTCGAAACCAGAATCGTTGAGCACTCACCCTCCATTGTGGAACCAACTCCTATCCTTCCTTCTTGCTCGGTAATAAACTAATCTCTCTCTCTTCGTCCTCTTTTCACCAGATTTCGCTTGTTTATTTGTGTTATTTTCAGATTTCTATTACTGATGATGATTTCTCTTAGGGGGTTTCATCGCTGAATTTTTGGAATGGCAGCTCCATCGGCGAGGGATCAAGCCGATTACGATTACCCCATCAAGCTCCTGTTGATTGGCGATAGCAGTAGTTTGTTTGATTTCAAAATTTTTGTTCCCTTGTCAATTTTCAGCTTGATTGCAATCCTCATAGATTCTTGCAATTTAAGCAACCGATTCACACCTGATGTTATGGATCTGGTACTATTAGAGTCAACCTTTCTATAAATTTTAATCGTGTTGAAATCAAGGTTGTTCTGGCTCATGTTTTTGCAGAGACTCTCTATAATATAAGTTTTATTGTGGAAGTGCTGAGATTATCCTCATCTTGATAAAATGGAAACAATTTTTTTTAAAATAGAATCTGGATCATCTTACCAGAGGATGTTTTACAATACTCTCATTGATGCCCGCCTAGCATTTCATCTACTTGGCGCAGGTGTGGGAAAGAGTTGTCTTCTGTTACGATTCTCAGATGGTTCAATCACCACAAGTTTCATCACTGCCATTGGGTATTTTATCTCTAGACTTCTGTATATACGTAAGACTTTTTGCAATTTCAATTGCTACTTCGTTGGTTTTGATTAATTTGAAGCCTACTTGCGTTCAGTTTTTTTTTATGAAGACTTCAATGTAAAAATCTGACCTTTTATTGGGATTTCTTCTGAACTGGCAACACAGGATATTGATAGGAAGAATGTACCTCTGATCAAATCCAATGGAAAAGTTATCTTGATTGTTAACGTTGCATCTAGGTGGTGGGCATTGCTATCATATTGAAGATAGTGTTTATTTCATTCATTATATTATGCACAAGAATCATAAGGTCAGTCTAACTGAAAGGTGTTATCATATTGGATTACAGGATTTAGTGAAATGCAAACCAAAGGTCTGCACAGAGGTCTATCTTGAATTTTGTGTGAGTTGCTACTTTCTCTGGAATATTTGTAAGTTACAAAGGTCTATCTTGAATATTTGTGTGAGTTTCTAGTAAAACGGTGATTTGGATTCGATCTATGTGGATCCTCAAAGTTTTGTTTTTCATGGCTATACATATCGAATCCAATCCAATTGGATTCGATTTTACCTGATATGTTGTTGTTGCTTCTTTATGTTCTTCTGTATGCAGGTATTCTGCATACTACTGTTTTTCATCGAGCTATAGCCCTTGTATGACCTAAAGAAATTGACTTGGATCTTTTTGATATTACCTATGTAAGAAACTCAGAATTCTGTCGACTTTCTTCCTGATAATTGTGGTATTTAAGTCATTTTGATTTAATTGATAAAAGGTTTTGTTTGGGGCATAGGTACAATGTGGAGACATCGATGTTTAGAAGAAGATAGATGAGAAAATTGAGCAATTCATCTGTTGGGTGGAGAAGCATCCAAACAAGAAAAGTCAGGTTTGCAATTTTATGTCAAAGACTAATATCTAATGATTTGGGGTATTTCAAAGTCATGTTCCTCCAATACCGAATCGGGACAGTGCCATCTCATTTACCAATGGGGTATATTGATTGATATATATGCAGCTCACTAAGAATAGATGATCTAAAACTTCATAGTATGAATTGATGTTAACTTCTTGCTATAAATTGATTTTTTTTTTATGTTAACTTCTAATAATTTTGCACTCCAATCTTTATGATGTTATAATCTTATGTTGATATGTTATTTCGAGTTGCATATTAGACAAGTGACAATAGATATGATATTCTGCATTAGATATGTTGCTCTGTTTGAGATGATTACTGCTCAGGTTTACTCTGGATATATATATAATCAATTGTGGATGAGCATAGGGCAAACTTGTGCTCTGTCTATTCTGGTTTTACTCTGGATATTTATATAATCACTTGTTATTCACTGCTGAACTGAAGCAGATATGTGTTTGTTTTGCTGGACCTAATGCCTGTGTGTAATACTGCTGAACTGAAATAGGTTTGTGCTTCTTAGAGAGGTTTTCTGAGTTGATATATGTTTCTCATACAATGTTAATTTTGATGTGACTACATTATATTTGGATTGCTGATTTGAGGCATGATGAAGCAATTTGTTACAAAATAATGCTCAAGTTTGTGTAGTTAATTTGTTAGAATATGTAGTGTGTTTGTTATGTGTTTGAACTATTGCGTTGAAGTGTCTTGTGTTATGCGGTGGTTGAACTATTCTGTTAAGATGTTTATGTAGTATGTTTGTTATGTAGTGTGTGTTGAGATTATTGTGTTAAATAATTTTGTTATTGCATTTATTGTGTTTCCTTTTTATATATATGATAACATGATATTATTGAATCTTATAGGGGATCGTGAACTAGAGACGTTCATGAAGTTCGTAGTTCTGGCATTCCGAATTCACATCCATTTCAAGTATAAAAGCACATTAGTTTTAGGTCTTCATCATATTTAGAAAACTATGTATTTATGTTCAAAATTATTCTAAGTTTGTAGTTTGGATGTTTATTAAGATGTATATATATTGTTGGATAAATAATATATTATATTTTGAAAATGTATTGTGTAGTTCATATCATATAGCAATAACTAGATAATTAATAAAAACACATCACAAAAGTTTGTATTTAACAATGATTAGTGGTTGTTGACATAAAAAGTTTGGCTTAGCAACGACATAAACTGATATTACTGTTATCACGAAAAACATGTATTTAGCAGCAACATTATCTGACAGTATCAAGTGCTTTTAATGGTGGATTTGTAGTCAGTAGTCACTAAATATACGTATTAACAACAAGTTAATGAAAGTTGTTTCGAATAAAAAGCAGCCGCTCAAAGTCACTGCTAAAACTGTAATTCAACGATGAAATATTTTCATCAGTAAAACTCATCTATTAACATCAACAATGTGTTGTCGCTTTTGAACTGTGTTTAACAACAACGAATGTCGCTGTAAAAGATAAATGGGGAGTTTCATTCTAACAACGGCAAACTTTTTACAACGGCAAATTGCCGTAGGTATAACCTTTAACGACGGGGGCTACCGGCACGAAAATTTTGTTGACGCTAAAAGTTAACAACGGTATTTATGCTTTTAACAACGATTTTTTACCGATGTTGATTCTATAGTTTCTTGTAGTGATTTCCTATAAAAATGAAAAAATCAGAAAGATTTTCCTTCCTCTCTTGTGTGTCTTCTTCTTTCTAGTATTTTCTTTCATCTTGGCTCTACTGTGACAAATTGGGTCTTACCTTGGTTTTCCTCTAAATTTGTCAAACTTGAAAGTTAACTCATTTAACTTTGTTTTGGATAAAGTTAGAAATAAACTTTCGGGTTGGAGAGCAAAGTTGTTATCGATGACTGGTAGGGATACGCTGGTCAAATCGGTCTTATCCACGATCCCTTCCTACTATACGCAATGTACTATGTTTCCTAATTCAGTGTGTAAAGAACTGGACAGGATTAACTGAAATTTTGTTTGAGGATCCACAAACCAGAAAATGAAAATCCATTTGATCAATTGGGAGGAAATAACAAAGCCGAAAAAATTAGGGGGACTTGGTATCCAATCGACGATGTATCGAAACAAAGCGCTCCTGGGGAGTTTGGCATGAAGATTGAAAAAGGAACGACTCCATGAGCTGTGATGATTAGAAATAGAACGTTTAAGCATGATGAAACTTCTCTTACTACTTCGAACAAAACTCCATGTAATTGGAAAACAATTAATGAAGGTATGAACACCCCTAAATTGGGATCGGGGTGGGTGGTGGCAAATGGTATGGATATTAAATTATGGCATGACAATTGGGTGAGTAATCAATCTCTTTGATTGTTTATCTATGGTCCACTGAAATATGAGGAAGACAAATTGATGGTAGAAGATGTCTTCCACAATGACGAGTGGAATCTAGATAGAACTTCTTTTGATTTCCCAAAAAGTTTTTTGGACATGTTTCGAAGTACTCCAGGGGACAAGACCAATGTGTCCTTGGACATTCAATATATGGAATGCCACAAACTGGAGGAGTTACACTACTGTATCTGCATATTCTCTTTTAGCAGGTCATGACACAAATAGTCAGGTACCGGATCAATGAGACTGGGTTTGGAAAATTTAGACTACCCCAAAAATTCAGTATTTTATTTGGTTGTGCCTTAAAAATAGACTAGCCACTTGCAAACTATTGAACCATATGGGATGTAATTTGAGTCATATCTGCCAAATTTGTTATTCTGTGGTGGAGGACATAGATCACATATTTCGCGAGTGTGAGCATGCAAAAAAGATGTGGAACTCAGTCACTTGGCCGCCCAATCTGGGGCAATCGTTCCACTATCCTTTGAATGAGTGGATCAAGTATGGATGTCAGGCATCATGAGTCACTATTCAAGGAGTTGAGTGAAATTTCTTTTTTCCTTATGTACTATGGAACATTTGGAAAAATAAGAACTCACTTATTTTTAATGATAAACCTGCTTGTTCTTCTGTTTATAATCTATCTTTATCTCAGGCAAGTTTCACCAAAATGTTTATCTTGAGACTGAGACTACTAATGAGTTTATTTCCATTGATATTAGTTGGGCTCCTCCAAAAAAGGATTGGTTTAAAATCAATACAGATGGAGCTGCTAAGGAGAATCAAGGTGGTGCACGAAGCTGATAAAAATATGTTAAATCTTAAACTAATGCCCATCATTGCGGATTGCAGGAAGCTCTTGATGCAGTTTGAAAGAATGAAGTTCAGACATATTTTTCGAGAGGCAAATGTGGTAGCGGATATCATGGAGGGCGTGGCGATCAACCAACGACATGTTTTTGAAATCCATACCTCACCTCCGAAGGAAACTACTAACGCGCTCCGAAAAGACGCCGTTGGCTCTTCTGTTTCGAGAATTGTTAAAGTTAGCTAGTTTTTGTTGTGTAGTTTTGAACTTGGGTGAAAGTTTGTCACCTATAGCGGTCTTTTAATCCATAATTATTATAAAAAAATGGTGGAGTCTGCATTAGATGGGTCCCTCTCTTCTACTGAAGTAATAGAGCTCATTCAATCTTGCTGAATGCAAGTCATGTACATGTGTTTAAAGTGAGTAGATATACTTATACAAGGAATGTTCATGTATACATATAAAGCAATGTATACATGTAAACCATATATGGAGACAATATACAAAACCCTAATAGGCATATGAAATACATAGAGAATATACACTAATATCCTTCCTCAATACAAAGTAGGGGCACTACTGAGAGATTGTGTCGCATGCGTTTATGGTGAGAGCTGCGAAGGCCTTTTGTAAAAATGTCAGTTGTGCTTCCGTCGGGAGATAGTGGATGAGAAGACAACCAGAGACAACACACTCTCGAACAATGTGGATATCAAGCTCAATATGCTTGATGCGTGCTTGAAAAGAGGATTAAGAGTTAAGTATGTTGCCAAAAAGTAGGATTAAGAGATAAGTATGTTGCTAAGGTATTGTCACAATACACCGTTGGTGGACATGAGATCAATTAAACACTATTTATATAATATTTTACTAAAATTGATAGAATAATAAAAACACTAATTAAACAACGAAATTAACGGTTATTCCGATTGTTGTAATTTTCAAAACTCCTAATCCAAACCGGATAGAAAATCTGAGCCAAAATAGAAGAACAATCATAAATCAAACAGTATATTTTAGGTTAAATTTTCTGATCGGTTAAGATTGATTTTTACCCTAAGTGGTATAGCAAAAGTGATTGTAAATATACATACTTCCCTATAGAAAGGAAGAAAATAAATTTCATTTCCTAACATGAATAAAAGTCATTTAGTTACTTCAGAAATCACGTTTTTACAAATAAATACTTTAGAAAAAATTTGTTATTTTTGGGTACCTAATAAATCATAAATGTATATATTTTTACTATCATTTAGTTTTTATTATAATATGCTAAACACTATTTTGGTAAGAAGATAGAAAGTACCAAAAACAAAAGTAAAGGTTGCATTATTGCTATGCTTTCATCTCAAAATCGACAATTTTCAAACTTGCAAAATGATCCTCTTTAATTTTGGAATTTGCAAATTCAAGTCCATTGTTGCTTCTGCTTTTTTCTCAACACCCATTTTCCACTGTCGAGGACCCGGTCGAATGACATTACCCCATTCTGTTGTCCTCCCAATCGCAATCTTTAAGCCACTGCTTGCTGGTAGAGACAAAATGATAAAGATAATGCGTACTTTTCCCATTATGTGTTTTATTTATATTTTTTGGAGGAACACGACGACTAGCAACACAAGATTGGTTTCAAATAGACACATTCAGAGGTAATAAGGGAAATCCATCTTTTGCAAGATCCGGTGGGGTGATCCGAAATTACAAGGGTCATGCTTCTCAAGGAATTTAAGTTGCTCAAACAATCTCGCTGCGGAATGTTGAGTCATCCGAGATGAGCTCCTACTGACAAAGACACTCAGATTAAATTGTATTCACCTTGAAACGGACGCCTTCTCAGCTCATAAGGTAATCTCTGACAAAAATATGTCAAATATAAAATTAATGCTCATCATTGAGGATTGCAGGAAACTGTTGATGCAGTTCGAAAGAATGAAGTTCAGACATGGCTTTCGAGAAGTAAATGCAGTCGCTGATATCATGATGTGCATGACGATTAACCACCGTCATGTTTTTGAACTTCATACCTCACCTCTGAAGGAAACTACTAACGCGCTCCGTAAATGCGCTATTGATTTTTCTTTTTCGAGAATTGTTAAAGCTAGCTAGTTTTGTTTGTGTTGTTTAAACTTAGGTGAAATGTTTGTCACCTATAGCGGTTTATTCTATAATTATCAAAAAAACAAAAACAAATTATAATTGAGCTTTTGCTTTTGCTTTTGATTTCCTATGTTGAATTAACATTTTGAATATGATCAACAGGTGGTTCACAGCTTTTTTTGAATATGAATTATATGTGATGGTTGATGCAATCATACCCTTAATTAATGATTTCCTTTTTACTGATGCAATTACATCCTTAATTAATAATTTCTTTTTATTATACACTAGAGAACATATCCGCATGTTGCACGTAGTATAAAAATTATTAGAGTTATCATTATATAAATTTAGTTTAATATAAAGTTTAAATTATTATATTAAATAACAAAATTAAATAACTTTTTAATCATATTATTATATTAATATAATTAACTCAACTTACAAAATAAAAATATTTTTATTTTTATTTTTATTATTAATATTATTCAACTTACTTTTTTTGTAATATTTATAGTATATTCAGTACATATGTCAGACGTCGAATCTGACTTTCCCTGACCCTTTTGAAAAATTAAAAATATTTTTTTTTTCGCTGGAAAATATCGAGTCTTAAGCTAGCGACGAGTTCGGTTGAGCAGGGTTATCAACCAGACCGAAAAAATGAAAGAGTCGCCACCGATTAATTAAATGCTAATCGGAATCCTAATATTTGTCTAGGGTACATGGAGTTAACATCCTAGGACTTGAAAAGGCCCAAGTTCAGAGAATTGAGTTCTCGGGTTTGATTACGTCTTAAAATCTTGCGAGCTCATAATCCGCCCTTTCGGTACTTTAGTTTGCTTTTGAAGTATTTTTTTTATCGATTTACCCGAATTCACGTTTTGATCATGCTTGACCCAAAAAGATTACATGCATTTTGTTTAAAGTCAACAAACCATGTACAAACATTATTATTTACAAGTTAATTTTAAATAAATAAACAAGAGAGGATAATGTTAATCGTGCTTGAAAAAATGTGTTTTAACTTTGGGACCATTTCAAACGTGTAAAAAATACACGAATGATTTTGAAGATATTAAGCATGTTGGACCAAATTGTAACACTCAGACAAGTCATGGGATGTCCAGAAAAGAACTAGGTACCAAAATTCAATTTATTAAAATTCGAGCTGAATTGAAAAAATATTTCAAAAATGACCCTAAACTATTATGGACTTATTCGTAACACTTGGTAAAGTTCTAAGATAACCCGAAAATTATTCTGGACTTATTTGTAACATTTTGAGAAGTAATGGAATGTCCAGAAAAATTTAGGAATCAAAATGTAATTTGTTTTATTTATAACTAAGCTAAAACAATTTACGGAATTGGTCCTAAACTATTTTGCACTTATTTGTAACACTTGGTAAAGTTCCAAAATAACACAAAAATTATTCTAGACTTATTTGTAAAATTTTGAGAAGTGATGGGATGTCCAGAAAAGTTCAGGGAACAAAATGTAAATTTCATAAAATCGAGTTGAATAAAAAATATTATTTAAAAATTGCACAAATGACCCAAAATATTTCTAGTTTGGTTTATAACACTCGATAAAGTCTCAGAATGACCCGAGAGTCTAAGGACCGAGTTGTAACCTTCATCAAAGTTTGGGAATAACCTAAGTCATTTTTGAAAATATTTTTTCTCACATATATATAATATACATATATTATACATATAGATATATATAGTATCACATATACATAATATATATATATATAAATATTATACATATAGACATAATATCACACACACACACACATATATATACATATGCATATATATATATAGTATCACATATACATAATATATATATATTATACATATATATATAATATCACATATACACAATATATATATATATATATATTATACATATACATATAGTATCACATATATATTATACATAAATATATAATATATGTATATAAACTCCTTTTTTTTATAACATAACATAAATTTCAATCAAATTAGGAAATACAAATACTATATTAAATACGAGAGAGATACCTAAATCGTTCGGAGGTTAAATAGTGTATGAGAAATCGATACCGATAATTATCAATATTTATTTTTTCACGCACTCTCTATTTTTTTCTTTTCTTTCCTTTCTTCCTATTCTCTTCCTTTCA
Organism: Chamaenerion angustifolium; assembly: GCA_946814005.1. NCBI lineage: Eukaryota > Viridiplantae > Streptophyta > Magnoliopsida > Myrtales > Onagraceae > Chamaenerion > Chamaenerion angustifolium. The sequence continues at coordinate 6,281,460 of OX328270.1, forward strand.
CTCTTTTCCTTCTTCAATTCCTTCTCCCCCCGTAAGCTACGCATGCCTCCTCCTTCTCCTTATATAGAAGTTTTGCTTCTTATTTTATATATATTTTTTTTAATAATAATAAAAAATCTTTCGGTGCAAACTGCAATGGAGGAACATGACCATGCGTGGCCATGTTCCACGTTGGAAATTTTATTTTATTTTATTTTTTATTTAGTTTTCATATATATATATATATATTTTTTCAATATAGATTTCTCTCGGCTCAATTCCTCGCGTACGGTATTTTGACCCTGAGCAAAAATCAGGTGCTTACGACATATATATTCATTTCATTTAGTAATGAAACTTTTAAAAAACGTTATTTATAAATTTTTTATTTAGTAATAGTTAATTGTTTCTTATTTATTTATTTATTTGTTTTCTTAGTTAAAAATATGTGAAGACTATATACACAAACATAATTTAATAAATTAGACATACATATACACTATTTAAAATACTATTATTTTTATTTTCTTATATATAAAAATTTACTTCAAATATAATAATAATTGATAAATAGCATTATTAAATAATTAATTTTCAAAATTCTATGAAAACTGTCATTTTAATTTAATTTTATAATTATAAATACATACATAAATAAAAATTTAACATGTGTATTTATATACTTAATTTTTAAAAATATAATATTATTGTATTATAATTTTCTTTTAATTAAACTTTCCTCAACAAACAAGATTGTGTATACATTTAGAGAGGTCAATGACTCAATATGATAACAAAAAAACATCAAGTTACACTTTGATTGATATTTTTATTGTTAAAAAATGTATAAATAAGAATTTACGTAATATAAATTCAAATATTTTATTATTGATATTAACAAATATTGAGACACCTAAAATCATTTTCCAAATACTTATATAATTTTTATTGACTAAAATATAGACTTATTACAAGTATTATTTTTTTATTAACTTGATATAATCATTTATATTTTTAAACTTTTCGTTAAAATTTGATTTCTTTATACCTTTTTTGTTTAAAATTTAGAAATCAAATAAATAGTTATATATTTTAATTCTTGGTGAAAAGATATATACATTACTACCTATTTAGTTCAGTTTTTAATTAACTTAATTACTATTATTTATCATTTTTTTCCAGTCTAACTATTATGTAACTATTATTCTAACTTTAATTTTCTAAATGTTAAGTTTACTAAAACAAATTTCAAATTTATTTATGTATATATTTATATTAATGAGAAAAGGTTTTTAAAATATTTTGTTTTCTATTTATTTTACCTCACGTGAGCATTACGTCATTATTTCATTAGTCAAACTCGACGGTCAACCGTAATTTGAAATAAATAATAATATTTTGAAACATAAAATATTATAAAACAACATAAAAATACTAACGGATAACATGAGTTAAATATAAAATATCATTAAAGTTATTATTCTCTCTATACAGTATCCTTGTATATATACTTCCTTAGGGAAGGAAAGGAAGGAAAAGAAATTTCATTTCCTAACACAGACAAAAAGGGACTTTGAAGTTTGAACGAACAGAGTCGTCGTTGAATATGTACCTGTACTCTGTAGCTTCTTCGACGACTTCGTTAGTCGTTATACACTGTATAAGATATATATAAGTACGAAAATCAGTGGTATGGTATCCTTTATATATATATATGTCTGCAGGTATAAGGTCGGTTCAAGAGACGAAGAAATCACTGCAATTCTCCTTTTGGTTCGTAATTATTGAAACTACATTTTCAGTTCTTACCCTCATCATTTGGTTGTTTGTTAACCAGCTGGTTTTTCATTAAATACATGTTTTTTCTTCTTTGCTGTTTGCAGGTTTAAAGAGTACTCAAGTCCTGTTCATCATCATCATCATTATAGCAAGAGGGAAAGCTTTGAATCGGGTAAAATTCGTGGATGTTTGAATGTTGTCCAAATAGGATGGAACAAAGGGTGTGAAATGATGAGAAAATTTTTCATACAACGACGAAGACGACGACCAAGTTCATCTAAATCATCAGAACTGGATCAAGCTGCAGCTCAAATACTTAGCAATATAGATGAGAAACATAATAATGTGATTAAACGTAACGGTAACTTTCTTCCGCGCTGGAACAAAGGAATGCTTATACTGTGTCTCTTTGCCCTTGCTCTAGACCCTCTCTTCTTTTACATTCCAGTGATTGATTTGAAAAAGAAATGCATGGACCATGACAAGAAGATGGAGATGGCAGCCTGCATTCTAAGGACAATAGTGGATGTGTTCTATGTATCTCATATAGTACTTAAGTTCCACACAGGGTTCATTCCTCGTTCTTCCCAAGTGTTTGGGAGAGGTGATTTTGTTGATGATCGGTTTACTTCATGCTTCATTGTCGACATACTAGCAATTCTACCACTCCCTCAGGTATCTCTTTTGTTAAAGACGTCAATCCACTCACATGTTTACTCATATTATTATTTGTCATCATCTATATTGATATTTACACTTATATGGTGCATCATCCATATTGATATTTACACATTATTATTTGCATCGACGTTACAGTGATGTTTATGTTAAAATAACAATTTTGCCCTCTTATTAATCTTCATCTTTTTTTCAACTTTGAATGATTCAAACCCAAAAATGCAAATTTGAGTTTGATCCTGTGTTCGAATTGAACTCAGAAATGTGAATTGTTCAAATTTGTGTTTTTTTTTTTAAATGAAGATGAATATGATAGGAAAATCGTCAATTTGACACAAAGTTTAACATTTAATGGAAGAATTGGACAGAATAGTAATGGTGGTGCAGTTAACCATCAAACATGGAGGTAAACTAAATCACATAAAAATAACATATTGGTGCAAATACTCACACATGGTAAACACATAGATGCACTAAAACTATTAACATGTTTGAAAATAGGATCATGGATGCAAAGATACACATATGACAATGTTGTGCTTATGATATGCCTATAGATTACGTTGTTGTGGGTGATCCCCTTGCTTCCGGGGTCAACAGGATTCATCACGAAGGAATCACTCAAGTTCATAATACTTTTTCAATGCATACCGAGAATTGGAAGAATCTATCCAATCTACAAGCAAGTCAAATCAACTTCTGGATTTCTCACACAAACCCCATGGGCGGGTGCTGCTTTCAATCTTTTCCTATATATGCTAGCTAGTCATGTAAGTTCCACAATCTATATATACTACAAGAGAAGAGAAGAGAGAAATGGTTGTTTGCTCTTAAATAAATGACTACACTTTAAAACTAACCCCCAAAAAACAATGCTACTATCTCCCCATATTTTTTAGTGTTAATGGTTATGAATTTGATCAACAATTGTGTGTATATATCTATATAGGCGGCTGGAGCATTTTGGTACTTGCTATCAGTCGAACGACAAAACACCTGTTGGCACGAGACGTGTGGTAGTATCCAAGGGTGTTTCTCCAAATACTTGTATTGTGATGAATCCCGCCCAGTGTCTAAATCAGTCCAGTTTTTCATTGACTCTATGAAAAGTTCGTGTCCACTCGACAATTCTGATGACATTACCGATCCAGCAACATTCGACTTTGGCATTTTCATTGATGCTCTTCGTTACCGTGTGGTAGAATCAAAAAGATTCTTTAAGAAGTTCTTCTATTGCTTCTGGTGGGGTTTCAGAAACCTTAGGTACGTACATACGTATATATGTGTTTTGATTATTTATATATGTATATATCTATATTCAATTTGTTCACAGTATTATATATGAATCTCATTTCGAATACATGGATGCAGTTCTCTTGGACAAAACTTAAAGACGAGCCTTTTTGTTGGTGAAATAGTGTTTTCTGTTGGGTTATCCATAGCTGGGTTGGTTTTGTTTGCTCTGCTTATTGGGAATATGCAGACATATCTGCAGTCAATATCAGTCAGAATAATAGAAAAGATGAGAGTGAAAAGGAGAAGCGCAGAGCTATGGATGTCACACTGGATGCTTCCAGATGATATGAGGAAGAGAGTAAGGAGGTATGAGGAGGATAAATGGAAGAAAAACAGATGGATGGAGGCAGACGGGTTAATCAAGAACCTGCCAAAGGACCTGCGCAGAGACATCAAGCGACATCTTTGCTTGACATCACTCATGAGGGTGGGTTGTGTGTGTGTGTGCATATATATATACTATATATATATATATATATACACATTATATATATATAATATTAACTGATTTGTTTACTGAATATGGAATTATATTCAGGTTCCCATGTTTAAGCAAATGGATGAACAATTGATCGATGCCATGTGTGATCGTTTGAAGCCAGTGTTGTTTATAAAGAAGAGCACGATAGTACGAGAAGGTGACACAGTGGATGAGATTTTGTTCATCATTCGAGGTAAGGCCTTGACAAAAACAACAAATTATGGTGGAAGAAATAGATTCTTCCACACAGAGTATGTGATCAAAGTAGGTGATTTATGTGGAGAAGAGCTGGTGACTTGGGCTTTGGATCCAAACTCCACACTTCATCGCCTCCCAACGTCAACTCAAACAGTGTACACCATATCCCAGTTAGAAGCTTTTGCACTTGAAGCTGAGGACTTCAAGTTCGTAGCTTTCCAGTTCTCACAACGACTTCACAGCAAGCAGTTGCAGCACGTATTCAGGTTTCATTCTCAACAATGGAGGACATGGGGAGCTTGTTGCATCCAAGCAGCATGGCGAAACTACATTAAGAGGAAGAAAGAAAAGACTCTGCGTGAGGCGGAAGAACCATTAATTGTTATTGTTCAACTCTAATATCATTACTAATCTAGGATAAGATGAACAAGGAAATGGCACCAAATCATCATCACCAACTACAACACCCATTGGTGCATCCTTTAATGCTATAAGGTTTGTACCCCATTTGCGTCGAACCCTAATATCCAATCTCTCATCAAGTCCCAGTAGTGGTAGAAACCTTCCTCCTCTAAAGCCAAATGAGACAAACTTTATTATTCATTAATGCATTCCGGTGACATTCAATAATACTTTATCGTATCTATTTTACTTTCAAAAAAAAATGCCGAGATATGATATTTGCATGATAAAGTAGAACAAGTGAACGCCGGCACTTGTTGCAAATCAGGATATTTCTTACTCATTAAAAATCTGATCTATTTAATACATAAAAAAACAATCAAGTTAAAATTGATTCGAACTGGTTTGGTTTATTTTTTTTATTTAATAAAAAAAAAGAAGAATTGGTTTCGGTTAGGATAAAAAATTGGACCAGACTGGTCCAAAAGCATAACCGATTTGTGGGTAATGAGCGCGTGACTGCATAAGGGGAGAAGCTGAAATGAAAATGACACTCTATGTAATAGTAGGTTAATTAGAGGTTAGACCGGTTCAAAAAATATATGTTTTAAAGCGGTTTGATTTTTTTTTAATTATAAACTACTACTACTACTACTACTACTAATAATAATAATAATAATTCGGTTCGAATCAGTTCATAATTGTACCCACTTTTTGAATTGGTTTACTTTAGCCTTAAAAAATTGTTTGATTTTAAAACTAGTTCGGCCGAACCGATTCAAACTAGTCCAAAATCAAACCAAATCTAATTCAGTTTAGCCGAACCAATTTTTTTGAACAAGCCTAATCAATAGGTTTAAATGTTTGAGATCTCATGCCTATGTTGAGGCTCAATTTCAATGAAAATCAATTCAATTAGGGACCATATTGAACTCCAATTAAAGCCCCTGAACGAATTACCAATCATATTAACGAATTTTCAATTGATGTTCAATTTAAGTTTGATGGTTCAAACTTACCCCAATTGAGAATCCACCGATTTAGAACCATCCAGACCAACTCCTCATTGAGCGAGTTGATCTAGGTTGAGATCTTTTTTTAAACTAATAAAATCATAATTTAATTATGATATTAGTAAAAGTTTTTGGAATTTAATTATAATATAGTTTTTTTAAAAATGTAGTCATCCATTATCAATCTAAAAATTAAGAACTATTTGATGGATCCTGACCTTTGTGCCTCGACACTTTTGGATTTGACCCAAGATTGAATCAGGCCCAAGGGTTAGACCCACCCGGACCATTGCGTGATCAAGGGAGTGACGCCAATGATGGACCATTGCGTGATCAAGGGAGCGACGCCAATAGAAGCGATGCTCACGAACATTTATGAAGTCACTTTAGTGTACATTCCTCACCATTATTTGCTCACCATAATGGATCCTAGCGCGCCATTACTAAGACGCCCAGATGGATGCACCCCTAAAAGGACTTCCATAAAACACTCACCACTTGCCGTACCGAAGTACAAGATCAGGTTAGGTAGAGGGATTTCAGGAGCTCCCTATCCCGGATATCCTGGAGGATATGATTAGTGTGACACCTGACACTCCATTCACTGGTAACCACAGTTAGCTCGCCGGAAATTAAACAATAACTTTGGTAAGAACCTGACCATGCTCAGGTTCAAAGGTAAGCCTATAAATACCAACTAACATTCAGAGTTCAAGTCAATTCTCTCCAACCAACATTCCACACACATACAACTACCTTTCCTCTCCTTTTTATCACTGGAATCCGACCGACTTTACCATCAGAGGGGAAACAACAGGAACTCCACGAGATTTCCTTCCCTGTAAGTCTGTGGAGCTCCCACCGAAATACTGAGAAGGACGAAGTGACAACAAAGATCCAACATTGGCTCCGTCTGTGAGAACCTGAGCAAAACCTGTCATGCCTCTCTCACCACCAGAGCAAAGAGCCACCGAGAAATCACAGAAAATGACTGACTCCATAGCCTGCAATATCACTTGGGACTCTCAGCCTTTATGCCCCAAAATGACATACTTCAGGTCGGGAAGACATTTGGACTTCACCGTCAGGGCGCGCCGTCCATACATCCTACTTTTCTTAGAACCAAAAGCTACCACGCCATCACACTCTCAGATCGCCTCATCGGAGAGAGAGCCTTCGAGGGCGAAGTGCCACCAGAAGACTTCTTTACGCCCGCACTTATCGCAACCCTGGAAGAAATTCTCGATAGGAGAGAACAAAGAGTTTTCGCCTGAGCCGCAGCTCGTCAGGCAGAGGCAATTAGGGCAGAAGAAGCCACCTCCAGACTGCACCTCCAAATGCCACATCCAGTGCAACAACCCGCTCTTCACATGAGCGCCACTACTACAATGACACCACCTCCTGGAACTATGACCAGGAAGTAAATTGAAGAAATGATCTCCCACAAGGTGAAGGAGCAAAAAGGAAAAGTTATGCCCCGCCTCCGGGACAGAGCGTCGTATCCCTTAGCCCCAGAAATATTATCTGTAACTGTACCGCCACATGTGCAGTCCCCCAATATTGAATATTAAAACGGTGAAGGAGATCTAGTGGAACACATACAGAGGCACGAAGCCTCCCTCCTAGGGCGAACGAATGATGATAATCATTTCGCGCTTCTCTCCCCAAGGCTTCCATCACAACTTAGGGAGATCTAAAGGAGAAGTTCATTGTTCATTACATGGGCGAGCGACAGCTGGTCAAGAGTGTAGGAACTTTGGATAACATCAAGCAAGGGAATGTTGAAAGCTGGAGCGATTTCTATACGAGGTTTAATAAGTAATTGGCAGGGAATGACCAAGTCATTACGGGTGGCGAGACTATTTGCGCTTTTGTAAGAGTTCTGGGACCCAAATGAGTCGCTTTGCATGACAACCTGAGCTTGATCCCAGTCAATACGGTGGAGGAAATGGCGGTCAGGTTCAAATCCTACATCGACTTAGAAATCGCCAAAGAAGGAATAAAAACATTCCAGAAAGAATCGAAAAGGGAGACTCAAGAAGGAAAGGAAGTGGATCAGCGTCATCAGAAGACAGGAAATGATGACTCGAGGCGTCGCCCACTGATCCCGCGCTCCAATAGATAAGTTTACGAGACGTACACGTCACTTGCCTAGGATATCTCAGTTATCTTGGCAAATATGGAGAAAAATAAGTTACTGGCGCCTCTTACTTTGAGGAACAGCGACGCGCAGTTGGGTAGTGACAAAAAGTCTTACTGTCACTATCACCGTTGCAAAGGATACGCTACTAACGACTGTAGGATCATGAAAAGGGATATAGAGAGCCTCATCCAAAGGGGGTTTCTAAAATATTTTGTTGCGCGTCGTGAAAGGAGTAGGAGCCCCATAAGGGAAAGGAGAGTGTCACCCAAGAAGATTCATGGAGCGTCTGGATCTAATAGGGAAAATCTTAACGTAATAAGTGGTGGATTCACCTCCGGAGGAGAACCAGGCGCCGCCAGGGACGTATACGCGTCTCAAATTTTGGGAACCTCTAAGGCTGGGAAGCGCCCTAGAGAAGAAGATGAGGTGGTTATATTTTTCTCTGAGAAGGAGATGCGGCATATCACCTCGCTTCATGATGACACCCTTGTAATTACGGTAGGGATTGATATGTTTGATGTGAAGAGGGTATTGGTCGACTCGGGAAGTTCGACAGATGTTTTGTTTCTCGATACATATAAAAAGATGGGAAGAAATGAAAAAGACTTGAAGATGGTCAATTTTCCCCTAATGAGATTAGCCTCGCATACCACATAACCGGTAGGGGCTGTCACCCTTCCGGTGCATTTAGGTGAAGGGTGAAAATCTTTGACTATGTACGTCACATTCATCGTGGTCAACGCTCCTGCATCATACATCGCCATTTTAGAGTGTTCGATCCTGAATCCCAACAAGTCGGTCCATTCCACTTACCACCAATTGCTGAAGTTTCCAACGCCTCATAGAATCTGAGTAGTGAAAGGATATCAACTGGCGGCGCGTAGTTGCTACGTCCACTCAATGCGTCGCCACGTGCTGAAAGGCAACGGAAAAGAGACTATGGTAATCCAAACGGAGAAGGACCCTAGAGAAGAAAGGAGTTGCCCACAACTAGTTTAAGGTTTAAAAAAAATGGAGGTGGATGATGGCCTGGGAAAAGAAGTGTAGATAGGGGCGGCAGTCCCGGAAGAAGAAGAAGCTAAGGCGTTGTCAATTCTTTTGGTAGAGTTCAAGGAGTTGTTTGCTTGGAAGCCTAGTGATATGCCGAGAATCAGTAAAGATATCATCTCCCACGAGCTAAACCTTGTTCCAAACATCAGACTAATCGCCAAAAAGCGACGCCCCATGGGGGAAGAGAAGGGAATCGATATAAGACAAGAATTAGGAAAGTTGGTAGATCTAAACTTCGTAAAGGAGACCAAGTTCCAGACGTGGGTGGCGAACCCAGTTTTGGTGAAGAAGAGTAATGGGAAATGGCACATGTACGTACATTTCAGGGACCTGAACAAGGCGTGTCCCAAGGATTGTTATCCCCTGCCAAGGATTGACCAGATAGTGGACGTTACTTTAGTCCATGAGTTGCTCAGTTTCATGGACGCCTTCTCGGGGATCTACTATGAACATATCGACATATACTATTACACTGTGATGCCTTTCGGTCTTATCAACGTCGAGGCGACCTACCATAAAATGGTGAACAAACTATTTGTCGGGATGATAGAGGGGACACCATGGAGGCATACATCACTACAAGAATCTGCCTCAAGAACCACGAAAATATTGTGTTGTCTCTCGGTAGTCGTTGTTAATAAGCATGTTTTGTGTTAACACTATTTTTCGAGGGAATAGAGTTGGTTTAGAGTCGGACATGTTGTCGTAGCTTAAACAATGCTTTAGTGTGTACTTTTGCCGCGACTATTTGTGTCAGTTCCAAAAAAATTATTTACAAATACGTATCCGAGGGTAATATACATCAACAACATCATGTATTAATGCTGTGTGTAATGCATTGTTTTACTCTCAATATTTGTTGATGTAATATATATGTTAATAGCGTCGCAGTAATTTTGTAGTTAAAACTTAGTTAGCCGTTACTAATTCGGATAGCAACCTGTCCAATTAACAGAACAGTTCGTCTTGGATCGGCAGCTGAAGCAGATGACCTACGTAGCCGTTTCCTCAGCCCAGACGTCTGAATCAACCCGACACCTTTACTTCAAAGCGATTCCATAAACAATCTCACTGTAATTACACCGGGACAAATCGATCGAAGCTGTTTTGCATACCTTATTTACGACATCATTCACTTCACTTCACAACCGATCTACCCAACCTTCAACCCGAGACAACCTTCACTTAACTTCCCTGCATCGTCATCCTTTCTCCTGCAGCATTACGAAAAGGTACTGTTTCCTCCTCAAATTATGAATTGACGTCTAATTGTTTGATCTAAGACAATTAAATTCACCCAGCTGTTGTGTTGTCAATGTATTTCATTCTGTGTATATCAAGTAAAGAGAAGCTTATCTCATCGGTTAACGAATTGAGTGACTGTGTGTGTGTCTCAAGAAACTGATTCGTACGAAGGCGATTGCCTAATGTAGACATAACAAAATGTGCCAGTTTCTCCCAATTTCTTTTGCGTTTAATTTCACTACAAATCATCTGTTTGATATTTTGGTTAAGTGTATACACACTGTACGATTGCTGCTCTGTTACAGTAACAGAATTAACTGAATTTGTCATTGAATAAAGTTGGTTAATTATCATGGTTTCGGGTAAAGCTTCTATCAACATAATTATACAGTAGTTAACAACTGCTTGGATTACAAAGACTCTGAATAGGATCTCAGTTTTGTAACAGAATTGAGAATTCCCGTTTCTAGACAAATCGGTTGTAAAACAATTGGTGGGTGAAAAATTGTAGTGTCTACTTACATGATACGTTGTGATATTGGTTTTAATATTTTCTCATTTCTAAACAGATGACCATTAAGGATGGATAAAAGTTGGATTACCAAACATCGACAAAGTAAGGAATATAAGGTCGGTGTTACCTCTTTCTTGGACTTTGCCTATTCGCGTGCGTCATGGGATGGGAGAATCTACTGTCCATTCCATAATTATGTTAGTATGTCTTTGTTGGAGAGAAGTACGGTGAAGTTGCATCTGGAAATATATGGAATACTACAAAGTTACACTACATGGGTGGACCATGGAAAAGAATTCGAAGAAAGCATTACTAATAAGAGGACTGCCACGTCTCGTGAAGAAATGGAAGATATGATAACTGATGGATTGGGTGGTATTAGTCGTGATGAAGGTGAGGAACCCAATGCAGAGGCTAGGACATTTTATAAGCTTTTAGAAGATTGTGAGAAAGGCTTATACCCAGGGTGTGTAACTACAGCAAGATGTCCTTCTTAGTGGAACTGCTGCATCTAAAGGCTCTGTACAAGGTTTCTAACACGTTCGCAGATGAGTTGCTTCGTATGCTGAGTAAAGTACTTCCACTTGAGAATACAGTACCTAAGTCGTACTATGAGGCAAAGAAATTTATATTCGGATTAGGTTTGGACAATTAGAAGATACATGCTTGTGTAAATGACTGTATTCTATTTAGAAATGAATACGTAAATCTTGATGCGTGTCCAATATGTGGTGAGTCACGATGGTATCAAAGTCATGAAAGTACAGGAGGAATGAACAGTCCGGAAAAAACTAAGGAAAATGGTGGAAAACTTCCCGTTAAAGTACCCCCGATACTTTCCACTAACGTCTAGGCTGCAAAGACTATTCATGTCTCCTAAAACAGCAGGATCAATGACCTGGCACTCTACAGACCGAATAAAATATGGAGTACTACGACATCCTGCGGATACAGAGGCATGGAGAAAACTTGACAACGTGAATCCTGCGTTTGGGGCAGAGCCAGGCAACGTTCGTCTTAGATTAGCTACAGATGGTTTTGATCCTTATAGTGACAAGAGTCACCCATATAGCATGTGGCCGGTTGTGTTGATTCCATACAACGTACCATCGGAGACCTGCCTGCAAGATATCAATTACATATTGTCAATGTTGATTCCTGGTCCAAAAGCCCCAAAAAATTATATTGACGTGTATCTGCAGCCATTGATGGATTAGTTCAACGAGTTATGGTTGAATGGTGCATTAACATATGATGCACACCGTAAAGAGAACTTCCAAATGCACGCTGTTGTACTTTCGACAATAAATGATCTCCCCGCTTATGCAAACTTGTCTGGTTGGGCTACTTATGGTAACCTGGCATGTCCAGTATGTCAAATGGACACACATTACTGCAGATTAAAGCATGGGAGGAAAGGTTCCTTTATGGGCCATAGACGATTCCTACCGGCCGATCACCCATGGAGGAGAAACAAAAGCGTGTTTGATGGAACTGTGGAGTTAAGGAGTGCCCCACAAAGACGTTTTGGGGATGAGGTGTTGAAACAGTTAAAGTGTCTTGAACCAATTACCTTTGGTAAAACGCAGCACCCCACAAAAGTTGGAGTAGACTCAGTCACTGGAAATTGGATAAAAAAGAGCATATTCTTCCGCTTACCTTAGTGGCAGAACTTTTGGTGCCTCATAACTTGGATGTTATGCACATTGAAAAAAACGTGTGTGATAAACTGATTGGAATGTTACTAGGTGTTTCTGGAAAAACAAATGACAATGTCAATGCCAGACTAGACTTGCAGGTGTTAGGCATAAGAACATCGTTGCATCCCGTCCGTAAGGGACCGAAGTTGGTGTTACCGCCTGCCTGCTACACCCTATCGAAACAACAGAAGATGAAGCTATGTGAGTTCCTAAAATATTTGTGATTACCAAGTGGTTATTCGTCAAACATATCTCGTTGTGTAAAGTTGAAAGACAGGAAATTGATCGGTCTGAAAAGTCATGACTACCATGTTCTAATGCAACGCATACTTAGTGTTGCAATTAAGGGATTACTGCCCAAGAATGTATGCAAGACACTTATAAACATGAGCAACACCTTCAGAGTGCTATCCTCCAAGGAGTTGCACATGGCAGATCTAATGAAAATGGAGACGCAGTTACCAACCACAATGTGCAACCTAGAGAGAATATTTCCACCATCATTCTTCAACATCACCGTATATTTGATAACTCACCGTGCAGAGGAGGCAAGAGTAGCAGGGCCAGTTCAATATCTATGGATGTATTCAATTGAAAGGTCAGTACCACTGTACCAAGTTCTTAAATGAGTTTTAATATAGGTTTATAAGCTGATGACATGCTACTGTGATAGGATAATGGGGATAATGAAGTCATTCGTTCGCAACAGAAGTCGGCTGGAGGGCTCAATAGCTGATTTGGTGGTAAACAACTGTAGCGAGTCTTGGAAAGCAAAGATTCTGGATGCCCGGGATAAGCCTCCTGTCACACTTATGGAGACTTTGAGGAGAACAATTATGAGGGATTTTCAGGAAAGGAAGAACGAGGCTGAAAAATATGAAGGGGCGCTGATGTCAAATGTGCTTGAGAAGATAAAGAAGAACAAAGCAACTGCCAGAGGTATGAACATATTATATGCGGGCCAATGTGAGTATGAGATCATAGTTGGAAGTACCTACCAATAAAAAGTGGACATTAATGCCAAGAGGTGTTCTTGTGTTGAGTGGGACCTATCTGGAATACCATGTGCCCATGCTTGTGCTTGTTTAATGAATGCCCGAGTGGAGTTCGTAGAATATGTTGACCCTTGTTACCGTGTTGAGGCAATGAGGAAGATATATGAACCCATCATACACCCAATGCCGGGTAGTGATGACTGGGTCAGGGTAGATGCGTTGCCTATTGACCCTCCGGTGTTCAGAAAGCGTACTGGGAGACCTAAGAAAAAACGAACAAGACCTACCCATGAAAAGGTGAACAACGCACCTACGTCTCTAACAAAGCATGGGTTGCATCAATATTGCTCAAGCCGTGGACAAATAGGACATAACAAACGAGGTTGTTTGGTCAAGGATGTATCATCTCAGAGTACCCACACAACCCCAGCCACCCAAACATTTCAAACGCAGCAGCCGTCTCAAACATCTCAGGTATTTCCGGATTATTCCAGCATTTTCTTATTTTGTATTTCACTTAATGTTTTTTTCAACACAAATGTTAAATTTATACGACAGAGAAAAAGAAAGGCCAAGGAGACTACTGGACCATCTTCAAGGAGTGTAGCTCCACCACAGCAGGAAATGAGAACTTCGAAGTCAAGCGTCGGAGTCAGTCAGGACGTTCCAAAGGAGGACACGCCCAGGCAGGACGTTCCAAGGGAGGATACGCCCAGGCAGGACGTTCGAAGAGAGGACACTCCCAGGCAGGACGCTCCAAGGAATGAACCACCCATCCATCCAATCAACATTGATGATGAAGACGACTTTGTTGCTGCTTCAACTGCCCCTCCCGTCCTGTCAGATTGCAAGGAAGGTTAAACAGCCAATGTCCTCCAAAGATAAGTCCACTCAGTGATTTTGGGTTGGTTGTGTGGGTAGTTCTGTGAATGTTTTGTGGGTTGATTTTGTGTCCCATTTTGTGAGTAATTCTGGCAATGGTGTTACCTATTAGATGACAATGGTACTTCTTCTGTTTCGGTATTTACCTGATGCTGTCGTGACATTTGTTCTGATTGATACTGGTATAATATGTTCTGTTTTGAAGGCAGTTTGGTACAACATGTTCTGTTTTGATGGTTTATGGTACAAGCTGTTGATGATCTGATGGATACGTTGGAAACACGTTTGAAATTTGATTGTTTTGGGTACAACTTGTTCATGTTTAATGTGATGTTAATACAAACACCAACTCAGTACGACAGAGACTACAACTTAACAGCATCACACAAACTGATTTGTAGGAGGTCCAACATAACAACTCCAACCGAATAAGGCCAATACACAACCTAACACATAAACTAAACACTAACACATAAACTCAACACTAACACATAAATTCAACACTAACAACTTAACTTGTCAATGACATTACATAATGACCCAAACAACAAGACCTAATATCACAATGAACATTGAAATTACGATTTTTTTTATATTGCACCATCAAACGCAAGGAAGGAATTTCGTCATTCAATTCGGCTCGGACTGTGTCGAACTATTTCAAAACCCTCTTTCCATACTCGCACATTGGAGGGTCTGCCCATTCAAAGTAATTGCAATGACTCCCGCATAAAGACGTTTTCCACTGCATATTTCGAACAAAATTAGGGGATGATCAAATTCGGTTGTCTATTCAAAATTAGGGTTTCAAAAGTACTAAAATTGGGACAAATTAAAACCGAATTACCGAATATCTTGGGCACCCATAGAACATACACCCCAAGTTCTTCGCCATCCCAGCTGGAATTGCATGCGACAACAACCCATAGTGGCATAATCGGCAGTCATACTCGTGGAATGTCTTCGGCAGGGACTTCAGTTTGGAAGACGAAGACGTAGAGTACTTACTAGGAGGCATGAAGAACTTCAACAGCAATCTCCAAGCAAGGGGACTCCAGAGCAGCACACCAGCTTCTTTCTTCCCACGACACTCACGAGTGACGATTGCTTCGGCAACTACACTTGGGCGGGATACTAAATAGGATGATAAGGGCATAAATGGCATTTCAAAATTTATTTTGTACAAGCAGAGTAACGTGACATACCACGTGCTATATTAACGTACGTATTCAACACAAGTTAGACGGAAGTACCCAAAACCATTTTTACTAAAGATGTTGTACCTAAACCCATCATATGGGTTGGAAAACCATTTTGGTGAAAAATGTTGCACCATTTTCATACTTTAATAAAAATAGTCCTCTAAAGATAATAGTGGGTGAAATCTCTCTCCTTGTCTAGTGAGAGAAGCATCAGCCGCAATAGTCGAGTTTTTTGGCGAAATTGAAAGGAATGGGTGAGAAGCTGAGAACGGGTCAAATCGGCCAGCAAGGTTTCGGAAGTTTGCAATTAATGCACATAGAGAGCTCCAAATCATGCAAACGACGTAACCGAACCACAGTTCCATGGAACAAACAGCTTTCGAAAGGAACCAGCAGGAGCTCTGAAACCCTAATTCAGGTTCTGACAACGATTTTCTCGTTGATTGAAACCAGCTCCGGGGCAGGTGAAGGAGGCGAGGACCGAGCAGCCTGACCCAACCCACGAACGGCTACCAGAGCAGACCACCATGACAGCTTGAAGAAGAACTACCAGCAGCAGAAAGGCTCACTGGCCGATTGCTGAATTGGAACACTAAGTTTTGAACCCTAACACCTCTGCTTTATGTGTGTTTCCTGCAGGATAGGTGCGACCCCGGTGAAGGCATCTGGACCCTCAGCCACAATGAGCGATCAAAGTGGAATTCTAGACGATAGTGTACACTCGAAGAAGAACGCAATGGACTTGTCGTCGAACCCCCGATTAGAAAAGAGTGGGCGATACGTGGGAATGATCATATCCGAGAAACCGGTCAAAGCAGGTGCAATTAACAATGTATTGAAATTGGTGTGGGAGAGGTACAGATCAGTACTTATATCGGATGTTTCGGATAAGGTTGTTATGTTTGAATTTGAGAATGATAGGAAGCAAATCTTTGATATGTCGCTGTGGTCAGCTCAAGGACATTGCATGAGTATGAGAAAATGGAGCCCAACGGTAGGATTAGCGATAGTATATTTCAAGCAATTGCAGTTTTGGGTACAAGTATATGATCTAGGGCTTGAGAAGTATAGTGTTAATTATGCCAAGTTTATAGGATGAAAAATAGGCAATGTCATAGAAGTGGAGGATGAAATGGAAAGTGTCCAAAAGGCATTTATGCGGATGAAAGTATAAGTGAATGTGGATGAGCCACTAATGTCGGGTTTCTGGTGGAACAACTCAAAAGGGGAGGAACATTGGGCATTCATTAAGTACGATAGGTTGTCTGATGTTTGCTATGGGTGCGGGAAGTTGTGTCATACTACCTAGGTGTGCAGAGAAGAGGTGGTTATGTCGCAAGCAATACAAGGGCAGTCGATGTATGGACCATGGTTGTCGGAACAAAGGCCAAAAATGAGAAGGGAGAGCAGAATGGGAGGGGGTGATGAGTGGATCCTCTGGGGGACAAAGTGGCATTCGTAGGTCATGGTTCAACATAATGAATGAATTCAAGGACCGTGAACAAGAGAAAGCAAAACCAAGAAAGGGGGAGAACCACGATGAGCACGTGGATGACCCAATGAAACATGGGGAGAACACAAAAGAAAGCGAAGAACCGACCGAAGAGGTGCACCTACTAGGTGACACCACCTCCATGATACCGTACCAAGGAGGGAACAATAGAGTCAATGCTGAATCACCAAGGAACCATCACCTTGAACGGCATATACAATACCGCCAAACCAAGGCCATAACCAATCAATACCAAAAACAGACGAACCAAGCACCTATACCACCAAACCCACATGAAACGCCCAATATCTACATACCCCCCGAGCCATAGCAGACCAAGACTCTCATGAAACTCCCACACCACCAGACCGGAACCAGCCGAAACAATTAGAGAAATCGATACATAAACTGAACCAGCTGATTCACCCGGACGAGTCGGCATCGCCTATGCCGATCCAGAAAACACCATATCGACTCTCTCAATAGAGAAATAGACTGACACCTCCACACCATGGCAAGGAGGCTGCAACCAACATACAGATGAACCGAGACAGCCCCCCCCCCCCCCCCCCCCCCCGATGCTCGACAACTACACCAACCAGACAGACCTCATGGACACGGTCTAACCACAAATGTACCTTGTGGATAGGATGAGAAGACCGAAAGCTCCTAGTGAATGTGTTCTAATTGATGTTTCAATCCGAACAAACCCTGAGGCGATAAGTGAAATTATGGGCTCTTGTGGCTGTCCCGCAATAGCCACACGAGATCAATGAGTATAATCGTCTGGAACTGTCAGGGTGTGGGGTCTTCCCTGACGGTTCGACACCTGAATGAACTCAATGGAAAGCATCACCCGGAGATAATTTTTCTTATGGAGACAAAGAATGGTGATGTTTTCTGTGAACGGATACAGGAGCAAATTGGACTAGAGAAGGCATATTACGTTGTTGATATTATTGAGTAAAGCATGAATCAAACTCACAACAAACATGAAAAGAAAAGGTAGAGCTAAGAGCAATCAATCAATAAAACTTCATTTTGTTTCTTAGCTTTTTTTCATACATAGGTATAGTAGTCTATAAGTCTATATATAGGAGTGCTAGGGACTAACTTGAAATTATCAAGAACATAAGGACTAACCCTAGTATACTTTAAACCATAATGCCTAATATTCCCCTTACAAGATTAACCTCCTAAAGATTTAAACATTAAAATGCATCCTTAATCTTTTGGACTTGCTGAGCACTGTGTGAGCACTGCCTGAGCACGCTAGAGGCACTGGAGCTGCAATGGTGATGAATTTGGAGTGCACTATAGTTGCACTAGCTGAGCACGGGTTGAGCACTGTGTCTGCACTGCAGAATCATTGGAGTTGAACTGGTCTTCTACTCTGTGGTTTTCACGGTGGCTGAACTATGGCATGGGCGAATCGAACATGCCACGAAGCACAGGTATGATCCGGAGTCGTGTGAGGCAATATATCGAACACATTAGGTGCGTCTGATGTTGTATCTGATTGAAGGTGCAGCTATTCCTTATTTGAGTTGCTACATTTGAATGAAAAATGAAAGGGAAACAAAGCCATCTCTCGGGTAGGAAGCATAACCCTCGAAGTGCAGAAACGTGTTTAATACACGCAGCAAAACATGGAAAAAAACAGTAAACGTGTTGAATACACGCAGCTAAACAAGGTGACTCGAGGAGCTTTAAAAACAGAGAAAAAACACAGCTCTCTTAGGCTGGTTTTGGAATGAATAAAAAACACAGCAGCTCAATAACGCAGCAAAAACATAAACACAACATCAGTAACAGTAACAGTGATAGCTCAAGAATCGGCAATACAATAGCCCAGCAGAAAAATGAACGACCACTAGTCGACACCCAGAATAAACAGAACAGAAACGACTTGAAATGATATCCAGCACAGATAATAACCAGCACAGCAGAAAACAAACAAATATAACATGTTCATAGATTACACCTAATGGCAAGACCAAGCAGAAGCAAAACGAATCTGTGATGATGAACGATTGAGCATGAATCTGTGATGATTGAGCGAAAAACAAAGAGATAGACAGCACCAAAAGTAGAAGAGAACAATTGAGCACTTGACGAGGTCCAAATACCAACAAAAGCAGACAGCAACCGACATGAATATGTGATGCTGAACAAAAAACAGAGAAATAGATACGAATCGAAGCTCATAATGAAAAACAGAGACCAGCTCACAGCAAAAAATAGAGACCAAATTGAAGCTTCAACAACAGATACAAAGCTTCAACAATAGACCTGCTGCGTGAAGAAGATAAATAAGGGCAGCAAAGATGCGAATCTTCAACAATAGAAGTGCAGCACCTGATAAACGAGACACATCAAATAAAATCCGGCATTGAAGCAAACGACATGCTCTCGGCTTACACCTTAGAAGGCAATGAACGATTCAAAATAACCAGCACAGAAGCACAGAGAATAACAGCAGCGGAAGACAACGAAACAGGGACGAAAAAACTGACTATTGAGCAGCTTGGAAGAAACGAAAAAACAAACCTCGGAAGAAAGGAAATGAACCAGAATCGTAACAAGGATAATCTGATACCATGTTGAAATTATTGAGTTACGCATGAATCAAACTCGGGAAACCTCAGAAGAAAGGAAATCCATCAGAATCGTAACAAGGATAATCTGATACCATGTTAATATTATTGAGTAAAGCATGAATCAAACTCACGGCAAACATGAGGAGAAAAGGTAGAGCTAAGAGCAACCAATAAAGAAAACTTCATTTTGTTTCTTAGATTTTTTTCATACATATGTATAGTAGTCTATATATAGGAGTGTTAGGGACTAACTTGAAATTATCAAGAACATTAGGACTAACCCTAGCATACTCTAAACCATAATGCCTAATATACGTGAGACCTCGAGGTATAGCGGGAGGGTTAGCACTATGGTGGGGTGAAAATGTTAACATGCAGATATTGAGGTCTAATCCAAACATGATAGATACGAGGGTGACGGGTCAAAGGGGACACTCATCTTACATAACTTGGATCCATGCTGATATGGAGGAAAGTGTGAGATATCGATCATGGGAGGAGATAAGACAGTTGGGAAATGGACGGGATGGACCATGGTGTTGCCAATGTGATTTTAATGAAATTATGCATCAACATGATAAGGAAGGAGGACGCATGAAAGAACAAAGAAAAATTGATGCATTCGAAAGCGCAGCGGTATACTTAATGCAATAACCGAAGAGGGATGGAACAGGTGTACGAGAGATTGGATAGGGTGCTCATCAACTCAAGGTGGGCAACTCAATACCCGGACACCGAATGCGTAAACGAAGTGGCGATGGGATCAGACCACACGCCAATGATTATAACAAAATGGAGGGAGCCATATAGAGTACAACGGGGTTTCCGATTTGAAGAAATGTGGCTCGAGACCCGGAATGTAAGGATGTTATATGATCGGCTTGGAGGAAGCCGAAGGAGAACCAGTCGAACCGACCCACACTATGGCTGAGACTAGGGCAATGCAGGAGGAGTCTCATTGAATGGAGTAAAGGAAGGTTCGGGAATAATATGGTCAAATTGGGAAGGGAAAAACAAAGGCGCCAAGAGATTGGAAGCATAGAGACCCACGAGGAGGAAATCAATTTAAAACGACAAAACAACGTTCCGTGGAAACGGGAGGAGCTGTATTGGAAATAAAGATCGAGGGTCAAATGACTCACGCAAGGGGACCGAAACACAACATTCTTCAACCTGACAACAAATGCTCGGATATGAAGAAATAGGCTAACCCGCATAAGGGAGGAGGGGAATGAGTGGATAACAAAGGGCCGAGACATAATGGAAGAAGTCAGGGGAAACTATGAGAAGGCATTCATAACAGAAAATCTTGAGTCGGACTGTGGCACATTGGATAGCATACCAATCCAGATAAGTGAGGAAATGAACTCAAATTTAACAAGGGAAGTAACGGATGGAGGAGGTGCGAGAAACGGTGTTCCAATTGGGGGGGTCAAAGGCGTCGGGGCCAGCAGTTTTCCGATTCTATTCTGTCAAGAAATTTGAACATTGTGGTCCCAGATGTCATCACCGCGGTCAGAGCCTTCCTCAAAACAGGTATCTTCCATTCATCCCTTAACCAAACTGATATATTCCTAATCCCAAAAGTGCCTAATCCGACACATGCATCTGAGTTTAGGCCTATAAGCTTATGTAATGTGTATAAGGTGATATCAAAATTGTTGGTGAATAGATTCAAAGTATATCTATCAGATCTTATCACGCCTTTCCAGACTGCTTTTGTAGCAGGTCGTCTCATTCAGGATAACATCATGGTGATTCCTGAAATATTCTACTATCTGGATAGTAGGGGAAACCGAATAGGGTAGAGTGTGCCCTAAAGCTGGACATGCAGAAAGCCTATGACCGAGTGGAGTGGGATTTCTTGTTGAAGAGTCTAGAAAAGAGAGGTTTTTTCCCCAAATGGGTCAAGTGGATGAAAAAGTAAGCATAACTACATCAACCTACAGGGTACTAGTGAATGGAACTTGAACCATACCCATCCAACCAAACAGGGGCATCAGACAGGGAAAACCCCTCTCACCTTATCTATTTATATTGTTGGCTGATGTATTGTCAAGGACGATTGAGAGAGACATACAGGAGAAGAAGCTGAAAGGGATAACCCTGGGTAGGGGTTGCCCGAAACTGCATCATTTGTTCTTTGCAGATGACTCACTATTCTTTTTCCAAGGTACCGTAGAGAATGCAAGTTGACTAAAGGAGCTCATAATGAAGTATTGCAACGTGTCGGGCCAACGAATAAATGAGTCAAAATCTACCCTCACGTTCAATAGGGGAGCGAATATGAACTGATGTGGAAAAATAGAGGAAGCCCTACAAATATCAAGAACGAGTGAACTGGGAAAATACTTGGGCCTACCGACAGTCTGGGGAAGATAAAAAAAAAAAAGGCAGCATTGGGATATTTAAAGGAAAGAACCAGGAACAAGGTAAGCGGATGGAGAGTAAAGACCCTCAACCAAGCGGGTAAGGAAATTCCCATCAAATCAGTGATAACGACGATTCCGGCATATGTGATGAGCATGTTTAAATTACCAAAAACTTGGTGTGCGGAAGTTAATTCGATGATTGCGGACTTTTGGTGGGGACAAACGAATGAGGGTAGGAAGATCCATTGGAAAAGATGGCATGCCAAGAACAAACTCAAGGGTGCTTTGGTATATAGAGAATTGGAAACATTTAACATGACCCTCCTTGTAAACATGGGCGGGAGGATGATAACCAAACCAAACACGCTATGGGTCCGGGTAATGCGAGGGATATACAATCCGGGGAGGGACATAGTCACGTCTCGAAAGGGCGGGCGCCTCGTGGGGATGGACAAGTTTGTTGAGCGGACGGGATCGAGTCTTGAGCGAAGGACTATGGAGTATAGGAGACGGGAAACCCATCCAAGCGTTTGGTTGACACGATCGAAGGATACAAGATAAATATTCGACCGGATTGCGAGGTAAACCGAGACATCATGGTGGTTGAGCTTCTCCTGCAGGACCGAACCTGGAATGCCGACCTCATCTGAGCCATCACCGAACAAAGGGTGGCTATGCAAGAGCTGCAGGTCCAGGTTCCGCCACTGGAAGGCCAGGACCGACTGATTTGGCCACATATGAACGACGGGACAGTGACGGTCCAATCGGCTTACCACCAGATGAAGGACCTAGCCGAGACTCATCCAAACTCCACCACCAACTCCGAAGATAGCACTGAGGATAGGTGGCGTGCCATATGGAAGTGTAACATGATACCAAAAGTTAAGAATTTCATGTGGCGGTTTCGCTCGAACTCATTACCGCTTATGACGAACCTTCAAAGGAGGGGTATGAATGTGCCGGTAAGTTGCTCGATATGTGGTTTAGGTGAGGATAGGGAATATGTGATGTATAAATGCAGGTGGATGGAAGGGGTATGGGCCAAACTACTAGGGCTCAGATTGAACCATACCGATAATCACCACTTTGAAGATTGGGCACGAGCAAGACGAGAGGAAATAGGGATGACAAGGCACATTCATGAGACAAGGTGGAGACTATGTATGGTGATATGTTGGACATGTAAAGAAGCGACGTTCGAAGGAAAAATGCTGAAC
Source organism: Chamaenerion angustifolium (assembly GCA_946814005.1). Taxonomy (NCBI): domain Eukaryota; kingdom Viridiplantae; phylum Streptophyta; class Magnoliopsida; order Myrtales; family Onagraceae; genus Chamaenerion; species Chamaenerion angustifolium. The sequence goes on from OX328270.1 coordinate 6,304,698, forward strand.
CCGAGAGCCACGATCGAGGAAGTCAGGTGAACCCGCGAGCAGCTCAGGGTTGAGCTGAACACCATGCAGGATAAACCGAACCCTAGAGAGGCCGAAAGGTGGGGGCACCAAAACAAGGAGAAATGAAGATAAATTGTTATGCATATTGGTGTTCAAGAACAAAGATGGGACGAATCGGTGTAATTGCAAGGGATAAGGTAGGTTGTGTGAAAGGAGGGACAAATAGAATGATGCAGGGCCCAGACGTAACGACATTGGAGACTTAAGCCATCATGCTCCAAACGAGGTTGGCAATAGAGAAATGATGGAACCAAGTAGTGATCGAATCGGACTCCGAGGTGGTGATCAACCAATTGAACAACACGGCACACCATTGGAAGATCGAAACGGTTTGCGAGAACATAAAAGCTTTGGCGAGAGAAGTTGAAGTGATTTTATGGAAGAAGATTTGACGATCTGCAAATGAAAGCGACAAATGGATCGCGAAACAAGCAAGATTAGGAGTGTGACTAAGTGATTGGGTTGAAAGACTCCCACTCTTATTAAGTAACATTTGAGTCATGATTGTAATAGTATCAAAACTAGTTTGAATCCGGAATGAATACAAACATCTTTTATGACAAACAAAAAAGATTTATAAATATAATTTAATGAATAATAGATTATGTTTTTTTTATTATTAACAAGTTTTAGAGATTATACGCAATAAATGACAATTAATAAAAATACTTCACAAAAGTTTGTATCAATGAGTAATAATTGTTGTCATAGAATGTTTGTATTTAGCTCGGTATTAACTAAAACTATAATGTGTTTTAATGATGAATTGCAACGCTTACTATCATTAAATACTTGTATACAGTGAAAGAAACTTTGTTGTTGATACCATTATGTAGTATTAATTAAGATTGTTGTTAATATGTATACAATTTCAACATTTATTATCACTAAATGTTAACAAACTTTTAGTGTCTATAAACGTTTAGTAACGACATATAATTGTATGAGCAACCTTTAGCCACGTTTATTATTAAGATAAGATTTTAGTTGTCACTTAATGTTATTTAGGCTTGTTCATGAACCAGTTCGGGGTCCAACCGGTTCAGAACTGAACAGGTCTGGTTTGTAAAAACGAAATTTTTTCTGATTTTAAAAAACCTAGTATGGTTTATGGAAAATATAACTGGTTTGGTTCGAACAGATTCAGAAGCAGTTCGAACGGTTTTGGTTTGATTTTTTTAATAACAATTTTGGTTCGAAAATAATCTGGTTCAAACAGAAACTAACCCGACTTAAAATCTTGTCCAACACACTTAACCGACTTAAAAAACACTGAACCGACTAAAAAATACACTGGACCATCTAAATAACACACTGAATCGATTGAAAATCTATTCCACAACCGATTGAAATCCTATCCAACATCAACATACGAGAGTCCAATACATCTCTAGGTTTGGTTTATTGAAGACATCTCTAGGTTTGGTTTACTTTCAGACCGGTTTAGTTGATTTTGCTTCAAACCGGTTCTAAAATTATATAGGTTTAAAGTGGTTTGATTTAAATTGAAGTATAAACCAGTATCAACAAACGAGTCGATCTGAACCGATTCAAACTGAATTTTTTGTACTATTTTGAACTGGTCTATTTGAAACCTAAAAACTTATTTGGTTTTGGAACTAGTTCGGCTGAACCAGTTCGAACAAAACCAGAACCAGACCAGTTCATCTGAACCGATTAAATTGAACAAGCATAATGTTATTGACCACAAATGATCATTTATTGATGGAAAATGATCGATTTTTATTATTTTTTGATAATTTAGAAAATGTTCAACTAGTCAATTACTTGTTGCAATTAGATGATGTGTCATATAATAATAATAATTATTATAAGACTAGTCCTTATAACTTTTATAAGTCTTTTTAAATATATTTTTTTTGGCCAATAGAAGCTACGCTTCCTATTAATTCCAAAACAAAACGTCTGCATACATATCATCGTCTTTCAACAAAAGTAAACATAAAGGGGGTGGGGGTTGTTAACCCAGTCATAATGACACATCCACGAAAGAGCTAACTTAGCACCCCAATCCGCACATTGGTTTGCAATCCTAGGAGTCCAACTCCAAAAGAGGTTTGTGATGGAGGTAGCTACTAGAAGACCGTTCCGCATGATGGTTTCGATTCGCCAAGATTTATCTATCCTGCGAATGTGGTTTATGATAGAAATCGCATCCGACTCTATAATGAGATTGGTCCACCCCATTCCCCTTGCTAGCTTGATTCCTTCACACACCGCTCGAGCCTCCAAGTATTCGACATTATCCTCTTCCTCCGACCCTTGGAAGCCTCTGATTCCCTGACCTCGATCGTTTCTCCCTATGACACCAAGCCCACCTCTTTTATTCGAGCTACACCATGCAGCATACGTATTAATCTTGACCACTCCCGGGCTCGGTCTTCTCCATGCTAGAGTATCTCCGTCCCCATCCCGCATGCAGTTCAGGCGATTCGTCTCCAGCGTGGGCACCAGTGACCGAGAGTATTCAGACAGCATCCTCCTCACCTCTGCCGTGACTAGACCTTAGCATGGCGGCTTGTTGTTGAAAGCTTGGTCGCACCTAGCCTTCCAAATGGACCAGCAAGTCGCCAGCGTTGTCCTCTATCGCTCGTCCCTGTTCTGGCCAGTCCTGGCTTTGTCGTCATCTCTCTTCAACAGCCACGCCTCCAACGATAGACAACCATCCGTCGGGTCTGTGAGACCCAGCAGCAGCAGCCCAGCACAAGGTGTTCTGTCGTCTCCACCTGATCGCACATGGGACACGTTGGCACCACCTGCACACCCCTCCTGACTAAGTTAGCTCGGACAGGGACTGCTCTAGCTGCCATCTTCCACCCGAACATCTTGATCTTCTGTGGCAGCTTAGCCTTCCAAATGGGGTTCCACAGGTGCTCCATACGGTCCTCCATGCGACTTGGCTCGGTGATGCTGCTGGTTCTGATGAAGTGGTAAGCAGACCTCACTGTCACCGATCCCCCTCTCTCGAAGGGCCAAATCAGCTCATCATGTCCCTGCTCAATTGGAATGGGAATCTGCAGGACAACGTTCGCCTCTTCCGGTGACAGGGCTGCCCTCACTCTGTTCTCCCTCCACGTCCTGGCCCCTTCGTCGATCCATTCATGTAGACGACAGTTGGCTTGTGACACGATGACTGGATGCTGGCCCAGCCTCGTCTCGTATCGCCCTGGCAGCCACGGGTCCAGGAAGGGTCGGATCACCTTTCCATCCCCGAGAGCCCACACACCAGCTGCTCGTAGTGTGTCCCAACCTGCAAGCATGATGGACCAGCCCCATGAGGCTCTATATCCTTTAGCTGCATCCATGAATGAAGAGTTTGGGAAATACATACCCTTTAAGAACTTTACCTATAGGGACTCTGATTCCGAATTGATCCGGTTTGCCATCTACCTCAGTAGAGCCGTATTAAAAGACTCCAACTCACGAAATCCCATGCCACCCCGATCCTTTGATGTGGTCATATCCTCCCATGACCTCCAGTGGATTTTCCTCTCCCCGTTTGATGCTCCCCACCAAAACCGAGCAATGATAGCATTGATCTTTTTACACCAAGTCTTAGGAAGCTTAAACACATTCATAGCATAGGTGGGAATATCATTAATAACAACTTTAATTAGTACCTCTTTACCCGCATTATTGAGCAGTTTTGATCTCCACCCCACAAACGTCTTCACTATCTTGTCTTCCAAGAAAGACAGGGCATCGACTTTTGATCTTCCCCATACTGAAGGCAGGCCTAGGTACTTCCTTGGATTACTGTCGCACTGGATTGCCTCGTCCCTATCCGCACCTGTCGCACTGAAGAAGGAGGACTTCGCAAAATTTACCTTCTGACCCGAGACCCCGCAATACTGGTCCAACGTGTCCTTAAGAGCTCGTGCATTGTTGACTGTTCCTTTGAGGAAGAACAGTGAGTCATCCGCGAAGAAGAGGTGGTGTATCTCTGGGCATGTCCTCGGTTTGATCCCTACAAGTTCTTTGTTACTAACCCTCATTTCCACCATCCTCGATAGGACATCAGCTACAATGATAAACAAGTAAGGGGACAGGGGGTCCCCTTGTCTCAAGCGTCTAGATGGACTTATGGTATCTGTCCTCTTCCCGTTTATTATGACACGGTATGAGATTGTTGATATACACACCTTTATCCATTCGACCCATCTATGGTGGAAACCTCTTTTCAGAAGCACCTCTAATAGAAAGTCTCATTCCACCCTTTCATAGGCTTTTTGCATGTCGAGTTTCAACGCACAGTCTGATCTGGTCCCTGAATCTCCCCTCCTCCTCTTGTTGCTAAGGTGGTGGAACATCTCGTGCGCTATCAAAATGATATCCTGAATTTGTCTTCCTGCCACAAACGCACTTTGAAACGGGGTGATAAGTTTTGGCATATAGGTTTTCGACCTATTTGCTAGAACCTTTGAGAAAATTTTATATCCAAAGTTACATAAACTGATGAGGCGATAATCAGAAGCACATTCAGGTTTAGGGATTTTTGGAATAAGGGTAATATCAGCCTGGTTAAGGAAAGAAGGAAGTATACCTATTGAGAGGAAGGCTTTGACCAAGGTGATGATGTCTGGACCGACAACGTTCCAGTTCCGTTGAAAGAAGGCTCCCGAGAAACCATCCGGACCCGGCCCCCTTGACCCCTCCATCTGATATACTACCCGTCTTACCTCCTCTTCCGCTACTGCCTTCGTGAGGTTGTTATTTGTGTCCGAAGAGATCTGCGTAGGCAAGCAATTCAGGATATCGCCAAAACCCCTCATATCGGATTCATCCCCTCGATCCGACTGGAATAGGTCGGTGTAGAAATTGTGGATCTCCCGGATAATTTCTTCTTCCTTGTCTATCCATCTACCTTCCGCATCACGAATCTTAACAATCTTGTTTCTCCTCCTTCGTTCCAGGGTGGTATGGTGAAAGAACTTAGAGTTACGATCACCATGTTTTAGCCAGCTTACTCGTGATTGTTGTCTCCAATAAATATCCTCGTTCTTCCAAAGCGCATTAATCTTGGATTTGAGGGCCTTTTCCTCCTCCCTTATCTCCTTGATTGGGGGTGCTCCGTTAAGCTGGGCTAATTGATCCTTCGCCTTTTCAATCTCCATCTTATTGTTTTTCGAATCTTAGTTTACTCCATCCCGTGAGCTCCCTTCGACATGATGCAAATTTCGGTTTTAGGTCCTCCACCCTACTAATACGCCCACCTCTAGTCCACGCTTTCTTTATTACCTCAAAACACTCTTGTTTCTCAAGCCACATTTCCTCAAACCTGAATCTCCGCCTCCCTTTAGAATCCGAACAATCAAGTACAAGGGTGATAGGTGAGTAGTCTGACCCAATTGCTAAACCGTTTAAGCATTGCGCTCTGTTGTATTTAGCACACCACGTATCATTTGCTATAACCCGATCCAGTCTCTCTGATACTCGTTCATCCCTACACCGATTGTTAGACCATGTGTGCATTTGACCTTTGAAACCAATGTCTCCCAGGCCTAGGTCTTCTTGAAGACTATTGAATGCATCTATTTTCCTTTGATCCTTTCGGCGCCCACCTATCTTCTCATCATGATTGGCAATGTCGTTCAAGTCACCTAGGCATATCCAAGGCTGCGAACAATTTGCCCCTATCCCCCTTAATCTATTCCATAGGTGTAATCGCCTCCCAAAGTCTGTGTCTCCATAAATGCATGAAATGAACATTTTCTCCTCATCCACTCCGAATTTGACTTCGCAGTCTATAATGTTCTTACTGATATGCCCACACTTCACTGTAACCTCATTAGACCACCACAAAGCCAACCCTCCACTAGATCCGACCGGGTTCACATACAACGCTTTCTCCAATTTTACCTCCCTCCTAATCCGTTCACAAGAAGCTTCCGGTTGTTTCGTTTCCATCAAGAAAATGATGACCGGACGGACTCTTCTTATGTGGTCTTTTAGGTGGCGAACTGTTAGAGGAGCCCCCAACCCCTGACAGTTCCAACTGAAGATGCTCATTGGGTCTGTGTGGCTGTTTGGGGACAGCCACCATAACCCGATCTCGTGTTTGGTTTTGAAACTCTTCTTACTCCATTTTCCTCGTTCTTTTTCCTGTGGTCCTCTGTGTTTACCTTTCTGTGAACACCGAACCGTCCGCCCCCAACTAAAGCACTTCCACCAGCTATGTAATTATTGTCCATTCTCTGTTCTCTATGCCCCTGGATCATTCTCTTCTTCTTCAAAGGATGTTGACACACCTCCTTGGTTTCTTGCGTAGCGTGACTCTCCATGCAGACCAGGGGGTCATTTGGGAACTCAATGAGGTATTCCGACGAGATAGGGGTGATGTGCACCTCGGTTAAGAGTCTGCTGGTGGATGGGAACCCTACGGGTTGCCCAGGTTTCCTCTGTGGGAATGAAGTTACGGTTGGTTGGTAGCCTTGTGGGTGAGTCTGGTACTCGGAAGGCCAAAGGTCGAACTGGTGTTGGAGGTAGGGCTGATATAGGGTTTGGTCAGTATCTGTTGACAGGTCAGCGATGGTCAAGGGGATGTGTCTGCCTTAGGCGGTTGAGAGGAACTTGTGGAGTGGTTGGTTGGGCATGGTGGTGGAGTGGTTGGTTGGGCATGGTGGTGGACTGGTAACAGGAAAATATTCTTATTGTTTTTTGATAATTTAGAAAAAGTTTTTTTTTTGATAATTATGGATTAAAATAACTGCAAAATGTGACAATTAATCACCCAAGTTCAAAATATATAACCAAAACTAGCTAACTTTAACAATTCGCGAAACAGAAAAGCCCACAGCGTCTTTCTAGAGCGCGATAATAGTTTTCTTTGGAGGAGAGCTATGGATTTCAAACACATGTCGCTGTTTGAGCGTCATTCCCGCCATGGTATCCGCTACCGCATTCGCTTCTCGAAAAATATGTATGAACTTCATTTTTTCGAACTGCATCAATAGCTTCCTGCAATCTGCAATGATCAACGTTAGTTTATGATTTGACATATTTTCATCAGAGATTACCTTATGGGCTAAGAAAGCATCCGTCTCAAGGTGAATAGATTTTAATCCGAGCGTTTTTGTCAAGAGCAGTCCGTCTCGGATTGCCCAACATTCCGAAGTGAGACTGTTTGAGCAACCCAAATTCCTTGAGAAACCTGCAACTCAAAAACCCCTGAAGTCCAGAATGATCCCACCGGCTCCTTGAGAAAAAGTTCAAGTGGTCAATTACCTGTTACAATTAGATAATGTGTGATGTAATAATAATAGTAATTATTATATTATAAGACTAGTCCTTATAACTTTTATAAGTCTTTTTATATGGATAGTAATCATACGTTGGGTGCTTAAAATATTGGAAAGAAATGAATATTTTATATATGTATATATTTTATGAAAAATAATATTCATAATTATGTTTATAATATATATTTTAGCAAGTGGATATATAATTACTTAATCCCACGTGGATATATAGTAGCAGCCTAGCTATATATTATTAGCTATTTAAACAACCAACGTTTTGTTTAGTGGTATAATTGGGTTGACTTGCCTTTGCTTCTTCGTTCTATTTTGTGAGGTATATAATTAGGAACGACATATACTAGCAATATTTTGTTATAATAACCCATAAAAAAGGCTCCTTTTTTTAATAATTAAATTTTAAACAATTAAGTATTGTTTTTTCAATTTAATAATATAAAATTTTCAAAATTCAATCTCGATATACAATCATAATTAATTATTTACTTAAAAAATAGAGTAGATTCATTATTTAACTACGACATTTAATGTCACAAAGAATATTAAGTTTTGATGTCGCGACTGACCATACGACATACGCTATAGTTAAAGTTGATATTCAAAAGCTTGACTAAAATTGATTAATTTTTACTATAGAAATCGAAATTCAATGTTGTTTTGCCACGATTAATTTGTAATTTAAATGTATATATATATATATTATTTTTAAATTTTGAGTAGGTAGCTAATTGACTTAAAATTCAACAGTATTTATTAGGCTTGGCCAAATAAACCGGTTCGGGCAAACTGGTCTGGTCTGGTCTGGAACTGGTTTGTTTCGAACCGGTTCGGCCGAACTAGTTCCAAAACTAGACCAGTGTTTTTTGCCTTCAAATAGAACAGTTCAAAATAGTACCAAAAATCCAGTTCGAACCGGTTCGACTCGACTCGTTTTTTATACTGGTTTATACTTAAATTTCAATCAAACCACTTTAAACCTATATAATTTTAGAACCGGTTTGAAGCAAAATTAACTAAACGGGTTTGAAATTAAACCAAATCTAGATATGTTTTCAATAAACCAAACCTAGAGATATATTGGACTCTCGTATGTTGATGTTGGACAAGATTTTAGTCGGTTGTGGAATAGATTTTCAATCGGTTCAATGTGTTTTTCAGTCAGTTCAATGTATTTTTCAGTCGGTTCAATGTTTTTTCAGCCGGTTCAGTGTTTTTCAGTTGGTTCAGTATTTTTTAATACGGTTCAGTGTGTTGGACAGAATTTTCATCCGGTTTAGGTTCGATTTGAACCGAAATATTTCCGAACCAAAATTGATATTAAAAAAAACAGACCAGAACAGTTCGAACCGGTTCTGAATCGGTTCGAACCAGACCAGTTCTTTTTTCCTTAAACCAGACCAGTTTTTTTAGAAACAGAAAAATGTACTGATTTGTTTCAAACCAGACCAGTTCAGTTCAGAACCGGTTCGGGGTCGAACCGGTTCATGAACAAGCCTAGTATTTATCTTTCAAGGTTCAATTTGTATACATTTTTTTTTATCTATGAAACAAATGATGGACAAATGATGTTAAATTAATAGTTAATCTGATCCCTACAATTTGCAAAACTCCTAATCCACATTGAATTAAAAAATCTAAGCCAAAATAGAAAAACAATCATAAATCAAACAGTATATTTTAGTCTAAATTTTCCGATTCAGTTCGATTTGGATAAAAAAATTACCCTTCACTTCTACATCAAAAGTGGTTGTAAATATATATACTTCTTTATAGAAGGAAGAAAAGAAACTTTATTTCCTAACACAGACAAAAAAACGACTTTGACCGTCAGAGTTCTAATAATGGTTCCAATAATATATAATATTTAATTTATATTATCCAATAATATCTTAAGGTATTTTGTATTAATATATGATGCTTTTTGTTTGAGACTATTATTATTTAGTGTTTTTGTTTCATTTTTCTATGAAATGATTATGTGAGTTGTATATATTATATTAAATAAGTATCAAGCCAATTTCATGTCATTGCGATTTGAATATATAATACAATTTTTAATTTAAATATAATTTATATAATTAAGAAGAACAAATGTAAATAAAAAAATATAAATTTATATTAAAAAATTAGAAACTTAAATTTTAAATCCTAAATTATAAAATATATTATTTACAAATTTATTAAAAATTAGGAAAATAGAAGAAAAACTAGCCTAGGATCATTGGAGTCCAATTGGCCCATACCAGGTGTTGGGTATCGATAGTGACAGCCCAGTAAGAAAAGGCCTCGAAGGCCCAATAACTATAGAGGGGGTAAACCCATGACATCCGAACCGGATCGGCCCAAGTACAAGCCAAACTTGGCCCACCATCGAGTAATCCAGAATCGAGCCCAAAGTCTATAGGGACGCCAAAAGCTCTCAGACTGCTCGCCATTCTCTACCAGGTCGCGACCTTCCACTGCTCGACATGGGAGTGCTCGCCCCGAAGAGAGCTTTGCCTCTCTCCTCTGGACCCACAAAACCGTTAATAAGGAAGTGGCCACGATATCCCGCATATCTCGGTCACATATTCACTAAGGATTAGATTTGGTAACTGCAATATCTCGCAGTAACTGACGATCCGAATCTTCGGCAATACAATATACACTAAGATATTCAGCTGCCATATACGGTTCTATCTCTCTTACCCTATAAATACCCTTGCTTTACATACGTTCTTTACGTTTTGAGTTTTATACACACACATACTCATTTAAGCATCGGAGAGGGACCCAGAGGCACCCCCTCTGTTGCGCTCCCCTACTTGCAGGTTCACTGGAGTTGGAGCTGAAGCGTCATCCCAACCTTGTCTGGCATTCAATTCACTGCCAGATCAGCATTCAGGATTTCACGATCCAACATTTGGCGCCGTCTGTGGGAAACGAGCAATTCAGCCATGAGAACTCGATCCCAAAGCAACCGTCGGAACCAGACCAGGGAGCGATCCTCAGATAGCTCTGATTCCGTCGCCGCTTCACCGCTTCAACAAGAACCTGCCAGCCGAGCAGGAGTTAATGCTGTTCCTCTGCGTACAGCTCGAGAACATGTCGGTGATTCAAGACCGACCCCAGCTGCTGATCAAAACAGAGTCCCTGCACCGCAGACAGTCCACATTGCGGGGCAGGACATTAATTTAACCCCCGAGATGGTCTCCCTGCTGGAAGCCATCCTAGGACAGGCGCGCCGCCAAGCCCCTGCTTCTCAAGAAAACAATCCCTCTGCTCCTAAGGAAAACGACCGCCCTGCTGCCACAGGGCCCTCACCTTCGGAAGCGGCAAATCCTGGTCCCGCTGCGCCTCAGGAGGATCAGGAGATGACGTCAGGTCAGCAGTCCCTACCTCCAACACACACCAAGGATCCAGCAGCCGCATATACTGCCAATCCTTCCGGTCCCCCTCCACCCGGAGCCTCTCCCATGTACTGCACTGTGGATCAGATGGATGACCTCATCAACAAAAGGCTCCAGGAAAGACAGTTGACAGTCATAGCTCCCTTCAAGGAGCAGTCCTCTCATCCTTTCACCGACGGGCTCGTCGCTATCAAAATCCCGAAGGATGTGGTTGCTCGGGCCATACTTGAGTATAGCGGTGGAGGAGATCCCACTGTACATGTCAACAAACATGAGGCCTCCCTTCTGGGTAAGTCAAACGATCCCAATCATTTGGCTTTGCTATTTCCATCTACTCTTTCGGGTTCAACTTCGTCCTGGTTCTTCGGCCTCCCTGCAGGATCAATCGGAACTTGGGCAGAGTTAAGAAGCAAGTTCCTGGAGAGATATATGGGTGAGCGCCAGTTGTTGAAAAGCGTGGTCGCCCTTGACTCAGTCAAACAGCAGCCGGGAGAGTCGCTGTCCAATTTCTACGGGCGTTTTCATCAGAACGTCACAGAATTAGATCGCCGAATCTCGGATGGGGAGATCATTCGAGCCTTCTACAGAGGTCTGGATGTGGCCAACAAGGCCTCGAGAAAGCTGCGAAACAGCTATCACGTGAAGGAGATTGAGACGTTGGAGGAGTCCAGGGCAAAAGGTTTTATAGACCTTGAACGCGCAAACATCGAGGCTAACCTCCTGACGACCTCGCTAAGGGTAACCCATGAACCCCGACGCGATGGTAAGAAGGAGGTAAAGAAGGAGAAGAAGGGAAAAGAAAGTAAGCCCTGAGTCGAGTCTCTTCCAGTGCCTCGCCACCCAGAGGTCCCTGAGTACTTCATGCCTTTAAATAGGCAGATCTCAGCGGTACTAGTCGAGATGGAGAGGAGATCCTTGGCGAGACCACCGATGCCTCGTCGAGGTGGGCTGCCCATGGGAAAGGATGTCGAGAGCTACTGCAGATACCATAAGTGCAAGGGCCATAAGACAGACGATTGCAAGATTCTGAAGCGAGATATAGAGAGGCTGATTCAGGGGGGAATGTTGAAAGAATTTATAGCAGGGCGAGACCGAAGTCGAACGCCCCCCAGGAGGCATCGTTCACCAGCCCCTGCAGATCAAGCTGAGCCTTCTGGAAGCAAAAGGAGAGTGAATCTGATTGCGGGAGGATTCGGCGCAGGCGGCGAGAGGTCAAGCGCTAGAGAGGTCTACGCCACTCAGATCTCTACGGCAGTTCAGTTGGGGAAGCGGCCCTGACCTGAAGAGAACATTGTCATCTCATTCTCTGAAGATGATTTGGCACACGTCACCCCACCCCACAACGATGCTCTGGTCATTACGACAGATATTGACGGCTGTGATGTTGCAAGGATTCTGGTCGACGGAGGCAGCTCGACAGACATCCTATTTCTGGACGCCTTTGAGAAGATGGGCAAGTCCAAGCGCGACCTGAAGAGGGTCGACTTTCCGCTGATCGGTTTTGCGGGAAGAACAACTTATCCACTGGGGGCTATAACCATGCCAGTGATTTTTGGCGAGGGGTGGAAAAGCATCAAGGTGTCGGTCACTTTCCTGGTGGTCAATTCACCTACATCCTACAACGCCATCATAGGGATGACCACGATCAACCCAAATAAGATTGTGGCCTCCACTGTCCACCAGAAGATGAAGTTCCCTACTCCGAACGGTATTGGAGAAGTGCTAGGATATCAGCCTTCCTCGCGGCAATGCTATGTGAACTGTTTACGCAGGAAGAACCAAAGGGATGCGCTCGCCATCGAGACAGAGGCCGATCCCCGTGAGGACTTGGCTCGGCCAGCACCCATGGAGGAATTGGAGGAGGTCGAGATCGATGGTCCAGACAAAAAGGGGCGCATTGGGACCACCTTGAAAGAGGATCAGAAGGAGGCCATGACCGCCCTCCTCAAGGAATTCAAAGAGCTCTTCGCCTGGCAGCCGAGCGACATGCCAGGAATCAGCACAGATATTATCTCTCATGAGCTCAGGATAGACCCCTCCATCAAGCCGATTGCCCAAAAGAGAAGATCATTCGGGACTGATAAGCGTTTTGCGATCAGGCAGGAAGTCGGCAGGTTGATTGAAGCTGACTTCGTCAGAGAAGTAAGATTCCAGAGTTGGGTCGCCAACCCAGTTTTGGTCAGGAAATCAAACGGCAAGTGGAGGATGTGCGTCGACTTCCGCGACTTAAACAAGGCTTGCCCCAAAGATTCATATCCCCTTCCGAGAATTGATCAGCTGGTCGATGCTACCTCGGGTCATGAGATGCTGAGCTTCATGGACGCCTATTCAGGCTACAACCAAATCAGAATGCATCCAGATGACGAGGCCCACACTGCTTTCTATGCTGACGGGGACATTCTATGCTACAAGGTGATGCCCTTTGGTCTCATCAATGCCGGGGCAACTTATCAGCGGATGGTGAACCGACTGTTCCAGGACATGCTGGGAAGGAACATGGAGGCCTACGTAGATGATATGCTCGTCAAATCCATCAAAGGAAATCCTCATACCACTGACCTCCGTGAAGCTTTTGAATGCATGAGGAGACACAGCGTTCGCCTGAACCCAGCAAAGTGCGCCTTTGGAGTCAAGTCCGGAAAGTTCCTGGGTTTTATGGTCAGCGAAAGGGGCATTGAAGCAAACCCGGAAAAGCTAAAGGCCATAGAAGAAATGAAGTCGCCAACCTGCCATAAGGAAGTCCAGTGCCTGAACGGCCGACTAGCTGCTCTTAACCGCTTCCTCTCCAAAGCAAGCGACAGGTCTCTCCCGTTCTTCAAAACCTTGAGGGCCAACCGCAAGTTCGAGTGGACGCCAGACTGCGAGGAAGCATTCCAGTCCTTGAAAAGGCATATTCAAACACTCCCAGCTCTAGCAAAGCCCGTTCCAGGCGAGCAGCTTTTCCTTTATTTAGGCATTAGCGATGTGGCAGCCAGTGCTGTCTTAATAAGGGAGGAGAATAATGTTCAGAGTCCAGTGTATTTTATTAGCAAAATGTTCAACTCAGCAGTAATAAAATATGTCCAGATTGAGAAGTATCTCTATGCCCTAGTTATTGCTGCTCGGAAGCTGAGACCTTACTTTCATGCGCACGACATCACGGTCCTCACCAATCAACCTCTCAAAAACTTCCTGATGAAGCCAGATTCTTCAGGAAGAATGGTCAAGTGGGCGATCGAGCTCAGCGAGTAACAGCCATCAAAGGTCAAGCCATCAAAGGTCAAGCACTAGCTGATTTCATAGTGGAAAGCACGAGTAACAGTCAAGCGGAGGCAGAAAACTGGCCAAGTCAGTCAGCAAACGACAATCAAATCTGGGAACTCTATACGGATGGGTCTTCATCAAAAGAAGGTTCGGGGGAAGGTTTAATTCTTATTCCTCCTGAGGGCGAGCCTCTAAAATACGCGATCGCCTTGACATTCCCGGCAACCAATAACGAAGCAGAATATGAGGCTCTTATCACTGGACTAGCAAAAGGAATGGGTATAGCTGTGCTTAAAGTAAAAAGCGACTCAGAGCTCATTGTCAATCAGGTTAATGGCGCATACGAGGCAAAGGGAGAAAAGATGAAGAAATATCTCGGCATTGCCAAAAAGCTGGTCGCAGAAATCCCAAATTTCGCGATTGAATTCATTCCTCGCCAAGAAAACCAGATGGCAGATTCTTTAAGTAAGCTAGCCTTCGGAGGGGCGACAATCCAGGATGTGCAATTTCTGGAAAATGCCCTATGTTCAGTCCTTGAAAACAGAGCGGAGGTCTTCAACATTCAAGAACAGGTCACCTGGATGACCCCGTTCCAGAATTATTTGAAAGAAGGCATCCTCCCAGAGGACGAAGGCGAATCCACTAGGATTAGAAGACTCGCAACCAGTTATCTAATCATCGATGGAGAACTCTACAGAAGAGGTTATTCGACGCCTTACTTGAGATGTGTTGCTCTGCCCGAAACAGAAAAGGTTCTTCGAGAAGCTCATGAAGGGGCAGCAGCATGTCATGAAGGCGCTCGATCGCTAAGCAGGAAAATATTCAGATTAGGATATTACTGGCCGACCTTGGGAAAAGACGTAGCCGAATTAACACAGAAGTATGAAATTTGCCAGCAGTTTGCACCACGATCAGGTCGACCATCGACATTATTATCCCCAATGGCGGGTGCCTGGCCCTTCGCTCAATGGGGAATGGATATATTGGGTCCTTTTCCCATTAGCACTGGTCAGCGTACTCACATTATAGTGGCAATCGACTACTTCACTAAGTGGGTAGAGGCGAAAGCTCTAGCTTCGACAACAGAATTCCAAGTTATCAAGTTCCTGCAGGTCAACATATTCTCCAGGTTTGTATTCCCAAAATACTCATCAGCGATAACGGTCCACAATTCGTTGGAAAGGAGTTGAAATGGCTCTGTGAAGAGTATCATATCGACCATCGCTTCAGTTAAGTACATCACCCTCAAACGAATGGGCAAGCTGAAGCAGCCAACAAGGTTGTCTTAGCAGGACTCAAGAAAAGGGTTCGAGCATTCAAGGGGAACTGGGCAGACGAACTGGAAAACGTGTTATGGGCAATCAGAACAACGCCTAAGGCGGCCACAGGAGAAACGCCTTTCAGTTTAGTGTACGGATCAGAAGCAGTAGCACCAGCTGAATTAGCAGTGCCTACCCACAGAGTCCTACACTTTAACGCGGAGGCAAATGAGATCGAGCGCAGAACTGACCTCGACTTAGCAGAGGAAAAGAGATGGCTCTCGGAAAATACACAGGCAAAGATGCGCTTGGCGACCGCTCGGTATTTCAACAGAAAAGTTAGCGCTCGCCAATTTTTCGTGGGGGAGATGGTTATGAGAAGGAATGAATTCACAAGTCTGGATAGTAAAAACAAACTTTCAGCCAAATGGGAAGGACCATACAAAGTAGTAGAGATCGCCGCACCAGGATCCTACTATTTGGAAACCACCGAAGGCGAGAGGTTACCCCGTCCATTTAATTCTGAGCATTTAAGAAGATTTTATGCATAGCTTGTAATCAAACTGATTATGTCAATAAAAGAAAGTCATTCCTTCATAAAGCGTGTCCACTCGAAGCAAGCCGAAGCCAAAAAGCCCTGACGCCAAAGTCAGGCCTCAAAAGCCCTGACGCCAAAGTCAGGCCTCAAAAGCCCTGACGCCAAAGTCAGGCCAAAAAGCCCTAACAACAAAGTTAGGCCAAAAGCCCTAGCAACAAATCTAGGCCAAAAGCCCTGTCGCCAAAGTCAGGCCAAAAGCCCTAACAACAAAGTCAGGCCAAAAGCCCTAGCAACAAAGCTAGGCCAAAAAGCCCTAGCAACAAAGCTAGGCCAAAAAGCCATGTCGCCAAAGACAGGCCAAAAGCCCTAGCAACAAAACTAGGCCACAAAAGCCCTAACAACAAAGTTAGGCCTCAAAAGACCTGACGTCAAGAGTCAGGCAAAAACCTGATAACCGAATCAGGCACAAAAAGCCCTGACGCCAAAAGTCAGGCCAAAAGACCTAGCAATAAAGCTAGGCAAAACAAAAAAGCCCTGACGCCAAAGTCAGGCCAAAAGACCTAGCAATAAAGTTAGGCAAGATGAGAAGCAGACGCCAAAACCAAAGAAAGGGATCTGCTAACAAAGAATTTTAGGCGATCACTATGGATGACAAAGCCTTAGAATGACCTCGAAGGTCTAAACTTCAAAGAAGGTAATATCTCTTTGAACTTAGAAGTTTATGCTTTTAAGTATCAGAAGTATTATCCTTAGAAAGTTCGACTTATGCTTGGTCTAAGACTTCAAGAGTCGAAGACATTACAAGTCAAGACGAAGTCGAAAAGTAATTATGATTAAGACGTTGGATAAATAGCCAAGCATGTTCATAGTCGAATAAAAGGCTTATGAATATAAGGGCATTCAATAAAAGAAACCCAATCTTAAATCAAATAAATAATTACAAGGAAAACAAAAAATTACAAAGAAAAATAGCTATCTAAAAGGCAAATATGGTCGATAAAGGAGGGGAAGATTTCAGGCTTTAGGATCCTCGGGGGCAGAGGCACTTTGCTCGCCTTCAGGAGCAGGGACGCTTTGCTCGCCTTCGGGAGCAATATTGCTTGGCTCGCCCTCGGGGACAACCTCTTCAGCAACAGGGGTAGACTGAGAGGTACGACTCCGGAGGAAGCTCCTCAAGGACCCAACTTCCCCAATTGGAAAGTTGGGGTCGACTGCCTGGATATCGTTCACCAGGACTTGGAGAAAATCGGCTATCACCGACCTCATCACCTTCAGAGCGCAGTCCTCAAAATCTTCAGAGGACTTGAAAGCCTCGACTGTGCTTTGGGGCGAAGGGACAGCTCTCAACTGTTCAGCTAGCCGATCCCTCTCCTCCTCCACAGCCTTCCTCTGAGCGTCAGCAGCAGCTCTTTGAGCCTCAGCAGCAACCCGCAGAGCGTCCGACTCGGCCACCTGAGCCTGGGCATCCTTCAGCTCGGCCTCGAAGCGAGCTCGGACCGCTTCCCCTTCATCCAAGCACTGATGGAGGGCCTCAGCTTCTTGAAGGAAGGCGGTGGCGTCAGCCTCCCTCTTCTTAACATCGGCAAGGAGACGCTGCTCCTTCCTAAAGTACTCCTCTCGCGCGCCATCCACCAAGGTGATAGCCGCATTGGCAGTCGTCTTGATGGCCCCCATCTGCCCGGGAGTGACCCCCGTGCTTCGGTACTGCTCTAGCTCGACAAGCAGATCAGAGTGCTTATCGGCGAGCTCACCAAAGACGCGACCAAGGATCACTTCTTCCCGAACGAGCTGACAACAAGAACATGAAGAAAAATGTCAGGTCATCAAAACAAAAAAGGAATGACAAGAAAGAAAGAACGAAAGAAAGGCTAGATCATACCAGGGCAACTCGTACGAAGTGGGTCCTTAGGAACCCCTCGATCTGAGGAAGCTCCGTGGGGACGATCGAACGGTCCTTGGGGGGAATTATCCCGTCAAGGAGCCGCATGCACATATCCGGGCTACCCCGGAGGCTCTTCTGAACGGGGTACCCCTTCTTGGCAAGGTCCCCGCAAGGGACCCAAGGCCTCCTAGAGTCCACAGCCTTAAAAGGCTGGAACAGGCTCGCCATCGAGCAGTACTCCTCCGAAGGAGCCCTCGAGGAGCTGGAGGTAGCAGGCCCCTTCTTCTGGGTCCCAGACTCCTAGGGAGGAACCGTGGGCACAGGGGGAGCGGGAGACGCTAAAGTCAGAACCTTCTCCTTAGTAGCAGAAGGACCCTGAGGAGAAGGAGAAGGGGGCACCGCATCCGTACCCTTCCCCTTATTGGCAGAAGGACCCTTAAGAGGGGGAGGAGGAGGACGCTGGTCGACCTCAGGATGCTCCTCGCTCCTGACCTTCTTAGGAGGAGGAGGAGGAGGGTCCCGGGTCGCATCAGCTGAGGACTTCCCTGTAAAACAACAAGGCAATAAGTCAAAAACCAAAAAATTGCAGAGTATGAAAATATTGCTTCCACAGATGGCGAGGCGATATACCTGGTTGGCGAGGACCAGTGTTAGCCGAAGGAATCACCTCCTCGGACTTCCTCTTGGACGAACGCCTAGAGGGGGGAGGAGGAAAGCTCAGCAGTGCTTGGTCGGAGGATAACCCTGGCGATCCCTGGTCATCAAAGAGACCTATCAGTTTTTGGCTCCTGCCTACGACCTTGCCTACAAACGATAAAACAAGGAAAAATGTTAGAAAGTTACCCAATCATCAAAGATTGGCGTGGCTCGATGAATGCCTGCCATCTCAAGCATGTTTTCAGTAGTTTCAACCACTGAACGAATAGACTTGAATTGGGACGACCGATGCGACCACTGTGGTTCGCCCCTGCTGCCAGTCGGAAGAAACATCGAAACAAGGCCAGTGAATACTCCCACTCTTGGCGTATGCACAGGAACTTGAAACCGACCCACATCCTGAGGGCATTTGGAACGAGCTGCGTGGGATGAATCCCGTGAAACTAGCACAATGTCTGCAAATCCTCACAGAGAGGAAAACGCAACCCAGCATCGACCTGGGCCGCATAAACGTAAACCTCTCCGTCGTGAGGAAAATGCAGACCTAAGACAGGATACCTAGGAGCATCCTCTGCATTAAAGCCACCAAGCGCCACCATGGTCTTAAAATACGCTGGCTTCAATTCGTTAGGCTTGACATCTACTCAGAACAGTTCAAGTATAGCACAGCAGGTATAAAAAACAAGGGAAACAGAGGATATTTCCAAAGCAGGGCAGTAAAAGGGCGAAGGTTTACCTTTCGGAGAGAAGATGGGCGTGTTCAGCTCAGGCCCGTCCACCACCACAGGAGTGGTTGCAGTCCTGCCCAAATCAGTCTGTTCCTCCACTGAGGGGGGCACGACCTCATCCCTGATGGTCAAGGGGACATCAGCATTTCTGGGAGTGTTGGCTTTATTGGCGCCCTTGGGAGCCATGTGCTTGACTCTCTGACTGCGGGGAGCCATGGAAATATTGGAAGAAGGATGAAGAAGGTTGGGAAAGGAAATGGAAAGGTTCGCAATGAAGCTCTGAAAATCTAAGAGAGTGTATAAGCGTAAAAGACAGAATACAGAAACTGACGTTTCTTATATAGACCAAAAGGGGAGTAACCGCCACGAGCAAATCGAAGCGACGCAGAGGAATAATTGCACCCTTTTGGAGAAAACCGAAGGAATGTCAGAATTCCAAGAGACAAACGGTTGGCTGGTACAGACAGCTGTCAGACTACCCTAGGTTTACGGAAAAGTAAAGGACAGGCGTGCCTAAGGTGACCGTTCGATTTCTGGACAACTGAGCAGTTATTAAATGCTAAAAGTCCACTAAGGAGACAAGATGGTCGCCTACGCACTAATAAGGTTTTAGCAGAAATACCTCGGGTAGGTAATGATCGCCTAACTAAGAAAGATAGACTTTCATAAGCTTAGGTCACCTCGAGTGATCGCCAAAAGGGAATAAAAGGAAGGATATTCTTTCAGCTTTGAAAAGAGAAGAAATTGCTCGCCAAATGAGCTCGAAGTGTCTCAAAGGTCCTGAACCATTACCAGAGACGTCACTATCTAAAACCCTACCAGGAAATCAAGCTCGACTAAAGGAACTTCAATCAAGCTTCGGGGGCAAATGTTGGGTATCGATAGTGACAGCCCAGTAAGAAAAGGCCTCGAAGGCCCAATAACTATAGAGGGGGTAAACCCATGACATCCGAACCGGATCGGCCCAAGTACAAGCCAAACTTGGCCCACCATCGAGTAATCCAGAATCGAGCCCAAAGTCTATAGGGACGCCAAAGGCTCTCAGACTGCTCGCCATTCTCTACCAGGTCGCGACCTTCCACTGCTCGACATGGGAGTGCTCGCCCCGAAGAGAGCCTTGCCTCTCTCCTCTGGGCCCACAAAACCGTTAATAAGGAAGTGGCCACGATATCCCGCATATCTCGGTCACATATTCACTAAGGATTAGATTTGGTAACTGCAATATCTCGCAGTAACTGACGATCCGAATCTTCGGCAATACAATATACACTAAGATATTCAGCTGCCATATACGGTTCTATCTCTCTTACCCTATAAATACCCTTGCTTTACATACGTTCTTTACGTTTTGAGTTTTATACACACACATACTCATTTAAGCATCGGAGAGGGACCCAGAGGCACCCCCTCTGTTGCGCTCCCCTACTTGCAGGTTCACTGGAGTTGGAGCTGAAGCGTCATCCCAACCTTGTCTGGCATTCAATTCACTGCCAGATCAGCATTCAGGATTTCACGATCCAACACCATGGTCGAACACAACCAAGGGTTTGACCATGGAGTAGGTCAATCGGACCCCAATGGTCCTAGTCTAGTCTAGTCTAGCTTTTTTTTTCTCTGTTTTTCATTGTTTTTTTAAAAAAAGTTTTATAATTTATATTTTAATTTTCTAATTTTTATGTTTAGTAAGTGTTTTTTTCTCAAATTTATTTATACATATATATATTTATATTTATATTTAAGGTTTTTTAAAATATATTTTTTTCCTATTTATTTTTCTATTACCCTACGTCAGCGTCACATCAGTATTATGTTAGTCAAATTTATCAGTCAATAATAATTTGAACTAAAAATAATCATTTTGAAACATAAATATCATAAAATAATATCTAAATACTAACCGATATATGTAAATTACCATTATTATTATGTATTTGTATACTTTCTTATATATATATATATTATATACTTCAAGGAAAGATATTTCATTTCCTATCACAGACAAAAAAACAATATTTTATTTTGATAATTATGGATTAAATTAACCGGTATAGGTGACAACTAATCACCCAAGTTCAAATTACACAACCAAAACTAGCTAGCTTTAACAATTCGCGAAACAGAAAAGTCAACAGCGTCTTTTCGGAGCGCGTTTATAGTTTCCTTCGGAGGTGAGCTATGAATTTCAAACACATGCCACTGTTTGAGCGTCATACCCGCCATGGTATCCACTACCGCATTTGCTTCTCGAAAAATATGTATGAATTTCACTCTTTTGAACTGCATCAATAGCTTCCTGCAATCCGCAATGATTGACATTAGTTTTTGATTTGACATATTTTCGTCAGAGATTACCTTATGGGAAGAGAGGGCGTCCGTTTCAAGATGAATAGATTTTTATCTGAGTGTCTTTGCCAAAAGCAGTCCGTCTCAGATGACCCAACATTCCGTAGTGAGATTGTTTGAGCAACCCAAATTCCTTGAGAATCCTGCAACTCATTGACCCATGTAGTCTCGGATGACCCCACCGACTCCTGCAAAACCTTAATTTCCTTTAGCAGTTCCATCTGTGTTAATTTTAAATCAATCTGACAAAAAACCAACTTTGATCGTACATAGGCTTCTTTAGTTGTTATAGTTTATTCATTACATTGTATCATATTACAGCGGCTGATCCAAGGCTATAGAGAGTGGGACCCATACCCTACTTGATTTATATATATTCTTTTAAGTATAAGTATATTTTACACACTATTTATAAGTAGAGTTAATTGTCAATTTGCCTCATAATGTTTAGACCGAATTTAAGAATTTCTCTTAATGTTTAAAATTTTAAATTTTAGTCCTAATGTTTGGACGAAATAAAAAAATCCCCAATTTCCGTCATAAAACCGTTTATTTGAGACGGTAAACCCAACATAATGAGTGGATCGTCGTGCACGGCGGCGGCGAGGATGATATTACCTGGGAAGTATACGAGCATGTCGTCTGACCACGAGGTACTTCGAGAGTCGGGACGTAATAAGTTACTGTCACCCACTCATCATAGTCCATAAGGGCAGTTGTGTCATTTCAACTTAAGAAAATGCACGTGCAGGGCACTTGTTGGGTTTACCGTCTCAAATAAACAGTTTTATGACGGAAAGGGGGGATTTTTGATTTCGTCCAAACATTAGGACTAAAATTTAAAATTTTAAACATTAAGGGAGATTCTTAAATTCGGTTGAAACATTAGGGGGCAAATTGACAATTAACCCTTATAAGTATACGTAGTGTTTTCAGAACCGGATCGGCGGTCCGGCCGGGAACCGGACCCCTGTTTGGGTTGGTTCAGGTAAAAGACCGTTTTGCAAATGAATAGTGTTTGAATCGGGCGTTTTTTGCAAAACCGGATGGTTTTTAAAAAACTAGTCAGTTTTCTGTTCAATTTTTAGGCTAATATTTTTCTCAAACCAACCGGTGTTCCGTTTTTTTTCTCCAAACCGATCGATTTGTAGACTATGTATGTATTTTCATTTTTTTCCCTTGTGAACAGTGAACCACACGTCAAACCGGGTCCGACCGGGTTAGACCGTCCCCCTCACCGGTTGATGACCGGTCCAGTTCTGATAACAATGAGTACAAGTATATTTTACATAGTATTTACTAGCACCCTCGTTAAATTTTGGTATGGACCTCAGTTGACAGTTCGAGCTCAACTCCTTATGCATTTATTTTTTAAGTGTGATATAATGTTCAATTCTTAGCGAAGTTAAAGTGAAGTATTATTTAGAATTCTCAACTTGAAAAAATATTTTATTTGAATGTTTTTAATATAATTAGTATTTCAATTTAGTTTGAAGTTTAATTAAAAAAAATATTTTTATATTTATTGTTAGAATGATAATAATATTTTTTAGTTTTACATTAAAGTATGCGCATATCATAAAATCGAATACCAATTTATTTCTTTAGAATTGAAGTTATATACTAAATAATGTATATGACAAAGTGATTGATTTTTGGGCTGTAAATGAGAACCTTTATAACACGGCAGATAAAGTCATGAAAATGATAATATGTTTGTTTCACTTATCAAGAATTATTCTATCTTGTTTAGTTAATATAAATTACTAATACTTATACGAAAAGAATTGAATTATCGTGTCATTTTATTTTAAAGTATTGTATATATATAGTTTAAATTTTATAAAAAATATATATTTTTTCAATCTAAATTTGATACCAATTTCTTTTCATGACTTCGTATAAAAACGCGTAAAAGGAACCCACTTATGTAGGGTCCTAGATCGCACCTGATCATATATTATATATATATGTATAATTATGAAAATGAGTGGTATCATTCAGTGCTTACTTACTTACTACCAGTAAAATAATGGTACGAAATGAATATTTTATAGGGTTAAATACCAAGTAGCTACCTGAACTTTGGATGTTTTGCAACGAGCTACCCGAACTTTGAAAATTCAAAACGGATTACCTCAACTTTGAAGAAGGTGCAAATAGCTACCTCTGTTCAATTTTCTGTCGGAAAGTCGTTAGAAATTGCACATACTGCATTCTAAGGACAATAGTGGATGTATTCTACGTGTCTCATATAGTAATTCAGTTACACACAGGCTTCATTCCTCGTTCTTCCCAAGTGTTTGAGAGAGGTGATTTGGTTGATGATCGGTTTGCTATACCTTGAAGATACTTGTCTTCATACTTCTTTTTTGACATAGTAGCAATTCTACCACTCCCTCAGGTATTTGTTTTGTTAATGACGTCAATTCACTCACATGTTTACTCATATTTTTATTTGAAATCATCTATAGTGATATTTACACTTATGTGGTACATCATCCATATTGATATTTACACATTATTATTTGCATCGACGTTAGAGTAATGTTTATGTTAAAATGACAATTTTGTCATCTTATTAGTCTATTCTTAATCTTTGAACGATGCGAACTCAAAAATGCAAACTTGAGTTTGATTCTGTGTTCGAATAGAACCCAGAAACATGAATTGTTCAAATTTTTTTTTTAAAAATGAAGATGAATATGATGGGGAAATCGGCAATTTGAGACAAAGTGTAACATTTAATGAAAGAATTGGACATAATAGTAATGGTGGTGCATTTAACCACCAAACATGGAGGTAAACTAAATCACATAAAATAACATATTGGTGCAAATACTCACACATGGTAAACACATAGATGCACCGAAACTATTAACCTGTTTGAAAATTGGATCATGGATGCAAAGATACACACATGACAATGCCGTGCTTATGCTATGCCTGCAGATTATGCTATTGTGGGTGATCCCCTTGCTTCCGTTGACAACAGAATTCATCACGAAGGAATCACTCAAGTTCATAATACTTTTTCAATGCATATCGAGAATTGTAAGAATCTATCCAATCTACAAGCAAGTCAAATCAACTTCTGGATTTATCACACAAACCCCATGGGCGGGTGCTGCTTCCAATCTTTTCCTATATATGCTGTCTAGTCATGTAAGTTCCACAATTTATATATACTACAAGAGAAGAGAAGAGAGAAATGGTTGTTTGCTCTTAAATAAATGACTACACTTTAAAACTAAACCCCAAAAAAACAATGCTACTAGCTCCCCATATTTTTAGTGTTAATAGTTATGAATTTGATCAACAACTATCTCTCTCTCTCTATATATATATATATATAACCGGCTGGAGCATTCTGGTACTTCATATCAGTCGAACGACAAGACACCTGCTGGCACGACACGTGTGTTTGTATAAGGTGTTTCTCCGACTACTTGTATTGTGATGAATTTCGCCCAGAGTCTGAATCAGTAAAGTTCATTGACTCCATGAATAGTTCATGTCCACTCATCAAATCTGACGAGATTACCGATCCCAACAACATTCGACTTTGGCATCTTCATTGATGCTCTTAGTTCCCGTGTGGTAGAATCAAAAATATTCTTTACGAAGCTCTTCTACTGTGTCTAGTGGGGGTTTAGAAACCTTAGGTACGTACGTATATATGTGTTTTGATTATATATATATATATTAATTTTGTTCATAGTATTATATATTGATCTCGTTTCGAATACATGGATGCAGTTCTTTTGGACAAAACTTAAAGACGAGCTTGTTTGTTGGTGAAACACTGTTTGCTGTTGGGTTATCCATAACTGGGTTGGTTTTGTTTGCTATGCTTATTGGGAATATGCATAAATATATGCAGTCGATATCGGTCAGAATATAAGAGATGAGAGTGAAGAGAAGAGATACAGAGCTGTGGATGTCACACCGGATGCTTCCAAATGACATGAGGAAGAGAGTAAGATAGTATGAGCAGGATAAATGGCAGCAAAACAGAGGGGTGGATGGAGAGGGGTTGATCAAGAACATGCCAAAGGACCTGCGCAGCAACATCAAGAGACATTTTTGCTTGACATCACTCATGATGGTGGGTAGTGTGTATGTGTGTATATATTTTTGCATTATATACATATATATAATATTAACTATTTTGTTGACTGAATATGGAATTATATTCAGGTTCCCATGTTAAAGAAAATCGTTGAACAATTGATCGATGCCATGTTTGATCGTCTGAAGCTAGTGCTGTTTACAGAGAAGAGCACGATAGTACGAGAAGGTGACACAGTGGATGAGATTTTCTTTATCATTCGAGGTAAGGCCTTGACAAAGACAACCAATTATGGTGGAGGACAAAGATTCTTCCACACGGATGTGCTTAATGTAGGTGATTCATGTGGAGAAGAGCTGATGACTTGGGCTTTGGATCCAAACTCCACACTTCATCACCTCCCAACATCAACTCAAACAGTGTACACCATATCCCAGTTAGAGGCTTTTGCACTTGAATCTGAGGACTTCAAGTTCGTAGCTTCCCAGTTCTCACAACGACTTCACAACAAGCAGCTGCAACACACATTTAGGTTTCATTCTCCACAATGGAAGACATGGGGAGCTTGCTGCATCCAAGCAGCATGGCGAAACTGCACCAAGAGGAAGAAAGAAAAGGTTCTGCGTGAGGTGGAAGAACCATTGTTATTGTTCAACTACAATATCATTACAAATCCAGGAGAAGGTGAATAAGGAAGTGGCACCAAATCATCATTACAAACTACAACACCCATTGGTGCGTCCATTAATGCTATAAGGTTTGTACCCCATTTGTGTCGAACCCGAACATCCAATCTCTCATCAAGTCCCGATAGTGGCAGAAACCTTTCCCCTCAAAATCCAGATGAGCCAAACTTTGGTATTCATTAATACATTCCGGTGACATTCAATAATACTGTATTGTATCTATTTATCTTCAAAAATGACTGTCGAGAGATGATATTTGCATGTTAATCTAGAACAAGCAATGATATTAAGTTTGTTGTTCAATTGGTATTTAGTTATTCAATGAGTTTTAATAAAACATTATATAAATAATGTTCAATCGAGTTATTTTGTTGTTTAATGTGATTTGATTGCTCATTTTTATTTTGAATATATATTTTTCCAGTAAACCAAAAACTCAAACAAAAATTAATATTATAAACAAACAACTTATTTTGTTTTAAAGCGTATATGAGTTTGATGTTAACACATCCCGTGTCTAAACAACTCTTATACGTTTAAACACTTCTGATCTGCAGATATATGTATAAAAACGATTATACACAATTAATTAATCGTGTCTAATCGTGTCGTGAATTCCTATGACACATTTACACACGATCAACTAATCGTATCTAATTGTGTCGTGTATACATATGTGACACGTTTAGACACATTTAAGTATAATAACAATAATAAAATATTAGAATACTCACTTACTTTTTAATATTGAACTTTGAAAAAATTACTTTGTATATTTGGATTTTTGTTCTGAAAAATATGTGAATTAACTTGTGAAATTAGTGAATTCCGTATGTAATCATGTTGTGTCGTATCGTGTCTAATTCTGTCATGTTTAATCGTGTCGTGTCGTATGACCCGACATGTTTTCAGTTTTTTTCATGAAAGTTAATCGTGTCACATGTGATCTGCTAGTTAATCGTGTCGTGTTTGTGTTTGAAGTTTTGAGACACATTTAAAACTTATCCGTTTAGACACGACACATGTTTAGACACAAAACGATGTGATTGTCACCCCTAATAAAAATAGACGATAAAAGCTATTCAATAATATGTGATTATGAACGAAGTCTTTTTACATAAGGGACAATTGTAACTTTAACTTTTCGTATTGCATAAATTTAATTTTCATATATATAATAGGTATCCCGTGTCAAAGATCAAGCCTCGATTATCCGTATATGTGGTCCACTTTAGAGTCGTGGGCACAAAACTCATTATAAGTAGGGTGACGCCTCTGAACGCAGGTTTCACTTATTCATAATAAAATATGGTGTCTCATCAAATATAACATAAGTGAAACATACATAGTCTTCTTAGACCAAAAGAAAAAAGGACAAGATAGAAAAGACAGATCGTACTGACTATACTGACCCAAAAAATCCAAATGACGGTGATCCATGATAGAAAGTTACCATAGTTTACTATGTCAGCCTCACAATGGACTCACTATGGTAGGAAATTTACCCTGGACTCAAGTTAAATATCTCTATAAATACCCTAATTCTATCTCTTTAATACACTTTAATTCACACATATATACATACTTTGATTTACTCTCTCAACTACCTCCAACTGACTTAGCATCAAAGAGGAAATAACAGGAAAAAAAAATCATGTTTTCCTTTCCTACATGTAGAGGAGCAACATTCGGATTTGAGACCCTTAGACGCAATCCACATTGGCTCTGTTTGTGGGAAGGAAACAACAAAGATGTAGGGAAGGAAAGTTTGGGTATCGTCCGTTATTGGATAACAGGCGTCGAGGCCCGAGGACCAAAGACATCAAGCAACATGTTTCTGATCATAAGGGTTGTGCTCCCTTGGAATACAAGACTATCTACATCATCAACCACCGAATTGGGAGATGGAGACTGAGTATCTTTTGAAAAATCAACCAAAGGGTGATAGCCTCACCCAGGTTCTCCAACAATATTTGTCTACATTATTAAGGCGTTCAATCCAACAATGTTGGATTAGGGTTTGAGGGTCCCGAATTCAAGTGCTGCTCCGCAACCTGCAGTGAAGGAAATTTTGAATTTAGCATGTTGTTTTTCCTCTGATGATAAAGTCAGTCAGAACTCGGAGGTAGGTTGGAGAGTAAATCAAAGAATGTATATATGTGTGAATTAGAGAGTGTAAATGAGATACAATTGAAATATTTATGGAGATATTTAACCTAGGTCCAGATTTAGTTTTCTAGCATGGTCAGTCCTTTGTGAGGTTGAAATAATAAACAATGGTAACTTTCTATCAACTTAGGGTCACTGTCATTCAGATTTTCTTGGGTCAGTACAATCAATAAGATATGATTTTTTTGTCCTTTATCTCCCTCTTAGTCCAAGGAACCTATATAGGTGTCGCTTCTGTATATTCAAAGAGATGTCATATTTCGTTATGGATAGGCAAAGCGTGCGCTCAGGGGTGTCGTTTTACTTATAATAAGTCTTGTGCCCTCGACTCTCAGGCAAGACATAGATATGGATAATCGAGGTTTATCTTTGGGTATCGATATCTGATATCCATCGATATTAGCGGAGGGGAAACAATGGGCAAAACTCGATTTTCCTTCCCTGAAAGTAGTGTAGCAGCACTCAGATTCAGAACCCTCAATCAAACCCAATCCAACATTGGCATTATCTGTGGTAAAGTGACTACAAGTCATGGAACCACCTAATAATACTCAAGCGAACTTCAGAGGGTAGTCTTAGAGGCAAACTTTGGTGACTTTACAGGGTCGTCTTAGTTCCAAACGAGTTAGGTGGAGGACTTGACATGCCAACTTTGACTTAACATAAGGAAGTGACACTCTACGGGCCTTCATCAACAATGCTCTTTTATGATTTAGGTGGAGGAGTTGATCGCCAAAAATAAGTCACCACCAATTATAAGGGTCAAGGTAACTTAACCTACTAACAAAACTCTTTGTGAGTCAGGTGGAATAGTTAATCGCTAGAGGACCAACAGTCCTAATGTCGTCGCTCGAAGGCATCAATCATAGAAGCGGCGTCATCCAAAGCATAAAGCCTCTACTACCATAATTGTTCGTTAAGAAACTTGGAAAATCTTGGCCCCGTTCAGAGCATTTCGTCTAAAGTGGCTTTCACCCCCAATCAACAACGAAAGCATCATCTGTTAAGTGAAACGCCCCTCCACATGGGTTAAATTTGCAAGCTTTTATAACAAAGAGTATGGAAACTTCTATGTTCATGTATGAATAAGGCATCGCATAACCTCTAAGTAGCAATTCTTAACGAATCGACAACAAAGATCCAGTATGCAATCCAACCACATACCTCATCAAAGAGATTCCTCAGAAAAGCATAGATGTCAAACTTTTAGGTGTAACACTTATGGTGTCAGACTAATATGTCAGTCAAATCACCCACTATCCCTAGACGAAGTGGCATTTAAACAAGTCATGAGTGGCACCTTCATCCAAGAAATGCACACATAAATCTAAAAGTAACAACACTTCTATTAGGCTTGGGGGAAGATGATGGATATCATACGTCGATACCCAAAGATCAAGATTCGATGATTTGTATCTGTAGTCCGCCTGAGAGTCGATGGCACGAGATTTATTATAAGTAGAGTGACGTGCATGAGCACAGACTTCGCAGAGTGAAGGGCATGAGCACAGACTTCGCTTGTTCATAATGAAATATGACTCCTCTTCAAATATAACAGAATTGTCGCATGTATATGCTCCTCAGACCAAGAGACAAAAGGACAACGCAAACCAGTGTGGTATCTCCCAAATTCACTGAGGTTTTCAACAATTTGGAAATGCACAAGAACTTGGTCAAGCAGGATGATGCCTCCTTGATGAACAAGTAGGGCTCTATTGGCATCATCTCGAAGGGGAATTTTCCATCATTTATTTGTAGAGAGTATCATAGTTGTCTTCATCATAGAATCAATCAAAGATTTGATTGAGAGCATCAGTATAAATCTTAAACAAAAGTCTTACCTTAACATTTTATTATCAGGGAACAAATTCTATGGGTCAATAGGAATATTATTAAGATGTGCTAACTTTCCATCCTTGAAAATTGGATCAAGAAATGTTATAGAAATGGCCTAGACCCAATAACCTATTGAATGTTTTAGAGTTCCCAATATTTAGATAGTGATAAGTATGAAATTGTGAACCTCAATTGAAGCTTCATTCGGTTAGGGTTCAAATCACTCAATAGAAAATGGTTTAAATTGAGGTTTATTAATCTAAATCCTTTAAAAGACCATTGAACAAATCTGTCTAAATCAAACATAGTCTAATAATCTTGCAAAGGTTCAAATCAATGGTGAGTATTTGGTATAGGGGAAACCAACTAACATGTGTGAGATAAAAAATATTGAACGCCTAATTAAGACACCCTTCTGAATCAACATCAATAATAGACTTTATTCATGAATTGATTTTTTGATTTTTTTTGAACAATTGGTTAAAATGTTTGAGATCTAATGCCTTAGTATAGGCTGAATTTTAATTACAATTAATTAGTGACCAAATTGAACTCCAATTAAAGAGTTCGTGAACAAATTATCAATCTAACGAATTGATGTTCAATTTGAGTTTTATGGTTCAAACTTAGTCCAAATGAGGATCCATCGGTTTGGAACCATCCAGACCAACTCCTCATCATTGAGCGAGTTGACTTAGGTTGAGATTTTTTTTTGAATTAATCGAACCCGATCAAATCAGTGTCAGAAATAGCAATATTTTAGTTGCCATTTGTATATGAGCTAAACAAAGAAATCAGATTAAATAGGCTAGACTAGGAAACATTGTAAAGTATCCAAAAACAGTATTTACCTTTCTTAGCATTGTAATAGTCTATATACCTGTAGATTCATAGAACTAATACATATAGGAAATTCATTTAGTAAAACACTACAATTTTCCAATTTTTTCGTATTTCAACATCCTATCAGAGCTTGATATGTGATATATTCTCATCATCTACCCGTACACCAATCAACCTCAACAATGTCTAACAGCGAGAGTAACTCGCAGACCCAAATCGGTTAAGGAATCAGTCGAGATGACATGACCGACCAGATAGCAAGCATCCTCAGATCAGGACTGAATCTGAACCAGCAATAACAACCGAAATAATTGCCTGAAACCATTATGGTGGGCGCTAAATTAATTGGCCACAACTACAATATGTGTGCCAGGATGATGGAGGTAGAAATTGGAGGAAAAGACTGACTCTTCCATCTCACGAGGGAACCAGACCCTCCACATCCAAATGAACCAGGATACCTTCGATGGAGACAAGACGATTTAGTCGTTTTTTTATAGATTCTGCAGAATGTTGAATCTTACATTGCCAATAATATAGCTCATTATCAAACCTCAAAAGATTTGTGGAATGCACTGCAGGTTACATACAGCAGTGGAAGGGACTCATTGCAAGTTTTCGACTTGCACAATAAGGCAGCAAAATCAACACAGGGGAACCAGACACTCGAAGAGTTCTGGTTACATCTGCACGCGATCTGGAGAGAAATTGAAGCCCGAAGGCCAAAACCCATGGTATGTAGCAAAGACGTCACGTTATTTAACGAAATCTGGAACGAGACAAAGGTTTACCAGTTCCTAGGTGGTGTCAATGAACAATTCGACAATGTAAAATGGGACATCCTTCAAGGGGGGGGGGGGGTAATTGCCCTCAGTTGAGGCCACATATGCAGCCGTCCGGAAGGAAGCTGCGAGGTTCCACATATTTGGAGCGACAACGAGCACAACCGGATCATCATCAGGTGTAGGTGAGAGACTATTTACAATCGGCAATCGAATAGACATGGGAGCTCAAGCGAATGCCGCGAGTGGCTTTCGGATAGGACAGAAGCAGTCATAATCCAACGGCAGAGCCAGTGACTCATCATTCCACGGGGACAAGAGCAAGCTCAAGTGTTCATACTGCGGCATGGGCAAGCATACCAAAGAGACGTGTTTTTGAATGGTAGGCTACCCAGATTGGTGGGAATACAACCACAAACCGAAAGAAAAACGAGTCACGGGAGCCTTGGCAAATAACGCCATAGTCGGACAAGCAAGGGAAAACAAAACAGATGCGGCGGCGGGCAGCCACGAGACCACCAACACCAGCGACGTCTTTCAATCGCAGTTGAGAATACCGAGAGCAAGACTTACCTCGGAGATAAGCAACGACGGGGCTTACCTGACCACAGTCGAGCCAAACCCTAGCAGAGCTTGGCGATTTCCTGCGGATGAAGTTGTTGCGGATGAAGATAATGGAGAAGCTGCGGGGGAGAACCCTAGAGGTAAAGGGTTTGGGTTATCAAACTCAAACCCTTCCACTCCTACATATTTCGGTTTTTCCCAAAACAAATTAAATTAGGTTATGAAGTTTTTAAAAAGCCCGATTTAGTCCCTGAAGTTAATAAAGTCGGATATTCAGTTACATCTGTAGAAGGGGAAAATGATCGATGTATATTTGATTGTGGTGCGACTGATAGTATGACATTTGATGCTCGGGATTTGTGTGATATAGTAGAATATCAGACTAAGTATATTAATACGGCAAATGGTGGAGTCGCTGTAGTAACGGGGATGGGTACATTAGAAATCTCACAAAATAAGTTGCTTACTAATTGCTTACTAGTGCCGACACTATCAAATAAGTTGTTATCTGTATCACAAGTGATGAAGGAGTTGAACTGTGCGATGATAATGAACCCAAATTTTTGCATGCTGCAGGATATCCAGACGGGTCGATTAATGGGTGTGGCACTGAGCAAGTCAGACTTTGCTATGTGGATGAAGTTGTCTACAAAGGATCGGTATTGCTGGCTCAATTAGGATCGACAGAACAAGAATTGTGGCTCTGGCATAAGCAGTTAGGTAACCCTTCACTTAGTTATCTCAAGATTTTATTTCCAAAGTTGTTTCTTAATAAGTCAAGTACTTTAGAGTGTGAAACTTGCAATTTAGCAAAAAGTCATAGACAATCGTTTAAATCCAATAACACTCAGCTAGATTCTATATTTTCCTTAGTACATTCCGATGTTTGGGGTCCTGCACCTATTTATGAAGCCCATGGTCTCAAATATTTTGTAATTTTCGTTGATGATTGCACTCGTATGACTTGGACCTATTTTCTCAAAAATAAATCTGAAGTGTTCGAATAATTCGTGCATTTTTTCCATATGGTCCAAAACCAATTCCAGAAAAACATTCAAACCCTGCGTTCCGACAATACCCCTTGTCCACATACCCTGCATTCAAACCATGTTCCACATACCCCTGAGCAAAACGGAGTCGCCAAAAGAAAAAAAAAATCAGATTCTACTAGAAATGAGTCAGTCCATTTTGTTCGAGTCAAGAGTGCCAAAAACTTTTTGGCAAGAAACTGTGGCAACCGCAACTTACCTACTAAACCGTCTAACCACAAAACTCCTCAGCCTCAAAACACTCATTCAAACCCTAGAGTCTCATAGCATAATAACTCTGACACGTAGCCTCCCTCCTAGAGTGTTTGAATGTTTTGTTTTCGTTCATATACCCAAAATAGACCGCACCAAACTAGATTCATGTGCGGTAAAGTGCGTTTTTCTCGGATATGCAGTCAACCAAAAGGTGTACCGTTGCTATGATCCAAAAAGGGTGCATGTTCAGCACAGTGAATTGTGACTTCCTTGAGTTTGAATTTTACTATTCCCAATATAGTGATTAGGGGGCAACGATTACACAAGATTGGGTTGGCCAACCATATCTATCTTATGTCGGTCCTCCAGATACAGTTAGCCGGCCTACCAAACCGATCACTGAAACAATAGTACAGGACCGCGAGCCAGATGACATAACCCCCGATCAGTCTCCTAAGGTATTCGAGGTAAGCAATTCTTCACAGTCATTTCATGATGGAATTGTGTATCTATCATACCGGAAGAAGAAGGTCAGTCAGAGGGGGATATATGTACCACCTCCGAGAGAGAATCGAGGAAAACCACCAAAAAGGTACACACCAGAGAAGGAAAGCAGAGAAGATGTGTATCCAGTGGAGAATGTCACGGAGGGAAGAATACGCAGCCAGGCTAAGGCGTTCAACATGGCTGTATATTCAGGGAGTGTTCTGAACTCTGTGAAGGAAACGCAACAATCAAAACTATGGAGGAAGGCTATGGATACATAAATAGAGGCTCTTATGAAGAATGAAACATGGGAGTTATGCTAGTTGCCTACTGAAAAGAATGCAATAGGGTGCAGGTGGGTATAAACCATCAAGTACAAGCCTGATGGTACAATTGAACGACACAAGTCGAGGTTAGTATCCAAAGGATACACACAGACCTACGGAATACACTACTCGAAGACGTTCTCCCTGATTGCCAAAAGCGAAACGATCCGAGTATTGTTATCTATAGCTACAACTAAGGGTTGGATGCTTCGACAGTTTGATGTGAAGAATGCTTTCCTGCATGGAGATTTATAGGAGGAGGTATATATGGAAATCCCACCTGGGTAGGAGAAGGAGTCAGAGCAGGGAAATGACTGCAGATTAAATAAGGCATTGTATGGGCTAAAACAATCTCCAAGAGCCTGGTTCAGACGGTTCACAATGGCTATGAGAAGATATGGGTATGCACAGAGTAACTCAGACCATACTCTATTCCTAAATAAGACAGATAGGGGCATACCATGCTTAATTATATACGTGGATAACATGGTCATTACTGGAGACGATGAAGATGAAATGAGAAATTTGAGAAGAAGGTTGTTTATGGAGTTTGAAATGAAGGACTTGGGAGACTTGAAGTACTTTCTTGGTATTGAAGTGCTATGATCTAAACGAGGAATCTTCATCTCACAGCGGAAATACATATTGGATCTACTAGCAGGTACAGGAATGTTAGAGTGTAAACCGGTGGAGACACCTATGGTTGTAAACCATGGCCTGCAAATAAGAGAGGACGGAATACCGACAGACAAGGAAAAGTACCAACGTCTGGTAGGTAAACTTATCTACTTCTCTCACACTCGCCCTGATATTGCCTACGCAGTTGGTGTGGTTAGTCAGTTTATGCACTAGCCTCAACAGGATCACATGGAAGCCGCATGGAGAATTGTGAAGTATTAGAAGGGTACCTCGGGACATGGAGTGCTATTCAAGAGCAATGGACATATTAAGATAAAAGGGTATACAAATGCAGATTGAGAAGGAAATCCTAATGATTGAAAGTCCACAGTAGGGTATTTCACATTCGTAGGAGATAACATTGTTACATGGCGGAGTAAGAAAGAGAAGGTAGTAGCCCTTTCCAGTGCCGAGGCAGAATTTAGAGGGATTGCAAAAGGAGTTACCAAGATACTTTAGCTGACGAAGCTACTAACGGAAATCGATTTTTCTCTAACTGAAGCATGTGATCTTATGTGCGACAACAAAGCAGCAATAAGCATCTCTGAGAACCCAGTCCAGCATGACAGAACCAAACACATGGAAGTAGACAGACACATGGAACCAAACACATGGAAGCTAGAAGGTGAAATCATCTCATTACCCTTTGTTCGTTCAGAAGATCAACTCGCGGATATCCTCACCAAAATATTTAACGGGAGGGTATTTCTAGAAACTCTTTTCAAGTTGAATATCACTGATTCTACTATTCAACTTGAGGGGGAGTGTCAAAAATATCAATATATTAGTTACCATTTGTATATGAGCTAAATAAGGAAATCACATTAAATAAGCTAGATTAGGAAACATTGTAAAGTATCCAAAAACAGTATTTACCTTTCTTAGCATTGTAATAGTTTATATACCTGCAGATTCATATAAAAGACTCTAATTTTCCAGTTTTTTCATATTTCAACAATCATAATTTAATTATGATATTAGTAAAAGTTTTTAGAATTTAATTGTAATATTTTTATAAAAAAAAATGTAGTCACCCATTATCAATCTAAAAATTATCTACTAACAATTTTGGAAAAATAAATAGATGAAAAGGTATTATAAGTACTTTTTTAAACAAGAGTTAACTATATTATTTTTTTGGGCAAAGAATATATTATGTTAAAGTTACCGCATTTAATTTAAAGAAGATGATACTTTTTCCTTTAGAATGTTCTAATCAGTGTTGTCAGAATCGGACCAGTTCTCGAACCCGGTTTGATGTGCGGTTCGGCCGATCAATTCTCGGTTCGGCTGGTTCTCGGTTCGGTCGATCGACTCCGGTTCGATGTGTGGTTCACTGTTCACAATGGGAAAAAATGAAAATACGTACATAGTGTCAAACTCTCTAGATATGTAGGACTCACCAGAAACTGCATGAGCCTCAAGTTGATGCACGGACTCCCACAACCATTCTCAACAACCATCAATGGAGATGAAAAAGATTCTTCTTTTGAATCATCCAAGTTATAGGTCATCACATCCATGATCAAACCTCCTGATACAGCTGCTCTTCGAAGAATATCACAATGCTGTTCATCCATTAAAGGAAGTGAGTTTCTCAAATTTTGCATTGCATCCCACATCGATGTATTGGAAGCATGCCCAAATCTGCTCCTGAATTGTCCACAAAAAGTAGAGCTCTTTTGTACAGACGTGGTGCCTTGCCCTCACCTCCTAGCATTCTCTCCTTAAATAAGTCAAAATCATCCACCTGCCTTAAAGAAAAACGACATTCAATCCTCAAGGCAAAAGAATGTGTATGATGAAATAATCGATTATGCTGAAAAAGGGAGAGAGAGTTGTGCAGTAACTAACCCCCCACGACCTTTGCATCTTATCACGACTCATTCTATAGATTTCAATGATCGTCCCTTTGTGATAGAGATCCACACGGGGCTCTTGATCCCCAGTCAAAGATATTGGCTGCTAGAACTCCCTCAATTAACATAAGCAGTCTTGTCTCCTACATCAAATTATCAAAACATACATAAAATCCAAAAAATTGAAGTTATGGATGGATTTCTTGGGTTTTTGCCATTTAACTCCAAGACCCTTCAACTTGATTTCCCTCACCTTAAATAATTAAATATTAGGAAGCCTGAGCAAAATAAATATATAGAAGAGAGCATTAGGAACTTGGCATACCTCTATCATATTATCCAGCTCAACTAAATGATCAGATAGAACAGCAAGAGATGTCTCATTCTCCCTGTACGATTAGAAAGGACAGACATAATGTATTGCCACAAAACTTTGGCCCAAGTATATCTACTCTGACAAATTGACAACAAATCCCAGTCCCTGGGAAAATGAACTTTCAAGTTAAAAAGTTAACTCTATAGGGTAATAAATTGTCACTTTGCCATGCTATGTTTGAGCGTTTTTTTAAGAAACACATTAATGTTTACCTTTTCAAGTTCTGGTCCTCTATATTTGCCATGCTACCTTTTCATCTAAAAAACACCATAAAGGAGAATTTGAACAACTAAAACCAGTCGCATTTTGATTCAGCAAATTCAACAATTTAACAACAACAATTTTCAAGGCAATCTAACCTAACTGAATTGAAGAAGCGGAATGAATACAAGGCAACCCAACCTAACAATTTTCAACGCAACCTAACCATAACTGAATTCAAGACAACAACAAGGAACGAAGTGAAGAACCTGGAAGGTTGGAAGACTGCAGCTCGACCAAAGAAATTCACTGGGCACACTCGTGAAGAATGAAGGTTGTGGCTGGACAAATGAAGAACGGTGAAGAAGCAGTTGCGGCTGAAGAATGGTGAAGAAGCCAGAACGGTGATGTCGTGATGTGGTGCTACGACTGGAACGGTGGTGTTGTGATGCTGAAGATGTGGTCCTGAAGGCTGAAGTTGTGGTGCTGAAGGTTGAAGTTGTTGTACGGCTGTGACTTGTGAGGTTGAAAATTAAATGAACAGCAAACCAAGTAAGAAACACATAACTTAGTAGTCGGTTTAATACTGCCTAAAACCCAGTGTTATCAGAACCAGAACGGCGCTCCAACCGGGAACTGGACCCCTATCCAGTTTGGTTAAGATAAAAAACCGTTTTACAAATGAACAGTGTTTAAACTAGGTTGAACAAAGTGGTTTTTGGAAAACCAGACGGTTTCCGGTTCATTGTTTAGGTTGATTTTTTTTACAGACCAATTTTTTTTGTATCTACTTACCTTTCAAAAGTGACTGTTTTAGAGATGATATTTGCATGCTAATGTAGAACAAGCGAATGCCTGCAATTGTTGCAAATGGAAGGATAACTGATGTGGCAATGATATCGCTTAAAAGAAAACTTCCAGCAAACTGAACTGTAACCAGTTTAAAAATTAATTAAAACCAAAATAATAATAAAAAAAAAGAGAATCTCACTATTAACTAGGGGTGAAAGAAAAAACAAGTGAAACCGGTAAAAATCAAACTGAATGAGAACGAAAAATATTTATTGAAAATAAGCGGTTCGATTTCTGAACAGATTTTTACTTTGGTTCGTATTTTTTATTTTGTTTAGTCTAGGCATTTACAAGACCACTGACCGATTTTTCACTGCAAGAAACTTGTGCAACAGCCACGGAGCTTTCGTGTTGACGCTAAGAATTGATGTGGAATGTATGTATATTGTGTCAGCTGTTTTTGTTGTCGTTATTATTACTTATTAGGCACAATATATTTTCCATCGTTATAAGATACTTTTAGTGTTAATTTTTGTCGGCGCTTTATTTATTACATGGATGAATGTGTAATGATGACCAACACTAGTTGTTAAATGACTCCATCAGTAGCAGACGACTTTTCCGTTGTAAATGTACATATTTAAATGTGAAACGTTTTATCGTTAATATAGCTATAACAACAACAGATGTATGTCGTAACTAATAAATTTTGTCGTCGTTAAAACATAAGTACCGGGAAAATGTAAGAATATGTTTGCGTGTAAATATATTTTTTATATTAGTATAGTCATTCAGTAACAGATTTAATTGTTGTTGTAAAATAGTTTATTTAGTAGCGACTATTGTTGTTGTAAAAAAATCAAATTTTCAAATTTGTTCCAACTCTTCTTCCATCACCGTCACGTTATTTCACTGAACTTAGGTAGAAAGTTGTTGGATTTCACTCACCATCCCTTTCCTTCACCCTCTCGTCTTCACCATCTCGTCTCCCTCTCGCACCAACAAAGCTGGAACCATAATTTGAACCGACATACCTGTCATGGTTGAAGTCCTGGAGATGGAGAAGTTCCACATGGATGAAGGCTTGCTGGAGCTAGAGCTGGAGAAGGCGAGCTGGAGTTGGAGAACACCCATGGATGAAGTGCTAGTTTTCTGATGAAGAAGTCATGGATAAAGTGCCGAGAAAAATCGGTCATAGATGAAGCCATAGATGATGAAGTGTCGAGATATGGATGAAGAAGGATGAAGCCATGGATAGAAAAAAAATCATTAAAAATCTGCCAAAAAAATCGCAGACAAAAAAAAAATCTGCCAAAAAATCGACAGACAGTTTTCATCACTAAGAGTAATCAATAACATCGACAAAGTGTTGTCGCCTTTGAACTTTGTTTAACAATAACGAGTTCCGTTGTAAAATAGAAATGGGGAGTGACTTTCTAACAGCGGCAAACCTTTCACAACTTACAATTGTTGCAGGTATAACCTTTAAGGACGTGGACTACCAACACAAAGATTTTGTTGTCGTTAAACGTTAACAGTGGTATTTATACATTTAGCAATGATTTTTAACCGACTTTAAAGCTCGAATTTCTTGTAGTGGTTAATACTTATAAATACAAAATAATTGGTCTTTAGTTATTTAATATAATATTAAGTTTGTTGTTTAATTGGTCATTAGTTATTCAATCAGTTTTAATAAAAGATTATATAAACATTATTCAATTAATTTATTTTAGTGTTTAATGTGAAACTGCTCTGTTTTATTTTGAATATATATTTTTTGATAAACCAAAAACTCGAACAAAATATTTGTAATATAAACAGACAACTTATTTTTTTTCTTATATAATCTTTTAATCGAATCTTTTTGTCGATATAATTTAGACAGAAAATATAGGTATTGATTCGAAATAGGAAATATTGGATCTGACCTAATGATTAGGGCCGACAATGGTGAGGTGAAAAATCCATAATCATGGTTATAACCGTTAATGTTTAATATGGTTAACCGTACCATTATGGTGCGGTACGGTCATGGTGATGAATTTTCTACCAATAATGGTTATGGTTATGGTTATGATATTTGAGTTATACCCATGGTTATTACATAAATATAATAATTATTTATTATTAATAAACTAATATATATTAAATAATGGAAGTTACTCTACATATATGCAATAAATAACTATGATGTTAGTTATATATATTTTTATGGGTTAATTACCTCAACCGTTACTTATGTTTGACAATGTGACTGAACCGTTCAAACTTGAGCTCAACCGTTACTTAAGTTGACACATGTGACTGAACCGTTACTATCACCTAACTGCCGTTATTTCTTCCCGTTAAGTAGTGACATGTGATTGTCACGTGATTAACTTGTAAGTTGAAGTTCCCAAACTACCCCCAACATATTGTCTACTTAACAGCAGTTGATTCTTAGAATCGAAAAACAGGAAGAAAAAGTTTGCGCGCGAAGAACAGGAAGAATCGAAGAACTGAAGAACCGAAGACACAAGCCATGAAGTCTGCAGATGAATGATGTCCTATGGGTTCTAAGAACCGTAGAAAGGTTAGATCTCGGTCCATCTCTTCTGCGTCTGCGAATGCCAACCACTGAGTTTCGCGTCTGCGAATGTGCTACTGTGGGCTTGTAGGCTCCGTGAAATCAGCTGGTACGTGGCAGAATTTCTCGCGTCGATTCCATGGTTGCCCCAATTTTGAGGTAATTTGACAGTGGGTAACCCTAATTTGCAACCCTAATTCATTTTGCTGCAGTAATTTGAATCGTAAATCCTTATTATCGAACCTTAAATCATCAAATCTGAGGTAATTGTTTGTTGTTTCTTCTTTCGTAGTCTGTACAGACCCCCGGATGTGTTTTTTTTTACTGAGAAGATCCAGCTATGTGTCCTTACGGTCGGATCGCAGTGATGCAATTTCAACATAGAGAGAACCATTTGAAAGAACAATTGGAGGTTGCGAAAAACTGAGCTGTTGAAAGTCGACCCAATCGGAAGTTAGTTGTAGTCTTTGTCATTGTTGTTGTTGTTGTTTTTGTTCTAAGTTCAATTGCGCATAATTAGCAGAAGTTAGTAGTAGCTGTGTGTGTAACTGAACTGTGTCTGTAACTGAAACTGAAGGATGAAGAACAATGTGTATTTTGCGAAGGTGGTGACTTATCTTTGTGGACATGTTGTTAAATGAAGTGTTATCTTTTCTGAACTGTGATTAAAAGGTGACTTAAGTTTGTGAATTTGTGATTAAAAGGTGACTTATGTTCGGCGTACTGTGATTAAAAGGTTACTTAAGTTTGGACATTTTGTTACCCAGCCGTTACTAAAACCAGAATACATCCGAAAACACAGAATTGCCTCGTTCTCTTTGGTAGGACCGTGTTGAGTGGCTGATCCAGAACCATTAACTCTCTTGAGTCTGAAAGGACGGGTTCATTATTTGTAGTATCATCAATTTCTATAACAGTTGGTTGTTCTCTTCTTTTCTTGAGTTTTGCTGGACTGCTAGAGTGGGCCTACACATATCATACCAGTATCGTTAATATGTGAACATGACACGAACATGTGAAAGACAGATGTACTCACCCTTTTTGCTAGCGTTTTAACACGTTTCTTCGGTGTCACTGCTAGTTCGGCAGGTATGGCTGGGTCGCTTTTGCAGGTTGGGACCTTCTGTCGAACCTGCTTTTTCACCTTCGGAACTAGGGTTTGAGCTGCAGGTCTGGGTTCGTTCTCTCTTTCAGCTTCTTTGCGCCTTGAAGGAGTTGTTGTTTGACTCGACTGTGTCGGGATAACGTCATCATCCAATTGGCGACGCACTGTTCTCTTCTTCTTTAGTGGTGGCTCTTGCTCTGACGTTTGTCCTCCAGCATCCTGAACATGAAAAACGTACTTGTAAATAAGGAAATCTTAAACTACATGTTAATGACGACAATATACCTCTTTATTGGGTTGGTTTGGTCTTCGATCGCAGCCTCTCTTGTTATGGCCTCCCTCTCCACATGTAGAGCAGTATTGCCTTAAACCAGTCCTACTCAACCAGGTTGAACCTTGTGCAGGCTCCTCAAATGCATTCTGCACCCTTTTCTTTTTCGGCCTTCCCGAACGTGATTTCAAGATTGGTGGATCTACGGGCAATACTTCCGTACTACACCAATCATCTATCCCTGGCAACGCATGTATAACACCAGAGTATGTTTGTCTGTATGCCTCCTTATGGTATACTCGGTCACAGTACGGGGCAAGTTCAAATATCCGAGCATAAGACAGACATGCTATCCCG
Organism: Chamaenerion angustifolium; assembly: GCA_946814005.1. Classification (NCBI taxonomy): domain Eukaryota; kingdom Viridiplantae; phylum Streptophyta; class Magnoliopsida; order Myrtales; family Onagraceae; genus Chamaenerion; species Chamaenerion angustifolium. Next base: position 6,347,290 of record OX328270.1, read on the forward strand.
TGAACAATAGGGAGGCCACTCAAATCTCAAGCCCTGCATGTGCATGTACGCCTGTTAATATCAGTCTTGTATGAGACTTGCGGAGCAACATGCACCTCGTATTCTCCTTCCGCAGCGTATATAACCTCACAACCACTTATGCCATCCGTGATTTTCTTCAACTTTCTAACAATATTCTTACCAAGTGATCCAGATTGACTGGTGATGGATTTCCTCTTTTTCTCAAAGTCTCTCATCAACATCAACCTTAACTCCTCGACCAGTGTTACTGGAGGCTTGTCCCTTATGTTAATTACCTTGTTGTTGAAGCTTTCCGAAATGTTGTTCACAACCAAGTCCGGTTTTGACACTTGCCGAAACTGATATCTACACCAAGCGTTGGTGTCAATGCATGAGACGTAATCCCACGCCTTCTTGTTAGCTTTCTGCAGCAAGTCCATGTGCCACTTATGTCTTTGGTACGTATACGTACAAGAAGCCGACCATACTCTCTTTCTGACTTCCGCTTCTCCAAGACCTCGAACTTGCATGTTCTGGTAAATATGGCGCATGCAAAACCTATGTTCAGACCCGGGGAACAAGTCTTCAACTGCCTGACAGAGCCCCTGCGTAGTAACAAATGGAGCACACTTATCACAAACATAGGAGACCATTTAATCACAAATTTAGAACATCAGTTACCATTTAATCACAAATGCAGAACATCAGATACCATTTAATCACAAACTCTGAACATAAGTAACAATTTAATCACAGAATACCATACTTGAAAGACCATTTAATCACAGAACAGTAAACAACCTATGCTAACCTTTTGTCTGTCGGACATAATAGTCCAGGTTTTCTCACTGCCAATGTCGCTCACAAGGATTTCTAAGAACCAACTTCATGATTGTTGATTTTCAGCCTCCACCCATGCGAACACAATTGGTAACAAACCATTGTCAGGGTCTCTCGTAACTGCACATAGCAGCTGCCCACCATCGGGTCCCTTCAGGAAATAGTCATCAAGTGCTATGAATGGCCTACAACCCTTCAAGAATACCTGCTTACAAGCGTCTAAGCAGACGTACAACCTTTCAAACCGGGGTCTAAGTGGACTCGAGATGGAATCAACGTGCACCACAACAGTCGTTCCTGGATTGTGCTCCATTAAAGTCGCTGCGTAGTCCCGCACCCTACCATACTCAGTGGCGATCTCGAGCCAACTTATCCTTCTCAAGTTTCATCCCCCTTGCAACGACAAAGCGATTGACTTTCTAGCCATAGCGTCTTTGGATCTCACCACGAATAGTGCGATTCTGCATTAAAACCAGATTCAGTAAAACAACATTTACATACCAGATTCTGCATAAAAACCAGGACAGTAAGACATATTTCAGTAAAAAACTTACCCTTATCTTCGGGTCATCCCGAAGCATACCTATGAAGTGATCGCACACCCATTTGTACCCGACGTTGTGGTTAATGTGGGAGCGGGAACAGTTATGTTCTTTCACCAAATCCCGTATCTGAACCGTCCTCTCTTTGTTGACCGTCCTCGCAATAACCCGGAATCCACACTTGTGGGTGCAGTATACCTCCATCTGGATTTTGTTGTTCACCGGGATGACAATGTCATATCCATGAAATATGGCATGGTCTCTCATGGCCTGCTTGAATGCTTCCCGACTGCCGAACAACATGCCCAGTTGCAGCTCAAAATCACCAGAATTCTTCTCGTCCTTGTAATGTTTATAAAACGCACAAGTCGAGGCATCATCTTGGACGACCTCTTCTCCACCCATCTCCAAAGTATCGCTTCTACAATCACTTAAATCCGCCCAAAAACCAGGGACTTCCCATGGCCATTCCTTCTCTATCGGGGACTTCTGTTTTTTACGTCCGTCTTCATTCCCGGTTTTCGCATCGACTTTGCACGATGGACCAGCCTCAACCGATTCTTCGCTCGTCTTGCCCTCAAACTTGAAGTTCTTTAACTCGTCTAGAAGATTGGCTAGGGTCACATCATTCTCAAAAATAGAATCGTCGCTGTCATCTTCCTCAACAACCGGTTTCTTACCTTTGTCACCAACCGGTCCCTTTTCTTTATCACTGTCATGCTTCTTACCAATGTCTAGGTTCGGTTCCTTCCGTCTACCTGCTTTCGCCTTCTCAACCATTTTGTTGCGAATCCTCATCATGAAGGGATCCTTCAAACACCCATCTTGGATTAGGGGAGGCACCACGAAAACTTCAATTTTAGGACAACTACCTTGCGACTCCAAAAGTACTGGAATGTCCTTCTCATTACTGATTACCCGCAAATCTGTCTTCGGGTTTCCATTCGGTGGAAGGTATAGAAGTCCACCATCGTTTGATAGATTGCAATATATGTGGGCTAATCCGGATATGAACTCGTAATTCATATTCTCCCACGGTATGACGAAGGGCTTCTCCTCACTTTTATATATGTGAATTCCATATTTCTCAATCCACTTACCACCATGCATATTGTACAGCGTATGAAGGTAGTCTTTGGATACCATTCCTGCGGATAAATGTATATGTCATTTGTGAACATAGATAACACATTAACAACATAATGCGGAACAAACGTAACAAGAAAACAACAAATTCACACAGCAAAAACTTCATTAACAGCATATCTAAACAAATAAACAACCGAATCAAATCAAAAACAGCATATACAAAGTTAAAAAACAAAACTTTCACACTAAAAATCAAAGCTTTGTTAACAAATCGACAACCTACAACACGTACGAAGCACATCAACGGAAAACCCTAACCTACAAACCGAACTTCAACAACAATCGGGACCAAATCGCACAAACACCCCCAAATAAGAACATATTATGCAGCAATTTCCTTATTTCGTACCGCAAACCAATATCAAAGCCCTAATATGATGCCGAATCGACGATTAACTTCGGGAAACAGAGGAACAACACAAACCCACGTCCGAAAACAGCAAGAATGCGTAAAGACACACGAACCAGAGTGCAATTGAAGCAAAAACACGAACTTACTTGGAGTCGCACTTTCGAAGAGCAATGTCGTAGAGGAGGGTTCTGTCGTCGCTGCTGAAAATCGCCAGGGAAGGGTCTGCAACTTTCGGTGTTCTTGACATGGGAGTTGATGGGAAGTTGAGTGTGGGAATGAGTATAAAACGAGGGGGAAACATTGCAAAGGTGACAGGAGGGCATTATTGTCCTTTCAAATGTCTTCAAATCATTTTAATTAGGTCATGTGCTGTGCACGTGACACTTTGACGATCAGATTTGACGGAAAGTTCACGGAGTAACCTTTCAGTCACATCTTCAAACTTAAGTAACGTTTCATCTACACAAAAAAAAGATGAGTAACATTTTAATCACATGGGTCAAACATAAGTAACGGTTGAGGTAATTAACCCTATTTTTATTGTTGACATTATAGATTTATGTGTTTTTTTAAAAATGAAATTTCTGGTCTTTTATTATATTACATGTGTGGAATAAATATGGGTATACGGGTAAAACCATGGTTAATAACCACGGTTATTTTAATGGTTATTGTATTGAAAATTGTACCCGTAATGGTTATGGTTATGGTATGCAATTTAAAAATATGGTATGGTTATGGTATTTATTATACTCGTATCATAACCTAACCATTGAGAGCCCTACTAATGATTTAACTCCTAACTGCAAATCCCAAAGAAAGAAGCTCTGTCTACATATATTTGATCGTTTTTATTTATTATTCTAATTTTGATTATCCTAATGTTGGTAATAAAAAATAACTAATAAAACATAGTGTAATTTTCAAACTGTTTGTTTCATATGAAAATAGATGATAAAACCTATTCAATAACATGTGATTAGGAACGAAGTCTTTTTATACAAGGGACAATTGTCACTTTAATTTTTTGTATTGTGTAAATTTAATTTTAATATACATAAGGGGTATAATGCGTGAAAGATCAAGCCTCGATTATTCGTATATGTGGTTCGCCTGACAGCCATGGGCACGAGACTCATTATAAGTAGGGTGACGCCTATGAGGTTTCGCTTATTCATAATAAAATATGATGTCTCAACAAATATATCAGGAGTGAAATCTATATAGTCTTCTCAAAAGAAAAAAGGACAAGACAGAAAGGACACTTCGTACTGACTTACTAACCGAAAAAAATCAAATGACGGTGACCCATGATAGAAAGTTACCATAGTTTACTATGTCAAACTCACAAAGAACTCAACATGGTAGGAAACTAACCTTGGACTCAAGTTAAATATTATTATAAATACCATAATTTTATCTCATTAATACACTTTAATTCATACATATATACGTACTTTTATTTACTCTCTCAACTACCTCCAATTGATTTATTATCAGAGTGGAAATAATGAGCACAATTCAATTTTTCCTTTCATGCATGTAGCGGAACAACACTCGGATTCCTGCATGGTGTGGGTATTGCATTTTTTTTAAGTTCAAGTGGTATAGGAGCTGAATCAGTTGCTACAAGTGACAATTGATGTTTTCTTGTGTATTTATTTGTGGGGTTGAGTTGACTTGAACTTTCAAGAACAAGTGATACACGAGAATATTTTTGTGTTGAATTTAGTAAGAATTAAAAATTTAAACATTAAATTTTACGAGTGTTTAATATAGAATTGTCAAACTCTAAAAGTAAAATATGTAAATAAACTTTTAAAAACTATTAAACGAGATTTGTTTATAATATATATATATACTTTATAGTTGGAAAAAAGTATAATTTTATCGTTTTTATGTGTGTCATGTTCTGATACTTAAACACGAACACAATACGAACATATATTGGTGTTATCGTTTTCGTGTTATTGTTGTCATATGGTTTCAGAAACATAATTTTTTTGTGCGTGTTCCTATTATGTTATCGTGTTACGCAAATAATTATCAAATTGAAGTAGATGTGGTGTGATTCTCTTACCAACATTGCAGCTTATTGGCGTATGCAGCATATTTCACCGATTTATACCTCAAATTAAAACTATTTACCTAAATAACCTCACTTTTGAATCAAATACAAAAGTATACCTACAATCGACTCCCATTCGCATGTGGAAACCCTACCCGCGAATGGTAGTCGTGGATGGGTATTTTTTTTCTTTCCGCTAGCTCCACCCGTGACTCTCATTCGCGGGTGGAACTAACCATTAGTCCCACCGGCGAATGGGAGTCACGGGTGGAGCTGATGTTTGACGAAAATGGTTTTTCAACCCTCAATAATGTTTTAGGTACAACATGTTTGAAGACAATTGTTTTTGGTACATCCGTTTAACTGTCGTTCAATTTAGACGTTAAAATATCACGTGCAAGGTCACGTGGCCAAACTGAAAAAAACTATTACTTGTAACTTATTTGCGATGCGTGGGAATGATCATATCCGAGAAACCGGTCAAAGCATGTGCAATTAACAATGTATTGAAATTGGCGTGGGAGAGGTACGGATCAGTACTTATATCGGATGTGTCGGATAGGGTTGTTATGTTTGAATTTGAGAATGATAGGAAGCAAATCTTTGATATGTCGCTGTGGTCGGTTCAAGGACATTGCATGAGTATGAGAAAATGGAGCCCAACGGTAGGATTAGCGATAGTATATTTCAAGCAATTGCAGGTTTGGGTACAAGTACATGATCTAGGGCTTGATAAGTATAGTGTTAATTATGCCAAGTTTATAGGAGGAAAAATAGGCAATGTCATAGAAGTGGAGGATGAAACGGAAAGTGCCCAAAAGGCATTTATGCGGATGAAAGTAGAAGTGAATGTGAATGAACCACTAATGTTGGGTTTCTGGTGGAACAACTCAAAAGGGGAGGAACAGTGGGCATTCATTAAGTACGATAAGTTGTCTGATGTTTGCTATGGGTGCGGGAAGTTGAGTCATACTACCTAGGTGTGCAGAGAAGAGGTGGTTATGTCGGAAGCAATACAAGGGCAGCCGATGTATGGACCATGGTTGTTGGAATAAAGGCCAAAAATGAGAAGGGAGAGCAGAATGGGAGGGGGCGATGAGTGTCTCCTTTGGGCGACAAAGTGGCATTCGTAGGTCATGGTTCAACATAATGTATGAATTCAAGGACCGTGAACAAGAGAAAGCAAAACCGGGAAAGGGGGAGAACCACAATGAGCACGTGGATGACCCAATGAAGCATGAGGAGAACACAAAAGAAAGCGAGGAACCGACCGAATAGGTGCACCAACTAGGTGACACCACCTCCATGATACCGTACCAAGGAGGGAACAATAGAGTCAATGTCGAACCACCAAGGAACCATCACCTTGAACGATATATATAATACCGCCAAACCAATACCATAACCAATCAATACCAAACCAAGCACCTTTACCACCAAACCCACATGAAACCCCCAATATCTACATCACCCCACTCATCCCCAGGCCATAGCAGACCAAGACTCTCATGAAATTCCCACACCACCAGACTGGAACCAGCCGAAACAACCAGAGAAATCGATACACAAACCGAACCAGTTGATGCACCCGGACGAGTCGGCATCGCCTATGCCGATCCAGACAACACCATATCGACTCTCCCAATGGCGAAATAGACTGACACCTCCATACCAGGGAAAGGTAGATGCAACCGACATACATATGAACCGAGACAGCCCCCCTGTGCAGCCCATCACACAACCGTTCATCATCCTAAACCCACCAGACCGACCTCATGGACACGGTCGAACCACAAATGTACCTTGTGGAGAAGAAGAAATGCCTAATTCCGTTTATGATCAAAATGAATCTCAAGCGGAGTAGGGAAGGGGAGGATGAAGAGGTTAGGTCGAAGAGAGCCAAACTAGTCAGTGATGAGGCGAACAAACAAGAAGGGGGGAGGGGAACAAACAAGGGAATATGAGAATTAAAGCCACAGTGAAAAATTCACAGGAGAGGAAGAGAAGATCGAAAGCTCCTAGTGAATGTGTACTAATTGATGTCCTGCAATAGCCACACGAGATCAATGAGTATAATCGTCTGGAACTGTCAGGGTGTGGGGTCTTCCCTGACGGTTCGACACCTGAATGAACTCAATGGAAAGCATCACCTAGAGATAATTTTTCTTATGGAGACAAAGAATGGTGATGTTTTCTGTGAACGGATCCAGGAGCAAATTGGACTAGAGAAGGCATATTACGTTGTTGATATTATTGAGTAAAGCATGAATCAAACTCACGACAAACATGAGAAGAAAAGGTAGAGATAAGAGCAATCAATAAAAAAAAACTTCATTTTGTTTCTTAGCTTTTTTTCATACATAGGTATAGTAGTCTATATATAGGAGTGCTAGGGACTAACTTGAAATTACCAAGAACATTAGGACTAACCCTAGCATACTTTAAACCATAATGCCTAATATTCCCATTACAAGATTAACCTCCTAAAGTTTTAAACATTAAAATGCATCCTTAATCTTTTAGACTTGCTGAGCACTGCCTGAGCACGCTGGAGGCACCGGAGCTGCAATGGTGATGAATTTGGAGTGCACTATGCTTGCACTGGCTAAGCACGGGTTGAGCACTGGATCTGCACTGCAGAATCACTGGAGTTGAACTGTTCTTCTACTCTGTGGTTGGCACGGTGGCTGAACTATGGCATGGGAGAATCGAACATGTCAGGAAGCACAGGTATGATCCGGAGTCGTGTGAGGTAATATATCGAACACATTAGGTGCGTCTGATGTTGTATCTGATTGAATGTGCTGCTATTCCTTATTTGAGATGATACATTTGAATGCAAAATGAAAGGGAAACAAAGCCATCTCTTGGGTAGGAAGCATAACCCTCGAGGTGCAGAAAACGTGTTTAATACACGCAGCAAAACATGGAAAAAGCAGTAAACGTGTTGAATACACGCAGCTAAACAAGGCGACTCGAGGAGCTTTAAAAACAGAGAAAAAACGCACCTCTCTTAGGCTGGTTTTGGAATGAATAAAAAACACAGCAGCTCAATAACGCATCAAAAACATAAACACAACATCAGTAACACTGATAGCTCAAGAATCATCAATACAATAGCCCAGCAGAAAAATGAACGACCACTAGTTAACACCCAGAATAAACAGAACAGTAACGACTTGAAATGATATCCAGCACATAAAATAACTAGCACAGCAGAAAACAAACGAATATAACATGCTCATATATTACACATGATGGCAAGACCAAGCAGAAGCAAAACGAATCTGTGATGACGAACGATTGAGCATGAATCTGTGATGATTGAGCGAAAAATAGAGAGATAGACAGCAACAAAAGCAGAATAGAACAGATGAGCACTTGACGAGATCCAAAAACCAACAAAAGCAGCCAGCAACCGACATGAATATGTGATGCTGAACAAAAAACAGAGAAATAGATACGAATCGAAGCTCACAACGAAAAACAGAGACCATCTCACAACGAAAAATAGAGACCAAATTGAAGCTTCAACAACAGATACGAAGCTTCAACAATAGACCAGCTGCATGAAGAAGATAAAGATGGCCAGCAAAGATACGAATCTTCAACAATAGAAGTGCAACACCTGATAAACGAGACACATCAAATAAAATCCAGCATTGAAGTAAACGACATGCTCTCGACTTACACCTTAGAAGGCAACGAACGATTCAAAATAACCAGCACATAAGCACATAAAATAACAAAAGTGAAAGACAACGAAACAGGGACGAAAAAACTGACTTTTGAGCAGCTTGGAAGAAACGAAAAAAACAAACCTCGGAAGTAAGGAAATGCCCCAGAATCGTAACAAGGATAATCTGATACCATGTTGATATTATTGAGTACAGCATGAATCAAACTCACGGGAAACCTCAGAAGAAAGGAAATGCACCAGAATCGTAACAAGGATAATCTGATACCATGTTGATATTATTGAGTAAAGCATGAATCAAACTCACGGCAAACATGAGGAGAAAAGGTAGAGCTAAGAGCAATCAATAAAGAAAACTTCATTTTGTTTTTTAGCTTTTTTTCATACATTTGTATAGTAGTCTATATATAGGAGTGTTAGGGACTAACTTAAAATTATCAAGAACATTAGGACTAACCCTAGCATACTCTAAACCATAATGCCTAATATACGTGAGACCTCGAGGTATAGCGGGAGGGTTAGCACTATGGTGGGGCGAAAATGTTAACATGCAGATATTGAGGTCTAATCCAAACATGATAGATACGAGGGTGATGGGTCAAAGGGGACACTCATCTTACATAACTTGGATCCATGCTGATATAGAGGAAGGTGCGAGATATCGATCATGGGAGGAGATAAGACAGTTGGGAAATGGACGGGATGGACCATGGTGTTGCCAAGGTGATTTTAATGAAATTTTGCATCAGGAGAAGGAAGGACGACGCATGAAAGTACAAAGAAAAATTGATGCATTCGAAAGGGCAGTGGTATACTTAATGCAATAACGGAAGAGGGACGGAACAGGTGTACGAGAGATTGGATAGGGTGCTCATCAACTCAAGGTGGGCAACTCAATACCCGGACACCGAATGTGTAAACAAAGTGGCGATGGAATCAGACCACATGCCAATGATTATAACAAAATAGAGGAGCCAAATAGAGTACAACAGGGTTTCTGATTTGAAGAAATGTGGCTCGAGAACCCGGAATGTAAGGATGTTATATGATCGGCTTGGAGGAAGCCGAAGGAGAACCAGTCGAACCGACCCACACTATGGCTAAGACTAGGGCAATGCAGGAGGAGTCTCATTAAATGGAGTAAAGGAAGGTTCGGGAACAATATGGTAAAATTGGGAAGGGAAAAACAAAGGCTCCAAGAGATTGGAAGCATAGAAACCCACGAGGAGGAAATCAATTTAAAACGACAAATCAACGATCCCTAGAAACAGGAGGAGCTGTATTGGAAACAAAGATCGAGGTCAAATGACTCACGCAAGGGGACCGAAACACAACATTCTTCAACCTGACAACAAATGCTCGGAGATGAAGAAATAGGCTAACCCGCATAAGGGAGGAGGGGAATGAGTGGATAACAAAGGGCCGAGACATAATGGAGGAAGTCAGGGGATACTATGAGAAGGCATTCATAACAGAAAACCCTGAGTAGGACTGTGGCACATTGGATAGCATACCAATCCATATAAGTGAGGAAATGAACTCAGATTTAACAAGGGAAGTAACAGAGGGAGGAGGTGAGAGAAGCGGTGTTCCAATTTGTGTGGGGGGGGGGGGGTCAAAGGCGTCGGGGCCAGCAGTTTTCCGAGTCTATTCTATCAAAGAAATTGGAACATTGTGGGCCCAGATGTCATCACCGCGGTCAGAGCCTTCCTCAAAACAGGTATCCTCCATTCATCCCTTAACCAAACTGATATAACCCTAATCCCAAAAGTGCCTAATCCGACACATGCATCTGAGTTTAGGCCTATAAGTTTATGTAATGTGTATAAGGTGATATCAAAATTGTTGGTGAATAGATTCAAAGTATATCTATCAGATCTTATCACGCATTTCCATAGTGCTTTTGTAGCAGGTCGTCTCATTCAGGATAACATCATGGTGACTCCTGAAGTATTCTACAATCTGGATAGTAGGGGAAACCGAATAGGGTAGAGTGTGCCCTAAAGTTGGACATGCAGAAAGCCTATGACCGAGTGGAGTGGGATTTCTTGTTGAAGAGTCTAGAAAAGAGAGGTTTTTGCCCCAAATGGGTCAAGTGGATGAAAACTACATCAACCTACAGGGTACTAGTGAATGGAACTTGAACCATACCCATCCAACCAAACAGGGGCATCAGACAGGGAAACCCCCTATCACCTAATCTATTTATATTGTTGGTTGATGTATTGTCAAGGACGATTGAGAGAGAGATACAGGAGAAGAAGCTAAAAGGGATAACCCTGGGTAGGGGTTGCCCGGAACTACATCATTTGTTCTTTGCAGATGACTCACTATTCTTTTTCCAAGGTACAATAGAGAATGCAAGTTGACTAAAGGAGCTCATAATGAAGTATTGCAACGTGTCGGGCCAACGAATAAATGAGTCAAAATCTACCCTCACGTTCAATAGGGGAGCGAATATGAACAGATGTGGAAAAATAGAGGAAGCCCTACAAATATCAAGAACGAGTGAACTGGGAAAATACCTGGGCCTACCGGCAGTTTGGGGAAGATAAAAAAAGGCGACATTGGGATATTTAAAGGAAATAACCAGGAACAAGATAAGCGGATGGAGAGTAAAGGCCCTCAACCAAGCGGGTAAGGAAATTCCCATCAAATCAGCGATAACGACGATTCCAGCATATGTGATGAGCATGTTTAAATTACCAAACCCTTGGTGTGCGGAAGTTAATTCGATGATTGCGAACTTTTGGTGGGGGCAAACGAATGAGGGTAGGAAGATCCATTGGAAAAGATGGCATGCCAAGAACAAACTCAAGGGTGGTTTGGTATTTAGAGAATTGGAAACATTTAACATGACCCTCCTTGTAAACATGGGCGGGAGGATGATAACCAAACCAAACACGCTATGGGTCCGGGTAATGCGAGGGATATACTATCCGGGGAGGGACATAGTCACGGCTCGAAAGGGCGGGCGCCTCGTGGGGATGGACAAGTTTGTTCAGCGGACGGGATCGAGTCTTGAGCGAAGGACTATGGAGTATAGGAGACGGGAAACCCATCCAAGTGTTTGGGGACCCCTGGGTTGACAAGATCGAAGGATACAAGATAAATATTTGACCGGATTGCGAGGTAAACCGAGACATCATGGTGGTCGAGCTTCTCCTGCAGGACTGAACCTGGAATGCCGACCTCATCTGAGCCATCACCGAACAAAGGGTGGCTATGCAAGTGCTGCAGGTCCAGGTTCCGCGACTGGAAGGCCAGGACTGACTGATTTGGCCACATATGAACGACGGGACAGTGACAGTCCAATCGGCTTACCACCAGATGAAGGACCTATTCGAGACTCATCCAAACTCCACCACCAACTCCGAAGATAGCGCTGATGATGGGTGGCGTGCCATATGGAAGTGCAATATGATACCAAAAGTTAAGAATTTCATGTGGCGGTTTCGCTCGAACTTATTACCGCTTATGACGAACCTTCAAAGGAGGGGAATGAATGTGCCGGTAAGTTGCTCGATATGTGATTTAGGTGAGGATAGGGAACATATGATGTATAAATGCAGGTGGACGGAAGGGGTATGGGCCAAACTACTATGGCTCAGATTGAACCATAACGATAATCACCACTTTGAAGATTGGGCACGAGCAAGACGAGAGGAAATAGGGATGACAAGGCACACTCATGAGACAAGGTGGAGACTATGTATAGTGATATGTTGGACATGGAGAGCAGCGACGATCGAAGGAAAAATGCTAAACCCGAGAGCCACGATCGAGGAAGTCAGGCCAACCCGCGAGCAGCTCAGGGTTGAGCTGAACACCATGCAGGATGAACCGAACCCTAGAGAGGCCAAAAGGTGGGGGCACCAAAACAAGGAGAAATGAAGATAAATTGTGATGCATCATGGTGTTCAAGAACAAAGATGGGACGAATCGGTGTAATTGCAAGGGATGAGGTAGGTTGTGTGATAGGAGGGGCAAATAGAATGATGCAGGGCCCGGACGTAACGACATTGGAGACTTAAGCCATCATGCTCGAAACGAGGTTGGCAATAGAGAAATGATGGAACCAAGTAGTGATCGAATCGGACTCGGAGGTGGTGATCAACAAATTGAACAACAAGGTACACCATTGGAAGATCGAAACGGTTTGCGAGAACATAAAAGCTTTGGCGAGAGAAGTTGAAGTGATTATATGGAAGAAGATTTGACGATCCGCAAATGAAAGCGACAAATGGATCGCGAAACAAGCAAGATTAGGAGTGCGACTAAGTGATTAGGTTGAAAGACTCTCACTCTTATTAAGTAACATTTTGAGTAATGATTGTAATAGTATCAAAACTAGTTTGAATCTGGATTGAATACAAACATCTTTTATGAAAAAAAAAAAGATATATAAAGATAATTTAATGAATAATATATTATGTTTTTTTTTTATTATTAACAAGTTTTAGAGATTATATGCAATAAATGACAATTAATAAAAATACTTCACAAAAGTTTGTAGCAATGAGTAATAATTGTTGTCATAGAATGTTTGTATTTAGCTCGGTATTAACTAAAACTATAATGTGTTTTAATGATGAATTACAACGCTTACTATCATTAAATACTTGTATACAGTGAAACACACTTTGTTGTTGATACCATTATGTAGTATTAATTTGATAAACGTTTAGTAACGACATATTATTGTATGAGCAACCTTTAGCCACATTTATTATTAAGATAAGATTTTAGTTGTCACTTAATGTTATTTAGGCTTGTTCATGAACCGGTTCGGGGTCCAACCGGTTCAGAACTGAACTGGTCTGGTTTGTAAAAACGGTATTTTTTCTGATTTTAAAAAAACTAGTATGATTTATGGAAAAAAAATTGGTCTGGTTCGAACTGTTTTGGTTTGATTTTTTTAATAAAAATTTGGTTCGAAAATAATCTGGTTCAAACAGAAACTAACCCGACTTAAAATCTTGTCCAACACACTTAACCGACTTAAAAAACACTGAACCGACTAAAAAATACACTGGACCATCTAAATAACACACTGAATCGATTGAAAATCTATTCCACAACCGATTGAAATCCTATCCAACATCAACATACGAGAGTCCAATACATCTCTAGGTTTGGTTTATTGAAGACATCTCTAGGTTTGGTTTACTTTCAGACCGGTTTAGTTGATTTTGCTTCAAACCGGTTCTAAAATTATATAGGTTTAAAGTAGTTTGATTTAAATTGAAGTATACACCAGTATCAAAAAACGAGTCGATCCAAACCGATTCAAACTGAATTCTTGGTACTAGTTTGAACTGGTCTATTTGAAATCTAAAAACTTATTTGGTTTTGGAACTAGTTCGGCCGAACCGGTTCGAACCAAACCAGAACCAGACCAGTTCATCTGAACCGATTAAATTGAACAAGCATAATGTTATTGACCACAAATGATCATTTATTGATGGAAAATGATCGATTTTTATTCTTTTTTGATAATTTAGAAAATGTTCAACTGGTCAATTACCTGTTGCAATTAGATAATAATAATTATTATAATACTAGTCCTTATAACTTTTATAAGTCTTTTTATATATAATTTTTTTTTGGCCAATAGAAGTTGCGCTTCCTATTAATTCGAAAACAAAACGTCTGCATACATATCATCGTCTTTCAACAAAAGTAAACATAAAAGGTGTGGGGGTTGTTACCCCAGTCATAATGACACATCCTCGAAAGAGCTAACTTAGCAACCCAATCCGCACATTGGTTTGCAATCCTAGGAGTCCAACTCCAAGATAGGTTTGTGATGGAGGTAGCTAGTAGAAGACCGTTCTGCATGATGGTTTCGATTCGCCAAGATTTATCTATCCCGCGAATGTGGTTTATGATCGAAATCGCATCCGACTCTATAATGATATTAGTCCACCCCATTCCCCTTGCTAGCTTGATTCCTTCACACACCGCTTAAGCCTCCAAGTACTCGACATTATCCGCTTCCTCCGACCCTTGGAAGCCTCCGATTACCTGACCTCAATCGTTTCTCGCTATGACACCAAGCCCGCCTATTTTAGTCGAGCTACACCATGCAACATATGTATTAATCTTGACCACTCCCGGGCTCGGTCTTCTCCATGCTAGAGTATCCCCATCCCCATCCCGCATGCAGTTCAGGCGATTCGTCTCCAGCGTGGGCACTAGTGACCGGGAGTATTCAGACAGCATCCTCCTCACCTCTACCGTGACCAGACCTGAGCATGGTGGCTTGTTGTTGAAAGCTTGGTCGCACCTAGCCTTCCAAATGGACCAGCAGGCCGCCAACGTTGTCCTCCATCGCTCGTCCCTGTTCTGGCCAGTCCTGCCTCTGTCGTCAGCTCTCTTCAACAGCCACGCCTCCAACGATAGACAGCCATCCGTCGGGTCTGTGATACCCAGCAGTTGCCTACACACCTGTCTCACCTAGGAGCAGCCCAGCACAAGGTGTTCTGTCGTCTCCACCTGATCGCACATGGGACATGTTGGCACCACCTACACACCCCTCCTGACTAAGTTAGCTCGGATAGGAACTACTCTAGCTGCCATCTTCCACCCGAACATCTTGATCTTCTGTGGCAGCTTAGCCTTCAAAATGGGGTTCCACAGGTGCTGCATACGGTCCTCCATGCGACTTGGCTCGGTCATGCTGCTGGTTCTGATAAAGTGGTAAGCAGACCTCACTGTCACCGATCCCCCTCTCTCGAAGGGCCAAATCATCTCATCATCTCCCTGCTCCATCGGAATGGGAATCTGCAGGACAACGTTCGCCTCTTCCGGTGACAGGGCTGCCTTCACTCTATTCTCCCTCCACGTCCTGGCCCCTTCGTCGATCCATTCATGTAGACGGCAGTTGGCTTGTGACACGGTGATTGGATGCTGGCCCAGCCTCGTCTCGTATCGCCCTGGCAGCCACGGGTCCAGGAAGGGTCGGATCACCTTGCCATCCTCGAGAGCCCACACACCAGCTGCTCGTAGTGTGTCCCGACCTGCAAGCATGCTGGACCAGCCCCATGAGGCTCTATATCCTTTAGCTGCATCCATGAATGAAGAGTTTGGGAAATGCATACCCTTTAAGAACTTTACCTATAGCGACTTCGATTCCTAATTGATCCGGTTTGCCATCTTACTCAGTAGAGCCGTATTAAAAGACTCCAACCCACGAAATCCCATGCCACCCCGATCCTTTGATGTGGTCATATCCTCCCATGACCTCCAGTGGATTTTCCTCTCCCCGTTTGATGCTCCCCACCAAAACCGAGCAATGATAGCATTGATCTTTTTACACCAAGTCTTAGGAAGCTTAAACACATTCATAGCATAGGTGGGAATATCAGTAATAACAGCTTTAATTAGTACCTCTTTACCCGCATTATTGAGCAGTTTTGATCTCCACCCCACCAACGTTTTCACTATCTTGTCTTCCAAGAAAGACAGGGTATCGACTTTTGATCTTCCCCATACTGAAGGCAGGCCTAGGTACTTCCCCGGATTACTGGATATGGTCATGCCCAAGACCTCCGCCACCTCCATTGACTCGTCCCTATCCGCACATGTCGCACAGAAGAAGAAGGGCTTCGCAAAATTTACCTTCTGACCCGAGGCCCCTCAATACTGGTCCAACGTGTCCTTAAGAGCTCGTGCATTGTTGACTGTTCCTTTGAGGAAGAACAGTGATTCATCCACGAAGAAGAGGCGGTGTATCTCTGGGCATGTCCTCGGTTTGATCCCAAGAAGCTCTCTGTTACTAACCCTCTTTTCCATCATCCTCGATAGGACATCAGCTACAATGAAAAACAAGTAAGGGGATAGGGGCTCCCCTTGTCTCAAGCCTCTATATGGACTTATGGTATCTGTCCTCTTCCCATTTATTATGACACAGTATGAGACTGTTGATAAGCACGCCTTTATCCATTCGACCCATCTATGGTGGAAACCTCTTTTCAGAAGCACCTCTAATAGAAAGTCTCATTCTACCCTGTCATACGCTTTTTGCATGTCGAGTTTCAACGCACAGTCTGATCTGGTCCCCGAATCTCCCCTCCTCCTCTTGTTGCTAAGGTGGTGGAACATCTCGTGCGCTATCAAAATATTATCCTGAATTTGTCTTCCTGTCACAAACGCACTTTGAAACGGGGTGATAAGTTCTGGCAAATAGGTTTTCAACCTATTTGCTAGAACCTTTGAGACAATTTTATATCAAAAGTTACATAAACTCATGGGGCGATAATTAGAGGCACATTCAGGTTTAGGGATTTTTTGGAATAAGGGTAATATCAATCTGATTAAGGAAAGAAGGAAGTATACCTGTTGAGAGGAAGGCTTTGACCAAGGTGACGATATCTGGACCGACATCGTTCCAGTTCCGTTGAAAGAAGGCTCCCGAGAAACCATCCGGACTCGGCGCCCTTGGGCCCCATCTGATATACTGCCCGTCTCACCTCCTCTTCCGTTACTGCCTTCGTGAGGTTGTTAATTGTGTCTGAAGAGATCTGCGTAGGCAAGCAATTCAGGATATCACCAAACCCCCTCATATCTGATTCATCCCCTCGATCCGACTGGAATAGGCCGGTGTAGAAATTGTGGATCTCCCGGATAATTTCTTCTTCCTTGTCTATCCATCTACCTTCCGCATCACGAATCTTAACAATCTTGTTTCTCCTCCTTCGTTCCAGGGTGGTATGGTGAAAGAACTTAGAGTTACGATCACCATGTTTTAGCCAGCTTACTCGTGATCGTTGTCTCCAATAAATCTCCTCGTTCTTCCAAAGCGCATTAATCTTGGATTTGAGGTCCTTTTCCTCCTCCCTTATCTCATGGGTTGGGGGTGCTCCGTTAAGCTGGGCTAATCGAACCTTCGCCTTTTCAATCTCCTTCTTATTGTTTTTCGAATCTTAGTTTACTCCATCCCGTGATCTCCCTTCGACATGATGCAAATTTCGGTTTTAGGTCCTCCACCCTACTAATACGCCCACCTCTAGTCCACGCTTTCTTTATTACCTTAAAACACTATTGTTTCTCAAGCCACATTTCCTCAAACCTGAATCTCCGCCTCCCTTTAGAATCCGAACAATCAAGTACAAGGGTGATAGGTGAGTGGTCTGACCCAATTGCTAAACCGTTTAAGCATTGCGCTCTGTTGTATTTAGCGCACCACGTATCATTTGCTATAACCCGATCCAGTCTCTCTGATACTCGTTCATCCCCACCCCGATTGTTAGACCCTGTGTGCATTTGACCTTTGAAACCAATGTCTCCCAGACCTAGGTCTTCTTGAAGACTATTGAATGCATCTATTTTCCTTTGATCCTTTCGGCGCCCACCTATCTTCTCATCATGATTGGCAATGTCGTTAAAGTCACCTAGGCATATCCAAGGCTACAAACGATTTGCCCCTATCCCCCTTAATCTATTCCATAGGTGTAATCGCCTCCCACTGTCTGTGTCTCCATAAATGCATTAAATGAACATTTTCTCCCCATCCACTTCGAATTGGACTTCGCAGTCTATAATGTTCTTACTGATATGCCCACACTTCACTGTAACCTCATTAGACCACCACAAAGCCAACCCTCCACTAGATCCGACCGGGTTCACATACAACGCTTTCTCCAATTTTACATCCCTTCTAATCCGTTCACAAGGAGCTTCCGGTTGTTTCATTTCGATCAAGAAAACGATGACCGACCAGACTCTTCTTATGTGGTCTTTTAGGTGGCGAACTGTTAGGGGAGACCCCAACCCGTGACCGTTCCAACTGAGGATGCTCATTGGGTCTGTGTGGCTGTTTGGGGACAGCCACCATAACCCGATCTTGTGTTTGGTTTTGAAACTCTTCTTACTCCCTTTTCCTCGTTCTTTTTCCTGTGTTTACCTTTCTGTGAACACCGAACCGTCCGCCCCCAACTAAAGCACTTCCACCAGCTATGTAACTATTGTCCATTCTCTGTTCTCTATGCCCCTGGATCTTTCTCTTCTTCTTCAAAGGATGTTGACACACCTCCTTGGTTTCTTGCGTAGCGTGACTCTCCATGCAGACCAGGGGGTCATTTGGGAAGTCAATGAGGTATTCCGACGAGATAGGGGTGATGTGCTCCTGGGTTAAGAGTCTGTTGGTGGATGGGAACCCTACGGGTTGGCCAGGTTTCCTATGTGGGAATGAAGTTACGGTTGGTTGGTAGCCTTGTGGGTGGGTTTGGTACTCGGAAGGCCAAAGGTCGAACTGGTGCTGGAGGTAGGGTTGATATAGGGTTTGGTCAGTATCTGTTGACAGGTCAGTGATGGTCAAGGGGATGTGGCTACTTTGGGCTTGGGCGGTTGAGAGGAACTTGTGGAGTGGTTGGTTGGGCGTGGTTGTGGAGTGGTTGGGCACGGTGGTGGACGGGTAACAGGCAAATGTTCTTATTGTTTTTTGATAATTTAGAAAATGTTCAAGTGGTCAATTACTTGTTACAATTAGATAATGCGTCATGTAATAATAATAATTATTATTATATTATAAGACTAGTCCTTATAACTTTTATAAGTCTTTTTATATGGATAGTAATCATACGTTGGGTGCTTAAAATATTGGAAAGAAATGAATATTTTATATATGTATATATTTTATGAAAAATAATATTCATAATTATGTTTATAATATATATTTTAGCAAGTGGATATATAATTGCTTAATCCCACGTGGATATATAGTAGCAGGCTAGCAGGATATATATTATTAGCTATTTAAACAACCAACGTTTTGTTTAGTGGTATAATTTTTTTTTGACCAATAATGGGTGCAATCCTCCAAGCAAAGTCACGCCCGTGAATGTGGTTGATGACATTCCGAGCGTCTGTTTCAATGACAATCTTCGGCCATCCCATGTCGACCGCCAATTTGACCGCGTGAAACACCGCTTGGGCCTCGATCTCATCCACCGAACCCGCCCACAACACATCCGCTCGGGCACCTAAGATATGCCCTCTGTCGTCCCTAGCCAAGACACCATAGCCTCCCCGAAGGGTCGAGTCACACCAAGCACCATCACAGTTAATCTTCACCTTACCTTGGCTAGGTCCGATCCACGCACGAATCAGTCGGGTGTCTTGTGCCGAAAGGTTCGGTGTAGCCATCTCCATTAGCGCCCGATCAATCTCCACGAGAACTGTCGTAGTGCATGGCTGAATGTTCTCGTACACAAGCTTACACCTAGTCTTCCACACCACCCAACATACCACCATTAGGCGCCTCCAAACCTGCTTAGTTTCCGATCGTCGAGCACTCCCTGTCGCGGTGGCTGCCACGAGCCATTCGTCCATGGACCGAATGCCCCTCGCCAGTCCCGCTTCATCCAAGTGGTGTCGCCAAACCTGATTTGCCCAAGGACACTCGAACATCATGTGTTCTCGGGACTCCAAAACATTACAACCGGGACATAAGCAATCAATTAAAACTCCCCTACGCGCAAGAGAAACTCTAGTCGGAAGAGCATCGGAAGCTAATTTCCAGATAAAAGCCTTAATCTTTGGCCAAACATTAGCTCCCCATATTGCCGGCCACACTGAAGGAATGTCAGGCCCCGGTGTTCGGTTCAGGTCCAAGATATGACGTTGTTGGTCGTTTGTCGAGTGGATCCAGTGGTAGACCGATTTGACCGAAGGTTGACCCGAGCGTGAGTGAGGCCATCTGTGCGTGTCCTGAGGCTGTGCCATCGGGATGTGCTGTTGGAGGACAGCATCGACGTCTTCATGGTGGACAGCTAGCCGGACTGCATGCTCGTCCCATGCTGCCCGGTCCTGGCCGAACCAACTCGCGACCCGCAGCTGTGGTGTCTGGACCGAGACATCTCTCGGCCTGATTCTGGTGTGTCTCCTTGATGTAACCCATGTGTCGTCAAAGGGATGGATCGAGTTGCCGTCTCCAAGGGCCCACGCACCCCCGGCCTTTATGACCGACCTCCCCTCGAGAAGGCTAGCCCAAGCCCAAGAAGGCCTACTCCCCGAACCCGCCTGCAAGAAAGATTGTGACGGGAAATACAAACCCTTCAAGAACCTAACCCCTAATGATGTCGGCTCCGAGAGGATACGCGAAGCCATATTCGCCAAAATCGCACGGTTGAAATCTTGCATTTCTCTAAAACCGTAACCTCCAATCGATTTTGCCTTTGTCATCGCACCCCAATTCCTCCAATGAATCTTTCGCGTGCCATCGTGAGCTCCCCACCAAAACCGTGCCACGAGCCCATTGATCTCGTTGCACCACGAGACCGGGAGCTTGAAGATGTGCATTACATACGTTGGGATGGCGCTAAGAACCGATTTGATCAAGATCTCCTTACCCGCGTTGTTTAAGAGCTTGTTTCTCCAACATTTGATCTTGTCCCGTACCCTCTCCTTAAGATAGTTGAGCGCGTCCCGTCTTGACCTACCCCACACGGTCGGAAGTCCAAGGTAGAACCCCGGGTCAATAGTTTGATTCACTCCAAAGATCTGTGAGATGTCACTCTTATACTCCTCATTCGCCGCCGAGTTGAAATAGAGTGCCGACTTGGAGAAATTGATCTTCTGTCCTGAGTAGTCACAATACTCCTTGAGAGAGTTCTTGAGGTTTGTGGCTAGTGATAGAGGACCCTTCAGGAAGAAAATCGAGTCATCTGCGAAGAACAGGTGTTGGATCTCCGGGCATTCTCTTTTGGGGCGTATCCCTCTAATATTTCCCTGATTGACCTGGTCTTCCATCATTCTATATAAAACATCAGCAACTAAGATGAAAAGATAAGGTGAAAGAGGATCACCCTGTCTAAGTCCCCTTGTTGGTACGATTGTTGCCGACTGTTTCCCGTTAACCGTAACCCTGTAGGTCACGGTTGAAATGCACGCCTTAATCCACTGAATCCATTTGTCATGAAACCCCCTCTTCCGGAGGCCCTCAAGAAGAAAGTCTCACTCGATCCGATCATATGCCTTCTGCATATCTATCTTGAGGGCACACTCCGTTCTGCATGACTGTGTTCTTGGCTTGACTCTTGTCTTTCAGGAAATGAAACATCTCATGCGCGATGATGATTCTATCCTGAATACGCCTCCCTGAAACAAATGCACTCTGGAACGGGGTGATCAACTCTGGCAAGATAGTTTTTAGTCTATTTGCCAGAACCTTCGAGATGATTTTATAGCCAAAGTTACACAAACTTATCGGTCTAAAATCAGATGCGCATAATGGGTCAGATATCTTAGGAATCAAGGTAATATGAGTATGGTTCAGAGATTGTGGCAATAAACCTGATGTGAGGAAGGCGTTGACTAGGGTGAGCAAATCTGGTCCGGTTGTGGCCCAACTCTTTTGGAAAAACGTGCCTGAAAAGCCATCCGGACCTGGTGCCTTGGAACCCCCCATCTGAAAACAGGCCCGTCTAACCTCCTCCATCGACGCCAACCCCGTTAACTCACTGTTCATGTCATCTGTCACCCTTTTCGGAATACAATTCAGAATGTGGCTCGGCATGGTGTCCAGACCGAAAGTTCCTCTATCCGTGGAGAACAACGAGGCATAAAACGAATGCAGCTCGGCCCTTATGTCACTCTCCCTATCCAACCAAACCCCGTTCCCATCTCTTAAACGGACAATCTTGTTCCGCCTCCTCCGTGACAAGGTAGTTTGGTGGAAAAACTTGGTATTCCTATCACCTTGAGAAAGCCACTTAACCCGCGACCGTTGCTTCCAAAAGATCTCCTCACGTTTCCACAATGCATGAATCTTTGATTTGAGCGATATTTCTTCGTCCATCCTAGCATCCATGTCGATAGAGGGCGGCAAATTCCTAAGTTGGAATTTAACCTTAGCAATTTCCTTTATGTTGTGCTTGAACTCCTTGGAGCTCCACTCCAAGAGCGATGCTCTACATCGATCCAACTTCAGTTTTAGTTCGGGAACCCTTCGTAATGGCCCTCCTCTTTGCCAAGCTCGTCTTATAACATCGTGGCATTCCTCCTTCTCAAGCCACATCTCCTCAAACCGAAACTGTTTTCGACCTCTTCTTTCGTGATGCTTTAGGCGAATGCAAATGGGTGCGTGGTCCGAGCCGATGATTAGCTCGTGAACACATTGGGCCGATGGAAACATTGATAGCCAAGCCGGGTTCGCAATCGCTCGATCAAGTCTTTCCCTTATCCTATCGACTCCCCTTCTATTGTTGGACCAAGTGTAAATAGGCCCATTGAAACCAATGTCTTCCAAGGTGAGGTCCTCCATGAGCATGTTAAACCCGTCTATTTTTGATTGATCCTTTCGGCCCCCCTCCTTCTCATTATGGTGTGATATATCGTTGAAGTCCCCCACGCATACCCACGCCTCCGACCTATTCAGCCCTATCCTCTTCAGATCTTCCCAATTAATGCATCTCCTTTGGAAATTTGAGTCGCCATAAACCCAAGTAACCCTACACGACCCTCCCCATTCCGAGCTTGACACCGTCGTGTCAATGAAATTCTTATCTTGTCTATGAATCTGAACATCAATCTCCTTTGTCCACCACAATGCGAGACCGCCACTAATCCCCACCGGGTGTACGTACGTCCCCTCATCCATACCTACTTGCCGTCGAATCCTCTCACAATGGGTCTCGTCCTTATTTGTTTCCATGATAAAAACAATAGACGGGCGAGAACCCTTAACCAGGTCTTTTAGGTGGCGAATTGTCAGGGGAGACCCCAACCCCTGACAATTCCAACTGATGAAATTCATCTGGAACCCGTGGCTGTTTTGGGACAGCCACCGGAACCCTTTGAGTTATCAGATTGTTTAACCACCCTCACCCCTTTCCTTCTCACCACCTGCCTAGAGGTTGTTCCCGTCCTGCTTTCCGCCGGTTGGTCCTTGGAAAAGCAAATCATCGCGCCCTGCCCAATGGAGGACGGACCACTTTGTGTCTTCCTTTTTTTGGCCGGTGCCCTTTCAACCTTAGCCTCTCCCGTTCTCTTAATCAGCTGTGGTTCCGTAATTGGCATCGAGGATCCCTTAATACTGATCTGAGTCCTACTCGCAAGGTCGACCCCTGTAGAAGCAACCTGAGTTAGCAAAGTCGGGACCGCCGACTGGGCTGTGTGCATTTGGTCAGCAAAAGGAGGCCCGAGATGATCATCAGTTGTCGAGATGTGCGGACTCCCGGACTCTGTTGGCAACTCTTCTGTCGGGACCATGTCACGGCCAAGAGGGGTAGATAACTTGAGAGCCAAGTCACAAGGTGGGCATGCCGTGACATGTGGTGAGTCCCCTGGTTCTGCATTTAAATCAAACACCTGAGTCTCCATAGACACCATGGAAGACCCGTCCGACACCAGGATTGGATCCTGCTGGTTCTGACACGAAGGGCCCACGACAATAGGAACCCCGTGTGCCGAGAGGTTGGATCCCTCCTTGTGCATTTGTGTGTCCATGTTTGGCTCATCCCGACCCGGGTCTTCAACATTGTGGCTGCCCCCTGTCACCTTGACCCCCATTTCCTTTTGTTCACGAGCAGACCTAATG
The DNA here is from genome assembly GCA_946814005.1 of Chamaenerion angustifolium. Classification (NCBI taxonomy): domain Eukaryota; kingdom Viridiplantae; phylum Streptophyta; class Magnoliopsida; order Myrtales; family Onagraceae; genus Chamaenerion; species Chamaenerion angustifolium. The sequence goes on from OX328270.1 coordinate 6,371,479, forward strand.
GACTTGTTACTGGCAGACTGACTATGACGGTCCCCCGCTTGCCATTTTCTCGAGCCTCCTTGGTAAGAAGAGTAACCGTGAGTGCCTTGATTAGGTCCCTTTTCCTTCATTATCTCGCTCCAGGACTTAAACTGATGGTCCCTGGAGGTGGCCGGCCGTGCACCCCCCCCCCCCCCCCCCCCCCACGGTGAGCCATCTGTTTATGGTCCTAGGGCGATCGCATGAAATCCAAGGACCGTATAACGGAGACCCATTTTCCGGGTCAGCGATGACAGGTTCTGAGCATGACCTAGACGAGTGCCCCACAAGTCCGCATCCATAACAAATATCCGTGATTCTCTCGTACCGAACCGATGCCCATCTCTCCGTCCCCTTTGAATCTGTCCATTGAAATCTAGGCATTAAAGGTGACAAAGAATCCACCTCCACCTGCACCCGTAAGAACGTTCGTTGCTTAATCACACTGTAATCCTCCGATCTTACACACCTGCCTATGCTGTTACCTATGGCTTCCGCATTCGGTTTATTCATCATTTCAAGGCTTAGACCATGTATCTGAACCCACATCATGATCTTTGTGAAATCAATTTCTGCAATTGAGCTATCCACAGGGCAAGGTTTCACATTCAAACATAAGCCATGTATCGACCAAGGAGATAAGTCCAACACCTGATCCCTATCTCTAGCCGTGGCAAAATCAAATGCTAGTGTATTCTCATTAACCTCGCCAATATGAACTTGTCCGTACCTTGCCCAAGCCTCCTTAAGAACCACCTTAATCACATTGTTCTTCAAGTGCTTCGCAGAAACCAGCATCCCCAATGCTCTAAACTCTGGCATATGCTCTTTTTCCAGCCCAAGGGTTTCCGAAGACACCAAGCTCAGCTTGGCCATTCCCGGCGGCGGTTCCACTCTGGAATTGGTTCCACTCGCCATAGGCGTGCCCACAACCAGAATTGCTCACTCCCGTCTCTGCCAACCTACACACAGAGAAAAGGAAGAAGAAAAGCAAGAATAGAAAGTAGGATAATGAGTTACTCCAGCACCGTGAGGGCAGAGTAAGACAAACGTGGCGACGATCGGTTTGGAGGGAAGCAATACGGTCAGACGGGCAGCAACAAAGGGGACAGTACTAGTAAGTAGTGGCTTTAGCTCAAATAAGCGATCGACAAGCTCAATTTGACAGAACAACAATCCACACGAAAAGTCCCAAAAATTAGGGCTTGAATTGAAAACCCGCGAGCTGGAAGAGAAGCGTGGGGAAAGAACCTGGCTTGAGATCGAAGCTGAGTTGGCGGTTGATTGGCCAAGTCCAGCTGAGGATTCCAAGCCGGATGCGACAATCAATGGGGCTGCTTAGCTGCGAGAGGAGCTTCACTCCTTGGAAACGGGCGACCACATGTCCGCCATGGATACGGGAGAAGCACGTCGAATGCACGCGCGCGGGAGAAAAAACTCCATTTAGTGGTATAATTGGGTTGTGTTGCCTTTGCTTCTTCGTTCTATTTTGTGAGGTATATAATTAGGAACGACATATATGAGCAATATTTGGTTATAATAACCCATAAAAAAGGCTCCTTTTTTTAATAATTAAATTTTAAACAATTAAGTGTTGTTTTTTCAATTTAATAATATAAAATTTTCAAAATTCAATCTCGATATACGATCGTAATTAATTATTTACCTACTTAAAAAAAATAGAGTAGATTCATTATTTAACTTCGACATTTAATGTCACAAATAATAATAAGTTTTGATGTCACGACTGACCATACGACATACGCTATAGTTAAAGTTGATATTAAAAAACTTGACTAAAATTGATTAATTTTAACCATAGAAATCGAAATTCAATGTTGTTTTGCCTCGATTGATTTGTAATTTAAATGTATATATATATATATGTATTATTTTTAAATTTTGAGTAGGTAGCCAATTGACTTAAAATTCAACAGTATTTATCTTTCAAGTTTCAATTTGTATACATTTTTTTTATCTATGAAACAAATGATGGACAAATGATGTTAAATTAATAGTTAATCCAATCCCTACAATTTGCAAAACTCCTAATCCACATTGAATTAAAAAATCTAAGCCAAAATAGAAAAACAATCATAAATCAAACAGTATATTTTAGTCTAAATTTTCCGATTCAATTCGATTTGGATAAATTTTTGCCCTTCACTTCTTTTTTTTTTTTTTTTGGCCAAGTGCCCTTCACTTCTACATCAAAAGTGGTTGTAAATATATATACTTCTTTATAGAAGGAAGAAAAGAAACTTCATTTCCTAACACAGACAAAAAAAACGACTTTGACAGTCAAGAGTTCTAATAATGGTTCCAATAATATATAATATTTAACTTATATTATCCAATAATATCTTAAGGTATTTTGTATTAATATATCATACGTTTTGTCTGAGATATTATTATTTAGTGTTTTTGTTACATTTTTCAATTAAATAATAATGTGAGTTGTATATATTATATTAAATTAGAACCAGTCAATTTCATGTCATTGGGACTTGAATATATAATATAATTTTTAATTCACATATAATTTATATAATAAAATTATATGAGTTTTAAATAAAAGTTCTAAAATAATCTTCAAAAATTAGAAAATGATTTATAAAAAATAATTAACAAGAAAAAATGTAAATAAAATAAATATAAATTTATATTAAAATTTTAAATTATAAATCCTAAATTATAAAATATAAAATATCTTATTTATAAATTTATTAAAAATTAGGAAAATAGAAGAAAAAAACTTGTTTTGGATAATTGGAGTCTGCTTTTTTAATTCACATATAATTTATATAATAAAATTATATGAGTTTTAAATAAAAGTTCTAAAATAATCTTCAAAAATTAGAAAATGATTTATAAAAAATAATTAACAAGAAAAAATGTAAATAAAATAAATATAAATTTATATTAAAATTTTAAATTATAAATCCTAAATTATAAAATATCTTATTTATAAATTTATTAAAAATTAGGAAAATAGAAGAAAAAAACTTGTTTTGGATAATTGGAGTCCAATTAGCCTAAATCAGGGTCGAACACAACCAAGGGTTCGACCATGGAGTGGGTCAATCGGACCCCAAGGGTCCTAGTCTAGTGTAGCCTCTTTTTTTTTTCAGTGTTAAAAAAAAAGTTTTATAATTTGTATTTATATTTTAATTTACTATTTTTTATGTTAACTAAGTGTTTCTATTTTCAAATTTATATATATTTATTTATTTATTTATATGTAAAGCTTTTTAAAATATAATTTTTCCTATTTATTTTTTATTTACCTTACGTAAGCGTCACATCAATATTCTGTTTAGTCAAATTTATCCATCACAATAATTTAAACTACAAATTATCATTTTGAAACATAAATATCATAAAATAATATATAAATAAATACCGATAAATCTAAATTACCATTAAATTATTATTATGTCTCTGTGTACTTTCTTATATATATATTATATACTTCAAGACTAACAGACAAAAAAACGACTTTGACTGTACAGAGGCGGCTTCTTTAGTAGTTATAGTGGATAGTGGGACCCAGACCCCACTTGATTTATATATATTATTTTAAGTATAAGTATATTTTTTATCACAACCGGACCGGCCATCGAACCAGCGAGGAGGCCGGTTCACGGTTCGGCCATTTCAACCCGTTTCAGTGTGCGTTTCAGTGTTCACGATGGGAAAAAAATTGAAAACTTAAAATACATACATAGTCTCAAACACAAACATAATTATCTCAAACTACATAGTTTCACACACACAAACTACATAGTTTCAATATCAAACACACATTACTCTCAATTCTCAAACACAATACACAATAGTAGTGAACCGATTTAACCGATTGGGTTAAGCCGATTAGTTTGTGCAGAATCAAAAACCGGAAACCCCAAAAAAAATGGCCGAAAAAAACCCAACCCCCAAAAAAAATTAGCTAAAAAGTGAACCGAAACCCGACCGGTTTTTTAAAAACCACCCGATTTTCTAAAAACCGCCCAGTTCTTACACTGTTCATTTGTAAAATGGTCTTTTAACATAACCAAACCGGATAGGGGTCCAGTTTCCGGTCGGACCGCTGGTATGGTCCGGTTCTGATAACTATGATTTTACATAGTATTTATAAGTATAAGCAGTGTTATCAGAATCAGATCGGACCGGTGGTCAGACCGGGTCCGACCGGGAACCGGACTCTGTCCGGTATGGTTCAGATAAAATACCGTTTTGCAAATGAACAGTGTTTGACCGAATTGAACTGAGTGATTTTTGTAAAACCGGACGATTTTTCAAAAATCGATCGCTTTCTATTCAATTTTTAGGCTAACTTTTTCCAACCAAACGGTTTTCCATTTTTTCCAAACCGATCGGTTTGTAGACTATATACATATTTTTAATTTTTTTCCTTGTGAATAGTGAACCACACGTCAAAACGGGTCTGAACGGGTTAGACTGGTCGAACCAGGAACCGGACCCCTTGCCGGTTCGATGACCGGTCCGGTTCTAATAACAATGAGTACAGTGACGGATATGGTTCATTAGAAGTGGGGTCCTAGGACCCCACTTGTTTTTTTTATCTACTTAATTTTATTGGTTCAAAAAAAAATTTTCCTGATTTTTTATTAAATACCCACTAAATTATGAGAGGGACCCCGCTTGAGTACCCCATTTGGAACAGGAATTCTAATCAACCGAGCAGCTTGGGAATGGGAACCCACTTGCTTGGGTTCCCAGATCCGCCGCTGAATGAGTATACATATATTTTACATAGTACTTATTAGCACTCTCGTTAAATTTTGGTATGGAGCTCAGTTGACAGTTCGAGCTCAACTCTTTATGCATTTATTTTTTAAGTGTGATATAATGTTCAATTCTTAGTGAAGTTAAAGTGAAGTATTATTTAGAAGTCTCAACTTTAAAAAATATTTTATTTGATTTTTTTAATATATTTAGTATTTCAATTTCGTTTGATGTTTAATTAAAAAAAAATTTATATTTCTTCTTAAAACGATAATAATATTTTTTAGTTTTACTTTAAAGTATGCGCATATCAGAAAATCGGATACCAATTTATTTCTTTAGAATTTAAGTTATATACTAAATAATGTATATGACAAAGTGATTGATTTTTGGGTTGTAAATGAGACCCTTTATACCACGGTAGATAAAGTCATGAAAATGATAATATGTTTGTTTCACTTATCAAGAATTATTCTATCTAGTTTAGTTAATATAAATTACTAATACTACTTATACAAAAATAATTGAATTATTGTGTCATTTTATTTTAAACTATTGTATATATATAGTTTACATTTTATTAAAAAAATATATATTTTTTCAATCTAAATTGATACCAATTTTTTTTAATGAGTTAGTATAAAAAATCGTAAAAGGACTCATTTCCTAGAGCGCGCATGATCATATATTATAGATATATGTTTTGTTTTGTTTTGCCAATCATTATATATATATGTATAATTATGAAAATGAGTGGTATTATTCAGTGCTTACTTACTTTTCTTTTGGCCAAAATTCAGTGCTTACATACTCTACCAGAAAAATAATGGTACGGAATGAATATTTTATATATACGATTTCGAAATCTAAACATTTAATTTTAAACTTGTTATATAAATATTTATAGGTTATTATTTAATTTATATATAAATAAAATAATTATAGACAAATTAAATTTAGTGAAGTAACAAATAAATCTAGTAATTAATCATATAATATAATTTATGAATTTTAAAATGTCGCTTATAAATATAATGTTCTATGCCTACATACTTTCGTAAAAAGTATAATTAAAGAGATATAATTTGATTTGATTAATTTAGATAATAATATGTGAGAAAACACGTAATTTTTAAGTTTAACAATTAATTTTAAAACTAAATTTCTGATATAGCATAACCAGTTAAACCACCCATTGTTTCACCCCTAGTATGTGTACATGATCTTCACATGTTTCACACATATATATATATACGTCTGCAGGTAGAGTCTTCAGTGCTTACCTTCATCATTAATTCGTTTTTGTAGAGAGAAGAGAACTACCTACCTACCCTCCCTCTAATTTTCTGCAGATCATTTTGCTGTTCCTTAATTCATATGAACATATAGAACCAGCAGTTTGATTGAGGTTGTGAAGGTAAGAAACCCAACCATTTATATTTCTCTCTTAACATTACTTCATTTGTTATTCACTTACTATATTATGTATGAATATATATATATATATAATTCTAAAATTTGTATGTTCCTTAGGTGATAATGGATTCCAACAAGAACAAATTTATCAGGTTGGCGATCATTTGGTTGTTTGTTAACAACCTGGTTTTTCATTAAATAAATGGTTTTTTTGTTATGGTGTGTGCAGGTTTAAAGAGTACTTAAGTCCTGAGCATCATCATCATCATAGCATGAGGGAAAGCTTTGAATCAGGTAAAATTCGTGGATGTTTGATTGTTGTCCAAAGAGGATGGAACAAAGGGTGTGAAATGATGAGAAAATCTTTCATACAACGACGAAGACGACAACCAAGTTCATCTAAATCATCAGAACTGGATCAAGCTGTAGCTCAAATACGTAGCAATACAGATGAGAAACATAATAATGTAATTAAGCCTAACGGCAACTTTCTGCCGCGCTGGAACAAAGGAATGCTTATACTGTGTCTCTTTGCCCTTGCTCTGGACCCTCTCTTCTTTTACATTCCAGTGATTAATCTGACAGACAAATGCCTGGACCTTGACAAGAAGATGCAGACGGCAGCCTGCATTCTAAGGACAATAGTGGATGTATTCTACGTGTCTCATATAGTAATTCAGTTCCACACAGGCTTCATTCCTCGTTCTTCCCAAGTGTTTGGGAGAGGTGATTTGGTTTATGATCGGTTTGCTATAGCTCGAAGATACTTGTCTTCATACTTCTTTGTTGACATACTAGCAATTCTACCAGCCCCTCAGGTATTTGTTTTGTTAATGACGTCAATTCACTCACATGTTTACTCATATTATTATTTGCAATCATCTATATTGATATTTACACTTATATGGTGCATCATCCATATTGATATTTACACATTATTATCTGCATCAACGTTAGAGTAATGTTTATGTTAAAATGACAATTTTGTCCTTTTATTAATCTTTTCTTAATCTCGGAACGATTAGAACTAAAAAATGCAAACTTGAGTTTGATTATGTGTTCGAATTGAACCCATAAACGTGAATTGCTCAAATTTTTCTTTTTAAATGAAGATGAATATGATGGGAAAATTGGCAATTTGACAAAAAGTGTAACATTTAATGGAAGAATTGGACATAATAGTAATGGTGGTGTATTTAACCACGAGGTAAACTAAATCGCATAAAAATAACATATTGATGCAAACACTCACACATGGTAAACACATATATGCACCGAAACTATTAACTTGTTTGAAAATTGGATCATGGATGCAAAGATACACACATGACAATGTCCTGCTTATGCTATGCCTACAGATTATGCTGTTGTGGGTGATCCCCTTGCTTCTGGTGGCACCAGGACTCATCACGAAGGAATCACTCAAGTTCATAATACTTGGTCAAGGCATACCGAGAATTGTAAGAATCCGTCCAATATACAAGCAAGTCAAATCAACTTCTGGATTTCTCACACAAACCCCATGGGCGGGTGCTGCTTTCAATCTTTTCCTATATATGCTGGCTAGTCATGTAAGTTCCACAATTTATATATACTACAAGAGAAGAGAAGAGAGAAATGGTTGTTTGCTCTTAAATAAATGACTACACTTTAAAACTAAACCCCCAAAAAACAATGTTACTATCTGCTCATATTTCTAGTGTTAATAGTTATGAATTTGATCAACAACTATCTCTCTCTCTCTCTCTCTCTATATATATATATATATAGGCGGCTGGAGCATTCTGGTACTTGATATCAATAGAACGACAAGACAGTTGCTGGCACGACGCGTGTAATCAAATAAAAGGGTGTTTATCCTCCTACTTGTATTGTGATGCATTTCGCCCAAAGAGTGACTCAGTCAAGTTCATTGCCTTCATGAACAGTTCATGTCCACTCATCAAGTCTGAAGACATTACCGATTCAAGAACATTCGACTTTGGCATCTTCATTGATGCTCTTAGTTCCCGTGTGGTAGAATCAAAAATATTCTTTACTAAGCTTTTCTACTGCTTCTGGTGGGGTTTCAGAAACCTTAGGTACGTACATATATATGTGTTTTGATTATATATGTATTTATTTTGTTCACAGTATTATATATTGATCTCGTTTCGAATACATGGATGCAGTTCTCTTGGACAAAACTTAAAGACGAGCCTGTTTGTTGGTGAAATACTGTTTGCTACTGGGTTATCCATAGCTGGGTTGGTTTTGTTTGCTCTGCTTATTGGGAATATGCAGACATATCTGCAGTCAATATCAGTCAGAATAGAAGAGATGAGAGTGAAAAGGAGAGATGCAGAGTTGTGGATGTCACACCGGATGCTTCCAGATGACATGAAGAAGAGAGTACGGCGGTATGAGCAGGATAAATGGCAGCACAACAGAGGGGTGGATGAAGAGGGGTTGATCAAGAACTTGCCAAAGGACCTGCGCAGAGACATCAAGCGACATCTTTGCTTGACATCACTCATGAGGGTGGGTTGTGTATGTGTGTGCATATATATATATATATATTTATGCATTAAATACATATATATATATAATATTAACTAATTTGTTGACTGAATATGGAATTATATTCAGGTTCCCATGTTTAAGAAAATGGATGAACAATTGATCGATGCCATGTGCGATCGTCTGAAGCCAGTGCTGTTTACAGAGAATAGCACGATAGTACGAGAAGGTGACACAGTGGATGAGATTTTGTTCATCATTCGAGGTAAGGCCGTGACAAAGACAACCAATTATGGTGGAATACAAGGATTTTTCCACACGGATGTGCTCGAATTAGGTTATTCATGTGGAGAAGAGCTGATGACTTGGGCTTTGGATCCAAACTCCACACTTCATCACCTCCCAACATCAACTCAAACAGTGTACACCACATCCCACTTAGAAGCTTTTGCACTTAAAGCTGAGGACTTCAAGTTCATAGCTTCTCAGTTCTCACAACGACTTCACAGCAAGCAGCTGCAGCACGCATTCAGGTTTCATTCTCCACAATGGAAGACATGGGGAGCTTGCTGCATCCAAGCAGCATGGCGAAACTACATCAAGAGGAAGAAAGAAAATGCTCTGCGTGAGGCGGAAGAACCATTGTTATTGCTCAACTACAATATCATTACAAATCCAGGAGAAGGTGAACAAGGAAGTGGCACCAAATCATCATCACCAACTACAACACCCATTGGTGCATCCATTAATGCTATTAGGTTTGTACCCCATTTGCGTCGAACCCTAACATCCAATATCTCATCAAGTCCTGGTAGTGGCAGAAACATTCCTCCTCAAAAGCCAGATGAGCCAAACTTTGGTATTCAGTAATACATTCTGGTGACATTCAATAATATTGTATTGTATCAATTTATCTTTCAAAAATGAATGTCGAGAGATGGTATTTGCATGTTAATCTAGAACAAGCAATGATAGTAAGTTTGTTGTTCAATTGGTATGTAGTTATTCAATCAGTTTTAATAAAAAATTATATAAATACTATTCAATCGAGTTATTTTGTTGTTTAGTGTGATTTGATTGCTCATTTTTATTTTGAATATATATTTTTTTGGTAAACCAAAAACTCGAACAAAAACTTATATTATAAACAAACAGTTTTTTTTTTTTACTTATATGGTCTTTTAATTGAATATTTTTGTGGATATAATTTAGACAGAAAATATAGGTATTGATATGAAATAGGAAATATTGGATTCGGCCAAATGATTTTACTCCTACCTGCAAATCCCAAAGAAAGAAGCTTTGTCTATGTATATTTGATCATGTTTTATTTATTATTCTATTTTGATTATCCTAATGTTGGTAATGATAAAATATAGTGTAATTTTCAAAATGTTTGTTTCATACGAAAATTAGGGCTGACAAAAGAAAAAAGGACAAGAGAGAAAGGACATATCGTACTGACTATACTGACCCAAAAATCCAAATGACGGTGATCCATGATAGAAAGTTACCATAGTTTACTATGTCAGACTCACGATGGACTCACTATGGTAGGAAATTAACTATGGACTCAAGTTAAATATCTCTATAAATACCCTAATTCTATCTCTTTAATACACTTTAATGCACACATATATACGTACTTTGATTTACTCTCTCAACTACCTACAACTGACTTAGCATCGAAAGGGAAATAATAGGAAAAAATCATGGTTTCCTTTCCTACATGTAGCGGAGCAACATTCGGATTCGAGACCCTTAGACGCAATCCACATTGGCGATGTTTGTGGGAAGGAAACAACGGTGTAGGGAAGGAAAGTTTGGGTAGCGTCCGTTATTGGATAAAAGATGTCGAGGCCCGAGGACCAAAGACAGTAAACAACATGTTTCTGATCATAAGGGTTGTGCTCCCTTGGAATACAGGACTATCTACATCATCATCATCATCAACCACCTGATTGGGAGATGGAGACTGAGTATCTTTTGAAAAATCAACAAACGGATGATAGCATCACCCGGGCTCTCCAATAATATTTGTCTACATTCTTAAGGCGTTCAATCCAACAATGTTGGATTAGGGTTTGAGGGTACCGAATTCGAGTGTTGGTCCGCAACCTGCAGGGAAGGAAATTTTGAATTTAGCCTGTTGTTTTTCCTCCGATGATAAAGTCAGTCGGAACTCGGAGGTAGGTAAGAGAGTAAATCAAAGCATGTATATATGTGTGAATTAGAGGGTGTAAATGAGATACAATTGAAATATTTATGGAGATATTTAACCTGGGTCCAAAGTTAGTTTTCTAGCATGGTCAGTCCTTTGTGAGGTTGAAATAATAAATAATGGTAACTTTCTATCAAGTTAGGGTCACTGTCATTCATATTTTTTGGGTCAGTACAATCAATAAGATATGTTTTTTTGTCCTTTTTCTCTCTCTTAGTATGAGGAACCTATATAGGTTTCACTTCTGTATTCTCAAATAGAGGTCATATTTCGTTATGGATAGGCGAAGCGTGCACTCAGGGGTGTCGTTTTACTTATAATAAGTCTTGTGCCCTCGACTCTCATGCAAGACATAGATATGGATAATCGAGCTTTATCTTTGGGTATCGATGCCTGACATCCATCAATATTAGCGGAGGGGAAACAATGGGCAAACCCCATTTTGCTTCCCTGAAAGTAGCGTAGAAGCACTCAGATTCAGAACCCTCAAACCCAATCCAACATTGGCGTTATCTGTGGTAAAGTGACAAGAAGTCATGGCACCACCTAACAATACTCAAGCGAACTTCAGAGGGTAGTATAAGAGGCAAACTTCAGTGACTTGACAGGGTCGTCTCAGTTCCAAACGAGAACTACCTCCTAAGATGACACCAAGCAGGCGTTGCTCCCCGTGATCCCTTGGTTAAGAGCAAGAGTACAAGTGTTACACTCAAGTTTTGTTCCAGAAACCCCGAGAGTCTCCACTCAGAGGTCATTCACTCCAACCTCACTGCCCTATAGGAGTCCCTTAATTAACATAAGGAAGTGCCACTCTACGGGCTTTCAGCAACAACGCTTTTTATGAGTTAGGTGGAGGAGTTCATCACCCAAAATAAGTCACCACCAATTATAAGGGTCTAGGTAACTTAACCCACCAACGGAACTCTTTATTCAGGTGGAATAGTTAATCGCTAGAAGACCAACAATCCTAATGGCGTTGCTCGAAGGCATCAATCATAGAAGCGGCGCCATCCAAAGCAGAAAGCCTCTACTACCATAACTGTTCGTTAAGAAACTTGGAAAATCTTGGCCCCGTTCAGAGTGTTTCGTCTAAAGTGGCTTTCACCCCGATCAACAACGAAAGCATCATCTGATAAGTGAAACGCCCCTCCACATGGGGTTAACTTTGTTATCTTTGAACAAATTTGTTTAATTCAAACATAGTCTAATAATCTTTCAATTAAGGTTCAAATCAATGATGGGTATTTGGTGTAGAGGCAACCAACTAACATGTGTGAGATAAAAAATATTGAACACCTAATTAAGACACCATTCTGAATCAACATCAGTAATAGACTTTATTCATGAATCGGTTCAACCCTAAACTGGTTGTGAACTTAACTAAAACTGTTTAAAACAAATCAATATTTTTTTGCTCATTAAAAGAATTTGTGTATTTAACACATAAAAAACTGGTCCAATTAGAACCGGTTAGAATCAATTCAAACTGGTTTTGGTCTGTTTTATTTATTAAAAAAAGAAGACGAAGAAGAATTGGTTTTGGTTCAGACCAAAAGTTGGACCAGACTGGTCCAAAATCAAAACCGTTTGGGGGGAGTGAACGCGTGACTGCATAAGGGGGGGTGAAATGAAAATGATACTTTATGTAATTGTAGGTCAATTAGGGGTTAGACCGGTTCAAAAAATATATGAGTTGAAAGCGGTTTGATTTGAATTTAAGTATAAACCAGTACCCGAAAAAAAAACAAGTCAGTTCGAACCGGTTCAGAATTGAACCCACTTTTTGAATTGACTTACTTTAGCCTTTAAAAAGCTTGTTTGGTCTTGAAACTATTTCGGTTGAACCGGTTCAAACTAGTCCAAAACCAAACCAGATTTGATTTAGTTCAGATGAATCTATTTTTCAAATTTTTTGAACAACTGGTTCAACTGTTTGAGATCTCATGCCTTAGTTGAGGCTGAATTTGAATTACAATTAATTAGTGACCAAATTGAACTCCAATTAAAGAGTCCGTGAACAAATTATCAATCTAACTAATTGATGTTCAATTTGAGTTGTATGGTTCAAACTTACTCTGATGGGCAAATATACGTAACCATTGAGTCACACAAGCAAAAATGATTAAATAATTAATCACACTAGGCAAAGATGTGTAACAATTAATCACACTAGGCAAAGATGTATAACATTGAAGTAATTAACCCTAATAATTATTATAAGACTAGTCCTTATAACTTTTATGCCATGTTCTTTTCGTAGAAAAGAGAAGGAATTCGGCTTACGGAATCCATAAGAAGTTGTTCTTTTCGCGAAATTGGTAAACGGAATCCGTAAGTTGTTCTTATGGAATCCGTAAGTTGTTCTTACGGAATCCGTACGAAGACATTCCGAGCGGGGTAGTCTTAGGCATTCCATATGAAAATCAAAGAATTCCTAGGCCTAGAATGCAAGGAATACGGAATAGAGGCTCAAATGACGGATTTTCCCTCGTTAACTTTTCAAAAGGCGCACCAGAGCTTCAACAAGTAAATTCACCCGAACCCAGAATCGTGATTTCTGGGTTCGGGTTTGCTGTTTCAATTGGTTAAAGTTGTGGAGCCCAGAAACACAAATTGTTGTTTCAAATTGTGAATCTGTTTCAATCACAAATGTTGTGGAACCCAGAAACACAGATTGATGGTTGATTTAAATTTGTGTGATTTTAACGGTTCAACATTGACTTCGTTTAGCAAGGGAAGCTTTGAATTAAAGTTGTGTGATTCTTTGTTTGCCTATGGTTTTGTTCTTACAGGCATACGATCAGCATCTGAATATGATACTTGGAAATGTTGAAAAGGTCGTTACTACAATTGAAATAGACGATGAAACGTATGAAGAGATCGTCATAGTATGTCTACTTGAATTTCTTATTTATATTGCAGTACTAATTCAAAATCTGAGCTTGATGTGTCTATAAAAGTAATCAAAGTTGAAGTAGCATCTATCTTATGGTCATTTAACTTAATACGTCTAATTGCTGCACTGGTTACATTATTTTCCTTTTGCTCATTGTTCTTCCCACCTGTTTTAAATAAATTGGCAGTAACTAAATAGTGAAGCCATTAACAAAACCGCGATTAAATAGTGAAGCCATTAACAAAACCTCTGTTGTTATAGGAGATGGTGTCATCTTGGTATCTCCTCCCCTAAGAACAGCTTGAGCGCCTTCAAATGATTTTCAGCGCAGACAAATTAGAAGTTGTTATGGATTAAACTCATTCGGTAGTGACTGTTCGTTCATCATGACAAGTCGGGTGGACCCTTTATATTATTCAAACATTGCTTTTATTAAGTGATTTCATGTGATTATATTGTTAAGTTGTCAAGTTCTTGTAAACTAGGGAACTCAAATTGTATGAGAAATGTATTGAATGAAAGGTGACGGTATTGTACATAATACAACTGCTATTTAAAGTCGGTGAAGGAGTGAATAACTGAATCTAACTAACTTCAACAGACTAACAGAAATCCTTTGGAGACAGTTTGTCATAAATCCCATATACTCGATTCTGCCTTGGGAGACAGTTTGTTAGGATTGCATAGAATTGTAGCAAAGTAAAACCAGCTGATCACACGAATATGAGAGAGATTAGGTGACCGACCATGTAAGACTTCAAAGGGTGACTTTTCTGAAAGAACCGAAGTAGGAAGCAAGTTTATTAGATAGCAAGTGCCACGAACACAATACCCCCCCCCCCCCATAACGAATCGGTATCGAAGCTTGAAAACAAATTGCCCGATCCATATCTAGCAAATGTCGGTGTTTGCGTTGAACTCGACCGTTTTGTTGAGGAGTGTGTGCACAACTAGCTTGATGTATGATTCCAAGTTCTTGAAACAATAGGTGTGTAAGAGCATTGGCGAATTCTCCGCCATTGTCACTCTGGAAAATCTTCACGGTGGAATTGAATTGTGTCTTGATTATTTGAAGAAACCTTTTGATATACAAACTACATAACTCTTTAGACGCAACAAATATATCCAAGTACTTCGAGAACAATCATCCACAATTGTAAGAAAATACTTGTAACCATTGATTGTAGGAACATTATATGGTCCCCAAATATCAAGATGAACAAGCCCAAACAACTATTTTGCATGAGACATACTCAGTGGAAACGAACGTCTAGTTAGTTTAGCCAAAGAGCAAACCGTACAATCAGATAAACCGGGTCCTTTTCTTGACAAAGAACAATTGTGACCAAACCTATTATGCCATAACAGTTGATCCTCTTGTCCATGCGTGGCTGAAGCACAAACCGGAACAGAGATATGGCAGAAGGAGGGTCGATGCATCATGGTATACAATCCTTGATCTTTATTGTCAATCCTGAGTGTCATCTCCCATTGGAGAGGGCTTGAATAATAACCTTATAAGCATAGATAATCACATGGCAAGAAGAATATTTGGTCAATCGTGAAACAACCGCAAGATTGTATTGGAAGTCCGGTACTAGGAGTACCTCACGAAGGATCAAATGTGGATATATATGACAAGATCCCATATGAAGGACACTACACTGTGTGCCATTAGGCAAATGAACAACTCGGGAAGGAGAATCATCCAGACAAATATCAAACAACCACTTCTTATGTGATGTCATATGATCTGTGGCACCGGAATCGACTATCCAATATTCAGAAACACTAGCTGAATGAAGGGAATTACCTGCCATATTTGCATTGACAGACAAGGCAATAGCAGCAGTAAGAGTAGAAGCAGCATCCACGGTTGCTTTGTTGTCACATCCTCCATTCTGTACAAAATGAAGGATTGGTTGAACTGCATGATTTAGTAAGGTGTAGCTAAGAACAGAGTTGTTTCTCCTGAAAATGTACATTCTTACTGCAGAGGGTGATCACAGGAGGACGATGAAATGAATTTTGCAGCAGCAGGTGTATCAACAACCACCTGATTTGCAACGACACCATTCATCTTGCGCGTCATATTTTCAGGCAAACAGTGTTTATTTCAACACAGGTCAACATGGTGACCTTTATGGCCACAATATGTGCAGATCCATCCCGCTTTATCGACTCAACCTCGACCTCAAAATCCAGAAGCAGTCAAGCCAGTGTTTCTTCCAGCCGAAGAGAACAATGCTGTCGTTGTTGTGGAAGTGTCAACCAATCCATCCAGAAGAGAACCAGCAAGACTTCGTTGACACTCTTCTTGCAATAATACAGAGTATGCAACACTAAGGTTGGGAAGAGGATGTCTCATGAGCAAATTTGTACGAACGGCGGCATAAGTCTCATTCAAACCAATGAGAAACTGAATGAGTTTTTGGTTCTCTTTACTGACAGCTACAGCAGTAATGTAACCCTCACACACAAGAGTAACATCATCAATAGCAGCAAGCTCAACCCACAACATCTTCATCTTGCCAAATTAGGCGATAATAGACAACGTACCTTGAGTAGAGTGATATAGATCACAAAGAATTTGGAAAATTCTGGTTCCATCAATCTTGTCGTACATGTTTCGAAGATCATTTCAAATCGAATTTGCTGTGACATTGTAGACGATACCACTCATGAGCTCCTTGACAACCGCGTTTCGAATTCACGCCTTGACAATGGCGTTGCATCGGTCCCATTGTGCCTGAGATTCGTCTGGAACAGACTCCTTTGTGCAAGTTCCATAAATAAATCCAACCTTATTCTTTACCAGTACACCTTCCATCACAGTTCTGCTCCAAATCTGGTCATTATCCGATCCGGTCAATTGAAATGGTGTAATTGAAGCTCCGGTGGTGTTTGAAGGATGGAGCACCAATCTGGCGTCAAACTCTGCAGCAGGATTCATGACCGGAAGAGTCAGCGAAGGAGACGAGAGACTTCAGCGAGGAACGAAGGAGACGAGAGACTTCAACAAGGAATCAAGAAAGGTGATACAGCAACTTAGAGAATCTTGGAGAAGATGACTGGAAAATAACGGTTGAAGACCAATGCCTCTGATACCATGTAAACTATGGAACTCAAACTGTATGAGAAATGTATTGAATGAAAGGTGACGACACTGTACATAATACAACTGCTATTTAAAGCAGGTGAATGAGTAAATAACTTAATCTAACTAACTTCAACAGACTAACAGAAACCAACTAACATAAATAATTAGCCGTTGATTACAATCCTCAATAGTTCTTTTGTTGATTGTATTGTGGATTGTTAGAATTTATGAGGTACAACATATTGTTATTTAAAATTAATTAATTAAATTATTTTAAAAAGTTTTTTATGTATTAGTTAATTATATTTAAGTTTTTATTATTACATATTTTTAAAATTAATTAATAGAAATTATATATATTATATACTATACTGTTTCAAGGAGGGACAAATATGTCATTTTACCACATTCCATTCCCTTTCCATATACAATTCCACTAAAAAAAACAGAAATCCTTATTATATTCTATTCCATTCCACCAAAAAAATAACTTCATATTCTTATCTTCTGTTACTTATTCCATATTCATATTCCCTATTCCGTATTCCGAATTTCGTGAAAGAAACGCCCCGTTACAAGTCATTTTATATGGATAGTAATCATAAACTCGTAGGCTTGTTCAATTTAACCAATTCAGATGAACTAGTCTAGTTCTGGTTTGGTTCGAACCGGTTCGACCGAACTAGTTCCAAAACCAAACCAGTTTTTTAGGCTTCAAATAGACCAGTTCAAAATAGTATCAAAAATCCAGTTCAAATCGACTCTTTTTTTATACTAGTTTATACTTAAATATAAATAAAACCATTTTAAACCTATATAATTTTAGAACTGGTTTGAAGCAGCATTAACTAAACCGGTATGAAATTAAACCAAACCTAGAGATGTTTTCAATAAACCAAACCTAGAGATGTATTGGACTCTCGTATGTTGATGTTGGACAGGATTTCAGTCGGTTGTGGAACATATTCTCAATCGGTTCAGTGTTTTTTATTTGGTTCAGTGTATTTTTCAGTCGGTTCAGTGTATTTTTTGTCGGTTCAATGTATTTTCAGTCGGTTCAATGTTTTTTCAGTCGGTTTAGTGTGTTTTTCTGTTGGTTCACTGTTTTTTCAGACAGTTCAGTGTGTTGGACATGATTTTCAGTCGGTTTAGGTTTGTTTTGAACCGGATTATTTCCGAACCAAAATTGTTATTAAAAAACTAGACCAGAACAGTTCAAACCAGTTCAATTTTCCATAAACCAGACCGGGTTTTATAGAAACAAAAAAAGTACTGTTTTTTTACAAACCCGAACCAGTTCATGAATAAGCCTATAAACTGGGTGCTAATATTGGAAAGAAATGAATATTTTATATATCTATAAATTTTATGAAAAAGAATATTCATAATTATGTTTATAATTATATATATATTTTAGCAAGTGGATATATAATTACTTAATCCCACGTGGATATAATTATTAGTTATTTAAACCATAGTTATCAGAATCGGGTAGGACCGACACTCGACAGGAAATCGAACTTCTGTTCTATTTGGTTAAATTAAAAAACAGACTTGCGTGGTGGATCTGGTTGAACCGGTGTGAACCCACCAATTTTACAAAAAACAGTCGATTTTCAGTTCATTTTATATTAAACGACAAGTCGTTTTTTTTTCCTAATTTAAATTGATTTCTTTTGTTCGGACCAACGGGACCAAACGGTTCTCTTCAACCTTAAACTATGTTTTTCATTTCAAGTTTGGCTTTGGCCATTTGATTTCACCGTTCACGCTTAGCAGTCGCAGCCAAGTTTCAGTTCTTCACGGTTTCAAACCGCGATCATCCAGGTTCTTCAATTTGTTCTTTGTTGTTGTTGCTGCGGTTAAATTGTTGTTGATGTGGTTCCTTGTTGTTGTCTTCAAGCTTCAGTTCCTTGTTGTTGTCTTCTTCAAGCTTTGATTTGGTTAGGTTACTGCGTTTTAATTGTTGTTGTTGCTGCGTTCGGTTCCTTGTTGCAATTGCGTTCAGTTCCTTGTTGTTGTATCTTGGTTAAATTTTTGAAATATCTGAAAATTGTTGAGGGCCAATCGAACCCTCCATTTTTCGAAGAGGGCCTTGGTGTTGCAGTACAGAGGCGAAGAAGCCCGGACATACCATATCCAAGCGCCATAAAAATTACGACTTGATGTTGAATATGTAGCTGGATATTCAGTAATTCAACAAAACCCATGATGATTTGATTCTTTCATTTGAAAAAAAATCATCATTTGATCTCAATTCGTGAAATAATGTACTTTTTGTTATTTTTTAAGATACTCCGTTGAAAAACATGGCTTGATTCACCGGTAGTTAAAGACCGGTGATTTTGATCCAAATGAGAAATTCTGGACAAGGTTCCCTCTGAAGGATCCAAGACAACAACACCTCATCATACGCCAAAGTTTTGTTGGAAAGACTATTGCCATGCCGTTTTTCGATAATTACAGGGGCAGCAACTTGAGATTTTACGAATTCAGTACGGTGTATTCTATGCATTGAGAGTAGTATGTAGTTTGTATTTATTTATTTATGCATGATGAACCGATCAAGTTCGACCGGTTCGATGATCGGTCCGGTACTGATAATTCTGATTTGTGGCATAATTGGGTTGACTTTTCTTTGCTACTTCATTCCACTTTATGAGGTATATAATTACGTACGCCATATATGAGCAATATTTCGTTACAATAACTCATAGAAAAGCTCCCTTTTTTAATAATTAAATTTTAAAATTTTATATATTATATTTTCAATTTAATAATATAAAATTTTCAAAATTCAAACTCGGTAACAACATTATAATCATAATTCAATTATTTATCAACTTAAAATAATAGTCAATTCATAATTTAATTACGACACGATATTTATTGTCGTAAATGACATTGCGTTTCGATTTTGATATTGACTATATGCTATGGTTAAAATTGATATTCAAAAGTTTGATTAATTTTGACCATAAAAATCGAAACTCATTGTCGTTTTGCCATGATTGATTAGTAATTCAAATATATATTATTTGTAAGTTTTGAGTAAATAGATAATTAAATTACAACTCAACTTAATTTGTCCTTAAAGTTTCAATTTGTATACATTTTTCAATCTATGAAACAAATGATGGGTAAATTGTGTTAAATTTATAGCTCAACTATCTATTTACTCAAATAACATAAAACTTAAAGTAGGTAGTTGAAATATGACTTTAATGTCGCTAACGACATCAATTTTCGATTTTCGAACTTACCATATCCTCCTATCAAAGTTTTTTTTTTTATCGAAATCCTATCAAAGTTAAAGTTTGAAAGTTTTGACAAAAATTGATCAACTTTGGTCGTCAAACTCGGCTACAATAGAACCGAACTAATCGAATTTTTTAATTTCATTTTTAAATTTTGATAATGATGGAGACCGATTTGTCGGGGGAAGACAAATATGGTGTGGGATTGGTGACGCAGAAACTGACAACGGTTGATAGAGCGACATGAGAAACCAACTTGATTAAACAATATTTATATAATATTTTGCTAAAATTGATAGAATAATTAAAAAAAACTAATTAAACAACTAAATTAAGGGAGATTCTATTTGCAGACCATCGACTACTTTATACAGACTATTTGTTTTGAAATACTAAAATGTCCTAATAGCATTTTACATATTTGCCCTTACCAATTTTAAGAAAAATAATTATTAAATCGACCTCATATTTTCGTAGTTACTAAATCTACCTCATATTATCAAAATAGTGAAAAATTATGCTTCTAGCAAGTTTTGAACCTTAGACCTCTTACATACTAGCTAAAAGTTTTACCACTATACTAGTAATTTCATTTGCTTTCTTATATACTTCAAATATAGTTATTGAAGCAACTCTCATAATATTGTATTAAACATCTCATGTTTATTTATTGATGCTCTTTAGTAATTAACATTTGTTTAACGTTGTTTGTTTAATTATAGTTTTAATTTAATTATGTATCTACTAATCATTTTTTTTTCGAAATGATTGAAAATTAAGTAATTTTCTAAATTTAATATTTACAGACTACAAGAATACTCATTTTGAAAATATTTTTTCAACCATCTCTAAAAAAATCAGAAAGATTATAATATATAGATAATTAAATTAGAACTCTAACACATATGATGCTAAGTTTCAATTTTCCTATCAACCATAAAATTTGGTCAAATTTATAAAAATTGTCAAAAATTACCAACACAACTTTGACCAAATTTTGTAATCGGTTAGAGATGGTTGAAAAAAAATTCAAAATGCATATTCCGGTAGTGTATAAATACTAAATTTAGAAAATTACTTATGTTTCAACCATTTAAAAAAATTAATCAGTACATACATAATTAAATTAAAACTATAATTAAACAAACAACGATGAACAAATGATAATTACCAAAGAGCATTAATAAATAAACATGAGATGTTTAATATAATAATATGAGAGTTACTTAAATAACTATATTTGAAGTATATAAGAAAGCAATTGGAATTACTAGTATAGTGGTAAAACTTTTAGCTAGTATGTAAGAGGTATAGGGTTCAAAGCTTTGCCAAAATCATAAGTTTTCACCATTTTGATAATATGTGGTTGATTTAATAACTACGAAAATATGAGGCCGATTTAATAATTAATTTCCTTAAAATTGGTAAGGACAAATATGTCTGCAAATAGAATCTCCCCTAAATTAATGGTGAATTTGACCGAGCAATTTTCAAAACTCCTAATCCAAATCTAATAAAAAATCTGAGCCAAAGTAGAAAAACAATCATAAGTCAAACAGAATATTTTAGGCTAAATTTTCCGATTGATTAGGATTGATTTTTACCATTGTTATCAGAATCGGACCAGGCCGACAGTCCGAGCGGGAACCGGACCTCTGTCCGGTTTGGTTCAGTTAAAAGACCGTTTTACAAATGAACAGTATTTGAATCGGGTTGAATCAGACAGATTTTGGAAAACCGGTCGGTTTCCGGTTCACTTTTTAGCTGATTTTTTTTACAGACCAATCAGTTTTTTGGTTTAAACCGATTGGTTTGGTTCTGCACAAACCAATCGGCTTAACCCAATTGGTTGAACCGGTTCAGTACTATTGTGTATTGTGTTTGAGAATTGAGAGTAATGTGTGTTTGAAATTGAAACTATGTATTTTGTGTGTGTGTGAAACTATGTAATTTGAGGTAATTATGTTTGTGTTTAAGATTGTATATATTTTAAGTTTTCAGTTTTTCTTCCATTGTGAATAGTAAACCGCAGACTGAACCGGGTTCGATGACCGGTCCGGTTATGATAACTATGATTTTTACCCTCCACTTATATAGCAAAATTGGTTGTAAATATATATAGTTCCTTATAGAAAGGAAGAAAATAAATATCATTTCCTAACCCATACAAAAATCGACTTTGACGGTCTAAATGTCTAATAGTGGTTCCAATAATATATAATATTTAATTTATGTAATCGAATTGTATCATAAGAAATTTTGTGTTAATATATGGTATTTTATATTTGAGGATATTATTATTTAGTTTCTCTGTTATATTTTCTATTAAATAGTCCGGTGATTTGCACATATTATGTTAAATCAGTATCAAACCAACTTCATGTCATTGTGATTTGAGTATATAATATAATTTTTAATTTAAATATAATTTATATAATAAAAATATATAAATTTTAAATAAAAGTTCTAAAAAATCTTTAAAAATTCGAAAATAATTTATAAAAAAATTAAGAAGAACAAATGTAAATAAATAAAAAATATGAATTTATATTAAAAAGATCAAAAAATAAATTATTTATAAATTTATTAAAAACCAGAAGACCATTGGAGTCCAATTGACCCCAGAACAGGGTCGAATACCTTTTTTTTTCTAGATCCCCTACCTAGACAAGGGTTCGACCGTGGAGTACGTCAATCGAACCTCACGGGTTATAGTCTATTTTTCCCCTATTTTTTATTTTTTTTTATTTACAATTTTATAAATAATAAGTTTTAAAATTTATATTTTAAATATCTAAATTTTAAGTTTACTAAGTTTTTTTTTTCAAAATTATTTATTTATATTTATATGTAAAGTTTTGTAAAATAGTTTTTTTTCTATTTATTTTTATTTTACCTCACATAAGCACTACATCATTATTTCATTAGTCAAACTTGATGGTATAATTTAAAATAAATATTAGCATTTTGAAAAATAAAATATCATAAAACAACATAAAAATATTAATTTAAGTACCATTAAAAATATTATTTATATACTTCCTTTAAGGAAAGAAATTTCATTTCCAAACACAGACAAAAAACGACTTTGACAATACAGAGTCAACGTTGAATTGGTCCTCGTGTTTGCACATTTTTTTTTGGCCAAATCCGTGTTTGCACATTTAATATGTAGCTTCTTCGACGACTTCTTTATTCTTTATACATTGTATAATATATATATGAAAATGAGTGGTATTCTTTATATATATATTGAATTAATCATTCAGTGCTGACTTTACTACCAATAAAATAGGACTTTTTTCAAAAAGTATTCATTTTTGAATTTTTTTTTGAAAAAGTATATATATATATTATATATATTTTTTTTTTTTTGGTCACTAAAAAAAAGTATATATATAAAAAAAATATTTAGAAAAATATGTATACGCGCACCCCGGGGTCGCGTCTATTGGACATAGGCGCACCCAGGTGAATAGGCGCAAAACACAGTTTGTATTTTTAAAAAAAAAAAAAATCATTTTGTTCGAAAAATGATGACTCGGTGTTTAATTAAAAATAAAATTATGTATCAATTAAAACAATTTAAAAAAAATTATAGTAAGTAGATATTTTAATTGCCATTCAAATGATGCAAAAAATATTAAATTTGGATTTACGGATTGACTGTACGGCATGCCGTAAGTTGAGATATGAAAATTGTACTTAAAAAATTAGAACTCGGACCATGTAACTCCAAACTCAACACGGTTAACGCCATTTAGGTCGTAAATCAATTATCTACGAAGGATAATATTTTTGATTAAAAATACAGTGATTTTGTAACCCCCCATCGTTTACATCCAAATTTGACCGAAATAAGTAAATGCATTAGGTGAGAAATTTAATTATATACTTACTCAAAAAAATTACAGTGCGTAGATAATTTAATTACGAATTAAATGACGCTAACTATGCGTTAATTCATTTAATTCGTAATTAAATTATCTACGCACTGTAATTTTTTTGAGTAAGTATATAATTAAATTTCTCACCTAATGCATTTACTTATTTCGGTCAAATTTGGGTGTAAACGATGGGGGGTTACAAAATCACTGTATTTTTAATCAAAAAATTTATCCTTCGTAGATAATTGATTTACGACCTAAATGGCGTTAACCATGTTGAGTTTGGAGTTACATGGTCCGAGTTATAATTTTTTAAGTACAATTTTCATATCTCAACTTACGGCATGCCGTACAGTCAATCCGTAAATCCAAATTTAATATTTTTTGCATCATTTGAATCGCAATTAAAATATCTACTTACTATAATTTTTTTAATTGATACATAATTTTATTTTTAATTAAACACCGAGTCATTATTTTTCGAACAAAATGATTTAAAAAAAAAAAAATACAAACTGTGTTTTGCCATGGGCGCAACTTCTAAATATTCACCTGGAATAGGCGCGACCCCGGGGTGCGCATATACATATTTTTCTAAATATTTTTTTTATATATATACTTTTTCAAATTTTTTTCGAAAATGAATACTTTTTGAATAAAGTCATAAAATAGTGGTACGGAATGA
Source organism: Chamaenerion angustifolium (assembly GCA_946814005.1). NCBI lineage: Eukaryota > Viridiplantae > Streptophyta > Magnoliopsida > Myrtales > Onagraceae > Chamaenerion > Chamaenerion angustifolium. The sequence continues at coordinate 6,396,207 of OX328270.1, forward strand.
ACATTTTATATATTCGATTTCGAAATCTAAACATTTAATTCTAAACTTGTTATATAAATATTTATTGTTTATTATTTAATTTATAAATAAATAAAATAATTATAGACAAATTAAAATTAGTGAAGTAACAAATATATCTAGTAATTAATCATATAAGTTATGAATTTTAAAATGTCGCTTACAAATATAATGTTTGATGCCTACATATTTTCGTAGAAAGTATAAATGTATAATTAAATAGATATAATTTTATTTGATTAATTTAGATAATAATATTTTAAATTTTAACAATAATTTGTAAATCCAAATTTCTGATATAGCACAACCACCCATTGTTTAACACCTAGTGTGTGTACCTGTTCTTCACACGTTTCATATATATATATATATATATATGTGTATATATGTCTGCAGGTAAAGACGATTCAAGAGACAAGGAAATCACTGCAATTCTCCTTTTGGATCGTAATTATTGAAATTATATTTTCAGTGCATCATTAATTCCTTTTGGCAACAGCTAGCAGAGCAGAGAGCTACCTACCTACCCTCTCTAATTTTCTGCAGATCGTTTTGCTGTTCCTTTATATGAACATATAGAACCAGCAGTTTGATTGTGGTTGTGAAGGTAAGAAACCCAACCATTCATATTTCTCTCTCAACATTACTTCATTTGTTCTTCACTTACTATATTATGTATGAATATATATATATATAATTCTAAAATTTGTATGTTCATGTGTTCTTACTTGCAAAGCTTATATAGCAAGATCATATAAGGTTCATGACTGAATCGGATAACTTTGCAAGAAGTCAGCTGAGCTGAGACCATGTTCTTACAGATTTGAAGAAGTCAAAAGAAGAGGAAGAGTTCATTCAGTAGGTGATGATGGATTTCAATAAGAACAAATTTATCAGGTTTGTGATCATTTCGTTGTTTGTTAACCAACTGGTTTTTCATTAAATAAATGTTTTTTCTTCTTATGCTGTTTGCAGGTTTAAAGAGTACGTAAGTCCTGCGCATCATCATCATCGTCATTATAGCATGAGGGAAAGCTTTGAATCGGGTAAAATTCGTGGATGTTTGAATGTTGTCCAAAGAGGATGGAACAAAGGGTGTGAAATGACTAGAAAATCTTTCATACAACGGCGAAGACGACAACCAAGTTCATCTAAATCATCAGAACTGGATCAAGCTGCAGCTCAAATACTTAGCAATACAGATGAGAAACATAATAATGTGATTGACCCTAACAGCAACTTTCTTCAACAGTGGAACAAAGGAATGCTTATACTGTGTCTCTTTGCCCTTGCTCTGGACCCTCTCTTCTTTTACATTCCAGTGATTGATCTGACGAAAAAATGTCTGGACTTTGACAAGAAGATGCAGACGGCAGCCTGCATACTAAGGACAATAGTGGATGTATTCTACGTATCTCATATAGTAATTCAGTTCCACACAGGCTTCATTCCTCGATCTTCCCAAGTGTTTGGGAGAGGTGATTTGGTTGATGATCGTTTTGCTATAGCTCGAAGATACTTGTCTTCATACTTCTTTCTTGACATACTAGCAATTCTACCTCTCCCTCAGGTAATTCTTTTGTTAATGATGTCATCCAATCACATGTTTACTCATATTATTATTTACAATCATCTATTTTGATATTTACACCTATATGGTGCATCATCCATATTGATATTTACGCATTATTATTTACATCGATGTTACAGTAATGTTTGTGTTAAAATAGTCCTCTTATTAATCTTCATCTTTTCTTAAACTTTGAACGATTCAAGCCCAAAAATGCAAATTTGAGTTTTATTATGTGTTCGAATGGAACCCAGAAATATGAATTATTCCAATTTGTTTTTTTTAAATGAAGATGAATATGATAAGAAAATCGTCAATTTGACAAAAAGTGTAACATTTAATGGAAGAATTGGACAGAATAATAATGGTGGTGAATTTAACCACCAAACATGGAGGTAAACTAAATCACATAAAAATAACATATTGGTGCAAATACTCACACATGGTAAACACATAGATGCACCAAAACTATTAACATGTTTGAAAATAGGATCATGGATGCAAAGATACACACATGACAATGCTGTGCTTATGCTATGCATGTAGATTATGCTGTTGTGGGTGATCCACTTGCTTCCGGAGTCAGTAGGATTCATCACGAAGGAATCACTCCAGTACATAATACTTTCTCAATGCATACCAAGAATTGGAAGAATCTATCCAATCTACAAGCAAGTCAAATCAACTTCTGGATTTCTCACACAAACCCCATGGGCGGGTGCTGCTTTCAATCTTTTCCTATATATGCTGGCTAGTCATGTAAGTTCCACAATTTATATATACTACAAGAGAAGAGAAGAGCGAAATGATTGTTTGCTCTTAAATAAATGACTACACTTTAAAGCTAAAACCCATAAAAACAATGCTACTATCTCCCATATTTTTAGTGTTGATAGTTATGAATTTGATCAACAACTGAATATATATATATGTATATATAGGCGGCTGGAGCACTCTGGTACTTGATATCAGTCGAACGACAAAAGAGTTGTTGGCATGAAACTTGTTATCGTATCAATGGGTGTCACTCCGACTACTTGTATTGCGATAAGAGAGTTGCTGCCATGGAGTCTGATTTAGTCCATGAATCCATGAAAAGTTCGTGTCCACTTGACAATTCCGACGACATTACCAATCCAACAACATTCGACTTTGGAATCTTCATTGATGCTCTTCGTTCCCGTGTGGTAGCATCAAAAAAATTCCGTCAGAAGCTCTTCTATTGCTTCTGGTGGGGTTTCAGAAACCTTAGGTACTTACGTATATATGTGTTTTGATTATATATATTCATTTTGTTCACAGTATTATATATTGATCTCGTTTCGAATACATGGATGCAGTTCTCTTGGACAAGACTTAAAGACGAGCCTGTTTGTTGGTGAAATAGTGTTTGCTACTGGGTTATCCATAGCTGGGTTGGTTTTGTTTGCTCTGCTTATTGGGAATATGCAGACATATCTGCAGTCAATATCAGTCAGAATAGAAGAGATGAGAGTGAAAAGGAGAGACGCAGAGTTGTGGATGTCACACCGGATGCTTCCCGATGACATGAGAAAGAGAGTACGGCGGTATCAGCAGGATAAATGGCAGCAAAACAGAGGGGTGGAGGAAGAAGGGTTGATCAAGAACCTTCCAAAGGACCTGCGCAGAGACATCAAGCGACATCTTTGCTTGACATCACTCATGAGGGTGGGTTGTGTGTGTGTCTGTGTTTATATATATATTTATGCATTATATATAATATTAACTAATTTGTTGACTGAATATGGAGTTGTGTTCAGGTTCCCTTGTTTAAGAAAATGGATGAACAATTGACCGATGCCATGTGCGATCGTCTGAAGCCAGTGTTGTTTACAGAGAAGAGCACTATAGTACGAGAAGGTGACACAGTGGATGAGATTTTGTTCATCATTCGAGGTAAGGCCTTGACAAAGACAACAAATTATGGTGGAAGAAATGGATTCTTCCACACGGATGTGATCAAAGTAGGTGATTTATGTGGAGAAGAGCTGCTGACTTGGGCTTTGGATCCAAACTCCACACTTCATCACCTCCCAGCATCAACTCAAACAGTGTACACCATATCCCAGTTAGAAGCATTTGCACTTGAAGCTGAGGACTTCAAGTTCGTAGCTTCCCAGTTCTCAAAACGACTTCACAGCAAGCAGCTGCAGCACACATTCAGGTTTCATTCTCAACAATGGAAGACATGGGGAGCTTGCTGCATCCAAGCAGCATGGCGAAACTACATCAAGAGGAAGAAAGAAAAGGCTCTGTGTGAGGCGGAACAACCATTGTTATTGTTCAACTATAATATTATTACTAATCTAGGAGTAGATGAACAAGGAGGTTACACCAAATCATCATCACCAACTACAACACCCATTAGTGCATCCATTAATGCTATAAGGTTTGTACCCCATTTGCATCAAACCCTAAGATCCAATCTCTCATCAAGTCCTAGTAGTGGTAGAAACCTTTCTCCTCATAAGCCAAATGAGCCAAACTTTGGTAATCAATAATACTATATTGTATCTATTTAACTTTCAAAAGTGACTGTTGAGAGATGATATTTGCATGCTAATGTTGAACAAGTGAATGCCTGCAGTTGTTGCAAAGGGAAGGATAACTGATGTGGCAATGATATCCCTTAAAATAAAACTTTCAGCATATTGAACTGTAACCTGTTTAAAAATTAATTAAAACCCAAATACTAAAAAGAGGAGAACCTCACTGCTAACTATGGGTAAAAGAAAAAACAAGTGAAGCCGGCAAATATCAAACTGAACGAGAACGAAAAAAATGGATCGAAAATAAATGGTTCGATTTCTGCATAGATTTTTACTTACTATAATTTTTTTAATACATACATAATTTTATTTTTAATTAAACATCAAGTCGTTGTCGTTGAAGAAAAATGAAAAAAAAGTCAACTTTGTGGCGTGTATTCAATACACGCTACCCTGGTGTGCACGTATACCCAGATTTCGAAATATTTTATTACATATATTTTTTTTTTTAAAAATGTATGCTTTTTCAAAAAAACTCCAACATTAGGATAATCAAAGTTTAAATCACTATTTAAACCCGTGAAGGGGTCCAGTTCACGAATTCGCATAGGCGGGGCACTACTTAACTTTCCATTCAACAACTTTTTCATCAAGATCATGTCTTCACGCGTGCATTCAGAAAACGCTTCCATGTCTTGATGTCGTTCCCGCACCAATCCTGACTCATTTTGTAGGTCGCAGACCCACTCAAGCAGGGTTTTCACTGGCTCAGTTTCAGTATCAAATTCTTCACTGAGCATGCTCCTAATTTTCGCAACACGTTCTTCATCCAGCATCATCTATCGATCTTCACTTGAATAGTTTCTTGGGGAGAAAGCAGCTCTGATACCAGTGTCACACAGGCTTACCTTAGGGGTAATTTTTACGCCTAAGTAAGGATTTGCTGGCGTGATTGCACGACCAATCACCAGTTCGAAAAGAAACGCAACGCACTTCAGATCACTCCGCACACAAGATCACGCAAAGATGGATGTGGGACACTTGCCTTTATTAATTCGTAAAGGCTAGAAGTCAGATTACACGCTCACAATTTAGCTTCTCACAATCACTCTCAGTTTCGTCTTTAGGCGTGGACGAAATCTAATTACAACACTTGGGTTCAATGCCCTTTTATAACCCCCATTTTATCTTATAGAATTATATCTATATCTATATCTATATCTATATCTATAACAACCTAGATATGATTAAGATATAATTTGGTCACCAACTACTTTGCAGATAAGATTATATCCTTAAGGAGATCATAAGCATACTCGAGAGGATTGATATCTTCATCTTCGGTTTGGACTTCGCAACTCAGTCACTCACATAAGTTCTTGCAGCCTTCATTCGGCTAAGGCTTTGACTGAAGCCAAGCTTCGCTGCTTGTATCACTTCCGTTCTTTCACTATACCCGCTGCACTTGCCAAGCACGTTCACTGCACGCTCACTTTGAAATTTATCATCAAGGGACTTCATTCACGGGACTTTTGCTTACACGCTGCTTCGAACGCTTGGCCTGTCCGCCAACGCTCGCATTACGCATGCTTGCTTGGAATGCTTGCCCTCCTGCGAAGGTATCCACTCTTCACCCTTCACTCCGCATCTTTTCTACGTTTCGTTTCTCGATTCACTTCTGATTGTCTGCCTTCCTTGCTAAGGGACACACAATGCACTGCCAAGGTACGTCCGCTGCACCAGCGAAGCTGCCCCAAGCATTCTTCCATCCGTAAGTTTCCTGATCCTTCTTGAAACACCAACACTTTGCCACGATCACTTTCTTTTGCCATTCATTCGCATGTTAGGCATTGGTTGACGTGTCTCTCATAGAAAATCCACGCCACCAAGCATAGCCAATTTTTAGGGGTGTGACAAACTTCCCCCCCACGCAAAGTCGACGCCCTCGTCGACACAAATTCAAGGTACTTCTGCACTAGGTCTTCATTTTCCCAAAGTATTGTTTCCCTGATCCATGTCGCATCTTCCCTTGGTTTATTTTCCAAAGTACTCTGTCCATCGGTTCTTCTTGTTGTATCCCAACGTTCGATGCTCAAGAATCTGTTCTACTTGATCCCCCAACTCGGTCTACACGACAAGTGGTGCTCGTTTCTCCTTCGCACATTCGACTCGTTCAAAGTTCTCATGAAAAAGTTTGAGAAAACTTACATGAAATGTTGGATGGATACTCATCCGTTCTAGCAACAATAGTCGATGTGCCGCAACTCCAATTCATTTCATCACTTCAAAGGGCCTGCATAACGTTTGAACAGACCTTTATGTCATCTCTTAGTTGTTAGCTTCTTCCACATTTGAGGAGTCAGCTTCAACATCACTTTATCACCTGCTCTAAATTCCAACGGTCGACGTCGTTGATCCGCATATTTCTTCATCCTTCTCGCAGCTTTGTTCAAGCTATCCCTATTTAAATCAATATTTAAACTCGCGAACAACTATTTGAATTTTGAAATCACTATTTAAACCCTAAGGTAGGCTGATAGTTTTCTATACTATTTCAACCCTTTGTCTCCTCGATGTAACCCTTTAGGTTCTGATATTGCTCCAAAGGAGGTGTAGTCATTGTCTGATTTTTTCTGGATATAACCGTTCATTTCCCCTATTTTTGGCTATAAAAAGCCAACTTTTGTCACTTAGCACTTTACACGTCCAAGTTTTCTTATTTTCAGAGTTCATGTGCTCCTTTTTATGTTGTTCAAGCTTTTCTCTTAAGCCTTTTCACTCACCGTAAAAATCTTATCTTTACGATCATGACTGACAACAATAATCAGACTTCCGGGAAGGGTTTGTCTTCTAAACCCTCTCCAACCCATTCTGCGTATGGGGCAGAAGGCTACTGTTAGGGTTTCCAACGCCCCTCTTTCCATCAAGGATGCTTCTACCCCGGTGCAGAACCATAGGGTCTTTGTGCCGAAACCAACCTCTAGAAGTCCGAACGTCGCACCAATCGTGGTGGACGTGGCTGAGACCAATGTTCCAGTTTTTTCTTCGACATGTAGTTTTTTGCCTTTTCTCTTTCCTTTTAGGCTGTAAAATTCCCTAATTTTTGTTATTTTAGTCTTTATTCTTGCCTTGTCATGATGTTTTTCTTAAATATTAAACCCAATGAGTTGAGTCTGACTCAGTTCAAGGTCGTGGTCGCCTTGACATGTTTAGGAGAAGCAGAGGCACCTAGGTATCCAGGCCTAGGGATGCATTACCCGCATGAAGAAGAGGTTTACGTCTATGCAGCCCACATTGATGTCGGGTTGCGTTTTTCTCTTTGTGATGATCTGAAGGCTCTATGTTGCTATTACAGGATAGGTCTCACACAACTTGTACCCAACTCCATCTGGATGTGGGCTGGGTTCAAATTTATGTGTTTTCATCACGGATGGATGTATTCACTTTGTATCTTCCGATGTTTCTATCGGTTGGCTGTCGGGGTTAACCACCTTCATCACTTCCAAACTCGCTGGTCGAAGTTTGAGGAATGGACGAGTCAGACATGGAACTGGAATGTTCACTTTCGACTGGTGGACGACTTTCGGGCGACCAACTCAAACTACAAGAAGTATTATTTCTTCTATAAGGGTGGTGTGCTTTGGGATCTATACCAGTTGGAACGGGATATTTCTCTGAGCTTTGGCGAACTATCGGGGAGTGACCGAAACGCCATTGATGACTTGCTCCAACGTCATAAGCAGTCGGGATTCTGTTCGGTTCACTTTGTCGCGGAGACTTCAGAGTTCATGCTTAGGCAAGCGGACATTCAGCAGTCCGCACTAGTCTCTATTTGCTGGGGAATTTTCCGATCCTTTTTTTTCTGGTTGTTGTAGGCACTCGGGGACCTAAATTTCTCAGTCTCTTTTCCATGCAGGCTAAGAAAGGGTTGTTTGCTGCCCACGCAACCTTGAGTACACGTTCTCCTCCTTCAAGGCGAGCGACCAAACGTAGGCCTGAGGAGGAACATACTGGGGTCGCTTATGGCGACTGCCCAAGAGGTACTTTTTAGGATATAATCTTTATTTCTCTCGTTTCTTTTTGGCTTTCCTTTAGGTTTGATACCTTTCTCTTGTTTCAGAGAATGTCATAGTCGTTGTGACTTCTGCTTCTTCTCCAGCCAAGAGGGCGAGGAGTTCTGACGAGGATCGTCCCACTGTAGTCGGGGGATCTTCTGCTCCCCGGAGCGAGGCTCCTGCTCCCCGGGCAGGTTGATGCTCTTCCCTCTAATCATGATGCTCCCAAACCTCCAAGAGTGTTGGGGCTCAGAAGAGGGTCCTGACCCGGGCTGCCGCGACAGGCACTTCGAAGACTCCCTTTTTTGGGGAGTATTGTTCGTTGGTGACTCTTTACCAGCCACCAAACGGACCCAAGGGATCTTTGGTCCCATTGTCATAATCTCCGGAAGGTGTAGATTTTTGGCAAGACGATGTTGCGGGGTAGCCCGGACCTCTGCATGCATATGTTGAATGAGATCCTTCCTCCTCGGGAACGGGGGGAGGTCCCTTCAGATTTGAACGACATTGAGGTCGATATGAGGACGCAGTTTAAGCCTCTCGCCTTGGTAAGTTCATTTCTCCTCATTCTTCTTTTATAGACATCCTTTATTCTTTTCATTGCTCTCTCTTTTTTAACTCATTGATCTCTCTTTTAACTTGACCCTTTTTTTCCTATTGTCAGGTCATTCGCGAGGAGATGGCGATCGAGCCGATTGTAGGGGAGCTCTTCGATAAGCACGTTGATCTGCTTATCGAGATGTAGCAGTTTCGGAGTTTGGGGTATACTCCTGAAAATGTGAAGGAGCTGAAGAGGAGTCTGCGGAGAGTATGAAGGAGTTGCTCGCCTCGATCAAGATAGGGAAGGATCAGGTGGCATTCGCTGAGGACGAAAGTCTCCGGTCTGAGCTGCGAACCAAGGAGGCTGACAAGTATTCCGATCAACTCGAGGCAAAGGTTACTCGCCATTAGAGGTGTCAATTCAGGTCAACCCGTCGGGTTCGACCCAACCCGCCGAACTGTGCGGGTCAACCCGACCCCGACCCGTCGCACTGTGCGAGTCAGGTTTGTGACTTGAACCCGACCTGGCTAGTTGACGGGTCGACCCGCCTGACCCGTCATGGAGAAACATCTGAGCAGAGACAGCATCGATCATTAAGTTGGTGCCTTCCCACATCGTTGATCTTCATTCTGCATGGATATATAAATGCTTCCATGCATGCATGTTCATCAGTGCGGTGAAATCTTCTAGAGGATATACAAAAAATAATCATTTCATCACCTGTATTATATAGAAAAGCCGTCTCTCTCCACTCTGCTAGGGCACTGTGGGAGATTTGTTGAGTCTGCAATCGTCTTTTCGTCACAGCCAATCCGGCTGATTACTCGCTCAATTGACGATCAGAGGGAGAGGCGCGAGGGAGAGGAAGGTCCAAAGTCACGGAGAGGGAAAGGGAGTGACATTTTTAGAGGGTGAGAGCCACCGGAACCCTAGGTCGTGGCACTGATTTGCGATAAAGATGCAATCGTGGAGTCCAGCGATGGACAGGGCCGCCTGAAAGGAAAGCACGAGACAAGATACCACAAAACATTACCCGAATCGGTCACCCAGACTCTACCAATTTCCGAGTCAACGCCAAACCTGTCTTACGGGGATCTCCAGGAGGTAAGCCTATCTCAGCAGAATAGAATATAGTTGTTAATATTTCAATTCCTATAGCCTAGTAGATGGATAGTCCAGGCCACCATAATGCTCCTAGGGTAGATGATGATAGAACAACGCTTGGGAAGTATGTCGACATCCCCGAGAATGTAGACCTCTCGGTTGGAAATCTGTGTGTAGGGAAAGTCATATGCGATAAGCATGTGAAGTCGGCTGTTGTTCACAATGTGCTGGAACAAGCGTGGGGCGCTATGCGAGGGTCCGAGTCCAAAAGCTGACAGGGGAGGTGATATTGTTTGAATTTGAGAGGGAGGAGGATCTCAGGGATGCTATGGATTGGTGCCCTTGGGCGATCCAAGGCAATTGCCTATCGCTCAAGCGATGGAGACATAGAATGAGGGTGGCAGAGGTACAATTCACAGTGATCCAGTTCTGGGTACAGATACACGACCTGGAAGTCGACAAGTTTAGCAAAAAGAATGTTGAAAGGATTGGACAAAGTGTCGGGACTGTGTTGGAGGAGGATGAGATAGTTGGGTCGATGGGGTTAGACATGGATTACATACGACTCAAGGTGGAGATTGACTTTACCAAACCCCTACAAGCAGGGTTCTGGTATACAAGGCGTAATGGAGGCACAGGTCGAGCAGCTATTAAGTACGAAAGGCTACCGAAATTTTGCTTTGGTTGTGGAAGGATGGGGCACACTGAAAGGGCCTGCAGCTCTGAGATCACGATCGCGGAAGAAGCAGAGGGAGGGCCAATGTATGGACCCCAGATTCGAGCGGATCGCCCTAAAAGGCGACGTGAACAATGTCGGTTCGTAGGCAAGAGTCCAGGGTCGGCCTTGGGGGAGAAAAAACGCAGGAGCTGGAAGGACTTGATGAAGGAACGACATACCCTGGAAGGGTCCCAGACACCACCACAAGGTAGAACCCGGGAGGAGATGAGACCTCCACCTAAAAAGGGGGTGGAGGAGGACCGAGGCAAGAGGAGTGGCATGCGGGAAGAAGCAGATATAACCGTATACGTGTACGGGGGGCAGCTATGGCACAAGGAAAGTTATACAGAAGATCTGATACATGAAGCAAACAAGGGAACGATAACTGTCAGGAGCGAAGTCGAGCAGGGCCGAACCGTGGTGGGGGTGCAGATGGGAGATAAGTTGAGGCTGGCCCTGCAAGGGGAGCAGGAGATGGACACAGGGCAAGGGAGACTCGGGCGACCAAAGCCAGGGCAGGTGCTTGAATTGCCTAAGGGCCAGAGCAGCTAGAGTCACACAGGAAATGCTGAGGGGTGTCAGACAGGGGCTGCCACAAGGAGGGACATTCTCCAAATCACGAATCGGAGGGAGAGGCATGGGACAGGCAGGGGAGAATAGAGGAGGTGAGTAGGGTTGCAGGGTCTAACAGTATCAAGATAATAACAAAGCTGATGGAGATGGAAAACAACCCGATGGAGGATATGCTGGACTCAACCCTTCACGAGGTCCAGGTACAGGCCTGGAGCTATATCATGGAGGCACCCGAGTCGCCAAACTCGAATCAGGCAGTGCTGAGTCTAACCACTGGACTCAGCCCAATGATTCAACGCATAAACCTGAAAAGGAAATTTGAGGAGTTATCAGGTTCAGGTTCAGACGAACCAGCTGAGCATGGCCAGAAGAAATAGAAAGGGACCGTAGTAAGGGCTGATGCGGTTCCGAGAATGCCCAAGGCCACGGGCAGAGGCAGGCCGGGGAAGAAACATGACAGCACAGCCCGTAGAAGGATTATAGCAACAAAGGAAATGCAACAATGGGTTCTGGTAGCTGTCCCGAGACAGCTACCCCACCCCAATGATCGATATGGTGTGTAATTGTCGGGGACTGAAATCGGCCCTGACAATTCCGTACCTAACCGATCTCGCAAGGAGAGCGAAACCCGACATTATCTATCTCATAGAGACGAAGAACACATAATCCTACTGCGAAACAGTAAGACGTAAGCTGAAAATGGAAGAAGCATGTTATGTCAACCCGGATGGTATCTCGGGAGGTCTAGCAATCTGGTGGACCAAGGAAGTACAAATCCAAATCTATAGCAAAAGGGTGAATATGATAGATACCACAGTCACGAAGGTAAACGGTGGAGGGGTGATGCATATCTCGTGGATTTACGGAAGTACAATATGGAGAGATGTTAGAACTATGGGAAACACTGCGCGGGATTGCACATAGACGGATAGGCCCATGGATGTGTGTGGGTGATTTCAATGAGATCGCAAGGGAAGGAGAGAAACAAGGTGGCCGACCGAAAGATCCCCGGAAAATGGATGCCTTCAATGAGATGATGCGGGACATGGGACTTGTGGAATTGGGGTATAAGGGCAGCCATTATACCTGGTGTAAAAACCGGGAAGGGGTGGAACGGATTAGGGAAAGGCTCGATAGGGCAATGGTAAACCAGAACTGGATCCGATCTTATCCAAAGGCCACGGTTATTCATAAACTCCAGATCGGATTGGACCATTACCCTCTGATAATTCAAGTGGAACGACAAAATATCAAGAGCGAAAGACTGTTCCGTTTCGAAAAGGTATGGATGGAAGAAACGGAATGTCAAGCTATTGTGCGGGATGTATGAGAGACGGGTCAAAGTGCAGCGCAAGCTGGAGGCATACATAACAGACTAAGTCGATGCCGACAGGATTTGTAAAACTGGAAAAAGCATGCTGTTCAAAATAACCGGAACTCCGAAGAGTGCAGCAACATACCCACGGTCAGTATAGGCGGAGTGTGGATGAGTCACTGAAGAGGAAGTTGGAAGATACATGGGCTAAGGAAGAGGAATACTGGAGGCAGAGGTCTCGTATACAATGGATGGAGGCCAGGGACAGGAACACGACATACTTCCACCAAGCAACGGTGGAAATAATAAGGAAAAACAATATATGTCGTATGCAGAGAAGGGATGGAATATGGGTTGAAAATGAAGAGGACATCGTTAGGGAATGTGAGTCCTATTTCCATGGAATATTTACGACAGAGGGAACGGATGGGGTCCATGATCAGATGCTCAGTTTACCAAATTTTGTGACCCCAACTGAGAATGACAGATTGACAAGGGCGGTGAGTAGCGAGGAGGTGAAAAGAGCAGTATTCCAACTTGGAGGGAACAAAGCTCCGGGCCCAGACGGCTTCCCAGGTTTGTTCTATCATCGTTTCTGGGACGTTCTGGGAGAGGACGTGTTCCAATCGGTAAGAGGCTTCTTTGAATCGAGTGTATTAATGCATGGATACTGTTATACTGATATAGTTTTAATCGCTAAGATCCCCAAACCGGTCAATACGACCCATTTCCGACCAATTAGCCTATGCAATTTCAGTTATAAAATCATCTCTAAAATCCTATCAAATAGGCTGAAATTGGTCCTACCTAAACTTATAACCCCCTTTCAAAGTGCTTTTGTCTCAGGCAGGTTCATTCACGATAACATACTTATCGCACATGAGGTGTTCCACCACATAAGGACAAACAAAAGGAGAGGGAGCGAGGAATGTGCGGTGAAACTGGACATGAGTAAAGCATATGATCGTATTGAATGGGAGTTTCTATTACAAACACTCAAAAGGTTAGGGTTCTCAAGTAAATGGTGCAGGTGGATTGAGGAGTGCGTGACCAAGGTGCTATACAGTGTGGTTATCAATGGGACGAAGAAACCTAGGTTCAGGCCGACAAGAGGAATAAGGCATGGAGATCCACTATCTCCGTACCTTTTCATTCTTGTAGCGGATGTGCTCTCACGCCAGGTAATCCGTGATGTGGAGGAACAAAGGTATGAAGGGATCAGAATGAAGAGGGAGTGTCTGGAGATACACCATCTCTTTTTTGCGGACGACTCCATGTTCTTCATGAAGGCGACAGAGAGAAACGCACGAACCCTTAAGGAGACAATTGAAAGGTATAGCAAGGCGTCCGGTCAAAAGATAAACTTGGACAAGTCATGCATCCAGTTTGGTAAGACAGCGAGGGTGGATACGAAACAACGAGTGGCGGCTGTTTTGAACATCCAAGTTGTGGAGGATGCGGGTAGGTATCTGGGTCTTCCTACCAACTTGGGTCGGTCGAAGAGGGAAGCCATGCGATATCTCAAGGAATGGGTAATCAAGAAGATCCATGGATGGAAAACGATGTTCCTAAACAATGCATATAAGGAGATCCTGATTAAGGCGGTAATTACTGCTATCCAAACCTATGTAATGTCATTATTTAAATTACCAATAACGTGGTGTGCAGACATAGCGGGACTCATAGCACGGTTTTGGTGGAATGGTCGGGATGAGAGGAGGAAGATTCATTGGGTCAGTTGTGGGAAACTTACCCAACCAAAAGACCTAGGCGGTATGGGCTTTCGAGATATGGCCGACTTTAACAAGGCCATGTTGACCAAGACAGCATGGCAACTACATACCGACGGGACCTCGATGTGGGCGAGGGTGTTGAGGGGTATATACTACCCGAGAGGGGGTCTTATGGAAGCCAAACGAGGAGCTCGACCATCATGGGCGTGGTCGAGCATTCTAGAGGGACGAGACATCCTACATCGGGATGGAGTGTGGAGCGTTGGAACAGGGGAACGAATTAATGTATTTAGGGTTTAACATCGACAGAGGACATACTTGTATGGCCTTCGGCTATGGACGGGATCCCGAAGTCGGGACTTGTCTATAGACACCTACGCGAATCTGCAGCTCGAACACGAACCCAAGAGGCTGCGGTGGGGGCACACGAAGAGGATCGCAGCTGGACCACCATTTGGCAAAGTGAATCCATTCCCAAGGTAAAGCAATTTCTTTGGCGAGCATCGCATAATGCTTTACCTGTTCAAGCTGAATTGGTGAAGCGTGGAGTACAAATTAATCCGATGTGTAGTTTTTGTAATGCTATGGAAACTACATGTCATGCTGCCCTGGAATGCCCTTGGGCATTAGCTGTGTGGGCTCGGTTGTTGGGTACGTTTTCTGTAGGTGTGGGCAATGTGGGATGGCATGAATGGATTAAATCCATCCAGGCAGTGAGCCAAAGCGGGGGTGAGACGGGGCGATGGAGGCGAGTGATGGGGGAAGCAACCGTGTGGGAGATCTGGAAAAGTAGGTGTCGTGCGAACCATTAGGGGAACGCAACGCAGATCGAACCGACGATCAGAGCTGCGAGGAACCTCGCGACCGATACCTGGCGAGCTGCGAACAAAACCCGCAGAACCAGACCAAGCCACGGGGACGAACAGGAGGACAGGAACTGGACCCAACCAGCCCAAGGTGTGATGAAGGGACCGGGGAACGAACAATGGAGGACTGGACGTGATCGCAAGAGATTAGCGCGGGAAGATTGTGGACGGACGGAACGCAAGGTGCTTTGGTGCGAGCGTGAAGATTTTGGAAGCAAAGGCGATCCTCCAAGCAACGGAAATGGCGCGACATCATAAATGGGATAAGGTAATCATAGAATCGGATGCCCAATATGTAATGGATATACTTCGAGGAGGACAGCTAGAGAAGGATTGGTAGATGCATAATGTGTTAGTTGATATCATGGAAGTGGCAAAGGGATGTCCACGTATCCAATGGCGGTTTGTTCGAAGATTGGCAAACAGGTACGCAAATTGGATTGCAACAAAGTCGAAATAGGGGATGTGTCCACCGAATTGGACTATGTTACATCCACCTTCTTTAGAATATTTATGTAATTCGGAATTTACAAACGGTACGACCGAGTAATGAAGTGTTTGAGTTGTTGGCATAAAACAAAAAATCACCTGTATTATATAATATAATATATAAAGTGTAATTAAATATAAACAGGTACTATTCCGACATGATTCTTGATCATGGCTTTTTATAGTCAAGAAATACGCAAAATTAACCGACGTATATTATTATCTACAAAATATATGTTTACTTAGTATGTTAGAAAAAAAATCAAGAATAAAATGCTACCTCATAGGCTCATATAAATAAATTTATTAAAAACGTTTTCTCAAAATCGTTAGATTTGATCAAACTATTATAAAGTATCCATCCATTTAAAACTTATTAATATATCCATACTGAAAAGGAAAAAAACAATAAATTTTGTTGATGGTTCATATAATTAATGTGGATGGGAAATCAGAATGATTTATTTCATTTGTATTGTCTCGTAACGTTGGTTCATGCATTGAGGTTTAGGTTTAGTGTTTTTTTTGCCACGGGTCGGGTTCAGATCATACACGTCAACCCGGACCCGAACCGTCTCTTGTGGCGGGGTAAACGGGTCAACCCGAAATGACCCGCCACACCTATTTTGTGACCCGAACCCGAGTCAATTCCGGGTCATTTTCGAGTCGGGTCATATTTTGACAGCTCTACTCGCCATTAGGGCGAGTTGAGGGAGGCTCGGGCTCAGAGGGATGCCATTATGTCTGAGAAGGAGCAGCTCGAGCTGAAATTGAAGGTTGTCCCATCTTCCAAGAGCGTGGTTTACGACTTTAAGTGGTAGTTGCATATCTCCAGGTCTTAGTCGACGAGATCCAGGGGATATATCTCAAGTTTCTTCTCTGAAAGGTGAAGTCTCTCCAGGATTTCATTGAGAGCGGCTACACCAAGAAAGCTCCTCCTGCTACTGTTGGCGAGGAGACTGCCCCCGGGGCCGGGAAGGAGACTACAACCCCTGGTGAACCCATACCTTGATGTTCTGGGCCCCTAGGTGACCAAGTTGATGCAGAACTTCAAGTCGAAGGAGCATGTTCGAGCTAAGAAGGATTACAACCTTTCAAGTCGAAGTAACCTGGCCTTCTTATGTTTTTGCTCCTCCTCATTTTGTATGTTGAAATGTTGCCCCCATTGATGAGAGTTTATTCATTTTCCTTTTACTTGAGGAATGTTGTAATCATTTCTTGATCATTGACTCATATATTTTACCTGAATATAATGGATGCCTTTTTTATTTCGTAAGCATTTGTTTATGTTTGACTTCAAATATATTTGGTTTTCTTCCGATGTCGATCTTACTTGAAAACTTTAGGAAGTTTTACCATACTTGTTTTCAACTTCGCTTTTAGCTTTTGTAGAAGAGTTTCACCTTTTTATTCAAAGTATCTTGGACCTTTTGGGAGGAAACGTTACCTTTCAGATGTTTTTTCCACTCCTTTAGGCTTATGAGGAAGGATTGTTGTCTTTTGTTGGCTCGTTTGTTCCTTTTGCAAAGTTTCTTTTAGGGAACTGTTACCCAAGGATTGTACCTTTAAGGAAACTGTTATCCTTGATGGATTCGTTCGCCTTTTAGGATGTTGGTCCTTGGATTAGTTTGCCTAAACGTAGGGAACTGTTACCTAAAATTCGCTCGCCTTTTAGGAAGCTGTTACCTTGGATTCGTTCATCCTTTTTTGGAAACTGTTACCCAAGATTCGCTCCCCTTTTAGGAAGATGTTACCTTAAATTTGTTCGCCTACTTTACTTTTTAGAGGAACTGTTACCTTAGATTCACTCGCCTTTTGGGAAGCTGTTACTTAAGATTCGTTTGCTTTCTTAAGCTTTTCTTTGGAGAGACTGTTACCTTGTCAGTTCGTCTGTTCCATTGTGCCCAACTTGTAAGGGAACTGTTACCCTTCAAATAGGTTCATTCTCCTTATGTATCAAGACTTAGTTTCGCCCAACTTGTAAGGGGATTGTTACCTTGATGGTTCGTTCACCTTTTTATATAAGGTCTTTATTGTGCCCAACTTGTAAGGGAACTCTTACCTTTGATGGTTGGTTCGCCTTTTATATCAGGTCTTTATTGTGCCCAACTTGTAAGGGAACTATTATCTTTGGTGGTTCGTTCACATTTTATATTAGGTCTTTGTTTTTGCATAGTTTGTGGGGAACTGTTACTTTTGATGGTTCGTTCGCCCCTCATTTTAGTTCTTGATGGGAGAGGAACTGTTACCTTCTAAGGTTCGATCGCAATCCTCTTTTTTGTCTAACTAAGGAGATTATCACTTTTGTTGGTATGTTTGCATGTATGCGATAGTTCGTCCTTTCTTTGGAACTTTTCGTTTTGATTCGAGTGCATATGCTTTATATGAAGGAATGGTTCGTTTTATTGACATAATACTTTAATTACAATCTATGCATAAAACCTTCGTAAATGTTTGAAATTGAAAGCACGAGGTAGCCTTATACCCTCTATGTTTTCCAAGTAGTAGGACCCTGATGCGGCGATCTCTACTACTTTATATGGACCTTCCCACTTAGTTGAGAGTTTATTGTGGTTGTCCAAGTTTGTGAACTCATTCCTTCGCATAACCATCTCCCCCACGAAAAAATTGGTGAGCGCTGACTTTTCTGTTGAAGTATCGAGCGGTCGCAGCCGAAATTTAGCTTGTGAATTGTCTGATTGCCTTCGTTTTTCTTCAGCAAGATCGAGATCTGTAAGTCACTCGATATCGTTAGCTTCAGCATCAAAGTGTATACTCCTATGGGTAGGCACCGCTATTTCAGTGGGTGTCACTTCTTCAGATACGTACACCAGATTGAATGGTGTTTCTCATGTTGATGTTTTGGGTGTTGTTCTGACAACCCACAAAACATTGTCCAACTCATCCACTCAGTTTCCTTTTAAGTCTTGAACTCTCTTTTTGAGTCTTTTCAGGACAACTTTGTTGGCTGCTTCGGCATGTCTGTTGGTTTGGATCGTCACTATCGATATCCAACAATTCCTAATCGAAATCAGATAAAACAACTTAGCCAAAATAGTAAAACAAACATAAATCAAACAGTGTATTTTAGGTTAAATTTTCCGATTGATTTGGATCAATTTTTACCCTCCACTCACTCGTACAGTAAAACTAGTTGTAAATATATATACTTCCTTATAGAAAGAAATAAAATAAACTTCATTTCCTAACACAAGCCAAAAACGACTTTGACCGTACAGAGTTCTAATAGTGGTTCCAATAATATATAATATTTAATTTATATTATCGAATCATAACTTAAAAATATTTGTGTTAATATATGGTATTTTATATTTGAGAATATTATTATTCAGTTTGTCTTGTTATATTTTTCTATTAAATGGGCATGTGACTTGCACATGTTATGTTAAATCAGTATCAAATCAACTTCATATCATTACTATTTGAATATGAAATATAATTTTTAATTTAAATATAATTTATATAATAAAAAATATATAAATTTCAAATAAACGTTCTTTAAAAATCATAAAATAGTTTATAAAATAAATTAAGAATAACAAATTTAAATAAAAAAAATATGAATTATAAAATATATTTTTTTGTAAATTTATTAAAAAATAGAAGATAATTGGAGTTCAATTAGCCCAGAGGGTCGAACACTAAGTTGGCTAGGTCCCATACCCAGACAAGGGTTCGACCGTGGAGTGGGCCAATCGAACCTCAAGGGTCATAGTTTAGTTTTTATTCTATCGTTTTCCGTGTTTTTCATTTTTTTTTATAAATTTATAAACAATAAGTTTTAGAATTTATATTTTAATTTTCTAAATTTCAAGTTTATTAAGTTTGTTTTTCAAATTTATTTATTAATATCTATATCTAAAGTTTTTAAAATATTATTTTCCTATTTATTTTTACTTTACCTCACGTAAACACTACATCAATATTCTATTAGTCAAATTTTACAGCCAACGATAATTCAAAGTAAATATTAACATTTTGAAATATAAAATATCACGAAACAACTTAAAAATATTAACCGATAACATGAATTAAAGATAAACTACTATTAAAATTATTATTCTTTCTATAAACTTCCTTATATATATTAATATATATATCCTTCCTTAAGGAAGGAAGGAAATAAATTTCATTTCCTAACAGACAAAAGACGACTTTGACCGTACAGAGTCGTCGTTGAATTGGTCCTCTTTTTGCATATTTATAGCTTCTTCGACGACTTCTTTAGTCATTATACATTGTATAATGTTTATATATATATAAGAGTATGAAAATGATTGGTATCCTTTATATATATATAATTTTTTTTATCAATTAAACGTTTTACTTGATAAAATAAAACGCCGTGACTCTTGGTCACGGATGTTCAGAAATACAATCATACTCAATTAAAGATAACAATGGTAGTGGACGTCTTTCGACACAATTACCTAGACTCACTCCTAATCTCGTTTGTTTTGCTATCCCATTTGCGCCCTAGTTTGCCGTCCTTGGAATAGCTCGCCATTACACTTGCTCAATTCTTCTAGCTAGTGTTCGTGTGTTTGTTATGATTGTGGATACTCTCCAATGTGTCAATCCTCTTCAAGTTGTTTGTGAACCATTTGTGAGTCCGTTTCGATGTCAACGCTTTGCTATCCAGCTTGGATTGCTAGGCGTACTCCTTCTTGTATCGCAATGACCTCCATGATCTCTATGTCATATCCACGGTACCGTCGGTTTGTTCCTCCCACCACCTTTCCCTCCTTGTCCCGTGCCACCACCCCTATGTCGGCTCTTCATGTGTTTTTTTCACCATGATGCATCACAATTTAATTTGATTGTGTTCCCCGTCGGTGGTTGCCATCGTTGTCTTTGTGGGATGTCCCGGGTTGGTTCTCCGGTTTGACCACCTACTTTATTTTCCTCATATGTTTGCTTGATCTCCATCATCGTCTTCATCGGGTTGGGTGGTATGGCCTCGAACGCATCTTTGCTCTTTGTATTCCATACGTGTCAACATGTGATTAGGATGAGCGTCGACCGTGTCTCCCGAACCGACTCGGTGACCGCTCGGCTCGCGCCTCCTTTCTCCAACCATTGGACCATATTTCTATTGCTCCTTTGGTCGATTCGTATACCTAGTATCCCAAACCATACCGGTTTGGTCCATCGACACTTTAGCATCATGTGTTCCTGTGTCTCCTCTTCTCCACATATTGGGCAACTAGGGGTTACGGGCATACCTCGTCTTACGATATTTGCTTTGAAGGCTAGGGCATTTGTGGCCAATCTCCATATGAAGTTTTTAACCTTTGGTATCGTCTTGGTCGCCCATATGTCCCTCCATAATGTGTCTTTGCTCGGTTGAAATCCCCCCCCTTTAGCGTGCATTATTTTCCCTCAACTTATGATATACTGATCGGGCTTGTGGTGCCCCGTCTCTCGTATGTGGCCAAATGTACCGATCTCTACCTTTGTCTTGCGGTATTGGTAGGTTAATTATGTGCTCGACATCTTCTTGGTTTACGATGTTTCGCACTATCTCTTCACTCACCCTTAGATCTCCTCCATGCTCGACTTGTACCTTGACATTGACCCGCCGACTCTCTTTTGTATGGATCCATGGGTCATTACAGACTTGTATTTCCTCCCCTGATTCTATCATCCACACGCCTTCTTGTTTCATTATGTCCGTCTCATGGATTAGGCTACTCCACCCCCATGATGCCCGTCCTTCTCTTCTCGCCTCAAGGAAGGAGTTGTGTAGGAAATATAGTCCCTTGAGCACCCGTGCTCACAAGGTTCGACCAAGATTCTCCTCGCCATCTTCGTGAGTAGTGCAGTGTTAAAACTCTAGAGCTCACGGATGCCTAGTCGCCCCGTGTTCTTTGATTTTGTTAGGACACCCCATCTCCTCCAATGTGTTCTCTTCCCCTCCACTGTTTGTCCCCACCAGAAATCTGCAATTAGTGAATCTATCTCCACGCACCATGTTTTAGGTAGGTGGAAAACACTCATGACGTTGTGGGGATTGTTGTGATGTCCGCCTTTATTAGCACCTCCTTCCCTGCTTGGTTCAAGGTCTTTGGTCTCCATCCGACCAACTAATCCTGTATTCTTGTTTTCAGGGATCCCAATGCCTCATTCTTTGATCTGCTCCATATCGATGGCAAACCCAGATACTTCCCTGGATCACTTGTGCTCTGAATATTGAGGGTCTCCTCCACTTCTTTTCTATCACACTCCCTCATTCCTTTCTTAAATAGAGGGTCAACTTGTTTGCATTGATTCTCTGTCCCGATACCTGACAATAGGACTCAAGAATCCTCCCAAGTTGTCTAGCGTTATCAGGTGCCCCTTTGATGAAGAAAAGTGAGTCATCTGCAAAGAACAGGTGGTGGATTTCTGGGCACTAGCGTTTCATGGTGATCCCCTGTGTACTCTTTTCCATTGCTGCCCCTACCAACCTTCTTGATAGCACATCCGCAAGTAATATGAATAGGTAAGGTGATAGGGGGTCACCTTGTCGGATGTCTCTCGTTGGTTTGATCGTGTGGGTTCGGTCCCCTTTGACTACAACTTGGTAGGTGGTTGTTGATATGCATTCTTTGATCCATCCTATCCATGTTTCCGAGAACCCTCATTTACTTAGTGTTGCTAGTAGGAATCCCCATTCTACCTGCTCATACGCCTTTTGCATGTCGATTTTTAGCGCACATTCCACCCTTTTCTCATTTCTGCTTGTCTGAAGGTGGTGAATGACTTTGTGTGTCACCATGATATTATCCTATATATTCCTTCATGATACAAAGGCACTATGAAACAGTGTGATAAGTTCTGATAGATACACATTTAGGCGATTCACCAGAACTTTGGAGATAATTTTATACAAGAAATTACAACAGCTAATTGGCCTAAAATCAGTTGGCATATTCGACACGGGTACTTTTGGTATCAAGACAATGTCGGTATGGTTCAAAGGGTTTAGAATGGTACCTGTTCTGAAGAAAGCCTTGACCGAGGTGATAACGTCCGCTCCCACGACATTCCAGTTCCTTTGATAAAACAGACCTGGGAAACCGTCCGGACCCGGTGCACGTATCCTCCAAGTTGGAATGCCACTGATCTGATCTCCTTCTCCGTTACCTCTGGGTTAGGTTTTCATTCATGTCGGTTGTAATCATTCCCCCGTTCGGTTGCACCCACCTTATGAAATCATCCCCCCGTTCGATTCCTTCCGATGTGAACATATCCCCAAAATACCTTCTTAGTTCATTGGCTATTCCTTCTTCCTTTGTCAACCATTCCCCATTCGCGCCCCTCAATCTGCATATTTGGTTCCTCCTCCGTCGGGCTATCGTTGTTTGATGGAAGTAAGTTGTATTTCGGTCACCCTCTCTAAGCCACTTAACCCGCGACCTCTGTCTCCAATACGTTTCCTCCCTCGTCCACAACCCTTGGAGTTTGCCTTTTAATCTATTCTCCCCCCTAATCGCATCTTGGTTCATTGCTCCTTGTATGTGTATCCTTAGGGCCGCCTTTGTATTTTCGATTTCCTTTAGATTATTGCCAAACTTCTCCTTACTTCATCTCTTTAGAACCATTCAACATTTTTGTAGTTGTTTGTGGACTCCTCGGTCTTCCCTATATGGTGTGGGTGTCTCCCACGCTTCTCTTATAACCTCTTTACATGATGGGTGTTTGAGCCACATAGCTTCAAACTTAAACTGCTGCATCACCCTCTTCCTCATCTGGTTTAGTGTCACTATCATGGGTGTGTGGTTTGACCCAATAGCGAACTCGTTTATGTACTTCCCCCTTGGTGTCTCGCACCCCAATCTGCATTCACAACTACCCAGTCCAGGCACTCGCTTATTCTCTCGGTCCCGCTCCGGTTGTTGCACCATGTGTGTGGGTTCCCGTTGGCCCCCAAATCCTCCATATTGAAGTCGGAAATTAATTGCTTGAACTCGTTCATTTGCCTCTGCGACTTCCTTCTACCCCCCATTTTTTTGTGTGGGTGGCATATTGTGTTGAAATCTCCAAGTACCATCCATTGGCTTGTTCGGCCATTACCAATCATTCTAAGGAAATTCCAGTTTTGTGTTCTTACTTGAGCCTCCGTACTCGCATAAACCCAATTCACATGCATTCGTTCATCATGTGGTTTCATAGTAACCTCACAGTCGATAAAGTTTTGATCAACATAGTTGATGCTAACCCTCGTTTCGGTCTACCACCATATTGCTAGCCCCCCGGAGGTTTCATTCGGTCCCACATAATATTTGGTATCCATCCCCATTCGTGCTCTTATCCTCTCGCAGTAGGTATCACCATTCTTTGTCTCCATTAAGAAAATGATGTTCGGGCGATACCTTTTGTTGAGGTCTTGGAGGTGTTGAACTGTCAGGGCAGACCCCAAACCCTGACAATTCCAAGAGATGGCACTCATTGGGCCCGTGTGGTTGTTTCAGGACAGCCACCAGAACCCTTTCCTTCGTCTTGTGTTTCCATCATTGTGCTTGTTTCATCACCCATCTTTTCGGTTTTCCTTTTCCTCGGGGGGTTTGTTTGACCCTTTCGTTGCCTCGGGCTGTTTCTAGTTCTTGGTGCTCGTTCTCCCTCCCCCTCCCGATCGGTCATCACCTATTTTTTCCTTCTTTTTGTTCCCGGTTGTTCTTCCATCTCTTTTTTGGTTCTCTTTAGAGTCATATTGTCCATGTAGGGGCTAAGGCCAGATGTAGGGTTATGGGATGTGGGTATGGGTTATGTAGGTGGGGTATCTGGTGGGTTTTCGACGATATAGGTGTGGTTGAGGCATTGTCTTGGTCGGGGAGGTATGTGATCATGGGTTGGTTTTTGAGCATGTGGTGTTCGGTTCTTGGTTGGGAGTACTCCTCAAGGTTCGATCTCCCTATAAGCCACCGGAGTGGGATAATATGGTTCAATTTGGGTGGTAGGCTTGGTTTGGTTCGGAGCTTGGGTATGAGTATGGTCATGTCTAGGTCACTTCTGGGTGCATAGCTTGGTTCGGTCAGGGTTGGTATGGCTGAGGTGCTCGGTTTATGGGGGTAGTTCTCGGTTGATATGTTTGGTTCATGGCATATTTTCCGGGTCTAATCGTTTCCCCCCCATCTTATACTCCATCACTTCCTCATCTTGATCTGACTTTGTTTCCCTTGTGACCTCGACCCCCTTCCCTTTCTCCTCCCTTGTTTTCTCTTTCTCATTCTGTGACACCTCCTCCTGTGAGCTCTGCCTTGCCTCCTCCTTTATGTCAAACCACGACTTTCTCGGTCCCGGTTTCGTATGTGTGCCCTTGTCCTCCTTGCCTCCCACATGTGATCAGACCGTGGTTTGCCTCTGTCTTATTCCCACAAGCCACGACTCGTACGTTGTTTTTTTGGGTTCATGCTCCGCCATTTTGACCTCCTCCTTGCATGCTTGAGTCGTGTGTCCCAACATACCACATCCATAACAGTAATCCAACAACCTTTCATATTTTATTGATGCTCATCTATCAATCTCTAGCGAGTTCCTCCCCCAGAAACCCGCCAGCAATGGCTTGTCCCCATCAACTTCGGCATATCCTTCCTACATGTGGCTCTATTTCCAGGCATTTACCTATCATATTTCCAATCTTCCAGGCATTGTCATCTCCAAACTTCTCTAACCCTAGGTCATGTATTTGGTGTTAGGATATAATTATAGGTATGCCGAAGGTTAAGGATATATATATATATATATATAGCCAAAGTTTAAGGATGTATATATATATATATATAGGAAGTTACCAACGGCTAGTTTTAGGATATATATATATATATATGCATTTGGTGTAACAATAGGTTAAGTAGAAAATATATCTATTTCAGTTTTATCTATTTTTTCTCTAAATCTTTGATCTAAAGATCTTGACATGGTATCAGAGCAAGGTTGATTTTGTGTCGCCGCAACCCTACGTCGTCGCAACCCTAGGCCGTGCCGTCTTCGTTGCGGTCATCCATGGAAGACGCTACTCCACCGTTTTCAAACAATAAGGTTGTGCAATTCCTTAGAGAAGAAAACTTTCAGTCCTGGAAGCAACAGGTTCTTCTCTCGGTACATGGATACAATCTTGAAGCATATATGCATGGAACTGTGGACGTTCCACAATTTGTTCGTGACAACAATGGTCATGATCAAGTCAATCCAGCGTATGGAAAATCGATGCAGCTCGACAGTTCGTTAGCGTCTTGGCTGTTGGCGTCTGTATCTCCTCAAGTTAGTTGAGGTCTGATTGGTTGCATGAATGCATCATCTATTTGGCAAAAACTGCACAGTGATTGTTTGTCTTCATCAACCACTTGTGATAGTCTCGCCAGCTGTGGACATCCAATTGAGGAGATGCAGCAGATTTTGATCATTCTTAATAGTGTGAAAGGTCAGTTCGATAATGTGATTTCTGTAATACATGCAAGTAGAAATCCTTATGATATAGCATATGTGAGGTCGGTTCTATTAGATACCGAAGCTAGGCAGTTTGATATAATTTTTGATTCGGTTGTTACGACGAATGTTGCTGTAGATCACACTACTGGTCCAAAACCTTATGATTCTATGCACTCTATTAATGTTTCTCCTGTCACTGATGAGGGGAATACTTCGCATCAGGTACGATCGCAGCATCATGGACAGCAACACTCTAGTTCAGGAGCTTATCAGCAAGGTAATTCTGGCAGGGGACATGGTCATGGCAGGGGATATGGAGGAAACAGAACACAATGTCAATTGTGTGGGAAATTTGGACATTAGTGCATAGACGTTATCAAAGATTCAACGTGCACTTTACTGGAGTCACCGATCGTGCTGATTCATCCTCTGCCACACCTTCTGCAAATCTGTCATCTGCTCAATGGGATGATTCAGTGGATGATGTCTCTCAATATTAAAGTCATGTTGCTGCATATCAACCGTCTCCAGCCTCTGCATATCCGCACCAATTAGTTCCACCGATCGCCCCATCTCCTGGTGTTGCACGGTAGGGGTTATGAAAATGTGTTAGTCTAATCCGTGTTCTCTTGGTATCTTCATGTGTTTTCTAGATTATTCTTCTTGAGTATTCTAGATTGTTTTCTATTGATTCATCAAGTGTCTTGTTTATACTATAAATAGATAGTGATAGCATTGTAAAACCTTGCCTTATTCTATCAATGTGAAATCAGTTTCTCTGTTTCTGTTATAACAGAATGCTGTTTCTTCTTCTACAAGTTTTTGTTTCAAGCAACCTTGTTCTTCATCATATCCCAACAAATTCTATTTCGTTTAGTCTAAAATGGTATCAGAGCTATACGAATCTGAGGAATACAACAAGTAATTCATCTTTCCGCAGCGATTTCATCATCTGAAGATCAGAATCAGTTCTGCATTGTTGTCGACTTCTGGTTATGGAGGATATTCTGCCACCTGCCTTCTCAAACAAGAAGGTATGTCGGCTGACTAGAGATGACAATTTCCAGTCATGGAAATAGTAGGTACTGCTTGTTGTTCGTGGTTTTGATTTGGAATCACACTTATATGGAAATCAAGTTGTTCCTGCACATATCACGAATGAAAATGGTGATAGTATTCCTAATCCTGCTTATGCTAAGTATCAACAACATGACAACTGTTTAGCTTCCTGATTGATGGTGTGTATCTGTTAGCAAGTTAACAGATATCTGGTAGGTTGTATGACTGTTAATGCAATCTGGTCAAAACTTCATCAAATGTTCTCATCATCATCTACAACTCGTGTGATGAGTCTAATTGGTAGGTTAAAATCCAGAAAACTAATTACACAATCTGTTAGAGATTACCTGGCGGATATACAGTCTACATGCAATAACCTAGCAAAATGTGGTCATCCAATAGATGAAATGCAGCAAATTTTGATAATTCTTGATGGATTAAAAGGACAGTTTGATAACGGTGTTTCAGTGATACATGCTAGTCGAAATCCCTATAACTTGGCCTCTGTTAGTTCAGTCTTACTTGATGCTAAGACTAGGATTCGTGATTAGCTGTTTGATTCAAGCTTGATGCCTCAAGCCATGATACATAGTTCTGAAGATTTTGTCAAGAAAAATTCATCAAACACTGTCACTGAGTATAAGCCAGATTCTGTCAGTCATCAAAATAAGAACATTCAGAGTCAACCACCTCCTCCTATGTTTGATCGAGGAAGAAGAGTTGGTGGAAGAGGGCATAGTGGAGGCAATCGGCCTCAATGTCAACCGTGTGGGAAGATTGGTCACTTGGTCAATAGATGTTATAAAAGATTTGATGTAAACTTTCATGGAGTTACACTTTCTCACAATCCGAATGTTCAGATGACTGCCAACATATGTCAGACTTCTTGGAATGATTCTGCAGATTCAGCTACTCTAGTGAACACTTCGTCCAATCCTACGGTTGTATCTCATCCCTCTGTAATTTCTCAACCTGTTTTTATGCCAACGGCAACAGCTCCACCTTATCCTCAATATCCATTCATTCTTCCTTATGGAATGATGCCTGGATATACTGGAAATCCTTCTTCATATCCAGTTCCTATGCAGGAGACAAGCTATAATCCTCAAGTCAATTATGTGTCTCTTCCTACTCTTCAATAAGTCTGAAGTGATCAAGCGTGGTATCCTGATTCAGGAGCAACCAATCACCTTACGAATGGACAACCACCTCATGGAGATGAACAGTATAAGGGAACAGGTATAGTTCAAGTTGGTAACATACCACATTTAAATATATCAAGCATTGGTACTTCTGTTATTAACACTCATTCCAAATCTTTATATCTCAACAATTTGCTTTATACACCTGAAATTACCAAGAGCTTAGTCTTTGTTTCGCAGTTTTCCAAGGATAATGGTGTATACTTTGAATTTCCTCCTTCACACTCTCTTGTTCGTGATTCAAGTTCTCATGAAGTCTTGTTACAAGGAAAAGAAACGGAAGGCCTATACAAGTTAGATTTTAGTAGTTTTAGTTCGAATAAATGTAATAAAAATTTTGTTTCTAGCATTGTTGAATGTCAATCTATTAATATAAGTGAATCATCAATCTTGTGGCATAAAAGACTTGGCCATCCGTCCTAAAAAATTATGTCTTCTGTTTTAAAAAACTATGGCTTAAAATGTTCATCTTCATATGGATTGTGCTCTGCCTGTTCAGTTGGAAAAAGCATTCGGCTTCCATTTTCGAACTCGACCACATTATATTCTAAACCTCTCCAACTTGTTGAAGTCGATTTGTGGGAGCCTGCTCCTGTTGCTTCAAATGGTAAGAGGTATTACATGAGTGTTGTTGATGTTTACTCTCGTTATACTTGGATTTATTTTTTAAATCAGAAAAGTGAAGCTGCAAACTTGTTTATGCAATTTCACAAATTGGTCGAAAGGCACCTATCATTTTCTTTGAAATCAGTTCAAACTGACGGGGGTGGAGAATTTAAGTCTTTGTCTTCATATTTTGCTCAACATGGCATTGATCATAGGGTCACTTGTCCATATACGTCTGAGTAAAATGGAATAGTTGAAAGAAAACATGGACACATTGTTGAAATGTGTCTCACACTCATGTATCAAGTCAGCTTACCGATGCAATACTGGAGTGATTTTTTCTATACTGATGTGTTTTTAATTAATAGACTGCCTACTCAAGTTCTTGATCACGTCTCTCCTCATAAGAAGTTGTTTGGTAAGATTCCTGGCTATTCAATACTTAGAGTGTTTAGGTGTTTGTGTTTTCCATTTACTAGACCTTTTAATAAACATAAGCTGGATTTTCGTTCTACTCCCTGTGTTTTTCTTGGATACTGCTCTCAGCAACATGGATAAAAACGTTTAGATAGTAATGGTAGATTGTATATATCAAGACATGTTAGGTTTCATGAGGATGAGTATCCGTTTGCTGATCAAAAGGGTAAGTTCATGCTCTCTGCTGCACCTAAGAGCACCTACACCAGTGAGCCTTTCTTTTTACCTTTTAGTTGTGTTGATAATTCTTTTTCAGATAGGTGTTCTATATCTCCTTTTTATCCCTTGTCGTCACATAATACATCTGTTTCTGCCCCTTCAGGAGATTCTTTAGATGGTTCTCCTACTGTTGTTTCACATGATAATCCTATTGACTCTAATCAGGTCTCACCTAGGAATATCTCTGAGCAATCTGTCTCTGCACTGCCTATTTCTGATTCGGTAATTCAAGATGGTTCTGTTATAAGGTATGTTCCTTGTTCAAACAATGATCTAGTTGAGGTAGCAAGGTTTTCAGCAGCAGATATTGGTAATTCTGTTTCAACTCCCGTGGTTTCATCTAGAAAATATTCACCTATGTCATGTGATCAATTGAATCCTTCAAGGAATGTTCATCCCGTGTTAATAAGATCTAAGAGTGTTGCTACACAGTCATCTCAATTTTCAGCTTTAACAGTAACTGGTGAAGTAAAAGTTGATTCAGCTGGATCATAACCAACATCTATTCGTGCAGCTCTTCAATCTCCACATTGGACTCAAGCTGTGCATGATGAACTTCAAGCTTTGTTAGCAAACAAGACATGGTTTGTTGTGCCTCTTCCTGAAGGACGCATTCCTGCTGGTTGTAAGCGGGTTTTCAAGACTAAACGTAACTCGGATGGCTCTGTAGCTAGACATAAAGCCAGATTGGTTGCTAAAGGGTTATCACATTAGTCTGGTTTTGGTTTTTCTGAAACTTTTAGTCCTGTTATTAAGTCTCCTACTGTTCGCATTATCCTTTCTTTAGCTCTAACAAACAAATGGCAAATCAGACAGGTTGATGATAATAATACCTATTTGCATGGTGATCTCACTGAGGAATTTTTTATGCTCCAACCTCCTGGTTTTGAGCAAAGTGATTCAGAAGGTAATGTCTTAGTTTGCAAACTTCATAAAGCGCTATATGGTTTAAAATAGGCACCACGAGTGTGGTTTGAAAACTCAAATATTTTCTTTTATCTCAGCTTATGTTTCAAGTTTCAAAGTCTGATAATTGTTTGTTCATCAAAAGATCTACTGAAGGTTATGTGTTTCTTCTCGTGTATGTCAATGATATTGTTATCACGGGAAGTAGTTCTTCTGAAGTGGAGGAATTTATCAGTCGAATTAATTCTGAATTTCGGTTAAACGATTTAGGAAAGCTCAACTATTTTTTAGGAATAGATGTTCAAATGAAAGATGGGTGTCTTCTTCTCAGTCATCACAAATATATTGCAGAGTTTCTTACTAAAACAAGTTTGTCTGATACATGTTCATTGCCTACACCAATGACAGGTAATTTTCATTCCAAGGTTATGGATGATAAAGACAATTCTCCTTGTCCTAATGATGATCTCTATAGAAGTACAGTTGGTGCTCTTCAGCACATTTGTGCAACAAGACCTGATATTGCTTTCGCTGTCAACAAATTAAGTCAATTTGTTCAGTCTCCTACACTATGTCATTGGAATGCTCTTGTTCATGGTTTATTGTTTCAAGCTTCTTTGGTTCCTTTTAATGAAGTTTCTATGGTTTCATATGAAGATGCAGATTGGGGCAGTGATCCAACAGATCGAAAGTCAATCTCTGGACATTTTCTCTTGCTCAATGGTAATCCAATTGTATGGAGCTCTAAGAAACAATCTGTCATCTCGCGTTCCTCAGTTGATGCTGAATATCGAGCTATAGCCAATGCTATATGTAAGGTACTTTGGGATAAGTCTCTTCTTCAAGAACTTGATGTTCCTCTTTCGTCTATTCATGTGGTATGGTGTGATAATACTAGTGTTGTAGGTTTAACTGAAAATTCTATCCATCATTCTAAAATAAAAAATGTTGAAATAGATTTAAGTTTTGTGCGTGAAAAGATTTCTAGTGACCATGTGTTAGTTAACTTTGTGCCTTCTCTTGAGGAAGATAATGTTATTTCTAAGTGTATAAATGATGGTGTCTGATTTTTTTTATTCTTTTGTTTGTCTTTTGTTCTTCATTCTTATCAATGTCTTGTCTAGTTGTGATCTTTATTTCCTTGGATAGAATGCTATGTTTTCAAGGCTGAAGCTGGTTTGTTCTGTTCAAATCTGGTTGTCAATTCTGTGTTCTTGAACGATTATTATTTTCAAAACTTGTGATCTCTATATGTAATTCGTTTCTCTCCTCTGGTTTAGATCATAACACTTTCAATAAACAGTTTTGTATTGTTTGTTTATTCTAAGCTTTCATTATTCTCTTCTGTTCTTTAGCATGCAATGTCTAGTTTTCTTTGTGATTGTGTATAGGTGATATTGTTCTTCTTATGATCTTAGTCTGGTATTGAATCATCTTTTAGCTAAATCATTTGATAGATCATGGGGTTTGATTTCAAAAATAATCAATGGAGAAGAAAACGTCAAAGCTACTTCTTCATTGATTTGAGAAATAAAAAATGGATGCTCAAACCTTCCCCAATGAAAGGATGAAGGCTAAAACATTCCTGTCATTAAAAAAAAACTGAATGAACCGAATGATCTGGTGTTAAAAAAAAAGAGGAAAGAAGATCAATGTTGAGAAAATAAGATGTTGAATAGTTTCATAGATAATTCTTTATATCAGGATTGATGTGTGTCATGGGTCTTTAGAAGTTCGTTTTACCTATACATATCTTAAAGTTGAACTTAGAGATTGTACTGCATATTGAATGGTTGTGAAGCTGTAGGACAGCTTGTATATCGATCAATACATCTTGTTGTATGAGTTTGGGTTATGATCTCTTTACCTTTGGTAGTGAATTGTGATGATTTTATATGATCTCTTGTTTGTATTGTGATGATGTAATGAAGAGCAGTAGAAGTGATATCAAGATTTGGTCATGATCAACCTAGCTGTGCTTACAGAACAAGAGCAGTTCTAGCTTTGGTTTCAAAATTGCGACCCAGACAAGAATAATGATGAAGATGATGAAGGAGAGTCAATCACAACAAGATCAAACAAGAGTGTTCAAGAAATATCTTTGATAGGGAATGTTAGGGGTTATGAAAATATGTTAGTCTAATTTGTGTTCTCTTGGTATCTTCATATGTTTTCTAGATTAATCTTCTTGAGTATTCTAGATTGTCTTCTATTGATTCATCAAGTGTCTTGTTTATACTATCAATAGATTGTGATAGCATTGTAAAACCTTACCATCTTCTATCAATGTGAAATCAGTTTCTCTGTTTCTGTTATAACATAATTATGTTTCTTCGAGTTCAAGCAACCTTATTCTTCATCATTTCTCAACCAAATTCTATTTTGTTTCGTCTAAATAAATTCTAAATAAAGCAACCTTGTAATAAGTTTCTATTTATTCTCCTGGTGTTGCACATCATGCTCCGGCTATTCATCCATACATGCCTTCGGCTGCACCTCCTATGGTTTATCCTCCTCCTTATCATACGCCTACACCATCTATCTATGGTCATTACCTGCCATCAGGTTCGTATGCCTTTTCTACTATGGTTTCAACCAACTCATCAAGTGGTCAACCCAACATATTGCCCTCGCCGCAAGCAAATTTTGCATGTCTTGCTCCTGTAGTTCATACTGATGCAAACTGGTATCCTGACTCTGGAGCGACAAACCATCTTACCAATGCTCATCCTATTCCAAAGGTGACATCTTCGTAGACAGGTCCAGGTAAGGTGCTGGTAGGGAATGGTTCATCTTTACGTATTTCTGTGATTGGTTCTTCCCTGATTCCTACTCAGTCTAAGCATCTTATGTTAAATAATATGTTATATACTCCCAGTGTTACTAAGAATATCCTCTCTGTTTCTCAGTTTGCCAAGGACAATCAAGGCTACTTTGAGTTTCATGCATCGCATTGTTTGGTTAGAGATTCCATGTCGCACAGAGTGCTTTTTCGCGAATTTGAGTGTGATGGCTTGTATCAACCTGATCTGCCAGCTTTTAGATCTGTCAATTCAGTTCAGTTTAGTAGTCCTTCTATTAATAATAATGTTGCAGTGTCTGGTCAATTGAATTCCACTCTAAATGTTGTTCCAAGTGGGGTTACATCCTCACAAACTAAAATCAATAAAAATATTTTGTTTGATAATGATTCTTTATATGCTGAACATACAACTAATTCTGATTGTGTGAATGCTGATAGTGATCTGAGAATGATGATCTTTCTTCTTCTTTTAAATGTTTTGTTGCATTTTTAAGTCCCAAATGTTCATCTCAGTTGTGGCACATGAGACTTGGACATCCTTCGAAATCCATTTTGACAAAATTTATGTGTTTTCATGATCTTCCTGTTAAACATATTTTCTCTGAATGTTCGACTTGTGCTATAGGTAAAAGTAAACATCAACCTCATTTGTCGTTTGAAACTCAATATAATGCTCCTCTTAAACTGGTTCAGATTGATGTTTGGGGACCTTCTCCCTACACATCCAGCAATTCTAACTATTATCTCAGTGTGGTTGATGCTTATAGTAGGTATACGTGGATTTATTTTTTGGCCAAGAAGAGTGATGTTGCTCTGACGTTTCAAAAGTTTCATGTACTGGCTGAGAAGCAGCTTGGTTGTTCTCTGAAAGCTCTTCAGTATGATGGTGGTGGGGAGTTTCAGTTCTTGTCCCCTTATCTTTCTCAACATGGAATTACGCATCGTGTCACATGTCCCTAAACGAGTAAACAGAATGGTATGGTGGAATGCAAGCATCGTCATATTGTGGAGCTTGGCCTGACTCTTCTTGCTCAGTCGTATGTTCCCCTTCATTATTGGACAGATACTTTCTTCACGTCTTTCTTTCTGATTAATCGCCTACCTTCATTTTCCATTGGTAATCTTTCTCCCCGTGAGGTTTTATTTAAAACTAAACCTGATTACTTTTTTTTGTGTGTGTGTCTTTGGTTCATTATGTTTTCCTCATCTCAGACCGTTTAAGAATCACAAATTTTCTTTTCGTTCTGAGGCTTGTATTTTTTTGGGATATTGCTCTAAGCATCATGGGTATGAATGTCTCTCATCGTCTGGTAGGATCTATGTCTCTAGAAATGTTGTTTTTCATGAAATTACATTTCCTTTTGTTGATCCTCATGGTGAGTTCTTTGGTTCTCTTTCTCCTAAATCTGTTCCAACTTCAAAACCTTTTTTTTTATTCCTATTGATTCTAAATTTCAGTCTGACGGGTCTTCTGCAGTTTCTCCTGATATTCCAACATCCCATGACTCTGTTCCTTTTCGATCAGTGGTATCCCCCTCTTCATCTGCTTGTTCTCCACCTCAACCTCATTGTGTGGACACTTCTTCCTTTGGTCAGTTATACAGCCCTTCTCATATTTCATTGCTTGTAGTTTCTCCTACTTTATCATCTGCTCCTACCGATTCCATCTCTTTAGCACTTGCTTCTGTGCGGTATGTTCCTCATCACGACTCCTTAGTCTTTGTTTCTCAGTTAGAATCATTACCCTTTTACGATGCCAAATCCATCTGCATCTGGTTCTTTGTTAAAGGCTCAATCATTTGCTCACGTATTCAGCACTCATCCAATGATGACACGATCCAAGGCATCTTTACAAGCTCTTATGTCTACTTGTGTTTCTACTGAGGATTTATCTTCCAAAGAACCTCTATCCATTCATGAAGTCTTGCTTTCTTCACAGTGGGTCAACGTTGTTCATGATGAGATGAGTGCCTTGCTAGATAATTAAACATGGTATGTGGTTTCTCTGCCTGCTGGAAGGATTCCCATTGGGTGTAAGTGGTTGTTCAAAATTAAAAGACATGCAGATGGAAGCATAGCTAGGCACAAGGCTCGGCTAGTTGCTAAAGTTTTTTCCCATAAGCCTGGATTTGATTTTCAGCATACTTTCAGTCCTGTTGTGAAGGATGCAACTGTTCGGATTGTATTGTCTCTTGCGTTAACTCATAAGTGGTGCTTACAACAGGTGGACATCAATAATCCATTTCTTCACGGAGATCTGACTGAGGAGGTTTACATGGTGCAACCGCCTGGTTTTGAGCAGCCTTCGTCATCTGGTTCAGCTCTTTTGGTTTGCAAGTTACAGAAAGCCATGT
This sequence comes from Chamaenerion angustifolium, assembly GCA_946814005.1. Classification (NCBI taxonomy): domain Eukaryota; kingdom Viridiplantae; phylum Streptophyta; class Magnoliopsida; order Myrtales; family Onagraceae; genus Chamaenerion; species Chamaenerion angustifolium. The sequence continues at coordinate 6,431,759 of OX328270.1, forward strand.
ATGGTTTGAAGCAGGCTCTGCGTGCCTGGTTTGAAAAATTGAAATCCTATATTCTTCAGTATCTTTTCTTTCATGTTTCTACTGCTGATAGTTGTTTGTTCATTAAGAAATCTGAACATGGTTTTGTTTTATTACTTGTTTATGTAGATGATATTGTCATCACAGGTTCATCATCTTCAATGGTTGAACAAGTTATCTGTTCTATCAATGATCACTTCAAGCTTATAGATCTGGGGAATCTCAATTACTTTCTAGGAATGGAAGTTTCCACTGGAGAATACTATTTGCTGCTTAATCAAAAGAAGTATATTCAAGAGCTGATATCTAAGGTTGGTTTAATTTGTCTGATGCAAATGTTTTTCCTACTCCTATGACAGGTACGTGCATCACTCACTCAGGTATGGATCAGTGTACTGAATGGTTTCATGACGAGTCTCTCTATAGAAGTACTATAGGTGCATTGCATCATATATGTATCACCAGGCCTGACATTAACATTGATGTCAACAAGTTAAGTCAGTATATGCAGGCACCGTGTCCTAGTCACTGGTCTGTTGTTATTCATGTCATCCGATATTTGAAAGGCACACTGGATCATGGCATGTTGTTTCACTCAGCTCTTTGTTCCTCTACTGATGTGTCACTGGTTTCTTTTGCAGATGCTGATTGGGATGGTGATGTTCTTGATGGAAAGTACATCTATGACCACTATCTTCTTCTCAATGGCAACCCCATCATCTGGGGCTCCAAGAAGCAGTCAGTGGTTTCTAGGTCCAGTGCTGAAGCCGAATTCCGTGCCATTGCTAATTCTGTGTGTGAAATCATGTGGGTGAAGTCTCTTCTTCTGGAAATAGGTTTGACTCTGCCATCTCCTCCGGTGATATGGAGTGATAATACCAGTGTTGTAGCATTGTCAGAAAATCTGGTCCATCATCCAAAGATGAAGCATATGGAGATTGATCAGTTCTTCATCCAAGAAAAAGTTCAATCTGGGGAATTCATCGTCAAATTTGTTCCAGCAAATGAGAATGTGGCTGATGTGTTAACAAAACCATTAATAGAAAAAACATTTGTGCCATGGAGAAAGAAGCTTGGTGTGTTTTCGGTTCAAGAACTTTAGGAGTTGTATTCACCTCTGTATTGAGCACATGAATAGGTTCATGTAATTCTTGTATGTATCTATGACTTGATATGTCCTCTCAGCAGCCGGTATCGTTTGCAGTCTTAAAATTGTCTTGTTCTATTCCATTGAATGATCTTATTCAATCATATTTAAGGCATCATGATTATTTCATTATGCGGTTAATAGTTCATGATCATTGATGTCATCTAGATGAGCATTACATTTGTTGTCATTACTCTGTTTTCCATAAATCCTCCTTCTTATGCATCGGTGAGTTCCATTGAATTTTCTTTATCCTGTACTGGTATGTAACTGCTTTTCTTTGAGTTTTCTCATCATTTATATTGCCATTTATACATGTTCGTCCTCTTCTCTGCACCTCAAGAAATATCAAGATTACTGACTTGACATGGGGTACAGTTTGATTCCAAAAATAGAGTTATGTGCACAAGAGAACGACAAGATACTTGTGTTCATACTCTTGAGGAAGAAAAGATGATGGTTAAAACCATCCAACTGTATTGGTAAGATAAGAGCTAAAACTCTTCTGTCAAGGTAAAATATATATATAAAGATAAAGAAGAAATCAAACACTCAATCAAATAATTCGGAAAAATGATAGATAAAGCAGAGAAATGAAGACTGGTGTTAGGTTAGTATGATGATGTGATGAATATCGAAGAAATTGGTCAGTTATGTTAAGTACATGTGTGAGATATATTTGATGTGTAATCTATGATACATATGCAGGAGCCTTTATAGTGAAAACATTGAGTGAATGATTCATGATGTGTGCTTATGATAATATCATATGTGAAGGTTCTAATATAACTGCATTATGAGTATAAGATTGTGTTTTTTTTTAATCTGTTTGATATGGATACATTTGTGTGTGAAGAAAAACTAGTGTTTTGGCTTGACTGATAGATAGCTAGAGAGACTGGTCAGTCAGAGAAGCATCAATGGATTATCAAAACTGAAATTGCTTATTCATGTGTTCAAGCAAAGCAAAGGAGTTCGAAGTGTTTTCAAAAGAAAACCAAGTATGGAGAATGTTAGTATATAAGTATAGGTATGCCGAAGGTTAAGGATATATATATATATAGAGAGAGATAGATATAGTCAAAGTTTAAGGATATATATATATATGAAGTTACCAACGGCTAGTTTTAGGATATATATATATATGTGCATTCGGTGTAACAATAGGTTAAGTAGAAAATATATCTATTTCAGTTTTATCTATCTTTTCTCTAAATCTTTGATCTAAAGATCTTTACATTTGGGTCCAGATGTTTACCTTTATGAATTCCACTTCCCTTACTCCCTTGCTCGATTCCCATTGTTTGATATTCAGGATGTTTCCATTTATTTCCCATGGTGATAAGTCGAGGATTTGATCGTCATCCTTTTTCTTCTCGAAATCAATCAATAGAATGTCGGTTTCTGCCTCCGACACATTTACTATGGCATACTTTGCCCAAGCCGTCCTTAGTACATTGTGTATGGTATTCATCTTCACTGTTTTTTGTGCGATCAACTTCCCCACGTACCATGAACCAACCTGTATTTGCTGATTCAAATTGAGAGCTACTGCGTCTTCCCGAGGTTTGTTTTTATCGGGGGAACTAGTGCGACGCTCCATGGGCGGCATTGTGGTATCAGCGCATTTACCTCAGATGACAGCTTCCCTGCAAAATGAGGGGAAATGAGGGTGAGATTCGTAGCTGAGAATCGGGTTAACTCTCGGATTCTTGCTGTGGTTTTTGAGCTAAGCCCCGTGCCAATGTTCTGTGTTCATCCGGTTGGTTCTGTCCGCCCATGATGTTGACCGTCGACCGTTTGCTTCCCTTTGTGTTGGCCTCCCTCTCAGCTGGTTGGTCCTGATGGTAGTTCGGTGGACGGACTGGCTCGTTTCCAGTCGAAACACCGGTGAAATTTGAGCTTCGCTGCCCTCAGTTTCCTTCGGTATTCTGTTGGTTTGCTTGCATGGAAACGTCGAATAACTCCTCTCCTTCTCTCTCTTTGCTTCTGTGTGATTGGTTGTTGGGCAATTGGCAATTAATGCCAAGGAATTGAGGCCAATTGGACAGCTTGAAGACAAACCCCGCACAGCAAAACCTAGGTCAGGTTTGGGGCTTTCTTTCGGCTTCAGCTGGCGAGAGAGAACGAGTGGTGGGTGGTGATGGTGGAGTATATATTTAATTAACCATTCAGTGCTTACTTACTACCACTAAAATAGTGGTACGGAATAAATATTTTATATATACGAATTTTGAAATCTAAACATTTAATTCTAAACTTATTATATAAATATTTATCGATTATTATCTAATTTAGATATAAATAAAATAGTTATAGACAAATTAAATTTAGTGAAGTAACAAATAAATCTAGTAATTAATCATATAAGTTATGAATTTCAAAATGTCGCTTACAATATAATGCTCTATGCTTACATATTTTAGTAGAAAGTATAATTAAAGAGATATAATTTGATTTGATTAATTTAGATAATAATATGTGAGAAAACATGTAATTTTAAATTTTAACAATAGTTTTAAAATCCAAATTTCTGATATAGCACAACTACCCATTGTTTCACCTAGACTGTGTACCTGTTCTTCAGACGTTTTATATATATATATATATATATATATATATATATGTCTGCAGGTAAAGGCGATTCAAGAGACGAGGAAATCACTGTAATTCTCCTTTTGGATCGTAATTATTGAAACTATATTTTCAGTGCATCATTAATTCATTTTGTAGATGTTTTTGGCAACAGCAGAGCAGAAAGCTACCTACCTACCTACCGTCTCTCTAATTTTCTGCAGATCGTTTTGCTGTTCCTTTATATGAACATATAGAACCAGCAGTTTGATTGAGGTTGTGTGAAGGTAAGAAACCCAACCATTCATATTTCTCTCTCAACATTACTTCATTTGTTCTTCACTTACTATATTATGTATGAATATATATATATATATAATTCTTAAATTTGTATGTTCACATGTTCTTACTTGCAAAGCTTATATAGCAAGATCATATAAGCTAGGCTCATGATTGAATCTGATAACTTTGCAAGAAGTCAGCTGAGCTGAGACCATGTTCTTACAGACTTGAAGAAGTCAACAGAAGAGGAAGAGTTCATTCATTAGGTGATAATAGATTTCAACAAGACCAAATTTATCAGGTTGGCGATCATTTGGTTATTTGTTAGCCAACTGGTTTTTCATTAAATAAATGTTTTTTCTTCTTCTGTTGTTTGCAGGTTTAAAGAGTACTTAAGTCCTGTGCATCATCATCGTCATTATAGCATGAGGGAAAGTTTTGAATCGGGTAAAATTCGTGGATGTTTTAATGTTATCCAAAGAGGATGGAACAAAGGGTGTGAAATGATGAGAAAATATTTCATACAACGACGAAGACGACGACCAAGTTCGTCTAAATCATCAGAACTGGGTCAAGCTGCAGCTCAAATATTTAGCAATACAGATGAGAAACATAATAATGTGATTAACCCTAACGACAACATTCTTCACCAATGGAACAAAGGAATGCTTATACTGTGTCTCTTGGCCCTTGCTATGGACCCTCTCTTCTTTTACATTCCATCGATTGATCTGACGAAGAAATGCCTGGACCTTGACAAGAAGATGCAGACGGCAGCTCGCAATCGAAGGACAATAGTGGATGTATTCTACGTATCTCATATAGTAATTCAATTCGTTCTTTTGAAAGAACTAACACTCTAACACTATCCCTTTTCTTCGTCATCTCCCTCCGCTAGGTTTAGGTGATGGATTCGCCGGGTCACCAATTGACCCTTTGTCGCATCAGATATTGCTGGTTCTCATCTTAATCAACTGTGCGGAAGTGTAAGCGGGGGGATTGTAGGCTTGATTGCAGAGGGGGAGTGAGGGAGAGTCCGATATTGAGAGGTAGGCAGCTGGAAACCTAGGTGAAGGACTCGACTGGTAATAAAGATGGTACTATGGAATCCGGCAACGGAGGACTCTGCCTGAGACGGAAGCCAAGCCATAGCCAACCTTAATTGCAAACCCGACTCGGAAGAAACCTAGCCTACACAACCAAGCGAGTCGGTCGCTGAATTCGCCAAGCCACAAAATCGAAGGGAGGTAATCTTATGTCAGTAGCATAATCTTGGTAGTTTTATATTCCGTTCGTAGTGCTATATAGATGGACCGTATTTCCTGAGCATATGAACCTAGAGTAGGCGATGATAGAGCAGTACAGGGGAAATTCGCTGATATACCGGAGAATGTGGACATTCCAGCGGGAAACCTGTGGAGGGGAGAGTTATAAGCGATAAACATGTGAAGACTATGGTGGTACACAATGTATTGCAACAGGCGTGGGGAAGATATGTAGGGGTACGGGTTCAGGAGATGACAGGGATCTTGTTCGAGTTTGAAATGGGAAAAGGAACTTAGAGATGCCCTAGATTGGTGCCCATGGGCAGTGCAAGGTAATTGCCTCTCATTAAAGACATCGCAACAAGGAATGCTTATCTCGGATGTGCAATTCCACATGCTGCAATTCTGGGTTCAGATACACGGCCTAGAAGTGGATAAGTTCAGTAAGAAGAACTCGGAAAAGATAGGGGAAAGCTTGGGCATAGTCCTGGAGGTGGATGAGATCATGGGACCAATGGGTCTGGATAGAGACTTCATCTGAATCAAGTTGGAGATTGACAACACCAAGTCACTCCAAGCGGGATTCTGGTTCACAAGAAGGAATGGGGGCCTAGGTAGGGCCTCAATCAAGTACGAGAGACTTCCGGAGTTCTGCTTTAGGTGCAGCAGGGTGGGCCATACTGAAAGGGTATGTAACACGGAGATCACTGTATCCAAGGAGGAAGAGGGAGGCCCAATGTATGGACCATGGATACGTGCAGATCGTTCAAAACAGAGAAGAGAGCAATGCAGATTTGTGGGGAAAAGCCGAGGAACTACTGCGGGGGAGACAAAACGCAGAAGTTGGAAGGACCTAATGAAGAAAAGACAAGAACAATAAGGGTCTAGGACACCTCCATCCGCAAAATCAGAAGAAGGACGAGGGCAAAAAGGTGATGAGGGCAGCCAGGAAGAGCTATCGATGAAGGAGAAAACGGGGGGAGGAACGGAACTAGTGGTATATGAACAGAGAGGGGGACAATGGACCGAGCCATACAGAGAGGAAAAGATGCAGATCTGCACTCTAAAGGCAACGAATATACTGAAAGGGAGGGAAAAACATAAATGGAGAGAACAAACAGATACGAAGTGGTGCATGAAATGGAAGAAGCAATCGGGAAGGAAGACCACATATGGAGACCATCAAGGTCAACATATGAAGTGAATAGACAGTATTATTAGAGACAGTTTGGGGATAGGGAGCCACCAGATCATAACACAATGCAGTGCAGTCTCCAAATAACACAAGGGTCGAGACAAGAGTACAAGTGTCATACGGTGTGTGATTATCTGGGTATGGGAGAGAACTGCACTAAGGAGGGTTGGGGTATGGCTCAGTCAGGAACAGTGGCAAACGTAGGGTTTGCACCGGAAACCAAGAAGGATATAGTGATGGAGTTAGAGCTCCATCAGGTGAGGGTGAAGGCATGGAACTACATAGTATAATCACCCGACTCACCTACAACGAGTGGAGAAGGGGCGAGAATACCCACAAGTGTCAGCCCACTCATCCAGAAAATGAATTTAAAGAGGATGTACGAAGAAGAACATGAAACAGGGGAGGATGAGGGGGTGGAGAAGGCCTTGAAGAAACATAAAGGGTCGAAGGAGGAGGTACGTGAGGGGAAGAGTATGACGAAAAGGAGGGGAAGGGATAGGAAGGAACGTAAATCTGGGAGCACAGTTCAAAGGAAGATAATCACAGTGAGAAACAAGGTAACAAAGATGGGTTTTGGTAGCTGTCCCGAGACAGCTACCCAATCTCAATGAACTACCTGTTGTGGAATTGCCGGGGGTTGAGATCGGCTCTGACAATTCCGTGCCTCGTCGATCTCACGAGGAGGAAAAAACCGAACATCATCTTTTTAACGAAAATTAAGAACACAGAGGCATATTGTGAAACTGTAAGAAGGAAGCTGAGAATGGAATACGGGGAATATTTAAACCCGAACGGGATATCAGGCGGGCTTGCGCTGTGGTGGACAAAGGAGGTGTAGGTAGTGATACACGTCAAGAACTAATACATGATGGACACAACAATAACTAAGGCCAGTGGAGGAGGTGTCGTGCATATCACTTGGATCTACGAGACCACAAGTTGGGGAGAACGACTGCGGTTATGGGATAATTTGCGAGGGATTGCTCAGACTAGGAGAGGCCCCTGGATGTGTGCAGGAGGCTTTAACGAAATCGCGGTGGAAGGTGAAAAGCAAGGGGGTCGATCGAAACAACCAAGGAAGATGGACGCTTTTAATGAAATGATGAGAGACACGAGAATAGCCGACATAGGATACAAGGGTAGTCAGTTCACGTGGTGTAACAGTAGGGAAGGCACAAACCAAATCCAGGAACGCCTAGACAGGGCAATTGTGAACCTGGACTGGATTCGAACTTACCCTTATGTGATGGTGATCCATAAATTGCAGATTGGATCGGATCACTGCCCCTTGGTAATTCAAGTAGAGCGACAGCAACCTATAAGTAGGAAACCATTTAGATTCGAAAAGGGTTAGTTGGAGCACACAGAATGTAGGGATATTGTCAAGGAGTATGGGAGGGCAGGCCGAATGTGACCTACCGTGGGGGTATCCATAGCAGATTAGGGAGGTGTCGGGGTGAGTTGTAGCAGTAGAGTAAAATCACAATGCCAAACAACAAGAGGATCATCGAGGCTATAAACAAAGAGTTACAAGTAATACAAATGCAACCGAATGATCGGTACAAGCAGGATAGAGAACAAAATCTGAAAAGAGCATTAGAAGAGGCATGGGCAAAGGAAGAGGACTATTGGAAGCAAAGGTTCCGCATTCAATGGATGAAGACGGGGGACCGCAATACCACATATTTCCACCAAACGACAATAGAAAGGAGGATGAAGAACACACTAAGCCCAATGCAAAGGCGGGATGGGATTTGGGTGGAGAATGATGAGAACATCATGGCAGAATGTGAGAGTTACTTTCAAGACATATTTCAAACGGAAGGGTCGAAAGGGATACAAGAACAGATGGGGAGTGTGCCGACCCTGGTGACGGGGGTAGATAATGCATCCCTAACCCGAATGGTATGTAGAGAAGAGGTGAAGGAAACGGTTTTCCAACTGGGTGGAAACAAAGTTCCGTGACCAGACGGTTTCCCAGGTATGTTCTATCATCGCTTCTGGGATGTGCTGGGGGAAGACGTGTTCCAATCGGTAAGAAGCTTCTTCGAATTGGGTATATTACTTCCAGGTTACTGTTATACTGATATAGTATTGATCCCTAAGATTCCTAACCCGACTAATACTTCACATTTTCGACCAATAAGCCTATGTAATTTCAGTTATAAGATTATCTCTAAAATCCTATCCAACCGCTTAAAAACAATTCTTCCTAAGGTTGTAACCCCATTTCAAAGTACTTTTGTCTCAGGCAAGTTTATTCACGATAACATACTTATTGCACATGAAGTGTTCCATCATCTTAGGACAACCAGGACGAGAGGGAGGAAAGAGTGTGCGGTAAATTTTGACATGAGCAAGGCATACGATCGAGTCGAGTGGGAATTTGTAATCCAAACACTCAAAGGATTGGGGTTCTCGGATCAATGGTGTCAATGGATCGAGGAGTGCATATCCAAGGTACAATATAGTGTAGTTGTGAATGGGAAGAAGACAGCGAGATTTAGGCCGTCGAGAGGAATTAGGCAAGGAGATCCCCTATCTTCTTACCTATTTATCCTCGTGGCGGATGTGTTGTCCCGTCGGATCATTAGGGATGTAGAAGAGCGTCGAATTAAGGGGATCCAAATGAAGTGAGCGTGCTCGGAGATACATCACTTGTTCTTCACGGACGAATCGATCTTTTTCATGCAAGCAATGGAGGGGAATGCCCGAGCACTTAAGGGCACAACTGAAAGGTATAGGAAGGCATCCGAGCAAAAGATCAACTTGGACAAGTCATGTATCCAATTCGGCAAGGTAGTAAGGGAAGATACGAAGCGAAGGGTTGCCGAGGTCTTGGGCATTGAGGTTGTACCGAATGCGGGCAGATATTTAGGCCTTCCAACTAACTGGGGTAGGTCCAAGATAGAAGCGATGAGGTACCTTAAGGAAAGGGTTGTGAAGAATATCCATGGGTGGAAGACAATGTTCTTGAACAATGCCGGAAAGGAGGTTTGAATTAAGGCGGTAATAACAGCGATCCCTACTTATGTTATGTCATTAGGGAAAAGTATGAAAAAGATGTAACATGTTTGCCCAATGTTGTCAAAGCGACACATTTGTAGTTTTTGATGCAACATGTTTGTTGTTGTAGGTATTTGATGCAGTCGTTAGGTTTCCGTCCAAAATATCCGTTATGTGTGCACATGCCCTGCACATGACGTATTTATATAGTGAAATTCCTGAAATGTCTCTGTCTTCTTCAAATGTTCCTGTCCGTGTATTCTTTCTGTTGGATCCCTATAACTTAACCGTTATCGCAGCAGACGTAGACTCTGCAGACGGGGTCGCCTCGGCTGGGCTGAGCTGGAGAAGAAGGAAGGCGAAGCCGAAGGTGCTGCTGTTACTACCGTTGCTACTACTCCTCTTATTGGTGATTTCAACCCATAGAAGGGTGAAATTGTTCTCGCTCAGTTCAGTGCTGACAACTCATGGAACCGTGCAATGGTACATAATATAAATTCTAAAAAGCTTTCCTAAGAATGGAAGTTTTTGATCAACAATTTCCAATCTTCTATCCTTTTGACCCCAGATTGCAATCTTTTCAAAACATCAGAATTTCAACTTAGGCCTCGATCTTGTCTCCAAATATTATAATTACATTGAGAAATGTCTTACCTGAATTCTGTAGATTGTGAATGCACCTCGAGGACCAGTGTCTTCTCCACACGACAAATTCGAGGTGTTCTACATTGACTATGGGAACCAGGAAGTTGTTACCTTCTCTCAGTTGCGGACTATTGACCCCTCAGTGTCTGTTGGGACGGGCCTTGCGCAGCTGTGCAGCCTTGCATTTATCAAAGTCACAACCTTGGAGGAGGATTTCGGTCAAGAAGCAGCTGAGTATCTAAGTGAGCACACCTTGAACAGCGGCAAGGAACTTATAGCCACAGTAGAGAAGAGAGATACCTCTGGAGGCATACTGAAAGGGCAGGGAACTGGAACTGTTCTGCTCGTCACATTGCGGTCTGCTGACTTTGAGGAAAGCATCAATGTTGGAAAGACGGCTGCTCGTCATGTCAAACGGCTGCTGCAAAGACCATTTATGTTGTGTCTCAAGGTGGTGCAAGGGATCATGTTGGATCAAAAATCTTTTCAACAGAAGGTGTTGTCCCAGTGTTGTGGGAGCAGCTAGGAAATGGAATCAAAGCTGGGAACATAGTTGATACCTTATTGACAGGAGCTTTAAGGAGCCTTTCCAGCAGCACGGAAGGGTTTTGGCCAGCAACCATTCAGGCTGGAGGAGTTGACATTCTTGTGAAGTTGCTTACAACTGGACAAGCAAGCACACAAGCCAATGTGTGTTTTCTTCTTGCACGTATGATGATGGAAGATGCATCCGTTTGTCCAAGGGTCTTAACTGCAGATACCACTAAACAGCTCCTGAAGTTACTGGGACCTGGAAACGAAGCTTCTGTAAGAGCAGAAGCAGCAAATGCACTTAAAGCTCTTTCTGCGCAGTCTAAGGAAGCCAGACAGAAGATTGCTAGCGTTAATGGAATTCCTGCATTAATCAACGCTACCATTGCTCCCTCAAAAGAATATATGCAAGGTGAATATGCCCAAGCATTGCAGGAGAATGCAATGTGTGCTCTTGCAAACATATCAGGTGGCCTTTCATTTGTCATCTCAAGCCTTGGTCAAAGTCTTGAGTCCTGCACTTCACCAACCCAAGTTGCGGATACATTAGGATCTTTAGCTTCAACTCTTATGATATATGACAGCAAAGCAGAATCAACACGGGCATCAGATCCTAAGGGTGTAGAGAAAACCCTAATTAGTCAACTAAAAGCTCGTCAACAATTTCTTGTACGGGAGCGTACAATAGAAGCACTCACCAGTTTGTATGGGAACAACGTACCTTCTGCTAAACTTGGAAACTCTGATGCAAAACGTTTGCTTGTTGGTTTAATCACAACGGCAACAGATGAAGTCCAGGATGAGTTAACTAGAGCTCTCCTCGCTCTTTGCAACAATCAAGTTAGTCCCTGGCATGCACTTCAGGGGCGTGAAGGTGTGCAATTATTGATCTCTCTTCTTGGGTTATCCTCAGAACAGTAGCAGGAATGTGTTGTTGCATTACTCTCTCTTCTATCTAATGAGAATGATGAAAGTAAATGGGCAATCACTGCAGCTGGTGGAATTCCTCCACTGGTTCAGATTTTAGAGATAGGTTCAGTAAAAGCCAAGGAAGACTCAGCATTGATACTGAGAAATCTTTGCAATCATAGTGAAGATATACGTGCATAAGTGAGATTCTGTCGTACACAGGAATGGGTAGTGCAGTAGTACATGGAATGAATTTGGTAGTGAAGGCTTGGGTATTTTGGGTATTTACAAAAAAAATTCATTAAAATCTGACAAATCATGTCACGTGTCTGGCACATGCTGATTTTTAACGGGCAAACAAACGTGTTACATCAATTACCTACATTCCAAAACTAGTTCCATCAACCACCACTTTTGGAAAACATATTACATTTTTTTCATACTTTTCTCTATGTCATTATTTAAGTTTCCTAAAACCTGGTGTGCAGACATAGCAAGAATGGTGACTCGGTTCTGGTGGAACAGAAGAGGCGAAAAGAGGAAAATCCACTGGGTCCGATGGAGTAGGCTTACCCAGCCAAAGGATATGGGCGGCATGGGATTCAGGGACATGACGGACTTCAACAAAGCAATGTTGACCAAGACGGCGTGGAGACTACACAATGATGGTGAGTCGATGTGGGCGACAGTCCTCAAGGGTCTATACTACCCTCGATGATGCCTAATGGAAGCCACGGCCGGTGCCCGACCATCGTGGGCGTGGTCAAGCTTCATAACGGACCGAAACATCCTCAAGAAGGAAGGTATGTGGCAGGTTGGCACGGGAGAGCGGATAAGGGCACTGCAAGAGGCGTGGGTGCCTGGGATCCCGAACCACCGCATCGGCCATGAGCCAAGGGAGGACTACGGAGGAAGTATTATGGTTAGTTAGTTGATAGACAGGGATTGGAGGAGTTGGAATCTGACCGAGATTCAAAACAGCATCACTAAAGTGGAAAGGCAAGCCATCCAGGTGATCCACATCAGCAAGGAACCGGGAGAGGATCAGTTGGTCTGGCCAACGACTGTGGATGGAGTGGCAAGACCGAGTCTGGTTTACCGAAGACTAAGGGAGACCATGCAGCCACCGGATAACCAGGGAGCTGAGGGACCGACTCGATCGACTGGGAGGAAGTGGCACAACCTTTGGCAAAGCGAAACAAATCCTAAGGTAAAACACTTCCTATGGAGGCCTCTCATAATGCATTGCCAGTTAGAGCTGAATTAGTTAAGCGAGGTATACAATTAGATCCCACTTGTAAATTTTGTGATGAGATGGAATCTGTGAGCCATGTTGTATTGGGTTGCGAATGGGCTAGGCAGGTCTGTTTTGGGGGTATAGGGCTAAGGCTAGATATGAATGGGGGATAGAATGGAGTGGTTGGTCCATAGTTATCAGAAACGGACCGGCGGTCCGACCGGGCCCGACCGGGAATCGGACCCCTGTTCGGTTTGGTTCAGTTAGAAGACCGTTTTACAAATAAACAGTGTTTGAACCGGGTTGAACCAGGCGGTTTTCGAAAAACCGACCGTTTTTTTTAAAAAATAACCGGTTTTCGATTCACTTTTTAGTTGATTTTTTTTTACAGACCAATCGGTTTTTCGGTTTAAACCGATTGGTCTGTTTCTGCAGTGTTAAACTGGTTCGGTTCACTGCTAGGTTAGATCAACATGACTTCTGTTTTGTTCTCTTCCTCAGTCTCAAATCTCAAACAGACGCAGCACTTCATTTCTCAAACAGCTGCAGCAATTCACTTCATCTCTTCATCAAATCACCATCGGTTCAGCTTCTTCTCGATCGCCATCGGTTCGTCGCCAGTAGGTATCGTCGCCATCGGTTCGTCTCCAGCTTCTTGTCGATGGCCAGCTGCTTTTCCAGCAGGTTCGTCGCCAGCTTCTTCTCCAGCAGGTTCGTCGCCATCGGTTCAGCTTCTTCTTAGGTTAAGTTAGGTTCCCTTGCTGAAAATCTGAAATTGCTTAGCGTAGGTTAGGTTAGGTTCGTTTTCTGAAAATCTGAAATTGCTTAGCTTCGGTTAGGTTAGGTTCGTTTGTTGAAATTGCTGAAATTTCTTACCTTAGCTTAGGTTCGGTTCGTTTGCTTTGTTCAATTCTTTGTTAAATTGTTAAAATTGATGAATAGGTTATTAATTTTGCTGAATATGTTCCGTTAATGTGGTTATTACTTAATAGGTTGAATTTGAAATGGATTCAACAAATATGAGTAGTAGTAGTACCCCATCTGAGCCTAATTCAAGTGCGAGTTCTAGAGGAAAAACTGATCCAGCTTGAGGACATTGTAAAATTGTGAATGCTTCTACTGGGAAACAAAGAACATTGGAATGTGCCCATTGCAATAAACCATTTTCTGGGGATGGAATTCATAGGCTTAAGGAACATTTAGCTGGAGTTAGGAGTAATACTATGTCTTGCAAAACGGTTCCTGAATAAATTCACTACGAAATGCAACAACAAATGATAGGTAAGAAAAGACGACATGAGGAAGTAAACGATCATAATCAGGGTCCAATGGGAGAGATGAATTCATCTCATGGTGAAGAAGATAAGCACGTTGTTGTTGTAAGGATACAACCAAAAATAGCTCCCACGTTTCAATCTAGGACAATGGTAAGTGCATAACCTACATTGAAAAGTGTTCTTCAAAGTAAGGAAATGGTGGAAAAGTGTCATCTTGCTGTGTCTAGGTGGATGGTTGCTGCATCTATACCGTTTAACTCGGTTAATTCGTTGTACTATCAACAGATGATAGATGCAATTGCTAGTATGGGTGCAGGTTATAAAGGTCCTAATTTTCATGACCTTAGGGGACACTTATTGATGAAAAGTGTTGATGAGGTAAAGAAGTATATTGAGAGTTATCGTGCTATTTGGAAAGATACTGGTTGAACAATCATGGTTGATGGATGGACAGATCAATGAAGACGAACTTTAATCAATTTTCTTGTTTATTGTCCTAAAGGAGTTGTTTTTCTCAAATCAGTTGATGCTTCCGATACTTCTAAAACAGCAGAAGTAATATACAAGTTGCTCAGAGATGTAATCTTGTTTGTTGGTGCAGAAAATGTGGTTCATGTGTTTACTGATAATGTTGCTAATTATGTTGCTGCGGGCATGCCATTGGAGAAACAGTTTAAGTCATTGTTCTGGTCTCCATGTACTGCACATTGCATCAACCTAATTTTAGGCGATTTTGGAAAATTAGATGAGGTTACTGATATTGTAGTGCATGCTTCAAAGATCACTAATTATGTATACAATCATTGTTATGCCTTACAGTTGATGAGGAAGTTCACTTGTGGAAGAGAGATTCTTCGCCCTGCTGCAACCCGTTTCGCGACAAATTTTATTGCATTACAAAGCATCTTATCTCAAAAGGATGCATTAAGAGCTATGGTGACATCTAAAGAGTGGACTAGTTGCGCATATGCAAAGGAAAGTCATGCAAGAAAGTTTGTTGATCTTATACTTGATTCAACGTTTTAGAAGGAGTGTGTTGCGATAGTAAAAGTGACTGGGCCTCTTGTGCGTGTTTCACACATTATCGATAGTGATGAAAGACAGGCGATGGGTTATTTGTATGAGGCTATGCATAAAGCAAGAAGTGAATTGTTGAAACGGTTTCAACGAAGAAAGAAGAGGATTGAACCTTATATTAAGATTCTGGATTCAAGATGTGATAGACAACTTCAGAAGAATTTGTATGCGGCTGGTTATTGGCTAAATCCTCAGTTTCAATATAACTCAGAAGAAATACGAAAGCAACGTGGCACAATATCAGGATTGATTGATGTCATAGAAAGATATGATGCTCAGAATAACCATTTGGGAGCGAGCATTCGAAATAAGATGATAATGTTTAAGGATGCCAAAGGTGACTTTGGAAAGTTTTCTGCCATAGCTGATCGTGCAAGAATGGCTCCAGGTAAATATCTCCATCTAAAGATTTTTTAAACTATATGGTTAGTAATTGCTAATTAGTATTATTTAACTTATTTTGTCTTAGATCAATGGTGGATGCTACATGGTAATTCAACACCAAATCTTCAAAAATTGGCAATTCGCATACTAAGTCAAACATGTAGTTCCTCTGGTTGTGAGTGAAATTGGAGTATCTTTGAGCATATTCATTCTAAGAAGAGGAATCGACTGGAACATCAAAGGTTGAACGATCTTGTTTATGTTCATTATAACTTGCAGTTGCAACAACGGTAAGAGTTTAAATTATTATTTCTATATATAATCACATGTATTTGATTACATTAGAAAGTTTAATTTTTTTTTGGTGTGCAGTAACTCCTTCAAGGATAGATTTTATGATCCTCTTGACTTTGAGAAATTTGGTCCTATGGCTTCTTGGATATTAGAGGATGAGCCTTCAGCCTTATCAAATGAAGAGTTAGAAGTTTTTCGTCGTGAATTGGAGAGATGTACAATTAATGAGTTGCCTAATGATGGTAAGATAATTATATTTCATTCTAATCATTGGTTTATAATGATTAATGTTCTTTTATCTTTATGCTTAGATGAGTTAAATCTTGATGATGGTGATGACAATGAAGATAAAGATGCAAACTTGACAATAAATGTTGTTGGGGTTGAAGATAAATTAGTCTATCACAATGAAGAAACGAGTGGTGGTTATGCATATTGGAGTGGAGGTGATCAAATAGAAGTTTAGAAGTTAAGTTTAAACTTTTAACCTATTGTCATTGTGTTTGATTTTGACACTATTGTGTATTGTGTTTGAGAATTGAGAGTAATGTGGGTTTGAAATTGAAATTATGTAGTTTGTGTGTGTGTGAGATTGTGTAGTTTGAGGTAATTATGTATGTGTTTGAGACTATGTATGTATTTTCAGTTTTCAGTTTTTTTTTCCCGTGTGAATAGTGAACCGGGTTGGACCAGGTTGGACCGATCGAACCGTGAACCGGCCCCCTCACCAGTTCAATGGTCGGTCCGTTTTTGATAACTATGGGTTGGTCACAGTTAATGCAGGAATTGGGTGTGAATGGTGGGGATGTGGGGCGTAAGCGTAGACTTACAGGGGAAACCATCGTCTGGGAGGTGTGGAAGGAGAGGTGTTGGGTTGTCCATGAAGACGATAGGTCGAGGTCAGAGACGACGATCCGAGTAGCCATATCATTGGCCGATGAGACGTGGCGAGTGATGGCACGAGCAGAGGCTATGCAGAACCGGAATCGGGGACTGCAGGAACATGTGTGGAGAAGGTCAAGGCAAGGGGCTGTGAAACTCAATTGTGACGCCGCGTGGGACCAAAACACGCACAAAGGTGGTATGGGGGTAGTGGCATGGGACTGGACGGGATCAATAATTGCAGGTTGGAACATGATGTGTACCGGCACAAGCGTCAAGACACTTGAAGCGAAGGCGATCCTCAAAGCAACGGAATTGGCGATCCAAGGTGCATGGGTCGAGGTAACAATTGAATCGGATGCACAATATGTCATTAACCTTCTCTAAGGAGGACAATCAAGGAAGGATTGGGAACTACGGAATGTGATAACGGACATCATCGAGTTGGCAAATCAAATTTCAAGAGTCCAATGGCGATTTGTAAGACGAAAGGCGCATACGTGCGCCAATTGGGTAGCGATGAAATCAAAACGGGGTTTGTGTCCAAGCGATTGGATTAAAAGACATCCTCCTTCATTATTGTCATTGTGTGTAATTGATTTTCGGGACTCTTCTTATGATTAAATGAAGTGATTTATTGGCCAAAAAAAATATAGTAATTCAGTTCCACACAGGCTTCATTCCTCGATCTTCCGAAGTGTTTGGGAGAGGTGATTTGGTTGATGATCGTTTTGCTATAGCTCGAAGATACTTGTCTTCACACTTCATTCTTGACATACTAGCAATTCTACCACTCCCTCATGCATTTCTTTTGTTAATGCCGTCAATGCACTCACATGTTTACTGATATTATTATTTGCAATCATCTATATTGATATTTACACTTACATGGTGCACCATCCATATTAATATTTACACATTATTATTTGCATCGACCGTAATGTTTATGTTAAAATGACAATTTTGCCCTCTTATTAATCTTCATCTTTTCTTAAACTTTGAACGATTCGAACCAAAAATGCAAATTTGAGTTTGATTATGTGTTCGAATTGAACCCAGAAACGTGAATTGTTCAAATTTGTTTTTTTTTAAATGAAGATGAACATGATGGGAAAATCATCAATTTGACAAAAAAGTGTAACATTTAATGGAAGAATTGGATGGAATAATAATTGTGGTGCATTTAACCACATCCAACAAACATGGAGGTAGACTAAACCGCATGAAAATAACATATTGGTGCAAATACTCACACATGTAACATATAGTTGCACCAAAATTATGAACCCGTTTGAAAATAGGATCATGGATGCAAAGATACACATATGACAATGTTGTGCTTATACTATGCCTGCAGATTATGCTGTTGTGGGTGATCCCTTGCTTCCGGTGTCAACATGATTCATCACGAAGGAATCACTCAAGTTCATAATACTTTCTCAATGCATACCGAGAATTGGAAGAATCTATCCAATCTACAAGCAAGTCAAATCAACTTCTGGATTTCTCACATAAACCCCATGGGCGGGTGCTGCTTTCATTCCTTTCCTATATATGTTGACTAGTCATGAAAGTTCAACAATCTATATATACTACAAGAGAAGAGAAGAGAAAAATGGTTGTTTGCTCTTAAATAATTACTACACTTTAAAACTAACCCACCCCCCAAAAAAAAAATCCTAGTATCTCCCCGTATTTGATCAACAACTGTATATATATATAGGCGGCTGGGGCATTCTGGTACTTGATATCAGTCGAACGACAAGACAGCTGTTGGCACGAGACGTGTGATCCTAAGAATCATATGTATATCCGAGGGTGTTCCTCTGAATACTTGTATTGTGATGAATCCCGCCCAGAGTTTGATTCAGACAAGTTCAAGATTTTCAATGACTCCATGAAAAGTTCGTGTCCACTCGACAATTCCGACGAAATTACCGATCCAACAAAATTCAACTTTGGCATCCTCATTGATGCTCTTCATTCCCGTGTGGTAGAATCAAAACGATTCTATCAGTAGCTCTTCTATTGCTTCTGGTGGGGTTTCAGAAACCTTAGGTATGTACGTATATATGTGTTTTGATTATATATATATTCATTTTGTTCACGATATTATATATTGATCTCGTTTCTAATACATGGATGCAGTTCTCTTGGACAAAACTTAAAGACGAGCCTGTTTGTTGGTGAAATAGTGTTTGTTGTTGGGTTATCCATAGCTGGGTTGGTTTTGTTTGCTCTGCTTATTGGGAATATGCAGACATATCTGCAGTCAATATCGGTCATAATAGAAGAGATGATAGTGAAAAGGAGAGACGCAGAGCTGTGGATGTCACACCGGATACTTCCAGATGACATGAGGAAGAGAGTATGGTGGTATCAGCAGGATAAATGGCAGCAAAACATAGGGGTGGAGGAAGAGGGGTTGATCAAGAACCTGTCAAAGGACCTGCGCATAGACATCAAGCGACATCTTTGCTTGACATCACTCGTGAGGGTGGGTTATGTGTGTGTGTGTACATATATTTATGCATTATATATAATATTAACTAATTTGTTGACTGAATATGGAGTTATGTTCAAGTTCCCATGTTTAAGAAAATGCATGAACAATTGGCTGATGCCATGTGCGATCGTTTGAAGCCAGTGTTGTTTACAGAGAAGAGCACGATAGTATGAGAAGGTCATACAGTGGATGAGATTTTGTTCATAATTCGAGGTAACGCATTGACAAAGACAACAAATTATGGTGGAAGAAATGTGATTCTTCCACACAGATGCTGACTTGGGCTTTGGATCCATACTCCATACTTCATCACCTCCCAGCATCAACTCAAACAGTGTACACCATATCCCAGTTAGAAGCATTTGCACTTGAAGCTGAGGATTTCAAGTTCGTAGACTCCCAGTTCTCAAAACAACTTCACAACAAGCAACTGCAGCACACATTCAGGTTTCATTCTCAACAATGGAAGACATGGGGAGCTTGCTGCATCCAAGCAGCATGGCGAAACTACATCAAGAGGAAGAAAGAAAAGGCTCTGCGTGAGGCGGAACAACCATTGTTATTGTTCAACTCTAATATCATTACTAATCCAGGAGAAGCGGGAGAAGATGATGATGGTGAACAAGGAAGTGGCACCAAATCATCATCACCAACTACAACACCCATTGGTGCATCCATTAATACTATAAGATTTGTACCCCATTTGCGTCGAACCCAAAGATCCAATCTCTCATCAAGTCCCAGTAGTGGTAGAAACCTTCCTCCTCAAAAGCCAGATGAGCCAAACTTTGGTATTCATTAATATATTCTGGTGACAATCAATAATACTGTATTGTATCTCTTTACCTTTAAAAAAATGAATGTCGAGAGATGATATTTGCATGATAAAGTAGGACAAGTGAACCCCCACACTTGTTGCAAATTAGTATCTTTTTTACTCAGACTAATCTCTTTAATACATCAAAAAATAGTCAAGTTAAAATTGGTTCGAACTGGTTTGGTTTATTTTCTTTATTTAAGAAAAAAAATTGGTTTCAGTTCGGATAAAAAATTGGACTAGACTGATTCAAAAGCATAACCGATTTGCGGGGAGTGAGCGTGTGATTGCATAAGGGGAGAAGGTGAAATGAAAATGATAAACTAATATGAGTTTAAATCGGTTTGATTTAAATTTAAGTATAAACTAATAATAATAAAAAAAGTATGTTCGAATTGGTTCAGAATTGTACCCACTTTTTGAATTAGTTTACTTTAGTCTTAAAAAATTGTTTGATTTTAAAACTAGTTTAGTCGAACCGATTCAAACTAGCCCAAAAACAAACCAAAACTAATTCAGTTTAGCCGAATCAATTTTTTGAACAAACTTAGTCAATAAGTTTAAATGTTTAAGATCTCATGACTATCTTGAGGCTCAATTTCAATGACAATCAATTCAATTAGGGACCAAATTGAACACCAATTAAAGCACCGGAACGATTTTCCAATCATTTTAACGAATTTTCAATTGATGTTCAATTTAAGTTTGACGGTTCAAACTTACCCCAATTGAGAATCCACCGATTTAGAACCATCCAGACCAACTCCTCATTGAGCGAGTTGATCTAGATTGAGATTTTTTTTTTAAACTTATCAAATCATAATTTAATTATGATATTAGTAAAAGTTTTTAGAATTTAGTTATAATATATTTTTTTTTAATGTAGTCATCCATTATCAATCTAAAAAGTAAAAACTATCTAATAACAATTTTGGAAAACTAAATAGATGAAAAGGTATTATAAGTACTTTTTTAAACAATAGTTAACTATATTTATTATTGGGGCAATCAATATATGTTAAATTTACCGCATTTATTTTAAAGAAGTTTTATACTTTTTCCTTTAGAATGTTGTAATTAGGGGTGATCAAAAGAGACTGTAGGACCGAAATCCCGACAAGACCGGCCCGAGACCGGCCCGATTAGGACCGAGACCGAGTGGGCGGGTTTTTTTCTTCAAGGTCGGGCTTGGTCTCGGTCTCGGACTTTTTTCCCAAAAGCCCGATTTGGACCGGCCCGGCCCAAAGTTAGTGCAAAACCAAAAACCCTAAAATTGATAACAGAGTCTGGGAGGCAGGCGTAGTCATTTGACTCATTTCATTCGTTCAAGGCTTCAAGCTCTTGCCTTCAGAAACCTAAAGCAAAACTAATTCGTTCCCGCTCGGTGTCATCGCCATCCGACTTGGTGTCGTCGCCACTTCGGTGTCCAGCTCCTTCCATCCTCCACGACAGCTCCATGAAAACTTCGAAGGTAATCGATTTAGGGATTGACATTTCAAATGTAGACTGAGTAGAGTAGAGTCGAATTCGTTCGTTCGATTTAGGGATTTACTTCGGTTCGTTCAATTTAGGGATTTAGGGACTGAAACACTGAAACAAGTAGATGCTAGATTAGGGACTGAAAAACTAGTAATCAAATTCGAATTCGTTCAATGGTATGCTTTGAACTTCTTCTACTAATTTTTTCAGTTAATTTGAATACGGTAGTTGTAAAAACGAGCCTGACTTACAGCGGTTCTGAGCTAGGATTTTGTTTTCTGCATGGTTTCACATGGATTACATAAACACTGAATTGTTATCTTGAGTGCTTAGTAATTGTAGATTACATAAACACTGAATTATTTTCTATGGTTACTGCTCTAAACTAGCTGTTTCATCTCCTTATTCAGGTGGAATATGTTGGATTCGTGATGGATGCTGATAAGATCTTTCAAAGAACCCTAAATGAGCACAGGTTTGTATGTTTTTATAGCCAAAAGAGCAGGTCTTTTTTGGCCCCAATACACATTTAATGAAATCCAGTATCCAAGCTCTTGATGATTTCCCATGTTTTAGCATTCCTTCAAATGCCCGTGACAGTTAGTATCTGGTACAGTGTATACTTCTGATTTCCAATAAACATGTTTACTCTTATTTTAGTTGTAATAATTGATTAACATCGCTCAGGTCCTAGGATGGCAACAAGTAGCTGCGAAAATTGGAATGCAACGATGTGCTGAATCATCCCTCTGGTTGAAGGAACAAATTTCTCTCGCAAGATATGCCCATGTATGGATAGTACTTTGCATCAGATGTAATTTTGTTATAATTTGTTATTTTAATTTCATGAATTAATGAAACAGGTACCGATGGGGAACTTTGACCTTGATTGGCTTATATTTACAGCAGCTGTTTTCTTTACAATAGCATTACATGATCAGCAATAGGTATAAGAAAAACATTTCCCGTTTTTAGTCCTTGCAAGATGCTGATGCTCTGTCATTAGCTTGTGAACATGTTTACAGTATCATAATCATATGATGTGTATCTTATATGATTTTCCCTTGCTTTAGCTGCACTTCACAAGATGGACATGAGCTACCTTCACGCCTTGCTGCAGCTGCTGCTGATTGCATTTTGGCTATTACGGAAGCATTAACAAGAAAGGAAGACTGGTGTTTGTTAAAGGAAACTATGGTCTTGCAATTTTTTGCTTTGATTTGTACTTTGTATGCTTTTTTTTTATTCCAATGATGTTTGTAATTTTTTATTTGAACAAATTCAGATTTATTTTTTTTTGGGGGGGGGGGGGTCAGATTCGGTCCAGGACCGAGACCGGACCGAGTCAAGAAAGACCGACTCAGTCGGGCTTTTTTGGCTGAGGTCGGTCTCGGTCTCGGTCCTCCAGAAGGCAAGACCGAATTTTCGGTCTCGGTCTTGCCTTCAGGACCGGACCGGCCCGCCCATGATCAGCCCTAGTTGTAATGTCATGATTTGTACTTGTTTTGAGTCTGAATAGCATTTTCTAACGGACATTTTGACATTTTTTCCCCGACCGGAGTCTTTCTTATTATTATTAATTATTATTTTTTCCCAAACATTCAAATTCATTCAATACTCAACTCCGAACCTGAATTGTCCAACATACATAATGAAACCAATCAAGGAGGATGTATAGATGTCCAGTTCACCGAACACATCCCCTGTCTAGATTGTCTTGCAACCCAATTAGCGCATTGATATGCACTTCTCCAAACAAATTGTCACCTAACTCTAGGTATGCAAGTAGCCAAGGCTAGGGTATCCTTCAATATTCTTTCAATTTCCCACTTCATACATTGATTCATATCATTTAACCTGTTTATGACGATTTGCGAGTTCGTTTCAACGATGACATCGGCCTATTGATGGTAAACCGCTAGTTCCACCGCGTGCATCACCGCCATTGCCTCCGGTATGAGTGCCTTCGCTGCCCTCCCTCCCGTATTCCTTCCCGCGACTATCTTCCCGTGCGAGTCATGGGCTACGACCCATGTTCCTCCTCGGCTTGTTGAGGCTTCCCATGCTCCGTCACAATTGATTTTGATCACCCCATTCGTCAGTCTGGTCCATCTTGCTTGGTGCTCGCCACCTTGACCTGTTTTTGTTGTCGGGGTTTCCATTCGATATGTCCAGCATTCCTCGGTTAGTGTCCATGCAGCTTGGATCACGTGGCCTGGGTTCGGCCGAGAGTTGTCGTGGATTGCTCGACATCTTTCCTTCCAGACTTCCCATGCCAAGGTTTCCGCGTGCAATTTCCGCTTCTTTCCATCGTCGCCGGTTCCTTCATCCAGGCGCAGCATTCGGTCCAGCCAATGCACCTCTGCGATGCCTTGGTCCGATGTCCATCGTATTCCCAGTCCTCCTAGCTACGCGGCTCGCGGCCAGTCACATTGTGAGACATCTTCCAGTTGATTGCAGAAGGGGCAGCCGGGTGAGACATCGACTCCTCTCCTCGCAAGTGTTGCTCGGACTGGGACTACATCGTGCCATGCCTGCCATAAAAATGTTTTTACCTTGGTTGCGGCTATTCCTTTCCATATGCGGTCCCAACCTTTGTCACAGGTTGGGCGGTTGTTGGGTAATGTCGGAGCTGGCTTTTCTTGTTCAAGATCTCTTAGTCTTCGATAGACTAATTTGGGTTCCGGCCTTCCCATCCTCTCCCTCGGCCACACTAATTTGTCCTCCGTGTCGTGTTTGCTGAGGTATATTGATTGGATTGCCTGTTTCTCGTGATCGGATATGTCCTCTTGTATTGGTTGGAGGTCCCACTTTCCGGTCTCCTTGGAGATCAGATCATCGACTCTCATATCACGTTGCTCGGTTTGGTGTCTCATATGGTTCCCGTCCCTGTCTGTGGCACCCCCATCACGCCTTCCCGTTAGGCAGCTCGGCTGCGAGTTCGGACCACACGGCACCCATGGACCACTGAATACCCTTATGGTTCTACCATTGCCGACCTTCCATGCTCCTTGGTCTTTCATGACATCCCGACCTATAAGGATGCTACCCCATGCCCAAGAACGTCGGGCTTTTTTCTTTGCATCCAATAAATTATGTTTGGGGTAGTACATACCTTTCATGACTCGGGACCAAAGTGACTCCGTGTTGTCGTGTAATCTCCATGCCGTTTTGGTTAGCATGGCCGTGTTGAAGTCCCCCAAGTCTCGAAATCCCATTCCGCTCATGTCCTTTGGTAGTGTCATTTTCTTCCAGCTTACCCAATGCATGGTTCTCCTCCCGTCCCTACCATTCCACCATAATCGAGCGATCATCTTCGATATTTCCGCGCACCAAGTGCTCGGCAACTTGAAGAGAGTCATAAGGTATATTGGAATGGCTGATATTACTGACTTGATAAACACCTCTTTGCCGGATTTATTGAGGAATATAGATTTCCAACCGTGTAGCTTGCGTATTACTCGGTCCTTGATGTAACCGAGTGCCGATTTATTCGATCTCCCCCAATTGGTAGGGATACCAAGGTAGTTTCCCGCATTAGCCACTGCACTAATACTGAGTGCTCCTTTGACCGTCGCCTTTGTCGTTCCGCTGACTGTCGCTCTGAATTGGATGCACGTCTTGTTGAGGTTGACTATACATCTCGAGGATTTGTGTGAGTGTGCGCGCGTTATGATTGGTTGCCCTCATAAAGATTATGGAGTCGTCTGCAAATAGCAGATGGTGGATTTCCGGGCATGATCTCTTCATTTTTATGCCCTCAAATCTCTGATCCTCCACCGCATTGCTAATTTGTCTGGAAAGAGCATCTTCAACTATTATGAACAGGTACGGGTATAATGGGTATCCCTGCCTTAGACCCCTTATCGGTCTGAATCTGGTCGTCTTCTCTCCATTTATAACCACACTGTATTGTACATTTGTGATGCACTCTTTGATCCATATGCACCAGATCTCAGCGAACCCCGATGCTTTGAGTGATTCCAGCACAAAGTTCCACTCCACGCGATTAAATGTCTTGTTCATGTCTAGCTTGATTGCACACTCTTCCCTATTTGCCAGTTTATTCGTTCTCATATGATGGAAAAGTTCGTGAGCAATAAGAATATTATTGTGAATGAACCTGCCAGATACGAAAGCACTCTGATAGGGGGTTATGATATTTGGGATAACACTCTTAAGTCTATTTGCAAGGATTTTAGATATGATTTTGTAATTGAAATTGCAAAGACTTATTGGCCTAAATTGCATGGGGTTTGTTGGGTTAGGAACTTTTGGATTAAGTATTATGTCAGTATAACAAAAACCTAGGGGCAACCTATTCGATTCAAGGAAAGAGTGTACCGAGTTGAAGATGTCATCCCCGAGCACGTCCCAGAATCGATGATAAAATACCCATGGGAATCCGTCTGGTCCCGGCGCTTTGCCACCTCCTAGTTGAAATATTGCCTCTTTGATCTCGTCTTTGCTAACCCTTATAGTGAGTACTCCATTGGTTCTGTCGTCAATGATACCCCGGATGCTTTCAAGATGTTCCCTCATACCCACACTGCCTTCCGTTCAGAAGATGTTTTTTAAGTACTCCTCGCATACCGCCCTGATTTCATGTCCATCCTCCGTCCATGTGCCATCCCCCTTCTAAAGTCTCCTGATAGTGTTTTCCCGTCTTCTTTGAATAGTGGACTGGTGGAAGTATTTAGTGTTTCTGTCCCCTGCCTTTAACGACTGGATCCGGGACTTTTGTCTCCAGTATTCTTCCTCCCTGGTCCACGCCTCGTCAAGTAATAGTTTGATATGTATTTCGGTTTGCTTGTCAAAATTCCCCTGCGACCTGTGTTGAACCCCTTCCAGTTGCTTTTGGAGTTCCTCTATTCTTCTTCTGTTATTGAGGTTGTGCTGCTTACTCTACTTGTGTAGTTTGTTGCGACACTGACCCAGCTTGATCTGGATTGTGTTCCTTCTGTTTGCTTCCACTCGCTTCTGCCATGTGCTTCTAACAATCTCTCCGCATTCTTCTTGTTCGAGCCAAGCGCCCTCGAACCTAATCTTCCTCTTGACTCTCTCGGCCTTTGGCATCAGAGATACCACTAGAGGGCAATGATCAGATCCTAATAGCAGTTTGTGAGTGACAGTTATGCTCGGGTATTGGGTAATCCATGCTGCGTTTGCAACTGCTCGATCAAGACGCTCTTGGATCCTTTGGTCGCATTCCCAGTTGTTACTCCATGTGAATGGTTGCCCCTTGAAGCCCATGTCGACTAGGCCCGTGTCTTACATCATTGTGTTGAAGGCATTCATCATGCGTTGTTGTTTTGGACGACCCCCCTCCTTCTCCCTTTCATTCGCTATTTCATTTAAATCACCCGTCACCATCCACGGTCCCGTTCTACTGTGAGTTGTCCCCCTCAATCTGTTCCACAGTTGCAGCCTCTCCTCCCATCTTGTGCTTCTGTATATCCATGTTATACGAGTTTTGCCTTTTCCATTCCGCATGTCTCTTGTGGTGTCGATATGCGTTGGGCCCTTTGAGTTTATTGTAACCTCGATGGAATCGTTCCACTATAGTGCGAGTCCCCCCGCGGTTCCGTTCGGTTCGACATAGCGCTGTTATCAAAATTTAGTTTCCTCCTTGTTTTTTCACAAACTTCCTCTCCATTCTTGGTCTCCATAAAGTAGATTATCTGCATTTTGTTCATCCACCTCAGATCGGATAGGTACTGAACTGTCAGGGCCGATCTGATTCCCCGACAGTCCCACAACATGGCATTCATTGGGGTCGGCTGGCTGTTTTGGGACATCCATCTGAACCCCTGTTTTCAGTTTGCTTGTGTGGAGCCTTCTTTCCAGTCTTGCGCTTCGGCCTTGGGCTCTTCCTACTTCTAATATTGTTTGTGATTCGGCCCTTTCATCCTCTGGTGGGCAGGTATCCCCTTGCCTTTGTCGTTTGTTTCTGTACTCCTCTGGATCGGCCTCCTCTATCTCCGATTGTTCCTCGTGTTTTCTTTTGAGATTGAACTCCTGCATCATAGGGCTCAGACCGGTTGGAGTTGCTATGGTCTCCCTATCTCGTTCTGGCGATCCATCAGGCGACTACACCATGTAGTAGATTCGCCTGTTTTTTGGTGTGTGTCTCAGCCGCTCTGGTCTCTCCATCATCCGGTCCGGGAAACCTGGGGGAGGTCCCTTTTCGGGTGTCACTTCAGTAATTTTCCATCCAAGAGCACCACCTGTGTCTTCGCCTACCTCACATTCCATTTCTCCTATCACAGGAATGAGTAGCTATCTTCTGTCAGCTTGTCTATGCTCCAGAATTTTACTTAGGTTCGGGTGATTGTATGAGAAGTGCGGATTTGTTGTTTGTGTATCAGCTTGTTCCCATACAATCTCCGTTGTGTTTTTCCCCGTTCATTGGTCTATAGGCTGTGACCAACCTACCAGCTATGAGTGGCCTTGTGGTGCCAGTATAAGTTGGAGGTGTTATTCTTGATTGTTATGTGTATACATGCCTGCATCCTCTGCTATCTGCTTCCCCGAGTGGATCGATCTTGCCTACCATCTCATTTTGTCTGCATGTGTTAACTCTATAATATGTTTTCCCTCCCTGTGTTCCTTTGCCCTCTCGGTCTCCTGTGGTTCACTACATTTCGTAGCATCTGTCTCAGCAGCATCCAGTCCTTCTTTTGCTACTTTCCCTCCCCTGTACTCCTCTAGTTCGTGCTGCCCTTGGGCTCTCCCTTGTATGTATATGTCTCAGCTTTCTTTTCTCTCTCGCGTTCTTGCTTCTCCTTCATCACTTCCTTCCAAGATTTTGCAGTTTTGCCCTCTCTTCTGTGGTCTCTCCCCCCTTATCCACGGACTATACATTGGTCCCTCCTCCCCGCTGTCCGTCATTACTATCACAACCCTGCATATGCGCTCTCTATGCCCTATTATTCCATAGCCGAAGCAAAAATCTGGGAGTCTCTCGTACTTCACATCTGCCCTCCTTGTTTTGCCATTTGATCTAGTGTAATTAATTCCAGCTAGTAAAGGCTGTGTAGTGTCAACCTCTACTTTGATCCGCAGGTAGTCTCTATCAAGTCCCATCGGACATAAAATATCATCCA
Source organism: Chamaenerion angustifolium (assembly GCA_946814005.1). NCBI lineage: Eukaryota > Viridiplantae > Streptophyta > Magnoliopsida > Myrtales > Onagraceae > Chamaenerion > Chamaenerion angustifolium. The sequence goes on from OX328270.1 coordinate 6,460,393, forward strand.
CCTGCTTAACCTCTCCTATGCATTCTCCTAACTTCCTAGCATTTGGGACACTAAATTTGTACACCTCTAACCCGTGAATTTGCACCCAGAATTGCACAAGGTGAAATTGCACATCAGCTATCCTTATACTTTGGTTCCATTTGTTAAGTGACAAGCATTGTCCTTGGATTGCCCACGGGCTCCAATCCAAGGCATCCATTTAATCTTGTTCACTAGAGAAATCGAATAAAATGATTTCACCTGACATATCCTGGACCCGAACTCCTGCATACCGACTCCAAGCATGTTGCAAAACGCTATGCACTGCTGATTTCTTTATTGGTCGACCCCCCAGAACTTTGCTAGGCAAAGGTTGTCGGTCTGAACTTCACTGCTCGTCGGGATGCCCACGCATGCTCCAGGAGGTATTTTATCATCTTCATCGTCGGAACCGTGCTACGGGTACGCCTTCTCCATGGAAACTCCTGCGTTGAAACAAAACAGATTTTCTAGGCAATCGTTATACTTATAGAGCTGAAGTGGATTCTGGTCTCTCCTTCCTAATTGGACTTGCCTTTCCTCCCCTATTCTCCTCAATTGGCGTGGTTGGTTTGATTTTGGCGCCGGTTCCTCACCTCTCCTCGACCCAATTGGTTTGGCGACGATCAATTGCAATGGTTAGGGCTAGGGTTAGGGGATTTCAATTGGGTTGGTTTGTGAAGATGCTTTCGTATCGAACTGCTCTGTCCTCACGCACTCACAGTAATATCCTTATTACCTGAAATGTTAACCACCACCGGAGACGAACGACGATCAGGGCGTTGACGACAATCTCCCACGGCGACTTCCTGGAGAGAAACTTCTATATACTTTTTTTGTTAACAAAAACAAAACATAATTTATTATTAATTAATTATTGAATAAGAATTTCTTTTTTACTTAAATTATATCTATTTTATTTATTTTGTATATATTTATTTCGAGAGCTCATTCTCAAATTTATTTAAGTAATTGTCCTTTAAAAGATTTTTTTTATTCCGTTAGTTTAGTTCTTGCAAAAAAGAATTTAGGGTTTAATACCAAGTAGCTACCTGAAATTTGGACGTTTTGCAACGAGCTACCCGAACTTTGAAAATTCAAAACGGGCTACCTCAACTTTGAAGAAGGTGCAAATAGCTACCTCCGTCCAATTTCTGACGAATTTCCGACGATTGTCTGTCAACTGTCGTCGGAAAGTCGTCAGAAATTGGACGGAGGTAGCTATTTGCACATTCTTCAAAGTTGAGGTAGCCCATTTTGATTTTTCAAAGTTCGGGTAGGTCGTTGCAAAACGTCCAAAGTTCATGTAGTTACTTGGTATTTAACCATTTTTTATCTATATTATTAAGTAAGAGATGATATTTGTAACTGTTACCTATAATTTTACACAAATACACTTTAATAACCTAATTAGTTTATATTTATGATTACTATTTTTGTCATTTAAATGTCTTCTCAAAAAGTTATAAAAAAAATTATTTGCACGGAGACACAAACATATATGACTTTATAATTTAAAGTCATGTATTAACTAACTACACACGTATGCAACATTACAAATTAAACAAAATGATAATTATATTTTATTTATCACTATCTATTTCTTTTTTCTCACCACCCGTTTTTTAGATCTATATTTATCTTATTAAGGGACATATGATTTGTGTAACTGTCACCTGTAAATTTACACAAATACCCCTTAATAATCCAATTAATTTATGTTTATCATGACTATTTGGTCATTCAAATATCTTCTAAAAAACTTATAAAAACATTATCTGTAGGAAGACTCGAACATATGACATTACACATTAAAGACATACATATTAACCAACTTCACACGTATGTAACATCACATATTTCTCTATCACTATCCCTTCATCATTTCTCATGCACCATTTTTTTTATATCTCACTAACAAATGAAATTATATTTTCACTTTATCGGACATTAAGATAACAGTGAATCTAAAGACTTAGATCATTTATAAAAATTATAATTTCATCTAAAACCGAGAGAATTTAGATTGAATTAATATGCCAAATATGAATTATCTATTATTTCAAGCAATAAATAATTAATGTGTACAATATAATCAAGTTTAAAATTTAAATTAGAGTGGAAGAATAAATCTCATTCATTATTTATCCAATTTTTTTAATTGAATTATTATATCTACTATTTTATATATCTTTACAATTTTATATAATAATGATAATTGTATTTTATGTTCTCAAATCGTCAAATTTGTTTGGCAATTGTGACTTCTTAATGTTTCTACAATTATATAGATTTTTTTCCTTCAAAACATTCTCTCTTCCAAGAAGTTGTAGAATTTGTGAATTATGAGCAATGACGTTGTAAAAATACATTTCATCTATAAATTTAAATAATTCAAACAGAATTAAAATCGATCAGAATTGACGTATATTTATACGTTGAATATACATAATCTATCGCGTGAAGCAATAAATACAAAAAACAAAATTAAAATTAAAACCAAATTTGAAAGAAGATATTTGATTAATGATAATTATGTATTATAGTCTTTTCAAATAATGAGAATATTCAAATGTTAAAAAAAACTTATGGATTTGTTTTAGTAATATTAATATTAATGCATAGATGATTCCAACACTTTGACAAATTTATTTTAATAAAATAGTATAATATCTTTTCCAAAAGTTGTTAATATGGTATTACTCAAAACTAATATCATCCAGAATTTTGGTATTACATATCGAGAAAAAGGTAACAAAAATATTTTACTACAAAAATAAAATAACCCCAGTGATGTGTTGAAATAATATTTTACGGATTACTGAAATATAAAAATCAATATTAATTTTCAGGGTTTAATATTTATTATCTTTATAAAATATTTTTAGGATTTGTCAAATTTAGATTCTATGAGTATTTCTTTACTTAACCCTACATTCCAAATATATCTAAAATTAAAATATGAATTTACTTAACTCAACCCTGTTTTATGAACTCTAAAAATATTAAAGTAAACACTAACTCTGAAAATATCAAAATAAAAAATAAGGAAGAAGTTAATAAAATATCTACTTTTTTTGGTGCAAATTTTACTTGTAATTTATTGATGTTGTCATAGTATATTTTTTATAGTCGGCATTTCATTGACATGGTAGTGAGATTGTTAAGATATCTTAAGAGTATATTGAATGTTTTCAATGATATGTTCGAACTTATGAGACAATTGGTTAAGACGTACGTCTTAAATCATAAATAGTAACAGTGCACATGTTCAAATCAAGAGGATGTATGGAGTATAATACTCAAAGAAAGGTCGGATGTCGAGAGTAAAATACTCAAAGAAAGATCAGATGTCGAAAGTAGAATACTCAAAGAAAGATCGGATGTCGCTCAAAGAAAGGTCAGTCGGATGTCAATAGTAAAATACTCAAAGAAAGGTCGGTCGGATGTCGGAACTAAAATACTCAAAGAAAGGGCGAAGGTGTCAGAGTACCTAGGTTTTCAAATCCTAAGGTCAATTTTGTCCAAATATCGACATATATTTTTTTGATCACATTCTTATAAACAAATATGATAAATATTTATCGTGTGTGAGGTGTTGGTATGAGAATTAAACATTTGATAAATATATATGAAATTAAAATATAAATAATCGAATTAATCAAAGTAAAAATTAATCAAATATCGAATTATTATTTTTGTGCAAATTAGTTGGAATTTCTTGATGTTGTCATGGTAGATTATAGACATGGGAATGCATTCATTGACAAGTTCTAACTTATGAGCGTACGTTTTAAATCTCAAATTGTATGAGTGCATTGGACTGAATCATGAGGATGTTGTCAGGTGAAAATACTCATAGAAAGTTCGAGTTTGATATAAATACTCATCGAAAGTTCGAGGTCGGACATTAAGCGATAATTGGTATGAGATGAGATAGTATAACATGGTATGTGAGTGAAAATACTCATAGTATGACTACAAGTGACTATAAACAATGTGTAAAGTCAACTTTATTAAATATCGACATATTGATCATATTCTTAGTAACAAATAATTATATGTTACTTTTTCACGCATAGTAACAAAAAATTATAGTCACCAACAAAAGTTTTGGTTAAGAAAATGGATTTCAAAAGAATTATCAATATATATACTCGAATGAAGTCTACAAAATATTTAGTAAGGACGAAAATGTGCATCGTAATTTTCTTTAATTATATTTGATTATATTCTTTTCATTTAGCTATATCAATTAACTATTCAATTTTGTTATAGTTAGGAGAAAGATATATATCTTAATTTTCTTTAATAGTATTTGATAATTTGAGTATACTCTTTTCATTTACTACTAATCATATTGCTTATATATCTATATTGTTCTGTAAGAGTCAATTTTCATTCCCTCAATAAAAAGTTATAGAAGAAATTTCATGTACAATCTAAAATAAAATTAAAATGGTAGTTTTAGAATCCACTTAAGTGTATTTTCCTAATGGTTATACTAGACTCTAGCACGCACTACGCGCGTGTACGTTGTCGTCATCTGTCTTGTGTGAGGTGTTAAGAAGACATGATCAACCCGACTCCTTGGATAGTACAAAAATTAAACACTTAATTAAAAATATTATTTAAATAGTAAAACTATACTTAAATTAGCTCATATAATAAAATACAATTTATTTTGTTTTAAATATTTTTAACAAATTACTCGAGCATCCGAGAGTCTCTTTAGTAATGGTTGTTGCTCCTGGATGCTCGGACAATTTCTTAAAACTATTTTTAAAAACATTAATTGTATATCATTATATTAGATAATTTAAGTTTAGTTTTACAATTTAAACAATATTTTTAATCAATTGTTTAATTCTTTTAACTTCAAAGCTGCATTGAAAGAATAACTGAATTATTTTTTAAATGTAACGTAAGACTCACATACAAAATTAAAAAAACATTAACTACACAGAATGATTTATATATAAGTTTACATATTTAAAATTATATGTAAATTAATATGAATTAATTAAATTACTTTATTTTAACATTTTGCCGTCTCATTTTATTACTTATCAATATTAAAAAAAAAAACTAATAGATAAATATATTTCACAAATATTTGTGTATAGTTATACTCTAAACGGTTTAACAAATACATCTTTAGTAATAATAATAATTAATCTAAAAAATCTTTTAAAATATAGCTACATATTATTAATTAAAACCATTTTTAATCAATAATGATGTTCATTGTTATTATCATTATCTTCTAAATTTTAATTAATTGTATGAATATATATATATATATATATATATATATATATGTATTACAAAGTTGAATTAATTTTATTAACCAAAAAACAGTATATATAATTAAAAATATTGATCAAAAATATTTTTTAATGACTAAAAATTATATTACTGATATTTCTAAGAAACCTAAAATTATTTACTTAAAATTATTTCTAAACATTATTTATAAAAATTATTTATAAAAATTACTTCCAATCTATAATTGGCTTCGAAATACTTTTATAAAAATCTAAAAGTATTATATTATTATTTACTTAATATTATAAAAAATTTTAAGGTAAGCAAACATTGGATCTTTTTCAAAAAGTATTTATTTTAGAATTGTTTTTGAAAAAGTATATATTTAAAAAAAAATATTTAGCAAAATGTGCATCTGCGCAGGTAGGGTATTAGCGATTTTCAAAAAACGCTGCTTAGGGTAACATTTTTATGAAAATCGCAACTGGTAGTAGCGATTTTTTTTACGTTTTTGTTTTGACGATTTGATGTTTAATTTTAAAAAAAAAATCAAAAAAATAATTTTAAAAATTTTAAAAAATTACAGTAAGTAAATATTTTAATTGTAATTCAAATGATGCAAAAAATATTAAATTTGGACTTACGGATTGACTGTAGGCTCTGCCGTAAGTTGAGATATGAAAATTTGACTTAAACAAATATAACTCATACCCTGTAAGTCCAAACTAACCACGGTGAACGTCATTTATGTCGTAATTCAATTATTTACCTAGGGTAAATTTTTTCATTAGAAATACAATGATTTTGTAACCTAACATCGCTTGTCTTAAAATTTGACCGAAATAATCAAATGCATTATGTAAGAAATTTAATTCTGTACTTACTCAAAAAAAAATCAAAAAAATTAAAGTGAGTATATATTTTAATTATGAATTAAATGACGCTAACTAGACATTAATATTTTACTTTTAGACTGACCTTATAATACAATATAATACGAAGTAAATTACGTATTATATTATATGGTCAGTCTAAAAGCAAAACATTAACGTCTAGTTAGCGTCATTTAATTTTTAATTAAATTATCTACTCAATTTATTTTTTTTTATTTTTTTTGAGAAAGTACATAATTAAATTTCTCACCTAATGCATTTGATTATTTCGGTCAAATTTTAAGACAAGCGATGTTATGTTACAAAATCATTGTATTTCTAATCAAAAAAAATTATCCTAGGTAGATAATTGAATTACGACATAAATGACGTTCACCGTGGTCAGTTTGGACTTACAGGGTATGAGTTATATATTTTTAAGTCAAATTTTCATATCTCAATTTACGGCAGAGCCTACAGTCAATCTGTAAGTCCAAATTTAATATTTTTTTGCATCATTTGAATCGAAATTAACATATCTACTTACTGTAATTTTTTATATTTTTTTTATATTTTTTAAATTAAACATCAAATCGTAAAAAAAAATCGCTACTACCTGTAGCGATTTTCATAAAAACGCTATCCTAAGCAGCGTTTTTTTGAAAATCGCTACCTCCAGTAGTGTAGATAAACACTTTTTCAAATATTTTCAGACGGTATTTACGTTTTCAAATATATTGTTTTGACAGAGTTACTTTTTAAAAAAATTCCAAACATTGTGCTTTCTAAGATACCATACTAATCTATTTGCTCTCTTTTAAATTAAATTGGAGTAAGAGTTTGTGTTGTCAAGTCAAGATAAGGATGATGGTAAATATTTAATGTCTTGAACTTATCAATGTACACATTTTTTCTGTGAATTAAGTTATGTGTTATAAAATTTAATTAATCTAAATAGGAATGTATTTTCTTATTTTATCAGTAATTGTGAGAGTAAATAAGGAAATGAGTGGTTAAATTTTGTTTGGATGCAAGGAAATTGCTTGTCTTTTCACTACCCATTTACGTAAATAATAAATACAAATTTATTTCCTAAATTCACTGCTGCCTTTTCTTTTCTTTTTTTCACTTCCCTCATAATTCTTTTGAATTTCCATTTTCTTTTGTCTGTCTACCTTTTTTCTTTACCTTCTCTTCCACTACATCATCAGCTTCTTTCTGTCTTTCTTCGATTTGTTGATCTGCTTCCTCACTCATGTTGGTCTCGATCTTTCTCTTCATGGCTCATAAGATTCGCAGATAGACTGTATCTAGATAGTGACTGAAGAGAGAGAAAGAGTGGTACTTTGGTTGGAATTCTGCGATGGTGTGTTCGATTCTGAAGAAGGATAGGTGAAATTTGAAACTTTGGGTGGTCTATGACACAGTAAGCTGTTAATTGGTCTTGCTGGTATCGAGTTTGATTTGGGTCTCGTTGATTCATCTGGATTTGTGATATGGGGGGTTGTCTGCCCTGTTTTGGATCATCCAACAACAAGGACGGCAGTGGGGGTTGAAGGAAGTGAACAGCAAGAGAGACTCTTCAGTCAAAGATGCGTCAGCTGCTCAGTCGCACCATGTCAGCCGAGTCAATTCATGTAAAACACACAAATTCTGTACTTTCTAAAATTTTCTGCGACCTTATTTCCTTGCAAGTTGCCGATATTATTAATATATTAATAGTGTTAATGTTAAGTGGTGTTGGTGTTAATGTTGAATGGTGTTAGTGTTAATGTTGAATGATGATACTGTTATATTTTTTTTTTTGTTGGCAATATAGGTTTATATATTTTTTAAAATAATATTTTTAGTTTTTTATTATATTACATATGTGGAATATATATGGGTATACAGGTAAAACCGTGATTAATAACCTTAGTTGTTTTTAATGATTATTGTATTGAAAATTGTACTCGTAATGATTATGGTTATGGTTATGGTATGTGGTTTAAAAATATAATATGGTTATGCTATTTGTCATACCCGTACGATACCATAACGGTCGACAACCCTATTTAGAGAATATGTGTAGTTTAGTCTCATATTAGTTAGGATTGAGCCCGTTAGAGTTTCTTAATTATATGCTCATTAATACTCTAAACATATGTATTAATAATCTAAAAATACGAACACTTGACTCAGTTAAAGTAGATTGCTGACCACTTAAAATTTTCATTTCACAGTCAACAGGGTGCCATTCTCATCAAATTACATCACAAGTGTATCTTGCTTCTATTTCATGCTAATTGTAGCATAGCCACTGCGTCTAAAATATTCAAGTTGTTAATTACTTGTTGCAATTATATAATGTGTCCTGTAATAATAATAATTAGGGTTAATTACTTCAATGATTACATATCTTTGCTCATGTGACCAATTGATTATAACTTGTGCATAATGATTATATCAGTTTGAGCATGTGATTATTTTATCATTTTCACTGTTCATCGTTAAATTTCTCTCTTAAATGACTATTCTAACATATAAAATTATAATATTACATCTCTTTAATTAGCTTATTAATCTTAAACCCTAAGATCGAACACTGTTCAATCCACGTCCTCTGCAAAAGCACCACCAGCCCCACCACCAACTGTTGTACGTTCGATTAAGAACTGCAGAAACACATCAAATTCGAGTAATCAAAGCGAGATTGTGTTGATTACCGGGCAAATATTTCCCAAAAATGTGGATGATGGGGTTTCCAGCCCAAAAGCAGTATATAAGGCATACCCACGTAAAACTTACAAGTAAACCAGATATAAAGATGTTGACTAGGGTTCCTTTGCGACGAAAGAATTGGAGCAGTTCTAGATCGGAGAAGTCCTCGTCAGGAGAGAGGTGCTAAGCGCAATCGTGCCAATCTTGCTGGTTCTCTAATGCAGTTGGTGCTTCTAGAAAGGGTTGAACGTCGATACCTAGATCTGAGGCTAGAACGAATACGAAGAAATCGTCCGATGAGGAATCTTTTTGCTCTCCATTTCAATAGTAGAGGAGAAGCTTCCATTGCAGACGTCTTTGTCGCTCTGGATGAAGGCCAATTGTGACTCCATTGTTGTGAGTTGAGCAGAATCTTCATCTCTATTGCTTCACACGGTTGTCAATAGGAACGGTAGCACCTGCTGCAGTTGCAGTGCTACCATCTTGTTCCATGGTTTGTAGCAGCTTTTCAGATTGTTCATGTATGAGTGTAACACCACCTTGCATTCCAGAACTCACATAAACATCATAAGCAAAATGTTTAGGAATATTAGAACTGAAGTCCCCATTTTCCGTGGAAGTTGCATTAGCCTTAACATTTGACCCTTTGGCTTTAAAAAAAAATCTCTATATTTGAAACAGTTATTCTTTGCATGACCCTTTTTTCTTACAATCACAGCCTCTGGTATAACACATTTCAATGTTATGCCCCTTCTTATGATAATGAGAACATTCCAAGTTCTAATTCCCTTTCGGTCTTTCAATATTAAGGGACACATTAGCAGAAGTGGAACCAACATAAGCATTCATTGGTGATGTTATTCCCCTATGACTTTCTTCTTGAATTAGAAAATTATAAGTATGATTCACATAAGGGTTCCAAAGAAGCAAATGACTTATCACCTTAGAATATTTCTCATTTAATCCCATCAAGAACTGAAAAAGCATTTGATTCTCCTTATGTTCAATGTGTTTTTTAAAATCACCTCCTTCTATATGAGGCAAAACACAAGCAGCAGCATACTCAACCCAAAGCTTTTTAAAAAATGTGGAAATCGAATCTAAACCCTGACGAGTCATTACAATCTCTATATGCAGTTGATAGGTTCTACGTCCACTTACTTTGTCAAACCTCTCCTTAAGATCTTTCTAGATAAAAAAAAAATGCATCCTCACAGTACATATATCCACTTCCAAGGTCTTTTGAAATAGATTTAATGATCCAACCTAGAACTACTGCATTGCATCTATCCCATAAATGGTGAAAAATATAGTCATAATTTTCTTTCATGCATGTCCCAGTGATAAATCCATTTTATTTCTGCTTAACATAGTAAATCTAATAGCCCTATTCCATATGCATAATTCTCAAGACTGATCAATTGCATGTAAGTAAATAGGGTGATGCGAGTCTACCGTGGCCAAGGTATCATGGTTAGTCTCATCGGTCGCAATCTTACCTGCTTCCCTGATAAGTTTTTCCCACTATGGAAAAACTCATAGTTAACGACAGAAAAAATCATTTTTAACGGCTCAACATAAATGGAGCCACAATAGGGAGTGTCGCGGGAATTATCACGACTCAAAATATGAACATACGTGGAAACTAGCTGCTCAAATGAAAAGTGTTGCCAAAATAATTATGGTGGCATTTTAATGAGCCACCGAAAATATTTCTTTTTAATCCTTATATGAGCCGCCAAAAATAAAATAAAATTAAAAAAAATTAGTCCCAGCCCCAATCGGAGGAGGTTCTCCCGTAGTGTCAGGCCTAAAAACCTTTCCTTTCCAGTTCTTGAAGTGTTCAGGACGATTATCAGTTAGAAAGGAAATATGATGATCAAGTTCAGGTCCAAGAGGTTTTCCAAGACCAACAACAAAAGCTCCAAAAGCAATAAGGTGGAAGCAATAATGCGTCTGCAAAGCAATCGTCTTCGTGTTGTGCAACAATGAGCGATATCAAGTGGGGGCTCCAATCAGCTGAAATGTTGGTTCATAAGAGAGAGATTGGCCAGCAGCCCCAGCTCCGCTTCATCCACCGTCCACTTGAGCTCGTGGCCGAAGGTTCATCCACCGTCCCAGCTCCGCTCCATCCATCGTCCACTCCAGCTCCGCTCCAGCTCCGCTCCAGCCAACTCCAACTCCATGCCAAGTTGGAACTCCAACTCCATCTATCATCTACCGTCCCAGGTCCAGCTCCATCCCAGACGCCCCAACTCCACTCCATCCCAGCTCTGTTCCATCCACCGTCCATTTGAGCTCCCCAACCTCCAGTGCTGGATTCCTTAGCTTCCTCGTGAAAAGAGGTTAGTCATGAAAATGTGAAAGTGAAGAGGTAAAAGTAAAGCATCACGGGAAAACGTGAAGGCAGATTGAAGGGCGGGATTCCTCAACTTTTTTTTGGCTGAAAACGTGAAGGGTAGAAAAATAATTTTAAAAAGACGACTAAAAAAAAGGTTTTGCAGATTGACTCGTCAAAAATATTTAAAGGAAAAAAATTAATTACTTTAAAAAAATGACAACTCAAAAAAGGAGTCGCATAAAATAATTTTGATTTAAAAATTAACAGTTTCCACGTCTGAAAGCAGATTGAGCCGTCAAAAATATTTAAAGGAAAAAAATAGTTACTTTAAAAAAAGGACAGCTCAAAAGAGGAGTTGCAGAAAATAATTTTGATTTAAAAATCAACAATTTTCATGGATGAAAGCAGATTGAGCCATCAAATATATTTAAAGAAAAAAAATTATTACTTGAAAAAAAGGACGGTTAAAAAAAGGAGTCTCAAAAAATAAATTTTAATTAAAAATCAACAATTTCTACGATTGAAACCAGATTGAACCGTCAAAAATAGTTAAAGGAAAAAACATTAATTACTTTTTACGACTCAACATTTATTGTGCTGGAATAATTAGATGTTTGAGCCGTTCCCTTGAGCCTTTAACTCCCACCCTTCCCATGGTGTCCTCAAACATACAGATAAAGATGCCACATAATCGAAAGAACCACAGAGCAACTGAAAATCTCAAGGAAGGTAAGATCTAGCTAGAAGTACCACCAATAACCAGATGAATCGTCATAAGCTACAGACCAGAGGGCCAGTTCCACAAAAACAGCCACGTAAAGAAGGCCAAAGAGTGGAAAAAATCAATAAAGGTTAGAGCTCATCGTACTCAACAAGTAATCGGAAGGAAGGCAGATCCAATGGCAAATACCAGCAACCAGACGAATCGTCACAAGCCACAGACCAGAAGACCAATAACACAAAGAAAGTCACATAAAGAACTGATATAAACCGAAAATGTAAGGTAAACTCACCGCGACCAATATAATCGCAAAAGACTGCAACGCGACTATAACCGAAGGTAATCACCAACAATCGGTATGATTGTTGCAATCAACAGCTAGGAGAAGAATACAAGATGTGGAAATTGCCGCAGAGCTCTGATACCATGACAAAATCTGGATTCCCTAAGGAAACCCTAGCAGACGAAGAGGTTTCGGGAAGGAGAGGAAAAGACGCAGCAATTGGGGATCACGGAAAGCTATTCATTCATTTGGGGTTTTCTCATCCTTAAATAGAAAACCCTAAAACAACTAATTATCCTTTACACCCTAAAGACCAACAGAAATATGCATTACATCCAAACAAGTTCAATAACTGAAATATAGTCCCTAATAATTACAAAACTAAACAACAACAATATCAATACAGAAAACCTTCCAGACATGCATCTTCATTTCAACAATTTTGATCAACAACATGTGATCCTATCCACGGGTGTATCTCCAACTACTTGTATTGTGATGAATCCCGCCCAGTGTCTAAATCAGTTCAGTTTTTCATTGACTCCATGAAACGTTCGTGTACACTCGTGTACACCATATCTCAGTTAGAAGCATTTGCACTTGAAGCTGAGGACTTCAAGTTCGTAGCTTCCCAGTTCTCAAAACGACTTCACAGCAAGCAGCTGCAGCACACATTCAGGTTTCATTCTCAACAATAGAAGACATGGAAAGCTTGCTGCATCCAAGCAGCATGGCGAAACTACATCAAGAGGAAGAAAGAAAAGGCTTTGCGTGAGGCGGAAGAACCATTGTTAGTGTTCAATTACAATATCATTACTAATCCAGGAGAAGCAGGAGAATATGATGATGGTGGACAAAAAAGTAGCACCAAATCATCATCACCGACTACAACACCCGTTGGTGCATCCATTAATGCTATAAGGTTTGTACCCCATTTGCGTCGAACCCTAAGATCCAATCTCTCATCAAGTCCCAGTAGTGGTAGAAACCTTCCTCCTCAAAAGCCAGATGAGCCAAACTTTGGTATTCAATAATACTGTATTGTATCTACTTACCTTTCAAAAGTGTCTGTTGAGAGGAGATATTTGCATGCTAAAGTACAACAAGTGAATGCCTTCAGTTGTTGCAAATGGAAGGATGACTGATGTGGCAATGATATCCCTTAAAAGAAAACTTCTAGCAAACTGAACTGTAACCAGTTTAAAAATTAATTAAAACCCAAAAAAAAATAGAACCTCAGTATTAACTAGGGGTGAAAGAAAAAACAAGTGAAACCAGTAAAAATCAAACTGAACGAGAACGAAAAATATTTATCGAAAATAAGCGGTTCGATTTCTGCACAGATTTTTACTGTGGTTCGTATTTTTTATTTCGTTTGGTCTAGGCATTTACAAGACCACTGACCGATTGTTCACTGCAAGAAACTTGTGCAACAGCGACGGAGCTTTCGTGTTGACGCTAAGAATTGATGTGGAATGTATGTATATTGTGTCAGCCATTTTTGTTGTCGTTATTATTACTTGTTAGACACAATATATTTTCCATCGTTATAAGATACTTTAAGTGTTATGTTTTGTTGTCACTTTATTTTTTACATGGATGAATGTGTAATGACAACCAACACTTGATGTTAAATGACTCTATCAGTAGCAGATGACTTTTCTGTTGTAAATGTACATATTTAAATGCGAAATTTTTTATTGTTAATATAGCTATAACAACAACGGATGTATGTCGTAACTAATAAATTTTATCGTCGTTAAAACATAAGTTCCAGGAAAATATAAGAATAGGTTTGTCTGTCAATATATTTTCGATATTAGTATAGTCATTTAGTATCAGATTTAATTATTGTTGTAAAATAGTTTATTTAGTAGCGATTATTGTTGTAAAATATCAAATTTTCAAATTTTTTCCCGCTCTTCTTCCCTCACCCTCACGTTATTTCAATGAACTTAGGTAGAAAGCTGTTGAATTTCACTCACCATCTCTTCCCTTCACCCTCTCATTATCCTCTCGTCTCCCTCTCGCACCAACAAAGCTGGAACCAGAGTTGGAGGTGAGTTGGAACCGACATACCTGTCAAGGTTGAAGTTCTGGAGCTGGAGAAGTTCCACATGGATGAAGGCTTTCTAGAGCTGGAGCTGGACAAGGCGAGCTGGAGCTGGAGAACACCCATGGATAAAGTGCTAGTTCTCCGAAGAAGAAGCCATGGATGAAGTGTCGAGAAAAAATCAGTCATGGATGAAGCCATAGATGATGAAGTGTCGAGATATGGATGAAGAAGGATGAAGAAGTCATGGATGGAGCCATGGATGAAGAAGGATGAAGCCATGCATGGAAAAAAAAATAATTAAAAATCGGCCAAAAAAATCGCAGACAAAAAAACAATTTGCCAAAAAATCGACACACAGTTTTCATCACTAAGAGTAATTTATAACATCGACAAAGTGTTGTCGCCTTTGAACTGTGTTTAACAATAACGAGTTCCGCTGTAAAAGAGAAATGGGGAGTGACTTTCTAACCGCGTCAAATCTTTGACAACAAACAATTGTTGTAGGTATAACATTTAACGACGGGGGACTACCGACACGAAAATTTCGTTGTCGTTAAAAATTAATAGCGATATTTATGCATTTAGCAATAATTTGATCGACGTTAAAACTAAAATATCTTGTAGTGGTTAATACTTATAAATACAAAATAATTGGTCTTTAGTTATTCAAAATAATATTAAGTTTGTTGTTTAATTGGTCATTAGTTATTCAATCAGTTTTAATAAAAGATTATATAAACATTATTCAATTAAGTTATTTTATTGTTTAAAGTGAAACTGCTTTTTTTATTTTGAATATATATATTTGATAAACCAAAAACTCAAACAAAAAATTTGTAATATAAACAGACAACTTATTTGTTTCCTTATATAATCTTTTAATCGAATATTTTTGTCGATATAATTTAGACCGAAAATATAGGTATTGATTCGAAATAGGAAATATTGGATCTGACCAAATGATTTCACTCCTACCTAAATCCCAAAGAAAGAAGTTATGTCTACATATATTTGATCATTTTTATTTATTATTCTAATTTTGATTATCCTAATGTTAGTAATAAAAACAAAACTGATAAAATATAGTGTAATTTTCAAACTGGTTGTTTCATATGAAAATAGATGATAAAAGCTATTCAATAATAGGGCTGGCAATCGTGTCGTGTCGTGTCATAATCATGTCGTGTCATAATCGTGTCGTGTCTAAACGGATAAATTTAAAACGTGTCTAAACATGTCTCGTGTCTAAACGTATAAGCCGTTTAATCGTGTCTAAACGTATAGAGTTGTTTAGACACGGGATCCGTTAATATCAAACTCATATACGCTTTAAAGCAGATATATATACAAATACATATATACACAAATTCAAATATACAAAGTAAGGTCTTCATAGTTCAATATTAAAAAGTAAGTGAGTATTTTAATATTTTATTATTATTATTATACTTAAATGTGTCTAAACGTGTCACATGTATACACAACACGATTAGACACGAATAGTTAATCGTGTTTATACAGATATCCGCATATCTAAGTTGTTTATACACGATTAATAATCGTGTCTAAACGTATAAGAGTTGTTTAGACACGGGATCCATTAAGGTCAAACCCATATACGCTTTAAAGCACATCGTGTCGTTTAATCGTGTCGTGTAAGAAATTGTCAGCCCTATTCAATAACATGTGATTAGGAATGAAGTCTTTTTACACCGGGGACAATTGTCACTTTAATTTTTTGTATTGTGTCAATTTAATTTTAATAAATATAATGGGTATCAGGCGTCAAAGATCAAACCTCGATTATTCGTATATGTGGTTCGCTTGAGAGTCGTGGGCACGAGACTCATTATAAGTAGGGTGACGCCTATGAGGTTTCTATTATTCATAATAAAATAATACACCCCGGCTCGCGCTACGCGCGTGCACGTTGTCGTCGTTGGTCGTGCGTGAAGTCTTACGAGAACATGATCAACCCGACTCCTGTTAGAGGATATATACATTTGTATTATAGTTTAGGATGTGATGTGTAGATTGATAGAAGTATGTGGTTGTTTTGTAATTACATATAATTACAACCGTCAACACTTCCTATATAAGGAAGGATGTACCGAACTTTTCAGATTCAAGAATGAAATTAGCGTCTTCTTCAATCTTCTCAATTCAGTAAATTCCTTTCATCTCAAGATCCTTTCAACTCCTAGGATAATACAAGAATTGATCACTTCATAAAAATATTATTAATGTAAAACTAAACTTAATTTAGCGTCTTTCATCAGTTCATAGCTGTCTTCCTGGTCTTCACCAAATTCAGGTTCAACCGTGACATAAACTGTGGTTCAGATATCAATCTAGAATACTTCGATGGATTTCGCTCCAAAACAGTTCTCACACAAGGTTATTCACATCAAGTTAGATGAAATAAACTATCTTCAATGGAAACAACAAATATGCTTCACAATTTCTAGCCATCGACTTGAAGAGTACCTTGATGGTTCAGCTAGAGTAGAAGAGTTCGTTCTAAATGCAGATGGAACAAAGGTGATTAATCCTGCATACAGAGCTTACAAAGAACAGGATAGTGCCCTAGCTTCTTTGTTGTTGACATCGATTTCATCACCATTGCTACCTAATCTCGTTCAATGTAAGTCTTCACATGAGATTTGGCAAGCTCTTCATCAGATTTTTTCTGTTGCTTCTACGACTCGGGTTATGCGGTTTTTGTGTTCATTGCAATCTCAACGGAAAAGAGACATCTCGATGCGTGAGTATCTTGGAAGGATACAACTGCTGTGTGATAGCCTAAGAAGTTCCGATCATCCCATCTCAGAGACGATGCAAATCAGGACCATACTTGCTGGATTGACTGCTGATTATGAACATATAGTGGTTGTTATCACTGCAAGTAGACAACCATATGATTTAGATGGAGTATCAAGTGTCTTGTTGGATGCGGAGGCTCGACAACAAGATAACCAACTGCAAATTGGTTCGCATTCAGTTGTATTCAATGCTCAAGCAGCTCCTAGTTCAATTTCAGCTCCTAGTTCAATTTCAGCTCCTTGTTCGGTTTCAACTCTTGTTATACCGAATCAATCGTCATCCTACCAAGCTACACCTTCAACAAATGTGTATGCTCAGCAAGCTTATCCACCTCCTAACTCATATGGTCGAGGAAGAGGTAGAGGAAGCAATAACAACACCAACAAGCCACAATGTCAACTATGTGGCAAATTTGGACATCTTGTGGCAAGGTGTTGGTACAGGTTTGATCATAAATTCAGTGGTGTCACTTCTCAAGCACAACCACAATATCAAAACAACATGAGAGGTCAAGCAAACGCTTCTGAATTTTACTTGCCACCTGAATTCAATTCGGTTCAATCTCTACCTCAGTATTCAGTTCAGCCGATTCAAGTTCTGCAGCCCTCTCCTGTTCAAAGGCTTTCGTTTCAATCTTCTCAAGCTCCACCACAGCTCTCATTTCAGCATACATTTCCTTCTACTCATCCTCATCTGTATGGTCCTCCTAACAAATCTCCTGACCAAGATAATCGAAGTGGATCAAACACAAATGCATTTCATGTTCACAATGTGTCTACTTCGGCTTCTGAAGTGGGAGCTGCCAATACTGCTTGGTTTCCAGACTCGGGAGCATCTCATCACCTCACAAATTCCCCTATGAACGTGTCTAATGCAGCCCCATATAATGGTCAAGGTAAAATTTGTGCTGGAAATGGAAATACTATAGAAATTTCTCACACAGGTACATCTCGTCTTCATTACAATAATAGATCTGTTATACTAAGAAATATTCTTATTGCCCCTAATATTACTAAGAACTTGTTATCATTTTCTCAATTTGTAAAGGATAATCATGCTTATTTTGTGTTTTTTCCTCATGGTTGTGTTGCGAAGGACTTGACCACACATCAAGTGCTTCTAGAGGGAACTGAAGCGGATGGGCTCTACAAGTTGCTTGTGTCTTCTTCTGCGTATGCCAACTCTTCGTCTGTAGTATTTCCTGTGTGTGCTTCTATAGATAAGTCTGTGTGTGATCATATGGAGACTCACTCAAGTAGTGGTAGCAAGAATAAAGTGAGTAGTGTCACCTATGATAAGTCTGATTTTTCTGGTTCAATGTGTTCCAATGCTGAAGTTTCAATGTCTTTAGGTCATAATACTGCATGTAGTCCTACTATCAAAGATTTGAGTAATAATAAAATGAATGTTTCTGTGCAAAATGGCTTAGTATCTACTACTACTTTATGTTCCAAAGGACAACTGAAATCTGATCTTTCTAAACATGATGTTGTTTTAGCTGAAAATTCTGATGTTAGGTGTGTGAATAATTCTGGTGTCTCATGTCCCACAAAGAGTCCATCTTCTGATTTTATTTGCAATGATGTTGAACACAATCTAATTCAGCATAATGATGTTCCTCTTTCTGTGCACAATGAGTCACCAAGTGACCTTGATACAAGTTCAAAGGTTCATCAACAAGCTGAATGATTCGGTGCTAATGTGCTTGTGACTGATGTTTCGGTTTCTTCATTTTTGTGGCACCAGAGGTTAGGACATCCATCGAACCAAGTCTTGAATAAGGTTATAAATTATGGATCATCATGTAGTGATAAGATTGACAAGTCTCTCATGTGTATAGCTTGCAAAGTAGGGAAAAGTCACAAGCTTCCTTTCAATCCGACTGAGAGTGTGTACTCAGCTCCTCTTGAATTGCTTCAGGTAGATGTTTGGGGACCTGCTCCTCTAATGTCGAATGGATCAAGGTACTACATTAGTTTTGTTGATGCATATTCGAGATTTACATGGTTGTATTTCTTGTCTCACAAGAGCGATGCAGCCTCGGTTTTCAAAACGTCTCAAGGTTTTGCTGAAAAACAACTGAATTGCTCAATTAAAGCTGTCCAAACTGTGAGTTCTTAGGTTCATTTCATTCTTACTTGATCTCATTTGGTATATTGCACAAATTCACTTACCCGTACACATCTCAGCAAAATGGTATGGTTGAGAGGAAACATAGACACATAGTGGAACTTGGTCTTACTCTTCTTGCTCATTCATCTGTACCTTTCAAATACTGGACTGATGCTTTTGCCACTGCTGTCTATTTGATCAATAGGTTGCCTACTACTGTGTTAGACAACAAATCTCCGTTTGAAAAGCTGTTTAACAAACTTCCTACTTATTCTCTTCTTCGTGTGTTTGGTTTTCTTTGTTTTCCGCATGTTCGTGACTTTAATAAACATAAGTTCGATTATAGATCTAGACCATGTGTTTTTCTAGGATATTCGTCTGCTCATTTGGGTTATAAATGTATTGATAGAATGGGAAGAGTATATATATCTCGACATGTTCAGTTTGATGAATCCATTTTTCCTCATGCTAATAGTCAATCTATTTCAAGTCTTTCTTTTAATTCTTCAAGTCATACAGATAGTCTATCTTGGTTTACATCTGGTTCAATAGGGATACCTATACCTATTCTAAATACTGATTCGGATGGAATTACTTTACAGGACAATGCAAGTGTTCGACCTACAAGTGTTCGGTCACATGATATGGATCCGTTGAGTGTTGAACCTGAATCAGTCAGTTCACCACGTTCGACGTCATATGTTCAAAGATCTTCACCAGATCAGTCTAGACCTGTCTCGGTTGAAAGATCAGATCGACTCAGCTCTGATCATCTGATTTCTACTCCTACAAATGTTATTGAATCATCTATTTCAGATCATATGCTTTCTCATAATTCTGTTTTTCCTGCTTTATATTCAAACATTCCTCATTCTTCTCATGGTAAAACTGTGGTTGTCTCAGGTCTACAAGCTCCATCTTCAATTGCAAATGGTTCGGCTAATCCACATTCAACTAGCACACGTTCTAGACATGGTCCTCAACCTTCAAATCATGCTATGGTCACCAGATCGAAGTCTAAGTCTTTTGCAAATGCATTGATGACTTCCACTGCAGATGTGAGTGAACCAACAAATGTTTATGTGGCTTTACAATATCCAGAATGGAGAGAAGCTATTCAGAAAGAGATTGAAGCCTTGCATGAAAAAGGCACCTGGACTCTCACATCTCTACCTCCTGGGAGACATCCTGTAGGTTGCAAATTGATATTTATGATAAAAAGGAAAGCAGATGACACTGTGGAAAGGTATAAGGCTCGACTTGTGGCAAAAGGGTTCTCTCAAAATGTGGGGTTTGATTACATGGACACGTTCAGTCCAGTTGCAAAACATGCCACAGTCAGAATTATCCTCTCCCTTGACTTATCATTTCATTGGACATTAAGACAAATAGATGTGAATAATGCCTTTTTAAATGGAAATTTACATGAAGAAGTGTATATGTCACAGCTTCCAGGTTTTGAAGTTACAGATGCTTTAGGAAACATGATGGTTTGCAAACTCACCAAGGCTCTGTATGGCCTCAAACAAGTTCCAAGAGCTTGGTTTGAAAAACTTCGGGAGTGATTGTTTACCAATCTTTCCTTCTCAAGTTCTCAATCTGAGAATTGCTTGTTCATTAAGAGAATATCTGATAAAT
The DNA here is from genome assembly GCA_946814005.1 of Chamaenerion angustifolium. Lineage (NCBI taxonomy): Eukaryota > Viridiplantae > Streptophyta > Magnoliopsida > Myrtales > Onagraceae > Chamaenerion > Chamaenerion angustifolium. Next base: position 6,481,225 of record OX328270.1, read on the forward strand.
TTGTTTATCTTTTGGTGTATGATGATGACATAGTTGTTACAGGTTCGTGTAATGATCTCATTGAGTCTACTATCACCAGTCTAAATGAGCATTTTTAATTGAAGGATTTGGGCAAACTCAACAACTTTCTTGGCATGGAGATTCAGTCCGGCCCTGATTTCAAAGTATTGAGTCAAAGGAAATACATCACTAATTTGTTGTCTCGTGGTAACATGGCCGAATGCAAACCATCTCCCACACCTTTGGTAGGTTTTCCTCTTCTTACATCCACTTCTGGCTCAGGTATGCCCCTTTCTGATCCATCTTTATATAGGAGCACTGTAGGAGCTTTACAACATTTTTGTTACACTCGGCCTGACATAAGCTATAGTGTTAACAGATTAAGTCAGTTTCTTCATAGGCCTACAGAAGCTCATTGGGCAGCAGTTAAACGAGTCTTGAGATATTTGAAAGGGTCAATTGATCATGGCTTATTATTCAAATGTTCTTCTTCTCTTGATCTTGTAGGCTTTACAGATTCAGACTAGGGTGCTGACACAGATGACAGGAGGTCAACAAGTGGCCATTGCTTGTTCTTGGGTGGAAATCCTATTGTGTGGTGTTCTAAGAAGCAAACCGTGGTGTCAAGATCAACTGCTGAAGCAGAGTTTCGCAGTATGGCCAATGCACTGTGTGATATCATTTGGGTAAAATCCTTACTCACTGAGCTCGGTTTATCATTATCATCAATTCCAGTGCTTTAGTGTGATAATACAAGCATGATTTCTATTGCGGCTAACCCAGTTCAACATGCTAAGATGATGCATGTAGAACTGGATCTTTTCTTTGTTCGTGAAAAGGTATCACAGGGGTTGGTCCAAGTCAATTATGTTCCTGGCTCAGAGCAATTGGCGGATGCACTCACCAAACCTCTAACTGAGAAGTCATTCATCCCTATTCGAAGAAAACTTGGAGTTTGTTCACTTTCTGAAGCCTTGGCCGAAGGATCAAGTGTTTCAGCTCATATGTCATATCTCACATCAACTCATCACATTTCTTCAAATGAAGTTGTATTTCAAGTATCCTCTAACCTTTCTCAGCTTCTATCACTTTCAGATGGTTCCCATTATCTGTTTCTTAATGATGATGATGAATGTTTGACTGCTAATGATGATTACTCTGACTCTATTGAATGAATGTTCATGAATGGAGAACTCGGGATCTCACTATGATATGTTCACGTGTGTTTAGGTTGAAGTTCAGTCAAATTTTTTTGATCTTCCTATGTCTTGTTGGATTCAAAAAGGTCTCTTACTAATTTGTGTTGGGCTATGCTAAGATGATGTTTTTGAACATGTTTGATATTAAGTATATGGTGATTGATCAGATACAAAGCTCAGGCATTTAGATTCACAAAAGCCAAAAGAAGATGTAGGGCACAAACCCAGCCAGTCACAGGAGAAAATGTGTGATCATCCTGTGATTCAGGCAATAGGTAATTATAGTTCATTGTTTGTACAAAAGACAAAAGAAGATGTTGGGCACAAACCCAACCAGTCATTGAGAAAAAAATAGGAAAGTCTGATGACTCGGGCAGCATTTTGATGCATACAAACATATGAGACTACAAAAGCCAAAAGAAGATGTTGGGCACAAACTTAGCCAACTTTGTATCATTGATGATCAATCTACCATAATATGTGAATTGAAAGTGTTCAAGGGCATGTACTAGTATATCACTTCACGGATTTGAGAAGAATTCTTGTTGTGTTTGATAAGATGTGGTTGAAGTTTTAAAAGGTCTTGATATGAGTTTCATACTTAAACTTCTATGTGATATATATAGTGTTGTGTTCTTTGTTTCGACATTTTGTGAACAGGATTTCTTAAGTCAAGGATCATCAAGCAAAGATCAAAGTTTTAAGTCAAACAGAAGATGGGAAGGATAAAAGAAAGTGAAGAGCATTGGTGAATGTTAGAGGATATATACATTTGTATTATAGTTTAGGATGTGATGTGTAGATTGATAGAAGTATGTGGGCTGTTTTGTAATTACATAGAATTACAACAGTCAACACTTCCTATATAAGGAAGGATGTACCGAACTTTTCAGATTCAAGAATGAAATTAGCGTCTTCTTCAATCTTCTCAATTCAGTAAATTCCTTTCATCTCAAGATCCTTCAACTCCTAGGATAATACAAGAATTGATCACTTCATAAAAATATTATTAATGTAAAACTAAACTTAATTTGCATAAGATAATGAAATAATAAAATTTAAAAACTCTTAAATATTTTTAAAAATTACTCGAGCGACCGGGAGCATATAACACTATCAAAAGGAATCCCGGTCACTCATACCAACCTTGAACTTTCTATGAATATTTTCACTCAGACAACATTCGTAGGATTCAGTCCTATGCGTTCATACTATTTGAGATTTAAGACATACGCTCATAAGTCAGAACTCGTCAATGAATGCATTCAATATACTCATAAGGTATCTTAACACGTTCACTACCATGTCTATAAAATAATGACTATTACAAATCTACCATGACAACATCAAGAAATTCCCACTAATTTGCACAAAAAAATTAAAATTATATATTTGATCAATTTATTTCTTGTTTTATTAATTTGATATTTTCAGAGTTAAGTTTAATTATATTTTAATTTCAGATATATTTATCAAATGTTTAATTCTCATATCAACACCTCAAGCTTGATAAATATTTATCATATTTGTTTATAAGAATATTATAAAAAAATATATATATGTCGATATTTGGACAAAATACGTATTTTACTTTCGGCATCCAACCAGCCTTTCTTTGAGTATTTTACTCCCGACATCCGACCGACGACTATTACAAAATCTATCATGATAATATCAACTATCGTTTAATGCACAATCTCGAACATTCTATGAGTAATTTTCACTCATGTATCAAGTCATACTGTCTTATCTCATACCAACTATCGCTAATGCTCGACCTCGAACTTTCTATGAGTATTCATACCAACCTCGAACTTTCTATGAGTATTTTCACTTAGACAACATTCGTAGGATTCAGTCCTATGCGTTCATACTATTTGAGATTTAAGACGTGCTCATAAGTCAGAACTCGTCAATGAATGCATTCAATATACTCTTAAGGTATCTTAACACGTTCCACTACATGAAAATCAGTATTTTGTGAAGGAAATTTTCCAAGGGAAATAATCCCTTTAAATTTACAACTATTTGTAAGGGATTTGTTAGGGTTAAGTGAGGAGAATAATAATTAGGGAAATTCCTCACAAAATATATTTTCCTTACTACATTTCTTACCGATTTGTAAGGAAAAGGTTTTAGAGGAATAATGAAGAGATTTTGTGACGGTTTTTCCTTAGAAATAATTTTAAGGATAATCCCTCACTAATTACCTTTTTGAATCATAAATTTTGTAAGGAATTTATTGTTCCTCAGAAAATGTATTCATTTGCAAGGGATTTATATCTCCTTAAAAAAATATATTTGTTTGTAAGGGAAAACCCTAAAAAATATTAACGCCTAATTGTATTATTTTTTTGTAATTGTATTACTTTTTTGCGTGAACTCTTAAATAATTATGATTTTCTCCCTACACTTATAATCGAGACTTCCGTATGATTTTCCACATCCGAGTTCTAATCGACTGCAGCAGCAGTCCGCAATTCTCCTTGCCACCATTGTCGTACTGCTCCGATCAATCGACGGCGATCCGAGATCTCAGACGGTGAAAATGACCTGCAGTAGCGAGAAGGAGCACAACACGACCATCTTCGTCCCTAATTTCGTCGCCGTGATGAAGAACATCAGTGAGCAAATGAGAACTAATGCGTTTGGATCGGCAGTGATTGGATCGGGGCCAGACACGAATTACGGTCTCGCGCAGTGCTATGGAGATCTTTCGCTCCTGGATTGTGTACTCTGCTATGCTGAAGCTCGGTCGCTTCTTCCTCAGTGCTATCCTTTTAATGGCGGACGGATCTTCCTCGATGGCTGCTTCATGAGAGCTGTGAACTACAGATTCTTTTAGGTAAAGCTTACTAATTCAAGGATGTTGAAGCTTAATCGAGCTGATTTTGTCAGGTTCTAGCCAATCTCGATATAATATTCACTGTGTTTAAGCTAGGCTTGTCGATTTTACATTTCTGTGCCTCCAAGTCAGGTTGCAGCTTTGTTCAGCAAGTGATATATTTTGTGTTTTAGACTGAATTTTGGCTCGAGGTCGGATTAACTCAATATTGTTATATGTAATATCGAAGGTTCGATATGGCTCCCAGACAAGTTTGAGGTGAGTATCAGCGTGATCAAGTTCTGCTCGAGCTACCCATCAAACACCCGATCATACTAATGCAAGGGATTTTTTTCTCTTGATTTGTGAAATTAGCTGTTGAATCCGTTATCAATAATTCTATGGCAATACTATTGCTTACGGCTGGTGATTTTGTGCCTCTTGTCCAGATTTGAAGAACAGATTCAATCATCAACACGACTTTGGTGATTGGAAGATTGTTATTGCAGATGAAGATGCAGAGAAGAATAACTTATTGCCCAGTATTGAGGCTACACCAAAGGAGAAAGGGTCCAAAGGTCTCTTCTCTAAGCAAAGGTTTGGGGAACGTGTTGGGGCGAAATTAGCCATTACTTTCTTCAATCAGGTAATTTTTTTTCTTTTTCTTTCCTTTAAGACCGTTTGAGAGGATGAACAATGACCAATAATTGAAAAATGTGTGATATTTGGATTTTTCTGCAGGTCTATAGACGTGTTAATCTACACCAGAGGCAACCACTAAGTCTTGAGCTTCCGCAGTATAGTTGTTCGTTACAAGTTATGCTTGTTCTAATGCTAACAATTTTTTTAATTGGTAAGTGTCCTTAGAAAGCTGCCTGATATAAACTAGTGCATGATATTAGAAGAGTTATGACTTGAATAGGATATACTCTAATCGGGACACTCTGGTTGATTGCTTCTTAGTAGTGATGAACTCTGGTAACCATATAGATTTCTATCTTGCACGAGACAGTTATAAATTTGTTTGATGAAGTGTATGTTTATGATTATGATTATGATTATGATTATGATTATGATTATGATTATGATTATGATTATGATTATGATTATGATTATGATTATTATTATTATACAGTGGTGATCTTTATTTGTTTGTGCTTCTATTAAGGTTTGGGATGAAGGTTGGTAGACACACATTTGTGCCTGTTCATGACATAGACATGGGCTTTGAGAAGATTGCACAGATAGCGGTTTCTCTTGGAGGTGAAATTGATGCTCATTTTTATTGGAGTGAAATTTTGCTTCTTCTTGAGTTAACTGGATATTGATGTGAACTGCTGCAGTGTGCAAGAAGCATGATTGAGGTTAGTTCAACAGAAAAATTGACATTTTTTTGTAACTTTGTTGATGGTAAATTACTTATTCTGTGCACGGACTGTTTAAAGAAGAGGCAATTGATTCAAAGGATGGTTATCTTGGTGTCCATATTGACTGCTATACTAGGGATTGATGCTCATGATGCTAACACGGTACATCCTACCCACCTACTTACTAGAATGAGAAACATATATATGTGTCTGCTTTTGATATTCTATTTGTATATGATCAGCTGAATCAAGCGATTGGATCGATTCAAGCGATAGCTACATCAACAAAGCAACATATCTTGGAGAACACAGACCTCTCAGAGGAAAAGGCAGAGACCATCACTCACTTTTTTCAGGGATTCGAACATGTACACAAGTCCCAAACTCATATCAAATTCGACTAAGTATATTGCATAATTTCGATTTAGATATTTTTGACTAAGTATGTATTATTTAGATACGTTGTTAATTGTTATCTCTTTATTGAAGACTTTGAATGTTTAAACTATAAACTTGTTATCTCTTTATTGAAGACTTTGAATGTTTAAACTATAAACTTGTTTCATATAATAATATATATATATATATATATGTGTGTATTCTGTTACATGTTATAAATATTATATATATATATATATATACACATATATTTATAAAATTATTTATAGTGATTTTCCTTGATAGTACATAAAATTCCTCATAAAATTCCTCATTAATAATCCATTTGTAATTTTTCTCAAAATTTTTGAAAAGAAACTCTTGAAAAAATCCTTTATAATTTCCTAGGGAAAATACTCACAAAATTCCCTAAACAAGTTTGTGAGGGAATTGATTTTTAAAGGTTTGCTAGGGATTTTATAAGGAAAATTTGTTGAAACATTTTGCAAGGGATTTTCCTTTTAAATTGCTATTTTTCTAGCAGGCTTATTTGTTAAGGGTAGATCCCTTAGAAAATTCCTTACAAAGTGAAATTTCTAAGGGATTTTTGAAATTCCCTTAGAAATTTGACCCTCACAAAAAGGCAAATTTCTTGTAGTGTTCACTACCATGTCTATAAATGACTATTACAAATCTACCATGACAACATCAAGAAATTCCCACTAATTTGCACAAAAAAATAATATCATATATATGATTAATTTATTTCTTGTTTTATTAATTTGATATTTTCATAGTTAGTTTAATTATATTTTAATTTAAGATATATTTATCAAATGTTTAATTCTCATATCAACACCTCAAGCTTGATAAATATTTATCATATTTGTTTATAAGAATATTATCAAAAAAGAAATATGTTGATATTTGGACAAAATACGTATTTTACTTTCGCCATCCAACCAGCCTTTCTTTGAGTATTTTACTCCTGACATCCGATCGACATTCGTTTGAGTATTATAGTCCCAACATCCGACCTTTATTTGAGTTCTATACTCCCGACATCCGATCTTTCTTTGAGTATTATACTCCCGACATCCGACCTTTGTTTGAGTATTATACTCCCGACATCCAAATTTACTGCCGACTTCCAACCTTTCTTTGGTTATTATACTGTCGATATCCCCGGGATTTGAACCTGGGCGCTGTCAGTATCTTTAATTTAAGACGCACGCCTTAACCAACTGTCTCATAAGTTCGAACATGTCAGTGAATACGTTTAATATACTCTTAAGATCAAAGAACAAACTCACTACCATGTCTATGAAACGACGATTATCAAAAATCTACTGTGACAACATCAAGAAATTACCAGAAAAACTGACCCAAAAAATAAAATTAGATATATTTGATTAACTTTTTCCTTATTTTTTTATTTTGATATTTTCATAGTTATTTTACTTTAATATTTCATGAGTTCATAAAGTAGGGTTGGGATTTAGGTAAATTCATATGTTAATTTTAGATATATTTGAAACGTAGAGTTAAGTAAAGAAATACTCATAGAATCTAAATTTAACCAATCCCAAAAATATTTTGTAAATATAATAAATAATAAACACTGAAAATGAATATTGATTTTTACATTTCAGTAATTCGTAAAATATTATTTCAACACATCACCAGAGTTATTTTAATTTTGTAGTAAAATATTTATGCTACTTTTTTCTCGACATGTAATACCTAAATTTTTGATAATATTAGTTTGGAGTAATAACATATTAACAACTTTGGGCAGATGGAATCATTTATGCATTAATATAAATAGTAGTAAAAAAGTATAATCTTTTAAACATTTTAATAATATCATTATTTGAAAATACTACATAATTTATAATTATCAATATAAAAAATATATACATTAATCAAATATCTCATTTCAAAATTGATTTTGTTTTTGTATTTATTTTTTCACGCGATAGATTATGTATATTCAACATATAAATATAGTAAATTTTGATCGATTATAATTCTATTTTAATTTATAGATGAAATGTATTTTTATAATGACAATGCTTACAATTCAAATTTTTTTTAACTTCTTGGAAAGAAGAGAGAATGTTTTGAAGAAAAACATATATATAATTAATTATAAAAACATACAAAAGTCACAATTACCAAAAGAAAAATATAACGACTTGAGAACATAATATACAATTATCATTATTATTTAAAATTGTAAAGTTATATAAAATAACAGACATAGTAATAAAATAAAATAATTTTTAAAAAATTTGATAAATAATAAATAGTTTTTCTTCTTCTACTCGAATTTAAATTTCACACTTGATTATATTGTACATTTTAAATTTCAAACTTGATTATATTGTACATTTTAAATTTCAAATAATAGATAATGCATATTTGAAATATTAATTCAATCTAAATTTTCTCACTTGTAGATGATATTATAACTTTTATAAGTGATTTAAGTCTTTAGATTCACTGTTCTCTTAATGTTCAATAAAGTGAAAATATAATTTCATTTGTTAGCGATATATATAAAAAATGGTGCATGAGAAAAAAGAAAGAGATAGTGATAAGGGTGTAGCTGGTTAATACGCATGTCTTCAATTATAAAGTCATAGGTTCAAGTCTCCGTAAAAATATTTTTTTATAACATTTTTGAGAAAATATTTAAATTAGTCATGATAAATGTAAACTAATTAGATTATTAAAGGGTATTTGTGTCATTTGGCGGTTACATAAACATGTTCAGCCTTAATAATATAGATAATATAGATGATGTCTCATCAAATATAACATAAGTGAAATCTACATAGTCTTCTCAAAAGAAAAAAAGACAAGACAGAAAGGACACATCGTACTGACCGGAAAAATTCAAATGATGGTTACCCTTGATAGAAAGTTACCATAGTTTACTATATCAAACTGACAAAGAACTCAGCATGGTAGGAAGCTAACCTTAGACTCAAGTTAAATATTTCTATAAATACCATAATTTTATCTCATTAATACACTTTAATTCATATATATATATATATATGTAATTTGGTCTACTCTCTCAACTACCTCCAACTGAATTATTATCGGAGTGGAAATAATGAGAAAAATTCAATTTTTCCTTTCCTGCATGTAGCGGAGCAACACTCGGATTCCTGCATGGTGTGGGTAGTTTTTTTTTTAAAATAAAAGTTAAAGTTGTTGTATTGGAGCTGAATCAGTGGCTACAAGTGACAATTGATGTTTTCTTGTGTATTTATCTGTGGGGTTGAGTTGATTTGAACTTTCAAGAACAAGTGATACACAAGAATATTTTTGTGTTGAATTTAGTAAGAATTATAAATTCAAACATTAAATTTTACGAGTCTTTACTATAGAATTGACAAACTCTATAAATTAAATATCTAAATAAACTTTTAAAATCTATTAAACGAGATTTGTTTAGAATATATATATATTAACTTTATAGTTGGAAAAAAGTATAATTTTATCGTTTTTATGTGTGTTATGTTCTGATACTTAAACGCGAACACAATACGAAGATATTTTGGTGCTATCGTTTTCGTGCTATCTTGTTATTGTTCTGTCATATGGTTTAAGAAACACGATTTTTTAGTGGGTGTTCGTATTATGTTATCGTGTTACGTAAAAAAATGTCAGATCTAAGTGGATGAAGTGTGATTCTCTTAACAACATTACAACTTATTGGCGTATGCAGAATATTTCACCGATCTATACCTCAAATCAAAACTACTTATCTAAATAACCTCACTTTTGAATCAAATACAAAAATATACCTACCATCGACTCCCATTCGCGGGTGGAAAACCTACCCGCGAATGGTTGTCGCGGGTGGCTATTCTTTTTCTTTCCGTCAGCTCCACCCGCGACTCTCATTCGCGGGTGGAACTGATCGTTAGTTCCACACGCGAATGGGAGTCGCGGGTGGAGCTGATGTTTATCTTTTGAATTTCATAATTAATATTTCATAATTTGAAAAATTTCAGTACATGAATTTGAAAAAATTCACAATTAATATTTTTCAGAATATGAATTAAAAAATTGTTTTGTAAATTATTTGAATTTAGTAAATTATTCCGTAAAATAGTTTTCCAAATATTTGAATTTAACTAGTCCTTACATAAATTAAGAATTGTGGCTTAATTATTTTGAATTTTCAAAGTCATATTTTACCTAATAAAAGATAATAATAAATCAATTATAAATCTTGTCCAAAATGAATACTTCTAATAAGTGTTAGCAGAATCGGATCGGATCAACGGTTCGATCTCTATCTGGTTTGGTTCAGATAAAATACCGTTTTGCAAATGTACAGTATTTGAATCAGGTTGGACCGATTGGTTTTTCAAAAACCGGCCGATTTTTAAAAAACAATCGGTTTCCGATTCATTTTTTAGGATTTTTTTTTACAGACCAAACGACTTTTTTAATTTAACCGATTAGGTTTGTTCTGCACCAACTTATTGGATTAAAGCCCTAGCTAGGTTAAGTTCCTCTTTGTTGAACTTCATTTTAAGACTGAAATTCCAGCTATGTTCTTCTCACTTCCTTTCAGCACCAGAGCCGCACCAAGTTCCAGCTCTGTTCTATTCTTCACCGTCCTTTCAGCAACAGCAGCAACGGCTCCAGCAGTAACCGCAACAGCAGCAACGGCTCCAGCAGTACCCGCAACAGCAGCAACCGCGCAGCCTTCGCTTCCAAAATTTTCCTGATTCCTAAAATTTTCATTGCCGGGATTTTGCTCAATCAAGGTATGGAAACCCTAATTCTGCTTATCATCTCTCTCTCTCTCTCTCCCTGTGATATATAGTTTCTTACTGTCTTAGAGAACCAAAGACTTCAACTTTAGCTCTTAGAGGCACTGTCTTAAATCACAGGCTGCAATTGTTTCCTCTGAAGGACAAAAATTTAGTCTTATTTGGATTTATTGTCTGTGTTCTGGTTTATCATACTGCTATGAGCTATGAAAATAGATAGATTTTTCGGGGTGTTAATGGATTGTACTCTAGAGTTGTATTAGAGGAAATTTTTGAAGTGAAGTTCCTTAGGGGAGCTTTGTTGTTTACGGAAGAACACAAAATTGACTCAATCTGGCATTATTAGACCCTTTGTTTAAAATTGCTATTTTGTTTATTTATAGTTCGTTAACTTGTGCTAAACAAGATTATGCAAAATTAACGATGAGAGTGGGCTGATCCGAAAAATTTCTGTTGGAATATAACTTAGTTTTTATTTATTAATAATATTCTTTCTCATGCAGGGATCTAGTTAAGTGTTTTAGAGTGCACTTGTTTATTGCATATGGAAGCCAATAATATGTTTGGGATGCTGCCTGAAGGTGAAGCTGGAGAAGCTGAAATGGATATTGAAGAAGAAGGATTAATTAGGGAGGAATTTGGGCAAACTGAAGGAAGTGTTGGAGATAAAGAGATATCAGACAAGTTTGGGACAGAAATTTATAAAAGATTGATTGGAAAGTCATCTCTTGTCTAAGTAAATGTTGTATTGACTGACTCTAATGGAGTTTCAAAGAGCTTCTATGGCTCAAGCTCTGCAGAGGCTGTTGAAAGTGGCCTTCTCACTTCTGAATACCTCACTTGCCCCATTAATTGCAGAAGAGGTTGGAAATCTGTTGTTTTATGGTTGACACTAGCATTTTCTGCTAATATAAATGCTTGTGCATGCACCTAAAGTGATTTATGAACTGTGATCTGTATTTGTTGGGTGACTTTGGTCATGTGATATTGATTCTGACTAATCAATGTGCAGCAAGATAAGTTTTTTTTTCCTTGTGAACGGTGAACCGCACATCGAATCGGGTTCGACCGGGTTCAACCGGCCGAACCGGGACCGGCTCCCTTGCCGGTTTGAAGGTTGGTCCCAAAGTCAAAGGTGCTGCAATGAGAATTTCTACTCCGATAACGATTTTTTCGGATTCTTCACATTTAATTTCTTTGATTTAAGTGAACTTTATGAAGTAATAATGCATATTTACATGTTAACGTTTATGAACCTTATGTCATGGAAAATCAGTAAAGATTTGTTCTATTAGTAGTTGTCTAACTGTTCGTTAGAATGCAAAATGAGAAACATTATTGTTAATATTTATTTATTTTCCTTTGTGTTTACAAAATTCAGCACTATTGGACGATATATTTAATCTTTGATTTTTGCTCTATACTCTTAAAGGAAATAACTACTGATCATAGCTTAACTCGGCGAAATATATGTATTTACGTTTATTAATTCTTATAAATTTTTGGTTTAAATGTGTATTAAGATATATAAAGATAATTTAATGAATAATATATTATGTTTTTTTTATTATTATTGACAAGTTTAGAGATTATAGGCAATAAATGACAATTAATAAAAATACTTCCAATGAGTAATAATTGTTGTCATAGAATGTTAGTATTTAGCTCGGTATTAACTAAAACTATAATGTGTTTTAATGATGAATTGCAACGCTTACTGTCATTAAATACTTGTATATAGTGAAACACACTTTGTTGTTGATACCATTATGTATTATTAATTATGATCGTTGTTAATATGTATACAATTTCAACATTTATTATCACTAAATGTTAACAAACTTTTAGTGTCGATAAACTATTAGTAATGACATATTATCGTATGAGCAACCTTTAGCCACATTTATTATGAAGATAAGATTTTAGGAACTTTTTCAAAAAGTAGATATATTAGGAAAAGTATTTGAAAAAGTATACCTCGAAAAAAAAATTTAGCAAACTATGTATACGCGCACCCCGGGGTCGCGCCTATTGGACATAGGCGCAGCCCAGGGGTGCGCCTATACCAAATATTTTTTTTTTTCAAATTTTTCAATAATGACGACTCGATGTTTAATTAAATATAAAATTGTATATCTATTCAAAAATATTTAAAAAAATTATAGTAAGTAGATATTTTAATTGCGATTCAAATGATGCAAAAAATATTAAATTTGGATTTACGGATTGCCTGTACGGCATGCCGTAAGTTGAGGTATGAAAATTGTACTTAAAAAATTATAACTCGGACCATGTAACTCCAAACTCAACACGGTTAACGCCATTTAGGTCGTAAATCAATTATCTACGTAGGATAAATTTTTTGATTTTTTTTGAGTAAGTATATAATTAAATTTCTCACCTAATGCATTTACTTATTTCGGTCAAATTTGGGTGTAAACGATGGGGGGTTACAAAATCACTGTATTTTTAATCCAAAAAATTATCCTACGTAGATAATTGATTTACGACCTAAATGGAGTTAACCGTGTTGAGTTTGGAGTTACATGGTCCGAGTTATAATTTTTTAAGTACAATTTTCATACCTCAACTTACGGCATGCCGTACAGGCAATCCGTAAATCCAAATTTAATATTTTTTGCATCATTTGAATCGTAATTAAAATATCTACTTACTATAATTTTTTTAAATTTTTTGAATAGATATATAATTTTATATTTAATTAAACATCGAGTCGTCATTATTGAAAAATTTGAAAAAAAAAAAATATTTGGTATAGGCGCACCCCTGGGGTGCGCCTATGTCCAATAGGCGCGCCCCCGGGGTGCGCGTATACATAGTTTGCTAAATTTTTTTTTTCGAGGTATACTTTTTCAAATACTTTTTCTAATATATATACTTTTTGAAAAAGTTCAGATTTTAGTTGTCAATTAATGTTATTAACGACAAATGATCATTTAGCGATGGCAAATGTTCGATTTTTATTCTTTTTTGATAATTTAGAAAATGTTCAAGTGGTTAATTACCTGTTGCAATTAGATAATGCGTCATGTAATAATAATAATAATAATAATATATAAGACTAGTCCTTATAACTTTTATAAGTCTTTTTATATGGATAGTAATCATACGTTGGGTATTTAAAATATTGGAAAGAAATGAATATTTTATATATGTATACATTTTATGAAAAATAATATTCATAATTATGTTTATAAATATATATTTTAGCAAGTGGATATATAATTACTTAATCCCACGTGGATATATAGTAGCAGCCTAGCAGGATATATATTATTAGCTATTTAAACAACCAACGTTTTGTTTAGTGGTATAATTGGGTTGACTTGCCTTTGCCTTTTTTTTTTTTTGCCAAAACATCATACTATATTAATTCAACAACAAGCTAGAGTTCGAAAACAAAACATTATCCGCAACAATACATCTAAGCAAAGGGGTTGGTGGTGATGACACTCAATCCAAAGGACACAAACCCGATAAAGCATGTTTAGCAATCCAGTCCGCACACGAATTTGCGGATCTGGGGATATGAACCCACGCTATTCCCTGTATCGAGGACGATAAGTTAATAGCGTTTGACAAAATGGGAGTTATCCTCCATGCAAACTCCTTACTAAGAAGGTGATTAAGGACGTTTAAGGCGTCAGATTCGACAATGACTCTCGGCCACCTGTTATCGATGGCCAAGCGAACTGCGACAAGTATCACTTCAGCCTCTATCTCGTCGACCGACCCCGCTATCTTGACCGCACACTGGCCTCCACGAACAATTCCCTCGAAGTCTCGCGTGATGACTCTGATCCCACCCCATTTAGTGCTCCTACTCCAAGCCGCGTCACAATTAAGCTTTATTACACCATCGGGGGGTCAGCTCCAGGCCGTGAACGTCGATTGTGGCATGGTTCGGCGTTCGGGCTTCATCATCTTGTTGCAAGACCGCTGAATTTCCTGCATAATAGACTCGATAAAAGGTTGGGTACCTTCATACACAAGTTTGCATCTCGCCTTCCAAATAACCCAACACACAATCATCTTTCGGTACCAGGCCCTAGATTCCTCCACGCTCGAACCTCGGCTCCTTTGCGTCGCCCATATTAACCAATCGTCGATCGAGTTCCGACTTGTGTCCTTCCCGAGCCTATTCGAGTGTGTTCGCCATACCTGCTGTGCCCAAGGACATCCAAAGAGCAGGTGCTCTCTCAACTCCTCCACGAGACATGTAGTGCAAAGGCTCGTAAATGGCATACCTCTCCGCGTCAAGGACTCCCGAGTTGGCAATGTGTCGGTGGCCAGCTTCCACATAAATGCTTTGATTTTTGGCCACACATTTGCCTTCCAAATAGCCGCCTACACCTGCGGGAGATCCGCTGGAGGTGCACGATTCAGGTTTACTTGGAGCCTCACCTGAGTATTGTGGATACTTTGGTAGGCTGACCGGACCGAGATCATCGTATCTCGTGTATGGGGCCAACACATCATGTATGGTTCCTGAGTGATCGGAATGGTGACGTTAAGAATGGCGTCCACGTCTTCGGGGCTGACTGCTGCCCTCACCTCATGTTCACGCCACGAGCCCTCGGTCGGATTCATCCAATCAGTCACCCGAACTGGAACATCTCGGATGGTGTCGTCCCTCGGCCAGACCTTGTAATTCCTCTGCAACGGAACCCATGGGTCTTGGAATGGCTGAATCGTTTGGACATCCTCGAGCACCCACAACCCCTCCGCTTGGACCACTGACCGACCTTCAAGCAGGCTCGCCCACGCCCAAGACGGTCTGCTACTCGGGAAGGCCTGCAAGAAGGAACTGTTGGGGAAATACAAACCTTTGAGAACCCGAACCCATAGTGCATTCGGCTCTGTGAGGATCCTCGACGCCATGTTTGCGAGGATGGCCCTGTTAAAGGCTTGCATCTCCCTGAATCCGTATCCACCTGACGACCTTGCAGTGGTCATTGTCTCCCAATTCTTCCAATGGATCTTCCTAGCCCCCTCTCGAGATCCCCACCAAAACCGAGCTATGAGTCCATTGATCTCTTTGCACCACGTAACCGGCATTTTGAAAATGTGCATCACATATGTCGGTATTGCATTAAGAACCGCTTTGATCAATACCTCTTTCCCCGCATGGTTGAGCAGTCTGTTCCTCCAACTCTGAATCTTATCTCGAATTCTTTCCTTGAGATAGTTCAGAGCCGCCTTTTTCGACCTGCCCCACACTGTCGGTAAACCCAGGTAGAAGCCCGGGTCCACTGTCTGCTCCACTCGAAAAATGGATGATATATCTCTCTTGAAATGGTCATCCGCTGCGGAATTGAAGTATAGGCTGGATTTTGCATAGTTAACCTTCTGGCTCGAGTCTTCAAATTGTTGGCATTTTCTATCGACCCCTTGAGGAATAAGATAGAGGCATCCGCAAAGAAGAGAAGTTAAATTTCAGGACACCCCCTCTTGGGTCGGATACCCCTAATGTTGCCCCTGGACACCTGTTCATCTAGCAATCTCGATAATACGTCAGCATCCTATATAAAGAGATATGGGAAAAGAGGATCACCCTGTCTAAGACCCCTTGAAGGTCTTATGATATCCGTGTGCTTCCCATTGACGATGATGCAGTACGTCACCGTCGAGATACAAGCCTCGATCCATTGGACCCATTTATCTCCAAAGCCACGAATCCTTAAGACTTCAAGTAGGAAATCCCACTCTATCCGGTCGTATGCCTTCTGCGTGTCGATCTTGAGAGCGCACTCCGTTCGGCATGTTTGCCTTCTCGGTTTACCCCTCGTCTTTAGGAAATGGAACATTTCGTGTGCTATGATGATACTGTCATGTATTCTTCTCCCTGAAACGAAGGCACTTTTATACGGGGTGACCAGTTCTGGCAAATAGTTTTTTAGTCTATTTGCCAGAACCTTAGAAACAATTTTGTAACCAAAGTTACACAGACTAATAGGCCGAAAATCAGAAGCACACAAAGGGCTAGCTATCTTAGGGATTAAGGTAATATCATTAGCGTTAAGAAATGGGGGTGTGATACCTGTCGTTAGGAATGCGTTAACCGAAGTGATCAAGTCTGGACCGATAGTGCACCAAGTCTTTTGGATGAACGTACCTGAGAACCCATCCGGACCTGAAGCCTTTGATCCCCCCCATCTGAAAGCAGGCCTTGCGGACCTCCTCCCCAGTCGCCATACGAGTCAGATCAGAATTCATCTAACTGGAGACCTGCTTCGTAATAAATCTCAGACCGTCATCAAACGACCATGCCGCCTCACCGAATGGTCTCCCCGAACAAAATAGATTTGTGTATAATGCATGTAATTCAGATTCAACCTGACGATCCCCCTCCAACCACACCCCGTCCTCACCTCTTAGACGGATTATTTTGTTCCTCCTTCTCCGAGCTAAGGTCGTTTGATGGAAGAACTTTGTGTTCTTATCGCCGGATGTTAACCATCGTATTCGCGATCTTTGCGCCCAATATATCTCCTCCCTCTTCCAAAGTGCATGAAGACGAGACTTAAGAGCTATCCCCTCGTCTTGTACCGCATCTTGCCCTTGACATGTAGGTAAGTGTCGCAGCTGCTGGTTGACCTTTCTTATTTCCATGAGGTTGTGTTTAAACTCCTTGCTGCTCCACTCGGTTAGTAATGTGCTGCAGTTGTTCAGTTTCGGCCTAATATCATCCATGGTTCTGACTGACCCTCCCGCTTCCCATGCTGCTCGAATTATTTTGTGACACTCCTCCTTCTCGAACCACATATTTTCAAATCAGAACTTCTTCTGACCTCTCCCTCTCAGCATAGTTGGTATGTAGGCTAATCGGTGCGTGGTACGAGCCAATAATAAGCTCGTGAATGTTGGATCGTGAAATCCTGAATGCTGATCTGGCAGTAAATTGAATGCCAGACAAGGTTGGGATGACGCTTCAGCTCCAACTCCGGTGAACCTGCAAGTAGGGGAGCGCAACAGAGGGGGTGCCTCTGGGTCCCTCTCCGATGCTTAAATGAGTATATGTGTGTATAAAACTCAAAACGTCAAGTACGTATGTAAGGCAAGGGTATTTATAGGGTAAGAGAGATAGAACCGTATAAAGGCAACTGAATATCTTAATGTATATTGAGTTGCTGAAGATTCGGATCGTGGGATATGGCAGTTACTGCGAGATATTGCAGTTACCAAATCTAATCTTTAGTGAATATGTGACCGAGATATGCGGGATATCTTGGCCACTCTGTTATTAACGGTTTAGTGGGACCAGAGGAGAGAGACAAGGCTCTCTTCGGGGCGAGTACTCCCATGTCGAGCAGTGGAAGGTCGCGACCTGGTAGAGAATGGCGAGCAGTCTGAGAGCCTTTGGCGTCTCTATAGACTTTGGGCTCGATTCTGGATTACTCGATGGTGGGCCAAGTTTGGCTTGTACTTGGGCAGATCCGGTTCGGGTGTCATGGGTTTACCCCCTCCATATTTATTGGGCCTTCGAGGCCTTTTCTTACTGGGCTGTCACTATCGATACCCAACATTTGCCCCCGAAGCTTGATTGAAGTTCCTTCGGTCGAGCTTGATTTCCTGGTAGGGTTTTAGATAGTGACGTCTTTGGTAATGGTCCAGTGCCTTTGAGACACTTCGAGCTCATTTGGCGAGCAATTTCTTCTCTGTTCAAAGCCGAAAGAATATCCTTCCTTTTATTCCCTTTTGGCGATCACTCGAGGTGACCCAGGCTTATGGAAGTCTATCTTTCTTAGTTAGGCGATCATTACCTACCCGAGGTACTTCTGCTAAAACTTTATTAGTGCGCTGGCGACCATCTTGTCTCCTTAGTGGAATTTTAGCATTTAATAACTGCACAGTTGTCCAGAAATCGAACGGTCACTTGAGGCACGCCTGACATTTACTTTTCCGTAAACCCAGGGTAGTTTGACAGCTGTCTGTACCAGCCAACCGTCGTCTCTTGGAATTCTGACATTGCTTCGGTTTTCTCCAAAAGGGTGCAATTATTCCTCTGCGTCGCTTCGATTTACTCGTGGCGGTTACTCCCCTTTTGGTCTATATAGGAAACGTCAGTTTCTGTATTCTGTCTTTTACGCTTATCCGCTCTCTCGGATTTTCAGAGCTTCATTGCGATCCTTTCCATTTCTTTTCTCAACCTTCTTCAGCCTTTTCCCAATATTTCCATGGCTCCTCGCAATCAGAGAGTCAAGCACACGGCTCCCAAGGGTGCCAACAAAGCCAACATTCCCAGAAATGCTGATGTCCCTTTGACCATCAGGGATGAAATCGTGCCCCCCTCAGTAGAGGAACATACCGATTTGGGCAGGACTGCAACCACTCCTATGGTGGTGGACGGGCCCGAGCTAAACACGCCTATTTTTTCCCCAAAAGGTAAACTTTCGCCCTTTTATTGCTCTATTTTGGCAATATCCTCTGTTTTCCTTTGTTTTTATACTTGCTGTGCCATACTTGAATCATTCTGAGTAGATATCAAGCCTAACGAACTGAAGCCGGCTTACTTTAAGACCATGGTGGCGCTTGGTGGCTTCAGTGCGGAGGATGCTCCTAGGTATCCTGGCCTAGGTCTGCATTTTCCTCACGATGGAGAGGTTTACATTTATGCGGCCCAGATCGATGCTGGGTTGCGTTTTCCTCTCTGTGAGGATTTACAGACCTTGTGTCAGTTTTACGGGATTCACCCCACACAGCTTGTCCCGAATGCCCTCAGGATGTGGGTCGGCTTCAAGTTCCTATGCTTACGCCAGGAATGGGTATATTCACTGGCCCTGTTCCGGTGCTTCTTCCGCCTGGCAGCAGGGGCAAACCACCTTCACCACTTCCAATCCCGCTGGCCGAAGTTTTCAGAGTGGAGAGGCCCTCAGGGATGGGTTTGGAACGTCCATGTCCGCCTGGTCGACGATTTTCGGACCACCAACTCCAATTATAGGAAGTGTTACTTCTTTTATAAGGGGGGGGTGCCCTGGAAATTGTTGATCCCGGACAAGGATTTCCCTCCTTCCTTCGAGGAGCTATCAGAGAGTGATCGAAACGCTATCGATGACCTATACCGGTCGCATCGGTCATCTCAGTTCAAGTCCATCCGCTCCGTGTCAGAGACTACCGAGAATGCCCTTGAGATGGCGGGCATTCATCAAGCCACGCCAATCTTTGATGATTGGGTAATTTTCTAACTCTTATCTTGCTTTATTACTTGTAGGGAAGGTTGTAAGCAAGAGCCAGAAACTGATAGGTCTCTTTGATGACCAGGGATCGGCGGGATTGTCCTCCGACCAGGCATTGTTGAACTGTCCTCCTCCCCCTTTTAGGCGTTCGTCCAAGAGGAAGCCCGAGGAGGTGCTTCCCTCGGCCACTGCTGACCCTCGCCAACCAGGTATGTTGCCTTATTATTCGTAGATTTAACGTCTTCATACTTTGCGGTTTTTTGTTTTTGACATTTTGTCTTGTTGTTTTGCAGAGGAGTCCTCAACCGACATGGTCCGGGATCATGCTCCTCCTCCCTCCAAGAAGGTCAGGAGTGAGGAATGTCCAGAAGTCGACCAGCATCCTTCTCCTCCCCCTCCTGGGGGTCCTTCCGCTAATAAAGGGAAGGGTCTGGACGCGGTGCCCCCTTCTCCTTCTCCCCAGGGTCCTTCTGCCGCCAAGGGGAAGGTTTTGACCTTAGCTCCTCCTGTTCTTACTATGCCCATGGCTCCTCCTAAGGAGTCTGGGACCAAGAAGAAGGGGCATGCTGCTTCCAGCTCATCGAGGGCTCCTGTGGATGAGCATTGCTCCCTTGCCGGCTTGTTTCAGCCGCTTGAATCAGCGAATTCCCGGGAAACTTGGGTCCCCTGTGGGGACCTTATGAAGAAGGGGTACCCTCCCCAGAAGAGCCTCCGGGGCAGCCCGGATATGTGTATGCGGCTTCTGGACGGAATAATTCCCCCCGCGGACCGCTCGATTGTTCCCACGGAACTTCATCAGATCGAGGGGTTCCTTCGATCCCACTTCGAACGAGTGGCTTTGGTAAGATCTCATACTTTTATTTCGTAGAGTCCTCTCTTTGTCGTTCCCTTATTGTCTGTTGTCCTGACAGCTTTTATTCTATATTTGTTGCCAGTTCGTTCGGGAAGAGGTGATTCTTGGTCGTGTCTTCGGGGAGCTCACCGACAAGTATTCCAGTGTGCTCGCCAAGCTGGAGCAGTACCGAAGCACGGGGGTCACTCCTGAGCAATTGGGGACTATCAAGATGACTGCAGATGCAGCGATCGCCTTGGCAGATAATACCCGAGAGGAATACCTCAGGAAGGAGCAGCGCCTCCTTGCTGATGTCCATAAGAGGGAGGCTGAAGCCGCTGCCGCTCTTCAGGACTTTGATGCTCTTCACCTGTGTTTAGATCAGGGAGAGATCGTCCGAGTTCGCCTAGATGCTGAACTTAAGGAAGCTCAGGCGCAAGGGGCAAAGTCGGAGGCTCGCAGGGTCGCTTAACTGCACAATTGGAGGAGGAGAGGGATCGGTTAACTGCACAATTGAAAGCCGTCCCTTCGCCCCAGAGCGTAGTTGAGGCATTCAAAGCCTCTGAGGAGTTTGAGGACTGCGCTCTGAAGGAGATGAGGTCGGCGATCGCCGATTTTCTCCAAGTCCTGGTGGATGAGGTCCAGGCGGTCGATCCCAACTTCCCTCTTGGGGAAGTCGCCTCCTTGAAGACCTTCCTGCGGAGTCATCCTCCGCAGCCCTCTGTTGCTGGAGAGGCTGCTCCTGAAGGCGAACCCAGTACTTCTGCCCCTGAAGACGAGCAGAGCGCCCTTGCCCCCGAGAACCCCGAAGCTTGAAGTCCCCAACTCCTTGGCGACCATCTTTATCTTTTTTAGATAGCCATTTTTGTACTTTCTGTTTTTGGTTTGTAATTATTTATCGAAGACTTGGGTTTTTCTATTGAATGCCTTTATATTCTTGAGCCTTTAATCGACTTTGAACATATTCAGCTATCCAATATCTTACTCATAATTACTTTCCACTTTTTCCTTGCTTGGTAATGTCGTCGACCCTTCTTTGAAGTTTAAACCTTTGAGGTGTTGGCCTAATAACAGGGGATTTGGAGTTTGTCAGACTTTATCATCAATAGTGATCGCCTAAACTTTCTTTGGCCTGACTTTGGCGTCAGGGCTTTTATTTTGCCTAACATTTTGCTAGGTCTTTTGGCCTGACTTTGGCGTCAGGGCTTTGCCTGATTTTTGGCGTCAGACTTTTTTGAGGCCTAACTTTGTTGTTAGGGTTTTTGTGGCCTAGTTTTGTTACTAGGGCTTTTTTGGCCTAGCTTTGTTGCTAGGGCTTTTTGGCCTGACTTTGGCGTCAGGGCTTTTGGCCTAGCTTTGTTGCTAGGGCTTTTGTGGCCTGACTTTTTTGAGGCCTAACTTTGTTGTTAGGGTTTTTGTGGCCTAGTTTTGTTACTAGGGCTTTTTTGGCCTAGCTTTGTTGCTAGGGCTTTTTGGCCTGACTTTGGCGTCAGGGCTTTTGGCCTAGCTTTGTTGCTAGGGCTTTTGTGGCCTGACTTTGGCGTCAGGGCTTTTGGCCTAACTTTGTTGTTAGGGCTTTTGGCCTAGCTTTGTTGCTAGGGCTTTTGGCCTAACTTTGGCGTCAGGGCTTTTGGCCTAACTTTGTTGTTAGGGCTTTTGGCCTAGCTTTGTTGCTAGGGCTTTTGGCCTAACTTTGTTGCTAGGGCTTTTGTGGCCTGACTTTGGCGTCAGGTCTTTTGGCCTGACTTTGGCGTCAGGGCTTTTGGCCTAACTTTGTTGTTAGGGCTTTGCCTGATTTTTGGCGTCAGACTTTTTTGAGGCCTAACTTTGTTGTTAGGGTTTTTGTGGCCTAGTTTTGTTACTAGGGCTTTTTTGGCCTAGCTTTGTTGCTAGGGCTTTTTGGCCTGACTTTGGCGTCAGGGCTTTTGGCCTAGCTTTGTTGCTAGGGCTTTTGTGGCCTGACTTTGGCGTCAGGGCTTTTGGCCTAACTTTGTTGTTAGGGCTTTTGGCCTAGCTTTGTTGCTAGGGCTTTTGGCCTAACTTTGGCGTCAGGGCTTTTGGCCTAACTTTGTTGTTAGGGCTTTTGGCCTAGCTTTGTTGCTAGGGCTTTTGGCCTAACTTTGTTGCTAGGGCTTTTGTGGCCTGACTTTGGCGTCAGGTCTTTTGGCCTGACTTTGGCGTCAGGGCTTTTGGCCTAACTTTGTTGTTAGGGCTTTTGGCCTAGCTTTGTTGCTAGGGCTTTTGGCCTAACTTTGTTGCTAGGGCTTTTGGCCTAGCTTTGTTGTTAGGGCTTTTGTGGCCTGACTTTGGCGTCAGGGCTTTTGGCCTAACTTTGTTGTTAGGGCTTTTGGCCTAGCTTTGTTGCTAGGGCTTTTGGCCTAGCTTTGTTGCTAGGACTTTTTGGCTTTAGCTTGCTTCGAGTGGACGCGCTTTATGAAGGAATGGCTTTCTTTTATTGACATAATCAGTTTGATTACAAACTATGCATAAAATCTTCTTAAATGCTCAGAATTAAATGGACGGGGTAACCTCTCGCCTTCGATGGTTTCCAAATAGTAGGATCCTGGTGCGGCGATCTCTACTACTTTGTATGGTCCTTCCCATTTGGCTGAAAGTTTTTTTTTACTGTCCAGCCTTGTGAATTCATTCCTTCTCATAACCATCTCCCCCACGAAAAATTGGCGAGCGCTAACTTTTCTGTTGAAATACCGAGCGGTCGCCAAGCGCATCTTTGCCTGTGTTTTTTCCGAGAGCCATCTCTTTTCCTCTGCTAAGTCGAGGTCAGTTCTGCGCTCGATCTCATTTGCCTCCGTGTTAAAGTGTAGGACTCTGTGGGTAGGTACTGCTAATTCAGCTGGTGCTACTGCTTCTGATCCGTACACTAAACTGAAAGGCGTTTCTCCTGTTGCCGCCTTAGGCGTTGTTCTGATTGCCCATAATACGTTTTCCAGTTCGTCTGCCCAGTTCCCTTTGAATGCTCGAACCCTTTTCTTGAGTCCTGCTAAGACAACCTTGTTGGCTGCTTCAGCTTGCCCATTCGTTTGAGGGTGATGTACTGAACTGAAACGATGGTCGATATGATACTCTTCACAGAGCCATTTTAACTCCTTTCCAACGAATTGTGGACCATTATCGCTGATGAGTATTTTGGGAATACCAAACCTGGAGAATATGTTGACTTGCAGGAACTTGATAACTTGGAATTCCGTTGTCGAAGCTAGAGCTTTCGCCTCTACCCACTTAGTGAAGTAGTCGATTGCCACTATAATGTGAGTACGCTGACCAGTGCTAATGGGAAAAGGACCCAATATATCGATTCCCCATTGAGCGAAGGGCCAGGCACCTGCCATTGGGGATAATAATGTCGATGGTCGACCCGATCGTGGTGCAAACTGCTGGCAAATGTCACACTTCTGTGTTAATTCGGCTGCGTCTTTTCCCAAGGTCGGCCAGTAATATCCCAGTCTGAATATTTTCCTGCTTAGTGAACGGGCACCTTCATGACATGCTGCTGCCCCTTCATGAGCTTCTCGAAGAACTTTTTCTGTTTCGGGCAGAGCAACACATCTCAAGTAAGGCGTCGAATAACCTCTTCTGTAGAGTTCTCCATCGATGATTAGATAACTGGCTGCGAGTCTTCTAATCCTAGTGGATTCACCTTCGTCCTCTGGGAGGATGCCTTCTTTCAAATAATTCTGGAACGGGGTCATCCAGGTGACCTGTTCTTGAATGTTGAAGATCTCCGCTCTGTTTTCAAGGACTGATCATAGGGCCCTTTCCAGAAATTGCGCATCCTGGATTGTCGCCACTCCGAAGGCTAGCTTACTCAAAGAATCTGCCATCTGGTTTTCTTGGCGAGGAATGAATTCAATCGCGAAATTTGGGATTTTCGCGACCAGCTTTTTGGCAATGCCGAGATATTTCTTCATCTTTTCTCCCTTTGCCTCGTATGCGCCATTAACCTGATTGACAATGAGCTCTGAGTCGCTTTTTACTTTAAGCGCAGCTATACCCATTCCTTTTGCTAGTCTGAGTCCAGTGATAAGAGCCTCGTATTCTGCTTCGTTATTGGTCGCCGGGAATGTCAAGGCGATCGCGTATTTCAGAGGCTCGCCCTCAGGAGGAATAAGAATTAAACCTGCCCCCGAGCCTTCTTTTGATGAAGACCCATCCGTATAGAGTTCCCAGATTTGATTGTCGTTTGCTGACTGACTTGGCCTGTTTTCTACCTCCGCTTGACCGTTACTCGTGCTTTCCACTATGAAATCAGCTAGTGCTTGACCTTTGATGGCCGTTTTTGGCGCAAATTTGATCCTGAACTCGCTGAGCTCGATCGCCCACTTGACCATTCTTCCTGAAGAATCTGGCTTCATCAGGAAGTTTTTGAGAGGTTGATTGGTGAGGACCGTGATGTCGTGCGCATGAAAGTAAGGTCTCAGCTTCCGAGCAGCAATAACTAAGGCATAGAGATACTTCTCAATCTGGACATATTTTATTTCTGCTGAGTTGAACATTTTGCTAATAAAATACACTGGACTCTGAACATTATTCTCCTCCCTTATTAAGACAGCACTGGCTGCCACATCGCTAATGCCTAAATAGAGGAAAAGCTGCTCGCCTGGAACGGGTTTTGCCAGAGCTGGGAGTGTTTGAATATGCCTTTTCAAGGACTGGAATGCTTCCTCGCAGTCTGGCGTCCACTCGAACTTGCGGTTGGCCCTTAAGGTTTTGAAGAACGGGAGGGACCTGTCGCTTGCTTTGGAGAGGAAGCGGTTAAGAGCAGCTAGTCGGCCGTTCAGGCACTGGACTTCCTTATGGCAGGTTGGCGACTTCATTTCTTCTATGGCCTTTAGCTTTTCTGGGTTTGCTTCAATGCCCCTTTCGCTGACCATAAAACCCAGGAACTTCCCGGACTTGACTCCAAAGGCGCACTTTGCTGGGTTCAGGCGAACGCTGTGTCTCCTCATGCATTCAAAAGCTTCACGGAGGTCGGTGGTATGAGGATTGCCTTTGATGGATTTAACGAGCATATCATCCACGTAGGCCTCCATGTTCCTTCCCAGCATGTCCTGGAACAGTCGGTTTACCATCCGCTGATAAGTTGCCCCGGCATTGATGAGACCAAAGGGCATCACCTTGTAGCATAGAATGTCGCCGTCAGCATAGAAAGCAGTGTGGGCCTCGTCGTCTGGATGCATTCTGATCTGGTTGTAGCCTGAATAGGTGTCCATGAAGCTCAGCATCTCATGACCCGAGGTAGCATCGACCAGCTGATCAATTCTCGGAAGGGGATATGAATCTTTGGGGCAAGCCTTGTTTAAATCGCGGAAGTCGACGCACATCCTCCACTTGCCGTTAGATTTCCTGACCAAAACTGGGTTGGCGACCCAGCTCTGGAATCTTACCTCTCTGACGAAGTCAGCTTCAATCAACCTGCCGACTTCCTGCCTGATCGCCAAACGTTTATCAGTCCCGAACGATCTTCTCTTTTGGGCGATCGGCTTGATGGAGGGGTCTATCCTGAGCTCATGAAAGATAATATCTGTGCTGATTCCTGGCATGTCGCTCGGCTGCCAGGCAAAGAGCTCTTTGAATTCCTTGAGGAGGGCGGTCATGGCCTCCTTCTGATCCTCTTTCAAGGTGGTCCCAATGCGCACCTTTTTGTCCGGACCATCGATCTCGACCTCCTCCAATTCCTCCATGGGTGCTGGTCGAGCCAAGTCCTCGCGGGGATCGGCCTCTGTCTCGATGGCGAGTGCCTCCCTTTGGTTCTTCCTGCGTAAACAGTTCACATAGCATTGCCGCGAGGAAGGCTGATCTCCTAGCACTTCTCCAATCCCGTTCGGAGTGGGGAACTTCATCTTCTGGTGGACAGTGGAGGCCACAATCTTATTTGGGTTGATCGTGGTCCTCCCTATGATGGCGTTGTAGGATGTAGGTGAATCGACCACCAGGAAAGTGACCGACACCTTGATGCTTTTCCACCCCTCGCCAAAAATCACTGGCATGGTTATAGCCCCCAGTGGATAAGTTGTCCTTCCCGCAAATCCGATCAGCGGAAAGTCGACCCTCTTCAGGTCACGTTTTGATTTGCCCATCTTTTCGAAGGCGTCCAGAAACAGGATGTCTGTCGAGCTGCCTCCGTCGACCAGAATCCTTGCAACATCACAGCCGTCAATATCTGCCGTAATGACCAGAGCATCGTTGTGGGGCGTGGTGACATGTGCCAAATCATCTTTAGAGAATGAGATGACAATGTTTTCTTCAGGTCTTGGCCGCTTCCCCAACTGAACTGCCGTAGAGATCTGAGTGGCGTAGACCTCTCTGGCGCTTGACCTCTCGCCGCCTGCGCCGAATCCTCCCGCAATCAGATTCACTCTCCTTTTGCTTCCAGAAGGCTCAGCTTGATCTGCAGGGGCTGGTGAACGATGTCTCCTGGGGGGCGTTCGACTTCGGTCTCGCCCTGCCACAAATTCCTTCAACATTCCCCCTGAATCAGCCTCTCTATATCTCGCTTCAGAATCTTGCAATCGTCTGTCTTATGGCCCTTGCACTTATGGTATCTGCAATAGCTCTCAACATCCTTGCCCATGGGTAACCCACCTCGGCGAGGCATCGGTGGCCTCGCCAAGGATCTCCTCTCCATCTCGACTAGTACCGCTGAGATCTGCCTATTTAAAGGCGTGAAGTACTCAGGGACCTCTGGATGGCGAGGTGCTGGAAGAGACTCGACTCGGGGCTTACTTTCTTTTCCCTTCTTCTCCTTCTTTATCTCCTTCTTACCATCGCGTCGGGGTTCATGGGTTACCCTTAGCGAGGTCGTCAGGAGATTAGCCTCGATGTTTGCGCGTTCAAGGTCTATGAAACCTTTTGCTCTGGACGCCAACTCCTCCAATGTCTCTATCTCCTTCACGTGATAGCTGTTTCGCAGCTTTCTCGAGGCCTTGTTGGCCACATCCAGACCTCTGTAGAATGCTCGAATGATTTCCCCATCCGAG
The DNA here is from genome assembly GCA_946814005.1 of Chamaenerion angustifolium. Lineage (NCBI taxonomy): Eukaryota > Viridiplantae > Streptophyta > Magnoliopsida > Myrtales > Onagraceae > Chamaenerion > Chamaenerion angustifolium. The sequence goes on from OX328270.1 coordinate 6,508,822, forward strand.
ATTCGGCGATCTAATTCTGTGACGTTTTGATGAAAACGCCCGTAGAAGTTGGACAGCGACTCTCCAGGCTGCTGTTTGACCGAGTCAAGGGCGACCACGCTCTTCAGCAATTGGCGCTCGCCCATATATCTCTCCAGGAACTTGCTTCTTAACTCTGCCCAAGTTCCGATTGATCCTGCAGGGAGGCCGAAGAACCAGGACGAAGCCGAGCCCGAAAGAGTAGATGGAAATAGCAAAGCCAAATGATTGGGATCGTTTGACTTACCCAGAAGGGAGGCCTCATGCTTGTTGACATGTACGGTGGGATCTCCTCCACCGCTATACTCAGGTATGGCCCGAGCAACCACATCCTTCGGGATTTTGATAGCGACGAGCGCGTCGGTGAATGGATGAGAGGACTGCTCCTTGAAGGGAGCTATGACTGTCAACTGTCTTTCCTGGAGCCTTTTGTTGAGGAGGTCATCCATCTGATCCACAGTGCAGTACATGGGAGAGGCTCCGGGTGGAGGCGGACCGGAAGGATTGGCAGTATATGCGACTGCTGGCTCCTTGGTGTGCGATGGAGGTAGGGACTGCTGACCTGACGTCATCTCCTGATCCTCCTGAGGCGCAGCAGGATTAGGATTGGCCGCTTCTGAAGGTGAAGGCCCTGTGGCAGCAGGGCGGTGATTTTCCTTAGGAGCAGAGGGATTGTTTTCCTGAGGAGCAGGGGCTTGGCGGCGCGCCTGTCCTAGGATGGCTTCCAGCAAGGAGACCATCTCGGGGGTTAAATTAATATCCTGCCCCGCAATGTGGACTGTCTGCGGCGCAGGGGCTCCGTTTTGATCAGCAGCTGGGGTCGGTCTTGAATCACCGACATGTTCTCGGGCTGTCCGCAGAGGAACAGCATTAACTCCTGCTCGGCTGGCAGGTTCCTGTTGAAGCGGTGAAGCGGCGGCGGAATCAGAGCTATCTGAGGATCGCTCCCTAGTCTGATTCCGACGGTTGCTTTGGGATCGAGTTCTCATGGCTGAATTGCTCGTTCCCACAGACGGCGCCAAATGTTGGATCGTGAAATCCTGAATGCTGATCTGGCAGTGAATTGAATGCCAGACAAGGTTGGGATGACGCTTCAGCTCCAACTCCGGTGAACCTGCAAGTAGGGGAGCGCAACAGAGGGGGTGCCTCTGGGTCCCTCTCCGATGCTTAAATGAGTATATGTGTGTATAAAACTCAAAACGTCAAGTACGTATGTAAGGCAAGGGTATTTATAGGGTAAGAGAGATAGAACCGTATAAAGGCAACTGAATATCTTAATGTATATTGAGTTGCTGAAGATTCGGATCGTGGGATATGGCAGTTACTGCGAGATATTGCAGTTACCAAATCTAATCTTTAGTGAATATGTGACCGAGATATGCGGGATATCTTGGCCACTCTGTTATTAACGGTTTAGTGGGACCAGAGGAGAGAGACAAGGCTCTCTTCGGGGCGAGCACTCCCATGTCGAGCAGTGGAAGGTCGCGACCTGGTAGAGAATGGCGAGCAGTCTGAGAGCCTTTGGCGTCTCTATAGACTTTGGGCTCGATTCTGGATTACTCGATGGTGGGCCAAGTTTGGCTTGTACTTGGGCCGATCCGGTTCGGGTGTCATGGGTTTACCCCCTCCATATTTATTGGGCCTTCGAGGCCTTTTCTTACTGGGCTGTCACTATCGATACCCAACAGTGAATACATTGCACCGTAGGGAAGCTTGCGCACCAAGCCGGGTTGGCAAGAACTCGATCAAGTCTTTCCCTAACTCTGTCGCCTCCCCTTCGGTTGTTCGTCCATGTAAACATTTGGCATTTGAACCCAATGTCCTCTAGAAATAGATCCTCCATTAGACTATTGAATGCGTCAATCTTGAATTGGTCCTTTCGGCCTCCCCCTACCTTCTCCCTATGATGGGAGATATCGTTGAAGTCCCCAACACATGCCCATGACTCTACTCTATTAGCCCCCATCCTCCTAAGTGTATCCCAATTTTGTTCCCTTCTATTATAAACCGAGTCCCCGTAGACCCACGTCATGCGGCATTCACCCCCGAATTCCGAACTCGTGATAGAGGTGTCAATAAAGTTCTTGTCATTCTCGTGTATTCGTATTGTCACTTCGTTGGTCCACCATAGTGCTAGACCGCCACTCGTCCCAATAGGATGGACATATGATGCGTAGTCCATACCTATTTCTCTTCGTACCCTTTCACAGTATACTTTACTATGCTTTGTCTCCATTAAAAAAACAATAGCGGGGTGAGAGTCTTTCACTAGGTCTTTTAAGTGGCGAACTGTCAGGGGAGACCTTAACCCCTGACAGTTCCAACTGATAAAGATCATCTTAGCCCCGTGGTTGTTCTGGGACAGCCACCGGAACCCTTGCTTTGCATTGGTTGTTGTTTCTCTTTGGAACCTTCCTCCCCTCCTCCCTGATTCGGTCTTGAGTCTTTCTGATTGGCCATGGGTTTGGAAGGTCCTCCCTTCCTCATTGTGAGTTGTGTCTTGGATATCTTGCGCCTCTTTTCTAGTCCTCTGTCTGTATCCAGATCTCCCCGCCTTTTCACCAACATCGGACCATGTGATAGAGTGGCCTGGACTGCCCCCTTTACCATCCCTACGTCTGTGCCTCCCGTCATATTGCCTTTCTCCCCCATCATCAGTGCAGCGGGGAATGAGGCATGGCTCCGCCCTATATCATTTCCATCCTTCCCTGTGCTGTCAATCCCCTTGCATGGCAGGATTCCCTCTACCCTCAGGCGAGTCAGAGCATTCACCTGTGGAGTTATGTTTATGAGGTTGCCCCGATGTAATTGGAGCTATGAGATTCAGGGATAAATCACACATGTTCTGAACAAACCCCTGATCCTCAATCTCCACCTCCGGCATTGCATTAAGATCAAAGATTATGGTCGTCGGGATTGTAGTTGTCGGGTCTGTGTCTAATTGGGTGTCCACGACCTCTGTTTGCTCTCCTCCGACAGGCTCATATTGGACTGGGCTGTTGCTGCTATTGGCTTGGGACTTCTCCCCTTGATGTGTCCCTGAAGCCGTGGGATTACCTTCCTGTCGGACCGCTTGGGCGTCCCTTGATCCGTGTTGAGACAGTGGGTAGGATTGGTTGCTAGCTGCCTGGTTGTGGGATGGATCAACTTTGGACTTCCCCATATAAGATTGGCCCTGTTGGTCCGGCTGAGTCTCCTTCATAATGCCTCTCCACGTTTTCCTCCCCACTTCCCTTGAAACTGACTGCCTATTGCCTCCCCCAATGTTGATCGACCTACTGATCTTCCTAGGTCGCGTGCCTGTGATCCATGGACCATATAGAGGTGATCCATTGGTATCATCCGTTCGAACCGGCTCCTTGCAATTGGTCGAGGTATGACCAATCCTACCACACCTGTAGCATAGGTCAGTTAATCTCTCATACTTGATGGACCCCCATTTTTCCTGCCCTCGAGAGTTCACCCACTTGAAACCAGGTAGCAGCGGGTCTGCCATATCAATATCTACCTGAACACGCAGGAAAGTTCTTTGCTGCATAATGTTTGCTTCTTCTACTTTAATGCATCTACCTATGTTATGCCCAATATTGTTAGCATTCTGAGCATTGAACATCTCAAGGCTCAAACCATGAACCTATGCCCACATCTGCACCTTGGTAAAGTCGATTTCCGCAACCGACATATGTTCCGAGCACAATTTCAAATTCAAACAATGCCCATGGACCAACCATGGAGATAATTCAAGCACCTGATCCCTATCTCTTGAGCTTTCGAAATCAAACATTAGGGTAGTCTCGTTTACCTCGGTGATTCTGACCGGACCGAAGCGAGCCCATGCCTCCCTCAGTACATTCTGTACCACGTTGTTCTTAATGTTTTTCTCCGATAACAACATCCTGATCACCCTTGTCCCCGTCCCTCTGCCTGAGCTTCGGGCCGAAGAAGGAACCAGTTGCAGAGTGGGTAACCCTGGTTGCCGTTCTCCATCCGAGTTGGTGCGGCTCGCCATATGCAATCAGTCGACCCAGACGTGATCACAACCGTCTCAACAAACCTGTAACAACAGAAGAAAAGGACGAGAAAAGCAGGTAAAACTGAGAGGGTGATGGATTGGCGACCTAGGGTTTGTGTGCTATGTCCGTTTGTGAACGCCTTGGCTGGAGGAAAAAATTGGGAGAACGATGCCCGTGAATCGATTGTGTTCGCTGGTCAGGAGTAGCTGAGCTGAGGAATTGGTTTGGTTCCGACTCCAATTGCTGATTGAAGCACGGGATTGAGCTGAAGTTCCCCCTCGGAACTATGCAAAACGGGATCCTGGTTTTCTTTGGAGAGAGAGAGCGTCATTGATACGCGCGCGATACCTGCCTGGTTTACTTGCCTTTGCTGTCGTTCTTAATTATATACCTCACAAAATAGAACGAACTTGCCTTTGCTACTTCGTTTTATTTTGTGAGGTATATAATTAGGGACGACATATATGAGCAATATTTTTAATAATTAAATTTTAAACAATTAAGTATTGTTTTTTCAATTTAATAATATAAAGTTTTCAAAATTCAATCTCGATATACGATCGTAATTAATTATTTTCCTACTTAAAAAAATAGATTAGATTCATTATTTAACTACGACATTTAATGTCACAAATAATATTAAGTTTTGATTTCGCGACTGACCATACGACATACGCTATGGTTAAAGTTGTTATTCAAAAGCTTGACTAAAATTGATTAATTTTAACCATAGAAATCAAAATTCAATGTTGTTTTGCCACGATTGATTTGTAATTTAAATATATATATATATATATAATATTTTTAAATTTTGAGTAGGAAGCTAATTGACTTAAAATTTAACAGTATTTATCTTTCAAGTTTCAATTTGTATACATTATTTTTATCTATGAAACAAATGATGGACAAATGGTGTATAATTAATAGTTAATCCGATCCCTACAATTTGCAAAACTCCTAATCCACATTGAATTAAAACATCTAAGCCAAAATAGAAAAACAATAATAAATCAATCCGTATATTTTAGTCTAAATTTTCCGATTCAGTTCGATTTGGATAAATGTTTACCCTCCACTTCTCAGTTAGTGGCTATTCCACTGTAGATTATCCTTTGTATTTGTTTAATACTAGGCGTGCTAAAAGCAACCATCCTAATTCGTAAGAATACAAGCGCACCATCAGAGGTGGTTAGTGGATGCGGTGTCACGTGCTAAAACTGAACAATTCATCTTATGGCGTCGCCTTTATGCTTCTATGCTCATCGGCGACGCCTTTATGCTCTTATGCCCATGGGCGACGCCCATACATAATTTGGGCTTTTGGCAAATACAATCCGAAGTACTTATTGGGCCAAATGCTTAAACATAACCCAGTCCAATATTTATGACCCATCATCTGCCCCCGAAGTCTTGAATGAGCGACGCTCATTTGAGGATTATTAACTTTTCTTTATCAATCGTTTCCTCCTTCAAAGTCAATTCATCTTATATAGGACGACGCCTAACTATTTCAAAGAAATCATTCCTTCATAGGCGTCGCCTGAATCCCTTTCTTCGTAACTGCCTTCCTCGCGTCCATCATGCATGATCATTACTAAATCCCACTTTTATCGCTAATTCAAATTTGAAATTTAGAACTTTAAGCAGGATCTTCTAGAAGTTTCGGGAAACGAAGAGACACTTTCTGATTGGAGGGTAAAATTGTAATTTCATCTTTAATAACCGTTCGCCTTTTGTACTTGTAGGGGTATATCTGTAATTTCCTACCCTATGAAACTGTTCGACTTCCTTAAGGCTTTATAAATACCCTCACCCCTCCTTCATTTAATACTTTTCCATCTTCTGAGCTTTCTCTGTCTAGGAAATCCTCTGCCTTCTCTCTAAAACTCCGATCGCTTTTTTCCAATTTCTGATCGTCTTTCATCATAGCTCGGTGTTTTTCCCTCGCCCTTAACGCTCATCATCTCCACGCCATTCGATCATATAGAATAATGGCGTCCGACTCTGATATTGGTAATCACATCTTCCTCCCTTCGCCTTTTACTGATCTTAAACCCAATATCCTCTCTTTATCCACTTTCGAGCAATCAGTGGCTGAGGCTGGCATGAGCGACGCTCATGGCCCCAAGTATCCCATTTCTGACGATGCGGATCCTGAAAACTCTCACCCTATATGTCATCCTAGGGAAGGCAAGGAAATCATTTTCCCTCATCAAATTGAGGCGGGATTAAGATTTCCTTATTGCCCTCCCTTAGTCGAATTATGTCGCCATTATGGCATTCCCCCCCCACCTTTCTCCAAATGGTCTTCGCACCTGGATAGGATTATGAGTCCTTTGTTTTTGCCGTGGGTGAGATTATTCTTTAAATCTTTTCCGTAGCTTTTATCGTCTTGAGGGCAATCGTTTAGGCGTGTGCCTTTTTACAACTAGATTAACTCCTCCTTTCAAAGATTGGACTTGGGATTCTTCTTGTCCCTTAGTCATGGGTTTTCGATCCCGTAATTTGAATTGGAAGAATGCCTATTTCGTTTTTCAAGGAGGCGTTCCCTAGTGTCTTGTGTCGTCCAAGGCCAGCAAAGATCCTGTTCCAGGCATCGAGGAACTTTCCTCAGCCGATATGAACGCCTTGGCGACCATCTATTTAGATCATCAAGCTGGGCGCGCGCAAATAATCTCCAAAGAGATCAGTGAGTCTGACTTAGAGGAAGCTGGCGTGTCCCTTGTAGATCATCACCTTCTGCCCTTATTTCCGGTAAATAACTTTTATTTTATTTTTACTTGCAGATAAGGATTTTGCTCTATTTTCTCACCTTGTAACGCCTGTTCAAAGAAAGGTGTCGAAGGAGAAGAAGGTCAAGGAACCCAAAGGTGATGCTCCTGAACGTTCCAAGAAGTGCAAGGGTCATCATTCCTCCAAGGGACAGTAAAAGGCGAAGCCTATGGAGGACTCTCTGGATCCTCTTAAGGCTCCAGCTGAACTTTTCAGCGACGCCACCAATGAAGCAGTCGCGACTTTCAAAGGTGCGATTCCTAAGTCTTACTGGATTAATAACAACGTCACTAGCAATAGGAATAACGTATTATTCACAAAAAAGTGGGGTCCCCCAATCTTGGCCTATGGCGGCATCATGTGGACCTACACTGAATATCATAATGGTGTCCTTAAGAAGGGACCATTTGACCATTCCTTTGATCCGACAGGAGCGGCGTCTGTTGAAGCTTCCAAACCTAAGACACCAACCCCCACGCGAACTCCTCCCTCAGAGTCACAAGAAGTGATCTTGGTCGACAACCTTCAGGATGTCGAGGATGCGCCATCTCTTCCCTCTTCCATGTTGGATCGCCAACGCTATGAAGGTCCTCCTCCTTACCAGGGTCCCACCTTCAATCTAAGGCGAGAGCTGCTGACCAATGTACATTCACCAAATCCTCAAACTCCATGGGAGCCTTGGAGAAAACTGAAGGGAACATCCCTAGTAGCTGGTCATTCCAGCCTTGACCCCAACCTGAGCCTTCACCTTTTATCAGGTTCATGTCCTCCTGCTGACAGAGGGCCCTTGCGCCTGAAAACTGAAGCTGCAGAGAGATTGGTTTGCTATTCCCTTTCTTTAATACAGAGTCAGGTATACGCCTTTCTCTATATTTTCTTCTTTTCATACTTATATTTTTTCTAACTTTTATTTTCAATCTTTCAGATTATCCCTGCTGCTCTGAAGATGGGCGCCACCATCCTGGGTATAACCGATGAGAGGGAACGCAACATCTCAATCCTTCGCAAGGCTGAAAAAGAGAAGTTTGAGTTGGAGAAGCTGCTCAGAAGGAAATGGAAGCTGACCTTGTCAACAAGGAACAACTCGCCACTCAGCTGAGAGAGTGGCTCAGGAAAAGTTGGATTTTCTGAAGGGTTATCTCGCCATGAAGGTTCAGGAAGAAGCTAAGGCGTTGATAGAAGCTGGAGAAGAGTCTGAAGATGAAAGTACTTCTTATGGAGAATCCGCTCCTGTAGAGGCGCCCCTTGATTCTGTGCCTGCTGAGACAATTTCTGAGGTGCCTGCTGACGACGCTCGTTCAAGCCAACCACCCCCAGCCAGCACATAGACTTTTTCCTTTTTATAGTTTTTAGTCTTTTTTCGGTTTGTAAGAACTTATTTCAACGCCTCACCATTGCTATTATGAATTTCCTCTTTCCATATATTCCCATCTTTTCATACTTAGTTTTATTTTAGACTAAGTATAAGTATTACTTAGCTTATCATACTTGTTGTTTTCAACAAGTCACCTTATGGTTGTAGTCACCATTTTGTTCCATTAATCAAACTTAAGCAAACACCAATAAGTTTTAAGTTGATTTAAAACATCATCACTAGTTATAAAATTTCGTCTTTAAGGAATCGCCAATAATTCAACCTTAAGCAATCGCCATTAATTCAAACTTAAGCAATCACCATTAATTCAAACTTAAGCAATCGTCGTTAATTCAAACATAAGTCATCGCCGTTAATTCAACCTTAAGCAATCACCATTAATTCAAACTTAAGCAATCGCCATTAATTCAAACTTAAGCAATCACCATTAATTCAAACACAAGCCATTGCCATTAATTCAAACATAAGCTTTCGCCATTACGAATAGAATTACTTCGACATTAGTAGTCATTCATACAATCTACGCCACTTATTTAAGCATTAAAGTTTTTCAAATGCTCTGCATTAAAAGTATTCTTCAATACTTTTCCCTCTTGGTCTTCTACTACATATGCATTTGGATGAGGAATGGAAATGACCTTGTAAGGTCCTTCCCACTTTGGTGACAACTTATTTACTCTATCTTGGTGTGAGAATTCATGTCTTCTCCATACCCTCTCCCCCACAAAAACTGGCGAGATGAAACTTTTCTATTATAGTATCTCGCCGTAGCTAAACACATCCGCCCTTGAATTTCTTCTGAGGCCCATCGCTTTTCATCCACCATATCCAATTCCAAACGCCTTTGGTCCTCATTATTCAAGGCCTCATAATGCTTTACCCTATGAGATTCGACTACTATTTCTGTTGGAGCAACCGCCTCAGACCAATATACCAATCCAAAAGGAGTTTCTCCAATCGCCTTTTTTGGAGTTGTTCGCAACGCCCAAAAGACATTTTCTAATTCTTCTGTCCACTTTCCTCCCAAGGCATCTAGTATTTTCTTTAAACCGTTCAAAACTGTTTTATTCGCCGCCTCCACCTGTCCATTGGTCTGCACATGTTTAACTGAAGCATGCCTATGGTCAATTTTCATCTCATCACAAAACCATTTCAATTCTTTTCCAGCAAATTGTGAACCATTGTCACTAACCAACACGCTTGGGATTCCATATCGGGAAACAATTCTCGACTTAATGAACTTGATAACTTGAAACTCAGTAGTTGATGACAATGCCTTTGCTTCAATCCATTTTGAGAAATAATCCACCACCACCAATTGTGAATCACAATATACATGTAGATAAACAATGCCTAATCCCTTAGCTAACGTCAATCCTGTAACCAGAGCCTCATACTTCGCCTCATTATTTGTAGCCTTGAAGGTGAGAACTAGAGCGTATCTTAATGGTGTTCCCCCATATGGTGGCGTCAACACTAGTCCTGCCCCGAGCCTTCGACTGATGAAGATCCATCCGTATGAAGTATCCAAGGATTTTCCTATTTGGCTCACCATGTATCCCAAAAATTTGTCTGACTGAACGCCAAAAGCACATTTTGCTGGGTTCAAGCGTACTTGATGAAGGGGCATCCTTTCAAATGTTTTCCTCAGGTCTTCAACATGATCTGCACTCTTTATGGATTTTACCAGCATGTCATCCACATAGGCTTCCATGGTGATGCCTATCATGCCAGCAAAAAGCTTGTTGATCATCCTTTGATAAGTAGCTCCTACATTCAACAAACCAAAGGGCATCACCGTATAATGATATATATCACTATCCACATAAAAATCTGTGTGATGAGCGTCACCATCCGCCATTTGTATCTGGTTATAACCAGAGTACGCATCCATAAAGCTGAGTAGCTCATGACCCGAAGTGGCGTCGACCAATTGATCTATCCTTGGCAAAGGATAGGAATCTTTTGGACATGCCTTGTTTAAGTCGCGATAGTCGATGCACATCCTCTACTTCCCATTATTTTTCTTGACCAACACCGGGTTGGCCATCCAGGTTTGAAACCTAATTTCCTTCACAAACTTTGCATCTATAAGCTTTTTCACATCTTGCCTAATTGCGATCGCATTTTCTTCACCAACTGGGCGATGCTTGTCTAACCTTCAAATCCAGGTTGAGCTCATGGGAAATGACATCCTTGCTAATGCCTGGCATATTGCTAGGTTTCCAAGCGAATAACTCCTTGAACTCTATTAGGATCATCGAAAGAGCGGTAGCCTCTTATTCCTTAAGCGTCGCTCCAATTTGCACTTCCTTCCCTATGCCATCCACTTCCACCTTCTTCAATCCTTCGACTGGTTGCGGACGACTTCTCTTCCCTGGGATCCTCCTTAGTTTGAATTGTTAAAGATTCCCTCTTCTTGACATCCCGACGCGTCGCCTGGACATAACAACTTCGTGCTGCTGGTTGATCCCCTTTTACAATTCCTACACCATGTGGCGTCAGAAATTTCAACAATTGGTGATACGTGGAATGCACCATTTTATTCGGGTTCAATGTCGAGCTCCCTAAAATGGCGTTGTAAGACGCAGACGAATCCACCACGATAAAGGTAACCTCAAAGTTCAATGCTTTCCATCCTTCGCCCAAGCTAACTGGCAAAGTCACAGCCCCTACTGGGTAGGTGGTATGCGAGGCGAATCCCATCAACGGAAAATTGACATTTTTCAGGTCTTTTTCCTTTCTTCCCCTTCACTTATAAGCATCCAAGAATAGATTGTCAGTTTAACTCTCTGAGTCCACCAATACTCTCTTCATGTTGAACATGTCGACGCCCATTGTAATCACCAAGGCGTCATCATGCGGGGAAGTGACATGTCCCATTTTTTTTCTGAAAAGGAAATGACCACTTCCTCTTCTTCTCTCAGGCACTTTCCCAGCTTGGATGTTCCTGACAGTTGAGAGGCATATACCTCCCTCGAAGCACATGTTTCTCCTCCTGAGGTGAAAACTCTGCTTATCATATTCAGGTCCTCTTGTCTGCTCGGTCCAGCTCCATTTTGAACATTCTTAGGTGACGCCTTCCTAGGACTCTTACTCCTCTGGCGTCGGGCCAAGAAATTTTTTAAGTACCCCTGTTGGACCAACCTCTCAATATCCTTCTTCAAAATATGACAGTCATCCGTGTGGTGACCCTTACAACGATGATATCTGCAATATTGGTTAGGATTACTTCCCATAACCGTGTCAGACTTTCGAGGTGGTGGGGGCGTTGCCCAATTCTTTTTTCCCATTTCTGTCAAGATAATGGAGATTTCCCTATTTAAGGAAGTGAAGGTTTGAAAAACTTATCTTTGAGGTCGAGGTCCAAATGGGCGACGCCTATCATCATGTCGCCTATCATCCTGTCCTGACTTTGAAGGGCGCTGCTCCGATCTTTTTCCTTCCGCATTATCTTTTTTGAACGCCTCCTTGTTAGCCTTCCATCCTTCCCTTGCAATTTCCAAGTCTATGTAAGACTTGACCCTGTCAGCCATTTCTTCTACGGTGCTGACTGGTATAACACTTAGGCTATCATACAAAGTCAAACCCCTTGGACTCAATCCTCGAATAAAGGCGCGAATGGTCTCCTCCTCCGTGATGGTTTGATCAATTCCAGTTAGTTCTCTATTGAATCTAGAATAGAAGTCGCTCAAACTTTCTTCCCCCTTTTGCCTTATGTGATCGAGTGTTCCCACACTTTTTAAAAGGCAACGCCCTCTCATATATTGCACGATGAATTTGTCTTTCAATTCCCCTACGACTTTATTGATGCCTTGGGGAGATTGAAAAACCAATGCGCAGGAACATCCCCTAAGGTAGCAGGACAGAGCAATGCAAGATGCATCTCGTTACTTGTCCTCCCTAACAAAGAATTTTCATGTCTTTGTTTATGGAAAACAGGATCGCTGTCACCAATATATGTATCTATCCGAAAAGTCGGTTGCACGTGAGTCGACAATGCAACTGACAATATTTCTGGAGTGAATGGATGCATCGACCTATCTCGTACGTGAGGCATGGTTCGACCCTTTTGCTCCTTCAATGATTGAGCAATGAGCTCTTTGACATCCTTCTTGGTTGACATACCCGGAGCAGGAGCTGTTGTCACACTAGTGCCTCCCGTGGCGGCACTTGTAGGAAGAGGTGCTCCTAGTGGGTTTCCTGGTACATCTCGTGGTCTAGATGTAGCTTCATGTGCTGCCTGAGCGTTTGCTCTCTGAGCTGCTCGAGCAGCTGCCCTTTGATCCCTTCTGTCCAAAAGCTTGTCGAGAGCCATTATGAACGCCGGTGTCAGTATAATCTCTGGAGCTACTTCTACTCGACGAGGCGGCGCCCTTACCACAGACGAGTCCATACGAGACTGCGCGGGTCTTGGCACATCATGATCATATCTTTGCTCCTCAGGAACTGCTTGTTCCTCAGGAGTGAGGTCTTCTTGAGCAGATTGGAGCGGCACCATTTGAACTGGTATGTATGATGTCTGTCCAAAGTGCTGTTGCAGGTTTTGGAGTGAATCTTCATCATTTACTTCCCGAATGGTCTTTGTCGTGTTGCAGGTGGAACCATGGCTGACTTTGGTTCAAAGGTTCCCACAGACGGCGCCAATGTGTTGGATCACATAAACCGTATTATCCTTCCAGGTGTTTGCTCTGTTGACCTGCATAAAGGAAAGCCCGGGATGTCCCGTTGTTTCCCCTCCGATGGCAAAGTAAGTCGGAGGTTCGTTTGTAATATGTATGTGTATAGAATGCTCTGGTATGAGAGAATACTTGCCCCCCTAATGAAAGTGATATTGAACTATTTATAACATGTCATACCTGTAACCATAGTCGAGTCAGAACATACCCTGGTTATTCTAGCTGTTCCTAAGGCAAGCTGACCATAGTTACTTTAAAGAATATTATCTGTTAGTGTCTACTCCACTGTAGACTATCCTTTGTATTTGTTTAATCCTAGGCGTGCTAAAAGCTACCGGCCTAATTCGTAGGAATACAGGCGCACCATCAGAGGTAGTTAGAGAATGCGGTGTCATGCACTAAAACTGAACAATTCATCTTATGGCGTCGCCTTTATGCTCCTATGCTCATGGGTGACGCCTTTATGCTCTTATGCTCATGGGCGACGCCCATACATAATTTGGGCTTTTAGCAAATACAATCTGAAGTACTTATTGGGCGAAATACTTAAACATAGCCCAGTCCAATATTTATGGCCCATCAAGTACCAAGTCAATTTCATGTCATTGCGACTTGAATATATAATATAATTTTAATTTAAATATAATTTATATAATAAAATTATATGAGTTTTAAATAAAAGTTCTAAAAAAATCTTCAAAAATAAGAAAATGATTTATAAAAAATAATTAAAATTAAGAAAACCAAATGTAAATAAAAAAACATTAATTTATATCAAAAAATTAGAAAATTAAATTAGAAATCCTAAATTATAAAATATATTATTTACAAATTTATTAAAAATTAGGAAAATAGAAGAAAAAAACTAGCCTAGTATTGAGTATCGATAGTGACAGCCCAGTAAGGAAAAGGCCTCGAAGGCCCAATAACTATAGAGGGGGTAAACCCACGACATTTGAACAGGATCGGCCCAAATACAAGTTAAACTCGGTCCTCCATAGAGTGAGCCAGAACCGAGCCCAAGGACTCTTAGAACGCCTTGAGTGCTCACCATTCTTCACTAAGGCCGCGACATCTCACTGCTCGCCATGAGAGTGCTCGTCCCGAAGAGAGCCTTGCTTCTCTCCTCTGGTCCCACAAAACCGTTAATAAGGAAGTGGCCATGATATCCCGCGTATCTCGGTCATATATTCACTAAAGATTAGATTTGGTAACTGCAATATCTCGCAGTAACTGCCATATCCCACGATCCGAATCTTCAGCAACACAATATACACTAAGATATTCAGCTGCCTTATACGGTTCTATCTCTCTTACCCTATAAATACCATTGCTTTACATACGTTCTTGACGTTTTTGAGTTATATACACACATATACTCATTTAAGCATCGGAGAGGGACCCAGAGACACCCCCTCTGTTGCGTTACCCTACTTGCAGGTTCACCGGAGTTGGAGCAGAAGCGTCATCCCAACCTTGTCTGGCATTCAATTCACTGCCAGATCAGTATCCAGGATTTCACGATCCAACACCTAGGATCATTGGAGTCCAATTGGCCCAGACCAGGGTAGAACACAACCAAGGGTTCGCCCATGGAGTGGGTCAATCGGACCCCAAGGGTCCTAGTCTTGTCTAGCTATTTTTTTTCTTTATGTTTTTCATTGTTTATTTAAAAAAAGTTTTATAATTTATAATTTATAATTTATATTTTAATATTTTAATTTTTGTTTATTAAGTGTTTTTTTTTCCAAATTTATTTATACACACACATACATATATTTATATGTAAAGATTTTTAAAATATATTGTTTTCCTATTTATTTTTCATTTACCTACGTCAGCGCTACGTCAGTATTCTGTTAGTCATATTTATCGGTCAACAATAATTATCATTTTGAAACATAAATATCATAAAATAATATATAAATACTGACCGATATATATAAATTACTATTAAAATTATTATTATGTCTCTGTATACTTTCTTATATATATATTATATACTTCAAGGAAAGAAATTTAATTTCCTAACACAGACAAAAAACGACTTTGACCGTACAGAGCTTCTTTAGTCTTTTTTTTTTAATAATTAAGGCTTCTTTAGTCGTTATACACAGTAATATGATATTACAGCGGCTGATCCAAAGCTGTAGAGAGCGGGACCCAGACCCCACTTGATTTATATATATTATTTTAAGTCTAAGTATATTTTACATAGTATTTATAAGTATAAGCAGTGTTATCGGACCGGCGGTCCGGCCGGGTCCGATCGGAAACTGGACCCTATTCTGTTTGGTTTAGGTAAAAGATCGTTTTGGAAATAAACAGTGTTTGAATCGGGTGTTTTTTGCAAAATCGGACGTTTTTTAAAAAAACAGTCGATTTTCTGTTCAATTGTTAGGCTAATTTTTTTTTCAAACCAAACGGTTTTCCATTTTTTCCCAAACCGATCGGTTTGTAGACTATCTATGTATTTTCAGTTTTATTCATTGTGAACAGTGAATCACACGTCAAACCGGGTCCGATCGGGTTATATCGGCCGAATCGGGAACCGACCCCTTCACCGGTTCGATGACCGGTCCGGTTCTGATAACAATGAGTGTAAGTATATTTTACATAGTATTTACTAGCACCCTCGTTAAATTTTGGTATGGACCTCAGTTGACAGTTCGAGCTCAACTCCTTATGCATTTATTTTTTAAGTGTGATATAATGTTCAATTCTTAGTGAAGTTAAAGTGAAGTATTATTTAGAATTCGCAACTTTAAAAAATATATATATATTTTTTTTAATATAATTAGTATTTCAATTTCGTTTGATGTTTAATTTAAAAAACTTTTTATATTTCTTCTTAGAACGATAATAATATTTTTTAGTTTTACTTTAAAGTATGCGCATATCATAAAATCGAATACCAATTTATTTCTTTAGAATTTAAGTTATATACTAAATAATGTATATGACAAAGTGATTGATTTTTGGGTTGTAAATCAGACCCTTTATAACACGGTAGATAAAATCATGAAAATGATAATATGTTTGTTTCACTTATGAAGAATTATTCTATCTAGTTTAGTTAATATAAATTACTAATACTTATACGAAAAGAATTGAATTATTGTGTCATTTTATTTTAAAGTATTGTATATATATAGTTTAAATTTTATTAAAAATATATATATTTTTTCAATCTAAATTGATACCAATTTTTTTTAATGACTTCGTATAAAAAATCGTAAAAAGAACCCACTTATGTAGGTTTCTAGATCGCACCTTATCATATATTATATATATATATATATATATATATATATATGTATAATTATGAAAATGAGTGCTATTATTCAGTGCTTACTTACTTACTACCAGTAAAATAATGGTACATAATGAATATTTTATAGGGTTAAATACCAAGTAGCTACCTGAATTTTGGACGTTTTGCAACGAGCTACCCGAACTTTGAAAATTCAAAACGGAATACCTCAACTTTGAAGAAGGTGGAAATAGCTACCTCCGTTCAATTTTCTATCGGAAAGTCGTTGGAAAGTCGTCGGAAATTCGTTAGAAATTGGACAGAGGTAGCTATTTGCACATTTTTCAAAGTTGAGGTGACCCGTTTTGAATTTTCAAAGTTCGGGTAGCTCGTTGCAAAACGTCCAAAGTTCAGGTAGCTACTTAGTATTTAACCATATTTTATATATACGATTTCGAAATCTAAACATTTAATTTTAAATTTGTTATATAATATTTATCGGTTATTATTTAATTTATAAATAAATAAAATAGTTATAGACAAATTAAATTTAGTGAAGTAACAAATAATAAATCTAGTAATTAATCATATAATATAATGTATGAATTTTAAAATGTCGCTTATAAAAAGTATAATTAAAGAGATATAATTTGATTTGATTAATTTAGATAATAATATGTGAGAAAACACGTAATTTTAAAGTTTAACAATTAATTTTAAATCTAAATTTCTGATATAGCACAACCAGTCAAACCACCCATTGTTTCACCTAGTATGTGTACATGATCTTCACATGTTTCACATATATATATATATATATATATATATACGTGTGCAGGTAGAGTCTTCAGTGCTTACCTTCATCATTAATTCGTTTTTGTAGAGAGCAGAGAGCTACCTACCTACCCTCCCTCTAATTTTCTGCAGATCATTTTGCTGTTCCTTCATATGAACATATAGAACCGGCAGTTTGATTGAGGTTGTGAAGGTAAGAAACCCAACCATTAATATTTCTCTCTTAACATTACTTCATTTGTTCTTCACTTACTATATTATGTATGAATATATATATATAATTCTAAAATTTGTATGTTCATTAGGTAATAATGGATTCCAACAAGAACAAATTTATCAGGTTGGCGTTCATTTGGTTGTTTGTTAACAACCTGGTTTTTCATTAAATAAATGTGTTTTTTCTTATGGTGTTTGCAGGTTTAAAGAGTACTTAAGTCCTGAGCATCATCATCGTCATCATCATAGCATGAGGGAAAGCTTTGAATCAGGTAAAATTCATGGATGTTTGAATGTTGTCCAAAGAGGATGGAACAAAGGGTGTCAAATGATGAGAAAATCTTTCATACAACGACGAAGACGACAACCAAGTTCATCTAAATCATCAGAACTGGATCAAGTTGTATCTCAAATACGTAGCAATACAGATGAGAAACATAATCATGTTATTACCCCTAACGGCAACTTTCTTCCACGCTGGAACAAAGGAATGCTTATACTCTGTCTCTTTGCCCTTGCTCTGGACCCTCTCTTCTTTTACATTCCAGTGATTGATCTGACGAACAAATGCGTGGACCTTGACAAGAAGATGGAAATGGCAGCCTGCATTCTAAGGACAATAGTGGATGTATTCTACGTGTCTCATATAGTAATTCAGTTCCACACAGGCTTCATTCCTCATTCTTCCCAAGTGTTTGGGATAGGTGATTTGGTTGATGATCGGTTTGCTATAGCTCGAAGATACTTGTCTTCATACTTCGTTTTTGACATACTAGCAATTCTACCACTCCCTCAGGTATTTGTTTTGTTAATGACGTTAATTCACTCACATGTTTACTCATCTTATTATTTGCAATCATCTATATTGATATTTACACTTATACGGTGCATCTATATTGATATTTACACATTATTATTTGCATCGACGTTAGAGTAATGTTTATGTTAAAATGACAATTTTGTCCTCTTATTAATATTTTCTTAATCTTTGAACGATTCGAACTCAAAAATGCAAACTTGAGTTTGATTCTGTGTTCGAATTGAACCCAGAAACGTGAATTGTTCAATTTGTTTTTTTTTTTAAAATGAAGATGAATATGATGGGAAAATCGGCAATTTGATAAAAAGTGTAGCATTTAATGGAAGAATTGGACATAATAGTAATGGTGGTGCATTTAACCACCAAACATGGAGGTAAACTAAATCGCATAAAAATAACATATTGGTGCAAATACTCACACATGGTAAACACATAGATGCACCAAAACTATTAACCTGTTTGAAAATAGGATCATGGATGCAAAGATACACACATGACATTATCGTGCTTATGCTATGCCTGCAGATTATGCTGTTGTGGGTGATCCCCTTGCTTCCGTTGTCAACAGGATTCATCACGAAGGAATCACTCAATTCATAATACTTTTTCAATGCATACCGAGAATTGTAAGAATCTATCCAATCTACAAGCAAGTCAAATCAACTTCTGGATTTCTCACACAAACCCCATGGGCGGGTGCTGCTTCCAATCTTTTCCTATATATGCTGGCTAGTCATGTAAGTTCCAAAATTTATATATACTACAAGAGAAGAGAAGAGAGAAATGGTTGTTTGCTCTTAAATAAATAACTACACTTTAAAACTAAACCCCCAAAAAACAATGCTAGTATCTCCCCATATTTTTAGTGTTAATAGTTATGAATTTGATCAACAACTATATATATATCTCTCTCTATATATATATATAGGCGGCTGGAGCATTCTGGTACTTCATATCAGTCGAACGACAAGACACCTGCTGGCACGACACGTGTGTTCGTACCGATGGGTGTTTCTCCGACTACTTGTATTGCGATAAATTAAGTATAGAGTCTGATTCAGTCAAGTTCATTCCCTCCATGAATAATTCATGTCCACTCATCAAGTCTGAAGACATTACCGATCCAACAACATTCGACTTTGGCATCTTCATTGATGCTCTTAGTTCCCATGTGGTAGAATCAAAAATATTCTTTACGAAGCTCTTCTACTGCTTCTGGTGGGGTTTCAGAAACCTTAGGTACATACATATATATGTGTTTTGATTATATATATATATATTCATTTTTTTCACATTATTATATACTGATCTCGTTTCGAATACATGGATGCAGTTCTCTTGGACAAAACTTAAAGACAAGCTTGTTTGTTGGTGAAACACTATTTGCTGTTGGGTTATCCATAGCTGGGTTGGTTTTGTTTGCTCTGCTTATTGGGAATATGCAGAAATATCTGCAGTCAATATCAGTCAGAATAGAAGAGATGAGAGTGAAAAGAAGAGATGCAGAGCAGTGGATGTCACACCGGATGCTTCCAGATGACATGAAGAAGAGAGTAAGGAAGTATGAGCAGGATAAATGGCAGCAAAACAGAGGGGTGGATGAAGAGGGGTTGATCAAGAACTTGCCAAAGGACCTGCGCAGAGACATTAAGAGACATCTTTGCTTGACATCACTCATGACGGTGGGTAGTGTGTGGGTGTGTGTGTATATATTTATGCATTATATACATATATATAATATTAACTAATTTGTTGACTGAATATGGAATTATACTCAGGTTCCCATGTTTAAGAAAATGGATGAACAATTGATTGATGCCATGTGCGATCGTCTGAAGCCAGTGCTGTTTACAGAGAAGAGCACGATAGTACGAGAAGGTGACATAGTGGATGAGATTTTGTTCATCATTCGAGGTAAGGCATTGACAAAGACAACCAATTATGGTGGAAGACAAGGATTCTTCCACACGGATGTGCTCAAAAAAGGTAGTTCATGTGGAGAAGAGTTGATGACTTGGGCTTTGAATCCAAACTCCATACTTAATCACCTCCCAACATCAACTCAAACAGTGTACACCATATCCCAGTTAGAAGCTTTTGCACTTGAAGCTGAGGACTTCAAGTTCGTAGCTTCCCAGTTCTCACAACGAATTCACAGCAAGCAGCTGCAGCACGCATTCAGGTTTCATTCGCCACAATGGAAGACATGGGGAGCTTGCTGCATCCAAGCAGAATGGCGAAACTACATCAAGAGGAAGAAAGAAAAGGCTCTGCGTGAGGCGGAAGAACCATTGTTATTGTTCAACTACAATATCATTACAAATCCAGGAGAAGGTGAACAAGGAAATGGCACCAAATCATCATCACCAACTACAACACCCATTGGTGCATCCATTAATGCTATAAGGCTTGTACCCCATTTGCGTCGAACCCTAACATCCAATCTCTCATCAAGTCCCGGTAGTGGCAGAAATCTTCCCCCTCGAAAGCCAGATGAGCCAAACTTTGGTATTCATTAATACATTCGAGTGATATTCAATAATATTGTTTTGTATCTATTTATCTTTCAAAAATGACTGCCGAGAGATGATATTTGCATGTTAATCTAGAACAAGCAATGATATTAAGTTTGTTTTTCAATTGGTATTTAGTTATTCAATCAGTTTTAATAAAACATTATATAGATACTCTTCAATCGAGTTATTTTGTTATTTAATGTGATTTGATTGCTCATTTTTATTTTGAATATATATTTTTCGGTAAACCAAAAACTCGAACAAAAACTTATATTATAAACAAACAACTTAGTTTTTACTTATATGGTCTTTTAATTGAATATTTTTGTGTATATAATTTAGACAGAAAATATAGGTATTGATATGAAATAAGAATTATTAGATCCGACCAAATGATTTCACTCCTACCTGCAAATCCCAAAGAAAGAAGCTCTATCTATGTATATTTGATCATTTTTTTTTATTTATTATTCTAATTTTGATTATCCTAATGTTGGTAATGATAAAACAAACCTATAAAATATAGTGTAATTTTCAAAATGTTTGTTTCATACGAAAATTAGGGCTGACAATTTCTGACATGATCTGCTTTAAAGCGTATATGAATTTGACGTTAACACATCCCGTGTCTAAACAACTCTTACAAGTTTAAACACTTATGATATGCAAATATATGTATAAAAAAATTATACACAATTAATTAATCGTTTCGTGTATTCCTATGACACATTTACACACGATTAACTAATCGTATCTAATTGTGTCGTGTATACATATGTGACACGTTTAGACACATTTAAGTATAATAAAAATAATAAAATATTAGAATACTCACTTACTTTTTAATATTGAACTTTGAAGAAATTACTTTGTATATTTGGATTTTTGTTCTGAAAAATATGTGAAATTAGTGAATTCTGTATCTAATCAGTGTTGTGTCGTATCGTGTCTAACAATTTCGTGTCTAATTGTGTCCTGTTTAATCGTGTCGTGTCGTATGACCCGACATGTTTTCAGTTTTTTTTCATGAAAGTTAATTGTGCCACGTATCGTGTCACGTGTGATCTGCTAGTTAATTGTGTCGTGTTTGTGTTTGAAGTTTTGAGACACGTTTAAAACTTATATGTTTAGACACGACACAACACGATTAATAACACGACACGATGCGATTATCACCCCTAATGAAAATAGATGATAAAAGCTATTCAATAATATGTGATTAGGAACAAAGTCTGTTTACCATAGTTATCAGAATCGGACCGGACCGGCAGTCCGACCGGGAATCTGACCCCTATCCGGTTTGGTTAAGTTAAAAGACCGTTTTACAAATGAATAGTGTTTGAACCAGGCAGTTTTTGGAAAACCGACTGGTTTTTAAAAAAACGGTCGGTTTCCGGTTCACTTTTTAGCTGCTTTTTTTTTACAGACCAATCGGTCTTTCGGTTTAAATTGATTGGTTTGGTTCTGCACAAACCAATTGGTTTTATACAATGTTAAATTGGTTTACTACTAGGTTAAGCTTTAGTTTTATGCAATCATTCTTCATTCTGCTGCTCATTCCATTATGTGTTGAGTTCTGTCAAGTGTAATCGCAACTCCAACATCCATCCGTTTGTTCGTCGTCGTCGCAGCATCGAGTCGCAACTCCAGCCACGACGTCGTCGCAGCATCCAGCCGCAGCTCCAACAGCCATCGTCGACTCACGCAGCTGTCGTCTTCAGCAGTCGTCGTCTTCAGTAGCCGTCGTCGCAGGTGCTGTTTTCTTTCTCCAGCTTATATGCTTACTTATTCTCTTGAGCAGAGACAATAGCTACTGACTCTTCTTGAAAATTGTAGACTCTTGAAACACTTGAACTGTCAGAGCAGATTAAGGAGAAGTTAAAAGTGGCTGATCAATATGGTAATTTGGGTTTGGTCTTTCTGTTGATAAATATGTAAAACGTTAAAGTGATAATTGTTCCTTATGTAAAACGTTTTTACATAAGGGACAATTGTCACTTTAACTTTTCGTATTGCGTAAATTTAATTTTAATATATATAATGGGTATCCCGTGTTAAAGATCAAACCTCGATTATCCGTATATGTAGTCCATTTGAGAGTTGTGGGCACAAAACTCATTATAAGTAGGGTAACGCCTCTGAACGCAAGTTTCACTTGTTCATAATAAAATATGGTGTCTCATCAATTATAATAGAAGTGAAACATACATAGTCTTCTTAGACCAAAAGAAAAAAGGACAAGACAGAAAGGACAGATTGTACTAACTGTATTGACCCAAAAAATCCAAATGACGGTGATCCATGATAGAAAGTTACCATAGTTTACTATGTCAGCCTCACAATGAACTCACTATGGTAGAAAATTAATCCTGGACTCAAGTTAAATATCTCTATAAATACCCTATTTCTATCTCTTTAATACACTTTAATTCACACATATATACGTACTTTGATTTACTCTCTCAACTACGTCCAACTGACTTAGCATCAAAGGGGAAATAACAGGAAAATAAATCATGTTTTCCTTTCCTACATGTAGTGGAGCAACATTCGGATTCGAGACCCTTAGACGCAATCCACATTGACGCTGTTTGTGGGAAGGAAACAACAACGGTGTTGGGAAGGAAAGTTTGGGTATCGTCCGTTATTGGATAAAAGACGTCGAGGCCCGAAGACCAAAGACATCAAGCAACATGTTTCTAATCATAAAGGCTGTGCTCCCTTGGAATACAGGACTATATACATCATCATCATCAACCACCGATATGGGAGATGGAGACTGAGTATCTTTTGAAAAATCAACCAACGGGTGATAGCCTCACCTGGGCTCTCCAACAATATTTGTATACATTCTTAAGGTGTTTAATCCAACAATGTTGGATTAGGGTTTGAGGGTCCTGAATTTGAGTGCTACTCCGCAACCTGCAGGGAAGGAAATTTTGACAGTGTAAAATGGGACATACTTCGGGGAGGGGGAGGGAATTGCCCTCAGTTGAGGCTGCATATGGAGCCGTCCGGAAGGAAGCCGCCAAGCTCCACATATTCTGACAAACAACGAGCACAACCGGATCATCATCGAGTGTAATTGAGAGACTATTTACAATCGGCAATCGAACGGACAAGGGAGCTCAGGCGAATGCCGGGAGAGGCTTTCGGCTAGGATAGAAGAAGTCATAATCCAAAGGCAGAGCCAGTGACTCATCATTCACGGGGACAAGAGCAAGCTCAAGAGTTCATACTGCGACATGGGCAAACATACCAAGGAGACGTGTTTTCGACTGGTCGACTACCCAGATTGGTGGGAAGACAACCACAAGCCGAAAGAAAAATGAGTCGCGGGAGCCATGGCGAATAACGCCACAGTCGGACAAGCAAGGGAAAACAAAACAGATGCGGCGGCGGGCGTCCACGAGGCCACTAACACCAGCGACGCCTTTCAATCGCAGTTCGTAATACCGAGAGCAAGACATACCTCAGAGATAAGCAGTGGCAGAGCTTACCTGGCCACATGCGAGCCAAACCCCAGTAGAGCTTGGGGATTTCCTGCGGATGAAGGGAATGAAGAAGCTGCGGGGGAGAACCCTAGACATAAAAGGTTTGGGTTATCAAACTCAAACCCTTCCACGCCTACATATTTCGGGTTTTGCCCAAAACAAATTAAATTAGGTTATGAAGTTTTTAAAAATCCCGATTTAGTCCTTGAAGTTAATAAAGTTGGATATTCAATTACATGTGTAGAAGGGAAAAATGATTGATGTATATTTGATTGTGGTTCGACTGATAGTATGACATTTGATGCTCGGGATTTGTGTGATATAGTAGAATCTCATATTAAGTATATTAATACGGAAAATGGTGGAGTCGCTGCAGTAACAAGGATGGGTACATTAGAAATCTCACAAAACCTTAAGATTTCTAATTGCTTACTAGTGCCGACACTATCAAATAAGTTGTTATCTGTATCACAAGTGATGAAGGAGTTGAACTGTGCGATGATAATGAACCCAAATTTTGCATGCTGCGGGATATCCGGACGGGGACGATCAATGGGCGTGGCACTGAGCAACTTGGACCGTACTATGTGGATGAGGTTGTCCACAAAGGATCAGTGTTGCTGGCTCATGGATCGATAGAAGAAGAATTATGGCTCTGGCACAGGCAGTTAGGTAACCCTTCACTTAGTTAACCCTTCTATATTTTCCTTAGTACATTCCAATGTTTGGGGTCCTGCACCTATTTCTGGAGCCCCAGGTCTCAAATATTTTGTAATTTTCGTTGATGACTGCACTCGTATGACTTGGACCTATTTTCTGAAAAATAATTCTGAAATGTTCAAAAAATTCATTCATTTTTTCCATATGGTCCAAAACCAATTCCAGAAAAACATTCAAACCCCGAGTTCCGACAATGGGGGTGAATTCGTCAATACTCACATGAAGAATTCTTTTTATTGAAAAAGGAATTATTCAACAGACCTCCTGTCGACATACCCCCGAGCAAAACGGAGTTGCCAAAAGAAAAAAAAAATCATATACTAATAGAAATGAGCTGGTCTATTTTGTTCGAGTCAAGAGTGCCAAAACCTTTCTGGCCAGAAGCTGTGGTAACCGCAACTTACCTACTAAACCATCTACCCACAAAACTCCTCAGCCTCAAAACACCCATTCAAACCCTAGAGTCTAATAGCAGAATACCTCTGACACGTAGCCTCCCTCCTAGAGTGTTTGGATGTTTTGTTTTCGTTCATATACTCAAAATCGACCACACCAAATTAGATTCGTGTGTGGTAAAGTGTGTTTTTCTCGGATATGGAGTCAACCAAAAGGGGTACCGCTACTATGATCCAAAAAGGGTGGGTCACATGTTCAACACAATGAATTGTGACTTCCTTGAGTCTGAATTTTACTATTCCCAATCTAGTGATCAGGGGGCAACGATTACATAGGATCCACTAGATTGGATTGGTCAACCATATCTATCTTATATCGGTCCTCTAGATACAGTTAGCCAGCCTACCAGACCAATCACGGACACAATAGTACAGGAATGCGAACCAGATGACATGACCTCCGATCAGTCTCCTAAGGTATTCGAGGTAAGCAATTCTTCCCAGTCTTTTCATGATGAAATTGTGTATCCTATCATACCGGAAGCAGGAGGTCAGTTAGAGGGGGAGATATGTACCACCTTCGAGAGCTAATCGGGGATAACCACCAAAAAGGTACACACCGAATAAGGAAACCAGGGAAGATGTGTATCCAATGGAAAATGTCACAGAGGGAAGAATAAGCAGTCAGACTAATGCGTTCATCATGGCTGTATATTCACGGAGTGTTCCGAACTCTGTGAAAGAGACGCAACAATCAAAACTATGGAGGCAGGCTATGGATACATAAATGGAGGCTCTTATGAAGAATGAAACATGGGAGTTATGCCAGTTGCCTACTAGAAAGAAAGAGTAGGGTGCAGGTGGGTATATACCATCAAGTACAAGCCTGATGGTACAACTGAACGACACAAGGTGAGGTTAGTATCAAAAGGATACACACAGACCTATGGAATAGACTACTCGGAGAAGTTCTCCCCGATTGCCAAAATCGACACGATCCGAGTATTGTTATCTATAGCTACAACTAAGGGTTGGCCGCTTCGATAGTTTGATGTGAAGAATGCTTTCATGCATGGAGATTTACAGGAGGAGGTATATATGGAAATCCCACCTGGGTATGAGAAGGAGTCAGAGCAGGGAAATGTCTGCAGATTAAAGAAGACATTGTATGGGCTAAAACAATCTCCAAGAGCCTGGTTCGGACGGTTCACAGTGGCTATGAGAAGATATGGGTATGCAGAGAGTAACTCATACCATACTCTGTTCCTAAATAAGACAGATATGGGCATAACGTGCTTAATTATATACGTTGATGACATGGTCATTACTAGAGACGATGAAGATGAAATGAGAAATTTTAGAAGAAGACTGTTTATGGAGTTTAACTAAATGAGTTTCTAGTTCTCTTTACTGGAAGCTACAGCAGCAATGTCAGCCTCACACACAAGAGTAACATCATCAATCGCAGCAAGCTCAACCCATAACATCTTCATCTTGCCAAAGTAGGCGATAATAGACAACGTACCTGGAGTAGAGTGATATAGATCACGAAGAATCTGGAAAATTTTGGTTCCATCAATCTTGTCGCACATGTTTCGAAGATCATTCCAAATTGACTTTGCCCTGACATTGTAGACGAGATCACTCACGAACTCCTTGACAACCACGTTTCGAAGCCACGCCTTGATAATGGCGTTGCATCAGTCCCATTGTGCCTGAGATTCAGCTGGAACAAACTCCTTTGTGCAAGTTGCATCAGTAAATCCAAACTTATTCTTTACTAGCAAACCTTCCATCACAGTTCTGCTCCAAATCTGGTAATTATCCGATCCGGTCAGTTGAAATGGCGTAATTGAAGCTCAGGTGGTGTCTGAGGGATGGAGAACCAATCTGTCGTCGAACTCTGCAGCAGGATTCATAATCGGAAGAGTCGGCAAAGGAGACGAGAGACTTCAACGAGGAACGAAGGACACGAGAGACTTCAACAAGGAGTCAAGAAAGGTGACGCAGCAACTTGGAGAAGCTTGGAGAAAATGATCGAAAAATATCGGTTGAAGAACAATGGCTCTGATACCATGTAAAATAGTAATAAGTCATTTTATATGGATAGAATCATAAACTGGTAGGCTTGTTCAATTTAACCACTTGGGATGAACTGGTTTGATTCTGGTTTGGTTCGAACCGGTTCGACCGAACTAGTTCAAAAACCAAACATTTTTTTAGGCTTCAAATTGACCAGTTCAAAATAGTACCAAAAATCCAGTTCGAATCAACTCTGTTTTTATACTGGTTTATAATTAAATTTAAATCAAACCACTTTAAACCTGTGTAATTTTAGAACCGGTTTGAAGCAACATCAACTAAACCAGTCTGAAATTAAACCAAACCTCGAGATGTCTTCAATAAACCAAACCTAGAGATATATTGGACTCTCGTATGTTGATGTTGGACAGGATTTCAGTCGGTTCATTGTGTTTTTTAGACGGTTCAGTGTTTTTTCAGTCGGTTCAGTGTTTTTTCAGTCGGTTCAGTGTTCTTTCAGTTGGTTCAGTATTTTTTCAGACAGTTCATAGTGTTGGACAGAATTTTCAGTCGGTTTAGGTTTGATTTGAACCAGATTATTTCTGAACCAAAATTGTTATTAAAAAAAACAGACCAGACCAGTTCGAACCGTTTCTGATTCGGTTCGAACCAAACCAGTTCTTTTTTCCATAAACCATACGAGTTATTTTAGAAACAGAAAAAAGTACTGGTTTTTACAAACCCGAACCAGTTCATGAACAAGCCTATACACTGGGTGCTAATATTGGAAAGAAATGAATATTTTATATATCTATAAATTTTATGAAAAATAATATTCATAATTATGTTTATAATTATATATATATTTAGCAAGTGGATATATAATTACTTAATCCCTTGTGGATATAATTATTAGTTATTTAAACCATAGTTATTTGGTCCAACGACTCGACAGGAAATCGAACTTCTGTCTGGTTTGGGTAAATTAAAAGACCGACTTGCATGGTGGATCCCACTGAATCAGTGTGAACCGACCGATTTTGCAAAAAGTGGTCAATTTTCAATTCATTTTTTTAAAACGACCAGTTTTTTTTCCTGATTTAAATCGATTTCTTTTGTTCGGCCCAACGGGTTCGATCGGTTCTCTTCAACCTTAAACTAGGTTTTTCATTTCACGTTTGGCTTTGGCCATTTCATTTCACCGTTCACGCTTAGGAGCTGCAACCAAATTTCAGTTCTTCACGGTTTCAATTTCCTTCTAGTTATGTCTCATCCTTCGTTCAAATCGCGATCTTCCAGGTTCTTCAATTCGTTCCTTGTTGTTGTTGTTGCGGTTCAATTGTTGTTGCTGCGGTTCCTTGTTGTTGTCTTCAAGCTTCAGTTCCTTGTTGTTGTCTTCTTCAAGCTTCAATTTGGTTAGGTTACTGCGTTTTATTTGTTGTTGTTGTTGCGTTCGATTCCTTGTAGCAACTGCGTTTGGTTCCTTGTTGTTGTATCTTGGTTAAATTGTTGAAATTGCTGACAATTGTTGATGAAATAATTGAATGCCAATCGAACCCTCCATTACCTGAGACATCATCGACGCAATCAAACCCTCCATTTTCCGACGAGGGCCTTGGTGTTGCAGTGCAAAGGCGAAGAAGCCCGGTCATACCATATCCAAGCACTATAAAAATTACGACTTGATGTTGAATCTGTAGCTGGATATTCAGTAAATCAACAAAACCCATGATGATTTGATTCTTTCATTTTAAAAAAAATCACCATTTGATCTCAATTCGTGGAATAATTCATTTTTTGTTCTTTTTTAAAATACTCTGTTGGAAAACTTGGTCGGATTCCCTGGGAGTTAAAGACCGGTGATTTTGATCCAAATGAGAAATTCTGGACAAGGTTCCCTCTAAAGGATCCAAGACAACAACACCTCATCATACGCCGGAGTTTTGTTGGAAAGACTATTGCCATGCCGTTTTCCGGTAATTACCGTGGCAGCAACTTGAGATTTTACGAATTCAGTACGGTGTATTCTATGCATTGAGAGTTGTATGTAGTTTGTATTTTATTTTATTTTTATTTCTGCATGATGAACCGATCGAGTTCGACCGGTTCGATAATCGGCCCAATTCTGATAACACTGATTTAAACAACCAACTTTTCGTTTAGTGGCATAATTGGGTTGACTTTTCTTTGCTACTTCGTTCCATTTTGCGAGGTATATAATTACGTACGACATATATGAGCAATATTTCGTTACAATAAGTCATAGAAAAGCTCTCTTTTTTAATAATTAAATTTTATATATTATGTTTTCAATTTAATAATATAAAATTTTCAAAAATCAATATCGGTTACAACATTATAATCATAATTCAATTATTTATCAACTTAAAATAATAGAGTCAATTCATAATTTAATTACGATATTTAATGTCTCTAATGACATTGAGTTTCGATTTTGATATTGACTATATGCTATGTTAAAATTGATATTCAAAAGTTTGATTAATTTTGAACCTCAGGGGTCATAGTCTATTTTTTCCCCTATTTTTCGTTTTTTATTTAAAAATTTATAAATAATAAGTTTTAGACATTATATTTTAAGTCTCTAAATTTTAAGTTTACTAAGTTTTTTTTCCAAAATTATTTATTTATATTTATATGTAAAGTTTTTAAAATAGTTTTTTCTTATTTATTTTTATTTTACCTCACGTAAGCACTACATTCGTATTTCATTAGTTAAACTTGATAGTCAACTATAATTTAAAATAAATATTAGCATTTCGAAAAATAAAATATCATAAAACAACATAAAAATATTAATTGAAGTACCATTAAAAATATTATTTATATACTTCCTTTAAGGAAAGAAATTTCATTTCCTAACACAAACAAAAAACGACTTTGACCATACAGAGTCATCGTTGAATTGGTCCCGGTGTTTGCACATTTAATTTGTAGCTTCTTCGACGACTTCTTTAGTCGTTATACATTATATAATATATATATATATATATATATGTATATATAAGCATGAAAATGAGTGGTATCCTTTATATATATATTGAATTAATCATTCAGTGCTGACTTACCACCAATAAAATAGTGGTACGGAATGAACATTTTATATATTCTTTTTTTGATAATTATGGATTAAAAACCGCTATAGGTGACAACTAATCACTCAAGTTCAATTACACAACCCAAACTAGCTAACTTTAACAATTCGCGAAACAAAAGAGCCAACTGCGTCTTTTCGAAGTGCATTAATAATTTCCTTCGGAGGTGAGCTATGGATTTCGAACACTTGCCGCTGATTGATTGCCATACCCGCCATGATATCCGCTACCGTATTCCCTTCTCGAAAAATATGTCTGAACTTCATTCTTTCAAACTGCATCAATAGGTTCCTGCAATCCGCAATGATCGGCATTAGTTTATGATTTAACATATTTTCATCAGAGATTACCTTATGGGCTGAGAGGGCGTCTGTCTCAAGGTGAATGGATTTTAATCCGAGTGTATTTGCCAAAAGCAATCCATCTCAGATGGCCCAACACTCCGCAGTGAGACTGTTTGAGCAACCCAAATTCCTTGAGAAACCTGCAACCCATTGACCCCTGTAGTCTCGGATGACCCCACCGGCTCCTGCAAATCCTTGATTTTCCTTAGCCGCTCCATCTGTGTTAATTTTAAACCAATCCTTTTTGGGAGGAACCCAACTAATATCAATGGAAATGAACTCATTAGCACTGTCAGTCTCAAGATATACATTTTTATGAAATTTTGCTTGAGATAAAGATAAAGCATAAACAGAAGAAAAGGCAGGCTTATCATTAAAAATAAGAGAGTTCCTATTTTTCCAAATGTTCCATAGAGCATAAGGAAAAAAGTACTTCCACTCTACTCCCTGAATGTTGTCTCCTGATTCCTGACAACCCTTCTTGATCTATTCATTCAACGGGTAGTTTAAAAATTGCCCCAGATTTGGCGCCCCAGTGACAGAGTTCCACATTTCTTTAGCATGCTCACACCCACGCAATATGTGGTCTATGTCCTCCACCCCAAAATAACAAATTTGGCACAGAGGGCTCAAATTACAACCCCTATGGTTCAATAGTTTACAGGTGGCAAGTCTATCTTTAAGGCACAACCAGATAAAATACTGAATTTTAGGGATAGTCTGAATCTTCCAAACCCAATCCCATTGATTAATTACCTCACTGTTTGTGACATGACCTGCTAAAAGAGAGTACGCCGACGCAGTAGTGTAGTTCCCCGAGTGAGTGACATTCCATATTTGAGTGTCTGAGGAGACATTGGTCTTGTCCCCTGGATAACCTCGAAACATGTCCCAAATTTTTTTGGGGAAGTCAAATGAGATACTATTTAGATTCCACTTATCATTCTGGAAGACATCTCCTACCATCAATTTGTCTTCTTCATAATTCAGTGGACCATAAATAGCAGCTCGCAGCGGTTGATTACCCACCCAATTATCATGCCAGAATATAATGTCCCTACCATTCGCCACCACCCACCCTGATCCTAATTTAAGGGTGTTCATACCTTCGTTTATTGCTTTTCAATTACAGGGTGTTTTATTAGAAGAATTGAGGGAATTTCCATCCTGCTTAAACATTCTGTTTCTGATAACCACAGCCCAAGGAGCCGTTTCCTTCTTCAATCTCCAAGCCAAACTACCCAGGAGTGCTTTGTTACGATACAACGCCGATTGCAGTCCAATACCCCCAAGCTTTTTCGGCTTAGTTATTTCCTCCCAATTGATCAAGTGGATCTTCCTTTTCTGGTCTGTGGATCCCCAAACAATGTTTCTATTAATCCTGTCCAGTTCTTTAGCTAACTTTCGAATTTGACAGATCCAACGGAAAGCCAAGGTAAGATCCAAAATTTTCAACTGTTCTAAACTGTAAATTCGCTGAGATCTGAGTTCTTTTGGAAGATGGAACATTTTTTGAGAAAACCATGATCGATTTTCCCTGATTCACCTTTTGTCCCGAAATGGCGCAAAACTCATCTAAGACCGAGTTGATGCAGTTACAATTTTCAGGGGTGGCCTCTCCCATTAGAATGAGGTCATCAGCAAAGAAAAGATGGGATAAAGTCAAGCTACCTCTTCCCACTTTAATTCCTTTCCATTGTCCTTGCATCACTTTTTCATCGATGAGGAACGCCAGATATTCCATGCAAAGAATGAAGATGTACGGAGAAAGAGGATCTCCTTGTCTAATGCCTCTGGTCGGGTAGAATTTTTCTAGTTTCCCCCCATTAAACAAGATTTCAATTGAAGTCGTGGAGATACAACTCATAATCAACTTAATGACTTTATCAGGAAATTTGAAGAAAAAGAGCGTTCTTCTGATGAAGTCCCACTCAATTCTATCGTAAGCTTTTTCAAGGTCTATCTTAATGATCATACACCCTGTTTTACCCTGTGTTATGCTTTGAAAAATGAAGCACTTCTCTAAGCAGAATGACATTGTCAGAACCCCTTCTTCCTGGGAAAAAACTAGTTTGAAATGGAGAGATGATATTGTTAAGAGCAGGCCTGATTCTATTCACCAGAATTTTTGAAACGACCTTGTAGATAGAGTTGCAAAGACTTATAGGTCTGAATTGGGAGACTGAATTAGGCTGACTACATTTTGGAATTAAACAGATAAACGCCTCGTTCCAACTTGTAGGGACAGATCCTCTTTTAAACACCTCACTGATAGCATCAGTTAGAGAGCTAACCGTACAGTTCCATAACTTTTGGAAGAAAGCCGGATGGAGGCCATCCGGCCCCGGAGCTTTAAACGGTTTAATATCCCAAGTGGCTTTCCTAATTTCTTCTGAGGTGATGAAGTTATTTAGGCGGCGGATTTGATTTTCAGATAAGGCAGTTCTCCAAGAATCGGGCTGATCAACCACCAAGGGTGAGGAAACCTTTGAAGTTGTGAAAAGATTTGAAAAGAATTTTTGAAATTCCTCCTGAATAAGACCCTCATCAAAAATCCAATTTCCCACTAAGTCTTTAATAGCCAAGATCTTATTTCTTCTCCTTTTAACAAGAGTAGAAATATGATAGAATTTGGTATTTCTATCCCGGTCTCTGATCCACTTTGTGCGCGACTTAGCCGCCCAAAGTTTTTCTTCCTGGTCAAGAATCTCAGAAAGCTCTGACTGAAGATTTTTATCTAGAGTGACAATGAAATCATTTGGGGAGTTCGCAATACACTTTTGAGCTTCTGATATCCTCCGAAGGATTTTTTCTTTCCTCTGAAAAACATTTCCGAAGATATCTTTGTTCCAAGCTCTAGCTTTGTCAGGAAAGTGGTTGATGGCAGGAGTGATCCTATTGCTGAATTCGATCCAAGTATTCCTAACCATAATCTCAAAACTTGGGTGATCAAGCCACATAGGTTCCATCCTAAATGGTATAATAACCCTGCTGCCACAATCCCCACCAGATTTTATAAGAAGCGGACAGTGATCAGAGTGGAATCTCGTAAGATGAGTAACTGATGCATTAGGAAAACTAAATTTCCAATCCATATTAGCTAACATCCTATCTAGTCTTTGCTGGATTAATCTATCAGAGTTCCACATATTGACCCAAGTAAACTTTGGTCCCCTAAAGCCAAGGTCAATCAAGTTACAATCACTAATCATATCATTAAAAAGGGATACCCTATTCATGCATATACTATTACCCCCCATTTTCTCAGAACTATTAGTGACATCATTGAAATCACCTACAACTAGCCAAGGACCCGATATAATAGAGGCAGCCGCTTTAAGATTATCCCACAGCAGAAGTCTCTCATTTAAATTAGGGCTAGCATAAATAGCAGACATCACCCAAGAAAGATTAGAAGGCCTAACCTGGATCCTGAAGTGTAATTCCTGCTCTGTAGAAGCAATCTCCGTAATTATAGTCTCATGATCATTCCACAACACTCCCCTAAACCCTCTCGCTTCCACCCCTAGAAACTTGTTGAACGGAAGTTTACCTGCTTGCTCAACCATCCTTTGGCCACTCAGTCTAGTGTCAATTAAAATCAACACAGTAGGATTGTGAGTTTGGATGAGATGCTTTACCGCTTTAACCGCTGCCATATTACCAAATCCTCTAACATTCCACATGATGGATCTCATGTGGGCTTTTTCTGGAACCAAATTATTAGAAAGATGCACTTGATTCATAATTAAACTGCTATTAATACAACCAATCCTATTATGTGGAGTTACTATCATCTAATATCATGTTAGATACCTCACCTTGACCCTCACCTTCCTGAGATTGAGCATTTTTACTAGCTTGTTCGGTACGAACCTTCGCAATATATATTGACCCTTCTTCCACCATATCCGAATGAATTCGCGGCTTACCACCTTTCCTATGTCCCTGGCCTTTGAAAGAGACATCCTTTCGGCTTCCTAATTTTCCTGTGTCCCTGGTCTTGGTGTCCCTCGTCTTGGTGTCCCTGAGCTTTGAAACATTCACAAAAGAAATTAAATTGTTTTTTTCATTACGACAATAATTAGGACTAATAGGAGTAAAATACAATATGTTATCGGTTTGGTTTAGCTTTTCCTTGATAGTCTTAAGCTTTATAGGCCAACTGCCCGCCTCGGCATTCTGGTCCATCCTTTCATTCCGATTCAGTCCGTCGTCCCGAGGCATCCCCCCATTCCAGTCCAGTTTGTCAGGGTGTGCACTCGGCCCATCATTCTGTTTCGGCCCGCCCATACTATCTGGCCCAATAGCCCTCATCGGCCCACCACTCTGGCCCGTCTCTTCCTTTGTTGGCCTCTTCCCCACTTCGGCCCAAACCTGCTTGTTGTCACCTTGAATCTTGTTTGCTGATTGCTTGGAGCTATCAACCCGTGTACTTTCGACAGCATGCATTCAACCCGTTGCGATGACAGCATGCAGTCGACAGCAGCATGCACTTTCGGCTGGCCTTCTTCGACTCCACTACCTTCGAAACGACCACCACTCCCATCTCGGTCCTTCTCCCCAGCTCCATCAACGGTTCTCCCACACTCTTCTTGGCCAGCTCCCCCGACAGTTCCCTCGAGATGAAGACTGCCATTAGCTCCATCGAGATGAAGTGAGCCTCCACCAGCTGCTGTCGTCTCCTTTCCTCCTTGCCCTCGAGCTGCTGCCACCCCACCAACAATAAACAACTCCAATTCCCTTGCTTTCTCCTGCGCACTAAGTGTTGTCCCCTTTGCATCAGTTGTTGTCTTCACCCAACCTGCAGCCTTTGATGTCTTCATCCAACCTGCAGCCTTTGATGTCTTCGCACGAGCTGTTGCCTCCCCACCTGCATTAAACAAACCTATTGCCACCCCACCTGCATTAAACAAACCCTTTTCCCTTGATTCATCCTCTGCACTAGGCATTGTCCCCTCCACACTAGGTTCTCTCCCTTGCTTTAATCCCGAGCCATGCCTATCCCGCTCCCTCGAGCCATTCCTCTCCCTGGAAACCTGGTCGGTTGTTCGCTCCAAACTACCGCTCGACAAGATTCCACTTCGTTGTAAGTTATCCTCATACCTCACATCTTCCATGTCATTCAACGGTTCTCCACTCGCGTCGGTCTGTCCGACACCTTGGCCTACATGTACGACATTCCCGTTGTGGCTCCACCCAGTCACGGTCCCGACCCCATCCTCTTCCCGACGAGCTTCCGACGAGTTCTTCTTCCCGTTAGGTATCCCATTAGCTAGCTTGCCATTGGTTTGTTTCCCGGTGATCGGAGTAGGTAAGATTTCGACGAGATCACCCGTCTTCTTCTGGTTGCCCGTACGGTTATGCGGTAATAGTATTTCCATTTTACTGTTGGACTTTGGCTCGATTATAGGTTTTGATTTATTCTCCCGCCATAATCTAGCCGTTTCTGGTGCCACAGGTCTTTTCCGGCGAGTTACCAACATCCAAGGTCCCCTTTCTCCATTCGACATTTCTGTGGTAGGAGCTGTACTTTTTGGTGCGACAGTTGTACTCGTTGTAATTGAGGCATCCGCTACAGCACTTTTATCAGTTGACGGATCTAACTTACACAATTCTTTTTTGTGCCCTACCATGCCACATAGAAAGCAAATTGATTGAATTCCTTCATAGGAAATTTTTTGGGAATATCCATCAATTTCAATTGACGGGGGAAGAGGTTTGCTCAAATCCATTTGGATACAGAGCCTTGCAAATTTCCATCTTTCAGCGTTTATGGTATGACTATCAATTCTCAACAGGGGCCCTATTGTGTTTCCAATACCCTGTAAAATTGTAGGGTCAAAGAACTCCATTGGTAAGTTAGGCAATCTGATCCAAATAGCTACTCTGGATATATTGGTTATTTCTGGGTTGAATTTGGGTTCCCAAATTCGTATGGATAAAAACTGTCCATTAATGAACCAAGGTCCTTCTCTAAAATATTTATCCATATCTCCCAATAAGGTGAATTTGATTAGATAAAAACCTTCCCCTAGCAAGATACATGACATTTCTCCTTCCGGTTTTCAGAGATTTCGAATTCTCAGCACCATATGATGATAAGGTATGCTCCTTCCTATAATTTTAATGATGATAGATTGATCATACCTTTTCTGTATCCTTGCTTTCTCATCTTTTGATATGTTGTAGGTCAGTTTACCTATTTGTTTCACTTCATCATGGCCTTTTGAGGAAGAAGATTCAGAAGAATTCAAACATTCCTGATAGAAAGCTTTTTTGTATGCCCCTGGAACAATCCCTGTGAGTTTTTCCTTGTAGGAGATGCCGTTTGTAGAGGTCTTCGGTGCATCCTCTTCCATGTCTTGCAGTGTATTCAGCTGATCTTCCTTGAGTTTGGTGTTTCTATTCAAAAGTTCTGCAGTCTCTACTGCAGAGAGAGAGAGTTTGTATAATTTGAGAGCATTTCAGAAGTTGTGATTTTTCTGTTTTTTGATGTCACAACATTTTATATATTCGATTTCGAAATCTAAATGTTTAATTCTAAACTTGATAATGACCAAAAAAAAGTCCTAACTTGTTATATAAATATTTCTTTTTTATTATTTAATTTATAAATAAATAAAATAAGTATAGACAAATTAAATTTAGTGAAGTAACAAATAAATCTAGTAATCTTTTGCTGTTACCAACAAAGTGAAAATAGTTGTTTCTTTCCGTCGAAAGCGTGGGGGATTTTCGTCATCGACCAGAAGAGTGTGTAATTGCCTCGGTGGTGGCCAGCGATCTAGCAATAAGGAGTTTACCATGAGTCCGGTAAGGACGGAACAGGTGGAAACGAAAGCACAAGTCGAACCTCGAGTGTAACCCTAGTCAATCGTCCAATCCAGAATAGAGGTCAATCCCAATCGATAACCTAATTAGCCGAATTAGAGGAGTTAGCAAGAGTGGGTGGGGGGGGGGACGAGAGAAGCGACCGGGAGGGAGGCTATTCGTGGAGAGAAAATCAAACTGAGAAGCTCTGTAAGTATAGCAATAAGCAAGGTGTGTTTTCAACTTGTCTTGCAGAGGAAATATCAATGGAAGCTCGGACCCAACAACACAATCAAACAGAATACGATGATAGAAGATACCCTGGGAATTACGTTGACATCCCAGTGAGTGACGAAGTCAAGATGGATAACCTGTGTATCAGCAAGGTGATAAGAGGGAAGACTGTGAAGACAACAACAATTCACAATGTCCTGCAACATGCGTGGAGCCGGTACGAAGGGGTCAGAGTATAGGAGATGTCAGGTGAGGTTATCCAATTCGAATTTAACAGTGAGCTTGATCAGAAGGATGCGTTAGATTGGAGTCCTTGGGCAATCCCTGAAACGGTGGGATAAGCACATGAGAATAGTTGATGTTAAGTTCAATCTAGTCCAATTTTGGGTGCAAATCCATGGTTTAGAAGTTGAGAAATTCAGTAAACAAAATGCCAAGAGATTAGGGGAATGCATAGGAGAGGTGAAGGAGGTTGACGAAATCATGGGACCAATGGGTTTGGATAGGGATTATCTAAGGATCAAGATAGAAGTAGATACGGATAAGGCTCTGTTAGCTGAAATATGATACACAAGACAGAATGTGCAAGAATTCTGTTTTGGTTGTGGCAAGATAAGGCACATAGAAAGAATGTGCAAGCCCGAGATTGTAATGACAAACTTAGGGGAGGAGGGGATGGTGTACGGGCCATGGACGAGGGTGAAAAGACCAAGGCATAGGGGGCAGAAATGTAGAATCATAGGCAATCTACAAGGGACCAAAAACGTCGGAAATTAAAAAGAAATCATGGAGGGAAATTATGGAGGAAAAGAAGGAAAAGGGAAAGGGAAAAGAAGGGAGAGAAAAGTCAGGCAAAATTGAAAGGGGAAGAAGAGTATAAGAATGGGAATATGGAGAAGGGAAGGCAGAACACAAATGAGCAGGGGAGGAGCAGGGAAGAGATAGAATGTGGAAAGGTCGGGGCAAAGGGAGAAGGAGGTAAACAATATGGGAAAATGGATGCTGATCATGAGAAGTTGACGATGCAGAGGTGGGATGGGGATACGATAAGGGAAGATGGGGATATGCGGGGGAGTAATGTAGTCATACTAGGGAAACCTCAAGTACAGAATCAGATAGTAGCATTCACTGGAACGATAGAGCCTCGACAGAAAGGGGAAACCACAGTGGAAAGAAAGTGGTGCATGGATGAGGGTATCAAAAGAAGAGTAAATCAGTGCAAGGAGCTCGCAAGCGACAAACATAGGGGGGAGAGCCCAAGTAGACAATACCATCACCATCCAAAACTGAGTGTAATACTAGAGAGAAGACAGGCAAGCCGTGAACAAACGAGATGCTTGCCGGACCCAGAGAAGGAAGAGAGAGAAAAAGTTGAGGTGGGGAGGAAGACTGGATGGGGGATATCGTAAATTAATGTAGCGATGATCACAGTCGAACCACAACAAATAGAGGAGGAAGTGACAGCGATAGCTTCAGCAGTAGAAGGAAGAAG
The DNA here is from genome assembly GCA_946814005.1 of Chamaenerion angustifolium. NCBI lineage: Eukaryota > Viridiplantae > Streptophyta > Magnoliopsida > Myrtales > Onagraceae > Chamaenerion > Chamaenerion angustifolium. The sequence continues at coordinate 6,547,909 of OX328270.1, forward strand.
CCCTAGAAATTTTTAAATAGTAGAATCACCTGAAGAATCCCCGGAGCGTGACAGAATGATCATTACAATCCAAACAGGGTTGAACCCTCTTCTTCATAAAGTAAACCTGAAAAGAAAACACGATGAAGACACACAATCTGAGGAGAGAGAAATGGAGGTAAGGAGGATCAAGCGACACAAAGAAGAGCCGAGAGGAAGTGAGATGAAAGGGACTCCGAAAAGGGGTAAAACGGGAGGGAGACAAGGAGGAAGGAAGAGTCCGAGAACAAAGAGGAGGTTAGAAAGAATGGAGCTACAAGGAGAAGGCAAGAGTCCGGGTGGCTGTCCCAAAACAGCCACACGACCCCAATGAATGCAATTAAGTGAAACTGTCGGGGAATTAGATCGGCCCTGACAGTTCCGTACCTTGCCGATCTACATAGGAGGAACAAACCGAAGATTATCTACTTGATGGAGACAAAATACAGCAACACAATTTGTGAAATAGTAAGAAGAAAGTTGAAGATGGACAAAGGATGCTATGTCGAACCAAATGGATTAGAGGGAGGCCTAGCACTATGGTGGAACGAGGAAATAGAGGTTAAGGTGAACTCGAAGGAAATAGCATACATAGACACGACAATTGACCTGAAGGATGGGGATATCAGAATCCACGTCACGTGGATATACAGGAGCACCAAGTGGGAAGAAAGGTTGCATCTGTGGAAAAAGTTGAGGATAATAGAAGGGACACGCACTGGACCATGGGTGTGCGTAGGTGACTTCAACGAGACCTCAAACGAGGAAGAGAAAGAAGGGGGCAGACCGAAGCAACTCTGAATGATGGATGCCTTTAATCTCATGATGCAAGATATCTTACTTGTAGACATGGGATTTAAAGGCCAACCTTTCACATGGTGCAACAATAGGGAGGGAGAGCAAAGAATACGTGAGAGGCTAGACAGGGTGATTGCAAATGCCGATTGGACCGGAAAGTACCCGAGTCTAACAATACACACAAACTATTGTTAGGCTCGGACCATTGTCCACTAGTAATCCAGTTCAAGTCGAAGGAACACAAGGGGCATAGACGATTCCGATTTGAGGCATCGTGGTTAGAAAAATAAGAGTGTGGAGAAATAATCAAGACCACAGGAAGCCATCTCAAAGGAGGGACCGGGCGCCTAGATACACAACAACTTGGGTAGATACCGAGATAAACTCCAGAAATGGAGCAAGATTAACGGAGTGAACAACAAGAAAATAATAGAGGAACTACAAGGACAACTACAATCGGTGCAAAGGCAAACAAGGGCTTATTAACGAAGTCGGATCCGACTTTCCCGACCCGTTTTGAAAAATATTCTTATTTTCACTCGAAATTGTCGGGTCTTGGCGAGCGACTGGTCCGGTAGAGCGGGGCCATCAACCGGTCTGAAAAAATTAAAAGAGTCGCCATCGATTAATTAAAGGATAATCATAATCCTAAAATTGCCTAGGGTACATGGAGTTAACATCCAAGGGCTTGAAAAGGTCTACGTCCAGAGAATCGAGTTCGGGGGTTTGATTACGTCTTAAAAGCTTGCGAGCTCATAATACACCCTTTTCGGTAATTTAGTTTGCTTTTGATTTTTTTTTTCAATTTACCCGAATTGCCCGTTTTGATCATGCTTGGCCCAAAAAGACTACATGCATTTTCTTTAAATTAAACAAATCATGTACATACATTTTTTTATATGAGTTAATTTCAAATATACAAGAGAACTAAATTTAATCGTGCTCGAAAAAAAAAATGGTTTAACTCTTGAACCAAACGTGTCAAAACATGCACAAATGATTTTTGAAGATATTAAACTCGTTGGACTAATTTGTCCCATTTTGAGAAGTTATAGGATGTCCAAAAAAATCTAGGGACCAAAATGCAATTTATTAAAATTTGAGCTGAATAGGAAAAATATTTCAAAAATTGCAGAAATGACCCTAAACTATTCTAGACTTATTCGTAACACTTGGTAAAGCTCCAAAATAACCCAAAACTTATTCTGGACTTATTTGTAACATTTTGAGAAATCAAGGAATGTCTAGAAAAGTTTAGAAATCAAAATGTGTTTTTTTTTTTAAAACGAGCTGAATTAAGAAACAAATTAAAAAACTGCCCAAATGGCCTAAAACGTTTCTGGTTTGCTTTATAACACTCGATAAAGTCCTTGAAATGACCCGAGAGTCCAATGACCGAGTTGTAACCTTCATCAAAGTTTGGGAAGGACCTAAGTCAATTTTGGAAATATTTTTTCACATATACATAATATACATATATTATACATATACATAATATATATATATATAGACATATATAGTATTATATAGACATAATATAAATATATATTATACATATAGATAGATAGATAACATATACATAATATATATATTATACGTATATGTATACTTATACATACATATATATATATATATATATATATATATATAATATTACATATACATAATATGTATTATACATATATATATTATACATATATACTATATATATATATATATATTAACAAGTATATTATACATAAATATAATATATATATATATATATATATAAACTCTCAATTTTATTTCACATTTAGAAAATACAAATATAAGAGAAATATACCTAACTCATTCGGAGTTTAATACCGTACAAGAAACCGAGACCGATAATTATCGATATTTATTTTACTCAATCTCTCTTGTTTTTTTTCACTCAATTTATTTTTCTCTCCCTTTCTTTACTATTTCCTCCCTTTTACCGTAGCTCCCTTCCCCCTATTTATACACAAAATATTTGTAGATATCTGTAGATATTTTGTTATATATTTTTTTATATTGAATTCTCTTGGCTCAATTCCTTGCGTACGGTATTTTGACTCTGAGCCAAAATCAGGTGTTTACAGTTGCCCCTCTTTGAACAGGCGCTCAGGGAAGTGATCTCATGAGTGTATGTTCAAAGACAAACGACTGATTTTGGCTTCTCTTGCTTCATTATTTACATAGTAGTCAAACATTATCGCGCAACTTTCGGAAGTTGGACATCTACAAGTCCCGATTGTTGACGATGATTTGCGGAGACTGAGCGCTTAAATGTTCATCAGCTTGTGACTACCAGAAGTTGGACACCTACAAATCTTGGTCGTCGAGGATGACTTGCGGAGGCTGAACACCTAAAGGCTCCGCTCGTCAGCTTTATGACTCCTAGAAGCTGGATAACTACAGGTCCTGGTCGTTGGCTTGTGACTTGTTGGGGATGACTTGCGGAGGCTGAACACTAAAGGCTCCGCTCATTATTTTTTTAATATTCCTAGAAGCTGGTTAACTACAGGTCCTGATCGTCGAGGATGACTGGCGGAGGCTGACCACCTAAAGGCTCCGTTTTGTTTTTCATCAACGAGCTTGAAGTTGAGGATTTTTCTGGCCAGAGGCATTGTTGAGGATGACTTGCGGGGGTTGAGCACCTCAATGCCCCATTCGTTAGCTTGTAACTTTCAGAAGCTGGACATCTATAGGATCTGATCGTTGGGGATGACTCGCGGAGGCTGAGCCTAAAGACTTCGCTTGTCGGCTTGTAACTTTCAGAAGCTGGACATCAATAGGTTCTAATCGTTGGGGATGACTTGCGGATGCTGAGCACCTAAAGACTCCGTTTGTCGGCTTGTGACTCCCAAAAGCTGGATAGCTACAGGTCCTACTCCTCGAGAATGACTTGCGGAGGCTGAGCACCTAAAGACTCCGTTTGTCGGCTTGTGACTCCCCAAAGATGGATAACTACAAGTCCTGGTCGTCGGGAATGACTTGCGAAGGTTGAAAACCTAAAGACTCCGCTCATCAGCTTGTAATTCACTTTAGAGGTAAAAACCCTTCTCGAGATGTCCAACTACTTGTGCGGACTTCTTAGTCTGTTTTCTCATAAATCGACTTTGGATTCCTTCTTGATGGAATTACCTAAAGTCATTCATGCTATGTTCACAAGGTGTATCCATGCAAGTTGTCGAGGAAGCTCAAATTAATGTCGGTCACAACTTATTTTTATTGCTACTGTGGGAAACAATGCTGTCCACTTTTGAGCATTTTTTTATCTCTTGATTTTCTTTCCTTTTGCTACGGTGTTTTTTTCTTTTTACCGCACCTCCCAGTTCCCCTATTTTTATGCCTAGGGTCGCCCTTTTGAGTTTTCCACCAAGCAGGGATTTGATTCATTTCCTTTTTCCATGATCGCCCTTTTTAGGGATATTTAATCTTGCCCCTCTTCCCTAAATTTTTCCTAAACGGTCCTTTCGGCTTTTCGATTTAGCGGGAATTTCTCTCATTTTTGGAGGCTCGCTTTCTGATTAGGAGTTTTTTTTGCTGCATCCACATTGATTGGATTAGGGAGTTCTGTGTTGTCCATGTCAGTGATGATCATGCCTCCCTCGCTGAAAATCTCTTTGATGACATAAATCCCTTCATATTTAGGTGCCAACTTGCCCCGAGAGTGTGGATTGACTTGAATTTTTTTTTAAATCTCTCGCTTTTCTATCTTTTTGCCACGGTATTTTTTTTTACCGCACCTCTCGGTTCCCTTAATTTTTGCCTAGGTTGCCCTTTCGGGTTTTCAACCTAGCAGGGATTTGATTCCACTCCTTTTGCCATGATTTTCCTTTTGGGGATTTTCAATCATGCCCCTCTTCCCTAAATTTTGACTAAACCTCCCTTTTGGGTTTTCGATTTAGCGGGAATTTTCTCTCACTTTTGGAGGTTCGATGTATGGTTACGAACTCCTTAAGGATAGTATTATCTCACTGCGTCCATATTGATTGGACTGGAGAGTTCTTGGTCATCCATGTCGGTGACAATCATGGCTCCTCTGCTGAAAGTCTCTTTGGCGTCATAAGACCCTTCATATTTAGGCACAAAATTGCCCCGAGAGTCTGGATTGACTCGAAGAATTTTTTTTTCTGAGAATTAGATTGTCTACTTGTAATTCTCTTGAACTGAATTTCCTATTAAATGCACGAGCCATGCGTTGCTGGTACAAATTCCTGTGGTACTGCACGATGAGCCACCTTTTGTCATGAGGTTCAATTGCACGTATCTGCATTTCACATACTTTGACTCGTCCTTCTCTGCCTGGGCGAGGGTCTTAGCTGACGGGAATTCTACTTCAATTTTCAATACAGCTTCGATCCCGTAAACAATGGAGAATGGGGTTGCTCCTGTTGGTGCCTGTATTGAGGTCATGTATGCCATGAGTGCCCAAGACAGGTTATCATGCCAGTCCTTTAATTGCTGCTTCCACTGCGCCATTCATTTGTGGGCGATATGGAGATGCATTTTTATACTTGATCACAACTCAATCCAATTTAGATTTCTGGCATTGCCGGTGATGATTGACTTCAGCATCCCACGACACACAATGATGTCCTGCGTGATGAAAAATACAATGGCCTTTGCCGTTATTGACGTCAGGATAATAAATATGAATCAATGACCATTGGACGCCTTTGGGAAAATCATGTTGATTACATCGATGCCCCACATTGAGAAAACTTGTGGGGAAGTCCTGGAATAGAGCTCGTCCAGTGACGCGTGGATTTGGTCCACGTACACTTGACAGATGTGATATTGTTGGGCATGTTTTATACAGTCAGCCGTCATACTGAACCAAAAGTACCCAAGTCATGCACATTCATGTGTGGGCCGCAACAACCTTCACGAATTTCTTACATTAAATGTTTAGCTTCTTTAGCATTCACGCATCTTAAATGGGTATAGTCGGGTCACTGGGAAATTAATTGCAAGTCATTCCTCGCATGGTCATTCATACATTTTCTCGTGGCGTTCTCTGGGAACTCTGTACGCCAAGTATCTTTTTTATATCAGTGAGTCATGGTTGACCATCTGATTCTTCGATTGTACAACAATAGGCTGAAACCTCTTTGATTTTGATCTCCATTGGCAGTTTTTGGTTTCCCTGCTTCTCTTCTTCGCAGGTTTCATCCCTGCGGTGACGACGTTGCTGGTGTCGCTGCTGTTGTCCCTCCATGAGTTTCTCCACCATTAGGGGAATACGATCAGTTGCAAGTACTTCACCTTGCTGTGACGAAACTTTCTGTAATAGCTACATTTCATGCATTTCCGATCGATACTGCTAACAATGGAGTCTCTCTGCATTGATAACGACGTCTCCCTTCTTGTTAACAATGACGTCTTCCCGTGTCAACAATGGCGTCTCCTCTGCAGGAGTCAACAACAGCGTATGTTCCGTGTAAACAATGGAGACTCTTATGCAGGAGTCAACAACGGCATTTGCCCCGTGTAAACAATGGACACTCTTTTGCAGGAGTCAACAACGATGTCTCTTCATTTCTTTTTAACTCATCTCTGCTTCAGCTTTATCAAACGACAGAGAGTTGTTTTTCTCATCTCATTTACTTTGTAAAACAACCTTCCCTCTTCCGGTGACCATATGTGGTCTGTGGCATGGGTCGGTTTGACTCTGATTGCCACTTCCTCTGAGCGAGGTGTAACATAGCAGACAGACTCAATTCCGGTGATGATAACCTCGATGTCCCTCCTTATTGTGGTACCTATTACTTGTATTTGGTCCCTTTCTGATTGGATAGTTGCATAAGTTGATTCCACCTCAGGTAACAGGTTTTTCTCAGAGTAAATCTTTTTTTCCCTGATCATACTCCTCACTCACTACATTCAGGAATTGATACAATTTGGTATCTGCTTGATTTTATGTTCCAAATCGCAATGTCGTCTGGGCCTGAGGGAGCTTCATCAAGCAGAGCTCCAATTGTGATACCAGTTGAAAATAAGTCTGACAAGCCCTTGTGAGTATCAACGTCATCGGGTTAGATCACTTGTTGCGGGCCTGGGAATGAAACGGAGAGGGGAGGAAACAACAATGTCCTTGAACTTTTGGATAAACGATTCCTTCGGGCAACTTCATAATCTTTGAAATTAGAACAAAAACCCAGTCCTAAAAGTGCCCTTTTCTTTTCAGGTGTGTGATGGTCATATGTGAGAGGTGGACCTTGGTCATGATGGCAATATGTGGGAGGTGGAGCTTCGTTAGGATGACAAAAGTGCCTGACATGGATTGATGAGGTGCCACGATAGCAGTGTTCCTTGGGAAGACGAGGATGGGGATACTGTGGTAATCATGGCTGCCTAGAGCTTAGAAAAGCAAAACTCCGCTTGACCTAGGAGGTCATGCCACTGCACTGTGCGAGAACTCATGGCGTGCATGGTCTGTTCTAGTTGGATGATTCTTTCCTCGTCTTCTTGAGGTGCTGGAGTCGTTGAATGTCGCATGGATTCTCGAAAACCTAAATCCAAAATACCGTAGTAATAAGGACAAATACACAATTGATCATGCATGATTGGTTTTGAAAATTTTGCATGTTCCATTCATTCCATTCGTAGACTTTGATTGCATGTATGACAAAAAAATGTCAAGAATAGTTTAAAAGGATTTAGCCAATCGAAGTCTAGTCCTTAAGACGTTTCACACGACGGGGCAGCTTGTTGAGTGCACTTGTTGCTTGTTCCTTGGTTCGAACGAAGGTCGAGGATATGCATTTTGAAAATCTTTTTCTTTGCCTCGTCCTTGGTTCAAAGGAAAGTCTGAATTATTCAAGGGTGACATTCAACTCAGCTACGTTGCCCCTACATTTTTTCAAGGTGCCCTCACATTGCTAGAATGACGGTGGTTGTTCGGGCCTATCCCCGATTATCTCCTCCGGGTTGAAAGACGGACTTGCAGACGTGTTTTCCACATTCCAAAAGTTAGACAAGGCATCAAGGAGAACCCTGTTGATTTTGTAACTTGTAAGCTCCTAAATCTCGCCAATCTTTTAGTTCACGTATTTCTGATTCCCTTTTGCCATTGCTTTACATATTCGGGCAATTTCGACCGTAGGGGGTTGTATGGCCTTAATGTGAGGGCAATGATTTTTGTTTTCGTCCTTACCAAAGATGGTGCGTGAAATGTCTTAAGGATACAAGATTGAATGAACGGAACTTACATTTTGATTTTTGAGAAATGCAATGCAAGTGCGAGAATTTAACTGCATTAGTAAGACTCATATTACATTTACAACAGTCTGGAATATATAATACAAAAGATTCAATCCTATACATGTCATGATCTATGGCCAAAACAAAACACATTTACATAATGGGTTGAACTTCCATCTAGAGTTATTGGGATGATATCTAATTCCCAACAGTTGGGTCGAATCTTCTTCATGAATTATGAGTCAATCTCGCATCCAAATGCTTGGGCTGAATTCTAATTTACATCAGTTGGGCCCATAAATGGAAATACGCACAAAACTGGTAAAGACTAAACACGGTGTAGAGCTTTTATTCTAAATGGATGCAATTTTCAGATCCTCTGAACCAGCGAAACCTCACCCCCTAAAGAGGTTCACGAGCTCATTCCGATTATCGAGTTGAGTTGTTTGGATGCGTGTCGGCGGTCCAAACCGCTCCGGGCGCATTCCCCTACTAAACTCCCTAAGCTCTTAATGTGCTCCAGGTCCGAGCGGGTAATTGTAACAGCGTGGTGTGTGCAAAACAGGAATTGTTTTTTTTTTTGACTTATTACAATTACATCGCCTTTTGGACAAAATTTGAAACTACAAGCATGAGCAAACGGTCAAAACGGATATGGCAAAGCAAACATGACAAAGCCTAAACCCTCTAAAAGAGGTCCCCAGCGGAGTCGCCAAATTGTCGAAAGTCGGATCTGACTTTCCCGCCCCGTTTTGAAAAATATTTTTCTTTTCGCTCGAAAATGTTGGGTCTTGGCGAGCGACGGGTCCGGTCGAGCGGGGCCATCAACCGGTCCGAAAAAATTGAAAGAGTCGCCATCGATTAATTAAAGGATAATCGGAATCCTAAAATTGCATAGGATACATGGAGTTAACATCCTAGGGCTTTAAAAGGTCTACGTCCAGAGAATCTAGTTCGGGGGTTTGATTACGTCTTAAAAGCTCACGAGCTCATAATCCGCCCTTTTCGGTACTTTAGTTTGATTTTGATTTTTTTTTCAATTTACCCGAATTGCCCGTTTTGATCATGTTTGGCCCAAAAAGACTACATGCATTTTCTTTAAATTAAACAAACCATCTACAAACATTTTTTTTTATGAGTTAATTTCAAATAAACAAGAGAAAACTAAAGTTAATCGTGCTCGAAAAAAAAATGGTTTAACTCTTGAACCATTCTAAACGTGTCAAAACATGAACGAATGATTTTTGAAGATATTAAACTCGTTGGACTAATTTGTCCCATTTTGAGAAGTTATATGATGTCCAAAAAAATCTGGGGACCAAAATGTAATTTTTTAAAATTTGATCTGAATTGGAAAAATATTTCAAAAATTGCAGAAATGACCCTAAACTATTCTGGACTTATTCATAACACTTGGTAAAGCTCCAAAATAACCCGAAAATTATTCTGGACTTATTTGTAACATTTTGAGAAATCATGGAATGTCTAGAAAAGTTTAGAGATCAAAATGTATTTTTTTTTATAAAAAAATGAGCTGAATTAGGAAAACAATTAAAAAAATTGCACAAATGGCCCAAAACTTTTCCGGTTTGGTTTATAACACTCGATAAATTCCCAGAAATGACTCGAGAGTCCAAGGACCGAGTTGTAACCTTCATCAAAGTTTGGGAAGGACCTAAGTCATTTTTGAAAATATTTTTTCACATATACATAATATACATATATTATACATAGTCATATATAGTATTACATAGACATAATATAAATATATATTATACATATTAGATAGATAACATATACATAATATATATATGGGTTAATAGTCAAAGTGCCCCCTAATGTTTGGGCGAAATTTAGGATTGCCCCTTAAAGTCTAAAATTTTAAATATTAGTCCTAAAGTTTGGACGATTTTAAAAATTGCCCCTTTCCGTCCTCTGACTGTTAATTTTGGACGGAAAACACAACATGTGCCCTGCACGTGACTTCACTTAAGATTGAAAGACCAAATTGCCCTACCCTCTTCTTCTTCATCGTTCCTACCTTCTTCTTGGTCTTCGTAAACAGAGCATGGCTTCGTAAACAGAGCATCGCTTCGTATCCGATTCGTTACGAAGCTGGACACTCCATTGAAGGTTCTTGCTGCTTCAATAGCAATCCCTTCAAACGGTACCCGGCTGGACCTTTCCAGAATCGTCAATAATTTCCTCAAATCTAGTATGTTATCCTACTGTTCGACTCAAACAATAACTGTTTGGCATTTTCGGCGTGGGTCTTCCTTGTTATGCCAAATTTATGCGTCATTGACCTGGGTATAGAATGATTGAGAAGGTAATCTCCTTGTATTGGGATGCCTCAGACAAGGAAAAGGCCGTTTCCTTTGTCAAGGAAATCTTGAGTAGGGGTATCTCTTATTCGATAGACCATCATGGAGGTGGACCAACTGGTTATCTTTCTTGGAAGATGATGGTAAGTATTCAGTCCTTTACTTATAATATGCTTTTTTTTTTCTATTTTAAATGTCCTAATTGATGGTGATAATGAATCCAGGTTGAAGGATATTACAGAGAGGCAGTCAACTTGGTAATCTCGTTTCACGAATCCAATCTAAAGACGGAGGTATACAGCTACCTGATTGCAATGACGGATGTGGTAAAAGAGTTAAATGAATTTTCAAAAGCTTTACGTAAACTTAAAGGCTTTGCAAGGAATGGTGTAATATCTCATCTAGACAAACAAAATGTGGAGTTAATAGAGAAGTATCAGTCCAATCTAATAGATGATGGGGTTCGAATTGCCAACTGGGTTCTTCATCAACAACAAGAAGATGGACAAAGAATATCTTCTAATACTCAACACCTGCATGGAACTGTGCATGAGAGGCTCCTCGCCATGTACATATGCGCAGGTCGGTGCAGAAGGCGAGGTCTTTGTTCCGGGGATGGTGGGGGACAGTACTATGAACAGACAACAGCAGCAGACTCCTCACAGAAGAGACATCGCCAATATCCGGACGAAGCTCAGGGATCTTCTCCGCTGCAGAGCTCTCCGCTGCCGTCCTGTCTCCACCACCAATCCTTCCCCCACGTAGAACCATTCGACTTCACCTCCTTCTCCTGAGATTCATCGCACGGCGGCACAGACTTGGAGTTAAATATAGATGTATCGATTTAAATAATGATTTATTTTGTATTTTAATTGAATAAAATAATTATTTATTATGTATTTTAATTGAATAAAATAATTATTTATTTATATGTGTTGTTAAAGCAAGGAAAAACGTGACGTGTCTAGTTATAGAATGAGGGCATTTTGGTCTTTAATATTTATGTGAAGTCATGTGCTAGGCACATGACTGTTTTCCGTTCCAAATTCACAGACAGAGGACGGAAAGGGGCGATTTTTGAAATCGTCCAAACTTTAGGACTAATATTTAAAATTTTAGACTTTAAGGGGCAATCCTAAATTTCGCCCAAACATTAGGGGGCACTTTGACTATTAACCCTATATATATATATATATATATTATCCATATACATAATATTTATTATACATATATATAGTATTACATAGACATAATATAAATTTACATTATACATATACATATATATATAAATATATTAACAAGTATATTATACATAAATATAATATATATATATATATAAACTCTCAATTTTATTTCACATTTAGAAAATAAAAATATGAGAAAAATATACCTAACTCATTCGGAGTTTAATACCGTACGAGAAACCGAAACCGATAATTATCGATATTTGTTTTTACTCAATCTCTCTTATTTTTTTCACTCAATTTATTTTCTCTCCCTTTCTTCACTATTTCCTCCCTTCTACCGTAGCTCCCTTCCCCCTATTTATACACAAAATATTTGTAGATATTTGTTTAATTTTGTTTTTATACCGATTTCTCTTAGTTCGATTCTTTGCGTACAGTATTTTGACTTTGAGCCAAAATCAAGTGCTTACAGGGACAATATGAGCAAAGAAAAGGAACTGCATATAAAAAGACAGCTCGAGGAGGCATGGAAGAAGGATGAGGAATACTGGAGACAGGAATCTCGAGTTTAGTGGCTACAAGAAGGAGATAGAAACACGAGATACTTCCACCAATCTTCAATACAGAGGAGAAGGGAGAATCAGATAAGAAGAATACAAAGGGTGGATGGGACCTGGACTGAGAAAGGGGAGGAAATAAAGAGCAAATGTGAGGGATATTTTAGGAGAGTATTCCAAACGGAAGGTAGCGTTGGAATGGAGGACCAATTAGAGGAGATACACACAATGATCAGTGATCGTACAAAGAAACATTAACAAGAAGGGTCACTAAGGAAGAGGTGAAAAGAGCAGTGTATCAGTTGGGGGGAGGGAATAAAGCACGGGGTACAGACGGATTTCCAAGAGTCTTCTATCATCGTTTCTGGGATGTACTTGGGGACGACATCTTCAATTCGGTACATTCTTTCTTTGAAACAAGTAGATTACTACATGGTTATTGCTATACTGACATTGTTTTAATCCCTAAAGTGTCAAACCCGACTAACCCAACCCAGTTTAGGCCAAATAGCTTGTGTAACTTCAATTACAAAATCATTTCCAAAGTACTAGCCAATAGACTTAAACTTGTGCTCCCAAATATCATAACACCTTTCCAAAGTGCTTTCATTTCTGGCAGGTTCATTCATGATAATATTCTTATTACACATGAGGACGAACAAAAAGGCGAACAGGGAGGAGTGTGCAATCAAACTAGATATGAACAAGGCCTATGATAGGGTAGAATGGAGGTTTGTGGTGGAGACAATGAAAAAGATGGGCTTTGCTGAGCTATGGTGCAAATGAATGGAAGAATGCATAACAAAGGTCCAATATAGTGTAATAGTGAATGGAGACAAAATAAACCGATTTAGGCCAACAAGAGGATTGAGACAGGGAGAACCGGTTTTACCCTATCTCTTCATACTAGTTCCAGATGTGTTGTCAAGACAAATCAGCAAGGTAGTAGAGGCGAAGAAGATAGAAGGCATACGAATGAAGCAAACATGCCCTGAGATACACCATCTCATATTCGCGTATGACTCAATTTTCTTTATGAAGGCAGAAGAAGGGAATGTGAGAGCCTTAAGGAGCATACTAGACAAGTATAGAAAGGCTTCAGGGCAAAGTGTTAATCTAAACAAGTCATGTATCCAATTCAGGGCAACGGTCCGAGAAGCAACAAAGGAAGGGATAAAGGAGGCATTAGGGATAGAAGCAGTAGAGAATGCGGGAAATTAACTCGGTATACCAATGAATTGGGGACGGTCTAAAAAAGCGGTGTTGAGATACATAAAGGACAGGGTACTGAGGAAAATCCACGGATAGAAGGCGTTGTTCTTGAATAAGGAGGGAGGGTAAGGAAGTATTAATTAAGGCGGTAGTAACGGCAATACCGACATATGTGATGACGCTATTCAAACTGCCTAGAACATGGTGCGAGGAGATTTCTAGGATGATAGATAAGTTTTGGTGGAACGGGAGGGATGAAAGAAGGACCATGCACTGGGTGAGTTGGAGGAAGATGACGATGCCGAAGGACATGGGTGGACTAGGATTCAGGGACCTGTGGGACTTTAATAAAGCCATGCTAACTAAAATGGCATGTAGGTTACATGACAATCCGACATCGCTCTGGGCCCAGGTGATGAAAGGGTTATACTTCCCGAAAATGAACTTCATGGGGGCGACGCATGGAGCGAGACCGTCTTGGGCATGGAACAACATATTGCATGGAAGGTAGGTGATGAAGGAACATGGAGTCTGGCAGGTGGGGAACGGGAAGAAAATCAAGGTCTTTGGCGAGCCATGGGTTCCGGGGAGGACGAGCTGGCAGATCCAACAACCTCCGGAAGCATGGGACGAGGGGGAACTTCGAGTGGAACACCTGATCGAGAAGAACACTCGAACATGGAACTTACAACCGATCGGGCATATGATATCGGAGGATAAGATACAAGATATACAATCTATCTACCTTGGCAGGAAAGACACCGAAGATAGATTGGTATGGCCAACGTCGCGGAAGGGGGCACCAGAACTGAAACTCATCTATCGAAGACTAAGGAATTTGAGTAATGGCGAGATGGAGTCAAGAACCGAAGTGAGCAACAATAGCGGATCGCCGATGTAGGCTAAGATATGGAAGGGGAAAGCATCGCCAAAGGTAAACCTTTTCTTTGGCAAGCAGGTCACAACTCTATCCCGGTTCGAGAAGTGATAGAGAGGCGAGACATTGAGGTCACTCGAACCTACCCTTTCTGCAGTGAATCGGAATATATGGAACACGCACTGATTCAGTGTGATTGGGCGTGGAGCGTGTGGTTGGGGAGCTTGGGGATACGTTGACCAACTGAATGGGAAAGAGGCCAAGGAGACTGGATCAGCCATATACTAAGTGTAAACACCTGATTTTGGCTCGGGGTCAAAATACCGTACGCGAGGAACCGAGATGAGAAAAGTGGAGACGAAGAAAAAAGTAAAAAGAAAATAAATCCTATACCCTAAACCCCAAACCTTAAACCCCAAACCCTAAAGCTTAAACCTAAAACTCTAAACCTGAAACCCTAAATTCCCAAACCCTAAAATCCCAAAACCTTAAACCCCAAACCCTAAAGCCTAAACCCCAAACTTTAAACCCCAAACCCTAAACCCTAAACCCCAAACCTTAAACCCCAAACCATAAACTCAAACCATAAACCCAAACCATAAACCCCTAAACCCATGGCACCCATTTTTGGCCAAACATCCACCACTGCATCCATTTTCGTCCAAATTCCCACCATTCCCCAAATCACTCCCAATTTCTCCCAATTGGTACCAAAAGTCTCCTAATTGTCATCACCATTTGACCACTTGATCACCTTTGCTCATCCTTAGCCAAATTATCTCCAATTATCATCAAAACTCCTCCTAATTGTCAATCACCTCCCAATTGTTAATCACCTCCCAATTGCCAATCACGTTTGCCCAATTGCTATCACCTTTGCCATCCACCATGCATTGTCCATGTTTATCATCTATTTGGAGGAGAAAACTCTATAAATACAAGGTGAATGCTATGGTGTTTGAAGGAGGGAGTTAGTGAAGGAATTGAAGAGAAATAGGGAAGAGAAGAGTGATTAGAGAGTAAAAAAAAAAAGAGTGAAAAAAATATATATCGGTAATTATCGATCTCGGTTTCTCGTACGGTGTTTAAGTTCCGAACGATTTAGGTATATTTTTCTTGCATTTAATATTGTATTTGTATTTCCTAATGTTATTATTTATGTAAAAAAAAGAAGAGAAGAGTTTATATACATATGTTCTATATTTATGTATAATATATATTTATATTATGTTTATGTATTACTATATATATTTATATTATGTTTATACTATTATATATATATGTATAATATATATTTATATTATGTTTCTGTATTACTATATATATCTATACGTATAATATATATTTATATTATGTTTATGTATTACTATATGTATAATATATATTTATATAATGTTTATGTTATCTATTTATGTATATGTATAATATCTATTTATATTATGTCTATGTAATACTATATATATATATATTATGTATTATGTATAATATATGTATATTATGTATATGTGAAAAAAATAAATTAAAATTGACTTAGGTCATTCCCAAACTTTGATGAAGGTTACAACTCGGTCCTTGGACTCTCGGGTCATTTCTGGGACGTTATCGAGTGTTATAAACCAAACCGGAAAGGTTTTGGGCCATTTGTGCAAATTGTTTTTCTTAATTCAGCTCTTTAAAAAAAATACAATTTGATTTCTAAACTTTTCTAGACATTCCATGATTTCTAAAATGTTACAAATAAGTCTAGAATAATTTTCGGGTTATTTTTAGAATTTTACCAAGTATTACAAATAAATCTAGAATAGTTTAGGGTCAATTCTGTAATTTTAAAAAATATTTTCAGGTAAGTTATTTTTTTTTTCGAAAATTACAATTTTTATTCCTAAATTTTTCTGGACATTCCATGACTTTTCAAAATGTTACAAATAAGTCTAGAATAATTTTCGGGTTATTTTAGAACTTTACCACGTGTTACAAATAAGTCCAGAATAGTTTAGGGTCATTTCTGCAATTTTCGAAAATATTTGTCCAATTCAGCTCAAATTTTTATAAATTGCATTTTGGTCCCTATATTTTTTTGGACATCCTATAATTTCTTAAAATGGGACAAATTAGTCCAACGAGCTTAATATTTTCAAAAATTATTCATGCATGTTTTGACACGTTTAAAATGGCTCGAGAGTTGAACCATTTTCTTTCAAGCACGATTAACTTTAGTTCTCTCTTGTTTATTTGAAAAAAAAAAAAATTGTTTGTACATGGTTTGTTTAATTTAAAGAAAATGCATGTAGTTTTTTTTGGGCCAAGCATGATTAAAACGGGCAATTCGGGCAAAAATTGAAAAAAAATATTTCAAAAGCAAATTAAAGTACCGAAAGGGCGGATTATAAGCTCGCGAGCTTTTAAGACGTAATCAAACCCCCGAACTCGATTTTCTGGACGTAGACCTTTTTAAGCCCTAGGATGTAAACTCCATGTTCCCTAGGCAATTTTGGGATTCCGATTAGCCTTCAATTAATCGGTGGCGACTCTTTCGAAATTTTCGGTCCGGTTGATGACCCCGCTCGACCGGACCCTTCGCTCGCCAAGACCCGACATTTCAAAAACGAAAATTTAAAAATATTTTCCAAAACGGGTCGGGAAAGTCGGATCCGACGTCCGACACTAAGCATGGATGAAGACATGGGCGAGACGGGCGAGAAGGGGAAACTACGAGCGGAGATCGTGGCATGGGAGATTTGGAAGGAGCGATGTCGTGCGATCCATGAAGAAGAGCAGCCGAGACCGAGTCAAGTCATTAATGCAGCTCAAATACTTGCCGAAGAGTGCTGGGGGACAAGGACATCAGCCGAAGGTGCCCAAACACGAGTCAACCGATCGAGACGAGCAAGGTGGACGAAATCAGGTATCAATACGATCAAACTGAATTGTGATGGTGCTTGGGATGGAAGGATCGGGAGAGGGGGAACGGGGGTTGTAGCTCGGGACTGGAATGGGAAAATTGTTGCAGGTCGGCATACCAACGGAAGGGAGACCAAGGCGATATTGACGGAGGCAATGGAGGTGCTACATGCGGTAGAATTGGCGGTGCACAATAGATGGACCGAGGTGATAATTCAATCGGACGCACAGGTCATAATAAATTGTTTGAAAAAACCGGAAATTGGTATGGAATGGGAGATTCAACACGTCTTAGAGGACACATTGGAATTATCGAAAAGAATACCTAAGGTGAACTGACAATTTGTTAAAAAAGCGTCAATAGATGTGTTAATTGGGTCGCTCAGAGATCTAGACAGGGGATGTGTCCAGTGAACTGGACATTTATACATCCACCTCAACTTATTTCGTTATGTATGTTGAATATTATGGGTTCGGATAGTGAATGAGGATGAAGTGATTATGTTGGGAAAAACAAAATAATAAATCTAGTAATTAATCATATAAGTTATGAATTTTAAAATATCGCTTACAAATATAATGTCCGATGCCTACATATTTTCGTCGAAAGTATAATTAAAGAGATATAATTTTATTTGATTAATTTAGATAATAATATGTCAGAAAACATGCAATTTTAAATTTTAACGATAATTTGTAAATCCAAATTTCTGATATAGCACAACCACCCATTATTTCACACCTAGTGTGTGTACCTGTTCTTCACACGTTTCATATATGTATATATATATATATATATATATATATGTATGTATGTATATATGTCTGCAGGTAAAGACGATTCAAGAGACAAGGAAATCACTGCAATTCTCCTTTTGGATCGTAATTATTGAAATTATATTTTCAGTGCATCATTAATTCGTTTTGTAGATGTTTTTGGCAACAGCTAGCAGAGCAGAGAGCTACCTACCTACCCTCTCTCTAATTTTCTGCAGATCGTTTTGCTGTTCCTTTATATGAACATATAGAACCAGCAGTTTGATTGAGGTTGTGAAGGTAAGAAACCCAACCATTCATATTTCTCTCTCAACATTACTTCATTTGTTCTTCACTTACTATATTATGTATGAATATATATATAGATAGATATAATTCTAAAATTTATATGTTCATGTGTTCTTACTTGCAAAGCTTAAATAGCAAGATCATATAAGGTTCATGACTGAATCTGATAACTTTGCAAGAAGTCAGCTGAGCTGAGACCATGTTCTTACAGATTTGAAGAAGTCAAAAGAAGAGGAAGAGTTCATTCATTAGGTGATGATGGGTTTCAATAAGAACAAATTTATCAGGTTGTCGATCATTTCGTTGTTTGTTAACCAACTGGTTTTTCATTAAATAAATGTTTTTTCTTCTTATGTTGTTTGCAGGTTTAAAGAGTACGTAAGTCCTGCGCATCATCATCATCATTATAGCATGAGGGAAAGCTTTGAATCGGGTAAAATTCGTGGATGTTTGAATGTTGTCCAAAGAGGATGGAACAAGGGGTGTGAAATGATGAGAAAATCTTTCATACAACAACGAAGACGACGACCAAGTTCATCTAAATCATCAGAACTGGATCAAGCTGCAACTCAAATACTTAGCAATACAGATGAGAAACATAATAATGTGATTAACCCTAACGGCAACTTTCTTCAACAGTGGAACAAAGGAATGCTTATACTGTGTCTCTTTGCCCTTGCTCTGGACCCTCTCTTCTTTTACATTCCAGTGATTGATCTGATGAAGAAATGCTTGGACCTTGACAAGAAGATGCAGACGGCAGCCTGCATTCTAAGGACATTAGTGGATGTATTCTACGTATCTCATATAGTAATTCAGTTCCACACAGGCTTCATTCCTCGATCTTCCCAAGTGTTTGGGAGAGGTGATTTGGTTGATGATCGTTTTGCTATAGCTCGAAGATACTTGTCTTCATACTTCTTTCTTGACATACTAGCAATTCTACCACTCCCTCAGGTATTTCTTTTGTTAATGACGTCAATCCAATCACATGTTTACTCATATTATTATTTAGAATCATCTATTTTGATATTTACACCTATATGGTGCATTATCCATATTGATATTTACGCATTGTTATTTGCATCGACGTTACAGTAATGTTTGTGTTAAAATAACAATTTTGTCCTCTTATTAATCTTCATCTTTTATTAAACTTTGAACGATTCAAGCCCAAAAATGAAAATTTGAATTTTATTATGTATTCGAATTGAACCCAGAAATGTGAATTATTCCAATTTGTGTTTTTTTTAAATGAAGATGAATATGATAGGAAAATCGTCAATTTTACGAAAAGTGTAACATTTAATGGAAGAATTGGACATGATAATAATTGTGGTGCATTTAACCACCAAACATGGAAGTAAACTAAATCGCATAAAAATAACATATTGTTGTAAATACTCACACATGGTAAACACATAGATGCACCGAAACTATTAACCTGTTTGAAAATAGGATCATGGATGCCAAGATACACACATGACAATGCTGTGCTTATGCTATGCCTGCAGATTATGGTCTTGTGGGTGATCCCCTTGCTTCCAGTGTCAATAGGATTCATCACGAAGGAATCACTCCAGTTCATAATACTTTTTCAATGCATACCAAGAATTGGAAGAATATTTCCAATCTACAAGCAAGTCAAATCAACTTCTGGATTTCTCACACAAACCCCATGGGCGGGTGCTGCTTTCAATCTTTTCCTATATATGCTGGCTAGCCATGTAAGTTTCACAATCTATATATACTACAAGAGAAGAAGAATGGTTGTTTGCTCTTAAATAAATGACTACACTTTAAAACTAAACCCCAGAAAAACAGTGCTACTATCTCCCATATTTTTAGTGTTAATAGTTATGAATTTGATCAACAACTGTATATATAGGCGGCTGGAGCACTCTGGTACTTGATATCAGTCGAACGACAAGACACCTGCTGGCACGACACGTGTGATCGTATCAGGTGTTTCTCCAACTACTTGTATTGTGATGAATTACGCCCAGAGTCTGAATCAATCAAGTTCATTGCCTCCATGAAAAATTCGTGTCCACTCAACAATTCCGACGACATTACCGATCCAACAACATTCGACTTTGGAATCTTCATTGATGCTCTTCGTTCTCGTGTGGTAGAGTCAAAAAAATTCCGTCAGAAGCTCTTCTATTGCTTCTGGTGGGGTTTCAGAAACCTTAGGTACGTACGTATATATATTTTTGATTATATATAGTCATTTTGTTAACAGTATTATATATTGATCTCGTTTTGAATACATGGATGCAGTTCTCTTGGACAAGACTTAAAGACGAGCTTGTTTGTTGGTGAAATAGTGTTTGCTGTTGGGTTGTCCATAGCTGGGTTGGTTTTGTTTGCTCTTCTTATTGGGAATATGCAGACATATCTGCAGTCAATATCAGTCAGAATAGAAGAGATGAGAGTGAAAAGGAGAGACGCAGAGCTGTGGATGTCACACCGCATGCTTCCCGATGACATGAGGAAGAGAGTACGGCGGTATCAACAGGATAAATGGCAGCAAAACAGAGGGGTGGAGGAAGAGGGGTTGATCAAGAACCTGCCAAAGGACCTGCGCAGAGACATCAAGCAACATCTTTGCTTGACATCACTCATGAGGGTGGGTTGTGCGTGTTTATATATATATATTTATGCATTATATATAATATTAACTAATTTGTTGACTGAATATGGAGTTCAGGTTCCCATGTTTAAGAAAATGGATGAACAATTGACTGATGCCATGTGCGATCGTCTGAAGCCAGTGTTGTTTACTGAGAAGAGCACAATAGTACGAGAAGGTGACACAGTGGATGAGATTTTGTTCATCATTCGAGGTAAGGCCTTGACAAAGACAACAAATTATGGTGGAAGAAATGGATTCTTCCACACAGATGTGATCAAAGTAGGTGATTTATGTGGAGAAGAGCTGCTGACTTGGGCTTTGGATCCATACTCCACACTTCATAACCTCCCAGCATCAACTCAAACTGTGTACACCATATCCCAGTTAGAAGCTTTTGCACTTGAAGCTGAGGACTTCAAGTTCATAGCTTCCCAGTTCTCAAAACGACTTCACAGCAAGCAGCTGCAGCACACATTCAGGTTTCATTCTCAACAATGGAAGACATGGGGAGCTTGCTGCATCCAAGCAGCATGGCGAAACTACATCCAGAAGAAGAAAGAAAAGGCTCTGCGTGAGGCGGAACAACCATTGCTATTGTTCAACTCTCATATTATTACTAATCTAGGAGTGGATGAACAAGGAAGTGCCACCAAATCATCATCACCAACTACAACACCCATTGGTGCATCCATTGATGCTATAAGGTTTGTACCCCATTTGCGTCGAACCCTAAGATCCAATTTCTCATCAAGTCCCAGTAGTGGTAGAATCCTTTCTCCTCATAAGCCAGATGAGCCAAACTTTGGTAATCAATAATAATGTATTGTATCTATTTACCTTTCAAAATAGATGATTATTAAGAGATGGTATTTGCATGCTAATGTAGAACAAGTGAATGTCTGGCGTTGTTGCAAAGGGAAGGATAACTGATGTTTCAATGATATCCCTTAAAAGAAAACTTCCAGCATACTGAACTATAACCAGTTTAAAAATTAATTAAAATCCAAATAATAAATAATATAACCTCACTGCTAAATATGGGTGAAAGAAAAAACAAGTGAAACCGGTCAAAATCAAACTAAACGAGAACGAAAAAAATGGATCGAAAATAAGTGGAACATATAATATATATATATGATTTTATTTTTAATTAAACATCAAGTCGTTGCCGTTGAAGAAAAATGAAAAATAAAAATAAAAAAGTCAACTTTGTGGCGTGTATTCAATACACGCTACCCTGGTGTGCACATATATCCAGATTTCGAAATATTTTATTACATATTTACTTTTCTAAAAAAAAAAAAAATCAAATGTCTACTTTTTCAAAAAACTCCAACATTAGGATAATCAAAATTTAAATCACTATTTAAACTCGTGAAAGGGTTCAGTTAACGAATTCGCATAGGTGGGGCACTACTCAACTTTCCATTCAGCAACTTCTTCATCAAGAGAATGTCTTCACGAGTGCATTCGACAAACGCTTCCATGTCTTGATGTCGTTCCCGCACCAATCCTGGCTCATCTTGCAGGCCACAAGCCCACCCAACCATGGTTTTTACCAGCTCAGTTTCAGCATCAAATTCTTCACCGAGCATGCTCCTGATTTTTGCAACACGTTATTCGTCCAGCATCATCTCTCGATCTTCACTTGAATAGTTTCTCAGGGAGAAAACATCTCTGATACCACTGTCACACGGGCTTACCTTAGGGGTAATGTTTCCGCCTAATTAAGGATCTGCTGGCGTGATTGCACAACCAATCACCAATCCGAACAGAAATGCAACGCACTTCAAATCACTCTGCACACAAGATCACGCAAATGTGGGACACTTGCCTTTATTAATTCGTAAAGGCTAGAAGCCAGATTACACACTCACAATTTAGCTTCTCATAATCACTATCAGTTTCACTTATAGCCGTGGACGAAATTTGATAATAACACTTGGGTTCAATGCCATTTTATAAACCCCATTTTATCTAATAGAATTATATCTATATCTATAAGAACCTAGATATGATTAAGATATAATTTGGTCACCAACTCCTTTGCAGATAATATTATATCCTTAAGGAGATCACAAGCATACTCGAGATGATTCAGATCTTCATCTTCGGTTTGGACTTCGCAACTCAGTCACTCGCATAAGTTCCCGCAGTCTTCATTCGACTACGGCTTTGGCTGAAGCCAAGCTTTGCCGCTTGTATCACTTTCGTGCTTTCACCGTACCCGCTGCACTTGCCAAGCACGTGCACTGCACGTTTACTTCGGAGCTTATCATCAAGGAACTTCATTCGCGGGACTTTTGCTTACACGCTGCTTCAAACGCTTGGCTTGTCCGCCAACACTCGCATTCTGCATGATTTCTTCGAATGCTTGCCCTCCTGTGAAGGTACCCACTCTTCATGCTTCACTCCACGTATGTTCTACACTTCGTTCCTCGATTCAATTCTGACTGCCTTCCTTCCTTGCCAAGGGACACACAATGCACTGCCGAGGGAGGCTTGCTGCACCAGCCAAGCTGCCCCAAGCATTCTTCCATCTGTAAGTATCCTGATCCTTCTCGAAACACCAACACTTTGCTACGATCAATTTATTTTGCCATTCATTCGCGTGTTAGGCATTGGTTGACGTGTCTCTTATAGCAAATCCACGCCACCAAGCATAGCCGATTTTTAGGGGTGTGACAAACTTCCCCTACCACACAAAGTCGACGATCTCGTCGACACAGATTCAAGGTCTTCATTTTCCCAAAGCATTGTTTCCCTGATCCATGTCGCATCTTCCCTTAGTTTATTTTTCCAAAGTACTAAGTACTCTGTCTGTCGGTTCTTCTTGTTGTATCCGAACGTTCGATGCTCAAGAATCTGTTCTACTTGATCCCCCAACTCAGTCTGCATGCCAAGTGGTGCTCGTTTCTCCTTCACACATTCGACTCGTTCAAAGTCCTCATGAAAAGGTTTGAGAAAACTTACATGAAATTTTGGATGGATATTCATCCGTTCCGGCAACAGTAGTCGATATGCCGTAGCTCCAACTCGTTTCATCACTTCAAAGGGGCCTTCATAACGTTTGAACAGAGCTTTATGTCATATCTTAGTAGTTAGCTTCTTCCACATTTGAGGAGTCGGCTTCAGCATCACTTTATCACATGTTCTAAATTCCAACGATCGACGTCGTTGATCCGCATATTTCTTCATCCTTCTCGCAGCTTTGTTCAAACTATACCTATTTAAATCACTATTTAAACCCGCAAACAACTATTTAAATTTTGAAATCACTATTTAAACCCCTAAGGTAGGCTGACAGTTTTCTGTACTGTTTCAACTCTTTGTCTCCCTAATGTAACCCTTTAGGTTATGACATTGCTTCGATATTGTCCCAAAGGAGGTGTAATCATTGTCTGATTTTTTCTGGATATAACCGTTCATTTTCCCCATTTTTGGCTATAAAAATCCAACTTTTGTCACTTAGCACTTTACACGTCCAAGTTTTCTTATTTTCATAGTTCAAGTGCTCCTTTCTATGTAGTTCAAGCTTTTCTCTTAAGCCTTTTCACTCACCAAAAAAATCTTATCTTTACGATCATGGATGACAACAATAATCAGACTTCCGGGAAGGGTTCGTCTTCTAAACCTTCTCCAACCCATTCTGTGTTTGGGGCAGAAACCTACTGTTAGGGTTTCCAACGCCCCTCTTTCCATCAAGGATGCTTCTACCCCGGTGCAGGACCAAAGGGTCTTTGTGCTGAAACCAACCTCTGGAAGTCCGGTCATCGCACTGATCGTGGTGGACGTGGCTGAGACCAATTTTCTGGGTTTTTCTTTGACATGTAGTTTTTTGCCCTTTCTTTTTCCTTTTAGGCGGTAAAATTCCCTACTTTTTGTTATTTTAGTCTTTATTCTTGCCTTTCCACGATGTTTTTCTTAGATATTAAACCCAATGAATTGAGGCTGACTCAGTTCAAGGTCGTGGTCGCCTTGACATGTTTAGGAGAAGCATAGGCACCTAGGTATCCGGGCCTAGGGCTGCATTACCCGCGTGAAGAAGAGGTTTACGTCTATTGCGACCTAGATTGATGTTGGGTTGTGTTTTCCTCTTTGTGACGATCTGAAGGTTCTATGTTGCTATTACAGGATAGGTCCCACACAATTTGTACCCAACGCCATCTGAATGTGGGTTGGGTTCAAATTTATGTGTTTTCATCACGGATGGATGTATTCACTTTCTATCGGTTGGATGTCGGGGTTAACCACCTTCATCACTTCCAAACTCGCTGACCGAAGTTTGAGGAATGGACGAGCCAGACATGGAACTGGAATGTTCACTTTCGACTGGTGGACGACTTTCGGGCCACCAACTCAAACTACAAGAAGTATTATTTCTTCTATAAAGGTGGTGTACTTTGGGATCTGTACCAGTCAGAACGGGATATTCCTCTGAGTTTTGGCGAGCTATCGGGGAGTGACCGAAATGCCATTGATGACTTATTCCAATGTCATAAGAAGTCGGGCTTCTGTTCAGTTCACTCTGTCACGGAGACTTCAGAGTCCATGCTTAGGCAAGCGGACATTCAGCAGTCTGCGCCAGTCTCTATTTACCTGGGTAATTTTCTGATCCTTTTCTTTTTCTGGTTGTTGTAGGCACTCGGAGACCTAAATTTCTTAGTCTCTTTTCCATGCAGGCTAAGACAGGGTTGTTCACTGCCCAGGCAACCTTTATTCCATGTTCTCCTCCTTCAAGGCGTGCGACTAAACGTAGGCTTGAGGAGGAACATACTGGGGTCGCTTCTGGCGATCGCCCAAGATGTACTTTTTTAGGATATAACCTTTATTTCCCTTGTTTATTTTTGGCTTGCCTTTAGGTTTGATACCTTTCTCTTGCTTGTTTTTAGAGAATGTCACAGTTGTGGTGACTTCTACTTCTGCTGCAGTCAAGAAGGCAAGGAGTTCTAGCGAGGATCGTCCTACGGATGTCGGGGGATCTTCTGCTCCCCGGAGCGAGGCTCCTGCCCCCGAGCAAGTTGATGCTCTTCCCTCTAATCATGCTACTCCCAACCCCTCCAAGAGAGCCGGGGCTCGGAAGAGGGTCCTGACCCGGGCTCCCGCAACAGGCACTTCGAAGACTCCCTTTTCTGGGGAGTATTGCTCGTTGGTGACTCTTTACCAGCCACCAAACGTGGCGGATCCAAGGGATCTCTGGTCCCATTGTCATAATCTCCGGAAGGTGGAGATTTTCGGCAAGACGATGTTGCGGGGTAACCCGGACCTCTGCATGCATATGTTGAATGGGATCCTTCCTCCTCGGGAACGGTGGAGAGGTCCCTTCAGATTTGAACGACATTGAGGTCGTGATGAGGACGCATTTTAAGCCTCTCTCCTTGGTAAGTTCATTTCTCCTCATTCTTCCTTTATAGACTTCCTTTTATTCTTTTCACTGCTCGCTCTTTTTTAACTCATTGATCTCTCTTTTAACTTGACCTCTTTTTTCCTATTGTAAACACGTTCATCTACTTATCGAGCTGGAGCAGTTTGGGAGTTTAGGGTATACGCCCAAAAATGTGAAGCAACTGAAGAGGAGGGATGAGGCGGCCACTGAGCTGTTGGATCAGACTCGGTGGGAGTCTACGGAGAGGGAGAAGGAGTTGCTCGCCTCGATCAAGATGAGGGAGAATCAGGTGGCGCTCGCTGGGGACGGAAGTCTCCGGTCTGAGTTGCGGACCAAGGAGGCTGACAAGTATTCCGCTCAACTGGAGGCGGACGTCACTCACCATTAGAGGTGTCAATTCGGGTCAACCCGTCAGGTTCGACCCTACCCGCCGTACTGTACGGGTCAACCCGACCGCGACCCGCCGCACTGTGTGAGTCAGGTTTTGTAACTCGAACCCGCCTGACCCGTCATGGAGAAACAGCTGGGCAGAGACAACATCGATCATTCGGTTGGTGCCTTTCCACATCGCTGATCTTCATTCTGCATGGATATATAAATGCTTTCATGCATGCATGTTGGTCAGTGCAGTGTAATCTTCTATAGAATATACAAAAAAATAATCATTTCATCATCTGTATTATATAATATAATATATAAACTGTAATTAATTATAAACAAGTACTATTCCGACATGATTCTTGATCATGTCTTTTTATAGTCAAGAAATACGCAAAATTAACCGACGTATATTATTATCTACAAAATATATGCTTACTTAGTATGTTAGAAAAAAAAAAACAAGAATAAAATGCTACCTCATAGTCTCATAAAAATAAATAGAAAATCAACACACAAAGAGAGAAATCATGTGACGATAAATTATTAAAAAGATTTTCTCAAAATCGTTAGATTTGATCAAACTATTATAAAGTATCCATCCATTTAAAACTTATTAATATATCAAGGGAAAAGTATGAAAAAGATGTAACATGTTTGCCCAAAATGGTAATCGATGAAATTTGTTTTGGGCTGCGGGTATTTGATGTAAAACGTTTACTTCTGTAGGTTTTTGAAGAAACGTTAGTTTTTCTGTTAATTTATCCGTTAAAATTTAACACGTGTTTCTCACGTGACATATAATTTGAACGTTGAAATAACCAAAAACGAAAATACCCAAACTATCCTCTATGTATTCCCTCTTTCGGTTTCCCTCCAAAGAACCTGAAAACCCTATAAATTCCCTGAAACGCCACCTCTACTCCATCTTCAAAACCCAACACAGTAGTTGTTTCATTGCAAAACAATGGAGTTCATCTCCTTGTCATATCTATTTACCTCCGTTTTCTTGTTCTTCTTCATCATTTCTCTCCTCAGATTCCTCCTCCCCTGCAAACGTGCAACACTACTGCATCTGCCTCTGGGAACCCTCGGCTGGCCCTATTTCGGAATGAGCTTTGCTGCAGTGGCAAAAAAAAACTGACATCTGCTGAATAGGTGGACAAAAAAGTTTCGACAGTTGGCTGCCGTGGACATAAAATTGCCACTCAAGTGTCTTGTTGACCCACTGTCAAGTGTCAACGCTTGTGGGTTATTCCAGCAATTTTATTTCAGAAATATGCAGTACCATTTTTCACTTTTTCATTTTCAAATTAGTGATTACCAAAGAACAGTGCGATGAATTCAACAAGTGGCTTGCGGCCAAAAGAAGTTAACTAGTAGCTTAACCTTTCAATACAACCAAAGAGAAAAGGCAATCTTCCAACTCAAGAAACATATATCAATCCTGTCTGGGAATAAATAAGGTAGATTATCAACTTGCGTTGATCATTCATTTAAGAACTGATTCGTCTATATGTAGTGGAAGGAAGGAAGTTTTTTTTTTATAAAAAAAATAAATTAATAAAAATTTGACTAGATTTGCTGTGTAGGATGGCAACAAATGATCTGCAGAGAAAGCAATGGTGATTGGAGAAGAGTAGACGCCTACCTCGTGAAGCCTGGCGACATTTGGATGCTTCAGAAGCTTCAGGGTCGCAATCTCTCTCTTTATCTACATTTAAAAACAAAAAAAATTGAAATTTATGATCATTTTCGCGGGAGAAGAAGATCAAAGTTACCTGAAGTTATATGATAACTATAATGGATTGTTAAGTTGGAAGCAATGGTGATGGTTCATCATTGTTCGTTTTCATTCCAAATCATGAATTCGTAATTTCTCAATCAAACGTGGAAAGTGACTGAATTTCGGAGATTCGGCTGATTGTACGTGAAACCGATTAAAATCCACATTCTATGAATCTGTACAGAGTTTAGGAGCAGCGGAGTTACCTGATCAATGATCTTGAGGTCGATGATCCTTCTCTTATCAAGGATTTTGAGCGCAAATCCTTCTCCAGTCTCGACGTCTCTCGCAAACTTAACCTTTCCAAAGTTTCCCTCGCCTAGCGTCCTCCCAATTTCGTACTTTACGAGGCGCATTCCCTTGCTTTGCTCCTCCGCGATTTTCCGCACCATTAAATATTTTTCTCTAAATCTAGAGGTTTTAAGTTTTAACGAGGTGGATAATCTGCCGTCACGTCTAGATTACAGATCAAATCCGATCACTGTTTCTGTGCTGAATTTATGTGCTGAAGTTTATATTTACGAAGCAGATGGTGGTGACAGATGGAGTGATCCAAGAGACGCTAAGGGTTGCCTCAGTTTTGTCTTTCACCTTCCGAGAAGCTGTCGAGGATGTTGAATATCAAGGTACTTTCAGAAGATATTTTTCAAGCCGCCACCATATCACCTCGCTAAGACTTCGGGAAGCTAAGCTGCTACGGACGCCACCTTGGAGGAGAATGTTGGAGAAGACTGTTATAATAGGTGAAGTACTAAGGGGCATCTTTGTCTTTTCACACACACTGAAACTCACGTGCAAGGCATGGAGGCAACTAACGGATTTTTTTGACGGACACAAACGGAATTCATCAAAAACCTACACCAACAAACATATTACATAAAAAACAAACAATGAGCCGCATTCACCACTTTAGGCAAACATGTTACATCTTTTTCATACTTTTCCCATATATCAATAGATTTTGTTGATGGTTCATATAATTAATGTGGATGGGAAATCAGAATGATTTATTTCATTTGTATTGTCTCGTAAAGTTGGTTCATGCATTGAGGTTTAGTGTTTTTTTTGCCACGGGTCAGGTTCGGATCATACGGGTCAACCCGAACCCGACCTATCTCTTGTGGTAGGTCAGACGGGTCAACCCGAAAATGACCCGCCACACCTATTTTGTGACCCGAACTCGGGTCAATTCCGGGTCATTTTCGGGTCGGGTCATATTTTGACAGCTCTGCTCGCCATTAGGGCGAGTTGAGGGAGGATCGGGCTTAGAAGGATGCCATTAGGGTTGAGACGGAGCAGCTCGAGCTGAAATTGAAGGTTGACCCATCCCCCAAGAGCGTGGTTGACGACTTTAAGAAGTCTGGGGAGTGTTCCGACTGCGCCTTGGAGGTGATGAAGACTGAGGTAGTTGCATATCTCCAGGTCTTAGTCGACGCGATCCAGGGAATATATATCAACTTTCCTCTCTAGGTGGTGAAGTCTCTCCAGGATTTCATTGAGGGTGGTTACACCAAGAAAGCTCCTCCTGCAACTGTTGGCGAGGAGACTGCCCCCGGGGCCGGGAAGGAGACTACAACCCCTGGTGAACCCAGACCTCTATGTTCCGGGCCCCCAGGTGACCAAGTTGATGCAGAGCTTCAAGTCGAAGGAGCATGTTCGAGCTAAGAAAGATTACAGCCTTTCAAGTCGAAGTAACTTGGCCTTCTTATGTTTTTGCTCCTCCTCCTTTTGTATGTTGAAATGTTGCCCCCGTTCATGAGAGTTTATTCATTTTCCTTTTACTTCAGGAATGTTGTAATCATTTCTTGATCATTGACTCAGATATTTTCCCTGAATATAATGGGTGCTTTTTTTTATTTCGTAAGCATTTGTTTATGTTTGACTTCAAATATATTTGGTTTTCTTCCAATGTCGATCTTACTTGAAAGCTTTAGGAAGTTTACCATACTTGTTTTCAACTTCGCTTTTATAGAAGAGTTTCACCTTTTTATGCAAAGGATCTTGGACCTTTTGGGAGGAAACATTACCTTTCAGAGGTTTTTCTGCTCCTTTAGGCTTCTGAGGAAGGATTCTTGTCTTTTGTTGTCTCGTTCGTTCCTTTTGCCAAGTTTCATTTAGGGAACTGTTACCCAAGGATTATACCTTTCAGAAAACTGTTATCCTTGATGGATTCGTTCGTCTCTTAGGATGTTGGTCCTTGGATTCGTTTGACTAAACATGGGGAACTGTTACTTAAAATTCACTCGCCTTTTAGGAAGCTGCTACCTTTGATTCGTTCATCCTTTTTGGGAAACTGTTACCCAAGATTCGTTCCCCTTTTAGGAAGATGTTACCTTGGATTCGTTCGCCCACTTTGCTTTTCAGAGGAACTGTTACATTAGATTCACTCGCCTTTTCGGAAGCTATTACCTAAGATTCGTTCGCTTTCTTAAGTTTTTGTTTGGAGAGAATGTTACATTGTCAGTTCGTCTGCTCCATTGTGCCTAACTTGTAAGGAAATTGTTACCCTTCAAATAGGTTCATTCTCCTTATGTATGAGGACTTAGTTTTGCCCAACTTATAAGGGGATTGTTACCTTGATGGTTCGTTCACCTTTTTATATCAGATCTTCATTGTGCCCAACTTGTAAGGGAACTCTTACCTTTGATGGTTCGTTCGCCTTTTATATCAGGTCTTTATTGTGACCAACTTGTAAGGGAACTGTTATCTTTGGTGGTTCGTTCGCCTTTTATATCATGTCTTTGTTTTTGCATAGTTTGAGGGGAACTCTTACCTTTGATGATTTGTTCGCCCCTCGTTTTAGTTCTTGATGTGAGAGGAACTGCTACCTTCTAAGGTTCGTTCGCAATCCTCTTTTTTAGCCTAACTAAGGAGCCTATCACTTCTGTTGGTCTGTTTGCATGTATGTGATAGTTCGTCCATTCTTTGGAACTTTTCGTTTTGGTTCGAGTGCCTATGCTTTATATGAAGGAATGGTTCATTTTATTGACATAACATTCTGATTACAAGCTATGCATAAAACCTTGGTAAATGTTTGAAATTGAAAGCACGAGGTAGCCTTATACCCTTTATGTTTTCCAAGTAGTAGGACCCTGGTGCGGCGATCTCTACTACTTTATATGGACCTTCTCACTTAGTTGAGAGTTTATTGTGGGTTTCCAAGTTTATGAACTCATGCCTTAGCATAACCATCTCCCCCATGAAAAATTGGCGAGCGCTGACCTTTCTGTTGAAGTATTGAGCGGTCGCAGCCGCAATTTAGCTTGTGAATTGTCTGATTGCCTTCGCTTTTCTTCAGCAAGATCGAGGTATGTAAGTCACTCGATATTGTTAGCTTCATCATCAAAGTTTATAATCCTATGGGTAGGCACCGCTATTTCGGCGGGTGTCACTACTTCGAATCCGTACACCAGACTGAATGATATTTCTCATGTTGATGTTTTGGGTGTTGTTCTGACAACCCAGAACACATTGTCCAACTCATCCACTCAATTTCCTTTTAAGGATTGAACTCTCTTTTTGAGTCCTGCCAGGACAACTTTGTTGGTTGTTTTGGCATTTCCGTTGGTTTGGGTCGTCACTATCGATATCCAATAATTCCTAATCGAAATCGGATAAACAATCTGAGCCAAAATAGTAAAACAATCATAAACCAAACAGTGTATTTTAGGTTATATTTTCCGATTGATTTGGATCAATTTTTACCCTCCACTCGTACAGTAAAACTGGTTGTAAATATATATACTTCCTTATAGAAAGAAAGAAAAGAAATTTCATTTCCTAACACAAGCAAAAAATGACTTTAACCGTAGAGAGTTCTAATAGTGGTTCCAATAATATATAATATTTAATTTATATTATCGAATCATATCTTAAAAATAATTGTGTTAATATATGGTATTTTATATTTGAGAATATTATTATTTAGTCTCTCATGCTATATTTTTCAATTAAATGGCCAGGTGACTTGCACATATTCTGTTAAATCAGTATCAAATCAACTTCATATCATTACTACTTGAATATGTATTATAATTTTAATTTAAATATAATTTGTAATTTAAATATAATTTGTAATTTAAACATAATTTATATAATAATATATAGATAGATTTTAAATAAAAGTTCTTAAAAAATCTTTAAAAATTAGAAAATAATTTATAAAAAAATTAAGAATAACAAATGTAATTAAAAAATATGAATTTATATTAAAAAATCAAAAAATTAAATTATAAAATATATTTTTTTAAAATTTTATTAAAAAACAGAAGACAATTGGAGTTCAATTAGCCCAGACAAAGGTTGAACACTAAGTTGGCTAGGTCGCATACCCAGCCAAGGGTTCGACCGTGGAGTGGACCAATCGAACCTCAAGGGTCATAGTCTAGCTTTTCTTCTCTTTTTTTTCCCTGTTTTTCATTTTTTTTATAAAATTATAAATAATAAGTTTTAGAATTTATATTTTAATTTTCTAAATTTTAAGTTTACTAAGTTTTTTTTCAAATTTATTTATTTATATCTATATGTAAAGTTTTTAAAATATTATTTTCCTATTTATTTTTACTTTACCTCACGTAAACACTACATCAGTATTCCATTAGTCAAACTTGACGGTCAACGATAATTTAACGTAAATATTAACATTTTGAAATATAAAATATCACGAAACAACTTAAAAATATTAACCCATAACATGAATTAAACATAAATTAAAATTATTATTCTCTCTATAGACTTCGTTATATATATTAATATATATATCCTTCCTTAAGGAAGGAAGGAAATAAATTTCATTTCCTAACACAGACAATTTAATTTGATTGTGTTCCCCGTCGGTGGTTGCCATCGTTGTCTTTGTGGGATGTCCCGGGTTGGTTCTTTGTTTCGGCCACCTACTTTATTTTCCTCATATGTTTGCTTGATCTCCATCATCGTCTTTATCAGGTTGGGTGGTATGGCCTCGAGCGCAGCTTTGCACCTTGTTTACCATATGTGTCAACATGTGATTAGGACGAGCGTCGACCGTGTCTCACGAACCGACCCGTGCCCGCTCGGCTCGCGCCTCCTTTCCTCCAACTATTGGACCATATTGTTATTGCTCCTTTGGTCGATTCGTATACCTAGTATCCCAAACTATACCGGTTTGGTCCATCGACACTTTAGCATCATGTGTTCTCGTGTCTCCTCTTCTCCACATATTGGGCAACTAGGGCTTACGGGCATACCTCGTCTTACCATATTTGCTTTGACGGCTAGGGCATTTATGGCCAATCTCCATATGAAGTTTTTCACCTTTGGTATCATCTTGGTCGCCCATATGTCCCTCCATAATGTGTCTTGGCTCGGTTGAGTTTCCCCCCTTCGGCGTGCATTATTTTCCCTCAACTTATGGTATACCAATCGGGCTTGTGGTGCCCCGTCTCTCGTGTGTGGCCAAATGTACCGATCTCTACCTTTGTCTTGTAGTATTGGTAGGTTAAGTATGTGCTAGGCATCTTCTTGGTTTACGATGTTTCGCACTATCTCTTCAATCACCCTTAGATCTCCTCCATGCTCGACTTGTTCCTCGGCATAGACCCGCCGACTCTCTTTTGTATGGATCCATGGGTCATTAAAGACTCGTATTTCCTCCCCCAATCCTATCATTCACACGTCTTCTTGTTTCATTATGTCCCTCCCGTGTATTATCATCCACACGCCTTCTTGGTCTCCATCCGGCCATCTTATCCTTTATTCTTATTTTCAGGGAACCTAGTGCCTCATTCTTTGATCTGCCTCATATCGATGGCAAACCCAGATACTTCCCCGGATCACTTGTGCTATGAATATTGAGGGCCTCCTCCACTTCCTTTCTATCACACTCCCATGTATACTCTTCTCCATTGCTGCCCCTACCAACCTTCTTGATAGCACATCCGCAAGTAATATGAATAGGTAAGGTGATAGGGGGTCACCTTGTCGGATGCCTCTCGTTGGTTTGATCGTGTGGGTTCGGTCCCCATTGACTACCACTTGGTAGGTGGTTGTTGATATGCATTCTTTTATCCATCCTATCCATGTTTCCGAGAACCATCGTTTCCTTAGTGTTGCTAGTAGGAATCTCCATTCCACCCAATCATACGCCTTTTGCATGACGATTTTTAGCGCACATTCCACCCTTTCCTCATTTCAGCTTGTCTCAATGTGGTGAAAGACTTCGTGTGCCACCATGATATATATTATCCTGTATATTCCTTCCTGATACAAAGACACTCTGAAATGACGTGATAAGTTCTGATAGATACACCTTTAGGCGATTCCCTAGAACTTTGGAGATAATTTTATATAATAAATTACAACAGCTAATTGGCCTAAAATCAGTTGGCATATTTGGCACGATCACTTTTGGTATCAAGACAATGTCGGTATGGTTCAAAGGGTTTAGAATGGTACCTGTTCTGAAGAAAGCCTTAACCGAGGTGATGACGTCCGCTCCCACGACATTCTAGTTCCTTTGATAAAACAGACTCGGGAAACCGTCCATTCCCGGTGCACGTGATCCTCCAAGTTGGATTGTAACTGATATGATCTCCTTCTCTGTTACCTCCGGGTTAGGTTTTCATTCATGTCGGTTGTAATTTGGTTCGGCACCCACCTTATGAAATCATCCCCCGATTCGGTTCCTTCCGATGTGAACATATACCCAAAATACCTTCTTAGTTCATCAGTTATTCCTTCTTCCTTTGTCAACCATTCCCCATTGGCGCCTCTCATTATGCATATTTGGTTCCTCCTCCGTCGGGCTATCGTTGTTTGATGGAAGTAAGTTGTATTTCGGTCACCCTCTCTAAGTCAGTTAACCCGCGACCTCTGTCTCCAATATGTTTCCTCCCTCGTCCACAACCCTTGGAGTTTGCCTTTTAATCTCTTCTCCTCCCTAATCGCATCTTGATCCATTCCTCCTAGCATGTGTCTCATTAGGGTCACCTTTGTATTTTTGATTTCCTTTAGATTATTGTCAAACTTCTCTTTACTCCATCTCTTTAGAACCATTCAGCATTTTTGTAGTTTTTTGTGGACTCCTCGGTCTTCCCTATATGGTATGGGTGTCTCCCACACTTCTCTTATAACCTCTTTACATGATGGGTGTTCGAGCCACATAGCTTCAAACTTAAACTGGTGTTTCACCCTCTTCCTAAGTTGGTTTAGTTTCACTACCATGGGTGTGTGGTTGGACCCAATAGCGATCTCGTTTATGCACTTCCGCCTGGGTGTCTCGCACACCAATTTGCATTCACAACTACCTGATCTAGTCGCTCTCTTATACTCTCGGTCTCGCTCCGGTTGTTGCACCATGTGTGTGGGTTCCCGTTGGCCCCCAAATCCTCCATATTCAAGTCGGCAATTAATTGCTTGAACTCGTCCATTTGCCTTTGCGAATTCCTTCTACCCCCCATTTTTCGTGTGGGTGGCATATTGTGTCGAAATCTCCAAGTACCATCCATTGGCTTGTTCGGCCATTACCAATCATTCTAAGGAAATTCCAGTTTTGTGTTCTTACTTGAGCCTCTGTACTCGCATAAACTCATGTCACATCCATTCGTTCATTATGTGGTTTCATAGTCACCTCACAGTCGATAAAGTTTTGATCGGCATAGTTGATGCTAACCCTTGTTTCGGCCGACCGCCATATTGCTAGCCCCCCGGAGGTTCCAATCGGTCCCATATAATATTTGTTATCCATCCCCATTCATGCTCTTATCCTCTCGCAGTATGTATCACCATTCTTTGTCTCCATTAAGAAAATGATGTTCGGGCGATACCTTTTGTTGAGGTCTTAGAGGTGTTGAACTGTCAGGGCACACCCCAAACCCTGACAATTTCAAGAGATGACACTCATTGGCCCCGTGTGAATGTTTCAAGACAGCCACCAAAACCCTTTCCTTCGTCTTGTCTTTCCATAATTGTGCTTGTTTCAACACCCATATTTTTGGTTTTCCTCTTCCTCGAGGGGTTTGTTCGACCCCCTCGTCGCCTCGGGCTATTTCTAGTTCTCGGTGCCTGTTCTCCCAGCCCCTCCCGATCGGTCATCACCTATTTTTTCCTTCTTTTTGTTCCCGGTTGTTCCTCCATCTCCTCTCAGGTTCTCTTTAGAGTCATCTTGTCCATGTAGGGCCTAAGGCCGGATGTAGGGTTAGGGGATGTGGGTATGGGTGATGTAGGTGGGGTATCCAGTGGGTTTTCAACAATGTAGGTTTGGATAGGTGTGGTTGAGGCATTGGCTTGGTCGGGGAGGTATGTGATCATGGGTTGGTTTATGAGCATGTGGTGTTCAGTTCTTGGTTGGGGATACTCCTCAAGGTTCGATCTCCATATAAGCCACCGGAGTGGGATAATATGGTTGAATTTGGGTGGTAGGCTTGGTTCGGTTTGGAGCTTGGGTATGTGTATGGTCATGGCTAGGTCACTTATGGGTGCATAGCTTGGTTCGGTCAAGGTTGGTATGGCTGAGGTGCTCGGTTTATGGGGGTGATTCTCGTTTGCTATGTTTGGTTCATGGCATGTTTCCCAGGTCTCATCTTTTTCCCCCATCTCATACTCCATCGCTTCCTCCTCTTGATCTGACTTTGTTTCCCTTGTGACCTCGACCCCCTTCCCTTTCTCATCCCTTGTTTTCTCTTTCTCATTCTGTGACACTTCCTCCTCTGTGCTCTGCCTTGCCTCCTTCATTATGTCAAACCACGACCTTCTCAGTCCCGGTTTCGTATGTGTGCCCTTGTCCTCCTCGCCTCCGACATGTGATCGGGCCGTGGTTTTCCTCGGTCTTATTCCCACAAGCCACGACCCATACGTTGGTTTTTTGGGTTCATGCTCCGCCATTTTGACCTCCTCCTTGCATGCTTGGTTCGTGTGTCCCAACATACCACATCCATAACAGTAATCCAACAACCTTTCATAATTTATGGATGCCCATCTATCAATCCCTAGCGAGTTCCTCCCCCAGAAACTCGTCATCAATGGCTTGTCCCCATCAACTTCCACTCGCATTCTCATATAACTTTGGCATATCCTTCATGCATGTGGGTCTATTTTCAGGCATTTACCTGCCATATTTCCAATCTTTCAGGCATTGGCATCGCTAAACTTCTCCAACCCTAGGTCATGTATTTGGTGTTAGGATATAAATATAGGTATGCTGAAGGTTAAGGATATATATATATAGTCAAAGTTTTAGGATATATATATATATATATGTGCATTCGGTGTAACAATAGGTTAAGTAGAAAATATATCTATTTCAGTTTTATCTATTTTTTCTCTAAATCTTTGATCTAAAGATCTTGACATGGTATCAGAGCAAGATTGATTCTGTGTCGTCGCAACCCTAGGTCGCGCGGTCTTCGTTGCGGTCATCCATGGAAGATGCTACTCCACCGTTTGCAAACAAGAAGGTTGTGCAATTGCTTGGAGAAGAAAACTTTCAGTCCTGGAAGCAACAGGTTCTGCTCTCGGTGCATGGATACAATCTTCAAGCATATTTGCATGGAACCGTGGATGTTCCACAATTTGTTCGTGACAACAATGGTTGTGATCAAGCCAATCCAGTGTATGGAAAATCGATGTAGCTCGACAGTTCGTTAGCATCTTGGCTGCTGGCGTCTGTATCTCCTCAGGTTAGTCGAGGTTTGATTGGTTGCATGAATTCATCATCTATTTGGCAAAAAATGCACAAGTATTTTATGTTTTCATCAACCACTCGGATTATGCATTTATATGATCATCTGAAAGCCCGAAAGCTACTTCATCAGTCCATGCGTTATTACCTAACCGACATTCAAACTACTTGTGATAGTCTCGCCAGCTGTGGACATCCAATTGAGGAGATGCAGCAGATTTCGATCATTCTTAATGGTGTGAAAGGTCAGTTCGATAATGTGATTTCTGTAATACATGCAAGTAGAAATCCTTATGATATAGCATTTGTGAGCTCGGTTCTATTAGATGTCGAATCTACGCAGTCTGGTATGATTTTTGATTCGGTTGTTACGACGAATGTTGCGGTAAATCACACTACTGGTCCAAAAACTTATGATTCTATGCACTCTATTAATGCTTCTCTTGTCACTGGTGAGGGAAATACTTCGCATCAGGTACGATCACAGCATCAAGGACAGCAACACTCTAGTTCAGGAGCCTATCAGCAAGGTAATTCTAGCAGAGGACGTGGTCGTGGCAGGGGATATGGAGGAAACAGAACACAATGTCAATTGTGTGAGAAATTTGGACATCTAGTGCATAAATGTTATCAACGATTCAATGTGCAATTTATTGGAATCACCGATCATGCTCATTCATCCGCTTTCACACCTTCTGCAAATCTGTCATATGCTCAATGGGATGATTCAATTGATGATGCCTCTCCATATCAAATTCATGTTCCTACATATCAACCGTCTCCAGCCTCTCAATATCCGCACCAATTAGTTCCACTAAGCGCCCCATCTCATGGTGTTGCACATCATGCTCCGGATATTCATCTATACATGCCTTCAGCTGCACCTCCTATGGTTTATCATCGTCCTTATCATACGCCTACACCAGCTGTCTATGGTCATTACCTGCCATCAGGTCCGTATGCCTTTTCTCCTGTGGTTTCAACCAACTCATCAAGTGGTCAGCCCAACATATTGCCCTCGCCACAAGAAAATCTTGCATGTGTTGCTCCTATAGTTCATACTGATGCAAACTGGTATCCTGACTCTGGAGCGACAAAACATCTTAGCAATGCTCATCATGTTCCAAAGGTGACATCTCCGTACATAGGTTCAGGTAAGGTGCTGGTAAGGAATGGTTCATCTTTATGTATTTCTGTGATTGGTTCTTCCATGATTCCTACTCAGTCTAAGCATCTTATGTTAAATAATATGTTATATACTCCCTACGTTACTAAGAATCTCCTCTCTGTTTCTCAGTTTGCCAAGGACAATCAAGTCTACTTTGAGTTTCATGCGTTACATTGTTTGGTTGGAGATTCCATGTCGCACAGAGTGCTTTTTCGCAGATTTGAGTGTGATGGCTTGTATCAACTTGATATGTCAGCTTTTAGATCTGTCAATTCAGTTTAGTAGTCCTTATATTAATAATAATGTTGTAGTGTCTGGTCAATTGAATTCTACTCTAAATGTTGTTCCAATTGGGGTTACATCCTCACAAACTGAAATCAATAAAAATATTTTGTTTGATAATGATTCTTTATATGCTGAACCTATAACTAATTCTGATTGTGTGAATGTTGATAGTGATCTGATGAATGATGATATTTCTTCTTCTTTGAAATGTTTTGTTGCATCCCATAGTCCCAAAGGTTCATCTCAGTTGTGGCACATGAGACTTGGACATCCTTCGAATTCAATTTTGACAAAATAAATTCCATCTTGATGATCTTCATGTTAAACATATTTTCTCTGAATGTTCAGCTTGTGCTATAGGTAAAAGTAAACATCAACCTCATTTTTCGTCTGAAACTCAATATAATACCCCTCTTGAACTGGTTTAGATTGATGTTGGGGGACCCTCTCCCCACACATCCAGCAATTCTAAATATTATCTCGGTTTGGTTAATGCTTACAATAGGTATACGTTGATTTAGTTTTTGGCCAAGAAGAGTCATGTTGCTCAGGCGTTTCAAGAGTTTCATGTACTGGCCGAGAAGCATCGTGGTTGTTCTCTGAAAGATGTTCAGTCTGATGGTGGTGGGGAGTTTCAGTTCTTGTCCCCTTATCTTGCTCAACATAAAATTATGCATCGTGTCACCTGTCCCTACACCAGTCAACAGAATGGTATGGTGGAACGCAAACATCGTAATATTGTGGAGCTTGGCCTGACTCTTCTTGCTCAGTCGTTTGTTCCCCTTCATTATTGGACAGATGCTTTCTTCACGGCTGTCATTCTGATTAATCGCATACCTTCATCTTCCATTGGTAATCTTTCTCCCCATGAGGTTTTATTTAAAACTAAACATGATTACTCTTTTCTTCATGTATTTGGCTCA
Organism: Chamaenerion angustifolium; assembly: GCA_946814005.1. Classification (NCBI taxonomy): domain Eukaryota; kingdom Viridiplantae; phylum Streptophyta; class Magnoliopsida; order Myrtales; family Onagraceae; genus Chamaenerion; species Chamaenerion angustifolium. Next base: position 6,588,279 of record OX328270.1, read on the forward strand.
TTATGTTTTCCTCATCGCAAACCGTTTAAGAATCACAATTTTATTTTTTCGTTCTGAGGCTTGTATTTTTCTGGGATATTGCTCTAAGCATCATGGTTATGAATTTCTCTCATCGTCTGGTAGGATCTATGTCTCTAGAAATGTTGTTTTTCATGAAATGACATTTCCTTTTGTTGATCCTCATGGTGACTTCTTTGGTTCTCTTTCTCCTAAATCTGTTCGAGCCTCAAAACCTTTTTTTTATTCCTATTGATTCTATATTTCAGTCTGACGGGCCTTCTGCAGTTTCTCTTGATATTCCAACATCCCATGAATCTGTTCCTTTTAGAACGGTAGTATCCCCCTCTTCATATGCTTGTTCTCCACCTCAACCTCATTGTGTGGACACTTCTTCCTCTGTTCAGTTATCCAAACCTTCTCATATTTCATTGCATGTAGTTTCTCGTACTTTATCATATGTTCCTGCTGATTCCATCTCTCTAGCACCTGCTTTTGTACGGTATGTTCCTCATCACGACTCCTTAGTCCTTGTATGTCAGTTAGAATCATTACCCTCTTTGATGCCAAATCCATTTGCATCTGGTTCTTTGTTAAAGGCTCAATCATCTACTCTTGTATTGAGCACTCATCCAATGATGACATGATCCAAGGCATCTTTACAAGCTCTTACGTCTACTTGTGTTTCTACTGAGGATTTATCTTACAGAGAACCTCTATCCATTCATGAAGCCTTGTTTTCTCCACAGTGGGCCAATGATGTTCATGATGAGATGAGTGCCTTGCTAGATAATAAAACATGGTCTGTGGTTTCTCTACCTGCTGGAAGGATTCCCATTGGGTGTAAGTGGTTGTTCAAAATTAAAAGACATGCAGATGGAAGCATAGATAGGCACAAGGCTCGGCTAGTTGCTAAAGGTTTTTCCCAGAAGGCTGGATTTGATTTTCAGGATACTTTCAGTCCTCTTGTGAAGACTGCAACTGTTCAGATTGTATTGTCTCTTGCGCTAACTCATAAGTGGTGCTTACGACAGGTGGACATCAATAATGCATTTCTTCATGGAGATCTGACCGAGGAGGTTTACATGGTGCAACCGCCTGGTTTTGAGCAGCCTTCGTCATTGTTGGGTATTGATAGTGACGGCCCAGTAAGGAAAAGACCTCGAAGGCCCAATAACCCCGGAGGGGGTAAACCCAAGATATTCGGACCGGATCAGCCTAAGTCAAAGTCAACCTGGCCCACCATAGAGTGGCCCAGGATCGATCCCAAGACGATATGGACGCCAAAGGCTCCCCATCTGGTCGTTATCCTTCATCAAGTCGCGACCTCCTACTGCTCGTCATGGGAGTGATCGCCCCGGAGAGAGCCTTGCATCTCTCCTCTGGTCCCACCAACCGTTAATAAGGAAGTGGCCACGATATCCCGCGTATCTTGGTCACATATTCACTAAAGATTATATATGGTAACTGCAATATCTCGTCGTAACTGCCATATCTATTATCCAAATCTTCAACAGCACAATATTCACCAAGATATACGGTTACCTTATACGGTTTGATCTCTCCTACCCTATAAATACCTTTGCTTTACATACGTTCATCACGTTTTGAGTTATATACACACATATACTCATTTAAGCATCGGAGAGGGACCCAGAGACACACGCTCTGTTGCGCTCCCCTACTTGCAGGTTCACCAGAGTTAAAGCGGAAGAAATATTCAACCGTCGTCTGGCATTCAATTCACTGCCGGATAAGCAACCAGGATTTCACTATCCAACATTTGGCGCCGTCTGTGGGAACGAGTGATACAGCCATGAGAACTCGATCACAAAACAACCGCCGGAACCAGACTCGCGAGCAATCCTCGGATAGCTCTGATTCCGTCGCCGCTTCGCCGCTTCAGCAAGAACCTGCCAGCCAGGCAGCCCCCAATGTCGTTCCTCTGAGGACGGCCCGAGAGCATGTCGGTAATTCCAGATCGACCCCAGCTACCAACCACATCGAGACTCCACATCGTTGGGGAAAACATCCAGTTAACCCCGGAGATGATATCACTGTTGGAGGCCATCCTAGGACAGGCTCACTGTCAAGCCCCTGCTCCCTAAGGAAACACTCGTCCTGTTGCCACAAGGCCCTTGCCGTCTGAAACCGCGAATCCTGGCACCACAGCGCCCCAGAAGGATCACGAGATGACGTCAGGACACCAGTCCCTACCCTCAGCATACACCGAGCAGCCGGCGGCTACCTACTCCGCCAATCGTTCTGGTCCCTCTCCAAACGGGACTTCGCCGAAAAATTGCACCCTGGACCAGGTGGACGACCTTATTAACAGAAGGCTCCAGGAAAGACGACTGACAGTCGTAGCTCCCTTCAAGGAGCGATCTGCTCATCCCTTCTCTGACGACCTCGTCGCCATCAAGATCCCCAAAGACGTAGTCGCTCGGGCCATACTTGAGTACAGTGGTGGAGGAGATCCCACCATACACGTCAACAAGCACGAGGCTACTCTTCTAGGTAAGTCAAATGATCTCAATCACTTGGCTTTGTTATTTCCATCCACTCTTTCGGGTTCGACTTCGTCCTGGTTCTTCGGCCTCCCTGCAGGATCCATAGGAACTTGGACAGAGTTAAGGAGCAAATTCCTGGAGAGGTACATGGGCGAGCGCCAGCTGATGAAAAGCATGGTCGCCCTGGATGCGGTCAAGCAACAACCTGGAGAGCCGCTGGCCAATTTTACAGACGTTTTTATCAGAACGTCACGGAGATAGATCGTCGAATCTCGGATGGGGAGATCATTCGAGCCTTCTATAGAGGTCTGGATGTGGCCAACAAGGCCTCGAGAAAGCTGCGCAACAGCTATCACGTAAAGGAGATTGAGACGTTGGAGGAGCTGGCGTCCAGGGCAAAAGGTTTCATAGACCTTGAGATGGAGAACATTGAAGCTAACTTCCTGACGACCTCGCTAAGGGTGGTTCCCGAGCCCCGACGCGATGGTAAGAAGGAGGTGAAGAAAGAAAAAAAGGGAAGAGACGGCTGATATCGACGGTTGTGACGTCGCAAGGATTCTGATCGACGGAGGGAGCTCGACAGATATCCTATTCTTGGACGCCTTCAAGAAGATGGGCAAATCCAAGCGTGACCTGAAGAAGGTCGACTTTCCATTGATCGGGTTTGCTGGGAGAACGACTTATCCACTGGGAGCAAGAACCATGCGAGTGAGCCTGGGCGAGGGATGGAAGAGCATCAAGGTACCGGGCACTTTCCTGGTGGTCGACTCACCTATATCGTACAACGCCATCCTGGGGAGGACCACAATCAACCCCAACAAGATTGTGGCCTCCACAGTCCATCAAAAGATGAAGTTCCCCACGCCCAACGGGATTGGAGAAGTGCTCGGCAACCAGCCTTCCTCGCGGCAATGCTATGTGAACTGCCTGCGCAGGAAGAACCAAAGGGAGACCCTCGCCATCGAGACAGAGGCCGGCCCTCGCGAGGATTTGGCTCGGCCAGCACCTATGGAGGAATTGGAAGAGGTCGAGGTCGATGGCCCAGATAAGAAGGTGCGCATTGGGACCACCTTGAAAGAAGATCAGAAGGAGGCCATGACCACCCTCCTCAGGGAATTCAAAGAGCTCTTCGCCTGGCAGTCGAGCGACATGCCAGGTATTAGTACAGACATCATCTCTCACGAGCTCAGGATAGACCCTTCTATCAAGCTGATCGTTCAGAAAAGGAGATTGTTCGGGACGGACAAGCGCTTGGCGATCAGATAGGAGGTTGGTAGGCTGATTGAGGCTGACTTCGTCAGAGAGGTGAGATTCCAGAGCTGGGTCGCCAACCCAGTTTTGGTCAAAAAATCAAACGGCAAGTGGAGGATGTGCGTCGACTTCCGTGACCTGAATAGAGCTTGCCCCAAGGATTCGTATCCCCTTCCCAGGATTGATCAGCTGGTCGATGCTACCTCTGGTCACGAGATGCTGAGCTTCATGGATGCCCATTCAGGCTACAACCAGATCCGCATGCACCCAGACGATGAGGCTCACATCGCTTTCTATGCAGACGGGGACATTCTTTGTTACAAGGTGATGCCCTTTGGTCTAATCAATTCTGGGGCGACTTATCAGCGGATGGTGAACCGCCTATTCCAGGACATGCTGGGAAGAAACATGGAGGCTTATGTGGACGATATGCTCGTCAAAACCATCAAGGGAAATCCGCACACAATATACCTCCGTGAAGCTTTCGAATGCATGAGGAGACACAGCGTTCGCCTGAACCCTGCAAAGTGCGCCTTTGGAGTCAAGTCTAGCAAATTCCTGGGATTCATGGTCAGCGAGAGAGGCATCGAGGCGAACCCGGAAAAGCTGAAGGCCATAGAAGAGATGAAGTCGCCGACCTGCCACAAGAAGGTTCAGTGCCTAAATGGTCGCCTAGCTGCTCTCAACCGCTTGCTTTCCAAGGCGAGCGACAGGTCCCTCCCATTATTCAAAACTCTGAGGGTCAACCGCAAGTTCGAGTGGACGCCAGATTGCAAGTAGGCGTTCCAGTCCTTGAAGCGGCATATCAAAACACTGCAGAAATGTTCAGAGTCCAGTGTACTTTATTAGCAAAATGTTTAACTCAGCAGAAATAAAATATGTCCAGATTGAGAAGTATCTCTATGCCTTAGTTATTGCTGCTCGAAAGCTGAGACTTTACTTTCACGCACACGGTATCACGGTCCTCACCAATCAACCTCTCAAAAACTTCCTGATGAAACCAGATTCTTCAGGAAGAATGGTCAAGTAGGCGATCGAGCTCAGCGAGTTCAAGATCAAATTTACGCCGAAAACGGCCAACAAAGGTCAAGCACTAGCTGATTTCATTGTGTAAAGCACAAGTAACGGTCAAACAGAAGCAGAAAACAGGCCAAGTCAGTCAACAGACGACAATCAAGTCTGGGAACTCTATACAGATGGGTCTTCGTCAAGAGAAGGCTCGGGGGCAGGTTTAATTCTTATTCCTCCTGAATGCGAGCCTTTAAAGTATGCGATCGTCCTAACATTTCAGGCGACCAATAATGAAGCAGAGTACGAGGCTCTTATTACTGGACTCAGATTGGCAAAAGGAATGGGCATATCTGCGCTTAAGGTAAAAAGCGACTCGGAACTTATTGTCAATCAGGTCAATGGCACTTATGAGGCAAGGGGGAAAAGATGAAAAAGTACTTAAGCATCGCCAAGAAGCTCGTCGCAGAAATTCCAAATTTTGCGATTGAGTCTATTCCTCGCCAGGAAACCAGATGGCAGACTCCTTAAGTAAGCTGGCATTTGGAGGAACGACAATCCAAGATGTACAATTCCTGGAAAAGGCCTTATGTTCAGTCCTTGAAAGCAGAGCAGAGGTCTTCAACATTCAAGGGCAGGTCACATGGATGACTCCGTTTCAGAATTATTTGAAAGAGAGGATCCTCCTAGATGACGAAGGCGAATCTACGAGGATAAGACGACTTGCAGCCAGTTACCTGATTATAGATGGAGAACTCTACAGGAGAGGCTATTCGACTCCTTACTTAAGGTGTGTTGCTCATCCAAAAACAGAAAGGCTTCTTCGAGAAGCTCATGAAGGGGTGACAGCATGTCATGAAGGTGCTCGATCATTAACAAGGAAGATCTTCAAACTGGGATACTATTGGCCAACTCTAGGAAAAGATGCGGCTGAATTAACACAGAAGTGTGAGACTTGCTAGCAATTTGCACCACGATCTGGTCGACCGCCAACACTATTGTCCCCAATGGCGGGTGCCTGGCCTTTTGCTCAATGGGGAATGGATATATTAGATCATTTTCCTATTAGCACTGGTCAGCGCACTAACATTATAGTGGCGATCGACTACTTTACCAAGTGTATAGAGGCGAAAGCTCTGGCTTCTACAACAGAATTTCAAGTCATCAAGTTCCTGAAGATCAACATATTCTCCAGGTTTGGCATTCCTAAAATACTCATCAGTGATAATGGTCCGCAATTCATAGGAAAGGAGCTCAAATAGCTCTGTGAAGAATACCATGTCGACCATCGTTTCAGTTCAGTGCATCATCCTCAAACGAATGGGCAAGCTGAAGCAGCCAACAAGGTTGTTTTAGCAGGAATCAATAAAAGGGTTCGGGCATTCAAAGGAAATTGGGCAGAAGAGCTGGAAAACGTATTATGGGCCATCAGAACAATGCCCAAGGCATCCACTGGAGAAACACCTTTCAGTTTAGTGTATGGATCAGAAGTAGTGGCGCCCGCCGAAATAGCAGTGCCTACCCATAGAATCCTACACTTCAATACTGAGGCAAACAAAGTCGAACGCAGGGCTGACCTCGACCTAGCAGAGGAAAAGAGGTGGCAATCAGAAAAGACACAGGCAAAGATGCGTTGGCGACCGCTCGATACTTCAACAGAAAAGTCAGCGCTCGCCAATTTTTCGTGGGGGAGATGGTTATGAGAAGGAACAAATTTACAAGGCTGGACAGTCAGAATAAGCTTTCACCTAAGTGGAAATGACCATACAAGGTAGTAGAGATCGCTGCCCCAGGATCCTACTTTTTGGAAACCACTGAAGGAGAAAAGTTACCTCGTCCATTCAATTATGAACATTTAAGGAGATTTCATACATAGCTTGTAAATCAAAATGTTATGTCAATAAAAGCAAGTCGTTCCTTCAAAAAGCGTGACCACTCGAATCAAATCGAAGAAAAAGCCCTAACAACAAAGTTAGGTCAATAGCCCTAACAACAAAGTTAGGCCAAAAAGCTCTAACAACAAAGTTAGGCCAAAAGCCCTAACAACAAAGTTAGGCCAAAAAGCCCTAACAACAAAGTTAGGCCAAAAAGCCCAAACAACAAAGTTAGGCCAAAAGCCCTGACGCCAAAGTCAGGCCAAAAGTCCTGACGCCAAAGTCAGGCCAAAAGCCCTATCGTCAAAGTCAGGCCAAAAATACCTAAACAAAAAGAGTTAGGCAAAACAAAAGCCCTGACGCCAAAGTCAGGCCAAAAGCCATGTCGCCAAAGTCAGGCCAAAAAGACCTAAATAAAAAGAGTTAGGCAAAACAAAAGCCCTGACGCCAAAGTCAGGCCAAAATCCCTGACGCCAAAGTCAGGCCAAAAGCCCTGTCGCCAAAGTCAGGCCAAAAAGACCTAAACAACAAGAGTTAGGCAAAACACAAGCCCTGACGCCAAAGTCAGGCCACAAGACCTGACGCCAAAGTCAGGCCAAAATACCTGACTCCAAAGTCAGGCAGAATGACATGATACCAAAGTCAGACAGGAATCTTGACGACGAACATAAGCAACCCATCAAGGAAACTATCTTCTTATAAGTCGAACAAATTTTAGAGAAGTGATCTGCCAAAGGTAACGACTTCTTTAGGAAGCAGATTATCGAAGATGGACAAGGAGTCTTAAGCGATCACCATGGAAAGTGAAGTTGCAAATAACAAGTTCCTTTCGGAGAGGCGAACACTCCAAAAAGTTTAAACTTTATTAAGGTTATTTATCTTCAAGCCTAGAAGTCTATAGTTTTAAGTCTTAAGATGTTTTCCTTAAGGAGTTTATACTTGGCGAGATAAATAAGTGATTCTATGAAATCTTATCATCGTTCGCCTAAAGGAAGGTCCAAAGACCCTAAGGGTCGAGACAATCATGAAGCGAAGAAAAAATCGAAAATCGCTATGGCTAAGACCTCGGAGGAATCGCCAAACATATTCAAAGTCAAATAAAAATAAGGGCTTGCGAATATAGAAGGCATTCAATATTATAAATAACCGAGTCTGAATTCAAGAAATAATTACAAGGAAATAAAAAAAAAACTATCATCTAAAACAGAAGTATGGTCGCCAGAGAGGTGGAGACTTCAAGCTTTGGGGTCTTCGGGGGCAGGAGTGCTCGGCTCGCCTTTGGGGGCAACCTCTTTAACAGCCGCAGCTGGGTCGACCTCTTCAGCAGCAGCAGCAGGGGTTGGCTGAGGAAAGGAACTCCGGAGGAAACCCTTAAGGGACTCTACTTCCCGAATAGGGAAGTTGGGATCGACCGCCTGGACATCCTCGACCAGGACTTGGAAGAAGTTGGCAATCTTCGACTTCATCACCTCCAAAGCACAGTCAACGAACTCCTCATAGGCCTTGAAGTCGTTGACCACACTTTGGGGTGAAGGAACAGAATGCAACTGCGTGGCCAACCGTTCCTTCTCCTCCTCCAGGGCGACCCCCTGGCTTCAGCAGCAGCCCTCTGAGCCTCAGCAGCTTCTCTATGAGACTCAGTGGCGACCCGTTGAGCTTCCGACTCTGCCTTTTGGGCTCGGGCCTCCTTCAGCTCAGCCTCTAGGCGAGCCCTGACAGCCTCCCATTCATCTAAGCACCAATGAAGGGCTTCATATTCTTGAAGGGCGACCGTAGCATCGGCCTTCCTCTTCTTCACATCAGCAAGCAGCTGTTCCTCCTTCCTGAAGAACTCCTCCAGGGAATTTTCCACCAAGGAAACCACCGCGTCAGCGGTCAACTTGATGGCCTCCATCTGCCCCGGGAAGATCCACGTGCTCCGGTATTGCTCCAACTCAACAAGAAAATCAGAATTCTTGTTGGCGAGCTCTCCGACGATGCGACCCATCGCCACCTCTTCTCGAACGAACTGGCAACGAATAATAAAAAGGTTGTTAGGCTATGGAAAAGAGTAAGCAATGTGAAAACATAACGAGGAATCGAAACCTTACCAGAGCAACTCGTTCATAATGGGACCTCATGAATCCCTCGACTTGGTGCAGCTCCGAGGGAATCGCAGAGCGATCCCTGGGAGGAATTATCCCCTTAAGGAGTCGCATACATAAATCTGGGCTGCCCCGGAGACTCTTCTTGTCTGAGACCCCCTTATTCGAGAAGTCTCCACAGGGGAACCAATGCCCCGAGAGTTCGCAGCCTTGAGCGGCTGGAACATGCTCGCCAAGGAGCAGTACTCCTCAGGAGAAGACTTCGAGGCGCTGGGGGCATCAGACCCCTTCTTCTGAGTCCCAGATTCCCCTGGATGAATAGGGACTGAAGACTCGGAAGGAGAACGGGCCGCCAAAATCAGAGCCTTCTCCCCGGGGGCAACGAATCCCTTAGGAGGAGGAAGAGGACTCTGAGGGAGAACCGGGCGATCCTCACTCCTGACCTTCTTGGCAGGAGGAGGAGGGTCCCGGGCCACATCAGCAGTGGGCTTCTCTTCAAAATAATAAGAAGATATGTCAAAACCCAAAATCTGCAAAGTGTGAAAACAGAAATCAGCATATGGCGAGACAACATACCTGGTTGGCGAGGGCCAATAGTGGCCAAGGGAAGTTCCTCTTCGGGCTTCCTCTTAGAGGAACGCCTAGAGGGAGGAGTAGGAGGATTCAGCGACGCCTGATCCACGGACAGCCCCGCCTTTCCCTGGCCATCAAAGAGACCTATGAGTTTTCGGCCCCGGTTGCCTACATCCAATAAAACAGAAAAATGTCAGAAGAATTACCCAATCATCGAAAATTGGTGTGGACTGATGAATGTCCGCCATATCGAGCATGGTTTCAGTAGTCTCCGCCACTGAGTGGATGGGATGAAACTGGGACGATCGATGCAACCGGAAAAGGTCATCGATGGCGTTCCGGTCACTCCCTGACATCTCGTCGAAGGTAGGAGGGAAATCCTTATCCGGCGTAAATAATTTCCAGGACACGCCCCCTTGTAAAAGAATTAGAACTTCTTATAGTTGGAGTTGGTGGCCCGGAAAGCATCAACCAACCGGACATGAACCTTCCAATTCCACGATTGAATGCCTCTCCATTCCGCGAACTTCGGCCACCGTGACTGGAAGTGGTGGAGGTGGTTCGTCCCAACAGCCAATCGGAAAAAGCATCGGAACAAGGCCATTGAATACGTCCATTCTTGACGTATACACAGGAACTTGAATCCGACCCATATCCTAATGGCGTTGGGTACGAGCTGAGTGGGATGGATCCCATAAAACTGGCACAACTCCTGCAAATCCTCGCAGAGAGGAAAACACAACCCAGCATCGATCTGGGCTGCATAAATGTAAACCTCCCCGTCGCGAGGATAATGCAAACCCAGACCTAGGTACCTGGGGGCATCCAGTTCACCAAAACCACCAAGGCAGACCACCGTCTTAAAATAAGTCGGCTTCAACTCGTTAGGCTTGGCATCTGCTTGAGCATTTCAGATATGGCAAAAGCAAATATGAAAACACGAAAAATAGGAGGTACTCTCGAAACAGAACAGTAAAGCAGAGTATATACCTTTTGGAGAAAAGATGGGCGTGTGGATTTCTGGCCCATCTACCACCACAGGCGTGGCGGCGGTCCTCCCAAAGTCTAATGGCCTCTCAGCTGCGGCTGGTGCGGAACCGTCCCTTATAGACAATGGGCGTAGGCATTCTTCGGCACCTTAGGGGCCGAAGAAGAAGGCATGTTGGCAGTCTGCTTGTTCTTGCCGGATTGGCTGCGGGTGGCCATGGACCTTTGATGAGATATGAGAAAGAAGAAGATTGTAGAAGATGAAATCGGAAAACAGAAGATGCTCTGAAAGTCTGAAGGAATGAAGGCGTAAAAAACAAAATAGAGAAACTGTTGTTTCTTATATAGACAAAAAAGGAGTAACCGCCACAGACAGAATCGAAACGACGCAGAAGAATAATTGCACCTTTTTGGAAAAAATCGAAGCAATGTCAGAATTCTAAGAGACACCTCGGGGATACAAATGGTCAGCCAGTACAGACAGCTGTCAGACTACCCTTGGGTTACAGAATATTAAATGACAGGCGTGCTTCAAGCGACCGTTCGACTTATGGATGACTGTGCAATTATTAAATGCTAAAGTCCACCAAACAGACAAAGTGATCGGCAGCGCACTGATAGGCTTTATTAAGAATACCTTTTATAGGTAATGATCGCCTAGAAAAGAAAGGTAGACCTTCACAAGCCTAGACTGCCTCGAGTGATCGCCAAGAAGGAATAAAAAGAAGAAATTCCTTCAACCTTGGACAATGGGATGACTGATCGCCAAACAAGCATGAAGTGTCCCTAAGGTTATGAACCACGAAAAGAGATAAGGAAAATCAAATTTAGAGCGTCACTATCTCAAACCCTACCAAGAAATCAAGCTCGACTGAAGAAACTTCAATCAAGCTTCGGGGGCAAATGTTGGGTATTGATAGTGACGGCCTAGTAAGGAAAAGGCCTCGAAGGCCCAATAACCCTGGAGGGGGTAAACCCAAGATATTCAGACCGGATCAGCCTAAGTCAAAGTCAACCTGGCCCACCATAGAGTGGCCCAGGATCGAGCCCAAGACGATATGGACGCCAAGGGCTCCCCATCTGGTCGCCATCCTTCATCAAGTCGCGACCTCCTACTGCTCGCCATGGGAGTGCTCGCCCCGAAGAGAGTCTTGTCTCTCTCCTCTGGTCCCACCAACCGTTAATAAGGAAGTGGCCACGATATCCCGTGTATCTCGGTCACATATTCACTAAAGATTAGATATGGTAACTGCAATATCTCGCTGTAACTGCCATATCTATTATCCAAATCTTCAACAGCACAATATTCACCAAGATATACGGTTACCTTATACGGTTTAATCTCTCTTACCCTATAAATACCTTTGCTTTACGTACGTTCATTACGTTTTGAGCTATATACACACATATACTCATTTAAGAATCGGAGAAGGACCCAGAGACACCCCCTCTGTTGCACTCCCCTACTTGCAGGTTCACCGGAGTTGAAGCGGAAGAACTATTCAACCGTCGTCTGGCATTCAATTCACTGCCAGATCAGCAACCAGGATTTCATGATCCAACAGTCATCTGGTTCAGCTCTTTTGGTCTGCAAGTTATAGAAAGCCCTGTATGGTTTGAATCAGGCTCCGTGTGTCTGGTTTGAAAAATTGAAATCCTATCTTCTTCAGTCTCTTTGATTTCATGTTTCTACTGCTGATAATTGTTTGTTCATTAAGAAATCTGAACATGGTTTTGTGTTGTTACTTGTTTATGTAGATGATATTGTCATCACAGGTTCATCATCTTCAATGGTTGAACAAGTTATTTGTTCTATCAATGATCACTTCAAGCTAAAAGATCTGGGGAATCTCAATTATTTTCTATGAATGGAAGTTTCCACTAGAGAATACTATTTTCTTCTTAATCAAAAGAAGTATATTCAGGAGTTGATATCTAAGGTTGGTTTTTCTGATGCAAATGTTTTTCCTACTCCTATGATAGGTACGTGCATCACTCGCTCAGGTATGGATAAGTGTACTGAATTATTTCATGATAAGTCTCTCTATAGAAGTACTATAGGTGCATTGCAGCATATATGTATCACCAGGCCTGACATTAACTTTGCTGTCAACAAGTTAAGTCAGTATATGCAGGCACCGTGTTCTAGTCACTGGTCTGCTGTTAATCATGTCATCCGATATTTGACAGGTACACTGGATCATGACATGTTGTTTCGCTCAGCTCCTTGTTCCTCTACTGATGTATCCTTGTTCCTCCTTCTTATGCATCGGTGAGTTTCATTGAATTTTCTTTATCCTGTACTGGTATGTAACTGCTTTTCTTTGAGTTTTCTCATCATTTATACTTGTTTGTCCTCTTCTCTGCACCTCAAGAAATATCAAGATCACTGACTTGACATGGGGTACAGTTTGATTCCAAAAATAGAGTTATGTGCACAAGAGAACGACAAGATACTTGTGTTCATACTCTTGAGGAAGAAAAGATGATGGCTGAAACAATCCAACTGTATTGGTAAGATAAGAGCTAAAACTCTTCTGCAAGGTAAAATAATTGCAGTAAAATATATATATATATATATATAAAGAGAGAAAGAATAAATCAAACTCTCAATCAAATAATTTGGAAAAATGATAGATAAATCAGAGAAAGGAAGACTGGTGTTAGGTTAGTATAATGATGTGATGAATATATATCAAAAAAATTGTTCAGTTATGTTAAGTACATGTATGAGATATATTTGATGTGTAATCTATGATACATCTACAGGAGCCTTTATAGTGAAAACATTGAGTGAATGATTCATAATGTGTGCTTATGATAATATCATATGTAAAGGTTCTAATATAACTGCATTATGAGTATAAGATTGTGTTGTTTTTTTTAATCTGTTTGATATGGATACATTTGTGTGTGAAGAAAAACTAGTGCTTTGGCTTGAATGATAGATAGCTAGAGAGACTGGCCAGTCAGAGAAGGATCAATGGATTATCAAAACTGAAATCGATGATTCATGTGTTCAAGCAAAGCAAAGAGTCAATGTGTTTTCAAAATCAAATCAAGTATGGAGAATGTTAGGATATAAGTATAGGTATGTCGAACGTTAAGGATATATATATATATAGTCAAAGTTTAAGGATATATATATAGGGAGTTACCAACGGCTAGTTTTAGGATATATATATATATATATATGCATTCAGTGTAACAATAGGTTAAGTAGAAAATATATATATTTCAGTTTTATCTATATTTTCTCTAAATCTTTGATCTAAAGATCTTGACATTTGGGTCTAGAAGTTTACCTTATTGAATTCCACTTCCCTTACTCCCTTACTCGGTTCCCATTGTTTGATATTCAGGATGTGTCCATTTATTTCTCATGGGGATAAATCGAGGATTTGATCGGCATCCTTCTTCTTCTCGAAATCAATCAATAGAATGTCGGTTTCTGCCTCCGACACATTTATTTTGCTATACTTCGCCCAAGCCGTACTTAGTACATTGTGTATGGTATTCATCTTCACTGTTTTTTGTGCGATCAACTTCCCCATGTACCATGAACCAGCCTGTATTTCCTGATTCGAATCGAGAGCTACTGCGTCTTCCCGAGGTCTGTTTTTATCGAGGGAACTGGTGCCACGCTCCATGGGCGGCATCGTGGTATCGGTGCCTTTACCTCAGCTGACAGCTTCCCTGCAAAACAAGGGAAAAGGAGGGTGAGATTCGTAGTTGAGAATCGGGTTAACTCCCAGCTTCTTGATGTGGCTTTTGAGCTAAGCCCTGGGCCGATGTTCTGTGTTCATCTGGTTGGTTTTGTCTGTCCGCCCATGATGTCGACCGTCGGTCGCTTGCTTCCCTTTGTGTTGGCCTCCCTCTCAGCTGGTTGGTCCTGATGGTAGTTCGGTGGACGGACTGGCTCGTTTCCAGTCGAAACACCGGTGAAATTCGAGCTTCGCTGCCCTTAGTTTCCTTCGTTATTCTGTTGTTTCCTTGCATGGAAACGTCGCATCACTCCTCTCCCTCTCTCTCTTTGCTTTCGTGTGATTGGTTGTTGGGCAATTGGCAATTAATGCCGAGCAATTGAGGTCAATTGAACAGCTTGAAAACAAATCCCGCATAGCAAAACCTAGGTCAGTTTTGGGGCTTTCCTTCGGCTTCACCTGACAAGAGAGAACGAGTGGTGGGTGGTGATGGTGGATTAACCATTCAGTGCTTACTTACTACCAGTAAAATAGTGGTACGGAATAAATATTTTATATATACGAATTTTGAATTCTAAACTTGTTATATAAATATTTATGGGTTATTATTTAATTTATAAATAAATAAAATAGTTATAGACAAATTAAATTTAGTGAAGTAACAAATAAATCTAGTAATTAATCATATAAGTTATGAATTTTAAAATGTCGCTTACAATATAATGCTCTATGCTTACATATTTTCGTAGAAAGAATAATTAAAGAGATATAATTTGATTTGATTAATTTAGATAATAATATGTGAGAAAACATGTAATTTTAAAGTTTAACAGTAATTTTAAAATCCAAATTTCTTATATAGCACAACCACCCATTGTTTCACCTAGTCTGTGTACCTGTTCTTCAGACATTTTATATATATATATATGTCTGCAGGTAAAGGCGATTCAAGAGACGAGGAAATCACTGTAATTCTCCTTTTGGGTCGTAATTATTGAAACTATATTTTCAGTGCATCATTAATTCGTTTTGTAGATGTTTTTGGCAACAGCAGAGCAGAAAGCTCCCTACCTACCTACCCTCTCTCTAATTTTCTGCAGATCGTTTTGCCGTTCCTTTATATGAACGTATAGAACCAGCAGTTTGATTGAGGTTGTGTGAAGTTAAGAAACCCAACCATTCATATTTCTCTCTCAACATTACTTCATTTGTTCTTCACTTACAATATTATGTATGAATATATATATATATAATTCTAAAATTTGTATGTTCATGTGTTCTTACTTGCAAAGCTTATATAGCAAGATCGTATAAGCTAGGTTCATGATTGAATCTGATAACTTTGCAAGAAGTCAGCTGAGCTGAGACCATGTTCTTACATACTTGAAGAAGTCAACAGAAGAGGAAGAGTTCATTCATTAGGTGATAATGGATTTCAACAAGAACAAATTTATCAGGTTCGCTATCATTTCGTTGTTTGTTAACCAATTGGTCTTTCATTAAATAAATGTTTTTTCTTCTTATGCTGTTTGCAGGTTTAAAGAGTACGTAAGTCCTGCGCATCATCATCGTCATTATAGCATGAGGGAAAGCTTTGAATCGGGTAAAATTCGTGGATGTTTGAATGTTGTCCAAAGAGGATGGAACAAAGGGTGTGAAATGATGAGAAAATCTTTCATACAACGACGCAGATGACGACCAAGTTCATCTAAATCATCAAAACTTGATCAAGTTGCAGCTCAAATACTTAGCAATACAGATGAGAAACATAATAATGTGATTAACCCTAACGGCAACTTTCTTCAACAGTGGAACAAAGGAATGCTTATACTGTGTCTCTTTGCCCTTGCTCTGGACCCTCTCTTCTTTTACATTCCATTGATTGATCTGACGAAGAAATGCCTAGACCTTGACAAGAATATGCAGACGGCAGCCTGCAATCTAAGGACAATAGTGGATCTATTCTACGTATCTCATATAGTAATTCAGTTCCACACAGGCTTCATTCCTCGATCTTCTCAATTGTTTGGGAGAGGTGATTTGGTTGATGATCGTTTTTCTATAGCTCGAAGATACTTGTCTTCATACTTCTTTCTTGACATACTAGCAATTCTACCACTCCCTCATGTATTTCTTTCGTTAATGTCGTCAATGCACTCAAATGTTTACTCATATTATTATTTGCAATCATCTATATTGATATTTACACTTATATGGTGCATCATCCATATTAATATTTACATATTATTATTTGCATCGACTGTAATGTTTATGTTAAAATGACAATTTTGCACTCTTATTAATCTTCATCTTTTCTTAAACTTTGAACGATTCGAACCAAAAATGCAAATTTGAGTTTGATTTTGTGTTCGAATTGAACCCAGAAACGTGAATTATTCAAATTTGTGTTTTTTTTTAAAATGAAGATGAACATAATGGGAAAATCATCAATTTGACAAAAAGTGTAACATTTAGTGGAAGAATTGGACAGAATAATAATTGTGGTGCATTTAACCACATCCAACAGACATGGAGGTAGACTAAACCGCATGATAATAACATATTGGTGCAAATACTCACACATGTAACATATAGTTTCACCGAAACTATTAACCCATTTGAAAATAGGATCATGGATGCAAAGATACACACATGACAATGTTGTGCTTATATTATGCCTGTCGATTATGCTGTTGTGGGTGATCCCTTGCTTCCGGTGTCAACAGGATTCATTACGAAGGAATCACTCAAGTTCATAATACTTTCTCAATGCATGCCGATAATTGGAAGAATCTATCCAATCTACAAGCAAATCAAATCAACTTCTGGATTTCTCACACAAACCCCATGGGCAGGTGCTGCTTTCATTCTTTTCCTATATATGTTGGCTAGTCATGTAAGTTCCACAATCTATATATACAACAAGAGAAGAGAAGAGAGAAATGGTTGTTTGCTCTTAAATAAATTACTACACTTTAAAACTAACCCCCCCCCCCCCCCCCCCAAAAAAAAAAAAAAAAAAAAAAAACTAGTATCTTCCCATATTTGATCAACAACTGTATATATATATATAGGTGGCTAGAGCATTCTGGTACTTGATATCAGTGGAACGACAAGACAGCTGCTGGCACGAGACGTGTGATCCTAGGAATCATATGTATATCTGAGTACTTGTATTGTGATGAATCCCGCGCCCAGAGTTTGATTCAGACAAGTTCAAGATTTTCAATGACTCCATGAAAAGTTCGTGTCCACTCGACAATTCCGACGAGATTACTGATCCAACAACATTCGACTTTGGCATCTTCATTGATGCTATTCGTTCCCGTGTAGTAGAATCAAAAAGAATATGTCAGAAGCTCTTCTGTTGCTTCTGGTGGGGTTTCAAAAACCTTAGGTACGTACGTATATATGTGTTTTGATTATATATATTCATTTTGTTCACAGTATTATATATTCATCTCGTTTCGAATACATGGATGCAGTTCTCTTGGACAAAACTTAAAGACGAGACTGTTTGTTGGTGAAAATAGTGTTTGATGTTGGGTTATCCATAGTTGGGTTGGTTGGTTTTGTTTGCTCTGCTTATTGGGAATATGCAGACATATCTGCAGTCAATATCGGTCAGAATAGAAGAGATGAGAGTGAAAAGGAGAGACGCAGAGCTGTGGATGTCACACTGGATGCTTCAAGATGACATAAGGAAGAGAGTACATTGGTATCAGTAGGATAAATGGTAGCAAAACAGAGGGGTGAAGGAAGAAGGGTTGATCAAGAACCTGCCAAAGTACCTGCGCATAGACATCAAGCGACATCTTTGCTTGACATCACTCATGAAGGTGGGTTGTATGTGTGTGTGTGTGTGTGTGTGTGTGTGTGTGTGTGTGTGTGTGTGTGTGTGTGTGTGTGTGTGTGTGTGTGTATTTATGCATTATATATAATATTAACTAATTTGTTTACTGAATATGGAGTTATGTTCAGGTTCCCATGTTTAAGAAAATGGATGAACAATTGACTGATGCCATGTGTGATCGTTTGAAGCCAGTGTTGTTTACAGAGAAGAGCACGATCATACGAGAAGGTGATACAGTGGATGAGATTTTGTTCATCATTCGAGGTAAGGCCTTGAAAAAGACAACAAATTATGGTGGAAGAAAAGGATTCTTCCACACAGATGTGATCAAAGTAGGTGATTTATGTGGAGAGCAGCTATTGACTTGGGTTGTTGATCCATACTCCACACTTCATCACCTCCCAGCATCAACTCAAACAGTGTACACCATATCCCAGTTATAAGCATTTGCACTTGAAGCTGAGGACTTCAAGTTCGTAGCTTCCCAGTTCTCAAAACGACTTCATAGCAAGCAACTGCAGCACACATTCAGGTTTCATTCTCAACAATGGAAGACATGGGGAGCTTGCTGCATCCAAGCAACATGGCAAAACTACATCAAGAGGAAGAAAGAAAAGGCTCTGCGTGAGGCGGAACAACCATTGTTATTGTTCAACTCTAATATAATTACTAATCCAGGAGAAGCAGGAGAAGATAATGATGGTGAACAAGGAAGTGACACCAAATCATCATCACCAACTACAACACCCATTGGTGCATCCATTAATGCTATAAGGTTTGTACTCCATTTGCGTTGAACCCAAAGATCCAATCTCTCATCAAGTCCCAGTAGTGGTAGAAACCTTCCTCCTCAAAAGCCAGATGAGCCAAACTTTGGTATTCATTAATACATTCCGGTGAGAATCAATAATATTGTATTGTATCTCTTTACCTTTAAAAAAATGAATGTTGAGAGATGATATTTGCATGATAAAGTATAACAAGTGAACGCCCGCACTTGTTGCAAATCGGTATCTTTTGTACTTAGACTAATCAATTTAATACATCAAAAAATAGTCAAGTTAAAATTGGTTCGAACTGGTTTGGTTTATTTTCTTTATTTAAGAAAAAAAAGTTGGTCTCGGTTCGGATTAAAAAATTTGGACTAGACTGGTCCAAAAGCATAACCGATTTGCGGGGAGTGAGCGCGTGACTGCATAAGGGGAGAAGGATAAATGAAAATGATAAACTAATATGAGTTTAAATCGGTTTGATTTGAATTTAAGTATAAACCAATAATTAAAAAAAAAAAAAAAATAGTTCGAATCGGTTCAGAATTGTACCCACTTTTTGAATTAGTTTACTTTAGTCTTAAAAAATTGTTTGATTTTGAAAACAGTTCAGCCGAACCGATTTAAACTAGTAAAAAAAAACAAATCTAATTCAGTTTAGCCAAAACAATTTTTTGAACAAACTTAGTCAATAAGTTTAAATGTTTGAGATCGCATGCCTATGTTGAGGCTCAATTTCAATGACAATCAATTCAATTAGGGACCAAATTGAACTCCAATTAAAGCACCGGAACGAATTTCCAATCATATTAACGAATTTTCAATTTAAGTTTGACGGTTCAAACTTAGCCCAACTGAGAATCCACCGATTTAGAACCATACAGACCAACTCCTCATTGAGCGAGTTGATCGAGATTGAGATCTTTTTTTAAAAAAAAATAATCAAATCATAATTTAATTATGATATTAGTAAAAGTTTTTAGAATTTAGTTATAATGTTTTTTTAATGTAGTCATCCATTATCAATCTAAGAAGTAAAAACTATCTAATAACAATTTTGGAAAAATAAATAGATGAAAAGGTATTATAAGTACTTTTTTAAACAACAGTTAACTATATTTATTATTGGGGCAATCAATATATGTTAAAGTTACCGCATTTATTTTAAAAAAGTTGTATACTTTTTCCTTTAGAATGTAGTAATCATAGTTATCAGAACCGGACTGACACTCAAACCGGTGAGATGGTTGGTTCCTGGTTCGGCCGATCCAATCCGGTCGGACCCGGTTCAGTGAGCGGTTCATTGTTCCTAAGGTAAAATAAAAAATATCCTAGTGGTGGACCTGCAAAAAAAAATTACGGTGCTAGTGGAGTACTATGACCAAATTTCTATGTAATAAACTAATAATAATGAATAAACAAAAACAAAAGAAGAAAAATGTTGAATAAACAAAAGAAGGAAAAGGTTATGGTGGTAAGAACATAGTTTGCTCACTATGACCAAAGTTTGCTAAGACCTGCATAAGTGTTCTGCCTTCTAACATCCCATTTTGGGACAACTTAGACTGTTAGTATTTTCCATCTTTCAGTTTCTCCACGTTACAATGTACAACTAGGAACTTTACCATTGAACATAAGCTCGGTCAGGGAGGTTATGGAGTTGTTTATAAGGTGAGATATACTTTTTGCAGTAACATTGTGAATGAAAAATGAGACATACATGGCATGGGATAGTAACCAAACTGCATAGCAGTTTTAGAGAAGTATGCAATTTAGTAACTAACCCTAGATGGTTTTCATGTTATAAGTGTTGAAGTTGTTTTTGCAGGGTGTACTGGAAAATAGCCAAGAAATTGCAGTAAAGCATCTCTCTCAAACTTTCGGACAATGAATCAATGAATTCAAGAATGAAGTGTTATTGATTTCAAAGCTTCAACACAGGAATCTTGTCCGACTCCTTGGTTGCTGCATTCGGGCAGAAGAGAGACTTTTGGTCTACGAATGCATGCTTAATAAAAGCTTAGATTCATCCATTTTCGAGAATGTTCTTGATGTGTGAGTAGAAATTTTGAAGAATGATTCTGAACTTTTCAAATTTTGAAGAAATTTTGAGCGACCTGCGGCTGTGGAGAACTTCTGAGTTATGATTCTGAACTTAACCTAGCAGTGAACCGGTTAAACACTGCACAAACAAACCAATCGATTTAAACCGAAAAACCGATTGGTCTGTAAAAAAAATCAGCTAAAAAGTAAACCGGAAACAAACCGGTTTTCCAATAACCGTTTGGTTCAACCCGGTTCAAACACTGTTTATTTGTAAAACGGTCTTTTAACTGAACCAAATCGGACAGGGGTCAGACCCGGTCGGACCGCCGGTCTGGTCCGGTTCTGATAACTATGGTTGTAATGTCGTGATTTGTACTTGTTTGGAGTGTGAATAGAATTTTCTAACGGACATTTTGACATTTTTTTCCCCGACCGGAGTCTTTATTATTATTATTAATTATTGAATAAGAATTTTTATTTTTGACTTAAATTATATCTATTTTATTTATTTTGTATATATTATTTCGAGAGCTCATTCTCAATTTTATTTAGGTAATTGTCCTTTAAAAGTTTTTTTTTATTCCGTTAGTTTAGTTCTTGCATTACATTTTTTTTGGGTTAAATACCAAGTAGCTACCTGAACTTTGGACGTTTTGTAACGACCTACCCGAACTTTGAAAATTCAAAACGGGCTACCTCAACTTTGAAGAATGTGCAAATAACTACCTCCGACCAATTTCCCATCAACTGTCGTCAGAAAGTCATAGGAAATTCGTTAGAAAGTGGACGGAGGTAGCTATTTGCACATTCTTCAAAGTTGAGGTAGCCCGTTTTTATTTTTCAAAGTTCGGGTAGCTCGTTGCAAAACGTCCAAATTTCATGCAGCTACTTGGTATTTAACCCTTTTTTATCTATATTATCAAGTAAGAGCTGATATTTGTAACTGTTACCTATAAATTTACACAAATACACTTTAATAACCTATTAGTTTATATTTATGATTACTATTTTTGTCATTTAAATGTCTTATCAAAAGGTTATAAAAAATTTATTTGCACAGAGACTCGAACATATATGACTTTATAATTTAAAGACATGTATTAACTAACTACACACATATGCAACATTACAAATTAAACAAAAGGATAATTATATTTTATTTATCACTATCTCTTTCTTTTTTCTCATCACCAATTTTTTAGATCTATATTTATATTTATCTTATTAAGGGAGATATGATTTGTGTAACCGTCACCTGTAAATTTACACAAATACCCCTTAATAATCCAATTAATTTATGTTTATCATGACTATTTGGTCATTCAAATATCTTCTCAAAAACTTATAAAAACATTATTTGTAGGAAGACTCGAACATATGACATTACACATTAAAGACATGCATATCAACCAACTTCACACGTATGTAACATCACATATTTCTCTATCACTATCCCTTCATCCTTTCTCATGCACCATTTTTTTTATATCTCGCTAACAATGAAATTATATTTTCACTTTATATGACATTAATATAACAGTGAATCTAAAGACTTAGATCATTTATAAAAGTTATAATTTTATCTATAATCGAGAGAATTTAGATTGAATTAATATGTCAAATATGCATTATATATTATTTGAAACAATAAATAATTAATGTGTACAATATAATCAACTTTAAAATTTAAATTAGAGTGGAAGAAGAAATCTCATTCATTATTTATCCAATTTTTTTAATTTAATTATTATATCTACTATTTTATATATCTTTACAATTTTACATAATAATGATAATTGTATTTTATGTTCTCATATCGTCATATTTTTTTGGCAATCGTGACTTTTTAATGTTTCTACAATTATATAGATTTTTTTTCTTCAAAACATTCTCTCCTCCAAGAAGTTGTAGAATTTGTGAATTATGAGCAATGTCGTTGTAAAAATACATTTCATCTATAAATTAAAATAATTCAAACAGAATTAAAATCGATCAGAATTGACATATATTTATACGTTGAATATACATAATCTATCGCGTGAAGCAATAAATACAAAAAACAAAATTAAAACCAAATTTGAAAGATGATATTTGATTAATTATAATTATGTATTATATAGTCTTTTCAAATAATGAGATTATTAAAATGTTAAAAAAAACTTATAGATTTTGTTTATTAATATTAATGCATAGATGATTCCAGCACTTTGACAAAATTATTTTAATAAAGTAGTATAATATCTTTGCCAAAAGTTGTTAATATGTTATTACTCCAAACTAATATCATCCAAAATTTTGGTATTACATATCGAGAAAAAAGTAACAAAAATATTTTACTACAAAATTAAAGATAACCTCGGTGATGTGTTGAAATAATATTTTATGGATTACTGAAATATAAAAATCAATATTAATTTTCAGGGTTTTATATTTATTATCTTTACAAAATATTTTTAGGATTTGTAAAATTTAGATTCTATGAGTATTTCTTTACTTAACCCTACATTCCAAATATATCTAAAATTAAAATATGAATATACTTAACTCTACTTTATGAACTCTGAAAATATTAAAGTAAACACTAACTCAAAAAATATCAAAATAAAAAATAAGGAAGAAGTTAATAAAATATCTAATTTTATTTTTTGGTGCAAATTTTACTGGTAATTTATTGGTCACAGTAGATTTTTTATAGTCGTCATTTCATCGACATGGTAGTGAGATTGTTAAGATATCTTAAGAGTATATTGAATGTTTTCACTGACATGTTCGAACTTATGAGACAATTGGTTAAGACGTACGTCTTAAATCATAAATAGTAACAGTGCCTAGGTTCAAATCATGGGGATGTATGGAGTATAATACTCAAAGAAAGGTCAGATGTCGAGAGTAAATTACTCAAAGAAAGGTCAGATGTCGAGAGTATAATACTCAAAGAAAGATCGGAAGTCGAGAGTAAATTACTCAAAGAAAGGTCAATCGAATATCAGTAGTAAAATACTCAAAGAAAGGTCGGTCGGATGTCGGAACTAAAATACTCAAAGAAAGGGCGAAAGTGTCAGAGTGCCCAGGTTTTCAAATCCTAGGGTCAATTCTGTCCAAATATCGACATATATTTTTTTGATCATATTCTTAGAAACAAATATGATAAATATTTATCGTGTGTGAGGTGTTGGTATGAGAATTAAACATTTGATAAATATATATGAAATTAAAATATAAATAAT
Source organism: Chamaenerion angustifolium (assembly GCA_946814005.1). NCBI lineage: Eukaryota > Viridiplantae > Streptophyta > Magnoliopsida > Myrtales > Onagraceae > Chamaenerion > Chamaenerion angustifolium. The sequence continues at coordinate 6,612,163 of OX328270.1, forward strand.
CGAATTAATCAAAGTAACAATTAATCAAATATTGAATTATTTTTTGTGTGCAAATTAGTTGGAATTTCTTGATGTTGTCATGGTAGATTATAGACATCGGAATGCCTTCATTGACAAGTTCTGACTTATGAGCGTACGTTTTAAATCTCAAATTGTATGAGTGCATTGGACCGAATCATGAGGATGTTGTCCGGTGAAAATACTCATGGAAAGTTCGAGTTTGGTATGAATACTCATAGAAAGTTCGAGGTCGGACATTAAGCGATAATTGGTATGAGATGAGATAGTATAACATGGTATGTGAGTGAAAATATTCATAGTATGACTACAAGTGACTATAAACAATGCGTAAAGTCAACTTTATCAAATATCAACATATTGATCATATTTTTAGTAACAAATAATTATATGTTACTTTTTCACGCATAGTAACAAAAAATTATAGTCACCAACAAAAGTTTTGGTTAATAAAATGTATTTCAAAATAACTATCAATATATATGCTCTAACGAAGTCTACAAAATATTTAGTAAAGACGAAAATGTGCATCGTAATTTTCTTTAATTATATTTGATTATATTCTTTTCATTTAGCTATATCAATTAACTATTCAATTTTGTTATAGTTAGGAGGAAGATATATATCTTAATTTTCCTTAATAGTATTTGATAATTTGAGTATACTCTTTTCATTTACTACTAATCATATTGCTTATATATCTATATTGTTCTCTAAGAGTCAATTTTCATTCACTCAATAAATAGTTATAGAAAAAATTTAATATACAATCTAAAATTAAATTAAAATGGAACTTAAGTGTATTTTCCTAATGGTTATACTAGACTTTGGCACGCGCTACGCGTGTGCACGTTGTCGTCATCTGTCTTGTGTGAGGTGTTAAGAGGACATGATCAACCCGACTCCTATGATAGTACAAAAATTAAACACTTGATTAAAAATATTATTTGAATTGTAAAACTATACTTAAATTAGCTAATATAATAAAATACAATTAATTTTGTTTTAAATATTTTTAAGAAATTGCTCGAGTATCCGAGAGCCTCTTTAGTAATGGTTCTTGCTCTTGGATGCTCGGACAATTTCTTTAAAATATTTTTAAAAATATTAATTGTATTTCAGTATATTAGGTAATTTAAGTTTAGTTTTACAATTTAAACAATATTTTTAATCAAGTGTTTAATTCTTGTAACTTCAAAGATGCATTGAAAGAATAACTGATTTTTGTTAAATGTAACCTAAGACTCACATACAAAATTTTAAAAAAGAATTAACTACACAAAATAATTTATAAATAAGTTTACATATTTAAAATTAGATGTAAATTCATATGAATTAATTAAATTAATTTATTTTAACATTTTGCCGTCTCATTTTATTACTTATCAATATTAAAAAAAACTAACACTACGGGAGAGATGGTCTTTACCGACTAAAAATGATATTTTTATTCCAGCCGTTAATTTATCACGGCTCAAATTCATTTGAGCCGTAACATTAAGCGTCGGGACCATTATCACGACTCAATTTCATTTGAGTCGTGATAATTGCCGACCCAAGCTCAAACCAGCCGCGAAAATAATTATCGCGGCGCTTTTGAGTTGAGCCGCGATAATTATTTTCCTCTTTTTTTAAGCCTTATTTTTCACGGCTCATTTCGATTTGAGCCGTGAAAATATTTTCATTTTAAAAAAAAATATTTTCATTTTAAAAAAAAATATCCCCAGCACCAACACCAGCAGCCTACAATCCGACGCCCAAGCTCCCCATGCGTTTGTCCCAGCACCAACACCAGCAGCCTGCAAGTCGGAGCTTCCGTCTGTCCCAGCACCAACACCAGCAGCCTACAATCCGACGCCCAAGCTCCCCATGCAGAAGATCCCCGGCAACTACATACTCCCCATTGTTGGGCCGCTCCGGGACCGCGAGGACTACTTCTACAAGAGTCATACTCGGTGGCCGCCTCGGGGGCCGATACAACGCCAGTGGCGAAGTGACTCAGCGAGAGAGGTGGTGCAGCTGAAAGGGTCCCTCCCATCCCTCTCCACCGAGGAAGTCCTCGAACTTCCGTCCGCCTCCGTTGAATATGGACAGGTCGATGTCAGTTGCACCGGTGGTGTCTGCATGGTGGTGATGGTGGTTTACTTGATCTCTGGAAACATCCACTATATTCCCCGTTGGTAACCAACAAACAATAATCTGTCAATCAGATCAAGACTTGGTGTAATATCTACCTTTCTACCTATCTATATGCATAATAAGAAAAAGAAGGTGACAGACCTGACGCAGTGGAAGAGAAAGCAGCTTCGAAGAGGGAGAGGTGGGAAGAATCAGAAGAGGAGTTTGAAGCGGCTGAAAAAAAATGTAGAAGGTGGTCCTCCTTTTAGCAACAGTGACATTGGGCAGTTCAATGTGGGAGGCATGGGAGGCATTGGGCAGTGAGAAAGTTGAGTATTATCACGGCTCAACCCTAATTTGAGCCGTGATAAATGGGCTGAATAAAAAAATAAATACGTATTATCACAGCTCAACCCCAATTTGAGTCGTGATAAAGGTAACGGCTCAGTGTATTGAGCCGTTAAAATAACGTAATAACGGCTCATTATCATTTGAGCCATTATATTGAATTTAATTTCATTTATCACGGCTCAATACACATTGAGACGTGATGTTTAGCCGTTATTTTGCCCCTCTCCCATAGTGTAATAGATAAATATATTTCACAAATATTTGTGTATAGTTATACTCTAAATGGTTTAACAAATACATCTTTAGTAATAATAATAATTAATCTAAAAAATATTTTAAAAATAGCTACATATTATTAATTAAAACCATTTTTAATCAATAGTGATGTTCATTTTTATTATCATTATCTTCTAAATTTTAATTAATTGTATGTATATATATATATATATATGTAATTATGTATTACAAAGTTGAATTAATTTTAGGGTTAATTACTTAATTGGTTACACATGTTTCACCATTGTGCAGAATAGTTACACATGTTTCAAAATGTGATTAATTGGTTTTGCTATGTGACTAATTTGTTACACATGTTTTTCCCAATGTGATTAATTGATTATTGCGTTAGTAAACTGTTAATTATTTTTTTAACATATTTTTGAATTGTGAAATGACTATTATGCCCTTAGTGGTAAAATAGGCTTAATGAGAAGAACAAGATCTTGCTGTGTTCATCACAAAGCTGCGATTCTGGACAGTATATGGAGATAGAACATCAAGTGCTTCTTTCTGTCTAGAAATGACATCAAGTGCAATTTGTGGGGATCCTCCTCTTAGCACAAATTTGAAATTAGAATCTATTTGCAGACAATAGTAGACTGTCTCCTGATTTTTGCAGATTTAGCTACTCATAAGTTCAAAATTTTAGTCATTTCTTTAGTCAAGCAAATTCCATGCAAACAATTACTATGAAGTGTGGGTACTAAACACTTGTTTCCATATACGAAACAGGAACATTCATTGGTATGAACTATGAAATACTAAATTTAGCAAAGACTCTGCAGCTAAGCCACCATAGTTTGTCATGCATCAAAATCCAAGAAAAGTCGACCAAAAAAATCAAATCTTCAAAGAAACTAGATCTGAATTTGATTCCAATTGAAATTAATGGTCCTTAACTCCCTTATTGATTCCAAAATCTTATCATTTGTCTTCACAATCCACCAAATTAGTTGCACCAGTCTAGAGATTAAACCAAAAACATTGCAGAAACTACCGACCTCGATATCTCCGGATCATGGAATTATCAAGCACAGATCATAAGAACAATCTTGCGTAAAACAATGGATAAAAGCATGTAGAAAGAACATTACCCGAATTCATCAGGAACAACACGAGATTTCCTCATCTTCCTCCGCGCACCTTTGTAAAGCTCCTCCAAGCTACAAGGCAATTTACTCTCCATCGGCGGAGCCTTGCTACTCTTATTACTCTGATTCCTGTCACTAGTATGGCGTCTACCGTCTCTCTTGTTTTCTTGGAAAATCCTGCCTCTACCCGTGCTCTTATTACGATCTGTGCCGGTGAAGAATTCAAAGAAGATATCATCTGCATTCCTTGGATAGAAATTGAATGAAGACGAATCGGGCTGGGACCCGCTGAATGACGTCGATTGTGTCGCAGCTCCATTCTTGAGTCCTTCCTCGCCGTACTGATGGTAGATCCATCGCTTCTGCGGGTCGCTGAGTACATCGTATGCCTCACACACGAGCTTGAATTTAGCCTCAAACTCCTCGTGAATGACAAGGTTCTTGTCGGGATGCCATTTCATCACCAATCTCTTATACGCCTTCCTCAAGTCATCGTCGTTGGCATTCCGATTCTGGGTTCTTCAAGAACCCAGAATCGCAACTTGGTGATGAACACAACTTGGTGAAGAAATTCAGAATTTCTGGATTGAAGAACACGGCTTGGTTGATGAAAATGGTAATTACGTCATTTTATGTATCTAAATAGTGACGTAACTGTGATTTCTAACGTTGAACAGTAAAAAAATCAATTAGTCACATATCAAAACAAATTAATCACATTTTGAAACATGTGTAACCATTCTGCACAATGGTGAACACATGTGTAACAAATTAAGTAATTAACCTTTAATTTTATTAACCAGTAAACAGTATATATAATTAAAAATATTGATCAATAATATTTTTTAATTGACTAAAAATTATATTACTGATATTTCTAAGAAATTTAAAATTATTTACTTAAAATTACTTCCAATCTATAATTGGCTTCGAAATACTTTTATAAAAATCTAAAAGTATTATATTATTATTTACTTAATATTATAATTTTTTTTAAGGTAAGCAAACATTGTGCTTTCTAAGATACCATACTAATCTATTTGCTCTCTTTTAAATTAAAAAACGCTAGGTGCAGAAGTGACTGGATCGGAAATCTTCGTAGCAGAATGCCTTCAGATTTCTTGAGAGTGTGGTGTGTAGAGTGGTTTTGCAGAACTGCAGAGTACAACCTTATAGTGGGATAGAGATAAGCTCGTCCCCCACACGACTCCTAACCAGCGGACAACTGGAATCTCCTTTTCTTTGTCGGGTACACCTTGGGCCCCATCGTCACGCGGAAAAGTTGACTTACAACTCAATAATTTAAACAACACGACAAAAGTCTACAGTACCTATGGATAATTTCGTCTTTCATGACGAATGCTTTTGTTGACGTCATTGGTGACGTTTCTTCGAGCCTTTTCAGAAGTCGAACCTGTGATCATGGGCTGGGCCTTCTGAATCTTCAGGTAGCTCTACATCCATGTAGATGTCCCTCTGCAGTCTTCTGTTGATGCGACCCAATGGGCCGTTGGGCTCGAGCAACTCGTCAAAGTCTTCTTTGACTCTTCGGACCTTCTCATCTGCCAAATGAAGTTGTTGGAGGATGAGGTTGATGTTCTTGGGAGTCAGCTCCTCATCTTCTACATTTTCCTCGGGTGGGCTTTCTTGGTCCAGCATCATAGTGACTTTATCACTATACTTAAGCTGTGGAAATAGCCAATCTTCTGCTTCCTGTAAAGAGTAAAATCCCTTCCAGCTTGCTTGACTCAGGCTTTCCTTGGCTTTGCATAGGGCAGGATATTCGTTGTATATCCCTTTACCTGGTCCTGTAACTAATGCATAATATGTGAAAGTCTTACTCTTAGGTGGTTGCTCCACCTTTGACAAGTAGACCTGTAATGCACAAAAAGCATTGAGCTTATGCTTCTGCTCCCTGGCACTCCATAGCGCATCAAGCAGGCATTTCTGCTGGGCATCCACGGGGTAGTTGTCCAGCAGGCGGTACCCTCTTGGGTCTCCTTCTTCAAGGATTGGGAGTTTGAATCTCCCAAATCTGCAGTTCCTCTTCCTGGTTGTGAGTTGAGGCTCTTCAAGCGCTGGACGCTTGTCTTGTTTTCTTTGTCCATCTATGAGGATGGATCGGAGATCCATTGGGCGAACCTCTTCCTGATTCCCGCCCCTAGTTGCACTTCCAAAGCCAGCCGTGCTTCTTTGGGTTGAACTTCCTGCAACTCTTCGCATGCTCTCAGGCAGTCCCTGAGTGCTGCTGCTTGCGGGCCCTCCTCCTCCTGCCATTTATCTGTACAAATCATACAGACTAGACGGGATAAGCTATCAGCTAACACATTGTGTTTTCCATCAATGTGTTCAAACCTAATCTCTACTCCAGTTCCTGTTACATAATCCACGAAATTAGCCCATCTAACCCTAGAGGGTTTAGTATGACTAATCTTATCATAGAAACTAATGATTGCTTGGCAATCAGTGCGAAGAGTGATTTCCTTTTTATCCAAGTAATGGATTTTCAGGGCACTCAGTGTTTCCATGGCCGCATAGATTTCAGCATCTATGGTTGACTTCGGAGTAGGGAATTTGCCACTGGCGTAGGCAAATACTTTCTCTGATCCTCTTGGTGAGGATTTGCTGGTTTTCCACTTTGCCACTCCTCCCCATCCCTCCATGCATCCGTCAGTTTCGAGGACTACATATGCTCCTTCTGATGGGAGTTCTAGTGGTGGGAAGTTTTGTACCAGCTTCTTGATGGTGGCTATGGTCTTCATGTCTTCGGGGTTAAGTTTAACCCTTACGGTTTGGTACATGTCCCTCTCCTTGGATCCAGCCGTTGACAGTTTGTTGTACAGGGGTGCTAATAATACCCCTAGCTTTGGAATGTAGCTCCTGGCATAATTAAGGATTCCAAACCAAGATTGTAATCCCTTGAGCTCTTGCAGCCTTTCATCTGGGAAATCTGCAATACTTTTAATTATGTTTGGCTGCAGTTCTATTCTTCCTTCTCCAATGACAGCCCCTAGGAATTCAATCCGAGGAACTCCTATTTTCATCTTGTCCGGAGATAATACCAGGCCTTCCTTTTCGCACATACTCAGAAATTGACTGAGATGATTTGCATGCTCCCCTTCTGATTCTGAGAAAATCAGAATGTCGTCAATGTAGGCCGCTAAGAATGCATCCATGCCTTTTACGCATTCATCCATTTTCCTCTGGAAAACTGCGGGGGCATTCTTCAGACCGAATGGCATAACCAGCCATTCATACAATCCTCCTGGGACAAAGAATGATGTCTAGGGGATCGATCCTTCCTCCATGGCTACTTGATGAAAGCCACTCTTGAGGTCGAATTTGGAGTAAATCCTACTCCTTCCTACCTTCTTTAGGATAGTGTTGATACCTGGCAGGGAGTATTGATCCTTGTAGGTATTTTCATTGAGCATCCTGTAATCGAACACCATTCGAGGTTTTCCCTTCATCTCCTGTCCTGTTTTAGGGTCGATGGAGGTTCCTGAATTTACCATAAGGGCCTTGGTTCGGTGCTGGCTTGAGGACTTTCTGATTACCCCAATATCCAACAAGGCCTTGATATATTCCTTGAACTGGGCCTCCATGGCTGGTGTGACCTGGGCTAAAGGTTTGCAAGTAATAGTTCGACTTGGGTCGATAATATCAATTTTGCAAACCACCTTGTTTTTAGCCCAATGCTTCTGAGGATCCTTACCAATGAATCCTTGCTGCTCCAATCTTCCTAACATCCGAGTCAGGTGATTTTTAAAGCTAGGGATTAGGTTCCCTATGTTGTAGAAGACGATCTCCTGTGTTGCAAGGTATTCGTTTTCCTCCAGTCCCAACTCTGGTATTGCCATATGGGCGCTTTCCCCAGTCTTGATGACGGTTGTTTTCTTGTAGAATGTTACCTCATCCCCTTCTATTCTCATTCCCCCTTGGTTGCTTCTTATGAAATTGCAGCCAAGTAGCATTTGGATGCCATTCACCATCTTCATATCCATTGAATACGTGAATGGTATTGGGAAATGGTTTCCTCCAATCGTCATATAGCCGTCTTTCAGTTTTTGAGTTGCTATCGTCTTTGATGCAACTCCCCAAACGGTGACTGACCACTTACTTTCTTCCAATGCCTCCTTTGGTACTGAGCCAGTGTTGACGCAACATTTCGATGCTCCGGTGTCCAAGATGTCATTTAGTTCGAAGCCTTCCAATCCAGGTATTCGGAATGATACCTTCAGATTGTAGACTCCGAAAAAATGTGTTTTGGCCAAACATCCTTTTTCAGTTGAGGAAGCTGCAACTTCCTTATCATGTAGGTCGATAAGTATATCTTGGCACTCCTCTTCTTCTTCGCAGTCTTGAGACTGCTTGTCCCCCTCTTCAGACTCTTCTAGGATCCTTCCCTGGTCTTTCCATTCCCTTGAGGATCCTGATTGTTGTATGGATCTTCTCCATTCTTCATCCTCACGGGCACGGGTGAGGGGTTCCCCTCTTTCTTCCTTCCTTGAATCCTTGGCTCTTTGTGCCAAGGCTCGCAATTCTTCATTAGAAATTGGACATTTGGGGCTTGTAGGCCTGTCCTGAGTGAATTGCAGGAGTTCTTCCTTCAGATACCGATTTTCCTTATGAAGTTCCAGTATATAGGCTGTCATTTCCTCCACGAGCTTGCTGCTTGCTTGCCTTGGTGGTGATGGCTTGCTGCTGGGTGCTAATATCATTTGATGATAGAAGCATACCTTTAAACACATGTAGCAAATCTTGAGCCAACAGATGCCACATTGTGCTCCATACTTTGGTAAGCATGGGCATTTACAGGCATCACACGAAAAATGAGTATTTGTGTATCCTTCCACTATCCCATCTTGCCATTGGTGCAGACAATCCTCCTGCTCCTTTGGGATTCGGGGCTTCTCCATCCATCCATAATCTTCTTGGTAGGATGATAAGGCCATGAGGTTGAGCTCATATGGTGTTTCGCCAAGGCTCATTGTTACCTCTTGGGCTGTGCTAGCTTCTCCTTCACTGGCACTGCAAATGCCCTCGCTGTCCGGTTCGTTGAGGTCGACCGATACAACGTCCCAGTCTTCAGGGAGATCTAGTCCTTCCATAAGGGCTGCCCTGGCTAGATTACCGCTTCTTGTTTTGCAGTCCCTAGCATAGTGACCTTCTTGTCCGCAGACAAAGCACTTGCACTTGTGGGAGGGTGGCTTCCTTCTTTTGAACACACGTACATGAGAATCATGAGGTTTTCCCTTGTACGTCTTTGCCTTCCTTATCCCGTACTTCTTTGTTGGATTCCTGTAGTATCCTGGAATCGGGATTTCCCGGCAGAAACTGAGGTCCTTCAGTCCTCGCTGCATGACAGCCGTTTTGCACATTTCTGTCAAGTATTGTTGAGTGAATAGCACCCTGGGCATAACTCCAACCACATTGCCTGGATGCCTTTGGTGGTAGGCTTCTTCAATTGCCTTCCCGTATATTGGTGGAAGTTTTTTGAAAAACTTCTCTGACAGGTCTGAGTTGATAAACAGTCTTCCTGTTTTTGCAGCCAACTCTCGATACGTGACCATGAATTGAAACACGTACTTGATGTCTGAGCAGGTTAGCCTTTCCAGATCTGCCCAAGTCCTCTCCTGTTCAGCTGTTGATCATTGATATGGGTCTTCAAGTGTGAAGATACGCCGTATTTGAGAGGTGACATTAGATACATCATCTGCTATGTGTACCAATTCATCATACTCGGTTGGGTATGCAGCTCTCCACTGCTGAAAAGTCATTTTCTCCATTTCCCCTAGGAGATTCTCCACATACTGGACCTTTGTTCTATTGTCAGGCCATGTCTTTTGGTTAACATGGTTGATTGTAATAGATTCCCACCGAAGTATTACATCCTCCGTTTTGCTGATGTCGTTTGGTAACACCAGCATGACTGCCTGCGCCTGATTTGCTGGGGGCAGTGTCCATGTCCAGTAGTTTGCGGTTTCGTAAGGCCGCGGGGCTGGTACTCTCCCTCTTCTCATTCCTTCATCCGGCATCATGAATGGTGCTGGTGGAATTAGGTTTGCAGCTGGCCTTACCGCAGGTGGGTAATCAGGAAGCTCCATTGATGTTTCCCATGGTGGTCTGTAACCCGAATTTACCACCTCTGAGGAAGACATCGCCGTTTCCGAAAGGAATTTTTGGAGTTTTGGGTAGTCATGTCCTACCCCTGCCATTAAGGCAGTGGCCGTTTCCTCTGTGCCTTCTACCCCCACCCCGTCAGAAGAGAATGGGTTTACCCATTCTGCCGTTGGTTCCCTACGAGAACTCATGCTTCCAAGGTATTGCATGTAATCCTCATAGTCATCTTCTTCTTCAGCTGATGACTGCTCCGGTGTGACATCAAAGGCCATGGCGAGTAGTTCGTCAATAGCTTCAATGTCATTGTCATCAACCCTGATAGGCTGATCCTGTTGTTGCCTCGTTTCCGGTGTTTGTTGGTAACCGGCAAATCTGAGACTGATCGAACCTTGTGCGCCTTCCCAAATGGCCACATCCGTGGGGATATTGGTGATTGGTTGGTTAGGTGGTCTGATAGTCCACCTTTGTCCTTGAAGATCTTCACTAGAGAACATCCTTCCTGGTATGGCTCGGACTCCTCTGCTGGCCAGATATTCGGCTATGTTATTAACCGAGTACCTGAAAGCTACATGGCTTGTGTTGGTCAGCCTTCCCACCATTTGCCTTGTGAGTAAGAGGTTAGATTCTCCTCCTACCCAGTCTTCATATCCCCTTGCCTGGATCACAATCTGGATGTGATTGTAGAAATCTGTTATGGACATCATCATATCTAGTGTAAAGTATACCAGCTCTGTTCCTCGTTCCAAGTCAATCTCCATGGACCCGATGATGCTCCTGGGGTTGGATCCCCACCTTGTGTCTCGTATGACAAGGAGTATTCTTACTCCTGCTCCTCTTCTATGCAACGCATGGACTCGAATCATTACCAGTCCTATGTGGATGTGCTGCATTCCTTCTCGTCTGAGTCTTTGAAAGGACTCAGGGCGGACAAATGATAGTTCCGCCTGCTCATCTGCAGCCGTTATCCGGAGACGTTCTTCCGAATAGTGCTGATACACCCTGTGGCTTGGTTCTGCCCAGTTGGTGGTGTACAGATCTTCTGCAGGCATGATGCCTGCTCTCCTTCGAGATGAAATCCTTAACTGTTCGTCCGGATTGAGCAAGGATTCCATTGAACGGTTGTACCTCCTTCCTGGAAGTATTCTCTGGACTGCTTGTTGTATCGTCCTGTGGACCCTCCGGTAGTCACGGATCTGATCCTCAAAACTTGGGACGTTCTGAGCAGTGTCTTCCTCGTTGCCCTGTACTGGGGCTTGGTCTACCCTTCGTACATTCGCAGTGTAAGGTGCCTCCAGGATGGTGGCACTTCCGGTGCTTCTTCTGGCCCTAGATGCTGATATGTTCATCTTGATGATCCGGGTCTATTTGCCGTCCTTTTAGCTTCTTCCCGCAGAGCTTTAGGATCTTTGAAGAAGTAGATTTTATTCACCGGTTTTGGAACAGATCTGGGTTGATCTGATCCAAGGTCTAGTCCTTGCAACTTGGTTTGCAAGTCCTGGATCGATTGTTGTAATTCTGGCGGCGTTTGAACCGCTGCAGGTCTCCCTTGAGCAGCAAGGTTGTCAACCTTCTCTTCAAGTTTGGTGACCTTCCTTGTTAGTTGCACAACTAGCTCGATTAGCAGGTTGTTTTGCTTGATCAGCTTCTTTGTCTTCTCCGAGGATTGCTCGTTTTGATTTGCGTTTGCAAATCCCAAAGACGGTTCTCCTAGTGCTTCGGTAGCTTGTAGGGCTTCTTGGTAGGCTGGGTCAGCTGTAGTAGAGATGTAGGACATCTATAACCGCTGATTCATGCTTTCCACCAAAGTCCTAAGTTCCTTTAGTTGTTGCTCCGTTTGCTCCGCTATTTTCAAAGAACTTCGCTCAATCTGCTTTGGTTGACCGATGATGGACTCAATCAGTGAGGCCACTTCAGCCTTGGTAGGCAGATTTCTATGGGGGAAACTCTCTATCGTCTTGAGGGTTTCTTCTTGTAGCTCTTCAAGTGATGACACCTTCTTACTAAGCTTGTCCACCTGCTTAGCTAATTGTTCCAAGGTTATTCCAATAAGCTCTTGTTTTGCTAAGAGCGTTCGTAGATCTTTAGTTACTACTTTCCCAACTAATGATATTCTATCGAATGAGGTACTGATATTATGCGAGTTTGACCATGTGATATCTACTAAGGTATTTAGTTGCTTATTACTGGAATGACATTCGTGTTCAAATCCTTCTTTGAAACAAACTAGGTTTTCACCGTCCCTAGTTTCAATATTTCTTCCTTCTTTTAGTGCCAAGTCTAAAAGAGTTTTGTTCCCTAAAAGAGCATCTGGTGCAAGGATATTACGAAAAGTAATTCTTGGTCCAATCTTACAACTTAGCCCAGTTTCCTTAAGCCTAGATACATGATAGAACAGAAGGACACATGAAACTCACCAAATTCATTCAGCAAATCTAAGCAAACATATACACAAAAGTAGCTTACACAAATTATTTACAACTCACACATACCTCGCTCTGATACCAAATAGTGACGTAACTGTGATTTCTAACGTTGAACAGTAAAAAAATCAATTAGTCACATATCAAAACAAATTAATCACATTTTGAAACATGTGTAACCATTCTGCACAATGGTGAACACATGTGTAACAAATTAAGTAATTAACCTTTAATTTTATTAACCAGTAAACAATATATATAATTAAAAATATTGATCAATAATATTTTTTAATTGACTAAAAATTATATTACTGATATTTCTAAGAAACTTAAAATTATTTACTTAAAATTACTTCCAATCTATAATTGGCTTCGAAATACTTTATAAAAATCTAAAAGTATTATATTATTATTTACTTAATATTATAATTTTTTTTAAGGTAAGCAAACATCGTGCTTTCTAAGATACCATACTAATCTATTTGCTCTCTTTTAAATTAAATTGGAGTAAGAGTTTGTGTTGTCAAGTCAGGATAAGGATGATGGTAAATATTTAATGTCTTGAACTTATCAATGTACACATTTTTTCTGTGAATTAAGTTATGTGTTATAAAATTTAATTAATCTAAATAGGAATGTATTTTCTTATTTTATCAGTAATTGTGAGAGTAAATAAGGAAATGAGTGGTTAAATTTTGTTTGGCTGCAAGGAAATTGCTTGTCTTTTCACTACCCATTTACGTAAATAATAAATACAAATTTATTTCCTAAATTCACTGCTGCCTTTTCTTTTCTTTTTTTCACTTCCCTCATAATTCTTTTGAATTTCCATTTTCTTTTGTCTGTCTACCTTTTTTCTTTACCTTCTCTTCCACTACATCATCAGCTTCTTTCTGTCTTTCTTCGATTTGTTGATCTGCTTCCTCACTCATGTTGGTCTCGATCTTTCTCTTCATGGCTCATAAGATTCGCAGATAGACTGTATCTAGATAGTGACTGAAGAGAGAGAAAGAGTGGTACTTTGGTTGGAATTCTGCGATGGTGTGTTCGATTCTGAAGAAGGATAGGTGAAATTTGAAACTTTGGGTGGTCTATGACACAGTAAGCTGTTAATTGGTCTTGCTGGTATCCAGTTTGATTTGGGTCTCGTTGATTCATCTGGATTTGTGATATGGGGGGTTGTCTGCCCTGTTTTGGATCATCCAACAACAAGGACGGCAGTGGGGGGTTGAAGGAAGTGAACAGCAAGAGAGACTCTTCAGTCAAAGATGCGTCAGCTGCTCAGTCGCACCATGTCAGCCGAGTCAATTCAGGTAAAACACACAAATTCTGTACTTTCTAAGGTTTTCTGCGACCTTATTTCCTTGCAATTAGCTTAATTGATAGATATTTTGAATTGCGCTTAAATGAGGATAAGTTGATTTTTTTTTTTTTGCCATTGGATAAGTTGATTTTGTGCAAAGCTTTTGCCATGATCCGGGGCATTTGTGGTTCATCTTTTGCTTGATTGGGTTTGCCTCGTAGTTATTTGATTTTACTAATTATTGCATTAGTCTATTGAAATTCTTTGGAATCCAATATTGTCAAAATCCTAGTATTCATGCTGTTGGTAATCGAGTTTCAGCTTGGATTTTATAGAAAGCGAACGTTTTTAAGTTAGAATTCTGCTTGTTTCTTGAATTTTTATATTGGTCATGTTTTTTTTATTCAATTGCAAACATCCAAGAGAAACCTTCTTGATGTTAGAGAATATGTGTATGGTTTAGTCCCACATTGGTTAGGATTGAGGACTTTGTGTAGTATATATAATTAAGAATGACTTACAACCCATTAGACTGAGTTGGATATGGTATTTCTTAGTTATATAATACTCTAAAAATACTAACACTTGACTCAGTTAAAGTAGGTTGCTGACCACTTAGAATTTTCATTTCGCAGCCAACAGGGTGGCCATTCTCATCAAATTACATCACAAGTGTATCTTGCTTCTCTATCGTGCTAATCGTAGCATAGCCATTGCGTCTAAATGTTGCTGTAAAATTTGTGTTGGCGTTGTGAAGATAGGAATTGTAGAATTATAGATCACCCAATATCCTTAATTCTTTTAATTAATTTTTGCAATCATTCTTCTTTGGAAAATCAAACTTAAAATATTTAAAATGAGTATGTCAAATGTCTACATGCAATTAATACTGTATTCAAGTGTGTTATTTAACTTAATCGTAAATTTGGTGATACGGTATTATTAACTCATGAGGCGGATGATTCGATCTTTTGTGAGTTCCCTTATTCACGAAGCGTAGCATGTGAAGTGAAGTTCTTATTGGACATGTCATCTCTGTTCTGGCTTGAGTTTTTCCAAAACTTTGAATTTCATAATCAGAAATATTGGAAGTGATTGTTTCCAAGAATATGGAGACTCTAGGTTTATTAATCATATCTTATCAAACTGAAGATTTCTATTGTGAAGCTATCATTGAATAACCCCATATGCTTATTCAAAGCTAACATCAAGTTTGTTTAGGGGGGAAAATGTAAAGCTTTCATGTACTTATTGTCTAAATGGTGAAAGTCTTTCTTGCATAATGCCCCCATATGAGTTATGAATCAGCCTAAGCTCCTACACTAGTTTATGATTCTTCAAACGATTTACTTGCATGACAGATAAGTCAAAATCTCGAGCTAACTCGGATCCAAAGAAAGAAGTTGTGGTCCCAAAAGAAGGACCAACTGCACATATTGCTGCACAGACATTTACATTTAAAGAGCTCGCTGCTGCAACGAAAAATTTCAGACCAGAGTGCCTGCTTGGTGAAGGAGGGTTTGGACGTGTATATAAGGGTCGCCTTGAGAGCACTGGACAGGTAACTAATTCTGTGAAGAAAATAATTATATCTGAGTCTGCAAGCATACGTATTTCTTAATTGTTAACTATGAATCTTATTAAAAAGAGAGGCAAGAAGGTGTTAGGAGAGAGAGAGAGAGAGAAATAGGTATAGATATGCTGATGGCATAGAACCTTGAAAACCCATGAATGCACAGTGGATCTATCATGTCCTATAACATATGTAATACCCTTTTAAAGCCTTTACCCTACCTTTGTGTTTATGGCTTGATACGATGCTATGCTCTGTGCAATGTCTTTTGATATATAGACCATGTTGGTGCTTTGGATTATGAGTATTAATATCAATATGCTATAGTTTACACCTAACAAAACTAAAACATAAAAACTTTTATTGATAAAAAAACAAACATGGTTTGATGCTATCAAATTCTGTCTCTCTCTATTACTCGTTTTTCAAAATATCTTTTTTTTTTTTTCCTTTTCTTGAACTTTATTACATTTGACCGGCATTTGGTTGATCCGAAACATGTACCTTTATAGGTAGTGGCTGTTAAGCAGCTTGATAGAAACGGTCTTCAAGGAAACAGAGAGTTCTTGGTGGAGGTCCTGATGCTTAGTTTACTACATCATCCAAACCTCGTAAACCTGATAGGTTATTGCGCTGATGGGGACCAGCGCCTCCTGGTTTATGAGTTCATGCCACTTGGTTCATTAGAAGATCACTTACATGGTAAGTATGCCATTCAGGATTTATAATGCTTATCGTCCTTTGCATGAGCGTAGCAAGTTTAGTGATGATGGGTTACCGATAATTGCCTGTTTCGCGTTTAATTGCTGTGCACAAGCCGTTTAGCGTTACAAATTTTTCCAAAAATGGTGATTTAGCAATTCTTTTGTTAATTTGTTTTGATTAGTCGGTGTTTATTCATTTTAATAAATTGGTGTAGCTTATTAGCTGCAGAGGTTTTAAATGCTATATGATCTGGTGAAGCTATTTGGAATTACAGTTATTACAATTCAAATATTTCTGTAACTGTGGAATCAATCTTTCTTTTATAATGATTTCACCTTAACTATATATATTATAAAATAAATATATATACTCATCATTCAAGTCATTTGCAATAATCTTTACCCATCAAACTGGCCATGAATATCATAATTTGCCAAATGGAGTTGTTCAACATCGAAGGTTAGGATAATATGCAATCTATTATATATATAATAGACATTATATATATGAAATCTATTGAAGCTTGCAGGATGCACATCATACAGATAGAATCCAGAATTCAAGAAATGTAGTTCTCTTATATTGTTGTACTTTAGATATAGGCAGAATTGGCCAAATTTACACCTTGTACTTCAAATTCAAAAGGTGTTTCTCTGAGAATTATTTAGACTTCTAAATAGTCTAACAACAAGATCGTAGTTATAAAGCTCTCAGTTTGTATAGACGATCTATGACCTTTACTGCATGTGCAGATCTTCCAGTTGACAAGGAACCACTGGACTGGAACACAAGAATGAAGATAGCAGCAGGTGCAGCCAAGGGTTTGGAATACTTGCACGACAAGGCAAACCCACCCGTCATCTACAGAGACCTCAAGTCTTCCAATATTCTTCTTGATGAGGGCTACCATCCCAAGTTATCGGACTTTGGGCTCGCTAAGTTAGGTCCGGTTGGGGACAAAACCCATGTCTCCACACGGGTCATGGGGACTTATGGTTACTGTGCCCCTGAATACGCCATGACTGGTCAGTTGACTTTGAAGTCTGATGTGTACAGTTTCGGTGTTGTCTTTCTTGAGCTTATCACGGGGCGCAAGGCAATCGATAACACTCGGGATCCTGGAGAGCATAATCTCGTTGCATGGGTACGTAATCTCTTAACTAACCCATGCTTGGATACAGCATTTTTGTAAAGGGAAATATAAGGACCTTCCAAATCGTTTCAAAGGGTCTGGGTTCCCACCCATACAACGTCCCCTTAATTAGAGCTCAATTCAATCCCTGATTGGATGGAGTCCCATTCAAGTTTCGATCCAGTCGGACTTAATTTGTGATGGTTGTAAAAAGTGTTGGGGCCTTAACTTTGATAGTTGAAAAATGTTACTTTTATAAATTTGAAAAGTATTTAACGTCATTCTTAAACAGATTAAACGGACGGTTCAATTGCCATCTTTTTTTTTATAAATATATTGGTACAGTATATATTGTTGAATATATTTTGCAAATATAGTTGTTCAAAATTTTATATTTTTCCCATAAAGTGATCGACAAAGAAAGCCTGGTCAACCTCATTAGACCCGATAAATAATCTTGAACTGTTATTACATTGATTGATTACAGGCACGACCTCTATTCAAGGACAGAAGGAAGTTCCCAAAGATGGCTGACCCTACACTGCAGGGTCGGTATCCAATGAGAGGGCTCTACCAAGCTCTAGCTGTGGCGGCAATGTGCTTGCAAGAACAAGCCGCCACAAGGCCATTGATCGGAGATGTAGTGACCGCCCTAACATACCTAGCCTCGCAGATGTATGATCCCAATGCAGCATCTTCACAGAGCAGTAGGGGCGGCACCCCGAGGCTGAGGGACGATAGGAGAAGCCTAGCGGATGGAGTGGACAGCCCTGATGGGAAGCACGGATCACCCTCCGGTTATAGAAACTCCCCAGACTTTAGGAGAAGAGATCGAGGAAGGGAACTGAGTATTGGGACTGATTTGAGAAGTGAGGTGGGAGGTGGGTCTGGGAGGAAATGGGGTCTGGATGATTCAGAGGAGAGGGATAGTCCATTGAGTGCTGGGAGGAGGGAGACACCAAGGAACCGTGATTTGGAGAGGGAACGTGCTGTGGCGGAGGCAAAGGTGTGGGGAGAGAACTGGCGGGGTAAGAAGCGTGCTGGTGCTGTGGGGAGCTTTGACTCGACCAATGAATGAATGAGTGAGCAGGGAGTTTGTATGGAAGAGGTGAGGTGATAATATGCAGTAGTAGAGAAGGAAAGGAGTGTCCTTGGTAGTCTTTTGGCCCTTTGAATAAAAGAGGGGGTTTCCTTTGTTGTATTATCCAAATCCAAACTCTTTTGGACTTTGTTGATGCTTTTTGTGTTATCCCAAATTGCATTCTTCATCTTCTTCTAGCTGATGGCTGCCTGCTGCATATGATCCATTTCTGACGAACCAGTCAAGAGAAAGAGAGAGAGAATCTGTAGTTCTGTACGCTGGGTGGGACCCTCATTGATTTTAATTTTATGTAAATTAGTGTCCTTTTTTCTGTCAAGTAAAGATGACTTTGCTTTGGTCCATGTAACCCGAATTAGGGACGCACGCAACCACCAAACCCAGCCAAATTCAGAGTGGTAAAGCTTTGTTCAAACAGCTGTGGTACAGTTCAAAGGAATCAGAATGCAGCTAATTGATTGGTATATGGTATCACGCCTCTATACTTCCAAAACAAGGGCCTTAATCAATAGTACTAGGATACACACAAATCTACTTGTCAATACAAACTACTCAACTAACTAGACTCAGCGGTGAGCAGTTACAAAACCACATTTCTGAATCAAATATTAGCTTACACGATAAAAACATCACTTTTACCTATTATCATTTCCTCCTCTTGTTCTGCAAATAGAGGAAACATTTGTATCAGTGTCCAAACTTATGCAATCTATAAGCAGTGCAGAAGGTAATTAAAGAGTATGTCAGAGGCGTACAGAACTAATGTAGTCATCCATGGACGACTGCCTACGCTTCTTGAGGGCAGAGCTGGGGATCTCTGTGGCGGCAGACTGCCTTGAGGTGGGGCGTTTTGAAGGTGACGCCATGCTCTGAGAAAAAAGACCAAAATCAGCAACGAGATAGAGCCACTCAACAGACAAAATCAACAAGACGTTACAGCTGCACTGTGCCCCCCACCAACCCCCAACAAACATAATTGTGACAAAAATAACTCATCTTTATATTAAGATTATTACTAACACACAGAGAAAGAGAGAGAGAGAGAGAGAGAGAGAGATGATGAACCTGAGCAAGCTTTTTCTCTTTCCTTGCTTGTCTCTCCCTCTCATCATACTCTTGATTCTCCTTCTCCACCAAACGAATCAGAGTGTCACACCTCCTTGCTAGCTCCTGCGTAGTTCGGGACTTCACAAACCAATCGAAACGGAATAGAGGTGAAGTACGGAAAGCTGCCTTCAGTTCGTCCCAGTTCCCATACCCAAGCTTGTGAACCATGCATATCTACAAAGCCAAAAGTTAGATACATCGTAGGGTAATTCAAGAATCCTTCCAGCTTTTGCTTTATTTTAATATAAGGTTCTTACCATGAATCGATCACATTCCTCATTGTACAACTTCCCTTTGTTCTGACCATATTGGATCTTCAGTTCAAGCCATGGGTTTTTGTAACGGTCCAACTTCTTCCCAATAGCTTTCATGATCTCATCTTTGCGAGATATTCTTGCCTCCCCTCGCTCAATATTCTTAATAATTCTATCATAGTCTGCAAAATTAGTAAAATACACAGCAGGATCAGTAATTATTAGTTAATAAGCACTCCAACTCTGATACTAAAAAACAAAGAGAGGGATCCATAACAAAGAAGCAAGTCCGAAACTAACCGTTCAGTTCTTTGTATCTTTCTTTGAAAACTTTTGAGTATCTTTCAACTTCCTTCTCTGTTTTCCCTTCCATCTCTGAAGCAATACCTTTTATATCATTCCGGCCATACTTCTCACACGCTCTAATAAAGGTATTGAAATCTCTCCTACTCCATGTGGAAAACCCCTAGAAATAATAAAGTTTCCCTGTCAGAATGAGAAAGGGGAAATATCCATATATAAGGAACCCAACAGTATGTTATGGTGTATAAAACTAGGCACCTCTTCTAATAACCTATCCCTTTCTTCAATCTCCTCACTAGTTAATGGATCTCCAGCATCTGGATTCAAATTACATGATAAGCACAAAAGACTTGATCAAACTTCCAGGAATATATAACCATCTCCACAAGTTTTAAAGAGTAATACCTTCGGGTTCATCTACATCTATGGAATCTTTGACTTGATTCTTCTGGTGATTTTGCTGTAAGTATTATGTTATTATACAGTAAGCACACAAATGATGGCACATTGCCTTAAACAGAAAAACTAAAGAATAAAACAGGGACTCAATAATACCCACCATGAGATGGCGTACTTCTTTTTCATACAGATCATTAAGCCTTGCAGTATTGAAGAACTGGAAGTCGTGCCTTCATAAAAGTAGAAGTGTGAGTCAGTAGGAGAAAAATTCAAGTATCTAACCTCAAGAAGATGGCAGTTCAAGAAATTTTTACAATTGGGGCATGCGAGGAATACGAGGCTCTTTAGGTTTGGCAGGGGCACCTTGCCGCAGTGTTTGCTTGAAATAGTCGGACTCGGAGTAACTAGTTAGAACAAAAGGAAAAAAAATTAGAAATGTTGAAATCATTAAAAAAAAAGATAAAGTAAAAGGTACAAACCCTGGAGTAACTAGTTAGAACTAAAGGAAAAAAAAAATAGAAGTGTTGCAATCATTAAAAAAAGGATCAAGTAAAAGGTACAAAGCCTTACTTGCGCTTCCGCTCTCTTCTTGATGGTTCAATCCAATTGTCACTGACAATTTTCTTGAAATCAACCTTATTCTCATCCTAGAATAATCAGAATGAAAGATAAAGATACTGGTGCAAGCATTACAAATAGTAACAAGGGGAAGGAATATCCACCTTGTCATCATCAAAATCATAAAGTTCAGCAGCTGCATACAAACAAACTAAACATTAGTAATTCGACAGATCAATCTAAATTCTAAAATGGCATTTGCAAAATTTAACTCAGAACTTTGTTATCAGAAGGTTACATACTGTCATCCATTTTGAACTTAATAGCATCTTCAGTGAATTTTTTCATCTTAGCATCAAGCTCGGCTGTAGCTTCTTCTCCCTTGGCAATGATTCTGTCAATGTCCTCATCCGTGATGGTGCTATCCTTGGAACTGAAAACCATTTCAGCACCAAATCTAACCATCTGAAGCAGCTCATCTTTATTGACAGCTTCACATGTATAAAGAAAATATCAACTATTTAGAAATGCAATGCAAGAACTAAATCATGCAGTTTATTCACAGCTTCACATGTATAAAGAAAATACCAACAATTTAGAAATGTAATGTAAGAACTAAATCATCATAGTGTTGAAAAGACATATTGCTTACTTTTTTGTTCTGCCAGTCTTCCTTGTTGAATAACCAATGCATCCAAAGCAAGTTTCTTATAGGCCCTCTCGATTACTTTTTCCTCAATTGTGTACTGATTCCAGGAAAGTCATGTCAATAGCGAGCGCATGAGGGTCAGTTAAAGCTTAACTAATATGCAAGTAGTAGATACAAACCTCCGTGCAGAAGCGGAAAACTTGAACTTCCTTCTTCTGACCAATTCTATGTGCTCGATCTTGTGCTTGCAAATCAACTTGTGGATTCCTGAAGCAATCCAATTGAGCATTCAAAATAATGAAGTAAAAAAAGTGCAAATAGTTGGGATAAAGTAGTAAAAATAGCAAAACAAGAAATGTACCAGTCACTATCATAAAGAATGACAACATCTGCAGTAGCAAGGTTAATACCAAGACCTCCAGCCCTTGTCGACAACAAGAAAACGAACTTGTCACTTCCTGGCTTGTTGAAACCTTCAATTGATGCATCTCGATCTTCTCCGCCGGTATTTCCATCAATACGGCAGTACTTGTACCCACGGAACATTAAATAATCTTCTAGAATGTCAAGCAACCTAGTCATCTGCATTTAAAAATAAAACAAAGTATATACACGCCTCATCGTCGGAATAAAACAAGAAGCTGATGCAGAAGCATCTCCAACAGCCAAGTATCACAACAAGATTCAAAAGAGGAACCTGCGAAAATATGAGCACTCTTGAATCACGTTCTTTGAGTTTCGGTAGCAATTTATCTAAGAGCACCATTTTTCCTGGAATTGTAATGATACGAGTAATTTTTGTTTACTATAAGAACACCAAGAAAATAATGAACACAACTAAGACGCCAGGGAAAGCAACTATAAATTGATAAATTTACCAGCATTTTCAACAAGGTGCATTCCAGTAGTATAAGGAGGGCCAGGTTCCGCTCCTTGAAAAAGATACGGATGATTACAACATTTACGTAACTGCATCGCTATATTCAAAAGACGCTTCCGTTCACCACCAGCATTGACAACTTCTAGATCTTTTTGCAGCAATGCCTTGTAGTAATTCTTCTGCATTTGGGACATACCCACCTTTAAGATTGTTTCCTTTTTGGGAGGTAAACCTTTCTCAACATCAGACTTCAGCCTCCGCAGAAGAAATGGTCGGAGAACCTAGAACCAGCAGAAGCAAGGATTCAGTAACAAGACATATCAATCCATTGCAGATATCCACTTAAAGTCTACCTTATGAAGTTGCTGGACAACTTCCTGCTGATCATTCTCACCAGAAATTTGAAACCATTCATCAAAAGTTTCAGCTGAACTGAATATCTCTGGCAATAGAAAGTTAAGGAGAGACCACAATTCATGAAGATTGTTCTGCACATAGAAAAAATAAACCACTTCAATCGGTTATATCTTCCGAGATAGGAAACACAAACACAAATCCAAGCAGGAAGCCAACTCAACACCATTAGACTTGGATCTTTAAAGTTTCCACTTCAGCCAGAGCAAGGGTAGATCAACCAACAGATATCTTAGGGGAAAATATATTTATCAAGTGACAAAATTGACTTATATACGGCAAGGTGACTGCATTTTGTATTGGACTGCTAGAGCAATTCATGCCCCACTTGTCCTAGAGCACTACATTAGCCTCTTCAGCAGAATGAAAGACAGATGAATGGATGACATGACTATAAATAGTTGTGCAAAGCTTACCTGGAGAGGAGTACCAGTAATGAGAAGTCGGTAGTTGGTACTAAAAAGCCTCATTGTTTTGGAGAGCAAAGAATTCTCATTTTTAATACGATGAGCTTCATCAATGATTATGTATCGCCAACTAAATCGACGCAATGTAGTCTTCTCTTTAATAGCCATCTCAAAACTTGTGACGCAGACATCAAATTTCCCAGCAACCAGTAACTCCTCACGTATGTACCTCTGAAGTAACAGCAAGGAAATTTAGACAAGCTTGCAAATTTCATAACATGTACTCACACACGAATTCTCAAACACATACCCTTTCGTCAGGATTTCCAAGAAACTTTACAGCACGCAACACTGGGCAAAATCGACGAATTTCATTCATCCAATTTCCAAGAGTCGATTTTGGAGCAACCACCATGTGGGGGCCAGTGATTCCTCTGAACTCATGCAGATAGCCAAGTAAGGATATAGTTTGCAGTGTTTTGCCAAGACCCTGAAGAACCAACAAGCAATTAAAAGTTGAACAAACAATTAAAAAAATGTGACCATCAATCAAATCTTCTATTACCATACCACAATTTATAGAATTTACACAAAATTTTCATAAGCGTTTGAAGAATTTACCAAGTATCATTGTCTAAGTCATTTATATTAATTTAACAGCACATACATGAATATACTAGGCTTAAAGAAAAGGTAATAATAATTTAACAAAGTAAGTTTCAGATGTAACAAATATTTATATTTAATGTCTAATAATACGAGGAACACTCTATCATATCCCCATCATACATGCCCTTCAAAAAATGGAAAATTGATACCAATCATCATCCTATACATACCATTTCATCTGCCAGTATTCCATTAATTCCATTTTCGTACAATCTTATGAGCCAATTAAGCCCAGCAAGTTGGTAGTCCCTCATCTTCCCCTGGATACCTGAAAAGGGAGAGCAACACTGGTTCAGCACCAGTATAAAACCAAGACAAGGCAAGTGGTTGTGCCAAGGTGTTTCTTCACTTCTGGATATTCATATTTTGAATAGGAGAAAGAACACCTAGTGATTCACTGGTTATTTTCAATCAAATGACTATCTAGACAGAACAGTTTGATTAGAACAAAATAATCATTAAAATTTATTGTTCCTCACGAAATAGCCATCATTGCTAACTGCTATGAAGGACACTCTCATAATATTCAACGACAGAAGCAACATACATAGGCCGCATCCTCATGCAACTGATCCAACAGTAAAACCTAAAATTTACAACATAAAAGGCATGGGCAAAGATACTTTAATCAAGCCTACGCAAGGGAAAATGTATAGGGAGTTTACTAACAGATGAGCTGTTTAAAATACAGAGCACATCAACAAAGAATAGGACTACAGAGAATGAGGGATCAATACAGAAATCACTGAATCATCCAACTTGTGAGAGAGAAAGGAGAATACATGAAGGTTGGGTCAAGAGTCTTGTGCTTCCTGCACCAACTAAGCCATCTTCTTCCTCCTTTAGGCATTCCTCATCCTCTTCTTCCTCAGTCATCTTAGACGCATGTCGACCTCTGTATTTGAAGGGCAAAAGAAAATGATTAAGCACACTCAACGGCAAACTCAGTTGAGAAGATAGTAAAGGATCATCAAAAACATTTTTGACGACATGATAGAGAATACTGCATACTTCCCCTTAGCCTTCTGATTTGTAGATTGATTTCCCTTAGCAAAATGAGCAAATATCTCAGTTTGCTCCAAGAGATACTTAAGTCTCCCCTTCCCTCTGTTGTTCTGCCATTAGAATTCAAGCACGGATAAATCTCACCTTCACAGTATTAAGTTCAATAGTAAATACAACTATCAAACACTGAAATATTATAAATTAAACTTACCATGTCAGCATCAATTGCAGCATTTTGTGTATCCAATATTTCCTGAACCTTCTGTTTCTTCAGTTTCTGCATTTCTCTAAGTCTGGCCTTTTCACGTTTACTGAGTTCTGTCTCTTCATTTTCATCCTACAGTACACATTGACCGAGCAAAGAGCAACCATTTTTTTGGATAAGTCATAGACCAATTGTTCTTATGTGCTAGCAACCCTAGCAAAAAGAATTTTTATTCTCCTAATAACGACTGTGAGAGTCAAAGCTCTCAGACCACACAGATCAGCAAAACAACAGGAAGCAGAAAACACTACAAAATTCATTGTTCTCAAAGCCTCTTGCTTTGAACCAGTGGATATATCACATGCAGGAGATGGGGACCTCGGTGCAACAGACTAGAACCAACATTCAATAAAAAGCTACCTTTCTCAGCTGTAAACCCAATAATTCCTTAGCTACCAAACGGATCTAAATGAATGTACCCGCTACTAGCAATCGATTATATCCAGTAATGAACAGATAGAAATGTACAAAGAACTGAGAACTTGACTTCAAATCACAATTTCTAACAAGCCCTAGCAAGTAAATCCCCTAAAGGAAAACCTACCCATTAATTCGCAAGAGCAATAATATACGTAAAAAGAGTCAACTACGTAAATTAGCACCTGATCCTCCTCAGGCTCTCCGTCTTCCTCCGCTGGGGCAGCATCGTCCTCGTCAGCGGAACTGGCAGAACGGGCGACCGCCTCGAGTTCTTCCTCATCCATATCTTCTTCCATCGGTTGGTTGACCTGCTCGTCCTCTGAGGGGTTCGAGCCATCGGAAAGGGCCTCGTCAGAGGACGCCAGGTTCTTTGAGAGTTTCGCCATTACGCAACTGAACTACGAAGGAGTGTCTTCTTTCTGGTAGAGTGAAAGAAAAAGAGAAGCTCATACGAATCTCGGTTCAAAATACTGACGAAGGCCAATATAATTATATAAAGGCTGGTTGAACGCTGTCGTATAACGACGCATCGTGCCTTCGGATAAAGGACAATTTGGAGGGGAATTATTGGAGAATTCCCGCCAGTCAATTTGGAAACGTTTTCGACCAAAAAAAATTTGTTAAACGTTTCTTGGCGAAAAAAATAGGAAACGTTTTTCTGATGTATTTCTTCTTACCAATGAGAAGACAGTTGATAGTAAGTTGAACTTCCATACCCAGAAAGTGATCGAGGACACCAAGATCCTTTAGCTGAAATTCCTTGTTGATTTGATAGATGAAATCGTCTATAAAATCATGGGAGCTACCTGTGATGACAATGTCATCAACATAGACAATAAGAAACACATAACCTAAATCAGTGAACTTGATAAAAAGACAATTATCAGAATTTGAAACTGTAAAACAAAGAGTGTTGAGGAGAAAAAAACTTCAGACATTCAAACCAGGCACGAGGTGCTTGCTTTAAACCATAAATTGTCTTGTGAAGCCGATAAACAAGAGCAAATCCATTGCTATCATGTTGTTGGAAGCCATGAGGTTGAGTCATATATAGCTCTTCAAGGAGTTTGCCATGAAGAAAGGCGTTGTTAACATCAATTTGTCGAAGAGTTCAGTGAACAAAGAGTGTTGAGGAGAAAAAAACTTCAGACATTCAAACCAGGCACGAGGTGCTTGCTTTAAACCATAAATTGTCTTGTGAAGCCGATAAACAAGAGCAAATCCATTGCTATCATGTTGTTGGAAGCCATGAGGTTGAGTCATATATAGCTCTTCAAGGAGTTTGCCATGAAGAAAGGCGTTGTTAACATCAATTTGTCGAAGAGTTCAGTGATGGGTTAAGGCAATACTGAGAATAATTTGCATGGTTTGAGGTTTCATAACAGGATTGAAGGTGTCTTGAAAGTCGAAACTAGGTTTCTGAGAGAAACCCCTGACAACAAGTCTTGCCTTGCAACGATCAACCGAACCATCAGATTTCTTCTTTACTTTAAAAAGCCATTTGGAACTGACGGAGTGCCTGCCATGGGGAAGAGGTACCAAAGACCAAGTATGATTGTTCACTAGGGCATCCAATTCTTCCCTTACCGCAATGGCCCAGCAAGAGTGATGCATGACTTAATGAATATTAGACGGCTCAATGATAAATGACAATGGGTCATCAGGAATGGAGGTGAGGAGAGTCTGATGTGTCTTGGTCTTGGAGCGAGTTTGCATAGGGTACGAGGGAAGACGAGAGCTAGAGGAACTTTGTTGTGGAACCAAGGTTGAGGTGGTGGAGCTCTCAGGCACAAAACGAATGGCAGAAGGGGGAAAACACAGTATTATGTGAGGGTGGAAGGTGGGGATGAGGTTGAAGGCCATCAACTACCTGAAAAACAGAAGAAGGTACAAGTGCAGAGGTACTACCAGAAACTGTCAAACTAGTGGGGACATACATAACCGAAGTGTGGGAGGGATGAAGGACCGGATCACCAGACATGTTAGACAGAGTATGAGGTGGTTGCATAGTTGCTGGGACATTAGAAGTTGATGGAGAAGTATGACCAAAAGGATTAGCAGAGTCTGGCGAGGAGGACAGTTGAGATGGATCATGATGTTGAGATGACAAGGAGGGTGATCGATGCACATGCCCAGACATCTGCTGCGTGTCTGGAGAAGGATTATCTGAAGGTCCTGCATTAGTCAGCAACGAAGAATCAAATGATAAGAAGAACGGAAGAGAAGTAGAAGTGTTCTTGACAACAACAGATTTAAGAAAGGGGTCAGCAGGATCTGCAAAGGGAAAAACAGATTTGTGAAACGAAACATGACGAGAAATATATATACGACCAGATGCGTCTAAACAAAACACCTATAACCATGATGTGTAGAGCAGTAGCCAAGGAACACAGAAGGAGTAGATCGAAAATCAAGTTTATGTGAGTTATAGGCACGAAGGTGAGGAAAACAAAGACAACTGAACACCCTAAGAAACATGTAGTTCGGTGGCTTTTTATAAAGCATTTCATGTGGTGAAAGATTGTTTAAAGCACTGGAAGGAAGTTGGTTCATAAGAAAAACAGCTTTGAAAACGCATCACTCCAATAGTGCAACGACATTTAGGCTTGAGCCATAAGTGTAAGGCCTAGCTCGACAATATGGCGATGTTTTCTTTCCACAATGTCGTTTTGCTCAGACATGCATGTAAGGACAAGTTATCCTATGACTGATGTCAAGTTGTTACAAATATATGGAGAGAGGTTTGAATTCACCGCGTCCATCTGTTTAGACAGCTTTAAGAGTGAAGTCAAGTTGCTTTTCAGCAACACGATGAAAATCAATAAAATTCTTGGTTGTATCACTCTTGTTTTTAATGAAGTAAATCTAACTATATCTACTATAGACGTCAACAATGCTCATGTAGTAAACATTTCCATTTGAAATATAAGGTAAAGGACCCCAAAGATCCACTTCAACAAGTTCAATGGGATAATCATATTTAGAAATCGATGATGGAAATAGAAGTTTTTTACTCTTCCCTATAGCACAAGCAACACAAGCATCATTGGAATTCAAAACATCAATTTTATTCATGTTGAGAATTCTGGACAATAACTAAGATGAGGGATGACCAAGCCCCATATGCCAAACACTAGAGGATAACATACTACAGGCAGCTAAACAAATCGAATCAGACACCAAAACAAATTTTTTATTCATACTAGGCCTGGAACTAGAACTAGTGAGCAAACATGAAGATAAACCACGATCAATTTTGGAGAGATCAATGCAATATAACCCATCACTTTCAATTCCATGAAGCAGGACATGATGTGAGAGTCGCGAACCACATAGTACGAAGGATGAAATTCGAAGTAAACATGATTATCCTTGGAGAACTGCGACACAGAAACAAGATTTTTAGTCACATTTGGAGTGTAAAGACAACATTGTTAGTCACAACTTTTGCCAAAGGAGAAATAGCAAATAGCAAATCCATTTGACGAATTTCAGCATCAAGAAAGACCGAACACACATAGGCAGTGTCGTAGGGGTTGCGACTGGCATGAATAACGTCTGCAACATGATCAAATTGACCTTTAACTCCATTCAAGATAATCGAAATCTGTTGAATTTCTTCAATGGGGTGACCACAGCTCGCTAGGCTATCACAAGTGGATTGAATTTTAGTGAGGTACTCATGCATAGGTTGATGAGGAAGTTTACGAACTTTAAGGCGATCATAAAGACTCATTATACAAGTAGTGGATGACGAAGAGAAAACTTGATGCAGCTTTTGCCAAATCGAACAAGCTGTCATGCAGCCTAAGAGACACCGATTAACAGAAGGTAATATAGTCGTAAGAAGCCAGGATGCAAGGGAACTATCACGCTGAATAAACTTGGCATACTCAAGATTTGGGGTATTGTTTCCAGCAGCATCCACAATAAATTGTGGAACTGCAAGACTACGAAAGAGATGAAGTTCAAGATTGAAGCCCCTCATAGTGAGTAAGACATGTTGTTTCCAAGATTGAAAATTCTCATCTCCAATGAGGAGTGATATTTTCTTACTTGCAAAGACAGGAGAGGAATAATCCATGATTAACTGATGGCAAAAAAAACGAAGAACAACGAGACAGACAAACCAGATAATAGGAAAAAAAAACAATAGGCTTCAGAATAGATGAAACAATATCAACATATCACAGAACACATGTGAATAGCCAAGCTTGCAATTTTAGCAATAGACTGACTGAAAAATGGAAGAAGTTGGTATTGTATTGATATTACCGCAAACATGTGCAGAACACCAAAATACCATAATACTAGACGAACACAACTTAGTAGGGTTGATCATGGGCAGGCCGATCCGGTCCTGAAGGCAAGACCGAGATCAAAATTTCGGTCTTACCTTCTGGAGGACCGAGACCGACCTCAGCCAAAAAAGCCCGCCCGAGTCGATTTTTCTTGACTCGGGCCGGTCTCGTTCCTGGACCGAATCTGGCCCAAAAAAAAACTGAATTTGTCCAAATACAAACATCATTGGAATCAAAGTAACAAACATACAAAGTACAAATCAAAGTAACAAATCAATCAAGTAACAAACATACAAAGTTCTAAACAAAGTTCATTTTCTCCCATAGTTCCAAACATACATCATTGGTTTTTAAGATTTGCATAGTAAATTCGGTCTGGGCCGATCCTAATCGGGCTTTCGGGAAAAAAAAATGAGACCGAGCCCGACCTTGAATAAAAAAACCTGGTCACTCGGTCTCGGTCCTTGTCGGGTCGGTCTTGTCGGGAATTCAGTCCAACAATCTTTTTTGATCACCCCAACAACTTAGTGCATAAACGAATCAGAATTCTACATCAGAGGAATGTTGAAGTGCTGATATATAGAAGAGCAACACATAATTGAAGAAATAACAAAGCAATAATGAAAAAAAAATGAGGTTATAAAGGCTGAAGGCTCAACATAGAAGCATAAGCACAACAGAATTTCATAGAACCAAGACCGAGTGAAGAACAACACATAACAAGCTGCCACTCAGTCGACAATGAAGAACAAACCAACAACGGAATATAAGAAATTCGCCAGAATCGAAACAAGCACCTGATACCATGTTGATAATCTTAGTCTAATCATGAGGTAAATATGAGAAATGAATGCAGCCATGAAAGAAATTTCATATTCATCAATTCATCAACGCAACTTAAGTTTTACACTAGAGAGACGAACAGTAATAATAGAAAAGCTAGAGTTCCTAATTACATAAATGATCCATGAAAAATGAACAATATTCAAGTAGGTCCTCAATCTTTGACTTGACTTTATATCCTAATACCTTCGTTGTATAGTTGAGAAATGACCTTGTACTTGGTCCAAGTGGCTCGCGTTGTCTGAGTGGTGGTACAACACCTCGTAACGTTCGACTATACGAACAACACTGTTTGAAGCTCTCTACGGGTACCCGCCGTCGTTCTATATCCCTTACTTTTTGAAGGAGGCACATGTCGATGTAATGTTTTGCGATCGAGAGGAAACCATCAAGCTACTCAAGTTTCACCTCAAGCGAGCTGAAAATCGTGTGAAACAACTAGCCGATAAGAAGAGGTCCGAACAAGAATTCGAGGTGGGCAATTGGGTTTTTAGGAAGTTACATGCCTATGTTCAACACTTCATGAGTCATAACGGCCCCCCAAAACTCCAGTCGAAATGGTTCGGTCCCTTCTTGGTTCTTGAACGTGTGGGTGTCATGGCCTACAAACTAGAGTTGCCACCTGATGCCTTAATCCACCCCACACTACATGTGTCGCAATTGAAGTTAGCTTACGGTTTAACCAGGTAATTCACATCGCTACAATTGAGCCCCGATTTGATTGGGGCTCGGGTTTGGGTCTTGACCCATATTGACCCCTCATGGGTAGGAGACCAGGTTTGGGTCAAGACCCAGACCGACACTCCATGGGTAGGTGTCGAGGTCTGGATCAATACCTAGACACGAGCCCCAATTGAATTGGGTGCTGGTTCGATCCTAATTTGATTGGGGCTCGATTGAGCTCCAATCGGGGGGTTCAAGTTTAGATCTTGACCCAGGTCAGGCCACCCACCCATGGGGGGTCAGTATGGGTTAAGACTTAGATTTGATCCCCCTTGATTGAGACTGAATCGAGCTCCAATCGAATTGAGACTCAATTGTAACATTTGAAAAGGTTTAAAATGGTTAAATTGTGGCATTTTTGAAAATTTTCTATTATTTTTGCAATTTTCGAAACTAAATATGTTAAATTTGGATGAAAAAGTTGACGGATGGGGAAACTTGCACTTTTTCCAAACATGAGGGAAAGAAATTTTACGATTTAAATTTAGGGGGAAACTGAAAATTCGACCAAACATTAGGGAGCAATGTCATATTTTACCGGTAAATGTTACGTAGTTAACCTACCCATTTTATTCACCACCCTGAACTCTCTTTGATCACTTAGCTCCAAAGTTATGAGTGGTGTTTATATTACCCTTGAAAAATGTACATATACTAAACATTTTTATCCGAACCAGACATGGATGACAACCATTCAAGCCTTATTCCAATATGATAGATAATGTTTATAACTTGATATTTATTAGGATATGCAATCTCTGTCATGCAAAAGTTCAACTTTGAAATCTTAGAGTTTGTTTGCAGTATACAGAATTGGATTGAAGACATGCATTAGAAACAACTCGACGTAAGTTACCCTTGCATGCATGATGCTATGGTTAGTCAGTATACATCTCTCATGGTTTGTGATTACTTATTACCTTTGTTGTTGGAAATTGAAGTTTAGTTTTGAACCTTCTTGTTTTCCAGGTTTATCATGGATTTTAGTATGCTTATCACAACACCACTATAAGACCAGGAATCCATAGTGCAGTTAAAAGAACAGAGGAGTTTTATGGTTAAGCGAACATCATAGTCACGGGGCATTCAATGGGGGAAGAGTTATGACATCCTTTTGTGGACTTGATCTTTCGGTGAGAATAAGTAAATGTCTCTTCATCGTGTAAAAGTCATTATGATTCTTTTTCTTTATATTTATGCGTCAGTGAAGGATTGCATACAATATAAAGTGAAAGCTAGAATTTGAATTATCACGTGCTTTTAACTGTTGTCAGTCGTTATTGCAACCCCTCAGGGAAAAAAAAAGAAAGCTGAGATTATAAATTTAAGTTTCTGCAGTTTTCATTTATTTCACTTATAGAACCGTATACTCATCTTGGAAGATTGATCATATTGGTGAAAGGTGTTCTGTTTATCTTTTTACATGGTAGATGTCGTCGAGTTTGAGTGATTGTTGGCTTACATAAATTACTAAGTGAGTATATCTTTCTATTTAGGCTAGATAATATTTTTTAAGGTGTGTTAGGGGTTTTATCACATCATAAATATACTTTGTTTGCTACAGACAGAAAATTGTATCTACTCACTGAGTGTGTAATGAGCAACTAATCAACTCCTATATCTGCAATAAATCATGAAACAAAAAGTGTGCAGGTTATGACATCTGGACAACCTCGTGTTGGCATTTGGCAATGCAGTCTTTTCATCATACTACCGCGAACTTGTCCCAAATACAATTCGAGTTACTAATAATCATGATATTGTGCCACATTCACCTCCATACTACACTTATTTCCCTCATAAGGCATACCATCATTTTCCAAGGGAGGTAGGTTTCAGTTACCACTGTAGAATTTGATTTAATGTTATTGTTAGTGCATCTATCAAAAATACACTTTTGGCTTCTGATTTCAAACTTAGGTAGAGCTTATGTGTAAGGAGAATCGTGGTGCTTGAGATGCATATCCTAACATGTTGAGTTTGACTATTTGGAGTTTCTGCTCAACTCACTTTCATTTAGCTTCACAATTGGCGACTCTTCTTTACATTACTGTGTTGTATGTCTATGTCCTAATCTTGGATGGAGTTGATAGAATATAACAAAGGGTTAATTACTTAATTGGTTACACATGTTTCACCATTGTGCAGAATGGTTACACATGTTTCAAAATGTGATTAATTGGTTTTGATATGTGACTAATTGGTTTTGACATGTTTCACCGTTAGAAATCACAGTTAAGTCACTATTTAGATACATAAAATGACGTAATTACCCTTTTCATCAACCAAACTGTGTTCTTCATCACCAAGTTGTGTTCTTCATCACCGAATTGAATTGAAGAACCCAAAAATTCGATTTTGGGTTCTTGAAGAACCTAGAAATTCAATTCTGGAATCTTCAATTCGATTCTGGTTCTTCAACATAATTCTAGGTTATTCAATACCACTAAGAGCATAATAGTCATTTCACAATTCAATAATATGTTAAAAAAAATAATTAATGGTAAAATTAACGGTTTACTAACGGAATAATCAATTAATCACATTGAGAAAAACATGTGTAACCAATTAGTCACATAACAACACCAATTAATCACATTTTGAAACATGTATAACCATTCTGCACAATGGTGAAACATGTATAACCAATTAAGTAATTAACCCTATAACAAATTTACTATAGAATTTTGCCTATCTTTTTTTGAAAAGAATGTTTATGGTGAGTTCTATGAACCATGATTGTTGTTGCAAGATAGTATTAGGGTTGTGGAAATGACCTTTTTCTTAGCAGTTATTAATGTAAAAGTATAAATTACTATATAAAGTTGCATGACAGATTTTATTTTATCTTATATTAATGCTAGCACAGAGAAAATATCAGTGTTTTTTTTTGCCAATGAGAAGATATCAGTTGAAGATGCCTTAATGTTACATTTTAGAGGTGTTTCTCTATGTGCTTTCCAACTTATATGTAGTTGATGGAAATATCATTTTTCACAAGCATGGATGTATAATGTTGGATTTGGGTATCCTGATTTATCTAAATAAAGAATTTTCTCCCGAGCTACCACAGACTTTCTCAACTACAGTTGGTTATGGTATAATATAAACACACATATTTTAGTTACCTCATCTCACTTGGCGGAATCAGACCTGTATGAGATTGGGATCACAGTTTGTCAGTCGAAAAACACATCACGGGTTAACGAAGATTAGTGACTTAAATCATTACAGTTACTAACCTCTATATTAACTGTACGGCGACTAAGATTTTTCTACTATAACTCAATATAAATTGTTTCAAGTTTTGGTTGTATGTGCACTCCTAAGTCCTATATATAGTCGTATGCAAATGGAAATATTTTGAATTACTATCACAATACTGATCTTAATAGAATGAACTTCCGCTTATGTCCGATCCAATAACCAAAATTACTAAAAAATACCCAAATACTAATATGTGAAGTTACTGGATGGAACTGATCTCAAGACAGTTGGCTAGTTATGAGACTTTGATTGCACAAATTAAAGGGTAAATGATATTACATTACGGAAAAATCAGTATTTACCGACGAAATTATTATGTCGGCAAAAGGTATAAATTCTGTCGCTAAAAATAAATTTTATCGGTAAAATGATATTTTCGTCGGTAAAGATATTGTCGGAGAATGCCCAGTGGGTGAAGATTTACCGACGAAAATTGGACTATTTATTTGGTCGGGAAATTTCTTATCTTTACCGATGAAATTTCCGTCGGTAAATTCATGAATTTTGTTGACCCAAGATGTTGACTTTTTTTAAATTTCGTAGGTAAATGTCATTCTTTGCCAAAATTATTTTGGTCGTTAAAAAGTATTACCGACGAAATAAGTTCTCGTCAGTAATTATAGTTACTGACGAAATTCACTTCCTCGACCAAAAACTTTACCGACAAAAAAAAAGTTTTGTCGGTATATAACTTTTTATAGACGAAAATACCATTGGTAAAAATACTCGTTTTTTTAAATAAAAATACAAATAAGCTTACAAATAGAAAACAACAGTTATATTATAATAGAAAACAACAGTTATATTACAAATAGAAAACAACATTTATTTTACAAATCAGTTCGCACAATGTTACAAATCACAATTGCATTCTCTACAAGAACCACATAGAGTTGAGCTGCAAACAAGTAACATATGTTGATCCAACAACACTGTAACCGTTTATTTGAATGTTAACTACAAAATCTAATGCATATACAAAGCATAATTACATGAAGTTGTACTTCTCTGGCAGAAAAATTTAGCAAATCACCCAAGAGTCTTCTCTTAAAAACAGGTAATGACTCCTCACACCTTAAGAAGAGATCCAGAATAGACAAAGTAATAATTAGTCGGATCGTTTTCTATATAAATAAACAATAATTTTTCATTAAACTCAAATTGAAAGTAAAATGTCGAACTATAGGAATTTTTTTTTTTTTTTGGCCAAGAACTATAGGAATTTGATACCTAGTTCGTTGTTCTCCTGTACTAGATCCCCCAATAATGGATAGCCACTCTGCACAATGAATTGTTGCCTCTATGTCCTGTAAAGGAAAGGCAATAATGAAACTACATACATTAAGAAACAAATGCATATTTTGTTAGGTTGAACTTAAATCATGTACCACATGCATTTCAATGATGATAACTCAAATTTCCTGTGAAAAGTGGCAGTTGACCAAGTTTGCCAATTCTTAGATGATATTATTGTATTATATGTAAGATACAGGAATACTGTCATTAGTCTAAGAATTAATGAATGTGCATTCCAACCTTTATGCATTTCAACATTTTCTCATGTCTTTATGCAAAAATTTTGAACAAAAGAAACTGATACGTATCTAATTGCTAATGCTTATCTAAGATGGAGTCTCTCCATTTCTTCATTTGGAATAGTGTCGGATTTAACTTCTTCTCTTTTCTTCTCTTTTCCTTTCATAATCTACTCAAACCAAATACTACAGAATTAACTACTCTCAAGAATTGTTTTTTTACCATACCTTGAAGAAATGCTAAAGATACAGGATGAAAATTATGGTTAAAACCTTGGACTTGAACTTGTCTCCAACAATTCCTACATACTGTCTGAAATTATTTCCGACAATGCTTGTAATCGTTTCCAAGAACACTTCCTCTGCATAATTTGAAGGAACCGAGCCATTGATGAAGATACTGTTTCTATAAAGGCTACTTCCATTTGGGAGATTCACAATCAAGTTAACTAAAGTGTCTTCTCCAGAAACTCCCTTATAATTCCATCCATCAGAGGCTAATTGAAAGAACATTGCATCTCGAATACGTACTTCAGATTCGATTCTTGCTTCTTGGAACCGAATGTCCAATCGAGCGCCTAAATCATCGCAAGAAATCGAAGGTTGACCGATTTGATTAAGAAAAAGCTTGAATTTGGAGTGGTCGAGACTTGAGAAGGCGACGACGCCACAATAATCGAATATCTAGTCTGCCAATCTATCAATGGCATATTCAACTTGAGACTTACTGCAAATTGGAGTCAAGGATGTCGGCTTAGGGTGTAGAAGAAAGCATGGGGTTCTTTGATTCAAGAGAAGCGGAGAGAAATGGGAAGAGAGATAGGTTAGGACTTAATGAAGAAAGGGGATTGGTTTTAACTTTTTTTTTGGTCTAATTTCAAACATTATTATTGCCGACAAAAATTAAATATCGTTGGTAAAAATATATTTTTTCTGACGATATATTAATGTGATCGGTAAAGACGACGAGATTTTACCGACCAAATTTGATATTTTCGGTGATATAATTTTTTACCGATGAAATTATTTTTTCATCCGTAAAAGCCAAATTTTCAGTATTGTTATGACATGGGTTCGTCCATATATTTGATTATGAGTGTCAATGGGTCATGATACCATGTAAATCTGCAGCGCACAACCGTTCGTTGTTTCGCGGGAGTGTCTCATTGTTTATGAAACAGTTTTGGACGGGAAAAATTACTGTTGCAAGATAGATAGATAATGGTATAAGAAGTACGATACCGTCAATCCACATCATTAAAAAAAATTATATATAATTTTATTATATCATGATAAAGATTGCTTCAAATTCGTTATTTGAGTTTTGAATTTTTTATTTAAACTCCGCGATTAGTGTTTTGTTCAATTAAAAACCGTACCACAATGGGAAGCGGTGCATCACATTCTTCTCTAGCAATGGAGAATCTTCTTAGGTTTCTATTACGTATGGTTCTCACGGGTTGTGCGTAGTGCAATTTTAGTTTAGATTCCCGATTTGCCACCCTCTACGGTACAGGTTTAATAAAAGGTATCAACTCCACGACAATGCATAGATGATATTGGTCCAAGCCGCCCAATCCCACATTTGGAATGTCATTTCGTATTGATAGGGTAATCACATATTGTATTAAAAATGAGTCGTGTTAAAATATGTTCAACCCAAATACGAATCGTAGTTATTGACAATTCAATTTACAAGACCAAAACACAATCCATTAGTTTATGAATCAATCTGCATGATCGTAGATCAACGATTATTTTGGTTTTTGCAGTATAAAATTTGTGAGTTGACTAGTGCAACTATGAATCTATGCAACCTTTAAACCTATATGACTCATGAAACAATACACGTATGGACTTTTATATAATAGTATAAATTTTTATATATTTTATTGTACATGTTCATAAGTCAAAAGTTACAACTAAAATACAATTTATTTTCCGGTTAATAACTAAATTATTAACACAATATTATTATCACTTTTGTCATAATGGTAAATGAGGAGAGTAACCCTAGCAACAGTTAGCGTATCATTTGGGGCATTGCTTCATTTGCACCAAAATGGCAGTATATTTCTATAAGTTTTGTACGCTCATGAAAAATAGGGTTAACACCAATTTGATTAGCAACTTTATTATCACAAAATGGTAAAGCTGGAGAGCTACAATTAACACCAAGTTCATGCAAAACACCTTTTAACCAAACAACCTTAGCAACAACAACTCCCATAGCCCTATACTCAGCTTCAGCTGAAGACCTAAATATCGTAGTTTGTTTCTTGACCTTCCATGATATTAAAGAGTCACCCAATTTAATACAAAACCCAGACACAAAACGTCTAGTTTCAAGACAGCCTGCCTAGTTTGAGTCATAAAAGGCACTTAATTCATAGCTACTTGCAGTAGGCAGAAAAATACCCAGACCAGGTTGTTTCTTAACATATTTAACAATTCTAAAAGCATCATCAAGATGAGATTGTTTAGGAGATTGCATAAAATGACTAAGTCTTTGAACAACAAAAGAAATATCAGGCCTAGTAACCGTCAAATACAGTAATTTGCTAATTAACTTCCTGTAAAAAGTTGCATC
Organism: Chamaenerion angustifolium; assembly: GCA_946814005.1. NCBI lineage: Eukaryota > Viridiplantae > Streptophyta > Magnoliopsida > Myrtales > Onagraceae > Chamaenerion > Chamaenerion angustifolium. Next base: position 6,650,964 of record OX328270.1, read on the forward strand.
AGATAGAAGTTTATCATTTTCAGAATTCAATTTTGATGACTCGTCATCTGCAACAGAAGTTAATTACAAATTTACTTCCATGGGTGTTTTACTGGGTTTGGCACCCAGTAATCCAACCTCAGATAACAACTCAATAGCATACTTTCTCTGATTCAACATAATACCAACAGAGGATCTAGCAATCTCAAGCCCAAGAAAATATCTTAATTATCCTATATCTTTCATTTTAAAGCTATTTTCAAGAATAGATTTTAGTTCAGCAATCAAACACTAACTGTTACCAATTATCAAAAGATCATCCACATATACTAACACTATAACAATCTTAGAACCTCTATGTTTTGAAAACATAGAATAGTCATACTTACTTTGCTGATAACTGTTTCTTACCAAGGCATTTGTCAGCTTAATGTTCCATTGTCTTGGGGCTTGTTTAAGTCCATACAAGGACTTTTGTAATCTGCAAACAAGGTTAGTCTCCCCCTAATTGCGAAATCCTTGTGGGACTTCCATATAAACTTCCTTAGTTAAATCACCTTGTAAGAATGCATTAAAAACATCCATTTGAAACAAATGTCAGTTTTTTATTGCAACAATAGCAAGAACAGTTCTAACAATGACCATTTTTGCAACAGGACAGAATGTTTTAGAGAAACCAACACCTTCATGTTGACCAAAACCTTTAGCCACAAGCCTAGCTTTGTACCTTTCAACATATTCATCAGCCCAATATTTTATTTTATAAACCCATTTACAACCAATGACATTTTTACCTTGAGGAAGAGGAACTAAAGTCCAAGTATTATTTTCTCAAGGGCTTTAATTTCCTCATTCATTGTCATAACCCATTCATCATTTTTCACAGCATCTTTAAAACACATAGGCTCAACAGTTTTCGAAGAAGATGCAACAAATTGTTTGTAATTATTAGACAAATGATCATAAGATAAAACATGATTAATGGGGTAGGCAGTCGAAAATTTACCAGCATTACCAACAGAGATGATGTAATCACAATGCCAAGAAGGAGCTCTACCTATCCTGGTTGACCTCCTTAGCTCAGCCACATTCAGCTCATCATTGCTTAGAGAGTCACCAGATTGCAAAACTTCAACCTCTTGAACATTCGACTGATCTGTGTTATCAGAATCCACACTAGAAAAAAGAGGACCATCATCTAACAGACTTGTTAAACTGTCAACAAAGACTCGATCATTATCATTGTTCTCAGATTTAAATGGAAAAGTATCTTCCTTGAACAAGACATCACGACTGACAAATAGAGTCTTTGTTTCCAGATTTAACAGTTTATACCCCTTTTGGGTTAAACAATAACCAAGAAACACAGATGGAATATACCGAGAGCCAAATTTATCGGTGATATTCATCATTTTAGCGAAACATAAACAACCAAACACCCTCAAGTGCTCAACAGGAGGAGGTTTGCCAGTTAATTTCACATAGGGTGAAATACCATCAAGAACAACAGTGGGCAGAAGATTCAGCAAATAACACGTAGTCAAGACACATTCACCCCAAAATTGCAAAGGAACACCACGTTCAAATCTCAAGGCTCTAGCAATTTCAAGTAAATGTCTATGTTTTCTTTCGACTATTCCATTTTGATGTGGGGGATACAGACAGGTAGTCTCATGAACAATACCATTTTCTTTAAAAATACTTGAAGGATTTTCATTCACGAATCACGACCATTATCAGTTCTAATTCTTCTAACAGAATAGTCGAACTGATTCTTAACACGAGCAATAAAGTGTTTTATCACATAAACATCATCAGATTTTAAAGATAACAGTCATGTCCAGGTATGTCTTGAAAAATCATCAACAATTGTCAAAAATATCTTTTATTGTCATGAGTATTTACACTATAAGGGCCCAAACATCCATATGCAAAAGATCAAACACCCTAGAAGTAAGACTAGTACTTTTTGGGAATGGTAGTCTAGATTGTTTAGCAAGAGGGCAACACATGACAATCAGATACTTTCATATTCAATCTTTCATCAATCTTCAAATCAGAAAATTTACACAAAACATGAAAAGGAACATGTCCAAAGCATTTGTGCCAAAGTAAAGGTCCAGTGGAGGGTGTAGAGGAAACATGCAGACTTAAAACATTCACACTACTTGATCCAAAAAAATATAGACCAACAACTGCCTTACCAGTCCTCAGCACCACTCCACTGTAAAGGTCCTGCATTACTACACAGATTGGGTAAAACGTAACATAACAACATAAATCTCAAGTAAGTTTGGCCACAGAGATTAAGTTGTACTTAAAATCAGGTATATACAGAACCCCTGATAATTTCCTATTATTTCCCATTAAAAAATCTCCAACAACTTCCACATTTGAATACCCTCTGTTTGGCAAATGAACCTTAGAAGTGCTATATTTCAAATTTGATAGCCAATCTTTTCTAGAGGACATATGATTAGTTGCTCCAGTATCTAGAATCCACATGTTATCATGCATGCATACAAAGGATAGTTCAAATATACATGCAGCATTAACATTGGCCTCAGTTTTGGATTCCTTGCATATCATCTGAGCAATATGATCATAGTCATAAGGATAACCTTTTCATTTAAAGCATCTATCATAGTCATGTCCTTTTCCCTCACAATAAGTGCAAACAAGATTCCAATTTCTCCTGTTGGGCGGCTTACGAGAACTAGACATGGAAACCAAGCCATCAACAGAAGATGAAGATGAAATCAGGTTATTAGACATGCCTCTTTGATTTTCTTCTTGAATAAGAACAGCATACGCTTGATTTAGGGACCGAAGAGGCTCTCTCATAACCAAATTTGAACGGACAGACGAATATGAGTCATTTAAACCATTCAAAAACTGAAACAATTTCAGGTTATTTGCATGCTCTATGTGCTTTTTGAACAAATCACAGCCACAACATGGAAGACATGTGATAGCAGCAAATTCTTCCATAACATCCGTAATATAGTAAAATAAGCAGCAATGGTGTCTACTCCTTGTTGAATTAGACAGATTTCTCTATGAATTTGGAAAACTCTAGATCCGTTTGTTTTGATAAACCTTTCCCTAAGATCTGACCAGACCAAAAAGGCACTTGAAGATAAAGGATCGTACTCATCAGGTCACGAGAAACAGAGTTCATGATCCAAGCAAATACCACAACATTACATCGTTCCCAGAGGTGATGCATGCTGGGTTCGAAGGATTCTTTGGTACATGAACCATCGATAAAGCCTAACTTGTTCTTTACCAACAAAGATATGTACATGGCATGACTCCAAAAACTGTAGTTTGCTGGACCCGTTAACTGAATAGACATGAGAGATACACCTGTAGTGTCCGATGCATGAAAGTAAAGAGGATGGTTTGAGTCAACAGTGACTCCATTGTTTACCGTCTCTGGTGGTGAATCAACGTCATCAGCTTTAGTGTCCGTTTTTTACGAAGCCATCAGCAGACGATTTCAATCTGCAGCGAAGGGATAATATGCTTGGTGTGAATCGACCAAATCGAACGGCACACAAGATGTCACAGCAAGAAGAGCTGCCACAAATCTTGATTCTAACAAAAACAGAAGGGACTTCAAGATGTCACGACAAGAAGAACCACAACAAATCTCGATTACGGACAGAAATTGAAGGAGCAGGGAATTGAGGAGTTTCTTTGAATGAAGGCTCTGGAAGAAAGCATAGATGTGTCTTGGAAACTAACAAGGCAGAGGCACAAGAGACGAAGCAACAATTCAGATTGGGAGAAACGAGGAGACGCAAAGGCAACAATTAGATTAGGAGAAACGAGGAGACGCAGACGAAGCCACGCGTCTGCGGCTCTGATACCATGTCAGAATGGTAAATGACGAGAGTAACTCTAGCAATAGTTAGCAGACCATTTGGGGTATTGCTTCATCTGCACCCCATCACTGCTAAATTTATAGCAGGTCCAAAAACTTACAATATCCAAATTACACCAAGAACTTATCAAGAAGACTAAAATAGTCCTCAATAAAATATAAACTGAAAATAATCTAAACACATCCTAATGTTCTAACATAACAAGATAACACGCTAATAATAATAACAGCTTGAAAGTTAGTCTCCAACAACTTTGTTATTTAATGAGAAAAATAAGAAAATAGTTCAACATGTTTTTACAAAATGGTTTCCAATCCAATTTGTTTTAAATAGTTCAACATGTTTGAAAACGGTATTAATATGTCCTTCCATCAATTATCTATTCAAAATTTTCGTTAAATACTTTTCAAAATTAACCTAATAATTTTTCAAACGTTACAATTACACTTTACAAATGTTACAATTAAATATTGGCTATAATTAAGCACCAATCAGAATCATATGGCATGAGTACGAACCCAGACCATGTCCTGACCTTGAGCGACCTCGTCTGGGTTTGTTCCTAAACCATAGGACCCCCGATGGGAGCATCAATCGTTTAGACCAGGTTGGGGTCGAACCTGATCCAATTGATTAGGTTTCAATTGAGTCTCAATCAGGGTTTCTATAGTCTAGGTTCAAATCCAAACCATGGAACCGATTAGGTGCGAATAAAGTTGAGATTTAATTATAACATTAGTATAAGTTTTAGGGTGCAAACGTAACTTTTAAAAAGTATAAAGTTAATTTTAAAAAGTATTTGGAAAACGAAAAAAAAAAGTATTTAACAATAAAATTTAATTATGAGAAGAACGAATTACCATTATTTTCAAATATATTAAAATATTATCATCACAAAATAAATATATTAATATAAACAAAACTTTATACAAACATATTTGAACTATTTTTATTTGATCAAAAAAACAAACAAACTATTTTTGGACTTTTCTCAAATTTAATTATCCTGATCCGTCTTCCACAGAAACCCTGACGAACGGTAGTGAACCTCCTAAGTCCTAACCCTCGCCGGTCTTCAACTTCTTTATTTCAAATACTCAGGGTTGCACTCAGTCTAGTTCAGTAAATTTGAACTCAGTATTGTGATTCGACCCCACCGAAACCATGCAAGCCATCTCGAAAGCTCGGCGGTTCCATAGTGTCCTCAGGTCGTCGATGCATCTAAGCACATATCGACCTCTCTGTGCTGGTGATTACGAAATCGTCGAATCTTCTATTAACTATCTTCAGCAATGCAGAAATCACCGTTCTGCCTCCGCTTTTCAGTTGTTGAAGCTCTCAGGTGATTGGTCCCTTTCATCTCAAGTTTGGAGTGGTTGCTCCTGCCAAAGAGCCCTAAGTTATAATATTTTGAAAATTGAGTTGCTTTTAATCACTTTTTTTGGTCGAAAGCTTTTAATCACTTAGAGACATAGAATTTATCAAAGTTATGTGGATGGAGATCTTAACCCATTAGCGTTGAGACGCGATCGTTCGATGTAGCAAACAAAAATTACGTTTGGATTATGCGATCTCTTAGACTAGTCTCGACTGTGTTAATATGGGAGTCGATATGCCTAGAAAAAAATTGCAGGGGAGATGGAATAGATGGAGAAAAAGAGATCAGAGAGAACATAAAAAACAGAGGGAACAGGAGGAGCTTTGACGCAAGTTATACGATCAGATTCGGATAACCCATGTTTTTTCTGTGGTTAGCTACAAACTTGACAGAATTTGCTAAAGAATTTGTCGCAATAAATCAGTTGCATAGATTCTCAATCCTAACTCATTCCAGGTCATAGCAAACTGCATCACATAAGTTAAAAACTTAAAAGGAACTATCACAACTCAAAATACTGTTATCAATTTCCTTGCATTGTGCAAAAGACTTATCCACTTTGATCAAGACTCTAGCAGCTGTTTACTCTTGTCTCAGAAAATTTTCCGATTTTTGAATACTTTGTTTTTGCTCAGAAAGTATACGCGCTTTGATATGCACTCACTGAGTATTAAATATTTTGTTTCTTTCATATTAATAGGGCTTGTTCATAAAACTGGTCCGTCAGGATTTTGCGGTTCAATGATGTCAAGTGTCCAGTATTCCTCAGAAGCAAATACAGATGGCCCAACAGGTTTTTGCCAAAAAATTTCTTTCTACATCTAAAATAAATTCTTTCTGCCTTTTCTAAATTAAGTTATTATTCGATTTCGTATTTTTGTTTAGACACTGTCAAAGTGCTTTATGATAAAATCATTGAATCTGTATGTTCCAAGAGAACCATGGCTCCAAATGATTGGACTTGGTCCATGATCAGAAACTGTAAAAACCGCAAGGATATTAAGCTTCTATTCGATGCCCTGCAAAATCTTCGAATGTTTGTAAGTTGTTTCGTTTTCTAGATTCTTAAATTTTGTTTGGATGTTGGGTTTGTTAACTATCTCTACCATTTTCATTTTCAGAGACTATCTAATCTTCGTATTCATGAAAATTTCAATTGCCATTTATGCCAAGAAGTTGCAAAAGCATGTGTTCGTGTAGGGGCTCTTGACTTTGGTATGTTTTTATTTTTGGAATTAGATTCCATTGTTTCTTTTGTAATTTCCTTATCTGTTGTGTTGCATCACCTTACCACTTGATTCCTTGTTCTATACCCCAAACCGACTTCTTTTTTAATGCTAGGGTGTTAAAATCACCAGGCACAGATTGATTGGTAGTATAAGTTCTCTTCATGCTATAGCCAAGTTTTTTACCTCTACCTTTCCAGTGTAACACTTTTAGCACCTGAATTTGGGTGGTTGAACGGACGCTTAACACATAATAACAAAAGGAAATGCATGGCAATCGAAAATTGTCTAGATTGGTCAAAAAATGGGACAGTAGTTTTGAACATAGACCTTGACATGGTACCTCCTGCACACTGTTCGTAGTGAGCCTTGGCGTGGTGCGGATTATCTTTACAGGCTTAAATGATCATTTGTTAAATAAGCATTCTTATAGAGTCACTCACATACAACAGAATAATTTAGACCAAGTGGTGTGCTGTTTCTCTAGTTTTACTTTTGAGTGTATTGACTATACTATGGGGTCTCCCGTGCAATGCAACATGGATAGACTATTAAAAGCTTTTTTATTTTTATTGTTTTCATCTTCCGTTGGCCTATAAAAAAGATTAGACTTGGGACGAGTTGCAGGTTCCCAAGCATATAAGGTTTGGTTTGGTATTCTAGTTCAATGCTCTTCTTAGATCCACCATGCCCTCAGAACATGATTATACTATCCCAATACGATGCCCTCATTCACTGTTGCACATGGATTAACCATAATACTGGTCCCAGGAATGCTATAGTGGGCCATGAAAGCTGGCAAGTTCTCCTCGCTGCCAAAAACTGATGCCTAAAAGGGAATTACGGTTAGGAAGAAAAGAAACTCTTAATACTAGGATCCTTCTCAAAACTTTCATTAAACTATAACACATAGATATAGATCACGAGGAATAATAATATTATCCTAATCGATGTACTTTGTGCTTCAATAAAAATGATAGAATAGGGAAATTGTGATACATCTTTTTTGGGTAATTTGACATTCCATTCGGTACATAATTAGCTTTAACCAAATCACCAGTCACTGCAAATTAAGAGGGTGAGTTTAATTTAGTATTCTTCATCCTTACTTTGTACCTGATGAAAGTATATCTATGGATCTAACAACGGTAATTTGCATTGAATCTGTATATTTCTTACTTCACATGTTTATAGGATAAAATGACTTATTGAGTTAGCAACTGATAAATTCGCTACTAGTATAAAGTGAAAAAGAGTTATACTAACATGCAAAAAGTACTAATGGTCTATAAGTCAAAGGCTTTGACTATACGAGCCATTATCTTTTACTTTGTCCTTTGACATGTTTCCCCAATACACATCCTCCCAAAGATAAGAGTTTCAAGATGTAATCGCTGAAAATCATTTTGTACTGAAAGGCATAAGCCAGTGATTGTTCTGCTTTATGAAATGGCTACAGACAATAGCAGGTTCTGTATGTACTACTTACTACCACATAAAAGTTAAACATTTTGAAGGATGTAGTACCAATGTACTATATATCAGGTGCGCCTCACTCGATGAGACGAGTGCCTTTTGTGCAATCAAAAATTGAGACGATTTTTGGCCTTTGTGCCTCGGTGCGCCTCAAACTTGTAGAAACAATGTATTCTATGAATATTCTCCGTTCCGAGTGATCTTGATCTGGCTCTGACAGTCAAGTAACCATTAGCCTACAATTATAATAAGCTATTCAATTCAATAGCTTAACTTGGCCAAAAAAAAAATTCAATAGCTTAAGCGCTTGAAACCCGTATTAAGTTCTCTTACTCTTTCGGATTTGGTAAATGCCGAATCTTAGAGCTGGTATATAATACTTCTCAAATTTCTTACAAGGTTACTCAATGCTATTAAGTTGTAAACTAACTCTCAAGTCAGGCTGCCCAAACCAGAAGAAATGCAATAGCTTGTAAGATTTGTCCAATTTTCATGGTGATTGGACCTTTAATTTAAATGAACAACCAAACATAAAATCTTTTGCCTATGTTGTTCGTGTACTAAGCTACTAGCAACAATCAAGTCATTTACTGTAGGAATGAAGTTTAGCAGACACAACGAGGTTCATCATTCCCAATATAATAGAAGTCATTAGTTTGATTTGTTTGAATTTGGTAAATATTCTTTATTAGGCAATGAAGTCCACTCTATACTATTATAGTTTGTAGTGTGTACCTGTGAATTATAGAGAGCCACTGCGCCGTGATATAGCTTATTTTAAATACTTATATGCCAAAAAAGGTGGATTAGCTTCAGCCTGCTGAACCATAGTATTTACATTGATTCCGTGTTCACCTTTTGATTTAAGACACATTCATTAGTGTTTAAATATTGCAGAGTATGCGATTCATTAATGGTTTCCTACACATCCATCTCTTCCTGGTCCCGTATGTTATTTCATATATATGCAAGCGTTGTAACTTGTAAGCATCATTATATGTGCAGGAAAGAAGACACTGTGCAAGCATAATCTTTATGGACTGACACCTAGTGTCACATCAGCTCACCACTTACTGGTAAATATTACAGCATTCTTTGTATGACTCTTAATTTCTTCTTACCTTGAATGGTCTTATAGCTTGGGCATCTATATCCATTCATGTTCATTTTCTTCTAATCTTGATTAATCTTATTAGCTTTAACATCTACATATAGCTACATGCCAAAAAACACAAGGACACCAAGCTTATGGTGGATGTGATGAACCTTTTGAAATGGAATGGCCTGCCTCTTCAGCATGGAACGGCTGATATTGTTTTCAGGTGAGATAATACTTACTTCGATAGCTTAAAAGTTGCTTGGAGAACTTAGGGTAAACTTTTGATTGATCCACATCATACTCTGCTCCCATAAGATGATACGGGCTAGCTAACAATCTGACCATATATCTATGTTTGCGGGTTGCAAAATTGTCTGCTGTACTTCAAATAGCTGGATACTACACTTAGTTGTTCCCTGTGTTTATTTATGATTGCAGGTTCTTGTTATCTAAGTATACTTCTTTTGAACCATATGCAGCATATGTTATGATGTAGATAAATGGGAGCTGCTATGTAAATATGCAAAATCATTTATAAATGCTGGGGTGAAGTTCCGTAGAACTACTTTTGACACCTGGATGGAGTTTGCTGCAAAAATAGGTTAGTCTCTGACTGTCACTCTAAACCGACCACTCATGTTGCTTCCACATTCCATTTTGGAAGATGGTACTGTGTCTCAGAATTCGTCCTTTTAAATTAAGTGTGTTGAGTTTATTTTTTGTAGGGAATGTGGACTCTATATGGGAAATTGAGAAATTAAGGTCCGAGTGCATGAAGCAACACACTCTTATTAGTGCAATATCATGTGCCAAGGTAATTTTAGATTATTGATGATGGAATATAACTTGTTCATTGTACAAGTTAGCTACTATCATTGAGTCCGTCATCATAAAGGTTACTCTGCAGTTAATAAAGCCTTATGGCATGTCTAGTTTCTTATAAATTAATAAGAATATACAATAGGGAAGCGATGGTAAACTTTTTAAAAAGGAGGCATTGGTAATGTACATGAAAGGTGATATTGCTTTGTTAAATAAACCGGTTGTTGGGTTGGTTCGTAGTTGAAGTGAAAAACCTATTATTTCTTATTTAGGATAATAATAACAAAAATCAAATTAATCATGTAGGTATTGTGTTGTGCAGGGTTTTCTACTTGAAGGCAAACCTGAGGAAGCTAGTGCAGTCGTCAATGCCTTAAATAAGGTAAGTTCTTGCCTTTAGTATATCCTATATTACTCCTAATGCGGAGGTGTAGTCTCTGCTACGGAGAAGTTCCAGAACAGTCTTTCGTGAAATTTTCTGCATTAAGGATTTGCAGTACATAGTATATATATATATCTTGCTGTGAATCTGTCGCATAAGTTATGTAGTTCCTATTTCTCTACAAAAAAAAAACTCGTGTTATATGGTGATATAATGTAGTCATATTGTGTTTGTATCAGATTCTGACTGATGAAAAGAAGTCCAGTATAGCAGTTGAAGTTGAAAAGCTCGTGAGTGAGTGGCCTTTTGAGGTGATCAAGCGTCAAAAGCCCAAGAACCGCAAGGTATATACAGATCGATCTACTGTTTCCCCATTTTTTCTCTGGAAAAAACAAGAACTTTAAAACGTGGTATAGAATGATAGTTATGTTATGGTTGTTTCCATGTTGGTTCAGGCATTGACTGCTGGTTTGCAATCCGCTCTGCCAGTCATGGTCAATAGCTTATCATGTTCAGGCTTAACTGTGCCCGTCCATGTTCGTGACTTCCCCAATGCAGAAGATAACAATCAATAGCCTGACCTGACCAAAGTCGATCTTCATAAGCTCGATAAGTCCACTCTTTCATTATTTATATTTGGCTTGTCGAGTTTTATGCGTTTTGCTCTTATATAAAAAGCCTTGAGCAATGAATATTCATTTCACGCACAGTTGTATCTCAATAATTAGAATCTGCACAAGGTTGGTTTGGTGAGATTAGCCTTTTTTAGAAATAAATTCAGTAGAACAAAAAATTACATTATGAAGTCCAAAGATGGGGACTGAAGACCGACCCTACTGAAATAAACTTGGTTTGCTGCTGAATCAATCATCTTTTGATTACAATGATTGTTTTGCTGGAATTATCTCTTTGTTTGAATTTCCACCATCCTCTCCTCATCCTCATCCTCATCCTCATCCTCAACCTTGTCACTCCTGTTACCAAATTTGAGGTATCTTGTCGTACAAGGAACAATTGAAAAACATTGACTATCTGACAGTGAAGCCCCTCCTGCCCTGACCCTCCAGTTCAGTGTGAACAAACGGTATTCATGGGTGGGTTGGAAAGGTAGGAGTTGATCAACGGTCTATATAAAATGGCAGAATCACGTCATATAAAATAATTGTTTTTTTCTGGAGTTTGTTGAAGGAACCATCTATCAAATATTGGGGTAGGAAACCATCGTAATATATTGTACTAGTTCTGCGCTCATTCATTAATCACGGTCTCACGTTTGAGCCTAATAAAAAAATATTCATGGTCAACATTATGATAAATACTATATTTTTAAATAACATAACATATTATAATCATTACATTTACGGAGGCACTTTTCAATACCATAATTTTGGTTATTACGCGTGGTTTTACTTGTATACTCATATTCATTAACATATGTAAAAGTAATGGAAAATCATAAATGTTATTTTAATAAATACATAAATTTATGTTACAAACAATAAAAATATTCAAAACTAACATCATTCAATATTAATTTTAATATTATTCAAAATTAATATTAACATCATCCAACATTAATACCATTCAATTAGAGTTTCATTTTGGAATACTAGATCCGTAAAACCTGAAAAGTGTAAATCATATTTATATTATTAGTATATATTGATATATTAAATAATTATTATGTTTATATAATAACCATAGTTATAACTATGAGTGTGACTAAAATATCATAATTATTACATGTATAAATTTTATCACCATAACCGCACCATAATGGTATAGTTAACCATATAAAAAATGACAGTTATAACCACAGTTTTATGATTTTCACCGCACTATTATCGATCCTACATGTGAATGGTGTTTTTTTACATACAATAACCTTTTAAAAAGGGAAAAATATGAAAAAGATATATTATGTTTGCTCAAATCATTATCTGATAAAACTTTTTTGGACCGTTGGTTTGTGATTTATTATGTTTGATTTTGTAGATTTTGGATGAAACGTTTGTTTTATCGTTAAAGTCAAACACATGTGTGGTACGTGACGTCGGGTTTAAAGATTAAAAATAATAATAATTGAATTGTTGAATTTGCCCTTACTTGTTTCCCTCCAACAAAAGTAATCAACCTCATTTCCATTCGACGTAGAACTATAACTTATTCTTCGACTTTATCATGCATTATTTCTTTGAATTTGTTTACGCTCTTTGCGTAAATGCACATTGAGGGATCACACGACTCAAAAAAACGACACTCATTACACTGCAATTAATATATTCCAGTATAAAATATGGGTTTCTAATATTCAAATTTGTAGTTTTTAAATTGATATTAAAATTAGGGTTTCAATCAACATAAATCGAAAAAAATATCTTAAAATTGGGACACCCATAACACTCGACTGAAATTTTTAAATGTTGCAGTTGTTTTAGCATGAGTGATTAGCCCACAATAGAGAATCAAGGGTTTGTAGTCTACATGATGCTTGAAGTTTTGTCTAGTAATGTGCTGCCATGGAGTGTTAGTTGAGGAAAAGATGTCAATGAGAAGAAGGAAAAAATGAAGAATTGAAGAAGAAATTTAGGAATGGAGGAATGAAGAAAATGAGTCTAGTGCTTATAACAAACAAAGAATAAGATGAAAGAGGTATTAAAGATATTTTGCACTTAACGAAAAATTTAGACGTCGAAAAACAAACAAACTTCCATTGAAAACCTATAAGAGTAAAACATGTTTTATCTAAAACAAACATGTTATATGCACTTACTATATTGGGTAAACATATTACATATTTTTTTAAATAAAAAAGCTTCATTTCTCTCCCTTCCATGTGCCTATTTTCATGTCCTACCAAGGTACTACTGTGTTCATGGTGTTCTATTTAAGATCAATTCAGTTGATATTTGAATTTGATTAGAAAGATTCTGAACCGTGTCTATACAACAATTGGTGTGGGTTTGTTCATACTAACAAACGTTCGGCTCAACCTGAGTTTGATCACATAATTTTGAGTTGAACATGTGATAGACTTGATAATTGATATAAATAGGAAACCAATCCAGCGGATACGTTTCTTTGCGTGATTTTACGTAGGAAAGGGGAATCCGTGGGACCATGTTCGCCTTTATCATGCTCAAGTTGTTTGGTCAAGCATTAAATGATATGACAAAATTAGACCACTCCAACTGTATATATATTTGGGTTATGGAAATGAAAATAATGTAAAGTTAAATATCACTTTTTCTGCTTATATTCAAGTCAAAATTGAGTTTCTTGTTAATGTTTGGTCAACATGACGATAAATATTAAAAAATAATTAATAATATGTATATAATTAAAAAACATTACAAAACTTTATAGATGCTATTTCAAAATATAAAAAATTATATTAGGAAAAGTATAAAAGAATGAAAATAATTTTATATATTCAAAACATAAAAAATTGTATTTTTAGAAGAAAAAATATCCAAGGGTAAAAAAAATACTCAAGGTACGGACCTTTGCATCCATTTGACTCAGATTAGGGGCTACCTACCCTCTTTCTGGGTTAGATCTAGTCCTTGGGTACGGGTCCGAAGTTCGAATCGTTACGTGCATGGAATCAATAATTTTGAGCTTTTAAACATACTATAAAAAATCATATCATTAAGTAATATCATAGTATTTAACATGTATAAATTCATTCATTCATTTTAATTTACTATAATATAACCCAATCTTTATGCATGGTTTGGCATGCATAATCATATCACATTAACACCAATTAGTTATAAATAAATTAGGCAAATGCACTCTTTAATTTAATGTTTAATATTGTTACCTAAAGCATCTTAATAATACTATTAATGCATTTTGTTAGGCTATTCATTAAATGGTTACAGAAATATATGATACCATATGGTATTAATTAGAAAGTTCTCATCACCTATTTCATATTAACAAAATAATTATTTAGTGTAGATAAAGTTATGACTTCAATTATCATATTCAAGATTGGTAGGGTTGGCAAAGTGTTCCTACTAATTGTCTAATGTTATAGGGACACTAATTAATCATAGAATGGAGATGGACCCTCCAATAACAAGCTACCAGTCAAAATTCAACTGTTATATATATATCTATTGTAAAATAGAGATAGCAATATATAGCGTATATTTACAACTCATATATATATATATATGAGCGTTTGCCGTGTACGCAACAAATGATTATCCATGGTATGATGTGAACGAATTATAATAAATTACCAAATTCTTGAGACTACGGAAATAACAAGGAATCACGATAGATGGGTTATTGTGGGTCGTATAAGAAGTATATACTTAAATCTAAATACGATGCGTGATTATTGATAAATTAACTTTTAAATTTTAAACACAGCTCATCAGTTTACGAGTCAATCAATATGATTGTGAACCAATGCTCATTTCAGTTTGGACAATATGAATTTTGTAAGTCAACCTGTTAATTTATATGACATGCAGAGCCATATGATTCGCATAGTCATGCGACTGATTCAACCATGTGCGACTTATGGACCACACAACTCATACGACTGGTATATTTCATAAACTTTATATGAAGTATTATAATATATATTTAATTGTATGACTCCATAAGTTGACTTACAGATCGAGAGGTAAAACTCAAAATTTGTCATTTTTTTTATGTAAATTGAATGATTCGTGTCAAAATGACTTGTGAATTCAAAATATCAAATCTAAATAGAACGAGCGACTATCACAAATCGTCTGTGAATCCAAAATTTATTACACCCTAAAAGGAATGACTGTAAATTTGAGGGAGTGAATCAGTTTAGGACTAAACCGATTCAAAAATTAATCAAATCACAAACTTGGTGATAATTTAGTATCTATATCTCTAAAGTAAAATAACTAATTTTTTATTTGATTAAAAGTCGGTTCAAACTTCAAACTAATTTATACTATTTAGGGTTTTACTTTACCCGTATTTGTTTTTTTTGAATTTTTTCAAAAAGTATGTCTGTCAGATAACAAATTTGAAAAAGTAAATACCGTCCGAAAAAATTTGAAAAAGTGTGTATCTATTCTACTGGAGGTAGCGAAAAACTATTTTCGCTATTGGTAGTAGCGAAATTTAGATTTTCGCTACTACCAGTCGCGAAATTTAGATTTTCGCTACTACCAGTCGCGAAATTTAGATTTTCGCTACTACCAGTCGCGAAATTTATATTTTCGCTACTGTAGGCTGCGAAAAAAAACACGCTACCTACAGTAGCGAAAATATAAAATCGCTACTACCAGTAGCGAAAATAACTTTTTCGCTACCTCCAGTAGCGATTTTGGACAATTATTTGTGCCAACGCCAATTATTTGTGTTTTCTGTGCAATGTTTTAAATTATTACGTATATTTTTCTATTTAACGCGACTCACCTTCTTCATCTGCGTTCTGTCTGCTTCATCATCTGCGTTTCCTTCATCATCTGCATCTTCTTCATCTGCAAGGCATAAGGTAAGTAATATATTTGTATGTATTTGTTAATTACAATATTTTTAAAACTGTTTGTAGTTATATTTACATAAATTTTAGATTATGTGAAAAATAAGCATATCTGATATGGAATGTTATAATATTAATTATTTAGGATCAAACATGACAGAGATCGGTATCATTTGCTTGTATGACGGTGAAATATTGTCTCAGAATTGTAATGAGGTCTATGTGGGTGGTACTTCCATTATTACTACAGTTACCTTGGATATTTCTCTTTATAGACTAAATGAAATTATATGTATCGAGTGCGGTTGACATGACATTGACGCTAGGTCCATAAGCATATCCTATAAATTTACAGATACTGATGGACTTTGCAAGTATGTACAGATTCGATCGCAAAGTGCATTGTCTATTGCTTTACAGTTAAGCATGGCTAGTCAATTTATTGTGTTTAGCTTAACTAGAGAAGGTAACTTGATGTCAAACACATCTGATGGTGGTGAGACAGAGAATGTTTTGCATGGTCACACCTATGATCTCTCCGATGACGAGGTCGACGTTGATGCACTCTCAGATGCCTCAATAAATGAAGAAGATCCGTATATGGAGCATTTTACGGGTCACGTTAATGAAGAAAATGAAGAGGTGTTTGACGAGGGTGACGAGGTGGAAGTAGCTCCCATGGTGGAAGTAGCTCCCACACCCTTCAAATGATGCAACCCACTGCTGGAAATTGGATTGATAGTAACTGGATTGATGACTTTCAATCAACAGATGAGTTGTATATGGACGTTGATGAACCGTCAACTGAAGGTTTCCTAAACAGAAACATGAATTTTAGCAGTAAAGACGAGTTATCCGCGTCTGTGAGAAGATGGCATATTTGTAATTCTAAGATTTGCATTGTTGAGACATCGACCCCAAAATCAATTGTCTTCAAGTGTAAAGTTGATCCCATAAATTGTTCATGGTCATTAAGAGGAAGTCTTTTTCAGCATACTGGATTGTGGATAATATCCAAATTGCGAACTCCACATACATGCACGAATGAAGTCATCATTGAACGACACCAAAACATCGATTGCAAGATGATAGCGTCTTTAATAAGAAATTCTGTTTTAGCTAACACTGGATTGAAAATTTCAGTAATCCAGTCGATGGTGGAAAATGAGTTTGGTTCGAAAATTGGATATCCGAAGGCGTGGTTTAACAATGCATAAAACCAATCAGTTTGTGCTGAACAAAACCAATCGGTTTAAATCGAAAAATCGATTGGTCTGAAAAAAAGTAGCCAAAAAATGAACCGGAAATCAGTCAATTTTGCAAAAAACACCCGGTTCCCGGTCTTTTATATGAACCAAACTGTTCATTTGCAAAACAGTCTTTCAAACACTGTTCATTTGCAAAACAGTCTTTTATCTGAACCAAATTGAATATGGGTCCGGTTCCCGGTCGGACCTGGTCGGACCGCCGGTCCGGTTATGATAACACTGGTTATATGTATTAATTAGACTTAAATAGGAACGAAAGTAGGGCAGACAAAACAGTGGTCGGGAAGAAAATGATACGGTTAGGTTTGCCTTTCCTAACCTGCTATTTATTTTAATAATATATTATTACAATTTAAAAGTATTTTAACAAGAATTGATTTAATATTGATTCAGAATTAACAAAATACAGTTGTTGTGAACTATTTCATTTAAAAATAGGTTAAATACCAAGTAGCTACCCGTACTTTGGACGTTTTACAAATAACTACCTCAATTTTGAATTTTCAAAAAATGGCTACCTAAACTTTGACACTTGGGGCAAATAGCTACCTCGGTTAACCTTTTCGTTAAATATGGACAGAAAATGACGTGATAACACATGATTGGTCCCTGATTTAAAAAACTAAATAATTTTTTAAAATACCAAAAAATTTATTAAAAAAAAAACTGAAAACTGAATAGAGAAAATAAGAGTTTTAAATATAATACTTTTATTACAAATATAAAATAAAAATAATTAGTTTTTTTCCCCATATTTTCAATAAAAGTATTATATTAAAAACTCTTACTTTCTCTATTGATTTTCTAAATTGTTTTTCTTCTTTTTTAGTATTTTTAAAAAATTATTTAGTTTTTAAAATCAGGGACCAATGACGTGCTGTCATGTCATTTTCCGTTCATATTTGATGAAAAAGTTAACTGAGCTAGCTATTTGCACATTTGTCCAAAGTTGAGGTAGTCGTTTTAGAAAATTCATTGTTGAGGTAACTATTTGTAAAACAGTTAAAGTTCGGGTAGCTATTTGGTATTTAACCCTTTAAAAATTAAATAACATAGTCATTTGCAAACAACTTCGTCTTGTCTGGTTTGGTTCAGATCCGTTCACAAAAATTGTTATTTCTAATTTCCACGAAAAATCACAATAATATGAACTTAAAATAATATTTTTGAATTCTTGTATTTACTATTAAATATATATATATTACTTAATATATACTCAATATTGTTTAGTAAAAGTAAAACATTTATCTCGTATATTTCACGGTCTAGAGAATTGTTTTTTTTCCTTCCAAAAATCTCTTGTTTTGTTTTGTCCGAGTACAGTAACAGTAGTACTTCATCTCTCTTTAATCTTTATATATAGAGAGATGTGTTGATCCATCCTCAAGTGTGTTGGTCATACGATCTTATCCCTCCCACCAAAAATGGCATCGACGACTGAGGAGAAGGCACAGCTCGAGACGACGATTGAGAAGGTGGCCTCGCCACCACCACCACCGCCGCCAAAAGACGTGGAGGCTCTCCCACCCCCATCAAAGACCGAAGGACTGCAGAAGTTTGACGTCGTCCTGAGGGTTCTGCTCTTTGCCACCACCCTGACGTCGCTGCTGGTAATGATTACCAGCAAGGAAACACGGTTGGTTCTAACGCCACTTGCGCCGATACCGGTGGCGGTCGAGGCAAAGTTCGATCAATCGCCAGCTCTCATGTACGTACGGATGCAGTCATCGTACTTAATATATATGCACTCATAATAAGACGAACTACTTATCATACTCTTTGTTACTGTTAAATGACAACTAAAATAGGTACGTGTCTGTAGCTACTAAATTGTAAATTTCTTCAACGTTCAACTAACAAAGTGCAAATTTTTTATAAAATTTAGTTACCAAATTACAAGTTTTTAAAAATTAAGTTACCTATTTGCATATAAAATTTAGAGAGATAATAACCAAAGACAAGTTTTCATCACTATTTCACCGTAAATTATAACTTTTGTAAACTCAACTAACAATTTGTTTTTAAAAAAATAATTAATAGTTCAAAACCTCAAATATGTACGTAAAAGGTAGTAATTCAGTATAATATATTTTTAATAATATAATTTAAAAATCATGATAATTGAACATCTAATCCTTCGTCAAGTTTTTGACAAAAAAAAAAAAAATCATTCGTCAAGTATTTCCTTAAATATTATTCAAACTAATAAAGTTGTTGGATACTTTTTTTTTGAATTTTATCTTAAAATCTTAATAACTTCAAATGTTATTATAATTGAATTGAAACTCGAATAATACTTTATTAGAGTCTTTAGTCTTAGGATCCATGGTTATACTAGTGTGTATTTCTAATAAATGCTTAGTTTAAGATTTAATTGATTGAGACTCATTAAAACCTCAATCGATTGGAGCCGAATTGTAGTTCAATTGAAAATTCATTGATTTAGATCCTCACATCAATCAAGAATATCTAAGTTGAATCTCAATCAAACTTTGATCGAGTGAGACTCCTTTTTAACTACAATAAAAGTTTGTTAAAGTTTAATCGTGATATTTTAAAAAGTATTTGATTTATATTATCCATTTAAAAAGTGATATATTTATACAAAAGTTGTAAATATAATATTATAATTAATGTAGATGTCAATAAAAGTTACTTTATTTCATAAACCTAATAGTGTAATTTTATGATCTTCCCTATCACGTTGGACACGACCATTTAATATCAGGGGACGACAGACCCCTCCTATAGCAGTGATCGAATAATGAGAGTTTATTATGGCGTGACATCGTATATGCTAACAAACCATATGTATAGTTAAGTCAACCGCACTTGAATATTCTTTCTGACTTAACCTAAATTACGTCTCTCTCTCTATTAATTTGTATTAGGATATATAAAATGTTAACAACTAAAATATTTTTTTATTTAATTTTATTGATTTATATAAATTATATACTATGATGGATTATATAAAATCATATTTTTGTATATATAAATATTTTAAAATTGTTCGAAAACATCCCTTTCAACTTTATATAAAGTAATATCAATAATTCATCAATTGATAATAAAATTAGTTCGTGCCTTTAGAACTGAGGAAGGTAAATTTAGATCAAAATTCACTTTCCAACCATCCTGATCAACTCTTGAGCGAGTTAATCCACATTAAGGGTGATAAATTTATCAACAATTATACACACTGTAAACACATGATAAGTTTATCATGTTATGCTCATAAATATAAACACAACTTGCAATGTTTCGTATTTGTTCATGTCATATTATTGAGTTGTGTTAAATTAGTCAGATGCATAACTAACTACATGCAATATATTTATGCAAATATATTAATAATAATAATTTTTTTTTGATAGTTTAAACTATATGAATTCATCTGTATGTTTATAACTCATTAGTTCAGTCCAAATTAAGTTCCGCTTGAATCAACATTCAATTATAACGGGGCATTTCTTTCATGGAATTCGGAATAAGGAATACGGAATAGGGAATAGGAATATGGAATAAGGAATAGGAGATAAGAATATGAAGTTGTTTCTTTGGTGGAATGGAATGGAATAAGGAATTCTGTTGTTTATTTGGTGGAATTGTATATGGAAAGGTAATGGAATGTGGTAAAATGACATATTGGTCTCTCCTTGTATATGTATAGTATATAATATATATAATTTGTATTAATTAATTTTAAAATTAAGAATAATAAAAACTTATAATATAATTAATTAATAATAATAATAAATAAAATAACTTATTTAATTAATTATTAATTAAGATAAAATTGTTGAATTAATATAATTTTTAAAGTAAGGGCATTTCAGTCATTTCGCCTCCTATTCCTCATTCCTAGCGCGCTCGGCTTAGGGATTCCGAGCTTTTCACACGGAATGTCTAAGCCTACCCCGCCCGGAATCCGTAAGCCAAATTTTTGCAATTTCGCGAAAAGAACAACTTCTTACGGAATCCGTAAGCCGAATTCCTTTTCCATTCCGTGAAAAGAACATGCCATAAAAGTATGAAATTTTTTTTGAATTTAATTATGCAGCTTAAAAGTTTAAAATATATATATACCACGAATATTTGATGAAAATCCCCCCCAGTCAATATAATTCCTAAATCTTTCTGTTTCTTGTTGTTGTTGTTGTGTATCAGCTACTTTGTGGTCGCGTTGACATTGGCAAGCTTCTACAGCATAATCACAACTCTTGCGTCCATCTCCGCAATCTTCAAACCGAACTGCGCACTCAAATTCCTTCTCTTCTTTCTGCTCACCGATGTCGTAAGATCAGATCTTCTTGTTCATCCTTATATACATACTCGTGTTGTTGGACCTAATCCAATCAAATCTTAGGTGATTCTGGGAGTGGTGGCATCTGCAACAGGAACAGCAGGTGGAGTAGCATACATTGGATTGAAAGGCAACAGCCATGCACAATGGGGCAAGGTCTGCCCTACCTTCAGCAAGTACTGCCGTCACTTGGGCGCCTCCATTGCCGTCTCTCTGCTCTCCGGTTTCTTGCTTCTGTTACTCATCATCCTCTCCCTCTTCTCACTCCACAAGAAGCTACCCAAGTGAAGCTATTGGACACAAGAACATCTATCAGAGATTGTTTGATTGATTGATTCACTGTCTTGTTCTTCATCATCTGTTTCCGTGCGTGTCTATGTATGTATGTATGTTTCTCGTGTTGAAAACCCAGAACGAACAACGATTTTCTTGATGGAGAATGTCTTTCGTGCTTTCTTTTTACCCAATAATTCCTTATGATCGAATGAATGAGAGTAAATCTTCAGTGAGAAACATCATTATGAGTTTGTAGTTTTATTTCTTCCATGAGGTATCTCTTTAAAATGTTAACCATGAATATTTTTTTATTTTCATAATTCGAATTCAAAACATTCAGTTAAGGATGAAACGTTAAACCACTACACCATATTACGATTATGATGAGTTTGTAGGTTAGTAGCACTTAATTTCGGACTATTAGCCATAATCTCCACATTTATATTGTTATTAAAGAAAGAAATAATTAACACATTACTAACTAAATTATAGAAATTTATTTGTTTTTTAACAAATTTGGAACACGTTAGCTAGATATAATTTACATTAAATAGGGATAGAATTTGTATGTTTGTTATCTTCTTGAACTTAAATTTATTGTTTTACTTTGTATAAAATACTATATTTTGAGAAAAATTACAATTTTTAAGTTGGACTTCCATGAATTTTCATTTGGATAGCTAAATTTTAGACAAGATTTTGCAACTTTATATAAGTTCAGCTAACAATTTGGGGTTAAATATTTATTTGGTTATTTATATTTGTCTAATATTACATTTTGATTATTTATATTTGTTGACATTAAATGATTATTTACGTTTCAAAACATAACTATTTAATTCAAACTTATCATATTTAGTACTTATATTTTACAATCTTACCTTTTAGTTTAAATCACTAAATTCTGTTACATACTAGTATTAAGACTTGATATATCAAAAATGACATTCTTCGTATATTTGGAAAGAGGAAGAAGGCAGACAACAAGAAGAAGAGAATAAGAACATTTTTTTATACATCATCTCTTAATATTAACATGTGAAATACTAACAATAAAAAAATAACAAAATTTAGTAATTTAAAAATAAATATCAAATCAAAACTGGGATGACAAAACGACATGTCAGCTGATCACATTTCTAACCTTATCATGGAATACATGATGAATGCCATTACAATATACAATTAGAGCCAAGACTCGAAGAATGATCGATCATAATGTTTTTCTTAATACATGCTAATCAACTCGAAGAAGCATAAAAGAATGGTATGTCGTAGGGTCGAAAATGATGCGGTGAAAATAATTGGATAAAATAATTATAATATTTAAATTACTGTTTACAAAACTCTTGTTGTGACCTGTTTGACCACATTTACTTAGAGGTATCAATACAGGTCGACCCATCGGGTTCGTGTTGGGTCAATAGGGATCAACCCGACCCATGATCTTCCACAAGTCATTTATGGTGACCCGAACCTGACCCAGCGGGTTGGCGGGTCAACCCGCATGACCCACAACAATTTTATTTTTGAAAAAAAAATATAGAATATAAGCAAATATTAAAAATTGCTATATCTTATAATTAACTACTCAACAATCACCCTTAGTTTTAACAATATCATTAAAAATGAACTTTAAAGACTTTTATATTTTTTATAATTAACAAAATATATTTAAGACTATTATCTAAAAATTTAAAATGATATATCTCGGTGGACCATAAAAAAAAATGCTATTATTTTATCTT
Organism: Chamaenerion angustifolium; assembly: GCA_946814005.1. Lineage (NCBI taxonomy): Eukaryota > Viridiplantae > Streptophyta > Magnoliopsida > Myrtales > Onagraceae > Chamaenerion > Chamaenerion angustifolium. The sequence continues at coordinate 6,674,302 of OX328270.1, forward strand.
CTTTTATTTCATGATATAGTATATTTAACTTAAGGTAATTAGAGCATTATTAGTATTAACATATATATCCCACAAAATAATACCTTTTTTTTATAGGTCAGATTCGAGTCCACATTCTTGACCCGTCATCTGCACAAGTCAGACGGATCAACCCTAAACTGACTCGTGACCCTTATCTTTAGAATATGGACTCGATCCGAACCGAATCGAGTTTATGTAAGAAATTGACAGATCTACCTGAAACAAGATGGTGCGCGTGCACAACAACTCACCATGCAGCGCGCTGCACATAAATTTCCATTCATTAAAATAAGGTTTGGGTTTACACAGGGTCTATTGTACACCCCCAAACAATCCACATCTGACGTATTGTACCTCCGATCTTGACCACTTGCCCCCTCCGGAAATTCACCTGATTGCAGGTATCTTTTTATGTATATAAACCAAGGTTCACCATCAGATTCTCCGATTGTGCAACAATATGCAGATTCCTCATTTACTTTGATCTCGAAAGGCTCTACCAAATGTTCCTTTGAAATACTTGTCATTGATGCGAGTGTAGCTAGTGCATCTGCAAACTGATTTTTGTTTCGTCGCATATGTGTGAATGTTATCTTTTTGAACCGCGTGACAAGTTTCTCAAGGTATTGGTGATATGGTTGCATCTTAGGGTATTTTGTTTTCCATCCGTCCATGATTTGGAAGATAATTAACATAGAATCTCCGTAGACTTCTAACACTTGCATTTTGAAATCAATTGTTGCACGCAACCCAAGAATGCATGCATCATACTTTGCGATATTGTTTGTGCATGTGAATGTAACTTTAGCTGCCACCGATAAATATTTGTCTTTTGGAAAAATGAGTACTGCTTCCACGCCGCATCATGTGGAATTTGCCGCTCCATCAAAATACATCTTCCAAATTGTGTGATTTTCTTCCTCTACACGCAAAATGTCGCCGTCTGATAAATCGTGATTAAGTGGGTAATCATCATCATCTAATCATCAACTTATATTTTTTTTAAAATTCATTTCATCATCTTTTATATCTCTAAATTTTGTAACACATGTCATGAATTAAGAAAAATATAAGTATACATAAATGGTAATATAAAGGATGTCATACACCTTAAAAATTGAGTTGAAGAGTATAATATTATATTAATAATAGTTTATATCTCTTTTTAATATTACGCTAAATTATATTTAATTATATATAAATTATACACATTTTTTTTGAATACTTTTATAAAATTTATCGGTTAACATTATTTTAAATTTTAATTGCTGTTGTAAGAAATAAATTTATATATAAAGAGAATACAATTTCCAAAATCTTTATGAAACAACCTTCTAATCTTTTTTTTTTGGGTAAAAAAACCTTCTAATCGAAGAAAAAACAATTACCTTCCAAACATCAATTTATCAAAGCCCAATTACATGTCGGGCCTAGGCTGTCCATAAATGATAATAATAGTGACCAGAGCCCGACCTCAGCCTCGTACCGGACGCAGAACTGGAAAGGGGAAACCCATGGCCATGGCGTCTGATATGATGGTGATGTTAGTTAATAACCGACGGATAGATATAGATACAATTCTATAACTATATATATATGAAACGGTGAATGAATTCTTCTCTATTTCCATCTCCATTCTTTTCACTTCCCAGGGAAGAAACATGAAGCAGCAAGAACTCATTCAAATCGCTGTCCCCGAAGACATCGCCATTAAAATAGCCTCGTACCTTCAGGTTTCTCTAAAGTTATATTTTTTCTTCGAATTTGGTATCGTGGGTGTCTTTTGATCGATGTTGCTTGATGAAGTCCTTGATGGGTTTTGCGATGAATCAATCAGGCGGCCGATGTGTGTGCGCTGGGAAGCTGCTCTTGGTTCTGGAGGGAGCTGTGTGAGTCGGACTTTCTGTGGGAGGCTTTGGTCAGGGATAGGTGGCCTCTTCTTCTGGGTTCCTCTGGAGACTCGTCTTCTTCACCCCATGGCTTCAATTATTCTGAGCTTGAAGGGTTCAAGGAACCCATCTTCCAGGTTGTCTGTCTGGCCTAGCTGTGGTTGTCTGTTTAGAATTTTGGATCATTTTTGCATGCGTATAATGAAATTTTGAGCTTCTACTGAAGGTTTCATTGCTTATTTTCAACAGAATATGATCATGATCCTTGCCAATATCAAGAATCGTTAATACAAGTAATGTGGATATATTTCAGTCTCAAATTGAGCTCTTCTAGTTCACTTCTTCAACTAGGTCCCGACACAGATTTTGGTTCCCAATCTGCAATTTTTAAGGATTCATGCGTGTTATAGAATCAGTTAGCAATTAGGATTTTATTTCCATGAATTTGCTGAAGAAGATTGCCCAGATCTCTCACAGTCTCGGGTTTCCGAATTGCTTCTGAAGAAGTTTGAAGAGATATTCTTATATTCATGTTAATGTTCAAAAGCAAAGTTAGACAGCTGAAATTCAACCATTGTCCAAAAGATGAATTATGATCTACAATTTCACTCCATTTTGTTCGAAATTCTTGATCCCCTTTTCCCCTTATTATAATCGCACTTCATTTTTGGGTCATTGATTGCATTTGCATATGCAGCCTAAGTATCAAATATTCAGATAGCCTTACCTTTGTAATTTTTTAGTGGTTGCTGATAGTTAAATCAAAACTTTCCCTTGATAAGCAATATAGCCATCTTGCATTCTTCAGACTTCAAAATTATAAGTTAAGAATGTTCATTGACATTATGTTGTTGGATGAACCTGTTGGTGAAACTTGGTTGCTTGTTCTTATCCGTGTCATCACTCATCTCACCTCATTGTCCATCATGATGTTTGATAATTGGCTATATTAGGGATGGAAGGGCTTGTACGTAAAATGCCACCATGAGATGGCACAGCGTGCTGCAACCGTGGTTCGTCAAGTGGAACATTGTTTTTCTTTTTCTGAGTCGCTCGAGATAAAGGATTACCTAAAAGCCATTGAAGACTTGAAATCTATGAAACTTGGCTTTAAAGACATCGAGATGTTCTTGTTCAACCCAAAAGCTACTGCACTGTTGAACTTGGTTGGCTTGCATTACTGTCTCAACTGGCTCGGAGTGCCGGTAAGTGCAGCATAGAACTGAAAAATCGTACATATGTGCGTGTTATCGTGCGTATGACTAATTTTTTGACCTGACAAATTTTGAAATATGAAATAATAAACATATCGTGTTGTAATATACGAACACGAAATGGAAAGTACCTTGTTTTCTTGCTATCATTCTCTGTCATATTGTGTTGATTGATTGAGATCTTAAACTGGTTTAGCCTGAGACTGTTATGGAGGCGCTGGATAAATGGCACATTGGTGATCGTGAGGTGTGTGTGAGGTGGTGGAAGCTCGGTCGATGGTTGTACGGTTTCCGCATGAGGGATGAGTCTCATTCCCGGCAGGTCTCTCTGCAACACCTTGCTTCGACATCTACTACGACAGACAACAGTGAGGTCCTTGGAGTTTTACAGCGTGGTGCCATTCATGAGGTTCTTCGAGTCCACATCTCTGTTGCTTCTTCCCATCCTACTTCCTGGTCATTTCGAGCATAGAACTCTGACTTTCAAGACAAACTGCGATGGGGTATGAAGCTGATGCATGTATGTATGTATGTGATACATACTTGTATAGTGTATATATATGTATATATATGTATGTATAGATTGTTGCAGATGGAATCGTATCTGAGTGAGTGTACGATGAACATCTTTGTGGAGGGTATGGTGTGTGGGGAGGGATCGTTTGATCGTGCAAAGAGTGAAGCAATGATCTTGTATAGGAGTGTAATAATTTGATGGATCAAAACACTTTGAAACGAGAAATATATTTGATTAAGGTAAATAATGAAACGTAACTTTTTATATTTAATTGTCTCTGCAATTGATAATTCAACTTTAAAATACTAAAATAAATCCTATTATATTATTTTGATGAAAGTATATTTATTTTCTATTATTTTTAAATGATATTATTTATTTATGTTTATTGTAATACTTTTACAGTAATTAAAAAGATGATGCATATATAAATTCTATACAAAAACCAATTATTACTTTTTAAAGATCGTAAATTATAAAATTGATAAATTTAATCTTTCAATTATATTAGCTTTTAGTTTTAAAAATGGAAAAACTAAAAAAATGTGTACAAAAGTACTCAAATATAATGTTTTTTTTTGTATGTTTATAAAGATTAACCTCAAAGATATGTTTTTTTCTTTAAAATTTATTTATTTTCGTTTTTATAAATATTGTTTATATTAAGATTATTTCATGTAGTTTGTCCGATTTTTGATTTTTTTTTTTAAGTAACCATGTTACTTTTTTTATTTAAAAAAGTAAGTATACAAATTTTTTTTTTTCAAAAAATAGGTATACGCGCACCCAGGATCGCGTGTATTGGACATAAGCGCACCTCGGGGTCATGCCTATTCATAGGCGGCACCCCAAGTGGCGCATGTGAAGGTGCAACTCCCTTTTTTTTTATTAAAAAACATTTTTTGGGATAATGATGACTCGATGTTTAATTAAAAATAAAATTATGTATCTATTAAAAAAAATTAAAAAAATATAGTAAGTAGATATTTTAATTGCGATTCAAATGATGCAAAAAAATATTAAATTTGGATTTACGGATTGACTGTACGGTATGCCGTAAGTTGAGATATGAAAATTGTACTTTAAAAATTATAACTCGGACCATGTAAGTCCAAACTCAACACGGTTAACGTCATTTATGTGGTAATTCAATTATCTATCTAGGCTAATTTTTTTTATTGGAAATACAGTGATTTTGTAACCTAACATCGTTTACACCATAATTTGACCGGAAAAATTACGGTGCGTAGATAATTTAATTATGAATTAAATGACGCTAACTATGCGTTAATTTTTTATTTTTAGATTAACTGTATAATACGGTACGTAAAAAACTCTACCTACGATACAAAAACTTACAAATAGTGTTTTGAACAGTAAATTTGCTGTTTACTATTCAATAGGCGCACTTGGGGTGGCGCCTATGAATAGCCGCACTTGGGGTGGCGCCTATGAATAGGCGCTACCCGGGGTGCGCCTATATCCAATACGTGCGACCTCGGGGTGCGCGTATACCTATTTTTCAAAAAAAAAATTGTATACTTACTTTTTTAAATAAAAAAAGTAACATAGTTAATTTTAAAAAAAACTCCCGATTTTTTCATAAATTTACAATTTTTGTTATTGTTTTTAGAATAAAATAAAATGGAAAACGAATATAGTTGTAAATTATCATTTTTAAGAATTAATGAGCGTCGTTGTAAAATTAATGAATATATATTCATTTCAATCAAACTTCAAAGTGTCGACCTAAAAATCGTGAAATTTGGCACCATGCCAAGTGTATTAATTACAACGTCGTAATTGATAATCCAGAAGTCAACCCCAAAAGAAGCAACAACAAACAGACAGACAGACAGAAGAACAGTACTACTCCGACCTGGACTGGATCGTTGAGGATTCCTGTATTGGAAGCATCTTATGCATAAACGCGGAGTGTTCGTCTTTGAGGGGTAAGAGCGGCCATGAGGAGTAGAAACAGAAGCACTGCCACAAGAAGTAACTGGAAATCGTTATCCTTCATGATCGACACGTTTGAATTCAAAGTTCTGCAATTATTTGCAGCTGCTGATGCTGCAGACTTTATTGTAGATAGATAGGGTTTGTTACTCGGGGAAAATGAGAGCTTTAGCCTTTACTCTTCAGAAGGAACTGGGCGATTTTAGAAGGGTTGACTTGCTAGTTGCTGCCTGGCATCAGTCACCCCTCTAGTAGAAAGTCGAATATATAGAAGGGATGACAGTACAGTAGTCAGTAGGAAGGAGATGGATTCTTGTTGAAGCTTGCACTGGTGGTTTAATTGAATTTAAGTACCAACTTTCTAAAAAGAAAAAAAAATATAGGTTATGTTTCTATGTTTGATTATTGTGCTGTGTGCAAAATGGTTAAACATGTTTCAAAATGTGACTAATTGATTTTGCTGCGTAACTGAATGGTTACCCATTTTTTTCCGGTATGATTAATTGGTTACTCCATCATTAGTCGTTACTCTTTCCCGTTAAATAATTTTTTAGACATATTTTTGTTTTACTTTTATACCATGAATATGTTTTATATGTTTTATGAGCTTCATGTTGTTCTTCCCCTGACAATGAGGATGCTGCTTCAGCATATGCTCAATGGCCAACAACTTCAAATTGGTTACTTCGTGTGATGTATATCCTTGATAAATTTCAATTCCTCGATGGAGGACACATTGTTCACACCGCACCGAACAATCATTTCTCCAGCCTATATATACCATATGAATTTAAATTCAAAACAAGAAATTTAGAGTAAAAGAAAATGAAATGGAAGTAAACAACATGAGAAATCGACAAATTACCAATACAAGCTTATCGGTAGTTTTCCCATTGCAGAAAGAACAATCACTGGTTTCTTATCAGGGAAACTCAGTATAAGATCATCAATCTCTCTCATCCTCTCGGCACAGGCAATGGATGATCCTCCAAACTTCATCACACAAGTCATTTCATTCTCAACATTCCCAAGTCCAACATATTCTGTAGACTGTTTTGTCTCTACCACTGCCGTCACAAGTCACTTTGAAAACTCTGTTACCACACCAATTCTTCACTGTCATATAAACCACGAAACTTGGAGCAATGGAAGTAGCAGAATGAAGCCTCCGAGAACATAAGTACTGAAGTTGCAGAGAACTCTTCGAAGGTAGAGAGTGGTTAGGTGTTTTAACACCACTTATGTGTAATGAGGCAACTGGTTTGTGAAACTTGAAAATCAAAAAGTATTTTAATTTATTTTTACTTATTCATATAATAATTTAAACTTTATATTAAATTAATATAACGATAACTTAAATAAATTTTATAATCTGCGCAAAGCGCGAGTCAGGTCTCTAATCTATCTATCTATATATATATTAATTTGGTTAGATCTTCTAAAATTTTGACAAGTACTAAAATGAGTCGGTTACATGTTAAAATAAAGTAATTCTATTGGTCCATATCAACTTACATATTTTCTTGATGACGTGGTAATGATATGTAGATAAAGTGATGCACTTAAAAATCCTCCACACATCCTAATTGAATCTCATAATCTGTTACGTTTTTTATACTTAATAATAGTTTGATTAATAATAATTCACTACAAATACTAAAGTCAATTAGTTTATTTATTTTATACTATTATATGTTAAAATATTAAAATTATTCGACTTTATATTAATTTTGATTTACCTAAAGTTTAGTGTAAGTTGGCCAAAAACAATTAGTGTATAGAACTAATACAAGTAATTAAATCATAAAAGTTAAATTAAAAATATTATATGAACACTAAATTATTTTAAAAAACATTCTGAAAATACATATTATATATTTAAAAAATCAGCATATTTTAGTAATTAACAAACAAATAACAAACTGTAGATAATTTTACTATTACTAATATAAGTAAAACAAATTATTAGTGATATTAATATAATTATAAACGTATTACATATAGAAATTTAAAAACAAAAAATTTAAAATTTAAAATTAGTAATTAGTAATTAATTGTATTAATAACTGTTAATATTTATTCATGTATTTTAATTAGTTTATTGAATAAATAGATATAATCTTAATATTTTCTAATATAATTTATGATACTAAAACAAATGAAATAATTTATACTGTACAAAAGTACTAATAAAGTTAATATTTTTATAAATACATTCATTTTTTATATAATATTAAGCTAATTTTATTCTCAATTAATATTTTTTTTTATAAAATTAAAAACTAATAAATAAGATATACATTATACTATATTTTGTTTATTTAATGTAATATAAAAAATATTTATCGCGCAAAGCGTGTGTGAGCTCTCTAGTACATAATAAACTACATATATGTAGACCAACAATTTATTAGTAAGCATATTAAAACAACAATTTAGAAAAGTAGGTATATTAAAAAAAAATCAAAATCTGGATATACGTGCTACCATAGGGAGCGCGTTACCTTTTTTTATACAAAAAGCGCACCCTATGGTAGCGTGTTAATTCAAATGATGTATCCATTAAAAAAAATTATAGTATGTAGATATTAATTACAATTCAAATTATGTAAAAAAAATATTAAATTTGAACTTACTAATTGACTATACGCTCTGTTGTAAGTTGAGATATGAAATTTTGAATTTAAAAAATATAATTCAGACTCTGTAAGTGGACTCACCATAATTAACGACATTTATGTCATAATTCAATTATCTATCCAATGTAATTTTTTTGATTAGAAATATATTTAATTTTTAACCTAACATTGTTTGTTCTATAATTTGACCGGAATGATTAAATGAATTAGGTGAGAAATTAATTATATACTTACTAAAAAAATCAACAAAATTACAATGTGTAGATAATTTAATTATGGCGTAAATGACGCTAATTATGCGTTAATTTTTGACATTATGACTGACTTTATAATATGATACGTAAAAACTATATATACATATATGTATATACACTAATATGTGTTCTATATTTTAGTGTAATTGGATTGACTAGTTGACCAATGGGATCATAGTATCTCATTAAACAAGTTAGGAGGGTGCGGAGTGCACGCTTGTTTAATTATATTATGATTCATTGTATTGGAGATTCATCGGTTGATTAGAGATGAGGCAATGGGGGTCAAAGGGGGTCAAATGTGGATTATATTATACATAAAGTCACTATTCTAAAACTTCATTGTAAATTTGAATTTTTGAAATTAATGACTTAACATTTTAACTTCAAAATTCCCGGGTTTTGGACACTTGCTTTAGAGCCAAATATTGGACCAAACCAATTCTTGGACGAACCATTATTGAACCAAACCATGTGTTGGCCGAACCATTGCTTGTATGTCATCCTAAGGTGTCCTTTTGATTTTGGAGCCAAAATTTGAATCAAAATGGGTATTATGGCCGAAATAACACTTTGCCTCTTCCAAAGGACATGGTGTCTTCTCCTAAGGGTGTGACAAACATTATAAATTGGTCATAGGGGGGTCCTAAATCTTCATCTCAAACATTCACAATCCTTCTCTCAAGTTCTAGTTCAGTATTCTGATTTTATCCGATTGAAAGTTTGGGTGCCTCCAAATAGTTTCAATCTGAAAGTGTCGTCACGACTTCAGAATAATCCAAGTATACAAATTCGAGTTCATCCACCACATCCATTCGAAATTGTACAACAATATGTACTGTAGCTACAGTCCGTTTATATGTATCATAGTTAATAGATTCCTATTAATTAATACGGTTTACTATTCAAAACAAACATTGATATTGATTTATACATATGTCAACTAATCCTAATGCAATGGCAAAAACAAATCCTAATGCATAGTTAATGCTCCCACCAAGGCACCAACCCCCCGTACAAGTTTTTATTTTTTAAGACAATATTTATATATATATATTAATTTGGCTAAGAGCATAATATGATAACAAATAAGAAAAAAAAAATTCATTTAATTTGATTGGTCCAACACTACTATATGTTACAAGTAGATGCATGACATCACACTTTTGCTTAGGTGGACATGTTCAAATTATTCCAAAACTCATCATTCAATCTTGAAAACCGTTTTATTTTAGCTTAATTTATAACTTATTTCTCTTCCAAAAATAAATAATTGTTAACATGTTTTTTTTCTTCACAAACTTAGTTCTCTATTTTTTTTAATTGCATATTTGCTAAAAAAAACTTTATTAATAAGTTTGCTATTTTGAGCCATTTTTATTAAAAAAATATATATAAATTATCTCATAATCATTAAAAATTAAATTAAATTATTATAAATTAAATGTGTTTTTAATATAGTTATATGTTTGACAAAAAGCTTTAAATTATTTTTAAAATTAATATTATGAAATTTCAAATATATTATTTATTCATCTTTTTCCTTTTGTCCATTATTAAAATCCAATATACTTTTTAAGTAATCTAAAAATTCTTACTTTTAACAACACAAAAATATATATTCAAAATACTAATAAATGATATATATATATATATAATCACAATTTTATTAAGGTATCAGTCCTACTGTTAAATTAATCTATGTTAATAAATCAATGTCAATTATACAATTCTCATTGACATGTTGCATAAGTCACTTTAAAAAACTCTAAATATACTCATTCATTTTAAAGATGAGTTACAATACTTTAACCATTTTTATTTATTTCACATGTATGTTTACGATTTTGGCTTACTATAAACAATTTAAATTCTATAATAGTAAAAAATAATAATTGTAATTTATATTTATTTAAAGATTAAATAAATTTTATAATATATATTATAAAGAATAAATTAAATTTACTTTTACTGTGCAAAGCGCGAGTCAGTTACTTAGTATAATAATATTTTGATAGCAAAATGAAGAAGTGTCAAAGAAGGTGATACACACCATGATAATAGATGAAAAGATCAATCGAATTTTAGAGATTATGAAAATACATAATGACGATTCCATATTATTGACGGTTATAAAGAAAATTTATCTACCTATAAAACTATTTCTCTTAAATAACTATGGATTACCAAAACTTATCTTATCTATGATAGTTTAGAGGTTTCAGTCACATTAAGATATTGAGATTATTATCTCCTTTTTACTATATATTTTCTAATGGATATTCTCTGTCGAATTCGGTAACACAATTACCCATTATTATTGATGTTGTTAAAAAAAATACACAGGTTTAACAAAGAAAGGAAAAAAAAACTTAGTAGAGCAATTAGTATATTATGTAGCCAAGTTGCCATATCTGTGTAGCAATCACTACCAAATAATTATTAAACTAGTGTACCAATTTACGATTTGCACAGAATATTAAAAGATTATTTATTTTAGTATTATATAAATTTAAACAAAATAAAGATGAAGTTGTTATATAAAAATAAACATAAAATAGAACATGTTATTAATCACATATTTATAGTTTAATAAAAATAATAATTCAACATGTTTATGAAATATATAAAATTTTAACTTATAAAATTAGTTAAAAATTTGCAAGAGTTTGTAATAAATGTTAATGATTATTTATAATATGATAAGTTGTTCATTTTTAGGAAGAAAAAAATTAACATGTCTACTTTTTCTATGAAATTTATTAAGAAATATGAGGTAACCATTTGGGTGTATACAACCTATTTACTTGGATAAAAGTCATTTATGTGCCACAAAAATCACGTTTTTAAGATTAGGTACTCAAAAAATTATTACTTTTGGGTACCCCAAAAATCATAAATGTATATGTTTTATTTTGACATTCATTTGGGATGTCAAATGTTAAATATGTTTGTCACGTGTGCAATTTAGACCGAAATTCAGAAAACAAATATGTGATGACTGAAATGCCCTTCATCATATGTACTCAAATTAATAATACTTTTCTATATTTTTTCTGCATTCTTTCGTATATCTCCTCCTAGTTTCAGCAACATTTAGAGTTGTAACTACTATCTCCTCTTATTTTGCAGTTCTTCCATTGTCCTCTTAATCTTCAATAAATATCTTCATACAGTAACTCGAGCTCGCAGAAAACACAAATATGTTACTGTGGAGAGATTGTCGTGGTGAAGGCTTCGAATACCTGAGAGAACATCCAACGGAGGTTCTATAGTCACCCATTGTGGAATGTATGACATACTCCTTTAATTACTTTATGTCTTGTTAATTTTGTCCAATTTCTTATCTATATTTTCTGCATTAGTCGGTTACTAAGAGAGGAGGGTGTGACTATTTCGATTGGTACGATGTTAACGTTTATCCTCATTCAAAGACGGTTTCTGCAAAGGTGAAGAAGATGTGAAGGACGCAGAAGAAAAGCTTGACAAATATCGACACAAGGAAAGAATATATAAAATTGCCCTTATCGTATTAGTTGGAATGCTCTTGATTTCTGCTTTATGTTGTTTTTACTTAAAATGACAACAAAATGGATGTTGGAGTGCTCTTTATGTGGAATGTTGTGTTTATTTAGTATGGTTGTATGAAATTAGACTTTTGTTTCAATGCTCATACGCTTCTTATTTTAATGTTACATTAAGGTATCTTTGGATTTCTGTAATGTTGCTTTCAGGTACCTCAAATTATTTAATAGTTACAATCAGATATATGAACTGTTTTTAATGTCATTTTGTAGTATATATAATACGTATAAGTAAACTGAATCTAGTTAGAACAACCTTAAATACATCATCATCCATGTCTATTTCCAAAAGTGTATTATTTCAACATCGATTAAAATGGGATTGTGTTTTCCCTTACATAACCCACAACCACACTAAGTTAAACATAAAGGTAAAACTTGTTCCAGAATATTGAAAAATATACACATAAACACATTTTCCACATGTAATGTGTACAACCAGTTATACCAAAACACAAATCCCTGATACTAGTGTTTATTTGTTGGGGACTTCTTTACTATGGACTTCCTTGCAAGCGTCGTGTACTTGACCTTTCTAGGCATGTTTGTCTCTACTATGTTGGGAAGCTTGAGTAGAAGGTTGAGTTGCACTTAGCACTTGTCCCCTTTGTGACACCTTGCTTCATTTCCTGCATTACGGGCAAGTAAATTCATTTTCAAACAAAAACTAAACAATAAATTATATGCCTCGACTTGAGTTTTCAATTTTCTGGTACAAGTGTTGATCTTTCTGATTCAGGTGCTACTCTTTCTAGTGCTACTACATGTTTTCTTACATAATTCTTCTATTTACTGCTCCTACTGGAACCGAAAGGCTTTGTTGGAACATTTGGACGATCTTCAGTTGAGTCATGTCCTCCCTAGTGGGTTCGTAATGAGAATAATGAAAACATTAACACATATGAAAGCTAGAATACAGTATGAGAAAAAAAAAACATAATGCTTGGTAACCTGATTCGACGAAGTTTATGCTTTATTCCTCGGACAAGTCTTCCTATTATGTCCCCTTTCATTACCGAACACTTTGGATTGATATGTTTCCTCTATTTATTGGTTTGAGGAACACTAACAAGTGCTCCATAATCCGATCATAAACTGCAATGAAAACTCAAAAGTTGTGACTACAATCTGCAAGGAAACAAAGACATAATTCACGAGTAGAAACTTACCTATTTTTTGGTAAAAATTATGATATTTCTCATCTTCTAAGCAACATATGTTGCTCATTCACCGACGAAGTCTGCACGAACAAAGACACAAACACATGGAAGTATAATCTCTCTTATGGAATGGTTTCTTTGAACTGTAAAAACCTAATTTCAGAGTAGAGAGGAAGATGAAGGGTAAATATCATCAAACTGTCAAAGAAAAGACACGAAGGTGACAAAAGTAGGGAAGGATGTGACTTAGGGGTATTTTGATCTTCACATTATTTATTTTTTTCTCAATTTATTGTCAAATTGCACACGTGACAGGAACGTGTAACGTTTTCCATCTAAAATGGATGTCAAAATAAAACAAATACATTTATGACTTCTGGGATACATGGGATACCTCAAAGTAACAATTTTTTTCGAGGGGTACCTATACTTAAAAACGTGACTTCTGAGGTACCTAAATAACTTTTATCCCTCTAAAATATATATGAACAACAACTTATATGTTTTTTTGTTCATCTAGCATATAAATAAATGAGTTACCTTATTTCATCACAATTTGTTTTAGAATGAAACTATATTTGTATAAATGGTTGTTTTTGTCTTTTGTCTATTAGGTTTGACTATGCAGAATTTAACAATTTTCTTCATTAACGAAGGTGAAAATTGAAACAAAACCTTCATTTTTTGGTCATCATTGTGCCATATCATGCTGAAAGACACTTGCTGCAACATATAACTGATAATACATAATTCGATAGACAAGATAACTGAGAAACAAAATGCTCCTACTACTAAACTCAATTCTCAATACCCAGATACTCCAAGGAACTCAGAGAAGCTCGGGTATCTTGGCTTCCATTCGATTTCTTCACGGGTTTTTGAGTTGTTTAGTTTCTTACCCAGCGGACCATCAGTACCTACTCGAAGAAGATAAACACTATTCATTTCTCAAGTCATACCTTTGTTTTCTTACAAAGAATGGGTAGCTCGAACATACCTGTGAATCCTTCAAAACGCTGTTCAAACTGCCCACTTTTCATCACCACATCCATCAGATCCTGTCTGAATTAACAGAACAAGGATGCATTTTTACACAATGATCGACATTAATTACCCATTTGATTGTAGTTGGAAGAAACCATGATGCCTCCAGCATGGCTTTCTATTATCTAGATTCCACACAATATCATCAAGGTATTCCATACGATACAAGGGAGGAGAGTCAAACCTCGTAACTGGGTGATTATCACAGCCCAAGAAAACCCTGCCACGAAGTTTCTTTTTCAAGATTGCAACTGACAGTGAAGCAGCATCCTGTCACATAATCGTTGTGTGAGTACTGGAAAATGTATAGATAAGACCCGAGCAACCCACATAATACTGGATAAATCTACTATAGTAGAAGAAAAATATATATTAGTTTATGTTATCACTGTAGATCAAGTCAAGCATAAGATTCAAGATACTTGTGTTGAAGAAATGGATGCTATGTACTTCTATCCTTATCTTACTATGATGGCAGATGGCACTCTTGCAAGGTGTAAATTTACCTCGTAGTGTATAAGATTAAGGAAATGATCTGGTCGGGATTCAACAACTCCTTTCCTTAACCAGAAAGTATGTGCACCTCTGTCTAGCTTGTAAGAACAGTTAAGTGAGACTTTTGGGAATGAATGACTTCTTTGCACCAGAAATTCAAACCATGCTTAGAAAGGATATATAGAGCCCGGCTAATCTAAGAACACAACCACCATGTTCAAGCACAGCTTGTTCTGCTTCTAGAAGAACATCAGTTTTGGGGTTCCTGCCCAGTGGAACAGTTGGCGAGTCCTAAAAGAGATACAAGGATAAGGTGAGTGCTTAAATTATATAAGTAAACATCCATGACGAAAGCACAATGAATGAGGATATTGTTACTAGATATTTACTGCCACATTATAATTGCATTAGTAAGTGAATAGTTGGAACATTGATGCAAACACTGTGGAATCACTAAACGGGATTGTAAAATCGTTAATGCATCAAACTTACAATATATGAACATCAAAGGACAAAGAACAGATGACAAAACAATAACAGATAGAGGTTAGTCCTAAATTTGTAATTTAATGTGTTGCTCAAAGTCAAAGCTACCATAGTCCATAGAATGTGACGATGAAGCTATTGCTCAATCTGTAGAGATGTCTAAACGCACAAGTTGTTGGATCTATTGAAATTTCACTTAGAGTATCCTTTACTAGATTGGCAGTCCCTAGATCACTAAATGTTGAGAATATCAAAGACAAGTCAATGCAAAAGACGATATATAAAGGAATTGTCACCAGAAAAATAACCTCATCATATTGTCCATTGTCACCACCTTCGTATAGAGCGGAGCTTGATGTAAACAAGAAACCACCTTCCTCATTCCAGTTAAGTGCTGTTTCTCTGTTTGAGTTGCCATATTAACTATCAGTTCAAATAAAGTGAAGACATTAAAGACAATGCCATGAGTAGGTCTGTCGATGGTTAGGGTATGATACGGATATGATAAATACCATAACCATACCATATTTTTAAACCACATATCATAACCATAACCATTACGGGTACAATTTCCAATACCAAAACATTAAAATAACCGTGGTTATTAACCACAGTTTTACCTGTATAACCATATCCATTTCACACATGTAATATAATAAAAGACCGAAAATATTATTTAAAAAAATACATAAATCTATATTACCAACAATAAAAATATATAACACTAACATCATTCAATATT
The DNA here is from genome assembly GCA_946814005.1 of Chamaenerion angustifolium. Taxonomy (NCBI): domain Eukaryota; kingdom Viridiplantae; phylum Streptophyta; class Magnoliopsida; order Myrtales; family Onagraceae; genus Chamaenerion; species Chamaenerion angustifolium. The sequence goes on from OX328270.1 coordinate 6,690,306, forward strand.
AACATTCACACCACTTAACATTAAAATTCAACATTAACACCGATGAAACATTAACACTATTAGTATATTAATAATAACAACAACTTCAATTATATTTAGTATATATTAGTTTATTAATAATAAATAATTACTATATTTATATAATAACATGGTTATAACCATGGGTATAACTCAAATAACATAACCATAACCATTATGGGTAGAAAATTCATCACCATAACCGCACCATAATGGTACGGTTAACCATATTAAACAGTAATGGTTATAACCATGGTTATGGGTTTTCACCGCACCATTGCCGGTTTTGTCCATGAATTGCATCTTAAGAAATATACTACTTTTCTCTTCTTTACAGTGCTACTTGCAATCATGGAGACAATATCTCTTTTGGCAAAGAAGAAGATAATGTTACATGCTAGCCATACGTATGAGCAGTAAAAAAAGGGCATCCACCTGACTAATGCACTTATCATGTAACAGCCTATTTTTAGATGACTAAACACTTACTAACTGGAAAAGGTTCTGCAGCTCTAATTACGAGTCCAGTAAGATAAATAGTCTCAACATCTATCCATAATAATAGGACATTTGCATGATGTAAAAAGATATATGCAGTGGTAACCATTTTATCCAAGTATTACCTCAAATCACCGGGATAGTTTAAAGATCGGGAAGGTGGGGCACAGAAAATGACATTTGGAAACTGATGTTCTACTCTGCTTCCTTTCAGAGATGGGTTAATTCCCATTTTAATTAGGTCATCATGGTGGTCTGTTGTGGCTGTACGACCATGGATTTGGGAGCTTGGATATTCCTGCTTAAAAAAAAATACATCTATTAATGGTTATTCTCGTGATAAAAAAGAAATAAGCGCATTCCTGTTAGAGCCACAGCTATCCTCCTGACACGCTCCAAAGTTAACTAAACACCAGTCCACCACAGAAACTCTTCTACTAGAAGCAGCATAATGAATAATTCCAATGCAGAACCCTTTACGCCAAATGGGATTCTAATACAAAATTGATTCGCAAAAGAGAAACAACAATGTGCGTTTAGATTAACTAAAGTGGTACCTTTCTCCATCTTTCAGCTACTAAGCGGCCAAGAACTCCTGGTCCCACAATCAGGAGATCATTTTCTCCAACAAGTCCTGAAGAAGAAGCATCTTTCTTTTCAGTTGGTACACCTTCAAAAAACAATTTGTATCAGTTCCAAGAGCAAGAAAAGGAATCTTCCGAACTCCGACCAGACAACTACTCGAATTCATTAGAAATGGAAGTAAAATCTCAGCACTTTCTAAATCTGGTACATGTAGCAGATAAGTGCAAATCACCCAGCAGCTAAAAAGAGAGAATGAGACCTGTAGTGTAGGAGTCTCGAGCACGAAGCAGCGTTGACCTTGACTGAAAGAGCTTGGCATTGAGGTTCGTGTTCTTAAATTTTGTCGGGAACAGTTTTGGAACTGTGGGGTTGAACTGTATGGAGGTGAAGACGGAGAGCTTGGAGAAATCAGCGGCGATACCATGGTGTCTAGTGGTGGTGAGATTGGGGGCGATACGCATTCTCCCAGCAATCCCATCCATCACAAGGTTCTCAGCGAACTTGGTCGCGTCGGTAGCACCGCAGGCGCAGACGCGCAATTCTGCTAATAGTGAAAGATGAAGCGGATAGAGAAAGACAAAGTGGTGACAAGGCTGCAATCAATCGATTCAAAATTCTTTTCCGTCAATTTTGACCCCCAAAGTATCAGAGATTGACAGTAATCCCCTTGCACAACGTCAAATATTACCATGGTCGGCCCGCAATTTAGGGGACCGATAGATCGAAAAATCGAGAAAAAAAAAAGTCTTGAAATCGTTCCGAATAATCCGTTTTTAATTTAAGATTGGTTTAAAATGGACAAGGTTTTTTTTAATCTCGGAGTCAAACATTCGGAACAATCCGTTTTGAATTTAAGATTGAATTAAAATGGACAAGTGTTTTTTTTTTTACCTCGGAGTCAGGGTTTTACTCAAAAGACCAAATAAATCGGCTCGACCTGATTTTAAACTGAAATCAATATTTATTGTGTTTTTTAATTAGTTTATTGTGTGTTTAGTGTTGTATTTGAAATTTAAAATTTTTTATATTGAATATTTGATATAACATTTGTATTTTATTTTGTATTGGATAGTTGGTATAATATTTGCATTGTGTTTTGAATTTAAAATTTTGTTTTTTTAGAATAAAAGTCGGTCTAGGACCCAAACCGACCAGAGTCAAGTAAGGCTGACTCAGGCAAGTTTTTTAAGATGAACTCATACTCGATCCTCCGAGCATGAGTCCCGAAATTTCAGGCTCGGACATTTTTTTGGAAAAAAAAAACTTGTCCCGTCCGTCCCGAGCTCACCCCTAGCCCTGCATGGCATCACAATCTTCTCCGTAATGTTTTGGAAAAAATTCAAAAAGTATTTATATATTTGGGTTGACAACCAAATCGTTATTCCAACTTTGGACATTTTATAAATTATTATTCGCATTTTTTTAAGTTTTATCTAAACTTTGATATTTGAGACAAATTACTACATTGGTTAAGGTTTCCGTAAATTTTGGAAAAAAAATGACGTGACAACACATGATTGGTCCATGATTTAGAAAATTATATTACTTTTTAAAAATAATAGAAAATTCAGAAAAATAGGAAAGTTAATAGAAAAAATATGATTTTTTTTAATATAATACTTTTATTGAAAATATAAAACAATATCAAAAATTAATAGAGAAAATAAGTTTTTAATATAATATTTTTATTAAATATATGAAATAATAGAAAATTCAGAAAAATAGGAAAATTAATAGGAAAAATATGATTTTTTTTAATATAATACTTTTATTAAAAATATAAAACAATATAAAAAATTAATAGAGAAAATAAGTTTTTGATATAATTTTTTTATTAAATATATGAAATAAAAATAATAATTTAGTTTTCTAAATTATGAATCAAACAAGTGTTGTCACTGTCATTTTCCATTCATATTTAAGGAAAGTAGCAATTTGACCGAACTCTGAAAGTACAAATAGTGAAATTTGAAAAAAGCAAGTCTGGTAGATAGTATCTATCACGCGGTGCAAAAATGATATTTATTAAACTTAACCCACTGTACACTATTGACATCCCTAGATAAATTGTCACTTTGTTTCCTAATGTTGGACTCTTTTTAATAGGGCTGATCATGGGCGGGCCGGTCCGGTCCCGAAGGCAAGACCGAGACCGAGACCGAAATTTCGGTCTTGCCTTTTGGAGGACCGAGACCGAGACCGACCTCGGCCAAAAAAGCCCGCCCGAGTCGGTCTTTCTTGACTCGGGCCGGTCTCGGTCCTAGACCGAATCTACACTAAAAAAAAAAAAAACTATGAATTCACGGTATTCTTTAGTAAAAGGCGAAGAAATAGTTCACCTCTCAAATAAACACTATAAACTCTTTATATTCTTTAGTAAATTTATCAAGATGCACCTTTTATAGAGATAGAAAACCTCCAAAATCCACATTATTTTCGGTGTGGTATTATGAAAATCTCAAATACACATACATTCGGTCCGGGCCGGTCCTAAACGGGCTTTTGGGAAAAAAGCCCGAGACCGAGACCGAGACCGACCTTGAAAGAAAAAACCCGCCCGTTCGGTCTCGGTCCTAGTCGGTCTCGGTCCTAGTCGGGCCGGTCTCGGGCCGGTCTTGTCGGGAATTCGGTCCTACAGTCTTTTTTGATCACCCCTACTTTTTAAGAAGCACCTAAGTATTATTTTTTATAAGTTTGTATCATTTAAGTCTGGTGATTTTTCGAATTTCCAAGTTCATAAGAACTTAACATAATATATTTTAGAAATAACAAAATAGTTTTTCTAATGTCACAATTAAATACATAAAAACTTTAACATGTATTTCAGTTGAGTCCGCATTCGATCAGGTGTTGATTAAGACCCAATCAAATAAAGATTCGGTCAAGCTCAAATTCAAATGGGATTCATGGTTGAATCTTGACCTGACAAGTTCTCCGTCATTAATGACTTGATTTGTATTAAGATTCAGACATGAATCCCCGATTCAACAAAGAAAAAGCATGACTTAGAAGATATATAATCGGATGAACTTGACAAACAATTACTCAAATGTACGATTTAGAATATAAACTTAGTTTTTGTTATCATCAGAATAAAAAGGATTTATAAGTACCAATAAGCATTTCATGTATTGAAAGTAATAGGCTTCTTGGGCTAAGTTAAGACGAATAAAAATCGAAATGCAGTTACCCTAATCGAAGAGATGTATCAGAACCGTCATCATCAAGAGAGGGACCAGAGATGTTGGCTGAATCAGATGACACACCACCTTGCTCCAGATTCCTCTTTGTATCAGACTTTCCAAACATATATTTCTTCATGTTATCTGTCAGTATTTCAATCTGCAACCAATTAATGAAGTTTAAATATTTAGATAGGTATCATGAATTGATTATAGTCGGAGTGCATGAAAAATTACTAATTTTGTTGATACTGATCATTATTCTAAAGGTATATATTACTTTTTGCTTCATCTCCTTGTTTTCTTTCATCAACTTTTCTCCCTGCAATAACAAGAAACCCAGAAATTAATACCTTTAATCTTATAGCAAACTATATGCATTATTCAAATTTATAATAATACTAATTAATATTCAAAGTATTGTGAAGAAAAAAAATTAAGTTCAATCTTTTAATTCAATTGCTTTAGAGGATCACATTGAAATGCAATTTCTATATACCTTGGTTTCGAGTGCCTTGATCTCTCCAGTGATCTTCTCTTCCTGAAAGAACATCAAGACTCAAAACACAATATATATTTGGAATTGGTTAAATGGAAAGAAAAGGGTAATCAAAGGATGAAGGTGAGATGAAATTTAATGTATAAATACAGATAATGTACCTTTTTCCGAAGCACGCGGGAATGGCCAATTTCAAGCATTTTCTCAAGCTTCTGCAGTTCCTCTAAGTTCATCCCTTGCAGATCCTCACCCCTAATCTTCCTGTTCTCATTATACACATGTTAATAATTTAATGCAATAGTTTAAGCAGATTAATGGAAGTACTATCTATAGTATGATGATGATGATGATCCGACCTTAATTCCTGTGTTTTTTCTTCAACTTCCTTACTTAACATGACGCTACTGCTACTCTCCAGCTGAAGAATAAAGGAAATATTTAAATCTAGGTAATTTACATATAATATAAGTATCAGAAAATGTATGAATATAAGATAACCTGAAATTCAAGAGAAGAAGTGTTGGCGTGTGGTACGTTAGATTGGTGAATCTTATACCTTTGAAGGGTATCATTTGTGCTTCACAAACAATACCAACATCAGTAGACATTGATGAATACAATACGTACATACATATATATATATATATATATACATAAATTCATATTATATGGAGTGGGATTGAAAAGCCCTACTTAAGTATTAAACGAAAACCCTAATTAATGAAGTAAACTCTCAAGGGTTTTGATCGATGGAGTATGTATACCACAAGAAATTGCAGGTCACCACCCTTTCTAAATCATGAACATATATAGTTAAGACAACCACACATAATCATAGCTATTCTGTAAGGCATAAGAAGAACATGCTTCTCTTACAATGATTTTAACAAGACTCATAGCTCTGATCTGTAATTGTTGAACTCTCAATGATTATCCTACTCTTTCTGGCTTTTGCAGTTAGTTAATATGTTGACAAGCATGGGAATATTATAGTATTATTATTATACCTTAGTTATAGGGTTCACCGTCCAGAAAATTCATCAACTTGAAGATACAATTAGGTTTTGAATTTTGATCATTGGATGTTTAACGAAGTAGAGAATGTTAATAGCTCTCTCAACAAGGAAGATCAACTTCAAATATTGTAGGAAAATGATGCAAAATCAATGAAATTAAGATACCCTATACTCTATCATGCATGTTTTTATATAGCAGAAGAGATATTTTTATTGATGCAAAATACGAGGTTCCTTTGTTTCTATGTTCACTCCACCACACTCCACCACACCACACTATACTCTTGTCTCTTGCTGACTTGTAATTTTATGCTCGAGCTTATTCTCAGCTACAGTATGCATCTCATAACCAAAATGCAGCATATACATACATACATAGTACATACGTAATATATATATATATATATATATATAAGTATTATATAAATACCAGTTAGTACTGGAATACTCAAAGAGCTTCCCAGTGGCGGAGAAGATGATGACAGCAACCTCAGCATCACAAAGAACAGCCAGCTCCCCTGCTTTCTTGAAAAGCCCTCTTCGCCGCTTCGAGAAAGTCACTTGCCTTGCTGATATATTGTCTATCTTCTTGATCTTTCTCTTCTCACCCGCCATTGTTGTACGGATGAGCTGACCAAAATCACTAAATAAAACGGAAAAGAACATCAAACTGCAGACTGAGAAGGAAAAGGAAGCAAAACCCTAGCAAGAAAGTGAGGAATCAACTCAGATCCACTTGAAATACTCCATAGAAATCTGAACACAGGCTAGTTCATAAAAGTCCATATAGATCTATCTATCTATATAGTATGTATGTATCTAATTACGTACTGTTATTGCTGGGAGAAGTAAGATTTTACCTTATGATTTGTAGAGATAGGAAGTGGTCTGGAATGGAAGCTATAGATACTGAGGGCAGATTGCTTGATCAATAAAAGAAAGTTCTCTCTCTCTTTCATTTCATATGCAAAACAGGTACTGTATCTTTTTTATAAATTACCTCTTTCCTTGCCCAAGAGAGAAAGGGGAAGAAATCTAGGTTGTCTATCAACAGCTTTGCTTTCTTATCCTGATCGACAGTGGAGCACAGAACAAAAATGGGTACATTTTATGAGGAGGAAACAAAGGAAGACTATGTAAAATATGTACACACATAGATTTTATATTTCTTTTAAAAAAAATTATAGTTTTTTTTATAATAATTCAGTCACCTGACAGTATTATTATTTATTTACATTAATTATAAAAAGAACAAAAACTACATATAATTGTAAATGTGCTAAACAATAAAGTTTGTATTGACTATTGAGAGTAAAAGTACAGAGAATATATATAAACTCTGGAGAGAACCCTAAGTTGAATTATTTTACCCAAATAAAGATCTTGGAGTATGTCCAACTTAGAAGATTGCACTTGCTTGGTACCATGTTTGGTTAAGTATAAACTATTTATAAATATAATTTACTAACTTAAAAATTATTGAGGGCTAGGGGTTGTTGGCAGTGTTAGTAAGTACATTCATTTTAAAATTCTTTGCTTGTCCTAGAGACTCATCAACGAGAAATGCCGGTTAGGTAACACATCCCTTATCAGGCTAGAATTCTCTCTAGACATCCTCTCGTGAGATTGCTTCGTGTTGGTTTTCTTTGGCCCCCTGCGGTGGCTCACCGAGATGGAGCCTCGGTGCCAGGACCCGAACAACTGCAATGTCCAGACTTCCCCGGGGAGTCGAGATGATCGGATGGAGGAGGACCTGGAATATGCAAAAGACCAGAATTAGCATAAGAATTCTTACAAAGCCAAACTTACGGGTGTAATTCCAGATGCGTTTGAGAGAACGTTTTACCTGGATGATCTTCTGATGACCGATGTTGAAGAAGAAGCGGATAAATTCCCGGAGGTCAATTGCATCAAATTTTTCTTCACCGGGGAAGAGAAGTTAGCAATGCGGAAAAAACATGCATTGGATATCATCATAAAGCTTTTTGGGAAGTCAGTGGATTACCGATTCCTCTTAAGGAACCTCACATTCATGTGGAAGACATCGGACATCTTTGAGATGATGGATCTCGGAAATGGATTCTTCAGAGTAGCATTCAAAAACAGAGAAGACCTGGAGAAGGTGCTAAGGGAAGGGTCGTGGTTCGTTAATGAAAATTTCCTAACTATGCGTATGTGGGAACCTAAATTTCAACCGACTAAGGCTACATTCTCAGCAGCGGCTATTTGGATCCGTATACCTATGCTGCCATCTAAATATTATGAGCTGCAATCGCTTCAAAAAATTGGTAATAGTTTGGGAACTCTACTCAAAATCGATATGGCCACTGTAAATGGAGAAAGGGGTAAGTTTGCTAGACTATGTGTCCAATTGAATCTCATGAAGCCCCTGCCTGTGTTTCTCAAAATCGATAATCTACACCTTGAGCTGTTGTATGAGGGTATTACGAATCTATGCTTTGATTGCGGTATAATTGGTCACATGAGGCAGAACTGTGAAAGTAATAAGGGAAGTTCTTACCCGAATCAAGAGGACCACGGTGAAGAAGTCGCCTCAGAACAAAGAAGACCGAGGGCCCAACCGGAAGCGGGGATGGACCAGAGTGGCAATGCCGAGTGTCAAGCGGACCAGGAGGAGGAAGCTCAACGGGGCTATGGGCCGTGGATGTTGGTGCAGTCGCGGAGACGGGCGCCGGGAAGGAGTCTGCCATGGATCCGACCACCAAGGACAATCGCATGGAGAACATCGTCCTGACCAGGGAAAGAAGAGAACAAGGAGGAATGGGGAGACAGCTAGTGGAGCAGGCGAGAGCTGTCTTCAACGGGAAGAATGCGTGGGTGAGTGGGAGAGCTGGTGGATAGGAAGGGAAAGCAAACGGGAAGAAGGGTATGAGTGGGAGTGCTGTCGGGCAAGATCAGACTGTGAGTGGGGGAGTTGTCGGGAGGAAGCTGAGCTTAAGTGGAGGGAGCTCCGTGGGCCAAGCGGCGGGCGGGCCGAACCAAGAGAAAGAGCTGGGCCTGATGGGCCAAGTAATGGTGGGCAGGAGTGGGCCGACCAAGTCCAGCAGCATGAAGGAGGCCTGCGGTCAGGTCCTCCAGAGTATCCAGCCCGCGAAGAGTGGAGCGGATCGGGGCCCAGATAAGTTCCCGTATTTGGTGTCTCTGGGTAATAGAAAGACCAGAGGAGGTGATAAGCAAGTTGGGGAAAGTTCGATGGCAAAAGGAACGGAGCTGGTTCTGAGCCAGAATCCGAACCTAGCCTGGTGGGAGAGTGTGGTCCTGGCCACAAACAGGAATCATGGGGATGAAAATCAGAATCGGGTCAAACAACAGGTTGACAGTTTTAATCGGTACCAGAATGAGAGAGCTACCAGTATGGTGGAGGAGGTGGAAATAGATGAATCTAGTAGGAGGAACTCGGTACGGAAAATGAGCAGATCTCCACTAAGGATCTCAAGTGGCACGAACTGGGAAGCGAGGCAAAACTCGGTGCAGTCGGGAGAGAGCACAGAATGAGGGAGTTTCTATTTCCTTGCTTTTACCTATTCGATTTTTCTGTAATTGTTTTTATGATTAGTACAAATTTACATCATTTAAGAGGAACGACCGGAGTGGGTGATGCCATTTCGGATAATAACTGCGGTAACATTAATATTGTTGCTTGGAACTGTAGGGGCCTGGGTAGCAGCCTCGCCATTAACGTTGTTAAAGACTTGATTGGCAGATACAACCCGGAGATGCTTATCCTAACTGAGACGATGATCAGTGGGGCGAAGATCACTGCCCAAACAAATAAGCTGAGGTTCGATAGATTCGAAAGTGTGGATGCCAGGGGTCTTAGTGGTGGAATTCTAATCCTTTGGAACTCTACTGCGCTGGATATCCAAAACCTGGGTTCTACTGAACAGGAGATCCACGTTTCAGTGAAGGTACACAACTCTAATCTGTCATGGTTGTTGTCGGCTATTTATGCTAGTGTTAGGATTGATGAGAAGCAGTGCCTATGGAATAATCTGAAAGTTGTGTCGGATGCCATGAATATTGATTGGGTAGTATTAGGTGATTTTAATGATGTGGTTAGCCAGGATGAGAAAAAAAGGTGGTAGACCGATTGATTGGACCAGAGCGAATAGATTCAAAGATATGCTTGATTATTGTAGTCTGATTGACCTGGGTTCTCTGGACCCCAATTTACCTGGGCAAAAATGTGTAAGAATAACACTTTTATTCAGCAGCGGCTTGATAGAATTGTTGCTAATCCTGATTGGATTGTGAAGTTCCCCAATGCTAAAGTGTCCTACCTTACTAGAGTAAAGTCGGACCATTGCCCCTTGTTGCTTCAGTTGAACAAGGAGGACCGTAATAGAGTTGTTAGACCTTTTAGATGTGAGCCTATGTGGTTAGAGCATCCGGACTTTAAGAATTTGGTGTCCAAAACTTGGGAGAGGGCGATTAATAACCATCAAGAGGCGACTAGGATGTTCCCTGCTAGGGCTAAAGTGTGGAATAGGAGGGTGTTTGGTGATGTGTTTAAAAGAAAAGCTCAAATCCTCGATCAACTTGACTTTATCCAAAAGAGAATCACCATCCGTCCCTCGACCCCCGATATCACCAAGGAGAAAGTTTAGGGTGCGGAGTTTGCCTCCATACTCAATCAGGAGGAGCTGTTTTGGGCGTCCAAATCCAGAGCAAAATGGATTGAGGATGGAGACAGGAACACTAAATTCTATCATGTTACCACTTTAGTGAAAAGAAACCGGTCTAAGATTAGAGCAATCAAGGACCATTGGGAGCAATGGGTGGTTGACCCCAACAGGATTAAGGACACCTTCCAAAGTTTTTTCACTAACCTGTTTACCTCGGGTAAAGAGGAGATTCAGATGGATCCGGAGTTGGAGTTTAATCCCCCCGAGACTCTGTCTAAGGCGATGGTTAACTCCATGAATCACGTGGTCACTGAGAGTGAGGTGTTGGGGGCTCTCAAGATGATGGGACCCTTGAAAGCCCCGGGTCCTGATGGCCTTCATCCCATTTTTTACCAAAAAAATTGGGACATTGTGGGGAGCTCGATTTCTGGTCTCATTAAGAGCATTTTTGCGGGTAACCGCCTGCCTATGAACATGAATGACACTCTCCTGTGTTTGATCCCGAAAATAGGAAACCCGGAGATGGTCAAGCATTTCAAACCGATTAGCCTCTGTAACACCTCTTATAAACTGCTATCAAAAGTCATTGTTAATAGGATCCGGCCTTACATGCATCACCTGATCTCCCCCTTTCAGGCTAGTTTTATTCCGGGTAGACGGGCTAGTGATAACGTTGTGATTCTTAGGGAGGCGATGAGGTCTGTAGCTAATAATAAGGGTAAGTCGGGTCTCATGGTGCTTAAGCTGGACCTTGAAAAAGCTTACGACAGATTGGAGTGGGACTTTATCCGCCAAACATTGATTCATTTTAACTTCCCTAGGAGGATGATAGTCATTATTATGAACTGTGTGTGCTCCACCTCTATTTCCATCCTGCTGAATGGAGGTAAGCTGGAGTCGTTCTACCCGTCCAGGGGGCTTAGGCAAGGGGATCCGTTATCCCCGTATCTCTTTATTCTGTGTATGGACTTTCTTAGCTTCCTCGTTGAGGAGGATGTTAAGAAAGGTCAGTGGAAACCGCTAAAGCTTGGTAGACAGTCCATCCAGCTATCTCACCTGTTATTTGCCGATGATCTGATCCTTATGGGTGAAGCGACTTTGGCAAATTGTCAGTCCATGAGAAGGGTTTTACAAATTTTCTGTGATACCTCGGGTCAAAAGATAAATTTTGAGAAATCTCAAGTAGTCTTCTCAAAAAACATGGACATGGAGTTGACCAATCAGTTGGCGGGTTTCTTGGGTCTGAATAAGGTGGATAACCTGTCGAATACTTGGGCTTCCCTATGAATCTGTCGAGTAAGGAGGTGAAGTCCTTCACCTTCATTCTAGACAAAGTCAGGACCAAGCTTGCGGGTTGGCGGGCCAAGTTGTTATCTGTGACAGGGAGGGGGATCCTTATTAACTCTGTTATGACGTCGATTCCTGCTTATTTTATGCAATGTACTAACCTTCCATCTTATACTTGCAAAGAGTTGGATAAACTGAACATGAATTTCTTGTGGGGTACATTGGAGGAGAAAAAGAAAATGCATCATCTGAGTTGGGAGGTGGTGACCCACCCAAAAGAGAAAGGGGGGTTGGGGATGCCGCAGACAAGGGAAAGAAACAATGCGATGTTAGCCAACCGGGCTTGGATGATGGAGAAGTCGAAGGCGTCGTGGGTAAGCATTCTGAAGATGCGGTATTTCAACCCGAACATGAGGGAGATGAAAGGTGGGTCGGTCACCTGGAAAGCCCTGATTCAAGGGATGAGCTGTTTGAAGGAAGGAGAAGGATGGATTGTGGGGGACGGGGCCAACATCAACCTGTGGTCCGACAAATGGTTTGGTACGTATTCTTTGCGTGGTATGATGCAGGGTCCTCTGACACTTGGGGAGCATGACCTTAAGCTACAGGAAATCATGACAAACAGTGGGGAGTGGGACGTGTCAAACCTGTCATTTCAGATCCCCGATTCCATTTTGGAGTTGATTAGAGCGACACCGAGGAGTATGGTGCGAGGTAGTCAGGATAAGAAGGTTTGGTTGGGGGCTCCGACTGGTATTCCGTCTGTGGCTCTGGTTCACAGGAGTATCAGCCAGAAAAGGCACCGCCACATTCAGCAGGAGCCGGGTAAGTGGAACTGGATCTGGAAAGGTAATAACATGCCTAGAATAAAACACTTTCTGTGGTTGTGCAATCATGATCGTATTCCTACCGCTTGCATGCTTAGGAAAAGAGGGATGGACATTGATCCCATTTGTAAAATATGTGGCCTATTGGAAGAGGACACCCTGCACGTCCTGCGGGACTGTCGGTATGCCCATCAGGTTTGGGAGGAAATTGGATTTCCAACTGAGCTTGAGTTTTATGACAGCCAGTTAGCCAAGTGGTTGAAGGTTAACAGTCAAAATAAGATGAAGGATAATGAGGGATTGGAATGGGGTTTGATTTTCTCCTATGCGGTGTGGCTTATTTGGAAAAATAAAATTCATTCATTTTCAATAATAAATTTCTAGATAGAGATATTGTGAGTCTAACCACCTTGCAGGTTAAGGAGGTCTCATCCATACTGGAGAAGACTACCCCTACTCGGAGGGAGACGGAGATTGAAGTTCGGTGGAATGCGCCTGAACTGGGGTGGACCAAACTAAACACAGATGGATCGGCGGTGGGTAACCCGGGCCCAGTGGGTTGTGCGGCGATCCTAAGAAACCACCTTGGGGGTTGGGTGAAGGGGTCTCAAAGAAGACTGGGGGTCACAAATAGCCTGGTTGCTGAGCTTTGGGGCATTAGGGATGGCCTTGTGTTGGCGAAGAAGATGGGGATCCAGGACCTATATGTGGAGTCAGATGCAAAAGAGGCGATATGTATGATTCTGGAAGTAAGCACGGAGGATAGACCGGTAACTCCCATTTTACTGGATTGCAGGAGGCTGATGTTGGAGCTTAGGAGAGTGAAGCTAAGACACGTGTTCAGATAAGAAAACGGAGCAGCAGACATTTTGGCGAAAGCAGCGGTCGGGATGGAGACAAATTTTGTTGAGTTAGATTACCCTCCGAGGAGTGTTGTAGAAAATATTAGAACGAATACTATGGGTGTGGGAAAGACTAGACGTGTCACACTGAGTAGTTAGTTTGTATTTGTTTCTCTAGTTACCAAAAAAAAAAAAGTACATTCATTTTAATATTAAACGTTTTCCATTCAAAATTGTAATTTAATTTGTAGAAATTCGTTCATAAAATGTAATAAAAATAAATAAATGTGGTACCCTATTTCCCATCTAGAAAAAATAAATAATTAATTTGAAATTTATATAAGCAAAAGATACACTATTGAAATTTTACAAGAATTTTTCATTTTATGGGTCATAGTGAAAATAAGAAAGTCGAATAAGTTAGGTTAGATTAATGAGGACAATCACTCAAGTTTGAGGTGTTATAATAAATGATTCAGAGGTAGAAAATTCGTGCTAACATGAGAAAAATAGATGGTTAAGTCTGCAAGAATTGATTTTGAAAATGCTATATGAAAAGTATAATACTTATAATGTTGCACTGGACTACTTAAATTCAATATAAATTTCTAATATTTTATGTAGTCACTCAAATATAGGGAGTTACCATCTAAATAGAAAAATGGTCGATTTCTAATTATATATAATACATAACTCCACCAACAAATATTTATTTTTTGTTTACTATGAATAGGGCTGGCAATGGTTAGGGTATGGTCAGGGTATGTCAAATACCATAACCATACCATATTTTTAAACCACATACCATAACCATAACCATAACCATTATGGGTACAATTTTCAATACCATAACCATCAAAATAACCGTGGTTATTAACCATGGTTTTAACCGTATAACCATATTTTTTCCACATGTAATATAATAAAAGACCGAAAATTTAATTTTAAAAAATACATCTATCTATATTACCAACAATAAAAATATGTAGCACTAACATCATTCAACATTAACACTAACATAATTCAACATTCATATGATTCAACATTAACATTCACATCACTGAATTAACATTAAAATTCAACAAACACCCATAACGAGTAATGATTCAACACCCCTAACCATTTCACACTTGTCGTATTTGTTTCTATCAATCATCATCTTCCTCAATATCATCAATTGATTTCACTTTTATGCTGTAATTTATATTTAGTATAATATATATATATTAGTTTATTAATAATAAATAATTATTATATTTATAAAATAACCATGGTTATAACCATGGGTATAACTCAAATACCATAACCATAACCATTATGGGTAGAGAATTCATCACCATAACCGCACCGCACCATAATGGTACGGTTAACCATATTAAACAGTAACGGTTATAACCGTGGTTATGGTTTTTTCACCGCACCATTGCCAGCCCTAACTATGAATACGTTTGATTTTGTTAATTTATATAAATCTAATACGTTAAGTTGATTGAGACGTAAGAATTAAAATAAGAGTAAATAATTAAACAAAAAAAGATAATGAACAAATATAAATTCTTAAAATGCTAACTTCAAAATAATTATATTTTTAAGTTTAAAATTACACGCATCCCTCAGATTGCTTGACTTTCTCCCTTGTTTAAGTCTTTAATTAATAGGGAAAAGTATGAAAAAAATGTATCATGTTTGCCCAAAGTGGTGGTTGATGGAACTAGTTTTGGAGTGTAGGTAATTGATGTAACACGTTTACTGTTGTAGGTTTTAGATGGAAACGTTTGTTATTCCGTCTGTTTGCCCGTTAAAAATCAGCATGTGCCAGCCACGTGACATGATTTGTCAGATTTTAATGAAATATTTTTGTAAATGCCCAAGATACCCCTGCACCTATTTCCCTCCACTTCCCTTCTTTGTTCATACACCCATACCGAAGCAAAGTCCATTCACCTTCGATTTGAAGACCCGTCCCGTCGTTCCCAACTTCAAACCCTAACTTCGGTGCTGCCAGCTGCTGTGACGAGGAGCTTCTGCCCCATCTGCTGAAGCGACTTCGTCAACCCACCCCTCCGACAACCGAAGCGACTTCAAAACCCATCTGCTGCAACCGACTCATCTTCTCGGGCGAATCGTTGCATCGACTCCTCTGTTCTGTTTAATCCGAAGACGTACTCGTTCAATATCCCGCCCAGGTAACTTCCGTAGCCCCTTCATGCTCTATAAATTCAAGCTTTGGTCCGATTTAGAGTTGTATGTTTCCAATTTTGCAAAGGTGACGGATTTGTAGTGTAATCCGAACTGTTCTGCGGCTTGATTGTTTAGTGGGTAACCGATTGCACATGTTTGGTGGGTGAAACGAAAGAGTTAACTTGTATGTTTACTTGTATGTCTATAAGGTAAAACGAATGTTAACTGATTTGGGATTTTTAGTTTGTTAACCGAATGTGTGTTTTACTGGTGTGTTTTCTTGAAACGACTTGGGTGCTAACCAACACTCTTATTTGCAAGTAAGAATGTCGACTTCAGGGGCTGATAAGTGGATTTTGAAGATCCACTACGATTCCAATTGGGTGGATGGTGTTTACAACGGTAAACTGTATTCCATGGAGATAACCGAATAAGTGTTCGCTTACTGCACAATCACTGCACTTCTTGAGTATTACGGTCTAAAGAGGGATTGGACTATCACCTACATTCCACCCAACGGAGATCCGAAGAAAGACATAGAAATCATTGTGAGCGACGAAGACGTGCAGCTAATTAGGGACAAATAACAAGATAATCACGAAGTGAGTTTGTACGTGGTTACCCCGTTCGAGGAGGCCGCATGTGGTAACAATCCTTGGTTAGAACAACTTCGAAATAACGCTTTGGTGAAGAGTATTGCAAATAGAAGAAGGATGGCGTCTGAAAGGCTAGCTGAACTTAGTGCGCAACAACTAAGTGAGAAAGCTAAAGGGAAAGCTCCCATGACCAAGCTGTCCACTGAATCAAGATCTGAAGAGTTGTCATCCGATTCCTGGGGTATTTCGGACCCAAACTGGAAAGCTGCATTGGGAAGAATGGAGAAGACAGTGTTACTCATTCGGTGTGTTATAACTATCTTATGAAGAAGACAGGGGCATTTAAGGACTTTCACTATACAAACACGTCACGTGTAGGGCATGTGCACACTTAACGGATATTTTGGACGGAAACATAACGACTGCATCAAATACCTACAACATCAAACATGTTGCATCAAAAACTACAAATGTGTCGCTTTGACAACATTGGGCAAACATGTTACATCTTTTTCATACTTTTCCCTTTTTTTAATCTCGGAGTCAAACATTCGGAATAATCCGTTTTGAATTTAAGATTGAATTAAAATGGACAAGTTTTTTTTTAATCTCGGAGTCAGGGTTTTACTCAAAAGACCGAATAAATCGGCTCGACCTGAGTTTAAACTGGAATAAATATTTATTGTGTATTTTAATTAGTTCATTGTGTGTTTAGGGTTGTATATGAAATTTGAAATTTTTTATATTGAATATTTGATATAACATTTGTATTTTATTTTGTATTGGATAGTTGGTATAATATTTGCATTGTGTTTTGAATTTAAAATTTTGTTTTTTTAGAATAAAAGTCGGTCTAGGATCCAAACCGACCAGAGTCAAGTAAGGCTAACTCATGCGAGTTTTTTAAGATGAACTCAGACTCAATCCCCCGAGCATGAGTCCCGAAATTTCAGGCTCAGACGTTTTTTTGGAAAAGAAACGTGTCCCGTCCGTCCCGAGCTCACCCCTAGCCCCGCATGGCATCACAATCTTCTCCGTAATGTTTTGGAAAAAATTCAAAAAGTATTTATATATTTGGGTTGACAACCAAATCGTTATTCCAACTTTGAACATTTTATAAATTATTATTCGCATTTTTTAAGTATTATCTAAACTTTGATATTTGAGACAAATTACTATATTGGTTAAGTTTTCCGTAAATTTTGGAAAAAAAATGACGTGACAACACATGATTGGTCCATGATTTAGAAAATTATATTACTTTTTAAAAATAATAGAAAATTCAGAAAAATAGGAAAGTTAATAGAAAAAATATGATTTTTTTTAATATAATACTTTTATTGAAAATATAAAACAATATAAAAAATTAATAGAGAAAATAAGTTTTTAATATAATATTTTTATTAAATATATGAAATAATCAGAAAAATAGGAAAAATATGATTTTTTTTAATATAATACTTTTATTGAAAATATAAAACAATATAAAAAATTAATAGAGAAAATAAGTTTTTGATATAATTTTTTTATTAAATATATGAAATAAAAATAATAATTTAGTTTTCTAAATTATGAATCAATCAAGTGTTGTCACTATCATTTTCCATTCATATTTAAGGAAAGTAGCAATTTGGCCGAACTCCGAAAGTACAAATAGTAAAATTTGAAAAAAGCAGGTCTGGTAGATAGTATCTATCACGCGGTGCAAAAATGATATTTATTAAATTTAACCCGCCGTACACTATTGACATCCCTAGATAAATTGTCACTTTGTTTTCTAATGTTGGACTCTTTTTAAGAAGCACCTAAGTATTCCTTTTTATAAGTTTGTATCATTTAAGTCTGGTGATTTTTCGAATTTCCCCAGTTCATAATAACTTAACATAATATATTTTAGAAATAACAAAATAGTTTTTCTAATGCCACAATTAAATACATAAAAACTTTAACATGTATTTCAGTTGAGTCCGCATTCGATCAGGTGTTGATTAAGACCCAATCAAATAAAGATTCGGTCAAGCTCAAATTCAAATGGGATTCATGGTTGGATCTTGACCCTGACAAGTTCTCCGTCATTAATGACTTGATTTGTATTAAGATTCAGACATGAATCCCCTTAGTTGGGTCTCAGGCGAGCTCCGATGGAGTAGAAATTACTTGTAACACGTAGAATAGTTTATAATGTTTTAAGTATTAGTTTTAAAAACAATATTATATTATTTTTATAAATTTCAAAACATACTCCTTTAAATTTGAATGAACAATAATCTGAAAGAAAAAAATTGAAGAGTTACTAAATTTTAAGGATCAAAACTTAAAAACAATACTTCAGATTAAAAAAAAAAATATTATGCAGGAAAGAATTAATTTACCCTATATTTAATTCATATATATCTATTCTAATATTATATTTATTCTAATATTTCTAAATATTTTTAGTTACCATCATAACTATTTCCATTTTCCATTTTCCATTTACTTACATTTTTGCATAGTGTAAATAAAACTTTACGAGTCCAAAAACTAAAATCCAGTATTTTTTTTTTACTAAGTAAGATGATTCCCGTTTTTTTTGTCTCCTCCCTCCAATTCTCATAAACTCTCTTTTGTGTGCACTACGAGTGCTGAGCTATCATCACTTCCTTTTTGACTGCTGCCATGGCTGGCCAACTCCAAATCATTGCCTCCTCTTTATGTTGTCTCTCAAAAGCTTTCTCAGCTCTAGATAAACCCTCAGAGATCCACATAGGGTTTCAACTGCGCCTTTGGTTTTGGCTTCCGCAAGAAATGGCGGCGAAAAGAATGTGTTAATGATGATTCCTCTGCGCAAGTCATGGGATGTGTGTTCGGTAGACAGGCGTCAGGTAGGAAGCCCGTTGAGAGGCAGGAGTGGCGCAGGGATGAAGAGAAAGGCGAACACAGGGCCATCAAGGCAGAGATCGCCACCGGGGCAACGAGGGAGGACGGTTGTCGGAGGGAAGATGGAGGAGAGGAACGGAATGTGCGGTCAAGTAGGCGTTCGTCGAGGCCTAGAAACATCCCCAAGCACATCTACGGTGAGCAGGTGGCTGCTGGATGGCCATCCTGGCTCTCTGAGGTCGCCGGAGAAGCCATCAATGGCTGGACGCCCAGGAGAGCTGACACTTTCCAGAAGCTTGATAAAGTAACATCTTCCCTCTCCGTTAACGATTTTATTAGTAGCACTCAGTCTTCATCATTTTGATGGATGAATATATGATTGCTAAAGATCTTTGAAGAACTAACTTCCATTTAGTAACTACCATTTCGTATCCTATTTCCCGATTCATTCATTGATTTTAGTAACTCAATTTCCTTCATTTCAATTTATTTGTTGAATCAATGTGTCTGTTCTGCTGAATTTTGGCGATTCCGAACTTTGAGCGATTTCTGGTTTGCTAATTGAGTTCTTGAATATCAGATTGGACAAGGAACCTACAGTAATGTATACAAAGCTAGGGATACAGTAACCAAAAAGATAGTTGCTTTGAAGAAAGTGCGTTTCGATAATATGGAGCCCGAGAGTGTAAAGTTCATGGCAAGAGAGATTTTGATCTTACGACGACTGGACCACCCCAATGTTGTGAAATTGGAGGGTTTGGTGACATCAAGAATGTCGTGCAGTTTGTACCTCGTGTTCCAATATATGGAGCATGACTTGGCTGGACTTGCTTCAAGTCCTGGGATCAAATTTATTGAGCCTCAGGTGAGATTGTTCGTAACAACCACTAAATTGAACTTTATGCATAGACAATAGAACATTTCTTTTTGTTCTTTTACCCTTTGTCAATAATTCTACAGGTGAAGTGTTACATGCACCAGTTGTTGTCTGGACTTGAACATTGTCACAGTCGGAATGTCCTACATCGTGATATTAAAGGATCTAATCTTTTGATTGATAATGAAGGAATTCTCAAGATTGCTGATTTTGGATTGGCTTCCTTTTTTGACCCCAATCATAAGCAACCAATGACAAGTAGAGTGGTCACTCTGTGGTATCGCCCCCCAGAGCTTCTTCTAGGTACAACAGATTATGGTGTTGGTGTGGATCTTTGGAGTGCTGGTTGCATTCTAGCTGAGTTGTTGGCTGGGAAGCCTATCATGCCTGGTCGCACTGAGGTAGTTTCAATATTTATTTTTGAAGTGGATGGATGTTATATATCAGACCACACTCTTTTGTGGTGTATCAGATCAGTAAAATGTGAGAAAAAACTTAAGCTTATTTGTCCACTTACAGCTGTAACTTGGTCTGCAGGTGGAGCAGTTGCATAAGATCTTCAAGCTGTGCGGTTCTCCATCAGATGAATACTGGAAGAAATCAAAATTACCTCATGCAACCATGTTTAAGCCCCAACAATCATATAAGCGGTGCATAGACGTGGCGTTTAAAGACTTTCCACCATCAGCCCTGCCCCTTATTGAGACGCTTCTTGCTATAGAGCCAACTGACCGACAAACTTCTTCTACTGCTCTTAGAAGCGAAGTGAGCCTTCATGTTTTTTCTGTTTTCAGATAATTACTTTGTTTGGTCTCTCTGTTTTAATGCCTATTCCAAGGCAAGTCAAGTTGATTGTGATTATCCAACTTTCTGTTATGTCCTTGTTTTGAAAGATATGTAGGAGCCGTCCTAAATTAAATTACTTTGAGACTTTAAGTACATACTGATATAAATTTGATTTCTCTGTTTTGCAGTTCTTCATGACAAAGCCCTATGCATGTGATCCAACTTCTCTTCCAAAATACCCTCCAAGCAAGGAGATGGATGCTAAGCTACGGGATGAAGAAGCTAGGAGGTGGGTACTTCACTCGCATAATACCTCGTTTTACTTAAATCTCTAGTCAATCTACTTTATCTGCAAAGAGGAAAGCAAAAGAGCTAGTTGATTACCATCTTGGTTAATGCTATACTAAAGCCTTGTATGATCTAAAACAGAAATTCAAATACTGCCCCACCTCTGTATTGTGGGTTGAGTTTCGCCTTTTGAATTGCTTTACTGTTTGAAATCCTCCTGTGCTCATTTTAAGATTCTACTTAATTAATTTATTCTTGTAAATCAACTCTCACACAGCAGATTGAGAGCTGCTTCCAGAGCGAATCTGGATCGAGCAAGGAAGACCCATTCACATGATCGAGTACTCAGAGCTAGACCAACGCCAGAGGCCAAGGCAGAGCTTGAATGTAAACATGATGTATGCCAGATAAGCACTTTCTAACTTGCAACCATAATAGACATATATCTATACATAGTTGACTTGTTCAACTTGATAGTCTAATTCGGGCTCTCAAATTTTTGGTTGCACTTATTTCTGAACTTCTCACAAAGAAAACACCAAATGAAGTAATGAACTTATAAGTGAGAGTATACCCCATTAAAGAGTTGGAAATTGTTATTGAGGTTTGGTTTATGTATATTGATATTTTGGATGCAGATGAAGCAGCGGCACATAAGTCCTGCAAATGGCAAGAGCAAGAGCGAGAAGTTTCCTCCTCGTCTAGATGGAGCAATGCTCGGCTATCCTCCTCTGGATTCAATCTCGCATCACTCATTGGATCCGACCGAGGGGGTCACATTTAGCTCTATGAACTTCTCATATCCCAAGGTACTTCCAAACGGAACTTGGTCTGGCCCGTTGATGGCACACCCTCTAGGTGCAACCGGAACCACCTCATGGAAAAAGAAACATGTATCCGGCGATCTGCAGGTTCACATAAAATCCAAGCGGGACAAAGGTTAGAATTTCCTACCTTAGTTTTTTTTAATTTCCCCTTCCAAATGTATCTTTTTCAATTTCCCCTTGTTATGACGACCTTGTCTGTGATTTTTAATCTTTGTTATGTTATATCATGTTGATGAGCATCCTTAGAAATGATCAACTCCCAGACAATGTGTATTCCATGCTCAGTTAATGATGTTTGTGGTAGATACATAACTACATGTTTGGTTCGCATAATTGATAAAGAATAGGGAATACAGATTCAGTATTTCGATGCTTATTTCGCGGAATTGGAATTCCACATAATCGAAATTCCTAGAGAGCTAGGAATAGGTTTTCATTGGAAAATTGCTATTCCTATAGAGCTAAGAATAAAGAATAAAGTATTTTGGACTTGAGTGATTAATTGTCACCTATTGCGGTTATTTTAATCCATAATTATAAAAAAAAATCAGAATAAAGAATAAATATCTAATTGATATAGTTTTTTATTAATTAAAGTTTTAATGAAATATATTTTTAATTTAATTAATCTTAATTTTTAATTTTCTCAAAATAATTAATATAATTTTTTATAAGATAATTGTATTATATATTATACATATTGAAGCAAAACTATATATGTAATTTTACTTGATTTCATTCTATTTTCATATACCATTTCATCAACCAAGTAACATTATATTGCTATCTCTTATTCTATATTTTGCATTTCTTATTCTGTATTCCATTCCAACAAAACGCACAGTCAAGTAAGGGTGAGCTTGGGCGGGACGGGTCAGTCTTGCTTGACTTAGATCAGATCGGTTTCGGTCTTAGACCAAAATTTTGAAGAAAAAAAAAATACACATATCATAAACATCAAACCAACAATAGAGAAGACGAAGACGAAGATTTACACATATCAAATAGCAAACCAAAAAAATAGCACCAAACCAAACAGCACCAGACGAAGCAAACTAGCAAACAACAAAAGTCGAGTGACCGTGACCGTCCTGAGTGACCGTGACCGTCTGAGACAAACAATGAAGAAGACGTGCTCGAGTGGAGAAGACGCACATGAGACGACTGACGCCTGAGTCTGATCGGAGGAACCGTGATAGTAAGTGAGCTGAAAAAGGAAAAGTTTTTTTTTTCCATAAAAGGAGAAGTTATCATAGATATAAAGTTGAAGATAACAAGTCAAAGAAGTTAGTAGGGAGCGCTAAGTCCAACTTCCAAGGCCCAAGACATTTAGTATAATATATTAGTATGAGATGGACTGGGTCGGTCCTAGTCGGATTTTTGAAAAAAAACAAAAAGAGCTATAGGAGAGGAAAACTTTCCGCTCGGTCTTAAGTCGGGTTGAACTATTCAGATCGGTATTGTCGGGAATTCGGTTCAACCCGTCTTTTTTCAATAAGAAGGAGAATTAACAAAATCAGCATTAAACATAGAGATGATGATAGAATATAAATTGATATAAACTGTAGCTTAGCCAGAAATAAAAAACTTCACCTCACCTTACCTTAGCAGTCAATAGAGGGAGATTTCAGCCATTTGCGGACTTCAATGTCTTTCATGTACACCTTTAGAAGCAGAAAGAATTCCAATTCTTTACAGAAGAAAGAATGACGTCGATTTTCGATACCTCCGATACTGATGCCGACAGTATCATGGCATGGAACGAGTACTGTCCGCAGGAATATGCAAGCCTTTGTAGAATCCTCGGCATCAGAATTTGTGGTGAGAATTCTGCAAGGTAATCAATTATATTTAGATTTAATTAATTAGTAGTGACTTTTAAAAAAACACATTTATTCAAAATATCGCATTTATATCAAATTTTAGATCAGACACTACTAACAAGTTTCGATTTCTAAATATTGTATCATAGTTATCAAAACTGGATTGACACTAGAGCCGGTGAAGGGGCAGTTCACAATTTAGACGACTTGCGGCCGGTTCACATAACTTATTACTTAAAATTAGGGATACACTTAAGTGATAAGTCACACTGAATAACAGAGGGGAAAACGGTTAAAAAAATTGAAGATTAATTGAAGAATTGGTGTAGGACAGGAGCAACAAATAATAACTTTCCTTATACCTTAGTGTCAACAATTAGGTAGGATTTGTAATCATTTGTCAGAAATTATGTAAGATTTATATTTTAAAAATAAGGTCAAGTATTAGTATAAATAGGAGTGTGTATTAAGATTTTGTATAACATAATTTTCGATTCAAATAAACACAATGTTATCTTTAGTTAAATCTTTAAGTTCTTTATTCTCTCCTCATAAGGACGGTCTGAAAGGGGATGAATCGCGCGCGTGACAGGACGCGCTTCTCTCAAAGGGAAACCTAGCGGAAATTTAGGCGCTTTGTTCCAAGGGGACGACAGCTCGATGACAAGCTCGGATTCTGGCAATCGACTGGCCAATTGGACCGAATCACCCCAACTTCCATCAGCTGTGAGCTCCCTAAGCTCCTCCGGTGGACGAATCAAGCTCCAATTTGGCGATTTCGCTGTCAATTTCCTCCTGCCATTGATCGACCATCACTCTCTATACCTAGTACAGTAAAATCTCCGCCCTTCTTCTTTATCCCGTTTTTCTTCCTTTTCCGCTGTGTGTGCAGGTGTGCGCAACGGTGGTGATCTCGTCTGGGCCATCTGTTTGCCGATGGCAACACGCTCCGGCTCCGAAGGAGGAAGAATACCTGAGATTGCTATGCTTAACTTGCTGCCTTCAATGAATTCGGGCTCAAACCGTGGCACGGGAAATAGGGTGCTCGGGATGCTCATGTCCGAAAAACACATCAAGAACAATGTAGTCCAAAACGTATTGAAGGAGGCCTGAGCTCGGTTTGGACCAGTTCAGATATCAGAGGTAAATGAAACTACTCTGGTTTTCGATTTTGAAAGCTCTAAGGATAGAGACCAGATACTTGAATTATCGCCTTGGTCAGTTCACGGGCATTGCCTTAACCTGAAATTCTGCCCAGCTCACATGTCGGTTGATGAAATTGATTTCAGTAGGGTGCAAATGTGGATTCAGATTCACGAGTTGAGTCTGGAAATGTTCAATAAACAGAATGTTCAGTGTATAGGGGATAGTATAGATCGCTGCATTCGAACTGAGGAGGTGCAAACAATGCAGCTCCGTACCTTCCTCCGAGTGCAAGTTGATGTTGATATGTCGATGTCGTTAATGCCCGGGTTCAAGTGGGTGGACTCTAAAGGGCAAGAGAAATGGACGTCTATTAGATACGAGAGGTTGACGGATCTATGCTACGGGTGTGGCAGGATTGGGCACACATCCAGCACTTGCACAGACCCGGTACTTATGGATGAAGTCCATGGATCGCCTCTCTATGGTCCATGGACTACGGGGACACGTCCAAGAACAAATAACCGATGGGTCAGTATTGGGGGTGGTGCACAGCCGACCACCTCCAGGGACCCGAGGAAGAAATCCTGGCGGGATATAATGCAAGAAAGAAAACTCTCGAGCCAACAGGGATCTTTTAGCGAGGGGAACACAAGTGCTAACCATCACAAGAGTCAATCTTCAAGTAACCACACTCATCAGATTCCCGAGCCTATACCTGTTCCGGTCAATGAAGATTACGACCAACCATCGCCACCACAGACTCCGCTATGTGATGGTCTGCAGCAGGGACAACATAGTAAACCAGAAGCTGGTTATGATCTGTCGCTCAACCTTGCAATCCCGGCTCCCAGAGAAGAAATTTGTCATGATTTGGAAGCTGGGATCGATCTACCATTACCACCTAAGGGGACCCTCCATATAGGCTCACTTCGATCACAACCAAAGCGGGGAGGCTCAGTCGACCAACAAAACTCAATAAGGGGTACCTCGTGCAGCACTGCAGATGGACAACATAGGGAGATGCAACGAAGAGTAGCCCGATGATCTTCAACTATATGTCCAAGTGTGATCAAACGAAGGGCTGAACTGAGCCAGGATAGGGCCACCGAGAAGAAAAGAAAAACAAATAGTGGCCCGTCAGTCTCTATTCAGGGAGGTAGGGACAAATCAAAGGAGAACCTGTCTGAAACAGGTACATCCTCAGAAATACGAGAAGAAGGTCCGAAAGAGAGGCAAAGATCAATCAAAACCAAGGGTTCTGGTGGCTGTCCCCAAACAGCCACGGGGTCCCAATGACCTTCATTAGCTGGAACTGTCAGGGGTTAGGGTCTCCCCTGACAGTTCGTCACTT
Source organism: Chamaenerion angustifolium (assembly GCA_946814005.1). Classification (NCBI taxonomy): domain Eukaryota; kingdom Viridiplantae; phylum Streptophyta; class Magnoliopsida; order Myrtales; family Onagraceae; genus Chamaenerion; species Chamaenerion angustifolium. Next base: position 6,716,440 of record OX328270.1, read on the forward strand.
AAAAGACCTGGTGAGAGACTCTCACCCTTCGATCGTCTTCTTAATGGAGACAAGAAGAGTGAAGCCTACTGTGAAAGGGTACGAAGAAAAATAGGGATGTACTTTGCTTCTTATGTCCTACCTATCGGGGCAAGTAGTGGTCTCGCTCTTTGGTGGTCCAAGGAGGTGAAGGTCCAGATTCATAATCAAGACAAGAACTTTATTGACTCAACCATCACGAGCACAGAGTTTGTAGGTGAATGCCGAATCACCTGGGTGTATGGGGACTCTACTTATTCGAGGAGGGTCCAGAACTGGGAATCCTTGAGAAGGATCGGGATCAACCGAACGGAGGCGTGGGCATGTATAGGAGACTTCAATAATATCTCCCATCATAGGGAGAAGGCGGGAGGGGGGGGGGGGGGGCGAAAAGACCAACATAAGATTGACGGTTTCAATAGCCTTAAGGAAGATCTTCTTCTGGAGGACATGAGTTTCAAAGGTCAACCCTTTACTTGGACAAACAACCGTAGGGGTGGAGACATGATTAGGGAGAGGCTGGATCGGGTTCTAGCAAACCAGGCCCGGTATGCAAAGTTTCCAACGACTCAATGTATACACGAGCTTATTATTGGCTCGGATCACGACCCGATTAGCCTCCACCTCACGCATTTAGAGAGAAGGGGAAGGAAACATTTTCGTTTTGAGAACACGTGGCTCGAGAAAGAGGAGTGTCTAGACATTATAACGAACGCATGGCAAAAAGGAGGGGCTGTTTATCAAGTGGCTGAACTTCGGCCGAAGCTTGACTGATGCAGGGATTCACTCATTCAATGGAGTCGTCAGGAATTCAAAAACAATACGGTGGAAATCAGTAGGGTGAAGCACCAACTTAGGAATATGCCCCTACCCACCGACCTCGATGCGACATTGGATGAGGAAAGAGCTCTGAAATCCCTACTACATGCGTTGTGGAAAAGAGAGGAGATCTACTGGAAACAGAGATCGAGAATCCGATGGTTAGCTCAAGGGGATAGGAATACGAAATTTTTCCACCAAACGGCACTATCAAGGCGTAGAAGGAACAAGATAGTTCGTTTGAGAGGTGATGATGGGTCATGGTTCGAAGGAGAGCGAGATATCAAAAACGAACTTCATGTCTTCTACTCGAACCTCTTTACCTTTGGGGCGACCAATGGGTGCGACATGCACTTCCTTTGAGCAGTGTTTGAGTAGTGTGCCGAATCAGGTCTCATCCGATATGAACGATCATCTCACTAGACCGGCGACGGAAGAAGAGGTTCGGAGAACTTGCTTTCAGATGGGAGGATCTAGTGCACCAGGTCCGGATGTCTTCTCAGGTATATTCTTCCAAAAGAGTTGGAGCACTATCGTTCCAAACTTGATCACCTCAGTTAATGCATTCCTCATGACAGGTATCATGCCCTCCTTTCTAAACCAAACAGATATTACCTTAATTCCAAAAGTTGCTAATCCGTTGTCTGCATCTGAGTTTCGCCCTATAAGCTTGTGTAACTTCGGTGCAACATGGTGCAACGAGGTCAACGCGCTTATTGCTCGGTTCTGGTGGGGGTCACGAGAGGAATCCAGGAAGATCCACTGGAAGAGTTGGGGGGGGGGGCGATGACAACCTCTAAGTCGGATGGTGAATATGGATTTCGAGATATGCAGAATTTTAACCGAGTCATTCTAGCAAACATGGCGGCTAGGATCTTGGCGGAGCCGAACGCTTTGTTGGAAAGGGTCATCAAGGGTCTGTATTTCCCCAATTGCTCCTTCTTGCAGGCATCCTCGGGCAGTCGGGCATCGTGGGCGTGGACTAGTATGCTCGAGGGGTGATCGGTTATCCTGAACGAGGGGATGTGGACTCTAGGGGATGGCCTCTCCATTCATCCATTCATCGATCCTTGGGTGCCCCTCCTATCTTCATCACGTGTTCGACTAGGTGAGACATTTGAAAATTCTGGGCTGCTGAGGGTGGCGAACTGAGTGAACTCGGACACGAGGTCGTGGGACGCTCAAGCGTTTCGGCAGGCTGTGAATTCAGATGATGTTGAGGTTATCCTCAACATTCCCATTCCGATCGAGCTGAGGCCAGATAGGCTGAGATGGCCCCACACCAGAAACGGGTCCATCTCAGTCCGATCTGCCTATCACTGTCTCCACAGCACCCAACAACGAAGACAGGTAAATCTCAACCGATCTCCTCGACTGGATCTCCCGCAGGTTTGGCACCCAATCTGGAAAGTTGACGCATGGCCAAAGATCAAAGCGTTTATGTGAAAATTGGTAAATGATGTGTTGCCAACTAGGGGAACGCTGACTCGCAGGGGAGTTAGGCTTGATAGCCGATGTCAAATCTGTCATACAGAGGAGTCCCGGGAGCACCTGTTCTTCAGCTGCCCATGGACACTACAAGTTTGGTCTCGGTTCTTAAGTCAAGCGAGTATGGAGCTGGGACAGAATTCGGTGGAGATGTGGCTGGGCGAGGTCACGCATCCGGTAGCTGGCCCAAGGAGACACCGCGATGAATCTTGGAGAAGATATATGGTCGTTTGTTGGGTTATTTGGAAAGTCAGGTGTCGGCTTGTCTATGACAACGTTCAACCCTATGTCGACTCTATCATGCAGGAAATACTAAGCACGACGAAGGATATGATCAAGCCCGGGCCTCGGGTGCGATCAAGGGCCTTGGTCACAGCGTGGAGCCGTCCACCCCAACACGTTATCAAAATCAACTGCGACTCGGCTTGGAGTCGAACGTCTTCGCTTGGGGGAATCAGCGAGGGACAGCGCAGACGTGGTTCAAGGAGGAAGCTGTGCCGTGAAGATGTCGGGATCGGTTGAAGAGAGCGAGGCCGAGGTGGTCCTCCTAGGGTCCAATTGGCCATTGATCATCGGTGGCTGAAGGTCATCATCGAGTCTGATGCTTCGACCATCATTAGTCACATTCATCATAGGGATTTCGTGTGGAGGGTAGACACTATTTTGTCAAACGCGATTACCTTATCGTCTTCGATTCGAGAAATCGCGTGGGTGTACACCCCCCGACCCACAAACTCTTGTGCGGATTGGATTGCGAAACAAGCGTTATTGGGGTTATGTCCTACGGATTGAGTGATCTCACCAGCAACCCCGTTACTTAGATGTATTTTTGTGGATAACATTTTGTATTCGAACCCGATAACTGTTGTTGAAATGAATTAGTATTTTCTCTTGGCCAAAAAAAAATTCTCTCATCATGTTCTAGAATTCTAACATGGTATCATAGCAGTGTTCTTGATTTTAGAAATCAGAAACCAGAAATCAGAGATTAGGGTTACCACCCTTCAACCACCCTTCAACCACCTCAGTCGTCGAGTCGCCGTAGCCACCGTCGACACGGGCACCAGTTCAACCATCGCTCTACCATCGAGTCTCCATAGCTACCTCCTCGCTTCTTCAGTCCCCAGACGAAGCTCCCTCCAGGCGCAACCTCTTCAGACGACGCCCACTCCTCCTCAGGTTCATACTCCAGTTCCCGCTCCAGATCCTTATCTTCAGACTGTAGCTCCAGCCCTAGGCGCCGATGCAAAAATCCTTAAGCAGGGAGGCGTGGTCGCTCGCCAGCTAAGAAAGATTCTCCACCATATAGGAAAGCTTCTCCCATGGCTATCGTGTAATTAAGGGATGTGAGATAAAATAAAGAGCGGTGTTGCAAAGTTATTGTAATTAAAGATGGGAGAGATAAAACAAGGATATTGTGTAATTAGATATATAGTGAGAGGGGTGTTGAAATGATGAAGAAAGATAAAAGAAAAAGAAAAAAGCTACCACCAAAGGAAGACAATTATATCGATTGTTAACAACAATTTTCCGCAGTGGTTGGCCCACAACCCACAACGAAGAGTGGCGGACGACGAAGAATGGTGTAGCGTAGCGAAAGCATAGTGAACCCATATATTAAAAAAAAGAGAGGAAAAGATTGTCTGAAGGAAGTGACTCTGTCGTTTACGTTATTTGGTTCGTTTTGGTTGACATAATCAATCCCGTTTTGCCACCATTTTTTTTTATTGGTGGAGAAGCTGGATATGAGAAGAAGAAATCTGGTAATGGAGAATCTAAAAGAGCTTCAGCTCAAAGAAAGAAAGAAAAAATGACATTCCTTGAGCACTGAATACTATGCAAGTTGAACATTGAAAACCTCATCGCTCAACTTGAGGGGGAGTGTCAACAATAACAGGAAAATCAAAGCACCCCTAGCTCTGATAGGATCCAATAGCTAACTCAGAGAAACCCTAACTCCGATAATGTCTAACAGAAAAATTAGAGCAGATCTAACTCTGATAGGGTACAACAGCAAACTCAAAGCAACCCTAGCTCCGATTGGGTCTAACAGAAAAATCAGAGCAGCCCTAGCTTCGATAGGGTACAACAACAAATCTGAGCACCTATGGATCCCATAGGGTGTACCGATTCAGACAGACGTCATATGCGTCATGTATATGGCGGAGGCAAATCAAGAAGAAAAATATGCATCATGACTGCAAAAGATCTATACACCACAAACTGGGATGAGTCAAGGCGCTACACCACAAAGAAGCAGGAGGCTCCACTAGTCTAAGTTTATCGGTTAGAGGATCCCTACCATGGGTCCACAGCTGAGAAAGAAAGAGTCTACGCAGAATTAGAAAGGCTCACTTGCATGAAGATCAAGTATGTGTTTTAGTATATGAACACGTACATAGACTTGTTTGTCAGGACATAAATACTAATCATCAACCCAGACTTGTTAGAGAAGTTCTTCAAAGAACCTTCCACCAATCTTCGGAAAAGCAATCGAAGAAGATTTTAGAGAGCGGTTAATGGAAGCTTATTCGATAAAGTATGATGCAAGCTAAATGTGTGTGATCCCACAATTCAGCTTGAGAGAGAGTGTAGAAAAAGAGCAGCATGTTAGAAGATATATAATTATTAGAATAGAGCAGTTGGAATATAGCTGTTAGAAATATAGTTGTTAGACAAATATGACTGTTAGAATTAGTATATAAATAGACACCTCATATGTACCAAAAATACAAATTGACAATATACAATTCTCAATTCAATCCAATATCTCAATACTACACAATATCAATATCCAATACAATCCAAATTGGTATCAGAGCAGTGTTCTTGATTCTGGAACTCAGAACAAGATCATCATCGTTCCATACCTCTCGACCAAATTAACCAAAAACCAAGATCAACCAAAATCGAAATTCAACCAACATACCAGAGGAGTTGATGCTGAAAATTGCAGCTCTACTCGAAACAAAACCAACAATCAATCGAGAAGAGGCTCGTGGAGGAGCAGTCATGGGCAATCAAGAGTCCGCTAGTACCGACAGAGGAGGCAACAGATAGGCTGAGCGAGGAGCCTGGAGCCTTTGGTGCGGCAACCGTTGGTAACTTCACCGCCACCTCTTCTCCATGGAATGAACGAGAGAGCTGCGGAAGGCCACCATCAACAACAACCGCAGAAGACCGAAGGAGCTGTCATGGACCGAAGGAGCCGAAGAAGCATCGAGAGGAGCTACGGAAGAAGAAGGAACAGTTGAAGATGGAAGGAAAAAAGGTAAAGTAAAAAAAAATAAAAATAAAAGTAAAATAAAAAGAAATAATAAAAAAACAAAAAGAAAAAGAAAAAGAAATAAGAAACAATTAAAAAAAATAAGAAAAGAAAATGATGATAGTGGGAGGTGGTGAAATGATGGAAAAAATATAATGAAAACAAGGGAAAAGTGGGGGTAGTAGGGAGTTGATGGATGGAAGATGTGTAAAAAAAATGAAAAATGAAAAAAAAAAACGAAAAAAGGGTATCAACGGAAAAAAAAAAATGTCACTCCGTCAGCACTGAATGCTGTGCAAGTTGAGCATTGAAGATCCCACCGCTCAACTTGAGGGGGAGTGTCAATTAAAACAAAAGAAGAGTCGCCCTAACTCCGATATGGACAAACAAAAGCAGAGTCGCCCTAGTTCCGATAGGGACAAACAGAAGCAGAGTTGTCCTAGCTCCGATAGAGATAAACCGAAGTAGAGCCGCCATAGCTCCGATAGAGTCAAACAGAAGCAGAGCCGCCCTAGCTTTGATAGGGTCAAACAGAAGCAGAGTCGCCCTAGCTCTAATAGTGTCAAACAATTCAGAGTCGCCCTAGCTCCGATAGGGTACAACAACAGAGCTGCCCTGACTCCGATAGAGTACAACAACAACAGAGCTGCCCTGACTTCGATAGAGTCCCAAACCAATCAGTCCAAAGAGTATTTTCAGGAAGAAGATATTCTCACAAGGCAGTCAATGGGAGAATTTTCAATAATATCCTTGGCAAGTTAAACATTGGAGATCCCAATGTTTAATTTGAGGGGGAGTGTTAGAAGATATAGAATTGTTAGAATAGAGCAGTTGAAATATAACTGTTAGACAAATATGTCTGTTAGAATTAGTATATAAATAGACACTTCATATGTACCAAAAATACATATTGACAATATACAATTCTCAATTCAATCCAATCTCTCAATACTACCCAATATCAATATCCAATACAATTCAACACAGCAAATAAGGACTTTCCTTATACCTAAGTGTTAACAATTAGGTAGGATTTGAAATCATTTGTTAGAAATTAGGTAGGATTTAGAATTGAAAAATAAGGTCAAGTATTAGTATAAATAGGAGTCTGTATTAATATTTTGTACAACATAACTTTCAATTCGAACAAACACAATGTTCTCTTTAGTTAAATCTTTAAATTCTTCATTCTCTCCTCATGTTTTAGAATTCTAACAATCAGAACCGATCGGTTCGTTAAAGACTGTTTGGTTTCATCTACTGAACCAGGTTCACTATATATTTCAGTCTTTTGTAAGAATCGAACCATCTATCAAATCGGTAGTCCGATCCGGTTTTAATAACTATGCACAACATGCTCGCTGTTGGACTGAAATTTATACATAGCAGCAGCGCAGAGCTTTGTTTCGATTTTTTTTAATGATAATGATAAATGACAAAGCATATGGTTAGTGTAGCGGAGCATCCACTCTTTTCAGAAGGTGAAAGTAAACCATGTCATCTATCTAGACTTTTTTCAAAAAGTATTTATTTTCGCAAAAAAATTTGAAAAAGTGTATATATAAAAATAATATTTAGAAAAATAGATATACGCGCACCCCATGGGTGCGCCAATTGAATAGGCGCACCCCTGGTGTGCGCGTATAGCTATTTTTTACTTACCGTATTATACAGTCAGTCTAAAAGTAAAAAATTAACGTATAGTTAGCGTCATTTAATTCGTAATTAAATTATCTACGCACTGTAATTTTTTTGATTTTTTTTGAGTAAGTATATAATTAAATTTCTCACCTAATCCATATACTTATTTCGGTCAAATTTGGGTGTAAACGATGGGGGTTACAAAATCACTGTATTTCTAATCCAAAAAATTATCCTACGTAGATAATTGATTTACGACCTAAATGACGTTAACCGTGTTGAGTTTGGAGTTACATGGTCCGAGTTATAACTTTTTAAGTACAATTTTCATATCTCAACTTACGGCATGCCGTACAGTCAATCCGTAAATCCAAATTTAATATTTTTTACATCATTTGAATCACAATTAAAATATCTACTTACTATAATTTTTTTAATTTTTTTTTAATAAATACATAATTTTATTTTTAATTAAACATCGAGTCATCATTTTCGAAAAAAAAAATGATTTAAAAAAAAAAAAAAAGATAGAGCTATTTTGCCCAGGCAAGAAGTTGCGCATGGGGTGCGTCTATGTCCAATAGGCGCGACCTCGGGGTGCGCGTATAGCTATTTTTCTAAATATTATTTTTATATATACACTTTTTTCAAATTTTTTTGCGAAAATAAATACTTTTTGAAAAAAGTCATCTATCTACTGTATTTTTTATTTGTAAAATCAATCAATTAATCTCTGGACAAATGCGCATGGAAAATGAAGATGAAGTCGGTACAGCGCTCGATAACGAAGGTCAACGTCACCGACTGAAATATAAACGGCGCCTCATCCAACCGACAATATATTGGGTGGGTATAAAGAATGAAAAACAAAAACTGAAAATTGTCTAAATATGTTTCCACATTTTTTTTTTTGGCCAATATGTTTCCACAATCAGTTGTATTGATATATTTTTTTGCAATAGTTAATGATCTAACATATTTGAAAATAATAATAATTAATAATTGAGATAGTAAATGATACTTTCATTAATTTTCAGTTAAATACTTTTTTTATTAACAAAATATTATTTGAATGTTTATCTAAACGTTACAACTAAACCGTACAAATTTACTTTAATATTATAAATAAGTTTCAACTCGATTCAAACAACACTGAAGTCTCCTAGCTTGAGTTTGAACCTAGACCAGATTGCCCAAACTTGGATACCTGATCTAGACTCGGACTCAGATCAGGGGACCCCCGATTGTGGCTCAATTGGAATTTCAAATGGTGTGAACCAGGTTCGAACCCTAATCGATGGTCTTTTGGTCTGAGTCCGAGCCTAAATCAGGTCCCCGACCTTGAATGACTTAGTCTTTGTTCAGACTCAGGCGAATGGACCGCATTGTGACTCAAATTGAATCGAGACTTGTTTGTAACATTAATGTAAGTTAGTAATTAGTAGGATTTCATTGTAATCTTTAGAAAGTATTTACTTCAATTTGTAAATATAAAAAATATTTAACGAGAAATTTAACAGAGAAATGACAAAAGTAGTAATTACCATTATTTTCAAAGATATTGAATCATTCAAAACATTTTGAAATGAAAAAACCATTTTATCCGAACATGTTAGAATCATTTTCATACTTTTTTCAAAAAATAATATAATTATTTTAATGTTCCATTCCTTAAATCAAAAGTCACAATTTAAGTTCCGCAATTAAAATTTATTATTATGACTACTATAGTAAGTATTATAAGCTTGCGCAATAATGAGACTTTTAAAATATTAAACGGGAAATAAAAAAAGGAAAAATGGCAATAAATCCTATATTTTTATTAATCCTATATTTTTATTGTTTAAATGATATTTTTATAGAGAGAATTTGGTCTTATATTTATTTTGAAGAGAAAGCAATAAAAATTACATAAAGAGGAGTTGCTCTACTAAAAGTTTTTCCTAATTCATCAAATAAAACAAGAGATAACATTTTTGAAAGTGGTTTTAGCGTAATGGTAAAATACTAATCCATTATGACAACATCATTTGTAAGAGCGTCCGCTACTTTATTTGCTTCACGAAACACGTGTCGAATTTTAAAGTTTTTAAAGTCCAATATCAATTTTCTTCAATAAAATATTAAAGGCATAAGTGGTTTATCTAGTGTATCATCCTCTATAATCAAAATTATCGTTTTATATGCATTAGATTCCAAGTGTATTGATTCAATTCCAAAGTTTTCCGTCACCATCAACCCATAGGAGATAGTCTCGTTTACACTTGATGATAACAAAATCAATAATAGATGTTAGTTTAATATTTATTTGATTGGATTTATTTTTTTGTAAATTATATATTCTACTTTTAAATAAAATTGAAACGTTTTGACTATCTTCTTTAAATATTGAAACCACTTTTTTTTTTATTTAAAAAATTATCCAAAAATTATATAGGTCAAACATAAAAAGTATTAAGTAATATTATACAATACACCTTGAAGATGCTATTAATACTTAATAGGTATAACAATTATCACAATATGTAACTTTATTCATCAAAAAATGATTTTTTATTTTCAAAAAATAGCATTTTAATATTAAAAAGCAGGTATGCTCCATCTTTTAAATTAAATCTAAGATTAATCCCAAAATTGAAAAAATAGAAAAACTATTATTGCATGATTTAATATTAAAATGCATTTTTTAAATAAAAAAAGTATATATCCAATTATCCATTAACCAGACAAGGTTGGCTGGCCAATGGCCATTGACAAGTAGTTGAGATATTAATAGCCATATCACATATCATAATTGTGAAAGTGACTTGAAAATTTGAAATGTAATGAGAAGAGACTAAAAAACGAAACAAGACAATTTTTGTTTTTTATCGTGTTTGACATATCCATATGAACCGCATGCGCAAAAATAAATATTTTTTTATTGTAGTATTTATATTTTAGTAATTGAAGATTAATCAATTATTAGGCCATGTACTAGAATTAGGGAGTTTTTTTTTTAATAAGTGAGATTAACCAGTGTTATCAGAACCAGACCAGACCGACCGGAAACTGGATTCATATCCGATTTGGTTCAGATAAAAGACCGTTTTGCAAATGAACAGTGTTTGAACCAGACAGTGTTTGAACAGGACAGTTTTTGCGAAACCGACCGGTTTTTTAAAAACTGGTTGGTTCCCGATTCACTTTTTTGGCTGTTTTTTTAAACCGACCAATCGTTCAAACCGATTTCTTTTGTTGAGTTCAGTCATTTCGACCGTTTCACTCCAACATTAAACTAGGTTTTACTTACATCGAGCTTAGCATAGATTTCATTGTGGGTGTGATCTATCTCCAAGACTCCAACCCCGAATTTATACACTCTGTTGTTAAATTCAACTAAGTTGAACCCTTGAGTTCTATTTTCTCTTCTTCCAATCATTAATTTCCTAATCTTCTCAACATCGTCCCATCTGGATTTTGCAGCATAGATATTGGAAAGTAATACGTTGTATCCACCATTGAATGAGTCAAGTTCAAAAACCCGATCTGCGATTCTCTTAGCCGTGTCTAGGTCCCCATAGAAACGGCGAGCACCGAGCAGAGATCCAAATATGGACACGTCGGGAGCCATTTTGATTGGCATTTGTTCACTCAGTTCACACAGCGGTTCTTCGTTGCTTCGTTCACGCAACAGTTCTTCACTTGGTTCGTTTGCTTCGTTCTTCAATTCGTTGCTTCATTCGTTCTTCTTTTCTTTGTTTCCTTGATGCGGTTGCTTCGTTGCTTCAATTCGTTCTTCAATTGTTGTTGTTAGGTTTAGGTTGTTTCTGCGGTTTAGGTTGTTGTTAAGTTTAGGTTGATTGCTGAAATTGCTTCAGTTCCTTGCTTCTTTGCTTCAATTCGTTCTTCAATTGTCGTTCTTCAATTCGTACTATTGAGAGTAGTATTATTCTGTTTTTTTTTTTAATTTATACATGGTCAACTGCCCGGTCCGACCAAACGAAGCGGGAACCGACCCTCGAACCGGCGAGAGGGCCAATCCAGTTCTATTAACACTATGTGGAAGATTAATTAAGTATATTATATACTTAAGAGGTAAGAATAAAAATATATTGTCTCGATCGTTTTCTTTTTGGAGTTTTTTAAATAACTTTTTCAATGTTAAGAGACTAAATAAAGTTTTGTATTGTTTTAACTTACTCTTTAAAAAATGAAGGGTATATTGTTATTATCTAGCGTACTTATGAAGAATGTGTAAGTTTTTAATATGATTCTCGTCGACGAAAACTCTATCAAGATGATATGGATTTGCTGTAGGAAAGGATGAGTGATAAGAAGACACCACAACCAGGATGAAAAACTTGATTAATAAGTCAAAGTTGAACGCCACAAATAAATCTGATAGTTCTAAAAAAATCAAGAGAAAAAAATTCATCACAAAATATATTTTTTCAATGTGATTTTTTTTTTCCATTTTTTTTGGCTAAATAGAATCACCTCGCGAAAGCTAAACTTAATAAAGAGTATGGATTTGATAAACCTGGAGCTAGAAGTTGAGCTCTGATACCAAATAATGTGATTCTCGTCGATGTAAAACGAAAACCCCAGAAGTTGATGTCGTTTGACAATTTCTAGTTTTAGAATTTTCTATCTTAGATTTTTTTTGTTCTTGGAAAAAAAAAGAAGAAAAAGTAGATTTTTTTTTATCAACGTATCTTAAAAAAAATAATCATTCAAGATATTTTTTTCTCTCTCTATATCCATGTATTGTATTATAATAAATCAATCTTTGGTTTCATGTGAAATTCTAAAGGGAGTTTGTCTCCTTCCAAAACTTATTATCAAGGTTTTTCTATTGTGGCGTTCAATTCCTGACTTACCAAACAGATTTCTATGAGGATTTGTGGCGTCCTCTATCAAACCTATTATGACTTTCCTGGTGACGTTTACTCATTGACTTATCAAACGGATATCCATCCTAGTTTGTGACATCATTTATTGAACTTATCATGTTTTTTCTTATGACGTTCATGTTGAAATGCAAGCTGATGGTAATGTTAGGGACTAAGGTAGTTTAGTTAAATAGTTTGAGGTGTAATTTATTTTTTGTATTTAGTCCTTGTTCTGAAAACTTAAGGACTAGAATTAGTTAGGGTTTACTTTTCTAAGGACTTGCAGTGCCAATACTGCATTCTTATAGGCTATATACATCAGACAAATCTGATGCGCAGTCATATATGAAGTTTGAGTTATTCTCTCAGAAAGGCTTCTCTTCTCTTCTCGACCCTTCCTCCGAATACGCTCCAGTTTTTCTCAGTTCAATCACCGACTTATCATACGAATTTCCATCTTCGTTTGTGACGTCTTTACTATATTCCCAAACCTAAACTAGAAACAGTCATATGACATCAACTTCAATGGTTTTCGTCTCAAATCGACAAAAATCACATTAGTTTTAACGTTAAAATGGATGAAATTTTTGATAAAAAATAACACTACAAATAGTTAAAATTAAAATAAGAGCTATTAAAATAATTAAGATAGTGACACGATACATTTTCTATAGTAGGATTATCAATTTTTATTGTACACGACTTAATTTACCTCAAACTCCAATACATGAATGGCGTTCATATTAACTGAAATAAAATTATTAAGTAGGCATCACCGTTATTTCTCCTTCTACTATTTTAGACTCATCGTCATATTGCGTCAAAATATTGACAATCGAGTCCATGGTCGGCCTCTTGGTTCGGTCTTCCTCGACACAAGAGACACCAATCTCGACCAAGGCTCGGACCTGTCTCTCACTGTACTGCCCTCTCAGCCTCGAGTCCACCACCTCATCTATCCATTTCTCATCATCAGAAAACATTCTCGTCTTCACCATCTTCACAAACCTCGTGAGCACCCCCTCGTCATCTCCTCCCTCCTTCACTTCCCAATCCGAAACCCTAACCCCTCTCACCAACTCCAACATCGTGACTCCATAACTGAACACATCAACCTTTGCCGTGATCGGAAGGTTCAGAGCCCATTCCGGAGCCATATACCCTTTCGTCCCTCTAATTCTCGAGAAGTTGGATCGGACATCGCCTCGATGAAACAGCTTCGCCAGGCCGAAATCCGAAATCTTCGCCCCGAAGTCACTTCCTAAAAGTATATTCTCAGGCTTCACGTCGCAGTGGATCACCCATTCGAGACACTCGTGGTGCAAATATGCCAAACCCCGTGCCGTTCCGACAGCGATGTTGAATCTGTCTTTCCATTGAAGGAAGTTGTTCCGACCAAACAAATGTTTGTCGAGAGACATGTTCTCTACAAACTCGTACACTAATAGTCTGTTGCTTCCCTTTGCGCAAAACCCCCACATTCTAGCAAGGTTCATGTGGTTGATCTTGCCGATGGTGCTCACTTCCGACCAGAAAACTTCTTCTCCGAACCCATATCCATCACTGAGACGCTTCACGGCCACTGATCTTCCATCCACCAACTCTCCCTTGTAAACAAAGCCTGTCGGAGATAGGTTTCGATCGGATATTAGCTAGATTACAACTATACGTGTTGTTATATATATGTATAGTTTTAAATATATTCTATATTGAATCGAACCTGATCCTCCTCTTCCAATCTCGTTGTTGAAGTTATGCGTGGCCGTCTTGAGCTCACCATAGCTGAATTTCCGGAACTGACTCAGTAAAGCTCGGTACCCATCTTCAGCGGGATCGGTGCCTCGTCTTCTGAATAGAATGCACCAGCCGATGATGAAGAAGACGACCTCAATAGCTCCGATGATGATTGCGAACCCGTACAAATATACCCATCGAACTCTCTTGGCTATGGTATCGTACATAGTCGGCGACCCCAACACAACCGTGCTTTGGCCAGACAAGCATGCTGGTTCTGTCTCTTTGACAAGCGTGTTATTAGGGTTTATAGTTAGTGAAGATGGAATTTTGAGATATGTATTTCCAGGGAATTCAACGCTCTGGTAGCCGCTAAAAAGCGCGGGTTTTGTGAAGCAAAGGCGGTCGCCGTTGAATCTGTAGCTGAAGGCGAGGCAGCTGCAATCCGAGATGCAGGCGTTTTTGCAGAAAGAAAAGGAGGTGTTGGGGAAGTAGCCGAGATCAAACCCGTAAAAGTCAGAATGAAGAATCTCTATGAATGTGACTTGATTATTGTTGCAAGTAAGGCTGAAGTCGAATTTAGCCCTGCAGCCTCCATTCCAATCATTAGGATCGTTCATTTCGTAACCTGAGTGATAGAGATAAAACGGAGCAATTTGTAATACGACATGATACGATACGTACGTACACTTAGAAGGAACATGAATTTTAGATGATACGATATTGTACATTGAACAAATAATATCTTTTCTTATGCTACATTAATGTCTCAAAACATGATTACATACGATTATAACACATGAAGTAGTTATTCATTTGCGAGTTGTGCCGTCGGATCATGTAATTTTTTTTTACGTTTTGATAATTATTTCTTTGCATTTTGCCGGAACATGAAGTTGTGCCGAATAAAAAAATTACATTTTCAGGAAAACGAGATGGAGTTTAAGAAAGAAAAATCGATTTTTACCTGAGGGACATGAACATTTGGGTGTCGGAGTGTAGATGCAGATTCCATTTCTACCGCAGAGTCCATGAACTTTACAGAGATTGGAGAGAGCTTCCCACGAGATTCTCCACGACCCATCTGTGTCGTTGAGGCTGTACAGTCTCAGGTTTCCGTCACTGTCCATCGTTAACCTTCTCTTGATTCCTAGTCCTCTGTCGGATGCGTTGAACTCAAACCTGTCACTGGAGACAAACCTTCCACTTTCATCAAGAACCGCGATTCGCGTACTGTTATAATTCGTTCTTCCATTTTCAAATGGATTAAAATCAGGATTAGGCCAATAGAGGCTCGAGATCTCCGGACCATCGTACATCAACCTCAAAACATTGTCGTTGTCGAAGTAGAGATTGTAGAATCCTGAAGAAACGGAGCCTCTTCTGAAAGACGACACAAGTTTGTTGCTCTTCGTAAAGATCTGCCGAGGAAGGAGAGTGTCTGTTGGGTAGTCGAAGCTCTGCCACGTGATCATGTCGCCTCGTCGGCCGCCTTTCAGTACGAGGTTTCCACTATTCAGAAGCTCGGCCTGTCGGATGTCGACAGTGGCGCTAGTGTTGCTCTCCCACGCTATGGTACCGTCAACGTCTCGCATGACCATGATGCCATCTGTTCGGAGAGTGAACTCCGAGCCGCGGCCGTTGACGGGTTTTTGGCGGTTGGCTGTCCAGACCACGGTGCGGTCCGTGGAGTTTGTGAACCAGATTCCAAACCAGAATGCGTTTCCTCCATTGTTGTAGAATCCGCAGGAGAATGCTTTGTTTGGAGAGATGAGGATGTCGTCTTTTTGATATCGTTCAACTGAGAGAGAAGAGCCTCTGCTCAGTATGTTACTTGCAGAAGTAGGGTTTATGGAGATGAAAAGAAACGAGCAAAAACTGAAGAATTTGAGTTCGAGAGATTTCATCTTTCAGGACTTTTCCCACCAGAAGTTTAGATTTTTTTCTGCACGGCAATCACTGTGGAAGGAACACAGTTAATATATAGTATTATACACTTATACAAGATATTTTTCTGAATAAAAGTCAATGACTTTAATTCTGAATTATTTTTGTATCGTAAAATTTCTGAGTTATTATTATTTTAGACTATTTGTTTTTTTTGGCTGCCGACGTGGTCTTGAAGGCCACCAGTCCCTTCGGCCTTCCCTTCCTTGCCCGCCATTCGGTCTGCTACTTCCTAACCTAGTCACCTGAAGAGGGAGAAGTTAAAGACGACTTGAGGGAAAGGGATGAATCACGAAAGAGAGTAAGGCGGGATTTTATTATTTTAAACTATATTCGCGCAATCCATGACGAATATGGTGTAGGATTTATAAGATTTGTTTTTTCCATTAAAAATAAAATACCAAAACAACTCTTTCGAAAATCATTTACTAAACTATATATTAATTTGTAATTGATAGTTGTGTGGAATATATTTTTTTTTTACCCTCAACAACTTCAGCCCATGCCTCCAACTGGCATGAAAAATTGAAATATACGTTGAAGGAATATTCAAAATGCTTTTAAACATTAGAGATTAAAAGAACACTTTACCTAATTGAATATGTTAGATGAAAATTATTATGGACATCACTCCTTACTTTCTAAAGACCATAATTTATAACTTGATAAATTTGCTTTAAGTTAATTAGTTATTTTTTCCTTAAAAATAATAAAAAATATATAATATTGAGAAAAATTGACTATAACTTTCACAAAAAAATATAATGTATATTTATTTTTAAGAAAAATTTCAAATTTTTTTGGTTTAAACTTATTTATTATTTTATTGTTTTGTATTATTAATAAAGAATTTAAATACTTTTTATGAGGTTTTAAATAATGTTTTTCTGTAACTTTTAGAATACAACAAAATAACGTGATTTAAAGGTAATACGAGAATAATCATAAATTGTGGTCCTTACAAAGCATTGTTATCATAACCGGACCGACTCTCGAACCAGCTAGGGGTCGGTTTATAGTTCAGTTGGTCGGATTCGGTTCGACGTGCGATTCACTGTTCACAAGTAAAAAACCCTCTGAAAAATACAATTACAAACTACAGTCTTAAACATATACAAACTATATAGTCTCAAACATACACATTACTCTCAAACACAATATAACAACATAATTATCTCAAACTTTGAACATACACAATAGTCTCAAAATCAAACACAATAGGTCTAAACTTTAAACATAACTTCTAAACCGAAGAAGTTGCTCGGTCGAACCGAAGAGAACCTCTCAAAAAATTTAAACCACCACCAAAATAAAAAACCCGAAAACCGATCGATTTTAAAAAAAACGGTTGGGTTTTCAAAAACCGATCGGTCCAACCCAGTTTAAACACTGTTCATATGCATTTCGGTCTTTTAGCTAAACCAAACCAGACTAATTGAATTTAACGTGGCAGACGAAAAGACTGTGATAGATAAATAATTTTTTATTTTAAAACTATACAAAACAAAATATGAAATTTTAAAAAAATAAAAAATATATATGAATCCGAAAATAAAAATATCTAAATAACCATGTTAAAGAAAATGCACTATTTTTTTTAATATATAAAACATGAAACTTTTCAAAGAGAAATCATTTTAGTTGAAAATGTTTAAGAGTTAAATTAAGAAAAAAGTCTGAAAATAGGACATGATGTTTGTCGAAAATGGTTTTCCAGCCCAACAAGTTGTAAATGGTACAACATGTTTAGAAATGATTGTTTTTGGTCCCTCCGTTTAATTTTCGTCCCAATTAGTCGTTATGTCCTCACGTGCTGTCACGTGCTCAAACCTTTTCTTTTCTGCCCTTACCTCTTCCTCAAGTGTCTGTCTTCGACCATGCCATGGCCGCCGACTAGGTAATATCCTGGGAAGGTTGTCACCATTCCGAACTCCGAACCGTTCCCGGGTGGAAGCTTCTGGATGATCGATGTGATAAGATCCCTCTAGTGGGGACGTTCTTGGACCACCCTAGCCTTGATCAGAAAATCTTCGAGAGTCATCTCCCCGAATGTCTGATGTCGATGTGGTATCTCCTGACTGGAACTCCCGAGTCTAGAAGGAATCCGCGTCGGGCGGTCCTTGTGAATCTCTTACCAGACCTCGTCGACTGTCTTGCTGCAGAGAAATGTAGGGATAGAGAAGGAACTCTGCCTCTGTAGAGAATAGATCGGTCCCAGGTTAGGCCTCCTCAACGCTCCAAATACTAGCTAGGGAAGAGATTGGTCGTGTTAATACTATGACAAGTTTCTGTCGTATTTTAATTGAGTAGTTCCTGTCGTATTTTAATGGATTGTGGCAGGAGAATTATGCCGAGAAGGCATTGGAGACGTGGAGATACAAATTAAAAGATGTATGGTTTTTGTAGGAATCACAGTTGTGAATGCGAACTGCATCTGTTTGGTTAGGCTGCACTCCCAAATCCACGATGCGACTCAGAGCGAAGAGGACACTCCCAAATCACATTCTTGTTCTTCATTTGGTTAAATACAAGAATGGAGAGATCTGGAATTGCACTTTAAGTACAAACCCACGAGTGAAGTTCCCAGAATAATATATGTTTCCAAACCATTTCGGTACATAACACCATGGACTCTCTTTCCACCTTGTAGATATGTTGTTAGCGTACAACCCTGAAGAAGACTTGCCACTGTTCCTGAATTGAAAATACTGCAGTTTTCAAGCAATTGATGAAAAAGTTCAAAAGCTTCACTAACTAGACAGTTCTGGAATATCCCGATATCATGGCATTCCAAGGTACCAAATTTGTCACAAGCATGGTGCTGACAGATGGGTGTTGGTCTACTGATGAGAAAACTAATGGGTGGTCTGCTGGTCAGATGGATGCTAATCTTCAGATGACTGCAAAGATTTCTATGTGGACTTCACTTGAATGGAACAGATCGCTTCTGTGAGAAGTTGGGAGGGTGGGGTGTTCTCTGGAAGGAAACTGAAAATCAGACCTGCAAAAGGGTAAGGAAATTGGGAAGGAGGCTATTATTGTCTTTTATTAATTGTTGTTTAAAGAAATAAAGAAAATTGAAGATCGCGTGACAAACACGTGACTACTTAACGAGACAATTAGGCAACAGGTGAACAGAAGGTCCAATTACCATAACTTTACAACATGTTATACCAAAAACCATTGTAAAAAAACATGTTGTACCAAAAACCATTTTTGTCAAACATCATGTCCTATTTTCAGACTTTTCTCTTAAATTAAGTCTGAAAAGTTACTTTAAAATGGTAACAACTTGTCTAAAAATAAGCAACTCTAATATAGGTCAGACCCAATCCACGACTCAACCCTAGTTGAGTCCACCACGCCATGTGTCAAATATGATTCTTGTTTTCTTGCTGAAATCATTTTTTAAAAAAGATTTGTTCTTTTCGAAAAAATATAAATTAAAATGGATTTTTACTATGTATATATTTAAATGGTTTGCTCTCATTAAAATGTGAAGACCAAATTTAATTTAAATCCGTTTTTGTTATAAAAAATTTATATTTCCATCACATCATTTTTTCTCTCTTATAAAATATATTATTGTTGAAATGTATTTGATATTATTCAAATATCGTAGTTGGTGTTGGGACAGGATTTCCCGGATGCTGATTCAACAATGATTTGGATGTCGATTGGTTGATGACCGCAATTTTTCGCCAGAGCTCCGATGAACCTGCAAGAAGGGGAGCGAAACAGAGGGGGTTCCTCTGGGTCCTACTTCGATGCTTAAATGAGTATACTATTTGTATGAACTCAGAATGTAATGTAACATATGTAAAGCAGGAGTATTTGTAGGGATGGAAGACCAAACCGTTTTTGGTAACCGAATATATCTGTATATATTGTGCTGTTGCAGATAAGAATAACATATATTATGGTAATCACGTAATATTGCAGTTGCCTTATGTGATCTTTGTAGAATATGTGCTCGAGATATGCGGGACATCGTGGATGTATATTCAGTGTCGGTTGTGGGACCAGAGTTGAGAGTTTTAACTCTCTTGGCGAGCACTCCCATGGTAAGCAGTGAGAGACTTTGACATTGGTCTTTGGCGACCAGTAGAGACTTTGGCGACCACCTTGATTACATGTTTGACATTGGATCACTTTATGGGTTCCAGCTTACCCTTATTGAATGGTTTGGATTTTACCCATCTGAAATGATATTGGGTCTCCAAAGCCTGACATAATTTGTTTCGTATTGGGCCGTCACTATCGATACCTAACATTTGCCCCCGAAACTTGAGTGAAGTTTCTTTGATTGAGTTTGATCTTGTTAGGAAGGGTTTGAGATAGTGACTTGTCAATTGGAGATTTGATGTCTTGCTTAATCTTTGTGCCTTTTGATGCTCCATATCCTTTGGCGAACGGTTTTGGTTTATAGAGTTTTGGAATGTTGATCCTGTACCCTCTTGGGCGAACGATTTGGTTGCCAGGGTTTGTGAATGCGCATTCGCTACTCTTGTTGCGAACGCTACCGTTGCTAAGGTTTTAGGAGATGCTTGCTTGAGTTCTTTGGCGAGCATTTTTATTCGTATAGTTTTGAGCATTTAATGAATGCACTGTTCATAGACGAGAAGTTGAAAGGACGTCTGATGCATACGCGTCTCTTTGTCTACTGTAATAGGGGATAGGTTGACAACTTTCCGTACTGTTTCGACTCTTTGTCTCTCTAATGTAACCCTTTAGGTTCTGACGTTGTTTTGATTTTACCCCAAATTGGGTGTAATCATTGTCTGATTTTCTCGAAGAAAACTATTCGGTTTCTCCATATTTGGCTATAAAAAGCCAACCTTTGTCAGTTATCACTTTACACATCGAAGCTTTCTTATTCTCGGAGGTCAAGTGTTTTTTTGCTCTCTATTTGTGTCTTCATCCCTAGTTCAAACTTTTTCTTAAGCCTTTTTGTCCATAGTAAAATTCTCTCTTTTACTATCATGGATGGAAACAATAATCAAACTTCCGGAAAGGGTTCATTCTCTAAACCTTCTCCAGCCCATTCTTCATCTAGGCAGAAGACTTCTTATAGGGCTTCTAATGACCTTCTTGCTATCAGAGATTCTTCCACTCTGGTGCAGGACTAGAGGGCCTCTATGCCGAAACTAACCTTCGGGAGTCACATCGTCGCACCGATCGTGGTGGATGTGTTTGAGACCAATATTCTGACCAATTCCCAGACATGTAGTTTTCTTGTCTTTTCTTTTCCCTTTAAGCGGTAAAGCTTCCTTTTTTTTTATTTAAGTCTTTTTCTTGCCTTGCCATGATGTTTTCTTAGATCTTAAACTTAATGAACTGAGGTCGGCTCAGTTCAAGGCTGTCGTTGCCTTGACCGGTTTAGGACAAACATATGCACCTAGGTATTTGGGCCTAGGGCTGCATTACCCACATGAAGGAGATGTTTACGTCTATGCGGCCCAGATTGACGTTGGGTTGCGTTTTCCTATTTGTGAAGACTTGAAGGCTCTGTGATGCTATTATGGGATAGGTCCCACACAACTGGTACCCAATGCCATCCGGATGTGGGTTGGGTTTAAGTTTATGTGTTTACGTAAGGGATGGACGTATTCACTACTTTCTCTTTTCCGGTGTTTCTACCGGTACGTTGGCCAAAGTTTGGGGAATGAAGGAGCCAGAGATGAAATTAGAATGTTCACTTACGACTGGTGGACGACTTTCGGGCCACCAACTCAAATTATAAGAAGTACTATTTCTTCTATTGTGCATTGGTACCTTTATCAGCTGGATCGGGATGTTCCCCCGAGCTTTGGCAAGCCGTCGGGGAGTGATAGGAACGTCATTGATGACTTGTTCCAACGTCACAAGCAATCAGGCTTCTGTCCGGTCCGCTCGGTCGCGGAGACTTCAGAGTCCATGTTTAGTCTGACAGACATTCATCAGTCTGCGCCGGTCTCTATTGACTGAGTAATTTTCTGAGCCTTTTCTTTTTCTGCTTTTTGTGTTGTAAGCAATCTAGGACCTAAAATTCCTAGTCTCTTTTCCAAGCAGGCTAACAGGTTGTCTGCTACCCAGGTGACCTTGAGTCCACCTCCTCCTACTTCAAGGCGCACGACCAAGCGTAGGCCTGAGGAGGCAGATCCTGGGGCTTCCTCCGGCGATCGCCCAAGATGTATTTTTTAGGTTATAACCTTTGCTTACTTTGTCTCTTTTCGACTTGTATTTAGGGTTTACACCTTTCTTTGCTTGTTTTCAGCGAAAGTCACAGCTGAGGTGGCTTTTGCTCCACCCAAGAAGGCGAGGAGTTCAGGCGAGGACCGTCCAGCTACTGCCAGGGGATCTTCTTCTCCCCGGAGCGAGGCTCCTGCCTCCGGGCAGATTAATTCCCCCGTGACCGGTCATGCTGCCCGCAACCCCTCCAGAGGAGTTGGGGCTTGGAATAGGGTCCTGACCCGGGGCTCCATGATAGTCACTTCTTCGAAGACTCTTTCTCTGGTGAGTACTGTCCTTTGGTGACCCTCTATCAACCGCCAAAGGTGGCAAATCCGAGGGGTCTCTGGGCCCTTTACCTTAATCTCTGGAAGGTGAAGATTTCTGACAAGATGATGCTACAGGGTAACCCAGACTTCTGCATATACCTACTGAATATGATCCTTCCTCCTCAGGAAGGGGGGGGGGATGTCCCTTCTGATTTGAACGACATTGAGGTCGCGACGAAGACACATTTTGAGCGTCTTGCTCTGGTAAATTCTTTCTCATCCTTGCTCTTCAATATACTTCACTTTTTTTTTCTTCTATTTATTGCTTGCTCTTTTGAACTCCTTATTTTCTTTTAACTTGACCCCTTTTTTTCTTGTTGTCAACTCGTCCACGAAGATACGACGATCGAGCAGATTGTAGGGGAGCTCTCCGATAAGCAGGTTGATTTTCTTATCGAGCTGGAGCAGTTTCGAAGTTTGGGATATACTCCTGAAGACATGGATGAGTTGAAGCATAGGGCCGAGGCGTCCACTGAGTTGGTGGAGCAGGCTTGTCGGGAATCTGCAGAGAGGGAGAAGGAGCTGCTTGCCTCGATCAAGATGAGGGAGGATCACGTGGCGCTCGCCGAGGATAGAAGGCTTCAGGCTGAGCTTCCGACCATGTAAGCTGACAAGTACTCCGCTCAGTTGGAGGCGGAGGTCACTCGCCATCAGGGCGAGCTGAGGGAGGCTCAGGCTCAGAAGGATGCCTTCAGGGTTGAGAAGGAGCAGCTCGAGCAAAGGCTTAAGGTTGTCCCATCCCCCTAGAGCGTGGTTGAGGACTTTAAGATGTCTGAGGAATTTGCCAACTGCACCTTGGAGACGATGAAGATTGATGTGGCTACCTATCTCTAGGTCTTGGTCGACGAGATTCAGGGAATATATTCCAAGTTTCCCATCTGGGAGGTGAAGTCTCTTCAGGACTTCATTGAGAGCGGCTACACCAAGGAAGCTCCCCCTGCTGTTGTTAGCGAGGAGGAGGTTGTCCCTGGGGCTGAGAAGAAGACTACATCCCTTGATGAGCCTAGACCTTGATGCCCCATTCCCCCAGATGACCGAGTTAATGCAGAGCTTCAAGTCGAAGGAGCCTGTTGTGCTAAGAAGGATTACAACTCCGCAAAGTCACCTGACCTCCTTATGATCTTGCTCTCCCTCCTTTTGTATGTTATCCCCCATTTATGAATGAGAGTTTGTTCATTTTCCTTTTGTTTCAGGAATCTTGTAATTATTTTTTCCTTTGAATGTTGACTCATATATTTTTCTTCAATATAATGGATGCCTTTTCATTTCGTAAGCATTTGCTTTTGTTTGACTTCAAATATGCTTGACTGTTTTCCGATGTTGATTTTGCTTGAAACCTTTAGGAAGTTTTACCATACTTGTTTTCAACTTCGCTTGAGCTTTTGTCGAATAGTCTCGCCTTTTTATTCAAAGGGTCTTGGACTTTAGGAGGAAATGTTACCTTTTAGAGGTTCTTTTCGTTCCTTTAGGCTTATGAGGAAAGACTGTTGCCTTTTATTAGCTCGTCCATCCCCTTCACCAAGTTTCTTAAGGGAACTGTTACCTAAGGATTATGCCTTTAAAGAAACTCTTTTACTTGATGGATTCGTTCTCCTTTTAGGATTTTGGTCCTTGGATTCATTTGCATGTTTGTAGGGAACTGTTACCTAAGATTCACTCACCTTTTAGGAAGTTGTTATCTTATATTCGTTCGCCCACTTGGCGTTTCAGAGGAACTGTTACCGGAGATTCACTCGCCTTTGTGAAAGTTGTTATCTAAGATTCGTTCGCTCTCTTGACTTTTCAGAGAACTGTTACCTTAGATTCACTCACATTTGTGGGAGATGTTACCTAAGATTCGTTCACTCTCTTGGGTTTTCAGAGGTACTGTTACCTTAGATCCGCTCGCCTTTGTGGGAGCTGTTACATAAGATTCATTCGCTTTCTTAAGCGTTGTATTTGGAGAGACTGTTACCTTGTTGGTTCGTCCGCTCCATTGTGCCCAACTTAAGGGAACTGTTACCATTGAGATAATTTCGTTCGCCTTTTGTGTCAGGTATTTATTTTGCCTAACTTTAGGGAACTGTTACCCTTGATATGGATTCGTTCATCTTTTGCATCAGGTCTTTCTCCTAATTTTTAGGCAGCTGTTACCTTGATGGTTCGTTCGTTTTTTAGTTTAGGTCTTTGTTTTGCCTGGCTTTAAGGGGATTGTTACCTTGATGGTTCATACACCTTTTAGCTTAGGTCTTTGTTTCACTTAGTTTGGGGTGAACTATTACCTTGGTGGTTCGTTCGCCCCTCGTTTTAGGTCTTTTTGGGAGATGAACTGTTACATTTTTAGGTTCGTTCACAATCTTCTTTTTGCCTAACTGAGGAGACTGTTACCTTGGTTGGTTTGTCTGCCTATATGCATTAGTTCTTATCTTCAGAGGGACTATTACTTTGGTGGTTCATCCGTTATTTGGAGCTTGTTTCATTTTGGTTTGAGTGACTATGCTTTATATGAAGGAATGGTTTGTTTTATTGACATAATGTTTTGATTACAACCTATGCATAAAATCTCCGTAAATGTTTGGAATTGAAAGGACGAGGTAGCCTTACACCCTATATGTTTTCCAAGTAGTATCACCCTAGTGCGACGATCTATACTAATTTGTATGGTCTTTCCCACTTGGTTGAGAGTTTGTTTGTGTATATCAAAATTTGTGAACTCACTCCTTCGCATAACCTTCTCCCCCACGAAAAATTGGTGAGCGCTGACTTTTTTGTTGAAATACCGAGCGGTCACGAGTCGCATTTTAGCTTGTGATTCGTCTGATTGCCTTCGCTTGTCTTTAGCAAGATCGAAGTCTGTGATTCGCTCGATGTCATTAGCTTCGGGATTAAAGTGCAGGATTGTATAAGGCTTGAACTCTTTTCTTGAGTCCTGTCAGGACAACTTTATTGGCTGCTTCGACTTGTCCGTTGGTTTGGGGATGATGCACCGAGCTGAATCTATGATCAATATGGTACTCTTCACAGAGGCATTTGAGTTGTTTTCCCACGAATTGCGAGCCATTATCCCTTATGAGTATCTTGGGGACGCTAAATCGTGAAATAATGTTGATCTTTAAAAATTTGATCACTTGGAATTCAGTTTAGAGACCAATACTTTCGGCTCTATCCACTTGTAGAACTAGTTGATCACCACGATAATGTGGGTTCTTTGCCCAGTGCTTACGGGAAAGGGTCCCAATATGTCTATTCCCCATTGGGCGAAAGGTCAGGCGCCCGCCATTGGAGATAGCAATGTTGGTGGTCAACTGGATCTCGGTGCAAACTGTTGATAAGTTCCACACTTCTTTGTTAATTCTGTTGTGTCTTTTCTCAAGGTTGGCCAGTAATAGCCTAATCTAAATATATTTCGCATTAATGAGCATGCACCTTTGTGGCATGCGACAACTCCTTCATGAGCTTCACGCAAAACTGTTTCTCTCTCAGGATGGGAGATGCATTTCAGAAAGGGAGTTGAGTATCCTCGCATATAGAGTTCTCCATCTATAAGAAGATAGTTTGTGCCTATGTGACTTATCTTTGTAGTTTTGCCTTCGTCTTCTAGCAGGGTTCCTTCTTTCGGAAAGCTCTGGAATAGAGTCATCTAATTATCTTGCTCTTCAATATTAAAGACTTTAGCTCGATTTTCAAGGACCGAGCATAGTGCTTGTTCCAGGAAGTGTATTTCCTGCATTCTTATTCCTCCTAACGCCAACTTACTTAGGGAATCTGCTAGCTAGTTGTCTTGGCGAGGAATTGACTTGATCGCGAAAGTTGGAGTTTCGACGATGCATTTCTTGGCAATTTCGAGGTACTTTTTCGTTTTTTTCCGTTGTCTTCATAGTTTCCATTGATCTGGTTGACTATTAGCTCCGAATCGCTTTTTGCTTTTAGTGACGTTATACCCATTCCCTTAGCGGGCCGCAGTCCAGTGATAAGCGCTTCGTATTTGGCTTCATTATTGGTTGCCTTGAATGTGAGGGTGATCGCACTGAGGAGGGATGATGACTAATCCTGCCCCCGAGCCTTCCTTTGAAGAAGATCTATCAGTATAGAGTTCCCTGTTTTTTTTTTTCCAGCCTTTGGTTGCTCTTATATTTTTCCTCTTCAGTAAGACTGTTGCTGGTACTTTCCACTATAAACTCTGCCAGGGCTTGACCTTTAAGAGTCGTTAAGTCAATCTCCCATTTGACCATTTTTCCCGAGGAGTCTGGCTTCATCAGGAAGTGCTTGAGGGGCTTGCTGGTGAGGATTGTTATTGCATGGGCGGGGAAGTAGGGTATCAGCTTTCGGGCAGCAATAACCAATGAGTAAATATACTTCTCAATCTCGATATATTTTATTTCGGCAGAATTGAATAACTTGCTTACAAAATAGACTAGACTCTGTTTCCATCTTATTCTTTAACTAAGACTGCAGTAGTTAAGACCTCACTAACACTGTATAAAGATAAAGTGGTTCATCTGGAATGGGTTTCTCCAAGGTCGGGAGTGTCTGTAGGTGCTGCTTTAATGATTGAAAAGCAGCATCGCACTCCAGCGTCCACTCGAACTTGCGGTTTGCCTTGGGAGTTTGGAAGAACGGGGGGGACCTGTCACTCGCTTTTGAGAGAAAGCTATTAAATGCGGCTAGGCGACCGTTCAGACTATGGACTTCCTTGTGGCAAGTCGGGGACTTCAATTCATCTATAGCCTTGAGTTTCTCGGGGTTTGACTCGATTCCTACTTCACTGACTATGAAGCCCATAAATTTGTCTGATTTTACTCCAAACGCGTAATTTGCTGGGTTCAGGCGAAAATTGTGCCTTCACATGCATTCGAATGCTTCTTTAAGGTCTTCTATGTGAGGGCTCCCCTTGATAGACTTTATGAGTATGTCATCCACATAGCCTTCCATATTTTTCCCTAGCATCTCTTTGAATAGTCGATTCACCATTCGCTGATAGGTTGCCCCCGCGTTTGTTAAGCCAAAGGGTATCACCTTATAGCAAACAATATTGCCATCATCGTAGAATGCGGTTTGGGCTTCATCGTCTGGGTGTATTCAGACCTGGTTGTAGCATGAATAGGCTTCCATGACATCATCATCTCGTGACCATAAGTTGCATCCACCATCTGGTAAATTCGTGGCCGGGGGTACGAGTCTTTTCGACATACCTTGTTCAAGTCTGGAAAATTGACGCACATCCTTTATTTTCTGTTCGACTTGTTGACCAGTACTGGATTGGTGACCCAACTTTGAAAGCTTACCTCCCTAACAAATTTGTCTTTGAGCAATCTTCATACTTCTTTCCTGATTGCCAAGCGCTTGTCTGATTCTAATGACCTTCTCTTTTGAGTAATTGGTTTGACCGAAGGGTCTATCCATAGCCCGTGAGAGATTATGTCGGTGCTGAGGCCTGGCATGTGACTGGGCTTCCAAGCGAACAATTCTTTGTATTCTTTTAATAGGAAAGTCAATGCGTCCCTTTGGTCTTCGTTCAAGGTGGCTACAACGCGTACCTTCTTCTCTAGACCATCTATATCAACTTCTATCAGTTTTTTCATTGGGGTCGGTCGAGCTTTATCCTCACGTGGATCAACCTCAGTCTCAATGGCGAGAGACCCTTTGGTTCTTCCTATAAAGGTAGTTCATATAACATTGACGTGAGGATGACTGATCACCTAGACCTTCTCCGATCCCATTTGGTGGACTGTGGTGGCCACGATCTTGTTTGGATTGATGGTGGTCCTCCCCAGGATGACATTAGATAAGGAAGGTGCATCAACCACTATGAAGGCGACTGGAACCTCTATGCTCTTCCATCATTCACCCAAGATTACCGGTAGGGTTATGGCTACCAACGAGTATGTTGTTCTCCCAACAAAGCCGATGAGTGAAACATCAACTCGCTTGTGGTCTCTTTTGGAATAGAATGTCTGTCGAACTTCTTCCATCGATCAGAATTATTTTCATATCGCACCCAGCCACGTCAGCCGTGATGACAAACGCGTCATTGTGCGGAGTTGTGACACGTGTCAGGTCTTCTTCAGAAAATGAGATGACGATGTCCTGCTCGTGACAATGTATCTTTCCTAGTTGTGGAGATTTGCGTGGTGTACATATCTATTGCATGGGACCCCTCACCTCTGGCTCCAAACCCTCATGCAATCAGGTTTATTACCATCATGCCCTGGGATGGGCCAAATTGTTCTTGAGGAACTGGCGAACGGGTTCTACGTGGAGGCGTTCGACTTCGCTATCTTCCTGCCACAAACTCCTTCAACATGCCTCTCTGGATTAGTTTCTCCATGTCGCGCTTGAGAATGTGGCAATCATCGGTCTTGTGACCCTTCGTTTTATGGTAGCGACTGTAGCTCTCTGTATCTTTGCCCATGGGTTGAGCATTCTTCCGAGGTATTGTTGGTCTTGCTAGGGACCTTCTTTCCATCTCTACTAGTATCGTCGAGATTTGCCTGTTTAAAGGCGTAAAAGACTCGGGAACCTCTCGACGACACCGAATCCGAGAGGGTTGATGGAAATAATAGGGCTAAGTAGTTATCATCGTCAGACTTACCAAAAAGAGATGCTTCATGTCTGTTGATGTGGATCACGGGATCTACTCTACCACTATATTCAGGGATGAGTCTTGCCACCACACCCTTTAGTATTCTGACCGCTATAAGGGTAACGTTGAATGGATGAGAGGACCGTTCTCTGAAAGGGGTCATGACAGCTCTGCGCTGTTCCTTTATCTTTTTGTTTATGAGATCCTCAACTTGGCCAAGAGTGAATTGAGGTTGCTGTTCTCTGGTCGGTGAGACACTCGACAGATTGACATAGTGGGTGACTGTCGACGATGTTGTGGAGGCCGGAGGGACTTTCTACCTACTTGGTTAAGCCCGTAGAAGGAATTTTCAACATACATAATAAGTCAGATTTATTATCACTAAAACCATCAGGGATACGCATATATATTTCTTCATCTAAATCAACTTGTAGAAAAGCATTATGAACATCCATTTAGTAAATGGGCCACCTATAAATTGCAGCTAAGGCTAATACTGTTCAGACTGAGTAACAGGAGAAAATGTATCAAAATAATCGATTCCAAGTTTCTGGTTATAACCCTTAGCTACTAACCTAGCTTGATACCTTCTCAAACTTATATATGATTTATACTTAAGTTTGTAAACCCACTTACATCCTATGATTGACTTACCCTCAGGATATGGAACTAGATCCCATGTAGGATTCTCCTCGAGGGCTTTCATTTCTTCTTGCATCGCCTCAACCCACAACATGTCTTTCACTGCTTCATGAAAGCTTTTTGGTTCGACCAGGTTAGACACAAGAGATATATAACACTAATATTCATTAGATAACCCATCATATGACATATATTTTTTGATAAAATTTTCATTTGAAACATTCGATACCTGACAGTCCTTCATTCATATAGGAGGTCTAATGGTCCTTCCATACCTACTCAATGTGGGTTCAGAGGGGCCATCAACATAAGGATTATTCCCTTCTTACGAGTTTGCTAAGGACTCATCATATGAGGGGATCCCATCTAAGTCTTGTTGAGACTCATCTGGTGGGTTTCCTCCATGATAATCTGTTTCATCCCCAGTTCCTGAAACCTTATGGATGCCAACATCATCGGAATTAGGGCTGTCAATTTACTAACGAAACGATAACACGATACGAACACACGCGAAAAATTTCATGTTCGTGTTTACCTTTGATGACACAATAACACGATAACACAATTTTTTTTCGTGTCGTGTTAGTGTTTAGGTCTCAAAACACGATAACACGATAACACGATAACACGGTAACACGATAACACGTTGAGATATCGTGCGTGTAACGCACGATAACACGAAAACTAATAATTTATATACTATATTGAGTATATTCATATCATTTTACTAAAATATTATAAATTAGAGGACCAAACATTGAATATAAAAAGATTAGGGATCTTTCTCTAATTTTAATATTTTTATAGTATACCCTAGCAAAGCAAGTCAGGAACGCAACCTCTGTCATTCAAGCGCAGCCTCTCTTCCATTTCCATAGTTCTCTTCTAGGGTTTCACACAACATTCAATCTTACCGTGTTTTTGGAGAAATCTAGTCGCATACGGTAATTCCTTCTTCTACTACTTCGATTCTAGTTGTTTTTCTGCGTTCTTATGTCTCTAAAGTTAGTTGTAATGGTCTTCTTCTCCATCTTAGGTCATATTCATGTCCGATATTGAACCAAGGGGAAAGCGAGGACCATTGAAGTCCACGACACTAACAGAAAAGAAACTAAAGGTACCCTATCGACTGTGTTTCTGACTATGTAAATTTGATTGTGTTAGATCTGTGTGTTAAATCCGACAGCAGAATGTTGCTGTTAGAAATCTGATTGTGTTAGATCTGTGTAAATATTATGTTTCCACCGTTGAATTGATGATGGTATACCACCGTTGTTTTCTGGTTCCAGAGTTTTGATTAAATCAACTTCATTAATCATATATTGAGCAAAGTACACGCAACACTTCTCATGCCAAATACATATGATTGGTTAGCAAATAAGAAGTTGTTTTCTGGTTCTAGAATTTTGATTAAATAAACTTCATTAATCATATATTGAACAAAGTACAAGCAGCACTTCTAATGCTAAATAGATATGATTGGTTAGCAAATAAGAAGTTGTTTTCTGGTTCTAGAGTTTTGATTAAATAAACTTCATTAATCATATATTGAACAAAGTACAAGCATCACTTCTCTGTTCATTCATTAACCAAATATTAACTTACGAATGTTGTTTAATTTTTGGTTTAGCTAAATCATTTTGGTAAATCACGAATGTTGTTTAATTTTTGCAGACAAATAATGAAGATGCTACACAATCTATGCCTATCAATGTTGATGATGACGACACAAATGATTTGGAACTACAGGTTTCTAAACCTATAGAGGCTTCAGTTTCAGAAATAGGGTCAAACGATTTGAAAGATAAAGCTCGAAAGGAGAGATCAAAGGTATGGACTCAATTAAAAAAAATGGTGTTGGTAATGAGACGACATGCATACATTGTGGTAAAAAATATGATTATAGTCCCAGAACTGGTACTGGTTCTATGTTGCATCATATGGACGTTTGCTTAAAAAAGGAAACACGGGATGTTGGACAGTTACTTCTTATGGCAAGTAAAGGTCAACTGGCTATGTCAACTACATTTGATCCTTCTAAATTTCGTGAGTTGGTTGCCTCTGCTATTGTGATGCATGAATTGCCTTTCCAGTTTGCTGAGTTTGAGTATATTCATGCAATTTTTCAGTATTTGAAGCCTGATATTCAGTTGGTTTCTAGAAACACACTGAAAGCTGACATTCTTAAACTATTTAAGGCCAAGAAAAATGCAGTTAAGAGTCTACTAGGCAAGGCTCCTGGACGGATCAATTTCACATCTGATATGTGGACTTCTATTAGAACTGATGGGTATATTACTTTGACTGCTCATTTTATTGATGAACAGTGGAATTTGCGTAAGTTCATATTGTCATTTTCTGAAATGCCACCGCCTCATACTGGTAAAGCTATTGCAGCCAAGTTATTAAATCTACTTGATGAGTGGGGCATTGCAAATAAGATTGGTACTTTTACCTTGGATAATGCATCTGCTAATGATACATGTATTGCTTCACTGAAGGATCAGTTAGTTAACAGGAAAGCACGTATGCTTAATGGTGAACACTTTCATTTGCGTTGTTGTGCACATATTCTGAATTTGATTGTTCAAGATGGTTTGAAGGAAATTGATCCGGTTATAGAAAAGATTAGAACCAGTGTCAAATATGTTAAGGGTTCTCAAGCTAGGAAAACAATGTTTTATGAATGTGTATCAAAAGTGTGTCTTGATACTAAGAAGGGTTTGCGACAATATGTTCCTACAAGGTGGAATGCTACTTTTTTTATGTTAAAGAATGCAATTTATTTCAGAACTGCATTAAGGAAATTAGAGTTGAGTGATGACCAGTATAATAGTTGTCGTTCTTCGGTTGAGTGGGAAAGAGTTGAAGCTATGACTGAATTCTTGGAGAGATTTTATGATTTGACTTGCATATTTTCTGGAACAAAATATCCTACAGCAAATTTGTACTTTCCCAAGGTGTTTCTTGCTTATTTGTCATTGTTGGAGAAATGTGGTAGTCATGATGAGTATCTGAAAAACATGACAGTGTCAATGCTGGAAAAGTTTGAGAAGTATTGGTGGAATTTCAATATAACAATGGCAATTGCTATCACTTTGGATCCACGTTATAAGTTTTTATTTGTGGAATTTGCATATAAGAAACTTTTCAGCCGTGATGCTTCTGAAAAAATTTCAAACATCAAGAAGAAGTTATATGATTTGTATGATCATTATGAAATGGGCACATCTTCAAGTCAATTCCGATGCGAAAATGACACAAACTTTTCAGATAGAACCGGGCTACAAGAATTCAAAGAGCATGATGCAATGGCTGTAAGTAAACTTCTTATTTTAAATTGTATCATATTTTAATTTACTGCTTTTTAAATTTCTTTGTTTAAATTTTAGTATGTTACTTCTATCGTGTAGGAGTTTGATGAGACTGGTAGAATTGATGATTTGATACGAAACAAGTCACAATTAGAGCAATATCTAGAGGATCCACGGAAAGATAGGAATGTGGATCTTAATGTTCTTGATTTTTGGTATCGAGAGCAATGTCGTTATCCTATTGTTGCTGATATGGCTCGTGATATACTAAGTATCCCTATCACTACTGTTCCGTCCGAATCTGCATTTAGTGCTGGTGGTCGTGTGGTTGATGCAGTTCGCAATTCACTTGTTCCTGAAACCGTTGAAGCAATTATTTGTTGCAAAGATTGGATACGTGCAGAGGCCGAACATCTAAGTAAGAGTTCATAAATAAAAGTTGTTTACTTGTATATTTTTTATGCTAACTCATATACTTGTCTGTTTTTAAGTCAAAGCACCTTTGGATGATAACTTTCTGACATTACGAGTGGAAGATGTCCAATCATCAGTTGTTGCTAATCAAGATGCTTAGTTGAAAGATAGTAACCGTGGAGAATGAGTGAATGACAGGTGAGATTTTTAAGCCATTTGAATAACTTTTATTATGATTTTTGTTTGCAGAATTAAATGGTAATATGCTTTTTTGATGATGATTCAGTTCAGTTGTGGTAGTGAGAAACATTTTGAAGTTTTTGTTTTGGAAGTGGAGCAAGTTTTTGTTTTGGAAGTGGAGTATGAATGAATCAGATGCTGTTTTGGAGCATGAGCAGCTTGAAGTTTCTGTTCGAAGGGTGATGTTTGATTTTGTTTTGGACATATTGTATTGTTGTTTCTGTTATTTAGGTCTTGTTATCGTGTTATCGTGCAAACGTGTTATCGTGTTACGACTAAATAGTTATCGTGCAATCGTCCAACGATTTTCCACGATAATTTCGTACTATCGTGTTCGTGTCGTGTTAATACAAAAAAATTCGTTTCGTGTTCGTGTGGTGTGAATGTGACACGATTACATTTTCGTGCGTATCGTGTTGGACTATCGTGCGTGTCGTGTCGTGTACTGGAGCACGATAGCACGCACGCATGCACGAATTGCCAGCCCTAATCGGAATCATCTATATAAGGCTCGAAAAATACGGGCAACTGTTCAAGCTTACCACTCCAAAAGGAAATATGCTCCCATGAAAAACAACATCTCTACTAACAAAAAAACGCTTCTTAGTCAAATCATAGAGCTTAAACCCTTTTGGGGTCACATAGTATCCCATCAAAACTGAAGGGCCAGCGTATCAGTTACCACCATATTCTTTGCATATGACAAGCATCCAAACACCCTTAGGTGATTTATAACAGGCTTTTTACCATTCAACATTTCAAAGGGAGACTTGCCCCGTGATAATATGGAATCCATCAGATTGATTAAATAACAAGTTGTAAGGATACAATCCCTCCAAAAGATGTTCGAGATTGACCGTTGCAGTTTTAAGGCCCTTGCTATTTCTAGTAGGTGCATGTGTTTTCTTTTGGTCTTAGCATTCTGTTGTGGTGTGTAAGGACAGCTGTTCTGATGATTGATTATTTTATCACACAACAACCTATTCATGTGTTCATTGAAAAATTCTTTCCCATTATCTGTTCTCAAACATTTTATTCTTGTGTTAAACTGGGTTTCTATCATAGCGAAATAATCCTTCATAACAATAAAAACATCTGATTTGAATTGCATGAGATGGACCCAAGTTACTGTAGAAAAATCATCCACCAAGGTTAAGAAGAAACGTTTATTGTCATATGTGAGGCAATGATAAGGTCCCCATACATCTGCATGCACAAAATCAAATACAACATATGTTCTGGAAATAGAGCTAGGAAAAATATTTCTATCAACCCTTGCCTTATGAAAAATAAGACAATCACTTACATATGAAAACTTATTTTTATTTACATCCAAGGACTCAACATGTTCTAAAACTTTAAGAGAGGAATGACCAAAGCGTTTGTGCAACAACATTGTATTATTTACAACTGAATTACTTACAAGGGAACTAACTAATCTGCAAGGCATGTTTATGATATATAGTCCAACCCTTGCCACACCAGTCCCCAAGACCTTCCCATTTGAGAGGTCCTGCAGGATAGCAAGGTATGGTAAAAAGATGCAGAACAGTTTAGGTCACTTGTAAGTTTAGACACTAAAAGAAGATTATATTTAAAATCAGGTAGGTATAAAACATCATGCAACTTTTTGTTGAAGTCTAATTAAACATTTCCAACACTATGCACATCGGAAGATCCCCCATTGGGTAATTGAACTTTGATTCTGAGAATTGCCCTACTCCCACATAACCAATCCTTTTTGTTGGTCATGTGATTGGTTGTTCTATTATCCAAATGTAATAATTTATTTCATAAGAATAGATAGAGTTCAAAGATATACCAGCTGTGTTTGCGTGAGGGTCATGAGGGGCGGAAACACTTGCTCCTGGTGCATTGCTTCCTGCTCCTCCCAGTGCTTTACAAACTTTTCGAACTGATCCCGTGAGAAGGTGATTCCACCTTCTACTCCACAATTCAAAGGAGCATCATTAGTATCATTGTTTAAAGAGTTAGGATCAGTGTCAGCAATCCTTGTGGAGGCAGCATTGCCCCTAACATTATTCCTCTTTGTTTTTAAAAAGTCTTTGAATTTAAAAGAGTTATCCTTGGCATGAC
This sequence comes from Chamaenerion angustifolium, assembly GCA_946814005.1. Classification (NCBI taxonomy): domain Eukaryota; kingdom Viridiplantae; phylum Streptophyta; class Magnoliopsida; order Myrtales; family Onagraceae; genus Chamaenerion; species Chamaenerion angustifolium. Next base: position 6,752,034 of record OX328270.1, read on the forward strand.
CCTTCTTTTTACGGAAGTCACATCCCCTGGTATAACAATGATCAATTGTGTGCCCACATTTATGACAATGAGTACATTCCAAATTTTGAATTCCTTCCGGTTTATCCAAATTTAAGGACATTAGCAAACTTAGTATTCAAAGTTGCATTCATAGTGGATGTAATACCTCTCTGACTCTCCTCTTGCATTAGCAAGTTATATGTTTGATTCATAGTGGGTAGGGGTGACCAAAGAAGCAAGTGACTTCTCACATTCGAATAATTTTCATTTAGCCCTATCAAAAATTGAAACAACCTTTGATTTTCTTTGTGTTTTATGTGTTTCTTAAAATCGTCATTCTCAGTGTGAGGAAGTGCACTTGCATAATCATATTCAGCCCATAGGACTCCTAGTTTTAAAAAAAGAAAAGCAGAAACTGAATCAGACCTTGACAGGTCATTACTATTTCCATATGCAACTGATATGTCCTAGGTCCACTTACTTTATGAAACCTTTCCTTAAGATCTTTCCATATGAGATAAGAATCTTTAGTAAACATCATCCCACTGGCTAGATCTTTGGAAATAGAATTTGTAATCCATCCTAATACCACGACATTACAACTATCCCACAAATGATGAAACACATGATCATACTTTTCACGAATGCATGTACCTGTAGACACTTGATTTTTACCTAGATTCAACACGTTTAGGATCGTGACACGAGGCGAGCCATTATGAAGATTCCAGATATGGTGAGTTACGAAGTTTCCAAAAACAAGTTTCGTGCATATTTAGTAGAATAATATATAGAGTATATTATGAAATATTTAGACAATATTTCATAAATATTTTATTGCATATCCACTTCCTAGTTTAAAAAACCATAGGAACTTGTATCAATAGGAGTGTTATGCATTGTGTAAAAGGAGGCAAAAAGAAATAAAAATCATGTTGCGTGGAAGAAAACACAATAGTAGTATAACATCATCTGCATTGTTCACTCTGAAGGTTTGTTTTATACAATATAGTTATTTTGATTCAATCTATTGAGTTAAGTTGTCATGTCTACTACCTCCACAAAAATACGCAACAAAGGTATACAAGATTCTCTCTCTATATTATTTCACGTTTACATCCAAATTTTAATTATTTATTTAGATTACCTAATTGTTTCTTACGTTAATGGATATATTATCATTTATTTGTAAATATCCTGTAAAAATAATAGCAAATTAAGATAATAGAGTACTGAAAGGAGATATTTTTAATATGTTTTATTTCGTAACAGAATTCCTAAACTCTGATATATTAACGTAGACCTTTTTGAAATCCTAGGTTTTTAATCTAATTAAATTTCCTAGGTAATCAAGGTTTATAGTTAGCCTTAATTAACTAGTGGCGACTCTAATTTGTTTTCATTCAAATATCGCCTTTAAGTAGGATTTTATGTCTAGCAATTTGGCGACTCTGCTGAGGGCATTTAAAGGGTTCATGCTCATTATGTTCGTTTTTACATTCCTTTATTTGTTCTTTTATTATTATTATTAATTATTCTAACATCGCTTTTTTCATGTGCAGGTGTTGAGTTTATTTTTTGTAAATTGTTTTATATTTATTTTATTCATGAATTTGCACACACCACTATTAGCAATAACATCCAAAATGCCTAAAACCCAGGGCAACTAGGAACCCCAGGGATTTAGTAGGGGAAACAGTCGGAGCTGCTGGGCAGCCAGTACGACTCTGAAAATCTCCACTCAATTGGAAGGTCTTGTGATCCCTATCATGGGGTGAAGAAACCACTAATCGAGAGGCTATCAGTGGAACCCCCCCTTAGAAGAAAGCCACACACTATTGTCTTTGCATTTTTTTAAATTAGTTTATTACATATCATATGCGCATTTTGTATATTTTGTTGTAGTTGTGAAAAATGATCAGGTAACTCTAAATTTATTTCGCAATGAATTTTGTTAAGGGTTAATGGTCAAAGTGCCCCCTAAAGTTTGGACGAAATTTAAGAATCCCCCTTAAAGTTTAAAATTTGAAATTTTAGTCCTAATGTTTGGACGAAATCAAAAATCCCCCCATTCCGTCCAATCTCCGTTTAACACTAACAGAAATGGCATCATGTGCAGATCACGTGACATTTTTAATATTAAATGGACAAAAATGCCCTCCATGAAACTTCAAGCTAAAACAGGCATTCCATTCATCCATTGCTCTCTGTTCTCCGTATCTCATGCCGATAAGGTTGTTCTCCTCCATTCCTCGTCATCGCGTCACCGTCTCTCTGTCGCACCTCTGCCGGTTTTCTAACGCCACTGTTGCCACCGCTAGGCACTACAACCCGAACAATGTTTCCAGACGCTATCAGCAGCCGAACAAAAACTTTGTCATGGCAAAGCAACTTATCGTAAAGGAGCACTCCTCTCTCTCACATGTCCTGTCCCTTGATGAAAGACCCCCGCTCTCCGTCTCCCAGGCGATTGGCACCGTTGTCGCTGCTCAGGCAAACTTCATGCGCGTCATCGTCCAATCGTTCGCTGACGAAGAGAGTGCGGAAGGTTTGAGAATCAGAGTAGAGCTTCTCTGCGTGGTGAAGGAGGTTTTGAAGAAGATAAAGAGAAGGGTTCTGGTTGGAGACAAGGTGATGGTAGGGTCCGTCGATTGGGTAGACCGCAGGAGCATGATCGAGAACGTTTTCCAGAGGAAGACAGAGATTCGGGATCCTCCGGTAGCCAATGTAGATCACTTACTTGTGCTTTTCTCAATGGAGCAGCCGAAGGTGAAGCCGTTTGTGCTCACTAGGTTCTTGATTGAGGCTGAGTCAACAGGAATTCCCCTAACTCTTGCGCTGAATAAAACCGAACTTGTTGATGAAGAGGTTGGAACAACTACTAACACCATGTACACTTATGTACTGAACTGGGATCCTTATTCAGTGTGTTGTGAGCTTATTCAGTTTCCTTATTGGAAAGTAGAAGATGTTGACGAGTACCCTACCTTAGGTTGAAGTTGCAGTGACTTGTTTGAATTTTCTGTGAAATTTGGTAATCTCTCAAGCTTTGATGGTAGTGATTTGATATCCTCCTCGTCAGTGGACGCGTCGGCCTTGGCCAGGAAATCCTCCAGTGTTATCAATTCCTCGTTCGACATTTCCTGCTTGCACATGCTCGTCCTCTCTCCGAATACGATCTCCCTCCATACTTCATCAGCGGTCCGACAAGGTAGCGCATACGGCGGCACGTCGATCGTGCTGTAAGCGGCGGTGCGGAGAAATCCATCGATGGTCATAGCGGAAACGTCGCCTCCGCTCTGATTGGTCAGTCTGTTCGTCCGACTGCTAATCGCGAAGTTAGAGCTGTTCTGACCTGGATCCGAAATCCTCGACTTCGAAGTCGACATCGCTGTCTTCTACGACGGCATCAACACTAAAACCGCGCGCTATTCCAGTGGCTTTAGAGTTTCGGAACTCGTTTCAGTTCGATGCCGATTGTCGAGTGTTCTGTTGGCAAGAAGAAGATCTGGGTCGCATTGTTCATGGCAAGAAGAAGCACAGTAACATAGGGGCATTTTTGTCTTTTCAATTTAAGTCAAGTCACGTGTTAGGCACATGTTCGGTTTACCGTCTCAAATAAACGGACTTAGGAAGAAAAGGGGGAATTTTTGATTTCGTCCAAACATTAGGACTAAAATTTCAAATTTTAAACTTTAAGGGGGATTCTTAAATTTCGACCAAACTTTATGGGGCACTGTGACTATTAACCCTTTTGTTAAGCATACATCACATGAATTACTTAAAAAAAAAACTCAAACTGTCATTCATCATTTTCTAAGATCTTTTATGCCCATGTCAAAATATTTGGCAAAAAATACATCAACGTGAGTTTACGTTTTAAAAGATAATTTGATATTTTTAATGTGATTATAATGATATAAGCAAGTGGGCTTCAAAAAAGGTTTTTATTTTAAAAATCAAAATTTTATATAAGCCTTTATGTTTGACTAAGTATAAACACTTAATGAATTTGATTGATATGATAATGAAAATATCTTCGATAATACATTTTGATATTTATTTCTTAGAAACAATTGAAATTTAAGAATTAAATAATGACATAGAAATTTTCAAAATAAAAAACAATTAATAATCATGCATGACATACCTTTATGTTTTTTTTTTGTCTTGATACCTTTGACAGATGAACCTACACACATGAGATTTATAAGCCCAAATGGATCATGAAACTTAAAGATCACCATAGATCGGGTTCCAGGATGAATAAATTACTCAAATTCAATTGTTATCATTGCTCCAAGCTCGACCGACATACTAACATTGAACAATAAAGTTATTCCGGGATACTTCATTTACAACACTTGCACAATTCTGCCTTGAGCGGTCAATTCTTGATCTAAATATATTATTTTTATTGGACTAAATACGATATATGTAATTTCTTGTTAAAGAAAAAGAGGAAAAAAAACTTTCTCATTAGGTCTAAAAGCTATGAAGTGCACATAGACAAAACAATTAGAGAATGACAAAAACCTCGCAGGGACAGTTTTGACAATATGTGAGAAAGTAAAATATTCATTGGACTGAAAATTGTTAGAGGTTGTCCAAGTGAGATTTAAGAGTAAAAAAAGAAGCAAAGTGTCACTCATGCTCACATCCATAATAATAGTGATAAAAAATTTCACAATATGTCGAGTTACCTAAAATTGAGGGGGTCCTTTTGTATACCTTTATCCTATTTATTTATTGATCTTTTTTGTAAAAACAAATGTATGGGTCTCAACCACCCTCTAACTGGCTACATGTAAATAGAGTTGTTTCCACGAAGTGCAAAATTTTTATGGGTCGCAACCACCCTTCAATTGACTATATATGAGATAATGCATTGAGTTAGAAAATTTGTATGGGTCACAGTCAGCCTCAATTGGCTAGATATGAGAGAGTGTTTCCACAATATCAATTTTTTTTAGAGATGGACCATATTCATCCTTTCAATTGACTACAAACAAATAGGGTGTATGTTCTTGTGAGGTAGTAGAGTCACAACCACCCGTGAATCGACTACCTACAAAAAATGTCTCTATGAGGTAAGAACTAAGAGGGGTCACAACTACCCGTAAATCGGCTACTTACAAGAGAGCGTCATTATGAGGTGAGAATTGATAGGGGTCACATCCACCTGTAAATAGGTTACATACATGAGAGGGTATTCGCGAGGTGAGAATTAAGATGAGTTACTACAATTAAATAGAGTCTCTCCATGAAGATGGAAAATCATAAATGCCACGGTCACCCTCCAATTGATTACTAATAAATAGAGTCTTTTAATGATTAGGGAAATTCACAAGTGGCTACGAAATAATGAGTGTTTTTTAGGTTGAAAACCCGAAAGGGCGACCTAGGAAAAATATAGAGAGGCATGATTGTAAACTTGAAAATCACAATCATGGTAAAAGATGATAAAAAAATCCCGATGAGCTGAAAACCTTTAGAGGCAGTCCATGCAAAAATAAGGAAATTGAGAGGCACAGTTAGAAAAATCCCGCAAGTATTACCGTGCCAAAAGGAGAGAACAAAGAGAGGAAAAAAAAAATCCTGCTAGGTTGTAGTGCAATGCGCATCCTATGCAAAACTTAGGGAAAACATTTCATATCATCATCCATGTGTTAGCCCACCGTGTTCAAAGTCACGCTATCCCAGTTATGCTATACTTTGGTCACTCCAAATTGGTTTCTAGTAGTTCAACATTGTCACAGATATGTTTATTACTAGATATCTTCACACAAATGGCGCAACGTTTTCCCAGATATGCTAGTCGTTCTGACATCACAGACATAATCCTCGTGTCCAAAGTTGCGTTGTCCCACATATGCTAGCCTTTGGCTCGCTCTAGTCGATCAATTGTATCTCTGTGATGTCCCTGATATGCTCGCTACCAGTTACCGTCTTCATAAAACGCAGAGTTGTCCCAGATATGCTAGTCGTCTTGCCGTCACATGCATAACCTCGCTTCCAAAGTCACGTTGTCCCAGATATGCTAATCTTTGGCTTGCTCTAGTTGGTCTTGAGTAGCTCCGCGCTATCCCAGATATGCTTGCTACCCATCACCATCCTCCAGAAGGCGCAATGATGTCCCAGATATGCTAGCCATAAAACCAACCTAAATGTTTCATTTTTCTAAAGTTGCGTTGTCTCTGCTATGCAATTCTTTGGCTCGCTCATTTTGTAGGTGGAATGCTGCCCCAGATATGCAGTCTTCAACCATGTTCACTGGCGTAACGCTATCCCAGATATGTTAGTCGCCACATCATAAGCATATGAACTGATTTAGAAACTTTATAGCCCAAAATCGATGTCACCTTATCTTTGGACAAGCACTCCTTGAATATGTTCTACATGTGCATGTCCAAAGAGGGGAAAACTGTAGTCACTCGATTTTGACCTAGATTTTGACTTGTTCAGGATCGCGACACAAGGCGAGTCATTATGAAGATTCCAGATATAGCGAGTTACGAAGTTTCCAAAAACAGGTTTCATGCATATTTAGTAGAATAATATATAGAGTATATTATGAAATATTTAGACAATATTTCATAAATATTTTATATTGTATAATATATTTGATTGCATATCCACTTCCTAGTTTAAAAAACCATAGGAACTTGTATCAATAGGAGTGTTATGCATTGTGTAAAAGGAGGCAAAAAGAAATAAAAATCATGTTGCGTGGAAGAAAACACAATAGTAGTATAACATCATCTGCATTGTTCACTCTCAAGGTTTGTTTTATACAATATAGTTATTTTGCTTCAATCTATTGAGCTAAGTTGTCATGTCTACTGCCTCCACAAAAATGCGCAACAAAGGTATACAAGATTCTCTCTCTATATTATTTCATGTTTATATTCAAATTTTAATTATTTATTTACATTACCTAATTGTTTGTTACGTTAATTGATAATTTTACTATCAACATACAAATTTGTGAAAACACTACATTTTACTCTCTTTCTGTATATTTGTGTATTTATTTTAATTAGTTTAATTCTAATTCATAAGGAGATTTAATTATTGTAATGGATATATTATAATTTATTTGTTAATATCCTATAAAAATAATAACAAATTAAGCAAATAGACTACCGAAAGGAGAAAAGTTTAATATGTTTTATTTCGTAACAGAATACCCAAACTTTGATCTTTGAACGTAGACCGTTTTGAAATCCTAGGTTTTTAATTTAATTATTTTCCTAGGTAATCAAGGCTTCTAGGTAGCCTTAATTAACTAGTGGCGACTCTAATTTGTTTTTCATTCAAATATTACTTTTAAGTCGGATTTTAGGTTTGAGAGTACTATTAATAAAACCAAGTTTGTTTTTTCCTAACTATGTAAACTGAATTGCCCTACTCAACATTGCATAATTCTCTGGACCAGTTAATACAACATATATCACATTTGTTCCAGGATTATCACTTGCATACAAGTAAAGGGGTAGTGCAAATCTAAAGTGGTCATTGCATCATGATCTACCTCATTGGTGACATATGTTTTTGGCTCCTGAAGAGGTTTCTCCTCAGCCATATCGACAAACAAAATCACAGGACCACAAAGAATCTAACATACCAACAAATAATATATCCACAGTCACAACAAGTGAACAAAATCCGAGGGTAGGACATGCAAACCACAACAACCCAGAAATGTTCTAACCACAAGTACATCAAACAAAAGTCGAGGGTAAAACCGTGTAAAAAATAGCGAACAAGCCGAAGGTAAAACTACCATTCACAGTTCCAACAAGAAACAATAAGTCGAGGGTAAGATATGATGACCGAGATCGGGGAATATCAAGAGAAACAATGAAGAATCGCAACCGAAATCGCACAAAACTCCGACTAGGTATCTAAAAGGATGAAGAGATCCCAAACAAAGAGGTTGTGGAACCTTTACAAGATTTTGGAAAGACAGTCGCAAACCACATGAGTCAAGGAATATCAAACGTCACATCCAAAAACCGAACAGTTTACGATGAGGGAACCGTAGATCACCTTCAATCTCAGTCTTAAAGGTGAGAATATGATGAAAAAAACCAGGATCGGGGTGATTAGAAGCATGATCTGCCTCTATAGCTCTGATACCATGTTAATTTCAGGGTTAAACAGAGAGACGGAAACCCTAGAAATGACGAAGAGATACTTTGGGATAATCAGAAGTGGTTCTTTCATTTGACATTTTTTTCACCCTTAAATACTAAAATCTAGCAATAATAATTGTTTCTTACATCCCAAAGTTAAAGACTGACTAAAAACAACCCAAAACAACCGAAATAGAATACAACAGCAACAAACAATATTACTAGGGCCAATTAACACGGGTCAAACCAAAAGAAGAACCTGAAAGAACATAGCTCAGCCCAAGCCAGCCCATGAAGAATGCAACATGCATCTTTAATACTTCAACACTAGGGCTGTCGATGGTTAGGGTATGGTCAGGGTATGACAAATACCATAACCATACCATATTTTTAAACCACATACCGTAACCATAACCATAACCATTATGGGTATAATTTTCAATACCATAACCATTAAAATAACCGTGGTTATTAACCCTGGTTTTACCTGTATACCCATATTCATTCCACACATGTAATTTAATAAAATATCGAAAATTTTATTTTAAAAAATACATCAATCTATATTACCATGGTTGGACTTTGGCGCCTTCAATCTTCAACAATTTCAAAATTTCAATTATATAATTTATATTTAGTATATTACATAAATTAGTTTATTAATAATAAATAAATATTATATTTATATAATAACCATGGTTATGACCATGGGTATAACTCAAATACCATAACCATGACCATTATGGGTAGAAAATTCATCACCATAACCGCACCGCACCATAATGGTACGGTTAACCATATTAAACAGTAACGGTTATAACCATGGTTATGGGTTTTTCACTGCACCATTGCCGACCCTATTCAACACCTTTGAAGGGGCATAACAAATATTTTTTTACATACAAATGAATAATATATATATAAAGAGTAAAGTAAAATTAAATTTCCATTTGGATATTTACCATTTTTGTATCTGATGGATCTTGGCCTTCGGGCCTCGACCCTTAAGGATCAGGCCCAAGAGTCAGGCCCACCCGATCCACAACGCAATAAAAGCGACGCGTTAGATGACCTGTGAAGTCGCTACGGACCTTTCTCATCATTATTGGCGCGTCCCACGACCCAATGACTCATTGTCCACTCACAGACATATAACCGCTACGACACTTAATGTCAAGTTCCTAGACGCCACAATGAAGACGCACACCAAGATCAACATAGAGGCGCAAACACAGCACAAGGCGCAAGCACAATGCTATAGGCCATACAGGAGGGAATGAGGTGCAAAAGTGATAGGCGTGAGGCATAGGGCACAATGTCACTATGCACAAGACACTGGGCAACACAGGACACAAGACAGCCATGGTCACTTAACCAGGTGCCTCTTGGGACAACCATGGTAAGGAGTAACTAAGCTCAAGTTAGTGGTGAGGGTTATAAATACCCTCACCAACTTTATCATCGGAGGGGAAACGATGGGAACACCCCGGGATTTCCTTCCCTGCAGGTTTGTGGAGCGCCCAACACGAGACTCCCGAGAAGGAAGTTGCAACACAATATCCAACATTGGCACCGTCTGTGGGAAGCTTAAGCAAAACCAGCCATGGCTCCCCACACCACCAGAGCAAAGAACCGTAGAAAAATCACCAAATATTACTCGCTTCATATCCTGCAACAATCCTTGGGAAACCCTACTGTTTCGCCCCAAAATGAGATACTTCAGGATGGGCAAACTTCCGAACTTCACCCTCAAGGCGCATCATCAAGACAACCTACTATCTTAGAAGCTGAAGCTGCCAAGCTAGCACACTCTCAGATCGCCTCGAAAGGCAGAAGTACAGCCATAAACTGCCTTGACTCCCGCGCTCATCGCGACCCTGAAGAACTTCTCGACAGGAGAGAACAAAGAACTGATGTTCGAGCCGCCACTCGCCATGCAGAGGCCGCCAGGGAAGAAGAATCTACTTCCGGACCGCGCCTCCAAACCTCACATCTGGTGCAACAACCCTCTCTTCCCATGAATGGCGCTACTACAATGGCACTACCTCCTGGAGCCATCACCATGGAGGAAATTGAAGAGATGATCTCCCAAAAGGTAAAGGAGCAAAATGGTCGGGTTATGCTCTGTCTCCGGGACAGAGTGTCGCATCCCTTCGCTCCCGAAATACCGACCCTAACTATAGCACACCACGTGCAACCTTCCAAGCTTGAGCGCTACAAAGGCAGAAGAGATCCGGTGGAGCACATACAGAGGCACAAAACCTCTCTCCTAGGGCGAACGAATGACGATAATCATTTCACGCTTCTCTTCTCAGCAATTCTGGGAGGCGTCGTTTCGCATTGGTTCTTTGGACTCCCCAAGGCTTTCATCAGGACTTGGAGTTCATCGTTCAGTACATGGGCGGGCGACAACTGCTAAAAAGTGTACGAAATTTTGACACCATTAAGCAAGGGAATGAAGAAAGCTTGGGCAATTTCTATACGAGGTTTAATAAGGAATTCGTAGGGATTGACCAAAGAACACGCTACGGCCAATTGTAGGATCTTGAAGAGGGATATAGAGAACCTCATCAAAAGGGGGTTTCTCAAAAATGTTATAGCGCGTCAGGAAAGGAGTAGGAGTCCCAGAATGGAAAGAAGAGTGTCGTCCAAGAAAACCCCTGTCGCATCAGGTTCCAATAGGGAGGAGCTAAATGTGATAAGTGGTGGTTTCGCCTCAGGAAGAGAAACGGACGTCGCTATGGAGGTATACACTCCTCAAATTGCAGGAACTTTTAAGGTTGGGAAGCGCCCTAGAGAATAAGAGGAAGTAGTCATCTCCTTCTCTGAAAAGGATATGGGGCATGTAACCTCGCCTCATGATGACACCCTCGTCATTACAATGGGAATTGATAGGTTTGACGTGAAGAAGATTTTGGTCGACTCAAGAAGTTCAACATATGTCTTATTCCTTGACACCTACAAATGGATGGGGAGGAAGGAAAAAGACTTAAGGAATGTCAATTTTCCCTTGATGGGATTCGCTTCGCTTACCACATATCCGGTAGGGGCTTTCACCCTTCCGGTATAGATAGATGAAGGGTGGAAATCCTTGAGTATGGACATTACATTCATCGTGGTATACGCTCCTGCATCATACAACGCCATTCTAGGGCGCTCGACCCTTAATCCCAACAAGATGATCCATTCCACTTACCACCAATTGCTGAAGTTTCTGACACCGCATGGAGTCGGAGTAGTGAAAGGAGATCAACTGGCAGCCCGCAGTTGCTACGTTAACTCAACGTGTCACCACGTTCTGAAAGACAAAGGAAAAGAGGCTCAGGCGATCCAGGCGGAGGACCCTCGAGAAGAGAGGAATCGCCCACAACCAGTTGATGGTTTGAAAAAGGTGAAGGTGTGGAGGGCCCGGGAAAAGAAGTGCAAATAGGGGCGTCACTCCCAGAAGAAGAAACCAAGGCATTGTCAATTCTCTTGGTAGATTTCAACGAGCTGTATGCTTGGAAGCCCAGTGATATGTCGGGTATCAGTAAGGAGATCATCGCCCACTAGCTGAATATTGACCCGAGCATTAGGCCAATCGCTCAAAACCGACGCGCCGTAGGAGAAGAAATGGCAATCGATATAAGGCAAGTGGTAGGAAAGTTGGTAGATGTCAACTTCGTGAAGAAGATTAGGTTCTAAACGTGGGTGGCGAATCCAGACTTGGTAAAGAAGAATAATGGAAAATGGCGCATGTGCGTCGACTTCAGGGACCTGAATAAGGCGTGTCCCATGGATTATTATCCATTTACAAGGATTGATCAGCTAGTGGACGCTACGTCAGGCCATGAGCTACTCAATTGTATGGACGCCTACTCGGGGTATAACCAAATTCAGATGATCGAAGGCGACACCCAACACACGGCTTTCTACGTAGATAGCGACGTCTACTATTACACTATAATGCGTTTCAGTCTGATCAATGTCGGGGCGACCTACCTAAGGATGGTGAACAAACTTTTCGCTGGAATGATATGGGACACCATGGAGGCGTACGTGGATGATATGCTGGTCAAATCCATTAAGGGTGTGGATCACGTGGAGGATTTGAGAAGAACATTCGAGCGTACGCGTCTCCATCAAGTGCACCTTAACCCAAGCAAATGTGCTTTTGGTGTATACTATGGAAAGTTCCTAGGCTACATGGTGAGTCATAGGGGGATTGATGTGAATCCGAAGAAGCTAGAGGCAATTGAGAAGGTGAGAAGCCCCGCCTGTCACAAGGAGGTCCAATGCTTGAATGGGAGACTAGCGACGCTCAGTCACTTTATGGAAAAGGCTGGGGACAAGTCCCTCCCATTCTTCCAGGATTCGAAGATTCATCTTAAAGTGCTCCCTCCCCTAGCTAAACCAACAAAAGGCGACACAATTTTACTGTACTTAGTCATCAGTCCAGTAGCTGTAAGCTCTGTATTAGTCGAGGAGATTGGCAATGGACAAGTACCCATGTATTATGTTTCCAATGTTCTTGCAAAGGCTGAAATGAATTACCTAGAAGTTGAAAAGTCCCTCTATGCGCTGGTAGTCTCGGCTAGAAAGCTTCGCCTTTACTTTCATGAACACAAAATCATTGTTCTAACAAATCAACCCTTAAAACACTTCCTGCAAAAACCAGACGCTTCAGGAAGAATGATTAGATGGGCGATTGAATTAAGTGAATTTCATATTAAGTTCAGACCCAGAGCAACTATAAAAGGGCAGGAGCTGACTGATTTTATTGTGGAATCCACGTGTCCACCCGAAATGCCGGTACAAGAACCTGAGTAAGTAAACTAAACTTGGATTCTCCATCCGGATGGGTCATCTTAAATCGATGGCTCGGGGCAGGATTGGTATTAACACCTCCAGATGGTGGCGCTCTTCTGCGATATGCCTTGATACTCATCTTCAATGCCACCAACAACGAAGCGAAGTATGGAGCGTTGATTACTGGTCTCGGACTTGCCAAAGGATTGGGCGTCATTCATCTCAATGTTTGCTTCGATTCGCAACTGGTAGTAAACCAAGTCAGAGGCGAATACGTTGCAAAGGGCGAGAAGATGAGGATATACTTGAAGAAGGCAAAAATGTTAGTAAAAGGATTCAAAAGCTTTCAAATAGAAATCATTCCTAGGAAGCTAAACATGGAAGCTGATGCATTAAGTAAATATGCATGGCAGACGATGCTTCTTCAGGTGCATTTCGTGGAAAACATATAAAAGGGGCAACCCCCATTAGGATGTATTTGGAAAATGGCGAGCTGCCGGAGGAAGAGATAGAATCCATGTGAATATTGAGGTTGACCCCAAGTTATAAGATCATTGAAGGGACGTTATGCAATAGGGGATTCTCCACACCTTTTCTTAAATGCGTCTGCCATGAAGGGGCAAGATCCATTGTCCTCAAAATCCTCAACCAATGATATTATTAGCCTACCATGAACAAAAAGGCAAAGGAGTTGGTTCAGAAGTGTGAATCATGTCAAAAATATAGTCCGAACATAGCGCGCCACTCTGCAGATTTAACCTCAAGTAGCTTCGCTTGACCTTTTGCACAATGGGTAATCGACTTGGTCGGACCACTTCTTAGGTATAAGCAGCATACATACGTCATAGCAACGATTGAATACTTCTCTAAATGGATTGAGGGGAACACTTTAGCGTCGACTACGAAATTTCAAGTGATCATGTTCCTAAAATCTAGAATTGTTTCTAGATATGGGATTCCAAGTGTACTTGTGAGCGAAAATGACCCTCAATTCGTGGGCAAAGCGTTGAAATGATTTTGTCAAGAGTTGAAAATAGAACACAGGCATGCCTCAGTAAGACATGCGCAGACGAATGAACAAGTTGAGGTGACCAACAAAATGGTACTGAACGGATTGAAAAAAGAGGCTAGACTCCCTACAAGGTAAGTGGATAGAAGAATTGGAGAATGTTATTTGGGTGCTTCGAACAATACCCAAACAAGCAACGGTGGAGACGCCCTTTGGCTTGGTGTATGGTTCGGAAGCAGTCACACCGATAGAAATAGCGGTCACTTCGCATGGAGTAAAACACTTTAATGAGATGACAAATGAGGGCAAAAGGCTTTTGGAATTAAACTTGGTGGATGAGAACAGATGGGCATCTGAACAGCTCCAAGGAAGGATGCTCCTCGCCACAACGCTATACTACAATAGGCGAGTCTTTGCTCACTATTTTTTTTTTGTGTGTGTAGGGGGTAGATTATGGAGAAGGAATGAGAAGTCAACAAGCTATCGCCAAAATGGGAAGGGTCGTACAAAATCGTCGCCATTCCCCATCCAAACACCTATATATTATAAGATGAAGAACAAAATACTTTGAAGAACACCTTCAATGCGGAGCATTTGAAACAATTCTACGCTTAGGCGTTTCTATATTACCAAGCAATTTCTACTTAGTCAAATTTATGAAGTTTGGTGGGTTATATGCAAATAGCGGTTATCCATAATAGTGATTAGAATATTAAAGACATTCTAGACGAAGGGGATTACAAAGGCTAAAGCGATTCAAGGGTTAAGGTGTGTTGAATGCTCAAAGTGTTACAAACAGTTACGCAAAAAAATGAGAAAATGGAAACGCCAAAATAAATCCATAACAAGAATTGCGATTGTCATTATAAATATGCCTCGCTAGGAGGGCTTGACAAAATAAATAAAACATACAAATGAAGACTACAAAATAAGAGTCAGGCATCGGGATCTTCTCTAAGAGGAGAGAGCTGGAGAGGTGCCTCGAATTCAGGCAGCGGGGCACTTCTGTTGCCTCAGAGTCAGGAAGGGGAAGCGCTTGGAATGTCGAAGAGGAGAGGGTTCAGGAGATTCCTCTTCTTCGTCCCACGAGTCATCATCGTCTTCAGTCACTTTCCTTTTTGACGCCTCCACTCTGGCCTCGTAATTCAGAAACTTCGTGAAGGAGGGAAGCGTTGTAATAGGAAAGGTGACATCAACATGCAGGATATCCTTACGAATAACCACGAAGGCATTCACCAAGGTTTCCCGACTCCAATGTGCCGCCTCTTTTTCGAAGGCCTTGCTACCTTTGAATGCCTCAACCGCCTCAGAAATACGTTTGGGAAATTCCCCCTCTATGATTGAGACCTCCTGCTCCGTCTTGACGGCGTGGTGCTCAAGTTGTTGGAGAAGATCAATGACTTTGCTGGTGGCCTCAACCGCCTGCGCCTTGGCCGCCTCAGCCAACTTCACATGTACCCCTTGCAGCTCTTGGGCGTGCTTCAAGGACTCGAGCTCAAGCTCATCCCGAGCAGCCCTCTCAATCCTCAGGCGACGCTGGGCGCGCTTGAGATGAAACTCAAGCTCCCTAACCCGCTTGAGTCCCCCGACGGTGGCGTCCCTCTCCTCAGAAAGCTCCACAGTGGTGCTCCCCATTTGGAGTTGCAGTGGGAAGAGCTCAAAACAAACTATTAGGACAAACCACTTAGAAAGATTTTGGAAAACTTATAGACGGAACTGATACTTGGGGAAATAGGGTAAGGCCCAGGCGCACAAGGTTGTTCAGAGCGCCACCATACTTATCAATGGATGTCATATCAGCAAGAGGACAGGCGCCAGTGAGGAGGTGGAGACCCAGATTCGGATCCAGCAATGTGGTCCCCCTCACCAGGGGAACGTATTGGAGTCGCTCACAAGTAGTCCAAGCAGCTTGGCATGGGTTCTCGTGAGCGATCAACTCTGGAACGCCATCCACCTTGAGGTCCCGGTGCAGGTCAAACGCTGGACCCGTATATGAAGCGTAGCACCCCTCTTGGTTACCTGGAAGGAGCAGACGCGTCTCCTAGTTGGAATAAGTGGGTGGAGGCAATGACTTATCCACCCCAGATAAGGAATCCCTCACTGTAGTTTTCTTCTTCCTGGAAGAGGGAGCGTTGGGACTCTTTCCGATGTATACGGATTTGTCATCCTTGATACTCTTTTCTGTGGAAGTACCATCAGGAAACACATGGTAAGTACAAGCTATCCACCTGTCCATCACGACAGGCGTGCCCCACTTCTTAGTATAGAGAACATTTAATCTTCTAGATAAGAGGGAATCGTTGCAATAGTGAGAGTAAGGGACCATACCTTTGAAAAGAGCAACTGCCTCTTGGGAAGCAGGACTCAGCGTTGAAGGATCCACTGACAACGGATCCACTTTATCTTCAGGGCGCGCCTTCTTCTTCGAAGAGCTGTGCCTCTTCCTTTTCTTCGAATCATCCGTGGGGTCCTTGCCCTTTTCCTTTCCTGTTCAATCGGTAGATCAAATGCAATGTGAGCACGCGAAACAATGTTATATGCAAAGGAAAATAAAACAAGTTATTACCCGCGAAGTAGAAGAGCGACGTTGTACTTGGGAGATGCCATCGTTGAATAAATCTTCCTTCGTGCTCTCCTTAGTTATCCACTAAGCGCACCCATCTATATGATCGGCATATTCTAGGTGGAGAGACTCCTTATCCCATGGGGATAATTCATCATCGGAAGGCATCGGATCGCGAAGCACCTTGGATGTAATGCACCAAGGAACACCCCTTGGAAAAAGAAGTAGGAACTCTTCCAATTGGAGTTCCTTGTTCTAAAACTCGTGGCTAGGGGTAAAACAGAGCGCCAATTTTGATATTTATTATTAGGGAATCGACTGACAAAACTGAATACGCTGAAGCGATTCGGAACTATCATATAAAAGTGATGGAACAAAACTAAGGAATATGTATAGCCCCTCTTCTCACACAACATCCTAAAGCCTATCCAGGTGCGAATGGAATTGGAGGAAAACTGGGTGGGGGAGACTTCATAGTACCGACACGCATCAACCAGGTTTGGGCATATACGAAACCTCAACCCCACATCAATCTGCAGGTGATAGATGACTTCCTCGCCCTGACCCGACCTAGAAGTAGGATGAGCTTTTTCTGGGTCGCTCTCATCCGAAATAGGAAAACGCAGAGAGAAAGCGCTGCTCAGACACGCTTCCTCTACCGCCTTATTGAAGATCCACTTAGATATTATATTGGGTTTTGGGTCGCTAAAACCAGGGGAAAGAAAATGTTAGCCTCACCTCTTGCTGAATCAGTCGTCATTTAAGAAAGAAGGCGTTCATGTCGGGGATAGAGGCTTGACTCAAAAAGGGTGCAACGAGCTATTTTGGGCGATCGGAAAGCTTAGGGCGATCGGAAAAGGTGCGAAAGAGTTGCCAAAATTCTAGAGAGAATGCAAAGCAAAATCTAAAGAGAGAAAGAGACAGAGAGGTAAAAGTGAAAAAATGAAGGGGGAATGGCCAATTTATAGAGGAGCTTCCAAGAGGAGACGAACGGTCGGACTACCCCTAGGAGGCAATGATTGCCCGAAACCCTCGGGAATCCCAAGGGTTTCTGACGATTGACTCGAGTCTGTTCAGTTTTTCCTGCCTCTGTTTGAAATTCAAAATTCAAATTTGAATTTCAAACAGACGAGACACGAGTAGCGCGCCATAAGCGACTCGCAGTACCAACAACAACCGGTAGGCCAAACTCACGGTTAAGTAAAGGGAACACCATAACCAGGGAAAATAGCATCATCAAACCCAACATGAGCGACACTCATATTAGGCTTTGGGGGCAGATGATGGATCCTGGTCTTTGGGTCTCGACCTTTAAGGATCATGTCCAAGAGTAAGGTCCACCCGGTCCACAACACAATAAGAGCGACGCGCCAGGAGACATGTGAAGTCACTATGAAGCCTTTCTTATCATTATTGGCGCGCCCCACGACTCAATGACTCATTGTCCACTCACGGACATACAGTCGCTACTACGACACTTAATATCAATCTCCCGGACGCCATAATGAAAAGCAGCGCCAAGATCATCATAAAGGCGTAAACACAGCACAAGGCTGGAGGTCAGACAGGAGGGGAGGGGGAGCAAAAGCGATAGGCGTGAGGCATGGGGCACAATGCCACTATGCATAAGACACAAGACAACACAGGACACAAGACAACCATGGTCACTTAACCACGGGTCACCTGAGACGACCATGGTAAGGAGTAACTCAGCCCAGGTTAGTGGTGAGGGTTATAAATACCCTCACCCATATTCATTCTAAGACTAATGTGACTTATCATATTTTACCATATATACCTTCTCTACCAAACGAAATCTCCGACTAACTTAATTATCGGAGGGGAAACGACGGCAACACCTCAGGATTTCCTTCCCTACATGTCTGGAAAGTGCCAGCACGAGGCTCCAGAAAAGGAAGTTGCAACGCAAGATCCAACTGTATCCTTGCTTTCTTCGTCCTTCATGCAAAGCTGAATGCGGACCTCCTTCTGACCCCAAAAAGGAACTTCCAGCAATAATGCATCCAATCGGTGGAAAAGAGCAAAGAAGATAAGAAAAAAACAAAGAACCACATAGAGACGGACATATGTGTCTATACATGGAGACAAAATTACAAACAAAAAGAAGAAGACCACATCCTCGTACTATTGCTAATCAAGAACATGACATAGATCAATGTTTTTTTCATTGATAATTTACAATATGGTTGGACTACGTTATCGGGTGCAACCGAAATGGTTCGGTTCGGATCTAATAAAGAATATGATATAAAATTATGTTTTGTGTTTGTATAATGGACCGAAATATTGCATCTCTATGAAGTGTGATAAGCAAAATATTAATTATCATCTAAAGTGTAATTAATTTTTATAATGAGAGCATGGGGTCCGTTTGGGGTTCTATAATTCCATGAATATTTCAAATATCTATTGTTCACACACAAGAAAGGAGATCCACTCCCTCTACTTTGTGTCTGGAAGCAGGTATTGACTATCATATATCGCCCACAATACTGTAAACCCTAGCAGTTGTTTTTTCTGTAAAGGGATAACAGTTCAGGGATTATAAGGTAAATAATTAAAATATAAAATGATTTTTTGTTTTCAAAAAGTGAGTATTCTAAAAAAAATAGAAAAGTAAATATATATATATATATATATATATATATATAATCTGATTATACGCGCTACCCACGATAGCGCGTTATATGTTTTTTTTTACAAAAGGCGTTACCCGAGGTAGATATTAAAAATTAAATTATGTATCTATTAAAAAAAGTATTGTAAGTAGATATTTTAATTGCGATTCAAATTATGCAAAACAAAATAATAAATTTGGACTTACGGATTGACTGTACGCTCCGCCGTAAGTTGAGATATGTAAATTTGACTTAAAAAATATAACTCAGACATTGTAAGTCCAAACTCAACTTAACGATATTTATGGCAAAATTCAATTAGCTACCTACTCTAATTTTCTGGAATAAATATATATTTAATATTTTTTAACCTAATATCCTTTTGCCTATAATTTGACCGGAATTATAAAATGAATTAGTTGAGAAAATTTAATTATATACTTTAACTACATTATAGTGCGTAGATAATTTAACTACAACATAAATGACGCTAACTATGCGTTGATTTTTGACTTTCAGACTAACCGTATAATACGAGTGATAAAACAACTATACAAAAATTAACACCCATATTATAAGGTCAGACTGAAAATAAAAACAATTAACGTCTCGTAAGCGTTATTTATGTCGTAATTAAATTATCCAAGTACTGAATTTTTTTTTTTGAATAAGTATATAATTAAATTTCTCATCTAATTTATTTTATCATTTCGGTCAAATCATTAGACAAACGATGTTAGGTTAAAAAATTAAATATATATCTAATCAAAAAAATCCCAAAAACAATAGAGTATGTAGATAATTGAATGTTGACACAAATGTCGTTAACCGTGCTAATTTTGGACTTACAGGGTGTGAGTTATATTTTTAAATCAAATTTCCATATCTCAACTTACGGCAGAGCGTGCAGTCAATTTGTAAGTCCAAATTTAATATTTTGTGCATCATTTGAATCACAATTAAAATATCTACGTACTATAATTTTTTTAATAAATATATAATTTAATTTTTAATTTAATATCGAGATGTCAAAAATAAAAATAGAATAGTAAATGGCGCTACCCTGGGTAGCGCCTTTTGCCTTGCGCTACCCTGGGTAGCGCCTTTTGCCTTGCGCTACCCTGGGTAGCGCCTTTTGCCTTGCGCTACCCTGGGTAGCGCCTTTTGCCTTGCGCTACCCTGGGTAGCGCCTTTTGCCTTGCGCTACCCTGGGTAGCACCTTTTGTAAAAAAAGGTAGCACGTATACCCAAATTTCAAACTATTATTTTTATATATTTAATTTTCTATTTTTTTTCGGGGGGGGGGGGGGGGGGGGGGGGGGGGTAATTACTTAATTGGTTACACATGTTTGGCCATTGTTCAGAATGGTTACACATGTTTCAAAATGTGACTAATTGGTTTTGCTATCTTACTAACTTGTTTTTCTACTGTTCATCGTCAGAAATCACCGTTAACTCATCCATGTGCCTAGCACGTGACCTGACCCATATGAAATTACAAAAGTGTCTTTGACTCCTTTATGATAATTGAATAGCAGATCCCATGAAGTCCCACCTACTTCATGAAGATGCCCATAAAGAAGGAAAGCAGCGCGTTCGTCCCTTCCCCCATTTGTTGTTGAATATTTTGTTGAAATTGAAGCAAGAAGATGTATTATGTACTGAATGTTATTAAATGGTTATATATGTTTCCGTGTAATGTGATTAAATGGTTACGTATATTTTCTTAAAATGTTGTTAATATGTGAACTTGTAAGCGTAGTATGTGATTAAATAGTTAAGCATATTTTATATAAATGTGAAACGGATACAGTGTCGTAACAGTATGAACAAAACCATTTCATTCCAAGGTTCACAGAAACATCCATTTACAACAAAACATCCAGAACAACAAGGTTGACAGAACAAAACATATTTCCAGCTACCACAAAAACCAATTCAATGTAGAACCCCACTATGAATTCAACGTAAAAACCAATTGATCAATGTAGAACCAATTCAACGTAAAATCCAATTGATCGGGGTTTAGGGTTTAGGGTTTCATTCGAGCATGGCCATGCATCTTTGCTCGGCATCTTGGCGTATCTACAAATGTTTCTCTGCCTATATATACGAAAACATGAAGTGAAGTTTAACCCAGCATTCCCAGAACTTCAAATAGTATTAACAATAGAGATCGATTTGGGTCTACATACCTTAACATTTAGATGTAGTTTACTTTGCATCTCCATTTGTGCTCTTAATGCCTCCTATACTTCATACCTTCTGTTCAACCACAACAAAGTTACTGATCTGAATCTTCGAAAATGAACAAAATAATAAAAATATTTGATATGGAGAAGATCAGTTAAATCTTTTCCAGACTGCTTCCCCAATCTGTATTTCTGTAATCAACACAAAAGAAATTATTTATGTCAAATTATTGTATTTATACTTATTTTGAGAAAACCTAGGCATTTTAAGACATAGAAACCTACAAGTGACTCTTCAAATGGAAGAGAGTGAGTCATTTGACATTCATTGTGCGCATGATCGTTTTTTGGGTCGCTTCTGTGCAATAGAGATTCTCTCATCATAACAAGCTTTCCGGAAGAACTCGATTAAAGAAATTATTTGAGTTCACAATTTATTTGTAACTGTCATTGTTACTAATTCCAATTGGTGATCTTTACATGTAAAAAACAATTGCCTATATTTTCTCTACAAGATAAACAAATTTAAATCTTTGAGAATTGGTATTCAAGAACATGAGGTCAATTGCAAAACAATGCATCAAATTCATCATAAGAAACACATAGCTATTAGTAAATAGCTTAGTAGTTCTTTAACATATTCAACCACAGAGATAATGCAATTAAATCGTCAATAAAGTAGCCTAAAAAGGATGTACACCGACTAACACACAATTAAACCCTAGGAAATGAGAAATAGATGAGTCAAACTAAGAATGAAAAAATACTCGAGCACAAGAACTCTTAATGAATCCATCGAACCACAACGAGAGTTGCGATTTCTGTAATCCTCACTCGTTTAGCCGACGCAAACAAAAAACCGAAAAATAGAACTATGCATGAAAAAAGAAATAAAGGACAGAGAGTATACCTGAGCTTTCGCACAGAGGTGGAACACTTGGGGAGAGGAGATGCAACTGGAAAGTCTCACAGCCAAAAATCGCAATGAACCATTCTTCTGACAGAAATGGGGGGGAATAGGGGAGGTTCATCAAAGGTGATAGAAGGGCATAATGGTCTTTTCAAATGTCGTAAATTAGTGAAACAGGGGTCACGTGTTACGTGCATGCAAAATTGATAGAAAATTTGACGGTTTACTAACGAATTAACCAATTAATCACATTATAAAATACATGTCTAACCATTAAGTCAAACAGCAAAACCAATTAATCACATTTTGAAACATGTGTAACCATTCTGCACAATGGTCAAACATGTGTAATCATTTAAGTAATTAACATTTTTTTAATCATACTCACTTTTTGAAAAACTTCATAAAAATAAATATATATTTTTTAAAGCAAAGTTGACAATCTTCTATAGGGGTGGCAAACAGATCGTGTTGTGTCTAATCGTGTCGTGTCAGTAACAATATCGTGTTAATAAATTTATCGTGTCGAAACGAATAAATTTTAAACGTGTCTCGAATACCCAAAAACGTACACGGCACGCACGGGATACACGACAGGGTAAGACAAGAGAATAGTCACTCCGTCAAAATATTAATTTAATATCATGTAGACCAATGACCCACATATCAAATATTAAACTAATAAAAAAATATATTATACTTATCTTAGCCAATATGCCAAGAAAGATATGAATGAGTGGTAAGAGTGGAGAAGATCTATATTTATAAATGCGTGAAAGGAGTGGAGGATGCTTGATGACCGATGTGGTACTCTTGGATAAGGGGGAAGACTAGTGGAGGACTGGGCTGCTTGTGGGAAGGAGATGGATTGGAATGATGTCCAACCCAAAGTATACCAAGCCCAAAAATGTATATCTTATTTCTAATACACTCCCATAATTTATATTTATACTTAATTAATATATTTAATTTTTAATTGCAAATATTTATATGTTCATACTTATTATATTATTCATTTTAGTCTATATAATACTTGTTCATACTTGATATAGATATACATTATATATCATTTATGTATATATTAATTTGGCTATAATGTATATAATTATGACAAACATATAACGTATATTCATAATTTCTTATTGGTTCATGTCAAACATATAATTTTCATGCATATATGGCAAATTAAGTAAAACCACATAACTTACTCAAAACATTCTCATTCATAAAACCACACAAGTTACATATCAAGTAATTATTAAGTTTTATTTATAAGACTAAAGTATAATTAATTTTATGTATTACATATATTGTTTTCTCTAAATTAATAGTTGCATGTCTAAGTCTAACATTATATACCCAATTATAATTATGCATGCAATATAAATTTTAACACATATATCAAATATATTAATATTATGTACCCAAATTATATGTAATTTTGTGTGTTATTTGTCTTTATATATATAAATTAATAATTCCATTTCTAATATTATGTACTATATTGTATTTATGTGAGGCAATATTAAATCCTTATATTTGATAATATTAATCGTATAGTAAAAATTAAAATACAATTATTATTAAAAGAATAATATATTTACAAATATTTTTAACATTTTGTTAAATGCAATTCAAATTTTAAAGTTAGATTTAAAATAGTAATTAGCATTACATAAATGATCATTGATATTTTTTTTTACAATCAACTTATATATTTTTCAATTATTTTTACATAAAAATACAATTAATCTTTATGTTTTATATTATTCTTTGTATACTAAAAATATAAATGTAATTTCTATTAAAAATAATGTTTTTAATATTTTATTAACAATTTCTAAAATGTAATTTATTTTTATTCTTTATAATATAAGAAGGATTTATAATATATTTAATGGGCATGTACAAATGGGACTAGTTAATGGACTTGTACAAATGAGACACGATTAGACACGACACGACTGGACATGGTTAGACGCGACACGATTAGACACAGTTAGACACGACTGGACACGATTAGACACGTTTAGACACAACACAATTAGACACGTTTAGACACGACACAATTAGATGTTAGGATATACGTGCAATTATGCAATATTTGAAGGGTCAAAATTGTAATAAGAAGAATTACCTACGGCTACTTTTCTATAAATAGGTTTGAATTGTAACAGATTAAACTAATTTTAATAGAATCGGTTTTCTCAATCTCATCTTCAATCTCTCATTTTCTCTCTTTAATATGAAGATCTTGACATGGTTTCAGAGCTCAGTTGATTCTGAGTTGCTTCTTCATCTCATCTAGATCAATGGAACATACTACTCCGCCATTTGCAAACAAGAAGGTGGTCCAGCTGATTGGCGAGGAGAACTTCCAATCCTAGAATCAGCAGGTTATTCTTTCAGTATGTGGGTACAATCTGGAGTTTTATCTACTTGGAACAGACGCAGTTCCGCAATTCATTTGTGATGCTGATGGAGTCAATCAACTAAATCCAGCATATGCGAAGTCTGTTCAACCTGATAGTTCACTTGCTTTTTGGCTATTAGCCTAAGTGTCTCCACATGTTAGTTGTGGCTTGATTAGTTGTATGACGGCTTCAGCAGTGTGGCAGGATTGGATCTGGATATCTCTTCTTCTTTGACAACCAGAATCATGCGTCTGTACGATCGTTTGAAGGCCAGAAAACTGCTCCATCAATCCATGCGAGAATACCTGACAGACATCTAAACAACATATGATAGTCTGGCCAGCTGTGGATGTCCAATCGGGGAGATGCAACCGATTTTGATCATTCTCAATGGTGTTAAAGGTCACTTTGATAATGTAGTTACAGTAATTCATGCTAGTAGGAATCCATATGACATAGCCTTTGTGATCTCGGTTTTATTGGATGCGTAAGCTAGGCAATCAAATATGTTATTTGATTATCTTGTTGCTGCTAAAGTTGTGGTAAATCAGTCAACTGGTTCAATATCGTTTAATTCTGCAAAGTCTGCTCGATTGTCTGCTCCTGGTGATGGATTATTTCGTACTCCATTAGCTGCTCAGTCACAGTTTTCACAACAGGTCAAATCTGGTCAATTTCAACAAATTTCTTCATATCAGTATTAGTAGTCCAATTCTGGCAGAGGTCGTGGCAGTGGTTCTGGTACTAACAGGGTACAATGTCAATTGTGTGAGAAATTTGGGCATCTCGTTCACCAATGCTTTCATAGATTCAACATTCACTTTACAGAAGTCACTAATCCTGCATATTCCTCTCCTACTACTCCCTCAGTGAATCTGTCTTTTGCTCAGTGGGATGATCCCTCTGAAACTTATGTTTCTAGCTATCAAGCTTCTCCTCGTTATCCTACATCCCATCATTCTCATTTGACTCAATCCACTTATGTTATTTCCGACTCCTGCTCCTGTAGTATATCCTTACCTATTTCATCCATCCACACTTGTGGTTTATCAAGCACCTTATTCCACGTCTGCTTCCGTCTCCAATCCTGGCCATTATATGTTATATTCTCCTGCAAATGTTCCTACAACTAGTTCTTATTTTTTTCAACGTCACTCAGTTGTTCAACCAAATATACCTCTTCAAGCCAACCTTACCTTTGTTGCTCCGGTTGTTTAGACCGATGCAAATTGGTATCCTGATTCAGGTTCAACCAACCACCTCACTAATGTTTCTCTGAGTCCTCAACTGACAACCACTTACACAGGACCAGGTAAGGTGTTGGTAGGAAATGGTTCTTCTCTGAGTATCTCTGTTATTGGTTCCTCTGTGATTCCTACTCATGCAAAGCATTTGAAGTTGAATAATATGTTATATACTCTGAATGTCATTAAGAATTTACTCTATGTGTCTCAGTTTTCAAAGGAAAACCAAGTCTACTTTAAGTTTCATGCATCTCACTGCTTGGTTAGGTATTTGATTTCTCACAAGGTGCTTCTCAGAGGATTTGAATGTGATGGACTCTATATGCTTGATATGTCATCTTTTATGTATTTTCCTTCTGCAAACCAACCTAGTAGTTCTTTTACTAATAATGTTTATATGTCTGCTCATCTGAATTCTTCCCCTGTGGTTGATGTTATACTTTCTGAATCTGGTATTAATATGAAAGGAGTTTTTCACGATAATGTTTTGTCTATTCGCTCTGGTACTAATTCTGATTGTCTGTTGCATACTGGTGATGACATTTTGTCTTATTCTTTAAACTGCTTCGTTCATACCTTAAAGGCAGTTCAGTCTGATAGAGGTGGAGAGTTCAAGTTTATGTCCACGTATCTTGCTCAGCATGGCATCCTTCATCGAATTACTTGCCCTTACACGAGTCAACGGAATGGCATGGTGGAACGCAAGCACCGTTACATTGTGGAGCTTGGTTTGACTATGCTTGTTCAGTCTTCTGTACCCCTACAATATTGTACGAATGCTTTCTTCACTTCAGTATTTCTTATTAACTCATTACCCTCTTATTCCATAGGTAATCTTTCTCCTTATGAGGTTTTGTTTAAGTCTAAACCAAATTATTCGTTCCTTCGAGTATTTGGCTGCCTATGTTTTCCCCATCTTCGTTCATTCAACACTCACAAGTTCTCGTTTCGATCTGAGCCTTGTGTTTTCTTGGGTTATTATTATATGAATCATGGATATAATGTCTTTCGTCCTCTGGTCGTGTATATGTTTCTAGGAATGTTGTATTTCATGAGAATACATTTCCCCTTTGTCGATCCCCGTGGTAAGTTTTTTGGTTCTGTCTCTCCAAAATCTATTCCAGTTTCAAAGCCTCTTTTTATACATGTTGATCCTATGTTTCAGATAGTTGTGTCTTCTGCTGTATCCCCTGATGTTCCAACTTCATATGACTTTGCTCTATTCTATAGTGTCATCTCTACTTCTCTTTCTCTTTCTTCCATTCAGTGTACTCCTGGTTCTTCTTTTGTTCAACCCTCCAAATCTCCCACTCTGGCATCTCATCAAGTCTCCCCTTCTTCTTCTCCTATCTTTGATGATCCTATCCCTTTGGTACCTGGTTGTATGCATTATGTTACTCTTGATAGTTCTTTAGTTCCCCGATAATTCTTTACATGTTCATCAATCTAAGTCTCTTCCTTCTAATAAGTTTGAATCTTCTCTGTCAAATTCTCAAGTTCCTACTGAACCTCCATCATGTCGATATGTTCCTGAGGGTTCCTCCCTTCTTCCTATTTCTTAAGCATATGTGCCTGCCTCCAGGGCTAAGTCTTCTACTCCTATTCCTAGTACATATCCTATGATGAATAGGTCCAAGTAATCTCTTCAAGCTCTCACTTCTTTATGTTCTTTTGTGGAGGATTTGATTCACCGTAAACCTTTGTCTATACATGAAACCTTTCTTTCACCTCATTGGAATAATGATGTCCATGAACAATTGACTGAATTGCTGGACAATAAAACATGGTATGTTGTGCCCTTACCTGCTGGTAGAATTCCTATAGGATGCAAATGGATTTTTAAAATAAAACATCATGCAGTTGGCAGCATAGCTCGATATAAGGCTTGCCTGGTTGCTAAAGGTTTTTCTCAGAATACTAGGTTTGATTTTCAAGAGACTTTCATTCATGTAGTAAAGTCTGCCACTGTTAGAATTGTTTTATCACTTGTATTGCCTCACAAATGGTGTTTACGGCAGGTGGACATCAATAACGTGTTTCTTCATGCAGAACTTTTAGATGAGGTCTACATGGTACATCCCCCTAGATTTGAGCAGCAACCTTCGTATGAATTATCAAGCCTTGGAATAGTCTGCAAGTTACAGAAGCTCTGTATGGTTTGAAACTGGCTCCCCATCCCTGGTTTCAAAAGCTTAAATCTTTCCGAATTCATTCTCTTTCTTTTCA
The DNA here is from genome assembly GCA_946814005.1 of Chamaenerion angustifolium. Classification (NCBI taxonomy): domain Eukaryota; kingdom Viridiplantae; phylum Streptophyta; class Magnoliopsida; order Myrtales; family Onagraceae; genus Chamaenerion; species Chamaenerion angustifolium. The sequence continues at coordinate 6,780,157 of OX328270.1, forward strand.
TGTGTCGGTTGCTTACAGTTGTTGCTTCATCAAATTTTGTGATGATGCATTTGTCTTGTTGTTGGTGTATGTAGATTATATAGTCATCACCGGATCTTCCACTACAATGGTTGAATAGGTTCCATCAATGCTCAAATCAAGCTAAAGGACCTGGGAAGCCTTAATTATTTTCTCGGCATGAAAGTATCCACTAGTGAAGAGTATCTACTCCTCAATCAGAAAAAATATTTTCAGGAGCTGATATGCAAGTATGGTTTGTCCAATGTCAATCCTTTTCCTACTCATCTGACAGGTACATGCACTACTCGGTCAGGTATGGATGTGTGCACTGGCATGTTTCATGATGAATCTCTTTATCGAAGTACTATAGGTGCTCTGCGACATATTTGCATCACAAGACGTGGCATTAACTTTGCTATCAACAAGTTAAGTCAATATATGCAAGCACCTTGTTCCAGTCATTGGTCAGTTGTATTACATGTCATTCGATACTTGAAAGGGACATTGGATCATGGCTTTATGTTTCATTCAACTTTCAGTCCTACTAATGATTTTTCTTTGATATCTTTTTCAAATGTGGATCGGAGGGAGATGTTCTTGATAGGAAGTCTATTTTTGGGCATTATCTTCTCCTTAATGGAAATCCCATTATTTGGAGTTCTAAAAATCTATTTGTTGTTTCTCGTTCCAGCGCTGAGGCTGAATTTAGAGTCATAGCCAACTAAGCCTGTGAAATCATGTAGGTGAAGTCCCTTCTTCAGGAGATGGGTATAAAGGTCATGTCTCCTCATGTGGTATGGAGTGATAATACCAATATTGTGGCGTTATCCAAAAATCCAGTTCATCATTCCAAGATGAAACATGTCGAAATTTATCTATTTTTCATCCGTGAGATAGTACAATATGGGGAGATCATCGTTAATTTTGTTCCAACAAGTGAGAATGTGGTTGATATGTTGACAAAACCGTTAACAGAGAAGACGTATGTTCCATGCAGAAATAAACTTGGTGTATTCTCTGTTCAGGAACTTCAAGAGCTGTCATGTAATTCTTGTATGCCTTTATGTTCTGGCCTTCTAAACTGTTATCATTTGTAGTTTAAACGTACTTAGATCTATCCCATCAAATGTGTTTGTTCAACATTTTCATATGCATATAGGTTATACCATTTTGTTGTCATCAGAGTATTCCTGTTTGATGTTAACTCATTGTGTATTACATTTGTTTTCATCACTCTGTTTTCATATAGTTACTCTTTCTTATGCATCACTGCGTTTCATTGGAGTGTCATTTTCTTGTACTGGTACATAACTGGTCATTATATGTGTCTCTTCTCATCATATGTACTGATCAGCACTGTCATTTTCTCCCTTAATCTGCAATACAAGAAATATTATATCAATGTCTTGGCATAAGGCATAGTTTGATTCCAAAAATAGAGTCATCTTCACAAGAAAACGGCAAGATACTTGTGTTGATGCTCTTGAGAAAGTAAAGATGATGGTTGAAACCATCCAACTGTGTTGGTAAGATAAGATATAAAACTCTTCTGTCAAGAAAAAAACATCAATGAGAAAAGTGTGTCGATCAAAACAATATCATACCACTAAAAGAATGGGGAAAAAACATAACAGTTCACATCAAGGAAGAGAGGAAGTCAGACAGTATGCTATTGAGATGTAGATCTAAGAAGTGATCAAGTGTGTTAAGTACAACTGTGTGACATGTTTGATGTTTAAGCAATAATGCATTTGAAGGAGTATTAGAGTGAAAACATTGAGAAGATGATATGTGATGTGTACACCTGTGATAAGATGTTACTGCAAACACCTGATTTTTCTCGGGGTCAAAATACCGTACGTGAGGAACCGAGACGAGACAAATTTAGACGACGAAAAAAAAAATCTTATACCCTAAACCCAAAACTCTAAAACCCTAAACCCCAAACCCTAAAATCCCAAACCCTAAACCTAGAGGTGGCAATTCGGGTTAACCCGAACTCGACGTACTGTATGGGTCAACCCGAACCCGACCCGCCACACTGTACGGGTCAGCTTTCACGACCCGGACCCGACCTGGCAGGTCGGCGGGTCGACCCGCCTGACCCTCCTGTTCCAAACCGCCCATATAAATGGGTATCCGTAATGCACTGATACCCATTTATATGATCCCAAACCGAGATTTTCTCAGTACCCATTTGTCAAATCTTCTCTTTTAACCCACAAACCTAAGCAATTTTTAAGAATTGAAGCCACTTCGCTCAAATTCAATTATTGCCAAGAAGCAAACAAGTTTTTGACTCCAAAATAGCTCCAGCCTCACCAACTTTGGGTTTTCCACCGTTTCCAAGTCACAGAGAGAGAGAGAGAGAGAGGCTTCATTGAAGAATGGTAAGCTTAGATTAATTCTTCCACATCATCATCATCTTCTTCTTCTAGTGTTATGTTGAATTGTTGATGGACTACTTCTCCTTTCTTATTTATCTGTATTGTTTGATTTGATGATTGTGCAGCCTCTTTGCTCTGTGTTACTGCTGGATCTGTGAAGAGTGCTGCATCTGAACCATCCTTCATCAACTCATACATGCACCATCACTATCACTGCAACTTTTGATGTACAATAAATAATAGAATAAATGGATGATTGTTCTTCTTGAGGAACTTACTTGTTATAGAAATAGCAGCAGCATGGCTTACCTTACCTTACCTTACTGTATAAACTTACTACATATGTATGTATGTAGAATCCATTATTATAAAGGCAGACAATTTTAATTTCTCCTTGAAATTCATACAACTCTTTATCACAAGCAAGAAGCTAAACTGGCGAGAGCAACTGAGCAATTAATGCAGTATTATTAGAATTTAGGGTTATTTTTTGGACGGTTCGGGTCATAAGGGTCAACCTGGAATCGACCCGCCTCTTGTGGCGGGTCAGAAGGGTCAACTCGAAAATGACCCGCCATCCATTTTTTTTGACCCGAACCCAACCCAATCCCGGGTCATTTTCGGGTCGGGTCATTTTTTGATAGGTCTACCTAAACCCTAACCCTTAATCCCCAAACCCTAAACCTTAAACCTTAAACCCCAAACCATAAACCCCTAAACCCATGACACCCATTTTTGGCCAAACATCCACCATTGCATCCATTTTCGTCCAAATTCCCACCATGCCCCCAAATCACTCCCAATTGGCACCAAAAGTCTCCTAATTGCTATCACCATTTGACCACTTGATCACCTTTGCTCATCCTTAGCCAAATTCTCTCAAATTATCATCAAAACTCCTCCTCTAATTGCGAATCACCTCCCTATTGCCAATCACCCCCCAATTATCAATCACCTTTGCCCAATTGCTATCACCTTTGCCCAATTTCTATCACCTTTACCATCCACCATGTATTGTCCATGTTCATCATATATTTGGAGGAGAAAACCTTACAACAACAATGGATAGCTACGGTTGAAAAAAGAAGAGAAAACCAAAGGATAGTTTGGAACAAGCTTGCCTTAAGCTTGTTCAAAGAAATAAAAGAAAAACAAAGGAAAGAAAGGAAAAAGAAGAGAAGAGAAGAGAAGAGAAGAAAAGAGAGAAAAAAAAATTCAAAGTGAGTATTTGAGTGATAGTGAGTGGAAAAAAAATAGATAAAAATTGAGTGACGAAAAATCGGCGAATATCGGTCTCGGTTCCTCGTGAGGTATCTAAACTTCGAATAACTTAGGTATATGTCCTCTCGTGCTCGATATTTGTATTTCTTAATGTGAATGAAGTTTGTTTCATAGATTTTATGTGTTAATAGTTGTATTTCGTATAAGAATCGTACTCGGTTATAAGTTTGGTATAACTTTGGGGTCATTTTTAGACATTTGTGAACGTTATGGGGGTTGTTTCAGTAAAAGAAATATTTTTGAAAATGAATTAAGTCATTCCCAAACTTTGATGAAGGTTACAACTCGGTCCTTGGACTCTCGGGTCATTTTGGGACTTTACCGAGTGTTATAAACCAAACCAGAAAAGTTTTGGGTCATTTGAGCAATTTTCAAAAGATTTTTCCAAATCAGCTCGAAATTTTATATAATTGCATCTTGGTCCCTAAACTTTTCTGGACATCCCATTATTTCTCAAGGTGTCACAAATTAGTCAAATATGTTTCGTATTTTCAAAATCATTTGTATACGTTTGACACGACTTAAAATGACCCCAAAGTTAAACCACTCTTTTGTTTTAGCACAATTAAGTTTATTATCTCTTGTTTATTTATTTTAAATTAACTCAAAAATTTAAAAAAAAAAATGCTTGTATATTGTTAATTTACAAAAATGCATGTCATCTCTTTAGCCAAACATGATCAAATTGGACAATTGGGTAAATCGGGCAAGTTGAAAAAAATATAAATTCAAAAGCAAACTAAAGTACCGAAAGGGCGGATTATGGGCTCGCGAGCCCTTAAGACGTAATCAAACCCCGAACTCGATTCTCTGGACGTAGACCTTTCCTAGCCCTAGGATGTTAACACCATGTACCCTAGGCAATTTTAGGATTTTGATTAGCCTTTAATTAATCGGTGACGACTCTTTCACATTTTTCGGTCCGGTTGATAACCCCGCCCGATAGGACACGTCGCTCGCCAAGACCCGACATTTTCGAGCGAAACAAAAAAGAAAAATATTTTCCAAAACGGGTCAGGGAAAGTCGGATCCGACGTCCGACAATTTGGCGACTCTGTTGGGGATGTCTCTTAGAGGGTTTAGGCTTTGTCATGTTTTCTTTGCCATATTATATTTTTCCATATCCGTTTTGACCGTTTGCTCATGCTTGCAGTTTCAAATTTTGTCCAAAAGGCGATGTAATTGTAATAAGTCAAAAAAAAAAAAAAACTTGGTTTGCACACACCACGCTGGTTACCATTACCCGCTCGGGCTTGGAGAACATTAAGAGCTTAGGGAGTTTAGTAGGGGAATGCGCCTGGAGCGGTTTGGACCGCCGGCACGAACCTAAACAACTCAACTCGATGATCGGAATGGGCCCGTGATCCTCTTTAGGGGGTAAGGTTCCGCTGGTTCAGAGGACCTCGAAATTCCATCCATTTAGAACAAAAGCTCCACACCGTGTTTAACCTTTACCAGTTTTGTGTGTATTTCCATTTTTTAGCCCAACTAATGTAAGTGAGAATTCGGCCCAAGTATTTGGATACGAGATTGGCCTACAACCCATGAAGAAATTTGGCCCATGAAGAAGTTTGACCCATTGATGTAAATGTGTTTTGTTTTGGCCCTAGATCATGACATGTATAGGATTGGGTCTTTTGTATTATATATTCCATACTATTGTTAATGTAATACGATTCTTACTAATGAAGTTAAATTCTCGCACTTGCATTTCGTTTTTCAAAACAAAAAAAAATAAGTTATGTTCATTCAATCTTGTATCCTTAAGACGTTTCACGCACCATCTTTGGTAAGGATGAAAAAAAATCATTGCCCTCACATTAAGGTCATACAGCCCCCTACGGTCGAAATTTCCCAAATATGGAAAACCATGACAAAAGGGAATCAGAAAAACATGAACAAGAAGATTGACGAGGTTCACGAGCTCGTAAACTACAAAGTCAATTGGATTCTCAATGCCTTGTCTGAATTATGAAATATGGAAAACGCATCTGCGTGATTAACAACAGCGGAATACGTTCACAAGTTCCATTCGACACCAGCAAGTCCGTCTTTCAACCCGGATGAGATAATCAGGGATAGATCCGAACAACCACCGCCATTTTAGCAATGTGGGAGCACCTTGGAAAAATGTGGGGGAACGAAGCTAAGTTGAATGACACCCTTGAACAGTTCATACGAAGAACGAGGCAAATAAAAAGATTTTCAAAATTCATGTCCTCGACCTTCGTTCGAACCAAGGAACAATCAACAAATGCACTCAACGAGTTGTGTCGTCGTGTGAAACGTCATAAGGGCTAGACTTCGATTGGTCAAAACCTTTAAAAGTATTTTTGAAAAAAACTTTTGCCATATATGTCATCAAACCCTACGAATTGAATGAATGGAACATAGAATTTTCAAAATCAATCATGCATGATATATTGTGTATTCATCCTTCTTACTACGGTATTTTGAATTTAGGTTTTCGGGAATCCATACGACATTCCACGACTCCACCACCTCAAGAACACGAGGAGAGAATCATCCAACTAGAACAGACCATGCACGTCATGAGTTCCCGCACAGTGCAGTCAATCATTGATATGACCTCCCAGGCCGAGCAAATTTTGCTCTTTTCAATTCCAGGCAGCCGTGACTACCACAGTATCCCCGACCTCGTCTTCCCGAGCAACACTATTGTTGTGGCACCTCATCAATCCATGTCAGGCACTTTTGCCATCTTGACCAAGACCCACCTCCCACATATGACCTTCCCACACCCTGAAAGACAAATACACTTTTAGGATTGGGTTTTTGTCCTAATTTCAATGATTATGAAATCGCCTGGAGGAAACATTTAGCTGAAAGTTCAGGGACATTGTTGTATCCTCTCCTCGTCGTTTCATTATCAGGTCCACCACAAGTGATCCAACTCGATGACATTGATGCTCACGAGGGCTTGTCAGGATTATTTTCAATTGGTATCACCATTGGAGCTCTGCTTGATGAAGCTCCCTCATGCCTTTTTGATCGTCCACTTGTTAATGGGGCACCCTTGCCGAATCTGACTCTATTCATTACAGAGAAGGATTCGTTGGCCCAAACGACATTGCAATTTGGAACATAAAATTTGAAACATTTAGCTGAAAGTTCAGGGACATTGTTGTATCCTCTCCTCGTCGTTTCATTATCAGGCCCACCACAAGTGATCCAACTCGATGACATTGATGCTCACGAGGGCTTGTCAGGATTATTTTCAATTGGTATCACCATTGGAGCTCTGCTTGATGAAGCTCCCTCATGCCTTTTTGATCGTCCACTTGTTAATGGGGCACCCTTGCCGAATCTGACTCTATTCATTACAGAGAAGGATTCGTTGGCCCAAACGACATTGCAATTTGGAACATAAAATAAAGCAGGTACCAAATTGTATCAATTCCTGAATGCAATGATTTACTCCACCATTGCATCCATTTTCGTCCAAATTCCCACCATGCCCCAAATCTCTCCCAATTTCTCCCAATTGGCACCAAAAGTCTCCTAATAGCCATCACCATTTGACCACTTGTTCACCTTTGCTCATCCTTAGCCAAATTCTCTCCAATTATCATCAAAACTCCTCCTAATTGTCAATCACCTCCCAATTGCCAATCACCTCCCAATTGTCAATCATCTTTGCCCAATTGCTATATTGTCCATGTTTATCATATATTTGGAGGAGAAAACTCTACAAAAGCAATGGATAGCTACGGTTGAAAACAGAAGAGAAAACCAAAGGATAGTTTGGAACAAGCTTTCCTTAAGCTTGTTCAAATAAATAGAAAGAAAAACAAAGGAAAGAAAGGAAAAGAGAAGAGAAGAGAAAAGAAGAAAAGAGAGAAAGAAATTCAAAGTGAGTATTTGAGTGATAGTGAGTGAAAAAAATAGATAGAAATTGAGTGACGGAAAATCGGCGAATATCGGTCTCGGTTCCTCGTGAGGTATCTAAGCTTCGAATAACTTAGGTATATGTCATCTCGTGCTCGATATTTGTATTTCTTAATGTGAATGAAGTTTGTTTCATAGATTTTATGTGTTAATAGTTGTATTTCGTATAAGAATCGTACTCGGATATAAGTTTGGTATAACTTTGGGGTCATTTTTAGACATTTGTGAAAGTTATGGGGGTTGTTTCAGTAAAAAAAATATTTTTGAAAATGAATTAAGTCATTCCCAAACTTTGATGAAGGTTACAACTCGGTCCTTGGACTCTCGGGTCATTTTGGGACTTTACCGAGTGTTATAAACCAAACCAGAAAAGTTTTGGGTCATTTGAGCAATTTTCAAAAGATTTTTCCAAATCAGCTCGAAATTTTATATAATTGCATCTTGGTCCCTAAACTTTTCTGGACATCCCATTATTTCTCAAGGTGTCACAAATTAGTCAAATATGTTTCGTATTTTCAAAATCATTTGTATACGTTTGACACGACTTAAAATGACCCCAAAGTTAAACCATTTTTTTGTTTTAGCACAATTAAGTTTATTATCTCTTGTTTATTTATGTTAAATTAACTCAAAAAAATTTAAAAAAAATGCTTGTATATTGTTAATTTACAAAAATGCATGTCATCTCTTTAGCCAAACAAGATCAAATTGGACAATTGGGTAAATCGGGCAAGTTGAAAAAAATATAAATTCAAAAGCAAACTAAAGTACCGAAAGGGCGGATTATGGACTCGCGAGCCCTTAAGACGTAATCAAACCCCGAACTCGGTTCTTTGGACGTAGACCTTTCCAAGCCCTAGGATGTTAACACCATGTACCCTAGGCAATTTTAGGATTCCGATTAGCCTTTAATTAATCGGTGGCGACTCTTTCACATTTTTCGGTCCGGTTGATAACCCCGCTCGATAGGACACGTCGCTCGCCAAGACCCGACATTTTCGAGCGAAACAAAAAAGAAAAATATTTTCCAAAACGGGTTAGGGAAAGTCGGATCCGACGTCCGACAATTTGGCGACTCTGTTGGGGATGTCTTTTAGATGGTTTAGGCTTTGTCATGTTTTCTCTGCCATATTATATTTTGCCATATCCGTTTTGACTGTTTGCTCATGCTTGCAGTTTCAAATTTTGTCCAAAAGGCGATGTAATTGTAATAAGTCAAAAAAAAAAAATTCTTGGTTTGCACACACCACGCAGGTTACCATTACCCGCTCGGACCTGGAGAACATTAAGAGCTTAGGGAGTTTAGTAGGGGAATGCGCCTGGAGCGGTTTGGACCGCCGGCACGTACCCAAACAACTCAACTCGATGATCGGAATGGGCCTGTGATCCTCTTTAGAGGGTGAGGTTCCGCTGGTTCAGAGGACCTCGAAATTCCAACCATTTAGAACAAAAGTTCCACACCGTGTTTAACCTTTACCAGTTTTGTGTGTATTTCCATTTTTGGGCCCAACTAATGTAAATGAGAATTCGGCCCAAGTATTTGGATACGATATTGGACTACAACCCATGAAGAAATTTGGCCCATGAAGAAGTTTGACCCATTGATGTAAATGTGTTTTGTTTTGGCCCTAGATCATGACATGTATAGGATTGGGTCTTTTGTATTATATATTCCAGACTGTTGTTAATGTAATACGAGTCTTACTAATGAAGTTAAATTCTCGCACTTTCATTGCATTTTTGTTTTAAAAAAATTTAAGTTATGTTCATTCAATCTTGTATCCTTAAGACGTTTCACGCACCATCTTTGGTAAGGATGAAAAAAAAAATCATTGCCCTCACATTAAGCTCGTACAGCCCCCTACGGTCGAAATTGCCCAAATATGGAAAACCATGACAAAAGGGAATCATAAATACATGAACAAGAAGATTGACGAGGTTCACGAGCTCGTAAACTACAAAGTCAATTGGATTCTCAACGCCTTGTCTGAATTATGAAATATGGAAAACGCATCTGCGTGATTAACAACAACAGAATAAGTTAACAAGTTCCATTCGACACCAGCAAGTCCGTCTTTCAACTCGGATGAGATAATCAGGGATAGATTCGAACAACCACCGCCATTCTAGCAAGTCCCATCTTTCGTGAGTCCCATCTTTCGTGACTCTACACCTCTCTATTGTTTCTTCTCTAGTCTATACTACCACTAGTCTAGACTTCTTCTATTCCAATAGAAGAAGAAAAAAAGTTTATCCCTCTCTGTCTTTCTATTGGCGGCTCTGTCACCTGTATCCCCACTAGATTTCAACCCCTCCATTACTATTTAATGCACATACCTTAATATAATTAGGGGTGATCATGGGCGAGCCAAGACGGTCTTTTTGCAAGACTGGGACCAACATCGAAAATTCGTTCCTGACTTCTAGAAGACCGAGACCGATTTCGGCCAAAAACAATGTATCAGTCGGTCTTGCTTGACTCAGACCGGTCTTGGATAGAAAATTTGGGTAAAAAACAATTACACACTTTTTTGTTTACCCAAATCAGTAGGCCCATACCTATCGGTGGCCACCACCACAACAAGGACGAGGACAAAGACAGGGTCGATGTCTAGGACAAGGAAGGCGGTGACCATGAACCCAACTCGGTGGTGGATGGAGAGCATAAGTCGTCGCACCATCGTGGACACAGCCACTAGGAAGGCTTCCATCATAAGATCAAGGACATGATCTATTACAGTCGTGGCCATAATTGGAGTCGCAATCGTAGCCACCGCAGCCAAAGTAGCAGCAGTCATAGCCATGGAGTAGGGGACGAGACCGAGAAGTGGGGGTGAAAGCAAAATCCAGGTGGTCTGAAAATCGGTGAAAACCGAATCGGTCTGAACCGAAAAAAAAAACATGTCTGAAAATGTATGATTCGGTTTATGGTCGGATTTTTTATTTGAAACGGTTTTTTAGACCGTTTGGTCTACAAATCTAAAAGGTCGTGGAGTCTGGTCCGACTATTTATACGTATATAATTTTATATATTATGTTAATTAATATAATTAATCAATGAATACAAACAAATAATAATTTTGTTTTTAATAGTTATTTTAGTTGTTTAATCGGTTTAGTAGAAAGTTATGTAAACATTGTTAAATCGACTTATTTTGTTATTTAATTTGATTTTGAATACTTATTTTGGTTTTGGATGTATATTTTTTTTGTTTTTTCGGTTTAACCTAAAATCCAATCTGAAATCCGAATGGACGGTTTATTTTTTCTTATACGGTCTTTGGTCGTGTTTTTTTGAAGAAAATCTGGTCTAAAAATATAAGTACCCGACCGGAATATTGAAAAACCGGTACGATCGGTCCGGTTTCACCCCTACCGAGAAGGAGAAAGAAAAGGAGAAAGTGAAAGAGCTAAGCTTTTCATTGAAGTCAAATCGGACCGGTCCTAGTCGGACTTTTAGGAAGAAAGAAAAAGTCAAGCCCGACCTTAATGAAAAAAAACTCATCCACATGTGAAGTGTAATAGAATATCATGAATGTTATCTAAATAATAAATACATCAAGTTATGTCACAATCAACAAATATATTCAACACTAATATCATTCAACAATAGCATCATTCAAAAATTAACACTACTATCATTTAACATTAACATTATTTAATTATATTTCACCATGAAATTATGGATTCGAGAAATTTAAAAGTGAAAATCTTACTTCTATAATTAATATTTACTATTTATTAATATATTAATATTAAGTTATTATTATATTTATATACTAATCATGATTATAACCATGAGTAAGACTGGACATAAAAAATCGGTTCGGGCAAATCGTACTTGAACCATACCGATTCGACCGAACCGGTTTACAAACCGTAATATTATATTTAATTTTTAAAATATATACTCTAAACCATTAGACCAAAGTTGGTTCGGTAATGATTTACAATCTACATTAGTATAATGAATTATGGTTTATGGATTATGATTTATGGTTTATGGATTATAGATTATGGTTTATGGATTAGGATTATGAATTATGGTTTATGGATTATAGATTATGGTTTATGAATTAGGATTATGGTTTATGGATTATTTATTATGTATTATTATAGTCGTTTTTAAAATATATATAAAGTGGTTCGGCCGAACCGGTTTTGAACCGGTTCATAAGAGGTGCGGTGAATTAGTCAAAATCTGGAGTGGCCAAAAATTGGAGTGGTAAACCGTACCTCTTTAAAATGTGGTAAAGGTACAGCTCATGAACCAGTTCGGCCCCGAACCGGTTCATGCCCACCCCTAACCATGAGTATTGAGTATGACTAAAATACCATAACCATTACGGGTAGAAAATTCATCACGATACCGTAACCATAATGGTACGGTTAAGCATATAAAATATGGTGATTATAACCATGGTTTTTTGTTTTTCACCGCACAATTGTTGGCCCTACACGATACCGTCCTAAAGTCACTTAGACGAATAAACTCATATGATATAAAATAATGTCTCTCATATTAAAATTTATTAGTACCTAAACTTAGTCTTAGTAATAAATAAAATTAATAACTTTAATAAATGTAAGTAAGACTTTTTTTTTTCCACTGAAAATACTCCTTTCATTCACTCAAATCCCAAACTAGAGTTCTCAATATCCAACATACATAATGAAAATAACGGAGGTGGATGTATTACCGTCCAATTAACTGGACACATCCCCTGTCTTGATTTCCTGGCGATCCAGTTCGCACACCTGTTCGCCTTTCTTCGGACGTAGCTCCATTGTACTCTCGGGATCCTTTTGGCTAACTCTAGGATGTCCTCAATGATATGTTGTTGTGTCCATTCTCGCACAACTTCCGGTCTATCAAGACACCGAATTAAAACCTGTGCGTCCGACTCAATTACAACATTATACCAATTACAAAATAAAGCTAGTTCGACCGCTTGGAGGATCGCCTTGGCTTCCATCGTAATTGCATTGCCTCCACGATCCCTTGAGTTTCTCCCGGTTATGATTCGTCCTTGCCAATCTCGTGCTAGGACTCCCGTGCCTCCTATGCCCGTTGACGGATCCCACGCGCCGTCACAATTGATTTTGACTTCTTGCTCTCTCGGCCGCCTCCATATATCCGCACGGTTGTCTCGGCCCCTAGTCGCTTCGGTCACGTTCTTGCACCATTCGGCCCAACACTCGATCGTTAGTTCCCTAGCCGCTTGTTTCACCCTTTCGGGCCTCGGTTCGTTTCCATCGTGGATCGCCCGACACCTTTCTTTCCACACCTGCCACACCATGTTTTCCGCAGCAAGTTGTAGTCGCCTTCCGTCTTCACCCGTGCCATCGGCCAGCTTTTGAATTGCTTCAATCCACCTTGCACGATCCGTCTCATCCGTCCATGTCCATTCCAGGTTCAGCTCCTCGCGCCAAGCCTGTTTTGCCCATTGACACTCCATGACCGCATGAACTTCGTCCTCCTCTCCCGTACAAAAGGGACATCGCTTTGTGACGTTTATCCCGCGTTTTACTAATACCGTTTGAACCGGTATAGCACGATGACCTGCCTGCCACAAAAAGGATCTCACCTTGGGGATGGCTATGCTGTCCCAAATTCCTTTCCATTTCGGTTCGGCTCGTCGTGTTTCCTCTGAGTCACGGATTGCGCCCTCCTCTTGCAGCCGTTCCTTAAGCATCCTATAGACCTGTCTCGGCCGAACTTCCCCTCCCCTGTCATGAGGCCATACCCACCTATCCTCCACCTCCCGTGATCGTAGATGGATAGCTTGGATCGCTATCCTCACCCTTTCCGGGATTATGTCCGCCACGGGGTCCAAGTTCCACCTCTTAGGCACACCAACAATCAACTGGTTTACCTTCATGGACTTTCTCGAATCCTCAAGCTCCTCCGTTCTGATATGGTTATGGTCAAACCCCGGTATCCAGTTATCCTCGAATACCCGAATTGAATGTCCATTGCCCACTTGCCATCTTCCAAACCGAACCATTACGTCCCTCCCTTGGAGGATGCTACTCCAAGCCCAAGATGGGCGTGCACCCCTCTTCGCCCTTTGCAGGTCTCCATTCGGGTAATACAACCCTTTCATCACTTGCGCCCATAGCGACCTCGGGTTGTTTTGGAGTCTAGCCGCCGTCTTAGTGAGCATGGCATTATTGAAATCCCATAAGTCTCTGAATCCTATGCCTCCGAGGTGCTTTGGTAGTGACATCTTCTTCCAACTTACCCAGTGCATGCTTCGTCTGTCCGTCTTCCCATTCCACCAAAACCGTGCAACCATCTTTGCAATATCATCGCACCACGTTTTTGGTAGTTTGAACAGGGTCATCAGGTAAGTTGGAATTGCGGTTACTACCGCCTTGATAAGTACTTCCTTTCCCGCCTTATTCAGGAAGACTGATTTCCATCTGTGGATCTTCTTGAGGATGCGGTCTTTGATGTAGTTTAGAGCCGCCTTTTTGGCTCTTCCCCACGTTGTTGGGATCCCCAGGTAGTTACCCGCATCCATCACCTCTCTGATACTTAATGCCTCCCTTACTTTCTCCTTGTTCGTGTTCTGGACAGTCTTTCTCATTGCGTACCATTTAATATTGATTTTCTCATTGCTTCATCCACCTTCAATTTTATACATTAATATATATACTAAAAAATTGATTTACATTTTGGGTAGAATGTACAAAATGTATATGAGTTATTGTTCAAATAAATTATAATAATTTAGCAAGATATAACTCTAAAAAAATAACTATTATTAATATGATATTATGTTTTTCAACTCAATTTATAAGGTCTATGACATTTATATTAATATTTATGTATTACGCATTTTAATTCACTCTATGATATTTTGAATCTAACATATTATAATGATATTTTTTACATTTCTGGAAAGTTATATTAAGACGTTATAAATGTATTAGTTATCTATTTATATATTAATTTGACGTAATACCTTATAATTTGGATAAATAAGATTTTTGTAATATTTTCTCCATGCTATTATTAAAAATATATTTTTCTAACTTGTTAATGTAAAATATCTAGTAATTACTTCTAAGTCGCTTTCCACATAACTTAATTTAAAATCCTACAAGTTATATGTTTGTTTTAAGTCTTACTTTTGACAAACTTATTTGTTTGTAACTTAATCACTCTAATTATTTTAGTAGCATATTACATATTATAATATTATTATTTTTATACACAAATTTGTAGGGAAAAAAATTGTATAAATTTGTAATTTTAATATATATATACTTATTTTAGATAAATTTATTACTGTGGAAATAAATATAAAAAAAATATTATATGTCTATTAAAGTTAATAATATTATATTATTATGTTTTATTAAAAGTTATTATGTACATATTTTTTGTAAGATTGTTAAAATTTACCTTGATATTATTAATAGTTCATGTGTTCAATTTTATATTAAAAAATAAATTTTAATAAAGTATTTTATGTTTGTTAATTAGTCTATTTAATTTATAATAGAAACTTTTTATATGTGCATAGTTGACATTCATAAAACATATTATTTAGTATTTAGTATTGTAAAAATTCTACTAAATAGAATATATTTAAGAAAAAAATATATAATTATTTATGTGAAATAAAATGAATTAATTAATGTTTTGTAACTTATTTTGAGAATGAATGAGAAAACTTGGAGACTTTTAAAATGAATTACATGACATACCACTTAGGAGTGATAATTGTATGTTTAAAATTCTCCAAGTTGTATGTTTGTTTTAAGTCTAACTTTTGACAAAATTAGTTATATGTAACTTAATCACTCTAATTATTTTAGTAAAATATTACATATTATAATATTATTATTTTTATATACAAAGTTGTACGGAAAAACGATGAATAAATTTGTAATTTTAATATATATATATATATGTATACTTATTTTAGATAAATTTATTACTATGGAAATAAATAAATATTAGATGTATATTAAAGTTAATAATATTATATTATTATGTTTTATTAAAATTTATTATGTACATAATTTTTGTAAGATTGTTAAAATTTACCTTGATATTATTATTAGTTTATGTGTTCAATTTTATATTAAAAATGAAATTTTAATAAAGTATGTGATGTTTGTTAATTAGTATATTTAATTTATAATAGAAACTTTTTATATGTGCATACTTTGACATTCATAAAATATATTATTATGCATTTTAGTGTTGTACAAATTCTACTACATATAATATATATAATAAAATAACATTTTGGGCAAGAAGATTAACCTCGTCGTTAAAATAAAAGTATTACTAGCAAGGTTATTTACTGCGCTAGTAAAAGTGGTGTTTTACCGGCGATGTGAATATTTACCCCGGTAATAGTTATATGGGAAAAGTCTGAAAATAATCCAACATTTTTGCACAAAACTTTAGTTGCACCAACATGTTTTTTTGTGATGGTTAATGGTTCAACATGTTTGAAAATGATGGTACTTGGTACCTTTGTTACTTCTCTGTTAAAAACTTATGTTAAATATTTTTCATATTTGCAAAATTAACCGAATATTTTTCTAAATATTACAACTAAACCCTACAAACTTACAATAATGTTACAAACAAGTCCTGACTCGAATTGAGCCACACCGGGGGTCCCTTAGCCAGGGTCCGAACGCATATCAAGTCACCCAATCCTGGGGACCTCATTTGGGTTCGGACCCATGCCATAGGACCCCCGATTGGGGCTCAATTGGAGCCCCAATCGGTTTGGACCGAACTTGACTGGGTTCGGTTTAGACTATTGGGGCTCCGATTGAGCATCAGTCATATGGTATGGGTTCGAACCTAAACCAGGTTGTCCATGATCGGGGAATGTATGGTCGTGGTCCAAACCCAGACCAGGTCGCCCAACCATGGGTACCTGATATGAGTTCGGACCCAGACATAGGAGTGTATAAGTCAATGACATCCAACATTTGTAAAATGCCACACAAAAATTTGCATATTTGAAGCAAAACAATCACGATATGGGCGTTTATTTGTATGAAGCGGAAGCGCAAGCTGTTATTGATAAACTGAAAATGTTATTCTAAGTTAGCACTCTTGAAGGGAGCTTAGAAAAACTTGATAATCTTTATACGGTGACGGTTCTCCGAGGCGTGCATCATGCTCTTAAACATGTTGCATATCAAATTTTAACAACTTCGAACGTTCCAAGTATGGATAATTTAGTTACTCAATTGTCAAGAGTTCCATTGCCCAAGACACAACTTTCTCGTGTCGTTGAAACTTCTATAATGCTCGCTAATCAAGGAGAACATGAAAGTTATTGTGGTATTGGAGAACGCAACGGTGGTCGTAAAGGACACTCAATGTACATGGAGGTGCGCTCCCCCAATGATCTTATTGTAAAAACAAAATGGGACGTACTATAGACAATTGTTATTCTTTAAAAGGAATCTTGAAGGAGCATACCGCTAATGTCAGTCCTGCTTAGAAAACAGAAACCACTATGAATCAACAAAAGTCAAAACTTTTACATAAGTACAGTAAGTTTTTGAAGATCAAACAAGCTCAACAAAAATGTACCAGATGATGAACTTTTTTTTTTGCTAATTATAATTTGAGAGGTGAATCAGAATTCTATCTTAATTAATTTACCTGATAAATGGACTGAAATTGTCAAATGTAGCACATGATGAACTCTTCAAATAAAATGGTTGAGATATCCTATTATTAGTTGCCGTAAGTTCATGTTAGGTTATTTAAGGATGCGATGGCACCATACTAAGTTATAAAACTCGGACCGTAAATCAATTATACGGACGTTTCAATTTCTCCAAAATATGAAAATGCATATCGATCTAAGTTTAATATGTGAAAATTAGATGGTTTTAACAAAGTCAACCAATTTTTGAATAACGGACAGGTTTATTAAAACTTAGGATGTCAATGGCGCAGGTTGGGCTTGTGGGATATCAGACATCAACGCCCAGAGAAGACGAGGGACACCCTAAGAAGACGAGGTGCCAAAACGTTCTTAGAGGCCGCGAGGCGCCTTTAGAGGTCGAGTGGCGCCCAAACACCCTTAGAGGCTGCGAGGCGCCCTAAAATGACGAGTGACTCTCAAACGCCCTAAGAGGCTGCGAGGCGCCCTAAGATGACGAGTGGCTCCCAATCGCCCTAAGAGGCCGCGAGGTGCCCTTAGTGGTTGAGCGGCGCCTTTAATCGGAGTGTCATTGGACGGTTTGCCTTTGGTTGGAGCGCCATTGGACACCTCGCCTTAGGTCGGAGCACCATTGGACGACTCACCATTGGTCGGAGCGCCTTTGGACGGCTCGCCTGTGGTCGGAGCGCCTTTGGACGGCTCGACTTTAATCAGAGTGTCATTGAACTTCTCCCTTTGGATCGGAGCTCCATTGGACAGCTCAACTTTATTCGGAGCGTCGTTGGACAGCTCGCCTTTCGTGGGAGCGCCTTTGGACGGCTCGACATTGGTCGGAGCCCCATTGGACGGGTCACCTTGGGTCAGAGCTCCATTGGACAGCTCGACTTTAGTCAGAGCGCCATTAGATGACTCGACATTGGTCAGAGCACCTTTGGACGGCTCGCATTTGGTCGGAGCGCCTTTGGGCAGCTCGCCTTTGGTTAGAACGCTTTTGGACAACTCGACTTTAGTCGGAGCGTCATTATATGACTCGCCTTGGGTCGAAGCGCCATTGGACGACTCGCCTTTGGATGGCTCGACTTTAGTCAGAGTGCCATTGGACGGCTCGCCTTGGATCTAAGCACCTTTAATCGGCACGTCATTGGTTTGAACGTCTTTAATTGACTCACCTTTAATCGGAACGCCTCACACTCAGACCATAGGAGTGCGCCATGTGCTTCGAAGCTCCACAAGCCCGAAGGCAGGACGACATTTTGGACTCACTCCGAGGGCCTTATAAGCGTCGTACCTCTGACCATAGTCAGTCAAAAGTGGTGTGCCACTCTTTAGGAGGCGCCACTAATTGGTGTGCTCTCTTTCCAGATTTGGCCTCCTTTGTAGGGGACAAGATGATACAGGGTACAATCCATGTCAGGAAGACAATCGAGTACCTTCAGCCTACAATACGGTTCCCCCTGACTTATTTACGATCATTAATGGATGACACAGACAGACCTAACAAAAAGAACAGAAAGGACAAATTGTATTGATTGTACTGACCCGCAAAGTCCGGATGACAGTGATCATCTCACGATAAAAAGTTACCAGAGTTTATGGTGTCAGCCTCACAAATGACTAACTATGGTAAGAATCTGTCCATAGACTCTGATTAAGTATCCATATAAATATTTCATTTCCCTTCATTTGAAGGGACTGATTTTTCATACATGTCTCTCCATGCTCTCCAAAACGAACCTCTGACTCACTTGATTGTAGGAGGGAAAACCATGGGCAAAACCCGGAGTTTCCTACTTGCAGGTCACCGGAGCAACACTCGGAAGCAAGCCGCGAAAAATCCTGATCCAAAATATGGCGCCATTTGTGGGAACGTAACAACAAGTCATGCTACCACCTAATACTAGAACGAGACGCTCTCGCCTTGGGCCACTCTCGGTACTGGGACGATAATGGATCTTCCCTTTGGCCATATGACTAGGGAGGAAATCGAGGAACTTTCCGCTCAGCAGGCTACACCATTTCCGTCACAGGTTACGTTCTCGCCCGACGCAAGCAACACCACGCCCGGACTGCTTTCGCACGGCGCATGTAACGCCTCGTCTGGCACGCTCTCGCTCAACGCGCTCTCACCTTTGGTCACTCTCAGCACTGGGACGATAATGCCTCTTCCCCCTAGCCTAATGACCAGGAAGAAAATTGAGAAGCTTGTCGCTCAGCAGGCTACACTATCCCCCCGGCGCATGCAACGCCTCGCCCAGCCCGCTCTCACACAACATAGGAAACACCTCGCTCTCGCTCAACTCGCTCTAACCTTTGGTCACTCTCGGCACTGGGACGACAATGGTTCTTCCCCCTAGCCTAATGACCTGGGAGGAAATCGAGGAGTTTGTCGCTCAGTAGGTTACGCCTTGTCCGTCATAAGCTACGCTCTCGCTCGGCGCAGGTAACGCCTCGCCTGACCCGCTCATGCTCTCACCCGGCGCAGGCAACACCTCCCCCAGACAGCTCTCGATCTCGCCTAACGCACAGACAATACCTCACTCGACCCAGTCTCGCCCGACACAGACAATGCCTCGCCCGACGCAGGCAACGCCTCACCTGACCCGCTCTCGCCCGACGCAGGACTCACTATCAACGCTTAAAAGGCCCTCGCACCTAAAAGGCCATCGCCTAAAAGGTCCTCGCGCCTAAAAGGTCATCAACACCTAAAAGACCCTCGCGCCTAAAAGGTCATCAATGTCTAAAAGACCCTCGCGCATTAAAGGTCATCGCCTAAAAGGCCCTCACGCATAAAAGGTCATAAACTCCTAAACGGCCTCTAAGGGCACCTCATAAACGAATTGGCATCATGTAAGCAATAGGTGGCGCCTTTATCTTAGAGATGCATGAATGAACCTAAAAGGAGCAATACTCTTATTAAGCTCGAGGGGCCTTTAATCGGAACGCCTCACACTTAGAGCATAGGAGGTGTCATGTGCTTTGAAGCTACAAAAGCCCGAAGGCAGGACGACACCTTGGACTCACTCCGAGGGCCTTACAAGCGCCGCACCTCTGATCATAGTCAGAGGTGATGCGCCACTCTTCAGGGGCGCGCCACTAATTGGTTCAATTTCTTCCCAGCATTGGCCTCCTTCACAGGGGCCAAGATGATACAGGGGGACAATCGAGTACCTTCATCCTACAATACCCCCTGACTTATTTATGACCATTTATGGATGACACGGACAGGCCTGACAAAAAGGACAAATCGTATTGATTGTACTGACTCAAAAAATTTGGATGACAGTGACCATGTCAGGATAAAACATTACCACGGTTTATGGTGTCAGACTCACAAAGGACTAACTATGGTAAGAATCTGACCATGGACTCAGGTTAAGCATCTCTATAAATACTTCATTCCCCTTCATTTGAAGGGACTGATTTTTCATACATGTCTCTCCATGCTCTCCAAAATGAACCTCCGACTGACTTGATCGTCATAGGAAAAACCATGGGGAAAAAACGGGGTTTACTTCTTGCAGGTCACTCGAGCAGCACTCGGAAGCAAGGCGCGAAAAATCGTGATCCAACATGACCAACACCACATCCACACCATTAAGGTGGTGGACCAGGTTAGCAAGTAAATCTTAACCCCGGGTTGACCCGTGGTGCACCATATTTTTTTCTCAACTAAAAATCATTTAATATAAATTACACAATTGAACTTACAAACATTCAAATACCAAGTTTTAACCATAAGGAAAAGTAAGACTGAAATTACAAACATTTGGACTATTTTTAAGGTTTGGTTAGATGACTATAGATAATACAACTTAAGAGCTTTCTTCATTTTTCAACATATTCTTGGCTTCAGAAATAATCATCCATGTTAAGAATTGTTACTTTATAAAAACTTTATCTACAACACATGATTTACATAGAATTGTGTTGGACAATGTTTTATCTGCAATCCAAATCAGAACACAAATCGGTAAAGTTAATTTTCTTAATTCAAGATCATCGAATCTTAGAAAGTTATCTAGAAGTCCACTCCTTCATAAAAGTAAGCAAGACCTAAAGGAGTATCTTGTGCACTCTCACTCTTATCTCCCACGACAAAGTTTTCTCAAACCTCTTTGATAAGTGGTTATGCACGCTGCGATGTATCATATATTCTTACACCATCAATCGTTGGATCCCTCTTTCGTCGTCCTCAATGCAATACCCTAGCAGTAGTATTAAGTCATATAATTTTGGGTTAAATACCAAGTAGCTACCTGAACTTGGGACGTTTTGCTACGAGCTACCCGAACTTTGAAAATTCAAAACGGGCTACCTCAACTTTGAAGAAGGTGCAAATAGCAACCTCCATCCAATTTCTGACGGATTTCCGACGACATTTGACGGAAAATTGGACGGAGGTAGCTATTTGCACCTTCTTCAAAGTTGAGGTAGCCCGTTTTGACTTTTCAAAGTTCGAGTAGCTCGTTGCAAAACGTCAAAAGTTCAGGTTGCTAGTTGGTATTTAACCCTATAATTTTTGCATAATAAAGATGAAAGAGAGAGAGTCAAATATATAGAAGGAGAATAATATTTTTCTTTTGTTAGGAGTTGTTAAATCTAATAGAGGTATTTCATGTATTAATAGATCACGTGACATGAGTGGAATTAACGGAAATAAAAGGACAATATACGAAAATAAATGTGATTGCAAACATTTTAAAATATTTGGGTGCAATAAGAAATAATATGGATGCAATAATATGGATGCAATTTCTCACTTTTCCTTTAAATTTAGGTGGGAACTTTTTTTAAAATTTTATGCGGCTGCAGATTGACACAAGATCAAACAGACACGTGTTAAACCATTTTTGTACACTCATATTTTTCCATTTTTGCAACCGGTCCCACAGTAAAGCGAAGCTCCGGTGGAGGTCGCTCATCCTTCCTTTTTATAAAATGGATGCCTTCCACTTTGAATCCCTCAATCCACTCCTTAATTTCTTCCGAAATTAGATTAAAATCCCACATTTATCGACCTCAATTATACTATTCTGGGTAGCCACCGCCGGTATCGAAGCATCCTTATCCATTTCTCGACTCAATTCTGAATCATATCCCATATTTATCCTAAATCCCGGGGTCTATTTTGGGAGGAAAATACTCTTCTTTTATATAAGGTCTCCGGCTGAAGATTCTGCATCGGCGATATGGAGGTATCGGTGATCGGAACTTCCCAAGCGAAGATCTTGAACACAGATTCCAGGGTACTTGGATTTTGCAGTTCCAGGTCAATTCACGAGACTTTCTCGAGGAAACATGATGTTCGTTTTGGTCTGAGCTCCTCAAGATTGAGGAATGTGGGGATTCGAATCACTGTCAGGGCTGTTCATACCGAGCCTGCCAAACCCAGGAGAGATTTGGATGGGTCATGTTCTGCGTCAGGTTCAAGATCTCAATCTGTAAGCTACTATTCCCTGAATTTGTTGGTTCTTGAAGATTGATGAATGGAGGCAAAGTAGGTTTGAATTTCTGTTTTTCAATGATGTTGATCCTGGTGGTCGATGGTCAACATTATCAAGCGCTAACGAAAGTCGCTCTCTTTTCATTTGACTGGATCCTGAATTGATATGAAAGTAAATTAAGCAGACTCTCCGTGGTGGATAACTTGATTGGGTTAGGCAATTTAATTTTGCGTTGGATCGGGCATTGTGATCGAAATGGAAGATTTGTTTGGGGCATGAAACTTAATTTGACCTAATCCTGACTCTCCACTCCCTGTTTAGCTTTACCTTCCAACCATAGATAATAGGCATGAAAAAAAAAATTATGGGGCCTAAATTCTTTTTCGACATAATTTAATTGACTATTTATAGTTAAGATTTGTATTCAATGTCTCTGCTCCATATACTAGCTTTCCTGTCCTTATGTAGTCACAATTTCAGTGGTCAAATTTTGATTGCTATCACTAGTTCTAATATCTTTATAAATAATCTGTTGCAGAATAACAGAGTAAAATTTTATGTTGGACTGCCTTTCGATGTAATCTCTGCCAAGAACACGGTGAATCATCCGAGAGCAATTGCAGTGGGAATGAAGGCACTGAAGTTAATGGGAGTGAAAGGTGTGGAACTCCCAATATGGTGGGGAGTTGCAGAGAAAGAATCCATGGGAAACTACGATTGGGCTGGCTACCTCTCCCTCGTTAAGATGATTCAGGAAGCAGGTCTCAAGGTTCATGTATCCCTCTGCTTCCACGCATCAAAAAATCCAAAAATACCCCTCCCTGATTGGGTAAATAACATTGGAGACCAAGATCCTAACATCTTCTTCACAGATCGATCCGGACAGCAGTTCAAGGATTGTCTGTCTTTGGGTGTGGATGAGCTTCCTGTTCTAGATGGGAAGACCCCGGTTCAAGTGTACAAAGATTTCTGTGAGAGCTTCAAGTCTTCATTCTCTCCATTCATAGGGTCCACAATCACTGTAAGGAACTTCGATTTGAATAGTTCTTTCTATGTCGATATTGATTTGTTTTCAATGCATTGATATTTGAAATGGATGTTCTTTAGGGAATCTCAATGGGTCTTGGACCGGATGGTGAGCTCCGGTACCCTTCCCGTCAGGGCATCTCAAGAAAAAGCAAGGCCTCTGGAGTTGGTGAATTCCAGTGTTATGACAAGAACATGCTCAATCTGTTAAAGAATCATGCAGATTCGAGTGGTAATTCTTGTTGGGGGCTCGGTGGGGGCTCGGTGGGCCCCACGATGCTCCGAGCTACAATGAGACCCCGAATTATGGCAACTTCTTCAAGGACCATGGAGGATCATGGGAATCTCTGTATGGTGATTTCTTCCTCTCTTGGTATTCATCTGAGCTCGCCTCTCATGGCGACCGACTCCTCTCCCTTGCATCCTCAATGTTTGATGATTCAAACGTGGAAATCTACGGAAAGGTCCCGCTTTTGAGCTCGTGGTACAAAACCCGGGCCCATCCGTCTGAACTGACAGGTGGCTTCTACAACACTGAAAAACGGAATGGATATGATCTGATTGCTGATGTTTTTGCTCAAAATTCCTGCATCATGGTCCTGCCCGGAATGGACCTTACTGATGCAAACAAGCCTCAAGAGTCCCCCGCGTCACTTCTCGGGCAAATCCGGGCAGCTTGTGAGCGTCACGAAGTTAGGGTTTCCGGGCAGAACATGGATGATGTGGTTTCTGAGGGCTTTGAGCAGATGAAGCAGAGTTTGGGAGGTCTTGAAATGTTCATTTATCAAAGAATGGGAGCTTATTTCTTCTCTCCTGAACATGTTCCTAAGTTTACTGCCTTTGTTCAGAGTATTGACCGAGCTCAGATGCATTGCGATGATCTTCTCAGTGAGGAGTCTGTGGTGGCGAGATCGGGAATTTCAATGCGGTCAGCTTCATGATCTCAGGGAAAGAAGAGGTGAGAAGAAATGGGATTGTATTAATGTGTTCGTATATGGGAAGAATATAAGTAGGAGTAAGGAATTGAAGTTTGCCGTTTGGGTATTATTGTGGGTGAAAATGTAAATGTAGGGACAATATATGTAATTTTCGAAGGTTATCCCTTCGTTTTTCCTCTCATTAAATGTCACTAGACAATATGTGGTTGTTTGTATCAGAGGAGAATTAAGAATTAGCAGTCTTTTGTTGAACATTTTTGTCTCCATTTTGTTTCTTTGAGATCTAATTCAAATTTTAAAAGTATGTTGTTTTGTTATATATATATTTATTTAAAAAGAAAATCATTAAATTTAAATAAAGAAATAGCTAGAAAGGTCTGTTCATTTTTTGTCGAAACACAGAGAGACAGAACTTTACTTGAATGAAGGTATCTAACCTAAGAATAGGATTGAAATGGTAACCTAAAAATTCGAACATTATAGTTATAAACGTCATTCTTTTCATATAGTTAAACTGTACTATTACAGTGTTGTGCGGTTATGGTAATGAATTTTATAATCGTAATGGTTATGTTTATGATATTTTAGTCATATCTATTATTATTATATAAATATATTAGTTCATAGTAATAATAAAAGTAGAATTTTGAATTTTTACGAATTTAGAATTCTAGAACGAACTATAATTGAATGGTGTTAATGTTGAATAGCATTAATGTTAATTTTAAATAGAATTACTGATAAATGATATTAGAGATAATATTGAATGGTATTAGTGTTAAATATTTTTGTTTTTTATGACATAAATTTATGTATTTATTATAAAAAAAAACATTTATAGTGTTGCACTAATGAGTATGGATATCCGAATAAAATCGTAATTAATAATCACAGTTATGAATACAGTTAATTATATTATTAAAAATTACACTCGTAATTATTATTGTTGTAATTATAATATGTAATTTAAAAATATGATATGGTTACAATATTTATCGTACCTATACGGGGTAGAGTAGGGTAGGCAACTCTGGTTGAGTCCTCGACAAGGAGTAGCCCCTGGTCCCTGCTAAAGACCCATAGCTCACACCCAACACTCATCTCACCCACGCCATGATTAAACCCTAGAAACAACCAAGACGGTCACGTGGCTTCGATATTACGTCCTACATAATAATGAATTATTAATAAGACTCATATCTACATATATATATAACGAAAAAACAAAGATTTCCTTTCTTTCAAGAAAGAAACTGTTGCATAAATATAGGTACAAGATAAAACGAATTGAGCATGCAGAAGATTGTAGATAAACTCAGAGATGTCTAGAGCTCCCCCTCAAAGTCCAGATCTCTACAACAACAGGAAGCAGCAGATCCGGCAATGACACAGTAGGCTCAACCCACTTGAGCGCATAACTTGACCTTCAAGCCTCACCTTAACCATGCTATCACAAGCTGTCTCTAATAGTAATCGATTCTCTTTCCAAAACATTAAAAGACAGAAGAGAGGAGCTAATAGGGTTGATCTTGCATTGTTCAAAATCCAACCTGGTGAAACTTATTTACTCACAAGCAATCTTGGTGTCGAAGCTACTGAGACACATGGCAAATGCCTGGAACGTGGAGATCGGGTATCCGTAATCCATGGTGAACAAGTCTTTCCCAATCTTTCCAAACTGAAGAATAATCTTCTCATGCTGTGGCCCGGACGGGACATTATTCTCAGGAGAAGCAACAAGCTGGAAGTTTTTAACCGAGGCAACCGTCACGCGGCCATGGAAGTTGAGGCACCAACATTGGAGTTGTTCGTGCCACCTGGGAGACTTGTTTCGAAGAACCAGAGCCCCATCCTTAAGGCTTGATAAAGGTCCTGACGGGGGTGTTTGGGTTTCCACAAGCCTTGATTTGGTCCTGAAGAAGGAAAGTGATGACGAGGAGGTGTCTGCTTTGTTGCTGGATAATTCAGTAGGTGTCGGGACACACCCTCCTGGTTCTATTGATGATGAGGGGATAGCACCCAGAGTACACTGCATCCTCCTTGGACCCCTGTTGTCATTTAAGGATGTAGCTCAAGTTAGTTGAGGCGGGTTATTGGCAAATTGTCTGTGTAATGTTTAAATAAATACCCAATGCTTACTCAAGCGTGCCATATGTCAAGCATTTTTTAGTAAAACCCGACAAGAATTGAGCCCTAAACCTTAAATGGGATACTTGGTGCGCTTATTGTGATCGCGGCGGAGTAAACACTGAACCTTACCCCTCAAAAAAATCTTCCAATAGACACTCTTGTATGAAAAACCATTCTTATTATGTTAATTTCATGTTGTCTGTGCAAATAATGTGTTACATTCGTGTCTTATCAACAGATGGGCCGACGATCACTAGTGACAACAAACACAAAGTATTTCAATAAGCAGCAAGATACCTGGAGCCGAGAACATTCAGTTCATACGCAATGTGAGCCACGGAATAATTCCCAGTAGGAACTCTAGGTGACACTTGTCTTAGATTCACGAGCCTTGTGGATCGACTTTTTGCCATTCTAGATTCAGCATGAGGCGGTTGTCCATCAAAGATTGTGAATTTGGTTCCAAGAAAATTTGACCTTTTAAATTAGAAGAAAGAATCAAGATTATCCACTAACTAAGAAGTCAGCCAAAAAATAAGTTGTGAAAAGATTGCATCTGCAAATGCACCTTAGTTTCCCAATGTACGAGCAACAACCCTTTGTCGTATCATCAGCTTGTAACGAGATGATGTAATCGGTGCAAGTTGCATGCCTAAACTTACGAGCAGCAAGAAGGAACTTCCCATCATCAGTTAATGCTGAAATAAGACCAAAAAGAAGGGACTTTAGTTGCTTTGGCAGATTAAATTGAAATAATCAAAAGAACAATAGATAGATGCTGACCGCTTGTCAAACCGAGGTAAAGATAATATGTTTGATTTGATCGGTTTCTTCTTATAAAACATTGCATTAAAACTTCTCTTGGCCCAGGCTGTTAACATCATAAGAAAGCAAAACAATCAGATAATGATCCAAATTCATGCTGCACGTGGCTGGATTACCAAAAAAGTTAAGTCCGTTATTAGATTCCCAACTATAAGTGGGCAGGGCATCGATCTATCTATCTATCTTGGAGACGAATTTCTATCAGTTGTTATCGGACCACCATGAAAAGGGAACTATATAATGAACTGATAATGGTCCAGAAAAGTAGAGAGGCCAATGGTCCTCCACTTTACACTATATACCTCTTCCATAAAAGATAAAGATATTCATTTAAAAGATGTCCATCAAAGCCAAGAAGCTGCAGCTGCTCATGACAATTAGAATACAAACTTTTTCAAGGCCGCACGAGAAAAGTGAGGTGCACTTTTGTGTTACCTAAGTAGGATTAGCCAAAACAGCTTCTTTAATCCTCACCTAACTAACAAGAGCAAACAACACAACCACACAGATGATATTAATTGTCTTATACAGCAGTACCTAGCTAGAACTCGTCGTGCATACAGCATTACAGCTGCAGATTAATCATGACAAACGGGTTCATTAAATGCATCCAGATATCGGAATAATCAAATGGGTCTCTGAATAACTCCTCACCAGTACATCATAAATACGTAGGTGATTTTCACATCAAGAGTTTATTCTTTCTACAATTTACAAGGCATTGCTTGGTTTCACCATCTCAAATTATAGATTGAGTAAATCAAAATCTCTTAACAAATTTCCTAACAGTCTAAGTAAAATTTGAGCAAAATTCTATAGAAGTATGGTTTTAGGGAGATTCCAATCAAAATTGTTCGCCCTGTTACGTATTCCCCATCGATGCGTAATCGCGAATACGGCCCGATACGTAATTGGAGTCAAGTCTGGTGCCGAATACAACGACCCGGACCAAGGAGTCCGTTTTACTTATTACGATTAGGGATGCAGCAGAATAGCGAACCAAACATGCGTAAAAGAGGGAAATCTAGAACAGTTCATTACCTGTTTCAATGATATGGGAAACGTTAACTTGGTGGAAGCTTCCGGAGTCTTGACGATCTCCTTCATCAGCAGTCTCCAGCTCCTGCAAACTCCGGCACAGGCGACGACGCTCTTCCTCAGCGGCCACGCACTCTCGGAGGCCTCGATCCTAACCAGAATCTCCCGGAGTAGCTCTGGCGGCATGTTATCCCAGCAGCTTTTGCTCAGGCCATCGGCAACCGCCGCCGCTTCCGTCGAGCCGTCCTGCACCACGCGGCTCGAGCGCAACCTCATTTCCTGGATTATGCTCCTGATTGTCATCTATGTACTTGGGATTGGTCCAATCTCTTATCTTGTCATCACTACGAATCGAAACAGCGAATTTCTGAAATGTGATAATGGTGGAGGTCGAATTACTGATAAGGCCGAGGCCCGAGGGGGCCTTTCTTAGCACTAGCAGATAGAGAGAGAGAGGAAGGATGGAGTTGGAGAGGAGCAGGCATCAAATGGATGAATAAAGAACAGAAAATGGAAGTAGGAATACTTATTTTTTTTAAAAATAATAATAATAAATTTGGTAGCTGAATTTTAGGATCGTAAATAATTTATTTCTAGTTGGCCAACAAAAATATATTTCTAGCTCATTTTTTAAATAACTTAATATAAAATTATAATCTATTAAGTCTATTCAATCTACTTTGAAATCTGAACTAATTATTAAAAAATATACACACATTACATTTAGATTTTACTCAAATTAGCGTAGCTGAGAATCGGTGAAACTTACAAATTGCTAGTTATAATGAAAGGTCGAAGGTATTTTTACCGGACATTTGTGTTTTATTTCTCATTTTCATTTAAAAGAAAGTTGGGCTGAAACTGTAGATTTTAATTTTATATTAATTACAATAATAAATTATCTACACACCAATTGAATTAAGTCCGTTGATCGCAATTCAGTCTATGGAAAATTGGTATATGTGCGAAAACATAGATACAAAATACAATATATAGATATATAGATTTAAGTTAGAGTTGATAATCAAATTGAACTTTATAAAATTTCTACTTAAATTTTGCTATTTTTACTTTTAAAGTGGGGGGAGGCGAGGAGTTGGAAGGTTAGGAGTGTGGTAGAGTTGGGTGGCTGGAGGGGCGGAGCCGGAGTTAGGCGAGTGGAGGGGCGGCTGGAGGGTGAGAGGGAGGAGGTGGTGAGCTGGAAGGTTGGGGAAGAGGAGGCTGGAAGGTTGGGGGATGGGTGGAGGTGGGCGACGGCTAGAGGGATGGAGGGGCGGTGAGCATGGTTTGGATATCATGGAGTTGTAGGACGAAGCCTCCCGTTAAAGAATATACCACATAGCAAGGCGAACCGTCGGTCAGACTGGACGAACTGTGGTTGGACCGGACGAACTGTGATCGGATTATTCGAACTGTAAATCGTCTCTCTTGTCGGTTCGGCTACCGGTCCAGTTCTGATAACACTGATGTAAAGATTGAAAAAAATTGGATCAGTTTTATAATTTTATTAGAATGGGTTGTCATTTATAAGTGATATAAAAATCAAAATGATATAATAACCAAAACTAATAATAATGAGTCAATTAATTTGTCTCCGCCGTGGAAATCTAAGGATTGTTGGATGGTCGAAGGGGAAGGGGTCCAAAACATACAGGAATATGTCAAGAGAATTAAGTTATTTTGATTAATTACTTTTTAGCTTACATCTTATTCATATAATAATGGTTCTAAACTAACTTCCAAGACATTTTGTCGATTTTTTTTTTAAATTGAATATGTCTATTTTAAATCACTTGCTTTTCCAATGACACCTAATCTTGGTCATTAGGTGGCACCAAGTTTAGGTGAGGAAGATAATCATCCCTTAAGCACTCCTAAGCCCTACCACGAGAGCTTGAAATCTTCTATCAACATCCTATATTTCGTTTAGGAGTGAGCAAAAGAAATGGTTGGACCGACTTCTCGACAAAACTGGTCTAATTAGAACTGAGACCAACTAGGATCGAAACAGAACATATGATTTTTTTTCCTCAAGGTCGGACCGGCCCAGTCTGACTTCATTATTAAGCAATGTTTAGTTGGGCCTTGGATGGACACACGTTTTCTGGAGATGGTCTTCTCCCTCCTCGGTGCTAGTGATTTCTTTGGTGCAGGTGGCACTCCAGCTTTACTGGGATCTTGTTCTCTTTCGAGGTCGGTGTCCGACATTCTTGATCTTCCTCGTACCCACTGCTTCCATCGAAAAATAAGCTAAATGAAGAAGGAGGGTCACCGGAGATAGAGAACTTGAGCGTAGGTAATGAAGTGCAGATCTAATGGAATTCTACGTCTTTGTGCAAATCTTGATCTCGGTCGGACACACGATCCATTCAATCACGTCACGACCAAGAAATTCCTCCCTATCGCCTTCCTCTTATTCAATCGGGTACGTTGCCACCGATTCAACCTTCAATTTATAAGCTGCTCGTTTTTTCCCCTCAAATTTCGGTTCAAGACCGAGACCGGCCCGAGTCAAGCAAGACTAACTCGGGCAGTTTTTTGTCTTAAATTGGGCTTGAGCTCGGTCCTCCACAAGTGAGGACCAAAATTTCGGGCTCAGGTTCGGTCTTGCCAAAAAGACTGACCCGTCCCGCCCAAGCTCAAAATTTAATTATCTATACATTGTAATTTTTTTAGCTATAGTTAAAATAATATATTCTCAAAATGAGTATTTCATTACCTTATAAATACTAAATTTGTATAGCAGGTAGATATTTAAATTAGAGTTCTAACGAAATATAGATATTGAGTTTCTATTTTCCCATTGACCATAATATTCTGTCAAAATTAGTAAAAATGTAAATAAATAAAAAAAAAAAGCAACGCTACTTTGACCAAATTTTATAATCGATGTAAAAATCAAAACTTAACACCATATGTGTCGTTAAAGTTTTAATTTATTTATCTACCTACTATATTTTTCTAATTTGTTTTAGAGATGGTTGAACAATATTTTTTCAGAATAAGTATTTCATTAGACTATAAATACTAAATTCAGAATATTACCTATTTTTTAGCCATCTCAGAAGAAAAAAAACTACAATAGATATAGAATTAAATTAATTTAATAAACGATGTTGAACAAAAGTTAATTACTAAAGAGTATCAATAAATAAACATGAGATGTTTAATACAATAATATGAGAGTTGTTGCAATAACTATATTTGAAGTAGATAAAAAAATAAATGAAATTAATAGTGTAGTGGTAAAGCTTTTTGCTCCTAAGTAGGAGGTTTATATTTCAAATCTTGCTAGAAGCGTAATTGTTTCACCATTTTAAATTGTAGTTTGATAAATATGAGACCAGTTTGATAATTAGTTTTCTTAAAACTATTAGTAAGGAAAAATATGTAAAAAAAAATATTAAGGCATTTTAGTCTTTCAATAAAATTAATGTATATAAAATAATTGATGGTGTGCAAATATAAATTTTCTCTATTAAATGTTTTTTAAAAAAAAATGGTCGTGTCTCCATCTCCAAGCATAAATTAGGAAAATCTATATTATCTCTCTCTCTCTCTCTATATATATATATATTAATTTGGTTAAGAGAAATATTACTATGACAAGTAAACAATTTGAAATTTTTCATTCAAATTGATTGGTTCAATACTACTATATGTTACAAGTAGATGTGTGATATCACATTTTTGATTAAGTGGACATGTTCAAATTGTTCCAAAACTCCTCATTCAATCTTGAAAATCATTTTATTTTAGCTTAATTTATAATTTATTTCTCTCCCAAAAAAATAATTGTTATTTCCTTCACAAATTTAGTTCTCTAATTTTATTAATTGTGTATATTTGTTTAGAGACGGTTTTATTTTAAAAAAAAAAAACATTTTGATATAAACCATCTCATAATCATTAAAAATAAAATAAAAATATTATAAATTAAATGTGTATTTTTAATATAGTTATATATTTTATAAAAATATTTAAATTATTTTAAAAAATAATATTATGAATTTCAAATATATTATTTATTCATCTTTTTCCTTTTGTCCATTATTAAAATACAGTATACTTTTTAAGTAATCTAAAAATTCTTACAAACAACACAAAAGTATATATTCAAAATACTAATAATTGATCAATATATATATATATATATATATATATATATATATATATATAATCACAACATTATTAAGGTATCACTATATAATAATAATAGTAATTAGTGTTTATTATTATTATTGTTTTTCTATACATGTGTAATTAATTCTAGTATTAATGTATAAATACTTTCATTATATTTGTGCAGAACCAAACCATAAATTTTAAACCAAAAAAGTGATTGGTATGTAAAAAAAAAAATCAGCTAAAAAGTGAACCGAAAACCGGTTGGTTTTCCAAAAACCGCTCGGTTCAAACACTGTTCATTTGCAAAATGGTCTTTCAACTGAACCAAACCGAATAGGGGTCCGGTTCCCGGTCGAATCCGATCGGACCGCCGGTCCAGTTCGGTTATGATAACTATGGTTAAGATACCTTAAGAGTATATTGAATATACATAATCTATCACGTGAAGCAATAAATACAAAAAAATTAATCAAATTTGATAGGAGATATTTGATTAATGTATATATTTTTTATAATGATAATTATGTATTATATAGTATTTTCAAATAATGATATTATTAAAATATTTAAAAAATATATAAATTTTTTGTATTATTAATCTTAATGCATAAATGATTCCAGCTGCCCAAAGTTGTTAATATATTATTGGGTTAATTGTCAATTTGTCTCCTAATGTTTGGACCGAATTTAAAATTATTGTTATTTTTCATACATTCATCATTTACTTTTTGACAAAAAAAAATCATCTACTTTTAATTATTTTTTCTCTTAAATATATTCCATCTCATAATTATTTTGTTAAACAATAAATAGTAAAATGGTATAATATTAAAACATTTTAAATTGAGTTTATAATAATTATGATAGTAACAACGATACTTTAGATTAAGAACATTTTGATATTATTTTGGGAGATTCTATTTACAGACTATCGACTACTATATACACCACTTTTGTCAAAATACTAAAATACCCTAATAATTTTGTTACATATTTGTCCTTGTCTATTTTAAAAATAAAATACAATTGCTAAACAAAAACCACTTAATTTTTCACTCATTTTACCTTCATATTCAAAATTATTATCTCACTCATTCGCAACCCTCAATCTTTCAACATATCTACACTACTCTTCATCACTTCCACTCTCATTCTCCACCACCCACTACCCACGTTTTGACGTCACCGCAACTTGTCGTTGCCAGTCTTCATCGCCGCCTCCGCCGCATCTACAACCCGCAGCCAGCAAATCAACAACCGTATTTTTTCCTCCACCCACTTTCGTGTCGGTACGTTCTCTTGCACTCCATTGATCGATGTCAGTATGACTTAAATTAGTTGAGTTTTGCTGAACTTTTATGGAGGAAATGACAAGTTCGTGTCGTTTGAACAATCAAAAATTGGCAAGAGCTTACCGATTCTTACACAAAAAATTGGCTAAAGCTTCCTGATTCTTATGCATAAAAATCGTCAAGCTCTTGTCGATTCTTCCACAAAATATCAGCAATCTCTTGCCGATTTTTGCAAACGACACAAACTTGTCGTTTCCTCCATGAAAGTTATGCAAAACTCCACTAATTTAAGTTGTACCGACATCGATCAATGGAGTGCAAGTGAACATACCGACACGGAAGTGGTTGGAGAAAGAAACATGGTTGATGATTTACTGGTGGCGGGTTGTAGATGCGACGGAGATTGGCAACGACAAGTGGCGGTGGCGGCAAAAAGTGGATGACGGGTGATGGAGAATGGGAGTGGACAGAGACGAAGCTAGGAATTTCTTTGAGTGGGGCAAGTATTATAGTAAGACCACATAGTTGAACTAAAAAAAATCAGTGGGGGCAAATGTATAATTTAAATGAATTAAATTGAAAATTATTACATTTTTAGGTAATTGTCCGCTAGTTCCTTAATGGCTCCATAGTTGGGAGTGGAAGTGATAAAGAGTAGTGTAGATATGTTGAAAGATTGAGTGTTGAGAGTTAAATAGTGGGATAATAATTTTGAATATGAAGGTAAACTGGGTGAAAAATTAAGTGGTCTTTGTTTAGCGATTTTATTTTATTTTTAAAATAGACAATGACAATGACAAATATGTCAAAATCTATTAGGGCATTTTAGTATTTTGACAAAAATGGTCTATATATAGTAGGTGATGGTATGCAAATAGAATCTCTCTATTATTTTTTATAACTAATTCAGTTATAATTTATATATATTAATTTGACTATAATTACAATTGTGACAAATAAGTTTTCTGATGCATTTTCTTACTTCTACTGTCAAATTAATAGATTTTTTTTGGCCAAGTTATATTTTAATAGATCAATGTCAAGTATACAATTGTAATTGTCATGTCACATAAGTCATTTTAAAAATCTCTAAATATTATCATTCATTTTAAAGATAATTTACAAAACTTTAGTCATTTTATTTATTTTCACATGTATGTTTATGATTTGGGTTTATTATAAACAATTTAAACTTTATAATAGTAAAAAAAATTGTAATTTATAATTATTTAAAGATTAAATAAATTTATAATATGTATTATAAATAATAAATTAAATTTACTTTTACTGCGCAAAGCGCGGATGAAATACCTAGTACTACTACATTAAGTATGATTTGCCAATAATAACTGCAACAATATAATACTAAATATAGAAACCCTTTAAAATAGTTGGATCACAATATTGATTTTTTAATTACAACTGTTTATAAGCTGTCATGGAAGAATTTTAGATGGGCCATCTAACGAAATCGGTCTATAAATTTTGAACTTGTGGAAGAATTTCAGCATTAACAGTGTCATTTTGTGTTTGATTTAGTAATTTTTATTTAAAAAAAAAACTATTTATTTTTAGTTAAACTCGATTACATTTTTTTTTTTTTTTAAAAAAATCCGAACCTACCCGAATAGGTATTTTATTCAGCAAAATTGATGAGAGATGTTTTGCTAAATATATATATTTTTTAAAAAAGGTAACTATGGAAAAATTAATAGATAAATATATTTAAAAAAACTCCATTAGCAACATAAATTTACAATATTATATTTTAAAATTTGAAAAAAAAAAATGAAGTACATCATTTCCTCTTCAATTTTCATGTGGGAAAGTATGTGATTGGGTGTGCTGTTTTTTTATTTTACCCAAATTTTAATTATTTTTAATTGATCCTGAATAAGTTCCAAATGATCCTCTAAATGTCTTTCTGTCTTAATTGTGGAACTCGATGGACCTAACTAGGAGTGATAAAAAAAAAAGACGACCGAATTCCCGACAAGACCGGTCCGAGATTGAGCGAGCAGTTTTTTTCTTCTTTAAGGTCGGGCTCGGTCTCGGGTTTCCCCCCGAAAGCCCGTTTAGGACCGGTCCGACCCGAAGTTACTATACAACCCCTAAAAATCAATGATGTATATTTGGAAATATGAGAGAAAATGAACTTTGTTTAGAATTTTGTGTGTATGTTACTTGGTTGATTTGTTACTTTTATTTGTACTTTGTAATTTTGTTACTTTGATACTAATTATGTTTGTATTTGGACAAATTCAGTTTTTTTTGGGGGGGGGGAGGGGGGGTCAGATTCGGTCCAGGACCGAGACCGACCCGAGTCAAGAAAGACTGAATCGGGCGAGCTTTTTTGGCCGGTCAGTCTCGGCCCTCCAGAAGGCAAGACCGAAATTTTGGTCTCGGTCTTACCTTCAGGATCGACCCGACCCGCTCATGATCAGCTCTAGACCTAATTGAGCAGGTGGAATTGTTATTGCTTGCGCAGTTGGTTCTTTCTCAATCTAGAAAATGTCTTCTCGTGATAGAAGTCTTCCTTCACACTCTAATAGAGAGGTCAGGAAAGATGATTTATAAATTAAAAGTATGAACTTATTAAAAAAAAAAGATTTAAGTGTGACATTTTTACAATTATTTTGTAATTTTTAAATTTGGCAGAATAGAAAATTCAAAACTTGAACGTTAAAAAAAATAAATTAAGAGATTCTTAAAATGTATCCAAACATTGATCAAACATTGAAGAGTAAAAGACACACTTAACCTTCTTTTTAAATACATGTTATAAGTAAAACTTATGAATAAATTATTAATATTTACAACCTTTTAAGGATGTTTAACTTGAAAATTGGATATTTTGTTCATAAGCTCTAGATTTTCACTTAAATTGTATACACAAGCATAAGCATAAAATCTCTCCCTCATTTTGATATTATAATCTAGATTGAACCAATTATGAGATACATACTTTTTCAATTATGCATGATTATGATTACATAGCATGATTAACAAACACGACTTAAGCAAACCAAGTACATAAACATTGTGGGTTTAAGCATGCATACTTAAGACCCATAACATAAGTTACGTATCCGAACTCTAATATGTAAATTGTTGTATTATGATAAACATGCAATTGACTAAATACACATATTTAGATAACCTTTTAGAGTGATTACCTTTTGTGGAAGTGGATCTATCTAAGGTTGGGATCACGGTCTACTGAACGGGAGACACCTCACGATTTAACCGGTAATGACCTATAATACCACAACTACTGACCTCTAACTAAACTGGAAGACGACAGAGTTTCTCACATCTAGGCGAAAGTGAGAATCTCGTCTAGTATGGTTAGATTTTTCCAACCATGTGCACCTTTATATATAATAATATATAAATGAAAATATTTTAAGACCAGACACACAATTGAAATTATGTGAATGAACTCCCACTTATGAGCAACTCATTATCCTAAAACCAAACCATTTACTTAGAAGGAGTAGTACGACTCTCTAATATTTGATCTATGAATAATCCTTAAAATATCGATAGCGACTTTAAAAAGGAGAAATACGAGTCTCTCCTTTGAGTTGACTTTTTTCAAACTCCACCAATAAAAGGTTAATATTTTTTTTTGGATATATATTAGTTTGTTTTTTTGACCGAAAACTCGTTTCATTCTATTAGAACAATGAAACGGCGGATATATATTAGTTATGTGGCCTATTTTTATCGTAAGCATTAATCAATGTAGGTCAATCACAAAGCTCTAAGCTGGGGATGATCCTTGACGCCCTTACCTAAAGGCGGTCTAGTGGTTGGTCAAATTAGGTAACCACACAATTCACCACTAGAGTTCGATTTTTTTTTTTAATAATTACTTTTGTTATTTTTGATCGAAAGCGTTAAAACTAAATTCTCTTGATAATAATATTTATAAATTTCGTTCACCTCTATAAATTAGAACTCATTTTAACCAAATTGATTTCCAATTAAATATGAGTTACATTTCACCCTAATAATTATTTGACTAATTTAATCTGTTGTTTGTCGTTTACCCATATTATTCAATTTTCAAAACAAATATTTAAAGAATAAGGCTGCAACTTATCTAGAAGATCCCAAGGAAATTTCCCACTCCCTCCAACGCAACTCCAATGATGAGTGCATACAAAGCATCACATTTTTTTCAAAAACTATTTCTTTTTTTTTAAATAGAAAAATAGTATAATTATTTTTTATTAAGAAATGAGCGGGTAGTGAGTTGTCCGATCAACTCGCTACTTAAGATAGCAAGTTGTCCCATTGACAGAAGTCACAGAACCATCTCCCGTGCCTTGGTATGATAATGTTTGGATATCATCATATATATTTTTTTAATAATTAAAATTTTGTTATTAGTAACTTGACAAATTACTACTGTTTTTTTAAACTGACCACACATTTTGTTTAAAATAAACCTTCGTGTCTCAACTTTAACTAACTCATATAATAAGTTTAAAAGTTGAAACTCAACGTCTTTTACTGTATTAAATTTATAATTTAATAAATTGCTTAATCTAATTTAAATAAAAAATAGAATAAATAATTAATTAACTACGACCTTAACATCGACATTGAATTTCAATTGATAAATTTACTATACAATCCAAATAAAGTTTTGAAACTTTAATTTGACTGAAACGTGTGTCGTCAATCTGAACGTGACGAAACTCAACTCGTAATTTATCATTTTACCTATAATAAATTCTTAATTCTTAAAATAAAAATATGTATGGTGAGGGACATCATCATACTAGTGGTTTGGTCGTTCCAAAAGGGACAACTCGCTCTTTATTAGTAATTTTTTCTAACCTATAGTAAATATCTAATTCTATTTTTTTTTAAGTTAATACTTTTTGGAAGAAAAAAATTCCTAATTTCCCATCATAACTCCACCTTACAGTTACACCAAGCTCCACCTTTTTTCCCTTTCATTTTATTCTGAAAGTTTTTATATAATATTTCGTGTATATGAATTTAATAGAAGAAAATATCTATTTATATAGCAAATCTGTTATGCCAAGACCCGAGATCCCATATTTAGGGAAGATACCAATCAACCTATGTAAATCCAACACCATATTGTCATACCAAGATTGCATACTAATTGTTAAATTTGGGTTTGCTCAGCTCGTGATGTTGTGGCTTGGGATATACTAAGTTGCAATAAGTGATAAGGAGTCATATAACTAGCGTAGCATAAAGGCAACCAGTCACGAAGCCACCAAGAGGAGGGCATTGCTCTCCTAAACTTTTAATTTTAGCTAAATTTAGTTCTAAAAATATAATAATTTTCAATTTAACATTTTTAAATTATACATTTACCTAGGGGTGTCAATTTTTGACCCAACTCGTGGGTGATCGCCCAAGAATCGTGTTTGGATCAGACATTTTGACCAATAAGCCATTTTGACACAACACATAAATGATCATTAAAAAAATGGGTCAGATTTGGATCAGAGATTTTGACTCAGGGATTAACCGGTGACCCATTGAATTTATATATTATTAAATTATCAATACAACTGATAACGAAAACCATAGGGAAGACTCACTCGAGAAGGAGAAACACCCAAAACAAACAACACTTCTCTTTTCTTCATCTCTCAAAGACCCCACTTTTCTATACTCCACAAATCAACCACATGATTATCTAGATAAGGGTTTATTTATTATTCACATCATCAAAAGCTCATAAAAACAGTAGTTGTGGCAACTACCAGGAGGCAACAATTGAATTCCTCATACTTCGGCGCCTTCCCTGACTGTGTCGTAACAAACTCATCCTCTACAGGAGATCTATCACTCGATTTTAATGCCGCCTCTCACCACGTTGGACCATGGTAATAGTTCACCTAATTTGTTATCCAACATCGGTGGAGGTAGAGGCTTGGGCGTTGGAGCCGCCAAAACCAGCAGCTCTACAACAACTTGTCAGGAGAGTCAGGACTGTGGTAACCAAGCAAACAAAGACTGCGCTTTTGAAGATGCAGAACGTGTTGCAAAATTCGTAGTACTATTATTACTTACGGGTCAGTCTGACCCATAGGTTGACCCACTGACCCGCGGGTTGACTCACTGACCCGCGGGTTGACTCACCGACCTGCGAGTCAGGTTTGAGTTATGAAACTTGACTCATACAAGTAGATGAGTCGTGTTTGGATCACACGATTCCTGACATGACTCATGGTCGACCCAACCCGCAAATTGACACCCCTATGTTTGCTCCTACTGAATTTGTTTTAGTTCAACTATTTATCCTTACTCTAATACTTGCTCCTATTGAATAAATTTTCCGACTTTATCCCTGTTGGCAAGAACATGGGTTGCTTGTTTGCTACGTCGTCGGGATCGGTGACGGTCAACCAAAACCCGAGCCAAAGCATTCATTAGCTGAAACTGCTATGAACCAGGATAGAAAACTTAGGGGAACAACAATTACTATATTTAGGACTAAAAATAAATTTCATTCTCTAAGTAATCTTTTATAAATTAGTGTCAGAGATGCATTGCATAGTAGGAAATAGCTGTTCCCCTCTTATTGGAAATATCTATTAATACTTTATATGAGTTTATGTAATAAATTAATTTCAAATATAACGGAACTCTAATTTTGATACGATAAAATTTCTGACGGTGCAAAAGATTGATATTTCTTTTAATGTATCTCATTACTTATTTTCTAAATATTTCTATATCAAACTTATAAGTTCAACTTTATTGTATTATTATCCATGTTCTAATATTTAAACACAAATATAACAAAAAAATTATATACGTAATGTTGCGTTATCATTTAATTATATGTGTTCACAAATATATTTTTTTTTCTACATGTTCGTATCGTGTTATCATGTAACATAAAAAATTGTCAATATTAATCTCCAACTAGAGTGTTCTTTAAATATTTCAATTTTATTTATTAAATTTTAGCATATAAATAATTTACACAGTCGTGAAATTATGGTAATGACTTTTTTTTTATTAACTTTTTTTTTTTTGGCCATTTTTTTTTTATTAACTGATTTGTACTCCTTATTTAGTTATTTACCCCCCCAAATGATCCTTTTTAGTTTTTATCGACGTAACTTTTTTTTTACCAAGTTACTTTTTTTTTTTTTTTGTGTGTGTGAAGCCGATACCAATTAACCATCTTTT
This sequence comes from Chamaenerion angustifolium, assembly GCA_946814005.1. Classification (NCBI taxonomy): domain Eukaryota; kingdom Viridiplantae; phylum Streptophyta; class Magnoliopsida; order Myrtales; family Onagraceae; genus Chamaenerion; species Chamaenerion angustifolium. The sequence continues at coordinate 6,821,414 of OX328270.1, forward strand.
ACTTTTTCTGGTAATAAGTGTAATGCCAAATTAGTAATTACCTTTTGGCCAAAAAAAAATAATAGTAAATTAGTAATTACCTTGTCCAACTAGATTCACGTCTCTATTATCGCCATAAAACGAGGAGCACGTGGCAAAATTACCTGGTCGGATTCGTTGAACATCAACGAATGAAGAACAAGTCTGCTTCTCTGTTTTGACATCGAAAGATTCTGTCTTGATTCCTGGTTACGCACCTTCTCTTGTCCTCTCCATCATCACTATTAAGTATTAACTATTATTAATTTCTAAAAGTCCAAAAACACAAAAGCATTTCAGATATTTATGATCTCCAGAATCAACAGTCGACCTTAGTCCTAGAGTCCGCTTTAGTGTTCTTTTCTTTCTGGCACGCCTCTCTCTCTCTCTCTCTCGATCTCGATTGGATAAGTTTTTTTTTTGTTCAGCTGGGTAAATTTCTACTTGTGTTTACTTCAATAAAAGGATCTTTTTTAGGACATGAGTCTTTTGATTTGGAACAGGACGATGCTTGATTACTGTGTTCAAGCTGCAAGAACATAAGTCCGAGGCTGTCTGCCTTCGATTCATAGGTTTTGGAGAGTCCGAACCTATTCATTCGATTCAGTTGTTCTGCTACCAGGTGGCCATAGTCGCGTTAGTATACTGAAGATTGCATCAATGGCCGACATATCTATTCTATCTAAATTGGGGACGGTGTCCACCTCGGACTACAGTTCAATCGTGTCTATGAACCTATTCGTGGCGCTTCTCTGCGCTTGTATCGTGATCGGCCATTTGTTGGAGGAGAATCGATGGATGAACGAGTCTATTACTGCTCTAGCAATAGTAAGCAGATCTCAGATTGAATGACTTATTGCGCCATTTGATTTATAATTTTGATCGATTAATGCGATTGGATGCAGGGTTTATGCACTGGATTCGTTATTTTGCTTACTACTAAAGGGACAAGCTCCCACCTCTTGGAATTCAGTGAAGATCTCTTCTTCATCTATCTTCTCCCACCTATCATCTTTAATGCTGGGTGAGTTTAGATTCCTCATTAATTATCCTTAAGCTTAACGTGGTAATATAAAAAAGTTTTTTTTTTTGGATAGATTAGCGATTTAGTATTGTTGAAATTCAATGAAGTAACTCTGGACAGAGCAATCATCGACTTAATATATGTTCGATTCTTGCAAATATCATCATCTGCTTTTGAATTTTGATTGGATTTGTCCATTACCCTTCAGGTTCCAAGTGAAGAAAAAGCAATTCTTCCGCAATTTCATGACGATCATGCTGTTTGGTGCAGTCGGGACCTTAATATCCTTCTTCATTATCACACTGGGTACACTCAAGAAACTCATTTTCGTAACTATGATTCGAATAATCGCTCAAAAAGGAAATGCATTGTTCTTGCCTATCCTATATAAAATATGCTTATTGATGTTCTCTTTCCCGGCCAGGTGCAATGTACATTTTCGAGAAAATTGGTATCGCTTCACCCGAAATCGGGTTAGCAGATTATCTTGGTATGTTCCTTTTTAGGGTATTCGTTTGTTCATCTACATAGCAGCATTCTCCTTTTATTGAACTCATTGCATTTATTGAAGCCATCGGAGCAATATTTTCTGCAACGGATTCTGTTTGCACCTTACAGGTATGGAATTCACCTTTCTCTAATCAGTAAGACGTCGTGGTATTTTTTTAAAACTTGAGTATTTTTCGATATTTTCAGGTCCTTAATCAGGACGAGACACCGCTACTATACAGTCTAGTGTTTGGAGAAGGTGTGGTGAACGATGCTACATCGGTGGTGCTTTTCAATGCAATTCAGAGCTTCGATTTATCGAATATCAACTCGAGAACTGCATTTCAGTTCATGGGCAACTTCCTGTACTTGTTCATCTCGAGTACATTCCTGGGTGTTGTGGTAAATAACCATTTTTCGCACCCTAAAACGGTCTTCCTACATATTTCATTTTACTGACCTTATTCTATCTTCCTCAGTCTGGATTATTCAGTGCTTTCATTATAAAGAAACTCTACTTTGGAAGGTAAAATTATTCACCTTTTTCATTATTTTCATAGATTTTTACGATGTTTTGTGTAATTAATATGTTCTTATGTGTTTCCTGTTAACTCTAACTTTAGGCACTCCACTGATCGAGAAGTTGCTATCATGATTCTGATGGCATACCTATCATATATGTTGGCTGAAGTAAGTCCCTTTTTGGGTTTTGAGATCATAGAATTTGCATATCTGTAATATGCATTTTTCTGATTTTTCATCTGTGAAACAGCTTTGTGATCTAAGTGCGATTCTGACCGTGTTCTTCTGCGGGATTGTCATGTCTCATTATACGTGGCATAACGTCACAGAGAGTTCGAGGGTGACAACTAAGTAAGTCAGATTTTACCTTTTGTTTCTTCATCCCCGAGCTAACACTTTTGTTTTGTTGAACAAGGCACACTTTTGCAACTCTATCATTCGTAGCTGAGATTTTCATCTTTCTTTACGTCGGCATGGATGCATTGGATATCGACAGATGGGGACTTGTTGTTAGTGACAGGTGAGCTTAAATCAATCACCTTTTGTGGATGGTGACGACGATTTCACATTCCTAGACGACAATCACAGTTTGAGACCAGTATTTGTTTTTGGTAGAACAGTTTCTCAGACAACACCCTGCAATAATGTCTATTATGTTATATGGTTTCTGCATAAATGTTTTACTACTTCATTTTACAGTCCAGGAAGATCGGTCGAGCTTAGCTCGATCTTGTTGGGACTGGTCCTTGTTGGACGAGCGGCTTTCGTTTTCCCTTTATCCTTTCTGTCAAACTTGACTAAGAAGTCTAGGCTTGATCAAATCAGCTTGAAGCAACAGGTACTTGCCTAACTATTCCCTAACCAACACCTCATCTGTCGAGTTTACCATCTGCACGGATTGATTGACAAAGTTTGTAAATTGCAGATTACAATATGGTGGGCAGGTCTAATGCGCGGCGCAGTATCCATGGCACTTGCTTACAATCAGGTAAATTGCAGGTGGCTAATGGACAGAAGTGTTACTGATGTGGTATTTCTTATTAGGGGTGTCAATCGTGTCATAATCGTATCGTGTCTAAACATGTCTCGTGTCTAAACGGATAAATTTTAAACGTGTCTAAACATGTCTCGTGTCTAAACGTATAAGCCGTTAATCGTGTCTAAACGTATAGAGTTGTTTAGACACGTGATCTGTTAATGTCAAACTCATATACGCTTTAAAGCAGATATATACACAAATCCATATATATACAAATCCAAATATACAAAGTAAGGTCTTCATAGTTCAATATTACAAAGTAAGTGAGCATTTTAATATTTTATTATTATTATTATACTTAAATGTGTCTAAACGTGTCACATGTATACACAACACGATTAGACACGAATAGTTAATCGTGTTTATACAGATATCCGCAGATCTGAGTTGTTTAGACACGATTAATAATCGTGTCTAAACGTATAAGAGTTGTTTAGACACGGGATCCATTAAGGTCAAACCCATATACGCTTTAAAGCAGATCGTGTCGTGTCGTTTAATCGTGTCGTGTCAGAAATTGCCAGCCCTATTTCTTATCATCTACATTGCCTGAAACACCCAGTTCTGTTTTGACAGTTTACCCGATCCGAGACAAAGTTGCGGAAGAGCGCATTCATGATAACAAGTACCATCACGGTTGTTCTCTTCAGCACGGTGGTAAGAGATCGATCTCAACTCTCTTCCTATTGAACTAATGTTACTGAAAAGTGTTCAAAAAGATTTGTGTTGTTAAAATGTAGGTGTTTGGTATAATGACGAAACCTCTGGTCCGGTACTTGCTCCCATCGCCAAAACCTTTCACGAGCATGACATCTTCAGAGGCCTCTTCTCCAAAGTCCATGATCGAGCCTCTGTTGATCCACCAAAACTCAGAGCTCAATGGAAGCAGCCACAATATTCCCCGACCCACAAGTCTAAGGATGATAATGTCAAGACCAAGTCGAAGCGTCCACTACTACTGGCGCAAGTTCGATGATGCCTTCATGAGACCAGTGTTTGGAGGCCGTGGCTTTGTCCCCTTTGTTCCTGGATCTCCAACAGAGCAGAGAAACAGCAGTGTTTAGTGGTAATAACTAGTATATTTTCTACACTTCTTGTTCATAGTGACTTTAGACGGCTGATAATGTCCGAAAACATCAATTTTGGGAAGCTTTTGAGTGGTCTCAGTGTGCTGATAATTCGTGTTATACATGGCTTGTGTATTATATGTGTACTTGTTCATTAAAACCGATTTGTTTTGGGCGATTTTCTGCAGAAATACGGATTGATTCAGCCAAAATCTGTACTATCTTTTTATTGCATCCATCAAATTAACTGCAGAAAATCGCTATGGAGTGGAAGTTCTTTACAGCATTCAAAACTAGAGAAAACAACACGACCAAATTTTGAATTTTCTTAAACTGATCATGATCCTTAAACGGCAAACCAACTCAATCTTCTGCTCTAGTCTAGGAGTGAGCTAGGTACCCTACTGTGAGGCTAATGAGAGCAACCATGCATACAAAGAGGAAAGGAAAACCCAGTTGCACTTTCCTTGCACCACTTTTCCTCAACACTTCCTGCAATCAAAAACCATTACAAAGTCTGATACGTAGATTAACAGCAGAAACTCGAGAATTTAACGTGTTAGCTGCATTAGACCTGAGTAGGTAAACATACAAGCTCATTATAGACACGCTCTTTTTCGATGCTTGCAAGTCTCCCCTCCTCCCTCAGCTTCTCGATGATGAGTTCAGCCTGGAAATGCCATCTCATGAATTTAGTCTCTTTTTTTTTTTTTTTTTTTTCTCACAGAGAACCTACATTGGAGGATATGCTTACATCTTTCAGTTTTGATCCCATTAGTGCCATGTTCAACTTCAAATCCTCGAGATCACCAGCCGAGTCCAGTTTCTGGGTATCTTTTAGCAGTTGCAGTTCATTGACATCTTGATTAGGATGTCTTAAATCCACATCCTTCACCATAAAACCGGTCTCTTTCACTGCTTCCGACCCCTCAATATGTTCAAAACCCTGAGGGGAAAAACATTTACGACCCAGGAAACTGCATACTGTCCAGTTATTTCTTGTATTAATTCTCAGAATTAACAGTGCAACTTCACATTATCGAATTTGTCATAACAAAGGTTCTTCTCTTACCATTTGAGCTGGAGGGATGTTTTCAACACCACAATGTGCTCCGCCATCTTTGCGTGCAGAAACTTCCAACTGCAGCTCTTGATTGAAGACTCCGTTAATCGGTAACAGAACTGGGGATTGTAGGGGGCGAACGAGCACAACTTTTATCTTCTTCTCTTCAACGTAGTTACCACTATCCTTTGCAAACTGCAAAACAGCAGCAGAATTGTGAATTAATTAACTTCAAGCTGCTTCCATGAAGAAACTGGATATGGAAAACTACCAACCATATCTGAGGTTATGTTTTTGTCACTTGTTCCAGATGGGACAATGGTACTCTGTATCAAAAACTTGTCCTTGCATTGCATATTGGGCGGAGCTACCTGCTGAGCTTGCATTGTCACTGAAAACCCCGAATACGCATTGTTATAACAAGAACCAAAAGCAAAATAATATTTGGCTTTATCAAGTAGCTTGCCTGTGAAGGCACATGTTGAATTTGGATTTATAATACCGACATTGGGTCGGACGGAGTACTTCTTCGGCGATGTTGTCTTGATCTGGAAAATCATTTCGTATTTCCATTTGCGAAGGATAATAATATAATTGAACAAGCAGAGATTCAAGTGGTGGTCATTGTTAGTAGAACATACATACCTTGAAAGCAAAGCATTGGTCAGAGTTATTGCTTAGCAGAATAGAGCATGAACTTGGCTTCCTCAACTCAACTGCAATATTTACAAACACGAAAAAGCATAATTATCGACTGCCATTAAATTTCATGCAGCATCGAATTCTATAGAAGCAAAATGAACTGGTATATGCAGACATGGAAATTTGATTTCTTGGGGTTTAATCTCCAAAAGTTGAGTCGTCATAACTTGGATCAAGAAGATACCCGAAATCTGCAGCAAAATTCACTCGATTTGTTAGTCAAATGCCATATCGGTTATTTGGTTAACGATAATTGATTCGATTCCTAAACCCCAAATTCAAAAGATTGAACAGAAAACCACTCATTTGAAATAGTAAAAAGCAATTGTTTGAAAAGAAAAGAAAAGAAAGAACAAAGGTCTCCAAAGTAGATTCCACAGCATTTAAACCTTATCATGTAGCATCATTAAAATCACGAGAATCGAGTAAATTTCTCATCCAGCAATAAAAGCCTAGAGAAGAAGTATTTTATGTTGTAACCCAGAAAGGTAGAGTTTCTTCCAACCACCCTACCAGAGCTGAAGCTGCAAAGTTTGAAACTTCCTGAAGAGAATATTACAGTGGAGAAGACTTACTTAGTGGGCACTGAAGATCCCGCTGAATGAAGATAATGTGTTCCAGAAGAAATAGATCAGTGTTGTGATGAGTTTGAAGAAGGTATATAAATTGAGTAGAGAAGAGGTCTGGTTAGAAGAATAAAGGGTTGGTGATCCAAAAGAACTTTTCGATAGAGAGAAAGATAGACTTGTAAGCGAAGAAAGAAAAGAAGCTCACAAAAAATGTCTACTTTCCTTACTAACTGCGAGCAGTTGTTGTACCCGCTGCTCACTCTTTCCTTTTCGTTTAACGGCTTCATTATTTTACTGCTTGGAGGAGTGGTTTCGATCAAAAACAATGTCGAAAAGTGGTTAATTAAGGAGTTATTTTTTACTTCCAAAGTTTTACCTGCACTACTAATTCCTTTCCGGTTAATTAATGAGTAAAACATAATATATTTAGTAAAAAATATTTTTTTTTAACGTAGTGCTGAGCTCAAACTCAATACCTCTATTTAAGCGATAAACCGTTATACCCTAACGATAGTTCAAATCAAAAGATATTTAATAAAATATTAAGAATTTATCTAGGACTATCTTTATGCCCCATCTAAGCGCGACTTTATTCAAAAAGTATTTATTTTTGTAAAAAAATTTGAAAAAGTGTATATATAAAAAATATATTTAGAAAAATAGCTATACGCGCACACCAGGGTTGCGCCTATTGGACATAGGCGCACCCCAGGAGTAAATTTCACTCTGTAAACAGTAATTTTACTGTGCAAAACACTATTTGGAAGTTTTTGTATCGTATGTAGAGTTTTTTATGTACCGTATTATACAGTCAGTCTAAAAGTCAAAAATTAACGCATAGTTAGCGTCATTTAATTCGTAATTAAATTATCTACGCACTGTAATTTTTTTGAGTAAGTATATAATTAAATTTCTCACCTAATGCATTTACTTATTTCGGTCAAATTTGGGTGTAAACGATGGTGGGTTACAAAATCACTGTATTTTTAATCCAAAAAATTATCCTACGTAGATAATTGATTTACGACCTAAATGACGTTAACCGTGTTGAGTTTGGAGTTACATGGTCCGAGTTATAATTTTTTAAGTACAATTTTCATATCTCAACTTACGGCATGCCGTACAGTCAATCCGTAAATCCAAATTTAATATTGTTTGCATCATTTGAATCGCAATTAAAATATCTACTTACTATAATTTTTTAAAATGTTTTTTAATAGATACATAATTTTATTTTTAATTAAACATCAAGTCATCATTTTTCGAACAAAATGATTTAAAAAAAAAAATAGGAACTGATTTTTGCCCAGGCGAGGGGTGCGCCTATGTCCAATAGGCGCGACCCGAGGGTGCGCGTATAGAGCTATTTTTATAAATATATTTTTTATATATACACTTTTTCAAATTTTTTTGCGAAAATAAATACTTTTGAAAAAAATCCTACGCACCTTTTTCAACTTATTTGAGCATGTGGTGACCTCCAACAAATTGTCCAAGTTGATGTGTTAAGGCACTTTGTGACAGAGAGATATTGAAGTCTTTATGTGAGTGGAATCGATTCTAACTAATCATATATAATTTGATTATCTCATTAATAATTAGTTTTATTAATAATTAGTTTTAGGATGAAATTCAAGTTGTATAACTAGTTGTCATTTATTTGTTTATTCGGTTTTATTTAGCCTGATATCGAATTTAATAATAATTAATTTTAGGATGAAACTTAATTTGTATAAGTGATTATTTTTTATTTATCCATTGAGTTTGATGTTGAACTTCGTGAGGATTACTTGGATTGATCTGAAGTCATGACGACACTTTCAGATTGAAACAATTTGGTGGTTTACCCAAACTTTCAATTAGATAAAATCATAATCTGTTTGAACTAGAACTTGAGAAGAAATGTGTGTTTTTGTGATGATAAGTTCGGACCTCCCTCATGACCAATTTATAGTGTCTGTCACACCCTTTGGAAGAGACACCACACCTATTGGTCTTGGATTGTTGCCCAAGTTACCACCCTTCGGTTGTAGCTATTCATTTCAAAATTTGGCTCCAAAGCAAAGGGACCCCTTGGGAAGATGATTTGACGCCAAAGTCATTGCACCATTTCGGTTGAAACTTGACTCCAAAGCAAGTGTCCAAAACCCGGGATTTTTGAGTTAAAATGTTAAGTCATTAATTTCCAAAATTCAAATTTATAATGAATTTTTAGAATAGTAGCTTTCGAATTTATAATCCAAAAATTCAAATTTATAATCCCCAAACCGGAAATTTCGACCCCAACCAGGGGCTCTGCTCATTGGACCCCGCCAGGGGCTCCCGCCCCTTGGACCCAGTCCAGGGGCCCTGCCCCCGGACCTCTGCAAATGGGGCGTTACCCCCTTTGACTCCCATTGTGTGTCCTTAAGCAACTGCTAAAGTTCAAATACAGTGAATCATAATATACTTAAACAAGTGTGCACTTCGCAAACTCCTGACTTGTTTAATGAAATACTATGATCATATTGGTCAACTAGTCAATTCAATTACACTAAAATATCTATCATTTGAGTCGGTCCGATGTAGAATCTAACAAGAGTCATTTCGCTTAAAATGTTGAAAAACAGCAAATTAAATAACCTGGAGAATTAAAATGGTCTCAGGTTGAGAAGAACTATTGATAATAATCAAATTGTTAGATATAGTGATGGAGCTGGGGTTCCAACCATGGTCGTGTCTGTGCAGGCTAGTTTGTTTATTTTGGAATAATGCCATTTAGACTCTATAGTTTAACTGATGAACAGTTCAATCCTTATTATTTTAAACCTTTTCATCTGGCCTTGTTCAAGTTGGTTACGGTTCGTAAGTTGGGCTCCTATATATATTTACAAAAGCAAGACCGTACCTAATAAGACCCACAACTCTCTCGTTTCCATTCCTTAGTCAACGATTCGTCCAACTTCTAAGAAAATAATAATTATAACATGACTAAATTTGATAACTGAGATATTTTGAAAGGCATATCAATTCATATATCTACGGATCAATACAAAATTCGTGTCAAAATATATTTAACATAACTCGATTCTTAATTTGTTAACTCACAAATTTTGGGACTTAAACACAACACGAGTCACAAGTCAATTTGTGTGACTTGTAAACTTACCTTCATTACGAACGTAAGAAAAATATGCAGGACACAAAATTTCGTGAATCAACATGTAGGCTCATCCAACTCATGAACATGCATTTTGTATTATAAGGCAAAATGCACATTTAACTCTACAATTTTAGGCACATTTTGTATTTGAATAATGTCTCAATTAAATTCTTCAAAAAATTTATATATGTTATAAAGAGTCTCGATTCAATTGAGACCTAATCGAATCGGTCTGCCCAAATATTAAGGGCCATATACGCATTTTACCCTTGTATCATATAATATTTTACACGATTTGTATCATAGATTAAGAGTTACAGCTCAAACATTCGTGTTTGTATTGTATGAATTATATGATTATGTCAAAACGACCCACTAATTCAATTTTTTTTGTAATCAAACACTACTAGCGAACGAGTCATCAACAAATCGTGTCGAAATTAACCCCCTTAATTTCAGTCATAGGATTTTGAAAAGGTATATTAGGAAAATGATAAAAAGGAACTTGTTTTTTAGTTATTTAAAAAACAATTAAATATACATACTCCGAGAGGATAGCGTGTTGACACAACGGAAAGGAGAGTATTGGGCTTACTTGCTCTCAATGATGGGTGCGAGTAAGCAACCCATTCTCTTTTCTTTCTTTCTCTTTTAAAAATAAATAAATTATATTAGATGAAAATTTCAGTTATGAATTTAGATCACAAACTAAATTGAGTTATTTCGACTTTTGATTTGGCCATATACGTTGGTTAAAGTTGAGAACTGAAATTTTGGATTAAACTTTCGGAATTCAACTTTGCGACATAAATATTGTAATTACAATTTTCTAATATAGTGTAATTTGTTTATTAAGTAGATAATCAAATTGTTTAACATAACAATATTGATGGCATTGAGTTATGTAATATCATTTATATTAATTTAATGTCGCAAACTATATTGAGTTTGTAATTTCGTAGTGACTATGCAAGTTGGTCAAAATTGAATTTAAAAAGTTTAACACAAAACATTTGGACATCAACTTTAATTAGCGTGTATGGTCAATTCAAAAGTCGAATTTCAATGTAATGCTACACTAAACTCATAATTCAAGCTTTTATCTAGTGTAATTTTCATAAAATATTTAAGAAAAAATGTAAACAATGTTATTTGCCCCTTTATTAGGGCAACTTGACCTGTTAATTCCTGATCCGACTTGAAAATGACATAAACCTAAATTGATTTCGGATCGAGTCATGAAAGTAAGGGTTGCAGGTTAATTTTCAAGTTAATCCGTCCAAGTTGTGCCAACACATGTCAAATCTGGGTTATGAAATTGGACTCGAATCCGATCCGTCAATCCGTAAAAAATAAGTTATTTTTCTATGTTATTATTTGTTGGGGTACTACATATATTAATACTAATAATGCTTCAATTACCATAGACTAAACATGTTATATTATGAAAAATCAGATAAAATGTCCATCATTTTTTGTTGATGGTCACTGAGGTAAATGATTTTCAACTTTATTTTATTCAAACAAAGTGTTAGAGATATTTTGTTAATAATAGAATATCTAAAGTCATTAAAATTCATTTTATATGTCATTGATAAAAGCAAAGGTAATGGTTGAGTTGTCAACATAAGACATGAGAATTTTTATTATTTGTTCATATTTATATTATTATTTTAAAAAGAAAATCGTGGATCACAAAGGTTTACCCGTCAACCCGCCAAGCGAGTCTAGGTTACAACAAGTGGCCTCAAAGGGTCTGCGAGCGGGTTCAAGTCAATTCATGCAGACTTGTAGGTTGGATTGACACAACCCGGACTCGATAGGTCAATCAGAATTGACACTGCTAGGGCCGACACGCTTCCTTCCCTGGTAGAGTGTTATGACCTAGTGGGCCATGTATACCTATTTATTTTGGTAAACTACCTCAGCAGTTACTTCTGTTTGCTATATGTCACTAAATAATCATTTATATTTTTTGTGTAGCTAGACGGTCACTTACGTGTGAATTTTTGGTTAGACATTGTGTTATTTCGTCACTTATGTTTGATAAATGATGATTTTACCCTTGCCATTATCTTCTTGTTTTTTATGTTAATGTTCTTCCTCTTCAAGTTCTTCTTTCTCAATTCAAACACAAAATCTGGTTTCGATCCCATATTTAGGCAGTTCATACACGAAAATTTTCTTCCCTTTCCTCTTATAAGTTTACCGAGTGATTTCTAGATTTGTCGACCAAAAAATCACTAATTTCTAGGTTTTGTGACCTAGAAATTAGCAATTTCTAGCTCAATAAACCCATAAATTGCTGATTCTGGGTTTGGTGAACCCAGAAATCAAGATTTATGGTACGGTAAACCAAGAAAATAGTGATTTATGAGTTCGGTATTCAATTTTGAGTTCGACATTCATTCTCATTAGTTTGAATTTTTGTTATTAACAAAGATGGATAAGATCAAAGAAAGAAGATGAAGAATATCAAAGAAAGATGAAGAATGATATTTTAGTCACTTCATCTCATAATTGATTTTTGTAACCGTTCAGTCACATTGTGAAAAATAAGTCACTGTTCAACTCAAGTTTCAACTGTTCAGTTACATGTGCCAATATAAGTAGTTGTTGAGGTAATTTTCCCATTGTTTTTAAAAAAATATTTATTCTCTAAAAAAGGAAAAATTTGTGAATATTTGTTTTCTTAAAAAAAAGTCAACTATTCAATGTATCTAGAGGATTTGGTTTACTTCGAGTCTAAATTGGACCAATTTTTGTATGAATTTTAATAGTTAAATACTAAATTGTTAGTTGAAGTTTACACAAATGTGCAATTTGATAGATGAACCCTTTTTAGATCAAATTTCTAGTCGAACTTTCTATATTGTATAAAAAGCTAGCTCCTCCTATTTTTCTTAAATGTTTTTACCGAAAATACTTTTAAAAATACCCTATTTTTTTATTATGTTTCTAAAAGAATCTCAATTTTTATGTGAAAATAATTAAAAGTCTTAAAATTAAGTTTTATTTTCAAAATTCTAAAATTAAATTAAATTTATGTTTTACAATTTTTTAAACATTTTACAAATGCACTTTTGATAGTTTTTGTTTTTGTTTTTTAAACATTTTTTAGCCTTCATTATTTGAAATTTTCATTTTTTGGATTTAATAATTTATTAATTAAAACTTAGATCATTTTATTATTTAACTTTAGTTTTTTTTAAATGTTTTGATGATTTATTAATTATACTTTAGAATTTATAATTTTTGATAATAATGTTTTGTAAGTTTTACATAAATTTTAACAAAATAATTATTTGTACATTACAACTAACAAATTACATATATGTACAATATTTAGCTAGGTACTTTGGTACTAAACCCTAAATTAAAAGATTAATTACTTATTTGATCACTTATGTTTGGCCATGCGATTATTTGGTTCAAACTTGTGTTATTTTAGTCACTTAGGTTTGTCAATATTACTTTTTGGTTACAATTATTAACTTTCACTTCTTTATGAGATTAAATGTCGAAAATATAAATCTTTTTCACAACAAATCTGAACCCAGATTTCGAGTTCAAATCTAGATTTTGAACCCAGAAATCGAAGAAGCAGAAAATTACCAGTTTGACGAATCACCAATAACTCGTCGAAGAAAAGTAAGGGGATGAAGATTAGAAGAACATGAAAAAGAATAACATAGGAAGAAGAAAATAAGGGAAATGGTAGAACTATCATTCACTAATTCAAAAGTTAGGAAATTTTAACCAAAAAATAATATTTTCAAAATACAAGTTACTAAATATTACAAGTTTAAACCAAAAAGTAACATCGCAAACATAAATGACAATTTAATAATGTCAAAAAAAATATAACTGACCAAATGTTAATATTGTTGGTCAGGACTCCATTGAGTCTCAATCGAAGGGGCTAGGGTTTGAGTCTTGACTCATACCTAGTTGCCCACCCATTGGGGTTGATATGAGTTAAGATCGAGATCCGAACCCCCTCAATTGGAACTGAACCGACTCCAATTTGATTGGGGCTCGGACTGGGTCAAGACGCAGACTAATCGTCAACTCATGGGAGACCAAGTCTAGGTTAAGTCCCAGACTCAATCGAGTCCCGATTTAATCGGAACTCAACTGTAACATTTGAAAAACTTTGAAATGGTTAAATTGTGATATTTTTAAAAATATTTTGTTATTTTTATAATTTTTAAAATATATTTTATCAAGTTTGGACATAAATTTGACAAAAATGAGAATATCGATATATTGCCAAACATTAAATATCGAAATTTTCGAAAGTGGAGGTAAACTCAATTTGGTATATAAAAAAAAGTGGTATTTCACAGTTCATATAATTTTTCAAATATATATAATTATTACATTATTGACATGTCATAGTGCTAGTTGACCACTTGGAAACTTGTACGTCGTCGTTTCTGTGTAGATCCATCTTATTGACGTTTACATTATCCCTTCATATCTTTTTTCCAAATAAATGAAAATGACTTTTCATTGTTTCATTCAGCGTCTTTCGATCAATGGCTAGGCTTCTTCATGAACTAGTCTCGTTTATAAAAAATTAGTATTTTTTTATGTTTCAAAAAAAAATGGTATGGTTCAGGTAAAAAAAATTGGTCTGGTTTGAATCGATTCAGAATCGGTTCGAACTGGTCTGGTTTTTTAAATAACAATTCTGGTTAAGAAATAATCTGATTCAAATCGAGACTGAACCGACTGAAATCTTGTCCAACACACTGAACCGGAAGAAAAAACACGGAACCACTTGAAAACACACTGAACCGACTGAAGAAACACTGAACCGGCTGAAAAACACACTGAACCGACTGAAAAACACACTGAATCGACTGAAAAACACACTGAACCGACTGAAAATCTATTCCACAACCAACTGAAATCATGTCCAACATCAACATATACATCTCTAGGTTTGGTTTATTGAAGACATCTCTAGGTTTGGTTTAATTTCAGGCCGGTTTGGTTTATTTTGCTTCAAACCGGTTCTAAAATTATATAGGTTTAAAGTGGTTTGATTTAAATTAAGTATAAACCAGTATTAAAAAACGAGTCGATTCACACTGAATTTTTGGTACTACTTTGAACTGATCTACTTGAAGTATAAAAAACTGGTTTGATTTTGAAACCAGTTTGGTCGAACCGGTTCAAACCAGACCAGAGCAGTTCAGTCGAACCAGTTTAAATGAACATGCCTATCAATGGCAATCACCAACGGACACTCGGTCCAACGGTATCACCCTTACTTGGATGCAAGAGGTCCCGAGAAAGATTCTCGACATGTCCCAAGATTATTTATTGGATGACCCCAAAAAAATCAATGGCAATCGCAATAATACGAGAAATGATATAAGCTTAAAAAACAAAATCTATCGTATAAACTTAAACAGTTTGGTTGTGTAAATTACATTGAGAACTTGGTCGTAAGATCTTATAGCGGTTTAACACTTTGTCCATTAATTAGAAGTTTTATTTGATTCATCTTTGGTAGAGCAAATTAGCGCCGAAATATCTGTGGTAAGATCTTATACATGTGGCTGAAATATTTTCATAGGAACCAACATTGGTGCCGTCTATGAGAAAGTTACAACAAATTATGGGCACACTTAGCGATAGACCATATTCGGGTGACTCTACTCAAGGCCAGTCCCTTAATCCCATCCCGTCTAGGGGTGGGAATGAAGAGGTGTTGGCGGCTGAATCCTCTAGATTTCAACTAGAGGAGAATAATTACCAGCAGACACCATCTTCAAGGGCGCCTACTCCAGTTCAGGAGTATGAGAGAGGAGCACAGGGTTCCTTCCAACCGTCAAGAGAGGTTTCTTTTAGGGAAATGGTTGTTACCCCTACTATTATTGCGACGTTGGAGGAATTTCTTAAGCGGAAGCGCCGTCAATAAGACCCTACCACGACACCCCATTTTCAAACAATCCCTCCCAGGGAGGAGGAGACCACTTCCAACTCTCAAGCCAGTGTTACTCACCGAGCACAATAATTTCATTCAGCCCAAACATCCCCTCAATATATGCCATCGCATCATAATACGCGTGCATCACCGGCTAGCCAAGTCCATAGTGGACTGAGCTATACATACGTACAAGCCCTTCCTCCACATGCGATGCTCACCATGAGTAAAGTAGATGAGGTGATAAATAGGAATATTAAAGAGCAAAAGGGTTCTATTACGTCCACTCTATGTGATAGGGTGTCACATCCCTTCACGCAAGAACTTATGTCGATCATTGTCTCTCGTGACGTGATGACCCGACAAATTCTAGATTATACCGATGAAAGGGACCCGGTTCAACATATACAAAAGCACGAATCATCATTGCTAGACCAGACAAGTGATGATAATCACTTTGCTATGTTCTTTCCGACGACGCTCTCTCGAGCTGCGCCATACTGGTTCTTTGGTCTGCCTAAGGCATCAGTCTATTCCTGGGATGATTTGAAAATAAAATTCATCACCCATTACATTGGAGAACGACAACTTTTAAAGGATGTTGGATGTCTAGATGATGTGCGATAGTAGGAGGATGAGTCTTTAACGAGTTATTACAACCGCTTTAACAAATATCTGGCCAATATCTATCAGGTCATCACCGATGGTAAGGTTGTACGGGCCTTTGCCAGAGGTCTGGGGTGTCGTGGAAAAATAGTGGGGAACACCTTTGGAGTGACCCCCAGTTTATGCTCTGGGGGAGTTAGCTGAGAGGGTCAAGGTGTACATTGACCTCGAACGGGCTGAGGAAAGGGTAAGCGACGCACAGTCAGGGACTGGACGACAAAAATAAACAAATGTTCGGGAGAAGCAGCCTCAGGCGCCGCCTCCCCCTAAGAGGTACCCTTGGAGGAATGATCCTCGACCGCATAGAAAGAAGGATAAAAGGTGTCACCCTCAGATTATAGAAAGCTTTGACTTTTACCCCAATGAGAAGGGAAATGACTGCAGTATTAAAAGAAATGGAGCGTAGTGATCCGGCGACGCCTCCAACCCCTCAAATGGATGGTGGTCCAATGCGTCAGGATCTAAATGTCCACTGCAACTACACAAGGTTAAGGGCCACCATACCTACGACTGCCATATACTACATCAGGATATTGAGGCGTTGCTTCAGAGAGGATTCTTGAAAAATTTTATGGTCAAAAGAAATGCGTCGAGGAGCCCTCTGGGAAGAGAGGTGTTACCTCAACCACCTCTATTACCCCCCATAGAGCATTCACATTCAAAGTGAGAGACTATCAATGTCATTAGCATCGGTTTTGCTTCAGAATGAGAAACAAGCGATGCTCGGGAGGTATATGCTACAAATATACCTACAGGAGTTACATTGGCGAAGAGACCCAAGCCAGTAGAAAACAACACAATATCCTTCTCATATGAGGATCTGAGCCATGTCGTCAGTCCTCATGAAGATGCCCGGGTTATTACAGCAGACTAAGAGTACTACCTTTTTAATGTGTCTTCTAGAATATCAGACGAAAAGAAAAAAAACTCAGCAACACTCGCAAAAGAAAAAAAGAATTGCACGCTGGTCATTGATCAAGCCTCGAGAGCAAGGCAATCCGCCTTCAACTACGATATTTGCATAATATCAATTTAGAAATCTGGTTCGCGCTTTGCACGATATGTATTTTTTTAATATAATTATTAATAAGTATAAAAAAAATATTGATAAAAAATTTAATGATCATATATTAGTTATTTAATATATTATAAATCTTTCTCATATTATAAAGAATGAATATAAATTACATTTTAGAAATTGTTAATATAATAGTAAAAATATGTTTTTAATAGAAATTACACTTATATGTCCATTATACCAAGAATAGTATAAAACATAAAGATTAATTGAATTTTCTCGTAAAAATACTTGAAAAGTACATAAGTTGATGGTAAAAATAAAAATAAATAATAATTTATTTAATGATATTTACTATTTTAAATTTAACTTTAATATTTGAATTAAAATTAACCAAATGTTGAAAATATTAGTAAATATATTATTCTTTTAATAATAATTGCATTTATATTTCCACTATACGATTAATATTATCAGATATAAGAATTAAGTATGATTTTTATTAAAATAACTGAAAGTTTAAAATTGGATAAATAAAATGAATATGATTAATTTTTTGATATGATGCTAATTAGTAATTTTAACTTAATTTTGATATATTTATACAGTCTATTATTGTTGTATAGTTAAAATATATTTATTTTTGCTAATATTAACTTTTACCTTTGTTCGATTATATAAATAATATATTTTTAATCCATGAAATAATTTAAATCTTAAAATATTTAAATATAAAATTCCATAGAACTATAAAAGAAAAAGTACTAAGAAAATATATTAATTATTATTTTTTTGTTAATGTGTTAAATTTCAGATTGCATGCATGATTATAATTAAGTTTATAAACTGAACTTGTATTTCAATAATACAAATCATATTATTAAATATGCATAATAAGTATATTTTTCATAAAAGCACGTAAAATTTACATAAGTTGATAATAAAAATAAATATTAATAATTTATTAACATGTTGCTAATTAATACTTTTAACTAAAAAAAATACATAGTTATTATTAGGGCTGGGCATGAACCGGTTCGGCCCCGAACCGGTTCAGAATCGAACATTTACCACATTTTAAAACCGGTAAGGTTTACTGCTCCAGTTTTTGGCCGCTCCAGTTTTTGGCCGATTTACCGTACATGTTCAGAACCGGTTCAGAACCGGTTCGACCGAACCTGTTCATACAAAAAAAAAATCAACTGAAATTCCAATTCAGCCAGCAGTCCAAATAAGAGTACAATACAAACATAAATTCAACTGAGGTTTAATATAATTACAAACATAAATCCATGACAAACATAATACTACAATTAACACTAGTTACTTCAACCAATCTGCACCAATCTGCCAGCCAAGTCACCAATCAGAAGCAAAATGAGCATTGAAGTATGCTTTACAAAGGTTTAAGATGTTCAGAAACTTATAGGGTATTTTAAAGAAGAATTCAAATATCAAAACAACAATAATAAGCAAGAGGATTGAAGACAAAGTCCACAATTCTTCAAAACATGATACCAGCCTTAAAACAAGTAGAAATCAGAGGAAATGAACCATCTAGTTGCCAAACCTCGAAAACGGGTTGTAATTGTTTGATTGGGGTCCTTTTAACAGCTTCTCTCTGTTGCCTTGCACCATGTGTTCGCATGACATAGGATGGTAGAAACAAGTGAGCTCCTTTGTCATAGCTGTCAGGCACACATATCATAATTAACAAAAATCTTACAAGTATCTTTTTGTAGACTGTTTTATCATAAAACACACAGAAAATACTGTTCCACTAAGAAAGAGATGATAGGGAAATGGGTCAGAAATCAAGTCACTGAGAACGGAACATTTGATACTAGATGTTCCATGTAAGATCAGATCAATACATCCAATCCAAAACAAATATACGCGATAGCAGAAAATAGAACCGCAAGATTGGCATGAAAATAAGATTCTGAATAGCTTACCCTGTCCAGTTCACTGGAGCAACCAGCATAGGCATATAAGGAATCACCATGTGCCTTGCCTGTTTAGACAATTTGAACTATGTCATTGTGTTGAAAACGATTACAAGTTATACAATTTCCACCAAGAGGAGTGCGTGGAAATTATACAATCAATAAGCATGAAAAGAAAAAAAAATATGAAAAAGCTAGAGGATGCCCACGAAATACTACTAGCTTAACACTAAGCAATCACATGAAACTTTATACGACAAAAATGGCCTCAACTCCCTAAAATGTGGAAAACATAATTAGAAATGCATTCGGTAAAAAAATTTAAGTTTGCAGAGAACCAATGCTTACTTCCTATAATAAACAAGGTTCCCGTTATCCAAAATTTTGCATACATCCACAACAAAATTGGAGAACAAGCCAACGATGAAAAGGCCCGGAGTAAACTCCAAGTACTGAATAGCAGCTCCAGCATCTCCCTGAAAAGCATAGATAATTATTTGACAATTCTAACCTCTCCACAGAAATCCATCCAAATGAATTGAACATCGAAATAAATATGGAGTGTTTCAATTGTATGTACTGCTTCTTCAGTTTCTTCCTAACAAAACACCTGTCCAATTGTATGATTCACACAGACAACTAACAATGCAATATACAAGTATGAGATATTCATAAAATAGTTTATCAGATAGAAATTAAGAAGGCAATAATCAACCAATAATCAATATTGAAATTAAGAACACGAAATTGGAGAAGCACATCCATCATAAGAAAAATATCCAGTGAGCAAAATAGGATGAGTTAGTCTCACAAAAATATCTGGGTTACCTTGCCGCCAGGACCGAGAACACTGTCGAGGGCATAACGATAATCATATACACAAGCTCCTGAAAGAATCCCGGCAACAAAGTTTATCAGTATCATCGAGTTTCTTACGCTAGACCTCAACCTACCCTTGCAAAACAAGTGCTATTACGCCGATGGAGATTCCCTCGATTGAGTAGCCTTCCACATCGAGGCGAGGCGGGAGCGTCCGAGCGTGAGTCGTGACTGCGTGAGGAGAGGACTGACTAAGGCAAACACAATTAGGTCTGATTCTTAAGATTGAAGAGTACATTGATTACTGAATCAATGCTGAAGAAGAGTGAAGAATTTTCTGGTCTGGTCTGAAAGTGGTCTGGTCTGGCTTAGTACTTAGTAGTATTTTAAGGTTAAATCGGTACAAAAAGTGGTTCGGTTAACCGGTTTTGAACCGGTTTTCTGTACCTCTTCTGAACCGCTCCATATTTTTTTCAAAAAAACCGTTTGTTTTGTGAACTAGTTCGAAACCGGTACGGTTCGACCGAACCGGTTATTTTTGCCCAGCCCTAGTTATTATGTTGAAAGTAGGGTTAATGGTCAAAGTGCCCCCTAAAGTTTGACTGAAATTTAAGAATCCTCCTTAAAGTTTAAAATACCTCATAATGTTAAGAAAATGATAAAAAAATTCCCCTTAAAAGAGCATTTGACAAGGGGGGATTTTTCATCATTTTTAAACATTAAGGGGCATTTTAAACTTTAAGGGGGATTCTTAAATTTCGGTCAAACTTTAGGGGGCACTTTGACCATTTACCCTTGAAAGTATTTATGTTTACATTACTAATAGTAATAGTAATAGTTAGTTGTGTTCAATGTTTATCTAATTTGTAAAATTAGTCGAGTCTAAAAATAAAGGTCTACAAAACTTTATAAAAAACAATATAGAAAAAATATAATTATAATATGAATATTGGTTCTTCATGTATTAAATTTTATATTGCCTTGCATAAATATAATAGAGTACATAATATTAGACATTGAACTATTCATTTATAAAAAAGGTAAATAACCCACGAAAATACTTATAATTTGGTCTTAGCAATAAATTATAATAACAAACTTTAATATGTGCACTTAATTTATTTTTTATAAAGTATAATATTATCAATTTTAGTATTTAAATAAAAAAGCTAATAAAAAATTATAAATTCACATATGAAGTAAGTAGACATTATTTCTAAAAATGAAGCTCTATAAAACTATATAGAAAATATTAAGAAACTATACTGATAATATTAATAGTTATTTATGCATGTGTTAAAAAAATTATATTACATGCATAATTATAATTGAGTACATAATGTTAAGCATGAACCTACTAGTTTAGAAAAAATATATGTAATACATAAAATTAATTATACTTTCGTCTTAGAAATAAAACTTAATAACAAAATTTCATATGTGCACTTACTTGATTTTTATTAAACATAATATTATAAAATTTGTATTTAAATAAAAATTAATAAGTGCACATGTGAAAGAGGTAGAAATTATTGAATTTTTGTAACTTATGTAAAGAATGAATAAGAAGGTTTGGAGGATTTAAAAGTAATTTACATGACATGCCACATATGCATGAAAATGATATGTTTGACATGTGTAAGAAGTTATGAATTTAACATTAACGTGAGAAAATGTACTAAAACTAGTATTTGTCATAATTATATACAATCTAGCCAAATTAATATATACTAGAAAACTGATTCGCTCTTTGCGCAATATAATAAATTAATAACATTTTTAAATAAATATAAATATATATTTATAACATAATTATTTACACTTTATTAAAGTACATTTAATTAATATTAATTCAATTACCCAATATAAAATTCAGTTATATTTATGAAAATGCTCAACTTAATTTTATTTTTTATAATATTATACAATATAATGATTATATATATTTTAAAAAATATTTAAAAATAAATGAGTAGATATTATCAACAATTATGAATATGATGTTAACTAATGATTTTAAAGTTCATTTATGAAATATATTATTTTCATATATTTTTAAATAAATACAATCTATTAGAATATACATATATATATATATATATATAGTAATTATAACTTATATATATATGTTTTAAAAATTGTAGTATATGTTGATTCTAGTAGAATATAACAATTATATTTTATAAGAATAGTTCTTAAAAAATATGAAGAAATCATATTAAAATTAACATCTAATTATTATTTTCATAAAATTGATCTTGTAATAAAAATATTTAATATATGCGTCTACTAAATAGAAAATTTAATAAATAAAATAATTTAAGAAAAATCATAAATGCACATGCAAAATAAAAAGAGATTAATGAAATTTTGTAACTTATTTGGAGAATGAATGAGAGACTTTGGAAGATTTTAAACTAAGTTACATGACATGTCACATATGAGTACAAATTATATGTTTGACATTGACCAATTAGAAGTTATGAAATTGACATTAGGAATGGGAAAATGTCTTCAAAAACCTACTCGTCACAATTCTATATAACCTAAGCAAATTAAAATATAGATGGATATATAGATACTTTTCAACAAAAATATATTTTAAAAGACAGAGAAAAAAAATGATACGATGGAAATATATATATTTTTTTAAAAAAACATATTTGAATTAAATTTGTTATGCACATTTTAATGAGGAATTTTTGAACCAAATATACCCCAAATAAAAAACAAATACGGAAATATTCTCGGTTTTCAAATAAATGTGAATCTATACCTACCCACGAATCGGATTCGCGGGGTATAAGTTAAAGTAAAAGGCACTCGCGAATGACATTTGCAGGTAGGGGTTCTTAAAATTAGAAAGAACCCCCTCGCATAGCAGCTAACAACAGCGTTCCACCCCCGACATCACACGAACTTAGCCCTCCAGACTCACATGCCTCGAGTCGCGCGCACTGTCGTCGCCGCCTGCCGTCTCCGTTGTCTCCATCACAGTTGACGAACACGTCGCCGCCTCCGATCGAGGTAAGGTCACAGGAGAACTTGCTACATTTTCTTTTAATTGTTGATCTTTATGTAGAATGACTAAAAATGTGTAATTGTTGCATGATTTTAATGTATTTATGTAAATCATAACTTTAAAATACCTAATTTTTATTGAACTGTTACGAACATATAATGCATCGTGGCCAGAGTAGCTCTTCACGTCTGTCCTTCTCTTCGCAGAAGGAGACGGTGGATCCGCCCCTTCTGTATAGTCAACCGCAACATATGTCACAACACATCACTCAAGATACGGTAAGCTTAATTTTAGGCCTGTTTAAATTTTGTGTTGACATTGTTAGGCAGCTTTAATTATTAATTAAATTATAGGTTAGGGCTAGTACTCGTCGTAGAGATGACAAGTATTGTCGAGCGGGTAAATGTTGGGTTTTAGATCTTATGACTCGCCATTGGGTAGATCTAGCTGATTTAGGATGGGCTGCATGCATATCTTGTTTCATGGTCGATGCGGGATTAGTGTGTTCTCTTACTGAGAAGTGGTGACCTGAGATGCATACCTTTCACCTTCGTTGGGATGAAATGACCGTAACTCTTAGGGACATACAAATTTTGTTGGGTTTACGGGTCAATGGTCCACCAGTATCTGATCAATATCGGTTGAAAGAAGACCAAGAAATGATGATAAACTTGTCATATCTATGCCCACGACTACTGAGAGTAGTCCCTTCGCGTGAAGATGAGGAGATAACCAAGAACGATGGTGACCCGTATTGGTTCCTGCC
Organism: Chamaenerion angustifolium; assembly: GCA_946814005.1. Classification (NCBI taxonomy): domain Eukaryota; kingdom Viridiplantae; phylum Streptophyta; class Magnoliopsida; order Myrtales; family Onagraceae; genus Chamaenerion; species Chamaenerion angustifolium. The sequence goes on from OX328270.1 coordinate 6,845,227, forward strand.
ACTGAAGAGGAAGCTATAATGAGAGTCCAAAACTATATTGTACATCTACTCAGGACGTTTTTATTCCCTAACAAAAGTGGTAATAAAGTTGCTATAGAGTATCTTCCGTTGCTAGAAGATTTACATCAAACATCTCAGTACAGTTATGGATCATGTATATTGAGTTATCTATATTCTGGGTTATGTAAAATTGTGGCATCCAGGATAACCAATGCAACTCGATGCGCTGTATTACTACAAGTACATAGTCAACCATTCTAGATATCTCTACTAAATTCCCAAGTATATAAATAATTTAGTCTACTAATCTATTCCCTTTTAATAATTTGGTAAAGCTATGGTCGTGGGAACATCTGTTCGTTGGGAGACCTATGATCAAGAATAAGGAATCCATCTCTATGATTGCTCCGTTGGGATACGGTTAGACCGATTAAACATTCAGTAAATATGAATCTTAATTATGCATTGTTGGGTAATTTATTATTTTTTACTTTCGATATTAGGTTAGTACCACCAAAGACTTCCAAGAAGAATCCGCAGTCGCGCGTGCGACAATTTTATAGAGATGAATTTATTGCAATAACACAAGACCAAGTTGGTATAAATTTAATTAGAATGTCATAAACTAATTTATAACAAATAATTTATAAGATTTCATATGTGCAGATAATTTGGGATCCTTAGAAACCAGCCCAGATGGACCACCTCCTACTCATATGTAATGAAGATGCTTGGTTATGCTTAATATTGTTTTTACCAGAAAAGAACAAGCACATTGGTTATACTTGTTGAAGGTGCCACTAATTCACTTTAGCCTTGTCGAGTGGCACATGGTGGACCGATTATGGAGACAATTCTCCTTAGCCCAACCTATCCCAGAGCCTATTGAAAATCGCAAAGAGTAGGAAAGATTGCACAAGGTGCGATGGGAGAAGAACTCACGAGAAAATTGAATTACTCGACATGCAACCTATTGGGCACTGTGGGATAGTAGGTTCGATATAGATCTCCCTTGACCGAAAGGTGTACCTAGGGCCGACAATGGTGTGGTCAAAAACCAAAAACCATGGTTATAACCGTCATTTTATATGGTTAACTGTACCATTATGGTGTAATGCGGTTATTGTGATGAATTTTCTATTTGTAATGGTTATGGATATAGTTATGGTATTTTAGTCATACCCATGGTTATACCCATGGGTATTATATAAATATAATAATAACTTAATATTAATATATTAGTAAATACTAATAATAGAAGTAAGATTTTCACTTTTAGATTTCATGAATCCATAATTTCATGGTGAAATATAATTGAATTATGTTAGTGTTAAATGATAGCATTGTTAATTTTGAATGGTGCTAATGTTAAATGATATTAGTGTTGAATATTTTTATTGTTTATGACATAAATTTATGTATTTATTATTTAGATAACATTCATGATATTCTATTACACTTCACATGTGGTAATAAATATAGTTTTATGCTTAAAACCGTTTTTCATAACCACGATTATGGATATGGTTATAGTACTGGAAATTGTACTTGTAATGGTTATGCTTTTGGTATGCAATTTAAAAATATTTTACGGTTATGGTATTTGTCATACCCGTACCATACCCTAACCATCGTCAGCCTTAGGTGCACCCCTAGCGGAGTACTTAGCGTGGTATAACTAACTAACTGTGACGCTGTTAGGGGAACCTTCGGTTGAAGTTACAGAAGAAGAATCAGTGATTTCTTTGGTCCTGTTTGAGTCACATGGAAACCAATCTATGTTATTGGTGAGTGATATTCGATATTTATTATTTATTTGTTTGTTATTAATAACATTTTGCTTTTGTGTCTTCTATAGATGAAAAGTATACGCCATATAGCGAAACTGACTAAGAAAAATCTGAAAAAGGCAACCAGTGGTCAGAAGAAGCACGTTGAGGATAAGATAGAAGTTATACGGTACACCCACGAGCTAATTGGTGAGACTGAACAATACAATCAACTGATTGATGAACCAGTCACACCTAGTGAGGAGAAATAAGTCCCATACAATAGATTTGATGAGACCTATCTTCAACCACTGGTTACATTTCACTCAAGAACAAAGTCAACATGAAAGACATGCTAAGAGTAGGAATGTCAGAGATCGACATGGGGGTATGAGTAGAGATTCTGGTAGGGGTAGTGGACGAAAGGGGTGGATGTTCTGATTCACTTAATTTGACATTTGAAATTTACAAACAACATCGATACAAATTATAATATGCCCATTGACACCAAAACGTTAACGGGAGGTTGAACGTGAAAGACGAATATAGGGAGGATCGATTGAACAAGAATAGAAAATGGTTGGTTTTTTTATATTACAAACATACCCGCGAATGGCATTCGCGGGTAGGTATAGATTCATTTTTTTAATAAAAAAACGAGTATATTTCCGTATTTGGTGTATATTTCATATTTAGGTAAAAAATTCTTTAATGAGAGTACACCATTTAATTATCTACTTAATAAAAATCTTTGTTGATTTATATTTTTTCAAACAGAAGAAAAATGATTTCCGTAAGAATATAAGAATCGAATCTGACACCGGACTCAACCAGGGTTGAGTCTTGAATTGGGTCAGGATTTTTTTCAAAAGGTAGGCACTGTGCAATTTATTTTTAGAAAAGTAAGTATACAGAAAAGTATTTAAAAATATGTATATAAGTGCTACTGTGGGTAGCGGGTTTTACAAAATGTGCTCCCCCGAGTAGCATTTTAGCTAAAACACTACCCATGGGTAGCGTTAGCTACATTATGTTTATTTTCTTTCCTTTTTTAGCGATTCGACGTTTAATTAAAAATTAAACTATGCATCTATTAAATTTTTTATAGTAAGTAGATATTTTAATTGGGATTCAAATTATGCAAACAATATTAAATTTGGACTTACGAATTGATTGTACGCTCTGCCGTAAGTTGAGATATGAAAATTTGACTTAAAACAATATAACTCAGACCCTATAAATCCAAACTCCCCACGGTTAACGACATTTATGGCGAAATTCAATTATCTACCTAGGGTAATGTTTTGGATTTTTTTGATTAGATATATATTTAGTTTCTTAACCTAACATCGGTTATCCTATAATTTGACCAAAATGATTAAATTTAATTATATACTTACTAAAAAAAATAAAAAAAATTACAATGCATAGATAATTTAATTATGACACAAATGACACTAACTAGAAAGTATTTTTGACTTTCGGACTAACTGTATAATATGATACATAAAAAACTATATATACGTATATATACACAGTAAAATCACTGTGTATACAGTAAAATTTATACACTATAATTTTTTTTTGAGTAAGTATATAATTAAATTTATCACCTAATGCATTTAATCATTTCAGCCAAATTATAGTACAAACGATGTTATGTTAAAGAATAGAATATATATCTAATAAAAGATCCAAAAACATTACCCTAGGTAGACAATTGAATTTCTCCATAAATGTCGTTAACCGTGGGAAGTTTGGACATACAAGGTCTGAGTTATATTTTTTTAAGTAATATTTTCATACATCAACTTACGGCAAAGTGCACACTCAATCCGTAAGTATAAGTTTAATATTTTTTTGAATCATTTGAATCACAATTAAAATATCTACTTACTATAATTTTTTTAATAGATGCATAATTTAAATTTTATCTAAACATTTAATTACCAAAAAATGAAAAAAAAATAATGTAGCTAACAAAACGCTACTCGGGTTAGCGCATTTTGTAAAAAACGCTAGCCACGGTAATGCTTATATACAGATTTATAAATATTTTTTATGTATACATACTTTTTAAAAAACAAATTGCACAGTGCCTATTTTTGAGTGAGGCCTATATTAGAGTCGCTTATTTTTAGATAATTTTTACCATTTTAAAGTACTTTTTCACACTTAATTTAACTCTTAAACATTTTTTAACTAAATTTATTTCACTTTGAAAAGGTTCATGTTTTATATTTAAAAAAGGGTTAAATACGACATTGCCCCCTAAAGTTTACGCCGATTTTAAAATTCACCCTTAAAGTTTAAAGTCCCCCTAACCTTAAAGTTTAAAGTCCCCCTAATATTTATAAATGATGAAAAATTCCCCCCGAAACAGTAAATTCACTGTTTAAAACACTATTTAGAAGTTTTTGTATCGTATGTAGAGTTTTTTACGTATCGTATTATACAGTTAGTCTAAAAGTAAAAAATTAACGCATAGTTAGCGTCATTTAATCCGTAATTAAATTATCTACGCACCGTAATGTTTTTGATATTTTTTGAGTAAGTACATAATTAAATTTATCACCTAATGCATTTAATTATTTCTGTCAAATTATAAAACAAATGATGTTAGGTTATAAAATCACTGTATTTCCAATCAAAAAAATTACCCTAGATAGATAATTGAATTACGACATAAATGGCGTTAACCGTGTTGAGTTTGGACTTACATGGTCTGAATTATAATTTTTGAAGTCAAATTTTCATATCTCAACTTACGGCAGAGTGTAGTACGCTCAGCGTACAATCAATCCATAAATCCAGATTTAATATTTTTCGCATCATTTAAATCGCAATTAAAATATCTACTTACTATAATTTTTTAAATGTTTTTTAATAGATAAATAATTTTATTTTTAATTAAACACCGAGTCGTCGTTATCGAATAAAATATATATATATAAAAACATATGTTGTGTGGTGCCTATTGAATAGGCACGCCACTTAGGGTGCGTGTATTGCAAATATGCGCTTCCCGGGCGTGCGCGTATACCTATGTTGCGAAATCTTTTTTTATACTTATTTTTTTAAAATAAAAGACATGATTATTTTTTCAAAAAGCTCCAATATTATATATTTTATGTTATCTTTAAGAAAAAATAATTAATTATGAAGTTATAAAGTATGGTCTTTAAAAAGTAACGAGTGATATTCATAATAATTTCCATCAAACATATTTAATTAGGTAAAGTGTTCTTTTGATCTCTAATATTTAAAGGGAAAACTACCAAACTGGTAGCCGAAATTGACATTGATTAGCAAGTTGGTACGTGAATTTTGTTTTGTAACAAATAGGTTGTCTATCTTTCTTAAATAAGCAAATAGGTACCTATCATTAATTTTCGCTAAGAATAAGCGGAAAATATCATGTGAGGAGCAATAGGTACCTGAACTTACACGAATTAGCAAGTAGATACCGGAACCGGTTCAAAACTGGTTCGATCGAACCAAATTATTATTTTAAAATAAATAGGATTTTAATACCAAACACATGCATGACTCAACTCCAGATGTTCTCGGTGCATCAAGGAAGCATCAAAGTAGGTACACAACAAAGTTGGTTCTATTAAACATGAAGAGACTAGTAGATACACAACAAAGTTGATGATGCTAAGGATTGCTAGGAACCAATAGAACAGGTTGAGGTTGTTCTTGTTGAGGTCCAACCCGTATAGTCACCCATTTTTGCTCAGTGTGATTTTCTACGTTATCGAGTTTATCAAGTTGACGAGGACTGAACTAAGGAAGTGACCGAACGAAAGCTACAACCACGTAAACGAAGTCGAGAGCGATCTTATCCCGATCGTGTAAACGAAGTCAACAACCACGTAAACCTGCGACTACCATCGAGATCACGCAAAGGACTAGACCAATCCCGATTCTCTAGAGCTGGGTGATTCCTGCAGGGTGACCCGTGAGTTTTTTAGTGAAAGGCACAAATATGTATTCGTAAAGTGGAAGAAGGAGCGACGTGAAAAAGATGGGGATAATAGGAATCGATGGGGTCAGGATGGTGTTGGTCCCGAGCGATGGGTTCATGATGCCTCATTGATGCATCGAGAACGCCTGGAGTTGATTCATGCATGTGTTTGGTAAATAAATCACCGGTTCTGAACCAGTATAGGTATCTAATTGCTAATTCGTGTAAGTTCAGGTACCCGTTTGCTCCTCACATAATATTTTCCGTTTATTTTTAATGGAAATTAACGGTAGGTACCCATTTGCTTACTGTAATAAGTTAGGCTAGTTCGTTGCTGCAAAAAAAAAGTTCGGGTACCTACTATCAGTGTCAAGTTCGGGTACCAGTTTGGTAGTTTTCCCATGTTTAAAGGGTTAATAGTCAAAGTGCCCCCTAATGTTTGGGCGAAATTTAGGATTGCCCCTTAAAGTCTAAAATTTTAAATATTAGTCCTAAAGTTTGGTCGATTTTAAAAATCGCCCATTTCCGTCCTCTGACCGTTAATTTGGAACGGAAAATGGTCATGTGCCTAGCACGTGACTTCACATAAATATTAAAGACCAAAATTCCCTTACAATACAACTGTACTTCACCTCCTCGTCCTGCTGCCCTGGTACTTCTCCGCCTCCTGCACTTTCGTCCTTGCTCAGCCGACTGATGGCGCCTTCACTCTGACCACAACGGCGTACGTTTCATGAGACCTGACCTCCACGTGCCTCGGTTGCCGGAACTCCTCCTCTTGCTCCGGCTCTTCACGTTGATCTTCTTCCTCGACATTCTTAACTTGCAGTCAACAACATCTACTATCGACGGGGAAGTGAACTCTCTTAGTCCTGCCGAACAGAAGTGAAAGGTCGACAGGGTTATAAAACAGTCTCGTAATTAAGGTCGGTGGGGGAGGAGTTCACGGAAGAGAACTGTGTGTTGAAGCGAGACGTTCCACCATTGGTCCAGTCACAGCGCGGGCATTGCAGGGGCTGCTCTGATGGCGTCAGTGACGCCTCATGTAGCCCTCGCGATTGGACACCCATGCCTTCGAGTGGCGATACCTGAGAGGCCATTGGTGAGATACAAACCTGTCGCGTAGACCTCTGCTAACCCGTGTTCGTAAACCTCAGTAACTGTCGCGTAAATCTATCACAGCAACTACCTCAGCAACCTCCTCTTGACGTCTCTGTGTATGACCTGCTTCTCGCACTCCTCGTGAAGATAAGTCAGAGTTTCTCGCACTTCTCGTACTCCAGACCCAGGGGCTGCTCTGATGGCGTCCAGACCTGACTAATGACTTGAACCAGACCCGAATAAGCTTCATGGAGTCGCGGTACTCGACCCATGCTCGGACCTTCTTCCCCGAGTCGAGGTCCACCCCTTGTGACGCTGCGTCGACTGAAACTGGTGTGAAAAAAACAGAGCATGCAAAGAAGCTCAAGCACAGATGAACGAGGATGGAAAGACTATCATCTGTGTAACTAACAGCTGCTTCTCAGTTTACGTACCAATAAGAGATGTAAATGTGATGATGATATAAACTGCGAATTCGAGTTTGGATCCTACGATGAAGTCAGTTATAGGGTGAACCAGAACGACGACAGCAGAGACGATAGCAGTGGCGATGAGCTGGATCGATACGATAGTGTAGACCTTCCTAATGAAGGCCCACCGGAGTTCCGGCGAATCGAGCATCATTGGATGCAGACGCGTTGCTCTGGATTCGAGATCTTTGGGCATCAACGGCTCTTTCGACGACATGATGAAAGAAGAGGATTTGGATGTCGTCTTTCTTGGTGTTATAGATGAAGAGTGGAATGACGTGGAGGGTTGACCTGACTGGGTGTGGTCTAAAATTTAGGAAGAGGGCATTTTTGTCTTTAAAATTTATGTGAAGTCACGTGCCGAGCACATGGTCGTTTTCTGTCCCAAATTAACAGCCAGAGGACGGAAAGGGGCGATTTTTGAAATCGTCCAAACTTTAGGACTAATATTTAAAATTTTAGACATTAAGGGGCAATCCTAAATTTCGCCCAAACATTAGGGGGCACTTTGACTATTAACCCCATGTTTAAATGCATTTATATTTCTCTCTCTCTCTCTCTCTCTCTCTCTCTATATATATATATATATATATATATATATTAATTTGACTAAATTGTATGTCATTGTGACAATTATGTTTTTTTAATGCATTTTCTTACTCCTAATGTCAAATTAATTAATTCTAATTGGTCCATGTCAAACGTACAATTCTCATTCCTAAGTAGCATGCCATGTAAATCACTTAAAAAAATTTCAAGCTTTCACATTTTTTTTTCAACTCATCGCTTTACTTTAAGAAATAAAACGTCGTGACATTTGGTCACAGGTGTTCGTACATCATATCATTAGCTACTAAACATACAAAGGGTAGTGGTGGTCTTTCGACCCAATCATTAAGACACACTCCCATTCTCGCTTGCTTCGCTATCCAATTCACACATTCATTGCATGTCCTTGGAATCGCTCGCCATTGTACTTGTTCGACTTGTCTCGCTAGTGTTTGGGTGTTCAGAATTATGTTTGCCACTCTCCAATGTTTCGTCCTCTCCATGATTTGTTGGTGAACCACTTGTGAGTCCGTCTCCATGATGATGTTTTGTCATCCCGCTTGAATCGCAAGTCGAACTCCTTCACTCATGTAGGGTCATTGCCTTCATCAATTCTATGTCGTCGCTTCTTTGTATACGGTTCATCCCGCCCACTATCTTCCCGTTCTTTTCCCGTGCCACCACCCATATTCCAGCTCTACACGTCTCCTTGCACCATGAAACATCACAATTTATCTTGATCGTATCGCCCGTCGGTGGTTTCCATTGTTGGTTCAGTCTTGCATCTTGCTCTTGAGGTAGATGGCGTGTTCGGCTTGCCCCTTCGTGTTCCTCGTAGGCTTGCTTAATCTCCCATACCACGACCCTCAGATTTGGTTGCTTAGCTTCAAAAGCTGCCGTGTATCTCGCTTTCCATATGTGCCAACATGTGAGTAGTGTTTGGGCCCACCTTTTGTCGGATGCTACTCCTCATCCATGTAGCTCCTCTTTTGGTTTCGCGATCCATTCCACCATGTTAAGCTGACTTGGTCGATCCATTTGTATCCCTAAAGTGCCAAGCCAAACGTGATTCGTCCATCCACATTCTAAGATCATGTGTTCCCGTGTCTATACCTCGCCGCATATGGGGCAGTTCGGTGTCACATTCATTCCCCTTCGTATCATATTCGTTTTGATTGCTATGGCATTTGTTTCTAGTCGCCAAACGAAATTCTTGACCTTCGGTATCACCTTTGCGCTCCAAATGTATTTCCAAAATGTACCTTGGTATGTAGGGTTCGGCCTTGCTCGTTCCTTTCCCATACCTTGTGGTGGACCGAATAGACTTGTGGGTTTCCATCCTTCGTATGTGGCCATATGTATCGATCCATGCCCCAATATTTCGCTATTGGTATGTTGAGTATGTGGGATGCGTCATCTTGGTCGACTATGTTCCTCACGAGGGTCTCATTCCTTGTTTCGTTTGGGTAGATTAGGTATTTCACTCTTAGGTCCCCCCCCCCACATGCTCCACCATTATCTCCCCATTCACCCTTTTGCTCTCCTTGGTGTATATTCATGGATCCTCAAAGACTCGGATGTGCTCTCCCATGCCTATCATCCACATGCATTCTTCCTTCATAACGTCACGACCATGTATTATGCTACTCCATCCCCATAAAGCCCGGCCTCCCTTTTTTGCCTCGAGGAAAGAACACCGTACGTGGGAAATACAACCCCTTTAGAACCTGCGCACAAATCGTATTTAGGTCGGTCATGACTCGGCTTGCCATTTTTGTGAGGAGTGTCGAGTTGTAACTTTGGAGTTCCCTGAATCCCAATCCCGCACTCTCTTTTGACTTTGTTAGGACCTCTCATCTTCTCCAGTGTGTTCTCTTCCCCTCCGGTATTTCCCCCCACCAGAAGTCCGCTATTAGAGCATCAATTTCCGAGCACCAAGTTTTAGGTAGGTGGAAGACACTCATTACATACGTGGGTATCGCTGTGATAATCGCCTTAATAAGTACCTCCTTCCCGGCTTGGTTTAGCATTTTTTACCTCCATCCTCCCAACTTGTCCCTGATTTTCGACTTTAGAGATCCCAGTGCCTTCCTTTTAGACCTTCCCCAGATTTTCTCCGTTATCGAGTTTATCAAGTTAACGAGGACTGAACTAAGGAAGTGCCCGAACGAAAGCGACAACCACGTAAACGAAGTCGAGAGCGATCTTATCCCGACCACGTAAACGAAGTCAACAACCACGTAAACCTGCGACTACCATCGAGATCACGCAAAGGACTAGACCAATTTCGATCCTCTGGAGTTGGGTGATTCCTGCAGGGTGATTTCTGCAGGGTGACCCGTGATTTTTTGAGTGAAAGGCACAAATATGTATTCGTAAAGTGGAACAAGAAGCGACGTGAAGAAGAGGGGGATAATAGGGATCGATGGGGTCGAGATGGTGTTGGACCCGAGCGATGGGTTCATGATGCCTCATTGATGCATCGAGAACGTCTGGAGTTGATTCATGCATGTGTTTGGTAAATAAGTCACCGGTTCTGAACCAGTTTAGGTATCTAATTGTTAATTCGTGTAAGTTCAGGTACCTGTTTGCTCCTCATGTGATATTTTCCGTTTATTTTAACGGAAATTAACAGTAAGTACCCATTTGCTTATTGTAATAATTTAGGCTAGGTCGTTGCTAAAAAAAAAAAGTTCTGGTACCTACTATCAGTGTCAAGTTCGGGTACCAGTTTGGTTGTTTTCCCATGTTTAAACACATCTATATCTATCAATCTCTCTCTTTATATATATTAATTTGACTAAATTGTACGTCATTGTGACAATTATGTTTGTTTTATGCATTTTCTTACTCCTAATGTCAAATTAATTAATTCTAATTGGTCCATGTCAAACTTACAATTCTCATTCCTAAGTAGCATGTCATGTAAATCACTTTTAAAACTTTCAAGCTTTCACATTCATTTTTAAGATAAGTTACAAAATCTTAATTAATTCTTTTTTATTTCACATGTATATTTATAATTTTGTGTAAAATATATTTTATGTAGTGGAATTTATACAATACCAAAATACACAATATTATATTTTATGAATATAAATTATGCACATAATAATTTTTTATATTACAAATTAAATAAATTAATTAAGAAACATCTCATACCTTATTATAATTTCATTTTAATATAAAATGAAAGTGAATTTTAAATTTTTTATAAAAATATATGTTATATATTTATAGACTCAAATATTGATTTTTTTCAACTGATAAAGCATTAAAATAAATAAATAAATGCTATTTTCTATACATTTTTATATAAGTATGTGACTTTAATAGAAATCATAAAATTTAAGTTAAATGTTTTATATGAATATTAAGATATTGTTTTGCAATTTTATGATTACTATCTCTTAATATAATATTTCGTGAGTTAAAAAATACAATACTGTTTGTATTATTAAAATTACTAAAATGAGTAACTACTAATGATTCTAATATTTTTATAAGCATATAACACTAATGAAAGTCACAAAAATATATTTATTTTTAAAAAAAGTTAATTAGCATTGTATCAATAATTTTTATTATTAATTCATGTATTTTCAATTAATTTTATATAATTATACTTAATATTTTTATTCTATAATATACTTTGTAGTATTGAAGCATATGGACTAGATCATATTACAAAAAATACTAATAGTTTTAACATTTTTTTAGAAATATGCATAATTTTTATTATATAATATTAAATTAAATTAATATTTAATTATTTTTAAAAAATGAAAAATTAATAAATATTAAATAAGTTATATAAATTTTATTTAATATATATATAATTATATATCGGCGAGCCTATAGTTTTCTAGTTTTGAATATTTCTTAAACGTATGTTTCTTTTTTCAATATGTCATGCTAGGTTTTTTTTAGGTGGAGAGGCGGGCTGAAGTTTTTTCTTTGGTCAACTAGGGCTGAAGTTGTTGAGGAAATTTTTTTTGTTCCGTTTAATCTTTTACTCACCCACGACCGACTGTTATATGTAGGAGTAAAAAATTCTCCACACGATTATCAGTTCAAAGTTTTTTTTTTTTTTTTTTTTGGGTAAATGCTTAAACAAAATCATACAAACTAGTCTACTCTAAAGTTACAAGTCTAGTCCTAGCCACACCCCTTGTATCCATTCTAAGAATCGCTACAACACTCCTCGGTGGTTGATCCAACTCAACAAAGGTTGATTCTAAGTTGACCGCTTCCTTAGCCAACATGTCTGCTGCTCCGTTTCATTCTCTGAACACGTGCCTTAGCTTCACTCTCCTGAATCCCAACATCAGTCTCCTGCAATCACAGATAATATGGGTTAGCGGCCTGTCTTCCAAGTTCTCTTCCAGAATCATACCTATAGCCTCTTTAGCATCCGACTCCACATGGAGGTCCTGAATTCCCATCTTCTTTGCCAACAAAAGCCCGTCCCTTATCCCCCATAACTCTGCGACCAAGCTATTCGTGATGCCCAATCTTCTTTGAGCCCCTTTCACCCAACCACCAAGGTGATTTCTTAAGATCGTCGCGCATCCTGCTGGTCCCGGATTTCCTATCGCCGATCCATCTGTGTTCAGTTTGGTCCAACCAAACTCTGGTGTAGTCCATCGAACTTCGAGCTCCGTCCTACTCCGTGAGTGTTGTGACTTCTCTAGTGCAATAGAGATTTCTCTTACCTGCGAAAAAGTTAGACTCACAATATCTCTATCCAGAAATTTGTTAGTGAAAATAAACGAATTTCTGTTTTTCCAGATAAACCACACAGCAGAGGAAAAAATCAAACCCCATTTCATCCCATCGTGATGCTCCCTATCATCATGACTGTTAGCTTTCAACCAACCCGCTAACTGGTTATCATGAAAATCTATGTCACCCGGAATACCAATATCCAACCAAACCTGCCTAGCATACTGACAATCCCGCAGGACATGCAGGGTGTTCTCTTCAAATAGGCCACATATTTTACAAACGGGATCAATATCCATACCTCTCTTCCTAAGCATGCAGGCAGTAGGTATACGATCATGATTACACAACCACAAAAAGTGTTTGATTCTGGGTAAGTTTTTACCTTCCCAGATCCAGTTCCACTTATTCTGATCCTGCTCGATGTGGTTGTGCCTTTTCTGACTGATACTCCTATGAACCATGGCTACAGACGGTGTACCTGTCGGAGAGCCCCACCATACCTTCCTATCTTGACCCCCTTGGCCTATACTCCTTGGAGTCGCTCTTATCATCTCCACAATGGACTTCGGGATCTGGAGTGACAGGTTTGAAACGTCCCACTCCCCATTGTTTAAGATTAACCCCTGCAGCTTAAGATCCTGCTCCCCGAAGCCCAGAGGACCCTGCACCATACTACGCAAAGAGTTAGGGCCAAACCATTTATCATACCAGACGTTAACGCTAGTTCCGTCTCCCACAATCCACCCTAGTCCTTCCTTCAGACAGCTCCTCCCATTTTTCAGCGCTTTCCAAGTGACTGATCCAGTCTTCATCTCCCTCCTGTTTGACCTGAAGTACCGATTCTTAAGGATACTCGCCCACGGAGCCTCTGACCTCTCCATTCTCCAGGCTAGGTTAGCTAACATGGCATTGTTTCTTTCCCTGGTCTGCGTCATTCCTAGCCCCCCTTTATCCTTTGGTAGAGTTACCACTTCCTAGCTCAGGTGGTGCATTTTCTTTCTCTCCTCCGAGGAGCCCCAAAGAAAGTTCCTGTTCAATTTATCCAACTCATTGCAAGTATAAGATGGGAGATTAGTACATTGCATATAATAAGCCGGAATCGAAGACATAACCGAGAATAAGGATCCCACGACCTGTGACAGATAGAAGCTTAGAACGCCAACCTGCAAGCTTAGTTCGGACTTTGTCCAAGATGAAAGTGAAAGACTTCACTTCCTTACTCGACAAACTCATAGGGAACCCCAGGTAATTAGACAGGTTGTCCACTTTAGTCAGGCCCAACGACCCCGCCAACTGGTTAGTCAACTCTGTGGTCATGTTTTTTGAGAAAACCACTTGCGATTTCTCAAAGTTAATACAGTTTAGTAAGTGATTTTCAAAAGAGTTTATTTTGGTATTTTAATTTTAAAAGGATACATTTTGGAAGAAAAAGAATTCTTATACCATATACGTCATCATGGAGTTTGACCCGTCAACGGTCCGATGGAGTTTGACCCGTTAACGGTCCGGAGACGTCGTCATGGACTGCGTGAATATATTTTAAAAATAATAATAATTCAAAAAAACAATTGTCCAAAAAATAATTCAGCATTTTTTAATCGCAAAAATAATTCAGAATTAAAGTCATTTGACTTTTATTCAAAAAAATATCATGTATAACTGGCTTCCTTCCACAATGATTGCCGTGCCTGTTGGGAAACGAAGTGCATGAAAGATGAAATCTCTCGAACTCAAATTCTTCAGTTTTTGCTCGTTTTTTCTCTTTCTTTTCATTTTCATAAACCCTACTTCTGCAAGTAACATTCTGAGCAGAGGCTCTTCTCTCTCAGTTGAAGGATATCAAAGAGACGACATCCTCATCTCTCCAAACAAAGCATTCTCCTGCGGATTCTACAACAATGGAGGAAACGCATTCTGGTTTGGAATCTGGTTCACAAACTCCACAGACCGCACCGTGGTCTGGACAGCGAACCGCGAAAAACCCGTCAACGGTCGCGGCTCGAAGCTCACTCTACGAGGAGATGGCATCATGATTCTGCGAGACGTTGACGGTACCATAGCGTGGGAGAGCAACACTAGCGCCACTGTCGACGTCCGACAGGCCGAGCTTCTGAATAGTGGAAACCTCGTACTGAAAAGCGGCCGACGAGGCGACATGATCACGTGGCAGAGCTTCGACTACCCAACAGACACTCTCCTTCCTCGGCAGATCTTTACGAAGAGCAACAAACTTGTGTCGTCATTCAGAAGAGGCTCCGTTTCTTCAGGATTCTTCAATTTCTACTTCGACAACGACAATGTTTTGAGGTTGATGTACGATGGTCCGGAGATCTCGAGCCTCTATTGGCCTAATCCTGATTTTAATACATTTGTAAATGGAAGAACGAATTATAACAGTACGCGAATCGCGGTTCTTGATGAAAGTGGAAGGTTTGTCTCCAGTGACAGGTTTGAGTTCAACGCATCCGACAGAGGACTAGGAATCAAGAGAAGGTTAACAATGGACAGTGACGGAAACCTGAGACTGTACAGCCTCAATGACACAGATGGCTCGTGGAGAATCTCGTGGGAAGCTATCTCCGATCTCTGTAAAGTTCATGGACTCTGCGGTAGAAATGGAATCTGTATCTACACTCCGACACCAAAATGTTCATGTCCCGTAGGTAAAAAAAACACGTTTTTCTTCTTCTTTCTTTTCACTCTATCTCGATTTCCTGAAAGTATAACTTTTTTACTCGATTTTTTTTTTAAAAGTAACCATTTTTTTTTTTTTTATTTAAAAAATTAAGTATAAAAAAAATAATTTAGAAAAATATGTATACGCGGAACTCAGGGTGTACGTGTTATTAGAAAAACATATTATTTGTTCAATGTACGTGTTGTAACATGTAGTATTACAAATTGTTCCGTTCTATCTCAGGTTACGAAATGAATGATCCTAATGATTGGAATGAAGGCTGCAAGGCAAAATTCGACTTCAACCGTACTTGCACCAATAATCAAGTCACATTCATAAAGATTCTTCATTCTGACTTTTACGGGTTCGATCTCGGCTACTTACCCAACACCTCCTTCTCTTCTTGCAAAAACGCCTGCATCTCCGATTGCAGTTGTCTCGCCTTCAGCTACAGATTCAACGGCGAGCGCCTTTGCTTCACCAAAAGTGCGCTTTTTAGCGGCTACCAGAGCGTTGAATTCCCTGCAAATATATATCTCAAAATTCCATCTTCCCTAACTATAAACCCTAATAACACGCTTCTCAAAGAGACAGAACCAGCATGCTTGTC
Source organism: Chamaenerion angustifolium (assembly GCA_946814005.1). Classification (NCBI taxonomy): domain Eukaryota; kingdom Viridiplantae; phylum Streptophyta; class Magnoliopsida; order Myrtales; family Onagraceae; genus Chamaenerion; species Chamaenerion angustifolium. Next base: position 6,861,101 of record OX328270.1, read on the forward strand.
TGGCCAAAGCACGGTTGTGTTGGGGTCGCCGACTATGTACGATACCATAGCCAAGAGGGTTCGATGGGTATACTTGTACGGGTTCGCAATCATCATCGGAGCTATTGAGGTCGTCTTCTTCATCATCGGCTGGTGCATTCTATTCAGGAGACGAGGCACCGATCCCGCTGAAGATGGGTACCGAGCTTTACTGAGTCAGTTCCGGAAGTTCAGCTATGGTGAGCTCAAGACAGCCACGCATAACTTCAACAACGAGATTGGAAGAGGAGGATCAGGTTCGATTCAATATAGAATATATTTAAAACTCTACGTATATATAACAACACGTATAGTTGTAATCTAGCTAATATCCGATCGAAACCTATCTCCGACAGGCTTTGTTTACAAGGGAGAGTTGGTGGATGGAAGATCAGTGGCCGTGAAGCGTCTCAGTGATGGATATGGGTTCGGAGAGGAAGTTTTCTGGTCGGAAGTGAGCACCATCGGTAAGATCAACCACATGAACCTTGCTAGAATGTGGGGGTTTTGCGCAAAGGGAAGCAACAGACTATTAGTGTACGAGTTTGTAGAGAACATGTCTCTCGACAAACATTTGTTTGGTCGGAACAACTTCCTTCAATGGAAAGACAGATTCAACATCGCTGTCGGAACGGCACGGGGTTTGGCATATTTGCACCACGAGTGTCTCGAATGGGTGATCCACTGCGATGTGAAGCCTGAGAATATACTTTTAGGAAGTGACTTCGGGGCGAAGATTTCGGATTTCGGCCTGGCGAAGCTGTTTCATCGAGGCGATGTCCGATCCAACTTCTCGAGAATTAGAGGGACGAAAGGGTATATGGCTCCGGAATGGGCTCTGAACCTTCCGATCACGGCAAAGGTTGATGTGTTCAGTTATGGAGTCACGATGTTGGAGTTGGTGAGAGGGGTTAGGGTTTCGGATTGGGAAGTGGAGGGAGGAGATGACGAGGGGGTGCTCACTAGGTTTGTGAAGATGGTGAAGACGAGAATGCTTTCTGATGATGAGAAATGGATAGATGAGGTGGTGGACTCGAGGCTGAGAGGGCAGTACAGTGAGAGACAGGTCCGAGCCTTGGTCAAGATTGGTGTCTCTTGTGTCGAGGAAGACCGAACCAAGAGGCCGACCATGGACTCGATTGTGAATATTTTGACGCAATATGACGATGAGTCTAAAATAGCAGAAGGGGAAATAACGGTGATGCCTACTTAATAATTTTATTTGAGTTAATATGAATGTCGTTATGTCGAGCAATTTATTAAAAATATTTAAGAGTTTTTAAATTTATTATTTTATTATCGTATGCAAATTAAGTTTAGTTTTACATTAATAATATTTTTATGAAGTGATTAATTCTTGTATTATCCTAGGAGTCGGGTTGATCATGTTCTCGTAAGACTTCACGCACGACCAACGACGACAAGTGCACGCGCGTAGCGCGTGCCGGGGTCTAGTATAACCATTAGGGAAATACACTTAAGTGGATTACAAAAATTTCAGTATAGTTTAGTAGTTAATTAGATATATCTATATATATACGTAACACATATCTACATATTATGAAGGTACATCGTTGAGTTTATTCCAATTTTACTCTAAACACTTGATTAAAAAAATTATTTGAATTGTAAAACTAAACTTAAATTACCTAATATAATTAAATAAAATTAATTTTGTTGTAAATATTTTTAAAAAATTATTCGAGCAACCGGGAGTCTCTTTAGTAGTGGTTCTTGGTCCCGGTTGCTCGAGCAATTTTTTAAAAATATTTGCTACTAAGAATATGATCAAACAAATATATGTCGATATTTGATAAAGTTGACATTGCGCATTGTTTATAGTCATACTATGAGTATTTTCACTCACATACCATGTCATAATATCTCATCTCATATCAACTATCGTGTAATGCCCGATCTCGAACTAATTTCTATGAGTATTCATACATGCTATTACAACGACAATTACAAATCTATCATGATAATATCAACTATCGTTTAATGATCGATCTCGAACATTCTATGAGTAATTTTCACTCATGTATCATGTCATACTATCTTATCTCATACCAACTATCGCTAATGCTCGACCTCGAACTTTCTATGAGTATTCATACCAACCTCAAACTTTCTATGAGTATTTTCACTTAGACAACATTCGTAGGATTCAGTCCTATGCGCTCATACTATTTGAGATTTAAGACGTACGCTCATAAGTCAGAACTAGTCAATGAATGCATTCAATATACTCTTAAGGTATCTTAACACGTTCACTACCATGTCTATAAAATAATGACTAATACAAATCTACCATGACAACATCAAGAAATTTCCACTAATTTGCACAAAAAAATAAAATTATATATTTGATCAATTTATTTCTTGTTTTATTACTATGATATTTTCAGAGTTAAGTTTAATTATATTTTAATTTCAGATATATTTATCAAATGTTTAATTATCATATCAACACCTCAAGCTTGATAAATATTTATCATATTTGTTTATAAGAATATTATCAAAAAACAATTATGTCGATATTTGGACAAAATACGTATTTTACTTTCGGCATCCAACCAGCCTTTCTTTGAGTATTTTACTCCCGACATCCGACCGACCTTTAAGTTCTATACTCCCGACATCCGATCTTTCTTTGAGTATTATACTCCAGACATCCAAATTTTACATCCGACCTTTCTTTGAGTTCTATACTCCCGACATCCAAATTTTTTCGACGTCCAACCTTTCTTTGAGTATTATACTCCCGACATCCAACATTTCTTTGGTTATTATACTGTCGATATCCCCGAGATTTGAACCTGGGCGTTGTCAGTATCTTTAATTTAAGACGCACGCCTTAACCAACTATCTCATAAGTTCGAACATGTCAGAGAATACATTTAATATACTCTTAAGATCTCTTAACAAACTCACTACCATGTCTATGAAACGACGATTATAAAAAATCTACTGTGACAACATCAAGAAATTACCAGAAAAATTGACCCCAAAAATAAAATTAGATATATTTGATTAACTTTTTCCTTATTTTTTTATTTTGATATTTTCATAGTTATTTTACTTTAATATTTCATGAGTTCATAAAGTAGGGTTGAGATTTAGGTAAATTCATATGTTAATTTTAGATATATTTGAAATGTAGAGTTAAGTAAAGAAATACTCATAGAATATAAATTTAACCAATCCCAAAAATATTTTGTAAATATAATAAATAATAAATACTGTAAATTAATATTGATTTTTATATTTCAGTAATTCGTAAAATATTATTTCAACACATCACCGAAGTTATTTTAATTTTGTAGTAAAATATTTATGTTACTTTTTTCTCGACATGTAATATCTAAATTTTGGATAATATTAGTTTGGAGTAATAACATATTAACAACTTTGGGCAGCTGCCAGCTGGAATCATTTATGCATTAATATTAATAGTATTAAATAAAGTATAATCTTTTAAACATTTTAATAATATAATTATTTGAAAATACTACATAATTTATAATTATCAATATAAAAAATATATACATTAATCAAATATCTCATTTCAAATTTGATTTTTTTTTTGTATTTATTTTTTCACGCGTAAGATTATGTATATTCAACATATAAATATAGTAAATTTTGATCGATTATAATTCTATTTTAATTTATAGATGAACTGTATTTTTATAATGACAATGCTCACAATTCAATTTTTTTAACTTCTTGAAAAGAAGAGAGAATGTTTTGAAGAAAAACATATATATAATTAATTGTAGAAACATTAAAAATTCACAATTACCAAAAGAAAAATATGACGACTTGAGAACATAATATACAATTATCATTATTATTTAAAATTGTAAAGTTATGTAAAATAACAGATATAGTAATTAAATTAAATTAATTTTTAAAAAATTGGATAAATAATAAATAGTTTTTCTTCTTCTACTCGAATTTAAATTTCACACTTGATTATATTGTACATTTTAAATCTCAAATAATAGATAATGCATATTTGAAATATTAATTGAATCTAAATTTTCTCACTTGTAGATGATATTATAACTTTTATAAGTGATTTAAGTCTTTAGATTCACGGTTCTCTTAATGTTCAATAAAGTGATAATATAATTTCATTTGTTAGCGATATATATAAAAAATGGTGCATGAGAAAAAAGAAAGAGATAGTGATAAGGGTGTAGCTGGTTAATATGTATGTTTTCAATTATAAGGTCATAGGTTTAAGTCTCCGTATAAATATTTTTTTATAACATTTTTTAGAAAACATTAAATGACCAAAATAGTCATGATAAATATAAACTAATTAGATTATTAAAGAGTATTTGTGTTAATTTACAGGCGGCGGTTACATAAACATGTTCAACCTTAATAATATAGACTAGACTAGGACCATTGGGGTCCGATTGACCAACTCCATGGTCGAACCCTTGGTTGTGTTCGACCCAAGTATGGGCCAATTGAACTCCAATGATCCTAGGCTAGTTTTTTTCTTCTATTTTCTTAATTTTTAATAAATTTGTAAATAATATATTTTATAATTTAGGATTTATAATTTAAGTTTCTAATTTTTAATATAAATTTATATTTTTTATTTACATTTGTTCTTCTTAATTATATAAATTATATTTAAATTAAAAATTATATTATATATTCAAATTGCTATGACATGAAATTGACTTGATACTTATTTAATATAATATATACAACTCACATAATCATTTTTTTTTTGATCAAACTCACACAATTATTTAATAGAAAAATGTAACAAAAACACTAAATAATAATAGTCTCAAACAAAAAAGTATCATATATTAATACAAAATTCCTTAAGATATTATTGGATAATATAAGTTAAATATTATAAATTATTGGAACCATCATTAGAACTCTTGACGGTCAAAGTCGTTTTTTTGTCTGTGTTAGGAAATGAAGTTTCTTTTTTTCCTTCTATAAAGAAGTATATATATTTACAACCACTTTTGATGTAGAAGTGAAGGGTAAATTTTTTATCCAAATCGATCTGAATCGGAAAATTTAGACTAAAATATACGGTTTGATTTATGATTGTTTTTCTATTTTGGCTTAGATTTTTTAATTCAACGTGGATTAGGAGTTTTGCAAATTGTAGGGATCGGATTAACTATTAATTTAACATCATTTGTCCATTATTTGTTTCATAGATAAAAACAAATGTATACAAATTGAAACTTGAAAGATAAATACTGTTGAATTTTAAGTCAATTAGCTACCTACTCAAAATTTAAAAATAATATATACTAGACCATGACACACGCTACGCACGTGCACGTTGTCGTCGTTGGTCGTGCACGTGAAGTCTTAAGAGAACATGATCAACCCGACTCCTAGATAATACAAGAATTGATCAATTCATAAAAATATTATTAATCTAAAACTAAACTTAATTTGCATAAGATAATAAAATAATAAATTAAAAAACTCTTAAATATTTTTAAAAAATTGCTCGAGCGACCGGGAACATATAACACTATAAAAAGGAATCCCGGTCGCTCGAGCAATTTTTTAAAAATATTTAAGAGTTTTTAAATTTATTATTTCATTATCTTATGCAAATTAAGTTTAGTTTTACATTAATAATATTTTTATGAAGTGATCAATTCTTGTATTATATAGGAGTCGGGTTGATCATGTTCTCTTAAGATTTCACGTACGACCAACGACTACAACGTGCACGCGCGTAGCGTGTGCCGGAGTCTAGTATAACCATTAGGGAAATACACTTAAGTGAATTACAAAAATTTCAGTATAGTTTAGTAGTTAATTAGATATATCTATATATATACGCAACACATATCTACATATTATGAAGGTACATCGTTGAGTTTATTCCAATTTTACTCAAAACACTTGATTAAAAATATTATTTGAATTGTAAAATTAAACTTAAATTACCTAATATAATTAAATAAAATTAATTTTGTTTTAAATATTTTTAAAAAATTATCCGAGCAACCGGGAGCCTCTTTAGTAGTGGTTCTTGGTCTCGGTTGCTCGAGCAATTTTTAAACAATATTTGCTACTAAGAATATGATCAAACAAATATATGTCGATATTTGATAAAGTTGACATTGTGCATTGTTTATAGTCATACTATGAGTATTTTCACTTACATACTATGTCATAATATCTCATCTCATATCAACTATCGTGTAATGCCCGACCTCGAACTAATTTCTATGAGTATTCATACAGGCTATTACAACGACTATTACAAATCTATCTTGATAATATCAACTATCGTTTAATGCTCAATCTCGAACATTCTATGAGTAATTTTCACTCATGTATCATCTCATACTATCTTATCTCATACCAACTATTGCTAATGCTCGACCTCGAACTTTTTATGAGTATTCATACCAACCTCGAACTTTTTATGAGTATTCATACCAACCTTGAAATTTCTATGAGTATTTTCACTCAGACAACATTCGGAGGATTCAGTCCTATGCGCTCATACTATTTGAGATTTAAGACGTACGCTCATTGTGAGAACACCACATAGAGTAGCTTAATGTTTTCTAGTTTAATCATTATTAGTCTAAGTAGTCTCTTGTCTAGGGCTTTATTCTAGTTGCTCTATATAAAGAGTCTTTACCTTGTATTGAATATTCAACCGATTATCAAAGATGTTCTCCCTTTTGAAAGCTTTGTGTTCATCATTTTCACCTCATCTTCATTCCTTTCACTGTGATTCAACCATGGAAGCTAACATGGTATCAGAGCTTGTCGATTAGAGCTTTTATTGTGTTTCTCCGCTGCAAATCCTGGTCTCCTCTGCAAACATTCATCCACGGTATTTGTTTTTCTTGACATTACTCTTACCTCATTCTCTGATGCTGACTGGGGTGGTGATCAATCTGATCGCCGCTCCATTTCAGGACATTACCTTCTCCTAAATGGTAATCCCATAGTATGGAGCTCCAAAAAGCAGACTATAGTGTCTAGGTCGAGTGCAGAGGCTGAATTCAGGGCCATTGCCAATGCTATGTGTGAGATTATGTGGGTCCAATCCCTTCTCAAGGAAATTGGACTTCACACTCCAACTGCACCTGTCATCTGGACAGATAACACAAGTGTTGTTGCTCTGTCAGAAAACCCCATTCATCACTCCAAGATGAAACATGTCGAGATTGATCTCTTCTTCATCAGGGAGAAAGTTCACAATGGGGATGTCTTAGTTAACTTAATTCCAGCTTCGGAACAAACTGCTGATATTTTGACTAAACCACTAACTGAAAAATATTTCATTCCCTGCAGGAAAAAGCTTGGGGTCTTCTCACTGGAGGAACTGGAGGATCATGGAGTCTCCCCATTCCTTCAGCTCACATCCAGCTCTCAATGAACTTCCCACCCAGTCTGTAAGTATATTCAATCTCTGTTAACTTAGTATCTTGCCTTGAACTCTGCATTTCAGGTCAGCCATATGTATGTTTACTGAGTTTTCCGGTTGACTGCACCTCTGTGATTTTAACTCTGTCTGTTCTTATGCATGTCTTATCAACTCTATCATTGGTATATTAATACTGGTAATTGTAGTCTGCTCATGTCTGGTTTTCATGTTTAGCATCTGTCTTAGAATCACATGTCATCTGGTTATTCTCCCATTTCTGATCATATTCATTGCCTCTGTGCATCACTGGTATCTCTCCTGAAAAAAAAACTGCTTTAAACTTGGCATAGGGTATGACTTGAGTCCAAAAACAAAGTGAAAACCATAAGAAAATGTCAAGATACTATTGGGTTTTCACTCTTGAGGATGAAAAGATCAAGGCTCAAACCTTGCAGTCATACTGGTAAGATAGGAGCTCAAACTCCTCTGTCATGAAATGAAAATTCAGATTCCAAGTCATATTATATCAATGAATAAAAGCAGCAGTTAAACTAGAAATATGAGACTGTCTGATGCACTTTGGCAACTGTTTACTGATCTGGAATAGGGAGAATCATGCATATGACTTGTGAATACTTGGTACTGCTAATCGTGTTATCAGCCTTGATCATGATCTCAGATTACAGGTACTAATCGACCTATGATCAGAGTTTTGATCAGACCTATGCTAAAGTCAGTACTGCTGACCAAAAAATTGCGAAGTACATCTCATCTAGGAGAACTCAGCTAAGCTGCACATGCTGCTCAAAATGTGCTAAATAAGAATAGGCAAGTACTCTGTTCTCGAGATTGGATTTTCACTGCAGACTGTCAACTTTCAAGGAAGATTGAATTTCAAAATCAAGATCAAGCATAGGGAATGTTAGGATATAAGTGTGTCTAACACTTATGTTTAGGGATTAATCTGTAAATATTGTTGCTTGCGGTCCAAGCATCAATTAGTCTAGCTGTAGGGACTAATTTGCAATTACGTGTCCTTATTGTTTTGTCTGTTCTCGGTTGTATTTCCTTTATATGACTGTCACTGTTGATCAATATCACTAAGATATTTTGCTCTGGAAATCCGTAGCTTGTTCTTCTCCTTCCCTTCCCTTTCCTGTTCTTCTTCGTTCTTCCCTTCATCATCCAAATCCCTAAATCCAACAGGTTCCCGGTTGCTGCCCATATCAGCCAGTCATCTATTGAGTTTCGGGCCATGTCCAAGCCTGACAATGGCATGTGTCTCATCCATACCTGCTGGACCCAAGGGCAACCGAACAAGGCGTGCTCAATCGATTCCTCCACCAGACAGCTCGGGCATAGGGCTGACAACGGGACACCCCTTTGAGCAAGTGTACCCCTTATCAGCAAGGATTTGGTTGCCACTTTTCACAGGAAGACTTTGATCTTAGGCCAGACCTTTGCCTTTCAAATCGTTGTCCACCCCCCGGAAGGTCCAGATGTGGATGTCGAATAAAGTTAACCTCATGGGGCGTCAGTCTTCTATGAATGCAATGATGTGCCGACCTTACCGAGATCTCACCACTCCGAGTATGGGGCCACCTAAGCACGTCGGTCTCTTGCAGTATCGGGATAGTAATGGCTAGAACTTAGTCCACATCTTCCGACAGAACTGCATCTCGGACCTCATGTTCTCGCCACGAGTGATCTTCCGGGTTCACCCATTGCGCCACCCTTCGGTTGAGATACTCTGCTGAATCCACTCTCGTCCGGACCCTAAAGTTCGGTCGATGTGGAACCCACGGGTCATGGAATGGCCTGATTGAGTTGCCATCACCTAGGGCACAGACCCCCTCTTCTTGGATTACCGAGCGCCCCTCCATCAAGCTAGCCCACGCCCAAGACGGCCTATTCCCCATTGTCGCCTGCAGGAATGAAGTATTGGGAATGTACACACCTTTAATAACCCGGACCCAAAGAGCGTTCGGTTCCGACAAGACCCGAGATGCCATATTTGCAAGGATGACCCTGTTGAAAGCTTGCATCTCTCGGAAGCCATAACCTCCGTTCGTTTTCGCATGTGTCATTGCCCCCAGCTTACGCCCAAGACAGCCTATTCCCCATGTGTCGTCGAGCCCTTTCGCGTGAGCCCCACCAAAACCGCGATATGAGGCTGTTGATCTCCTTGCACCATGTCGTCGGTAATTTGAACACGTGCATCACGTAGGTTGGAATGGCATTGAGAACAGCCTTGATCAGAATCCTTTCCCGCTTGGTTGAGCATGCGATTCCGCCAACTCTGAATCTTGTCTCGGACTCTCTCTTTGAGATAGTTCAAAGCATCCTTCCGCGACCTGCCCCATACCGTAGGAAGTCCCAAGTAGAACCCCGGGTCTACGGTTTGCTCGACCCCAAAGAGCTCCGAAATGTTCGACTTGAACTCCTCGTACGCGACCGAGTTGAAGAAGAGGCAAGACTTGGAGTAGTTGATCTTTTGGGCCGAATCTGAACAATATCGTTCAAGTATCCTCTTGAGGTTCTCCGCATTATCATTGGATCCCTTGAGGAAGAAGATTGAATCGTCCGCAAAGAAGAGGTGCTGAATCTCGGGGCACCCCCTCTTCGGTCGAATCCCCCGTATGTGGCCTTTGGACACCTGATCATCAAGCATCCTTGACAAAACATCAGCTACCAAGATAAATAAGTACGGGGAAAGAGGATCACCCTGTCTTAGGCCCCTCGATGGGATGATGCGGTCTGTATGCTTCCCGTTGACGTTAATCCGATAGGTGACCGTGGAAATGCAAGCGTCGATCCATTGGACCCACTTCTTTGCGAATCCTCTCCTCCTTAGCATCTCAAGAAGGAAGTCCCACTCTATGCGATCATATGCCTACTGCATATCGATCTTAAGAGTGCACTCCGTCCTCCCCTTCGGTCCTCTCGGCTTCCCTCTCGTTTTCAGGTAGTGGAACATCTCGTGAGCTATGATGATGCTATCCTGGATCCTTCTTCCTGAAACGAAGGCACTTTGAAACGGGGTAACTAGTTCCGACAAGTAGGTTTTAATCCTATTTTCCAGAACCTTCGAGATTATCTTATAACCGAAGTTACACAAGCTAATAGGTCGGAAATCTGATGCACTCAAAGGGTTAGCTAATTTGGGATTTAAGGTAATATCAATCGAGTTAAGGAAAGGGGGCATGATACCTGTCGCGAGGAATGCATTGACAGAAGTGATCAAGTCTGGACCGATAGTGCCCCAACTCCTTTGGAAGAAGGAACCTGTGAACCCATCCGGTCCCAGAGCCCTTGTCCCCCCCCCACCCCCCATCTGAAAGCATGCCCTACGAACCTCATCCCCCGTCGCCCTACGAGTCAGATCGTCATTCATCTCCCCCGAAACCTGTTTCTTCAAACACTCGAGTCCCTGATCAAATTAAGCAATTCCCCCCCCCCATTCAGTCTGCCCGAAGTAAAGAGATTCGAGTAGAATGCATGTAACTCATTTTGGATCTGTCGGTCTCCTTCCAACCACGCCCCGTCTTCACCCCGCAGTCGAATAATTTTGTTTCTTCTTCTACGGGATAAAGTCGTTTGGTGGAAAAATTTCGTATTTTTGTCCCCCGACTTAAGCCATCACCCTAGACCGTTGCACCCAATAGATCTCCTCCCTTTTCCATAACGCATGGAGCCTTGACTTAAGGTCTCGCTCCTCGTCTTGAACCTCTTATTGACCATGACAAATCGACAAACGCTTAATCTGTTCCTTGACCTTTCGGATTTCCGACACATTGTGTTTGAAAACCTTGGAGATCCAGTCGGTCAAAGACTTGGTACATCTGTTTAGTTTAGGTCACAGGTCTTCGGTTTGGACCACCGATCCTCTGACTTGCCACGCGCTTTTGATTATATCATGGCACTCGCCCTTCTCGAACCACATCTCCTCAAAACGAAACTGTTTACGGCCTCTTCTTTCCAAGTGTGTTAGGTGTAAGCTGATCGGGGCATGGTCCGACCCCACGATCAGCTCATGGATGCATTGAGCCGTGGGAAATGTCGCGCACCATGCTTGGTTAGATAGTACCCTATCCAATCTCTCCCGGATACGTTCGGCCCCCCTTCTATTGTTAGTCCATGTGAACATCTGTCCCTTGAATCCGATGTCCTCAAGGAGAAGGTCCTCCATGAGGCCATTGAAACCATCAATCTTTCCTTGGTCTTTTAGGCCACCTCCAACCTTCTCCCTATGGTGGGAGATATCATTGAAGTCCCCGATACATGCCCACAGATCCGTTCTGTTCTCCCCCATCCGTCTTACTGTCTCCCAATTCAGGGTCTGTCTCTGATAGATTGCATCCCCGTATACCTAGGTGATCCGGTATTCATGCCCAGCGTCCGCACTTCTAATTGTTGTGTCGATGAAATTCTTATTCTTTTCGTGTATTTGTATATCCACCTCTTTGTTCAACCATAAAGCTAGGTCTCCACTCGCCCCGATAGGATGGACGTATGATGTGGAGTCCATACCTATCCGTCTTCGTACCCTCTCACAGTGGGCTTCATTCTGCTTCGTTTCCATCAAGAAAACGATCGCCAGCCGAGAGCCCATCACCGGGTCTGTTAAATGGCGAACCGTCAGGGGAGACCCTAACCCCTGACAGTTCCAGCTAATGATGATCATCTACGCCCCATGGTTATTTTGGGACAGCCACCGGAACCCGTGTTTTGAGCTGGTTTTGGTTTGTCACTTGAGCTTGCATTCCTCTCGCCCTGGATACTGCTAGTCTCTTTTTGGTGGGCTATAGGCTTATCCATCCCACCTCGTCACATAGTGAGCTGCGACATATTTATCTTCCTTCATTTTTCTTGTCTGATATCCAAGCCCGTATGTGCTCTTCTTTTTGTAATCTTCGCATTATGCGATTGTGATGCCTCGCCTGTCCCCGTTTCCTCCTCCACCATGATGACTTCCGCATGAGGCACGTCCGTCATCAGAGTTGCAGGACAAGAAACATGGGACTGCCCCACAAGGCTGGATGCCTTCCCATAATGGACTGATTCTTCGTGCATCTCGCCATCATTATCCCCCTCGGGTGGACAGTTCGCTTGGTTCGGTTCCAGTACAACAGGGGTAGATAGCTTGAGTGATAGGTCGCACATCTCTTGAGCGAGCCCATGTTCCACTGGTTCCTCCTCCGGCACCGACTTCAGGTCAAACAGGATCGTGATCGGGTGAGAGGTATTGGAGGTGTCCATCGGTTTAGTTTGGTCCACTCCTCTAGTATGATTAGGTTCTTATGGTATCGAGTTGCCCCTATCTTTGGACATCTCCTTTATCGCCGAGCCCGAGCTTGTTGGATCGGGTTCATGATATGCCCTTTCCCCCGAGTCAGGGTTAGGCATAGGAGCTGAGTGGTTGCTTGCAACCTGGCTTCGGGTGTGCTCGGTGCTCGTGTCACCTTGAGGAGTATGCCCTTGTTGAGACAACCCCGGGAATTCCTTCATCATTTCCCTCCATGTCTTCTTCCCGAGGTCTCTTGTGTTGTTGTGCCTAGAGCTCCCCCCTATGTTAACCCAACGAGTGTTCATCCTAGGGCGCGAAGCCGAGATCCACGGGTCATACGTAGGGATCCCATTGACCTAATCCATAGTTGGTTGTTCCGTGCAGGCAGTGGAATTATGGCCAATACGGCCACAACTATAACAAACATCTGTCAACCTCTCGTACCTGATCGACGCCCATTTCTCCTGCCCACGAGAATCCATCCACTTAAACCCCAACAACAATGGATCCGTCATATCAATCTCAACCTGTAGACGGAGATATGTTCTCTGGTGTATAATCTGACTTTCTTAGACCCGTATGCATTTTCCTATTCTATCACCTATGCTATTGGCATTCACTTGATTAAACATCTCAAGGCTCAACCCATAACTGAACCCTACTGAAGTCAATTTCAGTTACGGACACATCGTCTGGACACAGTTTCAGATTCAAGCAATGACCATGAATTGACCATGGCGACAGATCAAGCACCTGGTCCCTATCCTTCTTGCTTTCAAAATTGAACATGAGGGTAGACTTAGCTACCTCAGTGTACCGCACCGGGCCGAAGCGAGCCCACGCTTCCTTCAATACGTTCTGCACTACATTCTTCTTGACACGCCTATCCGAAATTAGCATGCCTAACACCCTCGTTCCCGTGGCCTTGGCTGAGCTCTGACCTGAGGAAGGCACCAGTCGCAGCAAAGGAATCCCCTACTGCCTCCCCCCGCCGGAGTTGGTTTGACTTGCCATCGGAGATGACTCGGCCCAGACAAGATCACAGCTATCGCAACCCCCTGCAAAGACAGGAGAAAAGGCAAGAATAGCAGGCAATCGAAGAAGAGAGTGGATTTTCAGACCTAGGGTTTTCGTTTTTAACGGTTTTGGTTGTTGTATTTCTCGAGCTGGAGGTCGCAATTTGATTCCTCAGAACCGCAACTGGCCCTAACTTCTTGTCGTGAAGCTTCAAAGCCGGGGAATTGCAGAGAAACCACGAAATTTCTGGGGAAAACGACTAAGTTCCCGTTGGAACTATGCAAGGCGACATAACTCCCGTTTACTCCGGAGAGAGAAGCGCGTCAGCAATACGCGCGCGATGTTTTTGGTTTTGAGTATGATTGTATGTAAGAATAATTATCTTGATACATGGCGATGTTAAATTTTGGAAATTTTAAAAGGTTTTGTGCATATCCGACATCAACTAAGACATGCTTAGATTTGCGTATAAATCTAAGTTTATTGCACCAACATATATATTTCTTTATATGACTCTCATTTATTATAAATCATTAAATATTGAATTTTCATGGAAAACTTCATTCACTTGTATATAAAAGAGTGTTTTATCTCATTTATAGTCACTAAAAATTTCAAACAGTACTACCTTAATATTTGCATTTATATTTTTTTTTGTAACTGTAAGACTTTTTAGGAACAATTTAAGACCCCATAATTGAAATGAGAGCAATAATCTTTCTTTAATTTCGTATGACAATACATTTTTGCTCTAAGGTATAGAACTTATTTTTCTCAGAGAAAAATATATATAATATTGCGAGATATTTTTCTTTTGTTCCATTCTATTGTAAATTTGTAATTGATTTTTATAATAAGTATAACCGTTTGAAACAAAATGGTCAATTAAGTAAAATACATAAACTTGATTCTAGATAGAATAGATAGGGAAAAAATCACCTTTTTTTCTCTTTAAATGATGTAATTTTTTTAAAAATATACAAAATGAGAGGAATCTCAATTGTGGAGATTCTCTCAATAGCATCCTACTTGTGAAATTCAATAGCTATCGGTGATATTTTAAAAGTAGGTGTGTCACAATTCTTGAATTTTAAAAGTAAGACCGTCCTATTTAACTCAAAACAAAAATAGGACCAATATGTTTTTACTTTTTAGAGTTATATAAGTTTATTGAATATAAAAATGCTATTTTTTTGAAAATAAAAAACCACTTTTTGATTAATAAAGTTACATTTTTTTGGTCAACAATGAATAAAGTTACATAGTGTGATAATTGTTATACATATTAATAGCATCTTCAAGGTGTATTGTATGCTATTACTTAATGCTTCTTATATTTGATCTATTTAATTTTTAAAAAAACATGTGGTTTCAATATTTAAAGAAAATAGTCAATACGTTTCAATTTTATTTAAAAGTAGATTATATAGTTTACAAATTTTTTAAATCCAATCAAAATAAATATTAAACTAACATCTATTATTGAATTTGTTATGACATCAAGTATAAACGAGACTATGATATGTGACCAGATTCCCTCCATAAAAATATCATTAAGATAAGAAAAGTATATGATTCAAGAATAATAATTTAGTAATGAATTGATAGAGCCAGAGGTGACCGTTTGCATTTTTTTCTTTTTTAATTTCCCGCGTGATATTCTAGAAGTAAAAGGTCTCATTATTCCGCAGCCCTATAAATTATAATACTTACTAAGTAATAATAATAATTTTCAATTATGAAACTTAAATTGTGACTTTTAACATAAGGAAGGGTTATAGCCCAATAGCCGATCATAATGATGCTTAGGTCGGCTTGGGCTAGATATGACAAGTCACTATATTGGAAGCGGAGACGAGAATTTTGTTATTCGACTTTGAGAAACAGGAGGTTGCCGGTCAGATTTTGGATCGCTCACCATGAGCGGTCAATGGTCACATCTTAAATATCAAAAGATGGGACCCGAGCGTGGAAGTAAAGGAGATTGAATTCCACAAGGTAACATTCTGGATACAAGTGCATGACTTAGGGCCTGAAAAGTTTAGTGATGCCAATGCTCGGAAGATAGGCAATATGATAGGAAAATGCATTGAGATTGAGAAGCATGATGGGAGGATAAATAGAAGCTATATGAGAATTCGAGTTGAAGTAAATGGGGAGATAGCACTGATGACAGAGTTCTGGTGGAAGAACTCCAAAGGATTGGAGAGATCAGAGATGGGCGTCGATAAAATATGAGTGACTATCAGATTATTGTTATGGGTGTGGCGTATTAGGCCACACGACCCAAGCATGCAAGAAGGATATTCAGATGGCAGAGCATGATTAAAGTATCCCAATGTAGGACCCGTGGCTTGTGGGAGTACGACCAAAACAAACCACAGTCAAACAACATGTGGGAGGAGAAGAAGGACAATGACCGAAACAAAACCAGGGTGCGAGGAGATCATGGTTCGATATCATGGCCGAGGTGAGAAAGAGGGACTTAGTCAAGTCACAGAATCAAGAGCAAAACGGTACCAGGGAAGAGACTGAAGAGGGTAAGGATGACATACAACGGGATCAAGATACAATGGAAACCGATATAGATCCGGAAGGGGGGGTTCAAACCAGCCAAGCATGCCACCCGAAGGGACCCAAGACCGACGACACACCCATATCGACAGCCCTAACCATCCATGTGACACAATGCCGAGCTGATCCAAGTTCAATGCCGAAGTCTAAACCACTACACAAATATCGAGTCGATCCAAGCCACAATGACCGAAGCACTTTGCATACCCTTACCCTGCCAAAACAGCACCGAATCGACCCCCCCTCCCCCCCCCCCCCCGAGACCCGAGACCGACCGAACCAACAAGCCTGCCACACAAAGACAACTCTTAATCACATACTTGCCCGACAACCCAACACCCATGGACCTGACCGACATCCCCACTACCCTCCAAACATATACAGCTGAAAACCCACCCGATACACCACCACCAATCTCCCAACCAGCGAACTACAACCCCCCTTCCGGATTGAGCCCGTACCTGGACAAGATGACCCTTAAGTGCACTGGAGATGATATGGAGGAACAACCGGGGACTAAAAGAATAAAACGGCAAGAGGTGGAGGCCGAGCACTTGATGGTAATGACAAGGAAGAGCTCGAGGAGGAAATTAAATAAGAGCAACCCAAACAAACACCAAAGGGCCGAAAGGAGGAAGGCGGAACCAGGCTCAAAGGAGGAATCACATGACTTGAACAAGGGTTCTGGTGGCTATCCCGAAACAGCCACGGGTGTACAATGAATGTACTCTCATGGAATTGTCAGGGTCTGGGGTCTGCCATAACAGTTCAACATCTACAAGACCTCAACAAAAGGTATCGCTCAAGCATCATTTTCTTAATGGAAACAAAAAATGGGAATACCTACTCCGAAAGGATACAAACACGAATGGGAATGGAAAACAACCCGAATGTAGCAGCAGGTGGACTAGCCCTATGGTGGTCATCAGAGACTAGGGTCGTAATAACATATGTTGATCTGAACATCATAGATTGTGAGGTGCATTTTGCAAGACAAACTGAAACCATGCACGTGATGTGGGTATATGCGAGCACGGAGACGCATGAATGAACCCAAAGTTGGAACCTCCTACGCACGATCGGTTTGGGCTGAAATGGTAGTTGGATGGTACTCAGAGATTTCAACACTATATGTCACCAACATGAGAAACGAGGTGGGAGGAGAAAGTCACAAAGACAAATGGATGAGTTCAAACAAATGATCGAGGATATCAATATAGAGGATATAGGGGCCCACGGAAGCCCTCATACATGGTGCAACAATAGAAGTAGACCAGATCGAATAAGCGAGCGACTTGATAGAGCCCTAACAAATGCAGCGTGGATATTGAGACACCAACAAGGGAGATGTATCAATGAACTAGCCATAGGGTCAGACCACTCACCAATGGTGGTTCAACTCAAGCAACCGCTAAAAAGGGCTAAGAGACGCTTCAAGTTTGAAGCAATGTGGCTAGAGAACCCGACGTGCAAGGAAGTGATAAAAAATGCATGAAAGAGGCCAACATTGCAGAGGGAAGCGCAAGGGGTACACGTAAAACTGAACAAGTGCCGAAAACAACTCATGGCATGGAGCAAGACACACTTCGACAATAACAGATCGAGGTGGCAAACATAAAGGTAGCCCTAAGGAGAAACGCCCAAGGGGGCATGGATGAGGAGGCGATCCGAGAGGAAACTAGACTAAAAGGGAAGTTGAAATGGTTATGGTCAAGATAGGAAACATACTGGAAACAAAAATCAAGGATGAAATGACTAAGAGAGGGAGATCAAAACACCACATTCTTCAACCAAACTACCATAGCGAGAAGGTGGCGTAATCACATATGTCGATTGAGGGGTGCGAATGGGGAGTGGATCAAGAATGATGGTAGAATTGTCGATGAGCTCTATCGGTACTATGGACACATGTTCACCTCGGAAAGAACTGAATCGGGAGAAGAATTCCTTCGATACATACCCAAGCAAGTAACTGCCGAAATGAATGCCAAGTTAACAAGGGAGGTAACAAACATAGAAATTAGGTTGGCAACGTACCAAATGAGAGGATCACGAGCTCCGAGTCCGGACGGATTTCCGGGTCTGTTTTACCAACGAAATTGGAACATCATGGGGGCGGATGTCATCACCACGGTCAAGACTTTCTTCTGAACATGTATCATCCAAAACACCCTTAATAATACTGATATTGTACTCATACCAAAAATCCAAAACCCGACCACACCTAGTGACTTTCGGCCCATAAGTTGTTGTAACTTCATGTATAAAATCATTTCAAAAGTGTTGGTGAATCGCTTGAAAACATATCTATCAGATTTCATCACTCCTTTCCAGAGTGCGTTTGTATGAGGTAGAAATGTACAGGACAACATCATGGTGGCACATGAAGTATTCCACCATTTACAATTGGGCCGAAGTGGAAGTAAGACCGAATGCGCTCTAAAGATTTACATGCAAAAGGCGTATGATAGAGTTGAATGGGACTTCCTACTAGACACGCTAAGGCGCAGGGGGTTTGCGGAACAATGGGTGGAATGGATTAGGGCATGTGTATCAATTACCACATACCAAGTGGTCATCAATGGAAACCGAACGGATACCATACGCCCAATACGAGGAATACGACAAGGTGACCCCATATCACCCTACCTATTTATACTACTTGCGGATGTGCTCTCAAGGAGAATGGTGGGGGCAGCTAGGGATGGGGAAAATGAAGGAATCACACTTAGAAGACAATGCCCGGAAGTACACCTCCTGTTCTTTGCGGATGACCCCTTATTTTTCATAAGAGGGTCAACCGAAAATGCCAAGCAATTGAGGAGGATTCTAGATAAATACTGCAAGGTATCGGGGTAAAGAATAAATAGGGAGAAATCAGCTCTATATTTCAACAAAGGGGCGAGCACTACCGAATGACAACGAGTGGAAGAGGCTCTTAACATAAAATGTACAAGTGATCGGGGCAAGTATTTGAGACTACCTTCGATATGGGGATGCTCGAAGAATAAGGCTTTGGGTTTTCTAAAATCCAAGGTCAATGACAAACTAAATGGGTATTGACCGGAGACTTTGAACCAAGCGGGCAAGGAAGTCCTCATCAAGGCGATCATCACCGCGATACCCACATATGTAATGAGTGTGTTCCGGTTACCAAAAACATGGTGCTCGAAAATAAATGCTCTCATTGCGTACTTTTGGTGGGGTCAAACCGTGGATGGAAAGAAAACACATTGGTGAAGATGGGAGGTCCTAACAAGGGCAAAGGAGGTGGGTGGCTTAGGGTTCCAAGAATTACAAGCTTTCAACACGACATTACTCACAAAATGGCTAGCTGTATGATGACCGAACCGAATAACCTATGTGAGCAGGTCCTAAATGGACTATACTTTCTGAGGTGTACTTTCCTATAGGCGAAAAAAGGAGGCTGAGCCTCATGGGGATGGAGTAGTCTAATTCATGGTCGAGAGGTGTTGAAGAGCGAAGGGGTATGGATGATAGGATAGAGAGAAAATATTCGTGTTTTCGATGATCCATGGATCTATACGAAGGATACTAAGCGGGTGAGTGCCGATACAAGGGTGGTGAACAGAGGAAAGCTACTAGTTTGGGACCTAATCCAACTGAATGGAACGTGGATCTCGTGAGAAGCATCGTCAACCGTGAGGATGCCGAGCAAATCCTAAACATACCACTACCGCATGATGGAGAACCGGATCGCTACATATGGTCACACATGAGAGATGGAGCTCCCAAGGTCCGATCAGTGTACCACAAGATATGAGAGACAACCGACCGAACAGAAGGACCAAGCACAACCAGAAATGGCGACACATGGAAGGGCATTTGGGCAACCAGGGTAATACCAAAGGTAAAAAACTTCATTTGGCGCCTAGCAAGGAATGCATTAGCCTTCAAAGCGAACATCGTTAGACGGGGGATGAATGTAAGTCACGAGTGCCCCATATGTGGAGAAGTTGAAACGAGGGAGCACAAGATCCTTGGGTGCGGATGGACCGAACAGGTATGGCATGGGATACTAGGGCTACGAGTCAGCCGACCAAACAACGTAAGCATGGTCGATTGGCTCGAGGAAAGAAGAAAGTAACCTAGGGGACAAGGTGTGGTGAGCGATAAGAGATGGATACTCACGATGATAACATGTTGGTAAATATGGAAGACGAGGTGCAAGGCGGCATTTGAAGCAAAACAACCTTGTACAATGGTCATCATTGAAGAGATCAAGCGAGTATACGAGGAGCAAAGACAAAGCGACCGAGCTAGTCAAGCCGAGAATGCCGAAGATCCAACCATAGGTGACCGACCGGAGCAAGAGTGGAGGCCACCGACATCGAGAACAATAAAGATCAATTGTGATACATCGTGGTGCCAACGATCAAGACGATCCGGTATATGGGTGGTTGTGCAGGACAAGCACGACAATGTTGTAGGAGGACTAAACCGAAGATACCGGAGCGATGACATCGAATCAATGGAGGTCATGGCGATACATGAAGGGTGCTAGCGATATAATCGGGATGGCCAAACATCATCATCGAGATAGACTCACAAATGGTTCATCAACAAATAGCGCACGGACCGACACAATGGAGGGTGGCAACCATCATCGCCAATATACGAGCACTAGCAGGGCAACTCGAAGAAGTGCAATGGCGAGCTATTCCAAGGACGGCAAACGAATGTATGATTTGGATAGCAAAGCAAGCAAGACGGGGAGTGAGTCTAAATGATTGAGTCGAAACACCTCCACTTTCACTTACATGTTTAGTTGCGAATGATTGTATGTACGAACAACCGTGATCGAGTATCACAACGTTTTATTTCATCAAGTAAAGCGTTAATTTGACCAAACAAAAAAATAAGGAATGGAACACTAAATAACTATATTATTCTTATTCGTTCTTTATACCCAACTAATAGAATATTCGTTGGAAGACACAGAGTTCATTATATTTCAGTAGCTAATATGGACGAAAACAAATCAGATTCAAACGAACTGAATCATAACAATTGTATCTCTTTTGGATGTAATATGGAATAGTTCATATGAATCATAAAAAAATAGTTTATAAATGGTAAATTATGCTATTTTTAAAACAACTTTTATTTTTATATATCACTATTTATTATTTTTTTAAAATATTTTAATTTTCATTATTTCTGTAGATATTTTTATGCAGTATCGAATTAATGGCTAAAAATTATAAATTTAGAATATTTTATATTAATCTTTTAAAAGAAGGTACAACCAAACCAATTTAAAATCGGTTTTTGAATCGGTTCATAAGAGATTTGGTAAATCACCAAAAAAGTGGAGCAGTTCGGATGAATGGATCAAACCGTACCTTGACACACTTTAAGTAAGGTACATATCTTAAACTGATTCAGTATCAATCTGGTTCATGCTTAACCCTACTTATTGACGTTGGCCTTCGTTATCGACTAGTACTCTCTATGCACCGTTGCACGACTTCATCTTCATTTTCCATGCGCATATGTGAAGAAATCGAGCAAAGGAGATGAACCGGTAAAGCCCTAGAACCGAAGGAAATGAAAACGAAACGCAGACTTGGGGATCATGTGAGGGTGTTCCTTCATTTGGACTCTCATCACCCTTAAATAGCAAACCCTAGCAAACTAAAATATCTTTTACACTTTAACAAACTAAGTAAACGCGAAAGAGGTCCTCAAAGAACAGAAAATAATACACAACCGAACAATAAGTCCGGATATGGAAAGATGGGTCAATGTTCAATAAGTAACAAGAACAGTTCGAAAAAGATAGCAGAGCAGCCTGCATAAGAAATGATTATTATCCAGAGTACCCAGCTTCCACCACTCTCCCTCAGGTTACATCTCCACTTCCTTTCACTGACAATCTAGCTCCCCCTGTCCTCCAAACAAGTTCTTCATACCAAGTTTATCACAGAAACAATAATGTTGCAACCTTCCTAGAGCTTTAGTAAATAAATATGTCAATTGATATCCTGATTTAATATGCTACAATTTGATAACATTTTCCAACATTTTCTCTCTAATATAATCACAGTCTAGTTCTATATGCTTAGTTCTTTCATGAAAGGCAGAGTTGTTTGCAATTTGAATGACTGCACTATTATCACATAACAATGTTACTGGTTCAGTTTGCTTCACGCCCAATTCATCCAACAAATTTCTAAGCCATATTATTTCAGATAATACCGAACTCATACTTCTATACTCAGCTTCAGCTGAAGACTTTGAAACAATACTTTGCTTTTGTACTTTCCAGGAAACAAGAAAATTTCCTATAATAATGCAAAATAATTAGTAACAGATTTCCTAGTTTTAATTCACCCAGCCCAATCAGAATCACAATAACCTATCAATTTTGGATCATAATCAGAATTGAGCAATTTACCTTTACCTGGTTCTCTTTTTATATACCTGACTATTCTTCGCGCAACTTCGAGGTGAGAAAATTTTGGATCCTGCATGTATTGGATCAAGTTCTGCACTGTAAAAGAGATATATGGCCTGGTAATGGTTAAATACAACAATTTCCCTATCAGTCGCCTATATAGGCTCACATCATCTAGAGGTTTATCCCCACTGTTCAAATTCAGGTGCTTGTCATATTTAATACTGGTCAGTTTCAGATTAGTCTCCATAGGAGTTTTCGATGTCTTTGCACCTAACATGCCAACATTTGATATCAGCTCTAATGCATATTTTATCTCTGATAGTACTATACCTTTCTCAGATTTGTCAATTTCGATGCCTTGGAAATACCTTAGCTCTCTTAGATCGTTCACCTTAAAGTTGGACTGCAAGACATGCTTCAACTCATTTATAAGTTTTTCACTATTGCCTGAAAAAAGCAGATCACCGACATACACAAGGAGTACAACTATTTGTTCTCCATCATGCTTGGTAAATAAAAAATAGTCCAATTTAGACTGATTATATCCTGCCTTAAGCAGATCGTTTTGATACGGCACTCAGTAACAAAAATTCATTCTTTTGGGAGCAATTTCGTCATTTCGTCAATTTGCATGTGATTCAATATTTTTATGCAATTTTAATTTAGAAAATTATTATTTAATTCTCCTATTATTACTAACAATATTAAGGAATATTTTGTGTGTTTTAGTAATTCCAGGAGATTAAGAACCGATTCGGTTCATTAATTTGTGAAATAATAATTTTCTGGAAAAATAATTCAGCAATTTTCTAATTCAGAATAATGACTGCAAACAACAATGATGTTGATATCAGTGCTGGAGCAGTGACTCAAACTGAAGTCCCTAATGCGTCGTTGAACGCTCTCGCCGTTGCGCCGACTGGGGGGATAACTATGACTCGTCCGGATGGACTTGTGCATGCTGATAAGCCCGAGAAATTTGACGGCTCAAACTTCAAGAGGTGGCATGAGAAGATGAAGTTATAGGTGAGCACCCTGAGTTTGGCTCGATTCCTGACTGAAGAACCACCAACTCAAAGCGAGGATAATGATCAAGGGTTCTTCTTAGCTCTAGAAGCTTGGAATCACTCGAATAAATTTGTACTCACAAAAATTGAGACGTATGTGTGTAGGGGCTATGTATGTGGGGGAATGTTCAAACTCAATGTAATGGCTATTAAGCCTAAGATAAACAAGAGTAAAATTGTTTCTTCCGCTTACTTGATTGAGTAATCTTTGGCATGGTAGATTAGGACATGTTAATTATGATACCTTGCGAAGGTTAATTAACATGAATCACATCCCTACACTTCAAATTGATCTCAAACATAAGTGTGAAATATGTGTTGATGCTAAATTAACCAGGTCATCCTTTCATTCAGTTGAAAGGAATACAAAACCTCTTGATTTAATACATAGCGACGTTTGTGATTTAAAGTTTGTCCAAACGAGAGGCGGAAATAAGTACTTTATCACTTTTGTGGATGATAGTACAAAATATTGTTATGTATACTTGTTGAAGAGTAAAGATGAAGCTATAGAAAAATTCATGCTTTATAAACAAGAAGTTGAAAATCAACTTAACAAAAAAATAAAGATGTTGTGTAGTGATAGAAGTGGTGAGTATGTTGTTCCTGTAAACACCTGATTTTGGCTTAGGGTTAAAATACCGTATGTGAGTAATCGAGATTGAAAATATATATATATATATATATATATTAAAAAAAATTATCCAACCTGGAAAATGGCCACATGGCCATGTTTCCTCTTTCCCACCGGATTTTATTTTTTTATTATTTAAAAAAATAATTAAATAAGTAGTAGATTTCTTCAATAAATACAAGGTGAAGACTATGGTGATTGGGATGAATGAAGGAAGAGTGAAAGAATTGAAGAAGAGAAAAGTGATTGGAGAGAATAAAAAAAAGAGTGAAAAACATATGTCGATAATTATCGGTCTCGATTTCTCGTACAGTGTTTAAGTTCCGAACGATTTAGGTATATTTCTATCGCATTTAATATTGTATTTTTATTTCCTAATATTATTATTTATGTTATAAAAAAAAGTTTATATAAATATATTATATATTTATGTATAATATTCTTATTAATATATATATATATATGACATTATATCTATATGTATAATATATAGTTATATTATGTCTATGTAATACAATATATATGTATATGTATAATATATAGTTATATTATCTCTATGTAAAACTATATCTATGTATATGTATAATATATATATATATATATATATGTGTGTGTGTGTGTGTGTATTATGTAAAGGTTATCTATCTATCTATATGTATAATATATATATATAACTCAGTCCTTGGACTCTCGGGTTATTTTTGGGACTTTATCGAGTATTATAAACCAAACCAGAAAAGTTTTGGGTCATTTGTGCAATTTTTTGAATGTTTTTCTTAATTCAGCTCGTTTGTTTTTTTAAAATACATTTTGATTTCTAAACTTTTCTAGACATTCCATGATTTCTCAAAATGTTACAAATAAGTCTAGAATAATTTTCGGGTTATTTTTGGAATTTTACCAAGTGTTACAAATAAATCTAGAATAGTTTAGGGTCAATTCTGTAATAAAAAATATATTTTCAGTTCAATTACAATTTTTTTTGAAAATTACATTTTTGATTCCTAAATTTTCTGGACATTCCATGATTTCTCAAAATGTTCCAAATAAGTCAAGAATAATTTTCGGGTTAATTTGGAGCTTTACCAAGTGTTACGAATAAGTCCAGAATAGTTTAGTGTCATTTCTCCAATTTTCAAAATATATTTCCAATTCAGCTCAAATTTTAATAAATTGCATTTTGGTCCCTAGATATTTTTGAACATCCTATAACTTCTCAAAATTGGACAAATTAGTCCAACGAGCTTAATATCTTCAAAAATCATTCGTGCATGTTTTGACACGTTTAGAATGGCTCAAGAGTTAAACCATTTTTTTTCGAGAACGATTAACTTTAGTTCTCTCTTGTTTATTTGAAATTAACGCATAAAAAAAAATGTTTGTACATGGTTTGTTTAATTTAAAGAAAATGCATGTAGTCTTTTTGGGTCAAGCATGATCAAAACGGGCAATTCGGGTAAATTGAAATTTTTTCAAAATCAAACTAAAGTACCGAAAGGGCGGATTATGAGCTCTCGAGCTTTTAAGACGTAATCAAACCCCCGAACTCGATTCTCTAGACGTAGACCTTTCTAAGCCCTAGGATGTTAACTGCATGTACCCTATGCAAAAATTTAGGATTCCGATTAGCCTTTAATATATCGGTGGCGACTCTTTCATTTTTCGGTCCGGTTGAGGACCCCGCTCGACCGGACTCGTCGCTCGCCAAGATCCGACATTTTCGAGCGAAAAAAAAAGTATAAAATAATTTTTCAAAACGGATGGGGAAAGTCGGATTTGACGTCCGACAATTTGGCGACTCTGCTGGGGATTTGTTTAGAGGGTTTAGGCTTTGTCATATTTGCTTTGCCATGTTATATTTTTACCTATCTGTTTTGACTGTTTGCTCATGCTTGCAGTTTTAAATTTTTTTTCCGAAAAGCAATGTAAATGTAATAATTCAAAATGATGTAAATCCTCATTTTGCACACACCACGCTGGTTACATTACTCGCTCAGACCTGGAGCACATTAAGAGAGCGGTTTGGACCGCCGACACGCACCTAAAAAACTCAACTCGATGATCGAATGGGCCTATGATTCTCTACAGGGGGTGAGGTTCCGCCGGTTCAGAGGACCTAGAAATTTCATCCCATTAGAACAAAAGCTCCATACCGCGCTTAACCTTCGACCAGTTTTGTGTTTGTTCCTTTTCTTGTGTTTTGTTTTGGTCATAGATCATGACATGTATAGGATTGAGCCTTTTGTATTCCATAAACCTCTGTAAATGTAATAACTTAGTAGTGACATTTACTTTCTCGTACTTGCATTGCATTTTTCTAAAAAAAAACTGTAAGTTCCGTTCATTTTGTCTTGTATCCTTAGGACGTTTCACATATCATTTTTGTTAAGGATGAAGCAAAAAAAACATTGTCCTCGCACCAAGGCCATCTAACCCCCCACAGTCGAAATTGCCTGAATATGGAAAGCCATGACAAAAGAGGATCAGAAGTACATGAACGATAAGATTGGCGAGGTTCATGAGCTCGCAAACTACAAAGTCAGTTGGGCTCTCCTTGATGCTTTATCTAATTTCTGGGATGTAAAAAATGTCGTCTTCGTGATAAACGACAATGAACTCACCACCGAATGTCAATACCAATACGCTACCCAACCACGCTTCAGGCTCAGTCAACATGATATTCTTATAAGAAGGACCAGCCCCTTTGGTCAGCCCCATGGGTCGGGAGATGCTAAAAAAATATGTTTCGATGATCACCTCACTAATCATTGACTACGTACCGCAAAGACCAACACCATTCAAGTACGAGAGCAACAAAAGGGTACCATGGAGCTATGGGAGTCACGTAGAAGGATTTGCATAAAATGAATACATTTTCTGTATGACTCGATCCAGATATCCAGCCAAACAACCCACCCAAGGATAATGAGGTAGAGGTAGCCCAAAAGAAGAAGATAACTGAAGAAGAAGCGAGCAATTTCATGAAGATTGTAAAGGATGTTGAGTACAAGGTCGTAGACCAGCTGCGCAGAACCCCAGCGCAGATATCTTTGTTGGCTTTGTTGTTAAGTTCTGAACCACACCAAGATGGATTAATGAATGTTTTAAAGGAAGCCTTGGTACCAAAGGAAATTTCAACACGCCAAGTGGAGAATCTCATCGGTTCAGTTTTTGCTAGCCAAATCGCCTTCGGAGATGAAGAGTTGGGTCCTGAGGGAAAACAACATGTCAAGGCCCTCCACATCGTGTGCAAGAGTAAGAGATATGTTCTCTCAAGAGTAATGATTGACAACAGATCATCTTTAAATGTATGCCCGATGTCCATCTTCCAACATATGAAGATAGATTCGTCACTCATCCGTCCAACCAAGAGTCTTGTTCGAGCTTTTGATGGCAATATAACGGAGGTCGGAGTTGAAATTGAATTACCATTAGAGATTGGTCCATGCGTGTTTAGCGTATCTTTCAAAATCTTGGATATCCCAGGGGTCTATAGTCTAATTTGGGGAACACCTTGGATACACGATGTTGGGGCGGTGCCTTCTACCCTGCATTAGAAAGTAAAATTTATATATGAGGATCGCCTGGTTGTGATAGATCAGGAGGAAGATTACAACATTTATAAGGATACTTTTTTACCTTACATCGGAATCGAGACTCAAGATGCATTGTCTTTCCATGCCTTCGATCTCATTTATGTGATTAGGGATTGGGGAGAGCCAGCACCAGACAAAGTCGAGCTAATGGTGGGGAAGATCATGTTGGGAAACAACTTCATCTTAGGACGCGGTATGGGAATCCACGGCCAGGGCATCATACACCCAATAGATCCAAGGAAGAACAAAGGCACTTCCGGACTAGGTTTCCTTCCTAATTTCAAAGATTACGAAGTCGCTCGAAGGAAACGTTTTACCGGAAATTCACGGGCACTGCTATTTCCTCCCCTCGCTGTTTCATTTCCTGACCCACCACAAATGATTCAACCCGATGACGTTGCTTCTCACGAAGGATTATCATGCTTGTTTTCGATCGGTGTCACCATTGGAGCCCTGCTTGATGAAAC
Organism: Chamaenerion angustifolium; assembly: GCA_946814005.1. Lineage (NCBI taxonomy): Eukaryota > Viridiplantae > Streptophyta > Magnoliopsida > Myrtales > Onagraceae > Chamaenerion > Chamaenerion angustifolium. Next base: position 6,889,584 of record OX328270.1, read on the forward strand.
TCCCTCAAGCCTTTTCGTCTGTCCACTTGTTAGTGGGGAGAATGTCACAAACTGGATGACATTACCTCCTTATGCGTTTTCTCTTAGTAATAATGAGTAAGACTTTTTGAAAAGAGATGTATTCCACATAGGGAATATGTTATGAGCCTCACGGTTTTGGAATAGGGGAAATTTGTCATGATCACATCAAATGAAACCTTTCTTTTGTTAATCATGTTATCAATATTATATCTCCTTCTACCTACTTCTGATATTAATCTCCCTTATCTTCTTCTTCCTTCTTTAGGAATAATACCTCTAAAGAACACAAGGGGGAACATGATTCAATCTCGTACAAGGACACCCTTGCTGAATATGACTCTGTACATTACAGAGAAGAATCCGGTGAGAAGGATGTCACGAAAGAAATTGAAGAAAGTTGGGACAGGTACGAGAGAGACAAGCTCCTAACAACAGAAGTTACTGAGGTCATAAACATCGGCACTCCCGAGGAACCACGCGAATTGATGTTTGGGACAAGTATGAGTCCTGACCAAAGAACTCAGATGATGGATTTGCTAAAAGAGTACCAGGAGATTTTCGCCTGGTCATATGCTGACATGCCAGGTCTTGATTCATCAATCGTGGAGCATGTTCTGCCACTAGACACTGAGAACTTTCGACCCAAGAGACAACACCTGAGGAGACAAAGTCCCAACGTAATCCTTAAAATTAAGGAGGAGATAATCAAGCAAATTGACGCTGGATTCCTAGAAGTTTGCAATTCTTCTGAATGGGTAGAAAATATTGTTCCAGTACCCAAGAAGGACGATCGCGTCCGCGTCTGTGTCGACTATTGAGATCTTAACAAAGCCATTCTGAAGGACAATTTCACTCTAACTCATATCAATATGTTGGTCGACAACACGGCACATCATACGATGTTTTCGTTCATGGACGGGTTCTCAGGATACAACCAGATCAAGATGTCTGAGGCAGATAAGTCAAAAACCGTATTTCTCAGGATGTGGAGCACATTTTGTTACAGAGTTATGCCTTTCGGTTTAAAAAACGCAGGGGAAACCTACCAAAGGGCAATGGTGACACTGTTCCACGACATGATGCACAAACAGATCGAGGTATGCGTAGATGATATGATTGCAAAGTCTCAAGATGGTGAAGATCACTTCATCAATTTACGTATGCTATTTGAAATACTCAAGAAGTACAAGTTGTGTTTAAACCCGACTAAATGCACTTTTGGAGCCATATCAGTTAAGTTATTGGGCTTTATAGTCAGTGAGAATGGAATTGAGGTAGACCCTGACAAAGTCAAGGCGATACAAGAGTTACCCCCACCATCGACCGTCAAGGAGGTCCGAAGTCTATTAGGTTGTTTGAATTACATTGCGCGTTTCATCGCAAATATGACAACCAAGTGTCAACATTTATTTCGTCTTTAATGTAAGAACGCTCAGATAATCTGAGATGAAGAATGCGATAATGCCTTGAAGTCCATAAAAATTTACCTCATGAGCCCACCAGTCCTGGTGCCGCCAACTCCAGGACGACCGCTCATTATGTATTTAACAGTGCGTCGAGACTCGTTGGGGTGCATGTTGGGACAACTCGATGTGACTGGAAAGAAATAACATGTCATATACTACGTGAGTAGGAAGTTCACGGAGGGTGAAATAAAGTATCGGGAGGTGGAGAGGATATGTTGCGCACTCGTGTGGGTAATGCAGCGACTTCGCCAGTATACGTTATACTACACTATACGTCTGTATTCGAAGATGGATCCCGTGAGATACCTTTTAGATAAACCAGCATGGACAAAAAATATTGCCAAGTAGCAAGTTCAACAATCTGAGTGTGACATAGAATTCGTGCCTTGAATTTCGGTGAAGGGACAAGCAATCGCCAATCATTTGGCGGAGTTTCCCATAGACGGTGATCACTTGATCAACTCCGAATTCCCAGATGGGGAGATTATGCAAGTAGAAGAAGAAGGGATGTCGAAGGCAAATTGGAGGATGTACTTCGATGGTGCTGTGAATTCAGTCGGAGAGGGTATCGGGGCAGTTATCATCTCACCAAAGGGGCAACACTTTCCAGTCGCAGCCAAGGTCACCTTCCATTGCACCAACAACATCGCAGAATATGAGGCATCTGTTCTCTGCATGCACACCACACTAGACCTCGAAGTGAAGAAACTAGAAGTGTTCGAAGATACCATGTTAATCATCCTCCAAATGGCGGGGAATGGAAAATGAGGGATTCCAAACTCCAACCATACCACGAGCACCTTGAGGATTTATATGCAGAATTTGAAGACATTACTTTCACTCATATGCCGAGAAATAAGAACTAATTTGCGGACGCATTGGCAACGCTCGCATCAATGAGTAACATTTCGCCGGGAAATGAGGTACTGTCAATGAAGATCAAGATCAAAGATGTTCCAGCCTATTGTTGTGCAGTCGAAGAGTCAGACAGTGAGCCGTGGTTCACTAACATAAAAAAATACATGGAGTCTGGAGAGTTCCCAGAAGGTGCCAAAAAATTACCGAAAAGTCGTACGAAGGATGACTTGCAATTATTTTCTCAGTGACCCCACCTTATACAAAAGATCATTTGATGATACTCTCCTTAGATGCGTGAATTCCAAAGAAGTTGAGCGCCTAATGGAAGAAATTCACAAAGGTTGTTGTGGCTCACACATGGGCGGGCGAATGCTATCAAAAACAATAATGAGACTTGGATACTTTTGGTCTACCATGACGTCTGATTATGCGAGACACGTCTAACATTGTCACCTCTGTCAAATGTACGCAGACCAAATCCACGCGCAACCACACGAGCTCTATCCCATGACCTTCCCGTGGCCTTTCTCAATGTGGGGCATCAATGTAATCGGTATGATCTCTCCAAAGGCGTTCAATAGTCATCAATTCATATTGGTGGCGATCGATTATTTCACTAAATGGGTAGAGGTTATCACCCTAGCGTCAGTAACGGAAAAAGCGGTCGGGCGTTTCATTAGGCAAAATATCATCGTGTATTATGGGGTGCGAGAGTCAATCATCACAGATAATGTCAAAAAATCTAAATAATAAATTGGTTGATGGGTTGTGTGACCAATTTAAGATCAAACATAGAAATTCGTCTCCATATCGCCCACAAATGAATGGCGCAGTGGAAGCAGCAAATAAGAGTATCACAATTATCATAGAGAAAATAACTGTCAATATAAGGACTGGCACGACAAGCTGCCTTGGGTACTCATGGCATACAATACCTCAATAAGAACATCAACAGGGGCAACCCCATTTTCCCTTGTTTACTAGACCGAAGTCGTACTGCCAATTGAAGTAGACATCCTGTCAGCTAGGATCCTCGCTGAGGCAGAGATGGACGAGTCAGAATGGGCGAGATGTAGATACGAGCAATTAAACATCATAGATGAAAGGCGACTCATCGCGCTGTGCCACAGGCAATTGTACCAGCAACGCATGGCTCGTGCATTTAACAGGAAGGTACGTTCAAGAGAATTACAAGCAAGCGATCTAGTTCTCAGAAAAATCGTTCGAGTCAATCCAGACTCCCGAGTAAGTTCGTTCCTAAATATGAAGGGTCTTATGTCATCAAAAAGGTTTTCAGTGGAGGAGCCATGATCATCATCGATATGGACGTCCAAGAACTCTCCAGTCCAATCAATATAGACGCAGTCAGACAATAATATACTTAAGGAGTTCGTAACCATAAAGCGAACCTCCAAAAGTGAGAGAAAATTCCCGCTAAATTGAAAACTCGAAAGGGTAGTTTAGGCAAAATTTAGGGAAGAGGGGGAATGATTGAAAATCCCCAAAGGGACAATCATGGCAAAAGGAGAGGAATCAAAGCTCTGCTATGTTGAAAACGTGGAAGGGCGACCTAGGCAAAAATTAAGAGAATCGATAAGTGTGGTAAAAAATAATCGGCGACCAAGACGTGTAGTTATCCAGCTTCTGGGAGTCACAAGTCGACGAACGAAGCCTTTAGGTGTTCAACCTACGCAAGTCATCCTCGACGACCAGGACCTGTAGTTATCTAGCTTCTGGGAGTCACAAGACGACAAACGAAGTATTTAAGTGTTCAGCCTCCGCAAGTCATCCCCAACAAGTCACAAGCCGCCGAGCGGAGCCTTTAGGTGTTCAACCACCGCAAGTCATCCTCGACAACCAGGATCTGTTGGTGTCCATCTTATGGGAGTCACAAGTTGATAAACGTTTAGGCGCTCAGTCTCCGCAAATCATCGTCAACAATCGGGACTTGTAGATATCCAACTTCCGAAAGTTGCGCGATAATGTTTGTCTACTATGTAAATAATGAAGCGAGAGAAGCCAAAATCAAGTGTTTGTATTTAAACACACACTCACGAGATCACTTCCATTAGCGCGTCCTCAAAGAGGGGCAACTATAAACACATGATTTTGGATCGGGATCAAAATACCGTATGCGAGTAATCGAGATTAAAAAAATATTTTCCAACGTGGAAAATGGCCACATGGACACACATGGTCATGTTTCCTCTTTTCCACTGTTTTTTATATTTTTATTATTAATGAAAATTAATTAAATAACTAGTAGAGTTCTTCTATAAATACAAGGTGAAGGCTATGGTTGGGAGGAATGAAGGAATAGTGAAAGAAGAGAATAAGAGTAGAGTGACTCGAGAGAAAAAAGAGTGAAAAAAATATATCGGTAATTATCGGTCTCGGTTTCTCGTACGGTGTTTAAGTTCCGAACGATTTAGGTATATTTCTCTCGCATTTAATATTGTATTATTTATGTTATAAAAAAATAGTTTATATACATATATTATATATTTATTTATAATATATATGTGATATTATATCTATATGTATAATATATATTTATATTATGTCTATGTAATACTATATATGTATATGTATATATATATATATATTATGTATATGTTATCTATCTATCTATATATATATATATTATGTATATGTGAAAAATATTTTCAAAAATGACTTAGGTCATTCCCAAACTTTGATGAAGGTTACAACTCGGTCCTTGGACTCTCGGGTCATTTCTGGGACTTTATCGAGTGTTATAAACCAAACCGGAAAAGTTTTGGGTCATTTGTGCAATTTTTTGAATTTTTTCTTAATTCAGCTCGTTTTTTTTAAATTAAATTTTGATTTCTAAACTTTTCTAGACATTCCACGATTTCTCAAAATGTTACAAATAAGTCTAGAATAATTTTCGGGTTATTTTTTGAATTTTACCAAGTGTTACAAATAAATCTAGAATAGTTTTGGGTCAATTCTGTAATTTAAAAAAAAAAAATCAGTTCAGTTATAGTTTTTTCGAAAATTACATTTTTGATTCATAAATTTTTTTTGGACATTCCATGATTTCTCAAAATGTTACAAAGAAGTCCAGAATAATTTTCAGGTTATTTTGGAGTTTTACCCAGTGTTATGAATAAGTCTAGAATAGTTTAGGGTCATTTCTGCAATTTTCAAAATATTTTTCCAATTCAGCTCAAATTTTATCAAAATGCATTTTTGTCCCTAGATTATTTTGGACATCCTATAACTTCTCAAAATTGGACAAATTAGTCCAATGAGCTTCAAAAATCATTCGTTCATGTTTTGACACGTTTAGAATGGCTCAAGAGTTAAACCATTTTTTTTCGAGCACGATTAACTTTAGTTCTCGCCTGTTTATTTGAAATTAACTCATCAAAAAATAATGTTTGTACATGGTTTGTTTAATTTAAAGAAAATGCATGTAGTCTTTTTGGGTCAAGCATGATCAAAACGGGTAATTCAGGTATATGGAAAAAAAATCAAAATCAAACTAAAGTATCGAAAGGGCGGATGATGAGCTCGCGAGCTTTTAAGACGTAATCACACACCCCGAACTCGATTATCTGTACGTAGACCTTTCTAAGCCCTAGGATGTTAACTCCATGTACCCTAGGCAAAATTTTAGGATTCCAATTAGCCTTTAATTAATCGGTGACGACTCTTTCATTTTTCAGTCCGGTTGATGACTCCACTCGACCGGACTCGTCGCTCGCCAAGAACCAACATTTTCGAGCGAAAAAAAAATATATAAAATAATTTTTCAAAACGGGTGGGGAAAGTCGGATTTGACGTCCGACTGTTCCATTTTGGTGAATTTTGTGCTCAACACGGAATCATACATGGGGTCACTGCTTCCTATTCACCCCAATCAAACGGGGTGACGGAAAGGAAAAATCGAACATTGAAAGAGTCGATGAATTCAACGTTGATAAGTTCTGAGTTACCTCAGAACATGTGGGAGAAGCTATTTTAAGTAGCAATTACCTTTTAAATAAGGTACCCTGAAAGAAAAAAAAACTTTCAAATTATGGAAAGGTAGAAGACATTCTTTCAATCACCTCCGAGTGTGGGGTGTCTTGCTAAGTGATGCGTCTCCTCCTAAAAAGGTTAGGATTGGACAAAAAACTGTTGATTGCATATTCATAGGATATGCTCAAAATAGTAACGCTTATCGGTTTATTGTGCATGATTCGAAGATTTCAGATATACATAAAGATACGATAATGGAATCAAGAAACGCATATTTCTTTGAAGAAGTATTTCTTTGATCCTACAAAATGTTCGTGGTCATTGAGAGGAAGTTTTTTTTTAAGCATACTGGATTGTGGAGAATTTCCAAACTGCATTCTCCACATACATGTGCTAATGAAGTCCTCATTGAACGACACCAAAACATTGATTGCAAGTTGATATAGTCTTTGATAAGAAATTCAGTTTTAGCTGACACGGGTCTGAAAATTTCAGTAATTCAGTCAATGGTTGAGCATGAGTTTGGTTCGAAAATTCATATCCAAAGGCATGGTACTCCAAACATGTAGTGTTGGAGTCGTTATACGGAACGCACGAAGATGCCTTTGTAAACCTCCCTATGCTACTTTCAGCTATGGCCGTATATATCCCTGGGACAGTTTATGATTTGATGCCCAAAAGGGTAAATGTTGAAACTGAAGTAGAAACCTTTGGAATGATGTTTTGGTCATTTGGTCCAGCCATTGAAGGATTTGTCCATTGTCGGCCTCTTATAAGTATAGATGCGACACATTTGTATGGGAAATACAATGGAAAAGTGCTTGTAGCCGTATCGTACGATTCTAACAATGGCATATATCCTTTGGCATTTGGTATTGCACACGGAGAAACAAGCGAGAGTTGGAACTGGTTTTTACAGCATTTAAGGGATAACGTAACGAAGGATCGATATATATGTGTAATGTCTGATCGGCACAGGGCAATAATTAACGCGGTGGAGGTTGTATATTGTCAATGCGGTATTGGAACACATCGCTTTTGTGCACGTCACATAGCAAGTAATTTCAATCACGCCTTCAAAAGTGTTATCCTGAAAAAACAGTTGTATATAATGGCAAGTACACCTGATAAACGTAAGTTTGATGTTTGGTATGCTAATCTATTGGCGATCCATGATGGAAAGTACAGGGATTGTATATCCAACATACCCATTGAGAGATGGGCATTAGCGTACGATGGAGGAGCTCGGTATGGAAACATGACCACGAACTTGGTTGAAGTGTTTAACGGCGTTTTGAAAGGCGCAAGGGCATTGCCGTTGACTGAGTTAGTCAAACTAACTTATTGGAGATCCAATACGTACTTCTTCAAGCGTCGACACAAAGCAATGGTTGCCATTGAGGAGTCGAAGGTATGGTCGGACGTTGTCCAAAATACCATTTCTCGGGCACATAAACAACTTGGTAGGATGCAAGTGGCCCAGTTCGGTCAAGAACACGGTGTTTTCCAAGTGCGTGATATTGGTAGATTTATACAAAGTGTCGGTTGGACCACTCCCGGGAATTATACAGTTAACGTGGTTGAGCAAAAATGTGAGTGTGGATTATGGAAAATATATCATCACCCGTGTTAACATGGAAGGGCAGCACAGCACTCACTAAGGCAGGTATGCAATGGGCTCCTCATGTTGATCCGCTATATTCGAATCATGCACGTCTAGCACCATACTCACCATGTTTTCAACCAATACCAGACGATTATTGTTGGCCACAGTTTGATCTTCCAAAGTACACTCATGATCCGGATAGGTGGAGGACAAAGCGCGGTAGAAGAAAATCTAGTCGTATTCATAACGAGATGGATGCTAGGGAAGGTTTTCCCAGGAGAAATAACTGCTCCAAATGCGGTGGAAGTGGACATAACCGAAAGAAATGTAAAGCTCTATGTTAGGCTTCATAAGAAAAATGTTGTAATTTGAAGATGTTGTAATATGGAGTATATCGTACTTAGAGGATGTTGTAATTTTTAAGAAAAATGTGAATGTCGAAATTTCATGTAACCAGTGGCATTACTCTTTTTATGTCAGTAGTTATATCCACTAAAATTTTGGGAAAAAAATAAAAAAAAAGTGAAAAAAATTAGCATCTTCTATTTCACATCGTTTTAGGTTAAATGGGTCGATTGTAAGAAATGTCAAATTTTGAAGTTTGTCAAAAAAATCTAAAAACATTAGGACAATTAACTAAATAACATAGAAGATGAATGCAATAGTTCTTACACGCAGTTAATAACAATACGGTCCAATATTATTTAATGACACACTAAATTACTCGGAATAGTCATCTTCGGTGTCTTCACTTGAAGAGTGTTGTCGGGGACGACGTTCAACAACCCTAAATTTACATGACGGTCTGAATGACCCTCGACTTGAGGAGGGTTCCCCGATAACCCCACGTCCACGTCATGGTGCTCCCGGAGCACGTCCTCCAACACTGCTTGGATCAGAATACCATGAGTGTGGTAGTCCCCTCCGCTCACGATCAGTTACTTCATCCGACTGTCGGATGTGTTCTTCGTACACAGGTTGTTGACCGATAGCATCATAAGACGACCGACAATTTTCTAAGTACGCCTCGCCTAGTAATTTGAAATTTCGTTTTGTGAATTTGAGGGTACCTCTTGCAGCTTTCCGTGCTAGGTGAATTCCTCTAGACATATAGCCCATCTGCAATATTAACAACAATGAATTCTCAAGTATTAACAACAATGAATTACATAAGTAATGTCTACGTAGTTACTTACCACTGTCTCTACTTGGCTCCCGTGAGGGACAAACGGAGCTCTTGGTTGATGAGCCCGTAAAGTCGTACCAGTTTCTGCAAATGGAGTTGTGATGAATCGTCGGGTTATTTGCTGATACCATGTCATATATTGCACGACGTTCATCACCGGTTGGTCTTCTTGCTAGACAAAAGGTACACGGTTGTTCCATAATGCGATCATATCTTGATGCATTGTTGTCCAACGACGCTCCCCCTGCGGACCTTTACGTGATATCTTATGCAGCCTCACATGATCTTGAACCTCAACGTGTGTTATCTCTGAAATGTGTTGCTGCATTCCAAATTGCAGCATGACTCTATTTGGACGGTGCCACTCGACCACATTAAAATAGATAAGTGGCACCTTCGCTCAGAATAACTCGGGTCGCTTATGACAGACAGGGGGTGCAGTAGTCAACCTAAAGGGACTGTACGACATCCATGTCACCTAATATTGAAAGTTTTTCGAAATATAACGTAGGGTTAATAATATTCGCAACATATATAAGAAATATAGATTCAAATATGCTACCTAATCAGCTGACTGAGACTCCAAGTCATCCCTATAGTACACCTAATTTGTAGTTCTAATTTGGTGACTAAACGATCTTTTGAGAAATGCCCACCTATTAAGAAAAATATTCACAATTAAGATTTCAGCAATATTACTAATACAAATGTTTGTAAAAAACAATCCAAATAAAAAATAAAATCAACCTGTATCCTAAGGGATGCAACTCTCCACCTTGCACTTCACCTTGGAGCACAGGACGACCAACGTGAAGGTGCTCCCACGACCATAACTGTAGTGTACAAAAATTAATAAAATTGTAGAATCAATTCTAAATATTCATACAAAACTATCATATGGAATACCTGTACTAGGATGGCACAGCCTGAGAATGTTACAGCGTTAAGCTCAGATGCCTCACATAATCCCCGATATGTAGCAGCCAAAACAGCTGAACCCCAACTATAATGAGATGCTCTTTGGAAATCCCTCAGCAGTGGTAAGTAGATTAACAACACCTTGTCTTTCTTTGTCGTTGTAAACAACACACCACTGAGTATCATGAGGATAAATTTCCTCGCTTGTTGTTCGGCGGTAAGATGAGGATGAAAAAGATGTTGTCGTAACGTAGTCAACTTAACAAAATCTTTACGACCTTGTAAGTTCAGACCCAATAATTCCAAACCCGCAACATTCATATCTTCCTCAATTGCATAATCATTTGTTACTGCTTCTCTGTGTATACGAAGTCCAAGTATCACGGCTACGTCCTCTAGAGTGATCGTCATCTCTCCATGTCTGAGATGAAAGGTGTGTGTCTCTGGCCGCCAACGCTCGGACAATGACGTCAATAACTTAGGATCCAGTTTGGGATGTGACATAATAACCACATCCCATAAACCAACTGCTTGCACAATCGCTTTAGCATTTTCTGAAATTAGATTTTCTTCCAGTTTTAAACATCGAAACGTGATCTGTTGGTTAGCACTAAGATTCGACGATCGATGTTGGTCTTGTCCCCAAATGACCGATGGATCCAAAGGACCAACAATTATCACATTTGGACCACGCGACTGATTTGTCATAACTACGCGTGGCTGCATGATAACTGTACAGTTAAACAGTATAAATTTTTAATTTCTAACAATTTATATTTTTGGCACAATTTTTTTACTAATCATTATCTAATAATTCAAATATATATAATTAATTTATAATAACATATTTAATTAACACAATAATTACTAATATGTTTAATTTAATATGGCTAATTAGCATAACAATAAATATTAATCATCATATATTTATTTAAAAAAATAAAAAAAATTACTGATTTCTTCGGTCTCTAGTTGCGGTGGTGTTCCTCGCTGGAGGGGGCTAGGCAGCAGGATGCGGCTGGCCGGCAGGAGGCGACTAGGCAGCAGGAGCGGAGGCAAAGCACAGCGGGAGTTGGAGGACTGGGCAGCGGGAGGCGCTGGAGACGTTGGTGGCGCGGCAGCTAGAGCTGGAACTGGAGGCGTCTGGAGCTGGGGATGGAGGCAAGGCGCTGGAGCTGGCGGCGAGTGAAGTGAGAGTTGCTGAGAGGGGAAATAGGGTTATTTATAACTAAACCCTATCTCATTGGCGTGTCCCCAAGTCGCGCCTATTCATAGGCGCAACTGTAAGGTCGCACCTATTCAGTAGGCGTAACCCCGGTGCCCCGCGCCTATATGTATATTTCTAAAAACTTTTTTTCAATATTTACTTTTTCAAACAAAAAATCTAAAATATACAATTTTTGAAAAAATTCGGAGTATGATTATCTTGTAGTGGCTATGGGCGCAAAGTCCAATACGTTTAATTGGAACTATTGTGTTTGATTTTGACACTATTGTGTTTGAGAATTGAGAGTAATGTGTATGTTTGAAATTGAAACTATGTAGTTTGTGTGTGTGAGAGACTATATACTATGTAGCTTAAGGTAATTATGTGTGTGTTTGAGACATTGTGAACAGTGAACCGCACACTGAACTGGATTGGATCGGCCGAACCGTGAACCGGCCCCCTCACCGGTTCGATGGCCAGTCCGGTTCTGATAACACTGGTTTCGATCAAAAAGAATGTTCTATCAATGAGTAAAACAGAATATATTTATTAAAATATATTAGTTTTCGGTGGTGTTCTAAGGGACTCAATGGAGGACTTAATATTTAAAATAATTCTCACTCGCAATGATTCAAACAGAAAGAGGTAAGATACTGATTATGAATATTTTTACATTCTCATGACTCAACCTCGAGATCTCTAATTATAGAATTAACTACTGAACCGTTAAAAACTATATTACAATGTTTCAAATCAAAAGATATTTAGTAAAATATTGATAATTTATTTAAGATAACTCATGTGCACCTTTTTGAACTTTTTGTTAGCATATCGTGACCTTGTACAAATTGTCCAAGTTGCGATATTAGGACACTTTGCGATATAGAGATGTTGAAATTTCACTATAGGTGGAATTCTAAATAATTATACATACTAGACCCCGGCACGCGGTACGCGCGTGCACGTTATCGTCGTTGGTCGTGTGAGGTCTTACGAGCGACCAGGAGCATATAACTCTATTAAAAAGAATCTCGGTCGCTCGAGCAATTTTTTAAAAATATTTAAGAATTTTTAAATTTTATTATTTCATTATCTTATGCAAATTAAGTTTAGTTTTACATTAATAATATTTTTATGAAGTGCTCAATGCTTGTACTATTCTTGTATTATCCTAGGAGTCGGGTTGATCATGTTCTCGTAAGACCTAACGCACGACCAACGACGACAACGTGCACGCGCGTAGTGAGTCAACCCGTCGTGTTCGACCCGACCCATCGTACTATGCGGGTCAACCCGGACCTGACCCTCCATACTGTGCGGGTCAGGTTTCATGACTCGACCTGACAGGTCGGCGGGTCGACCCGCCTGTGGAAAAACAGCTTGCAACTGCAGCCAATGTCAGCCGAACCATTGCACAGCACATTTGTCATTTGAACCTTTACACCATTTGAACCATTGGCCACATAATCATCAATACACCATACTGAAGCAGGAGTAACTGGCCCTTTCTGGCTTACCATACTGAAGCAGGAATAACTAGCAGTTCCCGTCTTCAAGGGAGTAGTTTATAGTTAAGGATAGAACTAATAGAGATACATAATTTTAACTTGCATACCCCTGAATCTGTTAATGCAGTAGCAATCTGGTCCAGAAAGCTTGATTCATCACAGGACCACAAAGGCCAGCTATGTTGAGATTTCTCACGAGAAATATCATAGTTACAGGCTCCATCAGCTACAAGAAAATATGCTCACACTTGAGAACATATGCATACACACTATCATCCTCAGCTTCACGAGGAAGGGAATCACCTGTCTTGCGAGAATTCCTCCTCACATAAACATTGCCTCCTCACATAAATATTCTCTTTATATCTTCTTTTCTGTTCCTAGTGGCTTCCTTCCTATAATGAGGATGTTTCTCCATCGCAACCACTCTATTTTGTCCAACCTTTCCAGTAACTTCACCACAAAGCAGCAAGAGTTTAAATCTTTCATTATGAAAATTTATCCACTCCTCATCACGATCATCATTCCGTCTTCGGATGTGGTCTCACCGAGGTGGAGAAGGAGGCGAGAGCGATTGGCGAGACGACGAGCACTGGAGGCTGAAAAGGAGGCGAGACAGCGATTGGGAGAAAAGGTCGGTGGCGGCAGATAAGGGTCTTGCAGTCGGTGACGGATGTCGAAGAGCCGAGACGGCCAGAGCCTGCTAGATCTGGACAGAGTGTTGTTGCTCTGGACCTAGACAGAGTGCTGGACCTGAAGGCTCTGGACCTGGACGAAATGCAGACTGCAGAGTAGTGGGTGGAGCACCGAGCGTCGAGCACTAGAGGTTGGGCGTGGACTTGAAGCTGGTTTCTCTTCAGCTGGGAGCCTAAGACGAAGAGCTATGTTAACAGTTCACGCATAAACTTTTTTACACGGGTCGGGTTCGGGTCAGTCGGGTCAACCCGGACCCAACCCGTGTTTTCGACAGGTCATACGGGTCAACCCGAAAATGATCTGTCACTCTTTTTTTATGACCCGAACTCGGATCGATTTCGGGTCATTTTGGGTCGGGTTGAAAATTGACACCTCTACTGCTGACACCCCGTGGATTTGAACCTGGGCGATGTCACTATTTATAATTTAAGACGCACGTCTTAACCAACTGTAACATGTCAGTGATGACATTTAATATACTCTTAAGATCTCTTAACAAACTCATTACCATGTCTATGAAACGACGATTATCAAAAATATAATGTGACAACATAAAACAATTAACAGAAAAATAAAATTAGATATTTGATTAATTTTTTCCTTATATTGATATTTTCAAGAATGATTTTATTTTAATATTTTCAGAGTTCATAAAGTAGGGTTGAGAGTTAGGTAAATTCATATTTTAATTTTGGGTTAATTGTCAATTTGCCCCCTAATGTTTGGACCGAATTTAAGAATTCCCCTTAAAGTTTAAAATTTTAAATTTTAGTCCTAATGTTTGGACGAAATCAAAAATCACTCCATTCCGTCTTAAGGCCGTCTAATTGAAACGGAAAACCCGACACATGCCTTGCACGTGCATTTTCTTAAGAAACAAAGACAAAAATGCCCTTATTTCAGTCACTAGCTAGCTGCATCAAAACCCAACAATCTGAATCTTCAGAATCCAATTAGTGTTTCTTATACGCAGATCCAGAACCGGGAGTCATCAAGATCATCGTCCAGACCATCCATGGAGTTTACGGCTACCAACGAAGGATTTCTTGTGCCCGAAGAAAGGCTGATGCTTTCAAGAGGTAAGCACCATTACGCCGATGAACGGCCGATGCATGGGGTTATGGTTATGGAACCACATCATTGTACCAATCACACCCCTGGGTGCTAGCTGTTCTTCCAAGTGGAGACTCACTTGGAGTTCTTGCTGACACGACACGGCGTTGTGAGGTATGTGTTTTGAATGTGGATTCAACCTGAAAACAAGCTCTACTTTCTAATATATATATATATATATATATGTTGTCAACAGATTGATGCAATTTCAATATAATGATGGATTCATGAATTTTTCTTTCTTAGATACTGCAAAATATAAATAAGTGATCAACCTACTGTTATCACAACTAAATTATTATTTTCATTTCAGGAGCGTTTCTCAGATCCAAAATCACTCCATCAGAATGGTTTCAAGGCCATTCGGATGCTTGACCCAGGTATCAAATCTGAAGAAGGCTACTTTATCTATGATAGTGGTTCTAAGAGCGATGTCTGGATCCAGAAGGCTAATTCCACTGCTAATTCCAGTCCTTCTAAGCGGTTCACGGTTCTCGAAGAAAGGAGTTTCTTCCGATGCTCGGAAGAAGCTCAGGACAAAGATGACTGCAAGAAGCTCGTCGAGGAACCTGTCACGGTTGAGAAAGAACACATGTTCGACAAGGTTCTCACGCCGAGCGATGTCGGGAAGCTCAACAAGCTCGTAATCCCGAAACAGTACGCCGAGTGGTACTTTCCTCTCGACTCACCTGAAACGAGAAGGGTTTTCTGCTAAATTTCGAAGATCGGAACGGGAAGCCATGGCGGTTCCGATACTCATACTGGAACAGCAGCCAGAGCTATGTGATTACAAAAGGATGGAGCCGATTTGTGAAGGAGAAGCGACTCAATGCTGGAGACATAGTCTCATTTCTAAGAGGGGTTGGAGAATCTAAGGGCATTTTTGTCTTTGTTTCTTAAGAAAATACATGTGCAAGGCACGTGTCGGGTTTTCCGTCTCAATTAGACGGCATTGAGACGGAATGGAGTGATTTTTGATTTCGTCCAAACATTAGGACTAAAATTTAAAATTTTAAACTTTAAGGGGATTCTTAAATTCAGTCCAAACATTAGGGGGCAAATTGACAATTAACCCTTTAATTTTATATATATTTGAAATGTAAAGTAAAGAAATACTCATAGAATCTAAATTTGACAAATCCTAAAAATATTTTATAAAGATAATAAATAATAAACACTAAAAATTAACATTGATTTTTATATTTCAGTAATTCGTAAAATATTATTTCAACACTTCACCAGAGTTATTTTAATTTTGTAATAAAATATGTTTGTTACATTTTTCTCGACATGTAATACCTAAATTTTGGATGATATTAGTTTGGAGTAATTTTCAATTTGCCCCCTAATGTTTGGACCAAAATTAAGAATTCCCCTTAATGTTTAAAATTTTAAATTTTAGTCCTAATGTTTGGACGAAATCAAATATCCCCCATTTCCGTCATAAGACCGTTTATTTGAGACGGTAAACCGTACATGTGCCCTGCACGTGCCTTTACTTAAGTTGAAAAGACACAACTCCCCTTATGTCACTCTATAAAAGAACGTATGAGTTGATGAAGAACTGACTGAAAGCTAGGGTTCTTCAAGGGGAGGTGAAAGGTGCGGCACCGAGCTGATTCGCAAGGGAATGTCGACCTAATTTTCGTCAAAGGTATCATTCTCAAGTCTTCACCGCTGTAATTGCGGATTGTCACCTCGTTTGAGAATGTCCTAAACACCCAAGAACTATGGACGCGAATTTTGGGGTTGTCCTCACTTCAAGGTATGATTGAAACCCGATTGAGTTAAGTTGTTGAAATTTCGAAGCTTATTGTGTATGTTTTGTTATGTATATGTTTTTTGTTTAGAATAGTGAGAATCCGGGATTTGGGTTTTTCAAGTGGTTGGACGTTGAAGAACCAGAGGTTGATAAATGCAGATGTTGTGGCAGTGCTCGTGCAAATTTACTGGCTTTGTACGAGAAGGCAACCATTGAGGTCGAAGACTATCGTCGAAAAGAACAAATTTATCGAGTTTGTTTGTTGATGCCTTTATTTAATATGTTATTTGTGTTCCTTACTATGTAATGTAGTTTTTTTTAGTGTATTTGTAATGAATCATGTAAGAAGTACGTTATGAAGTATGTAATGTTGCTGTATGAAACTGGTTTTTGGTTCTGCAATGAAGATTCGATGTTCTTGAAATTTCCCAGGTGGATTAACTATCCCCCTTAATTTATTGAACTTGTTTAATATTCCCCCCTAAAGTTTGTCAAAGTAATCAGTTTTCATCCATCACCATTTGAACAGATACGTCCTACTAAATCAGAAGTTGCATGTTTGAACATGTCTCAAAAGCTAACATATACCAAAACGTAACATGTTTGAAGTCTTGTTTCCGCCTAACACATAGAATACCCTAAAATGACACCAACTTCCTACGTTTACATCTTTTCCTTTCCTTTCCTAGACACGGTTCCTTGACACGGTGCACTATCTTCTGTGGGATACGCCACCTAGGTCTAATGTATTTCTGACCAATGTAGATCTTCTTCCCATCAACTGTATCCAACCTACCACCGTAAAATGTATGTAGTGCGTAACTAAGCGGACCTTCGGGGGCATATAACCTATTTGATACACCTGTAAACAGAAAACAACACAATCACTCTTATCTATACTTTTCAATAAAAATATAAAACAACTGAACATAAACTCTCAGCAAAATTCGAAACTTGGCGTAAATAGCGAAGAACCAAACCTAAATCATCAGCAAAGTCCGAAAAATCCGTACTTTTTGGAGACAATCCTTCCAATCGGCAAATTAGTGTAATCCGAAAGCAAAAATTGGAACAATGTCGATTGTTAGCAAGAGATTTACAACAACCAAGCATAAAACCTAAATTTTCGCACGACATTGACAACATACAGGATTTGCAACAACCAACAAACCCTTAATCTCACTTCGGACCTTACCTTGAACCAGAGTCGAATCCGCAACACCGAGAATGGAAAGAACAGACGAAGTCGGGGAGCGGAGTCCAGGCACGGAGTCGAGGCAAGGTGAGGAGTCAAGGCGAGTCTCGGAGTCGAGTCGTCGCAAGGGCTGGAACTACTCTCTGCAGAACTTTCGGTATGTGGAACTCTGCAGAAATTTTGTTGGAACTGAAGTGATTTCCTTGTCATCCTTGCGTGATGGTATGGGTATATGGAGGGAAACCGAAGTGATCACAAGGAAACGGACATAAGGGCAGTTGTGTCTTTTCAACTTAAGTAAAGGCACGTGCAGGGCACATGTTCGGTTTACCGTCTCAAATAAACGGTCTTATGACGGAAAGGGAGGATTTTTGATTTCGTCCAAACATTATGACTAAAATTTAAAATTTTAAACATTAAGGGGGATTCTTAAATTCAGTCCAAACATTAGGAGGCAAATTGACAATTAACCCAATAACATATTAACAACTTTGGGCAGCTGGAATCATTTATGCATTAAGATTAATAATACAAAAAATTTATATATATATTTTTTAAATATTTTAATAATATCATTATTTGAAAATACTATATAATACATAATTATCATTATAAAAAATATATACATTAATCAAATATCTCCTATCAAATTTGATTAATTTTTTTGTATTTATTGCTTCACGTGATAGATTATGTATATTCAATATACTCTTAAGGTATCCTAACCATAGTTATCATAACCGAACCGGACCGGCGGTCCGACTAGATTCGACCGGGAACCGGACCCCTATTCGGTTTGGTTCAGTTAAAAGATCATTTTGCAAATGAACAGTGTTTGAACCGTGCGGTTTTTGGAAAATCGACCGGTTTCCAGTTCACTTTTTAGCTGAATTTTTTTTTACATACCAATCAGTTTTGGGGTTTAAACTGATTGGTTTGGTTCTGCACAAACCAATCGGCTTTACCCAATTGGTTAAATTAGTTCACTACTACTGTGTATTGTGTTTGAGAATTGAGAGTAATGTGTGTTTGAAATTGAAACTATGTAGTTTGTGTGTGTGTGTGAGACTATGTAATTTGAGGTCATTATTTTTGTGTTTAACACTATGTATGTATTTTAAGTGTTTTTTTCCCATTGTGAATAGTGAACCGCATACTGAATCGGGTTTGACCAGGTTTGACCAGCCGAACTGTGAATCGGCCTCCTCGCCGGTTCGATTGTCGGTCCGGTTCTGATAACTATGATTTTAACACGTTCACTACCATGTCTATAAAATTACGACTATTACAAATCTACCCTGACAACATCAAGAAATTCTCACTAATTTGCACAAAAAATACAATTATATATTTGATCAAATTATTTCTTGTTTTTTTACTTTGATATTTTCAAAGCTTATAAAATATGGGTAAGTTAAGTTTAATTATATTTTAATTTCAGATATATTTATCAAATGTTTAATTCTCATATCAACACCTCAAGCACGATAAATATTTATCATATTTGTTTCTAAGAATATGATTAAAATATATATATGTTGATATTTGGACAAAATTAAGTATTTTACTTCTAATATCCAACTGACATTTCTTTGAGTATTTTACTCCTGACATCCGATCGACCTTTCTTTGAGTATTTTACTCTTGACATCTGACCGACCTTCGTTTGAGTATTATAGTCTCGACATCCAACGTTTCTTTGAATATTATACTTCCAACATACGACATTTCATTGAGTATTATACTCCCGACATCCAACCATTTTCGACATCCGACCTTTCTTTGAGTATTATACTCCCGACATCCAACCTTTATTTGACTATTATACTGCTGACATCCCCTGAATTTGAACCTGGGCGCTGTCACTATTTATAATTTAAGATGCATGCATTAACCAACTGTCTCATAAGTCTGAACATGTCAGTGAAGACATTTAATATACTTTTAAAATCTCTTAACAAACTCATTATGATGTCTATGAAACGACGATTATCAAAAATATAATGTGACAGCATAAAAAAATTACCAGAAAAATAAAATTAGATATTTGATTAATTGTTTCCTTATTTTGATATTTTCAAGAGTGGTTTTATTTTAATATTTTCAAAGTTCATAAAGTAGGGTTGAGAGTTAGGTAAATTCATATTTTAATTTTAGATATATTTGAAATGTAGAGATAAGTACGGACATACTCATAGAATCTAAATTTGAAAAATCCTAAAAATATTTTGTAAAGATAATAAATAATAAACACTGAAAATTAATATTTATTTTTATATTTCAGTAATTCGTAAAATATTATTTCAACACATCACCGAGGTTATTTTAATTTTGTAGTAAAATATTTTTGTTGCATTGTTCTTGACATGTAATACCTAAATTTTGGATGAGATTAGTTTGGAGTAATAACATATTAACAACTTTGGGCAGCTGGAATCATTTATGCATTAATATTAATAATACAAAAAATATATTTATTTTTTTAACATTTTAATAATATCATTATAAAAAATATATACATTAATCAAATATTTCCTTTCAAATTTGATTAATAATTTTGCGGTTATTGCTTCACATGATAGATTATGTATATTCAACATATAAATATAGTCAATTTTGATCGATTTTAATTCTATTTTAATTATTTAAATTTATAGATGAAATATTTTTTTATAACGACATTTATCACAATTAAAAAAATCATTAACTTCTTGGAAAGAAGAGAGAATGTTTTGAAGAAAAAAAATCTATATAATTAATTGTAAAAGGATTAAAAAAAGTCACAATTACAAAAACAAAATATGACGACTTGAGAACATAATATACAATTATCATTATTATGTAAAATTGTAAAGTTATGTAAAATAAAATATATAATAATTAAATAAAATATATTTTAAAAAATCGGATAAATAATAAATGGTACATTTTAATTATGTATTGCTTCAAATAATAGATAATGCATATTTGAAATATTAATTCAATCTAAATTTTCTCAGTTGTAGATGATATTATAACTTTTATAAATTATCTAAGTCTTTAGATCCAGTGTTATCTTAATGTTCAATAAAGTGAAAATATAATTTCATAAGTTAGCGAGATATAAAAAAATGTTGCATGAGAAAAAAAAATAGTGATAAAGAAAATATAATTGCCATCTTGTTTAAATTGTAATATTGCATAAGTGTGTAAATGGTTAATACGTATGTCTTCAAGTTATAAGGTCATAAGTTTGAGTCTGCATAAAAATATTTTTTATAAATGTTTTGAGAAAACATTTAAATGACCAAAATAGTGGGGATAAATATAAATTATTAGATTATTAAAGGACATTTTTGTAATTTAGACCGATGGTGGTTACATAAACATGTTCAGCCTTAATAATATATATATATATATATTATTACGGCGGAAGTGATTTTTGTAACCGTCACCTGTAAATTGACCAAAATAGTCATGATCAATATAAACTAATTTATTAAGGCAGAAGTGATTAATATGTATGTCTTTAAGTTATAAGGTCATAAGTTCGAGTCTCCGTGAAAATATTTTTTTAATACCTTTTAGAGAATACATTTAAATGACCAAAATAGTCATGATTAATATAAACTAATTAGATTATTAAAGGGTATTTGTGTCAATTTACAGGTGGCGGTTATAATAGTCACTTCTGCCTTAATAATATAGATATATAATTTAACTACTTCATTTTATTATTAATTAGTTTTAGAATTCAGACTGAATAATTGTTATTATTTTGTTTGTTTACTGAATTTGACTTGGTAGAATTTAGTAAGTTGGTTATAGGATGAAATTCAGGTTATATAAATAATTATTTTTATTTATCCATTGGATTTGGCTGGATCTGATAAATAATTTAACTGAAACTGAAAATGGCAAATTAAATAATCTGGAGAATTAAAATGCTCGCTGGTTGAGATTTGAGAAGAAGTATTGATAATCAAATTGTTAGATTTAGTGGTGGACCAAATGACGGAGCTGGGGTTCAAACCATGGTCGTATCTGTGCAGGCTTAGTTTGTTTATTTTGGAATTATTATATTTAGACTCTGTAGTTTAACTGATGAACACTTCAATTCTTATTATTTTAAATCTGTTCATCTGGCCTTGTTCAAGGTGGTCAGGGTTCGTAAGTTGGGCTCGATAGAAGCCACCTATATTTACAAGAGCAAGACCCAACAAGTGTAGGAAGACCCACAACTCTCTCGTTTCAATTCCTTCATCTACAATTCGTCCAACTTCTCACAAAATAATAATTACAACACGACTCAATTTGATAACGAGATATTTTGAAAGGCATATCAATTTGTATATCGACGGATCAATTTGTAATTCGTATCGAAATATATTTAACATAATTCAATTCTTGATTTGGTAAGGGGCAAATTTTGGGACTTAAATATAATACACGAGTCACAAGTTAATTTGACTGACTTGTGAACTTACATCCAGTTCGCAGTTCGAAAGTAATGAAATATATATGACACAAAATATTATGAATCAACGCGTGGGCTCATGCAACTCATGAACACGTATTTTGTATTATAAGGTGAAATACGTATTAACTATATTATTTAGGCACACTTTGAAAATTATCCTTAAAGGTTGATTTTATAGATTCTCATCCTTAAAGTTTAAATAAATATTGAGTTTCACACTTCCATTACATTTATTATCCAAAATTAATTGTAATATATTCTAGAAATTGAATAATAACAAAATATATTGAAGAATGTCAAAATTAAATTCTTTACAAAATTTATATATGTTACAAAAAGTCTCGATTCAATCGAGACCTAATTGTATCGGACTGCCCAAGTATTAAGGGCCAAATACACATTTTACCCTTGTATTACATAATATTTTACACGATTTGTATCATGGAATGAGAGTTACGACCCCAAAACGACTAGTGTTTGTATGAATTATACGATTATGTCAAAACGACCCACAAATTCAATTTGTTTAGTAATCAAACACTACTGGTGAACGAGTCATCAACATATCGTGTCGAAAACTAACACCTTTAGTTTCGGTCATAAGATTTTGAAAAGGTACATTTGGAAAATGAGAAAAAAGGAACTTGTTTTTGAATTATTCAAAAAGTATATAAAAAAATAGATAAATATACACAAACTCGGTAGCGTGTTGACACAACACGCTACCAGGGAAAGAAAAGTGTTGGGATTACTTGCCCTCAATGATGGGGTGGAGCATACAACCCATTTTCTTTTCTCTCTATTTTTTTTATAAAAATATATTAGATGAAAAATTCAATTACGAATTTAGTATCGCAACTAAATTGAGTTTCGACTTTTGGTTTAACCATACACGTTGGTTAAAGTTGAGGACTGAAAGTTTTGGATTAAACTTTGAAAATTCAACTTTGCGACATTAAAATCATAATTAATTTTTTCTAATATAGTGTAATTTTTTTTTATTAAGTAGAAAATCAATAAAATTTTAACATAACAATATTGATGACTTTGAGTTATGTAATATCATATATGACATTAGGTTAAAAATTTAATTATAAATATTACACTTCATAAAAAAATCCAATTACTAATTTAATATTGCAAACTATATTGAGTTTGAAATTTCGTAGCGATTATGCAAGTTGGCCAAATAAGTTCAATGTAATGTTACACTAATCTCATAATGGAAGCTTTTATCTCGTGTAATTTTTTAAAAAAATATAAGAAGACAAAAAGTAAATAGTGTTATTTGCCCTTTTATTGGGGGCAACTTGACATGTCAATTCTTGATCCGACTCGAAAATGACACAAACCTAACCCGATTCCGGACCGGATCGGGTCATGAAAAGTAATGGTTGTAGGTCAATTTTTGGGTTAATCCGCAAAACGGGTCGAAATTGGGTCATGAAATTGGTCTCGAATCCGACTCGTCAACCCGTAAACAATAAGTTGTTTTTATATGTTATTATTTGTAAGGGTACTACTACATATATTAATACTAGGAATCCCTTCAATTACCTTAGGTTAAACATGTTATATTATAAAAAATTAGATAAAATGTCAATCATATTTTGTTGATGTTGATGGACCACCAAGATAAATTATTTTCAACCTTATCTATTCAATGAATAGTGATTGAGATATTTTGTTAATTATTAAATATTTAAAGCCATTAAAGTTTTTTTTTTTTTTTTTTGGCCAATTAGCCATTAAAGTTCATTTTAGATGTTATTGTTAAAAGTAAGGGTAATGCTTGATTGGTTAATTATAAGCCAATTTAAACTTTTATTATTTGTTCATATTTATATTATTATTTTAAAAAGAAAATCATGGATCACAATGATTTACTTAGTACCTGCCAAGCGGGTTCAGATTACAATAAGTGATCCGTATGTGCCCGCGAGTGGGTTCAAGTCAATTCATGCAGACCTGCGAGTTGAATTGACTCGACCCGAACTCAATAAATCAACCTGAATTGACACTTCTAGGATTGACACGCTTCCCTCCCTAGTAGGGTGTTATGACATAATGGGAGCGTGTATACTTTTTTTTTTAATATTATTTATTTTATAAAAAAGAAAATTTTATGAATATTTTTTTTCCAGAAAAGTCAAGTATTCAATGTAGCTACCGGGGTTTGGCTTACTTCGAGTCTAAATTTGGACCAATTTTTGTATGAATTTTAATAGTTAAATACTAAATTGCTAGTTGAAGTTTACACAAATGTATAGTTTGAACTTTGTGTAGATTTGGGCCAAAAAAAAAACTTTGTGTAGATTAAATTTCTAGTTGAACTTTTAATATTGTATAAAAAGCTAGCTCCGTCGATTTTTCTTTTAAACTTGACCGAAAAGACTTTTAAAAATACCCTATTATTATTATTATTATTATTATAAAATAACCTCAATTTTTATGTGAAAAATAATTAATATTCTTAAAATTCACAACTGAATTTAAGTTTTATTTTCAAAGTTCTAAAGAAAACTTTTAAAATATTTAACTTAAATTCATGTTTTACAATTTTTTAAACATTTTACAAATGCACTTTTGATAGTTTTAGTTTTTTTTTGTTTTTTTTTTAGCCCGTATTATTTAAATTTTCATTTATGGATTTATGAATTTATGAGTTAAAATTTAGATCATTTTATTATTTAACTTTAGGATATTTCTTTTTTGTAATTTGTGATGGTAATTTTTGTAAGTTTTACATAAATTTTGACAAAAATAATGTTTTATACATTACAACTTACAAAGGGCTAATTCCTTATTTGATCACTTATGTTTGACCATGTGATTATTTGGTTCAAACTTGTGTTATTTAGTCACTTATTTTTAACAATATTAATTTTTTTTAAAATTACTAACTTTCACTTCTTTACGAGATTAAATGTCAAAAATATGATTTTTCTTCACAACAAATTTGAACCGAGATATCGATTTCAAATCAAGACGTCGAACCCATAAATCGAAGAAGCAGAAAATTACGAATTTGGTGAATCATCAGTAACTCGTCGAAGAAGAAAAAGCAGATGAAGATCAAAAGAACATGAAAAAGAATAACATAGGAAGAAGAAAATAAGGGGAACAGTAGAACTATCATTCACTAATTCAAAAGTTGAAAATTTTAAACAAAAAATAATATTTTCAAAACCTAAGTGACTAAAATTTAATACATTGCAAACATAACTAATAATTTAATAACGTAAAAAATTATAAATGATCAAAAGTTAACATTATTGGTCAAACATACGTGACCAAAAAAAGTAGTTTACCATTATTTTTGGTCAATCAAGAATTAATCTTGAGACATACCGAAAATTGATTTCTAAAAATATTAATAGAAATGTGTTATGTATTTAACAAATCTCTAATAAAACAAAAAGGATAAAACATCACTTTGCCCTTAATGTTTTAGCCAAAGTTAGTTTTCCTCCTAATGTTTAAAACCAAATATTTTGGTCCTTAATGTTTGGCAATCTGTCGAGTTTCCCCATTCCGTTAAATTTTTCGTCCAAACTTAACAAAATATGTTTTTGTAAATTGTAAAAATAACAAAAATTCTTTTAAAAATGTCACAATTTAACATTTTTAAATGTTGCAACTGAGTACCAATTTTATCAGGACTCCATTGAGTCTCAATCGAATAGGTTAAGTCTGGGTCTTGACGCGGACCTAGTTGCCCACCCATGGGAGTTGGTTTGACTTAACAATGAAACCCTAAACCCCTTAATTGGGATTGAACTAACCCCAATTCGATTGAGACTCAAGTCTGGGTCAAGACCCAGACCAATCCTCAATCCATGGGAGACAAAATCTAGGTCAAAATCCAGACTCAATCGAATCCCAATTTCATCGAGACTCAACTATAACATTTAAAAAAGTTTGAAAGATTTAAATTATGATACTTTTAAAAATATTATGTTATTTCTACAATTTTCAAAACATATTTTGTTAAGTTTGGATAGAAATTTGACAGAATGGAAAAAATCGATATATTATCACACATTAAGGACTAATACTTTCAAAACCAAACATTAGAATATAAACTCAATTTTGGTTCAAATATTAAGAAACAAAATGGAATTTCACAGGTTCATATAATTTTTAAAATATATCTAATATATACATACATTATTGACATGTCCTAGTGCTAGTTAGGGGTGAGAAAAAAAAGACTGTCTGGACCGAAACCCCGACAAAACCGGTCTGAGACCGACCCGATTAGGACCGAGACCGAACATGCGTTTTTTTCCCGTAGGCTCGGGCTCGGTTTTCCCTCCAATACCCCGACTAGGACCGACCCAACCCGACTATAAACCAAAATGGGCTTATTATTTATTATAATGAAGAAAAGAAAGCCCAATAAGGAAGCCTCATCGTCTCGTCATCAACACGTTTGTTATAATGAAGAAAAGAATATCCCAACAAGGAAGCCTCCTCAGCACGCACTCAACACCTCCTCCTCAGCAGCACTCAGCACCAAACCAGCGCCTCCTCAGTCCTCAAAGTTTCTGGCACAAAATGGTTCGAGCAGATATTGCGAGGGTCGAAGATTTTCTTCGGCTTCTCGTGAGAGACCCATACCTATATTGCCACAGAAGCTCAGAAATGTAAGTACTTCACTTCATCACTTCAATGAGAGTTATTGGATTAATTTTAGGAGGAATTTACAGAAGTGGAGTCGGAACAAAAGATTCCACGATTCAATGAGAGTTTAGGTTGCTGAAGTTTTGGGGTTTAGGGTTGCCAATTTTGGATTTCAATTCTCCAATTTTGATCATCTATCTCCAATTCTTGCTGTCATAACGTATTTTCTCAGACTTCCCAAAAAATCGGTCAAAGATCGAGACTGGCCCAAGCCAAGCAAGAGCGACTCGGGCAGGGTTTTTCCCCCAAAATCGGTCTTAGTCTCTGTTCTCCACAAGTGAGGACCGAAATTTCGGGCTCAGACTCGGTCTTGCCAAAAAGACTGTCCCGTCCCGCCCGAGCTCACCCCTAGTGCTAGTTGACCACTTGGAAACTTGTACGTCGTCGTTTATGTGTAAATTCATTTTTTTTTTTGCTCCAAAATATCCATCTTATTGACATTGACATTATCCTTTCATCTATTTTTCTCCAAGTAAATGAAGAGGACTTTTCAATGTTTCATTCAGTGTCTTTCAATTAGGGTTGCGATGGTTGGCAAAAATAAATAAATTAGGGTTGCAATGGTTAGAGTAGGGTACGAATATGTCAAATATCATAATTATACTATATTTTTAAATTGCATACCATAACTATTACTGGTACAATTTCCAATACCATAACCATATCTATAACCATGATTATTAACCACGGTTTTAACCGTATACCCATATTTATTACCACCATGTGAAATGTAATGGAACATTATAAATGTTATCTTAATAAATACATAAAGTTATCTAACAAACAAATAAAATATTCAATATTAGCATCATTCAAAATTAATACTAATATCATTTAACATTTACATCAGTCAATTACAGTTCGCCATGAAATTATAGATTCGTAAAATCTAAAAATGAAAACCTACTTCTGTCACTAGTGTTTATTAACATTAAATTATTATTATATTTATATAATAACCATGGGTATGACTAAAATACCATAATCATTACAGGTAGAAAATTCTTCATCATAATCGTACCAAACCATAATGGCACGGTTAACCATATAAAAAAATAACGATTATAACCATGGTTGTGTTTTTCACCGCACCATTATCAGACCTAGGCAATCGCAATAATACTGTCTTGAAGTTTTTTAAAAGTAACCACTGTGCAAAAAATATTTGAAAAAGTAAGTATACTGAAAAAATATTTAGCAAAATGTATATAAGCGCTACTGGGGGTAGCGTTTTTTAGCGTTTTTCAAAAAACGCCACTAGGGGTAGAGTTTTTAATAAAACGCTACTTGGGGTAGCGTTTTTATGAATTTCACTACACCTAGTGGCGTTTTTTTATTTGTTTTACTTTTTTTTTGACGATTCAATGTTTAATTAAAAATAAAATTATGTATTTATTAAAAAAATTAAAAAATTATTGTAAGTAGAAATTTTAGTTGCTATTCAAATGATGCAAAAAAATATTAAATTTGGACTTACGGATTGACTGTAGGCTCTGCCGTAAGTTGAGATATGAAAATTTGACTTAAAAAAATATAACTCATACCCTGTAAGTCCAAACTGATCACAGTGAAAGTTATTTATGTCGTAATTCAATTATCTATCTAGTGTATTTTTTTTATTCGAAATACATTGATTTTGTAACCTAACATCGCTTGTCTTATAATTTGACCGAAATAATTAACTCCATTAGGTAAGAAATTTAATTATGTACTTACTCAAAAAAAATCAAACAAATTAAAGTGCGTAGATAATTTAATTACGAATTAAATGACACTAACTAGACGTTAATATTTTACTTTTAGACTGACCGTATAATACGATACGTAATTTACTTCGTATTATATCGTATCATACAGTTAGTCTAAAAGTAAACAATTAACATCTAGTTAGCGTCATTTAATTCGTAATTAAATTATCTACGCACTTTATTTTATTTTTATTTTTTTGAGTAAGTACATAATTAAATTTCTCACCCAATGCATTTAATTATTTCAGTCAAATTATAAGACAAGAGATGTTATGTTACAAAATCAATATATTTCTAATAAACAAAACTACCTTAGGTAGATAATTGAATTAGGACATAAATGACGTTCACCGTGGTCAGTTTGGACTTACAGGGTATGAGTTATATTTTTTTAAGTCAAATTTTCATATCTCACTTACGGCAGAGCCTACAGTCAATCCGTAAGTTCAAATTTAATATTTTTGCATCATTTGAATCGCAATTAAAATATCTACTTACTATAATTTTTAAAGATTTTTTTAATAAATACATAATTTTATTTTTAATTAAATATCGAATCGTAAAAGAAAACGCCACTAGGGGTAGCGAAATTCATAAAAACGCTACCCCTAGTAGCATTTTTTGAAAAACGCTACTCAAGTTAGCGCACGTTGTAAAAAACGCTACCCCCAGTACAACTTATACACAGTAAAATGTACTGTGCAAACAGTACATTTACTGTGCAAAACACTATTTGGTAGTTTTTGTATCGTATGTAGAGATTTTTACGTACCGTATTATACAGTCAGTCTAAAAGTCAAAAATTAACGCATAGTTAACGTCATTTAATTCGTAATTAAATTATATACGCACCATAATATTTTTGATTTTTTTTTAGTAAGTATATAATTAAATTTCTCACCTAATGCATTTACTTATTTCGGTCAAATTTGGGTGTAAACGATGTTAGGTTACAAAATCACTGTATTTTTAATCAAAAAAATTATCATACGTAGATAATTGATTTACGACCTAAATGACGTTAACCTTGTTGAGTTTGGACTTACATGGTCCAAGTTATAATTTTTTAAGTACAATTTTCATATCTCAACTTACGGCATGCCGTACCGTCAATCCGTCAATCCAAATTTAATATTTTTTGCATCATTTGAATCGCAATTAAAATATCTACTTACTATAATTTTTTTAAATTTTTTTTAATAAATACATAATTTTATTTTTAATTAAACATCGAGTCGTCATTATGGAACAAATTTTAAAACAAAGACACCCCAAACCAGCGCCAATTGAATAGGCGCGTCCTGGGGGTGCGCGTATACCTATTTTTCGAAATTTTTTTTTCTATACTTACTTTTCTAAAAAAAAAAACTAAAATGTATAGTTTTTGAAAAAAATCTGAGTTAACACTTTATTTATTAATTGATTTTTTTTATTCAAGTTATGTCAGAAAAACAAATAATTATAATCAACATCTTATCTTTTAAAAATTGATAATACGAGTGAATTATTTTGGACATGAAACAATTATATTAAGGATACTCACTTTTTAATGGGTCCTCTAGGACACCCTGTACCATGGGTGTCAATTTTGGACACAACCCAATACCCATGAGTGATTTGTGGGTGATTAACTCGTCCATGAGTCATGTTTGAGTCAAATATTTTGGATATGTGGATTATTTTGACATGACCCGTCCAACCTGTATGAAAAATGGGACTGGGTTTGGATAGTACTTATCGACTAGTGAACCTATATAATTAAATATATGTTTTAATAAATGATATAAAAGTTCATGGGTCACATGAGTCGTATGGGTCATGTGGGTCGCATGGGTTCATGTGTTGCATGAATCATTGGGTCATATGGATCAATAAATCATGTGGGTCGATAGGTCTACCCGCAAACTTCATATTGTACAAATCAAAATAACTGGGTCGTATGGGTCGATAAATCATGTGGGTCGATAGGTTGACCCGCAAACTTCATATTGTACAAGTCAAAATAACACGGGTCATACGGATTGACCCGACCCGCATGTTATGTTTGAGTCTTGAAAAATGATTCATCATTAATTACAGATCGTGTTTAAATTGAATATATTTTGACATGACACACAATTGACTCATCGACACGAATTAACACTTCTGCCATACACACACAAAAAACACTCAACAACATCCACGAAAGAAAGAAAAAGACTGAAGCACGCGCTGATTATTGATCTAGACTCGAGAGTCGGGCAATCCGGCACCAGCTACGATACTTGCATAATATCAAATACTTTTCGACAATATATTTGTACGAGAGAAAAAAATAATATGATGAAAATATATTTATTTAAAAAAACGGCTTTAAATTAAATTTGTTCTTCACATTTTAATGAGAGTAGACCATTTAATTATCTACTTAATAAAAATCCATTTTAATTTATATTTTTCCAAAAAAAAAACAAATCTTTGGAAAAATGATTTCAGTAAAAAAAAAAAAATAAGAATAATCGAATCTGACACCTGGCTTGGTGGACTCAACCAGGGTCGAGTCTTGAATTGGGTTAGACCTATACTATTTTGTTTTTGATCGGATTTAGACCTATACTAAAGTCGCTTATTTTTAGACAATTTTATCATTTTAAAGTACTTGTTTAGACTTAATTTAACTCTTAAACATTTTTCAACTAAAATTATTTATCTTTAAAAAGCTTCATGTTTTATATATAAAAAAATTAGTGCTTTTTCTATCATATGGTTATTTAGATATTTTTATTTTCAGATTCTTAGATATATTTTTTTTTGAAAATTTCATATTTATCACATTTTTCTTATATTTTTAAAATAAAATTTTATTTATCCATCACATAGCCTTTTTCATCTGCCCCGTTAAATTCAATTAGTTAATTTTAATGAAAAAATAAATTATTAACAACAAAATCAAATATAATATAGAAAATGTTATTGGAAGATCACTAATTACTTTGTAATTAAGGACCAAAATTTATGATCATTCTCATATTACCTTTAAAAATGATATTATTTTGTTGTATTCTAAAAGTTACAAAAAAAACATGCGTTTATTTAAAAAATCAGGAAAATATTTAAAATTTGTTTTATACAAAATAATAAAATAATTGCAAAATAATAAATAATTTAAACCAAAAAAACTTTGAATATTTTCTTAAAAAGAGGAATTTTTTCAAAAAGTGTATATGTTTGAATTTTTTTTTGAAAAAGTAGATACTGGTGAAAAAAATTTAGGAAAACGTGAATAGGCGCAACCTTGGGACGCCCCTACTCAATAGGCGTGACTTCAAGATCGCGCCTATAGACCAATTATTTGTGCCATCCGCCGATTATTTCTGAATTTCGAACAGTAATTGTCAATTATTTTCATATTTCGTTAAATATGTGTACCGAGGAGCCTCCTCTGCTCGTATCCTTCCTTTCCAAGCAGTCTTGCAGCCTCATCCAAGTAGCCTTCGCTCTTCATTCCTCGGCTCTCCAAATACGTTCGCTCTTCATTCCTCAGCTCTCCAAATACGAAGGTATGTTATATTTACATAAATATTAAGTTTACAAAATAAAAATATCTGATAAGAATTTTTATAATACTAATTTTTTAGGATCAAGCATGACAGAAATTGGTATAATTTGCTTATATGGCGGCGAAATAGTGTGTGAGAATGGTAGTGAGGTTTATGTGGGTGGTACATCCAGTATTACTACAGCTACCTTGGATATATCTCTTTGTAGACTAAAGGAAATTATATGTATGAAGTGCGGTTTGCCGGATGTTGAAGCCATCTCCATAATCATTTCATATAAATTTACAGATACTGATGGACTTTGCAAGTTTGTGCGTATCTGATCAGATTTAGCATTGTCTTTTGCTTAACAATTAAGTTCTGCTAGTCGATTTATTGTGTTTAGCGTGACTAGAGGACTGAATGTGATTCCAAACATTACTGATAGTGGTGATGGGACAGTGAATATTTTGCATGGTCACAACAATGATCTCTCAGATGACGATGTCGACGTTGATGCACTCTCAGATGACCATGTGGTTAATGAAGAAGATCCATATATTCAGCATTTTACAGGGCACATTGATGAAGACAACGAAGAGGTGTTTGAAGTTGGCGAGAATTCTGAAGATGTACACGGAGGTGTCCATGGTGGAAGTAGCTCACACGACGTGCAAATGATGCAACCGCCTGCTGAAAATTGGGTTGATAGTAACTAGATCGACAACTTTCAATCAAGGGATGAGTGGTCTATGGCGGTTGATGACACGTCGAGTGAAAGTTTCCTAAATACAAACATGAAGTTTAGTATAGTAAGGACGAGTTAGCTGCCGCTGTGAGGAAATGGCACATAGCAAATTCTAAGGTGTGTACTGTTGAGTCATCCAATCCAAAATCAATTGTTTTTAAGTGTAAAGTTGATCCTACAAAATGTTCGTGGTCATTGAGAGGAAGTGTTTTTTAAGCATACTGGATTGTGGAGAATTTCCAAACTGCATTCTCCACATACATGTGCTAATGAAGTCCTCATTGAACGACACCAAAACATTGATTGCAAGTTGATATCATCTTTGATAAGAAATTCAGTTTTAGCTGACACGGGTCTGAAAATTTCAGTAATTCAGTCAATAGTTGAGCATGAGTTTGGTTCAAAAATTTCATATCCAATGGCATGGTACTCCAAACAAGTAGTATTGGAGTCGTTATACGGAACGCACGAAGATGCCTTTGTAAACCTCCCTAGGCTACTTTCAGCTATGACCGTATATATCCCTGGGACAGTTTATGATTTCATGCCCAAAAGGGTAAATGCTGAAACTGGAGTAGAAGGTATGGTCAGACATTGTCCAAAATACCATTTCTCGGGCACAGAAACAACTTGGTAGGATGCAAGTGGCCCAGTTCAGTCAAGAACATGGTGTTTTCCAAGTGCGTGATATTGGTAGATTTGTACAAGGTGTCGGTTGGACCACTCCCGGGAATTATACGGTTAACGTGGTTGAGCAAAAATGTGAGTGTGGATTATGGCAAATATATCATCACCCGTGTTCACATGGAATGGCAGCACTCACTAAGGCATGGATGCAATGGGCTCCTCATGTTCATCCGCTATATTCGAATCATGCACGTCTAGCAGCATACTCACCATGTTTACAACCAATACCAGACGATTATTGTTGGCCACAGTTTGATCTTCCAAAGTACACTCATGATCCGGATAGGTGGAGGACAAAGCGCGGTAGAAGAAAATCCAGTCGTATTCATAACGAGATGGACGCTAGGGAAGGTTTGCCCAGGAGAAACAACTGCTCAAAATGCGGTGGAAGTGGACATAACAGAAAGACATGTAAAGCTCCATGTTAGGCTTCATAAGAAAAATGTTGTAATTTGAAGATGTTGTAATATGGAGTATATCGTACTTAGAGGATGTTGTAATTTTTAAGAAAAATGTGAATGTCGAAATTTCATGTAACCAGTGACATTACTCTTTTTATGTCAGTAGTTATGTTCACTAAAATTTTGGGAAAGAAATAAAAAAGTGAAAAAATTAGCATCTTCTATTTCACATCGTTTTAGGGGGGGTTAAATGGGTCGATTGTAAGAAATGTCAAATTTTGAAGTTTGTCAAAAAAATCTAAAAATATTAGGACTACTAACTAAATAACATAGAAGATGAATGCAATAGTTTTTACACGCCGTTAATAACAATACGGTCCAATATTATTTAATGACACACTAAACTACTCGGAATACTCATCTTCGGTGTCTTCACTTGAAGAGGGTTGTCAGGGACGACGTTCAACAACCCTAAATTTACGTGACGGTCCTAATGACCCTCGACTTGAGGAGGGTTCCCCGATGACCCCACGTCCACGCCCTGGTGCTCCCGGAGCACATCCTACAAAACTACTTGGATCAGTATACCATCCCCCAGCTCACGACCAGTTACTTCATCCGACTGTCTGATGTGTTCTTCGTACACCGGTAGTTGACCGATAGCGTCATAAGACGACCGACAATTTTCTAAGTAAGCCTCGCCAAGTAATTTGAAATTCCGTTTTGTGAATTTCAGGGTACCTCTTGCAGCTTTCTGTGCTAGGTGAATTCCTCTAGACATATACCCCATCTGCAATATTAACAACAATGAATTGTCAAGTATTACGATTTGATCAAATGTACATAAGTAATGTCTACGTAGTTACTTACCACTGTCTCTACTTGGCCCCCGTGAGGGACAAACGGAGCTCTTGGTTGATTAGCCTGTAAAGTCGTACCAGTCTCTGGAAACGGGCTCGTGATGAATCGTCGGGTTATTTGCCGATACCACGCCATATATTGCGCGACGTTCATCGACGGTTGGTCTTCCTGCTGGACAAAAGGAACACGGTAGTTCCACAGTGCGATCATATCTTGGTGCATTGTTGTTCAACGACGCTCCCCCTACGCACCTTTCCGTGATATCTTATGCAGCCTCACATGATCCTGAACTTCAACATGAGTTATCTTTGGAATGTGTTGCTGCATTCCAAATTGTCGCATGACTCTATCTGGACGGTGCCACTCAACCACATTAAAATGGATAAGTGACACCCTCTCTCGGAATAACTCGGCTCGATCATGACAGATAGGGGGTGCAGTGGCCAACCTAAAGGGATTGTACGGCATCCATGTCACCTAATATTGAAAGTTTTTCGCAAATATAAGGTACGGTTAATAATCTTCGCAACATAGATAAGAAATATGGATTCCAATATGGTACCTGATCAGCTGATTGAGACTCCAAGTCATCCCTATAGTACACCAAATTAGAAGTTCTAATTTGGTGACTAAACGATCGTTTTAAAAATGCCCACCTATTAAGAAAAATATTCACAATTACGATTTCATCAATATTACAGAAACAATATTTTGTCAAGTAAAAAATAAAATCAACCTGTATCCTAAGGGATGCAACTCTCCACCAGGCACTTCACCCCTGGAGCACGGGACGACCAACATGGAGGTGCTCCCACGACCATAATTGTAGTGTACAAAAGTTAATAAAATTGTACAATCAATTTTAAATATTCATACAAAACTATCATATGGAATACCTGTACTAAGATGGCACAGCCTGAGAATGTGGCAGCGTTAAGCTCAGATGCTTCACACAATCCCCGATATGTAGCAGCCAAAACAGCTGATCCCCAACTATAATTAGTCGCTCTTTCTAAATCCCTCAGCAGTGGTAAGTAGATTAACGACACCTTATCTTTCTTTGTCGTTGTAAACAACACACCACCGAGTAAAATGAGCATAAATGTCCTCGCTTGTTGTTCAGCGGTAAGATGAGGATGATAAAGATGTTGTCGTAACGTAGTCAACTTAACAAAATCTTTACGACCTTGTAAGTTCAGACCCAATAATTCTAGACCTGCAGCATCCATGTCTTCCTCAGGTGCATAATTATCTGTTACTGGATCTCCGTGTATACGAAGTCCAAGTATCACTGCTACGTCCTCAAGAGTGATCGTCATCTCCCCATGTCTGAGATGAAATGTGTGTGTCTCTGGCCGCCATCACTCGGACAATGATGTAAGCAACTTAGGATCCAGTTTGGGATGTGACATAATAACCACATCCCATAAACCAACAGCTTGCACAATGGCCTTCGCATCTTCTGAAATTAAATTTTCTTCGAGTTTTAAACATCGAAACGTGATCTGTTGGTTATCACTTAGATCCGATGAACGATGTTGGTCTTGTCCCCAAAGGACCGATAGATCCAAATGACCAACATTTACCACATTTGGACCACGCGACTGATTTGTAACAACTGCGCGCGGCGGCATGATAACTCTACAATTAAACAATATAAATTTTTTATTTCTAACAATTTATATTTGTTCCACATTTTTTTGACTAATCATTATCTAATAATGATTAATTATATAATTAACATAATAATAACTAACAATTATTAATAACATGTGTAATTACTAATAATTAGCACAATCACAAATTCTATACACAAATTTTATACAACATATATTTATAAAATAAATAAATAAATATATATATATATTAAAAAAAAAAAAAAAGACTGGCCTTTCGTCGGAGAGGAGCTGCGGCACGGCGGGATGGGTGGCGGCGGGGTCGGCAGCAGTTCGAGGGCACGGGACGACGACGGGATGGCACGGGGGCACTGACGGCTGTAATGGTGGTTGGGTTTGCTGCTGGGTGGAGGAATCGGAGCACGGGCTGGGTGGAGGAAGATCAGGCGGCGGGCTGGAGCTGAGCGCTGGGACGGAGGCGGCGGTGGCTGGAGCTGAACGGAGGAGTGGAGGGAGCTGCGCGCGGAGGTCTGTTTGCAGAGTAGAGGAGAGGAGCGGCGGGTTTAAGCAGAGGTAAGGTTAGCTGCATTTATAAGTGCCTATGCATAGGCGCACCTGTAAAGTCGCGCCTATGCAATAGGCGCACCTGTAAAGTCGCGCCTATGCAATAGGCGCACCACATTACCCCTGCGGCTATGCATATATTTCTAAAAATATTTTTACCATATATATTTTTTCAAAAAAAATTTCTAATAGTAACAGTTTTTGAAAAAATTCTAAAAAACATATTACATTATATTTTGTGTGGAAGTTATATTACAATTTTCCCAATATTATATATTTTCCGTTATTTTTAAGAAAAAGTAAATAATTGACTTAAAGCGAACTTATGAAGTTATAAATTATGATCTTTAAAAAGTAATGTGTGATATTTATAATAATTTTCAATTAGGTAAAGCGTTCTTTTGATCTCTAATGTTTAAACACATTTTGAATATTCATTCAACGTATGTTTCTTTTTACAATTTTTCATGCTAGCCGGAGACACGGGCTGAAGCTATTGAGGGGGAAAAAAATTCTATTTTATTTAAATATTTAACTCATATACGATTAACAGTTACATATAGGAGTATGACTAGCGATGGTTAGGGTATGGTACGAATATGACAAATATTTTTTAAACTACATACAATAATCATAACCATAATCATTACCGGTACAATTTTCAATACCATAACCATTAAAATAACTGTGGTTATTAACCATGGTTTTACCCGTATACCCATATTTATTCCACACATGTAATATAATAAAAAATCGAAATTTTATTTTAAAAAATACATAAATTTATATTGCCAACAATAAAAATATATAAAACTAACATCATGATTATTTATTACATGTATGTCTAATAACTTCCATTATTTAGTATATATTAGTTTATTAATAATAAATAATTATTATATTTATATAATAATCATGGTTATAACCATGAATATAACTCAAATACCATAACCATGACCATAACCATTATGGGTAGAAAATTCATCACCATAACCGTACCGTACCATAATTGTACGGTTAACCATATTAAACAGTAACAGTTATAACCATGGTTATGAGTTTTTAACCGTACCATTATCAGCCCTAGATAGGAGCAAAAGCTTCTCCACATATTAGTTACAAGTTGCTACTACCGCCTCAGGAAGCTGAAGCCTGCAGTGGTCCATCTACCTCTCAATCGGTTTCATCAACTATGTGGAAGCCGGAAGGAGATGAAAGAGTCTATTTTGGTATTTTAGTTTTAAAAGGATAGATATATTTTGGAAGAATCCTACACCATATACATCATGGATTGCGTAATAATAATAATTCAGAAAATTACGATACAAAAATAATTCAGATTTTTTTTATCACAAAAATAATTCAGAATTAAAGTCATTGAATTATATTCATAAAAAAAAAAAAAATATCATGTATAACAGTATAAGTATAACTGTGTCTTCCTTCCACAATTATGATTGCCGTGCAGAAAAAAAATCCGAACTTCTGTTGGGAAAAAAAGTGCATGAAAGATGAAATCTCTCGAACTCAAATTCTTCAGTTTTTGTTCGTTTTTTCTCTTTCTTTTCATCTCCATGAACCGTACTTCTGCAAGTAACATACTGAGCAGAGGCTCTTCTCTCTCAGTTGAAGGATATCAAAGAGACGACATCCTCATCTCTCCAAACAAAGCATTCTCCTGCGGATTCTACAACAATGGAGGAAACGCATTCTGGTTTGGAATCTGGTTCACAAAATCCACGGACCGCACCGTGGTCTGGACAGCCAACCGCGAAAAACCCGTCAACGGCCGCGGCTCGAAGTTCACTCTCCGAGTAGATGGCATCATGGTCCTGCGAGACGTTGACGGAACCATAGCGTGGGAGAGCAACACTAGCGCCACTGTCAACGTCCGACAGGCCGAGCTTCTGAATAGTGGAAACCTCGTACTAAAAGGCGGCCGACGAGGCGATATGATCACGTGGCAGAGCTTCGACTACCCAACAGACACTCTCCTTCCTCGGCAGATCTTTAGGAAGAGCAACAAACTTGTGTCGTCTCTCAGAAGAGGCTCCGTTTCTTCAGGATTCTTCATTTTCTACTTCGACAACGACAATGTTTTGAGGTTGATGTACGATGGTCCGGAGATCTCGAGCCTCTATTGGCCTAATCCTGATTTTGATCCATTTGGAAATGGAAGAACGAAATATAACGGTACGCGAATCGCGGTTCTTGATGAAAGTGGAAGATTTATCTCCAGTGACAGGTATGAGTTCAACGCATCCGACAGAGGACTTGGAATCAAGAGAAGGTTAACGATGGACAGTGACGGAAACCTGAGACTGTACAGCCTTAACGACACAGATGGGTCGTGGAGAATCTCGTGGGAAGCTGTCTCCGATCTCTGTAAAGTTCATGGACTCTGCGGCAGAAATGGAATCTGCATATACAGTCCGACACCAAAATGTTCATGTCCCTCAGGTAAAAATCTATTTTTTTTTCTCTTTTCACTCCAGCTCGTTTTCCTGAAAATGTAACTTTTTTATTCGGGTGGTAATTTTTTTAGTTTTTTCTTTTATTTTCACTTTATATAATTAACACCGTGGTAGAACAGAATCTGCATCAAAATGTTCAGTCTCTATTCTCTAGGTTAGAAGATTAGATGACATTTCCTATGCTTTATCATGTCGACGTAGCTCTAGGTGAAATAATGTGAAAGGAATAAATATTTTAATTAAATAAATATAGATTAAATAATTAATTAATTTTATACTAATAATCAATTTTAAGTGACAGTTTAAAATATATGCCATGCTTAGTTAATTGTGGCATGTCACCATAACAGAAAAACTTACAGAATTTAGAAAAGTGGCTGTATTCGGGAGTAGGGCTGGGCATAAAAACCGTTTAGGCCGAATCAAACCGTGCCTTTTGTGAATCGTATCAGTCTGAACCGATTCGGACGAATCAATTCACAAATTAAACGTTTTTTTATAAGAAATATGGAGCGGTTCAGAAGAGGTAAAAAACTTATTCTCAAAGGCAAACCGAATCACTTCTTGTACCGATTTTAATATAATATTATATTAACCAGACCAGACGGCTTGACACTTCCCTAAATCAACTTGGCATCTTCACTTTAGTCTGAGTCTTCATTCCAATCTTCTTCGTTTGGCTCTCCAGTCGCCATCTTCTTTGTCTCTGGTCTGGCTACTCTGGCATAAAAAACGTTTAGGCCGAATCAAACCGTGCCTTTTGTGAACCGTATCAGTCTGAAACGATTCGGACGAATCAGTTCACAAATTAAACGTTTTTTTTACAAGAAATATGGAGCGGTTCAGAAGAGGTAAAAAACTGATTCTCAAAGGCAAACCGAATCACTTCTTGTATCAGTTTTAATATAATATTATATTAACCAGACCAGACGGCTTGACACTTCCCTAAATCAACTTGGCCTCTTCACTTTAGTCTGAGTCTTCATTCCAATCTTCTTCGTCTGGCTCTCCAGACGCCATCTTCTTCGTCTCTGGTCTGGCTTCGACACTTCCCTTGGGCAATCGGCTTCAGCTCTCCAACGGAAGAACCACACGCGACCCATCCTCTCTGCCTCTCCCGGCTTCTCTCCACACAATGACTGGTTCCAGCAATGAAGAAATCGGGAGCGGCGACCTCAAAGAAGAAGCGGATCCTGTGATCTTCTGCAGATGTTCAGACCAGAGGCCGCGATCCCAGCTTCGATGCTCCTCCTAAGGTAGGGGTTGGTCCTCCCTCTCCCTGATCTAGGGTTTTACCTACCTCCAGTTTTGTTTGTGCAGGAAATGTGATATAAACGCGGGATCACATTTACGTTAAATGTCTATTGAACCTCTTGATCTTGTCCCGTTGTCATTTTGTAGTTTGATTCCGTAATTGTCATGCGTTACATTTCATGTGCCTAGGTTGGATTGAGTAGCGGAAAAGATGTGATTTTAGGGGGGAGAAATCAATTACGTATGTTTGGTGTATTGGTATGTGTAGATTGTTTGGGTTAACAAATGGAGTCGAGGATCGATTAAGAAGAAGACAATTAAAGTGAAGCAAGCATTAAAGACAGGTAGTTAGTGGTTTGATGTGCTTGATAAATGATAAGGTCCCACGCTAAGCTGAAATTAGTCGGCATTAGTTTTTTTTTTAATATATATAAAATGGTTCGGCCGGTTCATAAAAGGTATGGTAGATCGGTCAAAATCTGGAGCAGTCAAAAACTGGAGTGGTAAACCGTATATCTTTAAAATATAATAAAAGTATGGTTCTGAACCGGTTCAGCCCCAAACCGGTTTATACCCAGCCCAAGTAGTATGTGATTGTTCTCGTTTTTTTTTGGCTAAATTTGGGTCGATGGTATATTGGTATATACATACCTGTTTATTAATGTAACTTAACCTGTATAGTATTATACTGTTATATATATTATTTTACTATAATATCATATTATCTCAATACATACAAATACATTTATTTGCTTTTATTTATTTATTTT
This sequence comes from Chamaenerion angustifolium, assembly GCA_946814005.1. Taxonomy (NCBI): domain Eukaryota; kingdom Viridiplantae; phylum Streptophyta; class Magnoliopsida; order Myrtales; family Onagraceae; genus Chamaenerion; species Chamaenerion angustifolium. Next base: position 6,930,896 of record OX328270.1, read on the forward strand.
TGAGTATCCTAACAAAAAAAGATAACATAAGTTTTTTACGATATTATGATTTACGATTTTTGTGTGTTGAAAGTATATGTAAATTTATTTCTAATTATTTATCATATCACATGTAACTTGCATAGTAAGAAACTGATAAAAAAAAACATTTTTTAGTATATTTATTTAAAATAAAATTTCTGTGCAAAATGCAAATAAATAAATATCATAACGTAAAAAATAGATACTAGATCCGGCACAACTTGCAAATGAATAACTACTCCATGTGTTATAATTGTATGTAATCATATTTTGAGAAATTAAAGTTGCATAAGAAAACATATTATTTGTTCAATGTACAATATCGTATCGTGTCAAATTCATGTTCCCTCTATGAGTATGTACGTGTTGTAACATGTCGTATTACAAATTGCTCCGTTCTATCTCAGGTTACGAAATGAATGATCCTAATGATTGGAATGGAGGCTGCAAGGCTAAATTCGACTTCAGCCTTGCTTGCACCAATAATCAAGTCACATTCATAGAGATTCTTCATGCTGACTTTTACGGGTTTGATCTCGGCTACTTCCGCAACACCTCCTTCTCTACCTGCAAAAACGCCTGCATCTCGGATTGCAGCTGCCTCGCCTTCAGCTACAGATTCAACGGCGACCGCCTTTGCTTCACAAAATCCATGCTTTTTAACGGCTACCAGAGCGATGAATTCCCTGGAAATATATATCTCAAAATTCCATCTTCCCTAACTATAAGCCCTAATAACACGCTTCTCAAAGAGACAGAACCGGCATGCTTGTCTGGCCAAAACACGGTTGTGTTGGGGTCGCCGACTATGTACGATACCATAGCCAAGAAGGTTCGATGGGTTTACTTGTACGGGTTCGCAATCATCATCGGAGCTATTGAGGTCGTCTTCTTCATCATGGGTTGGTGCATTCCATTCAGGATACGAGGCCCCGATCCCGCTGAAGATGGGTACCGAGCTTTACTGGTTCAGTTCCGGAAATTCAGTTATGGTGAGCTCAAGACGGCCACGCATAACTTCAACAACGAGATTGGAAGAGGAGGATCAGGTTCGATTCAATATAGAATATATTTAAAACTCTACATATATATATATATAACAACATCTATAGTTGTAATCTAGCTAATATCCGATCGAAACCTATCTCCGACAGGCTTTGTTTACAAGGGAGAGCTGGTAGATGGAAGATCAGTGGCCGTGAAGCGTCTCAGTGATGGATATGGGTTCGGAGAGGAAGTTTTCTGGTCGGAAGTGAGCACCATCGGTAAGATCAACCACATGAACCTTGCTAGAATGTGGGGTTTTTGCGCAAAGGGAAGCAACAGACTATTAGTGTACGAGTTTGTAGAGAACATGTCTCTCGACAAACATTTGTTTGGTCGGAACAACTTCCTTCAATGGAAAGACAGATTCAATATCGCTGTCGGAACGGCACGGGGTTTGGCATATTTACACCACGAGTGTCTCGAATGGGTGATCCACTGCGACGTGAAGCCTGAGAATATACTTTTAGGAAGTGACTTCGGGGCGAAGATTTCGGATTTCGGCCTGGCGAAGTTGTTTCATCGAGGCGATGTCCGATCCAACTTCTCGAGAATTAGAGGGACGAAAGGGTATATGGCTCCGGAATGGGCTCTGAACCTTCCGATCACGGCAAAGGTTGATGTGTTCAGTTATGGAGTCACGATGTTGGAGGTGGTGAGAGGGGTTAGGGTTTCGGATTGGGAAGTGAAGGAGGGAGGAGATGACGAGGGGGTGCTCACTAGGTTTGTGAAGATGGTGAAGACGAGAATGTCTTCTGATGATGAGAAATGGATAGATGAGGTGGTGGACTCGAGGCTGAGAGGGCAGTACAGTGAGAGACAGGTCCGAGCCTTGGTCGAGATTGGTGTCTCTTGTGTCGAGGAAGACCGAACCAAGAGGCCGACCATGGACTCGATTGTCAATATTTTGACGCAATATGACGATGAGTCTAAAATAGTAGAAGGAGAAATAACGGCGATGCCTACTTAATAATTTTATGAGTTAATATGAACGTCATTCATGTATTCAAGTTTGAGGTAATATAACTCGTGTACAAAAAAAATAAATGATAATCCTACTATAGAAAATGTATCGTGTCACTATCTTAATTATTTTTAATAGCTCTTATTTTAATTTTATCAATTTTTTCATAGTAAGCTAGATAAATAACAAAATACCCTTAATTTTTTTAAAGAATAAGTTAAAACAATACAACCTTGACTTTACTTCAGTGTAATTGAGTCTCTAACCTTGAAAAGGTTATTAAAAATAACTCCAAAAAGAAAGGGATTGAGACAATATATTTTTATTCTTACTTCTTAAAGTATATAATATACTTAATTAATCTTCCACATAATTAAAAATATAATATTATTTAATCTTACTCAATCTATTATTCAATTTACAACATATTTAATATTATAATTGTGAAAATATTATTAAAATAAAAAGTATAAGAAAAGTCATCTCTCCTCTCGATACTTTTCCTTAATCCTAAAATACATGTCCTAATAATGGGTTAATCTCACTTATTACAAATCGAACTCCCTAATTCTAGTACATGACCTAATAATGGATTAGTCTTCAATTATTAAAATATAAAATAATACAATAAAAAATGTTTAATTTTTGCGCAGGCGGCTCATGGAAATTTTTTTTGGCCAAAACAACATAATGCATTCAAGTACCCGAAGTCGGGTTAGAGTTCAATACAATGTCCGAAATAATACATCTAAACAACGAGGTTGGTGGTGTAGACACCCAATCCATAGGACACAACCCCGATAACACAGCCTTTGCTAACCAGTCCGCGCAAAAGTTGGCGGACCGTGGAACATGTTCCCAAGAAATCTCCCCTATCGCAGAAGAGCGAAACACCGCATTCGACAAAATCGAGTCAATCCTCCAAGCGAACTCCGTTTGACGGATATGGTTGATGATGTTCAAAGAGTCCGTCTCGATGATGACCCGGGTCCAACCCTTGTCGATGGCAAGTTGGACCCCTTGTGCAACCGCCTCCGCCTCTATCTCGTCCACCGATCCCGCAAGGCGCAACCCCACCTAACCCCCACACACGGCTCCCTCGCTATCCCGAGCAATTCACCGAATCCGCCTTGTGAAGTGTTGCCCGCCCAAGCTCCATCACAATTAATCTTTATGACCCCAATAGGCGGGCCGATCCAAGCCCTAAACTGCCGATCCGAGCTCAGCCAAAGTGCGTGTTACCTCGTTATGGATCGCCATCGATAGAGGTTGGACGTTCTCGAACACGCTCTTGCACCTAGCTTTCCAAATTGCCCACGCTACCACCATGAGCCTCCGCCAATCTTTGGATCTCGCCATCCCACGGTTGCCCGTGAAGTTAGTCACCAAGGCTAACCATGCATCGACCGAAGCTTCACCAACATCCGTGTCCGCCCGATCAACATAGTTAGACCAGACCTGCCGAACCCATTGACAACCAAATAAGAAATGTTCTCTAGATTCAATAACGTGGCAAACCGAGCATAGACCATCAATATTAGCGCCTCTACGCATCAAGGAAACCCCAGTCGGAAGAACATCGTTGGCCAACTTCCAAATAAAGGCTTTGATCTTTGGCCACACCTTAGACGACCAAATCGCTTTCCACACCGAAGTAGGCACTGACCGCTGTGTCGAGCTTGGGTCGAGGATTCCACTTCGCCGAACCTGTTTATCATGAAGCGCGTGGTAGGCTGATTTGACGTTGATCGCTCCGTTCCTCGAGTGTGGCCATCTATGCATATCCGCGGCTTGAGCAAGAGGGATCGGGACCTGCAAAACAGCCTGAACATCATCCGGGTGGACCGCCTCGCTACAAGAGGGCTCATGGAAATGTCACACCATAAAAATGTTTTTTTTTCCTTGTTTCGTTTTTTAGTGTCTTCTCATTACATTTCAATATTCAAGTCACATGTTGGCCAAAAAAACATATTCAAGTCACTTTCATAAGTATGACATGGCTATTAATATCTCAAGTTTCTCAACGACCAGCCAACCTTGTGTGGATAATGGATATATACTTTTTTTATTTAAAAACTGCATTTTAATATTAAATCATGCAACAATTTTTTTTTTATTTTTTTATTTTTAATTTTGGGATTAATCTTAGATTTATTTTAAAAGATGGAGCATATCTGCTTTTAAAATTTGATTCGAGTTTTTTTTTGTAAATGATTCTACGAGTTAGATGCATGTGATGCGTAGACCTGCGTAAGATGCATTAAGGAATAATTATCTTGATACATGGCAATGTTAAATTTTGAAAATTTTAAAAGGCTTTGTGCATATCTAGGACAACTAAGATATGCTTAAATTTGCGTATAAATCTAAGTTTATTGTACTAACATATATATTTCTGTATATGACTCATTTATTATAAATCATTAAATATTGAGTTTTCATAGAAAACTTCATTCACTTGCATATAAAAGAGTGTTTTATTTTATCTCATTTATAGTCACTAGAAATTTCAAAGAGTACTACCTTAATATTTGCGTTTATAATTTTTTTGTAAGTAACTGTAAGTCTTTTTAGGAACAATTTAAGACCCCATTGAAATGAGAGCAATAATAATCTTTCTTTAATCTCGTATCAAATACATTTTTGCTCTAAGGAATAGAACTTATTTTTCTCAGAGAAAAATATATATAATATTGCGAGATATTTTTCTTTTGTTCCATTCTATTGTAATTTTGTAATTGTTTTTTTACAAGTATAACCGTTTGTATCAATTAAGTAAAAATACATAAACTTGATTCTAGATAGAATATATAGGAAAAAAACACTTTTTTTTTTCTCTTTAAATGATGTAAATTTTTTAAAAATATATAAAATGAAAGAGGAATCTCAATTGTGGAGATTCTCTCAATAGCATCCTACTTGTGAAATTTAATCTCACATGCAGACTTGCTATCGGTGATATTTTAAAAGTAGGTGTGTCACGATTCTTGAATTTTAAAAGTAAGACCGTCCTATTTAAGTCAAAAGAAAAATAGGACGAATATGTTTTTAGAGTTATATTGATATAAATTTGTAAGTTTATTGAATATTAAAATGCTATTTTTTGAAAATAAAAAACCACTTTTTGATGAATTAAGTTACATTGTTTTGGTCAACAATGAATAAAGTTACATAGTGTGAACTGTTATACATATTAATAGCATCTTCAAGGTGTATTGTATGATATTACTTAATACTTCTTATATTTGATCTATATAATTTTTTTAAAAACATGTGGTTTCAATATTTACAGAAAATAGTCAAAACGTTTCAATTTTATTTAAAAGTAGATTATATAGTTTACAAAAGTTTTAAATCCAATCAAAATAAATATTAAACTAACATCTATTATTGAATTTGTTATGTCATCAAGTATAAACGAGACTATGATATGTGACCAGATTCTCTCCATAAAAATATCATTATTTTTGGCCAAATAAAAATATCATTAAGATAAGAAAAGTATATGATTAAAGAATAATAATTTAGTAATGAATTGATAGAGGGTGACGGTTTGCATTTTTTTTTTTTTAATTTCCTGCGTGATATTCTAAAAGTAAAAGGTCTCATTATTCCGCAGCCCTATAAATTATAATACTTACTAAGTAATAATAATAATTTTCAATTATTTGAAAGTGAGAAAGTTTTTTTTTTTTTTTTTTGGCCATTCAAGAATTAATCTTGGTTACATCAAGAATCGATCTCGTGACCTCTTGCTTCTAAGCAAGAGGTGATACCGTTGGACCAAGTGTCCATTGGTAGTGAGAAAGTTGTTTAGGCCGGTTATTTGATTATCAGATAAAGCAGTTCTCCAAGCATCGGGTTGATCCATCACCAAAGGTGAGGAAACCTTTAAAGTTGTGAAGAGATTTGAAAAGAATTTTTGAAATTCCTCCGGAATAAGACCCTCATCAAAAATCCAATTTCCAATTAAATATTTAATTGTCAAGATCTTATCTCTTCTTATTTTAATAAGAGTAGAAATGTGATAGAATTTTGTGTTTCTATCCCCGTCTCTAATCCAATTTGTGCGCGACTTTGTAGCCTAAAGTTTTTCTTCCTGGTCAAGAATCTCAGACAGCTCTGCCTGTAGATTCTTTTCCAGAGTGACAATGAAATCATTTGGGGAATTAGCAATACACTTTTGTTCTCCTGATATCCTCCGAATGATTTTTTCTTTCCTATGAAAAACATTCCCACAAATTTCTTTATTCCAGGCTCTAGCTTTGACAGGGAAGTGGTTAATGGTCACTTGGGATCTTAAACCGTTTAAAGCTCCGGGACCGGATGACCTCCATCCGCCTTTCTTCCAAAAGGTGTGGAATTGTACGGGTAGCTCTCTGACGGATGCTATCAGTGAGGTGTTTAAAAGGGGGTATGTCCCTACAAGTTGGAACGAGACATTTACCTGCTTAATTCCAAAATGCAGTCAGCTAATTTGGTCTCCCAGTTCAAACCTATAAGTCTTTGCAATTCTATTTACAAGGTCATATAAAAAATTATGGTGAATAGAATCAGACCAGTTCTGAACAATATCATCTCTCCTTTTCAGACAAGTTTTGTCCCAGGTAGAAGGGGTTCAGATAATGTAATTCTGCTTAGAGAAGTGCTGCATTTCTCAAAGCATAAACAGGGCAAAACAGGGTGCATGATCATTAAAATAGACATTGAAAAAGCATATGATAGAATTGAGTGGGACTTCATCAGAAGAACACTCTTTTTCTTTAAATTCCCTGAGAAAGTCATTAAGTTGATTATGAGTTGTATTTCCACGTCTTCAATTGAAATTTTGTTTAATGAGGGGAAACTAGAGAAATTCTACCCGTCCAGAGGCATTAGACAGGGGGACCCTCTTTCTTCGTACATCTTTATTCTATGCATGGAATATTTCACGTTTCTTATCGATGAAAAAGTTATGCAAGGACAATGGAAATGAATAAAAGTGGGAAGAGGTAGCTTGACTTTATCCCATCTTTTCTTTGATGATGACCTCATTCTTATGAGAGAAGCGACACCTGAAAATTATAATTGTATCAACTCAGTGTTAGAAGAGTTTTGCGCCATCTCAGGACAAAAGGTTAATCAGGGGAAGTCAATCATGGTTTTCTCCAAAAATGTTCCATCTACCAAAAGAACACAGACCTCATTGAGGTTAAACTTTAGAACAGTTGAAAACTTTGGGTCTTACCTTGGTTTTCCTTTGGAATTGTCAAACTCGAAAGTTAACTCTTTTAACTTTGTTCAGGATAAAGTTAGAAATAAACTTTCGTGTTGGAGGGCAAAACTGTTATCGATGGCAGGTACAGTTACGTTGGTCAAATCGGTTTTGTCCACGATCCCCTCTTACTATATGCAATGTACTATGTTTCCCAATTCGGTGTGTAAAGAATTAGATAGGATTAATAGAAATTTTGTTTGGCGATCCACGGACCAGAAAAGGAAAATCCACTTGATCAATTGGGAGGAAATAACAAAACCAAAAAAATTAGAGGGACTTGGTCTGCACTCCTGGGTAGTTTGGCATGGAGATTGAAGAAGGAAAAGGCCCCTTGGGCTGTGATAATTAGAAACATAACGTTTAAGTAGGATGGAACTTCCCTCACTACTTCGAATAAAACGCATTGTAATTGGAAAGCAATTAATGAAGGTATGAACACCCTTAAATTAGGATCAGGGTGGGTGGTGGCAAATGGTAGGGATATTAAATTCTGGCACGATAATTGGGTGGGTAATCAACCTCTGAGAGCTGCAATGTATGGGTCATTGAACTATGAAGAAGACAAATTGATGGTAGGAGATGTCTTCCACAATGACGAGTGAAATCTAGATAGAACTTCTTTTGACTTCCCCAAAAATATTTTGGACATGTTTCGAGGCACTCCAGGGGACAAGACCAATGTCTCCTCGGACTCTCAAATATGGAATGTTACACACTCGGGGAATTACACTACAGCATCAACATATTCTCTTTTAGCAGGTCATGACACTAATAGTCAGGTACTTAATCAATGGGATTGGGTTTGGAAGATTCAGACTATCCCAAAAATTCAGTACTTTACCTGGTTGTGCCTTAAAGATAGACTAGCTACCTGCAAACTATTGAACCATAGGGGATGTAATTTGAGTCCTCTGTGCCAAATTTGTTACTCTGGGGTGGAGGACATAGATCACATATTGCGTGGGTGTGAGCATGCTAAAAAGGTGTGGAATTCAGTCAATGGGCCGCCAAATCTGGGGTATTCTTCCAACTACCCTTTGAATGAGTGGATCAAGTATGGATGTCATGAATCTGGAGGTAATATCCAAGAGGTTGAGTGGAAGTACTTTTTTTACTTATGCTCTATGGAACATTTGGAAAAATAGGAACTCTCTTATTTATAATGACAAACCTGTTTTTTCTTCTGTTTATAATTTATCTTTATCTCAGGCAAAGTTTCACCAAAATGTTTATCTTGAGACTGACATTGCTAATGAGTTCATTTCCATTGATATTAGTTGGGTTCCTCCAAAAAAAGGAATGGTTTAAAATTAACACAGATGGAGATGCTAAGGGGTATCAAGGACTTGCAGGAGCCGGTGGGATCATCCGAGACTACAGGGGTCAATGGGTTGCAGGATTCTCAAAGAATTTGGGTTGCTCAAACAGTCTTACTGCGGAATGTTGGGCCATCTGAGACAGACTGCTATTGGCAAAGACACTCAGATTAAAATCTATTCACCTTGAAACAGACACACTCTCAACCCATAAGGTAATCTCTGATGAGAATATGTCAAATCAAAAACTAATGATGAACTCATAAGGAAGCTATTGATGCAGTTCGAAAGAATGAAGTTCAAACATATTTTCGAGAAGCAAATGCAGTAGCGGATATCATGGCGGGTATGACGCTTAACCATCAGCATGTGTTTGAAATCCATAGTTCACCTCCGAAGGAAACTATTAACGCGATCCGAAAAGACGTTGTTGGCTCTTCTGTTTCGAGAATTGTTAAAGCTAGCTAGTTTTTCGATTGTGTAATTTTGAACTTGGGTGATTAGTTTGTCACTTATAGCAGTTTTTTTTAATCCATAATTATAAAAAAAAAAATCAATTATGACTATATTATTCTTATTCGTTCTTTATACCCAACTAATAGATTATCCGTTGGAAGACACGTAGTTCATTATATTTTAGTAGCTGATAGGGACGAAAAAAAAATCAGATTTAGACGAACTGAATCATAACAATTGTATCTCTTTTGGATGTAATATGGAATAGTTCATATGAATCATAAAAATAGTTTATAAATGGTAAATTATGCTATTTTTAAAATTACTTTTATTTTTATATATCAATATTTATTATTATTTTTAAAATATTTTAATTTTCATTATTTCTGTAGATCTTTTTATGCAATATCAAATTAATGGTTAAAATTTATAAATTTAAAATATTTTATATTAATCTTTTAAAAGAAGGTACAACCAAACCAAATTTAAAAACGGTTTTTGAATCGGTTCATAAGAGATTTGGTAAATCACCAAAAAAGTAGAGCAATTCGGATGAATGGATCAAACCGTACCTTAACACACTTTAAGTAAAGTACAAATCTTAAACTGATTCAGTGTCAAACCGGTTCATGCTCAACCCTACTTATTGACGTTGACCTTTGTTGTCGACCAGTACTCTCTATGCACCGTTGCACGACTTCATCTTCATTTTCCATGCGCATATGTGAAGAAATCAGGCAATGGAGATGAACGGGCGAAACCCTAGAACCGAAGGAAATGAAAACGAAACGCGGACTTGGGGATCATGTGAGGGTGTTCCTTCATCTGGACTCTCATCACCCTTAAATAGTAAACCCTAGCAATAATAAACTAAAATATACTTTACACTTTAACAAACTAAGTAAACACAAAATAGGTCCTCAAAGAACAGAACATAATACACAACCGAACAATAAGGTCGGATATGGAAAGATGGGCCAATATTGAGGGAACGGGTCAGAGACTAGAACGTAGCCCAATAAGCAATAAGAACGGGTCAGAAAAGAGAGTAAAGAAACATGCCTAAGAAATGATTATTATCCAGAATACCCAGCTTCCAACACTCTCCCTCAGGTTGTATCTTCACTTCCTTTCACTGACAATCTAGCTCCCCTTGTTCTCCAAATAAGTTCTTCATACTGATTTTATCACAAAAAAAATAATGTTGCAACCTTCCTAAAGCTTTAGTAAATAAATATGTCATATGATATCTGTTGGATCGTGAAATCCTGAATGATGATCTGGCAGTGAATTGAATACCAGACAAGGTTGGGATGACGCTTCAGCTCCAACTCCGGTGAACCTGCAAGTAGGGGAGCGCAACAGAGGGGGTGCCTCTAGGTCCCTCTCCGGTGCTTAAATGAGTATGTGTGTGTATAAAACTCAAAAACGTAAAGAACGTATGTAAAGCAAGGGTATTTATAGGGTAAGAGCGATAGAACCGTATATGGCAGCTGAATATCTTAGTGTATATTGTATTGCCGAAGATTCTGATCGTCAGTTACTGCGAGATATTGCAGTTACCAAATCTAATCCTTAGTGAATATGTGACCGAGATATGCGGGATATCGTGGCTACTTCCTTATTAACGGTTTTGTGGGACCAGAGGAGAGAAGCAAGGCTCTCTTCGGGGCGAGCACTCCCATGTCGAGCAGTGGAAGGTCGCGACCTAGTAGAAAATGGCGAGCAGTCTGGGAGCCTTTGGCGTCCCTATAGACTTTGGGCTCGATTCTGGATTACTCGATGGTGGGCCAAGTTTGGCTTGTACTTGGGCCGATCCGGTTCGGATGTCATGGGTTTACCCCCTCTATAGTTATTGGGCCTTCGAGGCCTTTTCTTACTGGGCTGTCACTATCGATACCCAACATTTGCCCCCGAAGCTTGATTGAAGTTCCTTCAGTCGAGCTTGATTTCCTGGTAGGGTTTTAGATAGTGACGTCTCTTGTAATGGTTCAGGACCTTTGAGACACTTCTAGCTCATTTGGCGAGCAGTTTCTTCTCTGTTCAAAGCTGAAAGAATATCCTTCCTTTTATTCCCTTTTGGTGATCACTCGAGGTGACCTAGGCTTATGGAAGTCTATCTTTCTTAGTTAGGCGATCATTACCTACCCGATGCATTTCTGCTAAAGCCTTATTAGTGCATAGGTGACCATCTTGTCTCCTTAGTGGACTTTTAGCATTTAATAACTGCTCAGTTGTCCAGAAATCGAACGGTCACCTTAGGCACGCCTGTCCTTTACTTTTCCGTAAACCTAGGGTAGTCTGACAGCTGTCTGTACCAGCCAACCGTTTGTCTCTTGGAATTCTGACATTGCTTCGGTTTTCTCCAAAAGGGTGCAATTATTCCTCTGCGTCGCTTCGATTTGCTCGTGGCGGTTACTCCCTTTTTGGTCTATATAAGAAACGTCAGTTTCTGTATTCTGTCTTTTACGCTTATCCACTCTCTTAGATTTTCAGAGCTTCATTGCGAACCTTTCCATTTCCTTTCCCAACCTTCTTCAGCCTTCTTCCAATATTTCCATGGCTCCCCGCGGTCAGAGAGTCAAGCACATGGCTCCCAAGGGCGCCAACAAAGCCAACACTCCCAGAAATGCTGATGTCCCCTTGACCATTAGGGATGAGGTCGTGCCCCCCTCAGTGGAGGAACAGACTGATTTGGGCAGGACGACAACCACTCCTGTGGTGGTGGACGGGCCTGAGCTGAACACGCCCATCTTCTCTCCGAAAGGTAAACCTTCGCCCTTTTACTGCTCTGCTTTGGCAATATCCTCTGTTTCCTTTGTTTTTTATACCTGATGTGCTATACTTGAACTGTTCTGAGTAGATGTCAAGCCTAACGAATTGAAGCCAGCGTATTTTAAGACCATGGTGGCGCTTGGTGGCTTTAATGCAGAGGATGCTCCTAGGTATCCTGGCTTAGGTCTGCATTTTCCTCACGACGGAGAGGTTTACGTTTATGCGGCCCAGGTCGATGCTGGGTTGCGTTTTCCTCTCTGTGAGGATTTGCAGACATTGTGCCAGTTTCACGCGATTCATCCCACGCAGCTCGTTCCGAATGCCCTCAGGATGTGGGTCGGTTTCAAGTTCCTGTGCATACGCCAAGAGTGGGAGTATTCATTGGCCTTGTTCCGATGTTTCTTCCGACTGGCAACATGGGTGAACCACCTCCACCATTTCCAAGCACGTTGGCCGAAGTTTTCAGAATGGGGAGGCCCTCAAGCATGGAGTTGGAATGTTCATGTCCGTCTGGTTGACGATTTTCGGACCACCAACTCCAATTATAAGAAGTGTTACTTCTTTTATAAGGGGGGGGTGCCCTGGAAATTGTTGATCCCGGACAAGGATTTCCCTCCTTCCTTCGAGGAGCTATCATATAGTGATCGGAACGCCATCGATGACCTATACCGGTCGCATCGGTCGTCCCAATTCAAGTCCATTCGCTCAGTGGTTGAAACTACTGAAAACATGCTTGAGATGGCAGGCATTCATCAAGCCACGCCAATCTTTGATGCTTGGGTAACTTTCTAACCTTTTTCCTTGTTTTATCGTTTGTAGGCAAGGTCGTAGGCAAGAGCCAAAAACTGATAGGTCTCTTTGATGACCAGGGATCGGCGGGACTGTCCTCCGACCAGGCATTGCTGAACTCTCCTCCTCCCCCTCTAGGCGTTCGTCCAAGAGGAAGTCTGAGGAGGTGCTTCCCTCGGCCACTGCTGACCCTCACCAACCAGGTATGTTGCTTTGTTATTCGTAGATTTAACGTCTTCATACTTTGCGGTTTTTTGTTTTTGACATTTTGTCTTGTTGTTTTGCAGAGGAGTCCTCGGCTGACATGGCCCGGGATCCTCCTCCTCCTCCCTCCAAGAAGTTCAGGAGTGAGGAATGTCCGGAAGTCGACCAACATCCTCCTCCTCCCCCTCCTGGGGGCCCTTCCGCTAATAAAGGGAAGGGTCTGGACGTTGTGCCCCCTTCTCCCTCTCCCCAGGGCCCTTCTGCCACCAAGGGGAAGGTTTTGACCTTAGCACCTCTTGTTCCTACTGTGCCCACGGTTCCTCCTAAGGAGTCTGGGACCAAGAAGAAGGGGCATGCTGCTTCCAGCTCATCGAGGGCTCCTGTGGAGGAGCATTGCTCCCTGGCCAGCTTGTTTCAGCCGCTTGAATCAGCGAATTCTCGGGAGACTTGGGTCCCTTGTGGGGACCTTACGAAGAAGGGGTACCCTCCCCAGAAGAGCCTCCGGGGTAGCCCGGATATGTGTATACGACTTCTGGACGGGATAATTCCCCCTACGGACCGCTCGATTGTTCCCACGGAACTTCATCAGATCGAGGGGTTCCTTCGGTCCCACTTTGAACGAGTGGTTTTGGTAAGATCTCATATTTTTATTTCGTAGAGTCCTTTCTTTGTCGTTCCCTTATTGTTTGTTGTCCTGACAGCTTTTATTCTATATTTGTTGCCAGTTCGTTCGGGAAGAGGTGATTCTTGGCCGTGTCTTCGGGGAGCTCGCCGACAAGTATTCCAGTGTGCTCGTCGAGCTGGAGCAGTACCGAAGCACGGGGGTCACTCCTGAGCAATTGGGGACTATCAAGACGACTGCGGATGCAGCGATCGCCTTGGCAAATGATACGCGGGAGGAATACCTCAGGAAGGAGCAGCGCCTCCTTGCTGATGTCCAGAAGAGGGAGGCTGAAGCCGCTGCCGCTCTTCAGGACTTTGACGCTCTTCACCTGTGTTTAGATCAGGGAGAGATCGTCCGAGTTCGCCTAGATGCTGCACTTAAGGAAGCTCAAGCGCAAGGGGCAGAATCGGAGGCTCGCTGGGTCGCTGCTGAGGCGCAAAGGGCCGCTGCTGATGCCCAGAGGGAAGCTGCGGTGGCCCAGATGGAAGCTGCGGAGGCTCGGAGGGAAGCTGCGGAAGCCCGGGGGATTGCCCTGGAGGAGGAGAGGGATCGGCTAGCTGCACAATTGAAAGCCGTCCCTTCGCCCCAGAGCGTAGTCGAGGCATTCAAAGCCTCTGAGGATTTTGAAGACTGCGCTCTGAAGGTGATGAAGTCGGCGATCACCGATTTTCTCCAAGTCCTGGTGGATGATGTCCGGGCGGTCGATCCCAATTTTCCCCTTGAGGAAGTTGGGTCCTTGAGGAGCTTCCTCCGGGGTCGTAACTCTCAGTCTACCCTTGTTGCTGAAGGGGTTGTTCCAGCTATGGCTGAAGAGCTTGTTCCCGAAGGCGAGCAAATCGTCCCTGCCCCTGAAGGCGAGCCAAGTGCCTCTGCCCCCGAGGATCCCCAAGCCTGAAGTCTCCATCTCTTTTATTGACAATATTTGCCTTTTGGATAGCTGTTTTTCTTTGTAATTTTTTGTTTTCCTTGTAATTATTTATTTGATTTAAGACTTGGCTTCTTTTATTGAATGCCTTTATATTGATAAGCCTTTTATTCGACTTTGAACATGCTTGGCTATTTATCCAACGTATTAATCATAATTACTCTTCGACTTCCTCTTGACTTGTAATGTCTTCGACTCTTGAAGTCTTAGACCAAGCATAAGTCGATCTTTCTAAGGATAATACTTCTGATACTTAAAAGCATAAACTTCTAAGTTCAAAGAGATATTACCTTCTTTGAAGTTTAGACCTTCGAGGTCATCCTAAGGCTTTGACATCCATAGTGATTGCCTAAAATTCTTTGTTAGCAGATCCCTTTGTTTGGTTTTGGCGTCTGCTTCTCATCTTGCCTAACTTTATTGCTAGGTCTTTTGGCCTGACTTTGGCGTCAGGGTTTTTTTGTTTTGCCTAGCTTTATTGCTAGGTCTTTTGGCCTGACTTTTGGCGTCAGGGCTTTTTGTGCCTGATTCGGTTATCAAGTTTTTGCCTGACTCTTGGCGTCAGGTCTTTTGAGGCCAAACTTTGTTGTTAGGGCTTTTGTGGCCTAGTTTTGTTACTAGGGCTTTTTTGGCCTAGCTTTGTTGCTAGGGCTTTTTGGCCTAACTTTGTTGTTAGGGCTTTTGGCCTGTCTTTGGCGACAGAACTTTTTGGCTTAGCTTTGTTGCTAGGGCTTTTGGCCTAACTTTGTTGTTAGGGATTTTGGCCTAACTTTGTTGTTAGGGCTTTTTTGGCCTGACTTTTGCGTCAGGGCTTTTGGCCTAGCTTTGTTGCTAGGGCTTTTTGGCCTAACTTTGTTGTTAGGGCTTTTGAGGCCTAGCTCTGTTGCTAGGGCTTTTGAGGCCTAGCTTTGTTGCTAGGGCTTTTGAGGCCTGACTTTGGCGTCAGGGCTTTTTGGCTTCGGCTTGCTTCGAGTGGACACGCTTTATGAAGGAATGGTTTTCTTTTATTGACATAATCAGTTTGATTACTAGCTATGCATAAAATCTTCTTAAATGCTCAGAATTAAATGGACGGGGTAACCTCTCGCCTTCAGTGGTTTCCAAATAGTAGGATCCTGGTGCGGCGATCTCTACTACTTTGTATGGTCCTTCCCATTTGGCTGAAAGTTTGTTTTTACTATCCAGCCTTGTGAATTCATTCCTTCTCATAACCATCTCCCCCACGAAAAATTGGCGAGCGCTAACTTTTCTGTTGAAATACCGAGCGGTCGCCAAGCGCATCTTTGCCTGTGTCTTTTCCGAGAGCCATCTCTTTTCCTCTTCTAAGTCGAGGTCAGTTCTGTGCTCGATCTCATTTGCCTCCGCGTTAAAGTGTAGGACTCTGTAGGTAGGCACTGCTAATTCAGCTGGTGCTACTGTTTCTGATCCGTACACTAAACTGAAAGGCGTTTCTCCTGTGGCCGCCTTAGGCGTTGTTCTGATTGCCCATAATACGTTTTCCAGTTCGTCTGCCCAGTTCCCCTTGAATGCTCGAACCCTTTTCTTGAGTCATGCTAAGACAACCTTGTTGGCTGCTTCAGCTTGCCCATTCGTTTGAGGGTGATGTACTGAACTGAAGCGATGGTCGATATGATACTCTTCACAGAGCCATTTCAACTCCTTTCCAACGAATTGCGGACCATTATCGCTGATGAGTATTTTGGGAATACCAAACCTGGAGAATATGTTGACCTGCAGGAACTTGATAACTTGGAATTCCGTTGTCGAAGCTAGAGCTTTCGCCTCTACCCACTTAGTGAAGTAGTCGATTGCCACTATAATGTGAGTACGCTGACCAGTGCTAATGGGAAAAGGACCCAATATATCGATTCCCCATTGAGCGAAGGGCCAGGCACCCGTCATTGGAGATAATAATGCCGATGGTCGACCCGATCGTGGTGCAAACTGCTGGCAAATTTCACACTTCTGTGTTAATTCAGCTGCGTCTTTTCCCAAGGTCGGCCAGTAATATCCCAATCTGAATATTTTCCTGCTTAACGATCGAGCGCCTTCATGACATGCTGCTGCCCCTTCATGAGCTTCTCGAAGAACCTTTTATGTTTCGGGCAGAGCAACACATCTCAAGTAAGGCGTCGAATAACCTCTTCTGTAGAGTTCTCCATCGATGATTAGATAACTGGCTGCGAGTCTTCTAATCCTAGTGGATTCGCCTTCGTCCTCTGGGAGGATGCCTTCTTTCAAATAATTCTGGAACGGGGTCATCCAGGTGACCTGTTCTTGAATGTTGAAGACCTCCGCTCTGTTTTCAAGGACTGAACATAGGGCCTTTTCCAGAAATTGCACATCCTGGATTGTCGCCCCTCCGAAGGCTAGCTTACTTAAAGAATCTTCCATCTGGTTTTCTTGGCGAGGAATGAATTCAATCGTGAAATTTGGGATTTCTGCGACCAGCTTTTTGGCAATGCCGAGATATTTCTTCATATTTTCTCCCTTTGCCTCGTATGCGCCATTAACCTGATTGACAATGAGCTCTGAGTCGCTTTTTACTTTAAGCGCAGCTATACCCATTCCTTTTGCTATCCAGTGATAAGAGCCTCATATTCTGCTTCGTTATTGGTCGCCGAGAATGTCAAGGCGATCGCATATTTCAGAGGCTCGCCCTCAGGAGGAATGAGAATTAAACCTACCCCCGAGCCTTCTTTTGATGAAGACCCATCCGTATAGAGTTCCCAGATTTGATTGTCGTTTGCTGACTGACTTGGCCTGTTTTTTGCCTCCGCTTGACCGTTACTCGTGCTTTCCACTATGAAATCAGCTAGTGCTTGACCTTTGATGGCCGTTTTTGGTGCAAATTTGATCCTGAACTCGCTGAGCTCGATCGCCCACTTGACCATTCTTCCTGAAGAATCTGGCTTCATCAGGAAGTTTTTGAGAGGTTGATTGGTGAGTACCGTGATGTCGTGCGCATGAAAGTAAGGTCTCAGCTTCCGAGCAACAATAACTAAGGCATAGAGATACTTCTCAATCTGGACATATTTTATTTCTGCTGAGTTGAACATTTTGCTAATAAAATACACTGGACTCTGAACATTATTCTCCTCCCTTATTAAGACAGCACTGGCTGCCACATCGCTAATGCCTAAATAAAGGAAAAGCTGCTCGCCTGGAACGGGTTTTGCCAGAGCTGGGAGTGTTTGAATATGCCTTTTCAAGGACTGGAATGCTTCCTCGCAGTCTGGCGTCCACTCGAACTTGCGGTTGGCCCTCAAGGTTTTGAAGAACGGGAGGGACCTGTCGCTTGCTTTGGAGAGGAAGCGGTTAAGAGTAGCTAGTCGGCCGTTCAGGCACTGGACTTCCTTATGGCAGGTTGGCGACTTCATTTCTTCTATGGCCTTTAGCTTTTCCGGGTTTGCTTCAATGCCCCTTTCGCTGACCATAAAACCCAGGAACTTCCCGGACTTGACTCCAAAGGTGCACTTTGCTGGGTTCAGGCGAACGCTGTGTCTCCTCATGCATTCAAAAGCTTCACGGAGGTCGGTGGTATGAGGATTGCCTTTGATGGATTTGATGAGCATATCATCTACGTAGGCCTCCATGTTCCTTCCTAGCATGTCCTGGAACAGTCGGTTCACCATCCGCTAATGAGTTGCCCCGGCATTGATGAGACCAAAGGGCATCACCTTGTAGCATAGAATGTCCCCGTCAGCATAGAAAGCAGTGTGGGCCTCGTCATCTGGATGCATTCTGATTTGGTTGTAGCCTGAATAGGCGTCCATGAAGCTCAGCATCTCATGACCCGAGGTAGCATCGACCAGCTGATCAATTCTCGGAAGGGGATATGAATCTTTGGGGCAAGCCTTGTTTAAGTTGAGGAAGTCGACGCACATCCTCCACTTGCCGTTTGATTTTTTGACCAAAACTGGGTTGGCGACCCAGCTCTGGAATCTTACTTCTCTGACGAAGTCAGCTTCAATCAACCTGCCGACTTCCTGCGTGATCGCCAAACGCTTATCAGTCCCGAATGATCTTATCTTTTGGGCGATCGGCTTGATGGAGGGGTCTATTCTGAGCTCATGAGAGATAATATCTGTGCTGATTCCTGGCATGTCGCTCGGCTGCCAGGCGAAGAGCTCTTTGAATTCCTTGAGGAGGGCGGTCATGGCCTCCTTCTGATCCTCTTTCAAGGTGGTCCCAATGCGCACCTTTTTGTCTGGACCATCGATCTCGACCTCCTCCAATTCCTCCATGGGTGCTGGCCGAGCCAAGTCCTCGCGGGGATCGGCCTCTGTCTCGATGGCGAGAGCCTCCCTTTGGTTCTTCCTGCGCAGACAGTTCACATAACATTGTCGCGAGGAAGGCTGATCTCCGAGCACTTCTCCAATCCCATTGGGAGTGGGGAACTTCATCTTCTGGTGGACAGTGGAGGCCACAATCTTATTTGGGTTGATCGTGGTCCTCCCTATGATGGCGTTGTAGGATGTAGGTGAATCGACCACCAGGAAAGTGACCGACACCTTAATGCTTTTCCACCCCTCGTCAAATATTACTGGCATGGTTATAGCCCCCAGTGGATAAGTTGTTCTTCCCGCAAACCCGATCAGCGGAAAGTCGACCCTCTTCAGGTCGCGTTTGGATTTGCCCATCTTTTCAAAGGCGTCCAGAAACAGGATGTCGGTCGAGCTGCCTCCGTCGACCAAAATCCTTGCAATATGAAAGCCGTCAATATCTGCCATAATGACCAGAGCATCGTTGTGGGGCGTGGTGACGTGTGCCAAATCATCTTCAGAGAATGAGATGACAATGTTCTCTTCAGGTCGGGGCCGCTTCCCCAACTGAACTGCCATAGAGATCTGAGTGGCGTAGACCTCTCTGGCGCTTGACCTCTCGCCGCCTGCGCCGAATCCTCCCGCAATCAGATTCACTCTCCTCTGGCTTCCAGAAGGCTCAGCTTGATCTGCAGGGGCTGGTGAACGATGTCTCCTGGGGGGCGTTCGACTTCGGTCTCGCCCTGCCACAAATTCCTTCAACATTCCCCCCTGAATCAGCCTCTCTATATCTCGCTTCAGAATCTTGCAATCGTCTGTCTTATGACCCTTGCACTTATGGTATCTGCAATATCTCTCGACATCCTTGCCCATGGGTAGCCCACCTCGACGAGGCATCGGTGGCCTCGCCAAGGATCTCCTCTCCATCTCGACTAGTACCGCTGAGATCTGCCTATTTAAAGGCGTGAAGTACTCAGGGACCTCTGGATGGCGAGGCGCTGGAAGAGACTCGACTCAGGGCTCACTTTCTTTTCCCTTCTTCTCCTTCTTTACCTCCTTCTTACCATCGCGTCGGGGTTCATGGGTTACCCTTAGCGAGGTCGTCAGGAGGTTAGCCTCGATGTTTGCGCGTTCAAGGTCTATGAAACCTTTTGCCCTGGACGCCAACTCCTCCAATGTCTCTATCTCCTTCACATGGTAGCTGTTTCGCAGCTTTCTCGAGGCCTTGTTGGCCACATCCAGACCTCTGTAGAATGCTTGAATGATCCCCCCATCCGAGATTCGGCGATCTAATTCTGTGACGTTTTGATGAAAACGCCCGTAGAAGTTGGACAGCGACTCTCCAGGCTGCTGTTTGACCGAGTCAAGGGCGACCACGCTCTTCAGCAACTGGCGCTCGCCCATATATCTCTCCAGGAACTTGCTTCTCAACTCTGCCCAAGTTCTGATTGATCTTGCAGGGAGGCCGAAGAACCAGGACGAAGCCGAACCCGAAAGAGTAGATGGAAATAGCAAAGCCAAATGATTGGGATCGTTTGACTTACCCAGAAGGGAGGCCTCATGCTTGTTGACATGTACGGTGGGATCTCCTCCACCGCTATACTCAGGTATGGCCCGAGCAACCACATCCTTCGGGATTTTGATAGCGACGGGCTCGTCGGTAAAAGGATGAGAGGACTGCTCCTTGAAGGGAGCCACGACTATCAACTGTCTTTCCTGGAGCCTTTTGTTGAGGAGGTCATCCATCTGATCCACAGTACAGTACATGGGAGAGGCTCCGGGTGGAGGAGGACCGGAAGGATTGGCAGTATATGCGGCTGCTGGCTCTTTGGTGTGTGCTGGAGGTAGGGACTGTTGACGTGACGTCATCTCCTGATCCTCCTGAGGCGTAGTGGGACCAGGATCTGCCGCTTCTGAAGGTGAAGGCCCTGTGGCAACAGGGCGGTGGTTTTCCTTAGGAGCAGAGGGATTGTTTTCCTGAGGAGCAGGGGCTTGGCGGAGCGCCTGTCCTAGGATGGCTTCCAGCAGGGAGACCATCTCAGAGGTTAAATTAATATCCTTCCCCGCAATGTGGACTGTCTGCGGTGCAGGGGCTCCGTTTTGATCAGCAGCTGAGGTTGGTCTTGAATCACCGACATGTTCTCGAGCTGTCCGCAGAGGAACATCATTAACTCCTGCTCGGCTGGAAGGTTCTTGTTGAAGCGGTGAAGCGGCGGCGAAATCAGAGCTATCTGAGGATCGCTCCCTAGTCTGATTCCGACGGTTGCTTTGGGATCGAGTTTTCATGGCTGAATTGCTCGTTCCCACAGACGGCGCCAAATGTTGGATCGTGAAATCCTGAATGCTGATCTGGCAGTGAATTGAATGCCAGACAAGGTTGGGATGACGCTTCAGCTCCAACTCCGGTGAATCTGCAAGTAGGGGAGCGCAACAGAGGGGGTGCCTCTGGGTCCCTCTCCGATGCTTAAATGAGTATGTGTGTGTATAAAACTCAAAAACGTAAAGAACGTATGTAAAACAAGGGTATTTATAGGGTAAGAGCGATAGAACTGTATATGTTAGCTGAATATCTTAGTGTATATTGTATTGCCGAAGATTCTGATCGTCAGTTACTGCGAGATATTGCAGTTACCAAATCTAATCCTTAGTGAATATGTGACCGAGATATGCAGGATATCGTGGCTACTTCCTTATTAACGGTTTTGTGGGACCAAAGGAGAGAATCAAGGCTCTCTTCGGGGCGAGCACTCCCATGTCGAGCAGTGGAAGGTCGCGACCTAGTAGAAAATGGCGATCAGTCTGGGAGCCTTTGGCGTCCCTATAGACTTTGGGCTCGATTCTGGATTACTCGATGGTGGGCCAAGTTTGGCTTGTACTTGGGCCGATCCGGTTCGGATGTCATGGGTTTACCCCCTCTATAGTTATTGGGCCTTCGAGGCCCTTTTTTACTGGGCCGTCACTATCGATACCCAACAATATCCTAATTTAATATGATGCAATTTGATATCATTTTTCAACAGTTTCTCTCTAATATAATGAGAGACTATTTCTATATGCTTAGTTCTTTCATGAAAGGCAGAGTTATTTGCAATTTGAATGACTGCACTATTATCACAGAACAATGTTACTGGTTTAGTTTTCTTCACACCCAATTCATCCAACAAATTTCTGAGCCATATTATTTCAGATAATACCGAACCCATACTTCTATGTTCAGCTTTAGCCGAAGACTTTGAAACAGTACTTTACTTTTTTACTTTCCACGATACAAGAGAATTTCCTAACATAATGCAAAAAAATTAGTAACAGATTTCCTAGTTTCAATTAGGGCTGATCATGGGACGGGCCGGTCCGGAAGGCAAGACCGAGACCGAAATTTCGGTCTTGCCTTATGGAGGACCGAGACCGACCTCGGCCAAAAAAGCCCGCCCGAGTCGGTATTTCTTGACTCGGGCCGGTCTCGGTCCTGGACCGAATCTACACCAAAAAAAAACTATGAGTTCACGGTATTCTTTAGTAAAAGGCGAAGGAATAGTTCACCTCTCAAAGAAATACTATGACCTCTATATATTCTTTAGTAAATTTATCAAGATGCACCTTTTATAGAGATAGAAAACCTCCAAAATCCACATTATTTTCGGTGTGGTATTATGAAAATCTCAAATACACATACATTCGGTTTGGGCCGGTCCTAAATGGGCTTTCGAGAAAAAAGCCCGAGACCGAGACCGACCTTGAAGAAAAAAAACCGCCCGTTCGGTCTCGGTCCTAGTCGGGCCGGTCTCAGGCCGGTCTTGTCGGGAATTTGGTCCTACAGTCTTTTTTGATCACCCCTAGTTTCAATGCACCCAGCCCAATCAGAGTCACAATAACCTATCAGTTTTGGATCATAATCAGAACTGAGCAATATACCTTTACGTGGCTCCCTTTTTATATACTTGACTATTCTTCGTGCATCTTCCAAGTGAGAAAATTTTGGATCCTGCATGTATTGACTCAAGTTCTGCACTGTAAAAGAGATATATGGACTGGTAATGGTTAAATACAACAATTTCTCTATCAGTCGCCTATATAGGCTCACATCATCTAGAAGTTTATCCCCACTGTTCAAATCCAAGTGCTTATCATATTTGATACTGGTCAGTTTCAGATAAGTCTCCATACGAGTTTTCGATGTCTTTGCACATGACATGCCAACATTTGATATCATCTCTAATGCTTTTTTTTCTCTGTGATAGCATTATACCTTTCTCAGATCTGACAATTTCGATGCCTAGGAAATACCATAGCTCTCCTAGATCCTTCATCTTAAATTTGGACTGCAAGACATGCTTCAACTCATTTATAAGTTTTTCCCTATTGTCTGAAATAAGCAGATCATCGACATACACAAGGAGTACAACTATTTGTTCTCCATCATGCTTGGTAAATAAAGAATAGTCCAATTTAGACTGATTATATCCTGCCTTAAGAAGAACATCACTCAGTTTTATATTCCATTGTCTTCATGCCTGCTTCAGCCCATAAAGAGACATTTTAAGTCTACAAACCAGTCCAACTTTTTTATCATTATCAAAACCTTCCGTAATGTGCATATATACCTCTTCGTCCAAGTCACCCTGGAGAAAGTCATTGTGCACATCCATCTGGTACAGTGCCCATTTAAAAATCGAGGCTAAGGCAAGAACAGAACGCACAGTATTCATTTTTGGCTACGGGAGAAAAAGTCTCAAAATAGTCTATACCGTGTTTTTTATTGTACCCATTTGCCACTAATCTAGCCTTATATCTAGATAGGCTCCCATCAGAATTATATTTCAGTTTGTATACCCACTTACACCCTATAACTGACTTACCTTTTGGGTCTGGAATCAGATCCCATGTTCGGTTTTCTTCAAGGGCCCTTATTTCCTCCTGCATTGCTTCAATCCATGACCTGTCCTTCACAACCTCAATAAATTTCTCTGGCTCAACCAACTTAGACATAGAGGTTAAATAACTTTGATAATTTTCTGACAGGTCATCATACGTCATAAAGTTATTAAGGGGATAAGCACATGAAGCATTTGTCACTTGATAATCCTTCATCCAAATTGGTGGCCTAATAGTTCTTCTAGACCTGCTTGTCACAAGTTTGGGGGATACTTGGGCAGGGGGGGGGGGGGTCATCACCTTCATCAGAGTCAATAGGGGAGTCATCATGTGAGGTGGTTCCATCTGAGTTGTGAGACTCATCATTTGGATTGTTCCTGCTCACAACATCATCCTCAGTTTGTACAACCTTTCAGTTGTCAACATCATAGGAATCATCATCTATATATTCCTAAAAGAATATGGGTAAATGATCAGACTTACCATTCGTAAAAGGGAACAAACTCCCATTGAACTAAACATCTCTGCTAATGAAAAACGATTATCAGTTAAATCATAGAGCTTTTACCCCTTTTACGTCTGAGAGTATCCCATTAAAACCGATGGGATAGCTCTCGAAGCTAGCTTATCAGTTACAACCATATTATTAGCATACGATAAGCATCCGAAGATTCTTAAATGACTGACATTCGGTTTCTTTTTATTCAACATTTCTAACGGACACTTACCTCCCAAGAATCTCGAGGGCATACGGTTGATTAGGTAACGGGCTGTTAGGATACAATCCCCACAGAACATATTGGGAATTGAACTCTGCAGCTTGAGCGCCCTTGCTATCTCGAGCAAGTGCATGTGCTTTCTTTCAGCCCTGCCGTTTTGCTGCGGTGTATAGGCACAACTACTCTGGTGGGAAATTCCCTTATCATGCAACAAACTATTCACTTGATAATTAAAAAATTCCTTCCCATTATCAGTTCTAAAGGATTTGGTCATCTTACTGAACTGGGTCTCTATCATGGCAATATATCCTTTTAAAACAATGAATACAACAGACTTAAATTGCATCAAGTGCACCCAGGTAACTCTAGAATAATCATCCACCAAGGTCAAAAAGAATCACTGATTATCATGGGTGGGACAATGAGAAAGTCCCCAAACATCAGCATGCACAAGATAAAAAATGGCATCTGTTCTTGATTGAGATAAAGAAAAAGAGTTTCTAACAATCTTGGCCTTAGGGCAAACATGACATTCTCCCCAGTGTAGTATCTTATTCTTGGTCAGATCCAAAGAATCGACATGTTCTAACACCCTAACAGAAGCATGACCAAACCTTTTATGCCACATCATCACAGTGTTAACCACAAAACAAGATACAACATAATCAACAATTTTGCAGGGCAATTTTACAAAATACAGGTCATACTTCTCCTAACCAATCCCAAATACCCTCCCATTTGAGAGGTCCTGCAGGATAGCAAGATTAGGGTAAAAAGACGCTGAGTAATTCAAATCGTTCGTAAGTTTTGTGATAGAAAGGAGGTTGTACTTAAAATCAGGCAAATATAACACATTCTGCAACTTTCTACCACACTCAAGAACCACATCACCAACACTATGCACACTAGAACAACCTCCATTGGGTAACTGAACTTTGGTTTCAAGAGCAGCCCTAATCTCACACAACCAATCATTTATGTTGGTCATGTGGTTGGTTGCTCCTATATCCAAAATCCAATGATCATCACAATACTGAAAAATAGAGTTTAAAGAGATACCAGTTGTATTCGTATGAGAGTCTGAGGGGGTGGTAGCACTTGCTTCAGAGGCAATGCTGCCTACTCTTCCTATAGTATGCAATAACTTTTCAAATTGCTCACGAGAGAATATAATCCCACCTTGTACTCCACCAGTCAGAGATACATCATTAGTAGAGTTATTAGACAAAAATTGCTCAACATCACCATTCCTAGATAAGGTAACGTTGGCTTTAATATTGTTGCCATTTGCCTTAAAAAAATCTCTATACTTGAAGTAATTGTCCTTGGCATGCCCCTTCCTTTTACAGAAGTCACATCCTTTGGCATAGCAACGGTCAACAGTATGTCCATGCTTATGGCAATGTGTACACTCAAAGTTCTGATTTCCTTTCGGCTTATCTACATTCACATACACATTTGCAGATTTTATACTAACAGTGGAATTCATGGTGGATGTGATACCCCTTTGGATCTCTTCTTGCATTAACAAATTATATGCTTGATTAACAGAAGGTAAAGGGGTCTAGAGGAGCAGGTAGTCACACTAGAATAATTTTCATTCAACCCCATCAAAAACTGAAAAAGACTTTGATTTTCCTTATGCTCTATATGTTTCTTAAACCCCCCCTCAATATGAGGGAGTGCACAAGCAGCATCGCATTCGGCCCAAATAACTGTAAGCTTTGTAAAAAAACAGAAATAGAATCTAAACCCTGACGAGCCATGACAATTTCCATAAGAAATTGGTAGGTCCTTGGCCTGCTAACCTTATCAAATCTCTCTTTAAGATCTTTCCAAACAAGGTAAGCATCTTCAGTGTACATCATGCTACTTTCTAACCGTTTCGGTGTGGATCGAGGGAAAAAGGGGATATTGTGATAGCAAACCCTAGCAAACTAAAATATCATTTACACTTTAACAAACTAAGTAAACACAAAAGAGGTACTCAAAGAATAGAAAATAATACACAACCGAACAATAAGGTTGAATATGGAAAGATGGGCCAATATTGAGGGAACGGGTCGGAGACTGAAACGTAGCCCAATAAGCAACAAGAACGGGCCAGAAAAGAGAGCAGAGCAACCTGCATAAGAAAGTATTATTATCCAGAGTACCCAACTTTCAACAATATGCCCAGAGATTAATTAATTGATTTTTCAAATTAAAATACAGTAGAAAGATGACATGGTTGAGTTTCACCTTCCAAAAAGAGTGGATGCTCCACTATACTAACCATATGCTTTGTCATTTATCATTATCATACAATTAAAATAAATGTTTAGATTAACCATATGCTTTGGAAGTACCTTCCAAAGGTACTACCGAGACCTTTCGAATCATACCCTTTAGATTGAAATCAATGTCTCTTGACCACCCAAGTTTTAACCCTCTAGTTCTTACGACTTGGGATGAGGCTAACCATTACCATTGCATGGATATACATCTCCAATTTCCTTGAGAATGTTGAAATTTGGATTAAGAAGGTGTTTGTTAACATGTATAGAAACAAGAAGCGTATTTTAGCCAGAATTAAGGGAATTCAACTTGGTTGGGCTTCTGATCTGAGCAACTCTCTGTTGGCTCTACATAAGACAATCACTAAATCTAGAACCAAGTAGATCATGACGGGGATCAGAACAATAAATTCTATCCTATAACTACCATTGTAAAAAAAAAAGAACAAATTGTGTTTTGGCTATAAAATTCAACATGGTCAATTGGACTGAAGATCCAATTGGTATCCAAAATTTGATTCAAAATGCTTTCACTAATATGTTTGCTATGAACAAGTTGAGTTCTAATAAATGTTTTGACAATCTTCCTTTATGACAAGGGTTAAATACCAAATAGCTACTTGAACTTTGGATGTTTTGCAACGAACTGCCCGAACTTTGAAAATTCAAAACGGGCTACCTCAACTTTGAAGAAGGTGCAAATAGCTACCTCCGTCCAATTTCTGACGAATTTCCGACGACTTTCTAACGACTTTCCGGCGACAATTGACGGAAACTTGGATGGAGGTTGCTATTTGCACCTTCTTTAAAGTTGAGTTCGGGTACTTTGAATTTTCAAAGTTCGGGTAGCTCGTTGCAAAACGTTCAAAGTTCATATAGCTACTTGATATTTAGCCATTATAACAATTCATTACCTCAAGGACCTTGTTAAGAGGCATCAACCACTTGTGGTATTCTTTCTTAAGTGAAACAAAATTTCATATGCCTTTTGGGAACAGATAAAGAGATCTCCTTGTATGAATGAGTCTATTGTATGTGTTGGTTTTTTAGATTGGGACGCACATTAGTGGGAGCTCTTTCTAATAAGATCAATATTGGATACTAGTCCAAATCATTCACTCTATGTATAGTAGTGCTCAAAGTTAGAAAAATTGGCGTAATTCTCACTCTCGCGAGAGCACATAAACTCTTTCGCCCTACAATTTAGACTGAAGTAAGTAGCTATGGAAATCTAGGTCACTGCTCGTTAAGTCGTGGCGTGTCCTCAACGTCCGGCAGACCGTGATCCAAACCTCAGGCAGATCTACTTCCGCTTTCGCTAAGGAAATCGTTCAATGAGATAACTTAAATATGTGTTTATGTTGTGCCCTAAATAATTACATGTTTAATATATTCCAACAGTATGTATCATCAAAAGGAGATATGGTTGGTTTGGCATTATGGTTGCGTAGCGAAGCGGAAGTTAGAATTCTCAAAGGATTACAATTGGAGGAAGAATGAAGCATTAGATGAAGATAAAAACTTGTATGCATTACTTCATAATTTAGGAGTGATGGATAGGGGTATCAATTTGCGAGTTGGGTCAACTCATGGGTCGTTTCAGAAATCGTGTGACCTAAACATGAACCGCCTAGTTGTATGGGTCAAGTTTTGTTACCCAAACCTGACCCGCGGGTCGGTAGTTCAACCCGCGGGTCAGGGACGATTGGTGGCCTCAATGTGATGAGGATCATCAACGAGCCGACGATAGCCTCCACTGGTTATGGACTTGATAATAAGGCGTCGATATCTGGGGAGCAAAACGTGCTTATCTTTGCCCTAGGCGGAGGAACCTTCGACGTCTCACTTATGACGATTAAGGAAGGAATCTTCGAAGTCAAGGCCACCGTCGGGTTGACTCATCTTGGCGGTGAAGATTTCGACAACTGACTGGTGAATCACTTCGTGGATGAATTCAAGTGGAGGCATAATAAAGACATCGATGGAAATCCTAGGGCTCTGGACAGGCTGGCGTCTAAGAATCGCATGCGAGCATGCCAAGAGGACTCTATCATCAACCACACATACCACCTTCGAAGGGAGGAAGA
Organism: Chamaenerion angustifolium; assembly: GCA_946814005.1. NCBI lineage: Eukaryota > Viridiplantae > Streptophyta > Magnoliopsida > Myrtales > Onagraceae > Chamaenerion > Chamaenerion angustifolium. The sequence goes on from OX328270.1 coordinate 6,959,527, forward strand.
AACAACTATTTATTAATTTATTATTTAATAATATATAATTATAATGAATCACAGGGTGACCTATACATCAAAACTTCTGACCCAAACCTGACCCGTTTTTTCACGGATCACCCACATGCTGAATCAATTTTTGACACCTGAGTGACGGATATTGAATATAAGAGGGAAATGCACACATGGAGTAATAAATAATAGAGGGGACCAAATCAAGTGGAGAATAAAGTTCAGCCATAATTTGTTTTTTGGTCAAATGCGAAATCTTCATTAAAATTGAAACATGACTAATTGGTCTAATAATAACAAAGAAAGAAGAGTAGACGGTGGTTCACACACCCAATTAACCAGACACATATCGCTCTTGGATTGTCTAGCAATCCAATTAGCACATCTATTTGCTAGTCGTCTAACCCACTTCCATGAGACCTCTTCGATTTGTGATGTGATCCCCTTTATCGTGTTTATAATGTTCCAGTCGCCAGTCCTGTTCTTGAGTTGTCTCATCAAGTTGTTTTATTAGTAGTTCAGAATCGGATTCGATGATGATCTTCGTCCACCCATGATGAGTCGCTAGTTCCACCGCTTGAAGGATGGCTCAGGCTTTCATGTTTATGGACGATGAGTCCCTCCTCGAGGATTGTATCCCCTCTATCATTTCCCCAGTCGAGTCCCTCACTATGACGCCGGTTCCGCCTTTCCCTGTTTTGGAGTCCCATGCGCTGTCGCAGTTGATTTTGAGCTTTCCCTGTTCCAGTGGTCTCCATTTATGGTGTTAACATACATCCTCGTTCTTTTCCGATTCCTTGCACCTCGTTTCCGCGGTGGCCCACGTCTCCTGTGCGAGTATGAGTCCACGTTCGAGTGTAAGCTGGGATTGCGGATCCTCCTTGTTGCTATATGCCCGACATCGTTCTTTCCAAATTTCCCAAGCCAAAGTTTCCACTTTAGTCTTGAGAAATGCACCCCCATCTTGTTTTTTTCGTGTCTCCCTCTGTTATTTCTTTCATCCACTCTTCCCATGTAGGTTGATGTTGTCCCTTCCAGCGAACTCCGATTCCTCCAAACCAAATCGGTCGGACCCACCGGCATCGCATCAACACGTGGTCGATTGTCTCCGCCTGTTCGCAGAACAGGCACGTCGGTGTCTCTGTTACGCCCCTCCGTTGAAGCTCCAATGTTATCTGTAAAGGAGGATTACAACTTCTCCAAATAAAGTGTTTTACCTTTGGGATTGTCGGGCCCTTCCATATTTGCCGTCACGCTTTTGGGTCGAGTGTCCGCGATGATGAGGCCTGATTTGTTGCTTCCGGTTCTCATCGATACATTAGTCTTTGGTAGACTAATTTTGGGTGTGTTATCCCCGATCTTGATGAGGGCCAGACCAGTTTATCCCGTGCTCCTGTTCTTGTGAGGTGAATGGCATGAATGACTTGTTTATCTCCTTCGTTGACATGGTCCCTTATTCAGCTTGTGTCCCATTTCGACCCCTCATCCCGTAGAATGTCTACGACCCTTATGTCTCGATCAGTGGGATGTGGTGTTCCTCCTCATAGTCGGTGCCCGTTGATTCCCGGGATCCAATCATCTTGGAAGCAGCGAATGTTCTCTCCATTTCCGACCCGCCATATTCCTTCCTCTTCTAGTATTTTCCTTCTCTCTAGAATGCTCGACCAAGCCCATGATGCTCGTCCTCCATTTTTTGCCTGAAATAGATTAGATGTAGGAAGGTATATACCTTTTAGTACCTTTGCCCAGTACGCATCTGGATTATTCTGAAGTCTTCATGCCGTTTTGGTTAGCATAGCCTCGTTGAAGGTGTTGATGTCTCGGAATCCCATTCCTCCTTTCTCCTTAGGCTTTGTCATATGCTCCCATTTTCGCCAGTTGATCGTCCGTTTATACATGAATCGAGTCATTATGCCCACACCACGTTTTAGGGAACTTTAAGAGGGTCATTGAATAGGTTGGGATGGCTGTTATTACCACCTTGAGTAGAATTTCCTTACCCGCGTTGTTTAGTTATAGGTTTTTCCATCCATTCATCTTGCTCCATATTTTGTCCTTCAGGTATCCAAGTGCCTCCCTTTTTGACGTTCCCCAGACCGTTGGAATCTCGAGGTATTTTCCCGCATTTTGTGCTTCCTCAATTCCCAGGATTAGGCTCATCATGCTTCGACTTTATAGTGACTTTCTGGAGCTTAAATGAATGCTTGATTTCTGGAGGTTGACACTTTGCCCCAGTGTTTGACTGTATCCTTCCAGGATCATTTTAAGTTCCTTTGCATTTCGTTCGTCAACCTTGATGAAGAAAATCGAGTCGTTCGCAAATAAGAGGTGGTGGATGACTGGGCATGTTCGTCTGATCTAGATTCCTTAAAGTTGCTTCCTATTGACTGCTTGCATGATCTGTCTTGAAAGCACATCAACCACAAATAAAAATAAATAAGGGGATAGGGGATCCCCCTGTTGAATACCTATTGTAGGGGAAAAGTTGTCCGTCTTCTTCCCATTGATGATGACCTTATATCTCACATTATTAATGCATCCTTCGATCCATTGGATCCAGGTTTCCTCAAATCTCATCCTACGCATGGTGTTAAAGAGGAAATCACATTCCACCCGGTCATATGTTTTGTTTATATCAATCTTGACTGCACATTCCTCTACCTTCGCTTTTTTGCTCGCCCTGAGGTGGTGGAATGCCTCATGGGCGACAATTATGTTGTCGTGAATTAACCTGCCTGCCACAAATTCCCTTGGAATGAAGTGATTAACAGTGGTAATATGGTTTGCAGTCTATTGGATAGCGTTTTGGACAACACTTTTATAAACAAAGTTACATAGGGCTATGGGTCGAAAATGAGTTGTTTTGAAAGGGTTTGACACTGTAGGAATTAGTACAATATCTGTATCATAAAAGCAAGGGTCGAGTGTACCGTTTATCAGATAATTCCTTATTGCATGAACGACATCTGGGTCCACAATCTCCCAATACTTTTGATAGAACAGCCCGGTCAAACCATCTGGACCTGGGGCCCTCCCCCCCCCCCCCCCCCCCCCCCAATTGGAAGGCCGCCCTCTTGATATCTTCTTCGGAGCACGGTTTGAGCAGTTTCCAATTCATCTCTCTTGTGACTAATGGCAGCACGCCATCATTCGATTGGGTGGCTCCCTCCGATTGGAACAGATCTTTAAAGTATCTTTCACATTCCTGACTAGTTTCCTTTTCTGATTATGTCCATGTTCCGTCAAATCGTTGGAGACTCTTGATTTGTTTTCTACTTCTCCTTTAAAGGGTAGATTAGTGGAAAAAGGTCATGTTTTTATCTCCCTCTCCTAGCCATCGTATCCGTGCTCTTTGACTCCAGTACGTTTCTTCCCTTCTCTAGTGCTCTGCCAGTTCTTGCTTAAGTGCCTTTACTTTCTCCTTTGCATGGTTCCTATTACTCTTCCTTTGTACCACCTCTATTTGCCTCATGATCTCCGCAATTTTAACCTTGTTGTTTTGGAAGTTCGCCTTGCTCTAGTGCGTTAGCTTCGTTCAGCATCGATTTATCTTCGTGTGGAGGGTGGGTCTACGGTTGGGTGGTGAGTTGGTTACCCAAGATGCTTTCACTGTTTTTTTGCATCCTTTATCCGCCATCCACATAGCCTCGAATCTGAAATTTCTTCTTCCCTTCATGTCGCAGTGGTCAATCTCCAAGGGTTGTGATCTGATCCGATGGTCGGCTTATGGAATATGGTTGTGTTTGGGTACCGATCTAGCCATTCGCCATTTGTAAGTCCACGGTCCAACCGTTCTCTTATCCGCTCATCATTGTTCCTGTTGTTGCACCATGTATATGGAGTGCCTTTAAATCCAATAGCTCACATAGATAGATCCGCAATTAGGGAGTTAAAGGCATCATTTTTTTTAATATTTAGGTCTCCCCCCGTTCTTCTCGTGCGAGTAAAAGATGTCAATAAAGTCTCTGATACACATCCAAGCCCCCCTTACCCGTCTTCCAATTTGCCGAAGTGTGAACCATACATGCATTCTTTCTTCCCATACCGGGTGTCCGTATACCCTTGTGTTTTTTGCTGCTTCATTGTTTCTTTCGAACCGGACCATGGTGTTTATGAACGGTGCGCTTTTCTGATTGATTGTGATGTCCACTTCCTTTCTCCACCATAGCGCCAGGCCCCCGATAGGCCATTTGGTTCCACATAACATTTATTCTCCATTCTGAGCTTCCGTCTTACTCTTTCACATAATCCTTCTTTATTTTTCGTTTCCATTATGAATATTATTACCGGTTTATTCCGCCCGAGCTCGGTTAGATGGGGAATTGTCAGGTCCGATCTCAACCCCTGGCAATTCCACACTCGAACACTCATTGGGCACCCGTGGCTGTGTTGGGACAGCCACCGGAGCCCGTTTCTTCAGCCATCTTCTGGTCTCTTCCTTTTGATTTCATCTTTCTTATGGTTCGGGGTTTCACCTCTTTCATTGTGTTTTTCCCTTTGTGCATAGTTGACTTTTCTTTCTCTTTTGTGCTTGTCTCGGTCTCCCCAATCCCGTACTGAATACGGAGACATCTCTTCTTCAGTTGTTCATCTCCCATTTCTTCTTCTCTGTCCATCTTCTCTAGTTCCTTACACTTGAGGGACATCTTGCAAACCAAAGGGCTCAAACCCGTAGGAGAGGCTACTATGCATTCCCGGATTGGTGAATTGTTATCATTTGGGAATTTAACATAGTAATCTTTCCTATCGGGGCTGGATTATATATTCTTCCGCGGGACAATATATCTCCTTAGGGGGGGGGGGGGGCTGATGGGGTTGCTTATTCGGGGGTAGTCAATGGGATCATGTACTCGACCTGTATGTTGTATAGACCCCCTCATCTATTTGGGTAGTGTCTTCCTCCTGTGTAGGTTCGTCCCTTCTCGGCCGTGAGCCCTGGTCGAGTAGACTGATCGAGCTGTATGGCTGTTCTGCTGTTCTGGATGATCCCCCACTGATATGTTCGCCCCAATCTATGTTTATCTGAATTGATTCTCCTAGCACCAGGTTGTTGGGTTTATGTCCCTGCCCAACATCTGAGTAGCTATGCCCTACCTCACCTTGCATAAGTGATCTTGCAACTTGCCTCCAGTTATGTCGATTTTCGCCTGATGACGATCCACCCCGTCCCTTTCCAACCTCTGCCCATGTTGTCTCGCGACGTCAGGGTCGCTCTGCCTGAGTGCATGGCCCGTAGCATGGCTAATTTGGATTACCCTCCACCATGATCATTGTTTCATTACATGCCCTATCTGTGTGTCCCATGCATCCACAGCTAAAACAAATATCTGCAAGTCGTTCATACTTAACTGATGCCCAACTTTTCACTCCATTCGATCTTTGGTACCAAAAGCCCAGCACCAAAGGTTTGCTTCCATCCACTTCCAAATTAATACGCAAATAACTCCTATCCAAACCCCTAGGCCCCTTAATACTATCAATCTTAGCATTTCTACCCAGACTCTTCCCAATAAGTATGGCATTTGATTCATTCATCTTTTCTAATTCCAGGTCACGGGGATCGTTGAACTCGAGAATTGTGATTCCATTGCCCATGTCTGTGATACTCACACATGTGTATCTATGTCAGACGCTCTTCAAGACCCATTGGACTGCCATGGACTTGATCAATCGATCACAGAGGACCTTCCCCACGCACCTGAGCCCGCACTTCTCGTCAGTTGAGCCCTGGAGGTCCAATGTGATTCTGTTCGGTGGTGTTCTGTCTTCGGTGTTGGTCGAGCTGCTGGGGAGCCTTCATCCCGGGATGTCGCCCATACTTAGAAGACCTGTAATGGAAAACAAAACAGCAGGAAATTGCACTAAAAGGGAAGTCAGATTTGGTTAGGGTTGTCGGCTGACCCGGATTACTCGCACGGGGTAGGGTTAAGGTGGCTGTTGGTTTTATGCGGACGGTGTGGGTTGCGACTTACCGGAGCCAATCGATGAGGATTAGTCGGCTGTGCTGAGGAGTTCGGTCGATTGGAGCTTTGGGCAAGGAGTTCGGTCGATTGGACGTTCCAATTGATTCTCCAGCTCAGTCGCGGAGAGGTTGATGGGACTATGTGGCCAGCAAGACAGAGACGAGTCGCTGTAGGCGGGATTTGGTCGCTGCTAGCCGCGGGTGAGATTTCTGGAGTGGTCACGGTGGTGGGTTTTGGGGGTGGCTGGGCTGGTTCGGGTTGGGTAGAAGTTGGTCGGTCGTGGGTTCGTGCTCGATGCCTGGCTGGTTATTACCGATAGAATCCTTGTTGTTGTACGGAAACCCACACTTGAGGGCTGAGGTCATAGCTAGATCGGCGCGGACGGACAGCCCCGGGATGGTGACCTAGCCACTGCAGGGGAGCGTTTGGAGGGATCTTGCAGTGTGAAGGGACGCCGCCCTAATTTGTTGGACTGCGAGGTTGCTTCGGTTAGATGGAAAGCAGTCGATGGTGGGTGGCTGAACGAGCTTCACACAGTGAAGACAATACTCACTACTGGAGCGGCGACGACAGTAGAAAGCGGTAGAAAATCGGGACAAAACCCTAGTGCAGTGCAGGGAGAACTTCTCTAGGGAGAGAGAGACATTTGATACTTAATTAAGTTCGACCATAATTGACTATTTTCTTTCTGCATCTACTACAGAAGCCTATTGTATTACTACTAAGTTTACTATTTACATCACTTTATATTCTATCATCACCTCTACTCTATGTTCAATGATGATTTTGTTAATCTCCTGCTTGAATCCTCAATCCAATTCCACTTGTTCCTTTTGTGTTAAAGTTTGCAAATAGGAGGATGGATGTGGAAATAGTGGTAAATTAGGGTAAACTGAAGTTAACGGAATGACCTAATTGGTAAGGGAGATTCTATTTGCAGACCATCGACTACTTTATACATACCATTTTTGTTGAAAGACTAAAATACCCTAATAGCATTTTACATATTTGTCCTTACTTATTTTAAGGAAATTAATTATTAAATCGACCTCGTATTTTCGTAGTTACTAAATCGACCCAATATTATCAAAATAGTAAAAAATTATGTTTCTAGCAAGTTTTGAACCTTAGACCTCTTACATACTAGTAAAAACTTTTACCACTATATAGTAATTCCAATTGCTTTCTTATGTACTTCAAATATAATTATTGAAGCAACTCTCATATTATTGTATTAAATATCTCATGTTTAGTTATTGATGCTCTTTAGTAATTAACATTTGTTCAACGTTGTTTGTTTAATAATAGTTTTAATTTAATTATGTATCTACTAATCAAATTTTTTAAATGATTGAAAAATAAGTAATTTTCTAAACTTAGTATTTATAGATTACAAGAATACTCATTTTGAAAATATTTTTTCAACCATCTCTAAAAAAATCGGAAATACTATAATATGTAGATAATTAAATTAGAACTGTAACACATATGATGTTAAGTTTCAATTTTCCCATCATCCATAAAATTTGGTCAAATTTATAAAAATTGACAAAAATTACCAACACTACTTTGACCAAATTTTATAATCGATAAGAAAATTGAAACTTAACACCATATATGTCGTTAGATTTCTAATTTAATAATCTAAATACTATAATCTTTTTTTTTTTTTATAGAGATGGTTGAAAAAAATATTTTCAAAATGAATATTGTGGTAGTCTATAAATACTAAATTTAGAAAACTACTTATTTTTCAACCATTTTAAAAATTTAATCAGTAGATACATAATTAAATTAAAACTATAATTAAACAAACAACGTTGAACACATGTTAATTACTAAAGAGCATCAATAAATAAACATGATGTGTTTAATACAATAATATTAGAGTTATTTCGATAACAATATTTGAAGTATATAAGAAATTAATTGGAATTACTAGTATAGTGGTAAAACTTTTAGTTAGTATATAAGAGGTCTAGGGTTCAAATCATGCTAGAATCATAAATTTTTCACCATTTTAATATATATGAGGTCAATTTAGTAACTACGGAAATATGAGGTAGATTTGATAATTAATTTCCTTAAAATTAGTAAGGACAAATATGTAAAAAGTTATTAGGGCATTTTAGTTTTTCAACAAAAGTGGTCCGTATAAAGTAGTTGGTAGTCTGCAAATAGAAATTGGTAATAAAGGTCCAAAATCACCAACCATGCTTTTATAATAATAAAAATAATAATAATAATGGATTAAGAATTATATACTTCAATTTAATATTATTACTATAGTCACGAAAAAACACAGTCTAAATGTTTGTAACATTTGAGCATTATTATATTTTAAAAATCTCAAAAATAATTTTTTTAATGTTACAAGTAAATTCTAAAGTGTTCTATGTGTTATAATTGGACACTGACTAGATTCTAACTCGAATTTAAGTTTTAATCAACACCAACTCATCCGAGATTTGTTTGGGTCATGACCTAAACAAGTATGAGACCTTTTTTTTACTTCATGCTTTTCATATTAAAATACATCAATACAATTTATCATATATCATTTATATCTATATCAACATTTGTATATTAATTTAGTAAGGGTATATAAATGTTTTGTTTTTGGCCAAAAGGTTATATAAATGATGAAAACTGAAAAGTAATTTTGTAGAATATTTTCTCTTTCTTAAATATCAAATTCATAAATTTTAATGGGTCATGTCAAATATATATATTTCATACATTTGTGCATTTGTGCATTTGTGCTTTACTATATGTCACTTTAAAATCTTACAAAATATTTCATCAATTATCTACATATATTATAAAAGTTCAATCATTACTCTTTATTTTACATTAAGTATATTTATGATTTTTTTTCTAAAATTTGTTTTATTTAAATATTAAAAAATTATAATACTATTCTTTGTAAAAATCAAGTATGTGTATGTATAAAGAAATTTTATAAAAAACATAAATTTTAAAACTAAATTAAGGATTTTTTCATATAATACGATTCTAAAAATAATAGCAGCATAACACGATGTACCTAATTTATAATTATATATACAATAAAAAAAACAATATTAGTATTATAGTTTCTTAATATATTATTTATATTTTATGAAAAAAAATTTTGATATATTTATAGATTCCACTTAGTTTACTAATTTATAGATTCGGTCTATTTTACTAATTAAAAAATACCGTTTATACAATTAAAAAATACCGTTTACTAATTTAGTGTTAGTAAAAAAATAATAATAAACTTACTTTATGCATTATAAAAACTAAACCACAACACGCGCTACGTGCGTGCACGTCGTCGTAGTTGGTCGTATGTGAGGTGTTACGAAGGTATGATTCGGTTGTTATGACTCCTACGATAAGAATAGTACGAGAATTAAATATTTTATTAAAATATTATTGATGTAAAAGTAAACTTAATTTGCATAAAATAATGAAATAAAATTTAAAAACGCTAATTATTTTTAAGAAAATGATCGAGCAAGACAAAAAAACATTACTAAAGAAAATCCTGGTTGCTTGAGCAATTTCTTAAAAATAAGGGTTAAATATCAAAACTCTACCTGAACTTTGGAGGTGTTGCAACGAGCTACCAGAACTTTGAAAAATCAAAATGGGCTACCTCAACTTTGACAATGGTGCAACAGGCTACCCGAATTTCTGTCAAGAGTTGTCGGAAATTGGACGGAGGTAGCTCGTTGCACCTTCATCCAAAGTTGAGGTAACTCGTTTTGATTTTTCAAAGTTCGGGTAGCTCGTTGCAAAACGTCCAAAGTTCAGGTAGCTACTTGGTATTTAACCCTAAAAATAATTAGAGCTTTTAAATTGTATTTCATTATTTTATGCAAATTAAGTTAGTTTTACATCAATAATATTTTAATCAAATGTTTAATTTTCGTACTATTTTTGTATTATCCTAAGAGTCAGAACAATCTAACCATACCTTCGTAACATTTCACATGCGACCAACGACAACGACGTGCACACGGGTGACGCATGTCGTAGTCTAGTATAATCAATAGGAAAATACACTTTAGTGGATTAAAAAGCTCACTTAAATTTATTTTTTCAATTGTGTATGTATAAGACATATATCTACATGTTACGAATGAACAACCCTTTATTTACTATTGTAAATGATATATATATTGATTCAAGTTTTTCTATAACTATTCAATGAGTGTAAATAGTCTCTTAAAGGACAATATTATGTATAGTGATACAAAATAAAATTAATAGTCAACGAAAAAAAACAATTTAAATTAAGAAACACTATTACATGAAATTAAGATATACAATTATATTCTTAGAAATTTAAAAGTTCATTGATCTAGGTAACAAAATATTTATGTAGATTACATTTCGAGTATGTATACCTATAATTCATTCGAAACCTCATTTCTTAACCAAAATTTTTGTTGTTGACTGTGTGGTGTCACGTGATAATATAATATATAAATGACTATGACTAAAAACATGGTAAAAAAATATATGCCGACGTTTGACAAAGTTTTACTTTGCACTTTGTTTACAGTCTTCACAATATTAAGCCCTACTGAAAACAGTTTACGGAACATTTGAAAATCTAAGTGAACTTTTTTGTGATTTATTTGACATCTTGAACTAAATGTTTTAGTTAACTTATATAGTCCAATAAGACTTCTGCATAAAAGCGATTACGCATAAAATCCTCAGGATTTGAACCTGCGCACTTTGATATCAATCTATTCGACGAATATTGACATCAATCTTTGACTGTTGCCTTAGCCAATATCGACCTTAATCTACTCGCCTTGATACCGATATTTTCCAACTTGAACAATTTTTTCCCAATACCATATATGATTTCAGACGTACGCCTTAAATGATTCCAAACTTGTGAGAGAATGCATTCAGTATACATTTAAGATATCTTAACACACTCACTACCATTTCTATGAAACATATATTACAAATCTATTGTGGCAACGTTAAGAAAATTTCAGTGATATTTTTAAAAATAAAATAAAATTAGATATTTGATTAACTTATTCCTCATTTTCTACTTTGATATTTTCAAAACTTACGGCGTGTTAAGTGTTATTTAGATTTTAATTTCAGATATATTTGGAAAAAAAAACTATACTATTTACTATTTGTTTGAGTATTGATGTGCATGTGTATTACATAGAGTTATTAACCTTCAAGTTTTGGTATTAAATACTCATACACTCTTAATTTGACCAATCCTAAAAAATCATTAAATTCTGGAAAAACAATTAATAACAAACTCTAAAAATTAAGTTTACTTCACTTTTTGATACTCTTGAAAGAATGTACATATAAACTTGAGTATTTTGTATATATTAATTATTTATATCTTTATACATAATATATTGCTTAAAATAATTAAATTCTGAAAAAAAAAAAAATTAATAACAAACTCTGAGAATTAAGTTTACTTCACTTTTTGATACCATGGAAAGAATGTACATATAAACTTGATTATTTTGTACGTATTAATTATTTATTACGTTATACATAATATATTGTTTAAAATGATAAATAATTAATACATACAAAATAATCAAGTAACAAAAAGTAAAGTAAGCATATTTTTCATAGTTTGTTATTTATTTTATTATTTAATCCAAACTGTGAAATTATAAACTTAGATCACCGTCGTCATAAAAATCTCATTTTCTCAATAAATTTAGAGAATTTAAACTGAATTAGAATCGATCAACAACCCTAAAGAATCATTAAATTCTAAAAAGATAATAAATAACAATTGTAGAGAATCTATAAAAGTAGGGGTGTCAAAACGGGTCATGGGTCGACCCATGAGTCGTGTCGACCTTGGGTCGTGTCAGGGACCCTATGATCCAAACACGACTCGTGTAATAGTATGAGTCAGTTTTTGAAACTCAAACCCGACCCGCGGGTTAGTCGGTCAATCCGCATGTCAGAATGACCCGTCAGGAATGGTAAGGGTTGGGTCAGATTGACTTGTTTGACCTCCCTGACCCGCGAGTCAGTATGACACGTTCGATCGACCATTTCAATAAAAATCAGAAAAATTATAAATAGGACGGGTCACGGGTTGACCTGTGGCTTAAGACTTCTGACCCAGACCTAACCCGTGTTTTCACGAGTCATTCATGGGTCGTGTCTAAATGACCCATGAGTCAAAAATCCTGATCCAAACCTGACCCGTGGGCGGGTCACCCACGAGTTGGGTCAGATTTTGACACCCCTATCTAAAAGTGATATTATGGTGATAAAATATTATTATATTGTTACAAATTTAATTTTTTATTGAGACAATTTTATAACAAAAAAAAAATCACTTGAGTAGTTAGAGCAATAAATATAAATTAAGTGTATTAAAAAATTATTTGAGGCAAATCGTTATTGTATGACAATGATGAATTCAAAGCAAAGCTTTAGCAGGAGGAAGAAGAAGAGTATTTGTGATGGACAGTTTTGTAATTTCAAAATGTAAAAAAGTCACGTGACAAACACATGATAGGATTTCTGTTCGAATTTAACATCAATTGGACGGAAAGGGGAAATTTTTCATCCCACCCAAACATTAGGACTAAAAATTAAAATTTTAAACTTTAAGAGGATAACTTAAATTCAGCTCAAACTTTAGAGGTATGTTACCATAAAATATAATTAATTTTTATATTGTATAGCTTTTGATGAATTTTAATATATTAAAGAACTAAAAGATGGTCAATAAACATGATATTTGGATAAATTTTAAGTTAATTTGGACGTGAAAATGGAATTTGAATCAGGTTAAATTGTTGGAATTTTAATTAGGGGTAACAATCGTGTCGTGTCATTAATCGTGTCATTTCTAAACATGTCTCGTGTCTAAACGGATAAATCTTAAACGTGTTTAAACATGTTTTGTGTCTAAATGTATAAGTTGTTAATCGTGTCTAAACGTATAGATTTGTTTAGACACGAGATCCGTTAAAGTCAAACCCATATACGTTTTGAAGTAGATATATACACAAATTCATACATACAAAGTAAGGTCTTCAAAGTTCAATATTAAAAAGTAAGTGAGTATTTCAATATTTCAACATTGAGGATTTATAGAAATTACATTATTTGAAAAATGGTTAATTACAAAAAAGTAGTACTCAATTTATGGTTATTTTATTGAATATTAAACCAAAAATTATAAATAATAATAAATTAAAAAGTTTTAAGTAGACTAAAATTTGAATAATTTTTTAATAATCAATTTTAATTAGAACTTGTATTATTAGAAGGTTGATACCAATTTTCAAAGTAAATTTAATATTGAATTTTTTATTAAGAATAAAATATGCTTTGATTTTACTAATGCTTTGTTTAGAATAAAATATGCTTTGATTCTACTAATGCTTTGTTTCTACTATGAGTAAAACTTGACTGCTGGGAAGAGAAGATACCAATTTTCAAAGTAAATTTAATATTGGATTTTTTTTATTAGGAATAAAATATGCTTTGATTCTAATAATGCTTTCCTTTCTTTCTAATAATGAGTAAAACTTGACTATGGCTCGCTGGACTGTGACTGAATTGGGAAGAGAAGATGGGTTACGGCCGGGATGGGAAGAGATGGGTTGCTTGTACACTCCCAAAAATGTTTATACACTCCCATAATATATATTTATACTTAATTAATATATTTAATTTTTAATTACAAATATTTATATGTTCATACTTATTATTTATCAAATATATAATACTTGTTCATACTTGATATAAATTACTAATCGTGTCTAAACGTGTGGGTTGTTATGTAATTACAATGTAAATTTGAAAGGGTCTCAAGTTAGGAAGCAAAAATTTGTTGAATGTGTGAATTATGCTTCCCTGAATTTAAAAAGGGGTATGAGGCAAGATGTGTCAACTCGTTGGAATTCAACATTTCTTATGTTGGACAGTGCTTGTTATTTCCGGTCAGCTCTGTTGCATTTAAAGTTGAGTGATTCTAACTACACTAGCTGTCCTAGTGAAGATGAATGGGAAAAACTTGAGAAGATAAAGAAGTTTTTGGCTACATTTTATGAAGTTACTCGTATATTCTCTGACGTGAAATATCCAACTGCAAATTTGTACTTCCCTTCTGTTTTTAAGGTGTATGGTGCGCTTAGAGATGCTGTGAGTAGGGATGATGACTATTTGAAAGTGATGTCCGCTAAGATGGTGGGGAAATTTGAAAAATACTGGTCTGAATTTTCTATAATTCTTTGCATTGCTGTTATATTTGATCCTCAATATAAGCTTCAGCTTGTTGTTTGGAGTTATGATAAAATGTTTGGAAGTAATTCAAGTGAATTTGAAAGGGTTCGGAACGCATTGTTCTCTTTGTTCAATGAGTATAAAGTTTGGTATGAGCAACTGTCTTCATCGAGCAAAACAGGAACTTCAACGTCTCTAGATGATCAAAACTTGGATATTGGAGTCAATGACGATGTGTTAGAGGTAATAAATCCTGCTTGTATTTTTATGTATAATATATATATATATATATATCAATGAATGTTTTTTTTTATATTGTTATGATAGGGTTTTGACTACTTTGATGAGAATGAGTATGAACTGACATCCAAAAAGACTGAGCTAGAGTCTTATCTAGAGGAGAAAAGGATGGACCGAAGGAAAGAATTGGATGTGATCGAGCATTGGAGAAATGACGAACTCAGGTATCCTGTTCTTGCAAGAATGGCTCGTGATATCTTGAGCGTACCAATTTCCATGGTAGCGTCAGAGTCGGCTTTTAGTGGTGGAGGTAGAGTACTTGATCAATACAGGAGTACATTACGTCCAGAAGTTGTTGAAGCGTTAATGTGCTGCAAAGATTGGCTCTATGGAGATAAAGGTACTATTTAATTCTATAATGTTTTCCTTGTTTGTTAGAATTTTTTTGATCTTATTTCATTCAATTGATAATAGATAGTAGAACGATTTCGATGGATGATATTGCGCAAGATGTGATACAACCAAATCAGACACAAGAAGAAGAACGTGGTGGTGATATCCCTAATATGGCTAGTGAAACCGTCAAAGTGTAAGTTCCTCTTGTGTCTCACTTAAATGTATTTGTATGTCTTTAATTTTCACCACACATTAACTTGAATTGGTTGCCTTAATTTGCTCTCGAATTCATTCAAAATTGTTGTGTAGTAAATGATGTTATCTAGGTGAAGCAAATAATGCATGACATGGTAAATGATGTTTTACTTTTAAGGTTATAGGAAGTTTGACATGGTGCTTTTGTGCTTTTCAGCTGAAGAGCTTGTAATGGAATTAAGAATTTGGTGTATATGGTAACAAAGGTAGTGCTTAACCTGAGCACTTAGTGTTTGACAAGGTTGTCTCCAATGGAAGACCAAACATGAGGTGGTGTGGATGTGGTCTCTATATTTTGTATCTCTGAATTGTAATATTATTATTATGTATGTACCTCGGTTTGCACTTTGAATATATGAGTACGTATTCAAAAAAATATATAAATTTGATGTTTTTCGTGTTAATCGTGTAGTGTTAACCGTTCTGTTTATCGATTTTTAATTTACAGGAAAGTTAATCGTGTCCCGTGTTGTGTCACGTGTGATCTGCTACTTAATCGTGTCGTGTTCGTGTCTGATGTTTTGAGACACGTTTAGAAATGATCCGTTTAGACACGACACGATTAATAATACGATACGATTAGACACGACACGATTGCCACCCCTAATTTACATGTTAAATGTATTTAGACACGATTAATAATCGTATCTAAACGTATAAGAGTTGTTTAGACACGCTTAGTAATCGTGTCATGTCTAAACGTGTAACTTACATATCGTTTGCAGATCGTTTAATCGTGTCGTATTAGAAATTGTCTAACTCTAATTTTAGTTGATTTCTAATGTTCAGTGGGGGAAAATCAAATTAATTTAAAGTTAGAGATCCTAGTTAGATGGAATTGAATAAAGTTTAAGGAACTAAATTGAACCGATTAAGAAGTCTTGAGCAGTCTTTATATATATAGATGATAACAGTACCTCGAAAAACAGAACATCTCTTCAAACCAAACCAGACCAGACCAGACCATAATGGTGGCCTGTTTTTCTATCATTCGTGGTTGTTTATTAAGCACCCTTCTTCTCAAGAAGGTTTTCGATCATGTCTGCTGCATCCTGAACGGTTGTGATGCTCTGAGCACTCTCCTCTTCAACGCTGATCCCGAATTCCTCTTCCAATCCCATCACAATCTCAACCTATGTGATGTGATTTTCAAGCAGCAACAGCAACACCATTCTTAACTACACAAACAAAAGATTGATTGCAGATAACGAAAATAGATGATGCTATTACTTACAGTGTCAAGCGAATCAGCTCCAAGGGAGGAAAACTTGGACTCGCCAGAGACAGCAGAGTCATCAGGCAGTGCGAGCTGCTTCCTTACAATTTCACACACTTTGTCCACTGTCTGCGGTTTGGCCTATATTCATTCATTCATAGTTAGTAGAAAGATGCATACACTTGGATTCAACAAACTGGATACACGGGGAAAAGGTGAGTACACATACTGCACAAGAGATGTGGGAACGCCGGGAGTTCAGAGATGGAAAGCTTCTCCCTTTAATGGGAAAGACGATTGACCTTGAACCAAAGATCTTGCTTTGAGGAACCTGCCCATCAAGAAGATTAACAAACAATGACGTTGGTTTTCCAGGAAAAATATTCATGTAAAATCTTCCATAGATAAAGATGTATAGGTAATAATTCAACAACTCACTTCAACACCATCGTGGTTAATAATTGTGTGAAATAAGGTTATTAATTAATATAGCTCTTGATTTACCATTCATTGAATCTGCCAAATCTCGTTTTTAACATTAACTAGCAAGACACATCACCACATGCGGTTTGTGGGATCCAAATTGTGTCAACTTGATTTAGTCAGCTAGACATCATTTTTTGTGGCCATAATCCATTTTGAATAACTATTATTCATGCAACTGATATAATACATAGAGTAAATAACTTCAGTTCCACCATTGATTTCATTAAAAAGACATTCTTACAAAATCTTTTGATACAAACTACATTTCAATACTTTCAATTGAGAAAAATATTACCAAAATGTTCGCTTTTGGTAAAGATACAAAAGAGAAGTGACTGGCTTTGATAAATTTACGCACCGGACTCTAGATTTCGGATTACAGCCACCGTTTATAAGGGGGAGAATAAAGTTATTAAGGGTGAATGTGAAATTTTCATAGAAATTATACTCAAGATTGAGAAGCGCCTCTTGAAAACTTGAAGGTAGTTCATCAAATCATCCATCTATATATAACAATTAACAAACCCATGCAACAACTTATTCATAAAATTTATCAAATGTCCATCATATTATTCCGAAACTTTTCATGCAAGCATGCAGACACGCAGATCAGAAGTAATCCTGATTCAGATTCCAATGAAGAACTGGGCAATATTTCACTCCACAATAACACAAACTTTTGCAATTTACGCTTCATGCACGTTTACGGATATCTCAGGGAATCAATCAAACATCACAATCGCGAGATTCACAAAACATCGAATCGCAGTGAAGAAATAAGCAAAAGTTAATATTAGGTAAAGATGTCACCTGGGTGTGCTTGAGATTGCATGAGACGGAACTGATGCGGGCAGTTGCTGCAGTGAAAGAAGCCATTTGGGTGCTGATTGAGTTTCAAGAAATGCAGGGAAGGCAGATTGAAGGTCTGAAAGAGATCTGAAGAGCTGCTACACGAAGATATCGAGGGAGACTGAGGGCGTGAAAAATAAGGGTAGAATGCGAAATGCGAAATGCGTGAAGCACTGAAGAATGGCGACGATATATATAGACTAGCGGAAAGCAGTGATTGGAGTCCAGCACAGCACAGCAAAGCAGTGTGTTGGTTTGGTAGTCGTTTAGATTTAGGGGGCTACTCTAACTTCGTATACATCGACATCTAGGGGCGTGTTTGGCTTTCTGTACAACTTTAGGTGAGATGGGGGATTATTATTGCATTTTTTTGGTCGAAAATACCGTTTTACTTGATGAAATAAAACGTCGTGATACAAGATCACGGTAGTTCGGAATTACAATCATTAACAATTAAAGATAACAATGGTAGTGGTGGTTTTTCGACCCAATCACTAAGATTCACTCTCATTCTCGCTTGCTTAGCTATCCAATTAGCGCACTCGTTTGCGTTCCTTGATATAGATCGCCATTGTACTTGCTCAATTTGTGTGGCTAGTACTTTCGTGTTGTTGATCGTTGTGGCTAGTCTCCAATGCATCGTCTCGCCTCCAATTTGTCTATGGACCGTTTGTGAATCCGTTTCTATGATAATGTGTTGCCACCCACGCTCGATCACTAGTCGGACTCCTTCTTGGATTGCTCGCGCCTCCATAGTGTCGATGTCCTCGCTCTATTTCTTTCGGTTCATGTCACCTACCATCTTGCCTTCGCTATCTCGTGCTATCACTCCAATACCCGCTCTTCGTGTTTGTTTGCACCACGACGCGTCACAATTTACCTTGATGATAGTCCCGGTTGGAGCTTGCCATTTCTCCTTTGGTCGGCTCTGCTCGACTGGTTTGTCTCGGGCCGAAGGTGTAGGTTCCTTTGTTCGGCTTGTGTTCGGCGAATTTCCGATATCACTATAGTCGGGTTCGGTTTGAGTGCTTTGAAGGCTGCCTTGCAACGTGTTTTCCAAATGTGCCAACATGTGGGGAGTGTGAGTATCCATCTCGTCTCGTTCGTGTCCCCCGGTTCGGCTCGCCTTTGTTCTAGCCACGTGACCACACTCGAGGAGCATGTGTTCTCTAGTTTCCACCTCCCCGCACATCGGATATGTCGGTTGTACATTCATCCCCCTCTTGACCATGTTCGCTTTTACCGCTAGTGAGTTGGTAGCAAGTCTCCAAATGAAGTTCTTGACCTTGGGAATTACCTTTGTTCTCCATATCTCCTTCCAAAGGTGTTCGTGTTGGTTCGGCCCCCTTTGCCCTTCGGTGTCCTCTCTTAGCTTGTGGTAGACCGATCGTGTTACGTTTCTTGACTGTGTAGAGAGAATGAAGATGAAAGAGCTTTCAATAAGGAAAACATTGTATTGCTTGGTTGAATTCAATACAAAGAAGACAATGTTCTTATATAGAGCAAGCTAGGTAAAACCCTAGACTATCCTAGGTAACATGATAAGAAAACACTTAGACTAATATTGATTAAACTAGAAAACATTAGACTAATCAATATAGTATTCTCACATACACCCAAGTTCTTTGTTTCCTTGATGTTGTATGCTATGACATTCATCCACGGTCTTTGCTTTTCTTGATTTGCTTAATTTTGCCCCAATACTTCCAATGCTCCTTTGCTCGTGACGAATCCCAAGTTCAATCTCGATCAAATCTCCAACCTAATTGAGATTGCACACCTTCATCTTCGATGAGATACTCCACATTCAAAACAAGATTTTCAAGTTGATATCTAGACGAGAAGAGGGAAGATTCGGTCATACCATCGCGGTGCCATCTCGGTCATCTCGTCGTGGTCATGCCGTTGAAGAAGAAACTAATACTAAAATCTAAAATCTAAATTCAACACTTCAAACTTGTATCAAATCCATTGTAAATCATCAAAACTTGGTTGCCCAAACTCAACATGATCACATATCGTCACGTCACCAAACCAGCAATTCGGCACAAATAAATCAGCATTGGTTGCAGGGGTATTGACTCAACACATCGCAGCATAGAACCAGCAAATAACCGAGCAAGTAATCCAGTAAATTCAGTAGAAAACTAGGGTGCTGGAGACAAAAACGGGACAGCACAAACCTCAAAGCAGCAATCAAATTACGGGACAACATTTCAGCATTTCAGGACCGAGCATAAAATTTTGGCACAGTCATTACCGTTGCAGCTCACGTTGCAACTCACGTTGCACAAGATTTTCAACACAGAAGTTTTCTAACAGCATTGTTGCATATTCCACTTCGTTGCAGATTCCACTTCATACATTGTTTAATCAAAGAGCTTCATGAGTCATCACCAGCATTGTCTAAAGCAGCAATCCAGCATTTTTAATCATTTCAGCATTGTTTAATCAAATTCATGAGTTATCACCGCACCAAACATTGTCTAAAGCAGCAATCCAGCATTTTTAATCATTTCAGCATTGTTTAATCAGCTTACAACCCTTCTCAGCCAGTATTATTTAATCTCATCAACATTGTTTAATCAAAGCTTGTATCAACATCAAAAGCATCAAGGCAGAGCACAAATTCAAAATTTCGGCTCATGTCAGAGCATTGTTTAATCAAAGAACCCAGCATTGTTTAATGCAGCATTTCATTGTTTAATGCAGCCTCATGACGCTAGCCGCATTGTTTAATGAAAACAAAAATTGACATCCCCTAAAGCTGCAACCCATTCACGGTTCAAGATGATAAATTCAGCATTGTCCACCAGCATTGTTTAATCAACAACACTTTAATCAGCATTCCACATTTTTAATCAGCATATCACCGCACAGCATATCACCGCATAGAATATCACCACACATTTTTTAATCATTGAAGATGCTCTGCATAAAAACATCACCTTTGAAGATGCTATCGAGAGAGTGAAGGTGAAGGTGCAGTCGAGGCGATTGAAGGTGAAGACGCTGGAATCTGTAAGTCGCTGGACTGATTGAAGGTCGCGGAGAGGATTTGTTGATGAAGGTGGACTGATTGAAGGTGAAGCTACTGCTGTCGATAGATTGAGATTGAAGCTGCAGTCGGTTTGTTGAAGCTGTCCAAGATTATTGAAAATAAGGAAGAACAGATTTGCAGCGGAAATGACGAATAGAGAAAGAACCGAGTGTCTCTGATACCATGTTACGTTTCTTGACTGTGTGGAGAGAATGAAGATGAAAGAGCTTTCAATAAGGAAAACATTGTATTGCTTGGTTGAATTCAATACAAAGAAGACAATGTTCTTATATAGAGCAAGCTAGGTAAAACCCTAGACTAACCTAAGTAACATGATAAGAAAACACATAGACTAGTATTGATTAAACTAGAAAACATTAGACTAATCCATATAGTATCCTCACAGATCGGACTTGAGTTGTCTTGTCCTTTGTGTGTGGCCATATGTACCGGTCTGCGCTTCCCTCCTTTGGTATCGGCAGCCTCAATATATGTTCGGCATCCTCTCGATCACAAATGCCTCGGACCATGGTTTCATTCCATCGGCGGTCTTGAGTGATCAAAAGTTTCACCCTTAGTTCTCCCTCGTGCTGCACGGTGATGTTGGTGTTCACCCGCTTTGTCTCCTTTGTATATATCCATGGATCCTCGAACACTCGTACTTCCTCCCTCGTGTCGAATAGCCATACCCCTTCTCGTTTCATAATGTCCCGCCCATGGAGTATGCTACTCCCCCCCCCCCCCCCCCCCGATGCTCGGCTTCCCCATTTCGCCTCTAGGAGATTTGACCTCGAGAAAAATACATGCCCTTCAAGACTCTAGCGCACAAGGTGGTCGGGCTCCGCTATGACACGCGATGCCATCTTCGTGAGGAGCTCCGTATTAAAACTTTGGAGTTCTCGGAACCCCAACCCCCCTGTGTCCTTTGATTTTGTGAGTACTTCCCATCTCCTCCAATGTGTCTTTTCCCCTCCGTCGTTTGATTCTACCAAAAGTCGGATATAAGGGCATTAATCTCCGCGCACCATGTCTTAGGTAACCGGAAGACACTCATGACATAAGTGGGGATTGTCGTGATGATTGCCTTAATGAGTACCTCCTTCCCGGCTTGGTTCAGAGTCTTTGGTCTCCACCCTGCGAGTTTATCTTTGATCTTCGTTTTAAGTGAGCCCAGAGCCTCCTTTTTAGATCATCCCCATATCGATGGCAAGCCTAGGTACTTGCCCGGATCACTCGTGCTTCGGATATTCAACACTGTCTCCACCTGTTGTTGTACATCTCGCCTCGCCCCTTTGTTGAAATAGAGTGTCGATTTGTTCACATTGATCCTCTGCCCCGAAGCACGACAATATGACTCCAGTATGTTTCTAAGCCCCAAAGCATTCGTTGTCGTGGCATGTATGAAGAATAGAGAGTCGTTTGCAAAAAAACAAATGGTGCAGCTCCTAGCAATTTTTCCTCATCCTGATACCTTGGATCACCCCCATTAGCCGCCACCTCCAAGCTTCGTGATAGTACATCAGTCAGCATAATGAAGAGGTAAAGTGAGAGTGGGTCACCTTGTCGTATCCCTCGAGTTGGTTAAATTGGCTTCGTCCTTTCTCCATTCACCACTACCTGATATGTGGTTATTGTGATGCATTTCATTATCCACCCGATCCATTTTCCATCAAAGTCTCTCCTCCTTAGTGTCTCTAGGAGAAAGACTCACTCCACTCTGTCATAGGCTTTCTGCATGTCTATTTTCAGTGCACATTCCGCCCTGCTTTCAGTGTTGCTCATCTGGAGGTAATGGAACACCTCATGCGCCACCATAATATTATCATGTATGTCTCCCTGAAACAAATGCACTCTGATAAGGAGTGATGAGATCCGCAAGGTATGGTTTCAATCGGTTAACCAACACCTTAGATATGATTTTATACAGAAAATTACAACAACTTATGGGTCTAAAATCCGTGGGATGCATGGGGTTCGGCACTTTGGGTATCAATACGATATCCATATTGTTTAGGGTGTTTAGGAGATTACCTGTTCTGAAGAAAGCCTTGACCGCAGTGATGACGTCCTCTCCCACGATAATCCAATTCATTTGATAAAATAACCCTGGGAAGCCGTCCGGTCCAGGGGCCTGGGATCCTCCCAACTGGTATGTGGCCATTCGTATCTCTATATTTGTCACCTCCTGGGTTAGGTTCTGGTTCATCTCAGGAGTGATCTGATTTGGTATCGAACTGAGTAAATCCTCCCCCATCTCAGTATCCTCCGATGTGAAGATGTTCCCAAAATAGTCTTGTAGTTCATTCGCTATCGGACCCTCTTGTGTTATCCATTCCCCATTCATCCCACGAAGTCGGCATATTTGGTTTCTTCTCCGTCTAGCTACCGTTGTTAGGTGAAAGAAGGTGGTATTTCGGTCCCCCTCCCTTAACCACTTCACACAGGATCTTTGCCTCCAATACGTCTCCTCCCGTGTCCACAACCCATTTAACCTTCTCTTGAGGCTTTTCTCTTTTTTGAGTGCCTCTTGATCCATTGGTCCATGTATGTGCCTTTTTAATTCCTTCTTCGTGTTCGCTATCCCCGCATGTTGTGACCGAACTCGGTTCGGCTCCAACTAGTTAACTTTCTACGACATGTTTGAAGTTTAGCTTGGACTCGGTGCAACTCCCGTCGTTATGTTGGAGCCTCCCATGCAGTTTGGATCACTTCCTTACATCTCGGGTTCTCGAGCCACATTGCCTCGAACTTGAACCGACACGTTTTCCTTCTACTCGGTTGATCGGTTCGGACCACTAGAGGAGTATGGTCCGTGTTGATGTTTATGGATTTTAGGGATAGAAATGAAAAACAGATGAAGACAGGAGAAGAGAAGAAAGGATACAATACAGATTCAGAATGGATAATTGCTTGATATTGTCTGATCTACTGTAGACAGTATATAAAGAAAAGCAACAGACACAAAAGGACAACTAATTGCAACTTAGTCCCTACGGCTATGATAATTGATACTTGACCCGCAAGCAACAATAATTACTAATCGACCCTTAAACATAAGTGTGAGACACACTTATAACCTAACATTCCCTATACTAGATCTTGATTTGGGAGTCCAAACTTCCTTCTTGAGCAGAGCTGCTAGTCAGAAAGTGATAGTCCATTTTTGAAGACAGAGTACTATTCTTACCTTCTTAGTGCATCCAGAGCAGTTCTGCGTTGCTTGACTGATTTTTTTACTGTGATGCACCTTTGGTTTTTAACTGCAGTACTAGCCTTCACACAGTTATGAACACATCTGATCATGGTTTGATCAGTACCTGAAATCTGTGGTAATGAAAATGACAGACTACCAGATTAGCAATACCAGAATATACCACAAGTCATACGTATAAATCTCCCTATACCTGATTCAATTCAATTGCCAGAGTGCATCATGACCAGTCAATCTCTTTCTTACAAGCTTATCACTGCAATTATTCATTTATGTTTCTTATTTTTGAATTTGATTTGACATAACACGATGACAGGGGAGTTTGAGCTCTTATCTTACCAACATGACTGCAAGGTTTGAGTCTTGATCTTTTTATCCTCAAGGGTGAAAACCGAAAGTATCTTGTCGTTTTCTTTACAGTATCACCCTATTTTTGGACTTAAGTCATGCCCAATGCCATTTAGATTTATGCTTACAGGTAGCAAACTTAAAGAGAGACAGTAATGATGCACAGGGGCAATAGCATGATCAGGCATGAGAGGATAAACAGATGACATGCGAGTCTGGAGAAGTTGCTAATCATGATAAGATAGACATAAACATACCAAGAATATCAGGACGATCAGACCAATGAGAGAGCTGATCAGATTTGTGAGACGATAGACTGAGTTAAAAACCACAAAGGGGCAGACAGCAGAAAAACAGCAAGCATACACAAGGTTGTTCTAAGGATGCAGAGGATAAGAAAGTATACCAGTCAACAAAGAATGGAAGACTTACAGACTATTTTGAGAAGATCAAGTCGAGCTGGATGTAATCTGGAGAAACGGTGAAACACCATGATCCTCCAGTTCTTCAAGTGAGAAGACCCCCAGCTTCTTCCTGCAAGGAATGAAATGCTTTTCAGTTAGAGGCTTAGTTAAAATGTCAGCAGTTTGTTCTGATGCAGGAATGAAATTAACCAAAACGTCCTCTGAGTGGACTTTCTCCCTGATGAATAAGAGATCAATCTCGACGTGTTTCATCTTGGAATGATGAATGGGGTTCTCTGAAAGTGCAACTGCACTTGTGTTGTCTGTCCATATTACTGGTGCAGTAGGGGTGTGAAGTCCTATTTCCTTGAGAAGATATTGAACCCACATTATTTCACACATGACATTAGCAATGGCTCTGAACTCAGCCTCTGCACTAGACCTGGACATGACTGATTGCTTCTTAGACCTCCACACTATTGGGTTACCATTTAAGAACAGGTAATGACCTGAGATGGATCGACGAT
This sequence comes from Chamaenerion angustifolium, assembly GCA_946814005.1. NCBI lineage: Eukaryota > Viridiplantae > Streptophyta > Magnoliopsida > Myrtales > Onagraceae > Chamaenerion > Chamaenerion angustifolium. Next base: position 6,984,718 of record OX328270.1, read on the forward strand.
CAGTGTGATCACCTCCCCAGTCAGCATCAGAAAATGAGGTAAGTGTGATATCATTAACAGGAGAGTGTGTTGTTCTGAATAACAGACCGTGATTAAGAGTACCTTTGAGGTATCTTATAATGTGAATAACATCTTTCCAATTGCTGTTATTGGGAGCTTGCATAAACTGACTGAGCTTATTTACAGCAAAGTGAATGTCTGGTCGTGTGACACAGACATGTTGAAGAGCACCTATTGTGCTTCTGTAAAGTGTCTCATCATGAAAAGGCTCAGAACAAGTGTTCATACCTGATTTGGACAGACATGTACCTGTCATTGGAGTGGGAAAGCTGGTTTTGTCATTGAGACCTACCTTGTCTAAGAGCTTCTGAACATACTTCTTCTGGTTCAGAAGGATGAAGTCATCTCCTGAGACTACTTCCATGCCAAGGAAGTAGTTTAAGCTTCCTAAATCCTTGAGTTGAAACTGGGCATTAATAGAGTCAACAATGTTAGATACAAGAGAAGCAGAAGTACCAGTTATAACTATATCATCCACATAAACAAGTAAAAGCACAAATGAGTCTGAGGTAGATTTGATAAATAAACAACTGTCAGACGTAGAAACATGAAATCCAAGAGAGTTTAGAAGGAAGAACTTGAGCTTTTCAAACCAGGCTCTAGGAGCCTGTTTAAGGCCATATAACGCTTTCTGAAGTTTACATACCAGATTTGGTGTAGTGGACTGAATTTCAAAACCTGGAGGTTGTGTCATGAATACCTCCTCATGAAGATCACCGTGAAGAAAGGAATTGTTTATGTCAACCTGTCTAATACACCATTTATGAGTTAAGGCCAGAGATAACACAATGCGAACAGTGGCTGACTTAATAACATGACTGAAGGTTTCCTGAAAGTCAAAACCTGGTTTTTGGGAGAAGCCTTTGGCAACAAGGCGAGCCTTGTACCTGACAACAGCCCCATCAACATTTCTTTTAATCCAGAAGATCCACTTGCATCCAATTGGGATGCGTCTTGTAGGTAGTGGAACAAGGCTCCATGTGTTGTTCGTAGAAAGAGTTGTAAGCTCCTCCTGAACAGCCTGGAGCCAATGAGGAGATTGAAGAGCCTCATGAATGGTGCGAGGCTCTGAGTTGGTGAGATCAGCAGACAGAGCATGGGACATAGTGAGCCCTTGAAGAGAAGTTTTTGATTTGGTTTGCATTGGATGCACATTGACAGAGGATTTTGGACGAGAAGGATGAGAGGATGAGGAGGGTTGAGCTGATGGTGAAGTTGGGAAAGACTGATCAGAGTGTGCAGGTGGTGGGGTTGGTGGTTGGGTTGAAGAGACTGGATCAGAGGAAGTGAGGGGGACAAGAGTAGAACCAGAAGGAACATACCTGCAGACTTTAGTGGGTGAGGATAGATCTGGGGCTGAGACTGGTATTGTAGAGATAGGAATCTGAGTAGGGGTTGTGTCTTGAGTGGGTATTGTAGAGATAGGAACAGAAGTTGGTTGTTGAAAGAAGGGATCACAAGAAATGAAGAAGGGTTTGGACGGAGTAGAGACTTTGGGTATGTGAGAAGCATAGAAGGGACCTATGGTGTCACTGAAAGGAAATGTTGTTTCATGAAAAACAACATTTCGTGAGACATAAACTCTTCCAGACGAAGAGAGACACCTGTATCCATGGTGATCAGAACAGAACCCAAGGAAAACACAGGGTTCTGACCTGAAGGATAACTTGTGAGACTGATATGGTCTCAAGTGTGGGAAGCACAGACATCCAAATACTCTCAGAAAAGAGTAGTCTGGTCTGGATTGAAAAATAAGTTTATGAGGAGAACAATTATTTAGAACTTTTGAAGGCAATCTGTTAATGAGGAAAACAGCAGTAGAAAATGCATCTGTCCAGTAGTGAAGAAGGACAGATGACTGTGCAAGGAGAGTGAGGCCAAGTTCAACAATATGGCGGTGCTTACGCTCCACCATGCCATTTTGTTGACTTGAGTAAGGACATGTGATCCTATGAACTATGCCAAATTGAGAGAGATATGCAGTAAGGAAATGGAACTCACCTCCACCATCTGATTGTACAGCTTTGAGTTTTGTGCCAAGCTGTTTTTCTGCCAATAAATGAAACTCACAGAATACCTTAGTAGCATCAGATTTGCGGTTTAAAAAATATATCCATGTGTAACGAGTGAATGCATCAACAATGCTTAGATAGTAGTTGCTATTACTACAAGGGAAAGAGGCAGGACCCCAAAGATCTACCTGAACGAGTTCCATAGGATGGGAGTATATAGTGTCCGAGGAAATAAAGGGTTGTGTCTTGTTTTTCCCTACTGCACAGGCACACTCAGAGGAGATATGATTAGTAGGAAGATTATGAAGTCTAAGAAAATTAACAAGGATGTTCTTAGAGGGGTGGCCCAATCTCATATGCCACGGATTAAAGGATTCAGTGCTTTTAAGTGAAGTAAGAAAGCAACTGAATTCAAACTCAGGTAACACGGTAGTAGATGCATTGTTAAAGCAGGGTTAAACATAAACTGAGAAATTGCATTATCATTAACCGGAAAAGGTTGAAGTTTGAGCAGATAAAACTGCATTATTACAAAATGACTGGAAATCAGTTTGAAGATTCAGACATTGATCCGGACAGACATCAGCAGACTCGACTAACTTATTTGAACTAGACTGAAGGCTAGAAAAATCAAGACGATAAAGACCTCCTGATTCAAAACCCTTGAGCAGCACCCTGTTGGAGATGGAATCCTTAACCAGGCAGTGTGTCGGATGGAATTCAAAATAAACCTGATTATCTTTTGAAAACTGAGATACAAAAGGAAGGTTTTTAGTAACAGCAGGTGTGTAAAGTTATTAAGGACAAGTGGTTTTCCAGTAGAAGGTAAATGTGAGGAACCAATAGCAGAAATTTGAAGTGAGGAACCATTATCAACTAGAACCTTACCTGGACCGGAATATGGAGAAGTTATGTGCGGAGCAGGCTGAGCATTGGTCAGGTGGTTCGTGGCTCCAGAGTCAGGGACCCAACTTCCATCAGATGAAGCTGTGTTGGAGCTACTGGCCATCAGGTGGTTTGCCTGGAAGGGTGGCTGTGTTGGAGGCTGACGTGAGGCAGTGGCTGTGGGGAGCTGTGGGTTAGGAAAGGCAGAGTATGGTTATGCTGGGTTAACAAAACAGGAAGGGGCCATCGTATATGGATAGATTGGTGGTACGGGTGAAGGTTAGGGGTAATATTGCAGCATTGAGTGAGTTTGAGCAGTGGGAAGAGATATAGTATTGGTCTGAGCAGGTTGAGGATAGACTTGAGATTTGTGCATCTGAGGTGGTGGGTAATGGTGGGACTATGGTGAGGATGGTTGTTGGAATGGATCAGAATCAAAGTCATAGGAAGCAAGGTTGGCTGATGGTGCTGAGGAGGTGGACTGAGGGTCTGTGACTCCAGTGAAATGCACATTGAATCGATGGAAGCATCTGTGCACTAAGTGCCCAAACTTCCCACATAACTGACATTGAAGTCTGTTATTGCCAAAGCCTCTACCACGACCTCTACCCCTACCAGACTGCTGATTGTTAAAGGGAGGAGGGCCAAATGGGGATGACTGAGGGTTCTGAGTTATGGTCTGAGATGTGGAATGATACTGAGGTGTGGGTAGAAGACCAGACTGAGTAGGGTTAACAGACACACTGTCCTTACTTCCTGAACTACTTTCTTCATAAGGCATGACAGATTTACTAAGGTTAGGGATCTTAGAAGCAGCAATATTGACACTAGCACTTGCATCAAATAGAAGGTCAGTCTGCCTAGACTCATCATCAAGCAAAACAGAGCTCACAGAGGCAATGGTATACGGGTTCTGACTAGCATGAATGACAGCTATCACATTATCATACTGACCCTTAACACCATTCAAGACAATAGAAATTTGTTGCATCTCCTCTATTGGGTTACCACAGCTAGCTAGGCTATCGCAGGTAGTTTGTATTTCAGTGAGATAATCTCGCATGGACTGATGAACATGCTTCCTAACCTTAAGCCTATCATAGAGATGCATGATCCTAGTTGTAGAAGATGATGAAAAATCACGATGAAGCTTTTGCCATATGCCAGCAGCTGACATACACCCTATTAACTCTCTACTGACCTGAGTGGAAACAGAGGCTAAAAGCCATGAAGCCAAGGAGTTGTCCTGTTGAAGGAACTTTGCATAGGCAGGATTGGGGACTGCAGCTCCTGTCTCATCCTCCAGGAACTGAGGAATATTCACCCTGTGAATATGGTTCTCGAGATTATAGCCTCGAACAGAGAGGAGCACCTGCTGCTTCCATTGTTGGAAGTTCTCTTCGCCAAGTAGCTGGGCTACTTTCTTGTTGGCAAAGGCAGGTGATGATTCTTCCATGGAATCAAGATAGAAACAGGTTTGGGCAGTGATTTTAGGCTCGAATAAGCTCTGATACCATGTTGATGTTTATGGATTTTAGGGATAGAAATGATGAACAGATGAAGAACAGGAGAAGAGAAGAAAGGAGACAATGCGGATTCAGAATCGATAATTGCTTGATATTGTCTGATCTACTATAGGAAGTATATAAAGAAAGACAACAGACACAAAAGGACAACTAATTGCAACTTAGTCCCTATGGCTATGATAATTGATACTTGACCCGCAAGCAACAATAATTACTAATCGACCCCTAAACATAAGTGTGAGACACACTTATAACCTAACAGTCCGAACCAATCGCTAGTTCGTTGATGCATTGCCTATCGGGATGTTTTGCAGACCACTCCACGTTTATAAGCACCTGATCGAGTCTTTCACTTATTATATGCTTGCCGCTCCGATTGTTGCACCACGTGAACGGGTTGCCGTTGGCCCCTAAGTCCTTCATGTTGAAATCATCGATTAGTGTTTTGAACTCCTCCATGTGTCTTGGGGACTTTCTCTGCCCACCATTCTTCTCGTGTTGGTGGCATATCATGTTGAAATCGCCCACAATCATCCATGGACCCGATTGGCGCCTCCCCAATAATCGCAACCTATCCCAATTTTGGGTCCGTTCATGTGCGTCTGTGCTTGCATATACCCATGTGATTTGCATAGTGGCCCCGTGTGCTTTAAAACTGACCTTCCCATCAATGCAATTTCGGTCAGCATACTTGATTTTTACCTTTGTCTCCCCCGTCCACCATAGTGCTAGCCCTCCCGATGTTCCGTTCGGGCTAACATAATAGCTTCCCTCCATTCTCATTTTCGTTCGTATTCTCTTGCAGTAGGTATCCCCATTCTTCGTCTCCATAAGAAAAATTATATTTGGGTGATACCTTTTGTTGAGTTCGTGGAGGTGTTGAATTGTTAGGGCCGACCCCAATCCCTGACAATTCCATGACATTGTGCTCATTGATCCCCTGTGGCTGTTCCGGGACAACCACCACAACCCTTATCCGTCTCTCGTGTTTTCTCCTTGTCCTTTCCCCACCCCCTCGGCTCTTATCGGTCTTCTTTTTCCCGCCTAGGGGGTCCGGTTCATCCTTTTCTCTTCCTTGTTGCCCTCTTTTCGGTCTCTTCCACCTTTATCTCAATGTTTTTCATTCTTTTTGGTCTCTGTTGGTCCTTCACCTTCCGTTTTAGCGTCATCTTGTTTAGGTATGGGCTAAGGCCGGTAGGTTGGCTATGGTGTTGTGGGTTTGGTGATGTGGGTGGTGTATCCGGTGTGGTTCTCGACCAAGCAAACCACAACCATAACAATAATCCGACAACCTCTCATATTTTATTGTTGCCCATCTTTCCTCCCCTTGGGAGCTTGTCCACCAAAAACCCGCCATTAATGGTTCATCCCCATTGATTTCAACCCTCATATGCATGTAAGTCCTAGTCACCCTTCCCGCAATATTTTCTATTTCTAGACAATTCCCGAGCATATTCCCAATTCTACAAGCATTGTCATTGCTAAACTTATCAAGCCCTAGGTCATGGGTCCACATAGTTACCTTTGTGAAATCAACATCGTTTACACTCTTGCTCGGTTCCCATCGCTTAATATTCAATATGTGCCCGTTGATCGCCCATGGGGACATATCGAGTATCTGTTTGGCATCCTCTTCCCAACCGAAAATGAACAAGAGGATGCCCGGTTCAGCTTCGATAATCTCGACTGCCCCGAACCTAGGCCACGCTACCCTTAGGATGGTTTGGACAACCGAGAGCTCGATTGCCTTCTGTGCGATGAGCTTGCCCACATACCAGGTGCCCTGTTGCAGCTGTTGGTTGGATCCCAGGGTGATCGGCGGCCGCCTGAAGTCATCTTTCTCGCCAGAACTGGACATGGTCGTGGGAGTCGACTCTTCACATGTAGCTGGCAGCTCCTACAGATTAAACAGGGGAAACAAAACAAAGAAATCAGTTCAGTTTATCGAGGCTGAAATTTGGGCATAAATTGCTGTCAAGTATGGAGTTGCAGAGGTTTAGGGTTTCGTTGCTAGAGATGGAACACAGTTCGTCAGCTACGTTTCTCTGCATGAGAACGTCCACATCCAGCAACAGTTCTTCTCTGGTTCTCTCCCTTCCCGTGATTGGCCAAATGGTTTCTCTCACCTTCCACTTGGCTTGCAGCTGTTGGATCGATTCGTTGCTGCGTTTGGATTCTTCTGTTCTATTTGATTATAATTAATGCAAGAATGAGAACTCCAAATCCCGTGGATTGAAGACAACGATTGTCACAACAAAACCTAAACGATTTGGAGCTTCAGCTTGGACAGGGAGGAAACCGTGAGCACACGCGCCACGTAATTCTGGTCCCGGTAGAGTTAGTATTATTATTGCATTAACTTTGGAAACGTTTTATATATATATATATATATATTACAAGACTATTAAGAAACAAATTAAAATAATATAATGAATGTTTGGTAGGGGTGAGCAAAAAATACTGGTTGGACCGAGACTGGCCCGACTAAGACCGAGACCGACTAGGACCGAGACCGAGCATGCGGGTTTTTTACTCTAAAGTCGGGCTCGGATTCAAGATTTTTCCCGAAATTCCCGATTCGGACCGGACCGGCCCGAGTTGCATAAAAACCTAATACATAATACTATATATACTATACAAGTATAGTAGTATAGAGCAACTCACAAAGTCTCCATGTGTGTTTGGATTGTATGTTCTATATTTATAATGTGTGTTTGGATTGTATGTTTGATACTTGATTTATTGTGTTTGTATGTTCTAAATTTGGTGAAAATTCGGACAATTTCTTTTTTGGGGGGACTGAAAATTTCGGTAATGGACTAAGACCGGCCCGAGTCAAGCAAGACTGACTCGGGCGGGTTTTTATACCGAAGTCGGTCTCGGTCTCGGTTCTCCAAAGGTGGAAACCGAAATTTCGGGCTCGGGCTCGGTCTTGCCTAAAAAACCGGCCCGGACCGCCCAAGCTCACCCCTAATGTTTGGAAGAGTATTAATTTATTTAGAATTGTATTACAAAATATTTTCTCCAAAAACCTGTTTAACAAAGTATTAACCTAAAATTTAATTGAACTATTATATATTAATTATATGGGTTAATTGTCAATTTTCCCCCTAAAGTTTAGACCGAATTTGATATTCCCCCTTAATGTTTTAAATTTTAAATTTTAGTCCTAATGTTTGGACAAAATGAAAATTTCCCCCATTCCGTCATATCTCTGTTTATTTCAAACGGTTTATGAAACATGTGCAGGTCACGTGCGTTAAAATGACAAAATTGCCCCAATCCATAATTGGACCGAGCGTGAGTTATGTTGTTTACACCATTAGGCAGTTGGGATTCCAAAGAAGCTTGCTCCAACCATTGGGAGCTCAGCGATGTCGGGTCTGGTCGGGTCTGGTGCGGACACGACCCATGGCTCTGCTCTGTCTCTACTCTGACCTGGTCTCTCTTGCTGTTGGTGGGTGCCGACTGCTTGGGAGAACGATTGGAAGACATACAAGGCTAATCATACAACCTCAGTTCTTCTTCTCTCGATTCCGAACGCCTTCAGCTATGGCTTCCACTGTTGCTTAGTAGCATATAAGTTATTTGTAAACGAATATAGTTTCTGAACGCCAATGTAAGTGGTTCTTTGATTTCCTTGCTGCAAATTGTTGTAGCAAGTTTGCAAACATTAATTTCATTTGTTGTTTGGATTCGAATAGTACATAGAATGAATTCAAAGTGTCACATGATGAATTCAAAGCATGAAAAAGGGTTAATTACCTCAACCGTTACTTATGTTTGACAATGTGGCTGAACCGTTCAAACTTGAGCTCAACCGTTACTTAAGTTGACACATGTGACTGAACCGTTACTATCACCTAACTGCCGTTATTTCTTCCCGTTAAGTAGTGGCATGTGCTTGTCACGTGATTAACTTGTAAGTTGAAGTTCCCAAACTACCCCAACATATTGTCTACTTAACAGCAGCTGATTCTTAGAATCGAAGAACAGGAAGAAGAAGTTTGCGCGCGAAGAACAGGAAGAATCGAAGAACTGAAGAACCGAATACACAAACCATGAAGTATGCAGATGAATGCTGTCCTATGGGTTCTGGGTTCTGCAGATTTTGAGGTAATTTGACAGTGGGTAACCCTAATTTGCAACCCTAATTCGTTTTACTACAGTAATTTGAATCGTAAATCCTTATTATCGAACCTTAAATCGTCAAATCTGAGGTAATTGTTTGTTGTTTCTTCTTTCGTAGTCTGTACAGAACCCCATATGTGGTTTTTTTTACTGGGAAGATCCAGCTATGTATCCTTACGGTCGGATTGCAGTGATGCAATTTCAACAAAGAGAGAACAATTTGAAAGAACAATTGGAAGTTGCGAAAAACCGAGCTGTTGAAAGTCGACCCAATCGGAAGTTAGTTGTAGTCTTTGTCATTGTTGTTGTTGTTGTTTTTGTTCTAAGTTCAATTGCGAATAATTAGCAGAAGTTAGTTGTAGCTGTGTCTGTAACTGAAACTGAAGGATGAAGAACAATGTGTACTTTGCGAAGGTGGTGACTTATCTTTGTGGACATGTTGTTAAATGAAGTGTTATCTTTTCTGAGCTGTGATTAAAAGGTGACTTAAATTTGTGAATTGTGATTAAAAGGTGACTTATGTTCGACGTACTGTGATTAAAAGGTTACTTAAGTTTGGACATTTTGTTACCCAACCGTTACTAAAATACAGAATACATCCGAAAACACAGAATTCATCAAAATCCAGAATTCAGAATACATCCCAAAACATGGTCCATCCTATAATCCCAAAATAGGTTCCGTTAATGAATTGTTAAAGAATTCAACACAAGTACATTCCATGGTACCCAAATATGTCTTTCCTTTGGGTAAATTCCGCAAGTAGCACAACATTACATGCCACAACTGCCTGCAGCATTTTGATACATTTACTTACGGTCTATAATCTACCTCCCTTGGTGGTGTGTTCTTGACAGGTCAGCAGTTCATCTGAACAAAAAACAACACACTAGTGTCATGAATCTATCCAAATTGCTGTAAACAATGACATGTCTCCTACTCTTATAATTATCTGAGCAGAGAGAGGAAAGAAACAACATTCATTTACTAAAAAAATATGCTTCAAAGCCGCAAAATTAGTCAGTTCATCATCAAAAATCCATATAGCACAAACTAGATATTATATAGGCACAATATCATGCACTAGTTCAGCTTATGCTGAAAGTGCACCAAAAAATTGTTACAGAGAAGAAAATAAGCTCTTTGGTTCTGTAGTAGAGGTACTAATAAGATATGGAATCCAGAAAATACCTTCACATCTATATTGTGGAATGGGGTGTCAACATCATATATACGAAACCTACAATGGTCTTAGTAAAGTTATAATCAAAAAGATAATCAGTAGTTTAATATACCCTACTATGGAGTACAGAAGACAAGTTAACTTACAATAGCATTTGCACAACCTCGAAATGGAAAATTATCAAGTGCTTTGTGATCCATGTAGGAGACAAAGAATTAAGAACTACTTCTGTCCTTTTTACCTCTTGAAGTGCTTCATCGTGCCCGTATGTATATATGACTAACATTGGATCACTCTGAACCAAACAGTAAAGATGAACAAGTCATATTTGCATGGATATGGATCCATATCCTGAATTTATTTTGGTGGTGCAGGGGTTGTCATGTAAACAAAACATAATAAGAATGGAACAGGATTTGATAATTTAACTGTGGAGCAATTTATGCAGCAATTATGCAGGAAACAACATATTATGTAGCAATTTACAGCAATTATGCAGCAATTATGCAGCAATTTACAGCAATTATTGAATACACGCCCAAATACGAACATATTATGCAGCAATTTCATCATTTCGTACCGCAAACCAACATCAAAGCCCTAATCTTCAACCGAATAGAAGATTAACGAAGTGAAACAGGGTAGAAGAACACAAACCCAAGTCCGAAAACAGAAAGAATACGAAAAGCCACACAAACCGAAGTTCAATCGAAGCAAAAGACAAACTTACTTCCAGTTGCAGTTCTGAAACGCAATGTCGCCGAGGAGGGTTCCTTTCGTGCTGAAAATCGACACTATCGGGGCGGAAGGAGGTCTCCAAGTTTCGATTGGAGGGAAATGGGAGTTGATAGGAAGTTGGAGTGTGGAGATGGTTATCAAACAAGGGGGAAACGTTGCAAAGTGACAAGAGGTCATTATTGTCCTTTCAAATGTCTTCAAATCGTTTTAATTAGGTCATGTTCTGTGCACGTGACACTTTAACAGTCAGATTTGACGGAAAGTTCACGGAGTAACCTTTCAGTCACATCTTCAAACTTAAGTAACGTTTCAGCTACACAAAAAAAGATGAGTAACCTTTTAATCACATGGGACAAACATAAGTAACGGTTGAGGTAATTAACCCCATGAAAAATGATAAATCTGAAAGCCGGAACTTCCCATTTTCGCATGATTTCTATATTGTCTGCTACAAGCACCTGAATTGTAAATTCATAGAACAAACAACAGTCGAAGAGAAAGGACAGAGTTGCAGCGAAATCATCGGCGTATGCAGCACTGGAACAACCTTCAAAACCAGCCGAGAAATCGTGGCTCAGCCTGGCGGCGTAGATCGGTCGTCGATGAGATAAGACAATGAGCGATTGTTTTAGGGGGCTTAATGATTTTTAGGTGAGTGTTGCCGACAACTACAACAGTTGAATTTACTATTCCTTAACTTAATTGAATCTTTGAAAAGTCTAATTAGTTAATACATATTATTTAGTCTAGAGTTAGGTGATTAGCCAAATGTGCTAATTAATCAGATTAACTATAATACTATATAATATATATTATCAATATTATAATTAAAATATAGAATTGTTAATTAATCACAAAAAATAATATTTTTCGAAGATTCAGTGTTAATAAATAATAAATAATCTATTCATATTTAAGTCAAAAGTGTCGGAAAAGTATTAATTTTAATATAAACATATAAAATATAAAAGTATCAAATGTGTCTTAATGCTATTGGTTCCACTATTAGAATTTAGAAGCCAAAGCCTACCTAAAAGAAGGGCAATTTGGTTACTAAAAAAGCATGTGCATCTGGATCCGTTAAGAACAAACAGATAAGTGATGAAATGGGGGGATTTTTCATTTTGTCCAAACATTAGGACTAAAATTTAAAATTTTAAACATTAAGGGGGAATCTCAAATTCGATTCAAACTTTAGGGGTGAAATTGACAATTAACCCTTAATAATATAGTACAACAATATGCTATATTGTTTTATGTTCTATATATAATATGTGTGTTTTGCTCTCCAATATTTATATAGTATGTTTGTCTTATGTATATACATGTAGAATTTTTCTTACAAGATATACCAAATTTAAAAATTAATTTACCAAAATAACTAGTTTTTAAAATTATTTATCAAATCATACCAACTCATGACAAACAGTTGAGGTAAACGTCTCTCTCTCTCTATATATATATATATATATATGCAACTTTTTTATATTTTAAACTGCACATAAGTGAGATAATAAAATCTATTATTATAAACCATGTAGTTATTGAATTTGAATTGATATAAACTTTTTCAGAACATCTAAAAAAATGTAAAACAATATTTTGAATAAATAAACAAATTAAATCTATAACCAAATAAACGACATTACATTCTGAGTTACACAACAGGACAAAATAATTATAGCATTTCTATATACGTAGTAGATTTCGAAATCCGTCTTTCAAGTCTTATAGTATCCATGCTTGGTAACAAAAAGATGGCGTTGATGAGGCCATTGTGTTGTGATTTTTCTGGGATTTGATGAGGATAAAGGGAACACTCCCAATTATTATTGTTTCAAAATATAATCCGGAAATTCTTCTTCAATGATTATTGTACCTCAACATAGAAGAGTTAATAAATGCTGACAATATTCTCCTAACCCAAATGATGGCCTATTTACAATATCCTCATAGTTTACAACGGTTGATTGGCAAGAAGGTTTTGAATGTAGTAATTGGACAATCAGGCCAGGGGGATCATCCAGTAGTGAATGTGATTTACAAGTTGGGGCACAATATGAGGATAAAGTTGTAGTTCAACATCACGTCAAAATGGGGCATATTCAGAATTCTCGTCAATGTGTCACAGGCAAATCAAGTCCCACCATATTGGAATTTAAGTGTGAAAAACATCATTGTTCATAATCTTTATGAGCGATGATGCAGAAGAAAATGGGTAACTCAGAGATCACGATAATCGGCAATACACACTCATGTACAAATGTCATATCGATCCAGCAACATACACAACTTGACTGCAAAGTCATTGCTGATTTAATATATCAGTACATGCACAAACACACGAGTATTTGAGTTTCAACTTGCAACAAAATTGTGAAGGACAAGAATGCACAAACTCCCTCGTACTGCAATGTGTGAAATGCTAAACATAAGGTGATCGAGAATATATTTGGTACATATGAGAGTGCATTTCAGCAATTGTCACTACTCATGTGGTTACAATTTGTCATTTTAATCCTGACACTGTTTACGACTATGAGTGGAAAGGTATATCGAATGAAACAGTTGCCATTTTTGGTAAGTGGTTTTGGGCGTACATGCCCTCAATTGATGGTTTCCCCATTATCGACCATTAATCAACATCAATGACACACATTTGTACGGAAAATACACGAACAAATTATTAGTGGCACTAGCATACGATGCTGACAATCAAATGTTTTCATTATGCTTTGCATTTGTAGACCATGAGAGTACATAGAGTTAGACATGGGGGATAAAGGATAACCGATAATATGTATTATATCTTATCATCATGGAGGTATTAAAAGAGTTGTTCCGACTGTTTTCCAAGAACCCTGGGGGCTCTAAAGATATTGTGCCCGACACATTGCCAACAATTTCAACAAAAAATTTAGGGATAAACATATGAAGAAAAGGTTTTCTGAAACGACATAGACAACATCGAGCAAACAGTTCAATTCGAAGTGGAAGCAATTCAACGGTGTTAATGGGGGCAAGTATCGTCGATTGTTAGCCAACTGTGGGGATTTCAAGCTGTGGTATAAAGTATACGATAGGGTACATAGATATGGTGTTATGACAACGAATCAGTCAAATGTTTTCAACAATATTTTGAAAGGAACTCGATCGTTACCTGTAACGACATTGATCGATGTTACATTTAAATGACTAAACACGTATTTTGTCAGTCGTAGAGCACGGTATGAAAAGGAGGTGGTGATGGGAAAATACTTTCTTCAAAAAGTCAGACAGTTATTGTCTGTCTCAGAGGAGACTTCTCAACCTTTTGAAATGGAGACTTACTCATACGAAGAAGAGTACATAGTAAAACTGTGCGTTGGTAAATATTACCGCGTAAATGGATGTTGTTTGGACGACCATGTGAACACGCCATGTCAGTTATCTGATGCACAAATACGAATGTTAAACTGTATGTTGACTTCCATTTTGGGGATGATTATTCCATGCAAATATACTTTCCTAAATTACATCCTCTACTAGAATTAGGCATGTTCAATTTAACCGGTTCAGATGAACTGGTCTGGTTCTGGTTTGGTTCGAACTTGTTCGGACGAACTTGTTCCAAAACCAAGCCAGTGTTTTAGGCTTCAAATAGACCTGTAAACACCTGATTTTGGGTCGTGATCAAAATACTGTATGTGAGTAATCGAGATTGGAAAAATGGATATAGTATATATATATATATATACATATATATATTTGAAAACTAAAAAAAAAATCAACGGTGGAAAATTTTCTCTTTTCCACCGATTTTTATTTTTTATTATTAAAAAAAAGTTTTTATTGTAGTAGTAGATTTCATCTATAAATACAAGGTGAATGTTATGGTGTTTGGTGGGGAAAAATGAAAGAATAGTGAAAGAATTGAAGAAGAGAAGAGTGATTGGAAAAAAAAAAGTGAAAAAATATATCGGTAATTATCGGTCTCTATTTCTCGGACGGTATTTAAGTTCCGAACGATTTAGGTATATTTCTCTCGCATTTAATATTGTATTTGTATTTCCTAATGTTATTATTCATGTTATAAAAAAGAGAGAGTTTATATACATATATTATATATATTTATGTATAATATACTTGTGAATATATATATGTGATATTATATCTATATGTATAATATATATTTATATTATGTTTATGTAATACTATATATATATATATATGTATAATATATATTTATATTATGTTTATGTAATACTATATATATCTATAGGTATAATATATATTTATATTATGTTTATGTAATACTATATATATCTATATGTATAATATATATTTATATTATGTTTATGTAATACTATATATATCTATATGTATAATATATATTTATATTATGTCTATGTAATACTATATATGTATGTATATATGTATATGTGAAAAAACATATTTTAAAAAAAATGACTTAGGTCTTTCCCAACCTTTGATGAAGGTTACAACTCGGTCGTTGGACTCTCGGGTCATTTCTGGGACGTTATCGAGTGTTATAAACCAAACCGGAAAAATTTTGGGTCATTTGTGCAATTTTTGAATTTTTCTTATTCAGCTCGTTTTTAAAAAAAATTACATTTTGATTTCTAAACTTTTCTAGACATTCCATGATTTCTCAAAATGTTACAAATAAGTCTAGAATAATTTTCGGGTTATTTTTTGGAATTTTACCAAGTGTTACAAATAAATCTAGAATAGTTTTCGGTCAATTCTATAAAAAAGAATTTAAAAAAATTTCAGTTCAGTTATAATATTTTCGAAAATTACATTTTGATTCCTAAATGTTTTTGGATATTCCATGCTTTCTCAAAATGTTACAAATAAGTCCAGAATAATTTTCGGGTTATTTTGGAGCTTTACCAAATGTTATGAATACGTCCAGAATAGTTTAGGGTCATTTCTTCAATTTTCGAAAATATTTGTCCAATTCAGCTCAAATTTTAATAAATTGCATTTTGGCCCCTATATTTTTTTGGACATCCTATAAATTCTCAAAATGGGACAAATTAGTCCAATGAGCTTAATATCTTCAAAAATCATTCGTGCATGTTTTGACACGTTTAAAATGGCTCGAGAGTTAAACCATTTTTTTCGAGCACGATTAACTTTAGTTCTCTCTTGTTTATTTGAAATTAACTCATCAAAAAAATATTTGTACATGATTTGTTTAATTTAAAGAAAATGCATGTAGTTTTTTTTTTTGGCCAAGCACGATCAAAACAGACAATTCGGGTAAATTGAAAAACATTCAAAAGCAAACTAAAGTAGCGAAAGGGCGGATTATGAGCTTGCGAGCTTTTAAGACGTAATCAAACCCCCGAACTCGATTCTCTGGACGTAGACCTTTCTAAGCTTTAGGATGTTAATTCCATGTACCCTAGGAAAAAATTTAGGATTTCGATTAGCCGTTAATTAATCGGTGGCGACTCTTTCAATTTTTTCGGTCCGGTTGATGACCCAGCTCGACCAAGACCCGACATTTTCAAACGAAAATTAAAAATATTTTTCAAAACGGATCGGGTAAGTCGGATTTGACGTCCGACAATTTGACCAGTTCAAAATAGTACCAAAAATCTAGTTCAAATCGGCTCGTTTTTTTATACTGGTTTATACTTAAATTAAAGGGTTAATAGGTCCAATGGTACTATATGTCTGAGCCATGTGATCAGATGGTACCCCTATGTTGTTTTTTGGTACCTTATGTTTTCATAATGTTGTTAGTTAGTCCAAGTTACTGTTGCCGTCAAGTTTAACTAACGGAATGCTGACGTGGCGCTGATGTGGCGGATTGAAAATAAAATTAAAATAAATAGAGAAAAAATCGGAAAAACTTATAAAAATATTCAAAAAAATATTTTAAAACTTTATAAATTAATAAAAAAAAGATTTATGAATTTTTTTTTTTAAATCGAAAACTGCAAAAACAAAAAAAAAGTAGGTTCGACCCTTGGGGTCCAATTGACCCAACCAAGGGTCGTATTAGGAAAGTAGAACCAAATGTGGAGATTTCAGCATTCTAAAGATAAATGAGGAGAGAAATGGGAGCTTAAGGCAATGTAGAGAGAAAACTTCATCTTAGCATTGCTTAAACTTGATTAGTACAAGAGATATGAAACCCTATTTATAGAGTTTCTAGGGGATATGTGAACACATATCTCATATATCCTAACATTCCCCTTTCTAGATAAACCTTCTAAAACTTGTAAAAAAAAAAAACAAATCAGAACTTTAACTCTAAAACTGAAAATGCACTGAAGATGCACGACTGAGGCACGGCTGAGACACTGGCACGGCTGAGGCACGTCTGGTGCACGACAGATGCACGGCTGGGGCACTAGAAATACACTGAAGCTGCCCTGGAGCTGAAAATTACCAAGCACAGGTCTGCTTGTATTCCAAGGAGAACCAAGCACAGGTCTGCTTATCTTCCAAGGAGAACCGAGCACAGGTCTGCTCAGAAGATGATCCAGTTTGACATCGATTCTTCCATCCGAACACAAGCACGTAGGTTGCCGAGACAGACGAACAACAAAGGAAACAAAAACAATGCCGCCATGGTCATGTCATCGTGGTGCCATCTCGGTCATCCATCGTGATCATACCATTTTAGGCTTAAACAAAAAATAGAAGAAGCCGTATGCTCGGAACTCAATCTTGCTTGCAAAGGTCGAAGTAATCTCATCAAACCCTTGAGACATGAATCAACTCCTAAATCTCAAAATCAGCATGAAGCACAGGTCTAGAAACACAGCCATAACAACGTATTATCTTAGTAACACCAGTGTCATCACAGCAATTGATCGGCTCAGCAACACATCAACAGAATTTCTCAGTAAAACAGCATTCTGTCTCAAAACAGCATTCTGTCTCACCATAAACAGCATGTCTCACCAGAATATGCATCTTCAACCACAGCCAGTGTCATCACAGCCAGTGAAAATGGAGACACAAGATCACAGCCATAGCACACCAGAATGTGTTCGATTTGAACAAGGTTCACGTCAGGAACACCAGAATAGGTTCACGTCAGGTTCACCAGAATAGGTTCAGCAACTCAGGACAGAATCTCAGATTGCATTTCAGCATCAAAACAGAATGCAGCAGTGGTATAACTACATGAACAGAGTAGAATGCAGCAGTGGCATAACGACATGAACAGAGAGCAACAGAGCAGTTCATAGAATTACCGCAGTTCATAGAGTCAACAGCAGTGGCATAACGAAATTGCAGCATAACAATCAGCAAAACTCCAGCAATTACCGCAGCAAAGCAATCAAAGAACGATGCAGCTCACCAGAGGATTCGCATCTTCGATCGAATCATAACGAGCGATGCTTGAGGATCAACTGAAGAACTCAGCGCTGGAAGTAATCGACTGATGCAGATTGCTTGAAGAACTCAGTCGATCTGAACTGGATTTCTACTGAAATTGAAACTTGATCCAACAGAACTCGATCGATCTGAACAGAAGAGATTATAACTGGACTTGATGGAGGATCGATCGAACAGATCATTGAAGTGAAGAATATTGCTGGAAATGAACATGACGAAATTGAAGCTTGCTGCTCTCCAAATCGAAGATTCCTGACAGAATTGAAGATCGTTGCTGATGGAATCGAGGATTCCACTGATGAAATCAACGATTACTACTATCCGTGGCTGATTGAAGGCACTTGAAGGATGATTGAAGGCGCGGATCTGAAATTGAAATTTCAGACGGAATTTCCAACTGAAACTTCCAACGAAATACAGATTTGGTCCCTAATCTTACAGCTCTGATACCATATTAGGAAAGTAGAACCAAATGTGGAGATTTCAGCATTCTAAAGATAAATGAGGAGAGAAATGGGAGCTTAAGGCAATGTAGAGAGAAAACTTCATCTTAGCATTGCTTAAACTTGATTAGTACAAGAGATATGAAACCCTATTTATAGAGTTTCTAGGGGATATGTGAACACATATCTCATATATCCTAACAGGTCGAACCCAGGGCTGGCTTGGACCCACATCAGGTCGCCTGACCTGGGCGACCAGGTATGGGTAGGACCCGGCCCTGGGTTCGACCCTGACTGGGTCAATTTGACCCCAAGGTCTCAGGGTTCGACCCTTGGTTGGGTCAATTGGACCCAAGGGTCGAACCCTAGCTTTTTTTTCGTTTTTTTATTTTGTTTTTTAAAAATAAATCTATAAAAAAAATATTGTATTAATATATAGAGTTTAAAATATTTTTGTAAATGTTTTTATAATTTTTTCGATTCTTTTCATATTTTTATAATTTTTCTATTTATTTTTATTTTTAAATTACATATTATATTATATATATATACGTGGCGCTGACGTGGTACTGACATGTACCATTTAACAGAAAAATCTAACGGTTGACTAACGGAATATCAAAGGACAACATCCTCCAAACATAACGAATCATTTGACCACATCAAAAAACATGCGGTACCATCCGATCACATGGCCCAAACATATGGTACCATTGGAGCTATTAACCCTAAATTTAAATCAAACAACTTTAAACCTATATAATTTTTGAACCGATTTGAAGCAAAATCAACTAAACCGGCCTAAAATTAAACCAAACCTAGAGATATCTTCAATAAACCAAACATACAGATATATTGGGCTCTCATATGTTGATGTTATACAGGATTTCAGTCAGTTGTGGAACAAATTTTCAATCGGTTCAATGTGTTTTTCAGTTGGTTCAGTGTATTTTTCAGTCAGTTGAGTGTTTTTTCGGTCGGTTCAGTGTGTTTTTCAGTTGGTTCAATATTTTTCAGTCGGTTCAGTGTGTTGGACAGGATTTTCAGCCGGTTTCGATTTGAACCAGATTATTTCCGAACCAAAATTGTTATTAAAAAAACAGACCAGAACAGTTCAAACCAGTTCTGAATCGGTTCGAACCAGACCAGTTCTTTTTCCATAAACCATACCAGTGTTTTTAGAACCATAAAAAAGTACTCTTTTTTTACAAACCAGACCGGATCAATTCTGAATCGGTTCGATCCCGAACCGATTCATGAACAAGCCTAACCAGAACCATATTGGTGACTTGAGTAGAATTGACTGATAGTGAGGTGTGACCCACAAATGTTACTTTCTTCACGTGCAAAATTCCAAGAATTCACAATGAGATGAATTCTAATAGTACGTCATGCCAAAAGAAATGTGGTCAAACAGACCATAACAAGAGACCTTGTAAACATTAATCTAAATATTGTAATTATTTTGTATCGTTGTGTAAATCAAATTTTTTATTTCAATTTAGATACAATAACTACATAACTTATAACAATAAATTTTATTTACTTAATTTATGAGCATTTTAAAATATAAAAAGTTGCATATATATATATATAAGATAGAGTGAAAAATCCAACCTGCAACTGTCGCGGATTGGTATAATTTGGTAAATAATTTTGAAAATTGGTTTTCAATTTTGGTATATTTTTGGAAAGCAAATCTATACATGTAATATAAAAAAAAAATGCAATGAATAAAATGTAAGGAAAGGTTTAAATGACATTAAAATAATTATTACAATTGATTAGTAATTTAGTATAGTAAAATAAAAATCAAATAAAATTATGATACCTATATAGCTTAGTAGGGGTGAGAAAAAAGACTGACTGAACCGAATTCCCGAAAAGTTAATCATGTCTTAACATGTGTTCCGCGTGTGATCTGTTTAAGACCCTATCTGTTTAAACATGACACGCGTTTATGCACGTATAAGATTTATCTGTTTACACACGACATCCGTTTATACACGACACGATTAGACACGACACACAAATTGTCATCCCCTACTATCTAGTATGCACTCTCTTTAGTCAAGTCAACTACTCAAGTCTCTTACGGTGCGTTTCTTTCATGAAATTCAGAATAAGGAATACAAAATAGGGAATATAAATAGGGAATAACGAATATGAGATAATAATATGAAGTTGTTTCTTAGGTGGAATGAAATAATGAATTATGTTGTTTCTTTGGTGGAATGGTATATGAAAATGGAATTGAATGTGTTAAAATGACATATTTGCCCCTCCTTTTATATGTATAGTATTTTATATAATTAATTTGTATTAATTAATTTAAAAATTATATATTTAATTAATAGTTGAAAAAAACTTGTAAAATAATTAATTAAATTTATTGATTAATATTAAAGAAGAATTATGTTATTTAATTAAGATAAAAATAGTTGAATTAATGTACATTTTAATATAAATTCATTATTCATACTAATACCCATCAACAATATATTTACCCAAACCATAATATTATTAATGACCAGACTTACATAATACAAAACAAATTAGCGCCCTAAACCATAATTATACAACTTCGTAATACTGATCCCAACTACGTACTACTGATCCACTAAACATCTTCAACTGATCATCATCATCTAAACAATTTCGATCGACCAAATCGAACAACATGATTCGGGGTTCAGCAATAGTAACACCATGATCAAGACCAAATCAAACAACAACTTCAACAACAATACTAAACAACCTCAACATGACCAAATCGAACGATGATCAGCATATCAACAGCGATTCGGGGTTCGAGCGATGATCATCATCTAAATAACTCCACTAACACAACTGATAAAAACTAAACAAATCGAACGAGCTACAATATTAGGATAATTTCAAAACTGATCAAAACGAGTTGCATCAATTTCATTAGGGACAAGCATCAAAACTGATCAATTTCAGTAATTTCAAGCATCAATCGCGTTTATGAGTTCGATCGGAGAAGGAGAAGATCACGAACCCAAAATTGTGAGTCTGAGAAAGAGAAGTCCAATCGATGAAGGAGAAGACGTGCCTGGATGAAGCACAAAGAGAAGTCTTCGGTCGAAGGAAGCACTAGAGTTTGAAGGAGAATGATTAACAAATGAGATGAGGAAAGGTTTGGAAATACAAATAATAAATTAGGTTAAAATCATATTTTGTATACCTATTTCGTATTCTCACCCCGCCCTCCTTAGGAAATTATTGGTTTTTGCTCGGAATGTCTAACACTAGCTCTCTAGGATTCCGTAAGCCAAAATTTTCCAATTTCGCGAAAAGAACAACTTCATACGGAATCTGTATCACCTACTCCATTTATATTCCGTGAAAAGATCATGATGTCAATCTTATGCATTTTCATAATTATTCTCTTTTATAATAACCTTAGGCTATGAGTCTATGGCGAAACGAACATAGAGTTTTTTCAAGGATTTGAATAGACAAACCCGATGTTGTGTTGTTTGTCAGTTCTGTATCATATCATATATTTTTTGTGGCATAACCTTGTCGAATTAAATTGACATATATTCGTATCGAACTGTGTTAGGAATGGATAGGAAATCACGTTTTTTTTTTAAAATTTAACCATAATTTAATAATTATTACCAAACCAACCCTCCCATTTTGAAATTTACCAAAATAGGACATAACGCTAACCCCGTTAGCATTTTGGACGGTCGTTAAACAAACGTCCTAAACACTAACGCGTTAGCGTTTACATTAAATCACTCTCATTATCACCGCTCTTTCTTTTCGAACTTCGACTCTCACGTTGCTTCGGATTCTCCACCAACTTCTCCAAATACTCATATTCATCAAAATCCAGTGTGTCACTCTTCTAGCTCTAGCTACATAAGGAGCGATTAAACTTAATTATTCCCTGAATCTAAAAGACACAAGAAACATAACCAATTAATACCATACAGATCGAATAATCAAAATACATCATGGCATAGTCAATATGGAAGCATCTTCTTCGGTTGAATAATCCAATTCCCAAAATCGCATTACCACGAAAAACAACAGACGTTGGAGATATGGAAGCATCTTCGGTTGAATAATCCACTTCCCAAAATCACATTACCACGAAAAAAAAAACAGATGTTGGAGATTCTCGAGAAATTAAGATACATTAACTTGAACAAAGCAGAATCACAGCACTAACCTCCAAGGAAGCGTCTAATGAGACGGAAGAGAAGAAGAAGAAGACGGCTGGGGGTAGACTCTACAACTAGGGCTCTTTTATGTTTTGTCAGCATAGAGAATGTAAACGCTAACGGGGTTAGCGTTTTTTCTATTTTGCTAAATTTCAAAATGGGAGAATTAGTTTCGGAATTAATTATTAAATTAGAGTTAAATTGAAAAAATAGGAAAACACGATCCAACCCTATCACGTCATAAATTGTAGGGGTGAGCAAAAAATACTGGTTGGACCGAGCCCGGCCCGAGACCGATCCGAGACCGGCCCGAGACCGATCCGAGACCGGCCCGACTAAGACCGAGACCGACTAGGACCGAGACCGAGCGGGCGGGTTTTTTCCTCTAAAGTCGGGCTCGGGCTCGGAATTTTTCCCGAAATTCCCGATTCGGACCGGAACGGACCGAGTTGCCTAAAAACCTAATACATAATACTATACAAGTATATTAGTATACAACAACTCACAAAGTCTCCATGTGTCTTTGGATTGTATGTTCTATATTTATAATGTGTGTTTGAATTGTATGTTTGATACTTGATTTATTGTGTTTGTATGTTCTAAATTTGGTGAAAATTCGGACAAAAAAGTGTATTTTTTTTTTGGACTGAAAATTTCGGTAATGGACCGAGACCGGCCCGAGTCAAGCAAGACCGACTCGGGCGGGCTTTTTATACCAAAGTCGGTCTCGGTTTCGGTCCTCCAAAGGTGAAGACCGAAATTTCGGGCTCGGTCTTGCCAAAAAACCCGGCCCGGACCGCCCAAGCTCACCCCTAATAAATTGTCAGACCTACTCTTAAGGGCCAACTCTCACAATACCGTAGAGCATAGGGATCACTAAGCAAATAAAACTCTTAACTAATCTTTGAAAAAGCCTCTCAACTTGCTCTAATTTACAATGAATTGTCTCGTTTAAAGACGCGAAGAACAGAGGACATTAGGGAAAAGAGAATTTACAGTGGAAAACTCGAAAGCCTCTGCTCCGGAACCTGTGGCACATCCTCTCTGTAATCTCTTCCCATTTCTTTATTTTTGGAAATCCAAGTAAGCTTCGTGCTTTTCTCTCAATTCCTCTTTTCCAATAACCAAAATGCGTAGAGTATTCGGTTCGGAGTCCCACTGAAGATCGATTCGTGCTTCCTTTCTAGGGTTTAGTTCTGCAGTCTCATCATCACAAGGGATGTTTGTTTGGTCCGTATGCGACTTTGATTTTTCGCATTTCAGAAAAAATAAATTTATATTCGTTCTCCTTCAAATGAAGCGTCGCTAATGGTTGTGCTTAAGGAGTTCGAAGTAGTCGCAATAAGTATGTAAAATCTTCCTGGCCAGCGCCGACAGTCAGCATACTAAGTGCTGCACTCCTGATGGTTCCGGGGAAAAAAATAACGTGCTGATTTTTCAGTATTTCAGTAATACTTGGATTTCTTCTTCTTCCGGTTTATGTGTAAAATTATACACTTGTAGCGTCCATATTTGGAGGATAGTTGCTCAGTGATAACTGATAAGTCGTAAAGAGTGGTCTGCATACTAAACTTTTCTTTATTTTGCACATATCTTTTTCCGGCAAATTTTGCCCATATTTTTGGCACTGTTGTGGAGCACTTCTTGTTTTTCAGTTGATTGTCGGTGATGGAGTGCCTTTGATTTTTCTTATGTAAGTAAATAGAAGACCTGTTGTTGATAGCCATTAAGGAAGTATTTAATGATCAGTATGCATTTAAATTTTCTACAATAGTGGTTCATGTGCAAAACTATTTTTTCATCCAGCTGATTCTGGAAACTGGTCAACTTTTAATTTTGAATCGAGGTGGAGTTACAACTGAGATAGTGGGCGTTTCTGTGTATTGAAAGTAGTTTTATTTCCGAAGGTCTACACTCTACACTAAGAAGAGTCTTTGATCCATTCTTTCAGTCTTTTGCATGTAGAACTAGTCTGTACATTTTTTTCTATAGTCTCTTCCTTAATCTCGTATTATGCGTGTACATATCCACTAAGTAGATACCCTTAGGCTTCGTTAATTTCCTTGCTTATTCAAAATACTGTCGTCGCTCTATATGTCAATTTAATTCAATCTAATATCTTAACTGGTTATGCCGTATTTTGCAGGTTATGTTAAATATCAGAACAAAATGAAGTATATCTCAGTACGAGAATAGTCCATAGTTGTTTTATGTGATGGACTGCAACAAAGAGGAGGCTTTAAAGGCGAAAGCTCTTGCTGAGAAGAAGTTGCAGGCAAAGGATTTTTTTGGGGCTCGTAAGATTGCACAGAAAGCTCAACAGCTGTATGCTGATGTTGAGAATATTTCCCAAATGATTATGGTTTGTGATGTGCACTGTTCTGCCGAGAAGAAACTGTTTGGCAATGAGACTGATTGGTATGGCATCCTCCAAGTTGAACAGAAAGTGGATGAGGCTACCATTAAGAAACAGTACAGGAAATTTGCTCTTCAACTTCATCCCGATAAGAATAAATTCCCAGGTGCTGAGTCTGCTTTTAAGCTTGTAGGGGAGGCTCAAAGAATTCTTCTGGACAGAGAAAAACGGATTGCTCATGACAAGAAGCGCAATCCCCCCACTAGAGTATCAGCACCGTATAGGCCACCAGCAAGGGAAAATTTCTATCCAAAATATGATGTGCATAAAAATGTAAGGAGTGCTCATGGTTTTAATGCTCCGTATCAACAGGTAAACCAGACTACTCAATCTGGATTCGCTAATGTCGGATCTTCTTTCTGGACAATGTGCCCTTTTTGTTCTGTGAAATATCAGTATCTTCGAGAATTTGTCAATAGATTTCTCTCTTGTCAAACTTGTGGCAAGAACTTTGTTGCATATGACTTGAAACTGCCAGGCACATCTCCAGTGTTTCCCCAGCAGGGTCCTTCCTTAAAAGCAGGGTTCAGTAAGGTCGAAATAGGACCCAAGCAAGCTGCTGCAGCTGCTGAGAAAGTTCATAGCTTTAGTACCGGAGCTGGAGCAAGTAGGGTAAATAGTAAGAAGAGAGTAAGATCGCCAGGGGATGAATCCAGTGAAGCTATTGACTCCGATAGCAGCTCTGAATCAGATGAAGATTTGGAAATGGGTGAGGATGGCCATACATCACAACAACGTGATTCTGAGAAACTTCGGAGGTCAACTCGGCATAAGAGGAATATATCCTACAAGGAGAATATCAGTGATGATGAGAAGGATCCTGCGACCCCTTCGAAGAGTAGCAAGAGTATTGACCCACCATCTACTCATGTAGAGGATTCCAAAGGAGGTGCGTTGCATAAAGAAGCAGGTAAGTCAATTAAACATGATGGTGGAGGTGCAAGCATGAAAATAGGTGAGGAAGGTCTGCAACCAAATCGTGAAGAAGTTATATTGAATGATGGTGATGATCAATCTGAATCAGATTCACCTTCCAAAAAGGAAGCTGAGGCTGAAGTTGTTGAATATCCTGATCCAGATTTTAATGACTTTGATAAGGACAGGCAAGAAGGATGTTTCAGAGCTGGACAGGTATGGGCTGTATATGATGTACTGGATGGCATGCCAAGATTTTATGCCCGGATAAGGAAAGTTGTCTCTCACAGCTTTAAATTGCAAATAACATGGTTAGAACCTGATCCCGATGATGGAGATGAGATGAACTGGGTTGCTGCTGGACTGCCTGTTTCTTGTGGCAAACTCAGACATGGAAAGAATGATGTTATTGAAGAACGGACTACATTCTCTCACATTGTTTCATGGGAGAAAGGTCGGGACAAGGATACATACAGAATATATCCATGCGTCGGGGAAACATGGGCCATATTCAAGAACTGGGATATTCGATGGCATTCTGACCCAGATGATCATAAGGAGTTTGAGTATGATTTTGTTGAGATCTTATCGGAGTACACCAAAGAAGAGGGAGTTAATGTCGCTTACCTTGGCAAATTGAAAGGCTTTGCTAGTGTGTTTGCTCGAACTCGAGCTTTCCCTTTTAACATTACTCCGTCTGAGTTGTATAAATTTGGTCATAAAGTCCCGTCTTTCAAGTTAGACGACAAAGAAGGGCAAGGTATTCCAAAGGGGTCCTTTGAACTCGATCCGGCTTCTGTACCTGTGAACATTGAACCCGTGGAGCCTGAAGAATTGAAGGTGAATGCTCAGAAGAAGCGTGAGGAAGGAATCTCTTGCAAGGATGATGTCGCTGAGAATATCCATAAAATTGCACAAGAGTACGTGGCTTTTTCAAATGGAGCTGATGATGACGGTTCATCATCATCAAAAGGTGAAAACGGGTCTGCTCCTGTAGATATATCTTCAGACGATGAAATTGGGTCTGTTGCTGAAGCAATCCCGATTCCCGATGCGGACTTCCATGATTTTGATGAAGAAAAATCCTACAGGAACTTCAAAGAGGGTCAAATATGGGCGATTTACGCTGACGAGGATAGCCTCCCGAAATACTACGCCCTAATCACCAAAGTAACCCCTGGCCCTAAATTCGACCTTCGCTTGAGATGGCTCACCTGTTACTTTCTCCCTGAGAATGTTACTCCATGGCAAGACAACGATATGTTGATATCATGTGGTACCTTTAAGGTCAAGAAAGATCGGCCCCAAGGTTACACCAATACGGTAAGCTTCTCCCATCTGGTGAAAGCAGAGCCTGTCAAGGGAAAGCCCGGGATGTATTCCATCTCTCCCAAGGAAGGTGAGGTCTGGGCGATGTACAGAAATTGGGACCCGCAGATGAATGGTTCTGCTCTCGGGAGCTGTGAGTACGACATTGTGGAGGTGATTGAGAAAACAGAGTGTTTGATAACAGTGTCTGCCCTAGAACGGGTTGAGGGTTTCACATCGGTTTTCAAGCCTGAGATTCGTGGAGGGTTGAAGTTGACGTTAGAGATTCCCATGTCTGAGCTTCTCAGATTCTCCCATCAAGTGCCTGCTTACAGATTGACTGAAGAAAGAAACGGCAGCCTTCGAGGTTTGTTGGATCTGGACACGGGA
Source organism: Chamaenerion angustifolium (assembly GCA_946814005.1). Taxonomy (NCBI): domain Eukaryota; kingdom Viridiplantae; phylum Streptophyta; class Magnoliopsida; order Myrtales; family Onagraceae; genus Chamaenerion; species Chamaenerion angustifolium. Next base: position 7,012,292 of record OX328270.1, read on the forward strand.
GCCTTGCCGCTTTACTTTTTTGCCTCCAAGTGAAAAGAAGAAATGCGCTTCTTCTTCTTCTTCCACTCTGCAGAAAGATGAGGTACCAGATAAACTTTTTGAAGTAATGACCAAGAAATGGTTCGACATTTTGCACAATTCGGTTGCTATATGCGGATCATCATCAAACTCATGATGATTCTGAGTTTCTTATTTTGCTCGTTATGCTGTTGCTTCTCATCATCGCATAGCTGAGTAGTTAATATAGACTAATGTTAGAAATGCTCATAGAATGGTGTCTCAGTTCAAGCTTTTATTAGTTGTCGGGTAAATACTACTTTTGTTTGGGAGAATCAGAGTAGGCCGCGATAGATAAAACTCTGGGCAGTTAGCTATTATTGTAAACAGGTCATTTTGAACAGATGGATAATTTTATGTTTCTCAAGTCTTGGAAACAAATTCTTGTGCCTATCAAGTGTGGTTTTTTGGCCAAAAAAAAAGTGTATGGTTTAGGGTTCAGTTACATTATAATTCTTTATAGGGTTAAATACCAAGGACATACCTGAATTACGTTTTGCAACTAGCTACTGAACTTTGAAAATTCAAAACGGGCTACCTCAACTTTGAAGAAGGTGTAAATAGTTACCTTTATCCAATTTTTAACAATTTTCCAACGACTTTTTGACGCTTTTCAAATGATTTTTCGATGATTTTTCGTCATTTGCAACTTCTTCAAAGTTGATGTACCCCGTTTTGAATTTTTAAAGTTCAGGTAACTCATTGCAAACTGTCCAAAGTTCAACTAGCTCCTTTCTTTCTATTTATGCTATGGTTCGGCACCGACTAACGAACCGGTTCAAAGCAAATCTGCAGTAAACCGGATACAAAAATATCTCACTGCAAGGTACAAGTTACTACTTACACCAGTCTATTTGATTTTCAGAAAAGAAAAAGGCAGCCCCTCCTAAGCACACAAACACTCTTTTTTACCCCACCCCAAAGAAGAAAAGAGTAGAACATGTCTCTCTATATATACACACGAAAACCTGGGTTGGTTAAGACATCATTCATATTGCCTTGTATTGTGAAGATCGTCACACCGGGTTGGAGTTTTGGGAGACTTGAGGCCTCCATGCGAAAATTTTGATATAGAGAGAGTTCAGACTAATGGCCATTCCGAAACCCAATACCGGTGCAAGCAGCAGGGAGTAAATCAGCATAAAATGAAGCTGCATAAAAATGGATACCGTTTCTAATCAAAACGAACCTGTCCGGTTTAAGCATGAATCAACAACTTATGAACAAAAACATGTGGTCTAAAATCAATCGATTCTCACCCAAGAATAGAACAAATGTACCATGAGAGCCACCAGAGCAAATTCCAAAGCTGCAAAAGTCCATACGTACTCCTTAATCGCTGCAGTCATAACACACTTAGTCGAAACCCTTTCGATAACCATACACTTATATGAAATAATGCTTACCAACGGTAATAGCAAAGGTGGATGACAAGACGCCCAATGTGAAAGAAAACGGTGCTGCTATGATTATTGCTTGTGATTTCATATCGGGTATCTAACAAAAGAAGAAACCTTTATCATCACTTCATTTCATCATCAGATACTGATAAACTAGATGGAAAGCTGAAATGAATACAGCATGATTTTGTACCAGTAGTTGCTCGAGAAAGAAGAAATAACAGATTGTGCTGATCAAAATCAGCACCACAAAATCCTGCCAAGCACTGCAGTAATACAATAAAAAATTCAACATTTCTTTTCTTTTTACGATAAAAAAAAATTTGGTTATCAGCAATATTGATTACCTTACTACTGCTTGAGATTGTGAAACGTGTTGATTTTGTTCCTGTCTGGTGTCTCTTTGGACCGAGCTTGGGAGGCGAAGCAACGTAACAGGTAAATTCGAAACCACTTGCCCACAGACCTCACATGTCTTATTTCCTTTCATGGAAAACCACCTGATGGCGCATTCCTCATGTAGAAGTCGAAGGGCGCCCTTGCAGCTACACTCCATTTTCAATGTATTTCCTGCCTCACATATGTCCAGGCAAATCCTGCAAACTGCTTCCTCTTCGGGTATTTCTTCATCGTCACTTTCAGGTGGAACTGGACTGATATGATCTGGTTGATTTGGAAGCAAAACTTGTAGTAAGATATGAAAGACCAAGTACAAGAAACACGTCTAGTAAATATAATAATGTGTTTCTGTATTCTACAACTTCTAAATTGGGTGATAGATAAAATTCCAATAAAACCAGAAGACAAATCCAAAAGAGTTATTTTTCCCAGCAGCAAAAGAGTTTAGGATCTCAATTTTTCATTAAAATCATGGAAATCCACAGCTTTGCATAACCGTGATCACATTTCATGAAGTTTGTGGTACATGCTAGCTAAATTTTGAGAATTTGAACAATTTGCCAGTTAAACCTTTTATTTTTAACAAATTGCTAGATGACTTTACAAAAAGTTACAATTTGCTAACTCTGCCTAATTTACTGTTAAATGGTGAAGAAGGCATGCACGCGTCTGTCACGTGTCAATTACCAAATTTTCTCAAAATTTAACTAGCAAAGTGCAATTTTTCACAAAACATCAGGTAGGGAATTGCAATTTTCTCAAAAGTTCAGCTAGCAATTTATACAAAAAATAGAGTAAGATAATAAATAAAATGCAAATTTTTGTCACTATTAACAGTAAATGAAATGGAGATAGTGAATTGCAAATTTATGTAAAACCAGTTAGCAATTTTTTTTTTTTAAAATAGCTAGTAAATTATCCAGATTCCAAACCTCAAAGTTCAGCTCGCAAGTTGGTACTTAACCCTTTTTCAAATTACAATTTGAGGGTGGAGCCTAAGTAATTTAATTCAGCATAGAATAGATTTGCTGCAGCTACCTTCAGCAGAATCTGTCATTGAGTTTTCCCTGCGAGCAGCAAAGGAAACGGATCTCACAATAACCACGTTTCTTCCAGGCACGGACAATGACCTTGAGACTGCTGAAGGAGCTGTAGATTTCTGTAATCAATATATATCATAAATGTCAGCCCTCCCTATAGAAGTAACAAAAATAAAAATAAAAAATTAAATCAAATCCCTTTCCCGGTCCAAATGAAGGAGATAGTAAAAAATAAGTTAAATCAAGAAGTAACAAAATAGAAAACTGCTGAAAAAACTCACATTTAGCTTAGGCCTTTCACCGGGCATCCTTGCAGAACTGGGTGTTGAAACTAGAGGAGATAAATTTGATGCAGGCGTGATAGGCAGTGACGCACATCGATTATCCCAATTCAACGTTGTTATAGAATTATGAGCAGAAGTGCCTCCAGGTGCTGCTGTATTATGATTAGGGTGGTCTGGAGTGAGGAGAGAGCTACGTTCCCCACCATCAGTTAAGGCAGATTTCCTCTTGAAGCTTAAAGCACGCAAGAATCCTCCTGGAGATGGAATGTTGATGTTTTTAATAGAGGTCTGAGGCTGTAGCATGGCCTTACCACTTCGACTACTTGAGAACATGGGTTTCGGTGGTATCTGAAGGGAGAGACCGCTGCGGTTTCCACTACTAGGTCCTGAAGGACCTGAACTTGAAGCTTCTTCACTTATGGTGTTCAAAGATTGAGCATTCACCTGCATGGTATGGGCATTGAACAAGTACTGATTTCGAACAGTTCTGATAGAAGATGTAATGATAAATTGTTCGAAGAAAGCTCAAATATGGGATGCATCCCGATTAAATCAAGACAAGTCACTGAATACTTTCATTTCGCATTCATCCATTTCATGTAATATTTATTCTCTTAACAGTTTCTATGTCTGGCCAACATAATATTTTTTTAAACGATAAAAGAGGAAATGAGGGGTGTATAACCCAATCCAACGAACACATTAGCTTCATTTCTAATTTGTTTTTAACTCTAATACAGCAGAGCATGAATTAAGAGTTCAGCTATGAAACTGAGTCCGGAAACTAAATGGAACGCTCACGCTAGCTCAAATCATAGACGAATAAAGCTTAATTATCTCAAACGCCACTCAATAGTAGAATTGATCACAGATTAAAAATCAAGCTGGGTATCAAGAAATCAAACAAGAAACAGACCAATAGTAATAATTAGAGAAGAACCTGAATAGAAACATCCGCCACTCTATCTGCAGTAGGCTCCGCTGCCTTCACATCCATGATCGATCGAAGCCAAAATTTCGAATGGTTGCCAAGCAGAGAAAAGTTTATCAATTTCTTAATAGATTCCCAGAGATGTATTATTAATTGAAGTCATTGCCGTGTACTGAATAGTATTACAGTATGTAGATTATCCGATAGAGCCATTGAAATTGACCATGTAAAGGAGAAAAGAACAGCAAAGACCTAAAGGAGTCAACTTGGAAAGTGACAAGTCCCCTTCACTTCACTTGGCGTAGCAGCAGGGAAAATTAGTCAAATGCATACTTACGAGTTATATAAATAAATGCACTTATATATATTCTAGGAACGCGCTTTGCGCAAAATATTTTTTTTATTTAAGTTATTGTAAAAATAAATTATAGAATTTTTAAAAAATATAAAATAAAAAAAAAACTTAAATTTATTAGACTAGACACGCCGCCTACGCGCGTGCATGTCGTCATTGGTCGCGTGTGAGCTGTTACTATGGTATGATTCAATCGTTCTGATTTCTATAATAATACAAGAATAGTATGAAAATTAAACATTTGATTAAAATATTATTGATGTAAAATTAAACTTAATTTGCATGAAATAATGAATTAAAATTTAAAAACTATAATTAGTTTTAAGAAATTGCTCGAGCGACCGAGATTTCCTTAAGTTAGTAATGTTCCTGACTTCTTAAAAATAACTATAGCTTTTAAATTTTATTTTATTATTTCATGCAAATTAAGTTTAGTTTTACATCAACAATATTTTAATCAAATTTTTAATTCTTGTATTATCCTAAAAGTCAGAACAATCGAAATATACCATTGTAACACCTCACACGCGACCAACGACGACGACGTGTACATGATTAACGCATATTGTAGTCTAGTATAATAATTAGGTAAATACACTTTAGTGGATTAAAAGGCTTTTACTTCAAATATTTTTTCAATTGTATATGTATAACACATTTATATGTTACGAAGGTACAACCATTTATTTACTATTGTAAATGATATATATATATATATATGTGTGTGTGTGTGTGTTGATTCAAATTTTTCTATAACTATTCAATGAGTGTAAATAGTCTCTTAAACGACAATATAATTACATATAGTGATACCAAATACCATTAATAGTCAACGAAAAAAATAATTTAAATTAAGAAACACTATTGCAGAAAATTTAGATATACATCTATGTACTTAATAAATTAAGAGTTTATTGATCCATGTAACAAAATATTTATGTAGACTAAATTTTGAGTATTTATATTTGTAATTCCTTCGAAATCTAGGATTGGCCAAATAAACCGGTTCGGGCGAACTGGTCTGGTCTGGAACTGGTTTGGTTCGAACCGGTTCGGCCGAACTAGTTCCAAAACCAGACCAGTGTTTTTTGCCTTCAAATAGAACAGTTCAAAATAGTACCAAAAATCCAGTTCGAACCGGTTCGACTCGTTTTTGATACTGGTTTATACTTAAATTTCAATCAAACCACTTTAAACCTATATAATTTTAGAACCGGTTTAAAGCAAAATTAACTAAACCGGTCTGAAATTAAACCAAACCTAGATATGTTTTCAATAAACCAAACCTAGAGATATATTGGACTCTCGTATGTTGATGTTGGACAAGATTTTAGTCGGTTGTGGAATAGATTTTCAATCGGTTCAATGTGTTTTTCAGTCGGTTCAATGTATTTTTCAGTCGGTTCAGTGTTTTTTCAGCCGGTTCAGTGTTTTTCAGTTGGTTCAGTATTTTTTAAGACGGTTCAGTGTGTTGGACATAATTTTCATCCGGTTTAGGTTCGATTTGAACCGAAATATTTCCGAACCAAAATTGATATTAAGAAAAACAGACCAGAACAGTTCGAACCGGTTCTGAATCGGTTCGAACCAGACCAGTTCTTTTTTCCTTAAACCAGACCAATTTTTTTAGAAACAGAAAAATGTACTGGTTTTTTTCAAACCAGACCAGTTCAGTTCAGAACCGGTTCGGGGTCGAACCGGTTCATGAACAAGCCTATCGAAATCACATTTTTTAACCAAAACTTTTGTTCTTGACATCGTGGTGTCACGTGATAAAATAATATATAACTTATCGTGACTAAAACATGGTCAAAAAAAATATATGTTGATGTTTGACAAAGTTTGACTTTGCGTTTTGTTTATAGTCATCATAATATTAAGTCGTACTGAAAACAGTTTACGGGACATTTACAAATGTAAGTTAACATTTGATATCTTGAAATAAATGTTTTGGTTCATTTAAATAGTCTACTAAGACTTTTGCACAAAAGCGATTACACATAAAATCTAAACATATTAGTTTTGTGTTATTACAAAATACATTAGACTTACAAATCTTAAAAAATAATTATTTGTGCATATGCACTCTAATACGGTCGCGTTGTCTTGCATGCCTTAGCCAACTAATTTTTTTCCCGACGTCGCTAGGATTTGAACATGCGCACTTTGATACCAATATTTTTCGACGAATACTGACCTCAATCTTTGATCGTTGCCTTAGCCAATATCGACTAACTATTTTTTTTCCAACGTCTCCGGATTTGAACCTGCGCATTTTGATACCAATCTATTTCGACGAATATCGACTTCAATCTTTGATTGTCGCATTAGTCAATACTGACTTTAATCTACACACGCCGATACCGATACATTTTTTGGCTTGAAGCCAATACCAACTTCAATCTACCCTCGCTCTAAGAGTATTTTTTCGGAGTCAGACAAGATTTGAACCTGGGTACTTTGATACCATATAAGATTTCAAACGTACGCATTAACCAACTGTCTCATGAATCCGAACTTGTGAGAGAATGCATTTGGTATACATTTAAGATATCTTAACACACTCACTACCATTTCTATGAAACAACTATTACAAATCTACCATGACAACGTGAAGACAATTTCAGTGATATTTTTTAAAAATAAAATGAAATTAGATATTCGATTAACTTATTCCTCATCTTTTTACTTTGATATTTTCAAACTTACGGTGGGTTAAGTGTTATTTAGATTTTAATTTCAGATATATTTGGAAGAAAAAAACTATACAATTTATTATTTGCTTGAGTATTGGCGTGCATGTGTATTATAGAGATTTATTAACCTTATAGTTATGAAATTAAATAATAAAATATTCATACACTCTAAATTTGACCAACCCATAAAAAATCATTAATTTATGAAAAAGATAATTAATAACAACTGTAGAGAAACTGTAAAAGTGATTAAGTATTGTATTGTAATAACATAATCACAAATTTAATTTTTGATTTGGATACAATTTTATAACTAAAACAAATCACTTGAGTGGTTACAGTAATAAATATAATCAGTTAAGTCTATTAAAAAATATTTGAGTACTACACGTCTAGCGCGGAAAAATGTGTTATTACAATAGTGAAATGTTTTGTTTTCAAAACTTTGCTGGAGTCTTTTTAAAAGATTTCTTATCATAAATTGCATTTAAGAATTTGGTGGAGAGGTAATAAAAAAAAATTGGTGGAGAGAGAAAATATAAATGACCAAAATAATCATAATATATTTAAATTAATTAGATTATTAAGAGATATAAGATATTTGTGTAATATAGATAATGACGGTTACAAAAACTTATTTGTCATAATTTTACATAATCTAACCAAATTAATAGATAGATAGATAGATCTTAAATACGATGATTGCATTATATTTTTTTAACCACATAGTATAATTATAATCGTTACGAGTATAATTTTTAATATCATAATTATATTAATAATTGTTGTTATTAACCATAAAATACATATATTTTATTTTATTTTTTAAAAAACTTTTTAGTTGTAAAAAATAAATTTTATTATGAAAAGATTCTAATTAATTTAATCTAAATTCAATATAAATAATGAAATCTATTTATATGATATATATATATAATTATGATTATGATTATATCTACAATTATGAATTAAATACTATAACTGTAAAAAGTAATAATTTATTAACATAACTGCACCATACTAATAGTTAATCACATAAAAATATGATGTGAAAAGTAACGGTCTTCCTGTTTTCACCGTATCATTTCGGACCATAGTAAATGCGCAACATTAATAAGGGGACTAATAGTACCAAAGTTACCAGTTAGGGGACTAATTTTCTTCTAACCGGTGACTGTTGAATCATTGTAATGTAATATCGTTTGCCCAGGCCAGGCGGCTAATGCCTCCAACTTCTTACTTCCTCATCCAAAACTAGGGTTTTGCAGATCGTATCTACTCCTTCTAAACGCCGTCGATTGACTCAAGATTTATTTGGTAACTGCTTTAAGCTCTAGTTTCCCGTTCGCGTTTTCTATCAGTCATCTGAAGTGAAGTATGAAGTTTCTGGATTGGTATGCGAAAATTGCCGTTGTCTCCGTTCTGATCGGTGGCTCCATGGAGTTCTTCATGATAAAAACCGGATTCTGTGTGAGAGTTCTCCTTTTCCTTTTCCGTTAGTTGTGTTCAGCTATAGTATATAGTTAATAGTATATGCATTTTGTGAAAACACGTCATTTAGATGTTTCCCTCTTTTATTTTTATTTCTTATCAGGAATTTCATGTTTTTGTATTTGAGTTGAACGTGGTAGTAATCTTTGGACTTTGGATTTAACTTTTATATCTACTGCGTACAGCCAAACTAAAATATCAAGAAAACTCTGATATATATTAAATTTTGTGATGTTAAATTGTGTATTGGCTGGGTAGTATAAATGTCCCTTCTGTGGACTGAAATATTAAGTGTTGTCTGTAGATGATAAAGTGACGGAATTGGAGTCGGAAAAGCGGGCATGGGAGAATTCTCCGGAGGCTCAGGCTATGAGAGATGCATTGAACCCATGGAGAAATCATGATGCAGAAGCAAAGAAGAGTCCTTGACGTGATTATTACTTCAGGTAGTGGCTAAATATGCTTTCTTGATTGGATTTAGAGTTCTGTTGACATATTGAAGAGTTGGGTGCTGTTAAGAGCCTTGCATTATTTAGCAGTTTACCACCCCAAATTCAACATTTGGATTTAGCTTATCTGCACTTGCAAGGAACACTAACCATCACAGCTTTCGTTTCCATTTACAAAATAATTTTAGTTTGCTGTAGTGATATATATGTCTCTTCTCTCTTATCGCTTCTCAATCTAGATAGAAGAGTGTATGCATCTAAGAGGTCTCTTTAAAGTCTTACTTCCTCAATCTTCGTATCTTGTCAATTCGATTTGATGGTTTACTTCAGAGTCATTACCTGGTACAAGACAATAACAGAATGGCTGGCTTTTATCAAGGATGTAACAGAATAGAAAGAAAGAATAAAGAGAGATCAAAACTTATGTTATTTTCATCACGGCCAACCTAATGCAGTACATTCCAAGGACTACTACTATTCCTAGGCTATTACTAGACCACAAGGACGTATTTTGTTGTGCAGTTTGTATCATTACCTGAAGTTTTTATGATGTTAGGAATTAGGATCAGCTGGATGTTGATTTTATAGGAAAAAAGGAAGTTATATATATATATATTAATTATTTGTATCAGCACTCTGAAGCAAGGTTTCATTTTCTGAGTTTCTGAATTTGAAAGATTGATTAATTAAAGATCTGTGGAAGTGAAAAATAGACGGATATTGACATTTCCAACATGAGTTCTTAAAAGATTGTTTCTTATTGCTGAACTTAGTGTTTGGACTGAGAAAGTATTGAGGATTCTTATATGATCATGCAAGCAAAAAGAAGTTGGTAAAGATGAAAGCTTAGCCTCTCAACTGGATTTTACCGTAAGATGAATTGTAAGTAGTAATTCCTTCAACGCTCAAAAGCAAAACTGGTATAAAGCACCAACACCCCGCATCTGCAACAAGGTATCTACCACCTAGTGGTAGATCAGTGAAGGCCCTCTATTCTGTCAGTTTGTTTGTTTAGGGTAATGAAGTATGAGCAAAAGGAAGTTACACTTAATTAGCTGTTGAAATACAAATGACATGAATCTCTTCAAGAAAGAAAACATTTGCTTTGATTCCTGAACAATATTTGATCATCATTAGATCCGAGTACTATGTATATTTTGTAGATATTTGCCGGATCAATAATTTGAATTATTTGCGGGGTTGTCACGATTATTTACTAAGTTGATGCTACTCTTTGTGCAGGCAGGGTGGGAATTGGGAACCAAGAATTGAATAAAGCGCGAGCAAGACAGCACGAACCTATATAACTTCCACAGCATTTCGTGTTGAACCAACAATGTGGATTGATTGTTTCTTCTTCAATCTATGCAATGTTTCGGTTCTCTATGTAACTGAGATGACCCCTCTTATTATGTTCTTGTTAGAAACAGCTGTGGTTATTGTTTGTCTGAACCAGACAGTCCTAGAGTTGGTAAGCTTAATGGTCTAGTGGTATAATACAGTTATGCCAGAACAAATGCTTGTACTTGATTGCCATTATAAAATATTCAAAACACAAAATTTGATTTGATACCCACCAAAAGTATGTCCATCTTTAATCATATATATATATGGGTAAATCATTTTAAAAGTTTTTTTTTTTGCATTATATAACTAAATGGTTACTTATGTTTTTTTAGATGAATAGTCACGTATGTAATGGTCACTAAAATAATAATTTCACATTTTCCTATTATCTTGTTTATGTTCGAAATATGATTTTGAACTTAGATTTGTGCAAATTTGGGTTCAAATTGAACATAGAAAAGTGAATATAAGTTTGAATAGAATTCTGAAATTTGAATATGGATTTGAACTCGAATGTGCTGATTTGAGTTTGAACTGAATTAGGATGTGCAAGTCTGGGTTCAAAATCATATTTTGTGTTCAAATCACGAAAGAAAATATTGCAAATAAGTAAGATAAGTGGAAAAATATTTTAATTATTTATTCATATAAAAATTATTTGTAAATATCCAGTTATATTTTAAAATATAACGTGATTATTTCATACAAATTTTAACTGTTAAGTTTACACATGGGTAAGCATATATATTATGTACTTCTATACCCCACTTATAAATAAGCATGTAAATTATTAACATATGACCACCCACTAATCTCTCAAAAAAAGTTATCATAGTCAAAATTGACTTGAACGAGTTATGTGACTTGACTGTAGCTTAGTCTTTGAGAATGATGTTGTAGGCTTGTAGCCTGTGTCCCGGCAGAATATGTTTTATTTTAAGAATTATTCATTAATATTTTATTAGAGAGCAATTTTTTTATATTATATATTAAATGAAAAATTATATAATATGCGTGTATAACTTATTTATTATTTTTAAATTTATAAAAGTTTTAGTTAAGAATAAATTTAACTTAATATTATACAATAAAAAAATTAAGTATATTTATAAATAATATTAATCCTATTAGTATTTCTTTACAATATAAATTATTTCATTTGTTTTAATATTATAAATTATATTATAGAATATTAATATTAAGTCTTTTATTCATAAAAATAATTAAAATACATGAATAAATATTAACAGTTACTAATGCAATGCTCAGTAATAATTTTAAGTTACTTTTTTTTGTATTTTTGTGACTTCTATTAGTGTAATACATTTATAAAAATGTTCAAATCATTAGTAAATTTGTTTTAATTATATTAGTAATATTGAACATATCAAAAATTATTTATTTATTTTTGAATTAATAAAATATGCTAGGTTTATAAATATATAGTATATATGTTACATAATGTTTTTAAAAATATATGAATATCCATATAATACTTTTAATTCCACCTTTAGGGTTTAATGACCTTTATTAGTTTCATACACTTATATAAAAATGTTACAAAATTACCTTCATATTATTACTATTTACTAATGTGTTAAGGTTTATATTAAATTATAATTATAATAAAGCACAAGATGTTGATGAGTGACTGATAAAATTATTATTTAATATATTTAATGCATTCGTAATTAATGTATTTCATTGTAATAATATATATTTTAGTATTATATAAATTTTACTATATACAATATATTTTAGTTTTAAGATAAAGTTATGGGTAAATAACCAAATTACTACCCTAACTTTGGGCATTTACAAATTGCTACCTAATTTTTACTTTTTCAAAAATTGTTACCTAAACTTTGACAAATTGTTACCCCAGTTAACTTTTCCGTTAAATATGAACGAAAAATGACGTGACAACATATGATTGATCATTGATTTAAAAAATGAAATGATTTTTTAAAAATACTAAAAAAAATTATTTATTAAAATAAATATACATATATTGCTTAAGATTTTTCTTTATAATACACATCCATTACTAACTTTTTAAATCACATGTGCTAATAAGTGATACTTTAGAGTGAAAATAATTAAAAAATATTTAATTCTTTTAAATTAATTTGATTTTAAAAATTCCTGATCAAAGTTATTTTTTTTTCCTTCTCTTTTACCTACCACTTGGATTCCCAGTCAAAAGAGGTTAAAGTTTGTTTTTTTGGGCCAAATAAAAAGAGGTTAAAGTTTTTTTTTTTTGGCCAATAAAAAGAGGTTAAAGTTCAAAGCATTGAATCTATCTAAGGTAAGCATGACTAATGATGATGACCCATTATAATTAAAGGTACGTCAAATGTCAATTTAGGAATTATCTAGTGGATTAAGTTTAAACCAACCATGATTATTGTTGGTGGAAGGGAGTAGGTTTATGTTTTGATCCCTCAAAGTCATGTGAATAATCACCATTATTATTATCACTAATAATGAATAAAAATGATAATTATTTGTCACTTGATGTTCATAACATAACTTTTATGCTCTATATTGCGTGTTGATTCTGAAGATTATTTATTTGATTATTATTAGATTAGATATATAAATTTAGGAAGAAAAAAAACGAAAAAGAGAGAAATTCTAGGTTGATAACCTCAATTATTTTATTTTAAAAAATGAGAATGATTTAATACATTTATATAGTTGTTATACAATAAAAAAAAGTCATGACTTAAAATTTTGGGCTTAATATTTTAGGAATCGAGACCAAAATCATTAACGAATTCACTATAAAAAATATGTCAGAGATTGTCTTATTTAATTCAGGACAGACTCGGTCTAGATTGTTTTTTTTGTGTGCTATTGGATCAATAATCCAAAATATCCACAAATTTAAAGAATTTTTTTTAATTAAAATAAATAATATGATAAAAATAAATTTATTCATGTTAAAATTGATTAATTTAACTACGAAATTACTATGTAGAAGTTCTACAATGTGATTAAGTCATAGTATTTTAAATATGTGCAATCAAAATATCAACTACATATAATGCATATATATTATAACTAATATTTTAACGGGTTCAATTTAACTAGAAATTGACTTGAAAAGTCAAGATCGAGCCTAACCTAATTATAAAAAAAATCTAACTAATTTTTTACTTAAATTCAGTACCAACCTATCAAGACAATTTGAAACTAATTTTTAATTTTTAAATTTTTCGTTTGACCATTTTTTACTCCGTACTTAAGTTACTCTCTGTGACTTATAGAAGACTTTGCGTCTTAGCCACCAACGTGTCTTTTTAAGAGGTTTTGCACACATTTGCATGACTTGTCAGTTGTCACCCACCACCTTAAATTGAAACTTTATAAGAAAAAATAAATTTTATTTTATTTTTTTATCATTTTCAAATATATTTTCCCTACAATTTACGACGTCACATCATTTATCATTCAAAATTAATTTGTCGGGTCTCGATTCAATACTCATAATAGTTTTTTTTAAGACTCGTTTATATTAATTTGTTTTTTTTACTATTAGATTCAATTTATTTCGCCCATTTTTTTTTACGTGTTACGATTATAACTTTGCAACAACAACGCACCACACAATTTAAAAAAAAAAGAAGTAAAATTTCTTTCAAAACACTGAAAATTAAAAAGTGCTCGTGACATTTTATACCCATAAGAAGTGCACAGTGGATGGATGCCATTCTTTGGATAATTAATTTCTTTGATTATTCCTTTTTGCTTCTAATAATCATTCTCTATATAGTCCAATTCAAAAAAGAACATTTATGAAATGAAAATTTCAAGGAAATCATCTTTTTTTCTTCCTTTTTTTTTCTGTATATTTATAGTCCATCTCCCATCACAATAACCTAACCTTGGCATTCATAAAACTAGTATAAGGGTTAATGGAAAATAGTGTGGATCTTTCCATCTTCTTCCTCATGGAGGGCTCTGCAGATTCTGAGACAGATTCCACCTCCTTTGATCTCTGCAAAGAAGACGATAACTCTGGTATCAACAACAATTGCCACGGACTCGACGATGATGAGGATGCACGATCCTGCAGTTACAAGTCGACAAGAGATCATTGTTCTAAAGGGTTCGAGGTAGAAGAAGAAGATGAAGTAATGGAGTCATTTGTGATGTACAATGATTCAGAAGAGAATGAGTGTGATGTGGTGATGAGCAGGGAAGCCATGGATGCTATGGAGGATAAAGGGTTTTGGGAGGCTTGTATTGCTGTGGGTTATCCAGCTTCAGGAATTTAAAACACTTTGGGGTTGTTTTGATACATAAAATTCTAAATGAATTATTCTACCAATTTTTTCATAAAACTATGTACATTTCATATTTATATTATATTTTGAGAGTTTGAATAATTTGATCGTTTAAGTTTGTTTTAAACAAACTACTAACCGAATTCAAGTAACAATATTATAATTTTCTAGCTACGTATAATTTAATGATAAATTGTGATGAAAATTAGTGTGTTATAAATTAATGTTAACCATCACATATTAAATTGCATACGAATGAATTGTACTTGGCAAACCCTAATAACATTAGATACTCTCTTTTTTTTTTCCACGCGTCTGATTGTCACGCGCGTCTCCCTCCAGCCAAGGAAGCCCCCGCGTTTCTAGGGTTCGCCTCGTGTTGACTCAATCCCTGCAGCTCCGATTTGGAAGCTTGCAAGTTGGCATTCATTGCCAATTGCTCCAACCGAAGAACGTAACTCACCATTGATTGGATAGTTTCATGCAAAGAAAACCGAAGAACGTAACTCACCATTTTGAAGCAAATCAACTCCGATCGAGCTGCGCTCTTCTTCACGCCGGCGACGAAATCGGTCGAGCTCAGCTCAGCGAGGGTCGAACACCACCTGAGCAACGGGGTCCCAGCTGAACCCATCCAGGACCCTGTATCTCGGCACCCAACCCATCGGAGGAAGCCGCACCCTGTTTCCTCATAGCCAGACTGGTTCTACTTGAAGTGCCATCGAGGTGGTCTGCAAATCGGTGACGAAACGCACAACCAGCTGCACCAATAAGCTAGCGACTAAGTTTCCAAGCCATCAACCAAACCAGCGACCAAGCCATGTCGAACAAACCAGTGACAAGTCAGACGAACCAGCGCCTGAAACAGAACTGACCATTCACACAGGGCCATCGAGCCAAACAGACCGAAACACAACCTTGCACTATATCCGATTCCCATTTATTTACATGTCTTTCACTTGTTCTTGTAGGAAGTTGCCACCCGAGGTGAAGGCTCTGAAACCACGGGAAAAATGCATGTCGGTTCCAGTTCTGGCGGGCCAAACAGACCCGGGATACAAGCCGTCGACCTTGACTCAAACCAACAAGTTCAAAACGAGGAGTGGTATGTGGGGAAGGTACTCTCGCAAAAGGTGATCAAACTGAATACCATCAGTGGGGTGCTCCGGTCAGCTTGGGCATGATATGGGAAGGTTAGCTTCTCTGAATTGGAGGAGAGAATACTGTTGTTTGACTTCGAACGACAAGAAGATGCAATCCAGATTTTAGACAGATCACCGTGGTCAGTCAATGGGCATATCTTGAACATCAAGAAATGGGCCCTGAGTGTGGGCGTGAAGGATGTGAATTTCCAAAAGGTAACATTTTGGATTCAAATACATGATCTAGGTCTGGAGAAATTTAGTGATGCCAATGCATGGAAGTTAGGGAATATGATAGGAAGTTGCCTAGAAATTGATAAGCATGTAGGGAGAATAAGCCAAAGCTTTATGAGGATGAGAGTAGAAGTGGATGGGGATAAACCATTGATGGAAGAATTTTGGTGGAAAAACTCCCAACGGGGAGATACGTGGGCGTCAGTTAAATATGAAAGATTATCTGATTTCTGTTATGGGTGTGACATGCTAGGCCACACCACTCAAGCATGCAAAACAGATGTGCAGTTCGCGGAACATGAGCAAGGTGTGCCAATGTATGGACCGTGGCTTGTGAGGGTGAGACTCAAACAAGCTACGGGGCGACAAACTGTGGGAGGGGATGAGAAACATGGATCACCACAAAAGCAGGGCGAGAGGAGATCATGATTTGATATAATGGCGGAGGTGAGGGAAAGGAAACGGGAAAAGGCTCACACACGTGGGCAGTATGTGGATCAATATGCTGAGTCAAAGGATGCCAAGGAGCATCCCAAAACCCAAACAAATGAAAACATGGAGACCGAACCAATGGAGACAGAAGCAAGTAAAGAACAAGGGGAGACCGAACCAATGCATGAAGAACCTATCAACTCGAGAGCCCTAATCCTCCATAGTAGTCAATACCGAGGACAGCTTCAACCCCACCCGTCCATGTCCATGAACAAATGAATCCATGGCCCCCAACCAAGCCAAACCGACTGAAACTAGACATACCCCCACACAATACCGAACCGAACATACCAATGCTTATATACCCATCTACCCCGACATACCAAGACGCCCCGACCGAACCAACCAAAACCACCACCTACCCCACACAACCAAACCAACCCGTGATTACATATCTACCCGACAACCCAACCCAACACCACATAACCGACCCTACCCAACCCTACCCGACCGAGCTCTCCATACCAATCCAAAACTACATTGTGGAGAACCCACCCGATACCCCCCACCTCACCCAACAACATGATACTAAACCCCACATCTGGATTGAGTCCCTATATCGATAAGATGACACTAAAAAGGACCGGGGAGGACATGGAGGAGCAGCCCGGGCCGAAGAGGTAAAGAACACTTAGGGAGGTGACCGAAATAAGTGAACCAAGGGTGCGGAAAAGCCCGAGGAGGAGAGCGAACATGGCAAACCCAAACCGCAAGAAAAGAATAGTGAAAAAGCTGAATGATACCAAGGAAAGATAGGAGGAAAACGAGAACATGATGGGTTCTGGTGTCTGTCCCGAAACAACCACGGGTGCCCAATGAGTGCTATCTCATGGAATTGTCAGGGTTTGGGGTCTACCTTAACAGTTCAACACCTACAAGATCTCAACAAAATGTATCTCCCAAACATCATATTTATAATGGAAACAAAGAATGGGGATACCTACTGCGAGAAGATACGAACAAGGATGGGAATGGACAACAACTACTATGTTAGCCTGAATGGAACATTAGGAGGGCTAGCATTATGGTGGAAGGAGGGTACAAGGGTGTCAGTGTTGTATGCCGACCTGCATTGCATTGATTGTGAGGTGCAATTTGAGAACCAAACCGAGCCAACATTTGTCACTTGGGTATATGCAAGTACGGAGGCGCGAGAACGAACACAACTCTGGAATTTCCTAAGAACAATTGGGAGAGGCCGAATGGGAGGATGGATGATACTTGGGGATTCCAACACCATATGCCACCCACATGAGAAACAAGGTGGTAGAAGGAAATCCCAAAGACAAATGGACGGGTTCAAACAACTAATCGATGACCTAGGTATGGAGGATATGGGAGCAAAGGGGAACTCGTTCACATGGTGCAATAACCGGAGCGGAATAGAGAGAATAAGCGAACGCCTAGACTGTGTATTGATAAACACGGATTGGGCGACAAGGTACCAAAGGGAGAGATGCATAAACGAACTCTCCATTGGATCAGACCACACCCCAATGGTGGTTCAATTCAAGCAACCTAAAAAAAGAGATCTCAAACAGTTCAAGTTTGAGGCTATGTGGCTAGAAAACCCAGAATGCAAAGAGATAATCAAACAAGCATGGGAATGGCAAACAACGGGTAGAGAAATCCAAATGGTGTACAAAAAACTGAATAGGTGCCGGACCAAATTGAGGGAGTGGAGCAAGAAGAGGTTCGGTCACAATGTACACGAGATCACAAAAACGAAGAAGGCACTACGACGAAACATGAATGGGGGGATGACCGAGTATGAGGTTCGAGAAGAGAAAATATTGAAATACAATCTCCAAAGGCTTTGGACGAGGGAAAAGAAATATTGGAAACAATGGTCGAGGGTGAAATGGCTTAAAGATGGGGACCGTAATCCGATGTTCTTCCACCATACCATGGAGGAGACGAAACCAAATATGTAGATTAAAGGGTGAGAACGGGGAGTGGATTGATGAGGAAGGGAAAGTAGACGATGAGCTCCATAGGTACTTTGGAGAAATGTTCACCGCGGAACAAACTGAACCGGGGGATGAACTCCTCAGATATATACTGAACCAGATCACACCCGAGATGAATGCCGATTTGACGAGGGAGGTGACATATACTGAAATTAGGGCAGTCGCATACCAAATGGGCGGATCACGAGCACCGGGTCCGGACGGCTTCCCGGGTCTGTTTTATCAAAGGAACTGGAACACCGTGGGAGAAGACGTTATCACCCCGATCAAGGCTTTCTTCAGAACAGGTACTCTTCTAAACCCCCTAAATAATATAGATATAGTATTGATTCCAAAAGTACCAAATCCGATGAGACCTACTAATTTTAGGTCGATAAGCTGTTGCAATTTCCTGTATAAAATCATTTCAAAAGGGTTGGTGAATAGATTGAAATGTTATCTATCAGAGCTTATCACTCTTTTCCAGAGTGCATTTGTGTCAGGTCGCCACATTCAGGATAACATAATGGTAGCGCACGAGGTGTTCCATCATTTGAACATGAGCCGAAGGGGAGATAAGGTGGAATGTGCACTAAAGATTGACATGCAGAGAGCTTATGATCGGGTGGAGTGGGATTTTCTAATTAGCACACTAAGGGAACGGGGCTTTGCAGAGCAATGGTTGGGATGGATAAAGGAATGCATATCATCGACCACATACCAAGTGGTGATTAATGGGGAAAGAACAAGCTTCATACACCCAACCCGGGGAATACGACAATGTGACCCTCTATCCCCTTACCTATTCATTCTACTTGCGGATGTACTATCACAAAGAATGGAAGGAGACGCTAGGGAAGGGGTCATACAGGGGATCACTCTAAGGAGACCATGCCTAGAATTACATCATTTGTTTTTTGCAGATGACTCACTGTTCTTCATTAGATGATCACCAGACAATGCTAAAGGACTTTGGAGTATCCTAGAATCTTATTGTCGAGTATCGGGCCAACGGATAAACAGAGACATATCGACCTTATTCTTTAACAAAGGGGCGGGTCCGAACGAGAAGAAAGGGGTGGAGGACGCTTTACATATTAAGAGCACAGGTGACCCAGGCAAATACTTAGGATTGCCCTCGATTTGGGGTCGTTCAAAGAATGAGGCTTTGAGATTTTTGAAAACTAAAATCAGGGACAAGCTAGGAGGGTGGAGGCCGAAAACTTTGAACCAAGCGGGAAAGAAAGTGCTCATAAAGGCGATCATCACGGCGATACCCACGTACGTAATGAGTGTATTCCGTTTACCAAAAACATGGTGTGCGGAGATAAATGCTCTCATTGCGGTCTTTTGGTGGGGGCAAACATCGGGCGGGAAAAGAACACATTGGAGAAGATGGGATGTCTTAACAAAGGCAAAGGAGATTGGGGGTCTAGGTTTCCGGGAACTTCAAAGCTTCAACACGGCGCTATTAACAAAAATGGAAAGCCGAATCATGACACAACCCGACACTATATGCACACAAGTTCTCAAAGGACTTTACTTCCCACGGTGCACGTTACTAGAGGCGAAAAAAAGGAGCCAAGCATCATGGGGGTGGAGTAGCATACTATATGGCCGAGATGTAATCAAAGAAGATGGGATGTGGATGATTGGCTTGGGGGAAAACATTCGAGTCTTTGAGGACCCATGGATCTATACAAAGGAGAGTAAAAGGGTGAACGATGATGGCACAGTGGAGCATGGAGGTAACTTAAGAGTTAGCGACCTCATTAGCCCGAATGGTACATGGAATGCATACCTAGTTAGGAGCATTTTTGATCAAGAAGATGCAGCCCACATCCTCAATATACCCCTACCACAAGACGGGGGAAGCGACCGATACATTTGGCCACACACGAAGGATGGACAACCCCAAGTCCGATCGGTCTACCACAAAATCCGAGAATGGGCCGAGACAAGGCCAATACCGAACCCTAACTACCGAGGTACATTTTGGAAAGAGTTGTGGAAAGCAAAAGTAATACCAAAGGTAAAGAACTTCATATGGCGGCTTGCAACAACCTCTATAGCCGTTAAAGTGAATATGATCCGAAGGGGGATGAATGTATCTCCGAGTTGCCCGATATGTGGATAAGCCGAGACACGGAAGCACATGATATTGGAGTGCGGGTGGATGGAACAAATTTGGATTGGGACTCTTGGAACTCGAGTGGATCGGCAAAACCGACTAGATGTGGTAGAATGGCTAAAGATGAAGAAGGAGGAGCTGCATGGTCCAAGCACAACGACCGACAAGAAGTAGGCTCACATCCTAATTACGTGTTGGCACATATGGAAGGCGAGATGCGCGGCAGCATTTGAAGCTAAACAACCGAACCCGAGGGTCGTCACAATGGAGATCAAGCAAACCTATGAGGAGCAACTAGGAGCCATTCAGACTGAACCTATGCACACACATGAGGAGAGGCCGAACCAACAATGGCAAACCTCGATGGGTGACACGATCAAGATAAACTGTGACGCATCGTGGTGTAAGGATACGCAAAGAGCTGGTATAGGAGTCATAGCACGAGATAAAACCGGCAAGTTAGTGGGAGGGATGAACCGGAGGCAAAAGAGCGATAACATAGACACGATGGAGGCCTTGATGATACAAGAAGGAGTACGTTTAGCAATTGAAGCGGGATGGAAGAGCATCATTATAGAAACAGACTCACAAGTGGTTCACCAACAACTAATGGAGGGGCCGAAACATTGGAGACTATCAACAATAATACCGAACATCCGAGCACTCGCAAGACAAGTCGAGCAAGTGCAATGGCGAGCTATTCCAAGGACGAGCAATGAATGTGTAAATTGGATAGCAAAGCAAGCGAGAATGAGAGTGCATCTAAATGATTTGGTCGAAAGACCACCACTACCATTTGTATGGTTAGTAGCTAATGATATGATGTACGAACACCCGTGACCTCGTGTCACGACGTTTTATTTCTTAAAGTAAAGCGGTATTCATGATAAAAAAAACCTAATAAACTCTATGCAACCTAGGATGTCCATGGTGCGGGTTGGACCAATCCCAGTTCCTCACCATGAGGATGGCGAACCGACTTAGCAACTAAACCTTGACCCGCGGTGCACCATATTTTTTTGTTAACTTAAAATCATTAAACACAAATCGCATAATTAAAATTACAATTATAAAAATACCAATTTTTAACCTTAAGGAGGAGGAAGACTATAGTTACAAATATTTGGATGATTTTTTTTTTATTACATAATCATCCCTAAACTTGGGTATTTTTCTTGATTCTCAAAGTTTGCATATTTTAACTGCTTTTTGTGATTCCGACTGGGCCGGTTGTGTTGAAAGCAGAAAATCAGTGACTGGGTATTGCATTAAACTTGGTAGTTCTTTAGTATCTTGGAAGATCAAGAAACAGAATACTGTTTCTAGATCATCACCTGAGGCCGAATACAGTAGCATGAGAACTACCCTCTCGGAGATTGTTTGGCTTCGCAGTTTATTGATAGAACTTGGGGTAAGTCAACCACGACCTGTTTTATTATTTTGTGATAACCAAGTTGCCTTGTGATTGCATCTAATCCGGGCTTTCACGAAAAAACCAAACACATATAGATTGACTGTCACTATATCCGGGAAACAATACAAGATGGAGTCGTCAAAACTGATCACGTAAGGACTGGAGAACAACTGGCTGATTTGTTCACCAAGGCTTTGGTAAGTCACGAGCATGAAGCTCTGAAAAGGAAGCTTGGAGTGAAGAATGTCTTTGAAGCCTCTAAAAGTTCAGATTGAGAGAGAGTTTTGTTATTAGTTGTAGCAGTGTTATTAGAACCGGACCGACCCTCGAACCGACCGATCCAACCCGGTTCAACGTGCGGTTCACTGTTCATAAGAAGAAAAAAAATCCTGAAAATACATATATAGTCTCAAACACACATAATTAACTCAAACTACATAGTCGCAAACACACACAAACTACATAGTCTCAAACACAATATAACACAACATAATTATCTCAAACTTTGAACATACATAACACAATAGTCTAAAAATCAAACTTAATAGGTTTAAACTTTAAACATCAATGTAGACTATGTAGTGATCTTATGAGGGAAATTTCAAAACGGCGGGATCATAAATAATTAATATACAATTTGGACAAACCTCGAGGTCCTCTGCACCAGGGTGACTAATCATTTCCTTGCCAAACAAATATTTGTTCGGTCTATCCTTGTCATCGTAAAACACTTTCCATATACTGTAAAATCAAAATGACCAGACACAGGCAACATAGTCTACATATGTAAATATCATTGTGGTTCTACCAACAAAGCCACATGACCGAGCCACATATTATTCTCCCAAATTAATCACCAATATGATTGTTCTAAAGATTGATTCTGCATACCATGCTTTTCCTGGTTTGAGTTTGTTGATTGAAGAACTCGATCTGCAGAATGGTGTTCTTTGGTGGCTTCTGCAAAGGAATGAAATGATAACTGATGAGAAATTTGTTTTTTCGAGTATATCATAACAATTAGCGAGTCGCCCATAAGACTTATCTCCAAAAATGTATCTAGCTATTGGGTTGAATTCACCTCATTATCTATTTGTTCTCTGCCACGGGAAGATACACGCCTTCTGTTGCTAGCCATACGTTATCAGGCTTCTTCTCTCGAATTCCACAAATATGTACACAAACAAATCTCAACTTTCCCCTTCCTTGTATATCTATTTCCATTTCAATGTGTTTTTTTGTATATAGATGCATGGAACATGTTTCTCAAAGAGACAACATCTAAGTATCAATCTTTCCTCCTTCCTGAGACGATCTTAGCTCACCATGCTAGAAAGGAAACTCATCATGTGATTCCATATGACAGTCTTTTCCATTATTATTTATTTCTTAGAGATGAAATTGCAGGTTATGCTTCTACTTCAAATCATTTAACCATAAACCGTTTCCACAACGGTTTATCTTGCAATAGAACAATTAGTGAGCCGCAAAATTAGAAAAGTGACTGAAATGCTGTCCACCAGCAATTCACTAGTACTTCTTGTCATATCTATGTAAATAGCCACTCGTATCCACATGTTGTAACCTCACCCTTTGATCTTGCCTCCAAGTACGACGAAGGTGTTGTTGCGAAGTAGAATAGTACGACGAAGGTGCAGTGGCGGTCCAGTGTTGTGGTGCTGTCGTGTTGTGGTACTACGACTGGAATGGATGAAGCTGGCGGTCCGTAATGTTGAAGGCTGAAGCTGTCGTCATCCTGAACTGAAGCTGCTGAAGGCTGAAGCGTGATGTCTTGCGGGCTGCGACTATGATATTGAAAACTGAATGAGCAGCAAAGTAGCAAACTAAGTAAGCAACACTTAACCTAGTAGTCGGTTTAACACTGCATAAAACCAATCCATTTGTGCAGAACAAAACCAATCAGTATAAACCGAAAAATTGTTTGGTATGGAAAAAAAAATCAGCCTAAACCATGAACCGGAAACCGGCCGATTTTTGGAAAACCGCCAGGTTCAAACACTGTTCATTTGCACAACGATCTTTTATCTGAACCAAACCGGACAGGGGTCTGATTCCTGGTTGGACTACCAATCCAATCTGGTTCTAATAATACTGAGTTGTAGTATCAATCTGAATTTGTTTGATTATCATGATATTCTTTTGTTTGTTAGGCTATTTAGGGACCAATCTGTTGTTTTTATTTGTTTTGTCTCCTTTGGTCATTTTTCAGACTAATTCTTATCATATTGTAATTGTTATTTAAAACCCCATTGATGGGGGATTGAGGAAATTCAATAGAATCCTCCAAAAGATCCCATCAAATTGGTTTGTAGATTTTCTTTGGGTTCTCTATGAAATTGTGTTTCCCTTTGTCTTCTAGTTGCGTCTGATGGTTTTCTGGACCAAGCACTGCATCCGTTTGTTCTTTGGTAATCTCCACAAAATGGCTAACTACTTTGTAGAATTGCTTCAGACACGACATAGGAAGAATTATGGATGATCTGTCAGAACCCGCTACCTGTATTCAAGATGACCGACCATGAACAAGCCTCAGATCTGGGTATCGACGCTCAACCCTTTCTACAAGCACCATCTACAGTAGAGGACCAGGAAGATTGACATGATTGCGCTCAACACCTCTCTCCTGACGAGGACTTATCCGACCTAGAACTGCTCCAATTCTTTCACCGCCAAGGAACCGATCGTGCTGGAAACCCCATCATCCACATTTTCGGGAAGTATTTCCAAGGTAATCAACACAATCTCGCTATGATTACTCGAATTTGATGTGTTTATGTAGGTCCTTCGCGAATTTAACGTATAGGAGCTGGTGGTGGGGTTGATGGTGTTTCGCAGAGGAGATGAGTGAACAGTTTTCGATCTTAGGGTTTAAGGTTAATAAGTTAATTAAAGAGGGACAATATTGTCGTTTTATATGTTAGAATAATCACTTAACAGATAAATTTAACGATGAACAATAAAAATGACCAAATAATTAGGGGTGACAATCGTGTTGTGTCGTGTCTAATCGTATCGTGTTATTAGGGGTGACACGACACAACACGATTAGACACGACATGAATGCAAATGAAACTGATAGCTGAATCAAATGCAGGTGTTACGGGCAGTCTATCTAGTTTCTACTACTACAAAACCAAACAAAAGAGCATGATTCAATCACTTAGTCCACTGGAACTAGAGAGGCATAAATGGTGGAAAATGACTAAACATATTTACAGAAGGAATGAAACCAATAAAGAGTTCCATCGTTGTGAGACTTCCATCGTTGTGATTCAGTGAGACTTTCATCGTTGTGATTGTTTGTCCTTTGGTTTCGTCACCCTCCAACACGTGGGAGGAGGAATTTGCCGTCTCTACCCATGCGCGACAATCAGCCTCCGCAAAGTAAGGACTTTCAGAGTCGAAAACACCACTCTTCACCGAGCTCACATCTTCTTCTACCTTGGTCTCCGATAAGAGCTTGACAAAACGTTTTTTGGGTTTCGCGGCATGTACTGGCTCTTTCTCTGTCTCTCTGATTTCCAGTTTTTGTTTCAAAGACATCACCTCTTTTTCTAACCTCAAGTTTTCCGACAGAAGACGTTCGTGGTCGGTCTTGAGGCTGTCGTATCTCGATTTTAGCACGTTGTCCTCCTCCAGGTTCTTGGTTTGGGACCTCGCTCGACGGTTCTAAAATCATACATCGATTTATCGAGGCAGCAACTCGAGGTCTTTTCCATTTGTGATCCAACGCGCTCGAAGCTCGCAGGGGAAGGGAGATGCTCGAGACGGGAGCTTCTCGGTGTGGTTGTGGTAGCTGTGTGTGAAGGAAAGTTCCTTGCTTCAGTGGGAGAATGAAAACGTTCCATGCTCCAGCCTTCAGTCACTTACAATTCAAAAAATTGGAAGAGTGAAGACGTTGCTTGCTTCAGTGGGATTGCAGTCTGCAAAGCTACATAGTACGATTTGACAGTGGTAATTCAATGTCGTTGGATTGATTTTAGGGAAAAGTCTGAAAATAGTACAACATGTTTGACGAAAATGGGTTTCCAACCCAAACGATTGTTTTTAGTCCAACATGTTTGAAAATGATGGTAATTGGTACCTCCGTTACTTTTTTGTTAAAAGAATCTGTTATATATTTTTTATATTTACAAAATTAACCAACTATTTTTTTTAAATGTTACAATTAAACCCTACAAATTTACACTAATATTTCAAACAAGTACCGACTCGATTCGATCCACACATGGGGGGTCCTCTAACCAGGGTCTGAACCCAGACTAGGTTACCCAACCCTGAGGACCTAGTTTGGGTTCAGACCCAGACCCTAGGACCCCCGATTGGGGCTTAATTGGAGTCTCAATCATTTGAACTGAACCCAGCCAGGTTCGGTCCAAACCGATTGGGGCTCCTATTGAGCCCCAATCGAGGGTCATATGGTCTGGGTCTGAACCCAGACCAGGTCTCCATTGTTTGGAGAACTGGTCTGGGTTCGGATCCAGACCATAGGACCCGGATTGTGGCTCAATTGGAGACTCAATCGTTTGAACCGAACTCATCCAGGTTCCGTCCAAACTGATTGGGGCTCCAATTGAGCCCCAATCGGGCGTCCTATGGTCTAGGTCCGAGCCCAGACCAGGTCCCCAGGCTAGGGGATCCCCGGTGTGGCTCGAGTCAGGACTTATTTGAAACATTAGTGTGAGTTTGTAGGGTGTAATTGTAACATTTAGAAAAATATTTGGTTAATTTTGCAAATATGAAAAATATTTAACGGAATTTTTTAACAGAAAAGTAAGAGAGATACCAATTACCATCATTTTCAAACGTATTGAATCATTAACCATCACTAAAAAACAAGCTGCACCGAAACGTTTCCCTTGTTTTTAATCCAACGGTGAGGAAGTTAAATGTGGTTAAACATATCACATATTTACACGACGCGATTATATATGATTAGACACGATTAGTTAAACGTGTCTCTATTCGTGTCACATGTATATACGACACGGTTAGACACGAATAGTTAATCGTGTTTAATTGTGTTTATACAGATATCTACATATCTGAGTTGTTTAAACACGATTTTTAATCGTGTCTAAATGTATAAAAGTTGTTTAGACACGGGATTCATTAAGGTCAAACTCATCTACGCTTTAAAGTAGATTGTGTCGTGTCAGAAATTGTCAGTCATACAAAGAATCACATGCTCAAACTTATATAACCATTCTGCACAAAGTATAATCAATTAGTCACATGGGCAAAAATGTGTAACCATGTAAGTAATTAACCTTTTTTTTAAAATGAGTTTTTTACCGATAGTATTTTCTACCGGCATAATATGTGTAACATCCAAAGTGGTTTTGTCGGCAAAAAGATATATATCGACGAAACGTTTTATGTCGGTAAAAATGTTTTTACCGACGATTTCGCTATTTTGCCGACGAAACAGATTTTGTCGGCAAAAATATACTTCGTTGTCACAAAAACATTGTTTTGCCGACAAAAGTTCCGTTGGTAAATAATTATTTTTTAAAGTCGATATATTTGTGACATATTTCGTCGATTAATTTTCACCGATGAAAGTTTTACCGATTTAATTATGTAATTACCGACTAAATAGATTTTTGTCGATAAATTTTTTATTTTTACCGACTAAAACAGTTTCTCGGTAAATGCAAAAAATCCAGTAGCACCGCAGGGTTGCAATGCACAATATCCCGTTGACATTTCTAATGTAAACCCTGCAAAGAAACATAAGACATAGCTAGAAAGCTTGCATATTTTTATTACTCCTTAGTATATATAACTTGTTCAGCAGCTTCTAGCTTAGCTTCACCATTATACAAGATTAAAAAAAATGTTTGTGAAGGAACACATGATGCACATAAATTAATGCAATGAATATAGAGTTTATTTTCTACTTTATTCTTAGCGCGTAATTATTTTATATTATTGTATCTTGATTACTTTATTCATGTTTACATCCTATGTTTTACTATTAGTTATAATAATTAATTATTGTAATGGTTATATATTTTTGCCCTCATCAATTCCACCCACAATTATTCTTACACAAGATGAAACCAAGTTGCAAAAGCCACCGAGGTAAACCTAGGTCAGAGTTTTCCTGCTTTTGCAATGCGAAATGAATCACCTTCAAAAGTACATCTTAAGGGAGTTCTTTCGAACCCTAGTTAACAGAATTTGACAGATTCCACTTTATGAATTTTTCAATACATCATTCGGTAGAATTCGACTGAGAATTACAATTGTGTAGACAATTTATTCATATAATGGTGGTTAGTGGCGTAGACAAGTTATCAATTACGGATTACAAACTATGTATTGAGAATTACAGAGTTCTTCGTTAAGCTTTGTCAATTACAATGGTGTAAACAATTTGTAACTATAAAGCTCTGTCAAATTATGTCAATCCATCACGAATATTCACGCGATCTCACCTGTTAATTGACATAATTCGACATAGCCATCCTCTTCTCAGTCGGCACCTCATAATTTGACAGAGTCAATCTCAGAGGCGCTCCTCATTCGTGTCCCACAATATTCATCCAATTTAACAGGCGAATAGCCTTTGAACCTAATGGCCGACGAGGGAGCGGTAAGGGCAGTTATTCTTCACTTGACTCCGATTCACTCACAACTAATATTGGCCTATTCTTCTCTTTATTTGCAGCGTAGACCTTTCTAGACCCCGAAGAACTAGCTCCAACAACCACGTCCCCTTTCTTCTTCACGATCAAACAATCCAGTGAACTTCGCTTCTTCACTAATACTCCTAACAGCTGACCAGATCTATGATTCTCTTCCATCGGCATCATTGTCGCGCAAATGTGAAAAACCCCAAACCCTAAATTTCTAAAGTCATATCAATCTTCAATCCCAATTTCTTGATCTGAACTTAAATTCAGACACAAGCATATATGAAACAACGAAATTGAGTTTTCTTCCAAACTACGACGACAAAGCCAAAAAGAAAGATGAATTCATCCACATTAAAGCTCAACCAGATCAAAAAATGAAGGATGAAATATCCTTGTTGTTAATAAGCTAATTAATGATGAGTACTATTGTCATTTTATATGTTAGAATAGTCACTTAACAGAGAAATTTAACAATGAACAATAAAAAATGACCAATTAATCATATGCTGAAACTTATGTAATCATTCTGCACAAGTTATAGTCAATTAGTCACATACATAACCATTGAAGTAATTAACCATATAGTTATAATTATACACTAAGAGTATAGATTTCTTTTTCATATTTGTTTATGTTTATACAAATATATATTATAATTAATCTTTCATACCCGATATAACTTTATATATTAAAGGGATAAAAATCTTTTAAGTATCAACAAATTACATTTTTATAAATAGGTACTTTAGTTTTTTTTTTTTTTTTTTTAAACTTTTAGAATACCTAAAATTTTCAAAGTGTTGCTCCATCTTTTGAACCATCAACTCTGAACGGAATGTGAAAATGTGTCTGACATTATGGTATATGTACTTTGTCTTATTTTTGAAAATTGGTATATATATATATACTTTATCTTATTGTTGTAAATTAGTATATGTAGTTTGTCTTAATTTTCTACGTTCCATCCAAAATTGATTGATCCACACTATGAGAATCCAGGGTACCTAAAAGTTTTTCTTTTTCTTTCTAGAGTACCTATTTGTAAAAAAATTAATTTATTAAGTATCTGAAACACTTATCCTATATAAATTGAGAATATATTAGGCATTTAGTGTGTATTAATTCATATACTATTGAATTTTATGAATTACAAATAGTACATAGATTATAGGGAAGCATCTCTGATATTTAATATTTGTAAACAAAAATTATAGTTTGAATTTGTAATAATCTGAATCTTGTTTAATGTTTTTTTTTTTTGGATCTTATTATATTAATATGTGTGTTATTATATAACATGCATTATATTATAGTATTCTATATTATTTAAGCTTCTCTATATAAGCTACTTTTTTCGCCATATTTTTTATAACAGAAACTAAGCAGAATTGAAATTACTGATCGTTAGCTGTATTTCTAATTTGTTTGAACGAACTACCACATGAGACCTTATCTATATATTAGTGTGTAATATTGAACGAACTTTAATCATATTTTAATAAACATGCATAACATTTGTAAATTGTATATATATATATAGTCCTTTATTTATTATAATTTTAACTATTTTTCTGATCTCGTGAATTAATAGAAATTTAAAATTGTAGAATCAACCATTATAGTACCGTATCGTCACTTAATTTAATTCATCATAAAATATCATATCCCTGTTAAATAAACTCATTTTAAAACTTAAAATTGTCAGTAAATAGTTTGATTTAATAGAGTTCATAGGTTTAATCAAATGATATTCGAAGAATTTTCGCATCATAGAATGCTTCCTAATATTTGTGAATGTTATCATTTGATATATCCGATAGTTTTTCGTTACATTTTTCCGTTAAATCGTGAAGTGGGTTGCAACATGTTGTGCTAAATCAACGTCACATTAATACCATGTCACATTAATACCATGTAGATATATAATATAATATAATATTTAATTTAAATATAGTTTATATAATAAAAAATCCAACTAATTTAAAAAATATTGACAGAAATGTATTTTTTTTTATATAAAAAGTGAAAATTATTTTAGAATTAATATTTAACTAAATTAAAAAGAAAAAAAAATGTAAATACGTAAAACAAATAAGGAAAGAATTCAGAAATTTAATACATAACTTCTAAAGATATTATTTTCTTTCAAAAAACAAATTTAGAAAGAAAAAAAAAGAGTCAAGGGTTCCGTAACTCGATTGAACCCAATCAGGTCGCTTAACGTGTGCTACTAGGCTTTGGGTCAGACCCAACTCAAGGTTCGATCCTAGTCACCCCTTTTGGTCGATTGGCTCAGTCGAGGTTAAATCCGGGGTTCAGTCTTATCCAAACCTGATCACTTAGGTAAGGCGATTTTGTCTGAGCTGGACTCAGTTAAGGGCTCGGGTTAGGTCAATCGAGCAAAAGGACTGTTGAATATTTTTTTTTGAAAATAAATTCATAAATTAGTTTTTATAATTTACATAATTTTAAATTTAATTTAATTTAGTTTTCACACACACACACATATATATATATCTTTTATTAATTATGTTTTTAAAAAAAACTTATATTTTTATTTTTACATTCCATATTCAACGTCAATGTCACGTCACTAATAAGCTAGTCAAAACTTGACGGTAATGTTTGTACCAATAACCACATTCACTAAATATAAGAGTGGTGCACTACATAAGACTATAACGGGGTGTTTCTTTCACGGAATTCGGAATTCGGAATACGGAATAGGGAATAGGAATAAAGAATAATGAATATGACATAATAATATGAAGTTTTTTATTTGGTGGAATGAAATAGAATGGAATAAGGAATTCTGTTGTTTCTTTATTGGAATTGTATATGGAAAGAGAATAGAATGTGATAAAATGACATATATGCCCCTACTTTTATATGTATAGTATATAATACAATTATTTTGTATTAATTAATTTTTAAAAATAAGAATAATAAAAACTTAAATATAATTAATTAATAATTAAATAAACTTTTGAAAATAAGTTAATTAATTTTAAAAGACAATGCCTTGACTTTTGTTTTAGTAAATTTTAATTAATGTAAATTATACTCTAAATTCATTATTTTTCCCACAATCCATTGAGTTTATATTTATCTGAACCGTAATATTCTTAATTACACTATCCACAATATAACATTTAATTACTACATGACAATACAGATTACAACTGGTTCTCAATAAAAAACCATATAAACAACAAACAAATATCATATTTATAAAGAACATCAATGAACAAGATTGAATTGAAGTCTCTAGCTAATAATGTATATAACAACATTCGTATTTGTGTGTATGTATTTACAATATAGTAGAGTCACCACATGTAGCTCTTCTTTCAACTCTTTATGAAACTATATAGCTTGCAGCTTGCATATCAAGCATACAACTTGCATATCTTCTTCCCTCTTAACATATCACGCATACAACTTGCATTCAACCTGAACAACATTTCTCAAACCGAAAGCACAAGCATCAACACAATAACAAAATCACCTCGTTTGCCCAACATAACACTGACTCTGGGTTCCACAGAACCAACACCTAGAAGATCTGGCAGGAAGCTACCTGACCATTGCCATCCATGTTCGCTATAACAGATAGAAACCAGCAAGTCCCTAGAGCAGATAGATATTATTTATTCAGACAGAACCAAACTTGTGATTCACAAATTAATAGGATGAATTTACACATTATTAATCAAGTTTTGTAATAATGGATTAGACATTTACAATGTTTAGGGCTTTAGGCATATATTGAGCCCTTCAATCACATACACTGCCCAGAACATACAAACATCAATTAAAAATATACTTCATAAATTACTGGTTTACCGTTCTATCATAAAGTTGTTTTTTGACGTTAAACATTGCAGGGAATTGATAAGCCACATAAGTTATTGCTAAAGCAGCTACATGTCTTTTATTCAATAAATAAGAAAGTACTGATACACAAAACTACCCTTAGAGGGATTACAAGACAACGATTGTGAAACTCTAGTTCACTACACAATTTCATTTTATATCACATAACAAGAAAACACAGACAAATTTGCAGCAGCAGCTTGTCAATATGTAGGTATTATCACCAATATGCAGCAGCAGCAGCAGCTTGTCGGAACCCAGAATCACGGTTTCTGGGTTCGAATCGAACCCAGAACACCGATGAAAGAAGAGGCGCGGGAAGCTGAGGAGAGGCGCGGGGAGCTTGAGGAGCAGGGGGGACTTCTTGGTTAACTGAAGTGGAGGATGAACCGAGAAGGCGAGAAGGATAAACACGGTTGGAGAGAAGAAATAACGAAGGACAGACTTGGAAATACGAAATGTTAGTGAGGGCAAAATAGTCATTAACGTCCTTATTCCGAATTCCTTGCCTTTTAGGCTTAGGAAATCCGAGGTTTTCACCCGGAATCTCTAAGCCTACCCCGTCCGGAATCCGTAAGTCAATTTTTGGCAATTTCGCGAAAAGAACAACTTCTTACGGATTCCGTAAGCCGAATTCCTTACACATTCCGCGAAAAGAACATGCCATAAGAGTACGTACTTAAGGGTGCAATAGACCTATTAACTCGATTTAATATCACATATCTTCTATATTGCCTCTACTTTTTTTTTTTAATTAGGATTCCTAAACTATAATTGGGATAATTATTTTCCTTAATTAAAAAAATGTAAATAATTGAGAGTTAGCTAGAATCTAGTCTGGGAGCAAAGTACTTTCCATGTTCATGCATTAATTCATAAGGAACGTGGCCAAGAACCATGGCATAAATGAACGTACATACACCTACCTATCTACAAAAGACGTGCAAGTACGTGTATATATATAATTTTTAACCAACCCTTATTCCACAAATATAATTTAAACTCTAAAGAAATTTACATAACACCGAAACTATAAAAATTATGAGCTAATTAAACCAGTGTAAATAGCCTTCGAGAATTAACTTTAAGCAAGGTTCTTTCGTTGCGAAACAAGATTAGTATTGAACGGGAAGAAATAATTTTTGTGTGTTGAGTTTAATTATGTCGTGTTATTAATTGTATTTTGTGTAAAGGAATAGATTTTGAATGTATTTTAAAACTCAAAATACGAACATGACACAATTAATAAATAGATAACACGTAACACACACGATTACACGATCAACTTCTGAACAAATTAAACCCCCAAACACTTCACATACATATATACACGAAAAGAAAATCACAAAATTCTTAGTTTAGTTTAATATAATTCATAAGTTCTGATTCAGAAACAAGTATATCAACAAATTTAAATATAATTTCAGTTCTAATCTAAATATATACACACATAACTAATCATATTTATGAGTATATTTTCATATCATAGTTGTTTAGACGTTATTATTAATCATGTATAAACGAATGAAAATTTGTTAAATACGTAATGTGTTAAACTCAAATTCATATATATATATATATATATATATAAATACAAATTAATGCAAATCGTATAACCCTATCATATAACACAAACCTTGTGTTATACTTAGTAGTACAGTTGAGCTATCTAAGCATGAAAATCTAAGCATGTATATTGTTTAGTCGAATAAGATAAGTTGAATTTTTCTCTGGATACTTTTTTTAAGAATCGGTGCTTTCATCACTGCACGAAGTCAATTTTTTGATTTTAGGGCAGATTAAGTGTAAGGAAAGTTAGACCTAGCTATCTGTGTATAGTAGTCGTATTGACCAGTATAAATGTATTATGTTAATTGAATTTGACTTACTTACCTGACTATATATCTGGAGCCGGTGGAAATCAGAAGGATTAGCATTAAATATACATGCAAAAAATATTAAAAAAATACCCAGAAATATGAAGAGAGATTTTGCTGTCTCTTTTATAATCTTCCATCATAGAGAAGAGAATAATTTCATTCTCCCTTCCCACGATTCTAATTGATGTGCAAATAATAATAATACTGAATTGAGAAAACGAGACTATATATACAGAGCTTGATGGGACATGTTTCCATCACACAAACACAAACAAAACAACCTACGGGTAGACATTTTGTGCACTGTTCTGTTTTGAGGATAATGATGAAGAACCCATCAGCTCAGATGTCCTTTAATGTCTTGTTTGGCATAACCATTCTAGTATTTCTGTCATCTCCAATCTGCTTCGGCAAAAGGGTCGTCAAGGAGAAACTGAATCCGCAGTTCTACCACAAGAGCTGTCCTCAAGCTGAGACGATCGTGCAGGATATCACATGGAAACATGTGAAGGAAAACCCTAGCTTAGCTGCTAAGATACTGAGGGTCCATTACCATGACTGCTTCGTCAGGGTATGCATGATTCAAAACCCTAGAGTGTATATATATATATATATTATACTGCTGGAGTACTTAATATTGGTTACTTCTCTCTCTCTCTGTATATATATGTTTTGACAGGGTTGTGATGCATCCGTCCTATTGGATTCCGTTGGTAACAATACAGCTGAAAAAGACGCACCTCCAAACAGATCTCTTTCTGGGTACGAAGTCATTGATGAAATAAAATCCACACTGGAGGAGAAATGCCCCAACACAGTCTCATGTGCTGATATCGTGGCCTTATCAGCTCGAGATGCAGTCTCTTTTCAGGCAAGATCAAATTTTTGAAATATATCTATATATATTCACATGCTTTATAACATATAAATAGCTAAACTGTTGTGAAATCTGTGATTCTGTTTACTTGCCAGTTTGAGAGACCAATCTGGCGTGTCTTCACTGGAAGGAGAGATGGAAGAATTTCAATTGCCTCAGAAGCGTCTAACCAACTACCATCTGCTAGGGCTGATTTCTCCACCCTCCAACAACAGTTCTCTGATAATGGTCTCGACGTCACGGATCTTGTGGCTTTATCAGGTAATAGAATAATGCAATCGATCGCTTTCGAATGTTAACGAAACTTTCTTCACCTATACACTTTGGGTGCCACTGATAATCTATACGTACACATACAATTTGTATATATGTATAGGAGCGCATACAATCGGTAGGGCACGCTGTGTTGTGTTCTCAAGAAGGCTCAGTAACTTCACTGGAAAAGGCGATACCGACCCTTCTCTCGACTCCGTCTACGCCGAGGAACTGAAGAAAAATTGCTCGAGTCCGGCTAATTCAGTTGAAATGGATCCGACCAGCTCCCTCTCCTTCGATAGCCATTACTTCGTCGCTCTCGGGGAGAACAAAGGTCTCTTCCAGTCAGACGCAGCGTTGCTCACTGACAGAAAGGCAGCGACAATTGCTAAGGTTTATGAGAATTTTCATGTTTTCATGGATCAGTTTGGTGCGTCCATGAAGAAGATGGGAGCGATTGGAGTGCTCACTGGAAATAAGGGAGAAATTAGGGAAAATTGCAGGATTGTTAATTGATTTTCTTAATACATGTATTCAGTCCAAAGTATTTGTGTGTGTTTTATTTCCCTTTTAATTCAAGTATGTATGCGGCAAAAATAGAATAGCTTTAATTTTATAAAATATATATAATTGTTTCAAGTGAGTAATAAACTTCCATCAACATTGCATCACAGAAAATAACTTCGACTAAACAAGGAAAACATTTTATATATATTGTTAATTTGGTTAAATACTTTACAATCATAACACATAAACAAATGAGTCAACCCTAACACCGAATTATAAAATAAAGGGTTAAATAACAAGTAGTTAACTGAACTTTGTACGTTTTGCAAATTATTAAATAATTTTAATTATACAATCAAAAAGTAAGAGCACTAATTAATATAATAATCAATATTCATATTTTATGTCAAATATTTAATTAATTCTGTAAATATATATATCTAACTATATATATATATATATATATATTATAAAAGTTGAATTTATATAATTAGTTGTGCAAATTAAACAAATGATTAATAAATTCTTTAAACCTTTTGTTTACTTTCATTATTTGATAAATATTAATATGTTACCTTTTTCAAGTTTATAAGGAGCGCCGCCTCTCTATCTGTATATATATTGTAACTTGTAAGAGTTGAATTAGTCTTTTTAGCTATACGAAAACGATATAAATTTCAAAAAGTAACTATGTCAGAATTTTTTTTTGAAAAAGTATGTATGCAAATTTTTTTTTTAGCAAACTATGTATACGCGCACCCCGGGGTCGTGCCTAATGGACATAGGCGCACCCCAGGGGTGCGCCATTACCACCAATTTTTTTTTTTTTTTTTTTTTAAAAACAAATTTTTCAATAATGATGACTCGATGTTTAATTAAGTATAAAATTATATATCTATTAAAAGAAATTTAAAAAAATTATAGTAAGTAGATATTTTAATTGCGATTCAAATGATGCAAAAAATATTAAATTTGGATTTACGGATTGACTGTACGGCATGCCGTAAGTTGAGATATGAAAATTGTACTTAAAAAATTATAACTCAGACCATGTAAGTCCAAACTCAACACGGTTAACGTCATTTAGGTCGTAAATCAATTATCTACGTAGGATAATTTTTTGGATTAAAAATACAGTGATTTTGTAACCCCCCATCGTTTACACCCAAATTTGACCGAAATAAGTAAATGCATTAGGTGGGAAATTTAATTATATACTTACTCAAAAAAAATCAAAAAAATTACAGTGCGTAGATAATTTAATTACGAATTAAATGACGCTAACTATGCGTTAATTTTTTACTTTTAGACTGACTGTATAATACGGTACGTAAAAAACTCTACATACGATACAAAAACTTCCAAATAGTGTTTTGCACAGTAGTTAAACAGTGATTTTACTGTGCAAAACACTATTTGGAAGTTTTTGTATCGTATGTAGAGTTTTTTACGTACCGTATTATACAGTCAGTCTAAAAGTCAAAAACTAACGCATAGTTAACGTCATTTAATTCGTAATTAAATTATCTACGCACTGTAATTTTTTTGATTTTTTCTGAGTAAGTATATAATTAAATTTCCCACCTAATGCATTTACTTATTTCGGTCAAATTTGGGTGTAAATGATGGGGGGTTACAAAATCACTGTATTTTTAATCCAAAAAATTATCCTACGTAGATAATTGATTTACGACCTAAATGATGTTAACCGTGTTGAGTTTGGACTTACATGGCCCGAGTTATAATTTTTTAAGTACAATTTTCATATCTCAACTTACGGCATGCCGTACAGTCAATCCGTAAATCCAAATTTAATATTTTTTGCATCATTTGAATCGCAATTAAAATATCTACTTACTATAATTTTTTTAAATTTCTTTTAATAGATATATAATTTTATACTTAATTAAACATCGAGTCATCATTATTGAAAAATTTGTTTTTAAAAAAAAATAAAAAAAAAAATTGGTGGTAATGGCGCACCCCTGGGGTGCGCCTATGTCCGTTAGGCGCGACCCCGGGGTGCGCGTATACATAGTTTGCTAAAATTCTTTTTTGCATACTTACTTTTTCAAAAAAAAATTCTAACATAGTTACTTTTTGAAATTTATCGAAAACGATATAAATAGTTATTCATCATGTATACTTTTTTTTTGTTAGTTTTATCAATATATAATGTTTCCAGCTTTATAAAAGTATGTTGACGTCTATATAATAATAATAATTGTATGAACTTTTTGTCTCCAATAATCAAAAGTGAAGTGATGGCCCTCATGCATGTTTTCTAACTTCTTTGGAATTTTTTCATAAAGTATGCACTTTTGAATTTTTTTTTAAAAAAGTGTATATATAAAAAAAATATTTAGGGATGCGCCTATTGAATAGGCGCGACCCTGGGGTACGCTTATTCCACAGATTTTTTTTTTTTTTTTAAATTACAAAAATTATTCTACGTAGATAAATGATTTACGACCTAAATGACGCGTTGCTTCATCTTCGTGTTCATAGATCCAAATTCCTCTAGGCTAGACGTACATCTCTGACTCAACATCTTCCGAATATCTTGTAAAGCTTCTCCTAAATAGAAATTGAGAGATATAATCACGCATTGCTTCATCTCAGTATTCATAGGTCCAAATTCCTCTAGGCTAGACGTACATCTCTGACTCAACATCTTCCGAATATCTTGTAAAGCTTCTCCTAAATAGAAATTGAGAGATATAATCACGCGTTGCTTCATCTCAGTATTCATAGGTCCAAATTCCTCTAGGCTAGACGTACATCTCTGACTCAACATCTTCTGAATATCTTGTAAAGCTTATTCTAAATAGAAATTGAGAGATATAATCACGCGTTGCTTCATCTCAGTATTCATAGGTCCAAATTCCTCTAGGCTAGACGTACATCTCTGACTCAACATCTTCCGAATATCTTGTAAAGCTTCTCCAATGAAACTTGTTCTGAACAACATCCCTAAATGCTCCATCGTTGCTCTCTTCCAAGCAGTGAGTGGAAGTGACACTCATCGAAGTAACAGTCTATCAGAAACAACGTTGATTTTAAGTCTGCTTATGGTTTTCCTCCTAAATAGAAATTGAGAGATATAATCACGCGTTGCTTCATCTCAGTATTCATAGGTCCAAATTCCTCTAGGCTAGCTAAAAACCCCAAAGAGCTCTTGCACCTAAAAATCCCAAAGAGCTCTTTTGCAGCAGTAATTCCTGAAAATGTCAAACTAGCTAGTGTATTTGAAGAAAAGTCTCATTCAGAAACTTGTGAATAAACAACTTTGTTTCAATGTTTTACCTCGCAGATGTTGTTCAGAACAAGTTGCAAAATTTAGCTCTTGCACCTAAAACCCCCAAAGAGCTCTTTTGCAGCAGTAATTCCTGAAAATGTCAAACTAGCTAGTGTATTTGAAGAAAAGTCTCATTCAGAAACTTGTGAATAAACAACTTTGTTTCAATGTTTTACCTCGCGGATGTTGTTCAGAACAAGTTGGAAAATTTAGGACAGGAAAAAAGTATTTAACTTCTTATAACTTCCTTTCTTGTTTACTTGAGGAATTTGGTGAGACTAGTCTAGAGGAATTTGGACCTATGAATACTGAGATGAAGCAACGCGTGATTATATCTCTCAATTTCTATTTAGGAGGAAAACCATAAGCAGACTTAAAATCAACGTTGTTTCTGATAGATCGTTGTTTCCACTACTTAAAAAAAAATCTGTGGAATAAGCGCGACCCTGGGATGCGCTTAGCGCGACTCCGGGATGCGCGTATACATACTTTTCTAAATATTTTGTTTATATATACACTTTTTCAAAAAAAAATTCGAAAGTGCATACTTTCTGAAAAAATTAACTTCTTTGAGCAAATCTAAGGAGAAAAAGGTTCCTAGAGAAAGGTAATTTTTCATGACAGGTGGAAAATTTTGGTGGTGCCAATAAATCATGTCGAATGTGAAATAGGGATGCTCATGATAGTTTTAATAGATCATTATTCGTTCTACACTTCTATCATAGTGAAAGTAGTTTTGATCAATAAGGTTCATATATAAGTTGTCACTCATTAGCTGAAAGAATGCATAACCCTAAAAATCAATCAATATCAATAACTTCAGAAGATGTCTACTCTCTCCAACTCCACCATTGTTGTTCCCTGGTACAAGAAGATAGAGACAATGATGTATATATACGACTATGCTCCAGCAGCTTGAAGGTGGCGACGACAATGGTGTTGGTGTTGGTTATGCTCCCGCAGTATCAGCCATAATATCATTTCGTGTCTTCAAGTGGGTTACCGACATTCTATGTTTATCATTTAGTCTCCTAATATACTGTATTAGATTAGGGCTTTGTAGGTTAATTAGGGTTTAATGTACTGCCATGAGTAGAGAATGTAAAGATGTAAGCATGATGTATGATCATTGATTGAATTTTTTTTACTGAAATTTCAAGTTCAGTTGATAATTATATTAAAAATTGTAATTAAAAATAATGAGTTTTGAAAATATGTAATTCAGATATGCATTATTCTTTATTTTATGTGGACATTCAAAATGTAAAATGAAAATCATGCAATTTGTTTTTATAGAATTTTGTTAATTATGTTATTGAGTAATCTCATGTTTTGAAATTATTTTATTTTATTTTTCCATGCCATTTTTTTAGAGTTAATAGTTATGTCTATGTCATCACTCACTCCATCTTTTACATAAATCTATAGAATTCTTTTAAAAAAAAAATCACTACATTTGCTTACACTTTTTGTTTCAATATATTGTTTGGACGAAATCAAAAATTCCCCATTTCCGTCCTAAGTCCGTTTATTTCAAACGGAAAACGGACATGTGCCTAACACGTGACTTCACTTAAATTTTAAAGACCAAATTGCCTTTATGTCAGAAGCTTTTGCAGCTCAGAACAACAATGGTGTCACGGAGGCTCTGAACATCTTCTTCTCCATCAAGTAGGTCGGGACGAGGCTCGCCACGATCATCATCAAGCTCTCGACTATCATCATGCAGATGAAGAGGACACTGCAGCTAGGTAGAAGAAGCGGTCGGGTCCTTTGTGGAGTCCTGGGAGATAATACGCAGGAACGGGGACGAAGAGATGGTGTTTGCCACGACGATCACCACGATAACATTACCCGTTGGATGACTTGAAAGGATATATAGAACCCAAAGACAGGAAAAACAACTTCCATTTAATGAGTAAAAAAATTGCTACTATTTGTGCCAAGTGAGATTGCGTTTGCCCCAACTATAGTAACTACTAAGGTGAACTTAGTCCAGATTCAAACTTAAAGTCCTTTGGCTCCATTGACAATGATCAGGATATAGAAACTGTCTCATCTAATTCTCAAAGGTGAAACAAGAGGGAGAGAAACAGACGTAAAACTGACAAAGAGGTAGGTATTAGGGAACACAATATATAAAGAGGTATTCAACTGTAAAATGTATCTGAGAGAAGAAGCTTCATCATGCCTTTTGCCCTATCAGTTCAACACTACAAGAATGTTCAACTACACCTACAAACGAAATTTGTTGTCATTAAAAGAGGTGACTAAATAGGATCATTTGGTAGTTATTATCGTTGTTATAAGTGTTATTAAGTGTCAACTAATATTCCGTATCTAAAACCTGTTTTCTATGGTGACATTTGCCGTCGCCAAAAAGTTATGCACAAAATATTTTAGTGTCGAACAATTGTTGACGTTGATAAGTTTAATTAACGACAATATAAATCGGTGATGTTAAAACAATGTTTTAATGTTAATGCGTGTTGTAGCTAAATGATTATATACGGCAACGGTATATAACCGCCTCTGTTCTTGATTTGCCGCCAGGAATGTATCTTGGACAGAATATTACAGAACGGATGGACTGATTGCAAAACAGTACTACGGAAGACCCAAATCAAAGAGTACTACTGAAGACCCAAACCGCAGAGTTTGAAGTCACCGTTTTCTGTGAGAATAACAAATATTCCAAGAGGGGAAGATCTTCTTACATGGTAATGTACTCTCCGATCATCTCTTTTCTTCATGATCAATTTGGTGTAGTACATGCTGTAATTACAGCAAATTTGCTGCTCAAAGAACGACAAATCCTGCAGCACGATTTCATCAATCTGATCGACTTGCCAACATTTATTCGTTCGGAATGATTCCAGTTATTGCAAACACTTCAATTGGGGTTGATGTATGTCTTTACTCTGTTTTTGTGCTGCAGAATTACCACAGGATTCACGTGCTAAGAAATTCTGCAGCAATTGCACTTTGGTTCACTTTGTTGTTAACAATCGAATCTTAACCAAATGGATAAGAGTTGGATGACCAAACATCGTCAGACGGCAGAGAGGATTTACTGCCCTTGTTTAAATTGTAATGGTTGTCTGTTAATGTCAAGAACAACTGTGAAGTTACATTTGGAGAGATATGGAATAATTCTCACGTATACTACTTGGGTTGATCATGGCGAGGAGTACGAAAATGTCAGGTCTTCATTGGGTAGTACTGATCATGATATGGAGAACCTGGTAAATGACGGATTGGGTGGAAGCAGTTATGAAAATATTGAGGAACCAAATGCCGAAGCCAAGAAATTTTATCGTCTGCTAAAAGATTGTGAGACTAGCTTATACCCAGGTTGTACTTCGTATACGAAGATGTCTTTTCTCGTCGAATTGTTGCATTTGAAGGCGCTTTATAAGGTTTCTAACAAGTTTGTGGATGAGTTACTTCACATGCTATATAAGGTACTTCCTGAAGACAATAACGTACCAAGGTCTTACTATGATGCTAAGAAATTCATTTCTGATTTGGGCTTAAACTATCAGAAGATCCATGCATGTACGAACGACTGTGTCTTATTTAGGAAGGAGTATAAGAATGTTGATGTTTGCCCAAAATGTGGGCAATCCCGTTGGATGTTGCCTAGATATCCTTTGGATACAGTTGATCCTTTGAGGGAACCTCCAAGAAAGGCCAAAAAGATTCCTGTCAAAGTTGTTCGTTATTTCCCTCTAACTTCAAGGCTTCAACGATACTTCATGTCACCTAAGACTGCATCCACTATGTGTTGGCATGACGAAAGTCGAATCAAAGACGGGGTATTAAGGCATCCAGCTGACACTGAAGCATGGAAAAAATTGGATGCCGTTAGACCTTCGTTTGGAGAAGAACCAAGAAATGTTAGACTTGGTTTAGCTACTGATGGTTTTGACCCTTTCAGCGATAAAAGTCACCCATACAGTATGTGGCCGGTAGTCCTTATTCCATATAACGTTTCACCGGAGACATGTTTGAAAGATACCAATTATTTGCTTTCCATGTTAATCCCTGGACCCAAAGCTTCAACCAATGATATTGATGTGTACTTGCAACCCTTAATTGACGAGCTCAAGGATTTGTGGGAGAACGGTGCTAGAACATATGATGCATCGAAAAAGGAGAACTTCCAAATGTATGCAGCTATCATTTGGACAATAAACGATTTGCCTGCTTATGCAAACTTATCTGGTTGGGCGACGTATGGGAAGTTGGCTTGTCCCGTTTGTCAAATGGACACCCACTATTGGCGACTTAAAAACGGGAGAAAGTGTTCTTTTATGGGTCACAGGAGATTTCTATCGTGCGATCATCCTTGGAGGAGAAACAGAACTGCTTTTGACGGTCAACAAGAACTACGACCTCATCCAACAAGAATGACAGGTGAAGAAGTGTTGCACCAACTGGAATCTTTAGAAGACATACCATTCGGCAAGACCCAACCAAACCGTAAGGTAGGGATTGAATGTGTTACGGGGAATTGGAAGAAAAGAAGTGTGTTTTTCCAACTACCATATTGGAAATATTTGTTACTCCCCCATAATTTGGATGTTATGCACATCGAAAAAATGTCGGTGATAACTTGATTGGAATATTACTAGGGGTTGTGGGAAAAAATAACGACAATCTCAAAGCTCGACTTGATATGAAAGCGATGGGAATTAGATCGTCACTCCATCCGGTGGAGAGAGGAAGTAAGATGTTGTTGCCACCTGCATGTTACTCACTCTCAAAGGAACAGAAAACTATGTTGTGCAGTTTTCTTAAAGATTTACGACTCCCAAGTGGTTATTCATCTAATATTTCACGGTGTGTTAAGGTCCAAGATAGAAAACTTGTTGGTTTGAAAAGCCATGACTACCATGTGTTAATGCAACGTCTACTCTCTGTGGCGATTAAAGGCTTATTGCCAAAGTATGTGAGCTCTGTGCTTATTGAATTGTCAAATACTTTCCGAGTGTTATGCTCGAAGGAATTGAACTTGATTGATTTGGGGAAGATTGAAAATCAATTGCCTATTACTATGTGTAATCTAGAAAGAATTTTTCCACCGTCCTTCTTCAATATTACAGTCCATCTTATTGTTCATCTGGCTGAAGAAGCAAGAATTGCAGGTCCTGTTCAGTATCGTTGGATGTATTCCATTGAACGGTAGGTAGTGAAATCAAAAATACAAAAGCAACTATTCTATTCAATTATATTAGTTGAGACAGGAAATTGAGTTACTTTTGG
Organism: Chamaenerion angustifolium; assembly: GCA_946814005.1. NCBI lineage: Eukaryota > Viridiplantae > Streptophyta > Magnoliopsida > Myrtales > Onagraceae > Chamaenerion > Chamaenerion angustifolium. The sequence continues at coordinate 7,057,021 of OX328270.1, forward strand.
CTTTTTTTAATATTAGCATTATGGGGATAATGAAATCATTTGTGCGGAATAGAAGTCGCCCGGAAGGTTCTATAGCTGAAGGCTATATTACTTTAGAATGCCTCACGTTTTGTTCGAGATATCTCCACGACGTGGAAACAAAGTTCTCTCGACAAATGAGCTCCGTTATGCAGGAAACTCCCATTGATTCGACTGATGGCTTGACCATATTTGGCTATCAAGGAAAACCATTAGGTGGTGCCTTGATGCGTGAATTGACGGATCCTGAATGGCGGCAATGTCATCGATATGTGTTGAACCAATGTGAAGAAGTTAAACCATTCATAGAGTTCGTCTAACACCATAAAAATTGAACATGTATATATTTGGATGTATGGAGTTGTTTAGGGGTGCTAATTCGAATGGATATTATTTGCAGAGAACATAAACGACAAATACTTTGTGAAAGGGTCTCCAGGAGAAACGTGGATTTGATCCACAACCGACGATTTTTAGATTGGTTTGAAGGTCGGGTAAGTTTCAGACTTTATGAATTGCATGTGCTATATATATATATATATATATGCAAAATACTCAACAAAGAAGGAACGTGTTTTGTTTATATGTAATTGTCCTGTGTGTGAATTTAGGTAGGTAGAATTACAACCACAATACCTTCCAGAAAGATGCGTCAGTTGAAGGCATTGTCTCAAGGTCCATTGTATGGTGTGAAGAGTTATTCAGGATTTACTTGTTCAGGTGTCACTTACCACAGTAAGGATAGGTCTATGAGGAGGAGTTTTGAAAATAGTGGTATATTATGCAAAGCAGACACAACTTGCTATAGCAGTCGCCTTGATAACAATCCTATCTCGGGTGAAATTGATTATTATGGGGTACTGAGAGAAGTTATTGAGCTGAGCTATATGGATGATCTTCGAGTGTTCTTATTTAATTGTTCTTGGTATAATGTTTTGGCACAAGGGACTGGTATAAAAATTGATGAATATGGGTTTGCTTGTGTTAAAAGATCAAACTTTTTGGACACGGATGAGCCCTACATTCTCGCGAATCAAGCAAGACAAGTGTTTTACGTTAGAGACAATACTGACCCTGCATGGAGTATTGTACTTGCTGCAGAGCTCAGTAAACCTTTCAGCATGAGTGGTCAAATGACCGGGGCAACAGTTGAGCCATACCAAGAAACAGGTTTGAACTTCCCCAACAATTACGGTCCGACTGATGTGGACCCTGTGCTTGACTGGTGTAGAGCAGATATTGAGGCAGAATTAGTGGATACTGGGGCAGCTGTTGTGAATTCTGTAGTAGCTGAAATGGTGGGAGCTGCAAATGAAACCGGTCAAGCAGCAACTGAGAACAGAATTGATGTCATTGTAGATGAGGAACATAACATGGACATGGAAGATGATGATTTCAGCTCAGAAACATTTGGATCCGAGCAGGAATTTGTTGATGAAAGTGATTCTGACTTTGAATAAATGTCCTGCAATTGAATTGTATTTTGTTGATGATCACTTGCAACTCTGTGTTTATTTTGTACACAAGTTGTGAAACCAACAAAATGCAATTCAATTGTATTTTGTGTTTACCACTTCATGATCCACTTTGAAAATGTGGTTCTGTTATGTAATTAGTTTTGTGACATGTTGTTCTATTCTGTATGGAGTTTTGTGAACAGCTGTTCTGTTCTGTAATTAATTTTGTGAACAGCTGTTCTATTCTGTAATTAGTGTTGTGGAATGCCTGTGTTGTTCTGTTCTGCAATGGTGTAGTGTTAAATGCCTGTGTGTGCTGTTCTCTGTTCAAATGCCTGTTCTGTATGCGTTTTGAAATAAATTTAAGTTTCAGGCTTTTTTGCAGATGGAAAAATGCTGTTGTCGGTTTATGGTGTTGTAATGGACAAGTGGACGAATAAAAAAAGGTAACCTCCTTTTTTGGTTAAGTTATTTTTATTTATTGTGTGTCAGTGTATATTTGTGGGGACCAAGGCCTCTATTCCCGTATACTCTCCTCTCCCAATCTTCACTCCTCTCCCAATCTTCACTCCTCAGTTCCTCCGACGAATTCTCCTCAGCTCGCCCCATCTTCAGCTCCGTCACGCATCTGCATTGGCTAGGACAGGTAAGTTCTCACGGATTAGGGTTTGATTCCGTCTTCAGTCGTCTGTCAGGTAAGTTCTCACGCATCTGTAAACGTATACTCTGTTTGTTGAAGAATAAGAATTAGGGTTTAGGATTAACTTGGTATTTCGACCGCTGTGATAAAGTCTGAAGACAAGTGTGCGACTGCTTGTTGTTCTCCCCTGTTTGATGTTCCTTAAATCTAAGTATTTGCTTTTGATTCGACGGTTTGCCATCTTTGTGCTTCGGTTTGCTTTGATGCTTTGTTCCCTTAGATGGTTTGATTCGACAGGCAAAGGAACTTCCTTTTCTTCATCTCCCCTTTGGTAAAGGAACGGTTTTTGTTACAGCTATTATGGGTCCGAATAGGAGAATCGGTGGTAGGCGTTACGTGGAGAGACCAGTGGCAACACGAAAATCACCAAGAAAAAATCCTCCTCAACAATCAGCCCCATCACAACCATTAGGTTTGTATTACTGTGTATATGCGTTATATATCACTGCATTATATCACTGCATATATATCACTGCATTATATCACTGTAATTTGTCATTCATCTAACTACATATCACTGCATTACAGCAAACCTGGACTCATCAGTGGCAACACGAAAATCACCAAGAAAAAAACCTCCTCAACAATCAGCCTTTTCACAACCATTAGGTTTGTATTACTATGTATATGCGTTACCTATCACTGCACTATATCACTGCATTACATCCATTAGCCTTTTCACAATCATTACGCCTACTGTAATTTGTCATTCATCTAACTACATATCACTGCATTACAGCAAACCTGGACTCATCAGATGGTGAGACTATATGTGAGAACACTCCAACCAGGGTTGCTCTTGTGGAACAGGAAATCAATCTTTCAGATACCCATGAACAGACACCAGCACCAGGTAAAACAACGAACTTGCATGTATTCAACAAGATGGTTATTAACAGAATTCATTTTCCTGTAATAGAGGTGAATGAAACTCCACAACCTGAGAAGCTGCGGCGTGGCAGAACTAGGTGTATAAGGCTATCACGCAATGGAGTCAACGAAAAAGAGGAGCTGAAATTCAATGCACAAGGTCGGGTATGTAGCAAGAATGCGTCAACCTTTGCAAGCTGGTGTGGGTGTATTGTACGAAAAAGGACAAATGCTCCGTTGATGGTGAAGGATTGGAAGGACATCCCAAAAGAACCGATAGATTACGAACAGAAGATGCTGCAGCTTGTTTCTGTAAGTTTTTTTGTTTTAACTAGTACAACTTTGATGGATGTGTGCTGCCTTGTTATTATTTATATTTTGCTTAGTCCTCATGTTTATTGCATCTGTGTTCATGCTTTATTTTAGGAAAAGTTCATTGTTCCAGAGGATGACAACTTGAAGCAACTTATTATATGCTATCTGAGAGAGAAGTACCGAAATTACAGGTCCAACCTTTTTTTTTTGGCCAATACTATTTATAAGCAGCTGCTTTACTGAATATAGTTCTCCTCGCTCAACCAACTGAATCTCATGTTAATTATAGGTCCAACCTTAAGCGTTTGTATTTTGATAAGTACTCAACCAATGAGGAAAGGTTGATGCATATTCCGCCAGATGTTGTGAAAGAGGATTGGGTATGGCTCGTCAACTGGTTTAGTTCGGATGAGTTTAAGGTATATATATACTTTGGATTTTGCCCATTACATATCATATTTGTTATGTTAGTGCTTAACATTGATTGATTTTGTGTTCATGTTAAAGCTTATTAGCGATCGAAATAAAAAAAATAGGTCTCAACAAGTTATGCGACACACAGCTGGGAGTTCTAGCTTTGCCAAGCGTGAACACGAGGAGGTATGTACTAATTATGAATACTTGCTGAATCATTTATTTAAATAGTCCACATACCTTTCAACATAGATAATTAATTAAACTAGTTTTCAATAGATTGAGAAGAACAATGGAAAGCATCCAGGGGAGTACCACATGTTCCTTAAAAACCACTTGGACAAATATGGGAAACCCATTGATCAAAAGTCCAAATCCATAATGGTAAACTGTTTTCCCGTTAACAATTGGTTACGATTGGTATAGAAATTCATTTCTGATTTTGTTGTTTGTAGGACCAAGTGGAGGAGAAGGCTGCTGAACTTGAAGCTGAAGAACAGGGACCAATTGACAAGAATGCCCTCTATGAGAAAGTGCGGCAGCCTGAGAAGCGTAGGGTTCGGGTCTCCAAAATTTCACGAATGTTAGAGAGTGAGCAATTGAAAAATGCAAGAGAAGAAGTGGCTAGAGTTAGAGAGGAAACTGTTTTACTGCGTCGTATGGCTGAGGAGAGTGTGCGCAAGGCAGAAGAGGCCGTTAATCAACTAGCTGAGTTTCAAGAAAATATGATTGCATTTCAAAGGGACATGGCCTTTATGAGAAGGGCGATGCATGCAAATGGGCAGATGCCCATTGATTCAGATTCCCAAGGTAATGTCAGTGAATTGATAAAATGATTGACCCATTTGGATGTTTAACTCTGTGTTTTTTGTCACTGCAGGTCCAAATGGTAGCTGACTTTCTCAACATGCTTTTCTTGGTGGCAGAAGACAGGTTTTATTTTGTGTAGTTAGGTTTTAGGTTGGTTGTTGATCCATGCTTGTTCGGCCATGAATGACTGTTAGACATGATTTTGGATAGGAAACTTTTGTCTGTGAATATGGCCTTTTTGTGAACATATGCAGATGGTTTAGATCGGGTACCTGCTGTGAATGGTTAGTTGGGAATTGATGTGGTGAATATGGCCTTTTTTTGTGAACATATGCAGACAGTTTAACCTGGTAATATATGCAGACAGTTTAGACCTGGTACCTACTGTGAATGGTTAGTTGGGATTGTTGTGACTAATTAATAGTATTTGTGGTATGGTTGTTTATTAAAGTTGTCACAGAAGGGCAGTATTTGCTGCAACAGGTCACCTATGTTGAATACACAACATTAGCAGTGACTGAATATCAACCTGTTAAATGTTTGTTATGACAGCAATAAACAATGTAGTAATGATAGTTTCAAATCTACAAAAAAACTCACAAAAGAACAATTGAGGCAGTAAACTATGTTTACCAGCGGCAAATAACTGACGTGGTGTAACACATAATGGCTTAATGATAGAAAGTATAGGATACTTTCAGTAACGTAACATTTTGTCATAGTTGATATATAAATAATGTCACACAATTGTTGTCATTCATACAACTAAATGACATCTACGTATCTCTATTGCAGAAAATCATATTCGGCATAGGAATAAAACCATCACGGTTATTAAGATCTAGTCACCACTAAAAAGAGAGACTGAATAACATATACCGTGACAATATCATGTTGACGCAAATTAGGCCTAAATGGTGTCGGTTTTATGTTGTCACGAAAGGTCTGGCCTCAACTCTTATTAGTGGCGGCAACACTTTTAGTGGCGGCACTTTACCGTCGGAGTGTCCTTTAGCCACGGGACCTACCATGACGAGACTTAGCCCGCTGCTAAAGGTTAGTGACGGCAAATACCACTTTCGCAACTAAATTAAGCCGACGTTAAAGATAAACATTCTTCTAGTGCAAGCCCTGAAGCAAAACTCTCCAATTGAGCAGATCCATATCTCTCACGTTGAAGATATTCCTGGTATATATGAAGTAGTATGAGTGAAAAAGTACATAACACATTCGATAATTTCCCTTAAGACACACCCATCCACCCCCAGAGATTATCTGTCTAGGCCATTCTCCTTACCACCAAATCAAACTGTGTTCCTTTGACAAATGCAGGAACGGGGACGAAGAGATGGCTGTTCCACTCAAGTTGGGCCGCCGATCACCACGTCCACGACAGCGACGTCCTCAGGCTCAAGCTCGACAACTTCTCCGGTATAAAACATCATGAATAATATCAAAAGATTCCGTTTTTTTTTTGCTGAAATTTACCATCTGGGTAGCTGATCGATGAGCTCCTACATGAGCATAGCAACATTGCTTCCTCTTCTTTCACTCTCTAAATCTAGTGAGAGAGAGAGAGAATGTCTTGCCATTGCAGGAAAGTTACACAAGGCCGAAGCATACGTCGAGATCAACAGTCCTCCTAGCAGTGCCATTGCCATTAAGCTGCCACCCGACAAACTACGAGATTCCATCTCCATGTCTTCTTCTTCGAATGGGAGGCGAGCAAGTTAACTGTGGAAGGGAAAGTGGATCCGTCAAAGCTTCGGGAGAAGTTGCAGGAGAAGACCAAGAAGAAGGTGGAACTTGTCTCTCCACAATTAGCCAAGAAGGACAAGGAAAACAAAGCGGACGACGACATCAACACCGACAAGGGCAAGAACAACGGCAACGCCAAGAACAACAAAGCTCAGGAAAAAAAGCCGAAGTTCTTGTACAGTGTTTTACGGCTCAGATAACTCAACCGTTACCTTTATCACGCCTCATTTAAGGTTGGGCCACAAGTTTTACATGCTGTATCACAGCTCAAAACTAAATGAGCCGCGACAATACTTTTTTTTTATTTTGCCCATTTATCACGGCTCAAAATCAAATGAGCCGTGACAATACTTGTTTTATTTTTAAATTTTGTCCATTTATTACAGCTCAAAACCAAATGAGCCGTGATAAATGGGCAAATTTTGTTTTAAAAAAAGCATTGTCATGGCTGATTTTGGTTTGAGCCGTGATAAATGAGATTTAAAAAAAAAAAAGAGTATTGTCACGACGTTATTTTTATTAATTTTTACATATTTATCACGGCTGTTTGGGGGTGATCCGTGATAACTGGACCAAAATTTTAAAAAAACATTATCACGTCTGTTTGGGGTTGAGCCGTGATAAATGACAAAAAAAATAAATTATCACGACTCTTTGGGGTTGAGCCGTGATAAATGACCAAAAAAAATAATATTTATCACGGTTCATTTCGATTTGAGCCGTGAATGACCTGTTAAAGTCGAAAAGAACATAACAAACCTCATTTGCAGGCCTTCTTTGTTCTTCTATTTTCCAGTCGTCCCCGTCGCGTTCCTATTTCCAAGTAAGTTCTTATTTTTTTTTTTCCATAAATTAATTGAATGAATTGTTCGCGCGCTCGGCCACTCCGATTTCAGTAAGATTTCTTCGGTTTTTTGTTCAATTTGTTCAATGAATTGATCTTCCCAAGTCTTATATGTATTCTACTTGTTAGTTATATATATATATAATTGGCTGAATCCGAAGATTTGAAGAAGAGTTACAAACCCTAATTTCTCCAAGCTAGGTAAACCTTCAATATTCGAATTTATTGTTCGAAGGACATGTATAACAACAATTAGTCATATATTATACGTCCTCATGACGAATTTAAGTTGCCTAGTATAAATTAAATGGATGACAAATGTTTTTTTTATTGTTAGGAACTTTAAAATTTGATTGTTAGGAACTTTAAATTTAAGTTGCCTCAATGTTGAATTTAAGTTGCCTAAATGTTTTTTTTTATTATTAGGAACTTTAAAATTTGACATGGATAGAAGTTGGATAACAAAACCAAGAATTAGCCAAGAGTATCAATCCGGTGTCAAAGACTTCATTGAATTTGCTAATAGAAATTGTTTGGTTAATGGAAAAATGATATGTCCTTGCCATAAATGCCATAATAAAAAATATCACGTGGCTGAAAAAGTAGAGAGTCACTTGGTTTGGAATGGTTTCTTGGTTGGCTATACAATATGGGTTTTTCATGGTGAATCGTGTCTATAAACTCAGCCCAATATGAACCAACAAAGGAATACTCCTATAAGGAGCAGTGAAATTAACACTCATTTGGATGGACAATGTGAATTACGAGATTTATTTCATGTTGCCATGGGATCTGCTCCGTCAAACACTGTACAAGATAATAGACCAGTTGTTGGTGATAATGACGCTTCCGGATCACAACAACATGATGCAGGCCCTGAAAAAATTTCACCTTCTTAATTGCTTTCGAATGTTATAGAAACTTTCTTCACCTATACACTTTGGGGGCCACTGATAATTGTAGGAAATTGACACCCATATGGGGTGCTAAATACAAGCCATAAATGTATCGGAGTCTAAAACGTAAATACTTGAAATAAGTAACTACCCCAAGGATCTATAAGAAGACCCGTTTGGCTATGTTTTAGAAACACTCTCTAAGAATCCTACTTCCACAATATTATTTTTGTCTTAGGCAATCTCCTGTGAAAACATAAGGAGCGATCCACTTAGTGACGTTTCCTTCCGACCGGTACTCCCTACTGTGATTCTGAACCGCCGACGATCATTCCGCTTCCACACACCGTCGAACGAGCAATGTAAGTGTCGTTGTAGTATTGCGATATGTTGTCTATCTAACACGTGTATTTCCCATGCATGTCAATAGAATTCTAACATTGGTATCAGAGCCAAAGGTTCGGTTTCCGATTCGTCGTCTTCGTGACGATAATGCTGTGACGATTTTCGTATCGTTTCTCGGCCGTTCCAACGAAGTTGTCCTTCGGTGTCTTCGTGACAAACTCATTCACCAAAGTGTGTTGTCTCCAACGAAGCATGCATTTGCATGGTATTTGCTGTGGTAAAACAAAAACATCCCAACGAAGCATATGCATTTGCTGTGGCAAACCGTTTCAAACAAAGGGGGTTGTCTTCTCTACGTGGTGTGACATTTGCATGACATTTGTTGTGGCAAACACATTCCAACGAACCGAGAACCATGTGCGGCGAGAACCATGTGCAGTGAACATTCCTTCGACTCGGTGGGAAACGACTTTCCCTCGACTCGGTGGAGAAGAGAATACGAAGACTCCCCGCATCTCCTTGACAAGCGAGAGTTCCATACATGAAGGCTTCATCGGAAACGAGTTTCCGGTGACTCCTTGGAAACGAGTTTCCGGCGAGGTGACCACAAATGTTCCACCACTGAACCGCCGTCCCCATCATTTGAAGGAAATGAGTTTCCATCGAAGTCACCGGTTTTCTGTCGAAGTCGTCGTCGATAGGTTATCCAACGGTTACTAGGAAGTTGAAGACGGTTACCTTTAGAAACTTGAAACGGTTAGATATGGAAGTTAAGTAGTTTGGTAATGGAGAAATGGAGTAATGGCTTCGTGGGAAGAGAGGTTGGCTTCGTGGGAGAGAGGTTGAAGATGAGTGTAATTGGAGAGAGAATGTCCTTTATTTTCATTTTTTTATTAAAAAAAAAACGTTTTTTGGGGGTAACCGGTTTGGAAACCGCTCCAAACCAATCTGGGCACTGGTCCAGACCGGCTTGGATCTGATTCCCAGACCGGACTGGGCAGAGGCCCATCAGCTGGGCCCTGCTCAGTCATACTCTGTGTCGCGGCCCAGTAGTTGGTTGTGGCCAAATGGATCGGGTCATGACCCGGTCCATGAAAAAAATATTTTTTTGGGGGGCCCTTAATTTTTAAAAAATGTTCAATTTGGTCCTCAAACTTTATTTAGAGATAAAATAATTTTATTTTATTTCAAAATGATCCCTATTTTTTTTAAATGCAATTAATGGGTACTTATATTTGTTAGTATCATGTATAGGATATCTTTTTGGATAAGTTTTTTTAATTGCATGATGACTCCTATAGTTTAATTTGTTTGAACTATATGCGAATTAGTTTCGCTAAAGTCTTAAGGGATTCAATTGTGATATTCTTGAGTTTAAATTGAGTAAAAATTTTGTCTAGAAAGACCGAGGTAGAAGTGGAACTTGACACCGTGCCTCTTCATTCTTGGCCTGGGAACCTACAGGTTCTGTCTAAGAAAGGGGAGAGTTAAGGCCCATCATGCAAACCCTTCGGTCCACCTGGGAATTTTTACTCTAAACGTAACTTTAAGAGAATATTACATTTTGGTCCCTATAGTCTTCTAAAATGAGAATTTGGTATGAGTTAGTCTTGTCCAATTCTCTAAGGGGTACCTTGTATTTTTGTTGTTGTTGTTATTAGGTACTAAGCATGTTATATCATACATGTTGATTTCTTTTAATGAGTTCCCATGTATGAATTCTCGTCATAATCATGTTAAGATAGTTTTTTTTACACGTCATACATGTTGATTTATTTTTGTATCCATGTATAAGTAAGTGTTATTATCATAACAAGCATGATATGTTTTATTTGTTATAATCAATCTAAGAATCGTTTGATATTAGTATGTCTTACATGATACATTTTTTTTCATGCTTGTATCTATTCCCTAGAAACATAATTTTGCCTAATGTGATTGAAATACTTAACTTATTTATCGAATGAATTAATCATCATGTAGCATGAACTTTAATACGATGATTGGGAACATAGTGACCTTTTGACTCTGGGTCATGCTTGTGTTGATTAATTTATTCGGTCAATAAGTTGAGTGGTAGCATGTGTATGTTGAACATTTTATCTTGCATGTTATTATTATGATCCTGAAATATATGTTATTCTTGTACATGAAGAATGGCAACTTCTAGCAAGAATGTTATAGCCGAGCTCAACAAAGGATTGAAGCTAAATGGTGATAACTATGACGTTTGGAGTCTGAAAATCCAATACGTACTCGAGGTTGAAGAGGCTCTGGAAGCCCTTACTAATGTCATGAACGAACCCGATGCTGGGAATTTGGCTGAGCATCGACGTGAACTTGCAACCTATACAAACTGGAAGAAGAAAGATGGTCTAGCTCGTCTCACTTTGTTGAGCGCTCTGGAGGATGATATTTTAAAGGAATTCAAAAACTATCAGAGGGCTAAGGACCTTTGGGATGCACTAAGGTAAAGGTTTGGTACCTACTCCACTGCAAGAATAAGATCTTTAACTGTTAAGTTTGATTCCTATAAAAAAAACGTCCTGAGCACTCTATGAAAACGCATCTCCGGCAAATGGCCAATATGATTGCTGAGTTATTGGATGTCGGTCATGTGTTGACTGACGAGCAACAAGTCCAAGCAGTGATCCGTTCTCTTCCAAGTTCTTGGGATCTGATGAAGACTACCTTAACCCATAATACTCAAATATGCACTCTGGAAGAAGTCCAGAGGCATCTTGAGTTAGAAGAGGTACGCCTTCAAGCAACTAAGTCTTTGTCTGAGTTGCACATTTCATCATCTTCCAAACCTAAAAATAGGTTCAAGAGGAAGAGACATGATCAGGTCCAAGGGAAGGCTGGCCCAAGTAAGAAACCTAAGGCTGCTTGGCAGCCCAAGCAGAAAAAGAAAGTTTGTGTGCAACTGAAAAGGGTCAAATGTTTTAACTGTGGCAACAAAGGACACTTTGCAAAAGATTGCAGTCAGCCCAAGCGTCAGGTATGTCTTGACACTTATACTAGTGACATTCACGTCTCTAGTTTGGTTTTTTTTAGCTGAATCTAATCCTTTGTGGATCATTGACTCAGGATCGGCCGACCACATAGCTCGGGATAGGAACGCTTATGTAGATTTCACGCGACTTTCACATGGAGCAAAATGGGTTTATGTCGGAAACAACTCACGAGTTGCAGTCGTAGGAATCGGGACATGCAAGTTAGTCATGCGTGATGGCCGATCTCTACTACTATACGGCGTCCTTTACGCTCCACAAATTCGACGGAATGTTGTGTCGGTTTCTTCTTTAATGTTATTAGGTTACAATTTAAATTTTCATGACAATGCTTTTGAGTTGACCAAGGGGTCGACTCTGTATGGACAAGGCTTTATTTCTGGTGGTTTTGTTGTATTAGACTTGGATACTTACGAAAATTCCAGTTTTTCATTACATACTTATTCTTGCAATTATGATAGCGATATAAAAGTATGGCATGCTACGTTAGGCCATATTGGCCAACAAAGAATGCAACGACTAGCAAAAACTGGTATGTTGCAAGGCATTCAAGATGTGGAATTGTCTACCTGTGAATGTTGTCTAGCAGGTAAATCCGCACGAAAGCCTTTTTGTAAGACAACCAGAGCTGACTTTCCTCTTCAATTGGTTCATTCTGACATTTGTGGGCCTATGAATATACGAGCTAGGCACGGGGCTTCATTACGTTTATAAATGATTATACTCGTTTTGGTCATGTCTATTTGATTGCACACAAATCCGATGCGTTACAATGCTTCATGAGCTATATGAGCTTAGTGGAAAATCAATTAGATCGAAAGATTAAGTGCCTTCGGACCGACCGAGGTTGTGAATATCTTTCAACCCAATTTCAGGCGATATGTAATGAAAAAAGTATCATTCATCAGTTGACGATTCCTTATACTCCGCAAAAGAACGGTGTAGCGGAGAGACGTAATAGAACGTTACTTGAGATGGTTCGGTCAATGATAGCGCATTCTAACTTCCCAATTCAATTTTGGGGGGATGCCTTATTGACTGCAACCTATGTTCTCAACCGGGTACCTACGAAAGCAGTGGTGACCACTCCTTATGAGTTGTGGACTGGACGACGTCCGGATCTACGCAGCTTAAAACCATGGGGATGTACGGCCTATACCCACGATATTTCACATAAATATGGCAGGCTAGGCCCGATAGGTAAAAAGAGTGTTTGTTTGATACTCTGAAACTTCTAAAGGTTACGTATTTATAGGTCAACATGACACTGGGATTGTTACTGAATTTGAATCCCGAAATGTCACATTTATCGAGGATGAGTTCCCGAGAAAGGGTGAGATAGGTCAAGACTTATCTCTTTATGAATCTACGGATCTAGACCAACCAAGCTCACCTCATTCGAGTGGGAGGAATAAAGGAGATAATGAAATAGTTCATCATCTACAACGATCTCCTTCACCGATTGTTACGAATAGAAGTGAGTTTGGTGCTCCAAGTAAGAGTGAAGAAATGAGACTTAATCTGAGTGGGAGTATTAATATGAGATTAAAGGAGCCTCAGTCAGGACGAGGATCTTGTAAAAAGATTCTGCGCCGACGATTTGAGATTGAAGGTGGCGAACTCTTTACAATGCTCTTAATAGAAGAAAATGATCCACAAACCATAAGTGAGGCTCTCTCTAGCCCTTCTCGTAATGAATGGACAATAGCAATCGATGGGGAAATAGAGTCGATGGAGGCCAACAATGTTTGTAAATTAGTTGACCTTCCTAAAGGACGTAAAGCTATAGGGGCCAAATGGGTCCTCAAAATAAAGCACAAAGCTGATGGCACAATCGAGCGATATAAGGTCCGATTAGTAGCTAAAGGTTATACACAACATGGAATAGATTATGTTGAGACGTTTTCTCCTGTTGTGCGTTTATCCTCTATTCGGTTAATACTGGCTATAGTAGCTAACCAAGACCTTGAATTACATCAAATGGATGTTAAAACTGCTTTTCTAAATGGGGATTTAGAGGAAGAAATTTACATGGAGCAACCTGAGTGCTTCATAATAAAGGGTCACGAACACAAGGTTTGTAGACTCCTGAAGTCTATTTATGGACTAAAGCAATCTTCAAGGCAGTGGTACAAACGTTTCCATGACGTGGTTGTAAATAATGGTTTTGTCATGATGAATGATGACCATTGCGTTTATACCAAAAGGTATAAAAGAAAATTTGTGTTGATGACATTATATGTTGATGACATATTAATAGCTGGGAATGATATGGAATATGTTAACGAGGTTAAGACCTGGTTATCATCTCAATTTGAGATGAAAGACATGGGTAATGCCACTTACATTCTTGGGATAAAGATCTTGAGAGATCTTTCAAGAAGGTTATTGTACCTTTCACAAGAAAATTACATCAACAAAGTTCTTGAGCGATTTGGTATGCATGCATGTAAGCCTAGTGTGACTCCTATAAGTAAGGGACATGCCCTAAGTAATAAAATGTGTCCAAAGACTCCTGAAGAAAGAGAAAGAATGACTCGAGTACCCTACCGCAATGCAATTGGAAGTCTAATGTATGCAATGGTGTGCACTAGACCAGATATTTGCCAAGCTGTAGGATTGGTTAGTCGATACCAATCTGATCCAGGTCCGGCACATTGGCAAGCGGTAAAGAGGATCATGATATATCTAAAAGGAACTGCTGATTATGAACTTTGTTACTGAAGTGGTGAAAGTCTTCGTTTAGAAGGATATAGTGATGCCGATTATGGAGGAGATCTCGATGAACGCAAATCCACCTCCGGTTATTCGTTCTTGATGTGCAACGGTGCTATCTCTTGGAGTAGCAAGAAGTAGTCTTGTGTATCGCTCTCCACCATGGAAGATGAATATGTGGCCCTCGCAATAGCAACTCAAGAGGTTGTTTGGTTGAAAAGGTTCCTTGAACATCTGATAGATATTGGAGAAAAGAGTGAGCCAATATTGATTCACTGTGATAGTCAAGAAGCAATTTATTCCACCAAGGATCCTAAATTCCACAACAAAACTAAACACATTGAACTCAAGTATAACTATGCGAGGGATATGGTTGCATGCAAGATGATAAATGTGAAGTATTTGCCCACAAAGGATATGGTAGCTGACCCATTGACGAAGCTTTTGAATAGGGATGCCTTTATTAGACATGTAAAGTCTTTAGGGCTACATAAAATTTGAAATACTTCATGTAATAATATTTTTCCCTTGTAATATTCAATTCAAATCAATAAGTTTGATTAATACACATGTTTTATCATGATTGCTTCGTGCATTCATAATTTATGTTTTAATGTATGTCAAGTAAACCAAAAGGTTATCTCTCTCACACGAGTAACTGCCTCAACGTCTTAGTGGCATTGCGTCTATGAGACAATTAGAGATGAGACAGGATTTCGAGTCGAAAATCATCAAATGGATGATTTGAGAGCTAACTACTCGAATTCATAAGTCACCCGTTGACATGAGGTCATCAGTATAATTATTTTTTTTCTTTGGTCGTTGATACGATGTCATCGGTAATTTTAAATGGCATTTATTTCTAAAAAGGTTTACTTTTTAGCGGGATGGGAGTTAGTGTACTCTGGTTTAGAAACATTCGATATCTGGACACACATCCGCGCAACACCGTCTTTATGACATAAGACGTACACTCCATGTGAAAAGGAGAAGGGTGTTGTGACACACATTTCATACTGCGTGTGCTATTAATCGACCACGGGTTTACACAAGCACGATCTCAGCCTGATGTAGTGTGAGACCCAAAGATCCTTAACAGGTTCAAAATTGTGTGCCCTCATGACTCCGATTAGATACTTGAGACCTAACACGATGTTCGCTAACTTAGCGTGTTACTCGATGGTCATGAGCATAGATTCAGCCGGGAGGGACATATCTAGAAAAGCGAGCCGGGTTAGTATTTGAAGGATCGTGAGAAGAGGAAGATTGTCAATGGAATTTTTTTTAATTGTGTTCACCCGTGCACCAGTCATGATTTATTGTGAATACAAGGTATATCTAATGAGATCCTTAAAGATACCAAAATGAGGTTCGACGATCTAGGGCACAAGCATACTATTACTATAAGTTATTTGCAATGAGATGTTGTATACTCCTAACAGATATACAACAACTAGCCCTCACAAAGTATGTCGGTCGCACGGGGGAGGCCTTGTATGAAAGACAAGTCGAAGTGTAAGGAATATGTCTCTTTGCACACATAAACACGCACATTATGTGTGAGTGGGAGATGTAGGAAATTGACACTCATATGGGGTGCTAAATACAAGCCATAAATGTATCGGAGTCTAAAACGTAAATACTTGAAATAAGTAACTACCCCAAGGATTTATAAGAAGACCCATTTGACTGTGTTTTAGAAACACTCTCTAAGAATCATACTTCCACAATATTATTCTTGTCTTAGGCAATCTCCTATGAAAACATAAGGAGCGATCCACTTAGTGACGTTTCCTTCCGACCGGTACTCCCTACCGTGATTCCGAACCACCGGCGATCATTCCGCTTCCGCTTCCACACGCCGTCGAACGAGCAATGTAAGTGTCGTTGTAGTATTGCGATATGTTGTCTATCTAACGTGTGTACTTCCCATGCATGTCAATAGAATTCTAACAATAATCTATACGTATACATACAATTTCTATACATAGGAGCGCATACAATCGGTAGGGCACGCTGTGTTGTGTTCTCAAGAAGGCTCAGTAACTTCACTGGAAAAGGCGATACCGACCCTTCTCTCGACTCCGTCTACACCGAGGAACTGAAGAAAAATTGCTCGAGTCCGGCTAATTCAGTTGAAATGGATCCGACCAGCTCCCTCCCCTTCGATAGCCATTACTTCGTCGCTCTCGGGGAGAACAAAGGTCTCTTCCAGTCAGACGCAGCGTTGCTCACTGACAGAAAGGCAGCGACAATTGCTAAGGTTTATGAGAATTTTCATGTTTTCATGGATCAGTTTGGTGCGTCCATGAAGAAGATGGGAGCGATTGGAGTGCTCACTGAAAATAAGGGAGAAATTAGGAAAAATTGCAGGATTGTTAATTGATTTTCTTAACACTTGTATTCAGTCGAAAGTATTTGTGTGTGTTTTATTTCGTTTTTAATTCAAGTATGTATGCAGCAGAAATAGTTATAAAATCTATATAATTGTTTCAAGTGAGTAATAAACTTCCATCAATACTGCATCACAGAAAATAACTTCGACTAAACAAGGAAAATATTTTATATATATTGTTAATTTGGTTAAATACTTTACAATCATAACGACTTTTTTCAAAAAGTAACGATATAAGAAAAAAATTTGAAAAAGTATATATGTAGAAAACATATTTAGAAAAATGTTTAAAAACGCTACTACCACCTGCGTTTTTCTTTTTTTTTTTTACGTTTTTTTTTTTAAAAGCATCAGAGTGTTCATTATCTAGTCTAGTCTCACCTGAGGTAAAACATTGAAACAAAGCTGTTTATTAACAAGTTTCTGAATGAGACTTTTCTTCAAATACCCTAGCTAGTTTGACATTTTCAGGAATTACTGCTGCGAAATAGCTCTTTGGGGTTTCCACTGCCTTTTTCTTCGGCATCTGAAGACTCTTGATGAGAGATCTAATCATGCGTTCCTACATCTTGCTGAGAGATATAATCATGCGCTGCTTCATCTCAGTATTCATAGGTCCAAATTCCTCTAGGCTAGTCTCACCAAATTCCTCGACTGGTTCTCTAAAAATGTGAAGTTTAGATACTAACATGGTACAGCAACCAATGTCTTTCAAGCGAACTGATGCTTGTTCATTCTCTAGGCTAGTCTCACCAAATTCCTCAAGTAAACAATAAAAGAAGTTATAAGAAGTTAAATACTTTTTTTTCAAGCGAACTAATGCTTGTTCATTCTCTAGGCTAGTCTCACCAAATTCCTCAAGTAAACAAGAAAGGAAGTTATAAGAAGTTAAATACTTTTTTTTCAAGCGAACTGATGCTTGTTCATTCTCTAGGCTAGTCTCACCAAATTGCTCAAGTAAACAAGAAAGGAAGTTATAAGAAGTTAAATACTTTTTCCCTAGGCAAATATTACCTGTCCTAAATTTTCCAACTTGTTCTGAACAACATCCGCGAGGGAAAACATTGAAACAAAGCTGTTTATTCACAAGTTTCTGAATGAGACTTTTCTTCAAATACACTAGCTAGTTTGACATTTTCAGGAATTACAGCTGCAAAAGAGACTCTTGATTTTCTGCATAGTATACTAACAGCAACTCGTTGAATTCTTTCATCACAAACTACACTCTTCTTCGTAGGGTGATTCAGTTTGTTGTCATTGATATACCGCGCTATAATTGCTCCAACATCTTGCTGAGAGATCTAATCATGTGTTTCTATACCTCGAGGATGTTGTTCAGAACAAGTTGGAAAATTTAGGACAAGTAATATTTGCCTAGGAAAAAAGTATTTAACTTCTTATAACTTTCTTTCTTGTTTACTTGAGGAATTTGGTGAGACTAACCTAGAGAATGAACAAGCATCAGTTCGCTTGAAAGACCTTGTTTCTGATAGACCGTTGCTTCGGCGAGTGTCACTTCCACTCACTGCTTGGAAGAGAGCAACGATGGAGCTTGCATACTGAGATGAAGCAACGCATAGGGTTTTAATAATTTATGTTGCAGCATTGGACCTATGAATACTGAGATGAAGCAACGCATGATTATATCTCTCAGCAAGATGTAGAGACGTAGAGCCGCATGATTAGATCTCTCAGCAACATGTTGGAGCAATTATAGCGCGGTATATCAATGACAACAAACTGAATCACCCTACGAAGAATAGAGTAGTTTGTGATGAAAGACTTCAATTTCTTTAGAAACAAAATTTAAAAAATTCATTTTCCTTGTTTGATACGGTTACTTTTTGAAAAAGACCTTCTCCAAAGCCATTTACACTTTGATGAGTGTAAAAAAAAAAAAAAATGAAAAACCCAGGTGGTAGACCTGCGCACATGCACATTTTGCTAAATATTTATTTTATATATATACTTTTTCAAAAAAAAATTCTGAAATTCATAATTTTCGAAAAACATCAATCATAACACATAAACAAATGAGTCAACGCTGAATTATAAAATTAATTTGCATCACTTTTCATATAATATATATATGATGGGGTATTCTCAAGTGTTGAACTATGCTCAGTTAGAAATGCTATAGTGTTTTCTATTTTGTAGATAGGTTTGTTTGCAATTAATATACTATTAAAAACAATAACATTTATTCCACTAAAAGAACCAAGTTTTACAAGTCTTATGTTAATACAAAGTTTATCAATTTTGTTATTCACTTTGATTTTTAGTAAAAGATAGTATATATACGTTAATAGTGAATATAACAATAAAATTTAACTTAATTTTTTTTATTACGTTTCTCTTTTGGTCTCCCTAATTTTTTACAAAGTGTTTTTCTTTAAAAATAATTTTAAACAGGACTTTTATAAAATATAATATTTTTGTGAAAAATAATTATGTTTATCCAACCACAAAGACTCAGTTGAATAAACACATATATAGCATGCAACTCGACCTTTAGTAATCCAGCTAGACAAATTAGCATATGCAGGAAAATCATTAACAGTCCACATGATAATGCACGAAGTGTAAAGTGTTCACCCTTCAACGCATCATATGCCTCAACACCATTCCAACGTTGTTTTAACTCTTCGATCAGTGGTTTTAGATAAATATCTATATCATTTTCGGGACCTTTTTCACCAAGGATGACCATTGACAGTATAAGAGACGAGTTCTTCATGCACGACCATGGCTCCATATTGTAAGGAATTATTAAAACAGGCCATGTACTATAAGTTGCACTCATCGTCCTAAATGAATTAAAACCATCACTGGCTAATCCTAGTCTGACATTTCGTGGGTCAGATGCAAAATTTGGGTAACACTCATCGAATGACTTCCACGTCAATGCATCAGCGAGATGTCTCAAGACTCCATCCACTGTTCGACCCTCCTTATGCCAGCGCATCAAAGATGCAATATCATTTGACATATATAGACGTTTGAGTCTTGGAATTAAGGGAAAGTACCATAATACTTTTGTAGGTTTTTTCCTTTTTCCAAAAGTAGTCTCTTCTATATTATCTTCAACTAGGTCTTTTTTATGATTCTCCCACCTCGAAAGACCACAAGTTTGACAACTGGAATATTCAACATTTTCACCCCAATACAACGTGCAATCATTTGGGCATGCATGTATCTTATCATACCCAAGACCCAATTCTGTAATCAATTTCTTAGCATCATAATAAGAAATCAGAAAAGTTGTTGAAGGAAATGCAATTCTTAATACTTCAAACAACATATCAACTGATTTCCGAGACCAACCACCAACTGTTTTTATATTCCATATGTGTAAGATGAATGATATGACTGTGAATGATTCACAATTGGGAGATAATGGTTTTTCACATTCACTCATTAATTTTTGAAGATGTGAAATTTTTTCAGGGCCAGCATTCTGTTGTCTCGAACCTGAAGCGGTATTATCAACATCAACTGGCATATTATCTTGCACAGTGTTTGACGAACCAGACCCCATGGCAGCATGAAATAAATCTCGCAATTCACCTTGTCCATCCAAATGAGTGTTAATTTCATTGTTCCTTATAGGACTATTCATTTCTTGGTTCATAGTGGGCTGAGTTTGTAGACACGATTCACCATGAAAACACCATATTGTATAGTCAACTAAGAAACCATTCAAAATCAAGTGACTTTCTACTTCTTCTGCCACGTGATATTTTCTATTTTTGCATTTACGGCAAGGACAATTCATTTTTCCATTAACCAAACCATTTCTATTAGCAAATTCAATGAAGTTTTTTACACACGATTGGGACTCTTTGCTAATTCTTGGTTTTTTCATCCAATTTCTATCCATGCCGAATTTGAAAGTTAATATAGTTAAAAAAAACATGTTATCAAATCAGTATTCCGAACATACACCGCGAAATGATACTGTGTGCCTATCAAAACCTAGCTTTGGTGTCTATCAAAACCTAGCTTTGGTAAGATCTTTTGATATAAGGGATTCATAACCATGCACCCATTCTTTATTGTTTCACTTTTACTTGCTCACTAGTTACCATTACAAGAGGCAGTTAGTTAATAAGGAAACTGTATTAGGTGGTAGATGCAATAAAAAAACGAATGAATGAAAAGCTGCAAAAACGTCTCATAAGGATGAATGAAAAACTGCAAAAACGATCTTCATTTATAAACATACTTTTTAATTAAATGTTATCTTTTACAATCATTATTCTCTTTGCATGAAAAACTGCAAAACTGGTGGCATAAAATCTTCTCTAGTTTGCAGAAATGAAGGATCTTTGAAAACCGTAGAGACTCTTAAGCGTGTCTGTTCTTGAAACGGACCTACTAAATTTTTTACAGTGCCTCAATTAGGTTCCTCTACTAATCTAATGGGTTCGAAAATTTGTATGTAAAAACTGTAAAAGATAACGTTTTTGATGTGTTTGTAGCATCCTTATTTGTATGTTTAGAAATTAACAAAAAACGAACCCAGCAACCTAATAACCCTGCAACCTAAGTATCCTTATTTCTCATAAGGATGCTACAAACACATAAAAAACGTCTAAGTATCTGGCCCAAAACCGTACCTATAGTCGACCAAAACCGTACCTATAGTCGAAGCTTACACCAACCACGAAACTTACACCAACCACAAAACTTACATAATCGAAGCTTACACCAACCACGAAACTTACATAAAGAGATAGAGACAGGTTTATTACCTGGAAATCGAAGCTTGATGTAGAAAATAGAGTTTGCAAAATTGATGATTTTTTATGTTTTCTCTGAGAAATCGAAGAAGGGAAGACATGTATAAGACTCAGGAAGGTCGAATCGTTGAAGGAATTGGAAAAAAAAACTTACTGATTCGGAAGAACAAAGGAGTTGTGTTTGTTTCGGAAGGAAGAACTCTGTTTCTTTCTGCATTTCAGAATGAACAAGTCTGTGACAGAGGCGCGGTTCGATTCCGTATTAGGGCTGGTTGGGACAGCTCAATATTGTCGAGACGTCCAAAATATATTCGAATAAAAAAAATCGTTTTAATTGACAGCTCAACGAAATTGAGCCGTCCAAAATAAATTTTATTAAAAATTAATTTGTTTGGATAAATAAAAATTATTTTGACAGAGGCGCGGTTCGATAAAGAAGCAGGCTGAAATTTTATTAGTTGGGACGACTCAATATTATTCGAGCCGTCCAAAATATTTTTGAACAAAAAAAATTAGTTTTAATTGACGTCTCAACCATACTGGGCTGGCAAAAATAATTTTTATTAAAAACAAACTGTTTTTAAATGACGGCTCAACAATATTGAGCCGTCAAAATATTTTGGATTAAAAAAATGTTTTTAAATGACGTCTCAATACAATTGAGCCGTCAAAAATAATGTAGATTAAAAAAAATATTTTTAATGACGGCTCTACAGTATTCGAGCCGTCAAAATGAATTTTGATTAAAAAAAAAGAGTTTTAGCGGCTCTTTCAATATTGAGCCGCAAATAAAAATGACGGCTCAACTTTCATTGAGCCGTTAATAATCCTTATATTAAATTTTTCACGGCTCAATCATAGTTGAGCCGTTTCCTTGAGCCCTTAACTGAGCCTTCTCCCGTAGTGTGTCTATATGTATTATAATTTAAATACAACCATTTTGCAGTCACAAACAATAAATAAGAATGATACGATCCATATATAACATAAGTCTTTTATAGGGAAAACAATTTGTTAAATTATGCGTATGGATCTTTTTGATATAGAACAATTGGAAATTGCATATGGCTTTCATAATTATAAATGTGTACACATTAGTAATTATATTTTGTTTTGTATATAATTGTGAGAAAATATATCATTTATGATTATATCTAATATATAAGTATATATACGAATCAAAAGTAATATATTATAAGATAGGATATTCATATTAGTTTAATTTCTTACAATATATTCATATAGATACACTTAAAATATTTTTAAATAATGCAACACATAAATTATAATTATAAATTAATATAAGCAATAATTAATTTAAAAGTAACCACTACTAAATAATTTATACTACTAATGACTCTAATATAGCTAAATTAGTAAATATTTTTAATTATACAATCAAAAAGTAAGAGCACTAATTAATATAATAATCAATTTTCATATTTTATGTCAATTATTTAATTATTTCTGTAAATATATATATATATATATATATATATATATATATATTATAAAAGTTGAATTTATATAATTAGTTGTACAAATTAAACAAATGATTAATAAATTGTTAGTATATTTCCATGAGTAATCTTTGTTTATGTAAAAATACTCCTAGTATATTTTAGAACTAAATGATTAGTTCGGTAATTGTTAGTTTCATGTATCTAGATTATTACTAAAGTATATAAAAGGGAAAAGTCTGAAAAATGGTCATGATGTTTGACAAAAATGGTTTTTGGTACCACATGGTTTTTGACGATGGTTTTTGGTATAACATGTTGCAAAGTGATGGTAATTGGACCTTCCGTTTACCTGCCGTTTGATTGTCCGTTAAGTAGTCACGTGTTTGTCACGTGATCTTCAATTTTCTTTATTTTTTTAAACAATAATTAATAAAAGACGATAATAACCTCATCCACGTTTCTCTACCCTTTTGAAGCTCTGATTTTCGATTTGTTTCCACAGAACAGACCCCCACTCTTAATTCTCACAGAAGCTTCTTCCTTCACAAGAACTGCAGTTATCAAGAAGTAGAAACCAGAATCAAAATCAAACCTCGTTTCAGCGTCTGGTTCTTTGCTTATTTGATAGGAATTTTGAGTTTGTTGTTGGGATTCAGCATGATTTTAGGTACAGACCCCTTGTACAGATCCTCGTGCGCCTAAATCAAGTACAGGGCAAAGGTAAGATCCGAAATCTGCCCATGGCTTCTCTCTAGAATAAGCTCCCATGGCTTCTCTCTAGAATAAGCTCTTATCGTCTCCAACCTCGTCCAACCAAAGTACGCTGAAACATTTGATTCGGTCCTCACTCTCCTAAAAATTTACGTCTTTACTCCGAAAATCATAATCGGGATGGTGTCCAGATCCGCTGCCTCTGTGTTCAGAAGAAGCTACCTCTGTGTTCAGTACTGTGAATCAGAAGCTACCTTTCATCTAATAATCAAAATACCGTCAAAGTAAGCTTAATATATTTCATCCCAAATTCAATGTAACAACCTCCTCTCAAGTGTTACTTACTAACAATTGTAATTCTAGATGGTCAAAATATTAAACCTCTGCATGGATTAGTGTGACCAAATCAAAAGAAGTATCATTCTTCACAAAGATTACAGCTGCTTTCATGAAAAAATAATATTGCAGTTAAAAAATAAAGCAAATACTGAGATAAACAAGCAGAAACTAACAGTTTACCTCGGTAATGAGTCTTAGCTGATGAATATAATCGTTTCCTGGGAAAAGAGGGCTGCGAGTCATAATTTCGCCAAGTATGCAACCCACTGACCATATATAAATGGCAGTTGTGTACTCTGAACAATTAAGGAGCAACTCTGGTGCACGATACCAACGAGTGACAACATATTCTGTCATGAAATCTGTTTCAGATGTTGTCCTTGCGGGGCCAAAATCACCGATCTTTAGGTCACAGTTAGCATTCATAAACAAATTGCTGGGTTTCAGATCACAGTGAAGAACATTTGCAGAATGTACATATCAGATCCGCTGCCTTCATCTCGTCGTGCGTACCAGATAATCAAGTCGAAACTCGATTTCCTTTCTGTAAAGGGAATCACCGTTGTTGTCCTCTTCTATCTTGTATCTAACAACGCCCACCAAGATACCGTTAACAGAAGAGGTCGTGTGGTCGCGTGATGTCGTGAAACCTTGTTTGTGAAGCAGACACAGATTACAAGGTCTTCTGCTGCGAGGATTGGGAAAAATTTGAGTTTCTTCATGAATGAGCTCGGTTGGATCATTCATGATATCAACACCTACCCTACAGCTTTTCTCTCCATCTTGGAGAAGAAGAGTCTTTCTAGATCGATTGTACAGATCCTCGTGCGCCTAAATCAAGTACAGGGCAAATAGCAGCCACATTAAAGGACCATTCAAGGAAGCAATCGTCTTCATGATTTGTGGTGGTAATTATGTAGAATATAGAGCCTTGCAGGAGCTTGCACAGCAGCAGCCTGTAAAACATGTCTTCAATGGCACTGCTGGTGTGTGGAGGATAAAGGCATTGGAGGAGTCGGGCGGGTGGATGGAGAGAACCACGGTTGAGGATATGGCACTGCTAGTTTGTTACGTGACTCCAAGGATAAATAGGAGCTAAGGGCATAAGAGGAATCGGAAATAACATGTAAGAAGGTTTGAGCATGTGAATGTCACGTGAGAACATAACGGCTAATTGAAATGGAAGTTAAACGGAGGGACCAAAAACAATCGTTTTCAAACATGTTGTACCATTTACAACATGTTGGGTTGGAAAACCATTTTTGTCAAACATCATGTCCCTTTTTCAGACTTTTCCCTATATAAAACACATATCGTAGTCAATATACTAAAGAGCTCCCGGATATGCTCGAACAATTTCTTAAACATATTAAAAATAAAATTAATATTATTTCATTATATTAGTTAATTTAAGTTTAGTTTTACAATTCAAATAATATTTTTAATCAAGTGTTTAAGTTTTGCACTATACTAGGAATCAGATCGATCATGTCCTCCTAACACCTCACGCAAGACAAACGACGACAACGTGCACGCGCGTGCCAGAGTCTAGTATATTATAAAAGTTGAATTTATATAATTAGTTGTACAAATTAATTAACAAATGATTAGTAAATTGTTTAAACCTTTTGTTTACTTTCATTATTTGATAAATATTAATATGTTACCTTTTTCCAGTTTATAAGGACTAAGGAGCGCCTTGTAAAAGTTGATTTAGTCTTTTTAGCTATACAAAAACGATATGAATAATTATGGATTAAATTAAGGGAAAAGTATGAAAAAGATGTAATATGTTTGCCGAAATTGGTGCTTGATTAAACTTGCTTTGGGCTGTAGGTATTTGATGTAACACGTTGAATTTTGTAGGTTTTAGATGAAAACATTTGTTTTTCCGTTTGTTGTCCTGTTAAAAATCCTCATGTGCCACACACGTGACATGTTTAAAGAAAATTTATTGGAAATGCCGAAGTTACCCCTACCTCTATTTCCCTCCATATGACACAGTAAGTCTCCTCATTCTTCTTGGTTTCTGTTATTATTGTGGTTCTTCCACAATTATCGCCATCTACATCTAATAAGAACCCGTGTCTTAAAATAGAATCAGGAAGTGTTTTAAGAACTAATTAAATTTTAAAAAAAAAATATCACATTTATCATATGCATTTCCTGAAGAACTATTTTCATTCAAGGGTGAAGAATCACCCGAGCTTAATTGTAGCAGTGCAACAGTAAGCCATGTTGTTTGATTCTTTGACAACCTCAGTTGAGAATGAAATGAAATGGATGCAGTGGAATACACTTACAGTAAATGCCATTAAGAACTTAAAGAGCAATTTGTTTGGCTCCTTCCTCATGAAGTTGCCTTGTTGTGCAATCGCCACGAAATACTCTGTCTATCCAAAAATGTCGGTTTTAGAAAATTCCCAACACAAAAGATTTCGATCAAATCATATCCATAATGTTTCTACTTGAAAGATTCCTCTTTCTCCAGCTCTGAAAAATTCTTTAAAAAAAAAATTAAAAATAGCATCCTATCGATGTCTTTTCGATCCTTTTCAGATTATCGCAATATCAAATGATAGAAGAACCAATAACTTTCCTTGGAAGCGACCTACTATGCTTAAACACAAGGAAATGTAATAACAAAAATCAGCATGTTCATAGTTTTAACCATGAATTTCAAGTTTATGTCTCAATCTTATCCAATTGGGTACTGTCTTCATCTCTGTCTCTTACAAAGACTTCAACTTTAGTAGATATATATAGACGGTGCTCTAAGGATCTTACTTCTTTCCCTGTTTATGCATGTCTCTGTCAAGGGAAGACAATCCAGTGGAGACCTCTGAATCAACCTATCCACTGTCGCCTCCACCCTCCAGTCGCTGCAAAAAATGAAGACCTTAACCTTGAGCTAATAAGAAACCCAGAAAAGGAAATATCCTTCCCAGAAAAGCAATCGAACTTGGGACAACGAACAGATTCCAGAGAAAACCCAGAAAAGATCACATAAAAATCACTTAATTAGGCGTCTGCCCAGATAATTTCACCGACCCAGAGGAAAGAAAAAAACAAATGCATGAAGATCAAAGGTTGGGGGAATAGCGTATCGTGGTATTATCATGAACCAATATAAAGGCGTTCAAGTTACACAAACAGCGATAGATAGCTGACAACAGAAGACTATACAGTTATACAACTTCTGCAAATTTTGAAGGCAAGGCCAAGCTTGAATCGGGAGCCACTCGAATGGGTAATCATCAAGAATCGTACTTACATCAATCTATGCTATGAAATTAACCCATCACCATCGACGAAGAACGAAATTTGATCAAGAATTTGAGTGACGAAAGAGAGAGAAACAAGAACTCACCTCAGAAGAACAAACAGGAGGAACGCTGCATATAATAATACTGAAGAAGATAGGGGCAGGGTCATTTGAGAAATTTCACAATACACGGAGGTCACGTGCAAGGCATGTGGGCACTTAACAGCTGATTTGGACGGAAACTTAACGACTGCATCAAAAACCAACAACAACAAACATGTTGCATCAAAAATAACAAATGTGTCGCTTTCACCACATTGGGCAAACATATTACATCTTTTTCATACTTTTCCCTTAAATTAACCGCTATAGGTGACAACTAATCACCCAAGTTCAAATTACACAACCAAAACTAGCTATGCTTTAACAATTCGCGAAATAGAAAAGCCAACAACGTTTTTTCGGAGCGCGTTAATAGTTTCCTTCGGAGGTGAGCTATAAATTTCAAACACATGCCGTTGTTTGAGCGCCATACCCTCCATGGTATCCGCTACCGCATTTGCTTCTCGAAAAATATGTCTGAACTTCATTCTTTCAAACTGCATCAATAGCTTCCTGCAATCCGCAATGATCGGCATTAGTTTTTGATTTGACATATTTTCGTTAGAGATTACCTTATGGGCTGAAAGAGCGTCCGTTTCAAGATGAATTGATTTTAATCCGAGTGTCTTTGCCAACAGCAGTCCGTCTCGGATGACCCAACATTCCGCAGTGAGACTGTTTGAGCAACCCAAATTACTTGAGAATCCTGCAACCCATTGACCCTTGTAGTCTCGGATGACCCCTCTGGCTCCTGCAAAACCTTGATTTTCCCTAGCAGCTCCATCTGTGTTAATTTTAAACCAATTCCTTATTGGAGGAACCAAACTAATATCAATGGAAATAAACTCATTAGCAATGACAGATTCAAGATTAATATTTTGGTGAAATTTTGCCTGAGATAAATATAAATTATAAATAGAAGAAAAAACAGGTTTATCATTAAAAATAAGAGAGTTCATATTTTTCCAAATATTCCATAGAGCATATGGGAAAAAAGAACTTCCACTCAACTCCTTGATTATTCACTCCCGCTTCGTGACACTCATACTTGATCCACTCATTCAAGGGATAGTGGAACGATTGCCCCAGATTTAGCGGCCCAGTGACCGAATTTCACATCTCTTTAGCATGCTTACACTCACGCAACAATACGAATAGTTGTTGATCATGTATATTTTTTTTTGTTAGTTTTATCAATATATAATGTTTCCAACTTTATAAAAGTATGTTGAAGTCTATATAATAATAATAATAATTGTATGAACGTTTTGTCTCCGATAATCAAAAGTGAATTGATGGCCCTCATGCATGTTTTCTACTTTGAGCAAATATAAGGAGAAAAAGGTTCCTAGAGAAAAGGAAGTTTTCATGACAGGTGGCAAATTTTGGTGGTGCCAAGTAAATCATGTCGAATGTGAAATAGGGATCCTCATGATAGTTTAAAAAGATCATTATTCGTTCTACACTTCTATCATAGTGAAAGTAGTTTTGATCAATAAGGTTCCTATATAAGTTGTCACTTATTAGCTGAAAGAATGCATAAAACTATGGTTATCCATTAAGAATGCATACATCAAGAACTTGAAATTCTTAAAAAAATATTTTAACTTCCACATATTTTTTGTTATATACAATCTAAGGAGATCTACATGTGTCAAGGAGGGGTCGGGATTGGGGTAATTTCTTAACTTTCGATAGTGTGTAATTTAGATTTTAAAATGTGATTAATTTTGTTTTAGCCTTTTAAAGTATAATATTTATCTTCTTTTTTTTAGTTCAATTGTTTGCTCATGTTCTAATTATTATTGCGCCCATTGAAATAATTTTCTGATTTGTCCGTGTTTTGAAGGTGAGTGCCTCTGAGTAGTCAAGTGACTAACAGCATGTACTTTCCCTTTCCCTCTGATAAATTTTAAAAAGTATGCATGTCAGAATTTTTTTTAAAAAAAGTATATATGCAAAAAAAAAATTTAGCAAAATATTCATATGCGCAGGTAGACCAGTAGCGTTTTTCTGAAAAACGCTACTGGTACCTGCGTTTTTCATTTTTTTTTCGTATTTATTTTTTGAAAAAAAATCGAAAGAAATCTTCAAAAAATTTTAAAAAATTTTAAAAAATTACAGTAAGTAGATATTTAAAATATCTACTTACTGTAATTTTAAAAAAAAATTAAGATTTTTTTCAAAAAAAAAAAATGAAAAACGCAGGTGGTACCTGCGCATATGAACATTTTGCTAAAAATTTATTTTGCATATATACTTTTTTTTAAAAAAAATCTGACATGCATACTTTTTAAAATTTCTCTTTCCTCCATTTTTCAATTTAAATAACCCTAAAAAATCAATCAATATCAATATATAACTTCAGAAGATGTCTACTCTCTCCAACTTCACCATTGTTGTTCTCTGGTACAAGAAGATGGAGACAATGATGTATATATACGACTATGCTCCAGCAGCTTGCATGAAGGTGACGACGACGATGGTGTTGGCCATAATATCATTTCGTGTCTTCAAGTCGGTTACAGACATTCTATGTTTATCATTTAAACATTTTAGACTCACGAATTTTCTAATATTAGAATTTAAAATTAATTATAATTATAATTAAAATATTTAAATTTAAAATTGATTTTTTTTTCATAAATAAATACTTGTGAATACTCATTTATATTATTAAGGCAGAAGTGGTTTTTGTAACCGTCACATGTAAATTGACACAAATACCCTTTAATAATCTATTAGTTTATATTTATCATGACTATTTTGGTCATTTAAATGTCATCTTAAAAAAGTTATAAAAAAATATTTTCACGGAGACTCGAAATTATGACCTTATAACTTGAAGACATACGTATTAATCAACTACACACTTATGCAACATTACAAATTAAACAAGATGAATATTTTCTTTATCACTGTCTCTTTATTTTTTTTCTCATGTACCATTTTTTTATATATCACTAACAAATGAAATTATATATTCACTTTATTGGACATTAAGATAACAGTGAATCTAAAGACTTAGATCATTTATAAAAGTTATAATATCATCTACAACTCAGAAAATTTAGATTGAATTAATATTTCAAATATGCATGATCTATTATTTGAAGCAATAAATAATTAATATGTACAATATAATCAAGTTTAAAATTTAAATAAGAGTGGAAGAAGAAATACCATTTATTATTTATCCGATTTTTTAAAATTAATTTTATTTTATTTAATCATTATATATGTTATTTTATATAACTTTACAATTTTACATAATAATGATAATTTTATATTATGTTCTCAAGTCATCATAATTGTTTTTGGTAATTGTGACTTTTTTAATGTTACCAAAATTAATTATATAGATTTTGTTTATTCAAAACATTCTCTTCTTTCCAAGAAGTTAAAGATTTGTTGAATTGTGACCATTGTCGTTATAAAAATACATTTCATCTATAAATTTAAATAATTCAAATAGAATTAAAACCGATCAGAATTGACTATATTTATATGTTGAATATACATAATCTATCGCGTGAAGCAATAAATACAAAAATAAATATCAAATTTGAAAGGAGATATTTGATTAATGTATATATTTTTTATAATTATAATTATGTATTATAGAGTATTTTCAAATAATGATATTATTAAAATGTTAAAACAATTATAGATATTTTAGTATTATTTATATTAATGCATAGATGATTCGAGTTGCCCAATGTTGTTAATATGTTATTACTCCAAACTAATATCATCCAAAATATAGGTATTACATGTCGAGAAAAAATTAGCAAAAATATTTTACTAAAACATTAAAATAACCTCGGTGATGTGTAATAATAATATTTTACGAATTACTGAAATATAAAAATCAATATTAATTTTCAGTGTTTATTTTTTATTATCTTTACAAAATATTTTTAGGATTGGTCAAATTTAGATTCTATGAGTATTTCTTTACTTAACTCTACATTTTAAATATATCTAAAATTTAAATATGAATTTACTTAACTCTCAACCATACTTTATGAACTCTCAAAATATTAAAGTAAAATAACTCTCAAAATAAAAAATATAATGAAAAAGTTAATCAAATATCTAATTTTATTTTTTGGGGTAAATTTTTCTGGTAATTTCTTGATGTTGTCACAGTAGATTTTTGATAACCGTCGTTTCATAGACATGGTAGTGAGATTGTTAAAATCTTAAGAGTATATTAAACGTCTTCACTGACATGTTCGGACTTATGAGACAGTTGGTTAAGGGGTGCGTCTTAAATTATAGATAGTAACAGCGCCAGGTTCAAATCCAGGGGATGTCAGCAGTATAATAATCAAATAAAGGTTGGATGTCAGGAGTATAATACTCAAAGAAATGTCGGATGTCGAAAAAAGTTGGATGTCAGGAGTATAATACTCAAACAAAGGTCGAATGTCGACAAAAGTCGGATGTCAGAAGTATAATACTCAATGAAAGGTCGGATGTCCGAAGTATAATACTCAAAGAAAGGTTGGATGTCGGAATTATAATAATCAAACAAAGGTCGGTCGGATGTCAGAAGTAAAATACTCAAAGAAAGGTCAGATGTCAGGAGTATAATACTCAAAGAAAGGTCGGATGTAGGGAGTAAAATACTCAAAGAAATGTCGATCGGATGTCGAGAGTAAAATACTGAAAGAAAGGTCGGTTGGATGTCAGAAGTAAAATACTTAGTTTTGTCCAAATATCGACATATATATATTTTTTTATCATATTCTTAGAAACAAGTATGATAAATATTTATCGTGCTTGAGGTGTTGATATGAGAATTAAACATTTGATAAATATATCTGAAATTAAAACATAATTAAACTTAACTTACCCATATTTTATAAACTCTGAAAATATCAAAGTAAAAAAACAAGAAATAAATTGATCAAATATATAACTTTTTTGTGTGTGCAAATTCGGGGGAATTTCTTGATGTTATCATGATAGATTTATAATAGTTGTTATTTTATAGACATGATAGTAAACGTGTTAAGATGCCTTAAGAGTATATTGGATGCATTCATTGACGAGTTCTGACTTATGAGCGTACGTCTTAAATTTCAAATAGTATGAGCGCATAGGACCGAATCCTACGGATGTTGTCGGAGTGAAAATACTCATAGAAAGTTCGAGGATGGTATGAATACTCATAGAAAGTTCGAGGTCGGGCATTAGCGATAGTTGGTATGAGATGAGATAATATGACATGGTATATGAGTGAAAATTACTCATAGAAAGTTCAAGATCGAGCATTAGACGATAGTTGATGTTATCATGATAGATTTGTAATAGTCGGTATGAATACTCATACAAATTAGTTCGAGGTCGGGCATTAAGCAATAGTTGATATGAGAGGAGATATTATGACATGGTATGTGAGTGAAAATACCCATAGTATGACTATAAACAATGCGCAAGGTCAACTTTATCAAATATCAACATATATTTGTGTGATCATATTATTAGTAACAAATAGTTTTAAAAAATTGCTCGAGCAAACGTGAGCAAGAACCAGTACTAAAGAGGCTCCCGGTTGCTCGAGTAATTTTTTTAAAAATATTTAAAACAAAATTATTTTTATTTAATTATATTAGGTAATTTAAGTTTAATTTTCCAATTTACATAATATTTTTAATCAAGTGTTTAAAGTAAAATTGGAATAAACTCAGCGATGTACCTTCATAATATGTACATAAGTGTTGCGTATATATATAGATATATCTAATTAACAACTAAACTATACTTAAATTTTTGTAATCCACTTAAGTGTATTTCCCAAATGGTTATACTAGACCCTGACACGCGCTACGCGCGTGCACGTTGTCGTCGTTGGTCGTGTGTGAGGTCTTACAAGAACATGATAAACTAATTACACCACAAGCATTGAGCACTTCATAAAAATATTATTAATGTAAACCTAAACTTAATTTGCATAAGATAATAAAATTAAATTAAAATTAAAACTCTTAAATATTTTTAAAAAATTGCTCGAGCGATCGAGATTCTTTTTTATAGTGTTATATGCTCCCGGTCGCTCGAGCAATTTTTAAAAATAGTTAAGAGTTTTTAAATTTTTTATTTCATTATCTTATGCAAATTAAGTTTAGTTTTACATTAATAATATTTTTATGAAGTGCTCAATGCTTGTGGTGTAATTGTATTATCCTAGGAATCGGGTTGATCATCTTATCGTAAGACCTCACACACGACTAACGACGACAACGTGCACGCGTGTAGTGCGTGTCGGGGTCTAGTATATATAATGTTGTAACTAGCTCATAAACTATCACCCATTTAACCGTATAAATATAACAAAACATTAGTTAGTTTTCAAAGAATAACTAACAATATCTAAAACTTTAAAAATAAACTGTAACCTATAAAAAATTAAAATAAATTTATTACTATTATTGACAAAATGGTTTCAAATCAAAACATCATAACCTAAGAAAGTACATATACTTTTAACAATAAAAAAGGTAAAATACGACATTGCCCCTTAAAGTTTATGCCAATTTTAAGATCCCCCTTAAAATTTAAGTTTTTAAAATTTACTCCTAATGTTTGGACTAGATAAAAAATCCCCCTTGCCGTGAGTTGACCATTTATTCTTGACTGATTATTCATCATGTGCGTGGCACGTGGTGTCTTAGTGACGAAATTGCCCTTCTTCATCTTCATTCTCTACATTTCAAATTGCCTAGTTGAATTCAAGCCAGATGTCCCCAGAAGAGCTCCTAGTGCCAGGTTTTTTGTTAGTCTTATTCTTCTTTGAACCACAATTCTATAGCTTCTTATTCTCGTAATCGTTTGCTTGTTCATCGGATCTCTATCTCGTGAACATGTCCAAGGCATGGGGCTGTGTCAGAGCCTAGGGCTATGTCAGAGCCTGGGCAACTGAGCCAGCTCGTCAAGCGTCGGCCTAACCCATGATGAGTTGATGCGGCTCCCCTATGCCTCAAGGGAGCGATATGCGGATGAGATGCAACAAGGACATCTCATCGGGGGTTATTCCTCGTATGGATGGTTCAGTCAGCCGCCGAACAGGTTGCGTGAAGATGGCTAGGGCTCTTGGGGCGGAGGCGCTAGGAGATCCTATGGGGGTGGATTATTCAAGTCATCATGAAATCCACCTGCTCGAGAAATTTTGACCTTCCTAAATTGATCGGAAGAGAGCCGCGGAATTAATTCGTGCGAAGATTCAAATGTGTAGATTTCCAACTCCTCTACATGAATCTAAAAAGCACATGGTCATACAATAATTAATGTCATATGAAATCAAACACGATATTTTCATTAAACGAATTGAATAATATGTGAACTCTTAATGACGGATCCAACACGAAGACTGAAACTTGGATTGGAATAAAAAATCACCAAACAAAAACCTAGAGTAACTTCACAAGATAATTGTATGTATCAAAAATTAAGAAACCAACCTCTATTTATAGTCATTCCACCAAAACAGCATGAATTTGACCCTAAAATCTTAATTAAATTTAACAAACCTGCACCAAATAAAATCAGTAAAAATCAAAATTACACCAACTATATTACACCAACACTCATTCTAACATAAAAAAATCACATAGGGTTTTGTTTAAAAAAATTATAGTTTTTGACAAAAACTGGTTTGCGCAAGGTAGACTTTTCGAACCAACAATCGTGAACACATGTCGCGTCCACAGTCTTCTTGAGCCTAAGAGTGATGGCCTATTGTTCTCGAACACTTGAGATCAGTAACAAGATGAAACGTTTTGAAGAAAACATGTCAGAGACAGCAGTTGTGGAGAAGATACTAAGAACTCTAAGTTCAAAGTATGATTATGTTGTGTGTGCTATGAGGAATCCAAAGACATAGATTCCTTAACCTTAGATGAGTTGCAGAGCTCTTTGGTTGTTAATGAACAAAAGTTGAATTGCAATTCAACTAGTGAAGATCACGCATTGAAAGTTGTGGCCGAAAGTGGCAATTCAAGTCATTCAAATATTATTCGAATAATAGAGGCAGGGGAACCTACAGAGGTCAAGGAAGAGGCTCCTATGGAAGGAATGGACAAGGAAGAAGCAATAATGGAAGAGGTGATCAACAGAGAAGTCAAGGAATTGGAGATTATGGTCATAGAATTGACCGAAATGATCAAGGTGGAAGTAGCTATTCATCAAGAGGAAGAGAAAATGGTGATGTATATCGTGGAAGAGGTGGAAGACATTACAATGGAAAAGCAAATGTGCAGTGCCATAGGTGTCACAGATTCAACCATTATCAGGTCGAGTGTTATGTAAGGATTCCAAATGAGAAGGACGAGCAAACCAACTTTGCAGAGATATAGGATATATGCTCAAAGGAAGTACTTCTCATGACCACTGAGAACATGCATGGACTAACATTTGCAGATGTTTGGTTCATTGATACTGGGTATAGCAACCACATGAGTGGATTCAATGAAGTTTTTGCCAAGTTAGATGAGAGTTATAGGTCTTGAGTGCCCTTTGGAGATAACTCTATTCAAATAAAAGGAAAAGGAGACATTAGGTTAAAGTCTCTGAATGGTTTATATGAGACAATATCTGATGTGTTATATGTCCCAACTTTGAAAACCAGCCTGCTTAGTGTATGACATTTGTTGCAGAAGAAATTCTCAGTTTGGTTTGACAGTGAGAAGTATGAAATAATAGGGGAGAAGATGGGATCAATAATGGTGATTCCTATGAGTTCAAAAAGGTTGTTTCCACTTGAAGTTGAACAGTTGCAGATGCGTTTGACTGAACCATCCATAAAGAGGAGTCATTATTATGGCATTATCGATTTGGGCATCTGAATTTTAGAGGCTTAAACACATTATGTAGATTGTTAAAGGTGGAGGGTTTGCCACCTGTTAATGTGAATCATGAGTTATGTGAAGACTGTGTTATTGGCAAGCATGAAAGTAGTCCTTTCCCAAAAGGAAAAGCATGGAAAGCAGATGATCAACTGCAGTTGATTCAATCTGATATATGTGGTCCTATTAATCCAATTTCAAATGGTGGGAATAGATATTTCATCTCTTTCATTGATGCCTTTACAAGGAAGGCATGGGTGACTGTAATCAGTGAAAAGTCAGAGGCCTTTTAGAAGTTTATAATCAGCATACAAAAGTTGTATAATCCTGTCACCAAGAAGATAATAATCAGGAGAAATGTAAAGTTTGATGAGTTCAAATCATGGGATTGGAACATACATAAGGAGAAGCATAAACATGGGGTTCTTGAAGATGAAGGATGCAATGACCAACGATGAGAGCATATTGCAGATGTCAAAATATAAAGAGGCAATGCCGAAGGTCTGGCCGAACCAAATGAGGCATAAATAGTTGAGGAAGAGTTGGTCGATTATGAGGTATCACCTACTGCAATAAGGTATAATGGCCCGTTCGTTTGATGGATTTGGCCCGGATTTGGGCTTACGGAATCCGTAAGCCCATGTTCGTTTCAAGGAATTGGCCATTCCTTGGAAATGGAATCCGGGCGGTCCGGGCTTAGGGAATCCGGGTAAAAACCTCGGATTCCCTAAGCCCAGACGGGTCGGAATCCGGATTCCAGGACCGAATGACCATTCTGCCCTCGACTGTTTGGCAAAATCCCGAGCGTGCCCCTCTGCCCTAACCCGTTCCTGAACTGCGATTCTTCTGCGATTGTCTTCAATACTGGAGTCGCCGGATTCTGACGTCTCGTCGATGGCATCGACACATCCAAGGACACGCCGTCTCGTCGATGGCATCTCCATCCTTCCAAGATCAGCTGCAAAACCTGAAAATTGGAAAGCTCTGTCATCCTTCGCAGGTTAGCTTTTCTTTCAATCCTTTTCATGATCCATTTTGCATAAGTGGTTAGCTACAAAAATTGATAAGTGGAAGAAGGCCCTCCGCGAAATTGGAAAATTGAAGGGCTGGGAATTGTCCCTTATCAGTGATGGGTATATTCTGACTCCGATTCAACTTTAGTCTGTTCATGCTCTGTCTCAATCAATTTCAAGTTCATACTAGAACCTTCATTAGTGATTTTCATGGTCTGCGGACCTAAATTATACCATAAGAAAAATGCAAAAGTTGACTCTGTGGAAACCTGGGTTGGATTCTCCCCACAATGTAGTAGTTAAGTACTGTTCTTATAAAAGGTTGAAAGTCCTTGTCCCAAAGATCACGATTCATATTGTTTGAGAATGTTCACTTTGATTATTCTACTCTAGTACAATACTTTCACTTAGCCAAGTTCTAACTGACATGTTCATGAAATTCATGCTCAAGTTCTCTTTAAGATCGGTATTTATTTGTTTCTTGGGTATTTTGTTGTGTTTGTATTTGTAGGCATTATAGCAAACTTGTACGGATTGTCATCTCGCTTGTTCTTAAAATGTTGAACAAGGGTGACCTCGTTGTTCTTGAAAACTTGGTTGCAGTGGACGATCACATACAAAAATTAATGGAAAAGCTTGATGTTGCCTCAAGTGATGTTCGAATTGTTGGAATTCATGGCATAGGTGGAACTGGCAAGACAACTCTTGCAAAAGTTGTCTACAATAAACTCTGGCATCAATTTGATAGCTGCAGCTTCATTGAGAATATTTGTGAGAAGTACAAGGAGGCTAATGGACTTATGCATGTGCAAAGACAATTAGTTTATGATCTTCTAAAGAAAAAAAGCCTAAACTTTGGCTCTTATGATGAAGGTGTTCAATTTATTAAACATAGGTTTTGCAATACAAAAGTGCTCATTCTCCTTGATGATGTAGATCAATGGAAACAACTTAAAGACATTGTTGGAGAGCATTGTTGGCTCGGTCAAGGTTCCAGGATTATTGTGACAAGTAGAAACTCTGATGTTTTTGATATGCCATTGCCAGTAGTAGTTGGAAAATATGAAGTGGAGTCCATGGAAAAACATCAAGCTCTTGACCTATTTTATTGGCACGCTTTTGGTGGAAGTGTTCCCGTGAAGGGTTTCCATAATCTCTGTTTGGAAGTTGTGTCTGTTACTGGAGGGCTTCCATTAGCTCTTGAAGTTGTTGGATCATTATTGCTCTTGAACTAATAATATGTTTTTGTTCACTAACGCTTACTGCACTTACTGCTTCTTCTGCAATTGGTATTGCCTAAAATAGATTGTCTGTTCCCCTCTAATGGACCTTTTTTGGTGCTCTTCAGGCTGCAGTTGATGATGATGATGATGACGATGTTGATTTATTTGGTGAAGAGACTGAAGAGGAGAAAAAGGCTGTTGAGGAACGTGCAGCTGCTGTGAAGTCTTCTACAAAAAATAAGGAATGTAAGTATTTTATGACTGATGTGTGTTATGTGTTAAAACAATTCTATCCTTGTCTCTTTGGGCTAGCATTTCATTTTTACAAGTATCTTGTCTTTGTATGATTGGTTTGGATATCATTCTGTCTTGGCGTTGATGATTATAATTGTTTTGGGGAGCATTTTAATGTGATGTAATCAATTGATTGATTAATAAATTGGTCTTTTTAAAAAAATTAAATAAATAAAAAATTTCGTTTTTAATTTTTTTTATTTAAATAAACGTTTTTAATATTTTTAAGTTTTATAATTAATTAATACAAATTATTTTTATTATATACTATACATATACAAAGAGGGGCAAATATGTCATTTTACCACATTCCATTCCTTTTCCGTACACAATTCCACCAAAGAAACAACAGAATTCCTTATTCCGTTCTATTCAATTCCACCAAAAAAACAACTTCATATTCTTAACTCCTATTCCTTATTCCCAATTCCGTATTCCGTATTCCGAATTCCGAATTCCGTCAAACAAACGCACCGTAAGACTCATGGAGAATATGAACCTAAAAGTTCAACTATGCAAGGAATAAGTAAGAGGGATGTGAAAAGGCCAAGATACCTGGATGATTTCGAGGCTAGAGGCATTTCTATCCATCGCATAAATCCTGCATTTTATGCTCATTTTTGTCTATTTGATGATTCTGGTCCAGTAAATTATGCATATGCTAGTAAAGGTATCAAATAGGTGAAAGCTATACAGGTTGAGATAGATTCAATTGAGAAAAATAAGACACGAGAACTTGTAGATTTGCCTAAAGGACATAAGACCATAGGTGTTAATGGGTATACAAGACCAAACTAAAAGAAAATTGAGAAATTGACAAGTGAAAAGCAAGATTAGTGGTCAAGTGATATAAATAAGAGTATGATGTTGATTACACAGAAGTCTTTGCTCATGTGGTCAGGTTAGACACAATCATATTGGTCATTGCTTTAGTTGCTCAGAATAATTGGTCTTTATATCAATTAGATGTGAAGTCTGCCTTTCTGTATGGTAAACTAGATGAGGAAGTCTATGTAGATCAACCCGTAGGATTTGTGGTCAAAGGACAAGAAACGAAAGTCTATAAATTGAGGAAATCACTTTATGGCTTAAAATAAGCACCACAAGTTTGGTATAGTCGACTTGAGACTCACTTTTTGCAGAAAGGATTCACCAAATGTCCTTATGAACACACGTTTTATGAAGGCAAATAGAAAAGGTAAGATCTTGATTGTTTGTGTGGATGTGGATGATCTAGATTATATTGGAAACTGCACTTTTCTCTTTCAAGAATTTGACATTTGATGATGAAAGAATTCGAAATAACAAATATGGGGTTACTTCACTATTACTTGGGATTAGAAATTAATCAAACATCTGAGTATATAACCCTTTGTCAAAGGAAGTATGTGAGAGATGTTTTACACAGGTTTGATATGGTGAGTTGTAATGCTGTTAGGACCCCCATTGAACCAAATAGTAAGCTGTCTAAGAATGAGGATGATGGTTTAATTGATAGGACCTTATATAAACAACTTATTGGTAGTCTTATGTATCTAACAGCTTCTGCGCCAGATATCCAATTTGCAGTCAGTTATGTGTCTAAATTTATGGAAAATCCTACTGCAACTCACTTGTTTGCTATCAAAAGAGTCCTAAGGTACTTGCAAGGAACCAAGGACTATGGTTTAGTGTTTAAAAAGAAGCAGACAAATGAACTCGTGGCTTACACAGACAGTGATTTTGTTGGTTGTCATGATGATCGAAAGAGTACTAGTGGACATGTCTTCTTGTTAGCAGGAGTTGCAGTCTCTTGGCTTTCAAAGAAGCGGCCCATTGTAACCTTATCTAGTAGAGAATCTGAATTTATAGCATCCACTGAATGTGGTAAACCTGTCTTATGGGTTAGGAGATTATTAGAGTTTATGCAATTCAAACAAACCCGAGCCACAATGATGATATGTGACAATAGCTCAACTATCAAGTTGGCTAAAAATCTTGTTCTACATGGGAGAAGTAAACATATTGATGTCAAATACTTCTTCCTGCGTGATCTTTGCAATGGTGCAAACATTGACATTGATTATTGCAGAAGTTATGAGAATTCTGCTGATACTTTTACTAAACCATTGAAGATACTTGCATTTGAATATTTACGATTGAAGCTTGGTGTGTGTCCTATTGTTTAAACTGAAATTCTTGCAAGAATGTTCAGTTTAGGGGAGGATATGTAAGGAGAAAGCTTGAAGATGACAGCATGGAGTGAAAGTTTGACAGCATGATGAAGATGACAACATGGCGTGAAGGTTTAACAACATGGAGCTTAAGTAATCAAGTTTAAATATGTGTTTAGTAAGATTTTTTGTCTTTTAGTCGTATGTTTTTCAGTCGGTTATGTTTTAGTAAACAAATTTTACAGTTTTTAGAAACACATACTCTGGTTTTTTCTGTAAAAAAAAATAATGGTTCCCTTTTGTGCGAATGAAGAACTCTTTGTTACGACAGCAACTACCACTTGGTGTCGATCCAATCTCCTGAATTAATGTGCCGGTCCAATCTCCTTCGGTTCTGTAAGTTATGTTGATGTGTATGTTGTGAATAGTGATGTTGCTGTGTATGATGTGAATAGTGTCATGAGTTATTTGTTGTCGTGCTGTATTTGTTATTGATGTGCTGTATTTTTTCTTGTTGTGGTGTTCTGTGTTTTGAAGCTTTCAATTACATTCTCCAATGTGTAGCATTCCAACTCCTCTACGTGGATCTAAAAAGTACATGGTCATACAATATTTAATGTCATCTGAAAACAACCATGATATCTTCGTTAAACGAACTGAATAATATGTGAACTCTTAATGACGGATCCAACACGAAGACTGAAACTTGGATTGGAATAAAAAATCACCAAACAAAAATCTAGAGCAACTTCCCAAGATAATTGTATGTATCAACAATTAAGAAACCATCCTCTCTTTATAGAGTCATTCTACCCAAATAGCATGAATTTGACCCTAAAATGCTAATTAAATTTAACAAACCTGAACTAAATAAAACCAGTTAAAATTGAAATTACAACAACTATATTACATCAACAAACATTCAAACATAAAAAAATCACCTAGGGTTTTGTTTGAGTACACATGACTTCAAAGGCAAGTAAAAAAAGCTTAAAGATAAAAAAATCAATATGGATCCTAAGGACGAAATCTTGAAGAAACCTGGATCGAAAGACCCACAAGAATTTACAGGGCTCTGTTAAAACTGTGGTAAAATGGGTCATAAACTTAATGATTGTAGATTTCTTAAGAAAAAGGAGGTCAACATAATGGAGGGAATCACCGAAAACCTTGACGATATTAACTTATTTGTTGTTGTGTTAGAGGTGAGCATAAGTGATACCAACCCCCAAGAGTGGTGGGTAGACACCGACGCCACCAAGCTTGTTTGCTCGAACAAGGGAATGTTAATTCTTCAACTTTGAAGTAGTTGATTATGGGGAGAGCTTGTACATGAGCAACTTTGCCTCATCTGTGGTCAAGGGGAAAGGACGTGTCATTCTGAAGATGACTTCTGGTAAAGCACTGACCCTGAAGAATGTGTTGTAGACATCCGTAGGAACTTGGTGTCAAGATCCATTCTCAATAAGCACGATTTTCGTCTTGTGTTTGAGTCAAATAAATTTATACTCGCTAAGAATGGTCTTTATGTGTATAAAGTGTATAAATGTGGGGAATGTTTAAGGTGAATGTAATGGTTATTAAGTAAAAAAAGGAAGAATAAGATTGTTTCTTATGCTTACTAGATTGAGTCTCCTAATCTTTGGCATGCTAGATTAGGACATGTTAATTATGATACATTGCAAAGGTTAATTAACGTGAATCATATCCCTACATATCATATCGCTCTGAACCATAAGTGTGAAATATGTGGTGAAGTAAAATTAACAAGTACATCCTTTCATTTAGTAAAAAAAAATAAAAATTAACCCCTTGACTTAATGCACACCAACGTGTGTGATTTAAAATTTGTACAAACGAGAGGCGGTAATAAGTACTTTATCATTTTGTGAATGATAGTACAAAATATTATTATGTATACTAGTTGAAACGTAAAGATAAGCTATTGAAAAGTTCATTCTTTACAAACAAAAAGTGGAAAATCAACTTGATAAGAAAATCAATGTGTTGCGTATTAATATAGGTGGTGAGTATGATGCACATTTTGGTGAGTTTTGTGCTCAACACAGAATCATACATGAGGTCACGATGCCTTATACACCCCAATCAAACGGGGTGACGGAAAGAAAAAGATTGACATTGAAAAAAATGATGAATTTAATGTTGATAAGTTTTGGGTTAGCTCAGAATATGTGTGAATAATATTTTTTAAGCAGCAATAACATTTTGAATAAGGTATCCCGAAAGAAAGAAAGAAAGAAGTAAAAGAGTCTTTTGAATTGTGAAAATGTAGAAAACTTCTGTTCAACCACTTTCGAGTGTAGGAGTGTCTTGCGAAAGTTATGGTTTCTCGTCCTTAAAAGGTTATAATTGATCCAAAAACTATTAATTGCATTTCCATTTAATATGCTCTAAATAGTAATGTTTATCAATTTATTGTGCAGGATTCAAAGATCTTGGATAAAGATAAAGATACGATAATGGAATCAAGAAATGCATATTTCTGTGAAGAGGTATATTCGACTAAGTCTTGTGGGAACAAGTTTGTCGAAACAAACATATGCAAAT
The DNA here is from genome assembly GCA_946814005.1 of Chamaenerion angustifolium. Classification (NCBI taxonomy): domain Eukaryota; kingdom Viridiplantae; phylum Streptophyta; class Magnoliopsida; order Myrtales; family Onagraceae; genus Chamaenerion; species Chamaenerion angustifolium. The sequence goes on from OX328270.1 coordinate 7,100,297, forward strand.
ATTGATGATCCTCAAACATTCCAAGAAGTCATGAATTTTTCTAAAAGGCCTTTATGGAAAAATGCGGTCAATAAGTATGAGAAAACAAACACCATGTTTCATTTGACTGGACTGAACAATACTTGAAAACTCTTACTAACGGATTAAAGACGAAGGCCAAAACTTGGAATGGAATCGTAAATCACCAAACAAGAACCTAAAGCAACTTCACAAGATACTTTTTGTATGTATCAAAAATGAAGAAACCATTCTATATTTATAGGGTCATTCCACCAAATAACATTAATAAGGGTACTAAAATCCTAATTAAATATAACAAAATTGTACCAACTACATTTAGTAAAAATTGATATTACAACAACCATATTACACCAACAGTCATATTCTAACAAAAAAATGACGTAGGGTTTTGTTGGAAATATTATGTGTTTCGACAAAAAATCGACTCGCGCAAGGCAGAATTTTCGGACCAACAATCGTGTACACATGTCATCGGCACACTCGTTAGCCCAAAGGATCAGGGTGTTCTAATGGATCCGTGATTTGGACCCCCCCCCCTCCTTAGGCCGTTCACGAGAGTCTATTTTCATCTAAGCTCATACACTCTTATGAAGTGGAGAAGCTTATATATTTTACCAATACCTTCCTCAAATCCGACATGGTACTAAAAATACAGTTCTCATTCACAACTATTTGGTCTTGGTTTAATTTTGGTCCAATTCCAAATTGGCCCCAAATCTACCAAATAGCAATTAGCCCAAATTTTCAATAACCCCCTACGTGAATGGAGAAATGATAGAGTTCTTATTAGTTTTAGACTCAAAATAAAAGTTCAACAGTAGAACCTACAAATGATAGATAAGTGTTACCCTTTAAAGTCTTACTTGTAAATTGATATCGACAAAATCTTTCATAAAAAAAATTATGCATTTGTTGATGGAATCATTTTTTTCAACGTTTTTTTACTTTTACAAAACAAATATCGACGTGGTTAATAAGTTAGTTAGAGTTTGCTTGTCGTTCTAGGCTTGTTCATGAATCGGTTCGACCCCGTACCGGTTCAGCACTGAAGTGGTATGGTTTGTAAAAAAACAGTACTCTTTTATGTTTCTAAAAAAACTGGTATGGTTTAGTTAAAAAAGTTGGTCTGGTTCGAATCGATTCAAATTGGTCTGGTCTGTTTTTTTAATAACAATTTTAGTTATGAAATAATATGGTTCAAACCAAAACCGAACCGACTGAAAATCATGTCCAAAACACTAAACCGACTGAAAAATACACTGAACCGACTGAAAAATACACTGAACCGACTGAAAAACACACTGAACCGACTGAAAATCATGTCCAACATCAACATACGAGATTCCAATACATCTCTAGGTTTGGTTTATTAAAGACATCTCTAGGTTTGGTTATATTTCAGACCGCTTCTAAAATTATATAGGTTTAAAGTGGTTTGATTTAAATTTAGGGTTAATTACCTCAACCGTTACTTATGTTGGCACATGTGACAGAACAGTTCAAACTTGAGCTCAACCGCTACTTATGTTGGCAGATGTGACTGAACACTTACATCCGTTAATTATCTCCGTTAAACTTGCGCACGTATTGTGCACGTGACCTTCTTCAAAATTAAACTTCCTAATCTACCATTCTTCTTCTCCAGTACGATTCTTCTCCTTCTCCTTCTCCAGTACCTTCTCGTTCTGATTCAATTCAATTCCTTTCGATTCAATTCCTTTCGATTCAATTTGTCCTCCATACTGGTGTGCCCTCGCAAGCTCGTGGAGCTGTACACCTACTCCACCCTCGTCAACTCCCTCTCCTAGCGATGCAACAACATTACTCCTGAAACTATCTCCTCAGCTTGTACCTTTGACATCCTTTAATGTCAGTTTCCGACCATTACTGCTGCTTAAGTTCTTAAAATGCTGAAATTTACAGAATTTATTGTCAAAATGTTAGGAAGTTGAGACTGACTGCATGCCTTGTGTTCGACAAAAGCCTATGAGGGAAATTCTTTATGCTAAAGTGTTCGACATAATGTTTTATGCTTAAGTGAAATCCATTACTATAATAATAGTTTAAGATACTGTGTTTGATTCACATTTTCAAATCCGTACATTTTCATTCTTAATTTTTTATACACAAACTTTCTCTCATTATTTTATGTAAATATCATTATGGGTAAGCAAGAAGCTCTAACTCTTTCTTGGATTTGGATTTCTATGGCGGTTCGAGCATTAATGGTCTCACTTAGCTTCTCTTCAAGGAAAGAATGGCATATTGAAATTTCCTGAGGCGGCTTGATCTTTTAGTCTGTCTGCAAATATGTCATTTTTAGCTCAATTTGTCTTCATTTCCTTTGGATTCGATGTTTAGTTCAAGGATGCGTTTGGCAAAGAAAGCAAGAACCTTTGAAATCAAAATGAATCAGATTGCCCCGATTTGTCGACTCATTTGTTTCTCCTTTCTTCTATCAAAATTAGAATGGAAGGCGTTTTAGTATCGTATACCATTAAACTAGCTGAAATGTGGTAGTACATCTAGCTAGACTTGAAGACAATGCCAAGAATGATAGATTTGCTTGGCCTGAATGTTTATGAATTCTTTTTTAGCAACCCTTTTCCCTCATAAATAGATATTATCATAATTTTAACATTCATCTAGCGTTTGATGGACCTCAACTTGTTATTATGTGATATTATTGGACTTGGTTAGTTGGTAGCTTGATGAGGTTTTTTTGTGCTCATGGAAGTTAAATATCTTCTAGTTTCTACTGTGTTCATGAGATTTCACTATCTCATTGCATGAAACATCTTCCATTTGCAATGGCCCTTACTTTGTGATGCTCTTTAGGCACTTTGTACATAACTTTGTATTATTTTGGCTTGTACATAACTTTTTGTGTATTATTTTTATTTTTGCAAATGTGGTGACTTATGTTTGTGGAGAAGTTGTTAAATGACGTTTTATCTTCTCTTAAATGTTATTAAACGGTTACTTTAGTTTGGACATTTTGTTACCTAACCGTTACTACATCATAATCCATAAACATAAAAGGGGGGCAGAATCGTCTTTAAATTAGGTCACGTGACTTGTACGTGACAGACAGACTGAAATACGTGACGAAAACTTAACGGAATAACCGTTCAGTCACATCCTCAAATTTAAGTAACGGTTCAGTCACGCAAAAAATATGAGTAACCTTTTAATCACACAGGTCAAATATAGGTAACTGTTGGGGTAATTAAGTATAAACCAGTATAAAAAAACGAGTTGATTCAAACCGATTCGAATTGAATTTTTTGAACTAGTCTACTTGAAACGTAAAAACACTAGTCTGGTTTTGATACTAGTTCGGTCGAACCGATTCAGACCATAACCAGATCAGTTCAGTCGAACCGATTTAAATGAACAAGCCTATGTCGTTCACATATTTGGTTTAAGTTAGTTACGCCACACCGTTCAAAGTTACTTAAGGGTCAATAATTTCAAGGGATAAAAGTCACTCAGATACTTCAGAAGTTGCGTTTTTACAAATACGTACCTTAGAAAAAAATTATTACTTTCGAGTACCTCATAAATCATAAATGTATCTACTTTAATATTTCGGTCATGCACCCGTCACGTATGTAATATTTTGTTCCATTAAGGTAACTCTACTTTATTTTACGACTGTTGCTTTCTCGTTCTCTAAATTGTTTTATTGTAGCAATCGAATATATTTAGTTTGTTTTTATTGAATTGTTTATTTTGTTACTTACATGTACCCAATTAAATTTGATACTTTTATGAAACCCGAAAGTAACAAATTTTTTTATGAGGTACCTATTTGTAAAAATGTGACTTATGACACACTTAAATGACTTTTACCACTAATTTCAATAGTTGTGCATGTGATCGGTTTATACTACTGTGTTATTTAATGATTCTTTAGAATTAAAATTAAATTCTCTTAAAAATTGATTTCGGTTTGCCAATTTCAACTTGCTGAGTTGGTTGAAATTAAAATAATCTGTGAAAAGTGAGAGCTAAGGAATCGTAAAGTCAAAGTCAAAACCGAGTTCTCTCAATCTTCATTAGGTTAAATTAATTTCTCTGACTTTCAAAATCAGCCAGGAATCGTTCTGTCGTTTGTCGTTTTTTACAAACGAATAAATAATATTTTATGAAAATTATAAATTATTACCTTTTTAAAATTTAAATAATACTCGTTATCACAAGAACATTGAGTTGAGTGTCCAAAGTCAGCTAATAGCTGAAACTCTGTAAGTGTTTTGTGAGGGCATTACGAATTTAATAACTACATTAACTATAAATACATATGCAGTGAAATTATTATTTTCCTAAAAAAATAAATAGTAAATTAAACAATACATAAGTAAAACACTTATGCTTACTAGAGGAGTTCTTTAAAAAGGTGTGTATGTAAAAAAAAATAGATAAGTAAATATATTTAAAAAACTGGGTATACGCAGTTACGCACTATGTGGGTAGCACACTATTTTTTTATTTTTTTTTACAAAAGGTGCTAATGTGGGTATCACCTTTTGTTGATTTGGAATAGGCACTACCCAATTAGTGTCTATTCCAAATCTATTTTTTTTTTATATTTAATTTCGACGACTCGATATTTAATTAGAAATTAAATTATGTATTTATTAATTAAAAAAATTATAGTATGTAGATATTTTAATTGTTATTTAAATGATGCAACAAATATTAAATTTGAACTTACGGATTGACTGTACGCTCTACCGTAAGTTGAGATATGAAAATTTGACTTAAAAAAATATAACTCAAACCCTATAAGTTCAAACTCAGTACGGTTAACGGCATTTATTCCGAAATTCAATTATTTAGTAGTAGTTAATTTAGTAGTAGTTAACTATTGCAAGTAATTTTCATTTATGCTTTCTTTATAATCTTACATTTAAGAGAAGAGATGATTTGTTGAATCGTTTGGTATGACAAATCACAATGACTCGTACCAAGAAAATGAAGGTTTGGCAAACATATGTCCAACAAATCTAATAAGAAGATGAAACTTTCAAATTACATGTTATTCTTAGTCATTGTTTTTAGTTTGTCGAAATATTTTTTCAATAATTAAAAAAGTTGATTTTATGTGGTGAACGTTTAGCCCATTACTATTTAAGTTAACATGTTTATATATTTTTTTTAAAGGTCTAGTGAATTGAAAAATATACAGTCTCATTCAATGAGTCCATAAGAGTCTCTTTTAAATAATTATTATCAGTATCATTAAGGTTAGTTATGTGATAGCCAAATTATATATCTTAGATTTTAAAAAATACATTGTGAGAAATTTTATTATCTTGATTTTTTAATAGCTTTTGAAATTATCAAATTTATCTGTGTTTAATTTCAACTTATCAGTGGAAAAAAAAAAAAATTCAACTTATCAATTATGACATTTTCATACCAAAATCAAAACGGTTCAACTACACCTAGTTATTAGGGTTTTCATTTAACATTATTATTATTGGCATCTACTGGTGCTTACCGAAGCAATGGATGGTGAAGACATGCGAAATCGTTTCATCCTCATGGTCATGGCTAATGAAACCAAATTTGCTTTCCCAATAAATTATAATAAAAAACTTAAATCGGTGCATATAATATATATATACATATATATTTAGTATTATATGTCATAAAAAAACATAAAAAAAGCTACTAGGATAAACGTTGGAATAGTCGTCAGTCGCCAACCTTGATAGACTATGGTTTCATATAGAATCATTAGATTGCATTGGATGGAGAGTTAAACACGACCCACATGCTGCGTTCAAGCATCAACCTTTATTTAAAAATAAAATTAAAAATTTAATACTTATAGAGGCGATTAGTTCAGCCATATTAATGAATACATTGCAATCAAAATGCGTATAATGATATAATTAGTAGGGTTCATCATGGGCGGGTCGGTCTGGTCCTGAAGGCAAGATCGAGACCGAAATTTCGATCTTGCCTTCTGGAGGGCCGAGACCGACCTCGACCAAAAAAGCCCGCCCGAGTCGGTCTTTCTTGACTCAGGCCGGTCTCGGTCCTGGACCGAATCTGCACCAAAAAATTATGAGTTGCCGGTATTCTTTAGTAAAAGGCGAAAGAATAGTCCACCTCTCAAAAAAACACTATGAGCTCACGATATTCTTTAGTAAATTTATCAGGATGCAGCTTTTATAGAGATAGAAAACCTCCAAAATCCACATTCCTTTCGGTGTGGTATTATGAAAATTCCAAATCCACATTCATTCGGTCTGGGCCGATCCTAAACGGGTTTTCGGGAGCAAAGCCCGAGACCGACCTTGAAGAAGAAAAAAATACATGCTCGGTCTCGGTTCTAGTCGGTCCTAGTTGGACCGGTATTGGACCGGTTTTATCGGAAAGTCGGTCAAACAGTCTTTTTTGCTCACCCCTAATAATTAGGGGTGTCAATGGGTCGCGTCGTACGTGGGTTGCCAACCCGCAAGTTATACAACGGATTTGGTAGGGGTATGCGAGTCAAGTATGGTATAAAGAGGTAATCCGCAATTTAGTTTTTTATTTATTTATTTATAATTATATGAAATTATAGGACTTAATATATATATATTAATAAATAGTTTATGATTATCATGCAACAAAAAATAATCCTATTAATTAGATTTGTACTTGTTGCTTTTCTTATTTTGATTGTGTTTTTAACCTATTAAAATTTGGTATTTTAATATTTGCACTTTGAATTATGTGATTTGTGTTAAGTTGATATATTATTTTGAGTTAGTAAAAAAAATCACGGTGCACCGCGAATCAACCCGCCGGCCAAATTTCAAAGACTAGCCCGACTCACCACCCTCATGGTGTGGGTGTGGAAGTACAAGGTACCTGACCCGCAGTGTGGATTAGTATGAGTTCAACATGCACCATTGATACCTCGAGATATAATTTAGATATGAATGAGATACAAAGTTATTAGAGGAATGAGCACGATCGTGAACGGTGGGGGACCGTTAAACATTTTATTTTCTATAAAATTTAAATTCATATAACTCGAATCTTGAAATCATTAGTTAAAGGTATAAAATTCTGAATCGTTACACACCATTTTAATACTATTTTTTCTGTAGTTAATTATTCATTGCCAATCAAAAACGTCCTTATTATACAACTGGGATAGGTGTATTCTATATGTGAGAACCAACCAAGAAAGTAAGCTTTCCCTTGGATATAATTTGACCATACAGGGATGGGATGACCTAATCTGTCTATAAAAGGAAACCCCTCATCTCTCTATTCCATTATCCTCTTCCATCTCAATCAACACTTTGCTCTATCTATTCTTATAAACTCTCTCTTTGTTCCTTCCGGATCTCTCCTCTTACAGTTGTAAAATGTTTTCTGCAAATTCCCATTTTCTGCTGTTTTTTTGTTTTGTTGCTGTTGGAGTTGTGTTCAACACATGTAATGCAGACATTTTGAGGAAGAATTTCTACAAGAAAAGTTGTCCTCAAGCTGAAAACATTGTGAGAGACATTACTTGGAGTAAGGTTCAAGCGAACCCAGCCCTACCCTCAAAGCTACTTCGGGTGCACTTCCATGACTGCTTTGTGAAGGTAGTCCTCGTCATATACTTTAAATTCATTCTTATTCAATAATCTCAATACACTCATACATTTGCTCATTATTTACCGTCATATGTTTGAATATATTGTTAAATGCACTTACAAAGTTACCATCCATTTTTTCGTTAAATAGGTTAAAATGACGATTTTACCCTCTTGGTTATGTTCATATCATTGTCATCACTAAATCAATTTCTAAAATAAAGATTTGGGGTCGAATTTAACCCAAAAATGTAGATTTGGACTGAATTCCAATGAATATGCATTTTTTTTTTGTTAGAATTCTACCCAAACATGCATTTTATTGATTGAATTTAAATCCAAAAATGCATATTTTGGTTGAAAGAGTCTACAAATTTGTATTCTGTTTTTGTTTGAAATTCAACCCGAATTTGCATGTTGGAGTTAAATTTAGTGTTGAAGATGAAAATGAAGTTAAAAGACATGTTTAACGGAAAAATAGTTGGATAGTTAACAGTTAATGCATTTAAAAAAAATTGTAATTTAAAGGTGACCAAACCCTTTCAAACTTTTGAATGCATTTAATAACAATAGTTAAATATTTGAGTGCATTAGAAATTTTACCCTTATAATAATACATCCATTTGGTACGTACTTAATAGGCTAAGTGATGAACAACATAGTGCTTACATGCATAGGGTTTTTACTACAGGGTTGTGATGCATCGATCCTACTAGATCCTGTTGGAGCGAATCAAACCGAGAAAAACGCAGTGCCAAATCTTACGCTTGCAGGGTTTGATGTGATTGATGATATCAAAACTCAACTGGAGAAGACATGCCCTGGAATTGTTTCGTGTGCTGACGTTCTTACACTCGCTGCTCGGGATGCAGTTTCATTTCAGGTAACATTTGAATGAAGAATTAAACATCATCTTCTCCACTCACTAGCTAGTACCCCTATATCTCCACAGGGTTCATATTATATATAGAACAGTATTAAAAGTATATATATATATATATATGTAATGACTCATGGGATTATATTGTTTTTGTCAGTTTAAGAAGGCATTGTGGGAAGTGCTGACAGGAAGAAGAGATGGAAATGAGTCTCTTGCATCCAATACCATTGGAAACATTCCTTCTCCATTTTCAGACTTCAGCACACAGGCAAAGATTTTTTTCAACAAAGGCCTCAATGTCAACGATCTGGTGGTTCTTTCTGGTAATTTATTATTTATTGTAACATATACATATATGTATCTATAGCAGTAATCTATATAACTAACTGCCTTGATGACCAAACAGGCGCACATACAATTGGTGTTGCCCACTGTGGAACCTTTTCTCGACGACTCTACAACTTCACTGGTAAGGGAGATGCAGATCCTTCCTTGAATGCCACCTACGCAGCTACCTTGAGAACCCAGTGCCCAAATCCTGCAATCCCAGGTGCAACCACGACGGTGGAGATGGATCCAAACAGCTCTCTTACATTTGACAACCATTACTATGACATCCTCGTACAGAAACAAGGACTGTTCCAATCAGATGCAGCCTTGCTCACAAACAAGGCCTCAACCAAAGTGGTTCAGTCTTTAAGATCGAAAAACACCTTCTTCTCTGAATTCGGGAAATCGATGAAGAAGATGGGCAACATTCAGGTGCTCATGGGAAACAACGGACAGATACGAAAGCAATGTAGAACTGTTAACCCTTAATTAAGGGTTCATGCATTCGTAAGACGACAGACTGACAAATAAAGACTGCGCATTATGCGCATATCCAAGTATACTATTATTTGTGTGTCGTATTTATACGATAGATTGTTTTGTTAGCTTACTTCAAGGTTAATTTGACTGTCTTAATAAGTAGCAAAGTATAGTTCCTTTGTATCGTGCTTTGCTGAGATGTATTTATTATACTTAAGTCAATAACGTGTGTCCTATGCTACGTATTTTTATATATATATTTACTAAAAGCCTAAGGAGATTGATGAGTTTTAATACTATAAATATGACACGTGACGGTATTATTTGTTTTTGAGTAAACATATGCCGTCTAACCTAGTACTCATCATGCGCGGGTCAGGCCGGGTTTGGAAGAAGGACCGAGACCGAAATTTCAGTCTTGACATATGGAGAACCGAGACCGATTTTGGCAAAAAAAAACGTCTGAGTCGGTCTTGCTTGACTCGGACCGGTCTAGGTCTTGGACCGAAATTTGTGGTAAAAAAACAATTGGATTGACCAAATATAATCACCGAAATTTTGGTCTTGAACTCACTTCCCTTATGGAACTGATCCAAGAGTTGTTGAATGCTTCAAGGTCATGAATTAATAGTGTTTCAAGGGTTACACCATGAATTTCTAGGGTTTTTTTCAAGGTCGGTCCGATCCTAGTCGGGCTTTTGGAGAAAAATACGAGACCAAGATCGAGCCCGACTTTGAAGGGAAAAAAACACCCGCTCAGTCCTAATCGGGCCGGTCTTTTCGGAAATTCGGTCCATATAGTCTATTTTTGTCACCCCTAGTCTAACCTACATTTAGACATAGATTTAGTTAATGATATCTAGCTTGAGATTTGGGTCTATCAACTAATAGATCGTCACGATCAATATTTATACGTATATAGGGTTGAGGTTGATTGTAGCACGTTTTGTGTCTAAACAACTCATATACGTTTAAGACACGATTAATAACCGTCTTTAAAATCTTCTAATCTACAAATATACGAATAAAAATGATTACATATATATATATATATATATATTCTAATATTTGTATTTGTTCTTGTTCTTCTAGTTGTCTTTGAATCATATGTGAATTTTAAAAATTATTTGTGATATTAAATTAGTATTTTTGTGGATTTTGTGCAATGTTGATTCAAAATATTTTGTGTCGTACAACACGACTTGTGTCACAAAATGTTAATATATATATAATTTTTCAAAAAGTTAATCATGTTTATGTTGTGTGTCGTATGCGATCTATTTAATAATCGTATCGTATTAACGTTTTGAATTTAATGACATATTTAAGACATGTCTATTTACACACTTAATTAGTTATACGACATGATTTAATAGGAACTCCCCCCCCCTCCAAAAAACGGAACCCAAATTATAAATGATCCGATTTAATCTTAATATTTTCGAAGAGTATTATGGTAACTTTGAAAGTTTGCGGGAGTCAACGGTCATGAGAACATATAGCAGTAAAAAGACGAAATCTGTTTTAAATAGAGTAAAAGGATCAAACCATCCTTTACGTAAAAATATAAGTACTAATTATGAAATTTTTCTGTAATAGAATATTATGAATAGTTATAACCTTTAGTGGTGATGATATGTTTTTATATTTATATATATTAGTATAAATATATACGTAGATAACAATATTTTTTCTTGTTTTTTTTTCCCGACAAAGCAGGGTTTGTCAAGTGGTCATATATTCAGTGTACAACATTAATTCTTTACAGCGCTCTCCCAACAGTCGCGTTGGTTCCTCTCTTCGATAGTCGTTCTTGCATTTTCTGGTTCATCATCTTCATTTCTCCACCCAAGGCCAAGGGCATCTTCCTTCTCCCTCTGGTTTCTTATCAAATGGCCAATGCAAAGAAGGTTGTTGCAACCAAAGTTGGGAAACTGGTCGTAGATTTCTTTCTTTTTCAACGTAAAATTAACTTCTTTTGGTTTCGTGTTCCCAGATTGCCGTTTACTCAGTACGTATCGACTGTGGGGGGTGCGAAAGAACCCTAGCCAAAGCCCTTGCCAAAATCCATGGTTCTCTCCCTTTCCCTCCCATATTTTTTAATTTTATTTTGAACTTCTTGTGTTATGGAATGTTGTTTGGTTCGATGAAGGTGTGGAGATGTTCGTGATGGACAGAAATACACATACATTGCAAGTGACGGGGCAGATCGATGAGAATGAGGTTCTGAAGAAACTTATGGAAAAGAAGAAGAGGAAGCGAATCGAACTTATCAGTGTCAAAGAAGAGAAACCTCAAGGAGAAGAAGCAGTGGAGAGTCCCCCAACCATTGATGATGATATATACGCTCCTCATAGAATAGCTTATGAACAGATCGAACAACACTGCAGTTCAGTGGACGAAAGGTTGATGATCTTCGACGATGAAAACCCTAATGCATGTTCTGTCATGTGAGACATTAGGGGGGAGGAAAAAGACAGAAGATAGCTATGAAACATATGTATGATCATTCATTAATTCATTGCAGATATAACTATTTTGAAGATTTGGCTTTGCCAATGAAGTACAGATATACTATAGTTTCTAACTTGAGGCCATGAATTCTGGTGGAGAGAGATGTTATTATATGTTGTATTTCGTTTTGCTTTTCCTGTATGCATTGCTAATTAACCCTATTTTTCATGGATAAGGACATATTGAAATGATTTTTATTTTATTGTTTACTGCTCAGCTTTTGAAGTTCAGGATTAAATAATTTATTATATAAGGTTTAAGGTTTATTAATTTTTGTTTGAATGTTTACTAATGATCTCAGGGTTAATTATTTGATTTGTTAGGTTTTATTAACTCTAGGGGTGAATACGTTTTGGTTAGGAGTTATTTTCTTGTAATGATTTTGCGTCCTTTAGTTTAATCTTCTAGTGAGTTATACTTTTTATTAATATATAAATGCAATATTTTATTTTAAATAATTTTACTTCAAACACGCGAGTAAGGTTGGTTGTTCACCAATACATTAACCATATGACGGAAAGAGACCACGAACACAATAATACAAATATATTTTCGTACTGTGTCCGTATTTAGGTATTAGAACACGATACATACGATAAAATTAGACTTTTTTTGTCAAATATAAATTTGGACTTAAAAATCTATTTTTTGAATTATTTTCTAAACAAGTCTCATTTAATAGCTTTTAAAAGTTTATTTAGATATTTAATATTTAGATTTCATCAATTATACATTAAAGATTCGTTAAAATTTAAATTGATAATTCTTACTATTAAATTATATATATATTGTTATAAATCTCGCATGTGAATATATATGTTTAAGGACTTCCATAGGGATGCTCGGGTTCTTGATTTAGAATTATAGCTTGATGGTGATGTAAAGGTTTGTATGCAAGATTAGATACACTTATTTATCTTCTTTTAATTTTTACGTTATGTGAGATGAATGAGTATTAGATAATATGATGCCATGATTAAAAAAAAACAATGTTTGAAAACATGATATTCAATTTCGTTTTCAATTTACCCAAATATATCAACTTGTGAATTTTATTTGCAGGAGTCAAATCAACTTGAGAATCAGAGGTTCTACAAAATCGAAGAAGAAAGGATTTCTGGAAACCCTAGAACAACTCGGAAACAGAAGAAGACGATTGAGGATCATAAGGAGTTGTTCCTTCATTTGGAACTCCTTCACCCTTAAATACTAAAACCTAGGAAAATAATAGTCTTTTACACCCCGAAATAATTAGAACCATAACAACTGAGTCCAAGACCTGAAATAGCAATAAACGGAAATAAAAAGAGAGAACATATGTCGAGAACATTTCGCAGGCTGACTTCATTGGATGGGCCAGACGAACAAGGAAGCCCAGATCAGATTATAGGCCAAAATAAGTCCAACAAACAGACGAAGATGCAGACTGACATGGACACAAGATGGATGACTTCAACACTCCCCCTCAGTCTGCAGATACTCCCCCTCAATCTGGTTCTTCCTGTACTTGAAAAACATTTATCATACCAAGCCTTTTACACAATAAATAATGTTGTTGATTCCCTGAGACTTTGGTAAAAACATTAGCCAACTGGTTTTTTGAACTAACATGCTTCAAATCAATTATTTTTTCTATGAGGTTTTCTCTAATATAATGGCAATCAATTTCTATGTGCTTGGTCCTCTCATGAAACACAGGATTATTTGCAATTTGAATGACAGCCTTATTATCACAATATAACAAAGCAGGAGCATTTTGTTCAAAACCCAACGCTTCTAACAAATTTCTAAGCCAGATAATCTCAGACAATGCAGAACCCATACTCCTATACTCAGATTCAACTGAAGATTTAGATACAGTATTTTGCTTATTTACTTTCCAAGATATAGCAGATTTTCCCAATAGAATACAAAATCCTGTAACTGATTTTCTAGTTTCCACACATCCAGACCAATCAGAGTCACAAAAACCGACTAAACTAGAACTTGAATCAGAGGAAAGAAAAATACATTTACCTGGTTCACACTTTATATACCTGATTATCCTCATTGTAGCCTCAAGATGTGATACTTTTGGATCCTGCATATACTGACTTAAACATTGCACAGCAAAAAGATATATCTAGTCTAGTGATAGTCAAGTATAGCAACTTCCCTATCGGCCGTCTATATAAACTCACATCATTTAGGGCATCATCATCTTGATTAATTTTCAGGTGCTTATCATAAGTCCGACTAGTCAGCTTTAGATTCAATTCCATATGGGTCTTACTTACCTTCCCACCAGATAGACCAACTTCAGAAATTAACTCTAAATCATATTATCTCTGAGATACTACAATACCTTTGTCAGATCTCGCAACCTCAATACCCAGAAAGTACTACAACTCTCCGAGATCCTTCATTTTAAAACTGGACTGCAAAACATCTTTCAACTCATTGATTAAATACTCACTGTTCCCCGAATAAGTAAATCATCCACGTATATGAGGAGAACAACAATTTGTTTATCATCCTGTTTGGTAAAAAGCGAATAATCCAATTTAGACTGAGTATATCCTGCTCTGACCACCACATTGCTTAATTTTAAATTTCATTTCCTACCTGCCTGCTTAAGCCCATAAAGGGACTTTCACAACTTACATACAAAACCAGTTTTTTTTCATCAAAACCATCAGGTATACACATATACACATCCTCATCTAAATCGCCTTGTAAAAAAGCATTATGAACATCCATTTGATAAAGAGGCCATTTTTCAATCGCAGCAAGGGCTAAAATAGTTCTAACCGTATTGATCTTAGCAATAGGAGAGAATGTTTCAAAAAAAAAATCTATTCCATATTTTTTATTGTATCCTTTAGCGAGCAGTCTAGCCTTATACCTGTTTAGACTACCATCTGAATTGAATTTCAGCTTATAAACCCACTTACATCCTATGACAGACTTACTTGGTGGTGTTGGGACCAGATCCCATGTGTAGTTCTCCTCAAGGACTTTTATTCCATCTTGCATTGCCTCAACCCACATTCTGTCTTGTACTGCTTCACTAAAACTTTCTGGCTCAATCATCTTAGATATAGAGGAGATACAACATTGATAACCATCAGATAATCCATCATAAGAAATGTAATTTTTGATACAGTGCACATTTGAAGCACTCGATGTCTCGTAGTCCTTCATCCAGATAGGAGGCTTAATGGCTCTTCCAGACCTACTAACATTAGCCGTAGGATCATCCCCATCATCATAGTCAATCAAAGACTCATCATATGAAGGGATCCCATCTGAGCCTTGTTGGGACTCATCATGTGGGTTTTCTCGATATTGGACTCTATCATTTGATCGTTAACATCATTGGAATCATTTATATTGGGCTCAAAGAACACCGGCAACTGATCAAGTCTACTACTCCCAAAGGGAAAAACATTCTCATTAAAAATCAGATCTATGCTAACAAAAAAATGTTTTTCAGTCAGATCATACAATTTATATCCCTTTTTGGGTCACAAAGTATCCCATCAAGACTGAAAGGATAGCTATGGAGACCAACTTGCCAGTTACCACAATGTTCTTAGCATATGCGAGACATTTGAATATTCTTAGATGACCCAAAGTTTTTTTTTTTCATATAAAATCTCAAAAGGGGATTTTCCCTTCAATAACCTGGTCGACATGAGATTAATCAAATAGCAAGCAGTAAGGATACATTCTCCCCAGAAAATATTTGGGACTGCACCTTACAATTTCAAGGCCCTTGCTATTTCAAGCAAGTGTCTGTGTTTCCTTTCAATTCTTCCATTTTGTTAGGGGGTGTAAGGGCAGCTACTCTGATGAGTGATACCCTTATCACACAGCAACCTATTCATGTGCTCATTAAAAACTCTTTTCCATTATCAGTTCTTAAGCACTTGACCTTCTTACCGAACTGAGTTTCAATCATAGCAAGAAAATCTTTCATAACAATAAAGACATCAGATTTAAACTGCATGAGATGAACCCAGGTTATTCTAGAAAAATCATATACCAAGGTCAAGAAATATCGGTTTTCATCATGTGTAGGGCAATAATAAGGTCCCCACACATCTGCATGCACAAGATCAAATGTAGTATATGCTCTAGAATCTGAACTAGGAAAAGAATTCTTGACAATCTTAGCTTTGGGACAAATAGGGCAATCAT
Source organism: Chamaenerion angustifolium (assembly GCA_946814005.1). Taxonomy (NCBI): domain Eukaryota; kingdom Viridiplantae; phylum Streptophyta; class Magnoliopsida; order Myrtales; family Onagraceae; genus Chamaenerion; species Chamaenerion angustifolium. Next base: position 7,116,296 of record OX328270.1, read on the forward strand.
TTATATCAAAAGTTTTGCTCACATCCATACAACCAACATGTTTCAAAACATTTATAGATGCATGACCAAAACGTTTATGCCATAAAGAAATATCATTCATGACGGAGCTATTTACAATAGAACTAGTTGGTCTCCTAGCCAAATTCATGAAGTACAATACAGATCTAACCTCACCAGTCCCCAAGACCTTCCCATTTGAGAGGTCCTGCAGGATAGCAAGGTTTGGGTAACAAGATGCAGAACATTTTAGGTCACTCGTGAGTCTTGACACAGAAAGCAGGTTGTATTTAAAATCTGGTAAATATAATACATCATGCAACCTTTTTTCTGAGTCTAATAAAATGTTTATGATACTATGCACATTTGAGGACCCTTCATTCGGTAATTGGACCTTAGTTCCAGGAACCTCCTTAATCCCACACAACCAATCATTTCTGTTGGTCATGTGGTTGGTTGCTCCTGTATCTAAGATCCAATTATATTTTTCATGTAAAAAACAGAGTTTAAAGAGATACCAGAGGTATTTGCACGCAAATCCTGAGGGACGGTAGCACTTGCTCCTGATGCAATGCTTCCTGGTCCTCCCAAGGTCTGCAAAAACTTCTCAAATTATCCTTTGAAAAAGTGATTCCACCCTGCATACCTGAACTCGGGCAGATATCATTAGTCATACTATGCATAGTGCTAAGGTCATTGTCACGAGTCCTTGCAGAGGCAACATTTCCCTTAGCATTATTGCCTTTATAAACTCCTCGTACTTAAAAAGGTTATCCTAGGCATGTCCCTTCTTTTTACAGAAGTCACATCCCTTGGAATAACAACGATCAATGGTATGCCCACGTTTATGACAAAAGGTACATTCCAAATTTGGATTTCCCTTTGGCTTGTCAACATTCAAGGAAACATCAGCAGACTTAGTGGCTAAGGCTGCATTCATATTGGAGGTAATACCTCTCTGGCTTTCTTCCTGCATCAACACGTTCTAGGTCTGATTCACAGTAGGCAAAGGCTTCCAAAGAAGCAAATTACTTCTAATATTTGAATAGTTCTCATTCAAACCCATCAAGAAGGAAAATAATTTCTGATTTTAAATAATTTTTGATTTTCTTTGTGTTCAACATGCTTTTTGAAATCATCATGATCAATATGAGGAAGAGCGCATGCAGAGTCATATTCAGCCCAAAGCATTCTCAATTTTGAAAAGAAAACAGAAACATAATCAAGCCCATGTCGGGTCATAACAATCTCCATATGCAATTGGTAGGTCCTAGGACCACTAACTTTATCAAATCTTTCCATACCAAATAAGCATCCTCAGTATACATCACCCTCCCAGCTAAATCTTTCGAAACAGAATTTGTAATCCATCCCAACACAACATCATTACACCTATCCCATAAATGGTGGAATGCAGGTTCATATTTCTCACGAGTACATTTACCATTTATGAAACCAAGTTTATTTATTCCTAACAATGTAAAACGAATGGCCCTACTCCACATTGCATAATTCTCGGGACCAGTCAACACAGTAGATATCATATTTGTCCCAGGGTTATCACTCGGGTGCAAGTATAAAGGGTGATAAAAATCAACAGTAGCCATTGCATCATGATCAACTTCATCGGTTGCATATTTTTTTGCATCTTGAAGAGGTTTTTCATCAGCCATTTCGATAAAAAAAACAAGATATATGCAACAATCCGAGGGTAACCAATAAAGGAACAGTCAAACCGAGGGTAATCAACAAGAGGATAGTCAAGCTGAAGGTAATAATCTATCAAGATGACGGTAACTATAAATTCGCAACAATCCAAGGGAAACAACAAATTAACAACAAGTTGATGATAATCACAATGGCACAGCGGAGCAACAGGAATATCAAGATACATAATCAACGATTCCCAAGATTTCAGATCAAGACAAAGATCAGAAAGGTGAAGATATCCCAAATATAGGAACATATAGCAGAAAACACAAGATACAGATATTACCAAGGGTTGCGATGAGAGAATCACAACCACCTCTCGCAAGATATCTGTGGAAAAGGAACCGACTCAGGCGACCAAAGAATATGAATGGTCGCGGCTGAACACCGAACGGTTTCCGGAGAAGAGAACCCGTCAATCACCGTGAGGAGGATGACAACTAACAACACCGATGATCGAAGAATGGTAAGACAAGCTTCATTCCATAGGCTCTGATACCATGTTGAGAATCAGAGGTTCTACAAAATCGAAGTAGAAGGATTTCTGGAAACCCTAGAACAACTCGGAAACAGAAGAAGACGGTTGGGGATCATAAGGAGTTGTTCCTTCATTTGGAACTCCTTCACCCTTAAATACTAAAACCTAGGAAAATAATAGTCTTTTACACCCCGAAATAAATAAAACCATAACAACTGAGTCCAAGAACTGAAATAGCAATAAACGGAAATAAGAATAGAGAACATGGGCCGAGAACCCTTCACAGGTTGACTTCATTGGATGGGCCAGACGAACAAGGAAGCCCAGATCAGATTATAGGCCGAAATAAGTCCAACAAACAGACGAAGATGCAGACTGACATGAACACAAGATGGATGACTTCAACACGTCAACATTACTCGTGAATACCATTTACGGATGAGGGCCTAATTGTTTTTAAAAATATTTATAGTTATTTAATTAAATATGATTATAGAGAATTGCTATTTAAAATGACTAATTATTTCAACAAACCAAGTAAATGTTATGTATTTTGGTTGAATAATAATGCATTATATGATTAATTGTGAAAATTTAATTTTATGATTTAGAGGCTAATTATTAAATTGAGTGTATTTAGGTATAATTTCTATTTAGAATGACTAATTGGTTGAAATTGATGATTTGTTATGTGTTTTGTTTGAATTATAATGCATTATTTGATTAATTATAAAACCCTTAATTTAGATTGTTGTGTTATTCGAAATTTTGGCTAATTTTTTTGGGGATGGTCCAAAAAAATCTTTATTTTAAAATAATGTGAGTCAGGGTACCTTAAACTATCTAATTTAGAAATATCAGCTTTCTAGCTTATAAAAAAAAAATATGTTTCAATAGATAAACAAATTAAAATTTATACGAACAATCCACATTAAGTTTCAATTTAAATAAAGTTAAAAAACATATCTGTTAATATAATTTACGGGTAGGAGAATTAACAAAACTCTTACCCGCAAATTACAGTCATGGGTTAATATATTTTAATAAACTAAAAATCAAAGTGAATATTTTAATATTTAGTTTTTAAGTATATTTTAAAAGAAAAGAAATCAATGATGATAATATGGTGGTGATTTAGTCACAACCCGTGGAAGTGAATGTTGCAAGCCCTCCAATCCAGAGATTTATCCACTACAAGAAACTTGTGCAACCACGACGGGGTTTTCGTGTCATTTTTACTTAATCTTATGTCAGTTTTGCTTGATGAGGGCAAACATGAAATTCTCACCTTAGCTGGTGGAGGCGGTTTAACTTTACTATGTATATGCCACGTGACTTTTGTTGCCCTCAAAGGTATTCGACTCAGTAATATATTCTCTATTGTTTTGAGGTAAAATCGGAGTTTTGGTCCAACAAATGTTGTTATAATAGAATTGATAACATTTAAATACAAATAATCATCATTAAACTTCACTGATATATTCGACTCATCCACTTTTGTATTTATTAATGATCCAATAAGTTCTAGAATTAATTACTTAATTGGTTACACATGTTTCACCATTGTGCAGAATGGTTACACATGTTTCAAAATGTGATTAATTGTTTTTGGAATTTGACTAATTGATTTTTTTACTGTTCATCGTCAAAAATCACAGTAAGTCACTATTTAGATACATAAAATGACTTAATTACCCTTTCATATACCCCTGAGTTGTTCTTCATTCTTCTCCTTGTCTTCATTCTTCATCTTCTCTGTGGCCAGGTACGTCTTCATTCTTCACCGAGCTCTTCCAGGTACGAACCCAGAATCACGTTTCTGGGTTCGTGAAGAACCCAGAAATGCGATTCTGGGGTTTCTGAGTTCATCACGAACCTAGAATCGCGATTTATGGGTTCATCACAAACCCAGAAACCCAATTTCTGGGTTCTTCAAGAACATCGAATCGAATATGATTCGATTCTGGTTTTTCAAGACGATTATGTGTTCTTCAATACAGCTAATGGCATAATAGTCATTTCACAATTCAATAATATGTTAAAAAAATAATTAACGGTTTACTAACGGAATAATCAATTAATCACATTAGGAAAAACATGTGTAACCAATTAGTCACATATCAAAACCAATTAATCACATTTTGAAACATGTGTAACCATTCTGCACAATGGTGAAACATGTGTAACCAATTAAGTAATTGTATATCATTTATAATGTTGTGTTGCAATTTCTATCGTATGTTTGCTTAGTTGTTGAAACACATTGCCATATTATACTTTTTCATAGAGACTAGAGTTTGCTGTTACAACTTCTCTTTAACCTTTATTAAGATGTATTATGTCACTTTACTATATACTCTTATATTTTCCTAAATTTGAAGAATAATCCAAATTGGACCAAATCAAAATATACGATTGTTGCACATATAACGTATGCGTATGTGGGCTCATGCGTGAAGTTATGAAAAAATGAGGGGTTAATTATTTTTCCTTAACTTTTAGTGTTGCGTGAATTTAAAATTAAAAAATGTAATATTTTTTTATTTGGGAGATTCTATTTGTAAACCATCAATTACTAAATACATATCACTTTTGTTAAAAGAAAAAAAATGCTCTAATAACTATTTACATATTTGTCCTTATCTATTTTAAAAATAAAACAAAATTAATAAATAAATACCACTTATTTTGTCAGTCTAATGCTAAACAAAGACCATGCTAGATATATCCAATTCAAAAAGGCAAGATTTTGTTAAACAAAACATCAAACCAAGTGCCCTCCCTAGGAACCAGAGCTATTAACATAACGGTGCTAGCACACATTCCAGAGGCCATTATCATAGTCGACTAGGCTCCTTCCAGTAAGCACTGTGTTCAAAAAACAAATAAGAACATGGCTTCAATGTCAAAATCAAGAAATGTTCATATAATACCGCAGAACATGAAATTGGAAGGTCAACAACACCTGAGTTTTTCTCCTCTGCAACAACAGTTATCGGGTTCCCATATCGTTCATATTTGAAACTCACACTTCTTTTTTCCTACATGAATTGGATTTTTGCATTTAACTAAACTAGTATAATCGGTAACCATTAGCAATAACAATATCACCACCAGAAAAAGATCGATTCACAATTAATGCAGCAAAATTAAACATGTAGTACCTTGAAGTCAATTAGATCAGCAGTTTACTTGAAGAAATATGCTGAAGTATTGACAACAGGGGTTGTAATTGCATCTGTGACTATGCCTCGACCTAATCTTTCACATGATGAAGATGGTAAATCATCACAAAAATGAACAAGATCTCAAAGCATATCAATTCTAGGCCATTGAAGCTAAATATGTGACGAGGAATACAAGCATGAATAGATAGGCTCCCATCGGATCTCAGAAACGCAACTTACTTCAAATATAAATTCTTCATTTGTACAACCTTACTAACAACTCCATCTACCACCAGTATCTCAGTACCGGCTTGCAGATCCTCCAATGCAGCAGGCGGTGCGGAAGTCGTGGCCGGCAGGGCGTCGTCGAAAGCCTACGACGACGCCGGAGGCAGGTAAATTGTTGGGCCAAGAAGCCACGACGCCGATGTTGCTGCAGTTGTGGCGAGCCTTGGTGCTCAGCTTGGCTGGCAAAGTTGGGTGGGAACCGCAAAATGAGAGACTAGAGGCCATGAAACTAATTTAATTAAATTTATAATAACATAATAAGTGGCTTTTGTTTAGCAATTTTATTTTATTTTTAAAAATAGATAAGGGAAAATATGTAAAAAATTATTAGAGAATTTTATTCTTTTAATAAAAGTGGTATGTATTTAGTAGTTAATTGTGCAAATAAAATCTCCCTTTTTATTTTACCATTAAAAATATTATATTTATCTCTAAAAACATTTTAATTCAATTGTTAGAATTTTTTCAAAAACTGTTACTATTAAAAAAAAAATTTGAAAAATTATATATGGTAAAAAAAATATAGGAATATATGCATAGGCGCAGGGGCACTGTGGTGCGCCTATGCAATATGCGCTTATAAAACATGAACAACCCTACCTCTGCTCAACCCGCCGCTCATCCCTCCTCTACTCACAGCTCCAGCACTCTGCGCGCAGCTCCACAGCTCCAGTCCTTCGTTCAGCTCCAGCCACCGCCGCCTCCGTCTCCGCCCTTAGTTCAGCTGATCTTCCTCCACCCAGACCCGCCGTGCTCCGATTCCTCCACCCAGACCTGCCATGCTCTGATTCCTCCACCCAGCCCGCCGCTCTGCTCCGATTGCAAACCCAGCCACCAATACCATCGTGCCCCCGTGCAAACCGATCCCGTCGTCGTCCCTTGCCCCTGAACTGCTGCCGACCCCGCCACCCATCCCGTCGTGCCGCAGCTCTACCCCGACGAAAGGTCAGTCTTTTTTTTATAATATATATATATATATTATAAATATATGCTGTATAAAATTTGTGTTTGTGCTAATTATTAGTAATTACACATATTAGTAATTATTGTGCTAATTAAATATATTATTAAAATTAATTATATAATTAATCATTATTAGATAATGATTAGTAAAAAAAATGTGGAAAAAATATAAATTGTTAGAAATTAAAAATTTATACTATTTAATTGTAGAGGTTAGGCTTGTTCATGAACCGGTTCGGGGTCGAACCGGTTCTGAACTGAACTGGTCTGGTTTAAAAAAATCAATACATTTTTTGTTTCTAAAAAAACTGGTCTGGTTTAAGGAAAAAAGAACTGGTCTGGTTCGAACCGATTCAGAACCGGTTCGAACTGTTCTGGTCTGTTTTTTTAATAACAATTTTGGTTCGGAAATAATTCGGTTCAAACCGAACCTAAACCGGCTGAAAATCCTGTCCAACACACTGAACCGTCTAAAAAAATACTGAACCAACTGAAAAACACTGAACCGACTGAAAAATACACTGAACCGACTGAAAAAAACACTGAACCGATTGAAAATCTGTTCCACAACCGACTAAAATCCTGTCCAACATCAACATACGAGAGTCCAATATATCTCTAGGTTTGGTTTATTGAAGACATCTCTAGGTTTAGTTGATTTTGCTTCAAACCGGTTCTAAAATTATATAGTTTTAAAGTGGTTTGATTTAAATTTAAGTATAAACCAGTATCAAAAAACGAGTCGAGTCGAACCGATTCGAACTGGATTTTTGGTACTATTTTGAACTGTTCTATTTGAAGGCAAAAAATACTGGTCTGGTTTTGGAACTAGTTTGGCTGAACCGGTTCGAACCAAACCAGTTCCAGACCAGACCAGTTCGCCCGAACCGGTTTATTTGGCCAAGCCTAGTAGAGGTATCATGCCACCGCGCGTAGTTGTTACAAATCAGTCGCGTGGTCCAAATGTGGTAAATGTTGGTCCTTTGGATCGATCGGTCCTTTGGGGACAAGACCAACATCGTTCATCGGATCTAAGTTTTGGCCAAGCCTAGTAGAGGTATCATGCCACCGCGCGTAGTTGTTACAAATCAGTCGCGTGGTCCAAATGTGGTAAATGTTGGTCCTTTGGATCGATCGGTCCTTTGGGGACAAGACCAACATCGTTCATCGGATCTAAGTGGTAACCAACAGATCACGTTTCGATGTTTAAAACTCGAAGAAAATTTAATTTCAGAAGATGTGAATGTCATTGTGCAAGCTGTTGGTTTATGGGATGTGGTTATTATGTCACATACCAACTCGATCCTAAGTTACTGCCATTGTCCGAGCGTTGGCGGCCAGAGACGCACACCTTTCATCTCAGACATGGGGAGATGACGATCACTCTTGAGGACGTAGCCGTGATACTTGGACTTTGTATACACGGAGATGCAGTAACAGATGATTATGCACCTGAGGAAGACATGGATGCTGCAGGTCTTGAATTATTGGGTCTAAACTTGCAAGGTCGTAAAGATTTTGTTAAGTTGACTACGTTACGAGAACATCTTTTTCATCCTCATCTTACCGTCGAACAACAAGCGAGGACATTTATCCTCATGATACTCGGTGGTGTGTTGTTTACAACGACAAAGAAAGATAAGGTGTCGTTAATCTACTTACCACTGTTGATGGATTTACAAAGAGCGACTCATTATAGTTGGGGTTCAGCTGTTTTGGCTGCTACATATCGGGGATTGTGTGAGGCATCTGAGCTTAACGCTGCAACATTCTCAGGCTATGCCATCCTAGTACAGGTATTCCATATGATAGTTTTGTATGAATATTTAGAATTGATTGTAAAATTTTATTAATTTTTGTACACTACAGTTATGGTCGTGGGAGCACCTCCATGTTGGTCGTCCCGTGCTCCAGGGTGAAGTGCCTGGTGGAGAGTTGCATCCCTTAGGATACAGGTTGATTTTATTTTTTATTTGACAAAAATTTGTATCTGTAATATTGATGAAATCGTAATTGTGAATATTTTCTTAATAGGTGGGCATTTCTAAAACGAATGTTTAGTCACCAAATTAGAACTACAAATTTGGTGTACTATAGGGATGACTTGGAGTCCCAGTCAGTTGATCAGGTACCATATTTGAATCCATATTTCTTATCTATGTTGCGAATATTATTAACCCTACGTTATATTTGCAAAAAAAAAATCCAATATTAGGTGACATGAATGTCGTACAGTCTCTTTAAGTTGGCTACTGCACCCCCTATCTGTCATGATCGACCCGAGTTATTTCGAGCGAGGGTGTCACTTATACATTTTAATGTGGTCGAGTGGCACCGTCCAGATAGAGTCATGCGACAATTTGAAATGCAGCAACACATTCCAGAGATAACTAATGTTGAAGTTCAAGATCATGTGAGACTGCATAAGATATCACGGAAAGGTGCGCAGGGGGAGCGTCGTTGGACAACAGTGCATCAAGATATGATCGCACTGTGGAACAACCGTGTTCCTTTTGTCCAGCAGGAAGACCAACCGTTGATGAACGTCGCGCAATATATGGCGTGGTATCGGCAAATAACCCGACGATTCATCACGAGTCCGTTTCCAGAGACTGGTACGACCTTACGGGCTCATCAACCAAGAGGTCAGTTTGTCCCTCACGGGGGCCAAGTAGAGACAGTGGTAAGTAACTACATAGACATTACTTATGTACATTTGATCAAATCGTAATATTTGACAATTCATTGTTGTTAATATTGCAGATGGGGTATATGTCTAGAGGAATTCACCTAGCACGGAAAGCTGCAAGAGGTACCCTGAAATTCACAAAATGGAATTTCAAATTACTTGGCGAGGCTTACTTAGAAAATTGTCAGTCGTCTTATGATGCTATCGGTCAACTACCAGTGTACGAAGAACACATCCGACAGTCCGATGAAGTAACTGATCGTGAGCAGAGGGGACTACCACACTCATGGTATACTGATCCAAGCAGTTTTGAAGGACGTGCTCCGGGAGCACCAGGGTGTGGACGTGGGGTCATCTGGGAACCCTCCTGAAGTCGAGGGCCATTCAGACCGTCACGTAAATTTAGGGCTATTGAACGTCGTCCCCGACAACCCTCTTCAAGTGAAGACACCGAAGATGAGTATTCCGAGTAGTTTAGTGTGTCATTAAATAATATTGGGACGTATTATTATTAACTGTGTGTAAGAACTATTGCATTCATCTTCTATGTTATTTAGTTATTTGTCCTAATGTTTTTAGATTTTTTTGACAAACTTCAAAATTTGACATTTCTTACAATCGACCCATTTAACCCCCCCCCCCCCCCCCCCTAAAACGATGTGAAATAGAAGATGCTAATTTTTTCACTTTTTTATTTTTTGTTTCCCAAAATTTTAGTGGACATAAGTACTGACATAAAAAGAGTAATGACACTGGTTACATGAAATTTCGACATTCACATTTTTCTTAAAAATTACAACATCCGATATACTCTATATTACAACGTCTTCAAATTACAACATTTTTCTTATGAAGCCTAACATGGAGCTTTACATGTCTTTCGGTTATGTCCACTTCCACCGCATTTGAAGCAGTTGTTTCTCCTGGGCAAACCTTCCCTAGCGTCCATCTCGTTATGAATACGACTTGATTTTCTTCTACCGCGCTTTGTCCTCTACCTATCCGGATCATGAGTGTACTTTAGAAGATCAAATTGTGGCCAACAATAATCGTCTGGTATTGGTTGAAAACATGGTGAGTATGCTGCTAGACGTGCATGATTCGAATATAGCGGATCAACATGAGGAGCCCATTGCATCCCTGCCTTAGTGAGTGCTGCCATTCCATGTGAACACGGGTGATGATATTTTTGTCATAATCCACACTCACATTTTTGCTCAACCACGTTAACTGTATAATTCCCGGGAGTGGTCCAACCGACACCTTGTACAAATCTACCAAAATCACGCACTTGGAAAACACCGTGTTCTTGACTGAACTGGGCCACGTGCATCCTACCAAGTTGTTTCTGTGCCCGAGTAATGGTATGTTGGACAACGTCAGACCATACCTTCGAATCATCAATGGCAACCATTGCTTCGTGTCGACGCTTGAAGAAGTACGTATTGGATCTCCAATAAGTTAGTTTGACTAACTCAGTCAATGGCAATGCCCTTGCGCCTTTCAAAACGCCGTTAAACACTTCAACCAAGTTCGTGGTCATGTTTCCATACTGAGCTCCTCCATCGTACGCTAATGCCCATCTCTCAAGGGGTATGTTGGATATCCAATCTCTGTACTTTCCATCATGGATCGCCAATAGATTAGCATACCAAACATCAAACTTACATTTATCAGGTGTACTTGCCATTATGTACAACTGTTTTTTCAGGATAACACTTTTGAAGGCGTGATTGAAATTACTTGCTAGGTGGCGTGCACAAAAGCGATGTGTTCCAATACCGTATTGACCATATACAACATCTACCGCGTTAATTATTGCACGGTGCCGATCAGACATTAGACATACATATCGATCCTTCGTTACGTTATCCCTCAGATGCTGTAAAAACCAGTTCCAACTCTCGTTTGTCTCTCCGTCTGCAATACCAAATGCCAAAGGATATATGCCATTGTTAGAATCGTACGATACGGCTACAATCACTTTTCCATTGTATTTCCCATACAAATGTGTCGCGTCTATACTTATAAGAGGCCGACAATGGACATATCCTTCAATGGCTGGACCAAATGACCAAAACATCATTCCAAAGGTTGCTACTTCAGTTTCAACATTTACTCTTTTGGGCATGAAATCATAAACTGTCCCAGGGATATATATGGCCATAGCTGATAGTAGTCTAGGGAGGTTTACAAAGGCATATTCGTGCGTTCTGTATAACGACTCCAACACTACTTGTTTGGAGTACCATGCCTTTGGATATGAAATTTTCGAACCAAACTCATGCTCAACCATTGACTGAATTACTGAAATTTTCAGACCTGTGTCAGCTAAAACTGAATTTCTTATCAAAGACGCTATCAACTTGCAATCGATTTTGGTGTCGTTCAATGAGGACTTCATTAGCTAAAACTCATGTATGTGGAGAATGCAGTTTGGAAATTCTCCACAATCCAGTATGCTTAAAAAGACTTCCTCTCAATGACCACGAACAATTTGTATGATCAACTTTACACTTAAAAACAATTGATTTTGGATTGGATGACTCGACAGTACACACCTTAGAATTTGCTATGTGCCATTTCCTCACAGCGGCAGCTAACTCGTCCTTACTACTAAACTTCATGTTTGTATTCAGGAAACTTTCACTCGACGTGTCATCAACATCCATAAACCACTCATCCCTTGATTGAAAGCTGTCGATCCAGTTACTATCAACCCAATTTTCAGCAGTGGGTTGCATTATTTGCACGTCGTGTGAGCTACTTCCACCATGGACACCTCCATGTACATCTTCAGAATTCTCGCCAACTTCAAACACCTCTTCGTTGTCTTCATCAATGTACCCTGTAAAATGTTGAATATATGGATTTTCTTCATTAACCACATGGTCATCTGAGAGTGCATCAACGTCGACATCGTCATCTGAGAGATCATTGTTGTGACCATGCAAAATATTCACGGTCTCATCACCACTATCAGTAATGTTTGGAATCAAATTGAGTCATCTAGTCACGCTAAACATAATAAATCGACTAGCAGAACTTAATTGTAAAGCAAAAGACAATGCTGAATCTGATCGGATACGCACAAACTTGCAAAGTCCATCAGTATCTGTAAATTTATATGAAATGCTTATAGAGATGGCTTCAACATCCGGAAAATCGCACTCCATACATATAATTTCCTTTAGTCTACAAAGAGAGATATCCAAGGTAGCTGTAGTAATACTGGATGTACCACCCACATAAACCTCACTACCATTCTCATACACTATTTCGTCGCCATATAAGCAAATTATACAAATTTCTGTCATGCTTGATCCTAAACAATTAGTATTATAATTTTTTTTATCATATATGTTTATTTTGTACTTGACTTAATATTTATGTAAATATAACATACCTTCGTGTTGGGAGAGCTGAGGAATGAAGAGCAAAGGAAGGCTGCTTGGATGAGGAAGACTGCTTGGAAAGGAAGAGATACGAGCAGAAGAGAGACTCATCGGTACACATTTAACGAAATAAGAAAATAATTGGAAATTACTGTTAGAAATTCTGTAATTATTGGCGTTTGTAGCAAATAATTGGTGCATAACCAGGGTAGCGCCTATTGAATAGGCGCTATCTTGAAGTAGCGCCTATTCAGTAGGCGCAACCCTGTGACACGCTATTCAATAGGCGCTTCCTGAGATAGCGCCTACTATAATAGGCGCTACCCTGGATAGCGCCTATTCACATTTTCCTAAAATTTGTTAGACGGTATCTATTTTTCAAAAAAAAAATTTTAACATATATACTTTTTGAAAAAATTCCAATTGTTGACTTCTATTTTGATTTTTGTCCCGTTGGGTAAATTATTGATTTCATTGCGTGGACGACAAGTAAATATAAAGATAGATGTGGACGGGCATTATATAGTGTCGGATCTTTCTATTTTTCTGAATATGTATTTTTTTTTGACAAATAATGAGTTATTTTGTTAAAGTTAATTATGATTATAACATCATCTACATCATTAAGGCGTAGAAGATCATGATTTTTTTCAAAAAGTAAATATAATTACAAATATATTTAAAAAAATGAAAAGTAGACATAAGTACTATTAGTATTAGGGTAGCGTATTGAAACTTGAAAGAGTTAGTTAAATGTTTTTCATGTTTAATTAAAAAAATAAATTATTTATCTATTAAAAAAATAGAGTGAGTACATATTTGAATTGCGATCCAAACGACGCAAAAAATATTGAAATTCACCTTAGGGATTGACCGTACACTTTACTATAGGTTAAGATATGAAAATTTGACTTAAAAAAATATAACTCAGATCATTGTAAGTTCAAACTCAACAGTGTTACATTATTTATGACGAGATTCACTTATCTACCTACTCTATTTATTTTTTGATTTTTTTGAGTAGGTATATAATGAATTTTTTAACCTAACATTGTTTATCCTATAATTTTTCCGGAATGATAAAATGAATTAAGTGATAATTTTAATGTATACTTACTCAAAAAGAATATAGTACGTAAATAGTTTAATTATGATATAAATAACATTAACGAGGTTGAGTTTCGACTTTCAGATTGATTGTATGATGCGATAGACCAAATATTATATATATATTGAATATATTTATAAGTTTTGGTCTATCGTCGCACTGTACAGTCAATCTGAAAGTTGAAACTCAATGCCATTGTGTCATTTATGTCGTAATTAAATTATCTACATACTGTAATTTTTTTGAGTAAGTATATAATTAGAATTATCACCTAAATCATTTTATCATTTTAGTCAAATTATGGAACAAATGATGTTAGGTTAAAAATTTAATTATATACCTAATTAAAAAAAAGTAGGTAGATAATTGAATCTCGCAATAAATGACGTTAACGGTGTTGAGACCTGGTAGAATCGACGTTCACATCCATTTCCCGATTTGCAGCTTCAGTTACTTTAAGAGCTTAGCGAATAACTACCTACGATTGACAAAAGAAGAAAGAGAAGGAGGAAGTGCATAAGAAATTGTTGAAATTGTTCTAGTGGAGCTTGACGAAGAAGAACCCGTGACGAAAAGGAATATATGTTGAAGAAAATGTTTCGGTGGAGCTGGAAGAAGATCACATTAATGGGGAAGATTTGATCTGCAATGAGGAAGAACAACAAAAAAGAAAGGAGGGTAATTTGATCATTTCACATGCTAAAATAGTCACTAACCATAAAAAAAAAAGTGAACAGTAAAAATATCAATTAGTCATATGGTCAAACATAAATAACGATTGTGCACAAGTTATAATCAATTAGTCACATAGGTAAAAATAAATAATCATTGAATATATTAGATACATAATTTATTTTTTAATTAAATATAGTCTCGCCGAAGAAAAAATAACTAACTCTTTCAACACACCACTTGAGACAGTGTGTTGTGCGTAGGGCTGTCGATGGTTAGAGTATGTCAAATGCCGTAACCATACCATATTTTTAAACCACATACCATAACCATAACCATTATGAGTATAATTTTCAATACCATAACCATTAAAATAACCGTGGTTATTAACCATGGTTTTAACCGTATACCCATATTCATTCCACACGTGTAATATAATAAAAGATCAAAAAATTTATTTTAAAAAATACATCAATCTATATTGTCATCGATGGACTTTGGCGCCTTCAATCTTCAATAATTTCAAATTTTCAATTATATAATTTATATTTAGTATATTATATAAATAGTTTATTAATAATAAATAAATGTTATATTTATAGAATAACCATGGTTATAACCATGGCTATAACTCAAATACTATAACCATAACCATTATGGGTAGAAAATTCATCACCATAACCGCACCGCACCATAATGGTACGGTTAACCATATTAAACAGTAACGGTTATAACCATGGTTATGGGTTTTTCACCGCACCATTGTCGGCCCTAGTTGTGCGAAAATGATACAAGAGTTGTAAATCCACTCACACCTAACGATGGAGTGTATGCCTACTTTTTGAAATATTTTTTTAATTATACTTATTTTAAAAAAAAATCAAAATCATGCCCATAGAATGATATTATGACAAATACACTTTAAACATTTTATATTAATGTATATAATAGAGAATGTGGGTATAACTATGCTATGGTTAATCTCAGTAATGCTTGGCAAAAAAAGAATTCTCAGTAATGATTATTTTATATGTGAATAAAATATATTTTATGGTGTCACTTTTTTTAACTATGCTATGGTTACACTTTTTTTATTACCTTTTAATTTCCTCTATGTTTTGACCAAAAAAAAAATACTCTATGGAAAATTAAAAAATATACATAATAGAATGTTAAGTATTAAATTCAAATTCAATATTATTTGCGTTATTCAAATTGCAATTCAAATAATTACCCACACTAATTTTTTTTTAATAAATACACAATTTTATCTTTAATTAAATATCATCGGGAAAAAATCTTTGCCATAGGCGGCAACATATTATGCCAAAATGGTACAACTTCGTCTTTGGGCGTGAATTATGTATTTATTTTTTAGCATAACTCACTTTTTTAAATACAGGTATACCTAATGTTTCTAAATATATTTTTATTCATACATACTTTTTAAAGAAAAATCATGAAGATTGATTGTCTGCCCCAGTTACGGGGTTAGATTTCGACACGTTGGGAATTCAAATATCCTCCCATTGGATATTGACTTTTCCATGCAAATCGCATACACTTCTTTCCATTAGAGATATATTATGATTTAAATTTAAAAAGGGACAAATAGAAAAAGTACAAGATTTTTAAATGTTAAATTGAGTATATATATATATATATATATATTATAATTATAATTATAATTATAACTGTACAACTCTCATTGGTTGAGACATATTGTTTTGATTGTAAAACTATGGATAGAGCGAGCCAATAAATATATCACGTAGTGGAAGACATTAGAGCCAAACAATGCATCATTTCAACCTGCCGTATCCTTTTTTTTTTCTTTTTTCTTTTTTGGTAATTAATATATACAGAAAGAGAGTTTATATATAAGGCAGTGGGATGGACGTGTCACTCCATATCACACAATAATAATAATTGGTTGTTTAATAGGGTCAGAAATCACTCACAAAATGGCAATTTCACATAATGGAGATACCACTTCATGGATTTGTTTTATTTGCACAAACACAAACAAGGTAAATTTATTTAATTAATTTGAGAATTAGTAGAGTAGCGGTTATTAATTAATGGTACTAGTAAAATAGTGGATAAATGTATATATATCCAATAAATTGATCAATATTTTATAAGTCCATTCATTATTTGTGTTTTTTTATTTACAACCAAACATATATACAGCTATCCATCTATCTATCTATCTATAATATATATATATTGTCTATGTTAGAAGTATCTCTCTATGAATTTGATAATGTTAACACATGTATTTATGCTATATTTCTGGTAAAATCAGACTTCATTACTTGGATTCAGACATACAAGGTAATTTATACATTTCTTACCTATCTATGTAGCTACTAGCATACTCATTACATTTGACTCTAGCTTTTACACATTTGGCAAACATCACTATTTTACTTTTGACATTTCTGTCTTGCTTTTGAATAATTGCTCCTTTTTACCTTGACTCAGATTATTCTAACACTCCCCCTCAAGTTGAGTGGTCGGATCTCCGATACTCAACTTACTCAATGCTTCTTTGAAAATCTTCGAGTTCACCGCTTTAGTGAGTATGTCTGCTAGTTGATCTTCTGAACGAACAAATGGCAGTCTGATGTATTTTGCCTCGAGATTCTCTTTTATGAAGTGTCTGTCCACCTCAATGTGTTTAGTGCGGTCATGTTGAACTGGATTCTCTGAAATGCTGATTGCGGCTTTATTGTCACACCTTAGCTCACATGATTCAGTTGGTGGAAACCCAATCTCTGTCATTAACTTCATCAGCCACAATATCTCAGTTAATCATCTAGCTATTCCACGGAACTCAGCTTTTGCACTTGAGAGAGCTACAACCTTCTGTTTTTTACTTCTCCATGTTACCAGATTATCACCAACAAAGGTAAAATATCTGGACGTGGACCTTCGATCAATCGGATTGTCTGACCAGTCAGCATCTGTATATCCCTGTATTTCCAAATGACCATTTCTTCTGAACAAAACTCCATGCCCTGAAGTTCCCTTCAAATACCTCATGATTCTCATGACAGCTTCCATATGCTCCATTTGAGGTTGATGCATGAACTGGCTCAATACTCCAACAGCATAAACTATGTCTGATCGAGTATGTGACAGATATATCAGCTTGCCCACTAGCCTTTGATACCGTTCCTTGTCTACTAGTCTTCCTCCTTCCGATAGTTGTAGGCCGTGATTTACTATCATTGGAGTTTCTGTTGGTTTGCATTCCAGCATCCCTGTTTCTGTCAGAAAATCCAAAATCTACTTTCTTTGAGATATAAAGATTCCTTCTCCTGATCTTAATACCTCAATTCCAAGAAAGTATTTCAAATTTCTGAGATCCTTCATCTCGAATTTTTCAAACAAGCTCTTCTTGAGCTTGTGCATCTCATTTTCATCATTCCCTGTAATAATTATATCATCAACATAAATGATTAAACAGGTTATGAGGGTTCCTGTTTTCTGCAAGAACAATGTATGGTCTGAGTTGCTCTGCTTATATCCATGTTTCTTTATGGCTATCGTGAACCTCCCAAACCATGTCCGAGGAGATTGCTTCAGACCATAGAGTGCCTTTTTTAACCGACACACTTTTCTTTCCTGGGTTTCATCTTTGTAGCCTGGTGGGACTTCCATGTAAACTTCTTCTTCTAGAACTTCGTGAAGAAATGCGTTCTTCACATCAAACTGGTGCAAAGGCCAGTCTTTATTTGCAGCTATAGACAGCAATACTCTGATTGTGTCTATTTTGGCTACGAGAGAGAATGTTTCGGAATAGTCAATCCCGTATGTCTGCGTCTATCCTTTTGCCACCAACCTCGCCTTGTATCTATCAATGGAGCCGTCTTGCTTGTATTTGATAGTATACACCCACCTACAGCCCGTTGGTTTCTTCCCAACTGGTAACTTGCACATCTCTCACGTCTCATTTTTTCCGAGTGCTTCCATTTCAACATCCATTGCTTTTCGCCACTTCCTGAACTGTTGAGCTTCTTTGATCGTACTTGGAATTTCTTCGGTGAGAATAGACATTGTGAGTTCCTTTGCCTTCTCACTTAGCCTCCCCCTTACTGTATTTGTCACCGGATACCTTGATTTACTTGCCTCCCTATTCGGTGTGTATCTCTTGGGTGGCCTTCCTCGATTCTCTCTTGGAGGTAATTTGTATCCTCCGGTTATTATCTCTTCTTGTTCACATGATTCTTCCACAAGAAAATCGAGATTCTCCATTTTAGGAGATCTTACCGGGTTTACCTCAAATACATAAGTCGGTGGAACATTTGTTGTGACTCTTAGTTCACTGTTCGGTACTGACGTATCAGATGTTGCCTCAGTAGTTGGATTATCTTGCTCTTTCGGTCTTTCATCGGAGAGACTTGTTATGTCATAGGAGATATCATAATTACATACCCAATCCAGTGGATCATCTATAAGACTCCCCCTTGAACACTGGACTGATGATAGAAGTACTCTGTTTCAAGAAAATCACAGTTCATTGTGGTGAACACGTGACGCCTTTTAGGATCATAACACCGATACCCTTTTTGATTGACTCCATAGCCTACGGACACACACTTGACTGCACACAGATCAAATTTGGTGCGGTCATTTTTTGGTATGTGGACAAACACAGAACCAAATATCTTAGGAGTTAGGGTAAGGATCGAGGGTATTTTTGTAATTTCAGAGAGGCTTTGAATTGGTGTTTTGAGATTAAGAATTCTCGTGGGAAGACGATTTAAAAGGTAAGTTGCAGTAGCAACTGCCTCAGGCCAGAAAGTTTTGGGAACTTTGGATTCAATGAGTAAGGATCTTGTCATTTCAAGAAGAATACAGTTTTTTCTTTCAGACACACCATTTTGTTCTGGAGTGTGCAGACAAGAGGTTTGATGAACAATTCTTTTTTCTGAAAAGAATTTTTTCATATGTTGATTGACAAATTCCCCCCATTATCAAGAATTTTTATATTTTGCTGAAATTGATTTTGGACCATTTGGAAAAGTGAGTGAACTTGTCAAACACTTCAAATTTTTGTTTTAGAAAATAAACTCATGCCATGCGAGTGCAATCATCAACGAACAACACAAAATATCTAAGATTTTGACCCCCAGATATAGGTGATGGACCCCACACATCAAAATGCACTAAGGAAAACATGGAATTCATACGAGTGCTATTAGGCTTAAACGATTGTGTATGACTTTTTGCAAGAGTACACGTCTCACAAAAAACTTACTACTTTTACCACAAAACAACTTAGGAAATAAAAGTTTTAGATAACCCGAGGATGGATGACCCAATCTCCTGTGCCAGAGCCAAATCTCTCTTTCTGAAGTACCGTGAGCGAGTAACACCGAACTGGATTGAGCAACTTCATCAACGTAGTACAAACTAACACATTCAGTGCCACACCCAATAATCCCTCCCGTTTGGATATCCTGCAGTAAACAAAAATCTGGATTCATCACCATATTACAATTCAACTATTTGGTGACATGGGATACCGACAATAATTTATTCGAGAGTGTTGGAACAAGGAGACAATTTGATATTCTCAAGGTTGGAGAAATATCTATAGTTCCCATTCCTGTCACCTGAACCTTAGCTCCATCTACAGTATTAATATACTCAACCCGAGACTTGACGATATTTTTAAGGTCACATGCATCATATGTCATAGTATCGGTTGCTCCGCAGTCGAAAATCCACCGGTGATTTTTAATTAGATCTTTATGGACTGAATATGCATTTTTTTAATTGTGCAGGGACTAATCTGAAATTAAATTGGGCCATTTCCTCAGTTTTCACAAGATTCAGTCCAGAAACGCTAGGGTTCGAAGTTGAGAGACTTGGATGCAATTTCCAAGTCCCTTTACCTTGCACAGCCGCTCCACTTCTGATTCCCCAGCCGCTACACTCTCCAATCTTCTTCTTTCCTTTGGCAGCTCCAGACCTAGGGTTCCCGTCGTCCCGATTCTTGCAGTCGATGCTCCCCTCGACTCCGGCGAAGGATGGACTCCCTTCGGATGTTGAAGGCGGCCGAGGAGGGGTGCGGAACTGCTGGACTTCGGCTTGTTCTTCGTTGTGCCTTTGGATGTCGGTGGCCACCGAGCCGCCCATCGCAACGTTGGCGCGGTTCTTCTCCTTGTTCTTCCGGCTTTCGTCCCACCAGTCGGGATATCCAACCAGCCGAAAGCAACCCTCCTTGGTATGACGATTCATCTCACAGTGAGTGCATTTTAACTTGTTTTTATCGATGCGGGATGACGATTCCCCGGGTTTCCCGGTGGTTTCTGACCGATTGCTTTGATTTCGGCCTCCTTTCGCCGAATTTGCCGAGGCTAGATTTGTTGTGTTGATGTCAGTCCAATTGCCCCTAGATAGAATTCCCTCGCTAATTCCCGATGATTCTCCGTCGGAGGTTGCCGCTCCCATGATATGGAGTCGGGCGACCTCCTTCCGGATTGAGGCGTACGCCTCTTCGACTGAGGGGAGTCGATCCTATCGCAATAGTTCCCGTTTGATTCCATCGAATTTGGAATCGATGCCCCCTAAGAACTGATACAACTTGGTCTCGTTCCAAAGTTGATTATATGTCGTGATGTCTTGACTGCATGCCATTAGGTTCGGCCTCCAGATTTCGATTTCTCCCCATAGGGATTGGATCAAAAACCAGAAGTCTTCGAGCGTAAGTAATCCCTGCATCATTTTCGCAACTCGATTGTGTAAATCGAAAATTTGCAGAGAATCCTTACCACTCCCATATATTGTGTGTAGTGCCTTCCATAGATCCGGGGAAGTAGGATAATGTGCGACGTTGTTCGCCAATTGAGGCTCGATGTTTTGAATTATCCATGAAAAACTATGAGGTCGTCTGGTTTCCACCTCTCGTACCTGGATTCTGTTCTGCTTGGTGGTTTCGGATCCCAGGTGATATGTTGTAATCGTCCCCTTCCCCTAATTGTAAGTTGCATTAATCTGGCCCATAAATGATAATTCTGGTCGATTAACTTGATGCTCACTGTGACTGTTTCAGGTAGGCTTTTTTCTGGTTTCTGACTGAGGTTGAGACCATTTTTTAAGATGTTGCCTATTTTGAGGGTTAGATCGTCTTCGCTAAGACCTGACCCCGTTTGGACGTGGGAATGATGACTTTCTTCATCGGACATTGCTGATCCGATTAGTTGTTGGTTCGGTTGTTGGATTGGTTGTTGGTTCGGTTGTTGGACTGGTTGTACTGAATGTTGGCTCGGTTGTTGGACTAGTTGTTGGCTCGGTTATAGAATCGATTGTTGGATCGGTTGGATTGAGGGTTATTCTGGTATATGATGAGCAACCAGAAAAACACTCAATCCTGTATGGATTGTGGACCTGCTCTGATACTATGTTAACACAGGTATTTCTGCTATATTTCTGATAAAATCAGACTTCATTACTTTGATTCAGACATACAAGGTAATTTATACATCTTTTACCTATCTATGTACATAACTACTAGCATACTCATTACATTTGACTCTAGCAATTACACATTTGTCAAACAACACTATTTTACTTTTGACATTTCTGTCTTGCTTTTGAATAATTGCTCCTTTTTTACCTTACTCAGATTATTGTAACAATACCTCATCAATGATTTATAAATATATCAAATACCATATATAAATTTATAAATATATTAGATACCAAAAATGAACTTCAAGATAGTTGTCTTATATTTGTATATTGAGTTTGACTTAAGTTGTATTGTATTATGTTGTGAGTTTATTTCTTTCTATTTTCTTCCCGTACATATAACATGAGTATTAAAATACTTTCTTGTGAGCTTGATACCACATCGATGATTTACAAATTGGTTATCGTATTTTTCACCCATTAATTTGTAAATATAAATCAATTTATATAAATGATTATCATTTCTTTGTCAGACTTATTTAACTCGACCCAATATTAAATTTAACATTCTCTCTATTTAAATTATCTGTTCTTTTTTTTTTTAAATATAATATCCGAACCCAAACTACGGATCATCCATTCTATTACCACGAATTTTAAAGTGGTTACAAGTTTGTGATCTGTACATGGTCTACAGATATGTTATGCCATGATTTCCAGGGCTTCCCTTGTTTTTCCTAGTATGTTGTAAACAGTAGCTGCAATGTGTCCCGGGGTCAAACCCGCCCAGACCAACTGATCGGACGGTGATCCGTGCTCGATGTACTGATCGGGAAGAACAATGGGTCTCCACTGTTTACGATTGTAGTAAGAAGAGATCAGTAAAAGATTTCGAATGGAAGAAGAAGAAAAGGAAGGTTAAGGAGTTGCTGTACCTTTGTGGTCCCATCGAGAAGGCCATCAAGAGCTAAGAACTGAGCTACGTGAGAGCCAAAACCACCGATGGAGCCTTCTTCCACGGTGATGACGAACTCGTGAGATTTAGCTAAACTCCTGATAAGGGTGTGGTCTAACGGTTTGCAGAAACGAGCGTCGGCGACTGTGACTTGGACACCGTGAGTTTCCAATAGGGTGGCGGCTGACAAACAGCTTTGGACGGCGGTTCCGTAGCCCAACAGTGCCACTCTGTCACCTTCGATAAGCACTCTTCCTTTCCCGACCTGTCAGGGAAGACGAAGAAGAACAAAATTTTGATATTAACTATAAACTACACTGTCAGCTTGAACCGAACAAGTTTACGGGGAAAAAACTTGTGAATTAAATTTCATGGATAAATTAAGCTCACCTCAATTGGGGTTCCTTTATTTCCTGGTGGCAAAGGAACGCCCACGCCGTTTCCTCGAGGGTACCTGAAACAGCTCGGTCTGTCATCAATGGCAGCAGCTGTGGCCACCATGTGGAATAGCTCGGCCTCATCGGCAGGGGCCATAACCACCATATTGGGGAGGCAGGCCATGAAGGTTATATCGAAGGATCCACTATGTGTAGGTCCATCAGCTCCAACTAAACCCGCACGATCCATTGCAAATCTAACTGGCAGTTTCTGCAAATCCACATCATGCACCACCTGGAAAGGAAAACAAATCAAACCAAAGTTAATGAAACTTGAAGCACAAAACTTATAAACAGTCATGGATGGAAAGAGATATGATTTACCTGATCATAAGCCCTCTGCATGAAAGACGAA
Source organism: Chamaenerion angustifolium (assembly GCA_946814005.1). Taxonomy (NCBI): domain Eukaryota; kingdom Viridiplantae; phylum Streptophyta; class Magnoliopsida; order Myrtales; family Onagraceae; genus Chamaenerion; species Chamaenerion angustifolium. The sequence continues at coordinate 7,139,938 of OX328270.1, forward strand.
TAGATCGTGCAGAACGGTTTAAGGCCTTCACACGCAAGACCCGCAGCAAAAGTTACAGCGTGCTGTTCCGCGATCCCAACATCGAAGCATCTTGTCGGGAATCGTTTAAGGAAGTGGTTGAGTCCTGTTCCACCTCCCATTGCTGCATGGATAGCAACAATGTCTCTGTCCACCTCAGCTTCAGCAATCAAAGCCTCTGCAAAGTATTTTGTGTAGGACTCAGTGGCAGAACTGGATTTGAATAGCTTTCCGGTGGCTGGATCAAATTTACCAACACCTGGAGTAAATGAAAGATCATTAGTATAAATTTTTTAAAAAAGAGTCTATTTTGGCATTTTGGGATTTTACCGTGGTACTTATCGTCTGCTTTTTCAGCATACGGGTAGCCTCGACCTTTCTCGGTGACAACATGGATTAGAACAGGGCCTGTTGATTTCGTGCTCTTGACTTCTTTGAGTATTGAAACTAGATCATCGATGTTATGGCCATCGACTGGACCGATATAGTAAAGACCGAGCTCTTCAAATAGGGTTGACCCTGAAGCACCGATCATGCCTCGAGCATATTCGTCGACTTTTGCAGCTAATTCATGCATTCTTCCACCGATTTGCTTAGTCACTCCCTACAACATAGACAAGACAACAACATAAGGTCCAAATCCAAATATGTCTACAAAAAAAATGTTTTTTGTTTTATTAAAACCTTGGCAACTTCTCTCAATTCTCTTAGGGGTTTATTGGATTGCAATCGGCTAAGCGCGCTGCTTAGTGCTCCAACAGGAGGGGTCGGGCCATCGAGACTAGCAGTGGGCAGTGAAACCTGTTTGTTATCATTTAGTATGACGATCATGTCTGAGTCCAAGTACCCGGCATTATTCATGGCTTCATAAGCTTGTCCTGCTGTCATTGCACCATCTCCAATAACAGAAACCACATTGTTCTTTCTTCCCTTCAGATCCCTTCCAACTGCCATTCCTGTTAGGTGAGAAAATGGTAGATTAGTAAAATATGATTCGAAAAAGTCAATAACTGGATATTCTCAAATCGGAATCAAAGGTTAGATAAATCCGCAAATTAAAATTTCTGCTATAAGTGATGTTATTTCAATTGCATATGCAGAGTCCATACAAATTACAAAGCATGATTTGGAACACCAAGCTAGTTTCCTTTCTCAATTGAAACATCAGCAACAAGACAATTACCTAGTCCTGCTGATATGGTGGTTGAGCTGTGGCCAACCCCAAAGCTATCGTATTCACTCTCAGCTCGCTTCGTGAATCCGGCTAATCCGTTTGATTGTCGCATCGTATGCATTTTATCTCTTCTCCCAGTGAGTATCTTGTGAGGATATGTCTGCATAAGAAAGAAGAAGTTATCAGCATCAAGTAGTCATAAAATCATCAGCAAAATCAATGAGACAGGATCGAGATTAACCTGGTGACCGACATCCCAAAGAATCTTGTCTACTGGGGCATTGAAGACGTAATGAAGAGCGACGGTTAACTCGACCACACCGAGGCTCGAACCCAGGTGACCACCGGTTTTGGAAACATCGAAGATGACCTCGGATCTGAGCTCATCCGCCACTTGTTTCAGTTCCTTGGAGGAGAGGTTTTTCATGTGGATTGGGAAATTGATTGTGTCCAGTAGAGGAGTTGGAGGCTTCATCGTGTAGTATTCTCCCTGCTCTGACAGCGATGCATAAACCCTACAACTTTTCTTCCTCCCTTGAATCTAAATTCAACAAAATCCTCCATTAATACAACAATTCGCAACATTTGCTTCTCAAGTACAGTGAATTCAACCGAAACCGGCCGATTTGAACTGATTCTGATTTATGATAGGATAAAAGGGAATCAACTTTGACGAACCTGATGAAGCTTGTTCTGCTGGCGGTGGTGGATTTGCGCCGTCAGATCTGAGGAGGTTCGTGCATGAGCAGAGGAGAGAGAATGGGCCTTTTGGCAAGGACCAGAGAATGCACCCAGAGACACCGCCATGGAAGTAGAATCGAAGGTCGGAACCGGATTCGGGAATTGGAATCGTATTATAAAATGGTGATCGCTGTGCAGTTGTTCCACTAAGCAAAAAGGGTATATGGTGATGACGAGTAGAACGAAGGAGACTTGTTTCGAGAGAGAGTGGAGAGTCTGTCAAATGTGTGGTGACGATGATTGTAAGAACAGAAGCAGAGAAAAGGCCACCGAGGTCTGGTCTTGTCTGGTCTGCTTCGTTGAGCTAGCTCTTCTTTCTCCTTGGGGATTTGAGTTTTGGTTTGCCATGAATTTATAGTGTCAGCAGCAGTGGCATCGAAAGCCAGGGATGAGGCTGACACCCATTGGACCACGGAGATGGAAAATCAAGAAAGTGGATAGATAGATTTTATTTTTGGCCAAATAGTGGATAGATAGATGGATACATACATACATACCATTCATAAATCATAGGTACGGGTAAGTGGTTTTTAATTTTTATATGCCGACTTTATTCGGTTACTACTAAAATGGAAACTTATTTAAAATTTATTAATATTAATGGATTTTTAATACTCAATTAGACTCTATTGAAATTATTCTTTAAAAAAAATACTAATTTTTTTACAAAATTATATATTTCATAATAATAAAAATGAACATATATATATATATATATATAATAATAATTAAAAATTAAATTACAATGCCAAACTAATAAAAAAAAAATTATTTGTAACATTAATTTTTGTATCTGAATCTTATTCATATACCAAACATCTTATTTAGATATTAGGGTTTGCCCCGTGAGAGATTCTGTCACCGCAATTCTAGGGTTGGTCTTTACCCATTTGGCAAAATGTGGTAGCGTCTCCTGTGCAGATCAGCAATTAAAAGTGTATCTGTCACTATCAAGCATTCAATTAGCTGAATCCATGCAACCAAACCTTCAAAGATCAAAGCCCTAAATCTAATCTCTTGTCACCTTTCTTTTCTTCTTTCTGCATAACCTTTACTGTTTCATTTCTTTTGATATTGACTAGGTCATGGACGACGCCAGTGAAGGTGTCTGGGCAGAAGCCTCCATGGCTACACGTAGGGGTGACAATTTCTGGCACGACACGATTGAACAATCTACAATTTACACGTTTAGACACAACATGATTACTAATCGTGTCTAAACAACTCTTATACGTTTAGACACGATTAATAATCGTGTCTAAACACATCTAACATGCAAATACACGACAAACACACGTTTGGACACAATTAATTAATTGTGTTTAATCGTGTCGTGTCTAAATGTGTCTAATCGTGTCGTGTTTAATCGTGTACAAAGCGTGTCTAATCGTGTTGTGTCTAATCGTGCATACGGTTATTTGTATATGAATTGGGTTAGACACAACAAACATACATTTCAATTATTAGATATTAAGAATCTAAATTAAACACAAATTAAATTAACATCTATATAATGACTTAATAGATAATAATATTAGTTAATTTATACAATTATATTAAATGACAAAGACAAAAATATATAATAGTACATTATATATATATATATGTGTGTGTGTGTGTGTGTATATATGTATGTATTAAGTAATAATTTTATCAAATTGCATAGCAACATTGTTTAGCTTATTATAATTAAAATTGTAATATAAATTTAGAATAATAATAATATGAAGATAAGTTTTAGACATTTTTATACAAGTATATAAAACTAATAGATGTCTACCTTATATAAAATTCTTATATAAATAAGAGTACAAAGTCTACCTTAAGAAATACAAATATTGTGTACACAACATGTTCTGTACTCAATTCTTATACAAATAAGAATACTCAATTCAAAGAGTACAAAGTGTACCTTAACAAATGAGAATAATAATATAAACACATTTAACATGCAAATACACGACAAACATACATTTAAACGCGGTTAAATAATCGTTTCTAAACGTGTCTAATCGTGTCGTGTCTAATCGAGTCTCGTTTTTACACGGTTACACTAACCTAAACCTAAACCCCTAATATTGTACTCCCGCAAACAGTCATTTGTTTCTCATTTCCTTCGTTCGCTTTTGCTTCTCCGTTTCTGCTTCGTCCCACATCCATTTGAATCGTTCTGTTCCGCTCCGACTTGGTTCGCACTGAATCGATCCTTCTCATTATTTGCTTCGTTCGTTCTGTTCGTTTCCTCGATTTGTTCGGTCGTTCTGTTTGGCTTCTTTCTTTATGTTCTGTTTTGATTTCCTTCTCCGATTTGTTCGTTCGTTCTGTTCTGTTTCGTTCTGTTAAGGTTCAATTTATGTTAAGTTTGTTCTTGTCCATTATAACATAGATTGTTCACGGCTACATCTGTTTTGCTAATTTATTATAATAACCTACATCTGATTTGTATAAACTTCAATTTGTCATTTGGAGTTATGATAAGATGTATGGTAGTCATTCAAGTGAGTTTGAAAGTGTTCGTTTGGCATTAGACTCATTGTTCGATGAGTATGAACAATTAGAGAGAGCAAATGCATCAAATATAAGTGAGAACAATTTGGATGTTGAAGTCGATGAGGATGCACTATAGGTAATAATTTAAATTTTGTTCATTCTTTTTATTTACTATTTCAGTTCAATGTTTTATAGTATAAAATCTGCATTACATGAATTTTTTGGTATTTCCATAACAGGAGTTTGATGACTTTGATCGGAATGAGTACGACATGACATCGGAGAAGACTGAGTTGGAGAGTTATCTAGAAGAGAAAATGATGGCTAGAAAAAAAGAGGTGAATGTCATCGAGCATTGGAAAAATGACGCATCAAGGTATCCTATTCTTGCAAGAATGGCTCATGATATCTTGAGCATACCAATATATTCAGTTGCTTCAGAGGCGGCTTTTAGTGGTGGAGGTCGAATACTTGATCAATACATGAGTACATTACGTCCTGAGGTGGTTGAAGCATTAATGTGTTGCATATATTGGATTTATGGAGATATATGTATAATATAATTCTCTAATATTTTTCTCGTTGGTTATTATAAAAGTTCTAATCTTATTTACCTAAATTGATAATAGAGAATAGAGAAATGTCTATTGATGATCTTGTGGAAGATGTGATAAAAGTTAATCAACTACAAGAAGACGACCATGTTGGTAATGTTAAGAAAGTTTGAAAGTGTAAGTTATCATTCTATGTTTTTCATATTTCCTTTTTCTTTGAAAATCTGTCAAGTCTATTCCTATTATGCAGATTAAAAGATCTTCACTAGAAGTGCACCGAAGATATGGATGTTTATGTGATTTTACGTGTTGATTATGTGTTGATTTGATTGTGTGAGAATGGGATTCCCTGATTTTGGTGGAATCTGTTGATTATGTGGTGATTATTACCGTGTGTGAAGAATGAGATTTTACCATATGATATTCTAATTATGTGTTCATTTTAGTGTTTAACTGTGTCTTACCGTGTCGTGTATGTCGTGTTGTGACGTGTCCTGTCATGTCTTAACTGTGTCGTGTATTATTCGTGTCTTATCGTATCTTAGTCGTGTCGTGTATTATCGTGTCTTAGTCGTGTCGTGTCTTAATCGTGTCGTGTGACACATTTATTAAACGTGTCGTGTACGTGTTTAAGTTTTGGAGACACGTTTAAAATTTATCCGTTTAGACACGATACGTTTATTGACACGACACAACCTGTTTGCCACCCCTAGCTACACATTCCAACTTCGACGGAGGAGGGCCTCATCAGAAGGCCAGTCGACGTCTTGTCTCAAACCCCTCCATTGAAATCAGAACGAGAATGTTTGGCCATATTGTTTCGTAGAGAGGCATGAAGTAGCATGGGCAAGACATGGATCGGTTAAGATGACAGAGGTGGACGACAAAACGATGGCATTCGAGTTTGAATCGGAAAGGGACAAGGAACAAATAATCGATATGTCCCCTTGGCCGGTTCAAGGAAATTGTTTGAACTTAAAGGAATGTAAGGCGAATATATGCTTGGAGGAGGTGGATTTTCACCTAATGCAAATGTGGATTCAAATTTACGGCCTCAGTTTGGAGATGCATAACCCAGAAAATGCTCGTAGCATTGGCAACTCCATTGGGGCATTGCATCTTTGTTGAGTCGGAGCAGACTATGAAGCATTGAACCTTCTTGAGGTTAAAAATCGAAATATATGTTAACGAACCACTACAGATGGATTCTGGTGGACAAACTCCTCGGGAGAGGATAAATGGTTCACCATCAAGTACGAACGACTCTCTGACGTCTGTTACGGATGTGGGAGGGTAGGCCATACATCTCAAAATTGTGGCAAAGTAGTAGTCATGTCAAAACTCAAGCCAGAATTCCTAAGATTCGGATCGTGGTTATTAGGGAACAAACCAAGAAACCAGAACATGTGGTATCAAATTGGAGGATAATGGAGAAAGGAACTACCTCAACGTGACTTTAATAGGAGATCATGGCGGGAGGTATTGCAAGCTGCATCAGGAACGGAGAGAGTTGAATCTTCTATAGGCACAACACCACGATTTAAATTTGATTGAAAGCATAGGTTGGGACAGCTGTATACCAGGCCGGAAGATCAGAAGGAGGAAAGCCAGGCAGTTATATGCAAGAAAAGTCCAACACCGTAGGACAACATCCCCTCAAACCCGTGCAGACACCCAACAATATCCATCACTTATAACTTCCCCTCAAAGCCTTAGCCCTCTCTTTGATCTCAACGAAGAGCCTAAGGAGGAGGACCACCAGTCACCTCTGACCTTGGTCTCACCCTCAACCTGAACCATTCAAAGGCTAATCCAAATGTACAAGCATATAGGCACCTTGGGATGGATGGCCTTAACATTCAGGAGGCACTTAGAAGTACACCCGAACCAATTTGTATTAGCGGTCAGAATGGCAGCTCCTCGTTGGTGCCCCCTCCCCAGAAGGAGACCCATCCCCTTTTTTCTACTCGTGCCAACCCTCATCTACCATTCCCATACACCTAACCCAGTCCCCCATCTAAATCATATCCCCCACCACCCGGAACATCCCTCCACCTACATGTAAACTCTCGCTCATACCCAGTGACTCATCATATTGAAAATGTATCCTCGTCTCCGTCTATTGACTTGGGGGAGGGAACTAGTAGGGAAAGAAATCTCAGTTAAGTATCTGGCGTTTCATCACAGAACAACTCCCTTCAACAGTGTATGGATGGTATGAAGTTGAAATGACTCTTCATAGAGGGGAGAAAAGGAAGATTGTGCAGATTAGGAAAAGAGAGGTCCAAGCGAACAGTGAAGCGTACAAACAGAGCGTAGGGAAATGAGGGAGTGAAAATAAAAATCACATCATCGGCTAGTGTCATACCCCATCAATCCACTAAGGGATCTGGCCAGATAACACGAAAGTTGACTAGAAGTAGGGGTTTAGTAGGATAGAATCAAATGGATCCAGAGGACAGGCAAAAAATAGTTACGGGTTCTAGTGACAATAGGTTTATAGCGAAAAGATCAGTACAAAATCGACAGGTTTATAGCATTTATGGAAGATCTTGGGTATAAGGTCCATATGCAAATTTGGTCCAACAATAGGAGAGGATCTGATCGTATTGTGGAGAGGTTAGACCGTGTTATGGTTAATAGGCAATGGGGTCAAAACTACCCGAAGGCCCAATGTATCGATGACTTGGCTATAGGATCGGATCACTCCTCGGTGGAGCTAACCCTTGACTTCATAGATTCCAAGGGAAGAAGAAGGTTTAGATTTAAAAACACGTGGCTTGAAAGGGAGGATTCCCGAGAGGTAATCCAATCAGCTTGGTCTAGAGGTGGTTAGACTAGGGCATTGGTGGACTTAGAGCTGAAACTAGAGGCTTGCAAAACGTCTTTGATTGATTGGAGTAAAAGAGAATTCAAACATAATATCCAAGAGATTAACAAAGCTCGGTCGAGACTAAAATCCATGAATTAAAGAAACATAAACGAGGAGGAACAGGGGAGGAAATAGCCTTAAAATCATGTATCGATGCACTGTGGAAACGAGAGGAAATCTATTGGAAACAAATGTCTCGAGTAAATTGGTTGGAGAATGGAGATAGAAACACAAAATATTTCCATCAAACAACGATATCAAGAAAGAGGCGTAACTAGATAATTCGTATTAAAGATTCGGAGGGGGAATGGACTGAAGGGGACAGAGAAGTGATGAATGAGGTGTACAACTTCTATAGGAATCTTTTTAAATCAAAGAGGGAGGTAAACGGGAGGGACCACATAGTAGAGGAGGCTTTGAACTTTATACTGAACCAGATCACGATGGTGATAAACCATACACTTATTGGGTTGGCTTCAATTGAAGAGAGCTGCATTTCAAATGGGGGTCACGAGCGCAAGGACCGGACGACTTCTCATGGTCCTTATTTCAAAGAAACTGGAACGTACTCGGTCCAGACATCGTCACTCTCGTCAACGATTTCCTCTCAACAAGTATCATGCCATCTTTCTTGAACCAAACATACATTACTCTCATTCTAAAGAATCCAAACCCTTGTTATGCATATGATTTTAGACCTAATAACCCGTGTAACTTTGGATATAAGATAATTTCTAAGTTTTTGGCAAATAGACTCAAAAACTATTTGTAGAGTTGATAACGTCGTACCAGTGTGCTTTCGTGGCAGGGAGAAGAATACATGATAGTATTTTGATCGCTCATGAGATGTTTCATTTCTTGAAAACGAGGAGAATAATAAGTGGATCACAATATCGTACAGAGTAAACAACAATGGTAAACAGACTAGGGTGATCAGACCGACAATAGGACTGAGGTAGGGTGATCCTTCATCCCGTTACCTTTTCATCATTATTGATGATGTCTTATCCAAGATGATAGAGTCACATGTCAAGTGGGGGTTAATAGAATGAGTCATGCCGAAACAAGGATATCCCACATTACATAATTTGTTCTTTGTTGATGATTCCTTGTTTTTCTTCAAATGATCGATCGACAACACGACAAACCTGAAGAGAGTGCTAGAACAATACTGCCTTTCATCGGGGTAGACTATCAACTTAGAAAAATCCAGCATGTTCTTTAATTCGACAACAGAGGATGATCTAAAAAGGGAGGTCACGGGAATCCTCGGGGGTACGGTGTGTGGCAAACCCGGGGCGCTATCTAGGCTTGCCCACCATATGGGGAAGATCTAGAAGGGATGTGATGAACTACATTTGGGAGAGGATTCAAGCCAAAATCAATGGGTGGATGATAAGCTGTTGAGCAACGCTGGGAAAGAAATGATGATTAAATCAGTAGTCACTTCAATTCCAACCTATGCAATGAGCGTAGTCCAACTCCCATTGACCTGGTGTGCTGAGATAAATGCGATGATAGCTAGATTCTGGTGGGGAGCAAATAACTGGGAGAGGAAGATCCATTGGAAGATTGAGATATCATGACCTATTCTAAGAGGGAAGGAGGCTCCAGCTTTAGGGAGCTTTAATCTTTTAACTCGGCATTACTTGTGAATATAGAAACACGAATGTTGAATGAGTCAACCGCTCTATTGGTCCCGCTTCTGAAAGGTATCTATTTCCCTCCCACATATTTCATGCAGGACAAGAAAGGAAGTAGAGCGTCGTGGGGATGGTCGAGTCTCCTTTCGGGTAGAGATGTTATTAGGGAATATAGTGTTTGGTACCTAGGAGATGGTCGATCCGTCCGAGCTTTCACAGATAGATGGATGACGTCTAGGCTAGATTTTCGTCTACAAGCAAGTGTGACACATGTTGATAACCAGGAGGAAGTAAGGGTGGCCATATGGATTGATCAAGAACAACGTTGATGGGATGAAGATGTGGTTCAAATGGTTGTTGGCCGAAATAATGCAGATGAAGTCCTCCAAGTTCTGATCCAACAAAACCTGCAGGTACATGTCCTTAGATGGCCATTCATGAGGGATGGGAGGACCTCAGTGAAATCTATTTATCACAGGTTGTGGGAACGTGAAAGGATGGCGAACGTGGGAAACAACAACCATGATCGATGGAGACACATTTGGACAACAAAGGTTTGGCCAAAGATAAAAGTCTTTATGTGGAAGCTTGACCTCGAAGGTGTTACCAGTGAGAGCAAGCCTAGCCAGAAGAGGAGTCCCTGGCTCACCGCTTTGCCCGACTTGCGAAGAAGAGGAGTCCCCGGAGCATATGATTATGAGGTGTGGTTGGACTCATCAGGTCTGGAGGGGAACCTTGGGGCTGGACACGACAGGTACAGATCAACAGGAATTCGCAAACTGGAATTTTAATGGATCAGCTCCTTCAGCCACTAGTAGCCCGAACATAGAGAGGAGGTGGGAGGTTTGCATGACTACATGTTGGGCCATATGGAAGGCGCAGTGCAAATTGATCTTTGAGAATAGGACACTGAATGTAACAACCATAATTATGGAAATCAATAATGCAATAAAGGAGATGACTTCGGTTAACACTAGCACAGGTAGAAGACCGGTAGACGTACCTCAACAGGAACTCCAAGAAGCCCAAAAATGGACAAGATCGGAGGTCGGAGTTAAAAATTAATTGTGATGCATCATGGTGTTCATTCACCCGACAAGGAGGAATGAGCATCATAGCGAGAGACCACACGGGTAATATTTGTGGAGGACGACATAACTCCATCATAGGAGGATCAGTGGAGGAGATGGAGGTGAAGGTCATTCTAGAAGGGCTGAGATTGGCGGTGGAGAAGGGGAGGCGAAACATTGTGCTGGAATCAGACGCGGGGATAGTTATAAACCACCTAAAAGGCACGACCTTCGTATGGAGAATCAATGCGATATCATCGCATGTACTAGCCTTGGCGAGATCGGTGAGTATGGTATCTTGGGTAGCTATTCTGAGAACCGCGAATAAGTGTGCGGGTTGTGTAGCTAAATTAGCTAATTAAGGGTGTGTCCTTCCAATTGAGTCTCTAGACTCCACCCGACCTTTGTCGTTTTATTATGTTAGACTCATCTTTGTAACGAGATTTGTTTCATCGTTTGAAATAAACTCTTGTTGTTGGGAAAAAAAAAAAACAATTTAGATCTTACACAATAAGTCAGCTTCAAATTCAACTCGATATTTTACTCCTCTAATCATATATATATATATATATATATGTATAAACATTTTCCATTTCTATTTTGAGTAATTTTTTCTTAATTATTGGAAAAAATTAGACATATTCCAAGAATAAATATTTTGACAAATGACTTGCTCTATATTTTTTTTTTTAATTTCTTAGAAACCTGTAAATAATTTGAATCACCGATTTAATATCGTTTGTCTTTAAACTTTCAAATTATCGTATATAATATTTAGGTTATAACTCAATTATTTACCTACTTTAATTTAATTTGTAAATTGAGAGAAAAAATCTAAAAAGATATTAACACCAAGTAGCAGCAGTGCAGCTACTGGAGGTGCGAAAGAAGTAGTTTCCGGTGCACTCTTCTCACACTGCCAGCCTAATAAATAAGCAAAAGCCTATCTTAAAAATATATATTTTCACTAGTTGGGAAAATAAATCACTCTTTTTTTTATTGATTGAAGTGAATTTTTCTTTAATTTCGACCGTCAACAAATGGGTATTGATTGCTTTAAAGAACCTTTTCCAACACGTGGCCCGAGTCAATAGGACGAATCACTATTGAATACTGTACGAATATCATCATATCTAAAACATGTTATTAAAATCATATGATGAATTGTACTAAATAGAGGGCAGGCTACTCACGTTTTTCACGTGTATGAGTAGGGGTGACAATTTCTGACACGACACGATTAAACGATCTGCAATTTACACGTTTACGATTAAACGATCTGCAATTTACACGTTTAGACACGACACGATTATTAAGCGTGTCTAAACAACTCTTATACGTTTAGACACGATTAATAATCATGTCTAAACACATCTAACCTGCAAATACACGACAAACACACGTTTAGACACGATTAGTAATCTATATCAAGTATGAACAAGCATGAACAAGTATTATATACTATATAGACTAAAATAGATAATATTATATTTGAGGGATAATAAGTATGAACATATAAATATTTGTAATTAAATATATTAATTAAATATAAATATAGATTATGGGAGTGTATACACATTTTTGGGAGTGTATCAACATTTTTGGGAGTGTATCAACTTTCAAGACCGTACTTTGTATATATGTATTTGTGTATATATCTGCTTTAAAGCATATATGAGTTTGACCTTAACGGATCCTGTGTCTAAACAACTCTATACGTTTAGACACGATTAACGACTTATACGTTTAGACACGAGACATGTTTAGACACGTTTAAGATTTATTCGTTTAGACACGACACGATTAATGACACGACACGATTAGACACGACACAACACGATTGCCACCCCTATGTGTGAGTTGATACATTTTGTCAATATTGGATGTCTTGGAGGATCGTCGTACCAATAGTTTTATCAGCAGTTTTATAAAACGCATGTATGAGTTATATTTTTTTAAGTCAAATTTTCATATATCAACTTACAGCAGAGTCTACAGTCAATCCGTAAGTCCAAATTTAATATTTTTTTTGCATAATTTGAATCGAAATTAAAATATCTACTTACTGTAATTTAAAAAAAAAAATATATATTTTTTTTAAAATTAAACATCAAATCGTCAAAAAAAGTCAAAAACGTAAATAAAAATAAAAAAGAATTTCGCCACTAGGGGTAGCGAAATTCATAAAAACGCTAACCCCAGTAGCGTTTATATACATTTTGCTAAATATTTTTTCAGTATACTTATTTTTTTTAAATATTTTTTGCACAGTAGTTACTTTTTAAAAAACTTCATGTTTTTGCTGTTTCTTGTTATAAATATTTAGTTTATTTTTATTCTTAATTTATACTATTTTATCTTATATATGCCATGTGTATTTTATTCTTAGATATTTTTAAGAACAAAATGATACATGTGTATCAACATATGTTTTTTTGGTTTGTGTTGATTAATGCACCGAAACCTACGTATTTTTTGTGTTTATTGATACAGATAGGCATCTATGTATATATACGGTATATACATGGTTAAATGTACGAGTCCTCACTACATCCAATTTCATCAGTAAAAATCACATGTGAGGGGCGTGATCTGTCATTTTTTTTAATAATCCCGAAATTGTTATTTAAAAATGACCAAATTATCGTTCATCTTCAACCTCATCTTCAACTCTCCGGAGCGGTCGCCAACAATCCTAAACTTTAAGGCCTCCAACAACCTTAAAAGTCACCAAAAAAAAGTATGATCTGAATTAGGTCCGACAATGGTACGGTGAAAAATCCATAACCATGGTTATAACCATTACTGTTTAATATGATTAACCGTACTATTATGGTGTAGTGCGGTTATGGTGATAAATTTTATACACATAATGGTTATGGTATTTGAGTTATACTCATGGTTATAACCATGGTTATTATATAAATATAATATTTATTTATTATTAATATACTAATTTATATAATATACTAAATATAAATTATATAATTATATAATTGAAAATTTAAAATTATTGAAGATTGAAGGTGCCAAAATTCAACGGATTAATGTATTTTTTAAAATAAAATTTTCGATCTTTTATTATATTATATGTGTGGAATGAATATGGGTATACGGGTAAAACTATGGTTAATAACCACAGTTAGTTTAATGGTTATGGTATTGAAAATTATACCCATAATAGTTATGGTATGTGATTTAAAAATATGGTATGGTTATGTTATTTGTGATACCCTGAACATACCCTAACCATCGACAGCCCTAATCATAATTGATTTGCCACCAAAACAAAATTGGAGTTTTTTTTTCTATTATTTTACTCAATTGTAATCTGGAACACTTAGTTATTTCCCAAGCTTGATGAATAAAATCACCTCACGTTCCAAAAAAAAATAAAAATGGTCCCTTAGTGTTATCCTATGTTTGTGTTCCAGACATACAAACTGTAAATGGAGAAAGAAACACTTCCATTACCCAGCCTTCTACAGAGATTATACAATAACAGGAATACAAGGACTTGGATTGAATTCCTTGCCTAACAAACGCTGCCTACCATAAAAGCATGGATCGTGTCATTCTCAATATGTTTTCATCAGCATTTTGGACACAAGCCTTAAAAGGCTAGGGCATGGTTGGAGCTCCAAAGGTGTCTACCTAGTTATAGTCACAATTTCTGTCTTGTAATATCGGTTGTGCCTTATCCGATTACCCAAATGTAGGACACGACATGCATTTACATCATTTGGTATCAAAACAATGCCATAGAAGATAACACTTCAACTGCAATTAATGCCGTAAAGGAAATAACGTACCAATTTCATAACTCGAGGGAAGGGAAACGGAACCATTTGTTTCTTACTGACTCACTTCATCTTTTGCTCTGTGAAGAGAACGTGACGGTTAACACGAGGATCATACTTGCGGAACTCAAGCTTCTCCAGCATCTTTCGGGGGTTCTTCTTCTTGACGTAGAAGAAACCAGTTCCAGCTGCTGAAACAAGCTTGATGAACACCGCTGCAGCTTTCTTTTTCTTGTCACCCATTTGTTAACTTCATCAAAAAGGGAAAACAAATGCGTAAAAATTACAGAAATACAACACTCATAAAATCCAGCAAACTGCAAACACTCAAACACTCAAACCGAAAATTTATGTATTTTTGTTAGATTAAGGGTCACAGTAACACCATTCAAGTCCCTGTTAATTCTCATAGTGGTAGATCCTTTGGATCGCGTATAATAATTTCATGGAACATAGAAGTAAATGCCACACATCAGGACTGTGGACTGATCGATCCTAAATCCTAACCCAAGCAGACAGGGGATTGGGTCAATTTTTCCTGTGAGTCGATTGAATTGGGGTTTTACCACAAATTCAGAACAACTCACGCCTTAAGAAAGAACAATTTTTCCGCTGATGCATCTGGTTGATTGATAAAAAGAAGCATTCATTGATGGAATCAGGAAAATGATCAATAAAGAGCTTCATAAATGAGATGATGGCAATAATTAAACTAAAATTTAGCAGTCAAGATAAGTACAACCCAATCTACCAACCAACTTCTGCATATAAAACACACATCTGTAAGGAGGAAGGAATCATGATGTATTGGAATCTGTGTACTCCATACAAAGATTTATCTCCTCATAAGTATTTTTCTTGTATGGTATTCTGTGACTGTCAACAATTCACCATACAACAATTGCCAAGTCAAACCCCCTAACAATACTTCACTTTCGGTTTTTAATATATATCACGTCTCTCATTGTGAGTGCTTTTGTCTTTTCTAAATTACTTGATAGTTGATTTGGACTCTGTTATTACTCATGTATAATTATCCTACCAATTATTTTTGACAGAATCTCCACTATTGACTTTACCAAATGCTTCTAAGTTATAGTAAACAGATGTTTCTTAGGAGTTGCAAGTAAGCAAGTAGCTAACCTCTAATATAAAATTAAACCATGTGAATATTGTTTATGGACAGATTAAGTCCACCTATAAATGATCAGCAAGTTAGGCCTTTAATTTCAAAAAAGTCAAGCATGTGCAGACATAACCCAAGCACCAGGATGACAATACATGCCCAAGAAAAGGACAAATAATAAAATGATCTCGTTTAACTTGATCTTGATTTTCTAGTAACAAAATTTGTTTTAAACATATTTTAACTTCTAAAGCGAAACTTTGTTTGATAAAATATCTGTCAGGGTAGGTTCTGAAAATGTTGTCTATATGAAGAACCCAGATAAATGAACAACTCAATAAAATATATACCCTGACCACACTTAATGTCATTAATGCCGGTATTAAGCACATGGCATTAAAAACCAGCTAAGCTAAATAGAAGATAATATAGTAAAGAATATAAAACAATAAAAGATAGTTCTCACTGAATCTGTAAATCCAGCATGGGGCGATAAAGGTTTTGATCCTTTTGTTGGATGAAGAACTAAAGGATCTAAGAAGCTAGCTCAGCATGCATTAATAAAAAAAATACTTGCATCTCAACCAAATCCAATGATACAGTTAAGACATGATGAAGATAAGTTCTCAACTGAACCCAACCCAACCCAAGATTTTGGTAAAAAGAGTCTTTGTCAAGTAACTAAACTCAGGTTTGGGTTGAGGCTCCATCCTCTCCGACATTTTCCCATTAGTTGGTCTAATTATAATCTGTGTCACTTCTAAACATAATCCGTGATTTCATAGATATGTTTCATTCATGGAATACATATCATGTGACGTAGCCCAACTGTAAATGGCACATTAGGCGCAACGAGAAATACAACCATTGAATAATACCTAAACAATGGCCGATAGACTCTGAGCAACAACCATGACTGAGAGAGTATACCCGATTCAAAAACAAAGAGACAAACAGAGACATTGTTCGCAGAGACATTCAATCAGACAGTTGCAGGACGGATATGATTATTCCTATTGCAAGAGAAAGTTAGCCAAAAAAGCTCTACCCAATCCTTCTCCAGTGAAACGAAACACAACTTCAATGGATAATCCAATTGATCGGCTCATTCTGAGCTAACATTCAATTTATCATCTCTCTCTACTATGAGCAGAAACGGCAAATTCAACAACGACCCAGAATAGGATTGGCGAATAACAGAGAAAGCTTCCAACTTTTATTTAAGGTATGAACTTACTTGTGAATCTCTGCAGAAGCGAGGTTCGTTTTCTGTAATATCTGAGGAGAAAGTCTAAAACCCTGCGGCAGGGAAGGTCGCAAGTCCCACCGTTTGGAGTTACGGAGTAAATAGTAAATACTTCTCACTTGCGAATGCTATACACTGAAAAAGCCCAAATACTTTCTGGTACCTCGACTATAGTGAGATGAAAATTGGTACCTTAACTATAACTTTTGGTTTTAATTTTAACCGTTTCAACTATGTCGGAAAAAACCTTTGCTAAACTGAGAAAAACGACGTTAATCCGTCGTGAATGTCCCATCTTGAGTTCAAAACTGTCATCCTAACGGTTTTTGGTAAGTAAGATGGACTGTCAACGCAACACTAACTATATTATTTTTTGGTAATCTATGTTATATTGATACAAAAACTTAGGTATTGAAACTTTATGTTGTTTTGGAGTGTGTATCAAATGATGCTTAAACTTTCAGATTTAAAACTTTGGTTTTGTGGTTTTATGCTAGTGAAATCTATGCAATTTTAGTTGACTTTTCTTTTATTAACTCAAGAATATAATATTAAAATAAAAAATCTGAAAATGGTACAACGTGTTTGCACAAAACGGTTGTTAGTGCAACTTATTTTTTGTGATGGTTAATGGTTCAATATGTTTGAAAATGATGGTAATTGGTACATCTGTTGCTTTTCTGTTAAAAAATTCCGTTAAATATTTTTCATATTTGCAAAATTAACTAAATATTTTTCATATTTGCAAAATTAACTAAATATTTTTCTAAATGTTGCAATTAAACCCTACAAATTTACACTAATGTTTCAAACAAGTCCCGACTTGATTCAAGACATATCGGGGGTCCCCTAGTCAGGGTCTGAACCCAGACCAGGTCACCCAACCCTGGGGACCTGGTCTGGGCTCGGACCCAGACCATAGGACCCCCGATTGAGGCTTAATTGGAACCTCAATTGTTTGAACCGAACTCAGCCAGGTTCGGTCTAAACCGATTAGGGCTCCAATCGAGGGTCTTATGATCTGGGTCCGAACCCAGACCAGGTACCCATGGTTGGGCGACCTTGTCTGGGTTCGAACCCAGACCATAGGACCCTGGATTGGGGCTCAATTGGAGTCTCAATCGTTTGAACCGAACTCGACTAGGTTTGGTCTGAACCGATTGGGGTTCCAATTGAGCCTCAATCGTTTGAGCCGAACCCAACGAAGTTCGGTCCAAGCCGATTGGGGCCCCAATCGGGAGTCCTATGGTCTGGGTTAGAGCCCAGACCAGGTTCTCAAGGTTGGGTGACCTGGTCTGAGTTCGGACCCTGGCTAGGGGACCCCCGGTGTGGCTCGAATCGAGTCGGGACTTAGTTGAAACATTGGTGTAAGTTTGTAGGGTTTAATTGTAACATTTAGAAAAATATTTGATTAATTTTGCAAATATGAAAAATATTGAACGTAATTTTTTTACTTACAAGGAGAAGTTTATATGGAGATCTATTGAGAATTTAGTAATTAGGGTGAGAATGGTAATCTTGTTTGCAGATTGCTTAAATTCATATATGGTCTCAAACAGGCATCTAGACAGTAGAACTGGAAAAGAAATTAACGGATTCTTTAACTTGCAATGATTACATTCATAGTTTGCATTGTCTATGTTGATGATCTGTTGATAATAGTGAATCCTTGATTCATGAACTTAAAGTCTCTGTAAACTAGCTTTAGAATGAAAGATTTGGGTGAATTAAAATATTTCATTTGTTTAAATGTTGCTAAGTTATCTGATGGCTTAATTCTAAGAAAGTATGCACGTTAATTTGTTTCGCATAGACCAAATAAAACTCTACTGGAACATAATTTAAAATTGACAAGTAAATGATATGATTTAAACTTCGAGATGAATAATGATGATGCTTTTATTGATGATCTCAGTTTGTATAGGAGATTAATGGTAAGTTGTTCTATTTGACTCTTACCCATCCAAATATTGCTTATTATGTACAATGGTTAAGTCAGTTCATGGAAAATCCAAAACAATCTCATATTGATGTTGTTTATAGGGCTATTAGATATTTTGAACAAAAACTAGGTTTGAAAATTCTTTTATATTGCAATAGTTTTTATTCGCGTAATCCATTTTTTTTACTGTATTTTTTTGGGTAATTCTTTAATTTCCTGAAAAGTTAAGAAACAGTCTACAACATCTTGTTTCTCAGCTGAAGTTAAGTGTATAGGTGTATGAGTTCCACTATTTCTGAAATAATTTGGTTGAAGGGTTTATTGCATGAATAAGGTGTTTTATAGAAAAAAAACTTGTCATTTTGTTTTTGTTATAATAAGACAACTATTCAAATTGTTGTTAATCCTATGTGCCATAAACGTACTAAATATATTAAAATTGTTCATTTGGTTCGAAAGTATATTAACATAGATTTAATTAAAACGAGTTATGTAACAACTTCGAATTAATTGGCTAACATTTTTACAAGGCCTTAGGAGTTGGACAACATCTTTATTTGTCTGGAAAACTTGGTTTAAATGACATTTTTAAGAGATTAACTGAAGATGAGAATTGAAATACAAGTTGCTCACCTTGATTATTTAGGAACTTTTATTCATTATTCTATTATTTAAAGACTTTATTTGTTATTTTTTCGGTCTTTTATTTAGAGACAACAACTTTCTATTTAAGTTTTAATTCTTGAATTATAGAAAATTAGGGTCTAAGAGATTGCATTTTTCAACACGTTAATCATACCCATACTCAAATCATCTCCAACATGGTACAACAGTTAATAAATTAGAAGATGCAGTTCTATCAAACCATCGAATCTACTCGTTCTTTATCAATAATGGAAGCACCTTGGCAATTTAGACTATCAAACAGCAAGAACAACCACCAAAGCTATATTATATACAATTTTTGCCAAATGAAAAAAAAAATTGAATTGAAAAATTGATATGAATGGAGAAAGGATAGAATGTACCGATTGCAACTGAGGGTTATGACAGTCTTGAGAATCCCATCAAGACTCAAGTTTTTCTTCCTCTCAATCACGTTAATGGAGATATGAACAGGTGTTCCAAAGGGGAAATCATTGACGACTTTTGTTCCCCAGAGTCCCATTGCTTAAACCCTAGATTTTGAATTTTCAGTTGAAAGATTTTTTAAGCCAAGCCTCTCTAGAGTGGTGCTATATATTCCACATGTGGAACTGTTGAGTTCCTTTTGTAAATGATTGATCCTTCCCATGCCTATCCATATCTTGGATTTCATCAAAATCCTCTCTTCCCTAATCAAAGGATGCTGCATCCTCGGTATAGTACAACTGAGAGTTGCTCTCAGGTACAGTGTTGCATTAGAGATTAAATTTATACAAGGTTTCCTATGTCTGAAAACTGTATGATTCTTGTTGGCAAAAGTTGTTCCAACTTTGTGATAGGACAGAGGTAAAGGTCTGCCTACTAGAAATAAATAGAGACTATTGGATTTCATATTCCCCGCTATTGATCTATTATGAAAACGTGGAGTTCCAAAGATGGAAGGTGGCATGTTACGAGCCAAATAATCAGTATAGTCGTTCGAGTCAAGTGTCGAATCAAATGTTACGGTCTGGTTAGATTAATCGGTTCATATAGTAGTAAATCATGTACCGACCCTATAAAACCCTAGCCCTATATATATATATGTGTGTGTGTGTACATATTCCTTGTCTACTCTATCTCTCGCTCAAGTCTTTCCCACTCTCTACTTTTACCCTTCCTTACATTGTCTTTTTCTTCTTCTTCTACAAACAACTCTCCATTTATTCTTTCTCTCTTGGTCTATCACGTCTCTTGATCTATCACCGCCACCTTTCTTAACGTCAGAATTCCTTTACCACCACCTTCTATCATCACCTCCCTTTTTTGACATTATACCGCCACCTTTTGACGTTTGGAACATAACATTTGGTATCAGAGCCACGTTCGCCGCCGTTCGCGCCACCAACTCCACCAACCGAGCTACGACAGCTCCCGTTCGCTACAACAGAAATGGCCACCACCAACACAGAGACCCACACACAGAAGGATGCAAGGTTGGACGCATCGATCAATGACCACGAACGTGTGCTTGCTGAGCTTTCGGGAAGAATGGTCAGCCTGGAAGAACGAGCCATAGCAGCGGAGGAATGCACCAAAGATTTGCTCGAAGACATCAAAAAGTTGTTAAGTGCTTCGCTCGACGAGATACGCTACATGCTCGCGTCTCAGGCATCCCAACATTTTGGTGCAACAAGGACTGCTTCAGGCATCCTTGGGTCCGGGATCTCAACCATCATATCCAGGACCCCCAACTAATGGGTGAGACAACCTAGCGAAAAGTCGCGAGAAGCACGCCTATCGTGTCGGGAGACTCGAATTTCGTCGGTTTTCCGGTACAGATGTTGCAAGTTGGTTGTTTCGATGTGAGCACTACTTCGACATAGACGAGACTCCGGATGAAGCAAAACTCAAGGGTGTCGTGATACATTTGGAGGGTGAAACATTTCAATGTCACCAAGGCTACATGAAGGTCCAAGTCGTGGAAGGAAAAACTGTCACTTGGCCTGGTTACGTAGAGGCCTTGAAGGCCTGGTTTAGTGATGAGTTATTCGGGGATCCAATTTTGGAGATGAAAAACCTCTAGCAAGAAGGTTCGTTGTCCGAGTATCAATGCAAGTTCGATAGTCTCCTCCACCGAATATAACTCATTGAGAAGGTATCAGAGAGAAGCACCATCAGTCAAGTCATTGGGGGACTGGAATTCCATCTTCAGGGGCAAGTACGGTTACAAAGGGTGCAGACTCTTCACGAAGCTTATGCGATAGCTAAGCTACACGACTCGATCCTCACATCGCAGCTACCACCACCCACCGATTCACTGTCTCCCTTCGATAATAGGAACGCTAGGATGACCACCAACAAGGAGATGTAATCTTGTAGAGCCAAAGGACTATGTTATTGGTGTCCCGAGAAATATGTCGCAGGACATTAGTGCCGAGAAAAACAAATACTTTTTTATCGAAGCTGGAAAAGGTGATGACTATGAACTCGATGTGGGTATCGACCTTCAGAGCAAGGTCGTTGTTTAGGGGGGATGCAATGTTACAAGCCAAATAATCAGTATAGTCGTTCGGGTCAAGTGTCGGATGAAATGTTACGGTATGGTTAGATTAATTGGTTTGGATAGTAGTAAATCATGTACCGACCCTATAAAACTCTAGACCTATATATATATATATATAGGTTATCTAGGTAGTGTCCAATACATGCATAAATAATATACATTTTCCTTGTCCACTCTCTCTCTCGCTCAAGTCTCTCTCACTCTCTACTTCTACTTGTCTTCTTCGTGACGTTGTCTTCTTCTTCTTTTACAGACAACTTTCTCTCTCTTATTTCTCTCTTGGTCTATCACGTCTCTTGGTTTATCACCGTCACCTTTCTTGACGTTAGAATTCCTTTACCGCCAACTTCTATCATCGACTTCCCTTTTTGACATCCTACCACCACCTTTTTATGTTTGGAACGTAACATTTGGTACAAATTTAGAGAGGAGGAGAGATAAGAGAAAGAGAGTTGTATGTAGAAGAAGAAGAAAAGATAACGTGGGAGAAAGGAGAAGGCAGACAAGAGCAGGGGAAGAGAACCAGAGAAATAGAGGAACAATTATATTTTTCATTCATAATGATCTTCATAGACATCACCCACATATATAGACCCTACAACTATATAAACTCAGTTAGGCCATTTAAGCTATGACCTGTATCATTACTCCCCCTACGCAATGATCTTGTTCTCAAGATTGAGATCTTAAACTTGTGTTCAAAGTCACCCAAAATATATTTTTGCAGCACAATTCAGGACCGCCAACATAGAAAACAACATTTTCAAGCATTAATAACCTATTTCCACAGCAAATGAATAGGGTACCATCATAGCCACCTACCCCCATAATAGTTGAGATAATGGGAACCCTTAAGCCAAACATAGTCCTCAGGTTATGAGTGATGGATTCACCTTCCTCAGAATTGAGACCATTTTGCTGACGCATGAACATGTAACTTTCTCCATCAGTAGCTCATATTCCATTAACAATAGCTGCATCATATTTCGCTCATTTGATTACTTGTTTGCTACTTGGTTTTGTTGACCATCCCACATCCCACACGGTGAATTTGCA
The DNA here is from genome assembly GCA_946814005.1 of Chamaenerion angustifolium. Classification (NCBI taxonomy): domain Eukaryota; kingdom Viridiplantae; phylum Streptophyta; class Magnoliopsida; order Myrtales; family Onagraceae; genus Chamaenerion; species Chamaenerion angustifolium. Next base: position 7,162,860 of record OX328270.1, read on the forward strand.
TCTAACAATAAGCGTGCATGCCAGACTCTTCCACTTCTCATCCCTGGGTGGTGGCTTAGCTGGAGGTATCTTCAACAAAGGGTTGGAGACTCTTCCACTTCTCATACATTTCATCGACCACCTTGTAAGAAACTTTCTCAGTCATTTCATCAAACACCTTGTGCGCATCTCTCTCAATCATTTCATCGAACACCTTGTTAGCAGCATTCTCGGTCATTTCATCGAACATCTTGCGGGTACTTTCCATTTCTCCACAAGGGCTGAAATCAAGGTTTGTAGGTAAGTGGACATCATCGTCGGAGATGACAAGAAGGATATCAGTTTGGCTATCCTCGTCGGACATGGCATGGAGGATGTCGACCTGGATATTTATGTTGTCGGTGCAGTCATAGTCACCATTAGGATTGTGCATAAAAAACTGGTTCGGCCGAACTTAACCGTAACTTTTGTGAACCGTACCAGTTCTGAACCGGTTTGATCGAACTGATTCACAAACCAAACAGGTTTTTTTATAAAATATGGAGCGGTTAAGAAGAGGCAAAAAAAACTGATCCAAAAATGGTTAATCGAACCACTTTTCGTACCAATTTTAGAGTTTTACTAAAATATCTAATCATAAACCACTAAACTAGACCGGACGGTTTAAACACTTCCCTACCCTAAATCAACTTGGCCTCTATCTTCAATTTTCCTTCTAGACTTCTCTTCGACATTTCTTTATTCCATACTTCTCTTAGACATTCCAGACCGGACGACTTTAACATTTCGATGAAGCGACGCGAGGCGAGCAAAACTGCAGCAGCAGCAGGCGAGGCGAGCCAGGGCATGTTAGGGTATATGTATAAATACATATAGATTGAAGATCGGTTTAGTATTAAGAATGAGGGACTAAAGTGTAAATAGTGAGAAGTATAGGCTATAAATAGAAGAAGGTTGTAACGACATTACCTACCTTGAAATAAAAATCTGATTTCACTTTCTTAGTTTGTAAGCAATCTTTAGTTTGCTTTCTGTTATTGATCTGGAGATCATAACATGGTATCAGAGCTATTCCTTCATGCGATTTCATTCGTCACGAGGTGATTTCTGTGTTTCCATTACTGCATTTGTACTCTGTTTCTGCAATTTAGTTCGCCAGTCGATCGTGATAGATTGCGAGTGTTTATCTGCTGTGATTCTGCTGGTATTAGTCGATTTCTGTTCTGTATTCATCCGCATCTCGATTCTGTTCTGCTGTTGGTATTCTATCTGCAATGGATGAAGGTACTGCAAGCTTCTTTAACAAGAAAGTATCAAGATTGGAAGGAGAGCAAAACTTCCAGTCTTGGCGGCAGCAAGTCCTTCTAGCTGTTAGAGGTCACAACTTGGAGGCACACCTGTATGGAAATGCCACAGTTCCACCTACACTTCCTGGAGATGATGGAGAGCCTATACCAAATCCAGACTATCAGAAGTTTATCCAAAAGGACAGCTCGTTGGCGTCGTGGATGCTGGCATCGGTCTCGTCTCAGCTCAGTCGTAGCCTGGTAGGATGTATGACAGCTTCTTCCATCTGGTTGAAGCTTCATAGAGACTTTTCTTCATCCTCTACCACAAGGATAATGCATTTATATGATAGATTAAAGGTGCGAAAGTTACCTCATCAGTCAATGAGGGACTACTTGACCTTGATTCAATCGGCATGTGACAACTTGGCTAGCTGTGGTCATCCGATTGAAGAAATGCAGCAAATCTCCATAATCCTTAATGGTGTCAAGGGACAATTCGATAATGTAGTGTCGGTAATTCACACCAGTAGGAATCTGTATGATTTGGCCTCCATCAGTTCTATTTTGCTTGATGCAGAAGCTAGATTAGGTGATATCTTGTTTGACAGCAGCATTACTGCGAATGTGGCTATGAATCAGGCTTCAGTGTTGAATAATGGAAGCTCATCATCTCAATCAATAGAGGATCCAGTTGCCACTAACAATGCTCTGCCCAGTAGCATGACAGGTCAAGGTACATCACAGCAACAATCGTCTCAAGCTAACAACTCATCATTTGGTAATGGACGTGGTCGTGGGAGAGGCTATGGCTCTAATCGACCTCAGTGCCAACTCTGTGGGAAGTTTGGGCATCTAGTTCACAGATGCTATCACAGAGTCAATGCCAATTTCACAGGTGTGACAGATCCTGCAAATGTCAATCAACCAAGTGTAAATCTCAGTTCGTCACAATGGGAAGATCCTGTGGAATTGCATCAGCCTAGTTCCTCTACTCATTCATATTCATCAAACTTGTCTCAGCCTCAGCATACTGCTGTGTTCCCATCGGCCAGTCCTATACATCAGCCTTCATTCGCTCCACATCAGGTGTATTCTCATTCATCTTATCAACCAAGTTCTCAAACTACATTTCAGAATATTGTTCCGTTCTCTGGTTTGCCTGCTGCTAATGTCATGCCACAACAACTGCCTTATCAGCCTGTGTATCAGTCCTATCCTCATGCGTTTCAAAACACTTCTTCTGTGCCATCTGGAGCTGCTTCATTTACATCTGGAAGCGTGTACAATTTGGACACACGGTCCTTGAATGGCAGTCCTTAGGTGAATTTAGCGTCTGTTGCACCTGTCATTCAAAATGACTCCAGCTGGTTTCCAGACTCAGGTGCTACCAATCACCTGACGAATATGCATCCAAGTCAATTCCAAGCATGTGCTCCGTATTCTGGACCAGGTAAGGTAGTTGTAGGCAATGGCTCTTCCTTAAACATAGCTGCTATAGGTTCTGCCTGTCTTCCATCTGTCTCTCGGCCCTTGCAACTTCATAACATGCTGTTTACTCCCGGTGTTACTAAAAATCTTCTTTCTGTGTCACAGTTCGCCAAGGATAACGATGTATTTTTTGAATTCCATGCTTCTCACTGTGTCATCCGTGATTCGAAGACACGCCAAGCATTACTCAATGGTCATGAGTGTTCGGGATTGTATAGACTAGATTTGAATTAGTTTAGGAATAATCGTACAATGCAGACTAGTTCGAATGTCTCTACTACTGTCAATCTACCTTCTGTTTCTCCTATCAGTATACCTTGTAGTTTGATTTCTGGATATTCTGAAGTTTCCAATAATAAAACTAGTACTACAGATTCTGTCTCCATGTGTTCTAACGCTATTGATAATACAATTGAGATTGTTATTGATTCTTCAAGTAACTCTAATCTAATTACTTCTGGTGGTACATCTCAGACAGCAATAGAATGCTTGGTTGCTGCCTTAAAATCAAAAGATTCAGCTCAGCTCTGGCACATGAGGCTTGGACACCCTTTGTCCAAGATTCTCACCAATTTTCTAAGGCTACACAATCTCCCTGTCAAGCATGACATTTCCTTATGTCAAGCCTGTGCCATAGGCAAGAGTAAGAAGTTGCCTTACTCATTATCTACCACTGTCTATGTGCATCCTCTAGAACTGATTCAACTAGATGTTTGGGGTCCAGCTGCGTGCTCTTCCAATGGTAACAACTACTATCTAAGCATTGCTGATGCATTTAGTAGATATACATGGATTTATTTCTTGCCTAAGAAGAGTGATGTTACTAAATACTTTGTTGAGTTTCATAAACTAGCAGAAAAACAGCTCAGCTATTCATTGAAGGCGGTACAGTCGGATGGAGGTGGTGAATTCAAATTTCTTGACACTTATATTCCTCAGTTTGGAGTGCATCATAGGATCACATGCCCTTACTCATCTCAGCAGAATGGGATTGTCGAAAGGAAGCATAGGCATGTGGTCGAGCTTGGACTGACCCTGTTAGCTCAATCTTCGGTACCTCTTCATTAGTGGTCTGATGCATTCTTTACGGCATCATTTCTCATTAATAGGTTGCCCTCATCTAGTCGTAGGAACTTATCTCCTCATGAATGTCTGTTTAAGACAGCACCTGATTACTATTTTCTTAAGGTATTTGGCTGTCTTTGCTTTCTGCATCTCAGACCCTTTAATAAACACAAGCTTGCTATGCGTTCGGAACCGTGTGTGTTCTTAGGCTATTGTGCAAAGTATCAAGGGTACAAATGTTTGTCAGCCTCTGGACGTGTATACACTTCTAGGAATGTTACATTTCATGGACAAACCTTCCCTTTTGCTGATTCAAAAGGGAGTTTCTTTACTTCTTCTGCACCTACTAAGAACTATACATCTGCTCCATTTTTCATTCCATGTGATGCTGTTTTTAATAATAGATCATCCGAGCTTGATATGACTGATTCTGTTACTTTTCCCCAGTTAACTCCTCCATTTGACAATAGAGATTCTAGTTCATCTCCTAATGTGTCAAATCTGCAGTCGAATGAAGCTGATAACAGGGATCATGATGCTGTGAGAAATGTCTCACCTGATTTGGATGTTTCATCTAGAGAGGTAAGATGTTCTTCTGATCTACCTGGTATACCATCTGTTACCTATAGATTACAAGGGTCTAGTCTTGTTCCAATCAATGATAGACTGCCCGATGCATCTATTGAATCTACTGTTGTTGTTCCTCCCTCTGTTGTTGTTCTTCCCTCTCGTCACAACTCTGCTGTATCTGGTAATGTGCACCCTATGACGACCAGGTCGAAAACTAACTCCTCTCTTCAAGGTTTACTTATGTCTGTGGAATCACAGGATGCCTTGGTCAATGATGAACCCAAGTCTATTCATCAGGCTCTCAACTCCTCTCACTGGAAAGCTGCAGTTGAAGAGGAATTTGCTGCATTGCAAGACAATAAGACATGGTCGATTGTGGAGCTGCCATCTGGTCGTATTCCCATAGGATGTAAGTGGCTGTTTAAGATCAAGAAAAATGTTGATGGCACCATTGCTAGATACAAAGCCAGGTTAGTTACAAAAGGGTTCTCTCAGAAACCTGGGTTTGATTTTCAAGATACATTCAGTCCTGTTGTTAAAGCTGCTACGGTAAGGATTGTGTTGTCTCTTGCTCTGTCACACAAGTGGAATCTTAGACAGATTGATATTAATAATGCGTTCCTTCATGGAGAATTGACAGAGGAGGTGTTTATGCTTCAACCACCTGGGTTTGAACAAGTTTCGTCATCAGTTGTTCCTCTTGTATGCAAACTAACAAAAGCTCTTTATGGTCTTAAACAGGCTCCTCGTGCGTGGTTCGAAAAACTCAAATGTTTTCTGGTTTCTCAGCTTGATTTTCATGTATCCATTCCTGATAGCTGCTTATTCATCAGGACAACAGGTAAGTCTTCTGTTTTTCTCTTAGTATATGTAGATGATATAGTGGTCACTGGTCCATCTGCGTCTGATATCTCGGATGTTATTATTGCAATAAATAAAGAATTCAAATTGAAGGATCTGGGAAGTCTGAGTTATTTCCTTGGCATGGAAGTCATAGCCACAGATGATTTTTTGCTGTTAAACCAAAAGAAATATGCTCAGGAGTTAGTTGATCGTCTTGGTCTGTCTGATGTTTCTGGATTCTCTACTCCTATGACTGGTTCTTACTTGTCAAAAACAGGTATGGTGAATTCTTCTGATATGTTTGATGATGTGACTCTGTATAGGAGTACAATTGGTGCCTTACAACACATATGTGTGACTAGGCCAGACATTAATTTTTTTGTAAACAAGATGAGTCAGTTTATGCAAACTCCAAGTGTTGGACATTGGAAAGTTGTCTTACATGTAGTTAGATATCTAAAAAATACTATTGATCATGGATTAATGTTTCGGACAAATGTATTTCCTATGAAAGGAATATCTCTGACTTCATTTGCTGATGCAGATTGGGGAGGAGATGTTAGTGATCGGAAATCCATCTCAGGACATTTTCTACTGCTGAATGGGAACCCGATAATATGGAGCTCTAAGAAACAAACCATGGTGGCTAGATCGAGTGCAGAGGCAGAATTTCGTGCCATTGCAAATGCAGTTTGTGAGATTATTTGGGTGAAGTCATTGCTCACTGAAATGGGGCTGAGTCTTTCTTCTGTGTCCACGGTGTGGACTGATAGCACAAGTGCTGCTGCATTGTCTGAAAATCCAATACAACACTCGAAAATGAAACATGTTGAGATAGACTTGTTTTTTGTCAGGGAAAAAGTGAATTCTGGTCAAGTGTTGGTTAATTTTGTTCCTTCCAATGATCAAGTTGCAGACATATTAACTAAGCCACTAACAGAGAAGTTGTTTGTACCGTGTAGGAAAAAGCTGGGTGTGTTCTCTGTGGAAGAGCTGACTTGTGATAGGATGGTTGTTCAAAATTCTTTCACAGCCTTGTCTGAGGTAATTGAGTAATTCAATCCTTGTCATCTATATGTTGAGATATCTGTAATGTATAGTTAGATGATGTGGTTATTCATGAGTTTACTAGATCATTGTTTATGTCTATATGTGTTGTGTTTGTTCGTGCTGGTGTTAGTCAGGAGTGTGTTTTCTGTTATATGTCATGTCTTTCTGCATATCTTGTCAATATTTCTTGGCTCATTTATCTCATCTGTCATTGCTGAACTAGTAATGAGTATTGCTTAGAAATTCATACTGTGTGTTATGCTATGATCATGTATGGTGTTGTTCTCTGTTTGTTCAGCTTGTATTCTATGGTTGCCTTCTGTTGTCTTCTTGATCAGCTCTGTAATAGTCCTCTCTCGAAAAAAAAATAGATTAAAAAGAAAGCAAAATGCAAAGCATTCGAGTTCTGTCATGGAATGTGATCTTGGTATATATCATGGCTTGATTCCAAAAACAGAATCAGTTTAAAGAAAACGTCAAGATACTTTAGACTGATTCTTGAGGAAGAAAAGAAAAGGGCTAAAACCCTTCAGTCATGATTAAAAGAAAAGGGCTCAAACCCTTCTACCAAGGACAAATAAAATCAAAGGAAAACAAGTGATGAACAGAATGATAACATCAAGAGATTGGTCAGGTAAGCACAGAGTTTGAACAGTGGACAACTGCTTAGGCAGTCTGGATTCTTGATGAACAATCTAGTTGGATATGTACTGCATGTTTGATAGCATATAATGCATCTGTGGATATCTGATAATGCTCATTATGTGTTCAAACAATTGAGTTGATATATCTGAGCTGTGAAAGATTGAAATGCGTATGCTGAGAAATGTGACAATATGATTGGAAAATATCATGATCTGTTAATATCAGAAGGTTCAAATGTTGTAGATATATGGCATAGTTCAAGGATGTCCAGTAAATTCAGGGATAACTGATGTCTATAGCTATATGTTGAGATGTTATCTTCATATAGAAGAATGGCAAAGGTATGTTGAAGCTGTCAGGTTGAACAGAAGGTGTAAAAGGGTGTTTTCAAGATAATCTGATGGTGTGATGTCAAGAAAGCTCAGGCAGCTCAAGAAGCTCAGCTCTTAGATTTTTGTGAATCGGATCTGCTGTAGAAAAGGAACTAGGAACTGGATCTTGGATGGGGAATGTTAGGGTATATGTATAAATACATATAGATTGAGGATCGGTTTAGTATTAAGAATGAGGGACTAAAGTGTAAATAGTGAGAAGTACAGGCTATAAATTCTGAAGGCTGTAACGACATTACCTACCTTGAAATGAAAATTTGATTTCACTTTCTTAGTTTGTAAGCAATCTTTAGTTTTCTTTCTATTATTGATATGAAGATCATAACAGGGCAGCAGCAGCAGCAGCAAGGCAACTTAAGGTAAGACAACCACCATTTGATGATGCTTATGCTTGATGCTTCGATAGGGAATGTTCTGCCTCGATTTGAGACCCGATTTCAGTGCTAAAGCTCGATTTCCTCTTCGGTACTCACTGCTCCATATAAGGTTAGATGTCCAAACCTCGTCTTCTTCATTCAATTTTATCTACCATATCGATTGTGTGATGAAAGATTGGCTACTTTCTGTATAGGTAGTGTCTCATTTCAATGTATTTTGGTTCCTGTTCTTGTTCGGTAATTCTTTGTTTTGGATTCGCTTACACGCCATTTAACTTATGTAATCATGTTCTTGTTGTTCGTTCTTCTCTGAAGTTTCATGGTAATGGATGGAATGGACACAAATTGGGAGAAACAACCGAATTGGATTTTTTTGCAATTATATATATATAAAGGTTTGTGTGAACTGATTCTGAATCAGTTTTTGAACCGGTTTAGAACAGGTACGGTAAATCGGTCAAAATCTAGAGCGGAAAAAAATTGGAGTGGTAAACCGTACCTCTTTAAAATGTGGTAAAGGTATGGTTCTGAACCGGTTCGACCCCGAACTGGTTCATGCCCAACCCTAGTCTCCATTGATGCTGTCGGAGAGATCGGTCTGGATGTTGATATGGATGTCGTCACGGTCAGTGTCTCTCGTGGCGAAGTTGGAGAGGTCGACACCCTTCATAACTCCTAGTGCAATTATAATCGATTTCAGTTCTTCCATCGACGACTTCACCGATGACTTCAGTTCTTCGACCGATGCTTGGAAGCGGTCGTTGTCGATTGCAATCTGGTCCGCTATTTTAGTTAATTTGGTGTTAGCCATCGATTGCAGATATGAGGCACTGATACCAATGATACGAGTCGACAAGAGGAATCGTGGAACATACAGAAATTTAAAGAGGAGGAGAGATAAAAGGGAGAGATAATGATCTTCATAGACATTACCCATATATATAGATCCTACGACTATATAAGCCCTATTAGGCCATTTTACTTGTAGCTCAAGTAATTCTACTAATTTAAACTATGGCACGTGTCATAAAAGAATGAAAGATAAAGAGTCTTCAACTTCAACTTCAGTAAATGAGTCTTCAGGCCAGAATATTTCATTCAGAAAAGGAATTGACTCCCCATTTTTTTTCTTTTTCACCAAATGTGTGCCATCTGTAAAGGAGAAAGGATACATTGTACGATTGTGCCAGATACCCTAAAACCAGTGAATTTGGAATTGTTCCCTGAATAAATTCGTTCAGAATGTACAAATGTTAGTAGATGCTCTCAAATAGCAACCAAAGATGGTAAACACTAATCACATACAATCTACATGTTCAAATTATAGCAGATGAGTAAGCTCTTGATATCAGTGAAGAAATGACAGAAACTATGTACCAAGGATAATCTCTTCACAAAGGAGTTTTAGATCGTTATATATTATCTTCCACATAGCTAATGAGATTTAACACCATGATCCAACAGTGGATGTTAAATCTTTAAAAGGAATACACTTTGAAGTTTGAAAATTCTTCAATTCCAAAGACTCTTTCAACAGAGAAGGATGGGAGGTCTTTGCTTTCAAATGTATAGCTTCTGTTTATTCCAACTCTACTTACCTCGTGGTCCCCGTTACCTGATATTCTCATCAAATGGAAAAAAAGTGCATTGTAGGACTTGAACCATAAAAAACGAGTTAAACATGCAACTGAGTGTCATCAGCAAGCACTGTAATAATATTGACCATTGAATTGCTAATGCTAATAATTACCTAATGGACAATACACTCTTATAACAAATCAGCATGAATTCATATAGGTATTTCGTTGAACAGGTGACGTTACATAATCTGTTTCCAAATACAAAATACACAAAGCAACCATTTCTTGAAACTGTAACGAACAATTCCAACCTGAGGAAGAAACGATCATGAGGACTTCATCGTTAAGTTCATTTATTAGTAGCTTTCTGTGAATTAAAAGTTAATCCGACCCCATTCTCTGTTACAGCTGGTTAGATTAGTCTGTTCGAATAGTAGTAAATCATGCACGAATAGTATAAAACCCTAGCCCTATTTATATATGTATAGGTTGTCTAGGTGGTGTCCAATACCTGCAGAAAATAAACAAACATTTCTATATTATCTCCATATCTTTCTCTCATTCTTCTTACGTTGTCTTCTTCCTTCATTCCAACATCTTGTCTCCCTCTTCTCTATCTTTTGTAATAACTTCTTCCCCTCTCCGACATTCTCCTTCCTCACTCATGTACGATGTCTCCAAGCCTCATCCAAGTATTTGGACGTATCAATTGGTATCAGGGCCACCATTGCTGCCGATTAAAGCTTCCATCTGCAGTTGACGACACTCGCACGCAATGGAATGCATGGTGTTTTGCAAAAAATATCACACCACAAGAGAAACTTGACTTGGGCGCTTGGTGGTATAGAGGTAGCGGTGATCAAAAAAGAATGTTAGACTGAATTCCTGACAGGACCAGCTCGAGACCAGCCCATCTAGGACCGAGACCGAGTGAGTTTTTTTTTTCCTTCAAAGTCTCGGTCTTTTTTCTCGAAAGCCCGATTAGGACCGGCCCATACCGAATTTACTATGCAACCCATAAAACGAATGATGTATGTTGGAATTATGGGAGAAAATGAACTTTGTTTAGAACTTTGTATGTTTATTACTTGGTTAATTTGTTACTTTGTAATTTTTTTACTTTGATTCCAATGATATTTGTATTTGGACAAATTCCTTTTTTATTTTTTCCGGAGGGGGGGGGAGATTCGGTCCAGGGCCGAGACCGGTCCGAGTCAAGAAAGACCGACTCGGGCAGACTTTTTTGGCTGAGGTCAGTCTCGGTCCTGCAGAAGGCAAGACAGAAATTTATGTCTCGGTCTTACCTTCAGGACCGGCCCGTCCATGATCAGACCTGTATGGAGGAGTCAACCCTCCACAGAAACACGGTCGACCGTTCTCTGAACCTTTGAACAGAATCTTGTCCGCCAACAATCGTGCCCAGGAAGCTAGCAATCTCACCCAAGAGTCACCGAATCTCTTTTCAAGAGTCCTTTGAAGAGCTGAAGTCAATGATAATTGAACTAGCAGCTATGTGGGGTGTCAACCTCTCACAATTCTTCAAGAGAGACATCGACCGTAAGGATATCAAGGTCAACATCCAAACTGACCTCTCTGACAACGTCAATGGAGACTATGACTGCACCGACCATGGGAACATCCAGGTCGACATCCTCCATGCCATGTCCGACGAGGATAGCTAGACCGACACCCTTTCGATCATCTCTGATGAGTATATCCAGATTGACATTGTCCGTATGACCAACGAGAGGGTAACCGGTTCTCACCCGATCCGAGACATAGAATTCTCTGTCTCGCATATGGTTCATGTTGTTTTTCATAATTCTAGAGATAAATAAGGAGAGAATTGAGAGTTTAAGGCAATAACTAATGAGAAAATCATCTTAGCATTGCTTAAAATTGAAAATTACATGAGAGGTAGGTGACTATATATAGTAGTATCTAGGGACTTATGTGAAGATGTCCAAAACATTAGGACTACCCTAGAATACTCTAGAACACTTCTAAACCATAGATCCTAACATTCCCCTTTCTAGTTTAACCTTCTAAAGTTTTTAAAAAAAACTATAAAAACATTGATCCTAACACTTTTTAACTTGAATGATGCACTTGAAGCTTGAAGAATTATGGCTCCACTTGTATGGCACGACTGAAGCATCGTTGCTGCACTATAGGTGCATTGGAGGTACACTGCTGAGGATGGCTGAGGCATTAGGCACAACAAGAGCACGCATGAAGCACTGGAGATGCACACGCCTGAAACACTGATTGCACTGCACTGACACGACTAAGGCACGACAGATGTACGGCTGGGGCACTAGAAATGCACTGAAGCTGCCCTGGAGCTGAAATCAACCAAGCACAGGTCTGCTTGTCTTCCAAGGAGAACTGAGCACAGGTCTGCTCGTCTTCCAAGAGGAACCGAGCACAGGTCTGCTCGTTTTTCAAGGGGAACCGAGCACAGGTCTGCTCGGAAGATGATTCAGTTGCTGTGAAGTCGGTTTTGAAACTACGAACTTGGAGACTCTATTGACTTACTCTTCTCGAGGTCTCAAGACTCAATTCTCGCAGCTCTCACGACCTAGCATAGGCACAACTCGAATCACCTGTTTGTTGAAATGTAGCATAGGTTTGAGCACATGTCTGCTCAAATCGAATCAACATTTCAGCAAATCGAATCAACATTTCAGCATATGTGTGTAGATGATAGTTGCAGATGTGAAGCACTGATAGCCACAGAAGCTATGAATCAGCAGCAAAGTAAAAACGAATCATCGAATTAGCAACTACAACAACATGACTCAAATCAGAACATCTTCAGTCGGTTTCTGATCTTCAGGATTCTAATTCAGTGATTGCATTAAGAAGCGTTTCAGTGATGGAAAAATGCAGCATCTAATTCAGCATTCTGATTCAGTGATTACTATAAGAAGTATTTCAGTGATGGAGAAATGCAGCATCTAAATCAGCATTCTGATAACCACAGTAGAAATGATCGCAGCACCAGTACAATAGAAATGATCGCAACAGAAATGGACAGTATCTAATGCAGCAGTGCTGAGCTCCAGCTACAAGAGAACACAACACCAGTAGACCGAAATGATTCACAGCATAATCAACTCGAAATGAATCGCAGCATTGCAGCAAAATCACCGCAGCATCACAGAATGAAAAAACGAACAACATCACAAGTATTTCAGCACAGCATAATCCAATCGAACAGAGCAAGCAGGATCACAGCATAAATGAACTGAAACAAACACAGAATCATCAATTATTAGCTTATCTGCTTTTATCAGCTGCTAATTGAAGATTGCTTGAAGAAATGACAGGAGAATCGTTGAATCGCTTGAAGATTGCTTGAAGAAATTGCAGCAGAAATCGTTCGGTTCTGCAGATTTCTTGGAGAAATCGATGGAGTTGAACTCGATTTAAGCTAAAATCTGAACTAGGTTACTTGTGATTGCTTGAAGAAGTCGCTGTAATTCCAATCAGAGAAGACACTTGCGCGCGGGAAGTTCAACTTGCTACAGGAGCTGAAGAACAGAGAAGCTTTCCAACCGAATTTCCAACTGAATTTTCCAACTAAATCCAAATTCGGTCCCTGATCTTGTAGCTCTGATACCATTTCATCATTCTAGAGATAAATGAGGAGAGAATTGAGAGTTTAAGGCAATAACTAATGAGAAAATCATCTTAGCATTGCTTAAACTTGAAAATTACATGAGAGGTAGATGACTATATATAGTAGTATCTAGGGACTTATGTGAAGATGTCCAAAACATTAGGACTACCCTAGAATACTCTAGAACACTTCTAAACCATAGATCCTAACATTGTTGTCCAATGCAAGGTCGCCTATGACCTGCCTAAGCTCGTTGAATACCTCAAGCGTCTGGCAGAATCAGACCACATTTTTTATGGATTTGAACACGACTTGCAGATGGGGAACTCCTTGATCGATATATATATATGTGAAATCTGGAAGTTTGGAAAGCAGGTGCAAGGTGTTCGATAATATAAATGAGAAGGACACCCACAAGGTGTTTAATGAATTAATTGAGAGGGATGTGATCTCCAACCCTCGGTTACCCCTACCCCCAGCTAAACCGCCAGCTGTGGAAGAAGGAGAAATTGTTGAGGAAATTGATATGAACCAGGACTAAGAGAAGGAAGTAGTTGGCGAAAGTGACGGAGCACTTAAAGATCAAAGCGAGGTCTATGATTTTCAAGATTTGGAGAACAAACTGGAATCATCGTTACAAATGTTAGAGTCAAACTTGTCAAAGGGCAATAAAGTGATAAACAAGGCTAACAACTATAGGTGACAACTCTGTAAGTCATTGGATGTCGGGCTTGAGGACAAGGTCATTGTCTAGGTGGGATGTAATGTTACGGGCCGGTTAGATTAGTCGGTTCAATATCTTGTCTCCCTCTTCTGTAACAACTTCTTCCCCTCCCCGACATTCTCCTCACTCAAGTACGGTGTCTCCCAACCCCGTCATATATTGTATCAACTAATTGTTACAAGTCAAATGGAAGAGTTCATCCCAACAAACTTGTCTATTAGGTGGAAGAACTCATTTAGTTTATAAATACCACAATGATTGCCCATATAACCAATGTGGTACAAGTCTCATACCTTGCAATGGGTATAGACCATAACATTCGTCCCCCATTAAGGAGACCACCGTCCTCGTTGGTCACTGTTACGTGGGTCATAGTTGACTTTTTCTAGGCTACCACTTCAAGGTCTGACTCTGATACCAATTGTTACAAGTCAATGAGTCTAAGTCCCATACCTTGCAATAAGTATAGACCATAACATTCGTTTTCCTTTAAGGAGACCAACGTCCTCATTGGTTATAGTCACGTTGATCACGACTAACTTTTCTACGCCACCACTCTGTGAAACCACCACTCCAAGTCCTTGTTGATCATGACCACGTTGGTCACCACTGACTTTTTTCAGATCACCACTCTGTGGCCACCACTCCAAGGTCTGACTCTGATACCAAATAGAAGAGTACATTCTAATAAATTAATCTATTAGATTGGAGAACTGGAGAACCAATTTAGCTTATAAATAGCACAATGATTGTCTGTACAACCAATATGGTACAACTCTCGTACATTGCCATAAGTATAGACAATAGTATTCTCTACTAAGGAAAGAACCGCGAAATGAAAAATGGCGTGAAGAAGAAAATAGAGACGAAGCTTCAGAACGTAGATAGACAGAGGACTGAACTTGAGAATCTCTGCAGAATTCTGCGAAGCACAATCTATGAATGGTGAAGATGAAGCGGTAAAAACTAAAAATACCGAAAATTTTGGAATTATATGATGATGGGTCATAAACTTGAAAAGACGAATATAGCCTTAGTAGATACTTTTATTACGGCTTTGTCTCCTGCCACGTTTATTCACAAACTTTATGAACATAGAGAGCCCTAATCGAAGCGAGAGGCTCCATTTTTCTCAACTGAATCTTGCTCGAAATCAGTTGGATTCAAGGTTAGGATTCTCTAACTTAGCGAAGCTTACACTAATCTTGTCATCTAAATTTTTTTTTTTTTTTTTTCCTTTGGATTGGAATCGTTCGATCTTAGCAATTCCAATTGGTAGTTTCAGTTTCACCAATTTACAGCTGTAGATATGGCGAGTGCTGTAGACGCTTCGGGAGAGCCGATCCCAACATCGGCGGTGTTAATGGCTTCGGCTAAGCATATCGGGACGAGATGCTACGCAGAGAATTTGGACTTCCTCAAATGCAAGAAGAAGGACCCGAATCCGGAGAAGTGTCTGGACAAAGGCCGCGAAGTCACTCGCTGTGCCCTTACACTGTAAGAATCTCTTCTCTCTGACATTTAGAGATCAGAAAATTATTTTGCATCGCTGATTGAGAGAATTATTGTTGTTTTGGTTTTATGTCCTGCAAATATCGGAAATTTATGTGATATCACTTTGCTGATTGGAGTATTAGTGTTGATGTGGTTGGTTTCAGTACAATCTTATCAGCATTCCGTGGACTTAAATTAAAATGTGTATAGTCTTATGAGTCCAGTTAGCTTACAGTGCTCTTAAAAGGTTTCAATGAAATCTGTAGACAATCGTTGATTGGGTAGTTACTGAACTTGCTTTCAGTTGGATGGTAGACTCTGTTCGTACGATTGAGTAGTTTTGCAAACTAAATCAGTATGAAGCATCTTCAGTTGCCACCCCAATTAAAGACAATATTGGTGTCAGTAGTTCTTTTGTGGGATGTTAATAATTTCTGTGACTTATTTCTAGAAGAATAGAAACATAAGATGAGCTAATTGGTCTATCTGACAAGTGTTACTGCAGTTAGAGGTATTGCTTTAAATATAATCGTTATCATGTATTTTACATGCAAAGGACAAGGGAAAATATTGGAACTTAATATTAGTTCTTAATTGCTCATTGTGAGAGTAGGATTTAGATTTTGTGTATGAACTGGAGCTAATAGAACATCAGATCCAGAAAGGGATATGGTATGTAGATTATATAAATTATCTTGTATGAAACTTAATGGATATTGCAAATATCAGAAATAATACTGATAATGCTCTGCTGGTTGAGGGATTAGTGTTGGTTTGGTTGGTTTTCTTACAGTCCTTTCTGCATTTTGTGGCACTGAAATGGGTGTAGTTTTAATTTTATTAAGTCTAGCTAACTTACACTACAGTACGGTGCTCTTCAATGGTGTCAATAGTTCTTTTCCAGTTTAGTGATGACTCAGAAAAATTTATTATGAGTAGAATAGATACATATAATTGGCTATCTAACAAACTTTACTGCACCAATTATATGTTTTTAGTGTTAGAGCTGATCACTTTCAGTTTAATTGTGATCTAATAGGACTCTTAGTTCTCAAATTATGTGTCTAGGGTTAATATAACATGGAGATTTGGGAAACTGTGGTTGGCATCTAGCATTATATAATTTCTGCAATGTGTTCATTTGATGTTCATGAAATGTGTGGAGGGAACTGAAGACACTCGAATAAACTCCATCAGTTTGCCAATCTCATTGTGTTAATTCTTTCATGCTATCCAAATTCGACATCGGTATAGATATTTCATTCCTTTGGAAGGTGGATACTGTAATTGGGAACTGATGTGTTAATTTTTTCTGTAATCTAGTAAATAATGGACAACATTCTATGAGTGGTGTCTTTTGTTTCGTTGTTCGTATGGCTGATACATTTCTATCAAATGAAGTACTTGAGGGCATCAACCACTGCAGTTTAGTCTAACCACACTTATTACTGATCTCTCAAAGCTAAACAGGGTGAATATGGGTTCTTTCTTTGAGTTGAATGAAGCCAGAACGTCAGTACTAGGTGTCCTATTATGCTTTTGATGGATCTTATGCTCAGGTTCCTCCTGCACTCGGGCGTTTCACACCAATATGTTCTCGATATTTTAGCATTCTGCTATTCAAAATGTCTAATGATTCGTTTTTCAAAATGTTGTGCCTTGTTGTTTCATTCAACATATCCATAGAATGTAGTTTTTTTTTCTTGAGTTGAATGAAGCCAGAATGTCAGTACTAGGCTTCCTATTATGCTTTTGATGAATCTTATGCTCAGCTTTCTCCTGCACTCAGGCCTTGCACATCCGTATGTTGTAGATTTTAATTATCGTCCTACTAATCAAAATGTCTATTGCTTTGCTTTCTAAATCTCATGCTTTTTTTTTAATTCACCTTTAACACACAAGCTTCTATGATTATCCCTTTCCATAGGCCAATAGGGTCAATGGTTCTGTCACATTCAATTGAAGGAAATCATGCACTGATGTTTTCCACTCAATTGAAGTATAGGTTCGTAAGTAAACATGTCGCAATGCATGTATGTTAGGTTGTGAGGATGGTATTATCCTTGTCTGCCTACTTAGCTATTGAAATTTGTGACCTAAACATAGTCTGTCTAAGCTTGATTACGAAGTTGCTGATTGGTTGTAATTTATGTAAATTGTTTTTGTTGATCTCCTGAACATTTATACATTGATCTCTCTCTATATCAATGACGTTTAGTTGGTTTCTCAAAGTTTTATAGTTTGCTCTATGGCTGTATTGCATTTTGGTCATCTAGTTTGTGCGTAATAACCTTGTAGCATGCACGATATGTATATGCATATTCATTTAAATGACATTCCCTAAATTGGCCATTTGGCTTGAGCTTATTCTTGTTCTGTAGGTTGAAAGATCTTCACCAGAAGTGCACCAAAGAGATGGATGCTTATGTGGGTTGCATGTATTACTACACAAATGAGTTTGACCTTTGCCGCAAAGACCAGGAAGCATTCGAGAAATCTTGTCCGCTAGAATGAATGATACTGGATTATTGGATAATTTGGTGCAATAAGCATATGCCATGGACTAACATTTTTAACCTTCATTATGGTTGAATTGCTTCCCTTTTGTATTATGTTTGTTGATGGTGAAATTCCAAGAGATGAAAGACATTCGGGGAATGGCCGATTTCCATTGGATGGATATGTGGGGATTTTGTTGATGCACTTCTACCCTCTGCTTATTACTCTGTTCAGTTTTCGGCTAAAGAGGTAGGGTTGACGTACTAAAAATTAAATCACACTTTAAATATACTAGCATGTGCACGTGCACGTTGTTGGTTGTGTCTGAGGTGTTACGATGGTATGATTTGACCGTTCTGACTTATAGGATAATACAAGAAAAGTACGATAATTAAACATTTGATTAAAATATTATTGATATAAAATTAAATTTAATTTGCATGAAATAATGAAATAAAATTTGAAAATTATAATTATTTTAAAGAAATTGCTTGAGCGGCCGGGAGCATTACTAAAGGAAATTTCGGTCGCTTGAGCAATTTTTTATAAATAATTATAAATTTTATTTCATTATTTCATGTAAATTAAGTTTAGTTTTATATCAATAATATTTTAATCAAATGTTTAATTCTTGTACTATTTTTGTATTATCCTAGAAGTCAGAACAGTCGAATCATACTATCGTAACACCTCACACACGACCAACAACGATGGTGTGCACGCGTGTAGCGTAGTCTATTATAATCATTAGGGAAATACACTTTAGTGGATTAAAAAACTTTTACTTAAAGTATTTTTTCAATTGTATATGTATAAGACATATATTTACATGTTATGAAGTTACAACCCTTTATTTACTATTGTAATGACACATATATATATAATTCAATTTTTTCTATAATTATTCAATGAGTAGTCTATAATAACATATAGTGATACAAAATAACATTAATAGTCAACGAAAAAAACAATTTAAATTAAGAAATATTGCAGAAAATTAAGATACACAGTTACTTTCTTAATAATTTAAGAGTTCATTAATCTATATAATAATGTAGACTAAATTTCGAGTATTTATACATGAAATTTCTTTGAAATCACATTTTTTAACCAAAACTTTTGTTCTTAACTGCGTGGTGTCACGTGATAAAATAATATATAACTGATCGTGACTAAAACTTGGTCAAAAAAATATATGTCGACGTTTTACAAAGTTTGACTTTGCTTTTGTTTATAGTCATCATAATATTAAGCCGTACTGAAAACAGTTTACGAGACATTTGAAAATGTAAGAAAACATTTTTGTGATTTATTTAATATATTGAAATAAATGTTTTGGTTCATTTAAATAGTCTAGCAAGACTTCTGCATAAAAGCGATTACGCATAAAATCTAAACATATCAGTTTTGTGTCATTACAAAGTACATTAGGCTTAATAATCTAGAAAAAATAATTATTTGTGCATATGCATTCTAATACGGTCGCACAGTCTTGCGGCTTGCCCACCTTAACCAACTATTTTTTTTTCTCACGCTAGGATTTGAACCTGCGCACTTTGATACCAATATTTTTCGACGAATACCGACATCAATCTTTGATCATCGCCTTAGCCAATACCGACCAACTATTTTTTTCCGACATCCTCCGGATTTGAATCAACACATTTTGATACCAATATTTTCTGACGAATACCGACCTCAATCTTTGACTGTCACCTTAGTCAATACCGACCTTAATCTACTCGTGTTGATACACACATTTTTTGGCTTGAAGTCAATACCAACTTCTATCTACCCCGCTCTAAGAGTATTTTTTTTTGGAGTCGACAAGATTTGAAACTAGGCTCTTCGATATCATATAAGATTTCAAACGTACGCATTAACCAACTATCTCATGAATCTGAACTTGTGAGAATGATTTGGTATACATTTAAGATATCTTAACCTGCTCACTACCATTTCTATGAAACAACTATTACAAATCTACCGTGGCAACGTGAAGAAAATGTCAGTGATATTTTTTAAAAAAATAAAATGAAATTAGATATTTGATTAACTTATTCCTCATTTTTTTACTTTGATATTTTCAAACTTACGGTGTGTTAAGTGTTACTTATATTTTAATTTCAGATATATTTGAAAAAAAACTATACAATTTATTATTTGTTTGAATATTGATGTGCATGTGTATTATAAAGATTTATTAACTTTCAAGTTATGAGATTAAATTATGAAATACTCATACACTCTAAATTTAACAAACCCCAAAGAATCATTAATTTATGAAAAGTTAATTAATAAGAATTGTAGATAAACTATAAAAGTGATAGTATAGTGATAAAGTATTGTATTATAATAGCATAATCACAAATTAATTTTTGATTGGGATAACATTTTATAACAAAAAAAAATCACTTGAGTAGTTAAAGCAATAAATATAAGTTAAAGTGTATAGAAATATTTGAGTACTACTGAGCCAGCGGAAGAATGTGTTATTGTAATAGTGAAAGGTTTTGTGTTCTAGTGGTGTCTTTTTAAGAGATTTTCTATCCATAAATTACATTTAAGAATTTGGTGTAGAGATAAAATATGAATGACTGAAATAATCATTATATAATTAAATTAATTGAATTATTAACAGATAAGAGATATTTGTGTAATATCGATAATGACAGTTACAAAAATAACTCTGTGCTTTATAAATAGTATATATATATATGGATAGAATAATTAAAATTATAAAGTTAAAATATTATTCGAACTTTGTGCGATATGTATCTTTGTATCGATATATATTAATTTTATTAGAATTATGCGAACATGTATGTTTTGGGGTGTATTTTCTCCCTCCTAATATCAAATTAATTAATTTTCATTGGTCAATGTTAAATATATAATTCTCATTTCTAAGTGTTATGTCATGTAAATCAATTAAATGTTTTTAAAATCTTATCATTTATTATTAGGATAAGTTATAAAATCTTAATTATTTTTCTTTAATTCATGTGTATTTATGATTTTATTTCAAAAATATTGTATGAACAAACTTTTATTGATAATAAAATACATAAAATTATATTTTTTGAATAAAACGTATGCACATATTAAAATATTTCTATTACAAATTAAATTGACTACTTAAACATATAGTTATTTGTATTCAATAATTTTATTAAAATAATATTCACATATCAACATCACATACTTTATTATAATTACATTTTTTATTTTACATTTAACGCATGAATGAATAATAATATTCATATAAATTTTAACATTGTTAGAAATATATATTATATATTCATGAGTTTAACAATGTTTTTTCGATTAACAAAATAGATCAACTATAGTTTGTATAAAATACTTTGTTCTTCTTATTAAAATAAATAAATACAATATATTAATATTTTAACATTTTCTATAAGTATATGACATTAATAAAAGTTATAAAACTAAAAGCTAACTTAAAAGTATTATATGTACATTAAGATATTTTTTAAAATTTATAATTTTTTATTATATTTTTATAGACTCGATCAATTTTGTGATTGTTTTATAGATATTGTTACTATTGTATTATAAATAAAAGGGTTAATTAACTGAAACGTTACACATGTTTGCGCAAGTGACTAATAGGTTATAACTTGTGCAGGATGGTTACACATGTTTCAGCACGTGGCTAAATTGTCATTTTTACTGTTCACTGTTAAATATCACCGTTAGTATTTCCATGTGCACGATTTCCATGTGTCGTGCACGTGAGTTACTTCCAACCTTAACTTCCCAAAATGTCATTTATGTTCTATATTAGAAGACATTTCCATTCTTGAAGCAACATAGCGTTCCTTCGAAGATGAAGAAGGAACCATGGACTGGGTTCGGCCCCTCCCCTCAGCGAGAGCACTCGGCGTTTGTGCGTTCCCACTCTAGCATCCAAGATTCCTCCCGTTTAGTGTCAACACCCCGATTATGTTTCTGCGGTGAGATTTTGTCGGTCAAATGTGCGGGTACTTGGAAGAATTTTGGTCGTAGGTTTCATGGGTGTTCACATTTTGAGGTAATTGCACAATTTTGGTACCATGTTGTCCCTATTAGTTTGTTATGTTAGAAACTCTAATTTTGTTAAGAACTCTAATTTTAACATCTTGTTCCATTTTTGTGTTGTCTAGTCTGTACAAATGGGAAGATCCATCGATGTGTCAATATGGAAGAAACGTCGTGTTTAAGTTTCAAGGTGTAGAGGGACAGCTTCAATCAAAACTTGCGACTGCACATGCTGCCGAAGCTGCTGCGAAACAAAAACACTAGAAGTTGTATGCTGCAATTGTCGTTCTATGTTATTTACTTTTGATCAATGTACTAAACAAGTAGGTGTATTTGAATCAGTTGATCAATATTTTGTGGAAATGGATTTCAGTTCTTCATGTTATGTATTGCAGTTGTTTTGCATCCGTGTTTCAGTTGTTCAGAAGCTGATTTTCAATTGCAAAATATCTAAAGTAAAGAGTATATTCTACATATGTTATCATCAAATGTGATTAAATGGTCATACATGTTTCTCTATAATGTGATTAAATGGATACTGATGTTTTAAATAATGTGATTAAAAGGTTTAACATGTTACCTACAAGGTGATTAAAAGGTTAAACAACCATAACAGATCTGCACAAACATGTTCCATTCAAAACCTAAAAGACCTGAAACAAACATCCATAGACTTCAGAAGAAGTTCAACATACATAAGTCACCAAGTACCCATTTTGGACCCAAAACATATGTACAAACACCACAAAAGTATCACAAGTTCACAAAACACCACCACACAAAAGTAGAAGACCTGTTGCACAAAACATGATGTGGTCCTTTTACTGTGTATATCGTCTGTCACCCGGATAACCAAACTGACCCATGCTCCTTCTGTGTTGTCTTGTCCTTTTTGGTATAACCGTCTTCAGTGGTAACTGACCCATTTCTCTCGATTCTGAAAGTACCGGTGTCGAAGAGGCGACATCGTCTTCGACGTCCACATAAGTCGGAGGTTGACGAACATTGAGTTTTCATATTTTACCTGCTTTTTTGTCCTGTTTCAAACAATTTTTTGCTAATTAGTATAAAAGTACGATCTGTAACATAATTGTAGTGTTGAACACTAACCGAGGTTGATTTCACTGCTAACGATTTCAATTCCTGATCCAACCAAAGCAGAGAACATTTAAACCAACAAAACGAATCAAGGAGGAAGCCACAACAAACGAACTCCGGCTATTTAACCACAATCAGTAAAACTTAACACCAAAACATACATAAATGACAAAACTTGAACATCAAAAGTTCAAATTTGGCAAAAAAAATTCAAACTTTACGCACTAAAACACATAACTATGCTATTTCATACTTCTTCAACAACAAGTCTCGTTAAAATACCCATTGTCTCACACAAAATTTTGCAAACTATCGATAAACCCTAAATAGAGTCGTACCTTTGCTCGATTAACAGGGGAGACGGAGTTCGGTCACACCAAATCAACAAGGTGAAGCCACTTTCAGCGAAATCACTCCCGGTCGACAACAGCACGGAAATAAACGAAATCAATCGGAAGTTGAAGAACAACACGGGTAGAAACGACAACAGGACCGAACACAAGTTCACGATTTCGGAAGTTGAAGCCGAGAAGAAGAAGAAGATTACCTCGGAAATTCAGGGCAGGCGGACGCGTGACAGAATCTTCTGCAGAGGACTTCGACAACAAGAAGAGGACGGGTCAGACGAAATGGGGGGAAACAAATGGTTGATGAAACTGAATATAAGGGACGTAAGAGGCTTCAAGGTAATTTTGTATTTCCGAAAATAAACTACCTCCTATCACGTGACCTGCACATGAGCATTAGACATAAAATTTTAACGGTTGAGTAACGGAGTAACCAATCAGTCACATGCTGGAACATGTGTAACGTTTCAGTCACGCGAAAAAACATGTGTAACCAATTAATCACATTGGTCAAATATGTGTAACCTTTCAATTAATTAACCCTAAATAAATGTTAAGTAGTATTGTGTTAATAATAGTTAAAATTAAATTTTATTATAGCTCATGTATTTTCAATTATTTTTTCTGGATAAATACACATAGTTTTTATATTCTACAATATAATACATAATATTGAAACAAATGGAATAGTTAAGAGACTATGGAAAAGTATTAATAGTTTTAAATTTTGTTTTTATATATAAATATACTTAAGTTTCATATTCTATGATGTCCTTAATTGAAAGTATTTTTATAAATTAAAAACTAATAGATGATATAAATTATATATATATTTGTAGTATGTATATATATTATTTTGACTAGAATATTAACAAATAAGTGGAATAATCTTTTTTTATTTAATTTTGTTGGTTCGTGGCAATAAATAAATAAATTATATTGGTTCATTTAGATTGTACATTACGATTTGCTAATGTGATGTCATACTTTTGCATATGTAATAGTTACGTTAAAATTATTTCAAAGTACCATATTTAATCTTATTGGAGTTAGCAATCTTTAGGGACTAAATAATAATTATGTATAGTTATAGGCTGTTTCTTTTGTGTTCTAGTATTCTCTAGAGTCTTTCTTATATTTTCTAGAACTTCATTAATTGACTAGGATTTTTCTTCTGATTGTAGTATTTAAGGACTTCATTGATGATGGAGAAGGCACCCATTAATAGAAAGCCTTCTAAGAAATCATCAAATGCTTGCGTCGTTTCCTTTTCTCTATTGAAACCGTTCATTCTTCCTACGATTTCCAACATGGTATCAGAGTGGATCTTAGGCGATTTTTGCAGAGTCTCTCTGATCCTTGGTGTGATATCTCTTCCGTTGCCGGAAACTCCTTGGTGCGGTGTCTCTTCATCGAGACTAATTTGTGTCGGAGTCTCTCCGATCTTGGTGCTGCGCTTTTGTCTAAGCCGTTTATAATGACAGTCGGTTTGATTTCTTTCTTGGAAATCTTGTGATTCTTTCGATTTTCTGTTTATCCTTGTTGATTGAGCAACAAGATATGTGTTGTGCAATCACTGCTACTATAGTTGAAAGGCATCAAAGATCTGTTGCTCTTTACTTGACGGTTCGTTTCAGATTTTGTCCCGACTGTTGAAATGGAAGGAAAACCTGCAAACGTGGAGGTGGTCGTAAAGGCTGCAGACACAGAGGCAGGAAACATGGACACAGATCTTGCACATGACATTGATTCGAACCATCCGTTGTATCTACATCCATCTGATAACCCAGGTTTGAGCCTCATATCCATTAAGCTGATTGGCCATGATAACTATGCTATATGGAGTTGTGCGATGCTCATTAGTCTGGTTGGAAAGAATAAACTGGAATTTATAGATGGAACTTGTGTTAAGGAGAAATTGGATGAATCGTTGCATGCTATTTGGGATAGGTGCAATGCGGTTATATTCGGTTGGATAATGAACTCTGTTTCTGGTGATTTGCTGAGCAGTATTATGTACTGCACTGATGCATGTTTAGTGTGGAAATAGTTAAAGGAGAGATTCGATAAAGTAAACAGATCTAGGATTTACCAACTGCATAGGGAAAATGATGTTGCTCAGCAAGGTCTTGACTCAGTTGCAACGTTTTTCACTCAACTCAAGCTTTTGTGGGCTGAGTATGATGCTGCGTTTACCTTGCTGTCTTGTGGATGTGAGAAATTCAAAAAACATCTTGAACATCAAGATAATCAACGTCTTTTTCAATTTTTGATGGGTCTTAATGAAACTTTTTCGAATGTGAGGAGTAATCTATTGCTTTGGACTCCACTGCCTTCTCTGAATCAAGCGTACAGTATGTTGGTTCAAGAGGAGAGCAGTAGAGGAATGGGTGGATATATGCTTGCCAATGCTGTCACTGGTACTTCTTCTGACAGATCTAAGAATCTTTCGACAGTTGAGTGTGAATATTGTCACAAGAAATGACATACGGAGGAAAAGTGTTTTAGTAGGGGATTTGAATTTTGTCAGAAGAAAGGACATGTGAAAGACAAATGTTTCAAGTACAGGGATTTCCTCAAGGGAAATTCTCTTGTTAATTCTCAGGCTAATGTTGTTGCTTCTGTTGGTACTAATCCTTTTGATAATGTGTATGTTGCTTCTGATGCTACCACCATGAGTGGCAGCATAAGCACGATGGGTGGGGTGAGCTTCACCGCTGAACGGTTCGACCGATTCCTTCAAGCCTCTAACCTTGCCGGTGCCTCAAACGGAGCCTCAAGCTTAGATGCCCAGGTTAATATGGCAGGTATGACTTACACATCTTCTCATTTACAAAATGATGATTTATGGATACTAGATACTGGGGCCGCTGATCATATGACCCAAAGATCTGATTGGTTATTAAATGAGAAACATGTTGCTAAGTCTAGTGTATTAATGCCTAATGGTCTTCATGCTGATGTAGTATGCATAGGTGATTAAATGCTTGATTCGGATCATGTTTTAAAGAATGTGTTGTACTTGCCATGTTTCAAGCATAATTTTCTCTTAGTTTCTAAACTTACATATGAGCTAAATTGTTCTGTAACTTTTTTAAGCAAATCTGTTATTCTGCAGGACCTCTCAAGTGGGAGGGTCTTGGGGATTGGTAAAGAATATTATGGACTATATGTTTTCAACTTTTTTTAGATTCTAAAGTCATTCCAGAGTCTGTTTCTTTACTTTCTTCAAAGAATAATGATTTACAATGTTGTGGCATAGGAGGTTTGGGCATGCATCTGTTAAGCCTTTACAGTTTGTTGATGAATTGAACATGTTTAGGAATAAAAATTTGGTCGTTGGAGATTGTTCTGTCTGTCCAATGGCCAAAATCACTAGACTTCCTTTTCCTGCTTCTAATTCTAGGGTTGAAAACTTATTTGATTTGATACATGCCGATGTTTGGGGGCCTTACCATAGCCCAACTTATGATAATAAGAGGTTCTTTCTTACATTTGTGGATGATTTTTCAAGAACCACTTGGGTTTATCTTATGCATAGTAAAGCTGATGTTGTTGTTCTTCTTAAAAATTTTGTTACCTTGATTGAAAATCAGTTTTCTAGATCAGTTAAAATCTTTCGTACTGATAATGGTAAAGAATTTTTCAATCAAAGTTTAAACGATTTTTTTAAGAATAAGGGAATTGTTCACCAGAGCAGTTGTGCATATACCCCCAACAAAACAGTAGGGTTGAACGCGAACACATGAATTTATTAGAGGTGGCCCGCACTTTGAAATTGCAAGGTTTTATTCCTAATAGATTTTGGGGGGAATGTGTTCTTACTGCCTGCTATTTGATCAACTGTATGCCATCTAAACTGCTCGAAGGTAAATCGCCCTTGCAAATGACATGTAAAAGGATTGATATTTCCCATTTACGTGTATTTGGTTGCTTGTGCTATGCTAAGGATCTGGTTGTCTCTGATAAGTTGGTTCCACGTGCTATTCCTGCTGTGTTTATGGGATATTCGGAAACCCAGAAGGGTTATAGACTATATAATCTGTTGTCTCATGCCTTCTTCGTGGCTCCTGATATTAAATTTCTGGAGAATGTCTTTCCTTATAAAACTGACAAGGTTGACTCGCTTCCATTATTTTGTGAGCTTGGATGATGATATTTCACATGATTACAATATTCTGTCTCATTCTGAAGTAGATGTTGGCATATCAAACGATGATGAGGCTGTCTCTGAGTCTGAACAGGTTCTGGACTCCAGTAATAATGATGATATTGAGACCTACCAAACTAAACAGTGTGTACCGAGACGATCAGGGAGGGCTGTAAGACCTCCCATATGGCACAAAGATTATCAAATGATTGATGGTTTTATTGATCATCCTATTACTAATGTTGTTTCGTATATGAAATTATCTGTTCCCTTTCAGGCCTTCTTAACATCAGTATCGAAGGTTGAGGAGCCTTCCACCTTTGCTCAAGCGGAAAAGAATCCAGATTGGGTTCGTGCCATGCAGGAAGAAATTACTACATTGGAAGCGAACCAAACCTGGGATCTAGTTCAACTTCCTCAAGATAAAAAAATCATTGGTTGTCGATGGGTTTACAAGGTAAAATTAAATTCTGAAGGTAGCATAGAAAGATATAAAGCCACGTTAGTTGCAAAGGGGTATAATCAAAAGCATAGAATTGACTATTTTGAAACTTTTTCCCCTGTGGCTAAAATGAACACGGTTAGGACTGTTCTTGCATTAGCATCTATAAATCAATGGTCTCTTTTCCAAATGGACGTTTATAACACTTTTTTACAAGGAAATTTAAATGAGGAAGTTTATATGCATTTGCCACAAGGATTTACCAATTCAGGGGGAGTTGATAATATGGTCTATAAATTGCGTAAGTCCTTGTATGGTCTTAAGCAGAGTTCAAAGCAATGTAATCTAAAGTTGACAGACTCTCTTGTTCAGAATGGGTATATTCAAAGTAAACTGGATTATTCCTTGTTTACAAAGAGAAATGGTTCAAAAATTGTTGTTTTATGGGTATATGTGGATGACCTTCTTATTTCAGGTAACAACAATATATTGATTGAAGAACTTAAATCTGTTTTGCAAAACAGTTTTAAGATGAAGGATCTAGGAGAATTGAAGTATTTTTTTGGCATAGAAATTGCTAGGTCTCATGAAGGTTTAGTATTGAATCAAAGGAAGTATGCTTTGGAGATGATTTTCGAGTTAGGTCTATCAGGTTGTAAACCAGCCAAGACCCCTATGGAAGTAGGCATTCGGTTGACTAGTCGAGAATATGATTGGCATATTAATATTAATGCTGATGATTTGCCTCTTCATGATGCAAATTCCTTCAGAAAGTTGATAAGAAAATTATTATATTTAACCATTACTAGACCCGATATTGCTTACTGTGTGCAGTATCTCAACCAATACATGCAAGACCCGAAGAAATCACATTATGAGGCTGCACTTAGAGTGGTTCGGTATGTAAAAAAGGAACCATGTTTGGGTATTCTATTCTCTTCTAAGTCTTTACCTGAGTAAGTAGCATATTAGGTTGGGTAGGTTGTATTGAGAGTAGAAAATCTGTCACTGGTTACTACATTAAATTAGGTGATTCATTGGTTTCTTAGAAAGGCAAACCACTGTATCAATATCTTCTGCAAAAGCAGAATATAGAAGTATGGGAAGTGCTTTATTTGAGATAATCTGGTTAAGACATCTTCTATCGAAATTAGGAGTAGAGCAACGTAGTTCTGTTAGTATATTTTGTGATAATAAAGCTGCTTTACAAATTGCTGCTAACCCCATTTTTCATGAAAGGACTAAACATATAGAGATCGACTGCCATTTTATCAGGGGAAAAATTGTTGATAGAACAATCAAGACTGAATACGTAAAATCTGAAGACCAACTCGCAGACGTGTTTACGAAATTCTTGGGAGGACAACAGTTTCAACAATTGCAGTAGTCATTGTGGAATGAATAATCTGTTTGTTCTACAAAATGATTGAGTCCCTTATCAGATTGAGAGGGAGTATTGGAGTTAGCAATCTTTAGGGACTAAATAATAATTATGTATAGTTATAAGGTGTTTCTTTTTTGTTCTAGTATTCTCTAGAGTCTTTCTTATATTTTCTAGAACTTCATTAGTCGACTATGGTTTTTCTTCTGATTGTAGTATTTAAGGACTTCATTGATGATGGAGAAGGCACCCTTTAATAGAATGTCTTCTGAGAAATCATCAAATGCTTGCGTCGTTTCCTTTTCTCTATTGAAACCGTTCATTCTTCCTACGGTTTCCAACAAATCTTAAACAACGTTTCGCTTTATCATAAATTTTTACTCATTTTGTTTATGTTTTTTTTTTACAAACTTAGTTTTATAATTTTTTATTTATTACAAAATCTATACTAATAATTCTCAATTTCTAAAAGTTTTTTTTTTTTTTTTACTTTTTTTATACAATAAATTCAGTTCCTTTCATATGTAAATCAATAAATTTTTATATCTTTATAATAAAATATAAAAAAGCATAAATATGTTATACATATATTATGAGTTTAATGTATACTTTTCATGTAATTATCAATGACAAATAGTTTAAAAAATATGTTTTCCATTTTATTTGTATTTTTGTATTCAAAATTCAAATATCTTATGTATCCATCTTAATTTTTTCATACAACTATTTTTGACATTTATGAAGTCAGTTTTTTGCATACTTTTTGTATTACTAAATACGTTCCTTTTATTGCCTCTCTCTCTCTCTCTATATATATATGTTATTAGTCAATATATATATATGTTAATTTGACTATGTTATATAAAATATATCTTAGGATTTTTATAGACTTTTATGTTCCTAAATATTAAATTATTAATTAATTCATGTCAAACATATATATTTTATGCATTTATATCACGTCATGTAACTCATTTTAAATTATTCCAAAATCTCTCAATAATTCTCCATATAAGTTACAAAAAGTTCAATCATTCATCCGATTTTACAATTATATTTATATTTTTTTCTTATATATATATATAAATATATATATTTGCTTGTATCTCTATTTCATTCAAATACAAAAATTGTTAATATTATGTTTTATAAAACCAAGACTAAATGAATGGTAATTTTATATATTATATATCATTTTTCTAAAAATATTAGTTAGTGTATAACATCATGTACTTAATTATAATTATGCATACAATATAAAATTTAACGCATGAACAAAAAATTATCAACATTATTAATATAGTTTCTTAATAAAAAAAATATAATTTGTGGAACTTTATTTTATATATTTCTAAACTAAATTTATTCTACGAATTAAGAAATTACTTTTGTACCATTGAACATAAGTGACAACTATTGTGAGTAACAAAATGTAAATTCTACTTAGTTTACGATTATACAAGGGTTAATTACCTGAACCGTTACTTATGTTTGACAATGTGACTGAACCGTTCAAACTTGAGCTCAACCGTTACTTAAGTTAACACATGTGACTGAACCGTTACTATCACCTAACTGTCGTTATTTCTTCCCGATAAGTAGTCACATGTGTTTGTCACGTGATGTAGTTGTAATTTGAAGTTATGAAACTACGTACCCCAAACAGCTTGTCTACTTAACAGCAGCTGGTTCTTAGGTCTGGAGAAGTTTGAGCGCGAAGAGAAGTTAGAAGAAGGAAGAACCGAAGAACCCAGTTGAGAAGAACTGAAGACAGAGGCCATGAAGTCTGCGGATGAATGATGTCCTATGGGTTCTGACAACCGTAGAAAGGTTCGATCTCGATCAATTTCTTCCCCTAATCCCAACCACGGAGCTTTGCGTATGAGAATGTGCTACTGTGGGCTTGTGTGCTCCGTCAAATCTGCTGGTACGTGGCAGAATTTCTCACGTCGATTCCATGGTTGCCCCAATTTTGAGGTAATTTGACAGTGGGTAACCCTAATTGGCAACCCTAATTTGTTTTGCTGCAGTAATTTGAACCGTAAAGCCTTATTTTCGAACATTAAATCGTCAAATCTGAGGTAATTGTTTGTTGTTTCTTCTTTTGTAGTTTGTACAGAACCCCAGATGTGATTTTTTTGACTGGGAAGATCCAGCTATGTGCCCTTACGGTCGGATTGCAGTGATGCAATTTCAACAAAGAGAGAAACATTTGAAAGAACAATTGGATGTTGCGAAAACCCGAGCTCTTGAAAGTCGTCTCAATCGGAAGTTAGTTGCAGTCTTGGTAATTGTTGTTGTTTTTGTTCTAAGTTCAATTGCGAAGAATTAGTAGAATTTAGTTGTACCTTTGTCTGTAACTGAAGGATAAGGAGCAATGTGTATTTTGTGAAGGTGGTGACTTATGTTTGTGGACATGTTGTTAAATGAAGTGTTATCTTTTATGAACTATGATTAAAAGGTGACTTAAGTTTGTGTACTATGATTAAAGGTGACTTAAGTTTGTGAACTGTGATTAAAAGGTGACTTAAGTTTGGACATTTTGTTACCCAACCGTTACTAAAATCCAGAATACATCCGAAAACACAGAATCCATAATAATCCATAAAAATCCAGAATTCAGAATACATCCCAAAACATAATCCATTCTATAATCCCAAAATAGGTTCCGTTAAAACATACCTTCATAACTAACAAAATATGGAAGAACAAAATGACCCCGATTCTACTCTATTGTGTATATCGTTAGAATTGCCTCGTTCTCTTTAGAAGGGTCGTCTTGAAGGGTTGATCCAGAACCACTAACGCCCTTGAGTCTGAAAGGACGAGTCCAAACCATTTAATAACAGACATCCTGATTAACTTCTTCTCATTAGGTAGTTGAAAAAATACTGACAATCCATCCTGCTGACAATACATTGTCAAAGGTAGTTTGGCTATCCTGCTTTTCAAAAATCTGATTGCATTGCCCATGCTAACTGAAAGTGGTCGACACTCTGTGAAGAATGAAACATAACTACTAATTTTGGCAGTTAGATCTCTCCTTAAAGTTTTTTCAGCTAGGGTTGAGTAGTCTCTGATGACATCTTGGAAAGCTTGAAGCATAGCAATGCAACGAGCATTACCACCTGATATGTCACCTGATAAATAATGCAACCCATTTTGACCCTGTTCCTAGCCTCAGTTTGTTTGACAACAACTTTCCTCTTGGCTTTCTCAATTCTGCTCATATCATCATATTGCATGCGTGGTTGAGGAACATACTTCTTCCTTTCCTTTTCAGAAGGACGATCAGCTCCCTTCTTCTGAAAGACCATACCAAACTTATCATTAATTGACAATTTCTATTAGTAAAATAAAGATATCTTTATTAATACTTTCAATAATTTTTATAACTACGTGAAGTAATAAATTTTATAAAAACATTAAAATTAAATTAGAGACATTAAGTAACGACATTATATTAATTCATTTCTATTTCCAATTTATGTACCCTAAATTAGTTTTATGAAAAATTATACGTAATTTTATACTTTATAATAGTATTCATACAACTGAAATAAAAATTTAGTTTCGATAAAAACATATATATTATTTTTACTAGAATTTTTTAACATTTTAAAAATAGATTTCATTTGTATATTGTATGTTTTTTTAATGAATTTTAATATATTAAAGAACCAATATATGACAAAAAATAAACTATATATTTTATAAATATATACTTATTCATTATATATGTTACTTATTAATATATGCAATAAATTAAATGTCACGCTAAGCGCAAGTCGGGTTCCTAATTAACATAATTATTAATAACGTTTAATTTTTATCTAAGGTGTGATTCTATAACTAAGTTCAATTTTATAAGGGAGAAGTTATTTTTTTAATAAACTGTTAATATCTATAATTAATATGGTATTTATATATACTTTTATTATATATTTTAGAATGTGACAGATTAATTACTCTCTAAATTGTTGGTGCATTTTTCTGACCTCTTTTATTCGTTATCTAGCCTTAAAAGGCAGACGATTTGATTTTAAAATATAGTATTTCTGACAATTTAATTAATAAATTAATCACACATGAAAACATCTTAAATTAATGACATATTGTAATTTAAACAAAAAGTAATAATGACTAAATAACAAAAGTTTAGAAAATAGGATTTATTCAATTGACCACACATATACATAATAATAATAATAATAATAATAATAATAATAATAATAGGTGCGTTACTTACTATAGAAAATAATTAGAGATATACAAATGGTAAAGTATGATTTTGCCAGTTAATATTTGAGTACATTTCAAGAATTCTCCTTAATAGTTAATACTATGGTTTTGAAAACTTTTTCATTAACGTTTGGATAAATGTTCATTTTTATATTTCTGTCAGATTTTAAATTTAATATGTTTTAAAAATTATAGAATACAACTGTAAATTATAAAACAATGTGAAGTTTTTAATTGTAATATTTTTAAAACTATTATATTATTTTTGTAATATTCAAAGCATATTATTTTAATTTTAGATGAAAAATTCGACTTGAAAAATGATATTAAACATCAAACAAAACACTAAAAAAATTAATATCCAAAACCATTAAATACAAATTTTTGAAATATGTTCCAACATAAATAACAAAATTATTTACTATACACGCAAATTATTTGTTTAAAAAAAAGTTATGTACCAATTTTTAAGGAGTTTTTAAAAAAAGTAGGCACTGTGCAAAAAACATTTGAAAAAGTAAGTATACTGAAAAAAAATATTTTACAAAATGTATATAAGTGCTACTGGGGGTAGCGTTTTTTACAACATGCGCTATTTTGATTAGCGTTTTTCAAAAAACGCCACTAGGGGTACCGTTTTTCATAAAACGCTACTTGGGGTAGCGTTGTTATGATTTTCGCTACCCCTAGTGACATTTTTTTTTTACGTTTTTTTGACGAGTCAATATTTAATTAAAAATAAAATTATGTATTTATTAAAAAAAACTTTAAAAAACTATAGTAATTAGATATTTTAATTGCGTTTCAAATTATGCAAAAAGTATTAAATTTGGACTTACGATTTGACTGTAGACTCTGCCGTAAGTTGAGATATGAAAATTTGACTTAAAAAAATATAATGCATACCCTGTAAGTCCAAACTGACCACTGTGAACGTCATTTATGTCGTAATTCAATTATCTACCTAGGATAATTTTTTGATTAGAAATACAGTGATTTTGTAACCTAACATCGCTTGTCTTAAAATTTGACCGAAATAATTAAATGCATTAGGTGAGAAATTTAATTATGTACTTACTCAAAAGAAATCAAAAAAATTAAAGTCCGTAGATAATTTAATTACGAATTAAATGACGCTAACTAGATGTTAATATTTTACTTTTAGATTGACTGTATAAGACGATACGTAATTTACTTCGTATTATACGGTCAGTCTAAAAGTAAAAAATTAACGTCTAGTTAGCGTCATTTAATTCGTAATTAAATTATCTACGCACTTTAAGTTTTTTTTATTTTTTTGAGTAAGTACATAATTAAATTTCTCACCTAATGCATTTAATTATTTCGGTCAAATTTTAAGACAAACGATGTTAGGTTACAAAATCACTGTATTTGTAATTAAAAAAATTACCCTAGGTAGATAATTGAATTACGACATAAATGACGTTCACCGTGGTCAGTTTGGACTTACAGGGTATGAGTTATACTTTTTTAAGTCAAATTTTCATATCTCAACTTACGGCAGAGCCTACCGTCAATCCGTAAGTCCAAATTTAATATTTTTTTGCATCATTTGAATCGCAATTAAAATATCTACTTACTATATTTTTTAAATGTTTTCTAATAAATACATAATTTTATTTTTAATTAAACATCTAATCGTAAAACAACGTAAAAAAAAATTCCACTAGGGGTAGCGAAATTCATAAAAACGCTACCCCAAGTAGTGTTTTATGAAAAACGCTACCCCTAGTGGTGTTTTTTGAAAAACGCTAAAAAACGCTACTCCAGTAGCGCTTATATACATTTTGCTAAATATTTTTCCAGTATACTTACTTTTTTAAATATTGTTTGCACAATAATTACTTTAAAAAAAAGTTCACTTTTGAGATGGCAGCAGTTCCAATTAGGGCTGACAATTTCTGACACGACACAATTAAACGACACGACACGATTAAACGACACGACACGATATGCTTTATAGTGTATATGAGTTTGACCTTAATGGATCTCGTGTCTAAACAACTCTTATACGTTTAGACACGATTATTAATCGTGTCTAAACAACTCAGATATGTGGATATATGTATAAACACGATTAACTATTCGTGTCTAATCATGTTGTGTATACATGTGACACGTTTAGACACATTTAAGTATAATAATATTAATAAAATATTAAAATACTCACTTACTTTTTAATATTGAACTATGAAGATCTTACTTTGTATATTTGAATTTGTGTATATATGTATTTGTGTATATATCTGCTTTAAAGCGTATATGAGTTTGACATTAACGGATCCTGTGTCTAAACAACTCTATACATTTAGACACGATTAAACGGCTTATACGTTTAGACACGATTAAACGGCTTATACGTTTAAACACGAGACATGTTTAGACACGTTTAAAATTTATCCGTTTAAACACGAAACATATTTAGACACGACTATGACACGACACGACACAATTGCCAACCCTAGTTCCTATATTCCTAAATAATACGTTGATTCTGGCATCCTATCAGAGATCATTTTCCGTAAATCATCCATCCATGTGATGAAAAACCGGGTCCTGCTGAGTCAGACACAGCTCGGTTGGTAATATTGTATTCCTATTTTAATTTCCAGTGGGGATCCCTAATATATACAAATTCAATAGATTAATCAACCAAAAATTATTAAAGTTTATTGTTAATTATTATTTGTTTGTCTTCTTCATAACTTTTATATAGGTTAGAAATATTTGGACACGAAAAATTGTGGTGATCCGCTCATAAATTGAGTTTGAGTTAAATATAATTTCAATGTGCATATTATGTGAAAAAACTCTAAGATAAATAGAGAATGAGTTCTATTTGAATCGTAATTCTCGACTTGTGGGCTAATTTTGAAATCCTTATTATATTACATAAAAGATCATGAATAGCATGAGTTACACACCAACCCGAATCACATCGTTTTCATAGGTCACATGAGTTTATATGTCACATAAATTAATTAGTCGCATGACTCTACAAGCCATACAGGTGAACATGTTTACCTATAAAATTCTAAATGGATGCAGACTCGTAGGTAATGCAGATTGTCTCATGAACTCAGAATCGTGTTTGTCTCTTAGAAATTGAATAATCTACAATTACGAGTCTTGTTTGTATAAAAAAATCTTACTTATATGACTAACTCTTTGTATATATATTTCCCCTCCCCCACCGCACACAACTTATTATCGTTTCAACTTATTATCGTTTATTAACATGTAAGTGAGTTTGTTTTGCCCCATTAAATTAAATTAGACATTGCCATTTGATGCATGTGGCGTCCTTTATGTGATAGTCTGTCTATCTTACCACATTTTATTTTATTTTATTTTGCTAAGTGTTGTCTTACGAGACAACTCAAATGTGGAGATTCAATAATTTTTTCAGGGACAATCCGGTAAATTAATGATGATAAAATGTATACTAAAGATAGACAACAACATATGTGTAGTATGTGTAAATGAAAAAATATATATCATTAATTATAAATTAGATATGAGTGAATTATAAAATGAATATAATACAAACAATGATATGCAACTCTTTCGGGGTTTCCATTTGTATCTTTTATGGAAGGAAGACTTTCCAATGAAGCAATGAATTTACAAATAATAAATTTTGAGGAATACTCAGCAATAAGATCTACTATGATTATATTATTAAAATAATATTGAAATAAATACAGATTGCAATCATTTTTTTAATCAATAAAAATTATGACCGTCTAAATATATATTGGCCTAATAAAGACAAACAATGAAATAATGATTTATCAAATCATGAGAAAACCTACGTCCGTTTCAAGGGGCGGAGATTCGGAGGGACCTCAACCATAGTCGCAAAAAGTATAATTTAGAGGGGGGTGAAAAAATTGATAGGTCCGAAAAATCGGTAAAATATAAAATTGGAAAAAAAATATGTTAATACTTATATATAGTATATTAATTAGATTTAATTATTATAATTAATTAGATTTAATTATTATAATTAATTAGATAATATAAAATAGCATTAATTTAAATGTTTAATTAACATTTTAGTAGAAACATATTTAAATATTGTTTAATAAAGTTTTTTTTTATTTAATGTGCTTTTAAATATATAATTTGTTTTGAATTTGTATTTTTTTTGATTTAAATCGAAAAATCAGATAGAAAACAAATATGAACATATAAATTGTTTTCTTGTACATTTTTTTGGTTGAGTATTTTTATGAAAAAAATTCAAACAAAAAATATAGCCATTCAAAATATAGTCATCCAGTCGAAATGGTCTATCAGACAGGTTCACCAATTAAGGTACATAACAATTTCAATTGATTATCATTAAAATTTGTTTACTCCAAAATTATTTTTCAT
The DNA here is from genome assembly GCA_946814005.1 of Chamaenerion angustifolium. Classification (NCBI taxonomy): domain Eukaryota; kingdom Viridiplantae; phylum Streptophyta; class Magnoliopsida; order Myrtales; family Onagraceae; genus Chamaenerion; species Chamaenerion angustifolium. Next base: position 7,200,585 of record OX328270.1, read on the forward strand.
CACTCAATAATTTTACTTTTTAATATCTTAACTTAATAAATAATTGTTATTACATTCTCTTTCTAACTTAATAGAGTTATTGTGTAACTTCATTTTAAATGATTTTAGCCTATAATTATTGATTGTTATGAATGATGTGTATTTTATGAAGTCATAAATAGTTCTGATAGGATAATTGACTTAAGTTTATGTGATTTTGATTGTTTCATTGAGTAATTGGATATATTCACCGATTTAGAGCGGTTAGAACCTTATAAATAAGTGTAACTCGAATTGAGCTGAACCCACTAAAAACTTTGAAATTGAAGTCAGTCAAAAATAAAGATGTCAATGGTGCAGGACAGAGTGGGTTTACCTAATACCATTTCCGCACCTAGGTTAAATACTATTTTATCAATTTCGCATCGCGATGATAGAAAGTCGGTTACTCATTGATCCACAGTTGCACCATATTTATATATGTAATTTATTTTATCTTAACAAAAGTAATAGTGATTAATATGCAATAGTATTGATTTAATTTATATATTATAAATTAATTTTGTACCTATTACCTATTAAATCCTAATATTTTTCATTAAGATAAAAACAAGTTCTATATTTTTATTAAATTGCATAGATCTTAATTTCATGATTAATCCGTAAGTTGACACTGCATACATACTATGATTCAACCCACACCGAGATAGTAAACATTTACCCTTATCAAACCTATCCCATAATTCGTCTGTCGCGATAATAATCAATCACAATGAAGCATATCATCTAAAGGCACAATAACGCTTAATCATAGCAGCACTATGGGAAGCATCAATAGTAATTCCAAGTTCGTAAATCAGAGCAAGTTCAACGTCTTTGACTTCGTAGGGTATCGCGGGTGGAAATGTCTAGATGCACATTGGTTGTCGGTAAAAACTAAGACGTTTTTGTATCCTTTAATCTTGAGCAGACTCAAACCATACTTTAGGGCCAAGAGTTCTCCATGAGAAACTTTTTATATCTTCCCGTAGTACACGTAGAATCCAACACATACGACCTCATCTACGAACAATACATCTCCTCATCCCGTGATACCAGTTCTCGTATATCGACTTGCGTCAACCATCATCTTCGTAACTTATGTTGTTCGATTACAAAAATTGTGAATCAAGCTTCATTCTTAAAATACAATATTTTAGTATTATGAATTATGCGAAAAAACAGAGTAAATAACAACATTACATCAACAATGACCAGAGCAACGAAAATAAACCAGATCAATAATTAAATTTGAGAAAAGTCAAGCAATAATAGTAGAAAGGGAAAGAGAGATACCACATGTTGATCATATTTGTATATATATTCTTTCTTTCTTCCACTTGATAATATATGAGCTCATGTTTTTATTGTACTGTACCGAATTGCTATTTTTGTGTATTTTCTACAGGTGGTTGAATTCGTGAACGAACTTGATCAGGTTATGAAAGACTTATCAACTGTCATGATAGACCATGTTATAATTAAACTTCTTAGTTTGTGCATTTATGCAATGAAGTCTATTCAATAATTTGTTTCCATAAAAAAATGTTGAAAATAGTTGAATAATCTGCAGTACATCAACATGATTTGAAACACAGCAGTAGCAGCAGGTAACCAGAAGCAGTGAAAATACAACAACATCAACTTTAACCAGAGTAGTTGAATTTGAAATAGTGAAAATACAACAACATCAACAAGTAACCAAAGTAGTTGAATTTGAATCAATGAAAATACAACAACATCAACCAGAGTAGTTGAATTTGAAATATAGTAAAGGGCAAAAGCAGTAATCGAGAATTCTAAGGCAACCCTGATACCTTGGAAGTTGGAGACCCATCAAATCTGAAATGTAGTTCTAATTCTTTCGAGAATTCCCGCTAGAAGTTGAAGGTCTGTTAACTACAACATTTCTTGCTTAATATATATTTTTTTAAATAACTATACTTCAAATGGTTTCTGGAGTAGTAATTCTCACCATTTGGAAAACAACACTCTTCAATATCAAGGATGCATATCATCTGAAAACACAATAACACTTAACCATAGCAGTACTATGGAAAGCATTAACAATAATTCTGAATTCGTAAATCAGGGCAAGTTCAACGACTTTGACTTCGTAGGGTATTGTGGGTGGAAATGTCTAGCTGCACCTTGATTGTCGGCAAAAAACTAAAATGTTTTTGTATCCTTTTATCTTGAGCAGACTCAAATTGATTTAAGGGCCAAGAGTTCTGCATCAAAGATTTTTTCTATCTTCATGTAGTGCATGTAGAATCCAACACATACAGACTCATATACAAACAATACACCTCTTCCTCCTCCTGTGATATCGGTTGTCGTATATTGACTTGTGTCCACCACCATCTTCGTAACTTGTGTCGTTCGAGTACAAATATTGTGAAAGCTTCATTCATAAAACACAATATTTTAATATTATAAATTATGCGACAAAAGAGCATAAGTAACAAAAGTACATCAACAATAACCAGAACAACGAAAATAAACCAAATCAATAATTGAATTTGAGAAAAGTCAAGCAATAGCAGTAGAAAGGGAAGAAAAGATCCAGCAGATTGATCATATTTGTATATGTTCTTTCTTCCACTTGATAATATCTGAGATCATGTTATTATTGTACTGTATTGAATTGCCATTGTTGTGTGTTTTCTATAGGTGGTTGAATCCGTGAATGAACTTGATCAGGTTATGAAAGACTTATCAACTCTCGTGATAAAGCATGTTATAATTAAGCTTCATACTTTGTGCATTTATTCAATGAAGTCTATTCTATAATCTGTTTCCGTAAAAAAAATGTTGAAAACAGTTGAATAATCTGCAGTACATCAACATGATTCAGTAGCAGCAGGTAACCAGAAATAATGAAAATACAGCAGCATCAATAGTAACTTGAGTAATTGAATTTGAAAAAGTGAAAATACATCAGCATTAACAAGTAACAAGAATAGTTGAATTTGAAACAATGAAAATACAACAACATCAACATTATCCAGAACATTTGAATTTGAAACAGAGTAAGAGTTAGAAAGCAATAATCGGTAATCCTAAGGCAACTCTGATACCTTGGAAGTTGGTGACACATCAAATCTGAAATGTAGCTCTACCTCCTTCGAGAATTCCCGCCAGAAGTTGAAGGTCTGTTAACTACTACATTTCTTGCTTAATAAGTTTTTTCTTAAAAAATATATATTCTTCAGATGGTTTCTGAAGTAGTAATTCTCACCATTTGGAAAACAACCCTCTTTAAGCTCAAGGAAGCATATCATCTGAAAGCACAATAACACTTAATCATAACAACACTATGGGAAACATCAACAGTAATTCTGAATTCATAAATCAGGGCAAGTTCAACGACTTTGACTTCGAAGGGTATTGTGGGTGGAAATGTCTAGTTGCACCTTGTCTGTCGGTAAAAACTAAAATATTTTGTATCCTTTAATCTTGAGCATAGTCTAACTGGACTAAATGGTCAAGAGTTCTGCATCAGAAATTTTTTCTCTCTTCCCGTAGTGCACGTAGAATCCATCACATATGAACTCATGTACGAACAATGCACCTCCTCCTCTCGGGATACCAGTTGTTGTATATCGACTTGCGTCAACCATCATTTTCGTAACTTCTGTCGTTCGAGTTCAAAATTGTGAATCAAACTTCGTTCATAAAACACAATATTTTAGTATTATGAATTATGCGACAAAACAAAGAAAGTAACAACAGTACCTCAACAGTAACCAAAGCAACAAAAATAAACCGGATCAATAGTTGCATTTGAGAAATTCCAAGCAATGTTGTGTAGGATCGCGAAACTGGAGCAACGAAAATAGGCCAGATCAACCCACACTGTGATAGTAATCATTTACTCTTATCAAACTTATCTAATAATTCACGTGTCACAATACTACAAGTTAAGTTTTGACCATGTACAATAAATTTACGATACACCACGACCCATTAACAACACTAATTAAAAATTTGGTTAAAAAACATTGGTTTAATTTTTCTTTTATTTTCAGGTTATAATTTTTTTAAGTTTAATTTTGTAAGAAAAAATCAATAAAATCTAGTAAGTGAAATGTTGTCTTCTTTCCATCAACAACAGTAAATCCTAACAATGATACTGGTTGCCGTATATCAACTTGCGTCCACCAACATCTTCGTAACTTGTGTCGTTCGAGTACAAATATTGTGCATCAAGCTTCATCCATAAAACACAGTATTTAATATTAGGAATTATGCGACAAAAGAGAGTAAGTAACAACAGTATATAAACAATAACCAGAACAACGAAAATAAGTCATATCAATAATTTTGAGAAAAGTCAAGCAACCACAGTAGAAAGGGAAAAAGAAATCCACCAGGTTGATCAAATTTGTATATATTCTTTCTTTCTTCCAGATGATAATATCTGAGCTCAAGTTGTTATCGTAATGTACATAATTGCCATTTTTGTGTATTTTCTGCAGGTGGTTGAATTCGTGAACGAATTTGTCAAGGTTATGAAAGACTTATCAACTCTCGTGATAGACCAGGTTATAATTAAGCTTCTTAGTTTGTCCATTTATGCAATGAAGTCTATTCAATAATTTATTTCCATAATTTTTTTTTGAAAACAACTGAATAATCTGCAGTACATCAACATGATTTGAAAACAACAATATCAGTAGGTAACCAAAAGCACTAAAAATATAGATGCATTAACAATAACTGGAGCAATTGAATTTAAAACAGTGAATATACAGCAACATCAACAAGTACCAGAGCAGTTGAATTTGAAAAAATGAAAATACAACAACGTCAACAATAACCAGAGCAGTTGAATTTAAAACAGAGTAAGACGCAGAAAGTAGTAATCAGTAATCCTAAGGCAACTCTGATACCTTGGAAGTTGGCGACCCATCAAATCTGAAATGTAGTTCTACCTCCTTTGAGAATTACAACCAAAAGTTGAAGGTCTGTTAACTACGACATTTATTCCTTAATAAGTTTGTTTTTTTAATAATTATACTTCAAATGATTTCTGGAGTAGTAATTCTTACCATTTGGAAAACAACACTTTTCAATCTCAAGGATGCATATCATCTGAAAACACAATAACGCTTAATCATAGCAGTAATATGGAAATCATCAACAGTAATTATGAATTCGTAAATCAAGGCAAGTTCAATGACTTTGACTTCGTAGAGTATTGTGGGTGAAAATGTCTAGTTGCACCTTGGTTGTCGGTAAAAACTAAAATGTTTTTGTATCCTTTAATCTTGAGCAAACTCAAACCAGACTTAAGGGCCAAGAGTTCTGCATCAAAATATAATTATATCTTCACGTAGTGCACGTAGAATTCACCACATACGACCTCATCTAAGAACAATACACCTCCTCCTCCCATGACATCGGTTGCCGTATATCAACTTGCGTCCACCATCATATTCGTAACTTGTGTCGTTCGAGTACAAAAATTGTGAATCGAGCTTCATTCATAAAACACAGTATTTTAATATTAGAAATTATGCGACAAAAGAGAGTAAGTAACAACAGTACATCAACAATAACCAGAGCAACGAAAATATACCAGCTCAATAATTGAATTTGAGAAAAGTCAAGCAATCACAGTAGAAAAGGAAAAAGAGATCCAGCAGATTGATCATATTTGTATATATTCTTTATTTCTTCCACTTGATAATATCTGAGCTCAAGTTGTTATAGTATTGTACCGAATTGCCATTTTTGTGTATTTTCTACAGGTGGTTGAATTAGTGAACGAATTTGTCCAGGTTATGAAAGACTTATCATCTCTCGTGATAGACCATGTTATAATTAAGCTTATTAGTTTGTCCATTTATGCAATGAAGTATATTCAATAATTTGTTTCCCTAAAAAATGTTGAAAATAGTTGAATAATCTGCAGTACATCAAAATGATTTGAAAACTACAGTAAGAACAGGTAACCTGAAGCAGTGAAAATACAACAACATCAACAGTAACTGGAGCAATTGAATTTAAAATAATGAATCTAAAACATTATCAACAAGTAATCAGAGCAGTTGATATTACAAAAATGTAGATACAGCAGCATCAACAATAACAGGAGCGGTTGAATTTGAAACAAAGTAAAAGGCAGAAAGCAGTAATCAGTAATCCTAACTAAAGCAACTCTGATACCTTGGAAGTTGGCGACCCATAAATATGAAATGTAGTTCTACCTCTTTCGAGAATTCCTGCCAAAAGATGAAGGCATGTTAGCTGCGACATTTCTTCCTTAATAAGTTTCTTTTTTTTTAAATAACTATACTTCAAATGATTTTTGGAATAGTAATTCTTACTATTTGGAAAACAACACTTTTCAATCTCAAGGATGCATATCGTCTGAAAACACAATAACACTTAATCATAGCAGTACTATGGAAATCATCAACAGTAATTCCGAATTCGTAAATCTGGGCAAGTTCAACGACTTTGACTTCATAGGGTATTGTGGGTGGAAATGTCTAGCTGCACCTTGGTTGTCGGTAAAATCTAAAATGTTTTTGTATCCTTTACTTTTGAACAAACTTAAACCGGACTTAAGGGCCAAGAGTTCTGCATCAGAAATGTTTCTATATTCCCGCAGTGCACGTAGAATCCACCACATACGACCTCATCTAAGAAAAATACATCTCCTCCTCCCGTGAAACCGGTTGTCGTATGTCAAGTTGCGTCCACCATCATTTTCGTAACTTGTGTCGTTCGAGTACAAAAATTGTGAATCAAGCTTCATTCATAAAGCATAGTATTTTCGTATTAGGAATTATGCGACAAAAAAGAATAAGTAACAACAGTACATCAACAATAACTAGAGCAACGAAAATAAACCATATCAATAATTGAATATGAGACAAGTAAAGCAATCATAGTAGCAAGGAAAAAAAAAGATCCAACACGTTGATCATATTTCAAATATTTGTATATGTTCTTTCTTTCTTCCCTTGATAATATTTAAGCTCAACTTGTTATTGTATTGCACCGAATTGCCATTTTTGTGTATTTTTTGCAGGTGGTTGAATTCGTGAACGAATTTGTTCAGTTTATGAAAGACTTATCAACTCCCGTTATAGACCAGGTTATAATTAAGCTTCTTAGTTTGTCCATTTATCCAATGAAGTCTATTCAATAATTTGTTTCTTTAAAATATGTTGAAAACAGTTGAATAATCTGCAGTACATCAACATGATTTTTAAACAGCAGTAGCAACAGGTAACCAGAAGCAGTGAAAATACAGCAGCATCAAGAGTAACTGGAGCAATTGAATTTAAAACAGTGAATATACAGCAGCATCAACTAGTAACCAGAGCAGTTGAATTTGAAACAATGAAAATACAGCAACATCAACAGTAACCAAAGCAGTTGAATTTGAAATAGAGTCAGAGGAAGAAAGCGGTAATCAATACCTTGGCAACTCTGATACCTTGGAAGTTAGTGATCCATCAAATCTGAAATGTAGTTCTACCTCATTCGAGAATTCCCGTTAGAAGTTGAAGGTCTGTTAATACGACATTCCTTCCTTATTAAGTTTTTTTTTTAAATAACTATACTTCAAATGATTTCTGGAGCAGTAATTCTTACCATTTGGAAAACAACACTTTCAATCTCAAGGATGCATATCATCTGAAAACACAATAACATTTAATCATAGAAGTACTATGGAAATCATGAACAGTAATTCTGAATTCGTAAATTAGGGCAAATAACAACAGTATATCAACAATAACCAGACCAACGAAAATAAACCAGATCAATAATTGAATTTGAGAAAAATCACGCAATTAGAGTGGAAAGGGAAAAAAAGATCAAGAAGGTTGATTATATTTGTATATACTCTTTCTTTCTTCCACTTGATAATATATAAGATCATGTCGTTATTGTATTGTACTGAATTGCCATATGCTAATGCAACTTTGATACCTTGGAAGTTGGTGACCCGTCAAATCTGAAATGTAGCTCTACCTCATTCGAGAATTCCCGTCAGAAGTTGAAGGTATGTTAACTACGACATTTCTTGCTTAATAAGTTTTTTTTAATAAATATTCTTCAAATGGTTTCTGAAGTAGTAATTCTTACCATTTGGAAAACAACACTCTTTAATCTCAAGGAAGCATATCATCTGAAAGCACAATAACGCTTAATCATAACAACACTATGGGAAACATCAACACTAATTATGAATTCATAAATCAGGGCAAGTTCAACGACTTTGACTTCGTTGGGTATTGTGGATGGAAATGTCTAGCTGCACCTTGGTTGTCGGTAAAAACTAAAATTTTTTTGTATCCATTAATCTTGAGCAGAGTCAAACCAGACTTAAGGGTCAGGAGTTTTGCATCATAAATTTTTTGTATCTTCCCATAGTGCACGTAGAATCCAGCACATACAAACTCATCTACAAACAATACACCTCCTTCTCTCGTGATACCATTTGTCCTATATCGACTTACGTCGACAATCATCTTCGTAAGTTGTGTCGTTTGAGTTCAAAAATTGTGAATCAAGCTTCGTTTATAAAACACAATATTTTAGTATTATGAATTATGCGACAAAACAGAGTAACTAACAATAGTACATCAACAATAACCAAAGCAACGAAAATAAATCAAATCAGCAGTTGCATTTGAGAAATTCCAAGCAATGTTGTGTAGGATCGCGAAACTGGAGCAACGAAAATAGATCAGATCAACCCGCACCGCGATAATACTCATTTACTCTTATCAAACTTATCACATAATTCACGTGTCGCAATACCACAAGTTAAGTTTTGATGATACACAATAAATTTACGATACACCATGACCCATTAACACCACTATTTAAAATTTTGGCCCAAAAAAATCGGTTTGAATTTTTCTTTTATTTTTAAGTTATAGTTTTTTTAGTTTATTTTTGTAAAATAATTCGGAAGGTCCCGCTTGTGCCCATTCCGATCGGAGCCTGAAGATCTCCCTACCAAGTACCAACTCAATAATTGGTGTTTTTCTGAAAAAGTAGGTAATGTACAAAATTATTTTAGAAAAGTAAGTATATAGAAAAAATATTTCGAAATCTAGGTATACGCGCTACCGTGGGTAGAACGTTTTTACAATTGGCGCTACCTAGGGTAGCGCATTTGGAATAGACCCTACTTAAGGTAACGCCTATTCAAAATATATATATATTTTTATTTTATTTTGATGTTTCAATGTTTAATTAAAAATAAAATTATGTATCTATTAAAAAAAATTAAAAAAATTATAGTAAGTAGATATTTTAATTGTGATTCAAATGATGCAAAAATTATTAAATTTGGATTTACGGATTGACTATACGCTCTGCTGTAAGTTGATATATGAAAATTTGACTTAAAATATTATAACTCAGATCATGTAAGTTCAAACTCACCACGGTTAACGTCATTTATGTCGTAATTCAATTATCTACATATGTTATTTTTTTTTATTAGAAATACAATGATTTTTTTAACATAACATCGTTTGTTTTATAATTTGATTGAAATAATTAAATGTATTATGTAAGAAATTTAATTATGTAATTACTAAAAAAAAATCAAAAACATTATCGTGGTAGATACTTTAATTATGAATTAAATGACGCTAACTATGCGTTAATTTTTTACTTTTAGACTGACCGTATAATACATTACGTAAAAAACTCTACATACAATACAAAACAATCTAAATAGTGATTTAAACAGTGATTTCACTATTTAAACAATGAAATCACTATTTAAATTACTATTTAGATTGTTTTGTATCGTATGTAGTTTTTTACTTATCGTATTATACGGTGAGTCTAACAGTAAAAAATTAACGCATAGTTTTAATTCATAATTAAATTATTTACGCATTGTAATGTTTTTGATTTTTTTTGAGTAAGTACATAATTAAATTTCTCACCTAATGCATTTAATTATTTTGGTCAAATTATAAGACAAACGATGTTAGGTTAAAAAATCATTATATTTCTAATAAAAAAAATTACCATATGTAGATAATTGAATTACGACATAAATGACGTTAACCGTGGTGAGTTTGGACTTACATGATCTGAGTTATAATATTTTTAGTCAAATTTTGATATATCAACTTACGGCAGAGCGTACAGTCAATCCATAAATCCAAATTTAATACTTTTTGCATTATTTGAATCGCAATTAAATATCTACTTACTATAATTTTTTTAATAGATACATAATTTTATTTTTAATTAAACATCGAAACAAAACAAAACAAATATATATATATATATATATATTTGGAATAGGTAGCGCCTATTGTAAAAACACACTATCCATGGTAGCATGTATACCCAGATTTCGAAATATTTTTTTTTATATACTTACTTTTTTCTAAAACAAAATTGCACAGTACCTACATTTTCAAAAACCTCCAATAATTGTGTTTTTAGAAAAGTTAAACTGTTGCTTCATCATCTAACAATTTGGCGTTTTTGTAGTTTTTCTTATGAAAATTGAACGATACTCCTTCTATTCATTTTTTTTCTGTTCAATCTCAACAAAATTATTAGTTTATAAAAATAATAACAGTTATTTTTTATGTGTCACATTTAAACTTGATACGTTTTAATTTATTATAATTGATCTCTAATTTGTTCGGAATCCAATGAAGGAATCATATTGTGTTTGGTTTGCACCATTGTGGTGATTCGATTAAACTTCTTATAATCCTAAAATGTTGATTCTAAGAAAAGGACAATATCAACACATATTATAAGTTTGTAACATAATGGGACCTAATTCGGGGTATTTAAATGGGTAGACAATTCTATTTTTGAACCAAACATAAAAGTAGTTCAATATATCACTTTAAGTTACTAACTATTTGACCATTTATACTAAATTTACTATTTGAAGACACCACATATTTACTATGTCGGTCTCACTTGTGCTTGCTACTAGAAATTTCAAAATGAATTTGGAATATGCTAATATTCATTAAATAAATAAAAAGAATGAATTATTGATATTATATAATTATTCGCGTTATTAAGTAAATAGATTTTGTATATTTTATGTGTGTTATGCGTTTATTTCGTTGATAAGTGAGTTTTTCTGTTAAATACTACAAATACAAAGATGACTTGGTTGATAGAAAAGTAACATAATAAATACTTTATTTATTTAAAAATAATTAAAATTGGAGATAAAGAGTTACTAACTATTTTACCATTTATACTAAATATACTATTTGAAGACACCACATATTTACTATGTCGGTCCCAATTGTGCTTGCTACTAGAAATTTCAAAATGAATTTGGAATATGCTAATATTCATTAAATAAATAAAAAGTATGAAATATAGATATTATATACTTAATCACGTTATTAAGTAAATAGATTTTGTTTATTTTATGTCTTATGCTTTTATCTCGTTGACAAGTGAGTTTTTCTCTTAAATACTACAAATACAAAGATGACTTGGTTGATAGAAAAGTATCATAATAAATAATTTATTTATTTAAAAATAATTAAAATTGGAGATAAAGATATTTTAAAATTTTGAAATAAATACTATATGTATGGAAAAAATCTTTTATTTTTTAAATAAAAATAGTCTATAATTTATGAAAAACTTTTCAAAGTAAAATAATTTTAAATGATATATATATATATGAGTTTGAAGATTGTAATTAACAGAGATTTTGAAATAATAAATAAATAGTGTTTTTACTAAATTGACATAATTATAATATAACAGAAACTTTGTTTGATTGGTCGCAAGTAGTGGTAGGATAATGGGTGTTTTTGATAGTTGATTGATTATTTATATTCTATTAAATATTAGCGTGTACTATGCATTTTTTGTTACTTTATTTACTTATGTCCATTATTTATAATCCGGACAACGCATTTTTTTTTTTTACCATCAAGGAGATATAAATTTCATAAATGAAAATACAATCCAGTTACATCGAAAAGTCTAAATTCAGTAAACTAGAAAGTTCGGGTGGGGTCTTACGACCCAATCCAAAGGACACACCCCACGGCTCGCTAAAGAAGCGATAAAGTCCGCGCATTGGTTGGCTACCCTAGGATAGCCTCCCAACCAATGGAGCCAAAAGACGACGCTAGGGCCCGAATATGCGTGGAAAGACCAGAAATCCTCTACACCGTATCCGTCCCACGAATATGATTAATAACGACCTCCGCATCCGACTCGATCAAAATGTGATCCCATCCTTTAGCCCGAGCTAGGTTCAAACCTTCCAGGATCGCTAAAGCCCGAGCCACTCGAGATTGGTCCATTGCTACCTCCGACGATATTCCCCTCGTGGTTCCTTGCGATGACGCCTACACCTCCGAGTCTAGACATCGAGCACCAAGCCGCATCACAGTTAATTTTGATAAAACCCGGCCTCGGTCTCGCCCACCTAGCCCGACCCCTGCTGGCCGAGGCATTGGTCTCCCGCCGAAGCTTGTCCCTCTGCCTCGCCACGTCCATCTCCGTCAAGGTGTTCCTGATCTCGTCGATGACCAGCTCTGGGTATATCGGCCTTCCTTCAAAGACAAGCTTCGAACGTGCCTTCCACGCCGCCCAACATGTCACCATGATCCTCTCCCACGAGTCCTCCCTCGCCTGTGTCGAGCTCGCCTGTACAACCGTGGTTGTCGCCATGAGAGGGGGTCGGCCAGCAGGCCCCCAGAGCTTCCTTTGCACCACCAGCCTCTCCTTCAAAGTGTTAATGTCCATGATCGCCGACCAGAGATGGTGAGTCCACGAGCAGCCAAAGAACAGGTGGTCGACGGTCTCTTCTTGCGTGCACAGCGGACAAGAGCTGGAAATGGGAACACCGCGTCTGGCAAGGTTTGCACGAACAGGTAAGGCGTTAGAGACAAGTTTCCAGGTGAAGACCTTTACCTTATGTGAGACTGTTGCTGTCCAGATCGCCGCCCAAGGATCCTTCGCCTGAGTCGCTGCTGCTGTCGAAGCTGTCGTGACACTGTCCTTCAGTCGGTTGTAAACCGATTTGACAGAGGCCGAGCCATTCCTCGTGTATGGCCAGATCATCGAGTCCACTCCCCCAGCCAAGCACATCTGGATGTTGAGGATATGGGGAGAAGCCGATGGTCCAACTGCCGAGATGACAACCTCCTCGTCCCAGCCATTGGAGACGTTCCGCAGCAGAGAGGCCACACGGTGATCGGACTGAGGCTGATCAGCTTGTGACTGAGCTGGCTGAACTGTTTGGGGCAGGCGGAAGCCTGGAAGAGTCGGGATCCACCTGTCGATGAACGTCTGAACCGAGCAATCGTCCCCTATGTTCCATACTGCATGTTCCTTGAGCGTGTCCCAGCCTATCAATAGACTCGACCAGCCCCAAGAGGCCCGGCTCCCTTTCTTGGCCTGCATAAAGTTCGATCAGGGGAAATATAAACCTTTAAGTACCTTAACCCAAAGAGTCTCCGGTTCCTTCATAGCACACTCGGCCATGCTCGTGAGCAAAGCCACATTGAAAGATTGAAGCTCTTTAACCCCAAAGCCCCCTCCATCTTTGGGACCGTCATGACATCCCATCTTTTCCAATGGATCTTCCTCTCCCCTTGTTTCGAACCCCACCAAAACTTAACTATCATAGCATTTATCTCGGCACACCAAGTTTTAGGTAGGTGGAAGATACTCATGGCATAGGTAGGGATTGAGGTCACCACCGCCTTGATCAAGACCTCTTTCTCAGCATTGTTGAGAAGTTTGTTGCTCCATCCTTGAATCCGGTCTCTAATTCTCTCCTTAATGAATGCCATTGCCTCCCTCTTGGACCTTCCCCAGACAGTAGGCAGCCCTAGGTAGTGACCCGGGTTGGTTACAATTTGCACTCCCAACCGACCCGATACATCCAACACCATATCCTCATCCACCCCAACACAGAAGTAAAGGCTAGATTTTGCAAGGTTGATCGCTTGGCTCGATGCATTGCAATAAGAATCCAGTACCTGTTTTAAATTCGAAGCACTATCCCCCGAGCCATTGAAAAAGAAAAGCGAGTCATCGGCGAAGAACAAGTGGTGTATAGTAGGGCACCCTTGTTTCGGCCTAATCCCCTGGATGAGTCCCCTATCCACCTGTGACTCCATCATTCTAGATAAGACGTCAGCTAAATGATGAAAAGGTAGGGAGATAACGGATCACCCTGTCTCAAACCTCTAGAGGGTCGGATCACCCTAGACCGCTTCCCGTTGATATTGACCCTGTACGTCACTATAGATATACATGCTCTGATCCGCTGGGTCCACATATCCGAGAAACCTCTCCTCTTAAGGACTTCCAAGAGGAAATCTCACTCCACTCTATCATAGGCCTTCTTCATATCAATCTTAATAGTACATTCCCCTCTACCTCCAGAGCCTCGGCCTCTACCCCTGGTTTTGAGATAATGGAACATCTCGTGGGCAATGAAAATGTTATCCTGTATTCTTCTCCCTGCCACAAATGCACTCTGGTTTTGTGAAATCAGTTCTGGTAAATAGCCTTTCAGCCTATTTGCCAGTACCTTAGAAATAATCTTATAACCAAAGTTACAAAGGCTGATCGGTCTAAAATCCGAAGCAGAACAAGGGTTTTTACATTTTGGAATAAGGGTAATATCAGTTTGGTTTAGGAAAGATGGCATGATACCTGATGTGAGGAAGACGTTGACGGAGGTGACGATGTCTGGACCGATGACGCTCCAGTTCTTTTGAAAGAAGAACCCCGAGAAACCATCCGGCCCCGGAGCTCGAGACCCCCCCCCCCCCATTTGAAAAGCCGCATCCAGCACCTCCCACACTATGAACTACAACGTTTTTGATACCTTTCCTGGATACCAACTGGCCAAAGACACGGATTTTTGAATCAGCAGGGGGGGTTGATACGAGAGCCAGATTGGGAGGCCCCGAGGTCCTTCCTTCGCCGGAGCTCCGTTGCGAAGTCATCCAGACACCTTCACCAGCGTCGCCCTCCCTGCACACCAGAAGAAAAAGGAACCAGACCGAAAGGAACGAAAGCAATAAAAAATTGCAGCAGCAAGGGTTAAAAATGGCGAACAGAAGCTTGTGTACTAGGGTTTCCTTTGCATGAAAACTGCATGAGAAACTTGGCAGCAACCAATGAGGCAGCTGAAAGGGACATGTACTTTAATTCCTTCTGATTGTCTTGATCGAAAGTGTAATCAATGCATTCCAAGCAAAGGCGGCGAACAATCCTTCTCGGACAGACCTAGAGAAGGAAAGTTGGAGAGAAGCGCGTAGCCCCACGCGCGGAGAGAGATAAAAAATCAGTGTAGTCCTATTTGGTAAATGGTATCCCTTCGGCGTTTTCCGGACAACGCATTAATACAGCAAAATAAACACTTTTTTTCAACAACGGAGTAAGACCGAATGAAAGAAAGAGAGTGGAGGAGATGTTGGACGTAAGCAGCACAAGTGACCCAGGAAAATACCTAGGGTTACCATCCACCTAGGGAAGATCGAAGAAGGTAGCTATGAGGTTCCTAAGAAAAAGGTAAATGACAAATTAGCCGGGTGGAGACCAAAGACACTAAACCAAGCAGGAAAAGAGGTTTTGATAAAGACACGGGTTAATTACTTAATTGGTTACACATGTTTCACCATTGTGCAGAATGGTTACACATGTTTCAAAATGTGATTAATTGGTTTTGCTATGTGACTAATTGGTTACACATGTTTTTCCAAATGTGATTAATTGGTTATTCCGTTAGTAAACCGTTAACTTTAACGTTAATTCATTTTTTTAACATATTGTTGAATTGTGAAATGACTACTATGCCCTTAGTTATATTGAAGAACACATGGAAGGATTGAAGAACCAAAATCGAATCAAATTCGATTTGATCTTCTTGATAACTCAGAAATGCTGTTTCTGGGTTCTTGAGAATCCAGAATTGCAATTTCTGGATTCTTCAAGAACCCAGAATTGCAGTTTCTGGGTTCTTCGAACCCAGAAATTGCTGATTATGGGTTCTTCGAACCCAGAAATGCTGATTCTGGGTTCTTGGAACCCAGAAATTGCTGTTTCTGGGTTCTTGCATTTCTGCGTTCTTCACATTGTGGGTAACATGTCGAACTCTTTAATCACATCATTTCAAACAACAGTATCCATTTAATCATATTATAGAGAAACATGTATGACCTTTTAATCACATTATAGAGAAACATGTATGACCTTTTAATTACATTATAGAGAAACATGTATGACCATTTAATCACATTTGGTGATAACATATACTGCAATACAAAACTTCAAGAACCCAGAATTGCGATTCTGGGTTCTTGAAGAACCCATAAACAACATTTCTGGGTTCTAGAAGAACCCAAAAATCTGATTTATGGGTTCTCAAGAACCCAGAAATCAGATTTCTGGGTTCTTCGATTCTTGTTCTTGAAGATGATGATGTGTTCTTGAAGATGATTCTAGGGGTAATTACGTCATTTTACGTATCTAAATAGTGACTTAACTGCGATTTCTAACGGTGAATAGTAAAAAATACAAATAGTCACATTTCAAAACCAATTAATCACATTTTGAAACATATGTAACCATTCTGAACATTGGTCAAACATGTGTAACCAATTAAGTAATTAACCCTAAAGACACTGATCACAACTATCCTGACGTACGTCATGAGCGTTTTCAAACTCCCCAAAACCTGGTGCTCGGACATAAACTCAATGATATCGAATTTTTGGTGGGAAGTAACTACAGAGGGCAAGAAGACACATTGGCGGAGATGGAAGATCCTAACCAAGTCCAAGCAATCGGGAGGACTAGGGTTTAGGGAACTCCAAACCTTCAATATAATTTTGATCACTAAAATGGAGGGGCGATTTCTAAATGAACCGAACACACTATGTGCGAGGATTCTGAAAGGTTTGTATTTCCCGTACGACAGTTTCCTAGAAGCGACAAAGAGAGGGCGAACATCGTGTGGATGGAGTAACCTAATACACGGGAGCGATGCCCTAATACGGGAGGGGTTGTGGTCCCTTGGCACGGGGGAAACAATCAACGTATTCAAGGACCCGTGGGTGTTCCCAACGGCCGGTTTCAAGGTGACGGCCGAACAGGGTGAACCAACCGACCGAACTACAATGGTGAGTGAACTAATAAACCCGAATTGAAGCTGGGATGAAGGGTTGGTGCGGGTGAAGGTAACACCACAGGATGCCGATACCATGTGAAGGGTAGATAAACCGTTACATATGGCCACTACACGAAGGATGGATCACCACAACCTCGATCCTTCTATCATAGACTTCGAAACATGGAGTGGCTACAAACCGAGGAGAACCAACGATGACATAGATCAATATGTCAGGACATATGGGCGACTAGCACAACACCGAAAGTGAAGAACTTCATGTGGCGTCTAGTGTCGAATGCGATTGCGGTACAACATAACCTAATAAGACACGGAATGCAAGTACTACCAAGCTGCCCGGTATGTGGAGGAACGGAAACACGCGAACACATGATTTTTGAATGCAGGTGGACTGAATCAGTCTGGTTCGAGGTGTTAGGCATTCAGGTACACATAACGGACCGGACAGACGTACCGAAGTGGTTGGAGTCGAGGCGCGCGGAACTAAGTGTGCAAGGGCCAACACGGGAAGCCAGATGGATGAAATGCATTCTCACTTTGCTGGCAAATATGAAAGACACGATGCATGACTGTTAGAGTATTATGTAGACTAATCTTGATTAATCTAGACTAGACTACTTAATAGTCTAACATTCACTCATGTTCTTTGTTTTTCTTGATTTTGATCCTCAAACGTTGAAATTTGCTGAATTGGTCCCCAAATTTACAATGCTTCTTTGCTTGTGTCGGATCCCAAATCCAATCTCGATCAAATCCCCAATCGAATTGAGCTCACACATCTTCATCATTGGTGAGATACTCCACATCTGAATACAAGTTTTCTAAGCTAAACTCTAGATGAAAAGGGAAAAAAAAAGACTCGGTCATGCCATCGCGGTGCCATCTTGGTCATCTCGTCGTGGTCATGCCGTAAAATAAAGAAGGGTCATTCCGGTCATCCCATCGTGATGCCATTTCGGTCATCTCGTCGTGGTCATGCCGTAGTAGCTAACAAACTAATCTGAATTCCAGAATTCCAATCTTCTATTGAATCCATTGTAAATCATCAAAAAACTTGGTTGTGCAAACTCAATTTGATCACACATCTTCACGATACCATATTGAGATTTCAGCACAATTAATTCAGCATTTTTGAAGAGGCAATGTATCAGCAAATCACATATCAGCAGCACGAATGATTCAATCATTGGAAAGAAGGCCCTGATACCAGCTTTCGAAGCCAAACCACCGAACCCAACGGAGGCGATCATGGCCATCCGTGGAGCATACGACGAAATCATAACAAATGGACGGAAGGAAACCCCCCGGGAATAGCACGACTAAACCAAAAATGGGAGAAGCCGGGTGGAAATACCATCAAGATAAGCTGTGATGCAGCGGTGTGCACAAGCTCGGCGCAAGCGGGCATCGGCGTGGTGGCAAGGGATGTCGAAGGGAAAATCAAGGGAGGACTTAACCGTACAATGCGATGTGACAATGTGTAGATGATGGAAGCAATACCAATCTTTGAGGGGCTTCGGTTGACTATACAAAAGGGATGGACGAACATTGTAATCAAATCATATGCACAAACCGTAATACACCAAATACGGGAGGGTTCAACGCAATGGAGAGTATCGGCAATAGTCCAAAACATCCAAGCACTAGCTAGGCAACAAATGCAGGTTCAATGACGAGCCATTTCAAGGACAGCAAACGAATGTGCGAACTTGATAGTAAAGCAAACCTGAATGGGAGTGAGATTGAACGACTGGGTCGAAAGACCCCCACTCTCTTTTATTTGTTTATTAGCGAATGATAGTAATTTTGAACAACCGTGACAACATGTTACGACGTTTTATTCCATCGAATGAAATACGAATTTTGGCCCCAAAAAATGTCCACTTTTATATATTAAAACACCGTTAGAATTAGGTGTGATAAAAAAAGACGGTTGGACCGAATTCCCGACAAGACCGGCCCGAGATCGACCTGACTATGACCGAGACCGAGCGAGCGTTTTTTTTCTTCAAGGTCGGTCTTGGTCGTTTTTCCCGAAAGCCCGTTTAGGACCGAAGGAATGTTAATTTATGATTTTCATAATACCACACCGAATAAATGTGAATTTGGGAGGTTTTCTATCTCTATAAAAGCTGCATCCTGATAAATTTACAAACCACGCAGTCATGCAGTGAGCTCATATCGAACTATTCTTTCGCCTTTTACTAAAGAATACCGTGAGCTCATAGTTTTTTTTGGGTGCAGATTCGCTCCAGGACCGAGACCGTCCCGAGTCAAGAAAGACCGACTCAGGCGGGCTTTTTTGGCCGAGGTCGGTCTCGGTCCTCCAGAAGGCAAGACCGAAATTTCGGTCTCGGTCTTGCCTTCAGGACCGGTCTGACCCGCCCATGATCAACCCTAATTAGAATTTGACATATAACTCTACGATGGACATATTAATTATAGTTAAAACTTTATTATAAGTGTGGACTCTTCTAAATAAGTTGTTAGAATATTTTACGGAAAATTTTAAAAAATTACTGCCAAATCAAAGACTCCAATATTTTCACCAAACGGCCCCTATCTATTATTTTATTTTATTCATTTTTAAAAAGAAAAAACAATTGCTTGGTTCCGTAAAAAGGACGGACGTGCAGCTCCAGAAAGCTTTCCTTTATATCCTCTAAATAAGTTGTTTTTTCTTTCATTTTGCTAAACTTACTATTAGAAGAAATATCTCTCCTGCTATTTTGTATAAGGAAGGTAGTCTGAAAATGATCTAATTTTTTTGCATAAAAATTTATTTATATTAATAGTTTTTCTAATAGTGAATATTATTATATTTTAAAATGATGGAAAATAATTAAATATTTTATCTTTCATAAAAAAGTGTCTGTTAAATACTTTTTAAATTTACAAAAATAATTTATTCTGTTTTCAATTGTCACAATTAAATTATATTAAGTTAGATTAATATTACAATAGAATCCCGACTCGATCGAGACTTAATCACTTGAACTGAACTCCCATCCAGACTAGGACCCCACCTTTGACGACCTTGTATGAGCTGAGACCTAGATCAGGGAATCTCTGGTTGGATATTAATCGTGTCGGAAATCAATTATATATTAGTTTAATTTGGTAAAGTTTAGTTGTGACACTTAAAAAAATATTTTGTAAATTTTATAAATTTTTAAAAAGTATGTAACTAGATTTTATATGAATAATTAACGAAAATATTAATTACTATAATTTTTAAATATATTTAATTATTTATGTAAAAAATACATTTTATATAAATATATTGTATACTTTTCAAAATTTTATTAATTCATATAGCATCGTATCAAAATCAAAATTGAATAGTCGTGAAGCGTGTCATTATATCAACATCAAATAGTTGTTAAAAATTAATTTTAATTAACAATTTGTTAGTTAAGTTTTGCAAATTTAGTTTATTGTTTTGGTCAATTTAAATTTAGTTTATTAATTAATTTTTTTTTTGAATAAATCAGTAACTGAATAAAATTATAATAGGCTAGAATTCTGCTTAAACTCCTACAATTTAAAATTTAGATATTACATAAATAATTAAGCTAGACTAAAAATCATTAAATCATCCTAACAAGTAAAGTTACGGTCTTATCCCTGACCCTAGATGATCATATTATCTCCGCAATCAATAGAATCAAACAAATCTCATAAATATCTTAGATCCAACATTGCCTTACCTTACCTCCCTAACTCTGCATGTACATTATATATATAATATACCTTCATGATATACTCTTGCCTTGTGCCTCACCACCTTCCTCCTGCTCTGCTAAACCCTACACCTCTCTTTTTCTTTCATTTCATTTCTATAGATAGATAGAGAGATACTATCTATGAGTATTGAGCAATTAAGGGATGCTGAAAATGGCACCGAAGATATGAAGAATCCTCTTCTTCTGAAGAAGGATCAAGAAAAACTCAGACATGAAGACAGTGACACGGAGCAGACTAAAGACCACAATAATGGCTCCATAGCAATGGTCCTGTTCAGCACCTTCGTCGCGGTCTGTGGCTCCTTCGAGTTCGGCTCGTGTGTAAGTTGCTCTCTTGCTGTTGATTTCCATTTAGTGGAGATGAAGGGTAGGTTTCCTTAAGCTGATTTCATGCGTTGTGTAGGTGGGATATTCAGCACCAACTCAGTCTGCTATAAGGCAAGACCTAGGGCTATCTCTTGCTGAGGTTTGCATTAATTTATCTTCTATACCCTTCAATCATAGACGTATATCTATGCTTATGGTAATGCTATTGTGTTTCTGCAGTACTCAATGTTTGGTTCCATATTGACAATTGGAGCGATGCTTGGTGCCGTTACAAGTGGCCGGGTAGCAGACATCATCGGTCGGAAAGGGGTATGAACTATACGAAACTACCTTGTTAATAGCCCTTTTTTAAGCGGAGATTAGATTCACCAACAATAATCCAAATCTTGTTTCTTACTGCATCAGGCGATGAGATTATCGGCGGCTTTTTGCATCACTGGATGGTTAGCAGTGTATTTTGCTGAAGTATGCATCACTTTGTGCAAATTGCTTTAGCAGATTTTCATGTTTCATAATCTTGACATATATTTATTTGGGTTCCTATTCAGGGTGCTCTGTCTCTCGATTCGGGAAGATTCTCGACTGGATATGGGATTGGAGTTTTCTCCTTCGTGGTAAATAATTATGAACAGAAAGATGTTGAAATTTGCTTCTTTCTATTCTCTGAAGTTGGGAAAATCTAAGAAATGTGCGTTGGCATGTACCAGGTTCCGATATATATAGCTGAAATCGCGCCGAAGAATCTACGGGGAGGGCTGACCACGTTAAACCAACTCATGATTGTGTGTGGAGCATCAATTGCATTCTTGATAGGAACTGCCACTACATGGAGAACCCTGGCTCTAACTGGTAATATGCTATTTTTACGAATGTTTTTGGGCTACTTGCAATAAAAAAAGAACTTGATCGGATTAAGTTAAGTGTATACTAACTAACTGTATTGAACTTAGGAATCGTTCCATGCATTGTTCTGCTCGTGGGTCTGTTCTTTGTTCCTGAATCACCGAGGTGGCTGGTAAGAATCTAACATGTTGAGCAAAAAACAAAACAAGTTTGGTTCTGCAGAAACAAGAACAAAAAACATGTTATGTAAGGATGTGTCTGGTTTGATCCTTTCTGCAGGCTAAGGTTGGTAGAGAGAAACAGTTCCTATCGGCTTTACAGATCCTTCGAGGCAAGGAAGCCGATGTTTCTGCTGAAGCTACTGAGATCCAAGTCAGTTCTTAACGACCTTAGATATCGATTTCTCTATGAACGAATTACGCATTCGTGTCCTGTAAAGCTCCCACTTTTCTTTTCTTGATAGGTTTATATCGAAACTCTGCATAGTTTGCCGAGTGCAAGACTGTTCGATCTGTTCCAAAGCAAGTACATCCGATCAGTCACCGTAAGCAACTCATTATCTGTTAAAAAAAATGAAATTAAGTACATAACTCTCCCATCATCCTATCAACTTAAACTTTTGTGTCAGATAGTGGGTCCAAAATTCTCAGTATCAATTTAAGCTTTTGTGGTTTATAAACTCTAACAATACCTGTTTGTTGGTGATGTTAAATTTAGATTGGTGTTGGGTTGATGGTGTTCCAACAATTTGGTGGAATTAACGGGGTTGGATTTTACGCAAGTGAAACTTTTGCATCGGCAGGTGATCGATCTTCCTTTTTTGCAGCAATATGAAATTAGGTTTGATCTTCTTAACGTGTCGTACTTGTGAATTTCTGCAGGTCCTTCCTCAGAAAAGATCGGGACCATAGCTTATGCTTGTGTCCAAGTTCCGATCACGGTAGTAGGAGCAATTCTGATGGATAGATCGGGACGTAGACCGCTCATAATGGTATGTTTGGTTCTTCGAAATTCGTACAATGAAGATGCTGTAAAGATGATTAATTATTCAATTGGTCATTTATCTGAAGGTTTCAGCATTGGGGATGTTCTTAGGCTCATTCATGACAGCATCTTCTTTCTTAATGAAGGTGAAAACACACACACACTAACTCTAATATTTTCTCAGTGACAACAACTGTAATCTGAAAACTTATGTTGTTGATTCTCAGCTGCACAGTTTGTTCCCGGAGTTTATCCCGATTCTAACTGTCTCTGGAGTTTTGGTAATTCTCATATATCCATCAAATCCCGATTCATATGATGATCAAATAAATAGCTTTCTGCAAAGAATAAGTATGTAATACTAATCGTGTTCATATGTTCAAATGAGAACAGATCTACATAGCTTCATTCTCCATCGGGATGGGAGCCGTTCCATGGGTTATAATGTCCGAGGTAGATCTACCATCCATATAGAAGACTTGAAGACAATGTATGAAGAAAAAAGATTGATTTATTGAGAACTCTCTTCTACTGCAGATATTCCCAATAGATATAAAGGGGATAGGAGGCAGCTTGGTAGTGTTGGTGAATTGGTTAGGTGCTTGGGCAGTCTCCTATACATTCAATTTCCTCATGAGTTGGAGTTCTTCAGGTCAAACACAAACCCAATTTTAGCTTGTAAAAGTTTAATTTTGATACTGATAAAGTGGAACGAAACATCGTGCAGGGACATTTTTTGTGTACTCTGCAATTTCACTGTTGACGGTGTTGTTCGTGGCTAAGGTTGTTCCGGAGACAAAGGGGAAGACATTGGAGGAGATTCAAGCTTGCATTAACCCCACAAAGGGAGGTTTGCCAGAGCAGACATTCTGAAATGAGTGTTTGGTTGCAGGCAAAATCTGGTCAAGTTTTGTATTGATTTGGAAATTTGAAAATCATTGCTTGTGACGGTTGTTTAGATGATCTTAAGTGAGTATGTGGTTTAGTAGATCCTATATGAAAATGATAATTATGTAGTTTGAATTGATGGAGATGCATATGATGGATCAATATTTTTGTAATATGGAGGGTAAGAATATAATAAGTAAAGGTTGATGGATTAAATTGTAATATTTTGAGAGTATAGGGATAAATATGAAATGAGCTAAAGTTAAATTTAACATGCAATAGCAGCATAAATGGGGGATTAAAAAGTGAAAATGATCATAAACCAATCTTAAACTTCAATGGGTATAAATGAAATCAAGCACAACTGTCAAAAGTAACAGAAATGTCGAAAACACGACAACTGAAATAACTCGACGACCTGTCAAAATAAATCTATAATGGAGGAGAAAATAACGAAACTAGAAGCAACTTTTAGGAGTAGATAACAAAATTCTGAATGTTTGAAAAATGAGAAAGCCTCTAAGTCTTTTTTTTTTTTTTATATCAGAAATATCGCATTACTTTAAGAAATAAAACGTCGTGACACTGAGTCACGGGAGTTCGTACATCATATCAATAGCTACTAAACATACAAATGATAATGGTGCTCTTTCGACCCATTCATTTAGACACTCCCATTCCCGCTTGCTTTGTTATCCAATTTGCACATTCGTTGCTCGTCCTTGGAATAGCTCGTCATTGCACTTACTCGACTTGTCTTGCTAGTGCTCATATATTTAGTATAATTGTTGATAGTCTCCAATGTTTCGGCCCCTTCATGATTTGTTGGTGAACCGTTTGTGAGACCGTTTCTATAATGATGATTTGTCATCCCGCTTCAATTGCTAGACGTACTCATTCGTGTATAGTCAATGCTTCCATTGTTTCTATGTCATCGCTCATTTGCCTCTTGTTCATCCCGCCCACTAGCTTGCCGGTTTTGTCTCGTGCCACCACTTCTATGCCCGCTCTTTGCGTTTCTTTACACCACGAGGCATCGCAGTTTATCTTGATCGTATCACCCGTCGGGGGTTACCATTGTTGGTTCAGCCTCTCCTCATGCGTGTGCAAATGTTGGGATGTTCGGTTGACCCCTATTTGCTCCTCATAGGCTTGCTTTATCTCCATTATGACGACCCTTGTACTTGGTTGCTTTGCTTCAAACGCCGCCGAGCATCTCGCCTTCCAGATTTGCCAACACGTGATTAGGATTTGGGTCCACCTCTTGTCGCTCAATGTGCTTCCACCATGCATCTCCCGCCTTCCTCCTCTTTAGCCATTCCACCATATCGAGCTCATTTGGCCTATCCACTCGGATCCCAAGCATGCCACTCCAAATCTACTTTGTCCATCCGCACTCCAAGATCATGTGTTCCCGTGTCTCAACTTCACCGCATATTGGGCAGCTCAGAGGTACATTCATCCCCCTACGCACCATGTTTGCTTTAACGGCTATGGAATTTGTTGCTAGCCGCCATATGAAGTTCTTCATCTTTGGTATTACCTTTGCCTTCCACATATCTTTCCAAAATGTACCACTATGATTTGGATTCGGCATTGGCCTTGGTTCAGACCATTCCCGCATCTTGTGGTAGACCGATCAGACTTGCGGGTTTCTATCCTTTGTGTGTGGCCAAATGTACCGGTCCTTTCCCCCGTCTCGTGGTAGGGGTATATTAAGGATATGGGATGCATCTTCTTGGTCTGCTATGCTCCTCACTAGGTGCGCATTCCATGTGCCATTCGGGTAAATGAGTTCACTTACTCTTAGGTTACCTCGTGCTCCACCATGACGTCCCCGTTTACCCTTTTGCTCTCCTTTGTATATATCCATGGGTCCTCAAAGACTCGTACGTTTTCCCCCGTTCCAATTGTCCACACCCCTTCCTTCTTGATTACATCTCGGCCATGTAGGATCCTACATCCCCACGAGGCTTGACACCCCTTTTCGCCTCTATTAACGAACACCGTGGAAAATATAGTCCTTTTAGGAATTGCGCACATATGGTGTCGGGATCGGTCATGATGCGGCTCGCCATTTTGGTTAGTAGCACCGTGTTGAAACTTTGGAGTTCCCGGAAGCCTAGTCCCCCAACCTCTTTTGCCTTTGTTAGGACCTCCCATCTCCTCCAATGTGTTCTCTTCCCCTCCGATGTTTGCCCCCACCAAAAGTCCGCAATAAGAGCATCTATCTCCGCACACCATGTTTTTGGTAAACGGAATACATTCATTACGTACGTGGGGATCGCTATAATGATCGCCTTTATTAGCACTTCCTTCCCCACTTGGTTCAATGTTTTCGACCTCCATCCTCCTAGTGTGTCCCTGATTTTTATTTTCAAAGATCTCAATGCCTCATTCTTTGACCGTCCCCAAATCGATAGCAAACCTAAGTATTTGCTCGGGTCCCCCGTGCTATTAATATATAGCGCATCCTCCACCCCTTTCTCCTCGTTCGGACCATCCCCCTTATTAAATAATAGGATCGATTTGTCTCTGTTTATCCGTTGGCCCTATACATGACAATACGATTCTAGGATACTCCAAAATCCTTTAGCATTCTCGGGCGATCCTCTAATGAAGAACAGTGAGTCATCTGCAAAAAATAGATGGTGAAGTTCTGGGCAACTTCTCCTCAGAGTAATCCCCTGTATAGTTCCCTCCCTAGTTGCCCCTTCCATTCTTCGTGACAACACATCCGCAAGTAGGATGAATAGGTAGCAGAAGAATCAAATCTCCCTTCAAATACTGATGCAGACCAGGTGGTGAAGTTGGAGGATGGGAATGGAAATCATAATTCTCGGTTGGTGCCAAGTGATCTTGTGCAACACGAACTTAGGGATAATGCTACAGCGAACAGTTCCAAAAACAAAAATAAAAATTCGAAATGGAAAGGCAAACTTCTTCAAGAAAGAAACACAAAACCCAATGGATAATCTAGATTGTGGATACTTACTCGGGATGCTTTTGTTGCAGATAAAGAGATTAGTTAAGCTAAGATTCTTTATGTGACAACTAGATTTGAAAAAATCTACAATGGATAATGTGTTCTAAGATTCTTAATGTGAAATTAGTTAAGCTATATTTCCAAGTGATTGTCTTATTTTCTTTGTCGGTAGATTGAAGAGAAGTTTCCTTTGACGAGCAAAGTGTTTTTTGAAGATGAATGTTGCTCAGAAGGGACTTCCATAATTGATATAGAGATTTCTGAATTGGCTACAAATAAGGTTATGAAAAGACCTTACTCAAGTTAACATGCTCAATAGTTTTTCCTGCATAAATCTAGTTGTACTCTCAAATGTTGATATCTGCAGTTTCCTGTGGATTTTGCAGATGAGTCAGTTAATAGGTAATAACATCTCAATTGATCGACGATTTCGTTCTAAAGAGATGTGTAAGATGAGTAATTTGTAAGGAAAGAAGGAAGGAAATTACTAAAGGAACATAAGAAAAGCTGGAGCGATTAATTTGGATGCATTCTAAGATTTTTACCCTTACGTTTAAAGATTTTTGTTTTAATTTGAATTTAGAGAAGGAAGAGAAGGGTGAAAACAGTACCGTACCTGCATTTTGCGAATTTACATTCTAGCAATTGAGGAACGCCACATCAGGATTTGCATAGGAGAATATTGTATGAGCATGGAGAAAAGGCTCTGAACGTTGTTTATAAAGGGAAACTGGAGAATCAGAGGTGGATTGTTGTCAAAAGGTTCCACGGAAATGCATGGCCTGATCTGAGGCAGCTTATGGTAAATACGTGATATGTTAAAAAATAAATTATTTAAAATAACGAATATACCCCTACCTGCACATTGTTATGTTTTCTTCTTCACTGTTAAACTCTCTTCCTCGTCATTGATGACAGATTCTCTCTCATACACCCCTTAACCCCATTATGCGCTCCACCAAATTCCTCCTCAAATTCGCCTTCTATGCTAGCTTTTCACTTCCCCCTCTCGCTCTTCCCTTCCCAAGCTCCCAACTTCATCATTGATCGCTCTTCTCCCTCCCCATTCTCCCATTTCTCTCCTTTCATCTTCATTGATAATCTTTTTAAGCTCTATTGTTTTAATATAAAAATCACCATTTTCTTCCCTCTTAAACCAAACTTAACAGTATGAATCTTTATTTACCCAATTACTCAACTCAAGGTCATTCTCTCTAAAGCTTTCACAATTGTAATAGGCACCAATGGAAGTCATAGTCTGTTCTGTCTTTGGTGTCGACAATGGAATCCATTGAGAGGTGAACCATGAACTATCAAAACAAAAACATAAATTTGTTGAACAATTAGTAGAAGCAACTCTCAGGCATCGACACGAGGAGCTAAACTTCGATCAAATATCATAGTACTCAAAGTCTTGGCGACGAGCTCCAGTCCATAGCAAGCTTTCCAGTAAGAGTTGATAGATTGGGACCCGCTTAATTAATCTTGCATCTTCTTCTGTTATGTGACAAAAACAACAGTCACTCATACTCCTTCGGTGTGGTTTGTTTCCTTCTTTTGTTGAATGGTTTTGCAGGAGAGTTAGACTTCTACTTCAAAAAGGAATAGGAAATCGAAAAGGCACTGAAAGGAGGAAGAGAATGAGACTCTGTGTTTTGGAAGATGAAGAAGAATATATAGTGAAGAGGAATAAGAAGAAGATTAGAGGGTCGGAGAACAAAATATAAATAAAGAAATTAAGGGTAAGATAGATATTTCATAATTTTTTTTTCTTTTTGTTTTGGATCACGTATGTCGAACATCGGATTTGACTTTCCTTTTTTTTTAAATATATATATATATATTCGCTAAAAAAATATAGGGTTTTGGCGAGTGGCAGGTCCGAACTAGAAGGATCATCAACCGGACTGAAAAAATGAAAGAGTTGTCACCGATTAATTAAAGGCTAATCGGAATTCTAAAATTTGTGTATAGTACATAATGTTAACATCTAGGGTTTGAAAATGTCTACATCCAGAGAATTGAGCTCGAGGGTTTGATTACGTCTTAAGAACTCGCAAACCCATAATCTATTCTTTCGGTACTTTAGTTTGTTTTTTGAATTATTTTTACCGACTTACCTAAATTGCTCGTTTTGATTAAATAAACTATGTACAAACATTTTTTTTCTAAAATTCACGAGTTAATTTAAAATAAATAAACAAGAGAATAAAGTTAATTGTGCTCGAAAAAAATGGTGGTTTAAATTTGGAGTCATTTTAAAATGTATCAAACGTATGCAAATGATTTTGAAGATAAAAAGCACGTTGGACTAAATTGTAACACTTTTGAAAGTTGTAGAAAGTCTAGAAAAGTTGAAGGATCAAAATGCAATTATAAAGAAGATTATTGTTAGCGATTTCGGGTTTCTTGACTTGGTGATAGATTAACTGTTTACTGCTAACAGCACAGCACGAAGATGCATAATCAAATAAAACAATGCCACATTCACAGGTGACAGACAGACACAGGGGAGGTTCCACTTTCCTATACCAAGTTGTGGTGGGTATCTTCTCCAGAAGGAAGACCCACACTAAGACCAAAAGAAGTTGTCTGTAGACGGAAGCATCCCCCCGGCCGCCACAATTTGCTGCTCCAGCTGCATCACCCATACCACAAACAAATCCACTCAAAATATAAACACAGATTCAAAATTAAGCTTTTTAAACAGGAACAAACCACAAT
The DNA here is from genome assembly GCA_946814005.1 of Chamaenerion angustifolium. Classification (NCBI taxonomy): domain Eukaryota; kingdom Viridiplantae; phylum Streptophyta; class Magnoliopsida; order Myrtales; family Onagraceae; genus Chamaenerion; species Chamaenerion angustifolium. The sequence continues at coordinate 7,230,256 of OX328270.1, forward strand.
GATAAGATAGTGTCGTTTTACTACCTTAATTTTTCTGTTTCAAGTATTTAAAATGTAGTTTTGTTAAAATTATCCATCATTTGAATGAGAAAAATCACATGTCATGCATATATACACACTAAAAAGACCAAAATCTTTTATTTTGCTTAAAAAAGTCATAACAATATCAAGATCATGACCCATAGGTAGGACTATAGCTCGTAGAACCGAGCCGCCAAGGGTTTTGCCCTGACAAGGGTGCGGAGCCAGACCAGGTTGTCCATGACTGAGCCATTGAATCATGGTCGATCTAAAACCTAGATCGATAATGGCTCAATAAACCCATCCAGAGTGAGCCTCCTTGACTGGGTTCATTGAGCCATGGGCTCCATGCCATTTTTTTAAGTGAGTCTTTTACAACCATACTTTGCTCTCCGTTTTGGTTACTGTAGAATACCTTGAACAGTGCATCGACCTTGCTTTTGGTAACCAAGTACTCTTGTTTCAGTTGCTGCAAACATCTCATACAACTGCACACCACAACAAAGAGATCCATCAACAGATTATCACAAGTCCATTCAATTTTCTTCCAGATGATGATTTTGCCCCCACAATTTATTGACCAACACTGATAAGACATCATCGACATGGAAATATATAGAATGAAATGGATTTTGATGTGGACTGTATTGTACTCTACTCACGCTTGAGTGTTCTGTTCTTCGCAGAAATTACGGAATGTAATGCATGCATTCTTCACCCTCTGTGCACCTATGCTGTCAAGCCAATCCAATCCAAGCAAACAAAATAAAGATGTAAGTTTATCAACAAACAAAAAAACAATCCATGCCTCACTAACTTAGAATCAATCAGCTAAACAAACAATCACAACTATACTTTCTGCGACTTGAACCTATATTTGAACTAAATGTTTTACAGATCTTCTAATAAAAAATGTCCAACCAAGCCTTCGACTACAAGATTGAATTTCACATAACCCTTTTCGATTTCCAAAGGTTCTATACGGTAAAGATTGGCTCGAGCCCTAAAGACGTTGTGAGGTGGGCCAAAAGTTGATCTTTGCAAAAGGATTCAATTCAGAATTCAGATCGCAATAAACTAACTCTTCTGTTTATGGTACCTGGAACTACTGCCTTTGAGTTGATGAACATGTGAATCTACCGTTTTAAAGTCCACATTTTGTTGATCTCTGCAGAAATCACCCACAAATTAAAAGGTCAAACTTTTCAAAAATTAAAACGGTGGGGTGGAGAGCATTAATTAAAGAGGAATAACAAATACTGTACAGAGCTCGGGTGAGATCAGTGAGCAGCTTCTCAGAATCAGTGAAGAAGAGAGAAACCACTTCAACGACAAAATCTGGGTTGCTCTCATCTTGCAGTTGCTGAAGCTGCTGAAACTGAGAATCCAGAATCCCCTGATCCACAAGAAGAACAGATTAATTAAAGAAGAAAAAAATAGGTGAGATTTCAATATCATTTAGATTTAGGTTTTACCTCGCCATAGAGACTGTTCATGTAATCCACCAACCTCCTCTGCATCTGACCCACATCCATGGTTTGGTTTTGTTTGCTTCTCTCAGTAAACAAGATCAAGGGAATGGAGGTGTGACTATTGCTTAGATTAGTAGATCTTTCTGGGGACCAATCAAAGTAAAAGATCTCAATGGGGATACCGCTACAAGAGTACAGATCTGGTTTGGAGTCTTGACTGGACAAATACAGTTCACTCAATCTGGAATTTATTCTTTTGGGATTGGACTTCCATTTCTTTTATCTTAGAAATGCAACGTTTCTTTAGAATTCGTCTCCTCTCATTATTTCTAAGTGGATTTTATTCTTTTCGCACTTCGATTCTGATTTCGGAGCACGATGCAGCATCTATATATAATTTGATTAAAATACATAAAATTGTGATAAATTAGTTTTTTTTTACTAGTATTTTATAATTATAATGTTATTTTTTTTTTTTTTGGGCATCATAATTATAATGTTAAATTCATATTTTTAATTAATTTATTTAAAATATACAGTTCTCACTTCACTCTTGGGCGGATTACTTAAAATTAGAAAATTACTATGCATTTTTTATGATATATAATTTTTATATGAATTAATAAGGAATAAAAATTAATTTATATAAAATATACTGTTCTCACTTCACTCTTGGGCGGATTACTTAAAATTAGAAAATTACTATGCATTTTGTATGATATATAATTTTTATATGAATTAATAAGGAATAAAACTGACATATATTTTTCGAAAAAATTCACTTATTGATGATATAATAGTTTCTACATATATTTAAATATTTTTAAATAAAAATAAATTAATTTAATATATAATTAACAAATAATAAAATATCACTTTGCCCCTAATATTTGTGCCCAAATCGAGTTCTCCAAATATTTAAAATCGAAAACTTCGATCCTTAACAATTGACAATTTGTCGAGTTTCCCTTTTCTGACAAATTTTCCATCCAAACTTAACATAATATGTTTTGAAAATTGCAAAAATAACACCATACTTTAAAAAATGATACAATTTAACTTTTCCAAACTTTTTTAAATATTGTCATTGAGTCCTAATTCGATTGGGCTGAGTTAATCCCAATTCTATTGAGGCTCGGGTCCAGGTCAACCTATCAGTGAGCAGATCTGGGTCAAGACCCAGACCCTATCCCTTTTGATTCAGGCTCAATTGAGTCCATATCGAATAGTGACTCAAATGTACCTTTTGAAAAAATTTAAAAGGGCTAAATTGTTGTATTTTTAAAAGTATTGTATTATTTCCGCAAGTTTCAAAACATATTTTGTTAAGTTGGACGGAAAATTTGACGGAAATGCAAAAGTCGACAGATTGCCAAACATTAAGGACGAAACTTTTGAATCTAAACATTTAGGGGAACTCAATTTTAGTCCAAACATTAGGGAATAAATTCGTATTTTACTCTTAAATTATGGGTTAAATGCCAATTTGTTATTTGAATATGTGTAAATTCTAGTTAAATGTTTTCCACAACAAATTATTCAGTTTAGCTTTTTCAATGTTTTGGGGAGGTTGCCGAATAATCCTACATTTCTAAATATAATGGATTTCAGATAGATTAAGAATTGCACACGAAAAATAGTAACTTGAAGGAGCGTATGCAATCATCAGAAAAGAAGACTTTAGATATGCAGCTGAACTATCAAGCACTTAGTCAAGCGGTTGCCTTATTGATGAATGTTAGATAACTTCATATTACCGACAGTGACGAGATTCAAGATACTAAACAAATTTTCTCTTTTAAAATGTTGATAATTGTTTCATCTCAAGTTGAAATCTTTGTCTTTTTAGTGCATTTGATATATTCTGTTGTCAAATGCATTGATAGACATAAATGGTACTGAAACGATATTCATTTTGATTGCAGATGGGTGACTAGAAACTTAGAATGATTGCAGATGGGTGACTAGAAACTTAGAAGAAGAACGGATAAGTGTACATTATGTTTGAGAGTTTGTAAGTTCCCACACTTTGACGGGACTAACATTGTCAGTTGTATATTTTGGATGGACTAGGCATGATTATTATATGTAAATTTTTGGGTTATGTATGAAAAGAAAGTTGGTTGTTGCATTTTTTATGTAACAAGTTCACTTGATGGCAAAATAAAATTAAAACAAGAATTACAGAAAGTATATTCATTTACCGACGAGAATAAGTCGCCGGTAAATGTAGACATTTATCGTCTCTAATAACCCACCGACAATTAACGACCTTTACCGGCAATATTAAGTCGCCAGTAAATTTATACATTTACTGTCGAGTCTAAGTTGTCGATAATAATATATACATTTACTGACAAGATATGTCGCTGGTAATTGTATGTATATTTTACGGCGACGTAATGTCACCAGTAAATGTAAATATATTATAAACGGTAAAATATTGCGTCAATGATGGCCGTAGATGGCCCATCGAAGGACGTTTTATACCGACGAAATATCTCGCCAGTATAACGTAAGTTTTTTTACAAGCGAGCACTATATCATCAGTAATAGTATTACCGGTATATCGATGACTTTTACCGGTAAATAACATCACAATTTTACCGGAGAAAAGTATTTTTTTTACCGGGCTGCTAAAATTGTTATTTTTAGTAGTGGTGGGAGAGGAAGTTGGCAACAAATTGGAAGTTATTTCTTTATTTAATTTTTAATTGAGGGTTATTTTAAGACCTAATTTACGTCCAGATCAAGTAAGTAAGATGCCTCAATTCATCTACACTCGAGTCGAATTCGATATTTTCATATGTTGGTTTCAGTAAAAATATGTTATTTTATCTAGTTTGAGAAATTACAAAAAGAATATTCAGAACTTGTTTTTGCCCAAGTCAGGTCATATAAACTAATGATATATAGTGAACTGAAATTCCATTCTCCAAGTCCATGTGTTTCTTCAAGTTGATAATTAACATGAATCTAATTCTACACCTTGGAAAATGGAAATTTATCTACTGAAAACGAAGACGATACAAGTCCTTAAATGCAGGAAAGATGGTTTCCATGTTCTACTTATTCCCAGATCACAGCGATGGGACTTCGAACAGTGATCTCTTTATTGATCCACGTCAGATATCCTCCATCAAATTCTTCTCTTTTTCTCTTCCTCGACGATGATGATGATCGGATGAACAAGACTCTATAGCTTAACTTCTGATTTGGTTGCTTGAACACCAGCTTCCTCGGCCTCACCCTTACTTTCAGTCCAGGAGGTGCCATCACTTCCACCGAGTAGATGGAATCTGGGTTTCCCACGTTGGTCACCTGCCTCCTCACCATTTTTCTGTTGGTTCCTTCCTTGAATCTCAGGGAGATGGAAGGGTAGTTCAGGTTAAACCCTCGCAGAGCTTTGTGGCAGCTCACGTTTCGGTGAGTGATGATGAAGATATCGGAACTCTTGTAGCCCAAATTGCATAAGTGCGTGATATAGTCGACTGGAGAAATGTCGTAGAGAAGACCAGGATCGAGAACTCGACTTGGGTTGACCTAGCAAGAGGATACTTGGTTAAAGCTTAACTTGGTGTATATATATACCAATTATTTACATGAATATTAAATGATTTTTTTTTTCAAAAAATAATTAACATATGCATCTTACTTTTTATTACATTTGCACAAGCAGAATTATATGATATTATGTGTTATTATAAAAAACTTCAGATAAAAAACTTTGTAAATTAATTTATCTTAAATTTAATTACGATATTTAATATTATAAAATATTACTCGGTTAGTGTGATAAAGTTAAGTTGAATTGGTGTAGAAAATTCATTACATAATACTACGTATGCAACATATAAAGATATACTAGTCATTGATATACATATTATAATAGTTATTCATTTGGGTTTATAAGATTTATGTTTAATTCGTCTATATATTATTTTTTATTAAATTATTACATTAATGTACGTAAATAAAAAATTATCGTATTGTGTGCTATTAAAAAGTTTTTCATGTCTATTTCTATATGGAATTAAGAAACACACTTTGTAAATTAAGATACCCTAAACAAATTAAAGCTATTTGATCATGATATCTAAAATAACAAAAAATATACTTAGAGCTATTAAAATAAAATAATTTTATATTAGATAAAAGAAAAAACGAAACTATATATTTAGATTGTGGATATATACGAGTCTAACCTGCCCTGATCCAATTGCAAAAACGCTGGCAATATGATCATGTCCGTCCATGAAGGGTTTCCTGAGGTGGTCAGTTGCATCTGAAGTGGTCATAATAGCGGACTTAATGGCTGCAGGGCTCCAGTCAGGGTGAGCCGAACGGACTAGGGCTGCTATTCCGCTGACATGAGGACAAGACATGGAAGTTCCTGACATGACCGTGAAATTCACACGTCGAGAGTCTTCGGGAAGGCCACTAGGTCCTAAGTTCTGGGGCCATGCAGCAATGATGTTCACACCAGGGGCTATCACATCAGGTTTCAACACCGAAGGGTCCGTCAGACTCGGTCCTCTTGATGAAAAACGAGCCACCGCGGGTGCACTCATGTCTTTCTCTATAACTGTACCGTCAAACTCGATTCGAGCCATGGGTCTCGAGGTTGAGTTTATATAAGACTTGAGACGCATAGACTCATGAAAACCTAGCTGGGTTGCTGGTAGCACGTGGACGTCTGCTGAGTCATCCTCGTCGTTTATCTCTGTAGTGGCCAGAATCATGGCAGCTCCACCCGCTTCCTTGACCACTTCACCTTTCTCAGCCCGACCGTTGGCTCCGCGGTCACAAACTACTATCTTTCCTCGGACTTTGTCTTTAGGAAGAGATCCTTGAAGGCAGAGCTCACTTCCATGCAAATAAATGAGGTCGAGTTGTTCCATCTTGGCCAACTGGTTCATCCTCGGATACATTGATTCGCCATAGAGGACATCGTTGTTTCTGGTTCGAACAGGAGCAGGGAATCTTCTGTCGAGTGTGCTTGCTCCGACAGTGATGATCCATGGAGCCTCGTTGGCGACCGAGCTAGGGATCGGGCCGTTGTTTCCGGCTGAGCAAACAACCGTGACACCATGCTCCACGGCTCTGAAGCTTCCGATTGCGATTGTATCGTCGTAGAGAGGAATCGGGAAGCTGCCCAGGGAGAGGGAGAGAATGTCAACCCCATCTCGAATGGCTACATCCATGGCTGCCAAGATGTCAGAGCTGTAGCAGCCTGAGAACCAACACACCTTGTAGACAGCAATGTGGGCCCCGGGAGCCATACCTCTGGCTACACCGGCACCGTTTCCAAGCACACTTGCCGTTGGCACTGCCCCTCCTCCAACCGTTGATGAAGTATGCGTTCCATGGCCGTGAGAATCTCGTGGTGACGCGTACTCCTTCAAATAAGTACCAGGCGGCAGATTCGATGAAGAAGCTACTCGGTGTCCCTTGGCAAAGAACCTTGCGCCGATTAACTTCCGGTTACAGTTTGAAGCATTGAATTCTTTCCCTTCCTCGCACTTTCCTTTCCATTTCTTGGGGATTGGTGGCATTCCGGTGTCATCAAAGCTCGGGCTCTCCGGCCAGACACCTGTGTCTAAGACCCCAATAATAGCCCCACGCCCGAATCTTGACCTAACCCAAGCTGATCTAGGTGAGTTGGGGTTGAGCCCTAGGAATTTATAGGAATAAGTGGTGTGGAGATGGAGCTTCCTATCAGGCCTCACTGAAAGCACACCAGGCAACTTCTTCATAGATGCAATCTCTGATTGAGAAAGGCGAGCAGCGAAGCCTTCCATGGTGGAAGTGTAGGAGTATAGCATCCGATGCTTTGGTAGAGACGATTTATGGATGAAAGATAGGTGCCATTGTCGTTTGGAGGGGAAGAAGGATGTATCATGTGGGTGTAGCTGAACAATGTAAGTTTGGAGAGATTGGTGGTCGAGTTGATCAGAGTCTGGTGAAACAAATGAGAGTAAGATGAGAATGATGATGAGTGAAATGTGGATTTGAAGTTCCATAAAGAGCTTAATTTTCATGGAAAACTGTAATTTGGTTGGTAAGAAGGATCGGTTGTTTTGTAGGGGGTATTTGAAGGTTCATGCATGCAGAGTAGTTTAAAAATTCCAACTTTAAGACGCGCGCTATCCCATTTGTGATTCCTGCGCTCTCATGAGTGAGGACTCGTGAAAACGAACAGCGCCTTCTTTCTCACGAGGATCTTCTTCTGAGGTCAGACAAATCAAAATTATTGCGACCTCAGTGAAAAAAAAAATTCAAAAAAAAAAAACATTTCACACTAATTTAAAAATAAATGAATTGTAATTTATAAGATGTACACATATAATTTTACAATGGATAAAACTATTGTTATACCACAATTATGAGGTCGTCGTGTGTGAGGTGTTAGGAGAACATGATCAACACGAGTCATAGGTTAATACAAGAACATTACAAGCATTGAACAATTTATATAAATATTACTAATGTAAAACTAAAATTAATTTGAATAAGATAATGAAATAATAAAATTCTAAAATATTTTTAAAACATTGCTCGAGTGACCGGGATCCCTTTTGATGGTGTTATATGCTCCCGGTTGCTCGAGCAATGTTGTAAAAATATTTTAGAATTTTATTATTTCATTATCTTATTCAAATTAATTTTAGTTTTACATTAGTAATATTTATATAAAGTGTTCAATGCTTGTAATGTTCTGTATTAACCTAGGAGTCGTGTTGATCATGTTCTCCTAACACCTTACACACGACCAACGACGACAACGTGCACGCGCGTAGCGCATGCCTGGGTCTAACCATTAGGGAAATACACTTTAGTGGATTACACAAATTTCAGTACAATTTAGTAGTTAACTATATACATCTCTATATATAAAGAACCTGTATATACATGTTATGAAAATAGATTGTTGCGTTCAAAATATTTTATCTATAAAACAAAGTTGAGTGAAAAGCGGTACTAAACATATGAAATAAGTCTATATATTGAGTTAGAATAAAATGAATTTTATATGAAAACAATTGACTCAAAATATCAAATACAATTATAAGAAATTAAGATGCACAGCTACACCCTTAATATTACCAATGTTAAGAGTCAAATGATGAAGGTAACAATACATTTTTGTGTACCACATTTCGAGTATATATACCAGTAACTCCCTCAAGTTCTCCATTTTCAATCAAAACCTTTGTTGTCGATTGAGCTGTGCCGCGTGATAAAGCAACATATAAATTGACCATGACTAAATACATGATCACACAAATATATGACAATGTTGGGCAATGTTTGACCTTGCGCCTTATTTATAGTCATTGCAAAACTAAGACGCACTGGAAACTGTTTATGTGTCATCTGGAAATGCAAGCGAACATCTTCTGTCAGCTTCATTAATATCCTTGGAATAAATGCTTTTGTTCCTTTAAATTGTCCACCAAGAACTTCCGCATAAATTAAATTCCACATAAAATCCAAACATAATAGTCTTGTTCCAATACAAAGTCCAACATTAGGATCGAGATTTCGACGAAGCATTATTGGGGCACCTTTTTTAAGAGTTACACAATGTGGAGGCATTCCTTTTGGTGCAATGGAGTTGACATACTCATTTTGATATAAATCTCCATTTTCGCTATCAACCTTGTCGTAAGAATGGAATGTATGTTCTTGTCAACCCCGAAAAACGTCGTATAATCTTGTCATTTAACTGATCAACATCAGTATTAGTTGCCACCAATATAGCTCTATCTTCGTACCATGACGATTCTTGTGATACATTTTGCAAATCTGAAAAGATGACATCAATTAATGCATCAATCGATTCTTCGCCTTCCCAACGTATTGTCATATCCTGCGGCAGTTGTATGAAATCATCAAACGTGTGTGTTTCTCTTCCATCACCAACACGTAACAGAAACTCTGAAAAGTTGTTATCAAATCGAGACCTCATGCTCTGTTTTAATTTAAGAACTGTAACATGCCTCCAGAGAGCGGATTTAATGAAACATGCATCAATCAATTGCGCCTTATTAGCCCTTTGTACGACAGGAAGCACTTGTCGAAAATCCTCACCCAATATCATGACTTTACCACCAAACAGTTCAGTACTGTCACATATATCCTTCAAAGTTCGATCTAATGATTCAAAAGGAAATGTATGAGCCATAGGCGTCTCATCCCATATGATTGATGTAGCCCGACGTATTAACTCAGCTTGAGAAGATTGTTTAGTAATCGAACATGTAGCAGAAGAGGTAGGATTTATTGGGAGCTTGAATCTAGAATGGGTTGTACGCCCACCATGCAAAATCGTTGCTGCTATCCCTGAATATGCTGTAGCCAAAGCAATTTTGCCCCTATCACGTAACACAACTAAAATTGCCCGGTATAGGTACGTCTTTCCAGTGCCACCGGGTCCATCAACAAAGTACATACCACTTTCTCTACGATCAATAGTTGACATAATTGTACCAAATGCATTCTTTTGGTCTGTGTTTAGCCTTTGAACTGAATCTAAATTAGCTTGTGGTACATGAATTAACAACTCATCTTGTATAATACGCGGATTTGAACTTTCGCTGTCGAAATTATAGACAATGGGAGGTAAGTCAAAATCACGAACTGTCTTTCCATGATGTTGAAGTTGTAGATTAAGGTCGCGCAACAGACGACTCTCTATTTGTGTTGCATCTGCATTAGAAGGATCTTTAACCATGGGTGAATAAAATTCATTCCACAGGTCACGCACACCAGTTGGTTCATTAAAGACTAAAATAATGACAAAAAATCTCCTAAGAACGCTCGGTGTACGGAATGTTGAGGCCTCTTGCAAGCACAATCGAATATTGTTGTCATGCTCTAATAAACCCTACTCTCAGCAACTTTTTGAAATGAATCATACGGGCCATCGTCATGCGTTCGTAGATTTTCAAAAGATGTCGGTCCTCTGACATGATTAAGCAGCAGTCTTAGATAAAACTTTTCTTTATCATTAGGGGTCACTGTGTAAATTCTTCCAATGACTTTAAGTCGATTCCTTCTTCTTACCCAAGCAAGACTTCTTTTAGACCAAACATAATGTTCAGGAAATTCTCTATATAAATAGTGTCTTGCTTTAACATCGATCGTGTTGCACGTAAAACATTCTGTAAGCATAGTCTTCGTGTTTCGAGAATCTGCTAATACCTGGGCAATTGGTTCGTTATCTTGAAAGCGCACCTGATGCATGTTTGGCAAATGAATTTGTAAACGATACACATTTGGATACATTCTTGTCATAGGGAGTGTAAGAATTCTCCAAACTGCTTCTTGTGCACAAACCTAACGCGCATCGATATACTGTTGTATTTCATCATCTAGAGATGATACCCTCACTTGTACCGCAACTCGATCAATACCTTTGTGAATGTATTTATATAAATACTTTACACTTTTGATGCTTGCACAAATCTCCACATTGATGTGACAGTCGTACTTTAAAAGTAACCATGAATTATATGGAACAACATATCTATTATCCACATTTACCGCAGGACGGTGTGGATGTGATATGCATCCTTGATTACGCCGTCGATATAGTGGATAAGAATCACTCCCTTCCATAGTGAACTCCAAAAAAGCTTTTGGAAAACCTTCCTAAGATTCTCCATTTTTTTTTCAAGGTGCCGTTCGTGAATGGTCACATGGGCCATGGATCATATGCTTCCGTACTTTAGCACGTAGTGAGGTCTCTTGATGTTGATCAGGAATTTCAGCACGAACCAAAGCATCATAGTCATCAGCCGTAGAGAGTTTCGCATCATTATGAAGGATTATTAGCATGTATGCATGTGGGAGTCCTCTTTTCTGGAACTCAATAACGTAGGTGTATGCGATCACTTTTCCCAAAACTTCTTGATTAAGTATATCAATTTTAAACTCCTCAAATCGAGCATGAAAAATGCAAGGTAGTAAATCAGGACGATCATGTGGGAGACCTAGTAATTGATGCAGCAAGACTATTTTAAAGAACTCAAAAAATAGCACGCCATGAGAATGATGAGATATTAAATTTAGTGAATGAAAATGGTTACCTGAAACTATAATAGTTCATTAGTAATTTCTTCCCACGGAAGATTGCATGTCATTGTGATGAAGATATCTGGTTTTCCAAAAGCACGTACCAAAGCCATTGCATCTGAATATCTTCCAAACATATCACAGTTGGATCCAACAAAGGATGATGGTAGTATTGTCCTCCTTCCAACCGTTCCTTTGTTGCATCAGCCATTGTACATGTAGTAATTTCATGTTAGTGTATCATTCACTATAGACATTAACAAACATAAATTTAAGTAGTCATCTGTGTCATGATTTCCTGCACTAAAAGAGTCTTGAAGGTCTTGGTAAGCATCAGCTCTGATAGTGTTTTGATTATTACGAACCCAACGAAGTTTATGTCGTTCAATTTTAACGTATTGATCGACCACATATTGTTGCATAAGTCGTCCACCACGGAGAAATAGAGATTTTGAAATATGTTCTCTAATTTGTAAGAACAAATTGGCGTATTAAATTACAGCAGCAAAATAATAATAAATAACTTATTATTTAGGTAATAAATGTAATTAAAAGAGTATGAAGAAAGACTATACATGTAGCATAAAAGCATAATAGTCACGACATGATACATTACGTGTTGATCTGCGTTCTTCATCAAACGTCCAACCATAAAGTCTGTGAGGAAGTAGTATTAGATATTGAAGGGGATCATAATAGTCGCTCGTATCTTGTATATTTATTAGATCACCAGATTGTCTTTGAACAATAAAATCACGACTGTGAATCTCAGTCGTATAATCTCCTCCAACTATAATTGCAGATACTTGTGGAGCAGTGGGTACTGCGTACTGATGCATATGACGTGGTTGTTCTCTTATTATTTAATGACATTGATGTATATCTGACCTTGTAGAAAATTGTCGAAATTGATGCACAAATGGATTTACGTCATTGAGAATTGTTGTTATTCTCTGCAATACTGTAACCTTTAAGCTATTATTTTCAGTTAATCGGTTCTCTAATTCATGCTATCGTATATATATATATATGTTTTTGCAGATATCTCGGTCGTTCGTCTTCATATGGTAGAAGAGAACCAATTTGATGATATATTGATCCCTGAGCTCGAAATTTATATATCCCTCGGCTACCTGCCACCAAGCTTTCATCCACATTGACACCCATTTAGGTAAAAGAGAACACATGATTATAAGCACGAATGTTATGCCTAAAATGATTTCCATCAACAGTTGGATCTTTAAATAATTATAACATAGCTGGGGGAGGAGAGTGCACCGGTAGGGCAATCCGACCATTCATGCAACATAAACTGTCATTCTCGTGGTGGAAACGCTTTGCTGAACATTTGTTACAGAATGTAGGATCCCGAAGAACATATCTTGGAGAATCAATACCCTCTTGAAAATCTCGAGCAATATAATGATATCCTCTTCTTCGTGTTGTTGCAGGTAACACTGTAGAAAAAGTGAATTGTTTGATATACTATAATGTGAACGTTTACAGCAATAAAGTTGTCAGTAGTTTAATTAAAATTAATTTGGGTACCATATAAGTTTGACTTTTAATTTATAGCATGTTTTGTGAAAGTAAAAACTGTATGCGTTGTTGCAGTCATGATCAATGAATTACTTTGTATTGATACTCATATGTAACAGATAAATTATGTTTAATTTTGTTTGCTACAAATTTCTTGATATTGTATGAAGACTGCATATACCTTGAAAGTCGTTTGAACGATGTACACCAACTTCCATTGAATTACCCACTGGGTGAGTTGTAGAAGAACCAACTCCGGAATTATCTTGTACTCGTACCGACATGCGGGCAAGTCTTCGAATAGCAGTTAATCGAAATGATTCTAATAATATTGTTAATGAAAATATTAATTTATGAATTATAATGAATAAAAAAAGTATATATAAAGGTGTATGTGTATATATGTCAATATAACATTAAACGTACGTCGAGGACGTCTCTGTGATGGTGAATGATGCATATTGTACGGTCGAAGGTATACCCAGGCACGGAGCCATTCAAAGTCCAGGGGCAATTGCCCCACTGAATTTTTATTAGATATAATTAATACCCCCAAATTTATTTTTACATTTTAAATCTGCCCCTACTAACACTGGAAGCAGAGAACTGAAGCATCAGGCGTGGAAATGGAAATTGAAGGCACAGCAACATAGCAACAAAAGTTTAAACTTACACTAATTTAGAAAGTCAATCTTTACATATTAATCTATCGTACACATAAGTAAATTTACAAGAAAACAATTCTCTATTGACTATTCAAGCACATTCAACACACTAAGAAGTTGCCTCACGAAGAAGTAATAAACAAACTCGTCAAATTTTCACATTTCAACTCTGAAATCGTCGAAATCAATATGAAAGGTACCTTCTTTTGTCTTGATCGGTTCATATAGTAGTTACCTTGTAGAAAAATTACTTTTGTAAGTGATAGAAACCAGATTTAGAAAAATCGGCTACAAGGTTAAGAAGTAGGAAGAGTCGAAGAGAATAAGATGTTGCTTACTTGGTCGATTGGTTGATTGTTCCTTCACGTCGGTCTCCGTAGGATCTAGGAAGAGTAGAAGTAGTTTCAGCTGCCATGTCACGACTGCTTTGCTGATTAGTGATTAGATTTAGGGTTTGTGTACATGCTTTGCTATATTGATGCTAATGGGCCAATGGGCTATATTAATTTACTCAAAGCAATTTGTACAGAATGGATCTCTAAGTCATGTATTATTTAGTATATTCATTTGTAGTGAATGGATCTTTTGAGATAATTTTATTATTTATTTATTTACATGTATTATTTAATATATTCATCGTGTTCTATGTCATCTCATCTTTGTAGTACTAAAATGTGTATTTATTCTTTTAGGTATTGATAATTTTTTTAGTAGAATTAAAAGAAAGTCTCCAGAAGAATAAGAAACTTCACGTCAAAATTTAAATGAGAAGTTTTTGAAGCAAAAGTATGAAGAATTCAATTTAGATGATTTACCATCGGATCCCGGCTTGAGAAAGAAAATTCAAGTTTATCATCGAAATGATCATGACAAAGTCTAAAGAGCTTATCTAGAAAAGGGTCCATGTCAACTACGTGATCATGACAACGTCCGAAGAGCTTATCCAAATGAACTGTTTGCGATATTAATTGATGAATCTAGAGATGTGTTAATTAAGAAGCAAATATCAATAGTTTTGAGATATGTAGACAACAAAGGTCGCGTGGTGGAGCACGATTTGGGCATTGTGCATGTTCCAGATACAAAGGCTATATCACTCAAGGTAACTATTGAAGGGTCACTCTCAAAAAATAATTTATGCATATCGAGATTGCGTGGGCAAGGTTATGATGAGGCAAGTAACATGAAAGGTGAATTGAATGGTCTAAAAGCCTTGATTATGAAAGATAATCCATGTGGTTATTATGTGCATTGTTATGCTCATCAACTGCAATTAGCACTTGTAGCCGTGGCTCAAAAAAAGTCTCAAATTGCTGATTTTTTTAATACAATAGCTAAGATCACCAACATGGTAGGAGCTTCGTGTAAGCGAAAAGACCTCCTTCGAGAAAAGCAATGCTTTAAAATGATTGAAAAGAAAAGACATATTGTGTATCCATTGGTGTATTTGCTCGTGAAGTTAGCATTGATCTTGTCAGTTAGCACTGCTTCTGTTGAAAGGGTTTTCTCAGCGATGAAGATTGTGAAGAATAGATTGCGAAACAAGATGGGCGACTCTTGGGTGAACGAGTGTTTAGTTACACTTATTGAAAAAGATATATTTTGTACTATTGATAATGATATAATTTTATTATGTTTTCAGAATATGAAAACTCATCGAGAACAATTATAATTTTTAATTAGAAAAATTATTATATATTTTGTCGGTTTCCCCCCACTGACTCTACATCTTGGCTTCGTCCCTGGGTATACCTATACAAAGTATAAGAAATAATACTGTATTAAGATGGTGTAACATAGTTGAATATATAAACGTAGATGTAGACATGAAATGGTGTGAATCACTTTAATTTTATTATGTACAAAATTATGTAAATAGATTAATGACTGAAGGTCGTTATTATACCTTGAGTTTGCATAAGTTGAGTTTGTCTAATTTATGTAGTAGAAAATTTTCAATTCCTAAAGAGGACCAAAATCGTTTATTTTTAAGGATTACTTTATGAATGATGATTTTTTGGTAACATTAATTCAGTGTGACAACAATCCAACGATTAATATTAAGGGCGTGTCAATTTTACCTAATAATAACATTATTTTCAATTGTATTTTCGTTATTAAGGAATACTTTATCAATGTAACTATTATTCGTAATAATAGTTAAATATTTGGGATATTTAACTAATGTTTAGGAGTCAAGCATTGAACTCTAAAATTGAGAGTTCAAAATATATATACTTAAATATATTTTTAGAATAACATTTACCTAAATAATAACACTTTATCGATTTAACTATTATTCTATTTTAAATTATTACAATTCAAAACTTAATAATAATAACATTACAGTGCAAATATATTAATTTTATTTTATTAATTAACAATATTGTTTTGCGTCAAACAATATATGGTAACATTAATTCAATGCTAGATTTTTTCTATACAATATTATAATACTTCACTTAATATTAAACGCAGATCCAGTAAACACAATCTAGTGTGACAACAACATAAATATGGATAGGAACAAAAACTCATCAATATCGAATTCTAAAAAACAAATCAACACGCAAACATACCACCTATGAGATTAATGAAGGTAACAGATCTCCATGTGTTCGATCACACAATCTTGATCGGGATTAAAGATAGACAATCTGCAGTTATATTGTAAAAATATAAATAATCAGATTTCTAAATAAGGATAACTTGAAGTAGATAATCAGATTTCTAAATAATCTGCAGTTATATAGAAACTTGCAGTAGATTTCTAAATATGCATAACTTGTGGTAACATCATATTTCAAAAATTTATAATAATGCATGGGATGCTAAAAAAAGAAAATAACAATCTGCAAAAAAACTAACAGCAAGGGATGATGAGAAACGAGACCTTATTGGGATTGAGCAAGTAATCATAGAGTGTCTTCTCCTCCCAGATCACATCCATGTTCTTGTTAGCAGCAGAGTACGAGTAACCTGAAGTGGTACCCGACAGCCTACAGAAAAGCCCTTTCACATTGGGTCCTACAACGTATCAAGAACATTATCTAATATACCATCAGAACTACATTCAATATACAATATAAATCCCATACATGAGATTTTTTTCAAAAACTAAGCATTTTAGTTTTTGTTATTAGAAAAGTAAGTATAGAAAAAAATATTTCGAAAAATAGGTATACGCGTACACCTGGGTAGCGCGTATTAGCAATACGCGCACCCCAGGGTGGCGCCTATTGCATAAGCACCACCCCAGGTGGCGCCTATTCATATGGCGTCCAAGGTAAGTTTACTCTTTTAAAAAAAAAAATTATTCCATAATGATGACTCGATGTTTAATTAAAATTAAAATTATGTATCTATTAAAAAAAATTTAAAAAAATTATTGTAAGTAGATATTTTAATTGCGATTCAAATGATGCAAAAAAATATTAAATTTGGATTTATGGATTGACTGTACGGCGTGCCGTAAGTTGAGATATGAAAATTTTACTTAAACAATTATAACTCATGCCATGTAAGTCCAAACTTAACACGGTTATCGTCATTTATGTCGTAATTCAATTATATATCTAGGGTAATTTTTTTGATTGGAAATACAGTGATTTTGTAACCTAACATCGTTCGTTTTATAATTTGACCGAAATAATTAAATGCATTAGGTGATAAATTTAATTATGTACTTACTCAAAAAAAAATCAAAAAAATTACGGTGCCTAGATAATTTAATTACAAATTAAATGACGGTAACTATGCGTTAATTTTTTACTTTTAGACTGACTGTATAATACGATACGTAAAAAACTCTACATACGATACAAAACTTTCCAAATAGTGTTTTGAATAGTACATTCACTGTTTAAACAGTGATATAGTAAGATTCTAACGTAGATGACGTTAATATTGTCAAAATATAGCAAAACAACAACAACAAAGAGATACTTCCATATTTGATCCGTGTAATCTTTTACAATCGGAGCTTCATCGTACTAGAAACATAATCTTCACCTGAAATTAAGATCCACCTCTAGAAGAAGGAGGTATTATTGGGGCAAACAGACATCCTCGAAGAACCGAAAGTTATGAAGGTATGAAATGAAATTAGAAGGAGGTATGAAGGTATGAAATGAAATTAGAACCGAAAGTTGAAGATGAGAATCAACCGTAACATCAGGAAGAAGAACTTCATTCGAAGGAACCGAGCATCCAGAAGAACTACCAAAAACTGGAACCGTATTAATGGTTCTCAATCTTTTGACTGAAACGGGAGTCGATAAATTGGCAGGATTTCTCCCTTCATTCCGTATCGAACCAGAATCTGCATGACCCAGACCATCTTGATTAACAATAGCAATAGCAAGCAAGCATGACATAATGACTGAATTGTCCATGACTGAATAAGAGAGTTACCCAACAGAACCGTCTGAAGTATTTCCACAACAGAGCAAAAATCGCTATGGAGGTGAGTTACAACTGCAGAAACAAAAATCGCTACGGAGGAGGTCTAGCAAGAACGAATTTGAAGTAATGTTCAGAGAGCACCTATTGGAGTGAACTTGGGAACGCCAGGCTGGACAGATCTCCGGAGAGCGCATAAACATGTTTTCGTAAAATAATTTTCGTAACTTAAAAGAGTGGCAGTTACATAAACATGTTTAGCCTTAATAATATAGATATATGTATAAAAATATGGTTGATTATATTATTTATCTAGACCAAATTTGTAACATTATAACCCCTAATTAAGCCCCCTTCTTCTCCAAGTACTCACTAAACATGAACTAACTTAACTGACATAATATAAAACAACAATTTGAATACTATTGCCTCCTTAAACTGTCAGACAATCTTGTAAGATTCTGGATTAAGAAATTTCAATTCTACCTCGAGGAATTAAACATTTTGTTGTACTAAAAAATTAAACATTTTCAAAAATTATTTACAAAAACATATATCCCAAAAACAATTAACAAAATATGCATAAGCGCTACTACAAGTAGCGTTTAATTTGTTTTTTACAAAAGACGCTACCCCTTTGTGGCAATATTTTTTTTTCCCTTTTTTGACGACTCGATATTTAATTAAAAATAAAATTATGTATCTATTGAAAAATATTATAGTACGTGGATATTTTAATTGTGATTCAAATGATGCAAAACAATATTAAATTTGGACATACAGATTGAGTGTACGCTCTATCGTAAGTTGAGATATGAAAATTTGACTAAAACAATAACTCAGACCCTGTAAGTCCAAACTCACCACTGTTAACGACATTTACGTCGTAATTCAATTATCTACCTAGGGTAAGTTTTTAATTAGAAATACAGTGATTTTTTAACCTAACATAGTTTGTTTTATATTTTGACTGAAATGATTAAATGCATTATGTGAGAAATTTAATTATATAATTACTAAAAAAAATTAAAAACATTACAGTGCGTAGATAATTTAATTACGAATTAAATTACGATAACTATGCGTTAATTTTTTATTATTAGACTGACAGTATAATATGATACGTAAAACATTCTATATAAAATACAAAAAATCTAAATAGTGATTTAACTGTTTAAACAGTCAATTCATTGTTTAAATCACTATTTAGATTTGTTTTGTATCGTATGAGTTTTTTACGTATCGTATTATACGGTCAGTCTGAAAGTCAGAAATTAATGTCTAGTTTGTGTTATTTAATTCATAATTAAATTATCTACGCACTGTAATTTATTTGATGTTTTTTAGTAAGTGTATAGTTCAATTTCTCACATAGCGCATTTAATCATTTTGCTACAAACGATGTTAGGTTAAAAAATAAATGTATTTCTAATCAAAAAAATCCAAAAACAATATCCTAGGTAGATAATTGAATTACGACATAAATGACGTTAAACGTGATGAGTTTAGACTTACAAGGCGTAGCGTACAGTCAATCCGTAAGTCCAAATTTAATATTTTTTGAACGTTTGAATCACAATTAAAATATCTATGTACTATAATTTTTTGAATGTTTTTCAATAAATACATAATTTTATTTTTAATTAAATATTGAGTAGTCAAAAAAGTCAAAAAAGGAATAAAAACAAAATAAAAAATTAACACTACTAAGGGTACCGTTTTAATTAACACCACTAAGGGATAGGGGTAGAGTTTTGGGCAAACTCAATCGGCCCCGCACCATTGACATTTGGGACCCTACCAAACAACGATAACAATAATTCCCTTTTCGAAATCATGCATCAACAGAAAAATTGACAAACTCTTCAGACCAATCTTCTCAACTTAAACCAAAAACAAAAAAAGCATGGGAGGCAAAATACCCAGTTCAGGATGGGAGATGGAAAGATACAAATACAAACTACCATTCATTGATCATCTGTATATATAGGTGGGAAAATGAAAAGAAAGCTTTTTTTTAAAATTAACAAACCTTACAACTCCTCCGACAGTAACCAGGCAGCTCTTTTGTTCCTATCATGTATTCAGGATTCTTGGTACATTCACCGAGGGCAGACCACCTCTCACAGCTCTCATTGCTGTCGGTGCAGCTCCCACCTTCTCCCACGATCTTGTCGAATGAGTCCACGTGAATCCATTTTGTGGCCGACCACTTCTCTCCCTTGATGACAGGGCAACCTGCGTGGAGGCTCATTGTGTCTGGAACTGCATCAGTGAGGAGACTGAAGAAAAGAAGTGCATCTCCTCTCCTTGGCTTCACTGTGAATGAAACGTAAAATTAAAAAGAGCAAACAAGACCCAAAGAAGGATATAGTACACAAAATTGAGTTGAAGTGATGCTTTTGATGCATACATCCGAAGCTTGATCAATTCAGAAGGTGAAAACTTTAGAGTTGTGCTCACCTGCAACGCCCTTTTTTGCACAATCGGATAAGTCTTCATCAACATCGGAGGATTTGCGGCGTGAAGGCTCCTGCTTGAAGAGACCTTATCGAGTTATTTGCAATTCATGTATCTAACGATCATATAGAAAATATGAGTATATTATATGAAACAATTCGGGAATTCACTCTACATTGTTTTAGTTTCAGTAAAACAAAACGTCAGTAAGCGAAAGGAGAAAATGATAGGAAAATCTACAGTATCAAGATTAGCGTTAAAGGTTCAAGCGTGGTAAGAAGTTGGGTGTTATCGAGAGAGAGCTTGAACTAACCTCTGCATTGGGAAACACTGTTTCACCACCTTTCTCCACATCGGAAAGATACATTAGCACAGTTGCCACGCGATGTCCACCCCGAGCAATATTTACCTTGTCCACAAAGTAATCATAGTGTGGTTCGTATCTCTGCCCATGCTCATACCTCAGCACCTGGATATCTTCTCCATTTGCTAAAATTGGTTGGAAAAAATATCAGCAGTCTCATTCTTTAAGGATATATGTATATTATAGTTCCGGGTTATTGCACAAATGGTCAGAGAATCTGGTGTTTCAGAAAAGTCTTGCTTATCATATACTTATGAGGTTCTAATTCTATATGCATGGAAGAAACTTCTCCCAATTTCAAACAATTCTGCCCTTGAAAGTGTCAAAGCAGTTCTGACATTGGCTTTTAAAATTCTGAAAAAATTTGTGCTATGCAATTTACCCGACAGCGGTAACAAACAGTTTACACATACGTTGTGTTAAAAATGCAGCATTCTCAAATTTACTAGGAAATTTCTAACTTTAAAGGCATTTTAGTTGTTTACCTTAACAATCTTTAGCCTAATTTTTCTCAGACATATTAACACCAGAACAGAAACAGGACGTTATAAAAGAAAGATTGTAGCTAGTGAAGAAGAATCATCTTATGCAGCATCCTATTATAGAAGAAACATGATGAAATAAATTGAACTGAGGTTTTAGAATTCAGTGCTTCAGCAAGGTGAAGAATACCTTTTGGTAGAAAGGTCCAGGTGGAAATCTTTTCCTCGATGCCATCCACAATAGGATCCTACATTTACAATAATAAAAGAAACTAAAATATCACACAAAGCATTGATCCACAAAATATTTTATGTGATACGTCTCATTTAAATCTTGTCACAAGTAGATTTACTATGGGCGTCCCTGTTTTAGGGCATACAGAATTAGCACAGTCGAACTAAATTTGCACCAGGAGTCATTGATAGAGACCAGCATCTCCAATGTTGGAAACTCCCTAAATCTGAGCATGAACTAATCCCTGAACCATTAACACTTAAAGCTGAAAATGATAAAAGAAACATTTTTTCTGGTCATTCAATGACCATTCCATCTACTAATTGCCTAGTGTGATGAATATTTAATACTATAATTTCAGTCGTAGAAACAAAATGCTTTGCCCAGAAAATGTGAACTAATAATAATCAAGTAACCGTGTTCGTTTGTGACATGGCTACGCTGGAAACAAAGCCTTGGAGAGTGGAGACATTATAGATATAAATATGTGCCTCCAGGAAATGATGAGAGAACGATATCATTCCTTTGATATGAACAGACAAATAATAGAATCATGCAAGCAACAACCAAGGGAAAACAGTCACGGTCCAGGAAGGTGCAACTTGGCAATTTCATTTTAGTGGATGAGAATAGATCCTGATTTTTTATTTTTTTTTAAATGCCATCATCCTCTTAATAACATCAAAAGAAACGAATCAATTAACAAAGAGAGCATACTTTGGCCTTAGGTATGAACATCCCAGAGCTCGTTCGGACTTCGCTAAGTTTGCTTTCTCCCGATTCATTATCCGCCACAGCAGATCTCTTCAGCTCCGATTTAGCCTGGTTAAATCAATCAACCACAGTTAGAAATGCAACCATAGCATAACAAATAAACCAATTCAACGATGGCCATTGAATTAGGAACCACCAAAAACCATTCAAAGTTTCTAAAGATACTCACTAGGGAGATCAAGTGATCGCATTCTAAATCCGTGAGGAAACCTTCATAGACAAACGCCCTACAAAAAGAATCAGGCAATCTCATTTCTCAAATTGTCGCAAATTTAGAAATTCAGCGAATCGGCGCATAATACAAATTGGTTAACCTGGGTTTCCATGAGATTTGCTTGACCTTGTTGGGCGAGATAATGGAACTAGCAGACGCTGACAGAGAAATCGGCGACTGTAGAAGGATGGATGCGATCGAGAAGAGAAAGACGAAGCGTACGGATGAAGGACCCAGCATCGTCGGTCGTTTCTTCGGGAGGTTCTCTTCTCCGAGCTCAAAATGTCAACTTTTATTTTGAAAGTCGGGATGGTAAATCTAAATC
Organism: Chamaenerion angustifolium; assembly: GCA_946814005.1. Classification (NCBI taxonomy): domain Eukaryota; kingdom Viridiplantae; phylum Streptophyta; class Magnoliopsida; order Myrtales; family Onagraceae; genus Chamaenerion; species Chamaenerion angustifolium. The sequence continues at coordinate 7,253,288 of OX328270.1, forward strand.
ATCATCTCCCTCAGATCACTGTTCTGTTCTGACTTTTGTGGTGATGATGAGGCTGAGGTGGTAGGTGGCAATCGTATTGTGTCTAAATATTTCCCGTGTCTAAACGGATAAATTTTAAACGTGTCTAAGCATATCTCGTGTCTAAACGTATAAAGTTGTTTAGACATGGGATCCGTTAAGGTCAAACTCATATACACTTTAAAACAGATATATACACAAATACATATATACAAAGTACGGTCTTCAAAGTTGATACACTCCCAAGAATGTTTATACACTCCCAAAAATGTTTATACACTCCCATTATCTATATTTATACTTAATTAATATATTTAATTTTTAATTACAAATATTTATATGTTCATACTTTTTTTCCATCAAATATAATATTAGCTATTTTAGTCTATATAGTATATAATATTTGTTCATACTTGATATAACTTACTAATTGTGTCTAAACGTGTGTTTGTTGAGTATTTGCATGTTAGATGTGTTTAGACACGATTATTAATCGTGTCTAAACGTATAAGAGTTGTTTAGACACGCTTAGTAATCGTGTCGTGTCTAAACGTGTAAATTGCAAATCGTTTGCAGATCGTTTAATCGTGTCGTGTCAGAAATTGTCACTCCTAGTCCAGTGTCCACTTCGACACACGACGTCAAGTATAGGTTGGTTAGGGGAGGAAACAAAACTTTCCGGTGGATCCTCAACCTTTTCTTATTGTAAAGTTTTATCCTCAATCTACGACCAACCGTCATTTCAGCTCTTAAGGTGGGTTGATTATGCAAGGACTAATTCAGTTAATATTCAAAAGGAAAACAGCATTAATGCACCCGCAAAGCTTATATTATTATTAGATTGATATTTGCAATTATATATGCTTAAACATATTATTAATTGTATTGACATTACTTTTTTGTTCATGTTTTCCATTGAATATTACTATTTTTACCAAAATAACTATTTTATGTTCATGTTATTTTTCAACTCATCTTTAACAACTATAAATAATAAAACTAAAACATGCACTTTAAGTGTGAATCTAACTCAAAATTGCATTTATGGGTTTGATTCACACTCAAATTTATTTATTTTTTTGTTCAATTTTAACCGAGAAATGCTATTTTGGGATTGATTCATACGAAAATTTACGTATTTTTAATTCGTTATTTAGTGTTGAAAATGAGATGTAATGATAAGAGTGTAAAAAAATCATCATTTTGTTATTAGAAAACGTTCTTATTTAATAGGGGGAAATGGACAAAACAGTGAATGTGGTGCAAATAACAACATTCACGAAGCATACATGTATGTTAAATTACATGAAAAAAATATTAGTGAAAATAAGTGCATAATGTTAAATTAATGTATTGTTGTTGTTTTATATTATTATTATATGTGTTGTGTGTTAAGTGAAACGGTGAGGTTTGTGTGTTTTAGAGTAAAGTGAGAATAGTTATAAGGAAGAGAATGAGAACAGAATGTGTGTTGTGCATTTGTGAGAATTGACAGAGAGTCATCGTAAGAAGAAAAACAGAGTTGCGGCTCCTTAGCTCAATGAAGAAGAAGCTCCATGGTTTGTGAAATGAAAGCTTGTGTATTGTTATTGTTTGTTATTGTGGTTGTTCTTATGCTAGATTGACCTCTCCCAAACCAATAAATTGGCATCAGAGCTTGGTGGATTGAGTAGATTGGGCGAGCTAGGGTTCCAACGAAAAGCGGACGAACCGAGCAAAATCGAAGCAATCAACGACGAAACTGAATCGTCTATGGCTGAGTCAAGTGAACAAGGTGTATCTCATCTCTCAATTCCTATATTTAATGGTGAAAACTATGACTATTGGAGTTTAAAGGCCAAGACTATATTTAGGTCTCAAGATTTGTGGGATATAATTGAGTTTGGATTTGATGAGCATGATTCTGTAGTTACATTGAGTGAGATTGAAAAAAAAAGAGTTGAAAGATACTCAAAAGAGAGATGCTAAAGCTCTAGCGTTTATTCAACAAGCTATGACGGAGAAATTGTTTTTGAGAATCATGAGGTGTAATATGACAAATGAAGCTTGGATTGTTTTGCAAGAAGAATTTCAAGGGAGTCAAAAAGTTCGAGCTATCAAACTTCAAACCTTCCGAGCCGAGTTAGAAAATATGAAAATGAAGGAAGGTGAAAGCTTGAAAGATTATTTCACGTGGGTTACCGAAGTTTCTAGTCAAATGAGTTTGTATGGAGAAGATGTAAGAGATAAAAGACTTGTTGAGAAAATTTTGATTAGCTTGACCGAGAAGTATGCTACGATTGTGTCGGTTGTTGAGGAAACGAAAAATTTGACAACATTAACCGTTCGTGGGTTAATAGCATCCTTGCAATCACATGAGCAAAGGGTGTTAAGACACTCCGATAAATCAATAGAGATAGCATTACAATCAAAACTCAACTTGGGCAATAAGTTGAGAGAGCAATCATTTCAAGAGCACCGCGGAGGTGAATCTTTGAGAGGCGGAAGATTTAGTAGAGGAAGAGGCCAAAGAGGTCGAGGGAGAGGAAATTTTGATAGAAGTTATAATGCAGAAAATTCGGGAAAAACTTGCCATATTTGCAAACAAAGTGGACATCTTGAGAAAGATTGTTGGTTCAAGGGGAAGCCGCAATGTTTTAATTGCAAGAAGTTTGGGCATGTTCAAAAAGATTGTAGGTTTAAGAATGAACAAGCGAATGTCTCCGAAGAGAAGGGAAATGATCATGACTATGGAGTGTTTTGTTAGGATCAAACACTTCAATCTAATGAAGAAAACACATGTTTTTCTTGAGAGGAAAGGAAAGAGAAGCAAAATCAGATTTCTTGTGGTAACACTCAAGTGAGCAACCTCCACACGGTTTAGAAGATATTATTCATGACGGTTACTGTTACAAAATACGTATACATGGAGTAATTCGGGTGGGGGGCTCCCGCCCCCCACACCCCTGCAACCTCACCGCGGAGGTTGAACCGCGAGACACGTACATTAATACATAATTGACCATTACATATCAATCAGACTACAATACCTAACATGTTTTATGTCGGTTGTCAAGTTGCGATCGAAAAGAAAGATGAAGTGTGGTTACTTGATAGTGGTTGTAGCAATTACATGACTAGTGATAAAAGCATCTTCACGAAGATAGAAGAGAAGGTGAATGCAAAAGTGAATATGGGAAATGGTGCGCTTGTAGAAGTGGTTGGAAAAGGTACGGTTCCTATCCAAACAATGGAGGGAATGAATTTCATTAATGATGTGTTGCTTGTTCCCGACCTATACCAAAATTTATTGAGTGGTGGTCAACTTGTGGAGAAAGGATATGGTGTATATTTTGAAATGATGGGTGCACCATTTATGATAAGAAGAATGGAAATAACAAGTTGATGACCAAGATAAAAATGACGAGAAGTAGAAGTTTTCCATTGAGTTTTAATTATGGGGGAGATGTTACTTTGAAGGCAAGTGTTAGTGACGAGTCATGACTTTGACACAAAAGACTTTGACACTTGTATTTTAATGGGATGAAGTTATTGAGAGACAAGAATATGGTGTATGGATTGCCTAGAATTGAAGAGAAGAGTGGTGTATGTGAAGGGTGTGTCATGGGGAAGCCGAGAAATTTTTCCGAAAGGAGGAGCATGGAGGGCAAAATGACCACTAGAGCTCATTCATACCGATGTGTGTGGGCCAATGAGAACTCCATCTCAAGGAGGTAACCGATACTTTATATTGTTCATTGATGATTATACAAGAATGACATGAGTTTACTTCTTGAGACAAAAATCAGAAGTATTTGGTGTGTTTAGAAGATTCAAAACATTTGATGAAAAGCAAAGTGGTCGCTACATAAAAGTGTTGAGAAGTGATCGAGGAAAAGAATACAACTCTCGAGAATTTGATAAGTTTTGTTCTGACGAGGTATAGAAAGAGAACTCACAGTTGGTTACTCTCCACAACAAAATGTAGTGCCCGAAAGAAAGAATCAAACAGTTGTGGAGATGGGCAAAACAATGCTCAAGGATAAAGGTATGCCTAATTCATTTTGGGCCGAAGCAATCTACACTGCAGTCTATTTGTTGAATAGATGTCCTACAAAGGCAGTTCAGAACAAGAACCCAATTGAGGCTTGGTGTAAAAAGAAGTCGTTAGTGAAACACTTGAGAATTTTTGGGTGTATTTGTTATGCTCAAGTTCCGAAAGAGAAGAGGACAAAACTTGATGATACAAGTGAGAAATCTATTTTCACGTGTTATGACTCAACATCAAAGGGCTATCGGTTGTATAGCTTGCAGAGAGAGAAAATCATCATTAGTAGAGATGTGTTATTTGATGAAGAAACTAGTTGGAGTTGGAAAGAAAAACAAGTTCAAAAACATGTTGTTGTCCCCGAAGAAGAGCTTGGAGGTGACGAAGAGAATGTTGAAAACTCTCCACCAAATTCACATAGAGTTGATCCATCATCGCCATCAAGCAGTGGTTCAGGTTCTAGTTCATCCAATTCGAGTAGTACACCGAAAAGAATGAGAAGACTTTCAGATGTATATGCGACATGTAATGTGTACATTGTTGAGCTGAAAAGCTTTGAAGAAGCTATACAAGAAGAAGGGTGGAAGAAAGCCATGGAAGAAGAGTTGCACATGATTGAGAAAAACAAGACTTGGGAGCTTGTAGAAAAGTCAGTTGATAGAGAAGTTGTTGGGGTGAAGTGGATTTACAAAGTGAAGCATAACCTTGATGGTTCAGTCTTGAAAAATAAAGCAAGACTTGTAGCTAAAGGGTACTCACAACAAGCTGGGGTCTGCTACCATGAAACTTTGCTCCAGTTTCGCGCAAGGACACGATTCGAGTCCTCATTGCACTTGCAGTTCAAAAAGGTTGGTTGCTATACCAACTTGATGTGAAGTCGACTTTCTTGAATTGTGAATTGGAAGAAGAAATATATGTTCATCAACTTGAAGGATTTGTGAAAGAAGGAGAAGAAGAGAAAGTGTCCAAGCTAAAGAAGGCATTGTACGGGTTGAAATAAGCACCACGGCAGTGGTATAGTCAGATTGACAACTACCTCATTTATCATGAATTCAACAAAAGCAAAAGTGAACTTACTCTCTATGTGAAGAAACAAGGTACTTCCATTCTTGTTGTTGCTATATATGTTGATGATTTGATATTCACTAGCAATGATGATGAGTTGATTAGAGAGTTTAAGAATGATATGCTGAAAAGATATGAGATGAGTGATATGGGGTTGCTACATCATTTTCTTGGTTTGGAGATTGATCAACAAGAAGATGGAGTGTTTGTTTGTCAAAAGAAATATGCCGAGAATATGTTGAAGAGGTTTCATATGTTTGGTTGCAAAACAATGGCAACACCACTTGCTTCAAATGAGAAGTTGTGGAAAGAAGATGGAGGTAGAAAAGTGGATAACACATATTTTAGGAGTATTGTTGGTAGTTTGATGTATCTCACTGCCACGAGACCGGATATTATGTTTTCTTCGAGCATGTTGTAGAGGTTCATGCAAAGTCCGAGTCACTTTCATCTTGGAGCCGCCAAACGAGTTCTCCGTTATGTTCGAGGGACCTTGACATATGGTATCAAGTATTGCAAAGGAGATGAGTTGAAGCTAATTGGCTTTTGTGATAGTGATTGGGCAGGTTGTAGATATGATATGAACAGTACAACAGAATATGTGTTTTCTCTTGGCTCAGGTGTGTTTTCCTGGCATTCAAAGAAACAATAATCAATTGCTCAATCCTCTGCGGAAGCGGAATATATTTCAGCGGCTATGACATGTTCTCAAGCCGTGTGGTTGAGGAGAATTTTGGAAGATATTGGCGAGAAGCAAGATAATACGACATTGATGTTTTGTGATAGCAAATCAGTTATTGTAATGGCAAAGAATCCAGTGTATAGCAGCAGGACAAGACACATAGCAGTGAAGCACCACTTCATTCGTGAGAAGGTCGAAGAAGGAGAGATTGAGATGGTGTATGTCAAGTCTGAAGATCAAGTTGCGGATATCCTCACTAAGGCGTTGTCAAAGGACATGTTTGAGAAGTTTCACGAGCTACTAGGAGTTTAAGAACGACACATTAAGGGGGAGTGTTAAATTAATATATCGTTGTTGTTTTATATTATTATTATATGTGTTGTGTGTTAAGTGAAACAGTGAATTTTGTGTGTTTTAGAGTAAAGTGAGAGAATAGTTATAAGGAAGAGAATGAGAAGGGATTGTGTGCTGTCCATTTGTGAGAATTGACAGAGAGTCATCGTAAGAAGAAAAACAGAGTCGCAGCTCCTTAGCTCAATGAAGAAGAAGCTCTATGGTTTGTGAAATGAAAGTTTGTGTATTGTTATTGTTTGTTCTTGTGGTTGTTCTTATGCTAGATTGACCTCTCCCAAACCAACACATAAGTTAAATATAGCTACCAAATAATATTTCCAAATGGTAATAATAAGAATTTTGTTAATACAAAATATGCTGAATTCATCTTGTATTTTATACACCTACATAAAGTTACTTGCTTTTCAGATATATTATTCATTTTTACAGACCCCGGCCCATTTTCACACCCCTTGTTGTTCATCAATATTACATACAAAACTAAGTTCAACCAAACTCCACTTTAGTTATTGGTAAGCCTGGTTTCTTCTTCCACCTGTTGTTTCTCCTGCACTTTGTCTTCGTTGTAATTGATATTTTCGTTACCCTCGTCGAGACATTCATTGTCGTTGTCGCTTTGTTCCATTACCACCTGCATAAACCGATCCAAGTCACTGAGGTAGTTGGTTGTGTTGTACTCATCTGCAGAGTGGAGCTCTTCTGAGTACGTCCTTTCAAGAATCAGGTGCTGCCTTGTCTTTGCAGCCTTCAGGCTTGCCTCGTCACCCTCTAGAATTCTTACAACCTAAACAAATAGAATCATGTAACTCTCAATAATGTTTGTAGGTTAAGGATATATATATATATATACTGTCTGCTGCTACTGGGTTTCAAAAGACATGCCTCGTTCATCTCTGGTCGGTTAGCTGAAGATTGATGGATGCATAACGAAGCTACCACGATCATGAATTCCATCTGTTCCCGGGTGTAACACCCGACTAGCAACGGATCGATGAGTTCGTCCATATTGTTTTTAACAAGCAATGGCTTGGCCTGCAAAAAATTCATTGGCCCTTCAAGTTTAGTCTCTTTGGCCATTAAATTTTAGATCTTTTTTGTATTTGCACTTACCCACATGACAAGGCTCTTCTGGGAACCATCTAATGCTTTGCGCCCTGTGATGAGCTCCAACAATAGCACTCCATATGCGTAGACGTCGGTCTTTTCATCCACAATCCCATGCATGAAGTACTCAGGGGGAAGATATCTGTTGTTACCAAATCAAAACAAAAACACAAATGATTAACCCTAAAACAAACAATAATAACGAAAAATGGAAGAAAAAGTGGAAGGAGATCGATCATGATTTAGTTGTAGATGAACCCGAATGTGCCTTCGATATTGGATACGATGTGATGACTCGATTGCTTGGGGAGCCACTTTGCGAGGCCGAAATCAGAGATCTACGTACCATAACAAAAGTTAATAAAACTTGAACAAAAAAAAATAATAGAAGTTGAAATTATTGTGGGACATAAACGCACTGCCTTCAAACTTTTCTTAATTGTGTATATTGTCAGGTTATTTGAGTTAGGGTATCATCAAGAAGTTAGATAATAATGTGCATATTAGTTTTAAAAAAATGTAGGGTTAAATCCGTATTTAGAAGCTAAACGTTGAGGAGGGTATGAATAAGTTGTTATTAAACTCTTTAAAAAAAATAGCTGACTTTAATTAAATAAAGTTGCAGTTCACTACATTCATTTAGTTCAATGTTAATTTGTAATGGAAATTTACATTTTGTTTATTATCTTTTTCTTTTTTTTTTGTGCAAATTGCTAGTTAAACTTTAGAAAAAATTGAAATTTCTTGGCTGAAATTCATGAAAATTTGAACGTTTTTAGCTTCACTTTGGAAAATTTTCAATTTGCTAACTCATACTTGACATGCAAATACATGTCTCTATCACCATTTATTAGCAAATTAGACTAAAATAACAATAATTTTATTTTATGTAAAGTTAATTAATAATTTATTCAACAAAATTAACTAACAAATTGTTCGGATTTTAAATTTTATCTAACAGTAGTAATTAACCCAGAAATATACATATTTAATCCAAAGGTGAAGAGTAATTAGTTGTAAGGTTTTCTTATTAATTCATAGGCTACACAAAAGTAAGACAAACACATACTATCTATTATTTTGTACTCTAATAAAGTTTCTGCTCAAAATATGCATTAAACCAAGCAGTATATTAGTAAATCTGATTTATTATAGAAGGATTCTTAATTACCAGTGGCTCGTAATCTTGGTCGAGCAGTATATTCGATGCCTTGACATCTTTGTGTATGATCCTCCTTTGGCACTGTTCGTGTAGGTACATGAGTCCCTTTGCAGTGCCGAGAGCTACCTTGTATCGAACAGACCAATCCAATTTCTCTGCAGAAGCTGCACAGGGAAGATGTTAGGGGTATATGTATAGAGAAAGACAAGACAGTATAGTAGTAGCCATTGTTAGGGTTTAGAGCTTAGAATCCAACTGTATAGTATAGAGGCGAGGCTTCCATGAGGTGACAAATGAAGGATAATGTGCATTCCTCCTTCGACTCCGTATCCGATGAGTTTGGCGATGTTTGGGTGGTCGATATGGACGATCATTCCAAGCTCAGATAAGAAATCGGACGTCATTTCTTCGGGGGTTCCCCTCGTCAGCTTCTTGATGGCAACCCACTCACCGTCCGGCAACTTACCCTTGTAAACTTCTGCACATCCTCCTTCTCCGATCAGGTTTTCTGGACAATAAATATCAGGACAACCACGTATACGGTTTGATGCCTATTAGGGTTTTATTTATAAAAATGACGACAAACCATGGCTGAAGTTGTTGGTGGCGTTGACGAGGTCGGAGAGGGAGAATGTCCTCCAGTAAGGTTGTTTGAAGGAACGTAGCTCGGTCTCTAAATCAGTGTTCAACCCGGGTACGAACTCCTCCCTTATTCGCCTGCTTTTCCTCCTCGTCAGCTTCGGAACGGACTTCAACGGAATCGACTGAAACTTCACCGGAGGTCCCTTTTTCAGGTTGCGGAGGAAGCCTTTCACCTTGGCAGCACCTAACCATTGAACCTGAGACTCACGACTCGATGTGCTTGCATTCGAAGCCTCTGAGTCGAGGCTGATGGACCGGTCGTCAAGAATCCCTCTGGGAGAGGACTCGTCCACTATTTCCTCGCAATCTGCAATTCATATCACTAGCTAGCCTCACAATTTCTCACTCAACATTCAAGAAAAAATAGTGATTCATTCAAATATATCAGGGAAAGATAATACGAAAGTATTTTCGTGTCGTGTTCGTATTTAGATATCAGAACACGTCAAGCATGATTACACGATAAAATTGTTCTCTTTTTTTGCCCAACTATAAAACTATTTTTTTTGAATAATTTTCAAAACAAATATTGCTTAATAACTTTTAAAGTCGATCTATTTGGACATTTAATTTGTGGAGTATGTCAATTTTTCATTAAAAACTCGTTAAATCTTACGTTTGAATTGATAATTTTTACTATTAACAATTCGTTATTTTGATATTTTCTTTTAAAATTCGCATGTGAACATATAACTGACTATCGTAACACAATATGATAACACGACATGAACACATGAAAAATTGTGTGTCGTGTGTTAGTGTTAAGGAACATGACACAATAACTTTATTGTGGGTGTTCATGTTTAGTAAGTGTCACACAATAAACGTATTGATACGCACGATAACACGCACACATGCACGATTTGCGACCCTTACCTATCACTGATCCTTAATTAATTAGCAGCTACCTACAAAAAGATTAAATTACAGCCATATTTTAATCAATTACCGTCAACAGGAATCGAATCGGAGAAACCAGAAGGCATTTTCCGATTGGCAGTTGGGTGGACGTCATCTTGAGTTTCTTCATGGGAGCTACTACTTTCCATGGAGGCAAAAGGTCGATCAAATCATCAGTTTGTTTTATTATCTTACGATACGTTCATTAATAATGATGATAAAAGATGTATGGCTCTCCTCCAACGCCGTTGAAATGAGGAAGAAGAGCAGAGAATACCGTGACGAAGATGGCGATGAAGGTTCGCTTACATCTTCCATAGATGGATCATGAGTTCATGAGCAGAGATGGAGATGTTTCCGCAGAGATAGAGAAAAGAAGAGCGACGGACCAGAACGATGGTAATCAATTGACGTACTTTCTCCCTTTCACGTTAACACCACCAATAATTGTTTGTTTGTTTATAAAAAAAACGCTAAAAAATCGGCCATTTGTGAGCTTTCCTCCTCATCTTTTGATATGTAATGTCTCTAAGACTAACAATTTTAGAATAAAATGAATATATAATTAAAAAAATATATATTCAACTTTAAATCTAAATGTTGACCAAAAAAAATTTAAAATCTACATTAATAAAGTGTAACTCTTTCCTATTTATATATTATACAAACTTCTTAATTCAAATTAATACGTGATCATAAATACACACTACTTAGGATATATTCACTAACCACATCAGCATATGTCACTCGTTAATTAGATGTAAACACCAAATATAAGTATTACAAAATACAATGTTATCGACGATAAGTATTTCCCCCCATCAATTTTACCGTTTCGAATTCAGTAAATCACACTCACATGCCCTTATAAATACTAATGGTATATTTGACTAGCATAAAAAATAATAAATGAGAATATGAAGTTAATTAGTGAATTAGTTAATTTTTAAAATGGAATATAAATGTTGAATTCAATATTTGACTGATGAAATTATATATGAAAATTAAATGAAATTAGATTAAATAATATATATATCATTTACTTCCATTCCATATGTGTTTAATTATTTTCATAATTAATTAAAATAGTTGAAAGCAATTTCATTATTTTAATCTTATTCGTTATTTTGAAAAGTCCCAAAATAATCTTTCTATTAAAAAACCAAAGATTGGTTATTCCAAAACTTCACGGAATTTCAATTCTGTAATCTGCAAATTTTGAGAAACCAATCAACGAAATACAGATTTCGTCTTCTAATTCTTTATCGATTGCGCGAACCAAAGACTGTTTATAAAATCAAAGAGAAGATATAAAAAAAATAATTGATGCCAAGCCTGTGAAATTAAAATGTGGTAACACGAATATTGTATACATATAAAGTTCTCCATGTGAAGCGTATTACATTTGTTTAGTGCAAATTGTAACGTCTATAAAAAATAAAAAACCTAACCATCTCCTAAACCCAATGTTTTAAGAGTCTGTTCTTCCCAAATTTAGAATTCAATTCTTGCAAGAGAAAAAGGTGATTGGAAAAGAACTTAAAATGACACATTTGTGTAACAAATCAACTTGAAAGACAAGTCTAACAAAAAGTAGGAACATGGTTATGTAAACTTGAAGGCAGAGATGGAACATTGAAAATCCTAAGGCAACCGATCAACAAAGTCTCACGAATTCAATCCCCAAGACCGATGATATCCTTCCTTCAACAGCACAACATTTCATCAAAAAATACCAAATATTTCTACTCTTCCATAGCATCTCCTTCTTCAATGATCTCGACCCTCTCCTTGATCGCGGTAATTTTGGTCATCAGAACCTCTGCAATTAATACCACAACTACAATCAGATCATCTACCAACACCTTGATTAGTATCAGGAATGAGCCTGCCTCAATACGTGAATCCCAACCAAGAAATGGAAAGGAATACTATTGTTGCACAAACGAATCACCGAACAAGGCGATGCATACTGTGCAACATGAAGAGGTTTTGGTTGGAGTTGAGTATTACTAACCAGTCTTCTTAGAGAAAGAGTAGCCTTTTTCGCTGACATATGTCCGGGGATTAGGTGAAAGGTGGTTCCTGAGATATTCCTTGTGACCCTGCGAAAACATTGTTCATGGAATTGGTAGCTTTGGGAGTATTATCTCTTAGTAAAATAATCACGTAGTAGCCAAAACCCTACCTTAGTTATCACACAGACATCAACGTTGCTTCCACTTCCAAGGTCATTAAATATACCAGCACATATGGCCTCAGCTACAATCTTAATTCCTTCTTCTCTCTACATAGAGGTCAAAAGCATACTATCTATGAATAACATGTTTACATACCGCCTCTTGGCAAAAGGCGCAGTCATAGTTAAGTAATTCTTTCATTTCAAACAAATTCGGACCAGTGAGATATTAGTTATTAGAGAAAGATGCATCTACTTATGTAAAACCACAGAACATTTTTTGGTTGGTGCTGCTAATGACACACGTATGTAGAACAAGAGAATTTTCTACATGTAACAAGTAACACTCACTGTCAAGCCTTCTTTATATTTTGATTCAAAAACTGACATGGCAGCGAGAGAACCGGAACCCATTGTGGCAAATGGCAGTGCATCAGTTGATCCATGGGGATATATCTGGACAAGAAATATTCATATGCAAGTTACAAAATGACAAGCAATCAACCTAAATCTTCAAGAAATAAAAGCACTCCTGATGTTATTTTATAGCAGAAAACTCACAGTGTGCAAATGAGGTCCAGTAACATCAACACCACCAAGAACCAGAGCAGCCGAAACATGACCTTGGTAACTGCAAAAGTAAAACTTCAATGTTAGAATATAGAACTGTATAATATTGTTCATCTGAAGCTCATGAAACAATAGAAGTGGAGAATAAGTGCACAATGACATGTAGAATACACAGCCTTTCTTGATCACTTAGCATATCAGAACAAAATGCCTACTTGAAAAGATGTCGCTTTAGAAGAGTCAGTGCAGTCACAACTCTTGATTCTCGACCTGTATGATAGCGGTGCAACTGGAGTTGTGAGCTCACCATATCTGCATTGATACGATAAATAGTTTCAGCAGATGGCATAAACTAAAAATGAACATAGATAGTATTTATTAGCTAAACCCAAATCCTAATGGGAATAGAGCATAGTTACCCGTTACAGCCTCAGTATCAGCAGCTGTCCCCGCACCACAGCAATAGATATTTGGAGCCATGTAATGAATTTTTTCACAATTCTTATCACAAACAATTGGTCCTTCAGTTGCTCTCGTATCTGCTCCAAGAATGACACCATCCTAAAGGCAATGACATACTGATAAGGATGCACACATAGTGCAAACTACAAAAGAAAGTGAAATATGAAATAATGCAATTGAAATACCACGCTAGCTATCTAACACTAAAATAGTGCTAATTCTGAATTAAGGGTTTAATGAGAACAAAGTACCATGGACATAATATGCAATGATCCTCTTAGAAATCCATTAAGTAATACCCTTAACATTACTAAATCTATAAGTTCTCGGTCATGTGAAAGTCTTATTAAACAGTAACCCTTCTCTGTCCAAAGGAAATCATTGCTTGCAAACCTTGCTCATATAAAATAACAAGAAGTTCAGTTCAAACATTTCATACCTGGAAAATCAATCCGACAATGGTTGTTCCAGTCTTTCTGTATGATGGTGCTTTGGCACCCTTCCCTTCAAGCATAGCATTTCTTTTGCAAAGGTCAAAACTAAATCCACCCTTTGGAGGAAGCTCTATGCTCACTTTCGACATTTAGGCTTGCGATTACCTTACAACGAAAAACGAATAATTTTTCCACATCACAGTTCACTTCATAGTTCATAGTACACTCGATAAGAAAAGAAAAAAAAACATACCCATCATACTGAAACTCGAGAAAGAAGACGAAATGTCGATTAGAACTAATATTAATTTCACATGTGCTTCATTATAAAGGTAGACACACGATAATCGGTTCACACAAATACGAAGCAACAACTGATCGACGTATATGAATACAACCAAATGTACTTGGATCCGAAGAATCCAACCTTAAGTAGACTAATTTATAATCCGCGTCAAATTGGGGATCACGAGGGAACTCCATACTCAAGAAAGCGCTCGAGAGGTGCAATTTTCAGAAGAAATAGTAGATAAAAAGATACAATTACCTGCCAAGGGAGAATGAAAGCGAATAGAAGAGAGTTGAGAGCCTGCTGAAGTAGATCGATGGAAGAAACCTAGAAAAGGAAGAAGATATGTAATTTAGTACTTGCTGCTACCCGGCTTCTGCTGCAAGAAAAAAAGGTTAGGCGGAATAAGCCGGTCCGTAATCTATATGGAGTCATGGACAGTTACTAGACCGGTCTTCGAATTGAGTACAATTTTTTTTTTTCAAAATAAATGTAAAAGTGACAATTTCTAACTAATACGATTAATTTATTTATAACGATTCACATATAAACGTATAATAATCTGCAGTTAACGCATCCGTATCTAAACTCTTATCCGTTTAGATACGTTTAATAATTGTGTCAATACTTCTGTTATGTAAATATATATATAAATATGATTAATTATGTGTGTCTAATTGTTGGTGTGTCGTGTGACATGACATATATTTTTTTATTCAAAACTTTAATTGTGTTATCATGCCGCGTGTGATGTGCTTATTGATAGTATCGTGTTTGTGTTTGAATTTTGGAGGCGCGTTTAAAATCTATTCATTTACACACAACACGATTACGACATTAAGATTACGAAAAAAACAACTTATTATAAAACTCATTAAAAAGTGAATATGCGTTTATGAATTGTTTTTTCTTTAAATTATTTAGCCAGATCCATTTTTTGTATTTAGTAATTTGACGTTTTTTTTTTGATAATTATGGATTAAAATAACCGCAATAGGTGACAATTAATCACTCAAGTTCAAAATACACAACCAAAACTAGCTAACTTTAACAATTCGCGAAACAGAAAAACCCACAGCGTCTTTTTGGAGCGCGATAATAGTTTCCTTCGGAGGAGAGCTATGAATTTCCAACACATGTCGCTGATTGAGCGCCATACCCGCCATGATATCCGCTACCGCATTCGCTTCACGAAAAATATGTCTGAACTTCATTCTTTCGAACTGCATCAATAGCTTCCTGCAATCCGCAATGATCGGCATTAGTTTTTGATTTGACATATTTTCATCAGAGATTACCTTATGGGCTAAGAGGGCGTCCATCTCAAGGTGAATAGATTTTAATCCGAGTGTCTTTGCCAAAAGCAGTCCGTCTCGGATGGCCCAACATTCCGCAGTGAGACTGTTTGAGCAACCCAAATTCCTTGAGAATCCTGCAACCCAATGACCCATGTAGTCTCGGATTACCCCACCGGCTCCTGCAAAACCTTGATTTCCCTTAGCAGCTCCATCTGTGTTAATTTTAAACCAATCCTTTTCCGGAGGAACCCAACTTATATCAATGGAAATAAACTCATTAGCGATGTTAGTCTCAAGATAAACATTTTGGTGAAATTTTGCCTGAGATAAAGATAAATTATAAACAGACGAAAAAGCAGGTTTATCATTAAAAATAAGAGAGTTCCTATTTTTCCAAATGTTCCATATCTCATAAGGAAAAAAGAACTTCCACTCAACACCTTGAATATTGACTCCTGATTCCTGACAACCCTTCTTGATCCACTCATTCAAAGGGTAGTCGATAGATTGACCCAGATTAGGCGGTCCAGTGGCTGAATTCCACATCTCTTTAGCATGCTTACACCCACGTAATATGTGATCTATGTCCTCCACCCCAGAGTAACAAATTTGGCACAAAGGGCTCAAATTACATCCTCTATGGTTCAATAGTTTGCTGGTGGCAAGTCTATCTTTAAGGCATAACCAGATAAAATACTGAATTTTTGGGATAGTCTGAATCTTCCAAACCCACTCCCATTGATTAATCACCTGGTTGTTTGTGTCATGACCAGCTAAAAGAGAGTATGCAGATGCTGTAGAGTAATTCCCCGAGTGTGTGCCATTCCATATTTGCATGTCCGAGGAGACATTGGTCTTTGTCCCCTGGAGTACCTCGAAACATGTCCACAATTTTTTTGGGGAAGTCAAAGGAAGTTCTATCTAGATTCCACTCTTCATTTTGGAAGACATCTCCTACCATCAGTCTGTCTTCTTCATAGTTCAGTGGACCATAGATTGCCGCACGCAGGGGTTGATTACCCACCCAGTTATCGTGCCAAAATTTAACATCTCTACCATTTGCCACCACCCACCCTGAACCTAATTTAAGGGTGGTCATACCTTCCTTAATTGCTTTCCAATTACAAGGCGTTTTGTTCGAATTAGTGAGAGAAGTTCCATCCTGCTTAAAAGTTCTGTTTCTAATGACCACAGCCCAATGAGTCGTATCCTTCTTCAATCTCCAAGCCAAACTCCCCAAAAGTGCTTTGTTACGATACACAGCCGACTGCAGACCAAGACCCCCAAGTTTTTTCGGCTTTGTTATTTCCTCCCAATTGATCAAATGGATTTTCCTCTTCTGGTCCGTGGATCCCCAAACAAAATTTCTATTAATCCTGTCCAGTTCTTTACAAACTGAATTAGGAAACATAGTACATTGCATATAGTAGGAAGGGATAGTGGACAAGACCGATTTTACCAACGTAACTCTACCTGCCATTGATAATAGCTTTGCCCTCCAACCCGATAGTTTATTTCTAACTTTATCCAAAATAAAGTTAAAAGAGCTAACTTTCGAGTTTGACAAATCCAAAGGAAAGCCAAGGTAAGATCCAAAGTTTTCAACTGTTCTAAACTGTAAACTCGTTGATATCTGAGTTCTTTGGGTAGCTGGAACATTTTTGGAGAAAACCATGATTAACTTCCCCTGATTTACCTTTTGTCCTGAAATTTCGCAAAACTCTTTTAAGACCGAGTTGATACAGTTACAATTTTCAGGTGTCGCCTCTCCCATGAGAATGAGATCATCGGCAAAGAAAAGATGGGATAAAGTCAAGCTACCTCTTCCCACTTTTATTCCTTTCCATTGTCCTTACATAACTTTTTCATCGATAAGAAACGCCAGATATTCCATGCAAAGGATAAAGATGTACGGTGATAGAGGATCCCCTTGCCTAATCCCTCTGGACGGGTAGAATTTTTCTAGTTTCCCCCCATTGAACAGAATTTCAATTGAAGACGTGGAGATACAACTCATAATCAACTTAATTACTTTATCTGGGAATTTAAAGAAAAGGAGCGTTCTTCTGATGAAATCCCACTCAACTCTATCATAAGCTTTCTCAAGGTCTATTTTGATGATCATACACCCTGTTTTGCCCTGTTTCTGCTTTGAAAACTGCAGCACTTCTCTAAGCAGAATGACATTATCAGAACCCCTTCTACCAGGGATAAAACTAGTCTGAAAAGGAGAGATGATATCTTTCAGAGTTGGTCTAATTTTATTCACCAAGATTTTTGAAATGACCTTGTAAATAGAATTGCAAAGACTTATAGGTCTGAATTGGGAGACTGAATTAGGCTGGCTACATTTTGGAATCAAGCAGATAAACGTCTCGTTCCAACTTGTCGGGATAGACCCCCTTTTAAACACATCAATGATAGCCTCAGTCAGCGAGCTACCCGTACAGTTCCACAGCTTTTGAAAGAAACCCGGGTGGAGGCCATCCGACCCCGGGGCTTTAAACGGTTTAAGATCCCAAGTGACTTTCCTAATTTCATCCAAAGTGATGGAGTTGTTAAGACGACGGATTTGATTTATAACATGAACGTTGACATGAACGAACGATGGCAAAATGAAAATAACACCAATTTTATTTATAAACTAACGATTAATTTTTGAGAAATACTCTTTGCAAATCAATGATGATTTTTTATAGACCAATTTGATTAAAATACCAAAATGTCTTAATAGTATTTTATATATTTGTCATTCATACTAAATTGATAATTTCTAAAGTGTTTTCCATAGGCCAGTTATTTATGTTAATTGTATATAACATTTAGAAAATGTATTATCAACCTATTTTTATAATTGCACATGCTAATATAAAAAATTTAACATACATTTATTCTTTCATAAAATAGAAGGGTTTTAGTATTATAATATTAATTGTAAATTGTAATAAATTCAAAAATATAAATAAATATATACTTCATTAAAAAAATCTCTAATTATTATAGAATTGTGAAAATAGAATAAATACATTTAAAAGTTTTCTTATGAAATAAATCGTAATGTATTGATAAAAAAAAATAAAAAATAAAGACAATATATAAATGTGGATATGATATGAAATATGAAATGTATCATGAGAAATGATGAGAAGCTTCAGAGAAATTATAGAGCATCTGAAGGTACGCGTGACAAGTCCATGTAATCGTCATTTACAAAAAATATCAATCAACCAATAAACATGTTTCTTTTTTACAATTAAACATGACAAAAACTTATGTGTTTTAATTATAGAGATTCTAGACAAAGTAATATATATATATATATATATATATATAAATTATTGTATTAAACATCTCAGGTTTATTTATTCAACGTCGTTTGTTTAATATAGTTTTAATTTAATTATATATCTATTGTTTGAATAATAAGTAATATTCTGGATTTAGTATTTATAGGCTACCAAAATACTCATTTTGAAAAAACAAATCTAAAAAAAAAACATAAAGATTGTATGCAGATAATTTTAAGAGTTAATTACTTAAATGGGTACACATGTTTTCCCATTGTGCAAAATGGTTATATATGTTTCAGAATGTGACTAATTGGTTTTTCTCTGTTCATTTTAAAAAATCACTGTTAGTTACTATTCTAACATATAAAATAACAATATTACCCTTCTTTAATTTTTTAACCCTAAAACCTACAATTGAACACTGTTCACCGAATGAGCAAATCGATGAAAAACAATATTATCAGTTTCCAATGATCCAACATGTTTCAACATTAATATATCATGAAAAAACCAATATATGCTTAAATCATTGGCAAAAACTTCACGAAATCATCGGCAGAAACCTAGTAACTTTAACTTCACGAATTCCAGGCAGATAATCGATAAACTTCAAGTTTTTGAAGGCAATGTCAGAGTCAGGTTCCGAATTGTAGGGAAACATATGAACTTTGGTCATAAACGAAGAAGAATTGATTGAGGCCTCGTTTTTTACGGGATACGTTTCAGCCAGTCGTCTTCCGACGACTTCGAGAAAGAGAGGTTCTTCCTTGCAGGAGACCTGCCCACAAAACTGATGGATCTGGAGGTTGAGGAAGTGGATGGACCTGCCCAATAACTAAAACTGCAGTTTTTTGCTCTTCGTATATGGATCTACAAATTTCGTATGATGGATATGCAATTCTTCGCTCTTAACTGATGAAGCTGCCCAAGAACTGAACTGATGGATCTGCAGATTTCGTCCAGTTTGGATTTGCAGATTTTGTCCAGATGTTGAAGAAACTGATGTTGTCGTCCCTCAGAAGAAATCTGCAGATTTTCCAGCACACGTCCCTGTGAATACACACCAATTTCACGTCCTCCTTCTAAATTTCAAACCTCACGACCCTTCACTCGATTTGTTTCCAATGGTGTAAAACCCTAATCTGAGTTGTCGTCGATGGATTCTTCAGCAAATGTGGAAGATTTCCGAGCTTTGAGCAGATTCCTTTTCAGGGTTGCCTCAGTTTGAGCTCTAATTGAGGCTAAGTATGGATATTCTCAATTTTGATTCAATTTCGGTTCACCTGTTCAGATGTATGGTCAATTTTGGCTAAGTATGGTCACAAAGGTAGGATGTATGATCTGAGAACTTAGAAAGGAGTAGATTAAGAACAACATGAAGAATATTCATTTGATAAATAATAAAATATGTTAAAAAAATTAATTAATGAAAAAGAGTAACGGTTAATGACAGAATAAACAATTTATCACACTTGGAAAAAGATGTGTAACCATTCTGCACAGTAGAAAAACCATTGTGCACATTAGGCAAACATTTGTAACCGTTTAAATAATTAACCCTAATTTTAATTTTCCATCAACCATAAAATTTGGTCAAAGTTAGTAAAATTGTCAAAAATTAGCAACACTACATTGACCAAATGTTATGATCGATGTGAAAATTGAAACTTAACATCATATGTATCGTTAGAGTTATAACTTAATTATCTACATACTATATTCTTTCCCGATATTTTTATAGATGATTGAAAATAAAAAAATTTAAATGAGTATTATGTTAGTCTATAAATACTAAATTTAGAATATTACTTATTTTTCAACCATTTCAAAAAATTAATACAGTAAATACATAATTAACTTAAAACTATAATTAAACATGCGACGTTGAACGAGAATAAATAAATAAACAAGAGGTATTAAATACAATAATATGAGAGTTGTTTCAATAACTATATTTTAAATATATAAAAAAACAATTTAAATTAGAAGTGTAGTGGTAAAACTTTTAACTAGTAAGTAAGAGGTCTAGGGTTCAAAACTTATAACTAGTAAGTAAGAGGTCTATGGTTGATTTGATAATTAGTTTTCTTAAAATTAGTAAGGGAAAATATGTAAAAATAGTCGTAACACTTTTAACTATTAAGTAAGAGGTATAGGGTTTAAAACTTGTAACTAATAAGTAAGATGTCTATGATCGATTTGATAATTAGTTTCCTTAAAATTAGTAAGGGAAAATATGTAAAATTTTATTAGGACATCATAATCTTTTAGGAAAAGTGGTCTGTATAAAATAATCGTTGGTCTACAAATAGAATTTCGCATAACATACCAGTTTTGTTAAAATTTTAATGTCTTGATAGTTGTCATTCATTCTAAATTAATAAATTATAATTTTATTTCTACAAGCCAATTATTCATCACGTTGAGACTTTTACATCGCAAGCTACACATTTACCATTATCATCCGCTATCGGAGCGCAACAAGGATGATGACTGTAAAAGTGTATCTTGTAATGAAGGAGAATCAATATGAATAAATGGTATGTAGAAACCAATTTGTAATGTATCAATTTAGTATGCATAAAAAATATATAAAATACTATTAGGATATTTTAACAAATTTAGGATACTTTTTACACACCAATTTGTGCTCCTTATTCCTTCCTTCATGTCCCATCCCCACATATCCTATCCTTCACAAAGAGCTCGTTATTTTTTTTTTTTGTCAAAACGCATAGAGCTCTTCATGCATCATTATACTTAACTTACTACATTTTTATGATAAGTCATGATCTTTGTGTCTTATTATTTATTAAACTTAATTTATCAATGTAAATAAATGCAATCATATCAAGAGACAAAAGTTAAAGGAAATGGGAGTGAAGGAGGAAAACACATACAATAGAAGGGAAGGGGAAGGAGGGGCACAAAAGAGGTGAGAATTGGTGAGACGGGGTACGAAGAAAGGGGAAGGGAGTAACTTGTTGGTCGTGGCTAAGCCTTTGGGTCGGTCTCATTTGACCTAGACCGGTTTAGGGTTAACCGACCCGATTTTACTTGTGAATGGTAAATGAGGAAGGAAGTAATATATTAGGAAATATGATTATTGGTATAATATATTAGGAAATATTACCATTGGTATAATATATTAGGAAATATTCTCTTAATATTCTTCACAATATTGCACAATATACCTAGAATATTGTTACTATGTTTTTATATAACTTTATGCATTTCCCATATTAAGAGAATATTATTAATAAACTATTTCCTAATGTAATATAGTTGTTGGTATTTAGTTTTTAATAATTATTTAGCTTTCTAAATAAATTTATGGGTTACCTTAATTACAATGAGTACCATAAACTCTATAAATAAGGTTGGTTCTTCTCATTTAAAAACAATCTCATACACTCCCGAAAAATCCGAAAATTATGAACAGACATATTGCTCCAGAGTTAAGTCAGATTCGAGTTTCCAGTGGTGTTCAAATTTCCATCGAAGTCCGAGTTCAAGTAATGTTCAGTTCGGTAAAGGGAAACATCGTGTTTGTTTCGCCTTGACGACACTGTTTTATCCTGGGAGGTAATCGTCCTAAATTTTCCTCTTACACGAACCATTTACGGTTAGGGGGCGAAATTACCTTAAGAAGACCGTTTTGATACAGGACTCAGTAAATTTTCTGCACAATCCATTTTCTAGGGGCAATTTCGTCATTTTGTCAATTCACATGTCACTCAATATTTTTATGAATTTTTAATGTCGAAAATTATTATTTAATTATCATATATGTTACTAACAATCTTAATGCAATTGTTTGTTCTAGTAATTTCAGGAGACAAAAAAACGGTTTGGTTCATTAATTTGTGAAATAATTTTTTTTCTTGAAAAATAATTCAGCAATTGTTTGTTTCAGAATAATGGTTGCAAACAATAATGATGTTGATATCAGTGTTGTAGCAGTGACTCAGAGTGAAGTCCCTAATGCGTCGTCGAACGTGCCGACTGGGGATAACCATTCCGGCTGGACTTGCGCATGCTGAGAAACCCGAGAAATTTAACGGCTCAAACTTCAAGAGATGGCAGGAAAAGATGAAGTTCTATCTGACCACACTGAGCTTGGATGGATTCCTGACTGAAAAACCACCAACTCAAAGCGAGGATGATGATAATCAAAGGTTCTTCTTAGCTCTAGAAGCTTGGAATCACTCATATTATTTATGTAGACATTATGTAATGATTTGTTTGTCTGATTCATTGTATGATCTATATATTAAAACAAAGTCCGCTAGGGAGTTATGGCATGCCTTGGAAAAAAAGTATGAGTCTGAAGGTGCCGGGAAAAAGAAATTCCTAGTTAATCGCATGTTTGACTATAAGATGGTAGATAACAAACCATGTATGAAACATGTGATAGATCTACAACTCCTCCTCCAGAGTATCCATGCCGAAAAGATAGAACTCACAGAGTCGTTTTAAGTAGCTGTCGTAATTGAGAAGTTACCCCTATCGTGGAATATCTTCAAAAGCTACCTGAAGCACAAGCGGAAAGAGATGACCATGGTCGAGCTGCTCGAAAGGATCAATGTGCAAGAGCCGTACATGAATGCTGCACGAGGAATTCCAATAGACCCCATGAACACGATGGCCTTCGTCAATGCAAAAGTGGTGGAGCATGGGTAGAGCAGACATGTTGCCAAAGGCAAGCAGAAGAAGCAAAAAAGGATTCATTCCGAGCCCTAAAGGTGGTGTCTCGAAGAAGTCAGGATCCAAACCACAATAATTTATTGACGTCTATTATAACTGTGGTTAAACTGGCCATAAATTTAATGCTTGCAAGTTTCCTAAGAAAAAGGAGACCAACATGGTCCAGGAAATCACCGAAGACCTTAACGACATCAACTTGTCTGCGGTTGTGTGTGAGGTGAGCATGACTGATTCCAACTCCCGAGAGTGGTGGGTTGACACAGGTGCCACCAAGCATGTCTGTTCGGATAAAGGAATATTCTTCAATTTTGAAGAAGTTGATTCTGGGGAGAGCTTGTACATGGGCAATTCCACCTCATCTGAGGTCAAGGGCAAATGAAGCATCATTTTGAAGATGACTTTCATAAAAGAGTTGACATTGAAGAATGTGTTGTATGTACCAGACATTCGCAGGAACCTGGTGTCAGGATCTCTCCTCAACAAACATGGCTTCCGTTTTGTATTTGAGTAAGATAAATTTGTACTCGCAAAAAATGGGACGTATGTGGGTAAGGGTTATGAATGTGGGGGGATGTTCAAACTCAATGTAATGGCTATTAAGCCTAAGATAAACAAGAATAAAATTATTTCTTACGCTTACTTGATTGAGTCTGCTAATCTTTGGCATGGTAGATTAGGATATGTCAATTATGATACCTTGCGAAGGTTAATTAACATGAATCACATTCGTATACTTCAAATTGATCTCAAACATAAGTGTGAAATATGTATTGAGGTTAAATTAACCAGGTCATCCTTTCATTTAGTTGAAAGGAATACAAAATATTTAATACATAGCGACATTTGTGATTTAAAGTCAGTCCAAACGAGATGCAAAAATAAGTACTTTATCACTTGTGCGCACATGGTGTCGAGATCGGTCATTATTCGGCTCGCCATTTTGGTTAGTAGTGCCGTGTTGAAACTTTGGAGTTTCCGGAAGCCTAGTCCCCCAACCTCTTTTACCTTTGTTAGTATCTCCCATCTCCTCCAATGTGTTTTCTTCCCCTCCGATGTTTGCCCCCACCAAAAGTCCGCAATGAGAGCATCTATCTCCGAGCACCATGTTTTTGGTATACGGAATACACTCATTACGTACGTGGGGATCACCGTGATTATCGCCTTGATGAGCACTTCCTTCTCCACTTGGTTCAAAGTTTTAGGCCTCCACCCTCCAAGTTTGTCCTTGATTTTTGTTTTCAAGGATCCTAGTGCCTCATTCTTTGACCGTCCCCAAATTGATGGCAAGCCTTAGTATTTGCCCGGGTCCCCTGTGCTCTTAATGTGTAGCGCATACTCATCACCTTTCTTCACGTTCAGATCTGCCCTCTTATTAAAGAATAGGGTCGATTTGTCTCTGTTTATTCTTTGACCCGATACCTGACAATAAGAATCTAGGATACTCCAAAGACCTTTAGCGTTCTCGGGCGATCCTCTTATGAAAAACAATGAGTCATCTGCAAAGAACAGATGGTGAAGTTTTGGTCAATTTCTCCTTAGAGTGATCCCCTGTATATATCCCTCCCTAGACGCACCTTCCATTCTTCATGACAGTACATCCGCAAGTAGAATAAATAGGTAGGTTGATAAAGGGTCACCTTGTCGTAAACCCCGTGTTGGTTGTATGGAATTCGTTCGTTCCCCATTCACCACCACTTGATATATGGTTGATGCTATGCATTCCCTTATCCATCCCACTCATTGCTCTTCAAATCCCCGTTTCCTTAGTGTGGTGATTAGGAACTCCCACTCCACCGTATCGTACGCTTTCTGCATATCGATCTTTAGCGCACATTCTACATTGTTCTCTTGTCGGCTCATGTTCAAGTGGTGGAACACCTCGTGGGATACCATTATGTTATCATGTATGTGCCGACCTGATACAAATGCACTCTGGAAAGGAGTGATAAACTCTGATAGATAACATTTCAATTGATTCACCATCACTTTTGATATGATTTTATACAGGAAATCGCAACAACTTATCGACCTAAAATCAGCAGGTCTCATCGGGTTTGGTATTTTTAGAATCATCACTATATCTGTATTATTAAGGGGTTTAGAAGAGTACATGTTCTGAATAAAGCCTTAACTGAGGTGATGACGTTTTCCCCTACGGTGTTCCAGTTCCTTTGGTAAAACAGACCCGGGAACTCGTCCGGACCCGCCGCGCGTGACCCACCTAATTGGAATGTTGCCAACCTTATCTCGGTATGCGTCACCTGCCTTGTTAATTCTGCATTCATCTCGGGTGTAATCTGATTCGGTACATATCTTAAGAACTCATCTCCTGGTTCAGTTTGTTCAGATGTGAACATGCCTCCAAAATATCTATGGAGTTCATCGGCTATCCTCCCTTCCTCATCGATCCAATCCCCATTCTCACCTCTTAATCTGCATATTTGGTTCTGTCTCCTTCTTGATATGGTGGTTTGGTGGAAGATTGTCGTGATACGATCCCCATCTTTAAGCCATTTAACCATCGACCGTTGTTGCCAATATTTCTTCTCTCTCGTCCAAAGTCGTTTAAGTTGGTCTTTCAACCTTTTCTCTTCTCGAATCGCATCATCGTTCATCCCTCCTTGTATATTTCTCCTTAGTGCCTCCTTTGTTTTGGTGATCTCATGCATGTTATGGCCAAAATTAACCTTGCTCCACACCTTAAGCTTTATTCGACACTTATGGAGTTTTTTGTATACCTGTTGGATTTCTCTTCCTGTTATTGATCATTCCCATGATTGTTTGATTACCTCCTTACATTCAGTGTTTTCAAGCCACATTGCCTCGAATTTGAAGCGTTTTTTGTGTCTCTTCCTCGGTTGTTTGAGTTGTACCACCATTGGAGTATGGTCCAACCCAATTGCTAGTTCGTTGATGCATCTCACCTTTTGGTACCGTGTTGCCCATCCCGTGTTTATCAATACACGATCTAGGTGTTCACTTATCCTATCCGCACCGCTTCGGTTATTACACCATGTGAACGAGTTGCCCTTTGCTCCCAAGTCCTCCATTCCTAAATCCTCGATCACTTGCTTGAACTCATCCATTTGCCTTTGTGATTTCCTCATTGTTTCTCATGTTGGTGTCATATGGTATTGAAATCACCAAGGATTGTCCAACCTCCCCTTCGGCCCCGCCCTATCATCCTTAGGAGATTCCAAAGATGTGTTCGTTCTCGTGCCTCCGTGCTTGCATATATCCATGTCATAAACATAGGTTCGGCATAGCTATCCATGTAGACCTCGCAGTCCATGCAATTATGATATGTGTATAGGACCGAAATCTTAGTATCCGCCTTCCACCACAATGCTAGCCCCCGGACGTACCGTTCGGGTTCACATAGTGCATATTGTCCATCCCCATACGTGTTCGTATCTTCTCACAGTAGGTATCCCCATTTTTTGTTTCCATTAAGAATATGATGTTTGGGCGATACCTTTTGTTGAGGTCTTTCAAGTGTTAGATTGTCAAGGTAGACCCCAAACCCTGACAATTCCATGATATGGCACTCATTGGGCACCCGTGGCTGTTTCGGGACAGCCACCGGAACCCTTTGTGTTATCCATTTCTTCATCTTGCGCCCTTGCTCCCTTCGGTTTTCTTATGACTCGGTTCTTGCGGTTAGGGTTTGCCATGTTTGTTTTCCTTCTCGGGCTTTTCCGAACCCTAACCTCCTTGCATTCGGTCCCCCCCTTGGGTATCCTACTTCTTTTCGTCCCCGGTTGGTCCTCCATTTCCTCCCCGGTCTGTTTGAGTGTCATCTTGTCCAGGTATGGGCTAAGGCCAGATGTGGGGTTTGGTAGCATGTGAGTGAGGGATGGGGGTGGTGTGCCGGGAGGGTCTTCTACGATGTATGGTTGGATTAATGTAGTGGTGTTTGTCGCATGTGGTTGGGTCGGGTTGTCGGGAAGGTATGTGATCATGGGTTGGGTGAGGTGTATGATGTAGTCGGGAGGTTGTGATTGCGGCTGCTCTACTATGTAAGTGTGAGTTAAGGTATTAGGATGGATGGATTTGGGTTGGGACATGGTAATGTCGGGTAGGCATATGTTAATGGGGTGTGTTGGTTCGGTGAGGTTCTTGGTTTGTGATGTGTTGGCTGGAATTGGGTTCGGCTCTTTCTGTCGGTTGGGGGCTGATAGGTTAATGTGGGTTGGTTTGGTCGGTGTTAGTTTAGAGTGTCGGGTTTGGGTGATATGGATAGTTATGGCTCTCGAGTTGGTGGGTTCCTCATGTGCTGGCTCGGCCTGACCTTGTGGTGGTGATGGATGTGTGTCAGTTTCCATGGACTCGGTATCCATGGCATCAGTCGATTAGGGATGCCGCCCAGCGGTGGGCTTTGCCCATGGTGCCCCATCTTGCCCCTGATTTCGTGCATCCTCTCGTGTCCTTCCCCTCACCTCAACCATTATATCAAACCACGACATGCTCCCCTCCTGTTTATGTTGTGACCCTTGGCCCTCTTCTCCTCCCACAGTTTGCATGGTCTTGGCTTGTTTTGGTCTCGCCCCAACAAGCCACGATTCGTACATTGGTACAGTCTGATCATGCTCTGCAAAACATATATCTTTTGTGCATGTTTGAGTCGTGTGACCCAGCATGCCACACCCATAACAATAATCAGATAACCGTTCATATTTAATATATGCCCATTTATCCCCTCCTTGGGAATTCTTCCTCCAGAAACCCGCCATCAGAGGTTTTTCCCCATCAACTTCCACTCGTAGTCTCATATAGCTCCTACTGATCTTCCCTACAAGCTTTTCTATTTCTAGGCATTTTCCTATCATGTTACCGATCTTTCAGACATTTGTATCACTAAATTTATCCAGACCTAAGTCATGCACCTATGTCCAGAAAATGTACCTTTTGGAAATCGATCTCCTTTACTCCCATACTCGTGTCTCATCTCTTGATATTCAGAATGTGGCCATTTACTGACCACGGTGATCGGTTTAGAATTTGATCGGCGTCTTATTGTCGTTCAAAATCAAACAACAATATCCCTTCCTCCAATTCCGATATCTCAACCTTCGCATATCGTGCCCAAGCCGACCTTAGTACCCCAGTAATCATACTTTGCTTGATCGGTTTTTGGGATAGGACCTTCCCAACATACCATGTGTCGTTCTGAACTTGCTGATTCAAATCAAGGTCTACCACGGTTCCCTCGAGTCTGTTTGTCCCTCCGGAACTGGAACTAGAGTCGAATGGTTTGTCCATCGAGTCGTCGTGGGTTCAGTGCCTTCACCCCTGGTGGTAGCTTCCCTACAAGAACAAGCAAAGGAAAGGATTATAATGTGGCAATATTTTGAAATCAAGCTTCGGAAACGGATAGCAATGCTGAAGTTTCGTTCTGGCAATTCTGGCGCAGGGGTTCGACCGTGAGGGTCTGCAGCTCGTGTCCCTTGGGTGTGGGTTCCTCCTGGTTATGTGCAGCTGGAACCAGCTTCTCCGATGACTTCTGAGCCTGAGTGGACTGATTCTCGAGCTTTTGGTCGCCGGCGCAAGCAGAAATCAGCCGAACAGGGCCTGGTGTCTCCGGTTTGCTTTGCTACGTGCAGCAGCTTCCATTTGCATGGATACGTGAATTCTTTGAACAGTTGGAGGCTCCCTTTGCTGGTTGTGATTGGTCTGCAACAATTGGGCAATAAATGCCAAGATGGAAACTTCCATATGGAAGTCGAGATGCAGCAGGCATAAGTCAAACCCTAAGAAAGCGGGGGATTGTTCTTCGCCTGTAGAGAGACGCGCGTGAACGTGACACAATGCTTTTGAAACTAACACTAATTAGTTGATTGATAAAAAAAAATTGTATGTTATGCATTAATTCGCATTATTTGTGTCAAATTATCAAAAAGTAAAATAATTCCTATATACATACATACATACATATATATATATATATATATATATATATATAATTAGTGGTGCGAATCAATAAAGGACCACAACCTATATATACGATGACCCATTTCGCTCTGTAACGGCAGTCTCCTCTTCTCAAAGGTACACACCATCGTCCATACTCTTCTCAAACAAATTATAATATCACTACGACTTTACCAACATCACATGACACTAGGGTTAGCAATTTATGTTATGTTATGTCGTATCATTACTCATTTTGTGTGTAAATAGATAAGTTTAATCGTATCTCAAAACACAAACACGATTATAACCGGGTCACACGTGACATGTACGAGTAACACACGATACTTTTTAAACATAAAAAACTTCATATATACATGACAAAAGTCGTGTCACACGACACGAAACATCAAGAAACAACACGACACAAAATCCACAATTTAACTTCACAATCAAATATTAAAATCCACAAGTGATTAACATGTACAAAAGCATATTCAAATATTAGATACATATACTTAATTGTATTTATGCATATATTTGCAAATCAGAAATGTTTAGATATAATTATTAATTGTGTCTAAGCATCTAATAGTTGTATAGACACGAGATATATTAATGTCAAACTGATATACGTATAAATGCATATTGTTCATTCATATTCATAAGGTGTTAGAAATTACCCACCCCAATTAGACAGTGTAAACCAAATTTGTCTTATCTAAACGGAAAAGGATATTATTTTCATCTCATTCCCTTTTGATATGATCTATCCAAAAAACAAAGGGTTAATTACTTGAATGGTTACGCATGTTTGCGCATGTGACTAATTGGTTATAACTTATGCAGAATGGTTACAAAAGTTTCAGCATGTGACTAATTAGTCTTTTTTACTGTTCATCGTCAAATATTTTCGTTAAGCATGCCACGTGTCTTGCACGTGAGGATTTAATCATGAAAACTTCCAAAAATATCATTGTCTCCTTTATTATAAGTGAATAGAATTTTGAACCCAATCGCCGAATCGTCGAGATGAAGAAAGAAACCAGTGGTTGAAGATGAAAGAGTCTGGAGGTTTCATAGTTGAAGATGAAGAAGGAAATCAATGAGTTCATCCCCCAATCGCCTAGAGCAGTCTGGAGGTTCCATGATTACTTGAATTTTGAAGTAATTACAAGCATTTTGAGTATTTCATCCCAATGTTTCCTTCGATTGTGAAAAAATCCTAATTTTGGTAATGGTTTTGATTGAGTGGACAAAGTAATTGTTAGATTATTCAGTTATTTCAGAGATTAGGTTAGCTTACATTATAGTGAATAATCTGGAATCTTAGTAAATATTTAGAATATCACACAAATGATGGAAATGATACCCGTGTCAGCTATTTTATCAACTTAATGGGGTTCTGCTGTCGGATCATTTTACATAAATGTTTAAATTTCGAAACAAATACCCTTTTAATTTATGATCCTCTTCATGGTTATTTTGTAGTAGTGGAGGCGGGGCTATTGACATATGATGATGCTCGTTCAGTCAGTGATGCACATTCTATTGCACCTGTCCCAAATGAGAACAAGAGGAAGAAGATGGTTGTACTTGGAACTAGATGGGCTGGAACTAGCTTTCTGAAAAATTTTAAGTATAGCAAGGAGATGTATTCTATACTAATTTTGTTCAGAACTTGAGTTTCATATGTGCTCTCATCTTTTGATCAACGTACTAAATAAGTAGTTGTATTTGAATTTGTTGTTGAATATTTCGTTGAAATGAGTTTCAGTTATGTATTGATGTTCTTCAGAACCTGAGTTTCGGTTCTTCAAATTATGAGTTTCATTGAATAGTATCTAAAATAAAAAGTTCATTCTAACTTGAAATTAGATTAAATGATTACATATGTTATCCTAAAATGTGATTAAATGGTTACATATGTTTCCTTGTAATGTAATTAAATGGTTATGTATGATTTCTTAAAATGTGATCAATAAGATGAAATTGAGCATTATTACTCAGGTTAGACTTATATCCCTTTCGCGTTAGTCTTAGTTTGGAGAAACATAAACCGACCGATCATATCTTTGTTAATTGTAGTTTTGCTCTCAGATTTCTACATAAAGTCGAAAAACGCAGCCAAAAGCATGCATCAAAATGACAAGAATATTAATATATGAATTACAAACTGTGATGGATCATAATCTGGTATGAACGAACAAAACCTCTCTCCATAGATCAAACAACGGAGTTGAACAATTTCAATTTGCAGGGTATCATCACACTTGGGTCATCTTCCATCTTCCTTAGCCTCAGACTCGTCCCTCGCCTCGCCCACAACTTCTGTAGTAGCGATGATTGTCGCTGGGTCATCTTCCATCTTCCTTGTCAGATTGTCCCTTGCGTCCCTCACCTCTTCCATCTTTCTCGTCTCTACTTTTGGAGTTTCTTCTCCAAGCAATCCTTTACTTCGGCGGCAACTTCCCTGACCTTGATGGTTGACGTATGGACTTGGTGAGTGTTTCCCAGTAATTGTGGCTGGCGATCCAGGTGTGGTGTCGGCGACCTCTGTTGATGGTGTGGAAGTATCCATTGCAAAGACTCAAAGCACCGAAGAAACAGAGGAGGAGAAAGGAGCAAAAGCCATTTCATGATCTTCCTCCAAACAGACCCCTTAACAAAGTGTTCCCCTTCACAGAGGGCATGAAGGTAATTTTGTGTGTCATAAAATAAACTAACACCTATCATATGACTTGCACATGCGAATTATACGAAATTTTTTAACGGTTGACTGACAGAGCAACCAATCAGTTACATGCTGGAACATGTGTAACCATTCAGTCATGCGAAAAAACATGTTTAACCAATTAATTACATTGACCAAACATGTGTAACGGTTTAGGTAATTAACCCCCCTAACAAATAAAAACTGTTTTATAATTTTTATGGCCAAATGAAAATTCCAATTAGTCCTTTGTTTTGCTCTCCTTTTCTCACTTCCGTTTCCTCTTCCTCACTTTTCGTTGAATGAAGCATACAAAACGAAGCCTAATATTCTGAGTATGAAACTACACAAGAGAGTTTATGTTTTGTTATTTTATTTTAGATACCAGAAATGAATGCATCAGAAAAAGAAAGAGAGGATGCTGCAAAAGTGGACACAAGACTCCCTCAAGCTGCTAGCTATTGAGCAAGTAATTAAGTTGTCAAAAAAGAGACATCCACACTCATACTAATCTTCAAAGAAATGCAAAATAACCAGCAGCTTTATCAAAATCAATGTTACCACAACCACTATATGCCATCAACATTTAACTTACACAGCAATCTCACTGGACAATGTTACGAGTTAAGAGGCCCTGAAACGTCTCGTAAAGGTCCATGTTGTCGGTGCACAAAATCTCAGCAGCCTTTTCCAATGTTTCCTGTACCATATCATGCATGCCAAACAGAAATCAACCACTCTAAACTGTTGTGTCGATTCATATAAAACAGATAGAGGGAGATAGACTGGGTATTACGTCTTTGGTTTGTCTATGAGATGTCAATTCTTTGACGTTTGCTAGGAATGCAGCAAACTGCTCATAGGAAAGACGGTTCCTGCAATGTAATTGCAAAATAAATCAAGGATGAGCTTATTTATACTTATTATAAATGATTCAATCAGCTTTGTTACTATACGGGTCTAGAAGCCATATTCAATACCATCCACTAGAGTAGCGGAGTCAGGGCCTCATCAGCACCATTTACTTGCCCTCCTTGTAAATATGAGTCAATTTGGCATCTGATGACTGTACACTATAGAAGCACCTTCATATATACATAGAAAAAGTTTGCATGTTCTAACCTGGCCTGGCGCAAGAATTCTCTGCCATTGGCTCGAGTTCTTCCTGAAGAAATAAAATAAAATATATTTTAACAAAAATAGGTACCAGTTTCAAGAATATTTTGAAAAATCAATATGTTTGTTGTCAGAATTAATCAAGATTCATCGATGTAAGTAGGTACCAGTTTGAGATCCTGCCTCAAGACCTGAGAAGGAATCTCTCCGGCTTGATGAGGCAGAGTAGACAGAAGAGTTATCATCAAACATGCTTCCTGAGTTTGTAAAGGACAATGGATGTCTTCTTGAAATAACTAGTTTTGGCGTTATTGATGGAGAAGTTGAAGAAGACAATGTTGGAGGAGAAAGAGGAGGACTATGTTGTGGACTATGTTGTGGGGTGCTGCTTGTAGGGGACATTGATAAGATACTGCTGGACAGGCCTCCTCCTGCCTTCGGGACTGCCGTGGAACTCAATAAAAAAATTGCACAAACATAAATAAATCTGCTGAATATGTGTTACCTTGTTAAATTATATGTATAGTTGGATGATCACTTTGAAAGTTTAGAGGGATACCTTCTGTGTAATCTTCTTCTACAGAAGATCTTGACGAAGGCAGAGTACCATCTTCTTCTGCAGTACATCATATATTTTAGGTTTGCAGAGTTCATTTCAAAGTTGCAAGATATTACAGAAAATATCAAGTTAAATTAAAAAGAAAAATGCAACGGTGAGTAAATTTATATGCACCATCACCAGGATTGCATAAGTCGGGTATTTTTACGTTTAAAATGGGAGTACATCAAAAAGTGAAAACAAGTCCACAAAGTATTCAGTCTAACCAACTACACTTGCAGAGGAAGTAGCTTGTTCAGGGAAAACTTCACCAAACAATTCTAACGAAAAAGAGGTCGACTAGAGGAATGACAATTGAAATAAATAAATATTATCAATCTTAAAGGACAACTGATAGAAGTATATTCTGATGTGAGATTTAGTAAATACCATTTGGTGTTGGCCTGGCAATTATCTGAGAGATGCTCTCCTGAGCAAAATCAACAACAGAGCCGTCAAGACAATGTACAGCTTGATAGACACATAGCATAAAAAAGGACCAAAGTTAGCTAACTGACTTACTGAACTATTACTCTTAATAAAATGACTTGCAAAACTCTGTTCCTCGTCATGGAGCGTTTGCACAAGTGTTCTTTTGAAAATCTCCAACTGCATTAGCAAGATAACAATTCAAATCTTAATCTAAACCTTCATCACCATCTAGAATACTATACCATTCTCGTCATTATTCTCCACAAAACCTGAAAGGCAACTTCAAGCTTGCGGAATGGAGTTCCTTTATATATAAGATAAGATCAGAAAGGGGAAAAACAATGAATAAAGATCAACGATTCACCAACCTTAGCGACATGTCTGCTTAGCTTCAGAACAGTGTCGGAAAGCAATTCGTTTTCCTTCAGCAAGTTCTTCTGCAGCAAAAGGAAGAACTCAACCTCAAAGGTCAACGAACCCATTGAATAAATTCCAATAATAATAAAGAAAAGTGGCTGGGTCGAGTGCGGTGGGGGGAGAGACCTTTTCGATGTCGGCTGCGGCAAGCTTCTCGGCAGCGAGGTTGAGTGAAGCGCCAAGGGTGTCCGCTCGGGATCGGAGGTCGGCTATGAGGGCTTCCTTTTCGGCTAAGTCGGAACGAAGAGCGGATGATTCTGATTCGAGGTCGGAGACGCGGTTGATGAGGGCAATGGAGGTGATCTTCCGTGCCACGTCGAGCTGCTCATAGGGGTCGGTCGGAAGGACGTGGAGGATTTCCTTCGGAAGGCCGAAATTGGACGGACTCGATTCTTGCGATGTCATTCTGTTTCCCTTTTCGTCTCTTTCTTTGCACTTCCTTTTTTGTTTTGTTTTGGTCTTTTGTGTTTGCTTTTTTATTTTAAGAACTATAAAATACAATTTTAAGTTTTAGTCAACCGAAAGGAATATTATTATCTTTATTAAATGAGAAATTTTTTTGTTGTAAACAACAAGGCGCTTGACAACCACGCGCGTCTCCCCTCCAGGCGAAGAACAAGCCCCGTAAGTCTAGAGTTTGACTCCTGCCTGTGCTGCAATTGACCTCCAATTGGAAGTATTCCTCTTGGCATTTATTGCCTTATGCCATTGAACCAATGAGACACTGCCAAGGAAGACGCAGACTGTTCACCGATTTGATATCTTCATGCAAGAAGAACCTGAGCTAGCCTGGGCTCCAGCCACAGACAGTCGAATGAAACAGAGAAACGCGACTGAGTTCTTCATCGGAAATTGACCACGTCGGTGACCTGCTAGCCTGGGCTCCAGCCACAGACAGTCGGGGAAGCAGAGTTCCGACTGAACTCAACCAACAAAACCTGGAGGAGCTCAGAACCAGTGAAGCAGACAAACGACATAGCTTCGGTCGAACACAGAAGCAGAACTGCGATAGCTGCCCCGGGACGTGATAGATCAAACATAACGTGATACTAGTTGTTCTTCGGGCTGCATGGGTCCGATATGGGAAGGTCACTACGTCGGAAGCGGAACCGGGAATACCACTGTTTGATTTTGAGAACAAAGACCATGCAAACCGAATCCTCGACCGATCACCATGGATTGTCAATGACCATATACTCAACATAAAAACTTGGGACCCGAAAGTGGGAGTTAAGGAGGTCGACTTCAATAAGGTAAACTTCTGGATCCAAGTGCATGATCTAGGACCGGAAATGTTTAGTGATGCCAATGCATGGAAAATAGGGAACATGCTAGGAAAGTGCCTAGAAATTGATAAGCTTGATGGGAGAATATGTAGACCATGGCTTGTAGGGGTGAGACCAAAACAGGGGTCACCTCGAAAGCATGTGGTAGGGGAAGAAAGTCAGGGCACCAAACCAAACCGCACGGAAGTCGTGGTTTGATCTCATTTTTAGACGATTTGAGAAAGAAATCACACCAAGGAGATTAAGATGAAGATTGCTTAGCAAGGAAGCAACCGATTCTGTTATAACAGAAATAACAGAACTGAAACTTAAGAACAAAGAGTTTACTTCATTAGCAAGTTAAGTTCTTACAAAGACTAGGACCTCTATTTATAGTCTAAGATTGATCCTAATGAGAGGATTACAAATTGATTCTAGAATACACAAGAAGCATGCTAGAAGATTCATGAAACATACCTATAGATCACGACCAATATACACTTCTATCAACACAATTATATCATAACCCCTAACATTCCCTATCCAAGATCTTCCTTCAAAACCCTTGTTTGATCTTGATCTGATGTTGTTCTTTTCCAACCTTCATATCTGTTCAGTTTGACACATAATCTGAATCTCAAGTAACTTCCACTTCTTCATTCTCAACGAATTTGAGACCATATGCTAAACTTGACTTCACTTCTCCTGTTCTTCATCATATTTGCATATTCCAAAACAAGCATCATATACATTCATTCTAATACATCCCCATAGGTTTACAAGTCTTAAACCAAACTCAAACAACAATTTTGTAAAGCTTGATACACAGAGAATTATCAACATTCTCCACTATTCTTCATACCTTACCTATGACGAATTCAACATTGTGATATGTACCTATGAAAGCAACTTCTCAAGTTTCATGAAACACATATACATGATAGAGTCATCCTTGTATTGATCCAATTTCTTCTCCTTTTTTTTTTTTTTATTGATCAACACTTGAATACCTCTTTTCTTGTTCTGTTTTTTTTAATGACAGGAAGAGTTGAGCCTTCATCTTTTCATTGGGGTTGGAAGGTTTGAGCCTTCATCCTTACTTTCTCAAACCAATGAAGAAGTATCTTTGACGGTGTCTTCCTCATTGATTATTTTCGAAATCAAACCCTAAGAGATGTCACCACAAAATCTTATATTTCTATTTCAGATCATTGAACTGAGAATGACTCAGTATCACGCAAGGATCAATGAAAACCAGAGAAGAAAGCTTTCACCAATACACGATCACAATATTAAACTACCAACAAAGGAAGAAGAAAGCACGCAAAAGCAGTAAAACCTGAATATCAAACAAAACAGATCATTCTTTGAAGATTGTTTTATGACCCAAACCAAAGGAGAGAACAGAACCAAACATATATAACACAAGTTTGAGAAAATGAAAACAGTTCAAGAATACAGAACTGAAATGATGATTAGCATAGACCAAACAAGCTGAGAATTTGAATCAGAATACCCAATCAACATATTATGATCAGAACTGAACAAAACATGAAAGTTCAGAAAGAACAACATCCATCGAACTCAAACAAGTTGCACACCATCTATCAAACATCGAGACAACTCATCTACTTCTTCAAGAGAATAAACGCCAAGTCTTTTACGAAGAGGAACAAAGAATTTTTCTGTCAAGGGCTTTGTAAGAATGTCAGCAAATTGATCATCGGATGGCACAAAGTTAACAAGAACATGACCACTGCTCACTTTTTCACGAACAAAACTCAAATCAATCTCAACATGTTTCATTTTAGAGTGATGAATAGGATTCTCAGTTAAGCCTACTGCACTTGTATTATCACACCACACAACAGGAATTGAAGACAAAGGAACACCAAGTTCTTGGAGAAGAGATTTAACCCATAATACCTCACAAATAGCATTAACTATAGCTCTGTACTCTGCTTCAGCAGAAGAACGAGAGATGACAGGTTGTTTCTTCGAACTCCATACAATTGGATTTCCATTGAGCAAGAGAAAGTGTCCTGAAATTGACTTTCTATCTGTAGGATCACTTCCCCAATCAGCATCTGCATACGAGACCAAGGAAACTTCATTAGAAGAAACAGACGGAACTTGAAATAAAAGACCATGACACAATGTTCCTTTGAGGTATTTCAAAACATGTACAAGTGCATGCCAATGACACAAGGTAGGAGACTGAACAAATTGACTTAATTTGTTGACAGCAAAAGCTATATCTGGTCGAGTTGCACATATGTGTTGAAGAGCACCAATAGTACTCCTATATAGATCAGGATTGGGACATGGAGTACTATCCTTCTCAGTCATCATCTTGGACAAAAAATTCCCTGTCATTGGAGTAGGCATAGATCAAGTATCAGTCAGACCTGTTCTATGAAGTAACTCAGTAATATACTTGTGCTGATTGAGCAGAAGACACTCATCTTTCTCTTGAACATTCATACCTAAGAAATAGTTCAAAGTACCCAGATCTTTCAATTTAAATTCAGAATTAATTTACCTAATAACAGACTCAACATCCTCAGAGTTAGTCCCAGTAACGACTATATCATCTACATAGACTAATAGGAAAACAGAACCAGAATTTGATTGCTTTATAAACAAACAGTTGTCAGATTTTGAAACAATAAACATAAGCTGAGATAGTAGGAAGTGTTTAAGTTTCTCAAACCAGGCTCTTGGTGCTTGTTTTAATCCATATAAAGCTTTGTGAAGTTTACAGACCAAAACATTTCCAGCTGCATCGCATTGCTCAAAACCAGGAGGTTGGAGCATGAAGACTTCTTCAGTGAGATCACCATGAAGGAACGCGTTATTAACATCAATCTGCCTGAGTTTCCACTTATTAGTCAGAGCTAAAGCAAGAATGATAAGAACAGTAGGAGACTTTATAACAGGACTGAAAGTTTCAGAGAAATCAACACTGTTGGGTATTGATAGTGACGACCCAATATGGGAAAGGCCTCGAAGGCCCAATAAATTAGCAGGGGGTGAAACCCATACCATTTAAACAAGGCCAACCCACAGTAAGGTTACTCTGGCCCTCATAAAGTGGTCCAGTATCGAATCCAAACTAAAGTGGACGCCAAAGTGCCACTTCAGGTCGCCATTGGCCAAGGCCAAAGCCTCCCACTGCTCGCCATGGGAGTGCTCGCCAAGGGAGTGCCCAGGGAGTGCTCGCCAAGGGCGTGCCCAGGGAGTGCTCGCCAACAATCAAGGTCGCAGCCATAGGAGTGCTCGCCATAGGAGTGCTCGCCTTGAAGAGAGCCTTGCCTCTCTCCTCTGGTCCCACCAACCGTTAATAAGGATATAGCCACGATATCCCGCATATCTCGGGCACATATTCACTAAAGATTAGATACGGTAACTGCAATATCTCGCCGTAACCGCAATATCTACTATCTAAATCTTCAACAACACAATATTCACGAAGATATACAGTTACCTTATACGGTTTGGTATCTCCTACTCTATAAAGACCTTTGCTTTACATACATTCAATACGTTTTTGAGCTATTTACACACATATACTCATTTAAGCATCGGAGAGGGACTCAGAGGCACCCCCTCTGTTGCGATCCCCTTCTTGCAGGTTCATCGGAGCTCAGGCGAAAACGCGCGATCACCATCTCCTTGGCATTCAATTCATTGCCAGATCAGCATTCAGGAAATCACGATCCAACATTTGGCGCCGTCTGTGGGAAAACGAGCAAAACAGTCATACATACTCGCTCTAACTGCAATCATCAGAAAGAAGCTGACGAACAATCCTCGGATAGCTCTAATTCCGTTGTTGCTTCGCCACTCCACCAAGAACCTGCAAGCCAAGCAGTCTGTGATGCCGTGCCTCCGAGACCGGTACGTGAACACATTGGCAATTCGAGAACAACCCCTGTTCCAAACGTCGCAGAGATTCCAGATCGACAAACCATCCAAGTGGCTTGGGAAACCATTCAGGTAACCGCAGAGATGATATCCCTCTTGGACACCATCATAGGACAGGCCCGCAGAAAAACCCCTGCTCCTCATGAAGATCCTCGTCCTACGGGGCCACCAGAATCAGATACTGGAAATCCTGGCACCACAGCCCCTCAAGAAGATCAAGAAATGACCTTTGGACACCAATCCTTACCTCCGGCCTCCACTGAGACGCCGGCGGTCACTCACTCTGTCAATCCATCAAGTTCTGCACCGACTGGAGGACAGCAGCCCCAATTCACTCTTGACCAAGTTGAGGAGCTTATCACTAAGAGACTCAAAGAACAACGCGAAACCGTCATGACTCCCTTTAAGGAACGATCAGCTCATCTCTTCACGACTGACCTGGTCATCATCAAGACCCCAAAGGATGTCATCGCCAGGGCCATCCCCGAGTATAGTGGTGGAGGCGCCTCCATTATACATGTTAATAAGCATGAGGCCTCTCTGTTGGGTAAGTCGACTGATCCGAATCACTTAGCCCTGTTATTTCTGTCGACCCTTTTGGGTTCGACGTCGTCTTGGTTCTTTGGTGTCCGTGCAGGATCAAGAAGGGTAAGAAGGGTCGAGAAAAGCCTAGATCGGAAAACCCAGGACCAAGACATCCAGAGGTCCCTGAGTATTTCACGCCTTTAAACAAGTAGATCTCGGCGGTACTAGTCGAGATGGAAAGGTCTCTGGCAAGGCCACCGAGCCCCCGCAAGAGTGGTCAGCCCATGGGGAATGACACCGAGAGCTATTGCAGATATCACAAGCGCGACATCGAAAAGCTGATAAAGAGAGGAATGTTGAAGGAATGAATTCACAAGGCTGGACAGTCAGAATAAACTTTCAGCTAAGTGGGAAGGACCATACAAGCAAGTGATTCCTTCATAAACATGTTCACTCGAAGCAAATCGAAGACAAAAGCCCTAGCAACAAAGTTAGGACAAAAAACCCTATCACCAAAGATAGGCCACAAAAGCCCTAGCAACAAAGTTAGGCCAAAAGCCCTATCACCAAAGATAGGCCACAAAAGCCCTAGCAACAAAGTTAGGCCCAAAAGCCCTATCACCAAAGATAGGCCACAAAAGCCCTGACGCCAAAGTTAGGCCAAAAGCCCTATCACCAAAGATAGGCCACAAAAGCCCTAGCAACAAAGTTAGGCCAAAAAGCCCT
Organism: Chamaenerion angustifolium; assembly: GCA_946814005.1. Taxonomy (NCBI): domain Eukaryota; kingdom Viridiplantae; phylum Streptophyta; class Magnoliopsida; order Myrtales; family Onagraceae; genus Chamaenerion; species Chamaenerion angustifolium. The sequence goes on from OX328270.1 coordinate 7,294,100, forward strand.
ATCACCAAAGATAGGCCACAAAAGCCCTGACGCCAAAGTTAGGCCAAAAAGCCCTATCACCAAAGATAGGCCACAAAAGCCCTGGCGCCAAAGTCAGGCCAAAAGCCCTAACAATAAAGTTAGGCCACAATAGCCCTGTCGCCAAAGACAGGCCAAAAGCCCTAACAACAAAGTTAGGCCACAAAAGCCCTGATGGCAAAGTCAGGCCAAAAGCCCTAACAACAAAGTTAGGCCACAAAAGCCCTGTCGCCAAAGACAGGCCAAAAGCCCTATCACCAAAGATAGGCCACAAAAGCCCTATCACCAAAGATAGGCCACAAAAGCCCTAGCAACAAAGTTAGGCCAAAAAGCCCTATTACCAAAGATAGGCCACAAAAGCCTTAGCAACAAAGATAGGCCAAAAAGCCCTATCACCAAAGATAGGCCACAAATGCCCTGACGCCAAAGTCAGGCCAAAAGACCTAGCAATAAAGTTAGGCAAAATAAAAGCCTTGACGCCAAAGTCAGGCAAAAAGTCCTAACAATAGAATTAGGCAAAGACAGGCCAAAAGCCCTGACACCAAAGTTAGGCCAAAAAGCCATGTCGCCAAAGACAGGCCAAAAACCCTGACGCCAAAGTCGGGCCAAAAAGCCCTAACGCCAAAGTTAGGTCAAAAGCCCTGACGCCAAGGTCAAAAAGCCCTGTCACCAGAAGTCGAACGCCCCCACGTAGAAACCAATCTCCAGCTCCGCCCGAGCAATTTGGCCCATCCCAGAGCAGGAGGGTGATAAACCTGATTGTTGTAAGGTTTGGTGCCGGAGGCGAGGGGTCCAATGCAAAAGAAGTCTATGCTACCCAAATCTCTACAGCTGTCCAACTGGGAAGAACAAAGACCTACACTAAAAGGCGAACGAACCCACATCAAGGGTAACAGTTCCCTTACAAATTGGGCACAACGGAGCAGACGAACCAATAAGGTAACAGTCTCTCCAAAGAAAAGCTTAAGAGAGCGAACGAATCTTAGGTAACAGCTTCCTAAAAGGCGAGCGAATCTAAAGGTAACTGTTCCTTTGAAAAGCGAAGTTGAAAACAAGTATGGTAAAGCTTCCTAAAGCTTTCCAGCTTCCTAAAAAGGCGAGCGAATCTTGGGTAACAGTTCCCCAAAAAGGGCGAACGAATCTGAGGTAACAGCTTCCTAAAAGGCGAGCAAATCTTAGATAACAGTTTCCTACGACTAGGCGAACGAATCCGAGGTAACAGCTTCCTAAAAGGCGAGCAAATCTTAGATAACAGTTTCCTACAACTAGGCGAACGAATCTATGGACCAAAATCCTAAAAGGCGAACGAATCCATAAAGGATGACAGTTTCCTTAAAGGCATAATCCTTGGGTAACAGTTTCCTTAAGAAACATGGCGAAAGGAACGGACGAGCCGATAAGAGGCCACAGTCCTTCCCCCGAAACCTAAAGGAGCGAAAAGAACCTCTAAAGGGTAACGTTTCCTCCAAAGAAAGGTCCAAGACCCTTTGAATGAAAACAAAAAGGCGAGACTATTCTACAAAAGCTGAAGCGAAGTTGAAAACAAGTATGGTAAAACTTCCTAAAGCTTTCAAGAAAGAGAGACATCGGAAGAACAACCAAGTATACTCGAAGTCAAACAAAAACCAAGGCTTACGAAACAAAAAGACCCGATATCAAAATTGGGCGAAAGACCTAACGCCAAAGTTAGGCAAAAAGACCTAACGCCAAAGTTAGGCAAACCAAAAGACCCGAAAGACCTGATGACTGAATCAGGTGAAAGACCTAGCACCAAAGTTAGGCGAAAGACCTGATGCCAAAGTCAGGCACAAGACCTGTTATCAAAATCAGGCGAAAAGACATAAGGAAAAAGTTAGGCAAATAAGGCCTAAATATAAAAATCAGACAGAAGTCCTAGCGCAAAAGGCGAGCAATCCGTCAAGGAGTCCGTTCTCTTATAATTTGGGCAAAAATTGAGAAGTAACATCCAAAGCGAATGAATCCATATCAAAGGTAACAGTTCCTTTGCGAAACAAACACAAAAAAGTGGGCGAATGAACCTAGGGCGACCACTTACTAAAAGATGAATGAGCCTCGGGTAACAGTTCCCCGTGATTAGACGAACACTCCAAAGGTCTAAAACCTTAACAAAGTGAACACATCTACAAAAGATGATAGTTTCCTTAAAGGTATGATCTTCGAGTAACAGTTCCCTTAAGAAACTTTGGTGAAGGGAATGGATGGTCCAAGATCCTATATGGCGAGACTCTCCTACATAAGCTAAAGAGAAGTTGAAAACAAATATGGTAAAACTTCCTAAAGCGTTCGAACGAAAAGATATCGGAAGAACGACCAAACACATTCGAAGTCGAAAAAGAGTAAAAGCTTACGAAATTAAAGGCGTTCATTATAATAATATCCGAGTCTGAAATCAAAAGAATAATTACAACTATCCCAAAAACAAAGGGAAGTAAAAGTGATTATCGATAAAAAAGAAGGATGAGCAAAAAGCAGGAGGATGAACAGGCTCCCTTGACCTGAAACTCTGCATCGACTCGGTCGCCTGAAGGCCTGAGACCTCAAGGTCTGGGTTCATCAGGGGATGCAGTCTCCTTCTCGGCCCCGGGGGCAGCCTCATCGCCAAGGAGCTTCCTTGGTGTAGCCGCTCTCAATGAAGTCCTGAAGAGACTTCACCTCCCAGAGAGGAAACTTGGGATCAATCCCTTGAATCTCGTCGACCAAGATCTGGAGGTAGGCAGCAGCCTCGGCCTTTATCACCTCCAAGGCGCAGTCAGAGAACTCCTCAGACTTCTTAAAGTCCTCGACCACGCTAAGGGGGGATGGGACAGCCTTAAGATTTAAGGAAATATGCTCCTGCTCAGCCATCGAGGCATCCCTCTGCACCCAGGACTCTTTCAGTTGAGCCCTGAGGTCACCATTCTCTGCCTCTAGCCAAACAGAGTACTGGTCGACATCCTTGATCTGAAACTCATAGACACCTAGGAAAACAGAGTACTGGCGCGGAATGATGAACCCCGACCTTGAGCGTCAGTTGTACGAACTGATGAATGCCCGCTAGCCCAAGCATCGACTCTGAAGTTTCCGCCCCTGAGCGGATTGAACAGAAGTTTGGTTGCCTATGATGTCGGAAGAAGTCATCAATGATGTTCAGATCACTCCCCGACAGCTCTCCAAAGCTCGAAGGAGTATCCCGTTCTGGCTGAGAAAGCTTTTTTGAGGATAAAAAGAGAGAAAGGAAAAATTGAAACAGAGGGCTGAAAGAAGATATGAACTCTGGAATGCAAATGAATTGAGTGCGTAAAAGACTAAATGCTAAAGTTCAGACTTGTTAGCCAAAACTAAGGAAACCGAACGGGCATGTAAGAAACGGCTCAGATAATGATTACACCCTTTTGGGTAAAACCGAAGTAATGTCAGAATTCCAAGGGTTACATCGGGGAGACAAAAGGTTGGAACGACACGAAAAACCTGTGAGTCTGCCCACTGGTTACGGAAGACAAAGAGACAGACATGCCTCAAAAGTCCTCTCGACTTTCGCTAACTGTCCATTCATTAAAATGTTCGAAATCTTACACAAAAAAGGTGATTGCCAAAAGCTATACCAGACCTCTCCTAACATCCTCGCAACGATAGTGTTCGCCCAAAGAGTAAAGAATGAGCATCCATAAACCCTGGAAACCCAAAGCGTTCGCCTAATGGGGTAAGGTATCACACATTCCGAAAAACTCTACGCAACCAAAATCGTTCGCCAAAGGATACAGAGCATCAAAAGGCACAAATAGCAGATAAGGAAAGCAAAAGATCCAGTCCAAAAGTCACTATCTTAAACCCTATCACAGAATCAAACTCGACCGAAGAAATTTCACTCAAGCTTCGGTGGCAAATGTTGGGTATTGATAGTGACGACCCAATATGGGAAAGGCCTCGAAGGCCCAATAAATTTGCAGGGGGTGAAACCCATACCATTTAAACAAGGCCAACGCACAGTAAGGTTACTCTGGCCCTCATAAAGTGGTCCAGTATCGAATCCAAACTAAAGTGGACGCCAAAGTGCCACTTCAGGTCGTCATTGGCCAAGTCTAAAGCCTCCCACTGCTCGCCATGGGAGTGCTCGCCAAGGGAGTGCCCAGGGAGTGCTCGCCAAGGGAGTGCCCAGGGAGTGCTCGCCAACAACCAAGGTCGCAGCCATAGGAGTTCTTGCCATAGGAGTGCTCGCCTTGAAGAGAGCCTTGCCTCTCTCCTCTGGTCCCACCAACCGTTAATAAGGATATAGCCACGATATCCCGCATATCTCGGGCACATATTCACTAAAGATTAGATACGGTAACTACAATATCTCGCCGTAACCGCAATATCTACTATCTAAATCTTCAACAACACAATATTCACGAAGATATACAGTTACCTTATACGGTTTGGTATCTCCTACTCTATAAAGACCTTTGCTTTACATACATTCAATACGTTTTTGAGCTATATACACACATATACTCATTTAAGCATCGGAGAGGGACTCAGAGGCACCCCCTCTGTTGCGATCCCCTTCTTGTAGGTTCATCGGAGCTCAGGCGAAAGCGCGCGATCACCATCTCCTTGGCATTCAATTCATTGCCAGATCAGTATTCAGGAAATCACAATCCAACAAACACCAGGTTTTTGAGAAAAACCTTTTGCAACTAACCGTGCCTTGTATCGTGCAACAGATCCATCTGAATTTCGTTTGGTTTTAAAAATCCACTTACACCCTACTGGAATGCGACCATGAGGAAGGGGAACAACAGACCAGGTCTTATTGGTAGACAAAGCTTGTAGCTCATCATGAATGGCCTTAGTCCAATGAGGTGTTTGAAAAGCAGTATGCACAGAAGTTGGTTCAGTGTCTTCAGGTGTCTGGGCAGATTGATGATTCTGTGACATTGTCAAGGGATCAGTTCTTTCTGCATTCAAAGCAGAAAGCTGAGCTGCAGGATGAGAGACACACTTAGATCTAGTTAGCATAGGATGTATATTACGAGAAGCAGAAGAAGATTGAACAACATAATTCTGACTAGTTGAAACATGAGGAGCTGAGTCAATGCCATCACCTGGGACAAACCTTGCAGCCTCTACTAAGTTATCATTTACAGATGGAACATACCTGATAACTTCATTGTTATCAATCTGTCTAGACTGAGCCTCTGGTATTGACTGAACAATTTCTTCACCTATTGCTTCAGCTGACTGAGTACCATTTTGACGAAATGAATCATAAGTAGGAGAATTGTCTAAAGGCCCACCTGAATGAGATGAGATAGATGTGTTAGGTCCAGACATGGGATGTGAAGGAGAGACATTACATTGATCAGAAGGAGAATTCACAAATCCAAATGGTAAAAAGAACGGTTCACTGGTGTGTGTGTTTTTCGGAGCTGCAGACATCATGAACTTACCATTTTTGTCCTCGAATGGAAACTCAGTCTCATGAAATCGAACATGCCTTGCCACATATATTCTCCCATTACTATCCAAACATTTATATCCATGTTGCTGAGAACAATACCCAAGAAACACACATGGAGTTGAACGATAATCAAGCTTATGTTTATTAAAAGGCCTGGTGAACGGGAAACACAGGCATCCCAAAACCCGAAGTATGGAATAGTCAGGAGCCTTTCCAAACAACACTTCATGAGGGGAAACATGCTTAAGTACCTGAGTAGGTAATCTGTTGATTAGAAATACAGCAGTGTAGAACGAATCGCTCCAGTATTGCCTTGGAAGACTGGCTTGATACATGAGAGTTAATCCCATTTCCACAATATGTCGATGTTTCCTCTCTACAATCTCATTTTGTTCTGATGTGTAGGGGCATGTAATCCTGTGATCAATACCATGATTAGTGAAGTACAAGGCTAACGACTTAAACTCTCCTCCACCATCGGTTTGTACTGATTTCAGAGTACAATTCAGTTGTTTTTCTGCAAGAGTATGAAATTGGATAAACAGATTTGCAGCTTCACTTTTCTGGTTTAGAAAATAAATCCAAGTATACCGAGAATATACATCGACAATGCTCATGTAATACTTCTTACCATTAGATGTAACAGGAGCAGGTCCCCATAGATCAACCTCAACAAGTTGAAGAGGTTGAGTGTATTTGGTAGTTGAATTTGAAAAAGGTAACTTGATACTCTTTCCCACAGAACAAGCAGAACATAAACCATACGACGAAGAACATTTCATTCCTTAATTTTTAAAAACAGATGCCAACACATTTGAAGAAGCATGTCCGAGTCTTTTATGCCATATACTAGAGGTTTCAACAATGTAAGCAAACTGATCATTCCTATCATCAAGGCTAGCAGCTTTATTACATCTAGAGAAATTACGAAAATCTAACTTGTAAAGGCCTACTGCTTCTTCACCTTCCAACAGCACCTCTTTCGAAACCAAGTCACGAACCATACAATGAGTTGGATGAAACTCAAAGTATACTCCATTATCCCTGGAAAACTGTGAAACAGACACTAAGTTCTTGGTAATTTCAGGTGTATAAAGAATATTATTGAGAAACAATGATTTTGAAGCAGTGTTAATCACAGATGTACCGATGTTTGAAATGGTTAATTGAGAACCATTTCCGACTTGAACTTTACCTGCTCCCTTATATGGTTCGGTTCCTTTAGCTGGTTGACCATTTGTAATATGGTTTGTTGCACCAGAATCAGGATACCAGACCTGGTTATTGCAAGCATTTTGAGGAGCAGGAAGCGTGGCAAAATTGACTTGAGGAGTGTACATCGATTCTTGAGATGGTGCTGAAGGTGCTCCTGAGTAGGACAAACCTGCATTGTAACCAGAAGGGACAGGATATGTCAGCATAAATGGATAGTGTCCATATGGAGATACATTTTGTATAAATGCAGGATGAGGAGTCGCAGAGGCAGAGTTGAAGGCTAGAGAAGTAGCATTTGTTGGAGTAGACACTGAAGAAGAGTTCACCAAATTCTGATCAGCAGAATCATTCCAGTCATTCCAAGAGGTTTGACACAGATTAGCACACATAGGAGCACTTGACGAGGTAACACCATGGAAGTTCACATTGAATCTCTTATAGCATCGATTGACAAGATGACCAATCTTCCCGCAGAGCTGACACTGCGGCCTGTTACTTCAACCTTGCCCTCTTCCACCAGCTCCTCTTCCTCTGTCAAACATGGGAGGACCAGATTGATTGTGCTGACTCTGTTGATTAGTAGGATTTGAAGTGTTTACATCAGGTTTGTACATAGAGTCAGAAGTCTATGTAGTAGTCTTCTTCGTGAACTCATCCGCAGTGTGAATCATCGCTTGAGGCATTAGCATTGGATCAAAGAGCTGATCACGAGCTCTTGTTTCAGCATCTAGAAGTACAGAACTTACCGAGGCTAAGTCGTATGGATTCCTGCTGGCGTGAATCACCGAGACAACGTTGTCGAACTGACCTTTCAGTCCATCAAGAACTATGGAGATCTGCTGCATTTTATCTATTGGATGGCCACAACTAGCAAGGCTATCACAAGTAGATTGAATATCAGCAAGGTAATCTCTAACAGACTGAGTTATTTGCTTTCTGGATTTGAGTTTTCCATATAAACTCATCACTCTCGTTGTTGACGAAGAAGAAAACATCTGATGCATCTTTGACCACACAGCATTAACAGTCATGCATCCTAACATATATCTGTTAACCTGAGGACAAATCGACACTAGCAACCAAGAAGCTAAGGAGCTATCTCTCTGTTTATATTTCGCATAGGCAGGATTGGGCAGATTTTCACCAGTTTCATTAGTAATGTGAGTTGGTACAGTTTGAACACCATATAGATGAGATTCGAGATCAAATCCTCTAACAGCAAGAAGTACCTGTTGTTTCCATGACTGAAAGTTGTCATCTCCAGACAGTAGACAGATCTTCTTGTTCGAAAACGCAGGTGGAAGAGCATCCTCCATTGATGATCCGCTAACAGCAGCTTCCGATGAACTTCGATCGATGGAGCAGAATTTGATGAACGACGAGATGAACGAAGAGATTACTCGTTGTAATCCGCAGATTCGTTTAGCTCTGATACTATTTTAGACGATTTGAGAAAGAAACCACACCAAGGAGATTAAGATGAAGATTGCTTAGCAAGGAAGCAACCGATTCTGTTATAACATAAATAACAGAACTGAAACTTAAGAACATAGAGTTTACTTCATTAGCAAGTTAAGTTCTTACAAAGACTAGGACCTCTATTTATAGTCTAAGATTGATCCTAATGAGAGGATTACAAACTGATTCTAGAATACACAAGAAGCATGCTAGAAGATTCATGAAACATACCTATAGATCACAGCCAATATACACTTCTATCAACACAATTATATCATAACCCCTAACACTCATGGCCGGGGCGAAAGCAAAGGTCACACAAAGGGTGCCAAAACCGGGTAAACCGGGACCATCATGCAATGAAACAAGAGAAGGGGAGGATAGTGAGGGGACCCGATCCAAAACATAAGAGGAGCCAGACCATATGGAGATCGAGCAGTCGAGCATGGGGGGTCACCAAACCACTTATGACTCTCAGTCGGATGAAATGAAGATTGATGAACCAAATAATTCCAAAGCCATCACCATACATTCCCCGTCATACCAACCCCACCCACCACAAAGCCAACCCGACCATACCGACCTGTACCAACCCAACGAGCTCACACCAGCAACACAATCTCCCACCATACATGCCCATATGCTCATGCCCATCGAACACATCCGTCCTGCCGCGCCCAAAACCTATACCCATCCCACTAAGCCAATCCTAATTCCACCCAACCAACACCTACATGACCCGCAAACACATACCACAATCCATACCACAAGCATACCCCACCCCATGATTACATTCCTACCCGATAACCAAAGCCAACCATACCCGACCGAGCTCACCATACTGATCCAAAAATACATTGTCGAAAACCCACCGGATACACCCCCCACATCCCTAACTATGATGAGACAAACCACCACATCCGGCCTAAGCCCTTACCTTGACAAAATGACACTTAAGAGGTAGGGTGATGACATGGAGGACCAACCCGTGGGGAAAAGGCAAAGAGGTCCGAATGTGGCTCGCTTGAACACAGAGCAAAGGGTTCGCACGAGCCCAAGGCTTGCCGTCGATCGTGCTCGCCAAAGTCGTGAGGCCCTCCGTGCTCCTTCATTCAGACTTCATCAAGTATTGTATCACTTTGCTCAGCTCCATTATCAAGTTGTTCTCTTTAATTATTGGTATCACTTTTAATTAGAGTGGTGGCTGATGAATAGGTAAGTACAACTAAGGTTTAGTAATATGGTTTGATTCAGTCCGATTTAGTAATTCGGTTCGGTTCATACCAGTTTAGTAATCCGGTTCGGTTTATTAATCTGGTTCGGTTCAGTCTAGTTCAGTAATCCGAACGGGTTCAGCAAAAAACAAAAAAAAAATAGAAAAAAAACATCTATCCGATCATGATTTGTTTGTACCTATGGCAACCTCAGAAGATGGCAGTATGAATTATGGAGTGTTGGATCGTGAAATCCTGAATGCTGATCTGGCAGTGAATTGAATGCCAGACAAGGTTGGGATGACGCTTCAGCTCCAACTCCGGTGAACCTGCAAGTAGGGGAGCGCAACAGAGGGGGTGCCTCTGGGTCCCTCTCCGATGCTTAAATGAGTATGTGTGTGTATAAAACTCAAAACGTAAAGAACGTATGTAAAGCAAGGGTATTTATAGGGTAAGAGAGATAGAACCGTATATGGCAGTTGAATATCTTAGTGTATATTGTATTGCCGAAGATTCGGATCGTCGGTTACTGCGAGATATTGCAGTTACCAAATCTAATCCTTAGTGAATATGTGACCGAGATATGCGGGATATCGTGGCCACTTCCTTATTAACGGTTTTGTGGGACCAGAGGAGAGAGGCAAGGCTCTCTTCGGGGCGAGCACTCCCATGTCGAGCAGTGGAAGGTCGCGACCTGGTAGAGAATGGCGAGCAGTCTGGGAGCCTTTGGCGTCCCTATAGACTTTGGGCTCGATTCTGGATTACTCGATGGTGGGCCAAGTTTGGCTTGTACTTGGGCCGATCCGGTTCGGATGTCATGGGTTTACCCCCTCTATAGTTATTGGGCCTTCGAGGCCTTTTCTTACTGGGCTGTCACTATCGATACCCAACATTTGCCCCCGAAGCTTGATTGAAGTTCCTTCAGTCGAGCTTGATTTCCTGGTAGGGTTTTAGATAGTGACGTCTCTGGTAATGGTTCAGTACCTTTGAGACCCTTCGAGCTCATTTGGCGAGCAGTTTCTTCTCTGTTCAAAGATGAAAGAATATCCTTCCTTTTATTCCCTTTTGGCGATCACTCGAGGTGACCTAGGCTTATGGAAGTCTATCTTTCTTAGTTAGGCGATCATTACCTACCCGAGGTATTTCTGCTAAAGCCTTATTAGTGCGTAGGCGACCATCTTGTCTCCTTAGTGGACTTTTAGCATTTAATAACTGCTCAGTTGTCCAGAAATTGAACGGTCACCTTAGGCACGCCTGTCCTTTACTTTTCCGTAAACCTAGGGTAGTCTGACAGCTGTCTGTACCAGCCAACCGTTTGTCTCTTGGAATTCTGACATTTCTTCGGTTTTCTCCCAAAGGGTGCAATTATTCCTCTGCGTCGCTTCGATTTGCTCGTGGCGGTTACTCCCCTTTTGGTCTATATAAGAAACGTCAGTTTCTGTATTCTGTCTTTTACGCTTATCCACTCTCTTAGATTTTCAGAGCTTCATTGCGAACCTTTCCATTTCCTTTCCCAACCTTCTTCAGCCTTCTTCCAATATTTCCATGGCTCCCCGCAGTCAGAGAGTCAAGCACATGGCTCCCAAGGGCGCCAACAAAGCCAACACTCCCAGAAATGCTGATGTCCCCTTGACCATCAGGGATGAGGTCGTGCCCCCCTCAGTGGAGGAACATACTGATTTGGGCCTTAGCTGAACACGCCCATCTTCTCTCCGAAAGGTAAACCTTCGCCCTTTTACTGCCCTGCTTTGGCACTATCCTCTGTTTCCTTTGTTTTTTATACCTGCTGTGCTATACTTGAACTGTTATGAGTAGATGTCAAGCCTAACGAATTGAAGCCAGCGTATTTTAAGACCATGGTGGCGCTTGGTGGCTTTAATGCAGAGGATGCTCCTAGGTATCCTGGCTTAGGTCTGCATTTTCCTCACGACGGAGAGGTTTACGTTTATGCGGCCCAGGTCGATGCTGGGTTGCGTTTTCCTCTCTGTGAGGATTTGCAGACATTGTGCCAGTTTCACGGGATTCATCCCACGCAGCTCGTTCCGAATGCCCTCAGGATGTGGTTCGGTTTCAAGTTCTTGTGCATACGCCAAGAGTTGGAGTATTCACTGGCCTTGTTCTGATGTTTCTTCCGACTGGCAGCAGGGGCGAACCACCTCCACCATTTCCAAGCACGTTGGCTGAAGTTTTCAGAATGGGGAGGTCCTCAAGCATGGAGTTGGAATGCCCATGTCCGTTTGGTTGATGATTTCCGAGCCACCAACTCCAACTATAAGAACTTCTACTTCTTTTACAAGGGAGGTGTGCCCTGGAAATTGTCGGCTCCGGACAAGGATTTTCCTCCTTCTTTCGAGGAGCTGTCCGGGAGCGATCAGAACGCCATCGACGATCTGTACCGGTTGCATCGGTCATCCCAATTCAAATCCATTCGCTCAGTGGCGGAAACTACTGAGAATATGCTTGAGATGGCGGGCATTCATCAGGCCACGCCAATCTTTGACGATTGGGTAATTTTCTAACCTTTTTCTTGTTTGTAGGCAAGGCCATAGGCAGGAGCCAAAAACTGATAGGTCTCTTTGATGACCAGGGATCGGCAGGGTTATCCTCCGACCAAGCACTGCTGAGCTCTCCTCCTCCCCCCTCTAGGCGTTCGTCCAAGAGGAAGTCCGAGGAGGTGATTCCTTCGGCTAACACTGGTCCTCGCCAACCAGGTATATCACCTCGCCATCTGTGGAAGCAATATTTTCATACTCTGCAATTTTTTGGTTTTTGACTTATTGCCTTGTTGTTTTACAGGGAAGTCCTCAGCTGATGCGACCCGGGACCCTCCTCCTCCTAAGAAGGTCATGAGCGAGGAGCATCCTGAGGTCGACCAGCGTCCTCCTCCTCCCCCTCTTAAGGGTCCTTCTGCCAACAAGGGGAAGGGTACGGATGCGGTGCCCCCTTCTCCTTCTCCTCAGGGTCCTTCTGCCACTAAGGAGAAGGTTCTGACTTTAGCGTCTCCCGCTCCCACTGGGCCCACGGTTCCTCCCCAGGAGTCTGGGACCCAGAAGAAGGGGCCTGCTACCTCCAGCTCCTCGAGGGCTCCTGCGGAGGAGTACTGCTCGATGGCGAGCCTGTTCCAGCCTTTTAAGGCTGTGGACTCTAGGAGGCCTTGGGTCCCTTGCGGGGACCTTGCCAAGAAGGGGTACCCCGTTCAGAAGAGCCTCCGGGGTAGCCCGGATATGTGCATGCGGCTCCTTGACGGGATAATTCCCCCCAAGGACCGTTCGATCGTCCCCACGGAGCTTCCTCAGATCGAGGGGTTCCTAAGGACCCACTTCAAACGAGTTGCCCTGGTATGATCTAGCCTTTCTTTCATTCTTTCGTTCTTTCGTTCTTGTCATTCCTTTTTTGTTTTGATGACCTGACATTTTTCTTCATGTTCTTGTTGTCAACTCGTTCGGGAAGAAGTGATCCTTGGTCGCGTCTTTGGTGAGCTCGCCGATAAGCACTCTGATCTGCTTGTCGAGCTAGAGCAGTACCGAAGCACGGGGGTCACTCCCGAGCAGATGGGGGCCATCAAGACGACTGCCGATGCGGCTATCACCTTGGTGGATGGCGTGCGAGAGGAGTACCTTAGGAAGGAGCAGCGTCTCCTTGCCGATGTTAAGAAGAGGGAGGCTGACGTCGCCGCCTTCCTTCAAGAAGCTGAGGCCCTCCATCAGTGCTTGGATGAAGGGGAAGCGGTCCGAGCTCGCCTCGAGGCCGAGCTGAAGGATGCCCAGGCTCAGGTGGCCGAGTCGGACGCTCTGCGGGTTGCTGCTGAGGCTCAAAGAGCTGCTGCTGACGCTCAGAGGAAGGCTGTGGAGGAGGAGAGGGATCGGCTAGCTGAACAGTTGAGAGTTGTCCCTTCGCCCCAAAGCACAGTCGAGGCTTTCAAGTCCTCTGAAGATTTTGAGGACTGTGCTCTGAAGGTGATGAGGTCGGTGATAGCCGATTTTCTCCAAGTCCTGGTGGACGATGTCCAGGCAGTCGACCCCAACTTTCCCATTGGGGAAGTTGGGTCCTTGAGGAGCTTCCTCCGGATTCGTACCTCTCAGTCTACCCCTGTTGCTGAAGAGGTTGCCCCCGAGGGCGAGCCAAGCAATATTGCCCCCGAAGGCGAGCAAAGAGTTCCTGCTCCTGAAGGCGAGCAAAGTGCTTCTGCCCCCGAGGATCCTAAAGCCTGAAATCTTCCCCTCCTTTATCGACCATATTTGCCTTTTAGATAGCTATTTTTCTTTGTAATTTTTTGTTTTCCTTGTAATTATTTATTTGATTTAAGACTGGGTTTCTTTTATTGAATGCCTTTATATTCATAAGCCTTTTATTCGACTTTGAACATGCTTGGCTATTTATCCAACGTCTTAATCATAATTACTCTTCGACTTCCTCTTGACTTGTAATGTCTTCGACTCTTGAAGTCTTAGACCAAGCATAAGTCGAACTTTCTAAGGATAATACTTCTGATACTTACAAGCATAAACTTCTAAGTTCAAAGAGATATTACCTTCTTTGAAGTTTAGACCTTCGAGGTCATCCTAAGGCTTTGTCATCCATAGTGATCGCCTAAAATTCTTTGTTAGCAGATCCCTTTGTTTGGTTTTGGCGTCTGCTTCTCATCTTGCCTAACTTTATTGCTAGGTCTTTTGGCCTGACTTTGGCGTCAGAGATTTTTTGTTTTGCCTAGCTTTATTGCTAGGTCTTTTGGCCTGAATTTGGCGTCAGGGCTTTTTGTGCCTGATTCGGTTATCAGGTTTTTGCCTGACTCTTGGCGTCAGGTCTTTTGAGGCCTAACTTTGTTGTTAGGGCTTTTGTGGCCTAGTTTTGTTACTAGGGATTTTTTGGCCTAGCTTTGTTGCTAGGGCTTTTTGGCCTAACTTGGTTGTTAGGGCTTTTGGCCTGTCTTTGGCGACAGGGCTTTTTGGCCTAGCTTTGTTGCTAGGGCTTTTGGCCTGTCTTTGGCGACAGGGCTTTTTGGCCTAGCTTTGTTGCTAGGGCTTTTGGCCTAACTTTGTTGTTAGAGCTTTTTGGCCTGACTTTGGCGTCAGGGCTTTTGGCCTAGCTTTGTTGCTAGGGCTTTTTGGCCTAACTTTGTTGTTAGGGCTTTTGAGGCCTAGCTTTGTTGCTAGGGCTTTTGAGGCCTGACTTTGGCGTCAGGGCTTTTTGGCTTCGGCTTGCTTCGAGTGGACACGCTTTATGAAGGAATGACTTTCTTTTATTGACATAATCAGTTTGATTACAAGCTATGCATAAAATCTTCTTAAATGCTCAGAATTAAATGGACGGGGTAACCTCTCGCCTTCGGTGGTTTCCAAATAGTAGGATCCTGGTGCGGCGATCTCTACTACTTTGTATGGTCCTTCCCATTTGGCTGAAAGTTTGTTTTTACTGTCCAGCCTTGTAAATTCATTCCTTCTCATAACCATCTCCCCCACGAAAAATTGGCGAGCGCTGACTTTTCTGTTGAAATACCGAGCGGTCGCCAAGCGCATCTTTGCCTGTGTCTTTTCCGAGAGCCATCTCTTTTCCTCTGCTAAGTCGAGGTCAGTTCTGCGCTCGATCTCATTTGCCTCCGCGTTAAAGTGTAGGACTCTGTGGGTAGGCACTGCTAATTCAGCTGGTGCTACTGCTTCTGATCCGTACACTAAACTGAAAGGCGTTTCTCCTGTGGCCGCCTTAGGCGTTGTTCTGATTGCCCATAATACGTTTTCCAGTTCGTCTGCCCAGTTCCCCTTGAATGCTCGAACCCTTTTCTTGAGTCCTGCTAAGACAACCTTGTTGGCTGCTTCAGCTTGCCCATTCGTTTGAGGGTGATGTACTGAACTGAAGCGATGGTCGATATGATACTCTTCACAGAGCCATTTCAACTCCTTTCCAACGAATTGCGGACCATTACCGCTTATGAGTATTTTGGGAATACCAAACCTGGAGAATATGTTGACCTGCAGGAACTTGATAACTTGGAATTCCGTTGTCGAAGCTAGAGCTTTCGCCTCTACCCACTTAGTGAAGTAGTCGATTGCCACTATAATGTGAGTACGCTGACCAGTGCTAATGGGAAAAGGACCCAATATATCGATTCCCCATTGAGCGAAGGGCCAGGCACCCGCCATTGCAGATAATAATGTCGATGGTCGACCCGATCGTGGTGCAAACTGCTGGCAAATTTCGCACTTCTGTGTTAATTCGGCTGCGTCTTTTCCCAAGGTCGGCCAGTAATATCCCAATCTGAATATTTTCCTGCTTAGCGATCGAGCGCCTTCATGACATGCTGCTGCCCCTTCATGAGCTTCTCGAAGAACCTTTTCTGTTTCGGGCAGAGCAACACATCTCAAGTAAGGCGTCGAATAACCTCTTCTGTAGAGTTCTCCATCGATGATTAGATAACTGGCTGCGAGTCTTCTAATCTTAGTGGATTCGCCTTCGTCCTCTGGGAGGATGCCTTCTTTCAAATAATTCTGGAACGGGGTCATCCAGGTGACCTGTTCTTGAATGTTAAAGACCTCCACTCTGTTTTCAAGGACTGAACATAGGGCCTTTTCCAGAAATTGCACATCCTGGATTGTCGCCCCTCCGAAGGCTAGCTTACTTAAAGAATCTGCCATCTGGTTTTCTTGGCGAGGAATGAATTCAATCGCGAAATTTGGGATTTCTGCGACCAGCTTTTTGGCAATGCCGAGATATTTCTTCATCTTTTCTCCCTTTGCCTCGTATGCGCCATTAACCTGATTGACAATGAGCTCTGAGTCGCTTTTTACTTTAAGCGCAGCTATACCCATTCCTTTTGCTAGTCTGAGTCTAGTGATAAGAGCCTCATATTCTGCTTCGTTATTGGTCGCCGGGAATGTCAAGGCGATCGCGTATTTCAGAGGCTCGCCCTCAGGAGGAATAAGAATTAAACCTGCCCCCGAGCCTTCTTTTGATGAAGACCCATCCGTATAGAGTTCCCAGATTTGATTGTCGTTTGCTGACTGACTTGGCCTATTTTCTGCTTCTGTTTGACCGTTACTCGTGCTTTCCACTATGAAATCAGCTAGTGTTTGACCTTTGATGGCCATTTTTGGCGCAAATTTGATCCTGAACTCGCTGAGCTCGATCGCCCACTTGACCATTCTTCCTGAAGAATCTGGCTTCATCAGGAAGTTTTTGAGAGGTTGATTGGTGAGGACCGTGATGTCGTGCGCATGAAAGTAAGGTCTCAGCTTCCGAGCAGCAATAACTAAGGCATAGAGATACTTCTCAATCTGGACATATTTTATTTCTGCTGAGTTGAACATTTTGCTAATAAAATACACTGGACTCTGAACATTATTCTCCTTCGTTATTAAGACAGCACTGGCTGCCACATCGCTAATGCCTAACTAAAGGAAAAGCTGCTCGCCTGGAACGGGTTTTGCCAGAGCTGGGAGTGTTTGAATATGCCTTTTCAAGGACTGGAATGCTTCCTCGCAGTCTGGCGTCCACTCGAACTTGCGGTTGGCCCTCAAGGTTTTGAAGAACGGGAGGGACCTGTCGCTTGCTTTGGAGAGGAAGCGGTTAAGAGCAGCTAGTCGGCCGTTCAGGCACTGGACTTCCTTATGGCAGGTTGGCGACTTCATTTCTTCTATGGCCTTTAGCTTTTCCAGGTTTGCTTCAATGCCCCTTTCGCTGACCATAAAACCCAGGAACTTCCCGGACTTGACTCCAAAGGCGCACTTTGCTGGGTTCAGGCGAACGCTGTGTCTCCTCATGCATTCAAAAGCTTCACGGAGGTCGGTGGTATGAGGATTGCCTTTGATGGATTTGACGAGCATATCATCTACGTAGGCCTCCATGTTCCTTCCCAGCATGTCCTGGAACAGTCGGTTCACCATCCGCTGATAAGTTGCCCCGGCATTGATGAGACCAAAGGGCATCACCTTGTAGCATAGAATGTCCCCGTCAGCATAGAAAGCAGTGTGGGCCTCGTCATCTGGATGCATTCTAATTTGGTTGTAGCCTGAATAGGCGTCCATGAAGCTCAGCATCTCATGACCCGAGGTAGCATCGACCAGCTGATCAATTCTCGGAAGGGGATATGAATCTTTGGGGCAAGCCTTGTTTAAGTCGCGGAAGTCGACGCACATCCTCCACTTGCCGTTTGATTTCCTGACCAAAACTGGGTTGGCGACCCATCTCTGGAATCTTACTTCTCTGACGAAGTCAGCTTCAATCAACCTGCCGACTTCCTGCCTGATCGCCAAACGCTTATCAGTCCCGAATGATCTTCTCTTTTGGGCGATCGGCTTGATGGAGGGGTCTATCCTGAGCTCATGAGAGATAATATCTGTGCTGATTCCTGGCATGTCGCTCGGCTGCCAGGCGAAGAGCTCTTTGAATTCCTTGAGGAGGGCGGTCATAGCCTCCTTCTGATCCTCTTTCAAGGTGGTCCCAATGCGCACCTTTTTGTCTGGACCATCGATCTCGACCTCCGCCAATTCCTCCATGGGTGCTGGCCGAGCCAAGTCCTCGCGGGGATCGGCCTCTGTCTCGATGGCGAGAGCCTCCCTTTGGTTCTTCCTGCGCAGGCAGTTCACATAACATTGTCGCGAGGAAGGCTGATCTCCGAGCACTTCTCCAATCCCATTGGGAGTGGGGAACTTCATCTTCTTGTGGACAGTGGAGGCCACAATCTTATTTGGGTTGATCGTGGTCCTCCCTATGATGGCGTTGTAGGATGTAGGTGAATCGACCACCGGGAAAGTGACCGACACCTTAATGCTTTTCCACCCCTCGCCAAATATTACTGGCATGGTTATAGCCCCCAGTGGATAAGTTGTTCTTCCCGCAAACCCGATCAGCGGAAAGTCGACCCTCTTCAGGTCGCATTTGGATTTGCCTATCTTTTCAAAGGCGTCCAGAAACAGGATGTCGGTCGAGCTGCCTCCGTCGACCAGAATCCTTGCAACATCACAGCCGTCAATATCTGTCGTAATGACCAGAGCATCGTTGTGGGGCGTGGTGACGTGTGCCAAATCATCTTCAGAGAATGAGATGACAATGTTCTCTTCAGGTCGGGGCCGCTTCCCCAACTGAACTGCCGTAGAGATCTGAGTGGCGTAGACCTCTCTGGCGCTTGACCTCTCGCCGCCTGCGCCGAATCCTCCCACAATCAGATTCACTCTCCTCTTGCTTCCAGAAGGCTCAGCTTGATCTGCAGGGGCTGGTGAACGATGCCTCCTAGGGGGCGTTCGACTTCGGTCTCGCCCTGCCACAAATTCCTTCAACATTCCCCCTGAATCAGCCTCTCTATATCTCGCTTCAGAATCTTGCAATCGTCTGTCTTATGGCCCTTGCACTTATGGTATCTGCAATAGCTCCCGACATACTTGCCCATGGGTAGCCCACCTCGACGAGGCATCGGTGGCCTCGCCAAGGATCTCCTCTCCATCTCGACTAGTACCGCTGAGATCTGCCTATTTAAAGGCGTGAAGTACTCAGGGACCTCTGGATGGCGAGGCGCTGGAAGAGACTCGACTCGGGGCTTACTTTCTTTTCCCTTCTTCTCCTTCTTTACCTCCTTCTTACCATCGCGTCGGGGTTTATGGGTTACCCTTAGCGAGGTCGTCAGGAGGTTAGCCTCGATGTTTGCGCGTTCAAGGTCTATGAAACCTTTTGCCCTGGACGCCAACTCCTCCAATGTCTCTATCTCCTTCACATGGTAGCTGTTTCGCAGCTTTCTCGAGGCCTTGTTGGCCACATCCAGACCTCTGTAGAATGCTCGAATGATCTCCCCATCCGAGATTCAGCGATCTAATTCTGTGATGTTTTGATGAAAACGCCCGTCTCCACATCCAGACCTCCAGGCTGCTGTTTGACCGAGTCAAGGGCGACCACGCTCTTCAGCAACTGGCGCTCGCCCATATATCTCTCCAGGAACTTGCTTCTCAACTCTGCCCAAGTTCCGATTGATCCTGCAGGGAGGCCGAAGAACCAGGACGAAGCCGAACCCGAAAGAGTAGATGGAAATAGCAAAGCCAAATGATTGGGATCGTTTAACTTACCCAGAAGGGAGGCCTCATGCTTGTTGACATGTACGGTGGGATCTCCTCCACCACTATACTCAGGTATGACCCGAGCAACCACATCCTTCGGGATTTTGATAGCGACGAGCGCGTCGGTAAAAGGATGAGAGGACTGCTCCTTGAAGGGAGCCACGACTGTTAACTGTCTTTCCTGGAGCCTTTTGTTGAGGAGGTCATCCATCTGATCCACAGTGCAGTACATGGGAGAGGCTCCGGGTGGAGGAGGACCGGAAGGATTGGCAGTATATGCGGCTGCTGGCTCCTTGGTGTGTGCTGGAGGTAGGGACTGTTGACCTGATGTCATCTCCTGATCCTCCTGAGGCGCAGTGGGACCAGGATCTGCCGCTTCTGAAGGTGAAGGCCCTGTGGCAGCAGGGCGGTGGTTTTCCTTAGGAGCAGAGGGATTGTTTTCCTGAGGAGCAGGGGCTTGGCGGCGCGCCTGTCCTAGGATGGCTTCCAGCAGGGAGACCATCTCGGGGGTTAAATTAATATCCTGCCCCGCAATGTGGACTGTCGGCGGCGCAGGGGCTCCGTTTTGATCAGCAGCGGGGGTCGATCTTGAATCACCGACATGTTCTCGAGCTGTCCGCAGAGGAACAGCATTAACTCCTGCTCGGCTGGCAGGTTCTTGTTGAAGCGGTGAAGCGGCGGCGGAATCAGAGCTATCTGAGGATCGCTCCCTAGTCTGATTCCGACGATTGCTTTGGGATCGAGTTCTCATGGCTGAATTGCTCGTTCCCACAGACGGCGCCAAATGTTGGATCGTGAAATCCTGAATGCTGATCTGGCAGTGAATTGAATGCCAGACAAGGTTGGGATGACGCTTCAGCTCCAACTCCGGTGAACCTGCAAGTAGGGGAGCGCAACAGAGGGGGTGCCTCTGGGTCGATCTCTGATGCTTAAATGAGTATGTGTGTGTATAAAACTCAAAACGTAAAGAACGTATGTAAAGCAAGGGTATTTATAGGGTAAGAGAGATAGAACCGTATATGGCAGCTGAATATCTTAGTGTATATTGTATTGCCGAAGATTCGGATCGTCAGTTACTGCGAGATATTGCAGTTACCAAATCTAATCCTTAGTGAATATGTGACCGAGATATGCGGGATATCGTGGCCACTTCCTTATTAACGGTTTTGTGGGACCAGAGGAGAGAGGCAAGGCTCTCTTCGGGGCGAGCACTCCCATGTCGAGCAGTGGAAGGTCGCGACCTGGTAGAGAATGGCGAGCAGTCTGGGAGCCTTTGGCGTCCCTATAGACTTTGGGCTCGATTCTGGATTACTCGATGGTGGGCCAAGTTTGGCTTGTACTTGGGCCGATCCGGTTCGGATGTCATGGGTTTACCCCCTCTATAGTTATTGGGCCTTCGAGGCCTTTTCTTACTGGGTTGTCACTATCGATACCCAACATGGAGTACCCGCTGCAACAGAATCATCATTGGCGGCCCAATTGGCAGCTTTGCTGTCAAACAACCACACACAGTAGTAGTCAGTTTTATTACCAACAATCAATTTGAGTCTAAAATTCACTGAGCACAACTACTCCCTGTGGTCCCGATTAATTCGGATGAAGATTGGTGGGCATGGGAAGCTGTACTACCTCACAGGAGTCCCGGAACCGCCTAGAACCGCGGATCCAGACTACTCCAAATGGGAACAAGACGATTTAATCGTATGTTCTTGGATGCTCAATAATATGGAACCGGACCTGGTGCATCAGTATGCGGAATTCTCAACTACAAAAGAGTTGTGGAAAGGACTTTTCACAACATACAGTAAAGGCAGAGATGGTATTCAATTGATCGATTTGATTTGTCGAGCAAATAGCATGAAACAGGGGTCAGATTCCCTCGAAACCTTATACAGTAAAATGCAGAAGTTTTGGAGGGATATCGAATTAAGAGACTCAAATCCGATGAAACATCTAGAAGACATAACAATCTGGAATACCAAGCGATCATAAACAAAATTGTACCAGCTTCTACATGCAGTCAATGAGGAGTTCGATAAAGAAAAACGGGAATTACTTAAAGAGAATCTGTTACCAGAAGTAGAGAAGGCATATGCCGTTATTCGGTCGGAGAGGGACCGACGACATGTGATGGGAGGGGCTGCCAAAGCAGTCGAAGCAACAAAACCAGGAATCGACTCTGATCTTGCTGCGAAGACCCGCCCCAGGTTTGTTGCGAAAGCTCCCGGCCACGCCACCGCCGCCACTAGACCATCCTTCGGCCACACCAACCCCAGTCTAACCTTCGACCAAGGCACCATCAGCTCTCCTCTTGGTCCAACCGGACCCCGACCTCCAGCCGGCCACAAAACCAATCCATCATCAGCAACCGGGGGTTGGACATCATCTCACAGAGGCAACGTCGATCGGAAAAACATCTGACGTAGCCACTGTGGGAAGCCACGACACAACAAATTGGAGTGCTACCAGCTGGCCGGGTTTCCGGAAGGATGGAAGAGCCAGAGGAGAGATGCAGCCGCAGGAGACGGCAACAGAGTCGTGGCATTCAGCAGCTCCAACGAAGGGCAGACAGAAGAAGGACCAGTCGCAGGTTTCATTGAAGAAGGAGGGAAGATAGGTGTTGCGGCTGCTGTGTTTGATCCAACTGGAGGTATAGGGGTTGGAGGTTTTTACACTCCAACCCTCAATCTCTTGAAATTAGTCCCTCGGTTAGTTTATTAAAAAATCCTGACAGTGTTAAAGATGTTCGGTGGATATTTGACTGCGGTGCAACGAATACTATGACATTTGATAAACGGGACTTCATAATTCATTCCGTACCAACCAAGAAAATGATACGGAATGCAAATGGAGGTCTTTCACAGGTCAATGGAGCAGGAACCGTTGCAGTATCTCCAACTATGAAATTGCAAAATTGTCTTTATGTGCCCAGCCTATCATGCAAACTGCTCTCTATTAGTCATGTGACAAAAGAGTTAGACTGCACGGTGCTAATATACCCATTGTTTTTGTCTACTACAGGATATTCAGTCGGGGAGAGTCATTGGACGTGGTGTTGAACATCTGGGACTGTACTATATGGATGAAGTGGCTCAACACGGAACTGCATCGCTTGCTCACGGAACAGTTGATCGGCAACAGTGGTTGTGGCATCGAAGGTTGAGACACCTATCCGCAGGGTACCTTCATACTTTATTTCCCGAGTTGTTTTTATCAAATAACAGTGTCCCATGTGAAACATGTATACTCGTCAAAAGTCATAAACAGTCGTATTCATAGTCTTATTCTAGAGCTAAGACTGCGTTTTCATTGATCCATTCTGATGTATGGAGTCCTGCCCTAAATAATGGTGTTTGCATGTTAAACAATGGGCTCAAATATTTTGTACTCTTTATTGATGATTTTTCTCGAATGACGTGGGTATATTTTCTTAAGCATAAATCAGAAGTTTCGCCTAAGTTTGTATAGTTTCACAACTTAGTTCAAACTCAGTTCCATACCCAGATCCAGGTCCTCCGATCCGATAATGGAGGAGAGCTTGTTAAGTCAACTCTTAAAACCTTCTTTCAAGAAAAATGTATCATTCATCAGACATCATGCCCGCATACTCCACAACAGAACGGAGTAGCGAAAAGGAAATATCGTCATATTCTTGAAATGACAAGAGCTATTATGCTTGGGTCACACGTTCCTACCTATTTTTGGTCTGAAGCAATTGCAACCTCAGTATATCTCCAGAATCGTCTTCCAACTAAGGCGTTAAACCTTCAAACACCTCTTCAAGTTGTTTCCAAAAATATGAGTGTCCTAACAGCCTTGACACTACAACCTCGTATTTTTGGGTGTTCTGTTTTTGTTCATATTCCTAAAACAGAACGCTCAAAATTTGATTCGTGTTCTATTAAGTGTGTATTTCTGGATTATGGGATTCATCAAAAGGCTACCGCTACTATAATCCTCTCAAGCTTCGTATGTACTCTACGATGGACTGCAATTTCCTTGAAACTGAGTTTTACTACTCAACCCAATCTGGTGTCCAGGGGGATATTCTGAATAGCCCACCACTAGATTGGTTAAGTTGTCTAGCATGGTTCACACCACTTAGCTCTGAAACAGTTCCAAAAGAGCAAGTAGGCGGAACCACCGAGACGTCGACTCCCACAGTACATGTTTCTGGTGATTCATCCACGTCACTCCCGATGAATATCCCTGAGGTTAGTATTCCTACTATGGCTCATTCCGATATTCACTCCTCCACATATAATTATGGTAGTCTAAGACCATAAAATGAAGAAATACAGGAGATAGTGGAATCAGTCCAAGAGAAGTATGTGTTGCCATTAAGGAAGAACATAGGTGTTCCACCAATTCGGTATGAACCAGAGTACAAGTCAAAAGGAAGTCGGTATCCTGTAGTCAACCTAGCCAGGGGAGCCTAAAACTGACTGTAAATGCTTTCATTGCAACCATATGCAATCAAGATATTCCCAGATCAATATAAACATCTCTTGCGGATCCGGAATGGTGCAAGGCTATGGAGGTAGAAATGGATACATTGTAAAATAAAATGCGACATGAGAAAAATGTACATTGCCTCCCGGAAAAAGAGCGGTGGGATGTCGTTGGGTGTTCACTATAAAGCATCGAGCTGACGGATCAATCGAAAGATATAAGGCAAGATTGGTAACTAAATGCTACACACGTACATACGGTATTGATTATTTAGAAACCTTCTCTCTGGTTGCTAAAATTAATACTATTAGAGTCTTGTTCTCAGTAGCAGCAAATAAAGATTGACCACTTCATCAGTTCGACGTCAAGAATGCATTCTTACACGGTGATTTGGAGGAAGAAGTGTATATGAAACCACCTCCGGGTTTCAGGACGGGATTATAAGGCTTAGAGGTATGCAAACTAAGAAATGCATTATACGGTTTGAAACAGTCACCTAAGGCATGGTTTGGGAGATTTACAATGGCTATGAAAATGCATGGTTACAAGCAAAGTAATTCAGACCATACCTTGTTTCTCAAGAAACAAGGTGGGAAGGTAACATGTTTAATCATCTATGTAGACGATATGATTATTACAGGAGATGATCATGAAGATATAGTCAATCTCAAGAGAAGTTTATTTCAAGAATTTGAAATGAAGGATCTAGGTGACCTTAAATACTTTCTTGAGATAGAGGTACTGCGCTCCAAGATAGGTATCTTTATTTCTCAAAGAAAGTACGTCCTAGATTTGTTAGTAGACACTGGGTTACTTCATTGTAAACCGTCAGATACACTCATCATGATGAATCATGGGTTGAAGATAGTAGAGGGAGCTGAGCCGGCAGACTGTATGCGATATCAGCATCTGGTGGGAAAATTGATTTATATCTCTTACACGCGACTAGACATTTCATATGTAGTGGGAGTTTTAAGTCAGTTTATGCATAAACCACAAGTAGATCACATGGATGCTGCCCTGAGAGTTCTTCGATATTTAAAAAAGTCGTCTGGCAGTGGGGTCCTGTTTCAGAAGAATGGACACCTACGAATAGAAGCATACACAGATGCAGATTGGGCAGCCAGCCCGATGGATAGGAGATCAACTTCAAGATACTTTGCTCTAGTTGGGGGGAACTTAATTGCATGGAAAAGTAAAAAACAGAAGGTTGTAGTTCTTTCAAGTGATGAGGCAGAGTTCAGAGGAAAAGCTCGAGGCTTGACAGAAGTGTTATGGTTACGGAACCTGCCAACACAAATTGGTGTCATAGTGCAAGAAGTATGTCAACTGATGTGCGATAATCGTGCAGACATTAGTATTTCTGAGAATCTAGTGCAACACGACCGAACACATATCTTTATAAGAGAGAAATACAAATTACATTATAATAAGATATCCACTTTACATTTGCTAACGGAACACATATCTTTATTGGGTCAGAAATCAACTTACCAGATTCAATTTACAACGTCATATTCCATATTCATCACCAAGCTCTTTGCATAAAAAATGATCTACTCAATTGCACAAAGTACACTGAAAACAGTTTAGTGAAATTTTGTATCTCCCAACATCAAATCGTACTAAATTCAATCCATTAAAGTAGATCTAGCCACCAACGAGGACTCCTCAATTGCGTTGTGACCACCATTTTGGCTAGGAGCAGACGAAGAACTGTAGGTATACCCAATTCCGTGACGCTTGTTCGGGAAAGTTACGAACAAGGTGCTCGAAATTGCACCAATTACAGTTGGCAAAACCATCAACAGTACCTTCTGACTTTCCCCAAACATTGGGTAAAAACATTGGACAGTGTTAGGGTCCAGAAGAGACACAACTGCAAACACCAAGATTGAGAACATTGCATGCACAAAGTCCCCAGCCCGGATCTTGTAACTCGATAGGTCTATTCCTGTCTCCGCCTTTGGCCACATGCCTTTGAAGGTAGCAACCCCATAATGGATAAACCCATCAGAGGTGGTGTAGCTGTCAGTGAAGCAAGAGAAGGCGCACGACAGTCCACATAGCCCGATCAGGATCCCACTGAGGTACTTGTTGATGACGGCGCAATGTCCGTTGTTGGTCAGGACTGGGTTCAGGAACTGGAACACAAAGACCGTCCCTGTTGGGAGCAACTTGATGAGGTTGCTTATTCCTGTGAGCGCCCTGTCTGTGAGTCCTGGTTGCGGATCGTTTCTTCTTTTGTTGGCCATGTTGTGAACTTGCTGATAAAATATTTGATGGTTTGAGTTTGGTGTGGAAGAGGAGATGCATTTATATAGTGATAATAATAACTAGTTATTTGGAGGGAAAGTGGAGAAGTTGCTTGTACGAAAGATTTGAATGGAGAGTTACGAATGGGGTAATAGGTTGCTTCCACTCCTGACTTCCTTGTTTGCTTTTATGCCCAACAATTATCGCATGACATTGCCATTTGTTTGTTTTTTCAACCAAAGTGTAGTGCAAGAAAAATGCTAATCCTCATCAATTTGCCATAAAAATGTGACTCTCGGGGCCGTGTAATTAGCACAATATCATGTTATGGACTCGTGACCTGTGGTCTAAGTCGGTATACGACACAAATAAAATTTGAAATGTATTGGAAACAACACTTTTAAGATAAAAATAATAATAATAATTAACGTTCGAAATAACTACTGAAGTTAGCAAAAACCGATGTGCGTTTCATTTTAGTGTAGTGCACATTAATGATAATTAAGTAATCATTAAATTATACCAAAAAAAAAAGTGATCATTAAATAATATATATTGAAAAGAGTTATTTGAAGGTAACCTATCTTTCTTATTCATATATATGAATTAGGTTTCTGGCCCGTACTTTGAGCAATAAGTACTAAATTTAATTTATTCTTCATAAAACATATTATTAAATTTATTTACTTTAGTATTTAAATAAATATAGATTACTAAAAATAAAATTAATATTATAGAGTTTAAATTGTTTATAGTAAGACAAAATTATAAATATACATATAAAATAAATAGAAATAATTAAACTTTTATAACATATCTTTAGAATTAATGAG
The DNA here is from genome assembly GCA_946814005.1 of Chamaenerion angustifolium. Lineage (NCBI taxonomy): Eukaryota > Viridiplantae > Streptophyta > Magnoliopsida > Myrtales > Onagraceae > Chamaenerion > Chamaenerion angustifolium. The sequence goes on from OX328270.1 coordinate 7,321,023, forward strand.
AACATTTAGAGAATTCTAAGGAAACATATATGTATGTCACTGAGGAGTGAAAATTGTATACTTGACATTGACCTATTAAAATAGATTAACTTAACATTAGGAGTTTGCATTGATATTAGGGTTAATAATTAAATCGTTACCCCAACTTTGAGCACTTTACAAATTACTACCTAAACTTTGTCTTTTCAAATTTTAGTCTCTGGACTTTCACAATTGGGGCAAATTGCTACCTCTGTTAAGTTTTCCGTTAAATATGGACGGAAAATGACGTTGTAACTAGTAACACGAGATTGATCAATAATTTAGAAAACTAAATAATTTTATTAAAAATACCAAAAAAACTAGAAAAAATCTAAAAAAAATCTAAAAAAATTATAAGAAAGATTATTTTTTAATATAATATTTTTATTGAAAAATAAGATGAAAAAAAACTAATCATTTTCATATTTTTTATTTCCTATTTTTAATAAAAATGTTATATTTAAAACTCTTATTTTTCCTATTAATTTTTTATTTTTCTATAATTTTATCTAGTATTTTTAGAAAATAATATAATTTCTTTTATTTTACGTCGTTTCCGTCCATATTTAACGGAAAACTTAACAGAGATAACAATTTTCCACAAGTGTCAAAGTTTAGGTAACACTTTTTGAAAAATTAAAGTTTGGGTAATGATTTGTAAAGTATTTAAAGTTGAAGTAGTAATTTGGTTATTAACCCTTAATATTATACCACATTACTATTTGTCGTTTCATAAAATAAGCATGGCACATGCAATATATATAATGAAAAAATAATTAAATGTAGATAAACAATATATGGACAAAAAGATAATAGTTATAATGTTAATTGTTCAATAAAAATTAGGTATTTAGGTTAAAAACATAATCACCGAAATATTGGTTGACAATTAATTTAATAGACAAATATCATAATAAAATTATATATAATGAAACTACTTATATATTAATGTTAAAACTACACATGTATAAAAACAATAATAACACTAAATATTAAATATTATTATTATAATATAGTGATACATTAATATATATATATATATATATATATATATATAATTATTAATCAATTATTAGTATTTTCAATATATATTTTTATGCTTTTAAATGTAAGAGGTTTTAGATTCCTTAAAAAGTATATATTTTGAGAAATATTTTAATAATGGACAGAAATACAAAATGAATAAATAATATACTTGAAATTTTATTATATTGTGATAATTTTAAAAAGAACTTAAAACTTTTTATCAAATATATATTTATATTAAAAACATACATTTAATTTATAATATTTTTTTAATCTTACTTTTAACAATATGTGTTATTTGCATAAAATGTTATTTTTAAAATAAAATTTGTTCAAAATATTAATTATTAATAGTGTTTTTTTAAAAACAAATATAAAATGAAAAATTAGAGAACTAAGTTTGTGAAAATAATATATTAACAATTTTTTTCTTGAAAGAGAAATAAGTGTTAAATTAAGATTTAAAAAATTGTTTTTAAGATAAAATGAGGAGCTCTGGAGCAATTTAAATTTGTCCACCGAAGCAAAAATGTGATGTCACACAAGTATTTGTAACATATAGTAGTGTTGGACCAATCAAATTGAAGAAAAATTTCACTTTGCTTACTTGTCAACATATTATGTCCCTTAGCCAAATTAATATATACTAGATATCTGGTATGCTCTTTGCGCAGTACATTATATTTTTTATTTAGTTTAATTTATATTTTATAATAAGGAAAATATTAAATAATTATATGTATTAGTTATGAAATATCAAATACAGTTTTTTTATGTATGAGTTTTCTTAATAGTAAATGTATAATTTTATAATCATCATGATTCATGTGTTGAGTTTGAAAGTTATATCACTAACAGAACAATTTATTAATGAATAGAAATTATTTGAAAAATATTTAAAAATATCTATTAAATAAATATATTTTTATGTTAAACCTAATTGGAGTTATTTTAAATTAAAATTTCACACACACAATAAATATTTGAGCATTGGATATCATAATATATTAACAAATAAATTATTATATTGTTTTTTTGAATATTTGTATTTATTAATTATGATGTTATGTGTTAATGAAAAATACATTTTTGGCATAGTAGTAATAAATTTGTATTTTTTACATGTTACTTTTATGTTAGATGTTATTTAGTTTTTTTTTTCTAAAATAAATTCATTAATGTTTTTAAAATTAAGATCAATATAATTTTTGATCTAGTTAAATTTTTATATAAATATATTGGTATTTTTTCTGGCAAAAGCATATATGGGTATTTATTATGCATTTATCTATGAAATATTCTCTAATTATTTTAATTTAAAGATTTTTATTATATATATTAAAAATTATATAAACATTTACTAATATGTTGTTAAGGCATTCTCTTCAACTTAGGTTTTTATTATTATCGTGTATTTTTAACGAAACTTAAATTGAATAAACGTATTTTAATAGTTCTAACTACTCTGCTTTGATAATAATTATTACATATGTTGTTTACTAAGTATGAACATATAAAAAACATACATGTTTTAAAAATCAGTAATGATAATTATAATTTTGGATAGTATGGTAAATTTTATATTTTAGACATACTCATAAATAAATTTGAGTAATTTATTATTTTTAATTAAAAATTTAATATATTGAAATCAATAAAACCCTAATGAATTAATTTTGAATTACAACCCTAAAACTTACAAATATAGATTTGTGAATAAAAAATATCAATTTATGGTGATTTTTGAACATTAATTTATGGTGATTAATTCTTTACTCACTTTTTGGGTTCTTTCTTGTAGCGGTAGCATGAAAATCATGGACCTATGATTCATTTTTGGTTCAACACTTTTCAGGTTATGGACGAAATGATTCATTTTCTAAGCGTGTGATTGCTATTATAAAAGAACTAAAGATTAGAAACGTATGAATCTCACAAATGATACTTATAACCAGTGATTATTATCAATGTTTTCATTGAATCTAAGCACGAGTTCTTGATCAATTCATATTTTCTGTGTGAAATATTAAGCATTGAATGATTATCAATGTACTTCTATTTACCGTATCCACTGATATTCCATGTCCTCCATTCTTGAGTTACAGAGGTATAAAAATCGAAGCTAGGGGTGTCAAAAATTGACCCAACATGTGGGTGACCCGTGGATGATCCGCTCACGGGGCGTGTTTGGGTCAGATATTTTGACCCACGAGTCATTTTGGCACGACTTATGGATGAACCGCCAAAACACGGGTCGTGTTTGGGTCCGATACTATGACTCATGGTTCAACCGGTGACCCATTGAATATATATTATTTTATTAAATATAAAGGTTGTTAAATAGTTGAAACCCTAAAAGTCTAGTTGAGAAACCAAGTAAACACAGTGACAGTGCTCCAAAGCGTAGACAGTGGTCGCATCCTCCTCGTCCACGAGCTCCGTGAAAGCATAGACACGTCCTCCTCCACGCCGCCTAACAGTGGTCGCGAAGACGACGACTCGTTGGAGACCAGGTTTTGTGTCGTCCTCCCCAATCTCCTCCACGCGTATGTCTTGCCTTCGCCTTCAGCAGTGGCGGATCTGGCTCACAAGAAGTGGGGGCCTGGGACCCTACTTGTTTTTTTTTACCTACTTAATTTTCTGTAATTTTATTGGTCAAATTTTTTTTTCTTATTTTTTTTATTAAATACTCACTAAATTATGAGAGGGACCCCACTTGAGGACTCCATTTGGAACAGGGATCCTAGTAAACCGAGCAGCTTTGGAATGGGAAACAACTTGCTTGGGTTCCCAGATCCGTCGCTGGCCTTCAGGTATCTCTTCCTCGCTATGCTCACAGTTTCGTGCCTTCGCCTTCAGGTTTCGTGCCGTCTTCCTTCGCCTTCCGGTATCTCTTCTTCGCTTACCTTCGTTCCGTCCTCCCCAATCCTCCAGGTTTCGTACTTACTTATACCTTTCGTTATGCTCATTGGTCACAGTCATACGATTGTTGTGTTTGGGAGCATAAATACTTGCAATTGCTTCTACTGAAGTGAATTTAAGTGAATGTGATATGTACTCTCAGTCGTATGCCTTGCTTCTACAGCAATTGCAATTGCTTCTACTAGGAGCATGTATGTACTCTCAGTCTCAGCTTCTAGGAGAAGACATGATTGAGGTGAATGTGATATCTAGCTTTGTAAATTGAGTTTAATACATGTCAAACAAGTTGAATGTGATATCTCTTGTTGTATTTTTGTTGGATATGTTGGATTTCTGGTTTTTTAACCTATAGTGGATCAAACGGGTCAGTCGGACCCATGTCTAGTACTATTGCCGACAGGTCAGCCTGACCCGCGGGTTGACCCATGGACCCGCGGTCAGGTTTGGCATACGAAAATTGACTCATACAAATACACAGGTAGTGTTTGGGTCAGATGATTCCTAACACGACCCATGACACAAATTGACACTAAAGGCAAGTCAAGCATCACTGTTTGTTTCCAAGCACAAATCGACTTACTTTAAGTAGTTGTTGGAACAAAACAAACAATATATTCAAAATCCACCAAATATTGAGATATGCATTGAATTGTCAAATGAAATATTTTACACTTGGCTCTCCCGGTACTACACTTTCCAGATGGATTTTGTGTTTGACTATATGATGAGCCCCGTTAAATAGAAATTTTTTAAAAAGTAGGTACTGTGCCAAAAGAATTTAAAAATGTAACTATACTGAAAAATATATTTAGCAAAATGTATATAAGCGCTACTGGGGGTAGCGTTTTTTACAACGTGCGCTACTTTTAGTAGCGTTTTTCAAAAAACGCTACTAGGGGTAGCGTTTTTCAAAAAACGCTGCTAGGGGTAGCGTTTTTATGAATTTCGCTACCCCTAGTGGCGATTTTTTTTTTTTACATTTTTTTTTTAACGATTTGATGTTTAATTTTAAAAAACAAATTATTAAAAAAAATTAAACAAAATTACAGTATGTAGATATTTTAATTTCGATTCAAATGATGCAAAAAATATTAAATTTGGACTAACAGATTGACTGTAGGCTCTGCCGTAAGTTGAGATATGAAAATTTGACTTAAAATAATATAACGCATACTATGTAAGTCCAAACTGACCACGGTGAACGTCATTTATGCCGTAATTCAATTATCTACCTAGGGTAATTTTTTTGATTAGAAATACAGTGATTTTGTAACCTAACATCGCTTGTCTTAAAATTTGACTGAAATAATCAAATGCATTAGGTGAGAAATTTAATTATGTACTTACTCAAAAAAAATTAAAGTGAATAGATAATTTAATTACAAATTAAATGACGCTAACTAGACGTTAATTTGTTGCTTTTAGACTGACCGTATAATACAATACGTAATTTACTTCGTATTATATCGTATTATACGGTCAGTCTAAAAGCAAAAAATTAATGTCTAGTTAGCGTCATTTAATTTGTAATTAAATTATCTACTCACTTTAATTTTTTTGAGTAAGTACATAATTAAATTTCTCACCTAATGCATTTGATTATTTCGGTCAAATTTTAAACACAAGCGATGTTAGGTTGCAAAATTATTGTATTTCTAATCAAAAAAATTACCCTAGGTAGATAATTGAATTACTACATAAATGACGTTCACCGTGGTCAGTTTGGACTTACAGGGCATGAGTTATATTATTTTAAGTCAAATTTTCATATCTCAACTTACGGCATAGCCTACAGTCAATCCGTAAGTCCAAATTTAATATTTTTTGCATCATTTGAATCGAAATTAAAATATCTACTTACTGAAATTTTTTATTTTTAAATTAAACATCAAATTATAAAAAAAAAAAGTCAAAAACGTAAAAAAATCAAAAAAAAATCGCCACTAGGGGTAGGGAAATTCATAAAAACGCTACCCCAAGCAGCGTTTTTTGAAAAATGCTAAAAAACGCTACCCCCGGTAGCGTTTATATACATTTTGCTAAATATTTTTTCAGTATACTTACTTTTTTAAATATTTTTTGCATAGTAGTTACTTTTTAAAAAACTTCGGTTAAATATGATATAATTAAGCAAATGAAGTATGTTACTCAAATGATTGCCTTGGTCATTAACAAAACAACAAATTTGATTTGATTTTTGGGAGAATGTTGTTTTGCCCCATATGTTTTCAGAAAACTCACTATTTTTTGAGAATTTTCCGTTCCAAACTCTTTCAATTATTTTCTTCCAAAAATAGTAACACAATCTTCAAAAACTTATTTTTCAGTTCAGTATTCCTGGGCGTTGTGAAAAACTTGTGAAGAATACGCAAGAGCTGAAGGTTGAAGATGCTGGAATTGCAGCTTTGTTTGGTCTTGAATGATTCATCGGAGCCTCTTCAAGAGAGAGAGGGGGGACCGCTGCAATGGAAGATAGAGGTAAGGGCAAATTTGGAAATTTAGATGTCACGTGCACATGACGAATTTTAACAAAAAAATACACGTTTCATTTAAAATCTACGAAATGAAACGTAGTATATCATAAACCAGCAACCCAGAACAAGTTGTATCACTTACCAATTCTAGTAAACATATTATATCGTTTTAATACCTTTTCATTTTAAGTAATTAACCATACAAACCAATATGTAAAAGTCCATATTCTAAAACTGACCCCATTTATGTGTACTATTATGAGAGGGAAATCTTTAAACTGAAACCCCCAAATGACAAAATGGTCCCTGACTCTTTCAATTGAGTTATCTTCATCACCCCTAAGTTGAATCTACTTACATACATACAGCTGAATTTGTTCATTTAAATGGTTTGACCGAACTAGTTTTGTTCTAGTCTGATTTGAATCGGTTCAGGCGAACTAGTTTAAAATCAGACCAGAATTTTAGATTTCAAGTAGATCATATCAAAATAATAGTTTCAATTCAGTTCGAATCGACTCGTTTTTTGATACTAGTTTATACTTAAATTTAAATCAACCCACTTTAAACCTATATAATTTTAGAACCGGTTTGAAGCAAAATAAACCAAACCGATCTGAAATTAAACCAAACCGATCTGAAATTAAACCAAACTTAGAGATGTCTTCAATAAACCAAACCTAAAGATGTATTGGACTCTCGTATATTGATGTTGAACATGATTTTCAGTCGATTCAGTTTCAATTTGAACGAGATTATCTCCTAACTAAAATTGTTATTAAAAAACCAAACCAGTTCAAACCGGTTCAAACCGGTTCGATATAGACCAGTTTTTCCCCCTAAACCAAACCAAATCTTTTAGCGAAAAAAAAAACTGATTTTATTAAAATCAGACCAGTTCAGTTCTGAACCGGTTCGGGGTCGAACCGGTTCATGAACAAGCCTAGCTGAATCTACTTACAGGTATGATTGTTTCCCAATACACTTCATGAACAAGCCTAGCCCAATACAATTGTTTCCCCTACCATCATCCCCAATCTAACCTCACCTCTGCGGCCAAAAATAAAACAAAAAAAACTCAAAGTAAACCCCACCTAAACAAACTATCAATACGAATTAACAATTATGCCCATCTATTGCTTGTATTTTAAGACCTGCCCTACCGTATCGAGAAAAAAAACCTCACGGTTAGGTCTAGACCTCGAAAATATCGAGCTAAGTGACAAATTACAGAGCGATTCTTTGCTCAATCCAAGTGAAGCAGACGCTTCAAATCTCTGGTGGCTGAATCGTCAACGAACATATGCTTCTTTGGGAATGACGGAAACGGGAGGGAGCTCGGCTCCGGCGATGTAGAGAAGGCAGATCCAGCATACATAAGCCGCTCTCCAGTCATAGGAGACATGAGCTCCACTCCTTTCTTGCTCGGAGTCGGTCGGATCTTGATCTTCGAGTCCAGAGACTCGCTTCGTCGGAGAATCGTAACATTCTCTATCACAAAGCCCGTTTTCCCGGTCGCTATGTCACCGGAGATCGATCTATTCAAGACTGACGGCTCTGGTTGAGCAAACCGATTCCTCCGATCCCGCTTCTCGTATCGTACCGCCTGCTTGTGCTGCTTCTGGCTAGATCTAGGGTTAGCACTGGGTTTGGAAGTCGATTTTGGGTTAGAATAGAAGTTGCCATAGTTACAGTTTTTCCGGCGAGGAAGCACTGCCGCTTGAGCTCCGATCCTCTCGGTAAAGAAATCCTGAGGCTGCAAGATTTGTGTCCCCATCTTTGCCAAGATCTTCAACCAAAACAAACGCTACCTCTAGTTTCTCTCTCTACAGGACACCTCCTTACAAAATTCGGAGGCGAGGTTCTTGAGCTTTGCCAATGGCTGAACTGTGATTGAGGTGTTGTGGAAGGATGGAGATTAACGGATTTTATTTTTATAGAAATAGTGAAGCAGATGAAGGGTTCAGGGGAGATGGAATTCTCTACATAATGAACACGGAAATATTGTGCTCTAGGCAAAGGAGTACTCTCACAACCGTTAGATTGGAACTATGTGGAAGTGATCTGATTGCGTTGCGGTGAATACTGTGCAGTCAGCGAAGTAAACATGGTCAGTGACTCAGTGCGAGTAGTGGAGACTGGAGAGGTGTTTCGTGGGAGCTTCGCAGGTGACGCGTGAAAACCAATAACGCGGAGAGTTGCGTGTAGTGGTGACGATGATGTATCTTATAAATATTATAATCGTATTATATTTTTAAATAAATATTATAAATGTGGTTAGTAATATGGTTTTAACCGTATATTCATATTTATAAACTATAAACCCTAAACCTTATATTTATATTTATTATCACATGTAAAATTTAATAGAATATCATGAATGTTATCTTAATTAATATATAAAGTTATGTCACAACTGATAAAAATATTTAACATTAATATTATTCAATATTAAAATTATTCAAAATTAACCCTATTATAATTTAACATTAATATAATTCAATTATATTTCATAATAAAATTATGAATTTATGAAATCTAAAAGTGAAAATTATATTTTTGTTATTAGTATTCACTAATATATTAATATTAAATTATTATTATATTTATAAAATAATCATGAATATTACTAAAATACTATAACTATAACCATTACGGGTAGAAAATTTGTCACCATAACCGTATGACGCCATAATGATACAGTTAATCATATAAAAAAATGACAGTTATAACCATAGTTTTTTGAGTTTTCACTTCATCATTGTCGACCCTAGTTGCGTGGACCGACTGTAGACTGCTAGTATTAAGAGTGACAAAATATCAAAAACTAAAAACTAAAGGGTTTATAAAATTTATTTTAATTTTACTACCAATACTTTAAAGAGGTGAATATTTTCGTTTAATTAATTTATTATTTTAACAATGTACTTAAATTAAAAATATATGGTATCACATATAATTAGAATATTCTTCACATTTACTTTTATATGGCAAAAAATAGTTTTGTAGATTAGAATACTGAAGAAGAGAATATAACTATTTAATCACGATATTTAAAATTAAAAACTAATATACGTTATCTACTATAGTGTAGATACTAGATAAAGTAGGATATATCAAACTATATGTTTCATATAGTTTATTTAACATATACTCTATAAACTATATTGTAATAAATATTACCTTAGTCATAATTTAAGTTTAGTTTTACAATTTAAACAATATTTTTAATCAAGTGTTTAATTCTTGAGAATATATTATTTGATATCATAAACATAAGTATTTTCAAGTAATAAGTCACTAATATGTATATGTATATACGTTTTGTCAATATTTATATAAGCATATGTCTTATATTTACCGAGAATAAATTGACTTTGCAATAAATATGACCGGGTCATAAATTGAGTTTATATATGCTTATTAATACAAATGTTTGGATATATACATCAATTACGTACCAAGTGTTTGCCAATTTATATGCTTTATGTTTGGATAAGTCATAAATTGACTTATTATACTTCAATAAAAATATTGACTTTGCTCAAATAATAAAAACATATAATATATAAAGCATATATAAACATATTTAAATGTTTAATCAAATAAATTTACTTGCTAATATATGTTTAAATATTATCACATATGTTTGTCACAGGTGTGATCATGGGATATATTTGATAGCACTACGTAATATTACTATATGTAAGTACAATAAAGTAAGTGGTTATTAATACTATTATTATCAATAGAAATTCCGTTCGCTTGAGCAACTTAAAAAAAAAAGGTTTTAAATTTTATTATTTTATGCAAATTAATTTTAGTTTTACATTAATTATATTTATATATAGTGTTCAATGCTTGTCTGTTTTTGTATTAACCTAGGAGTTGGGTTGATCATGTTATCGTAACACCTCACACACGACCAACGACGACAACGTGCACGCGTGTAGCGCGTGCTGGCGTCTAATATAACAATTATGACAATACACGTTAGTGGATTACAAAGATTTCAGTATAATTTAGTAGTTAACTATATACATCTATATATATATACATAACATATATCTACATATTATGAAAATAGACCGTTGCGTTTAATCCAATTTTTCTATAAAACAAAGTTGGGTGAAAAGAGGTACTAAGCATACGACGTAACTATATATATTGTGTTAGAATAACATGAACTTTATATGAAAACAATTGACTCAAAATATCAAATACAATTATAAGAAATTAAGATGCACATCTCCACCCTAAATATTACCAATTTTAAGAGTCAATTGATCAAGGTAATAAAACATTTTTATAGACCACATTTCGAGTATGTATACCTGTAAGTCCCTCGAGTTCTCCCTATTTAACCAAAATCTTTGTTGTTGATTGAGTTGTACTGTGTGATAAAGCAACATATAACTGACCATAACTAAATACACGGCCAGACAAATATATGCCGAAGTTAGGCAAGGTTTGACCTTGCGCCTTATTTATAGTCATTGCAAAACTAAGACGCACTGTAAACTGTTTTCATGTCATCTGGAAAGGCAAGTGAATGTCTTCCATCAACTTCATTAATATCATTGGAATAATGCTTTTGTTCCTTTAAATTGTCCACCAAGAACTTTCACATAAATTAAATTCCGCATAAAATTCAAACATAATAGTCTTGTCCCATTACAAAATCCAGCGTTAGGATCGAGATTTCGAAGAAGCATTATTGGGGCACCTTTTTTAAGAGTTAGACAATGTGTAGGCAATCCTTTTGGTGCAATGGAGTTGACATACATATTTTGATATAAATCTCCATTTCCGCTATCAACCCTATCGTAAGAATAGAATGTATGTTCATATCCCGAAAAACTTTGTATGATCTTGTCATTACACTGATCACATCACTATTTGTTGACACTAATATAGTTGTATCTTCGTACAATGACGTTTCTTGTGATACATTTTGCAAATCTGGAAAGATGACATCAATTAATGTATCAATCGATTGTTTGCCTTCCCAACGTATTGTCATATCCTGTGGTAGCTTTATGAAATCATCAAATGTGTGTAATTCTCTTCCATCACCAACACGCAATAGAAACTCTGATAAGTTGTTATCAAATCGAGACTTCATGTTCTGTTTTAACTTAAGAACTGTAACATGCCTCCAAAGAGCGGATTTAAAGAAGCATGCATCAATCAATTGCACCTTTGTTGCCCTATGTACGACAAGAAACACCTGCTGAAAATTCCCACCTTGTATCATGACTTTACCACCAAACGGATCACTACTGTCACAAATATCCTTCAAAGTCCGATCTAATGATTCAAAGAGAAATCTATGAATCATAGGCGCCTCATCCCATATGATTGTTGTAGCCTGACGTAGTAACTCAACGTGAGAAGATTGCTTAGTAATCGAACATGTAGTAGAAGAGGTAGGATTTATTGGGAGCTTGAATCTAGAATGGGTTGTACGACCACCAGGTAAAATCGTTGCTGCTATCCCTGAATATGCTATAGCCAAAGCAATTTCCCCCTATCACGTAACAACTAAAATCACCTGGTATAAGTACATCTTTCCAGAGCCACCAAGTCCATCAACAAAGTACACACCACTTTGTCTACAATCAATAGTTGACATAATTGTATCACATGCTTTCTTTTGGTCTGGGTTTAGCCTTTGAACTGAATCTAAATTAGCATGTGGTACATGAATTAACAACTCATCTTGTATAATTCGTTGATTTGAATTTTCGCTGTCGAAATTATAGACAATGGTAGGTAAGTCAAAATCACGAATTGTCTTTCTATGTTGTTGAAGTTGTAGATTAAGGACACGCAACAGACGACTCTCTATTTGTGTTGCATTTGTGTTAGAAGGATGATAATCTTCAACCATGGGTGCATAAAACTCATTCCACGGGCCACTCACGCCAGTCAGTTCATTAAAGACTAAAATAGTCACAAAAAGTCTCCTAAGAACGCTCGGTTTGCGGAATGTTGAGGCCTCCTGCAAGCACAATTGAATACTGTTGTCCTGCTCTAATAAACCTCTACTCTCAGCAACCTTTTGAAATGAATCATACGTGACACCATCATGCGTTCGTAGATTTTCAAAAGATGTCGGTCCTCTGACATGATTAAGAAGAAGATGTAGATAAAACTTTTCCCGTATCATTATGGGTTACTGTGTAAATTCTTCCAATGACTTTAAGTTGATTAACTCTTCTTACCCAAGCAAGACTCCTTTTAGATCATAAATAATGTTTAGAGAATTCTCGATATAAATAGTGTCTTGCTTTGACATCGATCGCGTTGCACGTAAAAAATTATGTAAGCATAGTCTTGGAGTTTTGAGAATCTACTAATACCTGGGAAATGGTTGGTTATCTCAAAAGCGCACCTGATGCATGTTCGACAAATGAATTTATAAACGATACACATTCAGATACATTCTTGTCACATGGAGTTTAATAATTCTCCAAACTGCTTTTGATGCACAAACCCAACGTGCGTCGATGTATTGTTGTATTTCATCATCCTGAGATGATATTATCACTTGTACCGCAACTCGATTAATACTCGATTAATCCTGAGAACAATCCATCTATTATCCAAATTTACCACTGGTCGGTTTGGATGTGGTATGCATCCTTGATTACTTCGTCGATATAGAGGATAAGAATCACTCCCTTCCATAGTGAACTCCAAAAATGATTTTGGAAATCCTTTCTTACATTCTCCATTTTGTTGCACAGTGTCGTCCGTGACTGGTCACATGGGCCATGGATCATATGCTTCAGCACTTTAGAACGTAGCGAGGGTTCTTGATATTGATCCAGAATTTTAGCACGAACCAAAGCATCATAGTCATTAGCCGTATATGGTTTCACATCATCATGAAGGATTATTAACATGTATGCATGTGGGAGTCCTCTTTTCTGGAACTCAATAACGTAGGTATATACGATCACTTTTCCCAAAAATTATCGATTAAGTATATCAATTTTAAACTCCTCAAATCGAGCATGAAAAATGCGAGATAATAAATCAGGACGATCATGTGGAACATAGTGATTGATGCAGCAAAACTATTTTAAAGAACTCAAATAATAGCACATTGGTAATTTCTTCCCACAAAGGATTACATGTCATTTTTACGAAGATATCTGGTGATCCAAAAGCACGTACAAAAGCCAATCCATCTGAATATGTTTCAAACATATCACGGTTGGATCCAACAAAGGATGATGGTAATATTGTTCTCCGTCCAACCGTGCCTTTGATGCATCAAACATTGTACATGTATTAATTTCATGTTAATGTATCATTTACTATAGACATTAAAACCCATAAATTTAAGTACTCACTTGTGTCATAATTTCCTGCACTAAAAGAGTCTTGAAGACCTTGGTAAGCATCAACTCTGATAGTATTTTGATTATTACGAATCCAACGAAGTTTATGCGATTCAATTTTAACATACTGATCAATCACATATTGTTGCAGAAGTCGTCCACCACGATGAAATAGAGATTTTGAATTATGTACTCTAATCTGTAATAAAAAATTGAAGTAGTAAATTACAACAGCAAAATAATAATAAGTAATTAATTATTTAGGTACTAAATGTTCTTAAAAGAGTAAGAAGAAAGACTATACATGTAACATAAAAGCATAATAGTCACGACATGATACATTACGTGTTGATCTGCATTCTTCATCAAACGTCCAACCATAAAGTCCTTGAGGAAGTAGGATTGGATATTGAAGGGGATTGTAATAGCCGCTCATATCTTGTACATTTATTAGATCACCAAATTGTGTTTGAATAATAAAATCACGATTGTGAATCTCATTAACATCATCTCCTCCAACTATAATTGGAGCTACTTGTGGAGCAGTGGGTATTGTGTACTGATGCATATGACGCAGTTGTTCTCTTATTATTAAACGACACTGATGTATATCTGACCTTTTAGATAATTGCCGAAACTGATGCACAAATGGATTTACATCATTGAGTATTGTTGTTATTCTGTGCAATATTGTAACCTTTAAGCTATTATTTTCAGTTAATCGGTTCTCTAATTCGTTCTTTATATCATATATATATATATATATATATATATATGTTTTTAGATATATCGGTCGTTCGTCTTCAGATGGTAAAAGAGAACCAATTTGGTGATATATTGATCCCTAAGCTCGAAATGTATATAACCCTCGGTTACCGACCACCAAGCTTTCATCCACATTCACGCCCATTGAGGTAAAAGAGAATACATGATTATAAGCATGAATGTTGTGCCTAAAGTGATTTTCATCAACAACTGGATCTTCAAATAATTCTAACATAGCAGGAGAAGGAAATTGCACCAGTAGGACAATCTGACCATTCATGCAACATATACTATCATTCTCGTGATGGAAACGCTTGGCTAAACATTATTTACGGAATATAGGATCCCAAAGAACGTATCTTAGAGAATCAATACCCTCTTGAAAATTTTGAGCAACACAATGATATCCTCTTCTTCGTGTTGTTGCAGGTAACACTGTAGAAAAATTGAATGGTTTGATATACTATTATGTACACATAATGCTTTGCACCGATTAAGTTGTCATTAGTTTAATTTAAATTAATTGGGTACCATATAAGTTTGACTTTCAATTTATATAATGTTTTGTGGAAGTAACAAATGTATGCGCTGTTGAAGTCATGATGAGTGTATTACTTTGTATTGGTACACATATATAACAGATAAATTTTGTTAAATTTTGTTTGCTACAAATATTGTGATAAGGTATGAACATTTCATATACCTTGAAAGTTGTTTGAACGATTTACACCATATTCCATCGAATTACCCACTTGGTGGCTTGTAGAAGAACAACCTCTTGAATTATCTTGTACTAGTGCCGGTATGCGGGCAAGTCTTCGAATATCACTTACTTGAAATGACTCTAATAATATTGTTTTTGAAAATATTATTTTCTGAATTATAATGAATGCAAAAGTATATATAAATGTATATGTGTATATATGCCAGTATAACATTACACATACATCGAGGACGTGTCTGTGATGGTGAAAGATGCACATTGTACGACCGAATGTATATCTATACAAAGTATAAAAAATATATTTTATTGAGAAAGTGTATCGTAGTTGAATACATAAATGTAGATGTAGATACGAAATGGTGTGAATCACTCTAATTTTATTATGTAAAAAATTATGATTATAGATTAATGATTTTAGGTCATTATTGTACCATGAGTTTGCACCCGTTGAGTTAATTTAATTTATGTAGAAATTTTTCGATTCCTAAGATTTAATGAATGATGAATATTTGGTCACATAAGGTGTGTGAGTGAGCATGGTTTTTATTTCTACCACTTTTTTAAATAAATACAAATAGAATACTGACTTACTTGTTAATGTCGCATTCATGGAATTCATAGCCAAGATCCAATAGGGTAAATTGATTGACCAATCGGAAAATTAATTTTAAAGCAATTGGCGTTAGTAAGATGACTTTTGCATGCAAAATTAGGCATAGGTTGCCACATTGATATAAATTTTGATACAATGTGTGTACTTATTAAATAATATATAATTTTTATACAATGTGTGCAACTCATTAATCTCAGTCACATGGAAGTAACAACTCATTAATAAAGATTTTTCAAGCAATTATTAAATATTTATTTGTCTTAAAAGCATTTACCATCTATATATATATATTAATTTAGCTAAGTTATGTAGAATTGTGACAAGTAAGTTTTTTAAGACCAGATGGGGCCTCTGTCTGATGTTTTGCTGGAAAATCTGGAAAGCCCGATATCTTGCAACATACGAAGGCTAGTAATCATGTCCATGGGAGGTACTTGATAGCAGCAGAAGGGAACTGGGCGAGATGATGGCAGCAAGGACCGTAACTGCTACGGTGCATAGAAATCCAACGAGACAAGTATGGCAAAAACCGGATAGGGGTTGAGTCAAAATAAACTGTGATGCGTCATGGTGCCGGGAAACGAAGATGATCGGAATTGGAGTAATAGCAAGGGACAAGGAGGGACGCATTCTCAGCGGGGCGAATCAGAGAGCAACCGGTTGGAACATTGAATCACTAGAAGCGGAGGCGAAATATTTAGGTGTGTTATTGGTCATGGAGAATAGATGGAGGCGACTCATCATAGAATCCGATTCCAAGAAGATAATGAACCAGGTAAAACAAAAAACAGATAACTGGAGATATGAAGTGATTTGCTCAAAAATTAAGGCAGGGAAAAATACTTTCGAGGAGATACATTTGTCAACGATTCGACGTACGACAAACGAATGTGCGAACTAGATTGCCAAATAGTCAAGATTGGGAGTGCGATTACAACAGTGGGTTGTTACAACCCCCACTTCCATTTATTTATATTTTACGTAGTGATTGTAATGGTGTGGAGGATAACGGTGTAGTTGAGACTAGTTTTGGAGTTTGAATGAATTTCAAGTATTGAGAAGAAAAAAAATTTAAGACATTTTCTCATTTCTAATGTCAATTTCAGAACTTCTAATAGCTCCATGTCAAACATGTAATTCTCACTCATATGTGGCATGCCATGCAATTTAGTTTAAAATCTTTCAAACTCTCTCATTCATTCTCACAATAAGTTACAAAATTTCATTAATATCTTCTTATTTTCTATGTGCATTTATAATTTTTCTTAAGTTAATTTTATTTACTAAATTTTATATTTTATGAAAAGCAAAAAGATGTATTTATTACAAGATAATTTAAGATGAAATTAAGGATTATTATGTATATTATATATCAATTTTATGAAAATAATAATCACATGTTAATTTTATGTATATATTTATAATTATGACATAAAAATTTAAGGTATGAAATTATAATATTAATTTCTTCATACTTTTCTTAGAACTATTTTTATAAAATATTATTGTTATATTCTATTAGAATCAACATATATTACAAAATTTAAAAATAATTTATAATTTACTATAAGTAATAATAGATGTCATAAAATGAATTTTAAAATCATTAATTAGCATCATATTCATAATTGGTTAAATTTGTTTTCTTTATCTACTCATTTATTTTAAAATATGTTTATAAAATATAAAATTGTTATATTGTATAATATTATAAAAATATCTATCTATATCTATATGTATATTAATTTGGCTAAATTATGTAGAATTGTGACAAGTAAGTTTTTTAAGACATTTTCTCATTCCTAATGTCAATTTCATAATTTCTAATTGGTCAATGTCAAAGATGTAATTCTCACTCATATGTGACATGCCATGTAACTTAGTTTAAAATGTTCCAAACTCTCTCGTTCATTCTCACAATAAGTTACAAAATTTCATTAATATCTTCTTATTTTCTCTGTGCATTTATGAATTTTCTTTAGTTTATTTTATTTACTAAATTTATATTTTATTAAAAGCAACAAGATGTATAAATTAAATCTTTTTATTACAAGATAATTTAAGATGAAATTAAGGATTATTATGTATATTATATATCAATTTTATGAAAATAATAATCACATGTTAATTTTATATATATATTTATAATTATGACATAAAATTTAAGGTATGAAACAATTATAATATTAATTTCTTCATACTTTTCTTAGAACTATTTTTATAAAATATTATTGTTATATTATATAAAAATAAACATATATTACAAAATTTAAAAAATAATTTATATAATTTATAATTTACTATAACTAATAATAGATGGTTAAATTTGTTAAATTTGTAATTTGTATAACTAAGAATTTTAAAATCATTAATTAGCATCATATTTAGGGCTGGGCAAAAATAATCGGTTCGGCCGAACCGTACCTGAACCGTACCGGTTTCGAACCGGTTCACAAAATAAACGTTTTTTTTCAAAAAATATGGTGCGGTTCAGAATAGGTACAGAAAACCAATTCAAAACCGGTTAACCGAACCTTTTTTTGTACCGGTTTTAACATTAAAATACTACTAAATACTAAACCAGACCAAACCACTTCAGACCAGACAAAAGTCACAAAACGGTTTTTCTCACTTTAGACCAGACCTAATTGTACACCTCTTCAATAATTCAGTCTCATTCTAATTTCTCACGCAGTCTTCATTCTCACGCAGTCTTCATTCTTCAATTTCTCACGCTCGCTCGTCGTCTGTCGTCGCTCGCCGCTCGTCGCTCCTCTCCAACGACGCTGCGTACTGTATTGCGGTATCCGAGCGCATGATCGCGCTTGGAACGCTTGACAGAACAGTCCACATCCTCGATTTTTTGGCCAATCAGGTGAGCTTCTGATTTGGGTATCTCGATTTGAGATCCTAGCTGTTTTTCGAGGACGCTTTGGTTGCAGATGAAGGCCATTGGATCTGGATCATACTTGTGCATTTGTGGTGTGCTGCAATTGGGGATTGATTGTAATCAATTTGAGATGAAAGATTCAGCTTCTAAAAACAAACCCTTGAATAGAAGCTAACCAATAACTCATTGTTTGAGATTAATGATTCAAGACTACTCGTTTGTTTGAGATTAGATAGTAGTGGTGTTTAATTTCAGTAACCAGTTACTAAGAAATATATAATCTTAATTCTAATATGGAGGCATGGTATTGTATTTATCAGTGAAAGAATTTGTGTAGCAACATATTTAGTTTAGCCTTTTTAATGTCATAAACTAGAAGCTTAAGATAGGCATATGACACAACATGACAACATTCCTCAAGTGTAATAAACAAGGGTCTTTGAGTAGTATTTGTGTTCTTCATATAGGCATGATTCTAAGCTCCAGTACCATGTGATAGTTCTATAAACAGAATGGATCGATATTTTACCAATCTATATCATGCTGTGTAGCTGGCAGAAACCCATCATGGTTATAGAACAGACTTTCTATATTCATTCTATATGTAAAGTACTTGCTGAACTTTGAAAACCCCGTATAAAGTTGTCTTGTCTTCCTTTGCTCAACTTTGAAAAGAAGTATTATGAATTCTCTATGTGAACTAAGAGAGAGAGAGAGAGAGGTGCTATGAATTCTCTGTTTTTTTCACAATATAAACTACAAAGTTCCTTTCAGATGAGATTTCTGATCCGCCGGAGCCAAGAGAGGGCATGCCCGCATGTATGCCACCAATTGCTAGAGCTGTAGATTCACTTCAGCGTAGCTTCTTGGAATTACAGGCAGTCGTAAAGGATCCTCTCCCTGGTGCACTTAAAGTGGCTGAATCTCTTGTAGAGGACAAAACATATGTCAATATGGATGAAGATGCTACTACTGCAACTCTCAAAGTGAATGTTGAGAATGCTCCAACTGTTGCAGGAGAATCAAAATGTCTTAAACGCGGTTTAATGGAACGTAATAGCACCGCTCATACGTACGAGGTATCTTTTTCATCATCGATGATAGATTGAGACATACTCATTTATGGTCTTTTTAAAGTCTTTCAATCTGTTCAGTTTCATTTTTGGGAGATAAATTGTTAGCAAGGTGCTTCAGTGGAGTTTTGTTTTGTTTTAGTGGACTTCTCTGTTTTTTTCTGAGTCGGAACAGTTTGGTTCAGTTTCTGAATCTACCTATATATATGCATCTGCATTATGTGTAATACCATGGGTACAAGATTCTTAACTGGAGGTAGAATCTCAGTTGGAGTGCTGAATTGGAATTGACTGTGAATCTCAGTTAGGCATTACATCCTCATTATAATCTGAATCTGCCGAGTATATCTGTGAAATTTGTAATCTCAGTTGGAGTGCTGAATTGGAATTGGAACCTCAATTTTTTTTTTGGTATGAACAGGTACGGTAAATCGGCCAGAATCTGGAGCGGCCAAACACTGGAGCGGTAAACCGTACTGGTTTTAAAATGTGGTAAAGGTTCGGTTCTGAACCGGTTCAGGGCCGAACCGGTTCATGCCCAGCCCTAATCATATTCAGAATTGGTTAAATTTGTTTTTTTATCTACTAATTTATTTTCAAATATGTTTATAAAATATAAAATTGTTATATTGTATAGTATTATAAAAATATCTACCTATATCTATACCTATACTAATTTGACTACAACTTCTATAATTATGATTTATGACACATAAGCTTTTGAGGTGCTTGCTTAGTTGTCAAAAAAAACATTTTCATTGGTTGATTAATATTTTTTGTAACCGACGATGACGTTGACTCGCCACGCGTACCTCCAGAAGCTCTCATAGCTTCTCATGGTACGTTTCACATTTTATCGTACTTCCATATTTATTATCTTAATTATTTTTATTATTTTTTATCAATTTAATATTATTATTCTCATAAGATTTTTTCTAAAATGTTTTTATTCTATTTTGTTTTTTATAATTAGAGATTTTTTTTAAAGAAGGTATAGATTTATATTTTGTTAATTTATTAAAATTTACAATTAATATTATAATACTATAAACAACTATTCTATTTTATGAAAGAATGGATGTATGTTAGATATCTTATTAGCATGTGTAGTTGTAAAAGTACATCGATGATACATTTTCTAAATATTATATACAATTTCCATTTTTTTTAATAAGTCTCAAAATAAATAATAACTACTATCAAATAGTTACAATTATTAAATATGCATATTTAATATAATGTTCATAATAAATATATGATAAAGAATTAGGTAAAAATTATGCATTAACATTATATTCATTGTAGTATTTATTAATTTAATTTTCACTTTTAATCATTTTGATATTCTTATTATACATATAATAATGGTATAATGTAAATAATAACTTTTTATTTTCATAACAACTTATAATTATTTATCATAAACAATTTAAGATTTATAATAGTAAGTTTTTCTTAATTTTCTTAATCTAAATTTAATTATTAAATAATTTAAAATTATTTATTAGTATTAAGAATAAAATAATAATAATAATTTATAAATTAAATCTATTACTTACGGTGCTTTGATATCTAGTTATTATTAACTTTTCCTTAACCAAAAAGTTCATGTCAGTTTAGTTTTTGGATTCCTGGAAATAATTAAAAGTACGTAAGTAATTAACTTAAATATTAATAATTATGAATATAATGTTAATTAAGCCTCCCTTTATTATTTTTTTATGAATTTTATTACTGTCAAATAGTTATGAAGATTTTGAAAGCATTAGTAACACTATATTTATTTTACTACTAATAAAATAAATTCAAGTATTATGTTCGAGTTTACAAATTATTTATTTCCTAATTTTTAAACTAAGTGGAGTTTATGTTTATATTAATAACAATTGTCACTTCTGTTTGACTACACAAATGTATTTTTTTAATTTGTAAAATATGTTCAGGCAACAAAAATATAAAAATTTCTAAAAGGTATTTAAGAAATTATATTAATAATTTGATAATATTTTTTTCATGTGTTAAAGTTTATATTTCATGTATAATTATAATTAGGTATATGATGTTATGTGTGACTATTATTTGTAGAAAATGGAGTGTAATATATCAAAATACCCCCAATTTAGTCTTAAAATTTTAGTGACATTTTTTATATGTGCACATACTCAATTTAATATTAGGATTTTTAGTATTTAAATAATTATGTGTTAAATAATTAAATATGGTTGATTTTTTTTTTTTTTTACTTTATGGGACAATTTAGTCTTAAATTTAGCAAAATATTTTGTCTACTTGTTTACATTACGTAGATCATAACCAAATTAATATATATACGGATGATATCAAACTAAGAAGAAAATGGTAAATGTGGCACCTTAGGCTATTTTTGGTGTGGATTAGAATGACATGAAAAGCATAAAAGATTATAGTAACCCATTGCCTAATAAGCATAGATGGAAGATCAGGTAAACACAATCTAGTGTGAGAACAACATAACTATGGATAAGAACAAAAGCTCTTCAATATCGAATGCTAAAAAAAATTCAACATGCAAACATACCGTGGATGAGATTAATCAAGCCAATAACTTTCTATGCGTTCGACCACACAATCTTGATCGGGATCAAATACAAAGACAATATGCAGTTAAATAGTAAAAATATAAACCATCACATTGACATGATATGCAAGGGTAACAAACAGTGCAATGACCCAACCATATAGATTTAAAAATTCAGACAATTGAGAAGACAAAAGTAGTATTTTTTTTACCGAAAATTGTGTTAGACTTTAATGGTGTTGACTTGAATTCAAGATTCCGTCCACCTTTCCATCATGTTGGGTGACATTTTCAATATGTGAAATTTAAAACATCAACAAAATGTTCAAAATGGACTACTATTTGGAGTAAATAAAAATCTGCATTGGAATACAACTTACTGAATTTAGTACTAAAGTGTCTTTTATAAAATTAATTAATGAAAGAACCGATACCACCACACTGCAAGATGAAACTGAAATCATTGAATAGTAAATACTTCATTATGACAGAAGAAGATTAAACACTTCAGTTGGAATGACGAATAAAAAAATCAGAGGAAAAAGAGAGCAAACCTGTAGACAAATCCAATATTTGGCGTCAAGCACTGTATCTTTTGAACCTGACAACAAAAAAACATAGAAATTTAGCAACTAAACATTAAATGAATTTAGATTAATAAAAGAGATTGAAACAAATAGTATCCCTCTATGCATAATAGATGAGGTTTGAGATATGCAAGATTATGGCTTGAAAAAACAAAGATATGGCTGGAAAAATCAAAAGAGAATTCACTTGGAATGACGAACAGAAAACTGGATCGTCATTTCAGTCGGTGCCATTAGAATTTACGAGCACTGAAATCATAGAAGGGAGATAGAGAGAAGTGATGACTATCATACCACAACTTTAAATTTAGCCACATTATTTACCTTTGGTTGTATTCCTTCTCACGGTCAAAGAACTGATGCATATACACTATGATATTCAACCTGTAAAAAAATAAATAAAATCAGTTTGCTTCATGCAACGAAAATGATATTTCCACAACAGAGCAATAACAAAGGTTGAGGTAAGTTACCCACTGCGGAAACAAAAATCGCTACGTAAGTTACCCATTGCGGAGGAGGTCCAATTACTAAGTGCGAATTTGAATCTGACAACATGTACAGATACCAAGTGTGTCACACTTTTCTGGAGACGACAATAACGACGTAAAGTTCAGAGAGCACCTATTGGAGTGGACTGGACCTTGAGTGGCTGTCATTAGACTTAAGGCGTCCTTTTCAAGCTTGGGGAACATGAGAACTCCAGGTTGGATGTACAAGTCAAAAGGACGGACGTTAATAGAAGAAGTCAACGTACAAATCTTTGGCTTGTTGAGATTCGACGTATAGATCATCGGCTTGTTGAGATTCTTCAAATCTTTGGAGAGAGACAACTGGAGATGGTGTGATATTTGGAGAGATACACTGAAAAAACTAGATGGTGGGATAAATGGAGAGAGATGTGTGACACAAAAATTGGATGGTGGTAGAAAAAATTATATAATGGGAGAATAAACTGGATTTGGAAGTTACCGCAGAATATGGAGAGAGAGGTGGATAAAATAATGGAATATGTATACGAAGAGATTTAGAGGTTAGATTGTGAAATGACTAAAATAGTTGTATTAAATTACATGAAAACTACTGATTAAATGATATTTTTCGTAATTTAGATGAGCGACGGTTACATAAACATGTTCTCCCTTAATAACAAAAAAACTAATATATATATATATATATATATATAAGTATTAAAACTAATATATATATATATATATACATAAGCATGTTCTCCCTTAATAATATGAATTTCTCTTGTATTTTTTAAAGTTTAGAATTGCGCAAAATTTTAAGAATTCGAGGAAGTTTTTTAAAAACTAGTCACTGTGCAATTTGTTTTTGAAAAAGTAAGTATACTGAAAAAATATTTAGCAAAATGTATATAAGCGCAACTTGGGGTAGCGTTTTTTTAGCATTTTTCAAAAAACGCCACTAGGGTTAGCGTTTTTCATAAAACGCTACTTGGGGTAGCGTTATTATGAATTTCGCTGCCCCTATGGCGTTTTTCTTAACGTTTTTTTTGACAATTTGATGTTTAATTAAAAATAAAATTATGTATTTATTAAATTTTTAAAAAAATTATAGTAAGTAGATATTGTAATTGCGATTCAAATGATGCAAAAAATATTAAATTTGGACTTACAGATTGACTGTAGGCTCTGCCGTAAGTTGAGATATGAAAATTTGACTTAAAAACATATAACTCATACCCTGTAAGTCCAAACTGACCACGGTGAATGTCATTTATGTCGTAATTCAATTATCTACCTAGGGTAATATTTTTGATTAGAAATACAGTGATTTTGTAACCTAACATCGCTTGTCTTAAAATTTGACCGAAATAATTAAATGCATTAGGTGAGAAATTTAATCATGTACTTACTAAAAAAAAGATTAAAGTGAGTAGATATTTTAATTACGAATTAAATGACGATAACTAGACGTTAATTTTTTACTTTTAGACTGATCGTATAATACGAAGTATATTATGTATCGTATTATACGGTCAGTCTAAAATTAAAATATTAACGTCTAGTTAGCGTCATTTAATTCGTAATTAAAATATCTACTCACTTTAATTTTTTTTTGAGTAAGTACATAATTAAATTTCTCACCTAATGCATTTAATTATTTCGGACAATTTTTAAGACAAGCGATGTTAGGTTAGAAAATGACTGTATTTCTAATAAAAAAAATTACCCTAGGTAGATAATTAAATTACGACATAAATGACGTTCACCGTGGTCAGTTTGGACATACAGGGTATGAGTTATATGTTTTTAAGTCAAATTTTCATATCTCAAGTTACGGCAGAGCCTACAGTCAATCCGTAAGTCCAAATTTTTTTTTTTTTGCATCATTTGAATCGCAATTACAATATCTACTTACTATAATTTTAAGTATTTTTTAATAAATACATCATTTTATTTTTAATTAAACATCCAATCGTCAAAAAAATGTAAAAAAAAAAAACGTCACTAGGGATAGCGAAATTCATAAAAACGCTACTCAAAGTAGCGCACGTTGTAAAATACGCTACCCTTAGTGGCGTTTTATGAAAAACGCTACCTCTAGTGGCGTTTTTTGAAAAACGCTACTCAAAGTAGCGCACGTTGTAAAAAACGCTACCCCTGTAGCGCTTAAATACATTTTGCTAAATATTTTTTTCAGTATACTTACTTTTTCAAAACATTTTGGCAAAGTATCTACTTTTTAAATCTTAGTATTATTCATTTTGCCACGGTCTGATTAAATCAAATCAAGTCATTATTTTTTTATTAACTTAATTTGTTCTCGAACTTACTTGAAGTAAAATTTTAATAACCAAATTGCTACTTTAATTTTAGATAATTTATAAATCACTATCCAAATTTTAATTGTTCAAAAATTGCGACTTAAACTTTGACACTTGAGAAAAATTACTACATCAATTAAGTGTTTTGTTAAATATGGAAGGAAAATGACGTGGCAGTACATAATTTGTCCATAATTTTAAAACTATGTTATTTTTCTAAAAACAAAAATAATTGGAAAATTAATAGAGAAAATAAAAGTTTTTAATATAATATATTTACTAAAAAATGAAATAATAATAATAAATGATTAGTTTTTTTTAAAAAAAAAATTGTTTCAAATTTTTCAGTATAAACGTTATATTAAAAACTCTTATTTTCTCTATTAATTTTCTATTTTCTTAAAAAATTTATTTAGTTTTCTAAATTATGGACCAATCATATGCTGTTATGTCATTTCCCGTCCGTATTTAACAAAAAACTTAACGGATGTAGCAATTTGCCCCAAATTTGAAAGTAGAGGTAACAAAATTTGAAAAAAAA
The DNA here is from genome assembly GCA_946814005.1 of Chamaenerion angustifolium. Taxonomy (NCBI): domain Eukaryota; kingdom Viridiplantae; phylum Streptophyta; class Magnoliopsida; order Myrtales; family Onagraceae; genus Chamaenerion; species Chamaenerion angustifolium. The sequence continues at coordinate 7,347,362 of OX328270.1, forward strand.
TAGTTTAGGTAAGAATTTGTAAAGTGCCCAAAATTGGGGTAGCGATTTGATTATTAACATTCATGTAAATTATATTGTGTATCTTTGTGTTTATACAAAAAACAATTGAAATTAGGGTTAGGCATGAACCGGTTCGGCGACGAACCAGTTCAGAACCGTACCTTTACCACATTTTAGGTAAGGTACGAAGAAAACCATTTTTTATTTTTGTTGATTTAGCGAATCTTATATGAACCGGTTCAACCGAACCACTTAAAAAAAAGGTAACTTCAAATTTGATAAGCTTGAAGAAGAACACATCCACCAATCCTTATCCTCCTTACTAACGCACTTGGTCCCAAATCTGCTGCCACGCCCAATTCGAATACCAGAGTTGCAAACCCATACAAAGTCATAAAACCACGGAAAAAATCAAGCGCTGCACTTCTCATAATACCCTTTATCAATACCATGCTTCTCTTCACAACTTCCATTCCACGAACACCTTCTAAGATGGTCATTGATGGATCCTGGCCTTTGGGCCTCAACACTTATAGATTAGGCCCAAGATTGGATCATTCCCAAGGGTTAGACCCACCCAGTCCATAACGTAATCAAGGGAGCGACACCAATGATTGGCTTATAAAAGCGACGCTCCAAGACACTTATGAAGTCACTATTAGGCATTCATCACCGTTATTTGCGCGCCATTACTGAGATGCCATTACTCACTACTATGGATCCTGACGCGACATTACTCACTACTATGGATCCTGGTGCGCCATTACTTAGACGCCCAGAAGGATGCTCTCCTGAAAGGACTTCCATAAATCACTCATCCACTTGCCATACTGAAAGATAGGATCATGTTAGGTAGAGGGATTTCAGCAGCTCCCTATCCCGGATATCCCGGAGGAAATGATTAGTCTGACACCTGACACCCCACTCACTGGTAACCATGGATGGCTCGCCGGAAATCAAGGAGCAACTCTGGTAAGAATCTGACCATGCCCACGTTCAAAGGTAAACCTATAAATACCAACTAACATTCATACTTCAATTCCCTTCAACCAACATTCCACACCACACAACTACCTTTCCTCTCCCTTTGTTCACCGGAATCCGACTGACTTTACCATCAGAGGGGAAACGACGGGAACACCCCAGGATTTCCTTCCATGCAGGTCTGTAGAGCACCCAACGAGAGACTCCGAAGGACGAAGTGACAACACAAGATCCAACATTGAATGAAGTGCTGATTACTGGTCTTAGACTTAGCAAAGGATTAGGCGTTGCTCATCTCAATATTTACTACAATTCGCAACTGGTGGTCAACCATGACAGAGGCGAATACGCTGCAAAGGGCGAGCAGATGAATATACACCTGAATGAAGTAAAAGAGTTAGCAGAGGGATTCAAAAGTTTCCAAATAGAAGCCATTCCTAGGGAATCAAACAAGGAAACCAATGCATTAAGTAAATATGCATGGGAGGCAACATCTCTGTAGGTGCATTTCGTGGAAAACATATACAGAGGGGAGAGAAAATTTTGTGCTAGCATTAGCAAAGTCGTGGATTGGGCGATGCCCATCAGGATATATTTGGAAAATGGTGAGTTTCCAGATGAAGAGGTCGAATCCAGGCGAATATTGAGGTTGCCTCGAAGTTATAAGATCATTGAAGGGACATTATACAAGAAGGGATTCTCCACGACTTTTCTTAAATGCGTTGCTCAACCAGAGATAACCACAATACTTAGTGCATGAGGGATACGCTGATTGCCATGAATGGGCAAGGTCCATTGTCCGCAAAATCCTCAACCAAGGATATTATTGGTGTACCATTAACAGGGAGGCAAAGGAGCTGGTTCAGAAATATGAATCTTGTCAAAAATACAGTCCAAACATAGCGCGTCACCCTGCGGATTTAACCTCAAGTAGCATCGCTTGGCCTTTTGCACAATGGGGAATTGACTTGGTAGGACCTCTTCCTAGGTCTAAGCATCTCACCTATGTTATAGTAGTGATTGTCTACTTCTCTAAATGGATTGGGACGAAGACATTAGCGTCGACTACTGAGTTTCAAGTTCCTAAAATCTAGAATTGTTTCTAGATACGGGATTCCAAGTGTATTCGTGAGAGACAATGACCATCAATTCGTTGTGAAAGAGTTGAAATGGTTTTGTCAAGAGTTGAAAATTGAACACCACGCCACAGTAAGACATGCGTAGGCGAATGGACAGGTTGATGCGAACAACAAAACGGTTCTGAACGGATTGAAAAAGAGGTTAGATGCCTTATAAGGGAAGTGGACAGAAGAGCCGGAGAATGTTATTTGGGGGCTTCGAACAACACCCAAACAGGCAACGGGGGAAACGCCTTTTGGCTTGGTATATGGTTCGGAAGCAGTCGCACCAACAGAAATAGTGGTCTCTTCGCTTAGAGTCAAACACATTAATGAGATGACTAATGAGGGCCACAAGCATTTGGGACTTGGTGGATGAGAAGAGATGGGAATTTGAACAGCTCCAAGGAAGGATGTGCCTCACCACTGCGCGATACTACAATAGGTGAGTCTCTGCTCGCCAATTTTTCGTAAGGGAGAGAGTATGTAGAAGGAATGAGTTCGCCCATCAAGACAAAGTCAACAAGCTATCGCCAAAATGTGAAGGACCGTACAAAATCGTTTCCATTCCCCATCCAAACGCTTACATATTAGAAGATGAAGAAGGAATTACTTTGAAGAACATCTTCAATGCGGAGCATTTGAAAAAAATCTACACTTAGGCGTCGCTATATTACCAAATAATTTGTACTTAGTAAAATTTATGAAGTTTGGTGGGTTATATGCAAATAGCGTTTATCCATAATAGCGACTCGAATATTAAAGACGTTTCAGAATAATGAGAGTACAAAGGCTTAAGAGATTCGAGTGCTAAGGAATTTTGAATTCTAAAGGCGTTGTAAACACTTAGTCACAATCATAAAGAAATGGAAATACCGAAATAAACCCATAACAAGAAACACCATTGTCATTAAAAATATGCCTCGCTAGGATGACTTAACAAAATAAAGAAAATAAAATACAAATGAAGACTACAAAATACTAAGGATCTATGACTTCAACAGAAGGGGGATATTCTTTAGGAGGAGAAGGCTGGATAGACGCCTCGACTTCAATCTGAGGCGACACTTCTGACGACTCCTTAGGCGGAGCAACCTCAGAGTCAGAGGCGCGCTTGGAACGGAAAAGGAGAGAGGGTTCAGGAGATTCCTCTTCTTCATCCCACGAGTCATCCTCCTCTTTGTCCGCCTTCTTTTTTGACGCCTCCATTCTGGCCTCGTAATCCAGAAACTTTCTGAAGGAGGGGAAGCGTCGTAATAGGAAAAGTGACGTCAATATGCAAGATATCCTTACTATCATCTATGAAGGCATTAATCAAGACTTCCCGAATCCATCGCGCCGTCTCTTTTTCGAAGGCCTCGCTACCTTGAAATGTCTCAACCGCTTCAAAAAGGCGTTTGAGAAATTCCTCCTTGACAAGCGAGACCTCCTGTTCCACCTTGAAAGCGCTCTGCTCAAAGGAGGCGGATTTACCCTTCTCCAACTCAAGTTGTTGGATAAAATCCATGACTTTGGTGGTTGCCTCAACCACCTTCGCCTGTGCTGTGGCCGCGTCAACCAACTTCGCATGTGCCCCTTGTAGCTCATTGGCGTGCCGCGACGCCTCGAGCTCTAGCTCATACCGAGAAGCCCTCTCAATCGTCAGGCGATGCTAGACACGCTCGAGCTGAAGTTCAAGATCCCTAATCCGCTTGAGCTCCCTGGTGGTGGCCTCCTTCTCCTCGGAAAACTCCACTATGGCGTTCCCCATTTGGAGTTACAGAGAGAGGAGCTGAAAACAAACCATTAGAACAAAACACTTATAAAATTTTGGAAGACTTATAGACAGGAGTGATACCTGTGAAAAGAGGGTAACACCCTGGCGCACAAGGTTGTCCAGAGTGCCACCAGACTTGTCAATTGGCGTTCTATCGGCAGGAAGACATGTGTCAGTCAGGAGATGGATACCTAGGTTTGGATCTAGCAGAGTGTCCCCCCTCACCAGGCTAACATCTTGGAGTCGCTCACAAGGAGTCCAAGGCGTTTGGCTGGGGTTCTCGTAATAGATCAATTCTGGAACGCCATCTACTTTAAGGTCCCGATGCAGGTCAAATGCTGAACCCGCATATAGAGCGTAGCGCCTATCTTGGTTACCCATCAGGAGAAGATGTGTCTCTTGGCTGGAAGAAGTGGCTGAGGCAACGCCTTATCCACCCCAGAGTAGGACTCCCTTGTCGTAGTCTTCTTCTTCTTGAAGGAGGGAACACTTGGACGTTTTCCAAGGTACACATATTCGTCGTCCTTGTTGCTCTTTTCTGTGGAAGTGACATAAGAAAACAGATGGTAAGTCCATGTCATCCATGTATCCGTCATGACAGGCGCGCCACACTTCTTAGTGTGGAGAATATTTAATATTCTAGTTAAGAGGGAATCGTTGCAATAACGAGAGTAAGGGACCACACCTTTGAAAAGAGTGATCGCCTCTTGGGAAGCAGGACTCATCGTCGAAGGATCCGCTGACAGCGAATCTACTTCATCTTCGGGGCGCGCGTTCTTCTTCGAAGAGCTATCCCCCTTCCTTTTCTTTTAACTCTCAGCGGCGTCGGCGTGGGCCCTGCTTTACCCTTTTTCCTGTTCAACCGGTAGGGAGAACGCAAAGTCAGCGCGCGAAATAGTGTTATTTGCAAAGGAAAATACAACAATTTATTACCTATGAAGTAGAAGGGTGATGTTGTACTGGGGAGATGCCAGCGTTCAATAAATCTTCCTCCGTGGTCTCCTTAGATATCCACAAAGCGTGCCCATCTATATGGTCAACATACACTAGGTGGAGAGACTCATTATCCCAAGGGGATAATTCATCATCGGAAGGCACCGAGTCACGGAGCGCCTCAGAGGTTATGCACCAAGGAACTCCCCATTGGAATAAGAAGTAGGAACTATTCCAATTGGAGTTCCTTGTTCTAAAACCCGTGATTAAGGGCTAAACAGAGCGCCAATTCTGATACTTATTATCAGGGAATCGGCTGACAAAATTGAATACGCCAAAGTGATTCGAATCTATCTTATAAAAATGACGGAACAAAACTAAGAAATATGTATAACCCCTCTACTCACATAACACCCTAAAACCTACCCATGTGTGAATGGAATTGGGGGAAAATTGGGTAGGGGAGACGCCATAATACGGGCATGCTTCTGTCAGGTCTAGGCATATAGGAAACCTCAACCCCACATCAATCTGCAGGTGATAGATGGCTTCCTCGCCTTGGCCTGGATTAGAAGTAAGGTGGGCATTTTCAGGGTCCCTCTCATCCGAAATGGGAAAACGCGGAGAGAAAGCGTCGCCCAAACACGCTTCCTCTACCGCTTTATTAAAAATCGACCTACAAATTATATTGGGTTTTGGGTCTCTAAAACCAGGGGAAGGAAAACATTGGCCTCACCTAGGGGTGACAATTTATGACAAGACACGATTAAACAATATGCAATTTACACGTTTAGACACGAAACGATTACTAAGCGTGTCTAAACAACTCTTATACGTTTAGACACGATTAATAATCGTGTCTAAACACATCTAACATGCAAATACACGACAAACAAACGTTTAGACACGGTTAATTAATCGTGTTTAAACGTGTCTAATCGTGTCGTGTCTAATCGTGTACACGATTACTTCTATTAATTGGGTTAGGCATAAATTTATACTAATAGAGTAAGGGACCCATTAACTAGACCCAAGAGTTAAATTGATCGAAGTCCATTATTTTTATATGTATATTTATGATTTTATCTTAAATATATTGTATTTAGTGAACTTTATAATATACATAATATTATATTTGATGGATAACAAGTATGAACATATAAATATTTGCAATTTAAAATTAAATATATTAATTAAGTATAAATATAGATTTATGTTTCAAGTTACTTACAAGATAATAATAGTTAAAATTTTAATTATTAATTAATCCTAAACATTATAAAAATATAAATATAAATTTATTATTATATTTATACATTATTTTAGTCTCACTCTAATTCTTTTTTATTTGTTGTTGTTATGTTAATAATAACAAATGAATTTAAAGGAAATAAAAGTAACACATGTATTTATAATACAAATTTACTATAATAACAAATGTATTTTAACATTTAACACAATGTATTTATAATAAACCAATTCCTATATATTTGTTTTCTTTCCATATATATAATTTGAGTACATATTATTAATATTTTTTATGTATGTGTTAAAATTTATATTGCATGCATAATTATAATTGGGTATATAATGTTAGACTTAGTCATGCAACTATTAATTTAGAGAAAAATATATGTAATACATAAAATTAATTATAATTTAGTCTTAGAAAAAAACTTAATAACAAAATTTCATATGTACACTTACTTGATTTGTAACTTATGTGGTTTTATGAATGAGAAAGTTTAGAGTAACTTATGTGGGTTTACTTGATTTGCCACATATGCATGAAAATTATATGTTTGACATGAACTAATAAGAAATTTTGAATATACATTTTATGTTTGTCATAATTATATACATTATAGCCAAATTAATATATACATAGATGTTATATAATGTATATCTATATCTAGTATGAACAAGTATTATATACTATATAGACTAAAATAGATAATATTATATTTGATGGATAATAAGTATGAACATATAAATATTTGCAATTAAAAATTAAATATATTAATTAAGTATAAATATAGATTATGGGAGTGTATAACATTTTTGGGAGTGTATAAACATTTTTGGGAGTGTATTAGAAATACACAAGCCCATCTTCTCTACCTAGCACAACCGCATCCCATCTTCTCTTCTCAGCCCAGCCCAGCCGCAGTACAACCCAGAACAACCACATTCAAGTTTTACTCAAGGAAAAAGTCTCACACCGAGTATTTCTAAACAAGGAGAGTCTCTCCACTTCTATAAAAGCAAAACTTCTACTCTTCACATTTCATAATTAATTTTTTTTTCGGTCTTTTGGCTAAGACCAAGTGTAGTATTTTTTTCGGTCTTTTGGCTAAAACAAGTGTAGTATTTTTTTTTCCGGTCATTTGGCTACTACTGTCGTTACCGTGTCATGTGTCGTGTGACACGTTTGTTAAACGTGTCGTGTACGTGTTTGGGTTTTGGAGACGCATTTAAAACTTATCTGTTTAGACACGACACGTTTATTGACACGATAATGTTACTGACACAACACGATTAGACACGACACGACCTGTTTGCCACGCCTAGCCTTACCTCTTGCTGAATCGCACGCCATTGAAGAAAGAAGACGTTCACGTCGGGGATAGAGGCTTGGCTCGAAAGGGGTGTAACAAGCTATTTTGGGCGACCGGAGAACCTAGGGCGATCGGAAAGGGCACGAAAGAGTTGCCGAAATTCTAGAGAGAATGCATAGCAAATTTTAGAGAGAGAAAGTGATTTTAGAGAGAGAAAGTGACAGAGAGGTAAAAGTTAATAAAAAAGGGTAAGGGACAATTTATAGAGGAGCTCACTAGGGGAGACGAAGGACCAGACTACAACTAGGGGCAATGATTGCCTGAAACCTTAGGGAATCCCAAGGTTTTCTGACGATTCCGCTGCGACTCTCCAGTTTTTCCCGCAACTTTTTGAAATTCAAATTTGAATTTAGAATTTGGATGCATTATGAGCCACGAGTGGCACCCCATAAGTGACTCTCAACACCAATAAGAAACAACAAGCCAAACTCAAGGTTAATCAAAAGGAACGCCATAACCTTGGCAAATAGCACCATGAAACCCAACATGCACGACACTCATATTGGGCTTCGGGGGTAGATGATGGATCCTAGCCTTTTGGCCTCAACACTGATGGATTAGGCCCAAGATTGGATCAGGCCCAAGGGTTAGACCCACACGGTCCATAACGTAATCAAGGGAGTGACGCCAATGATTGGCTTATAAAAGCGACACTCCAAGACACTTATGAAGTCACTATTGGGCATTCCTCACCGTTATTTGTGCGTCATTTTTGAGACGGTATTACTAACTAGTATGGATCCTAGCGCGCCATTACTTAGACGCCCAGAGGGATGTTCCCCTGAAAGGACTTCCATAAAAGACTCACCCACTTTGCATACTGAAAGGTAAGATCGGGTTAGGTAGAGGGATTTCAGCAGCTCCCCCGGATATCCTGGAGGAAATGATTAGTCTGACACCTGACATCCCACTCACTGGTAACCATGGATGGCTCGCCGGAAATCAAGGAGCAACTCTGGTAAGAATCTGACCATGCTCAGGTTCAAAGGTAAGCCTATAAATACCAACTAACATTCAGACTTCAATTCAATTCCCTTCAACCAACATTCCACACACACAACTACCTTTTCTCTCCCTTTGTTCACCGAAATCCAACTGACTTAACCATCAGAGGGGAAACGACGGGAACACCCCGGGATTTCCATCCCTACAAGTCTGTGGAGCACCCAGCGAGAGACTCCGAAGGACTTAGTAACAACACAAGATACAACATTGAATGAAGTGTTGATTACTGGTCTCATACATGGCAAAGGATTAGGCGTCACTCATCTCAATGTTTACTGCAATTCGCAACTGGTGGTAAACCAAGTCAGAGGCAAATACACTGAAAAGGGCGAGCAGATGAATATATACCCGAAGGAAGCGAAAGAGTTAGCAGAGGGATTCAAAGTTTCCAAATAGAAACCTGAGGTTGGACTGAAGTTATAAGATCATTCAAGGGACATTATACAATAAGGGATTCTCCACGACTTTTCTTAAATGTGTTGCTCAACCAGAGACAACCACAATATTTAGATTCGTAGTCACCACGCTGGAAACCTGCCAGGTCAGGGGTAAAATCCAAGTAAATGAAGGACAAAAAGGCTGAGTTCAACAGAATTTGAAACGAAACCTGAGGTGGGCTTCGAAGTATAGATCTCACAGATTCGATAGATCCCTAAAAAGAAGAGTGTAAAGAGGACAAACACGAGAAATATGTACATAAAGGTGTGGACCAGATTGCTGCAGATTCGGGGTGTTGCCGTCATTACCTTCCTAAACGTGATTTCTTTGGGAGAAGAGTAAACGTAAGCGAAGGTGATGACAACCGAAGAAGATGATAACAATGTAAAGAGTAGAATGGAGATGCAATAAACTGTCGTAGAAGCCCAATTGTCAACAATCCAGTCATGAGAGGAGGCCAACCGATCGGTGATGAGTGAATGGGCGAGGAAGAGGCACGACACTGGAGGCATTAGTAAAACTGTGACTTGAATGAAGATCTTTCTATTCTCAGCTATGATCTTAAGTGCTCCTATTATTAAGGTCAATCTGAACTCTTAGGATAATATGGGGGGTAATTATTAGTTTTTGATATTCTTGACTAAATTAAAAATGTGTGTATTTGTTTGTTATATATAGAGTAGGTTAAAGGGTGATAGATGACAGATGATTAGAATCCTCTAAATGATCCCCCAAATGTTGAGTAATATTTTAATGGATGTGATCAGTTCGCAATTGTTGAAATGGTATCAGAACCGTCTATAATTTCTCATTTCCACCTTTCCAGATTCTTCGATTATCTGACCTCTCCATTCCAGACGTTACCTCTGCCCCGTTTTGCTTCCCTAGAGACTTTATTGTTGATCGGATGTATTTTGTCATTTAGCTTGGCAACTGCTTCGATTTCCTCCCCGTTAGATGCATTTCCCATAAACCTTCCTTTCCTAGGGTTTCACCAAGAGAAAGCTTTGGTCTGATTAATCTTTCTTCTCTCTTGGTTCTTGTTATTTCCTGGTTGTTCGGGTTCTTGAGGCCTTCGCGTCTTCTTGCCTCTTCTTTGAATCTTCTGGGTAGCTGTTCCTTTTCTTGCAACCCCTAGAAGATTTGGAGTCTCCTTCTTGGTGACTATTCTTGGTGAAATTCTCTGCTCCGTCGACCTTGGATTTCCTTCGGTTCTAAGGTTATCTCAGAGGTTTTCTTGGCTGAATCATGTGTATATCTTCTTCATGGATGAACGACTTGCAAACGCGGAGGCGACAGTTCCCGTCGTGCCCCTTGAAGCGGCGGATCTGCACGCAGATGTGGAGGCAACCCTTGAATGGCCCGATTTTGATGTAGAGGTTAATCCTAACCATTTGCTTTATCGTCATCCTTCGGATAACCCAAGTATGAGCCCTATATCTACAAAACTCACTGGGCTGGAAAATTACCCGATGTGGAGTAGAGCTATCATAGTCACACTTCGGGGGCAAGAACAAAATCGGTTTTATAGATGGATCATTTGATAAAACCCTGTTTAAACCCTCTCTATATGACTTATGGGAGAGATGCAACTCAGTTGTTTTTGGTTAGATTTTGAACTCCATTTCTGCAAATATTTCCAATAGTATCATGTATTCGATCTCATCTTACCTTGCATGGAAAGATTTGAAAGATAGGTATGATAAAGTTAATGGTCCTCGTCTTTATCAGTTGCATAGAGAGATTTGTACTGCTCAACAAGGACTTGACTCTGTTTCGACATTTTTTTACCAAGCTGAAACTTATTTGGTCTGAATATGATGATGCTAGTGCCCTTGACCCGTGTGATTGTGAAAAATTCAAGAAGCATATTGTTCACTATGATAATCAGTGTCTCTGTCAGTTTTTAATGGGTTTAAATGAAACAATTTCAAAGGTTATAAGCAGCCTTTTACTTTGGGTTCCCTTGCCTAGCTTAAACCAAGCATATATCATGATTATTCAGGAAGAAACTCAGAGGAGTATGACTTTTTACCCCAAGACTGTTGTTCTGCAAGACCTCTCGAGTGGGAGGGTCTTGGGGATTGGTAATGAAGAATCTGGTCTCTTTGTGTTTAAACCTTATTCTGTTGGCCATGTTAGTATTGTACATAGGAGTTTGAAATCCTTGTATGTTAGGAATGCAGATCTATCTTTGTTGTGGCATAGGAGATTTGGTCATGCATCTGCTCACTCTTTACAGCATGTAAAAGGATTGGATTGTTTTAGAAACAAGAATTTTGTTGTTAGGAATTGCACTATTTGTCCTTCAACAAAGATAACTCGATTTCCATTTCCTGTTTCCCACTCTAAAACTGATGATTTTGTTTGATCTTGTGCATGCTGATGTGTGGGGTCCATACCAGAAACAAACATGACGAAAAAATATATTTTTTAACCTTAGTTGATGATTTTTCAAGGGTTACATGGATCTATCTAATTGTCAACAAATCGGATGTTGTTGTTGCCATCAAAAAATTCTTTGCCTTGATTAATAACCAGTTTGCCAAGTGTATCAAAATCATTAGATCGGATAATGGCGGGGAAAATTTTAATGATCACTTGAATGCCTTGTTTAAACAAAAAGGTGTTATACACCAAAGTAGTTGCCCGTATACACCTCAGCAGAACAGTAGGGTAGAAAGAAAGCATAGACACCTTTTGGAAGTTGCTAGATCTATCAAACTTCAAGCTGCTGTTCCTGACATTTTCTGGGGTGATTGTGTGCTTACTGCTTGCTACCTTATAAATAGAGCGCCATCTTCGATTTTTAATGTAAAATCCCCAATTGAGGTTATGACAAACAAGAGACCAAATATTGATCATTTGAAAACATTCGGTTGTCTCTGTTTTACGAAAAATCCTGTAATGCATGATAAATTTGCATCGCGTGCCAGTTCTGCAATTTTTATGGGATATTCTTAAGTGCAAAAGGGATATAAATTGTACAACATGGAAACTAAGTGTTTTTTTTATTAGTAGAGATGTGAAATTTTATTAATACATTTTTCCCTTTGCCGAATACAATGATGAACCATCTTCGTATGTGAATGAGCAAATTGATTACATTAATGTTACATATAGACCCCCACGTCATCACATACTGACATCTAAACCTGAACACGAGGAAATTAATGTCCCATCAGATTCAGACAATGATGAGATTGTATCTGAGTCCAATGACCATCCAAACCAAAATACCTACATGCCTTGCAGTTCTGGCAGGGCTACAAAGCCCCCAATATGACATAAGGATTATCAGGTTGAGAATTCCAATAGTCAATATTCTATCTCAAACTGTGTTTCATATAAGAATTTATCCACTACTTTTCAGTGTTGTGTTTCTTCCTTGTCCAGAATTGAGGAACCCGAGTCATTTTCAGAGGTTGTGAAACATCTCGAGTGGGTGAATGACATGCAAACCGAGAGAGCGGCCCTTGAAGAGAATGGAACATGATAGTTAGTACAACTCCCATCAGGTAAGATACCAATAGCATGCAAGTGGGTAAATAAAGTTAAACTCAATTCAGACGGTTCTATAGAGCGATATAAATCTAGGTTAGTGGCCAAGGGTTTTACTCAAACCCACGGTATTAACTACTTTGAAACCTTTTCCCCGGTTTCCAAAATGAACACTGTCCTAACTGTTTTAGCTTTAGTATCCATAAACAATTGACCCTTATTTCAAATGGATGCCCATAATGCTTTTCTTTAAGGGGACCTTAATTAAGAAGTTTTTATGCATGTGCCACTCGGTTTTCGTAATTAGGGGGAGAATGATAATGTGGTATGTCGATTACGAAAATCTATTTACTATCTTAAGCAATCTTCTAGACAATGGAATTTGATCTAGGTTTGTTAAGAATGATCCAGGTTTAGGTATTCTGCTTGACTCCAGTAGTAAGCCAGTTTTGACAGTCTTTTGTGATTATGTCTGGGTTGGTTATGTTGAGAGTAGAAGATCTGTCACAGGTTATTGCATTAAATTAGGAAATTCCTTGATATCTTGGAATGTAAAAAAGAAAAGTAATGTGTATAGATCTTCAGCTGAGGCTGAATATAAGAGTATGGGAACCACCTTATCTGAGATTATATGGCTTCAAAATTTGCTTTTTGAGTTAGGGATATCACAGACTGAGTCGATTATGTTATATTGTGATAATCAAGCTGCATTACATATTTCTTCTAACCCTATTTTTCATGAGAGGACTAAGCATATTGAAATAGATTGTCATTACATTCGATAGAAGATTCAAGAAGGAGTGGTTCAGACCCAGCATGTGAAGACTCCGGACCAGTTGGCGGACTTGTTCACCAAGGCCCTTGGAGGACATCAACATGAATACTTGAAGAAATTACTTGGAATGAATAATATTTGTTGATTGTTTTTTTGTTGGTTCAGATTGAGGGGGAGTTTTATTAGGGTCAAGCTTAACTCTTCGGATAATATGGGGTAATTATTAGTTTTGATATTCTGGACTAAATTAGAATTGTGTCTATTTGTTTGCTATATATAGAGTAGGGTTAAAAGGTGGTAGATGACATATGAATAGAATCCTCTAAATGATCCCCCAAATGCTGAGTAACATTTCAATGGATGTGATCAGTTCGCGATTGTTGAAACCTCCTTGTAAATTCCCTTGATTCCTAGGGCTTGCATCTCCTGATCTTGCTCTTTCGCCATTTCTCAATTCTCTGCAAGGATGATGGAAAGAGAGGTATAGACGAATGAAAGAGGTATCTTCAAAACCAGTTCAAAAAGTGGTTCGATTTACCAGATTTGAACCGTTTTTTTGTAGTTCATCATAATCGCTCCATATTTTTACTGAAAAATCGTTTGTTTTGAGAATTGGTTCGGTTCATAAAAGGTATGGTTTGGTTCGACCGAACAGTTTTTTCTCCCAAACCCTAATTGAAATGTATTAGCTATTTTTTATTTTTAAACCGTATAGGCTAATATAAAATAAATGATAACTAAAGACACTCTAAATATTAACATATTTCGTGCCTAAAAAATCAATCTCATTAATATCATCAAAACTAGCAGGATATTGGTTCACGGATGATCCAGTTGAAATCAAGTTCGGTTGGGTAGACTATCAGTTAAAATTAGGGTCAAGTCTAGGTTAACTTTAAAAGTTTAAACAATTTGTAAGTTGAAGTGTTTTCTAATAAATTATTAGTTAATTTTATGTAAAGATACAATTTATTTACTCCATTTAATTTAGAGTTAAATACCAAGTAGCTACCTGAACTTTTTTGGACGTTTTGCAACGAGCTACCCGAACTTTGAAAATTCAAAATGGGGTACCTCAACTTTGAAGAAGGTGCAAATAGATACCTCTGTCCAATTTCTGACGACTTTTCGACGACTTTCCCACGACTTTCCGACGATAGTTGACGGAAAATTGGACAAAGGTAGCTATTTACACCTTCTTGAAAGTTGAGGTAGCTCATTTTGAATTTTCAAAGTTCGGGTAGCTCATTGCAAAACGTCCAAAATTCAGGTAGCTACTTGGTATTTAACCTTTTAATTTACTGTTAAATAGTGACGAAACTTGTACATAGACCTTTTTTCACATTGACCATTTTTACATAGATATTTTATAACCTTTATCAACGATTGTTCTAAACCACATTATCAAAGATGAGGCTTTTTAAATGTTTAAACGTTTTAAAAACGTTGTTGAAAACTAAAAGGGGAGGAAAATAAAGATCTTTCGAACCGATACAGGGGGAGTATTTTCCCATCGACTTTTCTCTCTTTTGTGAGGAAAATTGTATAATTTATCAAACCAGTGCTTCTTATACCCCCCCCCCCCCCCAACAAAATGGGTTGGCTGAGCGTAAAAATAGAACACTGGTAGATATGGTGAATGCTATGTTTTTTAATGCAAAATTACCATTAAATCTTTGGGGTGATACATTATTGACGATATATCATTTGCATAATAGAATATCTTTAAGAAAGTTATACTTCCCCATATGAAATATGGAATGGTAGAAAACCAAACTTAAGCTATATTAGAGTTTGTGGATGCTTAACATTTTATAGTCACTAATCTACATATTAAAAAATTGGATTTGAGAGACTTGAAAAGTGTCTTCGTCGGATATGCTGAAAATTGTAAGGCATATAGATTGCTAGACTTGGACTCAAATATCATAATTGCGTCTAGAGATATTGAATTATTGGAAGACAAATTTAAGAATGATGATATTGCATTTTCTCAACAAGTGTCTTCGAATGTATTAACTCCTCAACAAAAACGAAGTTGAATCAAATGAGGAGCCTAGAAAGAGTCAAAGGACTAGAAATGAAAAACGTCTTGGATTGGATTTTATATCATCTCACGCTCAAGTTTGGTTTTCTACCATTCCATATGGGGAAGTATAAGACTTTCTTAAACATATTCTATTATGCAAATGGCATCTTGTCAATAACGCTTCACCCCAAAGATTTAATGGTAATTTTGCATTAAAAAACATAACATTCACTATATCTACTAGTATTCTATTTTTCCGCTTAGCCAACCCATTTTGTGGTGGGGTATAAGGAGCACTGATTTGATGAATTATACCATTTTCCTCAGAAAAGAGAAAATTTGATGGAAAATACTCTCCCCCTCTATCAGTTCAAATATCTTTATTTTCTTTCCCTTTTAGTTTTCAACAATGTTTTTAAAACATTTAAACATTTCAAAAGGCTTCATCTTTTCTTTTCAATAAGAAAACATATGTGGATCTAGAACAATCATTGATAAAGGTACTTTCTTCTATTGGAAATGGTTTCGTATTTATCTTTGCTTGAATACAAGTCTCGCACTTTGAAATTTTATCAAACTTAATAGAAATCAAACCATATTTTGACATGTGTTTTATTGAATTATAATTTAAATGTGCAAGATGAGAATGCTATAATAAATATGAACACTAAACAGTATACACAAAATCAGAAATCATTTTACTGATGCTTAACTTGAACATACCATTACAAGTACAACATTTCCCCACAAATGCAACAACCTTGAACATAATGAGTTTGTGAGATTCCCTTACAATCTTGAATCTGTTCTTACACAATAAGCTACCAAAGACAAGGTTCTTTCTAACTTCTAGAACATAAAGTACATTCAAAAGAGTTATTTCTTTCGAGAAGTAAAGTTAAGTTCTACACTTCCTTGATCAAGAACCTTTGCAGCATTAGAGTTTCCCATAAGCACCTCTTGCCCCTCTGCAATTTTTTCATAGTTTTTCAACATTTCTTTATTATTGCATACATGAATTGTGGTGCCAGAATCTAACCATCAATCTGTGGTGGTTGTCTTAGTAGTCAGGTATAACTTAGTGATCATTTCGACTTAAAGATTTGAAAACGTTTCAGTGACCATAGCCACTAGTCTTCCTTTTTTATCTTCCACCACATTAGCGATGTTAGATGCACAAATTTTTTTCTTCGGTGATTGTTTGCGGTGTTTGCAATCTCGAATGAAATGCCCCTTTTCATGCAATGGAAACAAGACTTTTCAATCTTGGTGGTGTAGTAGGGATGACATCATCACGTTTTCTCTTATTTTCGCCTTATTCCTTTTTGAACTTCGGCTTTCATTCTCCACTAGCTTCACTCTGTTATCCCCTTGAATACCTCGCTTACCAAGAAGAATGCGAGTTTCTTCCTCAATCCACAAATGTTTATGCAATTGCTCCAGAGTGAATTTCTCAGATGAGTGGAGAAGTTTATTCTGATAATAGCTCCAACTTATAGAAGTTTACCAATTATCGCTCCAACCTCGAAAGACTCAGAGATATCAACTTTTAATTTACTTACCATAATCTCCAACTTATGCACTTGATCCATGACAGATATATTATCATTCATCTTGAACTCCATAAACTTCATGGTAAGGAACTTATCTGTCCTTTGTTTCTCTGCTAAATACTTATTCTTCAATGTCTTCCATATTTCGCGAGATGATTTGATTGATGTGAATAGGTCATATAATCTATTAGAGAGGGTGTTGAGAATATGACCCCGACAAACCAATTCATCTTCTTCATGCTTTAGTCATTGCCTTTTGATTTATTCACTTTTACCTTCCGTCGACTCGGGAATTTGAGGAAGGTTTGGACTTAGAACATAAAAGATCTTTAAAGTCGTCAAAATGAATTTCATCTTGTCTTGCCAACGAGTGAAATTGGTTCCATTGAACTTGTCCAATTTCACAAAGT
Source organism: Chamaenerion angustifolium (assembly GCA_946814005.1). Lineage (NCBI taxonomy): Eukaryota > Viridiplantae > Streptophyta > Magnoliopsida > Myrtales > Onagraceae > Chamaenerion > Chamaenerion angustifolium. The sequence continues at coordinate 7,364,482 of OX328270.1, forward strand.
CTTGATCCATCACTTTGAAAGCCGCATCCGAAGTGGTGTCCATCGCGATTATCACTCTAAAATTGTTAGGTATAGTGGCGGTGGAGATCCGCGGAATAGTCGATGTGGTTGGGGCTTATAACGGGGACAATTTTCTTAGAGTGATATTTGCCCCCACTTGGTTGGAGTTTACTAACGGGCTTGTCACTCCCAGGATAGAACGTCTGCTTGAAGATTTTGAACAGCAATTTCAAAAATTCCCTCTTGAACTTTTGAAGAAACTCTTAAGATATACTAGACACTAATGAGGAGAAGACTTTCTTATGCTCTTAAAGGAGGAGAATGTTGAATTTTTGGATGATGTGATTGTCTTGTATGTAATCCTATTTATAGACAATATGACACCCTTTGGATTTGTTTTAAGGGTTAATTACTTAATTGGTTACACATGTTTCACCATTGTGCAGAATGGTTACACATGTTTCAAAATGTGATTAATTGGTTTTGAAATGTGACTATTTGTTTTTTTTACTGTTCACCGTTAGAAATCACAGTTAAATCACTATTTAGATACGTAAAATGACGTAATTACCCCTAGAATCATCTTCAAGAACACATCATCTTCAAGAACAAGAATCGAAGAACCCAGAAATTGCAATTCTGGGTTCTTCAGAAATTGCAATTCTGGGTTCTCAAGAACATCGAATTTGATTTGATTCTGGTTATTCAAAACGATTATGTGTTCTTCAATACAACTAAGGGCATAATAGTCTTTTCACAATTCAATAATATGTTAAAAAAAATAATTAACGTTAAGATTAACGGTTTACTAACGGAATAACCAATTAATCACATTGGGAAAAACATGTGTAACCAATTAGTCACATAGCAAAACCAATTAATCACATTTTGAAACATGTGTAACCATTAAGTAATTAACCCTTGTTTTAATGGTCACAACCCAAAAATGAATCATATATAACATCCCTAAGTGAGACAATACATCTAGATAATTCTCCTCATATCAGTCTCCACCATATATGTATATTTATGGTTTTGTCCCGAATAAGACGAAGAGGATGGAGTTCCATTCTCGAAGCACTACTCGACTCGTGAGGAATTGTTCCACCAAGTACTACCATGGCTGAGGAGGAAGAATGACATACTTTATAGGTGATTATGAGGAGTTATTGTTCTTGATATTTCTTTTACTCCTCAAGCATCGTTCATCAACTTCGACTGGTAACTAGACTAGCAGCCATGGTAACTGGACTAGCAGCCATAGCAAGCAAGTTTCTGAGGTGAATGTGTTTCTGAGGTGAATGTGCAGCAGCAGACAGATTCGTTGAGTTTGTTTGCTGGAGCAGTGTAACATGCTGCAAAATGTTATAGATGAGAAGTTATGTATATTCTTTTAATACTGAATTTAGATATGAATTGGGTGGATAGAGATGGTCAGAGAAGGTGGCGCGACGCCGATATGCCATTCGGCACGGGTATGTTAGAGATTTCATTCTGGTCATGCCACCTCATCAATGAGAATATAGTCAGGTGAAACTTGAAAGGGTGTACCACAGTTGCCTTTTATTGTCTTTAGAGTGGATTGTGTTTATTCATGGTAATTCTTAATTAGAATCTACAATCTTTAATATAGTTTTGAAAATGTTTTTTCAATTGGTTAGAGTGATCATGACTTAGCTTTATAAAAATGCACAATCATTATCACTTATCAGGCAGTCTTGATTCTTGAAGGATGGTACACTTTAGGGTCGGGTTTTTTATTTAGGTTTTTCAGTCTACCAAAAAAAAATATTCTCCACCATCCATCATTTGTAGATGTGACAAATCATGCGCACGTTCGTGTTATCATGTATATAAATACGTTTATTGTGTGACACTTACCAAACACGCACGATAAGCTTATCGAATGTTACTCAACACGAATACGACACAAAATATTTCGTGCGTGTTCATGTCGTGTTTTCGTAAAGTGTTTAGTTAGTCAATTATATACACATGCGAGAGTTTTATAAGGAAATATCAAAATAACAAATTGTTCATAATAAAAATTATCAATTCAAACATCATATTTTATGAATTTTTAATATAGAATTGACAAACTTTGAAAATTAAATATATAAATAGACTTTTAAAGACTATTAAACGATACTTATTTAGAAAAGTATTTTAATAAACAAACTTTCTAGTCTAACTTTATACTTAACAAAAAAAATGTCAAAATTTAGCATATTATCGTGTGTCGTGTTTTGATACCTAAATACGAACACGACACAAAAATAATTTTATATTATCCTATTCATATTATCGTTATATCGTATGCTTCCACAAATACGTTTTTTTTTTTGTGTGTGTTCGTATCGTGTTGCGTAAATAATTATCAATCCTACTCATTTGTCTTTTGTATATATATATATAGAGAGTGATGGATAACATAGTTTGACAATTATTACAAACACTAACTACTTACTGATGAGGAACTCCAGCAATGCAGAAGGAATGTACATTCTGAATCAATGTGGCACATAATCGCCTATTCCTACCTCAAAGAGTTTGTAAATCGATTCCTCCCTCCCCTACATATTTGGTTCAGACACAGTAGAAGAAACACAGTTTCGCACATCAAACTTCCATCTCCCACTGCCCGATTTTCTGTCTACGGTTAAGTAGGGTAAATCATCATTAACACGATACCACAAATAGAAAAGCAGACCTGGTTAGAGAAATAGATATGGTAGAGAAGACAGCACAACCACTTCATTCCATCACCAGACAAAAGCTCACCTTTATCATCCTCCATCCTAACATCAAATACACAAAACATTAATCCGCTTAAACATGCTTTCCTTTCCCACCAGATCCATCCAAATTGGAGGACGAATAAAATCCTCTCTGAGGAGGGATGTGGATAGAAAGACAAATCCATCTATTTCACTAACCTTTCGAATAAAAAAAAGGGCAATGACAATCATCTTCTTCCATTTTCACTTCACACCCCTCTCCTCCTATCCAACCAAGACCAGAACTACTTTAATAAGGCGCACTCACGGTCACTGTTCATCATGTCAAAAAATAGGAAATACAGTTGAAAAGTTTGAGTAACTTACCAGCTTCATAGACTGATGAGGTATCGATGAAGGAACCACTACTGATGGACTGCAATTTGCAGAAATGCTATGGTCAAGTTGATCTGATGCTGCTTCGCTCTTGATTGATCTGAAAATTTCAGATCCAGATGCAAAGGATGAATTTGCACTCGTCTTCAGTTGCACTTCCTTGACATCCGTTAGACCGGATGAGATGGCACCTGCCTAGCACCGTTGCAGGAAATTTATCATCTACTTACTTTGCTTAACCTTGAATAAGTTGAAAGCTACATAATGATCATTGATCATGACAGACTACTTTTCAGTTAAGCAACGGTAAAAAGTGAGGTACAAACTTATACTTTATCTACTTTCCTGGAATTTTTCAGTATTTCATGCAAATCCATGAACTAAATTTGTGGCACACACACAGTACCAATGTAATTTAGATGACGACTAGACAAGTGACAACTCCAGTCACAATCAAAGGGAATGACTTCTTACACAAGTGTTCCTGCTAACCAACTCAAGAGATAATATAAATGAAAGAGATGTTACAGATGCAGTAGTAACCAATTTGGGAGGAAATAATTAATTTCATCTTACATTAGCCAAATTTTTAATGTGTACGATGATAATTGTTATATCATCCGTCCGATTCTCATGCTCCAACCATAATTTGTATGATTCCCCAGCAATAGCAGCACATGCATCACGGGAATCCGCGTAACTTGCCACCTGAATCGTAGCAACAAAACTGAAATCAGATCCAATTTTATTAAAGAGACATCCAACCATGATTAAGCAAAGTAAAGTCCTTGAGATATAAGTACAATGCATCTAAGCTCTCAACTTTAAATTCATAGAAGATCACAGCTCAGGATTGAAACTTGCAACCTAATCAACAGTTGCGGATAAGACCAAAGATGATAGAGGTGCAACTACAAATTTAGGGAACTCATACAGGACCGAGATATACAAAGGCCACGTGTATTCAAACATCTGATAAGAACACAATAACCAAATATTCTCAAGGCCACCGGAAACTTTATACTACAATTAGAAACATGTGAGACCTATTGGCACTCATCATTGGTTATTATGAAGAGTAGGTAAGTCAGTTATTAAGATGAAATGAAAACTTATTTGCAACCTATTAAAAAACTCTAAAGCCATCTGCTGACACTGACACAATAACTAACTGTTTGACTCAGAAACTCTATCTTAAACTTGAGAGGGTAGTTTTAATGGTTTCCCTGTCTTTGCATTTGTGGTCTGCTACATGAATGATAGAGGAAGGTAATTACTCGATAAAAGAATTTAAGCAGATACAGAATCAATGAATTTAAAATAGAGGGGAAAAAAAAGGAATACAAACAGGTTAGTAGCAGCTCATCATTGTAATGTTGGCCAAGAAAATTACCATATCAACAACTGCTTGGCTAGACAGGAATTCAAACACACCGTCACTTGCAATAACGAAGAACAAATGGTCAGGTGTAAGCTGCACTACTGACATCTCAGGATCTGCAACCACACCTATCTTCTCAGCAACGCTATCTCCTATACTCCTTGTAAATGCTGTTCCAGGGAACATTCCGTTCTGTACCCATAACCTTGGAGGGTCACTGCCTTCACTCTCTTCATCGCCCCAGGATTGTATATTGGGATCTTTGAGCCCTTCCACCTGATCAACACTCAAAACCCTAGCTCCACAAAGCTTCACCCTCTCATACTCATCGATTCTAAACGGGGTCTGATCGGACGACAAGTTCTCAGCTAGCACCTTATTCCCTGCTTTAACCGCAATAACTGCTCGAGAATCGCCTACATTTGCAACAAACAGCTTGTCCCCCACAACGAGAACAGTGATTGCAGTGGTCCCACTCATGGTATCATCAATTTCACTGTTGTGCAGTTCTAGATTTGTTCTTAAGAAAGCAGATTGGTGGGCTTTAACAGGGTCAGCCAACAGCGTCGAGTCACTGGATAAAACATCCACTAACCTTTCCCTAACAAAATTTGAACACTGAGTGCCAAATTGACCATGGCCATCAAACACGCCGAAGAAGTGGACGTTCGGATTACCTTGAACATTCGTTCTAATGCAGAAGCTGTCTTGGTTGTCCTTGTCAGGCGAGTCAGGGTAGAAGCCGCGCTGAGTTAGAGAAGAGTACTCCATATGGAAGTTATGCGAAGGTACGGGGACGTACTCTATTGATCTTTCCGTGAGTATGTGCTTATTAAAAGAAGTCTCCTCGTGGAACTCCTCGGAATCGCCATCTGAAGATTTAGGGTGTCGGCAGCAACACTTGCCATGAGTGCAGCCCATATCTGAGATTCCAAGACCAAGAGGCTTCAGGCGCAGATACTGTTCGACGAAATGCCTAACCGAAAAGAAACCAAGGCTAAAGCAGCCTCTGGTATGCAGTTTCTGGACCAAATGGCGAAATCCGTAGCCGTGGAAACCAACATTCAGACTCTAGACCATGTGTGTCGAGAGAAAATCCTTCATTTGGAAGGAGAGAATGCGAGGAGAACTGCAGCAAGGTTGCAATTTAGGGAACATATGCAGGTGGATGCATCTAAAAGACGAAAATCGGGCTAAGCTAGAACAAACCCCTAAACAAAGAAAAGAATTTCAAGCGGGATTTGGACAGGGGAAATGGAATGAACGCTCGCGAGGGGAATCGGAAAGGCGGAACATTTCAGCTTCTACCTTTTATCAATTCCAGCGCGGAGTAGACGTGTTGTGGAGTTAACCAACGAAGCCAAAAGTGATTTTCAGGGCACAAAATCAGAGCTGGCCCCAGAAGGAGGAAGTATCAAGGCAAAAGACTTCCCATCGCAATGGAATCATCGGATTTGCAGGTTTATTGGACGATGATAGCGCAGCAGGGAGAGAGTGGGAGAAGGCAGAAGAAAGATGATATGTGGTTTGGTCCGCCCAAGATCTCATGTCCCAAGCAAATATCAGTCACAGTAGAATTGTGCAATAGAAGGTCTCCACCTGCTATTGCACTGTTCAGCTTCCGTTCATCATCACTTTCCAAGTTAGTCCTTTTTATTTTGGGGTCCTCACCTTCAAAAATAAAATACCTCTTAGTCCTGCAATTATAGTTATCAGAACCGGACCGGCGGTCCGACCGGGAACAGAACCCCTATTCGGTTGGTTCAGATAAAAGACTGTTTTGCAAATGAACAGTATTTGAACCTTAAACCGGGCAGTTTTTGGAAAATCGGACGTTTTTAAAAAATCAGCTCTTTCCCGGTTCACTTTTTAAGGGATAGTTTTTTTTTTCAAAAAAGACGGTCGGTTTAGAAGAGTTGAGAAGCTAAAAGAAGAGAAGAAAGAAGAGAAGAGAAGAAGAAAGAAGAGAAGAGCGGAAGGTGGAGGGAGAAGGGGAGAGGGGGGAGGAACGGGAGGTGCGGGAACTCAATCGGTAACGATTGCTCAATCAGCATGTGGGGATTGCTCAATCGGCATGTGGGGATTGCTCAATCGGCATGTGGGGAGGGGAGGGAGGGGCGGGAGGTGGGGGAAGGGCGGGGGTAAGAGGAAGGGTGAATGGCGGGGGGGAGGAGAGAGATAGAGGACATGCTGTTAAGATTTGATTTTTCGCAGTGGTCTTTTATTTTTTAATTACAGTTGATGGATTTATATTTTCACTTAACATGAATAAGTAAATGTGTTTTTCCATGGTGGCGAGAGATAGAGGACATGCTGTTAGATGTGTCAATGTTTTAATTGAAGTTACTAAACTTTTTATGAAGCTAAATCAACAGATTTTGTTTCCCTTCAGGAGCGTATAAGGCGAATGCAGAGTGTATTCAACAGAGAAAGGAATAAGCAGAGAAGAGGTTATGAAAGCTGGAAAGAAAGTGGTGCTAATAATACAGGAGCATGACCATATCATCAACAATTTTAGCGAGATGATTGGTATTGGAAGACTAATGCGTCCTTCAAAGAACAGAACACCAGCTTCCGTGGAGCTGCAAGAGAAAATAGTAGCTATGCATTTTCGCATCACTATTCAAACTTCGGCCTTGATAGGTGATTCTTGTGCCTCACTTCTAATCAAGTTATTTCCAGAATTCTTTAGTTTCGATGAATCTTTTTGTTTTCCCAAACATCACCCTCAAACTATATGGACAAGCTGTAAGTAAGAGCATTTTTGAATGTCAAATTTCGCGCAATGAAACGGAATTGAATAAATCACAAGGCCTCCAGTTCCTGTTCAAGCATTTCGCCACCTGTCAAAAGAGGTCGGGTAGCCATGGTGGCTGCACCAGATGCAAGAGGGTATGGCAGCTGCTCAGGCTTCACTCGTGCCTTCACCAGGAAAGATGACGCTGGGTGGAGGCTTTTGGTGATGAAGGTTACGCCGGATGGAGGCTTTTGATGGAGAACTCCATTGATTCGGTTTCTAATAATCCAAGGCTCTGAACCCTCAAATCCAAGGCTTTTGATGAAGCCCAATTCTCCGTCCATCCTCGCTAGATAGTACTAGTAATTAGCAAGTATAGTTGTGATGATCATCAATGAACCGTTGGGCTGGGCTTGGGCAATTTTTTTTTTAATTATGAATAGTGAACCGCACACTGAACCGGGTCCGACCGGGTTGGACCGGAAGAACCGAGAACCGTACCCCTTGCTGGTTCGAGGTCTGGTTCTGATAACTATGCCTGCAATACTATGTCATTACAAACTACTGTTCAACACGACCGAGGTAAGGGTAAATCACTAAATTGATCATTTTTCACTATTTTCAATTCAGTCCAAATTCAATATGGAAATCAGATCTCAATTGAATTTCGATCGAATCGGGATTTGGTTGTATAAAGATTAAATACAAATATTATCACACAAAGTGTATACCAACTCTATAATTCATCTATTTGTATATTAATTTTGAGCGGATATAAAATGTTGACAAATGAATAAAGAAAACATTTTTAATTCAATTTGATTGATCAAAATCTACCATGTGCTATAATTACTTATGTGACATAACCATCACATTTTTACTTTTTTTGTCCGATCAGACATGCTTAGTGGTAGGTTGATCAAAAAAGACTGACTGGACCGAATTCCCAATAAGATCGGTTTGAGGCGGGCTCAACTAGGACTGAGATCGGGTGGGCGGGTTTTTTCTTCAAGGTCGGGCTCGGTATTTTTTCCCCAAAATCCTGACTAGGATCGAGACCGACCCGATTTCTGTTGAAAACCATAGCCCTCCCCTTCGTCATTTTTTTTTATATTATATCCATCCATCTCGCTATCGACTCACCACACATCTCTCCACCATTGTTCTGCATTTTCCCGCATTCTCTTTCTCGACAAGCAGCGATGAAGTTCGGCAAGACCAAGGATGTCGGAGGAGACGGAATGATGGACGCCTAGTAAGTGATCTCGTGTGAACGCTACTGATGGAGAAGATGTCGGAGAAGACGGAATGACCAAGGAGGATATGGAAGTCATCCAATTGCTTGAAGATAAATTTGAGAAATTTAATTCTTTCTTCGTCAAAAAGGAGGAGGAGCACATAATATGATTGAAGGTAATTGCGGTTGCTTCTCTAATTGCCCTAGATCTGTCTGGTTACTCAGGAAATTCGTCTTTAATTGCCCAGTTGCCCAAAATTTCGGTCCAAGACCGTGACCGGCCCGACTCAAGCAATATCGACTTGGGCGTTTTTTTTTGCCGAAGTCGGTCTCAGTCCTCCAGAAGTTAGGACCGGAAATTCGATCTCGGTCCTCTTTCTATTGCAAGTTTTAAAAAAATATTTAATTGAGTCTTGATTGAACTTCAATTAAGGGAATTAGAATATGTGTTTTATGAGTATGTCAATTGTGGACCCGACACAAAAATATTCTAATCTTAACTCAATCCGAGATTTTTTTTTCAAATTTAATCTTATTTTAATAATTAATTATCAAATTAACCCTCGCATTTTGAAATTTACCAAAATGGGATAAAACGTTGACGGGATCAACGTTTATTTTTAAGTAAAAAACGCTGACCGGGTCAGCGTTTTTTACTTAAATTACAGAGACTCCGTCTCTTTCCCCCCAGCCCCTAGCCCCACAGTTGTCCCACACCCTCTATATGCAATTGGTATCCATCAAAGGTTCTGTCACAGTCCCTCTCCCGCCGTCGTCCCTTACGTCGTCGCCCCTCTCCCGCCCCGTCCCTTACGTCGCCGCCTCTAGCTGAGACCCATAGTCCAACCGATTGAAGAACGAGAGTATCCCTCGCCGTTGTCGTACCTTCCGTTGCCTCTTTCTCCGTCGGAATACCACATCAGAGCTTCCTCCCAACCACCAATAAAAAAAAATGTATGCAGGTTCTCCCAAGACATAATTGGTGACCTATCGGGATTTAATCAGTTGATGGAAGAACTTGTGTAATCTGGTAAGGACGACCAAGCCGACTATGCAGAGCCACCGGAAAATATGTCAGAACATCAATCTCAATATCTACCACCTCCTGTCACACAAAAATCGCAAAGTGGTGAGGTTCCACCAGAGATAACAAGACCCACCCAAATAAGAAATGTTTGGGGTCATTCTAGAGGTGAAACGTTAAGTAGTTCTGGTGAAGGTGGTAGTTTTTTCTTTTTTGATCATCAAACATTACTCAATTTCATTCAAAGGGAACTTGTTCATAACTCAAATTACATTCATTACTTAATATAACAACAAGTGGGGGTAGGGGTTGTAGAACCCAATTTTGTAAAAACAACCAATCTCGATTGATTGGCAACCCAGTTGACACTCTCATTTGCCGTACGCCTAACCGTTGACCAATTTAACGACTCAAAATACCTTACCATTGTGAGGATCTTTGAGCATACCATTGCACTTCTCCAATATTGAACTCTACCTTGTAATTGCTCCATGATTCGTCTCGAGTTCAACGCCGTTATGCATGCCCTCATCCACCCAATCCATTTCTCCCCAAATCCTTAGTTGAATGGGATGGATACCTTAGTTGGCTTTGAACTTGTATACATTCCTTGATTAATAAATTTTTCATGTTTTTCTTTTTAAACCAGTGCGATATACTTTTTTTTTAATAAAGTACATGATTTCTCTTCTCTCGAAGCTCGACGGTTTGTAGAAGAAGAATTTTGTCGTGGTATTTAAAAACTCTTAAACGCTGATCTCGTCAGCGTTCATTTAAACTTGAACGTTGACAGTGTCGGATCAAGTTTTCCGATAGGATTCGATTCAGAGTGTTCCAGGTCGGTCTCCTTGCTGCTCTGATAATCTGCACAGAAGGAAAGCCCGGGAGTTCCCATTGTTTTCCCTCTGATGATTAAGTCAATCGGAGGTTCGTTTATTGGAGTAAAGTATAGAGATTATGGGAGTTAAAGGCCTTCAACCTGACATTAGAGGTCGAATAGAGATGGGTGAGGGTATTTATAACTCTCACCTCTAACATGGGTTAAGTCAGTTCTGATCATGGTCATCCCAGGTGTCATCTGGTTAAGTGACCATGGTCAGAATTTGTGCATCGAGACTTGTGTTGCATCGAGCCTTGTGATGCATCGAGCCTTGTGATGCATCGAGCATTGTGCTGCATCGAGTCTTGTGCTACATCGAGTGTTGTATTGTATCGAGCCCTATGCGACTTAGTGATTTACTTGGGGCGTGTTTCTTATTGTTGATGCCCGAGTGACGACAACGTAGTACTCCAAGGGAAGTCGGGTGATCTTGACGTTCTAGGGATGGTGTGCCAGGTGGCTCGAAGGTGGCGCACCCTAGGAGCCTTGAATATGGAGCGACAAGGTGGAGATCCATGGGAAGATGATGAACCAAGGTGGCGCCCCCAAGGAGGGAGCCAAGGTTGGCGCGCCCAAGGAGACTTCAAGCTCGAAGGTGACGCGTCCAAGGTTGGTGCACCCTTGTGATGCTCGACCAAGTTGGCGCGCCCAAGCTCGAGGGTGGCACACCCTGTTGGATGGGAGGTGGCGCGCCCTAGGAGTCTTGAAGATGGTGAACTGTGTTCGATCCCATGAGGGTGGCGCGCCAGGTGTGGCTCAGACCACTTCCAGGAGTGGATCGCCATGTGTCAAGTTGTGTATGGTATGCCACGTCGTTGAGTCATTGCGGCGCTACTTGCTCCATCAAGTCGATTATCGGTCGGGTCGCCCGAGAGATTCGGGTTAATACCCAACATCTTACCCCCCCCCCCCAAGCCTAGGGTGAACGACTCTCGCCCTTGGCTTTGAATACTTAGCGAGGGCGACGCTCCAAGTAGAGTTGGCACATTGACTCGTGAATCCGTTCTTGGTTTCTTCATCTCACATCCGTTATCATGGCACACACTTTTTCGTCGTTTCGCCATATTTTCGGGATTATTGCCCAATAATGGTGCACCATATGCCCGTTCCTTTCATCGAATCACAGTTTTGAGGTGGTTCTCAAGGTGACGCACCATGTCACCCCAAGTGTCGCCTCGGGTCTTGCCTTTACTTGGCTTGAGGTAATTATGATGTGTAAACATCAAGATTACTTTTTTCCAAAATTCAAATTTTGCTTGACCCTCGTTGTGCCACGTGGCACGCCTTCCGGAAGGCTTCCATTCCCAAGACATGGTTCGGTTCCTCAAGGGAGACTTGACCGTTTGACTTTGAAAGTTTCGAGGTGACTCTTGTGGATGAGAATGGTCTGACTTTTCTTTATAAACCCTTCTTCATTCCTTTTCTTTCACCTCACAAAATCTTAAGCTTTCCCTATCTAGAATCTCTCTCTTCTCTATAAAATTCCGCTGACATCCTTGGAGTTCCGACCCCCTTTCGAGGCGCGCTTCGGTATTACGATCAAGATAGTTCGGCACTCTAACTTCTTGGATCGACTTCACTGAGTCATGTCGAAGGATAACGCGCCTACCACATTTTCAGGTGAGGAACAAGTTTTGTTCCCCCAGGATTCATGGATCTGAAACCAAACTTCCTTTCCAAAGCTATTTTTGAAAGGTTCGTCAAGGAGTCGGGAATGGATGAGAGCTATTTTCTTAGGTACCCCATTCCCGATGAGGCAGATCCAAAAATTCTTCACCCTATGAGCGTTCCTCAACCGGGTGAGGAAGTTATCTTCCCCCTTCAAATCGACGTGGGGTTGAGGTTTCCTTATTGTCCTGACTTATTAGAAATGTGTAGATATTATGGAGTGTCGCCTACCCACCTTTCGTCGAACACTATTCGCGTTTGGGTCAGTTTTCGCATCCTTTGTCAACAACGCGGATATCCATATTCATTAGTTTTTATTTCGTTATTTTTATCGTCCCGATTCCAACCATTTCAGAGTCTTCCTTTTTGTTAGTCGAAGCCTCGATCCCAATCAATCTTAGGATAACTCTAGTTCCTAGTTCCATAGTGCAAGGTTTTAAATCTCGGAATTCCAATTGGAAAGACAAATATTTCTTCTTTAAGGGTGCGTTTCTTGGTGTCTAACGCCTAAGGCGTCGCGTGACCCACTCCCGTCCGCGGAGGATATGTCCGATTTGGACATGGAGACACTCACCAACATAATTGCTGAACACGAGCATGGCGGCGCGATATATATGTAAAAGGTGACAACCAAAGAAGACTTAAGGATGACGGGAATTTCGCTTGTAGAGCGCCTCCCATCTTCATCACGGGTAATAACCTTTTTCCTTTTCATTTTGTAGAGGATCATTATACGCGCATTTCTCATGCATTTACCTTGATTCCGGAACAGAGGCGCGAGAAGAGGCGTGAGCAGGAACGTGAGAAATTCCCTCAGTCATAGAAGGGTGGCGCCTCCAGTAATCGCGGGATGAAAATGGCGCACCAAGAAGAGAAGGTGGATCCCCTCAGTGCGTCGCTCAAAGTAATCAGTCCCGAGACTCAAGAGGTCGTTGGCGCTTTTAAAGGTGTAGTACCATATTCCCATTACACTAACGATTCCCTTCTTTCTCGACAACTAAGCATCCTTCACACTAAGAAGTATGGCGCGCCAATAGTGATGAGCTCCATGATTATGTGGTCTTACACCGAGTTTTGTACTGGTTCCAAAGAGAAGGAGGTCGGAGGCATGCCTTCGGGTCAAGTCACATCATATTCTTCCCCATTAAGGAGAAGACGATCGACGCATCGTGACCCACACCTCCACAAGAGGTTGTCGAGGAGGTTCCTCCGACTCCGGGGCGCACCATTCTCAAAGAAATGGGTGAGGAAACTACCTTTTATGATGGTGGCGCCACTTTCGAACAAGGAATAGAATACGTAGGCCCCAACTTTGATCTTCGCCGAGACATCAAAGTCGAGGGGGGCAACGCTCCTCCCTCCGAACCTTGGGCGCCCTGCGCACGTCTTCATGACGTTCCTCTTATACAAGGTAATTCCATTGTGAATCCCAATTTGGGTATTCACTTGCTTGCGGGGTCTGCTCTCCGGGTGATCGGGCACCAGTGACGACCAAATACGGGGACTTAGACGAGGTAGTGCGCCACGGGCTCACCCTTTTTACTCAGGTATGCCTTTGCCTCTCCTTTTACTTTTCTATTTAATTGTGTTTTTATTCTAACACTTTTCCTTCCGTTGTACATGATTCCTGCCCAACTTAGGATGGGTGTGAGACCCTTGTTTCCATAGCCGAAGAAAGGTCGGCGACGACGGAGAGGTTAAGGCGCTCCTTGGCGGAGGCAAAGCGGCGCCTTACAGAGGAGAGAGACGCCCTTCTTGTTCTGAGGGCTGAGGCAGGCGATAGGAAGAAGGAGCTCCAGGACCTCGAGAGGTTGACCTGTCGACTCAAGTTGAGTCGCTCAAGAAGCACCTTGGGGTGCTGAGCGTGAAGATTAGCGAGATGGAACAACGCATACTTAAGGTTGAGGAGCGTGCCATCACGTCCGAGCTAATCCTTAAGCAAGAGGTACCCAAGCGTCTCAATGAGGGCATCGAGGAGTATAAGAAGAGTGAGTCCTTCATCATGGACGCAACACTGGCATGTCGTTCTACTTTTATGTCTGTCTTCTGCTCGATCGAGCAGGTTGTCAACAATTTTTTCCCCGGATTCGACTTGGAACGCCTTCAATGTATGAAGGCATACCTTACCATGCGGCAGAGGGAGAAGGAAGCGGATGAAGAAAACTCGGAGAGTGATGGTGAGTCCTCGGAGGCATCTCATTCCCTGTCTAATCGTGGCACGCCTTCTATCCCCGAGGGCGAGCCACTTTCACCTCCTCCTCTACCGAGTGTCAACGCTCCTCCTAAGAGTGATGATTAGGTCCCACCCCAAGAAGATGCAGCGCACCAAGACGAGTAGTATTGTTGTTTTCCTTAGTAGTAATAGTGGCACCTTTTTGGCCTATATGAGCTAAAAAGGGGAATTTTGTAAAGTCGACGCTTTTATCATAATCAATTGCGGATTTTGTTTGAGGTGTGGCGGTGCCATATACATAGGGTGTAGAGGCGCGGTTTAAATGGATATAATAATTTTAAGACTTAAGCACATTGCTATTAAGTCGTCTTTTCATAAACATGAATTTGCAAATTATATTCATGCCTTAGGCGGCGCCATTTTAAGCACTGAATTTTTTCAAGTGCTCCGCATTGAACGTATTCTTCAATCTTTTCCCTTGTTCGTCTTCGAGGATGTATGCATTTGGGTGAGGTATAGTGGTGACCTTATAAGATCCTTCCCACTTTGGCGATAACTTGTTCTTCCAGTCTTGCAGTAAGAACTCGTTTATTCTCCATACCCCCTCCCCCGCGAAAAACTGGTGAGATGAAACCTGCCTTAGCGAGGCGAGGCGCATCTTAGCTTTTAATTGCTCGGACGTCCATCTTTTTTCGTCCACCAAATCCAGACCAAGACGTCTTTGTTCATCATTGGTCGGTGCTTCAAAATTCTCGACCCTATGAGACGTCACTGCTATTTCAGTAGGAGCTACGACTTCTGAGCCATACATGAGTCCAAAGGGAGCCTCCCCTATGGCCACCTTGGGTGTGGTTCATAGTGCCCATAACATGTTTTCCAGCTCCTCTGTCCATTTTCCTCAAAGAGCGTCTAGCATTTTCTTCAATATGTTCAAGACAAACTTATTTGCAGCCTTTACTTGTCCATTGACTTGCGCATGGTTGAACGAGGCGTGTCTATGCTCAATCTTCAGTTCTTCACAAAACCATTTTAATTATTCTCCAAAAACCTGCGGGCCATTGTCACTGACCAAGATGCTTGGAATGTCGTACCTTGAAATTATTCTTGCCTTGACAAATTTTATCGCTTGGAATTCTGTTATGGATGTCAGTGCCTTAGCCTCAATCCATTTCGAGAAATAGTTGATCTCCACAATTATGTAGGAGTGTTGTTTTGATTTTGGCAATGGTCCGACCAAGTCAATCCCCCACTGAGCGAATGGGCATACGACATGTATGCTTGTTAGTTCTTCAGGTTGGTGCGCCAATTTTGGCCCGTATCTCTGACACGACTCACATCTCAACACCGTGTTAGTTGCCTCTTTATTTTCGGTGGGCTAGTAATACCCCTGGTTGAGGACTTTACGAATAATAGATCTTGCACCCTAATGGCACGCGACATACCATTCGTGCACTTCCATTAGGATAGTGGTTGTTCGGGTCAGGTGAAGCATTTGAGAAAAGGTGTTGAGAAACCCTTTTTGTAGAGTGACCCATCAATTATTATGTAGTTGGGGGCTATCCTTATGATTCATCTTGTCTCAATTTCATCCTCCGGTAGCTCTCCTGATTCCAAGTGTATGTGAATGGGTGTCGCCCAATCTGCTGCCTTATCGATGTTGGCGCACTCTGGGGCCATTTTCTCGTTGATGCTTTCCACGAAATGCACTTCTCAGGGCGTCGTCTGCCAGGCGTACTTGCTTAAGGCTTCCTCCTCTTGGTTCGATACTCTTGGTATTGCTTCTATTTTAAAGTTGTCGAACTATTCCACCAGTGACTTTGCTTCTTTCAGGTACACCTTCATTTTTGTCCCTTTGTAGCGTACTCTTCTTTAATTTGGTTCACAACCAATTGGGAATCACAGTAAACATGCAAATAAGAGGCCCCGACTCCTTTTGCCAGCCTCAATCTGGTGATCAATGCTTTGTATTCAACTTCATTGTCCGTGGCTTTAAATGTCAACACCAAAGAATATCTAAGAGGGGCTCCGCCATCTCGGGGAGTGAGGACGAGTCCTGCCCCTGAGCCATCAATGGATGACGATCTATCTGTGTTCAACGTCCAAGGTTTCTCCAACTTCTTTGGTTCGGGCGTCGCCTCAAGTGTGCAAGTCGATTCAAAGAGGAAGTCGGCAAATGCTTGGCATTTTATTGCAGTTCTTGGAGGGAACCTTTTTCGAAATTCGCTCAGTTCGATTGCCCATTTTATCATCCTTCCTAGTGCGTCCGATTTTTGTAGGATGTGTTTTAATGGTTGATTCGTTAAGACTATAATTTCATGCTCGTGAAAATAGGGGAGGAGCTTCCTAGCCGAAATAGTCAACGCATAAAGATACTACTCAACTTCAATGTAATTCATTTCAAATTTGGTGAGGACCTTGGATACATAGTAGACACAGACTTGACCCTTTTCTAACTCCTTTACAAAGACTGATCTTACCGCTACAAGACTGATACTTAAGTAAAGGTAATGGGAGTCTCCTTTTGATGGTTTTGCCAGAGGTGCGAGCGACCTGAGGTATTTCTTAAGGTCTTGAAATGCCTTTTCATACTCAGGCGTCCATTCAAACTTCGTGTTGGCATGCAAGACTTGGAAAAAGGCAAGCGACTTTTCACCTTACTTGACCAAGAAGCGTTTGAGCACCACCAATCTCCCATTCAGGTGTTGCACCTCGCAGTGACACACATAACTCTTCATTCCTTTGATTGCTTCCAAATTCTTGGGATTGACCTCGATGCCCCTCTAGTTGACCATGTATCCCTAAAACTTCCCCGAGTGAACTCCAAAAGCGCACTTGGCGGGTTTGAGGCGCACCTGATGGAGGCGCATGCTCTTAAACGTGTTCCTCAGATCTTCAACATGGTCGACGCTTTTCACCGAATTTACCAGCATGTCATCGACGTAGGCCTCCATAGTGTCACCGACCATCCCATCGAACGACTTGTTCACCAGCCTCTAGTAAGTGGCGCCAACATTAATCAGTCCAAAGGGCATGACAGTGTAGTGATAAATATCACTATCAACGTAGAATGCGATGTGATGGGCGTCACCCTCAACCATCGCGATCTGGTTGTATCCGGAGTATGCATTAGGTTTGGACATCAAAACCCGGTTGGACCGAACCGTACTGAATCCTACCGGTTTTGAACCGGTTCACAAACCAAACATTTTTTTTTGCAAAACAAATGGAGCGGTTCAAAAGAGGTACAAAAAATGGTAAACCGTACCACTTCTTGTACGGATTTGAATATAATATTATATTTAATTTTTAAAATATATACTCTAAACCATTAGAGCAAAGTTGGTTCAGTGATGATTTACAATCTACATTATTATAATGAATTATGGTTTATGAATTATGCTTTATAGATTATGGATTATGGTTTATGGATTATAGATTATGGTTTATGTATTATGGTTTATGGTTTATGTATTATGTATTATCATAATGCATAATAAATAATCCATAAACCATAATACTATTATGTATTATTATAGTTCTTTTTAAATATATATATATAAAGTGGTTCTGAACCGGTTCAGAAGAGGTACGATAAATTAGTCAAAATCTAGAGCGGCCAAAAACTGGAGCGGTAAACCGTACCTCTTTAAAATGTGATAAATGTACGGTTCATGAACCAGTTCGGCCTGAACCGGTTCATGCCCACCCCTAGTATGCATCCATAAAACTTAAGAACTCATGGCTATATGTAGCGTCGACTAACTGGTCGATGCGTGGCAGAGGGTATGAGTCTGTTGGACATGCCTTGTTAAGATCTCTGAAGTTGATGCACATCCTCCACTTGTCATTGTTCTTATTGACTAAGACTGGGTTCTCTACCCATGTCTGAAATCAGATCTCCTTCACAAAGTTTGCATTGATTAGCTTACCCACCTCTTGGCGGATCGCTATCGCTTTCTCCTCCCCTACGGCACGCCTCTTTTGGGCAATCGGTCTGATGCTCAAGTCAATATTGAGCTTATGGGCGATCACCTCTCTGATTATCATGGGCATGTCGTTCGACTTCCAGACAAATAGCTCCTTGAATTCTGTGAGGAGCATCGAGAGTGTGTCTGCATCTTCCTTTGGTAGCAGCCCTCCTATCTGGACTGTCTATTCCGGACCATCGAACTCGACCCTCCTTATCCCTTGAACTAGTTGAGGTGACACATTTCTTCCCTAGGATCCTCCTCGGCCTGGATAGCAAATATCTCATTTCTTTTTAAAACATGTCGGCACACCGAATGCACCTAACAGGTGCGCGCCGCAGGCTGGTCACCTCGCACTACCCCTACGTGGTGGGGAGTTAGGAATTTAAGCATCTGATGATGGGTGGAGTGCACCATCCTATGCGGGTTGAGTGTGGAGCGCCCCAAAATCGAATTGTACGATGTTGAAGCGTCCACCACAATGAAGGTGACCTAAAATGTCAGCGACCTCCATCCTTCACCAATCTCTATCGGTAGGGTGATGGCCCCTACCGGGTACGTAGCATTCGACGTGAATCCCATCAAGGGAAAGTTTACCTTATTCAACCGACTTTCCCATCTTTTTCAACGCCTCTAAGAAGAGTACATTAGTCGAGTTTCCTAAGCTTATCAACATTTTTTTCATTATGTATCCATCGATGTTCATGATGATTACCAATGCGTCTTCATGTGGGCATATGTCACATACTCCATGTTGGATTATGAGGAGGAGATGATGATATCCTCTTCCTATCTGGAACGCTTTCCTGCCTTAGACGTTCCCGAGAGTTGGTCCGCGTACACTTCATGGGCGGCGCCTGTCTCACCTCCAGCAACGAAACCACCGCTAATGACATTGAGAGTTCTGTGCGTTTCCTTTGAAGACTCATTGCCCCTTCTAGGCGACGCTCGTCAATCCCTACGGGGATTCCGACTTATTTCACGACATGTCACAAAGCTTTTCAGGTGACCTTGTTGAATCAACCTTTCTATATCCTTCTTGAGGATATAGCAGTCATCCGTGTTATGGCCTTTACACCGATGGTAACGACAATACTTGTTTGGTTCATTGCTCTTGGACTTCCTTCTTCGACTCTTTAGGCAACCTTCTCCCTTCCTTTGCTATCTCCAAGTCGACGTATGACTTTACGTGCGCCGCTAACTCCTCCACGGTGTTGACCGGTGTGATAATCAGACTGTCATACAAAGTTGATCCTCGCGTGCCGAGTACCCTGACGAATGCGCGTATGGTCTCACCTCCCGTGATAACCTGGTCGATTCCTGTTAACTTCTTGTTGAACCTGGTATAAAAGTCACCCAAGCTCTCATCGTTCCTCTGTTTGAGGTGGTCCAATTTACACACGCTCTTCAACAGATGTCTTCCACCCATGTATTGCATAATGAATTTTTCTTTCAAATCTCACCAAGACCTGAAGGAGGCCTTGGGTAACCCAAAGAACCAGTGAGATGCGACACCTCCTAGGGTGGTCGGGAAAAGCATAGCGAAGTGGTTCTCATCATTCGTCCTCCCTAGGAGTGAAGCCTCGTGCCTTTGGATGTGCTCGACAGGGTTTCCTTTACCACAGTAATAGTCAATTCGTGGGGTATGTACGTGCGAAGGCACGGTGACAGTCAGTATCTCAGGAGCAAACGGGTGCGATGCTCTGTTGCGAAGACGAGGCATGAATCCACTCTTCTGCTCTTTGACCTTCTGTGCGACAAGCTCCTCAAATTCCTCCCTCGTCATCGAACCAGGGGAAGAGTCATTGTCGTCCTGAGTGACGGTATGGCGGCGCTCACGGGGGAGTTGGGCTGGTCGGGGCGTTGCCTGATGAGGTTGGGGACGAGACGTTGCCTCCTCCACTCAGGTGGTGTTGGACGGTTGGGTTGTACGGAGTCTTCGCTCGATGAGCTCGTCCAACGCTGACGTGAAGGCAGGCGTTAGAATCACCTCTGGGGCTACCTCCATCTGGGGCGATGTCTTGCTTGAGGATGTTATAGCTGATTCGGTTGGTCTGGGCGCCTCAGGGTCGGGCCCATTCACTCGCTTGGCTAGCGCTGCTGGCGGAGGCATGGGAGGCGCTTGATATGTTGGTGGTTGAGAGGTATGTCCCTCCGGTTGTCTTGATGGTGGGGGAAAATATGCTGAGCCCTCCAAGTGTTGCTGGAGCTGGTGGAGGGATTCGTTTTCCGTGGCTTCCAGGTGACTGTTATTCGCTCTATTGTTGGTGGAGCCATGATTGATTTTGCTCGTGATTCCCATAGACGACGCCAGATGTTGGAATATGTTTTCCGGTAGGACTCGATTCATAGCGTTCCAGATCGGTCTCCATACTGCTCCGATAACCTGCACTAGGGGTGGCAATTTCTGACACAACACGATTAAACGACACGACACGATCTTCTTTAAAGCGTATATGGGTTTGACCTTAATCGATCCCATGTCTAAACAACTCTTATACGTTTAGACACGATTATTAATCGTGTCTAAACAACTCAGATCTGCGGATATATGTATAAACACGATAAAAACACGATTAACTAATCGTGTCTAATCGTGTCGTGTATACCTGTGACACGAATAAAGACACGGTTAAATAATCGTGTCTAATCGTGTCGTGTCTAATCGTGACACGTTCAGAAAAATATATAAAATTAATGTTTTTCGTGTTAATCGTGTCGTGTAACATGTCGTTTCGTGTTTAATCGTTTAAATTCGTATCAGTCAGGTCGTTCTTAATCGTGTCGTGTCGTGTTAATCGTGTCATATCGTGTCGTGTCTATCCGTTATGTTTTTCGATTTTTAATTTCCAAGAAAGTTAATCGTGACTCGTGTCGTGTCCCGTGTGATTTGCTACTTAATCGTGTCGTGTTCGTGTCTGATGTTTTGAGACACGTTTAGAAATTATCCATTTAGACACGAAACATGTTAAGACACGACACGATTAATAACACGATACGATTAGACACGACACAACACGATTGCCACCCCTAACCTGCACAGAAGGAAAGCCCGGGGAGTTCCCGTTGTTTTCCCTCTGAGGATTAAGTCAGTCAGAGATTCGTTTATAGGAGAGTAACGTATAGAGAGTATGGGAGTTAAGGGCCTTCAACCTGACATTAGAGGCTAAATAGATATGGGTGAGGGTATTTATAACCCTCACCCCTAACCTGGGTTAACTCAGTTCCGACCATGGTCATCCCAGGTGTAATCTGGTTAAGTGACCATGGTCAGAATTTGTGCATAGAGTCTTGTATTGCCTCGAGCCTTGTGCTGCCTCGAGCCTTGTGCGACTTAGTGCTCCACTTGGGGGCGTGCTTTTTATTGTTGATGCCTGAGTGACGACAATGTAGTACTCGAAGGGAAGCGGGGTGACCTCGACGGTCTAAGGATGGCGCGTCAGGTGGCGCACCCTAGGAGCCTTTAATATGGCGCACCAAGGTGGAGCTCCATGGGAAGGTGGCACACCCTTGTTGGCAAAGGTGGCGCGCCCAACGAGGCGGCCAAATTTGGCGCGCCAAAGGAGGGGGGACAAGGTTGGCTCACCCATGGAGCCTTCAAGCTTGAAGGTGGCGCGTCCAAGGTTGGCGTGCCTAAGCTCGTGGGTGGCACGCCCTGTCGGCTGGGAGGTAGCGCGCCAGGTTCGATCCCGTGAGGGTGGCGCGCCAGGTGTGGCTCGGACCACTTTCGGGAGTGGATCGCCATGTGTCGAGTTGTGTATGGCGTGCCACTTCGTTGACTAATTGCGGCACTAGTTGCTCCATCAAGTAGATTATGAGTCAGGTCGCCCGAGAGATTTGGGTTAATACCAAACAGACGGGGTCAATGATTTTTACTTTTCAAATTCACATTTTGATAAATTCCAAAATGCGATGATTAGTTTGGTAATTAATTATTAAAATAGTTAAATTTTGAAAAAAAAAAATGGAGTCGGAATGACAAAATGGGATGACAGGTCAAAGTCAGATTCAACAG
The DNA here is from genome assembly GCA_946814005.1 of Chamaenerion angustifolium. NCBI lineage: Eukaryota > Viridiplantae > Streptophyta > Magnoliopsida > Myrtales > Onagraceae > Chamaenerion > Chamaenerion angustifolium. The sequence continues at coordinate 7,386,678 of OX328270.1, forward strand.
TCTAACTTACCCATAAAATAGTTGAGGAATTAAACTCAAACCCGACACTAGAGGTTTTACACTGTGCAACTGACCGACGCTCCTTTACCTTCTTGTTTTTCTCCACAACCATTCTCTTCTTGACTGTCCCTTCCTTTTCTTCTTGTTATGTTCCACAAGCACTTCTTTGGTTTTGATTGCGCAACTTAGCCTGAGTTTCAAACGTCCCTACAAGAAAATTGCCCCGACTCTGAAGCAAAACCCTAATCTCCGTCAGACAAAACGATTATGTGTCTCTGTCGGCCTCAAACTTTGATATAGGTGTGATCAAATCCTAGTGTCTATCAGTCGAGTTCCATTTTGAGAACAAATTTAAATCGTTAAAAACATTGGATATGCTTGTCTTTTTCAAACTGGTTTTGCTCTACATCCAAAATAACGGTAAAGACAGATTTATTTGCATAATCTTTATTTTTTCTCGAAAATATTTTTTTATAAAATAAATAATATATCAAATAAAATTTCATTCAATCAATTTAGATCATAATACTATAAAATCTGATCCAATTTATCGTAAATTAGTTAATATGTTGATTAATCAGAATGCTTACTGGCTAGTTTCATTTGACAATGAACAATTTTTCTTTTTAATTTATATATATTATGAGGTGTTTTCAAGAATTACACTGTAATTAATTCTAGGGTTAATTACTTAATTGGTTACACATGTTTGACCATTGTTCAAAATGGTTACACATGTTTCAAAATGTGATTAATTGGTTTTGATATGTGACTAATTGGTTTTTCTACTGTTCATCGTCAAAATCACAGTTAAGTCACAATTTAGATACATAAAATGACGTAATTACCATTTTCATCCACCGAGTTGTGTTCTTCATTAATTAATCCAGAATTGCGATTCTTAATCCACAGAGTTGTTCTTAAATCCGTTTCTGGGTTCGTGAATCGCGATTCTGGGTTCGTGATGAACCCAGAATCGAAGTAGTGACCATATACTTACCAGAGAAGACGTAGCGGGATCAATCTTGGTTCCTGTTGAGCAGCTGCCAGTTCTTCTCGACCGATCTTGTTCAAAACTGGTAAGATCCTGTTCTTAATCGTGTTCTTCTCGGCCGATACTGTTCTCAGTAAGTGTATTATACACTAAGAGCATAATAGTCATTTAATAATTCAAAAATATGTTAAAAAAATTAATTAACAGTAAAATTAACGGTTTACTAACAGAATAATCAATTAATCACATTGGGAAAAACATGTGTAACCAATTAGTCACATAGCAAAACCAATTAATCACATTTTGAAACATGTGTAACCATTATGTACAATGGTGAAACATATGTAACCAATTAAGTAATTAATCTTTAATTCTATCTGAAAGTTAGTTTATCTTCTCTCCCTTACAAGTATCACATATAATGGATAAATCATTAGAGATAATTGTTGGTCCCTTGATCTTAACAGTTTAAGATTAAAATAAGAATAAGACCGAGAGACCAATAAACCAAAATCAATTAATATCTATCTAATAATAGATCCAATTTTTTCAATCTAGTCGCGATGAGACACAACCTGAATACACAGTTTAATTGCTCGCACTACAAAGAATGAGTTTTTCACCAATATATACCTCAAATAAAAAAAACAATTATGAAAATATCTTCAGTTTAAAAAAAAAACTAAAAAATATACATACCCGCGACTCCAATTTGCGATACGAAATTATTATTTTTCTACCCGCAAATGACATTTGCGGATGAATATTTAAACGTTAGTCTGTTAAAATAAATGTCACCCTCGACTCCAATATTTTCATATCTTCCCTAAACCCGTTAAAATAAACTTAACTTCATATTTTTCACGTCACCTGTAAAAATAAACTTAACTTCATATTTACGAAATAGAAAGTGTACAACTTTTTCTCCCAGGTTCAGTGTATAGAATTGGACAGATCTTTAGGTGGGTCTGGTCCATCAATTACACTTTTTAGTTTTTTTTCGTGTATGATGATGGAGATGATATATAGGTAGCTAACCATTACATATAATTTATTTAAAAGAGTTTTACATCATTATCCAACAAAATTACTAGAATATGAAAGAACATGTGTAGTTAAGCCATCCACGACTATGTTGCAGGTGACATTAAATTAAAAGTCACATGTGAATTGGAGTCACGGATGACATTTAATTTAACGGGGTAACGTTTAAATGTCCACCCGTGAATAGCATTCGCGGATAGAAAAAAAAAACTCGCGAATGGGAGTCGGGTAGGTATATATATATATATATTTTTAAATTGAGGACATTTCCATAATTATTTGGTATTTGAGGTACATATTGATGAAAAATTCACCAAAGAATATGTGTGAGATGTCTGAGATTGTGTATAAAAGTATGGAATAACATCATGTATTTAACTTTGTAATCATAATACTTTTCCCTTTAGCAGTATATGCTCCACAAGCGAGTGTGTTTTCTATTGCCATTTGGATGGTTTTAAAAAAGGACCGACTCTTCTGTGTTGGTGACCAGAGACAAATTGATTGTACAAGCATCTTGATTTCAAAGACGATTGGAGATCTCGATTCAATTTTGTGTTATTCATGAGTCCAATATCGGCTAAAAATTTAATTTGGAAATTGATGCAATATATGTACAACCGGAGAAGTAGTAAAGTGAATAGTTGAATGGAGGACAAGCCATTTATTCTTTTAATTCTCATTAATTGCATGAAATTCCTATCGAAGTTCAGTAGATACAAGATCAAACACGTATTTTATCAAACTAATAAAGTAAATAAGATGTGTTCAAGTTAGAACACACTTTTGTAGTTCCTTTAGAGCTTCCTTCAGACCTATTATGTGTGTTCAATTTAACTGAAACTAGACATGTCCATTAGGGAAATACTAGCAACTAGTTGCCTGCTCACTTGTTTTGTAATTCCGTACTTACAAAATATAGTTTACTACTCCTGTATGTATCTACTACCTTGTCTGACAGATCACTCAAAAAGTTCAATGCAAGATCCAACCAATTTAATGATAAATTTACACAGTTATGGGATGAGATTCTTAATTTCTTAATTTAAGAACAAGTTCAACTTGCACTGACAAAAACATTATTCCAAGCATAACCTCAATCTTGTCTAGAAGAAAAAAAAATAAAAAATTAGGACTTACTGAACCTTCTTGATTGATATTGGCGGGAGAACATTTTTGCATTTTCAAGGTATACTCTTAAATGCAGCAGCAACTCAGACAAAGATCAAGGAACTATGCAGTGATTCTTGATCGACCCTTTGCAATTCTTCGCGCAATGACTCTCCGCCCACCCTTGGTTGCCTTTCTGTTCATGTCAAAATAAAAGAAGCAGGGATCATCCACCATATTTTCTTTGTTTTGCATACTGGATCACCAGATGGTATCCATCCATTTGGGGCTTAACAATTTCAGTTTATTGCAATTTCAGTAGCAAACCATTTATTATTTGCTGCTTCTTTAAGTAATTAAGTTCTTAACTTGCTGTCACAAAATTAAAAGCCATACATACAATATAGTGCACTACTTTCTGTAAAATTGTTTTTTAGAAATGAGGTAAACTAAGAGCAAATATCATCGGAGCAACAAAGCCTCACAACAAATGTGTTACTTTGTGTAATTGAGAGTTCAGGAGAAGGACATACCGAGCAAAAAATCCGTGATTTCTTTTCCGTCTTATAGTACTTGGTTGGAATGTTCTCTTAGGGAACAAGAGCATTGGCTCAGGTTCATTGGGAGAATCTATATCCCCTACAAACAAAACAAATATGTCAACCATCTTACTCATTACATGTGCAAACCACTTTTGATTATAAAATAACAGCACAGAACAATTCCAACGACAACCTTAATTTAGCATCTAATAATACAATTTTGGTTAATGTAAGGAAACGTTATTGATTGAGGCACCAAGAGACTACAGAGCAAGGAATTAGTTTTTGTTTTTTTTGGTTCATATATAGAAAAACTAAGATCTCACTACAGTTTCCCAATCCATTAAAACAAAAAATTCATGACTATCACATGCTAGCTAGCTACAATGAAGTTTCAAACATTTATAATTGTAAAGTAACATAACCTTAACAAATATCAATACTTTTGTTGTTCTTTTAACTGGATGTCTGTTGAGCGTGAAGGACAATACAGAATGCCTATCTTTCCAACTTCCCCTAGTCAAAAGATGTCTGTCTACTTACCTAAAAAGAATTTGTAAGAAGTTTCACTGATCTAGAGCAGAGAATTAGCCTATCAGAATTATTGGCTACTTCCCATTCAATTAACATTAATTCAGATGGAGGACTAAAAAAACTTTAACCCTTTCTCTTTCTAAAAATAGTGTTTTCTGTGTAATCAAGCACAAACCATGGACGATTTGCTAGTTACAGAGCATGCAGAGATAACATAAGCCTAATTACAATGAAAGATGGCACAGATCAAGAATAGAACGGGGTTCACTCCTTACTCCCCGATGCTACATTATAGGCTTGATTCATAAGTACAAATCTAGTCTCGATTCACCAATGCAAAATGAAGGATTTAACCTAAAGTCACAAGTTTGCTGATGCGGAAATGACACTGCCACAGATGCAAGTAACTTAGTGAGAGAAGAGTACCGTCAGGAAAGAAGAAGTGGAGCGACGGGAGGCCGCAAGGGTAGAGAAATCCCTCAGACGAGACTTTGCTGATAGTATCGACATCGTTTTGGTGGAATTGAAGGGGATTTTCGAACTTAGACATCGAAGGGAACAACCTAGGAGCGATGTCGAAGTTCGTCAAGGCAATGCGCTCATTCGAACTAGCGCTCTGCTGAACCAACGGCTTTGTGAGGATTCGGCTGGCAAGAGATTGCCCAGCTCGGATTAGGGCTTTAGTCGACATTTTTGAGACAGAAACTATCAACCCTAGGACTGAGGTCAGGAGGAAGGAGAGTTACTGGGAGGAGAGAAAGTGATACTGTCTCACGGAATTTGACCATAAAAGATCAATTTTTATTTTTTTTTGCCATAACCATAAAAGATCAATAATTACTCCTTTTTCGAGTTTTCGGTTCGGCAACTGAGTCGGGTTGTTCATATTTCTCCAAATCAACCGATTTTCCTCATGATTGTCGGTAGGACCGTAGGAGTGTTAATTTTGATCCAATGATGAATGATTCATTCATAATTTGTATTTAGGTTAGACATTTTTAATTCAGAAATCATTTTGATACGATTCGTCTCACCGATACAAAAAATGAATCGTGTTTGAATCGTAACGTTTTACTCACATGTCATATTTTGACACAAAGGGTTCCCAACATCAGTTAGCTTATTGACACGAATTGACACAATTAGTTGTCGAGTGCACAATTAAAGAGAACCTCATCATCAAGCATCGACCCTCCAACTCTCATATTTCCGTTACAAAAGAGTGTGAGAGGTTTTATAGTTGAAATTTTATTTGAAAATCACTGATTAATTTTTATAGATAAAAAATTGTAGATTTTACTAATTTATATTTCAGCATACTAGTTTTTTTTTTCTTTTTTCAACTTGATTTTTCATTAGTTGGACGAAATTGATTACTTCCTAAACTACGTAAATTTGGTTAGAAAACAATTAAATAGAAGAAGTAAGTCTAATCAAGGTAGAGAGTATCTTTGTACATAAATTTAACGAAATATGTAGTGAAATTGTTTTATTCATCAATTGATTGTTCTATATACCCTACCCCACGACCATATAGTATGGCATATTGACATAATTAAATGCTCATTGAAATAGTTTGTATTGAAGCTAATAACTGTATATTGGACAGTTTTTTGTGTTGAAAGCTAAACTCTCAGAGAAGTTGTGTATTGATATATATAGCTACAACCTTCATCTATACAAGGAAGGATTGAACACATAAGGCAAGAGTATTATACATTGTAATATAAGGAATGTGAAGATATGAATTGAATGAGTATCCTATTGTGTAGATGATGTGAAGTTCTTAATCTTCTCGCCATCTTCAACAGTGCTGCCACCTTCAACAGTGCTATCACTAATAATGGTCAGTAATACCCTCCCTCAATCCGAAGTCGGTTCGACGAATAAGAGATTGCGCCTAAGCTGTTTATGACGTGTGCTTGAAAAGCCTTTGGTGAAGAGATCGACTAGTTGGTCTTCGATGGGTAGATAACTGACATGAAGACGCCTCGAGCTAACGCGTTCTCGAACGAAATGAAGTCAAGTTCGATATGTTTGGTTCGAGCATGGAAGACTGGATTGAGTGCAAGATATGTAGCTGATATGTTGTCGCAGTAGAGCATTGGTGTTTTTTGTAGCCAGACTCCGATTTCTCCAAGGAGATGGTGTAACCACGTGAGTTGCGTTGCACAGTCCACAACAGACTGATACTCAACTTCGGTGTTGGACCTTGCAACAGTGGACTACTTCTTGGCCTTCCAAGATACCAAGTTTGTGCCGAAGAAAATGCAGAAACCTGAGGTGGAGCGTCTGGTGTCGTAGCATCCTGCCCAGTCCGCATCGGCATAAGTGTGGAGGTGCGAGTCTCGGTCTAGTAGTAGGTTGTGTGACTTGGTCCCGGATAGGTAGCGAAGAATTCTCTTGGCTGCAATGAGGTGAGGGACTCTCGGCTGGTGCATATATTGACTCACTATGTTCGCGACAAAAGCGATGTCGAGACGAGTCATGCTTGCATATTGGAGGGCTCCAACCATTTTTTTTTTGTAGATGGTTGGTTCAACGAGGAGTTCTCCTTCGTGGGCAGATAGCTGCTGCGTGGACGGAAGTGGTGTGAGTACAAGTTTGGAGGTGGACATGTCAAAACGTTGGAGAAGCTCCTCCACATACTTTTTTTGGGACAAGAATAAACCAGCCTTGCAGAAACGAGCCTCGATGCCCAAGAAGTAGTGGAGGTTGCCGAGATGTTTCATGGAGAAATCTATTGATAGAAGGCTGATAAGGGTGTCGATTGCCTTCTTGTTGTTACTGCAAATGATAATATCATCCACATATAATAGGAGAAGAATTGTTACTGTGGTCCTGCGATATATGAACAAGGATGAATCGACTTGACTTGTGTGGAAGCTAAGGGATAAGAGATTTGTATTGATGCGATGGTAAGGCTGATAAGGGTGTCGATTGCCTTCTTGTTGTTGCTGCAAATGATAATATCATCCAAATATAATAGGAGAAGGATTGTTACTGTGGTACTGCGATAGATGAACAAGGATGAATCGACTTGACTTGTGTGGAAGCTAAGGGATAAGAGATTTGTATTGAAGCGATGGTACCACGCCTGAGGTACTTGTTTGAGTCCATATATCGCCTTGCAATCACAGAGGTATTAAGGAACGAGGGGGGCAATTGCCCCCTCAACTTTTGATTTTGTGTAAATTTGACCCTAAAAAATGTAATAATTTTCAATTTAACTATTTTCAATTTAACTATTTTCAATTATACATTTGCCCCCACTGTTTTTTTTAGTTCAACTATTTGCCATTACTCTAATAATTGCCCCCACTGGAAAAAAAAATCCTAGCTTCATCCCTATCGCCTTGGACAACTTGCAAACATGGTCAAGATGATCAGGATGGATGAAATCGGTGGTTGTTTCATAAAGACCAACTATTCAAGGTGGCCATGCAGGAAGGTGTTTTTGACGTCTAGTTGGCGAATTGTTCAGGCCAACGATAGGGCTAGTGAGAGAACCACACAAATGGTTTGTGGCTTGATTACTGGGTTGTATGTTTTGCCATAGTCGAGCCAGTGTTGTTATTTGAAGGCTTGAGCAACGAGCCGTGCTTTCAAACGTTCGTTCGTCCCATCAAATTTTTCTTTTATCTTGAATACCCACTTTGAGCCGACTATGTTCATGGTAGGGGAGTATGGAACGAGTTCCCACATGCGATAGAAGATAAGAGCATTGTATTCGTGTGACATAGCTTGCTTCCATCGAGGATCTTTTACTGCTTAGGATACACATGTCGGGACTTCATTGAGGATGGAATTTGTCAAGTTGAGTAGTTGTCGCGGTTTAGTGATCCTGGACTGTAGTCTGGTTTGCATGCGGTGTGTTGGTTGTTGTAGCACATTGCTTACAGGCAGACTCGGAGAACCCTCTCTATCACACGATGAGGTTGTGGACTGTAAAGAGTCTCTTTGTGCTGTTGTGGGCATAGCTGAATGGGGCGGCTTAGGTGGTGTAGTTGGGACGGTTGATTGGGGTAGCTTGGTGGGTGGAGGATTATTTGACGATAGGTGAGAAGGTGGGAGAAGAGACATTGGTTGATTCGTTGAGGCTATGGCAGGCGTGGAACATGACTGGCCTGAGAATGGGAAATCTTCTTCTGCAAATTGTACATGTCGGTTGGTATATACTCTTCCTGTCAATCAATCAAGTCACCTATAGCCTTTCTTGTTGGTGGCGTAGCCAAGAAAGACAGAGGAGAGGGACTTCAGATCGAGTTTGCTTGTGGAGGGTGATGTCAGTAGTGGATGAATGCCAAGTAAAGTCTCGAATGGAGTCTTGTAATGAAGAGTAGGTGTGGGCAGACGGTTGATTATATATGTCGCGGTGAGAAAAACATTGACCCAATATGTGGGTGGAACGAACAAATGTAACAGGATTGTCCGGTCTGTTTGTGTGAGATGTCAAAGCTTCCTTTCGGTGAGTCCATTCTGTGATGGAGTGTAGGGGCAGGAGACGCAGTGAATGATGTCGTGAGCTACCAAATATGTGGTGAAGGTACTGCTGGTGTATTCACCTATTCCATCCGATTGAAGGCAGTGTATTTGAGCGTTGCATAAGTTCTCGATTTGAAGATAGGTGATTGTCGCAACGAGAGGGTCATATTCTGTAGGTAGCTCGTTTAATGCTTGTATGTCGATATCCTTGTTGCTTATCAGACAGTTGATGGCTGCAAGAGTGTCGACAATAGACTTGATCCCGGACAGTTATTCCGAGATAAACTGGTTCGACTTCTCCGAATAGATGTGGAATTGCAGCTTAAGCGTCATTTCGTTTGATGTGCACTAGTTCGTGTACCTTTCGCAAAGAGCTTTCCAAAGATCGTGGTTTGTTCGCAGATCATGCACCTCCTTGTGGAAATCATAGGAGAGTTTTGAAGTGATCCATGTGCGCACACACTGATCAAAACGGATCCATGTTGCATATTGCGGATTGATCGTTGTTACGCCGAGTGTGTCCGAGACAATCTGAAGAGGACAGAGAAGTGATCCATCGACAAAACCAAGCAAGTCGTAACAAGCCAAAATTGACTTCATCTGTGATTTCCATACGAGGAAATTGTCGGCCTCAAGTTTGATGGAGATGAGATTTGACAGGCTTGGGAGATGCAGAGTTGTGGGCTGAGGCAGATATGGTGCAGCTTGGAAGGATTAGGGTTGTGCAGAGGACGAGAAAAAAGAATAAGGGATGGATGGCATGGGATGGAAGAGAAAACGCATTTGAGGAGAAGGGATTGGAAACACCAAGGATGGATGAACAGGAGGAGGACCGATAGAGATCTGAGAGGGGCCGACACTTGATGAGTTAGGGGCATAAGTCGGTGTGGCTAGAGTATCGACTTGCTCTGATACCATATTAAAGCTAATAACTGCATATTGGACAAGTGTTTGTGTTGAAAGCTAAACTCTTAGAGGAGTTGTGTATTGATATATATATATATACAACCTTCATCTATACAAGGAAAGATTGAACACATAAGGCAAAGGTATTATACATTGTAATATAAGGAATGTGAAGATATGAATTGAATGAGTATCCTATTGTGTAGATGATGTGAAGATTTTGTGCCGTGAAGTTCTTCATCTTCTCGACACCTTCAACAGTGCGACCAACTTCAACAGTGGTATCACTAATAATGGACAGTAATAGTTTGCTCTATAAACACATAGGTGTGATGGTCGAATCCTTTTGGGGATGTATTGTTGTGGCATATATTCTTAACCGCATGCCTACAAAATCAGGTATCACAACTCCATATAAATTTTGGATTGGAAGAATTCTGAACCTTAATCATTTCGAGATGTTGGGTTCTACTGCAATACACATGAACTATGAACCTTAATCATATAGGAAGTTAGTAGATATTACGGTTATCACGTAATATTGCAGTTGCCTTATGTGATCTTTGTAGAATATGTGCCTGAGATATGCGGGACATCGTGGTTGTATATTCGGTGTCAGTTGTGGGACCATGGTTTAGAGGTTTAACTCTCTTGGTGAGCGTTCCCATGGCAAGCAGTGAGAGCCTTTGACCTTGGTCTAAGGCGACCAGTAGGGACTTTGGTGATCACTTTAATTTTGGGTTTGGCACTGGGCCACTTTATGGATTCCAGCTTACCCTTAGTGTGGGTCGACCCAGTCTTGAATTATTTCGGTTTCACCCCTGTGAAATGTTAGCCCTGGAAGTGTGATGAACTTTATTCTACATTGGGCCGTCACTATCGATACCCAACATTTGCCCCCAAAGATTGAGTGAAGTTTCTTCGGTCAAGCTTGATCTTGTGGGGAAGGGTTTGAGATAGGGACTTTTTGATTGGACATTTGATGTCTTGCTTAATCTTTGTGCCTTTCGATGGTTCGTATCTTTTAGCGAACGATGCTGGTTTCTAGAGGTTTTGGAATGTTGATCCTTTACCCTCTTGGGCGAACGCTTTGGTTGTCAGGGTTTATGGATGCTCATTCGGTACTCTTTTGGCGAACGCTACCGTTGCTAGGGTCTTAGGAGATGCTTGCTTGAGCTCTTTCGCGAGAACTTTTGTTCATAGGGTTTGGAGCAATTAATGAATGCACGGTTTGTAGGCGAGAAGTCGAAAGAACGTCTCATACATGTGCGTCTCTTTGGCTACTGTAATAAGGGATAGGCTGACAACTTTCCGTATTGTTTCAACCCTTTGTCTCCTCGATGTAACCCTTTAGGTTCTGACATTGCGTCGATTTTAGCCCAAAAGTGGTGTAATCATTGTCTGATTTTCTCAAAGACAACCGTTCGATTTCCCCAGATTTGGCTATAAAAAGCTAACCTTTGTCACTTAACACTTTACGCGTCCAAGTTTTCTCATTCTCAGAGTTCAAGTGTTTTTCTGCCCCTTTTATGTACCTTAATCATCTGTTCAAGTTTTTCTCTTAAGCCTTTTCATTCACGGTAAAAATTTATCTTTTACGATCATGGCTGGAAACAATAATCAAACTTCCGACAATGATTCATCCTCTAAACCTTCTCCAACCTATTCTTCGTTTGGGCAGAAGATTGCTTCTAGGGCTTCAAATGCCCCTATTTCTATCAGGGATTCTTCTATCCTAGTGCAGGACCAAATGACCTCTGTGACGAAACCAACCTCCGGGAGCCAGGCCATCACACCGATCGTGGTGGAATTGCCTGAGACCAATGTCCTCGCCTTTTCTCCGACATATAGTGTTTTGTATTTTCTTTTTCACTTTAAGTGGTAAAATTTCCTCTTATTTGCTATTTTATTATTGTTCTTGCCTTACCATGATATTTTCTTAGATATTAAGCCCAATGAGTTGAGGTTGGCTCAGGTCAAGATTGTGGTTGTCTTGACGGGTTTAGGAGAAGCAGATGCACCTAGGTATCCAGGCCTAGGGATGCATTACCCACCGGAAGGAGAGATTTACGTCTATGCGGTCCAGATTGATGCTGAGTTGCGTTTTCCTATTTGCGAAGATTTGAAGGCTCTATGTTGCTATTACGAGATAGGTCCCAGGCACCTAGTACCGAACGCCATCCGGATGTGGGTTGGGTTTAAGTTTATGTGTTTACGTCAGACATGGATGTATTCACTTTCTCTCTTTCGGTGTTTCTACCGGTTGGCTCCCGGGGCTAACCACTTTCATCACTTCCAAACTCGCTGGCCGAAGTTTGAGGAATGAAGGAGCCATGCATGGAACTGGAATGTTCACTTTCGACTACTGGACGACTTCCAGGCCACCAACTCAAACTACAAGAAGTATTATTTCTTCTATAAAGGTGGAGTGTCTTGGGACCTTTATCAGTCGGAGCGGAATATTCCCCCAAACTTTGACGAGTTGTCAGGGAGTGACAGAAAGGCCATTGATGAATTGTTCCAATGTCACAAGCAGTCGGGCTTCTGTTCGGTCTGCTCAGTCGCGGAGATTTCAGAGTCCATGCTTAGGCTGACGTGCATTCAACAGTCTGCGTGAGTCTCTATTAACTGGGTAATTTTCTGATCATTTCCTTTTCTGCTTTTTGTGTTGTAGGCACTCGGGAACCTAAACTTCTCAGTCTCTTTTCCAAGCAGGCTAAGACACGAGTGTATGCTTCTCAAGCGACCTTGAGTCTACCTCCTCCTCTTCCAGGCGCACGACCACAACCAAGCATAGGCATGAGGAGGAACATCCTGAGGCTACCTCCGACGATCGCCCAAGAGGTACTTTTTAGGATATAACGTTTGCTTCCCTTGTCTCTTTTTGACTTGCCTTTAGGTTTTACATCTTTCTTTTCTTATTTTCAAAGAATGTCACAACCGAGGTGACTCCTGCTTTTGCTTCAGCCAATAGGGTGAGGAGTTCGGGCGAGGACCGTCCTGCTGCTTCTGGGGGATATTCTGTTCCCCGGAGTAAGGCTCCTACCCCGAGCAGGTTAATGCCCCCGCAGTCGATCATGCTGCTCCTAGGCCCCTCCATGAGAGTCGGGGCTCGGAAGAGGGTTCTGACCAAGGGCTCCGCAATGGATACTTCTTCGAAGACGCCCTTTTTCTGAGGAGTACGGCTCTTTGGTGGCCCTTTACCAATCGTCAAAGGGGTGGATCCGAGGGGTCTCTGGGCCCCTTACCTTAACCTCTAGAAGTTGGAGATTTCTGATAAGACGATGCTGCGGGGTAACTCAAACCTCTGAATGCATCTGTTGAATGAGATTCTTCCTCCTCAGGAACGGGGGGAGGTCCCTTCTGACCTGAACTACATTGAGGTCGTGATGAGGATGCATTTTGAGAGTCTTAACCTGGTAAAATCTTTCTCATTCTTGCTCCTTTATATACTTACCTTTTTTCTTTTTATTGCTCGCTCTTTTCTAACTCCTTGGTCTCTTTTAACTTGACCCCTTTCTTTTCTGTTGTTAGTTTGCCCGCGAGGAGACGACGATCGGGCGGATTGTAGGGGAGCCCACCGATAATTAGGTTGATTTTTGTATCGAGCTGGAGCATTTTCGGAGTTTGGGGTATACTCCTGAGGACATGTAGGAGCTGAAGAGGAGGGTTGAGGCGTCCACTGAGTTGGTGGAGCATGCACGACGGGAGTCTGCTGAGAAGGAGAAGGAGTTGCTCGCCTCAATCAAGATGAGGAAGGATCAGGTGATGCTCGCCGAGGACAGTAGGCTTTGAGCTGCGCTGCAGACCAAGGAAGCTCACAAGTACTCCGCTCAGCTGGATGCAGAGATCACTCGTCATCAGGGCAGACTGAGGGAGGCTCGGGCTTAGAGGGATGCCTTTATAGCTGAGGCTTAAGATTATTCCATTCCCCCAGAGTGTCGTCGAGGACTTTAAGAAGTTTGTCGACTGCGCCTTGAAGGTGATGAAAGCTGAGGTGATTGCCTATCTCCAAGTCTTTGTCGACGAGAGTCAGGGGACATATCCGAAGTTTCCTCTTCGGGAGGTGAGATCTCTTCAGGAGTTCATTGAGAGCGGCTACACCAAGGAAGCTATTCCTGCTGTTGTTGGCGATGAGGATGCCCCCGGGGCCGAGAAGGAGACTGCAGACCCTGGTGAGTCCAGGCCTTTATGCACTAGGCCCCCAGGTGACCGATTTAATGCAGAGCTTCAAGTCGAATGAGCATGTTGTGCTAAGAAGGTTTACAACCTCGCAAAGTTACCTGGCCTCCTTATGCTTTTACTTTTCCTCCTTTTGTATGTTGTCCCCCATTTATGAATGAGAGTTTGTTTATTTTTCTTTTATTTCAGGAACCTTGTAATTATTTTTTGATTGTTGACTCAGATACTTTCCCTCAATATAATGGACGCCTTTTCATTTCGTAAGCCTTTGCTTTTATTTGACTTCGAATATGTTTGTCTGTTCTTCCGATGTCGATCTTACTTGAAAGCTTTAGGAAGTTTTACCATACTTGTTTTCAACTTCGCTTTAGCCTTTGTCGAATAGCCTTGCCTTTTTATTCAAAGGGTCTTGGATTTTTTTAAGAGGAAATGTTACCTTTCAGAGGTTCTTTTCGCTCCTTTAGGCTTTTGAGGAAGGTCTGTTGCCTTTTGTTAGCTCGTCCGTTCCCTTCGCCAAGTTTCTTAAGGCAGCTGTTACCCAAGGTTTATGTCTTTAAGGAAACTGTTATCCTTGATGGATTCGTTCGCCTGGTCGTGGGGAACTGTTACCTAAGATTCGCGCGCCTTTTAGGAAGCTATTGCCTTAGATTTTTTAGCCCGTTTGTGGGGACTTGTTACCCAAAATTCGCTCGCCTTTTAGGAAGATGTTGCCTTACATTCGTTCGCCCATTTGTGGGGAACTGTTACCCAAGATTCGCTTGCCTTTTAAGAAGTTGTTACCTTAGATTCATTCGCCGACTTCGCTTTTCAAAAGAACTGTTACCTTAGATTCGCTCGCCTTTGTGGGAGGTGTTACCTAAGATTTGTTCGCTCTCTTAAGCTTTTCTTTGGAGATAATGTTACCTTGTCGGTTCGTCCGCTCCATTGTTCCCAACGTTTAAAGGATTTGTTACCCTTGAGATGGGTCTGTTCGCCTTTTGTGTCAGGTCTTTATTTTGCCTAAATTTAGAGAACTGTTACCCTTGATATGGGTTCGTTCGCCTTCCGCGTCAGGTCTTTCGCCTAATTTTTAGGAAAATGTGACCTTGATGGTTCGTTCGCCTTTTAGTTTACATTTTTACTTTGTGTCGGACGTCAGATCCGACTTTCCTCGACCCTTTTTTGAAAAATATTTTTTTAGTTTGAAAATGTAGGGTCGTGGCGAGCGACGGGTCCAGTCGAGCGGGGTCATCAACCGGACCGAAAAATAAAAGAGTCGCCACCGATTATTTAAAGGCTAATCGGAATCCTAAAATTTGCCTAGGGTACATGGAGTTAACATCCTAGGGCTTGGAAAGGTCGACGTCCAGAGAATCGAGTTTGGGGGTTTGATTACGTCTTAAAAGCCTGAGAGCTCATAATCTGCCCTTTCGGTACTTTAGTTTGCTTTTGAAATTATTTTTTTACCGATTCACCCAAATTGCCCGTTTTGATCATGCTTGACCCAAAAAGATTACATGCATTTTCTTTAAATTAAACAAACTATGTACAAACATTTTTTTATGTGTTAATTTCAAATAAATAAACAAGAGATGAATAAAGTTAATCGTGCTCAAAAAATAATTAACCTCGTTGGACTAATTTGTCACATTTTGAGAAGTTATAGGATGTCCAAAAAAATCTAGGGACCAAAATGCAATTTATTAAAATTTGAGATGAATTGGAAAAATATTTTGAAAATTGCAGAAATGAGCTTAAACTATTCTGGACTTATTTGTAACACTTGGTAAAGTTCCAAAATAACCCGAAAAATATTCTAGACTTATTTGTTGTTAGGATATAAGTGTGTCTAACACTTATGTTTAGGATCAATATGTAAATATTGTTGCTTGAGGCCCAAGCATCAATTAGTTTAGTATTAGGGACTTAGTTGCAATTCTCGGACAGTACTGTTTTGTCTGTTCTCGCCTTCGTTACCTTATATCTGCTGCACTGTTGAACAATTCCAATAATCAAGTTATCATCTTTGATTCAGAGAGCTTTCTTCATCTTCTTCCTCGCCTTACCTTTCTTCTTCTCAAACCCTAAATCCAAACATGGTATCAGAGCTCGATCGAGCCTGAAATCTTCTCTTTTCAACCTTCCTTCTTGATTCATGGAAGAATCTAGCCCTGCCTTCGCCAACAAGAAAGTAGCTCAGCTACTTGGTGAGGAGAATTTCCAGCAATGAAAACAGCAGGTTCTACTATCTGTAAGAGGGTATAACCTGGAAAGCCATCTCCATGGAGCTAACGTACCTCAGTTTCTGGAAGATGAAACTCGGGCTGCTGTCCCAAATCCTGCATACACGAAGTTCCTCCAGCAGGACAGCTCCCTCGCGTCTTGGCTTCTTGCCTCTGTCTCCTCTCAGGTCAGTAGGGGTCTTATAGGGTGTATGTCAGCTGCTGCCATTTGGCAAAAGCTTCATAGAGATTTTTCATCTTCGTCCACCACCAGAATCATGCATTTATATGATAGACTTAAGGTTAGGAAGCATGTTCATCAACCTATGAGAGACTACCTCACTGAAATACAAACCACATGTGATAGTTTAGCTAGTTGTGGTCACCCTATAGAAGAGATGCAACAAATCTCGATTATTTTGAATGGGGTAAAGGGTCAATATGATAATGTCATTGCTGTCATTCATGCTAGCCAAAATCCTTACACTATCGCTTCTGTGAGTTCTGTGTTATTAGATGCTGAGTCTAGGCAGTCTGACCTCTTATTTGATGCTAGTGCTAGTGTCAACATAGCTTCTGCTAAGGTTCCCAATCCCAGTAAGCCCCCTGTGTCATATGCTGAAAACAACTCTGGTAGTATGTCTGGTCTCCTCCCCTCACCCCAACCCACAAACCAAAATGCTCAGTCATTTTCCTATGGTCCCCCACCATTTGGTAATCAACAATCTGGGAGGGGTAGGGGGCGTGGTAGGGGCTTTGGAAATAGCAGACTCCAATGCCAGCTGTGTGGAAAATTTGGGCATTTGGTGCACAGATGTTTCCACAGGTTTAATGTACAATTTACTGGTGTGACTGATCCTCAGTCCAACTCTCCTACACCTTCAGCAAACCTCGCTGCTTATGACACTGAGCCTGACCCTTACCAACATCAACAACTGAACCAACCCTACCCTCCACCTCAGCTGCACAAAGTTCAGAATCAATCTCAACCACCTCAGACCACAACCATCCATCCTCCCAACACCCAAACACACTCTGTCTTGCAGTACTCACCCTATCCATCACCCTTACCACCTATCTACCCCTACATGATGGCCCCCCCATGTTACCCACCTCAGCCATATCAAGGCTTTCCAAATCCTCAGCCTCAACTGAACCCCATCCCTACTCAATCAGCATCACCTCAACCCCCTCAAGCCAATCACCTGTTATCCAGCAGCCATAACCCAGCCACCTCTGACGGCAGCTGGTTCCCAGATTCAGGAGCCACGAACCACCTGACGAATGCTCAGCCTTTCCAGAACATGACTTCTCCTTATTCTGGCCCAGGTAAGGTCTTAGTAGGAAATGGCTCTACTCTTGATATTTCTGCTATTGGTTCTTCTACTTTACCTTCCACTGGAAAACCATTACTCTTAAATAACTTACTTTACACTCCTGCTGTCACTAAAAACCTGCTTTCTGTATCTCAGTTTTCAAAGGATAATCAGGTTTATTTTGAATTCCACCCATCGCATTGCCTGATCAAGGATTCACTCTCCAACAAGGTGCTGCTCAAGGGTTATGAGTCTGGGGGTCTTTATCGTTTAGACTTCTCTAGTTTTAGGTCTAAGTCTAATAATTTAGTCGAGTCTGCTACTGTTAGTCCAGATCAGTGTTTGAACCTTTCTACTGAATTTCAGTCTTTTTGTAATAATGCAGTCTTATCTGCTCAAAACTCTGCCTTTCCGGTTATTAATAATGACAATTCTGCTGCATGTGATGTTTATCATGGTACCTCTGTTTCTTTTCCTGCTTATAATAATGATGTCTCTGATGATTCTTCTGCTGTCACATGTTTTAATAGTGCATCCTCTAATGCATTACCTGATTTTGAAATAAGCTGCTTTCTCAGCTCTTTGAAAACAACTGATCCTTCTCACCTATGGCACATGAGGTTAGGCCACCCATCTAGGAATATTCTTGTTAACTTCTTGAGATTACAAAATCTGCCCACTAAACACATATCCTCTGAGTGTACTGCTTGTGCAGTGGGTAAGAGTAAGACCCTCCCTTATCAACCTTCAGAAACTGTCTACTCTCGTCCACTCGAAATGGTTCAGGTAGATCTCTGGGGTCCTGCCCCTTTCTCCTCTAGTAACTGCAATTACTATCTTAGTATTGTTGATGTCTTTTCTAGATTTACTTGGATTTACTTTCTGAACCGTAAGTCTGATGCTACTAAAGCCTTCTGTGAGTTTCATCTCTTAGCAGAAAAGCAGCTTGGCATGAAGCTCAAGGCTGTGCAATCTGATGGAGGAGGTGAGTTCCACTTTCTTACTACATACTTAGCTCAGTATGGTATAGTTCATAGGATCACCTGCCCATATTCAAGCCAACAAAATGGCATGGTGGAGCGTAAGCACCGCCATATTGTTGAATTAGGTCTGACACTGCTTGCACAGTCATCCGTCCCTCTTCACTACTGGACGGATGCCTTCTCCACTGCTGTTTTTCTAATTAATCGCTTGCCTTCCAAGACTCTGGAGAACTGTTCTCCTCATGAGCTTATTTTCAATACCAAGCCTGACTACTCCTTTCTGAGAGTCTTTGGCTGCTTATGCTTTCCCCACCTGAGACCTTACAGGTCTCACAAGCTGTCCTTTAGATCAGAACCTTGTGTATTCATTGGGTTCTGTTCTGACCACCATGGCTATAAGTGTCTCTCTTCATCTGGAAGAGTTTATGTGTCACGAAATGTTGTCTTTCATGAAACAACATTTCCTTTCTGTGACACCACAGGACCTTTCTATGCTTCAAACACACCAAAAGCCTCCACTCCTTCCAAACCATTTTTCATACCCTGTGACCCATTCTTCCAAAAACCCACCTCTGTTCCCTCTACTATCACTCATTCCTCGGGACCTCCTGTGCATGCCCACACGTCGGGGGAGTCTAGCTTACCCTCCACCACACCCTCCCAAAACTTTACCTCTACTCAGCCTCCCTCTGCACCTGTTCCTACTCCTGACCTTAGCTCCCCTACGGAGGTCTGTAGATATGTCCCTTCTGGTTCTACCCTTGTTCCCATTTCTGACCCGTTTTCCTCTACGCCACCACCACCAGCTCACTCTGATCAGTCCTTCCCCACCTCCCCACAAGCCCATCCACCCTCATCCTCTCGGCCCTCTCGCCCCAAATCTTCCACCAATATACATCCTATGCAGACCAGGTCTAAATCTTCCCTTCATGAGATGTCCACTTCACTTGCCCTATCCACAGACCTAACTAACTCTGAGCCTCGTAGCATTCACGAAGCTCTTCAGTCACCTCATTGGTTTAAGGCTGTGCAGGAAGAGCTTACAGCTCTTACTGCCAACAACACCTGGACTCTTGTTTCCCTACCTACAGGTCGTATACCTATAGGTTGTAAATGGATCTTTAAAATCAAAAGAAATGCAGATGGGGCTGTTGTCAGATACAAGGCCCGTCTTGTTGCCAAAGGTTTTTCCCAAAAACCAGGCTTTGATTTTCAGGAAACCTTCAGTCCTGTCATTAAATCTGCCACTGTTCGCATTGTTCTGTCCTTAGCTCTCACTCATAAATGGTGTATCAGACAGGTGGATATTAACAATGCTTTTCTTCATGGTGACCTCCAAGAGGAGGTCTACATGACACAGCCTCCTGGTTTTGAGGTTCACTCTAATACTCCTAACCTGGTTTGCAAACTTCAAAAAGCTTTATATGGTCTTAAACAGGCTCCCAGAGCCTGGTTTGAAAAACTGAAGTTTTTTCTCCTGAACTCCCTTGGTTTTCATGTTTCAACCTCAGATAGTTGCCTCTTTATCAAATCTGCCTCTGATTCTTTCGTGTTACTTCTTGTTTATGTGGATGACATTGTTATAACTGGCACTTCTGTTAATCTTGTTTCTAAAATTGTTGACTCTATAAATGCTCAGTTTCAGCTGAAAGATCTGGGAAACCTGAACTACTTCCTTGGCATGGAAGTAGTTTCAGGTGATGACTTTATTCTGTTAAATCAGAAAAAGTACATTCAGGAACTCCTGGATAAGGTAGGTCTGAAAGATGAATCTGAATTTCCCACTCCAATGACAGGTACTTGTTTGTCTAAGTCAGGTATGTCTTCCTGTTCTGATCTCTTTCATGATGAAACTCTATATAGGAGCACAATAGGTGCTCTACAACATGTCTGTGTCACTCGACCAGACATTCACTTTTCAGTGAACAAACTGAGTCAGTTTATGCAGGCACCAAATAACAGCAACTGGAAGGCTGTTATTCATGTGCTGAGATACCTCAAAGGCACTCTCAATCATGGTCTGTTGTTCAGACCAACACCCTCGCCTGTCACAGACATCACTCTTACCTCCTTCTCTGATGCTGACTGGGGTGGTGATCAAACTGATCGCCGCTCCATCTCAGGGCATTATCTTCTCCTGAATGGTAATCCCATAATATGGAGCTCTAAGAAACAGACAGTAGTCTCTAGGTCGAGTGCAGAGGCTGAATTTAGGGCCATTGCCAATGCCATGTGTGAGATCATGTGGGTCCAATCCCTTCTCAAGGAAATTGGACTTCACACACCCACTGCACCTGTCATCTGGACAGACAACACAAGTGCTGTAGCTTTGTCTGAGAACCCCATCCATCACTCCAAGATGAAACATGTAGAGATTGATCTCTTCTTCATCAGAGAGAAAGTTCAAAATGGGGATGTCTTAGTCAACTTTATTCCAGCTTCAGAACAGACAGCTGATATCTTGACCAAGCCTCTGACAGAAAAAAATTTCATTCCCTGCAGGAAAAAGCTTGGAGTCTTCTCACTGGAGGAACTGGAGGATCGTGGTGTCTCCCCATTCCTTCAGCTTGGTTCCACTGCTCAATGAACTTCCCACACAGTCTGTACGTTTATTCTTTCTCTGTTTACTTAGTAACTTGCCTTGTTCTATGAGCTTTTGGACAGCCATATGTTTTGTTATCTGAGTTTTCCTGTTGACTGCACCTTTGTAATTTTTTGAACCTCTGTCTGTCCTTATGCATGATTGATCAACTCTATCTTGTTTCAATTAAGTGCTTGTAATCTTGGTATGTTCTCGTCTGATTTCCATGTCTAGCATATACCTGAGTATCGCCTGTCATGTGTGCATTTCTCTCTTCTCTGATCATAAGCCTTGCCTTTGTGCATCATTGAATATATCTCTGAAAAAAATAACTGCTGCATTAACCATGGCATAGGGTATGGCTTGAGTCCAAAAACAGAGTGAAATCAAATATTAAATGACAAAGTCATACTGAGTTTTTCACTCTTGAGGATGAAAAGATCAAGGCTCAAACCTTGCAGTCATACTGGTAAGATAGGAGCTCAAACTCCTCTGTCATGTTATGAATATCTCAATTTTCAAGACATTCCAAATGAATGAATAAAGCAGCAGTTAAAATGATTATATTAGTATGTCTGATGCACTTTGGCAACAGTTTACTGATCTGGAATAGAGAGAATCATGCATATGATTGTGAATACTTGGTACTGCTTTTCGTGTTTTTCAGACTTGTTCATGATCTTAGATTACAGACATTAATCGCCCTATGATCAGAGTTCTGATTACCCATACTAAAGACAGCACAGATGCTAAATCAATTGCATAGTGCATCTCAGCTAGGAGAACTCAGCTATACTACGTATTCTGCTCAGATGTGTCAATAAGGAACAGGAAAGTACTTCGTTCCAGAGAATGGATTTACTGCAGACTGTCAAATTTTAGGATATATTTTGAAGATTTGGCGACCACGAGTACAGTTGGCGACCACAATGACAAGATTAAGTTCATTTGGCGACCAAATGTTCATTTGGCGACTACAATAACAATATCAAGGTCAGTTGGCGACCACGAGTGCTTTTGGCGACCAAAGATCAAGTTTCAAAGACAAGATCAAGCATAGGGAATGTTAGGATATAAGTGTGTCTAACACTTATGTTTAGGATCAATATGTAAATATTGTTGCTTGAGGCCCAAGCATCAATTAGTTTAGTATTAGGGACTTAGTTGCAATTCTCGGACAGTACTGTTTTGTCTGTTCTCGCCTTCGTTACCTTATATCTGCTGCACTGTTGAACAATTCCAATAATCAAGTTATCATCTTTGATTCAGAGAGCTTTCTTCATCTTCTTCCTCGCCTTACCTTTCTTCTTCTCAAACCCTAAATCCAAACATTTGTAACACTTTGAGGAGTCATGGAATGCCCAGAAAATTTTAGGTATCAAAAATGTAATTTTCAAAAAAACATAACTGAACTGAAAAATATTTTTTTAAAAAATTTCAGAATTGACCCTAAATTATTCTGAATTTATTTGTAACACTTGGTAAAGTTCCAAAATAACCTAAAATTTATTCTAGACTTATTTGTAACATTTTTGAGAAGTCATGGAATGTCTAGAAAAGTTTAGAAATCAAAATGTAATTTTTTTAAAAAAACGAGTTGAATTAAAAAAAATCAAAATTTGCATAAATGACCCAAAACTTTTCCGGTTTGGTTTATAACACTCGATAAAGTCCCAGTATGACCCGAGAGTCCAAAGACTGAGTTGTAACCTTCATTAAAATTTGGGATGACCTAAGTCATTTTTGAAAATATTTTTTTTCACATATACATATACATATAGTATCACACATATATTATACATAGTATCACATATACATAAAATATATATATATATATTATACATATAGATATATATAGTATCACATATATATATATACATATATAGTATCATATATACATAATATCTATATATTTATATTACATATAGATATATATAGTATCACATATACATAATATATATACATATTAACAAGTATATTATACATAAATATATAATATATGCGAGAGAGATATACCGAAATAGTTCGGAACTTAAACACCGTACGAGAAACCGAGACCGATAATTACCGATATTTTTTTTTCACTCTCTCTTCAATCACTCTTCTCTTCTTCAATTCATTCACCCTTCCTTCCCAATTCTTCCCCCGTAGCCTTCGCATGTCCATCTATTTATAGAACAATTTACACCTTATTTAATTAATAATTTGTTTTTAACAATAAAAAATAAAAACGGTGGAAAAGAGGAAACATGACCATGTGTGGCCATGTTTCCACGTTGGATTTATTTTTTATTATTCATATATATATGTGTGTATGTGTGTGTGTATACTATATATATTTTTTCAATTCTGATTCCTCGTGTACGATATTTTAACCCCTGACCAAAATCAGGTGTTTATAGTTGCCCCTCTTTGAGCATGCGATTATGGAAGTGATCTCATGAGTGTGTGTTCAAAGACAAACAACTGATTTTGGCTTCTCTCGCTTCATTATTTACATAGTAGACAAATATTATCGCACAACTTTCGGAAGTTTGATATCTACAAGTCCCGATTGTTGACGATGATTTTCGGAGACTGAGCGCCCAAACGTTCATCAACTTGTGACTCCCAGAAGTTGGAAATCTACATATCCTGGTTGTCGAGGATGACTTGCGGAATCTAAACACCTAAAGGCTCCGCTCGTCGGCTTGTGACTCGTTGGGGATGACTTGCGGAGGCTGAACACCTAAAGGCTCCGTTTGTTGGCTTGTGACTCCCAGAAGCTGGATAACTACGGGTCTTGGTCGTCGAGGATGAAACCCTCGCTCGATCAATCCGCCTGTCATGATGAGATTTGAAAATTCTGCTGTGGATTGACTCATCATTTGGGTATAATATATACCCTTAAGAGTGTTGATAAAAATTGGGACCGCCTCGTTCTACCCGAGAGGCGGGTTCATGCAGTTGGTCTTTCCCCTCCACTAAGTCTCATCATCTTTGAAAGATTGACCATATTTGATCTTCAAAGCCTGAAGATCAAGGCGAGTAGGAGCGTTATCCAGATTGTGCTTATATCGGCGGTGAAAAAGGTTGGTCAGCTCCTCCATATTTGGCATTTGCTCCTCCATATTTGGCACTTGCTCCGTTCTTAACCTTGCGAACCAAACCAGCGCCTCCCCTTTAAAACTTTCCTGGAAGGTCTGGACCATCAACTTGGTATACAGCTGATTTGGAGCCATTTTTGCCATGTAGATCTTGAGGTGAACAATCGAATGCCATGTTCCATCGAACCTTTCAATTTATCGGGCATCAGGATTTTCTGAAATACAGCCAGATCGGAGAAATCCAGGTCTCCCAATCGATCTACTCCTTGAATAGACCTAATCTTTTCTTCAATGTGCTTCAATCGCTTGTCTTATTCAGTCTCGACCGGGATGACTGTAACAGAGTAATTGGGAAGCCCAAACGCGGGTCGTACGACCTGGTTGGGGTAAACAGGTACCGTAGGTGCAATCCGGTCATGCTGAAGAGGAAAATCTTGCTCATGAGGGTCATGTACAGGTAGTGGAACTTGATTAGAACAGTCGTATGTAGGAGGTGATGCTTGGTTGGGATGGCCATATGTGGGAAGTCGAGCTTGGACAGGATGACCATGTGTGGGAGGTGGAGCTTGGTCAGGATGACTATATGTGAGAGGTGGAGCTTGGTCGGGTAAGACCAAAGTACTTGGCATGGATTGATGAGGTGCTACGAGCGGGGGTGTTGCTTGAGAAGACGAGGTGGCTGCTTGGGGGTTTAGAAAAACCAAAATTTTCTCGAACCGGGAGGTCATGCCAGCCATGCTAGCATTCATGGGTGTATAGTATGTTTTAGCTGGATGATCTTCTCTTCGTATTCTTGAGGTGCCGGAGTTGTCAAATGTCGCATGGGTTCTGGGAAACCTGGTGGATGGCTATGATTTTGTTACTCCATTCATTCCTGTTGAACGAAACCGCGAGTGCGTATCGGGCTTATTCTTGCCAGATGTACCTAAATCATTCAAATACCATAGTACGAAGGATAAATACACAATTGACCATGCATGTTTTTTTTTCTTTTTTTAAAACAATTATGCATGTTCCGTTCATTCCATTCGTAGACTTTGTTGACATATACGACAAACGTTTTTTCAAACAGTAATCTAAAAGGAGTTGGCCAATCAAAGTCTAATTCTTAAGACGTTTCACACGACGGCGCAACTCGTTGAGTGCATTTGTCGCTTTCTCCTTGGTTCGAAGGAAGATCGGGGACATGCATTTCGATTTTTTTATATTTGTCTCGCCCTTCGTATGGACTTTTCAAGGGTGTCATTCAACTCAAATATTTTGCCCTCAGATTTCCCCAAGGTGCGATCCCGACTTCTCACTTCATTTCGCACACACCGTAACTCATTGCGGAGGCATTGGATCTCTTTCTTGGATCTAGAGTGTTCATTAGTCCAAGCAATACTTTGAATTTCCACTGTAGCTTTCATGATCGCGTAGATATCCTCGTGACATGATGGTGGTTGCTCGGGCCTATCCTCGATTATCTCCTTCGGGTTAAAAGGCGGATTTACGGGTGCCGAGTAGAACTTATGAACGTACTCCGCTGTCGCATGGTATTCATTTTCTTTTTCCATGGAGCCTTCCATCAGATTTATGAATTGTGGGACCCGGTTTCCCCAATCATCATTCACTTATCGAACTGAGTCTCGTAGCGAGTTTGCAATGTATGCTCGGTTGTGTCACCTGTATGCTCTTAGGGGTCCATGAATGTGCACCGAAATATCTTGTTATCCACTGAATTGTCGAATAACTCGGGAAGGGTAGGTGGTCATGGATCCTCGATGGATGAGAAGCGGAACTCCCTCAAAATTTTTGCATCTAAGGATCGTGGGACGGTGGATGGGTAACCATCTAGCCGTCCATAAAGTGTCCTTAGGCGTTAATTTTGAAATATAGATTTTCCAATCGAGGGCTTTCCATTTCTCACCTTCGAACACTGATCCACCTAACATTCTCGAGTTGACCCTTTTGTCACCTAAAAAGTTTGCCTGGGGAAATTTCATGCCAAATTCTTTTATATGGATTAAGAACTAAATCTTAAGTAAGACCGGTTTTGCTTTTAGTTCTCATTTCCCTTTGGTTTTTAAAATGTTTAGAGATGCAATGGTTTCAGCGAGCAATACCGTCACGAAACCCTTGCCTTCTATTACTTGGGTAACAACTTTGGCCATAGTTGAGTCGATGAGACCATTAGAAAAGGGGAATACGACTGTTCCCAAAACAAGTAAAATAAAAGCATGGCATATCCCCGGGTATTTTTTTTATGGGCAATTCGGCGCTCGATCCTATATACGAAAAGTTCAATAGATAAGCCATGACCCCCATTCAACCTGAGATCAGTGGACATTTTGTTTGTTGTGACTTTGAGCAGTTTGTCCAAGGTACTATCTTCGCCTATTTGATGGAGGTCGGATTGACCAATTCCACAATCTCAATCTACCCCTAGAACGAGTTGACGGTATTCTTTGTGCGTAAGTGTGAGTTCATTGTTGTTTATCACGAAGACAGCTCTTTTTACATCCCAAAAATAAATAAAAAAAGCATCGAGGAGAGCCTAGTTGATTTTGTAGTTTTCGAGCTCATGAACCTCGCCAATGTTCTCGTTCACGTACTTTTGATCCTCTTTCGTCATGGCTTTCCATATTCGGGCAATTTCGACCGTGGGGAGCTGAATGACCTTGGTGCGAGGACAGTGGTTTGTCTACTTCATCCCTACCAAAGATGATATGTGAAACGTCCTAAGGATACAAGACAAAATGAACGGAATTTACATTTTTTTTATAGAAAAATGCAATGCAAGTGCGAGAAAGTAAATGTCACTACTAAGTTATTACATTTACAGAGGTTTATGGAATACAAAAAGGCTCAATCCTATACATGTCATGATCTAGGGCTAAAACAAAACACGAGAAAAGGAACAAACACGAAACTGGTAGAAGGTTCAGCGCGGTGTGGAGCTTTTGTTCTAACGGGATGGAATTTCCCGGTCCTCTGAACCGGCGGAACCTCACCCCGTGTAGAGGATCATAGGCCCACTCCGATCATCGAGTTGAGTTTTTTAGGTGCGTGTCGGCGGTACAAACCGCTTTGGGCGCATTCCCCTACTAAATTCCATGAACTCTTAATATGCTCCAAGTCCGAGCGGGTAATAGTAAACAGCGTGGTGTGTGCAAAACGAGAATTTACATCATTTTGAATTATTACATTTACATTGCTTTTCGGACAAGCATGAGCAAACAATCAAAATAGATAGGTAAAAATATAACATGACAAAGCAAACATGACAAAACCTAAACCCTCTAAAACAATCTCAGCAAAGTCGCCAAATTGTTGGAAGTCAGATCCGACTTTCCCCGACCCTTTTTTGAAAAATATATTTTTTTTTCGTTTGAAAATGTCGGGTCTTGGCGAGCAACGGGTCCAGTCTAGCGGGGTCATCAACCGGACCGAAAAATGAAGAGTCGTCGCCACCGATTAATTAAAGGTTAATCGGAATCCTAAAATTTGACTAGGGTACATAGAGGTAACATACAAGGACTTGGAAAGGTCTACGTCTAGAGAATCGAGTTCGGGGGTTTGATTACGTCTTAAAAGTTCGAGAGCTCATAATCCGCCCTTTCGGTACTTTAGTTTGCTTTTGAAATTATTTTTTTACCAATTTACACAAATTGCCCGTTTTGATCATGTTTGGCCCAGAAAGATTACATGCATTTTCTTTAAATTAAACAAACCATGTCAAACATTTTTTTTATGAGTTAATTTTAAATAAATAAACAAGAGATGAAGAAAGTTAATCGTGCTCTAAAAACAATGTTAAACGTGTTAAAACATGCATGAATGATTTTGAAGATATTAAGCTCGTTGGACTAATTTATCACATTTTAAGAAGTTATAGGATGTCCAAAAATAATCTAGGGACCAAAATGCAATTTATTAAAATTTGAGTTGAATTGCAAAAATATTTCAAAAATTTCAGAAATGACCCTAAACCATTCTGGACTTATTCGTAACACTTGGTAAAGTTCCAAAATAACCCAAAAATTATTGTAGACTTATTTGTAACATTTTGAGAAGTCATGGAATGTCCAAAAAAAATTAGGAATCAAAAATGTAAATTTCAAAAAAATATAACTGAACTGAAATTTTTTTTTTAAAAAAATACAGAATTGACCCTAAACTATTCTGGATTTATTTGTAACACTTGGTAAAGTTCCAAAATAACCCTAAAATTATGCTAGACTTATTTGTAACATTTTTTAGAAGTCATGGAATGTCCAAAAAATTTTAGAAATTAAAAATCAAGCTGAATTTAAAAATAATCAAAATTTGCATAAATGACCCAAAATTTTCCGGTTTGGTTTAGAACACTCGACAAAGTCCCAGAATAATCCGAGAGTCCAAGGACCGAGTTGTAACCTTCATCAAAGTTTGGGAATGAGTTAAGCTTCCCCCTAACACTTTTCTCCTCCAATCACTCTTCTTATTCAATTCATTCAACCTTCCTTCCCCCATTCTCCCCCCGTAGCCTTCGCATGTCCATCTATTTATAGAACAATTTACACCTTATTCAATTAATATATATTTTTTTAATAATAAAAAATAAAAACGGTGGAAAATAAGAAACATGTCCATGTGTGGTCATGTTTCCACGTTGGAATATTTTTTTTTTAAATTAATTTTGTTTTAGTTTTCATATATATATATATATAAATATATGTGTGTGTGTGTATATACTATATATATTTTTCAATCTTAATTCCTCGCGTACAGTATTTTGACCCCGAACCAAAATCAAGTGTTTACATTTTGCCTGGCTTTAGGAGAACTGTTAGCTTGGTCGTTCATTCACCTTTTAGCTTAGGTCTTTGTTTTGCCTAGTTTAGGGGAAACTATTACCTTAGCGAGTCGATCGCCCCTCATTTTAGTTTTTCGTGGGAGAAGAACTGTTACCTTCTAAAGTTTGTTCTCAATCTTCTTTTTTCCTGATTGAGGAGACTGTTACCTTTGTTGGTTTGTCTGTCTATATGCGTTAGGTTCTATCTTTCGATGATTCGTCTGTTCTTTGGAACGTTTTTCGTTTTGGTTCGAGTGGTTATGCTTTATACGAAGTAATGGTTTATTTTATTGACATAATTTTTTGATTACAAGTTATAAATAAAACCTCCGTAAATGTTCGGAATTGAAAGGACGAGGTAGCCTTATACCGTCTATGTTTTCCAAGTAGTAGGACTCTGGTGCGGAGATCTTTACTTGTTTGTATGAGTCTTCCCACTTGGTTGAGAGTTTGTTGTGGTTGTCGAAATTTGTGAACAAATTCCTTCGCATAACCATCCCCCTCACGAAAAATTGGCGAGTGCTGACTTTTCTGTTGAAGTACCGAGCAGTCGTCAATCGCATTTTAGCATGTGCTTCATTTGACTGCCTTCACTTTACTTCAACAAGATCGAGGTATATAAGTCGCTCGATGTCCTTAGCTTCGGCATCAGAGTGTAAGATCCTATGGGTAGACACCGCTATTTTGGCAGGTGTCACTGCTTCAGATTCATACACTAGACTAAATGACGTTTCTCATGGTGCTGTTTTGAGTGTCGTTCTGATAGCCCATAGCACATTGTCCAGCTCATCTACCCAATTTCCTTTTAAGACTTGAACATTTTTCTTGAGTCCTGTCAGGACAACTTTATTGGCTGCTTCGACCTGTCCGTTGGTTTCGGGATGATGTATCGAGCTGAATCTGTGATCAATATGGTACTTTTCACAGAGCCATTTGAGTTCTTATCCCACGAATTGTGGGTCATTATCGCTTATGAGTATCTTGGGGATGCCAAATCGCGAAATTATGGTGATCTTTAAAATTTTGATCGCTTAAAATTCAGTTGTAGAGGCCAATACTTTCGCCTCTATCCACTTGGAGAAATAGTCGATCGCCACAATAATGTGGGTTCTTTGCCTAGTGCTAGGGGAAAGGGTCTTCTGGGTTGATGACTGCAAGCTTTCACTGGAGTTCCGATGAACCTGCAAGAAGAGGAACGCAATAGAGGGGGTTACTCTAGGTCTCACTCAGATGCTTAAATGAGTATACTGTGTGTATGAACTCTGATTGTTATGTAACATATATAAAGCATGAGTATTTATAAGGATGGAAGACCAAACTGTTATGGTAACCGAATATATCTTTAAATATTGTGATGTTGCAGATAAGGATAGCATATATTACGGTTATCACGTAATATTGCAGTTGCCTTATGTGATCTTTGTAAAATATGTGTCCGAGATATGTGGGACATCGTGGTTGTATATTCGGTGTCGGTTGTGAGACCAGAATTGAGAGGTTTGACTCTCTTGGTGAGCACTCTCATGGCAAGCAATGGGAGGTTTTGACCTTAGTCTATGGCGACCAGTAGGGACTTTGGCGACCACTTTAATTCCGGGTTTGACACTGGACCGCTTTATGGGTTTCAGCTTACCCTTAGTGTGTGTTGGCCGAGTCTTGAATGATTTGGGTTTCGTTTCTCTGAAATGTTATTGGGTCTTGGAATTCCGGTGAGCTTTATTCCGCATTGGGCCATCACTATCGATACCCAACTGGTGGGTTCTTAGTTCATCATGATGCTGCAGTTGAGAGATATAATGCTCGATTGTTAGCGATGCAATAGAAGAGAGAGAATTATCAGGAGATCACGATTTTCTTTATTATGGTTATAATAATTAACCTTGATGCATGATCTATATCATATGAATATATTACTATTTTCTTTATCAATTGTGAGTTACACAAATAGATTTACATTGAACAACCTGAATACTTAGTGGAGACCAAACTAATTTTGATCTACACTAACATTTGTGACACAATCTCCTCGAAGAAGGATCCTAATTATTAAAACAAGTCTAAGCACATAAATATCATATTCAATTATTAGAAGGATATGGTTACACAAAAAGTAATTAAAATGGAGTGTCTATCTAGAGATAAAATGGTTGTTGGCCTATTAATTAAAGCTTAAGAAATAAGTAGTTTGGTAGGCACGTATGATCTCCAAATGTGTATAGACTTTCATTTATATCTTTAGAGATAGTGCTCGTTGTTATTATTATCAATAACTTTT
The DNA here is from genome assembly GCA_946814005.1 of Chamaenerion angustifolium. Lineage (NCBI taxonomy): Eukaryota > Viridiplantae > Streptophyta > Magnoliopsida > Myrtales > Onagraceae > Chamaenerion > Chamaenerion angustifolium. The sequence continues at coordinate 7,417,733 of OX328270.1, forward strand.
GATACGCATGCATGTTCAGTTTGAATACTTGTATTAGTTGTGATACATCTATATCAAGTAGATCCTAGTTAGTTCTCCCATAAGGGTAACCGTTCTATGTGTGTTGGTGGTGTCACATAGAATGTGATGTGATTCTTGATTTGATATTCTCAAAAAGATAAAAAAGACCATTGAACTCAACATCATCATTTTCACGCAAAGTAACGAAGATAGTTAATTTGACTTTAATTTTGGGAACCTGGGTACGTGCAAAACGTCATTGATGTGATGAAAATATATATACGTTTTATGAGAGAGGAGAAGTGTTGACACGTTCCATACTGTCTGTGCCTGTTAATCGACTAAGAGTATTGACACGAGTTATGATCTATGTTTGTTCTAGTATTATTAGATCTATTCTCTTGTGTAAAGTGTTGAATGTACCATCACTAATTCAGCCAGAAACTTGATAGAGTATTGAGTTAATTACTTAAATGGTTGCACATGCTATCATTGTGCAGAATGGTTACAAATGTTTCAAAATGTGATTAATTGGTTTTGCTGATTGACTTAATAGTTATACATGTTTTTTACAATGTGATTAATTGGTTAATCCGTTAGTGAACCATTAAATTTTCTGTTAATTTCGCATGCGCGTAACACGTGACCCTTATTTCACTAATTTACAATATTTGAAAAGACTTTTATGCCCTTATGTCACTTTCACTAGTCTCCCACTATTTCCCCCTATTTACCTTGCTCCAGAAATCAAATTGGTTTATGAAGACAATGAGTTGATTTAGATGGAGGCGAAGAGGATGAGGGAGTTGATGCTCCTGTGGTGTGGTATCCAAAACCACACCGCTTCTAGGTTTAGCTCTCGCTAATTTCGGGTCTTCAAATTGTTGATTTTGAATTTTTCGTTGCTTCTGTGATCTCTACATCTGGGCCTTGCTCAGTTTTGCTGTCCGTGCAAGATAGGGTTGGGACTTTAATCCCCGAATAGGATTCTGTTGACCTGTGGTTAAACTGCCACCACACTTTCCTCGTACCCGCGTCAATTCAGCTTGGTAAAGCTTAGTAGAGACCTATATAGAGTGTGTGTTTTGGTATTATTTTGTTTCCATTGACAGTACAAATACCATTTTCTTCCATATGATGAACACCAATTTACCTTTGCAATCGATGAGGTGAAGCTCTGAGAACTGCTTAGATCAACAGCCTGAAATATTGCAAAGGTAAAAACACATTAACTATCTCTTTTTCAATCATTGCGACTGTTTGTTCTTTGAGGAAGGAAGAGTAGAATCAATGTTTTAGATGACATAGAAAGTTTGCTGCTCAGCTTAATCATAAAATAAAGAGAACAAATAAATCGGTAAGAAATCTGGTAACATTTTCCCATAATGATGAGCATCAATGAAAGAGGTTACTCTTGATCGGGATTGTTATGCTTTTAGTCTAATCTTGATGTTTGTAGTTCTTGATAGAGGATTTTAGAACTATTACAACAAAATACTGAGTATGTTGAGCAGAGAAAATGACCTCAAGAGCTTTGCAAATACTGTCCAGCTCTAGACGGTAAAGGATCTTCTCAGAAGTGGTGACAATCTCAATCATGCCCAAGCAAGTCTTGCTGCCACGTTCAAACACCTAAAATGTTCCGTGATTTGATGTTGAACTTGTTCTAGATGTTTTGTTGTAAATGGATGTTTCTGTGAACCTTGTTGTTCTGGATGTTTTGTTATAAATGGGATGTTTATATGAACGTTGGAAAGAAATGGGTTAGTTCATGTTGTCACGACATTTTATCCATTTAATCAAATTTATATGAAACATACTTAACTATTTAATCACATACTACGCTTACAAGTTCACCTATTAACCACATTTTAAGAAAACATACGTAACCATTTAATTATATTACAAGGAAACATATGTAATCATTTAATCACATTCTATGATAACACATGCATTGTCAATGTATAGCTCAGGGGCGATTATCTTCCTCTGATGAGCCCAAACTGGACCACTCGATGACATAATGCCCTCCTTTAGGAGAGGACCTCGGTCTTTGGATAGATAGGACGGTTTCCCGAGGCTCAGTGATGTGCATAGGCTCAGTTCTTTCACCACTTCCATGTCTAGAAAACAAAAAAGATGTATATTCCCCACTAAATACATAAACATTGGCTCTGCAACCAACAGACAAAGGGAGGACACATTGTAGGATAAAGTTCAACATGTAGGACCAAAATTTGAGAGGGACCATCTAACTTGTCTATGTTCCAAATTGTAGGAATAGTTCAATTTCATCAATCAACCAAAATTTATCATGGTTAGGTTACATCAGATGAATCCAGTGAGTGAATAAGGTTGAACTTCAGAAGAGATAGATATTTCATTGGTCTAAATAGCTAAGCCAAACTAATCAAAACTCAGAATGAAGCATGAATTCATGCCCCGATCAAGAAAAGATACCAAAAATCAGGATGAACTACCGTATTGATTTCTCCAGTATTATCCTTGTCGGATGGTGGATGATTCGATAGCAACAACATCACATTTGCTTCCTTCTAGATTTTTTTTTTCATGTCGGGGATGTTGCCGACCAGAAGTGTCGGAGGCGGCCCTCCAACTCCTTGCTTGCGCAGCTTCGACCTCAGCCTCTTGGGCTTCCACACCAGAGCATGACAAAGCTCAATAGCCACCAACACCGATCCTCCCACAACAACAGCGACGATCACCTCGAATGTGGTCGTCATTGATGGAAGTCTGTGTTTCTCTTTTGCTTCTTGGAGAATAGAGATGGTGATGACGGCGAAATTCCAGACGCAGACCCATAACACGATTTAGTGAAATGGATAGTTTAAAAACATATCAAAGAGGAGGGAGGGGTGGAGGAGAAAACCTTCATGTATTCCTGGTGTTCTTGTTCTTCATGTGGTGGATTCGTGGTGATCTTATGATTTTTCTGTTAATAGGGTTTATGGTTAATAAACCAATTAAAGAGGGGTAATATTGTCATTTCATATGTTAGAATAGTGATTAACGGTGATTTTTTACGATGAACAGTAGAAAAAACAATTAGTCACATTTTGAAACATGTGTATTCTTAACAATGATCAAACATGTGTAACCAATTAAGTAATTAACCCTAGAATATTTATAATCTTAGTTTGTTCCGTATGAGTGACTTGGTCTTGGAGGGCACACTAGAAAATAAAATTCAATTGGGTCGATAAAATCGTGAAAAGTGGATGATCATTACAAAAAAAAATTAAAAAATAGATTGTACTCACTAGATTCACTAGATGATCATCAAATATGACATTGGTTATAGCTGTGGATGCAATTTAATAGTTCTATGAGATCATTCATTATAAGATTGAAAGAGATGTCACATGATATCGGATGGTAACACGTTATCGAAAATAATTGGATTCCAAGAGTACTCCTAACATATGTGTAACATTTGCTCGTTATGATTACACACTGCATAATTATTTCCTTACATGAGACAACTACATTATGAGATGACTACTAAAGAGCATTCTGCGAAACTCGACACAGTGTAACATACTGTTATACACTACAGGAAACTCGAGCATCAACGTTAGTGAAAAATCGTTGTTAAAGGCATAAATACTGTTGTTAACTTTTAGCAACGACGAGATCTTCGTGACGGTAGCCCCCATCGTTAAAGGTTTATAGGTCGACAATTTGTCGTTGTCAAAGGCTTGCCGCTGTTAACATGACACTCCCCACTTCTGCTTTACATCGGCATCAAACTGTTGTTAAACACATATGAAAGGCGACAACGCCTTGCCGATGTTATAGATTACTTTTAGTGATGACAACTGTTTGTCGATTTTTGGAACGATTTTTGGACGATTTTTTTTATGTGATTTTTTTGGACGATTTTTTATTATTTTCGTTCATCCATGACTCCTTCATCCATGTTTGCCTTGGCACTTCATCCACCATGGCTTCATCCTTCAATCTCACTTTGGTTCATCCAGGGTCGATTTCTTCTCAGCAATTCATCCATGGATTCTTCATCGGAGAACCAGCAGCTTGAAGGTAACATCCATGGAGCTTACTTCGGTTCGCCTCTTGAAGGGAAGCTTCAGCTTGAAGGTAACATCCATGGCTTCAACCATCAAGCTCACTTCACTTCGGAGAACCAGCTCCAACTTCAGTTTTCCAGCGACTTGAAGGTGGAAGTTTGTAGCTTGAAGTTTCCAGCAGCTTCGGTTTCCAACAACTTCGGTTTTCCAGCAGCTTCACCTTTGGTTTTCAAGCTTGAAGGTTGGGTGAGGGAAATCCAGCAGCTTGAAGGTTAAAGTGATGTGAAATAACAAGAGGATGATGGTGATGGTGAGAGAAGAAGAGCGGGAAAAAAATTTGAAAATTTGATTTTTTTTACAACAACAATATTCGTCACTAAATAATCAATTTTACAAAAACAATAGTCGTCACTGAATGACTATACTAATGTCGACAATATATTGACACACAAACATATTCTTACATTTTTCCGGTAATTATGTTTTAATGACGACAATATTTATTAGTTACGACATATATCCATTGTTGTTATAACTATATTTACGACCAAACGTTTTGCATTTAAATATGTATATTTACAACGGAAAAGTCATCTTCTACTGATACACATTCATCCATGTAAAAACTAAAGTGACGACAAAAATTAACACTAAATGTATCTTATAACAGTGGAAAATATATTGTGCCTAATAAGTAATAATAACGATAACAAAAACTGTCAACACAATATACATATATTCAACTACAACTGTTAGCGTCAACACGAAAGTTTCGCCGTTGTTGCAACAGATTGTTGTAGTGATAAGAACCGGTCATGAAAAGTGTTTATGGGGTAAGGGAAAGACCGTACAATCCGAAAATCCAGTAAAAACTGAATCGGACTGAACTGAAAAAAAAAAAAACTTATTCTAAAATGTACGGTTTGGTTTATAGTTAGATTTTTTTAGTTTGATTCAAATTTTTAAACTGTTCGATCTACGAATCTAAAAGACTGTCGGGTCGGGTCCGACCGTTAATACGTATATAATTTTATATATTATATTAATTAATACTAATTAATATAGTTAATCAATGAATACGAACTATTATAATTCAGTTATTCAATAGTTATTTTAGTTGTTTAATCGATTTAGTAGAAAATTATATAAACATTGTTAAATCGAATTATTTTGTTGTTTAATTTGATTTTGAATACTAATTATTTTGGTTTTGGATATATATATTTTGGTTTTTCGGTTTAAACTGAAAAATCGTTATGAAAATTCAAATGTACAATTTATTTTTCATTATACAGTCTTTTAGTCATACTTTTTTTGGGGGGAAATTCGGCCCAAAAATGTAGATACCTGACCGAAATAGTAAAAATAATTGGATTGACCCTATCAGGTTTCAACCCCTAATGAGTGTTATATAATATTAGAAAAATTTAGAAACCTAAGTGAACATTCCCTAGGAAGAGCAACAATTTAGTAACTCTAATCATCACTACTCACGCAATAGTAGATGTTGAGGATATTTGTGGAGACTTTTGAGAATCGTTTGACATATTGTGGTGCTACATTATGAGCGAGATAGATATATAATAATAAATAAATCTAAATAAATATATTTATGTGCGTTAAAAAATAATTAATACTATTTAAGGGTTAAATACGACATTGCCCACTAAAGTTTACGGCAATTTTAATTTTCCTTTAAATTTTAAAGTATCTCCTAATGTTTGATAATAAAAAACTGAAAGAGCGTCTCTGAATTAGGGGTGATAAAAATAACTGATTGGATCGAATTCCCGACAAGACCGATCCACGACCAATCCGACTAGGACCGAGCCCAACTAGGCATGAGACCAAGCGGAGGATTTTTTTTTCTACAAGGTCGGGCTCGCTCTCGGTCTCAGACATTTTTCCCGAAAGCCCGAATAGGACTGATCCGACCTTGAAGAAAACCCTAGAAATTCATGGTGTAACCCTTGAAGCACTAAGCTAGTAATTCATGACCTTTAAGCATTCAACAACTCTTGGATGAGTCCCATAAGGGAAGTGCGAGAGAAGACGAGAAGCGAGCGTGTTCAAGACCAAAACTTCGGTGATTTTTTTAGCCTACCCAGTTGATTTTTTTTACCTAAAATTTTGGTCCAAGACCGAGACCTGCTCGAGTCAAGCAAGGCCGACACGAACGGGCTTTTTGGGCCAAAGTCAGTCTCGGTCCTGCCTCTAAGACTGACTTGACCCACTCATGATCAGTCATACTGTCAATCATAGGTATGTGGAGATTTTTTATCATTTCCAAACATTATGGAGAACTTTAAATTTAATGGAAAAATTTAAAATCGGCGTAAACTTTAAGGGCAATGTCATATTTTACACTACTATTTAATGATACTGAATTTTCTTATACGATTTAAAATTCAAAATCGTTAATTGTATCACGTAACGAAAGATTACAACTCTTGAGTCCAAAAGATCTAGAAATAATTTAAAGTCAGAATTGTCGATTTCACATTGTGTTATCATCTAACTTAATAAAGCTAAAATATATTTAATAAAGCTAAAATATATTTTTATATAGATTATATTAAATAAAGAATAGAAACCCGAAAGAAAATAGGAAGGCCGAGACCTTCTCAACAGGCCCAATAGTTGTTATTAGCACAGCAGAAGGCCCAATGTATGGATGGACAACTGGACAAGTGAGCCCTAATAACAGCTGCTTGTTTATGTTGTGATTATATGTTAATCGAATTCGTTAATTAATTTATAAAAAAATGCGGATTCTATTCTTTACAACTCCTAACTTTTTACAATTTTTTTTAATATAATATATTATGTTGGGTATTAATCCGACATCTGCTGACCCGGTGTAAAGATCTAACCCGACATAAGGGCGTCACCTCGCTCCCAAATCCAGTGTATCTATTGCAGGGCAGCAACACTTCAAAGTCACGACCTGGGATGACGCTATAGAGGCGCAACACCTAGGCACGTCATAGAGGTGCGCCCAATTGGAAGCCCGTGTTCCCTTACTCCTCCTACAACACAATGCTCTAGGTCGGACAGAGGGTAATGGGGAACAGTAGTGCGAGATAAGGATCCAAAAAACAAGGGCACTATGCGCAGTGCACAAGGGCACTATGCGCAGGACACCAGGCAACACGGAACTCGAGACATAACCATGGTCAGTCAACTAGAGGACACATGGGATGACCATGGTCAGAGTTGAGCTCCATTCAGGTTGGAGGTGAGGGTTCCTACCAGTAAACGTGATTCAACATCTGACACCGTCTGTGGGAACCCTTAAGCAAATTAGTCATGGCTCCGCCCAACACTAGAGCAAAGAGTAACCAAGACGAAGCTACGAAAAATGACTACCTCCAGAGTCCTTAGCGTACTTACCGCCAACAGCCCGACGACCGGAGGGGTAGAACTCCCAGCTACTAGCCTACCAAGCGCCGCCCAGACCCCAACCAGCGGCGGCGGTCGAACCTGAGGTGCACAAACCATCCGAGTTAGCAATAGCATCCTTAGGTAAGGCGCCGCCCCAGGTGGAGACAGACTCGGAGGCACTCCTAACGCTTGCCTTCATTGCAGCTGTGGACGAGATCATTGCACGCAACATCCGAAAAGCCTTGCAGAAAGGCCCCCCCTCGAGCAGAGGAAGCGACGTCCCGACATCACCCTCATAAGGCGTCGCCCCGGAGCTCCCAGCCTCCCTTGAGCGCCGCCTCACGTTCTTCAGAGGCGACAATGACTCATCCCCCTCGCACAATGACCAAGGAGGAAATTGAGGAGCTTATCGTCCTGAAAGTTAAAGAACAAAAGAGTTGGATCATGCGTATCCTTCGAGACAGGGCATCACATCCAATAGCTCCTGAAATACTGGCGGTGACCGTGCCAAAGCACGTGCAGACCCAGCGAAGGAATAGAAGAAATAGCCTAGGGATGGAGGAGGTTGCCCAAGGAATCGAAGAAAGAAATCCACGAATGCAAGAGGCCCGAGCACCACCCAGTGTCGGACGTCGGATCCGACTTTCTCCGAACCTTTTTTGAAAAATTTGTTTTATTTTCGTTTGAAAATGTCAGGTCTTGGCGAGCGACGGGTCCGTTCGAGCGGGGTCATCAACCGGACCGATCAAAAATTCAATGGTCGTTGTCGTTATTGACGCCAAGGTAATAACCTCTACCCCTGGTGAAGCATTCGATTGCAATCAATATGAATCGATGATCATTGGACGCCTTTGGGAAAATTATGTTGATTACATAGATGCCCTACATTGAGAAAGACCATAGGGAAGTCATGGGATAGAGCTCGTGCAGTGGCGCGTGGATTTGGTCCGCGTACACTTGACATAGGTGATATTGTTGGACATGTTCTATACAATCAACCGTCATGGTGAACCAAAATTACCCAAGTCTCGCACGTTCATGTGTGGGTCTCAACAACCTTCATGAATTTATTCCATTAGATGCTCAGCTTCTCTAGCATTCACGTATCTCAAATGGGTATAATCGGGTCATTGGGAAATTAATTGCAAGCCATTCCTCGTATGACCATTCATACATTTTCTTGGGGTGTTGTCTGGGAACTCTGCGCCAGATATCTTTTTATATCAGTGATTCATGGTTGACCATCTGATTCTTTGATTGTACAACAATAGGCTGAAACCTCTTTGATTTTGATCTCCATTAGCAGTTTTTGGTTTCCGGGAGAAATTTTACTCATAGGTGCGAGCATTGCCAAATTGTTTTGTACGCAAGAACGCAAATAAGAGCACTAGGTGATCGCTGACCTGCTTCTCTTCTTCGTAGCTTTCATCCCCGTGGTGACGACGTTGTTGGCGTCGTCACCACGGGTTGTCCCTCCATGGGTTTCTCAATCTTTCGGGGAATCCAATCAATTTGAAGTACTTTGCCTTGCTGTAAATAAACTTTCCGTAGTGGCTACATTTCATGTCTTTCCGATCGACGCCGCCAACAATGGCGTCTCTCAACATCGACAACGACGTTTCCCCTGTTATTAACAACAACGTCTTCCCGTGTCAACAATGGCGTCTCATTTGTAGGAGTCAACAACGACGTATGTCCCGTGTCAACAATGGAGTCTCCTCTGCAGGAGTCGACAACGGTGTCTGTCCCGTGTCAACATTGGGGATTCTTATGCAGGAGTCAACAACGACACCTGCCCTATGTCAACAATGTGTCTCCTCATCTCTATTTAAGACGTCTCTGCTTCAGTTCGATCAAACGACATGGAGTTGTTTTTCTCATCTCATTTACTTTGTAAAACGGTCTTCCCTTTTCTGGTGGTCGAATGTGGTCTGGTTGCGTGGGTTAGTTTGACTCTGATTGCCACTTCCTCTGAGCGAGGTGTAACATAGAAGACATACTCAATTCTGATGATGAGAACCTTGGCGTCATTCCTTGTCGCGGTACCCATTACTTGTCTCTGGTCCCTTCCTTGATAAGTCGATTCTACCTCAGGTAACAGATTTTTCTCAACGTATCGTTTTTCCTGATCATACTCCTCACTCAGTGCATTCAGGAATTAATAAAATTTGGTATCTGCTTGATTTTGTGTTCCAAATTGCAATGTCGTCTGAGCCAACGGATCCTTCGTCGTAATGTATAGAGTTAGATTCGGCAAGGGTGCCCCCATTACCGAGAGGACGGACGAAAAGGCATGAGGGAGCTTCATCGAGCAGAGCTCCACTGGTGATACCGGTTGAAAATAAGCCCGAAAAACCCTTGTGAACATCAACGTCATCGGGTTGGATCACTTGTGGTAGGCCTGGGATGAAACAACAATGTCCTTGAACTTTCGGCTAAACGTTTCCTCTGAGCGACTTCATAATCTTTGAAATTATGACGAAAACCCAGTCCTAAAAGTGTATTTGTCCTTCCAGGTGTTGGAAGGTCATATGTGAGAGGTGGACCTTGGTCAGGATGGCCATATGTGAGAGGTGGAGCTTCGTCAGGATGCCAAAAGTGTGTGACATGGATTGATGAGGTGCCACGACAGTAGTGTTCCTTGGGAAGATGAGGTCAGGGATACTGTGGTAGTAACGACCTGGACCTTAAAAAAGCAAAAATCCGCTCGACCTAGGAGGCCATGTCAACGATTGACTGCACTGTGCGGGAACTCATGGCGTGCATGGTCTATTCAAGTTGGATGATTCTCTCCTCGTGTTCTTGAGGTGCTGGAGTCGTCGAATGTCACGTGGGTTCCCGAAAACCTAAATCTGAAATACTGTAGTAAGAATGACAAATATACAATTGATCATGCATGATTGGTTTTGAAAATTCTGCATGTTCCATTCATTCCATTCGTAGACTTTGATTGCATGTATGGAAAAAGTTTTTAAAAATACTTTTAAAGGATTTGGCCAATCGAAATCTAGTCCTTAAGACGTTTCACAAGACGACGCAACTCGTTGAGTGCATTTGTTGCTTGTTCCTTAATTCGAACGAAGATCGAGGACATGCATTTTGAAAATCTTTTTATTTGCCTCGTCCTTCGTCTGAATTATTCAAGGGTGTCATTCTACTCAACTATGTTGCCCCCACATTTTTTCAAGGTGCCCCCACATTGCTATAATGACAGTGGTTGTTCGGGTCTATCCTCGATTATCTCCTTCGGGTTGAAAGACGCACTTGCAGGTGCCGAATGGAACGTGTGAATGTATTCCTTTGTTGTTAATCATGCGAACGCTTTTTCCACATTCCAGAAATCAAACAAGGCATCAAGGAGAACTCTGTTGAATTTGTAATTTGCGAGCTCGCGAACCTCGCCAATCTTCTTATTTATGTATTTCTGATTCTCTTTTATCATGGCTTTCCATATTCGGGCAATTTTGACCTTAATGTGAAGGCAATTGATTTTGTTTTTTGCTTCATCCTTACTAAAGATGGTGCGTGAAATGTCCTAAGGATACAAGATAGAATGAACGGAACTTACTTTTTTTTTTTGAAAAATGCAATGCAAGTTCGAGAATGTAAATTTCAATAGTAAAGTTCGTATTACATTTACAACACTCTAGAATATATTATACAAAAGACCCAATCATATACATGTCATGATCTAGGGCCAAAAGAAAACACATTTACATAATGGTCTGAACTCCTATTTGCAGTTATTGGTCTGACTTATAATTCACGACAGTTGGGCTGTATTTTCTTCATGAATTGTGGGCCAATCTCATATCCAAATACTTGGGCCGAAAAATGGAAATACACACAAAACTAGTAAAGGTTAAACACGGTGTGGAGCTTTTGTTCTAAATAGATGGAATTTCTAGGTCCTCTGAACCAGCGGAACCTCACTCCCTAAAGAGGATCACAGGGTCATTCTGATCATCGAGTTGAATTGTTTGGGTGCGTGCCGGCGGTCCAAACCGCTCCGGGCGCATTCCCCTACTAAACTCTCTAAGCTCTTAATGTGCTCTAGGTCTGAGTAGGTAATGGTAACCATCACGTGGTGTGTGCAAAACAAGAATTAATTATTATTTGTTTTTACTTGTTACAATTGCATCGCCTTTTGGACAGAATTTGAAACTACAAGCATGAGCAAACGGTCAAAACGAATATGGAAAAAATATAATATGGCAAAGCAAACATGACAAAGCGTAAACCCTCTAAAAGATATCCCCAGCAGAGTCACCAAATTGTCGGATGTCGGATCTGACTTTCTCCGACCCTTTTTGAAAAATATTTTTAATTTTCGTTTGAAGATGTCAGGTCTTGGCGAGCGACGAGTCCGGTCGAGCGGGGTCATCAATCGGACCGAAAAAATGAAAGAGTCGCAACCGATTAATTAAAGACTAATCGGAATCCTAAAATTTTGCTTAGGGTACATGGAGTTAGCATCCTTGGGCTTAGAAAGGTCTACGTTCAGAGAATCGAGTTCGGGGGTTTGATTACGTCTTAAAAGCTCGCGAGCTCATAATCCGCCCTTTCGGTACTTTAGTTTGATTTTGATTTTTTTTTCAATTTACCTGAATTGCCCGTTTTGATCATGCTTGGCCCAAAAAGACTACATGCATTTTCTTTAAATTAAACAAACCATGTACACACATTTTTTTTGAGTTAATTTCAGATAAACAAGAGAGAACTAAAGTTAATTGTGCTCGAAAAAAAATGGTTTAACTCTTGAGCCATTCTAAACGTGTAAAAACATGAACGAATGATTTTTGAAGATATTAAGCTCGTTGGACTAATTTGTCCCATTTTGAGAAGTTATAGGATGTCCAAAAAAATCTAGGGACCAAATGCAATTTATCAAAATTTGAGCTGATTTAGAAAAATATTTCGAAAATTGCAGAAATGACCCTAAACTATTCAAGACTTATTCGCAACACTTGGTAAAGCTCCAAAATAACCCGAAAATTATTCTGGACTTATTTGTAACATTTTGAGAAATCATGTAATGTCTAGAAAAGTTTAGAAATCAAAATGTATTTTTTTTTAAAAACGAGCTGAATTGAGAAAAAATTCAAAAATTGCACAAATGACCCAAAACTTTTCTGGTTTGGTTTATAACACTCGATAAAGTCCCAGAAATGACCCGAGAGTCCAAGGACCGAGTTGTAACCTTCATCAAAGTTTGGGATGGACCTAAGTCATTTTTGAAAACATTTTTTTACATATACATATACATAATATATAGATACATATATATTGTACATATAGATAGATAGATAACATATACATAATATATATATATATATATATATATATATATACATATATATTATTACATAGACATAATATAAATATATATTATACATATAGATAAATAGATAACATATACATAATATATATATTATACATAGACATATATATAGTATTACATAGACATAATATAAATATATATATATATATATACATATATATTAACAAGTATATTATACATAAATATATAATATATGTATATAAACTCTCAATTTTATTTCACGTTTAGAAAATACAAATATGATATTGAATATGAGAGAAATATACCTAACTCATTGGAGTTTAAAATACCGTACGAGAAACCGAGAATGATAATCACCGATATTTTTCACTTTTTTTTTCACTCTTTCTATTCTCTCATTTCTTTCTTAAACACTACATTCTTCAACTTCACCCCACCCCCCTTGAAGCCTACGACACTTCCCCGTTTATACAGAATTTGCATCTTATTTTTTTATTTTTGTTTTAAATAATAAAAAAGACCAACTTGTACAAAAGAGGAATATGGCAATGTTCCACATTCAGATATTTTTTTAATTTAAAAATTTATTTTTTAAAAAAAAACATTTTTATTTTAGTATTGATTTCTCTTGGCTCGATTCCTTGCGTACGGTATTTTGACCATGAGCCAAAATCAGGTGTTTACACCCAGCGAAGGCGTCGCATGAACAACGCCGCCCCTTCCTTGCGTGCCCTGCTCGCGATGTGTACGAAACATCGTATACTCCTCTGAACAGGGACGTGTCCATGGTACTGACAGAAATGGAGAAGAAAGACTTGACAACGCCTCCCGCCCCAAAGAAGAATGGTGTGACCATGGGCCATGACTTGAGCAAGTACTGTCGCTATCATCGATGTAAAGGCCACGACACTGATGACTATTATACCCTGAAGAAGGATATAGAAAGGTTAATCCAGCAGAGCTACCTGAAAAACTTCATGGCGTGTCAAGAGAGCAGTCGGAGCCCTCGCAGAGAAAGGAGGGCGTCGCCAAAAAGAGGATTTGAATCGTCAAAGGGCAGGCACAGAAATGTCAACGTTATTAGCGGAGGTTGTGTAGTAGGAGGGGAGACGGGCAGCGCTCGGGAGGTGTATGCGACACAGCTCTCAGGAACGGAAAAAGCAGGAAAGCGTTCCAGGGAGGAAGACGACGTCACCATCTCCTTCTCAGAATCTGAAATGCGGCATGTGCCCACACGAAGATGCGTTGGTCATCACTATAGGCATTGACATCTACACGGTGAAAAGAGTGTTGATAGACTCGGGGAGCTCCACCGATGTTCTCTTCTTAGAGGCGTTGCAGAAGATGGGAAAGTTGGTAAAAGACTTGAAGAAGGTAAACTCCCCCCTGGTGGGATTTGCATCAAATGCCACATACCCAGTAGGGGCCATCAACCTACCCGTATAAATTAGTGACGACTGGAAGTTACGAAGATTTGACATCACTTTCATTGTGGTGGACACCCCAACATCATACAATGTGATACTGGGATGCTCCATGCTCAACCCGCACAGGATGGTGCACTATACCTATCACCAGATGCTGAAAATCCCAACCCCTCATGGCATAGGGGTGATGAGAGGTGATCAGCCTGTGGCGCGCACCTGTTATGTACATGCGACGCGCCATCACGTATTAAAGAAAAAAGAAACGCTCGTCATTCAAATAGAAGAGGACCCAAAGGAAGAAAGGAGCCGCCCCAAGCTAGTTGAAGGAATGAAAAAGGTCCAGATCAAAGGACCGGAAAAGACCGTCCAGATTGGAGTGGCGCTACCACCAGGAGAGGAAGAGGCATTCTTAATGCTCCTTGTAGAATTCAAGGAATTGTTCGCTTGGAAACCAAGTGACATGCCCTTTATAATTCGAGAAGTGATCACCCATGAGCTTAGTATCGACCAGAGCATCTGGCCGATCGCCCAAAAGAGGTGCGTCGTAGGAGAAGAGAAATCTGTTGCCATCCGCCAAGAGGTAGGCAAGTTGATCGAGGCAAATTTTGTGAAGGAAATCTGATTCCATACATGGGTAGAAAACCCGGTCTTGGTTAAGAAAAATAATGGCAAATGGAGGATGTGCATTAACTTCAGGGACCTTAACAAGGCATGCCCTAAGGACTCTTATCCTCTACCTCACATCGATCAGCTGGTCGACGCCACGTCTGGCCACGAGCTCCTAAGCTTCATGGATGCTTACTCTGGATACAATAAAATCCAGATGGTGGAGGGCGACGTGCAACACACTCTTTTTATGCTGATGGTGATATCTATCACTACACGGTCATGCCATTTGGGATGATCAATGCGGGCGCCCCCAACCAAAGGATGGTGACCAAGCTGTTTGCAAGGATGATCGGCAACACAATAGAAGCTTATGTCAACGACATGCTGGTAAAGTCGATCAAGAGCATCGACCACGTGGAAGACCTAAGGAAGACTTCCGAGTCTATGCCCCTTCATCAGGGGCGCCTCAACCCCGAAAAATGCGCCTTTGAAGTCCACTCATGAATGTTTCTAGGCTACATGGTGAGCCAAAGAGGGATCGAGGTGAATCCGGAAAAACTGGAGGCAATCGAGGTGATGAAGAGCCCGACATGCCACAGGGAGGTGCAGCGCCTGAATGGAAGATTAGTGGCGCTCAGCCGTTTCTTGGCTAAGTCCATAGAAAAGTCACTACCATTTTTCCAGGTCCTGTGCGCCAACAAGAAGTTTGAATAGAAGGCTGAGTGTGAAAATGCATTCCAAGACTTTAAGCAACACCTCAGGACACTCCCAGCACTGGTAAAGCCCTCAAGAGGCGACACGCTTTTTCTTTACTTAAGCATCAGTCCTGTAGCAGTCAGCTGTGTCCAAGTAAATGAGTTACAAAAGAGACAGGTTCCAGTCTACTATGTTTCCAAAGTTCTCACAAAGTCTTACATGAATTACATCAAATTTTAGAAGTACCTTTATGCGTTAACGGTTTCGGCCAGGAAACTCCGCCAGATCACCGTCTTTACAAATCAACCTTTAAAACAGTTCCTGCAAAAAACAGACACCTCGGGAAGAATGATAAAATGGGCAATTGAACTCGGTGAATTCCGAATTAACTTCGCCGCAAGAACGACAATAAAGGGTCAAGCCTTGGATGACTTCATTGTTGAGTTAACCTGCCCGACGGAGGCGCCGCTTGAAACAAAGGAATTGGAAAAACCATGGAAGCTACATACTGATGGGTCTTCATTTGTTGATGGTTCGGGGCGGGACTCGTCCTAAGCTCACCAGATGGCGGCGTCCCTTTTCGTTATGCATTAGTGTTGACCTTCAAGGCCACTAATAACGAAGCTGAATATGAAGCGTTAATCGCCGGTTTAAGACTGAAAAGGGAGTAGACGCTGCCCAACTACACGTCTACTGCGACACTCAACTGGTGGTAAACTAGGTCAGAGGAGAGTACACTGTGAAGGGGGAGAAGATGAACCTGAAAGAGGGAAAGGCCTTGGTGGAATGGTTTGACAGTTTCAAAATTGAAGTCATACCACGAGAATCAAACCAAGAAGCGCACACCCTAAGCAAGTTTGCTTGGCAGGCGCCGCCTTTGGAGGTACACTTTGTGGAAAGTATCAGAGAAAAGACAGGCTAGGAGTGCGCGAATATTGACAAAGTGGTCGATTGGGCGACTCATATCCGCACCTACTTAGAATTAGGGAATTAACGGAAGATGAAGCTCATCTAAGATGAATTGTGAGAGTCGCGTCAAATTACAAAGTAATCTATGGGACGCTCTACATAAAGGGATTTTCATTGCCCTACCTCTGGTGCGTCACCCAACCTAAACCAACACCATCCTAAGGGAGGTGCACGAAAGATACACCGCCTGCCATGAGGGCACAAAATCTATTGTTCGGAAAATTCTCAACCAATGCTATTATTGGCCCACCATGAATAAATAGGTGGCCGACATAATGTTAAAGTGCGAATCCTATCAGAGGTATGGACCAAAGTTGGCGCGCCACCCTTCAAATCTTACAAGTATTAGCGTCACATGGCCATTCGCGCAATGGGGGATCGACCTAGTAGGACCTTTGCCTAAGTCGAAGCAACACTCCTACATATTAGTGGTCCTCAACCACTTTTCGAAATGGATCGAGGCAAACGCATTGGCATCCACAACAGAGTTCCATGTGATAAAGTTCCTCAAGTCAAGAATCATTTCCTGGTACGGGATCCCGAGCATCCTAGTAAGTGACAATGACCCACAATTTGCAGGAAAATAACTAAAATGGTTCTGTGAGGAACTATGATCGAGCATAGACACGCCTCGGTCAAACATGCACAAGCCAATAGACAAGTTGAAGCAGCAAACAAGACTATCCTAGACGGATTAAAGAAAAGAGTCGACGCCCTAGGAGGAAAATGGATAGAGGAGCTGGAAAACGTACCCTGGGCATTACAAACCACACCCAAGACAGACACAGGGGAGACACCTTTTTCACTCGTCCATGGATTAGAAGTCATTGCTCCAGCCGAAATAGCTGTCTCGTCTCATAGAGTCACAAATTTTGAAGCAATGACTAATGATGAACAAAGGAGATAAGAAATAGATATGGTGGATCAAATAAGATGGGCATCATACCATTTGCAAGCCAAGATGCGTCTCGCAAAAACACGATACTACAACAGGCGAGTCTCATCTCGCCAGTTTTTCGTAGGGGAAAGGGTATGGAGAAGAAATGAATTCTCGCTACAAGATCGGAAGAATAAGTTATCACCAAAATGAGAAGGACCTATAAGGTCATTGCTATACTCCACCCAAATGCATATATTATAGAAGACGCAGATGGGAAAATGTTGAAAAATACTTTCAATGCGGAGCATTTGAAATTTTTTTATGCTTAATATGTTAATGGCGCCGCCTATTCAAAAGTTCATGGTTAATGGCGTCGCATATTCAAAAGTTCATGTGTAGGGTTCATTTTACCCATGTCTTAATGACAAAAAGCTTAAGTCTAAAAAAATGAATGCAGAAGGCAACTACAAATGTAATGGTGCCGCTATTACCAAAAACGAAATATCGAGTAAAAAGAAGTCAACATATATTTAAAAGGTGGTTTACTTACATCATTACGATAAAGAAAAGGGACACTAAAAATAAAGAAAAATAAATACTAATAAGATACTCCTCGGGGGGTGGCGTCGCACCTTCTTGAGAAGGGGGTGTCGCATCTTCTTGAGGAAGGGGTGTCACATCTTCTTGAGGAAAGGGTGTCGCATCTTCTTGAGGGGGTGCTGCAACTTCACTAGGAGGGGGAAGAAACGCCTCTGAATTTTCTATCTCAGAATCATACGCCTTTTTGCGTCGCATCTCCATGTAACTCTTCATGCACGGGAGGTCAACCACGTCAAAGTCAGGGAAGAACTTTTGCATGTGTTCCTCAAGGGAGCCATACACCGCCATAAAGGTGGAGTGACACGCTATGGCTGCGTCAATGTCAAAAGAGGCGCTCCCCTTATAATCGTCAATCACTTTCTCAAGAAGTTTGGATATCTCCTGCTCCTGAGAGATCATATTCTGCCGCAGCTAGGGCATGCGTCTCCAGTTTAGCACACTCAACCTTCGAAAGATCAAGTTGCCTGCGAAGATCGTCCGTGGGAAGAGAGGAGACCCACCTCCGCCTGATTCGATGTCAAAAACACACCCCTCTCAGTCACTTCCACACGAAGCTCTTCCACCTTCACCTTATCCCCCACAAGGCGCACCTCAGCATCTTCCAACTTACGCTTCAGGTCTTCGAGGATACGCTCCTTCTCCTCAGTAGAGCGCAACATTTTAGATATCGACGCTTTATCATGAAGCAGACTTATGAGAGCCTCGCTCATCTGAAGTTACGTGGGGATCATGTGAAGAAAAACAAAGTGATTAAATAAAAATTAAAGGCTAAAAAAGGTATAAAAAAATATACTACCCGGGAAAGGAGGGAGAGCCCGCGACGCACTAGCCCCTCAGTAGTGCCGCCCTCAGTAGAAATGGGCATCCTATCGACTAGGGGGCATACACCTGCTAACAGGTGGAAACCCAAGTTGGTGTCCACTATGGAGTTCCCTTCTACCAAGGAGACACTCTTGAGACGCTCACAGGGCGTACAAGCCTCCAAGAGCGCCTCCTCCCTCAATCAGCCTTCGGGTCGCGCCTTAAATTAAAGTTCGGGCCAAGGTAAGAGAGGGTATTCTCCTTATCCTCAGGCTCGGGGGTGGCGTCACGACGCGGAGATTCACCATCAGAAAGGGTAAAAGCATGCACCGAGGAGGTAAATAGGGAATCATCCTCCTCAAACTCCTGTGCCAAGAAATCGACCCGACGCGCCAGAATCTTCTTCCGGGAGGAAACTCCTGAAGGTGACCCCAACTACACTGGGGTGTCGCTACCCACCTTCTTCGCTGTGGAACCAGTAGAAAACTCAGTATAATACCATGAAAGCATCGAATCTGTCACTACGGGTGCGCCATATTGCTTAGTATACAAGATGTTAAGTTGTCGACATAAAACTGTATCATTAGCATACATCGAATAAGGGACCACGCCTTTAAACATCTCCACAGCTTCCAGAGAGTCAGGGTTGACCTTTTGGGGCACCGTAAAAGGCTCGATAATCCTCATAGCGGGCCTCCTTCTTCTCGCTCATACTAGACGCGCTATTTCTCTTGGAACCTTCAGGAGCGTAGCCATGCCTTGAAGTCGACTAATTACCACGCTGTTGTTCCGGGATAATAGTAAAGGCGTGAGTAAGGCGCGCTAAGTCTTTCTCTACAAAAAGAAAAGGGAAGATTTATTACCCGGGATGGTGGAGAAGGGCGAGGCATAGTGGATGAAATGCTGGCGCGCCTTAAATCTGCCTTGGTCGTCGCTTTGGAGATGTAAATGGCGCTCCCATGTTCATGCTGAATGATTATTTGGGAGAGCGTCGCAACATCCTCGGGCGTGCACTCATCCATAGAAGGAATGGGGTCACGCGGTGCCTTGGCATTGAGACACCAGAGACGGCCCCTTAAAGAAAAAATATCGGACCTTCCAATTGGAATTACGGGTTTTAAAACCTTGGACGATGGGACGAGAGGTGTCCCACGACCGACTATTGGTATCGGGACTACAGGAAACAAAAATAAAGACGCCTAAGTTATTGGTTTTAGGGCGATAAAAATGTCTAAACAAGGAAAGGTAATATAGGTATCCCCGGTCATGAAAAAATATTTTAAAACCTACCCAAACGCGAATAGCGTTCGGGGAAAGCTGGGTAGGGGAAACGTCGTAGTATTTACACATCTCCACCAACTCGGGACAATAGGGGAACCTTAAAATCGCATCGATTTGAAGCGGGAAGATGGTATCCTCGCTCGATTGGGGCACACTCACGGGATGGGGGTTTTGAGGGTCTGTCTCATCAGGAATGGGATACGGAGGACAAAAATTCTCGGCCATCCCCGACTCTTCGACAACCCTTTCAAAGAAGGCTCTAGAGAGCATGGTCGGCTTTGGGTCAGAAAAACCAGGAGGGAAGAAGACATTGTCCTCACCTGAAAATCGAGAACTCCCGGATTCTTTCGACATGGTGCGGAATAGGATTTGAAGGCGCCGACGAATACGATCCGAAGAGACGAGAGCAATCTTGTCTCGGAAGGCGCCACTAAATGAAGGTGTCGAAGGATAATTCGGGTGAAGGGTGGGATTGCTAGAGAGAGGGAGGAGAGTTTTCTAGAGAGGGAAAGCTTGAAAGTAAGGAGTGGAACCTCAAATGGAAGAAATAGGGTATTTGTAGGGGAGAAGTGTTGGTTCGGATGACTGGTTCGATAAAAAACGACTGTTCAAATGCAACGGTTCCCTCTAAAAACAACGATTGAAATGCAATGGCTCCCTCTAAAAACGGTTCACATGCAACGGTTCCTTCCAAGAAACGGTTCGAGTGCAAACGGTCTGGTCTCTATGCAACCGTCCCTTGGAAGCCGAAAGATTGCCTCGAAAAGGCAAAATATCTTCTGCCACGTGGCACAATTCCATTCAGACAAAATTCAAATTCAAAATAAAGTAGCTATGACCACCCCTCCACGTGTCATCCTCTCATTTAACGGTTTCGGAATCCGAAGAGATAGTAACAGACACAAGCCTAACCATCAAAGGGTCATTCTCTCATATGGCATGCCATACCCTGCTTCAAAGGATCAAACGGCGCACCACATCCTGGAGAAGCAGGAAGCTTAGACACTAGGAGGGTCATCACTCGTTTGACCATTTAAACCCAAGGGTGAGCACTACTCACCCTTGGCTTGGGGGCAAGATGTTAGGTATTAATCTGACATCTGCTGACCCGGTGTAAAGATCTGACCTGACATAAAGGCGTCGCCTCGCTCCCAAATCCAGAATACCGTATCCGTTGCAGGGAAGCAACACTTCAAAGTCATGACCTGAGATGCTGCTATAGAGGCGCGCCACCTAGGCACGCCATAAAGGCCCGCCCAATTGGAAGGTCGTCTTCCATTACTCCTTCTATAGCACCAGGCTCCAGGCCGAACAGAGGGTAATGGGGAACAGTCATGCGGGACAATGATCCAGAAAATAAGGGTACTATGCACATGGCACAAGGGCACTATACACAGGACACCAGGCAATACGGGACTCGAGACATAACCATGGTCAGTCAACTAGAGGACACATGGGATGACCATGGTTAGAGTTGAGCTCTAGTCAGGTTAGAGGTGGGGGTTATAAATAATTTCACTCATCTTTATATCCAAACTAGTGTAACATCATCTACTTGAACTACATACTTATTTTCCTCCATAAACGAACCTTCGACTGACTTGATCGTCGGAGGGAAAACAACGGGAACACTCAGACTTTACTTTTGTGCAGGTTAACGGAGCGGCAAGGGAGTCAATTCGGAAAGCACCGTAGAAAGCTCTACCGGTAAACGTGATTCAACATATTATATGCATAATGTGATTCGATATATATTTTTCATAGTTTTAATTGAACAGTTTATTATATCGTTGTTGTTAGAGATGCATGCATAGTTTATGATCTCCATCTGCGCTATCAAGTGAAAAATCACGTGGACAAATAACATAATAATTCCTTTGGATTGGCACTTGCCACGCCAGATGTATGCCGTGGAAGCACAATTAGGTCACGTGCCATAATTATGTCATGAAACGACAAAACACTTATTGCCCAAATGGACATCTGGAGGCCAATCCGAGTGGGAGTTAGATTCGTTAGACCAATAGATTTTATTTTTTATTTTTTAAAAAACGAATCATTAGATTTAATCGAACTGTTGCGCAACGTGTAATTTACTTCATATATTAAATAAATACTTATATAAAATAAATAAATATTTATTCATGTATTATTTTTATAAATATATTTAAATTCCTTAACAATTATACAATACAAAAATAAACTATATCTTAAAAATTTTAAAGTATTATTTATTCTCTTTATTTAATAGTAACTATATTTTTATTGTAATTATAATATATATACATTAAGTATATTTTCGTAAAATTATTAAAAGTACTAAATCAGCAATAAAATGAATATCATTATTTATTGATACGATGTTAATTAATTAAGTTTAAAGTTATTATAAAATCTGTTATGGTTATATATATATATGAAAATTGTTAAAAGTATAAGTACAAAAGGTTATATTTTTATAATAGTAATTGCAATCTATGTTTAATTATAAAACTGATATTTTGGTAATTCCTAAACTAAGTTTTTTTTTTGGCCAACAACATCAACTTTCATTCAATAACCAAAGATGACACCGAGTACAAAATATTATCCGCATACAAACATCTAAGAAGGGGGGTTGGGGGTGAAGACACCCAATCCGAAGGACACAACCCCGCAAGAGAATTCTTCGCAACCCAATCCGCAGAAGCGTTAGCGGACCGAGGAATATGACCCCAAGCGACTTCCCTAATCAAGGAAGATCGGGAAGCCGCATTAGACAAAATTGGGGCAATCCTCCAGGCGAAGTCACTACCCTGAATATGGTTAAAAACATGAAGAGAATCAGTTTCAATCATAACAAAGGACCACTCTTTCTCGATGGCCAGTTGGACCGCAAAGAAGACCGCATGTGCCTCTATCTCATCCACAGACCCCGCATAGAGCACACCTGAGCGACCACCCACAAGACGGCCCGAGTGGTCTCTACCAATGACCCTGAAGCCTCCCCTCATAGTGGACCCGTCCCAAGCACCATCGCAATTGACCTTAATGAACCCCTGCGGGGGTGCCGACCAAGCTTTGAAGTGTGAGGTTGATGTCGCAGCCGAAGATGCCGAGGCAGATTCCGTGAGCGTGGTATTGATCTCCGAGAGGATAGATGGAATAAAAGGTTGGATCCCTTCGAAAGCGAGTTTGCATCTCGCTTTCCAAATGACCCAACACACGACCATGATGCGCCTCCACCGCTTACGTTTATCTCGCCGGTCTGGTCCCGAAAAGTTAGTCTCCACGGCAAGCCACTCCTCCACGGAAGCCATCCCCGCAAGGACCCTATCATGAGAAATAAAATGCTGCCAAACCTGTTGAACCCAAGGGCATGCAAAGAATAAGTGTTCGCGTGATTCATAGAGTAAACAGGTCGGGCATAGCGAGTCCACCGCGAGGCCGCGGTTCACGAGTGTTCCTCTCGTCGGCAAGGCGTCGATGGCGAGCTTCCACATGAATGCCTTGATCTTAGGCCATAAATCAGAGCCCCAAATCGCAGGCCATACCGAAGGAATGTCAGGTCCGGGCCTTCTATTCAAGTCCCAAGCTCGTTCCCGTGCCGAATGTAGATGGTGGTAGATCGAGCACACCGATGGGTCGCCCGACCTAGAGTGTGGCCACCTGTGACGATCCGGCCCCATTGCGATAGGGATGTGTTGCTGAAGAACGGCTTGAACGTCGTCCCTGTGCACGTGATGGCGTACCGCTGCCTCGTCCCACGACCGAGACTCATCGATCCAAAGAGCGACCCTAGGGTCGGCCGTAGAAGCATCGTCCGCCCTTGGTCGGATCCTCGCGAAGTTACGTGCCGTGACCCAAGAATCCGTGAATGGATTAATGGATCTCCCATCGCCAAGCATCCATGCCCCGCCAGCTCGGATTACATCCCGCCCCTCGAGAAGGCTCGACCACGCCCATGAGGCCCTGCTTCCCGGCTTCGCCTGAAAGAATGATAAATCCGGGAAATAGAGGCCTTTGAGGAACCTTACCCATAATGCATCCGGTTCGGATAGGATCCTAGATGCCATGTTTGCTAGAATAGCCTTGTTGAAATCGTGCATGTCCCTAAACCCATATCCCCCCTCCGACTTGGAGGAGGTCATAGAGGCCCAGTTCTTCCAATGAATCTTCTTGTGTCCCTCGTGAGAACCCCACCAGAAGAGAGCGATAATGGCATTGACCTCTTTACACCAAGAGACCGGAAGCTTGAAGATGTGCATAACATAGGTCGGGATAGCGCTTAGAACCGATTTTATAAGGACTTCCTTTCCTGCCTGATTAATGAGATTGTTCCTCCAACACTGAAGCTTGTCCCGGATCCTCTCTTTCAGATAGACCAACGCTTCCCTTTTCGACCTTCCCCACACCGTGGGAAGACCGAGAGAACGACCCGGGTCCGTGCAAGTGGGCACCCCAAAAAGCGATGATATTTCCCTCTTATAGCCATCCGAAGCCCCCGAGTTGAAGTAGAGGCTAGACTTGTGGAAATTTATCTTCTGTCCTGATGCTTGGCAGTATAAGTCGAGCGTATCCTTTAGGTTAGAGGCCAAGTGCATCGATCCTTTTAGGAAAAAGATCGAGTCATCCGCGAAAAACAAGTGCTGGATCTCCGGACAATCCCGCCTCGGTTTGATACCCCGGATACACCCCTGTCTGATCTGATCATCAAGCAATCTCGAAAGAACATCAGCAACTAATATAAAAAGGTAAGGTGATAGAGGGTCACCCTGCCTAAGGCCTCGCGAAGGTGTGATAATCGTCGATTGCTTTCCATTTGCCAAGACTCTGTATGTGACGGTTGATATACAAGCTTTGACCCATCCGATCCACCTGTCATTGAATCCCCGTTTCCTCATGCCTTCCAAAAGGAAGTCCCATTCGACCCGGTCATAAGCCTTCTGCATGTCTATCTTCAAAGCACACTCAGTCCGCCCCGAGGTAGTTCTTGGCTTGCCTCATGTCTTCAGGTAATGAAACATCTCGTGTGCTATAATAATACTGTCCTGTATTCGTCTCCCTGAAACGAAAGCACTCTGAAAGGGGGTGACAAGTTCCGGCAAATAGGTTTTGAGCCTATTCGCAAGAACCTTAGATATGACCTTATAGCCGAAGTTACAAAGACTGATAGGTCTAAAATCTGAAGCACATATCGGGTTAGCAAGTTTAGGGATCAAGGTAATATGGGTTTGGTTGAGAAAAGAGGGCATGATACCTGATGTGAGGAAGGCGTTGACTGAAGTGAGCATATCTGATCCGATTGTTGCCCAACTCTTTTGGAAAAACGACCCCGAGAAGCCGTATGGTCCTGCAGCCTTTGACCCCCCCCCCCCCCCCATCTGGAAGCAAGCCCTTCTAACCTCCTCTAACGTAGCCAAACCCGATAAATTGTTGTTCATTTCATGAGTCACTTGTAAGGGCACACACGAAAGAATCTGATCAGACCATCTTATTTGCTCCCCCCGACTTCGGTCCGAGGTGAAAAGACCCGAATAGAAACCGTGAAGCTCCGCCCTAATGCCCGACTCAGTTTCCAACCATCTCCCCGACTCGTCCCTAAGCTTTACAATCTTGTTCCTCCTCCTCCGAGAGAGAGTCGTTTGATGGAAGAATTTCGTATTCTTGTCCCCATGGCTCAACCACTTGATCCTCGACCGTTGTTTCCAGAAAATCTCCTCCCGCTTCCATAAAGCATGAAGCCTAGATTTAAGGGCCTTTTCCCGGTCCAAGTCCTCCTCCCCTACGGCTAGGGTTGAAGGCCGACCCAAGAGTCGCTTTACCTTTGCAATCTCCACGACGTTATGTTTAAATTTCTTTGAGCTCCACTCCAAGAGGGCCGACTTGCAACTATCAAGTTTGACCTTGATGTGACCCACGGTCCGAATAGGCCCTCCCCGAAGCCACGCCGACTCAATTACATTGAGGCACTCTCCATGTTCAAGCCACATGTCCTCAAACATAAATGTACGCTTACCCTTGGACTCCGATGGATTCAAGTTAATGGAAATCGGGGCGTGATCTGACCCGATAATAAGCTCATGAGCACAAAAGGCCGAGGGGAACATCGAAAGCCAAGACTGATTCGCGAGTACTCGGTCTAACCTCTCCCTAATACGGTCACCTCCCCTGCGATTGTTAGACCAAGTGAAAATTGAACCTTTGTATCCAAGGTCTTCTAGGGCAAGGTCATCCATAAGAGAATTAAAACCGTCAATCTTGTTCTGATCCTTAGGTCCGCCCCCTCCTTCTCCCTTTGATGAGATATGTCATTGAAGTCCCCCACACACGCCCAAGCCTCCGATCGAGTCCGACCGATCCTTCTAAGATCAACCCAATTCTGGCAACGTCTCGAAAAAACCGCATCGGCGTACACCCACGTGAATCTGCATACGCCCCTAATCTCCAAACCCGACACCGTAGTGTCGATGAAATTCTTATCTTGTGAATGAATAAGGATGTTGACCTCCTTTGTCCACCAAAGAGCCAACCCTCCACTTGCACCAATAGGATGAACATACGAAGCATAGTCCATCCCGACTTCCCTACGAACTTTCTCACAGTGGGTCTCCGACTTCTTAGTCTCCATTAAGAAGACAATAGAAGGCCGCAAACCCTTCACTAGGTCTTTGAGATGGCGAATTGTCAGGGGAGACCCCAACCCCTGACAATTCCAGCTTACGACGATCATTGGGGACCCGTGGCTGTTTTAGGACAGCCACCGGAACCCTTTGAGTTGTCGTTATTCTTGCTTACCCTAGCACTTTTCCTTGTCGCCAACGGTCTCGCCTCCATAGGCCCCGAGCTCCCCCCGGGATTAGAGAAGCATATCATCTCCCCATTGCCAATAGCCGAAGGCCCACTTTGTGTTTTCCTCCTCTTAACCGGTCCCTTCTCCTTCATACCTCCCAAGGTCCTCTTGACCGTAGCCCATTCCGAGTTCTGGTTAACCTCCACAATCCTCGACTCAGCCCTTAACACGCCTGCATTTTCAGTTTCCTTGTCGTCGATAGAAATCTTCGTTCCCCTTCCCACATTGTTCCCCAGCTCAGGATAAACCTCAGCCTCCATATTCCCATGCGGATCAGGTCTCTGGACGTGGACAAGACAGACCGGGATGATCGCCTTGGAGACCAGATCGCACGGGATGCACACAGATGGAGCTGCTGGCCCTCGTTTAGCAGCACTAGGAAGGGGTGAAGACTTAATGGCAGGAGGCTCAGCCCCCCTTGGCGCAGCACCAAGGATTCCTTGCGAATCCTTGACCACCAATGCCCGAGAGTGGTGAGGCAGTTCGTCAAGAGCCACTTGATCCGGGGTGGTGGCAGCTTCCACAAGTCTAGCCTTCGATTGAGGAGTCCCCCCCTAGTGTTTTGCTTCTGTGATCCGAGATGACCTCCTGACTGCACCCTAGCTTGCCCATCGTACGCCTGCGAAGAAGCGTTGCTCGCGGCATGGCTCATTTGATCTCCAGATGACCTCCAAGACGAACCACCTAGATGCGCTGCCTTCGTCGCCCCTATCCGCATCAAACCATTGCTCTGTGGTGGTCCGTGGCCTTCATAACTTCGCTCCAAGACTTGAAATGATGGTCCCGGGATGTGGCCAGCTGTGCACCACCCCCCACGGTAACCCATCGATTGTTCATCTTGGGGCGGTCGCAAGAATTCCATGGCCCATATAGGGGTGAGCTCTCTCCAGGGTCCGTGATCACTGGTTCGGCACACACCTTAGAAGAATGCCCCACCCGACCACACCCGTAACAGAAATCCGTCAATCTCTCATATCTGACCGACGCCCATTTCCCCACTCCTTTCGAATTGAACCATCTGAATCTCGGCATCAGGGGAGATAGGGAGTCCACTTCAACCTGAATCATTAGGAACGTTCTCTGTTTCATCACGGTGCTATCCTCTGTTTTCAAACATCGACCAATACTATCGCCTATACTCCTAGCATTCGGTTCGTTCATCATTTCAAGACTCAAACCGTGTATCTGAACCCAAGTCTGAAACTTAGTAAAGTCGATTTCATTGATCGACTTGTCAATCGGGCACGGCTTGATATTCAAACACAAGCCGTGGATAGACCACGGCGACAAATCAAAAACCTGATTAAGCTCCCTAGCACTGGCAAAATCAAACACGAGAGTGGTGTCATTTACCTCTCCAATGTTAACTGACCCATACTTCGCCCAAGCTTCCTTCAACACAACCTTGACCACACTGTTTTTTATATGCCGATCGGACATCAATACCCCAAGAGCACGTTTATCCGGTGCCTTCTCCAGACCAAGAGTTTCCGAAGACAACAGGCACAGGGTCGCCATCCCCGGAGGCACTTCCCCTTGAGAGTTGGAATTGGAAGCCATTGGCACCGATCAGGTTAAGATATGCTCACTACGATCTAGGCCCACCTGCACACAGAAGAAAAGAAGGCAGGCTAATATGTGGAGAAAGGTAGAGGGAATTACTATAGGAGGTGATCGCAGCAAGGAAACTGGCGGCGCTCCGGCGAGAGGTAGTGATTCCGATGTGAAAAGCTAGAGGCACTTCAATTTCCTGTGAGGCACGGGAAACAGATTGCCAATTCCAAGCCAAGCTGAGGTCCAGGAGGACGATCGAACGACAGCTCCTTGAACGGTAACGGGCAGAACTCGTAGGAAGACTCGAATTCAGGCGACCTTCAATCACCACGAAAAGCTCTCAGCTGAGAGCGAATTGAAACCACACCTTGATTCCCCGGGCAGAAAGGCGAAGGAAACTGTGCTCAATTTGAAAAAGCCCTCAGGATTCAGTGCTCCACGAACGCCATTAATGTGCTTGCAGTCGTGTGAAACCCTAGTCTCGCCATTAATCCCGTCTGGAAAGAGAGGAAAGAGTCTTGTATTCACTTAACTCCCCCAAATATCTCCTAAAGCTTCTTCCTCCGTTGAGGTAGTAAATCTCCTAAAGTTGCTTCCATCCGCTTTGCACAAACATGCTACTTTGCTACAAAATTGGTTCCTGAATTTCTAATAAATTCTTCCTAAACTAAGTTAAACTTACATTTTCTTACCAACATTGGCTGTCATTTATGTTCAATTATAAAAGTATTTTTTTTAATTTGTAAATAAAATTGAGTCTACAAGTATATAAAAATAAAGTTAAAAAAATATAAAAATATATTAAGTAACTATATTAATAATATTGGTAATTCATTGTTCATTTGTAAAATTTTATAATGCATGCCTTAATAATAATTAGTACATGATGAAAGGCATTTAAATATTATTTTTATTTGGCCAAAAAAATATTATTATTTTTATAAAAAATTATATGCATATGAAGTTACCCACAATTTACAACATTTTTTTCACGGAATAGAGATGGAATAATTAATATGGAATTCGTATGAAATTGTTTCTTTCGCGAAATTGTAAAACTTCGGAATACGGAATCATAGAGGGGTGGTGATATCAATTCTGGCCAAAAAAACTCGGATTGTGTATGGAGGTCATGTTCAGAATAAGGAATGCAAGGTAAAATGACCAAAATGCCCTTAATTATTTTTTGTATTTCCAAAACTGTCATCACCCTCTTATAACTGCCTCTTCTTCGTACTCCTGCTTCCAGTGAAGACTTTTCCTTCATCTAGGTATGTCTTCTCCTTCATTGATTCAACTTCTTCTTCTCCGAATTGCAATTTTGAATTGTGGCCGAACCCATCCCAGAATCACAATTCTGGGTTTGAACATAACCGAAAATCGCAATTCTGGGTTCCAATAGATTCTCGAATTGTGATTTCTGGGTTAGATGAATGTGAACTGAAGATGAATAGTGTTTTGGTTATTGCTGTTGGTTATTTGTTCATAGTGTTGCTGCAAATTTGTTCAAATTGTTGCTGCAAATTTGTTCATATTGTTTTGTGCTATGTAAGTTCAAGCTCATTGCTCCATGTGAGAATTGCATTGCTTATGGAAGTTAAAGCAAGTTACGTCGCATTTTTATGTATTATCATATTAGTTAGTAGGTTTGAGCATTGTATATATAGCTTTAAGTACTCCAACCCCGTGCTCGATCGTGTTTGTTACCTTAATGTTGAAGAATAATGTATGGAACTTGTTCTTGATGTTTTGCAAGAATTTTTTGGATTGGGTTCATAATGAGATTGTCCTTTAATATTAATTAATTAAATTAATTATTTTAAAAGTTTTTTTACCTTTAATTAAATTATTTAATAAATAGTTTTTTAGTTATTAATTAATTATATTATAAGTTTTTACTATTTTTTAAAAATTAATTAATACAAATTATTTGTATTATATACTATATAAATAAAAGTAAGGGCATATATGTCATTTGATATTATTCTATTCCATTTTCATATACCATTCCACCAAAGAAACATTAGAATTCCTTATTCCATTCTAATCCACCAAATGTTTTTCATGTGCACATACTTTATTTGTTTGAAATATAATATTATGAATTTTAATATTTATAAAATATATTTAATAACAAATCATAAATATACATATGAAATGTTTTAACTTCACTAACTTATGTTAAGAATGAAGGGAAAGTTTTGAAAATGTTTAAACTAAATTACATGACATGTCACAAATACGTGAAACCTGCATGAATAAGGAATTACGTTATTTACAAACTTTTGCAAAAGGAATAATTACATTAAAAGTATGTGTTCAACCCTTAATATATTTACATTTTTTATATTTTATTATTAAGAAAATGATAATTCGTTAATTTACATTAAATATTTTTGTTCAAAATTATTAATAGAGATTTTAATAAATAAAAATATTAGAAAACTAAGCTTGTAGAAAAAAATGGTTAATTACTTAATTGGTTACACATGTCTAACCATTGTTTAGAATGCTTACACATGTTTCAAAATGTGACTAATCGGGTTTGCTATTATAACATATGAAATGATAATATTACCCATATTTAATTAGCTTATTAACCATAAATCCTCTTATTCACTTAGAGAACGAAGAACACCAGGAAGCCACAAGCAGAGCTAATTCTTCTTATTCTCAGATACTCCTCCAGGAACACATGGAAGTTTTCTCCTCCACCCCTCCCTCCTCTTTGAAACTACCCATTTCGATGAATCGTGTTATGGGTCTGCGTCTGGAACCTCGCCGTCGTCGATGGATTCTTCAGCAAAGGTGGAAGATTTCTGAGGTTTGAGCAGATTCCCTTTCGGGGTTGCCTCAATTTGAGGCCCGATTGAGAAATTTTTCGGCCCGGTAATATCCTACAAACAGAACGGAGTACAGATAAGGGAGGAAGCGGAGTCTGATGTACCGAATCGAGGATTTCGATGAGAAGAAGATGTATTCTATACTAAAAAAATAGTTGTTTGAATTTGTTGCTACATCTTTTGTTGAAATGGAAGCAAGAAGATGTATTCTGTATTGATGTTCTTTAGAACCTGAGTTTCATGGGTGCTCCCATCTTTTGATCAATGTTCTAAATAAGTAGTTGTATTTGAATTTGTTGTTGAAATGGGTTTCAGTTTTGTACTGATGTTCTAAAGAACATGAGTTTCACTTCTTCAAATCCTGGGTTTCATTGAATAGTTTCTAAATTAAAGAGTTCATTCTAACTTGAAATTTGGTTAAATGGTTACATACGTTATCCTAGAATGTGATTAAATGGTTACATATGTCTACTTGTAATGTTATTAAATGGTTACGTATGTTTCCTTGTAATGTGATTAAATGGTTACGTATATTTTCTTAAAAAATGAAAATGGCATCTGTAATGATTCAGAATAAAAATGGACCAATGCACAATTAGATTTATCAGGTATCACTCAAATCAAACAAGAGCAATGAAGATAATTATTCAACATTTACATTTTTGTCAGCTACAAAATGATACATCCGTGAATCTAGAGTCTTTACATTCAGCTCAACATTTGAATATGAACTTTTTCCAGAAGCTATCTGTTTGCTGGAGGAACCTTCATTATTAAATTGTTCTGCCATGATACCTGCGTTTGGTTTGCTTAAGAACTTGAGGAGTTGATACATTGTGGAGTTCCACGACGAGTTGAGAACCTTACTGCCCACAGCAACGTAGGTGATATTTGTGGAAGGCAAATAAGCTACCACGTTTTTGTGACCCCAACCATGACTTAAATCCCTGTGCTTGAAAGGGATTTGAGCATGTGTGAATCAACATCGTAAATCCGTACATGGGTAATGACATTAGCTTTTAGGATTTGGAAAGTATCGAAAGCTGCGGGGAGGTTGGAGAGGTCTGTTCCGATGTTTATTCCGACAAAAGCACCTGCAAGAATGAGATGAGATTGAGTTAGCTATGAGTTGAAGTAGACAATTATTTTTTATGTGTCTAGACATCTATTTTTTTATCATGTGAGATGGTTTCTCCATCAGGACAACGACTTAGAGTCATTTCTCCATCACCATCTCTAATAAATGAAAATTTAATATTCTTCTACTTAGTATGACAAATTTAATATCGATTAAAGAAATTGTTCGAGTTCACAATTGATTTGTAACTTACATTGTTACTAATTCCAATTTGTGATCTTTACAGGTAAAAAAAACATTTCCATATATTTTCTCTACAAGATAAACAATGCATGTTGTCTTGAACAATGTGGATACTATAGGGCTCACTAGCTATAAGCTTCGTCCAATGCATGCTGTCTTGAAGCCCAGAACACATCCATGACAAACCTGAATCCAGAAAGTCTATTTGCAGAATGTGT
Source organism: Chamaenerion angustifolium (assembly GCA_946814005.1). NCBI lineage: Eukaryota > Viridiplantae > Streptophyta > Magnoliopsida > Myrtales > Onagraceae > Chamaenerion > Chamaenerion angustifolium. The sequence continues at coordinate 7,450,499 of OX328270.1, forward strand.
TTCCTTAATAATGGTTCTTATCATTCTAAGAGTAGCAATTACATTAAAAACATTTTTTTAATATGTTTCCTTAATAATGGTTCTTATCAAAGTCTTTTATGAGAACATACAACACGGTATCAATCGAGGAAATTAACTTCATACAGTTAAATTTCGAAACACCAACATGAGAGAATAGCAATTTTTTAATGCAATTTCAATCTACACTTAATCATTGAATTTATTCATCAACTAGTAGTACAATATAGGTACTGCTACAGAGAATCAAATGCAAGGTAAGGCCGAACATGTTTAAAAACGGTAAGTTCTACATAGATAATGACAGAACCTCCTCGGCTACGAGCAAATAATTCAGAAGAACAATGTCATGACTGTACATTACCACGAATCTTTGCACATTAGCCTGTGTTTTTATTTTCACATTATTGATCTGACTTGATACGGCGGGCAGGTGAATCTCCTTATTAGGTTCATCAATTTATTAACCAAATTGTTCACCCATGAAGGGGGAATCACTCATCAAATTCCCAAGTGGACACACAGCGACGAGAGACAATATAATCAAAACTCATTTCCTTAATCTTTGAATTGAGCAATTCCAGCTGCTTCGAAACTCATGGAGGATCCTTGGAGTTAAGCCACAGAGCTTCTCACTGAAAAACCCTGAAACAAAGCATTCTTCTGGCAGAAATGGGGAAATAGAAGAGAGACTCATGTAGAAGGGTAGAAGAGTCTTTTCAAATGTCGTAAACTAGTTAAACAGGGGCCACGTGTTATACGCATGCGAAATTGACGGAAAAATTACCAGTTCAATAACGAATTAACCATTTAGTCACATTGTAAAAAAAACATATATAATCATTAAGTCACTCAGCAAAACTAATTAATCACATTTTGAAATACGTGTAACCATTCTGCACAATGGTCAAACATGTGTAACCAATTAAGTAATTAACCCAAAAATAACACATACACAAATTGGTTTGTGAGAAAAGATATGATAAAAAAAATGATAAAAGGAAACGTCTTACAAAATTGAATGTGGTGACTTGAAACAATTTTAAAGTGCTCACATATCCAAAACTATGATGTCATAGGCAATAATAACGTATGTTCTAGATGGACCAATAAAATTGAGTAAATAAATTTATTTTACTTGTCAACATTTTATACATTCTAAAATAATTAATATGCATATATATATATATATACAATGTATACATTTCTTTATTTTGAATATTTATTACAAAATTTAGAGATGATGAAATGAATTAAAAAGTTTATCTATTAGGTTTTATATCATAATATGTGTGCATTTTTATTTTTGTATAGAATATAGGGTTAATTACCTGAATCGTTACTTATGTTGGCACATGTGACTAGACCGTTCAAACTTGAGCTCAACCGTTACTTATGTTTCTATATGTGACTGAACAATTCAATTTTTTAACTTCCGTTATTTCTCACTGTTAACAACTGTAATGTGCTTGTCACGTGAGCTTCTTATATTGTGAACTTCTGAAACTACCCTAAACATTGTCTCCTTAATCACCTTGTTTCTTAGATGTTGGAGATGTCTGGGCGTGAAAATTTTGAAGAAGCACAGTTGGAAGCAGAAGGAAGAACTCACAGTGAGAAGACATAACAACCAGCAACCATGAAGTCTGAGGATCAATGTTCTCCTATGGTGTTTGACAACCGTAAAATGGTTCGATCTCGGTCAAGCTCTTCCTCTAATCCCTACCACAGAGCTTCACGTCTGAGAATGTGTTACTCTGGGCTTATGGGCTCCGTAAAATTTGCTGGTACGTGGCATACTTTTCTCGTTGTTTCCATGGATGCTCCAATTTTGAGGTAATTTCACAGTGGGTAACCCTAATTGGTAACCCTAATTTGTTTTGCTGCACTAATTTGAACTCTAATTTCTTATTTTCGAACCGTAATTTGTAATCTAGGTACACGTTTGTTGTTTCTTCTGTTGTAGTCTGTACAGAACCCCGGATGTGGGTTTTTTGATTGGGAAGATCCATCTATGTGTCCTTATGATCAGATTCAAGTGATGCAATTTCAACAAAGAGAGAAACATTTGAAAGAACAATTGGATGTTGCGAAAACCCGAGCTCTTGAAAGTCGACCCAATCGGAAGTTAGTTGCAGCGTTGGTAATTGTTATTGTTCTTTTTGTTCTAAGTTCAATTGCGGAGAATTAGTAGAAGTTAGTTGTAGTTTTGTCTGTAACTGAAGTACGAATTGTAATTGAAAGATGAAGAACATTGTGTATTTTGCGAAGGTGGTGACTCATGTTTGTGGAGAAGTTGTTAAATGAAGTGTTATCTTTTCTGAAATGTTATTATACGGGTACTTCAGTTTGGACATTTTGTTAACCTAATTCCTAACCAAATCTGTTTTGGATACTGGACAAAATTGATATCTGCACCGTCCGGACAATCACCCTGAAGCCGCACTTATGTGTGCAGTATACTTCCATTCAGATATTGTTATTCACTGGGATGACAATGCCATAACCATGAAATATTGCATGGTCTCTCATTACCTGCGTGAAGGTTGACCTACTGACGAACACTCCGAGTTGAAGCTCGAAATCTCCCGAATGCTTTTCGTCCTTGTAATGTTTAAAAAATACACAAGTTTATGCATCATCTCCTACGTCCGCTTGTCCACCCATTTCCAATGTGTCACTCCTATAATCGCTTAACTTTGCTCGAAAACCAGGGACTTGCCATGGCCATTCCCATTCTAACGGTGCTTTCGTTTTTGTATGTTCTTCTTCTTTCTTCATTTTCGCATCTGCTTTGGAGGATGGAACAACCTCCACCGAACTGTCACTCATCTCACCCTCGAACTTGAAGTGCTTTAAGTCATTTAGAAGATCGGCTAGCGTTACATCATCCTCAAATATTGAGTCATCACTACGATCTTCCTTAACAATCAGCTTCTTACCTTTGTCAACAAATGTTTGTTGTTTGGTCTCATCCTCAACATCATGCTTCTTACCAATTTTCAGGTTGGGTTCCTTACGTCTCCCTGATTTCAATTTTTCGACCACTTTGTTGCGCACCATCATCAAAAAGGGATCCTTGACACACTCATCTTGGCCTAATGGAGGCAACACAAAAACTTCAATCTTTTCACAACTACCTTGGGACTCCAAAAGTGATGGAATGTCTTTCTCATGACTGATTACCATCAAATCCGTCTTCGGGTTTCCGTTCGGTGGGAGGTATAGAAGCGCACCATCTTCTACGAGATTTCAATAGAAGGTCGCTAATTCAGAGATAAACTCGTAATTCATATTCTCCCACGGTATGACAAATTGCTTTTCCTCACCTTCGTATGCATGAATTCGCCCATTGTCAATCCACTTCCCACCGTGTCTAATGTATAGGGTATAAATGTAGTCTTTGCTTGACATTCCTGCGGATAAAGGTATGCCTCAACATAGATAACAAATTTATCACAAAATGCGAAACAAACGTAACCCACAACGCACAAAACTACAAAGCATCAACCCAATTAACAACATATACAAACAACAAAATGACATAATCAAACCAAATACATCAAATCTTCGGGAAAAAACAAACTTTCACAATAAACATTAAAACTTTCTCACAAAATTGACAATCTACAACACGTACGAAGAAACACAAAACCCTAACCTACAAGCCGAACTAGAACATGAATTTGCAGCAAATCGCACAATTACACACAAATTGGAACATTAATCTGCAACAAAATCATAGTTTCGTACCGCAGAGAAAAGGTAAACCGTAATCTTCAAACGAATTGAAGATTATCATAGAGAAAAGGGTAGACGAACAGAAAGCGAAATGGTAGCACACATTAGAATGCGAAAAGACAATCAAGTGGTAGTTCAACCGAATTGCAAACAAGAACTTACTTGGAGATGTGGTTTCTGAACTGCAATGTCGCTGAGGCGAAGTTCGGTGCTGGAAATCAAGAGACCTCTATGCGTAAGAAGGTATGAAAGGGTGGGTTGGAGGGAAATGGGAATTGATGGGAATTTAGAGTGTGCTGATGACTATAAAACGAGGGGGAAACTGTACAAAGGTGACATGAGGGTAAAATCGTAATTTCAATTCACTTCAAATCGTTTAAATTGGGTCACGTGCTTTCCACGTGACATTTAGACGATAATATGTGACGGAAAATTCACGGAATAACCATTCAGCCACATCTTCAAACTTAAGTAACGTTTCAGTCACAAAAAAAAAGTAACATTTTAATCATATAGGTCAAAGATAAGTAACTGTTGAGATAGTTAGCCCTGGAGTATAATATTTATCAATTAGAATTACACTTATTTTTTGTAACATTTTATGCATTAATATTTTGTAGGTCATAATGTACAATATTATGGAATGATAAAATGATAAGATATGATATCAAATGTTAGGTTTAAGAGAAAAAAGAGATGGATAATCACCTTAGAATTAAAACGTCTTTTGAGACTATATAAGAAGTTTAGAATGTATTTTAGTGTATCCACATGAACTTGATTACAGAGTGAGTAAAATGTAATGGAACTACATGTGTCATGGATCAATAATAATTAATTATTTTGACATGAGGATAGATAAATTACTTTAAGTTTTTTATATGTCAACATTTTAAGGTGTCCAACCAAATTAATATAGAGATTAGTGGTACAATAGGTAGTTGGCCCACAACACAAGTATAGGATTTAGGGTCGGTAATGGTGCAGTGAAAACCCCGTAACCATGGTTATAACTGTTACTGTTTAATATGGTTAACCGTACCATTATAGTGCGGTGCGGTTATGGTGATGAATTTTCTACCCATAACGATTATGGTTATGGTATTTAAGCTATACCGAGGGTTATAACCATGATTATAATATAATATAATAATTATTTATTATTAATAAACTAATATATACTATAGTTGTAGTACAACATGCTCTACAACACTATGTTAAAGGCGTCAAACATGATTACGAAGTCAAAAAGAAATGTTGGTTTTGTTTAAATTGTTAGTGGGTGTTGAATCGTGTGGAATGATGTTAATGTTTCATCGGTGTTAATCTTGAATTTTAATGTTACGTGGTGTGAATGTTAATGTTGAATGATGTTAGTATTAATATTGAATAATATTAGTGTTATATATTTTTATTGCTACTAATACAAATTTATGTATTTTTTAAAATAAGATTTTCGTTCTTTTATTATATTATATGTGTGGAATGAATATGGGTATACGAGTAAAACCGTGGTTAATAACCACAGTTACTTTAATGGTTATGTTATTAAAAATTGTACCTGTAATGATTATAATTATGGTACATGATTTAAAAATATGGTATGATTATGGTATTTGACATACTCATACCATACCCTAACCATCGACAACCCTAATAGGTTTTAAATTGTTCGCCAATTTATTTTTGTCAGTCGGACCAGCAAATAAAACTCTTTAATATATATATTCTAAGCTAATTATCACTTTAATATTCATTTTTTACTATGAAAATATTATTAAAAATGGTTACAAAAATATATTGTTCCTTACAATATGTTTGAATAAAGAAACATGTTAAATAATAAATAGTACTTCACAAAATCATTAGGAATGCGAGTTATCTGATTTTGTGCATAATATAAATTTAAATATATCTTTTCAATTTAGTCTATAAAATTTATATTAGTCTCCTACATTTATTTTAATTTGGATTATCTATCATACTCTCTTTTACCCTCTTAGAATAATTTATTTTCTCTAATTGCCCATCATTTAAAAAAAAAACAGTCTTAACTCTACATCGCCCTTATGTTTTTATAAGAGACCATTGGGTATAAATACATCTCTGTTTCCTCTTAATATTTGTATTATATTGTTTATTATATACATGAGAATTTGGCCTTTATAGAAGCAACTATTTCCAATATATATGAGAGACCAATGTTGTGATATATATGTATTCTTTTCATTATCTAACTACTCGATAGATGTATGTAATACATAAGAAGCAGAGAAGAGGGAGTAAGAAAGAAAATCAAATGAGAAAAATTAACTTAAAATAAAATTGGAATAAATAAATAGAACAAATAAAGAGAGGATAATTAGAGTTCCATACAAAGATCACCATCATCCCTACCCACTAAAAGATAGAATCGAGCTTAGGCGTGACAAACCGAAGTGGAAGGCATGATCATCATCATCTCTATCCTTTTCAAATACTTGTACATTTTACCTTTTTTTTCTTCTTCTTAATTTTTATTGAAAATACTTTTCTTCACAAGTCAACCCAAAAGGTCAACTAATTAGCTTCAAAATATTCATGCCCATATTTTTTTTTCACCCCTCTAGAATTTAATCTTAATTCCACTAAGGTCCTAGTACTTTCTACTTCCGCTTATCACCCCCTCCACCACTCCTATCTACCTTCGACTCAACCGTGGACTTACTACTTTCGACGAGTCGTGAAAGTTTGGTAGATGACGGCTCCTGCCTCTGGGAACTCATCCGACACGCAACTCCGACACTTCAAACCGAGTGGCTCAAGTGCTCCGGCCACCATCCGAGGCCATGATTGAGTCCCTGAGCATGTGATGGATACGGACATGGTGCCGGGGCGGAACACACGGGCCACCTTCCTCAGGACACGGATGATGTCATCCCTGTCATCATACACCGACCCGACACATTCGTAGCTGGCGTAGCTAAACCCGTCCTCCGGGGTCACATGTATGGTTGAGTAACGCTCCCCGTCGAGGCCATTCATCGAGTATCCGCAAGGATCGAATGCGAAATCGCAAATGTGGGCGGCGGGGTTGATTTCTCCGATGCCGGTGAGGGTGGTCATCTCTTTGCCGGCCAGCTCGGCGATCTTTTTCTGCCCGGGCCTCTGGAAGAACTTGCGAGCTTGAGCCTGGTCGAGATCGGTCATGCACACCTCGATGGTGAAGAGCTCATCATGGCTAGACCCGAGACCAGGGACAGACCGGCCCGGCACGTGGGCCATGTCTTCGCACGCGGTAAACACGTGCCATGAATTTGGACCCACCTTGGAGGGCAGAATGGAAGCCTTCCTAAAGCAGAGGGTGTTAGGAAGTGTAGACTCAAGATAGACCACCTCGTCCTGGAAGGTGGTGTGGGGAAAGGGCTGCGCCTCTGGGAAGATGAAGCTGCCCCGGGTGTATCTGCACCCGCTCAACGAAAGGCCGAGATGACGCGCGTGCATGACCAACGGACGGACAGATTTGAGCAGCTGGGTGGTCCCACAGGTCTTGATGATAATCTTGGTCGGGTACACGAATAGACTGGACTCCGACAGGACGTAGGAGTCGAAGTGGTGGTTCCCAACCGCGGAAACCACCGTGCACTGCACCTCATGCAACACTTCCTCCAGCAGGTCGATGTCTAGCAGCCTGAGGCCGAGATCCGCCACGGGATCGTCTCCGAAGAACTGTAGCTCAAGTCGCTTCTCAAAGCCTTCGAAACCCGAGACAGCCATAACTAAGGAACTTGTGACTGATCAAGAGCTGTGGGTAGAGAAGATAAGCTTGAACAGCTGAGAGAGAGAAGGTAGAGTTGGTTGATACTTATAGTAATATGTTTGGAGAGAGAGAAAGAAGTGAGAGTGGGTAGCTAAGAGGTGCATGCGGATGAGGCAACCAAGAAGAATGATTATGAGCATTATGATACGAATGAGATGATGTCTCTGTTCTGTTCTTCGTTTTTGAATATCTCTATTTTTCAGAATCAGACATTCTTCTTCTGCAACAACTGAGAAATGAGAGGGAAGGATGCCTCACGCGTAATATTCTCTCTTCTTTCCTTCTTTCCTCAGCAACCTCCCGTAATCTATTTATCCATGGCAGTAACTCCACAGAGGTCTATATCTAGAAATTTGGTCGCATATGTTTGTTTTGTATGTTATCCCATCCTTCTTCCATCTCTGCTCTTGGAGAGACATATAATTTGTATTGAAAGTGTTTTCATGTTATCGATCTTGGGTGTTACGGCTGTGGGTTGAGGACAACATGGGGCAGATAATCTATATCTCACTTTATGAGGCCACCATCACAAGATTACGGTGTCAAGTTGACAAATACAAACACAGAATATAATTTTTCATGTACATTCAATTTATATTATTATATTGTGTTAATTTAGTCATTTGTATGTATACTTACATGCAAAATTCATTAAAAAAAAATATCAAAATAATAATGTATTCATAACATTGACTAGAAATTGATACTTAAATTTTATAAGTCCTTCTTAATGTAACTTCTAACCAACTCTTAATAATCAAATAATTATTTAGAGTTTTTAATGTTATTAAACAAGACTTGTTCAGAAAAGTATTAAAAAATTCGAATTCAAAACGTCGTGAAATAATTCGGTCCAAATTTGATGTAAGTGTTAGAGAATTAAGAGAACCTTTCTCTAGTACGAGAGGACCGGGAAGGATGAACCTCTGGAGTACCAGTTATCGTAACCACGGTAAACACAGGATAACCAAGTGCAGAACAGATAACTACTAAAAGCATCTAAGTAGTAACTCTATCCAAATATGAGTGCTCTCTTATTGTAAGTTCCTCATAGTCTCTGTAGACTTACCAACACAATTTTATTGTGTTATCGTCTGTGTCATGTAATGATACTTCAAGACGAAATAATAATTACATCATATTATCGTTTTCGTTCTATCGTACTATCATTTTATTGTATATTTTCATAAATATAATCATTTTCCTATATGTGTGTATCATGTTATGATGTTACGTAAATGGATCTTCTTCCTTTGAGAATTTGGGAGACTACTATAAACTTGTATTTTAAAAATTCAATAAATAAACGGAAGGTGAACAATCTCAACATTTTGGAAGAGCCCCACTAAAATAATAGTGTTGGGGATTCATTACAAGTTTCCGTGAGACAAGAAGACAACATAACATCGAATTTGTTTATTCATCAAACCTTCATTGTTGATGATCATCTTCATAAGCTTGCTCTTCTTTTTCTGGTGTCATGAGGGAGACCACTTATTGAATCAACGATTCAATTCGAGCATCCATTGGATGTGTTAAAGAAAACTAATCCTGGCCCTTAATCATGTTTAGTCTAAACTCAACAACAACATAATAATAATATTAACTACGTGGTTTAAGCATCAGGATGGTCAAAGATGATTGATTTAGTGCTTCTTATGTTAAAATGACTAAAAGAAACGATAGAGAAAAAAATAATTACCTTCTTGCAACATCATGAGATGATTTAGGGTTCAAATCAATTACATTGAACATTCTGATGAGATTTATGTGTTTATTTTAAAAAAAACAAATAATTGGAGTAATTGTCTTGTCTAGTTCAACTCAGTTCTATTGAACACCCTATCCTTATTAGAACTACAAAAAATGAGAATTTGTTTTATTGGATTTGAGTAATAATTTTTCCAACTTATATAAGAGGTTCAAATTACTTATTCCTTTTAGATAAGGGACAAAACAAAGTATAATATATCAAAGAGTCACAATATATCATTCTTAAATATGCAACGTTCTCGTTGTGCTCCAATCCAAAATCTCTGCCTCCGATAGGTAACTCTAGATTTACAATTCTTATACTTTTTAGGAACTCTCAAAGTTTAGTTGATCATATCTTTTCTCTCATTGACACATGTTCTCTATTTTGCAAACCCAAACACGGTCCTAAATCATCTCTATAGTATTCGTAACGATTCAAGCACAAATAATTGTCCTCACTTGTCTAACGTGATTGACATTGTTATCATCATTTGTTGAATATGAGTAGTACATCTTTTATATATAAGAAATTTAAAAAACATTTCCCTGTTTTATTTTTTATTTATTGGAGATCACATTTGAGTTTCACTTCTTTCTGGATATTTAAAATATTTTGTGAATTGAGTATGATGTAGGAGTGGAGACATAATGAAGAGGTTAATGTCTGTCCAAGTGAGAGTTTGCATGTTAACAATAATTAATAGGAGACATCACAAGTTAATCTTCGTTATTCTTCCTCCTCATTTTATTGATCATGTTAGGTGGTGGTGTTCTCCCGTGCCCTAGATAGCTCCGACAAGACAAGGCCATTAATGGCACTAGAAAGGACAGAATGCCCTCTATCTCTCCTTCACTACTGCCCTAAGTGCCCTTACTGCCCTAAGTGCCCTGATGTTAATGGTAAGGGCATTTCGGATAAAATTTGATGGATACTAAAAGTACATCCCACTACACACCAATTGTGGAATGGAATTTGGATAAAGGGAGGATTAAAAAATACACGTGTTGATAATTGATTTGTTGATTTGGAGTAGATCAATTTCTGGTTAGATTAATATGTGGACGGTTGGATTATGTAATGTACATGCAATCTATATGGTAAAACATAATCACACATAATTAAGTTACCTCTGGATTGATTGCCTTAGCGGAAGCGAATCTGCCTGAGGTTGGGATCACGGTCTGCCGGACGGGAGGACACGCCACGGGTTAACGGGCAGTGACCTAGGTTTCCACAGCTGCTGACCTCTGTCTAAACTGTGGGCGGCTATCTGATTCTGATCTCTCTTAATTCTAAGGAGAGCACCCCATATATATATAGATATATAGAGGGATAGGGTTTAGGGCCAGTATCACATACCAGGCTTACTTGAATGGGCTCCCACTTATGAGCGACCCATTAACCTAAATCCAACATGGACAATATCTTGTAATTTCTCCTAGTTCAGAATAATCGTACCTCGCACCGTGGTCAACTCGTAATAAATAATATATTGATTGTGAATATTTTTTCATTCTTAGAACTTGAACACGAAACCTCTTGATTAATGGATAAAATACTGAATCTCTACGCTATATTACAATGGTTTGGGCTAACAGAACTTGGGGTGGGGGGATAGACGTGCCATGATATATCATCACTGTGTAAGTGAAATAATAACTTCATAAAATTTGATTTTCTTTTAGTGGAAGAAGAAAAATAGGGAAAAAGAAGGAATCAGGCGTGGCAGATAAATAATGAAATGTATCCCCCAAACAAGGAAGGACAGTGCATGAGAAATTAAAAGCAACTTACTATTTATATTGGAGGTTTTTAGAAAAATATATTAGTCTACATAAATATATTTTCAAAAAATAAATATATGTTTTATTTTTGAAGAAAGCAACAATACACGAACCCCATGTCCATGTGTGAGGTGAGTCACTTCGCACCCTATGGGTGAGTAATATTTCCACGTTTTTTAATCTTTGAAAGTTGAAACAATTTAAAAATTTAGAATGGTTAAAGGGTTGACTCATGTGTAACAATAAAATAAAAAGGTATTAATCATACATTTAAGTCAAAATTACAATATTTTAGGTTAAATATTTCAATTTCAACTTTAACGGATATATGTGGTTAGTTTAGAAATAAAAACTTGATGCCGCTTAATGAGTTAGGGTCATAATTAAATTCTACATACCGTACTTTTCAGATAGTAAAAAAATAAATTAATTTCAAATTTGAGGTTAATTTTATGAGTGATGAATCATTCTAATATAATATAATTTATTTTTTTATCATAAAAAATAGAGTATATAGATAATTTAATTACAATCCTAACATTGCAAATAACATTGGATTTCGAGTTGCAACACATGCATGCAAAAATTGAAATCCGAAAGTTTGACAAAAAAAAATAACTAACTTTGACATAAATGTATAATAATAGCACGAAAGTCAAATCTCAATGTCATTTGAGACATTCCGCTCTACAAATGAAAAGAGAGTAACACATGCATTGTAAAAAAGAAGCGTATTAAGACTCTCCTCCATCAAGGAAAAAAAACAAAGTCATACTTGCTAATTTTACTTGGTGTATGAAAAATCTTATGCACTTTGGCATGAATGAAACTAAACAAACCCCAAATTTGATTCTTGTTCTTAGTATGCAATCATGGTCTTGATTGAATCTTAGAAGACGTAACCAAATTAAAATTTAGGGTTCTCTTAACATGAGAGTTTATAACTAAAATTTCCTTCGAGTTTTCTGTTTCGTTCAAAGAAACAATTCATTTTATCCTGTTAAATTTGAATAAGAATAAATTGGATAAATGATTCATTTGGCTTGTAAGTAGGGTTGTTGATGGTTAGAGTATGATACGAGTATGACAAATATCATAACCATACCATATTTTTAAATTGCATATCATAACCATAACCATTACGAGTATAATTTCCAATGCCATAACCATATACATAATTGTGGTTATATGGTTTTAACCGTATACACATATTTATTACCACATCTAAAATGTAATAAAATTATGAATGTTATCTTAATTAATACATACAGTTATGTCACAAACATAGAGATTGATTAGAGCCATCTGCACGACATCTTGCAGCAAGATACTGTTAGAGATTGATTAATCTCAGTTCATCATTCTGCTGTTCATCAATTCTGGAGCTGGCGTATCCGCTTCTAGTCAAGATCGTTCATATCAGTTGTTCGTGGAAAAGATCTACTGAATCATCTCAAATTTGGTGATATCTGCTTCTCTTAGTCAGTTCATCTACTCTGTTCTTGAATAATCTGTCGAAATATTCAAAGATCCATTATGTTATCAATGGAGGAGTTCGGTTCAGTATTCTTCAATAAAAGGATTTGTCAACTAACAGGAGAAGATAATTTTCAATCTTGGAAGTAACAGGTGCTTCTTGCTGTTAGAGGATTCAACATGGAGGGATACTTATTCAGCACAATACAAATCGCACCTATGCTGGATGATGGTGAAGGAAACAAGGTGCCTAATCCAGAATTCATCAAGGTCAAACAACAAGAAAGCTCTTTAGCCTTATGGCTATTAGCATCAATCTCTTCGCCTATGAGCAAAGGTCTAGTTGGGTACGTGTCTACTGCATCAATTTGGTCAAAGATTCATCAACAACTTTCATCATCTTCAACCACAAGAATCATGAGTTTATATGATCGAATGAATGTAAGAAAGCTGTTCCATCAGCCAATGCGAGAATATCTTACAGAAATTCAACTGATCTGTGACAGCATAGCTGGATGTGGACATCCAATCGAAGATATGCATCTAATTTCCATTAAATTAAATGGAGTGAAAGGACATTTTGATCAAGTAGTTTCGGTCATACATGCCAGTCGAAATCCATACGACTTGGCTTCAATCAGTTCAGTTCTTCTTGATGCAGAGGCCAGACAAAAGGATATTGTATTTGATAACTCTTTAAGTGCAGCTAATGTGGTGGTGAAATTATCTCCTTCAGTTCAAGAACCTGCCTATCATATAGTAGCCTTCGACTCAGGACAATCTTTGGTTCAAGATACATGACAAATATTAGATTAGATTTTAAATAGTTACCATCATGCACTTAATTATCATTAGATTTGAAATAGTTACACAAACCAAAAATAATATAATCCTAATATATTGTTATGATCATTATGTGCCTAATTATGTTTAAGTTTGTAATATAAAATTTATCACATGAACCAAAATTGTTATTATTATCATAAATGATTTTTAATCTAATATTTTTTATATGCTCATACTTGATAGACACATAGACTTAACATAAAAAAACAATTATTATCAAATTTTAAAACTATTAAAATATATATAAAAATAATTTAATGCTCATGATAAATATACAATAATAATAAAGATCATAAAAATTAAGTTCAAGAGCATTTATTAACTCATATTATTAAATGTTTCTATAATTTTATTATATATAACAAAAATTATTAATTCTTTTTATCATCAATATTATTAATAAAAAATTCATAGATAAAAAATCTATATTTGAAATTTAATAACTAATATATAAATTTAATTATTTTATGCACTTGCCAAATTTAATATATATTAAAAACATTGAAGTCTATATTTACTTACAAAATAATTTGTATACAAATTATTCTAAAACAATTTCAATATATATATATATATAACGAATAAAGTAAGTTTACTACTTATTGCACAAGACCGGTGTTGGATACCTAGTTTATATTAATGTTGATGAGCTCTCACTCAATCATGACTCGATTGGGACCTAACAAGGATTTTCAGTTCTTAGTTGGGACCCAAATCATCTACCTCTATTATGGCTTAATCTAAGCCTTAATCGATTGAGGCTTGGTTTCGATCAATCGACTAAGGTGTGAAGAGAGCCTCAATTAGTGGTCATCTAGTATGGATGCCCATCAAGATCCGGTCATCACCCTTGAGCGAATTTGTATGAGCGAGGACTCATACTAGAACCCTCTGTGTGAGAACCTAGACTAGGGACTCTCTAGTTGGGTCCTAACAGAGCCTTGTCCGAGTCAAGTCTCAATTGTAAAATTAACAAAATATTAGGACTTATCTTTGACATTTTAAAAATATATTCAGTTAATTTGATAAATTTAATAAAATCTAAGAACAATGGTAAGTAGCCCCAATGCACCCCGAATGTTTGATTGTTATTGTTAAATGCACTAACTTTTATCTTTCCGTCTTGTTTTTATGTTAAAACTTATGTGTTTGTCATGAGTTAAATTAAAATGAATTTTGAATACTAAAAAGTCTAAATTGCCATTTCTCTTCATCAATCACCAAAAATTGTTCCTCTTCTCCGTTTTGTCTTCTTCAACCTATCACTTCCCTTGTCCTCTCTGAAACCCTTAGCCATCACAAGTATAAATTTAAAATGACATCATCCACCATAGTCAACATGAAGTCTTGTTGATGACTTCGTAGTTGTTGGTCTCCATACTCGAGTGCGACGCTAACCACTATGTTAAAGTTTTGGAATTGCTCCGAAAGTGGTGAACCAAAAGCCTTAGTTCTAAATTGTTCAGAGAACGATGAAGAATTTTTTGTTCATGAAGTACATCGACTCTCATAAGAATAATATCACGGAAAGGTAACACTTTGTTGTCGTCATATATATAAATATGTGAATTGTGGGTGCATGTTTTGTTTGATTAACTAGTTGACTACTTGAATTTGTGTTAATTTATTATTGTTAGGAATGGAAAAGGATGAGGAGGATGTTTTTCAACTATTGATCAAGTATAACGGTAAGTGGATAAATGACCTAATCAATGAATGGAGTAGCAAGGGAAGGTTGAAGTGCTAGAGATGAATGATACGAGCTTGAATTATGAATCAGTTCATGATCTGTGTTTGTTCTATTATGGACTAAGAAAAGACATATCGATTTTTAGCCTACCACTCGGGGGATATCCCACATTTAACCTTGATGCATTTAGATGTGAAGCTTATGCTCAAGCAATTTTAGCAAAATTGAAAAGTTGTCGAGTTATTTGTTATGGAGCCATTTGATCGAAAATTTTGCTATAAGGATTCATTTCTTCACCAACTTAGAAAGATAGCATAATTTGTTAATGTTTAGCCAACGTCTATGAGTTGATTGCTAATTTTCGAAATACACGGGGAGGTGCTAGACAGTCTAAAGGAATTGTTATCAAAGAAATGGAAGGTGTAGTTAAAGGAAAACAAATGATTTCAGTAAAAGACAAAGACAAAGGTAAAGTTTGTGAGTCTACAAGTGGTTCATTTTGGGTCTAGTCGAATATAAGAGACAATGACTTAGAAGGTTCAGATTCAGACAAAGAATGGATGCCCGTGAATGAAGATTTGTCCGATAGTATGAATGAAGATGTTGATGATACATAAATAAAATATAAGAAACAATTAACTAGTATTAAAAGTTATATTACTAAATGACTTTAACTTATCTATATTGAACACCCGATAAATAATAAATGTTACACTACAAGAATTTGTTGCAACAGCAACGAAACTTCCGTGTTGATGTTAACAGTTGTAGTTAAATATATGTATGTTGTCGTTATTATTACTTATTAGGCACAATATGTTTACCATTGTTATAAGATACATTTAGTGTTAAATTTTGCCGTCACTTTATTTTTACACTGATGAATGTGTAATGTCGACCAACATTTGATGTTAAATGACTCCATTAGTAGCAGATGACTTTTCCGTTGTAAATGTACATATTTAAATACGAAAAGTTTTGTCGTAAATATATTTATAACAACAACAAATGTATGTCGTAACTAATAAATATTGTCGTCGTTAAAACATAAGTACCGAGAAAATGATATAATAGGTTTGCGTGTCAATATATTGTCGACATTAGTATAGTCATTCAACAACAGATTCAATTATTGCTGTAAAATAGCTTATATAGTGACGACTATTGTTGTTGCCGTGAATTTGTTTTTAAAACAATTCAAAAAATTTCCCACTCTTAACTTCCCTCGCCCTCACAGTGTCACTTTGCTTTACTTCACAGCCTCACTTCACCTTATTTTCATTTCATTTCACTTCACTCCCACCCCCACCCTCTCCCCCTTCCTCTCATTTCCTTCTCGTCGACATCTCCGTCTCATCGGAGCTGGAACCGAAGCTCGCCTGGTCTCGTCTCGTCTGGAACCGAGCTGGTCTCGTCTGGAACCGAGATGGTCTCGTCTCGTCGGAGCATGGATGAAGACGAAGCTCGACTGGTCTCGTTCGCTGGAACCGAAGACGCCATGGATGAAAATGAAGCTCGGCTGGTCTCGTCTGAAGCTCGTCTCGTTCGCTGGAACCGAAGACGCCATGGATGAAGATGAAGCTCGGTTGGTCTCGTCTGGAGCTCGTCTTGTTCGCTGGAACCGAAGACGCCATGGATGAACCTCAAACTGGTGAATGATGTTGAAGACAACATGCAGGAACCTACGTAGAGAAGAAACCATGGATGAACACAAATAACTTAAAATCGGCCAAAACAATTGCAGAAAAAATCAAAAAATCGACAAACAGTTGTCAACAGTAAGAGTAATCTATAACATCGGTAAAGTGTTGTTGTCGTTCAACTATGTTTAACAGCAACCTGATTCCGCTGTAAAGTTGACGTGGGGAGCCACATGCTAACAGCGGCAAGCCTTTTACAATGGCAAATTGTCGACCTATAGACCTTTAACGACGGGGGCTACCGCGACGAAGATTTCGTCGTTGTTAAGCCTTAACAACGGTATTTATTCAGTTAGCAACGCATTTTTGCCGATGTGTATGCTCGAGTTTCTTGTAGTGTTATAAAATCTTAAAATGTGAATAGAATAATATTAATAACAAAAGCACATTTATTTTGTGAATTGATTTAATATAATTAATTCAATAAATATAATATATGATTAAAAACTAATTTGGATTCTTCTATTTTATTTATCTGTTTCTTTGATATGAAATATTTTTAAATTTATAATTAGTGTAAGAATATTAATTTTTAATATATTAATAAATAGTATAGATAATTCTTTTGGGTATATAAGATTGTAAAAGTTAAAAGTCTTTCTAATCAGATTCGAACTTTGTTTATTTTTGAAAATCGCAACTTATATTATCTATTGATATAACCAATTTTGTGTAGCATAGACAATGTAGCTACATGGTTTAGTTTTGTGATTGGTTTTCTCATAGAGGAGCAAATCCTGACCACTCAATTTGGATCTGTCCAGAAACATTGTTTATGTCCAGATCATAATTGTATGCTTTAGATTTACATGCATGCTTAATTATATTGGTATACTAACATCTTTGTTCCCTAATTAGGTACATCAAACATTAGGTTGCTCAAGACAATTAAAGATTGAGAAATGTATCTTTTGCTCCTTTAACTTCAGTCATCTGTCAACACGGTGATTATAGACATTCTTACTCAATTCTATATGTATATATAAAAAAACAATAAAAATCATTAAATAGTTATATGTAGAGAGAAGTGTGTCTCTATTAGGGTTGCCGATGGTTATGGTATGGTTAGGGCATGACAAATATCATAACCATACCATATTTTTAAACCACATAACATAACCATAACCATTATGGGTATAATTTTCAATACCAACCATTAAAATAACCGTGGTTATTAACCATGGTTTTACCCGTATACCCATATTCATTCCACACATGTAATATATTAAAAGATCGAAAATTTTATTTTAAAGAATACATCAATCTATTTTACCATCATTGCACTTTGACGCCTTCATCAACAATTTTCAATTTTCAATTATATAGTTTATATTTAGTATATTATATAAATTAGTTTATTAATAATAAATAAATATTATATTTATATAATAACCATGGTTATAACCATGAGTATAACTCAAATACCATAACCATAACCATTATGGGTAGAAAATTCATCACCATAACTAGGGCTGGGCAAAAAAAAACTGGTTCGGCCGAACCGTACCGGTTTCGAACCGGTTTGGCCGACCGGGTTCACAAAACAAACGTTTTTTTTTGAAAAATATGGAGTGGTTCAGAAGAGGTACAGAAAACCGGTTCAAAATCGGTTAACCGAACCACTTTTTGTACCGGTTTTAATCTTAAATATACTACTAAACCAGATCAGACCACATAGTCACAGACCAGACCGTCAGACCGACAGACTCTTTTGAGTCTTAACCTAATCGCGTTTGTCTTTAATTTCATCTTCAGACTTCAAATCGTCCAACCGCAGTCGAAGTGAAGACAGTTCGAGAGGTTCTCCACAAGGGTCTTTGCAACAGTTCACATGCTCGATCCTTGTTGCAATTGATTTCGTTTGACGATCAATGTCAGTTCTGAATTTGAGCTCGACCGGGATTCAAACAAGAGCAAGAAGAGTCTGTTGTGTCAAACCAAGGCAATTTTATGTCCATTTTTGGTTTTCTGATATGGTTGTATCAATTATGGTTTACAATTTGCCGCGACTGCCTCAAAGATGTATTCTGAATTGCTTGTAGGTTGTTCGGCATCTAATCGATGTTGGGCACGACGTGCACGTCGTCACTGGTGCTCCCGATTTTGTTTTCACCTCCGAAATCCAGTCTCTGAGGCTCTTCATACGCAAGGTAAGACTAGAATACGTTTAGCTAGCTTGATGATTTCTTTTACTACGTACGGTGGCCCTGCACACTTTTGCTGTGTTCGATTATGTAGATTGGATAACTATGAGTATTTTTTTTGCTGCTCGAATCTGCTTCCAGATGCAATGTGATTACACTGCTCCTGCATATCATCACCATGATTGTATCATGTATGCGTGTTATGCAAACCCTTTTCATAGAAATGAAAAAATTTGAGATTTAGTATTTCCATGATTCCATCAGCCATTTGGATTTTCTTTGTTCAATGGTTAATTGGCTTTCTTGATATGATTGAGCTTTTTTCTTTACTGGTTTCGAATTTTGATATTACACAGTGGTAGTTTAATGGTTTATTGTATTACATAAAATTATTTAATTACCAGTCTTAGTAACTATCTTTAATGTCAATAGGTACTGCTTGATTGTGGAGCAGTTCAAGCAGATGCACTAACAGTTGATCGCCTTGCCTCATTGAAAAAGGTAGATTTTTATTGCATTGATGCTTAGTTTAAATAGATAGGGAGCACTTGTAACTCTACATATCATTATGCTGACTGTAACCCTGTGGGTTAACACTTAAACAATGGTCCATAGTGTTTCATATAACAGGATTTTCTATCTTAGACAGACAAGGTTTTACTTGGTATTTTTTTTTATCTTAGTCTTTATCTTATGGAATCTGCAGTTGGGATTTCATCTATGCTTAGTTTTGATCTGTATGAGTCTGTGATTTAGCTGTTTCAACAGAGGTAAGTTCCCATTTTCTGAAATTTTGTATCTTAATGTTTGGGGATTGTATCATATACACTGTCCTGAGTGTGTTATGCATTGTGTTGTTTAGATATTTGATGTGGCTCCTTCACTATACATGGTGGAGCTCCGAAAATCTGGAGGAGATACCCTGGAATTTCACAAGGTTCGTTTGTTGCTGCTTCTTATTTTGTAAGATAAATGGGTGATATCGATTGTTCCATTTATAATCTCAATTGTTGGATTTTCAGGTTAGGCTTGAGACCCCTACACTTACCAATCTTAGATAACAACAGAGCCAATGGCCTAACTTTTCGAGTTCTGGCTAACCCCTACACTTGTGATTCTGCAGATCAATTATGTTTGAAGTGGTTTTGCATATCAATTATGGATTTATGGTTAGACTGTTAAGTGTAGTATTATGTTTGTACTATTAGTCTATTAGTATTATGGTATTATTGGATCATTGGTTATGGTCATGGTCCTCATGGATATTGGTATTGGATGCTGCTTGATGAAACCTCAGTTGAATTTTTTTTTTTTTAGTGACCATTTTTATTTTGGTTATGCATGAAGTGGTTCGGCCGAACCGGTTCAGAACAGGTACGGTTAATCGGCCAAAATCTGGAGCGGTCAAAAACTAGAGCGGTAAACCGTACCGGTTTTAAAATGTGGTAAAGGTTCGATTCTGAACTGGTTCGACCCTGAACCGGTTCATGCCCAGCCCTAACCATAACCACACCGCACCATAATGGTACGGTTAACCATATTAAACAGTAATGGTTATAACCATGGTTATGAGCTTTTCACCGCACCATTGTCGGCCTAGTCTCTATATGATATCACATTATAATGGATATTAGGTGACGTCGTATAATTCGATAATTGTCCCGATAGGTAAATTTGAGTTATAGATAAATAAAAAATGAGAACATAAGAGTATTTATAAGAATGTTAATGATGCGGGTTGAAGCTATACCAGATCCGCACCATGAGAATGGTGGGCCACATCAGGAACTAAATTTTGACCCGCGGTACATTATATTTCTTTGGGAAATTCTATTTGTAGACTATCGACTGCTTTATACAGACCACTTTTGTTGAAAGACTAACATGTCCTAATAGTTTTTTTTACATACTTGTCCTTACTAATTTTAACGAAAGTAATTATCAAATCGATGTCATTTTTTCGTAGTTACTAAATCGACCCCATGTTATCAAAATGGTGAAATATTAATACTTCTGGCAAGTTTTGAACCCTTAACCTTTTACATTCTATTTAAAAGTTTTACTACTACACTACTAATTTCAATTAGTTTTTCTTACATACTTCAAATATAGTTATTGAAGCAACTCTTGTATTATTGTATTAAATATATCATGTTTACTTATTGATGCTCTTTGGTAATTAACATTTGGTCAACGTTGTTTACTTAATTATAGTTTTAATTTAATTATGTATCTACTGATTAATTTTTTGAAATGGTTGATAAATAAGTAATTTTTTTAAATTTAGTATTTATAGACTACCATAATACTCATTTTTTTTCAATCATCTCTAAAAATAATCAGAAAGTCGATAGTATGTAGATATTTAAATTAGAACTCTATCGACATATATGGTGTTAAGTTTTAATTTTTTATCAATCATAAAATTTTATCAAAGTAGTGTTGCTAATATTGGACAATTTTACTAAAATCTGTCCAGATTTTATGGTTGATGAGAAAATTTAAATTTAACAACATATGTGTCTTAGAGTTCTAATTTAATTAACTACATATTGTAATATTTCTAATTTTATTAGTTGAAAAAATATTTCTAAAATAAGTATTCTAGTAGCCTATAAATACTAAATTTAGAATATTACTTATTTTTCAACCATTTCAAAAAATTAATCAGTATATACATAATTAAATTAAAACTATAATTAAACAAACAACGTTGAACAAATGTTCATTAATGAAGATCTTTAATAAATAAACATGATATTTTTAATATACTAATATGAGAGTTGCTTTAATAACTATATTTGAAGTATATAAAAACAATGGAATTAGTAGTGTAGTGACAAAACATTTAGCTCGTATATAAGAAGTATAGAGTTCAAAACTTGCTAAAAGTTTGAATTTTTTACCATTTTCATAATATGTGGTCAATTTAGTAACTACGAAAATATTAGATCGATTTGATAATTAATTTTCTTAAAATTAGTAAGGACAAATATGTAAAAAGCTATTAGGTATTTTAGTATTTTTAAAAAGTGGTCTATATAAAGTAATCGACTGCAAATAGAATTTTCCCATTCTTTTCTTAACTTAAAATCATTAAACACAAATATCATAATTCAAATTGCAAATATTAAAATACCAGCTTTTAACCTTAAGGAGGAGGAATACTGAAGTTATAAGTTTTTGGGTGATTTTTTTTACTGCATAAAAATTCCAAAAATATTTAGTAATGTATATTAGATCATATACTTTTATAAAATTATAAATATACCCTACTACCGCAGATTGACCCATGAACTGATATCCCTTACCAAATTCGTTCAGTGACCCACAAATCATCAAACTGCGCGAGTCAAATTTGTGTGGTGCACCGCGACCCGTTGACACCCCCTAATACCCACTTTGAGACAATGCCTTGAAAAGATGCGAGCCCTAATATGCCTTGTAGATAATGAGACAACCATCTACAAAGGAGAGGACTCGAGATACCCCGTCGTTTGTACCCCATCTCTGGTTACACTCGTCCCTTCCTCTCTCATGAATATC
The DNA here is from genome assembly GCA_946814005.1 of Chamaenerion angustifolium. Classification (NCBI taxonomy): domain Eukaryota; kingdom Viridiplantae; phylum Streptophyta; class Magnoliopsida; order Myrtales; family Onagraceae; genus Chamaenerion; species Chamaenerion angustifolium. Next base: position 7,472,999 of record OX328270.1, read on the forward strand.
TACCACACCGTCTGCAAAGGTTGCGGTTCTTTCTGTTGCAGCGGCGCCAGTGATGGTGGTGGTGGTATGGTGGCGGCAGCTTGGAAGAGGACTTTGTCCGCCTAGTGCAAAGCGAACACCGGTGGGCAGTGTCTCTAAATATAATCTTTAGTGTGTGAACACCTTGGGACAAGAGGATTTTGTTGGGATATTAGACGCTTCTAATATCCACCTAGCCGGACCTTGGGATTCAACGGATCAAGAAAAATGCACAAGAGACAAGGATTTACGTGGTTCACCAATTTGGCTACGTCCACGGCTCACACCCACACTTTCACTATAAACAAATAGTGTAAAACACACAATATGTATCGCTCACACTCTAAAATACGCACTCCGTATTTTTGTCTCACAATACTATTTTTTCTCCCACACACTCAAACTCCAACAACTGTTTCTTACTCTTCTCACTTCGTCTCTATCTTGTGCTTCAACTTTGTTGGCTTCATATAGATGTTAAAAGAATGACAATCTTCAGTGACTTGGCCACTTTGGTGAGTGTCTTCCCGACTTTGGCCAGTGGCTTGGCCAATTTAGTTAGTGTCTTGCCCACTCTGATGAGTTCCTTGCCCACTCTGATGAGTGGCTTGCCCACTTTCGTTAGGGCCTTGGCCACTTGTTGAGTGGTGGCGGTGGATCGAAAGTCTCCATTGTCTAACAATCTCCCACTTGGAGACTTTACTCCACCAGTGAATCCATGAGTGAACTAGGTGTGAGACTTTCCAGTCTACTATTGAAGACACACTGAAGCTGAGCACGACTTCAATTTCTCTGTTGTAATTGACTTGGTTAACATGTCAGTTGGGTTCTTGCTGTCCTGGATCTTCTCAAGTGTTAAAACTCCATCCACTAGTAGAGATCTGACGAAGTGATAATGAATTCCGATATGCTTGGTCCTTGAATGAAATGCAGAATTCTTTGCCAAATGTATAACACTCTGACTGTCACTATGCAAAACATTCGTCGTTTGCCTTAGACCAAAATCTGCTAACAATCCCTGTAACTAAATCATCTCTTTGCTTGCCTCAGTAACTGCTACATATTCTGCCTCTGTGGTGGATAACACTACTAGCTTATGTAGTTGTGAAATCCAACTGACTGCAGTAGTCCCTACTGTGAATACATAACTGGCAGTACTCCTCCTGTTGTCTACCTCACCAGCAAAATCTGAGTCTACAAACCCTTTTAGTCTCATCTCATTTCTTCTAAAACACAGACATCTATCGGTAGTGCCTCTTAGATACCTTAGTATCCACTTGGCTTCTTCCCAGTGTTGCCTTCCAGGATTAGTCATGAACCTGCTCACAACTCCCACTGCATGAGAAATATCTGATCTTGTGCAAATCATGGCATACATGAGACTTCCAATGGTTGTGGCATATGGAACCTTAGCCATTAAGTTCATTTTTTTGGTCTGTCTTAGGTGTTTGATCCTTGGATAGTCGAAAATGACTAGACAATGGTGTATTGACTGCTTTAGCATCACACATGCCAAATCTTTTGAGAACACGCCCAATGTACTCTGCTTGAGATAGCTCCAAAGTACCATTTGGATTTTCTCTATTGATTCTCATTCCAAGAATCTGCTTTGGTGCACTCCAAGTCCTTCATCTTGAACTCACTTGACAATTACTTCTTCAATTGTTTGATTTCACCCATATTTGAACCTGCCAATAACATGTCATCGACATAAAGTAGGAAAATAATATAAATGGACTCAAACCTTTTGAAGTAGAAGCAATGGTCAGCATTGCATCTGAAATAGCCATTCGTTTGCATAAACTCATCAAACTTTTTGTACCACTGCTTTGGCGCTTGTTTCAATCCATACAAGCTCTTCCGAAGTTTACACATGAGTTTCTCCTAGCCATTTTTTGAGAAACCCTCCGGATGTTCCATGTATATATCCTCCTCAAGATTACCATGGAGGAAAGCAGTTTTGACATCTAACTGTTCAAGTTGCAAGTCGTCTGCTGCAACAATACTTAAAACTGACTGAATGGTCGTCAGTTTCACAACCGGTGAAAATATGTCGGTGTAATCGATACCTTCTTTCTGCTGAAATCCCTTGGCTACAAGTCTCGCGTTGTACCTTTTGGAACTGTCATGTTCCTCTTTGACTCGATACACCCATTCGTTGTGTAACACCTTCTTTCCCACGGGTAACTCAGCTAGCTCCCATGTCTTGTTGGAGGTAAGGGACTCCATCTCTTCTTTCATTGCATGCTCCTACTTGCTAGAATCTTCCCCTTGACATGCTTCATCATAGCATTCAGGTTCTCCTGCATCAGTAAGCAACAAATAATTCATGTACCTTCTTTTTTGTATATGAGGCTGTGAAGATCTCCTTAATACATGAGATGAAGATGGAGATTGCGGTTGATCATTCTGTGTGTGCTGCTCTGCGATGTCTGTTCCTCTGACTGAGGACTCTCATCTGGTTGGTGCACTATTCTTCTGTACGGGACATAATATGGATCAACGTACATAGGATCCCCCTGTGTTGCACTACTAGAATGTAGAATATGACATCTCGACTTCTGATCACCTTCTTGGTCTGGTCATCCCAGAACTTGTACCCAAGCTCATCTCCACCATATTCGATGAAGGTGAATTTTAGTGACTTTGATTCAAGCTTTCCCCTAGCCTGATCACTAATATGCACATATGATACACAACCAAAATCTTTCAAATGAGAAAGTTTTACCTCTTTTCCGCTCCATACTTCTTATGGTATTCCATACTCGAGTGGTACTGGTGGTCCTCGGTTTATCAAGTATGTTGTTGTATTGACTGCCTCTGCCCAGGACTGGCAGTCCTGCATGTATACGCATGCTTCTGGCTCTCTCAGTCAATGTGCGGTTCATCCGTTCCGCTACACCATTCTGTTGTGTTGTCCCTGACACAGTCCTTGTTAGTCTGATGCCATTGTCATAGAAAAATTATTGAACTCCATGTCATCATACTCACCACCATTATCAGATCTCAATGTCTTGATCTTTAGACCTATCTCATTTTCTACCATGGCTTTCCACATCTAGAACATTTCAAATACTTCTGATTTGTGTCTCAATAAATAAACTCATACCTTTCTGGAATGGTCGTCAATGAAAGTCACAAAATATGACTTCCCGCCAATGGATGAGACAGTGGTTTGTCCCCAAACATCTGTGTGAACTAGCTCAAGCTTTTCTTGCTTTGATGCTCTGCCACTCTTTATGAAGCTGACTCTCTCCTGCTTCCCAAATATGCAGCTTTCACACAAATCAGTGTCAACTGACTGTAGGTCTGGTATTCTTCCCTTGGAATGCATGATCTTGAGACCATTGTCACTCATGTGACCAAGCCTCTAGTACCATAGATTTGGATCATCCTTGCTGTCTACAACTATAATTGACCCACCAATATTCGTTGTCGTATAGAGTGTACCACGTTTCTGGCCACGAGTGACTGTCATTGCACCTTTTGAAACCTTCCAAGTATCACCATTGAAGGTTGTGACATAACCTTCCGTTACTAGCTGCCCCACCGAGATCAAATTCTTTCTCAAGTCAGGAATGTGTCTCACATCCCTTAACTTCCACACATATCCATTTAACTTGATCTGTACATCACCCTTGCCAACCACATCGCAAGGTTGGTCATCACCAAGATATACCTTACCAAGGTTACCTGGTGAATAACTCACTAAGAGTTCTCTATTGGAGGTCGCATGAAAGGAATCTCCGGAGTCTAGCACCCATGACTCTGACTTGCTCTCCAAAGAGCATATCAAAGCATCGTCTGCCTTGTTTGCTGCAATATTTGCTTATGGCTTTCCTTCTTTCTCTTTCTTCGGAGATCTACACTGATTCTTGTAGTGCCTGATCTTTCCGCAGTTCCAATATTCGATCACATTCTTGTTCTAATTTTGATTGTTGGAATTATTGGGATTTTGAGATTGTGACCTCCCATTCTTGGATTTGGACTTATTGTGCCCTACATTCTTGTTTGAATCTCTGCCTCTGCTATCTACATTCAAAGTTGACCCTGAGCTAGAAGCACCATTCAACCGATTTCAAATTTCTTCAGTCATCAAACTTCAGTTTTGTCTTTCCTACAGATCCAGTGATTGCAGAGACTGTGCCTTTCCAACTATTAGGAAACTGCCGAAGAATTAGACAAGCACGTATCTCTTTAGTGAACGACATGTCCACTGCTTCTAGCTGGTCCGTCACTTATTTGAACTTGCTGAGATGTTCTCTAAATTGTGTTCCTTCTGGCATTGTCATGTTGAACAACTTCTTTATCAGATGAATTTTATTTGCTGCACAAGGCTGTTCGTACAGACTGGAGAGGGTCACCACGAGAGAAGCGGTTGTCTTTTTGTTTTTGATGTTGTAGGCTACTGATTTTGACAATGATAGTCGTATGGTTCCAAGAGCTTTCCGATCTAGCATCTCCCACTCTGAATCTTTCATTTCCTCTGGTTTGTCACCCAAAGGCAAATAAAGATCCTTCTTGTACAAGCTATCTTCTATTTGCATCTTCCAGAATCCAAAATTTGTTCCATAAAAATGATAAATTGTGGACTCTTTCTATAACGCCATTGCTCCCACTTGAACAGATAGGATGAGTACACAAATTATTTCGCAGAATAATTTCCGTAAACGTCTTCCGTTCCCTTGATTCGCCAACTGAAGGCTCTGATACCAATTGTTGGGATATTAGACGCTGCTAATATCCACCTTGCAAGACCTTGGGATTCAATGGATCAAGAGAAACGCACAAGAGATAAGGATTTACGTGGTTCACCAATTTAGTTACGTCCACGGCTCACACCCACACTTTGACTATAGACAAATAGTGTAAAACACACAATATCTATCACTCGCACTCTAAAATACTTACTCTGTATTTTTGGCTCACAACACTATTTTTTCTTCCATACACTTAAAACTCCAACAACCGTTTCTTACTCTTCTCACTTCGTCTCTATCTTGTGCTTAAACGAGTATACTGTGTATGAACTCAAAACGTAATGAGCGTATGTAAAGCAAGAGTATTTATAGAGTTGGAAGATCAAACCGTTATAGGCAGCTGAATATCTATGTGAATATTGTGCCCGTAAAGATTAGGATAGCAGATATTACGGTTATGGCGTAATATTGCAGTTACCTTATGAAATTTTTATAGAATATGTGCCAGATATACGCAGGATATCATGACTATATATTCAGTGTCAGTTTGTGGGACCAGAGTTTGAGAGATTTGACTCTCTTGGCGAGCGCTTCTATGGCGAGCAGTATGAGGCTTTGGCCTTGGCCGAGGGCGACCTGAAATAGGACTTTGGCGTCCACTTTAGCTTTGGGTTTGGTACTGAACCACTTTATGGGTGCCAGCTTACCCTTACTATGGGTCAGCCCAGTTTCGAATGATGTGGGTTCTATCCCTTGTAAAGTGGTTGGGTCTTCTAGGCCTTATCCATATTGAGCTGTGACTATTGATACCCAACATTTTCCCCCGAAACTTGAGTGAAGTTTCTTCAGTCGAGCTTGATCTTGTGAGAGGGTTCGAGATAGTGACTTCTGGATTTGACTTTTAGCTGTCCTTGCCTGCTATTAGTGCCTTTTGAGGCTCTGTATCCTTTGGCAAACGGTTTTTGGCTCTTAGAGTTTGTGGAATGTTTGATCTCTTACCTTATTAGGCAGACACTTTGGGTTGCCAGGGTTTATGGATGCTCATTCATCACTCTTTAGGCGAACACTACCGTTGCGAGAGTTTTATGAGAGACTTGGTATAGATTTTGGTGATCACCTTTTTTGTGTAAGCTATTGAGCATTTAATGGATGCACCATTATCAAGAAGTTGAGAGGACATTTGAGACATATCTGTCTATTTGTCTTTCGTAACCAGAGGGTAGACTGACAGTTTTTCGTACCATTTCAACCTTTTGTCTCCCCGATGTGACCCTTAGAATTCGGACACCGCTTCGATTTTACCCAAAGGGGTGTAATCATTGCCTGGGCCGTTGCAGACGTACCCGTTTGGTTTTTCCAATTTTAGCTATAAAAATCCAAACTTTGGCATTTAGCCCTTTACGCACTCAAGTCATTTGCATTCCAGAGCTCAAGTGTTCTTCAATCCTCTATTCAAACTTTCCCTTCTCATCTTTCATCTTCGGTAAAGTTCTCATTTCTACCATGTCTGGTAGCAAGAATCAAACTTCCGACAAGGGATCATCGTTTTCACCTAAACCTTCTTCTACCCAGTCTACTTCTGTGTAGAAAGTGGCGGTCAGGGCTCCCTCCCCGGCACAGGACCAAAGAGCTCTTGCGCCTAAACTGATTTCTAGTCAACCGGTGGTCGCACCGGTACTGGTGGACATGCCCGAGACCAATGTCTCTTCCTTTTCTCCGACAGATAATATTTTATGTATTCTCTGCTTCTTTTTAGGCAGGAAAACTTCCTCCTTTTTATTATTTTAGTATTGTTCTTGTCATGCCATGGTATTTTGTTTAGATATCAAGCCCAATGAGTTGGGGCCCACTCAGTTCATGGCGGTGGTCGCCTTGACCGGTTTAGGAGAACCAGATGCACCTAGGTATCCAGGTTTAGGTCTGCAATATCCTCGCAAAGGAGATATTTACGTTTATGCGGCCCAGATTGATGATGGGTTGCGTTTTCCTCTCTGCGATGATATGAAGAAACTCTGTTGCTACTATGGGGTAGGCCCTACGCAACTTGTGCCCAACGCCATTCGGATGTTGGTTGGGTTTAAATTCATGCGTGTACGTCAAGGATGGACGTATTCACGGATCCTGTTCCGGTGTTTTTATCAGTTGTCTATCGGCGCTAACCACATTCATCATTTCCAAACCCATTGGCCACAGTTCGAGGAATGGAGGGGTCAGGCGTGGAACTGGAACGTCCATTTTCGTCTGGTGGTTCACTTATGGGTTACCAACTCCAACTATAAGAAGTACTACTTCTTTTGCAAGGGTAGTGTGTCTTGAGATCTTTTCCAGTCGGAACAGGATATCCCCCGAGCTTTGGGGAGCTGTCGGGCAGTGATAGGAACGCCATAGACGACTTTTTACGCCGCCATAGGCAACCAGACTTTAGTTCGATCCGCTCAATGGCGGAAACTTCAGAGTCGATGCTTAGGCTGACGAGCATTTATCAGTCCGCGCAAGTCTCTATTGATTGGGTAATTTTCTGACCCTATTGTCTTTGCTGATTTTGCGTTGTAGGCATTCGGGCACCTAAACTTCTCAGTTTGTTTTCCAAGCAGGCAAAGGCAAGGCTGTCTGCTTCCCATGCATCTTTGTGTCCACCTCCTCCTCCTTCTAGGCGCGCGACCAAGCGTAGGCCTGAGGAGGAACAACCTGGGGTCGCTTCTCGCGATCGCCCAAGAGGTATGTCTCGTACTATTCCCTCTGTTTTTATTTTTATGCTCCGGCCTTAGGTTTTAATATCCTTTTTTGCTTGTTTTCATAGAGTGTCGCAGTTGAGGCGACTCTTGCTCCTGCTTTTGCCAAGAGGGCGATGAGCGCCCAGCTTCCACTGAGGGACCTTCTACTTCCCGGGGCAAGGCCCCTGCCACTGGGGAGGTTGCGGCCCCTACCTCTGATCATGCTGCTCCCAACCTCTCCAAGGGAGATGGGTCTGGGAAGAGGGTCCAGACCAAAGGTGCCGCGACAGACACTTGCAAGAATTCCTTCACCAGGGAGTATTGCTCTTTGGTGGGCTTATTCCAACCACCGAATGTGGCGGAGCCGAGGGGTCTTTGGGTTCCTTGTCACAATCTCCATAAGGTGGAGATTTCAGACAAGACCATGCTGTAGGGTAACCCCGACCTTTGCATGCATATGCTGGACAAGATCCTTCCATCTCAGGAATAGATGGAGGTCCCTTACGATCTGAACGACATCAAGGTTGTTATGAGGTCGCACTTTGAGTGCCTCGTCTTGGTAAGCTTTTTCCCCACTTCCTTTATTCCTTTATAAAACTTCCCTTCCATTGCTCGCAATTTTATCACTCCTTAATCATTTATAACATTTTTTTTTTCCTGTCGTTACCTCGTCCGCGAGGAGACGGCGATCAGGCAGATTGTAGGGGAGCTCGCCGATAAGCCAGTTGATCTTCTTATCGAGCTGGAGCAGTTTCGGAGTTTGGGCTACACTCCTGAGGAGATGGAGGATTTGAAGAGGATGGCAGATGCGTCCACAGAGTTCGTGGAGCATGCTCGTCGGAAGTTTGAGGAGAAGGAGAGGGGACGACTCGCCACCCTCAAGGTGAGGGAGGATCAGGTGGCACTCGCCGATGACAGCTGGCTAAGGGCTGAGATTCGGACCAAGGAGGTCGTCAAGTACTCCGCTCGGATGGAGGCCTGTGCTCAGAGGGATGCCTCTGTGGCTGAGAAGGAGCAGCTCGCCTTGAAGTTGAAGGTTATCCCAACCCCCCAGAGCGTGGTTGAGGACTTTAAGAAGTCTCAGGAGTTTTCCGACTGCGCCTTGAAGGTGATGAAGACTGAGGTTGCTGCCTATCTCTAGGGAGGTGAAGTCTCTTCATGACTTCATCGAGAGCGGTTACACCAAGGAGATCCTTCTGCTGCTGTCGGCGAGGAGGCTGCCCCAGGGGTCGAGAAGGAGACTGCAGACCCTGATGAACCCAAACCTTGAGATCCCAGGTCCCCAGGAAACCAAGTCAGTGTAGAGCTTCAAGTCGAAGGAACCTGTTTGACCTCCTCATGCTTTTTGCTCCACCTTCTTTTCTCTTATTGATGATAATTACTTTCGACTTCCTTTTGTTTTAGGAATCTTGTAATTATTCTTTGACTTCAGACTCAGATATTATTTTAATTATAATGAACGCATTTTATTTCGCAAGCCTTTATTCCTTTTTGACTTCAAATGTATTTGGTCGTTCTTCCGATGTCTTTTCGTTTGAATGCTTTAGGAAGTTTTTACCATATTTGTTTTCAACTTCACTATAGCTTATGTAGGATAGTATCGCCATAAAGAGTCTTGGACCTTTCTTTGGAGGAAACATTGTCTTCTAACAGGTCCTTCTCGGTCCTTTAGGCTTCGAAGGAAGGATTGTGACCCTTTATTAGCGCATACGTTCCTTTCGCCAAATTTCTTAAGGGAATTGTTACCCAAGGATTCTGCCTTTAAGGAAACTGTCATCCCTTATGGATCTGTTCGCCTTTTAGGTTTTGAGTCATTCGATTCGTTCGTTTATACCTGGGGAATTGTTACTTAAGGTTTGCTCGTCTTTTTAGAAGTTGTTACCTTAGGTTCGTTCGCCCACTTTGTTGTGCCCGGCTTGTAAAGGAAATGTTTCCCTTGTTGTGGGTTCATTCACCTTTAATATCAGAACTTAATTTTTGCCCAACTTGTAAGGGAACTTTTACCTTTGTGGTTCGTTTGCATTATATATCAGAAGTTAGTTTTTGCCCAACTTGTAAGGGAAATGTTACCTTTTCAGTTCGTTCGCCTTTTATATTAGGTCTTAGTTTTTTCCCAACTTGTAAGGGAACTGTTACCTTTGCGGTTCGTTCGCCTCTATTGGCTCGTCTTCCTGTACGCGCCATGTCTTTTTCTTTTGATAGCTTGCCCATTCTTTAGGCCTTTTCGTTTTGGTTCGAGTGGCTATGCTTTACATGAAGGAATGATTTGTTTTATTGACGTAACATTTTGATTACAAGCTATGCATAAAACCTTCGTAAATGTTCGGAGTTGAATGGACGAGGTAGCCTTACACCTTCTGCGGTTTCCAAGTAGTAGGACCCTGGTACGGCAATCTGAAGTACTTTGTATGGACCTTCCCATTTAGCTAAGAGTTTGTTTTGGATGTCCAATTTTGTGAACTCATTCCTTCGCATAATCATCTCCCCCACGAAATATTGGCGAGCGCTGACTTTTCTGTTGAGGTATCGAGCGGTCGCCAGTCGCATTTTAGCTTGTCCATTGTATGATTGGCATCGCTTTTCTTATGCAAGATCGAGGTTTGTACGGCGCTCGATTTCATTCGCTTTTGCATTAAAGTGCAGGATCTTGTGGGTAGGCACCGCTATTTCGGCGTGTGCTACTGCCTCGAATCCGTACACCAGACTGGATGACGTTTCTCCCGTTGCTGTTTTGGGTGACGTTTAGATAGCCCACAGTACATTATCCAGCTCTTCTGCACAGTTTCCTTTGAAGGCTCGAACTCGTTTTTTGAATCATGCCATGACAACTTTGCAGGCTGCTTCGTCCTGCCCATTTGTTTCAGGATGGTGTACCAACCTAAATCGGTGATTGATATGGTATTCTTCGTAGAGTCATTTTAGCTCTTTTCGCACGAATTGCGGATCATTGTCATTTATGAGTATTTTGGGGATGCCAAATCGCGAAAATATGTGGATTTTCAAGAACTTTATCAGTTGAAATTCGGTCATGGAGGTCAATGCTTTCGCCTCTATCTACTTGGAAAAGTAGTCGATCGCCACAAGAATGTGGGGTTTTTTTGCCCAGTAATTATGGGAAAGGGCCCCAAAATGTATATTCCCCATTAGGCAAAAGGCCAAGCGCTCGCCATTGGGGATTGCAACATCGGGGGTCGGTCGGATCGTGGTGTGAATTGTTGACAAGTCGCGCACTTTTTTTGTTTATTCTGCCGCGTTCTTGCTCAAGGATGGCCAGTAATAGCCTAGTCTGAAGATCTTGCGAGTCAGCGAGCGCGCACCTTCATGGCATGCAGCGACTCCTTCGTGAGCTTCGCGGAGAACTCTTTCTGTCTCAGGATGAGAGATGCACTTCAGATATGGAGTTGATTATCCTCGCCTATATAGTTCTCCATCTATGAGAAGATAATTTGCGACTAGGCGGCTAATTTTCGTGGCCCCGCCTTCGTCTTTTGGCAGTATTGCTTCTTTTAGAAAGTTCTGGAATGGGGTCATCCAGTTATCCTGCTCTTGAATATTTAATACTTCTGCTCGTTTGTCAAGGACCGAGTATAAGGTTTGTTCCAGGAATTGTACATCATGTATCTTTGTTCCTCCGAACGTCAGTTTTCTTAGAGAGTCAGCTAGTTGGTTGTCTTGGCGAGGAATGGACTCGATTTCGAAAGTCAGAATTTCGGCAATGAGTTTTTTTAGCAATGTCGAGGTACTTTTTCATCTTTTCCCTCTTTGCTTCATAAGTGTCATTGATTTGGTTGACGATTAGCTCTGAATCGTTTTTTACTTTGAGTGACGTTACGCCCATTCCCTTAGCGAGTCGCAGCCCATTCACTCGAACTTTCTTTTGAAGAGGATCCATCAGTATAGAGTTTCCAGCCTTTGTCTGTGTCTACTCGTAGTCCTTGCCGTTTTTCTGCTTCTACTAGACCATTGCTGGTACTTTCTACTTTGAAATCTATTAATACTTGACCTTTGATGACCGTTTTCGGCGCAAATTTGATCTTGAATTCGCTCAGCTCAATTGCATATTTAACCATCCTTCCTGAAGAGTCTGGCTTCAACATGAAGTGTTTGTGAGGCTTGTTGGTGAGGACTGTAAAGGCGTGAGCGTGGAAGTACGGTCTTAACTTTCGAGCAACAATAACTAAGGCGTAGAGATACTTTTCAACCTCGATATATTTTATTTCAGCCGAATTAAACAATTTTCTTACAAAGCATACTAGACTCTGCTTATTTTCCTCTTCTCTTATTAAAACTGCACTGGCTGCAACCTCACTAATACTTATATAAAGAAAGAGTTATTCGCCGGGAGTGTCTGCAGGTGCTGCTTGAGTGATTGAAAGGCAGTCTCACACTTCGGCGTCCATTCGAACTTGCAGTTTGCCCTGAGAGTTTTGAAGAACCGGCGGGACCTGTCGCTCGCCCTTGAGAGGAAGCGATTTAGTGCGGCCAGGCGACCATTCAGACTCTGGACTTCCTTGTGGAAAGTTGGGGAGTTCATTTCTTCAATGGCTTTGAGCTTTTCAGGGTTCGCTTCTATTTCACGCTCGCTGACCATGAATCCAAGGAATTTTCCTGATTTTACCCCAAAGGCGCATTTTGCTAGGTTTAGGCGAGCGATGTGCCTTCTCATGCTTCTCGAAAGTCTTCTATATGGGGGCTTCCCTTGACTGTTTTGACGAGCATGTAGTCCACATAGGCCTCCATGTTGCGCCCCAGCATTTCTTGGAACAACCGATTTACCATTCGCTGATAGGTTGCCCTCGCATTTATCAGATCGAAGGGCATCACCTTATAACAAAGTATATCTCCGCCTGCATAGAAGGTTGTAAGGGATTCATCAGTCGAGTGCATTTAGATATGGTTATAGCCTGAATAGGCATCCATGAAGCTCAACATCCCGTGACCAGAGGTTGCATCTACCAGTGGATCAATTCGAGGAAGGGGTACGAATCTTGGGGCAGACTTTGCTCAAGTCGCGGAAGTCGACGCACATTCTCCACTGTCCGTTCGATTTCTTTACGAGCACTGGATTGGCGACCCAACTTTGGAAACGTACCTCCTTGACAAAGTTGGTTTCAAGTAGTCTACCTACTTGTTGCCTGATCGCCAAGCGCTTGTTTGATCCAAATGACATTCTCTTTTGAGCGATAGGCTTGATCGAAGGATCTATCCTTAGCTCGTGAGAGATTATGTCGGTATTGATGTCTAGCATGTCACTGGGCTTCCAAGAGAATAATTCCATATATTCTTTCAATAGGGAGGTCAAGGCGTCCTGTTGGTTGTCGTTCAAGGTGGTCCCGATGCGCACCTTCTTTTTTGGACTGTCGATTTCGATCTCTATCAGTTCTTCCATTGGGGCTGTCCGAGCTGGTCAGCCTCGGTCTCGATGGCCAGGGTTTCCCTTTGTTTTTTCCTACGAAGGAAGTTTATATAGCATTGTCGTGAGGACGGTTGGTCGCTTAGAACTTCTCCAATCCCATTCGGTGTGGGGAACTTAATTTTTTGGTGGACTGTGGAGGCCAGGATGCTATAAGGATTGATGGTGGTCCTCCCCAAGATGGCGTTGTATGAGGTGGGAGCATCGACTAGTAAGAAGGCGACCGACACATTTATGCTTTTCCATCCTTTACAGGGTTATGGATCCCAGCGGGTATGTTGTTCTCCCAGCGAAATCGATGAGGGGAAAGTCGACTCGCTTGAGATCGTTTTTAGACTTGCCCATTTTTTCGAAGGCGTCTAGGAATAAGATGTTTGTCGAGCTTCCTCCGTCGATCAGAATCCTTTTCATATCGCACCCATTTACTTCTGCAGTGATGACTAAAGCATCATTGTGCGGAGTGGTGAAATGTGTCAGGTCTTCCTCGGAGAACGAAATGATGCAATCTTCTTCAGGCCGAGATCTCTTGCCCAGTTGCCCAGCTATAGAGATTTGGGCAGCATAAGCTTCTCTACCATTGGACCCCTCGCCTCTGGCACCAAACCCTCTGGCAATTAGGTTTGTTACCCACCTGCCCTGGGTTGGGCCATATTGTTCTGGCAGAACTGGCGAGTGGGCTCTATGTGTGGGCATTTGAGTTCGATCTCGACTAGCCACAAATTCTGTGGATTAATTTCTCGATGTCGCGTATAAGAATACAACAATCATCGGTTTTGTGGCCCTTAGCCTTATGATATCGGTAATATCTCTCTGTGTCTTTTCCCATTGGTTGAGCATTATTCTGGGGCATAGGTGGCCTTGTCAGGGACCTTCTTTCCATCTCGACTAGTACCGCCGAGATCTGCCTGCTTAAAGGCGTAAAATACTCGGGGACCTCTCGATGACTTAGTCAAGGGGTTTCTGATCTGTGTTTTTCGCGACCCTTCTTATAGTTCTTTTCCATTCTACCATCGCATCGGGGCTCTAAGATAACCCTTGGCAAGGTTAGGAGATTGACTTCAGAGTTCTCCCTTTCCAAGTCTATAAAACCTTTCGCCCTTACTACTAGCTCCTCCAATGTCTCTATATCTTGAACATGGTAGTTGTTGCGCAGTTTTCTTGAGGCTTGCTGGTCACATCAAGCCCTTTATAAAAAGCTCGAATGATTTCCCCATCCGTGACTCGACGATCTATTTCTGTAACGTTTTTGTGAAAACGCCCTTAGAAGTCGGTCAATGTTTCTCCTGGATTCCGTTTGACGGCGTCCAAGGTGACCACGCTTTTAACAATTGGCGCTCGCCCATATACCATTCCAGAAATTTTCTCTTTAACTCGGACCATGTCCCTATTGATCCTGCAGGGAGGCTGAAAAACCAGTACGACGCCGAACCCGAAAAGGTTGACGGAAATAATAGGGCTAAGTGATTTTCATCATTTGACTTACCCAACAGAGAAGCTTCACGCTTATTGACGTGGATCACTGGATATCCTCCTCCCCTGTATTCAGGGATGGCCCTCTCAACTACATCTTTTGGTATCCTGACCGTTATAAGGTCGGCGGTGAACGGATGAGATGATCGCTCTCTGAAGGGAGTAATGACAGTTCCGCGTTGTTCCTTGATTCTCTTATTGATAAGCTCATCAACTTGGCCAAGAGTGAATTAGGTCTGTTGTTCTCCAGTCGGTGAGGTACTCGACAGGTTGACAGAGTGAATGACTGCTGACGTTTCGTTAGAAGCTGTAGGCATGGATTGAGGTCCGGAAGTCATCTCTTGGTCTTCTTGAGGAGCAGTGGTGCCTGGATTTCCAGTTTCTGCTTCCCGTGGCCCCGCGGGATGAGGATCTGGGGCTTGTCTACGAGTCTGTCCTATGATGGTTTCCTGAATGGTTTCTCGAAGAGGGATAGCATCTCCGTGGTTACCTGAATGGTTTCCCCAACCACTTGAACGGTCGGTCGAACTGGAATCTCGACGGTGTTTGGAACATACGTCGATCTAGAATTGCCAACATGCTTCTGTGTCGGTCTCGGAGGGACGACATCATAGATTGCTTGGCTAGCGGGTTCTTGGTGGAGTGGTGGAGTGGCGAAGCGGCGACGGATTCTGAGCTATCTGAGGATTGCTCATTAGCTTGTTTCCGACGATTGCGGTTAGAGTGAGTCTGCGTGATTGTTTACTCGTATTCCCAAAGACGACACCAAATGTTGTGTCTGAATTTCCCAGGTGCTGACTTGAGAGTGTATTAAATGTCAAATGATTGATGATCGCACACTTTCGTCTGAGCTCCGATGAACTTGCAAGAAGGGGATCGTAACAGAGGGGGTACCTTCGGGTCCCACTCCAATGCTTAAATGAGTATACTGTGTGTACAAACTCAAAATGTAATGCACGTATGTAAAGCAATAGTATTTATAGAGTTGGAAGATCAAATCGTTATAGGCAGCTGAATATCTTTGTGAATATTGTGTCGGTAAAGATTAGGATAGCATATATTACTGTTATAGCGCAATATTGAAGTTACCTTATGAAATCTTTATAGAATATGTGTCAGATATACGCAGGATATCGTGGCTATATATTCAATGTCGGTTTGTGGGACCAGAGTTTGAGAGATTTGATTCTCTTGGGGAGCGCTCCTATGGCGAGCAGTAGGAGGCTTTGGCCTTGGCCGAGGGCGACCTGAAATAGGACTTTGGCGTTCACTTTGACTTTGGGTTTGGTACTGGACCGCTTTATGAGTGTTAGTTTACCCTTACTGTGGGTTTGCACAGTTCTGACTGATGTGGGTTCTATCCCTTGTAAGGTGATTGGGTCTTCTACGTCTTATCCATATTGGGTCGTCACTATCGTTACCCAACATTTTCCAATTTTTATATTAAAGTGTAAATATTTACACGGTTTAAAATTAATAGGTTTAATTATCTATTTTTTAGCGGTATTTTGAGAATATTGATAATGGGTTAGTTAGACTTTTTCTTTAAATAAATTATTAGTTGATTTTACCTAAAATTACAATTTATTAGTTTTGTTTAATTTGTTATTAAATGGTGATTAAGACATTCGTTCGTCAGGTTTAAGCTAGCAATTTGTTTTCAAGAATTCAACTAACAAAGAGTAATTTTTTATACAAAATCCAACTAGCAAGTAAATGTTTTATAATTTTAATTCCCAAACTTCATTAAAAAAAATATAAATAAAATGCAAATCATCATCACCATTTAATAGTAAACTAGACGAAAGTAAAAAATTGAAATTTAATATAAAATCAGTTAGTCATTTATTATTAATAAATCTAATTAATATTTTATGTAAACCATTAAAAGTTTAGACAATACTTTCAATACCTATTTAAGCACGGGTTAAAAGTTATTTAGGTACCTCAAAAGTTAATTTTTTATAGATAGGTACTTCAGGAAAAAATAATGTTACTTTAAGATATCTTAAACATTATAAATGTATCTACTTTAATTAAATAACTGAAAGTAACAAAAAAAATAACAATTCAATAAAAATAAAAGTAAATATATTCGATTGCTATAGTAAAACAACTTAAAAATACATGAAAACAACTTAGCGATATCTGAAAATAACAGTAAAATAAAATAGATTTACCTTAATGGTAAAAAATATTACATACGTGATAAATACATTACTGAAATATTAAAGTAAATAAATTTATGATTTTTTTAAGTATTCTAAAATAGTTTTTTTATGATACCTATTTTAAAAAACGTGACTTCGTATTACTTAAATGGTTTTTATTCCTTTAATCATGTTGTGTAAAAATAGCCGTACCACGAGTGAGTGCGTGCAGTCTTCTACGAAATAATATTAATGAATGTGAAGAGTGAATCTGAGTTTTAAAATTCAACTTTGCGGTGGTGTATCGCTTGTATATATTGTCATTGTTATTATGATTATGTGTCTTTCTTTAGACAGTGGACATTTCTTGTCCTGCTACGGTGGCTGGGCTGTACGCTCCGACAGAGTAAATCGTGTCATAATGACAAAACTGACTCAGCAGTCTATGTCTGGATCTCACGGCTTCATATTCTACGGACGCTTATCGCACATACCACGCCTCCTCACACAATGCCCTATCAGATATCCACCGAGGTTCGGATCGTTTTTCTTCAAATTAAACCCTATTTTAATAATTAATTATCAAATTAACACTCTATTTTAAAATTTACCAAAATGGGATAAAACGCTGAAATCAACGCTTTAGATTTTGAAAAGACAAAAATGATGATCCCGTCAGCGTTCAAGTTTAAATAAACGTTGACGAGATCAACGTTTAAGTGTTTAACGCTGACGAGATCAGTGTTTAACGATGATGTAGGGGTTTTTAAATACCATGACAACATTCTTCTTCTGTAGATTGTCGAGCTTCGAGAGAAGAAGAAAAGACGACTACTCCTTCATTGTCCTGTCCCCCATCTAGCTGCCAGACGCCTTCTCCTTCATTGTCACCACCGTCAACAACTTCATTATCACCATCCTCTCCGTTGTGACATCCTAGTCGGTCTATTACATCCATATAAGTAAGTGTTCACAAACCCTAATTTTTTCGATTTTGGGTAAATGTTATTATTGAATAAAATTAGATGGAATTAGTTCTTAGAATGCGTACTCAGTAGTTAGAATGTCAATTATAGTACTATTTTGATGATATTTTCAAATGTTTTTGTACTAAGTTTTACAATTACTGAATTTAGATGGTGACTATAATTTGTCAATATGGTGATAGAATCACTACCTTATTTTTTTCCTATTTTACCATACGTGAAGTGTGTGTGTGTCCCAACAATCTCGGGGATAGCTCAAGCAAATTAACTTCAGCCTCATCCAAATAATATTCATCCATGACCGGTGGTCCACTAACCCGTAGAGCTAGTATAACTTGAACATCGCGCAGAGTTATGGTCATCTCACCCCACCTCAAGTGGAAAGTATGAGTCTCTGGTCGCCAACTCCCAATGACTGCATGAAGTAATCCCGCATCAACCACGATGTGAGATATATATGATTTCCATCCAAATCCATCCAATTCTACACATTCACGCGTACATGGATCTAGGGGCCAACATTGACCGGCCCTCCAGTACCTATCATCCCCAATCTTATAACTAACAATAACCTATAATAAATAACCACATTTGGCTCCTGTAGAAATTTCCCAAAAAATTTCAAAAATGACAATAAAGAGCATTCAAAATTACAGTATCCTTGGCAACATGTTGCGACATGTGATATTCTTGATAGTACAATAATGATGGATCCTCCGGTTCCGTTTTCAACAAGTCACTCGTTGATCTCTTTGGATCATTGTCCATTATCTGTTAAAAAACGAAAAAATATCATTATATTTAGCATTCTAACTACTAATTACGCATTTTAACTGCTAATTATATCTAATTTAATCAAATTCAATCATATACCCAAAATTCTCTAAATTTGGGTTTTTGGCCTCACCTCGATATGGACCGACAAAGGAATGGTTGGACATGAAATCAACAATTGGTGAACGTGAGGAAGCTTCGGTGTGGAATTCCGGCGGAGAAGGAGGCGACGAAAGGTACGACGACTGCGAGGGATAGTCCCGTTCTTCAATCGATCATACTATGGGTCTCGGCTGAAGGCGACAGAGTAAGGGACGCGGTGGCGTGATTCCGGTGGTTAGCTGCGACGAAGGCCAATTGCATATAGAGGAGTAGGGAAACTTTAATTGAACGCTGATCTCGTCAACGTTTAAAAGTTTTTCCCTTAAACGCTGATCTCATCAACGTTCATTTAAACTTGAACGCGAATGGGGTCAGCGTTTTTTACTTTTCAAAATAAAAAACGTTGAACCCGTCAATGTTTTATCACATTTTAGTAAAGTCCAAAATGTGAGGGTTCGTTTGATAATTAATTATTAAAATAGTGTTAAATTTGAACAAACATCCAAGGTTAGGTATTTGCTACATTTATTTATTTTAAGTCGTATTAAGAGCAAATATCAAATTATAAATATGTATAAATATATAGAAATATTACAAATTGAACTAACAATTTTGTGTTAGTTATTTAAAGGATAATTAACGGTTTTATAAGAAACATAAAGGTTAGTTTAGGAAATATAAGTCTAACATCGTGTTTCTTTCACGGAATAAGGGCGGAATATGTGATACGAATTATGTATGAAATTGTTTTATTTTGCGGAATTGGAAAACTTAAGAGTGCGGAATCCTAGAGGGGTGATAATACGAATTCCGTTCAAAAACTCGGATTGCGTATGGAGGGCGCTCATGGAATACGGAATAGGAGGTAAAAAGACGAAACTACCCTCACCTATTTTATTAATAAAATATTAATTACATAATTAAATTAAATATTAATTAAACATTTATTTATTTTAAATAATAAATAATTAAATTAATTATTTTAAAAGTTTTTTCAATTATTAATTAATTAATTCAAGTTGTTTGTATTATATACTAGACATATGAAAGTAATAGCATATATGTCATTTTACCATATTTTACCATATATATGTCATTTTACCATATTTCAACGTACCTCACGAATTTCAATGTTTATTTGGTGGAATGTACTGCATTGTCCTAATTGTGAAGTACGTTGCTTATCTTTTCTCGATTCTCTCTCGCAATGATTAGGAATGTCGTAAAATAACAGATGTATATACATCATCGCTCTTGCACAGGTCTGTGGTTGTCTCTGTTGGATTGCTACGAATTTTCGGCAAGGGTGTGTGTTGAAATATAGAATGCAGGCTTCCATCTTTATGTTATGAGCCCAATTACAACTCGTCTTGCCCAGCAAATCATCTGGCCCAATGCGACAACTGTTTAGCCCGTTTGTCAGCCTAGCTTGGTCTGACTCCAGAAGCTTCCGCGCCACGTCTCTTCTTCTTCTGATGTCTGTTCATTTGCTTATTTTCATATTTGTTGTTCTAGGGATAGGCAGTTTCCTGTTCTCTCTGTTCTTGACTCCGTTTCATGGTTGTTGTCTTTCTGTCCTCTTCTCTTCAATTCCTTTTCGTATTCTGTATTAAACTTGTAGTTTTAGGTATTTAAAGGGGAGAGGTTCCCAAATGTAGGAATGAACCTCAATGATCCTCAAGTGACGATTCCACGATTCTGCTGTTTTTGTTTGTTCATTTGGGCAAATCCGTTCTGATTTTAACATGGTATCAGAGCCAAAAGGCTGAAAAACCGTCGGTTTTTCGATTCAGGTGTTTTCTATCCAAGTTTTTCTTGGATTCGCTGGTTTTTACTCTGTGTTCGTATATGTTAGTTTGTATTTTTTCAAACTAACCTTGTTTTGTTGATCTTATCTTCTGGCAATATTGTTCCGAATATGTGTTTTTGAGTATTATGATTTAGATCTGTTTTGTGTTGTTCTTAAGAATATATTTGTTGGTTACAGATCTTGATAT
Organism: Chamaenerion angustifolium; assembly: GCA_946814005.1. Classification (NCBI taxonomy): domain Eukaryota; kingdom Viridiplantae; phylum Streptophyta; class Magnoliopsida; order Myrtales; family Onagraceae; genus Chamaenerion; species Chamaenerion angustifolium. The sequence goes on from OX328270.1 coordinate 7,493,323, forward strand.
TCTTTGCATCTTTATCTGATTTGCTTATATCTATATTGTTCTCTGGCATATTGTGGTTCAGATCTATATTGTGCTATCATTGTCAATAAATAAGTTGGTTGCTGATCTTGTTGTTTCCTCGTTTTTATATATTCGTTCTTCTTTCGGTTGATCAGATTCAGTTTTCTTTAAACCGCTTTTCTTTTGCTGTGCATATCTGTATATCTCCATATAGTTGGTTATATTCTGTTGTTTTACCATGGATGAAGAAAAACCTATTAGAGAAGGTAAAAAGACTGTTGGTAATGATGAACGTGATATATTGGCCTCTGTTGACTTTCATCATCCCTTATTCTTGCATGCAAGTGATAATCTTGGTGTTAATATGATTTTTGTTGTCCTAACTGGTCCTGAAAATTATTCTATGTGGTGTAGAGTCATTCGTTTCATGCTGTTAGGAAGAAATAAGTTAGGATTTATCAATGGAACTTGTATGCGTGATGATTATGATCCTGCTTTGCATCATTTGTGGGATAGATGTAATGCTGTGGTTATAGGATGGCTTACTAACTCTATCTCTAAGGAACTTTCTAGTGGGATGATGTATACTGAAAATGCATTTCTCGTCTGGAAAGAACTTAAAGAAAGATTTCACAAGGTAAGTGGTCCTAGAACATATCAATTGCATTTGGAGATTATCATGTGTCGGCAAGGTTTGGATTCTATATCAACATTCTTTTCCAAATTGAAAGTTCTTTGGGCTGAGTATGATACTGCATGTGCTCTTCCTTTTATAGAAGGTGATGATTTTAAAAAGCACATTGAGCATAAAGAGAACCAAAGACTCTTTCAATTTTTGACTTGTTTAAATGAGAATTATGCTAATGTTAGAAGTCACCTGTTGCTTTGGTCTCCTTTGCCTTCTGTTAATCAAGCATATAATTTGTTAATGCAAGAGGAGACTCAAAGAGGTGTTTCTTGTACTATGAATGCTTCTTACAGTCCCAATTATGCGAATGTGTCTCTAAATTTGGATAAACCGAAAGGAAATCCAAATTTGAAATGCACATTCTGCAAGAAACGGGGACATACTGTGGATAGATGTTTTTCAAAAGGGTGTGACTTTTGTAAAAAGAAAGGTCATGCCATAGACAATTGCTTCAAGTACAAGGAACAACTAAAACAAAAGGGCTTAAATTCTAAGGCCAATGTTACCTCCGTGAGGAGTGGTGACATTGAGTCTGTTGTATCAAACTCTGCTAATGATGTTATTCTGAGTGGTGGAGTTCAGGGAGGGATCACTTTTTCTCGTGATCAGTTCGAAAGGTTCTTGGAAACCTTTAAAGGTGTAGGAGGCATTGCATCCGGAGCAAGTGCAACCACACCTCCTGACCCACATGCAAACACGGCTGGTATATCTCTCAATTCAATCTCTTTACATGAAAAAAGACAACTGGATCCTTGATACAGGAGCAACCAATCACATGACCAACATAAATGATTGGTTGTGTGATGTTCGGGATGATCCTGATATCAAGGTTCAGTTGCCCAATGGTGGATGTTCAAAAGTTAAACAAATTGGGAGTATCTTTATTGGGGCTGATAGAAAATTGCAGAATGTTTTGTATATACCGGATTTTAGATACAATCTTCTCTCTGTTTCTAAACTTGCAAAAGATTTAAACTGATCTGCAATTTTCCACCCTAACCTTGCAATCCTGCAGGACCTCTCAAATGGGAAGGTCTTGGGGACTGGTGAGGAAAGATCTGGATTATACTTCATTCAGTTGCCTGCGAGTTCTGTTGGATTTATTGTGAATAATTCTGTTGTAAATAATGCTGAATTGTGGCATTTGCGATTTGGGCATGCCTCCTTGAATGCCTTAGAACATGTTGATGGTTTGAATCTTGTAAAGCATGATGTGATGAATATACATGACTGTGCTGTTTGTCCGAAAGCTAAGATTGTTAGATCTCCTTTTCCTGTTTCTGACACCAAATCTGATGCTATATTTGATCTTGTCCATGCTGATGTTTGGGGTCCCTATCATAGTCCTACTCATGATAATAAGCGCTTTTTTCTGACATTGGTGGATGATTTTTCTAGAGTGACTTGGATCCATTTAATGCAATTTAAATCTGATGTGTTTCTTGTGCTTAGAGGATTTATTGCTATGATTGAGACCCAATTTAAAAAGAGAATCAAATGCTTTAGGACTGATAATGGTAGAGAATTCTTTAATGAGCAGTTGAATAATATGTTGCATGATAAAGAGATTATTCACCAAAGTAGTTGCCCTTATACCCCCCCCCCCCCCCCCAGCAGAATGGTAAAGCCGAGAGAAAGCATAGGCACCTCTTGGAGGTGGCTAGAGCTTTAAAACTGCAAGGATCAATCCCGAACATTTTATTGGGGGATTGTATCCTTACAGCTTGTTATCTTATCAATCGTATTCCATCCAAGTTGTTAAAAGGGAAATCTCCCTTAGAAATGTTGCATGGAAAAAACCCTGTATTCAGCCACCTTAGGGTTTTTGGTTGTTTGTGTTATGCCAAAAATATGTTGGCTACTGACAAGTTAGCATCCAGAGCTATCCCTTCTGTTTTTTTGGGATACTCTGAGACTCAAAAAGGATACAAACTCTATGATTTGATTGAAAATAAATTTTTTGTAAGTAGAGATGTCCGGTTTAATGAGAGTGTGTTTCCTTTTGAGAGTGGTAAACTTGATCAGCGACCCATATTATTTGAGCATTATGATGGCTTCGATGATGGCAATCCCATAATTAGGGATGCTGAGGAGGATGTTGGAGATTATGATGCAGGTAATCCAAATGATGAAGTCCAGCATGATCCTGATGGGACTGAACCAAATGATGGTTCAGATGCTGACTCTGATGGAATCGATCAAATCACTGAAGAACCTGGTCAACCTCTGGTGAGCAGATTTGGAAGAACCATCAGACCCCCTATTTGGATGAAGGACTATCAGGTGTCAAATGTTTCTTGTCCCCATTCAATTGAAAATTATATTTCTTATGATGGATTATCAGATCAATATCAGTGCTATTTGACATCCATTTCTAAGATGGTTGAACCAGAAACCTTCAGTGAGACGATAAAAAATGAGTCCTGGATTGAAGCCATGCAAGATGAAATAAGCGCTCTTGAGGAAAATGGGACATGGGATTTGGTTCCAATCCCAAAAGGTAAATCCATTATTGGAAGTAAGTGGGTTTATAAATTAAAGTATAAGTCTGATGGTAGTTTAGCCAGATATAAGGCCAGATTGGTGGCTAAAGGCTATAATCAAAAATTGGGGATTGATTATTTTGAGACTTTTTCTCCTGTGGTTAAGATGAATACTGTTCGGACTGTTCTGAGTTTAGCTGCTATTCGTAATTGGCCTCTCTACCAAATGGATGTGCATAATGCCTTTTTACAAGGTGATCTTGATGAAGAAGTTTATATGCATGTTCCTGACGGATTTAATAGTAAAAAAACTGGCTTGGTTTGCAAATTAAAAAAATCGCTTTATGGTTTAAAACAAGCTAGTAGGCAATGGAATCTGAAATTATGTGAATCTCTTATCAAAGCTGGATATGTGCAATCAAAACTTGACTATTCTCTGTTTACCAAGCATGATGGAACTGATATTGTTGTGCTTCTGATTTATGTTGATGATCTGCTTATATCTGGAAACTGTGCTAGATTGGTTGATGATTTGAAACATGTGCTGGAATTGAATTTTAAGATGAAAGATCTGGGTGAATTGAAATATTTTTTGGTAATTGAAATTGCCAGATCTGAGAAAGGGTTAGTTTTGTCGCAAAGAAAGTATGCTTTGGAATTAATTTCTGATGTTGGGCTATCAGGGGCCAAAATTGCCAAAAACCCCATGGAACAAAATTTAAAGTTGACTAGCAGAAGTTGTGATAAACATCTGGGTGTTAATGAGGATGACAAGGGCCTAGATGATGTCAGCCTATATAGGAGACTGATAGGAAAATTATTGTATTTGAGTATTACTCGTCCAGATATAACTTTTGCTGTGCAGAATTTGAGTCAATATATGCAGGACCCGAAGGATTCCCATTTGAATGCAGCTTTGAGAATATTAAGGTATGTAAAACAAGAACCAGGTAAGGGAATTCTTCTATCTAGTAATTCTGAACCCAACCTAGTCGGATATTGTGACTCCGATTGGGCTGGTTGTGTTGAGACTAGAAGATCTGTCACTGGTTTTTGTGTTTTTCTTGGGCAATCTTTGATTTCTTGGAAAGTTAAAAAGCAGAATACTGTATCCAGATCTTCTGCTGAATCTGAGTATAGAAGCATGGGTTCAACTTTATCTGAAATTGTTTGGCTTAGGAATATATTGAATGAATTGGGTTTTAAACAAACAGAACCATGCATTTTACATTGTGACAACAAAGCTGCTATTCAAATTGCAAATAACCCTGTTTTCCATGAAAGGACTAAGCATATTGAGATTGACTGTCACTATATTAGAGAAAAACTGTTGGATAATATTTTGGAGTTGAGGCATATTAAGACAGGTAATCAGTTGGCCGATATACTCACAAAAGCTTTGGGGAGCCAACAGCATAATCATCTGTGTGACAAGCTTGGTATGTGGAACATATTTGGAAGACAAGGGGAGATGTCAGCCTGAGGGTGTGTGTTGAAATATAGAATTCAGGCTTCCTTCTTTATGTTATGAGCCCAATTACAACTCGTCTAGCCCAGCAACTCATCTGGCCCAATGCGACAACTGTTTAGCCCGTTTGTCAGTCCAGCTTGGTCTGACTCCAGAAGCTTCCGCGCCGCGTCTCTTCTTCTCCTGATGTCTGTTCATTTGCTTATTTTCATATTTGTTGTTCTAGGGTTAGGCAGTTTCCTTTTCTCTCTATTCTTGATTCTGTTTCATGGTTGTTGTCTTTCCGTCTTCTTCTCTTCAATTCCTTTTCGTATTCTGTATTGAACTTGTAGTTTTAGGTATTTAAAGGGGAGAGATTCCCAAATGTAGGAATGAACCTCAATGATCCTCAAGTGACGATTCCACGATTCTGCTGTTTTTGTTTGTTCATTTGGGCAAATCCGTTCTGATTTTAACAGTGTGACAGTGTGGCTGAACTTCCATTGGTTGCTACAGCAAGAGAGCATCAAGGAAAGGTAAGAAGAAATCAGACACATTTTTGTAAATACTGCTTTACAGTTCATCCAATGTCACAATTGATTATGCTGAGAATATATTGATGTTATGCAATTAGGGTTACTTCCCGACACTATTCGTATGCATTGACGGGTTGTTGCGCTCCTTAAGTTTGGTAAGAGGAATTCGTCAGCTGCTTCGTCGTCGTGTATGTTTTGGAGCAGGGGATCTAGAGTTCGTCTACTTCGTCAAAGAGCGTCTCTCTGTAGTATGTATATCAAAGATTCAAAATGACAAAAACCTAGAATGAGCGTCTGTCTGTATATTCAAGTCTGAGGAATGAATGAGGTAAATATGTTTGATGGACCGATAGTTGGGAGACATCAAAGTGGCATGGTTTATTAAAGATGGTTTAAAGTGGTTTGATTTAAATTTAAGTATAAACCAGTATAAAAAAATGAGTCATTTCGAACTGAATTTTTGGTACTATTTTAAAATGGTCTACTTGGAGCCTAAAAACACAGGTCTGATTTTGATACTAGTTTGGCTAAACCAGTTCGAACCAGACCAGAACTAGACCAGTTTAGTCGAACTGATTTAAATGAACATGCCTATCCAACATAAGGATGGATCAAACCTAGCACGGATGACACATGTGTAGTAGAATGTTGCTCTATTAACATCGGTACAGATCAAACCCAGGACTAACAAGAGGTGGTGGGGTACTAAGAAATGAATGGGGTGACTGGGTAAAGGGTTTTCAAAGGCGGATTGGAATCACAAACAGTCTTGTGGCAGAATCATGGGCTATTAGAGATGGATTATCTATGACCAATAATATAGGAGTGCAAACTCTACAAGTGGAATATGATGTATAAGAAGCTCTAAACTTGTTAATAGAATAAAACAATTTAGAAAGATCATTAATGCTCTTAATTTTCGATTGCAGGAAGTTGATTGTGAAGTTCAAAAAATTCAAGATCTGGCATGTCTATCGAGAAGCTAATAGAGTAGCAGATGCATTAAGAAAAGAAGCAATGCTTCTAGAAATGAATTTTCAAGTCTTGTTGAAGTCTCCCATAGGTGTTCTGAAGATTATGTTATTTGATGGAGTGTTCTGGAGATTCTGTTATTTGATGGAGAGGGAAAATCAATCTCTAGATTAATTATTTGAGTACTCCCATGTCGGAATTGTTCGAAAATGAAACGGTGGAACAGACTAGAAGGCGCTGCAAATGGGAGAATGATGACTACATTTGTCGTGGCCACGTTCTGAATGGTATGTCTGATTCCCTATTTGATATATACCAAAATTCCGAGTCTGCAAAAGAGTTGTGGGATTCCCTTGAACCAAGTACATGGTTGAAGATGCTTCAAGCAAGAAGTTTCTTGTTAGTAATTTTAACAATTACAAGACTGTTGATACTAGACCGGTCATAGAACAGTGCAACGAACTGTAAACGATTTTGGGACAGTTTGCTCAACATAACATGAAGATGGATGAATCCATCTCGGTTTCTAGTGTTATAAACAAACTGCCACCATCATGGAAAGATTTCAAACATACCCTAAAACACAATAAGGAAGAGATATCTCTTGTTCAACTTGGAAGTCACTCCAGGATTGATAAGTCTTTAAGGGCTCAAGAAGTCGACAATAACCCTAAGGGTAAGAACCAAGTTGGTAACTCTTCTGTGAACATGATTGATGAGGATCGATTTTTAAACTCGAACAAAGATAAGGGGAACAAATGAAAGTTTAAAGGAGATGACAACAAGTCTTCCAACAAGAAGCCTAAGGTGGCATGTTGGAAGTGTGGCAAACCTGGTCATTTCAATAAGGATTGTCGGGTTGGAAAAGACAATTATAACGCTGGTCCAAGAGGATCTAAGGATCCATAAAAGCAACAAGGTCATATTTTAATACAAAATTATAATTCGAATCAGAATTATGTATCAGTAATATCTGAGGCATTTTATGTGCATGATGATCATGTTGCGTGGTGGATTGATTCAGGAGCAACAACTCATGTGTGTAAAGATCTTCGTTGGTTCAAAGAATTTCAACCAATTGAAGATGGATCTGTTTTAAAGATGGGAAATGTTGCGACTGAACCAATCAAAGAACTAGGAAATGTTAAGCTTGTCATTACGTCTGGAAAATGTGTCTCTTTAAACAATGTATTGTATGTTCCCGGGATTCGAAAGAATCTCTTATCGGGTGTTGTTTTAAATAATTGTGGTTGCTAACAAGTGTATGAAAGTGACAAGTATATCTTGTTGAAACATGGTACTTTTGTAGGTTTTGGTCATTTATGTAATGGTATGTTTATGTTAAATGTTAGGGTTAATAACCAACCAGCTACCCGAACTTTGGGTGTTTGGCAATTGGCCACCTGAACTTTGATTTTTCAAAATGAGCTACCCGAACTTTGGACGGAGGAGCAATTAGCTACCTCCGTCACTATTTCCGTTAATTCATCACAGAATTGACCATGTGCCAATCACGTGTTCTTCATTTGACGGTAAAGTTTGCAATTTTATCCAATATTCCAGTAGTGCCCTTCAATCCCCTTCTTGCGTGTCAAAGTGAGTAAGGAACCCGAGGAGACTTGGGCCAAAATCCTCATTTGTAAGAAATCAGACTTGCTGAGTGTAAGAACCCAGACTTCATCCTCTACCATTTCTACGAACACGACCTACCTCCTCCGCCAAAATCAAGCTTGTTTTTGAAGAAACCGACTAATGTCAAATTGATTCCTTCCGCCGGTGCATGCAAGTTTCAGGTTTGTCCATCACAACTGATCTGAAGTTCCTTCGTCTGCTATTTCGTTCCTTCCTGAAGACTACATTTCTAGGGTTTTGTCCGACTTTGACAGATGAAAGGGAAGATGGACAAAGAAGGGTACGTATCTTGTTCTGTTTGTGTTCCATTATTGTATATTAGGGTTTCCCTCTTGTAATGCCTGAATGCTTGCTGAATGATTGTACAGATTTTTCAGTCCCGAAGGAGTACATGATGATTTGTTGTTCGAGATTCACTTTCATGGATGACTCATTGAAATTGAAGGTAAGGTGGAATATGTAGGCTTGATTGATTATGAGGAATTCCCTAGGTCTCTAAGCTTCAAGGATTTACAGTCGGTTTTGGTACAAAAGTATTATCATGAAATTGGGGTTGTGATACATTGTATGCATCCGAAGGATGAACATCCGACTGGATTACATGTGGTGTCCTCAGATGTTGATTTGAAAGTAATGGTGGATAAGTTAGATGGTGAGCAGAATTGTGTATTGCTGTTCTTTTTGGTAAAAGATGCATATGTTGGACAGGGTCCTAGTCAGTTACATAGGAGTGAACAAGTTGATGAAGGCATTTCGTTGACCATGCATTTTGGTGATGAAGGAACTTCTCATGGGCCAACTTTGGATGGATTAGTCACAGAACAGACTAGGCTAGAGGTATGTGTTAGCTGGCCTAATATAGGTGGGTTAGGAACTGACAGGCCTTGTGAAGAGCAATTGGAAGATGTAAGTGATGAAGATTACCTGCAAGAGTCAGCAGAAGGGGATGACAGGGATACCGAGTTCTGGGAACAAGCTAGCTTAGTTTCTGATAGGGTAGAAATTCCCCCTTCCGAGCACGTCGAGGTGGATGTTGCACCCTATGATTTGGAAGCCGATGAACTCATTGGTCAAGAAGACGGTATCATTACACCACCACCATCTGATGATGAAGTTGATCTATCCAGACGATTCCCAGAGTATAACAGTAATGCCTATGTTGTCCCTGAATTCTCACTTGGAATGAAGTTTTCTAATGCAAAGTCATTGAGAGAGGCCTTGGTCGAGCATAGTATCAATAAGAACTTTGCTTTGAAGTACAAGGTCAACCAATCTAAAAAGATTTTAGCTCATTGTAGTGCTGAAAATTGTGGGTGGAGGCTATATGCATCAACAATGAAGGATGAAGACACAATGCAGGTGAGGACTTACAACTCAGAGCATAACTGTGCGAGAGCCCACAAGTCCAAATGGGTGAATCCACAGTGGATCTCTAAGCAGTTCATTCAGAGGTATAGAGATCAACCGTTAACTGTGGGTTTTATTCAAGGGGAGATCCGTAGGAAGTATGGGTTTGAGGTAAACCAGTATGCTATCAAGAGAGGTATATGTAAGATTAAAGAGATCATTTATGGAGATAATGCCCGGCAGTTTGAATTGCTGTGATCTTATTGCATGACTGTGGTTAAGCACAATCCAGGCAGTAAGATGAAGATTCAAGTTGACGGAACTTATTTGAGGCCGAAGTTTGAATGACTTTACAGTTGTTTTAAAGCATGTAGAAATGGGTTTCTAAACGGTTGCAGACCATGGTATGTTCCTCACTGGATGGTTGTCATCTAAAAGGAGCTGATGGGGGGCAGCTCCTCACTGCAGTTGGCCGAGATGCTAACAATGGTATGTTTCCCATTGCAATAGCTTGAGTAGAGTCAGAGTCCAAGAGCTCCTGGAAATGGTTCTTAGAACTACTTATGGCGGATATTGGTACTGGATGTGGAGAAAAGGGCTGAGTTGTAATGTCAGATAGGCAGAAGGTAAGTTGTTTATAATTTACAGTATCTGTATTGATTTATCGTTTGCTTGGTGATTTATTGATCTCGTTTTTTGTCGTAGGGATTGGTTGCGGTTGTTGAAGAATGTTGCCCAGGGACGGAACACAGATCTTGTGTTAGACATATCCACGCTAACATGATGACCATGGTCTGGAAAGGAAAGGAGGTGAAGGACCTACTTTGGGTTGCTGCTTCATCGTATACAGTTAATGGACACAACCAAGCCATGCTGGAATTGAGTCAAAAGAAAGCAGAAGCTCATGCATATCTAAATGAGATTGATCGTACTACTTGGACTAGAATTCACTTCTCAACTTGGTCAAAGGTCGAGGTGGTCGTTAACAACCCGAATGAGTCGTTCAATGCAAGAATATTGGATGCTCGTGATAAGCCAATAATCAGCACGTTTGAGGTTATTCGAAGAAAGTTCATGCGGGAGTTTCAGTTGAAGAGGGAAGCAATGCCAAGGTATGCCTATGACATATGCCCTAGGATCAAAAGAAAGATTGAGCATTCAAAGATGGTAGCGAGAAACTGTAATGTGATTTTTGCTGGGCAAGATCAATTTGAAATTGATATGAATGGTCGAGTTTATATATTGGATTTGGGTACAAGATGTTGCAGCTGTGGGGAGTATCAAATGACAGGTACAGTATATATTCTGTTTGGTTCTTTAATGTTCCATTTAGTTCTGTAATGGTCTTTACATTTTCTTTGTTTGGATAGGGATTCCTTGTGGTCATGCAATAGCTGCTATCCTTAAGGAAAACTTACCACTTGATAGTTATGTTCATGAATGCTACAAGAGGGAAGCATATATGAGGGCTTATGATGGAGTAATCTACCCAGTTCCAAGTGAAGAAGATTAGGAGCATGACTCATCATTGCCAATTGACCCTCCCAACCCGAGGCGTCAATCTGGAAGGCCAAACGTGAAGAGAACGAGGTCCGAGCATGAATCTAACCCTAATAGACTCCGAAGAGAAGTTAACATGACATGCACCCTCTGCTCGGGCAAAGGTCATAATAAGAGGGGTTGTCCTTTAAAGAGAAAATCGGTTAAAAAGGTAATGTCTTTTTAGGCTATACTATACAAGTTATCAGTATTTTATAGTTCACACTATTTCTGTGTAGGTCTCTTCAAGGACTCCTACGGGAAGCCAACAGAGTCAACAACAAGGAAATGGGATGGAACAACGCAATCATCTCACAAGTAGCCAACCAGCAGTCAACCCACAGGTACGTCGATCTCCAAGATTCACAAGACCATTATCTAGTCAACCGTCATCGAGGACAAGGTCCAAGGCAGCACGACAGCTCCGTTCAGGAGATCATGACGGACCTGATGTTTCAAAGGCAACCGGCAAAAGACCATGGCGACCATGGTCGACATTCAATTGGAGTGCCAGAAACTTAGGTTATTTTTGGGTTCCAAATTTTGTATAGTGTAGTACTGCATAGCAGTACTGCAGCACAATACAGTACCAATTCTGCAGAATTGGGCAGCACAATTTTGCAACTTTTGGGTAGTTGTTTTGGGTAGTTGGTGCTGTTAACAATGGTATGTTTTGGCTCGGTTATATTGGTACTGTTATATATGTAGTACTGGAACCAATACATTTTGATATGTTATATAGGCTCGGTTATGTTGGTGCAATCTGTTATATTATGTTCAAATGGTGCAATCTGTTAAAATGCAATCTGTAAAAATGGTGTTGTTATATACTGGTTCTGCAATATGTTACAATTCTGCAATATGTACTGTCATATTCTGCAAACAACAGCATTAAAACAACAGCAAATAAGCATTACAAACAGCATTATAAGCCATATTCTGCAACAATCGGTTAAAATTCTGCATATTCTGCAATTCTTCATTAAAATTCTGCAATTCTGCATTACAAACAGCATTACAAGTCATATTCAGCATTACAACCTACAACAGCATTAGTAAAACCTTAACAACATGACACGCACCAATTCCGCAAAGACAGAATGACAACCACCTAACTAAAACCTTAACAACAACAACACAATCAAAATGACAATAACAACTTGATACACTCGAATCTGATGCTGGTATTTCTTGATGCAGTTTGTTTCTACCTCTGACACCAACTTCTTGATTTTGCTTGAAACCCTCTTTGAATGACTACAAATATTCACGTCATACCAAAGGAAGAAACCACACCCGAATCCCTTCAATTTACTCTGCATTTCAACAATCTGAAATATTAATCAACTGAAATTTCAACAAAAAGTTAATTAAACGAAGAACACTACTTACATTATAATTAGGGCATCCATAAAACCGTCTTCCGAAATTATCCCAAGACCAAAACGTCTTGATTGTCGCAGCCATACCACATTTGCACACTTTCACTGCTGGAATTGAGGAAATAGCAGACGCAGACGAACTCGAAGACATGTCCAAGACGACACAACGGAGAAGGACTTCAGCAATGGTTTCAAAGGATGAAGAAACAAAGGAACGAAACGGATCTCCAGCACAACCGAGCAACTGTCGTCCAAATATGAAAACCCTAATTTTTTCAAAAGGAATGAAGAACACAAAATGAAAGACGTTGGCACAAAAGAGATGTATTAGGAACGGTCTTGTAGGGCCAATTTCGACATTTTCTGCCAAATGAAGAACACGTGATTGGCACATGGTCAATTCCGTGATGAATTAACGGAAATAGTGACTGAGGTAGCTAATTGCTCCTCCGTCCAAAGTTCGGGTAGCTCGTTTTGAAAAATCAAAGTTCAGGTAGCCAGTTGCCAAACACCCAAAGTTCGGGTAGCTGGTTGGTTATTAACCCTAAATGTTAATGTCTCGTTTGACAATGAATCTGCTTGCATGGCTTCTATTAGTACTAGCAATAATGTGAATAAATCAGATTTATGGCATGCTAGACTAGGACATGTTCATTATAAAAGAATGAAAGATATGTCTAAAATGAGTCTCATACCTGCTATTGATATAAACAATGAGAAATGTAAAACTTGCATGTTAACTAAGATAACTAGAAAACCTTTCAAGGATGTAAATAGAGTATCCAAAGTATTAGAACTGATACATAGTGATTTATGTGATTTTCATGCTACTTCTTCATTAAGAAATAAAAAGTATGTCATTACTTTTATTGATGATGCTTATAGATATTGCTATGTTTATTTGTTGCATGCTAAAGATGAAGCTCTTGATAAATTTAAAATTTATTAAGAAGAAGTTAAGGTACATCTAAGTATTTTGATTAAAAATTTACGTATTGATAGAGGATGTGAGTATTATGATCCAGTATATTTTCAATTTACTGGTATAATACATCAAACTACAACTCCTTATACACCACAACAAACTGGTGTAGCAGAAAGGAAGAATAGGACTTTGAAAGATATGGTTAATTACATGTTATCCTATTCAGGTTTAAGTGAAGGATTTTGAGGTGAGGCTATGTTAACAACCTATTATTTATTGAATAGAATTCCTAATAATAGGAATAAGATTACCCCATATGAATTGTGGTATAAAAAGCCACCAAAATTAAGTTTTCTGAGAGTTTAGGGATGTAGAGCAATTGTAAGGCCCACTGAACCCAAAAGAAGAAACTTGGGTGAAAAAGGTATGGATTGTATCTTCATTGGGTATGCTGAGCATCCCTATGCATATAGGTTATATGTATTAGAATATAATGACTGTGTGTCTGTTAACACAGTTATAGAATCAAGAGATGCTACCTTTGATGAAGATAGATTTACATCTATACCTAGACCAAAAGATATGATTCAAAATTCTTTAAGTTCAAATGCTTCTGATGGTACTGTTTCTGTACCTGGACCGACTGAACCAAGGAGAAGCACTAGAACTAGAAAAACCAAATCTTTTGGATCTGATTTTCAACTTTATTTGGTTGAAGGATCAAGAGATGATATTGAGTATCAGTATCCATATTGTTTTATAATTGAATAGGATCCAAGAACATTTAGTGAAGCTATGGCCTCAAGGGATGTTGCATTCTGGAAAGAAGCTATCCAGGATGAAATGGATTCGATCATGAATAATTATACATGGGAATTTACTGATCTACCTCCTGGCTGTAAAGCTTTGGGAAATAGATGGATCTTCAAAAGAAAAATAAAAGTGGATGGTACCATAGATAAGTATAAAGCAAGATTGGTTATCCAAGTCTTCAGGCAAAAGGAAGGGATTGATTACTTTGATACTTATGCTCCTGTTGCTAGGACCTTAACTATTAGGTTATTAATAGCACTTGCAGTTATACATAACCTTGTAATTCATCAAATGGATGTGAAAACGGCATTCTTGAATGGTGATTTGGATTAGGAGATTTATATGAAACAACCGGAAGGGTTTGTTATGCCTCGTTATGAAAACAAGGTGTGCAAGTTGAAGAAATCATTGTATGGTCTTAATCAAGTACCAAAACAATGACATCAAAAATTTGATGATGTGGTATTGTCTAATGGTTCTCTTCTTAACCAAGTAGACAAGTGTGTATATAGTAACTTTGATACTTCTGGTAAAGGAGTTATTATTTGTTTATATGTAGATGACATGTTGATTTTTGGTACTGACTAAAATCAAGTTGATAAAACCAAGAAATTCTTGTCATCTAATTTTGACATGAAGGATTTGGGGAAGGCTGAGGTAATTCTTGGTCTAAAGATCAAGAGAAAGAACAACGGTATTTCAATCCCATTATATTGAGAAGATTCTGAATAAATTTAATTTTAAAGAATGTTCTCCAGTTAGCACTCTCATAGATCCTAGTCGTAAGCTTCTACCTATTAAAAGGTGTTGCAGCATCTCAACTTTACTCAAGAGCTATTGGTTATCTTATGTATGCCATGTTAGCACAAGGCCAGATATTGCATATGGTGTTGGAAAGCTTAGTAGATATACCAGCAATCCTAGTTCACATCATTGGCAAGCCTTAAATCGTGTATTCAAATGCTTGAAAGGAACCATGGATTATGGTTTGACTTATACTCGATTCCCTTCAGTTCTTGAAGGTTATTCAGATGCAAAATGGATTTCCAATGTGGATGATCATTCGTCTACAAGTGGATGGGTATTTCTTCTTGGGGGAGGTGCCATCTCTTGAGTATCAAAGAAACAAAGTTGCATTACTAAATCCACAATGGAGTAAGAGTTTGTGGAATTAGCATAGGATGGTAAAGAAGTTGAGTGGCTAAGAAATTTGATTTATGAAATTCCATTATGGCCTAAACCGATATCTTCTATATCTATCAGATGTGGTAGTGAGTTTGCTTTGGCTAATGCATATAGACAAGTATACAAAGGCAAGCCTAGACACTTAGGTGTCAGACACAACATGATTTGTGAGCTCATCATGCATGGTGTTATATCAGTGGAGTTTATAAAAACTCAACATAATTTAGCTAATCATTTGATCAAATGGTTAAGAAGAGATCTTGTGCACAAATCGGTTGTGGGGATAGGATTAAAGTCCATTTTAAATCTCTCTTGTTGAGATACCCAATTCCCACCTAATATGACATTGGGTGTTGAATTCAATGTGGAAAGCTCAACATCTAATGATTGGAACACATTGGTTATATCATCCCAAGGTATGTGTTCGGACATGCAAGTAGAGGAGGTTTAAGTTTAACATCTTAATAGTTCTTTTGAAAAATTGCATAGGCAGGTGCAAGAGTAAAATATCTACCTATATAAGCATGAAGTTTAGCCACTTCAAGAAGCTAGGACTTGGCTTTGATATGTTTATGAAGTATTATGACACAAGGCTAGTAAAAGATAGTGTTAAGTAAGAACATTTGACAATGTTAATTTATGTGTATATTATCTCCATGTATTCACAATGAATAGCAAAGGTTCAATCCATAGTGACACCTTAAATATTTGAAATGTGTAATACACTAAGATGAAATTCAATCGTCATGATATTTCATTTATGCATAAGTTTGATGTGTTGTTTGTTGTGATCTTGTTTTAGTTAATCAAGGATTACACTAAAATGGGGAAGGAGTTAGATATTTTAGTGTACTTTGATTAACTAGTCGACCAATATGATCATAGTATTTCATTAAACAAGTCAGGACGGTGCGGAGTGCACACTTGTTTAAGTATATTATGATTCACTGTATATGAACTTCATCAGTTGCTTAGTTACAAGTCATAGGAGTCAAAGGGGCAACACCCCTTTTGCAGGGGTCCGGGGGGCAGCGCCCCTAGGCTGGGTCCAAGGGGCGGGAGCCCCTGGCGGGGTCCAAGGGGCAGAGACCCTGGCTGGGGTCGAGCTTTTGGAATTAATTACTTAACATTTTAACTCAAAATTCCCGGTTTTTGGACACTTGCTTTGGAGCCAAGTTTAGACCGAAATGGTGCAATGACTTCGGCACCAAGTTATCTTCCCCAAGGGGTTCTTATATTTTGGAGACAAATTTTCAAATGATGAGGTGCATCTGAATGAGTTCCTATGTTTTGGAGCCAAGTTTTCAAATGAAGAGTCACATTAACTTGGCGGCAAGCTTCTTCCAAATGGTGTGGTATCTCTTCCAAAGGGTGTGGCAAACACTATAAATTGGTAATGGGGGAGGTCCGAAATATTTATCACAAACACTCACATTCCTTCTCAAGTTCTAGTTCAGAGAGATTCTGATTTTATCTGATTGAAAGTTTGGGTGAACCACCAAATTGTTTTAATCTGAAAGTGTCGTCACGACTTCAAATCAATTCAAGAAACCCCATCGAAAGTTCAAAAATGTGTGATATGTAAATTATTTTATATATTAATTAATAAATAGTACATATAAATGAATATTTATATATATATATATATATATAAAATTATCGATCAAATATTCATTCTTTAATATATTGTATTTCATTAAAATTCCCGACATAATTAATTAGATTCTAAACAATCTTACAATATTAGAAAAATATTCATTTTTTAATGGTAACTAAATTTTTTTGTTTAAATTATATGATTAATATTATAAAATATATTTTTCATAAAATATCATTAGTACAAATGAATACCAATAATTATTGATATAGTGTTAACTAATGTTTTTTAAGTTTATATTTTTTATAAAAAAAAAATATATGTCGTATATTTATAAGGAAAAATGTTAAAAATATTAGTAAAGATATGTTTATTTCGCTAATAGTAATTGATAGTTTGTATTTCCCAAATTAAGTTGGTTTTACATTTTCTTACTAATAGTAATTGTCATTTATGTTAAATTATTGAAACTACTTTTTCAATTCGTGCAATAAGGCGAGTGTACAAATATAAAAAGTTAAAGTTTTACAAACTACAAAAGTTTATTAAGAAACTATACTAATAATATTAACAATTTTTTATTCAAGCGTTAAATTTATTGTATACATAATCATAGTTATGTACATATGTTCGATATGCTGTTATTATTTTTAGAGAAATGACGTATAATTTATAAAATCGCTCTTAGTTTGGTCCTAAATTTAAATTTTAAAAATATTTCTTTATATGTGGGTATACTCTATTTTCATAAAATATAATATGTTTAATTAACAACGTTACACGTGTTTGCGCAAGTGACTAATAGGCTATAACTTGTGCAGGATGGTTACACATGTTTCAGCATGTGATTAATTGGTTATTTTTACTGTTCATCGTTAAAATTCACTGTTAAGTCACTATTTGGATACATAAAATGACCAAATTACCCATACCTTCATTAATTAAGTACTGTCAAATGAAGAAAAAGATGAAGACCCCTTCTTCATTAATTTTGAGTTTTCCCTCTACGGTTTCATCGTTCGTGGCTTCTGGGTACCGATTCTGGAGAGACGAATCGTTGAGGAGCTTGGTGTCGCGCAATCGTTCCCCGAATTTGAGACCCCAATTGTCCGTTCATAATCTTCTACCCAATTTTTCCTTCGATTTTGAAAACCCCCTAATTTTGCTAAGAGAAGCACCGAATCGAAGATTTTGATGACAAGAACATGTATTCCATACTAAACAAGTCGTTGTATTTGAATTTGTTGATGCATCTTTTGTTGAAATGGAAGCAACAATATGTATTATGTATTGATGTTCTTCATAACCTGGGTTTGAGTTCTTCATAACCTGGGTTTGAGTTCTTCAGAACCTGGGTTTGAGTTCTTCAGATCCTGATATTTAATAATTCATTCTAACGTGAAATTTGATTAAATGATTACATATGTTATCCTAGAATGTGATTAAATGGTTACATATGTTCTTTGTAATGTGATTAAATGGTTACATATGTTATCCTAGAATGTGATTAAATGGTTACATATGTTCTTTGTAATGTGATTAAATGGTTACATATGTTATACTAGAATGTGATGAATTGTTATGTATGGTCCTTGTAATGTGATTAATACGTTAAAATTGAGCATTATTACTGAGGTTAAGATCTGCATTTTTCTATCATGAACTTAAGTGGAACTCCATTGGACTTCTTCATCATATATATATAATCTCTTTTTAGAATTAAAGAGGAAATAAGTCTAAACAACAACCATTGTCATATCATTGTACAAGTAGAATCTCCGTTGCCCTGAAGAGGAAATCAGTCTAAACAACATCCCTTGAATGCACCCATTTTGATACTTTTCAGAGGATGAGTCACTTGAATCCAAGGTTTAGGCCCTTGAATGGAGGTCCAAACCCTTTATTCTAGCGTTACAAATCTTTCTTCTTTATCTTATTTATTCTAGGCTTGACTTGTTATTGCACCTATGAAGAACCTTCTTAAGTTTCCAGAAGAAGACAAAAAGAAGACTGCGAGACTGCCTGCCTGCGAGAAGACGACGACTACAACAGGTGACCGACCAGTCACGGGTGGAGAATAGTGAGAAGGGGAAAGAAATACAGGGTAGGAGGTTTGCTTTGTTTGGAAAACAAAATTCTTTTTAAGGATTAATATATAATTGAGGAGGTGGAATCCTTAATTGTCTTGATGAATAGTGATAAGAATGTCTCTCTCAGTCTTCTTGTATGAATGAAAGGGTATGTACCGAAGGGTATGTATGAATGAAAGGGTATGTTCATGCAAATCATAAACCAAACTCTGTGTTTGATTTACAACCTTGTTTAACCTGTCGATTTCTTCTCTGTACGTAACGATACCCGATATAATCCTGATTGCCGACACCCCCTCGCACAAACCCATGCCTTCTCTGTCAGATTCCACAATCAAGAACCAGCAGCTCCGACTCTCCAATTGCAGACACCCTAACCCCAAAGATATACTCTGACAGAAATGGAGGGAAAAGTAACAGAAGGGCAACTTCGTCATTTCATAAGGGTCACGTGACCTGCACATGAGAATTAGACAGAAAATTTTAACGGTTGAGTGACGGAGTAACCAATCAGTCACATGCTGGAACATGTGTAACCATTCAGTCACGCGAAAAATTATGTGTAACCAATTAATCACATTGGTCAAACATGTGTAACGTTTCACTTAATTAACCCAATATAATATTATAAAATGTACTTTTTTTTTAATAAAACAGATTTAAGAAACGAATTATAAATGTGTGTGTGATGTAAGCAGAAATTACTTTTAAAAAATTAACTTAATGTGAATAATTCATAAAAAGTTGTTTATGTTTTCTCAGTGTTTCTCTCAGGAAGAAGGATTTCTACTCCAAAAAATTGTATGTTTATTTCTTCAATAGCTTTACACGGATATACTACACTCTATAATAAGATTATGAAATAATAACACTAGGAAATTATATATTTTTGGATCTTAACTTACTGAATGCTGACTTGGCAGTGAACTGAATGCCAAAGGAAGGATGAGCATTGCTCTTTCCCTAGCTCTGGTGAATCTGCAGGAAGAAGATTGCAATAGAGGGGGTGCCTCTGGGTCTCTCTCCGATAATTAAATGAGTATATGTGTGCATATGAACTCAAAACGTAATGAACGTATTGAAAAGCAGAGGTATTTATAGAGTAAAGAGACCAAACCGTTCGAGGCAACAGAATATCTTAGTGAATATTGTGTTGGTGAAGATTAGGATAGCAGATATTACGGTTATGGCGTAATATTGCAGTTACAGTATGTAATCTTTAGAGAATATGTGACCGAGATATGCGGGATATCGTGGCCACATCTTTAATGACAGTTGGCAGGACCAGAGATGAGAGGTTAGACTCTCTTGAGCGAGCACTCCTATGGCGAGCAGTAGGAGTCTGCGACCGGTGATGGAGCCTTTGATGTCCACTTTGGCTTGGGTTCAATACTGGACCGTTTTATGAGGGCCAGATCAATCTTAACATGGGTCGGCCCGGTTCGAGTGACATGGGTTTCACCCCCTACAAAATTATTGGGCCTCTGGGGCCTTTTCCCCCGAAGCTTGAGTGAAGTTTCTTCGGTCAAGCTTGATTCTGTGATAGGGTTTGAGATAGTGACACTTGGATTGGATTTTCTTTGTCCTTTTCTGCTATTTGTGCCTTTTTAGATACTCCATGTTCTTTGGCGATCAGTCGTTTGGTCGACTAGAGTTTATGGAATATTCGATCATTTATCCCTTTTGGCGAACGCTCGAGGTTGCCAAGGTTTATGAATGCTTATTCATCACTCTTTGGCGAACACTACCTTTGAAAGGGTTTTCAGAAAGGCTTAGAAGAGTTTTGGCGATCACTTTATCTATATAGGTTCTTGAGCATTTAATGACTGTACGGTTATCTAGAAGTTGAACAGACAATTGAGGCATGTCTGTCTTTTATTCTTCCGTAACCCAAGGGCAGGCTGACAGTTTTTGTACCGTCCAACCGTTTGTCTCCCCGATGTGTCTCTTAGAATTCTGACATTGCTTCGATTTTTACCCATAATGTGTAATCATTCTCTGAGCCGTTCGATTGTGTCTGTTAGGTTTCTTCTATTTTGTCTATATAAGAAACAGAACCTCAACCCTTTTGTTTTTTACGTGTTTCAGTCATTTGCATTCCAGAGAGTTCAGTGCTTCTCATTTTCTCAGTGCTCTGTTCTTCAACCTTCCTCTTTCCTCCTTCGATTTCAAAATCTCATTACCATTTCAATGGCTTCCAGGAATCAATCCGCTAGAAAGAGTAAGGCACCAGCCCACAAGTCTTTTTCAAACCAACCCTCCTCAAATCAAAATGTGTCTACAAAGGTCAGCAACGCTCCCCTGAAAATCAGGGACGGTTCCTCGCTGGCTTCTAGCCAAAGGAACCCTGCTTCTAGGCCGATTTCTGGACAATCGGCGGCCACACTAGTGATGGTGGACGGGCCAGAGACCAACGTGCCCGCCTTTTCCCCGACAGGTAAACATTGATGCTCTCTGTTTCACAAAAGAACTGTTACTCTTAATATGGACAATCTTCTAGAATTTGTTTCACAAATGAATTGTTACCATTAATATGGATTGTTCGCTTTGGATGTAACTTCTTCGAATTTTGCCCAACTTATAAGAGAATGGCTTCCTTGACGGATTGCTTGTCTTTTGCGTTAGGACTTTTGCCTGATTTTTATATCAGGTATTTTCGCCTGATTTTGATAACAGGTCTTGTGCCTGGCTTTGGCGTCAGGTCTTTTGCCTAACCTTGGTGTTAGGTCTTTTGCCTGACTTTGGCATCAGGTCTTTCACCTAAATTTGGCTTTAGGTCCTTTGCCTGACTTTGGCGTCAGGTCTTTCGCCTAAATTTGGCTTTAGGTCCTTTGCCTGACTTTGGCGTCAGGTCTTTCGCCTAAATTTGGCTTTAGGTCTTTTGTTTTGCCTAAGTTTAGCGTTAGGTATTTTGCTTGACTTTGGCGTCAGGTCGTTCACATATATTTGGCTTTAGGTCTTTTGTTTTGCCTAACTTTGGCGTTAGGTCTTTTGCCTGACTTTGGCGTCAAGTATTTTGCCTAAATTTGGCTTTAGGTCTTTTGCCTGACTTTGATATCATGTCTTTTGTTTTGCCTAACTTTGGTGTTAGGTCTTTTGTTTTGCCTAACTTTGGCGTTAGGTCTTTCGCCTAACTTTGGCATCACGTCTTTTGTTTTGCCTAACTTTGGCGTTAGGTCTTTCACCTGACTTTGGCGTCAGGTCTTTCTTTTTGCCTAACTTTGGCGTTAGGTCTTTCGCCTGATTCGGTCATCAGGTATTTCGCCCAATTTTGTTATCGGGTCTTTTGTTTTGCCTAACTTTGTTGCTAGGTCTTTCGCCTGATTCGGTCATTAGGTCTTTCGCCTAATTTTGTTATCGGGTCTTTTTTCTTTGATTTGAGCAACTCCTTCATGAGCTTCACGAAGAACTCTTTTCGGTATGAGAGATGCACCTTAGATAGGGAGTTGAATATCCTCGCCTATAGATTTCTCCATCTATGATTAGATAGCTTGCTGAGAGACGTCTTATCCATGTAGATTCACCTTCGTCCTCTGGAAGAATTCCCTCTTTCAAGAAGTTCTGGAATTGAGTCATCCAGGTCACCCGTCCTTGAATGTTGAAGACCTCTGATCGGTTGTCGAGAACCGAATATAAGGCTTGTTCCAGAAACTGCACGTCCTGAACTCTTGTTCCTCCGAACGCCAGCTTGCTCTGAGAGTCTGCCATCTGGTTCTCTTGGCGAGGAATAGACTCAATCGCGAAATTTGGGATTTCGGCGATGAGTTTCTTGGCAATGTCGAGGTACTTCTTCATCTTTTTCCCCCTTGCTTCATAAGTGTCATTAACTTGATTGACAATTAGCTCAGAGTCACTTTTTGCCATGAGTGATATTATGCCCATTCCTTTAGCAAGTCTGAGTCCAGTAATAAGAGTCTCGTATTCTGCTTTGTTGTTGGTCGCCTGAAATGTCAGGGCGATCGCATACTTCAAAGGCTCGCCCTCAAGGGGGATGAGAATTAGTCCTGCCCTCGAGCCTTCTCTTGAAGAAGATCCATCTGTATAGAGTTCCCAGCCCTGGCTTGTGTCTGCTGATGAACTTGGCCTGTTTTCTGCTTCCGTTAGACCATTGATTGTACTTTCCACTATAAAATCAGTCAATGCTTGACCTTTGATGGACGTTTTCGGCGCAAATTAGAACTCGCTGAGCTCGATCGCCCATTTGACCATTCTTCCTGAAGAATCTGGCTTCAGCAGGAAGTTTTTGAGAGACTGGTTGGTGAGAACTGTAATGTCGTGCGCGTGGAAATAAGGTCTTAACTTTCGAGCAGCAATAACTAAGGCATAGAGATACTTCTCATTCTGGACATATTTTATTTCTACTGAATTAAACATCTTGCTAACAAAATACACTGGACTCTGAACATTTTCTTCTTCTCTTATTAAGACGACACTGGCTGTGACGTCGCTGATGCTTAAATAAAAGAAGAGCTGCTCGCCAGGAATAGGTTTCGCCAGATCCGAAAGTGTTTGAAGATGCTGCTTTATGGATTGGAAGGCATCCTCGCATTCCGGCGTCCACTCGAAATTGTGGTTGGCCCTAAAAGTCTTGAAGAACGGGAGTGACCAGTCGCTCGCCCTGAAAAGGAAGCGATTGAGTGAAGCCAGGCGGCCATTCAGACATTGGACCTTCTTGTGGCAAGTTGGTGACTTCATCTCCTCGATGGCCTTGAGCTTTTCCGGGTTCGCCTCAATGCCACGCTCGCTTACCATGAATCCCAGAAATTTTACGGACTTGACTTCGAAGGCACACTTTGCTGGGTTCAGGCGAACACTGTGCCTCCTCGTGCACTCGAAATCTTCTCGAAGGTCCGGTGTGTGAGGACGTTCCTTAAATGTTTTGACGAGCATGCCGTCCACATAAGCCTCCATATTTCGCCCTAGCATGTCTTGAAATAAGCGGTTTACCATCCGCAGATAGGTCGCCCCAGCATTGATTAGACCAAAGGGCATCACTTTGTAGCAAAGTATGTCCCCATCTGCATAGAAAGTTGTGTGGGCTTCATCGGCTAGGTGCATCCGAATCTGATTATAGCCTGAATAGGCTTCATCGTCTCCGTTTTGCTGTGACAAATTTTCCGTAGTGGCTACACCTCATTTTTTCGATTGTTGCCACCGTCGCGAGATGTATTCTCTCTTATAGTGACCAGTTGTGGCTTGGTGGCGTGGGTCGGTCTAATAACAGTTGCCCCTTCCTCTGAGCGAGGTGTGAAATTGAAGTCGAACACGATTCCGGTGCTGGAAGTCTCGACGTCCCTCCTTGCGGTACCCATTACCAACCTCCAGTCTCTTTCTGACTGAATAGTTGCATAGGTTGATTCCACCTCAGGTAACGAATTTTCTTTGAGTAAATCCCATTTTTTCTGGTCAAACTCATCACTTACTGCATTCAAGAACTGGAACAGCTTGGTCTCTGCTAGTTTTGTATTCCATATTGCAATTTCTTCTCGTCATTTCATGGGATTTGGATCCCGAAGTTCAATATCTCTTCACAACCTCAGTAGATTGCTTCGAGGGATTTGGTCACCTGTTTCATGCTGTTTGCCCGAACAATTAGGTCAAATAGTTGAATACAATCCTTTCCCTTGCTATATGTTGTGAATAATCCCTTCTAGAGCTCATTTGCAGTAGAAATTTTGACATACTGGTGAACTAAGTCTGGTTCCATGTTGTCCAGCAACCACGAGTAGACAATTAGATCGTCCTGTTCCCATTGTGGGTATTCAGGTTCTTCGGCATCTGGTACACCTGTGAGATGATGAAGTTTCCCTTGCCCGCCAATCTTAATCTAGATCAGCCGAAACCACAGAGAGTAATTACATTCATTGAGATTTACACTCAAATTAATGGTAGGTACTGATTTATGTACATTGTTGTTCGATTGTGGCAGGTGTGACAGTAGTTCCGCCAATTGAGTTGTTAACGACGTATTTGTTGAAGCGGGTTCGTTGGTATGGACACTGCCATCTTCTGATCATGTCATTGCTACAACAACGATTGGTATATGATGAAGCCAAGAAATATTGATCCGTTTTTTTATCAAAAAATTATGGCTCTGATACCATGTTTTCTAAGTGTTTCTCTTAGAAAGAATGGAGAAGAATTTCTACTGCAGAAAACTGTATGTTTATTGCTTCATTAGGTTTACACATATATATTACATACATATTACATGACATTTTGTTCTCTAATTGTATATTTCCTATTATTTCTAACAGTTTATAACATTCTAAAGTGAGTTATATGACGTGATACAAATGCATGAAAAATGTATGTTTAGATGAATCAATTGAAATTTATGAACTTAATATGTAGGAAAGAGAAATTGTTGTATGCAACTTGTCATAATTTTATATAACCTAGACTAATTAACTTATAAATATAGATGATATCTGTACAATAAAAAGAATGTATTATGGTAATGGATAAAGTATGCAAAAAGTGACATAAAAAATAATATAAAATAGTTTTATAAAAAAATTAAGATAAATAAATAAGACGCTTATCACGAGATACTAGGTGACACCCTGTAAGTACGACACTTATCACGAGATGTTTCAACGAGCATTCATGTAAATGCAAGTATCCAAACAAATGCGAGTGTCCTAAAGTGTTCACCTTAGCTTGATCCTTAGTGTTAAAAGCATTCAAGTCTCTCCTTCCACTACGATATACAAATCTCTCTCCTAAAGTAATGCCTCCTCTCATAATCTGTTCATTGAAGGGCATATTATGACTCATAAAGATATACTCTATTGTTAAGGGATAAAATCTCGATTAACATTCAGATACATGACGAGATATATGCATAATACCGTAACGATAAGTAACTCAAACTTAACATGAGAGTTAGGGTTCGACCAATGTAATTATATTATGTTTCTCCTATTTTTACATCACAATCAATATTATCATAGTACACCATACTCATTTAAGTATAAGATGGAGATCCAGATGAAAAGCTTCACTCGTCCCTTTTCGCATGTGGTTGTATCAATTCCCGACTACAATGATCAACTCCCAACAAGTTTCAGAGTTAGTTTGGATACCTTGTCTCAAAACTTACTTGTCATCAACATTCTAGCCAAATTAAAATCTAGATGAATTTTCACTATTGAGATGAAATCAAGTCTATTTATATAACATGAAAAACTACATTAGTTCTGTATTTAGAAAATGGAATTTCTCTCGGCTTGTGGACTAAACTTGATTCGATTCCCACTTTTATGCATCCAAAATGTTCCATTCACCTTCAGAAAGTACTTATTTGATTTATTTATTTATTTCCTTTTTACTGCCCTTACTGAATCAAACGGATTGATTTTGGCATCAGTTGCTTACCATTTCAAAAGATTTGCGTATCCAATTTGGCCTGCCAGATTATTATTTTAGAAATCCCAACTTTATAGGTTAAGCCAGCAGCCAATGATAAGGTGTTATGTGCCTTCCGACAATTGTCCGATGTGGTCCCAACAAACCCTATTCCATCCTCGATCCATGTCATGTGCCCTAACTCCTCTGCAACCATGGCTGAACCCCACACTAGAAAGAGTCTTTTGAGTTATGAAAGAGAAGCAATAGTCTTAGTCTTAAGGGACATAGAGTCCCCACAACGAAGAAGAAGATTCCCTTGTTCGATTGAATTAGTTGAGTCGTGACCCGAAAAGTGAGAAACATGGTTGTATCACAAAACCCTTCCTTCCTCCCGTACTTGAGTTCAAATTTGATGTGTAATTGCTACTGTGTCATGCGCACAAAAGAAGTCATACTTTACATGCTCGATGAAGTGGGAGCCCACAAACAAAAGTGCTATAAAGTGAGTGCACAAGACTACTAGCCTGGAATTAGATGGAGTACTTATACCTATATAAAAAGGGATTTCTCTTTGTATAACATCATCCTGATATCACATTCACCACTTTTCCCCTGGTAAGAAAGGAATATGACACCAAGAGAAAACAAAAGAATTTGATAGAAGGAGGTGGTTACCGTTTTACCATAGATTATTTAAGGGTAAATATATAGCTTTAGTATACTAGGATTTTTGCATTTTATTGTTAATTACATCAACATATTTGAAAGTGTTATTATGTGTATTAAGACATTTGAAAGTTTTGGTTTGTATTTTGAACTTTTGGTTACAGAAAAAAATTATGAAATAGTAAATGTGGTGCAAATAACAACCCTCTAAAACATATTATATTAGTGCGCAAAATAATATAGATAATGCATTTAATAATATGAATAAACATTGGAGTGCATTGAAATTATTTACCCTATATATATATATACATATATAGGTGGTGGTACGTGGTATGTTTTCATTTGATAGTTGAAGTGTATAGTTTGATTCAAGAAAAAAGGTTATATAGTGAATTATGATGAGGGTGAATGGAGTTTATAACTTTGAACCATGTGCAAATAATGAGTGTGTATGATGGAATCCAAGAGTATCAATAAAACTAGGGTTTCATTCTTATCTTGACACAAAATTTTGACGTTCGTCCCTTTTTAAATTATGAGGTGAAGTATTTTGGTGATGATCGAGACAGATGGAGAAGGGACTGAATCCTCATTAAATAGTTGAAATTGAGAGAATATAATGTCAGCTAGTATATATATATATATATATATATATATATATATATATATATATAATGTTAATTATTTATATTTGATTCATATAACATTGATAGAGTCTATCGTTAATAATTAACAATATAAAGTCTTGTGTAACGTGATGGCAAAACATGCCATGATTTTGCATGCAAGCAAGCAAGCACCTACTACTTCTACTTCGTTCATTCATAATATTCGGTCCCCCCAAGGATTCCCTCTTTCCTTAATGGTCCACGTCATCACAAACGATGATTTCCACAATTTAAGTAGAAAATATTGAAGATTTCTGCAAGATAACATCTCGAATATCGTTCACCCTCTTGAAAATAGCAACCCGTTTCGCTTGTTTTTCTTCCCCTATTGGATAATGCATAGGGTATGAGATTAGCTATATGCCCGCCCTATCATAAGTCCGATAAATGGAAGACAAAGAGACACTAATTAATGTCGTGTCTCGAGCCCCGCAATGGTCTGAAACAGACAGACAGACAGAGATCTATCTATCTCAATTGTTTGAAAAGAACGATACAAATTTGCATGCATCTCCTATCATTCCTCGTGCTCTCTCAAGTTATGTTTGTTTAATGGCTTCTTTCCTCTACCACCAGCTAGCTAGCTAGCTCAGTCCCCCCATTGTCCATTGATTATTACCACCCCATCATCATCATACTGCCTTGTGAACTTCACAAATATAATGTAAAAAGAAACTAAAAACATTTGCAATTTTCAATAACAACAGTAACTTTACGCTACCCTGTCTTTTGTTGGACCGACTACCGTACGTTTCAAGAATAAGCATCTCTAGTGTTTTGTGGGATACACTGGGTGGGGTAGGGTAGGGTGGGGTAGGTAGGATATTGAAGATCCTTTTTTACCACGAGAATGTATAAGACATAAGTACATATAATTTTGATTTTTTTTAAGCAACTATAAATAAATTTATATAGGGTGGCAATCGTATAATTAATTGTGTCGTGTCTAAATATGTCTCGTGTCTAAACGGATAAGTCTTAAACGTGTCTCAAGACTTCAAACGCAAACACGACACGATTATTAATTGTGTCTAATAGTATAAGAGTTGTTTAGACACGGGATCCGTTAAGATCATACTCATATACGCTTTAAAGCAGATATACACACAAATCTAGGGTCGGCAATGGTGCGGTGAAAAACCCATAACCATGGCTATAACTGTTACTGTTTAAAATGGTTAACCGTACCATTATGGTGTCGTGCGGTTATGGTGATGAATTTTCTACCCATAATGGTTATGGTTATGGTATTTGAGTTATACCCATGGTTATTATATAAATATAATAATTAATTATTATTAAGAAACTAATATATACTAAATAATGGAAGTTAATGTACATACATGTAATAAATAACTATGATGTTAGTTTTATATATTTTTATTGTTGACAATATAGATTTATATATTTTTTTTAAAATAAAATTTTCGGTATTTTATTATATTACATGTGTGCAATAAATATGGGTATACGGCTAAAACCATGGTTAATAACCACAGTTATTTTAATGGTTATGGTATTAAAAATTGTACCTGTAATGGTTATGTTTATGGTTATGTTATGTGGTTTAAAAATATGGTATGGTTATGGTATTTGTCATACCCGTACCATACTCTAACCATTGTCAGCCCTACACAAATCTATATATACACAAATCCATATATACAAAGTAACGTCTTAAAAGTTAAATATTAAAAAGTAAGTGAGTATTTCAATATTTTATTATTATTATTGTACTTAAATGTGTCTAAACGTGTCACATGTATACACGATTAATTAATCGTGTTTATACAGATATCTGCAGATCTGAGGCGTTTAGACACGATTACGTATATGAGTTGTTTAGACACATGATCTGTTAAGATCAAACTCATATATGCTTTAAAGCAGATCGTGTCGTGTCGTTTAATCGTTTCGTGTAAGAAATTGCAAGACCTAAATGTGAGGTGTGAGTTATGCTATTTTTGGCACAAATCATAATTCTTTACTAAAATATACTTCAATATATAAACAAATATCAAAATATACTAAGTTTTGAAAATACAAGTATCAAAGTATACATACTCATGAATGTTATTTGCGGGTAGATATACTGAAAAATCATATGTAGTGGAAGTTGTACCGAAGAAAAACATTTTTTTTTTGGCCAAAAACAGACTTCGTATATTAATCACAAAATTGGGAACCGGGAGGTTCCCGATACAAAGCGGAATCAAAAAGTAACAGCTGTAAGAGAGGGGATGGGGGCTGGGATACCCACTCACCCGGACACATCCCCTCGAGTGCCCTTTTGGCTACCCAATCCGCACAACAATTCGCGGATCTTGGTATTCTAACCCATGACAGATTCACAACCGACTCTGCCAAGTATAAACTATTTTGAATAATAGTTTCAATCTCCCAAAAATGGACTAAACCTAGGATGTGGTTAACTACAACTTCCGAATCCGACTCAATTACAACCGAATTCCAACAAAATTGCCTAGCAAGATTGACACCTAACAAAATCGCCCGAGCCTCCAAGGTGTCGATTGAGTGCGACCACTCCGAGGCTTGGGCTCCGGCAACAATCGAGCCTGAATGATCCCGGGCGATAACACCAATACCGCCCCTCCCGTCACCGCTCGACCAAGCCGCGTCCACGTTTATCTTGATCGTTCCTCTCCCCGGTCTTGACCAACGAGCCCCAGCCCGAGACACCGCGATCCCCGACTGGTCCTGGGCGTGACCAGTGCGGCTAGTGGCCGACCTGGCTGGCTGCAGCACCGAACCAGGAAGACTTCGATGCTGCAGTGAGCCCTGCCTCCCACACGGTTGAACCAGCAGCTGACCCTGTTCAGAAACGAGAGACCGAACCTGATTTACTACCTTGTACGGGTTGGGACGTGTACCTTCGAAAGCCATAGTGCAGCGACCCTTCCAAATCAGCCAGCAAGCAGTCAAAGCCGTTTGCCACCTGCAGCTCGCTCCCGACCTCCCCCAAGCTGGATCCGAGCACCTCTTGGCCAACCAAAGGTTGATCGAGCTGCACCCATCTGATACGTCCACCATTCCGAACAGTTCATACCACACCACTCTCGCCCAATCGCACTCCAAGATCAAGTGCTCCACCGTTTCAGCATTGGTACAAAGGGGACAGCATACCTGGACGTTCATACCTCTTCGAGCAAGGCCCGATCGGACCGGGATGGCGTTTGATGCAAGCTTCCAAGCGAACGATCTGATTTTTGGGGCGACCCTTGCTTTCCAAATCGCAGACCATAGAGGAGCCGACGACTCTCCCCCCGAGCTGCCCCTATCTTCCCGAGATCTGTCACCCCTATCCCGCAAGAAGTGGTAGGCCGACCTAGCTGAAATCAAACCCCCACGCTCAAAAGGCCACCTCATCTCGTCCCGAGCGGTCCGTATGGGGATGGGGACCGCGAGGACTCGACGGGCATCCTCCGCATTCAGTGCCGACCGCACCCGACTCTCATTCCAAACCCGTGAGTCGTGATGGATCCAGTCCTTCAGTCTGAGATCTGCTTGAGCCCTGGATACCGGCCTCGGCCCAAGCCTATGATTGAAGCTTCCCGGGATCCAGGCGTCCACGAAGGGTCGGATTGAAGCCCCGTCCCCTAGAGACCACACAGCCCCTTCGCAAACAACCCTCCTGCCTTCGATAATGCTCGCCCAAGCCCAAGACGCGCGGCTTCCCTTGCCCGCCTTCAAGAAGTCAGTGTTCGGGAAGTAAATTCCCTTGAGAACCCGCGCCCAAAGGGAGTTGGGCTCGGATAGAAGTCTGAAAGCTGCCTTCCCAAGGAGAGCCGAGTTGAAGGATTCGAGCTCCCGGAAGCCCAAGCCTCCCGCTTGCTTAGCTCTCGTCATGAGATCCCATCGCACCCAATGTATTTTGCGATCCCCATTTTGCGCTCCCCACCAAAAGCGTGCAATGAGACTATTGACTTTTGAGCACCACGACTTCGGCAGTTTGAACACGCTCATCGCGAAAAACATTTGATGGAAAAGAAATTTTGAGGAGAGAGATAGGTGCATTATGAGGTGAAAGAAACTATGAAGAGAGAGAAATTATGAGGAGAGAGAGAAACGTGAGGTGAAAAGCATAGTTATCATAACCGGACTGGCGGTCCGATCGGAAATCGGACTACTATCCGGTTTGGTTCAGTTAAAAAATCGTTTTATAAATAAAGAGTATTTTGAACTGGGTTAAACCGGGTGGTTTCCGGTTCACTTTGTAGACTGATTGTTTATTTTTTTACAGGCCAAATTTTGAAGCATGTGGTGATTAATCAATTACCGACAAACCATGTTGTAATGGTTGCATGTTCAATTCACGTCTTGATACCAAACTGCTATTTCTGCATACTGGATATGAAAATGAAAGAAATGCATAATCACTATCCCAAAGTGAAGGAGCAGTTTGGTAATTATCTCAGTATATAAGCTGCCACGCCAAGCTACGGTCAATTCTCCATGCCTGCAGTTTTCTTCTTCTGAAATCATCATCGTTGCCTCTTTACTCAGTAGACTATTTTACCTGAGAAGATGATGTAGTAACGAATTGGCAGTAATGAACGCAATTAGAATTTCCCCCATAATAATAATAATAATAATAATAATAATCTTCTTTTTCTCTTCTTCTTCAAAGTGACATGTTTGAACCCATTTTCCAAAGTCTGAGGACCAAAACAGAAGTTTCATCGTAGAGAAGGATTTCTTAGCACAAAGCTGTTGAGCAGACATTATAAGGAAGCTTAGGTTAAATTTTAATTCGGAAACAAAGGAATCTCGCAGTGGCTACAACTTCTAGGAGCTGCCGCACCAAGCTACGACTGGCGTTGCTTACTTGTCATTACTTGATTCAGTTCATAGAAAGTATAGTCTTGTAAGATATATAAAGGGTTAATTACCATATTGCATACTGAACTTTGGACAATACAAACAAACATACTGAACTGATGCAATTTGGTTCTCAATAAAACCGTAATTCAATTTGGTGAGACTATGTAGTTTGAGGTAAGTATGTGTGTGTTTGAGATTATGTATGTATTTTAAATTTTCAGTTTTTTTTTTCCATTTGTTAACAGTGAACCGCACACCGAACCAGGTTAGATCGGCCGAACTGTGAACCGGTCTCCTTGCCGGTTCGATGACCGGTTCGGTTATGATAACTATTGGTGAAAGACCTTTGTCGTGAAAAAAACTATGAGGAGAGATAAAGAAAATTTATTTCTAATCCGTACATTCGTGCGTGCGTGATACTTTTTATATCCATTAACGAATGACATTCACATGTAGGTATACATTGATATTTTTTTCTTTCAAAATTGAGGATATTTTTGTATTTGCTTTTATATCGAGGTAAAAAATTCAACAACAACAAAGGGTGGCACGTATGCTTATTTTTTTCGACGATATGATATTTAATTACTTATCAAATTAAAAAAAATAGAATGAGTATATATTTTAATTGCAATACAATCAATACAAAAAATATTGACTTTTGACTTACGGGTTGATTATACGTTTTGTCTTAAATTGAGATATGAAAATTTAACTAAAAAACATCAACTCAGGGGGCCTTTAAGTTGATACTCAATATTGTTAACGACATTTATGACATAAATTCAATTATCTTTCTACTCTTTATTTTTTTTTTCTTATTTCTTTAGTAAAATATATAATTAAATGTTAATCTAACATCATTTGTTTTATAATTTAACCGGAAAGATAAAATTATTTAAGTGAAAAAATTAATTGAATATTTTTTTTATATAGTATGTGAATAATTAAATTACGACATAAATATTACTATCGATGTTGAGTTTCAACTTTCGGATTAACTGTTATAGTATTACAGACTAAAAATTATACATATATATTGAATATGTTATATATATATATATATATAACTTCTGGTCTCTCCATACGATGGATTCGAAAGAAAATAAATAAAAGTGCAGGCACAACCATGAACCATATAACTTATAAGGTGAACCATAGAACCTCAAGACAGCAAACTCAACTTGTGTGATTTGAGTGAGCAACGGCACTGACTGACCGACCCCTTGTTGGTTCCAGTCTTGCGGGAAATGGGAACCGCACTTCATTCTTTTCTCATGAAACTCTTTATTTTATATATAAAAAAACAAGATAATGTGTATATTCATAGGTTCTGGTTTCAGAATATCTATCATTCTTTATTTCTATATTCTATTTTTGTCCTAACATCATGATGTAAATATTAGAGTGCAAAATTAAGCCTTTAAAATAGGGTGGCGTGCTCTTTATATGACACTTAATTACTTCCAAACCAAACTAAATGGTTTACTAATGACAAGACGATTCACAATGGATCCACTAATTTATAAAGGATAAAGTTAAATTATGATCTTATTCATATATTTTTTTGGCTTAATGTCTTTCTATATGATACATGCATATACAAGTTGTAGCCGAACTCGCTCAATGATACAATGGATATACATATTTTGTTAGACAATTTATTGTCAAAAGTACTCTTATTGTTTTTGATAAATAGAACAAATATTACAAATATTTAACCTGAACAGTATTGGACAAGTTTATGAACAGTTTCCTAGCGGAATCAAAGGAGGTGTTCTTGTACACATTCTGCGGAGGGTTTCCAAGGATAATGAAGCTCTTCTAAACCGATTGTTTTCTTAGCCAACACGTCCGCCACGTTTGTTTCTCTAAAAATATGTCGGATTTTGACTTTCTTGAAGTCCAACATAAGTTTCCTACAGTCCAAAATAAGAGGTATTAGTGGTCTTTCTTTATTATTATCCTCTATAATAAGGTTTATCGCTTCCTGGACGTCTGATTCCATATGAAGAGCTTGCACGTCCATGTTAGCAGTCATGGTTAGACCATCCCGAATAGCCCAAAGTTCTGCAATGAAACTATTGATGATACCAATTTTCCTTTGGAACCCCTTGACCCAACCACCCCACTCGTTTCTTAGAACCCCAACACCACCTGTTGGACCCGGGTTGCCCACCGCAGATCCATCGGTGTTAAGTTTTATCCATCCTTGTGCTGGAGGAGTCCAACCCACTTGGATTATCTTGGTTAGTTGTTTTGCTTTGTTCCTTGTGCACCCCTCTGATATATCCTTTGTCGGACACAATGATAAACTTGTCACGTCAATTTTAACCGGAGGGTTATTGAAAATGCAAGAGTTCTTATTCCTCCACAAGAGCGATATTGCATATGCAAATATAAATCTCCATTTGATTCTTTTCCCGTGCACAAAAGTGTTCCTGCAATTAAATTCCAACCAACTAGAAATGTTGTCCAAAAAGAAATTAGTACCATTTGGAGGAATACTGAAGTCATTCCAGAACTTAGTAGCCACTTTACAATCACGAAGGATATACCTGGTGTTCTTTTATGAAGCATGCTAGCCAAAATGATTTTATTATGATTACACAGCCAGATGAAATACTTAATTCTAGGAATCGTGTCACATTTCTATATCCAATCTCAACTAGCTTCATCAAAATCATGATTTTTGGCTAATATTTTTAATGAAGAGCTGAACAGAAGCCACAGTTTGAACACCTCTCTTGTCCCCCATCCAAATTTTCCTATAAGGCGTGTCCACCACCGAGCTGATCGGAGTGACCCAAATAATCTCTTTTATCTTATCTGGTAAATGAAAAGATAGTTCCTCAAAATTCCACTTAACAGAGACTGTTATCAAGTCCTTAACAATTAATTGGTCCTCCTTGGATTTCAAAGGACCACTGATCACTTCTCTAACGATAGATTTCCCCATCCATGAATCCCTCCAAAAATTTACTTTGGATTCATCTCCAATAGCCCATCCCATGTTCTTATCTAAGTTTTTACCATGGACCAGCACTTTCCAAATGGAAGAGCCCGATCTCGAAGGTTTACTATTAGGGTTAGAATACTTAAGCTTAAGAATCCTAGCCCAAGGACCAGAATTTTTCTCTCATCTCCAGGAAAAATCAGCAAGCATAGCAAGGTTTCTTTCTCTAATAATGAGAGTATTCAAACGTCCCACATTTTTGGGAAGGGTAATAGTGTTCCAATTCATAACATGAAGTTTTCGTTTTACATCGGTAGACCCCCGAAGAAAATCTCTATTTAGCTTATCCAATTCCTTATAAGTAGCAGATGGTAGGTAAGTGCATTGCATGAAATAAGAAGGAATAAAAGACATGACAAAATTAATCAAGACATTTCTTCCAACCATAGAGAGCAGTTTCATCCTCTATCCAACAGGTTTATGTTTGATTTTGTCAAAAATAAAATTGAACGAGTCATTATCTTTGTTTGATATTCTCATAGAGAAACCCAAATACAATTGTATTTAAAACACTCCTTTTAGCAACGGAAATTTATTACGTCGGTAAAAATAATAATTACCAACGAAAATATAATTTCGTCCGTAATATTAATAACTACCGATGAAAATATAATTCCGTCGGTAAAAGTAATAACTACCGACGAAAAGTAATAACATTCTATTTGTAATTTTTTTTTTTAAATGAGTTCTTCATTTACCGACAGAATTTTCCGTCGGCAAATAGTTATTTACCGACAGAATTTTCCGTCGGCAAATAGTTATTTACCGACAACAATCAAAATCGTCGGAAAATAGATAAACACATATTTGCCGATGAAATGTTTTTTGTCGGTAAACACCTATTTGCCGACG
Source organism: Chamaenerion angustifolium (assembly GCA_946814005.1). Lineage (NCBI taxonomy): Eukaryota > Viridiplantae > Streptophyta > Magnoliopsida > Myrtales > Onagraceae > Chamaenerion > Chamaenerion angustifolium. The sequence goes on from OX328270.1 coordinate 7,529,359, forward strand.
AAATGGTTTCGTCGGTAAATACATACTTGCCGACGAATTTGGCTTTGCCGACAAAGTCAAATTTGTCGGCAAAATTTTTTTTTTTCAAAAAAAATACTTTTGCCGACAAAAATTTTGTAGGTAAAAATATGTTTTTACCGACGAAAACGTTGTGCCCTTTTTCGTCGGTAAACTTTCGCCGGCGATATCTTTACCAGCGAAAATATGGCTTTACCGACGCAAATTATTTTTAGCAACGAAATTGATACTTTTTATCGACGAAATAATTTCATCGGTAAATACTGAATTTTGAGTAGTGCAAATCCATTTTTTTTTCATTTTTTTAAACCCTAATAAGCTAGATAGATTATTGGTAGTAAAAGTAGGAAGATTTTTTGAAAAAAAAAAAGCACTTGGGATTTTTCAAAGTTGATTTTTTTACCCGAGATGGAACATAACTTATGGATAGTGTTTTTCATGATATGACAATTCTTATCGGATGCCACCCCTAAAAGGATCATATCATAAAAAAAAAGGAGATGAGATATAGTAACTAAGCGTCTCCCCAAATTTAAGGGAATCCAAGACCCCATTTTTGTTTCTTCCTCAATGAGAAAACTCATATAATCCATACACAAGATGAATAGATATGCGAATAAAGGATTACCCTACCTGAGTCTGTCTGAGTCCGCGGGACGGGTGTTGGGTATCGATAGTGACGGCCCAGTAAGAAAAGGTCTCGAAGGCCCAATAACTATAGAGGGGGTAAACCCATGACATCCGAACCGGATCGGCCCAAGTACAAGCCAAACTTGGCCCACCATCGAGTAATCCAGAATCTAGCCCAAAGTCTATAGAGACGCCAAAGGCTCTCAGACTGCTCGCCATTCTCTACCAAGTCGCGACCTTCCACTGCTCGACATGGGAGTGCTCGCCCCGAAGAGAGCCTTGCCTCTCTCCTCTGGTCCCACTAAACCGTTAATAACAGAGTGGCCAAGATATCCCGCATATCTCGGTCACATATTCACTAAAGATTAGATTTGGTAACTGCAATATCTCGCAGTAACTGCCATATCCCACGATCCGAATCTTCAGCAACTCAATATACATTAAGATATTCAGTTGCCTTTATACGGTTCTATCTCTCTTACCCTATAAATACCCTTGCTTTACATACGTTCTTTACGTTTTGAGTTTTATACACACACATACTCATTTAAGCATCGGAGAGGGACCCAGAGGCACCCCCTCTGTTGCGCTCCCCTACTTGCAGGTTCACCGGAGTTGGAGCTGAAGCGTCATCCCAACCTAGTCTGGCATTCAATTCACTGCCAGATCAGCATTCAGGATTTCACGATCGAACATTTGGCGCCGTCTGTGGGAACGAGCAATTCAGCCATGAGAACTCGATCCCAAAGCAACCGTCGGAATCAGATTAGGGAGCGATCCTCAGATAGCTCTGATTCCGCCGCCGCTTCACCGCTTCAACAAGAACCTGCCAGCCGAGCAGGAGTTAATGCTGTTCCTCTGCGGACAGCTCGAGAACATGTCGGTGATTCAAGACCGACCCCAGCTGCTGATCAAAACGGAGCCCCTGCACCGCAGACAGTCCACATTGCGGGGCAGGATATTAATTTAACCCCCGAGATGGTCTCCCTGCTGGAAGCCATCCTAGGACAGGCGCGCCGCCAAGCCCCTGCTCGTTAGGAAAACAATCCCTCTGCTCCTAAGGAAAACCACTGCCCTGCTGCCACAGGGCCTTCACCTTCAGAAGCGGCCAATCCTGGTCCTGTTGCGCCTCAGGAGGATCAGGAGATGACGTCAGGTCAGCAGTCCCTACCTCCAGCACACACCAAGGAGCCAGCGGCCGCATATACTGCCAATCCTTCCGGTCCGCCTCCACCCGGAGCCTCTCCCATGTACTGCACTGTGGATCAGATGGATGACCTCCTCAACAAAAGGCTCCAGGAAAGACAGTTGACAGTCATAGCTCCCTTCAAGGAGCAGTCCTCTCATCCATTCACCGACGCGCTCGTCGCTATCAAAATCCTGAAGGATGTAGTTGCTCGGGCCATACCTGAGTATAGCGGTGGAGGAGATCCCACCGTACATGTCAACAAGCATGAGGCCTCTCTTCTGGGTAAGTCAAACGATCCCAATCATTTGGCTTTGCTATTTCCATCTACTCTTTCGGGCTCGGCTTCGTCCTGGTTCTTCGGCCTCCCTGCAGGATCAATCGGAACTTGGGCAGAGTTAAGAAGCAAGTTCCTGGAGAGATATATGGGCGAGCGACAGTTGCTGAAGAGCGTGGTCGCCCTTGACTCGGTCAAACAGCAGCTTGGAGAGTCGTTGTCCAACTTCTACGGGCGTTTTCATCAAAACGTCACAGAATTAGATCGCCGAATCTCGGATGGGGAAATCATTCGAGCATTCTACAGAGGTCTGGATGTGGCCAACAAGGCCTCGAGAAAGCTGCGAAACAGCTATCACGTGAAGGAGATAGAGACATTGGAGGAGTTGGCGTCCAGAGCAAAAGGTTTCATAGACCTCGCTAAGGATAACCCATGAACCCCGACGCGATGGTAAGAAGGAGATAAAGAAGGAGAAGAAGGGAAAAGAAGGTAAGCCCCGAGTCGAGTCTCTTCCAGCACCTCGCCATCCAGAGGTCCCTGAGTAATTCACGCCTTTAAATAGGCAGATCTCAGCGGTACTAGTCGAGATGGAGAGGAGATCCTTGGCGAGGCCACCGATGCCTCGCCGAGGTGGGTTACCCATGGGCAAGGATGTCGAGAGCTATTGCAGATACCATAAGTGCAAGGGCCATAAGACAGACGATTGCAAGATTCTGAAGCGAGATATAGAGAGGCTGATTCAGGGGGGAATGTTGAAGGAATTTGTGGCAGGGCGAGACCGAAGTCGAACGCCCCCCAGGAGACATCGTTCACCAGCCCCTGCAGATCAAGCTGAGCCTTCTAGAAGCAAGAGGAGAGTGAATCTGATTGCGGGAGGATTCGGCGCAGGCGGCGAGAGGTCAAGCGCCAGAGAGGTCTACGCCACTCAGATCTCCACGGCAGTTCGGTTGGGGAAGCGGCCCCGACCTGAAGAAAACATTGTCATCTCATTCTCTGAAGATGATTTGGCACATGTCATCACGCCCCACAACGATGCTCTGGTCATTACGGCAGATATTGACGGCTGTGATGTTGCAAGGATTCTGGTCGACGGAGGCAGCTCGACAGACATCCTGTTTCTGGACGCGTTCGAAAAGATGGGCAAATCAAAACGTGACCGGAAGAGGGTCGACTTTCCGCTGATAGGATTTGCGGGAAGGACAACTTATCCACTGGGGGCTATAACCATGCCAGTGATTTTTGGCGAGGGGTGGAAAAGCATCAAGGTGTCGGTCACTTTCCTGGTGGTCGATTCACCTACATCCTACAACGCCATCATAGGGAGGACCACGATCAACCCAAATAAGATTGTGGCCTCCACTGTCCACCAGAAGATGAAGTTCCCTACTCCGAACGGGATTGGAGAAGTGCTCGGAGATCAGCCTTCCTCGCGGCAATGCTATGTGAACTGTTTACGCAGGAAGAACCAAAGGGAGGCGCTCGCCATCGAGACAGAGGCCGATCCCCGCGAGGACCTGGCTCGACCAGCACCCATGGAGGAATTGGAGGAGGTCGAGATCGATGGTCCAGACAAAAAGGTGCGCATTGGGACCACCTTGAAAGAAGATCAGAAGGAGGCCATGACCGCCCTCCTCAAGGAATTCAAAGAGCTCTTCGCCTGGCAGCCGAGCGACATGCCAGGAATCAGCACAGATATTATCTCTCATGAGCTCAGGATAGACCCCTCTATCAAGCCGATCGCCCAAAAAAGAAGATCATTCGGGACTGATAAGCGTTTGGCGATCAGGCAGGAAGTCGGCAGGCTGATTGAAGCTGACTTCGTCAGAGAAATAAAATATGTCCAGATTGAGAAGTATCTCTATGCCTTAGTTATTGCTGCTCGGAAGCTGAGACCTTACTTTCATGCGCACGACATCACGGTCCTCACCAATCAACCTCTCAAAAACTTCCTGATGAAGCCAGATTCTTCAGGAAGAATGGTCAAGTGGGCGATCGAGCTCAGCGAGTTCAGGATCAAATTTGCGCCCAAAACGGCCATCAAAGGTCAAGCACTAGCTGATTTCATAGTGGAAAGCACGAGTAACGGTCAAGCGAAGGCAGAAAACAGGCCAAGTCAGTCAGCAAACGACAATCAAATCTGGGAACTCTATACGGATGGGTCTTCATCAAAAAAAGGCTCGGGGGCAGGTTTAATTCTTATTCCTCCTGAGGGCGAGCCTCTGAAATACGCGATCGCCTTGACATTCCCGGCGACCAATAACGAAGCAGAATACGAGGCTCTTATCACTGGACTCAGACTAGCAAAAGGAATGGGTATAGCTGCGCTTAAGGTAAAAAGTGATTCAGAGCTTATTGTCAATCAGGTTAATGGCGCCTACGAGGCAAAGGGAGAAAAGATGAAGAAATATCTCGGCATCGCCAAAAAACTAGTCGTGGAAATCCCAAATTTCGCGATTGAGTTTATTCCTCGCCAAGAAAACCAGATGGCAGATTCTTTGAGTAAGCTAGCCTTCGGAGGGGCGACAATCCAGGATGTGCAATTTCTGGAAAAGGCCCTATGTTCAATCCTTGAAAACAGAGCGGAGGTCTTCAACATTCAAGAACAGGTCACCTGGATGACCCCGTTCCAGAATTATTTGAAAGAAGGCATCCTCCCAGAGGACGAAGGCGAATCCACTAGGATTAGAAGACTCGCAGCCAGTTATCTAATCATCGATGGAGAACTCTATAGAAGAGGTTATTCGACGCCTTACTTGAGATGTGTTGCTCTACCCGAAACAGAAAAAGTTCTTCGAGAAGCTCATGAAGGGGCAGCAGCATGTCATGAAGGTGCTCGTTCACTAAGCAGGAAAATATTCAGACTGGGATATTACTGGCCGACCTTGGGAAAAGACGCAGCCGAATTAACACAGAAGTGTGAAATTTGCCAGCAGTTTGCACCACGATCGGGTCGACCATCGACATTATTATCCCCAATGGCAGGTGCCTGGCCCTTCGCTCAATGGGGAATAGATATATTGGGTCCTTTTCCCATTAGCACTGGTCAGCGTACTCATATTATAGTGGCAATCGACTACTTCACTAAGTGGGTAGAGGCGAAAGCTCTAGCTTCGACAACGGAATTCCAAGTTATCAAGTTCATGCAGGTCAACATATTCTCCAGGTTTGGTATTCCCAAAATACTCATCAGCGATAATGGTCCGCAATTCGTTGGAAAGGAGTTGAAATGGCTCTGTGAAGAGTATCATATCGACCATCGCTTCAGTTCAGTACATCACCCTCAAACAAATGGGCAAGCTGAAGCAGCCAACAAAGTTGTCTTAGCAGGACTCAAGAAAAGGGTTCGAGCATTCAAAGGGAACTGGGCAGACGAACTGGAAAACGTATTATGGGCAATCAGAACAACACCTAAGGCGGCCACAGGAAAAACGCCTTTCAGTTTAGTGTACGGATCAGAAGCAGTAGCACCAGCTGAATTAGCAGTGCCTACCCACAGAGTCCTACACTTTAACGCGGAGGCAAATGAGATCGAGCGCAGAACTGACCTCGACTTAGCAGAGGAAAATAGATGGCTCTCGGAAAAAACACAGGCAAAGATGCGCTTGGCGACCGCTCGGTATTTCAACAGAAAAGTTAGCGCTCGCCAATTTTTCGTGGGGGAGATGGTTATGAGAAGGAATGAATTCACAAGGCTGGACAGTAAAAACAAACTTTCAGCCAAATGGGAAGGACCATACAAAGTAGTAGAGATCGCCGCACCAGGATCCTACTATTTGGAAACCATCGAAGGCATAGTTTGTAATCAAACTGATTATGTCAATAAAAGAAAGTCATTCCTTCATAAAGCGCGTCCACTCGAAGCAAGCTGAAGCCAAAAAGCCCTGACGCCAAAGTCAGGCCTCAAAAGCCCTAGCAACAAAGCTAGGCCAAAAGCCCTAGCAACAAAGCTAGGCCAAAAAGCCCTAGCAACAAAGCTAGGCCAATAAGCCCTGACGCCAAAGTCAGGCCTCAAAAGCCCTAGCAACAAAGCTAGGCCAAAAGCCCTAGCAACAAAGCTAGGCCAAAAAGCCCTAGCAACAAAGCTAGGCCAATAAGCCCTGACGCCAAAGTCAGGCCTCAAAAGCCCTAGCAACAAAGCTAGGCCAATAAGCCCTGACGCCAAAGTCAGGCCTCAAAAGCCCTAGCAACAAAGCTAGGCCAATAAGCCCTGACGCCAAAGTCAGGCCTCAAAAGCCCTAGCAACAAAGTTAGGCCAAAAAGCCCTAGCAACAAAGCTAGGCCAATAAGCCATGACGTCAAAGTCAGGCCTCAAAAGCCCTAGCAACAAAGCTAGGCCAAAAGCCCTAGCAACAAAGTTAGGCCAAAAAGCCCTAGCAACAAAGCTAGGCCAATAAGCCCTGACGCCAAAGTCAGGCCTCAAAAGCCCTAGCAACAAAGCTAGGCCAAAAAGCCCTAGCAACAAAGCTAGGCCAAAAAGCCCTAGCAACAAAGCTAGGCCAAAAGCCCTAGTAACAAAGCTAGGCCAAAAAGCCCTGTCGCCAAAGACAGACCAAAAGCCCTAACAACAAAGTTAGGCCAAAAAATCCTTAGTAACAAAACTAGGCCACAAAAGCCCTAACAACAAAGTTAGGCCTCAAAAAACCTGACGCCAAGAGTCAGGCAGAGCCCTGACGCCAAAGTCAGGCCAAAAGACCTAGCAAAATGTTAGGCAAAATGAAAGCCCTGACGCCAAAGTCAGGCCAAAGAAAGTTTAGGCGATCACTATCGATGATAAAGCCTGACAAATTACAAATCCCCCGTTATTAGGCCAACACCTCAAAGGTTTAAACTTCAAAGAAGGTAATATCTCTTTGAAGTTAGAAGTTTACGCTTTTAAGTGTCAAAAGTATTATCCTTAGAAAGTTTAACTTATGATTGGTCTACGGCTTTAAGGGTCGACGACATTACAAAGCAAGAAAAAAGTGGAAAGTAATTATGAGTAAGATATTGGATAGCTAAATATGTTCGAAGTCGATTAAAGGCTCAAGAATATAAAAGCATTCAATAGAAAAATCCAAGTCTTCGATAAATAATTACAAACCAAAAACAGAAAATACAAAAATGGCTATCTAAAAAAGATAAATACGGTCGCCAAGGAGTTGGGGACTTCAAGCGTCGGGGTTCTCGGGGGCAAGGGTGCTCTGCTCGCCTTCGGGGGCAGAAGTACTGGGCTCGCCTTCAGGAGCAGCCTCTCCAACAATAGAGGGCTGCGAAGGACGACTTCGCAGGAAGGTCTTCAAGGAGGCAACTTCCCCAAGAGGAAAGTTGGGGTCGACCGCCTGGACCTCCTCCACCAGGTCTTGAAGAAAATCGGCAATCGCCGACTTCATCACCTTCAAGGCCTGGTCCTCAAAGTCTTCGGAGGCCTTGAACTCCTCAATCACGGCTTGGGGTGAAGGAACCGCCACGGACGAATCGAAGCGACACGGAGAATAATTGCGCCTTTTTGGAAAAAACCAAAGCAATGTCAGAATTCCAAGAGACACCTCGGGGAGACAAACGGTTGGTTGGTGCAGACAGCTGTCAGACTACCCTAGGTTTACGGAAAAGTAAATGTCAGGAGTGCCTCAAGTGACCGTTCGATTTCTGGACAACTGTGCAGTTATTAAATGCTAAAATTCCACTAGGGAGACAAGGTGGTCGCCAACGCACTAATAAAGCTTTAGCAGAAATACCTCGGGTAGGTAATGATCGCCTAACTAAGAAAGATAGACTTCCATAAGCCTGGGTCACCTCGAGTGATCGCCAAAAGGGAATAAAAGGAAGGATATTCTTTCGGCTTTGAACAGATAAGGAATTGCTCGCCCAATGAGCTAGAAGTGTCTCAAAGGCACTGAACCATTACCAAAGACGTCACTATCTAAAACCCTACCAGGAAATCAAGCTCGACTGAAGGAACTTCAATCAAGCTTCGGGGGCAAATGTTGGGTATCGATAGTGACGACCCAGTAAGAAAAGGCCTCGAAGGCCCAATAACTATAGAGGGGGTAAACCCATGACATCCGAACCGGATCGGCCCAAGTACAAGCCAAACTTGGCCCACCATCGAGTAATCCAGAATCGAGCCCAAAGTCTATAGAGACGCCAAAGGCTCTCAGACTGCTCGCCATTCTCTACCAAGTCGCGACCTTCCACTGCTCGACATGGGAGTGCTCGCCCCGAAGAGAGCCTTGCCTCTCTCCTCTGGTCCCACTAAACCGTTAATAACAGAGTGGCCAAGATATCCCGCATATCTCGGTCACATATTCACTAAAGATTAGATTTGGTAACTGCAATATCTCGCAGTAACTGCCATATCCCACGATCCGAATCTTCAGCAACTCAATATACATTAAGATATTCAGTTGCCTTTATACGGTTCTATCTCTCTTACCCTATAAATACTCTTGCTTTACATACGTTCTTTACGTTTTGAGTTTTATACACACACATACTCATTTAAGCATCGGAGAGGGACCCAGAGGCACCCCCTCTGTTGCGCTCCCCTACTTGCAGGTTCACCGGAGTTGGAGCTGAAGCGTCATCCCAACCTAGTCTGGCATTCAATTCACTGCCAGATCAGCATTCAGGATTTCACGATCCAACAACGGGTAAAAAGACTCAAGTTTAGCCTCATTTAGTAAAAGAGAGACGTAGGTGGAAGACACACACTCAATAATGACCTTGATAAAATGTAAAGGAAAGTTAAAATGAATCAAAGTTTTATACATAAAGTCTCATTCCCATAGGTTTTCTCTAAATTAAGCTTAAGCACCATAAGAGCATATTTAGATTTTTTGTTCTCAATACACAACGATAAAGCTACATTGGAAATGAGAAATGAGATGCTCAATAAGAATTGTCAAAGTACATGAAGTGTCATTCGAAGCATATTTGCGGAGAGAATGAAACATTACTATTTTTTAGAGAGAAATAAAGTTATTTAGATATTGGATTTTGAGAGTACAAAACTTGATATTGCATGTATACGTCTCTATAAACATTCTATTATTTTTTTTCGTTACTGAATTTGATGGCACTTGATAAATTTCTGTCATTAGTCCAATTGGTGTTTGACACTTGTTAAATACAATACAACATGACCCATGCAAAGTAGCATATATATACATAAAGTACATCTAACCCCAATGAATGAAGGACGTGGTCCCCTAAAGCTCGAATGATTATTCATGAGTCAATAAAAATTATTATGTTTATTTTTTTAATTGATATATGTGTATTATTAATATTACTATATGTATCCAACAAATCTTTATAATTTGCGTGATGAAATCTACGTCGGGAATGCCTCCATCCATTTTGTAGCCATGCATATCATATCTACTGATTCAGTTGATTCTGAGTTAGTAATTAATTATGTTAGTAAGTCCATTATAATATAATATAATATATATATATATGTATGTATGTAATGTATACGTCCCTATGATGGATGTTCACCATGTCTGTCTTTTCTTTTGCATGTTGTGATTAGAGCAGAGATTAGATTCTATTTTTTTTTAATACTCAATCTTTTTTGTAAGACTCGAGATGTCCCTCAACCGTACCTTATCATTACATTACAACTTCCAAGACTCTAAATCTATCCTTTTTTTCAATCTTTTGTTAATGTTTTTCGAGAAGGGTAGAGATTCTGCTTTTATACCTTTTCTATTGTTTTAAAAAATAGAAACTAGTCTACAACAGTAAAGGAAAAGCTAAATATTTCAAATACACCAAAATGTTTGTCTATGATTGATAATTACACCAAGATGTTTTAAAGTGTTATTATGTGCACTAAAACGTTTGACTGTTGTAGATAAATAACCGTCGTTAGTTTTTTGTCACATTTTTTTCTGTTAAACATTACTCTTTTCTGTCAAAATAACAATTTTGCTCGCATTTTCATATTCAAAACAAAATCACGAATCAAATCCAAGAAAACATATTTTAGTATGAAATTGAATCACAAAATGCATTTTTGAATTTGAAATCAACCCAAAACATTTATATGTTTGAAATCAACCCATAAATATTATTTTATGTAAAAAAAAAAAAATAACTCAAAACAATATTTTTGGGTTGATATCGAACATAAAAATGTGGTTCTTGATTGATTTCAAAACAAAAAAAAAATGTTGTTCTGAGTTCAATAATAGGTTGAATATGCATTTTGAGTTTGATTTAGTGTTGAAGATTAATAGAAGAGCAAACTTATCATTTTGATGAATTTATCAGATAAAATTGACGGAACAATAACAATAATGCGTATAACAACACCCTAAAGTATCCAGGTGCACTAAACAATATATGTGGTGCATTTAACAACATGGTCAAATGAATAAAAGGGAAAAATTATCATTTTGATGAATTTGTCAGAAACAATTGACGGAACAGTAACAGTGATGCAAATAACAACACTCTAAAGTATCGAGGTGCACTAAAAAATATATGTGGTGCATTTAACAACATGGTCAAACATCCTGGTCCATTGAGACTATTTACCCAAAAGAAAATGATCTCATTTCATACTGTGATACAACTAATTTATTATTTATCAATAATGGGATAATAATATAATAAATTAGAAAATATAAGAAGCAATTTTAATTAGCACCATAATCAAGTCTATTTAGTAAATGGATAAGCAAACTTTTAAATTACTAGTTAAACTTTTAAATTAGAATAATTTGTTAACATTGTCCAATTATTTTGTTATTTTTAGAGGAAAGTTTTTAAAAAGTTACAGAAAATATCTAATCTTGTTATGAATTTATGACAACAAAATGACTTCAAAATTTATATAAAGCCTAATAAAATTCTTCAAACTAAATTTATAGATAACTTATACTATAATAAATAAAATAAATATAGCTAACTAAAACTCTAAATTACCAAAACCAAAAAATATTTTATAGACACTCAGGTTAGTCTAGTGTGGTCCTTGCGCATGGACCATTTTAACTCATTTTCTAAATATAATTATATGATATATTTTTTAAGATTTCAAAAAATATTTAAATTAATATTTTTAAGATTACACTATGAATATTTTTAGAATTTTATTTTGGATATTTGTGGTTTAGAGTTAGTTTAGTTGATTTTATTTATAACACATATTATTTTATATTCAGATTAAAACTATTATAGATTTTATGCATTTTTCATAAATTTAAGTTATGTTATAATTGTAATAAAACTTTATGACTTTTATTTTCAAAACCTTAAAGAGTTTCTTTCAAAATTAATGTACCATTGTAAAGAGCTAACAAATTGCTCTAAATTATAAGTCATCTAAATTTAAGTCAACTAAACAAAAACAATTTAGCTTGCATCTCACACAGAATACACGTTCAACTAATAATTTCATATTTTTTCTACCAAATAAAAACTTTTATTAGTAGTAATAAATCATCTAAACTAAGTAGATATATATATATAATTACAAATTTATATAGTATTTTACCATACAACTTTATATATGTTTAATAGTAATTATAAAATGACACTATTATAATGCAGTATAAAATAATTAAGTTTGACAAAATGAGTTGTAAAGCAACCATATAGATTGAAAGATATTAAACTAAGTCATTTGAAAAGCAAAATAAGAGTGAGATCTATAATTTTCATATAGATCAATAAGAAAAAAATATATTTTGATAATAGAAGAGAGGAAATACTAAAAAAACTTATTTGTTATAAGTCTCATATCAAATTTACAATATATATAGACGGGCTATAAGTGTCTAATTCACACACTATTCTATGACATAATTTAGAATTGTTTTCCTAAATATACCCCATTTTATAATTAAATACCAAAATGTCATCGTTTTAAAAAAAATACGAAAGTATACATACTCGCGACTCTCAGTCGTGGGTGAGTGAGAATTAAATTCCCGCACTTAACTGAGTTGTGCCGTCAGTTACACCCGCAACTCCCAGTTGCGGATGAGTGAGAATTAAATTCCACCTGCGACTTGGAGTCGCGCGTGGAGTAGCTTAAAAACACAGCAGACCCCCCTTGTATGCTGTGTTTTCTTCGGTCCCCCCTTCCCCCGCCCAGCAGAACCCTCCCGCAGGAGCTCCCCAGCCTCGTCACTATCAGCCTTCGGTCGAGCCGTGCCGCCGTCCAGCCGAGCCGCCTCCAACCTGCCGCCGTCCAGCCGAGCCGCCTCCAATCTTCCGCCGTCCAGTCGAGCCGCCTACCTCGCCAGAAAAGGTAATGATTTTTTTTTTATTTGAAGAAATATTTTATGTAGATTTCATAATTGTGTTGAAATTAGTTATTGTGTTTTGTTTAATTGTAAGTAGATAAAATTGTGTGGTGGGTTGCATAATTATGTATAATTGTTGTATTATTTGAATGTATTTTTTTGGAAAAATTACAATTTTGATATTGCATTATTTTGTACATACCATGCAACGTGCCCAAGGTAGTTCTTCACGGCGGTCTTTCACTTCACAAAAGGAGTCGATTGATCCGTCTCTTTTATAAACTGAACCGCAACACATGTTACATTACAGTGCGCAAGATACGGTAAAGTTATTTTTATTAATAATTTAAATGTAATTTTTACATTGTTAATTATTGTTACATATTTACCTTTAATTATTAATTAAATTATAGGTTAGTGTTTGTAGTCGCTGGAAAGACGATAAATAATAGCGAGCTGGAAAATTCTGGGTTTTAGATTATATGACGCATTATTGGGTAGATATAGCTGAGTTTTGATGGGCATAAGATATTTCGCGTATTAAAATTGATGCGGATTTACTACACACCCTTGTTGAGAGGTGGCGACCCGAGACACATACCTTTCACCTAAAGGGCTGAGATACCTCGATGGTTACGCTCTTGGTGTTGTATAAAAGATTATTGAATGAAAATGTAACAGAATTTGAGACATGAGATACCTCGATGTTGCCCGAGCGCTCCTGCAAATGTAATGAAGCGTTGCTGGGATGTAAATCCCGACAAACGACCAGAAATAGACGAGGTTGTGACTTTGTTGGAGGCCATAGACACATCACAAGGAGGTGGAATGATCTCCATGGATCAACAACAGGGTTGCCTCTGTTTCAGAAGGAACCGAGGTCGATAAAAGATTGATTATGAAAACGATTAATATCAAATGATGGAAGTGTAGGAACTGAGTAATTGGAAATGTGTTGTTTAGACTCTTTAAGAGTCGTTTCTCATCGTAGTATTCATAAGATTGTTGTAAGTGTCACGACATGTTATTGTCTCTGCCTATATAGATCAGTATCTCTTTTCAACTTTTATTTGGGAAGAGAAAGGATTGAAGAAGAAAAAAAATGTCCATTTGGCCATTTATCATGAGGTTGGGATTCTTGGGAATGCTTTTACACAGCAATGTTATTTTGTAATATCATCAAGTCCTCGAGATATAAAAGCTTGAATGATAGGAAAATGGAGCATCCATAACAAATCTGATCTTGGTGTGTAGTCAATATCACTGCAAAAAGTACATTCTTTCTCATCCTTAGATGTAGAGTTCTCTCATCATCTTACAGTGAAATATTACAGAACTAATCAAGTAACAACAATTGAAGTAACGATCTGATTGTTCCAGTTCCAGGGAATTTTCAGAGCCAAAAGATTTGACCAAAGATAAGAAACATCTACCCAGCAATCTTGTAGCTCGAGTTAACCAAATTATCGAGACCCGAGACCACTTGGATCGATTCAATCATATCTCTGACCTTTAAATCTGCCAAAAAATCCTCATTTCGCTTAACATAGCCAAATACTGCATATAAAAGACTTGACTTGATGCAAATAATGGTGTTGAACTGAGGAAAATGAACCATAGAACTTACTTCTCTTGCCATAGCCATAGTTCCAAATCCATTAAATGAAAGCTTTGTTTGTGCCTTGTAAAGCTCCTGCAAAATGACATAACTTCATCTAACTTAAAAATTGAAATTTATTTATCGTTTACTTAAAGTTATATATGTAATTTTCAATAATGAGAAGAAAAAAAATCACCTCTAGAGTTTGTCCATAAATTGGTGCTTTTTCCCCTCCACCATAATTGCTAGTTGTATAGTTCAAGGTTTCTCTGTGCTAGCTAGCATCAATAAAACCTTCTGCAGGACACTCAGGATCACCTGTTTGAACAACAAATCCGTCCGCTGCAATGAAATCATATGCCTTAGTTACTCACTAATCCAATAGCTTAGCCTGATATCTGACAGAGAAACCTTTTGCAAAATGAGAGAAAATTGTGATTTTTCAACATAATCACCAGTTTTCTGAAATAGTAAAAGAGGTTACTTTCCAAAGTTTCATATACTGTAGCATTGCTTCTTCTAAAGAAGTAAAAAGAAAGTTTTACCTCTTTGTATTTCCATTCCATCGAAAAAATGTCTCTCGACCAAATCCACAAAATTACCAGCAGTTACGGGGGCATTGTAACCATCAAGTACAATACAGAATACACACTCGTCTAGATTGGGATTATCTTTGACTTTTATCTTCATGTCCACGAAGATCTACCATATCCTCTTCAAAAGATCTCAGGTTCTTCCACGACGGTGGTGATTCTTGATTCAGAGGTGAAACTGGGTTCCAATATGACCCACTCTCTTCCATCCAGTTCTTCCTTCGGCAGGGGGAGGACGAAGATGAGCTGCAAGGATGAAGAGAATAAAAATGAATGAACGATGGAGGAGTTCAACATAATCAGTTAAGGGTAGTTTCGACAATGGAAGAAAATTCCAATTACCAACCGAATAAAACATATGAGTGTGATAACAAATATTATGGGTGCAATTACCAACATATGCAAACATTTTCATACTTTTCCCTAATCGGAATCCTAAAATTTGTCTAGGGTAAATGGTGTTAACATCATAGGCCTGAAAATGTCTATGTTTATAGAATTGGGTGCGGAGTTTTGATTACGTCTTAAGAGCTCGCGAGCTCATAATCCATCATTTCGGTACTTTAGTTTTTTTCCCCATTCTTTTTACCAATTTACCTGAATTACCTATTTTGATCATACTTGGCCAAAGAGATTATATACATTTTCTTTAAATTAAGTAAACCACGTATACATTTTTATTTACGAGTTAATTTAAAATAAATAAACAAAAGGAGAATAAAGTTAACTGTGCTAAAAAATGGTGGTTTAACTTTGGGGTCATTTTTAAAACGCGTCAAACGTATGCGAATGATTTAGAAGATATAAAGCACATTGGACTAAGTTGTAACACTTTTGAAAGTTGTAGTTATTAAAAGTTCAGGGACCAAAATGCAATTATTAAAAAAAAGGTCTGAACTGAAAATATATTTTTAAAAATTACAAAAATGACTTTAAACTATTATTTGTAACACTTGATAAATTTTCAAAATGACCCGAAAATTAGTATGGACTTATTTTTAAAACTTTGAGAAATTGTGGGATGTCCAGAAAGGTCTAGAGGTCAAAATGTAATTATTTGAAAAATATTCGAAAGTCCAAGGATTGAGTTGTAACCTTCATCAAAGTTTAGGACTGACCTAAATCAGTTTTGAAAATATTTATTTTTTAACGGACTGAAACTAGGGCTGACAATGGTTAGAGTATGGTATGGGTATGACAAATACCATAACCATACCATATTTTTAAACCATACCATAACCATAACCATTACGAGTACAATTTTCAATACCATAACCATTAAAATAACCGTGGTTATTAACCATGGTTTTACCCGTATACCCATATTTATTCCACACATGTAATATAATAAAATACCTAAAATTTTAGTTAAAAAAATACATAAATCTATATTGTCAACAATAAAAATATATAAAACTAACATCATAGTTATTTATTACATGTATGTACATTAACTTTCATTATTTAGTATATATTAGTTTATTAATAATAATTAATTATTATATTTATATAATAACCATGGTTATAGCTCAAATATCATAACCATAACCATTATGGGTAGAAATTTCATCACCATAACCGCACTACACCATAATGGTACGGTTAATCATTTTAAACAGTAACAGTTATAACCATGGTTATGAGTTTTTCACCGCACCATTGCCGGCCCTAACTGAAACCCTATAACTTTCACAAATGCATAAAATGATCCTAAAGTTATATCGAACTTAAAGTCGAGTACAAGTCTTATACGAAATATGATATATTTCATTCAAATTAGGAAATAAGAATACAATATTAAATATGAGAGAGTTATACATAAATTATTCGAAAATTTAGATAGCACACGAGAAAACGATATCAATAATCACCGATAAGTTTTTCAATTCAATCTTTCTTTTTTTCAGTCACCCTTGGCCTCCCTTTATGTTTCGATGCCTCCTTTCCTATCTTCTCTCCCTATGTTGTTTGTGTTATGTAGAATGCTATATATAGAAATGTTTTATTATTTTATTATTTCCTTAAGTTTAGATAAGGCATGGGCAAACGAAAGGGATGGGTTTAGCGGAGTATGACAAGGATGGCGTGTGTGCACAAGGTGTAGCCGAATTTTTTTTTAATTTTATATTTCATATATATATATATATATAACTTAATTATTTATAAATAAAAAAGAAAAAAATTTCCCTTTTACTAAACCTAAGATGTATTTTTTATTTTCCTATTAATAATACTTTTATTTTATTTTTTCTATATCGATTTCTCTCTGCTCGGTTCCAAGCGTAGCAGTATTTTGACCCCTTGCTAAACTCAGGTGTTTACATACGCCACTTTGAACATGCGTTCATGGAAGTGATCTTATAAGTGTCGTGTTCAAAGAAAAACAACTGATTTTGGATCCCTTTAATTCATTATTTACATAGTAGATATACATTATCGTACAACTTACGGAAGCTAGGCACCTATAAGTCCCGATCTTTCATGATGATTTAAGGAGGTTGAGAACCTAAATGCTCTGTACATCAACTTGTGACTCCCAGAAGCTGGACACCTACATGTCCTAGTCGTCGAGGATGACTTACAGAGTTTGAATACCTAAAGACTCCGCTCGTCAGCTTGTTACCCTCGGAAGTTGGACATCTACAAGTCCTGATTGTTGACGATGACTTACGGAGGTTGAGCACCCAAACGTTCATTAGCTTGTGACTCCCAGAAGTTGGACACCTACATGCCCTGGTCGTCGAGGATGATTTGCGGAGGTTGACAACCTAAAGACCCCGCTCGGCGGCTTGTAACTTCCAGAAACTGGACACCTACAAGTCTTGGTCGTTGGGGATGACTTGCGGAGGTTGAGCACCTAAAGACCCTACTCGTCGACTTGTAACTTCCAAAAGCTGGACACCTACACGTCCTGGTCGTAGGGGATGACTTTACGACAACTGAGCACCTGAAGACCTCATTTGCCGGCTTGTAACTTCCAGAAGTTGAACACATACATATCCTGATCATCGAGGATGACTTGCGTAGGTTGCGAACCTACAGACCTCGTTTGTCGGTTTATAACTTACTTTAGAGCTTGAAACCCTTGTCGAGACGTCTGATTGCTTGCGCAGACTTCTCAGCCTGTTTTCTCACTAATCGACATTGAAGTCCTTCTTAATGGAGTTCCCTAAACTCGTTCATGGTGCGTCCACCTGTCATGGGGACATTCTCAAACGTGACGCAATACATGTTTATGCAACGTTCTCTTTGTCATGAATAAACACGTTTTGAAAAAGAATTTAAGGATTTTAAAAGATCTCTTGTAGCCGGTTATAGGTGTATGTGACCCCTTCAGAATATGTTTTTGAAATGGAAATTCTCTTTGAAACAATCCTTTGAGACCATAAATGATACACTTGATTCAATCTTGTACAATATGCATCCATGCGAGTTGGTCGAGGCAGCTTAGACTAATGTCGATCACAACTTCTCTTGATTGCTACAGTGGGAGAAACAATGTAGTCTACTTTTGAGTTCTTTTATTATCTCTCAATTTCCTTTTCTTTTGCTACGGTAATATAATAATTTTTTTACCGCACCTCTTGGTTCCCTTAATTTTTGTCTAGGCCGCCCTTTCGTGTTTTCAACCTAGTAGGGATTTGATTCCTCTCCTTTTGCCATGATCGCCCTTTTAGGGATTTTCAATCATGATCCTCTTCCCTAAATTTTTCCTAAATCGCCCTTTCGAGTTTTCGATTTAGAGGGGATTTTCTCTAACTTTTAGAGGCTCGCTTTATGGTTACGAGCTCTTTAAGGATAGTAATTTTTGACTAAGTAATCGATCGACACCAATATGAATCGATGAACATTGGACGCCTTTGGATAAATCATGTTGATTATATTAATGCCCACATTGAGAAATGCCATGGGGAAGTCATGGGATAGAGCTCGTGCGGTGGCGCGTGGATTTGGTCAGCGTACACTTGACAGAGATGACAATGCTGGATGTGTCTCACACAGTCAGACGTCATGGTGGACCAAAAATATTCAAGTCTCATTTATTTATTTTTTGACAGCATTCGTCCGCTCATGTGTGGACTGTAACAATCTTCGTGAATTTCTTCAATCAGACGCTCATCATATGACCTGGTGAATATCTCCTAGTACTCTTTTAGTAAAAAAATCATCTGAGTTCTTTGATCAGGATTCAAACTTGTCTCGATCTTCAATTCGTGTGGTTCCTCGGAAGTGTCGATGTTAATGACCTCAGTGACTCCCGTTGTTAGGAGTTTGTCTCTCTCATACCTGTGCCAACTTTCTTCAATTTCCTTCATGACACCATCCTTATCAGATCCTTCTCCTTAATGTATAGAGTCAGATTCGGCAAGGATGTCCCTGTACAAGATTGAATCATGGTTCCCTAAGTGTTCTCTAGATGTATTTTTCCTAGAGAAAGAGGCAGAAGATAGGGAGGTTAATGTCAAAAGTATGTATAAGGAGATATAATATTGAGAACATGATGAATTAACAAAAGAAAGGATTCATCTGATGTCGTCATGACAATTTTTTTCCTATTCCAAAACGCGAGGCTCATGACATAGGCCCTACGCGGAATACATCCCTTTTTGAAAAGTCTTACGCATTATTACTAAGATAAAGTGCATAAGAAGGTAATGTCATTCAGTTTGTGATGTGTTCTCCTCACTAGTGAGTGGACAGACGGAAATGTCTGAGGGAGTTTCATCAGCAGAGCTCCAGTCGTGATACCGATTGAAAACAAGCCTGACAAGCTTTCGATATCATCAACGTTGTTGGGTCGGTTAAACTATGGTGGGTCATGGAATGAAATGTCTAGGGGAGGAAACAACAATGTCCCTAAATTTACGGCTAAACGTTTCCTCTAGGCGACTTCGTAATCTTTCAAATTAAGATGGAAACTCATTCCAAAAGTGTCTCTGTTCTTCCTCGGTGCTACTGGGTATGTGATGGTCACATGTAGGAGGTGGAGTTTGGTTAGGATGGTCATATGTGGGAGGTGAAACTTGGTCAGGATGACCATATATGGGAGGTAGAACTTGGTCAGGATGACCATATGTGGGAGGTGGACTTGGTCGGGCAAGACACAAGTACCCAGCATGGATTGATGAGGTGCTACGAGCGGGAGTGTTGCTCAGGAAGACGAGGACGTGGATACTGTGGTAGTCGTGGTTGGCTGGGCACTCAGAATAGCAAAAATCTGCTCGACCTGGGAGGTCATGCTAGCGATTGACTGCTCTGTGTGAAAACTCATGGTGGGCATGGTATGCTCTAAGTGGATGATAATTTCATCTTGTTCTTGAGGTGTTGGAGTCGTCGGATGTCGTAGGGGTTCTGGGAATCCTCGTGGATGACTCTGATTTTGTTGCTCCATTCTCTCCTATTGAACGAAACAGTACGTAGTTCATGCCAAATGTAACTCAGCTCAAATTCAATAGTAAGAAAGATGAATATACAATTGATCATGGATGTTTGGTTTTGAAAATTACGCATGTTCCGTTCATTTGAATGCATTTGTTGCTTGTTTCTTGGTTTGAAGGAAGGTCGAGGACATGCATTTTGAAAATATTTTTATTTGCCTCATCATTCATCTGAACTGGTCAAGGGTACCATTCAACTCAGCTACTTTGCCCTAACATTTATCCAAGATCCGATCCTGACCCCTCACTTCATTTCGCACACACCGTAACTCGTTACAGAGGAGCTGAATCTCTTTCTTGGACCTAGAGTGTTCATCAACCCAAAAAATACTTTGAATTTCCACCCTACCTTTCATGATTGCATAGATATCCTCATGAGATGACGGTGGTTGCTTGAGCCTATCCCCGATGATCTCCTTCGGTTCGAATGGCGGACTTGCGGGTGTTGACTAGAACTTGTGAACGTATTTCGATGTTGTTAATCATGAAGACAACGTTTTCCACATTCAAGAAGTCAGATAGCGCATCAAGGAGAGTCCAGTTGACTTTATAGTTTGCGAGTTCGTGAACCTCGCCAATCTTCTCGTTCACGTATCTCTTATCCTCAATGTCATGGCTTTTCATATTCGGGAAACTTCGACCGTGAGGGGTTGGCTGACCTTGGTGCGAGGGCAGTGATAAAATGATGACGCGCGAAAAGTCCTAAGGATACGAGGCAAAATGAACGGAACTTACATTTATTTTATAGAAAAACATGGAAGGCAAGTGCGAGAATGTAAATGTCACTATTAAGATTCGTATTACATTTACAGAAGTCTGGGAACATGGAATACAAAAGACCCAATCCTACACATGTCATGATATTGGTCCGAAACAAAACACTAGAAATAAAACAAACACGTGATTGGTAGAAGGTTAAACGTGGTGTGGAGCTTTTGTTCTAAAGGGATGAAATTTCTAGGTCCTTTGAAAAAGTAGAACCTCACCCCTATAGAGGATCATAGACACATTCCGAACATCGATTTGCGTTTTTTTGGGTGCGTGTCGGCGACGTTCCTAACCGATATGGGCGCATTCCCCTACTAAACTCCCTAAACTCTTAATGTGCTCCAGGTCCGACTGGGTAATGATAACCAACGTAGTGTGCGCAAAACAAAAACTTAAATCTTTTTTGAATTGTTACATTTACATCGCTATTCAGATAAAATTTTAAAAAAAACACACGAGCAAACGATCAAAATAGATAGGGCAAACTATAATACTGCAAAGCAAACATGACAAGGCCTAAACCCTCTAAACAGATAAGTCCCGAGTAAATTCGTCAAATTTTCGGACGTTTTATTTGTTTTGTTTTACCAATTTACCTGAATTGCGTGTTTTGATCAAACTTGGCCAAAAAGATTACATTCATTTTCTTTAAACTAAATAAACCATGTACAAACATTTTTTATTTATGAGTTAATTTAAAATAAATAAACAAAAGGAGAATAAAGTTAATCGTGCTTGAAAAATGGGTGGTTTAACTTTGGGGTCATTTCTAAAACGCGTCAAACATATGCAAATGATTTTGAAGATATATAGAACATTGGACTAAGTTGTAACTCTTTAGAAAGTTATAGTGAGATCAGAAAAGTTCAGGAACCAAAATGCAATTATTTAAAAAACAGAGCGAAATGAAAATATATGTTTAAAAACTACATAAATGACCTTAAACTATTATGAATTTATTTGAGAAGTTGTGGATGTCCAGAAATGTTCAAGGACCAAAATGTAATTATTTGAAAATTTGAGTTGAACTGAAAATAAATTTTAGGATTTGCATAAATGACCCAAGACTTTTCAGGTTTGGTTTATAACACTCGGTAAAGTCTCAAAATTACCCAAAAGTCCAATGACTGAGTTGTAACTTTCATCAAAGTTTAGGACTGGCCTAAATCATTTTTGAAAATATTTATTTATTTATTAACGTACCGAAATCCCATAACTTTAACAAATGCATAAAATGACCCCAAGGTTATACCGAACTTAAACTCGAGTATGATTCTTATACGAAATATAACTATTAACACATAATATCGATAAGATACAATTTCATTCGCATTAGGAAATAAGAATACAATATTAAATACGAGAGAGTTATACAGAAGTTATTCGGGGATTTAGATAGCGTACGAGAAACCGATACTGATAATCACTAATAATTTTTTCACTCAATCTTATTTTTTCCCGGTCACCCATGGTCTCCCTATTATTATATGTTAATGTTTCGTTGCCTCCCTTCCTATCTTCTCTCCCTCTGTTGTTTGAGTTAAGTAGAATGTTATTTATAGAAGTGATTTTTTAGATAAGGCATGGGCAAAAGAAATGGATTAGCAGAGCATGACAAGGGTGGCGTGTGTGCAAGGTGTGGCCGAAAGTGTAATTTGAAGCATTTTTTAATAAAAAGATTATTTCATATATATATATATAGTATATACTAGTGTTATCAGAACCGGACCGACTCTCGAACCGACGAGGGGGCCGATTCTTGGTTCAGCCGATCCAACCCGGTTCAACGTGTGGTTCACTGTTCATAAGCAAAAAAACAAAAACTGAAAATGCATACATAGTTTCAAACACACACAGAATTAACTCAAACTACATAGTCTCAAACACACATTGACTGCATAGTCTCAAACATATACATTACTCTTAAACACAATATAACACAACATAATTACCTCAAACTTTGAACATACATAACACAATAGTCTCAAAATCAAACACAATAGGTTTAAACTTTAAAGATAACTTCTAAAATTCTTTTTGATCACCTTCACTCCAATATGCATAACCACCACTAGTTTCTTCATTGTGATAGAGTAAGTTCTCTTCAACCCCAACAACATTTATTGTTAAGTTTGCATCTTCATCTTCATTGTCATCACCATCATCAAGATTTAACTCATTTAAGCATAAAGATAAAAGAACATTAATCATTTTAAACCAATAGTAACAATAAAATATAATTATCTTACCATCATTAGGCAACTCATTAATGGAACATCTCTCCAATTCACGACGAAAAACTTCTAACTCTTCATTTGATAAGGTTGAAGGCCCATTCTCTAATATCCAAGAAGCCACATGACCAAATTTCTCAAAGTCAAGAGGATCATAAAATCTATCCTTTAATGAGTTACTGCACACTAAAAAAAACAAAAATTCTAATGTAATCAAATGCATGTGATTATATATAGAAATACAAATTTAAACTCTTACCGTTGTTGCAACTTCAAGTTATAATGAACATAAACGAGATCATGCAACCTTTGATGTTCAAGTCGACTCCTCTTCTTAGAATCAATATGCTCAAAGATACTCCAATTCTGCTCACAACCAGAGGAACTGCATGTTTGACTTAGTATGTGAATTGCCAATTTTTGAAGATTTGGTGTTGAATTACCATGCATCATCACCATTGATCTAAGACAAAATAAGTTAAGTAATACTAATTACTAACCATATAGTTTACAAAGTCTTGAGAGGGAGATATTTACCTGGAGCCATTCTTGCACGATCAACTATGACAGAAAACTTTCCAACGTCACTCTTAGCATCCTTAAACATTATCATCACATTTCGAATGCTCTCTCCAAAATGGGTATTCTGAGCAACATATCTTTCTATGACATCAATCAATCATGATACCGTGCCACGTTGCTTTCCTATTACTTCATAATTATATAGAAACTGAGGATTTAACCAATAACCAGTCGCATGCAAATTCTTGTGAAGTTGTCTATACCATCTTGAATCTAGAATTTTAATATAAGGCTCAATCATCTTCTTTCTTCGTTGAAACCGTTTCAACAATTCACTTTTTGCTTTATGCATAACCTCATACAAATAACCCATAGCCGGTCTTTCAACACTATCGATAATGCGTAAAACACGCACAAGAGGCTCAGTCACTTTCACTATCACAACACACTCCTTCCAAAAATTTGAATCAAGTATAAGATCAACAAACTTTCTTGCATTACTTTCCTTTGCATATGCGCAACTAGATCACTCCTTAGATGTCACCATAACTCTTAAAGCATCCTTTTGAGATAAGATGCTTTGTAATGCAATAAAATTTGTCGCAAAACGGGTTGCAGCATGGCGAAGAATCTCTCTTCCACAAGTGGACTTCCTCATCAAATGTAAGGCATAACAATGATTGTATACATAGTTAGTGATCTTCGAAGCATGCACTACAATATCAGTAACCTCATCTAATTTGCCAAAATCGCCTAATATTAGGTTGATGCAATGTCCAACACATGGAGACCAGAGCAATGACTTAAACTCTTGCTCCAATAGCCTGCACGTAGAAACATAATTAGCATCATTATCAATAACCACATGAACCACATTTTCTGCACCAACAAACAAGACTACATCTATGAGCAACGTGTATATAACTTCTGCTATTTTAGAAGTATCGGAAGCATCAACTGATTTGAGAAAAACAACTCCTTTAGGACAATAAACAAGAAAATTGATTAAAATTCGTTTTCGTTGATCTTTCCATCCATCAACCATGATGGTACAACCAGTATATTTCCAAATAGCACGATAACTCTCAATAGACTTCTTTACCTCATCAACACTTTTCATTAACAAGTATCCCTTAAGGTTATGAAAATTGTGACATTAACCTACACCCATACTAGCAATTACATCTATCATATGTTGATAGTACATCGAATTAACCGAGTTAAACGGTATAGATGCAACAACCATCCACCTAAACACAACAAGATGACACTTTCCCACCATTTCCTTACTTAGAATAACACTTTTCATTATCGGTTGTGCACCGACCATTGTCCTAGATTGAAACATGAGAGCTATTTTTGGTTGTATCCTTACAACAACACCTTGCTTATCTTCTTCACCATGAGATGAACTCATCTCTCCCATTGAACCCTCATTAAGATCTTTTACTTCCTCACGTCATCTTTTCTTACCTATCATATGTTGTTGCCTTTCGTAGTGAATTTCTTTGGAACTTTCTTGCAAGACATAACATTACCCCTAAATAAACTAAATGCACCCCCACAAAATGGTTTATTGCAATGGGAATATTGCAATGTTCTTCATTTTCCAGTAAAAGCATCCACAATTTTACAATGTCCTTAAGCGGGATCAAGTTTTCCTCTAGAACTCGCACTTGAATTAGGCTCAGATGGGGTTGTTGGCGTACTACTAGTATTCATATTTGTTGAATCCGTTTCAAATTCAACCTATTAAGTAATAACTGTTGGGTATCGATAGTGACGGCCCAGTAAGAAAAGGCCTCGAAGGCCCAATAACTATAGAGGGGGTAAACCCATGACATCCGAACCGGATCGGCCCAAGTACAAGCCAAACTTGGCCCACCATCGAGTAATCCAGAATCGAGCCCAAAGTCTATAGAGACGCCAAAGGCTCTCAGACTGCTCGCCATTCTCTACCAAGTCGCGACCTTCCACTGCTCGACATGGGAGTGCTCGCCCCGAAGAGAGCCTTGCCTCTCTCCTCTGGTCCCACTAAACCGTTAATAACAGAGTGGCCAAGATATCCCGCATATTCCGGTCACATATTCACTAAAGATTAGATTTGGTAACTGCAATATCTCGCAGTAACTGCCATATCCCACGATCCGAATCTTCAGCAACTCAATATACATTAAGATATTCAGTTGCCTTTATACGGTTCTATCTCTCTCACCCTATAAATATCCTTGCTTTACATACGTACTTTACGTTTTGAGTTTTATACACACATATACTCATTTAAGCATCGGAGAGGGACCCAGAGGCACCCCCTCTGTTGCGCTCCCCTACTTGCAGGTTCACCGGAGTTGGAGCTGAAGCGTCATCCCAACCTTGTCTGGTATTCAATTCACTGCCAGATCAGCATTCAGGATTTCACGATCCAACATTTGGCGCCGTCTGTGGGAAACGAGCAATTAAGCCATGAGAACTCGATCCCAAAGCAACCGTCGGAATCAGACTAGGGAGCGATCCTCAGATAGCTCTGATTCCGCCGCCGCTTCACCACTTCAACAGGAACCTGCCAGCCGAGCAGGAGTTAATGCTGTTCCTCTGCGGACAGCCCGAGAACATGTCGGTGATTCAAGACCGACCCCAGCTGCTGATCAAAACGGAGCCCCTGCGCCGCAGACAGTCCACATTGCGGGGCAGAATATTAATTTAACCCCCGAGATGGTCTCCTTGCTGGAAGCCATCCTAGGACAGGCGCGCCGCCAGGCCCCTGCTCCTCAGGAAAACAATCCCTCTGCTCCTAAGGAAAATCACCGCCCTGCTGCCACAGGGCCTTCACCTTCAGAAGCGGCCAATCCTAGTCCTGCTGCGCATCAGGAGGATCAGGAGATGACGTCAGGTCAGCAGTCCCTACCTCCAGCGCACACCAAGGAGCCAGCAGCCGCATATACTGCCAATCCTTCCGGTCCGCCTCCACCCGGAGCCTCTCCCATGTACTGCACTGTGGAGCAGATGGATGACCTCCTCAACAAAAGGCTCCAGGAAAGACAGTTGACAGTCATAGCTCCCTTCAAGGAGCAGTCCTCTCATCCATTCACCGACGCGCTCGTCGCTATCAAAATCCCGAAGGATGTGGTTGCTCGGGCCATACCTGAGTATAGCGGTGGAGGAGATCCCACCGTACATGTCAACAAGCATGAGGCCTCCCTTCTGGGTAAGTCAAACGATCCCAATCATTTGGCTTTGCTATTTCCATCTACTCTTTCGGGTTCGGCTTCGTCCTGGTTCTTCGGCCTCCCTGCAGGATCAATCGGAACTTGGGCAGAGTTAAGAAGCAAGTTCCTGGAGAGATACATGGGCGAGCGCCAGTTGCTGAAGAGCGTGGTCGCCCTTGACTCGGTCAAACAGCAGCCTGGAGAGTCGCTGTCCAACTTCTACGGGCGTTTTCATCAAAACGTCACAGAATTAGATCGCCGAATCTCGGATGGGGAGATCATTCGAGCATTCTACAGAGGTCTGGATGTGGCCAACAAGGCCTCGAGAAAGCTGCGAAACAGCTATCACGTAAAGGAGATAGAGACATTGGAGGAGTTGGCATCCAGAGCGAAAGGTTTCATAGACCTTGAGCGCGCAAACATCGAGGCTAACCTCCTGACGACCTCGCTAAGGGTAACCCCTGAACCCCGACGCGATGGTAAGAAGGAGGTCAAGAAGGAGAAAAAGGGAAAAGAAAGTAAGCCGCGAGTCGAGTCTCTTCCAGCGCCTCGCCATCCAGAGGTCCCTGAGTACTTCACGCCTTTAAATAGGCAGATCTCAGCGGTACTAGTCGAGATGGAGAGGAGATCCTTGGCGAGGCCACCGATGCCTCGCCGAGGTGGGTTACCCATGGGCAAGGATGTCGAGAGCTATTGCAGATACCACAAGTGCAAGGGCCATAAGACAGACGATTGCAAGATTCTGAAACGAGATATAGAGAGGCTGATTCAGGGGGGAATGTTGAAGGAATTTGTGGCAGGGCGAGACCGAAGTCGAACGCCCCCCAGGAGACATCGTTCACCAGCCCCTGCAGATCAAGCTGAGCCTTCTGGAAGCAAGAGGAGAGTGAATCTGATTGCAGGAGGATTCGGCGCAGGCGGCGAGAGGTCAAACTCCAGAGAGGTCTACGCCACTCAGATCTCTACGGCAGTTCAGTTGGGGAAGCGACCCCGACCTGAAGAAAACATTGTCATCTCATTCTCTGAAGATGATTTGACACATGTCACCACGCCCCACAACGATGCTCTGGTCATTACGGCAGATATTGACGGCTGTGATGTTGCAAGGATTCTGGTCGACGGAGGCAGCTCGACAGACATCCTGTTTCTGGACGCCTTCGAAAAGATGGGCAAATCAAAACGCGACCTGAAGAGGGTCGACTTTCCGCTGATCGGATTTGCGGGAAGGACAACTTATCCACTGGGGGCTATAACCATGCCAGTGATTTTTGGCGAGGGGTGGAAAAGCATCAAGGTGTCGGTCACTTTCCTGGTGGTCGATTCACCTACATCCTACAACGCCATTATAGGGAGAACCACGATCAACCCAAATAAGATTGTGGCCTCCACTGTCCACCAGAAGATGAAGTTCCCTACTCCGAACGGGATTGGAGAAGTGCTCGGAGATCAGCCTTCCTCGCGGCAATGTTATGTGAACTGTTTACGCAGGAAGAACCAAAGGGAGGCGCTCGCCATCGAGACAGAGGCCGATCCCCGCGAGGACTTGGCTCGACCAGCACCCATGGAGGAATTGGAGGAGGTCGAGATCGATGGTCCGGACAAAAAGGTGCGCATTGGGACCACCTTGAAAGAGGATCAGAAGGAGGCCATGACCGCTCTCCTCAAGGAATTCAAAGAGCTCTTTGCCTGGCAGCCGAGCGACATGCCAGGAATCAGCACAGATATTATCTCGCATGAGCTCAGGATAGACCCCTCCATCAAGCCGATCGCCCAAAAGAGAAGATCGTTCGGGACTGATAAACGTTTGGCGATCAGGCAGGAAGTCGGCAGGTTGATTGAAGCTGACTTCGTCAGAGAGGAAAGATTCCAGAGCTGGGTAGCCAACCCAGTTTTGGTCAGGAAATCTAATGGCAAGTGGAGGATGTGCGTCGACTTCCGCGACTTAAACAAGGCTTGCCCCAAAGATTCATATCCCCTTCCAAGAATTGATCAGCTAGTCGATGCTACCTCGGGTCATGAGATGCTGAGCTTCATGGACGCCTATTCAGGCTACAACCAGATCAGAATGCATCCAGACGACGAGGCCCACACTGCTTTCTATGCTGACGGGGACATTCTATGCTACAAGGTGATGCCCTTTGGTCTCATCAATGCCGGGGCAACTTATCAGCGGATGGTGAACCGACTGTTCCAGGACATGCTGGGAAGGAACATGGAGGCCTACGTGGATGATATGCTCGTTAAATCCATCAAAGGCAATCCTCATACCACCGACCTCCGTGAAGCTTTTGAATGCATGAGGAGACACAGCGTTCGCCTGAACCCAGCAAAGTGCGCCTTTGGAGTCAAGTCCGGGAAGTTCCTGGGTTTTATGGTCAGCGAAAGGGGCATTGAAGCAAACCCGGAAAAGCTAAAGGCCATAGAAGAAATGAAGTCACCAACCTGCCATAAGGAAGTCCAATGCCTGAACGGCCGACTAGCTGCTCTTAACCGCTTCCTCTCCAAAGCAAGCGACAAGTCCCTCCCGTTCTTCAAAACCTTGAGGGCCAACCGTAAGTTCGAATGGACGCCAGACTGCGAGGAAGCATTCCAGTCCTTGAAAAGGCATATTCAAACACTCCCAGCTCTGGCAAAACCCGTTCCAGGCGAGCAGCTTTTCCTCTATTTAGGCATTAGCGATGTGGCAGCCAGTGCTGTTTTAATAAGGGAGGAGAATAATGTTCAGAGTCCAGTGTATTTCATTAGCAAAATGTTCAACTCAGCAGAAATAAAATATGTCCAGATTGAGAAGTATCTCTATGCCTTAGTTATTGCTGCTCGGAAGCTGAGACCATACTTTCATGCGCACGACATCACGGTCCTCACCAATCAACCTCTCAAAAACTTCCTGATGAAGCCAGATTCTTCAGGGAGAATGGTCAAGTGGGCGATCGAGCTCAGCGAGTTCAGGATCAAATTTGCGCCAAAAACGGCCATCAAAGGTCAAGCACTAGCTGATTTCATAGTGGAAAGCACGAGTAACGGTCAAGCGGAGGCAGAAAACAGGCCAAGTCAGTCAGCAAACGACAATCAAATCTGGGAACTCTATACGGATGGGTCTTCATCAAAAGAAGGCTCGGGGGCAGGTTTAATTCTTATTCCTCCTGAGGGCGAGCCTCTGAAATACGCGATCGCCTTGACATTCCCGGCGACCAATAACGAAGCAGAATATGAGGCTCTTATCACTGGACTCAGACTGGCAAAAGGAATGGGTATAACAGCGCTTAAAGTAAAAAGTGATTCAGAACTTATTGTCAATCAGGTTAATGGCGCCTACGAGGCAAAGGGAGAAAAGATGAAGAAATATCTCGGCATCGCCAAAAAACTAGTTGTGGAAATCCCAAATTTCGCGATTGAGTTTATTCCTCGCCAAGAAAACCAGATGGCAGATTCTTTGAGTAAGCTAGCCTTCGGAGGGGCGACAATCCAGGATGTGCAATTTCTGGAAAAGGCCCTATGTTCAGTCCTTGAAAACAGAGCGGAGGTCTTCAACATTCAAGAACAGGTCACCTGGATGACCCCGTTCCAGAATTATTTGAAAGAAGGCATCCTCCCAGAGGACGAAGGCGAATCCACTAGGATTAGAAGACTCGCAGCCAGTTATCTAATCATCGATGGAGAACTCTATAGAAGAGGTTATTCGACGCCTTACTTGAGATGTGTTGCTCTACCCGAAACAGAAAAAGTTCTTCGAGAAGCTCATGAAGGGGCAGCGGCATGTCATGAAGGTGCTCGTTCACTAAGCAGGAAAATATTCAGACTGGGATATTACTGGCCGACCTTGGGAAAAGACGCAGCCGAATTAACACAGAAGTGTGAAATTTGCCAGCAGTTTGCACCACGATCGGGTCGACCATCGACATTATTATCCCCAATGGCGGGTGCCTGGCCCTTCGCTCAATGGGGAATCGATATATTGGGTCCTTTTCCCATTAGCACTGGTCAGCGTACTCACATTATAGTGGCGATCGACTACTTCACTAAGTGGGTAGAGGCGAAAGCTCTAGCTTCGACAACGGAATTCCAAGTTATCAAGTTCATGCAGGTCAACATATTCTCCAGGTTTGGTATTCCCAAAATACTCATCAGCGATAATGGTCCGCAATTCGTTGGAAAGGAATTGAAATGGCTCTGTGAAGAGTATCACATCGACCATCGCTTCAGTTCAGTACATCACCCTCAAACGAATGGGCAAGCTGAAGCAGCCAACAAGGTTGTCTTAGCAGGACTCAAGAAAAGGGTTCGAGCATTCAAAGGGAACTGGGCAGACGAACTGGAAAACGTATTATGGGCCATCAGAACAACGCCTAAGGCGGCCACAGGAGAAACGCCTTTCAGTTTAGTGTACGGATCAGAAGCAGTAGCACCAACTGAATTAGCAGTGCCTACCCACAGAGTCCTACACTTTAACGCGGAGGCAAATGAGATCGAGCGCAGAACTGACCTCGACTTGGCAGAGGAAAAGAGATGGCTCTCGGAAAAAACACAGGCAAAAATGCGCTTGGCGACCGCTCGGTATTTCAATAGAAAAGTTAGCGCTCGCCAATTTTTCGTGGGGGAGATGGTTATGAGAAGGAATGAATTTACAAGGCTGGACAGTAAAAACAAACTTTCAGCCAAATGGGAAGGACCATACAAAGTAGTAGAGATCGCCGCACCAGGATCCTACTATTTGGAAACCACCGAAGGCGAGAGGTTACCTCGTCCATTTAATTCAGAGCATTTAAGAAGATTTTATGCATAGCTTGTAATCAAACGGATTATGTCAATAAAAGAAAGCCATTCCTTCACAAAGCGTGTCCACTCGAAGCAAGCTGAAGTCAAAAAGCCCTGACGCCAAAGTCAGGCCTCAAAAGCCCTAGCAACAAAGCTAGGCCAAAAGCCCTAGCACCAAAGCTAGGCCAAAAAGCCCTGACGCCAAAGTCAGGCCTCAAAAAGCCCTAGCAACAAAGCTAGGCCAAAAGCCCTAGCACCAAAGCTAGGCCAAAAGCCCTGACGCCAAAGTCAGGCCTCAAAAGCCCTAGCAACAAAGCTAGGCCAAAAGCCCTAGCAACAAAGCTAGGCCAAAAAGCCCTAACAACAAAGTTAGGCCAAAAGCCCTAGCAACAAAGCTAGGCCAAAAAGCCCTGTCGCCAAAGACAGGCCAAAAGCCCTAACAACAAAGTTAGGCCAAAAGCCCTAGCAACAAAGCTAGGCCAAAAAGCCCTGTCGCCAAAGACAGGCCAAAAGCCCTAACAACAAAGTTAGGCCAAAAAAGCCTTAGTAACAAAACTAGGCCACAAAAGCCCTAACAACAAAGTTAGGCCTCAAAAAACCTGACGCCAAGAGTCAGGCAAAGCCCTGACGCCAAAGTCAGGCCAAAAGACCTAGCAAAATGTTAGGCAAAATGAAAGCCCTGACGCCAAAGTCAGGCCAAAGAAAGTTTAGGCGATCACTATCGATGATAAAGCCTGACAAATTACAAATCCCTTGTTATTAGGCCAACACCTCAAAGGTTTAAACTTCAAAGAAGGTAATATCTCTTTGAACTTAGAAGTTTACGCTTTTAAGTGTCAAAAGTATTATCCTTAGAAAGTTTAACTTATGATGGGTCTACGGCTTTAAGGGTCGACGACATTACAAAGCAAGAAAGTAATTATGAGTAAGATATTGGATAGCTAAATATGTTCGAAGTCGATTAAAGGCTCAAGAATATAAAAGCATTCAATAGAAAAATCCAAGTCTTCGACAAATAATTACAAACCAAAAACAGAAAATACAAAAATGGCTATCTAAAAAAGATAAATACGGTCGCCAAGGAGTTGGGGACTTCAAGCGTCGGAGTTCTCGGGGGCAAGGGTGCTCTGCTCGCCTTCGGGGGCAGAAGTACTGGGCTCGCCTTCAGGAGCAGCCTCGCCAGCAACAGAGGGCGGCGAAGGACGACTCCGCAGGAAGGTCTTCAAAGAGGCGACTTCCCCAAGAGGAAAGTTGGGATCGACCGCCTGGACCTCATCCACCAGGACTTCGAGAAAATCGGCAATCGCCGACCTCATCTCCTTCAGAGCGCAGTCCTCAAACTCCTCAGAGGCTTTGAATGCCTCAACTACGCTCTGGGGCGAAGGGACGGCTTTCAATTGTGCAGTTAACCGATCCCTCTCCTCCTCCAAGGCAATCCCCCGGGCTTCCGCAGCTTCCGTCTGAGCCACCGCAGCTTCTCTCTGGGCGTCAGCAGCGTCCCTTTGCGCCTCGGCAGCGACCCTGCGAGCCTCCGATTCTGCCCCTTGCGCCTGAGCTTCCTTAAGTTCAGCATCTAGGCGAACTCGGACGATCTCTCCCTGATCTAAACACAGGTGAAGAGCGTCAAAGTCCTGAAGAGCGGCAGCGGCTTCAGCCTCCCTCTTCTGGACATCAGCAAGGAGGCGCTGCTCCTTCCTGAGGTATTCCTCTCGGGTATTATCTGCCAAGGCGATCGCTGCATCTGCAGTCGTCTTGATAGTCCCCAATTGCTCAGGAGTGACCCCCGTGCTTCGGTACTGCTCCAGCTCGGCGAGCACACTGGAATACTTGTCGGTGAGCTCCCCGAAGACACGACCAAGAATCACCTCTTCCCGAACGAACTGGCAACAAATATAGAATAAAAGCTGTCAGGACAACAGACAATAAGGGAACGACAAAGAGAGGACTCTACGAAATAAAAGTATGAGATCTTACCAAAGCCACTCGTTCGAAGTGGGACCGAAGGAACCCCTCGATCTGATGAAGTTCCGTGGGAACAATCGAGCGGTCCGCGGGGGGAATTATCCCGTCCAGAAGCCGCATACACATATCCGGGCTGCCCCGGAGGCTCTTCTGGGGAGGATACCCCTTCTTCATAAGGTCCCCACAGGGGACCCAAGTTTCCCGAGAATTCGCTGATTCAAGCGGCTGAAACAAGCCGGCAAGGGAGCAATGCTCATCCACAGGAGCCCTCGATGAGCTGGAAGCAGCATGCCCCTTCTTCTTGGTCCCAGACTCCTTAGGAGGAGCCATGGGCACAGTAAGAACAGGAGGAGCTAAGGTCAAAACCTTCCCCTTGGCGGCAGAAGGACCCTGGGGAGAAGGAGAAGGGGGCACCGCGTCCAGACCCTTCCCTTTATTAGCGGAAGGACCCCCAGGAGGGGGAGGAGAAGGATGTTGGTCGACTTCCGGACATCCCTCACTCCTGACCTTCTTGGAGGGAGGAGGAGCATGATCCCGGACCATGTCGGTTGAGGACTCCTCTGCAAAACAACAAGACAAAATGTCAAAAAACAAAAAACCGCAAAGTATGAAGATATTAAATCTACGAATAACAAAGCAACATACCTGGTTGGCGAGGGTCAGCAGTGGCCGAGGGAAGCACCTCCTCAGACTTCCTCTTGAACGAACGCCTAGAGGGGGGAGGAGGAGAGTTCAGCAATGCCTGGTCGGAGGACAACCCCGCTAATCCCTGGTCATCAAAGAGACCTATCAGTTTCTGGCTCTTGCTTACAACCTTCCCTACAAGTAATAAAGCAAGATAAGAGTTAGAAAATTACCCAATCATTAAAGATTGGCGTGGCTTGATGAATACCCGCCATCTCAAGGGCATTCTCGGTAGTCTCCGCCACTGAGCGGATGGACTTGAACTGAGAAGACCGATGCGACCGGTATAGGTCATCAATAGCGTTTCGATCACTCTCTGATAGCTCCTCGAAGGAAGGAGGGAAATCCTTGTCCGGGATCAACAATTTCCAGGGCACCCCCCCCTTATAAAAGAAGTAACACTTCTTATAATTGGAGTTGGTGGTCCGAAAATCGTCGACCAGGCGGACATGGACGTTCCAAGCCCATCCTTGAGGGCCTCCCCACTCCGAAAACTTCGGCCAGCGGGATTGGAAGTGGTGAAAGTGGTTAGCCCCTGCTGCCAGCCGGAAGAAGCACCGGAACAGGGCCAGTGAATATACCCATTCCTGGCGTAAGCATAGGAACTTGAAGCCGACCCACATTCTGAGGGCATTCGGGACAAGCTGTGTGGGGTGAATCCCGTAAAACTGACACAAGGTCTGTAAATCCTCACAGAGAGGAAAACGCAACCCAGCATCGATCTGGGCCGCATAAATGTAAACCTCTCCATCGTGAGGAAAATGCAGACCTAGGCCAGGATACCTAGGAGCATCCTCCGCACTGAAGCCACCAAGCGCCACCATGGTCTTAAAGTAAGCCGGCTTCAGTTCGTTAGGCTTGATATCTACTCAGAATGATTCAAGTATGGCACAGCAAGTATAAAAACAAAGGAAAACAGAGGATATTGCCAAAATAGAGCAATAAAAGGGCGAAAGTTTACCTTTTGGGGAAAAAATAGGCGTGTTCAGCTCGGGCCCGTCCACCACCACAGGAGTGGTTGCAGTCCTGCCCAAATCGGTCTGTTCCTCTACTGAAGGGGGAACGACTTCATCCCTGATGGTCAAAGGGACATCAGCATTTCTGGGCATGTTGGCTTTGTTGGCACCCTTGGGAGCCGTGTGCTTGACTCTCTGATTGCGAGGAGCCATGGAAATGTTGGAAGAAGGCTGAAGAAGGTTGAGAAAAGAAAAGGAAAGGATCGCAATGAAGCTCTGAAAATCCAAGAGAGCGGATAAGCGTAAAAGACAGAATACAGAAAATGACGTTTCCTATAGCGACCAAAAGGGGAGTAACCGCCACGAGCAAATCGAAGCGACGCAGAGGAATAATTGCACCCTTTTGAAAAAAAAACCGAAGCAATGTCAGAATTCCAAGAGACAACGGTTGGCTGGTACAGACAGCTGTCAAGCTACCCTGGGTTTACGGAAAAGTAAATGTCAGGCGTGCCTCAAGTGACCGTTCGATTTCTGGACAACCGTGCAGTTATTAAATGCTAACAAGTCCACTAAGGAGACAAGAGGGTCGCCAACGCACTAATAAAGCTTTAGCAGGAATACCTCGGGTAGATAATGATCGCCTAACTAAGAAAGATAGACTTCCATAAGCCTGAGTCACCTCGAGTGATCGCCAAAAGGGGATAAAAGGAAGGATATTCTTTCGGCTTTGAACAGAGAAGGAATTGCTCGCCAAATGAGCTCGAAGTATCTCAAAGGCACTGAACCATTACCAAAGACGTCACTATCTAAAACCCTACCAGGAAATCAAGCTCGACTGAAGGAACTTCAATCAAGCTTCGGGGGCAAATGTTGGGTATCGATAGTGACGGCCCAGTAAGAAAAGGCCTCGAAGGCCCAATAACTATAGAGGGGGTAAACCCATGACATCCGAACCGGATCGGCCCAAGTACAAGCCAAACTTGGCCCACCATCGAGTAATCCAGAATCGAGCCCAAAGTCTATAGAGACGCCAAAGGCTCTCAGACTGCTCGCCATTCTCTACCAAGTCGCGACCTTCCACTGCTCGACATGGGAGTGCTCGCCCCGAAGAGAGCCTTGCCTCTCTCCTCTGGTCCCACTAAACCGTTAATAACAGAGTGGCCAAGATATCCCGCATATTCCGGTCACATATTCACTAAAGATTAGATTTGGTAACTGCAATATCTCGCAGTAACTGCCATATCCCACGATCCGAATCTTCAGCAACTCAATATACATTAAGATATTCAGTTGCCTTTATACGGTTCTATCTCTCTCACCCTATAAATATCCTTGCTTTACATACGTACTTTACGTTTTGAGTTTTATACACACATATACTCATTTAAGCATCGGAGAGGGACCCAGAGGCACCCCCTCTGTTGCGCTCCCCTACTTGCAGGTTCACCGGAGTTGGAGCTGAAGCGTCATCCCAACCTTGTCTGGTATTCAATTCACTGCCAGATCAGCATTCAGGATTTCACGATCCAACAATAACCACAGTAACAAATTTAACAACAGGAACGCAAGGAACTTAATAACTACAGGAACCCTAAACCTAACATCAACAATTTAACAACAACAATTTTCAAGGCAACCTAACCTAACTGAATTGAAGAAGCAGAACGAATACAAGACAACCCATCCTAACAATTTTCAAGGCAACCTAACCATAACTAAATTCAAGACAACAACAAGAAACACAACAACAAGGAACGAATTGAAGAACCTGGAAGGAAGGCTGCGTCTGCACACATGAAGAACGAAGTCTGCGACTGAAGAACAGTGAAGGAACGAAGGTTGCGGTTGTGGTGATGAAGCTGGAATTGTGGTGTTGAAGCTGCAGCTGAAACGGTGAAGCCTGGAACCGAAGGGAAGCCTGGAACGGTGATCTGAAGAACAGAAAAGAAGAAGTTGCAGTTATGGTATTGAAGTTGAACAAATCGACAAATGACTGAAACTGAATGAGCAAAGCAACTTAACCTAGTCGGTTTAGCACTTCTTTAAACCAATCGGTTTGTGCAAAATAAAACAATCAGTTTAAATAGAAAAGTCGATTGGTCTGTAAAAAAATCATTCTAAAAAATGAACCGAAAACTGACCGATTTTTTAAAAAACAATCGGACGTTTTTTGCAAAATCGGTCGGTTTACACCGATTCAAACACTGTTCATTTGCAAAACGATCTTTTATCTGAATCAATTCGGACAGGGGTCCGGATTCCGGTCAGACCGCCTTTCCGGTCCAGTTCTAATAACACTGGTATATAATATATATATTTATAACTTAGTTAGTTTTTTTTTTTATTTTGTTAAAAAAAAAATTTCCTTTTAGTAAATTTAAGATGAAAATATTTTTTTTTATTTTCCTATCAATAATATTTTGATTTTTTTTTCTATCTTAATTTATCGCGGATTTGTTCCCCGCGTAGCAGTATTTGACCCATAACAAAAAACAGGTGTTTACATGTATTGAAAAAGCGTACGTGCGAATGTAATTCGCGGGTGGCCTAAAAAACATCAACCGTGAATACCATTGTGATACTTGTGTTTCTACTTCAGCACAACTTTTATATATATATAACAAAAGAGAGAATGAATAAGGAGTCGTGAATAGATAATAAATAGGAAAAGAATGCATAGTCAGTCGTGAATGGAGAGAGATAGATTTTGAAATTTGCTACGCTTTAGCCGTGAATGATATTTGCGGCTAAAGCAATATATCCGCCATATTTGGGGATGATAATTTTTTTCACATATTTTGACAATTATTTATAACTGAAAATATTTCAGTATTTGTTTTTAGGTATATTTTCGGGGAAAAAAATCTATTTCATATAAGTTTTTAGTGATTAGACTTTTTTTTTTATACCAGAACTGTAATCTCTTAAAAAAACCGTACCGATTCGCTCGCTCTGTTCTCAGTTCTCACACTTTCCGTCGGCAGCAGCCAGCAAGATTCAATACTCTGTTTCCAAATTCTTCTCTCTTCTTCTTCCAATGGATTTCTTCAAGTCCGTCTTCTCCGATGAATCCTCTTCCTCCAATCCCACGGACGCCGCCGACCAGGACACTGCCCTGTCTCCGGCGCACACTACCGACCAGGACTTTAGTTCCGGCGCCCCTGCCTGGAGCTTCGGCGACCTTTTCAAAACTATAGCCACCAAATCTGAGTCCGTGATAGAATCCTACCGCCGGGATCTCGAGGAGCTAGGGTCTGGGCTCAAGAAGGAGACTTCCGTGATCCGCGAGGTTGCGTCGCGCGCCGTCAAGGACTTACCTACGTCGCTCGAAGTCGGCGCGTCAGTGGCACAGGAGTCACTCGAATCCGTCGGTCAGGTGATCGATGATATCGGTTCCACCGTCTGGAAATCGACGGCCGTGATCATCTCACAGGGTAAGGAAGCCCTCCTTGAACTTGATCCTGATTCACCAGAGCATACTGCTACTCAGAATAGTATTAGCTCGCCATTGGTCTCTCAAGGTCTAGATGTTAAGAAGTACAGTAGATTTGATGCCCAGCTGCGTGCTATTCAATTTGATATTGACACGTACTGTGTAGAACCAGAGGATCTGAATGACTACGGGAAGTGGAAATCCGGGTTTGTATTGGGGGATAAGAGTGATGAGATTGAGAATTTGATTAAAGAAAATGGAGAGATTGAAAAGATCCACAAGGAGGTTGTTCCTGCAAAGGTTGATGATGAGGGTTTCTGGAGTAGGTACTTCTACAAGGTGTATAAGTTCAAGCAGGTGGAAGATGCACGAGCCAGACTCGTTAAAAGAGCAATCTCTGAGGAGGAGGAAGATTTGAGTTGGGACTTTGATGATGAAGATGACGAGGACGTTGATGAGTCCAAACCAAAAGGTGGAATTTCTGATCCTTTGGAGAAAGAACAAACTGGGAGTTCACATCTCATGGCCATAGATTATGAGAAGAAGGGTTTGAGTGGTGATTCAGTGATAGTCTCTGAACCAAATCAGGAGAAGTTGAAAGCAAGGACCGAAGAAGGAGAAATGCCAGAAGGGAAGAATGATAGCAGCGAGTCGTGTAAAGATAGTGATGTGTCAGTTGTCTCTACCCAGACTTCAATACCTGATGAAGGGTGGGATGAGATTGAAGATATCGTGGAAAATGATGAGAGCAAAGCCGCTAGTGTTTCAAGCACAAGCAAGGATGATCTACGGAAGCGGTTGTCTGCAACTTCTGTTATTGATGGTGATGATGATGAAGATTTGAGCTGGGACATTGAGGAAGATGATGAACCTCCTAAGAATTGACAAAGGAGGTTAGCCACCCTTCAATCAGTACAGTTGTTTCGAATGAATGTTAGAAGGTTTACATTCTTATAGTATCTGATTCAGTTGCTATTTGTTTTATTTCATCTTAAGACAACACAAAAGGCCCTGGTTAATTTGTATATACTTTTGGTTTGCACATTTTCGATTGAAATTGTAAGAGATGATAACTAGAATCAATAAATTAAGAATGTTTGCTTTCTTCCATTCATCACTGTACTTATTGCAGAAGAATCTGACCTTTATTTTTGGGTCCACTTATTGTTTTTGTGCCTACTTGATGATGGCATGTTGCTGCTGCCTTCTCTAGTTGCTGTTCATCTTCATCATCTGTTTTGATCTGAAATTACTTAAATGACCTTCTGAATTATCAGCAGGGGCTTATTGAATTTCACACTCCAGAATCGTTGAATTGGGGTGAAATAATAAAGACAATGTTTTGAAGATTCAGATATGAACTTGGGTGGGGAAGCGTTAAGTTGAGGATTTGATGTCCAAAGACTTGAAACTCCAGCATGAAGGATGGACTAAATTGGAACAAATTACAAACTTTAAGGTGTATTTAGTGATCCCTTGTATGTCAAATGCTTACCTCCCGTTAAAAAGACCAAAGTAATGGGTATGATTCACCGTTTTACAGTTTGCTGTCGATACGACTTTTCCAAAGAATGCTGCTCAAAGCAGTTGATAATCATATATGACAATAAATAAATGGGAAACGCTAAAAATTGTCTAACATGTTGGCATGTTACAAAATGGGTTTGCATCATTAATTATCAGTTAAAATTTTTTGTTAAATATTTTTTATATTTGTAAAATTAAATGAATATTTTTCTAAATGTTACAACTTTTTTTTTTTTTTTGGCCAACCACAACATATTTCATTCAATAACCAACGAAGAAACCGAGTACAAGATATTATCCGCATACAAACATCTAAGAAGGGGGGTTGGGGGTGAGGACACCCAATCCAAAGGACACAACCCCGCAAGAACATTCTTTGCAATCCAATCCGCACAAGAGTTGGCGGATCGTGGCGTATGGCCCCAAGCGACTTCCGCGATCAAAGAAGACCGGGAGACCGCATTAGACAAAATAGGAGCCATCCTCCAAGCAAAGGAAAGACCCCGAATGTGATGGATAACATTCAAGGAGTCCGAAACGAAAACAACCCTCGACCAGCACATGTCGATAGCAAGCTGGACCGCATGGAAGACCGCATGAGCCTCGATCTCGTCCACCGACCCCGCAAAGAGAACCCCCGAACGGCCCCCAATAAGGCGACCCCCATGATCCCTAGCGATGACACCAAAGGCCCCCTTCGAGGAAGAGACGTCCCACGCACCGTCACAGTTAACCTTGATAGTTCCCGGTGGAGGAGCCACCCACGCGTGGACGTGCGTGGGTGCCACAGCCGTACCGCACGCCGAGCCCAACTCCTTCAGGATGGAGCCGATGTCTGACAGAATATCCGGAACAAAGGGGACGGATCCCTCATATGCGAGCTTACATCTCGCTTTCCATATGACCCAACAGACCACCATAATCCGGTTCCAAAGATTTGTTTTTTGGATCCTCCCCGAGCCCGAGAAAGTGGTTGCCTCAGTTAGCCAGTCATTCATCGAGGTGAGCCCAGCCAGGATCCTGTCATGATCAATGAAATGCAACCAAACCTGTTTAACCCAAGGACAAGCAAACATCATATGTTCTCGGGACTCTAACGTAAAGCATAAAGGGCACGAAGGGTCCACGGCGAGGCCCCTTCTGGCTAACGTCCCCCTTGAGGGGAGAGCATCGTTTGCCAGCTTCCACATGAACGCCTTAATCTTAGGCCACACCTTAGACCCCCAAATCGCAGGCCAAACCGAGCCAAGGCCCTGTCCCGCACTAGCATACCTGTCCCCCATTCGACCCGAGCTGGAATGAATGTGGTGATAGATTGACCGGACAGAGGTCTCACCAGACCTGGAGAAGGGCCACCTATGACGATCCGGTCCCTGGGCAAACGGGATATGATGTTGGAGGACCACCTGAACGTCATCCCTATGGACGGCCCGACGGACCGTAGCCTCGTCCCATGAACCCGAAGCGTGGTCTATCCAAAGAGCGACCCTCGGCGAAGACGGCTGGGGGCCATCTTCAGATGGTCGGATCCTCCTATGGTTCATCGCCGTGACCCAGCTATCCTCGAAAGGCCTGATAGACCTCCCATCACCAAGCATCCAAACACCTGCCGAACGGATCACATCACGTCCCTCAAGCAAGCTCGACCACGCCCAAGATCCCCTACTCCCCGTCGTCGCCTGAAAGAAAGAGGACGTCGGGAAATAAAGACCTTTCAGGAACCTTACCCAAAGAGCCTCCGGTTCATCAATTATCCGAGCCGCCATATTAGCCAGAATAGCCTTATTGAAATCGGCCATATCCCTAAACCCATAACCGCCCGCCGATTTGGGGTAGGTCATAGATGTCCAGTTCTTCC
Source organism: Chamaenerion angustifolium (assembly GCA_946814005.1). NCBI lineage: Eukaryota > Viridiplantae > Streptophyta > Magnoliopsida > Myrtales > Onagraceae > Chamaenerion > Chamaenerion angustifolium. The sequence goes on from OX328270.1 coordinate 7,571,244, forward strand.
AATGTATCTTCCGGTTTCCCTCACGCGATCCCCACCAGAAGCGGGCGATAATGGCATTAATCTCCTTACACCATGTTAGCGGAAGCTTAAAGATATGCATAACGTATGTGGGGATTGCGCCGAGAACCGACTTGATGAGGACCTCCTTGCCCGCTTGATTTAAAAGTTTGTGCCTCCAACACAGAAGCTTGTCCCGGATCCTCTCTTTCAGATAGTTCAGCGCCTCCCTCTTCGATCGACCCCAAACCGTGGGTAGACCAAGATAAAGCCCCGGATCAACACAGCTCGGCACCCCAAATAGCATAGAAATGTCCCTTTTGAAATCGTCCTTCGCCCCCGAGTTGAAATATAGACTTGACTTTGAGAAATTGATCATCTGCCCTGATGCATGGCAGTACATATCAAGGGCATTCTTCAGGTTAAAAGCATAAGTCAGCGCGCCTTTAAGAAAAAATATTGAGTCGTCGGCGAAGAATAAGTGCTGGATATGCGGACACCCCCGCCTTGGTGAGATACCCCGGATATTCCCCTGTCTGACCTGATCATCAAGCAGTCTAGAAAGAACATCAGCGACTAAAATAAACAGGTAAGGTGATAGTGGATCACCCTGCCTTAGGCCACGAGAGGGAACGATAGTCGCTGACTGCTTCCCGTTTGCCAAAACTTTGTAAGAGACAGTGGAGATGCACGCTCTGATCCAGCCGATCCATCTATCGTTAAAGCCCCGCTTCCTCATACTTTCCAGAAGGAAATCCCATTCGACACGATCATACGCCTTCTGCATGTCAATCTTCAAGGCGCATTCTGTCCGACCCGAGGTAGCCCTAGGCTTGCCTCTTGTCTTGAGGTAGTGAAACATCTCGTGTGCTATGATAATGCTATCCTGAATCCTTCTCCCTGAAACGAAAGCACTCTGGAAAGGGGTAACCAGTTCAGGCAAATAGGTTTTAAGCCTATTTGCGAGAACCTTAGAAATGACCTTATAACCGAAGTTACAAAGGCTTATCGGTCTAAAATCTGAAGCACATACGGGGTTAGGAATTTTAGGAATCAAGGTAATAAGGGTCTGGTTTAGAAAGGAGGGCATGATACCTGATGTGAGGAAGGCGTTGACTGAAGTGAGCATATCTGATCCGATCGTGGCCCAGCTCTTTTGGAAGAACGACCCCGAGAAGCCGTCCGGACCTGGAGCCTTAGATCCCCCCATCTGAAAGCATGCCCTCCTAACCTCATCCAACGATGCCAACCCCGACAAACTGCCATTCATCTCACCCGTAACTTGTGAAGGAAGACATGAAAGAACCTGTTCGGGCCACGGAGCATGACCCCTCGTGTCGCGGTCCGAAGTGAACAACGAGGAGTAGAAAGCATGAAGCTCGGTCGTAATCTCCTTTTCGGACTCAATCCACCCTCCCGACCCATCCCTAAGCCTCAGGATCTTATTCCTTCTACGCCGGGATAAAGTCGTTAGGTGGAAGAATTTAGTGTTTTTGTCCCCATGGTTCAACCACTGAACCCTAGACCGTTGCCTCCAGAATATTTCCTCGCGTTTCCATAAAGCGTGAAGCTTCGACTTCATGGCCCGATCCCGATCGAAAGCGTCTTCCCCGTCGGCCATAGATGGGGGATTTGCAAGGAGACGTTTCACCTTGGCGATCTCCACAATGTTATGCTTAAATTCCGTCGAACTCCACTCAAGAAGAGCCGCCTTGCATCTCCCCAACTTGATTCTGATCTCTTCGGTTGACCGAATGGGACCACCCCACTTCCAAGCCGTATCGATGACATGTAGGCATTCGTCGCTCTCAAGCCACATATCCTCGAACCGGAAAACCTTCTTACACTTAGCCTCCTTCGGAAAAAGATGGATCGACACCGGGGCGTGGTCCGACCCGACCATTAGCCCGTTGAAGCACTGAATCGATGGGAACATGGAGAGGCACGCCTGATTTGCAGTAGCACGGTCCAGCCTCTCCCGAATGCGGTCCCCTCCTCGCCTATTGTTCGACCAAGTGAAACTCGGTCCCTTGTAGCCCAAGTCCTCAAGAGCGAGGTCGTCCAAAAGTGAGTTAAACTCGTCAATCTTACGTTGGTTCTTTCGTCCACCCCCCTCTTTCTCCCTATGGTGAGAAATATCGTTGAAGTCCCCGACACATAACCAAGCCTCCGATCGTGTTAAACCGAATCCCCGAAAGGTTTCCCAGTTGTGTATCCGCCTTTCAAATACCGAATCAGCATAAACCCAAGTAAACCTGCAGTTACCACTGAACTCCGAGCTAGACACCGAGGTGTCAATGAAGTTCTTGTCTTGAAAATGAATTTGAATGTTGACATCCTTTGTCCACCAAAGGGCCAACCCGCCACTAGCACCAATAGGATGGACATAAGTGGCCATGTCCATCCCGACTTCCCTTCGAACCCTCTCACAGTGGGCCTCATTCTTCTTTGTCTCCATTAAGAAGACAATGGAAGGCCGAGAGCCCTTCACCAGGTCTTTTAAATGACGAATTGTCAGGGGAGACCCTAACCCCTGACAATTCCAACTAAGCGCATTCATTTAGGCCCCGTGGCTGTCATAGGACAGCCATCGGAACCTTTTGATTTGTCGGAGTTTTTCGCCACCCGACCACTCTTCCTTGTTGCCACTTGCCTCTGGTCGTTCGTTTCCATATGAGTCTCCTTTTGGCCTGTAGGTATAGCGAATGATATCATCTCCCCGTTCCCAAAAGCCGAGGGGCCACTTCTCGTTTTTCTTTTCTTGATCGGGCAGTTGACCTCCTCGCGAATCGCACCTCTTTTAGATGTAGCCCCTGTCACCACCTGATTAGCCACCACATACGGTAAGTTGGCCCCTACGACAGCAGACTGATCACGCCCCAGGTCAGCCCCAGTCCCCACGGCAGCCCCTGTCCGAACCCCTGCACAACCCTCGACAGCAGACTTGTCACGCCCCAGGTGATCCCCAGTCCCCACAACAGCCCCTGGCCGAACCCCTGCATACTGCAAACCAGCACCCTGCACAACCGCCACAGACTTCAAGCCCCTCGAACCGAGCAGAGCAGAATCGAGGCCTATCTCAGCAGCCACCACAACACCCCTTTTATGGACAAGGCACACCGGGATGATGGCCTTGTTCACAAGGTCACACGGTATGCAATCCAGGATACCTGGCTTCCCGGTCGGGGCAGAACTAAGGTCCGAAGAAACTGGAGCAAGACGAGGTTCAGACCTCCCCTCCTCAGAGACTGAGTCTCCTATACTCCCGGCATTGATTATGGGCTGAGCGAGGGGTTGGTCGTGCGGCAGGAGAGCTAGGTCTGCTACGGGTCCAATGTGATTTAGCCTCAGCTTGGACTGAGGCGTCCCCTTGAACCCCTCATCACCCTGCCTGACAACAGCATTTCGGACCGAGGGAGGTTGGTACCGAGGTATAGCCTTTTCTGGTTGACCCTCCCCTGCACGGATGGGCATGCCACCCTCGACCCGAAGGTCCTCACGAGTATCCGACGACTGGTTGCTAGCCTCTTGGCTAGACCGATCTGCAGATGCCTTCCAAGACGTCCCTCCCTGATTGAAAGCCCTCGAGGTCCCTCTCCGGATAGAGCCCTCGTACTTGGGCTGTCCTTGCTCTTTCATCACCTCGCTCCAAGATTTGAAACGATGGTCCCGGGAGGTGGCCAGCCGTGCACCACCCCCCACGGTAACCCACCGGTTGTTCATCTTGGGGCGATCACATGTGATCCAAGGGCCATATAAGGCTGCCCCATCCACAGGGTCCCTGATGACCGGTTTCGAGCACACCCTAGATGAATGGCCGACTAGACCACATCCATAACATAGGTCAGTGAGTCGTTCATATTTAACCGTGGCCCACTTGCCCACTCCCTTAGAATCAATCCACCTAAATCTCGGCATTAAGGGCGAGAGGGAGTCCACCTCAACTTGCACCCTAAGGTACGTTCTTTGCTTCATCACATTCAGCTCTTCCGACTTAATGCATCTTCCTATACTATCCCCTATGCTAAGGGCATTCAGCTGATTCATCATCTCAAGGCTAAGCCCGTGAATCTGAACCCACAATTGAATCTTCGTGAAATCAATCTCGGCAATGGACTTATCAACCGGACATTGCTTAACATTCAGGCACATCCCGTGGATAGACCACGGGGACAATTCTAGAACATGCTCAAGCTCCTTAGCACTAGCAAAGTCAAATACAAGAGTATTTTCGTTTACCTCGCCTATGTTAACCGGTCCAAAATTCGCCCAAGCCTCCCTAAGCACAATCTTCACAACGCTGTTCTTGACAGCCTTATCCGACAGCAACACCCCCAGAGCCCGATTATCAGTAGCATTATCCAGACCAAGGGAATCAGAAAATCGCAGGCACAGAGTCGCCATACCCGGTTCCGTTCCTCCGAGAGAGCTCGTGCCAGCCGCCATGGAGACCCAACCAATCAGATATGCTCACCAAAATCGCAGCCCACCTACACACAGAGACAGAGGAGACAGGATAAAGGCAATTGAAAGGAGAAAGGGTTGATTACTGGTCGGGAAACGGAGGCACGATCCACCGGAGATGCAGCGCACAGGAAAGAACCCAGACAGGGCGCTGCTCGCGCGGAGAGAGAACCCAGCCACACGCAGCCAGGCAGCGGTCAATCGGAGACAGACCAGGATGAGCTGAGGGTGGCGAGTCAATCAGGGCGAAGATCCAAGAAGAAATTCGGCCGGAATTAGATGCAATCGCTTGGGAAAATGGTGACCTAGAAATCGCAAATCGCCTCAGCTGAAAGATGGGAGGGGCGTGTCAGTTACACGCGCTCTGTCTCCATTAGATAAATGTTACAACTAAAACATACAAACTTACACTAATGTTACAAACAAGTTCCGACTCGATTTGAGTCACAATGAGGGTTCAAATATTAATTAATAAAGATGTATTAGATATGACCTACTTATGCATTCCATTAAATTTTACTTAAATATGATCTCAACTATGTAATTAAGTAATGGGAAAAGTATGAAAAAACACTCGAACGTTTAGTTTTTTTAGTAACTGCACCTGAATGTTTTTTGTCGCAAATAAGTATACTCATGTTTCATTTTGTATGTAATTGCATCTTCCGTTAAATTTACATGTTAAGTGTCATGTGTATGGCATGTGCAGCTGTTAATTCCAAACAAAAAACGTTTCTACCCCGCTTCTGTTGTTGGTTTGTTGTGATATGCTCGAACAGAATGATCGTCTGGACAAGCTCGACACATTCTCAACCCAGACAATTTCATCAAGAAGCACTCTTTGATCTCACTCACTGAACTGATGTCCTTTTCTTATTCTTCCTCGTGTTCGTCATCCTCGGTACTGCAGTAAATGGCATTGCCGTCATAATCTGGTGTGGGTCCCTTCAATTCACCGCTAGTGTCGTCTATGTTTTGTTGGGTATCGTAATCATAATCTATTTGTCGATCACATATATGAGATGACATTGGTGAATACCCTCATCATGTGGATGCATCTTCACGTTCTCATAGTGTTTTTGTGATCAATGTCTTGAGCAAGCTCATTACTTGGACAACATGCACTAGAGCGGTCAATGGATCCGACATCTAGAAGACACCAAAAAAATACATTGTTTTTTTATCACTTTCTAACTCGATTTGAAGTTTTTGAGATATGTGGAATTTTCCCACTTTGAAAAGAGATCAGGAAACTTGCTGCTTGTTGGTTAATCAAGTTTTTTTTCCTATAAATGTATTTCTTTTTTTGCACTTTCTCATTAAAAATGTTTGGTGCAAAAACAACCGCAATATTTCTGGCATTCATCTTGTTGGACTCTTCTTCTTCGCCCACATCTCCCATGAGCTCCACTGCCCAATTGAGCAATGCAGACTCAGTTGACTTCAGATGTTTCACAAGCTCGAGGGATTCTTCTTCGGTATTGTAGTCAAGAACTTGTTCAAGGGAAAGTCCATCAAGAACACCACAAGGAATTCCCTGAACCAATGTACGTCGATGTTGTTGGGGACAATGCCATAGTTCAATTGGTCTCTTAGGTGTTCTTCTTCGTTGTTCTCAGGATTTATGCGGAAAATTCATTCTGCCTATGCAATCTCCTCCTTGTCGATGCCTTCCTTGATCTTCTTCTGCAGAAGCCACGAGCAGTTGCGGTCCGCGAGCAAATAGAGGGAGGGGGTGATGTTCTCAAATAAAGGATGAACACAACATGTCAGGGGTATTTTAGGTATATAAATTTACTATTACATTGCATGAAAGGCATGTGATATTCATTTGACGAGAAACAAACGAGTATTGATGGAAATGTACACTTACTAACAAATGGAAACATACGTGTGTTAGTACAAACATTATGAGTGCAATTACCAATCTCGACAAACATCCTGATGTTTTTTTTATATTTTGCCCTTAATTAATACATACTAGTAAAATTACAAAATATCCCTTACCTTTACTTATTAAACATGATTAGAACATCCTGATAAAATCAAGATGCGAAGAGAAGATGAACAGACTGAGCAAACCCTAGCATACACAAGATTTGGGATTCATCGAGACCAGTTCATTCATCTGGTGGTCTCTCCTCCTTAAATATAAAACCCTAGAAGACTAAATGTCAATTACACCCAGAAGTCTTAAATAAGACACAAAAGACCCCGAACAGAAATAAACCGAAACAATCCTTAAACAATACACACCAATGAAACACAGTCCTGAACAATACAATCAACAACATTCCAGCTTTTTCTGATTTCATTACATTAATGTAGTACATGTTTTTTGTCTAGAAGATGCAATATGGTTGATGACAATATTTGAAACATATTCTGTTTTGAAAATGTTGAATCTGACAATTTGTTACTTGATTCAAAAGCACGTTACAATTACTTACAATGCAAGTTATATATATTTTTCTTCTTTTTTTGTTCTAAATTTTTATGATTATTATTTTATTTGAGTAGAATTTCAGTATTTTATTTTTATTTTTCTTGTGTAGGATTTCAATTTTTATAGTAATTTTCAGTTAAATTTTTTATTTTGTTTATTTTCTAAGCTAAATTCTTATACGAAAAATATCTACATTGAAAATTTAATCTAAGGGCATTTAAGTATAACTTTATAACAAAACAATTATTGTATAGTTATATTATTTCGTATGTATTACTTATATTAGTACATTTCACCCATCCCATTATTGTATTTATTACACTGTATTAATATATTTTAATAGTGTTAATCTGATTCTAATCCTTAGTTAAAACGTAATTTACATTACGTCAAACACAAGCACCCTTCAATTCCTCTACCACAAAGAGCATAGAGTAATAATTCATTTCTCCCCAGGGCCGATGAAAAGAAGCAATACTGATGAGCAAGAGTACACAGATAAAAGAAGCAACATAATTATTTCCCACCTGAACACTTAATTCCACTGAGAGACTTCCTCATAGAAGCCTCCTACACTCAGTGAGGACTCTACTATGTATTATCAGTCACAATCATGGAAACATAGAGGTTCAACTATCCACAATATATTATTAATAATAATAGAGATAACAAGGTTCTTAGTTTACTCGACATTTATCGAGAGAGGAGGATGTACTAAGGTGTCGGGTTTAGTTGTTGCCCTCCTTCAGGAGCCTCAGGATTGTGAGGAACAGGTTCAGGATATCGAGATAGAGAGTCACAGAAGCCCAGATGTACTCGTCATAAGTGAAGCGCTTGATCAGGTTGTGAGTGTCATAGACAACGTAGCCAGAGAAGATAATGGCACTGATTCCACCGTAGATGGCTACTGATGTCGAACCAAGTGGGTACACCATCTGCATACAAATCCATATAATAAAATTTAAAACAATGCACATTTAGAATGGCTTTTTTGCATTATCTGGTTTGGCAATATGTGCACAAAGAGTTTAAGTTGAACCTGAAGGAAGCTCGTCAACAGAAGGACAACAAGACCGGTGAAAAGGACTGGACCGAGGAAAGTGAAGTCCTTGCCCTTCTTAGAAGCCCAGAAGGTGTATCCAGTCAAAGCAAAAACCACAGCTGAAGTCAAGATTAATGCCTCGAGCACAATTCTTCCTGCAGATGTTTATAGCATATGTCCACAGAATCAGATTGTGGAAGATCACAAGTAAAATCGACTTCTATATCACAAACACATAACATTAAAACAGTCATCTGATTTAAACTGACAAAGGGGATACATTACTAACCATCAGTATTTGTACAGCTTACACCAACAGTGAAGCTCAGGGACAGCGTGAAAAGACCCAAGAAGACAAAGTTCAAGGGGTGCTTCTGTTGGTAAACATGCAGAGGCCACAGCACTGCAAATATATACCAAGTTTTCCCAGATAAGACGAACACAGAACGGAAGATATCCACAAGGTAAAGGCAGTTGCAGCAAATGAGTATAATTAATCCTAGGAGAGCATATACTGACCAAATTAGTTCTGTTAAATATATACCACACCATCCAAACCATTGTTCGGGGGGCCAAGTCCATTTCTTCACATGTTCTTTTAACAAATCAAAATCAAGACCTTTATGCCCAACTATCTTTACTTATACTGGATTTCACGGGAACAGTAAGAGTTATGTCAATTTCGATGCTTGATCAAATACCATTGTGGAGCAACACACAGCCTCATACCATCCATATACTAATATTTTTTTAATTGAAATTGTCACAAAGAAAGAGATTTGATTAACTTCACTAATGGAAATTGTAACATCAAAATGAGGTGCACGAAGTCGAATAAGCGTATCGGAACCTGCCGCGATGGTTTAAGGAATTCCTCTGTATAGAATTTTATTAAGGGATCGGCTTCCATATTCATATGTAACGACCAATAAGCAACCAACATATTTACGGCACAAATGCGAAATGAAATATTCACGCGGACCATATATGAATATAAGCAAACACGTAAGATGAAATTCACGGATCTCACGGAACAAATCTGTTAGATATATGAGAAGACTGGAAAATTGAAGATCTAGGGTTAGATACGCACATATGAAGGGTATGAATACGAGGAAGAGAAGGATGGTGGGATTTCCTCTCAGCATCTCGTTGACGGGAGTGTAGAGGACGGTGATGGCTGAAACGATGGTGGTAAGCAGGATCTGAGCGGCCAGAATCCCGTATACCTTGCGGATGAAGCCCCATCGGAGCTGGTTCTCACCGTAGCTCAAACCAGGGTACAAAGTCTCCCCAGATTCGATATCCTTCTCAACCTTAGTTACGCCGACGGGGGCATATCCATAGGTAGCTCTCTCCATCGCGATTCTGTTTCTCTTGCTGTGAGAAATATCTCGAATGGAACGGATGAAGTATTGAGGAAGATGGACAATGACGAGGAACGGAGGAAGGGCGGGGCCCAACCAACGCAGCAAACACCAAGAGAGGAGTATCAGTCAATAGTTTGGGGCCGTCAGATCTGCATACCTATTCAAAGTCAATAAAATAAAACAAAGTGGGCCCGGTCAGTTGATCCATAGTTATTAGAACCGACCCGGTCCGACCATGAACTGACTGGACAGACGGTCTGGTTCACATAAAATACCGAAATGTATAGTAAATTCGGTTCACTAGTGTAAATCGGTCGGTTCTTGATTTTTTTTCGAGTTTGCCTCCAAGTTCAACTCACTTTGCCATTGTCTCTACCATGACTGAAAATTGCAGTGTTCATCCTGGAGTGAGAACAGGGAAGGAAGGCACTAGAAGTTTAGAAAGTCTGAGTTTCTTTTTCTGCCTAACAAGTTTTTAGGGAACGGCTAGAGGTGGTGGAAGTGAGGTGGGGGTAGGAGGGGGGATGAGCTGGAGGAGGGGCGGTTAGAGGGAGTGGAGGTGGTTGAAACCGCGTAGAGGGAAAACGACAGATTTGAGTTGCTTTATGCCGCAACCGATGTTGATCAAGTGCTTCGTGCAGATCAGCTCCCAGAGTCGTTCGCCCTCGGTGGTTCGGTGCTAGAGCTTGCTGACACACGCTGTCGTGCCCAACGTTAGCGCGTCGGCGTGCTTCCGAATCTCGAGCAGCAGGTTCTCGTCCAGATGCGTGAACCTGATCTGCGATTGCGTGTTGGAACCAGTTTCATCTTCCTCCTTGGCGATTTGAAGGTTTTCCTCTACCTACTATTGATCCAACTTATCTTCTTCATCTTTGTATCGAACTCGATTATCATGGAAAGACGCTTCATTTCTAGTTGAATTGGGGATAAGGTTGTGATTAAAGGAAGATGGAATTAATAACTAGGAGCGATGGTAATGGCGGACCGACGGTCGAACCAACGATCGAACCGTATGAACCCATAATCGGCACCTTTATCGCTTCGATGACCAATCTGGTTCTGATAACTATGGGGTAATCGCTAAGATGTGTGGGGTGATTCAGCAAATTAGGAATCAAATTTTTTCAACACATAAAAAACGCTAAACATTTATATTACTAGAGTATATGTGGATAAAATGCGTATTTTTTATAGATATTTTCAAAGTAAAAAGATAAAAAAAAAATAGTTTTAATTTATCATTAATGTTTCTTAGAACATATTTTATTATTATTATTTATTAATTCAAATTTAGTAGATTATGTTTTGAAAATTTTAAAAATAATAGAACACTTTTAAGAATGATACAAGTAAACTTCAAAAAATTTCTATGTGTTACAATTGATTTATGATTCGATCGGGATACGATTGAGTTTCAGTCGAATCAATATTAAATTGAATCCTCTTTGAGAGGCATATGATTTGAGTCTCGACCGAGACCAACTCGCTCATGATTGTGTTTAGGTCAAGACTCAACTTCTAGCCCTCTCAGGTTCAATCGAATCCCGATCGAACTCAATTGTAGCATATAAAAATGTATTGAAGGGTTTAATTGTGATATTCTCGAGAGTATTCTATTATTTTTACAATTTTCAGAACATATTTTGTTAAGTTATGGAAAATTTGATAGAAGGAGAAAGCTTTCAAGTTTGTCCAAAACATTAAGATGAAATTTGCAAAACCAAACTTTCAAGAGATTTTTGTTAGATGTGCTCAAATATTATAGGTCAAAGACGTATTTTCTCCCTTAAGAAATGTAATGTGCATGTTTCAGAAAGTTAAAATGCAATTTCTTTAAAAAATAATTTAACTCAACATTTATTATTCAATTAGTTTAACACGTGATAAATTATCTATGTTAAGTAATAATTTGAAGAAGCTTTTTATATGCCATATGATTAGCATAGTTAATAGATGATTAGTTTATATATGATTTAAGTTTACATAAAGATTTTTTAATTATACAAAAGGAGTGTACGTTCCACCATCTGGTATCAGAGCCAGATTGATCGGGTTAGTCTGCAAGTCTAGAAAACTTAGTGACGTGAGATCATTTCGAGTGATTCGAGAAAGACAATGGCTTCCACAAGTAATGGGTCGTTCCAACCTCAGCTTCCCAAGTTTGAAAGGAGAAATTTCGAAATACAAATAAAAGTATTTACATATACAAAAGGAGTGTACATTCCACCATCTGGTATTAGAGCCAGATTGATCGGATTCGTCTGTGAGTCTAGAAAACTTAGCGACGTGAGATCATTTTGGGTGATTCGGGAAAGACAATGGATTCCACAAGTAATGGGTCGTTCCAACATCAACTTCCCAAGTTTGAAAGGATAAATTTCGAGCATTGGATGATCTATATGGAGGTACGTTTTGGGCACCAAGAACTTATGGAGATATTGAGGAGGGATTCACAGAATCGACTAGTATTGTAAGATTTTCATGGGAGGAGCAAAGTATGTTACAGGAGAACCGCAAGAAAGATAGTAAAGTGTTATATTGCATCTTTTAAGCGTTAAATTCGATCATGTTTGAGAAGGTGACGACCAAAAAGACAACAAAAGATGCATGAGAATCTCTTGTAAAGACATACAAAGGTGTTGAGAGAGTTCAGAAGTTTGCTTTCATGTTTTACGTTCGAGGTTTGTCAGATAGAGAGCTCAGAGTCAGTATCTATTTATTTCTCGAGGACATCGACTCTTGTTAACTAATGAAGAGCAATGGTGAGGCAATAATCAATCAAAATATTGTTGAGAAGGTTATTTACTCACTTAACTTGAAGTTTGTGTATATCTTTATTACAATCAAAGAATCCACAAATATATATACTATGATAGTGGATGAGTTTATGGGTTTTCTCCAAGTGCACGAGCAACGATTCAAGGAAAAATTGAGAAAACCCATTGAGGAAGCTTGTAAAGTCAATTGGCGTTGCGAGATGATAAAGAGCGGCAATCCAACTACTCTAATTGGAATAGAGAAAATTGTAAGACTCAAGGTCGTAAAGATCATAAGTCTTGAAAGACAAGAGGTGTGTTCCATATTTAATGTTTCCACCACAATAATTTTAACCATTTCAAGTCGTAGTGTAAGATTTGGTAGGGGTGAGCAAAAAAGACCGGCGGGACTGAATTCCTGACTAAACCGATCCGGGATCGACCCGAATAGCTTGGTACGAGCTTAAGACCGAGATTGAATGAGCAAGTTTTTTCCCTATAGGTTGGGCTCATGTTCGTTTTTTTCTTCCAAAATCCTGACTGGACCGATCCGACTTCCAAGACAGGGGTTGGTTCATGCGTTAGAGAAGACCAAAATTGGAAGCCCAACACTAACATTTATGTTAGAGAAACCCACAAAAAAGAAACTGAGAAGGTTCCTTACAGGTTATGCTAGTTGTATACTCAATACCGGGGGCATTTTGAATTTAATTGAATCATTCGTAGTTGTACATCGATCTACCATCTCTCTCTGTGTATACTACAAAATAAAGTTGAGCAAACATTACTAAATCAAGCCCTAGCCTTGTAATCTCCACAGTGGCAGTAAAATCCAAGGACTATAAACCAATTCAGAAAGGAAAAGGTGGGTTACCCATAAGAGAAGCTTCAAGCAAGTGCCCGACCATGAGGACCTGATCAGTTGGATTAAGAAGGTCGACTTTAAGAATGTCGTTGATTTATCAGATTATTGATGATGATACTGGCTTGATGGTTGAGAAAGTTTGCGTCTTCCTCTGCAACATTAAATATATGGACGTACAGTTCAAGATGTTGTTGTCATTTTCTTGATGGTTTTTCATTGTATTTGGACAAAATTTCGGTCCAAGACCGAGACCGACCCAAGCCAAGCCAAGCAAGACCGACTCATGCATTTTTTTTTTGTTGAAGAAATCGATCTCGGTCCTTCAGAAGTCAGGTCCAAAATTTCGGTCTCAGTCTTGCCAAAAAGACTGGCTCGTCCCGCCCAAGCTCACCCCTAGGATTTGGAAAAGGGAAGGTAAGACTCATCATGTTAAAATTGCAATAATGTTTGATAGCAACGACAAGATGGAGGAAACCTTGTTACTTGTGTGTGATGTTGTAGTGGAAGACCAGAATAATGTTTGTTTTTCGACACTGGGTGTAATAATCATACGTGTGCCCATAAAGAATTATAGATGAGTTTATTAAATCAGAAGTTAAATTCGGGAACAATACACGAATTTATGTCACGGGAAGAGGGAACATTCTCATCAACGGAAGAGATGGGTCCAAACAATGTATTGCAGTCGTGTATTATGTTCCAAGGCTCCACTAGAACCTTCAATGTATGGGACAACTGTCTGAACGATGGCATGATATAGAGAGGTGTGTATCATTAAAATAATCGTCATCACTTGATTGTGAAAATGTGCCTAAATCGTCTTTTTTCTTTGCAAATCAAATACGTTACTTCTTGTTGAAGTTCCTCCATATAAATGTATTCGTGGTTTGGTCATGTGAATTTTCATAGCCTATAGTTATTAACTCAAAGAAGATGGTGTCTAACTTACGTAAGATATTTTCTCTGAATAATGTGTGTGAGACATGTGTTATCGGGAAGAATTGCATAACATCATTTTCATCATGCCAATCATGGAGTGAGAGAAATTTATTGGAGTTGATTCACTATGACCTAAGTGGTCCATTGGAGGTACCTTCTAATTTAGGGTATAAGTATTTCCTGACTTTCACCAATAATTTCATCCGAAAAACTTGAGTTTACTTCTTGAAGCACATGTGAGAGGCAATTCATATTTTAAGGAATTTGAAGTCTATGCTGAGAGACAGAGTGGGCACAGAGTAAAGACTCAGCGGACAAATCAAGGCACCAAGTGTCTGGTGGGTAATGGGTTATTTAAAAAAATCATGCATTAAACACTAGTTGACAGTGAGGTATACTCCTCAACAAAATGGTGTTGTTGAGAGAAATAATTGAATTATTATGGATATAATATGTTGCATGGTAGGAACCAAGAATATGCTAAAGCAGTTTGGGCGAAGGCAGTTGCGTGTGTAGTTCATGTACTGAACAAATTTCTGTCAAAAGGATTCCAAATGAAGACTCCTTATGAGGTGTGGACAAGTCACATTTCGTCTACATTTACGAGTGTTCAATTGTATATCGTATGCACGTGTACCTAAAGACCTTAGAAGAAAAAAAAACTTAACAATAAGAGACAAAAGTGTATTTTATTATCTATAGTAATGCAACTTATGAGTTACCAATTGTTTGATCCAGTGACAGAGGAAGTGATTATTAGCATAAATGTCACCTTTGACAAGGTGAACAGATTGAAGGGTTGATGGAAATAAGCCGTTTGATTACTTTTCGGTAAAGGAGGAAGAAGTTGCTCCAGTCTCTTCAAAACTATCACATGAGTTCATTATTTAAACAAGCTCCAAGCATCTTATTGGCAACCTCAACTTACTCAAAGACAACGATACTTGCCAAATCGTTTATTTTTTTGCCATCACTTGCCAAATCGTTTGCAAGACTATGTTGTGTACAAAACACAAATGCATAAGATGAGGAAATTATAAATTTGGCCTTATTTACTCATAGTGATCCACAAACATATGTTGAAACCCCATAAGATGAGATGTGGGTTCGGGCTATGTATGATGAGATTTGTTCAATTGAGAAGAATAACACGTTGGAGTTGATGTCTTTTTCAGAAGGGAGGAAACAAATTTGTCTAAAGTGGGAGTACAAGACCAAGTACAATCCTAGTGAAGATATTGACAAGATGAAGGCTCATCTAGTGGTCAAAGGCTACAAGCAAAAAACAAGGATTAACTATGAGGTGTTTGTACCAGTTGCTTAGTCGGTCACTATCAAGATGATTATTGGTCTTGTTGCAAAAAAGAAATTGGAGAATACACCAAATGGATGTCAAGTCTGTATTTCTAAATGACGTAATTGAGAGGACGTATATGTGGACTAACCAGAAGGTTATGTCAGACGAGCACATGAAGAAAAGCTCTACAAGGTGAAAAACGTTTTGTACGACTTTAATGAAGCACCAAGATCATGGTACACCACAATCGACAAGTACTTTTAGTGTCACAAATTCACTAAATGTCATTTCGAGCATACGTTGTATATGAAGGTTACTGAAGAGAATGAAATATTCATTGTGTGTTTATATGTTGATGACTTCATTTTTAGTATTTATAGTCGTGAGATGATTCAAGACTTAAGAGAGGTCATAGTTCAACAATTCGAGATGACAGACATGAGGATTATGTCATATTTATTTGGGTCTTGAAGTTATTCAAATAAATGAGGGTATCTTTATCACTCGGAAGATGTATGCAAATGTTATTTTTGATAAGTTCTCGATTCGTACTCCGATGGAAGAAAAGTTGAGGTTAACAAAAGAAGGAAATGATGCTTAAGTGAATTTGACCTATTATAAGAGATTAGTAGTTTGTATAAGGTATTTGGCTTCTATTAGACCACATATTCTGTATACTATATTAGATTATCAAGATGTTCATGGAATCTCCATGACAATCTCATTTGTCAAAGAACTTTATCTTTCATGGATGTTGACATTAACTATCACTTCATCAAGGTTTTGATGAAGAATGACGAAACTGTGCTAGAATGTTGTAAAACCAATGAACAAGTAGATTACATATTCGAAGTTTTTTAAAAAGTAACCACTGTGCAAAAAATATTAAAAAAAGTAACTATACTGAAAAATTATTTAGCAAAATGTATATAAGCGCTAATAGGGGTAGCGTTTTTTAGCGTTTTTCACAAAACGCTACTAGGGGTAGCATTTTTCATAAAACGCTACTTGGGGTAGCGTTTTTATGAATTTCGCTACCCCTAGTGGCGTTTATTTTTTATTTTTTTACGTTTTTTTGATGATTAGATGTTTAATTAAAAATAAAATTATGTATTTATTAAAAAAAAATATAGTAAGTATATATTTTAATTGCGATTCAAATGATGCAAAAAAAAAATTTAATTTGGATTTACGGATTGACTGTAGGCTCTGGCGTAAGTTGAAATATGAAAATTTGACTTAAAAAAATATAACTCATACCTTGTAAGTCCAAACTGACCACGGTGAACGTCATTTATGTCGTAATTCAATTACTACCTAGAGTAATTTTTTTGATTAGAAATACAGTGATTTTGTAACATAACATCGTTTGTCTTAAAATTTGACAGAAATAATTAAATGTATTAGGTAAGAAATTAAATTATGTACTTACTCTAAAACAAATCAAAAAAATTAAAGTGCGTAGATAATTTAATTACGAATTAAATGACGCTAACTAGACGTTAATGTTTTACTTTTAGTCTGACTGTATAATATGATATAATACGAAATTCATAAAAACGCCACTAGGGGTAGCGAAATTCATAAAAACGCTACCCCAAGTAGCATTTTATGAAAAATGCTACTCTTAGTGGCGTTTGTGAAAAATTCTACTCAAAGTAGCGCACGTTATAAAAAACGTTATACCCAATAGCGATTATATACATTTTGCTAAATATTTTTTCAGTATATTTACTTTTTCAATTTTTTTTTGCACTGTGCCTACTTTTAAAAAAAAATCTACATATTCACGAAGTCAGTGAATAATGTTGGACATGATCAAATTTAATGAGGTTGATTTAAGGAAGCATATTAGAAAATCATTAAACTCAACCTCTATTATTCAATTAGCTACAATAATGCATGATATATTATTTATGTTAAGTTATACTTTAAAAATATTTTTTGTTATATCATATAATTAACATAATCAATAAATGATGAGTTTCTATAAAATTTAAATATATATAAAATCTTTATAAACATTTTAAAAATAAAACTCAACTATAAATAAAGTATTTACGTATCAACACAATCGAATGAACTTATCTATCAACATATATTTTCTTACTGATTATTATTAGACGTGGTCTAGTATCTTATCAAACCTGCACATTTTTTAGCAAAAACTTGTGATTTAGTTTTTAATGCAGCAAGCCGGGGGGAGACAATTCTTAGTACTTGATAGCAAAAATAAAGCAGTTGCTTTAGTAGCACGGGTTGCAATGAAGATGAAGTGTCTAAATCATATTTATCCTCGTCTAAGCCAAATACTTTCTTGTACTGTTTTCCTTGGCATGATTAGACCATCCTGGACTTGAAACAGTGGCCTAGGCCATGAAGTGTTAATTCCACGCGTCTAACCAAAAAAATTCTTTCTTCGGCCAAATTGATCGGGTCTAGGGGAGACGAAAGGTTTTAAGTAGTCGATCCAACATAACAACTAAAAAAAAGGTTAATATATTCAATTGTCACACATGTTTGATCAATGTGACTAATTGGTTAATCATCTTGTTTTGTGTGATTAAATGGTCACTTATCTTTAAGCATGTGTCTATTTGGTCCCTCCGTCCCTCCAATGTCAACTTTATCCATTTTTTTGACATGTGTTAACCACATGACACTTTTTTGTTTATTTTATGAAATATTGAATGATTTTTCTGCCCTCCCATTACTTTCATTAACCTCCCCCTATTGGAGTTGTTGTTCTTCTTCAAATTGTGAAGGAAATGGAGGTGATTCTTCAACTTAATCTAATGACATCAACAACCAAATCAGTATTTCATAATCCAATTTAACCAAAATTGGGAGTAACACTTATTTAACTAAAGAACATATACCATTAAGAACCCCTACATCTACTTGTTGAAGAGTTGTTAGATATTCGATAATCCAAAACCACTTAAGGGTTGTTTCGGCATAATTTAGAGCCTCCATATCATAAGACAAAACTTCCACACTAGGGTATGACCATTAATTGCATCACCAGTAAATGAAGAAGAAGACACAATTTCAGTTCCCATTTTCAATTCTGTGGGCAAAATCGTAGCAAGGAGACCTCAAAAATTGATATTTTGAAGAGATTTTTGCGGCACAGGACGATTTCAGAGTTAAACAACTCCAACAATTTATGAAGAAAAGAGGAGATCAGTGGGATGTTGTTTTCCGTGTTGATTAATGATCGTAAAATGAGGGTTTAGCGACCGGAAAAGCGATGGAAACATTTATGAGTTTGTAGCTAAATAAGAGAACGAAAATGAATTACCTTTTACAGTGGCAAATGCTCATAAATCTGTTTCTTCAGTTCCCTACTTCGTTTCAGAATGGAATGGAAAAGATTTAAAAGATATATGGGGAAAAAGAAAATGAGATTTTGTGCGCAAGCCCACATCAACGTCGACCATACCATAAGATGTGGAGTTCCTTCAGCATCTTCATCTTGGAAGAGTTTCTCAACATTGAAAAAATGACATTTTGAGGAGTTCAGCTGCCATTCTTATCACGTGCAATACATATGAAAAAATTAACAGAGAAATGCATATGTGAATAGTAAAAATAACCAAATAAACACATGGTCAAACTTATGTAACCATTCTGGACAATTTATAACCAATTAATCACATAAACAAATATAAGTAACCATTGAGTATATTAACCCAAAAAAACATCGTGAATTTCTTTGTACTTCCAAGTTCAGAGTACCATTTGTACAAATAAAAATCCCCATATGAATTTCATAATTATTAGAATTAAATATAAACAGAGAAAGTAAAACTACTTGACGTTGCATTTAAACACCATTCTATTTAAAAATATAAATAAATTAAAATGCATTTCATAATAATTTTATTAACCCGACGAGTCGTTATTCATTAATCATGATTCCCTAGAATATATCGTTCATTTGAACAGTTCCCTAAAATATAAATAGAACAATGAGAGAGAGAGAGCATTGGGGAAGCAACATACACAAGTGTTGTTGTCTTCCCCAACTACAAGTAGAAGGAAATTACCAACAAAGCGCTAAAATACACTATTTCTAGTTGATTGGTGATGAAAAAGTGAGATTATGTCAAAAGAAGGGAGAAAAAACGATAACAGCATGCCGTATTATTTATTATACGAGTAGATACTGGGACAGCACTGAAGCACCGACAAGCCCGACCAAACTTGTCAAAGCAATCAAATCTGCTATAACATTCATCGGCCATGACAATAAGTAGATGTTGTGATCTGCGCTTTCTCCTCTAAAACCCCGTAGGATCATGGCCTGACAACAAAAAACAACAGAGCAGATGAAGGACTCTAATCAACCAAAATTGCATGCTTTGTAGTAGCAGTTGTGTGATGATGGCAAAGCGGAAATTTAAATGTCATAATGAGATGCAAACCTGAGAGATCTGCTCGGCATGGGTAAATACATTTTTGAATATTCGTCGGATGTAGGTAACAAACACTGCAGAAGAAACACCAAAAGAATGCATAAACAGATGATAAAACGATCAAACCAAGAGAAGATCTTACTCCCTAGACATTAACTTGCAATCAGATACGGTTCTAGTTACGTACCATCAATTGTCTCCATCATCGTCAGCTGCTGCCAATTTATCCTGCGTGACACAATCCCTAGGGCAACATTTCGCACCTACACATTACAAAGATACGTCTTCATTGCAGCAATTTATCAACTCTTTATCGGATGTGTTCTTGATAAGAGTATTGCGTTGAATTATTGTGTCCTCACCTCATCAAAAACCAAATTGATGAACCTTAAGGACAGCAGAAGGGTAAGAATAATTTCAGCAACCGGTACACCAATACACATCAAAGGCCTTAAATACCACCGCAACGCAAAGGCCAGCTGTTCAGGTGCTGTGGTTGTCAAGCAAAGGCTTGCACTTTGGAAGATCTGCAAAATCAGGAATGAAGGAGACATAATTCAGATAAACCAGGAATCTTTACTTTATAACACTATTCTGTTTTATCTTATTAGAGTTATCGAACAGTAATCATGTTATTTCTCAAGGAAGAAGAAGAAGCTGAAATACAGTGAATGTCAAACATGCTGCTGTGCTAGCTACGGACAAGCCCTTCCTTGTAAATTGTAGTGGTCCCAGCTTCCAGATTAGGTAGGAGTAACCTTGGAGAGATGCAGGAAGATGTGGTATTCCTGTCATCGCTGATGGCACGGTTCTTGGCTGGACAAGAGGAGGCGCACCGTCTGCTCCCAAACCCAACATCAGAAAGAGAATCCCTGAGAGCAACGACACTCTTGCCAATTGATCCTACAAGGAACTCGACTGGAGTTAAGCAGAAACTCAAACTTGGCTCAAGGTGGAAGTATCACACACGTCAATCTCTCAACTAACCATCCAAAGGCGCCTCGGAAGTGTCCATATTGAAAGAAGAGACAAGTATATTACTAATCCAAAACGCATCACAACAGTGGACCTAGCTGGTAAAATAACAAGTGCCAAAAGCCATACCTGCAGCAAAAAAAAAATATGTTCGTCATCAAAAGGCAAGAAGCAGCAGCAGCAGAGCCCCTCTGTATTTTATAATCTCTTTGAAGATATAAATGTTGATATTTTCTGGGAACTTCTAACAATATCAAGTGCTATTTCTATTTTGTCATTTCTAATTTCGGTAGTTTTAGCAAAGTGTCATTTATTATCATTAAAAAGAGATAGCCACTAAGCTGTTGCGAGCAACAGTTACAGTAATACCAAATTGATGTAAAAATGGTGATTGCTGGTCAGTTAACTATGATCGCACATAAAACACCTCCGAGCATTTGATAATCCATTAAAGAGATGGATGCAACTGCTATGTAAGACTCATCAGAGATGAATGATGGTGAATAGAAGGGGAAATGTAGCCTTTTCACCATCTGAAGGTACAATTTTCTCAAAGTTCCCAAATCGTGCAAGAGTGCAAAAATAGCTGCTTGGCTACTTTATCAGTTTTAGAATTTTCTAAATATAGTGAGCTTTAAAAAAAAACAATGTTAAAAGCAATTCCAAATACTAAAAATTATTAAGAACAGAAAATATGACATACTTACTTCCGAAGGAACTCCTGTTAATTTGTGTAGAGTAGTTTTTACAAAACAATAGTGTGATCTGGAGGTCTTTTTTTCATTGGGTAATCCAGGACATATATAGGGACTGACACTGACCAGGGATATCGACCAAGAGAGGAGGGAGGTTTACAAGGGTGACATAATGAGTTAAAGTCCTAACCAACCAGGTTGAAAGTAAAAACATTAATAAAAACTTAAGAGAAATTGTTTTCAGTAATTTCATCTTAGAGCTTGAAAGGCTATTTTCAAAAGAAAAGAAATATAGTGTCGGTACTTTCCTCTAAAGAACCATCTTACTAGAGTCCATTTATATGCGGTTAGGCATAACAGAAGGGTGAGTATCATCAACCTATAATAAGAAGGTCAAAGTTGCCTGCAAATCTAATGACTAATCACATCGATTAGAAGTATTGTTGGCAAGTGAATTACTCCATGAAAATCCCGATGATGATCTAGCCATACATAATGTTTTACATGCACAGCGAGCTCTACCCGATCGATGTCAATTTCAAAGGTCTCAATATATGGCAGATAATTGACAATTTGGTTTACAGTACTAATCCATAAGAATAAACCATCAAACCGTTCACGTCTATTGCATAAACATCCACCATCCTCAACTAAACAGATACTTAAGCTACAACTCTGGCCAATAATCTTTTTGAGATACAGGAATTTAAAAAATATACGTCTCTTGTTGTTGCTGACCAATTTGTAATTAATTGTAAGACACAGACATTAACTTTGTACAATTGACAACTGATTTAAAGAAATCCGTTCAAAATAAATACAGACCAAACCAATTTAGGAAACCCAAATTCTATTTAACTTACCAATTTGATTCTGGGGTCGACTGAATGCAAAAATGTGGCAGGAGACGGCACATACTGGCAAATGGGACTGGCGGTGGCATTAGAGATCAATCGCAGCACCTTTTCGGCACCAATATCAATTTTCGGTAGTCGGTTCTTCCAGTTCTCAGCCTCACCATTACCGCTGATGGAGTACCTGATGCTGAAGTCGCTCCGAAGAGATAATTTTAGGGTTTGCCTTGGCAAAGGGGGTTTTCTAGGGTTTCGGAGAATGTAAGCCGAATTGGAGTGGATTAGTGGCTTAAGATTGAGGCTTTGGGAGAGGTAAGCGACAGTTACAGTTCGGAAGGAGCAACTGGTGGCGTTCATGGATGGGGAGCAGAAAGTTTAGAGCTTGAAGATGTGCTGACGCCACGGAGAAGAGAGGAAATGGCGGGAATTTACTGATACCACGAACTGAATTCATTTTTTTTAAAGAAAAGTATGAAATTGCACCTTATTTTTTTTCAGGGTTAATTAACTGAAACGTTACACATGTTTGCGCAAGTGATTAATATGTTATAACTTGTGCATGATGGTTACACATGTTTCAGCACGTGACTAAATGGTCATTTTTACTGTTCATCGTTAAAAATCACCGTTAAATCACTATTTGAATACATAAAATGACCAAATTACATTTACCTTCATTAATTAAGTACAGTTAAAAGGAAAAAGAAGATGAAAACCCTTCTTCATCCTCTAGATGAACAAAGTTCCTTAGCTCATTCCTTCATGAACCGATCGACACCATGACTTTAATTTGGTCATTAAGAGACAATGGGTCGTGAATGGAGGTTCCATGATTCTATGGTTGCTCCAATTTTTAGGTAATTGCAAGCATTTTGAGTATTTTGTCCCAATTTTTTCTTCGATTGTGAAAATACTCTAATTTTGGTAAGAACCCTAATAAGGAAGATCTCAAAATTGGAAAACAGACAGAAGTGGGAGTGGAAGAGATGCACCGGATCGAGGATTTCGATGAGAATAAGATGTTTTGATGTATTTGTTGTTGAATTTGAATTTGTTGTTGAATATTTTGTTGAGATGGGTTTCAGTTCTTCAGATTCTGGGTTTTAGTTTTGCAGATCCTGGGTTTCATTACATAGTATCTAAATTAAAGAATTCATTCTAACGTGAAATTTGATTAAATGGTTACATATGTTATCCTAAAATGTGATTAAATTGTTACGTATGTTCCTTGTAATGTGATTAAATGATTACGTATGTTCCTTGTAATGTGATTAAATGATTACGTATGTTTTCTTAAAATGTGATTAATACGTTAAAATTGAGCATTATTACTGAGGTTAAAAAAGAGTAGTGTTGATCCCTGAAAATTACTGCAGATTGGGATTGGAAGCTAGAGTAACTCCTCCATCTGCCATTGTTGAAGAGTTTCAATTGCTGTAGATTGAGATTGGAAGCTAGAGATGGAATCGGTGTCGGAGATGGAATCAGTGTCTTTCCTCTTCATTTTACGAACAACACCATTTCTCATGTGGGCGCCGTAAACCTTTGTCTCGAGCTCCAGCAACAAGACGAAGTCATATTCAATTCAATTTCAATTTGTTTAGATTGGATATACAAAATGAATTGTAAACTGTAGTTATTAATACAGTGATGTGTTTCAGCAACATTATGCTTATTTTTTTTTTCAACTTTTGGTTATGTATGATGAAATTTGAGCAAACAGCAAAATGAACTTCGATTTGTGATAACTGAATTTGTTGTTGAATATTTTGTTGAAATGAGTTTTCAGTTCTGATGTTCTTCAGATCCTGGGTTTCAGTTCTTCAAATCCTGGAATTCATTGAATAGTATCTAAATTAAAGAGTTCATTCTAATATGAAATTTGATTAAATGGTTACATATGTTATCCTAGAATGTGATTAAATGGTTACGTATGTTCCTTGTCATGTGATTAAATGGTTACATATGTTATCCTAGAATGTGATTAAATGGTTATGTATGTTCCTTATAATGTGATTAAATGGTTACGTATGTTTTCTTAAAATGTAATTAATACATTAAAATTGAGCATTATTACTGAGTAGGTTAAAAAAGTAGTGTTGATCCCTGGAAAACTAAGGACTGCTTTCCATATTATGGTCCAGTGCAGCACTTCATTTCACTCTTCCAGGTTCCCACCCAATGACAACAAGAAAAACTAATGATGTCTAACGCATTTTGCATTCAAATAGAAAGAAATAAAATACATAAAGCAGTTCAACATAAACCAATTTGGTCTGGTTCATTCATTCCTCCTCCTACTTGGCCTGAAGGTGAGATGCTATGAAGTCCACCGCAGAGGTTCTTTGCCCATGTCAAAGTGTCTCATCGTAAAATTCTCGAAAATGTTCCCTTGTTCTTAAGGAACCCGGAGCAACTCTCATTTCCATCTTCTTGGGTGGGTCTATCTTCACCCTATGTTATAATCCTACTCCATACAACCTCTTTCCTAAACAAAAGTAATTACCATAAATTCTCTACTCACAACACGCAATGAGGTTAGATGGCCAATGCCCTGAATGGGAGGAAACGACATCGGCTTCACTGATCCATAACCAGAAAAATGCCGAGCCTGCCAAGATTAACAGACAAAGGTCAAAGTAGAATCATACGAAACAATACGAAACTTAGAGAAAGATACACACTCCCTAAGAATGTTAGGAACCATCATATAAATTGGGAGGTGGCATTTATACACATATTCTCCTAACAGAAAAGAGATTTTTACATTGATATTCAAACCTAATCTGGTGAATGGTGTCATCGTCTTTAACATTTGAGAGAAGCTCCCTGTGTTCGTCGTCTGATACTCTAACGTATGATCCTTGCTCTAAACTATATATTTGTAAGTGGGCTACAAATAAGCAAAGCTATGAAAGATGCGCAAATTCAATATTTGAGGAAATAGCTGCAACACAACTTCGAGGAATTCCCAACTTCAAGAGACGATTCAGTCGAGACTGCGACGATTGGAGCTTATTCCAGGTGCAAGTTCATACTATATACTGATGTGCAGTGAGCAGTAATAAAAAAAAATCATTTCATATCTCCACAATGGTCATCTCTCTAACCCGCATTCAACAACCGCGTGACCCAAAAAGAATAATCACACTCAAAAAACTTATAACAGAGAGAAGCAGCAATGCACTCGCAAGAAAGGGGGAAAAACTTCATTTCCAGAAATTTGGGAGTTGATGAATCTTCGAAATTTGAGAAGGTTGCATATGCGTGAGATCGATTACTTAAACCGAGTAGCACATTCAGCAACTCCACCACAACAGCATCGAGGGCTGCCTCAATTTCAACACCAGATTTTGTCGAAGGCTCTTCCACTGTAACTGAATCAGCCAAATTCTCCATTTCCTTGATATGATGAGAAACCAAAGGGGTGGTATCTTCCTCAGCTCCTATATTGTTCTCTCCTTAGCTCCTATGAACCTGCAAGAAGGGGATCGCAACAGAGGGGGTGTCTCTCGGTCCCTCTTCGATGCTGAAATGAGTATACTTGTGTATGAACTCAAAACATAATGAACGTATTGAAAA
The DNA here is from genome assembly GCA_946814005.1 of Chamaenerion angustifolium. Classification (NCBI taxonomy): domain Eukaryota; kingdom Viridiplantae; phylum Streptophyta; class Magnoliopsida; order Myrtales; family Onagraceae; genus Chamaenerion; species Chamaenerion angustifolium. The sequence goes on from OX328270.1 coordinate 7,596,947, forward strand.
GTAGAAGTATTTATAGAAACCGTTATAGGCAACAAAATATCTTAGTGAATATTGTGCTGGTGAAGATTAAGATAGCAGATATTACGGTTAAGGCGTAATATTGCAGTTACCGTATGTAATCTTTAGAGAATATGTGTTCGATATACGCGGGATATCGTGGCCATATCTTTAGTGACGGTTGGTGGGACCAGAAATGAGAGGTTAGACTCTCTTGGCGAGCATTCCTATGGCGAGCAGTGAGGCTGTGACCTTGGTTATTGGCGACCTATATGGAGCTTTGGCGTCCACTTTGGCTTGGGTTCGATACAGATGCGCTTTATGAAGGCCAGATCAACCCTAATGTGGGCTGACCCGGTCTGGATGATATGGGTTTTACCCCCTTTCCCATATTGGGCCGTCACTATCAATACCCAACATTTGGGAGAACTCTTTCTGTCTCGTGGACTCGCCTTCATCTTCCGGGAGGATTCCTTCTTTCAAGAAGTTCTGGAATGGAGTCATCCATGTTGCCTGCCCTTGAATGTTCAAGACTTCTGCTCGGTTGTCGAAAACTGAATATAGAGCTTGTTCCAAAAATTGCACATCTGGAATTCTTGTTCCTCCGAACGCCAGCTTTCTTAAGAAGTCTGCCAGTTGGTTTTCTTGGCGAGGAATAGACTCAATCGCGAAAGTTGGAATTTCGGCGATGAGTTTTTTAGCTATATCGAGGTACTTCTTCATTTTTCCCCTTTTGCTTCATTAGTGCCATTAAATTGATTGACAATTAGCTCAGATTCGCTTTTTTCCATGAGTAATGTTATGCCCATTCCTTTAGCAAGTCGGAGTCCAGTGATAAGTGCTTCATATTCGGCCTCGTTGTTCGTCGCCTTAAAAGTAAGAGTGATTGCATACTTTAAAGGCTCGCTCTCAGGAGGGATGAGAATCAATCCTGCCCCGAGCCTTTTCTTGAAGAAGATCCATCTGTATAGAGTTCCCAGCCTTGGCTTGTATCTGCTGATGGACTTGGCCGATTTTCTGCTTCTGTTAGACCATTACCTGTGCTTTCCACTATGAAATCTGCCAACGCTTGACCCTTGATGGTCGTTTTCGGCGCAAATTTGATCTTGAATTCGTTGAGCTCGATCGCCCATTTAACCATCCTTCCTGAAGAGTCTGGCTTCAGCAGGAAGCGTTTGAGAGGCTGGTTGGTGAGGACTGTAATGGTGTGCGCATGGAAGTATGGTCTTAACTTTCGAGCAGCAATAACTAAGGCATAGAGATATTTCTCAATCATGACATATTTTTTTCCAGATGAATTAAACATCTTGCTAACAAAATACACTGGACTCTGCACACTTTCTTCTTCTCTTATTAAGATGGCACTAGCTGCAACCTCGCTAATGCTTAGATAAAGGAAGAGCTGCTCGCCAGGAATAGGTTTCGCCAAAGCGGGGAGTGTTTGAATGTGCTACTTTAAGGATTGGAAGGCAGTCTCGTACTTCGGCGTCCACTCGAACTTACGGTTGGCCATGTGAGTCTTGAAGAACAGAAGTGACTTGTCGCATGCCCTGGAAAGGAAGCGATTGAGTGCGGCCACGCGACCATTCAGACATTGGACCTTCTTATGGCAAGTTGGTGACTAGATCTCCTCGATGGCTTTGAGTTTTTCCGGGTTTGCCTCAATTCCGCGTTCGCTTACCATAAATCCCAGAAATTTGTCGGACTAACTCCGAAGGAACATTTTGCTGGGTTCAGGCGAACACTGTTCCTCCTCATGCACTCGAATGCTTCTCGAAGGTCTTCTGTGTGAGGACTTCCCTTTATTGTTTTGACGAGTGTGTCGTCCACATAAGCTTCCATGTTACGCCCCAGCATGTCTTGAAACATGTGATTTACCATTCGCTGATATGTCGCCCCGACATTGATTAGACCGAAGAGCATCACTTTGTAGCAAAGTATATCTTCATCTGCATAGAAGGATGTATGGTCTTCATCGTCTGGGTGCATCCGAATCTGATTGTAGCCTGAATAGGCTTCTATGAAGCTCAACATTTCATGACCAGAGGTTGCGTCGACCAGCTGATCAATTCGAGAAAGAGGATATGAATCCTTCGGGGAAGCTCTGTTCAGGTCGCGGAAGTCGACGCACATTCTCCACTTGCCGTTTGATTTTTTTGACAAGAACTAGGTTGGCGACCCAGCTCTGAAATCTCACCTCCCTTACAAAGTCGGCTTCGATAAGCCTGCCTACCTCCTGCCTGATCGCCAAACGCTTGTTTGATCCAAATGACCTTCTTTTCTGAGCAATCGGCTTTATCGAGGGATCTATCCTTAGCTCATGAGAAATGATGTCGGTGTTGATGCCAGGCATGTCGCTTGGCTTCCATGCGAAAAGTTCCTTGAATTCCTGCAAGAAGGCAGTCATGGCGTTTATCTGGTCGTCGTTCAAGGTGGTCCCAATGCGCACCTTCTTTTCTGGACCATCGATTTTGACCTTTGCTAATTCCTACGTTGGCGCTGGTCGAGCCTGGTCCTCACGCGGGTCAGCCTCTGTCTCGATGGCGAGGGTTTCCCTTTGGTCATTCCTGCGAAGGCAGTTCACATAGCATTGCTATGAGGAGGGCTGATCGCCAAGAACTTCTTCGATCCCATTTGGCGTGGGGAACTTCATATTTTGGTGGAATGTGGATGCCACAATCTTATGAGGATTTATTGTAGTCCTCCCCAGGATGGCGTTGTACGATGTAGGAGAGTCGACCACTAGGAATGTGACCGACACCTTTATGCTCTTACATCCTTCGCCCAGAATTACCGACAGGGTTATGGCTCCCAGCGGATAAGTTGTTCTCCCAGCAAAACCGATTAGGGAAAATCGAGTCGTTTAAGGTCACGCTTGGATTTGCCCATCTTTTCAAAGGCGTCCAAAAATAGGATATCTGTCGAGCTGCCTCCGTCGATCAGAATTCTCTTCATATCACAACCGTCGACTTCACCTGTAATAACCAGCGCATCATTATGCGGGGGTGGGTGGGGTGGGTGGGGGGGGGGGGGTGACATGTGCCAGGTCATCTTTGGAGAATGAGATGACAATGTCTTCTTCAAGTCGATGTCGCTTTCCCAACTGGACAGCTGTAGAAATCTGAGTTGCATAGACCTCCCTTGCATGCGACCCCTCACCTCTGACACCAAACCCTCCAGCAGTTAGGTTGATCACCCTCCTACTCTGGGATGGGCCAGATTGCTCGGGCGGAGCTGGCGAGTGGTTTCTACGTGGTGGCGTTCGACTCCTGTCTCGTCTAGCCACAAACTCTTTCAACATTCCTCTCTGTATCAGCTTTTCGATGTCGCGCTTGAGGATGCAGCAATCATCGGTCTTATGGCCCTTGCACTTATTATATCTGCAATAGCTCTCGGAGTCTTTCCGCATATGCTTAGCACTTTTGCGGGGCATTGGTGGCCTTACCAGAGACCTTCTTTTCATCTCGACTAGTACCGCCGAGATCTGCCTGTTTAAAGGCGTGAAATACTCAGGGACCTCTGGATGTCTAGGTCCTGGGTTTTCTATTCTGGGCTTGATGTCTCGACCCTTATTATCCTTCTTGTCCTTCCTACCATCGCGTCGGGGCTCAGGAACCATACTTAGCGAGGTTGTCAGGAAATTGGCTTCGGTATTCGCCCTCTCAAGGTCTATAAAACCTTTCGCCCTTACTGCCAGCTCTTCCATCGTCTCTATCTCATGCACGTGGTAGCTGTTGTGCAGTTTCCTCGAGGGTTTCTTGGCCACATCGATTCCTCGGTAAAAAGCTCGAATTATCTCCCCATCTGTGACCCGACTATCTATTTCTGTGACGTTTTTATGAAAACGCCCGTAGAAGTCGGTCAGTGATTCTCCTGGTTGTTGCTTGACTGCATCCAAGGCGACCACAATTTTAAGGAGTTGGCGCTCGCCCATGTATCGTTCCAGGAATTTACGTTTGAGCTCAGACCAGGTCCCTATCGATCCTGCAGGGAGGCCGAAGAATCAAGACGACGCCGAGCCCGAAAGGGTCGACAAAAATAACATGGCTAAGTGATTTAGATCGGTCGACTTGCCCAACAGAGAGACTTCATGCTTATTGACATGTATGATGGGATTGCCTCCACCACTGTACTCAGGGATGACCCTAGCGACGGCATCCTTCGGGTTCTTGATGGTGACCAGGTCAGTGGTGAAGGGATGAGTTGATCGCTCCCGAAAAGGAGGCATGACGGTCCCACGCCGTTCCTGCATCCTTTTACTGATAAGCTTCTCAACTTGGTCAAGAGTGCACTGGTTCTACTGTCCTCCATTTGGTATGGAACTTGATGGATTGACAGAGTCGCTAGCTTCTGGCGCCTCAGTGGAAGCCGGAGGCAAGGACTGGTGTCCCTAACTCATCTCTTGATCTTCTTAAGGGGCTGTGGTGCTTGGATTTCCAGTTTCTGCTTGTATGGGCCCCGCGGGGTGAGGATTTTCCTGAGGAGCAGGGGCTTGTCTGCGAGCCTACCCTAAGATGGTCTCCAAGAGGCTACCCCAGCCACATGGACGGTTTGCGGTGATGGGGTCTCCGTGGCATTTGGAACAGGGGCTAGTCTGGAATTGCCGACATGTTCGCGTGCCGGCCCCGGGGGGACGGCATTAGGGACTGCTTGGCTAGCAGGTTCTTGGGGGAGCGGTGAATCGGCGGCGGAATCAGAGTTGTCTGAGGATTGCTCATTGGCCTAGTTCTAGCGATTGCTTTTGGATCGAGTTTGCATGACTGTTTACTCGGTTCCCACAGACGGCGCCAAATGTTGGGTTTGAATCTCCCAGGTGCTGACTTGGCAAATGATTAAATGCCAAAGGATGAACGAATATTGCTCTCGCCTTAGCTCCTATGAACCTGCAAGAAGGGGATCTCAACAGAAGGGGTGTCTCTGGGTCCCTCTCCGATGCTGAAATGAGTATAATGTGTGTATGAACTCAAAATGTAATGAACATATTGAAAAGCATAGGTATTTATAGAGTGAAGAGACCAAACCGTTATAGGCAACAAAACATCTTAGTGAAAATTGTGTTGGTGAAGATTAAGATAGCAGATATTACGGTTAGGGCGTAATATTGCAGTTACCGTATGTAATCTTTAGAGAATATGTGTCTGATATACGCGAGATATCGTGGCCATATCTTTAGTGACGGTTGGTGGGACTATAGATGAGAGGTTAGACTCTCTTGGCGAGCACTCCTATGGTAAGCAGTAGGAGGTTGTGACCTTGGTTATTGGCGACCTATATGGAGCTTTGGCGTCCATTTTGGCTTGGGTTCGATACATGACCGCTTTATGAGGGTCAGATCAACCCTAATGTGGGCCGACACGGTCTGGATGATATGGATTTTACCCCCTGCAAAGATATTGGGCCTCTAAGGCATTTCCCATATTGGGCCGTCACTATCAATACCCAACAGATTGAGTTATCATCGAGATTTTCTAATTGATGAAGATAGTCAGTGGCTACTTCAGGGATGGAAAGGGAGAATTATCTATGCCTTGTCTTGTTGGAAACCTACATAAGAAATGTAGATTTCTTGGATGGCAAGGAAGGGCATGTTCTATTTAGAAATAGAAGCATATCGCTACACTTTCGTTACTATCCTAGCCACCTTTAAATGACTTACTCTGCGGTTTAATGACCTCTAATTATGTTATGTTTTGATGAAAGCCTTGCAGGAATGGAGTGCTTGCAGGAATGGAGTGCCCCGAGTAGATGGCTAATTATATAGTAACTTACTGAACAAGTGATGTGTGTAGAGATATCGACATGCGTATTGTTTTAATTTAGCTTGAAGTCGTCAATCTTACTTTATGAAGTTAGGTTTGGAGAACGGTGTTTCTGCTTTCGACATCTTATTCTTCTTTATGAATATTGTAATGGTAGTATAATGAATGATACTTATTATGGGATTTGATCACGAAATAGATATACAACCCCTACTACCATTAGCTTACTCGACATTTACCTGAACGCAAAACTCGGCTACATTAGTACGCGTAGCTAACTTAGTGTCGGTATGGAATGTCAAATCTAAATCATGAAATGTTACATAGAAGGAAGAAAATTTAGGACAAAACAAAGCTGTGAGTAATCTGGGTAGACAAGCGAAGTGGGAAAAAATGCATTCATAAAGAAAAGACTAATCAATATTTTTCCATTTGCCAAGTTGTTTAAGGGGTGATTAGGGTTTGTTCCTCTCATGGATCCAACGAACACTATATGCTTCACTCCATAAGCTTTGACTGCGTATATTTGTCCAAATTTATAAGACACAGAACATTGCATTTGTATAATAACTCAAAATAAATCAAAGAGATTAGGATCAAGACCTGCATCAATCCGATTTTTCTGCCCAAGCCAGTCAACCTAAGACAAAACACGACAGTAAACATGAATATTTTTGTGATATATAGGTTGGGGTATTCAACTTATATTTGGCAATACAGAATGACCTTTTCAGGATAAGCTCCATCTTCATAGTTAAACTCAGGCCTTCCGCCTTTAGTAGGATCGAAATCGGGGTTCATCTTGGGAACAACACTAGTTAGGATTACGAGAGCATCGATACCTTGAATGGATGGGATGATACTATTTGCGTCCCTTATATCACCAACATAAACATCATCACCTCCCTCAATTTTCGCCTTGCTCTCTTCAGTTCTGACCAAACCTCTTTGCAACAAACTGACTGGATCACTCTTTCAACTTCTTTGTAGACTATATGACTTGCAGCCATTGCACCAAGACGTAAGCCATTAAGTCCAACATATAAGGTACACAGACATTGCATGAATTCCAAAACTGAGTAGGACATATTTGTCACATAAAACAAAATAGCATTTTAGCTCGACCCCTTCTAGTTAAATGAAGTTGTATTTAACTATTCCCTATATTTGCACCATTTACTTCATATTGCTGTCGAGAAGATCATCCACATGAGTTTACACACACGTCAAACAAAAATTCACCATGTATGTTTCGTCGTTCCATCCATATTGGCTTAAACTAAATTTCTAGGTAGCAATAAGGTTGCTTACTGATGAGAGTTTGATCCCAAAGGTAACCAAGCTTTGATCAAAATATTAAGTCACTGGCTTTGAATCATGGTATAAATATTCATCTCGAATTCATATGATATCAAAACTAACTTACACAATTTGACGATGTTCATTTCCATTGGCCTTAGCAACAAATAACAAGTCACTGATGTTATCCTTACAGTCGAGTATTGCACCAAGTTATACGGTACAGAAAGAACCCCACCAATATTACCCTAAATCTAAACGGATAATTTTTGTCCATAATTCTACAAAATATTTGCTGAAAACTCAATTATTCCATTTTGTCTCAACCAAAAAACAACCCTGCCTCATTTTCTTACCCCAAAACTTCGGAGTGGAAAGAGCACTTCCTGCCCTTATGTAAAAATTATGGAATCGAGTTTTTTTTTTTGGCCAACGGAAAAATCAATAACTAAGAAACGCCCGCAAGGGGGCAAACCGAGTTTACAATATCGAAATTAAGAAGAGACAACAAAGGGGATGGGGGTGTAGACACCCAATCACGAAGATACATCCCCGAGAGGACTTGCTTGGCCACCCAGTCCGCACACTGGTTTGCAGATCTCGGAACAAACTTCCAAGAGATGACACTAACCGACCTTGCAAGGTACAAAATATTCGAAATGAGAGTGTTTGTACGCCAATATCTAGGCGACCCCCGAAGCTGGTCGATAACGCCTTTAGCATCGGATACAAGTTCCACGGAGGTCCAGTTTTTTTCGATGGCCAGCTGAACCCCGATGAGGAGCGCCTTCGCCTCGAGGTATTCCGCATCGCCGGACATTTCCGCTCCGTGCCTACCCCCGACAATGTTCCCATCAGAGTCTCGAGCAATCACCGCCATTGCACCTCTCCCCGAGTCACGCAGCCATGCAGCATCGCAGCTGATGCAAATGACGCCTGTGGGAGGCCTAGCCCAGAAGGCGTTGGGAGCTGCATGCCGAGCGATAGCCTGCTGGGGATCCCAGTCACCGGAAACAGGAGTAGACAAACCTAGCTTAGCTGCCCTACACTCCTCCAGCAGCCCCTTGACACGACGAATCACAGCATGGGGATCGGGAAGTCGACCCTGGAAGACGCATTCACACCTTGCCCTCCAAATCTCCCAGCAGCCGATCAGCGTCGTTGCCCACCTGTCAGCTGCCGAGCTTCTCGAGAGGAGGCCTTCCTGGCTACGCTGGATTAGCCAGTCTTGGATCGAGCTCCCCCCTTCCTGGGCGTCAGCCAACCCCAACAGACCCCACCACACCTGCTTTGTCCAGCTGCATCCGAACACTAGGTGTTCGCAAGATTCACTTTCATCACACATCGGGCATATTGGATCCACCTGGACGCCCCTCCTTCCCAACACTTCACGAGCTGCAATGGCTTTGTTAGCCAACTTCCAAGCAAAAACGTTCACCTTTGGAGGGGTGGCTGCATTCCAGATCCTCTTCCATAGCCCTTGCACCAGCTGATCACCCGAGACGTCACCACCAGTGTCAGCAAGACTGGCCTCATCCCGAATGAAGTGGTAAGCCGTTTTAACTGAGAACAACCCACCCCTTTCGAAAGGCCAACACCAAGAGTCCTCACGATGCTCCATCGGAATAGGGATGTTAAGGACGATGGCGGCTTCCTCCTCCGAAACCTGGCTTCTTACAATCGGCTCATTCCAGGTATTAGAAGACGTGTCAATCCACTCGACCAGCCTAGTGTTAGCTTGGATCTCAGTCACCGGATTGATTCCAAGAGACGGGCGCGCCCTTCCCGTGATCCAATGGTCAACAAATGGTCTGATGACCCTCCCGTCTCCAACAGTCCAGACAACACCATGCAGCACGGCATCCCTCCCTGCCAGAAGACTATGCCACGCCCAAGAGGCCCTGCAGCCTTTAGAGGCGTGTTGGAAGTTTGTGGTCGGGAAATAGAGGCCCTTGAGGACCCTCGCCCACAGGGACGCAGGTTCGTTAATGAGACGGGTGGCCATCTTCCCAAGCAAAGCGAGGTTGAACACCTCCAAGTCACGAAAACCGAAGCCCCCGGACTGTTTGGACCTTGTCATCGCGTCCCACCTTGCCCAATGTATCCGTCTATCACCATTTGCCGCTCCCCACCAAAACCGGGCTATCTGTGCATTAACCCGTTTACACCAAGTACGAGGAAGTTGGAAAACACTCATTGCATAAGTTGGGATAGCCGTGATCACCGCCTTAATGAGGACCTCTTTGCCGGCATTGTTGAGGAGTCGTTGTTTCCACCCTTGTATCTTGGAGGTGATTCGGTCTTGTAAGAAGCTAAGGGCCTCAACCTTCGATCTACCCCAAATAGAAGGTAGGCCTAGGTATTTACCCGGATTTGAAGCTAGTGTCATGCCAAAAACAGCCGCAATCTCTTCATGTTGCCCATATGGATCGGCCCCTCCACAAAAGACCGAAGATTTTGATAGGTTTACCGCTTGGCCCGAGGCTATGCAATATTCTTCCAGTGTCGCTCGTAGTGCTCTAGCATTTTCGACCTCGCCTTTGAGGAAGAATAAAGAGTCATCCGCAAAAAGCAAATGGTGAATTTCAGGACAACTCCCTCTAGGCTTGATCCCTTGTAACTCCTTGAGGCACACTTTTTGTTCGACTCTCCTGGATAAGACATCAGATACAAGAATGAATAAGTAAGGAGAGAGAGGGTCTCCTTGCCTTATACCTCTTGTTGGCTTGATTTCTCGAGTTGCCTTCTCATTGACCCCTACCCGATACGAGACCGAGGTGATGCACTCCTTTATCCAATTCACCCACGTTCCATGGAAACCTCTTCTTTCCAGGACAGAAAAGAGAAAATCCCACTCAATTCGGTCATAAGCCTTCTGCATATCCAGTTTTAGGGCACAATCGAAACCCGACCTTCTTCGACCACGCCTACTCTCCGTCCTCATGAGGTGCAGCATCTCATGCGCGATAAGGATATTGTCCTGAATTTGTCTACCTGCAACGAATGCACTCTGGTAGGGGGTGATAAGTTCTTTTAAACAGGGTTTTAGCCTGTTCGCAAGAACTTTTGATATAATCTTGTAACCGAAATTACATAAACTGATGGGTCGGAAATCAGAAGCCGACTCAGGATTTGTAACTTTAGGGATCAGGGTAATAATGGTTTTATTTAGAAAAGGTGGAAGTTTACCTGATTGGAGGAAGGCTTTGACCATGGTGACAATGTCTGGGCCTAGCACCTTCCAGTTCCTTTGGTAGAAAGACCCCGAGAAACCATGGAATCGAGTTGAATCGGATGTTGTTTCTGAATCTGCATTGTTTTGGTTATTGCTTGATTTTGAACATGATTTGTAGTTCTTGTATGCTTCTAAAGCCTTCAAAGCCATGTCATTGAGTCAAACACAAAAAATTACATCTTACAGCTCTTAGATCTTCAATCAGTGTCAGAAATGTTTGCTCAAATCGAAGAAGCAGCAGGGGTCTCAGCAACATCATCTTCTTCATGAGGGGTATTTTTGGTATATTAATTTATGATTAAAACACATGAACGACATGTGATGTCTATTTAACGGACAACAAATGACAATCGATGGAAAAATTCAATTACCAACATAATAAAACATAGTGTGTTATAACAAACATTATGGGTGCAATTATCAACGGATGCAAACATCCGGGTGTATTTTCATACTTTGCCCTTTTTCTTTTGCAGAATTTAAAAATATTTAACCTAAGCAACAACCATAATTACCATAATTCGGCCAGACCGCCGGTCCGACCGCAAACCGCCTCTCTGAACGGTTTGGTTCACTCAAATGACCTAAATACATACTGAACTGCCTCCCGGTCTGATCGCTTGAATTGAGAACCGACCCCTTTACCGGTTCAAGGGTCGGTCCAGATAACACATGCAACAACCTAAGTCAATTATATATATATATATATATGTATATATATATATGTTAGATTTTTTAGTGTAATTGGATTGACTAGTTGACCAATAGGATCATAGTATCTCATTAAACAAGTTAGGAGGGTGCGGAGTGCACGCTTGTTTAAGTATATTATGATTCAGTGTATTGGAGATTCATCAGTTGATTAGAGACGAGGCAATGGGGGTTAAAGGGGGCAACACCCCCTTTGCCGGGGTCCAGGGGGAGCTTAACATTTTATTATTCATAAAGTCACTATTCTAAAAATTCATTGTTAATTTGAATTTTTGGAACTAATGACTTAACATTTTAACCTCAAAATTCCCGGTTTTTGGACACTTGCTTTAGAGCCAAGTATTAGGACGAACCATTGCAATTACTTCGGCTCCAAGTCATCATCCCAAGGTGCCCCTTTGGTTTTGGAGCCAAATTTTGAATCAAAGAGGCATGTTGTGGCCGAAATAGTACCTTGATTGGCCAAAGGGTGTAGTGTTTCTTCCAAAGGGCATAATGTCTCTTTCAAAGGGTGTGGTGTCTCTTCCAAAGGGTGTAGCAAACACTATAAATTGGTCATAGGGGAGGTCCAAAATTTCATCTCAAACATTCACAATCCTTCTCAAGTTCTAGTTCAGTATTCTGATTTTATCCGATTGTTTGGGTGCCTCCAAATTGTTTCAATCTGAAAGTGTCGTCACGACTTCAGAATAATCCAAACAACCACTCGATATTTCAACCACAATCCATTCGAAAGTTCAACAACAATATATATATATAAAGAAAATATGACTCGCTAACTACAATGTATTAACCCACTCATAAAAATTTATTGGCTTTACTGCTTTGAGTGAGATCCATAAATTTCTATACGTTTTTTTTTCTTATATATAGTATAAAACTACCTATTTTAACTCCCTGCAATTTTTTTTTTTTTTAACGAAGGATGTCAGACTCTCAATTGCGTTATTAGTTGAGCGGTTGTAAATGACAATAAGTTTTTAGATGATACGGGGGTCCTTGTAAAAAGAAAGATAGACATTTGACTTGACTCTTGTTTCGATTTATTTCTTTATCTCCCTGTGAATTGTATGTTTGTAATAATAGGGACATAATTTTTTCAATTCTAATCGATCATGTGTATTGAGTAACATATTTGGAAATACCCTTTTAAACAACTATTGAGAACCCTAGTTCAGGGTTCCTTCTTGTCCATGAATATAACAGAAAAGTTATGGATATCTATTAAAACGGAGTTTGGGACTAGGGCTGGCAATGGTTAGGGTATGGTCAGGGTATGCCAAATACCATAACCATACCATGTTTTTAAATTACATACCATAACCATAACAATAACCATTATGAGTACAATTTTCAATACCATAACCATCAAAATAACCGTAGTTATTAACCACGATTTTAACCGTATAACCATATTTATTCCACATGTAATATAATAAAAGACCGAAAATTTAATTTTAAAAAATACATCTATCTATATTACCAACAATAAAAATATATAGCACTAACATCATTCAATAGTAACACTAACATCATTCAACATTCATATGATTCAACATTAACATTCACACCACTGAATTAACATTAAAATTCAACAAACACCCATAACGAGTAATGATTCAACACCCCTAACCATTTCACATTTGTCGTATTTGTTTCTATCAATCATCATCTTCCTCAATGTCATCAATTGATTTCACTTTTATGCGGTAATTTAAATTTAGTATAATATATATATATTAGTTTATTAATAATAAATAATTATTATATTTATAAAATAACCATGGTTATAACCATGGGTATAACTCAAATACCATAACCATAACCATAACCATTATGGGTAGAGAATTCATCACCATAACCGCACCGCACCATAATGGTACGGTTAACCATATTAAACAGTAAAGGTTATAACCGTGGTTATGCGTTTTTCACTGCACCATTGTCAGCCCTATTTGAGACTTTGACAATCTGTCCATCCATCTTCCTAATGAGTTAGGTGATATGATAAAATAAACAACATTATGGGAGTTCGCTCATCTTATTTAACATACTAGTCTGTAACCCCTTTTTCAGGCCATGTTCTTCACTAATACATCAGTGTACGATGTTCTCTCGATCCAGAATCCAACAAATAGTACTCTAGAGTGGAATTGAATTTGGAAGCTCATTGCATACATTTTCTTTTATCTAGATGGTTATGAGAGGTCCGTTGGCTACCACTATGTTTCTTAACCGCAGAGGATGCGAAATTAAATCTTTGTATGTGGTATGCTTTGGGATAATTGAAAACATTGATCACATTCTTAAAAAATGCGAGCCAACGAGAAAAATATGGAATTCTTCTATTCTGGCTATTACGATAGACTCATTCACTCTTCCTTTTAACACAAACTAGTGAATTTGACATGTGTACTGCAATTGTAATAAATTTAAAGTTAAATTGTATTAACTGGAATTTGTAATATAAAATAATTGAATTAATCTATTTGGAAATTCAATTTTAATAATAAAAAAAGTACATTTAAAAAATACATTCTTAGTAAGAGAAAAATTATTATAATTGTTCATTCAGAAGATAAAAAATGGTATTATCCTTGTTCATCTTTGTTGCTAAATTTATTACAAAAATAATTTATATCAAAATGTAGAATGAATTTATTAAATATAATAATATTAGACATCAATTATTATTTTAGTTTTTATACGATAATTGTTTTTTCAATTCAATTAATATTAATACTTAAAAAATGACTTCAGTACCATAATTTTACTAAAAAAACATAATATTATATACTAACTGATAAATTTAATATATAACTACTTTGAATTTCTTTCATATACAATGTTGACAATATGAAATATTCATATACTTTTCACCTTCTTAATTATTTATAGTTATTATTATCTAATATTATTAACGTTGATTTAGTACGAACCATTTAAACTGAATTTGTATAAATGATATATATCGTGCATAATAAAAATATATGTTTTGTATAATGCATAAATTAAACTAATTATTTTGGTATGGAACAAGCATTTTTCTCCCTTGTCTTTTGTCCAACAAAACCTATTTGAATTAAGCATCGTTTGTATTTTCAAGGGATAATAAAAGAAGTTGATGTGTGGTACCATATATATATATATGTGTGTGTGTATTATACATATATACCTTAAATACATTCTCATCGGTTCGGTCGTCTCCAATGTAGACGAGAAACACATTGTTGAAATTACCAATCCCTTAGAAAACAATAACAGGACATTATAATACGTACTACTCAACTCATGCAAATTTGGTAAAGATTTTCATGCAAATATAAAAAAGGGTACAATGGAAAGAAAAAAAAATCAATTAATTATCCAGATTAATTAATTATATTAACTCACCAAGTGATTGTGCCAAGAATCGAGAGTTGTCTCTTTGTCCCACTTGAATGTTAGATGGATGTCCAAAACCTAATTTTTATGTAATGAATTTAGAAGTGGATTACACATGAAAATTTAAAAAGAAAATAGGAGTAGCTTTACTAATGAATTTAAAAAAAAAACAGAGTAATAAATTACGTGGATGAGTTTTCGAGAGAATGATGAAAATGCTAAAAAGATGAGAATGTTTAACTGCTCAAGAGAAAATTAATATAAAGAACACGAAGATGTTTGTAAGAGGATATATATGTAAATATTGGTAGAGTTGTGATGCATCAAAATTGTAGAGGTGTGATGAGTATAATTACATGAAGATGAGGTTTATAATGTGATAGTAATTGACTATTGATAGAGTTGCGTTGATTGAAAATTGTACAGGTATAATTGGTATAATAAAATTTAAAAAGAGTAACTTTAAATTTTAATATTAAGGAGGAATGTGCACTAGTTAATATGAACGATTCAATACACTCCGTCACAACGACTAAGAGCAGGACATTCTTTCAGTAAAGTTTAGTAGCACTTTGTTTGGATTCCTACCACGGACGGGGACACTTTTCATCCATTTCGCTTGCTTCACATGCATAACTCATATCACAACTTCCAAAGATGCTAACACATAGGGACTACTATTGCTACGGGAGCTTATTGCACTACAAGAAACTTGTGCAACAACGACGAGAATTTTGTGTTGACGCTAAGAATTGATGTTGAATATCTGTATATTGTGTCAGCAGTTTTTGTTGTCGTTATTATTACTTATTAGGCACAATATGTTTTCCATCGTTATAAGATACATTTAGTGTTAATTTTTGCCGTCACTTTAGTTTTTACATGGATGAATGTGTAATGTCGACCAAAACTTGATGTTAAATGACTCCATTAGTAGCAGATGACTTTTCCGTTGTAGATGTACATATTCAAATGCGAAACATTTTGTCGTCAATATGGAAATAACAACAACGGTTGTTTGCCGTAACTAATCAATTTTATCGTCGTTAAAACATAAGTAGCAAAGAAAATGTTAAACAATGTTTGCGTGTCAATATATTGTCGACATTAGTATAGTTAAAATAATTTTTTTTAGTCGCGACTATTGTTGATGTCAATAATGCACAAACAACTATGACATATTGTCGACTAACATTAGTAGTTGTCGTCACTAAATGTTAAGAACCCTCACTAAACCAATAGAACCGTCACTAAACCGAATTGAACCACAATTTAATTTTAAAAAATAAAAAATATTAACCTAACTCTCTATTATCACGGTATCACTCCTCACGCCTCCACTCCCTCTCTTCTCTTCATCCTTAGAGATTTCACGAAGACGGCGATTTCATGCCCTCGTGAATACGAAGATCACTAGAGCTGCTTGGTGAAGACGGCAATTTCATGGCCAAGCATTCCAATCGATGTGCGCACCGCCGTAGTTCACTTCCAACTCCAAGCCCTCGCTCCAGCTCTCTATGGATGCCATGATAGACCAGATGCCTGACACTCCATTGACATACCTGCTACTCCCACCCCGCAGATTTCGACGATTCGTCGTCGAACCCTAGAGGTGCCACTTCCACGGAATCGTTTGAGGACGAATTCAATGGGATGTTCTTCGCGAAAGAGGGTAGACAGAATGCCGTTGTATGAATCTGCAGGTAATATACAAAGCTTCAACATTTGTGTAAGTGTATGATGATATAATGAGATCAAAGAAACTAACAAATGAGATCATACCTCTTTGTTGTAGAACTTCAAAGGCCGATTGGATGCATGTTCATCTCCATCAATTGGGTTAACGGGGTGCTTGAAATCAACAGAAGGACCCTCAGTAGAACACATCATAAATCCAATCACACCACTGAGATTTTAGACATAACATAAACAATGTCATGGGAAGAAGTGGAAGAACACTAGTTGCAAGCTTTGGTGTAATAAGATTGCAAATATTTACTGATTTAGATTCATTTTGGTCAAAATCTGTGCTATTTCAGACACAAAAATATCACCTTTCGCAAATATCAAGGGGAGGAAGATAATAAGTACAGGAAGAACATGCCTTGGGTATGTAGGCACAGTAGTCCATGCATAGTTCACCGAGCCCTTAAAAATTTGACGGCAATTGGAGACGATATCCTCAATGATGTGCATGTGAAGCCATATGCTTTCTGCTTGAGTGCACAAAACTCCTCCTGGTCGGAGAGCCTTGGCTACTGACTCGGAAAATGGCTTCTCAAAGAGCTCCTGAGCAGGGCCTTCTGGATGATATCCTAGCCGAGGAAGGTAAGCTTAGCACTCGATTCAAATTATGTATTATTGTCCCACTCTTAACAGTATATTGCATTAAGCACTGTTTGTAATTGACGATTATCAAGAATATGTTTAAGATCGACCTTGAGTTCATGCTTAGTTGCTTTACTTTGTCAATAGTACTGTGCTATGTTAGTTACTTCAATTTGTTTTCTTTGAATTTCCAGGTGGAAAGCGTCTTGTTCCAGTGGGTCTTGGAGACGATGACCAGTGTATCGAAGATGACTTTACTGCCTGGTATTGTAGAATCCTTACTGTTGTCCTCTATAGTGACAATAAGCACCAAATTTTTATCATCATTGATCCTTAACTTTGTATGTTCTTACATCTTTAAGGGTTGATGTTGCTGTGAAGAAGGAGCTTCATACTCCTGAATTCAACAGCCATGGCTTCAATCTTCTGAATCGAAAATGCCAGAATCTCATCAACTGTAAGTGTCTTCTAACTCACATTATGAGAATCTCATCAACTGTACTCATGGCATCCATACTCTTTGGTGAAAGTATGTTACAGTGACATGTTCAATTTATGTAATCAGATTTCGACTCAGGTGAAGATGACCCAATGAAAATTGAAGCGAATGGTCTGATGATGATGAGGTATTGCTTCGATATCTATGTTCATTGTAGTTATGTATCAACTATAAATCTCTGAACAATTGTCTCTTTAAAATGCTTATATTATTTGCACTTGGGAAATTCATGGTGCAATTCACATCCTTTATACATAATCCTTTATACATAATCACTATATGTAGTGTGTTTGTTATGTGTTGGAAGTGTCTTGTGTTGAACTATTGTGTTAAGGTGTTTATCTAGTATGTTTGTTATGTAGTGTGTGTTGAGATTATTGTGTTAAATAATTTTGTTATTGCATTTATCGTGTTTCCTTTATGTATATATGATAACATGATATTATTGAATCTTGTAGGGGATCATGAACTAGAGATGTTCATGAAGTTCGTACTTCCGGCATTCCGAATTCACACCCATCTCAAGTTTAAAAGCACATTAGTTTTAGGTATTCATCTCAAGTATATATGTGTTTACGTTCAAAATTATTCTAAGTTTGTAGTTTGAATGTTGATTAAGATATATATGTATTGTTGGATAAATAATATATTATATTTTTGAAAATGTATTGTGTAGTTCATATCATATAGCAATAACTAGATAATTAATAAAAACACATCACAAAAGTGAATATTTAACAATGATTAGTGGTTGTTGACACAAAATGATTGTGTTTAGCAACGACATAAACTGATATTAATGGTTGTTATCACTAAAAACATGTATTTAGCAGCAACATTACATGACAGTATAAAGTGCTTTTAATGGTGGATTTGTAGTCACTAGTCACTAAATACACGTATTAACAACAAGTTAATGGACGTTGTTTCGAATAAAAAGCAACCCCTCAAAGTCACTGCTAAAAATGCAATTCAATGATGAAGTATTTTCATCAGTAAATCTCATCTATAACATCACCAATACGTTGTCGCTTTTGAAGTGTGTTTAACAACAACGAATGTCGCTGTAAAAGATAAATGGGGAGTGTCATTCTAACAACGGCAAACCTTTTACAACGGCAAATTACCGTAGGTATAACCTTTAACGACGGAGGCTACCGGCACGAAGATTTTGTTGCCGCTAAAAGTTAACAACGGTATTTATGCATTTAGCAACGATTTTTTAACGACGTTGATTCTATAGTTTCTTGTAGTGTTGGTGTTGATGGAGTAAGAAGAGCGAAGTCATTTTCACGTATAAATTCCTTGAACTAATATTGTTTAAATCATTAACCAAATATATATATTTATATATGTGTATCAATTAATACTATACTTATTACATTGATACAAACACCCTTATACTTCAACACATATATATATATAAATGAAAAATTAACTTAATGACATCACAATTTATTAATAGGAAAAGTCTGAAAATGATTTAATATATTCACATAAAATGGTTTTTGAACCTAATATGTTTAAATTAGCTAATATATTTAAAAATTATGGTAATTGATATTTCATTTTATACTTAATCAATTTTTTTGTTAAATACTTTTTAAAACTAACTAAATACTTTTCTAAATATTACAACTGATTCCTACTAATGTTACAATTGATTTTTGACTTGATTGAGACTTGAGCATGACTCAATCAGGAGTCCCCTTGTTTGTGTCTCATCCAGGCCATGGGACTCATGATTTGGGTTCCGTTCAACTTTAGATGATTAGGGCTCCAATTGTGCCCCCATATCGGGGTTCCCGTGACCTAGCTACCACCCAGGTTAGGTTGCCCAAGGGTGGGGATCCAGGAAAATGGATCTTCTATTAGGAAGTTGCCCAAGGGTGTGGATCTCGTCTAGGTGGAATCCAGGAGAGGAGATCTCCTATTAAGAGGTTGCCCAAGGGTGTGGATCTCGTCTGGGTGGGACCAAGACCGGGGTATCCCTGATTTGGTTCCAATTGAATAGGAACTCAATTTTAATATGTTAGTTGTGATATTTAGAAAAATATTGAGTTAATATTATAAATTAGAAAAGTATTTAACATAGAATTCTTAGAAGCATAAACAGAAGGTACGTCTACCGTCATTTGGAAATGTAATAGTACATTCACCGTTAAAAACACGTTATTATAACGAAAATTTTGCACAGACATGTTAAAAATACCATTTTCAACCCTTTTATTTCTTTATTGATTCAAATGGATGATTAATTACGAATATCCATGTGAAAAATTACTTGCTCTATACGTTAGGTACATGAACACACCGACACACTTCTTGAACTGCGAAATTAATTACACACATCAGACTCTTCCTCCTCCACGAGTCTTCTCGATTGCATCAGCCTTCCTAAGTTCAGACTGAATCGCTCCGGTCGAGATCAGTTGAGCGGTGGTCGCAATTATTGTCACCGTCTCCAAAGTCCTCTACATCCATAAACGATATACGATACGACATCAAACCCTAGATTATACGTATGCATGGCTTTTAATTTAATAATATTTAGTTTGAAGATGATTACCAGGTTAGACCCTGTCCAACCAATTTGAATTTCTTTGCATGCAAGTCTGCGACAAGAAATGTGTGTTAAAAGAACATATACACACACACATTAGATTCGGAGAAAATAAGGATCATGAATATATTTTTTTACAAATTACCCCATGGCAACTAGACTGAGGAACAAGGTGATGAGAGAAGCAGCAGCTGCAGAATGCAAGTGTAAGGCTGTCCCTTGAGAAACATCCTTAACACTCATTGTCGAGGTTGCCATCCCAACAACTCCAACAAGAAGTGCGACCATGAGGAGGAACCCGGTTGCCATGTTCCCGATCGGGAAATATATCGGGAATATCCGAGCTGGTACCGTTAGAACCGATGCTGCACCATCCAACAATCGTGTCCGTAATTTCATTGAATTTGGTATGAAGCTCACCTTTTTTAGTATGTTAAGTACCTGTTTCATGAGATCGTTCTATGCCATGTTTTACCTCCCATGCGGCGATGACTGTGATGGTGAAGTAGAGGAACATATTGAGGAGCGACAAGAAGAACGCCGTGGATCTTACTGCTCCTGCTGAAGCCATGGCGGTTTAGATGGATGGAGGTGACCGATAATCGGAGCATGATATATATAGATACGAGGCGTGTCTTCTGTTGATGAACTTTAGAAATAGATTAATTGCAGTGCCTTGGGGATAAAGAAAAGACTCTGATTCCTTGCTGACAGGGTTTGCAGACTTGACAATGAGAAAAGGAAGGAATTTAATCTTTGGATCAGCATTTAATAAAGTTACAACAAAATATGAAAGGGAGAATGTATGTACATTGTACACAGAGTTTGAATAATATTTTATAGGCGAATTTCCAGTTTGCTCAAGTGCTGTTTGTTAACTTTGCACAACTCCACATAACTTTTTTTTTTTTTTTTTTTATAAAAAAAGGTTTAAAAGTTGTTTCGATATAATTCATCTAATTTGTAAAAATAATAACTCGGCTTTAGGTCTTATTTCTCGTATTGTGACATGATTCGTTAAATTTATAATAAAACATTTCTTACTAGAATTGTTTTTTCTTGATTCACTACTGTTTCTCTAACATGTCCCAAATCCTTTAAAAAAAAAAAATATACAACAGTGTATTTCCTTCTTCAACATAAAAGAACATGTTAACTTTAGAAATTAATAGTAAAAATACTTAATTTGTTTTCATTAGATTTAACCTAAAAGACAGGTTGATGAATCATGGGAGTTGTCTCACACAATTTTGTGTCCAATCTAGGTCAAGCAATTTAACTTATTAAAATTTTGAATTAATTGTGTATTAATTGATCATATTTTAACATGACTAATAATTGAC
This sequence comes from Chamaenerion angustifolium, assembly GCA_946814005.1. NCBI lineage: Eukaryota > Viridiplantae > Streptophyta > Magnoliopsida > Myrtales > Onagraceae > Chamaenerion > Chamaenerion angustifolium. Next base: position 7,618,065 of record OX328270.1, read on the forward strand.
TCGTCAGCACATATCAAAGCTTTTACTCTTCCAAAATCGTTTGAGAGTTTCTAAATTTCACTCTTTATTCTTTTTAGTTTCCTTTTATGTTTCAATGAAAATTCAATATGGTTAATTTTATCAATTTTCTCATAACTTTTAATGGAAATATACATTTTAAACTATATAAAAATAGCATTTCAATTTTTCAAAATGTTACAATTAAATTTCTATTCGGTTGAGGCTCTATCGAGACCCAACCAAAGTTGTTAGTCTGGGTGGGAAAGTATTTTTTTTTTTGGCCTGTTTGGGAAGGCAAATTCAAGCTCCCTCCATTTGAACGTAATTTGAACCTCAATCATATGTACTCTAATTGAGTCCCCATCTCTAATAATTCTTTATTTTTAGCTAATATGATGTGATTCTGCCCCAAATAAAGGATACTATGGTTGGATTGAAGTTGAGTTTTGATTGAGGCGGTGTTCACCTATATCATTTAAAAAGTTTATTGAGTTTTAATTGTGATATTTGAAAAGATATTTTACTATTTTGTAGATTTGCACGGGTTCTTGGTAGGTGTTCATTCGGTAAATAAATTATCCACGGCTCATACATACAAGGGTCAACATATTGAACCTTTAATAAACACCTTTCTTGTAGTGGGTAAACTACAAGAAACTCGAGATTCAACGTTGGCAAAAAATCGTTGCTAAAGACATAAATACCGTTGCTAACTTTTAACAACGACGAGATCTTCGTGACGGTAGCCCGCGTAGTTAAAGGTTTATTGGTCGACAGTTTGTCATTGTCAAAGGATTGTCGATGTTAACATGAGATTCCCCACTTCGCTTTTACAGTGGCATCAGACTGTTGTTAAACACAGATGAACGCGACAACGGTATGCGAAAATTGTAGCTAACTTTTAGTGATGAAATTTTTCTGTCGTAAAAGAAGTGTTTTAGACACGATTTTTAGTTGCTGTCTTTGATAGTATACAATTTCTATCAACTTTGTCGTTAAAAATGTAAATCTGTGGTATGTTTACAGTTGTGACGATACCTATGTTATTAACGCAAATGGCATTTGTAATGAATCAAACTTATTTATTTTCACTCACACATTGTTATTGTCAGTTAATGTATATGAAGGTTGATATTGTTGTCTAAAATTTGTCTTTGTTACATGTATTTATCTGTGGCAACATAAATTCGTTGCAAATTCTTATAATTTGTGACCATATTTTATTGGCGCTGCCAATTGTATAAGTTAACAGGAGTAAATCTAGACGTCTTTGCATGTAATTATCATTAATATGTAAATCCATCTTGTGCTGCTCTAAGTACATTCGGTCAACCACCATTGGTGATCTAAAACTTAACAAAATCCCAAAATAAGTCACTAGTACTCCCACATGCAAGTCATGAATTTTTCAAGCATTCAGATATGTACATTAAACCACCCAAGTGTTAGTAGACAATGAATGATATCTTCGTATGTAATAAGAGACGAAATGCTTTTTGAACATACTATATGTTGGGTTACCTTGTGTTTCTGAATCATCTTGGAGATGACCATTTGCAAGCATATCTATTCTCATTATAGACATATCCCTATGAAATGAAGCCATACTTTCCTGGAATTCATCCAGTTGCCGAGTGGCTTCTTCAGCCATACGAGCACTTTCTTCAACAATTGCCCTAAACTCTTTTGTTCCAGCCCTAGTCTGTGTTGAGTTGCACACTCTCCATGGCCCTTGCAACCTTTGAGATACTGATTCTACGCTTCTCTGACATTTGAACTTCCTCGTATAAAGCATCCTTGTTCACTGATAGATCCTCCTCAACTTGTACTTGAGCAACCATCTCTTCTACTTTGTCCTACAAGCAATCATGTCAGTATGTTGGATTGACCAAAAACACATTGAATAAAGAGATGACAAATAGTTTACATACCATTATGGACACCGTTGTTCTTCTCAATCTGTGGAGACAACAGGTGCTTTTCTAAAACATGTTGATCAACACTAAACCATGAAAATAATATAGTAATAAGAGCACAGTTAGCCTATACACTTACTGATACCACCTCAAGTATTGGTAAGTTCCTATTTCAAATTCAAACACTTTGTTTGTACTAAGTAAGTTTGAGAGACTTCTAAAATTATAGGGTATCCAGAACCGCACACCACTAGTAAAACTGCCCATAGGCGACAAGACTATCTAGTTTCTATTAAATATATTGTCCATTAGCAATTTTCATTTTTCATGTGCGTTTTTCTTAAAGTTATCAACAGTTTGTTGCTTCCATTTCAAAAATAGTGGAACTTATTTTCTAATGTAAGTAGGGATGTTAATGATGAGGATTGGATCAATACCAGACCCACAACATGAGGGTGGCCACTACAGGACACTTTTTTGTTGACGACCCATTATCACAATTGTTAGGTAATTGAACCGTTAAAAATATTTTGATCAAATTAATCACGATTCAACACTAATTGAGCCATCTTTATTTTATTTCACCACTCGGTAAAAAGTGCTACAAATATATTAATATCTTTTTATATTTTGAATAGCTCAATAACAAATGAAACGTAACTTTAATTTTAAAAATTAAATAATGTCTATTTACCACAACTCAACTTTTAATAAAATAAACAATTTATTTTCCACGATTCTTTCTGTTCCGGACGTTATTAATAAAAATATACATTTATTTTGGTGTCTCCCCTACTTTTAGCTGTCACAAGAAAAACAAATTCCAGATATTTCTTTTTTCATTTCTCTATCCTGATTCTTCTCTGCAGGTCTTCAAATCTCCTATCATGAGTCTCATCCTCCCATTTCTCTACGGAAGAAACTTCTATGGCTTCTCTGAGATATGACTTTCTTCCTTCATTGTCGGCAATCAATTCTTCACTGCCCTCCAAGTCTCCAAATCTACCCTATGCTCTATGATGAAATCTGAACGGTATGATGCTAAACAATCGATCCAAAGAACAGAAATCTCAAATATGAACTCAGCACTTGGGGATCATCGAGGTTGGTTCCTTCACTTGGCAACCTCTCACCCTTAAATACCTAGAACTAGAAGTTCATTACACTAGAAATGAAAAACAGATAGAAAACGGAAAGACGCAATGGAATATGAAACGAGAGAAGTCTGTCAAGAAACCATAAACCCTAGGAACAATAAATGAAGACGAAGGCAAATGAAGAGACTGGAGCAGCAAGGAAGCTTCTGGAATCTGGACAAGGCTTCATCAATAAATGGACTGAGCAACAAAACGGACTGGGCTTCTCCTGAAGATTGAGCCAAACCAACATAACATAGAACAACCAAACCAATATTAATCAGCCTGCATAACATACTTTCAACACTCCTTCTCAGGCTGATAACATCATGGACCAATCTTCAAGTCATCTCCCCCTGTCTACCAAAGAGATTCCACATACCAAGCTGATTGCAAAGATGATAATGTTGTGGACTTCCCAATGCTTTTGTAAAAATGTCAGCTAACTGACTTCCTGTCTTAATATGTCTCAATTGCAAAATGTTATCCAACAACCTTTCTCTAATATAGTGACAATCAATCACAATATGCTTTGTTCTCTCATGGAAAACAGGATTGTTCGCAATTTGTATTGCAGCCTTATTATCACAGTGAAGAATGCATGGCTCAGTTTGCTCAAAACCTAACTCATTCAATAGATTTCTAAGCCAAATAATTTCAGATAAAGTCGAACCCATGCTTCTATATTCAGATTCAACTAAAGATCTAGAAACAGTGTTATGCTTTTTTACTTTCCAAGAGATTAAGGATTTGCCAAGAAATATGCAGAAACCAGTAACAGATCTTCTTGTTTCAATACATCCAGCCCAATCGGAATCACAGAATCCGATTAGGTTGGGTTCTGAACTACTAGACAAGAGAATCCTCTTACCTGGTTCTTGTTTACATACCTTATTATCCGTAATGCTGCATTCAAATGTGATTCCTTCAGGTCCTGCATTTATTGACTTAAATTATGCACAGCAAATGTTATATCAGGACGGGTAATGCTCAAATAAAATAATTTTCCTATCAGTCTCCTATAAAGGCTGACATCATCTAGGCCCTTATCATCCTCATTAATACCCAGATGTCTATCATAATCTCTACTAGTCAATTTCAGATTCTGCTCCATAGGGGTTCTAGCAATCTTGGCACCCGACAACCCAACATCAGAGATTAATTCCAGAGCATATTTCTTTGCGATAAAACCAAGCCCTTTTCAGATCTAGCTATCTCAATACCCAAAAAATATTTCAGCTCACCCAAGTCTTTCATTTTAAAATTCATTTCAAGCACATGCTTCAAATCATCAACCAATCTGGAACTATTTCCAGTAATAAGCAAGTCATCAACATATATGAGAAGAACAACAATATTTGCACCATCACGCTTAGTAAACAAGGAATAGTCAAGTTTTGATTGGACATAACCAACTTTGATAAGAGAATCACACAATTTTAAATTCCATTGTCTACTCGCTTGTTTCAAACCATAAAGCGATTTTTTTAGTTTGCACACCAAACCAGATTGTTTACTATTAAAACCATCAGGAACATGCATATAAACATCTTCATTAAGATCACCTTGCAAAAAAACATTATGCACATCCATATGGTAGAGAGGCCAATCACGAATAGCAGCTAAACTCAGAATGGTTCTCACAGTATTCATTTTTACCACAGGAGAAAAAGTCTCAAAATAATTGATCCCATGTTTTTTATTATAGCCTTTAGCAACTAATCTAGCCTTATATCTAGCCAAGCTACCATCAGATTTATACTTCAATTTGTAAACCCATTTGCTCCCAATAATAGATTTACCTTTTGGGATGGGAACTAAATCCCATGTACCATTTTCCTCAAGAGCCCTTATTTCCTCTTGCATAGCTTCAATCCAGGACTCATTTTTTATCGCCTCACTGAAGGTTTTTGGTTAAATCATCTTAGAAATCGATGTCAAATAGCATTGATACTCGTTTGATAACCCATCATAAGATATATATTTTTCAATTGAATGAGGACAAGAAACATTTAACACCTGATAGTCCTTCATCCAAATAGGAGGTCTGATAGTCCTTCCTGATTTGCTGACAGGATGATTCCCAGATTCTTCAGTGAGTTGACCATTTCCATCAGAATCAGCATTTGAACCCTCATGTGGTTCTATTCCATCAGGATCAGGCTGATCTTCATCATTTGGATTACCTGCATCATAGTCTCCAACATTCTCCTCAGTATTCCCATTTCTGGGATTACCATCATTGGAGTTATCATCATAATGCTAAAAAAATATGGTCTGCTGATCAAGTTTACCATTCTCAAAAGGAAACACACTCTCATTAAAACGAACATCTCTTCTAATAAATAATATTTTATTAATTAAATATAGAGTTTGTATCCCTTTTGAGTCTCAGAGTATCCCATAAAAACAGAAGGGATGGCTCTGGAAGCCAACTTGTCAGTAACCGACATATTTTTGGCATAACACAAACAACCAAAAACCCTAAGGTGGTTGAATGCAGGTTTCTTTCTATGCAACATTTCTAAGGGAGATTTCCCTTGCAACAGATTAGAAGGCATGCGATTGATAAGGTAACATGCTGTAAGGATGCAATCCCCCCAAAAAATGTTTGGGATTGATCCTTGCAGTTTTAAAGCTCTAGCCACCTCCAAGAGGTGTCTATGTTTTCTTTCAGCCTTACCATTCTGCTGAGGAGTGTAAGGACAACTACTTTGATGAATAATTCCTTTATCATGTAACATATTATTCAAATGCTCATTGAAAAATTCCCTACCATTATCGGTCCTAAGACATTTTATCCTCCTTTTGAATTGAGTCTCAATCATAGCAATAAATCCTTTCAACACAATAAAAACATCAGATTTAAATTGCATTATATGGATCCAAGTTACTCTAGAAAAATCATCCACCAATGTCAAGAAAAAGCGCTTATTATCATGAGTAGGACTATGATATGGACCCCAAACATCAGCATGCACAAGATCAAATATAGCATCAGATTTGGTATCCGAAACAGGAAAAGGAGATATAACAATTTTTGCCTTGGGACAAATAGCACAGTCATGTATATTCAACTCATCATGATTTACAATATTCAAACCATCAACATGTTCTAAAGCCTTCAAGGAGGCATGCCCAAATCGCAAATGCCATAATATTCCACTATTTACAACCGAATTATTAGCAACAGATCCAACACGGCTCACAGACAATCGAATGAAGTACAATCCAGACCTTTCCTCACCAGTCCTCAAGACCTTCCCATTTGAGAGGTCCTGCAGGATTGCAAGGTCAGGATAGAAATTTGCAGAGCATTTTAAATCGTTTGTGAGTTTAGATACCGAAAGAAGATTATATCTGAAATCAGGTATATATAAAACATTCTGCAAATTTCTGCCTGAATCAATAAAAACACTGTCAATTTGTTTAACCTTAGAATATCCACCATTAGGTAACTGAACTTTGATATCAGGAGCATCCTTAACATCACATAACCAATCATTTCTGTTGGTCATGTGATTGGTTGCTCCTGTATCAAGGATCCAGTTATCCTTTTCATATAAAGAGATTGAATTAAGGGATATACCAGCCGTGTTCGCATGTGGGTCAGAAGGTGTGACTACACTTTCTCCAGCTGCAATGCCTCTTACACCTTTAAAGGTTTGTAAAAACCTTTCGAACTGATCACGAGAAAAAGTGATCCCTCCCTGTACTCCACCACTCAGATTAGCATCATTAGTAGAGTTTAATGCAACAGAATCAATGTCATCACTCCTAATGGAGGTAACATTGACTTTAGAATTCAAGACTTTTTGTTCCAATTGTTCCTTGTACTTGAAGCAATTATCTTTGGCATGACCTTTTTCTTACAAATATCACACCCTTTTGAAAAACATCTGTCCACAGTATGACCCCGTTTCTTGCAAAACGTGCACTCTAAGTTTGAATTTCCTTTCGGCTTATCCAAACTTAGAGACATATTTGCAGAACTAGGATTATATGATGCATTCAAAGTACAAGAAACACCCCTTTGAGTCTCCTCTTGTGTTAATAAATTGTAGGCTTGATTTACCGAGGGCAAAGGAGACCAAAGTAACAAATGACTTCTAACATTGGTATAATTTTCATTCAAACCGGTCAAGAATTGAAAGAGTGTTTGGTTTTCGTTATGCTCTATATGTTTTTTAAAATCGTCACCTTCTATAAAAGGAAGAGCACAAGCAGTGTCATATTCAGCCCAAAGAACTTTCAATCTAGAGAAAAAATAGATATAGAATCCAAACCTTGCCAACACATGATAATTTCTAGATGCAGTTGATATGTTCTAGGACCACTTACTTTGTGAAACCTTTCTTTAAGTTCTTTCCAAACGAGGAATACATTTTTAGTATACATCATCCCGCTGGAAAGATCCTTAGAGATAGAGTTCGTAAGCCATCCTATAACTACATCATTACATCTATCCCATAAATGGTGCAAAGCAGAATCAAAATCATCACGCATGCAAGTTCCATCAATAAATCCTAATTTATTTCTACCTAGCAGCATGAATCAAATAGCTCTACTCCACATGGAATAATTTTCAGGACCAGTAAGGATAACGAATATCATATTAACACCAGGATTATCACTAGCATGTAAAAACAAAGGATGATGAAAATCCACAGAAGCTAATATATCATGCTCATCAGGATTAACTTTTCTTTTGCCTTCATTAACAAGTTTATCTTCAGCCATGATAAAAGAAAAAACCAGAACAACAAGGAAAACAAAAAAAAACAGCAACTAGATTTTACGGAAAAAACCGTAAATCAACCAACAGCCACAAGAATAGATACCAAAGAAAAAAACACGATAACAAAGGAATATCAAGATTTATACGCAACCTAATATCAACAAGATCTAAAAGGAAAAAGTAGATCTGAACCACGATATTATATAATGGAACAGAGATGCAGATCTGAATACAACCTAATATTTCAGTAAAGATTCCAAATAAACACAGATCTAAACCAGAATATCATACGGCAGAAAAACACATATAGGTTGCAAAATAAGAACAAGTAAACGGTTAGCCTGAAAAATAACCGACTTATATATGAACAGAAGAACACAAAGAAAAGACGAATCCAAGAGAACTTTGACTAAAACACCTGAATCGAAGAATCGGCCGTTCTTTCAGCCTTTCGACTCTGATACCATGATGAAATCTGAACGGTATGATGCTAAACAATCGATCCAAAGAACAGAAATCTCAAATACGAACTCAACACTTGGGGATCATCGAGGTTGGTTCCTTCACTTGGCAACCTCCTACCCTTAAATACCTAGAACTAGAAGTTCATTACACTAGAAATGAAAAACAGATAAAAAACGGAAAGACGCAACATAATATGAAACGAGAGAAGTCTGTCAAGAAACCATAAACCCTAGGAACAATAAATGAAGACGAAGGCAAATGAAGAGACTGGAGCGGCAAGGAAGCTTCTGGAATCTGGACAAGGCTTCATCAATAAATGGACTGAGCAACAAAACGGACTGGGCTTCTCCTGAAGATTGGGCCAAACCAACATAACATAGAACGGGCCAAACCAATATTAATCAGCCTGCATAACATACTTTCAACACTCTAGCTTCTCAAGGGAAGAAACTTCCATGCTTTTCTGAGCGAGATGTATCTTTCTATCTTCATCTCATCATTGTTCTTTCCAGACTTCTGAGTCTTCATCTTCTCTTTGTATCTCCATATCTCCTTTATCTCTCGCCTCTGGGGAAGAACTTCCATAGTTCTCAAATATCTAGCTTTCTAAAGTTCCATGGCTTCTACAAGATCTGGCTTTCCTAAGGTAAACTAGGCGTCAATCCGAGGATTTCATATGTTAAACTAATCCACTCTCCTAATATAGATGTATACTCACATATAGATTTCATCTGCTTGGGAGATTGAATTTATCTTATGTGTTAGTGCTTAATTTGTGTTGCTAATTACGAGATTTAGCTTTCTCAATATTAGCTTGATATGTGCTCGCGATGCTTAGCTCTAGTGTCTGATAATAAATTAACAGGTTATAGTGAAATTACTTACTCCAGGGCGTTTAAAACAAAACCCAGATGTTTCAAAGGGTTTGAGCAGTTGAAAAAAAAGTATGATTAGGAGAAGAAAAAACGTCAAGGAATAGAAGAATTAGGGTGGTGCAGACTATTTGAATCTCTTTTTTTTTATATAAATGTCGAATTTTATTAGTGACTCAAATGAAAGAGGTGCAAAAATAATTATATATAATATTTTTGACGACTCAAAATAAGGAGCTCCAAAAAAATAGTTAATTATGTAGTATTTTCTATTTTGACGACTCAAAAAAATTGTGGCTCAAAAAAAGTGTCGGGAAAAAAATTAATTATGTAGTATTTTCTATTTTGACGGCTCAAAAAAGGAGTCGTAGATTATCATTTTTCACGGCTCATTGTTGTTGGAGCCGTCACAATACACCCGACACTTCAAAATACGACTCATCTTTATATGAGCCGTTTTTTTAAGGGCTCAAATTTTGAGCCGTTAACATTAACCTCTCCTGTAGTGAGCGGACTGTGCCAACAATTGAAACTTGACCCGTAGGTGCACCGTTATCTTTTTTTCACAATTTAAAATAATACATTCTTTCAAAACAAATCACGCAATTCAAATTATAAACATACAAATACCAGGTTTTAATTCGTTACGAGCACAATTAATGATTAAAGTAGATAAGTGTAATATTTGTATGCTGCATTGATCAATCTTCACTTCCATTTAATGGTTATATATATATAGTAGTCATCCCAAACTTCTATGATGCTTTTAGATGAGACACTAAGCTAAGATAAGTAAAAAGGTAAAATAATAATAATAATTATCGCGACACTCTAACTAGCCGTCATTTTCTACCAAAAACAACTAGCCGTCATAAATAATATTTAAATTAAACTTACTGTCCAACAATTATTGAGTTATGCGAATAGGCGGAAAATTAATTGTAATATTGATGACACATTACATTGAGCTGGAGAAAAAATTGTAATGTTTGCAACACAATAAAATGAGTCGCAAAAATAATTAAAGGACGAATCAAATATTATAAAATCGTGAATAATTAAATAATAAACTATTAATGACTTATACAAGAATCTCATTGAACCCCTAACCATAGTTATTAGAACCGGATCAGATTGGCGGTCTAACCGGGTCCGATTGGGAACCGGACTCCAGTCCGGTTTGGTTCAGTTAAAAAACTGTTTTACAAATTAATAGTGTTTGAACCGTTTGGTTTCCGGTTCACTTTTTAACTGCTTTTTTTTACAGACCAATCAGTTTTTCGGTTTAACCCGATTGGTTTGGTTTGTGCAGTGTTAAACCGATTCAAAACTTTAGTTTTCAACAATCGTACTGCATTCTCCATTCTGGTGTTCTGTACTTCTCCAGGTCCATCCATTCTCCAGAACAAAATTTGTTCTTCTTTTTGTGTCCGCTTTTTATGGAATACACCTGAGTTAGGGTTTCCTAAGAAAATAATTTGATTTTCCAGTTCTGTCCCTTCATCTGTTACTCTTCGTGCTGGAAAATTTTCGATCAATTATGGTTTAAGGTTATAATGCTGCTGATTACAGTTGAGTACCCACTCTTTTTCCATCCTCTACTGTTTTACCATGTTCGGTGGTGACAAGACGGAAATCGGAAGTGGCTGCAAGTAACCCAACTAGAAATGGACACTGCAAACCAACACAGAAAAGAATCTAACCTAAATGCTTTAGCAATAGTACCTGCAAAGCGAAAACGGGGTCGCCCTAGAAAGTACCCAAGTGTACATGATCCAAAATTCCACCCTGGAGGTAGCAAATTCGGTAGAAGAGGATCAAGTGGGAACCAAACCCATCAAGCCGGTCCAATCCACACTACAAAAGACAGCAGGGTTGGGCAGTTCGTTTCTGGTGTCATTGAGTCTGAGTTTGATGGTGGGTACTTGCTAACGGTCAAGGTACGTAATTCAGACATAACCTTAAGAGGTGTTGTTTTTAAATCGGGGCGTTGTGACCTTGTTACTGCTGAAAATGAGGTTGCTCCAAATATTCCGATGGTGCATATAAACGAAGTGCTGCGTCCAAGTGATGGTTACAGTCGGGTATCTAAATATCGTTCAAGAGGGAGACATCGGGTTAGTAATCCACTTTTGTCAACAAGATTAGTGGCATTGAAAAACAAACATGCAGCTCCGCCACCTGTAACTACTCAGGCCATAGTGCCCTTTAGAGGAAACGTGGTTCCCACTGTTGCTCTTCAGGCTATGCAGCCATCAGATGAATCGTGTCAGAGTCAAACTCTAAGAAATGGGCGTGAGGTGGATGCATCCTCTTGTGAATGCCTCATCTAGTATTTCACCATCCAGTGCATGAGAGGCTTTAGAAACGAGCCCTGTCTTCTGTTGCATAAGAAATTTCATATGAGGTGATTTCTAATGGTGTCCATGGATTATTTGTAATTATTTATAATGATCTGTAAACTTTCAATAGCCATGAAGGCAAAGTATCCCCACAGGACTGAGGTAGGGATCATTTTGAGAAGAGGCATTGCTGCAACACACCCTCCAACCATGGTTGACTGGAGCAGGTTACTGACTCTTGTTCTTTGACCTCCACGGGCAACAGATCATCAATCTCCTTATCAACATCAAACACTGTCTCATCAACCGGGGTGTTCATCTGTCCAGTGATAGAAGCTGCTTGTATTGTTGTTTCTTTCAGCTCTTTCAGTCCCTGCTCAAGAAATAAGATTTTGTTGCTACTTTATTTATTCTTCAGGAAATGATAAAAATCTTAAACTTTGACACTATTGTGTTTGAGAATTGAGAGTAATGTGGGTTTGAAATTGAAATTCTGTAGTTTGTGTGTGTGTGAGATTATGTAGTTTGAGGTAATTATGTATATGTTTGAGACTGTATGTATTTTGATTTTTCAATTTTTTTCCATTGTGAATAGTGAACCGGGTTGGACCGATCGAACCGTGAACCGTCCTCCTCGCCGGTTCGATGGCCGGTCTGGTTCTGATAACTATGCCCTTAACACATCCTTCTTCTTTAGTGATATCAAAGTATATGGTAGAGTTTTTATTAGCTAAATTGTATAAACGCGTTTAAAAAGTAAAAATAACTATCTAAATATTATCATATTAGAGATCGAAGTTCTTGGAAGTATTTCAGTGCTCATTAATTGAACATTTATTATCTAATATGGGCATATTTCACGAACTGTGTAAATTTCATAATGCAAGTTTTCAAACTCTTGAATAGTTATACCTACAAACGTGGCTGCACTACTTCTCAGATATGACATTGACTGCACTACTTGATAAATATATAATAGCAAAAATATATGAATTGAGAAAATAATCTAGGGATTGATTTATGGAAGAACAGATAATCAACAGTTTCTAATACATAGCAACAACGACTGAATCACATTCCTAGTGTTTGAACAGAATAGGTACTTACCCGTACCTAAAGATGGGAGGACTGGATGCGCGGGAGGATGCCGAGCTAGAGTAACCTAAGGAGAGGAATGGAAGAGGCAACTTAATAACCATAAAGAGGAGGAATACTCACGATTTTAGATGAAATTTGAGAAAACTAAAGTAACAAGCATCAATAGCCCTAATGGGCTATATTTTTATTGCATAATAACTCTTAAAATATTTAGTAATGTATATTATTAAGTCTATAATTTTATAAAACTACGGATAGACTTTATTATCGTGGATTGGCTCGCAGACCGAGATCCCTTACCAAATCTGTCTCATAATCTACCGTCGCGGACCAAATTCGTTGTCACTAAATACTATCACTACATAAGATGTTTTGTGTCGACATTTAATGTCGCAGTTATACATTTGATTTAGTGTCAAACAATTTGTCGCAGCTAAAACTCATGTTTTGTATGGATTTATTCCATCGTAGAATAGTTCAGGTCAACAAAATATAGTGTCCAAACATCTTCGACACTAATACAAATAATCAGTAACATACTAAATATGTTAGGGTTAAATACCAAATAACTACCCGAATTTTGGACGTTTTACAAATAGCTACACGAACTTTCAATTTACAAAAACGACTACCTAAACTTTGAACGAAGGTGCAAATAGTTACCTCAACTTTGACACATGGGGCAAATGGCTAACTCCGTTAAAGTTTTCGTTAAATATTGACGGAAAAGGACGTGGCAACACATGATTTTACCATAATTTTATAAACTATATTATTTTTTAAAAAATAAATAAAAAAAAACTGGAAAATTAATAGGAAAAATAAGAGTTTTTAATATAATTTTTGTATTGAAAAATATGAAACACATTAAAAAAAAACTAATCATTTTTATTTCATATTTTTAATAAAAATATTATATTTAAAACTTTTATTTTCCGTATTAATTTTCCAATTTGTTTTTAGAAATTTTCTAATTGTTTTAGTATTTTAAAAAAATAATATAGTTTTTAAAATTATGGACCAATTATGAGTTGTCAGGTCATTTTCCGTCCATATTTAATAGAAAATTTAACGGAGGTACCTATTTGCCCCGTGTGTCAAAGTTTAGATAGTGGTTTTTGAAAATTCAAAGTTCAGGTAGCTATTTGTAAAACATCCAAAGTTCGGGTAGCTATTTGGTATTTAACCCAATATTTAATTTGAAAACATCTATTTAGTGTTCAATGTAGTTATTGTAAATTATATATAAACAACTTCGGTTTCTAGTTGTCACAGTTATATTAATTTGTTGCCACAAACCTTAATCTAAAAGTTAGTTTATAGCATAGTAGGACCACAACTTGTACGGCAACAAATTTTGTTGCAATTCTCTCCTTGCATGAAGAATCAAAATAATTTTACCGAAAAAAAAAAATCATCGACGCAAAAGATATAATTACTTTAGAAAACTATAAGTATTAGCAAAAATTTAGAAGAATAATGGCTACCTTGAAACTTTGAACTTAATAATGTATGTATTGTATTTGAACCAACAAAGGTAAATGATTGTACCATATTGAACCATTTACTTTTTTATATATATATTATTCACTTTCTAAAATAAAATTAGTAAACTATACCACAGAGAGGTTAGAACTCTTAACAGTTTTAGTTAGAAGTGTGATCATTTTACCAAATAAGATATAACACAAATATGTTATGTTATTGTATTAACTTGTCTAGATACTAACAATCGAACCAAACCGGACCAGAGAATCGAACTGCATTGAACTAATAAATTGGGTCGGACCAACCATTTGAACAAAACTATAGAAGATTTAATTTTATAACAGTCGCACACTTCAAAGGACACTCCAAACTCTCCTCTGCATAGGGGTGACCACGGGGAGGACGGGCAAGTCATTTTGGCAAGACCGAGCCCGAAATTTGGATCCTCACTTTTCGAGGACCGAGACCAAGATTGATTTTGGGAAAAAACACCTGCTCGAGTCGGTCTTGCTTGACTCGGGCCGGTCTCGGTCTTGGACCAGATTTTTGTAAATATAAAATCCCAATCGATGAAAGAAGAAGCCATTGAAGAGATGTCGAATAAATCAACCAAAGAAAAAGAAGAAGTCAATCGATTGTTGAAGAAACCTAATCGACGAAATTGATTGTTGAAAGAAATCCCAATCGACGAAAGAAGAAGCCCAATCGAGTACCCTGCAGGCTGCAAGGTTCACTTTCCCAATCGAACTTGCAAATATGTTCTGTGGAGAAGCTTCGAGTTATACGGTGCTGCGGAGATGCATTGAGTTAGACGATGGAAGATGAGGACGACGCTGCGACGGAAATGCTGTGGCGGAAAGAGACGGAAATGCTGAGATGCTTATTGAAAGACGGAATTCTGGAGAGACGGAAGCTTCGAGATGCGCCGACCTTCTAGAGAGACGGAAAGAGACTTACTAAAAGGAAATGCTGAGATATAAGAGGAAATTCTAGGGTTTTTCAGATTTTGGTTTGGGCATGTCCTAGTCGGGCTTTTGGGAAAAAAGACCGATCCCGATCCCAACTTTGAAGGGGAAAAAATGCCCGCTCAGTCTCGTTCCTAGTCGAGCCAGCCTCAGACCGTTTTTATCGGAATTTAGGTCTAGTCAGTTGTTTTTTCTCACCCCTACTTCTGCAGTAACTTTTGTTGAAATCCAAGGAGAGTTTTGCAAGGTGAGTCTGGCAACAAGAGATCGGTGATGGTAGATGAACAAGATGGATGGTTGACGACAGTAACAGTGGGTAACGGAGCAACGACAGTGGCAGAGACAGGTGTTGAATGTGGTTGTGGTCGGTGGCCGACAGAGATAGGTGGGGAAGTTGGTGGTGGTCGGCGGACATCATAGACAGACGGTGGTGTTGCGGCATTTTTGGAATTCGTCTTGGGGAGGTACAATATACTGTCCTTCCAGGAACTGCAATGGTTGTTTGCTAATGTTCAGAATGGATGTTAAGCTGCATTTAGAGAAGTTTGGAATATTGCCAACTTACACGCGATGGGTCGACCATGGAGAAGAGTATGAACATGTTCTAACCAATGTTGAACCCAGTAGTAGCAGGGCCGAAATGTTTAACTTGGTCAACGACGTCTTCAGGGTTGGTAATATGGAAACTACGGAGGAACCAAATGATGATGCAAAGACATTCTACAAACGGTTGGCTGACTGTGAAAAGAAGTTATACCCCGGTTGTTCGTCGTACTCGAAAATGTTGTTTACCGTTGAATTGCTGCACTTAAATGCACTGTTCAACGTATCGAACAAGTTTGCAGATCAGTTGCTACAACTTTTGCACAAGGTAGTGCCAGAACGCAATACAGTCCCGAAGTCTTATTACGAAGCCAAAACATTTATAGGGGATCTCGGGTTAGACTACAAACTGATTCATGCATGTAGGAACGACTGCATCTTATTTAGAAGGGAGTACCAAGATTTGGATCTTTGCCCGAAGTGTGGACAGTCGAGGTGGAAAGAAGCACAACCTGGGAAGAATGTGGAGGGTGGGGCTGACAACACCGGCTCAAGAAAGATAAAAAAAGTTCCTGTCAAAGTGTTAAGATACTTCCCACTCGCAACCCGACTTCAAGGCTTGTTTATGTCACCTAAGACTACAACAACAATGCGTTGGCATCATGAAGGACACACCAAAGACGGAGTCATGAGGCATCCAGCTGATAGTCGTTCGTGGAAACAAATCGATGAGAATCATCTGTCATTTGGTGCAGAACCAAGGAAGTTGATTGTTTGTGTCCTGCGGGCCAAGTACCGAAACTACAGGGCAAATCTGAAGCGCCACCATTTCGATAAGTACATCACCAATGAAGACCGTTTGCTGCATTGTCACGCAGATGTTGTGAAAGAATACTGGATCTATTTGGTAAATTGGTTTAGTTCGGACGAGTTTAAGGTAAGTTGGTTAACGGAACTTCGTATCTGCGTTTGGTAATTACACGCATAACTATTTATTCAGTACAGATTCTAACTTCGTTGCCTCATGTTTTAGATCATAAGCGAACGGAACAAGCAGAATAGGTCTCACCAGGTTATGCGTCATACATCCGGGTCGGTAAGCTTTGCTAAGCGTGAACAACAGGAGGTAAATATTGTGATCCTCTATTTGTTAAATTTTGCCGGGTTTGAATGTATTCTTATAATGAAGTCTGCGTATGGTAAATGCTTGAGATGAAAAATAGGGTTCATCCCATGGAGTATCACCTCTTTAGGAAAAATCACCTTGACAAGAGTGGGCTGCCTATTGATACAAAATCCAAGCACATAATGGTATTAAGAACAGATAATGGCCAAAACTTTAGTCACGTATTATTGTAGTGGCAAAGACTAAAATGTTGTCTTGTAGGACTAAGTGGACGAGTTGGTTGCCCGTGTTGAAGGGGAACCGGATACACCAGTCGACAAGGACGCATTGTATGAAGAACTTAGATAAACGGAGCGCCGAAGAATTCTCATCTCCAAGGCTGCAAGAGCGATGGAGAGTGTTCAGTTGAGATAGGATTTGGATGAAGCGAAGGAGTTCCGAGCCATTGCAGAAGAGAGTCGACGTAAGGCGGACGAAGCAACTCGACAGCTAGGGGAGTTCTAGCAGATAATGCAATTGTTTCAACGAGACATGCAGATGATGCGAAGGTATTTGGCAGATATTCTATACATTGATGGTGATTCCGAAACTCAAGGTAAACAAATCTTCGACCTTTTGCTCATCTAATGCAGTGCACCACACTTATTTTGCGTTATTCTCGCAGATCCAAATGCTTGACACTCCTTGCTCTGACGAATACTGGAATGATGCACAGATTTTGGGTTTTATGTCGATGGTTTAGGGGACAACCTCCATGCAGGTTTTTTGTGAATTTTCCTAACATATCCATCTGTTAGGTTATGCGGTTTGGAAGTAGGTTCTATTTAATTGGTAATGTCTGAACAATGGTGAACATTTGTCTTTGTTGTTTGTTGGTTGATTGTGGGTCTATCTGGATGTTATGTAAGGGAACATGTAATTAAGTCCTGGTTTACCCTCTTTGTGGACTTTGTTAATTGTTAATGGCACTTTACTTCTTTGGTATTTATGGAAAGTGGCCAGAGTGTTTAGCGTCAACATTTGTTAACTTTTTAATGGCACTTTTTCAACGTTAACTTACGTTCATCTGTAAAATAGATGTACAACTTCGCCAAAGGGATCGTTGCCTATTTAATGGGTTTAACAACAGCGTAACTTGTTGTTAACAGGTTTTGGGTTTTGTCAACTTAGCAGCGACAGCATCTTAGCAACAGTCAATTTGCGATGTTTAAACGATGCACCGACGGAGGCTACACTGACAAAGATTTCGTTGCTGCCCCGTGATAGCAGTGCCAATTCACAGCTTAACAACAATTTTCCTTCGACGCTAATGCACGAGTTTCTTGTAGTGTTTGTGCGAGTGAGAGATGTTAGTTTTGGGGAATTGGGTCGCCCATTAGTGGGATCCCATTCAAATAAACCCAGTATTAGATACTAGCACAAACCATTCCTTTTATGTATATGGATGCTCAGAGTTGGTAAACCTATATAATGATAATGTCAATAATGCCCTGCCGCCCCACAGTTTAGACTAAGGTAAGTAGTTCTGGAAACCTAGGTCACTGCCCGTTAACCCGTGGTGTGCCCTCCTGTCCGGCAGACCGTGATCCCAACCTTAGGCAGATCCGCTTCCACTAAGTCGATCGTTCAAGGAGGTAACTTAAATACGTGTTTAATGCTGTGCCCTAAACGATTACATGTTTCGTACATATTCCAAAAGCAAGGGTAACTAGAGGATGAACAAGCTCTTGCCAAAGACTTAGTTCTTCTCTTCAAACCATCTGAATTCACATGAGAAGATGAGAATGTGAATAATTTATGCAGTTGAATTTTACTGAATATACAGGTCAGTCTGGTGAAAACCTCATTAACAAGTACAACTGTTGAGCATTTTAGACATCTCATATTAGATTGTGCCAAAAGTCATTTAGCTAGCTTCGGCTGACATTTTCAAAACATATATCATTCCCTAGTGATAATATAAAGTTGAACAACACATCCATGTGAAACTTTCAGTTTCATCCGATAATTAAGTTTTAGAGTCCCATATAAAATTCAAAAACTGAAAAACACGAATCAACTTTAAAAAGTTAAGAAACATAAGCTTCTAAATATTGATTATACATATAAGAATTTTTCATATATCTACATACGCAGCAGAAAATCCGTACAAGACAAGTTGTCGTGATTACTCTACGTGTGAGATGGATTGCAACAATTACTGCACTACTATAGAAGACCAATATATTTCTGTCATCAACTGAGACGATCGAATTAGAAGACCATGTCCAACTGAATTCATCATCAATTAACAGTCATAAAAAAAAAAAAGGGTTTTGAGCCTTAAATTTGAAATTATACTCAAGGCACTACCTTGGTTTGTTCATCCAAGTCTTGTCCATTCTTCAGTCAGTATTCACCTGCTGCAATTGCTGTTATATGTATATCGATGTTACACCATACAATACAAATTCAGTAAGGCAATACTTAGAACACACATGTATGACATGCTGTTCAAATAAGCTTTATGACAACATTCGATGCAGAGTTTGGACAGCTATTTACTCAATAGATTGCTGAATTACAACAATAACTAATGCATGAGTTAACAGAGTACGTGATTTCATGGATGAATCTGCATACAGTAAGCGATTTCATGAATAGAGCCCAAAATAAAACACAACAGCAAAAGCACAAATCAGGTCTGAATAACTTAGTTAAATGTTGCAACAAATCAACTACGACAGTGTCACAGGGATCAGGACGGATGCCATTAACTCTGCTATGAATGGCACTTACTTACGGACTTACCTGCAAATGTGTGGGACTGATTTGGGAGAACTTCCAGAGGTCGTGCATTCACCAATTGTTGCTCCGCAAGATCTGTTGGTTACTATCGAAACTTGTAGTGTTGTAGTGTCATGGGTGGGTGATGTTCATTTACTATGGGTGTACCTCAAAAGGATGGAGCTGCCTTCAATCGGACTAAAGGGACAAAAGGGTGGATAGTTATCTAACTGTGCGCAGCTTCATTTATGTTGGTGTTACTGTTCAAGAGTGAGGTTTTAGTGACAGCAACAAGCTTCCGAAACACCAAGATTCCGTTGTTATTCTAGCTACATCAGCGACAACAAAATGCATTGTTTAAAACTAATTATTTATTCAGATTAAATGTATGCAACTAATGGACTCATTTAATATCATAATTGTCTTGTTGTAAGACTTTCATTCATGTTAAACACCTAGTGATGGAAAAAGGTAACGGTAAATGTAACCTATACTGATGGAAAACACATTGTGTCTAATAAGCAAGATTAACAACTCAAAAATATGGCGACATTATAGGGGATTTTTAACTACAAATGTTAGCGTCATCACAAAAGTCTCGTCGCTGATGCAACAGATTCTTGTAGTGAAAGTGGGGGGGCGCGCATTCATTAAGCCAGCACCAGGAGAACAAATTCCCTTTATATAGTAAAGCCACATACGAGGTAGCAGTCGTGCGACCGGCACGCACAACGAGCAAGGTGCTGTGCATCTGTTAGGAGTTGCAACGACTCGCAGATGTCACACCAGCAGTGGAAATGTTCCCTGCACCCTTGGTTATGTAATCTTTCTCCAGGTCTGACCGCACAATGATCTTTCAGACCAATATATGTATTGCGCCCATAACCGCAGCCGACGCCGCGGTTGGTGGCCACCTAGTGGACACAATATCGAGAAGATCACATAATGACCATCCTATTCCCACAAAACCATCATCACAATCCAACTCGCTTTTCTAGAACCGGATCCAAGGTACTTGTGAGCGCACCCATCGAGCACGGACTAAGATAGCAAACATTGAACCGAACCTCAAGTCTCTGGTCAGAGTAATGAGGGTACGTACATGGATCTTACGCAAAGAGCTCTAGGTCTCACACGACTCCAAGTTAAGATCACCTCTCGGTCAAACCCATGGTCATTTTGGGTGCGTCGCGGTATGGAACGCGCGCTACATCATCTCTACTCTTTAATAGAGCATATGTCCAAAGGTTGTACAGATGTCCATTAGGCACACAAAGTACCCGAACCAAAAGTCACAAAGACTCCCATCCGACCCCTGAGTGGATTGACATACCAGAATCCGTCGTAGTGCGAAATGAGATAGTTACAGACATAAAGCCTTCTTCGGTCATCCCAACAGACTTCCAGAACTAAGAACTATCACCAGCCTTACCAAGCCACAAATGCATAGAATCTATCACCCGTGTGAGAGGGTGATCTAACCTACTTTGACATATGTCATTAAACAATCACAGTAAGAACACACAAAACACTCAAACTATGAAAACATGCCTACTCATATATAATTCAAGTTAAAGAACATTGTATGAGAAATAAAATCAATGAAGTACATCAACTAAGTCTACACAGTCCTAGAGACTACACATGCCTCACTAAAGACTCCCTCTTCAAGGTTGGAGAGACGGTCCACAACTATCTCATTCGTAGACAAGTACTTCAAACTCATCAGCTTGTGTCTAACCACGTTTCTAACATAGTTTCGCTTGATATACAATTGCTATGACTTGTTATGATACTTAGGTTTCTTTATCACGGAGATTGAGACTCTAATAACTCAGCAATCAATCCGGAAATCTCTTTACTGAATGGTCCACACAAGACCCACACATTTGGCATCAATGGCGATCAACATAATGCACAACTGCTTCTTGCACATCCACAATATGGCGCCATCGGAGAGAAGAGTATAAAGTCTGAGGTGGATTTTCTCTCATCAAAGTCACCACCATTGTCCGCGTCGTTATACCCAGTCATCCAGAGATTGTCGGATCTCTAGCAAGTCTCTAGGAGAGGGCATGGCGATTCCCTTAAGACATCACATGATCCTATTTACTGCCTGTCATTTCTTCAATCCGGGTTTAGCTTGGTACCAACATACCATGCTGAATGCATGACAAATATCAGGCCAAGTACACATTATTGCGCACATCAGGCTTCCGATTGCACTTAAGCTACATAATT
Source organism: Chamaenerion angustifolium (assembly GCA_946814005.1). Taxonomy (NCBI): domain Eukaryota; kingdom Viridiplantae; phylum Streptophyta; class Magnoliopsida; order Myrtales; family Onagraceae; genus Chamaenerion; species Chamaenerion angustifolium. The sequence goes on from OX328270.1 coordinate 7,639,761, forward strand.
TATTTATCTGGTCCATTTATTTTGTAGTCTTTGAACATATATCCATTTTGAGAGGTTGACCAACGTAAACTGGAGTTTCAATTGGTTCGCAGTTACTCATGTTGAATATTTCCAACACTTTTTTTATGTAGCTTTCCTGTGAAAGCCACAACTGCCTTGTACGACGATCTCTCGAGATATGAATCCCAAGGATGTGCGCCGCCTCACCTATGCCCTTCGTCCCAAATAGAGAAGACAAATAGACATTTACCTGTGTGAGGAACTCCAAGCTATTTACGGCTATGAGCATGTCATCGACATATAGAATCATAAACACAAAGTTCGTTCTAGACCCTTTTGGTGTACACGCAATGATTCTCATTCATCAAGAGAAATCTATTTTCCCCGACAAAATCGTGAACTCTGTGGTACCACTGCCTAGAGAACTGTTTCAGACCATAGATCAATTTATGAAGTTTGCACACTAAGCACCCATGGTCTTTCTGCACAAAGCATTCAGACCGCTCCATATAGATCTCTTCTTCTAACTCATAATTGAGGAAGACGGTCTTAACGTTTATCTATTGAAGTTCCAAGTCTAGACTCACTCCAATAGCCATAATCAATCGAGTTTTGATGCTCAACTTTTCATCATCCTTGAGTTTCATCTTAAGAACCCATTTAGCTCTATTGCTCTATGTCCTCTCGAAGGTCGACCAGTGTCCAAACACCGTTCTTCCTTGTAGATTTCATCTCGTCCAAAGAATTCATCTCAACTTCTATTACTTTCATTCATTTTTCTTAGAAGGATCCAATGAGAATATCTCTAACGTTTTACGACACAATAACCATATCGTCAGATATTAGGGTGTTTCGTTCTCCATCACCTTTGAATGTATATCGTCGGGAGGAAAACTTATGTATTAGCCCACGACCTGACAACTCACTACTACCAGGGTATGATCATGATCACTCCCACTGGGAATGAGATTCCAATGCTCCCACTGTCAGCAAGATCATCAGGAGCAAAATCTGTTCCATTCGCTCCAGCCGACGGTGAATCCAGCGAACGACGAACTGATTCGTCATCTACGGATTCAACTCTCTCACTCGAATTAACAGGTGTCTGCACAACTTGATCTTGAATCTCATATAGATATCGATCCAAATCAATCTCTCCCTTCTTACGAAATTCGTTCTCTAAAAACGTTACGTCTCGTGATTCGATCTCGGTAACACTCCCATTGTCCTGCTCAACTGTAAACACATACCCCTTGGGCGTATCACAGTAACCAAAAATAATATTCTTTCCTCTAGGTCCAATTTTTCTTAAACTTATTTGAGAAATCATTGGTGTAAGCGACACACTTTTATGGGCGCATATGGTGAAGGTCTAGAACTTATTCCAGTCCAAAACTCATATGGAGTGGAGTTAACCGTCTTCGTGAGCACATGATTCAAGATGTGGGCAGCAGTCTTCAAAGCATTTCCCCATAAGGAAATAACAGTTGAGTCTGCGCCATATCGACTGAACCATTTGATGGAGCGTTTTATTGCGTCTCTTTGCAACACTATTTTATTGAGGTGTGTAAGGGATCGTCAACTGATGAATGATTCCCTTTTCATTATATAAATCGTTAAATTCCGTTGAAAGGTACTTTTCTTCCACGATCAGGGTGAATGGTTTTTACCCTCCCGTTTAACAGGTGTCATCATCTGTAAGTGTAATGAAATATTGTGCTCTGTGCCGAACCCTAGAACTAAGAGGGTCACAAACGTCAGAATGGATTAATTGCAAATGGAAATTCGGCTCTAAGTGCCTAACCAAAAAGGCATTCTAGTGGAATTTTCTGCTAGACAAGTTACACAAGTAGATGACTCCAATTGTGGATTGTTAGACAGCAACCCCCATTAGGCTAGCCGCTGCATTTATGTTGACATTTATAGTCAAGTCTAGTTTGTCTTTCATTCACATCGCAAACATATCGACGAGTAGAAGAAAACATGAAATTATTATTGTTCCATGAATCTAAATCCGAAACAATAAATCCACCTAAAATAATACTAATGCCAAACGAAGTTGAATCTAAAGACAATTGGACAGAAGATTCATGAAAAGATAATCTAACACCGAGTTTCATTAATCCTAGGACAGAAATAACATATCGGTGAATCTGCGAAGCATAGAGGATATGACATTAGACTAAGACTCGACCACCGCGCAAGGGCAGCTCACAAGTCCTAATCTCTTCGACTTTAACACAAAAGTTGTCATCAATGTACATCCACCTTATTTTGCACAGGACTCTAAGGCACTCTAATAAAACATCACGATCCTTGGCTACGGGCTTTGTCGATCCTGAATCCAAAATCCACAAAGGACATTACTCAGTCAACATATATGTACTAGGAATACAAAATTCACTAGATTAGCCATTAAGACATTCATGTCAGATCGATTCAGGGAATGCGTTCACAAAGTGTACCCACTGACCACAATTGAAGCATTTTTGTATTTAGGCTTCTCGGCCTTACGCGGACATTTTCACGGTGTTTTTTTCGGAGGAGTCCTTGGGTTCACCTCAGTCTTTTCTACTTTGCCTTCAATGCATTTGCGCCATCGCGTTATGCGTTACTCCTTCGGCTTAGCGACTCTTCTTAGGTCTAGAGGATGGCGCCACACCTACCTCAGTCTTAAGTCCAGCGACCTTGGGTCTGCCCTCTTCAACTCAATGTTTCTTCCACCATGTTCGAAGGTAATGAGGTCCTTAGAATGAGTTATTTAGATTTTCATATGTTCCCGGGAGTTGGGCAAAAAAATGGATTACGACCTGGATTTACTGCTCATCGGTCACTGATTGACCATTCTCCTTGAGTTTCACGATCATATTGGCAACATGCCTCAGATGCTATCTTGCGGAGTGCTGAGGATTCATCTAATATGAATCAAACTTGATGTCGAGTGAGCACGGCTAAGCAGTCGTATAGAACAAATTCTAGCCTGCAAAGCATACAACAACTCTTTAGTTGTGTATTGAACTCAAACCCATAAAGGATGCCGTCATCCAGCGTACTCAGCATCATGGCACACGTCTCAACATCATTAACCTCCCACTCGAATGGAAAGCCTTCTGCTGATTCGTAATTCCCGAGTCGGGTCTTTTCATAATCTTCTTGATGGGGTTAATGGACTTCTACTTAGGACAATTTTTATATGCTTCCTACGGATTTTATAGATGTCACTGTTAAGTGTAAGACCTTTGTCCAACTAAGCGATGATGTTCTTCATGGCAACCTAATTTCTCTAACTAAAGGAAATTCTAATAGGATCATGGAGACACAATGAACAATGTTCTATCACATGTAAAAGGCAAGTCTCAGACCGTATGATTGACTTGACAACATAGTTAAGCCTGGAGGACAACACTAGCTATGGCGAGAAGCACTCCCTGATTCTAAGCATGCCCTAAAGCCACTAGTATTAATCGAAACACAGTATATATCAACAGTCTTTAACAGACCGGAATCGAACAAATCGCACTAAACCAAAGTGTTCGACATCCAAACTTCTGAAATGTTACTAAGGACAATCCTAAAAGTTTGCTATCTATGCTAAGCGAAAACTAGATATATATATGTCAATACACACACATATATATTGATAACTTTCAAAAATAAATAAATTTTGGACTAATTTGTAATTTTCAAAACTTTGAGGACCAAAGTCACCTTAACAAAAAATTTGGGAATCAAAATCACATTGAATAAAAGTTTGGGGACTAAAATCACCATGATGAAAGTTTGGGGACCAAAGTCTCAACAAACAAAATTCAGGGACTAAAGTCTTACCAGATAAAAGTAATTAACAAGTTAGACCAATTTTCACACAGTATGCTAGGATCTGAACAAGTCATACCATAGACAATTTGACGAGTCATGGGGTCAAAAGTCCATCAAATAAAGTAAGGTAAGACTATCTACCTTGCAGAAAACATAAAGTAATCCAGGGAACTCAAGGAACCTACACAGTATTCTACCTATCCAGTCATGCAACATAAAACAATATAAGGTTCTCCCAACAATTTAAATTGGTCCAACAATTAATTAAATTAGCCCAAATATTGTTTATGAAAGGGTTCACGCACATTTACTGGACTGAAATAAACCAGTAGGACCCACAGAAGATCCATGATTGACACCAAACTTGTTTCTAGTCAATTCAGGTGGTCCAGGGCCTCCGAATTAGCTCAAACTGGTCCAGACAACACTAAACCGTCTGAACTGGTCCAACCGGTTCACCCAGTCAGCCTGAACTGAACTGTTTGGTCGACCCAAACCAACTAGACCGGATTGGACCGTACGGTCGAATCAGACCGAACCAAACCAGATTGATTAAAATGAACCAATACGGTTGGAATCAGGCCGGTCCGGTTCACACAAAACCAAACGGGAAGATGAACTTGCTGCTAGGGTTTTCAACCGTAGTAACCACCAGCCGAGGGGGAGATGGCCAGCCACCACAGGTCGACCTCACCCCCTCCTCCTCCCATCGGCCGCAGTCGGCCACGGCTGGTCGACCCCTCCTCCTGCTCACCGCGCCTGAAGGCTGCGACCACCAAGCTTCCGTCTCTTCAACTTTGGTTTTGGCGTCAGGTTCGTCGTGGTGGGAATTTCAACAGGCGGCAATTCGGAAATCAACCTACTATGGCTCTGATACCAATTTTGGAATATGTACGAAACATGCAATCGTTTAGGGCACAACATTAAACACGTATTTAAGTTACCTCATTCAACGATCGACTTAGCGGAAGCGGATCTGCCTGAGGTTGGGATCACGGTCTGCCAGAAGGGAGGTCACGCCACGGGTTAACAGACAGTGACCTAGGTTTCCACAGCTACTTACCTCAGTCTAAACTGTGGGGCGATAGAGCATCATTGACATCGTTATTATATAGGTTTTCCAACTCTGAGCATGCCTATACATAAAGGGAATGGTTTGTGCCAGTATCTAATACTGAGCTTATTTGAATGGGCTTCCACTAATGGGCGACCCAATCCCCAAAACTAACATTTGCTAACAAGGGTCCAATACAGGTAACTCATTGTTCATGTTTCTATACTTCGGATTTTCTCGCTGAACTTTGCATTATCAGTGATTTGTGTTCCCATTTAAGGCGGAATTGGTTTTGATGATGCTGAGATGGCTTCCTGAGGATATTACGGTCAATAATGAAGATTTATAAGGTTTAGTGTGGACTCAGCTAGGCTTGTTCATGAACCGGTTCAGGGTCAAACCGGTTCTGAACTGGACTGGCCTGGTTTGACAAAAACCAGTATATTTTTTTGGTTCTAAAAAAACTGGTCTGGTTTAAGGAAAAAAAAACTGGTCTGGTTCGAACCGGTTCAGAACATGTTCGAACTGTTCTGGTCTATTTTTTTAAATAGCAATTTTAGTTAGGAAATAATCTGGTTCAACCCGAACCTAAACCGGCTTAAAATCCTGTCCAACACACTGAACCGTCTGAAAAAATACTAAACCAACTGAAAAACACTGAACCGGCTGAAAAAACACTGAACCGACTGAAAAATACACTGAACCGACTGAAAAATGCACTGAACCGATTGAAAATCTGCTCCACAACCAACTAAAATCCTGTCCAACATTAACATACGAGAGTCCAATATATATCTAGGTTTGGTTTATTGAAGACATATCTAGGTTTGGTTTAATTTCAGACCGGTTTAGTTGATTTAGCTTCAAACCGATTCTTAAATTATATAGGTTTAAAGTGGTTTGATTTAAATTTAAGTATAAACCAGTATCAAAAAACGAGTCGAGTCGAACCGATTCGAACTGGATTTTTGGTTCTATTTTGAACTATTCTGTTTGAAAGCTAAAAACACTGGTTTGGTTTTGGAACTAGTTCGGTCGAACCGGTTCGAACCAAATCAGTTCCAGACCAGACCAGTTCATCTGAATCGGTTCTTTTGGACAAGCCTAGACTCAGCACTCCTCCGACTTCTCTTTTTCATCTTAGGTCCTACAACTGTATAATGTTGCATGACCATTTTCCTTTCACGAAATCCATTATCTTGGGTGATGATATTTTTTATACTTGTGAATTTAATGCTAGTCTCTGCTTTATTCTTTCTAAATCCCGAGGACTTACTCAGTCATTGTCTGAAATTCTGCCTTTATTGTACAGTGTATGCTTCTTGTTCTCATCATACTAAAAGATACTACAAGGTAGCAAGTCAAGAACCATGTATTAGTAAGTTCAGGGTAAGATGATGAGAAATGTGGTTTTATTTATTAATATTTTCTAATAATTGCAGTGTCTTCATCATAATCCTTGGATGTGCAATTTTTTTTTTTTTGCAATAGGTGTAGATCAAATAGTATAGTGAGAAGCGTGCAAATATTAAGTATGTAATCTCCAACCTTTTCCTCGCCCCATTGGTTACTTCTTCTTATCTAGTTCATATATTTTATCTCATTTAGCTCTTTGGCTGCACTATTTAACCTGGTTAGGATAATGATTGATTCTTTTTTAGGTCTGCTTTGGTCGAAAGAATGTCAGTTCTGGATGAATATATTGTTGGGGATCGTGAACTAAAGACGGAGAACAAGTTCGTAGTTCCGACATTCTGAATTCAAATATTAAAACATAATAGTTTTAGGTCTTCATCTGATTTAGAAAACTATGTATTTACAATCAAATTTATTGTAAGCTTGTAGTTTGGATGTTTATTAAGATGTATACATATACTTTGATAAATAATATATTATGTTTTTTAAAATGTATTGCGTAGTTCATATCATATAGCAATAACTATATAATTAATATAAAAAAAAAACACAAAAGTCGTATTTAGCAATGCTTAGCGGTTGGTGTCACAAAAAACTTGTGTTTAACAACGGCATAAACTGATATTATCAAATGTGGACTTGTTATTACTAAAAACATGTTTTTAGTAGCAACATTACCTGACAATATCAAGCTCTTTTAATGGTGGATTTGTAGTCACTAAATACATGTATTTAGTAGCAACATATTATGATGTTAATAACACTATATTGTGACAAACTTTAGCGTTGTTAATATAGTATATATAGTGGCGACAATTGTTGTCACTGAATGTCGTCGATCTATTAGTGGCGGCAAAATTTTAGTGACGACGGACCTTTTAGTGACGACATTTTACCGTCAGAGTGACCTTTAGCCACGAGACCTACCCTAACGAGACTTAGCCCGCTACTAAAGGTTATTGACGGCAAATACTTCTCTAGCAACTATTTAACGTCGATGTTATAGAGCAACATTCTTCTAGTTTGTGATGCACCACGATCCATTGATACTCCTAGTTGTAAAGAATGATTACTAAGTAACAATAATGAAAGAACTAACATTATTTGAATAATGATATAGACTTGATTTTTTATTATATTGCATGCTAGGGTAAAATAAAAATTTATGTTTCGATTGAACATTATAAAATTAGGTTAATTGCCAAATGATATAGTCAATAAGAGAAAATTGATTTTAGTGACACTTATATTCCTCTTGTTAAGATGGTAAATGTCAAGTCTATTTTGGCTATTGTTTTTGTTAATAATTAACTTTTATTCAAATGGATGTGTATAATATTTTTCTTCAAGAATATTTAAATGAAAAAAATTATATGAAAGTGCATCAAGGTTTTAGTAATAAGGGGACTAAGATGGTTTGTTGAATACTGAAATTTGTATTTGGCATTAAGTAGGCTTTTAGGCAATATTAAACTTTCTAATGTTCTATTTACCAAAAAAATCTACTTTATGATGTTCTTATTAATACTGACTATCACTAGAGGAGGTATGATTATTCATGCTTTCTAATAAATAAGGTATTAATATTGGTTATCACTAGAGTAATTGTGATTATTCTATGTTTTCTGATAAATAAAGTATTAATATTGTTTTTTGGGTTAATAACAAAATCACTACCTAAACCTTAAATGTTTTGCAAAAATCTAGCTGAACTTTGCTTTTTCAAATTTTGTTAACTATATTTTCAGAGTTAGGGCAAAAAATTACCTCTTTATATTTTCATTAAATCTTGACGGAGAATGACGTTGCAATCATGAGTGGTTCATGATTTAAAAACTATATTAGTTTGTAAAAATATCAGAAAAATAGAAAATATCTAGAAGATTAATATGGGAAAATTGAGTTTTTAATATAATAGTTTTATTGAAATATAAAATAAAAATATTAAATAGTTTTATATGTATTTTAATAAAAACATTATATTAAAACTCAGATTTCCTCTCTAAAATTTACAATTTGTTTATTATAGATTTATTTTTCCATTTTTTTTAAAATAATATAGTTTCTTACAATATGAACCAATCACTTGCTGCCATGTCGAATTCCAGTTATATTTGGCGAAAAATTAGATGGATGTAGCATTTTGCGTAACTTCTAAAGTACATGTAGCAATATTTGAAAAGGTGAAGTTCAAGTAGCAGTTACCAAAGTATAAGTAGCAATTTTATTATTAACCTTTATTATTTTGTTAGTATGTACAAATGATCTTGTAATCACACGCCAAAGTCACGGTTTGATTATAGAGTTGAAGTCTATTCTTGAGTACTTCTTTAAGACGGAAGATTTTAGCGAGTTAAGGTATTTTTTGGTTTATAAATTGTGTGTTTTGTTGAAGATATAGTTTTGAAGCAACATAAGTATGGTCTAAGAGTTGATATTTGAGGTTGGTTTAGTAGATGTTAAGTCTAGTAAGACTCCTATATATAGAATTAAAATAGTGTTTGACTTCTCTTGCATATGATAAGGCTCTAAACTTAAAATTTGATGATTTGCTCACTCATGCAATTTTGATAAGAAGTTAATTGGTAATTTTCCATATCTTATTGTCAGTAGGCCGAACATTTTTTATGTTATTTAACGATTAAGTCAGTAGGCCGAAAATTTGATGATTTGTTCATTCATGCAATCATCTACACATTCTCATTTGAATGCAACTTTAGGATTGTAGGATTGTATTTTTTAATCTCTTATTAGTTGATGACTGTGTTTTATATTTTTGAATAGTTTTGGATGTAATCTACGCTGAAACCTCTTCCAATTTCTGATCCCAGAATGTTATGAATCTGCAAGAATATCCAACAAGAACAATAAAAGTGCACCACAGTCTACATATTTTACATATTCTTAGTTTAATTTAGTTACACACACAATCACACCTTATATATGACAAGATCAAAACAAGAAGCACAATACAACATAGCTCTCACATTTATAAGAAGAAACTAGTAGTCTTATTCAGTGACAAAAGACTGCCTACACCAGATGAACGAGTACCTCTTCCATCTTAGGTGAAATCTCTAATACCTCCTTCAGCTCATCACCAATTCCCAATTCTTTGAAGACATTCACGTTACTCACATCGATGTTGATCATCCACAGTACCACTTCAACCACTGCATTGCATACATTAGGGTTTTTTCTTGATACCTCGTACTTGTGTCTCATCAGAATTTGATGCAACTTATGACCTAAAGTAGCATTGCATATTACAGCTGAGTCACAGAGTTTGGTCCATAAAGTAGCGTTGCATATTACAGCTGATTCGCAGAGTTTAATCCAGTCTTCTTTTTTTGTTATATATTTGAAACCAAATGCTGCTATTCCAACCATCACGTCCTGTACTTCAACATCTTCATCAACGATTCCCTTAAGAACCTAAGAGAGAACACCAAATTGGGCAACAATCAATTAACAATATTCAAACTTTCTAATCAAACTGTGTATCAAATATGCTTACCATTTGTAACGTAGAATCAATGAGAGGTTGTAAACGGTGGTTTTCTCCACCATATGTACACAGGTACAACAAAACTTGTGCAGCGATGAGCCTGAAATCACGTAAGGATTCTTCCATTAATGCAAATGCGAACCCCTCATTAAGATTCAATCTCAAAATCCGTAGACAATTTCTCTTGCTCTTCCGCGCTAGCTGTTGTAGGGCTTTTCCAGCACAAATTCTCAACTCCTTTTCTTCATTACTAAAGAAGATTCGTACTAGAGACTCAAGAACTCCAGGGTTGTTTCCGACACGCTCCTTTGCATGTTTTTCCGCTGCCAAGTTAGATAAGACATCAATCCCGAGTTTGTGTAGCTTGGTGTTCCCTGGTTGCGATAAAATGTCTTGAATGTTGTCTATCAGTCTGGTTGTCTCTGAGATCTCTCGCCTAAGGATTTTCCATGTGGCACCCTTTGGAGAGGTCAACAATCTCAACACCTTCAGTGATCTCTCCTGAGAAGAAATTTCCTCATAGGATGACTCTTTTGTAAGAGACACAAGCTTATCCAAAAGATCCTTTGTTGTCCCAATCTTTTTACAGTCGCCTTGGTCATGGGCTAATTCCTCGATAATCCAAAGACCTAAATCAATGAGGGACTTGTAATTCAATTCAAAGAGGGCAGATATTGCTCTTATGGAGCCAAGTATGCTATAAATCCTGAGGGAGTTCTCACTCTCCTTTGCGACATGTGCTAGTACCATTGCAGCTGATTCCATGGCTTCTTTCTCTTCGTCTTCTTGTTCCTTCACATATTTAAGACCTCTTCTCAACTTTATCATCTCTACTAGGGTTTTCATTGCAGACAAGTTAGCCCCGATATTGATCGACACCTCACCGGAGAAGTCTTCTGGGAACTTCGTAAGGAATACCTTGAGGATTTGAGTTCCAATTAAGTGTTTAGAATGTGAATCTGAAGCTAACAGCTCCACACCATAAGTTACCATGTCTCTTTCCAAGTTAACAGAGGCAATGCTGTCGTTTAAGAAACCTTGTATCGGGTTTAAGTTGGAACGTCCGAACCCTAGCTTCATGCTTAACCTGTGCAGTTGCCTACAACAGTAGACACTGCACAAGTAATAGGCATCTCCGACAAGGAAGAAAACACATTCACAGAAAACTAACACATAGAACAGTATTGAAGCATATATCACATTTTCTGAATCGGCTTTGTTCTTCCACTCCTTTCTAATTAAAAATACACAGACGGCCCCAACAAACTTGGTTATCATGATAAACATGATGATGATTCTATGGAGAGGGAACAACCTCGGACTTAGCTTCTTGTACATATATCCTCGGAACTGTCTCATCTTCGAAAAATAACCCCTACAGTGTGCTTAGCGGATTATTGATTAGTAGCAAACAAACTTAATTATTACGTTGTCAGACGTTAAATGATATGGTGAGCAGGACACCCCTCCAAATAAGAAGAAGAAATTGTTTATGGATATGATATTAGACTTCAAGATTCGAATTTCCTATTCAATTATACTAATCCCTGATGGACTTTACTTATCCATAATGGTCTAAATGTGAACTTACTTTGATCTTTGAAATTGGACGGATGCTGAAGTTGAGGTATCTTCTTCGTCCTCATATTTCCTGGTTAAGATTTCCATTTTATAATTTAGGAATACAACGGCAGTGGCGAACCAGAAGTCCTGTCCCGGTAAATAAGAGCCGAAGCCTGCAAGAATAACAACGGATGCCCAGAATGCTGTCACTTTTTGTAGATAACCAGTGATTTGCTTGAGTAGATACAGCCATCCCGCAAACTGTTTCAACTCATCTTCAGCTGGACTACATAGCCGTCCTACTGGGGGAACTGTGGGAGTATTGCCACTACTTTGGTTCGTCGATGGTACAACTAGCTCCACAGGTATTTGCATGCCTTGAAAACTATCAATAATATCGAGATCGCCCACCGTGGTGTACATCGTCTAAGTCGTCTTGCTTCTTCTTTACCAATACTAGAGTCTACAAGTAGAAACAAAGAAATCTTCATGAGAATGATAGAAACATGAGAAACAAAATCCAGTTTATTTTATTTTAAATACCATGAAGGTCAGATAAGATGATGCCATGATAACGAAAGTGTATAAATCTGGCTGGGAGAAGGCCTCAAAATTTAATGGTTATTAAGCTGTACTCACTCATAGTCATAGGAACATTCATTTGTTTTTGTTCCTTAGCTTGATTCGTCAATAGTTGTATATATCGAATTGTATAATCTAATTTTATTATTCTTTTAATGGCTCTGCAATGTGGTGTAGGTTTGGAGTGATTTTGCAATTAGGTTAAAATTAGTACAAAAATTTAAATGGTCAGTAAAAATTGTACCACATTGAGTATTTTCAAACACTCAACAATTTTTACAATAAATACAAGAGTTTTTTCGTTTAAAAAATTATAGAAGAGAATCCTAAAATGAGAATTCTACTTAGTTTTTTTATCCTTATTCGATGATCTTGTTGCGTTCGTTGAAATCTTTGTAGTTGTCATGTTTGATCAATCTTTCACTTTAACTGTCGTGTTTGGTATGTATGTATGAGTTCGGGTGTTATTCAGTTCGGTTAAGAGAAGCTTCATACTTATTTTTGTCTAACGATACTTTTGATTTATGGGAGGTGATCATCCTGTAAATCCCCAAGTAAGTACTCAGGACTTCAGGAGACTGTGAACCCCACAAAACTCAAATTTTTTCCCCAGTTTCAAGAACAATTTCGATAATTTGTATGATGATTTGAATTTTAGTTATTTAGCATATTGGTCCATACACTTTTAGAATATTAAAATATAGTTCAAATCTCTGCATTGCCAACAATCTTAAGGAAAATTCTTGAATTTGCAATAAAGGTTATGGTTGGACTTATTTGTAATTAATTCTAAAAACTTCTCTTCAGTAAAAAGAAAATATGCATTTTCTGTTTTTTAGAAAGATGACTACGAACAATGGTACTCAGACTAGTACTGATTTTTAACTCAAGTGATTGATGTCTCGTTTAAAAATAGAGATGCGTCTCTTATTTCGTCGTAGCAATGAATGTGTTTTGAGAGTTTATCCCGAGGACTAATGTATTGATCTAAAATGGATTTTTGGATACTCATAGATAATTTGAAATATTCTTGAGGAAAAATGACAATTTGATGACGAATGTCGATGCTCGGATGATTAAAGTCTATGAGAACTTTAGTTCCTGACTTGTGCTGTGACAAGTTTTAGAAGAAATAGAGTAACCTGCACAAATTTTGAGTGGCGTATAACGTGGGTATCTATGAAATAATAACTTCTTGTACTAAAATACTCCAAGTATGAGTAAATAACTATTCACAGGTTGTGAAAGGTAGTGAAACACTTGCATTTATACTCAAATGTGGTAGTGTTTCACTAAAGCAAGTATTAGTATGATTGTCGTAATCAATTTAAAATACATGGATCAACAACTGCTATCAGTTGAACTTTTTCATTAGTGACTATGCAAAATCTAATGGGAAATAAGGGGAATCTGTTAAGCAAGAAATGATATGAAGAATGTGTTGTATGTGAAGAACATCAGTAGGAACCTGGTGTCGGGATTGTTACTCAACAAACATATTTTTGTCTTATGTTAAAGTTTGATAAGGTTCTACTCACTAAATGTGGCATTTTATGTAGGTAAGAGTACGAATTTTGAGGATATGCTCAAGTTGAATGTAATGGCAATCAAGTCAAATGAACAAGAAGATTTATTATTATTATTATTATTATTTATTTACTTTAAAGAGTATCATAATATATAACATAATATAATAATACATGTTAATTATGATACTTTATGAAGCTAATACGAATCATATCCCTATATTTCAAATTGATCTCAAACATAAGTGTGAAATATGTGTTGAGATAAGTTATTCTTCTAACTAATAGAAAGGAACACATAAATCCTTAACTTAATTCATAGCAACATTTAAGACTTTAAAATTGAGCAAACGAGAGGAGGCACTTCTATCACTTTTGTGGATGATAATACAAAATGTTGCTATGTATACTTGTTGAAAAGTAAAAATAAAGCAACTGAAAAGTACATTCTTTACGAACAAAAAGTTAAAAATCAGTTGAATAAGAAAATCAAGGTGTTGCGCAGTGATAGATATGACGAGTATGATGCTCATTTTGGTGAGTTTCGTGCTCAATAGACAATCATTCACAAGGTCATGACGCCCTACTCAACCTAATCAAATGGGATGGCGGAAAGAATAAAAAATGAATAATGAAGGAGATGATAAATTACCCTATAACATGTGGCGAAAAGTTATTTTTGTATCAATTACTTTATAAATAAGATACCTTAAAAGAAAGGAAGGAAAAATACTTTTTGAAATATGAAAAGTAGAAAACTTTATTTCAATCATCTTCAAGTGTGGGTATCTTACTAAGGTGACAGTGTTTTCTAAAAAGCATAGTAATTACTAAGGTATCTTACCTGAACTTTAGCTTGCCTCCATTTGATAATTTCTTATTTGCTTATGATCATCGTCATCAAAATACAAGAAATCGTCACTCAATATGTTTTAAATAATTTAAGTGTGAAAAAAAAATTAATATAACTTTTAGAGTTACTGAGTATCTAATCAAAATGGTCAAGTAAAAAATTGTTGAAAGTGAACTATTTTTCAGTGAAACAAATAAATAAAATGCCTTAAGATCGGAATTTGAGAGAATTAAAATAAGGTCTTATAGTTTAGAAATTTATGGATTTTTTCCGCATTCGTCAAACAAAAGTTTTTAATTAATTGTAGTGTTAATGTTTTTTTCCATGTTATAATTGACTAAACATTATTATATTTTGTTATGACTTTTTCAGTTTAACAATTTGTTACTAAATTGGCACTATAGGTGCTTTTAGTGTGATTTTAGTCTGTTCATAGAAAACATGTTAAGCAATATGGAGGGTTAGACTATATTATAATATTTTTAAAGTGTACAAATTAATATATAGAATATCTATGTCGTGTATATTAATAAGTTTATTATTTTAAATTTATCAACATGAACACACATATTAAAATCATTGTGTCACAAAAACTGACACGATACACATTTTTTGTGCATACTATCATATTTTGTTAAATTAGTAAGTTGTATCACCCCACGCGAGATTTGTAAGAAAAATATTAAATTAATAAATTAATTATAGTAAAACAATGAACTGGGATATCATATTTTACAAGTCATTAATACACGAGTGATAAAGTCTAAAAATAAAAAAATTAGTTAAAATTTTATAAGTTTTTAAATAGGATTATCTCAAGAAAGTATTAAAAATCATTTTATAAGCACAATTTTATGGTGTGTGTCGTATCGTGTGATACATAAACCCGGCGCGAATTTTACATCATGTTATAGTTTTATCATTCATTCTTATATTTTTAGTAGCAATTTTTTCATACGTGTTTGTATCGGTCTTTTATTTTCATGATTATAAATTTGTAAAGTTTTTTTGTACAATTTTGTATACTATTTATATCTAGAGTTAATTATACAATAATATTATTATAATATAGTATGTTACTAAAATAACTAAAGTGATCATAATAAGTCACTAATGGAGTTTTTTTAATCAAAAGTGTGCCCTAAAACAATTATATAGTTTGTAAGATTTTAATCTAGGTAATGTGGATAGCTACATAAGAGTGATAATTAAATGTTTGATGTATACCTATTAGAACAATTGATTTTGACAATAGGATATAGCAAATGCTAAAAAACAAAATCACAATTGTATATATTCTTTTTTATATATTCTAACTAAATTAATATATATAAAATGATAAAGAATTGTTACAAAATTAAACAAGAACATAACCAGATTTAGTAATTCCGTCATTTGATTTTTAGCATTAATCAATCTTTCAAATTTTATAATATGAATAATGGAATATTTTGCTTTCGCTTTATGTTTTTTTTTTTGTCAAAATTTTTCCTTTATCTTAACCGTGTTTGGTTCCTAGTTCCTAGGAATTGTTAGTCGTAAATGAAATCTATTAAGATTAAAAAATGACTCTAAACATATATTTAGTAATAATTAATTCAATCTGATCATAAATAATACAACTCGTTTTATAAGTTAGTCCAACCGAACGAAGAGAAAGTTTCTATTTTTTTATAATCCATTCCGACATCATATGGTTAAAAGAAACAATAAAATAATACACGAATAATTACCTCTTGTTAGTGTGTGTAGGATTCATATCAATAAATTTGAAAAAGAACTTCAACTCTATGTAAGCGACTAAGCGTACCTCTATTATATCGAAGCGACCTCTATTATATCGAAGCGAGAATAGATTATTTTGGATACTCCTCCGATCCCTTCCTTCTTTCCATGTGGACATTATGTATATAATATTTATACTATGCCTGGACGATCACTCAGGGGTCCCACCATTCGTCTCATCAATCATATAATGATATAATATATATACTATAGCTGAATTCGGTTCAAACGATTGGGGCTTCAAATGAACTACAATCGGAGGTCCTCTGGTCTGGGTCCGAACCTAAACAACGTCGCCCAACCATGGGGACCTGGTCTGGCTTCAGACCCTGGCTAAGGGCTCCTTTTATGACTCGAATCGAGTCGGGACTTGTTTGTAACATTAGTGTAAGTTTGTAGGATTTTTTTGTAAAATTTAGAAAAATATTTGGTTAATTTTACAAATATAAAAAAATATTAACGGAATTTTTTAACGAAAAATTAACGGAGGTACCAATTATCATTATTTTTAAACATGTTGGACTAAAACAATTAATTAGGTTGAAAACCCATTTTAGTCAAATACGTTATCACTATTTTTAGACTTTTTCATAAATATATATATAAAGGATACCACTCATTTTCATACTTATATATATATATATATATATTATACAAATGTGCAAAACGTGGACTATCAACGACGACTATGTACGGTCAAAGTCGTTTTTTGTCTGTTAGGAAATGAACTTTCCTTCCTTCCTTAAAGGAAGTTTTTTATTTTTGTCAAGAACAAATACTATATCATAACAATAGCCGTACTAGCGTTTGCATACAAAATGTTATCCGTAACAATACACCTAAGAAGCAGGGTTGGGGGTGCGAACACCCAATCCTGAGGGCACAACCCGAGCAATATATTTTTCGCAATTCAATCCGCGCAAGCGTTTGCGGATCGGGGAATATGCACCCACGTAACCGCCTGAATCATAAGTGATAAAGCGGTAACGTTTGACAAATCGGTGCAATCCTCCACGCGAAATCTAAACCTAACAAATGATCTATTACATGAGATGAGTCAGACTCAATGATAACCGATGACCAATGATTTTGGATCGCCAGATGAACCGCCGCAAGAACCGCCTCCGCCTCGTCCACGGAAGCTGATGGTTTAGATGCATGGGAGCCTCCAATAACCGACCCCGAAGAGCCACGCGCAATGACACCGATCGCTCCCATATTAGTCGATGATTTCCAAGCTGCGTCACAGTTGATTTTTATTGTTCCGTCCGGTGGTCTCAACCAAGCTCGATAGGTTTCGGCCGAACTGAGCTGGGAAGCAGCCGAAGGAGAGCTGATTTCGAGTTCAATCATAGCTATCTCCTGCAATAAGGTAATAACACACGGTTGCCTATTCTCGAAAAGCAACTAACACCTAGCTTTCCATATCACCCAACAAACGACCATGAACCGACACCAAACTTTATCCCGCTCAGACCGGTTCGGCTCCGATCCTGACGAAGCTGAAATCAGACAGTCCTCAACCGAGTTGAGCCCACAAATCAGCAAATCATACGGCACACAAAATGAGACCAAATCTGGAATTTCCAAGGGCACCCAAACAGTAGCTGTTCCCTTGTCTCAACGATACCACAAGAACCACATCCGGGCGAGAGGGGGAGGCCCCTTCGACACAAGTTTTCGCTCGTGGGAAGTACATCCGTGGCCAATCTCCACATGAACGCCTTGATCTTAGGCCACATACGAGCTGCCCAAAAGAGTGGCCATACCTTAGACAGATCGGGCTGAGCCCTACCTTAGACTTGATCTTAAAGGAAGTATATATATAAGGAAGTATATATAGGGATAATAATAATTTTAATGGTACTTTATATTTGATGGTTATTATTTCTATGTTATTTCATGATATTTTATGTTTCAAAATGTTAACTTTTAGTTTAAATTATTATTGACCGTCAAATTTGACTAACAGAATATTGATATGGCGCTAACGTAGGGTAAAGTAAAAAAAATAGGAAAGAAAATATTTTAAAAAATTGTACACATAAATATAAATAAATTTGAAAAAAAACACTTCGTAAACTTAAAATTTAGAAAATTAAAATATAAATTCTAAAACTTATTATTTTTAAATCAAAAATGAAAAACAAAACTAGACTAAGACCCTTGGGGTCCGATTGACCCACTTCATGGTCGAACCCTTGGCTGGGTTGGGACCTAGCCAACCCAGGGTTCGACCCTGGTCTGGACCAATTGGACTCCCATGGCTCTAGCCTAGTATTTTTTTTCTATTTTTTAATAAAATTATAAATAATATATTTTATAATTTAGGATCTATAATTTTTTTTTTAATTTTTTAATATAAATTCATATTTTTTTATTTACCTTTGTTCTTCTTCATATTTATTATTTATTATTTAAATTATTTTATGATTTTTTTAGAACCTTTATTTAAAAATTATATATTTTTATTGTATAAAATATATTTAAATTAAAAATTATATTATATATTCAAGTCGCAATGGCACGAAGTTGATTTAACATAATATGGGCAAGTTACGTGAACATTTAATAGAAAAATGTAACACATAGACTAAATAATAATATTTTCAAATATAAAATATCACATATTAACACAATTTCTTAAGATATCATTGGATAACATAAATTAAATATTATATATTATTTGAACCACTATTAGAACTTTGGACGGTCAAAGTCGTTTTTTGGTCTGTGTTAGAAAATGAAATGTATTTTCTTCTTCCTTTCTATAAGGAAGTATATATATTTAGAATTACTTTTGTTGTACGAGTGAGTGGAGGGTAAAAATCGATCCAAATCAATCGGAAAATTTAGCCTAAAATATATTGTTTGATTTATGATTGTATTTCTATTTTGGCTCATATTTTTTATCCGATTTGGATTAGGAGTTTTGAAAATTGCAGGGATTGGATGAACCATTAATTTAGTTGTTTAATTATTTTTTTAAAATTATTATATCAGTTTTAGTAAAATATTATGTAAATATTACTTAATCGAGTTGGTTTCTCATGTCGCTCTATCATCAGTTGTCGATTTCCGCGTCACCAATCCCAGACCATATTTTTCTTCTCTCGACAAGTCGGTCTCCAAGGTTATCAAAATTTAAAATGGAATTAAAAAAAATTAATTAGTTCGGTTCTATTGTAGGTGAGTTTGATGACTAAAGTTGATCAATTTTAGTCAAAACTTTGGAACTTTAACTTTGATAGGAGGATATGGTAAGTTTGGAAATTTAAAATTAATGTCATATTTCAACTACCTACTTTAAGTTTTATGTTATTTTAGTAAATAGATAATTGAACTATAAATGTAACACAATTTGCCCATCATTTGTTTCATAGATAAAAAAATGTATACAAATTGAAACTTGAAGGACAAATTACGTTGAGTTATAATTCAATTATCTACTTACTCAAAACTTAAAAATAATATATATTTGAATTACAAATCAATTGTGGCAAAACGACAATGAGTTTTGATTTTTATGGTAAAAAATAATCAATTGTAATCAAACTTTTGAATATCAACTTTAAACATAGCATATACTCAATATCAAAATCGAAACTCAATATCATTTACGACATTAAATGTCGTAGTTAAATTATGAATCGACTTTATTATTTTAAGTTGATAAATATTTGAATTATGATATAATGTTGTAACCGACATTGAATTTTGAAAATTTTATATTATTAAATTGACAAAAATAATATTTATTTTTAAAAAAGTTTAATTATTAAAAAAGGGAGCTTTTTTATGAGTTATTGTAACAAAATATTGCTAATGTGGAACGAAGTAGCAAAGAAAAAAGTCAACCCAATTATACCACTAAAAGAAAAGTCGTTTATTGTGTGTTAGGAAATGAAATTTCTTTCCTTCCTTCCTTAAAGGAAATCTATATATAAGGAAGTACATATAGAGAGAATAATTATATTAATGGTACTTTATATTTGACTTTTATATCTAACTTATGTTATTGGTTAGTATTTATATGTTGTTTCATAATATTTTATGTTTAAAAATGTTAATTTTTAGTTCAAATTATTGTTGACCGTCAAATTTGACTAACAGGATATTGATATGGCGCTGAAGTAAGGTAAAGTAAAAATAAATAGGAAAGGAAATATTTTATAAAAACTGTACACATAAATATAAATATATGTATAAATAAATTTGAAAAAAACAATTAGTAAACTTAAAATTTAGAAAATTAAAATATAAATTCTAAAACTTATTATTTTTAAATCAAAAATGAAAAACAAAACTAGACTAAGACCCTTGAGGTCCGATTGACCCACTCCATGGTCGAACCCTTTGCAGGGTTGGGACCTAGCCAACCCAGTGTTCGACCCTGGTCTGGACCAATTGGACTCCAATGGTTCTAGCCTAGTATTCTTTTCTATTTTTTAATAAAATTATAAATAATATATTTTATAATTTAGGATCTATAATTTAATTTTTTGATTTTTTTAATATAAATCATATTTTTTTGTTTACCTTTGTTCTTCTTCATATTTAGTTATATTTTATATAAATTATTTTCTGATTTTTTTAGAACCTTTATTTAAAAATCATATATGTTTATTATATAAAATATATTTAAATTAAAAATTATATTATATATTCAAGTCGCAATGACACGAAGTTGATTTAACATAATATGAGCAAGTTACGTGACCATTTAATCGAGAAATGTAACACATAGACTAAATAATAATATTTTCAAATATAAAATATCATATATTAACACAATTTCTTAAGATATCATTCGATAACATAAATTAAATATTATATATTATTGGAACCACTATTAGAACTTTTGACGGTCAAAATGTTGACCAAATGTCCTTCCAAAATGTGCCTTGGCTAGGCGGAGTCACCCTCATTCGCTGGTTGGTCCTCTCCCTTACTTTGTGGTAAACTGATCCGACCATTGGTGTTCCGTCCCTTGTGTGTATCCATACGTACCGGTCACTTCCCCCGTCATGCGGTATCGGGATGTTGAGAATGTGTTCGACATCTTCATGATTTACTATGCTCCTCATAAGGACCTCATTCCATTTCCCATCCAGTTGTATGAGCTCACTTACCCTTAAGTCCCCCGTGCTCCACACTTATTTCAGCATTCACCCGTTTGTTCTCCTTTGTATAAATCCATGGGTCCTCGAATACTCGGATATTTACTCACGTACCAATCATCCACACCCTTTCTTGTTTCATCACATTGCGGCCGTGCGTAATGCTACTCCAACCCCACGAAGCTCTACCTCATTTTTTCGCCTCTAAGAAGGAACACCGTGGGAAATATAGCCCCTTCAGGACCTGCGCACTTAGTGTATCGGGTTCTGATAATTCTCGGCCCACCATCTTCGTGAAGAGATCCATATTGAAACTTTGTAGTTCTCGGAACCCTAGTCCCCCAGTCTCTTTTGCTTTGGTTAGGATCTCCCATTTCCACCAATGAGTCTTCTTCCCCTTCGTTGTTTGCCCCTACTAAAACTCCCCTATGAGAGCGTCTATTTCCGAGCACCATGTTTTTGGGATTCGAAACACACTTATGACATACGTGGGAATCACGGTAATGATCGCCTTTATTAGCACTTCCATCCTTGCTTGGTTTAATGTTTTCGGCCTCTACCCTACCAAATTATCCTTGACCTTGGTTTTTAAAAATCTCAGTGCCTCCCTCTTTAAGCGTCCCCAGATCGAAGGTAGTCCCAATTATTTTCCTGGGTTACATGTGTTTTGTATGTTAAGCGCAACCTCCACCTCCTTTCTCTCGTTCGGCCACGCCCCTTTGTTGAAATATAGGGTTGATTTGTCTCTGTTGACACGTTGTCCCGATACCTGACAGTAGGACTCCAGGATTTTCCTGAGGTTTCTGGCATTCTCGATTGATCCCCGTGTGAAGAACAGTGAGTCATCTGCAAAAAAAACGATGATGGAGTTCCAGGCATTGTCTCTTTAAGATGATTCCCTGGATAATTTCCTCCCTAGCTGCCCCAACCATTCTTCTCGATAGTACATACACAAGCAAAATGAATAGGTAAGGTGATAGTGGGTCACCTTGGCGGATACCTCGTGTTGGGCTAATGGTGTTGGTTCATGCCCCGTTGACCACCACTTGGTAGGTGATTGTTGATGTACATGCCCTAATCCATCCCAACCATTGTTTCGCGAAACCTCTCTTCCTTAGTATGTCGATTAGGAATTCCCACTCCACACTCTCATACGCCTTATGCATATCAATCTTCAGTGCGCACTCCACCTTGTTCTCATTGCGGCTCATGTGTAGGTGATGGAATACTTCATGTGCTACCATGATGTTGTCTTGTATGTGTATACATGATACAAATGCACTCTGGAAAGGAGTGATAACTCTGATAGATATATCTTTAAACGGTTCACCAACACTTTCGATATGATTTTGTACAAGAAATTGCAGCAGCTTATTAACCTAAAATCCGTAGATCTCGTCGGGTTTTGCACTTTTGGAATGAGCACAATATCGATATTATTTAGGGGGTTTAGTATAGTACCTATTCTGAAGAAATCCTTGACCGCGGTGATGACATCTGCCCCCACGATGTTCCAGTTCCTTTGATAAAACAGACCCGGGAACTCGTCTGAACTTGGCGCGCGTGACTCCCTAATTGATATGTTGCCGATCTGATTTATATGTTCGTTATCTCCCTCATTAGGTTTGCATTCATCTCGGGTGTTATGTGGTTCGATACATATCTTAGGAACTCGTCTCCCGGTTCGGTTTGCTTCGAGGTGAACATATCACCAAAGTATCGATACAACTCGTCGGCTATCCTCCCCTCGTTCTCTATCCACTCCCCATTCATTCCCTTCAATCGACATATTTGGTTTCTTCTTCTACTTGCTATCGTGGTTTGCTGGAAGAACGTGGTATTGCGGTCCCCGTCCCTAACCCATTTGACTCTCGACCGTTGTTTCCAATACATTTCCTCCCTCGTCCAAA
Organism: Chamaenerion angustifolium; assembly: GCA_946814005.1. Lineage (NCBI taxonomy): Eukaryota > Viridiplantae > Streptophyta > Magnoliopsida > Myrtales > Onagraceae > Chamaenerion > Chamaenerion angustifolium. The sequence goes on from OX328270.1 coordinate 7,662,897, forward strand.
GCCCTTGGAGCTTTCCTTTTAACCTCTTTTCCTCTCGTATCGCATCATGGTCCATCACCCCTTGCATATTTATCCTTAGTGCTTCCTTTATTTTTGTGACATCTTTCATATTATTGTCGAAGTGAACCCTACTCCATGTCGTGAGCTTCCTTAAGCATTTATGGAGTTTTGAGTAAACCCCTTGTATTTTTCTTCGGATTGTTGGTCTTTCCCATGCTTCTTTTATTACCTCCTTACACGCCGGGTTTTCGAGCTACATTGCCACAAACTTGAAGCGTCACCTTACTCTTTTTTTTTCCGGTTGTTTGAGTTGGACCGCCATTGGTGAATGGCCTGACCCGATGGCTGGTTCATTTATGCACATCCCTTGTTGGTGACGTGTTGACCATTGTGCATTGATTAGCACCCAGTCAAGGTGCTCACTTATTCTCTACATTCCACTTCGGTTGTTGCACCATGTGTATGAGCTTCCGTTTGTCCCCAAGTCCTCCATGCTTAGGTCTTCTATCAATCGTTTGAACTCATTCATTTGTCTCCGTGGTTTCCTCCTACCACCTTGCTTTTTATGTTGGTAGCATATACTATTGAAATCTCCGAGCAGCATCCAGCTTCCCCTTCGGCCCCTCCCTATCGTTCGTAGTATTAGATTTAAAAGAACATGAAGACGTGAAGGATATGAATAAGAAAAACATCTGACTCCATTATTGAGAAACTTGTTTTTTCTTTTGTATATAGAGAACTACATATATATATAGTATAGAGATAACTATCTATATATATTTGTTCTATCTATAAAGATAGTCATACTATCTATCTAACTATATATATAATAAACTAAATCTATAAGGATAAACTAATTAATATAGATAAACCAAAGATAAAGACTAATCTTGATTAATATAGACTATACTATATACTACTCTAACATTCACTCATGTTCTTTGTTTTTCTTGAAATTTGCTGAATTGGTCCCCAAATTTCCAATGCTTCTTTACTTGTGTCGGATCCCAAATCTAATCTCGATCAAATCCCCAATCGAATTGAGCTTGACAATCTTCATCATTGGTGAGATACTCCACATTCGAATACAAGTTTTTTCATGCTAAAATCCAGATGAAAACAAAAAAAAAAACTCGGTCATGCCATCGCGGTGCCATCTCGGTCATCTCGTCGTGGTCATGCCGTAGTAGCTAACAAACTAATCTAAAATCTGAATTCCAGCATTCCAATCTTCTATTGAATGCATTGTAAATCATCAAAAAACTTGGTTGTGCAGACTCAATTTGATCACACATGTTTACGATACCAAAACGGGATTTCAGCACAATTAATTCAGCATTGTTGAAGAGGCATTGTATCAGCAAATCACAGATCAACAGAAGGAATGATTCGGTCATTGGAAAGAGGGCTCCGATACCATGTTAGATTTAAAAGAACATGAAGACGTGAATGATATGAATAAGAAAAACATCTGACTCCATTATTGAGAAACTTGTTTTTTTGTACATAGAGAACTACATAAATATAGTATAGAGATAACTATCTATATATATTTGCTCTATCTATAAAGATACTCATACTATCTATCTAGCTATATATATAATAAACTAAATCTATAAGGATAAACTAATTAATATAGATAAACTAAAGATAACGACTAATTTTGATTAATCTAGACGATACTATATACTACTCTAACACGTAGGAGGTTCCCGTTTTGTGTTCGTTCTTGTGCCTTTGTGCTTGCATGTACCCATGTCACATACATTGGGTCGACATGTTTATCCATTTGTACCTCACAATCTACACACTTTGGGTCGGCATACCTGATTGAAACCCTAGTCTCCGCTGCCCACCACAATGCTAACCCCCTGATGCTCCATTCAGGCTAACATAGTATTTATTTTCCATCCCCATTCGTGCTCTTATCCTCTCGCAGTAGGTATCCACATTCTTTGTTTATGTTAAGAAGATGATATTTGGGCGATACCTTTTGTTGAGGTCTTGTAGGTGTTGAATTGGGAAGGCAAACCCCAAACCTTGACAATTCCAGGAGATGGCACTCATTGGGCCCCTCTGGTTGTTTCGGGACAGCCACCAGAACCCTTGTTCAGCTCGTGTGATTCCACCTGTTCACTTTGTGTCACCTTTTTCTTCTCGGTTTTCTTTTTACGATTGCGGTTTATCTTGTTTATTTTTCTCCTCAGACTTTTTCTTACCCTTGTTTCCTGGTTTGTGATATCATCCTCCAATTGTTTTCATCCTTTTTGTCCCCGGTTGATCCTCCATCTCCTCCCCGATTCGCTTTAGGATCATTTTGTCTATGTATGGGATCAGACCGGATGTAGGGTTATGGTTTGATGGTTTGGGTGATGTGAGTGGTGTATCGGGTGGGTTCTCTACAATGTATGTTTGGATAATGGTGGTGGTATCGCTCGAGTGGGTTTGGGTAGGGTTGTCGGTTAGGTACGTGATCATGGTTTGGTTTGGTTTGGCGGGGTGCTTGGTTATTGGTGGCTGGGGGTTGGTTCAGTTGGGTTCTGAGCCACTCGGGTAGGGTTGCTTGTTCCGGCTTGTGTGGTGTGGTTTGGTCGGTTTGGAATTGGGTTATGTGGACGGTTATGGATTTTGTGTTTGGAGGTTCATCGGGTTCTATCTCGTCCGTCCGACCCCCGGGGTGCATTCTCTCTTCTTGGTATGGGGTTGGTTCGGTCTCCATGGGTTCAGATTCCATTGGTGCACTCGGTCGGTCTTTGGTTGTTCCATCCTCATCCATAGCATTGTTGTGTGGTGCCCCTAATTGTTTTTGTTTTTGTGCCTCTTCCGTGGCCTTTTTCCTCACCTCGGCCATGATATCAAATCACGACCTCCTGGCGCCCTGTTTTTGTTGCGATCCTTGTCCCTCCTCCCTACCTACATGTTGTCTCGTCGTGACCTGTTTCGGTCTCACTCCAACAAGCCACAGTCCATACGTTGGTATGTTCTGATCATGCTTTGTCATTTGTACCTCTATTTTAGACGCCTGAGTCGTGTGGTCCAGTATTCCACATCCATAGCAATAATCATATAACCACTCATATTTTATAGATGCCCACCTATCTACCCCTTGGGAGTTCTTTCACCAGAAACCCACCATCAATGGTTTTTCCCCATTCACTTCCACGCGTATTCTCATATAACTCCTAATTTTTCTCCCAACATGCTTTTCAATCTCCAAGCATTTTCCTATCATATTTCCAATCTTCCAAGCATTTGCATCACTAAATTTTTCCAGACCTAGATCATGAACTTGGGTCCATAAATTTACCTTGCTAAACTCCACCTCCTTCACTCCCACACTCGGGTCCATCATTTTATGTTCAGTATGTGGTCATTAACTACCCACGGTGATAGGTCTAGGATCTGGTCTGCATCCTCCTGTCATTCAAAATCGAACAACAATATATCCGCATCTGCTTCTGATATTGTGACGGTGCCATAGCGCGCCCAAGCTGCCCGAAACACTCCATTTATTGGGCTCTTCTTGATCGGTTTCTGATAAATGATCTTGCCCACGTACCATGTTTTGTTCTGTACTTGCTGGTTCGAGTCGAGGTCGATCGCGGGTCCGGCAGGTCTATATGTCTCGCCGGGACTAGGCCTAAGCTGCATCGTACCGCTATAGGTTCAGTGACTTCACCGCAGATGGCAGCTCCCTACAATAACACGAAAAGAGAATAAATGTCTGGGTCAATTGTGCAATTCTATCGTTCGAAGCAAAACAGGTTCTTAGGTTCGTCGGGGTCAATTCCGACTGCTGTGAGGCTACGCCCGATAGCTGCCGTCTGTGTTGCCCGTCCTCATAGTGTGCCGGTGTGGCCACCTGTGTAGCTGAGCTGTGAACCTTGAGGGATCATTCTCTGTGCGTTGAGTCGTCGAGAATTTTTTTTTTGAAACAGAGCCGGACTTCAGTTGGTGAGGCTTTCCTTCGTCTTCAGCTTCCCATGCATGGAGACGTCACACTCCGCAACAGTTTCTTCATCTGTTTGCTTCTTTCTGATTGGTTGGTTGGTAGCATGGCAATAAATGCCAAGGAATTGAGCCAATTTCCACGGCTTGAAGAGAGTTGTCACGATTGGAAACCCTAGATTTTTGGGGGTTTGCTTCGGACAGAGAGGAGCGCGTGGACACAATTGCCATGAATTTCTTTGATCAGTTAGTTACTAGTGATTATATTAGGAAATATGATTGTTGGTGTAATATATTAGGAAATATTATAATATTAATGAAATATTTTCTAATAAAATATTTTCTAATGAAATACTTCCTAATGGAATGTTTCCTAATGGGATGTTTCCTAATGTAATATAATTGTTGGTATTTTCAGTTTTTAACAATTAATTTAGCTTCAGTTTTTCTAAATTAATTTATGGGTTACCTTAATTACAATGAGTACCATTAACCTTATAAATAGGGTTGGTTCTTCTCATTTGAAGACAATCCCGAAAAAATCCAAAAATTATACCAAAGATATATTGCTCTAGAGTTAAGTCAAATCTGAGTTTCCAGTTGTGTTTGAATTTCCGTTGAATCTGAGTTCAAGTATTATTCAGTTCGGTTAAGGGAAACACCGTGTTTGTTTCGCCTTGAAGACACTGTTTTATCCTAGAAGGTAATCATTCCAATTTTCCTCTTACACGATCCATTTACGGTGAGGGGTGCAAAGTTGCCTTAAGGAGACCGCTTTGATACGGGACTTGGTAATTTTTAGGAAAAATCCATTTTTCTAGGGACAATTTCATAATTTCGTCAATTTGCATGTCATTCAATATTTTTATGCAATTTTAATTTAGAAAATTATTATTAAATTACAAATTTAATTCTTTTATATTACTACCAATACATTCATTCAAAATAAATCACATAATTCAAATTACAAACATCGAAATACCAAGTTTTAATAAGTAGATTGTAGAACTGCCATCTCATTGAACCCCTAACGCATCCATCCTTTTCCTGTAGTGATATCAAAGTAGATTGTAGTCTTTTTAATGATCCAAATTGTATATCACTACGGGAGAATACACTTATAACGGCTCAAATTTGTTTCATTAACGGCTCATTTGTTGAGCCGTTAATGAAAGACGGCTCAATGAAAAACGAGCCGTCTAAATTAATAATATTAATTTATTTGGGACAGCTCATTTAGTTTGAGCCGTCACAATTAGATTATATTTTAATTTTAATTTATTTTTGACGGCTCAACCATTTCCAGGCATAATAATTCAAACTTTTAAAAAATAAAAAATTTGAATAAATTAATATACCCCTAATCATAAATTTGCAACCTGAATAATTTTACAAACCAAAATCTGTAAATATAAACCAAACAGAATCAGTATTACAATCCGTTATTCAATTCCTAAAGCATTAAAGAAATAATTTCGAACATCAATCTTCGATCATCATCTTCACTTCTACGCTCGACAGACTGATCACTTGGTTGAGTTGTCTGACCATCCTATAAAAGCATCCCAACAAAGTACTATATATAAGATGCATCACATTTAGACATCAAACAAGCGTGCGTGGTTAACATAATCATATCCTATTAACAAGTGAAATAAAATAGCAGTCGAACACATTATGTATAATTGTATTGATATAAGTGATAAATATAACATATGTACTTTATTTGCAATTGCTAAGAGTGTGGAACCACAACCAAGATTGTTAGTTGGTCTGAAATCACTGGAACCAGCTGTCATGAAGTGTTGAAATGAATTAAATCCATTCATATTGCTCTGAAGGTTAGCGATCTGACCTTGATGAATGGTTTGCATGACCTGTAATTGTTGTTGAAACTGTTTGTACATATCCCCCATCCGTGCCTTCATACTGGTCATTTGATCTGCTTGTTCCTTCAATTTATCATCAGTTTCTTTCTTGTCCCTCTCTCTTTGAATATGTAGACGTGCTCGTACACGTCTTTCTATCTCTTCTTCAGATTTGCTAGCTTTCTGTGACCTATGTACCATAGTCGGTGTTACGCCAAACTCATATCCTTTGATTCGCCTTGGTTTTTATCCACTTACAACCTCATGATATACACTTTCTTCCCTTATAAGTGGATCCTCATCTAGGTTATGAGAAGTGCGATATGCTAGTAAGGATTTTCCTTGTTCCTACAACAGACAATTAAGAATGATGTTTAATACTTCTTCTACAAATAAAATGTGTATACAAAAGTTAACTTTGAACAAATTTAAGTATTACCACTATCAAGGTTGTCACTTCATCAACGAATGCACCATTATTCTTACGAACATGGCCATACTCATAAAATTCTAGACTCCCCACAGGTTTTTTACGCTCTTGTTCCTATTAAATTAACACGGTAAAGTAGAATGCAAAGCAGTACTAGAAATTATGTTAAACAAGATAAATATGTATTTAAAAGTATTCATACCAGTTTATATTTTGCACAAGCAAAACTCTCTGTCCCGGTTGTGTGAAGAGATGATTGTTGTGACCGAGCATGTTTCCCATGTGTTTGATGATTCCTACTCATAAACAATATAAGAATTAAATAAAATGAAGTAAGAATCAATAACATTAATTATAAGAAAAAGAAGCATTCTAACCTACCCTGCTTCAGAAAACCAATGATCTACTAAGATATCCCATTGCCATTTCTCCACTCCATCAACTTCTTTTGCTTTGATTTCTTCTTTGGTAACACCCGGCTTAAGGTAAACTTCTTTTAGTGAATTTTTGTGATCCTTCCACTTCTTGGCAATGGATTTCAGTACAAATCTTTCAAATGATCTTCTAGTATCATCAGGACAAATGAATTTTGATTGCAAACATATTTGTACAAAAATGTATAGTAAGTTAAACATATAAATAATCAATTCGTTTTAAAAAATAAAGATAACATATAACTTCTTTTGTTAGGGCTAGTAAATTTTGTATGAAGTTATCAGGCATATTTTTCTATCCTTTGACATTCACAGGACATATCTGGGATCTTCGAGCCGCTGTACCAAGCCAGTTTCCTAGAACTTTTGCTTATTTTCCATATGATTGACCAAATTCATTGCACTGAATAACAATTCTCCTGTCTTTTAATTGCCAGACATCTGACGCACGAAGATGACTTTTTTCCAATATCGATTATTAGAAGTATCCGCTAGACGAAATTATAAAATTATAAAACACAAACATATTGATCTTATCATATATATAACATGAGAGTAAAATACATCACCTAAAATTTCCATATGAGTAATTAATGATACTGACTCGTTCTCCTGTGACAACTCTCTACCAAATGGTGAGTTAGATGTTGTTGGTGTGGGACAACTAGCAGAATGCTCTCTGCCATCTCCCTCATTGTAACTACCGGAACCTGAATATGTGAATGACATGTCGCTTTACCTGAAATACAATGTATCATTATACATAAATTGACGATATGATTTAATAATGTGTAAATACCAAAATGTACTATATATATTGAACATACTGTATGACGTACAAAATTAGGTATACAACTCATTCCTCAACACCTTCTCGAATCCAACAATGACTATTGTTAAGCTCGTCAGGTGAAACATATTTGTTTTCATCAGGTGGTTATTTTATCGGTAGTGCTCATACAACGGTGCTTGATCGTATGTTGCTAGCTCAAGCACATCGTTATGTCTTACTGCATAGTGATATAATTGAACCATACCGCCGGTCAGTTTTCTCTTTATCACATTATTATGTATAATAACAAAATATTTCAGATACAGTTGAATTAAATAGAACTTTGCAGGAGATTTGTTGATGTTCAACAAGAACAACACCCTTTAGTTTCAACTTCACGCATTGAGGGTCTTTCGCTCAGCCTAGCTCTCAGGACCGTAGCTGAACAAACTCCAACCCATGTCCAAATCAGCTCTGGGGCAGGGGAGGGAGTTGGTTTGGATGCACCAGAAGACATCCGAAAGGAGATAACCTCAGTCACACAGCATAGAGGCATGGGTCAGCGGATAGACAGTGGCCAGAGCTGCCCAACTGCGGGGTTCTCGCAGGAGACCGATCAGGGGTAGAGCTGGTCATTGCTACTTGTAATCCAAGGCTGGTCAAGAGACGAGCCGAGCGCAGCATGGAGGGGGGGTCAGGACAAAAAACGCAGACCAAACAACAAGAAGGACACCTGTACACTGGGGGGAACACTAATGGCCCTAGGATCAACATCTAAAACTAGGCTGAACCAGGGAGGGAGACGTGAGGCCTCAATAGAGACTGTCCGAACAAGAAGGAGTAAGGGTTCCGGTGGCTGTCCCCGAACAGCCACAGGGTCTAGATGATGGTCCTTAGCTGGAACTGTCAGGGGTTGCGGTCTCCCCTGACAGTCCGTCACTTAAAAGACCTGGTGAACGGCTTTCGTCCAAAGATTGTCTTCTTGATGGAGACAAAACAAGACGAGGCCTACTGCGAGAGGGTGCGAAGACAGGTAGGGATGGACAATGCATCTTATGTCCTGCCTACGGGGGAAAGTGGGGGCTTGGCATTGTGGTGGACAGACGATGTGACAATCAGAATTCATAGCAAGAACAAGAACTTTATAGACACTACTATCTATAGGGCCGAATGTGGGGGAGATTTTAAAGTCACTTGGGTGTACGGGGATTCGACATATACGAGGAGGGTTCTGAACTCGGAAGCTCTCCGAAGTATGGGGGAACAAAGACGCGATCCTTGGGCCTGCGTGGGAGACTTCAACGACATCTCCCATCACCGGGAGAAGGTCGGGGGGGGGGGGGGGGAGGGGTCGGAAAGAGCAACATAAAATAGATGGGTTCAACAATTTATTGGAAGACCTTTCACTCAAGGCCATGGGCTTTAAAGGCCAAATGTTTACTTGGACCAACAATAGAAGAAGGGGCGAGAGAATTCGTGAGAGGTTCGACCGAGTTCTAGTCAATCAAGCATGGTGTGCAAAGTTCCCCTCGGCGCAATGCATCCATGAACTCATTATAGGCTCGGATCACGCCCCGATTAGCCTACACCTATTACACAAAGAAAGAAGAGGATCGAGACAATTTAAGTTCGAAGATATGTGGCTAGAAAAAGAAGATTGTCATGACATCATTCGATCCGCGTGGTATTTGGGAAGCCCGACCTCGACTGTGTACGAACTTAGGCGGAAATTTGACAATTGCAAGGTAGCACTCGAAAAATGGAGTAGAGTGGAGTTCAGAAACAATTTAGTAGAGATCAACAAGGTAAAACATAGTCTTCGGAACCTCAATAGCCTCCATGACCACATTGCCGATCACGGTGAGGAGTGTGCGCTCAAATCGAGATTACATGCATTGTGGAAACAGGAGGAAATATACTGGAAACAGAGGTCACGGGTCAAGTGGCTAGCCCACGGGGACAAATACACGAAGTTCTTCCACCAAACCACATTATCCCGACGGAGGAGGAACAAGATAGTACGACTTACGAATGGGGACGGGATGTGGCTAGTAGGAGATCGGGAAATTAGAACCGAGCTGCATGGGTTCTATTCGAACCTCTTCATGACGGGCAGGGCACGGGGATGACGGGTTTGAGGTCAGTTTGGGGTGTATCAAGAATCAAATATCTGATGAGACGAATGTGGCTCTATCGCGGCTTGCATCTCCGGAGGAGGTTAGAAAAGCATGTTTTCAGATGGGGGGATCCAAGGCTCCGGGACCGGATGGATTTTCTGGTACCTTTTTCCGAAAGAGTTGGTGCACAATCGGTCCAGACTTGTTTACATCCGTCAATACTTTCCTCACAACAGGTATCATGCCTTCATTTCTTAACCAAACTGACATTACATTAATACCTAAGATAGCCAAACCGTTATGTGCTTCTGATTTCCACCCGATTAGCTTATGCAACTTTGCTTATAAAGTTATCTCTAAGACAGTATCATCATTGCCCATGAGATGTTTCATTATCTCAAGACAAGGGGCAGACCGAGGGGAACACATGGTCGGTCGGAATGCGCGCTCACAATAGATATGCAGAAGGCATACGATCGGATAGAGTAAGACTACTTGCTTAGGAGGGGCTTTGGGGACAAGTTGGTGAAGTGGATAGAGACATGCAAATCCAGGGTCACGTATCGGGTCATTGTTAACGGGAAGGCAACCGACACCATCAAGCCAACCCGTGGCCTCAGACAGGGTGACCCTCTTTCACCATATCTTTTCATTTTAGTTGCTGACGTTCTTTCAAGGTTGCTTGAGGATCAGGTATCTTTGGGTCACATTAAGGGAATTCGTCCGAGGAGAGGGTGCCCGGAAATCCAACACCTCTTCTTCGCGGATGATTCGCTATTCTTCCTCAAAGGATCGCTACATACAGCTACCAACCTTAAGAACCTGCTGAACCAGTATTGCATCGACCCGGGTCAGAAGGTCAACCTATCAAAGTCGACCCTGTTCTTCAACTCGGCGGCTACTGAATCGTACAAGGCATACATCTCGGCCCTATTCGGGGTGGCACAAACTAGGGACCCGGGTTTCTACCTAGGCCTACCCACGGTGTGGGGTAGGTCAAAGAAGGAAGCTCTCTCCTACCTCAAGGAGAGAATCAGATACAAGATTCAGAGTTGGAGGAACCGACTTCTAAACCACGCGGGTAAAGAGGTATTGATTAAGGCGGTCCTCAATGCTATCCCGACATACGTCATGCATATCTTTAAGCTCTCCACCACATGTTGCAATGAAATCAATGCTCTCATTGCGCGGTTTTGGTGGGGATCTCGGGAGGGAGCAAGGAAGATTCATTGGAAGAATTGGGCCTCAATGACGACATCTAAGAAGGAAGGGGGATATGGATTCCGAGAGATGCAATCCTTTAATAGGGCTATATTCGCTAATATGGCTGCCCGAATCATGGAGGAACCACAATCGCTTTGGGGGGGGGTTCTTAAAGGCATTTATTTCCCAACCATTTCGTTTATGCGGGCCTCATCGGGGAGTCGGGCATCGTGGGCGTGGGCGAGCCTCCTTGAGGGCCGAGAGGTGATCAAAGACAAGGGGGTATGGGGGTTCGGGGATGGCCGAACCATTAAGCCATTCATTGATCCTTGGGTACCCCTCCAACACAACTATATGGTTCACCCGAGAGTTGGAGGAGACGGTGTGGGCTCGGCCAATCTTGTCGACTGGATAGATGGGGACGCGAGGACCTGGATGGAGCCATTGGTTTGGCATGCGGTCAATCACGAGGATGTCGATGCAGTCCTCCATGTAACAATCTCGATAGTAAATGCTCCCGACAGGTGGAGGTGGCCACATACAAGGGATGGTAGGGTATCGATTCTGTCGGCATACCATGTCATTCACACCGATGGATCGCGGCATCAACTCAACCTTAATCATAGGCCACAACCCGATATCGCTCAGGTATGGCCATCTATCTGGGCAGCTCGGGTTTGGCCCAAGATCAAGGCGTTCATGTGGAAATTGGCGATGAATGTTCTTCCAACGCGCGATAACCTGAACCGAAGAGGGATGCCTATCCAGATCCTCTGTTCGACTTTTCTTGTGGAGGAAACTAGGGAACACCTCCTTTTTGGCTGCCCGTGGGCGCAGCAGGTATGGAGACGCCATATATCAGACGACATGTTACAAACGGGCCAGAAGTCGGTGGAGGAGTGGCTTTATCGTGCGACGGGATCAAATGGGCTGAACCGTAGGGAGCGTGAACACGAATGGAGGCGCTTGATGATTGTTTGTTGGGTTGTATGGAAAGCGAGCTTGAGCGTAAAATGATGTATGAGAACAAACCGCCCTTTGTTGAGTCTCTATTGCAGGAGGTGAACCGGATCGTGCAGGAACTATGGCCCCCAACTTCTCAAGCTCGGAACTCTGTGTTAGGATACATGTATAGAACGATTGATTCAAGTGTAAGTCATGGCCGATTACTTCAAGTGTAAGGCATGGTCAATTGCTTCAAGAGTTAGGCATTAGGCCAATTGGTTCAAGAATGTGCTAGAGTATGCTAGAAGATAGTAGAGTGTTCTAGTTTGTATAGATTGTTGATTGTAAAATTAGTATAAATAGGGATAGATGTAAGCTTCAAACCTAACTTGAATCTGAAGTAAAGTTCAAAGTTCTTAAATTCTGTTATTTCAGTTACTCATTCAGTTCTTCATTTCATTTCTTTTCCTTTCATCTCTACCTTGAGTTCAGTTTACTCACATGGTATCAGAGCTGATCTGATCCTTTCCCTCGCTTCACTTCTTCTTGGATAAGTTTCATCTTGCTGTGCCTCCTCCTGCTGCAAGTCTTCTCGGTTTCTGCAGAAGAAAGCTCATCTTGCTGCTGTTCAAACTGAAGAAATTCTGCTGCGTTTCAATCTGAAGATCAGTCTGTCTTCAGAAGATCATCCTTCTGCGTAGTGAACTTGCTGAAGAAATTCGTCCTGCTTCTGTTCGTTACTCTGCTATCACTTAATCAGGTTCAATCTGTTCCTGTTATATCTGTTTTTCTGTTACTCTGTTATTTCTGTTAGATGATCAGTTAGTTGATCTGATATTCAAGCTATTTCTGTTCAGTATTGCGATTCAAGACTCTGTTTCCTGTTACTATCACTTACGATTCAATCTCTGTTAGATGATCAGTTAGTTAATCTGATATTCAATCTGTTTCTGTTCAGTATTGCGATGCAAGTCTCTGTTCCTGTTTAAGATTCAATCTCTGTTAGATGATCAGTTAGTTGATCTGATATTCTGTTTCTGTTCAGTACTGCGATTCAAGTCTCTGTTTCCTGTTCCTATCACTCACGATTTAATCTCTGGTTCTGTCTCTGTTCTATGTTTTCTGCTTCTGTTCTGTTTCTATCACTTGCGATCAAATCTGCTCTGTTTCTGGAAAAAAAACTGATATTCAATCTGATTCTATTTCTGTTTCTAATTTATGTTAGATGATCAGTTAGTTGATCACTCCTTATCAATCTGGTTTGCTGTGTAATCTGCTAGCTGATCTCCTACCTGTTAGCTGCTATCTGATCTATTGCTACCTGCTGATCTGTTCATGATCAGTGTGCTTTGTTACCTGATTTGCATCCCTCTTCTGTTCAATCTGTTAGTTAGCTGATCTGTTCATGATTAATCTGGCTTGCTGACTGAAATGTTAGCTGATCTGTTCTTGATCAAATTTGTTTCGTTGGTTAAACTGTTAGATGATCTGTTCTTGATCAAAAAAATTTTCGCTGAATAATCTGTTGTTAGCTGATCTGTTCGTGATCAAGCTGGTTTGCTGACTGAACTGTTAGCTGATTTGTTCATAATCAATCTGGTTTGCTGATTGGACTGTTAGTTTATCCGTTTCTGATCAATCTGGTCTGCTGATTCATCTGTTAGTTAGCTGATCTGTTCATGATCAATATGCTTCATTGACTGAACTACTAGCTGATTAATCTGTTAGCTGGTATCTGGTTTGTTGCTACCTGATCTGGTTAGATGATTTGTTATCTGATTTGCGTCTGAATTGCCACCTGCCTTGTATGCTGATCTGATTAGCTGATCCTTGTGTTATCTGATCTGTTAACTGATCTACTCTTTTAGCTGATCTGTTAGCTGATCCAATTGTGAGCTGTGTTGTGATCTGATCTCTACATTGGCTAAATATGTCATGGATGAGGTTATACCTGCGTTCTTCAACAAAAGAGTCTGTCAGTTGACAGGCGATGATAATTTCCAAGCGTGGAAACAACAAGTGTTGCTTGCAGTTAGGGGTCTAAATCTGGAAGGATACTTGTTTGGAACGGTGCAAGTTCATAAGTTCATTGATGATGAAGAAGGCAATAAGATACTCAATCCTGAGTTTGCTAAGTTCTATCAACAAGACTCGTCTCTTGCTTCGTGGTTACTCGCTTCCATTGCATCTCCGATCAACAAGAGCCTGGTCGGTTGCATGACTTCAGCTTCCATTTGGAATAGACTTCACCAAAACTTTTCTTCATCGTCAACCACGCGAATAATGAGCTTGTACGATAGATTGAAGGTAAGGAAACTTCTCAATCAATCAATGCGCGATTATCTAACAGAAATTCAGCTTACCTGTGATAGTCTAGCGAGTTGCGGACATCCGATCGAGGAAATGCAACAAATCTCGATCATATTGAATGGGGTAAAAGGCCAATACGATAGTGTGGTTGCAGTCATTCACGCCAGCCGAAATCCATATGATCTAGCATCAATCTCGTATGTGCTACTTGATGCGGAAGTTCGGCAAAGAGATTCTTTATTTGATGGTTCTATCACTGCTGCAAATGTGGTGGTTAAAGGAGCTGATCAAGAGAACACACTTTCGGGAAGTACAGGACAGTCCAAGCCTCAATTCGACTCTGGTCCAGTTGTTGCTCAAATGCAAACACCTGATTACCAACCTGCCTATGGACGGGGAAGGGGCAGGGGAAGAGGAAATAAACCACAGTGCCAACTTTGTGGAAAGTTTGGACACTTGGTTCATAAGTGTTATCGACGTTTTGATGTGCATTTTCAGGGAGTTACAGCTCAATCTGGGGATCAGATCAGTGCGAATATTGCCACAGCTCATTGGTCTGATGACGATGCTATGTCATACTCCACTTCTGGTCACTCAAAAGGCTATTCCTCCAACTACTTGCCAAATAATGCTACAATGACATCATTGCCTACCGGAATGCAGTTTGTCCCCGTTAATCCTTCTCACAGTTTTTCCCCAGCCACACCAATGTATATGCCTGTACAAACTTACTCCCATCCGCTTGTCAATCAATACATCCCACCATCAGTTGCAGCTACTCCTTATCAGTTTACACCACTCCAAACTGGTCATCCTGGAGCTTATATGTCTCAGTTTCAGTCCACGATTCCTTCAGCCCCATCTCAAGCTGGTTCGACTACTAGTCTGAATGACAATGCTGTTCAGGCCAATCTATCATCTGCAATACCATCTGGATCCAACATTCCGGACAAAGCCTGGTATCCAGATTCAGGTGCAACAAATCATTTCTCCTCCAACATGCCTCCAGGTGCTCAATCATATTCTGGTTCTGGTAAGGTCCAAATTGCAGATGGTACTTTTCTTGATATTAGTGGTATAGGTACATCTGTTATTAATACTTCAGTTAAACCTCTTGTGTTACAGAATTTACTTTGTATACCTCAGATAACTAAAAACTTGGTTTCTGTCTCGCAGTTTACCAAGGATAACCATGTGTACTTTGAATTCCATCCAACATATTGCGTGGTTAAAGATTTGAGCAGTCATCAGGTTTTACTACGTGGATCGCAATCAGGAGGACTATATAAACTAGACTTTAGCTGTTTTTCGAATAAGCATGTTATGCAATCGGTTAATAAGTTTAATAGTTGTTTGTCTGTTGATTGTAAACCCTCGGTTAATGACACTCAGTTTGCTGTTTGTAGTGCAGCTCAAATAAAAGTCTCTCCTACAGTTTTGCATCAACGTCTAGGACATCCTTCTAAGAAGACTGTCCTTTATCATCAAACAGAAAAATTGGAATTTGTCAGCTCAAATCCCTATGTGTTCGGCCTGTTCTATCGGGAAGAGCTGCAAGCTACCTTTTTCCGAATCTGTCACGGTTTACCAATTTCCTTTGGAATTGATTGAAATGGATCTATGGGGGCCTGCTCCCTTAGTTTCTAATGGCAATGCATATTACTTGAGTATTGTAGATGTGTTTACACGTTATACATGGATTTATTTCTTAAAAAATAAAAGTGATGTTTCAATCATTTTTCCACAGTTTCGAAAAGCAGTAGAGAATCAACTCGGGTTTACTATCAAGGCCGTGCAAACTGATGGTGGAGGGGAGTTCAAAGCCTTAGCACCGTATCTACTGCAGCATGGGATTAATCATAGGTACACCTGTCCCTATACATCTGAACAAAATGGTATAGTTGAGCGGAAACACAGACATATTGTCGAGATGGGTTTGACATTATTAAAACAAGCATCTTTACCCATGCAGTATTGGAGTGATGCATTTTTTACTGCGGTGTTTTTAATCAATCGCTTACCATCATCAGTTTTGAACAATATCTCGCCTCATGAAAAACTGTTTTCTAAAGTTCCTGATTATGACTTCTTAAGGGTGTTTGGATGCCTTTGTTTTCCTTACATTCGTCCATTTAACAAACACAAGTTAGATTTCAGGTCTACAGCGTGTGTATTCATTGGATACTGTGCAAATCAACATGGATATAAGTGTCTTGATGAACCAGGCAAAGTTTATGTTTCACGACATGTTAGATTCAATGAAACTGTCTTTCCATTTGCTGAAAAGTCTGGATCATTCATGCAGTCAGGAGCCACCAAGAACATAGCTACTTCCTTACCATTCTTCTTGCCATTTAATTCCTCATTATGCACCCCTGTTGATATATATGAGTTTACTCATAATTCTGTTGTTGCAGATACCAGCTCACCGGTTACTTCGGTGTGTCCAGCAGTATCAGCTCAGGAACCCATGATGGCTATTGATAATGAGCCTTTAGTTCATCCTGTCTCTTCTTCTCCTAGAAGTCCATTGGTGCCAGATGCTGCTCATAGAGAGCCAATGTCTGTCCCAATTGATAATTCAGCATCTCCACTGGCTCAGAATCAGTCCACTACACCTACACCTGTTCAGACCCAGCTTCCTACTACTACACCTGCTCAGTCTCAGCTTCCTGTCAGGTATGTCATTCAAGACTCTGCTCTTGTGCCTTTATGTTCTGACAATGTTGTTTCTGAATCAACGCACCAATCTACTGAGCCTCCTATCTGTGTGTCATCAAATAGATCTACTACTTCTCCTGTTCGACCTAACACTCATCATATGCAGACGCGATCTAAAGCAAAAACTTTAGCAGCATTAACTTCATCTGTTGTTGGTACATCAGAGTTATCTCAAAGTGAACCTTCTGATATTCATTCTGCTATGATGTCTCCTCTGTGGTCTGCTGCTGTGCGAGAGGAGTTGCAAGCTCTTGTTCAGAACAATACTTGGAAGTTAGTTCCGTTAGTTCTGAATCAATTGAATATTTTTCTCTTATTGCTTTTTTTTTTTTTTTTATACTGACAGAGAGGTTTTCATTTGCCTCTATCTTACCAGTGAAGTTGGGAGGTTTTCATTTTCCTCCATCTTTACATCCTCAAACAACTTCTCCATCTTTATCATGAATTCTATTTTCTGTTAAGAAGGTTTGTTCTCATCTTCATTGTTTCTATGTGATTTTCTTCCTCGTCGTTTGGATTGCTTTCTTCTTCTTGTTTAGTGTTGCTTTATTCTTATCTTCTGGTTTAGTTTGCTCTATATGTTCTTGAATTCGGTATACATCTCGTTGCTTTGGTTGGTATTTCTTATTCTTATATGTTTTCACTCTGATGTTCCTCTTCTTGATTATGTTTTTTTTTCGGATTTGAAGTCTTGGCAATCAGTATGTACTGCTACTTGTCTTTCTTTGAATCAATCTCATATTGTTCTTCGTGTCTATTGATACTGATCACTGGTGATGAATAGACTGTGTTTTCACCTGGTTTGTTCACTGGCATAGGGTGAAGTTTGAATCCAAAAATAACGCTTCTTGGAGAAAACGTTAAGATACTTTGAGAAGTTGTTTGAGGATGTAAAGATGGAGGAAAATGAAAACCTCCCAACTTCACTGGTAAGACAGAGGCAAATGAAAACCTCTATGTCAGTATAAAAATAAAAAATAAATAAAAAAAAAAAGAAATAAGAGAAAAATATTCAATTGATTCAGAAATGATTCAATGAAAAGGAAGATCATCAGGTGAAAGCTATGTTCTATTCTAATCTGTGTGATGTGTGTGTCTTTGACATGGATGAATAGATTTATGGATGATTCTCTGAAAGTTGTGTTGCGGTCATATTGATTGTTTTAATGGCTTTGTCTTGGAAAAGAGAGTGATAATCAAGAAAAAGGAATGGATGTGATGAACACTCTATAAGAATGATTAATGCTATGCTAGAGTGTTAGTGTGTATACAGGTATTCAGTGGATATAGATGGAAGCAAAACTGGTTGATATGATAAAGTAATACTGACAGCAGAAGTTCAGCAACCTGGATGTTGAGAGATATGAAAATCTCAAGGCCGAAGAAATTTAGAGATGAAGATCAAAACTTCTTAAGGGAATGTTAGGATACATGTATAGAACGATTGATTCAAATGTAAGTCATGGCCTATTACTTCAAGTGTAAGGCATGGTCAATTGCTTCAAGAGTTAGGCATTAGGCCAATTGGTTCAAGAATGTGCTAGAGTATGCTAGAAGATAGTAGAGTGTTCTAGTTTGTATAGATTGTTGATTGTAAAATTAGTATAAATAGGGATAGATGTAAGCTTCAAACCTAACTTGAATCTGAAGTAAAGTTCAAAGTTCTTAAATTCTGTTATTTCAGTTACTCATTCAGTTCTTCATTTCATTTCTTTTCCTTTCATCTCTACCTTGAGTTCAGTTTACTCACACTCTGGTACGATAACAGCTTGGAGGAGACCCGCAGAAGGTACCATAAAGCTAAATTGTCATGCAGCGTGGTGCTTGAGAACAACCAAGGGTGCTTTTGGGGTTATTACTCGGGATAGCTCGGGACTGGTCATAGGAGGGTGGCATGCGGTTAAGAGAACGGGCTCCGTTGACGAAGCCGAGGCGGAAGCGGTGCTTGGAGCGGTCCGGTTGGCGATCAACCACCGATGGCCGAAGATCATCATTGAATCGGATGCTTCAAACGTCATCAATCATTTGCTAGGAAGAGATCTAGCTTGGAGGATTGCTAACATTTTGTCAAATGCGGTTGCTTTATCGTCTTCGATCGAGTCAGTCGCGTGGGAGTATACCCCTAGGTCCGCTAACTCGTGTGTGGACTGGGTTGCGAGAAATGCATTGCTAGGGTTGTGTCCTCAGGATTGGGTGTCTTCACCACCAACCCCTTTACTTAGATGTATTTTTGTGAATAACATTTTGTATTCGAACACTCTTTCGGTTGTTGAAATGATATAGTACCTCGTACTTGGCCAAAAAATAACACTTAGAATTTGATCATTTGCTCAATGATGTAACTTTTGATAGAAAGTTAATTGGTAATTTGCTTTATCTTATTGTCAGGAGGTCGAACATTTCTTATGTTGTTTAACGATTAAGTCAATTTATGCAATCATCTAAACGTTCTAATTTGAATGCAACTTTAGGGTTTTTAAGTATGTTAAAAGACTGTTTGGTCTATGCAATTTTCGTTTTGTGTCTAGTTCTCTTAGGCTGCATGTTTTTTGTGATCCAGATTGGTCCGAGTGTGCTGAAACTAGATAGTCTGTATTTTGTTTTTGCATTGAGTTGAATAATTTTCTTGTTTCTTGAAAAGTTAAAAAATATAGTATTATTTTTAGGTTCTCAACTAAAGTTGAGTATAGAAATATGAGTATTACGATTTTTAAAATCGTTTGGTGTTTTGCATTCAAATCCTTTATTGTTTTAGAATTACAAAGTTGTTTTCGAATTGTTGCTAACTTTATTTATTATAAGTGTACGAAGTATATATAAATAGTTTTTCATTTTGTTCAGAAGAAATTAATGTATGATTAATAAAAATTCAATTCCCGTGTTTTTTCGGAGCAAGTGATAAAATTTATTCACTAAACCTTCAAGAGATCACCAATATTACTGTTTATTGAGTAAACTTGGGCTTATGAATATCTATGAAATTGTTAGCTTGAGAGTGAGTGTTGAGGATCAAGTTGACAATTGAAAGTTTAAGGATACTTTTGAATAGTTAAATTTGTTTTGTATTGTAGGATTATATTTTTTAATCTCTTGATTAGTTGATGACTGTGTTTTGTATTTTCAGATAGTTTTGGATGTAATCTACCTAGGGTTTCTCTTAAACCTCTTCCAATTTCTGATCCCAGAATGTTATGAATCTGCCAAGAATTTCCAACAAAAACAATAGAAGTGCACCACAGTTTACATAGTTCACATATTCAGTTTAATTTATTTACACACATAATCACACCTTATATATGAGAAGATCAAAACAAGAAGCACAGTACAACATAGCTCTCACATTTATAAGAAGAAACTAGTAGTCTTATTCATTGACAAACGACTGCCTACACCAGATGAACGAGTACCTCTTCCATCTTAGGTGTAATCTCTAATACCTCTTTCAGCTCATCACCGATTCCCAATTCTTTGAAGACATTCACGTTACTAACATCGATGTTGATCATCCACAGTACCACTGCATTGCATACATTAGTTTTTTTCCTGATACCTCGTACTTGTGTCTCATCAGAATTTGATGCAACTTACGACCTAAACTAGCATTGCATATTACTGCTGAGTCGCGAAGTTTGATCCAGTCTTCTATTTACGTAATATATTTGAAACCAAATGCTGCTATTCCAACCATCATGTCCTGTACTTCAACATCTTCATCAACAATTCCCTTAAGCACCTAAGAGAGAACACCAAATTGGGCAACAACTCAATTAACAATATTCAAACCTTCTAATCAAACTGCGTATCAAATATGCTTACCATTTGTAACGTATCAAATAGCTGATTCTATGGATTTTTTCTCTTCTCCTTCTTGTTCCTTCTCATATTTAAGGCTTCTTGTCAACTTTATCATATTTACTAGGGTTTTCATTGCAGATAAGTTAGCCCCGATATTGATCAACACCTCACTGGAGAAATCTTCTGGG
The DNA here is from genome assembly GCA_946814005.1 of Chamaenerion angustifolium. Lineage (NCBI taxonomy): Eukaryota > Viridiplantae > Streptophyta > Magnoliopsida > Myrtales > Onagraceae > Chamaenerion > Chamaenerion angustifolium. The sequence goes on from OX328270.1 coordinate 7,683,628, forward strand.
AAGTTCGTAAGGAATACCTTAAGGATTTGAGTTCCAATTAAGTGTTTAGAATGTGAATCTAAAGTTAAGAGGTCCACACCATAAGTTACCATGTTTCTTCCCAAGTTATCAGAGGCAGTGCTGTCGTTTAAGAAACCTTGTATCGCCTCTAAGTTGGAACGTTTGAACCCTAGCTTCATGCTTAACCTGTGCAGTTTCCTACAACAGTAGACACTGCACAAGTAATAGGCATCCACGACAAGGAAGAAAACACATTCACAGAAGATCAACACATAGGCCATTATTAAAGCATATGCCCACTACAAGAATCTGTATCAACAACCACGAAATTAATTTGTTGACACAGGGAGTAGGTTGGTAAAAAGGTGTTTAAGTGACGACATTTTAATACGTCCCAATAGACAAGTTTTAGTGTCAACACATTTGTCGTAGCACAAACAATCTTTTAGTATTGACGTTTGCCATCGCAATATGTCTGTGCCGACCAAATTCATGTGTCAAAAACTCAACCGAGGTTAATAGTGATATTCAGTAACGGAATATGTTGGTATTGCAAAACAGTATGTTTACTTTCAAAATTAATTGATGTAATAAATCGATAAACAGTATCGTCATAACTTCATTGGTACTATATGTATTGCCGTTGCTAACCGCTATACCCGCAATTATAACAGAACATATCGTTTTTTTCCAATACAGTTCAAAACTCCCCTGGGTAGAGTAGAGCCTTCGTCAGTCCATCAACGACCGTTGCCAAGAACGGATTCCCTTTCAGATCGACTCCCAGGACGCATGTAGGTTGCTCGCAGACATTCCAAGAAGCAACCCAGCTAGTGTCGATCAATCGTGAAGTTGTTTGCTGCAGTATCCCGCGACAAGCATTTCTCCTTAGGTAGGCTGGTAGGAGTAGTCGAATGTGGCTTCTTCTAATTACGAATTGAATTGTCATGAGCATAATTGTGTGTTATATATAGCCAACGGTTCCTTCGGACAAGTCACCCGAAGGAGTTGTACTGTTTAGCCAAAAAAATGTGTTGCTACAACCAATTAACAACTGTGCTGTTAAAATTGGACAACTCGATCGAAGGAGTTCTACTCTTGCGTATAACAACTAATTAACTAGCAATTAAGCTAGCTGCGGCTCGTACGGTTCCAACGGATAGCTCTCTGATTCCGTTTGGTTCGACCCACACATAAACGAAAATGAATATATGAACTTTTACAAATGGTATGGATAACTGTCAACAACTGATGATGCTACTTCTTGTACTGCATGTTTCAGAAGTTATTTGATTAACTAAACTGGTGTGCTGTCTTTTTAATCCCAAAGAGTTGGATTGATATTTCTTTGCAGAAATAGAAGTGCGATGGATAAGAGTTGGATGACCAAACCTCGACAAAGTGGGGAATATAAGGAAGGGTCGCTTCATTTCTAGACTTTGCCTACTCTCATTCAAGTTGGGATGGTAAGATTTACTGTCCTTGCAATAACTGTGTTGGTGCTTTCTTAATGGGGAGAACTACTGTTAAGCTCCATCTTGGAAAATGGGGAATATTGCCAACTTACACTACATGGGTGGATCATGGGGAGGAATTTGAAGATGTGATCTCTAATGGTAGGAATTCATCCTCTCGTGGGGAAATGGAGGATATGGTGCATGATGGGTTCGGTGGTATGAGAGTGGACGAAGGTGAGGAACCAAACGCAGATGCTAGGACATTTTATAAGCTATTAGAAGATTGTGAAAAGAGCTTATATCCAGGTTGTGTCTCCTACACGAAGATGTCTTTTTTAGTTGAATTGTTGCATCTCAAGGCACTGTACAAGGTTTCAAACAAGTTCGCTTATGAGATACTTCGCATGCTAAGTAAAGTATTGCCACCAGGGAACACAATCCCTAAGTCCTACTACGAAGCAAAGAAATTTATAGGAGGGTTAGGGCTGGAGTACCAAAAGATGCATGCTTGTGTAAATGACTGTATACTATTTAGAAAAGAGTACGCCAATTTGGATGTGTGTCCAACGTGTGGGGAGTCAAGATGGATTAAACCTCGACACAACACTGGAGGACTGGATATACCAGAGCAATCAAAGCGACAAAGAGGGAAGCTACCAGTCAAAGTACTTCGATATTTTCCACTAACTTCAAGGTTGCAAAGATTATTCATGTCCCCCAAAACTGCTTCCTCTATGACCTGGAACCATACACGACGATTAAAGGATGGTATTCTACGTCATCCTGCTGATACAAACGATTGGAAGAAACTTGACAGCGTACTACCTGCATTTAGGGAAGACCCACGGAATGTCAAGCTTGGATTAGCTACGGATGGGTTTGATCCGTACAGTGATAAAAGTAACCCATATAGCATGTGGCCAGTTGTTCTTATTCCATACAATGTGCCTCCCGAGGTGTGTTTGAAAGATACAAACTACGTGCTATCAATGTTGATTCCTGGACCAAAGGTTCCAGTAAATGACATAGACGTGTATCTGCAACCGTTGATCGAAGAGCTGAATGAGTTATGGTCGAATGGTGTGCTCACATATGATGCAGACAAGAAAGAAAACTTCCAGATGCGTGCAGCCGTACTTTGGACCATTAATGATCTTCCTGCCTATACGAACTTGTCTAGTTGGGCTACTTACGGTAATTTGGCATGTCCTATCTGTCAAATGGACACCCATTATTGTCGATTGAAGAATGGGAGAAAATGTTCTTTTATGGGACATAGACGATTCCTCCCCACCGATCACCCATGGAGAAGAAACAAAAGTTCATTCGATGGGAAACGAGACTTACAGATGGCCCCACAAAGACTATCGGGAGAGGAAGTGTTACTTGTGCTAGAGAATCTTGATCTAGTCATGTTCGGTAAGACTCAACCGCCCATTCAGGTTGGAATAGACTCAACTACTGGAAATTGGGAAAAAAAAGAGCATATTCTACCAATTACCTTATTAGCAACACCTCTTAATCCTTCACAATTTGGATGTGATGCACATTGAGAAAAACGTGTGTGATAACCTCATTGGGATGTTATTGGGTGTTGTCGGTAAAACAAATGACAACCTTAATGCTCGGCTCGACTTACAGGCCTTAGGCATAAGAACGAGCTTGCATCCAGTCCGTAGAGGAACAAAATTGGTCTTACCACCAGCTTGCTTTTCCCTATCAAAGGAACAGAAGATTAAACTGTGTGAGTTTCTTAAGACCTTGAGAATTCCTAGCGGTTATTCATCAAACATTTCACGTTGCGTTAAGGTGAAAGATAGAAAATTGATTGGGTTGAAAAGTCATGACTACCATGTTCTCATGCAACGTATCCTATCTGTGGCTATTAAAGGATTACTCCCTAAACATGTATGCAAAGCTGTGATAGACATGACTAACACATTCAGGATTCTATGCTCTAAGGAGTTTCACATGTCGGATTTGTTGAAGGTGGAGTCACAATTACCCATGACAATGTGCAATCTAGAGAGAATCTTCCCACCAAGTTTCTTCAATATTACAGTCCATCTTATCACCCATCTAGCAGAGGAAGCAAAAATAGCTGGGTCAGTGCAATATCGTTGGATGTATTCAATCGAAAGGTAAGTTTTGTCACTCTTTTATGAAGTATGCCTTTGACAGAAGATGTGTCTCACTAATAACATGTTCTTATTGTAGGATAATGGGGATAATGAAATCGTTTGTGCGTAATCATAGTCGTTCGTAAGGGTCAATAGCGGAGGGTTATATTGCTATAGAGTGTTTGACATTTTGTTCTAGATATCTCCATGACATTGAGACCAAATTTTCAAGGCATGAGTCAGTTATAGTAACTGAGGTAACTCCAAGGGCGGCAGATGGGTTATCGATCTTCCAGCCAGTAGGAGCTCCAATAGGTCGTGCAATAGTCTGTGAACTGTCAAACACGGAGTGGGAGCAGTGCCACTTGTACGCCCTTAATTAGTCTGAAGAAGTGAAGCCATTCATCGAGTATTGCATTCACCTTTACTGTTATGTTTATTCTCAAACTTTTAACTGCATTACATCTGACAATCGGATTGGTTGTCTTGTCCATGTACGTAGTGAACACAAGAGGCAACTACTAGGCGCACGGGTGAGTAGGCGGAACATCGATGCCATGCACAATAGAACATTCATACCATGGTTGGAGGGCAGGGTATGACACTATGACACAGATAGGAATGGGTATTCCTTTTAATGTTAACGTTAATGACGGTGGGAGTATTTGCATTCTCAGGTTGGTCGAATAGTTGGATTGGATGAGGATGACAGAGGTCGCCAACTAAAGGCTTTGGCACGAGGACCGTTATATGGAGCTAAGACATATAATGGTTATAAAGCAAATGGGTTCATCTTCAACACCAAAGAGCGGTCTCTAATGAGGAGTTTTGACAACAACTATGTGTTGTGCAAAGCTGACACAACGTGCTATCCGAGTACATCCGATAACATCCCCATTGAAGGTGCAATTGATTATTACAGAGTGTTGAGGGAGGTAGTTGAGCTGCAGTACCTTGGTCACCTATCGGTTGTGTTGTTCAAATGTGATTGGTACAACGTACTTTCATCCTTCAATGGGATGAAAATTGATGAGTATGGATTTGTGTGTGTCAATACCAAAAAAGATTTATCGATAGATGAGCCATTCATACTTGCAGCTCAGGCATCACAAGTTTTCTACTTACCTGAGAACATTAACCCTGATTGGAGCACTGCATTGAGGGCAAAGTCCAAAAAACGATTTGTGATTGGGGGTCAAATGAGTGGGGAGTCAGTGGAGCCGTATCAGGAAACATCAGCACTGGTTGTTGATGTACCGAATGTAGTTCCTGTCGATGATGTGGTTGATTGGTGTAGAAATGACATTGAGGCTCTCGAAATATCTGTTGAGGATGCCACCCCGGAGATGACCACAAAAGCCTTGACATAAGCAACTTAAGGCCTTGACGACATAGAAATTCTTGAGCCATATGAGGAGGATATTACTGATGATGGAATAGACAGTGACACAGATACAGAATTTGAGGACGATTTGTTCGATGACGAGGACGGCCTTGAGGGAACAATGGATGAGGATGACGATGATGATGATGATGCATCGTAAGTTCGTGTGCAATAGAAGAGTGTTTGTATGTTTCTTAAGGTAATTGTTCAATAGTTAGGAATTTAATTCTGTCATTGTTCAGGATTTTCATTCTATCTATGTAAGAATTGTTTACTTTGTTCAATACTGAGCTGTTATTATGTCCAGATTTGTATGTTTTGTCCGAATTGATATGGTTTTATTGAGATTGTTTGGTTCACGAGTTGTTGTGTTGAAATATCTGTTGGTTCACCTTACACTTTGATATTAGTACTTCCTAGCTGATGTGTTGTGCGTGTGTGTTTATCTATAAGTTGAATGTTGTTGCTGTAAGTGTTGCTGTGTAGCTGGTTGTGGAGTGCTGTGTAGCTAGTTGTGCTGTACGTGTGTGATGTAAGTGTTGGTCATGTTGTTGTTGTAAGTCGAAACTGCATTTGGAAGCTGGAATCTGTGCTTGGAAGCTGGCAAAATGGCAGTCGAAAATGCAGTCAAATGTAGCTCATCACTTGTGGGCTGTTAACTGGTTCTCCTTCTGCAGCTCAAACGCAGTCAAATGCAGCTAATCAGATACAGAATTTGTAGGTGGAGTGCTGTTAACTGGTTCTCCTGCTGTAGCTCATCACTTGTGCAATCTTGTCAAATGCAGTCGAAACTGCATTTGGAACAGACAGTGCCCTCGAAATTGCAGTCTCCTGTGGAGTGTGGCGTGCTGGCAAAATGGTAGAATCTGCACTTGGAAGCTGGAATCTGTGGATGAAAATAAGACACATTAAGGTGTTTTTCAAAAAACATACATTAAGGTGCTTTTCACATACAGACATATATTAATACTTTCAAAATACTGTCATACATTTTGTTTTGGACCAATACTGTCATACATTGGATGCTGTCGACTGTATGTGGTGCGGAACTTTGAAAAACCGTAAATTCATATTGTCAACAAATGGATCATCAACTCGTCTCGACTACAATTCATCCTCATCAATGTCATTCTAATCCAATCCATGTGCTGTCAAAATCGATACCAATTCAATTCATGTGCTTTCAAAGTGTAATCCAATTCATCCTCAGCAAATAGATACCATGTGCTGTCAAAATGTTCAGAATCCAATCCAAACTTCATATTCCAAAGTTCAGAATCCAAAATGTTCAGAATACACTGAAGACAGTGAAGGGATGCAATCCAAAGTTCACGATCTACACATTCTTGCCATGAAACTGTGTTGCATATGAACAAGAACAAACACTCCTTTGCAAAACTTTTCACGATCACTTCTGCAGGCCACTGATAGAACTCTACCGTATGCTATCTCTGTTGAAGCTGAATTGCTGTCGTTTTGAAGGAGAGATGCTGTGTACTGAATGCAGTGATCACACAAGAAACAGAGAAGTTGTATTTGAAACAAAGTTGTCATCCTGGATTTAAAACATCTGACCGAACAATATGGAAAAAAAGGGTCATCCTGGATTCGGGTACTAACCTCATTCATCCTGCAGAAGTTGGAACTCCTACTGCAAATGGAAGCTGCACTACTTGGGGTCTCCTTGAAGCTCCACTCGGCCTGCTTAAGAACTGCAGTAGACAGAGGTGGATTTGTATGTAGAGGTCGGGTTGAAAAATGACAGGGAGCAATGTGTCGAGTCTACTATTGACCGAATTGTGTGACACATTGTTTATGTGTCATAAATATGAGATGTAACATTTAGACACATGTTAACACTTTGACACATAGTAATTAACATTTTGACACATAGTGGTAATACCTTGACACATAGTTATACCACCATGACACATGGTAGAAATTTATTACATCAATGAATAACACCATACACTTTTGAAAGTTTTATTTTTCAACAAAGTAAGTAAATTTTGTATAATTTGATATTAAATTTGTAGCCACTTGTATAAATTTGTATACATTTCTATACAATTCTATACATTTGTATAAAGTAAAACAATAGGACACTTTGACACATCAACTAATATAACACATAACAAAGTTGTATTTGAAACATAAAATGAATAAGGATACATCAACTAATACACAAGGATACATATGTCTTGATTTTAAACATGATTTAGAAGTATTGTGCTATAAGCTAAGTATATAAAAATTAAGATGAAATTTATACAAATGATGTTATTATACATATTATGTCATTAAGAAATATAAATAATAAGTATATTTTTCATAAAATAAGTAAAATTTGTAGACATTTGTATAAATTATAGTATTATAATGTTATACACTAAGACACTTTGACACATCAATGGATATAACACATAAGAAAGTTGTATTTCAAACATAACATGAGTATGATTTAAATTGCACACATAAGGATAATTAGGTCTTCATTATAAACATGATTTAGACATATTGTGCTATAATATAAGTATATAGAAATTTATAATCTTTAATCTAAAATTCAAACAAATCATGTTAGAATTATACATAATATGAACTCATTGGAACAGGCCTTGCATACACGGGCCACTGTCCATCAAATTTTCGACCGGGCCAATCCATGTTAACAGACCAATTGCTGTGAGTCTGGCCTCATATGAACAGCTGCTACGGATGAGGACAAAGCTTAAGTGTCTCCTCGGTTCAAACAGCTACGACGCCTCGATTCCTACACGACGCAGTAGGCTTCATCATCACATACAGGGCGATTTGATGGATCAGTCCTTTCATCCTTCAGTGGTCTTCTCTTCTTCTTCCCACGCCTAATTTTCACTGCATTTGGGTCTGCTCCTCACTCTCTGCGAGTTCCCCTCCAACCACTGCTCCAGGACGATCTTCCAGTGCTCCAGGACGATCTTCAAAGTTTCCCTCAGCAAGGTATGGTTCTAACTTCCTGTAGGATGATTTTGTTCTGGGAGGCGCAAGGTATGGTTGAGCAAGGTATGGTTCAGCAAGCCTTTTGTTCGTCAATGGTGCTCACACTTACATGTTTACTCTCCTTCCCCCTGGATCTCGTCTATTTGCGACCATTTTATACACGTTTTTTCGTTTTAAAAAACATTACTTGGAAGCTAAGATTCACCTTTGTCGATGATCCATGGCCGATTAACAACTCCCTAAGCAGTCGTAGTTTCATGCATGTCGTTGTTATTCGTTTATGCGAACCATGTCACAGAATGTTCAGTAAGGGTGGTTATGCTGAGAATAAAACTTGTGCTGTTATAGATGGAAACTTTACACCAAAAACTTGAGAAAATTTCACGTTATGCTACTGTGTTTAACAATATCTTCTCAGTATGGTGGGTACTCGGAGAATGGTCGCCGGAAAAACCGTATCTTCAAAGCTACCGATCCGTAGATCCCCAAGGAAGATAAACAGGGCAGCCACAAGTAAGTTGTTTTTTTCACTACTACGTCTTGTACTGAGGTATTTGCTTTGTTTTAGGTGCTCGGTAACTAACACACTAGACATTGCTATAGGGGTTACGCCTGTGGAGAACATCCCTGCAGTCCCTCGGACTGTGGAGAACATCCCTGTAGTCCCTCGGCCTATGGAGAACATCCCTGCAGTCCCTCCGCCTGTCGAACCTCCTTTGGAGGTGTCTACTGAAGAGGAAATCCCGTCGGAGGACCCCTATGTGGAGGAACCACCAGGTATACAAATAGGTAACTTCTAATTTGTCCCATACTATTAAGCATGCATTTATACAACTTGGTTATCTAATCGATACATGATTTACGTGTCAGCTGCGGAAGAGGTAAAGGCAAGGCCACCATTGGCAGACTACGTAGACGGCGAACTCGTTGCATAAGGTTATCTCGAAATGGCGTCAACGAAAAAGAGTTTCTGAAGTTTAACTCTCGAGGTAAAGTCGGCAGTAACAATGCTTCGGTGTTTGCAAGTTGGTGTGGTTGCATTGTCAGGAAACGAACGAATGCACTTCTAATGGTTAAAGACTGTAAGGAGATTCCAAAGTCTCCCATAGACTACGAGGCGAAGATGCTCATGCTTGTTGGGGTAAGTCTCAGTTGTTGACAATCCCTACACGGTATCGTTCAAATGGAACTAGGACTTACATATTCCACCTGTTTATTTGTAAATGTTGTAAGAACTGGTTCTAACATTTCCATATTGTTCAAACTCGCAGGAGAAGTTTGTGATACCGGATGATGAAAACCTGAAGCTGCTGATCATCTGTACTCTTAAAGAGAAGTACAGAAACTACAGGGCGAATCTAAAGAGAAGGTACTTTGACAAGTACCTTACGAATGAAGAAAGGTTACAAAACATTCCTCCTGACGTGGTGAAAGAGGATTGGGTGTGGCTTGTTAACTGGTTCAGCTCTGACGAGTTCAAGGTTTGTGCCTTACTCCCTATTGCAACTGTATTTTTTTATACAGTTAATGAGTGCTGCACTTTTTAAACGTAAACTGGTTGTAACTTCAAATTGTTTGAAGTTAAAGAGCGATCGTAACAAAGCCAACAAAGCTCACCAAGTCATGAGGCACACCGCTAGCACTTCGTCCTTTGCGAGGAGAGAATAGGAATAGGTAATCCTAACATTGGATTGTTATGTTTAATAAATATTTGGCTACCCTTGAACAAGTATATGGTACTCTTGCAGATTGAGAAGAACAACGGGAAACATCCGGGGGAGTATCATATGTTAAAGAAGAACCATGTGGACAAGAAAGGACAACCGCTGGATGACAAAACCATATCAATACTGGTAAGTAGTACTGCCGACTCATATAGTCACATGTGTTGTACATTTGTATATGATTGCTCGTTTATGTTCTTGTCACACCGTTTGCAAAATAGGACCAAGTGGAGGAAAGGGCTGCCTAGTTGGCAACTGGGGAGGAGGAGTCTGCTGTTGACAAGGATGTCTTGTATGAGGAAGTTCGCTAACCTGAGCGTCGTCGAAGTCGTGTGTCAAAGGCAGCACGGATGATGGAAAGTGAGCAGTTAAAGCAGGCAAGGGAGGAGGTAGCTAGAAACGCAGCCGAATGTGAGCAACTCCGTGATCAACTCAAGGAGTTCCAGGCCAACATTGAACAATTTCAACGTGATATTGCTGTCATGAAAAGTATAATGTTTAGCAACGGTGCGTATAGTAATGATTTAATTGCATTGTGTACACTCATTTAGTCATTGTAGGGTATATTCTATAGTATGATGCTACCATGATTGCTGTTATTTCTATGTTTGCATATCCAAATGCATGAACCGTGGAAACGTGCTGTAAGTACTCTTGCTTAGTAGTTATATTGACTGGTGGTACACTAGGTGTTGATTGTAAATGGATATTTTGGACATGATGTAAATGTGAACATGTCATCTCTGTTTGTGTTTTGGTCGCCATACATTTGTTTGAAATGCTTGGCTATATATAAATTCGGATGTGTTGGAAATGGTTCTACATAAGTAGCTATTTGTGTATTACCTGTTTTTGTATTATCTGTTCATGTATTCTGTTTGGGTATGCTTGACTACGAGCATTAGCATGGCCAACAATTCGAAAAGAGAAACATTAGCATTTGCATCAAAACAAACCATTGCCGACGGAGTGTAATTGTATCCGTAATTGATGCTTCATATAACATTTAACCATGACAACACGCAGACACAAAACATTGTCTATAGCAACAACTTTCACAGTAGTTGATACTCGATTTTAGCATCAACAATTATGAACAGGGTAATATTTAATACTGTTGGACGAGTATCGACAGGTTACTTATGACGTGGTCTAATTTGTTTTCCATCAAAATGCATCTGTCGCTAAGTATGTGTAAATACTTTCAACGAAATGTTGTGGTTGAATAACCTATATTGCCTCACATAAATTGGATGCAATATCAATCAAATAGGGACAAAAATATGCGGATACTAATGCCTTCAATCTACATCTCACATATGTAGACACTCTAAATCAGTATTACCCTCAAATACCTGTCGACGGTAATTACGCATAAACAGAGTTGGCATATTTGCGATGCTAATGATCAAACAGACTATTCATTTCAGCAACAGCAAACCTTTAGTGTCAACATATTGTCATCGTCGATACCTTTAACCACAGGGTCTATTGGCACGAATCTTAGCATCGGCAAGGGGTTTTAGCAGCGCCATCAGTGCTTCCGGAAACGATAATTTACCATCACTGTAGAGCAAATTTCTGGTAGTGGCCGAGTTGACAGAGTCGTCATCTCCATGGGGTTTGTAGGATTGATAGTGCTCTTCAACTAAAGCTATACAGACAACCCCAGCAAACTTGGTTACCATGGTAAACATGATGATGATTCTATGGAGAGGGAACAACCTCGGACTTAGCTTATGGTAAATAGCTCCTCGGAACAACTGTCTCAACTTCGAAATACAACCCCTATAGTGTGCTTAGCGGATTATTGATTAGTAGCAAACAAACTTAATTATTACGTAGTCAGACATTAAATGATATGGTGAGTGGGCAAAAAAATAAAAATTGTTTATGGATATGATATTAGACTTCAAGATTCGAATTTCCTATTCAATTATACTAATCCCTGATGGACTTTACTCATCCATAATGGTCTAAATGTGAACTTACTTTGATATTTTCCGTTGGACGGATGGTGAAGTTGAGGTATCGTCTTCTTCGTTCTCATATTTCCTTGTTAAGATTTCCATTTTATAATTTAGGTATACAACGGCAGTGGCGAACCAGAAGTCCCGTTTACTTAAATAAATGCTGAATCCTGCAAGAACAACAACGGATGCCCAGAGTGCTGTCACTTTTCGTAGATAACCAGTGATTTTCATGAGTAGAGAGAGTCATCCCGCAAACTGCTTCAACTCATCTTCAGCTAGACTACATAGCCGTCCTACTAGGGGAGTACTGCCACTACTTTGGTTTTCATTAATATCGAAATTGTCAAACAGGGTGGCCATCGGCTAAGTCGCCTTGCTTCTTCTTTACAAGTACTAGATTCTACAAGGAGAAACAAAGAAATCTTCATGAGAAACAAAATCCAGATTATTTTATTTCGAATACCATGAGGTCGGATAAGATAATGTCAGGATAACAACAGTGTATAAATCTGGATGGGACAGGGCATCAAAATTTAATGGTGATTCTTTATGAAAAGTTGTACTCCTTAGCTTGATTTGTTTTATTTCGAATACCATGAAGTCGGATAAGATGATGTCATGATAACAACAGTGTATAAATCTGTCTGGGACAAGCGAGATCAAAATTTAATGGTGATTCTTTATGAAAGGTTGTACTCTTTAGCTTGATTAATCGTCAATAGTTGTATATATCGAATTGTATAATATAATTTTATTCTTCTTTTAATGGCTCTGCAATGTGGTGTAGGTTTAGAGTGATCTTGTAATTAGGTTAAAATTTGTACAAAATTTTAGATGGTCAGTGAAAATTATATCACACTGAGTATTTTCAAATACTCAATAATTTTTTAATACTATAAATAGGAGAGTTATTTTTTCGTTTAAAAAATAAGAAGAGAGTTCTAAAATTAGAATTTCTACTTAGTTGTTTTTTATTCTTATTCGATGATGTTATTGCGTTAGTTGGAATCTTTCTAGTCGTCATGTTGATCTTTCTTTCAATTTCGCTGTCGTGTTTGGTCTGTCTATCTGAATTCGGCTGTTATTCAGTTCGGTCAAGAAAAGTTTCATTCTAGTTTTTGCCCGACGACACTATTGTATTTTGGGAGGTGATCGTCCCATAAATCCCCAAGTACTCAAGACTTAAGGAGACTCTGAACCCCACAAAACTCAAAAAACAAAACAAGTTTCAGGTTCATTTTCGATGATTTGTATGATGATCTAAATTTTAGTTATTTAGTATATTGGTTCATACACTCTTAGAATATTAAAATATAGTTCAAATCTCTGTATTGCCAACAATCCTAAGACAAATTCTTGAATTTGCAATAAAACTTATGGTTGGACTTATTTGTAATTAATTTTGAAAAATTCTCTTCGGTAAAAAGAAATTGTGGATTTTCTGTTTTAGAAATACGACTAAAAACAATGGTGCTCATACCAGTACTGGTTTTTTACTCAAGTGATTGATATCCCATTTGAAAATAGAGACGCGTCTCTTATTCCGTTGTAGCAACGAATGAGTTTTGGGAGTGGGGACTAATGTTCTAGACTATTCCATGCAGAAAAATATTGGTTTGGTAAAAAGTAGATATGATGAAATTATCACGATCCACATAAAAGTTAAGTTTTAGAGATTGTGTTTAGGGGACCAGGTTTGACGTTGAAACAGTGTTGCACCCTTCACTCGACCTATAAAGCTTAAGGTTTTGTCTAGAAAATGTTGGCAATGGGACACTCTATGAATCTGTTGGCGACCCTAGGAATCGATCTAAATGGATTTTTGGATACTCATAGATAATTTGAAATATTCTTAAGGAAAAATGACAATTTAATGACTAATGTCGATGTTGAGGTGATTCAAATCTATGAGAACTTTAGTCCTAACTCGTGTTGTGACACAATTAAACTTTTAGAAGAAATAGAACAACCTGATCAAATTTTGAGTGACGTATAACGTGTGTAACTATGACATAATGATTTCTTGTATGAAAATACTCCAAGTAAAAGTAAAGAAACTCCACATGTTGTGAAAGGTAGTGAAACATTTGCATTTATACTCAAATTTGGTAGTATCTCACTAAAGCGTGTATTAGTATGATTATCGTAATCAATCGGTAAAATACATGGATCAACAATCGCTCTCAGTTAAATTTTTTCATTAGTAACTATGTAAAGTCTAATGGGAAATAAAGGGGAATCTATTAACCAAGAAAACATTTTTCCTTGAAGAATGTGTTGTATGTGGAGAGCATCAGTAGAAACCTGGTGTCGGGATCATTACTCAAAAGCATATTTTTCTCTTATGTTAAAGTTTGATAAGTTTCTACTCACTAAAAGTGGCATTTTATGTGGGTAAGACTATGAATTTGGGGATATGCTCAAGTTGAATGTAATGGCAATCAAGCCAACTGAGAAAGGAAGAAAATGTTTCTTCTGCTTACTTGATTGAGTATCCTAATCTATAACATAATATAATAAGACATGTTAATTATGATACTTTGTGAAGCTAATACGAATCGTATCCGTATATTTCAAATTGATCTCGAATATAAGTGTGAAATATGTGTCGAGACAAGTCATTCTTCTACCTAATATAAATGAACCCAGAACTCCTTAACTTAATTCATAGCGACGTTTGAGACTTTAAATTTGTGCAAACAAAAGACATTAATAAGTACTCTTATCACTTTTGTGGATGATAATACAAAATGTTGCTATGTATACTTGTTCAAAAGTAAAAATAAAGTAACTGAAAAGTTCATTCTTTACAAACAATAAGTTGAATAAGAAAATCAATGGGTTGTGTAGTGATAGATATGACGAGAATGATGCTCCTTTTGATGAGTTTCATGCTCAACAGAGAATCATTCACGAGGTCATGACGTCCTATTCAGCATAATCAAATGGGATGGCGGAAAGAAAAAAAATGAATAATGAAGGAGATGATGAATTCAATATTGATAAGTTATGAGTTACCTTAGAACATGTGGGGAAATGTTAGTTTAAGTATCAATTACTTTATAAATAACATACCTTAAAAGAAAGGAAGGAAAAACACTTTTTGAATTATGGACAGGTAGAAAATATTGTTTTAATCATCTTCAAGTGTGGGGTGTCTTACTAAGGTGATGGTGTTTCCTCAAAAACATAGAATTTGACCTAAAATTGTTGATAGCATTTTATTGGATATGTTCAACAAAGAAATTTTTATTGATTTCTTGTGCATGATTAAAAAATCTTGATATACACAATGATACAATAATGAAATCAAGAAATGCATTTTTTAAGAAGTATTTCTGGACATGTCAAGAGGAAACGAGTCGTCAAGACAAACATATGAGACTATTTATGATAATAGTCAAGACCTAGAAAATGAAGGACATGTTGAGGTAGAACCCAGGAAAAGCATAAGGGTTAGGGTGGAAAAATTTCTAGGTCCAAATTTTGTTTTACCTATATGCTTGAAGTTCAACCTCAAACCTTCAAGGAAGCCATAAACTCTTCCGAAGTGCCTTTATAGAAAAATGCATTCTGTATTGAAATTGAATGCACACTTAAAAATCATACTTGAGAGCTAGTGAATTTTTTTAATGTAAACCACTAGATTACAAGTGAATTTTAAAAAGAGAATGGATGTAACAATTGAAAAGAATAAAGTAAGACATCTAATTCTGAATAAACCTTGATTACTTTAACACAATATTCTCGTGTACCAAGAATCACTACCATTAGAATGATACTCTCAATAACGACATTGCAAAATTTGAAAATACATCAAATGGATGTAAAGACAACTTTTTTAAATAGAGATTTAAAATAAGGAAACTACATTGAACAAACTTAGTGTTTCTCTGCATTAGAGCAAGAGAATAAAATGTGTAAATTGGTGAACTCATTGTACAGTTAGAAACAAGCACTGAAACAGTGATATCGGCAATTTGACAATGTCAATCTATAAAGGCGATTTAAAATAAATGAATGTGACAAATGAATCTACGTAAAATATACACATGAAGTTTACGTCATTTTGTGTATTTATGTTGATGGCATGTTTATCGATGGAAGTAACAATGAGATGATTAAATCCACCAAAACAATATTGCATTCAGGTTTTGACATGAAAGAGACAGGTCTTTCTGAATGTAATTCTTAGAATAAAGATGAATAAAACTTCATAAGGAAACATTCTATGTCAATCTCATTAAATCTATAAGATATTATAAAAATTCAACAAGGACAATAAAATAGAGGTGTATTTTCTAATGGATCTGAACAAGTTTTTCTCAAGGAATACAAGTGAAAGCGTCTCTCAAGTAGAGTACTCAAGCATCATCGAAAGTATCATGTGCTTGATGACATGTACTAGGAATATATTGCTTACGTTGTCAGCGTACGGAGTAGATATATGAGCAATCCAAGTATCGATCATTGGAACCGAATGAGAAGACTACTCACGAACTTGAGATATATTGGTTTATGCAATCTTCGTTATAAAATATATATACAACTGTATAAAAGGTTATACTGATGCTAATTGGATATTTGCATCAAAAGACTCGAACTCCACGAGTGGACTCTTGTTCATCCTTGAATGTGCAGCTATGTCATGGAAATTTTCAAAATAAATAGTTATATCCAAATCCACTGTGTAATCTAAGTTTATATCACTCAATAAATGTGCTCAAAAGGTTGAATGGTTATGCCAATTTTTAGAGGATATTCTGAGGCGGTCATGCCATCAATTTGAATACATAGTTAATTTGTGATTGGTAGAGTACAAAGTCATATGTATAAGGGTAAGTATAGACATGTCGAAGACATAATTCCATTAGAAAATTTCTCACAACTGGAATTATCATGATCGAATACTTGAGATCGAATGATTATATTACGGATTTGTTAACCAAATGATTAAATAAAGAGCAATTTGGTCAATCATCGAGAGCAGTGAGATTTAAGTTCGTGCAGTAAATCCTTTTGAGAAGGAAAAATCAACCTAGTTGACTGAAGATCCCAATATGTAAATTAAAAAGGGACAATCTAATCACAACAGTGAGATAGATCACTGTGGGGGAATTTTTACCATCAGTCCATTCATATGATGAGAAACAGTAATGATGATGCATAGGGTTAAGCAAATACTCTTAATGATTCATAAATTAAGAAATTTCAGTAAAGGGATGGAGTAACTCTTGAGATAATGAGTCACATATGTAATCAATCAATTTTCAATCAATTGTCGAAAAAATGGGTTTAGTTGGATTTGTTTTTATAAGTTTGGGATAATTTTGTAATACCCTAATCAAGTCGGGACTTATTTGTAACATTAGTGTAAGTTTGTAGGATTTAGTTGTAAAATTTAGAAAAATATTTGGTTAATTTTGCAAATATAAAAAATATTTAACGAAATTTTTTAACAAAAAAGTAACGGCAGTACCAATTACCATCATTTTCAAACATAAAAACAACTAATTAGGGTGGAAAACATTTTAGTCAAATATGTTAGCACTATTCTTAAACTTTTCCATAAATATATATATAAAGGATACCACTCATTTTCATACTTATATATGTATATATATATATTATACAAATGTGAAAAACCCGGGACCAATTCAACGACGACTATGTACGGTCAAAGTCGTTTTTTGTCTGTTAGGAAATGAACTTTCCTTCCTTAAAGGAAGTATATATCTAAGGAAGTATATAGATATAGAGGGATAATAATAATTTTAATGGTACTTTATATTTGACTTATTTTTGAAAACTAAGTATTTTGATTTTTTTTATTTAAAAAAGTAAGTATGTAATATTCTTTTTTAGAAAAATAGGTATACGCGCACCCCGGGTAGCGCCTATTGGGCATACGCGCACATCTGGGGTGCGCCTATGAATCGCGTAAATTTAAACTTAATATTTTTTGCATCATTTGATTCGCAATTAAAATATCTACTTACTATAATATTTTTTAAAATTTTTTAATAGATTCATAATTTTATTTTTAATTAAACATTGAGTCATCATTATATAAAAAATGATTTTTAAAAAAGAATATGGGAATGCACAGGCGCCACTTCAAAGTGGCGCCTATTCATAGGCGCACCCCAGGGGTGCGCGTATGCCCAATAAGCGCTACCCCGGGGTGCGCGTATACCTATTTTCTAAAAACAAAATTTACATACTTACTTTTCCAAATAAAAAAATCAAAATACTTAGTTTTAAAAAAAAATCATGTTATTGGTTAGTATTTCTATGTTAATTCATGATATTGTATGTTTAAAAATGTTAACTTTTAGTTTAAATTATTGTTGACTGTCAAATTTGACTCACGGAATATTATATGGCGCTGAAGTAGGGTAAAGTAAAAAAAAAATAGGAAATGGATTTTATTTTAAACTGTTCACATAAATATAAATATATGTGTAAATAAATTTGAAAAAAAACACTTCGTAAACTTAAAATTTAGAAAATTAAAATATAAATTCTAAAACTTATTATTTTTAAATCAAAAATGAAAAACAAAACTAGACTAACACCCTTGGGGTCCGATTGACCCACTCCATGGTTGAACCCTTGGCTGGGTTGGGACCTAGCCAACCCAGTGTTCGACCCTGGTATGGACCAATTGGACTCCAATGGTTCTAGCCTAATATTTCTTCTCTATTTTGTAATAAAATTATAAATAATATATTTTATAATTTAGGATCTATAATTTATTTATTTTTATTTTTTAATATAAATTCATATTTTTTTTATTTACCTTTGTTCTTCTTCATATTTAGTTATTTTTTATATAAATTATTTTCTGATTGTTTTAGAACCTTTATTTAAAAATTATATATTTTTATTATATAAAATATATTTAAATTAAAAATTATATTATATATTCAAGTTATGAGTTACCTTAGAACATGTGGGGAAAAGTTCGTTTAAGTATCAATTACTTTATAAATAACATACCTTAAAAGAAAGGAAGGAAAAACACTTTTTGAATTATGGAAAGGTAGAAAATATTGTTTTAATCATCTTCAAGTGTGGGGTGTCTTACTAAGGTGATGGTGTTTCCTCAAAAACATAGAATTTGACCTAAAATTGTTGATAGCATTTTATTGGATATGTTCAACAAAGAAATTTTTATTGATTTCTTGTGCATGATTAAAAAATCCTGATATACACAATGATACAATAATGAAATCAAGAAATGCATTTTTTTAAGAAGTATTTCTGGACATGTCAAGAGGAAACGAGTCGTCAAGACAAACATATGAGACTATTTATGATAATAGTCAAGACCTAGAAAATGAAGGACATGTTGAGGTAGAACCCAGGAAAAGCATAAGGGTTAGGGTGGAAAAATTTCTAGGTCCAAATTTTGTTTTACCTATATGCTTGAAGTTCAACCTCAAACCTTCAAGGAAGCCATAAACTCTTCCGAAGTACCTTTATAGAAAAATGCATTCTGTATTGAAATTGAATGCACACTTAAAAATCATACTTGAGAGCTAGTGAATTTTTTTAATGTAAACCACTAGATTACAAGTGAATTTTAAAAAGAGAATGGATGTAACAATTGAAAAGAATAAAGTAAGACATCTAATTCTGAATAAACCTTGATTACTTTAACACAATATTCTCGTGTACCAAGAATCACTACCATTAGAATGATACTCTCAATAACGACATTGCAAAATTTGAAAATACATCAAATGGATGTAAAGACAACTTTTTTAAATAGAGATTTAAAATAAGGAAACTACATTGAACAAACTTAGTGTTTCTCTGCATTAGAGCAAGAGAATAAAATGTGTAAATTGGTGAACTCATTGTACAGTTAGAAACAAGCACTGAAACAGTGATATCGGCAATTTGACAATGTCAATCTATAAAGGCGATTTAAAATAAATGAATGTGACAAATGAATCTACGTAAAATATACACATGAAGTTTACGTCATTTTGTGTATTTATGTTGATGGCATGTTTATCGATGGAAGTAACAATGAGATGATTAAATCCACCAAAACAATATTGCATTCAGGTTTTGACATGAAAGAGACAGGTCTTTCTGAATGTAATTCTTAGAATAAAGATGAATAAAACTTCATAAGGAAACATTCTATGTCAATCTCATTAAATCTATAAGATATTATAAAAATTCAACAAGGACAATAAAATAGAGGTGTATTTTCTAATGGATCTGAACAAGTTTTTCTCAAGGAATACAAGTGAAAGCGTCTCTCAAGTAGAGTACTCAAGCATCATCGAAAGTATCATGTGCTTGATGACATGTACTAGGAATATATTGCTTACGTTGTCAGCGTACGGAGTAGATATATGAGCAATCCAAGTATCGATCATTGGAACCGAATGAGAAGACTACTCACGAACTTGAGATATATTGGTTTATGCAATCTTCGTTATAAAATATATATACAACTGTATAAAAGGTTATACTGATGCTAATTGGATATTTGCATCAAAAGACTCGAACTCCACGAGTGGACTCTTGTTCATCCTTGAATGTGCAGCTATGTCATGGAAATTTTCAAAATAAATAGTTATATCCAAATCCACTGTGTAATCTAAGTTTATATCACTCAATAAATGTGCTCAAAAGGTTGAATGGTTATGCCAATTTTTAGAGGATATTCTGAGGCGGTCATGCCATCAATTTGAATACATAGTTAATTTGTGATTGGTAGAGTACAAAGTCATATGTATAAGGGTACGTATAGACATGTCGAAGACATAATTCCATTAGAAAATTTCTCACAACTGGAATTATCATGATCGAATACTTGAGATCGAATGATTATATTACGGATTTGTTAACCAAATGATTAAATAAAGAGCAATTTGGTCAATCATCGAGAGCAGTGAGATTTAAGTTCGTGCAGTAAATCCTTTTGAGAAGGAAAAATCAACCTAGTTGACTGAAGATCCCAATATGTAAATTAAAAAGGGACAATCTAATTACAACAGTGAGATAGATCACTGTGGGGGAATTTTTACCATCAGTCCATTCATATGATGAGAAACAGTAATGATGATGCATAGGGTTAAGCAAATACTCTTAATGATTCATAAATTAAGAAATTTCAGTAAAGGGATGGAGTAACTCTTGAGATAATGAGTCACATATGTAATCAATCAATTTTCAATCAATTGTCGAAAAAATGGGTTTAGTTGGATTTGTTTTTATAAGTTTGGGATAATTTTGTAATACCCTAATCAAGTCGGGACTTATTTGTAACATTAGTGTAAGTTTGTAGGATTTAGTTGTAAAATTTAGAAAAATATTTGGTTAATTTTGCAAATATAAAAAATATTTAACGAAATTTTTTAACAAAAAAGTAACGGCAGTACCAATTACCATCATTTTCAAACATAAAAACAACTAATTAGGGTGGAAAACATTTTAGTCAAATATGTTAGCACTATTCTTAAACTTTTCCATAAATATATATATAAAGGATACCACTCATTTTCATACTTATATATGTATATATATATATTATACAAATGTGAAAAACCCGGGACCAATTCAACGACGACTATGTACGGTCAAAGTCGTTTT
Organism: Chamaenerion angustifolium; assembly: GCA_946814005.1. Taxonomy (NCBI): domain Eukaryota; kingdom Viridiplantae; phylum Streptophyta; class Magnoliopsida; order Myrtales; family Onagraceae; genus Chamaenerion; species Chamaenerion angustifolium. The sequence goes on from OX328270.1 coordinate 7,704,886, forward strand.
TTGTCTGTTAGGAAATGAACTTTCCTTCCTTAAAGGAAGTATATATCTAAGGAAGTATATAGATATAGAGGGATAATAATAATTTTAATGGTACTTTATATTTGACTTATTTTTGAAAACTAAGTATTTTGATTTTTTTTATTTAAAAAAGTAAGTATGTAATATTCTTTTTTAGAAAAATAGGTATACGCGCACCCCGGGTAGCGCCTATTGGGCATACGCGCACATCTGGGGTGCGCCTATGAATCGCGTAAATTTAAACTTAATATTTTTTGCATCATTTGATTCGCAATTAAAATATCTACTTACTATAATATTTTTTAAAATTTTTTAATAGATTCATAATTTTATTTTTAATTAAACATTGAGTCATCATTATATAAAAAATGATTTTTAAAAAAGAATATGGGAATGCACAGGCGCCACTTCAAAGTGGCGCCTATTCATAGGCGCACCCCAGGGGTGCGCGTATGCCCAATAAGCGCTACCCCGGGGTGCGCGTATACCTATTTTCTAAAAACAAAATTTACATACTTACTTTTCCAAATAAAAAAATCAAAATACTTAGTTTTCAAAAAAAATCATGTTATTGGTTAGTATTTCTATGTTAATTCATGATATTGTATGTTTAAAAATGTTAACTTTTAGTTTAAATTATTGTTGACTGTCAAATTTGACTCACGGAATATTATATGGCGCTGAAGTAGGGTAAAGTAAAAAAAAAATAGGAAATGGATTTTATTTTAAACTGTTCACATAAATATAAATATATGTGTAAATAAATTTGAAAAAAAACACTTCGTAAACTTAAAATTTAGAAAATTAAAATATAAATTCTAAAACTTATTATTTTTAAATCAAAAATGAAAAACAAAACTAGACTAACACCCTTGGGGTCCGATTGACCCACTCCATGGTTGAACCCTTGGCTGGGTTGGGACCTAGCCAACCCAGTGTTCGACCCTGGTATGGACCAATTGGACTCCAATGGTTCTAGCCTAATATTTCTTCTCTATTTTGTAATAAAATTATAAATAATATATTTTATAATTTAGGATCTATAATTTATTTATTTTTATTTTTTAATATAAATTCATATTTTTTTTATTTACCTTTGTTCTTCTTCATATTTAGTTATTTTTTATATAAATTATTTTCTGATTGTTTTAGAACCTTTATTTAAAAATTATATATTTTTATTATATAAAATATATTTAAATTAAAAATTATATTATATATTCAAGTTATGAGTTACCTTAGAACATGTGGGGAAAAGTTCGTTTAAGTATCAATTACTTTATAAATAACATACCTTAAAAGAAAGGAAGGAAAAACACTTTTTGAATTATGGAAAGGTAGAAAATATTGTTTTAATCATCTTCAAGTGTGGGGTGTCTTACTAAGGTGATGGTGTTTCCTCAAAAACATAGAATTTGACCTAAAATTGTTGATAGCATTTTATTGGATATGTTCAACAAAGAAATTTTTATTGATTTCTTGTGCATGATTAAAAAATCCTGATATACACAATGATACAATAATGAAATCAAGAAATGCATTTTTTTAAGAAGTATTTCTGGACATGTCAAGAGGAAACGAGTCGTCAAGACAAACATATGAGACTATTTATGATAATAGTCAAGACCTAGAAAATGAAGGACATGTTGAGGTAGAACCCAGGAAAAGCATAAGGGTTAGGGTGGAAAAATTTCTAGGTCCAAATTTTGTTTTACCTATATGCTTGAAGTTCAACCTCAAACCTTCAAGGAAGCCATAAACTCTTCCGAAGTACCTTTATAGAAAAATGCATTCTGTATTGAAATTGAATGCACACTTAAAAATCATACTTGAGAGCTAGTGAATTTTTTTAATGTAAACCACTAGATTACAAGTGAATTTTAAAAAGAGAATGGATGTAACAATTGAAAAGAATAAAGTAAGACATCTAATTCTGAATAAACCTTGATTACTTTAACACAATATTCTCGTGTACCAAGAATCACTACCATTAGAATGATACTCTCAATAACGACATTGCAAAATTTGAAAATACATCAAATGGATGTAAAGACAACTTTTTTAAATAGAGATTTAAAATAAGGAAACTACATTGAACAAACTTAGTGTTTCTCTGCATTAGAGCAAGAGAATAAAATGTGTAAATTGGTGAACTCATTGTACAGTTAGAAACAAGCACTGAAACAGTGATATCGGCAATTTGACAATGTCAATCTATAAAGGCGATTTAAAATAAATGAATGTGACAAATGAATCTACGTAAAATATACACATGAAGTTTACGTCATTTTGTGTATTTATGTTGATGGCATGTTTATCGATGGAAGTAACAATGAGATGATTAAATCCACCAAAACAATATTGCATTCAGGTTTTGACATGAAAGAGACAGGTCTTTCTGAATGTAATTCTTAGAATAAAGATGAATAAAACTTCATAAGGAAACATTCTATGTCAATCTCATTAAATCTATAAGATATTATAAAAATTCAACAAGGACAATAAAATAGAGGTGTATTTTCTAATGGATCTGAACAAGTTTTTCTCAAGGAATACAAGTGAAAGCGTCTCTCAAGTAGAGTACTCAAGCATCATCGAAAGTATCATGTGCTTGATGACATGTACTAGGAATATATTGCTTACGTTGTCAGCGTACGGAGTAGATATATGAGCAATCCAAGTATCGATCATTGGAACGGAATGAGAAGACTACTCACGAACTTGAGATATATTGGTTTATGCAATCTTCGTTATAAAATATATATACAACTGTATAAAAGGTTATACTGATGCTAATTGGATATTTGCATCAAAAGACTCGAACTCCACGAGTGGACTCTTGTTCATCCTTGAATGTGCAGCTATGTCATGGAAATTTTCAAAATAAATAGTTATATCCAAATCCACTGTGTAATCTAAGTTTATATCACTCAATAAATGTGCTCAAAAGGTTGAATGGTTATGCCAATTTTTAGAGGATATTCTGAGGCGGTCATGCCATCAATTTGAATACATAGTTAATTTGTGATTGGTAGAGTACAAAGTCATATGTATAAGGGTAAGTATAGACATGTCGAAGACATAATTCCATTAGAAAATTTCTCACAACTGGAATTATCATGATCGAATACTTGAGATCGAATGATTATATTACGGATTTGTTAACCAAATGATTAAATAAAGAGCAATTTGGTCAATCATCGAGAGCAGTGAGATTTAAGTTCGTGCAGTAAATCCTTTTGAGAAGGAAAAATCAACCTAGTTGACTGAAGATCCCAATATGTAAATTAAAAAGGGACAATCTAATCACAACAGTGAGATAGATCACTGTGGGGGAATTTTTACCATCAGTCCATTCATATGATGAGAAACAGTAATGATGATGCATAGGGTTAAGCAAATACTCTTAATGATTCATAAATTAAGAAATTTCAGTAAAGGGATGGAGTAACTCTTGAGATAATGAGTCACATATGTAATCAATCAATTTTCAATCAATTGTCGAAAAAATGGGTTTAGTTGGATTTGTTTTTATAAGTTTGGGATAATTTTGTAATACCCTAATCAAGTCGGGACTTATTTGTAACATTAGTGTAAGTTTGTAGGATTTAGTTGTAAAATTTAGAAAAATATTTGGTTAATTTTGCAAATATAAAAAATATTTAACGAAATTTTTTAACAAAAAAGTAACGGCAGTACCAATTACCATCATTTTCAAACATAAAAACAACTAATTAGGGTGGAAAACATTTTAGTCAAATATGTTAGCACTATTCTTAAACTTTTCCATAAATATATATATAAAGGATACCACTCATTTTCATACTTATATATGTATATATATATATTATACAAATGTGAAAAACCCGGGACCAATTCAACGACGACTATGTACGGTCAAAGTCGTTTTTTGTCTGTTAGGAAATGAACTTTCCTTCCTTAAAGGAAGTATATATCTAAGGAAGTATATAGATATAGAGGGATAATAATAATTTTAATGGTACTTTATATTTGACTTATTTTTGAAAACTAAGTATTTTGATTTTTTTTATTTAAAAAAGTAAGTATGTAATATTCTTTTTTAGAAAAATAGGTATACGCGCACCCCGGGTAGCGCCTATTGGGCATACGCGCACATCTGGGGTGCGCCTATGAATCGCGTAAATTTAAACTTAATATTTTTTGCATCATTTGATTCGCAATTAAAATATCTACTTACTATAATATTTTTTAAAATTTTTTAATAGATTCATAATTTTATTTTTAATTAAACATTGAGTCATCATTATATAAAAAATGATTTTTAAAAAAGAATATGGGAATGCACAGGCGCCACTTCAAAGTGGCGCCTATTCATAGGCGCACCCCAGGGGTGCGCGTATGCCCAATAAGCGCTACCCCGGGGTGCGCGTATACCTATTTTCTAAAAACAAAATTTACATACTTACTTTTCCAAATAAAAAAATCAAAATACTTAGTTTTCAAAAAAAATCATGTTATTGGTTAGTATTTCTATGTTAATTCATGATATTGTATGTTTAAAAATGTTAACTTTTAGTTTAAATTATTGTTGACTGTCAAATTTGACTCACGGAATATTATATGGCGCTGAAGTAGGGTAAAGTAAAAAAAAAATAGGAAATGGATTTTATTTTAAACTGTTCACATAAATATAAATATATGTGTAAATAAATTTGAAAAAAAACACTTCGTAAACTTAAAATTTAGAAAATTAAAATATAAATTCTAAAACTTATTATTTTTAAATCAAAAATGAAAAACAAAACTAGACTAACACCCTTGGGGTCCGATTGACCCACTCCATGGTTGAACCCTTGGCTGGGTTGGGACCTAGCCAACCCAGTGTTCGACCCTGGTATGGACCAATTGGACTCCAATGGTTCTAGCCTAATATTTCTTCTCTATTTTGTAATAAAATTATAAATAATATATTTTATAATTTAGGATCTATAATTTATTTATTTTTATTTTTTAATATAAATTCATATTTTTTTTATTTACCTTTGTTCTTCTTCATATTTAGTTATTTTTTATATAAATTATTTTCTGATTGTTTTAGAACCTTTATTTAAAAATTATATATTTTTATTATATAAAATATATTTAAATTAAAAATTATATTATATATTCAAGTTATGAGTTACCTTAGAACATGTGGGGAAAAGTTCGTTTAAGTATCAATTACTTTATAAATAACATACCTTAAAAGAAAGGAAGGAAAAACACTTTTTGAATTATGGAAAGGTAGAAAATATTGTTTTAATCATCTTCAAGTGTGGGGTGTCTTACTAAGGTGATGGTGTTTCCTCAAAAACATAGAATTTGACCTAAAATTGTTGATAGCATTTTATTGGATATGTTCAACAAAGAAATTTTTATTGATTTCTTGTGCATGATTAAAAAATCTTGATATACACAATGATACAATAATGAAATCAAGAAATGCATTTTTTTAAGAAGTATTTCTGGACATGTCAAGAGGAAACGAGTCGTCAAGACAAACATATGAGACTATTTATGATAATAGTCAAGACCTAGAAAATGAAGGACATGTTGAGGTAGAACCCAGGAAAAGCATAAGGGTTAGGGTGGAAAAATTTCTAGGTCCAAATTTTGTTTTACCTATATGCTTGAAGTTCAACCTCAAACCTTCAAGGAAGCCATAAACTCTTCTGAAGTACCTTTATAGAAAAATGCATTCTGTATTGAAATTGAATGCACACTTAAAAATCATACTTGAGAGCTAGTGAATTTTTTTAATGTAAACCACTAGATTACAAGTGAATTTTAAAAAAGAGAATGGATGTAACAATTGAAAAGAATAAAGTAAGACATCTAATTCTGAATAAACCTTGATTACTTTAACACAATATTCTCGTGTACCAAGAATCACTACCATTAGAATGATACTCTCAATAACGACATTGCAAAATTTGAAAATACATCAAATGGATGTAAAGACAACTTTTTTAAATAGAGATTTAAAATAAGGAAACTACATTGAACAAACTTAGTGTTTCTCTGCATTAGAGCAAGAGAATAAAATGTGTAAATTGGTGAACTCATTGTACAGTTAGAAACAAGCACTGAAACAGTGATATCGGCAATTTGACAATGTCAATCTATAAAGGCGATTTAAAATAAATGAATGTGACAAATGAATCTACGTAAAATATACACATGAAGTTTACGTCATTTTGTGTATTTATGTTGATGGCATGTTTATCGATGGAAGTAACAATGAGATGATTAAATCCACCAAAACAATATTGCATTCAGGTTTTGACATGAAAGAGACAGGTCTTTCTGAATGTAATTCTTAGAATAAAGATGAATAAAACTTCATAAGGAAACATTCTATGTCAATCTCATTAAATCTATAAGATATTATAAAAATTCAACAAGGACAATAAAATAGAGGTGTATTTTCTAATGGATCTGAACAAGTTTTTCTCAAGGAATACAAGTGAAAGCGTCTCTCAAGTAGAGTACTCAAGCATCATCGAAAGTATCATGTGCTTGATGACATGTACTAGGAATATATTGCTTACGTTGTCAGCGTACGGAGTAGATATATGAGCAATCCAAGTATCGATCATTGGAACGGAATGAGAAGACTACTCACGAACTTGAGATATATTGGTTTATGCAATCTTCGTTATAAAATATATATACAACTGTATAAAAGGTTATACTGATGCTAATTGGATATTTGCATCAAAAGACTCGAACTCCACGAGTGGACTCTTGTTCATCCTTGAATGTGCAGCTATGTCATGGAAATTTTCAAAATAAATAGTTATATCCAAATCCACTGTGTAATCTAAGTTTATATCACTCAATAAATGTGCTCAAAAGGTTGAATGGTTATGCCAATTTTTAGAGGATATTCTGAGGCGGTCATGCCATCAATTTGAATACATAGTTAATTTGTGATTGGTAGAGTACAAAGTCATATGTATAAGGGTACGTATAGACATGTCGAAGACATAATTCCATTAGAAAATTTCTCACAACTGGAATTATCATGATCGAATATTTGAGATCGAATGATTATATTACGGATTTGTTAACCAAATGATTAAATAAAGAGCAATTTGGTCAATCATCGAGAGCAGTGAGATTTAAGTTCGTGCAGTAAATCCTTTTGAGAAGGAAAAATCAACCTAGTTGACTGAAGATCCCAATATGTAAATTAAAAAGGGACAATCTAATCACAACAGTGAGATAGATCACTGTGGGGGAATTTTTACCATCAGTCCATTCATATGATGAGAAACAGTAATGATGATGCATAGGGTTAAGCAAATACTCTTAATGATTCATAAATTAAGAAATTTCAGTAAAGGGATGGAGTAACTCTTGAGATAATGAGTCACATATGTAATCAATCAATTTTCAATCAATTGTCGAAAAAATGGGTTTAGTTGGATTTGTTTTTATAAGTTTGGGATAATTTTGTAATACCCTAATCAAGTTGGGACTTATTTGTAACATTAGTGTAAGTTTGTAGGATTTAGTTGTAAAATTTAGAAAAATATTTGGTTAATTTTGCAAATATAAAAAATATTTAACGAAATTTTTTAACAAAAAAGTAACGGCAGTACCAATTACCATCATTTTCAAACATAAAAACAACTAATTAGGGTGGAAAACATTTTAGTCAAATATGTTAGCACTATTCTTAAACTTTTCCATAAATATATATATAAAGGATACCACTCATTTTCATACTTATATATGTATATATATATATTATACAAATGTGAAAAACTGGGACCAATTCAACGACGACTATGTACGGTCAAAGTCGTTTTTTGTCTGTTAGGAAATGAACTTTCCTTCCTTGAAGGAAGAATATATCTAAGGAAGTATATAGATGTAGAGGGATAATAATAATTTTAATGGTACTTTATATTTGACTTATTTTTGAAAACTAAGTATTTTGATTTTTTTATATAGAAAAGTAAGTATGTAATATTCTTTTTTAGAAAAATAGGTATACGCGCACCCCGGGGTACCGCTTATTGGGCATACGCGCACATCTGGGGTGCGCCTATGAATCGCGTAAATTTAAATTTAATATTTTTTGCATCATTTGAATCGCAATTAAAATATCTACTTACTATAATTTTTTAAATATTTTTTAATAGATACATAATTTTATTTTTAATTAAACATTGAGTCATCATTATATAAAAAATGATTTTTCAAAAAGAATATGGGAATGCACAGGCGCCACTTCAAAGTGGCGCCTTTTCATAGGCGCACCCCAGGGGTGCGCGTATGCCCAATAAGCGCTACCCTGGGGTGCGCGTATACCTATTTTCTAAAAACAAAATTTACATACTTACTTTTCCAAATAAAAAAATCAAAATACTTAGTTTTCAAAAAAAATCATGTTATTGGTTAGTATTTCTATGTTAATTCATGATATTGTATGTTTAAAAATGTTAACTTTTAGTTTAAATTATTGTTGACCGTCAAATTTGACTAACGGAATATTATATGGCGCTGAAGTAGGGTAAAGTAAAAAAAAATAGGAAATGGATTCATTTTAAACTGAACACATAAATATAAATATATGTGTAAATAAATTTGAAAAAAACACTTCGTAAACTTAAAATTTAGAAAATTAAAATATAAATTCTAAAACTTATTATTTTTAAATCAAAAATGAAAAACAAAACTAGACTAACACCCTTGGGGTCCGATTGACCCACTCCATGGTTGAACCCTTGGCTGGGTTGGGACCTAGCCAACCCAGTGTTCGACCCTGGTATGGACCAATTGGACTCCAATGGTTCTAGCCTAGTATTTTTTCTCTATTTTGTAATAAAATTATAAATAATATATTTTATAATTTTATCATTTGTTTCATATATAAAAAAATGTATACAAATTGAAACTTGAAGGACAAATTAAGTTGAGTTATAATTCAATTATCTACTTACTCAAAACTTAAAAATAATATATACTTGAATTACAAATCAATTGTGGCAAAACGACAATGAGTTTTGATTTTTATGGTCAAAATTAATCAATTGTAATCAAACTTTTGAATATCAACTTTAAACATAGCATATACTCAATATCAAAATCGAAACTCAATGTCATTTACGACATTAAATGTCGTAGTTAAATTATGAATCGACTTTATTATTTTAAGTTGATAAATATTTGGATTATGATTATAATGTTGTAACCGACATTGAATTTTGAAAATTTTATATTATTAAATTGACAAAAATAATATTTATTTTTTTAAAAAAATTAATTATTAAAAAAGGGAGCTTTTTTATGAGTTATTGTAACAAAATATTGCTAATGTGGAACGAAGTAGGAAAGAAAAGTCAACCCAATTATACGATTTTTTTCGAAAACTGTTTACTTTCGAAAAAATATTTGAAAAAGTGTATATCGAATTTTTTTTTTTAGGAAAGTATGTATACGCGCGTCGCGCCTATTGCAATAGGCGCACGCCAGGGGTGCGCCTACTGCAATAGGCGCACGCCAGAGGTGCGCCTATTGCCCAAACTTTTTTTTTTTCGCAAAAACACCTGTCTATCAGAAAACACGTTGATTTTAAGTCTGCTTAAGAGATCATTGCGTACATGAATTTGAATTGTATTGGTTAGTCGTACGGTGAGGACAGAAGAAAGCTGATCCCCTTCCAATGGTTAGGAAGGGTCTTGGATCAAGAGGACAGAAGATAAATTTGTTAACAAAAGGGTCTTGCATCAAGAGGACAGAAGATAAATTTGTTAGCAAACCACGGAGATGATCAAGAGGACAGAAGATCAATTTGTTAACAAACCACGGAGATGATCAAGAGGACAGAAGATCAATCGCGGAGATGAGTCAAATTCAATGGTTTTCCTCCTAAATAGAAATTGAGAGATAGTCTCACGCGTTGCTTTATCCCAGTATTCACAGGTCCAAATTCCTCTACGCTAGTCTCACCAAATTCCTCCATGTATGCTTTTTCAAATTTTTTTCCTACTGTGCTTACTTTTTGAAAAACATCTGATTTTGAGCCTGCTTATGGTTTTCCTCCTAAATAGAAATTGAGAGATAGTCTCTCCAGTAAAGAAGAAAGGAAGTTATAAGAAGTTAAATACTTTAGGTTCCTGTCCTAAATTTTCCAACTTGTTCACAAGTTTCTGAATTAGACTTTTCTTCAGATACACTAGCTAGTTTGACATTTTCAGGAATTACTCCTGCAAAAGAACTCTTTGCAGAAGTATCAGAAGTTAAATACTTTAGGTTCCTGTCCTAAATTTTCTAACTTGTTCACAAGTTTCTGAATTAGACTTTTCTTCAGATACACTAGCTAGTTTGACATTTTCAGGAATTACTCCTGCAAAAGAGCTCTTTGCAGAAGTATCAGAAGTTAAATACTTTAGGTTCCTGTCCTAAATTTTCCAACTTGTTCACAAGTTTCTGAATTAGACTTTTCTTCAGATACACTAGCTAGTTTGACATTTTCAGGAATTACTCCTGCAAAAGAGCTCTTTGCAGAAGTATCAGAATGAGACTTTTCTTCAAATACACTAGCTAGTTTGACATTTCCAGGAGGAAAACCATTTCTTCTTATAACTTCCTTTCTTCTTTAATGGAGAGACTATCTCTCAATTTCTATTTAGGAGGAAAACCATAAGCAGGCTTGAACTCAGATAAAAAGCTATAGTCATTGGAGAAGCTTTACAAGATATTCAGAAGATGTTGAGTCAGAGATGTACGTCTCTCTAGCCTGGTTAATGTTAATGTGTTATGCTTATGCTTTAACAATGTCAGTATCTAAACTTCACATTTTTAGAGAACCAGCCGAGAGGCAAGAGTGCAAACCCCAAAGAGTTATTTTGGAGCAGTAATTCCTGAAAATGTCAAACTAGCTAGTGTATTTGAAGAAAAGTCTCATTCAGAAACTTGTGAATAAACAACTTTGTTTCATTGTTGTTCAGAACAAGTTGGAAAATTTAGGACAGGAACCTAAAGTAACCCCAAAGAGCTCTTTTGCAGGAGTAATTCCTGAAAATGTCAAACTAGCTAATGTATCTGAAGAAAAGTCTAATTCAGAAACTTGTGAATAAACAACTTTGTTTCATTGTTGTTCAGAACAAGTTGGAAAATTTGGAGGAAAATCTGTGAATACTGAGATAAAGCAACGCGTGAGACTATCTCTCAATTTCTATTTAGGAGGAAAACCATAAGCAGACTTAAAATCAACGTGGTTTCTGATAGACCGGTGTTTTTGCGGAAAAAAAAAGTTTGGGCAATAGGCGCACCCCTGGGTCGCGCCTATACATACTTTCCTAAAAAAAAATTTCGATATACACTTTTTCAAATATTTTTTCGAAAGTAAACAGTTTTTGAAAAAACGCCAATTATACCACTAAAAGAAAAGTCGTTTATTGTGGGTTAGGAAATGAAATTTCTTTCCTCCCTTCCTTAAAGGAAATATATATATAAGGTAGTATATAGAGAGAGAATAATTATTTTAATGGTACTTTATATTTGACTTTTATATCTGACTTAGGTTATTGGTTAGTATTTATATGTTGTTTTATAATATTTTATGTTTAAAAATGTTAATTTTGAGTTCAAATATTGATATGGCGCTGAAGTAAGGTAAAGTAAAATTAAATAGGAAAGGAAATATTTTTAAAAACTGTACACATAAATATAAATATATGTATAAATAAATTTGAAAAAAACACTTAGTAAACTTAAAATATAAATTCTAAAACTTATTATTTGTAAATAAAAAATGAAAAACAAAACTAAACCAAGACCCTTGGGGTCCGATTGCCATGGTCGAACCCTTTGGGTTGGGACCTAGCCAACCCAGTGTTCGACCCTGGTCTGGACCAATTGGACTCCAATGGTTCTAGCCTAGTATTCTTTTCTTTTTTTAATAAAATTATAAATAATATATTTTATAATTTAGGATCTATAATTTAATTTTTTTTATATTTTAATAATTTAGGATTTGCTTGAGGTTGAGATCACGGTCTGCCAGTAGGGAGGTCACGCCACGGGTTAACAGACAGTCACCTAGGTTTCCACAGCTACTTACCTCAGTCTAAACTGTGGGGCGGCAGGGCATCATTGACATCGTTATTATATTGGTTTTCCAACTCTGAGCATCCTTATACATAAAGGGAATGGTTTGTGCCAGTATCTAATACTGACCTTATTTGAATGGGTTTTCACTAACGGGCGATCCAATCCCTAAAGCCAACATTTGCTAACAAGGGTCCAATACAGGTAACTCATTGTTCATGTTTCTATGCTTCGGATTTTCTCGCTGAACTTTGCATTAACAGTGATTTGTGTTCCCTTATAAGGCGGAATTGGTTTTGATGATGCTGAGATGGCTTCCTGAGGATATTACGGTCAATAATGAAGATTTAGAAGGTTTAGTGTGGACTCAGCACTCCTCCGACTTCTCTTTTTCATCTTAGGTCCTACAACTGTATAATGTTGCATGACCATTTTCCTTTCACGAAATCCATTATCTTGGGTGATGATCTTTTTTCTTCTTTGGAATTTAATGCTAGTCTCTGCTTTATTCTTTCTAAATCCTGGGGACTTACTCAGTCATTGTCTGAAATTCTGCCTTTACTGTACAGTGTATGCTTCTTGTTCTCATCATGCTAAAAGATACTACAAGGTAGCAAGTCAAGAACCATTTATTAGTAAGTTCAGGGTAAGATGATGAGAAATGTGGTTTTATTTATTAATATTTTCTAATAATTGTAGTGTCTTCATCATACTCCTTGGATGTGCAAATTTATTTTTGGCAATAGGTGTAGATCAAATAGAATAGTGAGAAGCGTGCAAATATTAAGTATGCAATCTCCAACCTTTTCCTCGCCCCATTGGTTACTTCTTCTTATCTAGTTCATATATTTTATCTCATTTAGCTCTTTGGTTGCACTATTTAACCTGGTTAGGATAATGATTGATTCTTTTTTAGGTCTGCTTAGGTTGAAAGAATGTCAGTTCTAGATGAATATATTGTTGGGGATCGTGAACTTGAGACAGAGATCAAGTTCGTAGTTCCGACATTCTGAATTCACAACCATCTCAAATATTTAAACATAATAGTTTTAGGTTTTCATCTGATTTAGAAAACTATGTATTTAGAATCAAATTTATTGTAAGCTTGTAGTTTGGATGTTTATTAAGATGTATATATATACTTTGATAAATAATATATTATGTTTTTTAAAATGTATTGTGTAGTTCATATCATATAGCAATAACTAGATAATCAATATAAAACAAAAAACACAAAAGTTGTATTTAGCAATGCTTAGTGGTTGTTGTCACAAAAATCTTGTGTTTAACAACAGCATAAACTGATATTATCAAATGTGGACTTGTTATTACTAAAAACATGTTTTTAGTAGCAACATTACCTGACAATATCAAACTCTTTTAATGGTGGATTTGTAGTCACTAAATACATGTATTTAGTAGCAACATATTATGATGTTAATAACACTATATCATGAGTGGTTCATGATTTAAAAACTATATTAATTTGTAAAAATATCAGAAAAATAGAAAATATCTAGAAAATTAATATGGGAAAATCGAATTTTTAATATAATAGTTTTATTGAAATAAGAAATAAAAATATTAATTAGTTTTATATGTATTTTAATTAAAAAAACATTATATTAAAACTCAGATTTCCTCTCTAAATTTTACAATTTGTTTATTTTAGATTTTTTTCCATTTTTATAAAATAATATAGTTTCTTACAATATGAACCAATCACTTGCTGCCATGTCTAATTCCAGTTATATTTGACGAAAAATTAGATGGATGTAGCATTTTGCGTAACTTCTAAAGTACATGTAGCAATATTTGAAAAGGTAAAGTTCAAGTAGCAGTTACCAAATTATAAGTAGCAATTTTATTATTAACCTTTATTATTTTGTTAGTATGTACAAATGATATTGTAATCACACGCCAAAGTCACGGTTTGATTATAGAGTTGAAGTGTATTCTTGAGTACTTCTTTAAGACAGAAGATTTTAGCGAGTTAAGGTATTTTTTGGTTTATAAATTGCGTGTTTTGTTGAAGATATAGTTTTGAAGCAACATAAGTATGCTCTAAGAGTTGATTTTTGAGGTTGGTTTAGTAGATGTTAAGTCTAGTAAGACTCCTATATATAGAATTAAAATAGTGTTTGACTTCTCTTGCATATGATAAGGCTCTTAACTTAAAATTTGATGATTTGCTCACTCATGCTACTTTTGACAAGAAGTTAATTAGTAATTTTCCATATCTTGTTGTCAGTAGGTTGAACATTTTTTATGTTATTTAACGATTAAGTTAGTAGGGCGAAAATTTGATGATTTGTTCATTCATGCAATCATCTACACATTCTCATTTGAATGCAACTTTAGGGTTTTTAAGTATGTTAAAAATAAGTTTGGTGAACACATTTTTCAGTCGGTGTCTAGTTCTCTTAGGCTACATGTTTTTTGTGATTCAGATAGGTCTGAATGTGCTGAAACTAGATAGTTTTTTTGTTTTTTTTTTGCATTAAGTTGGATATATAATTTTCTTGTTTCTTGAAAATTTAAAAAATATAGTATTATTTTTAGGTTTTGAACTAAAGTTGAGTGTAGAAGTATGATATTACGATTTTTTATATCATTTGGTTAAAAGGATTTTTGCCTGAGTTTGGTGTTTTGCATTCAAATTCTTTTTTGTTTTAGTATTAGAGAGTTGCTTTCGACTTATTGCTAACTCTATTTATTATAAGTGTACGAAGTATATATATAAATATATTTCCATTTTGTTCAGAATAAATTAATGTATGATTAATAAAAAATTAATCTGTGTGGGTTTTCGGAGTAAGTGACAAATTAATTCACTAAACCTTCAAGAGATCACCAATAATACTGTTTATTGATCAGTAAACTTAGGCTTATGAATATCTATGAAATTGTTAGCTTGATAGTGAGTGTTGAGGATCAAGTTGACATTTGAAAGTTTAAGGATACTATTGAATAGTTAAATTTGTTTTGTATTCTAGGATTGTATTTTTTAATCTCTTATTAGTTGATGACTGTGTTTTATATTTTTGAATAGTTTTGGATGTAATCTACTCTGAAACCTCTTCCAAATTCTGATCCCAGAATGCTACGAATTTGCAAGAATCTCAACAAGAACAATAAAAGTGCACCACAGTCTACATAGTTTACATATTCTTAGTTTAATTCATTTACACACACGATTACACCTTATATATGACAAGATCAAAACAAGAAGCACAATACAACATAGCTCTCACATTTATAAGAAGAAACTAGTAGTCTTATTCAGTGACAAAAGACTGCCTACACCAGATGAACGAGTACCTCTTCCATCTTAGGTGTAATCTCTAATACCTCCTTCAGCTCATCACCAATTCCCAATTCTTTGAAGACATTCACGTTACTCACATCGATGTTGATCATCCATAGTACCATTGCATTGCATACATTAGGGTTTTTTCTTGATACCTCGTACTTGTGTCTCATCAGAATTTGATGCAACTTACGACCTAAAGTAGCATTGCATAATACAGCTGAGTCGTAGAGTTTGATCCATAAAGTACCATTGCATATTACAGCTGATTCGTAGAGTTTAATCCAGTCTTCTTTTTTTGTTATATATTTGAAACCAAATGCTGCTATTCCAACCATCACGTCCTGTACTTCAACATCGATTCCCTTAAGAACCTAAGAGAGAACACCAAATTGGGCAACAACTGAATTTACAATATTCAAACTTTCTAATCAAACTGTGTATCAAATATGCTTACCATTTGTGACGTAGAATCAAGGAGAGGTTGTAAACGGTGATTTGCTCCACCATATGTACACAGGTAAAACAAAACTTGTCCAGGGATGAGCCTGAAATCACGTACGGATTCTTCCATTAATGCAAATGCGAGCCCCTCATTAAGATTCAATCTCAAAATCCATAGACAATTTCCCTTGCTCTTCCGCGCTAGCTGTTGTAGGGCTTTTCCAGCACAAATTCTCAACTCCTTTTCTTCATTACTAAAGAAGATTCGTACTAGAGACTCAAGAACTCCAGGGTTATTTCCGACACGTTCCTTTGCATATTTTTCCGCTGCCAAGTTAGATAAGACATCAATCCCGAGTTTGTGTAGCTTGGTGTTCCCGGGTTGCGATAAAATGTCTCGAATTTTGTCTATCGGTCTGGTTGTCTCTAAGACCTCTCGCTTAAATATTTTCCATGTGGCACCCTTTAGAGAGGTCAACAATCTCAACACCATCAGTGATCTCTCTTGAGGATCAATTTCCAGTAATAATTAGGAGAATTAAATAATAATTTCCAGTAATACTAAAACACAAAGATTGCCTTAAGATTGTTAGTAATAATTAGGAGAATTAAATAATAATTTTCGAAATTAAAATTACATGAAATTATTGAATGACATGCAAATTGACGAAATTGCCCAAAAAATTGGATTTTGCAGAAAATTACCGAGTCTGGTATCAAATCGGTCTCCTTAGGCAATTTCTCCCCCCTCACTGTAAATGGTTCGTGTTAGAGGAAAATTAGGACGATTACCTCCCAGGATAAAAAGTGTCGTCAAGGCGAAACAAACACGGTGTTTCCCTTAACCGAACTGAACATTACCTAAACTCGGACTTCGACGGAAATTCGAACACAACTGGAAACTCGGATCTGACTTAACTCTTTAGCAATATACCTGTTGGTAATTTTCGGGAGTGTATAAGATTGTTTTTAATTGAGAAGAACCAACCCTATTTAGAGGGTTTATGGTACTCATTGAAATAAAAAATACCAACAACTATATTACAATAGGAAACACTCCATTAGAAAATATATTATTAGGAATATTATTAGGAAATATATTATTAGGAAATATATCATTAGGAAATATATTAATAATATTCTCTTGATATAAAAAAGATAGTAACAATATTCCACTTATATTGTGAAGAATATTAAGAAAATATTTTGTGATATATTATATCAACAGTAATATTTCCTAATGTATTATACCAACAATCATATTTCCTAATATATTACTTCCTTCCTCAATTACCATTCACAAGAAAATTGGGTAGGTTTAATCCTAAACCGGCCCAGGTTGAATCAAGTCGGTCCAAGGGCTGGTCCACAACCAACAATCCCCCACATGAATGGAGAAATGAGAGAATTCCTAACGATCTAGACTCAGAATAGGAGTTCAACGGTCGACACCTGCATAGGATAGGTAGGTGTTACCCTTTGAACCTTCCCTCGTGAAATTACATCGACTTTACTGCCTAGTCAATAGACGCGATGTCCTTGAACTGTCTGCCGTTGGTGTAAATGATAATATAACTCACACGTGTTACGTGTATCTTCCTAGTATTGTTCAGTTCACGCATTCATGCCCGTTCTGGCCATAGGCATTGCCTTGTATATCCGAAATCTTCGAATCATGCACAAGAAACCGAATATGTATATCCGAAATTGTCTACCGTTCCTAGTATTGAACTGTCTGTCGTTTATGTATATCTGAAATATTCGAATCATGCACAAGAAACCGATAAGCATTACTATTTTGAGCATATCCTATGAAGATGCAATCAACAGTTTTTGGTCCAATCCTAACCTTTTTAGGAGGAGGCACCATCACTTTAGCAAGACACCCCCACACTCGGAGGTGATTGAAAGAAGGTCTTCTACCTTTCCATAATTCGAAAGGTGTTTTCTCTTCCTTCTTTCGGGGTACCTTATTTAAAAGGTAATTGCTACTTAAAATAGCTTCCCCCCACATGTGTTCTGAGGTAACCCAGAACTTATCAACATTGAATTCATCATCTCTTTCAATGTTCGATTTTTCCTTTCCGCCACCCCGTTTGATTGGGGTGAATAGGGAGCAGTGACCTCATGTATGATTCCGTGTTGAGCACACAACTCACCAAATGGAGCATCATACTCACCACCTCTATCACTACGCAACATCTTGATTTTCTTGTTAAGTTGATTTTCAACTTCTTGTTTATAAAGCATGAACTTTTCTATAGCTTCATCTTTACTCTTCAACAAGTATACATAGCAATATTTAGTACTATCATCCACAAAAGTGATAAAGTACTTGTTTCCACCTCTCTTTTGGACAAACTTTAAATCACAAACGTCGATATGTATTAAATCAAGAGGTTTTGTATTCCTTTCAACTGAATGAAAGGATGACCTGGTTAATTTAGCCTCAACACATATTTCACACTTATGTTTGAGATCAATTTGAAGTGTAGGGATGTGATTCATGTTAATTACCCTTCGCAAGGTATCATAATTAACATGTCCTAATCTACCATGCCAAATATTAGGAAACTCAATCACGTAAGCGGATGAAACAGTTTTATTCTTGTTTGTCTTAGGCTTAATAGCCATTACATTGAGTTTGAACATCCCCTACATTCATAACCCTTACCCACATACATCCCATTTTTTGTGAGTACAAATTTATCCGACTCAAATACAAGACGGAAGCCATGCTTGTTGAGGAGAGATCCGAAAATCAGGTTCCTGCGAATGTCTGGAACATACAACACATTCTTCAATGTCAGCTCTTTTCCGGAAGTCATCTTCAAAATGACGCTTCATTTTCCCTTGACCTCAGATGAGGCGGAATTGTCGATGTACAAGCTCTCCCCAGAATCAACTTCTTCAAAATTTAAGAATATTCCTTTGTCCGAACAGACATGCTTGGTGGCACCTGTGTCAACCCACCACTCCTGGGGGTTGGAATCAGCCATGCTCACCTCAGACACCACCGCAGACAAGTTGATGTCGTCAAGGTCTTCGGTGATTTCCTGGACCATGTTGGTCTCCTTTTTCTTAGGAAACCTGCAAGCATTAGATTTATGGCCAGTTTTACAACAGTTATAACATATGCCAATAATTCATTGTGGTTTGGATCCCGACTTCTTCGAAACTCCCCCCCCCCTTAGGGCCCAGAATGAATCCTTTTTGCTTCTTGTGCTTGCCTTTGGCAGCATGTCTTCTCTGCCCATGCTCCACCACATTTGCCTTGGCGGAGGCCATCGTGTTCATGGGGCTGATTGGAATTCTTCCTGCAGCATTCATGTACTGCTCTTGCACATTGGTCCTTTCGAGCAGCTCGACCATGGTCATCTCCTTCCGCTTGTGCTTCAGGTAGCCCTTGAAGATATTCCACGCTGGGGGTAACTTCTCAATTATGACGGCTACTTGAAACGACTCCGCGAGTTCCAATTTTTCGGCATGGGTACTCTGGAGGAGGAGCTGTAGATCTATCACCTGTTTCATACATGGTATGTTATCTACCATCTTATAGTCAAACACGCGACTAACTAAGAATTTCTTTTTCCCGGCATCCTCGGACTCATATTTTTGTTCCAAGGCATGCCACAACTCTCTAGCGGACTTTGTTTTACTACATACATCATACAATGAATCAGACAAACAGTTCATTACATAATGTCTACATAAATAATCTGAGTGATTCTAAGCTTCTAGAGCTAAGAAGAACCCTTGATTATCAGCATCCTCGCTTTGAGTTGGTGGTTCTTCAGTCAGGAATCGAGCCAAGCTCAGCGTGGTCAGATAGAACTTCATCTTCTCCTGCCACTTCTTGAATTTTGAGCCGTCAAATTTCTTGGGCTTTTCAGCATGGACAAGTCCAGCCGGACGAGTCATGGTTATCCCCCCAGTTGGCGCAACAACGGGCGTGTTCGACGAGGGACTTCAGTCTGAGCCATTGCTCCAACTCTGATATCAAACTCATTGTTGATTGCAGCCATAATTCTGAAACAGAAAATTCTGAATTATTTTACCGAAAATTATTATTTCAGATTACACAAATTAATTAACCGAGTCGGTTCTTTGTCTCCTGAAATTACTAAAACACAAAGATTGCCTTAAGATTGATAGTAATAATTAGGAGAATTAAATAATAATTTTAGAAATTAAAATTACATGAAATTATTGAATGACATGCAAATTGACGAAATTTCCCAAAAAATTGGAATTTGCAGAAAATTACTGAGTCCCGTATCAAATCGGTCTCCTTAAGGCAATTTAGCCCCCTCCCCGTAAATGGTTCGTGTAAGAGGAAAATTAGGACGATTACCTCCCAGGATAAAACAGTGTCGTCAAGGCGAAACAAACACAGTGTTTCCCTTAACCGAACTGAACAATACCTGAACTCAGACTTCGACGGAAATTCGAACACAACTGGAAACTCGGATCTGACTTAACTCTTGAGCAATATATCTGTTGGTAATTTTTGGGAGTGTATAAGATTGTTTTTAATTGAGAAGAACCAACCCTATTTATAGGGTTTATGGTACTCATTAAAATAAAAAATACCAACAACTATATTACAATAGGAAACACTCCATTAGAAAATATATTATTAGGAAATATATCATTAGGAAATATATTTTATTAGGAAATATATTAATAATATTCTCTTGATATAAAAAAGATAGTAACAATATTCCACGTATATTGTGCAATATTGTGAAGAATATTAAGAAAATATTTCCTGATATATTATATCAACAGTAATATTTCCTAATACATTATACCAACAATCATATTTCCTAATATATTACTTCCTTCCTCATTTACCATTCACAAGTAAATTGGGTAGGTTTAATCTTAAATCAGCCCGAGTTGAATCAAACCGGTCCAAGGGCCGGGCCACAACTCAATTAACAATATTCAAACTTTCTAATCAAACTGTGTATCAAATGTGCTTACCATTTTTAACGTAGAATTAAGGAGAGGTTGTAAACGGTGGTTTGCTCCACCATATGTACACAGGTACAACAAAACTTGTGCAGCGAACCCCTCATTAAGATTCAATCTCAAAATCCGTAGACAATTTCCCTTGCTCTTCCGCGCTAGCTGTTGTAGGGCTTTTCCAGCACAAATTCTCAACTCCTTTTCTTCATTACTAAAGAAGATTCGTACTAGAGACTCAAGAATTCCAGGGTTGTTTCCGCTCCTTTGCATGTTTTTCCGCTGCCAAGTTAGATAAGACATCAATCCCGAGTTTGTGTAGCTTGGTGTTCCCTGGTTGCGATAAAATGTCTTGAATGATGTCTATCAGTCTGGTTGTCTCTGAGATCTCTCGCCTAAGGATTTTCCATGTGGCACCCTCTGGAGAGGTCAGCAATCTCAACATCTTCAGTGATCTCTCCTGAGAAGAAATTTTCTCATAGGATGACTCTTTTGTAAGAGACACAAACTTATCCAAAAGATCCTTTGTTGTCCCAATCGTTTTACAGTCGCCTTGGTCATGGGCTAATTCCTCGATAATCCAAAGACCCAAATCAATTGCATATTCCTTAATCTTGTAATTCCATTCAAAGAGGGCATATATTGCTCTTATAGAGCCAAGTATGCTATAAATCCTGAGGGAGTTCTCACTCTCCTTTGCGACACGTGCTAGTACCATTGCAGCTGATTCCATGGCTTCTTTCTCTTCTGCTTCTTGTTCCTTATCATATTTAAGGCCTCTTCTCAACGTTATCATCTCTACTAGGGTTTTCATTGCAGACAAGTTAGCCCCGATATTGATCAACACCTCACCGGAGAAGTTTTCTGGGAACTTCGTAAGGAATACCTTGAGGATTTGAGTTCCAATTAAGTGTTTAGAATATGAATCTGAAGCTAACAGCTCCACACCATAAGTTACCATGTCTCTTTCCAAGTTAACAGAGGCAATACTGTCGTTTAAGAAACCTTGTATCGGGTTTAAGTTGGTCCTTTAGAGCAAACTTGTTGATTGATACATAGACGACCCCAGCAAACTTGGTTATCATGATAAACATGATGATGATTCTATGGAGAGGGAACAACCTCGGACTTAGCTTATTGTACATATATCCTCGGAACTGTCTCATCTTCGAAATACAATCCCTACAACGTGTTTAGCGGATTATTGATTAGTAGCAAGCAAACTGAATTATTACGTAGTCAGGAGTTAAATGATATGGTGAGTGGGACCCCCCCCCCCCAAAAAAAAAAATTGTTTATGGATATGATATTAGACTTCAAGATTTGAATTTCATATTCAATTATACTAATTCCTGATGGACTTTACTTATCCATAATGGTCTAAATGTGAACTTACTTTGATCTTTGCAGTTGGACAGATGCTGAAGTTTTGGTATCTTCTTCGTTCTCATATTTCCTGGTTAAGATTTCCATTCTATAATTTAGGAATACAACGGCAGTGGCACCAGAAGTCCGGTCTCTCTAATTCAGAGCCGAAGCCTGCAAGAATAACAACGGATACCAAGAGTGCTGTCACTTTTCGTAGATAACCAGTGATTTTCTTGAGTAGAGAGAGCCATCCTGCAAACTGCTTCAATTCATCTTCAGTTGGACTACATAGTCGTCCTACTGGGGGAGTACTGCCACTACTTTGGTTTGTGAATGGTACAACCAGCACCACAGGTTTTTTCATGTTGTTTTGAGCGCTATCACTAATACCGTTATCGTCATACAGGGTGTCCATCGGCTAAGTCATCTTGCTTTTTCTTTACCAATGCTAGAGTATACAAGGAGAAACAAAGAAATCTTCATGAGAATAAAAGAAACATGAGAGAAACAAAATCCAGATTATTTTACTAATGCCATGATAACAACGGTGTATAAATCTAGTTGGGACAAGGCATCAAAATTTAATGGTGATTATTGATGGAAATTTGTACTCTTTAGCTTGATTCGTCAATAGTTGTATATATCGAATTGTATAATCTAATTTTACTCTTCTCTTAATGGCTCTGCAATGTGGTGTAGGTTTGGAGTGATCTTGTAATTAGGTTAAAATTTGTACAAAATTTTAGATGGTCAGTGAAAATTATATCACTGTCGTCATGTTGATCTTTCTTTCGCTTTCACTGTCGTGTTTAGTCTGTCTATCTGGGTTCGCGTGTTATTCAGTTCGGTTAAGAAAAATTTCATTCTAGTTTTTGTCCAACGACGCTATTGTATTTTGGGAGGTGGTCGTCCCTAAATCCCCAAGTACTCAAGACTTAAGGAGACTTTGAACCCCACAAAACTCAAAAAAACAATTCCAGTTTCGGGATCATTTTTGATGATTTGTATGATGATCTAAATCTTAGTTATTTAGTATATTGGTTCATACACTTGTAGAAAATTAAAATATTGTTCAAATCTCTGTATTGCCAACATTCTTAAGGCAAAATCTTGAATTTGCAATAAAGCTTATGGATTGATTAGTTGATGACTGTATCTTATATTTTTAGATAGTTTTGGATGTAATCTATGTAGGGTTTCTTTGAAACCTCTTCCAATTTCTGATCCCAAAATGCTATGAATCTGCCAAGAATCTCCAACAAGAACAATAGAAGTGCACCACAGTCTACATAGTTCACATATTCTTCGTTTAATTTATTTACACACACAATCACGCCTTATGAGAAGATCAAAACAATTTATGAGAAGATCAAAACAATAAGCACAATACAACATAGCTCTCACATTTATAAGAAGAAACTAGTACTCTTATTCAGTGACAAAAGACTGCCTACACCAGATGAACGAGTACCTCTTCCATCTTAGGTGTAATCTCTAATACGTCCTTCAACTCATCACCGATTCCCAATTCTTTGAAGACATTCACGTTACTCACATCGATCTTGATCATCCACAGTAGCACTTCAACCACTGCATTGCATACATTAGGGATTTTTTTTGATGCCTCATACTTATATCTCATCAGAATTTGATGCAACTTACTACCTAAAGTAGCATTAAATATTACAGCTGAGTCGCAGAGATTGATCCATAAAGTAGCATTGCATATTACAGCTGATTCGCAGAGTTTAATCCAGTCTTCATTTTTTGTTATATATTTGAAACCAAATGCTGCTATTCCAACCATCACGTCCTGTACTTCAACATCTTCATCAACGATTCCCTTAAGAAACTAAGAGAGAACACCAAATTGGGCAACAACTCAATTAAAAATATTCAAACTTTCTAATCAAACTGTGTATCAAATTTGCTTACCATTTGTAACGTACAGGTGGTTTGCTCCACCATATGTACACAGGTACAAAAAAACTTGAGCAACGATGAGACTGAAACCACGTAAGGATTCTTCCATTAATGCAAATGGGAACCTCTCATTAAGATTCAATCTCAAAATCCGTAGACAATTTCCCTTGCTCTTCCGCGCTAGATGTTGTAGGGCTTTTCCAGCACAAATTCTCAACTCCTTTTCTTCATTACTAAAGAAGATTCGTACTAGAGACTCAAGAACTCCAGGGTTGTTTCCGACACGTTCCTTTGCATGTTTTTCCGCTGCCAAGTTAGATAAGACATCAATCCCGAGTTTGTGTAGCTTGGTGTTCCCTGGTTGCGAAATAATGTCTCGAATGTTGACTATTAGTCCGGTTGTCTCTGAGATCTCTCGCCTAAAGATTTTCCATGTGGCACCCTTTAGAGAGGTCAACAATCTCAACACCTTCAGTGATCTCTCATGAGGATCAATTTCCAGTGATATCTCCTGAGGATCAATTTTCTTATAGGATGACTCTTTTGTAAGAGACACAAGCTTATCCAAAAGATCCTTTGTTTTCCCAATCTTTTCACATTCACCTTGGTTATGGGCTAATTCCTCGATAATCCAAAGACCCAATTCAATGGTAGTTATGTAATTCCATTCAAAGAGGGGAGATATTGCTCTCATGGAGACGAGTATGCTATAAATCCTGAGGGAGTTCTCACTCTCCTTTGCAAGATGTGCTAGTACCACTGCAGCTGATTCCATGGCTTCTTTCTTTTCTCCTTCTTGTTCCTTCTCATATTTAAGGTCTCTTCTCAACTTTATCATCTCTACTAGAGTTTTCATTGCAGACAAGTTAGCCCCTATATTGATTGACACCTCACCGGAGAAATCTTTTAGGAATGCCTTGAGGATTTGAATTCCAATTAAGTGTTTAGATTGCGAATCTGAAGCTAAGAGGTCCACACCATAAGTTACCCTGTCTCTTTCCAAGTTATTAGAGGCAATGTTGTCGTTTAAGAAACCTTGTACCGACTTTAAGTTGGAACGTCTGAACCCTAGCTTCATGCTTAACCTGTGCAGTTGCCTACGACAGTAGGCACTGCACAAGTAATAGGCATCCCCGACAAAGAAGAAAACACATTCACAGGAGACTAACACATAGAACAATGCTAAATCATATGTCATGTTTTCTTATCCGTTGAAGTAGCCGCCGTTTCAATCTATTTTGTAGGATTCATAGTGCTTTCCAACTAAAGGTATACAGACGGCCCCAGCAAACTTGGTTATCATGATAAACATGATGATGTTTCTATGGAGATGGAACAACCTCGGACTTAGCTTATGGTACATATCTCCTCGGAACTATCTCATCTTCGAAATACAACCCCTAGTAGTAAACAAACATAATCATTATGTATTCGGACGTTAAATGATGTGGTGAGTGGTGAGTGGGACCCCTCCCATCCCCACCCCCTCCCAAAAAGAACAAATTGTTTATGAATATGATATTAAACTTCAAGGTTCGAATTTCCTATTCAATTATACTAATCTGTGAGGGACTTTACTTACCCTTAATGGTCTAAATGTGAACTTACTTTGACCATTGCGATGTTGAATAATAAACTATAAATGTTGCTTTTTAGTGAGTATTGAAGTTATAAGTTAATACAGGAAAATAAAAGGTCAAGAGTTTTTGTGTAGATGAAAGGTCAAGAGTCGTAGTTAGTAGTTGAAAGGTTAAGAGTCTCCATTAATATCTTTTATTGTTCTTGTTTGTATAATGCATTTATAAAGGCATTGTTGTTGTTGGTTTAGTGTATGACTCAGAGAAAGAAAAGTTAAAACATTTTGCGAGAGTTCTATTTGAGTTATCAATTTGGTATCAGAGCGAATGGAGAGTGTGACGGGTCATATGTCGTTACCACAACTAACGAAGGGAAATTATGAGAATTGGAGCATTCAAATGAAAGCTCTTCTCGTCTCTCAAGATTCGTGGGAGGTGGTCAAAGAAGGTTTCGAAGAACCAGAAAATACCACGAGATACTCGGTGGCTCAAACTAAGGCGTTGAAAGAGACGCGATCGAAGGATAAGGCGGCACTATACATGTTGTTCCGTGCCATTGACGAGTCAGGCTTTGAGAAGATTGTCGGTGCAACTACTTCAAAAGAAGTGTGGGGCATATTAGAGAAAGTGTTCAAAGGAGCCGACCGAGTTAAGCAAATGCGTCTCCATACTCTTCGTGGCGAATTTGAGAGCATGAAGATGAAGGAGTCAGAAGTTGTATCCGACTATATCACGCGTGTACAAGTCGTGGTAAATCAACTTATTCGTAATGGTGAAGCGATAACCGATGCAAAGAATATTTTGTGGAGAAGATTTTGAGAATGTTGTGTGTGCGATAGAAGAGTCAAAGGATCTTGCTACGCTTACTGTCGACGAGCTTGCCGGTTCTCTCGAGGTACATGAACAACGTAAGAAGAAAAAAAGGAGGAGACACTAGAGCAAGCACTCCAAACCAAGGCTACAATTAAAGAGGAAAAGGTACTCTATTCTCAAAATTTCCGAGGTAGAGTGCGTGGTCGCGGAAGCCGTGGAAGAGGTCACGGCAGTCATGAAGGATACTATAAAGAGAATGAACAGTTGAGTCGGCCAAACAGGAAGAAAACGCTGTCGAGGAAGAGGCGGTCGGTCGAACTATTCCAATATCGAGTGCTACAAGTGTCACAAGTATGGTCACTACGCGAAGGATTGCTACTCCAACAAATGTTATAGTTGCGGTAACATGGGGCATCTTGCAAAAGATTGTCGAACCGATAAAAAGGTGGAAGAAACAACTAACTTGGCCTTGGAAGATGAAGAGAATGACATTTTTCTCTGGATGGTGCAAAATGAAGATAACATCAACAATGACATGTTGTGGTATCTCGACTCGGGGGCAAGCAACCATATGTGCGGTCACGAGTACTTATTCAAAAAGTTGCAAAAGATTGAAGATGGCCAGGTGTCGTTTGGAGATGCATCAAAGGTGGAGGTCAAACGTCAAGGTACGGTTTGTTACTTACGAAAGGATGGGTTGATAGGGTCAATCCAAGATGTCTATTATGTATCAGATCTCAAGACCAACATTTTGAGTTTGGGGCAATTCACGGAGAAAGGTTACTCGATGCTCATAAAAGATCGGGTACTACACTTGAAGGATAAGCATGGGCGTACGGTTGCTCTAGTCGAGATGGGAAGAAATCGGATGTACAAACTAAATTTGAGATGCGTGCGAGAAAAATGTTTACAAGTAAACGTAGAAGACAAGGCATCTCCGCTTTGGTCACCTACATCATGGAGGTTTAAAAATGTTAGCAAAGAAGAACATGGTGCACGGGTTGCCGGACATGGACTATGAGGGCAAATTTTGTGAAGAATGTGTGTTTGGCAAGCAAGAAAGAATCTCGTTTCAAAAGAAGACAAATTATCAAACAAAAGATATTCTCGAATTGGTTCATACTGACATATGTGGACCAATCAACCCCGAATATTTCAGCGGTAAAAAGTACTTCATTACTTTTATCGATGATTTCTCACGAAAAACGTGGGTTTATTTTTTGAAAGAAAAATCTGAGACATTCGAGGTGTTCAAGAAGTTCAAAGTGATGGTGGAGAAGGAAACCGGTAAACACATCAAAGCCATGCGATCTGATAGAGGTGGCGAATATACTTCAATGGGTTTCATGGAGTATTACGAGGAGCAAGGCATAAGGAGGTTTCTAACCGCACCATACTCTCCTCAACAAAATGGTGTGGCTGAGAGGAAGAATCGGACTATTCTCGACATGGTTCGATCAATGCTCAAGAGTAAGAAGATGCCAAAGGAGTTCTGGGTGGAAGCTATTCAATGTGCTGTCTATGTACAAAATCGATGTCCACATTTGAAGTTAGAAGATCAAACACCACAAGAGGCGTGGAGCGGACAAAAGTTGACAGTTTCTCATCTCAAAGTGTTCGGTAGTGTGGCTTATGTACATGTACCGGATCAACGAAGAACGAAGCTTGAAGACAAAAGCAAAATGTACATTTTTATTCGGTATGATGAGAAGACAAAAGGGTACAAAATATTTAACCCGATAAATAAAAAGGTGATGGTGAGTCGTGATGTGCGAGTAAACGAAGCGAGCGAATGGGGCTGGAACGAATCGTCCGAAGTTGACATCAAAGCTGGAGAATCATCTGTCGTTTCATCAACAAGCAAACAACAAGATTCTGAAACTACCGATGATGAAGATGAACCACTACAACCTAGGACTCGAAGTTTGCAAGATTTGTATGATTCAACTAATGAGGCACACCTTGTATGTCTTTTGGCAGATGATGAAAATATTAGTTTTGAAGAGGCGGTGCGAGACAAGAAGTGGCAAACTGCCATGGACGAGGAAATTAAAGCGATTGACCGCAACAACACATGGGAGCTAGTAGAATTGTTTAGCAAGATGGAGCTAAAGCAACAAGGTGCAACTATGATTCAAGTTGAAAATAAATCAGCAATTGAGTTAGCAAAGAACCCAGTGAACCATGAAAGAAGCAAACACATCGATGTTCGTTTTCACTTTATCCGAGATCAAGTTAAGGAAGGAAGTGTGGAATTGGTGCATGTAGCAAGTCAGGATCAAGTTGCGGATATCTTTACAAAACCGCTACCGAATGTATATTTCGAAAAATTCAAGAAGATGATCGGCATGAAGGATGGTAGAAGCATTTAAGTTTATGGGGGAGTTTTGTTGAATAATAAACTATAAATGTTGCTTTTTAGTGAGTATTGAAGTTAGAAGTTAATAGAGGAAAATAAAAGGTCAAGAGTTTTTGTGTAGATGAAAAATTAAGAGTCTCCATTAATAGTTTTTATTGTTCTTGTTTGTATAATGCCTATATAAAGGCATTGTTGTTGTTAGTTTAGTGAATGACTCAAATAAAGAAAAGTTAAAAAATTTGTGAGAGTTCTATTTGAGTTATCATGCGGTTGGATCTGTGCTGAAGTAGAGGTATCTTCTTCATCCTCATATTTCCAAGTTAAGATTTCCTTTTTATAATTTAGGAATACACCGGTAGTGGCGAACCAGAAGTCTCGTTTACTTAAATAAATGTTGAATCCTGTAAGAACAACAACAGATTCCTAGAGTGCTGTCACTTTTCGTAGATAACCAGTGATTTTCTTGAGTAGAGAGAGCCATCCCGCAAACTGCTTCAACTCCTCTTCAGCTGGACTACATAGCCGTCCTACTGGGTGAGTATTGCCACTACTTTGGTTCGTGAATGGTACAACTAGCACCACAGATTTTTGCATGCTTTGAACACTATCACTAATATCAACATCGCCCGCCAGGGTCTCCATCAACTAAGCTGTCTTGCTTCTTCTTTACCAATACTAGATTATAGGAGAAACAAAGAAATCTTCATGAGAATGATAGAAATATGAGAAACATATTCCAGATTGTTTTATTTCAAATACCATGATGTCGGATAAGATAATGCCATGATAACGACAGTGTATAAATGCTGTTGGTTTTAGGATAATGGGTCGTCCATAAGTGGGAGACCATTTACATAAGCCCAGTTGTGTATCTGGCCTTAAAACCTATCCCTCTATATGTCAGTATATATAGGGGTGCTCGGGGTTAGGAAAACCTTATGATGATGTCGATTCTAAATAGTTAGCCGCCCTACAGTTTAGACAGAGGTCAGTAGGTGTGGTATTATAGGTCATTGCCCGTCAAACTGTGGTGTGTCCTCCCATCCAGCAGACCGTGATCTCAACCTCATGCAGATCCGCTTCCGCTAAGGCAATAGTTCAGGGAGGTAACTTAATTATGTGTTATGTTGTACCTTAATCGATTGCGTGTTTCCTACATCAATTTCCAACATTGGTGGCCACAGGCGGGGCCACAGTCTTCATGGCTGTGGCCCTGCGACGCTAGGGAGGGTCGGCCAGTGGTGGCCGACCCAACCCTGTGGCCAGCCTTTGCAGCTGGCCACCATTAAAGGCTGCTAGGGTCAAATCCCTAGCAGCTTGCCATCTCCTTACGAAGGAGATGACACTGTTTGTCAGGATTCCCGAAATCAAAGAGAGAAAAAGAAAGCTTACTTGATATTGAAGAAATCAATTATGAACTTGAAATCTGAAGTTGTTAAGTTCGTTACACCGGGTTCAATATATAGGACTCAAGAATAATAAAATTGCAAACTAGTCCTTAGCTGAATTTATCCTTTTTACCCTAAACTTTTATGAAATCATTCATATATCCTAACATTTCCTATTGAAGATCTAATCTTTTCTTGTTTTGATCTTCAAAACCTCTTGATCTCATTCTTCAACCAAGCTCGTCCTCTTTATCTTGAACTGCAACGATAAATTTTTACTCCACATACTGATAGATTAGACCAGAATCAACCATCTTAATACATTTCCAAACCTATTGATGATCAGTCCAACACTCCCTGTACATACCCATCATCTGTTTGATCACACGTTCCAATCTTATTCAACTAAACTTCAACTGTTTTACCGTATACAGCTCACATCTTCCAATTCATATCCAAACAGATCACACTTCACATATATGCAGAATGAAATCCATCATCATACATCACACATATCATTAGAGCTGAATTCATTCTGATGAAGATTCATCTACCATCCACAGAAACTTATCACAGATTTATGCAGACACACGGACTTAATGCTGAGACTATCTCTGTTATCGATCTTATCCTCTTTTTTTTTTCACGATCAATCAGTCTTTGACTGTTTTGATTGATTCAGAGATTTCCTATTGATTGACAGAAGGGTTTTTGCCCTTTTCTTACCAACATGACTGAAGGGTTTCAGCCCTTATCTTTTCTTCCTCAAGAAACAAACCAAAGTATCTTGAACGTTTTCTTTAGAATGTCTCTGTTTTTGGAATCAAGCCATGCCCTATGCCAATAATCTCATTGTATTCTTTTCTCTTTTTCTCATTTTGTTTCACTTACTCAGATAATAATCTCAGCAACACTCTATGTGCAACATAAACCCAGACAAGAACTCATGTATATAGTACACGACTTCACAGATTGAAGACAGACTAACAACGTGTGAATATGACAACAGATGCAATCATTCCACATATATGCATAATCTGATCTTAGGAATATGAGTCAGCCTATGCAAGCTAATAGAAGTAAAAAATATCCATCTAATTTGCAAAGATTGAAACTTCGTGACAAACAAACAATAGAGTATGCAGAGAAGTTAAAGATAATCACCATAGCTGGAAACTACCAGACGGTTAATATTGATCAATCTAAACCAGCATGTGAAGAAAACTCATCAGCAGACCATACACTTACTCAGGACCAGAGGAGACATCCCTGACTGAATCAACTCTCGACTCATTCATCTCTTGAACAGAGCAAACACCAATTTTTTTCCTACAAGGAATAAACAATTTCTCGGTTAATGGTTTAGTGAGAATGTCAACTAATTGCTCACTAGATGGAACAAAATTAACTAAGACTTGTCCAGACTTAACCTTTTCTCTAACAAAAAATAAATCAATTTCAACATGTTTCATTTTAGAATGCTAAATTGGATTTTCAGTAATGGCAGTTGCACTAGTGCTATCTGTCCAAACCGTGGGAATTGAAGACAGATGTTAGCCCATCTCTTTGACAAGAGACTGCACCCAGATGATCTCACACACGGCATTAGCTATGGCACGAAATTCAGCCTCAGCACTTGACCTGGAAACCACAGATTGCTTCTTCGAGCTCCACATGATCAGGTTTCCAGTTAACAACAAATAATGTCCTGAAATCGACTTTCTATCAGCAATGTCACCTCCCCAATCTGCATCACAATAAGGTGTTAAAGATATATCTTTGATTGGATAAGGAGCAGTTCGAAACATCAAGCCATGATCAATGGATCCTTTTAGATATCGCACAATATGAACAACAGCTTTCCAATGACTAACCGAAGGATTTTGCATATACTGGCATAGTTTGTTTACCGAAAAATTGATATCTGGACGAGTGACACAAATGTGTTGTAAAACACCAATTGTACTCCTGAACAACGTAATATTATCAAACGGTTCATCACAAGTAATAATCCCAGTTTTAGACAAACAAGTTCCTGTCATAGGTGTAGGAAAACTAACAGCAGTATCAAGACCCAGCTTAAGGATCAGATCATGAATGTATTTTTTCTGATTCAGAAGTAAAAAATCACTTGAAGCTGTTACTTCCATCCCAAGAAAATGACTAAGACTACCTAAATCTTTAAGCTTAAACTCTTGATTAATGGATGATATTACCTCAGAAATGGCAGATGACGAAGGACCTGTTACCACGATGTCATCCACATAAACGAGAAGAAATATCGAACCTTGTGGTGTGCTTTTGATGAACATGCAACTATCTGTTATAGAAGCAACAAACTGGAGATGATGAATTAAGAAAAACTTAAGTTTTTCAAACCAAGCACGAGGTGCTTTTCTCAACTCGTACAAAGCTTTTTTCAGCTTGCACACAATCTGTCTGTCAGCATCTGCACCTTGTTCGAAACCTGGATGCTGTATCATATAGACTTCCTTTAAATCACCATGGAGGAACGCATTGTTTATATCAATTTGACGAAGTGACCACTTATGAGATAATGCCAACGACAGAACAATTCTAACAGTTGCAGATTTTACAACAGGGCTAAATGTTTCTTGAAAATCAAAGCCTGGTTTTTGAGAAAACCGTTTAGCAACTAACCTTGCTTTATATCTAGCAACTGTCCCATCTGCATTCCTTTTTATTTTGAATATCCATTTGCACCCAATCGGAATTCTTCCTGCAGGTAGATTCACAAGAGAACAAGTGTTGTTGCTCTGTAATGCCGAAAACTCTTCATCAACAGCTGCTTTCCAGTGAGGGCTGTGGAGTGCCTGATGAATCGACTTTGGTTCTTCATGTAATAACACGTCTGAGGATGCAGAAGACATAAGAAGAGCTTGCAGAGAAGAAGACTCTTGTCCAGACTGAGATTTTGATCTTGTCTTCATGGCATGAACATTTCTTGATCGATCATTCCTGCTAACATCATTTTGAGAAATCAACATATCAGAATCAGAATTAATAGAATTGACAGGAACAAGAACAAAATTTTGCAATCTGTAAGAAACAACAGGAGGACTAGTAGCAGATGGAGTAACATTAGGAATAGCATGATCCATAGTCACTGGAGACACTAGAAGAGCTGCAGCTGGATCTGAAGCTTGATGAGTATCCTGAGGAGAAGATGATGTTGGCAAAGGAAAAAACTGACCCTGTTGTAAATCACAATTATCAGGAGACAGTGAAGATAAATTCCTAAGAACAGAAGGAGGATTAATATCAGACATAGATGTAGGACTAGTTTCAGCTGGATGAACTGAATCATCAGGAGACAAGAAGTGACTATCACAAGGTAAAAAAAATGGCTTAGCTGTATAATTCTGAGTCGGAGAAGATGATCTGAAAAAACAACCTTTAGAATCTGCAAAAGGAAAATATTGTTCATGAAATACAACATTACGAGTTGTATACACTTGTCCTGAAGCTGATAAACACTTATAGCCATGATATTTCGAGCAATACCCAAGAAACACACACGGTTCAGATCTTAGAGCTAGCTTTGTCTTATGATATGGTCTTAAATGGGGAAAACAAAGACACCCAAAAACTTTAAGAAAGGAGTAATCAGGAGAAGAACCGAATAGTTTCTCATGAGGAGACATCATAGACAAGCTATACGAGGGCAATCTGTTTATAAGAAAAACAACTGTAAAAAACGCATCGGACCAATAATGCAATGGAACAGATGCCTGAGCTAGCAATGTGAGTCCTAACTCTACTATATGACGATGCTTCCTTTCTACAATACCGTTTTGTTGCGAGGAGTATAGACAAGTAACACGGTGAGTTACCCCAAACTGAGGAAGGTATTTAGAAAGGAATTGAAACTCTCTGCCTCCATCAGACTGAACTGATTTCAGTTTGTGACCAAGCTGCCTTTCTGCTAACCTGTGAAAATCAATGAAACATTGTGCAGAATCACTCTTCTTATGTAAAAAATAAATCCAAGTAAATCTGCTAAAACTATCAACAATACTCAAGTAATAGAGATGCCCATTAGATGCACAAACTGCAGGCCCCCATAGATCAACCTGAACCAGCTCCAAAGGGTGTGTGTATACCGTATTAGAAGAGTAGTATGGTTGAGCTTTGCTTTTTTCTACAGCACAAGCTGCACACTGCGAAACCGAATGACTAACAGGATGATTATGAATACGAAGAAAATTCAGTAAGAGTTTTTGAGATGGATGTCCTAGTCGCATATGCCACAAAGAAGCAGAGTCCTTTTTATCAAGAGATGATATGAAACAACTAATATCCTTATCTGTGATAGAATCAGCAGATATAACAGATGAATCATTGGCATTTGAAGAATCAATTCTAATAGAAATAGTATTTGACATTGAATCATCGTTATCATATGAGTTCGAACAAACAGAATCATTCATACAAGAAACATCAGACTTATTACACGAAACAAGTTCACAATTCTCTGACGGAAATCCGTTGCCATTTTTATTAATCTCATTACTACCAGACTCAACTAACCGACATTTACTCAGCTGAGACAAGTCCAATTTGTATAAACTAGAACATTCATGACCCTTCAGCAGAACTTGATGTGTTATACAATCTCTGATCAGACACTAGGAGGCATGAAACTCGAAATAGACCCTGTTATCCCTGGCGAACTGAGACACAGACAACAGGTTCTTAGTTACAGCAGGAGTATATAACATATTATGCATAACAAGATGTCTAGAGGAATCAGTACTGAATTGAGGACTAGTAGGTATAACAGCAGAACCAATTGCATAAATTTCAATAGAAGAACCATTACCAACCGTGACCTTACCTGGTCCATGATAAGGCAAACAAGAATTGTATGTTGATGGAGGTGCATTAGTAAGATGATTCGTTGCTCCTGAGTCTGGGAACCAGTTCGAGTCATGTTGAACAACCGGAGTCAACGTAGCAGTGTGAGCCTGTGGAGTACCAATGACAGACTGACTGTCCATTGACTGAGCATAGGATGATCCTGTAGAAGCCATGAATGACGAACCATAGGAGAACATGTTTTGATTTGTAAAAGCTTGATGTGGATGAACAGACTGAGCTGTAACAACTGGAGGAAAGGAATAAGTCATAGTAGAAGGATGAAAGTTTTGTTGACATGATAACGGTGCAGTTGGTATAGCAGATGACATAGCAGTTGGTAAGTGTGTGTGAGGTAAAGAGTACATAGGTAAGGGAGGTAAAGGAGCTACATATCCTTGAGGATTGGGGAAAGGAGAACCATACTGAGACTGAGAACCATACTGAGGAAAAACACCAGATTGAGATATATTACTTCCTGCAGAATGCGACTGATTTACAACTTCTGGTGCATCTTCCCATTGAGCTGCTGAGAAGTTTACATTTGGAGATCCTCCTCCTCCAGGATCTGTTACTCCTGTAAAATTCACATTAAACCTATGGTAACACCTATGCACCAAATGGCCATATTTGCCGCATAGCTGGCATTGAGGACGATTTCCACCAGATCCTCTTCCTCGTCATCTACCTCTTCCTGAATTAGCAGAGTTGGAGTTGTATCCTTGATTATATCCTTGATAACCTTGATTATTACCTGAGTTGCAACCAAAACTTTCCTCAAGACCATGCTGACTTGAAGAGGAGGTATTGACTACTGTCGATGCACCTACAGCACTGTTAGATGCAACATTCTTCTCGGCCATACTATGCACATCAGAACTACTTTGATTAACTGCAACATTTGCAGTAACATATGAATCAAAAATTAAATCTACCTGTCGAGCTTCAGCATCAAGTAAGACTGAACTGACTGATGCTAAATCATACGGATTCCTGCTCGCATGAATAACAGACACAACGCTATCAAATTGGCCTTTAACACCGTTCAATATTATTGAAATCGGTTGCATCTCTTCGATCAGATGACCACAACCAGCTATACTATCACAAGCTGACTGAATTGCTGTCAAATAATCACGCATGTTTTGATGAGGAAGCTTTCTAACCTTTAACTTGTCATAGAGATGCATTATGCGAGTTGTGGAGGAGGAAGAGAAGACTCTGTGTAACTTCTGCCAGATTGAAGCCACTGTCATACAGCCAGTCAATCCTCTACTGACCTGTGATGAAACTGAAGCTAACATCCATGAGGCAAGCGAGCTATCTCTTTGCACAAATTTAAGATACTCTGGATTAGCTTCATCTCCATCTTCTGTCTGAATGCGAGGATGAACAGCTGTGTTTCCATATAAATGTCCTTCAAGATTATATCCTCTCACCGCCAGCAACACCTGTTGCCTCCACGATTGGAAATTCTCCTCGCCTTCCAGCTGACATACCTTTTTATTGAAAAACGAAGCAGAAATTTCTTCCATGGAAACCAGACGAACAAAACAGAGCGTACAGAATATAACGAACAATCCCAGCAAAAGAAGATGACGAATCGCAGAAACCGAATCAGATTACCAGAATCGACGCGACTCTGATACCATGTCAGGATTCTCGAAATCAAAGAGAGAAAAAGAAAGCTTACTTGATATTGAAGAAATCAATTATGAACTTGAAATCTGAAGTTGTTAAGTTCGTTACACCGGGTTCAATATATAGGACTCAAGAATAGTAAAATTGCAAACTAGTCCTTAGCTGAATTGATCCTTTTTACCCTAAACTTTTATGAAATCATTCATATATCCTAACACTGTTTGGACCGGTCTAAGTGAACCGGTCCAAACTGGTATGGTCTGATAAGTTGGACTAGACATGTTTAAGCCGATTCGGTTCGCTGACGGGCCGGACCGGGTTGGACTGGTTGGTCGAGGCTGACTGGACCGGTTCCGACCAGACTGGTTGGTTGAGGCTAACCGGACCGGTTCAGACCGGATTGGATGGCTCAGTGCTGTTCAAACCGGTCTGAGGTAATTCAGAGGCTTTGGGCCGCCAGAATTGGTTCGAAACGATCTTGGACCTTTTGTGGGTTCAGATAACCTGATTTAGTCCAGTAAATGTGCTGGATCAATTTCATTAATAATTTTTGGGCTAATTAAAGTAACTGTTGGACTAATTTAAATTGCTGGGAGAGTCTTATATTGCTTTATGATGCATGACTGGGTAGGTAGAACACTGTGTGGGTTCCTTGAGATCCCTGGGTTACTTTGTGTTTTCTGCAGGGTAGATAGTTTTGCCTTACTTTATTTGATTGGCTCTTGACTACATGACTGGTAGAATTGACTAGGTTGTGATTGTTGAGATCCCAGCATAGTGTGTGAAATTGGTCTAACATGTTAATTAGCTTTGTTTATTGAGACTTTAGTCCTTGAATTTTTATTTGTTGAGACTTTGGTCTCCAAATTTTTATTCATGGTGATTTTGATCCCCAAACTTTTGGTTAGGGTGACTTTAGTCCTCAAAGTTTTGAAAATTAAAAATTAGCCCCAAATTAATTTATTTTTGAAAGGTATCAATATGTATGTGTGTGTGTTGACATGTATGGTTTGTTTCTTTGCTTGCATGTGTTAGATTACCTAGATAGGTAGATCTAGTTTTCGCTTAGCATAGATAGCAAACCTTTAGGATTGTCCTTAGTAACCTTTTGGAAGTTTGGATGAGTACGAACTACACCTAGGAAAATGTTCCTGAGTGTGAACCAGTCGTTTAGTCTGCGAGGTTCTCCGAATTTCCTTGAATAATTCTAGGACAATTGTTTTGTGTAAGAGTCGAACACTTTGGTTTAGTGCGATATGTTCGACTCCGGTCCTTTGGGGACTGTTGGTATAGACTGTGTTTTGATTGATAGTAGTGACTTTAGGGCATGCTTAGAGATGGGGAGTGCTTTTCGGCATAGCTAGGGTTGTCCCCCGGGTTTAAGTATGTTCTCAAGTTTGTCCTATCGGTCTGAGACTTGTCTTTTAAATGCAATAGAACATTGTTCCTTGTGTCTCCATGATCTTATTAGAATTTCCTTTAGTTAGAGAAATTAGGCCGCCATGTAGAACATCATCGCTTAGTTGGACAAACATCTTAGACTTAACAATGACATCTATAAAATCCGAATAAAGCATATAAAAATGGTCCTAAGAAGAAATCCATTAACCCCATCAAGAAGATTATGAAAAGACTCGATTCTGGAATAACGAATCAGCAGAAGACTTTCCATTTGAGTGGGAGGTTAATGATGCTGAGACGTGCGCCATGGTTTCTGAGTACGGTGGATGAGTTTGAGCTTAACACACGGCTAAAGGGCTGTGGGATACTTTGCAGGCTAGAAATGGTTCTATACGACTGCTTAGTTGTACTCACTCAACATTAAGTTTGATTCATACATGATGAATCCTTAGCACTCTGCGAGATAGCATCTGAGGCATATGGCCAACATGATTGTGAAACTCAAGGAGAACGGTCAGTCAGTGACCGATGAGCAGCAAATCCAGGTCGTAATCCGCTCTTTGCCTAACTCTTAGAAACAGATGAAAATCTAAATAACTCATACTAAGGCCCCCATTACCTTTGAACACGTTCGAAGGCACTTTGAGTTGAAGAGGAACCCAAGGTCTCTGGACCTAAGGTTGAGGTGCGTGTGGCGCCATCCTTTAGACCTAAGAAGACTCGCTGAAGGCGAAGGAGTAATGCACAGCGCGATGGCACAAATGCATTGAAGGCAAAGTAGACAAAGACTAAGGTGAACTCAAGGACTCCTCCGAAAACAAGACCGCGAAAATGTTTGATTAAGGCTGAGAAGCCTAAGTACAGGAAATGCTCCAACTATGGCCAGTGGGTACACTTTGTGAAGGCATGTCCTAAATCAATCTGACCTAGATTTCTTGTTGGCTACTTAGTGAACTTTGTGTTTCTAGTACAGATATGTTGACTGAGTCATGTCCTTTGTGGATTTTGGATTCAGGATCGACAAATCACATAGTCAAGGATCGTGACATTTTCGTAGAGTACCATAGAGTCCCGCGAGAAATTAGGTGGATTTACATCGACAACAACTTTCATGTTGAAGTCAAAGGGATTAGAACTCGTGAGCTGCGCTTGCGCGACGGTAGAGTTTTAGTCTAATGTCATATCCTCTATGCTCCGCAGATTCACTGATATGTTATTTCAGCCTTAGGATTAATGAAACTTGGTTTTATATTATCTTCTCATGAATCTTCCGTCCAATTTTTTTTTATTCAACTTTGTTTGGCTTTAATATTTTATTTCTGGTGGATTTATTGTTTCATATTTGCATTCAGGCAACAATAATAATTTCATGTTTCTTCTTCTACTCGCGGACATGTTTGCGATATGAATGAAAGACAAACTAGACTTGACTACAGCGGTCAACATAGAATGCAGCGGCTAGCCCATTGGGGTTTGCTATCCTACATTCCACAAGTGGAGTCGTCTACTTGTGTAAGTTGTCTAGCAGAAATTTCCACCGGAATGCCTTTTGATTAGGCACCTAGAGCCGAATTTCCCTTGCAATTCATCCATTCTTATGTATGTGACCCTCTTAGTGCTAGGGTTTGGCACGGAGCGCAAATTTTCATTACATTTACAAATGATTACACCTGTTAGATAGGAGGGTAAAGGCCCTCCACCCTGATTGTGGAAGAATAGCACCTTTCAGCGGAATTTAACGGTTTATGTTATGAAAAGGGATCATTCATCAGTTGACGATCCCCTACACCCCTCAGCAAAATAGTTTTGCAGAGAGGCACAATAAAATGCTCCTTAAAATGGTTCAGTTGATATGGCGCATTCTCAATTGTTGATTTCCTTATGGGGAAACGCTATGGAGACTGCTGCCTACATCCTAAACCATGTGCCGACGAAGACGGTTAACTCCACTTCATATGAATTTTGGACTGGAATAAGTTCTGGATCTTCACCATATGCGCCCATTGGGGTGAGCCGCTTACACCCATGATTTCTCAAATAAGTTTGGGAAAGATTGGACCTAGAGGAAAGAAGAGTATTTTTGGTTACTCTGATACCTCCAAGGGTTATGTGTTTATAGCCGAGCAGGACAGTGGGAGTGTTACCGAGATCGAATCACGAGACATAACGTTTGTACAGAACGAATTTCCTAAGAAGGGAGAGATTGATTTGGATCGATCTCTATATGAGATTCAAGATCAAGTTGAGCAAACACCTGTTAATTCGAGTGAGAGAGTTGAAACCGCAGATGATGAATCAGTTCGTCGTCTACCGGATTCATCCCCTGCTGAAGCGAATGGAACAGATTCCGCTCCTGAGATCTTGTTGACAGTGGGAGCATTAGGGATCTCATTCTCAATGGGAGTGATCATGGTCATACCCTGGTAGTAGTGAGTTGTTAAGCCGTGGGCTAGAACATAAGTTTTTCTCTCGACGATATGCATTCAAAGGTGATGGAGAACTAAACACCCTAATATCTGACGATATGGTTATTGTGCCGTAAAACGTTAGAGAAACTCTCAATGGAACCTTCTAAGAAGAATGGATGAAAGTAATGGAAGATGAGATGAACACTTTGGACTAGATGGAATCTATAAGGAAGAACGCTGTTTGGACACTGGTCGACCTTCGAAAGGACAGAGAGCAATATAGCTAAATGGGTTCTTAAGATGAAGCTCACGACTGATGAAAAGTTGAGTATCACAACTGGATTGATTATGGCTATTGGAGTGAGTCTAGACTTGGAACTGTACTAGATAGACGTTAAGACTGTCTTCCTCAATGGTGAGTTAGAAGAAGAGATCTATATGGAGCAGTCTGAATGCTTTGTGCATAAAGACCATGAGCACTTAGTGTGCAAACTTCACAAATTGATCTATGCTCTGAAACAGTTCTCTATGCAGTGGTACCGCAGAGTTCATGATTTGGTCATGGAAATTGGATTTCTCTTGAAGGATGAGAATCATTGCGTGTACACCAAAAGGGTCTGGACCGAACTTTGTGTTTATGATTCTATATGTAGATGACATACTCATAGCTACAAATAACTTGGAGTTCCTCACACAGATAAAGGTCTAATTGTCTTCTCTGTTTGGGATGAAGGACATGGGTGAGGCGGCGCACATCCTTGGGATTTAGATCTCGAGAGATCGCCGTAGGAGGCAGTTGTGGCTTTCACAGGAAAACTACATAAACAAAGTGTTGGAAATGTTCAACATGAGTAACTGCGAACCAATTGAAACACCAGTTTACGTTGGTCAACATCTCAAAATGGATATATGAACCAGATAGATAAATTATGTAGCTAAGTGCAGTCGGAAGCCTGATGTGCTCAATAGTGTGTACTTGGACTGATTTTTGTCATGCAGTCGGCATGGTATATAGGTACCAAGATGAACCCAGATTGAAGAAATGGTAGGCAGTAAATAGGATCATGTGATATCTTAAGGGCATCGTCATGCTTTGTGCTAGAGATTTACTAGAGATCCGAGAATCTCTAGATGACTGGGCATAACGATGCGGACTATGGTGGTGACTTTGATGAGAGAAAATCCACTATGCATTGTGTTAATCGCCATTGAAGCCAAATTTGTGGGTCTTGTGTGGACCACTCAGTTGGTTGTATGACTGAAGAGACTTCCGGATTGATTGCTGAGTCATTGGAGTCGCAATCTCCGTGATATAGAAACTCAAGTATCATAACAGGTCATAGCAAGTAGATATCAAGCAAAACTATGTTAGAGACGTGGTTAGACACAAGGTGATGAGTTTGAAGTACTTATCTACAGATGAGATGGTTGTGGACCGTCTCTCCAACCTTGAAGAGGGAGTCTTTAGTGAGGACTGTGTAGACTTAGTTGATGTACTTCATTGGTTTTATTTCCCATACAATGTTCTTTAACTTGAATTATATTTGAGTATGCATGTTTTCACAGTTTGAGTGGTTTGTGTGTTCTCACTGTGATTGTTTATTGACATATGTCAAAGTGGATTAGATCGCCCTCTCACACGGGTGATAGCTTCTATGCCTTTGTGGCTAGGTAAGGCTGGTGATAGTTTCTAGTTCTGGAAGTCTGTTGGGATGACCGGAAAGGACTTTGTGTCCAGAACTATCTGATTTCGCACTACGACGGATTATCGTCTGTCAATCTACTCAGGGGTTGGATGGGAGTCTTTGTGACTTTTGGTTCGGGTACTTTGTGTGCCTGATGGACATCTGTACAGCATATGGACGTATGCTCCATGGGAGATGAGATATGCTGTAGCGCGCGTTCCATACTGCGGCGCACCCAAATACGACCATGGGTATTACCCGAGATGTGATATTAACTCGGAGTCGTGTGAGACCCAGAGCTCTTTGTGTAAGAGCCGCGTACGTACCCTCAGTACTCTAAATAGAGACTTGAGGTTCAGTCCAGTGTTTGCTATCTTAGTCCGTGCTCGATGAGCCTTCGACGTATTCCGCCCGGGTCCCGGTTCTAGAAAAGCGAGTTGAATTGTGCTGATGGTTTTGTAGGAAGAGGATGGTCATTATGGGATCTTCTCGATATTGTGTCCCAACCTCAGGCAGATCCGCTTCCGCTTCTGCTAAGGCAATCGTTCAGGGAGGTAACTTAATTATGTGTTATGTTGTACCTTAATCGATTGCGTGTTTCGTACATCAATTTCCAACAATTGCTTTTTTCTTTTTCAAAAAGTAACTATTGTGAATTGTTTTTGAAAAAATAAGTATAGAAAAAAAAATATTTAGAAATATGTATATAAGGGATACCGGGGTTAGCGCATGATATTGTTTTTACAAAATTCGCTATCCAGGGTAGCGTTTTTACCAACACGCCACCCCAAGTGGCATTTTTACTTAAACGTCACTCAAGATAGCGTTTTTACAAAACGCTACATTCCACTGGCGTTTTTTTCATGTTTTTTTGACGACTCGATGTTTAATTAAAAATAAAATTATGTATCTATTAAAAAATTTGTAATAAGTAGATATTTTAATTGCGATTCAAATGATGCAAAAAATACTAAATTTGGACTTACAGATTGACTGTACGCTCTGCCGTATATTGACATATCAAAATTTGACTTAAAAAAAATAAAACTCACACCCCTGTAAGTCCAAACTCACCATAGTGAACGTCATTTACGTCGCAATTCAATTATCTAGCTAGGTAATTTTTTTGATTAGAAATACAGTGATTTTTTAACCTAACATCGCTTGTCTTATAATTTGACCGAAATAATTAAATGCATTAGATGAGAAATTTAATTATGTACTTACTAAGAAAAAAAACATTACAGTACATAGATAATTTAATTACGAATTAAATAACACTAACTAGGCGTTATTATTTTACTTTTAGACTGGTCGTATAATACGATATGTAAAAAAACTATATAAACATGTATTTATACAGTAATATCACTGTTTATACAGTGATGTTATTGTACAAACACTGATTTCTTTGTATAAACAGAGATATTGTTGTATACATCTACGTTTATATAGTTTTTTGGGTTAATTACCTCAACCGTTACTTATGTTTGGCCCATGTGATTAAAAGGTTACTCATCTTTTTTTGTGTAGCTGAAACGTTACTTAAGTTTGAAGATGTGACTGAAAGGTTACTCCGTGAACTTTTCGTCAAATCTGACTGTCAAAGTGTCACGTGCACAGCACATAACCTAATTAAAACGATTTGAAGACATTTGAAAGGACAATAATGCCCTCTTGTCACTTTGCAACGTTTCCCCCTCGTTTGATAACCATCTCCACACTCCATTCTCTCCAACCGAAACTTGCAGACCTCCTTCCGCCCTGATAGTGTCGATTTGCAGCACGGAAGGAACCTTCCTCGGCGACATTGCGTTTCGGAACTGCAACTGGAAGTAAGTTTGTGTTTTTTCTTCGATTGAACTTCGTTTTGTGTGGCTTTTCGCATTCTTTCTATTTTCGGATTTGGGTTTGTCTTCTTCTACCTTGTTTCACTTCGTTAATCTTCGATTCGGTTGAAGATTAGGCCTTTGATGTTGGTTTGCGGTACGAAATGATGAAATTGCTGCATAATATGTTCGTATTTGGGCGTGTATTCAATAATTGTTGTAAATTGCTGCATAATTGTTGTAAATTGCTGCATAATTGCTGTAAATTGCTGCATAATATGTTGTTTTCCGTGAAGATAGTGGGTGGTGGTGATGATTCTGCTGTTAAATCGATGAAATGTGCAGTAATCGATTGAACAAACTTGATGAAGTTAATTGATGAAGTGGGTGAGAGTGACGAGAATGAGATTGAACAAATTAGTTTTTTA
This sequence comes from Chamaenerion angustifolium, assembly GCA_946814005.1. Classification (NCBI taxonomy): domain Eukaryota; kingdom Viridiplantae; phylum Streptophyta; class Magnoliopsida; order Myrtales; family Onagraceae; genus Chamaenerion; species Chamaenerion angustifolium. Next base: position 7,749,414 of record OX328270.1, read on the forward strand.
AATGTTTAATTTTCTTTATGTTGGTGGGTTAATTATAATAGTTGGTTTGCTGCATTGAAGCTTAGTGGTGAAATTAGGGTCCATATAGATGGTTGAGATCTGAGAATCATAATCAACACCATTTTTTTATATACAAAACCCCTTTTGGATAGATTCATGACACTTGTGTGTTGTTTTTTGTTCAGAGTATGTCCAATTTGTTGTGGAGATGTATGCAGATCAGACTCGCACTCCACAGGGAACGAAGTCGCCAATCATTGAGCTGTCTAAGATGAACTGCTGACCTGTCAAGAACACACCACCAAGGGAACATTTTCGCAAATTGCAGCATCAAGTTCTGTTGTTGATGTATTCTGAATTCTGGATTTTGTTTCTGGATTTTGTTTCTGGATTTTGTTGATGTATTCTGAGTTCTGTTGTTGATGTATTCTGAGTTCTGGATTATAGGATGGACCATGTTTTGGAATGTATTCTGAATTCTGGATTTTGATGGATTATTATGGATTCTGTGTTTTCGGATGCATTATGTATTTTAGTAAAGGTTGGGTAACAAAATGTCCAAACTTAAGTAACCTTTTAATCACAGTACGTCGAACATAAGTCACATTTTAATCACAATTCACAAACTTAAGTCACCTTTTAATCACAGTTCAGAAAAGATAAGTCACCACCTTCGCAAAATACACATTGTTCTTCATCATTCAGTTTCAGTTACAGACGCAGTTCAGTTACAGACACAGTTCAGTTACAGACACAGCTACAACTAACTTCTGCTAATTATTCGCAATTGAACTTAGAACAAAAACAACAACAACAACAATGACAAATACTACAACTAACTTCCGATTGGGTCGACTTTCAACAACTCGTTTTTTTCGCAAACTCCCATTGTTCTTTCAAATTACTGCAGCAAAACGAATCAGGGTTGCAAATTAGGGTTACCCACTGTCAAATTACCTCAAAATTGGGGCAACCATGGAATCGGCGCGAGAAATTTTGCCACGTACCAGCTGATTTCACGGAGCACACAAGCCCACAGTAGCACATTCGCAGACGCGAAGCTCCGTGGTTGGCATTCGCAGAAGAGATGGACTGATATCTAACCTTTCTACGGTTCTCAGAACCCATAGGACAGCATTCATCAGACTTCATGGCTGAAGATCTTCGGTTCTTCAGTTCTTCGATTCTGGAGGTTCTTCGCACGCAAACTGCTTCTCTCTGTTCCTTGATTCTAAGAATCAGCTGATGTGTTAAGTAGACAGTATGTTGGGGGTAGTTTGGGAACTTCACCTTACAAGTTAATCACGTGACAAGCACATGGTGGTACTTAACGGGAAGAAATAACGGCGGTTAGGTGATAGTAACGGTTCAGTCACATGTGTCAACTTAAGTAACGGTTGAGCTCAAGTTTGAACGGTTCAGTCACATTGTCAAACATAGGTAACGGTTGAGGTAATTAACCCTAGTTTTTTTACATATCGTATTATACGACCAGTTTAAAAGTAAAAAAATAACGTCTAGTTAGTGTCATTTAATTCGTAATTAAATTATCTACGTACTATAATGTTTTTTTTATTTTTTTTTGAGTAAGTACATACTTAAATTTCTCACCTAATTCATTTAATTATTTCGGTCAAATTATAAGACAAGCGATGTTATGTTAAAAATCACTGTATTTCTAATCAAAAAAATTACCCTAGGTAGATATATATTTATGTCGTAATTCAATTATCTACCTAGTGTAACTTTTTTGATTAGAAATACAGTGATTTTTTAACCTAACATCGATTGTCTTATAATTTGAACGAAATAATTAAATGCATTAGGTGATAAATTTAATTATGTACTTACTCAAAAAAAAATCAAAAACATTACAGTCCGTATAAAATTTAATTACAAATTAAATGACGCTAACTAGGCGTTAATGTTTTACTTTTAGACTGACCGTATAATACGATATGTAAAAAAACTCTACATAGGATACGTTTTCATCTATACATTGTTTTAAACAGTGATTTTACTATTTGCACAGTGTTCTACATAGTGATTCCAGTGTGCAAACAGTAAAATCACTGTTTAAAACAATGTTTTGATGAAAACATATCTTATGTTGAGTTTTGTACGTATCGTATTATACAGTCAGTTTAAAAATAAAACATTAACGTCTAGTTAGCGTCATTTAATTCGAAATTAAATTTTCTAGGCCCAGTAATATTTTTGATTTTTTTAGTAAGTACATAATTAAATTTCTCAACTAATGCATTTAATTATTTCGGTCAAATTATAAGACAAGCGATGTTAGGTTAAAAAATCAGTGTATTTCAAATATAAAAAAATTACCCTAGGTAGATAATTGAATTACGACATAAATGACGTTCACCATGATGAGTTTGGAATTACAAGGTCTGAGTTATATTTTTTTAAGTCAAATTTTCATATCTCAACTTACGGAGCGTACAGTCAATCCGTAAGTCCAAATCTAATATTTTGCATAATTTGAATCGCAATGAAAATATATACTTATTCTAATTTTTTTAATAGATACATAATTTTACTTTAAAATAAACATCGAGTCGTCAAAAAAATGAGAAAAAAAAACAAATAACACCACCCTGGGTCTCGTTTTTCGAAAAATGTCACTGCAAGTAGCGGACGTTGAAAAATAAGTTACCCGGAGTATCGCTTATATATATTTTGCTAAAAATACTTTTGAAAAACTTCAAATAGCTACATAAGAGTGATGATTTAAAGTTTGACGAATACCTATTAGAACAATTGATTTTGACAACAGAATATAGCAAATGGTAAAAGATTTAGTAACTAAATTAATATATATAATAATAATAAAGAAATGTTACAAAATTAAACAAGAACATCACAAGATTTTTGTTTTTTTGGTCATCCAAGAATTAATCTTGGTTACATCGAGAATCGATAGTAATTCCGTCATTTGATTTTTAACATTAATCAATCTTTCAAATTTTATAATATAAAATGGAATATTTTGTTTTTCTTTTATCTTTTCTAGGAATTGTTAGTTGTAAACGAAATCTATTAAGGTTAAAAAATGACTCTAAACATATATTTAGTAATAATTAATTCAATCTGATATATCGAAGCGGCTCAATCTGATTCAATCTGATTAATTCAATGTGATTCAATCTGACTCTAAACACTTGTTAGTGTGTGTGGGATTCATACCAATAAGTTTGAAAAAGAACTTCAACTCTGGACAGCATTCATCAGACTTCATGGCTGAAGATCTTCGGTTCTTCAGTTCTTCGATTCTGGAGGTTCTTCGCACGCAAACTGCTTCTCTCTGTTCCTTGATTCTAAGAATCAGCTGATGTGTTAAGTAGACAGTATGTTGGGGGTAGTTTGGGAACTTCACCTTACAAGTTAATCACGTGACAAGCACATGGTGGTACTTAACGGGAAGAAATAACGGCGGTTAGGTGATAGTAACGGTTCAGTCACATGTGTCAACTTAAGTAACGGTTGAGCTCAAGTTTGAACGGTTCAGTCACATTGTCAAACATAGGTAACGGTTGAGGTAATTAACCCTAGTTTTTTTACATATCGTATTATACGACCAGTTTAAAAGTAAAAAAATAACGTCTAGTTAGTGTCATTTAATTCGTAATTAAATTATCTACGTACTATAATGTTTTTTTTATTTTTTTTTGAGTAAGTACATACTTAAATTTCTCACCTAATTCATTTAATTATTTCGGTCAAATTATAAGACAAGCGATGTTATGTTAATAATCACTGTATTTCTAATCAAAAAAATTACCCTAGGTAGATATATATTTATGTCGTAATTCAATTATCTACCTAGTGTAACTTTTTTGATTAGAAATACAGTGATTTTTTAACCTAACATCGATTGTCTTATAATTTGAACGAAATAATTAAATGCATTAGGTGATAAATTTAATTATGTACTTACTCAAAAAAAAAATCAAAAACATTACAGTCCGTATAAAATTTAATTACAAATTAAATGACGCTAACTAGGCGTTAATGTTTTACTTTTAGACTGACCGTATAATACGATATGTAAAAAAACTCTACATAGGATACGTTTTCATCTATACATTGTTTTAAACAGTGATTTTACTATTTGCACAGTGTTCTACATAGTGATTCCAGTGTGCAAACAGTAAAATCACTGTTTAAAACAATGTTTTGATGAAAACATATCTTATGTTGAGTTTTGTACGTATCGTATTATACAGTCAGTTTAAAAATAAAACATTAACGTCTAGTTAGCGTCATTTAATTCGAAATTAAATTTTCTAGGCCTAGTAATTTTTTTGATTTTTTTAGTAAGTACATAATTAAATTTCTCAACTAATGCATTTAATTATTTCGGTCAAATTATAAGACAAGCGATGTTAGGTTAAAAAAATGACGCTAACAATTTAATATTTTTTGCATCATTTGAATCGCAATTAAATTATCTACTTACTATAATTTTTTTAAATTTCTTTTAATAGATACATAATTTTATTTTTAATTAAACATCGAGTCATCATATTCCAAAAATAAAAAAACATGGCACATGCGCCACTTCAAAGTGGCGCCTATGTCCAAAAGGCATGACCCCGGGGTGCGCGTATACCTATTTTTCTTTATAAAAAAATCTGTATACTTACTTTTTTAAATAAAAAAAGTAACATAGTTACTTTTTTTAAAAAAATAAAAAATATAAGTAGAAATGACAAACAATATTTAAAAATTTAGACATGTGTAAGGCGTAATTGTTTTTGGCCAAAAATGCTCTCAAAGGTAGCAAGCATTTGGCCAATTCAATTATTATTTTTTTCGACCATTCAATATTTAATTAAAAATTAATTATGTATCTATTAAAAAACATTATACTAAATAGATATTTTAATTGTGAATTAAATTATGCAAAAAAAATATTAAATTTGGACTTACGGATTGATTGTACACTCTGCCGTAAGTTGGGATATGAAAATTTAACTTAAAAATATAATTCAAACTTTGTAAGTCTAATCTCAACACGGTTAACGACATTTATTGCAAAATTTATGTATGTGCTTATACTTATATAAGTCTAATCTCAACACGGTTAACCCCAAAAGAAATTACGTGCTACCACGGTAGTGCGTATGCTTATATTTTTAAATATATACTTTTTTAAAAAAAAATATATATGTATATTTTTCGAAAAAACTCGGAAATAAAGATAGTGATCTGGCCAGAGAGAGGATGTTCACGATTTAATTTAAAAATAAATAATTCAAAATTCACTCATAAATTCAGAATTTTTTCAAAAACTATATACTTTAGTTTTTTTATTTAGGAAAGTATGTATAGAAAAAAAATATTTGAAAAAATATATATACGCCCCCAGAACGCGCCTTTTGGCAATACGCGCACCCCCAGGACGCGTCAATCGCATAGGCGCTTGTTGGGGGTGCGCCTATTGAATAGGCGCACCCCCAACATGCGCCTATGCAATTGGCGTATGTTGGGTGTCTCCTATTTTTTTTTTTTTTTTTAAATTTGTTCTATAATAACTACTCGATGTTTAATTAAAAATAAAATTATGTATCTATTAAAAAAATTTAAAAAAATTATAGTAAGTAGATATTTTAATTGCGATTCAAATGATGCAAAAAATATTAAATTTGGATTTACGGATTGCCTATACGGCATGCCGTAAGTTGAGATATGAAAATTTGACTTAAAATATTATAACTCGGACCATGTAAGTCCAAACTCAACACGGTTAACGTCATTTAGGTCGTAAATCAATTATCTACGTAGGATAATATTTTTGATTAAAAATACAGTGATTTTGTAACGCCACATCGTTTACACCCAAATTTGACCGAAATAAGTAAATGCATTAGGTGAGAAATTTAATTATATACTTACTCAAAAAAAATCAAAAAAATTACGGTTCGTAGATAATTTAATTACGAATTAAATTACGCTAACTATGTGTTAATTTTTGACTTTTAGACTGACTGTATAATACGGTACGTAAAAAACTCTACATACGATACAAAAACTTCCAAATAGTGTTTTGAACAGTAAATTTACTGTTTTACACCGTGAAATTTACTATTTAAACAGTAAATTTACTGTTCAAAACACTATTTGTAAGTTTTTGTATCGTATGTAGAGTTTTTTACGTACCGTATTATACAGTCAGTCTAAAAGTCAAAAATTAACACATAGTTAGCGTCATTTAATTCGTAATTAAATTATCTACGCACCGTAATTTTTTTGATTTTTTTTGAGTAAGTATATAATTAAATTTCTCACCTAATGCATTTACTTATTTCAGTCAAATTTGGGTGTAAACGATGTGGGGTTACAAAATCACTGTATTTTTAATCAAAAAAATTATCCTACGTAGATAATTGATTTACGACCTAAATGACGTTAACCGTGTTGAGTTTGGACTTACATGGTCCGAGTTATAATTTTTTAAGTCAAGTTTTCATATCTCAACTTACGGCATGCCGTATTGGAAATCCGTAAATCCAAATTTAATATTTTTGGCATCATTTGAATCGCAATTAAAATATCTACTTACTATAATTTTTTAAATTTTTTTTAATAGATACATAATTTTATTTTTAATTAAACATTGAGTCGTTATTATAGAACAATTTTTTTTAAAAAAAACAAAAATAGGAGACACCCAACATACGCCAATTGCATATGCGCATGTTGGGGGTGCGCCTATTAGGCGCACCCCCAACATGCGCCTATGCAATTGGCGCGTCCTGGGGGTGCGCGTATTGCCAAAAGGCGCGTTCTGGGGGTGCGCGTATATCTATTTTTTCAAATATTTTTTTTCTATACATATTTTTTTAAATAAAAAAACTAAAGTATATAGTTTTTGAAAAAACTCATAAATTCATAATGTAGGCCCCAGGCCCCCAAGGCCCAAACATATAAAGTCTACTTACAATTATTGGTGAAGGACAAGGGTAATATTCCCCCTAAAACAAAACCTATTATGATATTCGAGTTATAATTTTGATAAATTTATGTTATTAATTTTTAAGTTAAAATCCAATAATGTTGGATCTGAAATCAATTGTACTTAGTGTATTTGTTTTTGTTTTTTAAATGAACAAATAGCCATTGTAAACTAGAAAATTAAAAATATATTAATTTGTCTAGTACCTATGAAAATCCTAAAAATTAAAATAAGTATATAATTAAATTATTACTATAATTAAAATAATCAATAGAAAGAATTAATTAGTGTTTTCCTCTTACACGATCCATTTATGGTGAGATTGGCGAAATTTCCTTACGGAGACCGTTTTGATACGGAACTCAGTAATTTTTTGGCAAAATCCATTTTCTATGGGCAATTTCATCATTTCGTCAATTTGCATGTCATATAATATTTTTATGCAATTTTAATTTAGAAAATTATTATTAAATGACAACTTTAATTATTTTATATTACTAGCAATACATTCATTCAAAATAAATCACATAATTCAAATTACAAACATCCAAACACCAAGTTTTAATAAGTTACAAACACATTTAATAGTTAAGGTACATAAGTGTCATATTAATATGTTGCACTCATCGATCTTCACATCCATTTAATGGTTATATATATATATATAGTAGAGTCATCCCGGACTTATGCTTGTAAATGATACACTTACCTAATATAAGTAAAAAGGTAAAATAAAAATAATAATTGTCGCGGTATTCCTTAACCAACCGTTATAAATAATATTTAAATTAAACTTACTATCCAACTATTATTGAGCCGTGCAAATAGGCGGGAAATTAATTGTAATATTGATGACATTTTACATTGAGACACAGAAAAATTGTAATATTTGCGACACTATAAAATGAGCCGCAAAAATAATTAAAGGACGACTCAAATATTATTGAACCGTAAATAATTAAATAAATAAATTATTCACGGCTTATACAAGGAACTGTCATCTCATTGAACCCCTAACGCATCCATCCTTTTCCTATAGTGATATCAAAGTAGATTGTAGTGTTTTTATTGACCAAATTGTATAAAAGCGATTCAAATCTGAAGAATAACTAACTAAATATTATCATATTAGAGATCTGTATATGAAGTTCTTGGAAGCATTCCAATGCTCATTAATTGAACATATATTATCTGATATGGACATATTTCACGGACTATGTATATTTCATAATGTAGGCCATCAAACTCTTGAACAGTTATACCTACAAACGTGGCTTCACTACTTCTCAGATAGGACATTGACTGCACTACTAGATAGACTGCACTACTAGATAAATGATGGCAAACATATCTGAAATGCGTAAATAATCTAGGGATTGATTTATGGAAGAACAGATAATCAACAGTTTCCAATATACAGCAACAACAACTGAATCGCATTCCTAGTGTTTGAACATAATAGGTACTTACTTGTACCTAAAGATAAGAGGAGTGTCTGTGCGGGAGGATGCCGAGCCGGAGTAACCTAAGGAGGGGGAATACTCACGATTTTACATGAAATTTCATAAAACTGAAGTAACGAGCATTTAATCCTAGTGGACTGTTTTTTTTATTGCATAATAACTCTTAAAACATTTAGTAATGTATATTATTAGGTCTTATAATTTTATAAAATTACATATAAACCTTATTACCGCGTATTGGCCCGATGATCGATATCCCCTACTAAATCCGTCCCATAATTCACGAGTCACCAAATCGCAAGTTAAATTGATGCGAAACACTGCAAATTTGTTGCAAATAATGATTATTGAATAACAAATAATGAAAGAAATAACATTATTTGAATGTAATAATACTGGATGCTGATAAGACTATTACTTTTGTAAATGGATATACAGGATAAAATAATAAAAAAATTATCTTTTCGATTGAACATTACAAAATTAGTTTGATTGCTAAATGATATAGGCAATAAATTGTAGGAGCGGAATTTTATTTTAGTGACACTTAAATATCCTCTTCTTTCTAAAATGGTAACTGTCAAGTCTATTTTGGTCATTGCTTTTGTTAATAATTGACTTTTATTTAGACGAATGTGTATAATATTTTACTTCAAGAATATTTGAATGAAAACATTTATATGGAAGTGTATCAAAGTTTTAGTAATACAAGGACTAAGATGGTTTGTCAATTACTGCAATTTTTATATGACATTAAGTAGTCTTCTAGGCAATATATGGTTTGTCAATTACTGTAATTTTTATATGACATTAAGTAGTCTTCTAGGCAATATAAAACTTTCTGATGTTCTTATTAGTATTGGCTATCACGAGTAATTGTAAGTATGATTATTTTATGTTTTCTAATAAACAAGGTATTAATATTGTTATTTGAGTTAATAATCAAATCTTTACCTGAACTTTAACTGTTTTAAAAAAATATACCTAAACTTTATTTTTTTTAATTTTGCTACCTATACTTTTAGAGATAAGGCAAAAGGTTAGTTTTTTAGTTTTTCCATTAAATCTTGATGGAGAATGACGCGACAACGCATAATTGGTCCATGATTTAAAAACTATATTAAATTGTAAAAATATTTTAAAAAAATTGGAAAATTGATAGGGAAAAATTGAGTTTTTAATATAATATTTTTATTGAAATAAAAAGAAATTAGTTTTTTTTAATATGTACTTTTAATAAAAATGTTATATTAAAACTCAGATTTTCTCTCTAGATATTCCAATTTTTTTATATATTTTTTTAATATATTTTTAAAAATAATATAGTTTCTTACAATATGGATCAATCATGTACTATCACGTTAAAGTTCATCCAGAATTGACGGTAAACTCTACGGAGGTAGCATTTTGCCCAACTTTTAAAGTACATGTAGTAGTATTTGAAAAAATAAAGTTCACGTAGCAGTTTGTAAAGTCATCAAAGCACAAGTAGTATGGATGGATGATCTTGTAAGCACACTGCAAAGTCATGGTTTGATTATAGAGTTGAAGTCTATTATTCTTGAGTACATCTTTAAGATGGAAGATTTGAGTGAGTTTAGGTATTTTCTTGATTTGTAAACTGAGTGTTTTACTGAAGATTTGAAGCAACACAAGTATGCTCTAAGAGTTGATTTTTGAGGTTGGTTTATTAATTAGGTGTTAAGTCTACTAAGACTCCTATATATAGAATTAAAATAGTGTTTGACTTCTGTTGCATATGTTGAGACTTTTAACTTAAAATTTGATGATTAACTCACTGATGCAACTTTTGATAGGAAGTTAATTGGTAATTTGCTTTATATTATTGTCACTAGGCCGAATATTTCTTAAGTTGTTCAACGATTAAGTCAAATTATGCAATCATCTAAACGTTCTCATTTGAATGCAGCTTTAGGGTTGTTAAGTATGTTAAGAGACAATTTGGTGGATACATTTTTCTGTTTCTTAGGTTGTTACATGCTTTTTGTGATTCATATTGGTCTCAATGTGTTGAAACTACAAAGTCTTTTTTTTTTGTATTAATTTGGATAATTTTCTTGTTTCTTGAAAAGTTCTCAACTAATGTTGAGTATAAAAGTATGAGTATTACTACGTAATTTTTTTAATATTGTTTGGTTAAAAGGATTTTGCATGAGTTTAGGGTTTTGCATTCGTATCCTTTTTGGTCTTTAGTGATTACAAAGTTGCTTTCGAATTGTTGCTAACTCTATTTATTATAAGTGTATGAAGTATATATGAATAGTTTTTCATTTTGTTCAGAAGAAATTAATGCATGATTAATAAAAAACCAATTCGTGTAGTTTTTCGGAGCAAGTGACAAATTTATTCACCAAACCTTCAAGAGATCACCAATATTACTGTTTATTGAGTAAACTTAAGCTTATGAATATCTATGAAATTGCTAGCTTGAGAGTGAATGTTGAGGATCAAGTTGACATTTGAAAGTTTAAGGATACTTTTGAATAGTTAAATTTGTTTTGTATTGTAGGGTTGTATGTTTTAATGTCTTGATTAGTTGATGACTGTATCTTATATTTTCAGATAGTTTTGGATGTAATCTACGTAGGGTTTCTCTGAAACCTCTTCCAATTTCTGATCCCAGAATGCTATGAATCTGCCAAGAATCTCCAACAAGAACAATAGAAGTGCACCACAATCTACATAGTTCACATATTCTTAGTTTAATTTATTTACACACACAATCCCACCTTATGAGAAGATCAAAACAATAAGCACAATACAACATAGCTCTCACATTTATAAGAAGATACTAGTAGTCTTATTCAGTGACAAAAGACTGCATGCCTACACCAGATGAACGAGTACCTCTTCCATCTTAGGTGTAATCTCTAATACCTCCTTCAGCTCATCACCAATTCCCAATTCTTTGAAGCCATTCACGTTACTCCCATCGATGTTGATCATCCACAATACCACTTCCACCACTGCATTGCATACATTAGGGTTTTTTCTTGATACCTCGTACTTGTGTCTCATCAGAATTTGATGCAACTTACGACCTAATGTAGCATTGCATATTACTACTGAGTCGCAGAGTTTGATCCAGTCTTCTATTTTCGTAATATATTTGAAACCAAATGCTGCTATTCCAACCATCACGTCCTGTACTTCAACATCTTCATCAACGATTCCCTTAAGAACCTAAGAGAGAACACCAAATTGGGCAACAACTCAATTAACAATATTCAAACTTTCTAATCAAACTGTGTATCAAATTTGCTTACCATTTGTAACGTACAATCAATGAGAGATTGTAAACGGTGGTTTGCTCCACCATATGTACACAGGTACAACAATACTTGTGCAGCGATGAGACTGAAACCACGTAAGGATTCTTCCATTAATGCAAATGTGAACCTCTCATTAAGATTCAATATCAAAATCCGTAGACAATTTCCCTTGCTCTTCCGCGCTAGCTGTTGTAGGGCTTCTCCAGCACAAATTCTCAACTCCTTTTCTTCATTACAAAAGAAGATTCCTACTAGAGACTCAAGAACTCCAGGGTTATCTCCGACACGCTCCTTTGCATGTTTTTCCGCTGCCAAGTTGGATAAGACATCAATCCCGAGTTTGTGTAGCTTGGTGTTGCCTGGTTGCGATAAAATGTCTCGAATGTTGTCTATCAGTCTGGTTGTCTCTGAAATCACTCGCCTAAAGATTTTCCATGTGGCACCCTTTAGAGAGGTCAGCAATCTCAACACCTTCAGTGATCTCTCCTGAAGATCAATTTCCAGTGATCTTTCCTGAGGATCAATTTCCTTATAGGATGACTCTTTTGTAAGAGACACAAGCTTATCCAAAAGTTCCTTTGTTTTCCCAATCTTTTCACATTCACCTTGGTCATGGGCTAATTCCTCGATAATCCAAAGACCCAATTCAATGGTAGTTTTGTAATTCCATTCAAAGAGGGGAGATATTGCTCTCATGGAGCCGAGTATGCTATAAATCCTGAGGGAGTTCTCACTCTCATTTGCGAGATGTGCTAGTACCACTGCAGCTAATTCCATGGCTTCTTTCTCTTCTCCTTCTTGTTCCTTCTCATATTTAAGGTCTCTTCTCAACTTTATCATCTCTACTAGGGCTTTCATTGCAGACAAGTTAGCCCCTATATTGATCGACACCTCACTGGAGAAGTCTTTTAGGAATACCTTGAGGATTTGAATTCCAATTAAGTGTTTAGCATGCGAATCTGAAGCTAAGAGGTCCACACCATAAGTTACCATGTCTCTTTCCAAGTTATCAGAGGCAATGCTGTCGTTTAAGAAACCTTGTATCGGCTTTAAGTTGGAACTTCCGAACCCTAGGTCGATGCTTAACCTGTGCAGTTGATAACAACAGTAGACACTGCACAAGTAATAGACATCCCCAACAAAGAAGAAAACACATTCACAGGAGACTAACACATAGAACAATGCTAAAGCATATGTCATGTTTTCTGTACTGTTGAACTCGCCGTCTGTACCTATTTTGTAGGATTGATAGTGCTTTCCAAGTAAAGGTATACAGACGGCCCCAGCAAACTTGGTTATCATGAAAAACATGATGATGATTCTATGGAGAGGGAACAACCTCAGACTTAGCTTCTTGTACATATCTCCTCGGAACTGTCTCATCTTCGAAATACAACCCCTACAGTGTGCTTAGCGGATTATTGATTAGTAGCAAACAAACATAATCATTATGTATTCAGACGTTAAATGATATGGTGAGTGGTAAGTGGGACCCCTCCCACCCCACCCCTCCCAAAAAGTTATTTATGAATATGATATTAAACTTCAAGGTTCGAATTTCCTATTCAATTATACTAATCCCTGATGGACTTTACTTAAAGTTTTTTTAAAAAGTAACTACTTCAAAAAAATTTTTTTGAAAAAAGTATATATATATAAAAAATATTTAGCAAAATGTGCATCTGCGCAGGTAGGGTAGTAGCGTTTTTCGTTGTTTTTTTTTGAAAAAAAATCAAAAAAATCTTAAAACAATTTTAAAAAAATACAGTAAGTAGATATTTGAATTTCGATTAAAATGATGCAAAAAATATTAAATTTGGACTTACGGATTGACTGTAGGCTCTGCCGTAAGTTGAGATATGAAAATTTGACTTAAATACATATAACTCATACCATGTAAGTCCAAAGTGACCACGGTGAATGTCATTTATGTCGTAATTCAATTATCTACCTAGAGTAATTTGTTTGATTAGAAATACAATGATTTTGTAACCTAACATCGCTTGTCTTAAAATTTGACCGAAATAATCAAATGCATTAGGTGAGAAATTTAATTATGTACTTACTCAAAAAAAATCAAAAAAATTAATATAGATAGATATTTTAATTACAACATAAATTACGTTCACCGTGGTCAGTTTGGACTTACAGGGTATGAGTTATATTTTTTTAAGTCAAATTTTCATATCTCAATTTACGGCAGAGCCTACAGTCAATCCGTAAGTCCAAATTTAATATTTTTTGCATCATTTGAATCGAAATTCAAATATCTACTTACTGTAATATTTTAAATATTTTTTATGATTTTTTTTCAAAAAATAAAAAACGCTACTACCAGTAGCGTTTTTGAAAAACGCTACCTCCACCTGCGCAGATGCACATTTTGCTAAATACTTTTTTTTACATATATACTTTTTCAAAAAAAAATTCTAAAATAAATACTTTTAAAGTTCCTTTACTTACCCTTAATGGTCTAAATGTGAACTTACTTTGACCATTGCGGTGGGATCCGTGCTGAAGTTGAGGTATCTTCTTCATCCTCATATTTCCAAGTTAAGATTTCCATTTTATAATTTAGGAATACAACGGCAGTGGCGAACCAGAAGTCTCGTTTACTTAAATAAATGCTGAATCCCGTAAGAACAACAACAGATGCCCAAAGTGCTGTCACTTTTCGTAGATAACCAGTGATTTTCTTGAGTAGAGAGAGGCATCCCGCAAACTGCTTCAACTCCTCTTCAGCTTTACCACATAGCTGTCCTACTAGGTGAGTATTGCCACTACTTTGGTTCGTGAATGGTACAACTAGCACCACAGGTTTTTGCATGCTTTGAACACTATCACTAATATCGACATCGCCCACCAGGGTCTCCATCAACTAAGTCGTCTTGCTTCTTCTTTACCAATACTAGATTATAGGAGAAACAAAGAAATCTTCATGAGAATGATAGAAATATGAGAAACATATTCCAGATTATTTTATTTCAAATACCAAGAGGTCGGATAAGATAATGCCATGATAACGACAGTGTATAATTTTTATTTTTTTAAAAGTAACTATTGTGAATTATTTTTGAAAAAAAAAATATAGAAAAAAATATATTTAGAAATATGTATATAATGGATACCGGGGGTAGCGCATGATATTTGTTTTTACAAAATTTGCTACCCAGGGTAGCGTTTTTACCAACACGTCACCCCAAGTGACGTTTTTACTAACACGCCACCCCAAGTGGCGTTTTTACTAAAACGTCACTCAAGGTATTCCACTGGTGTTTTTTTGACGACTCGATGTTTAATTAAAAATAAAATTATGCATCTATTAAAAAAATTAAAAAAAATGGAATAAGTAGATATTTTAATTGCGATTCAAATGATGCAATAAAATACTAAATTTGGACTTACAGATTAACTGTACACTCTGCCGTATGTTGAGATATCAAAATTTGACTTAAAAAAATATAACTCACACTGTAAGTCCAAACATACCACGGTGAACGTCATTTACGTCGTAATTCAATTATCTAGCTAGGGTAATTTTTTTATTAGAAATACAGTGATTTTTTAACCTAACATCCCTTGTCTTATAATTTGACCGAAATAATTAAATGCATTAGGTGAGAAATTTAATTATGTATTTACTAAAAATAAAAAATAAAAAACATTACAGTGCATAGATAATTTAATTACGAATTAAATAACACTAACTAGACGTTATTTTTTGACTTTTAGACTGACTGTATAATACGATATGTAAAAAAACTATATAAACATATATTTATACAGTAATATCACTGTTTATACAGTGATGTTATTGTACAAACATTGATTTCGTTGTATAAACATGGATATTAGTGTATACATCTACGTTTATATAGTTTTTTTACATATCGTATTATACGACCAGTTTAAAATTCAAAAAATAACGTCTAGTTATTGTCATTTAATTCGTAATTAAATTATGTACGTACAGTAATGTTTTTTTTTTGTTTTTTTAAGTAAGTACATAATTAAATTTCTCACCTAATGCATTTAATTATTTTGGTCAAATTATAAGACAAACGATGTTATGTTAAAAATCATTGTATTTCTAATCAAAAAAATTACCATAGGTAGATAATTGAATTACGACATAAATGACGTTCACCGTGGTGAGTTTGGACTTACAGGGTGTGATATATATTTGTTTAAGTCAAATTTTCATATCTCAACTTACGGCAGAGCGTACAATCAATCTGTAAGTCCAAATTTAATATTTTTTTTGCATAATTTGAATCGAAAATTTTGGCCAAAAAAATCGCAATTAAAATATCTACTTATTACAATTTTTTTAATAGATACATAATTTTATTTTTAATTAAACATCGAGTCGTGAAAAAAACAATACCAAAAACGGCATGTTGCGTTTTGTAGAAAAATGCTAACCTAGTTAGCGAGTTTTGTAAAAAACAATATCATTGTCTCAAACTTGATTCTTTATGAAAAGTTGTACTCACTCGTAATCTTAGGAACATTCATTTGGTTAATGTATTGGTTATTTGATTTAATAAAAAATAACAGTTTATATTTAAACAATTTGTTTTGAATTGCTATAATAATTTTTGACCATTTTATTGTTTTTCCAATAATGATTCATCTACTTTATATTTTATTTTCTATTTATATATTTTTTGCAATAACTAATTAATTTTTTTTTTTACTTTTAAATATAATTATTTAAATTATTTTTGTGAGTGTAAATTCAAACAATTTAAATAAATATTCACTACAGAAAACGCTCCAACTTTTTATTTCATATATTAATTTGCTAGATTTTCTATAACTTGGACAAAAAAAATTACATTATTTGTCTCTCGTATGTGTTAAATTAAACGTTTGACTATGAAACATTTCACTATAGTGTCTATCCAAATATTTAATTTGATGGCAAAAAAAAAATACAAATATTTAATAATATATTTCTAAAAGTATAATAATTTAAAAGTATAGTAGTCAATTCCAAAGACGAAATAGAAAACTTTAACATGTTTTTTTTCAAAAAGTAAGTATTTGGCAAAATAAATTTGAAAAAGTAAGTATAGAAAAAATATATTTAGAAATATGTATATAAGCACTACTGGGGTAGTGCATGATATTTGTTTTTACAAAATTAAACAGTGATTTCACTGTATAAACAGTGATATTACTGTATACATATACGTTTATATAGTTTTTTTTACATATAGTATTATACGGTCAGTCTAAAAGTAAAAAAAATAACGCATAGTATTAGTTAGTGTTATTTAATTCGTAATTAAATTATCTATGTACAGTAATGTTTTTTATTTTTTTGAGTAAGTACATAATTAAATTTATCACCTAATGCATTTAATTATTTCGGTCAAATTATATACATATTTCTAAAAAACAAATTCTATACTTACTTTTTCAAAAATAAATTGCACAGTATTTACTTTTGTGAAAAACAAAATCAACTTAAGAGTAGATAAACTGAATAAATACATGGGAGAACAATTTAAAATGTAATAAAAGAAAGTACAAAAATTTTGACTTAACCAAAAAAAACAATTTTTTAAGATACTTAGTAACTCTAAAAGTAATATTAAATTTTGTTTTCACACTTTAATTATTTAAAATATATTGTGTGATTCTGCTATTTTGAGACGAATTAAATTAAGTCTTGTATCTTGTAGGCATCCCAGGGTAGTAGTGCATCTTGGGCATAGGCGAGCTTACTAGAGGGACGTTCACTCTTACTCCGGGATGGGATGTGGGCTCTCGGGGATGGACTTTCAATCAGGTCGTTCAACGACAAATGGGTTAATGCGCGGATCCCCTCAAGGATCTGGCCGCTAGGAACAACCTCAACCTCAGACGGCTTAAGGGTGGCTCATTGGATGCGTCCGACCATGGACTCGTGGGACGTCGCAGCGGTTCGCAACGTGGTCCATCCACACGATGTTGAGACTGTCCTCAACGTCCCGATTCCGATTGACCCAAGGCCGGACAGGCTGTGCTGGCCTCACACTAAGGACGGGACAATCACGGTTCGATCAGCCTACCATTGCATACATACACCGGCACAACCTCAGGTAAACCTCAACCGTCTTCTGACTATGGATCTGCCTCAGGTTTGGAATGCAATTTGGAAGGTGGAAGCTTGGCCTAAGATTAAGGCGTTTATGTGGAAATTGGCAAACAACGTCTTGCCAACTCGGGGCTCTTTAGCGAGGCGAGGGGTACAATTGGACACTCTTTGTACATCTTGTAGAATGGAGGAGACGCGCGAACATCTCCTATTTGGGTGCCCTTGGACGAAACAGGTATGGGCCCGTTTCATCTCATCATCTTCGATTCAATCGGGTCTTGCTTTGGTGGAGGGGTGGTTGGCCGAAACCACCCAAGGACCGGCGGGACAACGACGAGCACACGACGATTCTTGGAGAACGATTATGATAGTGTGTTGGGTAATATGGAAAGCGAGATGTCGCCTCGCCTTCGATAACATCCAGCCGAGAGTGGATTCTCTTATTCTCGAGACGCAATAGATTGCATCGGACATGATCAAGCCGAATACAACGAGACGACCAACATCGACCATCACGGCTTGGACCCGACCTCCCCCTCACGTAATAAAGATAAATTGCGACGCGGCTTGGAATGGGTCGTCCTCAACCGGTGGGCTAGGTGTCGTTGCGAGGAACAACCTCGGTGTGGTCGGGGGGGGGGGGGGGGGGGGGGGGGGGAGCGGAGGTTATCTTTTCGGGCTCAATTGAGGAGTGCGAGGCTGAGGCATGTCTATTGGCGGTAAAGTTGGCCTTAGAGCATAGGTGGCCACATATCATTGTTGAGACCGACGCCTCTATCATTGTTGATCATGTTCACCAGAGGAACTTCGCATGGCGAGTTGACACCATTTTGTCTAAAGCAATTTCACTATCATCTTCGATTAGTGAAACGACGTGGGTGTAGACTCCTCGGTCCGCCAACTCTTGCGCGGATTGGGCTGCGAAGAATGTTTTACTTGGGTTGTGTCCTTCGGATTGAGTGTCTTCACCACCAACCCCATTTCTTAGATGTATCTATACAGATAATATTTTGTACTCAGACTCGGTTACTTCCATTGCAATGAATTAGCGTACGGTTTTCTTGGCCAAAAAAAAAAAATTAAGTCTTGTAGTTTAGAAAATTATGGATTTTTTCCGCATTCTGTACTGTCAAACAAAAGTTTTTCATTACTTATAGCGTTAATTTATTTTTCTCATGTTATAATTGACTAAACATTAGTAAATTGACAGTATAGGTGCTTCTATAGTGTGATTTTAGTGTCTGTTCATAGAACACATATTAAGCGGTTAGACTATATTATATTATTTTTAAAGTGTTCAAATGAATATATACAATGACTATGTCGTGCATATTAATAAGTTTCTTATGTTAAATTTATGAACACGAACATACATATTAAATCCATTGTGTCACAAAAACTAACACGACACACAATATTTGTCTATGGTATCATATTGTGTTAAATTAGTTAGTTGTATGACCACACGTGAGATTTGTAATAAAAATATTAAAATAATGAATTAATGATAGTAAAGTATTGAATTGAGACATCATATTTTACAAGTCATTAATACACGATAAAGTTTAAAAATAAAACAATTAGTTGAAATTTTATAAGTTTTTAAATAAGATTATCTCAAGAAAGTACTGAAAATCATTTTACAAGCACATTTTTATCATGTGTGTCGTATCGTGATATGATACTTAAACACGACGTGAAGATTACATCATGTTACATTGTTATCATTCAATCTTATATTTTCAGTAACAAATTTTTCATACGTGTTTGTGTCGGTGTATTATTTCCATGATTACAAATTTATAAAGCTTTTTTTTGTACAATTTTGTATACAATTTAGAGTTAAATACTAATGAGCTACCTGAACTTTGACGTTTTGCAACGAGCTACCCAAACTTAAAAAATTCAAAACGGACTATCTCAACTTTGGACGAAGGTGCAACGAGCTACCTCCGTCCAATTTCTGACGAACTTCCGACGAATTTCCGATTAATTTATGTCAACAATTGACGGTAATTTGGACGGATGTAGCTCGTTCCACCTTTGCCAAAGTTGAGGTAGCCCGTTTTGATTTTTTAAAGTTCGGGTAGCTCGTTGCAAAACGTTCAAAGTTCATGCAGCTCATTGGTATCTAACCATACTATTTATATTAAGAGTTAATTATACAATAATAGTATGATAATATAGTATGTAACTAAAATAATTAAAGTGATCATAATAAGTTGCGAATTTTTTTATAATCAAAAGTGTGCCCTAAAACAATTATATAGCATGTAAGATTTTAAACTAGGTCATGTGGATAACTACAAAGTTTTTCAAAAAGTAACTACTGTGCAAAAAATATTTGTAAAAGTAATTATACAAAAACAATATTTAGCAAAATGTATATAAGTGCTACTCGAGGTAGCGGTTTTTTCAACGTGCGCTACATGCATTTGTGTTTTTCGTAAAACTTGCCTGGGATAGCGTTTTTATGAAAAACGTCACCCCAGGTGGCGTTATTTGTCTTTTCTCTCCTTTTTTTGATGAATCAATGTTTAATTAAAATTATGTATCTATTATTTTTTTTTTAATAAGTAGATATTTTATGTGTGATTCAAATGATGCAAAAAAAATATTAAATTTGGACTTATCGATTGACTGTACACTCTGCCGTAAAATAAAATTTGACTTAAAAAAAATATAACTCATACCCTGTAATTGCAACATCACCACGGTGAACGTCATTTATGTCGTAATTCAATTATCTACCTAGGGTAACGTTTTTTAGAAATACAGTGATCTACCTAGGGTAACTAGTGTATTGATTAGAAATAGAGTGATTTTTTAACCTAACATTGATTGTCTTATAATTTGAACGAAATAATTAAATGCATTAGGTGATAAATTTAATTATGTACTTACTCAAAAAAAATCAAAAACTTACAGTGCGTAGAAAATTTAATTACAAATTATATGATGCTAACTAGACGTTAATGTTTTACTTTTAGACTGACCGTATAATATGACATGTAAAAAACTCTACATATGATACGTTTTCATCTAAACATTGTTTTAAACAGTGATTTTACTGTTTGCACAGTGTTGTACATAGTGATTCCAGTGTGCAAACAGTAAAATCACTGTTTAAAACAATGTTTTGATGAAAATGTATTGTATGTAGAGTTTTTTATGTATCGTATTATATGGTCAGTCTAAAAATAAAACATTAACGCCTAGTTAGCGTCATTTAATTCGTAATTAAATTTTCTAAGCACTGTAATGTTTTTGATTTATTTAGTAAGTACATAATTAAATTTCTCAACTAATGCATTTAATTATTTCGGTCAAATTATAAGACAAGAAATGTTAGGTTAAAAAATCAGTGTATTTCAAATCAAAAGAATTACCCTAGGTAGATAATTGTATTACGACATAAATGACGTTCATCGTGATGAGTTTGGAATTACAAGATCTGAGTTATATTTTTTTTAAGTTAATTTTTCATATCTCAACTTATGGCAGATCGTACAGTCAATCTGTAAGTCAAAATGTTTGCATAATTTGAATCGCAATTAAAATATCTACTTATTATAATTTTTTTAATAGATACATAATTTTATTTTTAATTAAACATCGAGTCGTCAAAAAAAGGAGAAAAAAAAAAACAAATAACGCCACCCTGGGTCGCGTTTTTCAAAAAATGTCACTGCAAGTAGCGGACTTTGAAAAATAAGCTACTCGGAGTATCGCTTGTATATATTTTGCTAAATATATTTTTTGAAAAACTTTGGATAGCTACATAAGAGTGATGATTAAATGTTTGACGTATACCTATTGATTTTGACAACATAATATAGCAAATGGTAAAAGATTTAGTAACTAAATTAATATATATAATAATAATAAAGAAATGTTACAAAATTAAACAAGAACATCACAAGATTTAGTATTTCCGTCATTTGATTTTTAACATTAATCAATCTTTCAAATTTTATAATATAAAATGGAATATTTTGTTTTTCTTTTATCTTTTCTAGGAATTGTTAGTTGTAAACGAAATCTATTAAGGTTAAAAAATGACTCTAAACATATATTTAGTAATAATTAATTCAATCTGATCATAATCAATACAATTCGTTTTATGAGTTAGTTCAACTGAACGAAGAGAAAGTTTCTATTTTGCTATAATCCATTCAGACACCATATGGTCAAAAGAAAGTAATGCCCTAATTATTAGCACTTGTTAGTGTGTGGGATTCATACCAATAAGTTTGAAAAATAATTTCAACTCTATGTAAACGTACCTCTATTATATCGAAGGGAGAATAGTTTGTTTTGGATACTCCTCTGATCCCTTCCTTCTTTCCATGCGGACATTATGTATATAATATATATACTATGCCTGGACGATCACTCAGGGGTCCCACCATTAGTATCGTCAATCGTAATAAGATGGATGTAGAATGGAATCGGAAGGAAGATAATAAAACTTTTAACCGTGTAATTGAAGTTGTTTATATAATTAGATTAAAAGTTTAATTCTCTTCTTCCTAATAAAATAAGAAAATAATTGAATTACAATAATAACAGCCTAAATGATACATAGTTTGAATATTCGTTAATTCCCACACAATTTGGCTAATAACTCAAATGTTTAACTTAATATTTTGAATGAACTTTAATTAATATGTGTGGTTAATTCAACAGTTCAAATACAATGTTATTTATAACGTTAGACTCGTCATTTAACCTTTTTTTTTATTTAATATGAACTTTTTATTTTTATATTTTTCAAAATAAAAAAATATAGAAAATGGATTGCTCGTTTATATTACTCTCTAAGAGGGCGTGTTGATAGAACTTACGGAGAAGGTATTATGCAAATATTTAACGAAAATTATATAAAAAGCGTGTAAAGAGTTAGTCCCCTTCTGATTGACGGGAATAAAGATTTTTTCAAAAAATACACATATCAGAAAAAAAATATATTTAAAAGTAGATATGAAAAAAAAATATATTTAAAAATCTAGACATGTGTATGGTGTAATTGTTTTTGGCCAAAAATGTTCTCAAAGATAGCATTTGGCCAATTCAATTATTATTTTTTTCGACGATTCGATATTTAATTAAAAATTAATTATGTATTTAATAAAAAAATATTATAGTAAAAAGATATTTTAATTGTGATTCAAATGATGCAAAAAAAATATTAAATTTGGACTTACGGATTGATTATACACTCTGACGTAAGTTGAGATATGAAAATTTAACTTAAAAATGTAATTCAGACTTTGTAAGTCTAATCTCAACACGATTAACGACATTTATTGCAAAATTTAATTATCTACCAACTCTAATATTTTTGGAGTTTTCTATTAGATATGTATTTGTTTTTTTAACATAACATCGTTTGTCCTATAATTTGACTGGAATGATAAAATGAATTAGGTGAGAAATTTAATTATATACTTACTCAAAAAATTTACAGTACGTAGATAATTTAATTACGACATAAATAACACTTACTATGCATTGATTTTTGATTTTCGGATTGACCGTATAATACGACTGATAAAAAAATTATACATACAAATATATATATATATATATAAATAGAGGAAAAAAGATATATATTTATGTATAATTTTTTTATCTGTCATATTATACAGTCAGTCTAAAAAAGAATAATTTACACCTAGTTAACGTCATTTATGTCGTAATTAAATTATCTACGCATTGTAACTTTTTTTTTAAAAACTTTTTTTGAGTAAATATATAATTAAATTTCTCACCTAATTCATTTTATCATTCCGGTCAAATTATATGACATATAATATTAGGTTAAAAAATTAAATATATATCTAATAAAAAAATCCAAAAATATTAGAGTAGGTAGATAATTGAATTTTACCGTATTGAGTTTGGACTTACATGGTCCGAGCTATATTTTTTTAAGTCAAATTTTCATATTTCAACTTACGGAATAGCGTAGAGTCAATCCGTAAGTCCAAAATTAATATTATTTGCATAATTTGAATCGCATTTAAAATATATACTGACTATAATTTTTTAATGGATAAATAAATAATTTTTTAATTAAAAATCGAGTAGTCAATTTATTTTTTAAATATTGAATTGAGCACTATCCTGGGTAGCATTTTTGCCCCAAAAGAAATTACGTGCTAGCCACGGTAGTGCGTATGCTTATATTTTTAAATATATACTTTTTTTAAAAAAAAAATAACATGTATATTTTTCGAAAAAAGTCGGAAATAAAGATAGTGGTCTGGCCAGAGAAAGGATGTTCACGATTTAATTTAAAAACAAATAATTCAAAACTTACTCATAAATTCATAATGTAGGCCCCGGGCCCAGGCCCAAACATATAAAGTCTACTTACAATTATTGGTGAAGGACAAGGGTAACTATTCCCCCTAAAATAAAACCTATTATGATATTCGAGTTATAATTTTGATAAATTTATGTAATTAATTTTTAAGTTAAAATCCAATAATGTTGGATCTTAAATCAATTGTACTTAGTGTATTTGGTTTTGTTTTTTAAATGAACAAATAACCATTGTAAAGTAGAAAATTAAAAATATATTAATTTGTCTAGTACCTATGAAAATCATAAAAATTAAAATAAGTATATAATTAAATTATTACTATAAATATGGAAATTATGTCATATTTTGACTTTCAAGAGCAATAACACATTTTGATTAAAGTTAGGTGTACAATGTTTAACCTATAATTAATCAACTTTAAAATAAAAAAAAAAACTGAAATTTCATTTTAATATATTTTAGAGTTTCCCTATATTTTTAAATATGTTTTTATGGTTTTAGTTAAATTTGATTTACACGTTAATTCCATTTAAGTGGAATTTCAGGAGTTTTTTTTAAAAAAAGTAGACATTTGAAAAAATAATAATTAGAAAAGTATATATATAACACAAATATTTCAAAATTTGGGTATACGCACATCCCAGGATAGCGTGTATTAGCAATACACGCTACCCCAAGTGGCGTATATTGAATACACGCCACAAAGTGAGCTGAGCCATTTTGTGTTTCATTTTTCTTCAACAACGATGACTTGATGTTTAATTTAAAATAAAATTATGTATCTATTAAAAAAAATAAAAACTTATAGTAAGTAGGTATTTTAATTGTGATTCAAATGATGCAAACAATATTAAATTTGCATTTACAAATTGAATGTACGCTCGGTCATAAGTTGAGATATGAAAATTTGTCTTTAAAAAATATAACTCAGACCCTACCCTGTAAGTCTAAACCTACCACGGTTAGCGTCATTTATGTCATAATTCAATTATCTACCTAGGGCAATTTCTTTGATTAGAAATACAGTACATAGTGAAATCACTGTTTAGATTTTTACGTATCGTATGTAGAGGTATTTACGTATCGTATTATACGATAAGTCTAAAACTAAAACATTAACGCCTAGTTAGCGTCATTTAATTCGTAATTAAATTATCTACACACTACAATTTCTTTGATTTTTTTTGAGTAAGTACATAATTAATTTTCTCACCTAATACATTTAATTATTTCGGTCAAATTATAATACAGACGAAGTTATGTTAAACAAATCATTATATATCTAATCAAAAAATTACCCTAGGTAGATAAATGAATTACAACATAAATGACGTTAACAGTGCCAAGTTTGGACGTAAAGGGTTTGAGTTATATTTTTGTAAGTCAAATTTTCATATCTCAACTTACGGCATAGCGTACAGTTAATTCGTAAATCCAAATTTAATATTTTTTTGAATCATTTGAATCGCAATTAAAAAATCTACTTACTATAATATTTATTAATAGATACATAATTTTATTTTTAATTAAACATCAAGTCGTCATCGTTGAAGAAAAATGAAAAAAAAAGATGGCCCAACCCATTTTGTGGCGTGTATTCAATATACGCTACCGTGGGATGTGTGTACTGCAAATACACGCTACTGTGGGGTACGTGTATTGCAAATACGCGCTACCATGGGGTGCACATATACCCAGATTTCGAAATATTTGTTTTACATATTTACTTTTCTAATTTTTTTTTTTTTCCAAATGCCTACTTTTTCAAAAAACTCTGAATTTCAGTCGTTTTTTTTCATATTAATAAAGTGTGTATTACATAAAACTAGTAATTACATGCCTCATTACAAGG
Organism: Chamaenerion angustifolium; assembly: GCA_946814005.1. Classification (NCBI taxonomy): domain Eukaryota; kingdom Viridiplantae; phylum Streptophyta; class Magnoliopsida; order Myrtales; family Onagraceae; genus Chamaenerion; species Chamaenerion angustifolium. Next base: position 7,775,414 of record OX328270.1, read on the forward strand.
CTAAAGATCATTTTTGTTGTTTCTAACATATCGTTCCTCAAGTTAGGCTAGTGATCGCTAAAACTATTGGTTAACGTGTCATTCCTTAGGTTAGGCTAGTGATAGTGATCTATTTTTGTTGTTCCTAACATATCATTGTACTTTTTGAATTCAAATAAGAATTTTTTTCAAAAACTGTTGATGTCAGAAAAAGAATTGAAAAAATAAATATTGTTAAAAAGTAATTAGAAATGTATGCATAGGCACATCTTCACTGGGTTGCGCATATTGAATAGACGCTATCTGTAGTAGCGCCTATTGAATGGGCGCTAATTGAAAGTAGCGTGTTTGTAGACACGTTACATGTGGTAGTGTCGATTAAATAGGTGCTACCACAAGTAGCGTGTTGAGAATAATCCCCATTAAATTCAGACTAAACGGTCTGAACCCTAATCCTTCCCCAGTTCCCCCTTCTTCCTCCCAAGTCGTTTCTCTCCAGCTCTCCCTATTCCTTCGACCCGTCCCTTCGTCCAGCTTCCTCCGGCATCCCAGCCGTCTCCCTCCTTCCTTGGCCTTCCCTCCCTCCGTCCTTTAACTTCCCCCCGTCCGCCGGTCCAGTGAAACTCGTGCATTCCCCCGACATGCCGTCGGTCATCTGCTCCCTGTTCGACCCTCCGACGTGTCGTTCCCCAGCCTCCACGCCGTGCCCCCGAATTAATGCCCACCGCACCACCACGATGTCGTGCCCCAACCTCCACGCCGTGTCCCTCCGACGAAGGTATGTGATTCTTTTTTTATATATATATATATAAATATGATGGATAATATTTGTGCTTCTGGTCCAACCGACACCTTGAACAAATCTGCCAATATCACGCAGATGGAAAACATCGTGTTTTTGACTAAACTGGGCAACTTGCATGCTACCAAGTTGTTTATGTGACCGAGTAATGGTATTTTGGACAATGTCAGACCATACCTTCGACTCCTCAATGGGAACCATTTCTTCATGTCAACGTTTGAATAAGTACGTATTGAATCTCAAATAAGTTAGTTTGACTAACTTAGTCAAAGGTAATGCCCTTGCGCCTTTCAAAACTCCGTTAAACACTTCACCCAAATTCGTTGTCATGTTTCCATATCGAGATCTTCCATCGTACGTTAATGCCCTCAAGGGGTATGTTGGATATCCAATCGATGTAATTTCCATCATGGAGAGTTAGTAGATTAGCATACCAAACATCAAACTTACGCCTATCAGGGGTACTTGCCATTATGTATAGATGCTTTTCAGGATAACACTTTTGGAGGTGTGATTGAAATTACTTCCTAAATGGCGTACACAAAATCGATGTGTTCCAATATCATATTGAGCATATACACTCTCTACCGCGTTAATTATTGCCCTGTGACGATCAGACATTAGACAGACATATCGATCCTTGGTGACGTTATCTCGTAGATGCTGTAAAAACCAGTTCCAACTCTCATTTGTCTCTCCATCTGCAATACCAAATGCCAAAGGATAGATGCCATTGTTAGAATCATACGATACAGCTACATCACTTTTCCATTGTATTTTCCATACGAATGTGTCACATGTATACTTATAAAAGTCCGAAAATGGATAAATCCTTCAATAGCTGGCCCAAAGGACCAAAACATCATTCTAAAGGTCGCTACTTCAGTTTCAACATTTACACTTTGGGGCATGAAATAATAAACTGTCATAGGGATATATACTGCCATAGTTGACAGTAGCCTAGGGATGTTTACAAAGGCATCTTCGTGTGTTCCGTATAATGACTCTAGCACTACTTGTTTGGAGGATCATGTCTTTCAATATGAAATCTTCGAACCAAACACATTCTCAACCATTGACTGGATTACTTAAATTTTCAGACATGTGTCAGCTAAAACTGAATTTCTAATCAAAGACGCTATAAACTTACAATCGATGTTTTAGTGTCGTTCAATGAGAACTTCATTAGCACATGTATGTGGAGAATGCAGTTCAGAAATTCTCTACAATCCAGTGTGCTTAAAAAAACTTCATCTCAATGACCACGAACAATTTGTAGGATCAACTTTACATTTAAAGGCAATTGATTTTGGATTGAATCACTCAACAATACAAAACTTAGAATTTTCTATGAGTCATTTCCTCGCAGCAGCAGCAGCTAACTCGTCCTTACTATTAAACTTCATGTTTGTATTTAGAAAACCTTCATTTGGCGGTTCATCAACATCCATATACCACTCATCCCTTGATTGAAAGTTCTCAATCCAGTTACTATCAACCCAATTCTCAGTAGTAGGTTGCATCATTTACACGTCGTGTGAGCTACTTCCACCATGGACACCTCCATGTACATTCTTAGAATTCTCGCCAACCTCAAACACCTCTTGGTTGTCTTCATCAATGTGGCCTGTAAAATGCTCAATATATGGATCTTATTCATTAATCACAGGGTCATCTGAGAGTGCATCAACGTCGACATCGGTATATGAGAGATCATTGGTGTGACCATGCAAAATATTCACTGTCTCATGACTATCATATCTATTTTGAATCACATTGCGTCATTTAGTCACACTAAACACAATAAATCGACTAGCAAAACTCAATTGTAAAGCGAAAGACAATGAACTTTGTGATCGGATCCTTACAAACTTGCAAAGTCCATCAGTATCTGTAAATTTATATGAAATGTTTATGTACATGACTTCAACAACCGTCCAACCACACTTCATACATATACTTTCCTTTAGTCTACAAATAGAGATCTTCAAGGTAGTTGTGGTAATACTGGAGGTACTACCCACATAAACCTCACTACCATTCCGAGACACTATTTCACCGTCATACAAACAAAATATACCAATCTCCCTCATGCTTGATCCTAAAGAATTAGTATTATAAAAGTTCTTATCAGATATGCGTATCTTTTAGTTAACAGAATATTTAAGTAAACATAAATGTTACCAATTTATTAAAAATTATTATTATACAATACACAAAAATAAATAACATACCTTAAAATAAGTTTACTGAAGATTTGGATTATGAACAAACGAGGAAAATGGAGGGCAAGAGCTGAGCTGATTTCAACGAGGGAGGGGGAACAAGGAGTTGATTTTAAAGAGCAGAAAGGAGCATAATAATTGAAAATGTTGTGGCTACTTCCCAAATAATTGGGTGCATGGCCAAACACTCGACTTGTGGTAGCGCTTATTAGAATATGCGCTATCGGGAGTAGCGCCTATTGAGCCCCAAACGATTCAAACGCGCTACAAGTTCAGTTCAAACGATTGGAGCTCCAATTGAGCCCTAATCGGGGGTCTTATGCTCTAGGTTCGAACCCAGACCAGGTCTCCAGGGTTGGGTGACCTGGTCTAGGTTCAGACCCTATCTAGGGGACCCTTGGTGTGGCTCGAATCGAGTATTAGTGTATGTTTGTAGGGTTTAGTTGTATCTTTTAGAAAATTATTTGGTTAATTTTGTAAATATAAAAAATATTTACCGGATTTTTTGAACAGAAAAGTAAGGGAGGTACCAATTAGCATAATTTTCAAACATGTTGGATCAAAAACAATTGTTTGGGTTGGAAAACCATTTTTGTTAAACATGTTGCACAATTTTCGGAATTTTCCGTTAAATATTTTGTCGGATTTTAATCTCTTCTCTAATATATATTTATTTAAATTAATATACTTAAAAAAATTATATTTTCTTTTTGAAATATAGTGTACATATATTGAAAATGTATGATACCATATATTTATAGAATGCTTTTTAACTCAATATTTGTTGAACCAACAATTTTTTTTTAGAAAGAAAAAAAAACTGTCGCATGTGAGGGTGAAAAAAGTTAGAATTCCATGGAAGGGGCCACATAGGGGAGCATTTTAACATAACGGTCCTAATTCGTCCCCAATTTCATATTTAAAAAAAGTTCTTTACATCATTTTTATATGAAATAAACAGATTTATAAGTAATAAAAGGAAATAAATATGCGTATAATTATAATATAATATTATTTAATTATATAGTATTTTAAAATATTAGAGATAGTAACCTCTAAAACTTGAAAATTGATTTTAAAATTAATTACTGTTTTGTCATGTGTTATTAGTTATTACTTTTAACCAAGTAAAAGCTTTTTTTTTCAGATATTTATTAACTCCCGCAGAATATTGTAAAAAGTATATTTTTTATATTTAAAATTCAAATATTGTCATTCTATAAGAGAATGATTTGTTGAACAATATAAAATAAAAATTAATAATCGGTTAGTTGCATATGCTAAATGTATAAAAATCACATTTTCTGTTTTTAATTGATAGAATATCGATTAGAAATATATTATATTATATACAATTTAAAACGCCCTTTATATATTTTATTTTGGAAAATTAATCCTTTTGAAAAGGGTTAGATTTTGCGGTTATAAAATTAAAAAAATTAGAAAATTATAATACATTAATGCTACAATTATTAAAATAGTAATTACATTATGAATGTGTTTTTTCATTAATGCTAAAACAATTTAAGATTTTAAATTAGTTTTAGATACTTCGAGTTGACGTTCTAAAATTGCACAGATTTATTTTACGGTGGTGGTTATAGGTTTTTTATCTAACTAAAGTTAGAATTGTATTACATAATATATATATATATATAAAGTAGAAATAAATAAGTAAAAAGGTAAATATAAAATTTTGAAGGACTAATTTCAAAATAATTATAATTTTTAGGTTTAAAATTAGGAAAATTCTATTTGCATTACTTTATGAACATCAGTTTTGCTGAAATACTAAAAATAATTTTAAATAGAGTTTCTAAATAAAGACCATAATTTTCTTTTCAATTTTGACTTATATTTGGAAACTAATCATCAAAATGACCCCTGTATTTTTGTATTTACAAACTATACTCGTGAACGGAGTTCGCAGATACAATCTAGGATGGTGAAGAACTCATGTTTCTGGTAAGAATTAAAGATTTTACATCCTACTTGTAGAGTAGATAATGAGTTTACCACTATACTACTAATTTTTTTTTTTTTTTTTTTTAAATAAATTTCAAATATAACTATTACAGCAACTTTTGAATTATTATATTAATTATCACATGTTCATTTATTGATGTTTCTTAGTAAGTAACTTATGTCCAACTTCGTTTGTTTAATTATATATCTATTATATTATTTTTTTTGAAATGGTTGAAAATACGTAATGTTCTAAATTTAGTATTTATAGGTTACCGAAAATCCAAAATACTCATTCTAAAGAAATCAGGAAAACTATATAGATGATTAAATTAAAACACTAATGACACATACATTGTTGTGTTTTGATTTTTACATTAATCATAAAATTTGATCAAAGTAATATTGCTAATTTTTTACAATTGTAACTTTGACCGAAGCTTATTGTTGATGGAAAAATCGAAACTTAACATTGTATGTCTCGTTAGAGCTCTAATTTAATTATCTACTTACTATATAGTTTTTAAATGGTTGAACTAAAGTTTATTACCAAAGAACATCAATAAATACACACTAGAGAACTGACCCGTGTTTTACGTATAGTATAAAAATTGTTTGTTGTGATTATATAAATTTAGTTTAATATAAATTTTAAATGATTATATGAATAAGCAAAAATAAATCAAATTACATTTTAATTTATTATTATATTGATAAGACTAACTCAACTCACAAAATGAAAGTGTTTTTGTTATTAATATTATTCAACTTATTTTTTAAGTTTCATAACATTTTTTATTTATGATATATTCTTACATATATGTAGGTCTGGGCAAAAATAACCGGTTTGGCCGAACCGTATCTGAACCGTACCGGTTTCAAACCGGTTCGGCTGAACCGGTTCACAAAACAAACGTTTTTTTTGAAAAAAATATGGAGCGGTTCAGAATAGGTACAGAAAACCGGTTCAAAATCGGTTAACCGAACCTTTTTTTGTACCGGTTTAAAACTTAAAATACTACTAAATACTAACCAGACCAGACCACTTTCAAACCAGACCAGACAAAACCGTTTTTTTTTCACTTTCGGACCAGAACTAATTGGACATTTAACTTCTTCAGTCGGTCGAAATGAGAATCATACACATTCTCATTCAACCTAATTGGCGTTCAACCTCGCCTCCATCCTCTCGCCTCGCCTCCAGTCTCTCCGCCTCAGCACCTCCAGTCTTCTTCGTCCAGGTTCGTCTTCTTCGTCCAGGTTCGTCTTCTTCGTCGTTGAAAACCCTAAGTCTTAATTCTTTGACAATGTGACTCGTGAATCCACCACGAGTCTTCCCAGTGAAGCACCCAAAGAGATCAAACTCCTCTTCCTTTTTATAACTAGAGGAGGTGAAGAATCTGTTGTCTTTGGATTTGGCAACAGAGGAAGAGGAAGAATAAACAATTAAGTCACGCATGGATAGAGTTGTTAATTGGAAAATGCAGATTTGCATTCAATTGTTAATTGGATAGAGTCTGATTAAGTGATTAGTTGCTGTCTTGCTAGTGGCTAGTGCTAGATTGCTCTAATTTGGTTCAATTTGGCATTCAATTGACAAAGATAACTATATTTCATACGCGAAAAGGATATAATAGTTAACTGACAAAGATAATTCTTCAAAATGCATTTTTCCGTATTTTTTTTAATAACGAGGACAAGACTTAGTCAAGAAAAACTGGGCTCGTGAAAATTCTTTTTCTTTTGTTTTCCTTGTTTCATCTGTAATCAATTTGTTTGTTTTTTCTTCTGTATTCCTTATTATCAACGAACCTATGTATCTCATGACGTATCAGTAGAAGGTCTAGAGCTGTGAAAACATGCATATTTGTTATTACTAATCATCATAATCAGCTAAATGCATATTGAATTATGAATATACTGTGTGGTTCCTCCCTTTATGCTATCAGTTAATATAGTTTTCAATTGATGACTGCATGCTGATTGGTTATTATCTTTTGTGTAGTGCTCAAGCGGGTCCTATAACATGTGGAAAGCCAATTCTAAGATCAAACACTACGTCTCTCTGTGTGGCCTACTTCCAGAAATCTCTAAAGGATGTGACAAGAGCATTGAGGAAAGCAGGGCTTAACGTATCTTCATCTAGTAAACTTGCCCCTAGGTTCTACATCATTGTGTCACAGTTCGTACATCAAATTCATGCAAATAGAAGAGCTGCTGCAGAGAGAGCTATTTAGAAGAGCTGCTGCAAATAGAAGAGCTGTTGTTTAGGTGAAAGTCAGAGGTGCATTTGCCTGTCAATATTGAGGAGTTGTTGATAAATGATCTTTACCATGTTTGAGATTCACATATAAGAAGAGAAGGTTCAAGGCACAAGTTCGGTCTGCAGTAACTAGGCTTGTTCATGAACCGGTTCGACCCCGAACCGGTTCTGAACTGAACTGGTCTGGTTTGAAAAAAACCAGTACATTTTTCTGTTTCTAAAAAAACTGGTCTGGTTTAAGGAAAAAAGAACTGGTCTGGTTCGAACCGATTCAGAACCGGTTCGAACTGTTCTGGTCTGTTTTTTTTATATCAATTTTGGTTCGGAAATATTCCGGTTCAAATCGAACCTAAACCGGATGAAAATTCTGTCCAACACACTGAACTGTCTGAAAAAATACTGAACCAACTGAAAAACACTGAACCGGCTGAAAAAACACTGAACCGACTGAAAAATACATTGAACCGACTGAAAAACACATTGAACCGATTGAAAATCTGTTCCACAACCGACTAAAATCTTGTCCAACATCAACATACGAGAGTCCAATATATCTCTAGGTTTGGTTTATTGAAAACATATCTAGGTTTGGTTTAATTTCAGACCGGTTTAGTTAATTTTGCTTCAAACCGGTTCTAAAATTATATAGGTTTAAAGTGGTTTGATTGAAATTTAAGTATAAACCAGTATCAAAAACGAGTCGAGTCGAACCGGTTCGAACTGGATTTTTGGTACTATTTCGAACTGTTCTATTTGAAGGCAAAAAACACTGGTCTGGTTTTGGAACTAGTTCGGCCGAACCGGTTCGAACCAAACCAGTTCCAGACCAGACCAGTTCGCCCGAACCGGTTTATTTGGCCAAGCCTAGCAGTAACACATAGTAAAAGTAGAGTTAATTTTGTCTCGACTCAGCACTGGAGTTAATCCATGTTGGATTTACGTTTGTAATTTGTATTGTAATCTCAGTTGGATGCAATTGAAACCTCTTTTTCTTTTTTTTTGGTATGAACAGGTTTGGCCGAACCGGTTCTGAACCGGTTCAGAACAGGTACGGTAAATCGGCCAAAATCTGGAGCGACCAAAAACTGGAGCGGTAAACCGTACCGGTTTTAAAATGTGGTAAAGGTTCGGTTCTGAACCGGTTCGGCCCCGAACCGGTTCATGCCCAGCCCTACATATATGCATACATGTTAAATTAATTAAGTAATTCAACAATAAAAAATGTCATTTATAAACACTTTATTTCATATTAGTTGATTGTTTTTTATTTTTAATTTATTTGTTTCTTTATTAAAAATATGTATAGGCTATATACACAAACATGACTTAATAAATTAGATATACATATACACTATTTTTTACATCTATAAAAGTTTACTTCATATATAATCATAATTGGTACACAACAATAATAAATAATTATTTTACAAATTTTTATGAAAATTATCATTTTAATTCAATTTTATAATTATAAATATACAAATGAAAATTTAACATGTGTATTTATATACTTAATTTATAAAATATAATATTATTGTATTATAAATTTCTTCGTGGAAATCTTTCTGTAACAAACAATTATTGTGTACACATTTAGTGATGTCAAATGTGATGATAAAAATGATCAAGTTATATTTGTTTATTTTTTTTACTATATATATATATATATACTAGAAATTATGCAATATTAAATTCAAACATTTTAATACTGATATCCTGATTGCAATCTATGTATTTTATTTTTGTTATTTTGATTATTTATTAACTTGATTATTATTTTATAAAACTAATTTTTAATATTTGATTTCTTTATTTATTTTTTCTGTTTTAAATTTAGAAATCAAATAAATAGTTGTATATTTTAATTCTTGGCAAAAATATATACTTATTACTATTTATTTGGTTATTTTTTTTTTAATTACCTTAGTTACTATTATTTTTTTTCATTCTAAATGTTATATACTTTCAACACTTAGTTTATTTATTTTATTTTCTATTTTTAAGTTAATTAAACTAAACTATATATATGAATTAGTTGTATTGATTTAAATATATATTAAATACAATTTATATATCATAAGTCTTGTTTATTATTTATTTAGTTAAATGTTTTTTTGCAAATTGAAAAAAGAAGTTATATTTTCATTCTTATTTTTTTTATATCCCTCTAAATTGTTGTGTAATGTTCCAAATCAAATTTGGTAGGAGCAAAGTTTGTAATTAACTATTATTTGGAAATAAAGTTTAATTTGATATACTTATAAATGAAAATGCGCTTAAAACAGGTTGAGAATATAAAATTCAAAGACGACCTTCATTCTGTCCAAAATAAGTCGTCCAATGGTTTATCATTTATCAACTAATTGAGAAAATGGACACCAACTTACCAAAAGACAAATATATATCATCCACTCCTTTAATGTATCGTCTTTTCTGCCTTTTCTTTTACAACATTACTTTTGCAATTTAAAAAGACTATATCATCCACTACTTTAAAGTCTTGTGTTTTTCGTTTCGAATCAGCAAGCATTATGATTGAAACGTCTATTAATTTTTTTTTTTTTTTTTTATAGAAATCGTCTCTTAAAGTTAAGAGTGCAATACATGCTTAGTATAAGTTTACAAATCATCCTAATCTAAACTATTCTAGAAAATCTCGTCTTTCAATTGCAGCTGTTTTTTTTTTGGCCACTCAATTGCAGCTGTTAAATTGGCCTTTTAAGTAAGTGTGTTGGGTGCATATAATTCCAAGATATTAAATTATGGTAATTATTGTATTAGACTTACACAACATGAATACGCATGATAAATTTATCGTGTCATGTTTCTTAATATTGAAAGAGTTAAATCGTACGTCTTAATCAACTGTCTCATAAATTCGAATTTATGAATGAAAGTATTCAAGTATATTCTTAAATATCTAAATATTCTCCCTTAAACTGATATTTATAAATATCAGGTTACACTGAGGCTTACTGTTAGACCTCAACCTTTTAAGGAGAGTATTTATATTAGGTGTGTCCCCCCATGTTTTGAATTTGCGTGCTCTCATACCATGTGAGACCAAAGTCATATGCTTTAACCAACCGTCTCATAAGTCCAAATTTGTGAGTGGAAATATACAGTATACTCTTAAGTATCTTAACAAATACGAACACGACACGAAATGTTTAGTGCGTATTCAGTCGTGTTATCGTGTTGTATTAAGTTAGTTTTTAGTATATTTACATATATGTGAAACTCATAAGAATGTATCAAAACAATGAACTAATCATAATAAAAATTATGAATTCAAACATCAAATTTCACGAGATCTAACTATAGAACTAACAAATTCTAAAACTTAAATAATTAAATTGAGTTTTGAAAATTATTAAACGAAACTGTTAAAAAAATACAAAAAAATCAGACTTAACAATCTAATTTTATTGTGTTATCGTGCGTATCATGTTCTGCTACTTAAACACACAAATATGATACACAAATTACCTCATGTTTATCGTTTAATCATAAGTTTCCACGAACACGATTTGTTTCGTAAATATTTGCATCCTAGGAAATTATTAGCCATAATATAGTACAATCACTATTATTTTCTAAGCAATAGTGTATTACACGGTGTAATACACTATTTTCTGAGTACGTGTAAGTCTCTGCAGCTGACTCGTATTTACTTATCATATTGATTATGAAACCCTAATTGTTGATTCCAATTGATACACAATTGAATTGCTGTTCCTCAATCTATAAAAGATTGGTTTTAGAATTGAACTAGAACCAGAGTTGTTTTGGAAAAAAAGGTTCCTAATAGGGTACCTGGAACCGTTTGTACAAACAAGTTCCGGGTAGCTTTCGGTTCCAAAATTAAACAGGTATGTTCCGGTTTCAAATTTAAATACCCTGTTACATACTGGTAGGTTCCGAGAACGTAACCCCTAAATTTAGAGGGTACTCTAAACCACTCACCCCTAGTTAGACCCATCAACATGTGTAATAACGTTTTTTTTCACAGTCGTGTTGTTCTTTCATGTGGGCATGGTCATTTAGTGGCAAGAGGTGCAATCACCTTTAGCGCCACCCAGGAATCAAATTTTAGAGTCATCATCAAACCATATATATATATATAATTTGTCTCCCTCCGCTAGGTCACCGGAGAGGGAATCGTCGGGCATCCATTTGCGTATTGTCACAACAATTTTTGCTGGGGTTCGTCGTAATCGACTGCGCGGAAGAGGGAAAGGGGGAAATCACTTTCAATTGAGGGGAGTGGAGAGGGAGAGTATAATATTGAGGGGAGATGGAGCGGAAAACCTAGGTGAAGGACGCGACTGACGATAAGGATGGCACCGTGGAATCTGGCAACGGGGAACCTGTTTGAGACGGAAGCCAAGCCCTAACCAAGCCAACCTGTACTCCTGACTCGGACAAGCCCTAATCAGCACCACCAACCGAGTCGGTCGCCGCATATTCCCAAACAGGGAATCAAAGGGAGGTAATCCTATCTCAGTAGTATAGTCTTGGTAGTTTTTACTTTCAATTCGTAGTGATTTAGCGATGGATCGTCTTTCCCGAGCATATGAGCCTAGAATAGGTGATGATAGAGCAATATTGGGGAAGTTTGTTGACATACCGGAGACTGTGGACATACCAGCTGGAAACCTGTGTGTGGGAAGAGTAATATGTGACAAACATGTGAAAGCAATGATAGTCCATAGTGTGTTGCAGCAAGCATGTGGCAGGTATGCAGGGGTTCGGTTTCAGGAGATGTCTGGGGAGGTAATCCTGTTTGAGTTTGAGAAGGCTGAGGAGCTACGGGATGCATTCGACTGGTGTCCATGGGCAGTGCAAGGCAATTGTCTGTATTTAAAGAGATGGCAACAAGGAATGCGAATATCGGATGTGCAATTTCATATGGTGCAGTTCTGGGTCCAAATACATGGCATAGAAGTGGACACATTCAGCAAGAAAAACTCGGAGGCAATAGGAGCAAGCTTGGGCATAGTCATGGAGGTGGATGACATCATGGGACCAATGGGACTGGACAGAGACTTCATTCGAATCAAAGTGGAGATAGACATCACTAAGCCTCTCCAAGCGGGGTTTTGGTATACTAGAAGAAATGGGGAAATAGGCAGGGCTTCAGTCAAGTACGAGCGTCTCCCTGAATTCTTCTTTGGATGCGGTAGGGTAGGTCATACGGAGAGGGTCTGCACCACATAGATCACGGTGTCAGAGGAGGAACAGGGTGACCCAATGTACGGTCCATGGATACGGGCGGATCGCCCTAAAAGGAGAAGAGAGCAGTGCAAATTTGTGGGGAAAAGCCTGGGCACTCATGTGGGGGGAAGCGAAACGCAGAAGTTGGAAGGACATCATGAGGGAGAGACAAGATCGTGAGGGATCCAAAACACCACCCTCTGCGAAACCTGAAGAGTATAGAGGGCAACAAGGGGAGGGAGGAGGCAAAGAGGGGTCAAAGGCGAAGGGGAAAATTGGGGAAGGTACAGACTTGGAAAGAGATGGAAAAAGATGTAGGGAGCACTCAAATAGATACAAAGTAATGCATGAGATGGGAGAAGCGGTTAGGAGGGAGAAATACGACTGGAGGCCATCAATAACAACCTTTGAAGTGGATAGGCAATACTATCAGGGACGGTATGGGGTTAGGGATACAACATCAACTAATATGAAGAAAAGTAGTCTCCAGATAACAGAAGGGCCAAATCAGGACCAGAAGTGGCCCGGGAGGGGTGATGATCAGGGTATGGGAGAAAATAGGTTCATGGAGATCGGGGCAGTAACAGAAGCAAGGCCAGCACAGGGGTCCTTGAAGGATATTGTAATAGAGTTAGAGCTTCACGAGGTGAGGGTGCAGGAGTGGAACTATATTGTTGAACCACCCAACTCACCTGCGACGAGTGTCGAAGGGGCGACCCTGCCCATAGGCCTCAGTCCTTTGATACAGAAAATCAATCTGAAGAGGAAATACGAAAAGGAATATGAGGCTGAGAAGGAGGAAGGGAGAACATATGGTATAGAAGCACAAAGGGATGAAGGAGGAGATCGGCGGGGGGAAGAGCATGTTGAGAGGGAGAGGAAGGGGCAGAAGGGGAAGGCAATCTGGGAGCACAGTTCGTAGGAAGATAATCTCGGTGAGGAACAAGGTAATAAAGATGGGTTCTGGTAGCTATCCCGAGACAGCTACCCAATCTCAATGAACTACCTGGTGTGGAATTGTCGAGGGTTGAGGTCGACCCTGACAATTCCGTACTTCGCCGATCTCACGAGAAGGAATAAACCGGAGATAATTTTCTTAACAGAAACCAAGAACTCGGAGGTATACTGTGAAACGGTAAGGAGGAAACTGAAGATGAACAACGGGGAGTATGTAAATCCAATAGGAATATCAGGTGGACTGGCGCTGTGGTGAACAAGGGAGATGAATATAGTAATTCACGTAAAAATAGAGTACATGATGGATACAACAATAACAATAGCCGATGGAGGATGAGCTACACATATTACCTGGATATATCGGAGTACGAGTTGGGGAGACAGACTACGCTTATGGGATATTCTACGACATATAGCCCAAACTAGGAGAGGCCCCTGGATGTGCGTCGAGGACTTCAATGAAATCACGATGGAGGGCGAAAAACAAGGGGGCAGACCGAAACAAGCACGTAAGATGGATGCCTTTAACGAGATGATGAGGGACACGAGACTAGCCGACATGGGATACAAGGGTTGTCAGTTCATGTGGTGCAATAACAGGGAAGGCGAATACCGAATCCAGGAGCGCCTAGACAGGGCAATAGTGAACCCGGACTGGTATAGCAACAGAGGGAAATGCCCGGACTGAGCATTTCCCTCATGAAAGCAACAGAGGGAAATGCCCGGGCACTCAAAGGCACGATCGAAAGGTATAGCAAGACATCTGGGCAAAAGATCAATTTGGATAAATCATGCATTCAATTCGGCAAAGTTGTGAGGGAAGATACGAAGTGAAAGGTGGCGGTCTTGGGCATTGAGGCCGTACCAGATGCGAGGAAGTATTTGGGCCTCCCGACGAATTGGGGTAAGTCGAAAAGGGAAGCGATGAGGTATTTAAAGGAAAGGGTTATGAAGAAGATCCATGGGTGGAAGACAATGTTCCTAAACAATGTCCGGAAGGAGGTTCTTATTAAGGCGGTAATAATTGCGATCCCCACGTATGTTATGTCATTGTTTAAATTGCCTAAAACTTGGTGTGCAGAAATAGCGAGCATGGTGACTCGGTTTTGGTGTAATGGAAGAGATGAGAAGCGGAAATTCCATTGGGTCCGATGGAGTAGGCTTACCCAACCAAAAGACATGGGCGGAATGGGATTCCGGGACATGACAGACTTCAATACAGCAATGTTGACCAAGACGGCATGGCGTTTGCAAAATGATAGTGAGTCGATGTGGGCGAGAGTCCTTAAGGGTCTCTATTACCCTCGAGGATACCTGATGGAGGCTACGGTCGGGGCCCGGTCATCGTGGGCATGGTCCAGTATCATCACGGGCCGAGACATAGTCAAAAAGGAAGGTGTGTGACAGGTAGGCATGGGAGATTGAATACGAGCATTGCATGACGCATGGGTGCCTGGAATGCCGAACAACCACATCGGCGATGGGCCAAGGGAGAATGAGTGTGGATGTGTTCGGGTCAGTCAACTAATTGACAGGGGCCGAAACAAATAGGACCTGACCGAGATTCAGCACAACATCACGGAAAGGGAAGCGCAAGCTATACAAGCGATCCATATTAGCACAGTACCGAATCAGGCCCAGCTGGTCTGGCCAACATCAGTGGATGGAGTGGCCAGACCGTGTCTGGTGTATCGTCGAATAAGGGAACTAAGACAACAATCGGATGCCCAGGCAACCGCGGGATTGACGAGACCGACGGGGAGGAAGTGGCATGACCTATGGCAAAGTGACACTATACCTAAGGTAAAACATTTTCTATGGAGGGCCTTACATAATGCATTGCCTGTGAAAACCGAACTAGTTAGGCGTGAGATTCAATTAAACCCAACATGTAGTTTCTGTGAGGAATTAGAGTCTGTAAATCATGCGGTGTTGGAGTGTGAATGGACTAGGCGGGTCTGGTTTGGGGCCATGGGGCTTAGGTTGGATGTGGAGGGGAGGTCCGAATGGAATGGTTGGTTACAGCTTATGCAGGAACTGGTCACGTCAGGTGGGGACGTGGGGAGGAAGCGTAAAATCCTAGGGGATACCATCGTCTGGGAGGTGTAGAAGGAGAGGTGTCGGGCTGTACACGAGGAGGACAAATTGAAACCGGAGCCAACAATTCGAGCAGCCAAAGCCTTGGCCGATGAAACATGGCGGGTGCTGGTTAGTGCAGAGGCAAGCCAAAATCGGTCACGGGGTATGCAGGAACAGGTTTGTCGAAGGCCGAGCCAAGGCATAGTGAAACTAAATTGTGACGTGGGACCAAACCACACACAAAGGCGGCATGGGGGTTGTGGCGCGGGACTGGACGAGCTCGATTACTGCAGGTCGGAATACGATGTGTATCGGCACGAGCGCAAAGACACTCGAAGTGAAGGCGATCCTCCAAGCAACATAATTGGCAATCCAACATGCATGGGCCGAGGTAACCATTGAATCAGATGCATAACATGTCATCAACCTTTTACAAGGAGGGAATTCTGGGAAGGATTGGGAACTACAGAATGTTCTAACGGATATCATCGAGTTGGCCAAACACATTCCTCGAGTCCATTGGCAATTTGTAAGACGAACGGCGAACAGGTGCGCCAACTGGGTAGCGACGGAATCAAAACGGGGCTCATGTCCAAGAGATTGGATGACAAGAAACCCTAGTTCATTATTATCTTTATGTGTAACGGATATTCAGAACTCGTATTATGATTAATTGAAGTGACTTCTTGGCAAAAAAAAAAAGAATCAAATTTTAAGGTTAAATTCGGTCTCAAACCTATATTATTTTAATACGTGAACTTATCAATATTTTTTAAAAAAATACCTTTAATGCATATATTGTTAATATAATATTATACTATTTTAAGAAAGCATGACTCTAATGCAAACCGGAAAGAGTATGAAAATGAATCCGAATAATCAATATTTTGTGTAATTGTTCTAATGTGTTTAGGATTACATAGTTTTTCAATGTAATATTTTAATGTATTTATAGTTGTACTAATATGTTTAGACTCATAATTTTTTTTTACCTTAATGTTTTAATTTGTTTGTAATTGTACATTTTATTCAACAATTGTTAAGTGGTAATGTGCTATGTACATGTCAACTGTTTCCTCTTTTTTTTTAAAAAAAATAAAAAAATAATACAATGATGAGATAACATTGTCAAAGTTCCAATTAAGAAGATTGGTTTGTGCAACAAACCACTCATTTCGTAAATATATTTGAGTTTCCTAAATCAATGAACATGCTTGCAATGCATAATCACACATGTGTTGGTCAGTTGATTTCAAATATTTTTGTTAGTGGCTATAACATACAATAAATAGAGAAACAATAAAATTGAAGGAGATGAAAACCGGGCTTGTACTCTAAATTTTCAAATGCACCTTTAATATAAGGGAAAAGTATGAAAAAGATGTAACATGTTTTCCCAAAGTGGTGAATGCGGCCCAATGTTTGTTTTTGATGGAATATGTTTGTTGGTGTAGGTTTTTGATGAATTCCGTCAAATTATGTTTGTGTCCGTCAAAAAAGTCTGTTAGTTGCCTCCATTCATGGCACGTGAGTTTCTGTCCGTTTGAAAAGACCAAAATGTCCCTTAGTACTTCACCTATTCTAACAACCTTCTCCTTCGTTGAACCAATCTGTTTCTTCTCCAACATTCTCCTCCAAGGTGGCGTCCGTAGCAGCGTAGCTTCCCGATTTCGTCGGCCATTCATTGTTGTATCTCCAAGCTGGTCGTCGAGGAAGAATGGGACCGTAGTACTCAGGCAGCAGTACACCCAGCTCGAACTCGAAGTCGGCCGTAGAGTACCCGAGTTGGCATTGCTACTGTGGTTTCACGACACATGCTAAACCCGCATCGACATGGAAGAATTTCAGTCGCATGTTCTATGGGTGTCCCAATTACAAGGTTTGTTTGCCGATTCGTTTTATTTGGAAGCTTAATTTTGAATCTGTCATCTTGAAAATCAGTCATTTTCGAAGCCCTAATTTGGTGTATTTATGTTGAAGAACCACAGTTGTAGCTATTTTGAGTGGTGTTATCCGCAAATGTGCATATACGGAAGGAGGGCCGTGAACAAATTTCGAGATATGCATGTGAAGATTGAAAGCGAAGTGGTTCTTGTACGAAGGAGGGAGAAGATGTTGATTACTGCTGTTGGTGTTCTTGCGGTACTGCTGTTTGGTGTTAGCCTAAAACTGGTCATTGGGTGAACGTGTTTTAGTAGTTGTATTTTAAAGACTAACGTTTGTGGGTCGAGGTGTTTTAAATTAACTATGTTTATGTTGTCTAAAGACCAGATGACCTATGTTTTGTAATTGTTGGTATTTGAAGAAACAAGTTTGTCCACTTGTTGAGAATATATGTACTATGTTTGGATTGACAGGACAAAAATTGATCGACTAAATCCAAAAGAAACACACCTGCAATTAAATACCTGTCCCACAACACATGCACATTCCAGACAACTTCAATAGAACCAAGTACTTCCAGTATGCATATAACATACACAATCCAGACAACCAAGTACATCAACAAAACCAACCTAAACAATACCAAGTTCATCCTAAACATCAAATGAAACCTACTAATGTTCACAAAACTAAAGTTAACGCCTCAAATTGACAGCATAACCAACAGTATGCGTCATTCCAAAATGGCATCCAAAATAAGTCATACTATGTTAGGTCTTGAAATCACGGAATGTCTTCATTGAGTCGAATATTTTGTGTAGTTGCTTGACTTGAAACGAGGGGAACTCCTCAGCGGCATTGTCTACTTCTTAGGAATAGTCTTATTCTTCGGTGTGATGGTCTGCAACAGCATATCAACAGGCACGAGAGCTCGACAATCAGAAAGTTGTGGTGCACTTGAACTTACTCGGACACGTTCAGGCGATTCCAGGTTTACCACCTTTTCCGGAGCATTTTCAGCCTACTACAGTACAAAAGTTAGATTTCCTAACCTGTCAATGTGATAAGTGGGCAGTTAGATTTACAAACCGGAGTTTTTCTTCTCGTCGGCAGTTTTGCCCTTCGGCTTTTTGGAATCCTCTTGGTTGGTTGCTTCGGTACCTTGGGTCCTTCTTCGGCTTCCTTTGACACTTCTTGAGGTATGTTGGGAACGTCTTCACGTACTTCGTCCTGCAAACGTGTAAAATATTAGTGAACAGTTAAACAATGTTTTAACACGTCTTAAGGAAATATGTGTTCTTACCATCTGAGGTTGGGAATCTGGAACAGACTCAGGAATGTCCGACTCTTCACCCACATCATTACTCTCTTCCTCAATCGGGCATGTCTTGTTCTTCGATTTAGCTCTACTCGGTCCATCTTGTGAAACCCTAGGCCGTGTGACCCTTTTGGTGGGTGGTTGTGCTGCGTCAACACCAGGCTGAGACTGTGGTTACCTTCTAAGTCGCTGCGACCGCTGCGACCGACCCGATTGCTGTGTAGGTTGCGACTGCTGGGTCGGCTGTGTTGGCTGCGACTGCTGGGTCGGCTGTGTTGGCTGTGTAGGCTGGGTTTGCTGGGTAGGCTGGGTAGGCTGTGATGGTGCACTTCTCTGCGATTGTCCGGGTGTTTGGCCTCTCTTGTTGCAAGCCCTCTTGTTATGACCAGTTTGTCGACAGAGGGAGCAAAACTGTGGGAGACCATGCTTCGTCAATTTAGTTCCTGTTTTGTTTACCGTCTCAGTTGGAGCTCTCGTCCGTTTCTTCTTGGGCCTGCCTCCTTATTTACGGACCACTGGAGGATCAATGGGTAACGAATCCTGCCTAATCCAATCGTCAACCCCCAGAATTGGATGTATGACTGGACCATAGATTCGTTGCATAGTCTCCTTGTGGTACACCGTGTCCACAAAATTCTGCACCTCCAGTCTAGATTTCAACAAGCATGCGGTAGCATGAGCACAAGGGATCCCGGTCAGACTCCATTCAAGACAGCTGCATACTCTGGTGTTGATATCTACTGTGTACTGGTGTTGTGTACCCACGAGCACTTCGTACTCACCCTGACCCGCGTAGAGTACACCCATCCCTCTTGAAGCATCCTTCTTTTTCTTGATCTTTTCGAGAACATTGCTAAACAGCAACCCTTCGTGCTTGCTATCCTCTTCCCTCCTCGTAGTGAAACTATTCATGACGATCCTTCACAAGGTTTCCATAAGGGTTATTGGAGGCTTATCCCGAGCATCCTTAATCTTCGCATTCCAACTCTCTGCGACATTATTGATGTCTAAATCTGTTTTTGAATCTGGATGGAGCTCGTACCTGCACATGTCTTCGTGTCTATCTTGGCCAAGTACTCCCATGCACCCAGATAGTGCTGTTTTAGGTAGTCCATGTGGGCCCTGTGCCTATGCAAATTGTACGAACAAGCCGCAGCCCAAAAACGTGACTTCACTCCAGCGTCGTTGTGTTTGGCAGCCAACATGTTCTGATGAATGTGTCGCGCACAGAAACGATGCTCTGATGCAGGTAGGATCTCCTCTACTGCAGTTATTAAACCCTAGAAAACATGTTTCATCAAAACTTTAGAATTTCAAACATATTACAGCAACTGTTTAAGAATTTCAAACAAAACATATAATATTTTTGAATTATACCAACGTAATACATAAAATATTTAAAAAGTGAAGACGTAATATACCTTTTGCCGATCTGACATGACGATCCAAGGACCACCATCACCAAGGTCTGTCTTGAAGATGTCCAGGAACCACGTCCACGACTCTCTCGTTTCAGCTTCGACCCACGCATAACATAGAGGGAAGACTCTATTGTCAGCATCCCGAGTAACAGCACTTAGCAGTTGCCCCCCATCCAGGCCTTTCAAGTGACACCCATCCAACCCAATGAAGGGTCGACAACCAGCTCTGAACCCTTCCATACATCCATTTAAACAGACGTACATACGTTCAAATCTAGGTCTCAAAGGGTTCGGCACCGGATCAACCTGTATGTATACCGAGCTTCCTGGGTTATGCATCAACACTGTCCCGGCGTAGTCTCTTAGGCGTTCAAACTGCCATAATCTATCGCCACGTAACTTCTCTCTCGCTAATCTTATACCTTCACAGATATTCCATCGTTTCACATCGAAGTTGAATCTTTTTTGAATTTCATTTGCTATGGTCGCACTTCGTACCTTCGGTTCATTCTTAATCAACTCCATGAAGTTCTCGCATATCCACTTACCACCAATCTTCTTGGTGTGGAATGCTCGACCGCATGAATGCTCGTCCACCAACTTGCGTAACTGAAAAGTCACTTGTTGAGGAACACAGACCGCACAACACTTGAAGCCACAGTTGGCCTGTTTGCACCGGAATTCTACTCGTTTGGGACCATTTGATCCCTTCGACTCCATCTCATACCCCTCTTGGATGCTATGTCCAATCATGTAATCCCTAAACGCCTTCGCATCTACGAACTTCATACCAAGTTTCAGCTCGTATTTTTTGGTGGGTTGACCCAACTCCGTATTCACATCTTCATCAATAAATCTTGTCCTATGTCCGCTTGTCACGTCGTCTTCCATGTCTGAAAATGGGGGAGTCCTCAAGGTGCTGCTCGGACAGTCATGCTCCAGATTTAACATGTCCACATCTATGTTCACCCCAATACCTGCCGCGGTATCGCCCCACTCACCTTCCATCACACCAACTACGTCGGGTATATCACCTTCTGCGGGTTTACGTCTTCTTGGTCGCTGCCCATGTGTTTGCGCTCGGTTTGGTGACGTTTCATCATCCTCATCATCATCAGTGTCATCCTCCTCTTCACCCTTTTTGGCTTTCCAATTTGGGTTGGACATGCCCTCGGAGTCGGAAGACATCTCTTCCGAAGCACTACTCTTGACCATGGGTGCCTTCCCTTTCGCTTTCTCGCTCAAACGTTGCTTCCTCAGTTCGGCTATTCTTGTGGATGCCATCCTTCTTCGGTTTGCAATTTGCTTCAACAATGTGTTGTTGCGGAGTTCTTCCAACCACGGATCTTGAAGACATGCTTCCTCATCAAATGGTGGAAGCACATACAAATTGACCTCCCGCACACCTTGTTGTTTCTCCTTGATTAGTGCAATATCGTCATCGCTACATAACACTTCAATGTCCTTTTTCGGATCTCCATTCAGTGGCACGTACGTTATCACATCATCACTCTTCAAACCGTAATACTCAAGTAGAACGGCCACATTTAAGTACCAAAAGCAATTGCCCATCAAGTCCGTCAAGCATACCTTGCCCTTGTAAACACCGTCAACCCAGTTACGATCGTAGTGGATTTGAAGAAACCACTTTCCCTCACTTGAAGTAGACATTCTGCAAACAAACATCAACAATCGGTCATTACTCAAACCAAACACAGCAACATTCGGTAATGTCACAAACAACGCACACATAAACAGCGACCTAATTAAACATATCAGATTTATAAACAATGCTAACGTAACTAATTAACCTTTCAACATCAATCGTTTAATCGTTTTCCTTCGGTTCGTCAACTTTGCCAATGTTAGAAATTTTCATGCAGGACACAAATTGGAGGGTGACTTTCGGCTTTTATACACTTGAAACTGAACATGGGGTAGTTACCTCTGAAGAGTAGCTTCGATTCGCGACGGGATCAACACAAACAGAGCGTCGCGCCGATTCTTCAAGGACAACCGATTCTTCAAATAGAAGAAATTGCAGCACCTCACGCAGCAACGCCTTCACTTGCTGTCTTCAGGCGAGCGTGAACGCAGCAGCAGCAGCTCCGATTACAACGATTGAACGCAGCAGGAGATTCTAGGGTTTGGGGATTTCTCTCTTCGGTTCTTGAAACTGATGGGATGGGCACTTATTCAGTTTTTGAAACTGAAGAGTTGCTAGAGAGGTGATATGTTTTTGGGGAGAGGGACCGGTTCAGTCTTATGGAGGGAAACAGTTCGGTTCGCAGAGTTTAAAGGGGGGGAATGTCATCAAGGGTAGTTCGGGTTTTATCGTTTTTGTTTATTTCAACGTTAAATTTATTTGTCACGTGACAAGCACGTGATAACTTGTAACGGATAAATTAACAGAAAACCTAACGTTTCTTCAAAAACCTACAGAAGTAAACGTTTTACATCAAATACCCGCGGCCCAAAACAAGTTTCATCGATTACCATTTTGGGCAAACATGTTACATCTTTTTCATACTTTTCCCTTAATATAATGCTTCATAAGTACGATTGTACTCTAGACGACTCTCTCTCTTCCGATCCCACTTTCTTTTAATTGTCTTCTTATTATTGATTGTAATGTTGAACCCCCGTGAGTTATATCACAACATTTTATTACATTAATAAATGAGTTGCAATTGAACTATATATATAATGCTTGGTTTCATCCAGAAATATCCAACAGAAACTTTGAATATACATGTTATTCTCTTTAAGAAAAATATACATTTTATTACTTTAATAAATGAGTTGCAATTGAACAATATATATATATATATATAATTCTTGGTTTCATCCAAAAAAATCCAGAAGAACTTTGAATATACATGTTATTCTCTTTAAGAAAAATATATTATATATTACAATATACGACTAATATAATCATTTGTACATTATTCAGTATATCTACATAATATCTTGTGACATTATGATTATTCTCACAACGGGAAAAATATAATATATGTACTACTATGTTTAAAAATGATTTTTTTTCTTTAGACTCAAATGAGGACAACGAATTCAGTCAAACTATGATGTTTAAAGTTTGGGTGTTACAAATGGCATTAGATTCAACCCAAAGCAATGATCGAGCTTTCAAAGTAGAGCAAATATTGACAGTCCTAATCACCTATCGAGATTAAACACGTTGGACCAATTTGTAACACTTTGACAAGTCATGAGATGTCTAAAAAAGTTTAGGGAGCAAAATGCAATTATTTAAAATTCAAGTTGAATTGGAAATATATTTAAAAAAAAATGACAGAATTGACCCTAAACTATTCTGGACTTATTTGTAACACTTTGAGAAGTCATGGAATGTCCAGAAAAGTTTAGGAATCAAAAATGTATTTTTTTAAAAATTCGAGTTGAATGAAAAAAATATTTCAAAAATTGCACAAATGACTCAAAACTTTTCTGGTTTAGTTTTTAACACTCGGTAAAGTCCCAAAATGACCCGAGAGTCCAAGGACCGAGTAATAACCTTCATCAAAGTTCAGGAATGACCTTAGTCAGTTTTGAAAATATTTTTTTTACACCGAAATAAACTCCCATAACTTTCACAAATGCCTAAAATGACCCCAAAATTATACCGAACTTAAAACCGAGTACGATTCTTATATGAAATATAACTATTAACACATAATATCGATAAGATAAACTGCATTCACATCAAGAATTATAAATACAATATTGAATACGAGAGAGATACACCTAAGTTATTTAAAGTTTAGATACCGTACGAGGAACCGAGACCGATAATCATCGATTTTTTTCCCACTCAATTTCTCTATATTTTTCACTCGATACCTCACTTTGATTTTTTTTCTTTCTTCTCCCTTTTTTTCCCACTCTTTTCCTTGCCGTAGCTTACGACAATCCTTATTCTTTTCCTTGTCGAAGCTTGCATCTCCCTTATAGATTTTTCCAAACAATATTATAAGGTAATCAAGTGGGTAAGTGGTGATGGACATTAGGAGATATTTTGGTGGTAATTGGAGAGAATTTGACCAAGGATAATGGTGGGTGAGCAAAGGTGATCAAGTGGCCAAATGGTGATGAAAATTAGGAGATCGTTTGGTGGTAATTGGAGAGAATTTGGTCAATGATGATGGTGGGTGAGCAAAGGTAATCAAGTGGCCAAATGGTAATGCAATTGGGAGCAATTGTGAGTGTTTTGTGGCATTGTGGGGATTTGGACAAAAATGGATGGCATGGTGGGTGTTTGGCCAAAAATGGGTGGCATGGGTTTATGGTTTATGGTTTGGGGTTTAGGGGTATAGGGTTTATGGGTTTAGGGTATAAGGTTTAAGGTTTGGTTTAGGGTTGAAGGTTTATTTTTTTTAGGGTCTAGGGTTTTGAGTTTAAGGTTAAGGTTTAGGGTTTGGGTTTAAGGTTTAGGGTTTGGGGTTTAAGGTTAATGTTTAGGGTTTGGGGTTTAAGGTTTGGGTTTAAGGTTTAGGGTTTGGGGTTTAGGGTTTGGGGTTTTGTTTGGAATTTATTTTATTTTAGCTTTTTTCTTCGTCTCGATTTTTCTCAACTCGGATCCTTGCATACGGTGTTTTGACCCCGAGCAAAAATCAGGTGTTTACAGTTGCCCCTCTTTGAATACGCGCTCATGGAAGTGATCTCATGAGTGTGTGTTCAAATACAAGCATGCCCTGGTCGTCGATTTTCATTAACGAGCTGGAGATGAAGGGATTTGTTTTTTGACAGAAGCATCATTGAGGATGACTTGCGGGGATGAGCACATCAAAGCCCCGTTCGTCGACTTGTAACATCCAGAAATTGGACACCTACCGGTCCTGGTTGTTGAGGATGACTCGCGGAGGTTGAGCACCTAAAGACTCCACCTGTGAGCTTGTGACTCCCAGAAGCTGGATAACTACATGTACTGGTTGTTAAGGATGACTTGTGGAGGTTAAGCACCTAAAGACTCCGTCTGTCAGCTTGTAATTCACATTAAAGCTAAAAAAACTCTGTTGAGACGTCCAACTGCTTGTGCAGACTTCTCGGTCTGTTTTCTCATTAATTGACTTTGTAGTTCTTCTTGATGGAGTTCCCTAAAGTCATTAATGCTACGTCCACAAAGTGTATCCATGCAAGTTTTAGAGGTAGCTCAAATTAATGTCGATCACAACTTCTCTTTATTGCTACTGTGGGAAACACTGTCGTCCACCTTTGAGCACTTTTTTTTGATTGATTTTTTTTTATGTCTCATTTTTCTTTCCTTTTGCTATAGCATATATTTTTTTACTGCACCTCTCGGTTCCCTTATTTGTTTTGCTTAGGTTGCCCTTTTGGCCTTTTAACCTAATAGGGATTTGATTTTCCTTTTGTCATGATCACCCCTTTTTAGGGATTTTTAATCATGCCCCTTTTCCCTAAATTTTTCCTAAACCGTCCTTTCAGGTTTTGATCCTTGGGCGCCTTTGAGAAAATCATGTTGATTACATCGATGCCCCATATTGAGAAAGGCCATGGGGAAATCATGGGATAGATCTCGTGCAGTGGCACATGGATTTGGTCTGCGTACACTTGGACGAGTTTCACACAGTCAGTCGTCATGGTGGACCAAGAGTATCCAATTCTCGCACGCTCGTGTGTGGGCTACAATAACCTTCGTGAATTTATTCCATTAGACGCTCAACTTCTTTAACATTCACGCATCTCAAATGGGTAAAGTCGGGCCACTGGGAAAATAATTGCAAGTCATTCCTCGTACGACATTTCAGTCATTTTCTTGTGGTATTCTCTGGGAACTCTGTGTACTCCAGATATCTTTTTATATCAGTGAACCACGGTTTACTGTCTGATTGTTTGATTGTAAAACCTCTTTGATTTTAATCTCCATTGTCTGTTCTTTTTGTTTCCCAGAGATATTTTACTCATGGGTGCGAGCGTTGCTAATTCTTTTTGTATGCGAGGAGGCAAATAAGAACACAAGGTGATCGATGACCTTCTTCTCTTCTTAGCAGCTTTCGTCCCCATGGCGATGACGTTGTTGACGCCGATGTTGTTGTCCCTTCATGTTTCTCCACCCGTCGGGGAATCTGATCAGTTGGATGCTCCACCTTGCTGTGACGAAACTTCTCGTAGTGGCTACATTTCATGCCCTTTCGATTAGCGCTTTTGTCCACAATGGCGTCTCTCTGCATCGACAACGACGTCTCCCCTTTTGTCAACAACGGCGTATCCCCGCGTAATAATGGCATCTCCTCTGCAGGAGTCAACAACGACGCCTGACCCGTATCAACAATGGCGACTCTTCTGCAGGAGTCAACAATGACGTCTGTGCCGTGTTAACAATTGTGTCTCCCCTGTGTCAACAATGGCGTCACTTCATCTCTATTTAATTCGTATCTGTTTCAACTCGATCAAACGACCGGAGTTATTTTTCTCATCTCATTTACTTTGTGAAACAACGTTTCCTCTTCTGGTGGTCGATTCTGGTCTGGTGGCGTGGGTCGGTTTGACTCTGATTGCCACTTCCTCTGAGCGATGTGTAACATAGAAGCTAGAATTCATTCAGGTGATGTGAACCTCAGCGTCCCTCCTTGTCTTCGGTACTCATTACTTGTCTCTGGTCCCTTTCTTGATCGGATAGTTGCATAAGCTGATTCCACCATAGGTAACGAATTTTCTCATAGTAAATAATCTTTTTCTTGATAATAGTCATCACTCACTGCATTCAGGAATTGATACAATTTGATATCTGCTTCATTTTGTGTTCCAAATTGCAATGTTGTCTGAGCAACTGGTAGATGATGATGATTTAAAAGGAAGATCCAATCGATCTGTTACTTGATCGAGAATTATGTCTCTGATACCATGTTGAACAGACTAAGCAATAAGTATTTGGTGACCCTCCTCACGGAATCATTCTCCGTAATGTATAGAGTTGGATTCGGCAAGGGTGCCCCCATTCAAATTTGAATGGTTCCCTTTGTGTTCTTGACGTGCTGGAATCGTCGAATGTCGCATGGGTTTCTGGAAACCAAAGTTCAAAATACCATAGTAGGAATAAGGAATACACCATTGACCATGCATGATTGGTTTTGAAAATTCTGCATGTTCCGTTCATTCCATTCATAGACTTTGATTGCATGTATGACAAACATTTTTTTTTTAATATTTTAAAAGGATTTGGCCAATCGAAGTCTAGTTCTTAAGACTTTTCACACGACGGCATGGCTCGTTGAGTGCATTTGTTGTTTGTTCCTTATTTCAAAGGAAGGTTAAGTACATGCATTTGAATTTTTTTTAATTCTCCTCGTCCTTCGTCTGAATTATTCAAGGGTGTCATTCAACTTAGCTACGTTGTCCACACATTTCTCCAAGGTGCACCCACATTGCTAGAATGACGGTGGTTGTTCGTGTTTATCCCCGATCATCTCCTCTGGGTCGAAAGACGAACTTGCAGGTGCCAAATGCAACTTGTGAACGTGTTCCGTTGTTGTTAACCATGCAGACGCGTTTTCCATATTCCAGAATTCAGACAAGGCGTCAAGGAGAAGCCAGTTGACTTTGTAGTTTACGAGCTCATGAACCTCGTCAATCTTCTTGTTCATGTATTTCTGATTCTCTTTTGTCATGACTTTCCATATTCAGGCAATTTCGACCGTAGGGGCTGTATGGCCTTAATGTGAGAGCAATGCTTTTTTTTACTTCATCCTTCCCAAAGATGGTGCGTGAAATGTCCTAAGGATACAAGATATAAGGGTTAATGGTCAATGTGCCCCCTAATGTTTGGACGAAATTTAAGAATCCCCCTTAATGTTTAAAATTTTAAATTTTAGTCCTAATGTTTGGACGAAATCAAAAATTCCCCCTTTCTGTCATAAGACCGTTTATTTGAGACGGTAAACCGAACATGTGCCGTGCACGTGCCGTGACTTAAATTGAAAAGACAAAAATACCTTTATGTCACTCTGTAGAAGAACGAACTGCATATAAGAACTTGGCCATGTAACCAACATCTCTCTTCAGGGGAAGGGTCTCAATGGTGAAATCCCCTTGCTTTAAGTGAACTCAAGGACTTGACTGGTTTGTACTTGCACTTCAATGCCTTGACTAGGCAAATTCCAAAGGAGAATGGAAGGTTGAGTAAGCTCACTGATTTGTATCTCAATGTCAATGATCTTTCTGGCAACATCCCTCAACAAATTGGAGGTTCTGAACAATACTCTCTCGGGCAATGCTTGAAACTTAATTTGTATCATTGTGTAAATAAAAATTTATTGTTGCAATATGTTTAATTATTGAGTATTTTGTTTTTCAATTTATTAGATATGGTCCTAGAAAATCGTATATCTAACTAAGAGTGTGTTTAAGGTACCCTGAATAGTATTTTTGAAAGTAGATATTTTTTGACAAACTCCTTTTAAAAAAACACATTAGTCTCAATAGCTTAATAACTTATGGCTATAATCGAACACACAATGTTAAATTTTAAATACATTTTATAAAATAAAAGGTTACAAAAAAACAATAGCTACCCGCTAATGCTATTCACTAGTAAAGTATAATTTTGTAATTTATTTTTAAACTGGATATTTGGTATTTGGTTTTAAATGTGGTATATTTTATATAATAATTCTCTAATTCACTGTTTTGTTGTGAAGTGAACTTGTATTATTTTATTGGCCAAAAAAAAAAAACTTGTATTATTTTATTATGTTACATTATTTTTGTATGCAAATTGAACTTTTGAGAGATTTGGTAATTGAATTTTACAAAAGAAATGCACTTTGCTTGCTAAACTCTTAGAAAAATTATAATTTGTTAGTTTACATGTGACAGATACATGCATGTTGTTAGATTTAATAAAACATGAAAGCGTAAATGAGGTGAATAAGGAAACATCTGACTCCATTATTGAGAAACTTGTTATTTTGTACATAGAAACTACATATATATATAGTATAGAGATAACTATCTATATATATTAATTCTATTTATAAAGATACTCATACTATCTATCTAACTATATATATAATAAACTAAATATAAAAGGATAAACTAATTAATATAGATAAACTAAAGATAAAGACTAATCTTAATTAATCTAGACTAGACTACATAATACTCTAACACTCACCCATGTTCTTTGTTTTTCTTGATTTTGATCCTCAAACTTTGAAATTTGCTGAATTGGTCCCCAAATTTCCAATGCTTCTTTGCTTGTGTCATATCCCAAATCCAATCTCGATCAAATCCCCAATCGAATTGAGCTCGTACATCTTCATCATTGGTGAGATGCTCCACATTTGAATATAAGTTTTTCAAGCTAAAATCCAGATGAAAAAGGAAAAAAAATTGGTCATGCCATTGCAGTGCCATTTTGGTCATCTCGTCGTGGTCATGCCGTAAAATAAAGAAGGGTCATCCCGGTCATGCCATCGCGGTGCCATCTCAGTCATCTCGTCGTGGTCATGCCGTAGTAGGTGACGAACTAATATAAAATCTGAATTCCAGCATTCCAATCTTCTATTGAATCCATTGTAAATCATCAAAAAACTTGGTTGTGCAAACTCAATTTGATTACACATCTTCACGATAGCAAATCGGGATTTCAGCACAATTAATTCAGCATTGTTGAAGAGGCATTGTATTAGCAAATCACAGATCAACAACAAGAATGATTCGGTCCTTGGAAAGAAGGCTCTGATACCATGTTAGATTTAATAAAACATGAAAGCGTAAATGAGGTGAATAAGAAAAACATCCGACTCCATTATTGAGAAACTTGTTATTTTGTACATATAAACTAAAGATAAAGACTAATCTTGATTAATCTAGACTAGACTACATAATACTCTAACATTCACCCATGTTCTTTATTTTTCTTGATTTTGATCCTCAAACTTTGAAATTTGCTGAATTGGTCCCCAAATTTCCAACAAATGTCTCCATACATACCATTTACTAACAAATTATGTGGAGTTAACAAATTACAACGTTATGTAAAGTCAATTAGTAAATTTGTTCAAAACAAGAGATCAATTAATAATTTATCTAGACTCTCAAAATTTCATCTAGCAAAATCACCCCGCTAATTTTTATACCATGGTCAGGGAGTTCATATTTCGTAAAGGGATTAACTACCTCACTTTCAAATTACAATATTTTTTTGTAAATATATTATTAAATATCTGGATAGGTACTGTAACAGAATGTTCCATAGTCAAACGTCTGTTTAACATGTACGAAAGACAAATGATTTTTAACCCGTTGTAGTTTGAAAGAACCTATTAGTGTATTGGTTAGTTGATTTAATATAATTAAAAATAAATAAAACTAATGAAAACATAATAGTTTGTATCTAAACAATTTGTTTTGAATTACTATAAAGATCTTGTACCATTCTTTTTACTATAATGATCCATCTACTTTATATTTTCTTTTCTATTTCTATTTTTTGTATTAAATTTAGACAATTTAAATATACTGTGGAAAGTGAACTCCAACTGCCCGATCACTGTCATCCATCTCCTCACACTCTTTCCCTAGCATTCTAATTTATACATGGTATTAGAGCCAAAATGAAGTATGAGATTCTCAATTTCATTGCAGACTGTCACATCCATTAAACACTGAAGCATAAAAATGCTCAAGATTTTGGAATTCTATTGTAGACCGCCACATCCATTAATTAGTGAAGCAACAGAAAAACTCGGGATTTTGGATTTTGAGTTTGAGCAAAAAACAAGGTTATGAGTTAAATTTCATATGGACCTCTAAATTCCACAAAAATAGGAATTAAGTCCTTGAATCATGTCATGTAAAAGGTAGTTTTCAAATGGACCTTTGCATTCCACAAAGATAGGAATTAAGTTCTTGAATCAGAATATGCAAAATGCAGTTTTTTATATGGATCTCCGAATCTCACAAAAATAGAGATTAAATCCTTGAATCAGGTTATGCATATGAATGGAACGTTCATGAAAAATGCTCAATGACAACGACATAAAAAACAAGTTGATCATTTCGTTGTGCTACATGCTCATCTTGATGGAGAGTGTTTGAGATATTTATCTGTTAGGATAATATTTTATCTTAGATTAGATTTGTTTTCTATCTTTAAGATTTATTATTTCATCATACTATATATAGATGAGTCCAGTTTTATAATCAGAGGTGTATAAAGACGATTCAATAATAATTTCTTTATTGTGTGGTAAGGCCACATGGTCGACCCCAGTATATTAATTTCTACATTAATAATATAATATTTACAAAACTATAATAATTTGAAAGTGTGGTAGAGAATTCTTTTCGTAAAAGGTAACCGTAGTATATTGGTGCAAATATAGTTGAGGAACTCGAAGAAAGAAGACACTATTGTTAGTCTGTATAATGTATATAATGCCTATATATATCCTAGATTATGCAAGAATTAAACGTACTTTGGTCGGCGAGTCTAGCAATGAACCGCGAGTGAAGTTGCAGAATTGACATTCTGTTTAGCAACAATACTAATGAAGAAAAAGAAGTCTCTTAAAGCGAATGCGTTTCCAAAGCCTCACTAAGGATGCCCACAGAATCCTATAATGTCTTAGTGTAGATCTTAACACTATTCAAAATTACATATCAAAGCACTATCTCAAAACCATGTAACAGATTATTAACGTAAATTTACACACACGTGTGTAACAAGTATTTAAGCCTCTTGTATAGTTGTCGCCGGATAGAGCTGCACCTAACACTTGGTTCCTTTTATTTCAGATTTTGTTTGTTTTGTTCTAAATTATGCACACTTATTACTTATATTCAATCTATGTAATAATTGTTGGATCACGATTTTTACTTGTATTGTGTCTTGTGTCATCTTGTGCTTTGTGCCATCTTCTGCTTTGTGCCATCAAGTGACCGTGCATTATCCTTTCTATCCCCTAGTCAATTTTAGGCGTTCCGACCAATGACGAGCCAATTATATGCGTTCCGACCAAAGGCGCGCCGATTAAAGGCGTTCCGACCAATGGCGACCCGATTAAATGCGTTCCGACCAAAGGCACGCCAATTAAAGGCATTTCGGCCAATGTCGAGCCGATTAAATGCGGTCCGACCGAAGGCGTCATCTCATGGAGCGCTGACTATTGGCGAGCCGTCCAATGGAGCTCCGACCGAATGTGAACCAATCTGTCCAATGGCGAGCCTATTAGAGGCGCTCTGACCAAAGGCAATCCAATCTGACCAATGACGAGCCGATTAACTGCGTTCCGACCAAAGGCGCGCCGATTAAAGGCGTTCTGACCAAGGCCAAGCACATAAGGGCGTTCCGACCGATGGCAAGCCCAATAAGGGCGTTCTGACCCAAGGCGAGTCATCTCATGGCGCAGCGACTATTTGCGAGCCGTCCAATGACGCTCCGACCAAAGATGAGTCGACCAAAGGCGCGTCGACGTAAGGCGGTCCGACCAATGGCGAGCCGTCCAAATGCCCTCCGACCAAAGGCGTCATCTCATGGCGCGTCGACTATTGGCGAGCCATCCAAAGGCGCTCCGACCTATGGCGAGCCCATTAAGGTGTTCCGACCAAAGGCGAGCTGATTTGTCCAATGGCGAGCCTATTAGAGGTGCTCTGACCAAAGACGAGCCAATCTGACCAATGGCGAACCAATTAAATGTGTTACAACCGATGACGAGCCCATTAAGGGCGTTACAACCAAAGGCGAGTCATCCCATGGCATGCTGACTATTCGCGAACCGTCCAAATGCTCTCCGACCGAAGACGTCATCTCATGATGCACTAACGTTTTCTGAGTCGTTCAATGCGCTCCGACCAAAGGCGAGTCGACCAAAGCTGCGCCGACCTAAGACACTCCGACCAATGGCAAGCCGCCCAAATGCACTCCGCGCAAAGACGAGTCGTCCAAAGGCGCTCCGACCGAAGGTGAGTCATTTCATGACGCGCTGACTATTTGCGAGCCGTCCAAAGTGTTAGAGTATTATGTAGTCTAGTCTAGATTAATTAAGGTTGGTCTTTATCTATATTAATTAGTTTATCCTTTTATATTTAGTTTATTATATATATAGTTAGATAGATAGTATGAGTATCTTTATAGATAGAATCAATATATATAGATAGTTATCTCTATACTATATATATCTAGTTCTCTATGTACAATAGAATAATTTTCTCAATAATGGAGTCATATGTTTTTCTTATTCATCTCCTTTACGTCTTCATGCTCTATTAAATCTAACATGGTATCAGAGTCTTCTTTCCAAGGACCGAATCATTCCTGCTGCTGATCTGTGATTTGCTGATACAATGCCTCTTCAACAATGCTGAATTAATTGTGTTAAAATCCGATTTGGTATCGTGAAGATGTGTGATCAAATTGAGTTCGCACAAACAAGTTTTTTGATGATTTAGAATGGATTCAATAGAAGATTGGAATGCTGGAATTCAGATTTTAGATTAGTTTGTTAGCTACTACGGCATGACCACGACGAGATGGCCGAGATGGCACCGCGATGGCATGACCGGGATGGACTTTCTTTATTTTACGGCATGACCATAACAAGATGACCAAGATTACACCGCGATGGCATGACCGAGTTTTTCTTTCCCAGTTGTATCTAGATTTTAGCTTGAAAAACTTGTATTTGAATGTGAAGTATGTAACCAATTATGAAGATGTGCGAGTTCAATTCGATTGTGGATTTGATCGAGATTAGATTCCGACACAGGCAAGGAAACATTGGAAATTTGGGGACCAATTCAGCAAATTTCAAAGTTTGAGGATCAAAATCAAGAAAAACAAAGAAACTGGGTCAATGTTAGATTATTATGTAGTCTAGTCTAGATTAATCAAGATTAGTCTTTATCTTTAGTTGATCTATATTAATTAGTTTATCCTTTTATATTTAGTTTATTATATATATAGTTAGATAGATAGTATGAGTATCTTTATATATAGAATCGATATATATAGATAGTTATCTCTATACTATATATATCTAGTTCTCTATGTACAAAAGAATAAGTTTATCAATAATGGAGTCAGATGTTTTTCTTATTCATCTCCTTCCGTATTCATGTTCTATTAAATCTAACACAAAGGCGCTTCGACCGATGGCGAGCCCATTAAGGGCATTCCGACCAAAGGCGAGTCGTCCAATGGCATTGGGGCACCGCTCGTTCTCTTAGGGCGTTTTGCGACCTCTAAGGACATTTGGGAGCCGCTCGTCCTCTAAAGGCGCCTCGCGGCCTCTTAGAGTGTTTGGGCGCCGCTCATCCTCTTAGGGCGCCACGCGTCTTCTTAGGGCGCTGATGCCTGATATCCAACATCAGCCCCCGAGCCTAATAGGAGTATTGCTCCTTTTAAGTTCATTCATGCATATTTCGGATAAAGGCGTCACCTATTGCTTACATGATGTCAATTCGTTTATGAGGCGCCCTTTACAGTCTCTAAAGGCGACGGAGGCCTTTTAGGCGACCGAGACCTTTAGGCGCGAGGGACTTTTAGGTGTTGATGACCTTTTAGGCGCGAGAGCATTTTAGGCGTTGACCTTTTAGGCACAAGTGTCTTTTAGGTGTTGATGAACTTTAAGCATGATGGCCTTTTAGGTGTTAATTACCTTTTAGGCGCGATAGCCTTTTATATGTTGATGACCATTTAGGCGCGAGGGCCTTTTAGGCGTTGACCTTTTTAGGCGCGAGGACCTTTTAGGTGCGAGGGCCTTTTAGGTGTTGATTACTTTTTAGGCGTGATGGCCTTTTAGGTGTTGAAAGTTTTAGGCGTGAGGGCCTTTTAGGTGTTGATCAGAGCGAAGCGTGGGTCAGGGTAGAGCGTGACATGGGATGAGCGAGGCATTGCCTGCACCGGGAGAGAGCGATCCAAGAGAGGCGTTGCCTGCGCCGAGCGAGATCGAGGTCTTGGTCGGGCGAGGCGTTGCCTGCGTCGGGTGAGAGCGTCTCATGTACTGTACAGGGCGAAGCGTGTGACAGACAGGGCGTAGCCTGCTGAGCGACAAGCTCCTCCATTTCCACCCTGGTCATTATGCCAGGGGAA
Source organism: Chamaenerion angustifolium (assembly GCA_946814005.1). Taxonomy (NCBI): domain Eukaryota; kingdom Viridiplantae; phylum Streptophyta; class Magnoliopsida; order Myrtales; family Onagraceae; genus Chamaenerion; species Chamaenerion angustifolium. Next base: position 7,810,597 of record OX328270.1, read on the forward strand.
GAGTCATTATCGTCCCAGTGCCGAGAGCGAGTCAGGTGTGGCGTTGCGTGCGCAGAGCGAGAGCGAGAGTGAGTCGGGCGAGGCGTTGCCTGCGTCGGGCGAAAGCGAGAGTAGGCCGAACGAAAGCGAGACGAGCGAGGCGTTGCCTGCGCCAGTAGAGGGCATCTCCTGTACTGTATAGGTAGAATCCTATGACAGACAGGGCGTAACCTACTGAGCGACAAACTCCTCGTTTTCCTCCCTGGTCATTAGGCCAGGGGGAAGAGCCATTATCGTCCCAGTACCGAGAGCGAGCCGGTTGACGCATTGTGTGCGCCAGGTGAGAGAGTGTCGGGTGAGGCATTGCGTGCGCCAGGCGAGAGCGAGTCGGGTGAGGTGTTGCCAGCGCTGGGCGAAAGCGAGAGCGAGCCTAGCGAGAGATGACATGCGAGGCGTTGCCTGCGCTGGGAAAGAGCGTCTCCTGTAATGTACAAGATGAAGCCTATGACGGACAGGGCGTAGCTTGCTGAGCGACAAACTCCTTGATTTCCTCCCTGATCATTAGGCCAGGGGAAGAGCCATTGTTATCGTAGTGCCGAGAATGAGCCGAGGAGAGAGTGTCTCCTGTACCGTACAGGGCGCAAACAGGGTGTAGCCTGCTGAGCGACAAGCTCCTCGATTTCCTCAGTGGTCATTAGGCTAGGGGAAGAGCCATTGTCGTTAGTGCCATGAGCGACCAAAGGCGAGGCGCGGGAAGGGTGATGACAATTTGGGTGAGGCGTTGCCTGTGCCGGGTGAGAGCAATTTTTTGGCTGGGTGAGGCGTTGCCTGCACCAGGCGAGAGCGAGAGCGAGTTGGGTGAGGTGTTGCCTACACTAGGCAAAAGCGAGAGCGGGCTGAGCGAGAGCAAGCTCAGCGAGAGCGCCTCGCTCGAGTATTAGGTGGTAGCATGACTTATTGTCACGTTCCCACAGACGGCGCCAGATGTTGGATCGAGATTTTTTGCGCCTTAGCTCCTGGTTCTACTACGGCGACCTGCAAGAAGGAACCCCCAGGTTGTGCCTGTGGTTTCCCCTCCGACGATCAAGTTAGTCGGAGGTTCGTTTTTGGAGAGCATGAAGAGACATGTATGAAAAATCAGTCTCCTTCAAATGAAGGAGGAATGAAGTATTTATAGAGATACTTATCCTGAGCCCATGGCCAGATTCTTAGCATAGCCAGTCCTTTGTGAGGCTGAGACCATAAACCGTGGTAACGTTTTATCCTGACACCAGTCACTGTCATCCGGATATTCCGGGTTAGTACAAACAATACTGCATTGTGTGTTGTGTCATCTTGTGAATTGTGTCATCGAGTGACCATACATTGTCCTTTCTGTCCCTTAGTCGATTTTAGCCGTTTCGATTAAAGGCGCGCCGATTATAGGCGTTCCGACCAATGGCGAGACGATTATATGCGTTCCGACCAAAGATGCGCCGATTAAAGGCATTCCAACCAATGGCGAGCCGATTAAATGCGTTCCGACCAAAGGTGCGCCGATTAAAGGCATTTCGACCAATGACGAGCCTATTAAATGTGTTCCGACCGAAGGCGTCATCTCATGGCGTGCCGACTATTGGTGAGTTGTCCAATGGCGATCCAACTAAAGACGATCCGTCCAATGGCACTCCGACCGAAGGTGAACTAATCTGTCCAATGGCGAGCCTATTAGAGGCGCTCCGACCAAAGGCGAGCCAATCTGACCAATGGCGAGCCGATTAAATGCGTTCTGACTAAAGGCGCGCCGATTAAAGGCGTTCTGGCCAATAGCGAACCCAATAAGAGGATTTCGACCGATGGCGAGCCCATTATTAGGATGTCTAAGTATATAGTATCGAAGATATTCATCACAGTTGGCTTTGGACTCAAACATTGAAGATTAAGACAGCTTGCGAAGCAAGTAATTCTTCTAGAAGTGTATAGATCTGTGTAGAATATTCAAGAGTTGTCTAGAACAATTAGGAATTGATGAAGGGTTAGTCTGTTCTGTCTTAGTATATAAACACAGATTGTAGTCTGATTTTGTAACCTGATTTCATAGTGAAGGTTCATTTCTGTTAAATCAGTTGTAACAGATTACTTCAGCTCTAAGTTTCCTTTCTTCTTGTTCATCTTCATTTCTGATCTTCATCAATCTAATTCCATTCTTCAATCTGGTTTGATCCAAGAACACTTACATGGTATCAGAGCCATTCGACATGGCTTTTTCATCAAAGTTCTGACGATTCTCAATAAGCAAACTCAGTAATCTCTGTATTCGTCATCACAGTATCAAAATGTTGATGTCATGTATGACTCTCATGATCATATCTCACAGTTGAATAATAATGACTTTGTTTCAAACTCTCAGTTGAGTAGTAATGGAGTTGATATAAATGAAATGTGCTGTTTGACTACCAAAGTGAAGATGAAATCGTAGATTCTTCATCAGAGGCTTGGGCATCCTTCTGTGAATACTTTGAACCAGATTGTTAAAAACAAGAACATTCAGCCAATACTGGATTGTGTACTTCATGTGCTGTTGGAAAATGTATAAAACTGTCTTTCACTGATTCAAAAACTGTCTACAATGCTCCTCTTGAACTCATAGAATTAGACATTTGGGGACCAGCTCCTTTAGCATCTAATGGTTGTTATGACTACTTGAGCATAGTTGATGTTTTCTCTCGGTTCACCTGGATTTATTTCTTGAAAAAGAAAAGTGATGTTGCTCAGATTTTTCCTCAGTTTCACAGGACTGCTGAAAAACAACTTGGATTGCAGCTGAAATCCATTCAAACTGACAATGGTGGGGAGTTCAAAGCTCTTACCCCATATTTGTCTCAGTTTGGAATTGCCCACAGGTTTACTTGCCCCTACACATCTGAGCAGAATGACATCGTTGAGTGAAAACATAGGCATATAATCGAGACATGTTTGACACTCATGAAGAATGCATCTCTTCCTATGCAGTATTGGACAGATGCATTCTTCACTGCTATTTTTTTGATAAACAGATTACCCTTTAAAGTTCTTTTTATTAATTCTCCTCATCAAAAAATGTTTGAAAAAGCTCATGATTATGACTTTCTAAGGGTATTTGGATGCCTTTGTTTTCCTCTATTACGCCCGTACAACAGACACAAGCTTGATTTCAGATTTGCTCAGTGTGTATTTCTTGGATATTGCGCAAATCAGCATGGCTACAAATGCTTAGATGTTAGTGGTCGTGTTTTTGTGTCTAAGCATGTCAAGTTTCATGAAAATGTCTTCCCATTTGCTGACATTAATGGCCAGTTCATGCAATCTTCGTCTCCTAAGAATACTGAAACTTCTGTTCCTTTCTTCTTACCTTTCAATTATAATGCTTGTACTCCAGTTGATGCAGATGTTCAGAGTCCTGTGCAGGTTGATGTATCTCCTCCTCCAGCATTTACTAGTGCCACTGATTCAAGTGCTACTGATCATTCTATGGAGTTAACTAATAGGAATTCTTCTCCTGATGTTCAAGAACCTCCTATTGTGTCATCAGGTAATGATCTTGCTACTGTCAATGAGGATACTTTACCCTTACCTAATAGTTATATCAGATACAGACCTCAAGGGCACATACTTGTTCCATCTGAGTCTACCTTTCAGTCAGGTAATCTAGACAATCAGTCTTTACAGCATAAGGACTCATTAGTGGTTCCTAATATCAGGTATACTTTACAAGATTCTTCTCTTGTTCCTGTGACTTTGAATGATAATGCTGATCAAATACCTCATGTGCCTTTGAATGATAATGCTGATCAAATACCTCATGTGTCTTTGAATGATAATGCTGATCACATATCTACTACAAATAATCAGTCATCAGTTGAAATTGTAAGGTCACCTAAAAACAGAACTAATACTCGTTCAATGATTACCAGGTCCAAAGTTAAAGACATTGCAGCATTGACTATCAGTATTCATTAGCTTGAAGATTATTTAGAGTCCCCTCCACCAGATATATACACTACTATGAAGATTTCTCACTGGGCTCAAGCCGTTAAAGATGAATTACATGCCTTGGGTGTCAACAATACCTGGTCTCTCACAGCATTACCTGCAAGAAGAATCCCTGTGGGATGCAAATGGTTGTTCAAAGTAAAGAAAAACTCTGATGGATCTATTACTAGGTACTAAGCTAGGTTGGTTGCAAAAGGATTTTCGCAAAAACCAGGCTTTGACTTTCAAGATACATTTAGTCCAGTGGTTAAATCTCCCACAGTGCGTATTATTCTGGCTCTAGCATTGACACATAAATGGTCTCTTAGGCAAGTGGATGTCAACAATGCCTTTCTTCATTGGGAATTGTCTGAAGATGTATATATGACTCAACCTCCTGGATTCGAACAGACTGATGCTCAAGGAAGAGTAATGGTTTGCAGATTGAACAAGGCCTTATATGGTTTAAAACAAGCTCCACGATCTTGGTTTGAAAGGTTTAAAAGTTTTCTGATTCAAACTCTTGGTTTTACTACGTCTCTTGCTGATAATTGTTTGTTTCTAAAGAATACTGATAAAGGTAGTATCTATTTGTTGGTATATGTAGATGACATTGTTGTTACAGGTAGTGATGCTGAGGCAGCTGAACTTATTATTCAGCAGATCAATCAAGAGTTCAAACTGAAAGATCTTGGATTGCTCAATTATTTTTTAGGTATGGATGTTCAGGTAGGTGATGACTTCTTGTTACTTTCTCAAAAGAAGTATATTTCTGATTTACTTCTTAAGGTTGGGTTGTCCACTGCCTCAGTTTTACCTACATCAATGTTGGGTAATTTTCTGAGTAAAGTTGTTTCTCAAACTCACTCTAATCCTGCTAATCCGACTTTATATAGAATTACTATAGGGGCATTGCAACATGTCTGTGTTACCAGACCAGATATCAGTTTTGATGTCAACAAGCTTAGTCAATATATGCAACAACCCACAGTTAGACATTGGAAGGCTGTTCTTCGAGTGCTTAGATATCTTAAGGGAACTATTAATCATAGGCTTCTCTTCAGAGCCGCTCCTGATTCTTCATCTGAGGTATCCTTAGTTTCATACGTTGATGCAGATTGGGGAAGTGACACAGAAGATAGAAAATCTTCTGGTCATTACCTTTTGCTTAATAATAATCCTATTGTTTGGACTTCGAAAAAGAAATTTGTTATATCTAGGTCCAGTTCTGAAGCTGAGTACATGTCAGTGGCTAATGCTATGTGTGAAGTTTTATGGGTGGTTTCATTGTTATCTGAGTTAGGAATTAAATTGTCTTCTAGACCTGTGATCTAGTGTGACAATACAGGTGTGGTTGCTTTGACGAAGAACCCTATTCAACACTCAAAGATGAAACATATCGAGCTGGATTTGTGTTTTGTCAGAGAAAAAGTGCAGAGTGAACAGATTGTTGTTAACTTTGTTCCAGCGTTTGATCAGGTTGCTGATATCCTAATAAAGCCTCTTAATGAAAAGATGTTTTCTCTGTTTCGTGATAAGCTTGGTGTGATGACATTTGGTGACAACTAGAGTGATGGTTTAGATTCTGATCTCAGAAGCATAAGTGATTCTGACTATGATTCTGAGTAGGTTCTATTGAGCTATTTTTTTTATCTGCTGTCTTGCTAGCTCGCTGTGTTATTCTGAATGTTGAGTCTAAAATCAGGTTGTGGGTTTGTGTTCTTCTCTATTATTAGTTTATCTTATCATTGCTTAGTGTTTGGTCTTTTCTCAGTATGATTGGTGTCTTTGTGCAGTGGTTTCTTGGGTGATCTGTTTGCAACCTGTCAGAGAAGTTGTTTTGTCTTATACTCTTATAGGATCATCTAAGTTTTTTTTTTCTCTCTGTTCTTTAGAGTAATGTTTTCATGTGTATGATTGTGTTGAATATCCTGATTGTTTTAGCTATCTTATATTCTATCAATCATGACTGTTGAATTCTATTACATATGGTTTAGTCAGCTTCATTTCATTCTGGTCCTCATTGGTGATTTTGAAGAAAAAAAAGAGAAATAAGAAGATTCAAAAGCATAGCTATATACTGGCATAAAATGAAGCTTAGATACCAAAAATAACAGTTACAGAGAAAACGTCAAGATACTCTATAATCTGTTTGAGGTTGGTAAGATGGAGGAAAGTGAAAACCTCCCAGCTTCATTGGTAAGATGGAGGAACTGAAACCTCCCTGTAAGATGCATATCAACGTCAAATGGAAATATTCACAGATTGACATCAAGTGAGTAAGATCTGGTCTAAGGTATGAAGCTGAATGGGATATGCAGTATTGGGTTCTATATGATTGATTGGTGAATATTAAGGTGCTGTAATGATTCAGGATGATTCTGTGTTTTCATGCATATTGAGATAATTTTCTCTATAGAATCAGAAAAAGAAAATCTCAGGTGCGTAATGGGAGTAGAAGTTCATTTGAATGTTTTTATAAATCTAACAGAGTGTGAATTTGTTTCATCCAGAATCTGGGTTTGTGAAATAGATTGTTCTCTGGATCATTGTTATCAAAGTCACTAAGAATGTTGAGAGATGATCTTCATTGAGGAATGTTAGGATGTCTAAGTATAGAGTATCGGAGATATTCATCACAGTGGCTTTGGACTCAAACATTGAAGATTAAGACAGCTTGCGAAGCAAGTAATTCTTCTAGAAATGTATAGATCTGTGTAGAATATTCAAGAGTTGTCTAGAACAATTAGGAATTAATGAAGGGTTAGTCTGTTCTGTCTTAGTATATAAACACATATTGTAGTCTGATTCTGTAACTTGATTTCATAGTGAAGGTTAATTTCTGGTAAATCAGTTGTAACAGATTACTTCAGCTCTAAGCTTCCTTTCTTCTTGTTCATCTTCCTTTCTGATCTTCATCAATCTAAATCCATTCTTCAATCTGGTTTGATCCAAGAACACTTACACCCATTAAGGGCATTCTGACCAAAGGCGGGTCATCTCATGGCGCAACGACTATTGGCGAGTCGTCCAATGGCGTTCCGACAAAAGGCGAGCCGACCAAAGGCGCGTCGACCTAAGGCGCTCTGAGCAATAGTGAGCCCTCCAAATGCGCTCTAACTGAATCCGTCATCTCATGGTGCGTCGACTATTGGCGAGTCGTCCAAAGGCGCTCCGACCTATGGCGAGCCCATTAAGGGAGTTCCGACCAAAGGCGAGCCGATCTGTCCAGTGGCGAGCCTATTAGAGGTGCTTCGACCAAAGGCGATCCAATCTGACCGATGACGAGACGATTAAATGTGTTTCGACCGATGGCGAGCCCATTAAGGGCGTTTTGACCAAACGCGAATCATCTCATGGCGCGTCGACTATTGGTGAACCGTCCAAATGCGTTCCGACCGAAGACGTCATCTCATGATGCGCCAACTATTCGTGAGTCGTTCAATGGCGCTCCGACCAAATGCGAGTCGACCAAAGGTGCGCCAACCTAAGGCACTCCGACCGATATCAAGTCGTGCAAATACGCTCCGACCAAAGGCGAGCCGTCCAATGGCATTTGGGCCGAAGGTGAGTGATCTCATGGCGCGCTGACTATTGGTGAGTCGGCCAAAGGCGCTCCGACGACCGATGGCGAACCCATTAAGGGTGTTCCGACCAAAGGCGAGCCGTCCAATGGCATTTGGGCGCCACTCGCCCTCTTAGGGCGTTTCGCGGCCTCTAAGGGCATTTGGGCACTGCTCGTCCTCTAAAGGCGCCTCGCGGCCTCTTAGGACGTTTGGGCGCCGCTAGTCCTCTTAGGGCGCCTCGCGTCTTCTTAGGACGTTTACACCTAATATCCAACAATAATATAAAGAAAAGTATGAAATTACACGCGATTTGTTTTTTGTAACTGCACCTGTCTGTTTTTTGACGCAAATAAGTTCATCTAAATGTTTTATTTTGTTTGTAATTGCACATTCCGTTAATTTTACCCGTTAAGTGTCACGTGAAATTCATACGCAAGAGTTAATTTCGAACCGGTGCGATGGAGAAAGACGTCTCTACCTCTCTTCACATCCCATAACCTTTTGAAGACCCTTTATGTTTTTGTTCTTCCCACCAAAAAGCACTGAAGATCTCCCCCAAAAGACCCCCTTTGTTCTTGTGGACAATGACGGTGCCTATCAATACTTATAGAAAACACTGGGTGCAGACCATTCGACAGAAATCAAACTACTCCACTTACTTCGGCAATCAAGGTCAGGTTCATCTGTACATCATAATTGATCGATCAAGACGATGTTGATACGAATATTTGACTAAATTCCGACTTGAAATTAACAAACTTTTGTGTTCTTAATACTTTTTGTAGGCTCATATCTGTTAACTTTCACCTTCCCGGTCATCTTTGTTGCTGTGGGCTACTTTTACCTCTACCATGGAAACAAACTCAACAAGAAAAAAAATGGGGAGGTAAAGCAGTCTTTTTTATATATCTGACACTAAGACTGTTCTCTTCTTTCATTTAGGGTTTTGAATGTTTTTGTTCTTTTGGCAGTGACAGAAACCCTAGCCGTTTAGCGGTGTGGAGGTGTCCGATGCTTGTGAGAGGGCCACTCGGGATAGTGTCAGGAGTCGAGGTAGCTTTCTTATTGATGTTCATAGCACTGCTTGTCTGGTCTCTTTCCACGTACCTCTACAACAGCTTCGCCACTGTTAACCCTACTTCGGCTGCCGAGGATGGCGAGATTGTGTAAGTTTATTAGCTTGATATCTACTGATGAATCATGTTTATCACATATGCTTCCCCAGTCTATATGTATTTAACCTCATTATGAATACTATATATATGATTAGGTGGCAAGCTAAACTGGAGACTTTTGGCTTGAGGTTAGGCTTGGTAGGTAATATCGTCCTTGCTTTTCTGTTTTTCCCGGTGGCTCGTGGCTCTACAGTTCTTCCACTGTTTGGTCTGACCACGGAAGCGAGCATAAAGGATCATATATGGCTAGGGAACATTGTCATGGCTTTATTTACAACTCATGGAATATGTTACATCACTTACTAGGGTTCTACTAACCAGATCTCCGAGGTAATAATATCCATCCACTATATAATATATAAGTTCTACGTGATATCCAATTTTCATGCATGCACTAATTATATTTCAATTCAACGTGGTTGGTTGCAGATGATTGATTGGAGCAAGACCAGAGTATCCAACGTTGTCGGCGAAATAGCTTTCCTTGTCGGGCTAGTGCTATGGGCCACTACCTTTCTAATAATCCGTCGCAATATGTTCAAACTCCTCCTCTACACACACCACCTTTACATCCTCTTCATGTTCTTCGTCATCCTCCATGTCGGAATCTCTTATTGTTGCATGATCCTTCATGGTTTCTACCTCTTCCATGTCAATCAATACCTTAGATTCCTACAGTCCCAACACAGGGTCCGCTTGGTCACTGCAAAGGTTCTTCCATGCCACATGGTGGAGCTCAACGTTTCCAAGAATCCAGGTACTCATTTGTTCTTGTAACAGTAGCATCATCTTGTTCCTAGGTTTTGTTGTGGGATTCTTTCGATTTTACATTATAATGTTTGCCTTTTCTCGTTGAGCAGGTTTGATGACAAAGATGAAGAAGAACGGGAAGAACATTCAGAGTACTTACCACACCATATTGTTAGAGGACTTGGAATTAGAGGACCGAAAATGGAGGGAGGAGTTGCGGGATGAAGAGAATGAAGAAGACTGCAAATAGAGGGAGGAGTTGAAGACTTTATGAACATAACAAGCTAGGGGTATATTGGGAATATAACTTTAATATTACATCACATGAAAGGCACGTGATTATTATTTGACGAACAACAAACGACAATGGACATAAATGTGCAATTACAAACAAAATGAAACATACGAGTGTTAAAACAAACAATATGGGTGCAATTACCAAACGAGACAAACATCCGGGTGTAATTTCATACTTTTCCCAATAATATAATGTTAATAATACGAAGGATTAATATATAGTAATATAATAATTTCCAATCAAATAATATATTTATGAAAATTATATAAAAAACATACTATAACATGCAAGGTTTTTTTAAATACGAAATTGTCCCGAGAAAATGATTTTTGTTTGAAAATTGAGTCCTGTGAAATGCACGGGCTCCTTAATTTAATTTTGGCTCTCTCACCGTTACAAGTTTGTGTAAGAGGAGAATTGTGGCGATCACCTCTCAAGATAAAATAGTGTCATCAAGGGGAAGACGACGAACACGACATTTTCCTTAATCGAATTGACAATGCCTGAACTTGGACTATGATGGAAATTCGGACGTAAACTCAAAAGTAACCTGAATCTGAACAATGACCAAACTATTGGACTGTAGTAGAGCAATATGACAATGTAAATTTTGGATATTTGAAATGTAGGAAAATGAAGAATGAACCCCTCATTTATAGGATCTTTCACTCTTCAATGCATAATTAGGATACTTAATACCCCAATTAAATTTTATAAAAATTGAAGCAAAATTAATTATAAAAGTTGAAAATACAACAACCATATTACTCCAACAGTCACACAAAAAAATTAACAATAAATATTTTCGGGTCGGAATAAAAATTGTGGATTTTGGCAAAATCCGACTCGCACAAGGCAGACTTTACAAATCAACAGTCATGTTCGCATGATGCGGGCACACTCATGAATTGACCTGAATCGAGGAGTGCCAATCGGGTTGATTTGCAACTCCTAGGCGCGCGCGAAAGTGTTTTGTCTTGCAAGTTGTTACACTTGTGTAAAGGGAAACACAATATATATTGACCAAAAATCAAGTTTAGAGCTGGTGTGGTACTATGAAGAACAAACCAAAATTTCTAACTTTCTTATTTGCCATTCAAACATAGGTTTGGTCCACAAAAAATTGGGCTTGGCCAAATTTGGCCCAAACCCTAACAATCCCCCACATGAGTGTTACTCCAACACTCTACTGAGATTTCATTATTTTCGAATCAGTAAAAGCAGTCGCTTAACCTCATCCACTATTATTACTTTGTTTCACATCATAGCAATGGACTCAGGGTTCAAAATCTCCCATAGTGATATAACTTCACTTTGGTGATTAAGTTGTCCTTTTGAACCTAGATATTTAGATCTTAAGTTAACTAGGTTGAATTATTTTTCTTAAAAGTGTCTATTGCACGGGCTTCAACCCCATTCCTCTCGATGATTGGTCAACTTACTCTTTATTTAACCATTTGGTTAACTGACCCACAATATTATCTTTCGACTTTACAAAGTCGATCGTGATAATTTCAGTCGAGGGTAATTGTCTAATAGAATTATGTCTTCGATGAATATGTGTAGACTTACCATTATAGATATGACTTTGTGCCCTGCCAAGATTGACTATTGAAATATATGCAGATTATTGTCACTGGTCTTGACCACGTTGGAATATCCCCAAGAAAATGATTTAGTCATTCAGCCTCTTCAACACATTTATCTAATGCTATAAACTCTGATTCCATGGTGAATTTCTAACTATTTGGTTTGAGGATTTCCATGACACGGCTACACCCTAGGGTAAACACGAATCCACTCATGGAGTTCGAGTCTTTTGATGTAGATATATAATTAGCGTCACTATATCCTTATTTTACTGTGAGGATATATCTCATATATATATATAATACAACCCATAATTCTTAGTATATCTCAAGTATCCAAGTAATTTTGCGATTTCACTCCAATGATCAATCCTTAGATTACTCGTATATCTTTTCATCACACCAACGTTGTGTGCTATATAAGTCTAGTACATGTCATCAAATACATCACATTTCCAATAACCCTAGCGTACTCTACTTGAGACATTTTCTCCTGTATTTCTCAGGAAATACTTATTTGGATCCATTGGAGTGCAAACCTCCTTTTTGTCATCCTTGTTGCATTCTCTAATATCTTGTCGATATAATGATATTAACTTAGAACGATTCCTTCTAATGCTAGACATCAATAAGGCACATATCTTTCATGTCAAATGTCGAATTCAACATATCATTTGTGGATTTTATCATCTTAGCATTATTTCCAAGTTCCAATGATAAACATGTCATCAATGTAAAAACACAAAATAATATAACCTTTATTTGTATCTTCTACATAAATGTATTTCAAATTCATTTATTTTAAATCCTTTTTTCATAATGACATTGTCAAATTTCTAATGTCACTGTTTCGGTGTTTGTTTCAAATCATAAAATAATTTTACCAGTTTACAGACTTTGATTTCTTACCCTGGCGCAATAAAAACCTCAAGCTATTCGATGTAGATTTTTTCATCTGAATCTCCATTTAAGAAAGCTTTTTTTTACATTCATCTGATGTACTTCCACATTTCGCAATGTCGTTATTACAAGTATAACCCATATAAATGTTATTCTCGTTACCAGAAAATAAGTGTCAAAGTAATTAAGACATTCTCTTTGATTGTAACCCTTAATTACAAGTCTAACTTTGTATTTATCAATTGTTTCACTCATTTACATTTTACTATTAAAAATCCACTTGTAGCCTAACAGTTTGGATCCATGAGAAAAATCCACCAACACCCTAGTATGATTTTGAAGAATGGATTCAATTTCACTATTGATTGTTTTTTGGGATAAACTAACTCAATAGTCACTTATGTTGGCACACGTGACTGAATAGTTTAAACTTGTGCTGAACATTTACTTATGTTTCAAAATGTTACTGGACGATTAAAAAACATTTACAAAAAAATGACCTAACTACCCTTCCACTGTTCTTCATGTTCATTTTCTTCATCTTCAATCTTTACTTCCTCGATTAAAACCTGAAATCTGATTTCGAACTCGGATTTGTGCAAATCGGGGTTCGAATCGAACCCAAATCTACGTTTCTGGTTTCCAATCGAATCCAAAAATGTAGAATTAGGTTCGAACCGAATCTAGAATTGCATATATGAATTCAGTTCGAACCCAGATCCACATTTTTTACTTCGATTCGACCTAGATTGCGCAAATCTCAGTTCGAAATCAAATTTCAGACATGCAGAACCATGAAGAACAAGATAAAATGGAAGAGTAAAATCATCTTTTTTGTAACCATTTAATCACATTTGTCAAATATATGTGAATGAATATAACACGTTTAACCAAAAAATCATATTTTTGAAACATACATGATCGTGTAGTTACACAAAAAAATATAAGTGATCATTTAGTTACATAGTGTCAACATAAGTAACGGTTGATGTGATTTATCTTCTTTTTTTTTTCTTCATAGAAGGCTTTTAGAAAAAATTTACGATTTCTTGAAACGTGATTTAGTTTCATACATATAGTTTTAAAAAATCTGGACCAAATCATTTTTCTACACTTTTCCTGAGTTTCTACCTCCACATTTTTTTTAGTTTCTAAGTCTAAACTATTATCTTCAATAGTCTCATAAATTTGTTTCGATTAAATTGTATTTTCGCTAGACTTAGCCGGAAATACTTTTAAAAAATATGCATTTCTTAATTCTATTATCGTATCCTTATATGTATATATGGATTCTTCGAATCATGCACAAGAAATCAATAAGTATAGCTATTTTGAGCATACCCAATAAATATGTAATCAAAAGTTTTTATCACATCTTAACATTTTTAGGAGATACGTTCACTTTAACAAGACACCACATACTTTGATGCAGTGTTAAAAGAACCGGACAAGCAGTCTGATCGGGAACCGGACCCCTCTTTAGTTTGGTTCAGCGAAAAGACTGAAATGTATATGAATAATGTTTGAACTGGGTTGGATCGTCCGGTTTTAGAAAACTGGTCGGTTTTACTAAAAACGGTCAGTTTTACTAAAACCGGTCGGTTTTACAAAAACTGGTCGGTTTCCGGTTCTAGTTTTTTGGGGTGGTTTAAATTTTTTTTGTGGTTCTATTCGGTTTAAACCGATTTTTTCGGTTCGACCGAGCAACTTCTTCGATTTAGAAGTTATGTTTAAAGTTTAGACTTATTGTGTTTGATTTTGAGACTATTGTGTGTTATGTATGTTCAAAGTTTGAGGTAATTATGTTGTGTTATATTGTGTTTGAGAGTAATGTGTATGTTTTAGACTATATAGTTTGTGTGTTTGAGATAATTATGTGTTTGTTTGAAACAATGTAGTTTGTAGTTGTATTTTCAATTTTTTTCTTGTGAATAGTGAACCGCACGTCAAACCAAGTTAGACCATCCAAACTGGGAACCAGCCCCCTCGCCGGTTCGAGGACCGGTCCGGTTCCGATAACAATGCTTTGATGTTATTGAAAAAAAAAAATTCTACTTTTCCTAAACTCAAAAGGTGCTCTTTTTTCTTTCAGATTATCTTATTTAAAAGAAAATTGTTATTTAAAATAGTTTGTACCCACATGTTATGAGATATCCCAAAACTAATCAACATTAAATGCATTATCTTTTAATATTCGATTTTTTCTTCCACCCGCAACATTGCTATCAAGATTACATAGCTAAATAATTGTAGAAACTGTATGCAAGTACAGACGATCTCTCTGAGATGAAGCTGGTGTTTTACTCTAATAAATATCAAAAGACTGAGCTTTTTCATTCACTTAACATATTTGAGAAACCAATTCAATGTGTCCTGGTGCGACTCTTCTGCACTCTTGACAGTGAATTCATCCTCATCGTTGTACCTAACAGACCACCCGTGAGACACGCCTGGGAATATCTTCACATAGCAATCGAACTGCAGTTTCAGAAGAACAGGACTCAGTCCCATAGATATAGAAGCGTAAGAAGATAGTGCATAACATATATGCAGAATTTTTTCTATCTTGTTCTTTACCTTATGAGACTTGGCAGATAATACTTCTCCAAACTGTTTCAGTTGTTCTGGTGGGGAAACATGGTCGATTTCAGCTCCTAAAATTGCAGTCGGAATCTTTACAGCTAAATGAAGAAGAAATCATTAGAGTTGAATCTTTCTTTTGATCTTAACATATCAATCTGTTTGTTACCAATTCTCCACAATTCTACTTGTATTGAATGAAAAGTTTCGATAAAGCAGACAGGAGCTTAGCTTACCCTTGATTTCATCCTCGGTAATTCGACTAGGATGCAACATAACTGCTGCTTGAATATCATCATCACAAGCTGCTAATTTCACCAATACCTTCCCTGCAGTTATAAATAATCCAACGTATTTAGGTAGCCTTAACACAAACACTAAACCAATTTTGATCAGTTACCTCCCCAACAAAACCCAGCAGCTCCAATGGCTGTCACTCCCTTGGCTTTCAGAGCTGCAATCACTGGCTTGGCATCTTCATATCCTTTATCCTACGAATATATGTAATACAATTTATATATAAAGAATGCCATCTTAAACGAAAAATCCCAATTCAGAAAGTAGTCTCCTTTGCCTTGATATTTATAAATGAAATTAAACTAGAAATGAACTGGAACGCTAGAGAATGATGAAGAAAACAAGTTACAGTGGTATGCCGTTCTCGCCATGCTTCTCGATTGAAATTGGGGACAGTTAGGTCAATGGGATCGCCATAAAAGAAGTCGGGAACCACCACTAAGAATCCCGCTGCCGCAATTTTATCCGCAAGCTTCCTTCACCATATGTGAAAGAAAGAGGTCGTTTACACAGAAATAGTAACATAAATAAGATTGGATGCACGAATGATATACATACCTCAGCTTTGGTGCTTCGAACCCTGCGATACGATACGATACCATTCAATTCAATCAGAAGACTAAATGAAAGCCATTCAGAAAGGTGCCGGATTCGATTCGACAGTGAAAAATTACCGAAAACATCAGAAATGAAAAGGATGGCTCGGTTGGAGTCGGAAGGGCCAGTGACGTAGGTCTTGAGGCGGGATAAATCTTCAACGGTGCCAGCTTCGGAGGTGGAGCTCAGGACAGGTGGGTTCTCAAAGCACTGGAGACCAGACATTTTCTTCTTCACAGTAAGTAACTTACTGAGTTTAGGGTTTCAATTCCAATTGGAACGAAGCAAAGAGTTCGAGACGACGACGACTTGTCGAAGCACAGAGAGAAATAGTAAGAACATATGGAGTTGGGGTATGACTATACATCACTACTTACGTCACCTTGAAGTGACCATTTATGTTCTACCATCCCAATTCCCAACCGTGTTATTATAATCGAACCGGTGGTTGGACCGGTAATTGGTCACAATAACGGTCCGGTTTTGTAAAAGACTAAAAGATATAATGAACCTAGTTTGAAAAATAAAAATGGGGCGACTTTTCAAGAACCTAACATGGGGTAACAATCGTGTCGTGTTATTAATCGTGTCGTGTCTTAACAAGTGTTGTGTCTAAATGGATAAATCTTAAACGTGTCTCAAAATTTCAAACACGAACACAACACGATTAAGTAGCAGATCACACGGGTTATGACATGGGACACGATTAACTTAATTGGAAATAAAAAAAAATCGAAAAACATGTCGTGTTAAACGACACGAGACGACACGATTAGACACAACACGTAACGGATAGACACAATACGATGCAACAAAATTAAACACGGAACGATTAAACAATACACGATTATGAACGACCTCAAAGTGATACGTAACTACACGATTAAACACGACAGGTTACACAACACGATTAAATACGAAAGTCAATAATTTTATATAAGTTTCAACATACAAACTAAGATTTGTACATATTTTTCAACATGCTTGCAATGGGAAGAATGACTAAGATTCGCTACAAGATATCATCGGGCAGGATTAGATTCATGGAAGCTGATAAGGATTCTTCCTTGTCTTTATCATTGAGCTCTGAGAATGAGTCCAGTTCTTCGAGGTCTCTTGATGTGTCATTTGTGTTGGATCGTGAAATCCTGATTGCTGATCTGGCAGTGAATTGGATGCCAGACGACGGTGGAATAGTGCTTCTGCTTCAACTCCGGTGAACCTGCAAGTAGGGGAGCGCAACAGAGGGGGTGTCTCTGGGTCCCTCTCCGATGCTTAAATGAGTATATGTGTGTATATAGCTCAAAACGTAATGAACGTATGTAAAGCAGGGGTATTTATAGGGTAGGAGAGATCAAACTGTATAAGGTAACCATATATCTTAGTGAATATTGTGCTGTTGAAGATTTGGATAGTAGATATGGCCGTTACGGCGAGATATTGCAGTTACCATATCTAATCTTTAGTGAATATGTGACCGAGATACGCGGGATATCGTGACCACTTCCTTATTAACGGTTGGTGGGACCAGAGGAGAGTGGCAAGGCTCTCTTCGGGGCGAGCACTCCCATGGCGAGCAGTAGGAGGTCGCGACTTGATGAAGGATGGCGACCAGCTGGAGAGCATTTGGCGTCCATATCGTCTTGGGCTCGATTCTGGGCCACTCTATGGTGGGCCAGGCTGACTTTGACTTAGGCTGATCCGGTCCGAATATCTAGGGTTTACCCCCTCCAGGGTTATTGGGCTTTCGATGTCTTTTCCTTATTGGGCCGTCACTATCAATACCCAACAATTTGGATTGTCGAACCATGAGGATTCTCCAGCCACGATCTGTAAAGACATAATAAATAAATGAAACTGCATAATCACGATTCATCTAACAATCTTTAGATAGATTCTCGGATGTAATGCTAAGCATGTTCAAAATTATGAAAACTAAACACAAAATAAGTTTCAAATCATAGTATTATAAATAGAAACATCTAAACAATTTCAATGTGAAAATCCCATAAACATGCTCAAAGAGGTTCATTTATGATGGGGTTTATACAGGACGCCCTATGTAATAACAACTTATCACTGATCTTTTAAATAAAATCACAAGATGCTCTCCACCATATGCATAAAGGCGACGACTATAAAGCTAAGAATGGGCATCAGTCCCTTGGATATATGGGCGACGCAAGGAGGCGTTAGCTCGCTAAAAGGTGCCGCCTAGTGTCAAGATAAGACCGCATTAAATGGGGATTGGACATCTATGATATTTATAGATAATACTCTCTCTCATCCGAATGACTTAAAGTAACTCCTGTTAGTGCTTAACCACGGTAAAAACGTAACCATGGTTAGGGTATGGTGCATGTATGACAAATATTATTATCATATTTTTAAATTGAACTACCATAATCATTAATCATAACGATTACGGGTACAATTTTCAATACCATAACCATATTCATAACTGTGGTTATTAATCATGATTTTAACTATATACCCATATTTACTACCATATGTGAAATGTAATGGAATACCATGAATGTTATCTTAATAAATACGTAAAGTCATATCACAAGCAACAAAAATATTCAACACTAACATCATTCAACTTTAGCATCATTCAAAATTAACACTTACATCACTCAATTACAGGTCGCCCTGGAATTATGGATTCGTAAAATGTAAAAGTAAAAATCCTACTTCTTTTATTAGTATTTACTAGTATATTAATATCAAATAGTTATTATATTTATATAATTAATGGTTATAACCATGAGCATGACTAAAATACCATAACCATAACGGGTAGAAAATTCATCATAATAATCACACCACACCATAATGGTACGGTTAACCATATAGAAAAATTACAGTTATAACCACGGGTTTTTTGTTTTCACCGCACCATTGTCGGCCCTACTCATGAATGCCACGTCCCAAGCTTAAGATCAAGATTCATTGGATAGTTTATTTATAAGGTCAGTCTCGAGCTTGACTTTTTCAACTTAGTTAACAGTTGAACCGAGTACGTCTCAGTTTTACCAACACTCAGACAAGGTTTTTATATTGAACTCGGTCTTGGACAAAGTTGAGAATAAATTTATTTCCAACCATATACAAAATATACATAAATATATAATATTATATGTAGATAATTAAATTAAATATCTAACATAAACAAAAAACATTGAGTTTCAAATTTATCATTAACCACAAAATTCGATCAGAATTGTATTTCTAATGTTTGACAATTTTGACCAACTTTGATTGGATTTGGTGCTAATTAGCAAATGAGATAGTTCATTTCTCTAAAGAAAAAGCAAGGAGACTAGGAGGAAAAGTAAAAAAAAAAAACAAGAGATGAACGAACGAACAAAAAGTTGTCTTATGAGGATAAAGATATTTACGGTACCTCACATGTGACAATGCTAGAAATTGAATATTTTATTATTGTTGCAATATAAATTGTGCATTATTAGCAAATATGGCAGCTAGGGTTTTGAAGAAGCCTAATGCACTTTGGGTTCGGGTCTTAAAGGGTATCTACTTCCCTTCAACGGACTTTCTTCAAACGGCCAAAGGAAGTAGAGCATCTTAGGGGTGTGGTCCAGCCTCCTAGTGGGCCGCAATGTCATACGAAACGAAGGAGTGTGGTCGGTTGGGGATGGACGCTCGGTACGACTGTTCTTGGACCAGTGGGTGCCATAGAGACCATGATATCGTGTGCAACCCAGAGTGACGATCAACAACCAGCAGGAGGAGGAAAGGGTCGAAGGCTGGATCGATCAAGGCCGATGGAATATCAATAGAGTTTGTCATGTTGTGTGACCAACTGAGGTTGAGGACGTCCTCAACATCCCACTACCACTCATCCCGAGGGAAGACACTCTTAGATGGCCATTTACTAAGGATGGTTGCACTACTATGAAGTCAGTCTACCATAGACTGAGATAACGAGGTCAAATGGTGGATGGCGAGAGTAGTCATGGACAGGCACGCTATTCGGCCATATGTAGAGCAAAGGTTTGGCAGAAAGTCAAGGTCTTAATGCATGTGTAAGCTTGGCTCGAATGCAATAGCGGTGCGATCAAACTTGGAAAGAAGAGGGTTGCCAACCTTGCCACTTTGCCTGGCATATGACGAAGTGGAGACCTGGGAACGCGTGATCTTTGGATGCGGCTGGACGCACAACATATGACAAGGTGCTTGGGTTTGGAAGTTGGAAGGGCCGATAAACAAGCCGCGACCGAATAGGTTTTCGGAGGGAGAGCCCCAATCTACGTGAAAGGGGTCGCCCGGTAGAAAAAGGGGGAACTGTGTATGCTTTTGTTGGTCTATTTGGAAATCTAGGTGTAAGTTGACATTTACGCATTCGGAGTTCGGAAATTGAGATGCCCACCTTGAGTTGATAAGCACCCTATCCAACCTCTCATACAACCGCTCTTCGATTATTACACCAGGTGTATCACTGCCATTTTGATCTTATATCCTCCATCCTTATGTCCTCAACAAACCGATTAAAAGCATTGAGTTTCCTTTGTGATTTCACACGTACTCCTTCCTTCTCGTGTTGATGCATAATTTCATTAAAATCACCTTGACAACACCATGCTGTGTTATGTCTGCTCCCCACCTGTCTTATTTCCTACCACATTCGGTATCTCGCACCTTCCTCCGTGTCGGCATATAACCATGTTATGAAAGAAGAGTTTCTCATTTGGTCTGTCACCCTCTTGTCTATCGTGTATGGACTTGACTTTAATATCTGCATGTTAACACTTTCTCCCCACCATAGTGCTAACCCTCTCGCCATTCCTGTAGGTGTCACATATTATGCCTTCTCTAATCCTATTTGCTCTCGTATCCTCTCGCAGAAAGCATCACCATTCTTTGTCTCCATAAGAAATATTATCTCTGGGTGATACTTTCTATTTAGGTTTTTCAAGTGTCGAACCATCAGGGAAGACCCGAAATCCTGACAGTTCCAAACGATTGTACTCATTGATCCGTGTGGCTGTTTGGGGACAGCCACCAGAGCCCGTTCTTTCACTTGTCACTTCGTCATTTGTATGTGTTGACTCTATCGTTTTCTCTCCTACTCGTCACACATACGACCTTCTCTTCCTCTCATGTGTATGTTTTGCCATGATTTTTTCCCCCTTCCTTGTTTTGTTCCACCCTTTCTTGTTTAGCCAGTTCCCCCTCTGTCCATCTTGGCCTTTTTGAGCCGCCTTCTTACTCCTCCCCCTTCACAATCCCTTTTCAGATTCATTTTGTTCATATATGGACTTAGTCATGTCTCCATCTCCTTTTTTTTGTCTGTGTCTGCTCGTGGTGACTCAGGCGGAGTCTCCACTATGTAACTCGTTGTTTCGGTTGTGTCCATTTGCTCCGGGTGGTAGGCGAAGTTGTCAGGCATTTGGATTATGATCGGGTGTGTTAAGACCGACAGTTGGTTGTTGGTATGGTTCCTTTATTTCTCAATTTCTTCCTCCTTGCCATGGTGTGGGAGTATCGGCATGTTCCTCCCTAGATAGGGGATGTGGCTTGTCCCTTGGAGCAGCCGTGGTGGTGGTCTAAGGTTGGCAATGTGGCTTAGTTTGGTTTGGGGTTGTGGCATGGGTGTATCATATGGGGGGTCGTTCAGGTTGATTGTGAGTTTGGGTTTTGTAAGGGTGGTTCATGGTAGGGTTTGCATGTTGGATCAGTCGTAAAAGATATGGTTGCCATGGCTTGGTATGGTTGTCATGGCTTGGTATGGTATGATGTTGGTAGTGACACTGGATGGGTGATCCACTCCGTTCGGATCCTGACATTCATTATTATTCTCCTCCTGTTCCATTTGGTCATCCACCTGATCGTGTTTCGCCCCTTTGTCCGGGCTCGCCTTTTCTCTCTCGAGGTCCTTTGCCTTATTAATTATGTTGAACCAAGACTTTCAGACACCACTTTGTCATTTTCTCTCTCATTCTACTTTCTCTCCTCATTTTTGGCCTTTGTCCTACCATCTAGGGTCCATACATCGGGTGCCCTTGTTTTGCTTCTGACATCACAACCTCATATCTACATACTTGGGTGGTATGTCCCAACTTTCCACACCCATAACAGAAATCAGACAGTTTCTCGTATATAATGGATGCCCACTGTTCCATCCCTTTTGAGTCTGTCCACCAGAATCCCGCCATTAACCGCTCATCCACATTCACTTCTACTTTTATACGCATAAATGCCTTTTGGGCACTCTCCATTTCCTCCTCCACTTCTATGACATTGCCTATTTTTCCACCTATAAGCTTTGTATTATCCACACTATATTTTTCTAGCCCTAGGTTATGCACTTGGACCGAGAATTGTACCTTTTTGAAATCTACAAGCGCTAGTCCTACTGTCGGACTCCATTTTTTCATACTCATGCAGTGTCCCTGTACCGACCACGACGACATATCGAAAATTTGCTTCCTATCATCTTCATTCTCAAACATCACTACCCTATCTGAAGCATCAGATATAACTACTGATCCGTACCTCTCGCATGCCAGTTTCATCACATTATGAAATGCCCCTGACTTGATCAGTTTTTGGGATATTATCATTCCCACATAGTGTTCGTTCCTCTCCAATTGGGGGTTCGACGGCAAGTCCAGAGTAGTCTTCCTAGGATGTATTCTATCAGCCGAATTCCCACTTCCTATGAATACTACTCTTAGTTTTAGTGTTTTATATAGTAGTGACAAATCGTGTGTACATACGTCTGTGTTATTATGTGTATCAATTCGTCCATTATGTTAAACTTACTAAAAATAAATATACACGATAAACATATCATGTCATGTTCCCTATACAAACACGATACACAATTTTTCGTGCATGTTCATATCGTTTGATCAGATGACAAAAAATATATATCGTGTTGTATTAAGTTAATTAGTTGTATGCAAAATTTATAAGTAAAATCAAAATAATGAACTATTCATAGTTAGAATTATGAAATCAAACATCAAATTTCAATAGTCATTTGTTAGAGGAGTATCTACTCAAGAGATTGAAGATCAAAGGAACAAGAGAACATGAGTGAATGTTAGAGGACTATATTTCAATAGTTTAGTAGTTGATATACTTAGTTTCAATTACATGTTAGTCCCTATGTTTAGGAATTTTGCATATTAGTCCCTAGTACTTCCTATGTAAGGAGTACTATCTCTTTGTAATTGATCATAAAATCATTCCACCATGTTTTCAATATAGAAAGCCTTGATTTCAACTTTCTCTCCTCATTCAATCTTCAAATCCTTTCATGATATCAGAGCAGGTTGATTAGGGACGAATTCAGATTCGGTTCGAAATTTCCAACTGAAATTTTGTTGGAAAAACTTTACGCAGACTTCATGCTGGTCTTCCCGCGCACTCATCGTTTTGAAATCGATTAAATCACATCAATCCTGGGTCAAATCATGTAGATCTCGTCCTCATCACATTCAGACGAGCATAAATCGCTCTAATCCCAGCAAAGGAGACCAGATTTCAACCTGTACAAAATCTGATTTAAGATAATTCATTCCAGCGACGTTTTCTTCCATAGATTGCTACAGAGCTTCCAATTCGTTCAATCAGCAGTCGGTTACTTCCAGTTGTTCGTTATTCAACTTTGTACAGCTCTGTTCGTGGATTTCAATTGGTGCGATTACAGCTGTGATTCAGCCAGCTTTGTTCGTCCATAATCTGGTAATACTGCTGGTTCTTTGCGTAATGGTACTGTTATGTGTTGTACATCACATATGAAGCTATGTTGTGCCTTATGCTGTGTTACGTAATGGATTTCCTCTTTGCAATGACTTTGTTTGTTCTGCTGGTGCGTTCTGTTCATTTTGTTCATTCTGGTCTGTGGTGGACTTCTCTGTTTTTTTGTTCTGTTCAACAGGAAGCAAAATGCTATCAAACAAGAAGTATATAGGAACGAAGACATGATTCGAAGTGCTATTTGAGCCATTGCTGTTTTGATTCATGACTGATTGCTAAGGTGAAACAGACCTGTGATCTTCATTGCTGTGATGATGCTCTAATTGTGAGCTGAGAATGTTGTGATTCTGTGATGCTCGAAGTCTGTTATGCTCTACAATTACATCTTGCTGATTCTATGATTCTGGAAGTGCTGAAATGAAGTTGAAATGGAGTGCCAATCTTTATAAAAGATCTGCAATATGCGGCTAAAATGCTAATATGTGTCTCTATTCCATGCTGCAATGTTGATCTTTGGTTTAAGCTCCTCCTATGTGGAATCTCCTCCCCGATTGTGTTTGGATTTGAGTTCATTATGTTCAATGAAGTGCTGCGATGATGGATACGCAATGGATATACAATTGCAGCGAGCTGAGTTGCACTATGCAGGGTCGTGAGCGGCTACCAGACATGGGGCAGCCTACTCATAAATCGAGAAATCGGCGAGTCTCAGACATATGTAGCTGCGAAACCGACTATACCGCAGCTTAGCCACCTACTTCGAGTTCAGTTTTGCAACAAGCTGAGTTGCACTATGCAGGGTCGTGAGCGGCTACGAGACATGGGGCAGCCTACTTGTATATCGAGCAATCGGTGAGTCTTAGACATGCGTAGTTGTGAAACCGACTATACCGCAACTTAGCTACCTGCTTCAAGTTCATTTTTGCAGCATAAATCGAATGTGCTAGGTCCACAATGAGGTAGACTGAAGATAAAGGGAACAAGGAGAATATAGGTGAATGTTAGAGGAGTATATACTTAAGAGATTGAAGATCAAAGAAACAAGAAGACATGGGTGCATGTTAGAGGGCTATATTTCAATAGTTTAGTAGTTGATGTACTTAGTTTGAATTACATGTTAGTCCCTATGTTTAGGACTTTTGCATATTAGTCCCTATCCTATATAAGGAGTACTATCTCTTTGTAATTGATCATAAAATCATTCCATCATGTTTTCAACATACAAAGGCTTGATTTCAACTTTCTCTCCTCATTCAATCTTCAAATCCTTTCATCATTAACGCAAAGTTGAGGAACAGTTAAATAAAGTTTTAAAAGTTATTAAATGAAATTTATTTAAGAAAGTACTAAAAAATCATAGTTATTAATCCAACTTTATTGTGTGTGGTGTAATGATCTTATACTTAAACTTGAACATAATATGAAAATTACTTCGTGTTATCGTGTTGGTGTTATCATCTTGTCATTTTATCATATGGTTTTACAAACACAATTTTTTGGTACATATTCATTGTTATCGTGTTTCGCAATAAATTTTCAAATTTAGCTTTTTAATTTTACCTCACTATAAATATATTTTAATTTTTTGTCATTTTTTGTACACAATGCTCCGTGAGGAAGAACATGTGGGCCATGAGATAGAAGGTTAAGACAAAGTTGTCAATAGTGATCACATAGTCACCATCTCGACCCATAAAGTCACGTTTTTTATCCAAACTGCATCCACATATATAATAAAATGCGACTTTACTCCTTATTTGGGAATATTTCATAAATTTCCTTTAATATTTGTTTTTAAAAAAAATAATAAATCTTTCCTTAATGTTTGAACAGAAGTCAAGTATCCCCTTTCGTCAAAATTCTCGTTTAATTCAACAGAACGTGATTTAAAAATTGTAAACATAGCAAAACACTTTTAAGAGTCACAACTAAAACCTTAAAAAATGTTTTTATACATTACAATTGTATCTCAAATGAAGGGGTTAAGATTTGAGTTTTGACTCAAACCAACTCACCCATTTTGATCTATTGTTGAGATATTGCTAAGTGAAGATTCTTACGGGTGATGAAGTGAAGAAGACGATGGCGATGCAGTAAAAATTGTATGAGTTTCTAGTGATTCCATTCAGGCTCACAAACACCACCACCATGTTCTGTAATTTAATGCAAGGTGTGTTTCGTGAGTTTCTTGATGATATCGTGGTTAAATACTTTGGATTATAATTTGGGGTATAACATCTCTTTTGAGGAACACTTATTGCACCTTTAATAAATTTTTCACTCCCTTTACGTGAAGTAGGGTAAGTGCAAGTTTAGTTTTTAGAAGATTTGTTCCTTGAGCATATATGGATTCATATATGTAAGGTGGATATAATACTCAAGTAGTTTGCCACAATGTGTTTGTAAACTGAGGAGTTTTCTTAGATTGACCAATTTTTCTCGATGGTTCATTCATAATAAATGTTGTTTCTCCAATAACAGACTTGTTGAAGAAAGGGGTGGAATTGTGATGAAAAATGTTCAAAAACATTTTCAAGGTTAGAGATGGTATTGCCTCTAAACCATAGTTGACGCTGCTTGAGTTTGTTAAACCCTTCAAAGTGTGTACTACTGTTTCCTATAAAGTTTGTGGAATGTCAGTTTAGTTTGGGAACCCACTAACATTCAAAAGTTTGAAGTTAAAGTTGATCAAGACAAGATAGATATTCAACTCATGAGTCAAAAATGTGTGTCAAGATACATTGTTTACCAGTTAAAGGGTGTACCTATTGGAATGATGTTCGTAGTAAATAAGGATATTGTGGCAAATACATTCTTCAATACTGATAAGAAGTTATCCTCAAGACAAGTGCGATGGTGGGAATTCTTGGTGAAATATGTTTTCTAGTGAAAGCATGGGATGATAAGGCATAGTGAAGTATCTTATGCATTGAGCCGCATGCTATCATTTTTTTGGTGGCTAGAGCGATGATCCTTATCTCAGATTACATATACAAAATTCGACGGTTGTGCGCAACCGATGACAAAAACAATGGTTTGAAGAAGAAAGTGAAAGATTGAGTACAAAGTGGTAGGAATTCTTAGTAGAATACATCTTTGAGTGCGAGGATATTACTTGCAAGCGGATCTCTTATATATAAATGGTGATAGTTATATGTTCCTTATGAAAAGTGTGACATATCCAACTTATGAAGAAGGTGCACGACTCATAAAGGGAAGTACATTCAGGGAGATAAATGATGTTGCATTGCTCGAGCGATCATTTTTATATCAAGTGATAGAAGACAACATAATGTTATATGTTAAGACTTATTTACTATTCTAGCAAGACAAAACAAAAAAGAGGGTGAGTGCAATATTACTTCACCCCTACTAGTGCTCGAGAAATAATGTGTGTATGTATCCATGGACTTTGTTGTTGGATTTCAAGAAATAAATGGGATACCGATTATGTTTCTGGTGGTCATTGGTTTTCGAAGTACATAGTGTTTACGCGTGGGCCATGAGCATGTTCAAATGAGCAAGAGCATGAACTATTCTATAAGAATAGTGAAGAATGGATTGTTAAGGAATGTTTCAAACTTTGTGTATTGAGCAATCACCAAAACCGAATCAATTTGTTAGGTACTGCTCAATTCAATCACAATTTGCAATGAACGTCAACAACGAGTTTTAACCCCTTCGAGCTACCCATTGGGTACAAGTGAGTTACGTCTCAAGACATAGTCTTGGATTGATGGTGACTCAAATGCCCAACTGCACATCGTTTTGAACAAGCCAACGTGGAATTTGGAGAACTACACAGACAAAAGGTGAATATTGCTTGAGTTCAAAGTAAGGGATAAAGTGATGTTGAAGTTGACTCAACAAATGTGAACGAAACTAACCACGAAGAGATGACACAGTGGTTTGTTTAAGCGTTACGAGATACCCCTTCAACATGATGAAACGTGTGGGAGACACGACATATAGTTTGGTGTTACCCGAGCGGATCAAAATCCACCTGACCTTCTGTGTGAGCTTCTCGAAGCTTTTTCACGAACACATTGAACGACTGTCGTAGCAAAGTGAAGATTTTGAGGAAGGATTAGAAATGCTTACTGGTTAAGGGTGTTAGATTGTGGAGCCTGATTAATATGTTATGTCTTTTATATATTAATGTTCATGCGTCTCGCGGTTTAAGAGAATGGACGGTGCTTGTGGACGGTGCCTAACAAGACAATCACGGTTCATGCGCCCCTAACCACTGTTTAGGTTGTACTGTAGCTTTGGACGATACCTAACAAGACAATGGACTGGACGGTGCGCATAGGCGGCTGGACGATGGTTAACACGGGCGTCTAACTGGAAAATGTGTTGTGCAAGAAAACGTGTTCAAGTTGAAGTTTTGCACTTAGGCATAGTTTTGTCTATATATACTTCTCGATTTGTGTATTCTATATATTGTAAGTGAGAGTTGAACAATCATCAATACACTGAAACAGTCGTGGAGGTTACCTCGAAGATATGTTACCACGTAAAATCTCTGTCAATTCTTGTTCGTCTTCATCAGTTTCTGTGTGTTGCAAAATCAATCCTAATAACTGGTATCAGAGCTAAGGAGATTCAACATGACCACTGAACATAGAGAGTTCGAAGCTTGAAATCGAGAAGTTTGATGGATCCAATTTCGGTTTCTAGAAGATGCAGATCAAAGACTATCTGTACCAGAAAGATCTTCACCAACCCTTGCTCGGGGTAAAGCCGTATTACATGACGGAGGAGCAGTGGAAGTTGAACGATCGACAGGCCCTAGAGTTGATTCGGTTGGCTTTGTCGAAGAATGTGATGTTCAACATCGTCAAGGAGAAGACGACGGCCGATCTGTTGAAGACGCTATCAAATATGTACAAAAAGCCATCTGCGATGAACAATGTATAGTTGATGCGTAGATTGTTCAATTTACAGATGTGTAAGAATGAATCTGTTGTTGATCATATAAATGAGTTTAATTTGATTATTAGCCAACTGAGTTCTCTGTAGATTCATTTCCAAGATGAAATAAAATCTTGATTTTGATGTCATCGTTTCCTGAGTCATGGGATACTGTCGTTGCTGCAATTAGGAGTTCCCGTGGTACTGAGAAACTGAAGTTCGATGAAATCCGAGATGTTGTTCTTAGCGAAATTATTTGCAAACTAGAAGTACGAAATTCATCGGGTAGTGCTCTCAGGGTTGACCGGAGGGGGAGAAGCAAGTTGAAGGGCTAAAATCCACATGGCCTATCAAAATCAAAGAATCGAGGAAAATCTATGAACAAAGCCAACGTGATTTGATGGAATTGTGGAGATAAATGGCACTATCAGACAACTTGCAAGAAACCAAAGAAGAAGCATAATTGGGAACCCAAAGATTATTCTGATTTTGTAAATTCAACAGAAGACATTGGGGATGCTCTAATCCTTAGTGTGGACAGCCCTATTGAATCCTGGATTTTAGATTCTGGTGCATCATTTCATTCGTCTCAAATGAAGGAATTGTTTCAAAATTTCAAATCCAGAAATTTTGGAAAGGTATACCTTGCTGACAACAAATATTTAGAGATTGAAGGAAATGGGGATGTCCGCATAAAGACCCCATCGGGAAACCAGTGGACATTGGAGGATGTCAGATATATTCCTGGACTCAAGAAGAATCTTATCCCTATTGGTTAGTTGGATAACACATGCTACGAAGCAGAGTTTTGTAAAAGTTCGTGGAAGATTGTAAAGGGTGCTATGATTGTATCGCGTGACACAAAAATCTGGAACCTTAAACACTACTGTAGGGTGTATAAACATGGTTGTTGTCGCTGAGGGTGCTTCTGGTTTGTGTCTATGGAATAACAGACGTGGGCACATGAGTGCAAAGGGAATGAAGATGTTGGTTGAAAAGGGAGCTATAGAGAGTCTGGAGTCTGTTGATATGGGTCATTGTGAAAGTTGTGTTATGGGTAAACAGAAGTGAGTTAGCTTCACAAAGACTCCGAGAGAGTCAAAGAAAGTGAGTTGGAAATGTTCCATACAGATGTTTTGGGACCATCTCCAGTTTCATCACTTGGAGGATCCAGGTTCTATATCACCTTCATTGATGATTTCAGCAAGAAAGTATGGGTTTACTTCTTGAAGCACAAGTAAGATGTGTTTGCAACATTCAAGAGGTAGAAAGCTGAAGTTGAGATCAGACTGGATTAAAGATCAAATGCCTAAGCTCTGACAATGAAGGAGAGTACGACAAGTCAGAATTTAAAGCGTTTTGTGATGTTGAGGGAATTAGATTGATAAGGATAGCTCCCGGCAAGGATAGGTAGAATGGAGTTGCTGAGAGGATGAACAGAACATTGAATGAGTGTACGAGGAGTATGAGGCTGCACTGTGGGCTACCCAAGACGTTCTGGGCAGACGCGGTGAGCACAACTGAATACTTGATCAACATGGGACCATCAACTCCCTTGGGGTTCAAGATTCCAGAGGAGGTGTGGACATGAAATGATCTCAAGTACTCACACTTGAGAACCTTTGGTTGCACTGCTTATGTTCATGTTGATCCAAAGAAGAGATATAAGCTTGATGCTAAGGTTGTGAAGTGTTACTTCATAGGCTATGGTTCTAACATGTTTAGTTACAGGTTTTGGGATGACAAGAACAGAAAGATCCTGAGACATTGTGATGTGATGTTTGATGAATATGTCTTATACAAGGACATTGAGCAGAAGATTTCCGAGACCACGAGGCAACTGGGAGTTGAGTTTGAGTTGCAAAAGACTACACCCAGAGAAGATACTCAAACAACTCTAGTGACTGTTGCTGAAGAACCCGTGGTGGAGCAAAATGACACTTGAGCAGGTGTTGAGGAAATCATCTAGAACCATCAAAGCACCATATAGGTATTCACCTTCATTACATTATATGTTGATGACTAATGAAGGGGAACCAGATTCTTTTGATGAGGCCTTACAGGTGGAGGATTCAATCAAGTGGGAGCAAGCCATGGATGATGAGATGAGCTCACTTGAGGAGAATGACATGTGGGTGTTGACTGAGTTACCTGCAGGGAAAAGAGATTTGTTAAACAAGGGTGTTCAAGATGATGATTGAACCAAATGTATTAATTACGCTGAAATATTTTTTATTATTGTGAAATTAACTACTATATGTATTCTATTGAGTATTGTTGCATCAGAGAATTTGCATCTTGAGCAAATGGGTGTAAAAACAACATTTTTACATGGAGATCTAGACAATGAGATCTATATGCAACAACTAGAAGGATTTGTTGTTCAGGGCAAGAAATACATGGTGTGCAAGCTCAACAAAAGCTTGTATGGGTTGAAGCAAGCACTGATGCAATGATACAAGAAGTTCGACTCCTTTATGAGCAAGAGTGACTTTTATTGGAGTGAAAACGATATGTGTTGTTACTTCAAGAAATACAATGATTCTTATGTATTTCTACTCTTGTATGTGTTTGATATATTGATTGCAGTATCCAGTATGAGAGAGATAAACAATCTTAAGGCAAGCATGTCTTTAGTGTTTGAGATGATAGATTTGAGGTGTGGCGAATCAGATTCTTGGGATGAGGATATCTCAAGATAGATCTGTTTGCACTTTAAATCTATCCCAGGAGCAGTCCATTGAGAATGTCTTGGCCCGATTCATGATGAGTAATGCTAAGCCCAGGACTAGTCCTTTGGTAAATCACATAAAATTGTCAAAGGAGCAGCCACTCAAGACAACTGAAGAACGTGAGCAAATGGCGCTGGTTCCATATGCTTCAGCAGTTGGGAGTTTGATGTATGTTATGGTCTGTACAAGATCTGATATAACACATGCAATAGGAGTGGTTAGACGGAACATGGCAAATCCGAGGAAAGAGCATTGGGAAGCTGTGGTGTGGCTTCTGAGATATCTGAAAGGTACATCCAATACTTCACTTTGTTTTGGCAAAGACAAAGTCATTCTGCAGGGTTTTGTGGATGTTGATCTTGGTGGTGATGTGGACTCGAGCAAGAGAACATCCGGATACATTTACACCATAGACGGTACAGTAGTGAGTTGGATGTCCAGGCTTCAGAAATGTGTTATCTTTCATCAACTAAGGTTGAGTAATTGGCAATAGTTGAAGCTGAGAATGAGATAATATGTATGGTAGATTAGCTGGAAGAGTTGCGCAAGAAGCAGAGCTAGAAGATTCTGTATTCAAATAGCCAGAGTGTCATACAGTTGGTGAAGAATTCATTCTATCATTCGAAGACTAATCATATTAGAAGGTCGTATCATTTCACTCGCAGGGCAGTGGAAGAAGGTGATTTGTGCTTAGAGAAGATAAAGGGTGCGAAGAATTCAACAGACATGTTGACAAAATGTGTTGATGTTGGGAAACTCGGGTTGTGCAAAACCTCAGTTGGTCTTCTGTAGATGTGTTTCTACAGATGGTGCAGTGAAGATATTGTGACTGAATCAGTCTCCAAGTGGGAGAATTGTTAGGTTGTGGAGCTTGATTAATATGTAATGTCTTTTGTATATTAATGTTCATGCGTATCGTGGTTCAAGACAATGGACTGGACGGTGCACTTGGGCGGCTGGACGATGATCAACACGGGCGGCTGGACGGTGGTCAACACGGGTGGCTAGCTAGAAAACGTGTTCAAGTTGGAGTTTTGCACTTAGTCATAATTTTGTGTATATATACTTCTCCATCTATGTATTCTATATATTGTAAGTGAGAGTTGACCAATCGTCAATACATTGAAACCGTCGTGGAGGTTACCTCGAAGAGGTATTACCACGTAAAATCTCTCTCAATTCTTGTTCGTCTTCATCAGTTTCTGTGTGTGTTGCGAAATCGATCCTAACAAAGTGTAAGTGTTGGGGAAGTTCACCCATGACAATGACCAATGGCGGTGTAGTGTGTATCCCTTGGTAGTGTAGCAAACGTCCCTCTGTTGTACAACAGTCTTGCCTTGACAACTGCAGCGAGCATTCATTGATAGTGCCTTGACAGGTGCAGATAACGTGTAATTACATGTAGGGAGCACATATGGTAGTGCAACAAGCATGGAGTGGTAGTGTTGTTCTAGTGTAACGAGTGATCAAGGTGTGTGAAAATATTTAGCTTGGGACCTAGCCAATTGTAGCTGTGATGTGAAGGGAAATTTGACGAAGTGTGTCGTCGAGTTGCTGAACAGAAGATGAGTTGATAGTTGCTCAGCCCTGAGTTAGGTAATGACTTACTGAAAAATATAATCAATTTGGAAGGAACTGATGATCATAACCTATCAACCGTAACTTTATTGTAGGCACAAATGTGAGTTTAAAGATATATATATTGTATGATGAAAACTAGAGACAAATAAATACATTGTTTAACTAATTTGGTGAGTGATTTTAGAGATTCTCCTTTTAACTGTAAAAACAGAATAATTCTATTGCTATAAAAGAGCCTAAAACCCTAATGTTGTATTCAGATTTCATCTGTGCTACATAGGGGTGACAATTCGTGAGTGTCGTGTCATTAATCACGTCCTGTATAAACGGATGTCGTGTGTAAACCGATAAATCATAAATGTGTGTCGCGTTTAAACAGATAGTCTTAAACAGATCACACGCGGAACACACATTAAGACACGATTAACTTTTTGAACAAAGAAAAAATTCGCATATACATGACAGGAAATAACACGAAAAAAATAATATAATATGAAATTAATAAATTCTATAATTTAATTTAACAATCAAGTTTTAAAATCCATAAGTTATTAAAACTTAAGTACAAAAATAAATCTAAATATTAAATAAATATACTTAATCGTGTTTAGTCGTGTATTTGTAGGTTAGATGTGTTTAGACACAGTTATTAATCGTGTCTAAACGGATAAGAATTGTTTACACACGAGATGTGTTTAATGCAAATTACTATCGTCTAAAATGCATATATTTACAGATCATTTAATCGTATCATGTTAAAAATTGTTACACCAGTGCTACATAGATAAGACTGAGAGTGATTATGAGATTTCTTATTATATGAGTATGTTTTGTACGCGACCTTAAATAATAATAATTAATAAAAGGGTTAATTAAGTGAACCGTTACACATGTTTGACCAATGTGATTAATTGGTCACACATGTTTTTTCGTGTGACTGAAACGTTACACATGTTTCAACATGTGACTGAAACGTTACTCCGTCATTGAACCGTGAAAATTTTCCGTCTAATGCTCATGTGCTGGTCACGTGATAAGAGGTAGTTTAATTTCAGAAATACGAAATTA
Source organism: Chamaenerion angustifolium (assembly GCA_946814005.1). Taxonomy (NCBI): domain Eukaryota; kingdom Viridiplantae; phylum Streptophyta; class Magnoliopsida; order Myrtales; family Onagraceae; genus Chamaenerion; species Chamaenerion angustifolium. The sequence goes on from OX328270.1 coordinate 7,844,347, forward strand.
CCTTGAAGCCCCTTACGTCCCCTATAATCAGTTTCATCAACCCATTTCCCCCCATTTCTTGCTTTCGTCCCTTGGCTTCCCGGAGAAGGTGATTGCGCCACGGTCCCCTGCTGCTGCTGCTTCCGTGCATTTCCGAGGTAAGATTCTTCTTCTTCTCGCGTTCCAGTTGTGAAATCGGGGCTTGTTGTTGAACTGATTTCGCTGTGCCTCACTGTCGACCGAAGTGATTTCGCGCGGAGGGTTGCTACTGTGCACCGACTTGATTTCGCTTCCTGTGGCTTCCCTTGTTGATTTGCTGCGGCTTCACCTATTGATCGAGCAAATGTTTGTCTTCATTTAGGGTTTAGCGGCTGTTTATGAAATTTGTGTTTGTGAAAAAGGGCATTTGACCGAAACTTGCTGGTTTAGGGGTATGAAGTTTGAAAAATCTGTTTTTTTGTGCGTAAAGTTTGAATCTTTCGGCCAAAATTGAAGTTTTGATGTTCATGTTTGCTGGTTTATGTATGTCTTGTTGCCATGTTTCGGCCAAAATTGAAGTTATGCTGTTCATGTTTGATGTTCATGTTGAATATAAGTTTTGATGTTCATCTTGGTTCGTTTTGTTATGTTTAACAGCAAACATGCATGACCAATTTCATGTTTGGTTGTTTTCAGTTATTCAAAACTGTGGTTCAATGGGCAAGAAGGATGACATTGCCGAAGCTGTTTTTCACCATGGTGGAAAGTGGGTTGATAATGGGGGTAGCCGAACCTAAGGTTTGACTGTGGCTGTCCATGTGGATTCTGTGTCCAGCCCTTTACGCCCAAGGTTTGAACGCTTTTATGTTTGCTTGGAAGCGTGTTCGACTGGTCTGAAAAAGGGGTGTAGGCCCTTCATTGCTTTGGATGGCTGTTTCTTGAAGGGGCCAGACGGGGGGCAATTTCTATGTGCTGTCACCCGGGATGCAGATAATGCGTTGTTCCCGGTAGCATTCGCATGGGTTGAAGCAGAAAACCATGACTCGTGGAAATGGTTTTTGGACATCCTGTTTAGGGACATCGGTTTGGACAGGCCATGGACACTAATGTCAGATCGACAGAAGGTACTTCTCACTGTTAAGTTTGTTACATTTGTGATTAATTGATCATGCATGTATGCTGTCCAAGATTAATGATGAGTCATGTTGCTTGTTTTTTATATTACTTGATCATGCATGTTTGCTGTTGTTGTGATTAATTGATCACGCATGTTTGCTGTTTCTGTGATTAATTGATACTGCATGTTTGTGGTTGATGTGATTAATTGATCATATGCTGGTTTGCTGGATGTGTGATTAATTGACTGGCCAAGTTTTCTGGTTTATGATTAATTGGTCATGCATGTTTTCTGGTTTGTGATTAATTGGTCATGGATGTTTGCTGTTTTGTGCTTATTTTGTCTTTTTTTGGGCCTAATTCAAGCTGTCCAAGATATACTCCCAGATGTTGAACACAGACACTGCATGCGACACATATATCAGAATATGCAGGTCAGAGGGTTGGGTGAAGCCGAGGTGAGAAAACGTGTTTGGTCCGCCTCATGTGCCTATACGTACCAAAGACACAAATGGCATATGGACTTGTTGAAGGTTGCAAACAAAAAAGCTTGGGACTTCGTCTCAGCCATTGACTCAGACGCTTGGTGTAGACACCGTTTTAGGCATGTCACTAAAACGGACTTGGTCGTCAACAATATATGCGAGAGCTTCAACAACAAAATCATCAACGTGAGGGAAAAAACACCTATTACCCTAGTTGAAGAAATTCGCAAAATTTTGATGCGGGATTTTGCTAAAAGACGTGAATTAGCTGCTCAATCAAAAGGGGAACTTGGAAGGAATATCGTCAAGAAACTAAGGAGGCTGACAGATGGCATCAGTGGGTGCGAGGTCTTATATGTTGCAGATGGTGAGTACGAGGTACACGTTGGTCCAGGTGTGTCGTATAAAACCAGTACTACTGCAAAAACATGTACTTGTTGTGCCTGGGAATTAAGTGGTTTGCCGTGTGTTCATGCGATTGCTTGCATGTCATATGCCCGTGTTCATGAGCTCGCACCGTACTGTGATCCAATGTACCACAAAAGTGCATACCTACGCACCTACGCAGGTGTAATCCATGCCTTACCTGGACGGGATGATTGGGCAAAGGTAAACGCATTACCCGTTGATCCTCTGCTATTCAAGGCTCGTTCTGGAAGGCCAAGGAAAAAACGAGTTCGGTCGGTCACAGAAGACAGTCATGCAGGTGGTGCACGACTGAGCAAAATTGGTTTAAAACAGTTTTGTTCAGAATGTGGTGAACATGGCCACAATAAGAGAGGATGCTCCTAAAGGATCCCTGAGGTGCTGTTTTTAGATAAGATTCTTTGTTTTGAAACAGTTTTTAAAACAATTTCTGACATGGTCGTTTTTGGCGTAGGTCAAGGATGCTGCTGGTGCTGGCGTTAGTGGGACAAAGAAGTCTGAGAAGCGTCCTACCAAGAGAAAGTTGAACACCGACTCACAGTCCCAGTCTCAGCCCCAGCCGAGAAGCCAACCGTGTTTGGATTTAGGGTTTGAGAAGAAGAAAGGTAAGGCGAGGAAGAAGATGAAGAAAGCTCTCTGAATCAAAGATGATAACTTGATTATTGGAATTGTTCAACAGTGCAGCAGATATAAGGTAACGAAGGCGAGAACAGACAAAACAGTACTGTCCGAGAATTGCAACTAAGTCCCTAATACTAAACTAATTGATGCTTGGGCCTCAAGCAACAATATTTACATATTGATCCTAAACATAAGTGTTAGACACACTTATATCCTAACATTCCCTATGCTTGATCTTGTCTTTGAAACATGATCTTTGGTCGCCAAAAGCACTCGTGGTCGCCAACTGAACTTGATATTGTTATTGTAGTCGCCAAATGAACATTTGGTCGCCAAATGAACTTAATCTTGTCATTGTGGTCGCCAACTGTACTCGTGGTCGCCAAATCTTCAAAATATATCCTAAAATTTGACAGTCTGCAGTAAATCCATTCTCTGGAACGAAGTACTTTCCTGTTCCTTATTGACACATCTGAGCAGAATACGTAGTATAGCTGAGTTCTCCTAGCTGAGATGCACTATGCAATTGATTTAGCATCTGTGCTGTCTTTAGTATGGGTAATCAGAACTCTGATCATAGGGCGATTAATGTCTGTAATCTAAGATCATGAACAAGTCTGAAAAAACACGAAAAGCAGTACCAAGCATTCACAATCATATGCATGATTCTCTCTATTCCAGATCAGTAAACTGTTGCCAAAGTGCATCAGACATACTAATATAATCATTTTAACTGCTGCTTTATTCATTCATTTGGAATGTCTTGAAAAATTGAGAGATTCATAACATGACAGAGGAGTTTGAGCTCCTATCTTACCAGTATGACTGCAAGGTTTGAGCCTTGATCTTTTCATCCTCAAGAGTGAAAACCTCAGTATGACTTTGTCATTTAATTTTGGACTTCACTCTGTTTTTGGACTCAGGCCATACCCTATGCCATGGTTAATGCAGCAGTTTTGTTTCTTTTCTTTTTTTTCAGAGATATATTCAGTGATGCACAAAGGCAAGGCTTATGATCAGAGAAGAGAGAAATGCACACATGACAGGCGATACTCAGGTATATGCTAGACATGGAAATCAGACGAGAACATACCAAGATTACAAGCACTAATTGAAACAAGATAGAGTTGATCAATCATGCATAAGGACAGACAGAGGTTCAAAAAATTACAAAGGTGCAGTCAACAGGAAAACTCAGATAACAAACATATGGCTGTCCAAAAGCTCATAGAACAAGGCAAGGTACTAAGTAAACAAAGAAAGAATAAACGTACAGACTGTTTGGGAAGTTCATTGAGCAGTGGAACCAAGCTGAAGGAATGGGGAGACACCACGATCCTCCAGTTCCTCCAATGAGAAGACTCCAAGTTTTTTTCTGCAGGGAATGAAATTTTTTTCTGTCAGAGGCTTGGTCAAGATATCAGCTGTCTGTTCTGAAGCTGGAATAAAGTTGACTAAGACATCCCCATTTTGAACTTTCTCTCTGATGAAGAAGAGATCAATCTCTACATGTTTCATCTTGGAGTGATGGATGGGGTTCTCAGACAAAGCTACAGCACTTGTGTTGTCTGTCCAGATGACAGGTGCAGTGGGTGTGTGAAGTCCAATTTCCTTGAGAAGGGATTGGACCCACATGATCTCACACATGGCATTGGCAATGGCCCTAAATTCAGCCTCTGCACTCGACCTAGAGACTACTGTCTGTTTCTTAGAGCTCCATATTATGGGATTACCATTCAGGAGAAGGTAATGCCCTGAGATGGAGCGGCGATCAGTTTGATCACCACCCCAGTCAGCATCAGAGAAGGAGGTAAGAGTGATGTCTGTGACAGGCGAGGGTGTTGGTCTGAACAACAGACCATGATTGAGAGTGCCTTTGAGGTATCTCAGCACATGAATAACAGCCTTCCAGTTGCTGTTATTTGGTGCCTACATAAACTGACTCAGTTTGTTCACTGAAAAGTGAATGTCTGGTCGAGTGACACAGACATGTTGTAGAGCACCTATTGTGCTCCTATATAGAGTTTCATCATGAAAGAGATCAGAACAGGAAGACATACCTGACTTAGACAAACAAGTACCTGTCATTGGAGTGGGAAATTCAGATTCATCTTTCAGACTTACCTTATCCAGGAGTTCCTGAATGTACTTTTTCTGATTTAACAGAATAAAGTCATCACCTGAAACTACTTCCATGCCAAGGAAGTAGTTCAGGTTTCCCAGATCTTTCAGCTGAAACTGAGCATTTATAGAGTCAACAATTTTAGAAACAAGATTAACAGAAGTGCCAGTTATAACAATGTCATCCACATAAACAAGAAGTAACACGAAAGAATCAGAGGCAGATTTGATAAAGAGGCAACTATCTGAGGTTGAAACATGAAAACCAAGGGAGTTCAGGAGAAAAAACTTCAGTTTTTCAAACCAGGCTCTGGGAGCCTGTTTAAGACCATATAAAGCTTTTTGAAGTTTGCAAACCAGGTTAGGAGTATTAGAGTGAACCTCAAAGCCAGGAGGCTGTGTCATGTAGACCTCCTCTTGGAGGTCACCATGAAGAAAAGCATTGTTAATATCCACCTGTCTGATACACCATTTATGAGTGAGAGCTAAGGACAGAACAATGCGAACAGTGGCAGATTTAATGACAGGACTGAAGGTTTTCTGAAAATCAAAGCCTGGTTTTTGGGAAAAACCTTTGGCAACAAGACGGGCCTTGTATCTGACAACAACCCCATCTGCATTTCTTTTGATTTTAAAGATCCATTTACAACCTATAGGTATACGACCCGTAGGTAGGGAAACAAGAGTCCAGGTGTTGTTGGCAGTAAGAGCTGTAAGCTCTTCCTGCACAGCCTTAAACCAATGAGGTGACTGAAGAGCTTCGTGAATGCTACGAGGCTCAGAGTTAGTTAGGTCTGTGGATAGGGCAAGTGAAGTGGACATCTCATGAAGGGAAGATTTAGACCTGGTCTGCATAGGATGTATATTGGTGGAAGATTTGGGGCGAGAGGGCCGAGAGGATGAGGGTGGATGGGCTTGTGGGGAGGTGGGGAAGGACTGATCAGAGTGAGCTGGTGGTGGTGGTGTAGAGGAAAACGGGTCAGAAATGGGAACAAGGGTAGAACCAGAAGGGACATATCTACAGACCTCCGTAGGGGAGCTAAGGTCAGGAGCAGGAACAGGTGCAGAGGGAGGCTGAGTAGAGGTAAAGTTTTGGGAGGGTGTGGTGGAGGGTAAGCTGGACTCCCCAGACGTGTGGGCATGCACAGGAGGTCCTGAGGAATGAGTGATAGTAGAGGGAACAGAGGTGGGTTGTTGGAAGAATGGGTCACAGGGTATGAAAAATGGTTTGGAAGGAGTGGAGGCTTTTGGTGTGTTTGAAGCATAGAAAGGTCCTGTGGTGTCACTGAAAGGAAATGTTGTTTCATGAAAGACAACATTTCGTGACACATAAACTCTTCCAGATGAAGAGAGACACTTATAGCCATGGTGGTCAGAACAGAACCCAATGAATACACAAGGTTCCGATCTAAAGGACAGCTTGTGAGACCTGTAAGGTCTCAGGTGGGGAAAGCATAAGCATCCAAATACTCTGAGAAAGGAGTAGTCAGGCTTGGTATTGAAAATAAGCTCATGAGGAGAACAGTTCTCCAGAGTCTTGGAAGGCAAGCGATTAATTAGAAAAACAGCAGTGGAGAAGGCATCCGTCCAGTAGTGAAGAGGGACGGATGACTGTGCAAGCAGTGTCAGACCCAATTCAACAATATGGCGGTGCTTACGCTCCACCATGCCATTTTGTTGGCTTGAATATGGGCAGGTGATCCTATGAACTATGCCATACTGAGCTAAGTATGTAGTAAGAAAGTAGAACTCACCTCCTCCATCAGATTGCACAGCCTTGAGCTTCATGCCAAGCTGCTTTTCTGCTAAGAGATGAAACTCACAGAAGGCTTTAGTAGCATCAGACTTACGGTTCAGAAAGTAAATCCAAGTAAATCTAGAAAAGACATCAACAATACTAAGATAGTAATTGCAGTTACTAGAGGAGAAAGGGGCAGGACCCTAGAGATCTACCTGAACCATTTCGAGTGGACGAGAGTAGACAGTTTCTGAAGGTTGATAAGGGAGGGTCTTACTCTTACCCACTGCACAAGCAGTACACTCAGAGGATATGTGTTTAGTGGGCAGATTTTGTAATCTCAAGAAGTTAACAAGAATATTCCTAGATGGGTGGCCTAACCTCATGTGCCATAGGTGAGAAGGATCAGTTGTTTTCAAAGAGCTGAGAAAGCAGCTTATTTCAAAATCAGGTAATGCATTAGAGGATGCACTATTAAAACAGGTGACAGCAGATGAATCATCAGAGACATCATCATTATAAGCAGGAAAAGAAACAGAGGTACCATGATAAACATCACATGCAGCAGAATTGTCATTACTAATAACCGGAAAGGCAGAGTTTTGAGCAGATAAAACTGCATTATTACAAAAGGACTGAAATTCAGTAGAAAGGTTCAAACACTGATCTGGACTAACAGTAGCAGACTCGACTAAATTATTAGACTTAGACCTAAAACTAGAGAAGTCTAAACGATAAAGACCCCCAGACTCATAACCCTTGAGCAGCACCTTGTTGGAGAGTGAATCCTTGATCAGGCAATGCGATGGGTGAAATTCAAAATAAACCTGATTATCCTTTGAAAACTGAGATACAGAAAGCAGGTTTTTAGTGACAGCAGGAGTGTAAAGTAAGTTATTTAAGAGTAATGGTTTTCCAGTGGAAGGTAAAGTAGAAGAACCAATAGCAGAAATATCAAGAGTAGAGCCATTTCCCACTAAGACCTTACCTGGGCCAGAATAAGGAGAAGTCATGTTCTGGAAAGGCTGAGCATTCGTCAGGTGGTTCGTGGCTCCTGAATCTGGGAACCAGCTGCCATCAGAAGTGGCTGGGTTATGGCTGCTGGATAACAGGTGATTGGCTTGAGGGGGTTGAGGTGATGCTGATTGAGTAGGGATGGGGTTCAGTTGAGGCTGAGGATTTGGAAAGCCTTGATATGGCTGAGGTGGGTAACATGGGGGGGCCATCATGTAGGGGTAGATAGGTGGTAAGGGTGATGGATAGGGTGAGTACTGCAAGACAGAGTGTGTTTGGGTGTTGGGAGGATGGATGGTTGTGGTCTGAGGTGGTTGAGATTGATTCTGAACTTTGTGCAGCTGAGGTGGAGGGTAGGGTTGGTTCAGTTGTTGATGTTGGTAAGGGTCAGGCTCAGTGTCATAAGCAGCCAGGTTTGCTGAAGGTGCAGGAGAGTTGGACTGAGGATCAGTCACACCAGTAAATTGTACATTAAACCTGTGGAAACATCTGTGCACCAAATGCCCAAATTTTCCACACAGCTGGCATTGGAGTCTGCTATTTCCAAAGCCCCTACCACGCCCCCTACCCCTCCCAGATTGTTGATTACCAAATGGTGGGGGACCATAGGAAAATGACTGAGCATTTTGGTTTGTGGGTTGGGGTGAGGGGAGGAGACCAGACATACTACCAGAGTTGTTTTCAGCATATGACCAGGGGGCTTACTGGGGTTGGGAACCTTAGCAGAAGCTATGTTGACACTAGCACTAGCATCAAATAAGAGGTCAGACTGCCTAGACTCAGCATCTAATAACACAGAACTCACAGAAGCGATAGTGTAAGGATTTTGGCTAGCATGAATGACAGCAATGACATTATCATATTGACCCTTTACCCCATTCAAAATAATCGAGATTTGTTGCATCTCTTCTATAGGGTGACCACAACTAGCTAAACTGTCACATGTGGTTTGTATTTCAGTGAGGTAGTCTCTCATAGGTTGATGAACAAGCTTCCTAACCTTAAGTCTATCATATAAATGCATGATTCTGGTGGTGGACGATGATGAAAAATCTCTATGAAGCTTTTGCCAAATGGCAGCAGCTGACATACACCCTATAAGACCCCTACTGACCTGAGAGGAGACAGAGGCAAGAAGCCAAGACGCGAGGGAGCTGTCCTGCTGGAGGAACTTCGTGTATGCAGGATTTGGGACAGCAGCCCGAGTTTCATCTTCCAGAAACTGAGGTACGTTAGCTCCATGGAGATGACTTTCCAGGTTATACCCTCTTACAGATAGTAGAACCTGCTGTTTCCATTGCTGGAAATTCTCCTCACCAAGTAGCTGAGCTACTTTCTTGTTGGCGAAGGCAGGGCTAGATTCTTCCATGAATCAAGAAGGAAGGTTGAAAAGAGAAGATTTTAGGCTCGATCGAGCTCTGATACCATGTTTGGATTTAGGGTTTGAGAAGAAGAAAGGTAAGGCGAGGAAGAAGATGAAGAAAGCTCTCTGAATCAAAGATGATAACTTGATTATTGGAATTGTTCAACAGTGCAGCAGATATAAGGTAACGAAGGCGAGAACAGACAAAACAGTACTGTCCGAGAATTGCAACTAAGTCCCTAATACTAAACTAATTGATGCTTGGGCCTCAAGCAACAATATTTACATATTGATCCTAAACATAAGTGTTAGACACACTTATATCCTAACAAACCGAAGCAGTCCCAGTCTCAGCCGAGAACCCGTTCTCAGTCTCAGCCGAAGCAGTCCCAAAAGACAAAAAGTCCAGTACGAAGACAGAAAATCGCAGTTAGAAAAAAGAAACCAACTGATGTTGATGACCCGCTGCCAGATGCTGCTAGAGAAGCTGAATCACCTCCTGCTGTACGTGTAGGTACGCCTCCTGCTGTTCGTCTAGGTACGCCTCCTCCTGTACGTTTAGGTACGCCTCCTCCTGTACGTTTAGGTATGCCTCCTGCTGAACCAGACAATCCAGCAGCAGAACCCGCAGTCAACACCGAAGCTGATCCATTCAAAACGCCAAAGAGACGTTTTAAATCGCTAGCAGTTAAATCAGCCTCGGTTAGTGCTCAACTCTAAAATTGTGTTACCGATTGTACTTTGATGAAAATTAACAAAAAATTGTTTGAAACAGGCCAAAAAAGCTGGTAAAAGAAGAAAAGTGAATGTTCGTCAGTCTCCGACTTATGTGGACGTCGAAGACGATGTCGCATCTTCGGCACCTGTACTTTCAGATTCGAGAGAACTGATTGTAACAGATTTACCACTGAAGACGGTTCTACCAAAAAGGACAAGACAACACAGAAGGAGCATGGGTCAGTTTAGTTATCCGGGTGACAAACGATATACCCAGTAAAAGGACCACATCCTGTTTTGTCCAACAGGTCTTCTGTTTTTCTGTGATGGTGTTTTGTGAAGTTCTGATACTTTTGTGGTGTTTTGTGAAGTTAGGAAACTTTTGTGGTGTTTGTACATGTTTTGGGTCGAACATGGGTGGTACTTGGTGACTTATGTCTGTTGAACTTCTTCTATGAAAGTCTATGGATGGCTGTTTCTGGTTTTTCAGGTTTTGAATGGAATGTTGGAATATGTTTGGGCAGATCTGATCTGTTACGGCTGTTTAACCTTTGAATCACATTTATATGAAACATGGTGTACTATTTAATCACAGTATGGGTAACATGTAGAACCTTTTAATCATATCATTTCAAACATCAGTATCCATTTAATCACATGTATGACCTTTTAATCACATTATAGAAAACATGTATGACCATTTAATCACATTTCGTTATAACATGTGTAGAAATTCTGTTTCTCAACAACTGAAACACAGATGCAAAACAACTGCAATGCATAACATATACAGAACTGCAATACAGAACTGCAATTGCACCATATACAGCATACAACTTCATGTCTTTCAATTGCAACATACAGAACTGAAATCCATTTCCACAATGCTGATCAACTAATTCAAATACATATACTTGTTTAGTACATTGATGAAAATGAAAGAACACAGAACGATAATTGCAACATACAATTTCCAGTGTTTTTGTTTCGCAGCAGCTTCTGCAGCATGTGCAGTCGCAAGTTCTGATCGAAGCTGTCCCTCTACACCTTGAAACTTAAACACGGCGTTTCTTCCATATTGACACATCGGTGGATCTTCCCATTGGAAAAATCCACAACCAGGATTTTGTACAGACTGGACAACACAAAAAAGGAACATGTTAAAATTAGGGTTCTTAACAAAATTAGGGTTTCTAACATAACAAACTAATAGGGACAACATGGTACCAAAAAAATGCAATTACCTCAAAATGTGAACACCCATGAAACCTACGACCGAAATTTTTCCAAGTACCCGCACATTTGACCGACGAAATCTCACCGCAGAAACATAGTCGGGCTGTTGACACTAAACGTGACGAATCTTGGATGGTAGAATGGGAACGCAGAGACGCCGAAGGATCGCGCGGAGGGGAGGGGTCGAACCCAGTCCATGGTTCCTTCTTCATCTTCGTGCGTACGCTCTGCTGCGTGAAGAATGGAAATGTCTTCTAATATACAATATTAAGGGCATTTTGGGAAGTTAAGGCTGGAAGTAACTCACGTGCAAGGCACATGGACAAACTAACGGTGATATTTAACAGACAACAGTAAAAATGACGTTTCAGTCACGTGCTGAAACATGTGTAACCTTCCTGCACAAGTTATAACCTATTAGTCACATGCGCAAACATGTGTAACGGTTCACTTAATTAACCCTTAATAAAATGGAATGTGTTACACTACAATCTGTGTGTTGCGCATTTCATGTTGACATTCCTAAGGGTGATGCTGAGGTTAGGTTTGCAGGGAAAGCAAATAAACAAACAATATATACCAGTTTAAGATTTTGAACATGATGTTAGATATTAGTGTCATGTCTCGAAAGACTTGTAATATTAAAAATAAAGTTCATATGGTATCAGGTCTGTACTTTATAAATATATTCACAAGGTAGAGATTAATATTAATACAAGAGTATTAAACTCATATTGCAAATATGAATCATCACCATTGCAACAAGTTCTTATACATGACCAAACTACTCAGGGTACGATGTTCCTAATATTCCTAAACCCTTCCTTTGCATTCACAATCAGTATAAGAAAAAACGTTTACAAATCTAGAAACATATTTAATAGAACTCCCGATCTGGGAAGAAGAACGGGGCAAGCAGGGTCCAAAGGTAAAGTGCGGCAGTGACCCACTCTGTGCAAATACGAACCCAAACTGATGTCCAACCCACATCTACTAGATCCGAGCTCTCAGACGAACTTGTCCAATCCGACAAAAGCATTGCAGAGTACATGCTAGCAAGAGCAAATATCAGGTGGAAAAAGGAATATGAATACGAAACTGCTTTTGCCTCTTCCTTATCCTTTTTCCCTCCTTTCCCTTCTTCCACTTTGTCTTCCTCAAGAAGAGACATCTTAACACCTGTTCATCGAAAGTGTAGGATCCATAAAAATAATTTCAGAGGAATCTTAATTCATTTTGTGTCGAGATGGAACCCTGAAAACCTAATTCAAGAGGTCAAGATTGTTGGAGTCATCTATGATAAGGAGTTGTACAAACTTTTATACATATCTATACACATCTATGGGATTCCAATAAAAAGATACACAGATTTGAGCATTTTTTACTTACTACCTGACTTTGGTGAAGATGGTGGGCTCAGAAATATTGTAGAAGATCCAGCACGACAAGCAGAGTACAAGACCGATAGAACTGTTGTTAGCATTCCGAGAATAAGGGTGCCTGTGGAAACTGTACTAGAGCCGCTGTGAAGACCATTGCAGGCATAACCTCGTGGCTCGCAGGAAAGGGCAGTAAAGCATACATATGCACAGTAAACAGATATTACTGAAGCGGGTAATAGGCTGCCATTTACCTATAGAAAAGAAAAATATATATATATACTCCTTAGTTGAAAATATAATATATAGTATAGACATTTGAGAGCTTGAGTGTTTGATTTTCACCTTAGGATGCAGAGCAACCACCGTAAATATGACAGGAAGAATCAAAGACATGACAAGAAAGAAAACATTGAGACCACAGTCTTGACCGGACGGATTAAACCAAATGAACAAAATGCCAGTTAGTGTGAAAGAGACAATGTAGCATCCAATTGATATCGCCAGCAAAGCAATATACCTAGAAACATCAAGGATGGCATACAGAGTAAACCACCACAGTTATTATAAGTAACGAGAGAATATATCACCAGAGTATATTAGTCGAAACAAACCATTTTTGTTCGTCTTTTTCAGCCCATGCATCGTTCCATGAGTGAGTGAAGTCCAATAGTATAGTCACTTGAACCAACAAAAATAATCCCGCTCCAAATTTAGATAAAGTTTCTGCAGATTGATCAAATTTATCACACGTTACATGTATATACTATATAGGAAGGAGACAATATAATATGATAAACAATAAAAGTACCATATCATTGACAGGTACATTTGGACTCATTATAAGCTAAGACACACTTGCAGCTACATGTTAAACATTGTTGGCATCAATTTAAGTACCATTTTTGTATGCAGATCTTAAAATATATCAAACAAAACTCTATTACCTAAAAGAAATGGTCAGTGTATTAGTAATGATAGGAGTAGAAAAGAAAAGAAAATCAGATATTTATAGTTTGGTAGTTCACAACCATCAGCCAGAAGAGGGTGCAAATACTGACCATATACTGAAATGACAACATTCGGAAGGAAAAACATAAGGACCACAAGTAAGACCCAGATCACCATCTTCGCGACCCATCCGCCATGTTGCCATGAATCACGCCTATCATTCTGATCCTTTACCCCGATCATTATTAGAGCAAGTAGTCCGAAGAACAAAAAATTTCCTAAGCTCACGCGAAGGACTGCTTGTGTTTGGAACCATGCTTTTGGCTCCGAAGAAGTATTGATCCCTGCAATTTATGAGAACAGAACTACAACTTTGAGTAACTAGATATGCAGTCTGAAAGTGCAGAATCATCACCGTTTTTACATAATGTAGTGAACTCAATGGTCTGATTAGATAGAGCATTCGTTTTTTCTTTCAAAGTCCCCCAAATCAGCTTAACTTTTAAACTTGATACACAGATGAGAGCACTCGGATAAATAACCAGATAGCTCCTTAAAAGATTTCAAATCGACCAGTTCAGTTAGACAAACTATCCAAACCTGAATATGTCTTTAAGTGAAATTAGCCAATTCAAGAAATTATCCAACATATCAACCACTGAGAGAAAGCTGCAGCTAACAATTTCTACCCTAATCCGCCACTTCTGAGCAAAGAACTGAATCAATCAATCCGTTTGCACAATTACTTGAAACTGGGTATATAGATTCCAGCATTAGAGCATTAAGCCGATTGAAAATAGGGCCAAAATAAAAAATTGAGTTAGAGACTGACATGGCAAATCCTTCAAAAGCGGTGCCGCGACTTCTCTAAGAACCCAGGAGACGATCAGAGAAAGGCCGAAGAGTCCACAATAGGCAATCCTTGCTGACCGACTGGAGACCCCCGACGCCACCGAAGAGCAGAGGCCGCACGATGACGCCACACAACAAGAAGCCAAGCACGACATGTCTGTCCGTCAACAGAGAACTCTTGCGGGTCTGGAAATTGTAAATTCCAGAAAGCTCGTAGGTGTTGGACAGGTGAGGGTGGTGAGAATGGTAGGTGGAGTATAGAAGAGAAGTTGCTCAATTTTGTTTGTATTTGAGTTAGTCTCTGGAAACTACGAGTCTTTCATCCTATTCCTCGTGCAGTGCTACCGTTATCTGTAAATCTTCTCCGGTTCGTCTTTAATTTGGATTTAGTCAAACGTAGAATATTATGGAATCTTTTTAAAAAATATACTCTATTTTAAAAATAAATACTCAAATATCCTCTTAAAGAAAATAATTACAAAAATACCGATCCACGAATGCTATTTGCAGGTAGAAATTAATTAAATTGTACTCATGAATACCATTCTATGCTAAGAAGTCTGTTACAATTTCTGTTAAATACTAACCGCGAGTGTCGTTCGCAGGTACGAGTAAATGTACAATAAATTATATTTAGTCTAGTGCAAAAGGCTTTATTACTTAGGAGTTCTGAGTTTAAAACTTTAAGACAATTTTTTTTATAAGCACTAAAAAAATCATAAAAAATAACTCCAACAAAGTTCGAACCCACTATCTTTAACCGTTACAATAATGCATTATTCCACTAAAATAATGATACTCTAATATATTTTTATGTACTTCAATTATATTTAATACACTAACTATTCAAGTGATTTTTTTTTTGTAAAATTATAATCCAACCAAAATTTAAATTTGTGACCATGTTATAAACAATACAATATTTTATCATTATAGTATTAATATCATATGTTTTTACCTACCTAAGTTATATTTGTTTTTTTTGTCAAATACCTAAATTATACTTCAAAAATATTATGTGAATGCCTTAAACTTTCTAATTTAGAAATATCATTTTTTGGAGTCTTTGTTTATACTTACATTTTTTAGAAATGTCATTTTTTTCTAATTAAATTATATAAATAACTACTAAAAAAATATTTTTAAACTAGAGGGTTTAAGATACCGGTACAACATTTTTAAAGTATAATTTAGGTACGTAAAAAATATATGATATTAATATTATAGTGATAAAATATTGTATTGTTTATAACATGACCACAAATTAAAATTTTGGTTGAAATACAGTTTTACAAAAAAAGAAACGCTTGAATATTTAGTGTATTAAATATATTGAAGTACATAAAAAACTATGATAGTAAAATTAGTTTAGTGGAAGAATGTATTATTTTAACTATTAAAGGTCTTGGGTTCAAACTTTGTTGAAGTTTTTTTTTTTTGGCCAAATCAACATACTATATTAATGCAACAACAAGGTAGAGTTTGAATACAAAATATTATTAGCAAAAATACACCTAAGTAATAGGGTTGGTGGTGAAGTCACCCAATCCTGTGGACACAACCCCTATAATGCATGTTTAGCAATCCAATCCAGTGCGGATTTGGGGATATACACCCACGCGATTCCCTGTATCGAAGCCAATAAGGTAATCGCGTTTGACAAAATAGGCTCTATCCTCCATCCGAACTCCTTCCGAAGAAGGTGACGATGTTTAACGCGTCAGGTTCAACAATGACCCTCGTCCACCTATTCTCGATGGCGAGCCGAACCGCACTGAGGACTGCTTCAGCCTCAATCTCATCGACCGAGACAACTATCTTGACCGCACATCGACTTCCACGAACAGCTCCCGCGCGATAACTCTGCCCCCCCCCCCCCCCCCCCGCTTAGTGCTCCTGCACCAAGCTGCGTCACAGTTAATCTTTATCACATCCTCGGGGGGTCGGCTCCATGCCGTGATAGTGGACTGTGGTCTGGTGTGACGATCGGGTTGCAGCATCTCCTGAGAAAGTCTTTGAATTTCCTGCATAATAGACTCGACAAAAGGTTGAGTACCTTCATACACTAGTTTACACCTCGCTTTCAAATTACCCAGCATACTATCATCATACGAGGCCAAGCCTTAACGTGATCCATGC
The DNA here is from genome assembly GCA_946814005.1 of Chamaenerion angustifolium. Taxonomy (NCBI): domain Eukaryota; kingdom Viridiplantae; phylum Streptophyta; class Magnoliopsida; order Myrtales; family Onagraceae; genus Chamaenerion; species Chamaenerion angustifolium. The sequence goes on from OX328270.1 coordinate 7,860,463, forward strand.
TTGAGTTTCGAGTCCTCTGCGTCGCCCAAATCAGTCATTCTTCGATCGAGTTCCGACCCAAGTCCAACCCGACTCTATTGATATGTCTTCGACACACCTGCCGCACCCATGGGCATCCAATTAGCAAATGCTCCCTTGATTCCTCCATTAGACAGGTTGGGCAAAGTCTCGTTAGTGGCACACGCCTCCGTGTCAAGGACTCCCGCGTCTGCAATGCATCGGTGACCAACTTCCACATAAATGCCTTAATCTTCGGCCACACATCCGCCTTCCAAATTGCCGGCCACACCTGCGGAAGATCAGCTGGAGGTGCACGGTTCAGGTTTACCCGATGTCTCGATTGAGCATTGTGGATACTATGATAGGCTAATCGGGCCGAGATCATCCCGTCACGAGTATGAGGCCATCTCAGCGTGTCTGGAGCATGACCGATCGGTATAGTGATGTTGAGGATGGCCGCCACATCCTTCGGGTTTACAACGTCCCTGACTGATTGTTCTCGCCACGAGCGATCATCCGTGTTCATCCATTCTGCCACCCAAGCTGTACCTTCTTGGATTGCTTCTTCCCTTGGTCGCACCCTGAAATCATTATGGAGAGGGACCCAAGGGTCTTGGAAGGGCCGAATTGTTTGGCCATCCCCAAGCACCCACACCCCCTCCGCCTGAACCACGGACCGACCTTCCAGCAGACTTGTCCACGCCCACGACGGCCTGTTGCCCGAGGAGGCCTGCAAGAAGGAGCTGTTAGGGAAATACAAACCTTTGAGAACCCGAACCCATAGGGCATTCGGTTCCGTTATGATCCTCGACGCCATGTTTGCGAGGATGGCCCTATAGAAGGCCTGCATCTCCTTGAATCCATAACCTCCGAACGAATTTGCAGTGGTCATAGTCCCCCAGTTCTTCCAATGGATCTTTCTAGCCCCCTCTCGAGATCCCCACCAGAATCGTGATATTAGTCCGTTGATCTCTTTACACCACGTCGCCGGTAGTTTGAAAATGTGCATCATATAGGTCGGTATAGCATTAAGGACTGCTTTGATCAGTACCTCTTTGCCCGCGTGGTTGAGCAATCTGTTCCTCCAACTCTGAATCTTATCTCGAATTCTTTCTTTGAGATAGTTCAGAGCCTCCTTCTTCGACCTGCCCCACACTGTCGGCAATCCCAAATAGAAGCCCGGGTCCAATGTCTGTTCCACTCGAAAAAGAGTCGTGATATCTCGCTTGAATTCCTCTTCTGCTCCTGAGTTGAAGTAGAAGCTAGACTTTGAGTAGTTTACCTTCTGCCCCGAGTCTGAGCAATAGCGGTCTAGAGTCCTTTTCAGATTGGTGGCTGTTTCTAACGGTCCTTTGAGGAAGAAAATCGAGTCGTCCTCAAAGAAGAGGTGCTGAATTTCTTTACACCCCCTCTTGGGTCGGATTCCCCTGATATTGCCCTTGGAAACCTGGTCGTCTAGTAATCTCGATAACACATCGGCAACCAATATAAAGAGATATGAGGAAAGAGGACCACCCTGTCTAAGACTACGCGATGGTCTTATAATGTCTGTGTGCTTCCCATTGACGATGATTTGATACGTCACCGTCGAGATGCAAGCCTCGATCCATTGAACCCATTTGTCTCCAAAGCCGTGCTTCCTCAAGACTTCAAGTAGGAAATCCCACTCTATCCGGTCGTACGCCTTCTGCATATCGATCTTGAGAGAGCATTCCGTTCTTCCTTTTGGGCCTCGCGGCTTACCCCTCGTCTTTAGGAAGTGGAACATCTCATGTGCTATAATGATACTATCATGTATCCTCCTCCCTGAAACGAAAGCACTCTGATACGGGGTAACCAGTTTTGGCAAATAGTATTTAAGTCTATTTGCTAGAACCTTAGATGTGATTTTGTAACCAAAGTTACAGAGACTAATAGGGCGGAAATCAGATGCACACAACGGATTAGCTATTTTAGGGATTAGGGTAATATCAGTACTATTAAGAAAGAACGGCATGATACATGTCATTAGGAATGTGTTAACCGAAGTGATAAAGTCTGGACCAATAGTGCACCAACTCTTTTGGAAGAACGTACCTGAGAACCCATCCGGTCCCGGAGCCTTGATCCCCCCGTCTGAAAGCAAACCTTTCGAATCTCTTCCCTAGTCGCCAGACGTGTCAAATCTGAATTCATCTCATTGGAAACTTGACTCTTAATACAGCTCAGCCTATGGTCAAATGTACCTATTTCCTCACCGAACGGCCTCCCCGATGTAAAGAGGTTGGTATAGAAGGCATGCAGTTCAGTCTCAATCAGTCGATCCCCCTCCAACCAAACCCCGTCATCACCTCTTAGACGGATTAATTTGTTCCTCCGTCTACGAGATAGGGTCGTCTGATGGAAGAACTTTGTGTTCTTATCACCGTATGTTAACCATCGGATCCACGATCTCTACGACCAGTATATCTCCTGCGTCTTCCAAAGCGCATGTAGTCGAGATTTGAGATCTCTCTCTTCATATAGTGCCGCATCTTGACCATGACATGTAGGCAGATTTCTTAGTTGATGTTTGACCTTTCGGATTTCCGTCAAATTGTGTTTAAACTCCTTACTGCTCCATTCGGTCAGTGATGTTCTGCATCTGTCCAGTTTTGGTCGAAGGTCTGCCGTGGTTGTAACTGAGCCTCCGACTTGCCATGCGCCCCGGATGATGTCGTGGCACTCCTCCTTCTCGAGCCACATATTTTCAAAGTGGAGTTTCTTTCGACCTCTTCTTTCGGTATGAGTAAGATGCAAGCTTCTCGGAGCGTGGCCCGAGCCTATTATCAGCTCGTGTATGCATTGCGTCGTAGGAAACCTTGCGCACCAAGCTTGGTTTGCAAGAACTCTGTCCAGTCTCTCCTTGATTCTCTTGCCTCCCCTCCGGTTATTTGTCCACGTGAACATTTGCCCCTTGAAACCAATGCCCTCTAGTAAGAGGTCCTCCTTAAGTATATTGAAGCCATCGATTTTGAATTGGTCATTTCGGCCCCCCACCTTCTCCCTATGATGGGAGATGTCGTTGAAGTCCCCAACACAGACCCACAGATCTGTTCTGTTAGCCCCATCCTCCTATGTGTTTCCCAGTTTTGTGCCCTTCGATTATAAACCGAGTCCCCATAGACCCACGTGACGCGACACTCACCCCCAAATTCAACACTTGTGATAGAGGTATCAATGAAAGTTTTGTCCTTCCCATGTATACGGATCGCCACTTCCTTGGTCCACCATAGTGCTAGACCGCCACTCGTCCCGATAGGTAGTACATATGATGCGTAGTCCAAACCTATTTCTCTTCGAACCCTCTCACAGTGGGCTTCATTCTGCTTTGTTCCCATTAAGAAAACAATCGCAGAATGAGAGTCCTTCACTAGGTCTTTGAAATGGCGAACTGTCAGGGGAGACCCTAACCCCTGACAGTTCCAGCTAATAAAGATCATCGGGACCCCGTGGCTATTTGGGGACAGCCACCGGAACCCTTGCTTTGAAGTAGTCGTTGTCTCTCTTTGGAACCTTCATCCCTTCCTCCCTGAATTGTTCTTGACTCTTTATGGTTGCCCATGGGTCTAGCCGGTCCTCCCTTTCTCAAGGTGGACTGCCTCGTGGTTATTTTGCGCCTCTTCTCTGGACCTCTATCCATATCCATCTTCCCCTTCTTTTCATCAACCTCGCACTATGTGATGTTGTGGCTTGAAATGCCCCCTTTACCAGCTCCACCTGTGTGCCTCCCGTAGGATTGCATAACTCCTCCATCATCAATGCTGCTGGGCAGGAAGCATTGCTCTGCATGATATTGCTTCCCTCATCCACTGTCTGGTCTGTCCCCTTGCTGGCCAGGACCTCCTCTATCCTTGGTCGAGGTTGAAATGTCGCAGGAGGTATATTGCTGTGATGTTGCTCTGTTGGTGCAGGAACTATGAGGTTTAGGGATAGGTCACACATATCCTGAGCATACCCCTGTTCCTCAGCCTCCACGTCCCGCATCGCATTTAGATCAAAGAAGATAGTTTTCATATATGTGGCTAGGGAGGTTTCCATTATCTCTGCGTGTTCCCCCTTTAGGCTGAGAGATGTCTGAGCTCGTGCTTCTGATGGCTTGAGTATGCCTCCTTGTTGAGTACCTGATGCTGTGTGGTTAGCTTCCTGCATAACAGTGTTGTTGCCCCCTGATCCATGATATGGCAGTGGGTGTGTATGGTTACTCGCTGCCTGGATCTGTGTTAGATCGGCATTGGTATTCCCCTTGCAGTATTGCCCCTGTTGGCCCGAAGGTGGTGTCTCCTTCAAAATGTCTCTAGGTTTTCTTCCCCAGGTCTCTAGTCCCGGTCTGCCTAGAACCACCCCCAATGTTGACCCACCGATTGTTTATCATGGGTCTCGTTCCTGTGATCCATGGGCCATAAAGAGGATACCCATGTAGATCATCCGTACGAACCTGTTACGTGCAAGCGTTCGAGGTATGGCCAATTCTTCCACACCCGTAGCATAGGTCTGTCAATCACTCATACTTTATAGACGCCCATTTTCCCTGCCCTCGAGAATCCACCCACCGGAACCCAGACAATAGTGGTTCTGACATATCGATATCTACTAGAAGGCGAAGGAACGTTCTTTGTTACATTATTTGGGCTTCTTCAACTCTTAAGCACCTACCTATACTATCCCCAATACTGTGGGCATTCTGCAAATTGAACATTTCTAAGCTCAGGCCGTGGACTTGTGCCCACATTTGCACCTTACTAAAGTCGATTTCCTCCACCGACATATGTACTGGGCACAAGTTGAAGCTATTTTTATAAGAGTTTTCTACATTTTTTAAAAATAATAAATAAGAAGGTTGTCACAAAGTTTCAAACCTTGAACATCTAAGTAATATAACAATAACTTTTCCACTAGGCTAAATATACTTTATTACACATTTACTCATACCCGCAAATGACATTCACGGATAGGATTTAACAGAAATTTTAAGACTTCGTGGGTAAGTATGTTTGTGTAAGAGGGTATTTCAGTATTTATTTTTAAAATAGGGTATTTCTTTGAAAAAAATCTATATTCTGATTTATCTTAAGTTCTTTCTTGGATAAAGTTTAGGTTCTCGTTGTAATTTCAATAGTAAATCATACGGAAAGCCATATACCTCAATTGGGGTGCATTAGTGTATTTGGGTAGTTTTTTAAATATATTTTTTCTTTAAATATATTAAATGAGACCTTATGTTTAAATGACATTCACGGATAGGATTTAACAGAAATTTTGAGACTTCGTGGGTAAGTATATTTCTGTAAGAGGATATTTCAGTATTTATTTTTAAAATAGGGTATTTCTTTGAAAAAAATCTATATTCTGTTTTATCTTAAGTTCTTTCTTGGATAAAGTTTCGGTTCGCGTTGTAATTTCGACAGTAAATCATACGGAAAGCCATATACCTCAATTGAGGTGTATTAGTGTATTTGAGTAGTTTTTAAATTTTTTTTTATTATCTTTATATATATTAAGTGAGACCTTATGTTTAAATATTTGTTAATATAGATTTTGATCGATATATTCAAATAAAAGCTCTCAATCAAAGATAAACGCTTGTAATAATACCCTCCACACCTTGTGAAACTCTAGCCTTAGCTTCAGGTACATTTAGGTCTCTTTCTCCAATATGAAGACTCCGACATCACGACCAACCCGCAACATCATTTGATCAACACACACTGAAGAAAAACGAGAAAGTGTTTGTTTACTAGTTAGAGGCGCATAATAGTAACTCCCAATTAGCGCGTGAGCAGAGGACAAACCAAGACAATGGATTACTCCCTAGTCTTAACGAAACAGATGATGCTTGTCGGACGTCGGATCCGACTTTCCTCGACCCGTTTTTTAAATGTTTTTTAAATTCGTTTTTGAAAATGCCGGGTCTTGGCGAGCGAAGGGTCCGGTCGATCTTCTTGTTCACGTATTTCTGATTCTCTTTTGTCATGACTTTCCATATTCGGGCAATTTCGACCGTAGAGTTGTATGACCTTAATGTGAGGGCAATGATTTTTTTTTTTCATCCTTACCAAAGATGGTGCGTGAAACGTCTTAAGGATACAAGATTGAATGAACGGAACTTACATTAATTTTTTTTTTTTTTTTTTTTTGAAAAATGCAATGCTAGTGCGAGAATTTAACTTCATTAGTAAGACTCATATTACATTTACAACAATCTGGAATATATAATACAAAAGGCCCAATCCTATACATGTCATGATCTAAGGCCAAAACAAAACACATTTACATCAATGGGCCAAACTTCTTCATGGGCCAAATTTCTTCATGGGTTGTGGGTCAATCTCGTATCCAAATACATGGGCCGAATTCTTATTTACATTAGTTGAGCCCAAAAATGAAAGTACACACTAAACTGGTAAAGACTAAACACGGTGTGGAGCTTTTGTTCTAAATGGATGGAATTTCTAGGTCCTCTGAACCAGGGGAACCTCACCCCCTAAAGAGGATCACGGGCCCATTCCGATCATCGAGTTGAGTTGTTTGGGTGCGTGCCGGCGGTCCAAACCGCTCCGGGCGCATTCCCCTACTAAACTCCCTAAGCTCTTAATGTGCTCCAGGTCCGAGCGGGTAATGGTAACCAGCGTGGTATGTGCAAAACAAGAATTTTTTTTTTTTTATTTTTTTTTTGACTTATTACAATTACATCGCCTTTTGGACAAAATTTGAAACTGCAAGCATGAGCAAACGGTCAAAACGGATATGGCAAAATATAATATGGCAAAACAAACATGACAAAGCCTAAACCCTCTAAAAGAGGTCCCCAGCAGAGTCGCCAAATTGTCGGACGTCGGATCCGACTTTCCTCGACCCGTTTGAAAAATATTTTTAATTTTCGTTTTTGAAAATGCCGGGTCTTGGCGAGCGAAGGGTCCGGTCGAGCGGGGTCATCAACCAGACCGAAAAAAATTGAAAGAGTCGCCACCGATTAATTAAAGGCTAATCAGAATCCTAAAATTGCCTAGGGTACATGAAATTAACATCCTAGGGCTTAGAAAGGTCTACGTCCAGAGAATCGAGTTCGGGGGTTTGATTACATCTTAAAAGCTCGCAAGCTCATAATCCGCCCTTTCGGTACTTTAGTTTGCTTTTGAATTTTTTTTTTTTATTTACCCGAATTGCTCGTTTCGATCATGCTTGGCCTAAAAAAGACTATATGCATTTTCCTTAAACCATGTATAAACATTTTTTTTTTATGATTTAATTTTAAATAAACAAAAGAGTACTAAAGTTAATCGTGCTCGAAAAAAAATAGTTTAACTCTCGAGCCATTTTAAACGTGTCAAAACATGCACGCGTGATTTTTGAAGATTTTAAGCTCGTTGGACTAATTTGTCCCATTTTGAGAAGTTATAGGATGTCAAAATAAATATAGGGACCAAAATGCAATTTGAGCTGAATTGGACAAATATTTCGAAAATTGCAGAAAATACCCTAAACTATTCTGGACTTATTTGTAACACTTGGTAAAGTTCTAAAATAACCCGAAAATTATTCTAGACTTATTTGTAACATTTTGAAAAGTCATGGAATGTCCAGAAAAATTTAGGAATAAAAATTGTAATTTTCGAAAAAAATATAACTTAACTGAAAATATTTTTTTAAAATTACAGAATTGACCCTAAACTATTCTAGATTTATTTGTAATACTTGGTAAAATTATAAAAATAACCCGAAAATTATTCTAGACTTATTTGTAACATTTTTAGAAATCATGGAATGTCTAGAAAAGTTTAGAAATCAAATTGTTTTTTTTTTTTTTTAAAGAGCTGAATTAAGAAAAAACAATTTGCACAAATGGCCCAAAACTTTTCCGGTTTGGTTTATAACACTCGATAACGTCCCAGAAATGACCCGAGAGTCCAAGGACCGAGTTGTAACCTTCATCAAAGTTTGGGAATGACCTAAGTCAATTTTGAAATTTTTATTTTTTTCACATATACATAATATACATAATACATAATATATATATATAGTATTACATAGACATAATATAAATAGATATTATATATATAGATAAATAGATAACATAAACATAATATAAATATATATTATACATATAGATAGATATAGTATTACATAAATATAATATAAATATATATTATACATATAGATTATATATAGTAATACATAAACATAATATATTATACGTATAGATATATATAGTAATACATAAACATAATATAAATATATATTATACATATAGATATAATAATATTACATAAACATAATATAAATATATATTATACATATATATATATATATAGTAATACATAAACATAATATAAATATATAATATACACATATATATATATATATATTAACAAGTATATTATACATAAATAGATAATATATGTATATAAACTCTCAATTTTATTTCACATTTAGAAATTACAAAATATGATATTGAAGATGAGAGATATATACCTAACTCATGGGAGGTTTAAAATACCGTACGAGGAACCGAATCCGATAATTATCGGTATTTTTCACTCTTTTTCTCTCTTTTCTTTTTCTCTTTTTTTTTTTTCTTCTTTCTTACTTCTCTTTCAATCTTATGACCACTCCCCTAAATCCTTTCTTTCTATCTTCTATTTATACACAAAATAAGTAGATATTTTTTTGATTTTTTTATTATTTTTTTGTTTTTTTATTATTTTTTTTCAGATATTTATTTTTCAGATATTTTATTTTCGGATATTTATTTTTCATATATTTGTTTTTTAATTTTTTTAAAAAAAATTAATTAATTATTTTTTTTTTTTTTATCGATTCCTCGCGTACGGTATTTTAATCCCGAGCCAAAATCAGGTGTTTACAGTTGCCCCTCTTTGGACATGCGCTCATGAAAGTGATCTCATGAGTGTGTGTTCAGAGACAAACAACTGATTTTGGCTCCTCTTTATTCATTATTTACACAGTAGACAAACATCATCACGCAACTTTCGGAAGCTAGACACCTATAGGTCCCGATCGTTCATGATGATTTGTGGAGACTAAGCGTCTAAACGCTCATCAATTTGTGATACCCAGAAGCTGGATAACTACAGGTCCTGGTCATCGAGGATGACTTGCAGAGGCTGAACACGTAAAGGCTCCGCTTGTCGGCTTGTGACTCCCAGAAGCTGGATAACTACAGGTTCTGTTCATCGAGGATGACTTGCGGAGGCTGAACACCTAAAGGGTCCGCTCGTCGGCGTGTGACTTGTTGATGATGGCTTGCGGAGGCTGTACACCTAAAGGCTCCGCTTATCGGCATGTGACTCCCAGAAACTGGATAACTACAGGTCCTGGTCATCGAGGATGACTTGCGGAGGCTGAACACCTAAAGGGTCCGCTCGTCGGCGTGTGACTTGTTGGGGTTGACTTGCGGAGGCTGAGCACCTAAAGACTCCACTTGTCGGTTCGTGACCCCCAGAAGCTGGATAACTACATGTCCGGTTTGTCGAGGATGACTTGTGGAGGCTGAACACCTAAAGGCTCCGCTTGTCGGCTTGTGACTCCCAGAAGCTGGATAACTACAGGTTCTGGTCATCGAGGATGACTTGTAGAGGCTGAACACCTAAAGGCTCTGCTTGTTGGCTTGTGATATGTTGGGGTTGACTTGTGGAGGTTGAGCAGCTAAAGACTCTACTTGTCGGCTTGGGACTCCCAGAAGCTGGATAACTACAGGTCCTGTTCGTCGAGGATGACTTGTGGAGGCTGAACACCTAAAGGCTCCGCTTGTCGGCTTGTGACTCCCAGAAGCTGGATAACTACAGGTTCTGGTCATCGAGGATGACTTGCGGAGGTTGAACACCTAAAGGCTCCGCTTGTCGGCTTGTGACTCCCAGAAGCTGGATAACTACAGGTCCTGTTCGTCGAGGATGACTTGCGGAGGTTGAACACCTAAAGGCTCCGCTTGTCGGCTTGTGACTCCCAGAAGCTGGATAACTACAGGTTCTGGCCATCGAGGATGACTTGCGGAGGCTGAACACCTAAAGGCTCCGCTTGTCGGCTTGTGACTCCCAGAAGCTGGATAACTACAGGTTCTGGTCATCGAGGATGACTTGCAGAGGCTGAACACCTAAAGGCTCCGCTTGTCGGCTTGTGACTCCCAGAAGCTGGATAACTACAGGTTCTGGTCATCGAGGATGACTTGCGGAGGTTGAACACCTAAACGCTTCGTTTGTCGGTTTGTAACTCTCGGAAGTTGACTATCTACAAGTCTCGATTGTTGATGATGACTTGCGGAGGTTGAGCACCTAAAGACCCCGCCCATTAGCTTGTAATTCACTTTGGAGGTAAAAACCATTTTCGAGATGTCTGACTGCTTGTGCGGACTTCTCAGTCAGATTTATCATTAATCGACTTTGGAGTCTTTCTTGATGGAGTTCCATAAAGTCATTCATGCTATCTTCACAATGTATATCCATGCAAGTTGTCGAGGCAGCTCAAATTAATATCAATCACAACTTCTTTTTATTGCTACTGTGGGAAACAATGTCGTCCACTTTTGAGCATTTTTTTTTTAATCTCTTGATTTTCTTCCCTTTTGCTACGTTTTTTTTTTTTTTTTTTTTTTTTTTTTTACCGCACCTCTCGATTCCCTTAATTTTTGCCTAGGTCGCCCTTTAGGGTTTTCAACCTAGCAGGGATTTGATTCCTTTCCTTTTGCCATGATCGCCCTTTTTAGGGATTTTTAATCATGCCCCTCTTCCCTAAATTTTGCCTAAACCGCCCTTTCAGGTTTTCGATTTAGCGGGAATTTCTCTCATTTTTGGAGGCTCGCTTTCTGATGACGATTTTTTTTTTTTTTTTTTTTGCATCCACATTGATTGGATTAGGGAGTTCTCTGTTGTCCATGTCTGTGATGATCATGGCTCCCCCACTGAAAATCATTTTGATGACATAAATCCCTTCATATTTATGTACAAACTTGCCCTCAGAGTTTGGATTGACTTGAAGTTTTTTTTTTTTTTTTTTTTTTTAATCTCTCGTTTTTCTATCATTTTGCTACGATAATTTTTTTTTTTTTTACCGCACCTCTCGGTTCCCTTAATTTTTGCCTAGGTTGCCCTTTCAGGTTTTCAACCTAGCAGGGATTTGATTCCTCTCCTTTTGCCATGATTGTCCTTTTGGTGATTTTCAATCATGCCCCTTTTCCCTAAATTTTGCCTAAACCGCCCTTTCGGGTTTTCGATTTAGCGGGAATTTTTTCTCACTTTTGGAGACTCGCTTTCTGGTTACAAACTCCTTAAGGATAGTATTTTTTGACTGCGTCCATATTGATTGGACTGGGGAGTTCTTGGTTGTCCATGTCGGTGACGATCATGGCTCCTCTGCTGAAACTCTCTTTGGCGTCATAAGACCCTTCATATTTAGGCACAAAGTTGTCCCGAGAGTCTGGATTGACTCGAATCTTTTTTCCTGGAGAATTAGATTGCTTGCTTGTAATTCTCTTAGACTGACTTTCCTGTTAAATGCACGAGCCATGCGTTGCTGGTACAAATGCTCGTGGCACTGCGCGATGAGCCGACTTTTGTCATGAGGTTCAATTGCACGTATCTGCATTTCGCCTACTCTGACTCGTCCTTCACTGCCTCGGTGGGGATCCTAGCTGACGGTAATTTTACTTCAATTGGCAACACGGCTTCGATCCTGTAAACAAAGGAAAATGGGGTTGCCCATGTTGATGTCCGTATTGAGGTCTTGTATGCCATGAGTGCCTAAGGCAGCTTATCATGTCAGTCCATTAATTGCTGCTTCCACTGTGCCATTCATTTGTGGGTGATATAGAGATGCATTTTTACACTTGATCACAACTCAATCCAATTTAGATTTCTGGCATTGCCGGTGATGATTGACTTCGGCATCCCATGACACACGATGATGTCCTCGTTGATGAAAAATTCAATGGTCTTTGCCATTATTGACGCCACGGTAATAACCTCTACTCTTGATGAAGTAATCGATTGTAATCAATGCAATATGAATCGATGACCATTGGACGCCTTTGGGAAAATCATGTTGATTACATCGATGCCCCACATTGAGAAAGCCCGTGGGGAAGTCCTGGAATAGAGCTCTTGCAGTGGCACGTGGATTTGGTCCACATACACTTGACATATGTGATATTGTTGGGCATGGTTTATACAGTCAGCAGTCATGGTGAACCAAAAGTACCCAAGTATTACACGTTCATGTGTGGGACGCAACAACCTTCGTGAATTTCTTCCATTAAGCGCTCAGCTTCTTTGGCATTCACGCATCTCAAGAGGGTGTCATCAAATGATCTTTTGTATAAGGTCGGGCCACTGAGAAAATAATTGCAAGTCATCATTCGTACGACTTTCCGGTCATTTCTTGTGGTACCCTCTGGGAACTCTCCGGACTCCAGGTATTTTTTTATGTCAGTGAACCACGGTTGATCGTCTGACTCTTCGACTGCACAACAATAGGCTGGAACCTCTTTGATCTTGATCTTCATTGGAAGTTTTTGGTTTCCCAGAGAAATTTTACTCATGGGTGCGAGCGTTGCCATTTTTTTTTTGAACGCAAGGATGCAAATAAGAACACAAGGTGATTGTTGGTTTGCTTCTCTTCTTCGCAGCTTTCATCCCTGTGGTGACGACGTTGCTGGTGTCGATGTTGTTGTCCCTCCATGGGTTTCTCCACCTTTCAGGGAATCCGATCTGTTGGAAGTAATCCGCTTTGCTGTGATGAAACTTTATGTAGTGGCTATATTTCATGCCTTTCCGATCGACGCTGCCAATAATGGCATCTCTCTGCATCGACAAACGACGTCTTCCCTGTTGTGAACAACGGTGAGCGTCAACAATAGCATCTCCTAAGCAGGAGTCAACAACGACGTCTGTCCCATGTCAACAATGGTGACTCTTATGCAGGAGTCAATACCGGCGTCTTCCCCGTGTCAACAATGGCGACTCTTCTGCAGGGGTCAACAACGGCGTCTTTCCCGTGTCAACAATGACATCTTGATGACGTCTTCCCCGTGTCAACAATGACATCTCTTCATCTCTATTTAAGTCGCCTATGCTTTAGCTCGATCAAACGATAGAGAGTTGTTTTTCTCATCTCCTTTACTTTGTAAAACAGCATTCCCTTTTCTGGTGGTCGAATGTGGTCTGGTGGCGTGGGTCGGTTTGACTATGATTGCCACTTTCTCTAAGCGAAGTGTAACATAGAAGACAGACTCAATTATGATGATGGGAACTTCGGTGTCCCTCCTTACTGCGGTACCCATTACTCTTCTCCGGTCCCTTTCTTGATCGGATAGTGCATTCAGAAATTGATACAATTTGGTATCTGCTTGATTTTGTGTTCCAAATTGCAATGTCGTCTGGGCCGACGGACCCTTCTCCGTAATGTATAGAGTCAGATTCGGCAAAGGTGCCCCACTAACGAGTGAATGAACAAAAAGGCATGAGGGAGCTTTATCAAGCAGAGCTCCAATGGTGATACCAGTTGAAAATAAGTATGACAAGCCCTCGTGAGTATCAACGTCATCGGGGTTAGATCACTTGTGGCGGACCTGGGAATGAAACGACGAGGGGAGGAAACAACAATGTCCTTGAACTTTTGGCTAAACTTTTCTTCCGGGCGATTTCATAATCTTTGAAATTAGGATGAAAACCCAGTCCTAAAAGTGCATTTGTCCTTCCGGGTGTGGGATGGTCATATGTAGGAGGTGGGTCTTGGTCAGGATGGCCATATGTGGGAGGTGGAGCTTCGTCAGGATGGCAAAAGTGCCTTACATGGACTGATGAAGTACCACGACAGTAGTGTTCCTCAGGAAGACGAGATCAGGGATACTGTGGTAGTCACAACTGCCTGGAGCTTAGAAAAGCAAAAATCCGCTCGACCTAGGAGGTCATGCCAACGATTGACTGCACTGTGCGGGAACTCATGGTTTGCTTTAGCTTGATGAATTTCTCCTCGTGTTTTTGAGGTGCTGGAGTCATCGAATGTCGCATGGATTTCCGGAAACCTAAATCCAAAATACCATAGTAAGAAGGATGAATACACAATTGATCATGCATGATTGATTTCAAAAATTCTACATGTTCCGTTCATTCCATTCGTAGACTTTGATTGCATGTATGGCAAAAATACTTTATAAGGATTTGGCCAATCGATGTCTAGTTCTTAAGACGTTTCAAACAACGACGTAGCTCATTGAGTGCATTTGTTGCTTGTTCCTTGGTTCGAACGAAGGTCGATGACATGTATTTTGAAAATCTATTTATTTGCCTCGTTCTTCGTATGAACTGTTCAAGGGTGTCATTCAACTTAGCAATGTTGCCCCCACATTTTTCCAAAGTGCCCCAACATTGCTAGAATGACGGTGGTTGTTGGAGTCTATCCCCGATTATCTCATTCGGGTTGAAAGACGGACTTGCTGGTGTCGAATGGAACTTGTGAACGTATTCCGTTGTTGTTTAATCACGCAGACACGTTTTTCCATATTTCATAATCCAGACAAGTCGTTGAGAATCCAATTGACTTTGTAGTTTAAGAGCTCATGAACCTCGTCAATCTTCTTGTTCACGTATTTCTGATTCTCTTTTGTCATGACTTTCCATATTCGGGCAATTTCGACCGTAGAGTTGTATGACCTTAATGTGAGGGCAATGATTTTTTTTTTTCATCCTTACCAAAGATGGTGCGTGAAACGTCTTAAGGATACAAGATTGAATGAACGGAACTTACATTAATTTTTTTTTTTTTTTTTTTTGAAAAATGCAATGCTAGTGCGAGAATTTAACTTCATTAGTAAGACTCATATTACATTTACAACAATCTGGAATATATAATACAAAAGGCCCAATCCTATACATGTCATGATCTAAGGCCAAAACAAAACACATTTACATCAATGGGCCAAACTTCTTCATGGGCCAAATTTCTTCATGGGTTGTGGGTCAATCTCGTATCCAAATACATGGGCCGAATTCTTATTTACATTAGTTGAGCCCAAAAATGAAAGTACACACTAAACTGGTAAAGACTAAACACGGTGTGGAGCTTTTGTTCTAAATGGATGGAATTTCTAGGTCCTCTGAACCAGGGGAACCTCACCCCCTAAAGAGGATCACGGGCCCATTCCGATCATCGAGTTGAGTTGTTTGGGTGCGTGCCGGCGGTCCAAACCGCTCCGGGCGCATTCCCCTACTAAACTCCCTAAGCTCTTAATGTGCTCCAGGTCCGAGCGGGTAATGGTAACCAGCGTGGTATGTGCAAAACAAGAATTTTTTTTTTTTTATTTTTTTTTTTACTTATTACAATTACATCGCCTTTTGGACAAAATTTGAAACTGCAAGCATGAGCAAACGGTCAAAACGGATATGGAAAAATATAATATGGCAAAGCAAACATGACAAAGCCTAAACCCTCTAAAAGAGGTCCCCAGCAGAGTCGCCAAATTGTCGGACGTCGGATCCGACTTTCCTCGACCCGTTTGAAAAATATTTTTAATTTTCGTTTTTGAAAATGCCGGGTCTTGGCGAGCGAAGGGTCCGGTCGAGCGGGGTCATCAACCAGACCGAAAAAAATTGAAAGAGTCGCCACCGATTAATTAAAGGCTAATCAGAATCCTAAAATTGCCTAGGGTACATGAAATTAACATCCTAGGGCTTAGAAAGGTCTACGTCCAGAGAATCGAGTTCGGGGGTTTGATTACATCTTAAAAGCTCGCAAGCTCATAATCCGCCCTTTCGGTACTTTAGTTTGCTTTTGAATTTTTTTTTTTATTTACCCGAATTGCTCGTTTCGATCATGCTTGGCCTAAAAAAGACTATATGCATTTTCCTTAAACCATGTATAAACATTTTTTTTTTTATGATTTAATTTTAAATAAACAAAAGAGTACTAAAGTTAATCGTGCTCGAAAAAAAATAGTTTAACTCTCGAGCCATTTTAAACGTGTCAAAACATGCACGCGTGATTTTTGAAGATTTTAAGCTCGTTGGACTAATTTGTCCCATTTTGAGAAGTTATAGGATGTCAAAATAAATATAGGGACCAAAATGCAATTTATTAAAATTTGAGCTGAATTGGACAAATATTTCGAAAATTGCAGAAAATACCCTAAACTATTCTGGACTTATTTGTAACACTTGGTAAAGTTCTAAAATAACCCGAAAATTATTCTAGACTTATTTGTAACATTTTGAAAAGTCATGGAATGTCCAGAAAAATTTAGGAATAAAAATTGTAATTTTCGAAAAAAATATAACTTAACTGAAAATATTTTTTTAAAATTACAGAATTGACCCTAAACTATTCTAGATTTATTTGTAATACTTGGTAAAATTATAAAAATAACCCGAAAATTATTCTAGACTTATTTGTAACATTTTTAGAAATCATGGAATGTCTAGAAAAGTTTAGAAATCAAATTGTTTTTTTTTTTTTAAAGAGCTGAATTAAGAAAAAACAATTTGCACAAATGGCCCAAAACCTTTCCGGTTTGGTTTATAACACTCGATAACGTCCCAAAAATGACCCGAGAGTCCAAGGACCGAGTTGTAACCTTCATCAAAGTTTGGGAATGACCTAAGTCAATTTTGAAATTTTTATTTTTTTCACATATACATAATATACATAATACATAATATATATATATAGTATTACATAGACATAATATAAATAGATATTATATATATAGATAAATAGATAACATAAACATAATATAAATATATATTATACATATAGATAGATATAGTATTACATAAATATAATATAAATATATATTATACATATAGATTATATATAGTAATACATAAACATAATATATTATACGTATAGATATATATAGTAATACATAAACATAATATAAATATATATTATACATATAGATATAATAATATTACATAAACATAATATAAATATATATTATACATATATATATATATATAGTAATACATAAACATAATATAAATATATAATATACACATATATATATATATATTAACAAGTATATTATACATAAATAGATAATATATGTATATAAACTCTCAATTTTATTTCACATTTAGAAATTACAAAATATGATATTGAAGATGAGAGAAATATACCTAACTCATGGGAGGTTTAAAATACCGTACGAGGAACCGAATCCGATAATTATCGGTATTTTTCACTCTTTTTCTCTCTTTTCTTTTTCTCTTTTTTTTTTTTTTTTCTTCTTTCTTACTTCTCTTTCAATCTTACGACCACTCCTCTAAATCCTTTCTTTCTATCTTCTATTTATACACAAAATAAGTAGATATTTTTTTGATTTTTTTATTATTTTTTTGTTTTTTTATTATTTTTTTTTCAGATATTTTATTTTCGGATATTTATTTTTCAGATATTTATTTTTTAATTTTTTTAAAAAAAAATAATTAATTAATTAATTTTTTTTTTTATCGATTCCTCGCGTACGGTATTTTGATCCCGAGCCAAAATCAGGTGTTTACAATGCTCTTGTCAAATTCGCCAATAAATACATAAAGCTCGTAGTCCAGAAGATTGATCCAGCGTAGCGAGATTAAGGGGTGAATTATTGGATGTAATCTTATTATCTGTAGTTTGTTATTTTTATTAATTAAGAGTAGATATAACTTAATAATACAATTAGTTATATCAAGTAACTAAGAGATATGAGCATATATATATATATATATATATATGCTAACTTAGTAGATACTTACATGGTAATTTTCATTGGCTTTGACTTTGAGTGAGATAACAAACACAAAATCTTGTATGCACAAAAACTCCTCTTGTTAACTATTTGCAACTATATAATTTCTCTAGATCATAAGTGAGGGGAAAAAGCTTCGGTTTTTTAGGAGGAGGAGGCTTTCGTGCTTGCCTCGACCCTCGCCTCGCCCTCGCCCTCGCCTTGGTTCTTCTCCCGACACCTACTGCTGCTCTGCTCCGAGCAACTTCCTTCACAAGAAGCTCCCTTCGTGACAGCAGATCCCGTGACATCATCTCCCATCGGAGCTGCATTCGTGAGGGACGACTCTATGTGGTGATGGACTAGTTGATGCTAGCATGGGCTTGAGCTCGATGAGGACGAAGTCGGCTTTGGTTCGGCTTGACCTTCACGGTCCGATCGAGGTTGCTGCCGGTGGCGGCGATGTTGCCTACGATTCTCATGTAAAGGTTTGGGTCGGATATGTGGTTTAAGTTCCAGAATCAGGAATACTGCTCTGATACCATGTTGGATTGGGATTGTTTGATTGGGATTTGTTTGAAGTTTGTCAACTTTTATTGTTATTCATCCATGACTATTACATTTAGTGTACAGATTGTGAGAATAGGAAACAATTAGAAAAGGAAAGTACATAACACAAAAGATTACTTCCTATTGTGGTATTTCCTAATATGTTGTTTCCTAATACGTTGTTTCTATATTCTAACACTAATATATTGTTTCTATAGTCTAACACTAATATGTGGTTTCTATATTCCAACATCTACTCTCTCCAACGACACCATCATTACCATAAAAAAATTATCGTTGGATGCGTTTCAGGGCTTCCGCACCATGATGGAGACCCTCAGCAGACTTTAAGATCCTAACATCGTGAAAATACTCGGATACTGCGCGTCGAACTCTGAGTGTATCCTTGTCTATGATTTCATCGATAATAGAAGCCTCAACGAGTGGTTGCACGTGTCTTCGTCGGCGGGTAAGGACGGTGAGGCGTCACCAACACAACTCTTTGAGAGGTCTATTTCGGTTGTTGGAGGAGGATGACTGCACGCCTTCTATTTTAAGTACACAGTGTGTGAACAAGTTATTGAATTGGCATACATACATTCATACCATTTGTATTGTGAACCGACCCCTTTGCCGAGTCGTGGGTCAGTTCTGATAACTCTATAATTTTTGTTCTTAGAGTAACGACTTCTTGAGTAATCCACTTATTAAAGATGAAGTTATCTATATATATTAATTTGGTGATATGCCCTATAATTTTGAAAAATAAGCATTTTACATCATTTTCTCTTTCATCTATGTCAAAATAATTCAATTTCATTAGTATATGTAAAGTTTTAATAAGTTACATGTCATTATCATGTCACCTCCACATGAATAATCTAAAATTAATTCAAAATTCTTCCTTCACTATAAAAAAAAATTGTTTCATTTATAAGTTTAGCAAATTAAACTTTGCCCGTATATAATATATATATATATATTTTTTGGTCAACATATATATATAATATAAGAACACAAATTTTGGGCAATAACAATTTACTTCGAAAAAGTGCACTAAAATCTTGGTCAAAATAAATAATAATAATTATTATGCTACCATAAAAATTAGAAAAATAATTTTTTTAACTAAATAACGATATATAAATTTTATTTAATATTTCTTTAAGTCCATACAACTAATGCATAACTATACTTTAGTTGACTAAATTTACAAATAAAATAAAGGACAAAAAACGTACTCAAGTTTTGGAAATAAATAAATAAATGAGTAAGATAATAATAATAATAAAATTAAATAGATTGTACCACGTACATCTGTTAGCGAAAAATGAAAATATATAACAATTAATTTATTTCAAAATTTATAACAGAATAAGCTAATGAGAAAAATCATAATTCAAATGTTAAATAAGTTTTAAAAGAATTTTTTTACATAAAATAATATGAACTTAGTAAATAATAAAAGTAAAATACATAAATCAATTTTAATTGAATAAATACATAAGAATTTAGGTGTGTTGATCTACCAATTACCTCTGTAACAACCGACTTGCTCGTTCCTTCAATTTGGATGCCACAATTCTATCACATTGATACTTTCCGCTTTGGATATCTTTTTAAAACAGGCCGAATGACAGCATCCACCTACCAAGAGACCTCAATGTAGCCTCTGAACGTCTTCTCGAAAGAATAAAACCCTATGTGTCTTCCCGAACAGGAGGTGACCACTAGCATCCGAACATAGACGTCAACTCACTCTGCTCTCCCAAATGCGTTGGTGTAATAAGGATCGAGCACGACACTACACTTAGGGAGTGGCCAATCTACCACTCTTCAGCCTCAGCCAATCTAAAGAATTAATAACCATCAAGCTGAATGAGCAGAAAGGGGGGAGCATGTAATGACCACCCTGAGCGATAAAGCCTCCTATTTATTTGTCCATTCCTTAGTGTCAATCAAAACTCTCAATGACGTGGTGGTGAGAGCGATCCCCGAATACACCAGGGCAGGCAATCCAATCTGTCACATTAACAGACATGAAGCATCCCATTTGGGATGGACCTGCAATAATGATTACATCATGATACTATTCTCCTCGGCCATGTCAAGCACTGTATCCTAATGGTTCTTGGGATTACTATTGACGTCTGCTAATTCATGGGAAGACCTCAAAGTGAAACTTATACTAAGGCACATGGACGAGTGCCAATTACTAAGAAGGGCGGTCTCCCTGAGCAACATAATATAGGAGTCAGGTAAGACCCTGGCAGTCCTCGATGGGCACTTCCACAAAAGCACCAACGATATCAACCAACAGATTTTAGTAGGCTAAATATATTGTATCTTTTGGGTTAATATACTAAATGGTTACTTATTTTTGCTCATGTGACTAATTGGTTACAAATTGTGCATAGTGGTCACATATGTTTGGCCATGTGACATTTTAGTCAGTTTTACTGTTCACCGTTATTTGTTTTGTCCTTAGTCACTATTTTAACACTTTAAATGACCAAGTTACCCCTATTATTCTCTTTTTTCACCTGAAATGGCATGAAATTATCTGTTGGAATCTCTTCATATTCCTGCCAATGCTTTTTCCCACTCCAGGAAGCTTTTCTTCAGCCCAAGACGCAAAGTCAAAGACAAAGAGATCCCCATGGCAGAAAAGGATACTCCTTTCCTATGTGATTTTATTTGTCTTCTTTTTGGTTTCTGCATTTGAGGTTATACTTAACAGATTTGGGGATTTAGATTGGGTGTGTCTCCAAATTGTTCAAACGGAATCGTCATATCTTCAAGTCTTCGATTCAAGTCTTCAAGGAGAGATTGTTTGCTCTCAAGTCTTCGAGCTTGGATTCTTCGTTATGCTCATGATTCTGTAACAAGTGAGTTTCGTTCATAATCATCTCCCTCCACCTCTCAAAATTGAACCCCAAAACCATGATTTCTTTGTTCCTTTCTAACCCAGAAATAGATTTTATGTTTGAAAAGAACCAAAATAAATTTTGGAGGTGGAGAGAAAGAAAGAATATCTCATCAAAGTGTTGTTGATCGATTTTAGTCTGGGAGGGCAGGGATGTAGATCTTATGCTTCGACAGTGCATCACCAGCGACAACACTCAGACAACTTCCTAGAATCTGATCGATTCCTCTATTCATTTTAATAAATGGATTCAAATGGAGTTCAAATTTGCATATTTTAGATGTGAAGTTATTCTTACCGTGTGAAGTGATCAAAAGACGATTGCTATTATTCTATTTGTATCTATATAGATTATCATTTAGGGTTTAAGAGTTGTATATTATGATTCTGGTTTTGACGTGTTAATGTAATGGAAGAAAAGGATGAAAAATTGAAGAAGATAAATAGATGAAGAAGATGAACATATGAAATGGAATAATAGTCATTTAATAATTCAATAAAATGTTAAAAATGTTAACTGATAGAATAAACTAACTGTTCACTAACAGAGTGACCAAATAATCACATGTTGAAACATAAGTGACCATTTAGTCATGCAAAAAACAACATGAATAACCAATTAGTCACATTGGGTAAACATGTGTGACTATTGGGTATATTAACCCCATATCTTTTACAAAAGTGTCAACCTCAAGATTAAGGTCTCCAAAAATTTAAGAAACAACCACCACGTTAAAGACATAAACACCCTGAAAGATTCAAAGTATATATAGACATGGATATGGAAAACATGACCACAATCCCTTCCGCTCCAGCACGAGAGCCAAAGTGGAAGCAAAGAAAGAAATAGAGTAAAAGGATCCCCAAACTCGAACCCACCTGTAGGGAGATACATGATTATTTACCCCATAGATAAAAAAATCTAGACAGTTTTATCTGAGATGGAGAAATAGTCACTAGTAAGGCCCATATGACCAAGAAAGAGCGACGCACCCATGCATCGTAATTTGAATAACTTTCACAGGTACCACAAGGCAATAGACCACAAGATTAACAAACTAAAAGATATTAAATAGAGACATTGAGAACATGATTCAAAAGGGTCTTCTATAGAATGTGGTAAAATACGTAGTCGTTCACCATCCCTATGTAGCGACCCTCGCAAGCAGAGAAAAACCAACTTAGTTCCTCCTACCAAAAAAAGTGGAACCATTAATGTCATATTGAGAGGATTCTCTACAAGAGGTAAATGTAATGGAGCCCTAGGACTATACATCACTCAGTAGTCCACACGGTATTACTAGGGAAAATGTCAAGACTAGAATAGGACATTATCATATCCTTCTACGACTTCTATGAAGAATATATGACCCACGTGATGACTCCTCATGATGACACCCTTGTTATCACCGCCGAGATTGACTAGGAATCTTGGTAAACAGAAGGAGATCAACGAACATACTCTTCCAGGAGGCTTTCGAAAGCTTGGGTCACAACAAGAATGATCTCAGGAAAATTAATTTCCCTTTGATAGTATTTGCAGGAAGTGTGATTTACCCTACGCGGCCATCAAAATTCATGTGGTTTAAGGCAAGGGGTTAAGAGCATGAAAATCGACGTCCTTTTCATAGTGGTGGACACCCTAGCTTCTTACAATGCAATACTAGGTCGAATCACCATCAACGACAACAAGATAATCCTTTCTAAGTGTAACCAAAGATGAAATCCCCAACTTCATGTGGAATCAGAGAAGTCTTGAGTGACAAACCCACTTCAAGAAGATGCTATGTCAAGTGCCAGAGGAGGAAAAATATTAGGAAAACCCTCGCCATCGAGACTAAAGTCTACCCGAGGGAATAAAAACCAGGTCATCACCAGCCAAAGATCTGATTGAGATAGAGGTAGACGACCCCGACAGGAAGGTGAGCATTGGAGTTACACTCACTACAAAATAGGATGGTGCATTAACAACATTCCACAAGGAGTCCAAGGAGCTATTCACTTGGAAACCCAACAACATGAACATCATATCTCACGACTTGAAGATCGATCCCACCATTGAACTGATCACTCAGAAGATGAGGTGTTGGTTGAGAACGTGAGGCTGGCGGTAAGAAAAAAGTGGGAAACTACTAGACGCAAGTTTCTTCAAAGATATCAGTTTTCCAACATGGGTGCATGAACCTGTTTTGGTGAAAAAGTCTAACGGAGAGTGGGAAATGTGTGTAGACTTCTGAAACTTTAAAAATGTGCTCCCCAAAGATTCATACTTACTGCCTTGAATAGACCAACTGGTAAATGCGACGTCACGACATGAGACGCTAAGTTTCATGGACACCTACTGAGGTTACAACCGGATCACGATACATCCATATGATGAAACTCACACTACCTTCCATGTCAACACTGTCATACTCTATTACAGGATCCTTTCTTTCATACTAGTCAATACAGGTGTTTGTTACCTATCAAAGGAGGGTGAACAAGTTCTTCAATAATATGCTTAGGCAAATCACAAAGGCTTACATGGATGGCATGTTGGTTAAATTCAGAAAAGGTGGGTTGCACGTATAAGACCTTCACGAAGCCTTCAAATGTGTGTGCTTGCACAATGTCTAGAAAATGTGGGATTGAGGCAACCCTAAAAAACTAAAGACGGTCAAATAGATGAAGTCACCATCATGTCACAAGGAAGTCTAGTACCTGAATGATTAACTAGCTACGTTAAAATGTTTCTTATCCAAGGAAAGTGGTCTATCACTTTCATTCTTTCAAATCATGCGAGCAAATAAGAAATTTGAATGAATAGATGTTGTGAGAAATCCTTCCAAGAACTTAAGAATCACATGCCGACAATGTGAGGCTTTGGCTCGTTATTTGCAATGGGTTAAGTATTACACATATGGTTCTTGTTTGCTGCTATAGGTGGTGATGGCGAGGCGAAGGGATCCTCCTTTCGAGGACGCCTTTAGGTAAGAGGCAGAAGTCCCTTGCTTATATGATCAATGGCAATCCAATTTCCCTTTCTTGGTCATCCGACCACGCTAAGCCAGAGGATTCGTTTTTTTTTTCATGGGAGGACTTTTTTGTTATGGCAGTCTAAAGTGACACCCCTTGATCTAGGTAGCAAAGAGGGGTATCTAACACCTCGTATGAACGCCTTGAAGGAGTTGATAAGGCTCCTTCTTCTGAAGAGCGCGGAGGGATGAACCTACCTTTTATGTTGATACTTCAATATCTCGTGATTTAATAAGATGACTCACGGGTCAGTCAACTCAACGAGGGTTCTAGATTCCCTGCTAATCCCTTTGTGACACCACTCTCTCATACTCTATGGGTTTCACGAGCAATGAGAATATGTGCATGCATCACCCGAATGGCCTCATCCTACCGTCGGAGTGAGTTCCTTTGGTTGCTGATGACATCGAGCTCTATTTTCGAGGCCATTTCTGTCAAATGAAAAGCAGAGGTGATCCCAATTTTCTTATTTACATATATGCTTTAGTTTATTGTGCTTCTTATTTTCTATCATTCCTTTGCAATTTGTTCAACAAGGGATGATCTGGACAACCTTGTGGGTGACCTCACTCTTTTGCCTGTCAGTTGACACTTCTGTAGGAAACCTGATTTCGGGAGGATAAAGTGGACCAACTCAGTTGGTTATGCTTGAAAAGATTTGTGAGGATAAAGTGCGCACAGTTCAAGGCAACACAAGAATCGGTTGTTCTAGAAGAAGCTCGCTCGGGTCGAAGGCTAGATGGTTCAGTTGGTTGAGGAGAAAATGTGTATGGAAGATGTCAAGGCTAAGGTGAAGGCTGATAGAGATTGCACCCATTTTGAGGTTGATAACTTCCGGAAGGAGTTTACTACCATGATGGTTGTGCGGCAGGAGAAGAGGAAGAACTCCAACGAGTTCAATGCCTCTTCGAATTTTGGCAAAGCCAATATGAAGGTCATGCCTACACGAGATATATTGGGGGAATACCAGGTGTCTGACTAATTACAGATGGATGCTCTTCCATGTATGAGGACACACATTTTCTACTCTTTGCAAGTCCTAACTGAGGACATCTTGGAGGTCCACCTTAAGTGTCTGCTTGACCATGTTGAGTCAATTCAGCATTTGGTCAAAGCTGAATATGAGACGATTCAAGTCTGAGCCAACAAAAAATCATCATTGGGTGGAGGGGATGCTCTTGAAGGTCCCGTAGAGGTCGTCTCCAAGGAAGTTGGGACCACTGCTCGTTTAGATGATTTGCTCCTACAACCGCACAAGCTTTGTGATAGATCTTTGTAATTTTTATCGTTTTATTTTTTTAAAAGACTTTGATTGAATTAATATATCAATCATTCCCTTTTTTCTTTGTTCTCCTTGTTTCCTTTTTTGTTGTAATCACATTGTCCGCGATTTTGATTTAGTTAAGCTCTTTAATTTTTTTTTTTTTGTGTTGGGATGGGAATAGAGGGTCTCGTTTTGAATGTCTTCCTTTGATTGAGTGCTTGGTCAAGAGGGACAGTGATCTGATAATCGCACCATCTCTTTATCACTCTTTCCTTTAAATGTGATAGGATTGTTTTATGGGAAAAGTCTAAAACTGGTCCAACATGTTTGCACAAAATTTTAGTTGCACCAGCATCGATTGGGGCTCCAATTGAGCCCCAATCAGGAGTCCTACAGTTAGGGTCCATGCTCAGACCAGATCCCAAGGTTGGACTACATGTTCTATGTTCGGACCCTAGCTAGAGGACCCCCGGTGTGGCTTGAATCGAGTCGGGACTTGTTTGTAATATTAGTGTACGCTTGTAGGGTTCAGTTTTGTCATTTAGAAAAATATTCGATTAAGTTTGCAAATGTGAAAAATATTTAACGATTTTTTTTAATAGAGAAGTAATGGAAGTACCAATTAGCATTGTTTTCAAACATGTTGGACCATTCAACACATTTTGGGTTGAAAACACATTTTGTACAAACATGTTGGACCATTTTCAGAATTTTCCCTTGTTTTATTGGTTGAATCGACTTGGTTGTTTGCTTCTTGTGATGTACTAATCCGAAGCGATGCTCGATGTGCAGTTCCTAACTCAGACATTTCAATTCTTTTTTGCATAATTGAGGTCCCTTGTCGCTGATTTTAAGCCCATATCTGGAGATGATATTAACCTTAAAAAATTTGATCACATGACAATCGGTGGTTGATGTGAGGGCTTTGTCTTTGATCCTTTTGGAGAAGTAGTTGATTACTACTATGATCTATGTCCTTTTTGCGAGTGTGATAGGGAAGGCTCCTAGCAACTCGATGCTCCATTGGGTGAACAATTGGGAGCTTGGAATTCTGTTTGCGTTCTTTCATTTTTTGGTGAGAACTTTTGATAGGTCTCATATTTTTGTATTAGCATCGCGGCTTCTTTGTTCATGGTTGGTTAATAGTAACTCAATATGATAGCCTTTTGAATTATGGATTGTTCCTTCTTGGCGAGCGATTATCCTTTTGTGGACTTTTCTTAGTACTCTTTCTGTTCCATGATGGCGATGCATCAGAGGTAGGGTTGAGTCCCCTCGCTTGAATGACTCATAGTCAATAATAAGGTAGTTTAGCATCATATATCTATTGTTTTTTGTCTTCCGCTTCAAATTCAGGTAGAGTTTCTATTGTCATGTAATCATATAGTGTTGTCATCGAACAAGTTCATTTTTCGATGTTGTATACTTATTCTTTAATTTCGACCATTGAGTAAAGAGATCTGTTTATGAATTGGACTTCTTGCGGGCTAGCTCCTCTAAAGGTGAGCTTACTTAGAGAGTGTGCTAACCAATTAACCTCCTTTCTTCATTTTACGCGTAGTCGTCCTTAACTACTAGGTTGACCACTAACTGGGTTTCACAATTTACTTTGAGTGACGTCATAACCCTTTCGCAAGTCAGAGGTCGGCGATTAGGGCTTCGCATTCGACTTCATTGTCGGTTGCTTTAAATGTGAGGATAAACACATATTTCAGGGGTTCACCCATTTTGTAAGATGATCATCTATGTGCTATTCCCGCTTTTTATTTGTTGGTTGCAAAGTTGTTCGGGTAGTGCTTCCAATAATTTGTTTCTAGAGCTTTGAACTATGAGGTCTGTGAAGGTTTGCCTTTTTACGGTCGTTTTTGTGCGATTTTTATCCTTAATTGTTTTAGCTATATTACCCATTTCACTATCATTTTTGCAGTTTCTAGCATTAGTAGGAAGTGTTTGATTGACTTGTTGGTTAAGACTATTACTTCATGAGCATGAAAATAATGACGTAATTTAAGCAGCAATGATCAACGCACAAAGGTACTTATCAATCTCAATATATTTCTTTCCATCCGCATTGACTAGTTTGCTTAGATAATAAATGCGGAGTTGGTTTTTTGCCTCCTCGTTCACAAGAACTGTGTTAACCGTCACATTGTTAATGCTTAAGTACAAAAATAGAGGCTCGCCTTGAACAATCTTTGCGACAGTGCAAAAAGAGCATGCACTTCTTGAATTCTTAGAAAGACTCCTCGCATTCAGTTGTCCATTCAAAAAATTATTTGCTCGTGAAATTTGAAAGAATGGAAAGGCTCGGTCATTTTCTTTAGATAGTAAGAGATTTAATGCACCTAGTTAATCGTCCAGGAACTGAACTTCCATATAACATGCCAGTGTATTCATCTCTTCGATCACTTTTTTTTTTTTGGTTTGGCCTCGATCCCATGTTCAATCACCATGAATCCCAAAAACAATATTGATTTTACCTTGAATGCGCATCTAGATGGTTAGAGTGGACACTGTGCATGCGCTTGCAGTTGAAGGCTTCTCTAAGGTCCGATACGTGCAACTCTCCTTTGACTGATTCGACAAGTATGTCGTCCACATAAGTCTTCATGTTTTGCCCCAACGTGTTCTTGAATAGCATAGTATGCCACTGTCAGGATAAAAACCAATGTGGGTTTCTTTTGTCTGAATGCATTATGATTTGGTTGTAAACTAAGTAGGCATCCATGAAGCTTATCATCTCATGTCTTAGCGTCGTATCTACCAGTTGGTTTATTTGGGGCAGTGAGTAAGCATCATTTAGGCACTATTTATCTATATCCCTAAAGTCCACGTACATTTGCCACTTCTTGTTAGTTTTCTTCACTAAAATTGAGTTGGTCACCCGGGTCTAGAAGTGGATTTCCTTGCCGAAGTATGTGTCTAGTAGTTTTCCTAATTATTTACTCACCGCTAGTCTCTTATCCTCGCCAATAACCCTCATTTTATGGTTGGGTCGATCTTTAGCTCATGGGATATGATGTTCGTGTTGATGCCTGACATATCACTGATTTGCCAAGTGAAAATCTTTTGAACTCCTTTATCAAAGATGTCATGCAGGTTCTTTGTTTGGCATTAAGTGTAGCTTTAATCCTCTCCTTCTTATTGATCCATCCACCTACACCTTGACCATGTCTTCAAGCGGCGATAGCCAGATCTTTTCCTCTCTCATGCTGATTTCATACTCTATGGTGAGGGTTTCAAGTTGATTCTTTCTCCTTAGAAAGTATATGTAGCATCTTTTTGATGTACACAAGCGGCCTAAGAACATTCCTATTCTACGAGGATTAGGGAATGTTGTCTTTTGATGCACCGTAGAGAGGATTATCTTGTTTAAGTTGATAGGGGTTTGTACAGGATGACGTTATAGAAGACCGGGGGGTGTCCACGACTATGAACAAAATGTTGATTCTCAGACTTTTCGACCCTTCGCCTAGGACCACCATGGGGTTAATGATCCCTAGTGGGTAGATTGAGCTTCCTTTAAATGAGATCAGAGGGATGTCCACCTTTTTGAATTCTTTTTCTTACGGCACATGCTCTCGAAGGTTTTTAATAAGAGGATATATATCGAACTTTATTTGTTCATCAAGATTCTCTTCATATCAAATATATCAATCTCCACGGTGAAGAAGAGGATGTCATCATGGGTGTGAGGGGGCATCACATGGGAAGTATGTTTTTCAGTGAAGGATATGATTGTGTCCTGTTTAGGCTTTAGCCTTTTTCCTAGTTGTACCATCATGGAGAGTCGGGTGGCATAGCCTCTCAGGCCCTACTACAGATCCGTCCAATATTACATTGATAAATCTGCTTTTCTGCTGAGAGGAAATGGAGTGTGCTTGATCTATTTGTCAGTTTTGTTTTGTCACAGGGCAGTAAGTGGTTGTACTCTTTTCTGACTGCCAAAA
The DNA here is from genome assembly GCA_946814005.1 of Chamaenerion angustifolium. NCBI lineage: Eukaryota > Viridiplantae > Streptophyta > Magnoliopsida > Myrtales > Onagraceae > Chamaenerion > Chamaenerion angustifolium. The sequence goes on from OX328270.1 coordinate 7,889,901, forward strand.
TATTTAGGAGAGCCTTTTTGAATCATGTTTTCGATACCTCTGTCTAAGATCTTACAGTCATTGGTCTTGTGTCATTTCGCATTATGGTATCGACAAAAGTTATTTTGACCATATCCTATAGGTGCATCAATCTTTCTTGGGTTCAGGGGCCTGGCTAGTGTCTGCTTCTCCATTTAGGTTAAACCGTTAAGATTTTTATATTCAGGGACCGGGTGAAATAGTCGTGTATTTCCCTATGAGGTTTGTTTTTCATCCTTGGTCTCCTTCCCCTTTTCCTTTCCTTATTTATCTCTTACTTTAGCTTTCCCATCAGTGTTGGAGGGTTTGCTACCAGTCTTCCCTTTTTGGGTTTATAAATTCTTTTCCTTTTATGGTGAGCTCTTCCAGGTTGTTCCCTATTTTACGTGATAGTTGTTTCAAACTTATTGAAGGTCTTATTCTAGAAATCAAGGCTCTTGTAAAAGATGCTATTAATCTCACCTTACCCGATATGATAGTTTATCTCACTGACGCTCATGTGGAATTGACTAAAGAAAGCTACAAGAGTCTCATCAACCTCTTGTCCTATGTTATTGAGGTCGACCACACTTCTCAGCAATTGGTAATTATCCATGTGCCTTTGTATGAATTTCAACTTGAGGTCCTCCCAGGAGCTAATGGACGTTGGTGGTAATCCGAAAAAACATGAGGAGGTTGTGCATGACAGTGTCAAGGGAAACAACAATGTGATGTGGTCACTGTCCCATGTTCTTCTTAGGAGGGAGGTTTCATGCCTGTTGATGTACCAGAATGGATCATTGATGCTGATGTACTCAGGGTTTTGCCTCGCCAACACGTCCTTGGGGAATTTGATAGCGACCAAGGAGGGGATTTATGAAGGGGCATTTTATCTCTTAGGGTGGTCATTACTACCTCCCTTTGCTCTTTCGACTTCTTATTGATTAATTCTTCAATTAGGTTGAGGTTGAAGAATGTTGATCGTTTGGCTTATAGGAATAAATCTGAACACTTGCTGAATGTAGTGTTATCATGGGTCCTTGTTGTGACGACATATTTCATAGAGCGAAGTGGATCGGTGCAGTCGTTCTGATGTTAGAGGTGGCCTCCTTTACGGGCTGAGTGCCAAAGTTTTTTCTATTTGGGAAGGCATTTAGAGATTGCATCGAGGTCTCTTGGTAGGTGAATGCGTGATGTTTGGCCTTTTTCTAAGAACTTCTTCAAAGTGGCAACCATCTCGGGAGTGACCGGGTCGAGGTCTCTGAATTTAAGGATGGATCCTACAGGTTGTTGCGGAGGCAATTGTGAGGAGGCTACAAGTTGATAAGGCCCATACCTGCATCTATTAAGGGTTCCGATGGATGCGAATGTATTGGCTCCATTGTTGACGTCAAAATTGCTTGGTGGTGAGAGCTCGGGGATGGACCCAGGGCGACAATTGCACAAGGGTTCAGGTTCAGAATTTCCCTAAGGATGTTCATCCTTCACATGTTTGCCCTTGTTGACTGTTGCGCGAGCTTGCATGATTTTTATTCAAATTCTTGCAGATGGCTTAAACTTTTGAGATATGATACTGAAATTGGTCATCAAACTCATCAAGTGTTGGTCCTAGTCGTTGGAGATTGGTCTTAGTTGTCGTAGGTTGATCCTAATAACTACAAAACCGGGACAAGTGAAGGTGTTCATTCAGGTTCCACTCCAATGTTTGAATGGGTTTGGTGTATATCGTGATAATACTGAATATAACTTGTATTTTGTGAGGGAGGTAGCTATTATATATACTTGTAAAACTCTAACGTTCTTATTAGCGTTGCGTCGTTTCCCTTCTAGATATATTTTGTATATCTCGTCCTATGTGTGGGTATTGAATATCTTTATCCCGTAGTGATAAAATTTATCTTTAAGAGAGATATCTTATCTTTAATAAACGATTTATGAGGAGAGTCGTCTCCCTAAGGATGAGATTTATACATCGTAGTAGAGGAAAAATGATATAAGTGCGTTTGATGCTAAGACTCGAAGAAGACGAGTGTTGGAAGACATTACCTTAAGTGCTCTCCCTTTATGGCTGAGTACTCACCTTCTGTCTGAGTGCTCGTTGATATTTTTTGGAATATACGTCTGCACACTAGGACATTGCTAGTATCTAACAACATCGTTCTCATATCTTTTCACCAAGTAGCCTAGATCTCCCTCTAACTACTTCATGCATATATTCCATCTTTATTGCTATTGACCTTTTTTCGAGTTTTAGACAGTACTATAAAAACCTGATGGATTAGTCCCGCCAGCAAAATCGGGAACGGAAGGCTAACCCAATCTGGTTACAACCTAGAACGATCTTTTAGAAACCCATTAAAAAAGACATTAGGTCTTTGAAAACTAGCAAACTCTTAACCAATCATACGTTTGTAGGAGGACGTAAATGTCTTAAATAAACTCTTTTACCTAAGAAATCTATTTAAAAAAACATTCATTCATATCTTTCTGTTTGTTGTGTATCCTACGTACTATCATATTTATATTGTGTGTATATATTTACAAATGTTATAATAACTCTTTGAGTTTTGCAGGATGTGATTTGAATTTAGGAATATCATATCCTGTAAAAGTACACGAAAGATTAATCTATAAATATACAATATTGATTATAATTCCCAATTTGTGGTTTTGGGATAATGGGTCGCCCATAAGTGGGAGCCCATTCACATAAGCCCACTTGTGTGTCTGACCTTAAAACCTATCCCTCTACGTCTCAGTATATATAGGGGTGCTCAGGGTTAGGAAAAACCTAATGATGATAAAAGATAGTCACCCTACAGTTTAAACAGAGGTCAGTAGCTGTGGTATTATAGGTAATTGCCCGTCAAACTGTGACGTGTCCTCCCATCCGGCAGACCGTGATCCCAACCTCAAGCAGATCCGCTTCCGTTAAGGCAATCGTTCAAGGAGGTAACTTAATTATGTATTATGTTGTGCCCTAATCGATTACACGTTTCATACATATTCCAACATTGGTATCAGAGTCATAGTAGGTTGGTTTCCGAATTGTTGAATTTCAGGAAAATCCCCACCGCGGACAGTCGTGACCGCGACGAGCCCAGCCACTGAAACCTCAGGCAGGGCCACATCCTTCGTGGTTGTAGCCCAGCGACTGGTTGTCGTGGCCTTTGTGGCAACGACTCCTGTCGCCTGAGGGTGGGGTGAGGATGACCAGTGATGGTCGACCCACCCTTCGTGGTTGGCCACTTCCAAGCGACAACCAGGCGAGAGGGGTTCGACCATCGTGGCCGACCCTATGCGAGAAAAGGCCATCCACCGTGGCTAGCCGTTGCGGTGGTAGCCAACCTTTGTGGCGGTCCACCTACAAGGGGCGACAGCTAGGGTTTTAGAAACCCTAGCTGCCCCTTCCACGAAGAAGAAAACCTGTTCTAGATCGGTCTGAGTGAACTGGTCCAGACCAGTCTAGTCTGAAAGATTTGACCATACCAGTTCTGTTCAGACCCGTTAGCATATGCTAACTGGTTCAACCCAGACTAGTTGGCAGAGGCTGGTCGGACCGGTTCAGTTCAATTGACAATGACTAACCGGTTCGGTCCGATTCAGTCTGGTTTGGATGGTTGAATGTTGTTCAAACTGGTCTGAGCTAATTCGGAGGCTTTAGGTCATCCGAATTGGTATGAAATGAATTTGTTGTCAATCCTGGATCCTCTGTGGGTCATAGTGGTTTATTTTAGTTCGGTAAACGTGTCTAGGCCCTTTCATAAATATTTTTGGGTTAAATTAATTAATTGTTAGATCAATTTAAATTGTCGGGAGAGTCTTACATTGTTTTATATTGCATGACTGGATAGATTGAACACTATGTGGGTTCCTTGAGATCCCTGGGTTACTTTGTATTTTATACAGTGTAGATAATCTTGCTTTACTTTATATGCTTGACTCTTGACTCCATGACTGGTAGAATTGACTAGGTTGTGATTGTTAAGATCCCAGCATACTGTGTGAAAATTGGTCTAACATGTTAATTACTTTTGTTTGTTGAGACTTTAGTACCTGAATTTTTATTTGTTGAGACTTTGATCTCTAAATTTTTATTCATGGTGATTTTGATCCCTAAACTTTTGATTAGGGTGACTTTAGTCCTCAAAATTTTAAAAATTACAAATTAACCCCAAATTTATTTAATTTTGAAGGGTATCAATATATATATATGTGTGTATTGACATGTATGGTTTGTTTCTTTGCTTGCATGTATTAGCTTACCTAGATAGGTAGATCTAGTTTTCGCTTAGCATAGATAGCAAACCTTTAGGATTTTCCTTAGTAGCCTTTCAGAAGTTTGGATGAGTACGAGATACACCTAGGAAAATGTTCATGAGTGTGAACTGGTCGGTTAGTCTGCGAGGTTCTCAAAAATTCCTTGAATAATGCTAGGACAATTGCTTTGTAAGAGTCGAACACTTTGGTTTTGTGTGATATGTTCGACTCCGACCCGTTAAGGACTGTTGGTATAGACTGTGTTTCGATTGATAGTAGTGACTTTAGGGCATGCTTAGAGATGGAGAGTGCTTCTCGGCATAGCTAGGGTTGTCCCCTAGGTTTAAGTATGTTCTCAAGTCGGTCCTATCGGTCTGAGACTTGTCTTTTACATGCAATAAAACATTGTTCACTGTGTCTCCATGATCGTATTAGAATTTCCTTTAGTTAGAAAATTAGGTCGCCATGAAAAACATCATCGCTTAGTTGGACTAAGGTCTTAGACTTAACGGTGATATCTATAAAATTCGGAGAAAGCATATAAAGATCGTCCTAAGTAGAAGTCCATTAACCCCATCAAGAAGATTATGAAAAGACCCGATTCTGGAATAACGAATCAGCAGAAGGCTTTCCATTTGAGTGGGAGGTTAATGATGTTGAGACGTGCGCCATGATGCTGAGTACGGTGGATGACGACATCATTTATGAGATTGAGCTTTACACACGGCTAAAGGGTTATGGGATACGTTGCAGGCTAGAAATGGTTCTATACGACTGCTCAACAGTGCTCACTCAACATTAAGTTTGATTCATACATGATGAATCCTCAACACTCCGCGAGATAGCATCTGAGGCATATGACCAACATGATCGTAAAACTCAAGGAGAACGGTCAGTCAGTGACCGATGAGTAGCAAATCTTGGTCGTAATCCGCTATTTGTCTAACTCCTGGAAACATATGAAAATCTAAATAACTCATTCTAAGGCCCTCACTACCTTTGAACACATTCGAAGGCACATTGAGTTTAAGAGGACAGACCTAAGGTCGTTGGACCTAAGGTTGAGCTGCGTGTGGCGCCATCCTCTAAACCTAAGAAGGGTCGCTGAAGGCGAAGGAGTAATGCACAGCGCGATGGTGCAAATGCATTGAAGGCAAGGTAGACAAAGACTGAGGTGAACCCAAGGGCTCCTCCGAAAACAACACCGCAAAATGTTCGTGAAAGGCCGAGAAGCATAAATACAGGAAATGCTTCAACTGTGGCCAATGGGTATACTTTGTGAAGGCATGCCCTGAATCGATCCGACTTGAATGTATTGTTGTATACTTAGTGAAATTTGTGTTTGTAGTACATATATGTTGACTGAGTCATGTCTTTTGTGAATTTTGGATTCAGGATCAACAAATCACATAGCCAGGGATCGTGACGTTTTCGTAGAGGGCCATAGAGTCCCGCACAAAATTAGGTGGATGTACATTGACGACAACTTTCGTGTTGAAGTCGAAGGGATTAGAACTTGTGAGTTGCGCTTGCGCGGTGGTCGAGTCTTAGTCTGATGTCATATTCTCTATGCTCCGCAGATTCGCCGATGTCATATTCAGTCTTAGGATTAATAAAACTCGGTTTTAGATGATCTTTTCATGAATCTTCCGTTCAATTGTCTTTAGATTCAACTTCGTTTGGCTTTAGTATTATTTCTGGTGGATTTATTGTTTCGGATTTGGATTCATGCAACAATAATAATTTCATGTTTTTTCTTCTACTCGCGGATATGTTTGCGATGAGAATGAAAGACAAACAGGACTTGACTATAAAGATGAACATAGAATGCAGCGGCGAGCCCAATGGGGTTTGATGCCCAACATTCCACAAGTGGAGTCGTCTACTTGTGTAAGTTGTCTAGCAGAAAATTCCACCAAAACACCTTTTTGGTTAGGCACCTAGAGTCGAATTTCCATTTGCAATTAATCCATTCCGACGTCTGTGACCCTCTTAGTGCGAGGGTTCGGCATTGAGCGCGAAATTTCATTACACTTATATATAATTACACCTATTACACAGGAGGGTAAATACCATCCACCCTGATCGTGGAACAAGAGTACCTTTCAGTGGAATTTAACGGTTTATGTAATGAAAAAGGAACCATTCATTAGTTGACGATTTCGTTCACCCCTCAGCAAAATCGTATTGCAGAGAGGCGCAATAGAACACTCCTTAAAATGGTTCGGTCGATATAGCGCAGACTTAATTGTTGATTTGCTTATGGTGAAAACACTTTGAAGACTGCTGCCCACATCCTGAACCATGTACCGACAAAGACGGTTAACTCCACTCCATATGATTTTTGGACTGGAATAAGTTCTAGACTTTCACCATATGCGCCCATAGGGGTGTACCGCTTACACCTATTATTTCTCAAATAAGTTTGGGAAAGATTGGACCTAGAGGAAATCAGAGTATTTTTGGTTACTCTTATACCTCCAAGGGGTATGTGTTTATAGCCGAGCAGGACAGTGGGAGTATTACCGAGATCGAATCACGAGACGTAATGTTTGTAGAGAACAAATTTCCTAAGAAGGTAGAGATTGATTTGAATCGATTTCTATATGAGATTCAAGATCAAGTTGAGCTGACACATGTTCATTCGAGTGAGAGAGTTAAAACCGCAGATAATGAATCAGTTCGTCGTTCGCCGAATTCACCGCCTGCTAGAGCGAATGGAACAAATTCCGCTCTTGATGATCATATTGACAATGGGAGCATTAGGTATCTCATTCTCAGTGGGAGTGATCATGGTCATACCCTGGTAGTAATGAGTTGTTAGGATGTGGGCTAAAACATAAGTTTTCCTCCTGACGATATGCATTCGAAGGTGATGGAGCACTAAACACCCTAATATTTGATGATATGGTTATTGTGCCGTAAAACATTAGAGAATCTATCAATGGACCCTTCTAAGAAGAATGGATGAAAGTAATGGAAGACTTTGGACGAGATGAAATCTATAAGGAAGAACAGTGTTTGGACACTGGTCGACCTTCGAGAGGACATAGAGTAATAGAGTTAAATGGGTTCTTAAGATAAAGCTCAAGGCTGATGAAAAGTTGAGTATCACTACTCGATTGATTATGGCTATTGGAGTGAGTCTAGACTTGGAACTGCACTAGATAAACGTTAAGACCGTCTTCCTCAATGGTGAGTTATAAGAAGATATCTATATGGATCGGTCTGAATGCTTTGTGCAGAAAGACCATGAGCACTTAATGTGCAAACTTCACAAATTGATATATGGTCTGAAACAGTTCTCTAGGCAGTGGTACCGCAAAGTTCATGATTTGGTCGGGGAAAATGAATTTCTCTTGATGGATGAGAATCATTGCGTGTACACCAAAAGGGTCTGGACCGAACTTAGTGTTTATGATTCTATATGTAGATGACATACTCATAACCGTAAATAGCTTGGAGCTCCTCACACATGTAAAGGCTTGATTGTCTTATCTGTTTGGGATGAAGAACATGGGTGAGGCGGTGCACATCCTTGGGATTCATATCTCGAGAGATCACCGTAAGAGGCAGTTGTGGCTTTCACAAGAAAGCTACATAAACAAAGTGTCGGAAATGTTAAACATGAATAACTGCGAACCAATTGAAATTCCAGTTTATGTTGGTCAACCTCTCAAAATGGATATATGTTCGAAGACTACAAAAGAAACGGACCAGATAAATAAATTATGTAGCTAAGTACGGTCGGAAGCCTGATGTGCGCAATAGTGTGTACTCGGCCTGATATTTGTCATGCAGTCGGCATGGTATGTCGGTACCCAGCTGAACCCGGATTGAAGAAATGGCAGGCAATAAATAGGATCATGTGATATCTTAAGGGCATCGTCATGCTCTCTACTAGAGACTTGCCAGAGATCCGAGAATCTCTGGATGACTAGGTATAACAATGCGGACTGTGGTGGTGACTTTGATGAGAGAAAACCCACCTCAGACTTTATGCTCTGCTATCTGATGACGCCATATCGTGGATGATGAAGAAGCAGTCGCGCATTGTGTTGATCGTCATTGATGCCAAATTTGTAGGTCTTGTGTGGACCACTCAGTAGGTTATATGGCTTAAGAGACTTCCGAATTGATTGATGAGTCATTGGAGTCGCAATCTCCGTGATATAGAAACCCAAGTATCATAACAAGTCATAGCAAGTAGATATCAAACAAAACTATGTTAGAGACGTGGTTAGACACAAGGTGATGAATTTGAAGTACATGTCTACGGATGAGATGGTTGTGGACCGTCTCTCCAACCTTGAAGAGGGAGCCTTTAGTGAGGCATGTGTAGTCTCTATGACTGTGTAAACTTAGTTGATGTACTTCATTGGTTTAATTTCTCATACAATGTTCTTTAACTTGAATTATAATTGAGTATGCATGTTTTCACAGTTTGAGTGTTTTGTGTGTTCTTACTGTGATTGATTATTGAAATATGTTAAAGTGGATTAGATCATCCTCTCACACGGGTGATAGATTCTATGCCTTTGTGGCTAGGTGAGGCTGGTGATGTTTCTAGTTTTGGAAGTCTGTTGGGTTGACCGGAAAGGGCTTTGTGTCCGGAACTATCTGATTTCGCACTACAACGGATTTTGGTCTGTGAATCCACTCAGGGGTCAGATGGAAGTCTTTGTGACTTTTGGTTCAGGTACTTTCTGTGCCTGATAGACGTATGTACAACCGTTGGACATATACTCCATGGGAGAGGAGATATGCGGTAGCGCGCGTTCCATACCGCGGCGCACCCAAAACGACCATTGGTATGGCCAGAGATGTGATCTTAACTTGGAGTCGTGTGATACACAGAGCTTTTTGCGTAAGAGTCGCATACGTACCCTCATTACTCTGAACAGAGACTTGAGGTTCAGTTCAGTGTTTGCTATCTTAGTCCGTGCTCGATGGGTCTTCGACGTATTCTGCCCGGGTCCCGGTTCTAGAAAAGCGAGTTGAATTGTGTTGATGGTTTTGTGGGAAGAGGATGGTCATTATGGGATCTTCTCGATATTGTGTCCACTAGGTGGCCACCAACCGCGGCATCGGCTACGGTTGTGGGCACAATACATATATAGGTCTGAAAGTCTGAAAGATCATTGTGTGGTCAGACCTGGAGAAATATTACATGACCAAGGGTGCATGCACATTTCCACTGCTGGTGTGGGATCCGAGGGTCGCTACGTACTCTTAACCGATGCGTAGCACTTTGCTCGTTGTGCATGCCGGTCGCACGACTGCTTCCTCATATGTGACTTTACTGTATAATGAGATTCGTTCTCTTGGTGCTGGCATGATGAATGAGCCCCCCCCTCCCCCACTTTGTCCGAGGGGAGATGTTGGTTTTAGGATAATGGGTCACTCATAAGTGGGAGCCTATTCACATAAGCTCAGTTGTGTGTCTGGCCTTAAAACGTATCCCTCTGTATAACAGTATATATAGGAGTGCTTAGGGTAAGGAAAAACCTTATGATGATAAAAGATAGTCACCCTATAGTTTAGATAGAGGTCAGTAGTTGTGGTATTATAGGTCATTGCCCGTCAAACTGTGGCGTGTTCTCCCGTCTGGCAGACCGTGATCCCAACCTCAGGCAGATCTGTTTCCGCTTCCGTTAAGGCAATCGTTCAAGGAGGTAACTTAATTCTGTATTATGTTCTGCCATAATCGATTGCATGTTTCGTACATATTCCAACACCAATAAAGATATTGACAATTATCACTATTGGAAATGGAAATAATGTTTCTTCATTTTCCTTCATCGTTGACAGATGACAGAAACAACCCTCTTCATTAACCCACTAAATTTCTTTCAAATATATATGCATCTCGGTGGTGCATTTTGTCGATGCCACATCAAATAAAGTTGGAGGGTCTTCAATCATCAAAGTATGCATGGTTGTTCAAGATAACTAGATAGGGAGACAAAGTTTTTATGTCTCTTCAATTTGAATTGTTTTGTGATTGTGGTATCGTAGTTAGTCACTTCATGTCACTACATTTTGGATCGAACACACCTAAAGGGTGTCGGAACCTATAATATCACTATGTGGTATAGATATAAAAATAGGTTCACTGATGGAGCCAAAGCTCCTAAGGGCCACCCAATTTGACACGTGTATACACTTAGTTGGATCTGCTAATCGAATCAAAAGGTTGAACCCTATTGGTTTGGGTTTGAGAAACAAGGAGGGGTCAAATTATCTTTACATGTTGATAACTTGTGTTTAAGATAAGGGTTTCTCTTTAATGTGACATGACCTTCTTCCCTGTCAGTCTTTGGCATGACAACATGGGGTCATGCTCTCAAATGGGAGGGACATAACATGTCTGTAATATGGACTTACTGTTCAAAACATGAATTTCGCGCCATGATCAAACTCAAAACAAATATCATAACACTTCTAACACACGTGAGCTGTTAACCTATCTGTGTCCAACAATATCTATAACAGTTGAGTGCTTATCTATATATGAACCCTAAAGAGTTTAAAGCTGAGTTATTGAAGTACATGACATAATGTCATTCAATCCGATGGCAAACAACACGGTATACATATTTGTGAAGAAAAATAAATTGTAAGCATAATAAACAAACATTATTACAACAAAATATTCAAATGTTTTTTAGATCTTTAAACTTATTTCATGGCTAGAAAATTATGTGTGTGAAAGAGAGACTATCTAGGTAGATATTCTTTTTAATAAAGGTTGATGGGTCCGTCCATTTTGTTGATGACAGTAAAGCTTCCTCAGCAGAGTTTCTTTAAAGAAAAACACAAAAAAGAAAAATGGATCTTGAAAAAGAAATCGAGTGTGGGGTTTCGCCAGGAACCAAAAGATAAGGACTGGATATGTATGTGCTTTCTGCATCCTCCCAAAAAGAATATGCAGGCAGTTCGTATACCTCGACAGGAACTATTGTCCCAGACTCCACTCCACACAGATAAAAGTGCACGTGGCACCAACTTGTCAAGAAGCACATACATGGACCCCACTCCCTAATCTCTCTCTCTCTCTAGGTGTCTCTCTCTCTAGGGTTTATGCGTCTGAGCGAGACTCCCATATAAAAGGGATATGTTTTGCATGGATCATCAGAGAAGAGCTTAGCTAGCTGAAACCACAAGAAATACAGATAGATATGGGTAGGAGAATGGAGAAGATGAAGAGGATGGTAAGGCAACAAAGAGGAAAGCTGTACATAATGAAGATCTGTATCTCCATGCTTATCTGTTGGCAGAACGACTCATAACATTGTATGAAGAATTAATGATTAGGGTTTATTATTGATTGTATATATGTATAGGCGCAGTTTGGTTAGAGTTGTTTCCTTTTGGATTTTGTTCTCTTTCTGTAGCCACCATCGTCATGAGCTTCTAACTGGGGAAATTGTAATATATATCTTAACTCTGTAATATGTATGGCACTGATGAATGCAATTACAAATACCTCCAACTATCTGATATACTAAGAGTTTCTAGGGAATAACACACGTGTTAGATTTGGTACAGATGCCACAAATATTTTCTGTTTGACAAAAAATAGCATTTTGGTTCAGTTCATTATTTATGTCTTCCTTTTCTTTCTAAATTTAATCCTCAAATTTTGACAATTTTTCCAAACTTATCCAGAAGAAGAAGAATCGATCCAAGATTGATGAATTTACCCACTCCAATGAGTCAATGACCCCTCTCGAGGTTGAGTCGTGGTATTTGAGGCTTATATGTCTTGATCGAGTGGATACGTTGCCCCAAATCTCATGGGTCGAGTCGAGACAGAAACCCAAACGCCGTCCGTAGATGTAAATGGATTCCGATTTGCATAAGAGTCATCCCCCCCCACCCCCCAATAATACTATTTTTTTCGTTAAATCTTTATGTTTACCAAAGTAACTCTAACCGCTACTCTCTTCTCACTTGAAGGTTGACTTTTTTAAAAGGTCAACATGTGAATTGGGAGTCACAGGTAGGATTCTACTAGTCCTATGACACGGACCTGTTGGGATATTAACTGCTGCTAATTTCCACCTAGCAGAATCTTGGTGCTCGATGGATTAAGATAAATGCAAAACGACACACAGATATACGTGGTTCACCAATTTGGCTACGTCCACGGCTCACACCCACACTTTCACTATAGACAAATAGTGTTACAAATTGTATCGCACTTTGAAACACTCACTCCGTATTTCTGGCTAACAACACGACACTATTTTCTCCCACACACTCAAGACAACAACCAACTCTTCTCTCAAATTCGCAATTCAAGTCTGAAGTACCTTTCCTTCAAACATTGTTGGTTCTTATAGGCCACATAAGTTGGCTTGTCCACCTTCCTCAAGTGCTCCACTTCAGCAAGTGCTCCACTTTAGTGAGTGGTCCACTTCAGCAAGTGGTGGTAGCCCGAAAGTCTCCATCATCAACAGTGGTGACCCGAAAGTCTCCATCATCAACAATCTCCCATGGAGACTTTAACTCCACCTGTAACTATGAGTGAAATTGGGTGTGAGGCTTACCAGTCTTCTATTGTTGAAGACCAGCTGAAGCTGAGCACAGCTTCAGTTTCTCTGTGGTGACTGACTTGGTTAACATGTCAGCTGGGTTTTTGCGATACATGAGAGTCTCATATCTGAAAAGCTCAGGAAGGTTCCATACAGATATGGTAACAATCGAGAGATGTCCAGATTCGACGTACAAGTCTAGGTTCATTGCACTGCACTAAACAATATACATCATATATACTTGTTGTTATATGTGACTCTCATTCATTGTAGGTAATATTGAGTTTTTCATAAGAGATCTCCCCTCACTTGTATATAAAGGGGATTCTCATCTCATTTAATTTGTATTCACCAGAAAATTCAGAGAGTAATATAAGAGTAGTGTTTCTCTCCTATATAAAGAGTTTTCTTATAGTTTTCTATGTGAGTAAGTGAAAGGATATGTTTAGGGACAACCTAAGGTCGCACGAGTAAAATGAGAGTGATGGTATTTCTCTAAGTCTGTGACAAGTGGTATCAGAACTATCTTTTCTTGCAACGAAATGAGGATCATGGTCAGTGGTGACAAGAACGTTACTGCTGTTGCTGTTGTTGTTGCTGGATAGAATGCTAAGCAAGAACGAGGTGGGAGTCGTTCAAGAGATATTATTGTTGGATTGGAGGTCCGAGTGGGGAGAGTGGATGATGCCATCGCTGAGGATCGAGACATCCTAGAAGACCACACCACTCACATGGGCAATTGAGGTCCAGATCGAGTCCTATCAGCAAGCGGTGTTCGAGGCAATCTCTGTTTGTAGATGTGTGCAATGACATGTTACAAGGTCAGTTCAATGAGTTGCAGAACATGGTGCAAAGTCAGATCAATGAGTTGTAGAAGAAGGTGAGGAGATGCATAGGGAGTTTTCCAATTGTCAAGTAATTAACCATGGCAAGAGGTATCATCAATATGTAGAATTCCCCATAACCTGATGTGAAGAAGTCGTCTAAGTTTCAAGGGGGAGCGTTCGACTAAGGAAGTGGATAATTTTCTCTACAGGATGATGCAGTTTTATCTCTTGATGCACATCAAGGAGGAGAAAATCAAGGTTAGCACTGCTGCGTCTTATCTTATTGAGGATGCTTTGATGGTGTGCAGAAACAGGTCCTATGATGAAGAGGACGCACCTATCACAACACGGGAGGAGTTCAAGAGTGAATACCGCAAGACATTCTCCACGAAGTATGTCGTTGAGGAAGCTTGGAGTAAGCTGCGATATCTCGTGCAGAAGGGTGTTTTGCGAGAGTATGTTCGAGAGTTCCAAAAGATCTTAATTTCCATTCAAACATTGTACTAGAATGAGGGCTTCCGTCACTTCGCAAACAGACTCAAATCGTGGGTTCATTTAAATTTGCAAAAGCGGGACATAATGCACTTGAATGTAGCCTTGTAAGTGTGCGATTCCTTGATAGAATACAAGTGGGAATCCAATACTGACTCCAAGGGAAAGGACAAAGCAGTTGGTAGTGGAGAAAAGTCCAAGAAACCGCAGTAAATTGAAAAGGGAAAGGGTGTTCAAACATGGGACTTTAGTAGGAGGGAGCGTCAGCCTGGACCCCTGAAGTGTTTCATATGCGACGAGAATCACAAGGCCAAAGAATGTCCCATGAAGAAGAAGCTCTCTATCTTTACTCGAGAGGAAGAGGAAAAAACGACAGAGGAGATGAGACTTGGGGCAATCAAGATGTTGGGCTCAATCAAAAAGTTTGACAAGAAGGGATTGATGTTCGTGGACGTAAAGATCACATACACATCAATGAGCGCACTTGTTGATACAAGTGCAACGAACCTCTTCATCTCTAAGGAGGTCGTAGAGAAGGTGGGCTTGAAAGTGGAGAAACAGTCGAGTTGGCTAAAGACGGTGAACTTCCAACAAGTTCCAACGGGCGACGTAGCAAAAGAGGTGGAAATCCAAGTTGGTCCTTGGTCCGGAAAGGAAGATACTGAGCTAATTCCATTGGATGATTATGATTTCGTAGTAGGGTTGGAATTCCTCGATCATATCAATGTTTTGTTGATTTCTTTTGCAAATGCTATTTGTGTATTGGATCCACAAAAACAATTTGTGTTGACGGTGAAACGGATGGGAGGTGGTGGGTCGAAAATGCTCTCGGCCATGCAACTAAATCAGAGAGTGCAGAAAGGGGAGGGGACATTCCTTGCTACCTTAAAGGAGGTGGAAGGATCTAGCGGAGTAGAAAATGTGTTGAAGGAAGAGATAGAGGTCCTTGACACGTTTGTTGACACCATGCCTGCCTGCCTGACCCAAAATTTACTCGCTAAGAGAGAGATGGACCATCACATCAATCTAGTGCCAGAAGCTTGTCCCCCTGCAATGACACCATACCGCATGGCACCTCCAAAGTTGGAAGAATTGAGAAAGCAGTTGAGAAATCTACTTGAAGTGGGGTATATTCAACCATTGAAGTCCCCGTACGGTGTACCAATTTTGTTGCCAAAGAAGCACAATGGTTCTCTATGCATGTGCATCAATTATCGGGCCTTGAATAAACTGATGCTAAAGAACAAATATCCTATTCCACTCATTGCAGATATGCTCGATCAATTAGGCGCGGCGAGGTGGTTCATGAAGTTGGATTTGCGTGACGCTCGCTGTTCATGCTCAGCCCAACCCTACTCCCATATCTATCGTAATTTTATTTTTGTGTTTATGAGGGAGCCTTATTAGGAGGGACATATCATTAAGCATGTTTTTGTATATATCTAGAATAATTCTCAAACTCAGTATGTCACCATAAAAAGTAGAGAGTACTTGCCTTTGTATAGTCTTTGCTGTTGTTGTGACTAGCTACTTAGCTTAGCTTCTCTCTCTCTCTCTCTCTCTCTCTCTCTCTCTCTCTCTGCACTTCTTACGTAGAGATATAACAATTGGAGAGAAAGAGTTTAGTAGAAAGAATCCTTCTCAATTCCGTATTTCCTTCACATGCATCATCATGAACTTAACGCAGTGGAACATCATCATATTAATAACACATCCTCCAACATTCATCTATATCGATATTTCAATACTACTACCGTGGGCTCACTGGTGGTTGTGCCTTTGTGGAGTTGCATCATCAGCTTTCTCCGGAGTCGTGAGGCCAGGTTTTACATTATGGACTCCCTGCTGCTTCAGAAGACATTAACAGGAATAAGAAGAAGAACAAGAAGAAGAAGAAGAACAAACACAAAAACAGAAATCAACCCATCGATCCTTACAGCTGATCCCTTTTGCGCATTCATCCTCCGAACAGATGGAGCCCTCGCCATGGATGATGCAGCTGCAGCTGCAGCCGCCACTCGGATTCTGACAAAGAAACAAATACAAACATGAACATACAGTTACAAACATCCATCATCATCATCATACTACTACTACTCTACTGCTGCTGCTGCTGTTTTATTACTTGAAAAAAAAAAACTAAAAAAACTTTAAGCGGCTAAAGGATGGATGGAGTACCTTTTATGAACATCAACATATTCATCCGTTTCATCTACGATCTCTTCCTGCATTTTACCAAGAAACGAACCATCCTATCACATTCTAAAAACAGGACCCATTCATCCGTGGTAATGTTACCTGCAGAAGTTCCTCAAAGACATCTTCAAGTGTGATAATTCCGATGACCTCACCATCCTCTACATCCTCGCCACAAAGAGTCGTCAATCCATTTGCTGTTGTGTCGGGGACGGTAACTCCCTTTGGAGCCTTCTCGATGTCAAGAACCACAGATGAGTTCGCTTGACCCCCATTCAACGATAGTAGTGGAGTCGCCAGCTCAGAATCTGTACCTTTGACTAGTTCTTCATCATTTTTCTCAGTGTCAAAGGTAGAAGGTTGATCTTTTGTTTTCTCTTTAGCTCTAACTACAGCTGCCATGTGGCTGCTACCCTTCTGAAACTCATTCAAGATGTCATATAAAGGCATATCTGCTGGAACCCTACAAAACAATTTGCTCAAATTTTAGTGATCATAATGAAAAGAAATTAATGTTTATATCCCAAAATGAAAAGAGTTTGGTCTTGCAGACCGTGGAATCCGTCGAATGGAAACAGCACTGACGGGTGTTTCTGTTTCTGGTCGTACAGTGAGAAGACTCTTCACCTATATTTAGATGATAACAGAGGAATTTAGCAATAGGAGATAACATAATGAGTTCATGATAATGGAAAAAAAAAACAGTTAAAAATGGTTTAACTGCTGGGGCTCACCAGTAGGAGCCCAATTATGTTTTTGGGATTTCCAGAGTAAACAGGCACTCGACTATGACCACGAGCAAGAATCTTCCCCATTGCTTCCCTGAAGTATACATGAGACAAGATAGTGTGTAATTGACTTCAATCCACTAAGACACCGCTAAGTAATTGACTTCGGACATGAACCTACCAGTCTAACTTTGAGTTAACATCTAATGAAAAAGTTGACTCAATTGGTGTCATAGCCTCTTCAGCAGTCTGAAATCAACAAACACAATACAGAGCTGTTTAGTTTAGATGCTTTGGCAATTGAGAGAACTTCCAAAGATTAGATTGGAAACAGAAACAGGGTCAAATAAGCAGACAGTTGAGCAATGGATAATAGTGTCTCATTTGCACAACTTTATAGGAAATGGCAAATTTTAATATCACTAATTTAGATGAAGAAAAATAATAAATAGTAAATTTCATCAAATCCCATTACATACTAAAGTAAAAATTACATAAAGCTAAGTTAAAGAAATCAAGAGGAAGAATTACATGGTTGATGGTTACAATTACATTATAAAGAAAAGCCATCAACTTGCAGCTTCTATCATGCAATTCCAAATTTTAAAGGCATTAGCAAAATAAATAACAACAGTAACTTCCATTCTAATGGTGAACCTGAACCCTACACTGGATAGATGCAAAAATTCTAAACTCGCACCTTTTCAGTTAAATCTAATGCACCGCTGATAATTGTTGTCTCATCATGTGTGAGTTCCCCTCCCTTGCCAGCCTGAAGATATAACATATGGCTCACAGGACATTATTTTAGCAGATATAAATATGTAAATTTCTACATTTATATTTTTAAACCTACAGTTTTACCTCTTTGCTGTGGATCGAAACAAGAGCTTTTAGTTGGGCACGTCTAAATAGTGCCTCATTATGACCTAGTAAATAGTCCAGAATCTGAAACGAACACCACAAGCATAAGTGAAGGCTCAAATGCAATGAGCTAATAGAAAACTACAATTACGCAGGTCACTTTTTTAAGAGACTAACCATTCCAATTGGGTATGCAATTGGATAGCAGATAAACATTAATATCCTCACTAGCATAACAAAATTGGCTCCGACAGCAAGCCCATAACGAGTACATATAGCTTGGGGAATAACCTGAAACCCGATATAGTAAAGGAGATCAGATTTAATTAAGCTGACAATAAGTTAGGTGACTCAAAATGAAGTGCTGGCAAAAATATTAAATGATTCAAAGAGCATACCTCTCCAAACGATAACACAAAAGTCACAGAGAGAATAATTGCAACATACTGATTAAACAGCTTATCCAGATACAGTGGGAGCGCCTGAAAGACCACAAGTTCAAAGATATACAAGTTAAAGCAGAGTCTAGGTGCTATTAACGAGTTACGACAAACCAAGATCTTGAATATAATGACACACATACAGAAATGTTTTAACTCCATATCAGAAATGTATTCCCATTACCTCCATTGCTGCAGCATTGCAGAGCAGCAATGTAACAAGAAGTTGATGTTGCTTCTGCACCACTGGAAGAATCGCAACTACACCACCAAAATCAGAAAAGAAATCATGAATTACCCCCTAAAGCTAAAGACAGTGCATTAGGCATATAACAGTTAACCAAGTTAAGTAATGAACTTTTTGAAGTTAACAAAGAAGACAGCACGTCACCTGATAGCGTTAGATAAACAAAACAGATAAAAGAACAATATTTCTACTTGATCTTGATCGTACGCATCAATGCCTAAAAATCGATTGGGCTAACAGACGACAGTTCGCACTCTGTGTTTCTAGATTCGAACTCCAAATGGGAACTTCTGGAGCCGAGACTCGCTCCTTAACAAACTAAGCTAAGCTTGCCGGAATATGGGAAAATCTTTTTGTGCTAAAATGACATCAATTACAATGAGAGCAATAAAGTGAAGTATCTGAGACCAGTCAATCAAAAAATAAAAAGGGGCACGAGCGAATCATGGAGGATAGGGGCTAAAACACACAATCTAGAAAAGGCTAAGATGATACCAGCTTGCTTCTTCTCGGTGGCGGTGCCACTGCGCTGGAGTATCTCCAGGTCGACAAGGCCAAGGGACATAAGGCCGAGTGTGAGGCCCGACATGATGCCCGCAAAGAGTACGAGGAAACAAGACACGCCAGCGTAGACGAACCACTCGATGGATCCGAAAGGAATGTCGCCGCCCTCCACGGCTCCCATACGCCGCGCTAACAGCATCCTCGTGATTATCGCCACATTAACCAGGTGCATTCTTTCGGTAAGATTCTATTTTTAAAGAAGAAAAATTGGTGAATTCAATTTGATTAATCGGTATAGTCGATGTTCGTTGTTCTGATCTGTTCCACAGCGCCTCATCGGAGCGATGTCTAGGGTGTTGATGGAGCAGGATAAGAGAAGAATGGAGAAGTCGACGAAGAATTCACCATGAGCCGAGTCTGACAATGTTGACTGGACCTGTACGTACACATGGCGACTGCGGGTGGCAGAATTGTAGGATATGGGCCAACAAAACAAAAGTACTTTCCAGGTTTTGAAGTTTTAGGCAGTATATGTAATTAATTATGTATTATAATTATATCATGAATACTCGGATTGGATGTGTGGAGTGTATTCTGGAGGCAGAGGAGTTCTGGTCAAACGGCTCAAATTGGTCCTAAAATTTCGATCAAAAGTTCCAATCTCGTCCTCATTTGCTATTTTACATGTACTGTACCGTACGTGTGCACGTTAGTTATCGTTTTTAGTGTATAGTATTTTACAAAGATATAATTTATCTGATTTTTAAAATAATACTATAATTAAATATTTGATTTAAACTATTATTAATAAAAATAAATAAAAGTATGATAATAGAATAGAATAAAAATTCCAAATTCTATATATTTTAAAGAATATGATCGAGCGACAGAGAGTAAACAACATTATTAAAGAGAATCGTGATTACTTGATCGTTTTCTTAAAAATATTTAGAATTTTATTATCTTATATAATTAAAGTTTAGTTCTATATCAATAATATTTTTAATTAAATATTTAATTTTTGTACTATTATTGTATTATCGTAGGAGTCAGACAAATTATATCTTCGTAATACATCACGTGTGACAAACGATGACAAAGTGCACAAACATAGCGTGTGTCATAGTTTAGTATAATCATTAGGAAAATACACTTAACTTGATTAAGTACTTAAATTTAAATTTTGTTTTCAATTGTATATGACATATATCTATATTTAATTCATAATAATTATAGATCTATGCAACGACTACTTACATTTTCCAAAAGGATAACAACAAACGCATCAAGTATTTATCTAATACACCGTCAAACAAAATTGGTAATTTTTTTTGGTCAAATACGTGTTTTATTTGATGAAATAAAGTGGTGTAACATGACACCATGGAGGTTCGTTATTACAATCATTCGACAATAAACAAATAAGTGGGAGTGAGGGTCACGAGATCCAATCATTTAAATGCATTTTCAGTCGGGCTTGCTTCACTATCCAATTCACGCATTCATTCGCCGTTTTTGGAATAGCTCGTCAATGTACTTGCTTTATGTCACTCGCTAGTGCTCGGATGTTCGATATTATTGTCGTCAGACTCCATTGGGTCGCTCCTTCTCTTCTTTGTTGAATCTCTACATGGGAGCCTGATTAAATGGTTATGTTGCTCCATCTCTTTTCCGTAGCCACACAGAGTTCTTCTTGTATTGTCATGGCCTCCATTGTTCTTATATCGTCACTACGTAACTTTCTGTTCATGCCTCCCAGTAGTGTCCCTTCATTACTCCTTGCAACCACACTGATGCGTATTGTTTTTGTTCGTGCACACCATGATGCGTCGCAGTTAAACTTGACCGTATTCGGGCTCGACTTCTCCCATTTCTGTTGCGGGCGATCTGGTCTCTCGTTGTTCATTCGTCCAGCGTCCCTTTGTTAGGTAAAGGGTTGTCTGATTTCCTCCACAACCTGAGTTGGGTTCGACTGTTGTGCTTCGAAAGCCGCTCTGCACCTCGACTTCCATATATGCCAGCACGTGAGCAAGCAAAGAGCCCATCTCGTCTCCCTCAGCTTCCCTTGTACCCCCGGTTCCTGCCTTCGATCTTCCAGCCACTGCATCAGGTTCGACTGCGTGGTTCTGTCGCATCCTGTTCCCAGTTTTTCAAACCAAGCATGTTCAATTCATCTGCACCTGAAGACCATGTGTTCCCTCGTCTCATTTTCCCCGCACACAGGACAACCTGAATTGACATTCATACCTCATCGTAGTAGATTATGTTTGACAGCACCTGCATTCACAACAAGGCGCCATGCATATAGTTCTCGAGTTTCGACAACGTGTTGGCCCTCCATAAGTCGCTGCTTCGTGTTCTGTTGTTTCCTTAGTCTGTTGTGGTGGCTTGGAGTTCTCTCAGTCGGTGGTAGACTTACTTGGCTTACGGCTTCCCATCCTTCGAATGTGGCCATATGTACTGATCCTTCCTCCTTTCGTGTGGAATCGACATGCTCAGTATGAACTCAGCCTCCCCATTTGTCATTGCTTTTCAGACCTTGGCCTCGTTCCATAGTCTTTTCGGCTATATTAGATCGCTTACCTGGAGCTCGACATTTAGCAGCATCTCTCCACACCCTCTACTCTGAAACCGACCTTGGAGTATACCCATGGATCCATGTATACACAAACTTCCTCACCCGTTCTGATGGTTCATATGCCTTCTTGTTTAAGCACATGTCTCCCGGTAATTAGGTTACCCCATCCCCATGATGCTTTTCCACCCCGTCTAACCTCTAGGAAACTGCAATTTGGAAAATACAACCCCTTTAGTATTCAAACCCACAAAGCATTCGGTTCACTTACCACTCATGCTACCATCTTGGTGAGTAGTGCCTTGTTGAAACTCCGGAGTTCATAGAACCCTAATCCACCCGAGCTCTTAGATGTTGTTATGACATCCCATTTTCTCCAGTATGTTTTTATTCCTTCCGTTGTTAGTTCCCATCAAAAGTCCTCTATAAGTGAGTTGATCTCCGAGCACCATGTCTTAGGAAAATGGAAGAGGGAAAAGTATGATAAAACATTCGGATTTTTTTTTTTTGCAACTACACCAACATGTTTTTTGACGCAATTAAGTCCACTCCCATGTTTCATTTTGTAGGTAACTCCACCTTCTGTCAAATTGAATCGTTAAATGGCATGTGAACGACACGTGGCACCGTTTATTTCGAACAGATGGCAGTGAAAAGACGCTTGTACCCCTGAATGTCACTTTTGTACAGACCCCCGAACCCCCTTGGCTTCTTCATTCGCGGTCCTGCTTTCTTCAACCGAAGATGCTCATCCTTCCCTACCGAAACCCTAACCTTGTTCCAATGATGGTTCCGAGCCCATACAGAAACCCAGTCCCTCCGTTCCACCTTGTTCCAGTTCGTCACTCTGATTGTCTTTCCATTTCGGGGTTTTCGGACCGATTGTCACCCAGTCCCTGCGGTTGTTTCGCACCGATCGTCTGCACTCCGATTGTTGTGGTAAGTCTAGAATTTTGTTGGGTTTTAATGCCTTAGTTGTTGTGTTGTTTGTGGTTATCTACTGTTTGACCGCAATGTTTGGTTTTATTGCGTTGTTGTTCTATTGGGGTCGGTTTTACTTGTTGTGATGTTGCTTGTTTGTGTTGTTGTTGTTGGGTTCGATTTTAATGCCTTGTTTCGTTCAAAGGTGGTGCTCCGAAATGTACAAGGGCAGCTCCTGAACCCAGCAACAAGAGCAACAATAAGTTAACAAATCATGGATTGAAACAATTTTGTTCAATTTGCAACATCACGGGTTACAACAAGAGAGGATGCCCTAGGTCCAAGACTGGTGGATCAGTACAACCATAGGGGAGTTCTGTACGCACTAGTCAGGCAACAGAACATGTTGAAACTCAACAATCGCAGCGTGCTCCGACGCAAAGAAATGTAACAGGTTTGTCTTGGTTTTACAATTTGTTATTATCGTTGATATGTTGTCTTCTTATACATGTTCTTATGCATGTTCAAAGAAGCGAAAGGGAGGTGTTCGGAGGAAGTTGAACACTGACCAAGAACCAACTCAAGCTTAAACAGATGAAACACCCAGGAATGAGGAACCTGAACCTACGACTCCAATGAATGTGGAGTCTCCAAATAGAACAAGAAGGGTCAAGTTAACAGTGCGAAGAAGCAAAAAAAGGTACAATAGGGTTCATACGAGAAAAATAGGTTTGGATATCATCTTCACGAGTTTGGGTTATGTAGGTCGGATAACCATCTTCATCGAAATCAACACCAATCCACGTTGATTCGGACGACGATGTTGATAGAGTGAGATCAAGTGCCCCTGAGTTGTCAACTTGTCGAGAATTAGTCTTATCTCTCCAACCACTTAAAATGGGAAAAATCAAGACGAAGACTATGCAAGGGAACATACAATGTTTTTGCACCTGAATCAGATAATGCGTCGACACAAGGATCAATTCATAATGCTTCATAAAGGAACTCTACAATTGGATCAACAAGAGGTTCGACATCTGCTTCAGAAACATTATCTGGTAGCAATGCTTTTTCAAAGGAACAATACGAATAGATACTCAAAATGTTGGGAAGGTCAGACACATTATCAACCTCAGATATTCGAGTAAACATGTCAGGTATGATCCTAGAACAGAATAACATAAACAAGAATATAATCAACTGAATTCTTGACACAGGGGCAACAAACTGTATGATGTCCATATTGGATTGCTTACAAAACATAAAAATATTAAAAGATCAAAAGTATATCTTCCAAATGGAAATTTCTCTTCCGTTACTCACATTGTAGACTGTTTTTTGACAGAAATATAAAGTCTTAAAAATGTGCTTTACATACACGATTTCAAATACAACTTGTTGTCTGTGGCTAAATTGTCACGTGATCTTAATTGTTGTGTTATGTTTTACCGTAACATTGTTGTGTTTCAGAATCTCTCCAATGGGAGGGTAGTCCAGATTAGTAAAGAACCCAATGGATTGTACATATGTGGTTCTAAAATTGTAAATGCAGGAGCATTAGGGGCAACAAATGATTTGATAGAGTCAAAGGATATATGATACAAGAGGTTAGGACATATTTCTGAATATGTTTTCGTGAAAATTCCCTTTCTTAAGACTGTTATTTCGAGTGAAAATTATTTTAAAAAGAACTGTATCATTTGTCCTCAGGCAAAATAGTGCAGAATGCCTTTTCCAATCAGCATTTCTAGAACTAATAAACCATTTGAGTTGTTGGCAAAAAAAACACATTTGAGTTGATCCACATTGATGCATGGGGACTTTTAACTACAGTACACATGATGATAAGAAGTTTGTTCATGATTTTACAAGAAACACATGGGTATATTTGATGAAATTCAAATCGGACTCAGTCATGATAATAAGGGATTTCACTTTTTTAGTTGAGAACCAGTATGGATCAACTTTGAAAATTATTCGTACAAATAATGGGGGTGAATTCGTGAACAGACATTCAGTTGATCTGTTTTCTATTAAAGGAATTTTGCATCAAAGAACATGTCCCTACACACCCATCAGAATGGTGTGGTAGAGAGAAAACACTGTCACCTGCTTGAAATTGCTACGATACTAAACTACAAAGTTCAATGTCTGATAGATATTTGGACCATCACTGACATTTGCATGTTATAAATGAGGACATAATACATATAAATGAACCTAGTGAGCAGAATTTGAATCTTGAACCAGATATGGAGAATCGCATAGAAAATGAAAATGTTGCAAATGAATTTACCAGACCGAGAAGGACTACCAGAAGCATTCAACCACCTATCTGGCACGAAGATTACATTGTTTCAAATTCAGTATCAACTGTTCATCCTTTATCCAACTTTCATCCTTTATCCAACTTTTTTACTTACAAACAATTACAGATCCTTTGTTTTTATTGTTTCTAAAGTCTAAGAACCTCATACTTTTTTTGAAGCAGCAAAGGATCCCAATTGGATTTCAGCAATGAAAAATGAGATTGCCACACTTGAAGATAACAAAACGTTGGATTTTTAAAATTATATATAAGTTAGATGGAAGTATAGATAGATATAAAATGAGATTGGTTTCGAAAGTATACAATTAAAAGCATGGAATCGATTACGAGGATACCTTCAGTCCAGTGGGCAAAATGGTCACAGGTAGGATTGTTTTGGCTTTGGCATATGTTTTTTCTTGGCCATTGTTTTAGTTGGATGTAGTGACAACATTCTTAGAAGGAGATCTTCATGAAGAATTGTACGCGGAGATCCCACAAGGCTTTGGCGATCACAGAGGGAATTTGGTATGTCGATTACTCAAATCCTTGTACAGTTTAAAATAGGTCTCTCGTCAATGGAACATTAAATTGACAAATGCTCTTGTTTCTCATGGATATTTACAAAATAAATTCAACTACTCGTTGTTTACAAAGAAATAGGGAGCTGACATTGTTATTTTATTTGTCTATGTAGATGACTTAATGATCAGAGAGAGTTCCATACAAATGATTGAATAGTTGAGGAATCTGCTAAAAAACACTTTCAAAATGAAGGATCTTGGAAGCTTACATTTTTTCTTGGGAATAGACATTGCAAGAAACAACGATGGCATTACACTTAATCAACATATATATGCATTATACTTGATTTCAGAAACAGGACTTGCTGGATCGAAGCCTATCAAGACTCCTATGGAGGAAAATGTTAAATTGACCTCAGTAAATTTTATCAACAGTTTGGGCGGAATCAAAGTGATGAAATTCTTGATGACATAACATCTTATAAACGTTTGATTGGTAAACTTCTTTATTTGATAGTCACCCGACCTGATATATCCTTCTCAGTTCAGTAATTAAGTCAGTACATGCATAAACCGAAAATATCCCATATGAATGTTGCTTTACGAATTGTTAAATATGTTAAAAATCAGTCTGGCTTCTGTTTGTTATTTCCATCAGAATTTGATTTGCAGTTGGTACATAGCCTATTGTGACTCAGATTGGGCAAGTTGTCCCGAATCGAGAAGATCAATAACTGATTTTTGTATTAAACTAAGAAAGTTCATTGATTTCGTGGGAAGTTAAAAAACAAAATGCGGTTTCTAAATTCTCAGCAGAAACAGAATATCGTAGCATAGGGATGACTGATTTTGAAATAATATGGATTAAAGGATTGTTGCTAGAAATATTAATGTCAAACATGAGAAGCCTATAATTGTATTTTGTGATAATAAAACAGTTTGCAAATTTCCTCTAATCCTATGTGTTATGAGAGGGCAAAGCATATAGAAATAAATTGCCATTTTGTGAGAGAAACGTTGCAGGCAGGATTGATCAAAATGCAGCACATAGGACCGAAGAAGCAGATAGTTGATGTGTTTACGAAGGATTTCAACGAACAGTAGCACTATTTCTGGATTCATAAACTTGGAGTTACATATATATTTCAACCCATCAGATTGAAGGGTGTGTTGAGAAACAATCTGATGCAAATGTTGAACTTCACTAATGTGAAATCATTCGAAGTGTATGCATTTTATATATTTACGTGGGTTTATTTTCTTTGTTTAGTTAATTCTGCGACTTAATTGTCGATAAGTTTAACTAGAGGTAGCTTTTGTTATTTGCTGCAAATTATAACAGATTTAACAAAAACTTGATTTCTGAATTGTAAACCTTTGGTGGATTGATTGTGCTATTTTTATTGTGTGATGACTTGATCCAAGATGAATAGAATGATGGAGGATGATTCCACAAATTCTTTCTTCTGTTTGATTATATTTTGAACATGTGAGAAGACCCAGTCATCAAGTCACACCCCTAACTTAGTATTTTAGCTACCCAATTGGCGCATTCGTTAGCCAATCATGGAATAGCTTTCCATGTAATCTTTCTCCGTGACGTTGCTTTATGGAGAGTATTGGAGATCACTGTATTTGTTCTCCAATTATGGTCTATCTTTCGCAGTTGGTTTATAATGTTTTGGGTGTCTGACTCGATTATTATGTCCTCCCAATTGTTTTCGATGGCAAGTCGGATCCCCTCAATCATCGTTAGTACCTCAATGTATTCAACATCTGGTCCCCGCGTTTTCTTACTTAAATACTACCTAAATATAAAGAAATTCAGAGAAAAAGATATTTATACTTAATATTAAATAAACCAAATAAAAGCTTTTACTAAAATTAGAAGGGGCCTATGCAACATATTTATTTATTTATATATTAATTTGGATAGAACTCCTAAAATATTGACATATGAGAAATTTAAAGTAATTTATGTATCCTAATGTCAAAATAATTGGTTGTTATTTATCATGTCAATTTTAATTATGTATTATTTTAAACAATTTGTAACCAATGACACAGGGATACTTTAGAATTCATCCTAGTCTTCTCCTTCATCCTCAAAAAATGTCTTTTTAATGAGTATTTATCTAGTTTTTTTCATAAAACTTGATTTCTAATCTCACATCTCCATCATTTTTATCGTTCCATAACTTTGTACATTATAACCTAAATAAATACTTATAAGACATTACCAAAATAATCCTTTATATGTGTATATCTATATCTATATATTAATTTGGTTGGCTCTTATAAATTGTTAACACATAATAGAATGAGTCAACGATGTGTTAAAATGGAGATATATCAAACTGTTTTCTCTATTCGATGTGATCTTGATAGGGTAGTCAAAACGAGTCATGGGTCGACCCATGGGTCGTGTCATCCTTGGGTTGTGTCAAGAACCGTCTGACCCAAACACGACCCGTGTACTCGTATGGGTCAGTTTTTGAAACCCAAACCTCACCCGCGGGTTGATGGGTCAACCTGCTGGTCAGAATGACCTGTCATGAATAATAAGGCTTGGGTCAGACTAACCAATTCAACCTCCATGACCCGCGGGCCAGTCTGACCCATTCAACCCACCAGTTCATAAAAAACAGAAACAGACTGACCCATTGGTCATGACTACTGACCCATGGGTCATGACTACTGACCCATGGGTCATGACTACTGACCCATAGGTCATTATTATATGTATTTTATATAATATATAATTCAGGACGGATCATAGGTTGACCTATGAGTCAAAACTACTGCCCCAAAGCTGACTCGTGTTTTCACGGGTTATCCATGTGTCGTGTCAAAATGACCCGTGGGTCAAAAAGTCTGACCCAAACACAAGTTGTGGCCGGGTCACACACGGGTTGGGTCAATTTTTGACCCCACTAGATCTTGACATGTAAACAGTTCTACAGAGTGAGAAACCTTCCAATTATACTTCTTACATTCTAAAATACATTTTGCTTTTGTTATAATTGTATATATACGCTTCTTATATTTGTTTTTACTATGGATGCAGAAATTAGTCTACATGTTCAAGAAGGAAATGAACAACTTATCTTATTTCATCTTCAACCAAAACTACTTTCAAGTGCTTCTTTGAATCTCTTTCATTCTTTGTTCGACTTTCCTTGATCAGATTACATTCATATTCTATTTCCATCATCGCGTTCTTTAGATGATCTTCCTCTCTCTGCGCTTCGTCATTCATTTTTTTTTTTGTTTAATTCCACTACCCACCTCAACTTTTATATTTACTTAGTTTTTTTAAATAAAAAAATTTGTCACAGTGGAATCCTTAATTTCATTCTCATTTGAGAATTTACTTTATACATTGCATCTATTCTAATTAACTATATATGTTATTAAAATTAAGTCGTAATATAAATTCATCAGTACTTAATCATACCTTAAATAGAAATCAAAATATTAATTTGTAAATTTACCTTATTCATTACAATTTTTCCGTATTCAACTATTATTATAATTAACTATTCTTTTGTTAAAATTAATTCAATTGTGTTTAATTATAATTATAATGCAATTAAATTCTTATTATTTAATATTTAAATTGAACTGTTGAACTTTTTAAATATATTATAAAAGTTAAATTTATGTTACTAACTGTAGAAAAAATACATATGATTAATAAATTATTTATATATTTTATATTAATTGATATGTAATATTTTCAACTTTTCAAGTAGTTTATGTTTATTTATTATAAAATTTGAATTACACTTATTAATTTAAAAAAGCAATATAAATGGTTAATACATCACTTATCACTTATAATTATTTAACATTCTCAACTTCATATCGAATCTAAATTATAATAATAATGTTAATAAACGTTTTCGCAAAAATCGCGGGCCAGTTATCTAATATATATTAATTTGGTTAAAATACATAATATGTTGACAAATAAGCAAAATAACATTTTCTATTCAATTTTATTTTTCAACCACATTTTTGCTTAGGTGGACAAGTTCAAATCACTCTAAAACTGCTAATTCAATCTTGAAAATCGCTTTGCTTTATCTTAATTTATATTTTTTATTTTTTTCCTATAAAATATTTGTTTATATCTGTTTTCACAAACTTAGTTCTCTAATTTATCATTTTATATTTGTTAAAAAAACTATATTAATAAGTATGATATTATAAATAAATTTTATTAAAAAACACATTTTATGTAAATCATCCCGTGTATCATTAAAATATAAAACATAAAATGATTAGCTTTATGATTATTTATTTTCATTTTATTTATTTGATATTTACTTTTAATTATTTTTATTTCATGCTTATTTTATGAAAGGACAAATATTGACGTGGTATAATATTAATGCATATTAAATTGAGACTATAATAATTTTTATAATGATGTTATTTTAGATTAATAAGGGTTTGATATTTTTTTAATAACTAATTTAGGTATAATCTACATCTATCTGTATATATACTAGTTCATCTAGAATATATAGAATTGTGGCAATTAAGTTTTTGTGATGCATTTTCTCATTCATAATGTCAAATTAATATACTTTATAAGTAGGTGCATGTCAAGCATACAATTGTCATTTCTAACTGGCATGTAATATAAGTCACCCTAGAATCCTCTCAATATTCTCATTCATTCTAAATATAAATTACCAATCCTTAATCATATCTATTTATTTCACATGTATATTTATGAATTTTACTTAATTATATTGTATGTAGTGGAATTTATACAATATATACATATATATATATAAAATTGTTTGATGCATTTTAAAAATTTAATATTCTTTTGCTTATTATTAATAGTTTAAACTTATACTATAATAGTAAAAAAATGAAAAGTTATTGTAATATATATTCATTTAAAGATTCATGTAAATAACTGTTATAATATGTATTATGAAGAATAACTTAAAAAAAATCAATTAAATTTACCATTTAGTAAGCCGGAAATCGCGAGTCAAGATTCCTAATAAACATATGTCAATAGTTTACCTGCCTGTGCTTGTGCTTGTATGTTCCTTTATTCAGTGATTCTCTTCCTTCGGTCCAAAATCAGATATGAACTTAAATTTAAAAAAGAAATGTAAATCTATATTGTACATCTCGATGAAGAAAATAGAAAGCAAGGAGTAATAAATTCTTATATAGACATATAATCTATTGTTAATAACCTTGAGTCAACTTGTCAAACCTAAACCACAAACACTACTTAAACAGAAGAAAATTCAGAGAAACTACAAGAATGTACAACTACAACAATGGTCTAAAGTTGTTACTAAGTTATCATTTGTCGTTGCTAAGTGGTAGCGTCAACGAAATGTTTGTGTCAATAGGCCCCGTGACTAAAGGATTTTCAGACAACAGTGTGCTGTAACTAAAGGGTTGTTGTTACTAGAATAATGTCTTTTGTTTCTAAATCATCTGTTTGTATATAGGCTACAACTGTGACAACTAAACGCAGAAACAATTGCAGTGTTTATTGCCTCGCCTGAAGTTGAGGCAATAAACATTAATCCATTACTACATTGATTGACACATATTATACATGAAACACATTGACATGAATTCAACGCTAAAATACATTTTTTTCTCTACAAAAAGTATACCTCGATGTATCAGAATAAAATAATAAACAACTCATTGTGTAAGTTGTGTTGATGCTAAATTGGTTGTTATAGTTCAACAAATTCCGAGATGTTTAGCCATAATTTTTAACATAATGTTTGATGCAGAATCTACCCATGTTCAACGGTTTTTACTGAATGTATGTCCCCAAATAACCAACTCATTGGTCGCGTCAAATGCGTACATAGACGTACATGAATTGCTACAGTCACGTTACCATTTTCTTTGCAATCTATAACCCAGGTATAACCGATCAAACATGACATATATTAAACCTGCCTTGCCAAAGTTCCATAGCAAATGTTTCATACATACAAAATACATGTATAACCACATCTGAACCCTAAACCTATTGCATATACGAAACATACCACATCACATTCACAAAAACGGGTCTTTCATCATCCAAAATGAAGTCACTGATGTTAAATTAACATATTTATGCATAACGCCCTTGTTCATCAAAATGTATCCTTGTACTAGAACTTGCCAATAAGTCCTCATGCACTTGGATCTACCATAGAAACAACAGAATTTAGAATGCTACACAATGCCATATATCCAAACATAAATAAATTAACACATTTTAACAAAGTAGATAGTGTACCTTGAGTTTCAGAATCGTCTGGAAATGCCCCATTGAATTGCATGGCCCTTCACATAAACATCATATCTCTTTCAAATGATAACATATTCTCCTTCAACTCGAGTAAGGTTGTCTTTACTTTCTCAACCGTCTTAGCGCTTTCCTTCCCCAACTTACAGAGTTCCACTGTTTCGACTCTTGCCAAAGCAACCTCTTCCCGAGCTTGCTTCAACTGCTCACTTTCTATCATCCGTGCAATTTTGGATACACGGTTATTCGTTTATCCAGTTTGCGAATTTCCTCATACATGACATTCTTGTCAACGGACTATCCTTCTCATCTTCCAATGTAGCAACCCTTTCCTCTACTTATTCCTACAAGCATGAACATTTATTGTCAAACGTTAGAAAATAGATGTGTATGTGCATGAACGGTATAAAGGCAAACGTAGGTGATGTTTACCATAATTGCTTTGGTCTTCGGATCAGTGGGAACACCTTTCTTGTCCACATGGTTCATACGAAACATGTGATACTCCCCCGGATGTGTTCCATTATTCTTCACAATATGGAGTATAAACATATGGATGTGTTTGACAACAGACTTAATCCAACATTAAAACTTATTGTGGAACGTACCTCATAGTAAGATTAGTCACTGTATTCTCTGGCGGCAGTACTTTACTAAGCATGTTAAGTAACTCATCGTCAAAGTTGTTGGAAACCTTCTACAATGCCTTAAGGTGAAGCAGTTCCAGTAAAAAAGACATTTTGTTGTAGGAAACACAACCCGAATATAAACTCTTTTCACAATATTCTAACAGTTTATAAAATGTTTTAGCCTATGCATTGGTTTCCTCACCATTATCCATGGTCATACCACTAAACCCATCATTTACCATATTCTCCATGTCCTTCCAAAATATTGTATTCCTTCTGTTAGACATGACATTTTTGTATTCCTCTTCATGATCCACCCATGTAGTGTACGTGGGGAGTATGCCAAATTTTTCAAGATGCAACTTCAGAGTACTTCTTACCAACAATAAACAACTGTTACAACTTGGGCAAGGACACTGAATTCGCCCTTCCCAAAATGCATTAGAGTGGACAAGCTCAAGGAAAAGCATAACGCCTGCCTTATATTCCCAAATTTGTTGTTGTTTGTTCATCCAACTCTTATCATGTGTGATATATCGCTGCTTATTATTGATGAAAATTATTGCAAATAGGGGAAATATCAATCAACAGATCTTCGAATAGATTATGGAGTATTAACAATTGTTTCACACAATTGATATATTTGGCGTACTGATCAGCCGTGACAATTGTTATGGTTATGTTTAACATATGCTATCTTACATTAAAATTGAATTCGATCAAAACGTAGGTTATTGATAGCAAGATGAATTTACATCAGTTACCCATTGACACCGAACTGTATGAATCAGTTGCGATAACAACAATACGAATCAGTATAATATATATGCATGTATGAAAACGGGATCACATGCACGTTTTTTAGGTTTGATTGTTTCGTTAATGAAACGAAACACATCTTAAATTATCTAGTCAATGAAAAATAGTTGATTAATGCAGCGTCAATGAATCACCTAAATTTCTGCAGGAATTCCTACAGATAGTGTGGAATTACGTTGACAATGTTTGAGAGCTTCAATCGTTCACGTCTTGTCTGACCAATTCACACTGACAATTAAGGAGAACAAAAGCATGAACACTTACCTTAATTATAGACAGAGCCGCAAGCGTAAAAATTAACAGAGCTGCATTGAAGATCAGCCTTCGAAGAAAAACTGCATCGATTGTATGTTGCGTTGTTGAGCTGCATGGGAATCACCTTTTCTATGCAAATGAGGTGTTTCTGACAAGGCTCTGCTGTGTAACGTGAATACTTTTTTTCGTGTGGTTCAGTTTAACAAAAGCTGGAACGGTCAATTCTGTTATTTTCTATGGGACGTATCTTTAGTAACGACAAATACAGTCCTAACAACGGTATAACAACGACAGTGTAAACCCATATATTGTAATAATTAATGTTGTTTCTAAAATATTGTTTCTGCCATATACTACCATTGTAACATTAATTAGTACTATTACTATACAATAGGTCGTTGTCACTCAGATTTTTGGGTGTTTGTCAAATTGTTGCGGCAAAAGTACACGATAAACACAGGTTCCACTAATGGAAAAATTTGCAATGCTAAAGATTGTATACACTAACTGTACATAGTGTCGCCACTAAACAAATGTTTTAGTATCAAAACCTTTGTGACAACACATTATTTTTGTGGTTGTTGTTATACATTCTTGTAGTGGAAATGGATATTTATACCATATATTTAATAAGCCAAAGAAAAAAGAAACGTTTTTAGTAAAGATAGATATGGTAAATGCAATTGAAACATTTGTGGATAATCATAGTTCATCTTATTGGTAAATACAGTTATATGGATATATAGAGATTCTCTTTATTTTATATTATACATATATATATACAGTTATACGAGTATATGTAGATAGTTCTCCATATATTATATATAAACGGATATATACAGTGAGAGTTTTCTTCGTACTATTTATAGATCATTCATTGTATAAAAAAAACTTCAAGTTTTTCAATACAATGAAATTATTCATTCTTGTTCATCTCTAAACATGGTATTAGAGCCTTTTTACTGATCTACCACAACTTCTACACCAACTTGCTCTCTGATTCCTCAGTCGATATCTTTTTGTATTTTTCATCCTTAATTCTTCGATATCTTTTTAGCCAATATGTTTATCCATTTCAATAAAGTAAATAACCTCCATCTCCCTTCAGATTCTATAAAGATTTGGATAATTGATTCTGGTGCTACCCACCATATGACATCCCATAAAGAATGGCTATTTGATACCCGAATCAACAATACAACATCTCGATCAGTTTATATACTGAATGGACATCAATGTCAAGTGACACACATTGGTTCTTGCCGTATTGACCCTGATTTGTGCTTGCGAGAAGTACTTTTAATGTCGGATTTTCGTTATAATCTTGTGTTTGTTTCTAAGCTCACTAAAGATTTAGATTGTTGTTTAATAGCTTCATCCAACAATCTAATTATCTAAGCCCTCTCAGATGGTAAGACACTAGGGATATGCAATAACATTAGAAGATTATACACCTTGCAGCATCAATCTGTATCAGACCACGTGTTGTCGCGACTGTCACTTCTCAAAGGAAAAGTAAGGATGCTCTTCTGTGGCACCAACATATTCGCCACAATACCGCCCTACCTCGCTTACCTTTTCTTGGCAATCATAAACTTGGAGTACGAACTTGTAATATTTGTCCCTTGGAAAAACAAACTAGACAGTCTTTCACAACGACCGTGATCAGAACCCAATATCAATAATCCGTACAAGTATTCCGCAGCAACAAATATTCCATGAACTCGGGATAGTTCATCAAATAAGTTGTCCTCATACTCCTAAACAAAATGGACGAGTAGAACACAACCATAAACATCTACTTGATATGGCTCGAGCGATTAAATTTCAAGCTTCTATCCCTATTAAATATTGAGGATATTGTATCCTTAGTGCCTGTTACCTTGTAAATATGTTTCCCACGTCGGTTCTGTTAGAAAACAAAATATTATTGGCACTACATGGATGACCATCTAGTTATGAGCATTTGTGTATAATTGGGTGCTTATGCTTTGCTATCATTTTGCAAAATACAGATAAATTTTCGTCCAAGTCTAATCCAGAATTGTTCATGGGATATTCACCCACTCAAAAAGGATACATAGTAATGAGTTTTTGTGATTCAGTTTTTCACGTCAACAGGGTTGTTGTATTTCGAGAAGAAATATTCCTTTTTTCGACTATCCAAAGCTGAACTACAAACTATACTCCCTTATGGACTCATAGAACTTCCTTCTGCTGAATTAAACTATAATTATGTGATGACACCTGATCCACCACCCGATCACTCAAAGATGATACACAACATGAGTTGCACCCACTAGGTAATGCAAACTCACCTATAAGATAAAATGCCACTTCTTCTTTGGGGACACTAGAAGAGGTTGAGGTAACCTAAGAACACCACACCACAATCTCAAATGGCCCAACAACTAATTCACTAGAA
The DNA here is from genome assembly GCA_946814005.1 of Chamaenerion angustifolium. NCBI lineage: Eukaryota > Viridiplantae > Streptophyta > Magnoliopsida > Myrtales > Onagraceae > Chamaenerion > Chamaenerion angustifolium. The sequence goes on from OX328270.1 coordinate 7,925,750, forward strand.
GCCACAAATTTAAGGAGGACAAATCGAGTCAACAAACCACCTTCGTCGATAATAAATTACATGATTAACAAAAAATGTTCTAATGTTACTTTTAGACTAAATAAATCACTACAATATCATCACTTGTTTGTTAATTTGCACTGTTTTTTTAGAAATTCCTCACGACTACACGAGCCTTGAAATTTTGCCCAACAACCTTAAGATAATAACTGGGCAGAGGCTATGAATGCTGAAATACATGCTTTACAACAAAAACAAGACGTGGACCATTGTTGATGTAACACTGGAAAAACAAGCCCTCATATGCAAATGGGTGTACAAAATTAAGTACAATTCATATGGAACATTGGACCTTCCCATGTAGTAAAGATGGGAGGGTTATAAAGCACGATTCGTTGCTAAAGGCTACACGCAAATTGAAGGGACAAATTTTAATGAGACCTTCCCATGTAGTATAGATGACCACGAATCACACCCTTTTCACCCCTGCTGCAGCCCACTCGTGGGAAATCTACCACATGGATGTCAACAATGCTTTTCTATAAGGAACATCAAGCGTACAAAATCTCTCCTCGCAAATGGATATTCTCAAAGCAAGGTCGACTATTCGCTCTTTACGAAATGATAAGAAAATCAATGGGTTTATCTTGTTATACATGTTGATGATCTTCTCCTTACTATTTCAGACTTAGTTCTCATCGAAGAATTAAAGAAGATCTTATGTGACCATTTTAAGCTAAAGGACATTGGCCCCCTGCGATACTTCTTTGGCCTTGAAGTCACACGCTGAAAACAAGGTATCATGATCAATCAATGCAAATGTGCATTAGAGTTACTTGTGGATATGGGATTGACTACCGCACGATATGCCTCTACACCCATGGAACAAAATCTTCGTCTTACAACTCACGAATTCGACTCCACGATCGACGCCAACGTTACCGATGGTCCCTTCAACGATACAGAAACATTCCGTCTGTTAGTAGGACACCTACTTTATCTCAACATGACAGGATCAGACATAGCTTATATAGTTTCAAATTTGAGTCAATTCGTATACAATCCTAAAAATTCACACTACGGAGCATCTCTAAGGGTGGTTTAATATATCAAAGGTAATCCCGGACAAGGACTATTTTTTCTGCCCAAAATGATTTACAACTATAGATTTATTGTGACTCGGATTGGGTTGCCTATCCCTTCACGAGACGTTCACTCAGTGCTTATTACATGAAAATAGGAGAAGCCATCATCTCTTGGAAAGTGAAGAAACGAAACACGGTGTCCCGATCAAGTGCAGATGTAGACTATAGAAGCATGGGAATGGTAGTAGAATAAGTGATTTGGATTCGACATTTACTACAAGAACTAGGATTTTCTACTACCGAACCTACTGCAATCTACTGTGATAGTAAAGTAACTATTCATATGTCAAAAAAATTATATTTTTCATGAACGAACCAAACACATTGAGCTCGACTCCCATTTTATTCGTGAACGCATTGAGGATGGAACGGTTCAAACCTCCTACATAACATCAAAAGATCAACTTGCAGACTTATTAACGAAGGCCTTATGTCGACAACAACATGAACATTTACTTCACAAATATGGAATAAAAAATATCTTTCAAGAAAATGGATAGTATATTAGGAGGAATATTGAGGATATTAATTAAATTAATTACTTAATATTTTAGTTTATCAAGGTCATTTACAGTTTTATGGATATATAGAGACAATTCTCTTTATTTTATACATATATGAATATATACAGTTATACAGATATATATAAATAGTTCTCTGTATACTCTCTCTATATATTGTTTGACAAAAAAAAAATACTATATATATATATATACAAATATATATAGAGAGTTTTCTTCGTACTATATATAGATTGTTCTTTGTATTCAAAACTTCAAGTTTTTCAATACAATCAAACTATTCTCTTGTTCATCCCACTACTGAAAATGTGGTCTGTACCACGAAAACAAATTCGTCGGTAAATCTTAACTTACCAACAAAATTTATTTTTCGTTGACAAAAAATTATTTTACCGACAATATCCAATATGGTCGACAAAATATAATTTTACCAACAAAATCCAGAAGTTTTGTCGGTAAAATCTTACTTCTTTGCCGACGAAATGCAATTATCGTCAGTAATTAGGATTTTACCAACCACATTAATATATCGTCGACAAACAAATACATGAACTATATATTTTACCGACGAAATTTAATTTTCGTAGCCCTACTGGATTAACCTTTCTATAACCTTCTTCAGGGTATAGTAGTCATCCGTGTCGTGGCCTTTACATCGATGATAGCGGCAGTACTTGCTCAAGTAGTGGCCCATGGGCACGCCATTCTTCTTTGGGGACGGGGAGGTGGGGGGTGTTGCCAAGTCCTTCCTCTCCATTACCGTCAGCACCACAGATATGTCCCTGTTCAGAGGAGTATACAATGTTTTGTACACGTCACAAGTCGGGCGCGCCAGGAAGGGGTGGAGTTGTTCATGCGACGCCTTTGTTGGATGGTTATCGGGCCTCTTGCCTTACTGTATTTCTTTCTTCGATTCCTTGGGCAGACTCCTCCCTTCCTGGGCTATTTACAAGTCGACGTAGGATTTTACACACCCCGCTAAGTCCTCCACAGTGTTGACCGGGATGATGCTAAGGCTGTCATATAAATCCAATCATCGCGGACCAAGCGCACTGACGAATGCTCTTATAGTCTCAGCTCCCGTGATGACCTGGTCGATTCCTACCAATTCTTTGTTCAACCTGGTGCAGAAATCCCCAGACTCACCTCATTTCTTTGTTTGAGGTGGTCTAGTGTTCCTACGCTTTTCAGAAGCTGTCTCCCCCCCCTCCCCCCATGTATTGCACGATGAATTTTTCCTTTAGATCCACCCAAGACTTAATGGAGGCTTTGGGCAGCCCAAAGAACCAGTGTGAGGCGACACCTCCTAGGATGGCCGGGAAGAGTAAGGCGAAGTGATTGTCATCGCTAGTCCGCCCCAAGAGTGAGGACTCATGTCTTTGTATGTGCTTAACTGGGTCGCCTTTCCTCTGTAATAGTTGATTCGCTGGGTCTACACGTGTTTAGGCATGGTCACCGCTAGTATTTTGGGAGCTAGTGGATGTGATGCCCTGTCTCGAAGGATAGGCATGATCCCACTCTTTTGTTCTTTAACTTTCAGAACGACAAGTTCCTCAATTTTCTCCCTGGTCATTGTGCCAGGGGGATGAGCCATTGTCGTGGTAGAAGGTGAGGCGACGCTCAGGGGAGTCTGGGAGCTCCGAGGAGGCACGTTATGAGGACGATGTCGGGATGTCACTTCTTCTGTCCTAGGGGGCCTTTCTGCAAGGCTTTTAGGATGTTGCGTGAATGATCAAGTCCAACGCTGCCATGAAGGCAGGCGTTAGGAGTGCCTAAGAGCTTGTCTCCACCCGGGGCGGCACCTTACCTGAGGATGCCATTGCTAACTCGGTTGGTTTGTGCACCTCAGGTTCAGCCGCCGTCGTTGGTTGGGGTGTGGGCGACGCTTGGTACGCTAGTAGATCGAAAGTCTGCCCCTCCGATTGTCGGGCAGGTGGCGGTAAGTACGGCGAGGACCCTAGGTGTTGCTGGAGGGTGTTATTTTCCATAGCATCGACTTGGTTACTTTTTGCTCTAGTGTTGGGCGGAGCCATGGATAATTTTCTCAAGGGTTCCCATAGACGACGCCAGTGTTGAATCACATTTACCGGTAGGTTTTCTACGGTGCTTTCTGAATTGACTCCCGTGCCACTCCGTTAACCTGCACAGAAGGAAATCCCGGGTGTTCCCGTTGTTTCCCCTCCGACGATCAAGTCAGTCGAATTTTCGTTTATGGAGGAAAATAAGTATGTAGTTTGAGTATGTGATGTTACCCTAGTCTGGTATTAAAGATGGTTAAGGGTATTTATAACTCCCACCTCTAACCTGATTGGAGTTTAATTCTGACCATGGTCATCCCATGTGTCATCTAGTTTCCTAACTAGGGTTATGTCTCGATTTCCGTGAGGCCTGGTGTGCTATGCATAGTGCCCTTGTTTTCGGGATCTTTCTCTCGCATGACTGTTCCCCATTACCCTAGATCCAGCCTGAAGCCTTGTGTTTTTCACGTCGTAGGCGTAAAGGGAAGAGGTACTTCTAGCCGGGCGCGCCTTTATGGCGCGCTCTTTAGAAGTGCATGTGCGCCCCTACCATGCTGCATCCCTGGCGTGGACTTTGAAGTCTCCTAAAGCGTACCATATCCTAAATTCGTTAATGGCGCACCCTTATTGTATGTAAAGGCGTCTCCATCCCTTAATTCAAGTCGGGTCGGTTTTCCTCAGGTCAATCGGGGGTATGCGGGTTAATACCCAACAAACCACATATTATTGATTGTTTTTCGAACCTTGACGTTCTACTTGCTTCGTGCATCTTAGATGGCTAGGGTTTGGGGGAAATTGAGGTAAAGGGCAAGACTAGAATAAGACTCTACTAGAGGGAGTACTAGGACAAAAACAGATTCTGAAATCTTCAATGGGGTACCTACATTTCCTCAGTTCGTGAATCTGCGAGTTTTTTTTTTCTCTAACAAATATTCTTTGCCCTCAAAATTTATCATTAGGTGTTATCGTCCGTGAAATTCTGTACTTGAAAATTCAGTACTCAAACTTATGGCGAGTGGTACAATCTACTCCCTTTAAAAAAATATACTCGAAATTTGCTTCATCGATTACTATTAGAAGTAATGCTTTTACCAACCCAAAAAAATATTCGAAAGTCGCCAATAAAATTGGTTTACCGACACCACATAAATGTCTGTTGATAAAAAATAATTTAGCGGCAACATTTTTCCTTCGCTGGTAAATCATTATAATTACCGGTGCGATTAGTTCACTCGCTAGTACATTAATTGTTTTTTTTCTGGCAAGATGATTAGTCTCCCTATTAATTATATATTTTAATAGATAAATTGTTTTTTTAATAAAATATAATTATTGACGAGAAGATTAATATGGTCGTTAAAACAAAAGTATTACTGACGAGATTATTTATTGCGCCGATAAAATTCGTGTTTTACCAACAATGTGAATAAATACGCCGGTAATAGTAATATTTACCGGCGAAGTTAAAAAGTTCGCCCATAATAGTTATGTAAATCTTCTTGAAGATGCAATTGAGCCCCGTGCGCATAACCAAACTGCTTCTCGTCTTCTTTGTAGCAACCCTAATTTCATTAAGCGATTCTTCTTCATCTTTCCTCTCTAGTCTTGGAAAAACGGAAGGTAATTTCCTCAATCTTTTACTGCCGATTTATTGTATTCTATCCTCATATACATGACTAGCCCTAGAAATTCCGAAGTATATGCATATTGTGATTTTTGATTTAACCAGTCTTCATCTTCCTCCTAACCCCCGTTCTCTAGTTTTAGATTCAAATAGGAAACCCTGCAGTCCTGCTGAAGTTTTGGTCGTCTGTCAAAGCTTCAATTGATGCTGATATATAAAAGCTTACATAGAGGAAGATTAAACCTTCTAATTTCTTATTTTCAAAGAATTCGTAGCTCCTTATATGTATATGTGTCGCTGTCTTTTTTCACGAAACTTAAACCATATGTCGGTTCATTTGTCTTTAGAGATTATAGATGGACTGTTGAGTGTGCTTGCTTTAAATCTCAAATCCAACAACAAGATAACCTCATACCAATATTTTTGTAACATTCTGGATGTTGAGTGTACTTGATTATGGATGGTCTTCACTTTGCTGTCACTTTATCTAATTGCTTATGGTGTTGAGTGCACTTTATTGAGTGTCACCTTCACTTTGATTCAGAAATTTAAATCTCTAATTGTTTATGATGCAATTTCAAATTATGATACATTTTAAGAATTATTCTTTTATTAATGTGCTAGGTTTGTTTCAGTGTCAATTTATTTTTAGTAATCATACCAAATGGATAAGAGTTGGATGTCCAAGTCTAGATTAAGTGAAGATTATAATAATGAGATATTTTCTAGAGTTTGCCTTGAGTAATAAAAGTATTTTAGATGCAGAAGGAAACACTACAATTTGTTGTCCGTGTATGAATTATAATAATCATTTTCATAAACCAAGAGATGTGGAAAACCATTTATTATGGAAAAGTATTATGCAAAGTTACACCCATAGGATTTATCATAGTGAAGAGTTTGTACCAACTTCAAGTAGGAGTGTAAAAAATATGGATTAGATGCATGAAATTGTTTATAATGTGATTGGTGCACGGGAATGGACGAATTTGGAAGAGCAGGCAAATGCTAATGATTCAGTGTCTTATAAGCTTCTAGAGAATTGTAGAAAAAGTCTATATTCAGGGTGTCTGTATTTCGAAAAATGCCATAGCATGTGTGCCAAGTTGGGGTGGAACATGTGGCGATCCCGGTGTACTGGGAAAGCAAAAAACGAATATGTGGGAGATTATTTGTGTAAGTGGATTTTCTTCAAAGATTATCTGTTCAATTCATCATAATAGAAACAAAATACATTTAACTATATTTACTTGATTGTATGAAATTGTAGGATAGGTTTGACATTGACAAAGACAACGAGATGGTCAAATGGTGTACCGTGAAGAAGTTAGGCAAGAGGTTTAATGATAATCGAGCTAATATTAAGGCTTTGTACTACACTCTTTATGAAACCGATGTTGCACGATTAAGAATGAGGTCACCTGGCTATTCAGAGACAGAATGGAAATACTTGATAAAGCACTTTCACTATGAAGTGCATCAAATAAATTCTTTCATTCCTTTATTAATTATGTTTTTGTAGAATAAAATGGTCAAGGAGTACTCTGTCATTATTTGGTTCATACAAGTCAAGTGCGAGCATAATAAAGGAAATTGAGAAAAGCAATTGGCATTACACACTTCTGGAAGTGTTAGTCATGCTAGGATTTACCGTGAAGATGTAGGTATAACCCTCTAACAAGTGAATTTATCTCTAAAATCATTATATTAGTAGTGCCTTTAATAACTCATTCATTATAGATGGAAAAAAATAACGGTGTTCCACTGTCATAATATGCTCATTATCTCCGGTTACATATGTGAGAATAATCAGGCAAAAAGGAAAGGAAATAAATAAGATTAGGAAAAAATATATTATGTAACATTTGTATAATATTTCCTTACCATATCTAGGGTTGTAGAAGTCTATAAACTATACAATTTGTAATCAGGATATGCAGAATTTTATACACAAAAATAAAAAGTTCCTCATCAGTTTTAATCTAGAAAACATCGTACCAGAGCAGTGACGGTCCTCATATACCATTTTTCATGTATCGAGACTAGTTACCTTCCTCGACCAACGGTTTCTGAGAAGAAAATTCATCATTGAAGCAATTCGAATCCACCATGTCATCTACACTGGAAACATGCAAATCCAGGACCATAGAAGGGTCATATGATCTGGCCACAACTTTGCTATATATTCTTAAGAGTGGCCTGGGAAATTCAGCCACATCAAATACAAATAAGTCAAATTAAAGCGTACCAAAAACTTTGACAGTAGCGGTCAAGTTGAACGATATGAATTACCATCTATGGGCAATCGTAATGAAGGCTGCAATTGGAGGGCGGCGACGACTCAATCACATTAAAGGAGTGTCATCGCCACCATCCCCAACAGAACCAACATCCAGAGTGAGAGGAATGCGATTTATGCATTTTCTCTGGGATCATTCAAAACATCGAACCAGATTTAATAGGTAATGCAGCAGCCCGTCTGAGTGCTAGACCATTATGGAACGCCTTGGAGGTAACCAATGGTGCCGAAGGAGATGCTCTGCAGATATACGATATACATGTCAAAGCCAGCGAACTAAGGAGGGAATAGATGCCCTTAGAACACTACTTCAAAACACTGCAAGGAATATGACACGCAATAGATAGACAACACCCAAATCAAATGAAATGCGAGCTAAACATTGAAGTACACAATAAAGAACGACAGGAAACCCTATTATTTCAATTTCTGGCAGGTCTAAATAACACGTATGAGACAGTCATACGGGGCATCCTCAAGGATGAGCCACTGCCCTAGATCGAGAAAGCATATGCTCAGGTCCGACGAAAGCCAGCTAGGGTCGGCATCCTCAACCAATTGGCCATTGGGAAAACACTGATCGGGAGTGGTCTAAGTGTAAAAACTAGGACCACTACCACTAAAGTTGGCGAAGCACACGCAGCAAGCGTAGGAGGAAGATACCGGTCAGAGGATACCAAAAAATCGTCTAGATCACCGAGTCGAGAAGACCAAGCGAAGCAATCAGAGGAGAGGAACAAGATTCGAGTATCTCATTGTAGAATGAAACACCACACAAAGGATATGTGCTTCAAAACCGTCAGATACCTAGACTTGTTGGAGGACGGAAACAAGAAAGCCATCGGATAGGAAAAATCGGCCACCGCTACGGGTAACTTGGTGGACCAATCGATAACGAGGGAAACAACTCTCGAATCGGAGCAGAGAAGGGAAACTCTCAAATAGAAGCATACAAGAAAAGTAAATTCATAGATAAGTGCTTCATGACTGCGACACTAGTAGGGTTTCACGGAGAAAAAGTTGAAACACCCTATTCATGCAAAAAGTACAAAATTGACCCCAAAGTGTGCACTGTACAGGAATTTAACCCCGAAAAATGTTCTAAGTGGATCTTTGATTATGGAGCAACATGTACGATGACCCATGACAGGTGGTACATAGTCTATTGGTTGACTCCACACAAGAAAGAAATTCAGACAACAAACGGGAGTATTACTCCAGTAGTGGGTGCTGACACGATTATAGTTTCTCCCACTTTGAAAGTATCTAATTGTCTATATGTGTCGTCGCTATCATGTATATTATTATAGATTTGTCACGTCACTAGATAATTGAATTGTACAGTGCTAATGTACCCAAATTGCTGCATTTTACAGGATATCCAGACGAATAAGATAATTGGGCGTGGAGCTGAGCGAGATGAACTGTACTATGTGGATGAGGTATCTCAATAGGGGACTGCATTGCTGGCTCACAGGATAACATATAGACAGTTCTGATTATGCCATCGTCGGTTAGGACATTTATCCCTTACTTATCTAAGTATTTTATTTCCAAATTTAAAGAATAAAAAATGTGATCCATGTGAGACATGCATTTATACTAAGAGTCATAGGACTACTTTTCCAGCAACTAATACTCGTGTTAATTCAGCCTTTGAGTTAGTTCATTCAGATGTCTGGGGTCCCGCCCCAAACTCAATAAATAGTCATTTTCAGACATTTTGTGTTTATTGATGATTATTCTAGGATGAATTGGGTGTATTTCTTGAAAAATAAATCTACAGTTTCAGAAAATATTATATCATTTTATAGCCTTGTCCGAGAAAACCAATATCAAAAAAAAAATTTGATCCTCCGTTCAGACAATGGGGGGAAATACGTGAATCAAACACTTGACCAGTCCTTAAAAAATTGCATTATCCACCAGATTACGTGTCCTAATTCTCCACAACAAAACGAAGTTGCTGAACGTAAAAACCGTTTATCTTAGAAATTACTCGGGCCCTTATGTTTGAATCTCACGTTCCTCAATTTTTTTGGCCAGAAGTTGTTTTCATAGCTATATACCTTCTTAACTAACTACCTATCAATATCCTTGATTTTCGCACTCCAGCCCAAATACTATCTCAACAAATAAATCGAAATCTCCCCAGTTTTCACACTAACACCGAGTGTTTTTGGGTTCTCGTTATTTGTTCACATCCCAAAGTCTGAAAGAACTAAATTCAAACCTTGTGCTATCAAATGTGTCCTCGTCGGGTATGGTCCATGTCAAAAGGGGTATAGATTTTACAATCCAGTTACACAACGTCTCTATACTACACCAGATTGGAATTTTTTTGAAACCGAATACTATTACACACCTAAAATTCACGGTCAGGGTGAGAACAATAATAATAATCGGGACATCTGGAGATCCTGAGGTATATATTTCTTCCAGTATGATAGAACATCAAGGTTCCTGTTTAGAAATTGATGGTGCAGACATATCTGAAGAAGTAGCAAAAGAACAGGAGAACTCTAAAGAGTATATATTACCTCTGTGGTCGATTAGAGGAGTACCTCCACAGAGGTACTCACCAGATCACAAATCAAGTAGACCACCATATCCTATAGATGACAATGATATGGGCATATTATATGCTACAACCAGAACTTTCAGAGTCGCACTCTACAATGAGTACTCCCCAAAAACAGTATAAGAAGCCAATGGCAACAAGTAATGGCTTCAAGCAATGCAAATTGAGATGGGTGCACTCACGAAGAACAAAACATGAGAAAAGTGTCGGCTACCCGCATGAAAAAAAAATTGTTGGGGTGTTCACGATCAAGCACAAAGAATATGGTAAAATAGAGAGATATAAAGCTTGGTTAGTTGCAAAAGGGTACACTCAGACATACATAATTGACTACTCTGAGATGTTCTCAACTGTAGCTAAGATCGATACAATCAGAGTTCTCTTCTCAATAACGGAAAACCAAGATTGTCCCTTTCATAAGTTTGATGTGAATAATGTCTTCTTACATAGACACCTTAAGTAAGAAGTATATATGATAGATCCACTAGGTTCTAAGTCCGACTTTCAGGCAAATGAAGTTTGCAGGCTAAAGAAGGCATTATATGATCTCAAGTAGTCACCCAGAGCCTGGTTTGGGAGATTTTCCATTGCCATGACGAGATATGGATACAAACATAGTAATGCAGATCATACGTTATTCCTTAAGCGCAACGTGAATTGATTACATGTTTGATTATTTATGTTGATGGCATGATAATTACAGGAAGCGACAAAGAAGAACTTAGTCAACTCCGAAGAAACCTATTTACAGAATTTGGAATGAAAGATTTGGGAAATCTCAAGTATTTTTTAAGAATCGAAGTGTTGAGGTCAAGAAAAGGAATCTATATTTCTCAAATGAGTGACTAGGAAAGTATTAGAGGGAGTCCTTAGCAAGTTGGGTATTGTGAATCCCACTACTCTACTTGAGGGGAGTTTGAGAATAATCTGGCAACAAGGAAAGGAAAGAAAGAAGATTAGGAAAATATAGCCTATGTAATATTTGTGTAATATTTCCTGACCATATATGGGGTTGTAGAAGTATATAAACTATACAATATGTAATCATGATATGTAGAATTTTATACACAGAAATTAAAAGTTCCTCATCAGTTTCAATCTAGAAAACAACATACACATCAAAAATAGGGCACCCATCGTTATATCGTTGCGGTTGAAATTATGGTAAGTTATAAAAATATTGTTGCATTCATTCATTATTTGTATCATATTTCATAGTTTATGTAGTTTGAAAGTTGCATTGGAAAACATCATTTAATTTGGAGACGTGTAGACATGCATATGTATTTTATCGAGATTGGTTTATTAAACTTACATATTGTATATGTATATGCATTTAAAAAAAATTGCAGACACAAGTGGATGAATGGATAGCGCAAGATGTGTCTGAAGGGGTAACTCCTAATGTGGATGAGATATACATAAAAGGAAGAGACCAGAGGAAGTAGCCATCAAAGTATAAATGACGTCCATATGGCAATAGTAATGTAGGTAGCTCACAGATGATGAAGTATAAGAAGATAGTTGAAGAGTTGTGTGTGGAAAATAGTAAGTTAAAGAAGCATCTACAAGCATCAAAAGATAGGACTTTAGATATCCAACTGAATTTTTAAGCACTTAGTCAAAAGGGTGACTTATTGATGAATCTTAGACAACCTCATGTTACCGATAGTGACGAGACTCAAAGTGATCCGATCCGATCTTGTTCGTCTTTGAAACCTACAAGCGTGATAAATAGTAGAGTATAGGGTTGGTGTTGCGTACTTGTCTTCTCCAGCTATCATCAGCATGGGAACCCCAACCTTAACTGGACTCATGTAGTCCAGTCTGTAAATCTTCTCAAGAATTCCTTCCATGTCATCACTCAAATTAGAGATCTTAAACTGTATCTCCAAGTGAGCAAACGAATCCTCGCTAGTTTTTCATAGTTATGAATCTGATTCTCTTCCGTTTCGATCGACCTTATCTTGATGGACATGTCCACAATCCCAGAGACAGACACCATCACCGTGTTAAGGTCATCTGTACTTTCCATTAAAAAAGTATATTTAATTTATTGACGAGAATAAGTCGTCAGTAAATGTATATACATTTACTGTCGATATTAAGTTGTCGATAATAATATATAGCTTTACAACGAGATTATGTCATCGGTAATTGTATATTTATTATCGGCGACTTAATTTCACCGGTAAATGTAAAAAAAAATTATCGACTACTTTCCACACCCGTAAAGATATATATTATTAACGGCGAAATACTTCGCCAGTGATGGTCGTAGTTGACCCACTGAAAGACGTTTTTTATCGGCGAGATGTCTCGACAGTATAACGTATGTTTTTTTTACCGGTGATCACTATATCACCGGTAATAGTATTACCGGTTACGCTATAGCGTTAATTTTTACCAACGAGTAACATTGCCGATCAAATTTTTATCGGCGAAAAATGGTTTTTACTAACGCCGCTAAAATTATTAATTCTACTAGTGTCTAGATTATTAAAATCCAACCTACTTAAAAATATTTCCTCAAAACTATCAATGTTACTGGACTCGTCAAATAATTAAATGTTACCTACTCTTAAGTTGCTTCTCTTTTGGTGCGCTGTTTCCATTAAACTTTGACATATCGAATGATGTGACGTCTTAATACTTTCTCCTTCTTATCTACGATACAAACAAAAGATTCATCAAATGATAAGTCTAATTTCCAAACGGGTGTTAATCTATCAAAGTAATTTGGCATGCTCGTTTTCTTAGCATTTAGTCATGAAATACGTAGTGCACTTCAGATATTGTGGGTGATAACGCAAGTCCATAACTTTACTTCTCCAACTTTCAACATGAACTCCAACGGTCCAGTATACTTGAGTTGAGTTTCACTTGCAGTCCAAACTCCATTGCTCCCTTCTTTGGAGACACGTTTGAGTATACTTTATCTTCGACTGGAAATTCAGATTTCGATGTACCTTGTTAGCGTAACTTTTTGTCTACTTTATGTTCTACAAAGTTCGTTTGGATAAACTTAATTTTTTTTCGTTCCATTTTTACACCAATCATGGTCACAAAACTTTTTGTTCTTTTACATTTTGTCACAAAATTTGAATAGCTTGTTGCCACTAACCTGTAGTTTTAGAATGGAAGGAGTATTAAAACTTAACTTCCTCTTAAATACTTGTTGCAACATCTCCATAATTTATAAATAAACCTTGCAGCTCGATCCAAGATAATATATATTCTATTGAGTATTGACCTGCATCCCTCGGGCGACCGAACCGACAACAGACTCTACCCGAATGAGTCAGTAGCGTTGCTATGTACTTTGCCCAGAGGAATATGGCGCGCCACTTTTGCCCCATGTTACTCCGGAATCTAAAGACTCCCTCAGAACGCCACGGCGTCACTGAATACCTCCGATACTAGCCAGATGGAGGAGGGACACCTCAGTGAAGTGGGGCACCACTAGTGGGACATTTCCCACCCTTGGATGCCTTCGTATAGAGAACGCGACACGAGATGGCCCCAGACATAATGATAACCAAGGCACAATGATGGCAAGGCATAATACAACACAAGGAAAGATGCATGAACCTCCAACCATGGTCACTTAACCATATGACGCCTGGGATTACCATGGTCAGGGTTGACCCGATCCATGTTAGAGGTGAGGGTTATAAATACCCTAACCCACCTCTCTTCTCAAAGGAGAGAAGCAATATTGAATGCTCTCACACTCTATATTCTCTGCATTTACTCCCCCAAAAATGAACCTTTGACTGACTTGATTGTCGGAGGGGAAACAACGGGAACATCCCGGGCTTTCCTTCCTTACAGCTCATAGGAGCAGCGAGAGGATTCGCCTGGAACGCTCTGAACCGAGTCCTATCGAAGTACGTGATCCAACATATTCTTCTAAACTCCATGTTGTCGTACAATTTCATTTATGCAAGGCTTACCTAACGGGCTTTGAGAGTATCCTTTTGAATGCGCAAGAATTGTGCACCTCGTTAATCAGTCCACGATTAACGAAAGAACATTCTTCCTTTTTTGGGTACTCGATGACTCAAACGAAGTCCATCAAGATTTATTTGCATCAAATATCTTCAAGCACTAAAATAGGTACATAATTTATACTTGAAAATTTATAAGTAGTAATATTCCAATTGAATGAGTTGTAATCTTTCCCCGTGTTCCGAAACAATAAACATTTTTGCTTCAATTTCTATATCCATGCATATTCAGTGGTTACAAACTTCTCAAGCTTTCTTACCAAACCTTGGTTTTAAAGTGTCCAACATTATCTCTTATTATTTTCCCTCCTCCATTATTGTGATGAAATAATTGATATGTCACATTATATATTCTCTAGTATATACTCATGTCAAATGAGGCTATGGTATCTTTGCAGTCCAAGATGTCATAGATTATACTTAATCCTAAATCTTTTTTAACTTTGAAATATCCATTGTATTCCTACTCATGTAATGATATGAACTTTTTATCTTTGTGACATGATCAACTGTCATAAGTATCCAACTTTCATCTTTCTTATTTCACTATTATATCCATTCTGAAGAGCATTTAATTTCCTTGTGAGAAAAATAACTTTTTATCTTTAAATGAGAATTAAATCAGTATACACTAATAAATTACCACTTAAACTCTTAAGAAGACATCAAACCAACTACAATAAATTATTTAAAAAATTACTTGACAAGTTATCCTCTTTTTTTAGACGACATGTTTTACTGAAATAGACTCCATCAATTAGCTTAACTTGTTCCCAAGGTCACAATCTTTCATATCTTGTGGACGAAATTTACTTTTTCAAAAAATATTCATTCCAAAAATGTTGATAATTTCTTCATGTACTCCGCCCCTTAACAGCTCAAGAGATGATTGGTTCATGATAGTAAGTTAGTTGTAACTTGATGTCAACTTGGATTTTGCTTCCTTAATAAATAAACCACGTTTTTCTCCAACTAAGAGAAGGTCAGACTTTCTTCTTTAGGTAATCTCTTTGTTATCGTTCTTAGTTTAATTAAGTCTTGTTTGTGGGGCTAAGCATATTGAAATGAACTCAATTAACAACATGATGACGTCTTAACAAACTTTACATCTAACATTAAAGAGTTAATCTTGACTTCATTTTCTTTTATTTGTATATTAGACAACCCTTGATCTTTCCAACTATAAATAGGTCAGACATCTTCCTTCACTATACGTTCTATGAGTCTGGATCCATTCTTATTCATGAGATTAAGCGTCGTCAAATTTTTACATCCAATGACATCGCAATCTCTTAATGTATTACAATTTAAACTTCTTAATTATCTTAATGTATTACAATTTAAACTTCTTAATTAAGAGTTTAGTCTCCACTTCAATTTTCTTACTAGTTGACAATAAATTATATCCATGAAATATACTTTATTTTGAATCCTACATAACTTGAGAAATCCATCTATCAACCATCCAAATTTGATATTATCTTCGTATCCATATAACTCTATAATCATATTGTATTCTAGGATTTCCCCCTTAACATAACACTACAAGAATATATATCAACAACCACGAAGAAAAAAATGTGTTTTCACAATGATAGCGTTGGTAATAAACACTTCTTCTGTTTCAACACTATATTACGAAGGAGTAAAGAGTGTTTAGATTCAACAAGTTTGCCATAGCTGAAACGTTGTTGTAGTGTGTACTTTTGCCGCAATAAATTGTGTAAGTACCAAAAAAAATATTTGTCAACTAAACATATGAGGTTAATGTACATAATCAACAACTTAAGAGTAACCCATGCAGATGCACTATTTTACTGTCAAAATCTATTAATGCAATATAAGTGTAAACAGTATCAACGTTAGATCGTAGTTAAAGCAGCATTAGCTGTTACTAAATCGGATACCCATTTTTAAAATTAACAGAACCGACCAGATTTCACAAGAAGCTGAAACAGAGGAACAAGGTGTCCCATTCCTCAACAGACACTTCCGAAGAACACCGAAACCGTCACTGTGGGTCGATTAACTAGCCGATCCACTAAACCGAAACAAATCTAAGTAGTTGATTTTAGAAGAACTTGCAGTAGCCTTCATCTTCAGGCATGAATGTGCAGCATCGCGGAATTTGATTTACGATAAGGTAAGGTTTCATGCACCGGTATGTGACTTACTTATCGTTTTGTCGTGTAATTGCTTGAGCTGCTAGCATGAAAATTCAAAGTTTTTCCCTCGTCTTTCATTGTGTATATAGTAAGTGATGGACCACCTCCGTTTTTATTCCATTACGGTTCTAAAATTACAGTGTGTGTGCATAACCGCAAGCTATACGAAAAGATATGAATTTTTTTCATTCTCTAGTCAGATAGACCTTGCATGTTTTTCATTTCCCTCAATTTTTCATGCCTAAGTGAATTCTATTGGTGGTGATTGGTGTTAGATCCATACTCAGTGTTTGTTTTTGGCTATGTTAGAACCGCTGATGAAATTGACATCGTTGTAGAATTGTTATAATTTAGTTAAATGCTTGTTTGCATCGATTGAACATGGTATCAACATTTTAACAGAGTTGTTAAAAAATAATTTTCAACCATGACAGTAAACAAGTTATATGTTTTCATACTACATGCACCTTTGGTTACTTCATTTTTGGAAGCAGCTGTTTTGAAAAGAAAAAACAAAGCATGTGATGTGGACCACTCTAGTGAGTAGGATGGTACCTTATTATATAAGTCTTAATCTGGTCTCATTTATAAAAAGACGCTTATTGAGGATGGATAAAAGTTGGATGACTAAACCTTGACAAAGTTGAGAATATATGGTAGGTGTTTTTTCTTTCATGGACTTTGCCTATCCTCGTACGTCTTGGGATGGAAGAATTTACTGTCCTTGCAATAACTGTGTTAGAACGTTTTTGTTTGGAAGAAGTACGGTGAAGTTGCATCTTGAAAGATATGGAATACTACCAACTTACACTACATGAGTGCGACCATGGGGAAGAATTCGAAGAAAGCATGGTAAGCGGTCAAACCTCCTTCACCCTCTATTTTTTTTCCGTTTTTTCAACTTAAACAAATTAGTTAAAGTTGTACTGAATGTAGGAACAAGTAGAGCAATGGGTTGTCGAACTGAAAGCTGAGGAGGATGGTCCAGTCAAGAAGGATGCACCGTATGAACAAATTCGTAAGCTTGAGCATCGTCGATCTCGCGTATCCAAAATTGCACGGATGATGGAGTGTGAGCAGTTGAAGTAAGAGAGGGAATAAATTGCATTGGCTAGAGCTAAAACTACAGAACTTATAAAGTTGGTCGAGGAAAGTTCAAAGAAGGCCGAGGACGAAACAACGACTCTATTGCAGTTCCAGGAATTCATGATGGTCATGCAAACAATTGGTGTATTGCCCGACGATTCTGAAACTCAAGGTGAAGTGAACACGTTGGTCATTATATAATGGTACTTTTTTATGGAAGTATCTTACGGTGAGGTTGTTCTAAGTTAGTATATTCGGGTGTTCAAAAATCCAAATGCGTGATAACTGGAGCTCGGTAGTAGATAAGCTTTCGTCATTGGTTGATGTTCAGTGCATTTAGGGGCTATTACAGTTTCTATCTTGGAACTTTAAATAGCCATTTTGTATTTCTTGAACATCTCAACCTTGTTTTGTGAATGTCTTGGTGGTGTGTTTTGGAACTCATGTATGGTTGGACTCACTATGGTGTTTATTGTATGCTTGCACATTAGAATGTGGTATTTTCGGAAATGTGATCTCTGTTGTGTTGTCTTTCAAATGCAATCCTGGTAATATGTTGTCTGCATTAGAGAGTGGCCATCTGGTGAAAATCCACAAATTAAGCGTGGAACTAGAACAAATTCATTACAAGCGAACTATTGCATAATAGTACGGCAAGCCAATATCATCAGTTCATGTCGTCGCGAATCATCTTTATTACCCACAAGTATGAAGATGGCGATGACCAAATTTTACAACCGAAATTGTTGTTGCTAAAGAACAACATTATCATATATCTAACAAAAACATTGATTTTTGGGTGAGATTTGGGGCAAGCATCGACATATACCTTTGGCTAGGAAAGTAATGTACTAGAATTTACATATATTCGATGCTAATTATCTGTAGTCACCTGATGTGACCTTTCATAGTTGAATCTCGTTCAGAGCAACAAACACGTATGAGATGCAACATACACTGAACAACAACACCAGTACGCTGACACTGTTGTGTCTAATTTACAGAGATGTTGTTTTGAGATAGAAGAATAGTTCTAGACACTATAACATACCGACACTCATTACGCATGAACAACATTGGTTGTTTGTTGATGCTACAAGTATACACAACTGTTCCTTCCAACAACGGCATACCTTTAGTCGCGACATATTGTATGTGCGGATACCTTTAGCATCGGGGCCTACATACAAGAGTCTTAGTAGCGACTTGTGGCATTAGCAGCGACAAAAGTCCACCTAGCAACGATTTTACCCTGGTGTTATACTACTACTTTCTTGTAGTGTAACCATGTGAATTATTTAAATTTTCATAGCTTTACACTATTCAATTCATTTATTTCAAGGTTTCTCACTTAATTAACATTATTAATCATAGGGTTATGAGTCTAGGTTTGGTTGTGATACCACTTTGTCACGCCCCTATATCTACCCTGGAAGTTAGGGTTAGTTGTCGTTATTTACTAGTGATAATTTGGTATATAACGAAGCCTAAAAATAATTTATCAGACAGAACTATGATACCAATGTTTTAATATAAAAACTCATGATACTTACATAATCCAATATCGTTTTATACAAATATTATGTAGAGGAAATATTTGGACTCCAAAATTATGTTGTGCACTCTAATGCCATCTATATTCCATCATCCTTACATACCAACGCATGAATACAATTCCAGTTATCATGAAACTAAAGAGTTGAATAAGGGTAAATTGTTGGGAGAAACTTACTTAGTAATGATAAGTTATCCCTACCGGATCAAGCTCTTAGAAAACACTTTTTGTAACAAATTCATCCTTTTGTGAGGGACAAAATTGTAAGGGGAAATAAAAAGTCTATTGGAAATATTATTTTCTAAGGAATTTTTCATGGGATTTATTCTTAACAAAAATGGTTGCTAGAAAAATAGCAATTAAAAAAGAAAAACCCTTGTAACTCCAAGTTAATGAACAACACACAACTCAACTTTGATACCACTTTCACGAAGCTTTGGCTTAACTCCAAGAACTCAACTTTGTTACCACTTCCACGAAGCTTTGTTTATATCCATAAACTCAGTTCTGATACAACTATCACGTGGTCAAAACTATGGCTTGTTTTTTCACTGTTTTCAGCACCTTGCTTGCGTGATACCACATTCCCCGACCCCTTTTGTTTAGAAAAATGTTGGGTATTGGCGAGCGACGGGTCCGGTCGAGTGGGGTCATCAATCAGACCGAAAAATGAAAGAGTCGCCACCGATTAATTCAAGGCTAATCGGAATCCTAAAATTTTGCCTAGGGTACATGGAGTTAACATCCTAGGGCTTGGAAAGGTCTACGTCCAGAGAATCGAGTTCGGAGGTTTGATTACGTCTTAAGAGCTCGCAAGCTCATAGTCCGCTCTTTCGATACTTTAGTTCGCTTTTGAATTTCTTTTCGCCGATTTACTTGAATTACCCGTTTTGATCATGATTGGCCAAAAAGATTTCATGCACATTTTTTAATTAACAATATACAACATTTTTTTCCAGTTAATTTAAAATAAATAAACAAACGAAAATAGAGTTAATCGTGCTAAAAAATGATGGTTTAATTTTGGGGTCATTTTAAACTTGGCAAACATACATGAATGATTTTTGAAGATACAAAGCACGTTGGACCAATTTCTAAAACTTTGAGAAGTCATGAGATGTCCAGAAATGTTTAGGAACCAATACAAAATTATTCAAGTTGTAGTGAAAATATATTTTTAAAAAATCCAGAAATGGCCCAAAACTTTTCTGGTTTGGTTTATAACACTCGATAAAGTCCTAGAATGATCCGAGAGTCCAAGGATTGAGTTGCAACCTTCTTCAAAGTTCAGGAATGACCAAAATCGGGTTTGAATTTTTTTTTTCATATATATAGTATTACATTTACATAATATAGATATTATACATATAGATATAATATCACATATATATATATAGTATCATGTATACTATATATATATATATATAGTATCACGTACATTATACATAGATATGTAATATATGTATAGAAAACCTCAATCTAATTCACATTAGGAAATACAAATACAATATTGAATATGAGGATATATATATCTAAATCATTAGAAGTTTAATATACCATACGAGAAACCAAGACATATATTTTTCACTAACTCATTTTCACTCCTTTTTTTCACTCACACTATTTTCTTTTTTCTTTCTCTCTATTTTCCTCTCTTGTCGTGGCCTTCGGTTTGCTCCACTCCACTCCTCACCGATGCCTTTCTCTCCTCTTGTAAACCGCCCTCATGTATTTTGTCGAATTGTTTTAGCCTATTCAGCTTTCTTTTCACCCACCCCCTTTTTTCTGTATTGTTGCCTTGACTCCCTATTTATAGAAAATAAGGGTGGGATGTAGTATGGCTTGGGTTGTCTTGTAGGAGAGAGGAGTGGGCCATGTAAAGGCATACTTTTTTTTCTTTTTCATTTTATATAATACTATATATATATATATATACTGAATCGGTGGCAACAAGGCATGCTAAGGTAAAACTTTTATTATTATTATATATATATATATATATATATATATATTTAGGTCATAATATCATATATATAATTTTTGTTTTTTTGTCTCGATTTTTCTCGGATCGGTTTCTCGCATACGGTATTTTGACCCCTGACCCAAATCAGGTGTTTACACACGACTAACCACTAGCGTGGATAGAACACACAATTGGGAGTATTTAGAATAACAAATGCGAACTAAAACACCATAGAATTATAAACACAAAGAAGATCATGAACACAAGAAGATAGACATGGGACACTTGCCTTTAGTATTCACTAAAGACTAGAAGTCGGGTTACACGTGGCATCCTCTTATATTTTCTTAATACTAATTTGGCATCTCCTTGGCAATTCACTTAGCTGACATACTCGAACATGTCTAATATATTCCAAAGCCTCACAAAACCTTCCCGAACACCAACACAATGTTACGATTCACTTCAGTTGTCCAACAATTGCTTGATGAACATTAGTTAGCACGAAAATCATAAAAAATCTGTGTTTCCAACAAAGCGTGACTTTAAGGGGTGTGACCACATTTATCAAAGTTGGATTGGACATTAAACCGGTCAAGGTGTTAATTGTTGGTTCATTAGGTCACACCGTGGTTTGCCTGGTCTCAATGTCAGTTCGCTCAGTCTCACCGATCTGCTTCACCTTCCAAACTATAAAGCTACACAGAACAGACACAAAAATATGCAAAGCTTGAGAAACCATGATATTGCAGTCAACTTGAGACTGAGTTCATCGGACATTACTTGCTCGATGATAGATTCCTCAATGGTGCTTCGTTGAGTTTCAGCAACTCAACTAACTCAAGCTTCTTATCATGCCAAGCTTCAATCACCATTTATTTTATTCCTACATTCAATTATTCTTTCGATCTCCAAAAGCTTCCAACTAGAGGTTTTGATTGAATCATTCCTCCTCCGAGATGTTATACTTCTCATCCTCCGATAAACCTCATCTTCCTCCTTATTTTCTTATTTTCCTTCTCCTTTTTCCACTCCATTCTCTCTTTTCTATTTTTAGTTTTGAATTTTTGCTCATTAAACCTGTGAACCGGAAACCAGTTGGATTTTGAAAAAAACATTTAGTTATGAAAAATATGTTTGGGTTTTACTCTTTGAGCCTGGTTCACTATGCAATTTTAGGCTTGTTCAATTTAACCGGTTCAGATGAACTGGTCTGGTTCTGATTTGGTTCAAACCGGTTCGGCTGAACTAGTTCTAAAACCAAACCAGTGTTTTAGGCTTCAAATAGACCAATTCCAAATAGTACCAAAAATCCAGTTCGAATCGGTTCAAGTCAAATCGCTTTTTTATACTGATTTATACTTAAATTCAAATCAAACCACTTTAAATCTATATAATTTTAGAATTGGTTTGAAGCAAAATCAACGAAACCGTTCTGAAATTAAACCAAACCTAGAGATGTCTTCAATAAAGCAAACTTATAGATGTATTGGACTCTCGTATGTTGATGTTTGACAGGACTTCAGTCGGTTGTGGAACAGATTTTCAATCCGATTAATGTGTTTTTTCAGTTGGTTGAGAGTATTTGTTAGTCGGTTCAGTGTTTTTTCAGTTGGTTCAATGTGTTTTTCAGTTGGTTCAGTATTTTTTCAGTCGGTTCAGTGTGTTGGACAGGATTTTCATCCGGTTTAGTTTCAATTTGAACCAAAATTGTTAGTAAAAAAACCAGACCAGAACAGTTCGAACCGATTCAGAATCGGTTACATAAACCAAACCAGTTTTTTTAAAAACAGAAAAAAGTACTATTTTTTTACAAACCAGACCAGTTCAATTCTGAACCGGTTCAACCCCGAACCAGTTCATGAACAAACCTATGCAATTTGGTCATTTGAATGAACCAAACCATTTGTGTGGTCTATTTACGACCTAACCATCAGGTCAGTCCAGTTCTTATAACACTGGGTTTGACACATCTTGTCACAACAATTTAACTATTGGTTGATTTTTTGCCTATGTAAATAACCTGTTGGTGTGATTGCACGACCAACCACCGGTCGGGAGAGAAATACAACATGCTTCAGATCAATCTGCACACAAGATCGACATGAACACTTGCCTCTTTATTTATTATCCAAGGTGTTGGTATAGACTGTGTTTCGATTGTTAGTAGTGGCTTTAGGGCATGCTTAGAAACGAGGAGTGCTTCTCGGCATAGCTAGGGTTTTCCTCCGGGTTTATGTATGTTCTCAATTCTGTCCTATCGATCTGAGACTTGTCTTTTACCTACAATAGAACATTGTTCTTTGTGTCTCCACGATTCTATTAGAATTTCCTTTAGTTAAAGAAATTAGGCCACCATGAAGAACACCATCGCATAGTTGGACAAATGTCTTAGACTTAACGGTGACATCTAAAAAATTCAGAAGAAGCGTATAAAAATGGTCCTAATTTTGTAGAAGTCAATTAAACCATCAATAAGATTATGAAAAGACCAGATTCTTGAATAACAAATCAGCAGATGGCATATGACCAACATGGTTGCGAAACTCAAGGAGAACGGTCACTCAGTGATCGATGAGCAGCAAATCCAGATCTTTAAGGCCAGTTACAAAGTAATCTGATCTTTGCCTAACTCTTGAGAACAAATAAAAATCCAAATAACTCATTTTGAGGGCATTAATACGTTTGAACACGTTAGAAAGCACATTGAACTAAAGAGGATATATCTAAGTTTGTTGGGCCTAAAGCTTAGGTGTGTGTGGCGTCATCCTTTGGACCTAAGAAGAGTTCCTGAAGGCGAAGGAGTAATGCATAGCGCGATGGTGCAAATGCACTGAAGGCGAAGTAGACAAAGACTAAGGTGAACCCAAGGACTCCTCCGAAAACAACACTACAGAAATGTCGCGTAGGCTGAGAAGCCAAAGTACAACAAATGCTCCAACTATGGCCAGCGGGTACACTTTGTGAAGGCATTCCCTGAATCAATTCGACATGAATGTCTTGTTGGCTACTTAGTGAACTCTATGTTTCATGTACAGATATGTTGACTGAGTCATGATCTTTCTGGCTTTTGGAATCAGGATCGACAAATCACAAAGCCATAGATCGTAACATTTTCGTAGAGTACCATAGAGTCCTCTGTGAAATTACGTACATTTACATCGACGAAAATGTCGTGTTGAAGTCGAAGAGATTAGAACTTGTGATATGCGCTTGCACTGTGGTCGAGTCTTAGTCTAAAGTCATGTCCTCTATGCTCCGTAAATTCGCCGAAATATTATTTTAGTTTTAGGATTAATGAAACTCGTTTTTAAATTATCTTTTCATGAATCTTCCGTCCAATTATCTTTAGATTCAACTTCGTTTGACTGTAATATTATTTCTAATGGATTTATTTTTCAGATTCAGATTCATGCAACAATAATAATTTCATGTTTTCTTCAACCCGTGGATATGTTTGCGATGTGAATGAAGGACAGGCTAGATTAGACTATAAAGGTCAACATAGAATGTAGCGGCTAACCCAATGAGGCCTGCTTCCCAACATTCCACGGGTGGACTCGTCTACTTGTGTAAATTGTCTAATAGAAAATACCATCGGAAAGCCTTTTTGGTTAAGCGCCTACAACCGACTTTCCCTTACAATTAATCTATTCTGACGTCTATGACCCTGTTAGTGTTAGGTTCGGCACAGAGCACAAGAATTCATTATATTTACAAATGATTACACCCGTTAAATAAGAGATTAAAGACTCTCCAATATCCACCCTTGTCGTTGTGCCGACAAAGACTGTTAACTCCACTCCATATGAGCTTTAGACCGGAAGAAATTCGGGACCTTAGTCATATGCTCCCATAGGGGTGCGCCGCTTACACCCATGATTTCTCAAATAAATTTGGGAAAGATTGGACCTAGAGGAAACAAGAGTATTTTTGGTTACTCTGATACCTCCAAGGGATATGTGCTTATAGTCGAGTATGAGAGTAGGAGTGTTATCGAGATCGAATCACGAGACGCAACTTTTTTAGAGAACGGATTTCCTAATAATGGAGATATTGATTTGGTTCGATCTATATATGAGATCCAAGATCAAGTTGAGCAGACACCTGTTAATTCGAGAGGGCGAGTTGAAGCCGCATATGATGAATCAGTTCGTCGTCCGTCGGATTCACCGTCTGCTGGAGCGAATGGAACATATTCAGCTCTTGATGATCTTGTTTACAGTATGAGCATTAGCAGTCTCATTATCAGTGGGAGTGATCATGGTCATACCCTGTTAGTAGAGAGTTTTTAAGTCGTGGGCTAAAATATAAGTTTTCTTCCCGATGATATGCATTCGAAGGTGATGGAGAACTAAAAACTCTAATATCTGGCGAGACACTTATTGTGTCGTAAAGTGTTATAGAAACTCTCAATGGACACTTCTAAAAGAATGGATGAAAGTAATGGAGGATTAGATGAACACTTTGGACGAGATGAAATCTATAAGAAAGAACGCTCTTTGGACACTAAATGAGAATCATTGCGTGTACACGAAAAAGGATTGGACCACACTTTGTGTTTATGACTCTATATGTAGATGACATACTCATAGTTGTAAATAGCTTGGAGTTCCTCACACAGGTAAATGCCTGATTGTCTTCTCTGTTTGGGATGAAGAACATGGGTGGGACAGCGAACATTCTTGGGGTTCAGATCTCGAGAGATCGCTGTAGGAGGCAGTTGTGGCTTTCACAGGAGAGCTACATAAACAAAGTGTTGGAAATGTTTAACATGAGTAACTGAAAACCAATTGAAACTCCATCTTACGTTGTTCAACTTCTCAATATGGATATATGTTCAAAGACTACAAAAACAATAGACCAGATAAAACAAATTTTGTAGTTTAGTGCAATCAGAAGCCTAATGTACGCAATACTGTGTAGTCGGCATGAAATTTGTCATGCAATTGGCATGGTATGTCGATACCAAGTTGAATACGGATTGAAGAAATTACAGGCAATAAATAGGATCATGTGATATCTTAAGGGCATCGTTATTCTCTCTGCTAGAGACTTGCTAGAGATTTGAGAATCCCTGGATGACTAGCTATAACGATGTGGACTATGGTGGTGAGTTTGATGAGAGAAAACCCAACTCGGACTTTATGCTCTGCTCTCTGATGGCGCCATATCGTGGATAAGCAAGAAGCAATCAGGCATTGTGTTGGTCGCCATGGATGTCGAATTTGTGATTCTTGTGTGGGCTAACCAGTAAGTTGTATGGTTGAAGAGACTTCCGGATTGATTTTTGAGTCATTTGATTCGCAATCTCTGTGATAAAGAAACCCAAATATCATAACAAGTCACAGCAAGTAGATATGAAACAAAACTAAGTTAGACACACGGTGATGAGTTTGAATTACATGTCTATGGATGAGATGCTTGTGGACCGTCTCTCCAACCTTGAAGAGGGAGTCTTTAGTGAGGCGTGGGTAGTCTCTACGACTGTGTAGACTTAGTTGATGTACTCCATTTATTTTAATTTCCCATACAATGTTCTTTAACTTGATATATTTGACTATGCGTGTTTTCACAATTTGAGTGTTTTGTGTGTTCTACTCTGATTGTTTATTGAAATATGCCAAAGTGGATTAGAACACCCTCTCACACGGGTGATAGCTTCTATGCCTTTGTGGATAAGTGAGGTTGGTGATAGTTTCTAGTTCTAGAAGTCTGTTGGGATGACCGGAAAGGGCTTTGTGCCCGGAACTATCTGATTTCGTACTACGACGGATTCTGGCTTGTCAATCCACTCAGAGGTCAGATGGGAATCTTTGTGACTTTTGATTCGAGTACTTTGTGTGCTTGATGGGCATATGTACAATATTTGGACATATGCTACATAGGAGAGGAGATATACTGTAGCACTCTCTCCACACTGCTACGCACCAAAAACGACCATGGGTATGACCCAAGATGTGATCTTAACTCGGAATCGTGTGAGACCCAGAGCTCTTTGCGTAATAGTCATGTACGTACCCTCATTAATGTGAACAGAGACTTAAGGTTCAGTTCAATGTTTACTATCTTAGTCCGTGCTTAATGGGTGTGCTCACAAGTACCTTGGTCCCAGTTCAAGAAAAGCGAGTTCGATTGTGATGATGGTTTTGTGGGAAGAGGATGGTTATTATGGGATCTTCTTGATGTTGTGGGCGGAATACATATATAGGTCTAAACGATCATTGTGTGGCTAGATTTGGATAAAGATTACATGACCAAGGGTGCAGGGCACATTTCCACTGTTGGTCTGGGATCTGTGAGTCGCTGCAACTCTTAACAGATACGCAACACCTTGCTCGTTGTACCTGCCGATCGCACGACTGCAACCACATATGTGACTTTACGGTATAAGGGGAATTTATTCTCCTGATGCTGGCTAAATGAATGAGCGCCCCCCCCACCCCCCCCCCCCCCACTTTATGCGAGTAGGA
Organism: Chamaenerion angustifolium; assembly: GCA_946814005.1. Lineage (NCBI taxonomy): Eukaryota > Viridiplantae > Streptophyta > Magnoliopsida > Myrtales > Onagraceae > Chamaenerion > Chamaenerion angustifolium. Next base: position 7,953,190 of record OX328270.1, read on the forward strand.
GATGTTGGTTTTGGGGGATTGGGTCACCCATTAGTGGAAGTTCATTCTAATAAACCAGTATTGGATACTGGCCTACACCATTCCCTCTATATATAGGGGTGCTCAGGGTTGGAAAACCTAACAATGCTGCTCTACTACCCTACAGTTTAGACTGAGGTAAGTAGCTGTGGAAACCTAGGTCACTGTCCGTTAACCTGTGGCGTAACCTCCCGTGTGGCAGACCATGATCCCAGCCTCAGGCAGATCCGCTTCCGCTAAGGGAATCGTTCAATGAGGTAACTTAAATATGTGTTATGTTGTGCCCTAAACGATTGCATTTTTGTACATTCTAACAGGTATGTAACGAGTTATCCATTCACTCTTCAACTTTGCTCACATCGACAAATCTTTTGCCTTCGCGGCTTCATACGCTACCTCGTAACTATTTGTCACTATTTAATCGGGTCACCTTAAAAGTACATCGTCACCACAGAAAACTGCTTGCCCTCGGGGATATAAGATGCATCAAAGTACTTCTTCATACCTCAGAGGTACTTCTTCAAAAATCAGCACAATATGTTCTATACAATGTTCATCAACAACCACAAATATTATGTGTTGTCATAAGGGTTTTAACCGTAAAAAGCTTTTGTAGTTTCGACAATATAACTTGTAGTTGATGACACTATTTAGTGTCGCATAATTTTCCACTATTGAAGCTGAGTTTTAGTTTGTACTTTTTCCGCAGTAATATGTTTGTCACAAAACAAATGTACTGTTGATAATAAGTCTGATACTATGATAGAGAAACAGTTCTACCAACATAGGATATTGCAGAAGCAATTTTTTAGTATCAAGATTGCTTGTTGCAGTAGAACTAGAAACAGTGGTGACGTTAATATGAATGTAATATTACAGTTGTTGTTGCTAAATGGTACACCAACATATCAAGTAAGAGAAAAGATCGGTACTAAACAGAGTTTAATTACTAATAAATCTACCTAAAACCCTAACACTTTATCTAAAGTTTTTTTTTCCACACTCTCCCCTTTGAGAGTTTCCTAACCCTAAACGACAATTTAATGCTTCTTTTACTCCTACACACCGGCGACTCAAAACAATTCCATGCTTTCCCCTTTGATGTGGATTTGCAATCTGAGAAGCGTCAGTTTGCCTCGGCTTCAGCTACGCCGTTCGCCAAGCCCACGTTAGGTTGATGGCTCGCCTCGGTCCAAGTGTTTTCCCTATAACTGTTCTCTAAGGATAACAAGGTTTGTTCTGATTTACTGTGCTTCCATGGATGGATTTGCTCGAATCGGCATTTCTTCTGGTTGAAGTGCTTCGTTTTCGGTATTGATCTCAATTTATCTGCCTTCCAAAAAGCCTCAGCTTTCGCCGGCCTCAGCCATGCCGTTTCAGTTTGCCTCGACCTCGCTTTGAACATCAATGAAATGGGTGCCAAGGTAAACGTTTAGATGAACCCTAATTTCATTTTCTTTGTCGATGAAAAAGTGATAGTAGTAGAATCACCACTATTGTTTTCCTGTTTATGTAACCTTACAGGCGAAAGTTATGGATCTTGTTGTTGCCAATCCTGTCAAACGCGAGACTGGTACAGATTTTTGAATATATTGACCTCTTCAATTTCCTTTCTTATTCCCATAATTTGAAATCCTACTTTCTCATTTCAAAGGTGTACGAGATTGTGAAACAATCGCTGCAAGAACATTTAAGTTTTTTGCTGAAAGAGAAAGGAGTAAAGCTAAAACCGTTTCTAATGCCTCGTGAGTACAATATAGTATTGATTCCAACAGAATCACTGGCAGATTCTCTTGGATTATAAGTTATGTGAGAATGTTGTTTTTCTTCCAGATGGAAGCACACAGATAGCTTTATTTGCGTAGACTGTTGGATTACACTTATCTTATGTTGTTTTGGTGAGGAATTTTGTTTGGGGATCCATCTTTCGATTTTATGTCTTGAGCCAAGGACAACATAGGATGCTTCATTAACTTTCAAATTTTGAATGTTTGACTATTCTTTTATCTTGTGGAACGTACTGAGTGACAGAAAAAATTATAAGTTTTACTTTTTAAATTTCTACCCAGGTGGTTCCTTTTGTGTGGTTATGATTATTATACAAACAACCATGTATGTTTCTTTATCATTTCTTGTAAGTGAAACAGAAATTGCAGTGGAAGATTTTAGATGTAGAAATGTGGAAATTGCCCTTATGTTATGTTATCTATTTCTTTCTAACTACTGTGTGAATGCCCTTCTGCAACATTTAAACTATTTTACTATGTTGTTAGAACTCTGTAATAGGATATCATGTTGTTCGTACTTTCACAGGTTTCGTGTGATGCATTGTTGCAGTTTTTCATTACAACCGGGTGCAAGGACTGCAACCATCTTACAGAAGAAGTTGTTAGAGGTATGACAGTTCCAAAATGTTATTATAAGTCCATCTTGGCATATTAAACAACGTAGTCCATCTTAACCATGTCTATACAGAAAGGAGCTTTTATAGTGGACTATACCCATGTTTCTTTTCAGGGCAAATTTCAAGAGAAGGTACTTTGACAAGCACATCACCAATGAAGAAAGGTTACAAAATTGATCGTAGAGAGACTACAAATCTCAAGAGAAGGCACACTACCAATGAAAATAGACTACAGATATCAAGAGAATGTACTTTGACAATTACATTTTGGAACTTTTTTCCAAAATTGATTTGAGATGCTTCAATATAAGTACTCCTAAAAAGTTGTAATGTCCAATGGTCATAGGTTGTAGATACTCAGTCTCTGAACAATGTTAACTTTAGTTTGTGAATGATTGTAGACCATGTTCTTGAAATGTCTATGTTCTGTGTTGTAGCTATAAACGTAGGTGTTTTGGATATGGTTCTTTGTAGTAGCATGGTTTTATGTATGTTCTATTTTGGTATGTGTTGTCTGCATGAGAGAATGGACAATAAGAACAAATCGATGTGAATTAATTGTAGTAGCTACCATCTGTCCGAAGCAACATGGAATAAAAAGTTAGAGGGAATTTGGTGAAGATTGGGTTATTAATCAGAAAACCACGAAGGTGGAAATTAAAATAGCAGGGCGACGATTTTGTTACGTGTAAGGGTTAAAAAGTGACAGTGTGGTTGTAGGTGTTGTGTTTGATGTCTTGTCCAAAAACTTTGTTAGTGGGAGTTCCCGACTGAAGAAGACAATCTCATAAGATATAACATTTTTGTTAGGTATTGGAGTCTGATTAATATTAATGTACGCGTCTCGCGGTTCCAGTGGACTGTATTGTACTATACTGTATTTCTCCATGTATATGTATTTTGTAACAGTGTCCATCATTAATAAAATGTCAAACCGCGTGGAGGTTACCCTATTAGGTGTTACCACGAAAAACAGAGTTGCTTTCCCTTCCTTTCCTCTCTGGAAATCTGAGGGTTTCTTTCTCAATTGTTATCAACTTCTTCATCAGATTTGAGTGTTTATAGAGAATCGATCCTAACAATTTTCTCACAAAAGAGAGAGACAACAACACAGTTTGTTTTTTAAATTGCAGTGTAGGATTGTTTGTTTTTAAATTCTATATATATCGGGTAGAGTCAAACTCAATAAACAATTAAAGGACAACCACTTATATACTTTGGTTACATTCTAAAATAAATTGATGATAGGATGAAATAGTCACTTTGTATATATGGTGACTAATTAGTTTGCAAACAAACCAATATGATATTATTCTCGCAAGTGGAGGACTTCAATACTATCTCCGAGCTATTGTTCGAATTTTGGGCAAATTTATATTTGCTTCTTCATCCTTTTGTATTGTAAGTTTTTTTTAGTTATCATAATATATATAGAGATCTCATAAAATTCTATAATAATCCCTTTTGTGTTATCAGTTTTGCAATCCGTTTGTACCAATTTCTGTCCATTCTTTTAGTTAATTTTTTTAGATGAGCAATGTATCCCTCTCGGGACCCTTCTAAAAGCTACCTTCTCTCCAAAACCCTATTAGATTGTAAAGAATAAAGGTCTTTCTTCTATAAATAAAACCAGTGTTTTCAAAGCCGAAACCCACCATCACCATTCAAGTGCTAGAACCTCAGACAAGTATTCCTTCTCTAAACCAAAAATAAGACGTTCTAAATGAAACCCTAAACAGATTCATAACAAATTTAGGACTTTAGCAACATGAATCGACGGAACGTTCGGTCAAAACCCTGCAATAAAAAAAATGGTTCTCTAGCCAGTATATTAATGGAGATGGAGAGAGCATTTGTTGAAGGGGGCAATATTTTAGGTGGATAGGAAAATAATGTAAACATCAGGAAACAGACAAAAGCCCAGGTTGGTATGTTCTGTCTCTCCTACACAAAAGAAGGCTTTAATTTATAGCTAGACTACATATCACTAAATAAAACAAATTTCGAAAGCCATCCTTACGTTCCTTCCAAGTGACAAGAGTATCTATCTTCCTAAAATGACCTAAGAGTATATCTGTCGTCTTCAACTCATAAACTCGGATTTTTGAGACAGTTGGTTAAGACGTACGTCAGTCTCACATTCCTAAACCAAGTAATTAACCTTATTGTATATTTTAGTTGTTATTGTATATAAATAGCATACTTTCGCCATCTTTTTGAGACGTATCTTTTAATAAATACTAAAGATATACAATACTCAAAGGTATGTATACATACAGACAAGAGAGATTGTTTTATGAGAAAACTACGTTAGGTAGAGTTGATTTTAAAGTTTGGAGATTAGAAATTGCGAAAAGCAGTTTTTGTAAGAAAAAAAAGTATATAAGATGAAACGAAAATATATAAACAATCTGTAAAAAGAATATGATGTTTTACGCATAAACTCGGGTACATTATAAGTTAAATGTGTGGGTTGTTTTTAGTAAAGACTAATGATAGATGATTAACCATCGTAATATAACTACAAAAAACACATGTAATATGGCGTAGTAATAGTTGAACGATTCGTCCCTTAATCAGGTGTTTTAGATTTGATACCTAAAAATGGAAAAATATTCATGGTCAACATCGTCTTACCTCTTCCGAGCTTACCACAATGCGAGTGAAGACTATTCTAAATGTAAAGAAAATAAGTTAAAGGAAGTTGCCCTTCTAAAGGAGTCTCTCTACAACACCCGCGGAAAATAATAAAATAGTAATAATAAATGTTTGGAAATTCATGAAATGAGAGCTTTTATTCTGAGTTAGATTTTTTCTTTTTTCCATCAGAGAGTTAGACTCGAGGAGGAAGGAATGACAAACTATAATGGGAACTTTAGAAAATGGTTAGTGTCGCCCTCTCCTTTTGCTTCTCTTTGCTTCGGGGATGCAAAGTAGAGATTAGGCTTTCTTTTCACTAAAGTGTTAATTTTTTACGCTCATTTCAAACATTCGGATGTTTTTTCTTTCCTTTTTGAAAAAAACAAACAAACAATATGATGTTTTTAATCTTATCTAAAATAGTTAAAAGTTGTGTTTTCTAGTTCCGAAGCTGCAATTGGATTAAAAAATGTATTCATGGGTTTGAATTAATCAAGTTATTTAAGAAAAATATATTCATTACAAAGTATATAAAAAAAAATCTAGATCTAACAACAAAATCATCAGAAAGTGGTGTTGCTTGTAGATTATCTCCCTTTCAAGTTAAGTTTCTTAATTACACAGAATAAAGGCCTCAAACAAGAATCGATCTTCTAATTTTCCTTTCTCTACTTCGAGTGGCATCATATAAATTAATGTTAGAAAATAATTAAATGAACCACCTCTATTATTCAATATTGTATGACTGATAATTATTGAATTATATGTTGTGTAATAATTTGAAAAAAGTTTTATTATGTCATATGATAAGGATAGGTAATAGATGGTAAGTTTCGATAGGCCTTACACTTGTATAAAGGGTTTTGTATTCTCTTAGAATACCAACGCAAACACAAATAAAACTATTTCATATACAAAAGGAGTGTGAGTTCCAACTTCTGGTAGGGATAAAAATTATTTAGGTACATCAGAAGTCACTTTCGGGTATCTCAGAAGTCATAAATGTATCTATTTTAACATCTCAGTTATGTGTCTGTCACGTGTATAGTATTTTGTTCCATTAAGGTAATTCTATTTTATTTTACTATTACTTTCACGTATCTCTAAGTTATTTTTTATTGCACTCAGATATATTTACTTTGTCTTTAGGATTAAATACCAAAGAGTTACCTGAACTTTTAACGTTTTGCAATGAGCTACCTGAACTTTAAAAAATCAAAATGGCCTACCTCAACTTTGGACGAAGGTGCAACGAGCTACCTCCGTCCAAATTACTGTAAACTGTTGACAGAAATTCGTCGAAAATTCGTCAGAAATTGTACAGAGGTAGCTCGTTCCACCTACGTCCAAAGTCGAGGTAGCTCGTTTTGCTTTTTTCTAGTTTGGGTAGCTCGTTGCAAAACGTCTAAAGTTCAGGTAGCTCATTGGTATTTAACCCTTGTCTTTATTGAATTGTTATTTCTTTTTATTGTTGTTTTTAGGTACCCAACTAAAATAGATACATTTATGACTTATGAGGTACCCGAAAGTAACAATATTTTTCTAAGGTACCTATTTGTAAAAACGTGACTTCTGAGGTACTTAAATGACTTTTACCCCATCTGGTATCAAAGTTAGATCAAGCAAATTAGTCTACGAGTTTAAAGAGCTCATTGACGTGAGAGTATTTCGGGTGATCAGGTAAATACGATGGCTTCCACAAGTAATGGATCATTTCAGCCTTAGTTTCCCAAATTTTATGGGAAATCTTTAAGCACTCAAAGATCCAAATGGAGGTACTTTTTGGGTACCAAGAACTTATGGAGATCATTGATGAGGTATTCACGGAGTCGAATGATATTGAGGGATTATCTCAGGATGAGGAAAGGACGCTACCGGAGAACCGTAAAAAAACATCGTAAAGTGTTGTGTTACATCTTTCAGGCGTTCGACTAGATCATGTTTGAGAAGGTGGCGACCGCAGAGATGCCACGAAAGAGGCATGTGAATCACTTAGAAAGACATACAAAGGTGTGAGAGAGTTTAGAAGGTTCAACTTCAAGTTTTGTGAAGATATTCAAGCTTTGTCTGATGGAGAGCTCGAAGTCAGTATTTAATTATTTCTTGAGGACATTAACTCTTGTTAACCGAATGAAGAGTAATGGTGATACAATAACTAATCAACAAATTGTTGAGAAAGTTCCTCACTCACCTTGAAGTTTGAGTATATCGTTATAGCAATTGAAGAATCCAAAGATTTATCTACTATGATAGTGGATGATTTCATGGGTTCTCTCTAGCTGCACGAGCAGCGACCGAAGAAAAAATTAGGATAAACCATCAAGGAAGCTTTACAAAGTCGATGCTAAATAAAAAATTGGTTAATCTAATTGGAAAGGAGGAAATTCCAACACTCAAGGATGTAAATATCATAAGTCTGGAAAAAAAAAATAAAGACTTCCTAGATTCAATGTTTCCACTGCAAGAAGTCTGGTCATTTTAAGTCGCAGTGTAGAAGTTGAAAAAGAGAAGGTAAAACTCATTATGCTAAAGTTACAATGACCATTCATAGTGATGACGAGATAGAGAAAGTTTTATTACTGACGTGTGATGCTCAAGTGGAAGACCGAACTAATGTTTGATTTTTAGACACTGGGTGCAACAAACATATGTGTGGCCAGAAAGAGCTGTTCTTGTCGTTGGATGAGTCTATTAGATTTGAGCTGAAGTTCGAGAATAATGCGAGTATTTTTGTCACGGGAAAGGGGCACATCCACATCAATGAAAGATATGGGTCCAAACAACGCATTGCGTACATGTATTATGTTCCAGAGTTCCACTAGAACTTTCTAAGTATGGGACAACTGTCTGAACGAGGTTATGATATACAAATTTATGATGGGATATGTACCATTAAAAATAGTAGTTGTCCTTTGATTGTGAAGGTGAAGATGTCCCCCAAAACGTTTTTTTTTTCCTTTGCATATCAAGTATGTTACTTTTTTTTTAAGTTCATCCATAGAATATTCCTCGTGGTTGTGGCACAAGCAGTTTAGTCATGTGAGTTTTAATATCCCAGAGTTATTATTTCGAAAGACGATAATGCCCGAATTAACTTGGCTTTCTTCTCAGAAGAATGAGAGATGTGCATTATCGGAAAGAAGTACAGTGAGTCATTTCCTTTAGGACAATCATGGTGGGCGGCAAAGTATTTGGAGCTAATTCACTCCATCCTTTGTGGGTTGCTAGAGTACCTTACAATCGCGGGTATAAGTATTTTCTGAATTTCATTGATGATTTCAGACGAAAAAATTGGGTTACTTCTTGAGGCGCAAGTCAAAGACAATTTATTTTTTTAAGGATTTTAAAGTTTATGTTGAGACACAAAGTGGGAACAGAGTTAAGTCTCTGCAAAGGTACCAAGACATTGAGTATCTAGCGGGTGAAGGATTCATTACAAAAGTGAGAATTAAACACCACTTGATAGCGAGGTACACGCCTCAACATAATGGTGTTGCTGAGAGGAAGAATCGGGTCATTATGGATATAGCCTGTTACATGTTACGAACAAGGAACGTTCTAAAGTAGTTTGGGGCAAAAGCAGTTGAGTGCGCAGTTCATGTACTGAAAAGATGTATAACCAAAGAACTCCATACGAAAACTCCGTACAAGGTATGGAAAAGTCACATTCCTTCCATTTCACATTTACGAGTGTTCGGATGTATAGGGTATGAACATGTACCTACAGAGCTTATAAAAATCTTGACAATAAGGGCCCAGGGTGTATATTTATTATTCATAGTGATGGGACTAAGGGTTAGTGATTGTTTGATCCGGTGATAGAGAAAGTGATTGTTAGCAGAGATGTCACATTTGATGAACACGGTGAATATGATTGGAGTGTTGGTTTAAGAGGAAATAATTACTCTAGTCTCTCCAGAACTATCACGTGAGAGTCCATTATTTGAACAACCAGCTCCAGAAGTATCTTCTCGGTGAACACAGCGATAACGGGTCTTACCAACTCGTTTTCAAGACTATATTTGTTCCAAAGACACAATGCATCAGATGAGGAAATTATAAACATTTGTCGACTGTGATCCACAGACATATATGCTGCGGCCTCATAAGATGAAATAAGGGTTCATGCAATGGATGAGAAGATTCGTGCAATTGAGAAGAATGATATGTGGGAGTTGACGACTCTTCGAGAAGGTAATAAAAAAATTGGTCTAAACTTGGTGTAAAAGATCAAGTACAAGCCTAATGGACATATTGACAAGTTGAAGGCTCGTGTGGAGGTCAAAGGCTACAAACAAAATCCGGTGATTGATTATTTTGAAGTATTTGCATCAGTTTCCCTGTTAGACACTATCTAGATGATTATTTCTCTTGTTGCACAAATAAGTTGGAGAATACGCCAAATGGATGTCAAGCCCGTATTTCTAAATGGCGTTCTTGAAGATAAGGTATATGTTGACCAACTAGAAGGTTATGTCAGGCGAGGACATGAAGAAAAGGTCTAGAAAATGAAGTAAGCTTTTTACATGCTTAAGCAAGCACCAAAGGCATGGTACACCATGATCGAAAAGTACTTCCAATGTCACATCCTTCTAAGCATACATTGTATGTGAAGGTTAATAAAGATGGTGAAATAATCATTGTGTGTTTATATGTTGATGGTCTCCTTTTTACCAGTAATAGTCACGAGATGCTCCAAGACTTCCGGGAGGCCATAGTCCGAGAATTTGAGATGACAAATATGAGGTTTATGTCATATTAATTGGGTCATGAAGTTACTCAAAAAAATTAGGGTATATTCATCTCCCAGATGAAATATGCAAAGGATATTCTCGATAAGTTCAAGATGGTTGATTGTAACCCGATTCATACTCAAATGATTGCAAAAGAAGGAACTAGTACTGAAGTGAATCTGACCTATTATAAGAGGCTAGTAGGTTTTCTAATGTATTTGACTTCTACTAAACCAAATATTGTGTATGGTGTCAGGATTATCAGTATATTCATGGAGTCTCCACGACAAACTCATTTGCAAGTGACAAAGAGAATTTTTGAGATACATCATAGGTGCAATCCATGATGGTATAATCTATTTATTGTAAGAAGATATGAAGATAGCAATTAGGCAGGTGATACTGGTGATAAGAAGAGTACTTTTGCTTATGCCTTTCATTTCGGATCAGGAGTATTCTCTTGATCTTCGAAGAAGAAACAAATAGTGGATTTATCCACTGTAGAAACTGAATATATTGCACCATTGTATTGTGCTACTCAAGCAGTTTGGTTGCGTCGGATGCTTGAAGAGTTACACTGCAAATAGGAGCATCAAGTGTGATTTTCAGCCGATAATTGTTTTGTCAAACAAATCTCGTATTTCATGGAAAGAGCAATCAAATTGATATTAAATATCACTGGGTATTGGTGAAGGATGATGAGATTGTTCTATAATATTGTAAAAGCGAAGAACAAAGTGTTGACATATTCACGAATTCATTGAAGACTGATATTTTCCTTAAGTTGAAGGGAATGTTGAATATGCCCAAATATAACAAGGTTTGTTTAAGAGAGACTGTTAAAAAATAATTAAAGCAACCTCTATTATTCAATAATGCATGATAGATAATTATTAGATTAAACGTAATAATTTGAAGAAATGTTTGTTATGTCGTATGACTAGGATAGTTAATAGATAGTAAATTTCTATAGGACTTAAGTTTATCTAATGTGCTTCGTATTGTCTAAAAATACAAATAATAGTAGGTCATATACAGCACATACCATAACCACGCCATATGTTTTAACTATATGTTATAATCATAACCATAGCGGTTACAACTTTTAATATCATAATTATATTCATAACTGTGATTATTAACCACAGTTTTACAAGTACATCCATATTCAAAGTATCATACTTTTGTCTAGTGCCAAATTTTAAACTTTTTGGTTGTAAAAAAATTAACTAAACTAATAAAATACACTAATTTTAACACAAGTGAGATTAATTCAAATTTGATACAGATATTGAAATTTATTCAAGTTGGTCTCGCCCGTATTTGATGGATCACGGTTTGTGAGTTCGATTCTATCACTAGGTTCCTCCATCCCTTTTGTATGGCCAATCGGAGGCCTTCAAGGATTGCTATAGCTTCCATGGTCTTCACATGGTTGCCTCACATCCTTCGGTGCGTTCCTTCTTTTAGTATTCCTTCGGAATCCCTTGCCACGACTCCTATGCCCGCTTGTGTCGTGATCTTGCATACCGCCGCATCGCAATTTATCTTGATGACGCTTTCTCGCGGCTTCTCCCATTGTTGGTTTGGTCGAGCCGTCTCCACCATTGCGGCCCATGTCCGCCCCGATCTGGATAACACGTCATTTGCTCCACGGATTGTCGATATCACTTCTGTTGGGTTCGGTGGTTTGGCGGCAAAGGCCACCATACATCGTGTTTTCCATATTTGCCAGCACGTGATGATACATGTTGTCCATCTCGCCTCCCTTGTCGGACCTTGGACCCCTGGTTTAGCTTGCCTCGCCTCCAACCATTTCAGCATGTCGGTCTGGTATGTTTGGTCTGTTCGAATGCCAAGCATCTCGAACAAGACTGGTTTGGTTCAGCTGCATTCCAAGACCATGTGTTCTCGTGTCTCCGTTCCTCCACAAATCGGGCAACTAGGTGACACATTCATTCCCTGTCTAGTTAATTTATGTTTTACCGCAATCGCATTTGATGCTAGGTGCCACATGAAGTTATTAACTTTCGGTGTCATATTGGTTGCCCATATCTCCTACCATATTTTGCTAGGTTGCGGTTTTGATGCTTCGGCTGCTTGTCCCTCCATTTCTCTGAGTTTGTGATAGACGGATTGAGGTTATGGTGAGTCATTCTTCGAGTGTAGTCATATGTAATGGTCTCTTCCTCCTTCATGTGGGATTGGCATGCTTATGATTTGTTCGACATCCTCCGATGATACCCTCGCTCGCACCATATCTTCGTTCTAGCTCCTAATCGGGTTAATTAGCTCAGTCACCATGGTGGTTCGGTTTATCATGTTTCCCCATTCGACCGTCACTCTTAAGCCGTCCTTCGAATACACCTATGGGTCCTGGAAGACGTTGATTGTCTTGCCCGTTCCTAGTGCCCACAATCCCGCCTGTTTGAGTACGTCCCATCCATGTAAAAGACTACTCAATCCCCACGATGCCCGCCCTCCTTTTGTCGCTTTAAGGAAAATTGTCATGTGGGAAATATAAGCCCTTCATGATTCTAGCACACAAAGTGTTCGGTTCATTAATGATTCACCTTGCCATTTTGGTAAGCAAGGCCGTGTTGAAGTTTTGGAGCTCCCTGGACCGTAGTCCTCCAGATTTCTTTGACCTAGTTAGGATTTCCCATCTCCTACAATGAGTCTTTTTCCCTTCAGATGTAACTCCCCACCAAAATTCCACTATCATTGAGTTCATGTCCGAGCACTAGGTCTTGGGAAGTTGGACCACACTCATGACATACGTTGGGACGGCCGTTATAACTGCCTTTATCAGTATTTCCTTCCCTGCTTGGTTTAGTATTTTTGGTCTTCATCCGGCTAGTTGGTCTCGGACCTTGTTTCTCAAATACCCCCATCGCTTCTTTCTTTGATCTTCCCCATACTGATGGTAACCCTAGGTATTTGCCTGGGTCACTTGTGCCTCTCACGTCTAGTACCTACTCCACCACCTTTCTCTCCTGCGGTCCCACACCTTGTTGAAGAAGAGTGTTGATTTTGATGTATTGATACATTGCCCAGATGTCATACAGCATTTGTCTAGTATGTCCTTGGCATGCCTCGCATTCTCGGCCAAACCCTGCATAAAAAGGATGGAGTCGTCTGCGAAGAACAAGTGGTATATCTTTGGGCAATTCCTTTTCATTACTATCCCTTTGAGCCTTTTGTCATTAACTTCCTTCTCAATGTTCCTTAATAGTACATCTGCCAGCAGTATAAAGAGGTATGGTGATAACAGGTCTCCTTGGCGTATGCCCCGGGTCGGTGTGATTATGGATGATTACTCTCCATTAACCACCACCCTGTATGATGTGGTTGTTAAGCATGCTATGACCCATCCTAACCACTTCTCCTCAAAACCCCTTCTCTGTAGGCTCTTCAGTAGGAAGTCCCACTCTACCCTATTATATGCATTTTGCATGTCAATCTTTAAGGCGCATTCTATTTTTTCCCCTCTTTGTTGGGTCTTGAGATAGTGAAATGCCTCGTGTGCCACCAGTATGTTATCATGTATAGACCTGCCTACTACAAAGGCACTCTGGAACTGGGTGATAAGATCTGGAAGATAAACCTTTAGTTTGTTCACCAAAATTTTAGAAATTATTTTATATAGAAAATTGCAACAGCTTATAGGTCTAAACTCAGTTGCCTGGGTCGGGTTTGGTACTTTGGGGATCAACACAATATCAGTTTGGTTAAGGTGATACAGGAGGGTACCTGTTCTAAAGAAAGTTTTTACCGCGGTGATGACATCTGGGACCACGATATGTCAATTCTGTTGATAAAACAAACCTGGAAACCCATTGGGGCCTAGGGCGCGAGATCCTCCAAGCTGGAAGGTTGCCGATCGAATTTCTTGTTCCGATATTTCCCTTATTAGATTTGCATTCATGTCGGGTGTTATTTGTTGTGGTAGACCTGCGAGTACCTCATCTGCCTCATCTGTAGTTTCAGCTCTGAACACCTACCCAAAGTATTCCCATAGTTCCCATGCGATCTTCTTCTTATTCGTCAACCATTCCCCATTTCCGTTTTTCAGGCGGACTAAATTGTTCATCCTCCTTCTTGATGTTTTTGTTTGGTGGAAGAATGTAGTGTTTCAGTCTCCTTCTCTTAACCACTTAACCCTCGATCTTTGACTCCAATAGATTTCTTCCCTCGTCCATAAGTCTCGGATTCTCCCTTTTAAACGCTTTTCTTCTTCAATTTCGCTCAGATCCATCCACCCTTGCATGTGGTGTCAGAGTTCCTCTCTTATTTTGGCAATCTCCCTTATGTTGTGACTGAAATGTGCCTTACTCCAAGTGGTTAGTTTCCTTCTGCACTTCTTTAGCTTTGTGCATACCCCGTTTATGGATTCATTCGGTCTTCTTTGTCCCCATGCTTGTTCAATTCCCTCCTTGCACATTGGTGTTTCCATCCACATGGCCTAAAATTTGAATCTTCTTCCACTCATTCTATTCGGCTTTTCCGTTTGTAGGACAATCGGTGAGTGATCTGATCCTATCGGTATTTCGTTGATACATTGGCGGCAGCTAGGGCATCTCACGGTCCATTCCTCATTGACCAAAACACGGTCAAGTCGCTCACTTATTCTTTCCTCCCCGCTTCTATTGTTGCTCCATGTGTGGGTTGGGCCGTTAGTTTAAGCCCTCCAAGTTTAAGCCCTCGATTAGTTTTTTGAACTCGTCCATTTGGCTTTGTGATTTCTTTCTCTCTCCTTCCTTTTCGTGTGGGTGGCATATGATATTGAAATCTCCTAATACTACCCATCTTTCCCGTCATCCTCTTCCAATGTCACGCAAAACATTACAGTTTCGTGATCTCTTTTAGGCGTCCGTATCCGCAAAAACCCATGTAATGTTTCGGACCGGACCGGCCCGACCACCAGTTTTGGATGGCTGGTCTGTATATTGTATTCCCTCGGCCACCTCGGTTTCTTGTGGTTAATCGTGTTATCAACTTTCCAGATGTTCCTCCGGGGGTTGCTTTTCCATTGGTGTGTTCCAGCCCATCTTGGTATCCTCTGTGGTCGGCTTACTGCGGTCTATGATCGGTGGTTCCTTTCTTGCCACACACGCCTCCACTTCTATCCCTTCACCCATCCCTTCTGTTTGTTCGATTCATTTTCCCTCCCTTGATGTTGTTCCAGGCTCACTCATTTTCGCCCCTTTCCCCTTCTCCCTTTCTGATTTTCTTACTTCGGTCATTATTTCTGTTCATGTTCTTCGAGTCCCAGATTTGGTGCGGCTAGTGGCTTAATCTTCCTTCCCCCGAGTTTGTTGTGGTCCCATCTGTTTCGGCCTCACCCCGACCAGCCATGGTCCATAGGCCGGGATGGTTCCGTCCTCTTCCGACCTCTGCACCTCATCCTTACATGTTTGGGTCGTGTGTCCCAACATCCTGCACCCATAACAATAATATGATAGTCTTTCGTATTTTACAGATGTCCACTGTTCCTTTCTTTGGGAGTTTGTCCACCAAATTCCCGCTATCAACGGCTCATTCCCATCCATTTTAACTTGCATTCTCATATAAAACCTATTCACTCTTCCCACGTTTGGTTCTACTACTAGGCATTTCTCAAGCATGTTCCCTATTTTCCAAGAATTGTCAGTACTAAACTTCTCCAGCCCTAGGTCATGTATTTGAACTCAGAAGTTTACCTTATGGAACTCTACCTCGTTAATGTCAATGATCGGGTCCCATCTTTTGATGTTGAGGATTTGCCCATTGATCGCCCATGGGGCTCGGTCGATAATGCTATGAACATCCTCCTCACGATCGAAATCAAATGTGAAGCAACCCGTTTCAGCTTGCGTGATACCAATTCTGTCGTATCTTGCCCATACTTGTGTGAGCACCCTCTGTATGGTGTTCAACTTGATTGTTTTCAGTCATATCATCCTGCCCACGTACCGGTCACTGTGTTCAAGCTGTGGTTCGAATTGAGGTCCATAATTTGTTTCCTAGGTCTATTATCTTCATTGGAATTGACATACATGTTCGCTCGGTCCAGTTTGTCCTCACCGCAGCTCCACAGTCCTGCACAAACGGAGAAAACCTGCACCAAATAAGAAAGGGAAGGGTGGCTCACTGTTTGATTGGTTTTCGTTGCTTGATTGCAGTGGTTTTTTGGGTTGTTGCTATCCTGAATTGGTACTCTTCGTTCGCAGCTGGATTGGTCGGCTGGTGGTGGGAGAACTTGGCCAAAGATTCTGGGTGAAACGCTTAACTTTCGACGACGGGAGGCTCAGCTTCGTTCACGTTCTGCTATCCTAGTTTTGCAGTGGAAACGAAATCACCTTGCATGGAGATGTCAATATCCAGCTGCAGTATTCCTCCCGTGCTTCCCACTGATTGGTGTGCAAGCAAATTGGCAATAAATGCTAAAAGGACAAAGCTAATTACACGGCTGGATTGGAATCTCACGAACCGATTGCTTGTGTTGCTTCCTTTTTAGGTGTAACAATTCTGCGAAAGGGAATGGAGAATCTTTCATCGTAGATGGGTTTACTTTTTGGAATAAGAAAAATAGATTGAAAGAACGTGTTGGGGGGGCCCTTAAGTGAACACAATAAAGCTTGGAGAAGTAGTCGTGATTTGTTGAATCAAGAGCAACACATTGCAACGGGTTTCGATAAGCAAGGTGATCAACTTCGAAAGGCTTACTACATTCGATTAACATCATCAATTGATTGTGCTAGATTTCTATTGCGTCAAGGATTACCTTTTCGGGGTCATGATGAATCAGAAACTTCCTTTAATCAAGGTAATTTTCTTGAACTCCACAAATTTCTAGCTCGACATAATGAAGAGGTAGATATGCACGTTCTGAAGAATGCTCCTACCAATCGCCAATTAATTGCTTCAATGATTCAAAAGGATATTGTTAGTGCTGCCGCAACAGAGACAACACTTGCAATACTTAAAGAGCTTGGAAGTGAATGTTTTGCCATTATTGTTGATGAAGCTCGCGATATTTCTAAAAAAGAACAAATGGCAATTGCTTTACGATTTGTGAATGCAAAAGGATGTATCATGGAGCGGTTTCTTGGTATAGTACATATTCAAGATACATGTTCTTTAACTTTAAAAGTAGCAATTGACTCTCCACTTTCTAAGCATGGGTTGAGTCCTTCAAGGATTCGTGGGCAAGGATATGATGGTGCTAGCAACATGCGGGGTGAACTTAATGGTCTTAAAAGTTTGATTTTGCAAGAGAATCCTTCTGCATTTTACATTCATTGTTTTGCTCATCATCTTCAACTTACACTTGTTGCTGTTGCAACAGAAGAAGACGCAATTCAAGCCTTTTTTGATCAAGTTCGCCAACTGATAAATATTGTGGGTAGTTCATGCAAGCGTGTTGACAAGCTTCGCGAGATGCAACTTAAGAAAGTTAGTGAAGAATTGGCTAGTGGAGAAATTCAAAGTGGTCAAGGTTTAAATCAAGAAACTAGTTTAAAACGACCAGGAGATACTCGATGGAGCTCACATTTTTATTCATTGCAAAACTTAATTGGTATGTACTCTTCTGTTATTGGTGTACTAGAGATTATTAGCAGTGAAACCTTGAATGAATGTCATGGTTATGAAGCAAGAGGTCTAACAAGAGTGTTGCATACATTTGAATTTGTTTTCACACATCACCTGATGAGGAAAGTATTGTCCATTACAAATGGCTTATCACAAGCATTACAGAGAAAAGATCAAGATATTGTTAATGCTATGAATTTGTTGAACCTTTCCAAGCAAAAATTACAGATGATGCGAGATAGTGGATGGAATGATTTATTACATCAAGTCTCATTGTTTTGTAACAAACATGAGATTGAAGTTCCAGATATGGATGGGGTGTTTTCTGCAATAGGGAGAAAGAGAAATGAATCTCAGAAACTAGTTATAGATCACTACCGAGCGGGTTTGCTCTATGTTGTTTTGGATAGACAACTTCATGAACTTAATGATCGATTCAGTGAGACAAATACAAAAATGCTCTTGTGTGTGGGTTGTTTTAGTCCATCTAACTCATTTGCAGCATTTGATGGAGAGAAATTGATTGACCTTGCCAAGTTTTAAACAAGTGATTTTTCTGATATTGAGTTTTTGAATTTAGAAGAAGAAATCGAGATGTACATTTTTGATATGCATGGTAGTGAAGATTTTTCACAAATTAGTGGAATTGGAATGCTTGCAGAGAAACTCATTGAAACAAAAAGAAATCTTTCTTATCCATTGGTTTATCGATTATTGAAGTTAACATTAATTTTACCAGTTGTCACTGCAACTGTTGAAAGAGTTTTTTTCGGCCATGAGTTATGTGAAGGATACTTCAACAAATCGAATGGGTGATGCTTTTTTGAACGACAGATTGGTCACTTACATTGAGAAAGAGGTCTCAGACAATGTTGATACTGAATTGATTTTACAAAGATTTCAGAAGATGATATCTCGTAACGATCAATTGTAAAAGGTATTTCTCTTTTAACTTTTTTTTAATATTTATGATAGAGATTTAAAATATATGATAACATAAATTATTCTTTTTTTACAGCATTCAAAGACAGAAGGTGTAAAACTGAAAAACTCATTCAAACCGGTAATTGTACGAGTGTTATATTATATTTTATGATGCATATATGAATTATGATTTATGTAAAATATAATGTTTTTTGTTAGATAAACATCATTTTGAGTATATAGTACGGTTACGATTACAATTAAAATTGATGTGTTTCGTTATTGATAATAAGTACAATTTTTGAAACGGTGAACCCACTTGCTCCGGTTCCTAGATCTGCTGCTGTATATATTAGGGGAAAAATTAAAATCCGGTTGGTCCGAAAAACCGATAAGAACCGGTCCGAACCGGACAAAAAAAAACGATCCGAAAATACGTGGTTCGGTTCATGGACGGTTTTTTTTCTTTATTTCGGATTTTCGGTCTGGTTCGGTCTTTGAGTTTAAAAAATCATAGGGTCCGGTCCGACCGAATTAACTATATATAATATATTTATTATTAATTAATATGAAACATTGTGCACATATACCAACTTTTTCATTGGTCCAAGAGTTAAAACTTGTTTTTTTGAACTTTCAAGAGTGAACATGTTTTCCAAAGTCTCAAATTTTCATCTTTCCCATGTCACCCATCAATTTTTTTTTCTTCTCCCTAAGCTAACCCTTCCTAGTATTTATGAAACACCTAATATTTATTTTTTCGGTTTAAACCGAAAATTCGGTCCGAAAATCCGAAATCCGAATGGACGGTTTATTTTTCCTTATACGGTCTCTTGGTCGGACTTTTTTTTGAAGAAAATCCGGTCCGAAAATATAGGACCCCGACCGAAATCGTATAAAAACCGGTCCGACCGGTCCGGTTTCACCCCTAGTATATATATATATATATAACACCAGTGTTTTAGTGGTAAATACAATGTTGTTTTAAATTACTGATTTTGCCACTTATCATTAGCTGATTTAATTTAGCTATATTTATATAAATTAGTATATATATTAGTGTACACACAGTAAACTGCGTGTCTCTCCTTACTATATATTATGTAGACTAACAAGTCATAGTGCCGGTATTATGATATAGATATTCATAGTATTTGTATTGATTATATTTTAACTTGTTGAAGTAAATATATTTATCAGTTGGCCAAAACAACATATATTCATTGGGGGAAAAGTGGATACATTTATAACCTTCCACAAAATAATAGAAAAAAAAGTATCTTCTTCTTTAAGTTAGATATGCATAAAGACTGCATGCAAATGTCAAAAGGCAAGGGGATATGTATTAAACACAACAAATAAATACATTTGCTTTAATATATTCGAATATATTATTGTGTGACTAGTTTACTATAATATTGTATCACTTTAAGTCTTCAATGCTTGTAGGTAAATTTAATTTACTATCATATTTTTTATTTTATTATTGTAACTAAATAGTCATAACATTTTTACTATACTTTATTTTATAACTTGTTCTTTAGGTTAAAATGGATGTGATAAACTTTCTAAAAGTATATGATAATATATATTTGTAATTTTTATATATGCTAATGTAAAAAAATAATCAAAAGTGAGACAACTTCCGTTATTTTTCACCATTAATGTCTTCATACTTCTACTTTGTCTTCTTCTTCCCAAACACACAGATGCAGTTTTGGGAAGAGGAAGAAGAAAGAAGGTGAAAAACAAGAGAAAGATAAACATGACTTTTTCGGTACATTATGTCTTAATATTATTAGCATGTAATAAAAATTAGTTATCAAAATCAAAAAGTAACAGTGTCAAACATAAGTCATTAAATAGCACAGATTTGAACCAAATAGTCGCATCCTGAAACGTATTAACCATTTAACAACGTCGAAAATTATAAATACTTAAAATGTAACATTGGGCAAACATAAATAACCAAATAGGTAGTTAACCCTTTTTATATTTACTTTTTTGCGGAAGTAAGTTTATTTCGACTAGTAAACTTATCTTATCTTCAGTATTAGTCTATAATTTAATTTATGATTTTGTTTAAATGTTTTAGAAAAATATCAAATTCTTTGTTTTAAATTTATCTAATATCTAATTAAAAAGTATATATGAATAAAAGACACAAATGTTAATTACAAAATAACTGAATAAGTCTGTGAACTAATCGGTAGAAAATAAAACTATTTTCACCAAATTATGTCATTAATGATTTTTTTTGTTAAAAAATCAAATTAATTAAATAATATTAACCATACTACTTCCATTAAACATTTCTATCTATATTTATCATAGAAAGCATTTTCACTCTTCGCAACATGTCAACGTGCAATATCAGGAAGCTTGTAAGTAACTGGAGAGATGAGAGAGAGTGCGATAGAGAGAGAAAACCAAAAAGTACAACACATTTATTGCATGGAAGGTGTTTGGTATCTGTCCTAAGTCAAAATCCCTAAGCTCAGCGTGAAATCCCTAATTTTCCCTCAGCTCGCGATTTGCTCTGCTGCTGGCGATTCCGTCGGATTTCCACGGCGATGTAGCTCAAGTCAGCCACCCCCCTCTCACACCTGGGTGACCCAGTGTGTGATCACTCCATCTTCTCTGGTCGGAGCTCCATCACCGAAGTCTGCGGTGTTAAGGCAAGAACTTGCTTCCCCCCCCCCCTCCCTTTTTATGCTAGGCTAGAACTGATATCCTACATATCCTGCTCGCCTCTAGTGCCCGTTTTTTTTCTCCTTTGGTAGCTTTATCTGTTTGTAAGGGGCTAATACTACTGTGAAGATGTGTGGGTATGACTTCCATGAGTGAAGATGGAAATGGCCCCCGTAGGGTTGTTTTGTCCTTGGTCTCAAAGCTCCCCGAATTGAAAGCTGCTAGGCTTGTGGGTCGGATGATCACCCAAAAGTCGATCAGGTGTAGTGCTGTGTTCACGGTTATGAAAGTTGCTTGGACCAGCTTTGGCTCGGTGAAGATGGTTGAACTGGCAGATGGGACCTTGGTGTTCGATTGTGAAAAGGAAGGAGACAGGGACAGGGTCCTAGACATGTCCCCGTGGGCTATCCACGGACAATGCCTAAATTTAAAACTGATGTTGCCCAACCAAAGTATAGATGAAGTTGACTTCAACACTATCCAGATGTGGGGGCAGGTGCATGGGCTCAGCGAGGTGATGCTAAACTTAGACAATGCTAAGCAGATTGCTGAATCGGTTGGGAAAGGATTGTGTTTTGACAATGAGAGGGAGATGCAGCTGAGAGGTTACATCAGGTTTAAAGCTGAGCTGCCTGTATCTGAGCCGGTTAGTCCTGGTTTCTGGTGGTCGAATGACCGAGGAGAGGAGAAATGGGCTCAACTGAAATATGAAAGGATGTCTGACCTATGCTATGCTTGTGGACGACTGGGGCATACGTCTCAGATGTGCAACCTGGATATTGTGACATCTGAGGTAAATGTCAGGTTGCCAATGTACGGGCCCTGGCTTTCTTGCCCGAGACAGAGGAAACTGGACTCCTGGTTCAAACCTGGTAGAGGACAGGAGAGCCGTGGCATGCAAAGGGACCCCTCCCGTAAGAGATGGCGAGACATGATGAAGGAAGGAATGAAGGAGGCTGGCAGTGCTGGTGGTGTGGCTAAACTCCCTGAATCTGAGGGGTCAGGATCATGTGGGGTCCCGACCTCACAGGCCAACTCATCAACTGAAGAAGATCTCCCAAGTGAGGCATGCTCTCATTTGGGTCAGGAAGCACGAGATGTAGTGATGAATCCGACAAGGGACTTTAACTTGAACCTCTCCCTATCTCTCCTCGACCTGAACCTGGAACCTGTTGATGTACCCTCCCCCCTGCCCATAAGCCCCTGCCATAGTCGCTCAGATAATGACCTCAGAGTTATCCCTCCACCCGCACCCATCCTTGACACCGACCATAGCCTCCATGATATTAGCCTTAACCTATCCCTCCTACCCCTGTTCCTTCCCATGGCTCAACCATCAAACCAGCTCTGTGGCACATGGCCTCTCTCCCCTGATACCAATATCAGCCTTGAGAAATCGGATTGCCTTGAGGTTATCAAACGAGCTTGGACTAGAGGGGGTAGCAACTCATCGCCGTATGACTTCAATAGAAAGTTGCAGGAACCAACTTATTTCATGGAGAAGATCCACCTTTGGCAACAATAAGATCAATATCGAGAGAACAAAGAATAGACTATTGGGGATTGCCAAGGCTACCCCGAATGATGAGCTACTTGTGGAGGAAAAAGTCCTTAAATCAAAGTTACACGCACTTTGGAAGTGCGAATAAATCTTTTGGAGGCAAAGATCTCGGGTTCGATTGTTGAGGGAAGGGGACAAGAACTCGAGATTCTTTCACCAAACAACGTTGAAGAGGCGGAGACGGAACAAGATCTTAAGGTTGAGGAGTAGGGAGGGGGTATGGCTAGAAGAGGAACAAGGAATCATAGACGAGGTTTACAGCTTCTTCTCGGGGCTGTTCCAAAATGATGATACCGGGCCCTCGGGGAGGGAGAAGCTGAAATCCTGTCCTGCTTAAACCAGGATGTCACCGAGACCATATATAACAGCTTGATAAAGATAGTCTCGGAAGGGGAGGTGCGCGATGCAGTGTATCAACTTGGGGGGTCTAGGGCACTGGGTCCGGACGGGTTCTCGGGATCATTCTATCAACACTCATGGAAAGTCATAGGCCCAGACATCGTCACAATGGTAAAGGTTTTCTTTCAAACAGGTATGCTTCCCCCGTCCCTTAATCATACAGAGATCACCCTTATCCCTAAAATTCCTAACCCGTTGCGTGCCCCTGATTTTAGACCGATTAGCTTATGCAACTTCGGTTATAAAATTATAGCTAAGGTTCTGGCAAACAGGCTTAAAACCTGGTTGCCGGAACTCATTACCCCTTTCCAAAGTGCCTTTGTATCAGGTAGGCAAATTTAGGACAACATCATAGTGGCTCATGAGATGATCCACTACCTGAAATCAAAACGGAAACAAACCACGGCTTCTCCCGATTGTGCCATTAAAATAGACATGGAGAAGGCGTATGACAGGGTGGACTGGTTGTTCATTCGACAGGTCATGGCTAAGCGAGGTTTTGACCCGAGATGGATCGAATGGGTCATGGCTTGCGTTACCTCGGTCTCCTATCAGGTCATAGTTAACGGGAAGCGCACAAACCGAATCAAGCCACAAAGAGGAATTAGGCAAGGGGACCCGATGTCCCCTTACCTCTTCATTTTGATGGTTGACGTCCTCTCTCGAAGGGTGTAACAAAAGGTGGGGTCTAGGGAATTGATTGGGGTTAAACCGTCTAGAGAAGCACCAGAGATTCATCACCTCCTGTTCGCGGACGACTCCCTTTTCTTTATAAAGGGGACTTTGGAGAACGCTCGGGGTGATGAAATCTATCCTAGACGAGTACGGGTCAACTTCGGGTCAAAGGGTTAACTTCACAAAATCAGCTTTATTTGCGGGTGCAGACGATAGTAACCCCTGTTTTGCTACCATAGCTGATCTGTTTGGAATGATTCTGGTTCAAGACCCGGGTAAGTATTTGGGCCTCCCTTCTCTATGGGGGAGGTCCAAATGTGAGGCCCTCGCTTTCTTGAGGGACAGAATTATCGAGAAGATCCGTGGGTGGCGAGCTAAATTGCTCAATAGTGCGGGCAAGGAAGTGCTAATCAAGAGTGTTATTGCGGCCATCCCGGTCTTACGCGATGTCCGTCTTCAAGTTACCCAAAACTTGGTGCACCAACATAAATAGCTTAATAGCTCGGTTTTGGTGGGGAGCTCAAAACGGAGACCAGAAGATCCATTGGATTAGATGGGGACAAGTGACGAGATCCAAGAGTGAGGGTGGCTTGGGATTCCGGGAATTGGAGTCTTTCAACTCGGCCCTATTAGGCAAGGCAGCTTTCAGGCTTCTTCACGAACCAAACTCCCTTTGGGTTCGTGTGCTCAAAGGGATCCACTTCCCCAACTCCGGTTTCTTACAAGCGGAGAAGGGGAGTCGATCCTCGTGGCTTGCGTTACCTCGGTCTCCTATCAAGTCATAGTTAACGGGAAGCGCACAAACCGAATCAAGCCACAAAGAGGAATTAGGAAAGGGGACCCGATGTCCCCTTACCTCTTCATTTTGATAGTTGACGTCCTCTCTCGAAGGGTGTAACAAAAGGTGGGGTCTAGGGAATTGATTGGGGTTAAACCAGCTAGAGAAGCACCGGAGATTCATCACCTCCTGTTCGCGGACGACTCCCTTTTCTTTATAAAGGGGTCTTTGGAGAACGCTCGGGTGATGAAATCTATCCTAGACGAGTACGGGTCAGCTTCGGGTCAAAGGGTTAACTTCACAAAATCATCTTTATTTGCGGGTGCAGCCGATAGTAACCCCTGTTTTGCTGCCATAGCTGATCTGTTTGGAATGATTCTGGTTCAAGACCCGGGTAAGTATTTGGGCCTCCCTTCTCTATGGGGGAGGTCCAAATGTGAGGCCCTCGCTTTCTTGAGGGACAGAATTATCGGGAAGATCCGTGGGTGGCGAGCTAAATTGCTCAATAGTGCGGGCAAGGAAGTGCTAATCAAGAGTGTTATTGCGGCCATCCCGGTCTTACGCGATGTCCGTCTTCAAGTTACCCAAAACTTGGTGCACCAACATAAATAGCTTGATAGCTCGTTTTGGTGGGGAGCTCAAAACGGAGACCGGAAGATCCATTGGATTAGATGGGGACAAGTGATGAGATCCAAGAGTGAGGGTGGCTTGGGATTCCGGGAATTGGAGTCTTTCAACTCGGCCCTATTAGGCAAGGCATCTTTCAGGCTTCTTCACGAACCAAACTCCCTTTGGGTTCGTGTGCTCAAAGGGAACTACTTCCCCAACTCCGGTTTCTTACAAGCGGAGACGGGGAGTCGATCCTCGTGGGCATGGTCGAGCCTAATTGAGGGGAGAAGGGTCATTAGCGAAGGTGTGACATGGTCTCTTGGGGATGGCAAATCGATTAGGCCGTTCATGGATGCTTGGATACCGGGGAGGCTTGACCTTCGCCTCGGGCCGAGACTAGTGCCTCAGAATTCGGCCAACACGGTGGCAGCAGATTGGATAGACAACAGCTCAAAGACATGGAAGGAGGGAGTGGTCAGGGATGCCCTCGCAGCTGCAAATGCCCAGCTTGTTAGGTACCTTAAATTAAACCAGAAAAGATAGAAATTGAAGCTTACTTGAGAGTGAAGGTAAGAATCTGTTCTTCATTCGAAAGTTGGTTTAGTCTGTTACACCGATTACTATTTATAACCTATAACTATCCTATAATTGCAACCAGGTCCTTCTTGTTTATTTACAAACATATCCTTGAACATATGTAATTATACATATGTCCTAACATTCCCTATTGAAGATCTGATTTCAAAAAAAAATATATGTTGACACCTTCGTTCTTTTCCTTTCCATTCTTGAAAACCAGAATTTGAAATTGATCCAATTCAGCTAGCTGAGCAGCATTTGAGCATGAACTGTTGGCTTCCCAGGCATTCGCTTCACAGGTAAGTATATTACGACTTCATCTGAAAACCTTGAATTCTGTATTCTCCTGTGAAAGCACTTCATACCATACTATCAATATACCCAAGTGAATACGATTGATCAATCTCAAGTATTCATCAACTGATTCCTCAACTGTTCAAAGACATTGAAAAATGCCTCATTCATAATGAACATGCTCGACTCAGTGCACCACTATAACACACTCTGATTCATATTGCATAAATCAATTTCAGCATATGTACTTCACCATTATGTTTTGTCAAATTCTAAGAAACTCACACTCCTGATACAAAACCAGCACACATATATTCACTAGATGGGCATGAAACTAGAGTTTGATCCAGCTATCTCACAACACATCTTATTTCATTCACGACAACTGCACTGACACTGTTTTTCTTCCTTTCCTCTGTATTTTCTCTTTTTTTTTTCAAACTTTCCATTTTTGAATCTGAATTGCTCCTTGACAGAAGGGTTTGAGCCCTTATCTTATCAACATTGGTTGAAGGGTTTGAGCCCTTATCTTTTCTTCCTCAAGAACCAATCTGAAGTATCTTATCGTTTTCTTGAGATTGAGATCTATTTTTGGAATCAAGCCAATGTTGTATGTCAAGGAGATATGCTGCAATCTTTTCATTGTTCTTTTTTTTTCTTGGAACAACAGATGTCAATGCAGTCGTCGATAACAAAACAGATCAGTCATGATATTAACTAAGGACCATACTCTAGCCATTGCACCACACAAACAGAATATAAGCAAGCTCAGGTAATGTACCTATCGTATGATAATCCAGAGAATCAACACAACAGTCAATGAAATATACATGCCAAAACTGATTTATCCAACATGAAAAGGAATGTACTAGCGGAGCACACATTGACAAACATGAAACACCAGAATGACAACAGTCAAAGCACGAACAGATAAAAGAATCAGGACAACAACTTGAAACTGAACAAAACAACACTCACTAGAATATATCAACAGCATGGATATAAGCACTAACACACAAGAAAACATAAATTCAAAGATTTCTCAGAATCAGCATCTTTACCAGACACATGACTATCAATCCCATTATGATCCATCAACTCTTCCACAGAGAATATCCCTAGCTTCTTCCTGCAAGGTACAAACATTTTTTCAGTCAATGGTTTAGTTAGAATGTCTGCCACTTGTTCATTAGAAGGAACGAAATTAACAATAACATGACCAGAGTTAACTTTTTCTCTAACAAAAAACAAATCGATTTCAATGTGCTTCATCTTCCAATGTTGAATCGGATTTTCAAACAAGGCTGCAGCACTGGTACTATCTGTCCATACCACAGGCACAGAAGATAACATCAGGCCCATCTCAGTAAGCAAGGATTTAACCCAGACAATCTCATACACAGCATTAGCTACTGCACGGAATTCAGCCTCGGCACTCGACCGAGCTACCACTGACTGCTTCTTTGAGCTCCAAATTATTGGATTACCATTCAATAGAAGGTAGTGTCCTGAAATTGACTTCCTATCAGAAATGTCACCACCCCAATCTGCATCAGAGTAGGAAGTTAAAGAAATCTCTTTAACAGGAAACAAGTTAGTACGAAACATGCGACCATGATCAATCGTACCTTTCAAATATCGAACAATATGTAACACAGCTTTCCAGTGACTAACACTAGGAGTTTGCATGAATTGACTAAGCTTATTGACTGAGAAATTGATATCATGACGATTTTGTTGGGATTCGGTTGTAATAGAGTCGGATTCGGAAGTGGTGATCAACCACATCCTCGGGTTAGCCCATTTTTGGGAAATTGATACGATTATACGCAATAGTTTACACGTGGCAGGGTCGTTTGTGAACCTGTCATGGATTAGGATTCCGAGATCCACAAATCAATGTGCGGATTGGGTTGCCAAACAGACAATAGGGGGATGTGTCCTAGTGATTGGGTTAGCCAACCCCCAACCCCCCAACCCCGAGTTGCCTAAAAACTTAATACATAATACTATATATACTATACAAGTATAGTAGAATACAGATTTATAAAGTTCGAGGAGTGAACACATTATGTTCTATTTATAATGTGTGTTTGGATTGTATGTTTGATACTTGATTTATTGTGTTTTGTGTTTGTATGTTCTAAATTTGGTGAAAATTCGGACAAAAAAGTTTTTTTTTTATTTGGGCTTAAAATTTCGGTAATGGACCGAGACCGGCTCGAGTCAAGCAAGACCGACTCGGGCGGGCTTTTTATACCGAAGTCGGTCTCGGTCTCGGTTCTCCAAAGGTGGAAACCGAAATTTCGGGCTCGGGCTCGGTCTTGCCTAAAAATACGGTCCGGCCCGCCCAAGCTCACCCCTACCCAAAAGAGTCCATGCAAAAGTATTAACTCTATACTAGTAAATCAAAGACACTCCCATAATGTATACACTTCTGTCACATTGGTGTTGCATGCCTTAGTGAAGACCAAACTCGCATGATTGGAAAAGGAACTTTATATAGTTTTCTAAAGGGATAGTTAAATTGGATTTGATAATACATACATTTTTTAGGCTTAGAAAATTTCCATTTTTCAGAGCGCGTCGCTCATTCTTAAGGGAGGGGCATTAACTATTAAGTTCGATTGATTTTTTTGTGATTGTAGGAGAGTGTCATTATATTTTAAGTTAAGCCGAAATACGTACTTTGGCACCCAACTGGTTAGAAGTTGCTGTTTTCCTGTTAAACGCTAAGGCAGATCAAAAACATTAAGCGTTTTTAACGAGTTGAAAACCTAAATAACAATATATTTAAGATGGAGGGTAAGATTCATTGTTCATGTATACAATATGATAATATACCATTGAAAATGACCTTAAATATAAAGACGGTTGATTCAACCTTTAAAAAATGAATGCCCTGCTGACTAATTCCCTAAACGCTTCAAAAACTTCAACCCCGTCATACATACTTT
Organism: Chamaenerion angustifolium; assembly: GCA_946814005.1. Classification (NCBI taxonomy): domain Eukaryota; kingdom Viridiplantae; phylum Streptophyta; class Magnoliopsida; order Myrtales; family Onagraceae; genus Chamaenerion; species Chamaenerion angustifolium. Next base: position 7,982,027 of record OX328270.1, read on the forward strand.
TAACTTAAGTTGAATCCCAAATGAGCTACTAGGACCAAGTGAAGGGTTTGAATCTCAATACGTGAAATATTTTGAACTTATTTATAGAATAAAGCTTGTAACTAGATAAGACGTAAATGTTGTTGTTTTTTAATACATTTGCGTTACATAGTGTACTTTATCAAAACGACATAGGTATAGCACGATTTGTCAACTCAGGTAACTTCATTCCAAAACCATGGGGCCACAAAACTGGCTAGCTCCTTCGGTTCCGTTGCCTGAAAACTTCACCCCTTTCTTATATGTTCTTTTGGACATTTATTATTCAGATAATAACTTAAGAGAGAGATCCACCAATATTATTATTATTAAGCAGAGGTAAGTCAATTATGTTAAGTATAGGGTTTGATCTTAACCCTAATGGGTTGCAGTAGCCATTGGAATAGAAACCGGACACTCACTAAGGTCGCGTCCGGTGCTATCATTGAGCTAGATAGGGAGGCCTCGTCAAGGAACCGGTGAATTTTCATGGTACTCGGACCGGCTACGATCCTTTCCCATGCTTCATTTGTCTCCACTCCTTCCAAGAACACCTCAGTGGCGTCGATTTGATGCATTTTACGGTGCCATATATTCTTAAGTTTCATAATCTTCTGGCGTTGTCGAGCGGCCAGAAGACATGTATTTTCCTTGACATCTTCTATCGCAACCTTGAGAATGTTCTTTTTGGTCTCATAATCTATATCCATCGATGTCTCTATCCGAAAATATGGGTCCAATTCGGCAACTCCAATAGCACGTCGGATTCCCTTCAGATTATCCGCTTTAGGGTCAAACATTCCCCTCACTTCGCTTACGAAACCTGCCTCCACCATTTTGTCGACCCTCTTCGACACGAAACTGTCCAAAACCGACACTTCCACGTCCACCCAAATGAAGCAACAATCGTACCTTAATTGGAACTCGGGATCCTTATTCACTAGGGCATCAATATACGAATTCGACCCGCCAGCAATTATTGGAAGCTTTCCCCGACCGAGAATCAACTCGACGGATTGCAAAACATGGAATCGGAAATCGTCAACTGTGAAATCCGAATCGGGTTCAATGATCCCGAGCAAGTGGTGAGGGATGCCTTGACACTCTTCCTCGGTTACTTTGTTCGTGACAATCGGGAGACCCGTGTGGATTTGAATTTTGTCGGAGTTTATTACCTCTCCATCGAAGCGGATTGCAAGATCGATTGCCAACCTCGACTTCCCAGTGCCTGTGGCTCCCATGATAATCACGACCTTGCGCAGGCGGCGGTAGAAAGTTTCCATGCAAATTCCAGATAAGCTCAGTTGGCTTGACTTTGTAATCGTCATATCAACCTGAAAAAATGCATACATAGATATATGTATGTATATATTCACGGTTAGTGTTCTTTGTTTGGTCAGTCATTATTATACGCTCAGTGGATGCTTAATTAGAGATTATGATGGTCCAAACCAACCAATAGCCATAACCTATGAAGTTTCACTATAAATCTCAGTGACACATGCATAACTTTTAACAACGTTGAGCAAAATAATATATACATATATATAATCACGTAACTAGGCAACTGAAAGTGACTACTTAATACATTTCTAAACTTAACCTTAATTAATCTCAAATTAGACTTGTCATTAGCGAGAAGTGAACATAGTTTTAAAAGAGTTGATGGTAAAATTTGAATACAAAATCTAGAAAATAAAATGTTTTTCACATAATTTCGTCAATTATATTTTTTAAATATTCATTCAAACGCTCTTACATATATTTTTACTCGTTAAAAAGTATTTCATTAATTATCCACGAACTCACCTACCGCATAAAGTTAAGTAGTACGAGGTTTTGTTGTTTAAACTTGTAATCATGTTTTAATTAGGTTACTTTTATCTTAAAAGATATCCTCATCGACGAAAACTAAAATCATAATTAAGGAAACAACTCTAGCTATAATGAAAGTTCTTAAAGCTGGTGCAGATGTTGTCTTCTAGAAATGGACATGAACAAGAAATAAGAACTAGCTAGAGCAAATACAAACGTATATATATATATATATATATGTATATGAGGGCCTCTATACCTTTATATATTGGAGAGAGTCTTGAGAATCTGATTATGGGATGACAGAACTTCCTTTCCTTGTATATATGTCTATGGATCAAACCACTGAAGCTCCCTGCATAAGTTTGCAGACTGAGAAGTCCTATTTATATATAGTGTAGACAGAGAGGATCTCTCCCTCTTTCCATCACATCATATCATATCATAAGGATAGTTTATTAAGTAATTGGGGTCTAAGCGGGAGCCAGTAAACTCACACCACCACCACTATAAATTAATACTAGTTAAAACTTCACTCCACGAGGAGACGAGTCCTTCCTAATACTAGTACTAGCTAGGAACTACTACTACGATTTCACGACTTCACTCACTCCCAACTTACCTAACATAACTCTTGTTATATATACACAAGTTTACCAGAGCACCATATATAAACACATGAGATATTAATCTTCAATAATTATATTTCTCATTGTTCTTATAGATAAAGATGATTCAAGCCCCTAAAGCACCTCATATTTTTTTCTATTGAACTCTCTAAATTTTAAGAGGTGCGACTCACTCCGTCTCCGTCTCTAAATAATAAAATTCTCTAGATTTAAATTTTAAGGTGTGAAACGATCATTCTCTCACACCACTAAACTTTTCCAAAACTTAGGTTTGATGTGAGACTGGTACCGGTAGTGTCACACCACTCAACTACCTTAGAACCTAGATTTCAAACGTGAAGCCCTTTTGGCCTAACGTGCTAAACTTCAGTGGAGTCTAGACTTTAACATTTAAGATGTTTAGGCTTAACAACATTTAACTCATTCTGGAGTCTACATTTTCATTGTTGAGATCTCCCGTGTACATAGAAAACTCATATCTGAGTCTAGATTTCAACGTGAGGCTCAACCGAGACCCACATACACGTCCACGCATATCTAAAATTAATTTAGCTTCCAAAAAAACTAAACTAACTTAGAAATCCTCACAATCTAGCCTTTCACACAAATCTAGATTGCACCACCACTAGATTTGGACTCATCAAGTCTTGCACCCTAAGACAATAACCTAATGACTTAGTCACCAACAAACAAAAGCCATTTTTTTTGCTAATAAGGACACATTAAAAAATTTATTTGTACAAAGATTTTATCATAATAAAAATCATAGATAATCTTACTTTAAACCCCTAGAGTCAACAGTGAAGTGGCATACTGATAGTTTTAGGTTTACAACAAGTTAGAGCACCAAATAAGTAAGTGCTCAACTTCTTATTTGACAAAAGAGATTTTAAGATAAAATTTCATTTGTAAATATTGTTGCACTCTCTTCATTCAGCCGTTGGGATTAATTTGACTTCTTTTTTTTTGGCCCTCAACGAGATTATATTTCAAAGATGAAACAGAGTCTCGTTACAGGATAAATCTATAGCAATAAGACTACATAGGTCGGGTAGGGGTCTAACGACCCAATCCATCGGACACACTCTAAGTTGTGCTAACTTAGCCACATAATCCACACTTATTTGCGGTTCTCGGGATTGCTACCCATTAAATAGTCGGTATCAATGCCGCCAATGCTCGTGCATGTGATAAAATTGTCTCTATCTTCCATATGAACGATACGCCTTTGAGGTGGTTTATGACCGTCTCGGAGTCGGACTCCACTCGTATGTTTGGCCACCCATTGTCCACCGCCAATGACATCCCTTCGACGATCGCAAAAGCATCTATCTCCTCCACCGATCCTCCTATGATGGTTTTGTGTCGACCTCCACGTGTATTACCTGTATGATTTCGGGCAATAATACTGATTCCTCCATTACGGGTCGAAGCACACCATGCTGCATCGTAGTTAATTTTGAAAACACTACAAGAAACTTGAGCATAAACATCGGCAAAAATGTGTTGCTAACTTCATAAATACCGGTGCTAAGTGTTAACAGCGACTAAATCGTCGTCGCGGTAGTCCCCGTCGTTAAATGTCTATATGTCGACAATTTGCCAATGTAAAAAGATTGCCGCTGTTAGCATGTGGCTCCCCACGTCAACTTTACAGCGGAATCAGTTTGTTGTTAAACACAGATGAACTACAACAACTGTATGTCGACATTATAGATTATTATTAGTGATGACAATGTTCTGTCGTACAAGTATTATTTTAGACACGACTAATAGTTGCTGCCTTTCAAAGGAAACAATTTCCAATTTCATTGTCGTTAAAAATTTAAATCTACGATAGGATTTTAGTTGTAACAATACCTTTGTTTTTAACGTCCATGATATTTATAATGAATCAAGCTTATTTATGTTCACTCACACATTGTTATTGTCAATGTATGTATCTGAATGGTAGTATTGTTGTATGTTTGTATCTGTGTCAACATAAAGTCGATGCAAGTTGTTATAATTTGTTACAATCCTAATTTATTTGTGTTGTCAATTGTGTATGTATAACAACAGTAATTTTTGCCATTATACATGTTCTTTTCATATATATGTAAATCCATTCACTGCTGCTATAAGTGCATTCGGTCAACCACCTTTCAGCTGACATTAATCTACCACGACAGTAACCATAATTGGTTGAAGTTCATAAGCTGAATACACATCATGCATAACAACCAAAAAACCATGAAACTTTGTACATATAACACGTCATAAGTCGAATGCATATCATGCATACTAACCAGAAAACCAAGTAGGCATCCCCACAGACAGGTTGGTCCCCAAAAACATACACATCAACTAAACCATGGCCTATCTAATAGTCCGTTACACCCACTATCAGCATGATGGTGTTAAAAAGCTTAACAGTGAAAATTAGTCAGTACTGCTCCCAGTTCAAGCATTTGGATCTGCGCATCAAACCACCCAAGTGTTAGTCGAAATTGAATAATATCTTCGTACGTATTAATACCTGAAATACTCATCAACATGTTTGTATGTCGGTTTACCTTGTGTTTCGTAATCATCTTGGAGATGGCCATTTGCTAGCATAGCCCTTATCATGATAGCCATATCCCTCTGAACAGTAGCCATACTGGCCTGAAATTCAGCCAGTTGCCGAGTGGCTTCTTCAGCCTTATGAGCACTTTCTTCGGCAATTGCCCTAAACTCCTTTGTTTCTTCCCTTGCTTGTCTCAGCTGCACACTCTCCATGGCCCTTGCAACCTTGGAGATACGACTTCTACGCCTCTCCGGCATTCGAACTTGCTCGTATAAGGAATCCTTGTTCAAAGGCAGATCATCCTCAACTTCTACTTGAGCAGCCATCTCTTCAACTTGCTCCTACAAGCAATTATTTACACAGTATGTTGGATTGACCAAATCCACATTGAATAAAAATATTTTAGAGTGTATACATACCATGATGGACTTTGACTTTGCATCAATTGGGATCCCCTTTTTGTCGAGATGATTTTTCAAGAACATGTGATACTCCCCAGGATGGACACCGTTGTTTTTCTCAATCTGTTCCACAACACATACTATATGGCTAATTTTTAATCAACAGTAAAACCTACAGGTTAAAGCAGTATAAGAGCTACACGATTACCTCCTGCATTTCATGTTTTGCAAAGCTGCATGCTCCAGATGTGTGGCGCATAACCTGGTTAGACCTTTTTTTTTGTTTCGTTCGCTTATGATCTAACCGGAGAAGTAGAAAAATAATTAGCTTGAGATAAACTTACTTGATCCTAATGTATGTGATAAATAACAAGATTTGATTAGAGGTAGATTTAAGACCTTGAATTCATCAGAACTGAACCAATTCACTAAATATACCCAGTCTTCTTTTACCACATATGGAGGACAATGTTGGAGACGCTATTCATTTGTAGGATACCTATCGTAGTGGAAACGCTTCAAATTTGCACGGTAGTTTCTGTACTTGTCTCTTAGAACCATGACAATTAGCTTTTTCAGGTTATCATCATCAGGCAACACGAACTTTTCCTAAACATATACAAACCCTATTCAATCGCCAACCATTCTGTTGCAGTAAAAAAGGTGATCAATGAAAGAGTGTACGCTTATATACTTACCGATACCACCTCAAGCATCTTAGCTTCATAGTCTATTGGTTCCTTGGGAATATTAGCCTAATCTTTCACTTGCAAAGGTGCATTTGTCCGTTTACGGACAATACACAAGCATGCATCTTGAAGTTCTCCTTCTTCGATGCATCATATGTCTCAACACCATTCTCCCACAGATTGTACAATTCATCTATTAATGGTTGTAAGTAAACATCAATATCATTGGTCGGAGCTTTTGGTCCGGGAATCAAAAGAGAAAGCAAGTAGTTTGTATCTTTCAAACAACACACATCTGGTGGGACATTATAAGGGATGACGACAACAGGCACATACTGTACGAATGACTTTTGTCACTGAAAGGATCGAATCCATCTGTTGCTAGATCCAATCTGACATTCTGTGCTTCTGCACCAAAACGTGGGTGAATCTCATCAAGTTTTTTCCACGAAGAACTATCAGTTGGATGCCTAAGGACACCATCGTTGGTGCGACCTTCCTTATGCCAGCTCATTGTTGATGCAGTCTTAGGGGACATAAACAAACGTTGAAGTCGAGTTGTTAGTGGGAAGTAGCGTAACACTTTCACAGGCACTTTATGGGTCTTTCTACCAGGGTTTAGTGAAGCATCATTCCCACTAACATGTTGTGTTTGTTCTTTCCACCTGGACTGTCCACATTTAGGGCACATATCAGCACATTGGTACTCCTTTCGAAATAAGATGCAATCGTTCCTACAAGCATGAATCTTTTGGTAGTCTAACCCCAAATACACTATAAATTTTTTGGCTTCATAATAAGAGTGAGGCACGGTATTGTCTTTTGGGAGTACCTTGTGCAACAGTTGAAGCAACTTATCTGCAAATTGTTCGATACCTTGAAAAGTGCCTTTAAGTGAAGCAATTCAACAGTAAAAGACATTTTCGAATACGACGAACAACCTGGATATAACCTCTGTTCACAATCTTCTAACCTTTTGTAGAACGTCTTTGCATCTTCATTTGGTTCCTCAGTAGTTTCCATATTACCACCCCTAAACACGTCGTTCACCATGTTGAACATTTCATCCCTGCTACTACTGTGTCGTCGATTGGTTACTACACGTTCGTACTCTTCCCCATAATCGACCCATGTAGTGTATGTTTGGAGTATCCCATACCTCTCTAAATGCGTCTTCACATTGCTTCTTGACATTAACAAACAACCCTTGCAGCTCTGGCATGGACAGTATATTATTCCTCCCGAAGACGAATTAGTAAAGGCAAAGTTCAAAAATGATTCAACACCATCCTTATATTCACTGCTTTGTCGGGGGTTCTTCATCCAACTCTTGTCCATTGCTAGCTATGTAAGAAGAAACAGATAAATAGTGTTATTTTAGTTTATACGTGTATATCAAACTACTCTCACGGCAATAAAGAAAGAACAGCAATGCAGAGTCATGTAAATGCATGTTTAACTTGTTTTACAACAACATAATAACCTCATTGTAACGGTGATTGTACAATTACAGCTAACCAGACCAAACAACACAATGTGAAGAACTCAATTACAGATCTGCACTGTAGCATGTTGCAGCAAATCCATACACATAAACACTACATGATACACTTCAAGCGGGCAATATGTTTAATCAGCTGCAGAAATGAACGACCCAGACCCTGTTTTGGTTCGAAGGGGGAACTTACATTCCAGTCAAGACGCAGATTGAAGACGCAGCAGATGCCCAAGCGTGTGAACTCCTTATATCACTGGTATATGAAGACGCAGCAGATTGACAAAGACACAGCAGATCTAGGAGCTGGTATATGATCCTTGATATCACTTGTCACTCAACAGAAAGGAGCTACCTTCAATCGGAGAATGGGTGGAATGAAATGGTGTTTCTTCAGCTCAATTAATGTGTATGTTACTTGCAAGGGCGTCCCTTATTTAATGTCTCTGTTACTCTGCCCGTCATTCATGTTTTAGTGACAACAAAACACCATAGCAACACCTTAGTTCCGTTGTTGTTTCAGTACAAGAGCGACAACAAATTCCATTGTTGAATACTTATATTGTCTTCAGACAAAATGATCGCAACTAATGAACTCTTTTAACATCAAAGGTTTACTGTTGTGACACTTTCATCCATGTTAACAGTTTAGCGACGGCAAATACTCACACTAAATGTAACCTATAGTGATGGAAAATACATTGTGCCTAATACAAAATAATAACAACCAAAATAACTTCCGACATAATAGACATATTTTTAACAACAAATGTTAGCATCAACAAGAAAGAACCGTTGTTGTTGCAACAGATTCTTGTAGTGAAACCCCGAAGTCTGGTTTCCTCCATTGCATCGGCTCCCTTGGATCCCTTTGTTGGTTGCCCTCCGCCCTAATGCTGGCCAAGGATGATGGTGTCTCTGTCATCTCTTTCATTGCTTTGATGGCCTCCCCCACTATTACATCAACATATGGTGTTTTGTTGTCAAACACCATCTTGCACCGAGCTTTCCATATCATCCAACACGTTACCATGGCGACCTCCCACGCGTTCCCGCTGCTCAGCCTGTTGCTGGATTAGTTCGGTCGGCTGCTGAAGGGATCCAGCGTCCCTTTGAAGATCCAGTCGATCAGCAGCAGTTTCCCCGCAGCCGTGATGGGCCTCCTTAGCATTCCCGACCATACATGGCTGGTCCACGAACATCCCACGATCATATGTTCCAGCGTCTCTACTTCTTCACATGCCGGGAAAACCGGGGATATCGGTACCCCTCGTATCCCCAGGTTCCCTCTCACTGGAAGGGTATTCGTGTTGAGCTTACACATAAACGTTTTAATCTTTGGTCATAACTTAGATTTCCAGATTTGTGTCCACCGTAGTTGGCCACTGGTATCTTCATCTGTTGGCCTTCCTCTCTCCCGCAGCCGATGGTAGACCGACTTAACAGTCGTCCTCCCGTACTTCGTGTAGGGCCACCGTAGGACGTCCCTCTGCAAGTCATGATGAATCGTCACCTGCAGGACCTCCTTGGCGTTTGCATCTCCTACTACAAGACGAACCAGGTGCTTATTCCAGCATCTAGTCCCGTGGTCAATCCAGTTTCCCACCAGCATGTCATCGGAGCTGACAGAGCTGGCTACCTACGTTGCTGCCTGGTGCAGTCGGAAGTCATTCCTGGTCGTGACCCATCTGTCTCCATATGGTCGGACTGATCGCCCATCCGCCAAACACCAAACAACTTCCTCCTTGATGATGTCCCGCCCGGCTAGAAGGCTCGACCATCCCCACGATGCTCGACTCCCCTTCTTTGCCTGCATGAAAGTCGTGGTAGGGAAATAGATACCTTTGAGCACCTGTACTCATAAGGCGTTCGACTCATCCAAAACCCGAGCCGCCATATTCGCAAGTAGTGCCAAGTTGAAGTGCTGCAATTCCCTAAAGCCGAAGCCTCCGTCCCTTTTTGAATATGTCATCATTTCCCACCTCTTCCAATGGATCTTCCTATCCCTGTTATTTGCACCCCACCAAAAACGTGTTATCATCGCATTTATCTCGGCACACCACGTGGTTGGTAGTTTGAAGACACTCATAGCATAGGTTGGGATGGAAGTAATTACCGACTTGATCATCACTTCCTTCCCTCCGTTGGTTAGAAGTTTGATCATCCACCCATTAATTTTGGTTTGTACTCTTTCCTTAACATAGTTCATCGCATCCTTCCTCGATCTTCCTCATATTGTAGGTAGGCCTAGATAGTGTCCCGGGTCCTCCTCACATCTCACCCCCAAGATCATCGCGACCTCCCTTATTTGTCTCTCATCTGTCGCCGCATTGAAAAACAAGCTTGATTTGTTCAAATTTAATGCGTGTCCCGATGCTTGACAGTATTGGGACAAACAATAAATTTGAACAAATCAAGCTTGTTTTTCGATGCGGCGATAGATGAGAGACAAATAAGGGAGGTCGCGACGATCTCCCTTATTTGTCTCTCATCTGTTGCCGCATTGAAAAACAAGCTTACGCTCCAGATTGTGACTCAATGTAAAACTTAATAGTCTGGTTCTGATCGATTGTGTCGAGTTATCGTAACTTTACGCTCCAGATTGTCCAAGCTAAGTCTGAGCATTAAGGAATCGAACAAATTGTCTCACGCCGCTTAGCTCAGATTTCATAAATCAGTACCTAAATAATAATTATAAAAAAAAAATGGTTTCTCACAGTGACAGTGTTAAAAGCATAGTTATCAGAATCGGACCAGACCGGCGGTCCGACCGGGAACCGGACCCCTGTCCGATTTGGTTCAGTTAAAAGACCGTTTTACAAATGAACAGTGTTTGAACCGGGTTGAAGCGGGCGGTTTTTAGAAAACCAACCGGCTTTTTAAAAACCGATCGGTTTCCAGTTCACTTTTTAGCTGATTTTTTTTGGGTTTTCGGTTTTTTTGGCCGGTTTTGTTTTTTCTGGGTTTCCGGGTTTTGGTTCTGCACAAACCAATCGTCTTAACCCAATTGGTTAAACTGGTTCACTACTAATGTGTGTTTGATATTGAAACTATGTAGTTTGTGTGTGTGTGAAACTATGTAGTTTGAGGTAATTATGTTTGTATTTGAGACTATGTATGTATTTTAAGTTTTCAATTTTTTTCACCTTGTGAACAGTGAACCGCACACTGAACCGGGTTGAACCGGCCGAACCGTGAATCGATCCCCTCGCCGATTCGATGGCCGGTCCGGTTCTGATAACTATGGTTAAAAGTGAAGTTTCCATCTTGAGTTTTCAAATACTGTACGTGGGGTTTACAGCAAATTAGAATACTTAGAAAGCGGTCTACTCAATTAATTTTAAGATGAATGAAACTTAATTATAAATATAGTTGTTCTTTCTTCCTTCCCATTTGGTGAACTAGATTCAACCTTATATAAAAATTTAACATGGTATCAAAATTCGGTTCTAATCCGGTGTCTCTATTTAGTCACACACCCCACAATTTGTGTCTTGGCCAAAAACGCCTCAGGATTAATCAAAGCGAACTGTTTTTTACCTTTTTTTTTTTACGACAAAATCTGTTATTTAAAAGTGGTTAATCTCTATTCACTCATGAAACTTAACTCAGTTTAGAATTTAACATTGGGGCAAATTAAACTTTCTGTCAAAACTCAAAGAAAAATTGAAGGTAGAGGTGTTTGAAAAAAATTGCATAAACGGCACTTTATACTTTTTATGAGCATATGTAGAAATTTGAAAGGGCAATTATTCGGTCACTAACCCTAACAATAAAAACCTAATTAGTCTATAGTGTCAAGAAAAAATTATATACTGAACATTTATCTTTTACAAGTGTATATATATATTCATTTTTGTTAATTAATGAATTCATTTTAATTAGTAGTTAATCACACATACATTTTTGTGTTTTAATTAATTAAATCATAGCTAGAGAACCAGAATTTGTGGTGTATATCATTTATAATGTATATAGACGACCTTTCCGTCTTCTGGAACGTCATATGATATATGATATTAGGGTTTAGGGTTAGGACTCACAATAATATAGGTATGGTGCGGTTATACCAAATATTAATTTTCATCATAATTTTTAACTGCATACCATAATCATAAGTAGTAGAATTGCTAATATCATAATTGTTGTCATAACTGCGGTTATTAACAACAGTTTTATATGTATACTCATATTCGAAGTATCATATTTTATTATAGAGTTTTAAATAAAATTTTGGACTATTTTTATCATAAAATACTACTTAACTATTGAAATACACTAATTTCAATACAGTTAAAATTAATTCAAGTTTGACATACACATTAAAATTTATTTACGTAAAAAATGTCTTACATATATATATATATATACACACACGGTTATAGTTATAATCACAATTATAAATTAAATATTATAATTATTATGAGCAAAAAATTATTATCATAATTGCACTTTATCATAATATTATAATTCATCCTATTAAAAAGATGATACAGTTTTTATATTTTCACTCAATTTTGCCGACCCTAGTTAGGATCTGTTTTAAGTTTTTAACCCTCCTTTACCATGGTAGGGAGGAATATATAATGCGATAGATGATCCTAAGCCAGCACTAATAACCGAATTTTTGAAAAAATATGTATTGTAAATATTTTTTTGAAAGTAAGTATATATGAAAAATATTTCGAAATCTAGGTATACGCGCTATCGTGGGTAGCGTGTTTTTTCAATAGGCGCTACCAAAATCTCTTTTTGTTTTTTATATTTTGATGTTTCGATGTTTAATTAAAAATAAAATTATGTATCTATTAAAAAAATTTGAAAAATTATAGTAAATAGATATTTTAATTGTGATTCAAATGATGCAAAAAATATTAAATTTGAATTTACGGATTGACTGTACGCACTGGCGTAAGTTAATATATGAAAATTTGACTTAAAAGATTATAACTCAGACCATGTAAGTCCAAACTCACCACGATTAACGTCATTTATGTCATAATTCAATTATCTACCTAGGGTAATTTTTTTTATTAGAAATACAGTAGTTGTTTAACCTAACATCGTTTGTTTTATAATTTGACCGAGATAATTAAATGCATTAGGTGAGATATTTAATTATGTACTTACTCAAAAAAATTCAAAACATTACCGTGCGTATATAATTTAATTACGAATTAAATGTCGCTAACTATGCGTTAATTTTTTACTTTTACACTGACTGTATAATACGATACGTAAAAAATTCTACATACAATACAAAACAATCTAACTAGTGATTTAAACAGTGCATTTACGGTACATAATTTTATTTTTAGTTAAATATCGAAATATTAAAATATTTAAAAAAAGAGAGAGATTTAGAAATTGGAATAGGTGTTACTTTGAGTAGCGTCTATTCCAAAGGGGTTACTTTGTGTAGCGCCTATTGAAAAAAACGCGTTACTCACATTAGCGTGTATACCCAAATTTTGAAATATTTTTTCTATATTCTTATTTAAAAAAAATATACAATGCCTACTTTCTCAAAATCACAAAAATCACAAAACCATACTCTAAAAGGTTCCGTACAATCTTCTGTTGATTTCTATTCTTAATTCACGGGAATGGCCAACCGACATTCTCCACCATTTGTTTGTTTTAATATAAGCCTCTCAAATATGCTTCCATTGACCTCTTTTCCCTCTTTATTTGGTTGAGTGATAGATTAATGAGTTTAGGGCAACAAAAACAAATAATGATAATGAGTTTTAGTTTTTTTTTTTTTTTTGGCCAACTAGTTTTAGTTCAAACATTTGCTTTTTCATCTCTTATCATGAGATTTTAAATTAATAAAATTTAGTGCGCGTGATCATTGTCTAAAATATTACAAAAGATAAAATGCACTTACAAATTTCTATATTTGACAATATCAAGATTTATTTATATATATATATATGTATAGAAAATAGTTCGAGATATAAAGTTTATTCTCTTTGTGGCAATTCATACGGTGAATCCGGTATAGAAGATAAGACTCCATTGTCTAAATCATATAAATAATTTGGAAGAATAATGAGTCACATAAATAATTATATCCAGTACTGAAAAATGGTGAGATAACGTTTCAACGGGACGGCTCAAATACGATTGAGTCATTAATAATTTATTTATCTGATTATTCAATATTGATAAGTCGTCATTTTATTTATTTAAAATAAAAAATAATTTTTCGCGGCTAAAATTTCAGAACCGTAAAATAAATAAATAAGAAAATTTGACGTCATTTTTCGGGTACCGTCCTTTTTTTTAAGAATTATTTTTTTCTTTCGCTATTTTTCACATCTCAATAACTATTCAACCATTAAAAAAATATATTATTTTTCGCGACACAAATGTCAGAGCCGCGAAATTAAAAATAAATTGACGACTCCTTTCTTTGAGCCGTCTTTTTTTTTTAAAGAATTATATTTTTTTTTCCTTTTGCTATTTTTCACGGCACAATCACTATTCAGTCGTTAAAGAAAATATCAAAATTTCAAAACTTTTGATTTCCCGTTCTCTTTCCCTCTTATCTCGACTAAATCACTTTTCAAACTAGAAGAACTCAAGACCAGAAGAATTCCTCCTCCAACTCTGAACTTATCGTACGGAAAGAAGTGCTCATGATCGTCTCTGAGAAGAACTCCTCCGACTCCATACTAGAATAGTATTCGTGATCTCCAGACCAGAACAGTCTTCAAAGAAAAGCTCGACCTCTGAAGAAAAGCTTTTTCCCGTAGCTCGATCTATTCACTCTTCTTCCCGCAACTCCTTCTCCCACATCTTCCTCTGAAGAAAATCTCGAAGACGGTGGAAGAAGACTCTTCTGAAGAAAAGCTGGAAGAAAAGCTCGACCTCCCGCTCCTTTCTGTGCAGCTCCTTCTCCCGCAGCTTCACTCGTCACTCTGCTTCCCACACCTTTGAAGCTTCACCGCTGCACCTTTGAAGCTTCACAGAGGTGGCTGACAGAGGTAGCCCTTCTTCATTGGAGTTAGAGCTCGGTGGACTCGCTGGAGCTAGGGACGGGGCTGAAGAACCTCCGACGATCGGTCGTGAAAAAGAGTCGACTGGGACTCGGTTGAGACTGGGACTCCGGCTTGGGCTAGGGCAGAAGGAGGTCGGAAATGGAGCACCGACGACCAGTCGGAGGTTGCACGACCAATGTAGAAATTTTTAAAAAAATTACATATTTTTGGCGGTTCATTTTATAATGAGACGTCAAAAATAAGAAATAAAACAAATTCACCGCTCATTTATTTGAGCCGTTAATTTTCACGGTTCTACCAAATTCGAATCGTGATAATTTACCTGACACTTCATATAACGACTCAAGTTATGTTGAGTCGTAATTATTTAACGGCTCAATTAATGAACCGTTAAAAATATTTTTTTTTAGCTGTTATTTGTCAACTCTCCTGTAGTGATCTAAAAGAAACCCTTACTGTATAAATTTTGATCAATTTAGTACCTAGGTTGTTATATAAGTATATACGACTCAATTAATAAGCTGTTAAAAAAAAATTACACATGTTATTTATCGACTCTCCCGTAATGATCTAAAAAAAACTCTTCCTGTATAACTTTTGATCAACTTAGTACCTAGTTGCTATATACTTATATAGAACCTTCAGAAATTTATTAGTGTTGTTAGAATATTCATTTCATCTTTAATGATGAAGTTGACTAAAGAAAAATCTTTAATGATGGTTCTTTAAAGAATAATCTGCGGTGGAAGACAAATAAAAGTCTTTTTTTTCCCCATTTAAAAAAATTTCTTCAAATTTAGTGGCACTTGTATACCACTAATAATTAATTTTATCATTAAAAAGGCACATTCCAAAATGATATAGAGACACCATTTCTGTATACCATTTTAGTCTCTATTTAAACATTTGTGTTGATGCATGTTTTTATATTAACTATAAGGAGAAATACAAAACTGCAATATCACTCAATAAGCTGCACAGTCACTTTGTAAGAAGACAAAGAAAATGCATCCTCTAATATAAAAGATTTTTTTTATAAAGATCAGGAAAAATATTAAGAAACAAAAAAACTAAATTTAGCCAATTGTCATAATAAGCATTTAATATCGTTTTTAATAAAAATTTCATAACAAAAAAAAGCCTAAAATTTGTACCCGATTTGTTTTTTAGTAATATCTCTTTAAAAAATTTGTTTGGATTTTCTCATAATTTAAGTCATTGTTTTTGCTAAATATCTAAAAAATGATTTAAGAGATGATGTAACTTTTACGTGTTACAAAAATAAGGATGCAAATTTTCAAAATAATGTTACAGTGCAAATTCGACTTCATCTATGCCGTTTTCCCCCTATTAATATATATAATTTTAGAAATGTAATTAATGAATCATTTTATGCGCATTAATCGTGTATGTGTGCCTCGAACTCTTTTTATTGCACGCTTAATCGTTGATGTGACTGCCATCTAAATTAGATGGCAGTCACATCAACGATTAAGCAAAAATAATGATTAGCAAATCATTATAATAATAATGATTTTTTTTTTTTTTGGCCAAATAATAATAATGATTAGATGATCTAATCATTATTATTATTTTAGCAAAAAAAATACTTTAATTTATTATTGTTACACATTACTATGTATTCCATAAGAAGGATAGGCATTTCCATTTCTAACACTATGGTATGGGCATGAACCGGTTTGAGACCAAATCGGTTCAGAATTGTACCTTATTTATAATGTTGTAAAGGTACGGTTCGACCCCTTCGTCCGAATTACTCTATATTTTCGCTAATTTATTGTACCTTCTATGAACTAGTTCGGTCCAACCTTTTTATACAAAAGCAATTACAAAAAACCACGCTAATTGCCAGACAGCCGTGAATTGTCAGACAAGGAAGACGAACCCAAAGCTAATTGCCAGACATCTGTGAAGCCGACCACAAACCTAGTTACAAACGTCGCCATGTAATGAATGAAATTCCCCAACTGCAAATGAATATGTGCTGAAGAATCTAAATATGGAACTTTACCGGAATGGAAGTGGTTGAGCTCCTACCTTCTCAATGATTGCATCCTAGACCATGACGACATCTATGGCGAAGACCACGTCGGAGGTACGGACCTCAGTGTTGAAATACTGAATGTCCTGATTTAGAGTTGAACCGGTTTACAAAAGGTATCGTTCGGTTCAACCAACTCAAATTGTTTTTGCCCAGACCTACCTAATACCGAAAAATAATTTTTTTCGTTAGTAATATTAAAATAATATAAATCATATCAAGTCAACTAATGAACGAGAAAGATAATGCAGTTTAGAACGATGTGTGGTATCCGGCAAGGCCAACCTTTACCACCATATTTATTTGAATGTTTTTCTGAAATATACCTCAAAATAAAAGTAAATACCGAAATATATTCAATCTTGAAAACAATACCAAAGTGTGGGTATAAAAAATATCTCATTCGTAGGTGGGTATAAAAAATACAACCCGTGAATACCATTCGCAGGTGTAAATTCGTTTTTCGCGGGTATAATATTTGCTCCAACCGCGAATCTCATTCGCGTCTGAAAAGAAAATCCTGCAAAATCACTTTCTCGCTCTCAATCAATTTCACATGCAGAAGTTATACAAAGGTTGAATTGTTCTACCCGCGATTGGTATTCGTGGGCAAGACTTACACCCGCAAATGACATTCATGGATGATGTTTTTAGAACAAACGCGACTAGCTTTCGCGGGTATACTTTTTCAGTATACCCACCAATGAATAGCATTTGCAGGTATGTTTTTTAGTATACCCACCCGCGAATCACATTTGGAGGTAAGTATACTTTGATATTTTTTAAAACTGAGGATATTTCAGTATTTGCTTTTATTTTGATGTATATTTCGGGAAAAAAAAAACACTATTTATTTACTATAATTGGTGAGTCTTATTCGATAGACTAATCGAGTATACTATTAAGATCATGATTGAAAAAATTAATTTGTTTAATTTATTGCAATTGGATTGAAAAAATTAATTTGTTTATAGGTCAAAATTAATGGTATTGATTTATTAATCTTTTTCGATTTTGGTCGTAGACTAATGAAGACCACCCCTGACCATTAAATATCTTTTATCATTATATATGTCATATTTTTTAGGGATCCATTAATCATTCAATGGAATCCATTCTTGCCTATTCTCCTTATAATAAAAGCCAGAATATGGTTCTTAATTCTTATAAGTGATTAATAATCAAATTGCTACCCTAAACTTTACTTTTTAAAATATTGTAACCTAAATTTTTACACTTATGGCAAATTGTTATCTTAATTAAGTTTTTTGTTAAATATGAACGGAAAATAACATTGCAACACATAATTGGTCCCTGATTTAAAATATCAAATGGTTTTTTAAAAATGCCAAAAAATCTGATTTGTTTTTATTAAAAATCTGGAAAATTAAAAGGAAAACTATGAGTTTTTAATATAATATTATTATCAAGAATATTAAATAAAAAAATAATACTAAATAATTAGTTTTTTTTGTTTAATATTTCCAATAAAAATATTATATTAAAAAGTATTATTTACTTTATTAATTATTTTTTTAAGAAAAGTCATATTTTTTTTCAAAATCATTTAGTTTTCTAAATTATGAACCAATCATGTGTTGTCACGTCATTTTCTGTCCATATTTAACCGAAAACTTAAATGAGGTAGCAATTTGCCCCTACTCCGAAAGTATAGGTAACAAAATTTGAAAAACTAAATATTAAGTAACAATTTGTAAAGTGCACAAAGTTGGGGTAGAGATTTGGTTATTAAACCTAATTTTTAGGAAGAATTTTGTAGACAAATTGATTTATAATTAAAAGCTTCATAATTTGTTATTATATTGTTTGGAGATAGATTTTTTTTAGTAACATGCTAATCATAGTTAATAAAATTATAATTTTTTAAGTTATAATTTTGTTCAACTTTTGATTAATTTCTAAATGAGAAAACATGTGGGCAATTAATGTGAGATTTAATTTTTATCTTTAAAATAAAAAAATCATCTAAAAAGTTGTTCATACTCATAGCTACAGTCTTTCTATCTCAAATAGTCAGTTAAAAAACTATTTATACTCTATAAGTTGAACTGTTGAAGTAACAAGTTATACTCTATTACATATTTGTAAAAATGTGTATAAGCGTTACACCTAGTAGTGTTTTATTTTTTGCGGTAGTAGGGATAGCGTTTATAAAAAAACGCTAACCCTACTAGCGCAAAAAATAAAAACGTTGCTATAAGTAGCGTTATTTATAGTTGCGTTACCCCCAGTAGCGAAATTAGACAATAATTTACGCTGCCCACCAATTATTTATATATTTATGTAGAAGTGATCAATTATATGCGAATATCGGCCTTCAAATAGAGAACTTTTGTTTGCCCAAACTCATTTGCACAATATTTCATTTGTTGAATCGTTCGACTAGTTCACAACCAACTGTCCGATTGTCCAGGTATGTATTATATGTTTTTGTGTTTTTTGATTACAATGTTTTGAAAATTGTTATTTGTATTCTTTAATTACAATGATTTGAAAATTGTAAACAATTATATTACATAAATACTATCTTAACTAAAAGTTAAGCAAATATGATATGAATTTTTATAATATTAATTATTTAGGATCAAACATGACAGAGATTGGTATCATTTGCTTGTATGCCAGTGAAATATTATCTCAGAATGGTAGTAAAATTTGAGCTGAATTAGAAATATTTTTTTTAAATGACAAAATTGACTCTAAAATATTTTGGACTTATTTGTAACACTTGGTAAAGTTCCAAAATAACCCAAAAATTATTTTGGACTTATTTGTATTTCGGACCGACCCTCGAACCAGTCAGGGGGCCATTTCACGGTTCGGTCAGACCCGGTTCGACATGCGATTCACTGTTTTTTTTTTTGGCCATCCAAGAATTAAACTTGGTTAAATCGAGAATCGATCTCGTGACCTCTTGCTTCTAAGCAAGAGGTGATACCGTTGAACCAAGTGTCCGTTGGTATGCGATTCACTGTTCACAAGCAAAAAAAAAACAACTGAAAATTTAAGTATAAACCACATAGTTTCAAACACACACATAATTACATCAAACTACATAGTCGCAAACACACAAACTACATAGTCTCAATCATACACATTACTCTCAAACACAACATCATTACCTCAAACTTTGAACGAAGACTCTCTCCTCCGCATCAAACTTTTAACGCGGTTGCTCGTCTTCTGCTTCCACTTGTTACGTTTACAAATCAAATTGGCTTTTGGTTCTTTAGCTTAAGGTATGATCCAGATTCGATGGTGTTTAATTGTTGAAGACTCTCCAGAGTGTGATCTTTCCTTACCACTGTGCTTAATATTTTTTCTTCTGTCATGGAGCTCATGTATAGTTTGGGTATCCGGTTTGGCGCCTATGTGAGCGGCTTGATTTTCGGAATTATGTGCCCTTTTGGTAATGAAGGAATGAAAAGTGAGTAGTTAGTTTCCTTGAAATTGGTTGCTAAGTCTCTAGTTTGACGTTCTTTTTGTCCTTGAAAGTAATACTTTTACAACAGCATTTTAGTTTATTCACATGAACGGTAAATCACCAAAATCGAACCAATACCATGTTTGCAAACTTATTGTCATTCAAAAATTAATTTTTCTCAATAGTCTCAAAATAAAACACAATAGGTCTAATCTTTAAACATAACTACAAAACCGAAAAAGTTGCTCGGTTGAACCGAAGAAGTCGGTTTAAACTGAAGAGAACCACCAAAAAAATTAAACCACCAAAAAAAACTAGAAACGAAAATCGTCCGGTTCTAAAAAACCGAGTGATTTTTCAAAAACTGGTCGGTCCAACCCAGTTCAAACACTGTTCATATGCATTTCAGTCTTTTAGTTGAACCAAACCGGTCAGAGGTCTGGTTCCCGGTCAGACCACCGATCTGGTTCGTATAACACTCTTTGTAACACTTTGAGAAGTCGTGGAATTCCCAGAAACGTTTAGGAATCAAAAATGTAATTTTCAAAAAATTATAACTGAACTGAAAATTGTTTTTTTTAAAAAAAATACAGAATTGACCCAAAACTATTATGGACTTATTTGTAACACTTATTAAAGTTCCAAAATAACCGAAAAATTATTCTAGACTTATTTGTATCATTTTGAGAATTGATGGGATGTCCAGAAAAGTTCAGAGAACAAAATGTAATTTTTAAAAAATTCGAGTTGAATCAAAAAAATATTTCAAAAATTGCACAAATTACCCAAAACGTTTCTCGTTTGTTTTTTAACACTCGGTGAAGTCCTAGAATGACCCGAGAGTCCAAGGACCGAGTTATAACCTTCATCAAAGTTCAAGAATGACCTAAGTCAGTTTTGAAAATATATCTTTAGACCGAAATAAACCCCCATAACTTTCACAAATTCCTAAAATGACCCCAAAGTTATACCGAACTTAAAACCGAGTACGATTCTTATTTGAAATATAACTATTAACACATAACATCGATAAGATAAATTGCATTCACATCAAGAAATATAAATACAATATTGAATACGAGAGAGATACACCTAAGTTCTTTAAAGTTTATATACCGTACGAGGAACTCAGACCGATAATCACCTTTTTTCCACTAATTTTCTCTCTATTACCTCACTTTGAATATTTTTCTCTCTTCTCCCTTTATTATCTTATCATTTTTTTCATTCTTTTCCTTCAATTGTCGTAGCTTACGTCAATCCTTGTCCTCCTTCTCTTTGTCGAAGCTTGCTTCCTCTTATAGGATTTTTTTAATGTTATTTTTTGTGGAAGTGGATGATAAAGCATGGACAATGCATAGTGGATGACATGGTGGACAATGATTAATGTTGACAAAAGGTGGCATGGTGACCATGTGGGTGGTCAAGTGGATGGCATGATGGGCAATGATCAATGGTGACAAAGGGTGACATGGTGATGGATTTGTGACCGAGAGTTTTAGGGGTTTAGGTATGTAAAGGTTTAGAGTTTAGGGTTTAGGGTTTGGGGTTTATGGTTTGGGGTTTATGGTTTATGGTTTGAGGTTTAGAGTTTGGGGTTTAAGGTTTGGGCTTTAGGGTTTAGGGTTTGGGGTTTAGGGTTTAGAGTTAAATGTTTAGGGTTTAGGGTTTGGGCTTTAGGGTTTAGAGTTTGGGGTTAAAGGTTTAGAGTTTAGAATTTGAGGTTTATTTTGTTTTCTTTTTTTCTTTTTTCTTCGTCTCGATTTTTCTCGTCTCGAATCCTCGCGTACGTTATTTTGACCCCCAGCCAAAATCAGGTATTCACAGTTGTCCCTCTTTGAACTCCTGCTCATGGCAGGGATCTCATGAGTGTTTGTTCAAAAACAAACAACTGATTTTGGCTCATCTCGATTCATTATTTACATAGTAGATAAACAATATCGTTCTACTTTTGGAAATTGGACATCAACAAGTCCCGATTATTGACGACGATTTGTAGAGAGTGGGCGCTTAAACGCTCCTCAACTTGTGACTCCCAGAAGCTGGACATATACATGTCCTGGTTGTCGAGAATTTTTTTTTTGCCATCAACGAGTTGGAGGTTGCGGATTTTGTTTTTTGCCAGAAGCATCGTTGAGGATAACTGGAAGGGTTGAGGACCTCAAGGCCCTGTTCGTTAGCTTGTGACTTCCATAAGTTGGATAACTACAGGTCCTGGTTGTCGAGGATGACTTGCGGAGTCTGAATACCTAAAGGCTCCGCTCATTGGCTTGTTACTCGTTGTGGATGATTTGCGAAGTCTTGTGACTCCCAGATGTTGGATAACTACAGGTTCTGGCCGTCGAGGATAACTTGCGGGAGTTGAGCACCTCAATGCCATGTTCGTTGGCTTGTGACTCGTTGGGGATGACTTGTGAAGGCTTGTGACTCCCAAAAACTGGATAACTACAAGTCCTGGTGGTACAGGATGACTTGCAGGAGGCTTGTGGAGTACCTGGGGGTTGAGTACCTGAAGACCCTGTTCATCGAATTGTGACTCGTTCGGGATGACTTGCGGAGGCTTGTGACTCGCAGAAATTGGATAACTACAGGCCCTGGTCGTCGAGGATGACTTGCTGGGGTTGAAACCTCAATGCCCTATTTGTCGGCTTGTAACTCTTAGAAGCTAGATAATTACAGGTCATGGTCGTTATTGATGTCTTGCGGAGCCTGAACGGATCCGCTCGTTGGCTTATGAGTTGTTGGGGATGACTTGCGGAGGCTTGTGAATCCCAGAAGCTGGATAACGACTGATCCTGGTCGTCGAAGATTACTTGTGGGGGTTGAGCACCTCAAGGCCCCGTTCATCGGTTTGTGACACGTTCGGGATGATTTGTGGAGGCTTGTGACTCTTAGAAACGGGATAACTACATGTCCTGGTCGTCGATGTTGACTTGCTGGGGTTTAGCATCTCAAGGCCCCGCTCGTCGGCTTGTGACTCCCATAAGCTGGATAACTAGAGGTTCTGGTCGTCGGTTTGTAACTTTCAGAAGTTGGACATCTACAAGTCCCGATTGTTGATGATGACTCGCGGAGGTTGAGCACTTAAACTCTCCGTTCGTCGACTTGTGACTCCTACAAACTGGACACCTACAAGCCCTGGTCATCGATTTTCTTTTTGCCATCAACGAGCTGGAGATGGATGGATTTTTTTGGCGAGAAGCATCATTGAGGATGACTTGCGGGGTTGAGCACCTCAAGGCCCCGTTCTTGGCTTGTAACAACCAGAAACTGGACACCTACCGGTCCTGGCTATTAAGGATGACTTGCGGAGGTTGAGCACCTAAAGACTCTACATGTAAGCGTGTAACTCCCAGAAGATGGATATCTACAGGTCCTTGTTGTTGAGGATGCCTTGCGGAGGTTAAGCACCTAAAGACTCCGTTTGTCGACTTGTAATTCACTTTAGAGCTAAAACAAACTCTGTTGAGATGTCCGACTGTTTGTGCAGACTTCTCGGCATGTTTTCTCATTATTTGACTTTGGAGTTCTTCTTAATGGAGTTTCCTAAAGTCTTTCATGGTACATCCACAATGTGTATCCATGCAAATTTTCGGTAGCTCAAATTAATGCCGATCGCAACTTCTTTTTATTACTACTGTGGGAAACACTGTCGTCCACTTTTGCTACGGTATAATTTTGTTTACCGCACCTCTCGGTTCCCTTAATGATTTTGCCTAGGTAACCCTTTTGAGTTTTCAACCTAGTAGCGATTTGATTTCTTTTCTTTTGTCATGATTGTCCTTTTTATAATTTTTAATCATGTCTCTCTTCCCTAAATTTTTCCTAAACCACCCTTTCATATTTTCAATTTAGCGGAAATTTTCTCTCATTTTTTGAGGCTCGCTTTCTGGTTACGAGCTCTTTAATTTATTTATTTTTGCATCCAAATTGATCGGACTGGGGAGTTCTTTGTTGTCCATGTCAGTGATGATCGTGTCTCCTCCATTGAAAATCTCGTTGACGACATAAGACATTCATATTTAGGCATAAACGTGCCCCGAGAGTCTGGATTGACTTGAAGGATTGTTTTTTATCTCTCGATTTTCTATCCTTTTGCTACGATATTTTTTTACCACACCTCTCGGTTCCCTTAATTTTTTTTCTAGGTTGCCCTTTCGGGTTTTCAACCTAACAGGGATTTGATTCCTTTCCTTTTGCCATGATCGCCCTTTCTAGGGATTTTTAATCATGCTCCTCTTCCCTAACTGTTGACTAAACCGCCTTTTCAAGTTTTTGATTTAGCGGGAATTTTCTCTCATTTTTGTAGGCTCGCTTTCTGGTTATGAGGCCTTTAAGGATTTTTTGACTGCGTCCATATTGATTGGAGTGTGGAGTTCTTAGTCGTCCATGTCGGTGACGATTATGACTCCTCTGCTGAAAGTCTCTTTAGCGATGTAAGTCCCTTCAGATTTTAGGCACAAACTTGCCCCGAGGGTTTGGATTGACTCGAATAATTTTTTTCCTGACAATTCGATTTCATGCTTGCAATTCGCTCGGGCGCATCTTCCTGTTAAATGCACGAGTCATGCGTTGCTGGTACAATTGCTTGTGGCACAGCGCGATAAGTTGCATTTTGTCAATGAGATTCAATTGCTTGTATATGCATCTCACCCACTTTGACTCGTCCATATCTGCCTCGATGAGGATCCTGTCTGATAAGAGTTTTACTTCAATTGGCAACATGACTTTGATCCGTTGAACAAGGGAGAATGGGGTTGACCCTGTTGACATCCGTATTGAGGTTCTGTATGTCATGAGTGCCTAAGGCAGCTTGTCGTGCCAGTGCTTTATTTGCTGCTTCCACTGCGCCATTCATTTGTGGGCGATATGGAGATGAATTTTGACGTTTGATCTTAAATTGATCACACAACCCATCAACCGACTTGTTATTCAAATTTCTGGCATTGCCGATGATGATTGATTTCGGCACCCCATGAGTCATGATGATGTTCTGCCTAATGATACTTTCGATGATCTTTGTTGTTATTGACGCCAGGGTGATAGCCTCTACCCACTCGGTGAAGTAATTAATCGCCATCAATATGAATTGTTGACCATTTAAGTGCCTTTGGAGAAATCATGCCGATTACATTGATGCCTCACAATGGGAAAAGCCATGGGATAGAGCTCGTGCGGTGGCGCGTGAATTTGGTCTGCGTACATTTGACATAGTTGACAATGTTGGATGTGTTTTACATAGTCAGACGTCATAGTGGACCAAAAATATCCAAGTCTCAGACGCTCATGCGTGGGCCTTAACAACCTTCGTGAATGTCTTCCATTAGACATTCAGCTTCTTCAGCATTCACGCCTCCCCAAAGGGGATCATCGAATGATCATTTATACAAAGTCGGGTCACTGGGAAAATAATTGAAAATCATCCCTCGCATGACCTTTCAGTCATTTTCTTGTGGCGTTCTCTAGGAACTCTTCGTACTCCAGACATCTTTTATATTAGTGAACCATGGCTAGCTGTATGATTCTTTGATTGTAGAATCTCTTTGATTTTGATCTCCACTGGAAGTTTTTTTTCGGAGAGATTTTACTTGCGAGTGCGAGTGTTGCCAATTTTTTTGTATGCAAGGAAGCAAATAAAAGCACGAGGTGATCGATGACCTGAATCTCTTCTTCGGAGTTTTCGTCGCCATGGCGACTTTTCTGGCGTCGATGTTGTTGTCCATCCATGGGTTTCTCCACCCTTTGGGGAATCCGATCAGTTGGAAGCACTCTGCCTTTCTGTGACAAAGCTTCCCGTAGTGGATACATCTCGTGCCCTTCCGATCGACGCCACCAGCGCGAGCCGCTTTTTTCAACAATGGCGTCTCCCTGCATCGACAACGACTTATCTCCTGCTATCAAGAACTGCGTATTCCACGCGTCAACAATGACGTCTCCCCTGCATGAGTAAAAAATGATGTCTTCCCCGCGCAAACAATGGAGTCTTGATAGTGTCTCCCTGTGTCAACAAAGACGTCTCTTGAGCTCTATTTAAGTCGCCTCTGCTTCAAATCGATCGAACGACAGGGAGTTGTTTTTCTCATCTTCTTTATTCTGTAAAACAACATTCACTCTTCTAGTGGCCGATTTTGGTCTGGTGGCGAGGGTTGGTTTGACTCAGATTGCCACTTCCTCTGAGCGACGTGTAACATAGAATACAAACTCAATTCCGGTGCTGGGAACCTCGGCGTCCCTCCTTCCTGCAGTACATATTAATTGTCTTCGGTTCCTTTCTTGATCGAATAGTTGCATAAGCCGATGTTACCTAAAGTAACGAATTTTCTCGTAGTAAATCATATTTTTCTTGATTATACTCATCGCTCACTGCATTCAGGAAATGATACAATTTGGTCTCTGCTTCATTTGTATTCCAAATTGCAATGTCGTCTAGGCCAACAAATCCTTCTCCGTAATGTATAAAGTAGGATTCGGCAAGGGTGCCCCCATACAAATTTGAATCAAGGTTCCCTTTGTGTTCTTGAGGTGTTGGAGTCGTCGAATGTCGCATGGGTTCCTGGAAACCTAAGTTCAAAATACCATAGTAACAATAAGGAATACACAATTGATCAAGCATGATTCGTTTCGATAAACGTCACCTTTATTGTGGTCGACGCTCATGCCTCGTACAATGTGATATTAGGTCTATCCACCTTGAATGATCCACTTTACGTACCACCAGTTGCTAAAATTCCCAATGCCCCACGGGGTAGGAGTTGTGAAGGGAGACTAGCCCGGGGCTCGAAGTTGCTACGTCCAGTCCAAGCGACATCGGGTTTTGAAGAAGGAGACAATGTCCATCCAAACGGATGAGGATCCGAGGGAAGGAAATGTTTGTCCAACTCCAGTGGAAGGATTGAAGAAGTTTTAGATAGATGGACACAAGAAACCCATCCAGATAGGAGCGACACTCCCTGCGGAGCAGGATGAAGCCCTGACCCTCTTGTTGATTGAGTTTCGGGAACTCTTCGCCTGGAAGCCTAGTGATATGCCATGCATCAGTGAAGAGCTGATCTCCCACGAGCTGAACATATACCCCAACATCAAAATGATCGCTCAGAAGCGACAACACGTGGGGGCAGAAAACGTTATAGCCATCAGGCAGGAGGTCACCAGGCTAGTCGACGCCCACTTCGTCAAAGAGAACAGGTTTCAGACATGGGTCGTGAACCCTGTACTTCTGAAGAAAAATAACAGCAAATGGAGAATGTGTCGACTTTCGTGACCTGAACAAAGCATGTCCCCAAAGACTAGTACACCTTACCTAGAATTCACCAGCTGGTCGACGTCACCTCCGGACATGAACTCCTAAACTTCATGGATGCCTACTCTGGGTACAATCAAATCAAAATGTCCAGGAGTGACGCCTTCCATACGACATTCTATGTGGAGAATGACATTTATCACTACACCGACATGCCTTTTGGATTGATTAATGATGGTGTCACCTATCAATGAATGATCAACAAGCTATTCACAAACATGATAGTCGTCACCATGGAGGCATACATGGATGATATGTTGGTGAAGCCATCAAGGGTGTCAACCAAACAAAATATCTGAGGAAGACTTTCGAAAGGATACAGCTCCAACAGGTGCGCTTGAACCCCGCCAAATGTGTTTTTGGCGTCAAGTCGTGAAATTTTCTAGGGTACATGGTCAATCAAAGGGGAATCAAAGTTAATCTTGAGAAGTTCAACTCCATTGAGGGCATGAAAAGCCTTACTTGTCACAAAGAGGTTCAAACCCTAAATGAAAGGCTGGCGGCGCTCAGTAGTTTTCTTGCAAAGGCTTGCGATAAGTCACTACCCTTCTTTCAAGTCCTGGGGGCAAATAAGAAATTTGAGTGGATGCCGGAATGTAAAGAGGCGTTCCAAGACCTCAAGCAAAAACTAGGCGATAGAAGGGAAGAATTTCTTATAACGAGCAACGCTTTCATTAAAGACCTATATCACAATATACTTTAAGGGAGGCAACGCCAACTCTTTTTGCAATCCTTAAACCTGCGATCATCGCTTTGTATTCAGATTCATTGTTGGTAGTCTTAAACGATAGAAGTAGTGGATATATAAAAGGATCCCCTCCATCCGGGTGAGTTAACACCAATCTTTCCCTCCGAGACTTCGATGCATGAAGATCCACCAGTGTATAATTTCCAAATCGGCGACACTTCAATTTTTGGTGGGGGAGGTTGTTCAGTATTGGATGGCGACAAATATTCTTCTTCATGGGTCAATTCGATTATGAAGTCGGCAAGGGTTTTCCCTTTTATGGTTGTCCTTGGGGCAAATCAGATTCGAAATTTGCTTAACTCGAAGAAAGATAAAGTAGCGACACTTTCATTAAAGAGTAAAAGAGCCATGGAAGAAAATTGTTAACATTGGGAAGAAACACAAGTACTAGAAAAGGTGTCGTCCTAATTCGATTATCCTAAAATATTAAGTCATGCATGGACCAAAATATATCAAATTTTACAATCCCTTAAAGGGAAAAAAGAAATATCTCAAGAAGAAAAGGAAACAAAAGGCTTCAAGATTCATTGTTAGGTGAGCTGCTTGACCCGATGAGCTCTAGCGCCACCCTCTTCTAGCATACCTTGGCGGTTGCAGCCTCGGCCTCCTTCTGCTGGAATTTCAAGAAGGCTTGAAATTCTCTCACCCGATGCACGGGAAAATCAGCCTGGACTCTGCGAATTTAAGTGACCAGGTCACCATACACATTGACAATCTTTGACATCAAGTGTCTCTTAGCAGCCTTGGTGAAGTCATCCGTCTTCTTAAAGGACTCCACTGCTTCGACCTTGGCAGCGTGAATCTTTAGGAGTGTCCCTTCCTTTTCCTTGGATAGGACCACTACTCTCTTATCTGTTTCACGAGCATTTTCCAGATTCTGGTTCGAGATATGCTCACACTCAGCAAGTTGCTGAGCAAATTTGGACGCCTTGTCCATGGCGAACTTTGCCTTCTCAATGATCACATCCTTGAGGCGAGGCCCTTAAGCCAGATCTTCCTTAAGAAGACTTATCTCCTTCTCACGGTCAGCTTTCTCCTTCTCATGGTCATCAACCTTGGCAGCCTTCACCGCATCCCCTCCATTGCGGCGCACTTGTGAGTGAAGCTCACATCAAAGGCGCTGACCTCAATCTCAGTGGCAACGAGCTGTACAAAGTAAATAAAATTTTGCTAAGTATAAAAATCAGAAGATGAAATATCGTAAAGGGTAAAGAAACTTACTGAGGCAACCGAGGTGAAGTACCGCTTAAGATCCCCTTATCCCCTAGAGGCACCATACCACTCAGTAGGTGAAAAGCTAGGTCTATATGGAGGAGGTTGGTGCCCTCTGAAAGCTTGGCACCTTGTAGGCGTCGCCATGGCTCCCAATTCTTCCTACTGTTCTCGGGAACGGGAGGTTCGTACAGGTGCCGCCTAAAGTCAAAACTAGGGCCCTCATAAGGACCCAAAAGGGAGCCTTTCTGAATGGCAGGCGAGGAAGACCTCTTAGGCGGCGCCTGCTATATGGGCGAGGGGTCGATATCTTTGACTGTGGTTTCATCAGCAAAGGTAACTCTGGGTGAGGACCTCTAAATTTCCGACGTCGCCTTCTTGGGACCTGGAGGCCATGGACCATACGAGTAAGTCTTCTTCCATACATACGAGTATCCATCCTCACTAAAGTGGGAGGTCTGTACCGCCTCGTCGCCAAAATATTAGATATGCGACAATAAAGTGTCATCTTTGTAAAGAGAGTAAGGAATATCACGTTTAAACGTCACCACCGCCTCGTTTATTTCCTCGTCCAAGAATATTGGACTAGTGGTCAACGGGTCCAAGGGTTGGGGATTCTCCTTCTTAGAGTGTCGTTTCTACTTATGCTTATTCTTGGCTGGTTCATCTTCATCAACGTGTGGAAGAACACTAGTCGACACCTGGACATAGGGCTCGGCAGGTTCACACATATAATCAAATGGATCACCTACGGAGAAAGATAAAAGATTAAAGAAGTACCCAGTCAACTTCTGGAGAAGAGTCCGACGATTTTATTGTCGCACTAGCAAGTGTTGCCTCCGTTGTATTTTTATATATACGAGAGAAAGCCTTTGGAATGTTCTAGGTATATAAGTTTTAGGGTATTGAGATCTTCTTCGAAATACTCGATAACATAAGGCAAGGGATCTGTACGGGGAGTACGTAAAGATTAGACGGCGCCTCCGTTGAAGAAAAATATTTACTGTTCCAATTGGAGTTAGTGGATTTTAAACCCACTAACCAACAGATGTTTTGGATTCCAGGACCAAGCTTCCCATCTGAGTCGTCGAACGTTCCAACCGTTAGACTCTGGAAAATGGGTTTGAAAGAGGAAAATGCCAAAGACATTGAACTGAAGACGGTAAAAAGACCTAAACAAATATAAAGAATAAATCCAACCCCGGTCAAAGCAGAGGACTTTAAAACCTACCCACATGTGAATGGCGTTGGGAGAAAGCTGTGTCGGGGCGAAATAGATGGTGGCCTTGTCTTTCCTTGGATAACATACACGGTTGTCGCCCATAGACCCAAAAAACGGAAAACGAGGGCACTCAGCCTTGCTCATTTATGGTAATCAAGTTCAATCGGCCACAAACAAAATTCTTTCGGGTAATCAAGTTGAGCTTAGGATTTATGGAAGGAAAGGGAATGTTAAGATTCTTACGTTCAGCGGTGTCGCCTGAAGATGCCATCCTCGTATTATTTAGTTGTCTGACCTTTGGCAAAGTAAGGTTGCAGCGGGCTATGGTGTCGATGCTCGGAAGAGGAGACACATTGATAATGGAGAAATTAGAGAGAACGCAGAGCTCGATCGACCAAAAGTTCTGAAAATGAGTTGGGCAACCCTATATATAGTGGTCCCTTGGAAGAGTAACAGTCGTTACCTCGAAATCCAAAACGCCACGCACTGTGGATCGTTGGATCTCAATGGTCACACGAATCGCTAACGTCATGGGGGCGGATGTGACGTTTTCCCGCTTACAAATTCGAACTTTCCCTCCTTTTAAAGGTTCGAAATCACCGACTCAAATAGGATATCCTCAATCTATGACCTGTAAGATGTAGTATCTAGTCGAGACGAGTCGACGCTCGATAGGAAAATTCACCCAATCAGGGCTGACACTCTTGTTTGTCTCGGGGGGAAGATGATGGGTATTGGAGGAGAGGCGATGGCCTATAAGGTACACATCATCCATACGTGGGTTTTCACCCACCCAAGTAACATGAAGGCGACGACCCATGAGGTGTGCCACCACCACCATCTACGAGGCGTCGACCCGACTAAATGGGCATCGCCCCATGGGTGTTCCTGGCGACGCCTCCACATGTTCAGAGAGGCTATTCCTTCTTTAGGAGTGTCGCCTAGTGTCTCCCTACACCTGAATAGCCGGAGATTGGACATCTCCAGATACCCAGGGATTAGACCCCGTCCCATCTAAATGACATAAAGCAACCACGGTTAAGGGTAAACCACAGTAAAAAGAGGGTGACTTGTTCATTAGGTTAACCACTCCTATAAATATTAGCATTTACTGTCATTTATTACATTCTGAACTTTTACCACACAATTGCTCTCGAAAACCCAGACTGACTTAAGCTTCGGTGGGGAAACTAACGAGACCAAACGGGGCTTTCCTTTGGGTGGGTTAGTGGTGTAGAAGAAGCGACACCATGGTGAGGTGAGATTGTGAAGATCTAACATAGTTGAAAAGTTACTTCCATAGTAACTTCACATCAGTGATCTCACACGAGTTAATACTACACACTGATACCAACAATCGGGAAGATATTCCCCTTCTGATTCATATTCAATTGGAAATTCCATAGCCATGAAAAAAATGTATAATATTATTATCTGACTCATTATAGATGTGACAAATTAAAAGAATAAAGGATAAAATTCACAGTTATGAACGGAATTAGAAATATATTTAAGTTGAGTTCAAAGTTAGAGTAAATGTAAATAATTAAAAATACAAAATTTAGAGAGCCAAATCTAAAGTTTAAGAATGTTAAATTAAAATCAATTACATTTGAACAAGAAAAAATAAAAAATAAAATCAAATACATCTCTGAAGGGTAACACTGCACACTATCAAAAATTTAGAATGACAATTACCTTATTTGGGTTCGTCCAAAGACTCCCAACTCACCGGACATATAGACTAAAAATGATATTCCTACCTTTGACCGTTAATGCAAATAAAAATTATTTTAAATGTAAAAAAAAAAAAAAAAGTGTTGTCCTTATGATGGGGATCCTTAGGACACCATGTAATAAACAAAAAAAAAACAATGACCTTATCAATTGTTTCAAAGGGTTGTTTTCGTTTTCGTTTTTTTTTTACAAAACTGAGTATTAGTACCTAAAAACCTGATAAATGATTATTTTTGTATTCTTTGATCTTGTTATGTGATGTAGTATTTTATACACATACATAGATGTTTATTAGTTATTATTAGACATTGTATCTTGCATAGTTTTCATCTGCAAGTGTTAAATCAATATAGATAGTCACTACGACATATATATATATATATTGAGGGTGAAAACAAAATGAGGGTTTTAGCAAAAATCAGCTCATGCTAAATAGACTTTTCGATTTGACAATTGTGTCTGCATGATGTGGGCGCACACGTGGATCGTCCCAAACCGAAAATTGTTAATCGGATTGATTCGCACCCCCAAACGGGCTATAGAGTTTTTCTATAAGTACGTTGTTACATTATAATAAAGCATAACACAATGTATACAAATAATAAAAAAAAATGATCGGATGAAATTGCTTATTATATATACTTTCCTCTTAATTTATGATTCAAGTCAAATTGGGCCAAAAATTTGGCTCAATTTTTGGCCCAAAGGCCAATAAATGTTCTATTTCTTAGACATTTTGAAACTTCTCAATATTATCCGACACAAAAAACAGATTTACGAATACTTATTTATAATTGAAAATATTCATTTTATCTATCTATATATCTTATCTTGAAGGATGATGCCATTATCGAGAAGACAGGGGTGGTATTCCTTGGGTTAGCACAAGATGACAGGTGTGATGTAGTCAACTACAAAAATGGAAAATAGTTTACACTTAAATCAGTTGTAGATAGAGTGTTTCTCAAGACTTTCAGGCTCAAACTTATCGTCTTTTCTGTTCAAGATCAGGGCGCGAAGGAGTAAGTCATATTGCAGTATGACTTGGAATTTGGAGTTACTCATTTAAATTTATAACAGATTAAAGGAATATTAGATGTAACTCCCAATTTACTAAAAATCAATCATGGCTCTCTCGAGGGATAGTCACCGCACGCGGGCAGTTCGTGGTTTCATCCATTCCGTCACCGATTTGAAGTCTCCGGCACGGTGGGAACTTCAATCGGAGGGTTCAATCGAGCAACAACACCTCACCCGACCAGTGGGTGGAGCCAATCGAAGCTTCCATCCGGTCATTTGCTGGCAACGACAACCGGGCGAAACCCTAGAAACCCAAGGCAGGCGTCCCAACCGTCTTAATACCCTTAGGAGGAGTCTATTGAGGTTCCGAACCTCAACCACCCGCCTGGTGGTGCCAATTGAAGCATCCAACCCCCCTTAAACACCAAAGCCAGATAGCAAGCGAAATCCTAGATTTTGAGTCTCGCCATCCTGACCCCAATCCCGGCGTCGGTTAACAAAATCCAGCCTAGGCATTCGTATCCCCACCTAGTGGTATCCGTTGGAGCTTCAGATTTCCCGACTCTGTCAAGAATTGATCTTCTCTTTGTATCGGTTGCAGGTATCTTAGGTATGGGCAACATTCAGGGGCGCAAGCCACCCACGCGACCACCCCAGAAGTCTGATAGAACACACAGGGACAGCCTTACGCTGAAATTGAAAGGCTCGGTCGAAGAACACACAGGGCTGAGATGTGTGGGAAAGGTACTGTGTGATCGGGTGATCAAACTCGTGGCAGTGCAAGGCGTGCTGAAGAGTGTCTGAAAGAGATATGTTGGGGTCAACATCACTCATATGGGAAACGCCGTGACTATGTTCGAGTTCGACGATCCGCGGGACATGGTAGACGCGATGGACTTCAGTCCATGGGCAATTCAGGGGCATTGCCTCTCGATTAAACGTTGGGAATGAGGTATGCGTATAGAAGATGTTAAATTTCGTAACATTCAATTTTGGATTCAAATTCATGGCCTAGAACTGGATAACTTGAATGAATCGAATGTTGAGCTTATAGGACAAAGCCTTGGTAGGAAGATATAAATTGATAGCCTTAGGGGACCGAAAGGTCTGGACCGCAGCTATATTCGTATTAAATTGTAAATAGATGATAGTAAGCCTCTGGTCCCAGGATTTTGGTACCAAAGATCTAATGGAAATAGGAGCTGGGCCACGGTGAAGTATGAGAGGCTCGTAGAGTTCTGTTTCAGCTGTGGGTGCATCGGGCACAATGACAGGGCGTGTATCACACCTGTTGTTATGGCCGAAGATAATCATGTTCAGCCTTGCTATGGATTATGGACTCAAGCTGAGAGACCACGACGTCGTGAGACAACGTGGTCAGAGGTAGGCAAAGGAAGATGGGGCTCCTCATCGGGGGGAACCCGTCAACAGTGGAGGCCCGAGGCAAAACCCACGGGCTTCGACGAGGAGAGAACCCCACAAAGGGAAGGAAATAACACTAAGGAAGGTAGAGGCTAAGAGTCTGTGGAAAGGATAGAACGGACAGTGATCAATGTCGAAGAACATAGATGCCACCTCGAACAAGTGTGACCCCTGTCCTATCATTGGGTCCATACGAAGATCAAGAGGGTATAACTAGTCTGGTGCGCAGAAAGGAAGACGCCGAGAGGATGCAGGTTGAGGAAAGCAACCTCCTCACCATTCAGGTGGAGTACATGGCTAGCTCACCTGAACCAAAGAGCACTAGTCCGAAACAAACCCCACCAAGGAGATATATCATCCCAATGAAGATAACAAAACTCAACCCCATTCAAAAAGAGTACTATGTGGAGTTCCCGACCGAGCAAACATCACCTGCTCGGGAAGGAAACGTAGCTACTCCGACGGGGTTGAGTCCCCTTGTGAGGAAGATGACCTTAAAATGGAAAGAGACGACAGAAGAAATGATGACCAAAGAGATGGAGGAGGAGAATCTTAAAATGAGGTGCCTCAAGATCGAGAATGAGACACATTCCCCAGATGGGGATAGTCCGATACGGGACCTCACAACCCCGAGTAGTGGGAGGAGGGCAACCAAACTACCAAGAAGAAAAGATACCAGAAAGCTGAAAATTAATCAAGGGGCTCAAGAAGATAGCGATGAAATGGGTTCCGGTGGCTGTCCCTTCATAGCCACGGGTGCCTAATGAATGCTCTGGTGTGGAACTGTCAGGGGTTGAGGTCGGACCTGACAGTTCCCCATCTAACCGACCTCGGGAGGAGGCACCAACCATCAATTATCTTTATGATGGAAACCAAGAATAAGGAGGCCATATGCGAAGTGATAAGGAAAAAGAGCAGAATGGACAATAAATGCTATGTCGAACTGGTGGGTCTATTGGGAGGACTAGCGCTTTGGTGGAGGAAAAAGGTAAAAGTACTAGTGGTGAAGAAGAAGAACCACTATATCGATACCATGATCGACCTTGAAGGGAGGAGTGAGGAAGTTAAGGTCACTTGGGTGTATGGACACCAAATTTGGGAGGAACGAATCAAAATCTGGGAGGAAATCAGCCGCATGAGTAGCACGGTGAAGGGACCATGGATGTGCATCAGGGATTTCAACGACATAAGCTTCTCTCATGAAAAAGAGGGGAAGACCGAAGGATAACAAAAAAAATGGATACATTCAACACATTCATATCAAGCTTTGCAGTGGGGGACATGGGTTTCAAGGGTAACATTTATACGTGGTCAAACAATTGAGAAGGGTCGGAACGAATCAGGGAAAGATTAGATCGGGGAATAGCAAATGGAGACTGGTTCACGAAGTTCCCTAAGGGGGTCATATTCCATAAACCGGCGATCGGTTCAGACCACATCCCTCTTCTTCTAATGCTCGACCACGCCGAGAGCAAAGGGAAAAGAGAGTTCTGGTTTGAGTTGATGTGGATGTCGGATTAGGGGTGTGGACAAACAATAAAGACAGCATGGGGACCGAACATACCAAATCCGAGAAGGCCAATTTTTCACCTGAAAATCAATAAATGCCGAACTAAACTAACACAGTGGAGTAAGGCCAGTTTCGCGAATAACAAGCATCAAATAGCACAAATTTAGGCGCAGATTGAAAGGGTCCAAAGGTATAGCAATAGAAACTATGTAAGCGAAAAAGAAAAGGCTCTCAAGAGGCAACTAACGGACTATTGGAAAAGGGAGGAGACATATTGGAGGCAAAGGTCTAGGGTCAGATGGCTCGGGGAGGGGGACAGAAATACATAATTTTTTCCATAAAACCACTTTGGAAAGAAGAAGTAAAAATAAGATTAAAAGCATCCAAAGAGATGGCAGTACATGGACGAACACAGAGAAGGAGATTAGTTGGGAATGTGAGAAGTACTTCAAAGGGTTGTTCCAAACGGAGGGTACCACGCATTCATACAACATCCTCCAATGTGTGAACCAAGGGGTTACAAGTACAATGAATCATAATCTACTCAAACCGTTCTCAGATGAGGAAATTAAACGAGCGGCCTTTCATTTAGGAGGGTCGAGAGTCACGGGTCCGGATGGCTTCCTTGGGGTGTTCTATCATAAATATTGGGACGTAGTGGGACCTGATGTCATCCATGCGATAAAGACCTACTTGACAAACGGTACACTCGACCCCTGCTTTTTTTATACGGATATAGTTCTAATCCCAAAAATTCAAAACCCTTATAAAACATCACAATTTCGGTCCATCAGTTTGTGCAATTTTGTTTATAAGATTTGGTCAAAAACATTGGCGAATAGACTCTAATCTATTCTCCCAATGTTAATCACTCCTTTTCAAGGGGCTTTCGTGGCTGGTAGGTTGATACACGACAACATCATCGTAGCCCATGAGGCATTCCACCACCTAAAGACAAGCAAGCGGGCACGCGTGGAAGAGTGTGCGGTCAAAATCGACATGAACGAGGCGTACGATAGGGTCAAGTGGAGCTTCCTCCTCAACACCATGAGGAGGATGGGGTTCGAGGAAAGGTGGATACAATGGATGGAGGGATGCATAACAAGAGTACGGTATCGAGTTATCATAAACGGACAGAAAACGAGAAGTTTATCACCGACCCGAGGTATCAGGCAAGGGGACCCCCTATCACCCTATCTTTTCTTATTTGTGGCTGACGTGTTGTCAAGACAGATTACACAAGCAGTGAGTCGAAAGCAATTGGAAGGTATAAGAGTCCGAAAAAACATACCTCCTATTTGCGGACGACTCTATCTTTTTCATTCGATCTGATGCAAAGAATGTCGATACCTTGATGAAGATTTGGAAGAGTATGGCCACACATCAGGGCAAAGCGTTAACCTACAGAAATCCAGCATCCACTTCAGCTCAGGCACAACCCAAAGCAGCCGAATGCAAATGAGTCAAATCCTTGGGATCGAAGAAGAAAGCGAAGCAGGGAAGTTCGTAGGTATGCCCGCGATTTGGGGTCGATCGAAACGGGAGGCACTAGGGTACCTCAAGGATAGAATATGTAGCAAAATGAACGGGTGGAAGAACCTCTACTTAAGCAACGCGGGAAAGGAAATACTACTCAAGGCAGTTATCACCGCCATACCGACCTACGCCATGACCTTAATCAAACTTCCTAAGACGTGGTGTGGGGAAGTGATGGCGATGATTACCCGATTCTGGTGGAGCCAAAGTCCAGACAAGAGATCAGTCCACTGGAGGAAATGGGAATACATGACCAAAACAAAGGCTCTAGGTGGAATGGGTGTCCGTGACATCAACACATTCAACGATGTTATGCTCACCAAAACGGCATGGAGGCTCCAAAACGATCCGGATGCATATTGGTCGAGGGTGATCAAAGGTATCTACTACCCGAACTCGGACCTATTCCAAGCAAAGAAAGGGGGTCGGGCATCATGGGCTTGGTCGAGTATCTTGGAAGGACGAGAGGTGCTTAGAGAAGAGGGACTATGGCGGGTAGGAGATGGCAAAACGATCCGAATATTTCAAAATGCATGGATCCCGGGATTGATAGGGAATCGGCTGAATGGGCAAGGGGCCGAGAGAAGGAATCCAGATTGTAGGGTTGCGGACCTAATCGACGATGATGGAGGTGGATGGAACACACGGCCACTAGAAGGCATCATAACCGAT
This sequence comes from Chamaenerion angustifolium, assembly GCA_946814005.1. Taxonomy (NCBI): domain Eukaryota; kingdom Viridiplantae; phylum Streptophyta; class Magnoliopsida; order Myrtales; family Onagraceae; genus Chamaenerion; species Chamaenerion angustifolium. The sequence goes on from OX328270.1 coordinate 8,020,515, forward strand.
CTGGAATGAGTTGCGATCACTGCCATACACCTCCCGAGTATACCAACTCGGGATAGGGTGGTGCGGCCGACTTCCAACTCGGGGAAGGCATACCCGAAACTGGTCTATTGGCGGCTTAAAGAAAGGAGCGAACCGGCGACGACAAATAGAGCCTCATCATGTAGAAGGCTGAATCCGAAGGCGTGGAAGGACATATGGATAGGCCCGACTCTCCCTAAGGTAAAACATTTCATGTGGAGAAGTTGTAATCGTGCATTATAGGTGAAGGACGAACTACATAGAAGGGGCATTCAGGTAGCACCAACATGCCCCTTTTGTGCCGAGGTGGAGACAATAGACCACGCGCTCTTGGAATGTCAATGGGTGAGGCCCATCTGGTTCGGTGCCATAGGGGTTCGGTGGGAGGAGACCGAGAGGCCAAGATGGGAAGAATGGGTCATGGAAATTATGACCAAAGAGATGGAATGCACGAGAGAAGGAGATAACACCAAAACAACTATGGAAACCGTGGCTTGGGAGATATGGAAGGAGCGATGCTGGGTGTACCACAATAATGAAACACCACGACCAACCCTAACACTCGAGAGAGGCCTCAAGCTGGCTCGGGAATCGGGGACGGGAGGGCAACCCAACAGTGGTACTCCACCGCCTGGGGGAGGGACAAACCGAAACATGGAATGGAGACCACCCGAGCAAGGTATGATAAAAATAAACTGTGATGGAGCTTGGGACGAAGGATCGGCCAAGGGAGGCTCGAGAGTGATCGCTAGAGACTACAAGGGCAATGTGATCGCGGGGAGAAACTCAACCAAGAGGTATATCTCGGCGGAAAACATGGAGGCCCGGGCAATCCTACAAGGCGTGGAAATGACCGTCCAATACGAATGGAAGGAAGTGATCATCGAATCGGACTCCAAAAATATGATCAAACTACTGGATGGTTCGGCTAAGGATACGAATTGTCGCATGGAGAATATAGTCACCTCGATCCAAGAGGTGGCATCCCACATAGAGAGTGTCAAATGGAGTTGGGTAAGACGAACTGCCAATAGATGTGCGGATTGGATTGCTAAGCAATCTAAAAGGGAGATGTGTTCGGTAAATTGGGTTTGTACACCGCCATTTCCTTTACTATATTTATTGTTATTGGACAAACCGAACACGGTATTAATTTGAAGGAAACTTTTAAGTTGGCCAAAAAAAAGGAATATTAGATATAGTCGAGTTTGGAATCGGAAACAGAATAACCACAAACGTGAAGAAGGAAATTAATTAATTTAAAAACAAATAACTATTTATTTTAAGCCATTGATAGAGAATTTATGGAGACCAATCTTTGCAAAGAAACATCAAAAGACATTGGGATTCTATGAACAAAACATTCACACACGGGTAAAAAGTGCTCAGATGGAGGCTTTAAGGCAAAAGAAATCGAGTTGCTACAAATGAAGGATGAAAAATAGGTAACAATATACTACTCAAGCCACAATAGAAATTTGTAATAAAATAATTCTCATGGAGAAGTGATGACAAATTTAACATAATAAGTTTTGAAATTGTAAAACTAATAGAATACTTTCAAAAATGTAACAATTTAACCATTCCAAACTTTTTCAAGTGTTACAATTGAGTCCCGATTCGATCGGGACTCGATTGAACCCCAATTGAGGGAGTTCAGATATGGGTCAAGACCCAGACTCGAGCCCCAATCGAATTGGGGGTTGGTTATTCTGAAAAGGGGTAATTGTCAATTCCCCCTAAAGTTTGGACCGAATTTAAGAATCCCCTTAATGTTTAAAATTTTAAATTTTAGTCCTAACGTTTGGACGAAATGAAATTTTGCCCCATTCCGTCATAAGACCGTTTATTTCAGACAGTTAACCAAACATGTGCCGTGACTAAATTTGAAAAGACAAAACTGCCCTTTCAATTTAAATTGGATCCACGCGGCGTCGGATTTCGTGATGTGCTGAGTTTGTAAACTAATTCCCGTAACATCTTCTTCTTTGCTAGTTTCTTTATGCAGTTTTTCTATCTTTTGATTAGTATAATGTCCCATAACGCATCAGAATGTTCATGGAGAAACTTTATGAGGAAGCTAATGGTGGAAGCTATTGAAGAATCCAATGAATCTAAATGATCCATGTCAACCTTTTCATGTTGCAAATCTATCAATTTCTTTTGTCTTTCATGGTCACACTATAACTGATGGATGGAAGATTCAATTATGTTCCTCTATTACAAACAGAGAAGATATGGCTGCCGAGCAATGATGCTCGAAACAGTAGCAGCCGTGCCAGGCATGGTGTATGACATGCTTCTGCACTGCAAATCCCTCCGTAGATTCGAGCACAGTGGAGGTTGGATCAAAGCCCTCCTTGAAGAAGCAAAGAACGAGAGGATGCACCTCAGACATTCATTAAAATCGCCAATCCCAGGTGGTACGAGCGAGCCCTTGTCTTCGCCGTTCAAGGCGTCTTCTTCAATGCCTACTTCCTAGGATACTTGATCTCCCCAAAGTTTGAACACTGAATGGTCGGTTACCTAGAGGAGGAAGCAATCCACTCCTACACCGAGTTTTTGAAGGAGCTTGACAAAGGCAACATCGAGAACAACCCTGCCCCTACAATCACCATTGACTACTGGAGGATGCCTCCTGGCTCCACTCTCAGGGATGTTGTGAGGGAAGATGAGGCACACCATCGCGATGTCAGCCACTTTGCATCGGTAATTTTACATCAAATTTGTTATATATCTGTTATGATTGGTGATGATATATATGTTTTTTAAACAATTAATGCACTACAAGATATACACTACCAAGGGCAGTTTTGTCTTTTCAAATTTAGTCACGGCACATGTTTGCTTAACCGTCTGAAATAAACGGTCTTATGACGGAATGAGGCAAAATTTCATTTCGTCCAAACATTAGGACTAAAATTTAAAATTTTAAACATTAAGGTGGATTCTTAAAGTCGGTCCAAACTTTATGGGGAAATTGACAATTAACCCTTCTGTTAAATTTGGGTGGAAAAGTTGACGAATGGGACAAACTTGCACTTTTGTCATACATGAGGTACATAAATTTTAGGGTTAATTACTTAATTGGTTACACATGTTTGACCATTGTTCAGAATGGTTACACATGTTTCAAAATGTGATTAATTGGTTTTGCTATGTGACTAATTGGTATTTCTACTGTTCATCGTCAAAAATTACCGTTAAATCACTATTTAGATATATAAAATGACTTAATTACCCTTTTCTTCCACAACCCGTCTCCTTATTCTTCCTTAAGTATTCCTTGAAGTAACAGACTCACGGAATACTTCCAATGACTGGAGCTGTTTTGTGAGCCATCGGTTGTCAGTAATGAACCACAGGATGGAAGACAAGTCTGTCATAAAGGAATCTCAAAATCGTTACTCCAAAGCAGCAAAGGATTGGGGGTGGCGTGAATTTGTGACACTTACAAGCCTGTTTGATCAAGATGCTGGTTTTATTATGCAAGATACTGTTGTCCGGAAATTATTTTTGGCACGATGCAGGTGTCTATGAATCTTTTGATACAATTTGCATATACCTAGAGAGTGATCAGTCTGTGGGTATTGATCCGGATAAGAATTTATGGGTCAGGTACAGGATGGCTATAGTGAACCAAAAGAATCCAGCCAAGACTCTTAGGAAAGAGTCTTCTATTTGCACAAAAACTTGGAATAATTCTGTTCTTCGATTCATGAAGGTTTCAGATATGCTGGAGGCTGATGCAGGATTTCTTGTATGTGATACTGTTGTCTTTGTCTGCGAAATTTTGGACTGCTGCCCTTGGTTTGATTTTGCAGACCTAGAGGCAAGTGCTAGTGCACCTCTTTGTCTTTTCTAACAGTTCACTTCATTATCCTGCTTTTCTAACAGGTCTATTGCACTGGTTTTAATTAAAATCATCCATTTTTCCCCTTTTGTGATGGTATTGATCCGTGGGTGAGCTGTAGTTGTGTCCCTTTTCTCATATTAGGGGAAGCTTTTAGTATTGCTCAAGGGGTTTCCTGTACTCAAGAGCTATGGCATACTCCTTGTTTTATTTCAACAACATCTTGAAGTTCTATCTTACCTGTATTTTTAAGCAAACTTATATCTTGTGAAGCAGTGAGTCCTGGTTTGAGTTTTCCTTTTACTATCAAGAAACATTAACAACTAATCCTGATGAACTAATAGACTCTGAAGATAGTGAAGGTCTTAGTGGGGATGAAGAAGATATCTTCAGAAACCTTCTTTCAAGGGTAGGATTTCATCTTACATATGGAGACAATTTGTCTCAGCCACAAGTAACTTTAAGAGAGAAACTCTTGATGGATGCTGGTGCAATTGTTGGTTTCCTTACCGGCCTTCGTGTTTATCTTGATGACCCAGCAAAAGTGAAGCGCCTGCTTCTTAAGTTTGCTGGTTGTGATGATCCAAAGAAGATCGTAAAAACAGATGGGTCTTCCCCTAGTCTGATGAGTGTCAAAGTTCAGCAGCAGGCTATCATTGATCTGCTTTTGGATATAATAGAATAATTAAGGGCATAATAGTCATTTGATAATTCAAAAATATATTAACGGTAAAATTAACGGTTTACTAACGGAATAATCAATTAATCACATTGGAAAAAACATGTGTAACCTATTAGTCACATAACAAAACCAATTAATCACATTTTGAAACATGTGTAACCATTCTGCACAATGGTGAAACATGGGTAACCAATTAAGTAATTAACCCTAAATTTTACTATTTAAACTTTAGGGGGGAAATTGAAAATTTGGTCAAACATTAGGGGGCAATGTCGTATTTTACCCTTTAAAAAACATTGTGATTCCTTAGTCCTCCATTTAACGATGCGGTATGTTCGATTAAACAACCAAATTATATATGAATAAAAAGTCTTTTAAGTACTTGAGAAATTATGTTTGTAAAGAGTTACCTCAAATATATTTTTTGACGAAAGTGTTTCACCGTCAATTCTCCGTCAGTTTTTTACTGATTTTGAACATGTGTGGGCCTTTAACTGCAATTAAAAAAATTCTTGGACTGAAATGTCTTTATCCTCTACCACCTTCACCTCTTCCTCAGACTTCTAATGCCGCTTCTGCAACTCCGACTAGGAAGTATTCGTCATCAAGGTCAAACATGACTTCCTCAAGGAATGTGTTGGCGATCCTTCAAGAGGTGGTGTGCAAATCTCTTGAGAGGTGGTTGTACCGCGATCAATAAGCGAAGGAAGGCCTTGAAGGATTCATCAACGAATAATATGAGCCCAGGTATCTTTTTGTAGTGCATTTCGACACATTTGACGAATGAGTCACCTCCTTGGTTTATGATCTGCAATACCACTACAGGAGAGGTGTAGGTTAGAGCCTATGGCGATTCTCGGTATGAGCAATAAACAATGTATTTATTGAGTTATTCACGGCTCAATAATATTTGAGTCGTTGTTTTATTGTTTTTATGACTTAATTTAAAGTGTTGTGAATATTACAAATTTTCCTCATTTTTCATGGCTTAATTTAAAGTGATGTGAATATTACAATTCTTTTTCTCCTAATTTTTGCGGTTGATTATCTTTTGGGTTGCAAGTTTTATTCAAATGATAAATTTTTTATCATTTTTCGCGGTTTCATCTTTTCTTAGTCATCGCTATTGTTTAATCTTAACTAAAAAAATTACTACTTTTCACGTTTCGACGTCATCAACCGTCGTCACTTTAATTAAATCTACTTCCTTTCTTCTTGGCAGAATTCATCCGCGAAACACATCTTCCGTTGTTGTGCTATGTTCTTCGCCCTTTCGCCGATCGGTAAGTTTTTTTTTTTCTAATCCCTTCAACAAGTTGATCTTTTTCAGTCTTATACATGTTTCTACTTCTTTGATTGATGAGAAGAGGTCATCCAAATATCAAACCCTAATTTCTCCATTAAGTGGTAGCTTTCACAATTTTCAGGTATTTCTTTAATTTAATCATTAATTTGCACACTATGTTGGTTGGAGATAAGAACTTGAATCTGTATATATATCCATATTGTTGTCAATCGGTTAATTGACCCTAATTTATGTTCAAACCCCCCCCCCCCCCCCCCCCCCCACCCCCCCCACGGTCTTCCCCTCTTTATCTGACATACCATATTCTTCAATTATTTGTTGAAATATTGGAAAATTGTCATAATGCTTTGTGCAGACTTCATATGGCAACATCACATTCTTTTTTTCTTTTTCCTTTTTCAGCTTCGACAACATGAACTAGAGTTTTGCATTCACATTGTAGAGTTCGGTCATTGATGAGAATAACGATTTGAATCTCTCATTGATGAAATTTTCAACTCTTCTTCTTATTTATTTATTTTTGTCAGTTTTCTTCTGAATTCATATCGAATTGATGTATTGTTGAACTAATTTTACTCGAATAATTTTTGTTGTATTTGACTTAAATTTCATTTGCTGAGAAGAAATAACAAGATTCCATTAGAGATTTTTCTTCTTTCAAAAGAACGTATTAATATAAAAATATTATTAAAAGGTAAATATATCAACAAATATTTGGAAACGTATCTACGTGAATTACCCACCAAGGTAGTGCATTACGCAATACACTCTTTTAGATAAAATATTTTATAGTGTCCTAATTTCTATATTCACACGTTTATGTTAGGAACTTCAAAATTTGACATGAATACAAGTTGGACAGAAAAAACAAAAAACAAAAACTAGCCGAGAGTATCAAGTCAGTGTTAAAACCTTCATTGAATTTGCTATTAGGAATAGTTTGGTTAATGAAAAAAATGATATGTTCTTGTCGTAAATGCAAAAATAGATACTATCATGTGGTAAAACAAGTCCATAGTCGCCTAATTTAGAATAGTTTCTTGGTTGACTATACAATATGGTTTTTCTTGGTGAATCTTGTAGGGAAAAGTATGAAAAAGATGTAAGATGTTTGCCTAAAATGGTAATCGATGTAATTTGTTTTGGGCCGCGGGTATTTGATGTACGATGTTTCATTATGTTGGTTTTTGAAGAAACAATAGTTTTTCTGTTAATTTATCCGTTAAAAGTTGACACGTGCTGCTCACGTGATATATAATTTGAACGTTGAAATAACAAACAACGAAAATACCAAAACTACCATCTATGTATTCCCTCATTTATTCTTTATGAACCGAACCGTTTCCCTCCCAAAGACCGAACCGGTCTCTCTTCCCCCAAAACACATCACCTCCCATTGCACCACTTCAGTTTCAGAAACCCGAAGAACTGCCCATCCCATCACGAAGCGAAGAACTCCTCAAACCCTAAATCGTTTTTGCTGCGAAGACTTCTAATCGGAGTTGTTGGTGCGTATTTGAAGGTCCTCTTGCTGCGTAAGTGAAGGAGTTGCTGCGGACACTGCTGCAATTTCTTCAATTTGTGTTTCAAACAGAATCGGCACTCGGTTTGAAACAGAATCGACGCGACTGCTCGGTTTGGTGCGATCCCTTCGGCGAATCGAGTCTAATCTTCAGAGGTAACTTCCCCATGTTCAATAATGTTGTATAAATGCTGAAAAGTCACCCTCCAAATTGTGTCCTGCATGAAATTTTCGAACATTTGCAAAGTTGACGAAAACGAATGTTGTTGAAATGTTAATTAGTTACGTTAGCATTGTATATAAAGATGATATGTTTACTTACAACGTTGTTTATGTGTGTGTTGTTTGTGACATTACTGAATGTTTATGTGTTTTGTTTGTGTAATGACCGAATGTTTATGTGTGTTTATGTGTGTAATTATTTGTTTGCAGAATGTCAACTTCAAGTGAGGATAAGTGGTTTCTGCAAATCCACTATGATGGTAATTGGGTGGACGGTGTTTACAAGGGCAAGGTATGCTTGACGGACTTGATGGACCATTGCTTTTGGTACTTCAATTTCGCTGTTCTACTTGAGTATTACGGTTTGAAGAGGGGTGGTGTCATAACGTACGTGCCACCGAATGGAGATCCGAAAAAGGACATTGAAGTGTTATGTAGCGATGAAGATATTGCACTAATCAAGGAGAAACAACAAGGTGTGCGGGAGGTGAATTTGTATGTGCTTCCACCATTTGATGAGGAAGCATGTCTTAAAGATTCGTAGTTGGAAGAACTGTGGAACAACACATTGTTGAAGCAAATTGCAAATCGAAGAAGGATGGCATCCGCAAGGATAGCCGAACTGAACAAACAGCGTTTGAGCGAGAAAGCGAAAGGAATAGCACCCATGGTCGAGAGTAGTGCTTCTGAAGAGATGTGTTCCGACTCCGAGGGCATTTCCGACCCAAATTGGAAAGCCAAAAAGGGTGAAGAGGAGGATGACACCGATGAGGAGGAGGAGGATGAAATGTCACCAAAGCGAGGGAAAACGGATGGGCAGCGACACAGAACACGTAAAGCCGAAGGTGATATACCCGACTTAGTTGGTGCGATGGAAGGTGAGTGGGGCGATACTGCGGCACGTATTGGGGTGAACATGGATGTTGACATGTTAAACCTTGAGCATGACTGTCCAAGCGACACCTTGAGGACTCCTCTAGATTCAGACGTGGAAGATGACGTGACAAGCGGACATAGGACAAGAGTTATTGATGAAGAGCTGAATGCGGAGTTCGGTCAACCCACCAAAAAATACGAGCTGAAACTTGGTATGAAGTTCGTAGATGCGAAGGCGTTTAGGGATTACATGATTGGACATAGCATCCAAGAGGGGTATAAGATGGAGTCGAAGGGATCAAATGGTCCCAAACGAATAGAATTCCGGTGCAAACAGTCCAACTGTGGCTTCAAGTCTTGTGTGGTTCGTGTTCCTCAACAAGTGACTTTTCAGTTACGCAAGTTGGTGGAGGAGCATTCATGCGGTCGAGCATTCCACACCAAGACGATTGGTGGTAAGTGGATATGGGAGAACTTCATGGAGTTCGATGTGAAGCGATGGAATATCTGTGAAGGTATAAGATTAACGAGAGAGAAGCTACGTGGCGATAGATTATGGCAGTTTGAACGCCTAAGAGACTACGCCGGGACAGTGATGATGCATAACCCAGGAAACACCATTTACATACAGGTTGATCCGGTGCCGAACCATTTAAGACCAAAATTTGAACGTATGTACGTCTGTTTAAAGGGATGTATGGAAGGGTTTAGAGCTGGTTGTCGACCCTTCATTGGGTTGGATGGGTGTTATTTGAAAGGCCTCGATGGGGGACAACTGCTAAGTGTCGTGTCTCGGGATGCTGATAATAGAGTCTTCCCCATATGTTATGCGTGGGTAGAAGCTGAAACGAGAGAGTCGTGGAGGTGGTTCCTGGACATCTTTAAGACAGACCTTGGTGATGGGGGTACTTGGATCGTCATGTCAGATCGACAAAAGGTATATTACGTCTGCACTTTTTAAATATTTTATGTATTACGTTGTTATAATTTAAAAATGTTATGTGTTATGTTTGAAGTATTTAAATAGTTGTTGTAACATGTTTGTAATTCTAATTGTATGATGAAACATGTTTGCTAGGGTTTAAAAACTGCAGTAGAGGAGATCCTACCTACATCGGAGCATCGTTTTTGTGCACGACACATTTATCAAAACATGTTGGCTGCCAAACACAGCGACGCTGGAGTGAAGTCACGTTTTTGGGCAGCGGCTTGTTCGTACAATTTGCATAGGCACAAGGCGCACATGGACTACCTAAAACAGCACTATGCGGGTGCATGAGAGTACTTGGACAAGATAGACACAAAGACATGGTGCAGGTACGAGTTTCATCCAGATTCAAAAACAGATATAGTAGTGAATAATGTCGGAGAGAGCTGGAATGCGAAGATTAAGGATGCTCGAGATAAGCCTCCAATAACCCTAATGGAAACCTTGCGAAGGATCGTCATGAATAATTTCACTACAAGGAGGGAAGAGGCTAGCAAACACGAAGGGTTGCTTTTTAGCAATGTTCTAAAAAAGATCAAGAAAAAGAAGGATGCTTCAAGAGGGATGGGTGTACTATACGCGGGTCAGGGTGAGTATGAAGTGCTTGTGGGTGCACAATACCAGTACACCGTAGATATCAACACTAGAGTATGCAGCTGTCTGGAATGGAGTCTGACCGGAATCCCTTGTGCACATGCTACAACATGTTTGTTGAAATCTAGACTGGACTATTTCTGATTGTCGAGCTCTCATGCTAGTTGATATGTCGTTGCAGACCATCACACCAAAGAAGAATACTATTCCTAAGAAGTTGACAATGCCGCTGAGGAGTTCCCCTCGTTTCAAGTCAAGCAAGTACACAAAATATCCGACTCAATGAAGATATTCCGTGATTTCAAGACCTAAAGTAGTATAACTTATTTTGGATGCCATTTTGGAATGCTTATGCTGTCAATTTGAGGCGTTAACTTTCGTTTTGTGAACATTATTAGGTTTCGTTTTATGTTTAGGATGAACTTGGTATTGTTGAAGTTGGTTCTGTTGAAGTACTTGGTTGTCTGGATTGTGTATGTTGTCTGCATACTGGAAATACTTGGTTCTGTTGAAGTTGTCTGGATTGTGTATGTGTTGTGGGATAGGTGTTTAATTGCAGGTGGAATGTTGTTTGGATTTAGTCGATCACTTTTTGTCCTATCAGTCAAAACATAGTACATCTATTCTCAACTAGTGGACAAACGTGTTTCATCAAATACCAACAATTACAAAACATATGTCATCTGGTATTAAGACAACATAAACATACTTAACTTAAAACACCCCGAACCACAAACATAAGTCTTTAAAATACAAGTCCTAAAACACGTTCACCCAATTACCAATTTTATGATTACAGCAAACAGCAGTACCGCAAGAACACCAACGGCAGTAATCAACATCTTCTCCCTCTTTCATACAAGAACCACTTCGCTTTCAATCTTGACATGCATATCTCGAAATTTGTTCACGGCCCTCCTTCCGTATATGCACATTTGCGGGTCACACCACTCAAAATAACTACAACCGTGGTTCTGCAACAGAAATACACCAAATTAGGGCTTCGAAAATTACTGATTTTCAAGATTAGGGCTTCAAAATTAAGCTTCCAAACAAAACGAATCGGCAAACAAACCTTGTAATTGGGACACCCATAGAACATTCGACTGAAATTTTTCCATGTCGATGCGGGTTTAGCATGTGTCGTGAACCCACAGTAGCAAGTCCAACTCGGGTACTCTACGGCTGACTTCGAGTTCGAGCTGGATGAAGTGTTGCCTGAGTAATGCGGTCCCATTTTCCTCGGCGACCATCTTGGAGATCCAAAAATGACGGGCCGAAGACTTCGGGAAGCTAAGCTACGGACGACCACCTTAGAGAACAATGTTGGAGAAGAAACCGATTTGATTCAATGGGGGAGAAGGACTGTTATAATAGGTGAAGTACTAAGGGGCATCTTTGTCTTTTCACACACACCAAAAGTCACGTGTAAGGCATGGAGGCTGTTAACGGAATTTTTAAACGGACACAAACAGAATTCATAAAAAACCTACACCAACAAACATACTACATCAAAAACAAACAATGGGCCGCATTTACCACTTTGGGCAAACATGTTACATCTTTTTCATACTTTTCCCAATCTTGTATCTACAAACTCAAACCAATATAAATCATGTAATGGATAGTCTTATAAGGACAATGAAATTAATATTAATTTGGATGGACAATGTGAATTGAGAGACTTATTTCATGTTGCCATGAGATCTGGTTTTGAGAACACTGTGTATGATAATAAGTCAGTTGGTAGTGATGGTGTCTCTTCAAGATTAGAACATGACGTTGGTCTTGAAAAAATTACACATCTTCAAAAATTAATGAGTGAATGTGAGAAATCATTATATCTCAACTGTGAAACATTCATAAAGAGATCATTCATTTTACACATATGGAGTATAAAAGAAAATTGGTGGTTGGTCTCACAATTTTGTTGATATGTTGTTTGAAGTATTAACAATTGCATTTCCTGCAACAACTTTTCCTGCCTCTTATTATGATGTTACGAAATTGATTATAGAATTTGGTCGTGGGTGTGATAAGATATATACATGTCCAAATGATTGCACGTTGTACTGTGGTAAAAATCCTGAAAATTCCAATTGTCAAACTTGCAGTCTCTCCATGTGAGAAAATAAGAAAAAATACATAAATAAAGATCATATAGAGGATACCACTTCTTCTGGGGGAAAAAAAAAACCCTGAGAAAGCATTGCGGTACTTTCCATTAATTCCAAGCCTCAAATGTCTATATATGTCAAAGGATATTGCATCTTTGATGCGATGGAATAAGGAGGGTCGAACAATGGATTGATTCTTGAAATATCTCGTTGATGCAATGACATGAAAATCATTCGACGAGCGTTACCCATATTTTGCATCTAACCTAGTAATGTAAGATTAGGATTAACTAGTGATAGTTTTAATTCATTTATTTCGATGAGTGAAACTTATAGAACATTGTCTTTTATATTAATCCCTTATAATATGGAGTCTTGGTCATGCACAAAAAAATCATCTCTTATACTGTTAATGGTGATTGTCGGACGTCGGATCCGACTTTCCCGACCCTTTTGAAAAATATTTTTAATTTCTTTTTGAAATGTCGGGTCTTGGCGAGCGACGGGTCTGGTCTAGTGGGGTCATCAACTGGACCAAAAAAATTGAAAGAGTCGCCACCGATTAATTGAAGGCTAATCGGAATCCTAAAATTTGCCTAGGGTACATGGAATTAACATCCTAGGGCTTGGAAAGGTCTACATCCAGAGAATCGAGTTCGGGGGTTTGATTACGTCTTAAAAGCTCGCAAGCTCATAATCAGCACTTTCGGTACTTTAGTTTGAAATTTTTTTCATTTACCTGAATTGCCCGATTTGATCATGCTTGGCCCAAAGTGACTATATGCATTTTCCTTAAATTAAACAAACCATGTACAAACATTTTTTTTTTTGAGTTAATTTCAAATAAACAAGAGAGAACTAAAGTTAATCGTGCTTGAAAAAAAATGGTTTAACTCTCGAGCCATTTAAAACATGCACGAATGATTTGTGAAGATATTAAGCTCGTTGGACAAATTTGTCCCATTTTGAGAAGTTATAGGATGTCTAAAAATAAATATAGGGACCAAAATGCAATTTATTAAACTTTGAGCTGAATTGGAAAAATATTTTCGAAAATTGCATAAATGACCCTAAATTATTCTGGACTTATTCGTAACATTTGGTAAAACTAAAAAATAACCCGAAATTTATTCTGAACTTATTTGTAATATTTTGAGAAATCATGGAATATCCAGAAAAATTTAGGAATCAAAAATGTAATTTTCGAAAATATTATAACTGAACTGAAAATAATTCTTTTAAAAAATTACAGAATTGACCCTAAACTATTCTAGATTTATTTGTAACACTCGGTAAAATTCCAAAAATAACCCGAAAATTATTCTAGACTTATTTGTAACATTTTTGAGAAATGTTTAGAAATCAAAATTTCATTTAAAAAAATGAGCTGAATTAAGAAAACAAATTCAAAAATTGCACAAATGGCCCAAAACTTTTCCGGTTTGATTAATAACACTCGATAACGTCCCAGAAATGACCAGAGAGTCCAAGGACCGAGTTGTAACCTTCATCAAAGTTTCGAATGACCTAAGTCATTTTTGAAATTATTATTTTTTACATAGACATATATAGTATTACATAGACATAATATAAATATATATTATACATATAGATATATATAGTACTACATAAACATAATATAAATATATTATACATATAGATATATATAGTAATACATAAACATAATATAAATATATATTATACATATAGATATAATAGTATTACATAAACATAATATAAATATATATTTACATATAGATATATATAGTAATACATAAACATAATATAAATACATATTATACATATAGATATAATAGTATTACATAAACATAATATAAATATATATTATACATATAGATATGATATCACATATATATTTTGCATATATATATATATATATGAACAAGTATATTATACATAAATATATAGTATATGTATATAAACTCTCAATTTTATTTCACATTCAGAAAATACAAATATGAGAGAAATATACCTAATACAAATACCGTACGAGAAACCGAGACTGATAATCACCAATATTTTTTTTCACTCTTTTTTTTTATCTCATTTTTTTATTCACTCACCATTTCCTTACTCACCACCGTAGCTCACGGTATCTCCAAGCTCTCCCATTTCTTATGTTGAAGTCCTCCTTTTATAGGAACATTTTTATTGTTTTTTTATAAATAAACAATGTTCAAGTTGATGAAGAATAATACAATGTGATGAGTGAGCATGCGTGAGGAACATTACCATGTGGAGAAATCTTCATGTTTTTTTTTTAATATATATATATATATATATATATATTATATAATGACCGATATATATATATATATATAAATTTCGGTCATAATATTATAAATATATATATATAATTAATTTTGTTCTACTGTCTCGATTTTTCTCGGTTCGGTTCCTCGTGTACGGTATTTTGAGCCCGAGCCAAAATCAGGTGTTTACAGTTGCCCCTCTTTGGACACGCGCTCATGGAAGTGATCTCATGAGTGTGTGTTCAAATACAAACAACTGATTTTGGCTACTCTTTATTCATTATTTACATAGTAGACAAACATCATCACGCAACTTTCGAAAGATAGACACTTATAGGTCCCCGATCGTTGACGATGATTTGTGGAGAATGAACGTCTAAACGCTCATCAACTTGTGATTCCCAGAAGATGGAAACCCACAGGTCCTGGTCGTCGAGGATGACTTACGGAGGCTGAACACCTAAAGGCTCCATTTGTCGGCTTGTGACTCTCAGAAGCTGGGTAACTACAGGTCTTGGTCATCGAGGATGACTTGCGGAGGTTGAACACCTAAAGGCTCCACTCGTCGACTTTGTGACTTGTTGGGGATTAATTGCGGAAGCTGAAAACCTAAAGGCTTCGTTTGTCGGCTTGTGACTTGTTGGGGATGACTTGCGGAGGATGAATACCTAAAGGCTTCGTTTGTCGTCTTGTGACTCTCAGAAGTTGAGTAACTACAGGTCCTGGTCGTCGAGGATGACTTGTGGAGGCTAAACACCTAAAGGCTCCACTCGTCGGCTTTGTGATTCCCAGAAGCTGAACAACTACAGGTTCTGGTCATCGAGGATGAATTGCAGAGGCTGAACACCTAAAGGCTCCGCTCGTCGATTTTTTATTTTTTTATTCCCAGAAGCTGGATAACTACAGGTTATGGTCGTTGATGATGACCTGCGAAGGCTGAAACCTAAAGGATTCGCTCGTCGTTTTTTTTCCAGAAGCTTTGTTGTGGGTGACTTGCGAGGGTTGAGCACCTCAAGGCCCCGTTCGTCGGCTTGTAACTTTCAGAAGCTGGACATCTACAGGTTCTGATCGTTGGTGGTGACTTGCGGAGGTTGAGCACCTAAACGCTCCGTTCGTCGGTTTGTAACTCTCGAAAGTTGGATATCTACAAGTCCTGATTGTTGATGATGACTCGCAGAGGTTGAGCACATAAAGACCCCGCTCATTAGCTTGTAATTCACTTTGGAGGTAAAAACCCTTCTCGAGATGGCTGACTGCTTGTGCGGACTTCTCAGCCTGTTTTCTCATTAATCGACTTTGGAGTCCTTCTTGATGGAGTTCCCTAAAGCCATTCATGCTATGTTCACAATGTGTATCCATGCAAGTTGTCGAGGCAGTTCAAATTAATGTCGATCACAACTTTTTTTTATTGCTACTGCGGGAAACAATGTCGTCCACTTTTGAGCATTTTGTTTTAATTTTTTAATTTTATTTCCTTTTGCTACGGTGTTTTTTCTTTTTACCGCACCTCTCAGTTCCCTTATTTTTTTGCCTAGGGTCGCCCTTTTGGGTTTTCCACCTAGCATGGATTTGATTCCTTTCCTTTTGCCATGATCGCCATGTTTAGGGATTTTTAATCATGCCCCTCTTCTCTAAATTTTGTCTAAACCGCCCTTTCGGGTTTTAGATTTAGTGTGAATTTCTCTTATTTTTGGAGGCTCGCTTTATGATTACGAGTTTTTTTTTTGCATCCACATTAATTGGATTGGGGAGGGAGTTCTCTGTTGTCCATGTCAGTGATGATCATGGCTTCCCGCTGAAAATCTCTTTGATGACATAAATCCCTTCATATTTAGGTACAAACTTGCCCCGAGAGTCTGGATTGACTTGAAGTGTTTTTTTTTAAAATCTCTCGCTTTTCTAACTTTTTTCTACGAGTTTTTTTTTACCGCACCTCTCGGTTCCCTTAATTTTTGCCTAGGTTTCCCTTTCGGGTTTTCAACCTAGCAGGGATTTGATTCCCCTCCTTTTGCCATGATTGTCCATTTGGGGATTTTCAATCATGCCCCTCTTCCCTAAATTTTGCCTAAACCGCCCTTTCGGGTTTTCGATTAGCGGGAATTTTCTCTCACTTTTGGAGGTTCGCTTTATGGTTATGAACTCCTTAAGGATAGTATTTTTCTGACTGCATCCATATTGATTGGACTAGGGAGTTCTTGGTTGCCCATGTCGGTGACGATCATGGCTCCTCTACTGAAAGTCTCTTTTGGTGTCATAAGACCCTTCATATTTAGGCACAAAGTTGCCCCGAGAGCCTGGATTGACTCGAAGAATTTTTTTTCCTGAGAATTAGATTGCCTTCTTGTAATTCTCTTGGACTGACTTTCATGTTAAATGCCTGAACCATGCGTTGCTGGTACAAATGCCCGTAGCACTGCGCGATGAGACGCCTTTTGTCATGAGGTTCAATTGCACGTATCTGCATTTCGCCTACTCTGACTCGTCCTTCTCTGCCTAGGCAAGGATCCTAGCTGGCGGGAATTCTAATTCAATTGACAACACGGCTTCGATCCCATAAATAAGGGACAATGCGGTTGCCCCTGTTGACATCTGTATTCAGGCTCTATATGTCATGAGTGCCTAAGGCAGCTTGTCGTGTCAATGCTTTATTTGCTGCTTTCTCTGCGCCATTCATTTGTAGGTGATATGGAGATGAAATTTTATACTTGATCACAACTCATCGACCAATTTAGATTTCTGGCATTGCCGGTGATGATTGACTTCGACATCCCATCAAACACGATGATGTGCTTGTTGATGAAAAATTCAATAGCCTTTGCCGTTATTGACGCCAGGATAATAACCTCTACTCCTAGTGAAGTAATCGATTGTAATCAATATGAGTCTATGACCATTGGACGCCTTTGGGAAAATCATGTTGATTACATCGATGCCCCACATTGAGAAAGCCCGTGGGGAAGTCCTGGAATAGAGCTCGTGCAGTGACACGTGGATTTGGTCCGCGTACACTTGACATATGTGATATTGTTGGGCATGTTTTATACAGTCAGCCATCATGGCGAACCAAAAATATCCAAGTCTCGCACGTTCATGTGTGGGCCGCAACAACCTTCACGAATTTCTTCCATTAGATGCTCAACTTCTTTAGCATTCACGCATCTCAAATGGGTATAGTCGGGCCACTGGGAAATTAATTGCAAGTCATTCCTCGCATGACCATTCAGTCATTTTCTTGTGGCGTTCTCTGGGAACTCCGTACGCCATGTATCTTTTTATATCAGTGAGTCATGGTTGACCGTCTGATTCTTTGATTATACAACAATAGGGTGAAACCTTTTTGATTTTGATCTCCATTAGAAGTTTTTGGTTTCCCTGAGAAATTTTACTCATGGGTGCGAGTGTTGCCAATTTTTTTTATACGCAAGGACGCAAATAAGAACACAAGGTGATCGCTGGCCTGCTTCTCTTCTTCGCAGCTGTCATTCCCGTGGTGACGACGTTGCTGGCGTCGATGTTGTTGTCCTGCAATGGGTTTCTCCACCCTTCGGGGAATCCAATCAGTTGGAAGTACTCCGCCTTACTATGACGAAACTTTCTGTAGTGGCTACATTTCATGACTTTTCAATTGATGCCTCCAACAATGGCGTCTCCTCTGCAGGAGTCAATAACGGGGTCTGTCCCGTGTCAACAATGGTGTCGCATCTGCAGGAGTCAATAATGACGTGTGTCCCGTGTCAACAATGACGACTCTTATGCAGGAGTCAACAACGACATCTTCCCCGTGTCAACAATGGCGACTCTTCTGCAGGGGTCAACAACGACGTCTGTCTCGTGTCAACAATGGCGTCTCTTCAACTCTATTTAAGTCGCCTCTGCTTTAGCTTGATCAAACGACATGTAGTTGTTTTTCTCATCTCTTTTACTTTGTAAAACAACCTTCCATCTTCCGGTGACTGATTGTGGCCTGGTAGTGTGGGTCGGTTTAACTCTGATTGTCACTTCCTCTAAGCGAGGTGCAACATAGAACCCGAACCCGATTCTGGTGCTGAGAATCTCGACATCCCTCCTTATTGCGGTATCCATTGATTATCTTCGTTCCCTTCCTTGATCGGATAGTTTCATAAGTCGATTCTACTTCAGGTAACAGGTTTTTCTCGGAGTAAATCTCGTTTTTCCTCTATTATACTCATCGCTCACTGCATTCAGGAATTGATACGATTTGGTATCTGCTTGATTTTATGTTCCAAATTGCAATGTCGTCTGAGCCAACGGATCCTTCGTCGTAATGTATAGAGTCAGATTCGGCAAGGGTGCCCCCATTAGCGAGTGGACGGACGAAAAGGCATGAGGGAGCTTCATCGAGCAGAGATCCAATGGTGATACCGGTTGAAAATAAGCCTGACAAAACCCTCATGAGTATCAATGCCATCGGATTGGATCACATGTGGCGGGCCTGGGAATGAAAGGGCGAGGGGAGGAAACAACAATGACTCTGAACTTTCGGCTAAACGTTTCCTCCGGGCGACTTCATAATCTTTGGCATTAGGACAAAAACCCAGTCCTAAAAGTGTCTTTGTCCTTCCGGGTGTGGAAAGGTCATATCTGGGAGGAGGACCTTGGTCAAGGTGACCATATGTGGGAGGTGGAGCTTGGTCAGGATGGCAAAAGAGCCTGACATGGATTGATGAGGTGCCACGACAGTAGTGTTCCTCGGGAAGACGAGGTCGGGGATACTGTGGTAGTCATAGCTGCCTGGAACTCAAAAGAGCAAAATCTGCTCGGCCTGGGAGGTCATGTCAATGATTGACTGCACTGTGCGGGAACTGATGGTGTGCATGGTTTGCTCTAGCTTGATGAATTTCTCCTCGTGTTTTTGAGGTGCTGGAGTCATCGAATGTCGCATGAGTTCCCGGAAACCTAAATTCAAAATACCATAGTTAGAAGGATGAAATACACAATTGATCATGCATGATTGATTTCAAAAATTCTGCATGTTCCGTTCATTCCATTCGTAGACTTTGATCGCATGTATGGCAAAAGTTTTTTTCAAAAAAACTCTATAAGAATTTGGCCAATCGATGTCTAGTTCTTAAGACGTTTCACACAACGACGTAGCTCATTAAGTGCATTTGTTGCTTGTTCCTTGGTTCGAACGAAGGTCGAGGACATGTATTTTGAAAACCTTTTTATTTTCATCGTTCTTCGTATGAACTGTTCAAGGGTGTCATTCAACTTAGCTACGTTGCCCCCACATTTTTCCAAGGTGCTCCCACATTGCTAGAATGACGGTGGTTGTTCGGATCTATCCCTGATTTTCTCATCCGGGTTGAAAGACGGACTTGCTGGTGTCGAATGGAACTTGTGAACGTATTCCGTTGTTGTTAATCACGCAGACACGTTTTCCATATTCCATAATTCAAACAATGCGTTAAGGAGAATCCAATTGACTTTGTAGTTTACGAGCTCGTGAACCTCGTCAATCTTCTTGTTCATGTATTTATGATTCCCTTTTGTCATGGCTTTCCATATTCGGGCAATTTCGACCTTAGGGAGTTGTATGGCCTTAATGTGAGGGCAATGATTTTTTTTTCATCCTTACCAAAGATGGTGCGTGAAACGTCTTAAGGATACGAGATTGAATGAACGGAACTTACATTTTTTTTTAAAAATGCAATGCAAGTGCGAGAATTTAACTTCATTAGTAAGACTCGTATTACATTTACAATAGTCTGGAATATATAATACAAAAGCCCAATCCTATACATGTCATGATCTAGGGCCAAAACAAAACACATTTACATCAATGGGTCAAACTTCTTCATGGGCCAAATTTCTTCATGGGTTGTGGGTCAATCTCGTATCCAAATACTTGGGACGAATTCTCATTTACATCAGTTAGACCCAAAATGAAAATACACACAAAACTGGTAAAGTCTAAACACGGTGTGGAGCTCTTGTTCTAAATGGATGGAATTTCTAGGTCCTCTGAACCAGCGGAACCTCACCCCCTAAAGAGGATCACGGACCCATTCTGATCATCGAGTTGAGTTGTTTGGGTGCGTGCCGGCGGTCCAAACCGCTCCAGGCGCATTCCCCTACTTAACTCACTAAGCTCTTAATGTGCTCCAAGTTCGAGCGGGTAATGGTAACTAGCGTGGTGTATGCAAAACAAGAATTTAACTTCTTCTTTTTTCTTTGAATTATTACAATTACATCGCCTTTTAGACAAAAGTTGAAACTGCAAGCATGAGCAAACGGTCAAAACGGATAAGGAAAAATATAATATGGCAAAGCAAACATGACAAAACCTAAACCCTCTAACAGAGATCCCCAGCAGAGTCGCCAAATTGTCGGACGTCGGATCCGACTTTCCCGACCCTTTTGAAAAAATATTTAATTTCTTTTTGAAATGTCGGGTTTTGGCGAGCGACGGGTCCGGTCGAGTGGGGTCATCAACCGGACCAAAAAAATTGAAAGAGTCGCCACCGATTAATTGAAGGCTAATCGGAATCCTAAAATTTGCATAGGGTACATGGAGTTAACATCCTAGGGCTTGGAAAGGTCTACGTCTAGAGAATCGAGTTTCGAGGTTTGATTACATCTTAAAAGCTCGCAAGCTCATAATCCGTCATTTCGGTACTTTAGTTTGCTTTTGAAATGTTTTTCATTTACCCGAATTGCCCGTTTTGATCATGCTTGGCCCAAAAGGACTATATGCATTTTCCTTAAATTAAACAAACCATGTACAAACATTTTTTTTTTGAGTTAATTTCAAATAAACAAAAGAGAACATATACATATATAGTATTGCATAGACATAATATAAATATATATTATACATATAGATATATATAGTATTACATAAACATAATATAAATATATTTTACATATAGATATATATAGTAATACATAAACATAATATAAATATATATTATACATATAGATATAATAGTATTACATAAACATAATATAAATATATATTATACATATAGATATAATATCACATATATATTAGGCATATATATATATATATATATATTAACAAGTATATTATACATAAATATATAGTATATGTATATAAACTCTCAATTTTATTTCACATTTAGAAAATACAAATATGAGAGAAATATACCTAATACAAATATCGTACGAGAAACCGAGATTGATAATCACCGATATTGTTTTTCACTTTTTTTTTTCTCTCATTTTTTTTCTTCACTCACCATTTCCTTACTCACCACCGTAGCTCACAGCATCTCCAAGCTCTCCCATTTCTTATGTTGAAGTCCTCCTTTTATAGGAACATTTTTATTGTTTTTTATAAATAAACAATGTTCAAGTTGATTAAGTTGATGAAGAATAATACAATGTGATGAGTGAGCATGCGTGAGGAACATTACCATGTGGAGAAAGCTTCATGTTTTTTTTTTTAAATATATATATATATATATTTATATAATGACCGATATATATATATATATATATAAATTTCAGTCATAATATTATAAATATATATATATATATAATTATTTTTGTTCTTCTGTCTCGATTTTTCTCGGTTCGGTTCCTCGTGTACGGTATTTTGACCCCGAGCCAAAATTAGGTGTTTACAGTGATCCCTATCGAAAAAGGTATTGGAAAGGATATAACATTTATTTAAAATCACTAATCGAAGAGTTAGAACAACTTTGGAATGGTTTTGAGGCTTATGCTGCGTTAAAGAGTTATCAATTTACTCTTCGTGCATCACTCGCTCATGCGGATTGTTAATGATTTCCCTACATATGTTAATTTATCTAGTTGGAGTACTACATGTCGAGTTGCATGTCCTATATGTGCATATTCAACTGCATATCTATGGTTGGATAACAATGGTAAATATTTTAATATGTGTCATCGTTGATGGTTAAGCAGAGAGAATCAATTTTGTCATCAAAGAACTGATTTCGATGGTAAAGTTTAGATGCGACTTCTACCTATACCTTTTTCTGATGTGGAGGTTTTTAAGCAATGAAGAGGTTAACTAATAGTTATGGTAAATGTAACAATTTATCTAAGAAGCGGTTAAGGGATGGTAATAACATGGTTATTAATACAACGTTAGAGGAAGGAGAATTTTTTGAAGGAAATGATTTCTCTGAACAAATTGCCTCGACATTTGCTCAAAACAGTGTCTTGTGGAAGAATATCATATATTTTTTAATTGCCTTACTGGAGATATAATTTTCTTCGACATAATTTGGATGTGATGCATACTGCAAAAAAAAAATGTTTGTGATAATGTGATTGCTACGTTGTTGAATATTGATGAGAAAACAAAGGATAATGAGTAGGGTAGTCAATGGTTAGGGTATAGTACATATATGTCAAATATCATAACCATAACATATTTTTAAAGTGCATACCATAACCATAACCATTACAGGTACAATTTTCAATACCATAACCATAACAATGGTCATTAACCACGGTTTTAACCATATACCTATATTTATTACCACATGTGAAATGTAATGACACATTATAAATGTTATCTTAATAAATACATAAAGTTATGTCACAAACAACAAAAATATTCAACATTAGCACCATTCAAAATTAAAACTAATGTCATTTAACATTTAAATCATTTAATTATAGTTCAGCCTGAAATTATAGATTCGTAAAATATAAAAGTGAAAATCATACTTATATTATTAGTATTTATTAATATATTAATGTTAATTTATTATTTTATTTATATCATACCCATGGTTATGATTAAAATACCATAACCATCACAGGTAGAAAATTTATCACCATAACCGCACCACACCATAATCGTACGATTAACCATACTAAAAAAATAACGGTTATAACCGTGATTTTGGGTTTTTCACCACACCATTGTCGTCCCTAATAATGAGAAAGCTCGATACGACTTAAAGGCTATGACTATAAGACATGAACTCCATTGTACGTTGATCTCATAAAGCTAACGTGACTAAAGAAGAACTACAGAGACGTGTGTGAGTTCTAGGGGTGAACAAATTACCCATTTGGACCCGAAACCTATCCGGAATCGACACTTTAGGTAGGTTCCGGCAAACAATTTTGAGAACTTCTTCTATTTGGGTACCCTAAAGTAACCGAAACCAGTTCTATATATATAATGTATATGAAAAAAAATAGAGACAAACCCTAAAGCGTTCTCTCGCCTTCATATTCATGAAAAACAAGGTATTATATTCATTTGTGCGCAAAGAAATTTCGTTTCGGGAAAAAACAAGGTTTCGGGTATTAATCTCTTCCCCGGTGAACAAACAAGGTATTGAATATTTTAACTCTAAACCAGAACCGAACCGGAGACAAAAAGAAACATGTTCCTAACAGGGTACCCGAAATGTTTGTACAAACAGGTTTCAGGTAGGTTCCGGTTCCAAAATTACATACCCTGTATTAAACTGGGTAGGTTCTAGAACCCCTAAATTTACATGGTACCCGGAACCGGTCACCCCTAGTGAGTACGCTTAGAGAGTGAAAGAGAGGTACAAAGAAAAGAAGCATAAGAGAAATTAGGACAATAAGAAGCTAGAACACAAGCACAGATGGGGGGGGGGGGGGGGGGGAGATGTTCAAGCATTTCCAAATGCAACTACAAGTCATGCAATCTAGTTACCAAGGTTAGGTCGCCTACCCACCAAACAATATGAGTGGATTTAATTCATTTCAAAACTTCATGGCAGGAAGTTTTGGTGATTTTCACTCCATTTACTAATATTTGTTGTGGTTCCATTTTTTTTCAAATGCAAATCAAGTAAGTACATAGTTTATATTTAACAATGATATCACTAGTCTTGTTAATTTAGTATTTATTGACTAGAAATTTGAATATATTTTTATTGTGTGTTTTTATGTTTTGGTTGTGTCTTGTGAGTGACTTCTGTATAAAGTAATCGATGGTCTGTGAATAAAATTTCCATTCTTATTCACCATAAAATATGACCAAAGTTGGTAAGAAAATGGTGAAATATTAGAAAACATAACTTTACGAATTTTATGTTCGATAAGAAAGTAGAAACTCAACGTCATTTTATTCCCTTAGAGTTCTAATTAATCATCTATATACTATTATGTTTTTTTTACAAAATCAAAAAATAAGTATTTTTCTAAATTTAGAGTTTACATACCACGTAAATACTCATTTTGAGAATATTTATTTCATCATCTCTAAACAATTTTTAAAAAACGATAGTATGTAGATAATTAAATTAGAATTTTAATAAAACAAACGACATTAGATTTGACTTTGTCATCAACCATAAAAATTCGGTCAAAGTTGATAAATAAATGGTTAGAACATTAACAACATAACTTTTATCGAATTTTATGATCGTCGGGAAAATAAAAACCCAACACCGTATGTTGCAATTGTTTTTAGTGTTAGTAACAAAGATTAATTACTAAAGTGTAATAATAAATAAAAAGTGTAAAATACCACTTTGCCCCTAATGTTTGGACAAAAAACGAGTTTTCCCCCTTATGTTTGGTTTCAAAACTCCCGGTCTTAATTTTTGGCAATCTGTCAAGTTTCCCATTTCATCAAAAAAAATTCCAAACTTAACATAATATATTTTGAAAATTGCAGAAATAATAGAATACTTTTAAGAATGTCACAATTGAACTCTTTCAAACTTTTTCAAATATTACAATTGAGTACTGATTCGATTGAGACTCGATTGAGCACCAATCGAAGGGGTTAAGTTGTATTTTAACCTAAATAAAAATGAGATGTTTAATAAAATTATATAAAAAATTATGCAATAAATAAATATCACGTACATAAAAAGAATAAGTGGTCTAGTGATAGAATACTATGCATAGACCGAACCTAGGTTCGATTCTTGGTAGTGCAATTCTTTTATTTAAAATATGTTGTTTAAGGGTAGAGGCAACAATTTTGAACCCGACCCGAAAATGACCCGGGTTCGGGTCGGGTTCAAAATTTCGGGTTGATTCTGGGTCGATTCACGAGTTTGGGTCGGGTTCAACAATTTTCCACGGGTCGATTCCGGGTTGGCCCGTTTGACCCGGAATCGACCCGTGAAAAAAAAGACTAACGTACTCCAGTTCCACGCCTCCACAGACTGAAATAAGAAGAGGCAGTCAGGCAAAGTTGCTCCACGCTACACCCACAGCTCCACAGAGCTGCTCCACACCTCCAACTCCACAGCTACACCGAGGTCTGAGTCCACTCAAGCAAAGCTGTGATACTGATGCCATCAGTATCAGTCTGATGGTGATCAAATTTAATTTATGATCTTCAATAAGAGTGCCCACATGGTCTTACATACTTGAGCAGGCGTCAGGCGAAGCGAGCAGCAGGCAAGCAGCTGAAGAGACACAAGGCGAGCAGGCGAACAGAGACACGAGCAGGCAGAGGAAAGCAGGAGCAGCCAACAGGCGATGGCTAGCACGAGTAGGCGGCGAGGCACGAGCAGGCGGCGAGGCACGAGCAGGAGGCGAGGCACGAGCAGGAGGCGAGGCACGAGCAGGAGGCGAGGCACGAGAAGGAAGCGAGGCACGAGAAGCAGGCGATGCTGAGAACTGAGGACAAGGATGACAAGTTGTCAGCAGTCTATATTTAGGCAGGCAGAGGCAGGTTACGCAGCACGACAACATTCAGTATTTAGGTTTAGGACTTTAGGCTTAATTTTTGGACGGGCCGGGTTCGGGTCATACAGGTCAACCCGGAACCGACCCGTCTCTTGTGGCGGGTCAGACGGGTCAACCCGAAAATGACCCGCCGAGCCTTTTTTGTGACCCGACCCCGAGCCTTTTTTGTGACCCGAGCCCGGGTCGATTCCGGGTCATTTTCGGGTCGGGTCATTTTTTGACAGGTCTACTTGAACCTTGAATTTGTCTCCTTAAGAATTATTAAGTACATAGTTCCACGATCATGAGATATTTCTAGAACCAGGTGCATAATGCTTACTATTTATTCGATTTTAACACTATTTATTTCCTTTTGTATAGTATGCAGTTGGTTATAGCATAAGAGGAATAGAAGAGACAGAGTTCAAGACTTCAAAGGATTCTTCATCGGACATGTCGAAGTTGTTCCCGTTGTTGGACAAGAATAAATGCCTTGGACAAGAAATGAATAATTTGATTGTATATTATTGTTGGGTTTAGATTTTGGATGGAGTTCGTTTTATTTATGGATCAGTTGGATTTTTGCAGCTTCGCTGGATTACTAATTGTGGTTTGCATTTGTTGTGCGCAGCAACTATGCTATCTAAGATGAACAAGCCTTGAAAAACATGTTTTTTATCAGCATTGTGTTGGCTTTCATCTCTGCAATCATCTATCTTGCCTTGTTAATTGTTATACAGGTATGTGACGTCCAACATTGCATTTGGCATTCATACGTTTTGGGTCAGGCGGGTTGACCCGTCAACCTGTCAGGTTGGGTCCGGGTCGTGAAAGCTGACCCATACAGTGCGGCGGGTCATGTCTGAGTTGACCCGCACAGTGCGGCAGGTCGGGTCGAACCCAGCGGATTGCCCCGAATTGACACCTCTATTTAAGGGTAGTACCCGCGAATAAGATCCGGGTTGGCAGTAGAGTTATTGGTATTTTTTCAAAATATTGGGTAGTTTAGTAATTCATTTTTAAATATGGGTTAAATATGGAAACAAAAACTAAAAGTTGACGGCAGGGCCAAAATAGAAGAAACGTGATAAGTTCAGTGATGATAATAAGAGATAATTTTGTTTAAGGACTATGTTCGTTTATCGCCGATGAAAGTCTGAAAACTGAAACCCTTTGGCCTTTCCTGGAAGAAAACATAGAACCCTATATAACAGCAGCCTCTGCTACTTGTCCACGTTACCTGTTTACCACCGCTGTCCGCTGCCTGTTCTCTCTGCTGCTTGCTTCCATTTACAGTTCGTCTTACTCTCGAGGTCTGTAATCTCAATACCTTTGATTTCGTTAATGCGATTTCTTCTCTTCATCCGTCCTTATTTCTTCTGTGTTGT
This sequence comes from Chamaenerion angustifolium, assembly GCA_946814005.1. Classification (NCBI taxonomy): domain Eukaryota; kingdom Viridiplantae; phylum Streptophyta; class Magnoliopsida; order Myrtales; family Onagraceae; genus Chamaenerion; species Chamaenerion angustifolium. The sequence goes on from OX328270.1 coordinate 8,047,988, forward strand.
TGTTCAGCTCATCTTCTCGCATGTTGCTGACTAGCCTTTCCTCTTCCTTATAATGACAGGCACTTTTAGGCAGAGCAATTCACGTGTCGAAATCCTAATTGCTGAATATACAAGTCTCGATAAGGTATTATTTCCTCATTGATTCCCTCAGCCACGATCAAGAAAAGGTTAAATCCCTGATAAGTAGCTTAGGATGAAACAATCCTTTTCGGGCTTGTAGTCGATTTCTCTGGAAATAATTGATTCGAGAGAGGTGGGTTCTTCTTTGAAAGAAGTTAAGTTCAGATTTTTCTTAGCCAAAGCTGCATGGCATAGAAAGATATAGGCAATTAAACTTCGAAAATATCAATTAATACGTATCCGACGATTGAGTCTTCAACGCGCAGGTACACAGAAAGTTTTTTTTTTTGAATAAACAGCATGTTTGGTTGCTAATAAGTGTACTGCGTTCAGTTGCTTCTTTACCTTGCGAATTTTGTAATACATTGAATTGCAATTTCAACCTGAAAATTTCACACTTTAGCTTCTCTACATAAAAGAGTAGTGTTGTTATTAATTTATTATGTTCAGTTGAGTTTCTGTACTGCGTTTGCTAATGTTCTTGGTTTGTCCTTTTGGCTCCCGATTATAGATATCATGGCTGAAGAAGCGGGAATGTTTGTGGTTCATCAAACAGTTGGCAGTGTGCTATGCTGCAAGTGTGGTATCCCAATGGTGCCAAATGCAGCCAATATGTGCGTGAAGTGTCTACGGTCTGAAGTAGACATAACAGAAGGTTTACAGAAGAACGTGATTATATCTCATTGCCCTGAGTGCGAGTGCTACTTGCAGCCCCCTCGGACATGGATCAAGGCCCAGTTGGAATCAAAAGAGCTCTTGACTTTCTGTGTAAAGAGGCTGAAGAATCTGAACAAGGTCAGGTTGGTTCATGCTGAATTTGTGTGGACCGAACCTCATTCCAAGAGGATTAAAGTGAGGCTGAAGGTTCAGAAAGAGGTCCTAAACGGTGCAGTTCTCGAACAAGCATTCGTTGTTGAATACGTTCAGCATGAGCAGATGTGTGAATCTTGCACTAGGGTTGCAGCAAACCCAGATCAGTGGATTGCGAATGTTCAACTCAGGCAGCATGTTTCTCATAGAAGAACTTTCTTCTATCTAGAGCAGCTAATCCTGAAGCATGATGCTGCTGTTCATGCTATAAAGATCAAGCAAATGGACCAAGGAATCGATTTCTTCTTTGCTAACCGCAGCCATGGCATGAAATTTGTTGATTTCATTGGAAAAATTGCTCCTGTCAAGCATCGCACTGATAAACAGCTCGTGTCCCAGGATTCCAAGAGCAACACTTACAATTACAAATACACCTTCTCCGTGGAGATCTCGCCAGTTTGTCGTGAGGATCTCATTTGTCTCCCTCCAAAACTTGCAAACAGCTACGGAAATCTCGGCCCTCTTGTGATATGCACTAAGGTCACAAACAATATTGCTTTGTTAGATCCACTGACATTAAGGTACTGCTTCTTGGATGGAGAGCAGTACTACAGATCAGAATTCAAATCTCTGCTCAATAGTAGGCAGCTTGTTGAATATGTAGTGCTGTATGTCGAGGATATATCTAACCAGAGCGTCAATGTCGGAGGGTCCACTTACACACTAGCTGATGTTCAAGTTGCTCGAGTCTCGGATTGGGGTAAAAACGATAATATTTTCACAGTGAGGACCCACCTTGGCCACATTCTGAGAGATGGTGACTATGCTCTAGGATACGATCTATACGGGGCCAACCTCAATAGTGAGGAGCTTGACAAGTACAGAGGCTTGAATCTTCCTGAGGCAATCTTGGTGAAGAAGAGCTATGAGGAGAAGCGGCAGAAGAAGCGAGCAAAGCCCCGTCCATGGAGGTTGAAGAACCTGAACATGGAGGTTGAAGAGACCAGGAACAGCAGAATAGATGAAGAAAAGAAGCACAAGGAGTATGAAGAGTTCTTGAGGGATTTGGAGGAGAACCCGGAGCTGAGATTTAATATATCCTTGTATCGGAACAAGGAGTATCAACCCTCTGAGGTTGCATCCACCGTTGATGGAGAGTTGCCTTCTGTTCCTCTGGAAGAGTTGCTTGCTGATCTTGATTTGAGCGAGGATGAAGATGGGGATCATGCAATGGCAGATTGAAACATGTCTTTTGATTTGGTATGTTCTTGTTTCTTGTTCCTTTTCTATGATTTTATTTTTATTTATCTCAGTAGTTGTCTTGTTTTATCTGGTGAATCCTTTTGTGTCATAAGTAGTGTTTTTTTTTCTTTTGTCATTGACGAGATTGAGTTCATTGATGCGCCCAGCTGATATTGCCTCTCAAAGTTATATTTAGACAGTTTTTGGATGGTGTTAAGTTAAAAATGATGTTAACCATACTACTCTCAAAGTATGCATGTGACGTATATTCTTGGGTAAAATTTACAAATAAATTAATGGTACTACCAACCACTCTGCATGCTTAGGGTTCATATATATATATATATATATGTTATTTTTGTCATTTAAATTTTGAAGCATGCTAACTGTATCCATGTTTCATTGACAGTTTTGCAGGCCTTACCAAACTCATTTTTTTCGATGAAAAAAATGTGTATCAGGATTCAATCGTGTAAAAGAACACAGAGGATGTTCTCCACTACCCAAAATTTCAAGGAACTGCTATCTATTTCCCACTCAGATAGATAGATGTTCATTTTATAGTTTACTTCATTTCATTTTATATTATGAGCAATGATAAAATATTTGAAATTTACTCGATTACTTTTTCTTTCAAAGAGTAGCATTCATCACTTCCTTTCTAAATTTGCACTTATATTCCATGGTTTCAATTCCATTGGACTTAATTCTATTCAGCTTGATCGACTGGAATTATAACTCAATTATAATTTATAGGGTTAAATACCAAATAAATACTCAAACTTTGGACGTTTTACAAATAGTTACCAGAACTTTGAATTTACAAAAATGGCTACCTAACCTTTGACATATGGAGCAAATAGCTACCTCCGTTAAATTTTCTGTTAAATATGGACAGAAAATGACGTGACAACACATGATTGATCCATAATTTTAAAAACTATATTATTTTTTTAAAATACTAAAAAAAATAGAAAAAATATTTCAAAAACTGTAAAATTAATAGAAAAAAATAAGTTTTTTTTTTAAAAAATCTGATTTTTTTAGTATTTTAAAAAAATAATATAGCTTTTAAAATTATGAACCAATCATATGCTGCCCACATCATTTTCCATCCATATTTAACGGAAAATTTAACGAAGGTATTGATTTGCCCCATTTGTCAAAGTTGAGGTAGCTATTTGCACCTTCGTCCAAAGTTTAAGTAGTCGGTATTGAAAATTTAAAGTTCGAGTAGCTATTTGTAAAACGTTCAAAGTTCAGGTAGCTATTTGGTATTTAACCCTAATTTATAAAAAAAAAATTAAATAGTTTAATTGTGTCATTATTAAAATTATTACATTATTTCTGCAATTTTACATTGTACTTTGTTAAATTTAGATACAAAATTGGATGGAATGGTAAAATTCGTATAAATGTTAAGGATGGAAATTTGTATAATGAAATATTTAGAATTTTTTTCTAAATGTAATTAAATATTAAGGGGTGGCAATCGTGTCGTGTCTAATCGTATCGTGTCTAATCGTACCGTGTTATTAATCGTGTCGTCTCTTAACGCATTTCGTGTCTAAACGGATAATTTTTAAACGTGTCTCAAAACATCATACACGAACACGACACGATTAAGTAGCAGATCACACGTGACACGACACGGGACACGATTAACTTTCTTGGAAATTAAAAATCGAAAAACATAACGGATAGACACGACACGATATGACACGATTAACACGACACGATGCGACACGACACGATTAAGAATGACCTGATTGATACGAATTTACACAATTAAACACGAAACGACACGTTACACGACACGATTAACACAAAAAACATTAATTTTATATATTTTTATGAACGTGTCACGATTAGACACGATTAGTTAACCGTGTCTTTATTCGTGTCACGGGTATACACGACACGATTAGACACGATTAGTTAATCGTGTTTTATCGTGTTTATACAGATATCCGCAGATCTGAGTTGTTTAGACACGATTATTAATCGTGTCTAAACGTATAAGAGTTGTTTAGACAAGGGATCTGTTAAGGTCAAACCCATATACGCTTTAAAGCAGATCGTGTCGTGTCAGAAATTGTCACCCCTACAAATGTGCATTGTATATCAACAACACTTATAAGTTATAATCCCTTTAAAAATTCAGCCGGACTCTTAATTTTTATGTAGGGGTAAATCGGTATATTCCATATTTTAGTACTACGGTAAAATGAACTCTTTTCATTATCTTTTCAATACAACAAGTTGTGGGTGTACCTGTTAACTCGTACAATCGTGAATTCCTTCTCATTTCAATTTGTTCAAAATGAATTTTGTGAGTTAATTTGTTGATCCATATGATTCGTAAATCGATGTGACTCACGTACTCATGCAACCTATTGATGCAGGAGATCATGCGACTCATATAACTCGTGTGACTCATGAACTTTTAAATAGTATATATATATAAGTCCAGAACTTTATCCACGAGTCAAGTGATACAATCCAATCCTAAAACGTTTTTTTTCGTACAGGTTGGACGAGTCCTGTCAAAATAATTCGATAGTCTTACAAATATTCAACACTTTCCGTGAACATATCATCCACAGGTCACCCATGAATCAGATTACTTAGAGATCGTGTTTAAAATTGAAACCTCTACTTTACGTTAGTGTATAAATTATTACTCGATCTGAGATATTTAATTTTGATTGAATACTCGTTTACGGTAAAAGAAATATTTCCATTTCAATAGATTTGGACTGTATTTGGTTGCAAACTAGCTTATAGAGATTGACAGTTCAGAAAAGACATCCCGATTTATTATCAAATTTAATTTTTAAGGGATACGTGTATAATTTATGTAAAAGGAATTATTGATACAATATAAATTATAAATAGGGTTGACAATGATTATGGTATGGTACGAGTAATTCAAATATCATAATCATAACCATTACAAGTAGAATTTTTAATACCATAACCATATCTAGTGCCGTGGTTTTTAACCACGGCTTTAACCTTATATTCATATTTATTATCACATGTCAAATGTAATAGAATATTATGAATGTTATCTTAATTAATACATAAAATTATGTGACAAACAACAAAAATATTTAACACTAATATCATTCAACATTAGTACTATTCAAAATTAACACTATTACCATTTAATATTAACATAATTCAATCACATTTCACCCTAAAATTATGGATTCGTGAAATCTAAAAGTGAAAATTATACTTTTGTTATTAGTTTTTACTAATAAAATAAAAATAATATTATCATTATTATATTTATAGAATAACTATGGTTATAACCATGAGTATGACTAAAATAACATAACCATTACAGGTATAAAATTCATCATAATAACTGCACTATACCATAATGATACGGTTAACTATATAAAAAATGACGGTTATAACCATGATTATTGGGTTTTCACCGCATCATTGTCGACCCTAAATATAAATGAACAGAAATGGATATCCAACTAAATTTCTCATGTAACTCTCGAAAATTTGAAGACTATATATTGCTATTAATTGTAGGGATGGACATAAATTAGTTATAAACTGAATCGAGGTCGAATCAATTCAAAACTGTAAAGAAATTTACTTATATATGAATCACTCTATATTTTCATTGAAATATCATTTTTTTAAAATTGAATTAAACTGATCAGAACAACTCTATATTCTTTAAATATAAATTTTATTGTTAATATAAAATATTGGATAAACCACCTTAATAATCACTTATGTTGGCACTATGTGATTAAATGATTACTTATGTTTTTTATGCAGCTAAACGATCATGTACGTTGTACAAATGTGGCCTTTTGAATAAACGTGTCATATTCAGTCACATATATTTGACAAATGTGATTAAATGGTCACAAAAATGGTGAATTTAGTCTTTCTTTTATCTCGTTCTTCATGTCTGAAATCCAATTCGAACTCAGATTTGCACAAAGCTTGGTTCAACTCAAACCCAAAAATGAAGATATTGGGTTCAATTCAAATCCAAAAATGCAGATATTGGGTTTAATTCAAACCCCAAAATGCAAATTTGGGTTCGATTTGAACTTAGATTTGCTCAAATTTGAGTTCGAAATCAGAGCACATGTTTGAATCAAGGAAGAAGAGATTGAAAATGAAGAACTTGAAGAAGAGAGTATAAAGGCATGTTAGTCATTTTTTGCATATTTTTTTGTAATTGTTCACACATTTTGAAACATAAGCAACTGTTCAACACAAGTTTCAACTCTTCAGTCACATGTGTTATAAATAACTATTTAGATAATTTACTCTAAAACGACTTAATTCTATTATAAATAAATATAGATTCTAAACAATATTACAAATGAAATGAAACACTAGAATGAATATTTATTAGTACAATATAAAAATAAGAATAGAAATTATTTTAAAAATAGTAGTAAAACCATACGATATTACGGTGCATTTGGTTGGTGAAATACTGAATATGAATATGAGATAAAAATTTGATGTTGTTTAGTTGATGGATTGAAATATTGAATTTCAATGTTTGGTTAGTGGAATGATATATGAAAATGGAACGAAATCATGCAAAATGACATATTACCCTTTCCTTCAATATGTATAATATATGACATAATTATCTTATAAAAAATTATATTAATTAATTTGTGAAACTTAAAAATTAATATTAATTAAATAAAAAATATATTTTATTAAAATGTTTAATTATTAAAAATATATTAATTAATTAAATTTAAAAATAATTAAATTTTAATTAAGTAAATTAAAATATAAAAACAAATGATTTAAATTATAATATAAATAAATAAATTATAATATAAATAAATAAATTTTAATTAATTATAATATAAATAATTAAATTATAATATAATATAAATAATTATTTAAATTAAATTATAATATAAATAATTAATTAAGTTTAATTAAATATAAATAAATAATTAAAGTGGAGAGTATTTTGGTCAATTGGACATATATTCCTTCTTCCTAGCTCTCTAGGAATAGCAATTTCGAGGTTTTTCCAAGGAATACTTATTCCTAACTCTCTAGGAATTTCGATTTCGTGAAATTCCAATCCCGCGAAATAAACATTGGAATACGTTATATTCCCTATTTCTTTCCAATGGTTTGTCGTGTCTAATTTTCATTGTTCCTTAAGTAATGATTCTCCATCGACATCAACTAAGAGTTGTCAAACCACCACCATTTTCTGATGGTTTAATAACCAAATTGTTACGCTAACTTTGGGCACTTTACAAATTGCTACATGAACTTTACTTTTTAAAAAAATTGCTACATAAACTTTGACACTTGGGGCAAATTGCTACCTCAATCAACTTTTCCGTTAAATATGGACGTAAATGACGTGGCAACACATGATTGGTCATTGATTTATAAAATTAAATGATTTTTTAAAAATGCAAAAAAATATGATTTTTTTAATAAAACAATTGGAAAATTTAAAGGGAAAATATGAGTTTTTAATATAATACTTTTATTAAAAATATGAAACAAAAAATAATAATAATATTTTAAATAAAATTATTATATTAAAAACTCATATTGTCCCTTTTAATTTTCCAGTTTTGTTTTAAAAAAATGAGTTTTTTTTTTGTATTTTTAAAAAATTATTTAGTTTTTTAAATCAGGACCAATCATATGTTGTCACGTCATTTTCATCCATATTTAACAGAAAAGTTAACTGAGGTAGCAATTTGCCCCAAATGTCAAAGTTAATGTAGCAGTATTATAAAAAGTAAAGTTTATGTAGCAATTTGTAAAGTGCCCAAAGTTGAGGCTGCGATTTGGTTATTAACCGTTCTTCCGATTGAATGAAAAAGAGACTTATAAGTTATACGAAAATGTATAAAAATATTACAAATCTAATTATGTAGTTTCTAACAAAAATAAAAAAAAAAAGATTTGTATCTAAATAATTTGATTATAATTTAAATGTTAATTAAGTTTCAACTTCTAAATTGATCCTCTTACGAAGCAGCAATTATACAAAATATATATACATAGGGGGTTCATTTGGGTCCCACGTTGATTCTTAAATGAGTATACTGTGTGTATTCTCTCAGAATGTTTATAATATATGTAAAGAAAGAGTATTTATAGGGATGGAAGACCAAACCGATTTTGGTAACCGGATATCTGTAAATATTATGCCCTTGTAGATATAAGGATAGCATATATTACAGTTATCAAGTAATATTGTAGTTACCTTATAGAATCCTTGCAGAATATGTGCCCGAAATATGCGGGACAATAATATGAGAGGTTGTAGGGTTGTATATTCAAAGTCGATTGTGGGATCAGATATGAGAGGTTGGACTCTCTTGGCGAGCACTCTCATGGAGAGCACAACGAAAGGCTTTGACCGTGGTCTTGGCAACCATCTTGAATTGTGGCGATCACTTTTGATTCTGGGTTCGATACTGGACCGCTTCATTGACTCTAGAGTTTACCCTAAGTGTGGACCGACCCAGTCTTGAATTGTTTGAGTTTAACTACTCTGAAATGATATTGGGCCTAGAGGGCATGATGAGCTCTATGTCATATTGCGTTGTCACTATCGATACCCAACATATATCATGGATTAGCGTGACTTAAGTATTAAATTTATATTTTAATTTCAGATATATTTGGAATTTATTAGGGTTTATTATCTGTTTGACTATTGATGTGTATATCCTGTAGTATATGAGTTTATTAAATTTTAGTGTTAAGTAATTAAATACTCAAACACTCTAAATTTGATTTTGTTTGGTCAAAACACTCTAAATTTGATCAACCCTAAAAAATCATTATATTCTTAAAAAATAATGAAAGACGAACTTTGAATAATTAGTTTACCCCACTTTTGCAAATACATAAAAGAATGTACACACAAACTAATTAATTATAAATCCTAAAATTTATGAATTTTTGTTTTTTTAATAATACTAAAAATTAATTAATCATAATAATTGAGTAAAATCGTTTTCTTGTATTGTACATTTGTTTGAGAATAAAAGCTTATTTGATCTACTATGAGATTGAAATATAATTTCACAATTCTTGTATAATTACTCTAAGAGAATGAATGTTAGAGAGAGAATGTAAATGACCAAAATAATTTTTTTTAATTAAATTATTTAAAAATAATTGTAATTGTATAAATACCGGTCACGAAAAAAACTAATAATATAAAATAGATAACAGTTAATAACTTAAATGGTTACACAGTGTAACTAATTGGTTATAATTTGTGCAGAATAGTGATGTATATTTCAGCATGTTTCAAGATATGTTTCAGCATCCTTCATCAACTGAAGCAACGCAACAAGAAGTCGTGCCTCTATGTTCTTCGACATCAACGCATCAATTGAATTGGGGAAGGGGCACGATTTCGATTTTGATCGACAAGCGATTTCGATTGGCAAGGGGGAAGGGGGACCAACAACGAATTCTATTTCAATCTTCCATCTTCGTTGCTGGACTTGTGTGACCTTCGTTTCACGACAACAATCTAAGTCACTATTTAAAAATAAAACTGAAATACCACTAAGAATGACCAACATGATAACGTAAGCTGGTCTCCATTTATCGCCAGGTTGAGGGATATCGAGACCCTTGAATACATGGACAATGCCTAGAGTGAGGATCGAGTATCCGATGTTTTGATTGTAGATGTTCCAGTATAAGCTGTACTTGTATTGCTTTTGGAAAATTAACCTTTGTTGGAATATTTACGAAACATGCAATCGTTTAGGACACAACATTAAACACATATTTAAGTTACCTCCTTGAACGATCGACTTAGCGGAAGCGGATCTACCTGAGGTTGGGATCAGGGTCTGCCGAACGGGAGGTCACGTCACGGGTTAACGGGCAGTGACCTAAGTTTCCACATTTACTTACCTCAGTTTAAACTGTAGGGCGGCAGGGCATCACTGTCATCAGGTTTTCCAACCCTGAGCATCACTATATATATAGAGGGAATGGTTTGGGCCAGTATCCAATACTGGACTTATTAGAATGGGCTCCCACTAATGGTCGACCTAATCCCCCAAAACCAACATCTCCCACTTGCACAAAGTGGGGGCGCGCTCATTCATTAAGCCAGCACCAGGAGAACGAATTCCCCTTATATAGTAAAGTCACATATGATGTAGCAGTCGTGCGACCGACAGGCACAACGAGCAAGGTACTGCGCATCGGTTAGGAGTTATAGCGACTCGCGGATCTCACACCAGCAGTGGAAATGTGCCCTGCACCCTTGGTCATGTAATCTTTCTCCAGGTCTGCTAGCACAAGGATCTTTCAGACCTATATATGTATTACGCCCACAACCGCAGCCCACACCGCGGTTGGTGGCCACCTAGTGGACACAATATCGAGAAGATCCCATAATGACCATCCTCTTCCCACTAAACTATAAGCACAATTCAACTCGCTTTTCTAGAATCGGGTCCAAGGTACTTGTGAGCGAACCCATCGAGCACAGACTAAGATAGCAAACATTGAACTGGACCTCAAGTCTCTGTTCAGAGTAATAAGGGTACATATACGGCTCTTACACAAAGAGCTTTGAGTCTCACACGACTCTGAGTTAAGATCACATCTCGGGTCATACCCATGGTCGTTTGGGGTGCACCGCGGTATGGAACGCGCGCTACAACATATCTACTCTCCCACGGAGCATATGTCCTAATGCTGTACAGATATCCATCAGTCACACAAAGTACCCAAACCAAAAGTCACAAAGACTCCCATCCGACCCCTGAGTGGATTGACAAACCATAATCTGTCGTAGTGCGAAATCAGATAGTTCCCGACACAAAGCCCTTTCCGGTTATCCCAACAGACTTCCAGAACTAGGAACTATCACTAGCCTCACGTAGCCACAAAGGCATAGAAGCTATCACCCGTGTGAGAGGGTGATCTAATCCACTTTGACATATTTTAATAAACAATCACAGTAAGAACACACAAAACACTCAAACTGTGAAAACATGCATACTCAAATATAATTTAAGTTAAAGAACATTGTATGGGAAATAAAATCAATGAAGTACATCACTAAGTCTACACAGTCCTAGAGACTACACATGCCTCATTAAATACTCCTCTTCAAGGTTGGAGAGACGGTCCACAACCATCTCATCAGTAGACAAGTACTTCAAACTCATCATCTTGTGTCTAACCACGTCTCTAACATAGTTTCGCTTGATATATACTTGCTATGACTTGTTATGATACTTGGGTTTCTTTGTCACGGAGTTTGCGACTCCAATGACTCAGCAATCAATCTGGAAGCCTCTTCAACCATACAACCAACTGAGTGGTCCACACAAGACCTACAAATTTGACTTCAATGGTGATCAACACAATGCGCGACTGCTTCTTGCTCATCCACGATATGGCGCCGTCAGAGAGCAGAGCATATCCGAGGTGGGTTTTCTCTCATCAAAGTTACCACCATAGTTCGCATCGTTATACCCAGCCATCCAGAGATTCTCGGATCTCTAGCGAGTCTCTAGCAGAGAGCATGACGATGCCCTTAAGATATCACATGATCCTATTTACTGCCTACCATTTCTTCAATCCGTGTTCAGCTTGGTACCTACGTACCATACCGACTGCATGACAAATATTAGTCTGAGTACACACAGTTGTGCATATCAGGCTTCCGACTGCACTTAGCTACATAATTTATTTATCTGGTCCATATATCCATTTTGAGAGGTTGACCAACGTAAACTGGAGTTTCAATTGGTTCGTAGTTACTCATGTTGAACATCTCCAACAGTTTGTTTATGTAGCTTTCCTCTGAAAGCCACAACTACCTCCTATGGCAATCTCTCGAGATCTAAATCCCAAGGATATGCGCCTCCTCACCCATGTCCTTCATCCCAAACAAAGAATACAATCAGACCTTTATCTCTGTCAGGAACTCCAAGCTATTTACAACTATGAGTATGTCATCTACATATAGAATCATAAACATAAAGTTCGGTCCAGACCCTTTTGGTGTACACACAATGATTCTCATCCTTCAAGAGAAATCCAATTTCCATGACCAAATCATGAACTCTGCGGTACCACTACATAGATAACTATTTCAGACCATAGATAAATTTGTGAAGTTTGCACACTAAGTGCTCATGGTCTTTCCGCACAAAGCATTCAGACCGCTCCATATAGATCTCTTCTTCTAACTCACCATTGAGGAAGATGGTCTTAACGTTTATCTAGTGCAGTTCCAAACCTAGACTCACTCCAATAGCCATAATCTTAAGAATCCATTTAGCTCTATTGCTCTGTGTCCTCTCGAAGGCCGACCAGTGTCCAAACACCGTTCTTCCTTATAGATTCCATCTAGTCCAAAGTGTTCATCTCATCTTCCATTACTTTCATCCATTCTTCTTTGAAGGGTCCAATGATAGTTTCTCTAACGTTTTACAGCACAATAACCATATCATCAGATATTGGGGTGTTTAGTTCTCCATCACCTTCGAATGCATATCGTTGGGAGGAAAACTTATGTTCTATCCCACGACCTAACAACTCACTACTACCAGGGTATGACCATGATCACTCCCACTGAGAATGAGATCTCTAATACTCCCACTGTCAACGAGATCATCAGGAGCGAAATTTGTTCCATTCGCTCTAGCAGGCGGTGAATCTGGCACACGACGAACTGATTCATCATCTGCAGTTTCAACTCTCCCACTCGAATTAGCAGGTGTCTGCTCAACTTGATCTTGAATCTCATATAGAGATCGATCCAAATAAATTTCTCCCTTCTTAGGAAATTCGTTCTCTACAAACGTTACGTCTCGTGATTCGATCTCTATAACACTCTCACTATCCTGCTAGGCTATAAACACATAACCCTTCGAGGTATCAGAGTAACCAAAAGTACTATTCTTTCCTCTAGGTCCAATCTTTTCCAAACTTATTTGAGAAATCATGGGTGTAAGCGGTACACCGCAATGGGCGTATATGGTGAAGGTCCCGAACTTATTCCAGTCCAAAATTCATATGAAGTGGAGTTAAATGTCTACGTCGACACATGGTTTAGGATGTAGGCAGCAGTCTCCAAAGCGTTTCCCCATAAGGAAATCAAAAATTGAGTATGCGCCATATCGACCAAACCATTTTAAGGAGCGTTTTATTGCGCCTCTCTACAAAACTATTTTGCTGAGGGGTGTAGAGGATCGTCAACTAATGAATGATCCATTTTCATTACATAAACCGTTAAATTCCACTGAAAGGTACTCTTCTTCCACAATCAGGGTGGAAGGCCTTTACCCTCCTGTCTAACAGGTGTAATCATTTGTAAATGTAATGAAATTTCGCGTTCTGTGCCGAACCCTAGCACTAAGAGGGTCACAGACGTCAGAATGGATTAATTGTAAATGGAAATTCGGCTCTAGGTGCCTAACCAAAAAGACGTTCTGATGGAATTTTCTGCTAGACAGTTTACACAAGTAGACGACTCCACTTGTGGAATGTGGGACAACAAACCCCATTGGGCTAGCCGCTGCATTCTATGTTGACTTTTATAGTCAAATCTGGCTTGTCTTTCATTCTTATCACAAACATATCCGCGAGTAGAAGAAAACATGAAATTGTTATTGTTGTCTGAATCCAAATCCGAAACAATAAATCCACCAGAAATAATACTAAATCCAAACGAAGTTGAATTTAAAAACAATTGGACGGAAGATTCATGAAAAGATAATCTAAAACCGAGTTTCATTAATCCTAAGACTGAAATAACATATTTCGGCGAATATGCGGAGCATAGAGGATATGACTTCAGACTAAAACTCTCCCGCAACACAAGCGCAGCTCACGAGTTCTAATCCCTTAGACTTCAACACGAAAGTTATTGTCGATGTAAATCCATCTAATTTCTCGCAGTACTCTATGGTACTCTACGAAAACGTCACGATCCCTGACTATGTGATTTGTCGATCCTGAATCCAAATCCACAAAGGACTCAGTTAACATATTTGTACTAGGAATACAAAATTCACTAAGTAGCCAACAAGACATCTAGGTCGGATCGATTTAGGACATGCCTTCACAAAGTGTACCCACTGGCCATAGTTGGAGCATTTCCTGTACATAGGCTTCTCCGCCTTACGCAAACATTTTCGCAGTGTTTTTTTCAGAGGAGTCATTGGGTTCACCTCAGTCTTTGTCTACTTTGCCTTCAATATATTTGCGGCATCGCACTGTGCATTACTCCTTCGCCTTCAACGACTCTTCTTAGGTCTAGAGGATGACACCACACGCACCTCAACCTTAGGTCCAGCGACCTTGGGTCTGTCCTCTTCAACTCAAAGTGCCTTCGAACGTGTTCAAAGGTAATCAGGGCCTTAGAATGAGTTATTTAGATTTTCATCTGTTTCTAAGAGTTAAGCAAAGAGCGGATTACGACCGGGATTTGCTGCTCATCGGTCACTGACTGACCGTTCTCCTTGAGTTTCACAATCATGTTGGCCATATGCCTCAGATGCTATCTTGCGGAGTGCCGAGGATTCATCATGTATGAATAAAACTTAATGTTGAGTGAGCACAACTAAGCAGTCGTATAGAACCATTTCTAGCCTGCAAAGTATCCCACAACTCTTTAGCCGTGTGTTAAGCTCAAACTCATCCACCGTACTCAGCATCATTAACCTCCCACTCAAATGGAAAGTCTTCTGCTGATTCGTTATTCCAGAATCGGGTGTTTTCATAATCTTCTTGATGGGGTTAATGGATTTCTACTTAGTACCATTTTTATATGCTTTCTCCGAATTTTATAGTGCTAACCGATCGGTTTACACTCTGGAACATTTTCCTAGATGTAGTTCGTACTCATCCAAACTTCTGAAAGGTTACTAAGGACAATTCTATATGTTTGCTATATATGCTAAGCGAAAACTAGATCTACCTATCTAGGTAATCTAATACATGCAAGCAAAGAAACAAACCATACATTTCAATATATTGATACCTTTCAAAAATAAATTAATTTGGGGCTAATTTGTAATTTTCAAAACTTTGAGGACTAAAGTCACCCTAACCAAAAGTTTAGGGGATCAAAATCACTATGAATAAAAATTTGGAGACTAAAGTCTCAACAAATAAAATTCCAGGGACTAAAGTCTCAACAGACAAAAGTAATTAACTTGTTAGACCAATTTTCACACACTATGCTGGGATCTCAACAATTACAACCTAGTCAATTCTACCAGTCATGGAGTCAAGAGCCAATAAAATAAAGTTAGGCAAAACTATCTACCCTGCAGAAAACACAAAGTAATCCACGGATCTCAAGGACCCCAAACAGCATTCTACCTATCCAGTCCTGCAACATAAAAACAATATAAGGTTCTCCCAGCAATTTAAATTGGTCCAAAAGTTAATTAAATTAGCCCATATATTATTTATGAAAGGGTCCAGACATATTTACCGGACTGAAATAAATCACTAGGACCACGGAGGATCCAAGATCTGCACCAAATTTGTTTTGAGTCAATTCAGGTGGCCCATGGCCTCCGAATTAGCTCAAACCAGTCTTGATAGCATGAAACCATCTGAACCGGCCCAATCAGTCGGTCTGAACCGAACCGGTTCAGTCAGCTCAAACCGACCAGGTCGGATTGAACCTTCTGTTCGGATCAAACCGACCAAACAAACCGAACCGGACTGGTTTACACAGAACCAGTCCTTTCGAACCAGACCGATCCGGTTCACAGAGAACTGAACCGGTACTGTTCTTCTTCTCCACGGAGAAGAAGAAGCTGCTAGGGTTTTGAAACCCTAGCAGCCGCCAGTAGCCCATGTGGCAGTTGATCGGCCACAGAGCCTGATCAGCTTCCATGGGTCTGGCCACGATGGCCAGTCCCCCCTTCGCTTAAGGTCAGCCTGGGCAGGCCAGAGCCGCGGCCACACATGCTGAAGCTCCCCGGACTGGGCAGGCCAGAGCCGCGGCCACACAGGCTGCGACTCCCCGACCTAGCTAAGCCAGAGTCGCGGCCACATAGGCTGCGACTCCGAAGGCCATAGGGGTGGACGGGACGCAGCCACCGAGGTTGCGGCCACCACGCCAGGGTCGCTGCCACCACGTCAGGGCCGCGGCCCCCGAGGCTGCGGCCACCACGCCAGGGTCGCGGCCCCCGAGGGTGCGACCACCACGCCACGGTCGCGACCCCCGAGGGTGCGGCCACCATGCCAAGGTCGCGACCACCATGATGGCGACCTTGGTTTCTCGGCGTCACGTTCGGCGCGGTGGGAGTTGTAACGTGGTTCGACAATTCGCAAACCAACGTACTATGGTTCTGATACCAATGTTGGAACATTAACACACATATTTAAGTTACCTCCTTGAACGATCGACTTAACGGAAGCGTATCTGCCTGAGGTTGGGATCACGGTCTGCGAGACGGGAGGTCAAGCCACGGGTTAACGGGCAGTGACCTAGGTTTCCACAGTTACTTACCTCAGTCTAAACTGTAGGGCGGTAAGGCATCACTGTCATCAGGTTTTCCAACCCTGAGTATCACTATATATATAGAGGGAATGGTTTGGGCCAGTATCCAATACTGAACTTATTAGAATGGGCTCCCACTAATGGGCGACCCAATCCCTGAAAACCAACAACCTTGTTTAGTTGAGCAAAGTAACCATGCTGGATTTATAGATGGGAAAGTTCGTAGGTACCTAGCTTTGATCGAACCTATAGGGAACATGATTCCCCAACTCACTGCATTGAGAATTCCATGAATGTGAAAAACAACAGAGCTCTCAAGGTTGGAAATTTCACAGATTTAGACATAAAAAATAATGTAATGCCAATTTAGCTTTTTCTATGACTAAAAGAGCAATCTTTTACCCCAAAAATGAGAAAAATCAAAAACTACTGCAAATTATCAAAATTTCTATTACAAGTTAAGGTGAGTGTAAATGATGGAAATTAAAGGAACAAGATTATTAAAGAAGAACATATTATTCACAACGGATTCATTCGACGTAAGTCACCTTTTGGGGACAGGTTATTCAAAAAGGAACAAGATTATTCAAAAAGGAACTGAATCAATCCAATTCAACATACCTTTTGAGATCAAAGCACTTGGAGTTCAAGCTCCAGTTCAAGTTCTTCAATCCGTGCAGATGATTCAAGAAGATGAACAAGTGAAGATGGATAAAGGCATAATAGTCATTTAATAATTTAAAAATATTAACTTACGGCAAAATTTAATGGTTCAATGAAAGAGTAACCAATCAGTCACATGTTGAAACATGTGTAACCATTCGGTCACGCAAAAACACATGTTTAACCAATTAATCTCACTAGACAAACATGTGTAACTATTTAAGTAATTAATCCAATAGATAAACATACCCTTTGCTAGATATTAAAGGAAAAAAATTCTGACAAATAAAGGAGCCTTGATTGTTTTTTTCTTCAAAAATTAGGGTCATGAATATCTTTTTATTTCTAGGGCTCAAATCGAGATGTCTCATTAATGGATAAAACCCTTAACCATTACATTATAATATAACGGCTTTTTTATATCATAGTTAGTTTATTTAGATATTGCTATAGTATTTATTAGTTTTAAATTTAATTTCTGATTTTGATTTGATTATACTTAATATTATTTTTATCATTGTAACAAAATTTGAAAGAAAAAAATATGTAAATATTTAAAGTGTTTCTATTATAATTAACATAAAAATTAGACAAGAGCACAAATTTTACTACTTTAAACATCAAAAAAATTATATCCCGATTAGATGACCTGGATTGAAATATTAAATTGATCGACAGACGAATTTCCCGGTTAGATCTTAATTCGATTATGCTTATGAGTGTTGGGTATCGATAGTGACAGCCCAATATGGGTAAGACCTCAAATGCCCAATAACGTTTCAGATGGGTAAAACCCAGATCATTCAGAACCGGGTCAACCCACATTAAGAGTAAACTGGCACCCACAAAGCGGTCCAGCACCAAACCCAAAACTAAAATGGACGTCAAAGCCCTTACAGGTCGCCATCGGCTAAGGTCAAAGCCTTGTACTGCTCGTCATGCGAGCGTTCGCCAAGAGAGTCAAACCTCTCAACTCTGGTCGCATAACCAACACCGAATATACAGCCACGATATCTCGCATATATCGGGCACATATTCTACAAAGATCATATAAGGCAACTGCAATATTACGTGATAACCGTAATATCTGCTATCCTTATCTGCAATGACACAATATTTATAGATATATTCGGTTACCAAAACAGTTTGGTTTTCCATCCTTTTAAATACTACTGATTTGCATACGCTTTTGACTTCATATACACAGTATACTCATTTAAGCATCAGAGTAGGACCTAGAGAAACCCCCTCTGTGGCGTTTCCCTTCTTGCAGGTTCATTGGAGCTCTGGTGAAGGCTCGTGGTCATCAACCAATTGGCATTCAAATCACTGCCAAGTCAGCATTCGGGAAATTCAAACAAAATATTTGGCGCCGTCTGTGGGAAATGAGCAAACAGACATGCAAACTCCGTCCAATCGTAATCGTTGTGAACAGACCAACGAGTAATCCCATGATATCTCTGAATCCACCGTCGCTTCCCCGCTCCATCAGCAAGAACTTGCTAGCCAAGCAATTCTCAATGTCATCCCTTTGAGACCGGCACAGGAGCATATTGGCACTTCAAGACCGGCCCCGATTCCTCCTACCACTGAGATTCCAGTTCGTAAAATTGTTCAAGTGGCTGAGCAAATCATTCATGTCACCGCGGAGATGCTTTCCCTCTTGTAAACCATCATAGGACAGGCTCGCAAGCAAGCACCTGCTCCTCATGAAGATCCTCGTCCCGCGGGGTCACCCGAAATAGAAACTGGAAATCTGTGTGGCACCACTCCTCAAGAAGACCAAGAGATGACCTCTGGACATCAGTCCATGCCTCCGACCTCCACCGAAGCATCGACAATCACTCATTTTGTTGAATGCCTCAGCGACTGGAGAACATCAGCCTCAATTTACCCTTGGCCAAGTTGAGGAGCTTATTAGTAAAAAGATAAAATAAACATCGCGGAGCCTTCATGACTCCTATCCGAGAACGATCCTCCCATCCATTCACTGCTGCCCTTATAGCGGTTAGAATACTGAAGGATAGTGTGGCGATATCTATCCCTTAATATAGTGGCGGAGGAAATCCAGTGATCCACGTCAATAAGCACGAAGCTTTCCTGTTGAGTAAGTCGATCGTTGAAAATTACTTTATTATTTCTGTCAACCCTCTCGGGTTCGTCATCGTCTTGGTTCTTCAGCCTCCCTGCAGGATCAATCGGGACATGGTCTGAGTTAAAGAACAAATTCCTGGAACGGTATATTGGCGAACGCCAATTGCTAAAGAGTGTGGTCGCCTTGGACGCCGTCAAACAACATATAGGAGAAAACCTAGGCCGACTTCTATGGGCGTTTTCATAAGAACGTCACAGAGATTGATCGCTGAGTCATGGATGGAGAGATCATTCAAGATTTTTACAGAGGGCTCGATGTGGCTAACAAAGCCTCAAGAAAACTGAGCAACATCTATCATGTTCAGAAAATAGAGACATCGGAGGAGTTGGCAGTAAGTGTGAAAGGTTTCATGGACCTGGAAAGGGCAAGCTCTGAAGCTAATTTCCTGTTGTCAACCTCACCAAGGGCTATTCTAGAGCCCCGACGCGATGGAAGAAAGGAAAAGAAGGACAAGCGAGGTCGTGAGAAGCCCAAATCCGAAGTCCCCAGACCAAGCCATCGAGAGGTTCCCGAGTATTTCACACCTTTAAACAGGCAGATCTCGGCGATACTAGTCGAGGTGGAAAGAAAGTCCTTAACAAGACCACTGATGCCCCCAAAAAAGCTTAGCTTATGGGTAAAGAAACAAAAAGTTATTGCCTGTATCACAAAGTGAAGGGCCACATGACCCATGAATGCCGTATTCTTAAGCGTGACATCGAGAAACTAATCCAGAGAGACATATTGAATGAGTTCGTGGCAGGGAGAGAGCCTAGTCGAACTCCTCCACGTAGAACCCACTCGCCAGTTCATCAAGAACAATTTGGCCCATCCCAGGGTAAGCGGGTAATAAACCTAATTGCTAGAGGGTTTGGAGCCGGAGGCGAGGGGTCCAATGCAAGAGAAATATATGACACACAAATTTCCACACCTACACAACTGGGAAAGAGACATCAACCTGAGAAAGATAGCATCATCTCATTCTATGAAGAAGAACTGACACATGTCACAACTCCGCACAATGATGCGTTGGTCATCACGACAGACGTCGCGAGAAGCGATATGAAAAAAGTTTTGATCGATGGATGGAGTTCGAAAGACATTTGATTCCTGGACGCTTTCGAAAAGATGACCAAATCCAAAAGAGTTCTTAAGCGAATCGACTTTACACTCATCGGCTTCGCTGGGAGAACAATGTATCCGCTGGGAGCTATAACCATGTCGGTAACCTTGGGTGAAGGATAGAAGAGGATAGATGTATCGGTTGCCTTTATAGTGGTCGACGCACCCGCCTCATACAATGTCATCCTGGGGAGGACCATCATCAATCCACATAAGATCGTGGCCTCCACACTCCACCAAAAAATGAAGTTCCCCACACCGAATGGGATTGGAGAAGTTCTAGGTGACCAGACGTCCTCACGACAACGCTATGTGAACTGCCTTCGCAGAAAGAACCAAACAGAATCCCTTGCCATCGAGACAGAGGCCGACCCTCATGAGTACAAAGTTCGGCCAACCACGATGAAAGAACTGATAGAAGTCGAGACAGATGGTCTAGAAAAGAAGGTGCGCATCAGAACCACCTTCAACGATGAAAGGGACGCCTTGACCTCCCTACTAAAAGAATACAAAGAATTGTTCACTTGGAAGCTTAGTGACATGCCAGGCATCAACACCGACATAATCTCCCATGAGCTGAGGATAGATCCTTCGATCAAACCTATTTCTCAAAAAAGGTCATTTGTATCAGACAAATGCTCGACAATCAGGCAAGAAGTAGGCAGACTACTTGAAGCCAAATTTGTTAGGGAGGTACGTTTTCAAATCTGAGTCGCCAATCCAATGCTTGTAAAGAAGTCGAATGGAAAGTGGAGAATGTGTGTTGACTTTTGCGACTTGAACAAAGCCTGCCCCAATGATTCGTACCCCCTTCCGCGAATTGATCACCTGGCGGATGCAACCCCTCGTCACTAGACGCTTATTCAGGCTATAATTAGACTCGAATGCACCTAACCGATGAAGACCACACAACATTCTATGCCGATGGAGATATACTTTGCTATAAGGTGATGCCATTCGACTTGATAAACACGGGGGCAACCTATCAGCGAATGGTAAATCGACTGTTCCAAGATATGCTAGGGCGAAACATGGAGGCCTATGTGGAAGACATGCTCGTCAAATCAATCAAGGGTATCTCTCACACAGAAGACCTTCGAGCAACATTCAAATGAATGAGATGGCATAGTGTTCGCTTGAATCCAACAAAATTCGCCTTTGGAGTAAAATCAGGAAAATTCTTGGGTTTCATGGTCAGCAAGAGAGGCACAGAGGCAAACCCCGAAAAGCTCAAGGCTATAGAAGAGATGAAGTCCCCGACTTGCTACAAGGAAATTCAGAGTCTGAATGGTCGCCTGGCCGCGCTCAATCGCTTACTCTCAAAGGCGAGCGACAGGTCCCTCCCATTCTTCCAAACTCTCAGGGCAAACCGAAAGTTCGAGTGGACGTCGGAATGCGAGACTGCCTTTCAATCACTTTAGCAGCACCTGCAGTCACTCCCGGCCTTGGAGAAGCCCATTCCCAATGAATTACTCTTTCTATATATAAGTATTAGTGAAGTCGCAGCTAGTGCAGTTTTAGTAAAGGAATAGGGAAGTAAGTAGAGTCCAGAATACTCTATAAGCAAGTTGTTTAATTCGTCTGAAATAAAATATATCGAGATTGATAAGTATCTCTATGCCTTATTTATTAATGCTCGAAAGTTGAGACCATACTTCCACACCCACGCCATAACAGTCCTCACCAACAAGCCCCTCAAACACTTCCTGATGAAGCCAGACTCTTCAGGAAGGATGGTCAAATGGACGATTGAGTTGAGCGAATTCAAGATCAAATTTGCGCCGAAAACAACCATCAAATGTCAAGCCTTGACAGATTTTATAGTGGAAAGTACTAGCAATGGTCTCACAGAAGTGAAAAAATGGCAAGAACAGCCAGAAGACAAGGACAAAAATTGGGAACTCTATACCAATGGATCCTCTTCAAAAGAAGGCTCGGGGCAGGATTAATCCTCATCCCCTCAAGGCGAGCCCTTAAAATATGCGATTGTCCTCAAATTCAAGGTAACCAATAATGAGGCCGAGTATGAAGCACTTATCACTGGACTCGCTAAGGGAATGAGTATAACGTCACTAAAGGAAAAACGCGATTCAGAGCTAATTGTCAACCAAATCAATGACAATTATGAAGCAAAAGAGGAAAAAATGAAAAAAAAAAGTACCTCAACATTGCCAAAAATTAACTCATCGCCGAAATCCCAACTTTCGCGAACGAGTCCATTCCTCGCCAAGACAACCAGCTAGCCGACTCCCTAAGCAAGCTGATGTTTGGAGAAACAAGAATGCAGGACGTACAATTCCTGGAACAAGCATTATTCTCGGTCCTTGAAAATCGAGCAGAAGTTTTCAATGTCCAAGAGGAGGATAATTGGATGACCCCATTCCAGAACTTTCTAAAAGAAGGAACACTGCAAGAAGATGAAGGCAAAGCAACAAAGATAAGCTGCCTAGCCGCAAACTATCTTCTCATAGATGGGGAGCTATATAGGCGAGGATACTCAACTCCATATCTGAAATGCATTTCCCATCCTGAGATGGAAAGAGTTATGCGGAAAGCTGACGAATGAGTTGTTGCATGCCTTGAAGGTGCACACTCACTGACGCGCAAAATCTTCAGACTATGCTACTACTGACCAACCTTGAGTAAAGACGCGACATAATTAACAAGTAAGTGTGCAACTTGTCAATAGTTCGCACCAAGATTCGGTCGACCACCGACATTGCTATCCCCAATGGCAGGCGCCTGACCTTTCACCCAATGAGGAATAGACATCTTGGGGCCCTTTCCCATAAGCACTGGGCAAAGAACCCACATTATCGTGGCGATCGATTATTTATCCAAATGGATAGAGGTGAAGGCATTGACCTCTACGACTAAATTTCAAGTGGTTAAATTTCTAAAGATCAACATATTTTCACGATTTGGCGTCCCCAAGATACTCATAAGCGACAATGGCCTGCAATTCGTGGGAAAAGAACTTAAATGGCTCTGCGAAGAGTACCATATTGATCACAGATTTAGCTAGGTATACCATCCTCAAACCAATGGACATGCCGAAGCAACTAACAAAGTTGTCCTGCTAGGACTAAAGAGGCAGGTTCGAGTCTTCAAAGGAAAATGGGTAGATGAACTGGACAATGTACTGTGGGCTATTAGAACGACACCCAAAACAGCAACAGGGGAAACACCATTTAGTCTGGTGTACATATCTGAAGCAGTGACACCCGCTGAAATAGTGGTGCCTACCCATAGGATCCTACACTTTAATGCTAAAGCTAATGAAATCACGCGATTTACAGACCTCGATCTTGCTGAAGAAAAGCAGTGACAATCAGACAACGCACAAGCTAAAATGCGACTGGCGATCGCTCGGTACTTTAACAGAAAAATCAGCGCTCACCAATTTTTCGTGGGGGAAATGATTATGCGAATGAATGAGTTCACAAATCTGGACAGCCACAACAAACTCTCAACTAAGTGGGAAGACACATACAAAGTAGTAGAGATCACCGCACCAGGGTCTTACTACTTGGAGAACACAGATGGTATAAGGCTACCTCGTCCCTTTAATTCCGAACATTTACGGAAGTTTTATGCATAGCTTGTAATCAAACTGATTTTCCAATAAATTAAACGATTCATTCATATACAGCATAGCCACTCGAACCAAAACGAAAAGTCCCAAAGAACGGACAAATCATCGAAAGATAAGACCTAACACATACAGGCACACGAACCGACAAAGATGACATTCTCCTCAGTTAGGCAAAATGAGGATTGCGAATGAACCTTATTAAGGTAACAATTCCTCTCCCACGAAGACCTAAAACGAGGGGCGAACGAACCGTCAAGGTAACAGTCCCCCCTCCAAACTAGGCAAAACAAATACCTGCATTAAAAGGCGAACGAACGGTCAAGTTAACAGTTCCCTTAAAGTTATGCAAAATAAATACCTGATATAAAAGGCGAACGAACTCACATCAAGGGTAACAGTTCCCTTACAAGTTAAGCACAATGGAGTGGACGAACCAATAAGGTAACAGCCTCTCTAAAGAAAAGCTTAAGAGAGCAAACAAATCTTAGGTAACAGCTTCCTAAAAGGCGAGCGAGTCTAAGGTAACAGTTCCTCTGAAAAGATAAGTAGGCAAACAAATCTAAGGTAACATCTTCCTAAAAGGCGAGCGAATCTTTGGTAACAGTTCTCCAAAAAGGGTAAACGAATCTGAGGTAATAGTTTCCTTAAAGGTGAGTGAATCTTAGGTACCAGTTTCCCATGACTAGGCGAACGAATCTAAAGACCAAAATTCTAAAAGGCGAACGAATCCATATAGGATGATAGTTTTCTTAAAGGCATAATCCTTGGGTAACAGTTCCCTTAAGAAACTAGGCAAAAGGAACGGACGAGCCGATAAAAGGCCACAGTCCTTCCTCCGAAGCCTAAAGGAGCGAAAAGAACCTCTAAAGAGTAACGTTTCCTCCAGAGAAAGGTCCAAGACCCTTTGAAAAAAAAAGTAAGACTATTCTACAAAAGCTAAAGCGAAGTTGAAAAAAAGTACGGTAAAACTTCCTAAAGTTTTCGAGCAAGATACACATTGGTAGAACAACCAAGTATATTCGAAGTCGAACAAACATCAAGGTTAACGAAACAAAAGGCATTCATTATATTCAAGAAAAATATCTGAGTCAACAATCAAAAAATAATTACAAGACTCGTGAAATGAAAGGAAAACAAACAAACTCTCATTCATAAATGGGGGATGACATCTCAACATACAAAAGAAGGAGGAGCAAAATCACAAGGAGACCAGGTGACTTTGCGAAGTTGTAATCCTTCTTAGCACTGCAGGCTCCTTCGATTTTAAGCTTTGCATCAACTTAGTCACCTGGGGGCCTGGCGCGTCAAAGCCTAAGCTCATCATGGGTTGTAGTCTTCTTCTTGGCCTCGGAGGCAGCCTTCTCCTCGCCAACAGCAGCAGGGGGAGCTTCCTTGGTGTAGCCTATCTCAATGAAGTCTTGACGAGACTTCACCTCCCGAATAGGAAACTTGGGGTCTATCCCCCGAATCTCATTGAGCAAGACCTAGAGATAGACCGTCACCTCAGTCTTCATCACCTCCAAGGCGCAGTCGGAAAACTCTTCGGACTTCTTAAAGTCCTCGACCATGCTCTGGGGGGATGGGACAACCTTCAGCTTCAGCTCAAGCTGCTCCTTCTCAGCCCTAAAGGCATCCCTCTGAGCCAAGCCTCATTTAGCTCGCCCTGAAGGCGAGCGACCTCCAGCTGAGCGGAGTACTTGTCAGCTTCCTTGGTGCGCAACTTAGCCCGGAGGCTGCCGTCCTCGGTGAGTGCCATATGATCCTCCCTCATCTTAATCGAGGCGAGGAACTTCTTCTCTCTTTCTGTAGACTCCCGCCGAGCCTGCTCCACCAGCTTAGTGGATGCCTCCGCCTTCCTTTCTAAGTCCCCCACCTCTTCCTAAGTATACCCCAAACTCCAAAACTACTCCAGCTCGATAAGAAGATCAACCTGCTTATTGGCGAGCTCCCCTACGATCCGTCCGATCGCTGTCTCCTCGCGGACGAGCTAACAACAAGAAAAAAGGGATAAAATTAAGAGAGATCAAAGAGTTACAAAATAGTGAGAAATGAAAGGAATAAAAGGAATAAAGAGGATAAAGGAACTTACCAAAGCGAGGAGCTCTAAATGCGAACTCATCCTGACCTCGATGTCGTTCAAATCTGAGGAAAGATCCCATTCAGTAGTTGCATGCAAATGTCTGGGTTACCCCGCAACATCGTTTTATCATAAATCTCCACCTTCCAGATACTGTGGCAATGGACCCAAATACCCCTCGGATCTGCCACCTTTGGCGTCTGGAAAAAGAGCCACCAAAGGACAGTACTCCCCAGCAAAAGGAGTCTTCAAAGTGACCATCGCGGCACCACCCCGGGTCAGGATCCTCTTCTGAACCCCAACTCCCCTGGACGAGTTGGGAGCAACACGATCGGAAGCAGGGGAATCAACCTGCTCAGGGACAGGAGCCTCACTCCGGGCAGTAGAAGATCCCCCGGCAACAACACAACGCCTCTCGCCAGAACTCATCGCCCTCTTGGATGGAGCAGAAGCAGGAGCCGCCTCAGCTATGACATTCTCTGAAAACAAGCAAATAGGGTATTACGCCTAAAGGTAAATCAGAAGAAGAAAAAGCACAGGTCGTATCTCCAATAATACCTCTTGGGCGATCACCAAAGGCAACCCCAGAATGTTCCTCCTCACGCCTACTCTTGGTCGCGCGCCTAGAATGAGGAGGAGGTGCACTCAAAGTCACCTGGGCAGCAGACAATCTTGCCTTAGCCTGCTTGGAAAAGAGACTGAGAAGTTTAGGTCCCCGAGTGCCTACAACACAAATGTCAGAAAAGGAAAAGGGTCAGAAAATTACTCAATCAATAGATATTGGCGTGAACTGCTGAATGCTCGCCAGGCTAAGCAGGGACTCTAAAGTCTCAGTCACCGAGTAGATCAAACAGAAATCTGGTTGCTTATGAAATCGTAAAAATCATCAATGACATTCCGGTCCCTCCCCGATAGCTCGTCAAAGCTCGGAGGAATATCCTGTTTCAACTGAGAAATCTCCCAAGGCACACTACCCTTACAGAATAAATAATACCTCGTGTAGTTGGAGTTGGTAGCCCGAAAGTCATCCACCAATCAAAAGTGAACATTCCAGTTCCATGCATGGCCCATCCATTCCTCAAACTTCGGCCATCAAGTTTGGAAACGATGAAGGTGGTTAGCCCCGACAGCCAACCAATAGAAACATCGGAACATGGAAAGTGAATACGTCCATCCTTGACGTAAGCACATAAATTTGAACCCAACTCACATCTGAATGGCGTTGGTTACCAGTTGCGTGGGACCTATCAACAAAGAGCCTTCAGGTCGTCGCAAAGAGAAAAATGCAACCCATCATCAATCTGGACCGCATAAACGTAAACCTCTCCTTCGCGTGGGTAACACAATCCTAGGCTCGGATACCTAGGTGCATCACTTCTCCTAAACCCGTCAAGGCGACCACGACCTTAAACTGAGCTGACCTCAACTCATTGGGCTTAATATCTAAGAAAAACATCATGGCAAGACAAGAACAAGTCTAAAATAACAAAAAGGAGGAAGCTTTACCGCCTAAAAAGAAGCAAAAAAGGCAAAAGATTACCTGTCGGAGAAAAAACCGGAACGTTGTCTCATACACATCCACCACGATTGGTGCGACAGACTGACTTCCAGAGGTTGGTTTCTGTACAGAGGCTCTTTGGTCCTACACCAGGGTGGAAGCATCTCTGATTGAAAAATGGGCATTGGAAACCCTAGTCGTAGCTTTCTTCCCAGAAGTAGAATGAGCAGGGGAAGGTTTGGAAGACGAACCCTTGCAAGAAGATTGATTCTTGTTGGCAACCATGGTAGTAAAAAGAAGATTTTTACCGTGAGTAAAAATTCTGAGAGAAAAGCTTGAATAGAGGATTAAGACACAGAAAGAAACACTTGAACTCTGGGAATAAGAAAGCTTGAGCGCGTAAAGGGCTAAGTGCCAAAGGTTAGCTTTTTATATCCAAAACTGGGGAAATCGAATGGTTATGTCCAGAAAAAATTAGACAAGGATTATGCCCCCATTGGGGTAAAATCGAAGCAATATCAGGACCCAAAGGTTACATCGGGGAGACAAAGGGTCGAAACAGTACAGAAAGCTGTCAACCTATCTACTATTACGGAAGTCAAAGAGACATGCATGCATCAAACGTCCTATCGACTTCTCGCCAAACAGTGCATCCATTAAATGCTCAAAACCTTATAGATAAATATGATCGCCAAAAGCTACAACAAGCCTCTCCTAAGACCCTAGCAATGGTAGCGTTCGCCCAAAGAGTGGTGAATGATCATCCATAAACCCTAGGAACCCAAAGCGTTCACCTAATAGGGTAACAGATCAACATTCCAAAAACTCTAGCAACCAAAGTCATTCGCCAAAGGATACAGAGCGTCGAAAGGCACAAATAGCAGTTAAGGACATCAAATGTCCAACCAAGAAGTCACTATCTCAAACCCTCTATCACAAGATCAAGCTCAATCAAAGAAATTTCACTCAAGCTTCGGGTGCAAACGTTGGGTATCGACAGTGACAACACAATACGGGTAAGACCTCAAAGAACCAATAAATATTCAGAGGGGTAAAACCCAAATCATTCAGAACTGGGTCGGCCCACATAAAGGGTAACCTCACACCCACAAAGTGGTCCAACACCGAACCCAAAACTAAAGTGGATGCCAAAGCCCTTACAGGTCGCCATCGACAAAGGCCAAAGTCTCATACTACTCGTCATGCGAGCGCTCGCCAAGAGAGTCAAACCTCTCAACTCTGGTCGCACAACCGATATCGAATATACAACCACGATATCCCGCATATATCAGGCACATATTCTACAAAGATCATATAAGACAACTTTAATATTACGTGATAACTGTAATATCTGCTATCCTTATCTGCAACGACACAATATTTACAGATATAGTCGGTTACCAAAACGGTTTGCTCTTCCATCCTTATAAATAGTCCTATTTTACATACATTGTTTTTACGTTTTTGAGTTCATACACACAGTATACTCATTTAAGCATCGGAGTGGGACCTAGAGGAACCTCATCTGTTACGCTCCCCTGCTTGCAGGTTCATCGGAGCTTCGGCGAAGCTCACGGTCATCAACCAATTGACATTCAAATCACTGTCAAGTCAACATTCGGGAAATTCAAACCCAACAATGAGCATATTAATTTCAGCTCGCGTAACCGGTTCTATGCTTGAGTCTAGGAATGGGACCAAAACTAATTTAATTAAGGCGACATTTACGACATGTTGATAATTAGAAAAAAAAAATAGTAATGTTTTGTTTAAATTATTAATTAATATAAATTATTTTATGTATTTTATTTGTGATAAACTATATTTTATTATATTGGTATTATATTAATTTTGATAGTAGTACAAACTTTAATAAGTGTAGTATATGATTGGACCACGATGTAAAAAATATGAATACATTTTTAAAAAATATGAATAAATACATAAAACATAGAAAAAATCTTATTTTTATATATAATATTTTATTTCCTTTTTAAAATAAGAAATAAAAAACAAAAAAATTCAAAAAAAACATTATATTCAAATATGAAATTTATTTATTTAATATATTATTAATATGAATAAATTAAACTTATTCTATAAAATTAGGAAAATAAATTTCTAAGATTTGATTTAAAATATTAAATACGATATTCAAAAAAGTTTATCTATATAAATTTTAAGTATATTTAATATTTTTATATTATATAAGTAAAATTAATATTTTCTGTATTTTTAGTATTTCAAGAAAGTAATTGTTTTTAGTATTTCTCTGATATATTATATAAGCATAATATTTATCGAAAAGCAATCGATTTTTTAAAATATTTTTATTTTAGAAAAAAAAAAACATTTTTCTCCTACTTTTAGGCATTTTTTTTTATTTTCCTTAATATTTTTTAATTGCCACGTTATAATTTTATCCGGTAAATTAACAACCGTTATTGTTAATCTAATTTAACGAAAATACTATAAATATAATATTCTACCTCTCAAATAAATAAAATTCCAGTCGGTTATTATAGCAGTTTCTTTCTTTCAAAAAATAGTTATAATAAAAAAATATTTGTAAATATAGATATACACGCTACCCCGGGGTGCGAGTTGAAATTCAACTAGCACACTGGGTAGCGTGTTGAAATTAAACTAGCATGCAGACCAACTGTATGATACGACCCATAAACAATTATATAGAAGTATATATATACATATATATACGACACATAAACAATTATACAGTATGTAGATATGTGTGTAGATATGTATATATATATATGTGTGTGTGTATATAATTTATGATTTATAGTATCGTACGGTCAGTTTGAAAGTCAAAACTTAACGCATACTTAACGTCATTTATGTCGTAATTAAATTATCTGTGTATTGTAATTTTTTTTTTCTGAGTAAGTATATAATTAAAATTTTCACCTAATTCATTTGATCATTCAAGTCAAATTGTAGGACAAACGATGTTAGGTTAAAGAAGTAAATATATATCTAAAAAAATAGAGTAATTAGATAATTAAATTTTGCCATAAATGTCGTTAACCGTATTGAGAGTCTGAGTTAGATTTTTTAAGTCAAAGTTTTATACCTCAACTTAGGGTAAAACGTATGGTTAATCGTAAGTCCAAATTTAATATTGTTTGCATCATTTGAATCACAATTAAAATATCTACTTACTCTTAATTTGTTTAGATTTTTTTAATAGATACATAATTTAATTTTTAATTAAACGTCGTGTCGTAAAAAAAAATCAACATTCAACTCGCACCTCAGGGCATCGCGTATACATATATTTACAAATATGTTTTTGGATTTTTTTTTGTAAATATTTATTATTATTATAATTACTTTTTGAAAAAACTCTTATTATAGTAAGGGTAAAATACGAGTTTCCCCCTGAAGTTTAAGCCGAATTTAAGATTCCCCTTCATGTTTGAAATTTGAAATTTTAGTCCTAATGTTTGGCTCAGATGAAAATGCCCCCCCATTCTGTCACTTAGTCGTTTGTTATTGACAGAACCTGATCATGCGCGTGGTACATGCTATTTTAGTGACCAAATTGCCCTTATTCATCTAATCGTCTTCCTCCTTTCCATTCTACAGAACAGACATTAGCGCAACCTTTGGAAAAGGAAGACCAGAATCAATCTTCGAAGGTACATCTACATGCAGTGAGTTTAATACCTCATCACCCACTGGATTATAATACCGAGCAACCTCATCACCCAATCGAATCAAGAATAAGAAGGTGATAAGCTTTGGGAGAGAGAAGAAGACTTTGATTCGATGGGAAATGAGAGACACCAAGAGGAGGGGAATCACGATGAACGCGAAAGAGAAGAACGACGCAATTGTAGGCGCATACTTGTTACCAACGTAGGGCTTGAACCCTTGTCCATCTTATTGTTGGCTTGGGTGATGTAAGCTTTTGATTGAGTAGAGATTCTCTCTAGGTCGGGAATTAGGGTTTGCTGGAACCTGGTGGGAATTGTGATACCAGATCGTCATTGTCTTCCTCATCGATCCAAGACATCTGCTTCTGTTTGATTTTAGGTTGCTGCTTCGTTTCGAATTTGGATTCTTTCTGGTGTGGTGATGATTTCTTGGTTGCTGTTGCAGTAGTAGTCTTGTTCTTAAAAACCAATTTGATTAGATCTAAGTTTTTTTTTGTAAGAGAAGTAATTTTGGTTGAATTAGAAGTCTTGGAGGCAGTGGAACTGGAATTGAGCTTCTTGACCTTGGCAGTAGAGTTGAGCTTCTTGAGTTGATCAGTAATGGAATTGAACTGGATTGACTGAGATTGAGAGGCTTCGTTTGGTTTTTGGATGATGATGATTTGACCCATTTGGTCCGGTTTTGGATTAATTCAGAACAGAGTTGGGCTTTGCAAGCTTGGTTTGATTGTTGAGGGACGAGGATTTCGTGGCGGTGGCAGTGGTTTTCTTTCTATGCAGAACCAGTACGTCGTCTTCATCCTCATCCAGTATCTTCAACATTCGCTTCCTCCTCCTCCCACTACTCTTCTCCCTCCCAACCAGATTTGCCTTAGAGCCATTACAGAGATGTACTGAAGCAAATAGAAACAGAGCAACTGGATTGGACTCCGGCAAGCCTGCTCTTGGTCGGAACTGGAGAGGGCCCACCTGCTACTCACCCTCCGACAAGGTTGTACCGTTTCTCGACCGCTGCGAATTCTCCGACGACCGTTGCGAACATCATGGATGAGGAAGCGACAGGGAAGCAGAGGAAAAAGAACCAGAGGAAGAAGCAGCAGCGTCTTCTCCGTTTGTAATGAAGGACAATTTTGTCATTTCAAAATGTAAAAAAATCACGTGTCAAACACATGATGGGTTTCCGTTTGAATTTAACAGCAATTGGACCGGAAAGGGGTAAATTTTCATTTCGTCCAAACATTATGACTAAAATTTAAAATTTAAAACTTTAAGGGAAAAATTAAATTCGGTTCAAACTTTAGGGGGATAACTTGTATTTTACAAAGTAAATATATAATATATATATTATAGTTTTCTAAAGGAAAATTGTCTTGCTGATGTGGAAATTCCGAACCTACGTTTGGGTCCCACTCTTTAGAGGTTGGGTAATGGGTTACTCTTCCGTCCTTCCATTCCGCCCTCTCCTCTCTTTATCGTTACCATTTGATCTGTTAATGTTGTCGGAACCTGGACATCGGCGAAGGAAATTCTGCTTGAGATTACCATTTGCAATTCGTACTGAACTTTCTCTGACATTGGATGGATTAATACGGACAAGAACCAGAAAGTGAAGCTCAAAACCACCCACCCACAAATCTGGCCAATTTTGGAGGATTAAGGGCTCGCCCCTTGCTCAAACCAGAAGCTACGTCTAACTTCCCTCCCGACGACGAAGAGGAGTGCAGGCCTTGGCGCCCCCGCTTTTCAATGTCTTTCTCATGGGCTTCCACCTTCAGGATCGCACTTCTCCTTCTCCTCATTGCCACCATCACCGTTGCTTGCTTCACCCTCCCCATTGAAAAGGTACAACTTTTAAGTTCTGGGTCATTTGGTTTCGCACATCATGATTGGATAATTATTTCTAATGGATTTAGTATTTTAATCTGGGAATAGGATTTGCAATTGCGCGTAGCTTAAGTATTGTTCCTGGTGTAGTGTTGCATTGCCATGTTCTTGTCTTGGGACACGAGTGATTATATGGATTATGAGAATCGAACTTCTTGATTGTTCCTGCTGCATTGCCACAAGCCGATTTGATTTTGCAAGCGACTCGGTATTATGTAGTCATTAATTCAGATCACTTTATCCCAGTATGTAACTCTTTGGATTCAGTGTTTTGCTAGAAGATCTCATTTGGTTTTCGGGGTTCGACTAACTTTGCATTTGTGTTGCTCTTTTCTTGCTGGAGTCAGGCTTTAACTCATCTGTTATTTCATTTTTCATTGGTCGGGGTTAGTACTATCTTTGATATGCACTAAAAAAGTGCAGGATTTAAAGTCTCTTAACTCATAAATTGAACTTAATAATTACACATTGCAAATATTTTGTTGCTCTAACTGGATTCAACCTCATCTTTCTATCTATCACCTTGACTTGGACTTTTCCTGGGAATAATGTAAAAGCAATTTCAGGTGAGTTATCGTGTAGTTTTATGTATTCACTGACAGAGTGGTTGTTTAATTTATCTAGAAAAGTATTTAAGCCTTATTTTGAGCAGTTCATTTGTGTATCCAAAGACCAATTGGCAGAAGTTCTGCATCTGCATAGCAATTTCATTTTATGTGTTATTCGCATTCTCTTGATATTAGTGATTCCCGCAGTTGCTAAAGGACTTCTTATTATGGGTGGAGGAAGACCTTGGTCCTTGGGGTCCACTTGTATTGTAAGTGCATTTTAATTTTTATTATTATATTTGCACTCTTTTATTGCCATTCACTTTGAGTGAACAAGACTTCCCACAAAATAAATGCTTGTGCTGTCCGTCATCATTTGTTGGCTATTAGAATCCATTTAATGAAGACACACATACACTCCATATCTGAGCAACAACATGATAATAGTAGTAACTGAGCGATAAAAGAAAATATTTATATGAATGTAGTGCATGTTGTATTTCTTTAGTGCAGAAAACTTGATTCAAGATATTAACTAGAAATTTTGGTGAATACTCGATCAGTAAATGCTATATTTAATGAGGTGATCCTAATTTTTGGACCGAGGTGGTAACTGTGAACTATTCACTGCTCTTACTGTGCCTAGTGCTAGCCTCACTTGTAAAGCACTGTGCCAATGGAATGCACCTGAAGGTTTTATGTGATTGAAATCTTATCACACATTCACACAATCCGGAAGTAGGACTTGATTTATTCGTCCAATCTTGTGAGCTTCCATATGTAATTGCTGGTGCTTATTTCTTGATGTTGCGGTTTGCTAGTTATGATCTCATGTATCATGCAGATGATACCATTTACGTCGACGCTTGGTCATATTTCTTAATATAGTTACTGAGGAATTTTTTAACCATTATATACAAACTGCTATCATTGGTACAAATTCGTTCACTTATTTTTTTTCCTTTGCCTTTGCATTTTCTTGGCTATATTCGCAGGGCGGTTGCATACATTCCATTGACTGTCTTGGCTGTTCCAGCTTCCGTACTTACTGTAAGCATCTACGAGTCTCCGTTCAAACTAGATCTTCTCTTTGCGCTATCTTATTTTCTGCTGGCCTAAAATGTGGAGATTAATAGATAAACGGGATCTTTTTGAAAATTATAAAACAATTGATATGATTGGGAATGGAATGTAGGAAAATGAACAGACATGATGTGGGCCACCACATCTATGTTATCTATCATATGCTTATATATAGTTCTCAAGTTAAATATTAGTCTCAGTTTCGGTTCCTTGTTAACTACAAATAATCTTACCGATGATTATCTCTGTTTCCTAACAGTCCTGAACCAATACTTTAACTTCAATTGCTCAACTGTTTCTTTTATATTACAGCTAGGTGGTGGTTATCTATTTGGTTTACCTGTTGGCTTTGTTGCTGATTCAATTGGTGCTACTGTTGGTGCTGTTGCAGCATTTCTTCTCGGAAGAACTGTATGTATTTCCTATATCTTGATTAATCAAAATAGACTACATATTCCATATCCTGCAAATGCATACATAACAGTGATGCATTTGTCATGATAGCCGAGCCATTGATTCTCCTTTTTTTTTCTTCTTTCTGATATCTCATGCCTTACAAATTGATGTTACCAATTTTTTTTAACAGATTGCAAAATCATTTGTGGTGTCCAAATTGAAGGATTACCCACGATTCCAGTCGGTTGCAATTGCAATTAATCGTTCTGGCTTCAAGGTTTGTTATCCTTTTTTTGGCCATAGATTTATTATCTTGGTACAGAATATATTACTGGTTACTGAAAAAATGCCTCTTTGGTATATAACCTTTATGATTCATTTATTATATGTGCAGATTGTTTTGCTACTTCGGCTTGTTCCATTGCTGCCTTTTAACATGCTGAATTACCTCCTCTCTGTGACTCCTGTACCAATTGGAGAGTACATGCTGGCATCGTGGTTGGGAATGATGGTAGCTGCTTATACATAACCTACTCTCTCTCTTTAGTTTTTACTTAAAAATAAAATAGAATAATACATAGTAATGATGAATGAGTTCAGTTACTTCAGTAACAGTTTTGAAATATGAGACTCAAATAACTTACCATGTCCTTATTATGTGGTGTGAATTTATATGAATTGAAGTGTATCAACTGATCTCTTAACCTTTGGGGTTTTGCAGCCTATAACATTAGCTTTAGTTTACGTCGGGACAACTTTAAAGGACTTATCTGATGTGACTCACGGATGGAGTGAATTTTCAACTTCTCGTTGGGTAAGAATTAATTGATTTTCTTACTTGGGTTGCATTATTGACCATATGATTCGTTCTTCCCACATTTTGTACTTACTGCCTTGCTTTCACCTTTCCCCATTAATAAAACTTCTTTAACTTTACACTATATCATCTTATTGATGACTCTATTATTAAAATTTTCTCCAAATTCAATTTCTTAAGATCATTTCAGCTCTTGCTGATCATTTGGCATGGTGTTTTATGTACAGGTGTTTCTTATTTCCGGTCTGGTTGCATCTGGTAAGCTTCACCATTTCTTCCTGTGCTTTAATTTATACTTTACTATATCAGATGAGGAGAAGGTTGATGTTGGATGGTTTTGTCTGTCTGTCTGTCTGCTGCAGTGATTCTGATGTACTGTGTAACTAAAGTGGCCAAGTCGGCTTTGGATAAAGCTCTGGCCGAGGATCCCGACATAATAGAGGGAGTAATCATACTAGGTGGCTCCTCACCGGAGCTGCCAGTCACGGCCGAATCAGCAGTGGCAGTAGCAGTAACACCTGATGATCTTACCGAACCTCTCATCATCAAGATAGACCCTTCGGGTAGCAGCGAACGTGATAAGTGACTGCACTGTGCTGTAAATTATTTTTTGGGTTAGTAGGAGATTTGACTTCTTTTTTTTCTTCTCAATATAGTAAGTCCTTCCTAATGATGAACATGGCATCCTCATCTCATGTACAGTAATCCTGATTAACATACAGTTTAGTTTATGATACAAACAAAGGAAAGGGGTAATCGTAGCATTTGCATTTGGAACTCATTTGATATTTTAACTGAAATGAAAAAAAAAACATTTATATTTACTAACTGAATTTTGGATGGAACGTGATGGATTTAACATTAAATTAAACGGAGCATCTAGTGAATTAAAATTGGGAAAAGTACGAAAATGGTGCAACATGTTTCACCAAAATGGTTTTTGGTGCTATTTGTTTTTTGACGATGGTTAAAGGTTAAATACGTTTGTAAATGATGGTAAATGAACCTTCCGTCTGCAAAACGTTTAATTATGTCGTTAAGTTGTCACGTGTTTGTCACGTGACTTTATAAACCGAATTTTTGGTTGTAAATCAAATTGGAAAAGACCTATATGCCCTCTCCTTCTTCGGTGCTGGTTCGTCTCCCCTCCTTCAATCTCCGTTTCTTTGCGATTTTCGTCTCGCAACTTCCTCTCTTCTTGGCTTCCTTCTCGGCTGGAGAAGTAGGTTCCGTATCTATCCTTGTCGGCTTTGGCTTCGTTCGGGTCGGTGTAATTTCCCGTTTGGAGAAATAGGTTCGATCAACCAGAGATGAGACCTGATTGTCTTTTGACCGTTAAGTCCTCTCTATAAGCTTCAAGTGCTTTGCACGAACCTATGAGATTGACATATTGCTTTTGTCTTCAGCATGCGGCTAGGTATCTGACTAATCAGGAATGGGTTAAAAATGACTCATTGAAGACTGTTAAAAATACTGTTGTAAGTCTCATACATAGTTAGTTCATTTTCTTCGTGATTGGAGATGCTTACTATTCGCACTCTGTTACTATTCATAGTTCCACATGATATCGTTACAACTAGTGCTTCTGCTGTACAATCACCAAAAGATGTATCAGCTGATATGATCAGGGAACAATGTAATCTAGCAGATGATCATCTATGCATTTCAGAGGATTCTGCCTCCCCAAGGTGCGCCAGTACAGTTTTTGGTGATTGTACATAGATGATCATCTGCTAGATTACATTGTTCCCCGATCATCTGCTAGATTACATTTCAGAGGATTCCGGGTATGAGAAGATAGAATCAAAGACAATGTGTGTGGATATCAGCTTCAAGTCTGCTTCTCATACAGGAGTGCAGACTACAAAACTAGTAAGAGAATTTGGATTAATGTTCTAGATGCTATATCCTAGTTCTGTAACTATTATGGAAATGCCATAGTAGCTGGTAATTAATATGAAATATACTAAGATGAAGATTATGGCATTTCCCCTCAATCAATCATTAACTATTTCCTGATAGAGTAGAATTATGAATGTTCACGCTGAAATCGATCGTAGAACAGTATCTTCTTTTGGTCTGTTATTTTTTTTCTTCCTGAGAAATTTACATTACGTGAATTTTTGTTGAAGGTACGTGAACTGACAGAGCAATTTCCTGCGGCAACACCCCTTGCTTTACTACTAAAACAATTTCTGACTTACTGTAGCCTTGATCATTCCTATTCTGGTGGTTTGAGTTCATATTGTTTGGTAAAATGTTTGATCCATTCTCTTGTATAACATCATAAGCGCTTGAGACTTGTGTAACTTTACATTGGGAGAAATTCTATCTGTTGATGAATACATGGCGTACTAATGACTGGAAGTTCCTTTGACTAAGATAAATGAGCTTGTTAATTAGTTGAGCACTCTCT
This sequence comes from Chamaenerion angustifolium, assembly GCA_946814005.1. Classification (NCBI taxonomy): domain Eukaryota; kingdom Viridiplantae; phylum Streptophyta; class Magnoliopsida; order Myrtales; family Onagraceae; genus Chamaenerion; species Chamaenerion angustifolium. Next base: position 8,086,585 of record OX328270.1, read on the forward strand.
GGCAGATTTTGCTGATTACGCGTTTTCTTCAGCATGAACATCCTTTGGGGTAGTCAATTAGTCAAGTAAGTGTTGATCTGTTTATTCCCATGAACTGCTTAGGTTGCAATTTCTATTTTTTGGATTATATCTGGTGCTCCATATTAGCTGATGCCCTCTTTCTTTACCCGTATAAAAGATACAGGGAAATTCAGTTTGGAAGACGAAGACGTAGGGTACTTACTAGGAGACAAGAAGAACTTCACCAGCAATCTTCACAGCTAGGGACTCCACAGCAGTACAACAGCTTCTTCCACGACACTCACGTTTGCTTCAACAACTATAATTGAGCGGGATACTAAATAGGATGATAAGGGCAGAAGTGGTATTTCAAAAATTAGTTTTTACAGGAAGAGTCACGTGACATACCACGTGCTATATTAACGTACATATTCAACAGAAGTTAGACAGAAGTACCAAAAACCATTTTTACTAAACATGATGTACCTAAAACCATCATCTGGATTGGAAAACCATTTTGGTGAAACATGTTGCACCATTTTCATACTTTTCCCATTAAAATTTACCTGAAATCATATACCATATAACTAACATTCATTAACCAAATCTAGCTGTAAAACTTACCTAATCAAAACCGTAATACTCCTCCATGTGTGTGTTCTTTGGTGGATTTTTCTTTTTCCAAAATATATTTTATTTGAAAACTAAATATCAAAATAATCACTTTTCAAAACTATTTATCAAACTATACCAACCCGTGACTACCCGTTGCGGATAGGATGTATTATTAATTTTATCCGTGACTGTCAGTCATAGCTCCGTATATAATTTTTTTTTTGAAACTTTTTTATATTTTAAACTACAAAAAAGTTAAAATTTATTGTCATAAGTCATGTAGTTATTAAATTTGATATTTTTCGAGTTTGTCCCAGAAAAATTATTTCAAAAAGGCTATTCTGGGTAACCTAAAACACCCTTAATTGGAATATATATATATATATATATATATCATAACATCTCAAAAAAAATATAGGTTCAATAATGAAACAAATTACAATTATAACCAAACAAATGACATTAAATTCGGAGTTACACAACAGTACAAGATAATTAAAGTATCTTTATTTAGCAGCTAGTTATCTTTTAGGATGAAGTTGGTGGCTCTTTTGGGTGATGTGATGAAGGAAATTGAGACAATAACAATAATTATACTATCTCCATATATACTTGTCCATCAACTTGCCAGCAACTTCAACAAGAATTTTAAGAATAAACGTATGAAGAAGAAATTTTCTGAAATGACATGGATGACATCGGGAAAAAAGTTCAAGTCGATGTGGAAATTATTCAATAGTGCTAACGAGGGAAAGTATCGTCAATGGTTAGCCAATTGTGAGGATTTCGGCCTATGGGTCTCAAGCGTATGATCATGGACATAAATACGGTGTTATGACAACAAATCAATGAGAGGTCTTCAACAATGTTTTGAAAAGAGCTCGATCATTACCCGTAACTGCATTAGTAGATGTTACATTTAAAAAACTAAACACACATTTAAAAAACTAAACCGTAGGGCTTGGTATGAAAAAGGAGGTAGCGATGGAAAATGACTTTCCTAAAAAAATGAGACAAACAACGATCAATAGGGAGGTTTATCAACCTTTTGAAATGTATACTTATTTTTATGAGGAAGAGTAAAAAGTAACTCTTATCATGAAAAACACAAATGTCATGTGAGTGCGATGAATGAATATTGTTTGGACGACCATGTCAACATGTCATGACAGTGATTCGATGCACAAATTCAGATGTCAATACATACGTTGATCCACATTTTGGTGTTGATTACTACATGCTGACATACTTTCTATATTTCACCCTCTACCAGAACCATATTGGTGGCCAAAGTGGAACAATCCAACAGTAAGGTGTGATCCGTAAATATTAATTTCTTTATGTGGACGTAGAAAAGTGAGAATTCACAATGATATGAATTCTAATAGTTCACCACGACAACAAAAAAGGTAATAAACATAGTTAAATAAACCACACCAAGAGTTCTTGTAAATAATAATGTAATGTACTATAATTATTTTGTATTGTTGTATAACTCCAAATGTAATGTCATTTGTTTAGTTATAGTAGTAATTTGTTTAATTATTGAACCTATTTATTTTAATTTATATTTTTATTGAGATGTTCTCATTTAATGATGGTGTTTTAGGTACCCGAAATAACTTTTTTGAATACAATTTTTTTGGGGGAGAAACTCGAAAAAAAAAGATTCAATAACTATATATCTTATAATAATTAATTTTAACTTATGTGCAGTTTAAAATATAATAAAGTTTCACAAAAAATTTGTATCTGTATCTGTTGACTGTTAGTTGAAGGTGAAACTTAACTGACGTTTCACTTGCGACTGGCAGTCACAAATTGATATAGTTTGGTAAATAATTTTGAAAACTGCTTATTTTTGTATTTGGTTTTCAAGTGAGATATATTTTGGGGGGAAATTCTAAAATAGAAGAGGAAAGGGGAGGGGGGAGAAGTAATTGTACAATTGTCATTTAAAATTCACAAATTGGAATAGAAAATCTTATGTGTTGCTCATACTAACTAACGAAAAGTATTGACGTTTAATTGATGACGTGACCAAATAGTCACATTATAAAATATAAATAATTATTTAATAATGTCAAAAAAATATAATTGACTAAAAATAATATATGACTAAGTAATTAAGCCTTTTTTTTTTTTTTATTATAACAATCTTTTGAGAACTTTTGACATAGTTTGTTTTCTGAATTATAATGGTGGTAAAAACCATATGTTAAAGTTGGGTTATTTACAATTTTCCTGCAAATGAAAAAAGTACTATCACGTCATATATTGAATCTCTTCATCATGTACTCCAATGCTTCCATATTTTCGAACCAATAAACATTCTTCCTGATAATGTTAATTTTGTACTGCAATCCTCACACCAAACACAAGCTCATCAACCCCAAACCAACAGCAGCATCAACACCACCACCCCTCACCATAGTCGTCGGAGCACCACTGGCCGTCGGGGGTGGTGAAGTAGGAGGCACCGGAGTTTTTGTTGTCACAGTGGAAACTATATACAATTTTAGTGTATCACCAATAAGAATAAATTAGCTTAATTAGAATGATAGTCTTTGTGTTTTGAAGGTTGCTGACTACCCTTTCTTGGGACATAGGAAGCATGATTGACATATTGGGACAGTTATTCTTCTTATGCAGGGTTGTGTTTTTCATGCAATTGGAGAAATTATTTACAGATTGTCAAAAATATATATTATGCGGAGCTATTCTATTGAGATTATTTAAAATAGTTATTTTTTTTATGTTAAATATGGTACGATATTATTTTAAAAATGTCCAGGTTATTTAATATTGATTTTGTTTCCTACCATATTATTTTAAAAATGTCCAGGTTATTTAATAGTGATTTTGTTTCCTTACACACAACATTTAATGTATTCTATATTAACTGCATTTATATTATTATTTATTTCACAGTTTAATTTGGAATTTTTAAAGAACAATATATAGTAGGGAAAAGTATGAAAATGGTGCAACATGTTTCACCAAAATGGTTTTCCAACCCAGATGATGGTTTTAGGTACAACATGTTTATGAAAAATGATTTTTGCTACTTCCGTCTAACTTCTGTTAAATATGAACGTTAATATAACACGTGGTATGTCACGTGACTCTGCATGTAAAAACCAAATTTTGAAATATCATTCCTGCCCATTCGGATTGGCCTACTGCGAACCTACGTTGAAATATCATCCCTTGAAAGCCTTCCTCTATGCTTGAGAATTCTCTCCACAGTTTTGAACAAATACGAAGATCATGATTTCGGATCCCAATTCTGGGACATGTTCTTCTTTTCTGGGACAGCGATCTGGGTGAAGAAGAAAACAATGTCAGGGGAGTTTTGGTTATGAACCTCGAAACCCTTATTTGCATCTTGCATTCTCTCTTCCTTGGAAATAGCCTTACCAAGAAGTATATAATCATTAATAAACAATTTTCACATGCAGGTTGAGAAGAGCCCATGGGCAGCTCATATGAAAAACAAAGTTGTGTATATGAAAAACAGAGCATGAAAAACAAAGTTGTGTATATGAAAAACAGAGCAGCAGCAGCCTGACCACCCGAGCTGTTGTATCCAGCTGCTGAGGCCTTGGTGGAATCACCTCCTTGAGCTGCTCCATAGCCACTGCCATCTTGCGCCCCACCATAACCTGCAGCTGAACCATAACCACTTTGCTGCTGATCATAATAACCCGACTGAGCACCGTACCCACCATAACCATATGATCCTTGATGAGGATAAGATGAAGCTGCAGGAGCTTGACTAGTATTGTTATAATTATAACCACCACCACCACCAGACTCATCTCCCTGACCAGAAGGATTTTGCGGTTGCTGCTGTGAAGGGGCCTGCTGCTGCTGCTGTTGCTGTTGGCCATAGTAGTCATACCAACTACTTGATCCCTGCTGCGGAGCTGTCTGGGCAGCAGACGTTTGGTCCAAATTGGCACCACAGCCCCCACCAGCAGCTGCTGCCTGATGAGGATAGCCTCCGTACTGAGCTTGGGAGGCATACTGTGGAGCCCCAGGGTATGCCCCGGGCTGGACATAGCCATAGCCTCCTTCTTGCTGCATTTGCGGTGCTGCACCCCAGCTTGTTTGAGGTCTCGCTTGATATTGCTGCTGATTGTAACCTCCACCAGTCATGGATGAGTTTCTCATTCGGTTCTGGTGCTTCATCAAGTCAACAAACCCATTATTGTTGTTATTACTATTGCCGTCGTCGAAGAGCAGCGCTGCCGCCGAAGGGATGGACCAACTCCGCCCGTCTCCTCAACAAAGCCCAGTCCACCATCTTCATCTCCACCTTCGAGCCTTCGACCATGGCGGCAAGCCGAAGCACCAACTCTCACTACAGGGCGAATACCACCACCGACGAGGACGTTCGCGTCTTCATGCGAGCGCTCTTCCGCTCTGGTTCTTCATTTTGGAAAGACTCACAAACAACTACTTAATAAGGGTAAAGTGGAAGGGTATTTAGGTATTTTCAAATTTATTTTTTTAAAAGAAAAACTATATAGAAGGTCACGTGATAAAAGCGTGACTACTTCATGGCAGAATTAAACGTCGGGTGGACGGAATGTTCATTTACCATCATTTTCCAACGTATTTAACCATTAACCATCGTCCAAAAACAAGTGGTACCAAAAACCATTTTGGTGAAACATGTTGCACCATTTTCATACTTTTCCCTATATATTATTTTCATTCAATTTGAATACAGTCGCAACTCTTTACAATTGCATTTATAGAATGTATTTATAAACATATACTAAACAATTGTTTTTTGAACACAAACTACTTAACAATGAATTTTTTCAAAAACTAACCATTTTAGTTTTTTTTAGAAAAGTAATTACAGAAAAAAAATATTTCGAAAAATAGGTATACGCGCACCCCCGGGCAGCGCGTATTGACAATATGCGCACCCAGGGTGGCGCCTATTCAAATGGTCGCCCCAAACATTGCTTTTTTTTTTTTTAAATAATAATAAAAAAAGTGTTCCATAATGACGACTCGATGTTTAATTAAAAATAAAATTATATATTTATTTAAAAAATTTAAAAAAATTATAGTAAGTAGATATTTTAATTGCTCTTCAAATGATGCAAAAAAATATTAAATTTGGATTTATGGATTGCCTGTACGGCATGCCGTAAGTTGAGATATGAAAATTTGACTTAAAGAATTATAACTAAGACCATGTAAGTCCAAACTCAACACGGTTAACGTCATTTATGTCGTAAATCAATTATCTACGTAGGGTATTTTTTTTGATTAAAATTACAGTGATTTTGTAACCTAACATCGTTTGTTTTATAATTTGACCGAAATAAGTAAATGCATTAGGTGAGAAATTTAATTATGTGCTTACTCAAAAAAAATCAAAAAAATTACGGTGCGTAGATAATTTAATTACGAATCAAATGACGCTAACTATGCGTTAAATTTTTTACTTTTAGACTGACTGTATAATACGATACGTAAAAATCTCTACATACTATACAAAAACTTCCAAATAGTGTTTTGCATAGTAATTTTACTGTTTACTCCCATGTCTTTCATTTCAAAGTTCGTTGAGAGAAATTCCTTAGTCTCATGCAATATACTTAAATTATTTGCAGCAAGCAAGATGTCATCAACATAAAGAACCAGATAAATAAACTTGCTCCCACTGATCTTTTGGTATATATAGTGATCAACCGTATTTTCCTTAAAACCAAAAGATGTAATAATTGTATTGAACTTAATATACCATTGTCGGGATGCTTGTTTAAGCCCATATATTGACTTCTTAAATTTACACACCAATTGTTCTTTACCTTCTACAGAAAAACCCTCAAGTTGATCCATATAAACATCCTCATCAAAATCTCCATTCAGAAATGCTGTTTTCACATCCATTTGATGCAAATCCAAATCATAATGAGCTACTAATGTCATTATTATTCTTAGTGAGTCCTTTTTCGAAACAGGAGAAAATGTCTCCTTGTAATCAACACCATCTTTCTGAGTGTAACCCTTAGCAACAAGTCTAGCTTTATACCGTTCGATATTACCACTAGAGTCGTATTTGGTTTTAAAAACCCATTTTCATTCGACTCTTTTACAGCCATGTGGTAACTCAACGAGATCCCAAACTTCAATATGTTGCATGGATTTCAGTTATTCTTTCATGGCATTAATCCATTCCATTGACTCTTTACTTTCTAAAGCATGTGAAAACGAAACTGGATCCTTATTGATTCCAATATCATAATCTGATTCTTGCATATAAACAACATAATCATTAGAAATAGCTGACCTACGATCTCTTTGAGATCTTCTTAATGCTACTTGTTGTGGTTCATGCATATCAGCATTATGTAAGTCATTTCCTTCAGGAAGTACCTCTTCATTTATATGTTGTTCATTATCATCATGCTGTTCTACAACAGCTGAAACAACATTTGGAGTAATAGTAGATGGAGGAACTATTCTAGGCAATGTAACATTTACCCTTGTTTCCTTTATTTCTACTATTTCTCTTCTAGTACTCCCACTGACTTCACCATTCTCAATGAATCTTGCATTACAAGTTTCTACAAATCTTGGACTATGATTAGGACAGTAAAACACATACCCTTTAGATTGCTCAGGGTAACCTAAAAAGTACCCACTGATCGTTCGAGAATCTAATTTCTTTTCATGTGGATTATAAATTCTCGCTTCCGCTGGACAACCCCAAACATGCAAGTGTCTTAAGCTAGGTTTCCTGTTAGTCCATAACTCAAAAGGAGCCTTTTGAACAGCTTTACTAGGAACCCTATTCAACAAATAATTAGCGGTTTTGAGAGCATACGACCACAAATTCTTAGGTAGTGTAGAATCTGATATCATACTCCTAATCATATCTATTAACGTCCCATTGCGCCTTTATGCTACACCATTTTGCTGTGGTGTACCTGGCATTGTGTATTGCACACATATGCCATGACTTTCGAGGAATTTTGCAAATGGACCTGGACACTGGCGTGACTCATTATATTTACCATAATATTTACCACCTCTATCAGACCTTATGATTTTCACCTTTTTATCTAATTGCCTCTCAACTTCCTTTACAAACTTCTCAAGGACATTCACAGATTGAGATTTTTCATGAAGCAAACAGACATAACCATAACGGGAAAAATCGTCAATAAAAGTGATGAAATACTTTTCTCCATTAAAGGTTGGAGTGTCTATAGGTCCGCAAATATCAGTGTGTATTATGTCAAGAAGTTGGCTGCTTCTAGTGGCTCCTTTCTTATTATGTTTGGTTTGTTTACTTTTAATACAATCCACACATAATTCTAGATCACTAAAGTCCAAATTTGACAAAATTTCATTACTTACTAATCTCATCATTCTTTCTTTGGATATATGACCTAGTCTTTTATGCCACAAGAAAGCAGAATATTCATTCAACATGCTACGTTTACATCCAACATTATTTACTACATTCAGCAAGGAATCCGCATAAGTGTCATTCAGTTTCAATTTATATAAACCATCAATTAGAATACCAGAACCAACATTATCAGTATTCTTATATAAATGAAACAACCAGATCCAAATATACATCTAAAAACAGAAATATCCAACTTACTTACTGAAATAAGGTTTCTAGATAATGAAGGTACATAAAGGGTACTGTATAAGTCTAATACATATCCACTGTCTAGAATTAGACGATAAGTCCCAATGCCTTCAATTGAAGATTTCATTCCGTTTCCCAGAAAGAGAAAACAATCTTCATTTGGATTTATGGTTCGGATCGTAAGAAATCCCTGCATATTATTGAAAACATGAGTTGTAGCACCAGTATCAAACCACCATGTATTAATTGGAACTTCAACTAAATTTGATTCAAAACATACGAAAGATAGATAATTACCTTTCTTTTCGAACCAAGCTATCCTTTTCGGACAGTCACTTTGATAATGTCCTTTCTTTTTACAGAAATGACATTGGACATCTTTTAGTTCCTTGTTTTCCTTATCCTGCCCATTCTTAGCATGTGCCTTTTTCTTTTTGAAATGACTTGATTTTCCTTTCTTTTCTTTACCAGCTTTATTACTCACGAAACTTACTGAGTGATTCACTTGATTTTTCAAACGCCGTTCTTCCTGAACAAGTCTACTGGCCAATTTATTAACATTCCACTTATCCTTTTATAGTGTTATAGTTAATCTGAAAAGGTCCATATTCAGAAGGTATAGAGTTCAAGATAAACTGGACAAGAAAATAATCCTCTATTGTAAGTCCCAGAGAATTTAACCTTGCCCAAAGATTAGTCATCTCTATAATGTGCTCTTGTATAGTTCGCGACCCATCAAACTTCATGGTCGTGAGTTCTGCCATAAGAGTACTGGCGAGTGACTTATCAGCTGAACAAAAATGCTCTTCCACAAACTGCATATATTCCTTAGCACTTTCTGTTTGTGGAATTGTTGACTTGATGTTATTAGCAACACTCATCTTAATAAACATACAGTTCAATCTGTTACTGCGTTCCCATGCTTTATGGTGTGATTTTTCTGCCTCAGTACTAGCATCTGTAAGAGCAGCAGGTTTATCCTCAAGGAGTGCCAAGTCAAGATCCTGAACACCTAAATGGAAATTGACTTGTTCTCTCCATTCATAAAAATTAACACCAGTGAACAATGTAACATATGAGGCATGTGTATTCATAGGAACTACTGCAAATTTTTAAAAAAATGAAATAACTATAAGCTCATAACTAACGTGATTCAGATGTAGACATAATAGTATAATATAACACTCCTTTGGGTAGATACTATCTTATACTTAACATAATTAAATACCAAAACATAAGTAGGTAATAAATAAATTCAATTAAATAGAACTGACATTTTGGATGATCAATATTATTTAATCAAAATATCTATTAAACCTCATCATGTCAACTAGTTATAGAACAAGACTTTCCTTTGGGTAATTATGAGGTTCTATCATTAGTGACGCCGGTTTTAATTGGTATTATTATAACTGGCAATTTCTATCAATAATCATTATGTCACTTATGCGCTAAATGATTATTCTGATGTTGACCACTTTGGTGATTAACAAAATCATAAATCGCATGTGCATAAATAACTTATAACACAGACTTTATGCAAAACAATCAGTCATAGAATAATTACTTTTATGCCCAAATTTCAAACAATTATTTTGTACTAGTAAACTTTAATCGTGCAAAGCCAAAACAGTAAATGATGCTCGAAAAGACCCTTAAAACTCTGATAATTGTAAATAAAATTCGAAAAATCTATATCTAACGGTCGGATCAAAAGTTATGCCCCTTAGTATGTGCAGGACTTGATTAACCATCATGAGTAAAGCATAGAACATAACAATTGCAATCATAGGAAATAGTCAGTTATTGATTGGTCGCTCTGATACCAAATGTAAGACATTCTAATCTATGAGATCTTTCTTGATTAATTATGAACAATTCAATTAACAGCCCAAAGATCATAAATACCGAATATTTCACAAACAAAACTTAATATGATCTATTGTTTAAGATGACATACCTTGATTAACAGCGGAAGATGTAATGTCTGCCATTTTTTTTCTTCTGACTTATGACGGTTACTCTTCTTCTCAGAATTCGGTTTCTCTCTCTAACCCTATTTATTTATGCGTTTCTTGATGGAGAAGAATGCGACTCATAGCCGGGAGAGAGAGAACCCAATCCTTTATATATCATTTAACTATAAATCTGGTACGTCCATCATATACCAATTCAACGCTTGAGATTAATCACAGATCTAATGCTTTAATTATAGAACGATCTATTTATGACTTAATTAATCGGGTCACATTAAGATTAGAAACTGCATAACGTTAAAATTAAATGAGCCATTTGCAGTTTCTAATAGCAGATTTCTAACAAATATATGCAAGACTTTGACCTTACTTTCTAGTCTTCTTCTCCCTTTGCACTTTGATTTAAGCGAGTGTGGGATTGTTGGGAAGACCTAGGATTTCGTAATCTTCCTCAATTTCTTCTCACAAATCACCACCCTCCATGAAAGCTTCCATCCTGATAACCTGCGATTGATAATTGTCACTGTCGAATTTTGGTAGAGACATGGTTGAGAATGAAGTGTCTTCCATTGGATTTGTTCTGGGGATATTTCGGGATGGTAAGTGAGACAATCAACCTCACAGATCCCTCAAGAATAGAGCTTTGATATCAATTGTTGCAAAAAACAAAACAAAATAGATGATATATTGCAGAAACTTATCTTTATTCATGATTCTCTTCACTTAAATAGAAATAAGAAAGAACTAAATTTAACAACTCCATAAAATCAAGGGAGTATGAAATCTAACTAAATCTTAAATAATACAAAGTAAATCTAAAATAATAGAAAGTGAATATTAGAAAATATTGGAGGACAACTAAGCAACCAATTTAACACAATCTTTGATATCACCCAATTTGTAAATTCGTATTACATTTAGAATATTTATATTATTAATTTATACCAATTCTTCAATTTTAATGAATATAAACTAACCCCACTCTATATACTATACTTATATTATACTCTATTTTTTTTCCCAATATATTATACTCTATTACATCAAACCTCGATTGCCTTGATTCTCATCATCGCAATCTGCAGAATAATTCCTCTCTTTTATTTATAATCCATATATTGATATCCAAAATATGAACACCCAATTTATGATTCCTATTATATTTATGTATTTGGTTTCTCAGTTGCATCTCCAGCTACACCGGCAGGTATCCTCCTGCTGTGAAATACAGTCTCCCATTGAATTTTTGCCATGTTTTTGCACGCAATTCTCATTACAACTTATTGAAATACATTTTTGTCCATGCAGAGGCAATGATTCACGACATGTATACTTCCATTGATCTGGGTCCATACCAAGCGTCTTTCCATGACTTCCTATGAAATTAGAGACAAAAAAATAATAATAGCACTGAATTATCATTTAACTATTCAAAATGTAATTTGAGATTCCAAAATGGAGGGAATAAGATGACAAGTACCTTGAGACAGTAACAACATAAGGATGAGAATAAAAAATACTCCCTTTCCCATTTGAATTCTCCAATCTTAAACTTCTTCAAAATGATATACTAAGAATTCTCTATATATGCATGGATAGATGATTCAATTAGAGGGTTAATAACTTCCTTTTTTTATTCTGCCAAAAATAAATCTTCCAATTAAATACAAAAAATAAAATGAAATTTTAAGACGATGCCAAACTTTGGTTGGTTGGTTGCCTCTCCCTTCTTATCTTCTATATCTATATATGTATTAATTTGGTTAGAATTTCTATAATTCTTTTTTTTTGGCCATGAAGTCATTAAATTACTCATAAACAAAGTCCTGAATATCCAATAAACATAAAGATACTAAATAAGGGGGTTGTCTTATAACCCAATCACTTGGACCCAATGGCGCACCTATTCGCCTCTCGACGAACGAATCTCCAATGGATCTGTGGTATGGTCTTAACCTTCTCCAAGATATCCGCTAACAAGTTCCAAAGTTCCCAATCTTTGCCCGCTTGCCCTCCTTGTAGAAGATTAATGATGTGTTGCGCATCCGATTCAATTGTGACCTCGGGCCATGCGTTGCGACTTGCCAACTCCGTAGCTTGGAGTATTGCTCTCACTTCAAGTGTTTTAGCACTCGACCCTCTACCGGTGGAGTTCCTGTTAGGATGAAACAACTCAATCTAATGAAGAAAACACTTAGGATTGAGAAGGAAAAACTCAGTTTTTCTAGAGAGGAAAGGAAGGGAAGCAAAAACAGATTTCTTGTGGTAACACCGTGGGCAACGTCCACACGGTTTAGAAGATATATTAATGACAGTTACTGTTACAAAATACGTATACATAGAGAAATAAAGTACAGTACAGTATAGCCTATAGGTTGAACCGTGAGACGCGTACATTAATACATAATCTACCATTACATATTAATCAGACTACAATACCTAACAATTCTCCCACTTGGAGACTGATTCCGTCACCAAAAACAAAACATATTTTCTTAGCATCATCACTAATACATTCACCGCACCATCTGTAGTAACATCACTACAGAAGACCAACCGAGGTTTTGCACAACCCCAGTTTTCCAACATCGACACATTTTGTCAACATGTCTGCTGGATTCTTTGCACCCTCTATCTTCTCTAAGCACAAGTAGCCTTCTTCCACTGCACTGCGAGTGAAATGATACCGTCTTCTAATGTGCTTAGTCTTCGAATGATAGACTAGATTCTTCACCAACTGTATGGCACTCTGGCTATCTGAATACAGAATCTTGTCACTCTGCTTCTTGCCCAACTCTTCTAGATAATCTGCCAGCCATATCATCTCCTTCCCAGCTTCAGCTATTGCCACATACTCAGCCTCAGTAGATGAAAGAGCAACACATTTCTGAAGCCTGGACATCCAACTCCCTGCAGTACCACCTATGGTGTAGATGTATCCAGATGTGCTCTTGTTAGAGTCTACATCTCCATCGAACTTCTTGTACCATTGCCTCGGTGCCTGCTTCAACCCATACAAGCTCCTGTTGAGCTTGCACACCATGTGTTCCTTGCCTGGAACAACAAATCCTTCTGGTTGCTACATATAGATCTCCATATCAAGATTTCCATGTAAAAATGCTGTTTTTACATTCATTTGCTCAAGATGCAAATTCTCAAAAGCAACAATACTCAATAGAATCTTGATAGTAGTTAATTTCACAACATGAGAAAATATTTCAGCATAATCAATACCTTTCCTTTGTGAATACCCTTTAACTACTAACAGCGCCTTGAACCGTCTTTTGCCATCTGGTTCAGCCTTGATCCTGAACACCCACCTATTAAACAAGACTCTCTTCCCTACAGGCAATTCAGTCAACTACCACGTGTCATTCTTCTCAAGTGAGCTCAGCTCATCATCCATGGCTTGCTCCCACTTGATTGAATCCTCCACTTGTAGAGCCTCATCAAAAGACTCTGGTTCCCCGTTCATCAGTCAGCAACAGATAATGTAATGAAGGTGAATGCCTATCTGGTGCTCTGATGGTTCTGGATGATCTCCTTAACACCTGGTCAGGTGTCATTTGTTCCACTACGGGTTCTTCATCCACAGTCTCTGGAGTTGTTTGAGTATCTTCTATGGGTGCAATCTTCTGCATCTCAAACTGAACTCCCACTTGCTTTGTAGTCTCTGGAACCTTCGGCTCTCTATCCTTGTATAGGACAGATTCATCAAACGCCACATCACAGTGTCTCAGGACCTTTATGTTCTTATCATTCTAAAACCTGTAACCAAACAAGTCAGAACCATAGCCTATGAAGTAACACTTCACAGCCTTAGCATCAAGCTTATATCTTTTCTTTGGATCAACATGAACATAAGCAGTGCAACCGAAAGTTCTCAAGTGTGAGTACTTGAGATCTTTTCCTGTCCATACCTCCTCTGGAATCTTGAACCCCAAAGGAGTAGATGGTCCCCTGTTGATCAAGTATGCAACTGAGCTCACTGCGTCTGCCCAGAACATCTTGGGCAGCCCACAATGCAGCCTCATACTTCTCGCACGCTCATTCAATGTTCCGTTCATCCTCTCAGCAATTCCATTCTTCCTAGCCTTACCGGGAACTGTCCTCATCAATCTGATTCCCTTAGCAACACATAAAGCTTTGAACTCTGACTTGTCATACTCTCCTCCATTGTCAGACCTCAAACATTTGATCTTCAATCCGGTCTGATTCTCAACTTCAGCTTTCCACCTCTTGAAGGTTGCAAACACATCTGACTTATGCTTCAAGAAGTAAACCCATATCTTCCTGCTGAAATCATCAATGAATGTGACATAATACCTAGATCCTCCAAGTGATGAAACTGGAGATGGTCCCCATACATCTGTATGAACGATTTCCAACTGCACTTTCTTCGACTCTCTCAGAGTCTTTGTGAAGCTAACTCGTTTCTGTTTGCCCAGAACACAGCTTTCACAAAGACCCATATCAACAAACTTCAGACCCTCTAGAGCTCCTTTTGCAACCAGCATCTTCATTCCCTTAACACTCATGTGTCCAAGTCTGTTGTGCCACAAACATGAACCAGAAGCGCCCTCAGCAACAGCAGCCATGTTTATACACCCTACAGTGGTGTATAAGGTTCCAGATTTCGTGCCACGAGATACAATCATAGCACCATTTACAATCTTCCACGAACCTTTACCAAACTCTGCTGCGTAGCCAGTGCTGTCCAACTGACCAACATAGATCAGATTCTTCTTGAGTTCAGGAATATATCTGACATCCTCCAATGTCCATTGGTTTCCCGATGGGGTCTTTATGCATACATCCCATTTTCCTTCAATCTCCAATGTGTTGTTGTCAGCAAGATATACATTTCCAAAAATTTCCGGACTTGAAATTTTGAAACAATTCCTTGTTTGGAGACGAATGAAAAGATGCAGCAGAATCCAAAATCCAGGATTCAACCGGGCTGTCCACACTATGGATTAGAGCATCCCCAATGTCTTCTGCTGAATTTACAGAATCAATATCATTTCCTGACTTTTGATTCTGCTTCTTCTTGGGTTTCTTACAGGTTGTCCGATAGTGGCCTTTCTCTCCACAATTCCAACAAATCACGTTGGCTTTGTTCGGAGATTTTCCTGGATTCTTTGATTTTGATCGACCATGTTGATTTTGGACCTTCGAGTTGCTTCTCCCCCTTCTGTCCACACTGAGAGAACTACCCGATGAATCTCCCACTTCGCGTTTGCGAATACTTTCACTGAGAACAACCTCTCGGATTTTATCGAATTTCAGTTTCTCAGAAAAACGGGAACTACTAATTGCAGCAACAATAGTATCCCAAGACTCAGGCAGAGATGACATCAAAATCAAGGCTTTAATTTCATCTTCGAAGTTAATCTCCACAGAACTCAATTGACTCACAATCATATTAAACTCGTTGATATGATCAGCAACATATTCACTTTCAGACATCTGTAAATTGAACAATCTACGCATGAAATATACCTTGTTCATAGCCGATGGATTTTCGTACATATTTGACAACGCCTTCAACAGATCGGACGTAGTCTTTGCCTTGACGATGTTGAACGCCACGTTCTTCGACAAAGTCAATCGGATCATCCCTAGGGCTTGACGATCTTTCAGCTTCTACTAATCCTCTGTCATGGAATCCGGCTTCACCTCAATCAAGGGTTCGTGAAGATCTTTATGGTAGAGACAATCTTCGATCTGCATCTTTCAGAAACCGAAATCGGATCCATCAAACTTCTCGATTCCAAACTTTGAACTCTCCATCTTCAATGATCGTGTTGAATCTCCTTAGCTCTGATACCAGTTGTTAGGATCAAACAACTCAATCTAATGAAGAAAACACTTAGGATTGAGAAGGAAAAACTCAGTTTTTCTAGAGAGGAAAGGAAGGGAAGCAAAAACAGATTTCTTGTGGTAACACCCAAGTGGGTAACCTCCACACGATTTAGAAGATATATTAATGACGGTTATTGTTACAAAATACGTATACATGGAGAAATACAGTACAGTACAGTATAGCCTATGGGGCTCCCGCCCCCACCCCCCGACAACCTCACCGCGGAGGTTGAACCGCGAGACGCGTACATTAGTACATAATCTACCATTACATATTAATCAGACTACAATACCTAACAGTTCCATCCTGCGATTATCTTTCCCGTCCAATCCCTTACCACCAACCCCGTTCCACCTTGGTTTGTTTGTTGATCCCATGCCGCGTCGCAATTCAGTTTCACCACTCCCCTACACGGGCGTTCCCATACCTGGGTGTCCCTCCCTTGTGTACGGTTCAGTTGGGCCTCCGCGTGGGCTCTCAATGTCCACATTCCCTCGACCATCGCCATGATCGTTCGGACTGCCGCCTCTGGTCTCGGGTTATCCTCCGCGTGGACGACTCGACATCTCTCTTTCTACACCTCCCAGGCTATCGTCTCCCCCATTAGACTGCATTTCCTCCCCACGTCTCCCCCCGTCTCGCCCATGTCCTGCGTTAAACGCAACCATGCCGACCAATCGGTACCCCCCGACTCCAGCCAAAGCCCCATACACCCATGCCATACCCTCCTGGTCCATTCACACTCCAACAAAGCATGACTAACAATTTCTAATGCATCACAGAATTGGCAAGACGAGTTTAGTTGCATCCCGCGTCGAACTAGTTTGATTCTAACAGGCAATGCATTACTTAAGGTTCTCCACAAGAAGTGTTTTACCTTTGGGATAGCGTCTCCATGCCATAGTTTGTTCCATTGCCTCTCCCTCGGTTGGGGCTGCCCCTCCGCTCCCTGATGTGCTGATTGGTTCGCCGCTTGGCTCTCGATCTCCCTTAGTTTCCTATAGACCAGGTTCGGTCTCGCGACACCATCAACTGCATTTGGCCAAATCAGTGCATCTTCACTAAGAACGGAACCGATATGGATCGCCTCGATCTCCTGTCGTTCCCTTTTCGTGATTTTGTTTTGGATCGCCGTGAGGTTCCAGCTTCTTCGGTCCCTATCAATCAACTGGTCCACCATGATTCGACTTTCCTCATCCCCTTTCGCCTCGGTTCTCAGTCTATTATTCGGGATCCCTGGAATCCATGCATCCTGAAGTGCCCTTATGCTAACCCCTGTTCCAACCTACCACACCCCTTCTCTTTTGAGGATGTCTCGGCCTGCCAGGATGCTTGACCACGCCCATCATGGTCGAGCCCTAGCCGTGGCTTCCATTAGCTCGCCCTGAGGATAATATAAACCTTTTAATACTCTGGCCCACATCGATGCTCCATCATTATGAAGTCTCCAGGCTATCTTAGTTACCATGGCTATGTTGAAATCTTTCATATCCCGGAACCCCATTCCACCCATGTCTCTTGGTTGTGTCAATTTCCCCCATCGGACCCAATGCACCTTCCTCGTTTCATCTCGTCCATTCCACCAAAACTGAGCCTCCCATCTATCTATATCTGCACACCAGGTTTTAGGTAATCTAAATAGAGACATAACATAAGTAGGGATCGCAGTGATTACCGCCTTAATCAAGACCTCCTTCCGTGCATTATTCAAGAACATCGTTTTCCACCCATGAAGTTTCTTAACCACCCTATCTTCCAAGTACCGCATGGCCTCTATTTTGGACCTTCCCCAATTTTTCGGTAACCCCAAGTACTTGCCCGCATTCGGAACTGCTCCGATCCCCAAAACCTCCACTACCTCACGCTTCGTATTCTCCATCACCTCCCTACCAAACTGAATGCATGACTTCTCTAGATTAATTCTCTGCCCCGATACCCTGTTGTACTTCTCTAATAACCGTTTTAGTGCCCGAGCGTTCCCCTCCGTAGCTTGCATGAAGAAGATCGAGTCGTCCATGAAGAATATGTGGTGTATCTCCGGGCACGCTCTCTTCATTCGGATACCAACGATCCTATTTTCCTCCACCTCTGTAATGATCTATCTGGATAGCACATCCGCCATGAGGATGAACAGGTAAGGAGATAGGGGATTTCCTTGCCTGAGTCTCCGCGACGGTCTGAACCTGACCGTCTTCTTACCATTCACCACGACACTGTATTGGACCCTCAAGATGCATTCCTCGATCCACCTACACCATTGTTCCGAGAATCCCAGTTTCTTAAGCGTCTGGGTAACAATTTCCCACTCAACTCGGTCATATGCCTTACTCATGTCCAGTTTGACCGCGCACTCTTCCCTCTCCCCCGACCTGTTTGTCCTAAGATGATGGAACACCTCATGAGCAATAAGAATGTTATCGTGGATAAACCTGCCTGAGACAAAAGCACATTGAAATGGGGTTACAAGCTTAGGAAGAATTGATTTTAAACGGTTGGCTAAGACTTTTGATATTATCTTGTAATTGAAATTACAAAGGCTTATAGGTCGAAAATGGGATGTGTTTATCGGGTTAGGAATCTTAAGGATTAATACTATATCAGTGTAACAATACCCAGGTAGTAATACACTCGACTCAAATAAGCATCTTACTGATTGGAATACATCTTCCCCGAGCACATCCCAAAATTGATGATAGAACATACCTGGGAACCCGTCTGGTCCCGGAGCTTTGTTTTCGCCCAGCTGGAAAACTTCTCTATTTACCTCATCCATACTAACCCCTTGTGTAAGGGATGCATTGTACTCCTCACTCACCAGCGTCGGTACACTTTCCATATGATCTTGTATCCCCTCTGACCCCTCTGATCGAAATATGTCTTGGAAGTAATTCTCGCATTCCGCCATAATGTCCTCTTCATTCTCCACCCAGACCCCATCCCTCATTTGCATACGACAAACAGTGTTCTTTCTTTTCTTTTCCACCGTTGTATGATGGAAATATGCGGTTCCTCTTCTAGTCTTCTTTTCATATCCTGCTCTCTTTCTCGTCTATACATGCCATTCGGTTCGGTTTGTATACCTTGTAGCTCCCCATGGATATCCTCGATGACCCTCTTGTTGTTTAGGATGGTCGACTTACTCCATTGTCTTAGCTTGCCTCGACATTTCCCATGCCTAATGTGTATGTCCCCTGGCGTGGTTTCATGCACCCGTCCATCCCAAACCCGTTTGACTATATCACGGCATCCCATATGCTCCAACCAACCTTCTCAAATCTGAAAGGTCGTTTACTCTTTGCTTGTTGTCTTTCGACTTGGATGATTAAAGGGTTGTGATCCGAACCGATTTATAGATTGTGGATCACCATTGCATAATGGATGGTACGAATCCAATCGAGGTTCACAATCGCTCTATCAAGTCTTTCTTAGATCTTGTCTGCACCCTCCCTGTTATTACACCACGTGAATGGGCTTCCTTTGAATCCCATATCGGCGAGTCTCGTATACCTCATCATCTCATTGAAAGCATCCATCTTCCTTGCCTGTTTCGGTCTGCCCCGACTCTTCTCTCTCTCCAGTGCAATCTCGTCGAAGTCTCCTACACACATCCACGGGCCTCTCCTGTTCTGTGCAAGCCCACATAAACTGTCCCATAACACCAAACGTTCTCCCCACGTAGTACTCCCATATATCAACGTGATGTGTATAGCACAGCCCCCGCGCCTTTGTTATTGTCGTATCCACCATATTCACATTCTTCATGTTAACCTTGACCGTAACCTCCTTAGTCCACCAGAGCGCAAGCCCGCCCGAAATTCCATCCGGGTTGACATACACTCCACTATCCATCTTCACTTTCCTCCTTACTTGTTCACAAAGCATCTCTGTATTCTTGGTTTCTATCAAAAATATAATTTCTGGTTTATTCCTCCTCGTGAGATCGGCGAGGTATGGAATTTTCAAGGCTGATCTCAACCCCCGACAATTCCACACCATAAAGTTCATTGATTCTGGGTAGCTGTCTCGGGACAGCTACCAGAACCCTTCGTCAAGTTCTTGCCTCGCACCGTGATTATCTTCCTTCTCACCATGTTCCCATCTTGGCTCTCTTTGTGACCTCAACCCCTTCCACATCTTCTCGGCCTGCCCCTCCCTGCCATGCCTTCCTCCCCTAGGCTTTTGTGTTTCTTCATTCGCTGCTCAACCCCATCTCCCTCGACTCATAGTTCTCTTCATGCTTCCTCTTCAGATTTATCTTTTGAATTAGGGGACTCAGACCGCTAGGTATGTTCGATGTGTCCCCACTCGTTGCTGGTGAGTCTGGTTGCTCCACTATGTATTCCCACGCCTGAACCCTTACTTCATGAAGCTCCGATTCCCTTGCAGTATCCTTCAATGGGTCTGCAGCTTGCCCCCCAATTCCCGTTAATTTAGGTTGGTCTTTACTCATTCCTCTTGTTATGCTGCTTTCTACCATCCTTGGTTCGGTTTCCCATCTGCATTCCATGTTATCACTACTCGGCTCATTTGTCAGTTGGAGGGCGCTGCTAGTTGTGGTGCTCTCCCATGGCTCCCCACCCACTATATTCCTCGGGTAGTTCTTATTTTACACCGTATAGTGTGAGACTCTTGGAGACCACCCCTGTTCCTCAACCCCGCCTCTTCTTTCCAGCCCGTACCCCATCTCGTACCAATACTTCCTTCCCAGTTCTGCCAGTTCCTTACCTTTCCATGCTTGTTATTCCATGCCCTGGCTCTGTTTGAAACCTCCTCAGTCTCCCCTCCTAAACTTTGATCCTCCCTATCAGCATACAAAACCATTTCTGTCCCCTCCCCCTTCCTCCCCTTCAGTGGGACATCAGCCTGAGCTTCCCCTTCCCATTGTTGCCCACGGTCCGCATCTGACTTTGCTGAGGGGGGTGTTTTAGACCCTTCTCTTTTGTTTCTCTCTTTCATCAGATCCTTCCAACTCCTCCTTTTTGCCTCTCCCAAGAGGGTGCCTGGACTCTTCCCTACAAACTTACACTGTTCTCTTCTCCTCTTCGGCATGTCTGCTCTTATCCAAGGATCATACATAGGCCCTCACTCTTCCTCCTCTGAGACTGTTATCTCTGAATTACATCCCTGTTCTGTGTGCCCTACCCTGCCACATCCAATATAGAACTCCAGTAGTCTCTCATACTTGACTGTGGCTCGCCCCAGTTCCCCGTTTCTTCTTGTGTACCAGAATCTAGCCTGGAGAGACCTTGTATTGTCTATCTCCACCTTGATACGAATGAAGTCTCGGTCCAGTCCCATTGGTCCCAGAATTTCGTCAACCTCAAGGACTGTACCCAGACTTGCCCCTATGACCTCTGAATTCTTCTTGTTGAACTTTTCCATCTCCAGACCGTGTATCTGGATCCAGAACTACACCATGTGAAATTGGAAATCCGAGATACGCATTCCTTGGTGCCATCTCTTTAGTGAGAGGCAAATGCCTTGCACTGCCCATGGGCACCAGTCCAATGCATCTTGCAGCTCTTACCTCTTCTCAAATTCAAATAGAATAACATTCCCTGTCATCTCCTGTACTCGGACCCCATGCCTGTTGTAGCACACTGTGAACTACCATCGGTTTCACATGCTTGTCGCTTATGATCCTCTCTACACATAGATTTCCAGCAGGCATATCCACATTCTCAGGGATATTAACAAATTTCCCTAGCACAGTTCTATCATCACCTACTCTAGGTGTAAATGCTCGGGGCATACGATCCATGGCTAAAGGCAACTATGAATTGAAATGCAAACTACCTAGACTATACTACTGAAATAGGATTGCCTCCCTTCGATTCCTTGCTGCGGTGGATTTGGCAACCGACTCGGTTGGTGGTGGCAATTGGGTCCATCCGAGTCGAGGTTGGTTTGTATGGATTGGTGAAGGCGTGCTAAAATCTCAGGCAAAGGTTCCCGTCTCCAGTTCCTCGATAGCTCCCTTATTACCCCTCGCGCCCATCTCCTAGGGTTTCCGGTGGCTCCCTCGCTGTTTCTGGCTCTCTTACACTTCACTCGCCTCTCGCTCTCCCTCTCCCCCCGATTGAACTTCCTCGCGGTTGATTCGCGTGGTTCCCCAGCAAATTGCTGTAACAAAGAGCAAGGATCTGCCCGACTTCCCTCCGTAGGTTTCGCCCAAATCGCCCGAACCCTAGCGGAGAGAGACAGATAATTTTGTCAAAAATTAGGATACGTAAATTTTTGAGTTGGTTAGTTGTCAAAAAGAAATGATTTCATTGATTGTTGAATTTATTTTGTAACTATTGATTATATGAATCTGACACACGTACCTCCAGAAACTCTAGAATTCATATGGAGCTTCTAATAACTTTTCATGATACGTTACACATTATGTCTCATCTTCTCATTTATTTCTATTATTTTAACTGATTTATTAATATAATACTATTTACTGCAATAAGAAAACTTTTAAGTATTTTAATATGTCTACTTTTAAAAATACTATTATATTTATAGAAAAATCTTAATTGTAGTTATATATCTATTTATACGTTATATTTATCGTACAATTTACAATAAATATTATAATGACTGAATGAATGAATGAATGAATGATTGTATACATGTAAGATTTCTCATATTACAATGTACAATTAAACATGGATATAAAAAATGCATTAATAATACCTTTTTGAATACTATATACAATTTTCATGAAAATAATGGTATGGAATAATGTTATGATGCTATCATAATTATTATTAGATTTGGAATACTTATAAGAATATTAAAAAAAAACTATCATAAATATTTACTAATATGATGTTATCATCATCATCATCATGTACTTAATTATATTTATATTTCAAATATACAATTAATGTTGGGTTGAAGTCATCAAAATGAGGGATTAGTATTATTTGGGTTGACATCATGCTATGCAAAGGCATTATGCATCGAAACCGGAAGATGACTCTATTTGTTCAGACACACGAAGACCCCAAGAATGAATAAATTTGTCCCACGACTATTAAAGAATTGATCAAAGTCGAAGTTGAAAAACCCGATAGGGTCATTAATATAGGAGCAACGCTCCTCCAACAACATTCCAAAGCCTTAATTGAGCTTTTAATGGGCTACAAAGAGTTGTTCACGTGGAGTCCAAGCGATATATCAGGCATCACCACCTTAGCCATCATGCATAAGTTGCACATAGAGAGTGTGCGTAGACTTAAGGGAATTGAACAAGCTGTGCCCCAAAGATTCATACACCTTGCCTCTTATCAATTAATTGGCTGACGTTACTTTTGGCCATTAGCTCTTAAGCTTCATGGTCAAAATAAAGTGTCACATACAACCTTCTGTGCAAATATCAACATTTATCCCTACTTAGTGATGCCCTTCAGGCTTATAAACGTGGACTTCACCTACCAGATGATGTAACAAGTTGTTCCCTTACATGACCAAGAACACTATGGAGTCGTACATCAACGACATGCTGGTAAACTCCAATGTAGGTTTCCTCCACCAAAGACACTTGTAGCATGCATTTGCACAAATGAGGTTCCGTAATCAAACTCAATCGCTCCATTTGAGTGTTTAGCGTCAATTCGAAAAAATTTATTGGCATCATGGTAAGCTAAAGGGGGATTGAACTCAATCCAGCGAAGCTTAACTCCATCGAAAATATGAGGTCACCAATTTGCCATAAGTGGGCGCATTGCTTAAATGGATGACTCACTGCCCTCAAACAATTTATGTCCAAATTAGGAGAAAAATTGTTTCCCTTATTCCAAGTGATGTGAGCGAACAAAAGAATTGTGTGGACGCCTGAATGTGAGTAAACCTTCCAGATATTAAGAGTATATTCACCGACAATGGAAAGTGTTTAAGTTCACTTTATTACGGATTTGATTTGTATCAGTTTAGTCAATCAGTACGAGTATCACATAGTTTGAATACCCAATTGACATTTTCAAAAACGGTTGAAGATTGAAAACAAAAAGAAACAATGAACATAGGTGAATGTTAGAAGACCATATATTTAATATTTGAGAAGTTGATGTACTTAGTTATGTTTACATATTAGTCCCAATGTTTAGGACTTTGCTTATTAATACCTATCACTCCCTATGTAAGTATCACCCCTTGTATTTCATTATCAAATCTTTCCACAGTGTTTTCAACATACAAAGCATTAGTTTTCACATTTTGTTCACACTTGTGTACGAAATCCTTTCAAAAGTCTTCAATATCGAAAAATGAATCAGTTAAATGACATGGCTCTATGACTACCTGACAACAGAGATTCTACCCAAAAGTAAAAGACTGGCGTCAAACTACTGTGTCATCGATTAAGAGTTGTAAGGGCGAGGATACTCAACACCTTATCTCTGATAAATTGCCCATCCGGAAATAGAACGGGCACTTAGAGAAACTCACGAAGGGGTAGTTGCATTCCAATAAGGCGCTTGATCTATATTGTTAAAAGCTCTCAGGATGGGTTACTACTGACCCCCAATGAATAAAAAAGTCACAACACTAGTACATAAATACTAGACCTGTCAAAAGTTCGCGGCGAAGATCAGACAGACGCAGACAAAGCTGACCCAATGGGGGATTGATCTACTGAGACCCTTCCTAATCAGGAAGGGGTGAAGGACCTTATAATAATAACAAATGAACGCTAAATGGATTAAAGTCAAATCCTTTCCGTTGAACACAAAATTATAGGTCATCAAATTCTTGAGGGTTAACATCTTCTCCACGTATGACCTTCTAAGAATTCTCATAAGCAACAACGCGCCTTAATTTTATGAAAAGTAGTTAAAATAGCTTTGTCAAGAACTGTACATCGAACATCCCTTTGGACTGGCACATCGCACACAAAAAAACGACCAAGTCAAAGCAACCAACAAAAATATCCCATCAGGATTAAAGAAAAAACTGATGTCCTTAAAAGATGTTGGGCAGAGGAAATCGACTACTTCTTATGGGAACTCAGAACAACCCCAAAATGAGCTACATGGAAAACACCCATTAGACTCGTACACGGGGCAAAAGCAGATACCCTAACAAAGATCGTCATTGCCTCATACAAAACCAAAAGTTTCGTCCAAGCCAACGAACACCGTGGAACAAATGAAAATTTTGGATCCAACAAGCAGAAAGTGATGGGCATCATAAGAAATACAAGGATGCATGAGGTTGACTACTGCTTGTTACTTTAATTGTCGAGTCAATGCTTGTCAATTAGTGGTCGGCGAGTTAGTTTTAAGATGAATTCACAAACTTGGAAACTATAAATAAACTCTCAACAAAATGGGAAGGAATGTAGAAGATCATTAAGATCGTTGCACCAGATTCATATTACTTTGAAAACCTCGAAGGTGTGAAACTACCCCGACCTTTAAATGTATAGTATGTACATAAATTTTATGCATATCGTATTAATAAAGTTTGTGTTAATCAATTCTTGGATGAACTCCCTGAAAGACCAATGTACAAGTATAAAGGAGAAACTGCTACTAATCACTACTCCTATAAACCATAATATTAGACTTAGGAAAAGGGCCGAACAAGGAGCGATGGACTTACAAGTCCCCCTTCCCCATGTAAGAAACTAAAAACAAGACTTAAACGAAGGGTCGAAAGGCGAACGGATGACTTACCAGTCACTCTCCCCCATCCAAGCAATAAAAATGAAAGACTTGGGCAAAGGAGATAAAAAGGATCCATCGATTTACGAGTCACCGTCCCTCATCCAAATAATAACAACGAAATACTTTGGCAAAGGGTTGCAAGGTGATCGATCCACTTACAAGTCATTTTTTGCCCATCAAGCGGTAAACACAAGATTTTGGATAAAGATACGAAAGGGATTGGTCTACCATCAGATCACCTGGCCACCCAGCAAAGCACTAAAGGTCAACAAAGCGCTCGACTAAATAGTCCCTTGTGAAACACTCTCAAACAATCTACCTAAAACGAAGTCGCGAACAAAGTGATCACAAGAAATGAAGGAAAAGACAAATAGAGAAGAAAACAAGAAGCATCCTTTCAACAAAATGTCTTAAAAAGTTAACATCTATCACTTAGCCTAAGAGTTGGAATCCATGGGAGAATCAGAAGTCATACGCAATGAAAACCACATTAAAGAAGAAAAAGGAACATGTAAGAGACTCACTAAAAAGATAAAAAAAACAACCATGCATCAGTGTATCACAGAGATAAAGAAGCCAACCAGAGACTCGTAGCTTTGATACCATGTTAAAAAAAGATAACGTTTCAAAGAAATGAAATAAAGGCAAAGAAGCGAAGAGACAAGAAAATCTTGGTAAAGAATTTATCACATCATCTTGTTGAGTTCCTTCACGTGAACAATTAGGTCATTCACAATTAACTAATGAAATAGAATGTACAAATAGTCAAATAGACCCCCAAGTTCCAAGACAATAACGATAAACTCTAAACTATCCAAACATGGTAGCTTGAACTCCAATAAGGGCGATTTTGAGAGTGAAAATGGTTGATGTAGCCTTGGAGAGATGAATGTAAGGTGGGTCAATTTTTCAAACACTTCATAATTATAAGTATGTGATAAGGAATACATTGGAAGAAGTATTGAAACTTTAGGCATAGATGGTGGGTAAAAGGTTTACTTGTTTTCATTATGGGTATCTGAAACAAGGTAATGAAATTATGGAAGAAAATATTAAGAAATAAATGCTTGAGACTCTCTTAAATTTTATCATAGATAAAATAAAATGAAAAATTTTGTGATCTATTCTCTTTAAAGAGGGATTCTTTACGATTCAGGCCCCTGTTTTCACGGTTAGTCAAACTATTTTGGATAAGAGCCTTGTTAGCAATGCATTTGAGAACCATCCTTTTTCACCTCAGTCCACCATAAGTGACCACACGCGTGATTATTCCTCCTTTGGAGTACGAGAAATCATGGATCTTGTCTCGACCGTCCCTAAAAACAAATGTATCAATTGGATAAGGTGAGTCTTGATTTAATATTATGTTGTGTGTTTTATTTGAGAATTAGATTTAGATCATGATAATTGGTTGTTTTAGATATTGCTGATGATATTTATAAATTTAGGTGCATTAATTAAAAGCCAGGGTTGATATTTGTGCATTTATGAGTTAAAGTCTTTTACGTACTTCATAAGTCACGTTTTTACAAATTGGCACCCCACAAAATTTTGTTACATTGGGATACTCCAGAGGTCATAAATATATCTACTTTATTTTGATATCCAAAATGGATGGAAATTGTTTGCAATGCCTGTCACGTGCCCAACTTATATCGAAATTAGAACAAAATACTTTATGTGAAGATAAAAATGTCCATCATGCCATCCCCTACCTATTCTCGTCATGTTGGTGTCCTTTCATCTATCAGTTCCTTTAAGTTTGCCAGTTCCTCTCTTCTTTGTTCCTCTCCACAAAGAAATTAGGTTTTTCGCATTCAAAAAGTTCGTCGCGAGAGATCGTTCTTCCAGGTATTTGTCGCGTCGCACGTGTCGACTTCGTTCGTGGTTGGTCGACGTCGGTTAAAAGAGTTATGTATAAAAATCATAACTTTCATCCAAAAATAGGTAAGTTTCTACTCATTCGTATCTTCTTTAATTCCATTGCATGTTTAATTTTAGGTTTAAGATGTTAGCACATTGATGTAGTAGTTGTTGTTGTGTCTGATTTTGTACTATTTTAAAAAAATGTAGATTGTTAATGGAAAATCCAGATTCTGATCATGTTCTCTTCGAAATTAATTATAGTGGGAAGTTTTATAAGGAAAATGGGGAGATCGTGGACTACATTGGGATGATGGATTACCATGAATTCCTTGTCACTGTGACTTTAGAGGAATTCTTGAAGCTCTATGTTGTTTCATTTGATTACGAAGAAGAAGATGTCGGGTATGGCAAGATAGTGTCGAAGCAAATATTACTCGGCTTGAGGAAGATTGCAAATAATAATGATCTTCAAGCTATCTTGAAATTGCGTCAAGGAAATGAAATAGTGGTGATATACGTGTTAAAGAAGAATACAGTTCATGAGGACCTTGATGCTACAATTCAAGTCTCCAGTGAAACAGTTGTTGTTGATGCGGATAGGAGCACTGTTGATGAAGAGAGGGAACCTGGATGTGAAGGAAGTGAGGAGGAATACAACATTGATGATGAGGATGTTGATGATGACGATTCTTGGTGGGAAGAAGCTACTCATACCGCTGATAAGGTGGATGAACAAGTTGGTCGAAGTCAAGAGGAATGTCAATCCTCTCCCGCAACAGGAGTTCAGTCTGATGATCCGCAAGATAATCCATTCAAGCTTAGTGTATGAGTTGGTCTGCAAAAGTAATATGTGTGTCACACCACCGCAATCTAATGAAGAGGGAGACAAATCTAAGAGATTCACTACCTTTGATGAGTCGTCACATAACCAAAAATTGTAGTTGAACTTAGGGATGAAGTTTGGTACCATTGAAGAATTGAGAAATGCGATTAATGAGCATAGCATTCACAACAATTGTGCTATTAACTACATAACCAATACAGAGAAAAAGGTATTCGTTGAGTGCAAGGAGAATTGTGGATTCAAGTTGTATGCGTCTTTAATGGCACATCAGGACACCCTGCAGATTAAGGTGTATCGGGGTGTTCACAAGTGTGCAACTGCTCACAAGACGAAGAGGATCAACTCAAAGTGGTTGATCAAGAATTTGGGTTATATTTGATAAAAAATAATTTGGGTTATATTTGAGTAGGCATACAATCATTAGAGCAAAGGGTAATATGAAAACCCTCATTTGGGGTGATCACCAGGGGCAGTACAAGAGCCTACATTCTTATGTGACAACTGTTATGATGTACAATCCAAGTATGCCAATGGTAATTCAAATTGACTCCATAATCAACAACATTAGACCTAGTTTCGAGCGACTGTACTTATGCTTTGTAGCGTCCAAGATGGGTTTTCTTACTGGTTGCAGACCATTCTTTGGTTTTGATGGATGTCACCTGAAAGGTTTAGAAATGGGTTAGATTCTAAGTGTTGTGGTTAGAGACGCGAACAACAGAATGTTCCCCATTGCGATAGCATGGGTCGAAGCTGAGAGTAAGGTCTCATGGAAATGATTTTTGGAGTTGATGAAAAGGGACATAGGTTTGGGTCCACAATCTAGTGATAGAGGATGGACAATACTGAATGATCGACGAAAGGTAATGTCATTTAGTTTAGTGTTACTTTAAGGGGCTCCAAATGTTTTAAGTGTTACATTTCCTATATTGTAGGGACTAATTTCTGCAGTTCAAGGGACATGTCCTGGTGCTGAACACATGACATGCGTCAGACACATTCATGTTGACATGATGGTCATAAATTGGAGAAGCAAAGCTATTAGAGACAGGATGCGGGCTGCCACAACAAGTTATGCCAGGTCGAAACATCTGGAGAACATAGAGGAACTAAAGAAAATCAAAGTAGAATCCTACAATTTACCTGAACCAAATCGACAAGCATGCATGGTGTAGAAGCTATTTTCCAACTCACTTGAAGGTAGACTTGATTGTCAACAATCTAAGTGAAAGCTTCAACTCGACGATCCTGGAAGCCCATTCGAAACCAATAGTTACAACATTTGAGATGATAAAAAGAAAAATGATGGGTAATATGCAGTTGAAGAGAGAGTCTATAGAGAGGCAACGAGGTATGTTATGCCCTCGAATTAAGGAAACAAAAACTAGCCCAGTCTTGTAGAGACATGCAGTAATGTCACTCAATTTTGAAATTGAATGCTTAGGGAGCGTGTTCATTATGAACATGAACAAAAGAGAGTGTAGCTATGGGCAGTATCAGTTATCTGGATTACCTTGTGTTCATGCTCAAGTTGTTGTAAGGAAGGATAGACTAAATGTGAAAGACTATGTCCATGAATGCTACACAACAGAAACGTTCAAGAGATCCTACGTTGGTGTTATTTATCTTGTACCAAGCAAAGAGAATTGGGTACAAGTTAATGGGCTCCCAATATCAGCATTCTTAAAGAGGGACCAACCTGGAAAAAAAAAACGAAAAGGATAAGAGCAGAACATGAACCTCAACCCACTAAACTGAGGAAACATAACAATCCAAAGTGTTCAGTATTTAATGAAAGAGGACATAATAGAAAGACTTATATGCAGAATAAAGCACTGACTTCGTCGAATAAGGTAACCAAGTGTTCTGATTTTTTTGTTCATACTGTATTTAACCTTCAATAGTTGTTAATGTTTTCATTATTCTCATTGCAAACACACTTGGTGGGACAAGGCTCGACTGAAGGGAGTCCAAGTGTTCCACCAAAGTCTTTCGGTTCCATGTGGAGCAATAAACAGAAGATTCCTATAAGAAAACATTCAAGGAACAAAAACAACAGCAACTGACCTGGAAAGAGGAACACATGTACTAGAAATAGACAATACTATTCCTCACAAATAATGCAGGCAATCAATCAAACTGTAACGAAATAGACAAATGAAACTCAACCGTTTACTCAATCTTCCCAAGTTACAGTAGAGAAAAACACGCCTAGGAAGGTCAGGTACAAGACACTTGCAAGGAAGTCACCAGTAAAGAAGTCCCCAACAAAGAAACAGTAGGATGGAGTGACTTGTGTGTTTTGATATAGCTGGTTAGAGACATTAGAACCTTTATCTTTATGTTTCAATTAGTATGGTTGTGGTTTCTGTAAGGGAAAATGCAATCCCATTTTGATCAGTGCTGAAATAATGCACTTTTGACGATACACGTGGATGTTGATGTATTTAAGATTGTTCTAACTATATTATGTTTCCTTATACATATTATATATACTGCAATATGACATTAAAACATATATGATATATCTGAGTGTAACTATTAAATAATTAAAGGGACCTAAGAGTAACATTAAAAAGAGCAAAGATACCTTAATGCAACATTAACATAAGAAGTGTATGTCCAGTGGAATGGAATTCTAATTTCATATAATCGTACAAAATAATTAGAACATCCCACATAAAGAGCATTCCAACATCCATTTCGTTGGCATTTTTCGGTAAAAACAACATAAAACAAAATTCAAGATCATTCCAACTAATACAACAGGAAATATTTTATACATTATTTCCCTCTACCGATATTTCTCAAGCTTTTCTTCTACGACATTGATCATCTTCTTCATCTTTGCAAAAACCCTCTTTGAATGAAGAAAAACATTAATATCGTACCAATCGAAATACTCACACCCTTATCCCTTTATAACATGCTAATGCATAAAAACTAGGTAAGAGATAAGGACACAATTAACAAGACATGAAGTAATTAACAGAGAGTATGAGATACATTCCACAAGGGGCAACTATAAAACCTCTGTTGGAAGTTCTTCCAGGTGTTGGAAGCCTTCACCACGAGAATCTCTCCATAGTGGCATATTTGTGTTTTGACTATTTTGAGTTACTACATGAAGACATTGATTGAAGTTTAAGAGGACAGTGGAGGAACTACTAATTGAGATGGGATAGTCTTTAAAACGTTAATTGCTGCTCAAATTGGAAGGAAAGTGACAAAACAATGCAGAGGCAAGAGAACGAATTTTATTCAGATGAGAACGTATGATGATGAGCATTTTGGTCTTCACATAAAGTATTTTGTTCGAATTTCGATCTAAGTTGGGCACATGATAGGAACAACTGAAGGTTTCGATCTATTTTGGATGTCAAAATAAACCAGATACATTTATGATTTCCGGGGTACCTCAAGGTAACAAAATTTTGTGGGGTACCAATTTGTTAAAACGTGACTTACGAGGAAACTAAAAGTCTTTAATCCCGTATTTATATGTTATATTTATAAATAATATATTTTTTAAAAAATAAGCATAAAGATAGACATGTTTTCAAAAGTAAATATTTTTTCTTAAAAAGTGTTAATATGTGCGAACTCGAGGTGTAGCTTGTTGACAACACGCTACTATATGGCATTTTGTGCAACACTCCAATTGTACTGTGTTGCACATGAGGCAAATTTGCGCTCAATGAGTGTTGGTGCAAGCTGCCCCATATATATATATATATGTGTTTTTTAATTACAACATATAAAAATTCAATTATGAGTTTAATATTGCAAATTATATTGTGTTTTATTTTTTGGATTAATCATACACGCTGATCAAAGTTGAAGTCTGAAGGTTTTGAATTAAATACTCAATTTTCACCAGCTTATGTGGTGATCACTACTGAAGACCAAACTCAATATAGTTTTTCATATAAAAAGTAAGGATAAATATTAAAAATTATTAATACACACGACTTGCGAGAAGCGTGTTGCCATTTTTTTTTACTAATATGTTACTCTCTGAGTCATATGTACTAACATTTTTCTATTTTTTTTTATGTATTTATACTTATTGTTTTAAGAACAAAAACTATATTGGGTTTAGACTTTCACAGTGATCATATGAGTCAATCAAAATTTAATATTTAATCTAAAACTTTTGGACTTCAACTTTGATTCGTGTGTATAATCAATCCAAAAATTAAAATTGTGTTAGATAGTTTAATATATATAGCAAGTTTCCCCATGGGTAACATGTTTTTTTTTTTTGTTTTTTTTTTTGATAATTATGGATTAAAAAACCGCTATAGGTGACAACTAATCACCCAAGTTCAATTACACAACCAAAACTAGCTAACTTTAACAATTCGCGAAACAAAAGAGCCAACTGCGTCTTTTCGAAGTGCATTAATAGTTTCCTTCGGAGGTGAGCTATGGATTTCGAACACTTGCCGCTGATTGATTGCCATACCCGCCATGATATCCGCTACCGCATTCCCTTCGCGAAAAATATGTCTGAACTTCATTCTTTCAAACTGCATCAATAGGTTCCTGTAATCCGCAATGATCGGCATTAGTTTATGATTTAACATATTTTCATCAGAGATTACCTTATGGGCTGAGAGGGCGTCTGTCTCAAGGTGAATGGATTTTAATCCGAGTGTCTTTGCCAAAAGCAATCCATCTCGGATGGCCCAACACTCCGCAGTGAGACTGTTTGAGCAACCCAAATTCCTTGAGAAACCTGCAACCCATTGACCCCTGTAGTCTCGGATGACCCCACCGGCTCCTGCAAATCCTTGATTTCCCTTAGCAGCTCCATCTGTGTTAATTTTAAACCAATCCTTTTTGGGAGGAACCCAACTAATATCAATGGAAATGAACTCATTAGCACTGTCAATCTCAAGATATACATTTTTATGAAATTTTGCTTGAGATAAAGATAAAGCATAAACAGAAGAAAAGGCAGGCTTATCATTAAAAATAAGAGAGTTCCTATTTTTCCAAATGTTCCATAGCGCATAAGGAAAAAAGTACTTCCACTCTACTCCCTGAATGTTGTCTCCTGATTCCTGACAACCCTTCTTGATCCACTCATTCAACGGGTAGTTTAAAGATTGCCCCAGATTTGGTGCCCCAGTGACAGAGTTCCACATTTCTTTAGCATGCTCACACCCACGCAATATGTGATATATGTCCTCCACCCCAGAATAACAAATTTGGCACAGAGGGCTCAAATTACAACCCCTATGGTTCAATAGTTTACAGGTGGCAAGTCTATCTTTAAGGCACAACCAGATAAAATACTGAATTTTAGGGATAGTCTGAATCTTCCAAACCCAATCCCATTGATTAATTACCTCACTGTTTGTGTCATGGCCTGCTAAAAGAGAGTACGCCGACGCAGTAGTGTAGTTCCCCGAGTGAGTGACATTCCATATTTGAGTGTATGAGGAGACATTGGTCTTGTCCCCTGGAGTACCTCGAAACATGTCCAAAATTTTTTTGGGGAAGTTAAAGGAGATACTATTTAGATTCCACTTATCATTCTGGAAGACATCTCCTACCATCAATTTGTCTTCTTCATAATTCAGTGGACCATAAATAGCAGCTCGCGGTGGTTGATTACCCACCCAATTATCATGCCAGAATCTAATGTCTCTACCATTCGCCACCACCCACCCTGATCCTAATTTTAGGGTGTTCATACATTCGTTTATTGCTTTCCAATTACATGGTGTTTTATTAGAAGTATTGAGGGAATTTCCATCCTGCTTAAACATTCTGTTTCTGATAACCACAGCCCAAGGATCCGTTTCCTTCTTCAATCTCCAAGCCAAACTACCCAGGAGTGCTTTGTTACGATACAACGCAGATTGCAGACCAATACCCCCAAGCTTTTTCGGCTTAGTTATTTCCTCCCAATTGATCAAGTGGATCTTCCTTTTCTGGTCTGTGGATCCCCAAACAAAGTTTCTATTAATCCTGTCCAGTTCTTTACACACTGAACTAGGAAACATAGTACATTGCATATAGTAGGAGGGGATTGTGGACAAGACCGATTTGACCAACGTGACTCTACCTGCCATTGATAACAGCTTCGCCCTCCACCCCGAGAGTTTATTTCTAACTTTATCTATAACAAAGTTAAAAGAGCTAACTTTCGAATTTGACAGATCCAACGGAAAGCCAAGGTAAGATCCAAAATTTTCAACTGTTCTAAACTGTAAATTCGCTGAGATCTGAGTTCTTTTGGAAGATGGAACATTTTTTGAGAAAACCATGATCGATTTTCCCTGATTCACCTTTTGTCCTGAAATGGCGCAAAATTCATCTAAGACCGAGTTGATGCAGTTACAATTTTCAGGGGTGGCCTCTCCCATTAGAATGAGGTCATCAGCAAAGAAAAGATGGGATAAAGTCAAGCTACCTCTTCCCACTTTTATTCCTTTCCATTGTCCTTGCATCACTTTTTCATCGATGAGGAACGCCAAATATTCCATGCAAAGAATGAAGATGTACGGAGAAAGAGGATCTCCTTGTCTAATGCCTCTAGTCGGGTAGAATTTGTCTAATTGTTCCAAGCTCTAGCTTTGTCAGGGAAGTGGTTAATGGCAGGAGTGATCCTATTGCTGAATTCGATCCAAGTATTCCTAACCATAAGCTCAAAACTTGGGTGATCAAGCCACATAGGTTCCATCCTAAATGGTCTAATAACCCTGCTGCCACCATCCCCACCAGAGTTTATAAGAAGCGGGCAGTGGTCAGAGTGGAATCTCGTAAGATGTGTAACTGATGCGTTAGGAAAACTAAATTTCCAATCCATATTAGCCAACATCCTATCTAGTCTTTGCTGGATTAATCTATCAGAGTTCCACATATTGACCCAAGTAAACTTTGGTCCCCTAAAGCCAAGGTCAATCAAGTTACAATCACTAATCATATCATTAAAAAGGGATACCCTATTCATGCATATACTATTACCCCCCATTTTCTCAGAACTATTAGTGACATCATTGAAATCTCCTATAACTAGCCAAGGACCCGATATAATAGAGGCAGCCGCTTTAAGATTATCCCACAGCAGAAGTCTCTCATTTAAAATAGGGCTAGCATAAATAGCAGGCATCACCCAAGAAAGATTAGAAGGCCTAACCTGGATCCTGAAGTGTAATTCCTGCTCTGTAGAAGCAATCTCCGTAATTTTAGTCTCATGATCATTCCACAACACAAGAATTCCTCCCCTAAACCCTCTCGCTTCCACCCCTAGAAACTTGTTGAACGGAAGTTTACCTGCTTGCTCAACCATCCTTTGGCCACTCAGTCTAGTGTCAATTAAAATCAACACTGTAGGATTGTGAGTTTTGATGAGATGCTTTACCGCTTTGACCGCTGCCAGATTACCAAATCCTCTAACATTCCACATGATGGATCTCATGTGGGCTTTTTCTGGAACCATATTATTAGAAAGATGCACTTTATTCATAATTAAACTGCTATTAATACAACCAATCCTATTATGTGGAGTTACTATCATCTAATATCATGTTAGATACCTCACCTTCCTGAGATTAAGCATTTTTACTAGCTTGTTCGGTAGGAACCTTCGCGATATATATTGACCCTTCCTCCACCATATCCGAATGAATCTGCGGCTTACCACCTTTCCTATGTCCATGGCCTTTGAAAGAGACACCCTTTCGGCTTCCTATTTTTCCTGTGTCCCTGGTCTTGGTGTCCCTCGTCTTGGTGTCCCTGGGCTTTGAAACATTCACAAAAGAAATTAAATTGTTTTTTTCATTACGACAATAATTAGGACTAATAGGAGTAAAAGACAATATGTTATCGGTTTGGTTTAGCTCTTCCTTGATAGTCTTAAGCTTTATAGGCCAACTGCCCGCCTCGGCATTCTGGTCCATCCTTTCATTCCGATTCAGTCCGTCGTCCCGAGGCATCCCCCCATTCCAGTCCAGTTTGCCAGGATGTGCACTCGGCCCATCATTCTGTTTCGGCCCGCCCATACTATCTGGCCCAATAGCCCTCATCGGCCCACCACTCTGGCCCGTCTCTTCCTTTGTTGGGCTCTTCCCCACTACGGCCTAAACCTGCTTGTTGTCACCTTGAGTCTTGTTTGCTGATTGCTTGGAGCTGTCAACCCGTGCACTTTCGACAGCATGCACTTTCGACAGCATGCATTCAACCCGTTGCGATGACAGCATGCACTCGACAGCAGCATGCACTTTCGGCTGGCCTTCTTCGACTCCACTGCCTTCGAAACGACCACCACTCCCATCTCGGTCCTTCTCCCCAGCTCCATCAACGGTTCTCCCACACTCTTCTTGGCCAGCTCCCCCGACAGTTCCCTCGAGATGAAGACTGCCATTAGCTCCATCGAGATGGAGTGAGCCTCCACCAGCTGCTGTCATCTCCGTTCCTCCTTGCCCACGAGCTGCTGCCACCCCACCAACAATAAACAACTCCAATTCCCTTGCTTTCTCCTGCGCACTAAGTGTTGTCCCCTTTGCATCAGTTGTTGTCTTCACCCAACCTGCAGCCTTTGATGTCTTCATCCAACCTGCAGCCTTTGATGTCTTCGCACGAGCTGTTGCCTCCCCACCTGCATTAAACAAACCCATTGCCACCCCACCTGCATTAAACAAACCCTTTTCCCTTGATTCCTCCTCTGCACTAGGCATTGTCCCCTCCACACTAGGTTCTCTCCCTTGCTTTAATCCCGAGCCATGCCTATCCTGCTCCCTCGAGCCATTCCTCTCCCTGGAAACCTGGTCGCTTGTTCGCTCCAAACTATCGCTCGACAAGATTCCACTTCGTTGTAAGTTATCCTCATACCTCACATCTTCCATGTCATTCAACGGTTCTCCACTCGCGTCGGTCTGTCCGACACCTTGGCCTACATGTCCGACATTCCCGTTGTGGCTCCACCCAGTCACGGTCCCGACCCCATCCTCTTCCCGACGAGCTTCCGACGAGTTCTTCTTCCCGTTAGGTATCCCATTAGATAGCTTTCCATTGGTTTGTTTCCCGGTGATCGGAGTAGGTAAGATTTCGACGAGATCACCCGTCTTCTTCTGGTTGCCCATACGGTTATGCGGTAATAGTATTTCCATTTTACTGTTGGACTTTGGCTCGATTATAGGTTTTGATTTATTCTCCCGCCATAATCTAGCCGTTTCTGGTGCCACAGGTCTTTTCCGACGAGTTACCAACATCCAAAGTCCCCTTTCTCCATTCGACATTTCTGTGGTAGGAGCTGTACTTTTTGGTGCGACAGTTGTACTCGTTGTAGTTGAGGCATCCGCTACAGCACTTTTATCAGTTGACGGATCTAACTTACACAATTCTTTTTTGTGCCCTACCATGCCACATAGAAAGCAGATTGATTGAATTCCTTCATAGAAATTTTTTTGGGAATATCCATCAATTTCAATTGACGGGGGAAGTGGTTTGCTCAAATCCATTTGGATACAGAGCCTTGCAAATTTCCCTCTTTCAGCGTTTATGGTATGTCTATCAATTCTCAACAGGGGCCCTATTGTGTTTCCAATACCCTGTAAAATTGTAGGGTCAAAGAACTCCATTGGTAGGTTAGGCAATCTGATCCAAATAGCTACTCTGGATATATTGGTTCTTTCTGGGTTGAATTTGGGTTCCCAAATTCGTATGGATAAAAACTGTCCATTAATGAACCAAGGTCCTTCTCTAAAAACTTTATCCATATCTCCCAATAAGGTGAATTTGATTAGATAAAAACCTTCCCCTAGCAAGATACATGACATTTCTCCTTCCGGTTTCCAGAGATTTCGAATTCTCAGCACCATATGATGATAGGGTATGCTCCTTCCTATAATTTTAATGATGATAGATTGATCATACCTTTTCTGTATCCTTGCTTTCTCATCTTTTGATATGTTGTAGGTCAGTTTACCTATTTGTTCCACTTCATCATGGCATTTTGAGGAAGAAGATTCAGAAGAATTCAAACATTCCTGATAGAAAGCTTTTTTGTATGCCCCTGGAACAATCCCTATGAGTTTTTCCTTGTAGGAGATGCCGTTTGTTGAGGTCTTTGGTGCATCCTCTTCCATGTCTTGTAGTGTATTCAACTGATCTTCCTTGAGTTTGGTGTTGCTATTCAAAAGTTCTGCAGTCTCTACTGCAGAAAGAGAGTTTGTATAATTTGAGAGCATTTCAGAAAATCGGTTCGGTCCCCCATGGGTAACATGTTACTACAAATAATGTGTTGTCAATATGCTACTCGTCGAGGTTGCGCTTATTAATATTTGTTTTTAAAATATAATATTTACTTTTTAAAATATTTATCTTTATACTTACTTTTTAAAAAACAAATCATTTATGATCATCATATCCAAAAGAGAATTATATTTATAATCCTCATAGGCTCAGTCGGACCGCATGAATCATGAATCGATCCCTAACTGGCACGCTGTTTGATAAGCAGTCGTGTTCTAACAAACACAATCGCCACCTTTCTCTTCGATTCGTCAACGCCATGATTTCAGCCCAATTAAACAACCATTCATTTCCATTTTTCTTCCTTAGTTCTTCCTCTTTCTTCTGCATCTTCTTCTTCTTGGTGTTGTTCGAAATGGGACTTTCATGGAGCAATAACAAGAGGAGAATTTACAGCTACTCTTCTTACCCACATCCATACTATCACCATCAACCTCACTACCAACCACATTACTACTACACCGACAACCTTATTTTACCTTCGTTGCAGAACCCACAATTCACAGCCCCTTCTTACAGAGTGCCGCCACCGGCCCACGCCTATTGCATCCATCCTGTGGGGTATACTTCAGGCGTTTATGGGTCAAGTCCTGTGATGGGTCGGCCCAATTACCAAACACCCTATGGACATATTCTCGGCAGAAGCTGGCCTGTGTCACGACCTCTGTCGCCGCCACCTTACATGGAGGACCAAAACGCTAAGAATGTGAGGAATGTGGTCCATGTGCATAAGGGTACTGTCCAGATCTACGTCGATGAGTTGAACCTGGAGCGTCACTTGGTTTCCTTTGTCTTCGATGCGCTGAATGATGGGAGGTTAGTGATCTTGTTGGCAATGAAACTATTCCCTACAGTTTTGCATCGCAATATGATGTGGCCGACAGGTACGGGGCGTGAAGCAACAACAGAAAGAATGAGAGGACAAGAGAGAATGTCGGGAAGGACGATAGAAAGAGAGAAGAGAGAGAGAAGGGGGAGAAAGAAGACAAGATTTGTAATATATTCTGCATGTCCTCTTCACGTAGTGTTGCATGCATATATAGGGAGAATGCCATATAAAGGGATTCTATTAACCTAGTTACATAATTAAAAGACAGGATTGGGTTTACTGTACCCGTCTCGGCTAAGGCCTTATTGGACCGACTTAATCTCAAAGGACTCTAGACCAAAGGCTGTAACATTACACCCTCCTTAAAAAATGACCTTGTCCTTAAGGTTTAACTCTAGATACTTGCGGTGGAAATCCTCCATAAACGCCCAAGTTGCATCGCTTGCCTCGACCCTTTCCATTTCACCAAAACCTTGGTTGCAGCTCGGTTTCCGTGGCAAACCATCTTCCGTTTGAGAAATACCCTGTCACCTATTTCAAAGTGCCTCTCCGTACGTTTCTTGTCAACGTACTACTTGATCCTATTTTGAACCCTTAGCAAGTGGAATTTCAGCAACTTGATGGCGTCCTCCCTATCTCGAAGTGTAAGATCCACCTCTTTCACCTTGGAGTCCTTTGTAAAATAGGTAACGTGGAATGGAAAAGCGAACCCGTACAATGCCTCAAACGGATTCATCTTGATCATGGAGTAATAGGAGGTATTGTACCACCATTCGCCTAGCGGTTACCACTTGATCCAAGTGGTTGGTCACTCTCCGGCCAATACACCTCAAATACGACTCGAGGCATCGGTTAACCACTTCTGTCTGCACATCTGTCTGTGGGTGGTAGGACGAGGATAGGCATGTGGTGACTCCAAGCTATCGAAGTAATTCCTTCCAGAAAGTGCTTATGAAGATCAGATCTCGGTCGCTGACAATATTATTGGTGCGGCCGTGAAACTTGTAAACTTGACCGATGAAGGTTTGAGCGATCGTGGCAGCCGTGTATGGGTGGCTAAGTTTTATGAAGTTTACATACTTGGTTAGCCCGACAATGAAGTCCATAGAAATATCTGTGAATATGGCTTGTGATCGTACTTGTATCACTGGCAGACTTCAGAGTTTCGTACAATTCTAGAACATATTTCTTATGCCTTTTCCAATACAATAGAGAGGTCACCCTTTGTAGAGTTGTTGTCGCTCCCGAATGACCACCCTATGGTGACGCGTGGAACAAGGTGAGGATGTCCTTTCTCAGTTTGGTGTCGAACCCAACCACCAACTTTCCTTTCTTGCGAAGGAAGCTATCAGTTACAGTGAACCGCGGAAAGGCGTGACCAGAGTTTATTAGAGGTATCCATCGGGCGCATTATGGGTTGGATTCCCAACTCTTTTTTATCCAGACGAGTAGCTCCGTGGAGATTGACGACAGTGCTATTGCGAGGAGGGTGGTTCCTTGAACATAGGATAGGGATTCTGTTGCCTTGTTGTCTACTCTCTTCCTGTAAAGTATCTCATAATCGTATCCAAGCAGTTTAGCGAGCCAAATATGCTGGAGGGGAGTTGAAAAATTCTGCTCAAGGAGAAACTTTAAGCTGCCATGATCAAGTCTATTTTGGA
Organism: Chamaenerion angustifolium; assembly: GCA_946814005.1. Classification (NCBI taxonomy): domain Eukaryota; kingdom Viridiplantae; phylum Streptophyta; class Magnoliopsida; order Myrtales; family Onagraceae; genus Chamaenerion; species Chamaenerion angustifolium. Next base: position 8,127,806 of record OX328270.1, read on the forward strand.
AAAATAGTTAGCTCTGATAACATTCTCGGATTAGAGATGGATTGAAGAAGAATAAACAATGAACATGAAGAACAAGAGAGACAAAGAAGAATACTGACAAAAGGAATATCAGACTGATTTCTTGAAATGTTCTACACACTGTTGTCTTACTTATAGAAACTAGTCGATACAAAGAAATGGATAATTGCAAGATGGCCCCTAAACTTAAGTGTGTGACACACTTATATCCTAACATTCCCCATACTTGATCTTGATCTTGAGGTATTTGAGTGACTTTCTTACTCCATCCAGACTTCTTGATTCCTTCCTTGATACTAACACCTGCCAGTGTAGTCCGTAGGCATTGTCCTGACCAATAGACTGAAGAACCCCTTGTCTTAACTGCACACGCATTAGGAGGTTCTCGGTAGAATACCGGTTTCACCTGCATGACACAATTGGAGATAGTTGCAGCACTAACTACTCACGAGTCGTAGAATACACCCATATCATAGAATTGATCTACACATGACATCTTGATAAAGCATATGAGTAACTATCAGTCTGCAAAACCAGAAGATAACAGGACCATATGTATAAATATCCCTATACATGATCCACCAATTTGCCCAATGCATCAAACTCAAGCCAGACTAATGAAATAACCTTACTCTTATGGATGTCATAATTGTTTTTCTTTTTCAATCATTTTTGATAGAGCAGACTAATTATGTTTAGCTGCCTTTCTTAGCAATAGTTTGCTGACAGAGGAGTTTGGGCTCATATCTTACCATCATGATTGCAAGGTTTGAACCTTGATCTTTTCATCCTCAAGGGTGAATACCGGAAGTATCTTGTTGTTTTCTTGCGGTATCCCCTATTTTTGGAATCAAATCATGCCCTATGCCAGCAGAGATTCGAGCTAACAGATAAGTAAAATAGTAAGGCTGAGCATATGCACATAAGCAAAAACCAAAAGATCATAAATAAGAAGAATGACATAGGACTCGAGAACCTAGCTGATCTATAGAACAAGATTAGTTAAAACACAGGCATACCAGGATAAGCATGAGTATACTAGTAAAATGAGAAAGAGGTTCCTAGAGTGAGGTGACAAACTGCAACTAAAACCAAGAGGTAATGGAGAAACCAATACATATCTGAAGAACTACATCTAATGGTAGGATTGATAAAACGTAACTCAGGCAGAGAGTGGAGGATATACTTACAAACTACCCCGAAGCTCTAAATAGAGCCAGTTGGTTAGGATATCAGCCGTTTGTTCAGAAGCTGGAATGAAATTAACGATATTACCCCCTGAATGGACTTTTTCCCGAACAAAAAACAAGTCTATCTCCACATGCTTCGTCTTGGAGTGCTGGATTGGGTTCTCCGATAAAGCAACCACACTTGTGTTGCTAGTCCATATGACAGGACCAGTGAGTATATGCAGGCCAATTTCTTTGAGTAAGGACTGTACCCACATTATCTCACACACTACGTTTGCAATAGCTCAGAATTCAGCCTCTTCACTGGATCTGGACACAACAGACTATTTCTTGGAGCTCCATACGATAGGATTTCCATTGAGTAAGAGATAGTGTCCTGAAATAGACCTACGATTAGCATAATCACCCCCCAGTCAGCATCCGAAAACGATGTTACAGAAATATCAGTAATAGGAGAAGGGTTAGTTCTAAAAAGAATACCATGATTCAGAGTACCCTTGAGGTATCTTAGGATATGAAGGACAGACTTCCAGTTGCTTGTGTTAGGGGCCTGCATGTATTGACTTAGTTTGTTCACGACAAAATGGATGTCGGGTCTCATGACACAAACATGTTGAAGAGTACCTATTCTGCTTCGGTATAGTATTTCATCATGAAAAGGTTCATCACATGTACCCATACCTGATATGGACAGACACGTACCTGTCATGGTTGTGGGGAAGCTGGTTTGATCAGTAATGCCAACCTTGTCAAGCAGATCCAAGATGTACTTCTTCTGGTTGGGCAGAATGAAGTCTTCCTCTGAGACAACTTCCACGCCAAGAAAGTAGTTGAGACTCCTTAGATCCTTGAGTTGAAACTGCATGTTAATGGATTCAACTATGTTAGAGACAGGATGGAAAGAGGTGCAGTAATGACAATATCATCGACATATACTAATAGAAGCACAAAGAAATTCGAATCTGGCTTAAAAATAAGCAACTATCAGACATTGACACTTTGAAACCAAGAGAGTTAAGGAGAAATGATTTCAGCTTTTCAAACCATGCCCTAGGAGCCTGCTTAAGGCCGTAGAGTGCTTTTTGAAGTTTGCAGACCAGGGTAGGGGATGCAGCCGATGGAATTTCAAAGTCTGGGGGTTGCACCATGTAGACCTCCTCTTGAACATCCCCATGAAGGAAGGCATTGTTGATATCCACCTGTTTAATGCACCATTTATAAGTTAGAGCCAAGGATAATACAATGCGAACAGTTGCCGATTTGATAACCGAACTAAATGTTTCCTAGAAGTCAAAGTCTGGTTTTTGGTAGAAACCTTTGGCCACAAGGCGAGTCTTATACCTGACAATGTCCCCTTCAGCATTTCTCTTAATGCGAAAGAGCCATTTACAGCCTATGGGAATCCTCCCTGCAGGAAGAGATACAATGATCCACGTGTTGTTTAAGGATAGGTTGAGATCTTCCTGAACTGCCTTAGACCATTGTGGTGATCTAAGAGCATCATGAATGTTGGGTGGCTCAGTGTGAGTGAGGTCATCAGGTTGCACTAGGGACATTGTTAGTCCTTGAAGGGAAGTTTTGGATCGTGTTTGCATCGGGTGCATATTGACAGAGGATTTTGAAGAAGCAGGAGCAAAGAACGAAGGTTGTTGATTGTGTTGAGTAGCAGGGAAGGACTGATCAGATAAGGTAGGTGGGTGAGATGATGTTGGAGGCCCAGATGATTCAACGGGAACAAGGGTGGACCCAGAGGGAATATACCTGCAGACCCCAGTAGGAGAAGATAAGTGTGGAGCTGAGGAAGGTAATGAGGGTGCAGGAGCATGGATGGGAGGTACCTCTAGGGACGGAGCAGGGGTGGTGGAAGGTAAGCTCGACTCACCAGAGGTGTGAACAGGGGCAGTAGGTCCAGAAGAGTGAGACACTGTCGTTGGGACAGAGGTGGGCTGCTGGAAGACTGGATCACAAGGAATAAATAAGGGTTTCGATTGAGCTGAACATTTGGGAGTTTTAGAAGCATAGAAAGGTCCAGTGGTGTCAGCAAAGGGAAAGGTTGTTTCATGAAAAACAACGTTGCGAGAAATATAGACACGACTAGAGGAGGTGAGATAACGATACCCATGATGATCAGAACAGAAGCCAATGAAGACACATGGTTCTAATCTGAATGAGAGTTTGTGAGAACGATATGGACGCAGGTGAGGAAAATAGAGACATCCAAAAACTCTTAGAAAGGAGTAGTCAGGCTTAGACCGAAAGAGAATCTCATGAGGTGAGCAATTGTTCAAGGCTTTAGAAGGGAGTCTGTTTATTAGAAAAACCGCAGTGAAAAAGGCATTTGTCCAATAATGCAGAGGGACGGTTGATTGTGCTAGGAGTGTAATGCCAAGCTCAACAATATGGCGGTGCTTACGCTCCACCATACCGTTTTGCTGGCTTGAGTATGGACAGGTGACACAGTGAACTATACCAAATTGAGCAAGATAGGTAGTGAGAAAGTGGAACTCACCTCCTCCATCGGATTGAACCGCCTTCAATTTCGTTCCAAGTTATTTTTCTGCTAAAACATGAAAATCACAAAATACTTTAGCAGCATCAGATTTATAAGGTAAAAATTAGATCCAAGTGTAACGACTGAAAGCATCAACCATACTTAAGTAGTAATTGTTGTTACTAGACGAGAAAGGGGCAGGTCCCCATAGATCGACTTGAACCAGCTCCAATGGATGAGAGTATACGGTGGTAGAAGGAGGGTACGACTGAGTCTTACTCTTCCCAACTGCACAAGCAGCACATTCAGTTGAAATATGGTTAGTGGGAAGATTTTGAAGTCTAAGAAAATTGACAGGAATGTTCTTTGAGGGATGGCCTAACCGCATGTGCCACAACTTGTAGGAATCATTAGAAATAAGATTAGATAAAAAAAACAATGGAATTCAAAATTAGGTATAACCGAGGTGGAATGAACAGCATCACTATCAACAGAAAGAAGGTCAGTATAATCAGCACAAGCAGAATCTAAAGCAGCAGGATCAAACTGCATAAATTTATTGTCATTCAATTGATTAACATTCAATTGCAAACTTGAAGGTTCAGCAGGCAAGACCGCATTATTACATAAAGACTCAAATTTGTTTTCAAGACTCAGACACTGATCTGGGCAAACTTCAACAGACAAAGCTAAGCTATTATTTGGAAACGAAAAACTTGACAGATCAAGACGATATAAACCCCCAGATTCAAACCCCTTGAGCAGCACACGGTTGGAGAGGGAGTCCTTGACCAAGCAGTGTGTCGCATGAAATCCAAAGAATACCTAGTTATCCTTTGAAAACTGAGACACATAAAGTAAGTTTTTAGTGACAGCAGGTGTATATAGCATGTTATTTAGGAGGGTATAAAAGATGAACCAACTGCAGATATTTGAAGAGAAGAGTCATTACCAACATGGACCTTACCTGGACCAGAGTATGGTGATGTCATGTGTGGAGCTAGTTTGGCATTGGTCAAATGGTTTGTTGCACCAGAATCATAAGAAGCAAGGTTGGTTGTGGGTCTGGGAAAGTTTGAGGCTGGATCTGTGACCCCGGTGAAGTGCACATTGAACCAGTGAAAACAGCGATGCACAAGGTGCCCAAACTTGCCACATAATTGGCACTGAGGCCTGTTATTCCTAAAGCCACTACCACACACCCTACCTCTACCAGGTTGCTCATTACTAAAGGTAGTAGGGTGCTGCTGTGGTGTGGGTAACAGAGTAGTGGCAACAGGCAACATAGAAGTACCATCATTCACCCCTGAATTACCATCCTCATATGCAAGACCAGGTTTAGCAGAAACATGCAACTTAACAGCAGCAACATTCGGAGATACACTTGAATCAAACAATAAATCTGACTGTCTAGCCTCAACATCAATGAGAACAGAACTCACAGAAGCAATGGTGTAAGCATTTTGACTAGCATGTATCACAACTATAACATTATCAAACTAACCCTTTACACCATTTAAAACTATCGAGATTTGCTGCATTTCTTTTATTGGGTGTTCACAGCTAGCTAAACTATCGCAGGTGGTTTGTATCTCAGTTAAATAGTCACGCATAGACTGGTGAACATGCTTTCAAGCTTTAAGGCGGTCATACAGATGCATAATCCTAGTGGTTGAAGATGATGAAAAATCATGATGCGGCTTTTGCAAATAGCCGTAGCAGACATACATCCTATTAAACCTCTACTGACCTGAGACAAGACTGAAGCAAGAAGCCAAGATGCAAGTTAACTGTCCTGCTGCATAAACTTGGCATAGGATGGGTTCGGTATAGCCGCTCCTCTCTCATCCTCCAGGTATTGACCTACATTCATTCCATGTAGATGGCTTTTCAGGTTGTAGCCACGGACAGAAAGCAAGACTTGCTGCTTCCATGACTGGAAGTTCTCTTCTCCTACAAGCTGCGCAACTTTCTTGTTGGCGAAGGCAGGTGAGGTATCATCCATCGATTCGAGCAAGAACAGAACTTGGGTAAGAAATGAGGCTCAATTTAGCTCTGATACCATGATAACATTCTCGGATTAGAGATGGATTGAAGAAGAAGAAACAATGAACATGAAAAACAAGAGAGAGAAAGAAGAATACAGACAAAAGGAATATCAAACTGATTTCTTGAAATGTTCTACACACTGTTGTCTTACTTATAGAAACTAGATGATGCAAAGAAATGGATAATTGGAAGATGACCCCTAAACTTAAATGTGTGACAAACTTATATCCTACCAAGCTCCATGCAACTCGTCCAGGATTTCATCCACTAGCGGTATGGGAAACCGATCCTTAATGGTGAGATTGTTCAAGTGACAGTAATCTATGCACATTCTCCATGTGCGGTCTTTCTTCTTGACTAACCCCACTGGCGATGAGAACGGGCTACTACTTGCTCGAATGACATTGCTCGAATGACACAGTTCTTCAACATCTTGGCTACCATTCATTCGATGATGTCCTTTTGCGGGGTCAGGTATCGGTATGGCCGCAAATGGATTGGGTCGGCATCAGTATTGAGCATAATGCGATGATTCGTAATTCGTTCTAGTGGCAAGCTGCGTGGCTCTTCGAAGACATCCGTGAATCGATCGAGTAACTCCTTCATATCCTTACAGCCTTCGGTATTGACTGATACTTGAGTAGAGAAGAGAAACTTATGTTCCTCGCTATCGGTTCTGATCGATAAGCTGCATAAATTCACTGCAACCAGTTCATCCCTTTTTCCGATAAGTTTGTTCATCTGGTTCGTTTTGTTGAGAGACAGCATGCTGACCCCTTTTCCGCGCAACTCGCAAAGCTCGTTCCTCCTTACGAATTTTGAAAATTCCATAGTATGTCCTCTATGGTGGACAACCATTGGACACCTAACACCATATGGTAGCTCTCTAAGGGTATGAAGAACACGTGAGACGTGAATTGGTGGCCTTGCATATTCTACTAAAATTTCCGACAAATCTTGCTGTAGATGATTTCGCTTCCATTGGTGAGAGGTTGGAGTGGTTCAGCTGAACACCCCAATTTTTTTAGCAATGGTAATGTCGAGAATGTTGTGCCTACTCCCTGAATCGATTAATAACTGTAGTCGCCTATTATTAACTGTGTCTTCCACCTTCATAGTGGAGCATCCCAATGTTCCTGCTATAGCATGTATTGATATTTCTGGGTTTTCCTCTGGCGGTTTCTCTTTTTCCCATGGTTTGGTTTCCTCTCCCCTTCTACCTCTACTTCTATTAGAAAGACCTTGCTTTTGCACTTGTGACCCGACACATATTTTTCATCGCACCAGTAGCATAATTCTTTCGAGCGTCTGACTTTCATCTCCATATTAGTAGTCAACCTAGCATTTCTAGGGGCCACTGAACCAGATGCAGCATTTCTATTGCTCGACATAGTATTAGAAGCTATGGACTTACTTCCAGAGCAGTGGGTGGTCGTGAAACTCCTTGCTATCATTCAGTTGCTTCAACTAAGTGGTGTCAAAGATCTTGCTGCAGATCAGTTGGTTGATAACAGAACCGCATTGTGCATCTTTGCCAATGAGTATGCCTCCACAAGGGTATGCGGCCTCTGAAATCGAACAAACCCTTGGAGCAGTCGTTCTAAATCTCTGGCGAACAGGCTAATGGTCGCACGTTCCGATATTCGTTCAACGAGTCCTACCTTGTGAAGTAAGCTGTCGAAGCGTCGCTGGTACTCTGAAATTGATCCCTTCTGGTGCATGTTCTTAATCTCGAGCAAGGGGTCGTCAAAACGTTCTTCACCGAACCGTGCATGAATGATGTTTGTGTACTCTGGCTAGGTATACATTTTTCCTTTTGCAGCTTGGTTTCGCGGGAACCCTTGGTGCCATTGTAAGGCTTCTCCTTCAAGGTAGATGGTAGTGATTCTCATCTTAGCATCCTCCGGCATGTTGTCTATTTCGAAGTAATGTTCGCATTGGAAAATACAGCTTGCGGCATCCTCCCCTGCAAACCGCGGAAAATCGAATCGGCCGACACGATACATGTGACGGTGGTCGTTTTGCACTCCTGGTGTTTTTCTAGGTGGTGTTGTGAACACGTGGGTGGGTCGAGCCGTGCTGCCAGTTCCAGACCTGAAGATCCTAGCATCTCAGGATGTTTCCGGCTATCTGGTTGAGGTTATGAGGTGGTGGAGTTCTTCGAGAGTGGCTTGGGTGGCGAGGTGGTTGTCGTTAGACACAGTGATCTGTTCCGGCATCTCTGCAAGGATACGGTCGTGTTTAGCTAATGTCGTGTCAACTCAGGCTTCCTTCTGGGCGCCTGATTTGGTGGTAGCCATGATGGAAGTCGGTCAGAAGAATCCTTACTAGGTAGGTCACCTTTTGTAGTGACGACGGTGGCTAGCAACCTGGGATGTGGATGCGGCGAGCCTGACTCTAATACTAGTGATGTCGCCAACAGGTACAGGGCGCGAAACAGCAACAGAAAGAACGAGAGGACAAGAAAGAATGTGGGAAAGGACGAGAGAAAAAGAGGAGAGAGAGAAAAAAGGGCGGAATAAGACAAGATTTGTAATATATTATGCATGTCATCTTCACATAGTGTTGCATGCATATATTGGGAGAAGGCCACGTATAAGGCTTCTCTTAACCGACTAACATAATTAAAAGATAGGATTGCGGTAAACTTTATTGAACCGACTCAATCTCAAAGCACTCTAGACCAAGGTCTGTAACACAATAATTTTGTGGTTAGAAGTTGATTTCCAGGATTGAGCTTGTTTATTGATGACATATCTCCCGCGATCAATAGAACGTTGATGTATTTGGCATTGAATTTATCAGTTGATGTCTGATTCTGTTTTGTTCAGACATCAATTGAAGATTGAAAAATGTGTGTGGAGGGGGCCTCAGATGTCAATTAGGTCTATAAACGTCTGACATTTCAATTGTGTTTGTCATGTCAATGAGGTCAATTAACTTGATGGATTACTATCATTTTGGCAACAGTTGAAATTAGAGTCTTACTTTATATAATTTAGACCTTTCTGCAGGTTATATGATGAGCTTAAAAATTGAGAATATTGAATCAATTAACACCATCTCAAGCTGAAAACACCTAAAATCAGCGAGAGTAACTTAAATAAAACAAATTAAGCATCTTATGATTTCTAAAGGAATAGGCAGGGAAGAGCAGTCTCTTCGGGATTGGGAAAGATTAAGATTAAATTAGATGCTCTAAAAGATGAATTCACCCATTCATTTATCTCTTCAAATTACTATGACGTCACATCCTTTTCCCACCCTACTCCATATATGGCAATATCACGAGCTATAACATAGTGAAGATTTATAGACCTTACAGTTTATAGAGTGAAATAATTGTGGTACTTTTTCCTACATTTGGACGTCTCCAACAAAATCTGAGATGATGTAGGCTTTTGTTTTTATCATCAAATATTACTCCATCTCATTCATTGGTAAATTGTTCATAACTCAAGCTACATTCATTGCTTAAAATAACAACTAGTGGGGGTGGGGGTTGTAGAACCCAATTTTGTAAACACACTCCCAATCTCGATTGATTGGCAACCTAGTTGCCGCTTTCATTTGTCGTACGCCTAACCGTTGACCAATTTAGCGACTCAAAGTTCCTTACCAAAGTTAAGATCTTCGAGCATACCATTGCACTTCGCCAATATTGAACTCTTGCTTGTAATTGCTCCATAATTCGCATCGAGTCCGACTCTATTGTGACTTTGTGCCATCCCATTTCGAGTGTCATCTTCATCCCTAGGAGTATCGTCTCCGCTTCCATGACGTCAACATTGTGCCCCTTTAGTTGTCTATTTGCTCCTCCTACCAACGTGCCTGTATCATCTCTCGCAAGTGCACCTATTCCAGTAACCCCGGTTCGACTACACCATGACGCATCACAATTTATCTTTACATACCCATGGTTCGGTCGATTCCATATCTGGTTCTGTCTTGGTTGTTGGTTCGGCCCAGGTGTGGCTTTAGCTCCCTTGAAATCCTCATCGTCTAAGCTCGATGACCCTCCTGTATGTTTGGCCTCTTATTTTCAAAATCCATCTTACACCTAGCCTTCCATATGTTCCAACACGTGACTAGGCATAACTCCCATTGCGTTTGTTTTGACCGGTGACTTGTGTCCGGCTCATCCCTCCTCGCACGCATCCAGTTCACCATCGCCCCATTCTGCATATATGGCACATTTGGTCCCAAGATTGCTGTCCATACCGAGGTTGTCCACCCGCATTTGAGAACCATATGTTCTACATCTTCATCTTGACCACACACTGGACAACATGGCTCCACATTCATGCCTCCTCTCCTGAGATTATCCATTACCGGCAAAGAGTTGGTAAGAACCTTCCATATGAAAGTTTTTACCTTGGGCAACACGTTGGTTTGCCATACATCTCGCCATATCAAAGTAGGTCTGGACCCGTTCTGCCCCATAGCTGTGAGAAGACCAGAATCGGCCTCCTTTATCCGATGGTATGCTGTCTTGATTGTTACTCGGCCATCATCAGTGTAAGGCCAGATTAGATAGTCTGGTGTATTGTCTACGGGGGGTTCATGTCAAGTATATTTAATGCATCTTGTGGTGTCGCTAGCTCCCGTATCAACTCCTCGTTCCATCTCCGTTCAGCTCGGTCGATGAGGTCCTCGACCAGCAGGTCCGGATTTGCCATCCACCCTCCGTCTGATCGGGTATAAAACCTGGGTTTTTTTGTATCCATTGGTCGGCCCCTGATCGGATTGAAGCCCCGTTTCCTACCATCCAAAAGCCTTGTAGGAGTAAGGTGTCCCGACCATACAACAGACTCGCCCACCCCCATGATGCTCTTGCACCCTTCCCCGACTCTCTAAAAGTTCCTCTCGGAAAGTATAGCCCTTTTAGTACTCTTACCCATAGTGAGTGTGGTTCCCTGTCTATGCGCTCTGCCATTTTTGTTAATAGGGCTTTATTGAATGTCTCTAGTTCCCGGAATCCGAGGCCACCATCTTCCTTTGTTTTGGCCAAGTATGTCCATTTTCGCCAATGTATCTTCCTTTTGTCCTCTGTTTGCCCCCACCAAAAGCCCGCTATTATCGCATTCACCTCCTTACACCAATTATTAGGAAGGTTGAATATACTCATCACATATGTCGGTATAGCAGTGATGACTGACTTTATCAGCAACTCTTTCCCTGTATGATTTAGCGCCTCTGTTCTCCACCCGTTAAGTTTATCTCAGATTCGTGTATTCAGGTAACTCAGGGCTTCCCTCTTTGATCGCCCCCATATAGATGGCAGTCTCAGGTATTTCCCTGGATCAGATTTACTCGGTATCCCGAGCGTCTCCTCGATGTCTTTACACCTATCACCATCGGCCCCCTGGTTAAACATAAGGTTGGACTTTGATTCATTCAATTTCTGACCCGAGCTCCTGCAATATGTCATTATTACCTCCTTTAGGCGCCTCGCATTCTACACTATTCCCGTAATGAAAAATAGGGAGTCATACGCAAAGAGTGGGTGATGTAGTTCGAGACAGCCCCTTTTGAGTGTTATCCCTTATATCCTCTTCTCATTTACTTCTTTCTCCACTTGTCGGGACAACACATCCGCCATCAAAATAAAGAGGTAAGGAGATAGGGGTCTCCTTGCCTTAGTGCTCTAGTTGGTCTAATGAACCTCGTTCGCTCCCCATTGATCAGGACTCGATAGCTTGTCGTCGTTATGCATGCCCTCATCCATCCAATCCATTTCTCCCTGAATCCTCTCTTCTCAAGGCTCCTTAGTAGAAATTCTCATTCCACTCAATCATACACTTTTTGCATATCTAGTTTCAACGAACATTCCACCTTATGTCCGCTTTTCCGTTGCCTCAAGTGGTGGAATACCTCATGCACCATCATTATGTTATCTTGTATTAGTCTACCAGCCACAAAAGCACTTTGAAAGGGGGTTATGAAGTCTGTGAGATACTCTTTTACCCTATTTACCAGTACCTTTGATATCACCTTATAAGAGAAATTACATAGGCTAATAGGTCTATAATCAGAGGCACACACCGGGTTCGGTATTTTCGAAATCAAGGTAATATCAGTTTGGGTAAGGTTTTTGGAAACATATATGTTTCAAGAAAGGACTTGACCGCAGTGAAAACGTCTGCTCCTACTACCCCCAGTTCATTTGATAGAATACACCTGGAAACCCGTCAGGCCCCGGCGCCCTTGATCCACCCATCTGAAACACTGATCTCTTCACATCATCCATTGAGACATCTCTACATAACTCGGCATTCATCTCCTCCGTTATCTGGACCAGGACGCAGTCAAAGATCTCCTCATCAATATATGTGTTTTCCGTTTCGAACATGTTACTAAAATGGTTCCATATTTCCCGCTTTATTGTGTTCTCCTTCGTAATCCAATCACCATTCCTATCTTGTAATCTCGAGATCTGGTTTCTCCTTCTCCTGGAGTTCGTGGTCATATGGAAAAAAGTTGTGTTTCGATCTCCCATGTTCAGCCATTTGATCATTGACCTATGTTTCCATTATATTTCCTCTTTTTTCCACAACTCCTTAATGCGTGTCCTTAGAATATTTTCTTCTTCTTGGCTTACCAGTGTGGGTGTAACTGTGCCAATCTCACACAACCTATCTTTGGCCTTTCTCATTTCCACCATATTGTTTCCGAACATCTCCTTGCTCCATTGCCTCAAGTATCTCCTATAATTTCACAGATTTGACCATAGGTTTCTCCCCCATCACCTATTCTCTCCCCATGCCTCTTTGATCACCTCCTTAATGCGTGTACAATGCTTTTTTACAAGGAGAATTAGATGAGGAAGTATATATGCATGTTACTGAAGGATTTGTTGGTAAAAATAGCACTCATCTTGTCTGCAAATTGCGAAAATCATTATATGGTTTAAAACAGGCTAGTCGGCAATGGAATATTAAGTTGACCAATTATCTTGTTGATGCTGGATATAATCAGTCAAAGTTTGATTATTCTTTGTTTACAAAGAGGGTTGGAAATGAATTGGTTATTCTTTTGATAGATGTGGATGATTTGCTCATTTGTGGTAATAGTGATGGTCTGATATCTGATTTAAAGCATGTTTTAGAATCATGTTTTAAAATGAAGGATTTGGGTGAATTGAGATATTTCCTTGGTATTGAGATAGCTCGGTCTAATGAAGAATTAGTACTCTGCCAAAGGAAATATGCATTAGAGCTTATTTATGATGTTGGTCTTTCGGGTGCTAAGACTGTTAGAACTCCTATGGAGCAAAATGTGAAATTTACTAGTGTGGATTATGATAAGCATCTGAATGTCAATGTTGATGATGAACCTCTAAATGATGTCACCATTTATAGGAGAATGATAGGGAAGCTTTTGTACCTAACCATTACTCGCCCAGATATTTCATTTACAGTGCAGAATCCGAAAAATCCACATCTTGAAGCTGAAATGCGAATAATCAGGTATATTAAAAGGGAACCAGGTAAAGGTATCCTTCTGTCCTCTAAATCTTTGCCAAAGATTATTGCCTATTGTGACTCTGATTGGGTTAGTTGCATTGAGTCTAGAAAATCGGTTACTTGTTTTTGCATCATGATAGGAAAGTTAAGAAACAAACCACTGTTTCTAGATCCTCTGCAGAATCTGAATATAGAAGCATGGGTGCATCATTATCTGAAATTATATGGCTTAGAGGATTGATGGAAGAATTGAGTTTTAAGCAAGATGTTCCATCTGTTTTGTACTGTGATAGTAAAGCTGCAATACAAATTGCCAACAATCCTGTTTTTCATGAGCGAACCAAACATATTGAGATAGATTGTCATTATATTAGAGAAAGGTTGGTTGACAAAGTTATGCAGCTTGGGCATGTTAGAACAGGTGATCAGTTGGCTGATATATTCACCAAACCTCTTGGAACACAACAACATCAATTCTTGATTAGAATACTTGGAATGAAGAATGTATTTACTGGACAGGGGGAGATCACTTCACCTCTTCCAGATTGACGGAAGTATTGAAATCTAGTATATCTGGTTGTATTGATGGGCTTAGTTCAATCTGGAAGATTTTGTGGATATTGGGCTTCTTTTCTTCTGATGGCCCATTGCTCATCCGGACGGACCGTTGCCCGTTGCTTATTCGGCCCGTGTCGATTTGTCTGTGTCGATTTGTCTGTGTCGTTTTGTTTTCATCTGTCGTAATTGAACCGTCGTTTCCTCTTTTTCAGTTTTCAGCATTTATTCGTTGTATTAATATTGAGACAATTTTATTTAAGGGGGAGAGACTTCCAAATGTAGGAACATGTCTCAATAAACCCCAATGGCTTCTCGTTCTTCTTCTGAAACCTCCGTTCTAGGGTTTCGTCTTTTGTTCAAATCCGCACTATTTTCTGGTTTTATCACACTTCCTACATTAATTTAATGTTTAATGAAACAAGTGGTAAGTCCTTTTTTATATTAACAAAATATAATAGTGTGTGTATGTGTGTGTGCAAATATCATAACAGTAAGTATGCTTCCTCCTTGCTTGATGCTTCCTCCTTTCCTCATTTGGTTTCTCTGTTTGACAGCATAACACTATTCTACTTTGCCAAGGAGGAGTCGAATTGTAGATTTGCTCCATTACTCCTTGTTGCCTATGAACCCGTGAAATTTTCTTTCCAAAAAGGACTAGGGCAAAGATTTTGTCAACCACCAGGAACTGGAATTGACTTGGGCTTCTATGAACTCGATGACCTCTCAAAACCTTCACCAGAAGAAGATGTATTTCCACTTGTAATATCTGCTGAGACATACCACCTAGTTGATGATGACCATGTTAGAGGTTCAGTGCCATGAACATCCTCTCACATTTAAATAACTCAAGATGTACGTCCTAGAAAAAATGATGATGATATTTTCCAAGTTCGGGTTATCAAGCAAATATTGTGTGTGGATGGAATAAGGTGAGCTTCGTGAGATATATGGATCACTAAGCTACTCAGCAGAGAGGTATAATGACACGGACCGAGGAAAGGATTGTGTTATTTGCATGACCGAACCGAAAGATACAGACGTTTGGCCTTGTCGACATATGGTTAGTCCATCTTTTTGTCCGGCCACGAGTTGTGTTTCATTTCTTGGAAACTTACACTGCTTTGTTGGATCGAATTCACGATTTCTCTCTATTTCACTCTTGTGATCGGTGGAAAACCCTAGGGACGGCCGTTTCTTAGAGAGCAAAGGAGAAACTCACGAAAATGATTTGTGGTGCTGCTAACCCTAGCACCGGTTTTTTCTTTCTTTTATTACTAAACCAACAATCATAAGTTTTTCTACCGAACCGAAAGAAACAAACAAATACCGAACCGAAAATAACACTTAACATAAAAATAACAATAAGCTTAATATAACATTCTCCTCCTAAGCTTGTTGTCCGACTTCGATCACTCTAGCTCTTTCTCGCATCTCCGCAAACCTCACCTTGGCTAGCGACTTAGTCAAGATATCGGCACGTTGCTCCTCCGTGCGCACGTGCTGAATCTCGATCATCCCCGACTCCACACATTCTCGAATATAGTGGAACCGAGTGTCAATATGCTTGCTCCTATCATGGTAGACCGAATTCTTGCTTAATGCGATCGCCGATTGATTGTCCACCTTAAGAGCAACGTTCTTCAATTCGGTCCGAGTCAACTCCGCCAATAACCGAGCCAACCAAACTCCTTGACATGCGGCTGCACATGCCGAAATATACTCGGCCTCACATGACGATAACGCTACAACCTTTTGCTTTTGTGAGGACCAACTAATCGGGTTCGGCCCGAGGAAGAACATCACGCCCGTTGTGCTCTTTCGGTCACTCATATCACCGGCTAGGTCACTATCGGAATACCCGATCAAGTCTAGGCCTCCTTCCCTCTTCATGTACACACAACCGAAATTTAAAGTACCACTCACATACCTCAACACGTGTTTCACCGCGGCCATATGTTCGGTTGTGGGTTTCTCCATATAACGACTCACCACGCCAACGGAGAATGCTAGATCGGGACGTGTATGCACCAAATACCTTAAGCTCCCAACAATGCTTCGGTACATAGTAACATCCACGGGTGGAGATTTACTCTCCTTACTCAACTTCAATCGAGGCTCCATCGGAATTTGTGATGAATTACAATTCTTCATCCCACATTTCTCCAAAAGTTTCTTCGCATAAGCCGATTGACACAATGTGATCCTCTCGGCCCTTTGATGAACCTCAATGCCAAGATAATAGCTCAACAACCCGAGATCACTCATGCTAAACATCTCCTTCATTTGAGCTTTAAAATCGGCAATATCACGAGCAACTTCACCGGTAATAATCAAGTCATCAACATAAACACCAACGATCAAACTTCTTGTACCTTTAACATACCTCACGTACACGGCATGCTCCAACTGACATCGCTCAAAACCGAGCTGCTTTAAGGACCGATCCAACTTCAAATTCCATGCTCGAGGTGCTTGTCTCAATCCATACAACGCCTTATGTAACCTTAGCACCTTACTTTCGGCTCCTCTCACCTCGAAACCCGGCGGTTGAACCACATATACTTCCTCCTCCAACACACCGTTTAGAAAGGCCGACTTCACATCCATGTGATGTATTTCCCATCCTCCATGGGCTGCAATACCTAGTAGAAGCCGAACTGATTCGAGTCGGGCAACGGGAGCAAACACCTCATCAAAATCGATCCCATGCCTTTGAATGTACCCCTTCGCCACTAGTCTCGCCTTATGGCGAATAATCTTCCCTTGAGTGTCCTTCTTCAACTTGAACACCCACTTGAGCCCGATTGGTCTATGATGCTCGGGCAATGAGGTGAGTTCCCACGTTCCGTTGTTTTCGATAGAAGTTATCTCCTCTTCCATCGCTCTCATCCACAACGGATCAACCTTAGCCTCCTCAAACGTAGACGGCTCCTCCTCACCTAACAAACACAAACCCGAGTACTCCAATTCTATAGGAACCGTGTCTTCATACAATTGACTTACTGCATGCTTACCTCGGGGACCAACCGATGAACTCTCCTCCGTCCCCGAGACCCGAGAAGATCCGGCCGAATCAACTCCTCCACCTTCGGCCGAAACTGAGCTAACCCTTGGTGTGTAGGGTTCGGCCGAACCTACTTCTTCGACCGGTTGCTCTTCGATCATGTTTTCCATAGGTTGTTGTGTCTCCAAACTGAAATGATAGATCGGAGTCGCATCCCGTGTGGCTTCGATATTAACTTCCCAAGCCCACTTCTTCTCCTCCTCAAATACTACATCTCGTGTCACCACAACTCGCCTCGTTTTAGGATTAAACATCCTATATCCCTTCGAATTCGGCTCATATCCTATGAATACCATAGGATTACTTTGATCGGCAAGCTTCGATAAATGAGGCGTCACATCTTTTACATGTCCTACACAACCAAAAACCCGTAAGTGAGCGACGGAGGGCTTTCGGCTATAATAGGCTTCATAAGGGGTTTGATCCTTCACACTCTTCGTGGGTGCGCGGTTTAGGAGATAAACGGAGGTTGATACCGCTTCTCCCCAAAACTCGCTCGGAACGCTCATGCTCTTCATCAAACTTCGTGCCATTCCAACAACCGTTCGGTTTTGACGCTCAACCACACCGTTTTGTTGCGGAGAATAAGGTGTCGTACGATAGTGCCTAATCCCCAACAACTCACAATGCGATTTGAATTCATTTGACATGAATTCACCCCCTCGATCCGTGCGGAAAGCTTTCAACTTCCTCCCACACTCCAACTCGGCCGAAACTTGAATTTTCTTAAAAGCTTCGAACGCCTCATCTTTGCTCTTAATCATCACACACCACTTAAACCTTGAGAAATCATCAACAATTAACATGAAATACCGCTTGCCTCCATTCGTAGCGGGTGTGATCGGGCCACATAGATCTCCATGCCACAACTCGAGAGGTGACGTCGCCCTATATTCGGCCACGGTTGGGAAGCTAGTTCGGTGTTGCTTCCCTACCAAGCAACCATCACACACTCGATTCTCATGCTTGATCATCGGTAATCCTCGAACCATCTCCTTCTCACCCAAAACTTTCAAAGCTCCGAAGTTAACATGCCCATATCTCGCATGCCAACGCCACGCTTCATCCTTTCCTTTTGCAAGAAGGCAAACGGGCAGTGTCGGTGTGATGTTAAGCACATATAATCGGTTGCTTAACCGCCTCACCTTCACTAATAACCTCTTCGACCGATCAATCACCGATAACACACCATCTTCAATGTCAATCTTACACCCATTTTCATCCAATTGGCCAAGACTAATGATATTACTTTTCAAGCTCGGTATGTAATATACATTAGTTATCACTCGGTGTTCTCCCGTAAGGCACTCGATCACAACTGAACCTCTACCACATATCTCAACCTTCGAGCCATCACCAAAACGAACCAATCCTCTAACATTCATGTCAATTTCAGCAAATTTATCAAGGCAACCCGTCATATGATTACTAGCACCCGTATCAAGATACCAAGACTCACCCCGCTCATGTGAGGGTTCCGGTCGAACCCTCTCCTCTTGAAGCAAGACTTGATCTCCACTTTGTGTGACATGATTCAATACAACTTCTTCTATCATCAATAGTGCCGGTTCATCGTCTACTTGAGCTTCCACTAAGTTAGCCCGTTCCTCTCTCCGATTCGGCTTAGGGCACTCCTTAGCATAATGCCCGTACTCATTGCAATTATAACACTTCACTTTCGACTTGTCAAAACCTGCCCCTCGGTCTGCCCCGAACCCACCACGGCCTCGCCCTCGACCGCGGTCACGACCGCCACGCCCACGACCCCTTCCGTGTGCTTCGGCTCTTCGGCCACTACTACTTTGACCCTCGTTTTTCTTCGACTTTCCATACCGATTCTCCCATTCAGTTCGGGTTAAGAGCAATTGATCTCCACTTCCGTTTGAAGAACCCCGACCTTTGAGGCCTTCTTCATATGTGCGAAGACGCCCTATCGCCTCCGATATCGACATATGCTCCATATCGCCGAATTGCTCGATCGTTCCGACTATTTGTAGGAATCGATCCGGAACCGCACCAAATAACCTCTCAACCACTTCGGCATCTTCAATTGTGGCACCCAAGGATCGGATTTCACCCACTAACGTCGTGAGCTTCATCGAGAACTCGTTAATCGTCTCCGAGTCCTCCATCCTTAACTTGTTCAATTGCCTTTTTAGCACTTGAACCCGCGCTTTCTTCACGCGATCCTCTCCGATCCTCATCTCCTCAATTGTATCCCACGCCTCCTTTGCGTGTTCCTTACCCGCAATCACCATCATAACATCATCCGGCACGGCTTGTGAAATTACCGCCATTGCTCCTCGTTCTCGTTCACCGACATCTCCATCCGTGATAGCCGACCATAACCCTAACGTTTGAAGAATGATCTTCATCTTCACTGCCCAAATACCATAATTTGACTCGGTGAGCATGGGGTATTGGATCGGTACCGTCGAAGCTCTCATCGGTGGTAGGGGCGGCGCCGGTCTCCTTGCTACGGCATCCCTCGCGGCATTTCCTCCATCACGATCGGCCATTCTCTTCTCCTTATCGTGATCAACAAAGCTCTGATACCAATTGTTGGATCGAATTCACGATTTCTCTCTATTTCACTCTTGTGATCGGTGGAAAACCCTAGGGACGGCCGTTTCTTAGAGAGCAAAGGAGAAACTCACGAAAATGATTTGTGGTGCTGCTAACCCTAGCACCGGTTTTTTCTTTCTTTTATTACTAAACCAACAATCATAAGTTTTTCTACCGAACCGAAAGAAACAAACAAATACCGAACCGAAAATAACACTTAACATAAAAATAACAATAAGCTTAATATAACATGCTTATGTATTATAACAACCAAGAATGTGAAAAAGTAATGTTCTTCCGCAAAATCATCTATATTTTCCATGATGATGTTTGTAGATTTGATGTTTTTCCTTCCAGTGTATCTGCAAAGTAGTTGAGGGTGCAATCGAACAAATGCCCCATATGCCGCCAACCCATTGAGGAGCTCATCGAAATTAAGATAAACTCTGGGTATTATTGATAGGCAAGTCATGTCACGCCCATCTATGACTTCCTTGAGCTATATATATATATATTCTTCTTCCCATTCTATGTTGTTACGATTCGCTTCATTAATGTACAGTTGCAGTAAGCATACAGTAATCGAGGATATTATTTACATGTACCAACACTGCATATATTGAATCTATTCAAATCTGAATTTCTGCTGCTCTAGTGTTGTTCCTGACTGAACCATTGGGTCTATGTGTTTTGGTGTGATTTCATAGATTAGAGCCTTTGGTGGGAACAATCGGATCAACATTAATGTCAAAATTTAAGGGATGAAACTAAACACTTATAAAATCAGTGATGCAGGTGTGCATGTGATGTGAGTAGGGATTGGAGTGTTGCCATCACTGAAGAAAGACATATGAATTTGAAGTAGCTGCTGTTGCTGCTTCCATTCATTCAATTACTATCTAATTCAAAAGAAGAGGCAATGTGAGGAGGCTCTCATGTTTAATCCCTGAACAGAACACCAAATTCAAGCCCTTCTTCTAAACTCAAACAGACAAGCTTCAGCTGATCACTCCAAGCGACCTAACTGTCCAGTCTGCATACCCAATTCCTACAATCCGATAGGGTCGCGTGTCCTATTCCTTCGTATCATGATCCATCTTTGCTTGTGGAAGGTTGCTACTGGGAATTGTTCTTTTCTTGTTTAGGATGGACTGGATGAATTTACAGTCGCTTTTTGATATGAGTAGCCTTAAATGTCAACGGACTCGAGCCATGAAAATGAAGGTTTTGCAAGCATGTTCAACAAATCTTGATAAGCAGATGAAATCTTCAAGTCTTATTTATTTTGACTCATTATTCTTAGTTTGTGAAAGTGTATTAGTAACAATTAAGAAGTTGAATTATGTTTGGGCGTTCAAGGTTAGGTCTTTTAATTAAATTTGCTTGTTTCGGTCTTTTAAGG
Source organism: Chamaenerion angustifolium (assembly GCA_946814005.1). Lineage (NCBI taxonomy): Eukaryota > Viridiplantae > Streptophyta > Magnoliopsida > Myrtales > Onagraceae > Chamaenerion > Chamaenerion angustifolium. The sequence continues at coordinate 8,148,609 of OX328270.1, forward strand.
GTTTAGTTGGGCTAAAAAATACACAATACAGTTAGATAAGTCCATTAGAATTTATTTTAATTAAGTATAGGTGTCATTAGTGTAAGTTTTGAGTCTTTTAATAACCACCTAAGGGGCTGGCCGAATTTTCAGAGATAAGATTAAAAAAAAAATATTTGTGGGGAATTTTCTTCTCTTGGTTCTTTGAGAAATATCAAACTTATAAGATCTATTTGTGGCGTTCAACCTCAACATATCAATCAAGTTTACCATCCTTGGTTGTGGCGTCTTCATACTATCCATCATTTTCCTCAAGCAGAAACGGTCTGAATTATCTTACTAGGATTTTCGTCTCATATTGACGAGAATCATATCAGTTGGTATCAGAGCTCAACTTCTAGCTTCAGGTTTATTATCCAATCCATATTATTTATTAAGTTTTAACTTTCGGTATGTGATTTTATTCAGCCAAAAAAAACACGAAAAAAAAAGTTAGAGAAATAGAAAGGGAAAAAAAATTATGCAAAAAGAAAAACGAATTTATATGTCAAGGTTAAGATTTCGAAGTACGATCTATCTAGAGAGTTCAATCATTTGTGGTTGCACTTATAGAGTAGATAAGATGCAAATCGAGTATTGATATGGAATTACTTCTTGAGAAGTTTGATTGTGCGAAGGAAAGCAAACAACATGCACAATGTCAATTCGCTCAGAACTATAGGAGGTATAGTTGGAATCCGGAAGATGGGAACATGCTAGACCACAATTTGGGATATGTCAAGATAAAAATGTCTTCTTTCCATGGAAAAAATGACCTGAAAGCATATTTTGGGTGGGAGAATAAGATGGACCTAGTGTTTGATTGCCAAAATTTCTTTGAGAAGAAAAAGATGAATTCAATGATTATGCTATTACTTGGTGGGATCAATTAGTTGTGAACAGAAAAAGGAAAGGGAACGTCCAACTGAGATGTGGGAGGAGATGAAGGCGGTGATGAGAAAACGATTTTCTTCAAGGAAAGAAGAGCTTACATTCGATGTTACTAAGGCCAAAACCATCATTAATACAGACGCCAATACCGAGGCATCCAAAGGCAGCTCAAACACTCCATTAACCATTGCTGGCGATATCTTATTGGCAGAAGGGATAGAGAAATCAGTACTGAAAAGTTACAAAGATGTGTGTGAAGGTATGCCTGGTAACATGCTTAGTGAGATAAAAATATGCTTAGAAGATGAAAATAGTGTTTCGCCACTCAAATGCTCAAATATGCAAAGTGCGTTGATTGAGTATAATGGTGAATGGGAAGAAGATGGTGATGATACTGGTCATGATCAATCCTAGAAAAAAGTGTGATGTACAATTAAAGAGAGTAGCTTATATGATGTCAGAACAACGACAACCAGAGTTGAATTACAAGGAACGTCTCACTTACTATAAATTGGAATGTGCAAATGAATGTGGAGAAATTCAAGCTAACAAAAAATTTAGGATGCCACCGGTATCACCACATATGGGAGTTTATGAAGATCCATTCCTTGGTAACGTGGACAATGGATTACTATTACTTAGAGGAGTTGAGCATCTAATCTTCTTTGTTTTTGACCCATAAGATTTATCACCAACATATTTAAGGATTATAATTTTTCTAGTCGCCGAAAAGCAAAATTGGATTCTCGAAGCAAAAAATCAGGATGAAGCCTTTTTTAGGAAAGGGGGAATGGTGTGACCATCCTTATATGTTAAGGGACTCGAGCCAGGAAGTTGAAGGTTTTTGTAAGCATGTTCAACAAATCTTGATAAGGAGATGAAATCTTCAAGTTTATTTATTTTGAGTCATTATTCTTAATTTGTGGAAGTGTGTTTTCAACAATTAATAAACTGAATTATGTTTGGGCATTTAAGGTTATGTCTTTTAATTAAATTTGTTTGTTTTGGTCTTTTAAGGGTATAGTTGGGCTGAAAAATATCCAATATAGTTAGATAAGTCCATTAGGGTTTCTCTTAATTAATTATAGGTGTCATTAAGGTTAGTTTGGAGTCTTTTAATAATCACCTAAGGGGCTGGCCGAATTTTCATAGATTAGATTGGAAAAAAATACTTTGTGATGAATGTTCTTCTCTTGATTTTTTTAGAAGTATCGAATTTATCAGATTTATCTGTGGCGTTCAACCCCGACTTATCAAACAAGTTTTCCATCCTTTGTTGTGGCGTCTTCATACCATCCATCCTTTTCCTGAGGCAGAAACAGTCTGCATCATCGTGCTAGGATTTTTGTCTCACATTGACGAGAATCATATCACTTTTGCTCTCAATTATCAAGTAGGAGTTGTAGAAAGACAATCATGTATGGTCTTCCATTCCCTCCTCATTTTACTAAAGAAATTAAGAGAAGAGCAAAGTGGTAGATACCAACGCACTTTATTGGAACCCCAACAGTCCTTCCTCTGTGCACGTAATTGTTAGAATGTAGTAGTTTTCATGGGCTGCATTGTTTGACCTCCAAATGGTAAGTAAAGACATTTGGTATATATGTAGAGAAAGGGAGGATAGTGGTCGAACATGTGAGATATGTTAACTTTATACGTTGTTGTAGTAATATTTGAATGGTATCTATATGTTTTAAGTTAAACTCCGTCTTCATCGATAAAAAGTTCAATTCATTTTAGGGTTAACACTTTCAATGGTCTTACATATTTGACTTATGTGATAGGTTGATACCCTATACTATTTAATGGTCTTCTATGTTTCAAAATATTATTATTTACTTTAAATTATTATTGACCATTAGGTTTGACGATGTATCACTGACTCTTGAGGTCGAACTAATTCGGTCAGAGTCTAGCCCTAAGCTAGATATGACCTCGTGGTTGGATCCAATCGAGTCACCTTAGTTGACTCATATATATATATATATTTCTGTATTTTTTTAATGCTAAATTTATAAATGATAAGTTTTATATTTTAGGATTTATTTTTAAAATTTCTTATTTATTTTTATAAAATTATCATATTTATTTTTATAAAATTATCATATTTTTTATAATATGAAATAACATTTCAAATGAAGTTATGTCAAAATGAATATATTATTTCAAATGAATCATCTTAATATATCAACTCAATAAGTAATTCAACACAAAAATAACTTAAACATGTAATGAAGGTTCTCACTGAAATTGTAAAAATAAACAACAATTAAAAAGATATTCTTAATATAAACGGCATAAATAATAAAGTGTAGATCCATGTGAAGACGACCATTAGTTAATAATCTTTATAAAGAGAACGTGTTAACACTCCCATAGTTTGATTCATGCCATTTCCAAATTTGCACACATGAGTTTTATTAGTTTCTTCAAATGCACTACATGCTTTCAAACATGACAATGTATTATCATGTGTCTTATTCAAGTAGTTGCATAATATCTCAATGCATCTTAATAAAGTGTCATATGAGAATCATATTTTATTTATAACTTGAGTGTCCAATACAATATTTAAAGCTCTCTTATTGTTTCGAATTCCTTCTCGTGGATCAAATGTTTTGGTTGTATACCAAATATTTGTAATAGAGGTCTATTCATATTGACATCAGATAAATAGTGACAAAACATTTTTACTAAGTCTCCAACATTTTAAAGACTTTATTTTTTTTACGTGGTAGTAGATGTGATGAATTGTGTAACAAATTGTTGCCCATTTTTTATTCTTATTGACATAATATTTTCCTTCCAAGCCCTTATATGATACTAATGAAATAATATAACAGAGATGGAGAACCTAAGACCTAAGAAAGTACAAAGACGACAGAGTTACTTATGTCTTTCATATATATTTGATCAAATTAAATGCAAATGTATTATGTTAATATTTTAAGAGGTGCGGTAAAAAAAATTGTTTTTTTAGTATTAAAACTTTTGAATCTATTCAAAAATAATCATACTGATAGACTCGTTATTTCTCAAATAAATTATTATTTTATCATAAAGTTTTTTGTGTGTATTTTTTTTTTTTGGTAAATGGTGAAACAAAAACATACAAACTAGTCTACTTAAGAGTTACAAGTCTAATCTTAGCCACACCCCTTGAATCCCGTCTAAGCATCTCTACAACACTCCTCGGTGGTTGTTCCAACTCAACAAAGGTTGATTCCAAGTTGACCGCTTCCTTAGCCATCATGTCTGCAGTTCCGTTTCCTTCTCTGAACACGTGCCTTAGCTTCACTCTCCTGAATCCCAACATCAGTCTCCTGCAATCACAGATAATCGGGGTTAGCGGTCTGTCTTCCAGGTTCTCTTCCAGAATCATACCTATCGCCTCTTTAGCATCCGACTCCACGTGGAGGTCTTGAATTCCCATCTTCTTTGCTAACATGAGCCCGTCCCTTATCCCCCATAACTCTGCGACCAAGCTATTCGTGATGCCCAGTCTTCTTTGAGCCCCTTTCACCCAACCACCTAGGTGGTTTCTTAGGATTGCCGCGCATCCTGCTGGTCCCGGATTTCCTATCGCCGATCCATCTGTGTTCAGTTTGGTCCAACCAAACTCTGGTGCAGTCCATCGGACTTCGAGCTCCGTCCTACTCCGTGAATGTTGTGACTTCTCCAGTGCAAACGAGATTTCTCTTACCTGCGAAAAAGTTAGACTCACAATATCTCTATCCAGAAATTTGTTAGTGAAAATAAACGAATTTCTGTTTTTCCAGATAAACCACACAGCAGAGGAAAAAATCAAACCCCAATTCATCCCATCGTGATGCTCCCTATCATCCCGACTGTTAGCTTTCAACCAACCCGCTAACTGGTTATCATGAAAATCTATGTCACCCGGGATACCAATGTCCAACCAAACCTGCCTAGCATATTGACAATCTCGCAGGACATGCAGGGTGTTCTCTTCAAATAGGCCACAGATTTTACAAACAGGATCAATGTCCATACCTCTCTTCCTAAGCATGCAAGCAGTAGGTATACGATCATGATTACACAACCACAAAAAATGTTTGATTCTGGGTAAGTTTTTACCTTCCCAAATCCAGTTCCACTTACTCCGATCCTGATCAATGTGGTTGTGCCTTTTCTGGCTGATACTCCTATGAACCATGGCTACAGACGGGGTACCTGTCGGAGAGCCCCACCATACCTTCCTATCTTGCCCCCCTTGGCCTATACTCCTTGGAGTCGCTCTTATCATCTCCACAATGGAATTCGGGATCTGGAGTGACAGGTGAGAAACGTCCCACTCCCCATTGTTTGAGATTAACTCCTGCAGCTTAAGATCCTGCTCCCCGACTCCCAGAGGACCCTGCACCATACTACGCAAAGAGTTAGGACCAAACCATTTATCATACCAGACGTTAACGCTAGATCCATCTCCCACAATCCACCCTAGGCCTTCCTTCAGACAGCTCCTCCCATTTCTCAGCGCTTTCCAAGTGACCGATCCAGTCTTCATCTCTCTCCTGTTTGACCTGAAGTACCGATTTTTAAGGATACTCGCCCATGGAGCCTCCGACCTCTCCATTCTCCAGGCAAGGTTAGCTAACATGGCATTATTTCTTTCCCTGGTCTGCGACATTCCTAGCCCCCCTTTATCCTTTGGTAGAGTTACCACTTCCCAGCTCAGGTGGTGCATTTTCTTTCTCTCCTCCGACGAGCCCCAAAGAAAGTTCCTGTTCAGTTTATCCAACTCATTGCAAGTATAAGATGGGAGATTAGTACATTGCATATAATAAGCCGGAATCGAGGTCATAACCGAGTTAATAAGGATCCCACGACCCGTAACAGAAAGAAGCTTTGAACGCCAACCCGCAAGCTTAGACCGGACTTTGTCCAGGATGAAAGTGAAAGACTTCACTTCCTTACTCGACAAACTCATAGGGAACCCCAGGTAATTAGACAGGCTGTCCACTTTAGTCAGGCCTAACGACCCCGCCAACTGGTTAGTCAACTCCGTGGTCATGTTTTTTGAGAAAACCACTTGCGATTTCTCAAAATTAATTTTTTGACCGGAGGTTTCACAGAAAATCTGTAAAATCCTTGTCATTGACTGACAGTTGGCGAGAGAGGCTTCACCCATAAGAATCAGATCATCAGCAAATAGCAAATGCGATAACTGGAGGGACTGCCTGCCTAATTTCAGGGGTTTCCACTGACCTCTCTTAACATCCTCCTCGATGAGGAAGCTAAGAAAGTCCATGCACAAAATGAAGAGGTACGGGGAAAGGGGGTCCCCCTGCCTAAGTCCCCTGGAAGGAGAGAAAGACTCCAGTTTACCCCCGTTCAATAGAATGGAGACGGAGGTGGAGCAGACGCAGTTCATAATGATGGATATCATCTTCCTAGGGAAATGAAAATGCATCAAGGTTTGACGGATAAAATCCCACTCCAATCTGTCATAGGCTTTTTCCAAATCCAGTTTAAGCACCATGAGCCCTGATTTACCCTTCTTATTAGCCACAGATGAGCCCTGATTTACTCCAATCTGTATTGGCTTTTTGTGTGTATAGATGTACAAGTACAACCCTAAACAACTTTATTAGTCTCGAGATTGAGTGGAAAAAGAAGAGAAATCACCCATTAAAAAATGATAAATCACATTCACGTGTAACTCTCTCATCACATTAGTTACAATTAAATATTGACTACATACATCACTATTACGATAAAAATAATACAAATATAACAATAATAATATCTCGATGGATGTTTTTTTTATCAATCAGATAAAAGTTTTAAATGGTAAAGATAAATGATTATTTACTCTACAACAAGCATGAAGGACCAGACACGATTTTTAATCTACACCAGTGACATGGAAATGGACGAGTAGCAGAGCAAATGTTACATAATGACAAAATAAACTTACACTAATTTAGAAAGTTAATCTTTACATATTAATCTACTGTACACTTAAAAATGTAAATATACAAGAAAAAAAAGTTGTCTCTATTGACTATTATCATAACATTCAGCACACAAAAAAGTTGTCTCACGAAGAAGTAAGAAACAACTCTATTCAGCATCCGGTTCGTCGAAATCTTACATTTCAACTCCAAAATCGTTGAAATCAATGTGAAAGGTACAATCTTTCGTCTTGATCGGTTCATATAGTAGTTTCCTTGTAGAAAAATTGTTTTGTAAGTGATAGATATCATATTTAGAAAAATTGGCTACAAGGTTAAAAAGTAGGAAGAGTCGAAGAGAAAAAAATGTTGCTTACTAGGTCGATTGGTTGATTATTCATTCACGTCGTAGTTCGTACTGCCGTAGGCCCAAAGGAAGAGTCGAAAAGGAGGTCACGGTTGCTGCTTCTGCTTGTGTTTTGTTGATTAGGATTTAGGGTTTGTGAGTCTGCCGATGAATTGAGTTGTGTACAAATAAGAAATTGAGTTGCTAAATGGATCATAGTTTTGGGGCTATGATTACTCAAACCGTGGTGCTAAATGGGGCAAATTGAGGTGCTAAATTGAGTTGCCAAGGTGATTACTCAAAGTATAGTAATAGCCTATTTTGGCGTGAAAATATATTGATTCAAAATTTTGCCTATAGTAATAGGGCAGTCGTGATTTTACATAGTTATTATGTATTATTTAATATAATTAATTTGTACTAAAATCGTGTATTTATTTTTTTAGGTATTGATCATTTTTTTAGTAGAATTAAAAGAAAGACTCTAGAAGAATAAGAAACTTCACGCGGAAATTTAAATGAGAAATTTTAGAAGCAAAAGTATGAAGAATTCAATTTAGATGATTTACCATGTAATTTGGTTGAATCATTCGTGTAAGCGAAAGATCTCCTTCGAGAAACACAATGCTTTAAAATGATTGAATCATTTGGTTGTGGTGAAATTTTAAGTGGTACGGGTTTGAATCAAGAGGGGGGTCTTCAAAGAGGAGGTGACACACGTTGGGGCTCCCATTATAGATCGTTGACTAATTTGTCTGTTATTCTTCCGTGCTTGAAGTCCTTGAGTTCATTAAGCAATCTCAACCTCAATTGATTGGCAACTGGAGGAACTCAATTACTGTTTTAATGAGGTTAATACTGGGTTGCTTCTATGTGTGACTTGTTTGAATCCAACTGATTCTTTTGCAGCTTTTGACAAAGCGAAGTTGGTTCTCTCGCCCAATTCTAAATCTCAAAGGCATGGGTGAACTCTCTCAAAAGTTGGTTGAAAGAAAAGACATATTGTGTATCCATTGGTGCATTTGCTCGTGAAGTTAGCATTGATATTGCCACCAGTTAGCAATGCTTCTGTTGAAAGGGTTTTCTCAGCGATGAAGATTGTGAAGAATAGATTGCTAAACAAGATGAGTGACTCTTGAATGAACGACTGTTTAGTTACTCTTATTGAAAAATATATATTTTGTACTATTGATAATGATAAAATTTTATTATGTTTTCAGAATATGAAAACTCGACGAGCACAATTATAAATTATACTTAGAAAAAATATCATATATTTTGCCGGTTTGCCCCCACTACGCTTGTCTAAATGAACTAGTTCGGACGAACTGGTCTGGTCTGGTCTGGAACCGGTTTGGTTCGAACTGGTTCGGCTGAACTAGTTCCAAAACCAGACCAGTGTTTTTAGCCTTCAAATAGAACAGTTCAAAATAGTATCAAAAATCCAGTTCGAATCGGTTCGACTCGACTCGTTTTTTGATACTGGTTTATACTTAAATTTAAATCAAACTATTTTAAACCTATTTTAGAACCGGTTTGAAGCTAAATCAACTAAACCGGTCTGAAATTAAACTAAACCTAGAGATGTCTTCAATAAACCAAACCGAGAGATATATTGGACTCTCGTATGTTGATGTTGGACAGGATTTAGTCGGTTGTGGAATAGATTTTCAATCGGTTCAGTGTATTTTCAGTCGGTTCAGTGTATTTTTCAGTTGGTTCAGTGTTTTTTCAGTATTTTTCAGTTGGTTCAGTATTTTTTCAGACAGTTCAGTGTGTTGGACAAGATTTTCAGCCAGTTTAGGTTCAGTTTGAACCATATTATTTCCGAACCAAAATTGTTATTAAAAAACAGACCAGAACTGTTCGAACCGGTTCTGAATCGGTTCGAACTAGACCCGTTTTTTTCTTAAACCATACCAGCTTTTTTAGAAATAAATTGATTTTTTTCAAACTAGACCAGTTCAGTTCAGAACCGGTTCAACCCCGAACCGGTTCATGAACAATTCTAGCCCCCACTGACTCTACATCATGTCTTCGTCCCTGTGTAGGACATGTCGAACTGACTTTATTTACTTACTATAAAAGACACATATAAATGTATGTGTGTAAGTTGCATGCTAGTAAAATGTTACTCAAGATGAACCGAAGATATATGACAAGTTTCAAAGATGGGAAACGTCAGTTGCAACGATATAATAAAATACACACAGACACATATATATATATATATATACGTAAAATGGAAGATGAAATGGAGAGATGACGGTGTCTGAAAGTAATTGTTGAACTGAGAGAGAATAAATTTTAACCGAAAAAATGACATAGGAGATAGAATGGACAAGAAATGATAGTTCATAAATTGAAGAGATCTACTCAAATAATAAAGGAATGAGTAGGGGTAAAATTGACAATTCACAAATTGAAGGAATCTTATTAGAGAGATAAGAAGTAAAAAAATATATAATTTATAAATTTGAGAGACTGCCATTTACCTTTAATATTAAGAAATTTCAAATACAAATAACAAATAAAGAAAATAGGTAGGAAATGGTAGGTCATAGAGGTGTCAATTTTGGATCCGGCCCGAAAATGACCCGGAATTGACCCGTATTCGGATCGGGTCAACAAAAAGGTGCGGCGGGTCATTTTCGGGTTGACCCGTCTGACCCGCCGTAAGAGACGGGTCGAGTCCGGATTGACCCGTCTGACCCGGAATCGACCCGTCTTTAAAAAAGAGAAAAAGAAATATAACCTAAACATAAATACAAAGCCAGAGGAGTGTAGTTGTTCTCTTCTCGGATCGCATTCTTTCTCGCATTCTCTAAACCTACCCTACTCAGCCCTCGTACAGTTACACTTCTGTTGGTCGCTGCTCGCGGCTCGCCTGACGTTTGCTCGTGAGTCGTGCTCCTGCGTCCATCCGTCCAGCATGATCTTCCTCTTCCGTCTTCGCCCAGGTTTGTACTCTACTACTCTGCTTCTTCAAGTTTCAACCGCGTGTGTCAGTGTATATTCTGTTCTGTTTTTGCTGTTTTGCTATGTAACTGTAAGCTCTATAAACTAGAATTCTGCTATGTAATTGCTGTTCGGTTCACCCTGTCTTATTCTACTTCTGCAGAATTCTGCCAGACAACAAATTAATAGGGACGGTACCTTCGGTCCTTCATCAACTGCGTGAAGGTGAAATTTAGTGCCTTTGTAGTTTGTACTAGAAATTTAGTACCAAAATTTTGATCAATTGGTATGGAATGCCTTTGTTAACTGCGTCCGCGTGAAGGTGAAAACTGTGGAATATGTCATCTACTCATCTCAGTCATCTGTGTACCTCAGTCAAGTGTCCAGCTATGTTCACTAGTAAGTATCTGAAAGAACAACGACTTAAAAAGTTGGAGGAGAAAAATAGTAACCCGAATGGTGAAGGTGGTGACGTGCCTGATGAAGAAGATGTGGATGAGGATGATGATTTGAAGGTTGATGAGGCTAAAGTCGATGAAAGCAAGCAAATGGATTTGTTAAAGGTAGAAAAACGTGTTCGTACTACTGGTGGTGGAAGTACAGTGTATTAGCTTGAATTGTATGTATATGTATATGTATATGTGTATATATATATATATATATATATATATATATATTATATATAATAGATAATCAAATACACGTGATGCCTAAAGGGGGATCCGAATAGAGGTCAGGAACAGGTGGTCATGGCATGGTTCAGCACTTCGGCTAGCATTCTGGGCTATTTTTCCACAGGCGGGTTGACCCGCCGACCTGCTAGGTCGGGTTCGGGTCACAAATCCTGACCCGTGCAGTACAACGGGTCGGGTCCAGTTTGACCCGCACAGTGCGGCGGATCGGGTCGAACCCAATGGGTTGCCCCGAATTGACACCTCTAGTAGGTCATAATTTGGAGAGATCTACTCATAAATGACAAAGGACTAAATGAAGGAAGATATATAAGTAGCATTCACAATTTATAAATTGAAGACAACATGTTATAGAGGGGGGGGAGGGGGGGGGGGGGGGGAGTTGTTAAATATGCAACTCATAAATTAAAGAGATTAAGTCTTACTTTTAATATTGAGGAGCATTTATATATTTTGTTTTTCTTATCTTTCAATTTTTAGTTGATTATTAATTTTATCATTTTATAAACTATTTGTCAATTTTGAAAAATATTATTACATATATAAAATATATTTAAATTATATATTGTATTATATATCTATATTGCATTTGCACGATAATGACATGAAACTGATATGGTGCTGATTGACATGACATATGCAAGTTATATGATAATTTAACAGAAAAAATTAACGAAACATTACTGAAAATAATAAAATGCAATATTCACAAATATAAGAATTTATTCGGTAGTATTAAAAAAAAATAAAGTACCATCCGATTAAATATGTTCAACATACGATAGTATTAAACCTATTATCCATTCATTTTAATACTGTAAAAGGTATGAATCTTATTTCGTCCTCATGACCAGCATACACCACATGAATCATATTAGGGAATGGGAAAGAAGATAAATAGTATAGTCGGAGTTACAAATTTAAAATATTTTATGTAAATGAGAAATACACATACATTGAGATGAATAAGACTGATGAATTTATATTTTATTTTATATAATTCATGTGAAATGTGGACCCTACGTCCTCCCCTCCTCCTCCGCATGTGGTGACTTCATTTCGTTTCCGTTTTTGGCAAAAGCTCAAGCCGGTGGGCTTTTGCCATTTCCATGAACAAGTTTGATGGTGATAGCGACCCAATCACTTGCTTTCTCTGTTCTAATCAATCAGGTCGGTGGAATCAATTCTTTATGCAAAATGGAATTAATAGAGGGTAGAAATTACAAATGATCACTTACGTTGGAAATATCTATGACAAATCAACTCAATTTAGATCGAGTTGGCAAATTAAATGCACATGTCCCTTTCAAATCGGAAGTGAAAATTTGTAAAATAATGCTGAATACACAACAACAATTCAAATGCGCATATCTAGACAGAAACTAAGTTTCTTTCAATAAGAAACGGTTCCTTTCAATAATTTGCTACCATATATCTTTCAATAATGTGTTATTTGTTTTTATCCGTTAAATATTAGCTTTATAAAGAGATTAAAAAGTAAGACCCATAATCTTGTCTATCTGTAACCAAACACTCGCAATAGTGAATATACTACTTTATTTAGTTTGGTATAAAGAATTTTTTCAAAAAGTAATTATGTCAGAAAATAAATTTTAAAAAGTAAATACTGTCTGAAAATATTTGAAAAAGTGTGTATCTACGCTACTGGAGGTATCGAAAAAAAAATTTCGCTACTGGTAGTAGTGATTTTTGGATTTTCGCTACTGTAGGTTGCGAAAAACAAAAATCGCTACATACAGTAACGAAAATCAATAAATCGCTACTCCCAGTAGCGAAAAATTTGTTTTCGCTACCACCAGTAGCGTTTTAGACAATTATTTGTGACTGCCACCAATTATTTGCGTTTTACTGTGCAAAATTTTAAATTATTACCGTATCATTCTATTTAACCATCTTCGTCTTCTTCATCCTTCCTACTGCGCAGCATTTTTCCTCATTCTTCTACATCTTCTCTTCCTAATCTCCTAAGGTATGTAATCTGTATGTATTTTTTAATTACAATATTATTTAAATTGTTTGCAGTTAATTTTTTTATAAATATTAGATTATCTAAAAAATAAGCACATCTGATATGGAATGTTATAATATTAATTATTTAGGATCAAACATGACAGAGATCGGTATCATTTGCTTGTATGACGGTGAAATATTGTCTCAGAATGGTAATGAGGTCTATGTGAGTGGTACTTCCAGTATTACTACAGCTACCTTGGATATTTCTCTTTATAGACTAAATGAAATTATATGTATCGAGTGCGGTTGTCATGACGTTGACGCTAGGTCCATAAGCATATCCTATAAATTTACAGATACTGATGGACTTTGCAAGTTTGTACGGATTCAATCGCAAAATGCATTGTCTATTGCTTTACAGTTAAGCGTGGCTAGTCAATTTATTGTGTTTAGCTTAACTAGAGAAGGTAACTTGATGTCAAACACATCTGATGGTGGTGAGACAGAGAATGTTTTGCATGGTCACACCCATGATCTCTCTGATGACGAGGTCGACGTTGATGCACTCTCATATGTCTCAATAAATGAAGAAGATCCGTATATGGAGCATTTTACGGGTCACATAAATGAAGAAAATGAAGAGGAGTTTGAGTTTGACGAGGGTGACGAGGATGACGAGTGTGGAAGTAGCTCCCATGGTGGAAGTAGCTCCCACACCCTTCAAATGATGCAACCCACTGCTGGAAATTGGATTGATAGTAACTGGATTGATGACTTTCAATCAACAGATGAGTTGTATATGGACGTTGATGAACCGTCAACTGAAGGTTTCCTAAATAGAAACATGTAGTTTAGTAGTAAGGACGAGTTATATGCGGCTGTGAGAAGATGGAATATTTCTAATTCTAAGATTTGCATTGTTGAGACATCGACCCCAAAATCAATTGTCTTCAAGTGTAAAGTTGATCCCATTAATTGTTCATGGTCATTAAGAGGGAGTCTTTTTCAGCATACTGGATTGTGGAGAATATCCAAATTGCGAACTCCACATACATGCACGAATGAAGTCCTCATTAAACGACACCAAAACATCGATTGCAAGATGATAGCGTCTTTAATAAGAAATTCCGTTTTAGCTGACACTGGATTGAAAATTTCAGTAATCCAGTCGATGGTGGAGAATGAGTTTGGTTCGAAGATTGGATATCTGAAGGTGTGGTACTCCAAACAAGTAGTGTTGGAGTCTTTATACGGAACACACGAAGAAGCCTTTGTAAACCTCCCGCGACTACTGTCATCCATGTCCGTATACATCCCTGGGACAGTCTATGATTTTTTGCCCAAAAGAGTAAATGTTGAAACTCAAGTAGCCACATTTGATATGATGTTTTGGTCATTCGGTCCAGCTATTGAAGGACTTGTCCATTGCCGACCACTTATAAGTATTGATGCGACACATTTGTATGGAAAATTTAATGGAAAAGTTCTCGTAGCCGTATCATATGATTCTAACAACGACATCTATCCTTTGGCATTTGGTATTGCAGACGCAGAGACAAATGAGAGTTGGAACTGGTTTTTGCAGCATCTCCGGGATAACGTGACGAAGGATAGAGTTGTCTGTCTAATGTCTGATCTACACAGAACAATAATTAACGCGGTCGAGAATGTATACGCTCAACATGGTCGTGGAACACATCGCTTTTGCGCGCGTCATCTAGCGAGTAATTTCAATCACACCTTCAAAAGCGTAATTCTGAAAAAGCAGTTATATATAATGGAAAGTACCCCTGATAAACGTAAGTTTGATGTGTGGTATTCTAATCTATTAACTATGCAAGATGGAAAGTACCGTGATTGGATTTCGAACATCCCCCTTGAGAGATGGGCCCTGGCGTACGATGGAGGCGCTCGATATGGAAACATGACTACGAATTTGGTCGAAGTGTTTAACAGAGTGCTGAAAGGGGCAAGGGCATTACCGTTGACTGAATTAGTGAAACTCACTTATTGGAGGTCAAACACATACTTTTTCACTCGTCGCCAACAAGCAATGGACGCAATTGAGGAGTCCCAGGTATGGTCTGACATTGTCCAAAAAATCATTACTAGGGCACAAAAACAACTTGGGAGGATGCAAGTGGCTCAATTTTCGCAAGTACACGGTGTATTCCAAGTGCATGATATTGGTAGATTTGTCCAAGGTGTCGGTTGGACTACTCCAGGAAATTATACAGTCAACCTAGTTGAAAACAAATGTGAATGTGGATTATGGCAAATATATCCATCACCCTTGTGCACATGGAATGGCAGCACTGACCAAGGCGGGGATGCAATGGGCTCCTTACGTGGATCGGCTATATTCGAATCAAGCACGTCTGGCTGCATACACTCCATGTTTTCAACCAATCCCGGATGAATATTGTTGGCCCCAGTTTAATTTACCACAATACACTCACGATCCAAAAAGGTGGAGGACCAAGCGTGGTAGAAGAAAAAGCATGTCGTATTCATAACGAGATGGACGCGAGGGAAGGATTGCCCAGAAGAAACAATTGCAGTAAGTTCTGTGGAAGTGGTCATAATAGGAAGACATGTAAAAATGTATAATAATTGTTGTTTTGTATTATAATATTTTGCATAATAATTGATGGGTTTTGTAATATTTTGCATAACAAATGTGAATGTCAAAATGAGATGAAACTTGTGTCATTAGTCATCTTATATACGTACGTACGTCCATTAAAATTTTAGGAAAAAAAATAAAATAGTTGAAAAATTAGTTACCTTCCGGGTGACACCTTTATGGGGTAAATGAGGGTTCTTTAAGAGATGTCATTTTTTGAACTTTCTCAAAAAAATCCACAAAAATAAAACAAGTTCCTACATAGCAGCAAAGGGTAATGCAATAGTTAGTTAATGCAATTAACAACAATACAAACTAATTCTAAACTAAATACAATAGATAATTTAGGACCAACGAATGCAAACTAAAAAACTCCAAACTACTCTGGATAATCATCATCTTCTTCGGTTGAGGTGGGTTGTCTATGACGAGGTTCAACAGCTCTAAATTTACGTGACGGTCCAGATGACCCTCGACTTGAACTTTCTCCACCGCGACCACGTGATTGAACACCCCGTCCACGCCCCGGAGCTATTGGACCACGTCCTCTTCCTCAGACTGGATCATAATCCCACGAAGTACGTATACCGCGTTCCTCTCGTGCAATTATTTCATCCGATTGTCGAACATGTTCTTCGTACATGGGTAGTTGACCGGCGACATCATAAGACGAACGACATGTCTCGAGATAAGTCTCTCCAAGCAGTTTGAAGCTTTTCTTTGTGAACTTCAGTGTACCTTTAGCAGCTTTACGTGCCATTAGAATTCCTCTAGCCATAATACCCATCTGCACGTCAGGTTTAGAGAAAACAATTGTCTAATATTAGTATGTAATGAATTAAAGTTACATATCAATCACCATATATACCCTTACCACTGTCTCTACTTGGCCCCCGTGCGGAATATATGGGGCTGATGGGTGACCTCGTGAAGAACTACCTGTCTCTGTTGTTGGACCCGTAATGAAACGTCGCGTTATTGTACGATACCACCTCATATACTGCGGCCCATCTATGAAAGGTCGACGTTCTTGTATAACATAATCAGACCGGTTGATCCACATAGCAATCAAATCTTGGTGTGTTATTGACCAACGATGTTGTCCCGGCGTCCCTTTACGGACCAACTTATGCAGTCTCATGTGCTCTTGTATCTCGTTGAGGGCCATCTCTGGGATGTGTTGGTGCAGACCAAATTGCCGCATGACTCTATTTGGACGATGCCACTCAACCACATTAAAATGGATTAGTGGAACCCTCGCTCGGAATAGCTCGGCGTGCTCGCGACATACAGGTGGTGCACTAGCTAACCTAAAGGCGTGATATGGCATCCACGTCACCTAATATTTAAGATTTTGTCATTATATTAAGTAAGGTTACAAAATGGTGAAAATTAACCAATATGTGCCAAATAAAAGTACACAAACCTGGTCATGGGATTGAGACTCCAGGTCATCCCTATAGTACACCAAATTTGCAGTTCTAACTTGGTGACTGAACGACCTCTTTAGGAATGCCCACCTATTAAGCAAAATAGGAAAAATCACAAAAAATATATAAATTTACATTACGTAGTCCAACAAACCAATAAATCTACAAAAATCACCTGTATCCTAATGGATGTATCTCTCCAGCCGGCACTTCAACTTGAATCACAGGGCGACCAATATGGAGGTGCTCCCACGACCATAACTGTAGTAGAAAACCTCATTATGAAATTCTTAATAACCAATATTAATGATATGACAAGACTTTCATATAGTTTACCTGCACAAGGATGGCACAACCATGGAATGTTGCACAATTGAGCTCAAATGCCTCACACAGTCCACGGTACGTTGCAGCCAACACAGCTGACCCCCAACTGTACTGTGCTGCTCTTTCTAAATCTCGAAGTAGGGGTAAGTATATCAACGACACATTATCTTTCTTTGTCGTTGTAAACAGAACACCACCGATTATAATTAACATAAATGTTCTCGCTTGTTGTTCGGCGGTGAGATTAGGTTGAACTAAATGTTGTCGTAAAGTAGTAATTTTCAAAAAATCTTTGCGACCTTGTACATTCAGTCCCAACAACTCCAGACACGCACCGACCATGTCTTCCTCAGGTACATGGTCATCAATTACTGCATCTCCGTGTACTCGTAGTCCCAGTAGCACGGAAACATCCTGAAGTGTGATCGTCATCTCCCCATGTCTGAGATGGAACGTATGTGTCTCGGGTCGCCAACGCTCGCACAATGCGGTCAACAATTTATGATCCAGCTTGGGATGTGACATAATAACTACATCCCATAATCCAACCGTTTGGACAATAGCTTTAGCCTTTTCTGATATTAGATTATCCTCTAATTTTAAACACCTAAATGTTATTTGTTGGTTCTCACTCAGGTCTGACGAACGATGTTGATCTTGTCCACAGAGTACTGATTGATCCAACAGACCAACGTTAACATCATTTTCACCACTTGACATAATTACACGCTGCGGTATTTGAATTCTACAATTTAAAAATACAAATTCTAAATTTTAACTTTCATAACTAACTATGCAAGCTTTAATCAACAATAATTATTGATATTACCTTAATTAACAAAATAATTAAGCATAAAAATACATAATATATAAAAATATGTGTACCTGCAAGTTGACGACCACGACGACTCACGGATCCGGCGAGGGGAGGGACGGCGAGTAGAGGCTTGGACAGGCTTGGGTCAGTGACGCAGAGGACGGCGAGGGGAGGGACGGCCTTGGGTCGGTGACGCAGAGGGGAGGCTGGTCGGGGCTTGGGTGGGGTGGTCGGGGGAGCTGGAGGGGGGCTGGAGGGGGGCGGGGAGTTGCGGAGGGGAGGGGGAGCTGGATGGGGCGAGGAGTTGCAAAGGGGGGCGGGGGGATTTAAAGGGGCGGGGGTAGGGTTTTTAACAGAGACAAAAAAACCTGCTACTAGTAGTAGCGTTTTTCGTAAACGCTACTACATGGTAGCGTTTACGAAAATCACTATTGGGAGTAGTGTTTTTCCAAAAACGTCACTCGTAGTAGCGTATTTTGAATCGTTAGTACCAGTAGCGATTCTCTGAAAAATGCTACTGTCAGTAGCGATATTTTAAAATCGTTACTGACAGTAGCGTTTATTAAAAATCGCTACTGACGGTAGCGTTTTTAGAAAATCGCTATATCCATACCTGCGCAGATGCACATTTTGTTAAATATTTTTTTTGAATATATAATTTTTTAAATATTTTTTTCAAAACAGTTACTTTTTGAAAATATTCTGGTATAAATGAAAAATGTATATTTTTTTTCTTATGTGGGGGTGTCCTAAGAGACCCCATTTATAAAATAATACTAGGGCTTATCATGAGCCGGGCGGTCCGGTCTTGGAGGCAGTACCGAGACCGAAAATTCGGTCTTGATGTCTGGAGGACCGAGGCTGACTTTGGCCAAAAAAGCTCGCCCGGGTCAGTCTTGCTTGACTCGGGCAGGTCTCGGTTTTAAACCGAAATGTTTGGTAAAAAAAATCAGCTAGATTGGCCAAAACAAATTACCGAAATTTTGGTATTGAACCCACTCGTTTCTCGTCTTCCGTCGCACGTTCCTTATGGAACTGAATCAAGGGTTGTTGAATGTTTCAATATCATGAATTACTAGTGTCAAGATTTACACCATGAATTTCTATGATTATTTTGCAAGGTCGGATCGATCCAGTCCTAGTCGGGCTTTAGGGGGGGGGGAATGAGACCGAGTCCGACCTTGAAGGAAAGAATCCTAGTCGGGCCAGTCTCAGACCGATCTTGTCGAAAATTTGGGTCCGGCAGTCTTTTCTTATCACCCTAGATAATACCCTTAGTATGTCAACTCCACGTCCTTAAATAATGGTTCACTTGAACCGAAGTTATAAGTCTTTTCCTACTTCTTTGACCAACACCGAACTTACAGCAACCGGTGTGATACTTAAATATAAGGAAATAGGGTCGCATTTGGAAGGCATTGCCAATGGTGGAAGTGTCTTGAGGTGCTTCTTCAGATCCTGGAAAGCCTGCTCACATTCAAGAGTCCATTCGAACTTCTTGTTAGCCCTCAACACCTGGAAAAAGGGAAGTGACTTGTCGCCTGTTTTTGCTAGGAAACGACTGAGCGCTGCTAGCCTTCCATTTAAGCTATGTACCTCTTTATGGCAAGTCGGACTTCTCATAGCCTCAATAGTTTCCAGTTTCTCAGGATTGACTTCTATCCCCCTTTGGCTCACCATGTACCCCAGAAATTTGCCTGACTGAACGCCAAAAGCACATTTTGCTGGGTTCAGACGAAGTTGATGAAGGCGCATCCTTTCAAATGTTTTCCTCAAGTCTTCAACATGATCAGCACTCTTTATGGATTTTACCAGCATATCATCCACATAGGCCTCCATGGTGACGCCTATCATGCCATCAAAAAGCTTGTTGATCATTCTTTGATAGGTGGCTCCTGCATTCAACAAACCAAAAGGCATCACCGTGTAATGATGTATATCACTATCCGCATAAAAAGCTGTGTGTTGAGCGTCACCATCTGCCATTTGTATCTGGTTATAACCAGAGTATGCATCCATAAAGCTGAGCAGTTCATGACCTGAAGTGGCATCGACCAATTGATCTATCCTTGGCAAAGGATAAGAGTCTTTTGGGCACGCCTTATTCAAATTGCGATAATCGATGCACATCCTCCATTTTCCATTGCTCTTCTTGACCAACACCGGGTTGCCCACCCAGGTTTGAAACCTGATTTCCTTCACAAATTTTGCCTCTATCAACTTTCCAACCTCTTGCTTGATGGCAATTGCCTTTTCTTCACCAACAGGGCGTCGCTTTTGAGCAATAGGCCTGACATTCAAATCCAAATTTAGTTCATGGGCGATGACATTCTTGCTGATGCCTGGCATATCGGTAGGCTTCCAGGCAAATAGTTCTTTGAACTCAATGAGAAGCATCGAAAGAGCGGCCACCTCTTCTTCTCCAAGCGTCGCTCCAATTTGTACTTCCTTTCCTACTCCATCAATCTTCACTTTCTTCAACCCCTCAAGGGGTTAAGGACGACTTCTTTCTTCCCTGGGATCCTCCTCTGTCTGAATCGCCAAAGACTATTTTTTCTTCATATGGCGACGCGTTGCCTGGACATAACAACTACGCGCCGCGGGTTGATCTCCCTTAACAATCCCTACACCATTGGGTGTAGGAAATTTCAGCAACTGGTGATATGTTGAATGTACCATCTTGTTTGGGTTTAACGTCGAACACCCAAAAATGGCGTTGTAAGATGCAGGCGCATCCACAACAATGAAAGTGATCTCGAAGTTTAACGATTTCCACCCCTCACCCAAGCTAACTGGAAAATTCATAGCTCCTACTGGATAGGTAGTGTGCGAGGCGAAGCCCATCAATGGAAAATTGACCTTTTTCAAGTCCTTCTCCTTTCTCCCCATCATTTTGTAGGCGTCCAGAAATAGGATATCGGTCGAACTCCCCGAGTCAACCAATACTCTCTTCATGTTGAACCTGTCGATGCCCATGGTTATTACCAAGGCATCATCATGTGGGGATGTTACATGTCCCATCTCTTTTTCTGAGAAAGAAATGATCACTTCCTCTTCTTCCCTAGGGCGTTTCCCCGGTTTGGAGGTTCCTGACATTTGAGAGGCATATCCCTATCTTGCTGCACATGTTTCTCCTCCTGAGGAGAAACCTCCGCTTATCATGTTTAAGTCCTCCTGCCTGCTGAGCCCTACTCCATTTTGTACATTCTTAGGCGACGCCTTCCTAGAACTCCTACTTTTCTGGCGTCGGGCCAAGAAATTTGTCAAGTGCCCCTACTAGATCAACCTCTCAATATCCTTCTTCAGGATATGACAGTCATCCGTGTGGTGTCCTTTACATCGATGATATCTGCAATACTGGTTAGGATTACTTCCCATAACCGTATCAGGCTTTCGAGGTGGTGGAGGTGTCACCCAATTATTCTTCTCCATCTCTGTCAAGATAATGGATATTTCCCTATTTAAGGGAGTATAACTTTGAAAAGTTTCTCTTGGAGGTCGTGGTCCAAACGAGCGACGTCTATCATCATGTCTCTGGTCATCCTGTGCTGACTTCGAGGGGCGTTGCTCGGGTCTTTTCCCTTCCGCATGATCCTTGTATTATGTATCAAAAGTACTTTCCAAATCTGAAATAAACTATTTGGAGGTTGAGAAGTACCTTTATGCGTTGGTAGTAACGGCAAGGAAGCTACGCCCTTATTTCCATGAACATGAAATTACAGTTTTAACAAACCAACCGTTAAAACATTTTCTGCAAAAACCCGATGCTTCAGGGAGAATGGTCAAATGGGCTATCGAATTAAGCGAATTTACAATTAAATTTGCTCCTAGAAACGCCATTAAAGGTCAAGCATTGACGGATTTCATTGTTGAATCCACATGTCCTCAGCCGGCGACGCCTAAAGAAAAAGAGAAGTAAGAAAATCCTTGGATACTTCATACTGATGGATCCTCATCAGTCAAAGGCTCGGGTGCAGGATTAGTGTTGACGCCACCAGATGGAGGAACACCATTAAGATATGCCCTAGTTCTCACCTTCAAAGCTACGAATAATGAGGCAAAATATGAGGCTTTGGTTACAGGATTAAGATTATCTAAAGGATTAGACGTTGGCTCTTTACATGTATATTGTGATTCACAATTGGTGGTGAATCAAATTAAGGGGGAGTATATGGCTAAGGATGAAAAAATGAATTTGTATTGGAAAGAGGCTATGGCGTTGGTAGCAGGATTCAAACAATTTCAAATTGAAGCTATTCCTCGAGAAGAGAATCAAGAAGCAGATGCTTTAAGCAAATATGCTTGGCAAGCGACTCCCAAACAGGTGCATTTTATAGAAACCAATCATGGATGTTGTGTCCGCATTTATTGTGCAAACATAAATGTTATTGTCGATTGGGCGACGCCTATCAGAGCATATTTAGAATCAGGAGTACTCCCTACAGATGAAGCACATTCTAAAAATATTATGCGATTAGCACCCAGCTTTCGAATAATTGATGGTTTACTGTATATGAAGGGTTTCTCCACGCCCTATCTTAGATGCGTCGTTCATCCAGAAACCGTTACCATTTTAAGGGAGATACATGAGGGATATGCAGCCTGTCATGAAGGTGCGAGGTCAATTGTGAGAAAAATCCTAAACCAAGGATATTACTGGCCTACAATGAATCAAGAGGCGACTGCTTTGGTTATGAAATGTGAATCATGCCAAAAGTATAGCCCAAAAATAGTGCATCCACCAGCAAACCTTACTAGTGTGTGTGCAGCATGGCCATTTGCACAGTGGGGAATCGAATTGGTGGGACCGTTACCAAGATCCAAGCAACGCACCTATACAATAGTGGCAGTTGATTATTTTTCAAAGTGGATTGAAGCAACTGCGTTGTCATCAACTACTGAATTTCAAGTTATTAAGTTCATTAAATCGAGAATTGTGTCTCGATATGGAATCCCAAGTGTGTTGGTCAGTGACAATGGCCCGCAATTTGCTGGAAAGGAATTGAAATGGTTTTGTGAAGAATTGAAAATTGACCATAGGCATGCTTCAGTTAAACATGCGCAGGCCAATGGACAGGTGAAGGCTGCGAATAAAACAGTCTTGAATGGTTTAAAGAAGAGACTAGACGCCTTGGGAGGAAAGTGGACAGAAGAATTAGAAAATGTCTTATGGGCGTTGAGAACGACACCAAAAAAGGCAACTGGAGAAACGCCTTTTGGATTGGTATACGGGTCTGAGGCGGTTGCTCCAACAGAAATAGCAGTCGAATCACACATGGTAAACCATTATGAGGCTCTGAACAATGAGGATCAAAGGCGTTTGGAATTGGATATGGTTGATGAAAAGCGATGGGCTTCAGAAGAAATTCAGGGGCGTATGAGATTAGCTACAGCGAGATACTATAACAGAAAAGTTTCATCTCGCCAATTTTTTGTGGGGGAGAGGGTATGGTGAAGACATTAATTCTCACATCAAGATAGAGTGTTGTCACCCAAATGGGAAGGACCCTACAAGGTCATTGCCATTCCTCATCCAAATGCATACGTATTAGAAGACCTGGAGGGGAAAGTGTTGAAGAATACTTTTAATGCCGACCATTTGAAAAAATTTTATGCTTAAAATAAAATGGCGTAGATTGTATGAAGGACTATTAATGTCGAAGTGATTTTATGCGTAATGGCGAAAGCTTATGTTTAAAAGTTATATTGATACATTATGTTTGAATCGATGATGATTACTTAAGTTTGAATTATTGGTGACTGCTTAAGTTTGAATTAATGGCGACTACTTACGTTTGAATTAATGGCGACTGCTTAAATTTGAACTAATGGTGATGGCTTATATTAGATTCAATGGCGATGGTTTAAAGTTTAAACTAATATCGATTGCTTAAATTGGATTTAATGGAGATTAATTAAAATGGTGATTGCTTATTGTAAACTTAATGGTGATGTATTAATCAATGGTGATTGTTTAAGGTGATAGCTTATGTTCAAGGCAATGTTTTAAGATTGTACATATTGGCGATGCTTAATAAAGCTTATTGGCGTTTGCTTAAGTTTGGATAATGAAATAAAGACTTCTTAAAAATAACAAGTATGATAACTTAAGAAATAAAGTTAAGTATGAAATAAAGCTAAGTATGAAGAAACAAACACATCATATATGGAAAGAAAATTTCATAATAGCAACGGCGAGGCGTTGCAAAAAAGTCTTTACAAAAGCGAAGATACAAAAAATTATGAAAGGGCTGGGGGGTGTTTGGTTAGGAGAAGCGTTTGCAGGCGCCTCAGAATTTGTCTCATTAGGCACTGATTCAATAGGCGGCTCTGTAGGAGTTGATTCACCAGAAGAGGTGCTGTCATCCTCAGACTCTTCATCATTCTTTGCCAACGCCTCAGCTTCCTCTTGAGCCTTCATGGCTAGGTATCCCTTCAAAAAGTCCAACTTATCCAAAGGAAAGTTGGGGTCGACCTTCTGTATGTCTTTGACCGCCTTCTTGAAGATGATCAAAACGCCAGTGCGATTCCACTCAGCAGCAGCCTTGGCGAATTCTGGACTTGTACGGAAAGACTCTACTGCTTCCTCCAAGCGTTTGGGAAGTTCAGTCTTGAGGTGTTCTACCTCTTGAGTTGACTAAAACGCCTCTTTAAGAGTCTGCTCAGTTTCCTTCTTGGCGTCCTCAGTCTCTTTCCGTGAATTCAACGCTTCAGCTTTGACATGAGTGAGCTCCTTCTGAGTCTTCAGAAGAGAGACCTTCAGGTCGTTCTCTCTTTTCCGAGCATCCCTTAATTGGGTGGCGAGTTGTTCCTTATTGAAAATGTCAGCTTCCATCTCCTTTTGAGCTGCTTCAGAAATGGCGAGGCGCCGCTGCAGCTTCTCCAGCTCGAACTTCTCCTTTTCAGCCTGGCGAAGTATGGATTGATTATGCTCCCTTTCCTCGGTTAAACCCAGGATGGTGGCGCCCATTTTCAGAGCAGCATGAATGATCTAAGTAATCAGAAAGAGAAGGTTAGAAAAATGCAAGTATTAAAGGAATAAATGTAGGGAAAGAAGGCGCATACCTGACTCTCTATTAAGGAAAGGGAATGGCGAACCAATCCCTCTGTAGCCTCGGTCTCCAAGCTCAAAGGTCCTCTATCAGCAGGGGCAGGAGCCTGATAAAAGGTGAAGGCTGAGATTGGGGTCAACGCTGGAATGACCAGCCATCAAGGATGTTTCCTTGAGAGTGGTCCAGGGATCCCATGGCGCTTGAGGATTTGGCGAGTGGACCTTATCCAGCAGCTCTCGCCTTAAGTCAAAGGTTGGTCCCTTGAAAGAAAGAGGGTCGTCATGGCACTGGCGATCTGTTGTAGG
Source organism: Chamaenerion angustifolium (assembly GCA_946814005.1). Classification (NCBI taxonomy): domain Eukaryota; kingdom Viridiplantae; phylum Streptophyta; class Magnoliopsida; order Myrtales; family Onagraceae; genus Chamaenerion; species Chamaenerion angustifolium. The sequence goes on from OX328270.1 coordinate 8,173,963, forward strand.
AGGAGGAAGTGACGGCAAGGCTTCGACATCAAGAAGGTTGTCGACGAAAATCACCTCCTGAGAATCTGAAGGAAGATTACGTGTTGGGGTTGGTTTGGAAGGCCCAGCAAGTGTCGCTCCTGTCGGATCAAAGGAAGGGTCAAATGGTCCCTTCTTAAGGACACCCAAATGATATTCGGTGTAGGTCCACATGATGCCGCCATAGGCCAAGATTGGAGGACCCCACTTTTTTGTGAATAAAACATTATTCCTATTACTAGTGACGCTGTTATTAACCCAGTAAAACTTAGGAATCGCATCTTTAAAAGCCTCGACGACATCGTTAGTGTCGTCGCTGAAAAGCTCAGCTGAAGCCTTAAGAGGATCCAATGAATCCTCCATAGGTTTCGCCTTTTTCTGGCCCTTGGAGGAGTGATGGCTTTTGCGTTTTTTGGAAGCCTCAGGAGCGTCGCCTTTGGGTTCCTTGGCCTTCTTCTCTTTGCTCTTCTTCGCCTTTGACACCTTTTTCTGAACAGGCAAAATCCTTATCTGCAAGAAAAGAATGAAAGAAAAGTTATTTACCAAAAATAAAGGCAGAAGGTGACGATCTACAAGGGAGACGCCAGCATCCTCTAAGTCAGACTCACAAATCTCTTTGGAGATTATTTGCGCGCGCCCTCCTTTATGATCTAAATAAATGGCCGTCAAGGCGTCCATATCGGCTGACGAAAGTTCCTCGACGCCTGGAGCAATATCCTTGCCGCCCTTGGTCGTCACCAGACACCAGGGAACGCCCCCTTGGAAAAAGAAGTAGGCGTTCTTCCAATTGCTATTACGGGATTTGAAACCCGTAACTAAGGGACGAGAGAAATCCCAATTCCAATCTTTGAAAGGAGGCGTCGCCCTAGTTGTAAAAAGGAGAATGCCTAATCGATTGCCTTCTAATCTATAAAATCTACGGAAGACATTTAAAGAATATTCCCACCCACGACGAAAACAAAGGACTCAAAACCCTATCCATGTGCGAAGACCATTGGGAGAAAGTTGGGTGGTAAAAATGTCATAATGACGACACAACTCGACTAGGGGAGGGCAGTAGGGAAATCTTAATCCCGCCTCAATTTGTTGAGGGAAAATGATCTCTTCGCCTTCCCTAGGATGACAAATGGGATGAGAATTTTCAAGATCTGCATCATCTGGGATACCTGGGGGCTTGAGCGTCGCTCAAGCCAGCCTCATCCACTGAATGCTCAAAAGATAAGGGGGTAAGAAGATTGTGTTTGAGATATACAAAAGGCGAGGGAAGAAAAATGTGGTTACCAATATCAGAATCGGACGCCATTCTCCTATATGATCGAATGACGCGGAGGTGATGGGCGTTTAGGGCGAGAGGAAAACTCCGAGCTATGATGAAAAGGCGAAGGCGATCTGAAATAAAAAGGCGATTGGAAACGAAAAGGCGATCGGAAAAGTGACCGGAGTTTGGTCAGAATTCTAGAGAGAAGACAGAGGATTTCTAGAGAGAGAAAGCTCAGAAGAAGTAAAAGTATTAAATGAAGGAGGGGTGGAGGTATTTATAGAGGTTTGAGGAAGTCGAACCGTTTCATAGGCTATGAAATTACGGACATACCCCTATGAAGTTAAAAGGCGAACAGTTATTAAAGTTGAAATTACTATTTTACCCTCCAATCAGAAATGGTCTCTTTGTTTCTCGAGGCTTCTAGAAGATCCCGCCTAAATTCAAAATTTGAATTTTGAATCACCGGAAAAAGCGGTCTTGCATGATGGACACGTGGATGACAGTTACGAAGGAACAAGGGAAGGCGACGCCTATACAGGAAGAATTTCTTCCAACAAAATTAGGCGTCGCCCTATAGAAGATGGATTGAAAAAACGACTTTTGAGAGAAGTGATAATTCTCAAATGAGCGTCGCTCATTTAAGACTTTGGGGGCAGATGATGGGTTATAAATATTGGACTGGGCTATGATTAACATTGTGCCCAATAAGCATTTTGGACTTCATATCTTTAAGGCCTGATTATATAAAGGCGTCGCCTATATCATACAGGGTAAATGCGTCGCCCTTGAGGTTTAGACCTGTTAAGGCGTCGCCTTAACAGGATGCGCCAAAAGGGAATTTGATCCAGTTTCAGTGGATGACACCGCATTCACTGACCACCTTAGATGGTGCGTCTGCACCCTTATGACTTAGGCTGGTTGCTTTTAGCACGCCTAGGATTAAACAAATCCAAAGGATAGTCTACAGTGGAGTAGCCACTAAAATCGAATATTCGGTAAAGTAACTATGGTCAACTCGCCTGAGGACAGCTAGGATGACCAGGGTAAGCTCTGACTCAACTATGGTTACAGGTATGAAATGTTATAAATAGTTCATTATTACCTTCATTAGAGGGTAAGTATTCTCTGATACAGATCCTTACATACAGACATTATAAACGAACTTCCGACTTACTTTGTCATCGGAGGGGAAACAACGACACATCCCGGACTTTCCTTTGTGCAGGTCTACGGAGCAAACATCTGGAAGGAGAATACAGTGTATGGTGATCCAACAAATATTTTTTGTTTTTTAATTCTCACTTGTTAGCAATTTACTTTTAGGATTTAATGTACGAGCCTATATTTCAAATCACTTTACATAATGCCAAGAATAATATCCATCTTATTGGTCCTTCATTTTCGATTACAATTTTTATGGTAATAATGTCGTATGTAATTATATTTAACTAAACATCTAACTCGTACTTTGCACAATAAATAATAACTTTAATTTATATATTTTTAAGTTATTCTTGATAAGTCATAAAAATGAATTAAATTAATTTTCAAATGAATGTAGACTACTAAAATTATTATTTTTTAATATCACAAGTATCATTTTGGCGCATGTGTTATTATTTATTTTTATCAATACGAATTACTTTAGATAGGTTAGACGATATTGCTGGTTAATCTTTGGCATCCAAAGTTTGGTGCACGACTAACTTTAAATGATTAACTCAATCTGTATCGATAATTAATGAAAGTTCATTCTAATAATTCAACGTTATCGTGATAGGTCCCTATCTCGAGGGTGAAGTGGTAATTTTCATTGTTTGTGTGTTGATAGTAGACAAAAATAGTACATTTTCAAGTAACTCTTTGAAAAGACAAGCCTGGCCCCATTCCAATGGCGCATCTCAATTGTACAACCAAATTTTGGAAAATAATCCAAAACTTCTGCCATATTTTGTTTTTTCATTGATTATAACATCACCAAAACGAAGACATGACCTGTCATTTTATCTTACATATACTAGAAAGTTGAAAGATACGGGGGATTTTAAATTAGGGAAACATACAAAATTGCACACAATCAGATACATCGGAATTAAAACTATTTAAATTACCAAAAAAATTACACTCACTTTTATATAGAAAGTCAAAAGTTGTATAGTATGTTACTGTTTAGTTATAATATTAGAATTAATGATTTATTTAATCACTTAATATGTAAATATTAGTATTTGTTAATTAGAATGTTACTTAATAGTAATTTAAACTACCAAAGTTTCATTTTTTTTTTTCCAATGTTACATAAAAACCTACGTTCAAATTATACTAATTTCCTTAATATACTAGAATGGGTAAGTATGATGTTGAAGTATTGTTATTTGGATAACTTTAGTGAATGTTGATAATTAGTAAATGTTGAGTTAACTAGTTATTTATGTTTGATAGAATGTTATTAAATGATCATTTGTATCGTAACATGTTTAATGGTTATTTAAGTTTAACAAAATAGTATAAATGGTTGTTCTTATTTTTAAAAATATTATATTCTAGAAAACTGATTCGCACTTTGCGCAATATAATAATTATTTTAGTTTATAAATTAATAACATTTTTGAAATAAATAAATATATATATATATATAACATAATTATTTACAGTTTATTAAATTACATTTAATTAATATTAATTCAATTACACAACATAAAAATTAATTATATTTATGAAAAAATGTTCAATTTAATTTTATTATTCTAATATTATACAATATAATGATTATTTATATTTTATAAAAATTATTTGAAAATAAATGAGTAAATAATAAAAATAAATTTCAACAATTATGAATATTATGTCAACTAATGATTTTAGAATTCATTTTATGACATCTATTATTTTCGTAAATTTTTAAATAAATACAAACTATTAGAATATATACGTAAATATTAGTATAGTAATTATAACTTACACAATTTTTAAAAAAACGTTTCTAATATATGTTGATTCTAGTAGAATATAAGATATAACAATGATATTTTATAAAAATAGTTCTAAAAAAAGTATGAAGAAATTATATTATAATTATTATTATAATTTTTTCATACCCTAAATTTTATGTTGCATACATAATTATAAATATCTACATAAAGCTAATATGTGATTATTATTTTCATAAATTTGATATATAATATACATAATTATCCTTAACTTCATCTTAAATTATGTTGTAATAAAAAGATTTAATATATGCATCTACTTGATTTTTCATAAAATATCAAATGTATTAAATAAAATAAACTTAAGAACAATTATAAATGAACATGGAAAATAAGAAGAGAACTTATTGGGAGAATGAATAAGAGACTTTGGAAGATTTTAAACTAAGTTACATGGCATGCCATATATGAGTGAGAATTATATGTTTGACATGGACCAATTATGGCCCAAAAAAAGACATGGACCAATTAGAAATTATGAAATTGACATTAGGAATTAGAAAATATCTTAAAAAACGTGTCATAATTGTTCATAACTTAACCAAATTAATATATATAGATGGTTCATCATGTTTTTGAAAACAAAAATAATTAATTAAACGTTAGTGAGACTCTTTAATCTTAAAAATAAAATAAAAATATATACATAGAATTTTCTTATCTCTTCAAATTGTTGAAATCATTAATACCAAATCAACTTTGAAATACAGGTCACAAATTTTTAGAGTACATAGAACTTAATATTTTAAGAATAATAACTCCTAATAAATATAAATAGGGGTGTACAGAATCGATTCGAGACTGCACTGATTCAAGAATCGTACCTTACTTAAAATGTAGTAAGGTATGGTCAACCCATTTATCTTAATCGTATTTGTTTTACGATTTACCATACCACTTGCGAATCAGTTTGAAAATAGGTTTAGTCGTACCATTATTTTAAATAAAAAAACTAGTAAAATATTCTAAATTTATAAATTTTAAAACGTAATTTGATAATATATAAAAAGATTCACAAAAAGGATTGAAAACTAAATTGTCTTAAAATAGGCCAAGCACATCTCAACAAAATGGTTCACTAAAAATGATTTTAAAAAAATAAAAACAATTAATAATATAAATATATAAAGTGGTTCATAAAACATTATGATTTACTAATTATTAATTGTTTTTATGGTTCGACTGAACTGATTCGCATATAGTATGATTCGGTTCAGTCAAACTAAATTTTTTGTCTAAACCTAATTAATATACAAAATAAATATTTATTTATTTAAAAAAATTGATATAAGAGCCTAAATATTTTGTCCAAACCTAATTATTATACAAAATAAATATTTATTTATTTAAAAATTGTCATAAGAGCCTTTTTTTGCCATCACATAAGAGCCTTGACTTGATTGGATTTTAAAGCTCTGGAATAAATATATGATCATAAAAATTATTATATGAATTTTTCAGTTAATTTTAAATGCATTAAATAAAAATAAATATTATAACCATTTAACAAGAGATTAAAACATGTAATATTTTTTTTATTAATTATACAAATGATTGATAAGACATTTAAAGAGTTACTATATGTTTTGTGCTTTATATATACTGAACTACGACACGTGCTATGCGTGTACACGTCATCGTCGTTAGTCGTGTGTGTGAGGTGTTACGATGGTATGATTCGATCATTCTGACTTCTATGATAATAGAAGAATAGTACATGAATTAAACATTTGATTAAAATATTATTGATGTAAAATTAAACTTAATTTGCCTGAAATAATGAAATAAAATTTAAGAACTATAATTATTTTTAAGAAATTGCTCGAGCGACCGGGAGCATTACTAAAGGAAATTCTGGTCGCTCGAGCAATTCCTTAATATTAAATATAGTTTTTAAATTTTATTTCATTATTTCATGCAAATTATGTTTAATTTTACATCAATAATATTTTAATATAATGTTTAATTATTATACTATTCTTGTATTTTCATTGAAGTTAGAACGATTGAATCATACCAACGTAACACCTCACACGCGACCAACGCCGACGACGTGCATGTGCGTAGCGTAGTCTAGTATAATTAGTAGGGAAATACACTTTAGTGGATTAAAAAGCTTTTACTTCAAATATTTTTTCAATTGTATATGTATAAGATATATATCTACATGTTATGAAAGTGCAACCCTTTATTTACTATTGTACAACCCTTTCGTTTATAGTCATCATAATATTAAGCCATATTAAGTGTATTAAAAACTATTTCAGTACTAAAGATCTAGCGGAAGAATGTGTTATTGTAATAGTGAAATATTTGAGTTCAAAACTTTGGTGGAGTCTTTTTAATAGATTTTCTATCCATAAATTGCATTTAAGAAATTGGTGAAGAGAGAAAATATAAATGAACAAAATAATCATAATATATTTAAACTAATTATATTATTAAGACATAAGATATATTTGTGTAATACAGATAATAATTGTTACAAAAACAACTTCGTGTTTTATAAATAGTACACACACATATATATATATATATATATATATCATTTTTAACTTTATAGTAAGCCTTAATTTATATTAATGCTGATTATGGGCGGGGCGGGGCAGTCTTGGAGGCAAGACCGAGACCGAAATTTCGGTCTTGATTTCTGGAGGACCGAGACCGACTTCGGCAAAAAAAAAAATCGCCTGAGTCGGTCTCAGTCTTGGACCAAAATTTTGAGGAAAAAAAACAGAGTTCTGTCTTTTTCAATGCATGCATCTCTTAGTCTCAGAGCTTGACTAAGAGACACGGTAGAACCAGAGAGTGTGAGTTAGGGTTTGACCGTCAAGAGCTTGAGTGCATCTCTCACTTTATCCAAGAGCTTCTCTAAGAGACACGATTGGACCTCCAAGACCGAAAATTCAAATAAAAATAGAACCAGAGAGCTTAACTGAGAGACCGAAAATTCAGACGCAGTTGGCACGGTAGAACTAGGGTTGAGATGTTGGAGGACAGAAGAACGGCGCGGAAAAAGAGATGTCTTGACCTGAATTGAGATGTTGGAGGAAGAACAACACGACAAAAGAACTAGGGTTGTTTTAATTGAAGTCGGGTCGGTCCGGTCCTAGTCGAGCTTTTGGGAGAAAGCCTGAGCCCGGGCCTGATCTTAAAAAAAAACTCGTTCGCTCGGTCTCTGTCCTAGTCGATCTGGTCTCAAGCCGGTCGTATCGAGAATTCAGTTTAACCCGTCTTTTTTATCACCCCTAATTTGTATAATAATAATTGAAATAAACCTTTTACACTCTCTGCAAATTACACACCAGTTATCTAGTGATAATTAATTTTCTACCGCAATTAATGACCATTTATTTTTGTAACTACTACTTTGTGTGTGTGTTTTCAATTACGCTGTGTAATTCTTTTGTGCCAACGTAAATTAATGTGTGTATATTAGTATGCTAAAAAACTGTTATATCACATATCAACTACTTTACCGAAAATTGGATAGGATGAATAAAAATTTCTTGTGGGGTTCCTCTTATGAAAAAAGAAAGTTACATGCCTTGAAATGGAATTAAGTTACTCTTCCAAATTAGTACGGGTGATTGAATATTCAACTTTCAATAGAAATAAATTTGGCATTTCTTGCGAAATTTGCTTAGAGAAGCGAGACTTCTTCGGGTCCTTGGGCAAATATCCTGAAATACAAATACTTGAATCCGAATAGGAAAGCCCCAAGAATGGACTCTTCGAATTGGAAAGTTTTGGTTCATGGTAGAAATTCTCTAAAAAAGGGAATGAGTTAGTTTATTGGGGACGATTCCAATATTTATTTTTGGTATGATAACTAGTTGGGTCATGTCAATCTTAGATCCCTCATCGGTGGTCCCATACCCATTGGTGAGGAAAATCTAAAAGTGAAAGACTTGATTCGTTAGTCGGGAGAGTGGGACTTCTCACATATTTATTTTCATCTGCCTGATAATATAAAAGAAAAAGTTTGAGGCATTCACAGAAGTGCTAGCATGTCCATGCCAGATAGGAAAGTTTGGATGGGAGATCCTATCGGAATCTCATATGTTTCCACTGTTCATCACTTTATTAAGAGGAATAAAGTGCAAAGTCATGCTATTGAAACTGAAAACTGGGAATGTGTTTGGAAATACGACTCAATTCCTCGCATTAAATTCTTCATCTGGCTCAGCAATCGTGACAAAATTTCCTCGGTTAGCATGTTGCATAGGAGGGGCATTAACATCAGTCATATGTGCAAAATTTGTGTCAATCATGTGGAAAATACAATGCACATCTTGCGTGACTGCTTCATTGCCAGAAAAGTACGGTTAGAAAATGTTATCCCTACGTATATTAATGATTTCTTTTCGTCTAACCTTCAAAATTGGTTGGAAAAGAATTGCAAGAGTTCTTACCCCATGTGAAAGGGATCAACTGGTGATTTATCTTATCATCAACAGTTTGGTTCATTTGGAAGAATAGAAATTCTTATATTTTTAATGATCCTCCTGTTAATATTGATGTTTCTAATTTAGCATTCTCTCAGGCTAAGGAAATTTAGGAAGTCAGTAGAAACAAAAGTGTCATTCATAGGAGTGTGAATATTCGTGTGGGTTGGACTACTCCGACCCAAAGATGGATAAAATTAAACACGGATGGATCTGATATGGGTAACCCGGGCCCTACAGGGGGAGCAGGGGTCTTAAGAAATGAATGGGACAGTTGAATTAAAGGATTTCAAAGGCGGATCAGAATCACAAACAGTCTCGTGGCGGAGCTTTGGGCGATCTAGGATGGTTTAACCATTGCAGCTAACATGGGGGTTCAAGCTTTACATGTGGAATCTGATGCCCAGGAAGCAATTAATCTTATAGTGGATGATATAAACTTTGATAGACATCTTATGCCTTTAATTCTTGATTGCAGGAAATTACTTTTGGATTTCAAGAAGTTCAAAATTAGGCATGTGTTTTGAGAAGCAAATGGAGTAGCGGATGTTATGGCTAAAGAAGTAGTCATCTTGGAAAAACCCTTCCAAGTTATTTTGAACCCCCATTCAGATGTGTTGAAATTTATTTTATTTGCTGGAGCTAGATGCATAACTAACAGAGTTGTCCAGGATCGTGTAATTTAAACCTTTGTAGTTGTTATTTATTATTTACTTACCACAAAAAAACTAAAATTTAGAGGAAGAGGTTTATGTAAATGATGTTAAATGGGAAAAAAAAATTATTCTCTATTATGTAAAAACAGTACTTTAGAGTTTCGAGTAGGTATAGTTTTTTTTTTCAGAAAAATAATCCTCTTATTTAATAATTGAATAGGACAACAACTCTTAATTTTCTAAAATTGAAAGACTCACGATGCGTTTGATTGGTAGAATACGGCGTAAGAAATGCATAATAGTGAATAGAAATAGAGAATACGGAATATGAGATAATAATATGATTTTGTTTGATTGATGGATTGAAATGGAATGGAATAAAAAAAGTTTACTGTTTGGTTGGTGGAATGATACATAGAAATGGAATGGAACTAGGTAAAATAAGATATATACTCTTTGCTTCAATATGTATAATATATATTACAATTATCTTATAAAAAATTATTAATTTATTTCGAAAGCTTAAAAATGAAGATTAATTAAATTAAAAATATATCTTATTAAAAACTTTAATTAATTAAAAATTATATTAATTAATTTCATTTTAAAAATAATTAAAATAATTTGTAATTAATTAATTAAAATGTAAATAATTAATTTAAATAATATATATTAAAACTAATTAAATTATAAAAATAAAAAATAATTCATTTTAATTAAAATATATATAATTAATTAAAATAAAATAAAGTTATTAAAATATAAATGCATTAATTAAATAAAATTATAGTAATAATTTAATTAAAACATAAATAATTATTTAAAAATAATTAAAACATAAATAATTAAAATATAAATAAATATTAAAATAAATCAAAATATAAATATAAATAATAGTGGAGGTAATTTTGGTATTTTCAGGTTCTATACCGTATTCTGGGAGAGTTAGGAATATACAATCCGACCATTTCATTTTCAAGCGGAAAACGTATTATCACTTCTCTAGGAATACGGATTCCGTAAATTTTCAAATTCACAAAACAAACAACTTTATACGGAATCTGTATTTCTTATTCCAACTCTATTCCACAAACCAAACAAGTCATGAATGTTTGGATTTAGGGTTAGAGAAGGAGAAATGAAAAACGAAGAAGAATGCTCTGAAACAAAGATGATAACTTGATTGAGAATTGTTCAACAGTGCAACAGATATAAAGCAAAGTAGGCGAGAATCAGACAAAACAGTACTGATACGAGAATTGCAACTAAGTCCCTAATACTAAACTAATTGATGCTTGGGCCTCAAGCAACAATATTTACATATTGATCCTAAACATAAGTGTTAGACATACTTATATCCTAACATTCCCTATGCTTGATCTTGACCTTGGCACTTGATCTTCCCTGAAACCTGACAATCTGTAGTGAAATTCATTCTCTGGAACGAAGTACTTGCCTGTTCCTAATTGGCACATCTGAGCAGAATACGTAGTATGGCTGAGTTCTCCTAGCTGAGATGCACTTTGCAATTTTTGAGCATCTGTACTGTCTTTAGTATGGGTAATCAGAGATCTGATCATAGGTCGATTAATGCCTGTAATCTAAGATCATGAACAAGTCTGAAAAAACACGAAAAGCAGTACCAAGTATTCACAATCATATGCATGATTCTCTCTATTCCAGATCAGTAAACTGTTGCCAAAGTGCATCAGACAGACTACTATAATCATTTTAACTACTGCTTTATTCATTCATTTGGAATGTATTGAAAAATTGAGAGATTCAGAACATGACAGAGGAGTTTGAGCTCCTATCTTACCAGTATGACTGCAAGGTTTGAGCCTTGATCTTTTCATCCTCAAGAGTGAAAACCTCAGTATGAATTTGTCATTTTATTTTGGTTTTCACTCTGTTTTTGGACTCAAGCCATACCCTATGCCATGGTTAATGCAGCAGTTTTTTTTGTTTTTTTTCAGAGATATATTCAGGGATACACAAAGGCAAGGCTTATGATCAGAGAAGAGAGAAATGCACACATGACAGGCTATACTCAGGCATATGCTAGACATGGAAATCAGACGAGAACATACCATGATTACAAGCACTAATTTAACAAGATAGAGTTGATCAGTCATGCATAAGGACATACAGAGGTTCAAAAATTACAGTGGTGCAGTCAACAGGAAAACTCAGATAACAAACATATGACTGTCCTGAAGCGCATAGGACAAGGCAAGTTACTAAGTAAACAGAGAAAGAATAAACGTACAGATTGTGTGGGAAGTTCATTGAGCAGTGGAACCAAGCTGAAGGAAAGGGGAGACGCTACGATCCTCCAGTTCCTCCAGTGAGAAGACTCCAAGTTTTTTCCTGCAGGGAATGAAATTTTTTTCTGTCAGAGGCTTGGTCAGAATATCAGCTGTCTGTTCTGAAGCTGGAATAAAGTTGACTAAGACATCCCCATTTTGAACTTTCTCTCTGATGAAGAAGAGATCAATCTCTACATGTTTCATCTTGGAATGATGGATGGGGTTCTCAAACAGAGCTACAACACTTGTGTTGTCTGTCCAGATGACAGGTGCAGTGGGTGTGTGAAGTCCAATTTCCTTGAGAAGAGATTGGACCCACATAATCTCACACATGGCATTGGCAATGGCCCTAAATTCAGCCTCTGCACTCGACCTAGACACTACTGTCTGATTTTTAGAGCTCCATACTATGGGATTACCATTCAGGAGAAGGTAATGCCCTGAGATGGAGCGGCGATCAGTTTGATCACCACCCCAGTCAGCATCAGAGAAGGAGGTAACAGTGATGTCTGTGACAGGTGAGGGTGTTGGTCTGAACAACAGACCATGATTGAGAGTGCCTTTGAGGTATCTCAGAACGTGAATAACAGCCTTCCAGTTGCTGTTATTTGGTGCCTGCATAAACTGACTCAGTTTGTTCACTGAAAAATGAATGTCTGGTCGAGTGACACAGACATGTTGCAGAGCACCTATTGTGCTCCTATATAGTGTTTCATCATGAAAGAGATCAGAACAGGAAGACATACCTGACTTTGACAAACAAGTACCTGTCATTGGAGTGGGAAATGCAGATTCATCTTTCAGACCTACCTTATCCAGAAGTTCCTGAATGTACTTTTTCTGATTTAACAGAATAAAGTCATCACCTGAAACTACTTCCATGCCAAGGAAGTAGTTCAGGTTACCCAGATCTTTCAGCTGAAACTGAGCATTGATAGAGTCAACAATATTAGAAACAAGATTAACAGAAGTGCCAGTTATAACAATGTCATCCACATAGACAAGGAGTAATACGAAAGAATCAGAGGCAGATTTGATAAACAGACAACTATCTGAGGTTGAAACATGAAAACCAAGAGAGTTCAGGAGAAAAAACTTCAGTTTTTCAAACCAGGCTCTGGGAGCCTACTTAAGGCCATATAAAGCTTTTTGAAGTTTGCAAACCAGGTTAGGAGTATTAGAGTGAACCTCAAAACCAGGCGGCTGTGTCATGTAGACCTCCTCTTGGAGGTCACCATGAAGAAAAGCATTGTTAATATCCACCTGTCTGATACACCATTTATGAGTGAGGGCTAAGGAGAGAACAATACGAACAGTGGCAGATTTAATGACAGGACTGAAGGTTTCCTGAAAATCAAAGCCTGGTTTTTGGGAAAAACCTTTGGCAACAAGACGGGCCTTGTATCTGACAACAACCCCATCTGCATTTCTCTTGATTTTAAAGATCCATTTACAACCTATAGGTATGCGGCCTGTAGGTAGGGAAACAAGAGTCCAGGTGTTGTTGGTTGTAAGAGCTGTAAGTTCTTCCTGCACAGCCTTAAACCAATGAGGTGACTGAAGAGCCTCGTGAATGCTACGAGGCTCAGAGTTAGTCAGGTCTGTGGACAAGGCAAGGGAAGTAGACATCTCATGAAGGGAAGTTTTAGACCTGGTTTGCATAGGATGCACATTGGTGGAAGATTTGGGGTGAGAGGGTCGAGAGGATGAGGGTGGATGGGCTTGTGGGGAGGTGGGGAAGGACTGGTCAGAGTGAGATGGTGGTGGTGGTGCAGAGGAAACTGGGTCAGAAATGGGAACAAGGGTAGAACCATAAGGAACATATCTACAGACCTCAGTAGGGGAGCTAAGGTCAGGAGCAGGAACAGGTACAGAGGGAGGCTGAGTAGAAGTGGTGTTTTGGGAGGGTGTGTTGGAGGGTAAGCTGGACTCTCCCGACATGTGGGCATGCACAGGAGGTCCTGAGGAATGAGTGACAGTAGAGGGAACAGAGGTGGGTTGTTGGAAGAATGGGTCACATGGTATGAAAAATGGTTTGGAAGGAGTGGAGGCTTTTGGTGTGTTTGAAGCATAGAAAGGTCCTGTGGTGTCACTGAAAGACAACATTTCGTGACACATAAACTCTTCCTGATGAGGAGAGACACTTATAGCCATGGTGGTCAGAATAGAACCCAATGAATACACAAGGTTCTGATCTGAAGGACAACTTGTGATGGGGAAAGTATAAACAACCAAAGACTCTCAGAAAGGAGTAGTCAGGCTTGGTATTGAAAATAAGCTCATGAGGAGAACAGTTCTCCAGAGTTCTCCAGAGTCTTGGAAAACTGCAGTGGAGAAGGCATCCGTCCAGTAGTGAAGAGGGACGGATGACTGTGCAAGCAGTGTAAGACCCAATTCAACAATATGGCGGTGCTTACGCTCCACCATGCCATTTTGTTGGATATGGGCAGGTGGTCCTATGAACTATGCCATAATGAGCTAAGTATGCAGTAAGAAAGTGGAACTCACCTCCTCCATCAGATTGCACAGCCTTGAGCTTCGTGCCAAGCTGCTTTTCTGCTAAGAGATGAAACTCACAGAAGGCTTTAGTAGCATCAGACTTACGGTTCAGAAAGTAAATCCAAGTAAATCTAGAAAATGCATCAACAATACTAAGATAGTAATTGCTATTACTAGAGGAGAAGGGGGCAGGACCCCAGAGTTCTACCTGAACCATTTCGAGTGGATGAGAGTAGACAATTTCTGAAGGTTGATAAGGGAGGGTCTTACTCTTTCCCACTGCACAGGCAGCACACTCAGAGGATATGTGTTTAGTGGGCAAATTTTGTAATCTCAAGAAGTTAACAAGAATATTCCTAGATGGGTGGCCTAACCTCATGTGCCATAGGTGAGAAGGATCAGTTGTTTTCAAAGAGCTGAGAAAGCAGCTTATTTCAAAATCAGGTTATGCATTAGAGGATGCATTATTAAAACAAGTGACAGCAGAAGAATCATCAGAAACATCAGCATTATAAGCAGGAAGAGAAACAGAGGTACCATGATAAACATCAAATGCAGCAGAATTGTCATTACTAATAACCGGAAATGCAGAGTTTTGTGCAAATAAAACTGCATTATTACAAAAGGACTGAAATTCAGTAGAGATATTTAAACACTGATCTGGACTAACAGTAGAAGACTCAACTAAATTATTAGACTTAGACCTAAAACTAGAGAAGTCTAGACGATAAAGACCCCCAGACTCATAACCCTTGAGCAGCACCTTGTTGGAGAGTGAATCCTTGATCAGGCAATGCGATGAGTGAAATTCAAAATAAACCTGATTATCCTTTGAAAACTGAGATACAGAAAGCAGGTTTTTAGTGACAGCAGGAGTGTAAAGTAAGTTATTTAAAAGCAATGGTTTTCCAGTTGAAGGTAAAGTAGTAGAGCCAATAGCAGAAATATCAAGAGTAGAGCCATTTCCAACTAAGACCTTACCTGGGCCAGAATAAGGAGATGTCATGTTCTGGAAAGGCTGAGCATTCGTCAGGTGGTTCGTGGCTCCTGAATCTGGGAACCAGCTGCCATCAGAGGTGGCTGAGTTATGGCTGCTGGTTAACAGGTGATTGGCTTGAGTGGGTTGAGGTGATGCTGATTGAGCAGGGATAGGGTTCAGTTGAGGCTGAGGATTTGGAAATACTTGATATGGCTGAGGTGGGTAACATGGGGGGGGGGGGCATCATGTAGGGGTATATAGGTGGTAAGGATGACGGATAGGGTGAGTACTGCATAACAGAGTGTGTTTGGGTGTTAGGAGGATGGATGGTTGTGGTCTGAGGTGGTTGAGGTTGATTCTGAACTTTGTGCAGCTGAGGTGGTGGGTAGGGTTGGTTCAGTTGTTGTTGTTGGTAAGGGTCAGGCTCAGTGTCATAAGCAGCCAGGTTTGCTGAAGGTGCAGGAGAATTGGACTGAGGATCAGTCACACCAGTAAATTGCACATTGAACCTGTGGAAACATCTGTGCACCAAGTGTCCAAATTTTCCACACAGCTGGCATTGGAGTCTGCTATTTCCAAAGCCCCTACCACGCCCCCTACCCCTCCCAGATTGTTGATTACCAAATGGTGGAAGACCATAGGAGAATGACTGAGCATTTTGGTTTGTGGGTTGGGGTGTGGGGAGGAGACCAGACATGGGTGTCTGGGCAGGATTTCCAGGCATACTACCAGAGTTGTTTTCAGCATACGACACAAGGGGCTTACTGGGGTTGGGAACCTTAGCAGAAGCTATGTTGACACTAGCACTAGCATCAAATAAGAGGTCAGACTGCCTAGACTCAGCATCTAATAACACAGAACTCACAGAAGCGATAGTGTAAGGATTTTGGCTAGCATGGATGACAGCAATGACATTATCATATTGACCATTTACCCCATTCAAAATAATCGAGATTTGTTGCATCTCTTCTATAGGGTGACCACAGCTAGCTAAACTATCACATGTGGTTTGTATTTCAGTGAGGTAGTCTCTCATAGGCTGATGCACATGCTTCCTAACCTTAAGTCTATCATATAAATGCATGATTCTGGTGGTGGATGATGATGAAAAATCTCTATGAAGCTTTTGCCAAATGGCAGCAGCTGACATACACCCTATAAGACCCCTACTGACCTGAGAGGAAACAGAGGCAATAAGCCAAGACGCGAGGGAGCTGTCCTGCTGGAGGAACTTCGTGTAGGCAGGATTTGGAACAGCAACCCCAGTTTCATCTTCCAGAAACTGAGGTACGTTAGCTCCATGGAGATGGCTTTCCAGGTTATACCCTCTTACAGAGAGTAGAACATGTTGCTTCCATTGCTGGAAATTCTCCTCACCAAGTAGCTGAGCTACTTTCTTGTTGGCGAAGGCAGGGCTAGATTCTTCCATGAATCAAGAAGGGAGGTTGGAAGAAGAAGATTTCAGGCTCGATCGAGCTCTGATACCATGTTTGGATTTAGGGTTAGAGAAGGAGAAATGAAAAATGAAGAAGAATGCTCTGAAATAAAGATGATAACTTGATTGAGAATTGTTCAACAGTGCAACAGATATAAAGCAAAGTAGGCGAGAATCAGACAAAACAATACTGATACGAGAATTGCAACTAAGTCCCTAATACTAAACTAATTGATGCTTGAGCCTCAAGCAACAATATTTACATATTGATCCTAAACATAAGTGTTAGACATACTTATATCCTAACAATGAACCTACCGCAAGTTTGTGAGCGGGTGTTGTAAATTTGCAACGCCTGCTTCCTCATTCGGAAATTTTGTATTTCTCTTCAATTTTATGAGTTGTTGCTCCACCCATCCACCCCTTGCCAAGCCAGACATAATCCCATTACTCTCGTCAAACTCCTCTTTGTTGCAAAGCCGCCCTCATTGAAAATTCTTCACTTGACTTAATTTATCTTAAATTATTACTAATTAAAGAGACTATGTTACAATTATTTTATTTTGTATGTATTTGGTGATTACTTTTAAATAACGTGTGACTAATCTATCTTTAATTATTAGTTATTAACCGGATTATGTTAAACTAGGCACCTGACTCGCGCTTTGCACAGTAAGTAGTAAATTTAATTTATTCTTCGTAATACATATTATAAAATTTATTTACTTTAATATTTAAATAAGCATAGACTACAAAAAAAAAAACAATTTTGTTTTATTGTTTTAGAGTTTAAATTATTTATAGTAAGCCAAAATTATAAATATGCATGTAAAATAAATATAAATAATTAAGATTTTGTAACTTATCGTTAGAATGAATGAGAACATTTAAAGGATTCTAAAGTGACTTACATGACATGTCACTTAGAAATGAAAATTGTAGGTTTGACATTGACCTATTAAAATAAATTAATTTAACATTAGGAGAACTTATTTGTCACAATTGTAATTCTAGCGAAATGAATATATTATTATTATTAAGGTAGAAGTGGTTTTTGTAACAGTCGCATGTAAAATGACACAAATACTCTTTAATAATCTAATTAGTTTATATTTATCGTGACTATTTTGGTCATTTAACTATTTTCTCAAAAGGTTATAAAAAAATATTTGCACCGAACGTATATGATCTTATAACTTAAAGACACACGTATTAACCAACTACACACGTATGCAATATTACAAACTCAACTTATACTTTTATATATAATTATCCCTATCTTTTTTGTCATTGAAATATCTTCTCAAAAACTTATATAAAAAACTATGATCGAAGACTTTATATATTAACAACCTTCATATATAACATATATATTAAACATATATGATCGAACATATATGACCTTATACATTAAATACCTATATATTAACAACCTTCACACATATGTAACATTACACATTTTACAGGACGATAATTATATATTTCTCTATCACCATCCAATCATCCTTTCCCATGCACTATTTTTTTATATCTCACTAACAAATAAAATTATATTTTCACTTTATCGAACGTTAAGATAACAATTAATCTAAAAACTTAGATCATTTATAAAAGTTATACTTTCATCTACAATTGAGAGAATTTAGATTGAATTAATAATGTCAAATATGAATCACCTATTATATGAAGCAATAGATAATTAAGATGAACAATATAATCAAGTTTTAAATTTAAATTAGATCAGAAAAATAAATCTCATTCATTATTTATCCAATTTTTTAATTAATTATTATATATGTTATTTTATATAACTTTACAATTTTACATAATAATGATAATTGTATATTATGTTCTCAAATCGTCATATTTTGAATTATGAGCACTGTCATTATAAAAATATATTTCATCTATAAAGTTAAATAATTCAAACAGAATTACAATCAATCAAAATTAATGTATATTTATATATTTAATAATCAAATTTGAAAACTTAAGACCAAATTGAAAGGATATATTTTATTAATGTATACATTTTTACAATGATAATTATGTATTATAAAGTCTTTTCAAATAATGAGATTATTAAAATGTTAAAAACAATTATAGATTTTTTTTTAGTATTATTAATATTAATGCATAGATGATTCCAACACTTTGACAAAGTTATTTTAATAAAGTAGTAAAATATTTTTCTTCCTTAATTTATAAATTTTATCATAAGTTGTTAATATGTTATTGCTCCAAACTAATATCATCCAAAATTTAGGTATTATATTTCGAGAAAAAAGTAACAAAAATAATTTACTACAAAATTAAAATAACTCCGGTGATGTGTTAAAATAATGTTTTACGGATTACTGAAATATAAAAATCAATATTATTTTTTAGGGTTTATTATTTATTATCTTTACAAAATATTTTTAGGATTGATCAAATTTAAATTCTATGAGTATTTCATTACTTAACCCTACATTCCAAATATATTTAAAATTAAAATATGAATATACTTAACTAACCCTACTTTATGAACTCTGAAAATATTAAAGTAAATAATAACTCTGAAAATATCTAAATAAAAAATAAGGAAACAATTAACCAATTATCTAATTTTATATTTTGGTGCAAATTTTACTGGTGATCTATTGATACTGTCACAGTAGATTTTTGATAGTCGTCGTTTCATAGACATGGTAGTGAGTTTGTTAAGATATCTTAAGAGTCTATTGAATGTCTTCACTGACATGTTCGGACTTATGAGACAGTTGGTTAAGACGTACGTCTTAAATCATAGATAGTAGTGTCAATAGACAAGGTGCAATGTCAATTTTGTACAAATATCGACATATTGTTTTTTTAATCATATTCTTAGAAACAAATATGATAAATATTTATCGTACGTGAGGTGTTGAGATATCTTAAGAGCATATTGAATGCATTCATTGAAAAATTCTTACTTATGAGCGTACGCCTTATATTGAATGCATTCATATACAATCTAAAATAAAATTAAAATGGAAGTTCTAGAATGCACTTAAGTGTATTTTCCTAATGGTTATACTAGATTCCGGCACGCGCCACGCGTGTGCATGTTGTCGTCGTTTGTCTTGTGTGTGGTGTTAGGATGACATCATCATCCTGATTCCTAGAATAGCACAAGAATTAAACACCTTATGAAACATATTAGTGAAATTGTAAGACTAAACTTAAATTACCTAATATAATGAAATAAAATTAATTTTGTTTTAAATATTGTTAAGAAATTGCTCGGGCATCCGGGAGCCTTTTTAGTTAAGAAATTAATTTTATTTCATTATATTAGGTAATTTAAGTTCAGACCTACAATTTCACTAATATTTGTCATAAAGTGTTTAATTCTTGTACTATCCTAGGAATCTAGTCGATGATATCCTCCTAACACCACACGCAAGACAAACAATGACAACATGCACGCGTGTAGCGCGTGTCAGAGTCTAGTATATATATATATACAGAGTGAGAGAAAGAGAGATAGATATATAGATATAGATTACAATTGAGTTAGTTTAAACAACTATTATTAATCTAAGCAACGCCATTGTGATAATTACTATGGTTAAATACCAAGAAGCTACCTGAACTTTGAACGTTTTGCAATGAACTACCCGAACTTTGAAAATTCAAAACGAGCTACCTCAACTTTGAAAAAAGTGCAAATAGCTACTTCCGTCCAATTTCCGACGAATTTCTGTCAACAGTTGACGGAAAATTGGACGGAGGTAGCTATTTGCACCTTTTTCAAAGTTGAGGTAGCCCGTTTTGAATTTTAAAAGTTCGGGTAGCTCGTTGCAAAACGTCCAAAGTTCAGGTAGCTCCTTTGTATTTAACCATAATTATTCTAATCTCAATTTAATATGCATTAATATTATATCACATTATTATTTGTTGTTTCATAAAATAAGCATGACATGAAATACGTTTAATGGAAAAAGAAATAAAAGTAGATAATCAATATATGAAACAAAAATTAATAATTATAAAGTTAATTGTTCAATAAAAATTAGGTATTTAGATTTAAAAAAATAATCACCTAAGTATTGGATGACAATTAATTTAATAGACAAATATCAAAATAAAATTATGTATAATGAGACTGCTTATATATTAATGTTAAAACTACACATGTATAAAAGCAATAATAACACTAAATAATAATTATTATAATATAGTGATGAATTAATAATGTTGTGATTATACATATTATTGATCAATTATTAGCATTTTTAATATATATTTTTGTGCTGCTAAATGTTGAAATTTTTAGATTACTTAAAAAGTATATATTTTGAGAAATATTTTGATAATGAACAAAAATAATAAAATAAATAATATACTTGAAATTTTATCATATTGTGATAATTTTAAAAATAATTTTAAAATCTTTATAAAATATATATTATATTACAAATATACGTTTAATTTATAATATTATATTGCTTTTAATAATATATGAGATGATTTTACATAAAAAATGTTATATGATTTTTTCTTCAATTTGATTGGTCTAACACTATCATATGTTACAACTTACAAATACTTGTGTGACATCACATTTTTGCTTAAGTGAACAAGTTTAAATTGCTCGAAAGTTCCTCATTCAATCTTAAAAACTATTTTGTTTTATCTTAATTTATCACTTATTAGTTATTTCTCTTTAAAAAAAATTGTTAACATGTTTTTTTTACAAGCTTAGTTTTCTATTTTTTTTTTCATTTTATATTTGTTTAAAAAACTGTTTTACGATATAAACTTTAATGATAAAACTCGAAATTTAACAAATATATGAATGACAATATGATATTTTACCCTAATTTGTATACATCAAACATGAAAAATGTTATGTTATTACAATATTGGAACTCGATTCAACAGTCAACATACTGCAGTGTGAACTCCAAGACCCGCTCCTCAAACCGGCGAGGGGGCCAGTTCCCGGTTTGTCCGGTCCAACCCAATCAGACCCGGTTCGACATGCGGTTCACTGTTCGCACTTCTTTGGTCGGTAGTTTGTTCCCACTTGCTCCAATAGAGCAGAAACTGTTCTTTGCTACTAACACAGATGTTGTATGTACATTTTTGAAGGAATACGGAGCAGAGACATATCCCCCTTGGGTCCATGGTCCTGGCTATGTTGTGCCCCAGGATATTGTAGAGACATTGTACAGAAGGTATAAAGAAGGCAAATTGAAGGTATATACCCCCAATGTTTCTTTTGCCTAAAAATGACTGAAATCTAAGTAGCATTGAAAATCGACTATCAAATGTGACAGATGTTTAAGCTTGAAGATGTAGCAATGGGGATTTGGATAGAAGACATGAAGAAGACTGAAGTGAAAGTTAAATATGAGAACGAACTGCGAGTCTATAACGAGGGCTGCAAAGACGGATCTGTAATTGCACACTACTAAGGCCCTAGAGAAATGCTTTGTCTTTGGCAGAAGCTTAACGCCAAATGAGCCATGTGTTGTAGAGATTGATGATTAACATATCACTGATAGAGGATAAAGACTGCCCTGACGGACCCTCAATCGAAGCTGAGCTCCTGGAAGGCTGCAATTTCACCAGCACGTCGGTGGGCTACATATGCAAGCTCGTCGGGCTACATATGCTCCTCGTCCTTTCACAAAACCGTCTCTCTGGTTCCATTCCTTACGAAATCACCACCTTGAGCCGTCTCAAGAGATTCTCAGTCGCCGACAACGATCTCTCATGCACGATTCCGGCGTTCTTCAATCGGTTCGACAAGGTAGATTTTGAAGATAACGGAGACCTATGTGGTTGTCCGCTGGGAAAGTGCGGAAGTCTGAGCAAGAAGAGCCTCGCAATCATCGTGGCTGCCGGAGTATTCAGAGCGTCTGCATCTTTACTTGTCGGATTCAGACTATGGTGGTGGTTCCATGCCAGGACTGCGAAAAAGAAGATAGGAGCCTACGGGTTTTGAAGATACGATGGTTTTTCGGAGAAGCTCAGAGCTCACAGGCTCGCCCAGGTTTCCTACGGGGCTTCTCTTATTCTCTGTACTAAAATGGCTTCTTGAAGAAGTTGGAACGACCGAACCGAAGAAATCTAAACCGATCGGTCGGTTTAAACTTTAAACCAATCAATTTAAAATCAATCGGTTTGTGCAGAACAAAATCAATCGGTTTAAACCGAAAAAAACGATTGGTCTGTAAAAAAACATATCACAAAAAATGAACTGAAAACTGACCAGTTCAACCCGGTTCAAACACTGTGCATTTGCATATTCATATTTTATCTGAACTTTGTCCGGTTCTCAGTCGAACCCGGTCGGACCGCCGGTCCGGTCCAGTTCTGATAACACTGCCACAAAATAAGGGGTCTTCTTTTAATATATATATATATAACCATTTTATATATTAAATCTTGAAAAATATTTATCAACACTTATTGGATGGGTTATCTGAAACAACTAATCTGTTAGATGATATATTTGATAGATATTTTCAAATTCTTCCATAAAACTAATTTTAAGTTTTGTTTTTCGTGTAATTTCTACTAAGAAAAGTAAATTAAAATTTTAGTAAAATATACAAACAATAAATCATCAAAAACTGAGATTCATAATTATTTATAAAAATGATATTTGAATATGTAAATATTACAATTTGTTTTTTGAAAATGTTAATATTATATATTCAGATAACCATCTAAATAAACGTGTTAGTCATTTCAATAAATACGGATGGTGTTGGTGGTGGTAATATCGTATTTAAACAAATTAAAATAAAAACTATGAAGTCCTTCCTTCCGTCCTTCGGCTGGAGTAATAATTCTCTCAGTCTGTATCGCTCTGCAACTTTGCCTCTCTCTCTCTCTCTCTCTCTCTCTCTCTCTCTCTCTCTCTCTCCGTCCCTGCCCCTGAAGCTGAAATAGAGGAAACAGAACAGAAACACCTAAGAAGAGAGGGTGTAATGCATTCCCAACTCTCTTCTTCGCTTCCTCTTGATACGAACTAGTCTAAACCTTTCTGCTGCTCTCTTATTCTGGGTCCTCTTCTTCTTCGTCTCTGCTTCTGTAGTAGCGCTGATTGTCAGATCCATTCAAAACCCATTTCAACTATCCCAGTAAAATTGGCCAAAAAAAACTATCCCAGTAACCCAGTGGAGTTAATAGAATGAGCAAAGAGGAGTTCTTGAAGATCCAGGTAACTTCTTCTTAATGTCACTCCAGTCCTTCTGGGTCGGTAAGCCAGAACCTTGGATCCTAGACGAGGGAGTTTTGCGTCTGTTTTTTTGTTTGTCTTGTTAGGATCATCGGCATTATTTTCTAGAATAGGTAGAAGGTGCTCTCTGTTAATTAATTAGCTAGCTAAATCTTCAATTTGGGTTATGGTGATTTTGGGGGGTTATCAATGTTTTCTTTGACATACTCTGTCTTTCTGGTGTTCATTTATATTTACTGTGCATGCAGACTTGCACACTGAAAGTGAATATACACTGTGATGGATGCAAGCACAAAGTGAAAAAAATCTTGCAGAAAATTGATGGTATGTATCTATCTCTTTCTTTCCCTTCCGTAGAGAAGACGAAGAAGGAGGTTTCTTCTAGATCTCAAATACCTGTTGGGCACTTCAGATTTCTAGATGGGTGATGGATTTTTGTTATTTGTTTTATTTTCCTTGTTTTGTTACACTAATGTTTTTTATAATTGCAGGGGTGTTCACTTCAAAGATAGATTCAGAACTTGGGAAGGTGACGGTTTCTGGGACTGTAGACCCATCAGTCATCATCAAGAAACTCACTAAAGCCGGAAAGCATGCAGAGATATGGGGTGCCCCTAAACCCAACACCAACAATCTCAACAATCAGTCCAAGAATCTCCAAATTGACAGCAATGGCAAAGCTGGTAATAACAACAACAAAGCGCAAAAGAGTGGTGGTGGTGGAAACAATCACCACCACAACCAGCCGAAAGGTGGTGGCGGTGGAGGAGGAGGAGGACCACCTGGTTTGAATCCACAACAGCTTCAGCAAATGAAGGGTTTCCAAGATCTGAAGCTCCCACCTCAGTTCAAAGACCTGAAGCTGCCTCAGAATCCCAACCCAAACAACCAAAAGAGTGCCAAGTTCATCCCCCCTGAAGATGATAATGACTTCAGTGATGATGATCTTGGTGATTATGACGACGACGATGATGAATTTGAGGATGAGTTTGATGATGAGGATGACATGGATGGTGCCATGATGGCGGGGAAGCAGCCAAAGCCTCCCGGCATCAAGAAGCCCCCCATGATGATGGGTGATCCTCAGGCTGGTGGCATGCCGAACATGATGATGCTGAACGGTATGATGGGTGGGAACAAACCTCCGCAGCATATCTTGAATGCCATGGAGGCGTCTGCTAAGGCCGGGCATGCCAACAATATTAATGGAAAGAAAGGAGGTGGCGGTGATGGTGGAATGTCTGTGCCTGTCCAGGTTATAAATGGTGGCAAGAAGAGTGGTGGTGGAAATCAAGGGGGTGGAAGCAAAAACAACATGGGCGGCAGTAAAAATGGTGTCGTCATGCCCTCAGGTCCCCAACCTGGCAACCACGGTGGTGGTGGTGGTGGCCAAATGAACAAGAACAGTAGTGGAGGGCTTGGAGGCATCCCTCATGGTGGAAGTAAAGGCAGTGTTCTTCCTCCTATGGGTGTTGGTGGCATGCCGAACATGTCTGTTGTGCCTCACAGCATGATGGGTGGTGGCATGGGAGCTCCAACGGGACAAATGGGTGTCGGCAGCATGGGTGGTTTTCCTGGAGGCCAAATGGGCGGTTTTCCTTCTGTTCAGGGCCTTCCAGCCACGTCCATGGGTGGTGGCATCACCGGGTCGTCTGGGCCTGAAGTCATGGTGGGCGACCTGTACCAGCATCATCATCAGTACCTGCCGTCAGTGATGGATCATCAACGATCCATTGGCCATGATCGATTTCAACCATTGATGTATGCCCGCCCCCCTCCAGCAGTGAACTACATGCCTGCCCCTCCACCAGCTTACCCCGCCCCGCCCCCATACCCTTACCCATACCACCAGTACCCTCCTCCCCATGGGGACCCGTACTCGAGCTCCCTCAGTGATGAGAACACATCAAGTTGCAATGTGATGTGACTAGTTCCTGAAAATGAAAGTGATAACTCAGGTTTGTGATGGTTGTCGTTGCTCCTTCCCTCAAGTAGTCCCCAGTGAAGAGAAGAAGTCTGGTCTCTACATTGATTATACATGGAAAATGGGCTTTGATTTCATTTTTCAAATTTGAGTCCTCTGTTTTCCCTCCTCCTCCTCCTCTATATAGATAGATAGAAGAGGGAAGGAGGAGACAATTCCAAGGTGGTGGGTGGGTTTTTGGGGTGTTTATATATATATATTTATGCAGAATTGCAGATGGTAATAAAGATGAAACAAGTTGGAGACAAAGTCTCCTCGGTGGAGGAGTGCTGTTAGAAGAAGGTTTGGACTCATCAAGTATTTTTCAAGAAGAGGAGGACTTGTTGTGCAATTATTACTTTATATATTATTGCTGCTTCTACCATGGATGTTTGTGGCGCCCACCAAAGTTCAATTATCTGTGTAGAGGAAAATGTCTGTTGTGTATCATGTTTTATTGATGTCCTTATATAACATTTTATGTCCGAGTTGTAAAGGAAGGTGATTTGGGTACGCCACGCCAAGCAAGGCCTAATGACTGAATGAGTGTGGGTAGTGCTTCTCCTCCCACTGAAGTTCCCATTAGAGAATGGACCGTTAGGGGAGAGTTGTGTTTCAAATAATTATAAAACTAGGTGTCTTGCCGGTAAGTAATAAATTTAATTTATTACTATTTTTTTATATTTTAATTTATTCTTAATGGTAATTGTTATAATATTTTTAAATTATTTATTAATTTAATATAGATTCAAAAAATTAAGAAATGATTACTATTATAAAACTTAAATTGTCCAACATAAATAATTATGAATTGTTACGAAAATTTAAAAAAATTACTATACACCATAATTATGACTGAAATAATAATATCAAAATGCTTAAAATTGAAAAGTAAATTAATAAATGGATTAATTACAAAAAAAAAACGAACTTTGATGAAAATACAAAAAATAAACTGATTTTGTTTTTACAATCAACAAACCAAACTTAATAAATTTAGCAATAAAAAAATTTACCTAAAATTGTCATTAGGTTTGGATGAATTTTTCTAATTTGGACGGAGTGATTTGTATAATTCTAAGTGCAACAAAAGCATTATAGATGGAATTAGACGAGTGCAACTGCAGTAAGTGAGTGTGAATTTTTTTTAATTATAAAGTTTGATATATATATATATATATATATTAATAGGGTTAGTGAATAATAATATGGGTTCTTGAGAAAAATGATGTAAGTACTTTGATAACAATCATTACTTTTTTGAGACTCATTAAAAAAATTTGAAATTATATTGATAAAAATATATTTTTTTAAAATGTATCTTTAAAAGTTTTCTTATAAAAATATAGTAAGATATTGAAAGAAAAAAAGACCATAATTGTGTAGATGAGATAAAATGTGAAACGTATCATGAGAAGCGATAAGGAGCTTCAGAGGAATTCTAGAGCTTCTGGAAGTACGTGTGTCAAGTACATGTCATCGTTTGTTACAAAAAAATTTAATCAATCAATGAAATTGTTTTTTTTTTACAACTAAATAGCTAAAAAACTTATGTGTCCTAATTATAGAAGAGTTAGCCAAATTAATATATACGAATGGGAGAATGGATTGTTCAGCCAACTGTCCTTTGATCGGAATGGGTTTTATAATTCGGTTATATTAAATATAATTTTTTTTGGCCAATAAATCATACTCCTTAATCATAATAAGAGTTCATACAATCCGTTACACATAATGACATAAATGAGTCTGGGGGCATGGTTACCCAATTGCTTGGGCAATTCCCCCGTTTAGTTTTCGTTGCTACCCAATTGGCACATCGATTCGCAGTTCGTCTAACAAAATGCCAATGAACCTGAGGTATTATCTTGGCCGTCTCGATGATGTCCATTAGGATATTCCGTAGTTCCCAATCTCTCATCGCGTCCCTTCCTTGATAAGGTTGATAACATATTGTGCATCCGACTCGATAATTACCTCGGCCCATGCACAATTGACCGCCATTTCCGTTGCTTGTAGGATCGCCTTCGCCTCAAGTGTTTTTGCGCTCGTGCCATCATTCCTCGAGTTCCATCCCGCTATGATCGAACCCGTCCAATCCCGTGCCATAACACCCGTGCCATCCTTATGTGTGTTATGATCCCACGCCGCATCGCAATTGAGCTTGACCACCCCTTGGTTCGGTCGGCTCCAAGACTGTTCTTCCATGCCTCGCAGTCTACGCATCGTCTCGCCCACCCCAAACCTTGCTTTCCACGTCTCCTCGGCCAGAGCTAGGGCTGCGCCGACCGTGACCATCAGTCTCGGGTTCTCCTCCGCATGGACGGCCCAACATCGTTCCTTCCACACATCCCATGCTACGGTCTCCCCAAGTAGTTTCCGTTTCCGCCCCGCTTCTCCTCCACTCGCACCCATTTCTTGCATGAGCCGCACCTACACACTCCACTCGGTGCCCTCACACAAGTCTAGCCGAAGCCCCATAACACCGAACCAGACATGCCTTGTCCAATTACACCCCAAAACCGCATGGTTTACAGTTTCCAGCTCATCACAAAAATTACATGTCGAGTCTAGTTGAATCCCCCGTTTGACTAACTCAGCTTTCACAGGTAATGCATTATTTAAAGCTCTCCATAGGAAGTGTTTTACCTTCAGAATAGTGTCACCTTGCCACAACTCGTACCATCGGCTATCGCTCGCCCTCGGTTGGCCATCAATCTCCTGTGCCTCCGATTCTTGTGTCAGCTCCCTTAGCCTACGGTAGACTAACCTCAGTTTCGACATCTCGTCGGTAGCTGTCGGCCAAACCAGCTGGTCCCTTTGCGGGTTGCTGTTGATAAGGATCGCGTTTATGGCAAGTATGTCTTGATCGGTGAGCTGGTGCTGGATCATTGACAAGTCCCACTTCTTTCGGCTTTGGTCGATCAGGTCGCTCACCCGGACGTCGTCGCCACCCACTATTCCGGATCCGTTACCCACTCGGCCTCGAGGCCTCCCCGACACCCACTCGGCCTCGAGGCCTCCCCGACACCCACGCATCATGCAATGTGAGGATTCGCTCTTCCGTCCCCACCTGCCACCCCCCTCCTATTTTAATATGTCTCTACCCACGACTATGCTCGACCACGCTCCCGATGGTCGTGCTCCGACCGTGACCTCCATCAATTATCCCCTCGGATAATAGAGCCCCTTCAACACTCTCGCCCACATCGAGTCCCCGTCATTATTTAACCTCCACGCCGTCTTGGTCAACATCGCCTTGTTAAAGTCCGCCATCTCTCTAAATCCCATGTCGCCCATATCCTTAGGTAGGATAAGCTTACCCCATCTAACCCAGTGTATCTTCCGCATCTCGGTTTGTCCATTCCACCAAAACCTAGCCATCAAACTTGCTATCTCTGCACACCAGGTTTTAGCCAACTTAAACAGAGACATAACATAAGTAGGGATCGCGGTTATTACTGCCTTAATCAGGACCTCCTTTCCGGCGTTGTTTAGGAACATAGTCTTCCATCCGTGGATCTTCTTTACCACCCTATCCTTTAGATACTGCATAGACTCTCGTTTTGATCTGCTCCAGTTGGTTGGAAGTCCCAAATACTTCCCCGCATACGGTACCGCTCCGATACCTAAGACATCCACAACCTTTCTCTTTGTCTCCTCCCCCACCTCCCTGCCGAACTGTATACAGGATTTGTCTAGGTTGATCTTTTGCCCGGATGTCTTGTTATACCTATCAATCGTACCTTTCAGTGCCAAGGCATTTCCCTCCGAGGCTCGCATAAAGAAGATGTAATCGTCTGCGAAGAATAGGTGGTGTATCATTGGGCATGTGCGTTTCATCTGTATCCCTTGTATGCGGTTTTCTTCCACCTCCCTTACTATTTGGCGTGATAGAACATCCGCCACAAGAATGAACAAGTACGGGGAGATGGGATCTCCTTGCCTAAGACCCCTCGATGGCCTGAATCTCGTCGTCTTCTTCCCGTTCACTACCACGTTATACTGAACCTTGGCTATACATTCCTCGATCTACCTACACCACTGATCCGCGAAACCCAGCCCCTGTAGTGTTTGAATAACAAACTCCCACTCTACTCGGTCGTAAGCCTTACTCATGTCTAGCTTGACCGCACACTCTTCCCTCCCTCTCACCTTGTTTGTCCTCAGGTGATGGAACACTTCATGGGCAATAAGGATGTTGTCGTGGATGAACCTGCCTGAGACAAAAGCACTTTGAAAGGGGGTCACAAGCTTAGGCAATAAAAGTTTTAATCGGTTGGAAAGGATTTTGGAAATTATCTTGTAACTGAAATTGCATAGGCTTATTGGGCGAAAGTGTGATTTGTTAACCGAGTTCGGGATCTTAGGGATTAAGACTATATCAGTATAACAGTACTTTGGCAGTAATATACCTGATTCGAAGAAACTACTTACCGATTGGAACACGTCCTCCCCGAGTACATCCCAGAACCGATGATAGAACATACCTGGGAAACCGTCTGGCCCTGGAGCTTTGTTGCCACCCAGTTGGAAAACTGCTTTATTAACCTCCTCCCAACTGACCCTTCTTGTGAGGTTTGCATTATCCGGTCCTGTCACCAATTTCGGCATGCACCTCATTTGTTCAAGTATCCCCTCTGTACCTTCCGTGTGGAAGATTTCTTTAAAATAACTCTCGCACTCAACCATGATATCTTCCTCGTTCTCCACCCAGATCCCATCCTGCCTCTGCATTCTACACAACGTGTTTTTCCTCCTTCTCTCAATGGTGGTCTAGTGAAAATAGGCAGTATTGCGGTCTTCCGCCTTCATCCACTAGACTCAAGACCGTTGCATCCAGTATTCCTCCTCCTTCGCCCATGCCTCTTCTAGTGCTCCTTTGAGCATTCGCTCCCTATCTATCTTGTACTGCTCGTTTGGTTGCCATTGTATTCTGTTGAGCTCCTCATTCAGGGCCTCTATCTTTCTTTTGTGGTTCGGCACTACTGCCTTGCTCCATCGCGTCAACTCCCCTCAGCATTTCCCTAATCTTCCGTGTATCCCTTTCCGATTAATCAATCTCGGCCTCGCCTCCCAAACACCTTTCACAACATCCCTACAACCTGCATGTTCAAGCCACCCCTTCTCAAATCTAAACGGTCTCTTGCTCCTTGGTTGCTTTCTCTAAATTTGTATTATCAAGGGGCTATGATCAGATCCTATCTGCAATTTATAGATTAGCATCGATTGCGGGAAGGTCCTAATCCAGTCAGAATTCACTAGTGCTCTGTCTAGGCGTTCTAGAATTCGGTTGTCGCCCTCACCGGTGTTACACCACGTGAATTGACTCCCCTTGTAGCCCATATCCGCTAGCCTCGTATCCCACATCATCTCATTAAACGCGTCCATATTCCTAGCTTGTTTAGGGAAACCCCATTGTTTTTCGCCCTCCAAGGTGATTTCATTGAAGTCCCCTACGCACATCCATGGGCCTCTCCTACTTTGAGCTAACCCATTCAAAACGTCTCATAATCGCAATCTTTCTTCCCAAATCGTACTCCCATATAACCATGTTATCTTCATCGTGACACCGCTGTTGACCCTTGTTATAGTGGTGTCGATGAAACTCTCCGTGCTAGCATGAATCACTAACTTCACCTCGTTAGTCCACCAGATCGCCAAACCACCCGCAATACCATTCGGATTCACGTACGCCCCACCACACATCTTCATTTTTCTCCTTACCCTTTCAAAATACTCCTCCATGTATTTTGTTTCAATAAAAAATATAACATCCGGTTTGTTCCTCCTCGTGAGATCGGCGAGGTACAGAATTGTCAGGGCCGATCTCAACCCCCGACAATTCCAGACCAAGTAGTTCATTGGGATTGGGTAGCTGTCTCGGGACAGCTACCAGAACCCCTCTAAACTACCTTGCTTTTCAGTTTTATTATTTTCTTTCAGACCATATTTCCTGATTGCCTCCCTCTACTGTTCCGTCCCCGTCCTCCGTTTCCCCTCCTGCATTCCTCTTACCATCCTCTCTGTTTTTTTGCGCTCTGTACTCCTCCCTCCTCATTCTCTGATTCGGGTTCCTCTTCATGTTTTCGTTTCAGTGTGATTTTTTGGATGAGAAGGCTTAGCCCCGTAGGCATCAGGGGACCTTCACCACTAGTCGCGGGTGAGTCTGGTGGCTCAACAATGTAGTTCCATTGTTGGACATGCACTTCATGCAGCTCCAGTTCCATGATCATTGCTGTCTCGATCCCCGCCTCTTGTTCTCCTTCTGATATGTCTCTTCTCTGGATCAAGTCCAGTCTTGCATTCTGTCCCCCAGCATCCAGTCCCTGGCTATCCTCCCCCGTACCCTGTGGGAATCCTTGGTCTGTTCCCTGTGTGATCAGCAACAGACTCCTTTCCCTCGGCTGTATCCTCTGGTCCTTGGGAGTATTCGAGCCCTGATAGGTCTGCTTATCCATCGCATATGTGGCCCTTGACGGTTTCCAGTCATATTGTGCCCTGCTTCCCACCCCTTCCAACTCCTAATCAAACGCATAACTGTCCGCTTTCCTTTCCACTGCCATCTCCTTCCCTTTCCACGTCTGTCTGACCTGCAGGCTGTCCATCTGCACATCCTCCCCACGGTTCAACTCGTTCCACAGACCCACCTCTTTGTCATACACCACCAGTTCCGAGCCTCCTGCACGGTTGCCTGTTTGTTGTGCCCTCGCCTGGTCCCAGCCCTTCCCCTGGTCTCCTCCCCTCTGGCCCGCTTTCGCTGAGGGTGGTGTCTTGGACCTCTCACGGTCCTGTTTCTCTTTCATGAGATCTTTCCAACTCCTTCTTTTGGCTTCCCCTACCAGTGTACCCGGGCTCTTCCCCACGAAGTTTCATTGCTCCCTACCTCTTTTTGGTCAGTCTACTCGTATCCATGGCCCATACATGGGTCCGCCCTGTTCCTCCTCCGACTCCGTGATTTTCGTGGTGCACACCCTCTCCGTGTGTCCTATTTTGCCACACCCGAAGCAAAACTCTGGTAGTCTCTCTTATTTGACGGATGCCCTTCCTATGTTCCCGTTCCGTCGTTTATACCAGAAACCCGCTTGTAGGGGTTTGGTAATATCGATCTCCACCTTGATTCTAATGAAATCTCGGTCGAGACCCATAGGCCCCATCAGTTCATCAACCTCCACCACTCTCCCCAAGCTTGCTCCAATCACTTCTGAATTCTTCTTGCTAAACTTGTCCACTTCTAGTCCATGGATCTGGACCCAGAACTGGACCATATGAAACCGTACTTCGGCTATTTGCATTCCCTGTTGCCATTTCTTCAACGACAGTACATTCCCTTGCACCGCCCATGGGCACCAATCCAAGGCATCCCTTAGCTCCTCTGTCTTCTCAAATTCGAACAAGATAACCTATCCTGTCATCTCCTGGAACTTGACCCATGCATATCTGCCCCACCCTTGCTGCAGGACACTATGCACCACCATTGATTTCACGTGTTTGTCACAAATAACCAGGCCCCCCACAGATTTCCAGCAGGGATATCAACATTCTCCGGTATATCAACAAAATTTCCCAAAACAGTCCTATCATCGGGTAAGCTAGGCATATGTACTCGGCAATTATGATCCATCTAGGCAGTTCTACAAATTTAAGGCAATTCTACCAAGACACTACAGTACTGAGATAAGCTTACCTCTCTATGATGCCCGTTAATGGATGGATGTGCGACCGACTCGGTTGGTGGATGGTTTTGGGTTGTCTAAGTCGGGATTATGTGGTAGGGGTGAAGCGCTTGTCTCAGACAGGGTTCCCCGTCTCCGGCCACCACGACGCCATCCTTATCACCTTTCCGCGTCCAGCTCCTGGTCCCCGATTCCCCTTTACCTCTTTTACTGGCCCTCTCTCACTTCCCTCACCCGTAGCCCTCACTTCCCCCGCGCTCCCAATCACTCCCTCTCGCACTCACACACGGCTAATTGAGACCTACCAGTAAGAAGCTGTGACAAAGGGCGAAGATGATGCCCGACAAGTTCCTCACCCTAATCGCTTTCATATGGAAGCCCTATCGGAGGAAAACCTAGATGGGGTTAAGCGTAATCATCCATTTTTTAAATATAATATTATTAACTTGTGCATTATTATGTTTACATTTGTTTAATATATTGTTAGTATGCAGCAAATCGATTAGAACCTCTCACACATACTTGTCTCAGACCCATGATAGTGTCTTGTAAGCTTTCATTTTTTTTAGTTTCCCAAATGCCAGTTCCGTCCGAAGGGCGACACCTTAGCTAGCGATCAAAAATTTCAAATCCTATTGCTCGAATTCGAAACCCTTAATTAAGGGATAAAATGTTAAATCGTTATATCTTCTTGCATTGGTTATTAGTATATATATATATATATATATATATATATATGGGAAACGTATGAAATTGCACCCGGATGTTTTCAATTTTTTGTCGTTGGACCTATATGTTTTTTGCCGCAATTATTTACACCCGTATGTTACATTTTGTTGGTCATTGCACCCAATGTTAAAAAATCCTGTTAAGTGTCACGTGAAGGGCACGTGTTGTCGTTAAATTTGAACTGATGCCATGTTAAATGACCAATTTACCCCTAAGGCAAACCATCACCTTTGTTTCGGTTTCAACTACTCAATACTGTGAAGCCTTTGTCTTCACACCACCACCACCGCCGTCTCAAGCTCTGAGCGAACTTTACGTTCAAGCCGCCGCAGGCGCACCACCACGATCCAGTGGCATTTGACCCGATCGTGGCGGAGCTTGAGCGCCGACGCAAAGACAGGCAGTGGGAGAAGCAGTATATTGAGCACTCGCACCCGGAGCTCGTGCATTCAGATGAGGCGGCCCCCGGGGAAGAGTCCCAGCCTGAATGGGAGGACTTCATGGATGCTGAGGATTACTTGAACGACGAAGACAAGTTCAATGTCACCAATAGGTTTGTTCGATCTCACTCATACGTTTATCGACTTTTCCCCTCCCAAACTCCTTTTCTCTCTTTGTTGTTATGTAAATCAAAATTGGCAATGAGGAAGTTGAATTCTTTCGATTGTACCGCTGCAACATGTTCCTTAATCATACTTACAGCTGTTTTCTCAGACTAGTTACTTTGTATATGCTGAAGGTCTAATTTTTGCATGCATGTCTTTTATTTCAACCTTTTATCTTGGACTGAAATATTGATCACAGGATGATAGGTTGCTATTACTATTTCCAAAGATCGATGTGGATCCCGAAGATGGGTTTGTAACTCAGAACGAGTTAACTGAATGGAACTTGCATCAGACGGAGAAGGAGGTGATGCACAGGACTCAAAGGGAGATGGAAACTCATGACAAGAATCGAGATGGATTTGTATCGTTTGCAGAGTATGAGCCTCCTAACTGGGTTCGGAATGCAGGTTAGTCTCTTATCGTTTGTTGCATTCCTAATAAACTTCCCACCTTTACCAAAGGAAGACAATGGAATTGGACTGTTTTCTTGCTGGTTCAAGGTTATGAATCAATTTTTGCTTGTTGTGCAGATAACAGTACATTCGACTATGAAATGGGGTGGTGGAAACAAGAGCATTTTAATGCATCTGATGCAGATGGAGATGGATTTCTGAATTTAACCGAGTTTAATGAGTGAGTTGATATTCTGAATACATCAATCTTGCTTTTTAATATTTTGATAGATACATCGGTAGTGATACCATCCCACTTACATGGTTTTACAGTTTTCTGCACCCAGCTGACAGCAAAAACCCGAAGCTTCTTCAGTGGTTATGCAAGGAGGAAGTAAGGTAACATTGACACTTGTATCCCAATAATTTGGAAAGAAATAAGCGTGTGAAAAGGTAAAAAGTGAGTAAGGACACATATAAGTTGACAACATTGTTCTGTGACTAGCAGAGTTCCAGTCAGCTAGGTTTCTTTGAAACAAATCTGATCAGCAGTTTCCATGCTTTGATGCCTGTTCGTCAATTCACTTTGTCTGCATTGACTCAAGGATGCTGAATTAGAGGGATGATGCCTAAAATACACATAAAAAGGGAATATGTTAGCAATCGGTTTTGACAAATTGATCTTAACAACAGAAGATGGTATTTTCAATGGCTTGGTTGGTGGATGTGATTCCATTGAATAAGTTATTCTATTCATATGGCTTTTGCATGTCTCGCTATTTACTTTTACTTTTTGATTCAGAGAAAGATATTCAGATAAAGATGGGAAGGTAAACTTTACAGAATTCTTCCATGGCCTCTTTGACTTGGTTAGAAGTTATGATGATGAAAGCCACAGTTCATCTCCATCTAATGAGGCTGGGGGTATTTTCGGTATATCAGGTCAGATATATGGCACATGGACAGCACATGCCTGATATTTAACGGTTACTGTCTGAATTGGATGGAAAAGCTCAATTACAAACAAGTGTAAACATATGGGTGTAAGAACAAACATCATGGGTGCAGTTACCAATTCTGGCAAACATCCGGGTGCAATTTCATACTTTTTTCCCTATATATATTTATCATTGTTACAAAAAACAGACAAAATCACATGTATAAGATAAAATTAAAAAAATGGTTTTAACCTTTTCTTTTATTTATAAGATAGGGAAAAGTATGAAAAAGATGTAATATGTTTGCCGAAATTGGTGCTTGATTAAACTTGTTTTGGACTGTAGGTATTTGATGTAACATGTTGAATTTTGTAGGTTTTAAATGAAAACGTTTGGTTTTCCGTTTGTTGTCCCGTTAAAAATCCACATGTGCCACACACGTGACATGTTTAAAGAAAATTTATTGGAAATGCCGAAGTTACCCCTACCTCTATTTCCCTCCATATGACACAGTAAGTCTCCTCATGTTCCAGGAAGTCTCTCCCCCGTCCCGTCTTCCTCATCGAATCTCTTCCCCAAGCATGAGTGTTGAAGAAACTGAAAGGGAGCTTCTTCTTCAAATTGACACACTTTGTGGAGGAGGAGTAGGAGGCAACATTGATCCTTATCTCCACATTGCAGCCAACCACAGATTGAAGTGAGCTTGCAATCACTTTCCATGACTTCTCAGCTCGTGATACATTGTGGGGATTGTCAAAGTCCAGATCCACAACTACCAAACCTATAGACGAGAAGGCATACATACCAGTGAGGCTCGACAAATATTTAAAACCACTTGATCTCGAAGAGAAACATAAAGCAGTCCGCATACACGATTAAGGGCCTGAATCAATGATCTAATGTTAATGAAGATCCAAGATTATTGTCTCGAAGTTGACATAATAGATGTTTTTTTGACCTCCTGTCGTAAACCATGCACTTACAGTATCAAGGTGAGGAAGAAACTGATCCAATAGACTATCTTCAACATTATCACGATATAAATTGAGGAGAAATGTATCTCTGAGATCCCAAAACACCATTCTCGTCCCTAGAAATCCATTCATCTAGAAATGAAGCTTTTTACAGATGTAGGAAAACTCAACTGTCATGAGTTTTAATATTTCTTATATCTCCATATACAAAAAAAAGTATCGACTTTACTAATCCAACTTACCATATACTAGATACATATCGTATAAGGAATTTATGGCTTACCAATCAAGTCACAAATTTTTCCACTAGCATTGGTGGAAGAATCTTTAATTCTACTGAATGTGGTAGTAAAGAGTTCATCAATTCTCTCATCATATGTCAAGCAATCTTCATTTAAACTTTCAGGCAGGTCTTCTCTGTCTGCAAAAATATTATCGAGGTAAAGTAACTAGATAAAAACACCTGTGTTCAGCCGGCTCACAACTACAGAGTAAAACTAGAAAGCCTCTTTGAGATAGCTTAGTATATTATACTCTACAAGATTATCTAACAGATACAGATTATCAAGAAAATTAACTTGAAGAGTGTTCAGCCTTATGCAAAGCTTTGGAATGGTCAACTGAGTTATCTTCTCAGTCATCGAATCGTTGCTGAGGGCATACTCCAACCTTTTCCTAGTCAGGGGCATCATTGCCTCCGAGTACCGAGTTAAAGGAGGAACATATGGAAGTAGATACTTATTCTCAACTGCAAATAGAAAAGACATAATATCACTCCACAAATAGGACCAACTTGAACGACAGTTTACAGACCTGTGTTGGAATCTTGCAAGTATTAATACATATTCCTACGCATTTGCTCTCCTCCAAATATTTGCATCTTTCCACAAACACCTAAGACCATATATATAACATGACGTGAAGCAATAAGTTGAAAAGTTTCACAGCAGCTATTTTAGTTTACCCCGCTATTGCAGGAGGTTCCATCAGGAAGATCGATAGAGTTCACATTAGCCATTGACAAGTCAGTACCGTTACCCTAGCTTTGAAATTTGAAAATCAACGTTTTGCAATTCAATTATTAGAAGCTCTGCATCAAATGTTGATTGACAGTAATTGAATCAGATCACTGATTTTAGATCTTACCAACCATCATGGAAGCTACTTTTCCTCCTCCAAGAGGCGTTACGAGCTGCTTGTAAAGCTCCAACATACCTAGAGGGAAGAAAGACCTCAGAATCCGCACTTGAATGCATAAATCATAATCCATCATTCCAATCAAGGTCAGTATCGATATCTTCGAACTCTATTATCTTCGAACTCAAGATCAAACGCCATTGTATTCATGCCCATAATCTTGTTCGAGGGATTAGATTTCGAGTTGAGTCTTCGAAACTATAGGGAGTAAACATTGCATATACCAACACTTAAGAAGACAAGGGCATTTGAGGAATTTCACACTACACGGAGGTCACGTGCAAGGTATGTGGGCACTTAACGACTGTTTTGGACGGAAACTTAACGACTGCATCAAAAACCAACAACAACAAACATGTTGCATCAAAAACAACAAATGTGTCGCTTTCACCACATTGGGCAAACATATTACATCTTTTTCATACTTTTCCCTTATAAGATACTGATATTTCTATAATATAATTAAACTAAAATCAAATTAGAAATAAAATTAGAGGCTCTAAACCCTAAACTATTTATACGATTCAACAATTTGTTGTTTAATTAGGGGAAAAGTATGAAAAAGATGTAACATGTTTGCCCTTGGTGGTAAATTCAGCCCAATGTTTGTTTTTGATGTAGTATGTTTGGTGGTGTAGGTTTTTAATGAATTCCGTTTGTGTCCGTTAAAAAATTCCGTTAATAGCATCCATGCCTTGCACGTGACTTTTTGTGTGTGTGAAAAAATAAAGATGTCCTTGACTTCTTCACCTATTATATCCAGTCTTTCTCCCCCATTGAAGCATTCAGTTTCTTCTCCAAGAGTTTTCTCCAAGGTGTTCGTCCATCGATTCCCGAAGTCTTCAGCCCGTCATTGTCGAATCTCCTGGTCGCCGAGGAAGAATGCCACCACATTACTCAGGCAGCACTTTATCCAGCTCGAAGTCACCCGTAGAGTACCCGACGTGGAGTTGCTACTGTGGGTTCACGACACATGCTAAACCCGGTTCGACATGGAATAATTTCAGTCGAATGTTTTATGGGTGTCCCAATTACAAGGTTTGTTTGCCGATTTGTTTGGTTTTGAAGCTTAATTTTGAAGCCCTAGTCTTGAAATCACTAATTTTTGAAGCCCTAATTTGGTGTTTTTCAGTTGCAGAACCACAGTTGTAGTTATTTTGAGTGGTGTGACCCGCAAATGTGCATATACGGAAGGAGGGCCATAAACAAATTTCGAGATATGCATGGTAAGATTGAAAACGAAGTGGTTCTTATACGAAGGAGGGAAAATATGTTGATTACTGATGTTGGTGTTCTTGCGGTACTGCTGTTTGCTGTAA
The DNA here is from genome assembly GCA_946814005.1 of Chamaenerion angustifolium. Taxonomy (NCBI): domain Eukaryota; kingdom Viridiplantae; phylum Streptophyta; class Magnoliopsida; order Myrtales; family Onagraceae; genus Chamaenerion; species Chamaenerion angustifolium. The sequence continues at coordinate 8,213,573 of OX328270.1, forward strand.
TCCTAAAATTGGTGATTGAGTGAACGTGTTTTAGGATTTGTATTTTAAAGACTTATGTTTGCGTGTCAGAGTGTTTTTTAGTTAAGTAAGTTTCTGTTGTCTTAATACCAGATGAAATATGTTTTGTAATTGTCGGTATTTGATGAAACACGTTTGTCCACTAGTTGAGAATAGATGTACTATGTTTTGACTGACTGGACAAAAAGGCATCGACTAAATCCCAACGACATTCCACCTGCAATTAAACACATGTCCCACAACACACGCACAATCCAGACAACTTCCACAAAACCAACTATTTCCATAGTTAGTTGTCAACTTACAATACCAAGTTCATCCTAACCATAAAATGAAACCTAATGCATAAACACAAAACGAAAGTTAACGCCTCAAATTGATAGCATAACCAATAGTATGCGTCATTCCAAAATGACATCCAAAATAAGTTATACTACTTTAGGTCCTGCATACGGAATATCTTCATTGAGTCGGATATTTTGTGTATTTGCTTGACTTGAAATGAGGGGAACTCCTCGGCGACATTGTCGACTTCTTAGGAATAGTCTTCTTCTTCGGTATGATTGTCTGCAACGACATATCAACTGGGACGACAGCTCGACAATCAGAAATTTGTGGTGCACTTGAAGTTACTCGAACACGTTCAGACGAACTTTCCAGGTTTACCACATTTTCAGGGTCATTTTGACCCTATGGCAGTACAAAAGTTAGATATACAAATCGTAATTGGTGTAAATGTGAAATGTGATAAGTCGTGAAGAGTTAAACCTGTGTTTTTCTTCTAGTCGACATTTTTGACCTTCTGGTTTTATGAATCCTCTTAGGTACTTGTTTCAGCATCTTGGGTCCTCTTCGGCTCCATTGGATACTTCTTGAGGTATGTTGGGAACTTCTTCACGTACTTCTTCCTGCAAACAAGTATAATATTAGTGAACACTTAAACAAAGGTAAAACATGCTCGGGACAGAGGAGTTTTTACCATATGAGGTTATGAATCTGGAACAGACTTAGGAATAAAGGTGTCTGACTCTTCACCCAAATCAGTTCTCTCTTCCTCAACCGGGCCTGTCTTGCTTTTCGATTTACCTTTTGGATCTCTACTCAGTCCATCTTGTGAGACCCTTGCTCGTCTGACTCTTTTGGTGGGTGGCTGTGGTGCGTCAACTTCAGGCTAAGAGGTGTTGAGTTTCCTTCTAGATCGTTGTGCCTGCTGTCCTCCTCGTGTTTTTGAATACTGATTTGCCTATGTTTGTGTCGGATGAGTCGGTTGGGTCTGCTGGGTAGGCTGAGTTGGCTGGGTAGGCTGGGTCGACTGTGATGGTGCACTGCTCTGAGATTGTGCGGGTGTCTGACCTCTCTTGTTACAAGCCCTCTTGTTATGACCACTTCGTTTTCGTCAACTCTGCAAATTTTCGAAAATTTCAATCACGACACAATTTGGAGGGTGACTTTCGACATTTATACAACATTACTGAACATGAGGAAGTTACCTATGAAGAGTAGCCCCGATTCGCCGAAGGGATCACAACAAATAGGAGCAGTCGCGTCGCGTCGGGCCGAAGGGAGTGTCGATTATGTTTCAAACAGAAATTGAAGAAATTGCAGCAGCAGGGTCTTCGGTTCCGCGGCAAGGCCTTTTGTTCCGCAGCAAGAACAACTTCAAATCCGCAGCAACAACTCTGATTATGGTCTTCAGCAGCAACAACGATTTAGGGTTTGACAATCTTCAATTTCGGGAGGGAGGGGAGTTCTTCGGTTGAAACTGAAGTGGTGCAAGTAAAAGGGAGCTGATGGGTTTTGGGAGGGAGCCGGTTCGGTTGGTAAAGTATAAATGAGGGAAAACATATAGAGGGTAGTTTTGGTATTTTCGTTTTTTGTTCTTTCAACGTTCAAATTCTCTATCACGTGAGCAGCACATGCCAACTTTTAACGGATAAATTAACAGAAAAACAAACGTTTCTTCAAAAACCAACAGAATGAAACATCGTACATCAAATACCCGCGACCCAAAACAAATTACATCAATTACCACTTTAGACAAACATCTTACATCTTTTTCATACTTTTCCGTTTAATTAGAGGTCTCATGTTTGAGCCCTGGGAATTGAAATTTTTTCATTGTCAACACCAAGATCTCTTAAGGGTGTCATGACTAGGATGTGAGTGAATATTATTTTTATTAAAATATCCTTAAAAAGGTTATAAAATTTAAACTACAATACTCAAAATTATAAAATATTATATAATGAATATATATAGAGCTATTTAAATGATATTACATTATATATATATATATATATATATATAATATTATGTAGGGTAGATCACAACTTTAACCTAGGTCTGGAAAAAAAACACATACCACATATGAACCGTACATTTTTTGAACCGGTTCGGCCGAACGAATTTGGAAGTGATATGGTATTTTGGATGAAATATGGAGCGGTTCGACCGAACCATAAAAAAACGATTCATAAGTTGTATGGTATTTTGGATGAAGGCTTTTTTGTATTTAAAGTTTTAGAATTGCACTTGTGTTAAAGAGATCAAATAATATAAATTATGGTCTAAATAAAGTTAAATTGAACTTTAGAGTTTATATTTAAATACGTGTTATTATGATCCAATAGAATTATAATATATATATATTCACGTGGAGGAAGTAAAAAAAAATTTTAAGAAAATTTTTTTGGCAAGAAGATTCCATTTTCGGAGCTGTTCTTTTTGGCAAGAAGATGATAGATTGTGTCAAAGAATCGAAGATTGTAAGAGATATTAAAGTTGAAAATAAAGGTTTGGTACTGTTACATTACACACACCTTCTGCTTCATTACAAAATCATGATGATTACTGAGATTGTATAACAGTGTTGTTTTAGGGTCTGGTTACATTGTCCGGATCAAACAATGAATGTTGGTGCCAAGGTTTTGATGGACTTGCTTCAAGCTAAGGTCTGCGGAATATTACAAGCAATGGGACTCTAACTTGTAAATAGTACTATTATCTAACACGATGTATAGGACTGTTTTTATTATGCATGTATTGCTACTTTTTTTAAATTACTTTTTTTTTATACATATACAAATTTAAAAAACTCCAATAATACACATCCATTGGGATTAACAATAATTCAGCTAATGATGATTTGGCGTTGAAACAATCTTCACCTTCACAACTTCATTGTGGTTAGCGTCTCATCATATATATCAATAGAAAGAAAGCACTTTCCCAATTTTTGTGTTTTTTTGAAAAGTGAATATAAAAAAAAAAAAAATTGTATTATTTAAAAAAAAAATAGATATACACGAATTCACACAAGTGCGAGTTACGAAAAAAAAAAAGCACAACACATTGTCAATGGGTTGTGTCAGCCACGAGTCGTGTCAGGAATCGTTTGACTCAAACACGACCCGTGTATTTGTATGGATCAAGAATCGTAACTCAAACCAGACCGGCAGGTCGGTGGGCCAACCCGCGGGTCAGACTGACCCGTTCGACCTCCCTGACCTGTAGGTCAGACTAACCCATTCGACCCACCATGGTAATTATTTAATAATAATTAGTAATTATTTAAAGTGTAAACCTCTAATTAGTAATTATTATTTAATAATATAAAATTTCAATGGGTCAAGATTTCTGACATAAACATGACTCATATTTTCACGGGTGCTTCAATAGTTCGTGGCAAAATAACCAATGGGTCGAAAAATCTTACTCCATCACGAGACGTGAGCAAATCATCTACTGGTGGGGTTAATTTTTGACACCCGTCCATCTTCTGAATTTTCATGCCTTGCTATACAATTATTAGGGGTAGAATTAAAGAATAACTTTAAGGGTATAATCAACTATTGGAAAGACTTTACTACCTCTAAATTATTGGACTGATTAGACTCTAAATATAGAATTTTAAAATACTTGGCTTATAATGTAATTTTTAAGTTTGATCTATATTTAAAAATCAATTTCTAAACTAACTCTTATATTTTCGTATTTAAAAATAGTACAAAAATTATGTTTATAAGTAGAATTAAACTTTAGACTGCCAACTTAAAAGCTAATCGCGTTATAATCCACTAGACTACCAATCCTAATAAAAAAAATTATGCACTTCAAATTTATTTATTGCATAAACTCTCATATTATTATAGAAGAATCTCAAGTTTATATATTGATACTTTTTGGTAATTAATAAAAATTATACTAGGTAGATAATTAACAACAATTATAGTATGTAGATAATTAAATAAATAACGTTTAACAAAAGTTTATCACTAAAGATTAATAATAAATAAACGTGAGGTTCTTAATACAATAATCTAAGACTTATAGTTCATGCAATAATTATATTTGGAGTGCATAAAAATATAATTGCAATTGGGAGTGTAGTGGTAATACCTTTATCTATTAATAAGTTTGAGGTTCAAGTTTCAATTTTGCGTAGAAACATAGATTTTTTTTACTATTTTAGCTTGTACAAGCGAACAGTGTTTACATTTACAGTTATTTTTGTAAATAAAAAAAATATAAGGATCAATTTAATAATTAATTTTAATATATGAGTCAAAAGTGACATTTTTTTCCAGATTACCTCTAATTCTAGTGGTTGCTTATTATCATTACTCGACTGCTATCGTCCATAATCAATGAATTCTCCACAAATTTGTACGCAAGTAATAACAAAAGAAACAAAAAATCATTGTTTTTCTTCTAATTATTGTTATTTACTATTTACTATTCGCAATTATTATGATTATCACTCCAGTCCACAACTACCATTATAATTATATGCTAAAAAGGTTAGTTTATCGATCCATATAAGAATTTTTTAAAAAGTAGGTACTGTGCAAAAAGAATTTAAAAAAGAAAGTATACTGAAAAAATATTTAGCAAAATGTATATAATCGCTACTGGACGTAGCGTTTTTTACAACATTCTCTATTTTGAGTAGCGTTTTTTGAAAAACACTACTAGGGGTAGCGTTTTACGTTTGTTGTAACCTAACATCGCTTGTCTTAAAATTTGACCGAAATAATCAAATGCATTAGGTGAAAAATTTAATTATGTACTTATTAAAAAAAAATCAAAAAAATTAAAGTGAGTAGATAATTTAATTACAAATTAAATGACGCTAACTAGACGTTAATTTGTTGCTTTTAGACTGACCGTATAATACAATATGTAATTTACTTCGTATTATATCGTATTATACGGTCAGTCTAAACGCAAAATATTAACATCTAGTTAGCGTAATTTAATTTGTAATTAAATTATCTACTCACTTTAATTTTTTTATTTTTTTTGAGTAAGTACATAAATAAATTTTTCACCTAATGCATTTGATTATTTCGGTCAAATTTTAAGACAAGCGATGTTAGGTTACAAAATCATTGTATTTCTAATAAAAAAAATTACCCTAGGTAGATAATTGAATTATGACATAAATGACGTTCACCGTGGTCAGTTTGGACTTACAGGGTATGAGTTATATTATTTGAAGTCAAATTTTCATATCTCAACTTACGGCAGAGCCTACAGTCAATCTGTAAGTCCAAATTTAATATTTTTTGCATCATTTGAATCGAAACTAAAATATCTACTTACTGTAATTTTTTAAATTGTTTTTAATAATCTTTTATTTTTTTTAAAATTAAACATCAAATCGTCAAAAAAAGTCAAAAATGTAAAAAAAAAAAAATCGCTACTAGGGGTAGCGAAATTCATAAAAACGCTACCCCAAGCAGCGTTTTATGAAAAACGCTAACCCTAGTAGCGTTTTTTGAACAATGCTAAAAAACGCTACCCCAGTAGCGTTTATATACATTTTGCTACATATTTTTTCAGTATACTTACTTTTTTAAATATTTTTTGCACATTAGTTACTTTTTAAAAAACTTCTCCATATAATTATGCAAGTTTCTTTATGCTACTTGTATTTAATATCAATATGATATGCCAAATTTTTATATGATAATTAGTGAACCATCTATCTATATAAATGGAAAATGAATAATTTCAATATTTTTTTTTAAAAAAAAGGTCCTGAAAATTTATTGCTGTATAGGTAATGTAAATAAATATAATATAAGAAGATTGGAAAATGATTTAATGAAGAAGCTCAAGATCTAATTTCTTAGGGTTTCCCACGTGAAGCTTCACCTTCAAACCAACAATTGGTTATGTCATCTGACATTAATTGCCAAGGGATCTTCGTGGACCAATTGCAACAAGGAGGAATCAAAGCCAGCTAATCGGGGAAGGGAGAGAAGCCATGCAACATCTCTAATTTGACGTTGCCATGCACACTGCAGCTGCTGCCCAAGGAAACCGAAGCTCTCGCCAACTTCAACAACTCACCACATAGCGTTCGACATTTGCTAGTTTTCGCACCAATTCCGGCCCCGATTGGCTCCCTGAGTCCGCCCAGCTTCGACAGCCCCTACCTGAGCCCTAACTTATCTTTCTATCATTTTCCTATGTTTTGTAGGTGGTTGGTAGTTGATGTGAAGACTCGACTCCAACGATGAAACCCAGTTCCGGCGACAGCAGCAGCTCCGGGCGACAACCAGTCGAACTCGACTCCAACCAGGTTCTACAGAAGGAGACCTGCTACGTGGGCAAGTAAATATCGCAGAAGTCGATCAAATTGAGCGTCATACAGAGTGTCCTTCGCTCGGCGTGGGCCAGATTCGCCACGGGCGTGGTCATTGAGGCTGAACCAGGGATCCTCTTGTTTGACTTCGGTCGGGATGAGGATGCCGAACAAATACTCGACCTATCCCCGTGGGCGGTCAATGGACACATCCTAAATATCAAACAATGGGAACCGAGCAAGAGTGCAAAGGATGTGGAATTCAACAAGGTAAACATTTGGATTCAAGTTCATGACCTAGGATTGGATAAATTTAGCGATGCCAATGCCCGGAAGATAGGAAACATGCTAGGCCAATGCTTAGAGATAGAGCCAATTGCCAGGCAAAACACTAGAAGTTATATGCGTATTCGTGTGATGATCAATTTTGATGAACCGCTAAAGGTGGGATTTTGGTGGACCAACTCCAATGGTTCGGAACGATGGGCATCCATAAAGTATGAACGACTATCCGACTATTGTTACTGATGTGGAGTGCTCGGGCATACGACCCACGCTTGCAAGGGTGAAGTAAAGATGTTGGAACACGACCCAACACAACCCGCGTATGGACCATGGCTAGTAGGAGTGCGACCAAAAACTAGCTCGGTTAGACAACAAGATAGGGAGGAGGAAGGGGGCAGCCCAAAGGGGAAGCATACCGTGAGGAAAACATGGTTCGATGTAATGGCCGAGGCAAGAAGAGTGAACAAGGAAAGGGTAAACAAATCACATGTGCCGACTGAGGCACCAAGGGAGGACCCGGAAGGAGATGGTTCTAATGAGATGGCCCTAAACGAACAAATGGACATTGAGGAGGACCAACCGCGAGTTCAATGGGAGGTGCCAAAGGGAGGGGCCGAACCAACCATGCAAAAGGATGAAGAGATGGACCACTCCATGGCCATCACTATACATAACCCATCACCACCAAACCAGCCGAGCGTCAGAGACCGAACCACCTATATCACTCCATGCATGATACCAGCCTCACTAACCCAACCCTGGCCACAAGACCGCACCCTCACCACACCCACCCTCCCTAGCACCATTGAACCACAACCGAGTCACCCCAAACTACAAGCCCCTGCTATGTCCTCGCCCACCACACCGATCCTACCGTACAAGCCACACGCCCCTGCCAAGACCGAACCACTCATCTCCAAACAACCACAAAACCCTAAGCCCCCCAAATTACATACCTGCTCGACAACCAGAACCCAAGCCCCATAACCGATGATACCACCCCCATCCATAACTACATAGTTGAGAACCCCCCGACACTCGACCCACATCTCCCTCATCACCCGCACCAACCTTGCGAACCCAACCAACGGGCCTAAGCCCCTACCTCAACAAGATGACACTAAAACGCTCAGGGGATGATATGGAGGAACAACCATATTCCAAACGAGCAAAAAATCAAGTGGAACCTATAAGGGAGGGAGGGGCTGAACGGTAACTACCGTGCGATGCAGCCCGAGGAAGAAATCCAACCGAGCTACACCTATCCGTAGGAGAAAGGCGGGGAATAAAAATGATGTTAACAACGAAACAGAAGGAACAAATGACCTGACAAAGAGTTCTGGTGGCTGTCCCGAAACAGCCACACGGGATCAATGAGCATAATGTCATGGAATTGTCAAGGGTTGCAGTCTTCCTTGACAATTCAACACCTGAAAAACCTCAAGAAAAGTTATCGCCCAAGTATAATTTATCTAATGGAGACGAAGAATGAGGATACCTACTGTGAGAGAATAAGTGCACAGATAGGGATGGAGAACAAATACTATGTTAGCCCGAGCGGAACATCGGGAGGGCTAGCATTATTGTAGAAGGTGGAGACGACGGTTTTGGTTCGGTATGCAAACCGAAACTTCATAGATTGTGAGGTCAAACTCACAAAAAACGAAGACACAATGCACATTACATGGGTATATGCTAGCATGAATGATACCGAACATGTCCAAAATTGGAATCTCCTTAGAACCATGGGTCAAGGCCGAAATGGGAGATGGATGGTCTTAGGAGATTTTAATACCATATGTCACCATCACGAGAAGTAGGGAGGAAGAAGGAAATCATTGAGGACCTACATTTGGAAGATTTGGGGGCTAATGGCAACCCATACACGTGGTGCAATAACCGGAGCGACACTTAACGAGTAAGCAAGAGACTATACCGGATACTCATTAACTCATCATGGGCAGCCCGGTACCACCAAGGAAGATGCATCAACGAGCTTGCACTAGGGTCTGACGATACACCATTGATGGTCCAACTCTTGAGGCCGAAAAGAAGACAAGCAATGAGGTTCAAATTCGAGACTATGTGACTAGAAAACCCAACGTGCAAGGAGGCAATTCGGAAGGCATGGGCAACACCAACATCGAGGAGGGATTTGCATGGTATCCGAATAAAACTCCAGAAATGCCGAGAGCTATTAACTGATTGGAGCCGATGCAACTTTGGCAACAATCTAAAGGGAGTAACGAAAGCAAAGGAGGAATTAAGGAAGCATATGCAAGGCCACATGGACCAAGAAGCGGTTCGGGAAGAAAAGAGGATCAAAAGAAAAATCCAAGATCTATGGACACGGGAAGAGACATATTGGAGACAAAGGTTGAGGGTGAAATGGTTAAAGGAGGGGGACCGTAACACTATGTTTTTCCACCAAACAACGATAGCTCGGAGGAGGAGAAGCTAAATATGTCAACTAAGGGGTACAAACGGGGATTGGATAACACAAGAAAGGAAAATAGCTGAGGTGCTAAGGGAGTACTTCGAGGCTATGTTCACATCGGAGGAGACGGAGCGGGGGGATGAGTTCCTTCGTTGGATCCCCAATCAGATTAGCTGTTGTAACTTCATGTACAAAATCATATCTAAACTGTTGGTTAATCGTTTAAAGTTGTATCTAGCAGATCTTATCACTCATTTTCAGAATGCATTTGTATCACGTAGACACATAAAGGATAACATCATGGTGGCGCATGAAGTTTTCCATCACCTACACATGAGCTCAAAGGATAACAGGCTGGAGTGTGCACTCAAGATAGACATGCAGAAGACGTATGACAGAGTAGAGTGGGATTTACTCATGGATACACTAAGAAAGAGAGGCTTTGTGGACCAATGGCTAGGGTGGATCCGAGAATGCATATCGACGACCACATACCAAGTGGTAGTCAATGGTGACCGGTCCAAAACAAAAAAACTTACACGAGGAATACGACAAGGTGATCATTTGTCTCCCTACCTATTCATACTAATGCGGATGTACTATCAAGAACAATAGGTGGGGCGGCCAGGGAAAAGGAAATTCAGGGAATAAGGATGAGGAAACAATGCCCGGAGCTCCATCACCTGTTCTTTGCAGATCCCTTTTTTTTATTGGAGGAACAAGAGAGAATGCCACAAAACTAAGGGAGATTCTGGAGTCATCAGGACAACGGATCAACATAGACAAAGTCAACCCTTTATTTCAACAAAGGGGCGAAGCGGGAGGATAGACGGGATGTTGAGACAGCGCTAAACATAAAAAGCACGAGTGACCCGGGGAAATATTTGGGTCTGCCTTCGATATGGGGGCCTTCAAAGAAAGAAGCTCTAGGATCACTCAAAACAAAGATCAAGGAGAAACTAGAGGGGTGGAGGCCGAAAACCCTTAATCAGGCGGGGAAAGAAGTTCTAATCAAAGCAATCATAACGACGATCCCCACATATGTAATGAGTGTGTTCTGCCTACCAAAAACATGGTGCGCGGAGATAAATGCACTCATTGCTGATTTTTGGTGGGCGCAAACAGGGGACGGGAAAAGAACACACTGGTGAGGATGAAACGTCCACACGAGAGCAAAACAAGCGGGGGGGGGGGGGGGGCTCGGATTCCGGTAACTAGAAACCTTCAACTCGCCCTTGATCACGAAGATGACTGCCCGTATCTTAGAGGAACCGAACTCACTTTGTGCCCAAGTCCTAAAGGGAATGTACTACCCCCGAACTTCTTTCATGGATGAGAAACGTGGAGGACAGTCGTCTTAGGGGTGGAGTAGCCTAACACACGGACGATACATTATGAAGAAGGAGGGGCTATGGTTGATCGGTTCGGGAGAGGACATACCCGTGTTTGAGGACCCGTGGATACACACAAAGGAGGGATGGAGGGTCGGCACCGAACAAAGAGTTGAACATGGAAGCGAACTAAGGGTTAGCCACCTGATATCAACCGGAGGGAGTTGGAATGAATTGATGGTGAAGAGCATTGCCACCACGGAGATGCCGAGCACATACTGAACATGCCCTTACCGACAAAAGGGGGGAGGGACCGGTTTATTTGTCCCCACACAAAGGACAGATCAACACAAGTACGATTGGTCTACCACAAGCTTCGAGAGGAACCGAACCATATAGGGGGGACACATGCAAGGGTTGACCTATGGAAGAATGTATGGGCATCGAAAGTGCTCCCCAAGGTAAAACATTCATATGGAGGCTAGCCACAAACTCCTTAGTCGTGATGTCAAATATGTTTCAGAGGGGGATAAATGTAAGCCCAGCTTGTCCAATTTGTGGGGAAGAGGAGACTAGGGAACACATGATCCTAGGATGCGCATGGACGGAACCGGTGTGGTTTGGCCTACTTGGTATCCAAACTGACCGAACAAACACCCCAGATGTGTCGACATGGCTTGAGACGAGATGCCACGAACAAGGGAGCCAAAGAGTGAACCAGCACAAGTGGGGTAGAACAATCCTCACATGTTGGCATATATGGAAAACATAATGTAAGACCGCTTTCGAAAAACAAGATGTCGAACCCAACGGAGGTTATCTTTGAGATCAAGCAAGCCTTCGTCGAGCTAAGGGCAACCGAACACATAACACCCGTAGGCCAAGAGAGAGGTTAGACCGAACCATGGAGTACCAACCAGTAATATCATCAAGATCAATTGCGATGCATCGTGGTGTAAGCACACAAAAAGAGCCGGCATAGGGGTCATAGCAAGGGATAGCGAAGGCAAAGTGATCGGATGTATGAACCAGAGGGAGTGGAACAATGACATCGACATCATGAAAGCAAGGGCAATGCATGAAAGCATAAGGCTCGCAACCGAACGGGGATGGAAAAACATCATCATTGAAACAGACTCGCAAACGGTCCACAAACAGCTAAGTGGAGAGGAACCGATGCATTGGAGATTAACAACCACAATACAGAACATTGGAGCATTGGCGAGACGAATTAACAACGTACAATGGAGGGCGATTCTGAGGACATCGAACGAATGTGCGAATTAGATAGCTAAACAAGCAAGAATGGGAGTGAGTCTAAGTGATTAGGTTGAAAGACCACCACTACCATTAGTTCGATTACTAGTGAATGATTGTAATACTGAACATCCGTGACCCCGTGTCACGACATTTTATTTCTTCAAGTAAAGCGATCTATTTGACCAAAAAAAACGAAGAAGCTCAAGATCCAATAGGCATCGAGGTGGGATTGGGAATAGGGAATACTCAAGCTGTCACAATGGTTTTCAACAATAGGATTTATAACTTCAAGAGGAGCATCTTCAAGGTTTCATCCTTAAGAGTACCAAATTCGACTCAGGTCACTGAGATTAGACCTATTAGCTATTGTAATTTCCTTTATAAAATAATATTAATGATTATGGTGAACATATTAAAAGTTTATTTTCCAGATATTATCACCCATTTCCAGAGTGTTTTTGTAGCACAGATGTCTATACATGATAATATATTGGTGTCACATGAGGTTTTCCACTACTTAAAGACCCGACGGATGGAGAGCAAACCAGAATGCGCGCTTAAAATATACATGCAAAAGGCGTATGACCGGGTGGAGTAAGATTTCCTACTAAAGAGCGAAGGGGTTTTGATGGAAAGTGGATAGGATGGGCCAGAGCTTGCATATCCACCACGTCTTACATGAGTGGTGGTAAATGGAGAACGATCAACAATAATCAGACTGACACGGGGAATACGCCAAGGAGACCCATTATGACCATATTTGTTCATATTACTTGCGGATGTACTGTCAAGGCACATCGAGAGGGAAGTAGGAGAGAAAAGACTAAGAGGAATAGTGATGAAGAGGAACTGTCCCGAGATCCATCACCTGTTCTTTTGCAGACGACTCCATCCTATTCATATAGGGATCAACCGAGAATGCAAGATAGTTAAAGGGCATATTGTACAAATATTGTAGGGCACCTGGACAACGCATCAATACAACAAAGTCGACACTCTTCTTCAATAAGGGGGTGAGACCAAACGAGAGAAGGAGAGTGGAGGAGGTGTTGGGTGTCAGGAGTACAAGCTACCCGGGAAAATACCTATGGTTACCATCCACCTGGGGAAGATCAAAGAAGGAAGCTATGGGGTTCCTAAGAAATAAGGTAAAGGACAAACTAGTCGGCTGGAGACCAAAGACATTGAACCAAGCAGAGAATGAGGTTTTGATAAAGGAAGTAATCACGACTATCCCGACGTACGTCATGAGCGTATTCCAACTCCCCAAAACCTGATGCTCAGAAATAAACTCCATGATAGCAGACTTTTGGTGGGGAGTAACAACAGAGGGTAAGAAGACACATTGGCGGAGATGTGAGATCCTAACAAAGTCCAAACAATTGGGAGGATTAGGGTTTACGGAACTCCAAACTTTCAATACAGCTTTGCTCACTAAAATGGTGGGGCGGTTTCTAAATGAATCGAACACACTATGCGCGAGGATCATGAATGTGTTGTATTTCCCGCACGACAGCTTCCTAGAAGCGACAAAGGGAGGGAGCGCATCGTGGGGATGGAGTAGCCTAATACATGGAAGGGATGTCCTAAAACGGGAATGGTTTGTGGTCCATTGGCACGGGGGAAACAATCAATGTCTTCAAGGACCCGTGGGTGTACCCAAAGGTCGGTTTCAAGGTGACGGATGAACAGGGAGAACCAACCGATCAAACCACGATTGTCAGTGAACTAATAAACCCGAATCGAAGCTGGAATGAAGGGTTGGTGCAGGAGAAGGTAACGCCACCGGATGCCGACCACATCCTAAGTATGTCAATACCATGTGAAGGAGGGAGAGACCATTACATATACACACGAAGGATGGATCACCACAACCTCGGTCCGTCTATCATAGGCTTCGAGAGATGGATGGGCAACAAACCAAGGAGAACCGACAACAACAGAGCTCAATATGGCAGGAGATATGGGTGACCAGCACGACACCGAAAGTGAAGAATTTCATGTGGTGTCTAGTTTCGAATGCGGTACAACATAACCTAATCCGACGTGGAATGCAAGTACTACGAAGCTTCCCGGTATGTGGAGGAACGGAAACACGTGAACACATGATTTTCGAATGCAGGTGAACCGAACCAGTCTAGTTCGAGGTGATAGGCATTCAGGTGGACAGAATGGACCGGACGGATGTGCTGAAGTGGTTGGAGTCGAGGTGCGCGGAACCGGGTGTACAAGGGCTAACACGGGAAGCCAGATGGACGAAATGCCTCCCCACATGACGACAAATATGGAAGACACGATGCGTGGTAGCTTTTGAAGCCAAACCACCGAACCCAAAGGAGGCGATCATACGACGAAATCACAGCAAATAGACGGAAGTAAAATGCCCCGGGAACAGCACGACCGAACCAGAAATGGGAGAATCCGGATGGAAATACCATCAAGATAAACTGTGATGCAGCGGTGTACATAAGATCGGCGCAAGCGGGCATCGGAGTTGTGACAAGGGATGCCGAAGGGAAAATCAAGGGAGGACTGAACCGAACAATCCGAGGTGAGAATGTGGAGACGATGGAAGCAATAACAATCTTTGAAGGACTTCGGTTGGCTATACAAAAGGGATTAGCAGACATTGTAGTCAAATCGGACACACAAACCGTAATGCACCAAATATGAAATGGTCCAACGCAATGGAGAGTATCAACAATAATCCAAAACATCCGAGCACTAGCGAGGCAACAAATGAAAGTGCAATGGCGAGCTATTCCAAGGACAAGAAACGAATGTGCGAATTGGATAGCAAAGCAAAACCGAATGAGATTGAGATTGAACGACGGGGTCGAAAGAACCCCACTCCCTTTTATTTGTTTATTAGCGAAGAATTGTAATTTTGAACAACCGTGACAATATGTCCCGACGTTTTATTGTATCAAATGAAATGCGAATTTGGCAAAAAAAAAAAGGTTTCATCCTTATATATATTAGGGTTAATTACTTAATTGGTTACACATGTTTGACCAATGTTCAGAGTGGTTGCACATGTTTCAAAATGTGATTAATTGGTTTTGCTATGTGACTAATTGGTTACACATGTTTTTCCCAATGTGATTAATTGGTTATTCCGTTAGTAAACCGTTAATTAATTTTTTTAACATATTATTGAATTGTGAAATGACTATTATGCCCTTAGTTGTATTGAAGAACACAAAACTGATTTGAAGAACCAGAATCGAATCAGATTCGATTCGATGTTCTTGAGAACCCGGAATCGCATTTCTGGGTTCTTGGAGAACCCAGAAATGCTGTTTATGGGTTCTTGAGAACCTAGAAATGCTGTTTATGGGTTTTTCGATTATTGTTCTTGAAGATGATGATGTGTTCTTGAAGATGATTCTAGGGTTAATTCCGTCATTTTACGTATCTAAATAGTGACTTAACTGTGATTTCTAACGGTAAACAGTAAAAAAACCAAATAGTCACATTTCAAAACTAATTAATCACATTTTGAAACATGTGTAACCATTCTGAACATTAGTTAAACATGTGTAACCAATTAAGTAATTAACCCTATATATTATCATATTGGCGTTAATTACTCATTATTATAATTTAAAAATATAACTATTACAAAAAGAAAGTTTTTTTTTGGGCAACCTGAAATTGAATTCACAACATTTTTAAATTTCTTTTATGTATGAAATAATAATATTATTTTTCTTTATAATAAGAAAAACAAAGAGAATTTTCACTTCTTAGTTCTTACACACACAAAATAAAAGGAATCTTATGGACTTGACTATCATTTTTCATACCTTTCGAAACATATACATATACATATACATATATATAAATTCTACTAGTTAGTATTTATTTAAAAATATATGAAAATAATAGATGTAATAAAATAAATTTTAAAATTATTAATTAGCATCATATTCATAATTGGTTACATTTGTTTTTATTATCTACTCGTTTATTTTCCAATATTTTTATAAAATATAAATAATTCTTATATTGTATAATATTATAAAAACAAAATAAGTTTTAACATTTTTTCATAAATATAATTAATTTTTATGTTATGTAATTGAATTAATATTAATTAAATGTACTTTAATAAAATGTAAATAATTATTTTATAAATATATATTTATTTAAAAAATATTATTAATTTATAAAGTAAAATAATAATTGTATTGCGTAAAGCGCGAATCCGTTTTTTAGTATATATATAATTGAAAAGTAGGGCTTGGAATGAACTAGTTCGACCCCGAACCGGTTCATAACCGAACCTTTACCACATTTTAAAACCGGTACGGTTTACTGCTCCAGTTTTTGGTCGCTCCAGATTTTGGCTGATTTACTGTACCTGTTCTGAACCGGTTTTGAACCGGTTCAGCCGAACCTGTTCATACCCAAAAGACAACTTTGGGTCAGAATGTTCATGACAAACCCTGATAGAAATATGCAGGAAAGAACCACTGATATCGTCATGAGCTTACATGTCGACACGGACCTCAAGCACCTAGGGCTTAAAGAGACCATCGAGAGAATCAAGCACCTATCCATGCATATTGCTCAAGAATCACTCCTCTAAACCCTAGCCTTCGACCGCGACCGATTTGAGCTTTCGTGGAGCTGCCATGGCCAGATCCTCAGCGTCAATGCCTCACCATACCAGCAGCCCGGCGCCTCTCCCTTTGGTAGTCACCCTCAACTGTGTCGAAGACTGCGCCCTCGAGCAGGAATCTCTCAGTGGCGTTGCCTCTGACGAGTATGTTCCACTCAGCCGCCTAGCTTTTGCAGACAAGGCGATCCAGTCCGCCTCCGCCGTACTGCTGCATTCGCTGGCCTACCTTCCGCGTGCTGCCGAGCGCCGGCTTCGTCCATATCAGCTTATCCTCTGTCTTGGTTCCATCGATCGCGCAGTGGACCCTGCCTTGGCCGCTGACCTCGGGCTCCGCCTTGTTCACGCGGATGCTTCCCGAGCTGAGGAGATCGCTGACACGGTGATGGCGCTCATTCTTGGGCTACTAAGGCGGACGCATTTTCTCTCATGACATACGCTCTCAACTTCTGGCTGGCTTGGTTCGGTTTAACCGCTGTGCAGAGGAATGAGAAGGTGTAGAGGGCTGGTTTTTGGAATAATTGGTAGATCTTCTGCAGCGAGGTCCCTGACCACTCGCAGCTTGGCTTTTAAGATGAGCGTGCTTTATTTCGACGTCCTTGATGTAAGAACATAGGGTTATCTATTTCATTTTCAATCTTGACCTCAGTTTCATTCTGGGTGCAGATGTTACACTGTATGTAGTTCCTGGAATACTTTCAAACTTAAATCATTTTTTGATTCAATTTTCCTATGAATTCATGTTATGTCAGGTAAATGGAAGGGAAATGAGGTCTTCAATTTCTTTTCCTGCCTCTGCAAGAAGGATGGAGACGCTTAATGATTTGCTTGCAGCTAGTGACATCATATCCCTCCACTGTGGATTAACAAATGAAACAATTCAACTTCTTAATGCAGAATGCTTACAGCATATAAAGCCTGGTATGCTTTTGTGATAATTTGATGGTTTCATGTCGAAGCACAGAACAGAAAGATTTGATGTCTAAGCGTGAGAAGTGGTTGAAATGTGGTAACTTTGATGAAAAGATCATTCTTGATTGCGAAGATACAAAGGCGTGAAGAAGACTGAATTATTGAAGACAGAAGAGGTGAATTAGGTCTGGTCTAAAGTGAAGAAAAATCGGCTTTTTCTGGTCTGAAGTGGTTTGGTTTAGTATTTAGTAGTATTTTAAGGTTAAAACCGGTACAAAAAAGGTTCAGTTAACCGGTTTTGAACCGGTTTTCTGTACCTATTCTAAACCGCTCCAGTTTTTTTTTGAAAAAAAACGTTGTTTTGTGAACCGGTACGGTTCAGGTACGGTTCAGACGAACCGATTATTTTTGCCCAGCCCTATTGAAAAGTGAGAGCTTACTTTAGTTCGCCTCCTCGAACTAAAAATTAAGGGTTCGATAAGAAATAGTGTACACATTTTCTAGGAAGATACTAAAGCTGTATGTATCTATCTTATAGTTATTATTATTAACTATTAAGTGTATATATACATATATATGATATAATTTCTTTCGTGAATATATATCAATATCATAAAGGATAAAGGACAAACACGTTTTTTTATAATTATCAATTGAAAAAAAAAATCTAAAAATAGTCTAACATACTTGTATAAAACTTTACTTGTTTCCATGTGTGTTTTTCGTGATGGTAAATGTACCATCACGTTTCAAAATAATAGTAATTGCACTTTCCGGCAATCTTCTGTAAATGTTTTTTTGTTAACTAATTTTTAAATTTACAAAATTAATTACATACTTTCACAAATATCACAATTAAACCCTACTAGCTTATACTAATGTTACAATTGAGTTCTAACCCGATCGAGACCCAATTAGGACCCCAATTGGGTTTGAATCGAGTTGGGAATTAATAATAGGGAAAAGTATGAAAAAGATGTAATATGTTTGACCAATGTTGTCAAAGCGACACATTTTTAGTTTTTGATGCAACATGTTTGTTGTTGTTGGTTTTTGACGCAGTCGTTAAGTTTCCGTCCAAAATAGCCGTTAAGTATTCACATGCCTTGCACGTTATGTCGTTGTATAGTGAAAGTGCTAAAATGCCCCTGTCTTCTTCAAATAGCAGTTATAACACTCCTTCGGTGGAACTGCGTCTCCAATCTTCACAATTGAGGAGCTTAAGTCTGCGTCCTTGTGTGTGTGCTCTACCAACAATGATGTCACCGCATTACTCCAGCATCTCTTCTCAAAGCTTGAAGCCCCATGGAGAGTACCAACCGTTGATTTGCTATTGTGGGTTCACCAGTCATGCTAAACCAGCTTCAACATTGAAGAATTTCAGTCGATTTTTCTATGAGTGTCCCAATTATAAGGTATGTTTGTCGATTTCATTGGGTTTTAACCCTAATTGTACAATCAATTTGAAAATTGCTTGCCCAACCACAGTTGTAAAGGTCCATTCGAAACCCTAATTCAAAAAGTTGATTGCAGAACCATGGTTGTAACTAATTTGAGTGGTGTGACCCCCCAATGTGCTTATACGGAAGGAGTGCCGTAAGCAAATTTCGAGATATGCATGCCAAGATCGAAGACGAAGTTGTTCTTATACGTAAGAGGGAAAATATGTTAATTATTGTTGTTGGAGTGCTTGTGGTCCTGCTTGTTGCTGTAATGTTAAAACTTGTTATTAGTTGAACTGTTAGTGTGTGAATTAAGTGTAGGTAAGTTTGCGCAGTGGTGGTAGGTTAATTATGTTAGTGTGTATGTTGTTATGTGAAGACATATGTTTTGTAATTGTTGGTTTTTGATTAAATATGTTTCTGCAACAATACGCCAGAGATGTAATATGTTTGGAATGATTGGTGAAAAACCTTACCAACAGAACCAAATTGAATTCAACCTGAAAATTAAAACATTTCACCCAAAGCATACATAACCCATGCTGATTCAAAGGAAGACCATATTTGAGGTTAACTGTCTTTTGCCATTACAAAGTACCTTCATACAATACCAAGTTCACCAAAATTCACAAAACACATCCTAATTCATCAAAATGACAGCATTCATGCACCAAAGCACATCAAAATAACATGTATACCATGTAATACCAAACCAAATTATATCTTCACTGAGTCGGGAATTTAGTGTACTTGCTTGACTTGAAAGGAGGGGAACTTAGTGACAGTCCCGCCCTATTCAAAATAGTTTTTTTTTTCCTTGGGGTGATTATTTTCAAAGGCACATCAACTTCGACGAGAGCTCTGAAATCTGACAATTGGGGTCACTTGAGCTCACTCGAACGGGTTCAGCATCACTTTCCAGATCAACAATCTTTTCATCCGAACATTTTACCTATGTGTAAACAAGAACATTACAGTTAGAATTTCAACGTACGGATTGCTCTAAATTTTGATAATTCAACAAGCCCTTAAACCTTAATTTTTCTCCTCGGTGGCAATTTGGGCCTTCTTGTTTTTGGAATTATGGGGGTACGTCTTCAGCTACTCGTTCCTGCGAAAAATAACTGAATAATTCTCCAACTAAACATTTCACTAAATATTGACTATATTAAACCCTTTTACTGACCTGAGGTTGCGAATCTGGAACACTCTCGGGTATAAACGTATCTGACTCTTCATGACCTTCACTTGTTTGTTCTGCAACAGGAGTGACCTTCCTCTTCCCTTTCGCTTGGGATGGGACGTTAGGTTGCTTTGTGTTTAGTCTACTCTTAACTGGTTGTGCTGACTGTTTCCCTCTTCTTTTCTTTGTCGTACCTTCTAACGTTTGAGTCTGCTGTGACGGCTGGATTGTCTGAGATGGTTGCGATCTGTCACCTCTGTTGGTACATATCTCTTGTTATGACCACTATGACCACAAATTGAGCAGTACTACGGCATCCCATGTTTGGTCATTTTATCCCCGGTCTTGTTAATTGTTTCGCTTGGACCCTTCGTCCTATTTTTCTTCGGTCTGCCCCTTGTTTTCTCACATTAGGAGGATCAATAGGTAAAGTGTCCACTCTCTCCAGTCCTCTACACTGGGAACGGGATGTATGACAGGTGTGTAGATCCGTTGCATGATCCCTTTATTGTATACACATCCACAAAATCTTCTACATGAAACCTAGATTTGAGCAAACATGCCTTAGCATGAGAACACGAAATTCCAGTCAAATTCCATTCTACCCAACTGTAGGTCCTCTTATTGATATCCACGGTATATTGGTATTGCAATCCTACCAACACTTCATACTGACCTTCACCCACGTATAATACACCCATTCCCCTCAAAGCATCTTTATTTTAAATCTTTTCCAGAACATTACTGAACAATGGCCCGCGCGTGTTTCACTGCTTATTCCCTCCTTGTTGTGAAAGTGTTCATGACAATTCTTCGCAAAGTTTCCATGAGGGTAATTTGTGGCTTATCCCTAGTATCTTTTATCTTTGCCTTCCAACTCTCGACCACATTGTTTACTACCAAATCAGTCTTTGAGTCAGGATGAAATTCATACCTGCACCAGGTCTTGGTATCAATCTTGTCCAAGTACTCCCAAGTGTTCAGGTAGTGGGTCTTCATATACTCCATACGAGCCTTGTGCCTATGATAGTTGTACGAACAAGCTGTTGCCCAGAAATGTGATTTCACGCCAGGATCATTCTGTTTGGCCACGAGCATGTTATTATGAATGTGACGGGCACAGAAACGATGTTCAACAGCTGGTAAGGTCTCTTCTACGGCCGTTATTAAACCCTAAGAAACATAATACATCACGTGTTTAGTTTCCCAAACATAATACATCCATTATTCAAAAAACTATAACATAATAAATGTATTTAAAAAACAGAATGACTAATACATTCATTTTTTGGAAATTTGTTACATTTTGCATATCTCACATGATGGTCCAAGGACCTCCATCACCCAAGTCGTTCTTAAAAATTTCTAGGAACCACGTCCAGGACTCTCTTGTTTCTGCTTCGACCCATGTATAACATATAGGGAAAACCGTGTTGGCAGCATCCCTAGATACGACACTAAGCAATTGACCCCCATTGTGTCGCTTGAAGTGGTAGCCATCCAATCCAATAAAAGGTCAACAACCAGACTTAAACCTTCTATGCAGCCCTTCAAACAAACATACATGTGCTCAAACTTTGGTCTTAGTGGGTTGGGAACTGAATTAACCTGGATGTACACACTGCTTCCTAGGTTGTGCATCATCACGGTCCCGACGTTGTCCCTTAGACGTTCAAACTGCCATAATCTATCACTACGGAGTTTCTCTCGGGCTAATCTTATCTCCTCGCATATGTTCCATCGTTTCACGTCAAAATTGAAACGTTTTTGAATCTCATCCGCAATCGTCGCATTTTTTTACCTTAGGTTCATTCCGTATCAATTCCATGAAGTTTTTGAATATCCACTTGCATCCTATATTCTTTGTATGGAATGCTCTTCCACAACTGTGATCTTCAACTAACTTCCGTAACTGAAAAGTAACTTTCTTTTGAAGCCTAACAGCGCCAGCCTTGAAATGACTATTTGCTTGCTTGCATCTAAATTCTATTCGATTGGGTCCATTCGTTGCCTTTGACTCCATCTCATAACCCTCATGAATGCTATGCCCAATAACGTAATCCATAAAAGCCTTTACGTCGACAAATTTCATACCAAGTTTGAGTTCATACCTTTTCGTTAGTCGACTGAACTCAGAAGTTACTTCTTCATCAATCACCCTCTGCTTAGACCTCTTTGTATATTCATGTTCGTCTTCCAAGTCAGGAGGCGTTCGCAATGTGTCACTCGGACAGTCGGGTTTAACGTTAAACATCTCCACATTTACGGTTTCTATTCCAATACCTTCAGCATTATCACCAAAGTCACCTTCCATAGCACCCACCAAGTCGGGTATATCAGTCACACCTTCGATTGAGGGGGTTTTGGTTGATCGTCCATGTGGTTTCGATCTTTTGATCTGCACTTCATCAAAGTCAGTTTCAGACCCTTGTTCCCCCTTTACAGCTTTCCAATTTGGGTCGGAAATACCCTCGGAATCGGACGAGAATGCTTCGGATCGTGATTGGGTTAACATCTCGGTCATGGGTGCTTTCCCTATCGCTTTGTCACTTAATCATTGGGCGGTAAGTTCAATTAGCCTTTCAGATGCCATCCTTCTTCTATTTGCAATACTCTTCACCAAAGCGTTGTTTCGATGCTCTTCTAACCAAAGATCTTTAGCACATGATGCCTCATCAAAAGAGGGAACAACATACAAATTGATGTTGTGATTATCTTGTTGTCTGTCCCTAATTAGCTGCATGTCTTCGTCGCTGCAAATGATTTCGATCTCTTTCTTCGGATCTCCGTTGGGGTGGAACGTAGGTGATAGTCCCATCCCTCTTTAGACCGTAATACTCAAGTAGCGCATCTACTATGCAGTAAGCGAACAGTTCTTCTGATATATCCATGGAATACAGTTTACCGTTGTAAACACCATCGACCCAATTTGCATCGTAGTGGATTTGCAAAATCCACTTATCAGCCCCTGAACTTGCCATTCTTACCAGCAAAAGAGTGTTGCTCAGTATTGTAGTCGAAACACATATCTACTCCACCATCAATCAGAATGCCGAAAACAAATTACCCAGTAAACATACAAGTCACAATCGTTTTACATACAAAACCTATTACACTTTCCACCAACGTGTAGCTCCGTCACCTTTGAAAATTTGGAAACATACAAGTTGGAATCGTGCAAAATCTTCAATTTATCCAGCATATCGGGGCTAAGGAACTTACTTAGGGCGGGATAATTAGAGGTTAAGGCGACTCTTCCAACCGACGAGATGATTCGCGACGAACCCAGTGGTGCAGTCAATTCGGTCGCACATAAGACACTTCAGTTGAAGGGACGCTTCTCGTCGAAGAGAGGAGGATTAATTTTGTGAATGTGCAGAAGATTTCTGTCACACCAGATGATGGAAGGAGTTAGGGTTTCGAAAGTATTGGGGGGAAGAACTTCGATCAGAGCGACGGGATGTGTGAAGAAGTGGGACTTTGGGATATGGAGGGAAATAGATGTAGTGGTAACTTCGACATTTCCAGAATATTTTCATTAAAATATCAACAAACATGTCACGTGTTTGACAAATAATGGTTTTTAACGTGACAACAAACAGGAAAAAACGTTTTCATCTAAAAACAACAAATTGAAACAGGTAACATCAAATACTTACATTCCAAAACTTGTTTCATCAACCACCACTTTTGGCAAACATATTACATTTGTTTTCATACTTTTCCCTTAATAATAACACTAGTATAAGTTTGTAGGGTTTTACTGTGACATTTACAAAAATATTCAATTACTTTTGTAAATTTTAAAAACAAATGTACCAATTACCCTCATTTTCAAACACGCTTGTCCATTTAAGATATTTTGGGTTGAAAAACTACTTTGTACAAATATGTTGAATAATTTTCAGACTATTCCTTTATCAATTTTGTTGTCCTTCTTTTCTTTGATTGTCATATTTTTTGCACCATAACCAATTTCTATATAAAATATGATTTTGTTTGCAAATTATCTACATCAAATTTAAACTTGTGACCTTGTACATAAGTACTAACAAGTTACATTTTTTCTGGCAAAAAATATATATAAGTATTCAATATGCATTTATATATGAAATATTTTCTGAGTGTTTAAATTTAAAGTTTTATATAAATATATATTAAAAATCGTATAAACATTTACAAATATGATGTTAATGCATGCTCTTCAAGTTTTTCAACTCTTTATTATTATCATGTATTTTTTCACAAAATTAAATTGAATATACATATTTTAATAACGGCTAAAATATCACATTGCCCCATAATATTTGATCAGATTTTGAGTTTCTCCCCTAAAGTTTAAATTGTAAAATTTATTTCTCTCATTTTTGGCCAAAGTGCAGTTTGCCCCATCCATTTAAATTTTTCATCCACGATTAATTTTGAAAATTGCAAAAATAAAAACACAAATCTTTAAAAAATATTACAATTTAACATTTTCAAACTTTTTTAAATGTTACAATTAAGTCTCAATTCGATTGTGGATCGATTGAGACCCAATTGGGGAGGGCGGTCTCAATCGATGTGGACCACTCACCCCCGAATCTTTAAGCGGTAATAGGTACTTCATATTTTTATCGATGATTTTTCACGGAAAGTTGGGTTTATTGTTTGATAGAAAAATTTGAGACATTCAAGGTGTTCAAAAAGTTCAAAGTGATGGTGGAGAAGGCAACTGGTAAACAAATCAAAGTCATACTATCTGATAGAGGTGACGAGTATTGCGAGGAGCAATGCATAAGGAGATTTCTAACTACACAATATTCTCCTCTACAAAATGGTGTGGCCGAGAGAAAGAATCAGACTATTCCCAAGATGGTTCAATCAATGCTCAAGAGCAAGAAGATGCCAAAGGAATTTTGGGCAGAAGCCGTTCAATGTGTTCACTATGTACAAAATCGAAGTCCACATGTGAAGTTAGATGTTCAAACACCACGAGAGGCATGTAGCAGGCAAAAACCGATAGTTTCTCATCTCAAAGTGTTCGGTAGTACGACTTATGACCACATACTGGATCAACTAAGAATGAACCTTGAAGACAAAAGCAAAAAGTACATTTTATTGGGTATGGTGAGAAGATAAAAGAGTATAAGCTACTCGCCACATTAAGCAATAAGGTGATGGTGAGTCGTGATGTGCGAGTAAACGAAGAAATTGAATGGGTCTGGAATAATTCAACTGAAGTTAACATCAAAGTTGGAGAATCATCCATGGTTGCATCAACAAGCAAACAACAAGACTCTGAAACTAACGATGATGAAGATGAACCACTACAACCCAAAATGCTAAGTTTGCAAGATTTGTATGATTCGAAAATTAATATTCGTCGGTAAAAAAATTATTTCACTGACAATATCAAATTTCGTTGGTAAAATACATTTTTACCGATAAAATTAAGCAATTTCGTCGGTAATTATGTCTTTACCGACCACATTAATATATCGTCGGCAAATAAATACATCAACTATAAATATTACTGACGAAAATATAGCGTTACCGACTATATTTAATTTTTGTCGGGAAAATAATAATATTTGAAATTTGAATTGTTAAAATCTTAAGTAGGGACACTCTGTCTTCCTCCCTTTCTCTAGCAGTCAGCGATGGCTTATAGAGTTCTACCTCAGGTACCCTCTTCTACTCTTTCTCTGAGCATACAAACAAAGTGTCACCCTTGTTTGATTCATGGTTAAGGTTATGTTTCTGCATCTGCCTATTGAGTTGCTCCAGAAATGATATCGGAGAGAGTTTTTAGCGGTCAAGTTCTAGGAATTTTAAAATTTTCGTTGAGCTGTTCGGTCCGTATTCTTATTGCACATAAAGTGAATTTGTCATTCCATTGTATTATTCTCCTAGTACTGAAATGAAACAATCATTCACTGTCACGGTTCTGGTTTAGCCAAACTAATCTCAAGTTTTGGTTCAATCGTGACCGCTGAAGTTCAGAAATTTTTTTATAATATAATTTATCACTACTCTAACCTTTTATTATCTAAAGGTTGATTTGGTGGAAGCATTTAGTTGGGGAGTGTATTCTTGAATTTAACCTCTCTTAGTTGTATTAAAGTTGGTATGTTTGCATTCATCTTGCCATATGTTTCATTAACATGGGGGTCAAAACGGCATGTCAGATTTTATTCAAGGCATATGCATGTAATGTCAACAAAAAAGGTGGATAACAATATCTTCCTTGTTTGCTTGTGTTACAGATCATCCTTATATGTGTACGTGTGTATGTTGATAATAGCTTTTATTTGCAGCTAAAATATGGTTTGTAGTTCTTTAGACGATCATTAGTTTGTAAGGGGGATTCCAGTTTCTACTATTAGACAAATAGTTTATAAAACTGAATCTGATGGTAAATGACCGTTTCTATTGATTAATTGTGTTAAATGGTCAATGCCTCTTGTTCAGATTTTGTAGGTTGAACTATATCCTACATTGCTATCAAAGGCCATGAGCTTTGGACTCACTGATGAATGGATTTAAGTATTTTCTTTCTCCTGATTACTTTGTTTCGTTTTGGTACTTATATACTAATCCAAATGGATACTGATTTTCATGTTGCCTATCTATGCATCTTCTGCACTTTAACATTTTGGGCGACAAGCTCTTCGATTTCTTCCCTGGTCATTGTGCTAGGGAGATGAGCCATTGTCCCCTCTGTATAAGGTATAGCGACGATCAAAGGAGTCTGAGCTGTTAAAGGCGAACGTTGCCTCCTCCACTCGGGGGGTGTCGACCAGTTGGGCAACTCGGATCCTGCGTTCAATGAGTTTGTCCAACGCTTCCATGAAAGCATGCGTTAGGAGCGCCTTCGGGGATACCTCCCCCCGGGGCGGGGCCTTACCTGAGGATGCAATGGATTACTCTACTAGTCTGTGCATCTATTATTCGGCTGCCGCCTCTGGTTGGGGCGCGGGCGGTGCCTGGTTGGGAGGCAGCTGTGAAGTATGTCCCTCCTGTTTTCGGGTTGGTGGCGGTAAGTACGCCGAGGTCCCAGGTGTTGCTGGAGGTGCTAGAGGGTATCATTTTCCGCAATTTCGACTTGGTTACTCTTTGCTCTAGTGTTAGGAGGAGCCATGACTAATTTTGCTCAAGGTTCCCACAGACGACGCCACATGTTGGATCACGTTTTCCGATAGGACTCTTTCCGGTGCGTTCTGGGTCAGTTTCCTTGCTGCTCTGTTAACCTGCACAGAAGGAATGCCCGGGATTTCCCGTTGTTTCCCCTCTGATCAAGTCAGTCGAATGTTCGTTTATGGAGGAAGGATATGGAGTCAAGTGTGAAATGTTACATTAGTTTAGAATGAAGATGGGTGAGGGTATCTATAACCCTCACCCCTAACCTGACTGGAGTTAAACTTGACCATGGTCATCCCAGGTGTCACCTAGTTAACTGACCATGGTCATGTCTTGAGTCCTTTGTTGCTTGGTGTCCTGTACCTATTGCCCTTGTGCCCTGTACATAGTGCCCTTGTTTTCTAGACCTTTGTCCCGCATGCGTGTGCCCCTATTACCCTATGTCTGACCTAGAGCCTTGTGATGTTTGTGCTGTAGGAGGAATAAGGGAAGATAAACTTCCAATTGAGGTCACCTCTATGGCGCACCCCTATACTGCAGCATCCAGGGTCTTGGCTTGAAGTGTCACTGCCTGAAGTGGATAATGTATCCTGACTTTGTGGTGGACGCGCCCTTACGGTATCAAGGGTAGCGCCATCAACTATTCTGGTGTCGGGTCGGTCTTTATCCGGGCCATCCGAGGATATGCGGACTAATACCAACAGAATTGTTAAAAAAGGGACACTCTGTCTTCCTCCCTTTTGTTCAGCAGTTAGGATGACTTCCAGAGCTCTACCTTGTTAGATATTTTAGTGTAATTGGATTGACTAGTTGACCAATATGATCATAGTATTTCATTAAACAAGTCAGGACGGTGCGGAGTGCACATTTGTTTAAGTATATTATGATTCATTGTATCAGAACTTCATCAGTTGCTTAAGGACAAACAATGGGGGTCAAAGAGGGCAACGGGCAACGCCCTTGGCGGGGTCCAAGGGGCAGATCCCCTCGCTGGGGTCGAGCTGACTGGCCATCTGGAAAAAAACGTTACTATTTTTGATAAAGTTACTATTCTAAAAATTCATTATAAATTTGAGTTTTTGGAATTAATGACTTAACATTTTAACTCAAAATTCCCGGTTTTTGGACACTTGCTTTGGAGCCAAGTTTTCAACCGAAGTATTGCAAGTAACTTCGGCACCAAGTCTCTTCCCAAGGGGTTCTTATGTTTTGGAGGGAAATTTCAAATGAAGAGGTGCAACCGAAGGAACTCTTATGATTTGGAGCCAAGATTCAAATGAAGAGTCATGGTGACTTGGGCAGCAAGCCTATTCCATAGGGTGTGGAGTCTCTTCCAAAGGGTGTGACAAACACTATAAATTGGTCATGCTTGAGGTTCAAAATAATCATCACAAAAACAAACATTCCTTCTCAAGTTCTAGTTCAGACAAATTCTGATTTTATCCGATTGAAAGTTTGGGTGAACCACCAAATAGTTTCAATCTGAAAGTGTTTTCACGACTTCATATCAATCCAAGAAATCCCATCGAAAAGTCAACATACCTTAAGTACCAATTGCTTCTCTTCTACTCCTTATCTGAGCATACAAACAAAGGGCCGCCCTTGTTTGATTCATGGTTAAGGTTATGTTTCTGCATCTGCATATTGAGTTGCTCCAGAAATGATATCGAAGAGAGTTTTTAGCGGTCAAGTTCTAGGAATTTTAAAATTTTTGTTGGGCTGTTCGGTCCGTAATCTTATAGCACATAAAGTGAATTTGTCATTCCATTGTATTATTGTCCTAGTACTGAAATGAAAAAGTCATTCACTGTCGCGGTTTTGCTTTAGCCAAACTAATCTCAAGTTTTGGTTCAATCCAGATCGTTGAAGTTCACAAAAGTGTTTTGTTAATATAATTTATCACTACTCTAACCTTTTATTATCTGAAGGTTGATTTGGTGGTAGCATTTAGCTGGGGAGTGTATTAAAGTTGATACGTTTGCATTCATCTTGCCATCTGTTTCATTAACAAAGGGGTCAACACAGCATGTCAGGTTATATTCAAGGTGTATGCATGTAATGTTAACAAAAAAGATGTGTTGGTTTTGGGGGATTGGGTCGCCCATTAGTGGGAGCCCATTCTAATAAGGCCAGTATTGGATACTGGCTCAAACCATTCCTTCTATATGTATAGGGATGCTCAGGGTTGGAAAACCTAATGAACGATAACAGTGCCCTGCCGCCCTACAGTTTAGACTGAGGTAAGTAGCTTTGGAAACCTAGGTCACTGCCCGTTAACCCGTGGTGGGACCTCCCGTCCGGCAGACCGTGATCCCAACCTCAGGCAAATCCGGTTCCGCTTCCGGTTAGGCAATCGTTCAGGGAGCTAACTTAATTATGTGTTATGTTGTACCTTAATCGATTGCGTATGAGAGCCATAGTAGTTTGGTTTCCAAATTGTCGGATTCAAAGAGGAAAATCCCCACGACGTCATCGTGACTGCCACGGGATCGAAATTGGGAAAAACAGCCCCATCAAGGTTGAAATAGGGGCGGTCGCGGCCTTCGCGGCTGCGTCTCGGCCTCAACTGGCCGCAGCCGCTGGGCTGCGACCAAGGCTGAGGCGGGGCCACAGCCTTCGTGGTTGTGGCCCTGCGACTGGTCGCAACCTTTGTGGCTCCGGCCAGTCGCCGGAGACCAGCGGGAAGGGTCGGCCAGTGGTGGCTGACTCACCCCAGTGGCCAGCCCTCGCGGCTGGCCACACCTTGGTGGCTGCGCTGCTATGGTTCAAAACCCTAGCAACGTGCCATCTCCTTCGTTAAAGGAGATGGCACTATTTGGACCGGTCTAAGTGAACCGGTCCAAATCGGTATGGTCTGATAAGTTAGACCAAATCGTATTAAACCGGTTCGGTTCGCTGATGGACCAGAACGGGTCGGACCGTTGGCTGAGTCTGACCGGGTTAGTTCGGACCAGGCTGGTTGGATGAGACTGGCCGGACCAGTTCAGACCGAATTGGATGGCTCAATGATGTTCAAACCGGTCTGAGCTAATTCGGAGGCCCTGGGCCACCTGAATTGATCCGAAACAAATTTGGTGTCGATCCTGGATCCTCTGTGAGTCCTAGTGGTTTATTTTAGTCCGGTAAATGTGCTTGGACCCTTTCATAAATAATATTTGGGCTAATTTAATTAATTGTTAGACCAGTATAAATTGATGGGAGAGCCTTATATTGCTTTATATTGCATGACTGGATAGGTAGAACGCTGTGTGGGTTCCTTGAGTTCCCTGGTTTACTTTGTGTTTTCTGTAGGGTAGGTAGTCTTGCCTTACTTTATTTGATTGGCTCTTGACTCCATGACTAGTAGAATTGACAAGGTTGTGATTATTGAGATCCCAGCATAGTGTGTGAAAATTGGTCTAACATGTTAATTACTTTTATTTGTTGTGACTTTAGTCCCTGAATTTTATTTGTTGAGACTTTGATCTCCAATTTTTTTTATTCATGGTGATTTTGATCCCCAAACTTTTGGTTAGGGTGACTTTAGTCCTCAAAGTTTTGAAAATTACAAATTAGCCCCAAATTAATTTATTTTTGAAAGGTATCAATATATATGTGTGTGTATTGACATGTATGGTTTGTTTCTTTGCTTGCATGTATTAGATTACTTAGATAGGTAGATCTAGTTTTCGCTTAGCATAGATAGCAAAACTTTAGGATTGTCCTTTGTAACCTTTCGGAAGTTTGGATGAGTACGAACTACACCTAGGAAAATGTTCCTGAGTGTGAACCGGTCGGTTAGCCTGCGAGGTTCTCTTAATTTCCTTGAAAAATTCTAGGACAATTGTTTTGTGTAAGAGTCGAACACTTTGGTTTAGTGCGATATGTTTGACTCCGGTCCTTTGAGGACTGTTGGTATAGACTGTGTATCGATTGATAGTAGTGACTTTAGGGCATGCTTAGAGATGGGGAGTGCTTCTCGTCATAGCTAGGGTTGTCCCCCGGGTTTAAGTATGTTTTCAAGTTTGTCATATCGGTTTGAGACTTATCTTTTACATGCAATAGAACATTGTTCCTTGTGTCTCCATGATCCTATTAAAGTTTCCTTTAGTTAGAGAAATTAGTCTGCCATGTAGAAAATCATCATTTAGTTGGACAGAGGTCTTAGACTTAATGGTGAGCACTATAAAAATCGGAGAAAGCATATAAAAATGGTCCTAAGTAGAAATCCATTAACCCCATCAAGAAGATTATGAAAAGACCCGATTCTGGAATAACGAATCAGCAGAAGACTTTCCATTTGAGTGGGAGGTTAATGATGCTGAGACGTGCACCATGATGCTGAGTACGGTGGATGAGTTTGAGCTTAACACACGGCTAAAGGGTTGTGGGATACTTTGCAGGCTAGAAATGGTTCTATACGACTGCTTAGTTGTGCTCACTCAACATTAAGATTCATTCATACATGATGAATCCTCAGCACTCCGCGAGAGAGTATCTGAGGCATATGGCCAACATGATTGTGAAACTCAATGAGAACGGTCAGTCAGTGACCGATGAGCAACAAATCCAGGTCATAATCCGCTCTTTGCCTCCTAGAAACATGTGAAAATATAAGTAACTCATTCTAAGGCCCTCAATACCTTTGAACACGTTTGAAGGCGCATTGAGTTGAAGAGGACAAACCCAAGGTCGTTGTACCTAAGGTTGAGGTGCGTGTGGCGCCATCCCCTAGACCTAAGAAGAGTCGCTGAAGGCGAAGGAGTAATGCACAACGCGGTAGCGCAAATGCATTGAAGGCAAAGTAGACAAAAACTGAGGTGAACCCAAGGACTCCTCCGAAAACAACACCGCGAAAATGTTCGCGTAAGGCTGAGAAGCCTAAATACAGGAAATGCTCCAACTGTGGCCAATGGGTACACTTTGTGAATGCATGCCCTGAATCGATCTGACGATATGGTTATTGTGCCGTAAAACGTTAGAGAAACTCTCAATGGAACCTTCTAAGAAGAATGGATGAAAGTAATGGTAGATGAGATGAACACTTTGGACTAGATGGAATCTATGAGGAAGAACGGTGTTTGGGCACTGGTCGACCTTCGAGAGTACATAGAGCAATAGAGCTAAATGGGTTCTTAAGATTATGGCTATTGGAGTGAGTCTAGATTTGGAACTGCACTAGATAGATGTTAAGACCGTCTTCCTCAATGGTGAGTTAGAAGAAAATATCTATATGGAGCGGTCTGAATGCTTTGTGCAGAAAGACCATGAGCACTTAGTGTGCAAACTTCACAAATTGATCTATGGTCTGAAACAGTTCTCTATGCAGTGGTACCGCAGAGTTCATGATTTGGTCGTGGAAAATGGATTTCTCTTGATGGATGAGAAATATTGCGTGTACACCAAAAGGGTCTGGACCGAACTTTGTGTTTATGATTCTATATGTAGAAGACATACTCATAGTTGCAAATAGCTTGGAGTTCCTCACACGGATAATGGTCTGATTGTCTTCTCTATTTGGGATGAAGAACATGGGTGAGGCGGCGCACATCCTTGGGATTTAGATCTCGAGAGATCACCGTAGGAGGCAGTGTTGGCTTTCAGAGGAAAGCTACATAAACAAAGTGTTGGAAACGTTCAACATGAGTAACTGCGAACCAATTGAAACTCCAGTTTACATTGATCAACCTCTCAAAATGGATATATGGACCAGATAAATAAATTATGTAGCTAAGTGCAGTCGGAAGCCTGATGTGCGCAATAGTGTGTACTCGACCTGATATTTGTCATGCAGTCGACATGGTATATAGGTACCAAGCTGAACCCAAATTGAAGAAATGGTAGGCAGTAAATAGGATCATGTGATATCTTAAGGGCATCGTCATGCTATCTGCTAGAGACTTGCTAGAGATCCGAGAATCTCTGGATGACTAGGTATAACATTGCGGACTATGGTGGTGACTTTGATGAGAGAAAACCCACCTCAGATATGCTCTGCTCTCTGATGGCGCCATATCGTGAATGAGAAAGAAGCAGTTGCGCATTGTGTTGATCGCAATTGAAGCCAAATTTGTGGGTCTTGTGTGGACCACTCAGTTGGTTGTATGGCTGAGGAGACTTCTGGATTGATTGCTGAGTCATTGGAGTCGCAATCTCCGTGATATATAAACCCAAGTATCATTACAAGTCATAGCAAGTAGATATCAAGTGAAACTATGTTAGAGACGTGGTTAGACACAAGGTGATGAGTTTGAAGTACTTGTCTACGGATGAGATGGTTGTGGACCGTCTCTCCGAACTTGAAGAGGTAGTCTTTAGTGAGGCATGTGTATTCTCTAGGACTATGTAGACTTTGATTGATGTACTTCATTGGTTTTATTTCCCATACAATGTTCTTTAACTTAAATTATATTTGAGTATGCATGTTTTCACAGTTTGAGTGTTTTGTATGTTCTTACTGTGATTGTTTATTGAAATATGTCAAAGTGGATTAGATCGCCCTCTCACACGGGTGATAGATTCTATGTCTTTGTGGCTAGGTGAGGCTGGTGATAGTTCCTAGTTCTGGAAATCTGTTGGGATTATCGGAAAGGGCTTTGTGTTAGGAACTATCTGATTTCGCACTACGACAGATTATGGTTTGTCAATCCACTCAGGGGTCGGATGGGAGTCTTTGTGACTTTTGGTTCTTTGTGTGCCTGATGGACATCTGTACAACATTAGGACATATGCTCCGTGGGAGAGTAGATATGCTGTAGCGCGCGTTCCATACCGCGGCGCACCCCAAACCGACCATGGGTATGACCCGAGATGTGATCTTAACTCGGAGTCGTGTGAGACCCGGAGCTCTTTGCGTAAGAGCCGCATACGTAGTCTCATTACTCTAAACAGAGACTTGAGGTTCGGTTCAATGTTTGCTATCTTAGTCCGTTCTCGATGGGTGCGCTCGCAAGTACCTTGGACCCGGTTCTAGAAAAGCGAGTTGGATTGTGCTGATGGTTTTGTGGGAAGAGGATGATCATTATGGGATCTTCTCAATATTGTGTCCACTAGGTGGCCACCAACTGCGGCGTCGGCTGCGGTTGTGGGCGCAATACATATATAGGTCTGAAAGATCCTTGTGCGGTCAGACCTGGAGAAAGATTACATGACTAAGGGTGATGGGCACATTTCCACTGATGGTGTGAGATCTGCGAGTCGCTGCAACTCTTAACAGATGCGCATCACCTTGCTCGTTGTGCCTGCCGGTCGCACGCCTGCAACCTCGTATGTGACTTTACTGTATAAGGGGAATTCGTTCTCCTGGTGCTGGCTTAATGAATGAACGCCCCCCCACTTTGTGCGAGTGGGAGATGTTGGTTTTGGGGAATTGGGTCGCCCATTAGTGGGAGCCAATTCTAATAAGCCCAGTATTGGATACTGGCCCAAACCATTCCCTCTATATGTATAGGGATGCTCAGGGTTGGAAAACCTAATGAACGATAACAGTGCCCTGCCGCCCTACAGTTTAGATTGAGGTAAGTAGCTGTGGAAACCTAGATCACTGCCCGTTAACCCGTGGCGTGACCTCCCGTCCGGCAGACCGTGATCCCAACCTCAGGAAGATCCGCTTCCGCTTCCG
Source organism: Chamaenerion angustifolium (assembly GCA_946814005.1). Classification (NCBI taxonomy): domain Eukaryota; kingdom Viridiplantae; phylum Streptophyta; class Magnoliopsida; order Myrtales; family Onagraceae; genus Chamaenerion; species Chamaenerion angustifolium. The sequence continues at coordinate 8,248,379 of OX328270.1, forward strand.
TTAAGGCAATCGTTCAAGGAGGTAACTTAATTATGTGTTATGTTGTACCTTAATCGATTGCGTGTTTTGTACATCATATTCCAACATGATGGATAACAATATCTTCCTTGTTTGCTTGTGTTCTAGATCATCCTTATTTGTGTACTTGTGTATGTTGATAATAGTTTTTATTTGCAGCTAAATTATGGTTTGCAGTTCTTCAGAGGATCATTAGTTTGTGAGGGGGATTCTTTCTACTATTAGATAAATCGTTTATAAAACTGAATCTGGTGGTAAAGGACCGTCTCTATTGATTAATGGTGTCAAAAGGTCAATGCCTCTTGTTCGGATTTTGGAGGTTGAACTTTATCCTATATTGCTATCAAAGGCCAGGAGCTTTGGACTCAGTGATGAATGGGTTTAAGTATTTTCTTTCTCCTGATTTCTTTCTTTCTTTTTGGTACTTACATACTAATCCAAATGGATACTGCTTTTTTTGTTTTTTTTGGCCAAATGGATACTGCTTTTCATGTTGCCTATCTACGCATCTTTCCTCTTGTTTGCGCATTTGGTTACTTTGTGTAAAAGAGATTTGAGGCAACAGAGAATTCAGATGGTAAGTTAAATTATTTTATTATATATGTATTTGTCATTTATCTATTGCAGGCTCTTGTTAAAAATAGCAGGTTTTACGTGTTAAGGGTTGTTTGGCGGGTTCAAAAGCTGAAAATCTATTGGAGAAGGATGATATGGTGTTGGGAATCAATGAGAAAACTGTTACTTGCTTCAAAGATGTGGAAACGCCTGTCAAGCCCTGGAGAGTTGTGATGAAAATGAGGCAAAGCTTAACATGACTATCTTTCGGCAAGTGAAACATTATATATCTATTTTTACAAATTCTTTCAAGTTCATCCTCAGTGATTCAATTCTATACATTATTATTATTATTTTATATGGTCTCATTTTGTTTGGCCAAATTAACGTTTTACTTGAATAAATAAAACGTCACTTGTGGTCACGGATGTTCGAAATTACATTCATACTCAACTAAAGATAAAAATGGTAGTGGGGTATTTCGACCCAATCATCAAGACTCATTCCCAATTTCGCTTGCTTTGCTATCCAATTTGCACACTCGTTTGCCGTCCTTGGAATAGCTCGCCAACTCACTCGCTCAACTTGCCTTGCCAGTGCTCGGATGTTGTGTATTATGGTGGATACCCGCCAATGTGTTGGACCCTCTTCTAGTTGTTTATGAACCGTTTGTGAGTCCGTTTCTATGACGATGCCTTGCCATCCCGCTTGGATTGCTAGTCTTACCCCTTCTTGGATTGCGATGGCCTCCATGGTTTCTACATCGCCGCTCCAGTACCTGCGGTTCGCTCCACCCACTACCTCGCCCTCCTTGTTTCGCGCCCCCACCCCTATGTCGACTTGTCTTGTTTGCTTGCACCATGACGCATCGCAGTTGATCTTTATTGTGCATTCGTCCGGTGGTTGCCACCTTTGGTCTTGTCGTTCTATTCGCGTGGGTTGCTCGATTCGGCCACCTCTCTTATGATCGTCGAAGGCTTGTTTGATCTCCATTATCGTTCTCCTCGGGTTTGGTTGTATTGCTTCGAAAGCGGTTTTTCATCTCGTCTTCCATATGTGGCAACATGTGAGAAGAGTTAGTACCCACCGTGTCTCCCCTATCGGTCCTTGTACGCTCGTTTCCTTTGTTCTCTCCTCTAGCTATTGGACCATGTTGATGTTGGTTGGTCGGTTTACTCTTATGCCTAGTACTCCAAACCATATTGGTTCGGTCCATCGGCATTCAAGTGTCATGTGTTCCCGTGTCTCCACTTCCCCGCATATTGGACAACTTTGGGTGACACCTTTCCCTCGACGCGCCATGTTAGCTTTGACGGCTATGGCGTTCGTGGATAGTCACCACTCCCTCCCCCGTTGTTCACTTATCTCTCTTAACTTGTGATACACCGGTCGGATCTGTGGTGCCCCGTCCCTCGTGTGTGGCCATATGTATCGATCTCTGCCTTTGTCATGCGGGATCGGGAGGTTGAGTATGTGGTCGGCATCTTCTGGGTTCTCGATGGTGCGCACTATCTCCTCATTCCATCTCCCATAGGGTCTTATCAACTCCCTCACCCTTAGTCTCTCCTTTGTGTATATCCACGAATCCTGAAAGACGCGAATTTCCTCCCCCAATCCGATCACCCACATTCCTTCTTGTTTTATGACGTCCCGTCCATGTATTAGGCTGCTCCAACCCACGATGCTCGGTCTCCTCGTCTCGCCTCAAGAAATGAGTTCCGTGGAAAATATAGTCCCTTTAGTACTTAACCAGTTCGGTTCGGCCATGATGCGCCCTACCATCTTCGTAAGGAGTGTCATGTTGAAACTCTGTAACTCTCAGAACCCTAATCCCTCGGTGCTATTTGACTTCGTTAGGACATCCCATCTTCTCCAATGTGTTTTCTTGCCCTCCATTATTTGTCCCCACCAGAAGTCCGCTATGAGTGAATCTATTTCCGAGCACCAGGTTTTTGGAAGGTGAAAGACACTCATGACATACGTGGGGATGGTCTACGTCTAGAGAATCGAGTTCGGGGGTTTGATTACGTCTTAAAAGCTCGCGACCTCATTATCCGCCCTTTCGGTACTTTAGTTTGCTTTTGAATTTTTTTCAATTTACCCGAATTGCCCGTTTTGATCATGATTGGCCCAAAAAGACTAAATGCATTTTCTTTAAATTAAACAAACCATGTACATACATTTTTTTTGAGTTAATTTCAAATAAATAAACAAGAGAGAAAAAAGTTAATCGTGCTCGAGAAAATGGTAACTTCACTTTGGGGTCATTTTAACATGTTAAAATACACGAATGATTTTGAAAATATTAAGCACGTTAGACCAATTTGTAACACTTTGACAAGTTATAGGATGTAAAAACAAATATAGGGACCAAAATGCAATTTATTAAAATTTGAGCTGAATATAAATCATATTTCAAAAATTGCATAAATGACCCTAAACTATTCTGGACTTATTTGTAACACTTGGTAAAGTTCTAAAATAACCTGAAATTTATTCTAGACTTATTTGTAACATTTTGAAAAGTCATGGAATGTCCAGAAAAGTTTAGGATTCAAAAATGTATTTTTCGAAAAAAATTATAACTGAACTGAAATTATTTTTTTTTCAAATTACAGAATTGACCATAAACTATTCTAGATTTATTTGTAACACTTGGTAAAATTCCAAAAATAACCCGAAAATTATGGAATGTCTAGAAAAGTTTAGAAATCAAAATGTAATTTTTTAAAAAAACTAGCTGAATTAAAAAAAAAATCAAAAATTGCACAAATGACTCAAAAAAAATTCGTTTAGTTTATAACACTCGATAAAGTCCCATAAATGACCCGAGAGTCCAAGGAACGAGTTGTACCCTTCATCAAAATTTGGGAAAGACCTAAGTCATTTTGAATATTATTGTTTTCACATATGCATAATATATATATATATATTATACATATAGATAGATAGATAACATATAAATAATATATATATATATATTATACATATACATATATAGTATCACATAGACATAATATAAGTATATATTGTACATATAGATATAATATCACATATATATTTTACATATATATATTAACAAGTATATTATACATAAATATATAATATATGTATATAAACTCTCAATTTTATTTCACATTTAGAAAATACAAATATGATATTGAATATGAGAGAAATATACCTAACTCATTGGAGTTTAAAATACCGTACGAGAAACCGAGACTGATAATTATCGATATTTTTTTCACTTTTTATGATATTGAATATGAGAGAAATATACCTAAAACATTAGAGTTTAAAATACCGTACGAGAAACCGAGACTGATAATTATCGATATTTTTTTTCACTTTTTTTTTCACTCGTTCTATTCTCTCATTTCTTGCTTAAACACTACCTTCTTCAACTTCACCCCCTTGAAGCCTACGACACTTCCCCATTTTATTCACAATTTGCATCTTATTTTTTTTTAAAAAAATAATAAAAAAGACCAACTTGTACAAAACAGGAACATGTCCATGTGTGGCCATGTGGCCATGTTCCACGTTCAGATTTTTTTTTAATTTAATAATTATTTTTAAATCGATTTCTCTTGGCTCGATTCCTTGCGTACGGGGTTTTGACCATGAGCCAAAATCAGGTGTTTACAGCTTCAATTTGATTCCTTGTATACTTTGTTCCTGGGCTGCCCCCACCAAACGTCTCGATAACACATCCGCAAGTAGTATGAATAGGTAAGGCGGTAAGGGATCACCTTGTCGGAGTCCGCGTGTCGGTTTGATTATGGTGGTTCTGTCCCCATTCACCACCACTTAGTAGGTGGTTGTTGATATGCATTCCTTGTTCCATCTTAGCCATTTGTCTGCGAACCATCGTCTTCTCAACGTGGCTATAAGGAAATCCCACTCCACTTGGTCGTACGCCTTTTGCATGTCTATCTTTAGCGCACCTTCCACCTTGTTCTCGTTGGGACTTGTCTGTAAGTGATAGAACACTTCATGCGCCACCAAAATGTTATCATGTATGTTCCTTCCTGAGACAAAAGCACTCTGGAATGGGGTGATAAATTCTGATAGATACACCTTTAGGCGATTTACCATAACTTTTGTACAGGAAATTACAGCAACTTATTGGCCTAAAATAAGTCGGCTTAGTAGGCGTGGGCACTTTTTGTATAAGTACAATATGAGTATGATTTAAAGGGTTTTGGATAGTACCTGTTCTGAAGAAAGCCTTGACCGCGGTGATGAGGTCCGCTCCCACGACGCTCCAGTTTCGTCGATAGAATAGACTCGGAAACCCGTCCGGACCCGGCGCTCGTGACCCTCCGAGTTGGTATGTCGCCGCTCTGATTTCTCCATCTGTCACCTCCCGAGTTAGGTTCTCATTCATCTCATCTGTTATGTGGTTCGGCACCCATCTAACGAACTCCTCCATCGGTTCGGTATCCTCTGATGTGAACATATCCCTAAAATACCTCCTTAGTTCCTCGGCTATCCTCTCTTCTTTCGTTATCCCATCTATGTTCACTCCCATCAACTGGCCTATTTGGTTTCTCTTCCTACGAGATATCGTGGTTTGGTGGAATAACATTGTGTTTTGGTCTCCCTCCCTTAGCCACTTAACCCCCAACCTCTGTTTCCAATAGATCTCCTCCTTCGTCCATATCCCTTAGAGTTTACCCTTTAATCTATTCTCCTCCATTATTGCCTCTTGGTCCATCCCCCCTTGCATATGCCTCTGCAAGGTCTCCTTCGTATTCGCTATCTCCCTCAGATTATTGCCAAATTCCTCCCTACTCCAAGTCGTGAGTTTCCTTCAGCACTTTTGGAATTTTGTGTATACTCCCCATACTTCCCTTCGTGATGTAGGTATTCCCGACGCGTCTCTTATGACCTCTTTGCATGTCGGGTGTTCGAGCCACACTGCTTCAAACTTGAACCGTCATCGAGCCCTCTTTTTCGGCTGGTTTAGTTGGATCACCATCGGTGTATGATCCAACTCGATAGCTAGCTCATTTATGCACCTATCTCTTGGATGTCTCGCTTCCTATTCTCCGTTTACTATCACCCGGTTCAGTCGTTCACTGATCCTATCACACCCGCTACAATTATTACACCACGTATGCGGGTTCCCGCTTGCCCCCAAATCCTCCATTTGCAAATCATCTATTAGTTACTTGAACTCATTAATTTGTCGTTGTGATTTTCTCCTACCACCCTACTTTTTGTGTGGGTAACATATTGTACTGAAATCACCAAGTATCATCCATTTCCCCCTTTTGGGATCCGCCTAGCGTTCTTAGGAGATTCCAATTTTGTGATCGTTCTTGCGCCTCCGTACTCGTGTATACCCACGTCACATACATTGGTTCATCATGTGGTTTTAGTGTTACCTCGCAGTCTATACATGTCGGGTCGGCATAAATGATGTGTACTCTAGTCTCGGTCGACCACCATAGTGCTAACCCCCCTGATGTTCCATTCGGTCCTACATAGTGTTTGTTGTCCATCCCTATTCGTACTCTTATCTTCTCGCAGTAGGTATCACCATTCTTTGTTTCCATTAAAAAATTATGTTCGAGTGATACCTTTTGTTGAGGTATTGGAGATCTTGAACTGTCAAGGCGGACCTTAAACCCTGACAATTCCATGATATGACACTCATTGATCCCTTGTGGCTATTTCAGGACAGCCACCGGAACCCTTTCCCTGCTCGTGCTATTCCACTTGTCTCTGTTTCACGTCTCGTTTCCTTTTTATCCACTTCTTTCTCATGGAGTTTGCTCTGTTTCGTCTAGCCCTCGGGCTAGTTCTAGTCTGCGGGTTCCTTTCCCCTCCCTCCCCCTTTGGTTTGTCTTGTTGTTTCCTTCTCTTTGTTGTCGGTTGCTCCTCCATCTCCTCCCCGGTTCATTTGAGGGTCATCTTATCTAGGTATGGGCTTAGTCTGAATGTGGGGTTTGTTTTTTCGGATGTGGGTGATGTGAGTGGGGTGTCCGACGGGTTTTCAACAACGTAGGCTTGGATGGATGTGATGGTGTCGTTTGGTTGGGGTTGGTTGGTATGGTCGAGCAAGTATGTGATCATGGGTAGGTTTGGGTTTATGGGCTGCTCGGTTTTCTACGTGGCTTGGTGGCAATTCAGTTCAGTGTGGACCGCATCTATTCAGGTAAAAAGGGATAGGTCAGTTCGGTTTGTGGTTTGTGTGACTCGGTTGGGCCGGTTCTGTGGATGGGGTGGCTCAGATATGTTCGGTTCAGCTAACTGGTTGGTTGGCTCAGTTGGGTGGTTTTGTGTATGGTTAATGCCCTATCCTCAGTTCGTTCCTCCATGGGTTTTGGCTGGTTCATCCAATGGTTTTGGCGTTGGCATGTGGCTGACTCCCCCTGATTTTTTCTGATGGCATGGTCTCGTGTATCGACATTCATCGATTCACTCATGTCCCCGTTGGTCCATTCCCCGTACTCTTTACCCTTATTGTCCCCTTCCCCCCTGTGTTTTTCCTTTGTAGCCTCGTCCATGGACGATTGTCGTTCCTCGACCATGATATCAAACAACGATCTTTGTGTACCCTGCTTTGTTTGAGATCTCTGTCCTTCCTCCCCCCACATATTGTCTAGCCGTAACCTTTCTTGGTCGCACCCTCACTAGACATGGTCTGTATGTGGGTATTTTCGGATCATGATCTGCCATCTGTACTTCTTCTCTGTATGCTTGGGCCGTATGACCCAACATAGCCGTAATCAGATAATCTCTCATACTTGATTAACGCCCATTTATCTATCCCTTGTGAGTTCCTCCACCAGAAACCTGCCTTCAATGGTTTATCCTCATCCACCTCTACTCACATTCTCATATAGCTCTTACTTATCTTCCCCACATTTCTTTCTATAACCAGGCATCTACCTATCATATTCCCAATTCTCCAGGCATTTTCATGGCTAAACTTTTCCAACCCTAGGTCATGAATTTGGGTCCAAAAGTTTACCTTATTGAACTGAATTTCTGTTACTCCCTTGCTCGGTTCCCATCTCTTGATGTTCAATATGTGCCCGTTTATTGCCCACAGAGACAATTCAAAGATTTGGCTGACATACTCTTATCGCTCGAACTCGAGCAACACGATCCCCACCTCCGATTCCGATATGGCGACCTTGTCGTACCTAGCCCATGCCATCCGGAGCACACTATGTATTGTGCTCATCTTCACAGCTTTCTGAGCTACAATCTTGTCCACGTACCATGAGTCCGTCTGCAGTTGTTGGTTGGAGTCGAGGTCCATTACGGGTCGCCTGGGTCTATTCATTTCGCCGGTGCTAGAGCTACAACCCATCGCCGCAGTCGTGGGTTCGGCGCGCTCACCACAGTTGGTAGCTTTCTTGCAAAACAGAGGAAATAGAAAAAGATGGGTGAAAATCGCAAAGAGCTCCAGTGCAGAATCGTCGCGCCTCCAACTGGTTTCAGCAGTTGGCATGCTCCAGTGTCCTAGAACAGTGCCTTCGATGTGCAGCAATATAGAAGGCCAATAAATTTCTGCAATCGAAAAGGATGCATGGTGGAAGAAAACGCACGGGCTTTGGTCGATTTTCGGTGAAGTTTAAGCTCACTTACAGCCCGCTTCAAGGTTCTCTTCCTTTCGTCTGTTGCATGGGAATGTCGCTATCATTACTGTGCCTTCCCTCTTTCGTCGTTTCTGATTCGCTGATATACGGACTGGCAATTAATGCCAGGAAAAACCGAAGCTGATTTGAGTCAGCTTGAGGACAAATCCGCACAGCAAACCCTAGGTGATTTGCGGATTTTCGGTCGTCCGACGAGAGAATTACGTGGAAATATTTATGTTTGATATAATATATGGTCTCATGGGAGCTACAGTTTTAAATCAAACCTTTAAATATTATTATTATTTTATATTATCCTTTGATAGATCAAACATATATTGGTGATATGCCATTAAATGAATCATTAGATTGATTTCCCATCATTCACTCTACCTTATACATTTTCTATAGTGACTTGTAAGATGTAACTATGTGCGTGTCACAGGAGTTGGAGCATGGCCAATTTGTTGGAGTGAGGACAATTTACTTGAATGGGAAACCTCGATCAAGTTCTGAGACTGAAAGAAGATTTACACTATTGGGCCCACATGGGAAGTGAGATTTGACCCTGATACCTCCACATGGTGTCACCGCATCATCAAAGAATTATAATTCGGTGTTGCATGACTGTACAAACTTGCAGTACATGTGTTTGATAATTCGAAGCTATTGTGACTAGAATGATTCGTCATCATATTTTGATTCCATTTTTTCTATAGAGTATCTGGAGGGAAGTGTTGTTTTTACTCATTGATCTGCAGGCACTACCATTGGAGTGTTTGCCAAATAGAAGTCATTTTTTAATATTGCTGTAAATGTTATTTCAGAATATTGTAAATTCCTCTACTAGTTTCACTCTATTTGTAAACTAAACTTCTTGTTCTTCTAAATATTTTTTGTATACATACAATTTGATTATTCTTCAATTGTCAGTTTATTTATTTGTTTTTTTAATGAGGTCTTCTTTTACCGATAGAATTTTTCGTCGGCATAAGACGTTTACCGACGAAATCTATTTTATCGGCAAAAACGTAAGTTGTTGACGAAAAAATCATCTTTGCCGACAAAATATATGTTGGTAAAAAAATTATTTTTAACGACGAAAATTTTGTGCAATATTTCGTCGGTAAACTTTCGCCGACGATATCTTTACCGACGAAAAAAATCATTTTACGTACGAAAATTATTTTTGACGACAGAATGTTCACCTTCTACCGACAGAATAATTTCGAGCATACTTAGAGGTCCCTGTAGAACAGGAAAATCTTAAGGAAAAGAAACCAACTTTTTTCGGTGGAAAGTAAACAGGACCTAAGGTCCTAAACCAGTCGGTGGAAATTTTGATTCGTTTGTTTTGCGTTGTTCTTGGATGGAATTAAAAGAACGTTTAAGTATTTCAACTTTGTACATTATCCTGAATAGCTAAAGTTTGGTGTTGGTTGCACAAATTGGGCTTGTGACCAAAGTGTATTAAAACATTTGAGGCGCAGTGAGACGCAAAAGGCAAATTTCGCCTAAAATTTGAGGCGCACATAAGGCGCTCGCCTCATTGAATAAGGCCCACCGAATAGATAAAACATTATATAGTATATACTAGTATAAAGGATAATAACATCTACTGAAAAGAGCATAAAAAAATCTAATCATATAGAAAATAGAAATTTAGCAAAGTCATTTTTTTTTAATAAACCTACTAGCATAAAACATCTATCTAATTATCTAAGACAACTAATCATCTCCATAGTCTTCATCACCAAAGAAATCTTCATTATCTTCTTCGTCCTCATCTTCATTATCTGATTTATAATCCTCTTCTTCATCTATCTCATATTCATTTGTAACTGACTGCATCTCCTCAGAAATATCCCTTACTTGACAATCATTTACCTTTCGAATGGGAGTTAGCCCTAAAACTACAACCACCAACACTATAAGGTCCAAAATTATTAGACATTTTATTGGTTTGCTTCGTAGTGGTTCTATGTGTCACATACTCATTTGTATATGACTGCATCTCCTCAAAAGTATCCCTTACTGACAATCCTTTACCTTTGGACTGGGAGTTGGCCCTGAAACTACAACCACCAACACTAAACGGTCCAGAATTATTAGACATATTATTGGTTTGCTTAGAAGTGGTTCTAGCAGTGTTTTCTGCTTTGGACGCCCTACTTATCATGCCATATGTTAACCTTATCTCAGTTGGGCCCTCATCATCACTACAAATATATGCATCATTCTCTGCATCCCAATCATCCCCCTCACGGACGAAGCTAGGAATTTTGGTTTGTAGGGGGCAATAATTAGTTTAAGGGTAAATAGTTGAAGCAAAAAAACTGTGAGGGGGCAAATGTAAGACTTTAAAAATCTAAATTGAAAAAAAAAATATATTTTTTTTGCATAAATTTACACAAAGCCATAGGGGTTTGAGGGGGCAATATCATTATGCCCCATCACCTCTCTATGGCTTTGGGCTTGATCTCCCTCACCCTGCTCCATCAAACATTCATTGATTTCATCAATATTAAGTATAGAAATGCTATTCACAACATCATCAAGGTTATCATAACTAGCCTTTAGAGTTTGGTTATACTTTACATATACCAAATCATTCAATCTCTTAGCTGCAAGTCTATTTCTTTTTGGAGTATGAAGTTATGTGAATACATAACAAAGAAAAGACAAATAAAAAAACATGAAACTAGTATTAACTATAAATTATGTTAAAAATAACAATAATTTACATTTTACACGAAAAAAGTAAAACGTCACTTACATGCTCAAAGACACTCCACTTCCGTTCACATCTTGCAGCACTACACGTGAGACTTAAAATCTTAATCGCAAGCCATTACAAATATGGGGTAGTTGACCCAAAGAAAGACCACCATTCCACTGTTAAATTGGATTTAAAAAAATTATTAGTAATAAGTGTCAAATTATGAACAAATATTAAATAACTAAAGTGAATGAAGAATTACTGAGTGCTTTTGATTTCCTTGTCTTAACAATAGCAAGAGGGTGCCAAATATACCTTCAAAATTCTTGTATGATGAGAGTTCATCTACAATCACAATTTGCACACTTTCATCTTTAGCCAATCTTTGTATGCATTTATACAACCCATCAACAAACTCTTTGTTGAATTCTATTTCTAGATTTGAATAATAAAACGCTGGATTAAAAAAATGACCAGCAACATGCAATGGATGGTGAAGTTGACATTCCCATCGATCATCAATAATCTTGAACACGTCTTTATACTTCTCTTCTCTGCTATTGAACAATTATGTTATGGCTTCCTTGACTATATCCATAACTTTATATATGTAACCTAATACTGAGTTTTTTTCATTATCCACCAATCGGATAACTCTAACAAGGGGCCCCATCAATTTGAGAATCCAAATTACGTTATTCCAAAATGATGCCTTTGTGTTTGATTCTCTAGACCATATACTATGATACCATTTTTTTACGATATCGTAGCCCTGAATGCACATTTCTCATTGTGAATGCTCTTCAAGCTTAGATAACTTGTTGAAAATTTAGTAATGGTCAACCTAACAAGCAGAGATAGATTGTTGAAAATTTAGTAATAGTCGACCTAACAAGGTTTCGTCCTTTTGTTTTTTCTCTCATCAAATTCAGAACCATTCCATGTTTATAAATGTAGTGAATCATATTTGTGGCTTCCTTTATTATGCTCGCAGCGAGCGTAGTTTTTCAATGTCTTCCAACATCAAATCAAGACAATGTGCTGCACACAGAGTTCAATATAAATGTGGTCTCACAACTTCTAATAACTTACCCGCTTTTTTAAAAATTCGATCCAGTATCACTAATAACTTGAATAATATTGTCTTGACCTATCTGATCAACAAACCTATTAAGCAATTCATAGGTCTTCTCACCTGATTTTTAATAGCTTGAGACATCAACAAATTCAATAAATGCACTTCCCTTAGAAGAGTTAATCAAAACGTTAATGATGGTTTGGCCAGTTTTGCTTGTCCGGCCATCTGCCATGATTGAGCAACCGTATTTTTCATATATCGCTCTATGATGCTTCAGTAAATCCTCAGTATATGCGACTTATTTCTTCAACAATGGTACTTTCCCTTTTACCTTCCTTGAGTTTGGAATCAAAGTCGCTTGACTATCTATTTTCTTAAGAGGGTAGGCCTCAACATCTTGTACTTCTATATATTATACATTTCAAGTATTATCCATAGCTTATACAAACACACACTATTAAATAGTGGAGTTTTCAATCATTACTTTCGTCATTCATGTATGAAGAACCGAACCAACACTTATCACTTAAAGAAAAGTCTAGCTACACATAAAGAAGGCTATGGTAGTATGATGAAGAAGGCTATGATAGTATGATGAAGAAGGCTATGATAGTAAATATTTTAGAGACAAAATAAACCAATATAATCGATTACTAAATCTACATAGTACATTTTACAAAATAACTACACAATAAATATGCTAACCTTAGAGGAGAAGGCTTGCTCGACTGGGTTGCTGGTGTTAGGTAACCGCAGCAGACTACATCATCCTGTAGTCAAACGGCGTTGACGATATTGATAATCCGTTGGAGATAGAAGAATAAGATGTTGAGACCCAACTTCTTAATAAAAGAGATAGTCAAACGACTTTGATTCCAAAATCAAAGAAGGAAAAAGGGAAAGAACCAATAGATTCTTACTTCCAGACGAAATCTTAGCTAGTAGTTGAACGAAGGAAACAAAGAAAGCAGAGAACAAACATTGATGAAACACTTGATAAGGAGAGAAGAGCTGCAACAATTCAATATGTTGCAATATTTTTCTACCAAATAGGTATAACTTTCAATGTTGCTAATCTAAAGAACTTCAAGTGCATGATTGAGGATTACACAATTTGGTCCAAATTTGAAGTCGCCTAGCACGTATGAGCTAAGGTTACCATTGTTGAAGAAATAAATCACATATACTGAGGATTTACTGAAGGATCATAGAGCGACATTTGAAAAATGCTCAATCATGCCAGATGGTTGGACAAGCAACACTGGTCAAACCATCATTAACGTTTTGGTTAACACTTCTAAGGGAAATGCATTTATTGAATTTTTTTTATGTCTCAAGCTATTCAAAAACAGGTGAGAAGACCTATGAATTGCTTAATAGGTTTGTTGATCAGATAGGTGAGGACAATGTTATTCAAGTTATTAGTGATAGTGAGTCCAATTTCAAAAAAACGGGTAAGTTATTATAAGCTGTGAGACTACATTTATATTGGACTCCATGTGTAGCACATTGTGATGACTCGATGTTGGAAGAAATTCACTATATGAAATTTGCTCTACAGCGATGGTAAATCATTGTTGCCGGAAGCACTGTTGGCGCTGCTAAGACCCCGTGCCGATGCTAAGAGTCGTGCCAATAGACCCCGTGGCTAAAGGTATACACGACGACAATATGCTGACACTAAAGATTTGCAGTGGCTGGAATGAATAGTTGGTTTGATCACTAATATGCCGACTCTGTTTACGTGTAATGACAGTCGATGGTTATTTGAGGGTAATACTGATTTAGTGTTTCTACATATGTCAGATGTAGAGTGAGGGTATTAGTATCAGCGTATTGTTGTCACTATTTGTTGTATATTGCATCAAATTGCTTTGAGGCAATATACGTTATTCAACTAGAACATTTCCTTGAAAGTAATTACACGTACTTAGCGACGGATGAATTTTGATGGAAAAAAAGTTAGACCACGTCATAAGTAACCTGTCGATGCACGTACAACAGTAATAAATATTACCATGTTCATCATAGTTGATGCTAATATGGAGTTTCAACTACTGTGAAAGTTGTTGCTATAGAAAGTGGTTTGTGACTGCGGGGTTGTCATAGTTAAATTGTATATGAAGCATCAATTACGGATACAAGTATTGTCCGTTGTCAATGGTTTGTTTTGATGCAAATGCTAATGTTTTACTCTTTTCGAATTGTTAATCATGCGTATGCTCGTAGCCAAGCATACCCAAATAGAGAATACATAAACAGATAATACACAAACATCTACATATGTAGAACCATTTCGAACACATCCGAATTTATAATAGCCAAGCATTTCAAACAAATGTATGGCAACAATTGTAAAACACAAACAGAGATGACATGTTCACATTTATATCATGTCCAAAATATCCATTTACAATCAATTCCAAATGAAAATAAATACTGAGAAGCCACAACACCTAGTGTACCACCATTTGACATAACTACTAAGTAGGAGTACTTACCGCATCTCTCCACGGTTCATGCATTTGGATCTGTAAACATAGAAATCACAACAATCATGGTAGCATCATATTATAGAATATACGCTACAATGACTAAATGGGTGTACACAATGCAATTAAATCATTACTATACGCACCGTTGGCAAACATTGCACTTTTCATGACAGCAATATCACGTTGAAATGCTTCAATGTTGGTCTGGAACTCCTTGAGTTGATCACAGAGTTGCTCACATTCGGCTGTGTTTCTAGCCACCTCCTCCCTTACTTGCTTTAACTGTTCACTTTCCATCATCCGTGCAATCTTTGACACACGACTTCGACGACGCTCAGGTTGGCGAACTTCCTCATACGAGACATCCTTGTCAACTGGAGCATCTTCCTCCCCAGCCAACTGAGCAGCCCTTTCCTCCGCTTGGTCCTATTTTGCAAACGGTGTGACAAGAACATAAGGGAGCAATCAGATACAATATACAACACATTTAACTATATGGGTGGGCAGTACTACTTACCAGTATTGATATGGTTTTATCATCCAGTGACTACACTTTCTTGTTCACATCCTTCTTCTTGAACATATGATACTCCCCGGGAAGTTTCCCGTTGTTCTTCTCAATCTGCAAAGGGTGACAAATACTTGTTCAACTGTAGCCAACTATTTATTAAACATAACTATTCAATGTTACGATTACCTCTTCCTGCTCTCTCCTCGTAAAGGACTAACTGCCAGCGGTGTGCCTCATGACTTGGTGATCTTTGTTGGCTTTGTTATGATCGCTCTTTAACTTCAAACAATAGGTTACAACTAGTTTACGTTTAAAAAATGCAACACTCATTAACTGTACAAAAAAATACAGTTGTGATAGGGAGTAAGCCACAAACCTTAAACTCATCAGAGCTGAACCAGTTAACAAGCCACACTCAATCCTCTTTCACTACGTTAGGAGGAATGTTTTGTAACCTTTCTTCATTCGTAAGGTACTTGTCAAAGTACCTTCTCTTGAGATTCGCCCTGTAGTTTATGTACTTCTCTTTAAGAGTACAGATGATCAACTGCCTCAGGTTTTCATCATCCGGTATCACAAACTTCTCCTGCAATATTGAACAATATGGAAATGTTAGGCTCGGATTTACAGCATTTACAAATAGACAGGTGCAATATGTAAGTCCTAGTTCAATTTGAACGATACTGTGTAGGGATTGTCAACAACTGAGACTTACCGCAACCAACATGAGCATCTTAGCCTCGTAGTCTATGGGAGACTTTGGAATCTCCTTTCAGTATTTAACCGTTAGAGGTGCATTCGTTCGTTTGCGGACGATGCAACTACACCAACTTGCAAACACTGAAGCATTGTTACTGCAGACTTTACCTCGAGAGTTAAACTTAAGAACCTCTTTTTCGTTGACGCCATTTCGAGACAACCTTATGCAACGAGTTCGCCCTCTACATAGTCTGTCCACTGGTGGCCTTAACTCTTCCTCTTGCGCAGCTGCACGTAAAGCAGGTATCAATTAGATAACCAAGATGTATGAGACAAATTAGAAGTTACTTATTTGTATACCTGGTGGTTCCTCCATAAAGGGGTCCTACGCCTGGATTTCCTCTTCATTAGACACTTCCAAAGGAGGTTCGACAGGCGGAGGGACTGCATGGATGTTCTCCACAGGCGTAACCCCTAAAATCAATGTCTAGTACAAGTTACTGAGCACCTAAAACAAAGCAAATACCTAACAAGACAACCTAAAAGCAGTTACAAGGCGTAGTAGTGAGAAAAACAACTTACTTGTTGCAGCCTTGTTTATCTTCCTTGGGGATCTACGTGTCGGTAGCTTTGAAGCTATAGTACTTCTTTCGACCATTCTCCGAGTACCCACCATACTAAGAAGATATTGTTAAACACAGTACCATAACGTGAAGTCAAACAAGTTTCTGGTGTAAAGTTTCCATCTTTATGTGTTGTTGCAACAATTATCCAAGTCGGGTTCTCAAACTAAGCACTCGAGCATTGAACATGTAAGTGATATGTTGCACATAAACGAATAAAAACAACATGCATGAAACTACGACTGCTAGATGATTTGTTAATCGACCATGGATCATCGACAAAGGTGAGTCTTCGCTTGCAAGTTATGTTTTTGAAAACAACAAAAACGTGTATAAAATGGTCGCAAATAGACAAGATCCAGGGGGAAAGGAGATAAAACATGTAAGTGAGCACCATAGACGAACAAAGGCTTTGCTGAACCATACCTTGCGCCTTCGAGAACAAAATCATCCTACAGGAAGTTAGAACCATACCTTGCTGAGGGCGAACGCACACTGGTTGGAGGGAAAACTTACAGAGTGTGAAGAAGAAGAACCAAATGACAGTGAAAAATAGGCGCGGGATAAAGAAGAGAAGACCTTTGTATGACAGGATTGATCCATCAAATCATAATATTGATGATGAAGCCTACTACGTCGTGTAGGTACCGAGGCATCGTAGTTGTTTGAACCGAAGTAACGCTTCAGTTTCGTCCTCATCCATAGCAGTTGTTCCTATGAGGCCACACAGATGAAATTGGCCCAGTAACACAAATTGGCCCGGTATATGAATTGAAGGAAAGTGTCTCGTGTATTAAAGGCTCGTTCCAAATGTGTCTATTAGATGTATAATTATAACATAATTTGTATAAATTTTAGATTAATTTTTATAAATTTTTATATACTTATCTTATAGCACAATATTTCTAAATCATGTTTAAAATCAAGACCTAATTATCCTTATGTATGCAATTTAAACCATATTCATTTTATGTTTGAAATACAACTTTCTTATGTGTTATATTCATTGATGTGTCAAAGTGTCTTAGTGTATAACATTATAATATTATACTTTATACAAATGTATACAAATTTAATATCAACTTATAGAAATTTTACTTACTTTGATGAAAAATATACTTATTCTTTATATTTAATAATGACATAATTTGTATAATAACATAATTTGTATAAATTTCAGATTAATTTTTATAAATTTTTATGTACTTATTTTATAGCACAATATTTCTAAATCATGTTTAAAATCAAGACATATGTATCCTTATGTATGCAATTTAAATCATATTCATTTTTTGTTTGAAATACAACTTTGTTATGTGTTATATTCATTGATGTGTCAAAGTGTCCTAGTGTTATTCATTATAATATTATAATTTATACAAATGTATACAAATTTAATATCAACTTATACATATTTTACTTACTTTGATGAAAAATATAACTTTCAAATGTGTTATGTTCATTGATGTGTCAAAGTGTTACCATGTGTCATGGTGTAACTATGTGTCAAAGTGTTACCACTATGTGTCAAAGGGTTACTATGTATCAAAGTGTTACCATGTGTCAAAATGTTACTACAATCATGTTTATGACACATAAAACAATGTGTCAAACAATTCGAACAAGATAAAACTCGACACATAGCTATGTGTCAAAGTGCAACCCGACCTCTACATACAACTCGACACATAGCTACTGCGGTTCTTAAGCAGGCCGAGTGCAACTTCTAATGCATGCTTCCAGTGCAGCTTCCATTTGCAGCTTCGTTCCAACTTCAGCTTTGTTTCACAATCAGCCTTGGTGAGGTTAGTCTTAGAATCCAGTGCATGAAAAAACAGAATTGTTGCTTCTACTGCGTGATTGGTGTTAGCAGACCCTTTTGTGTCCATTTGTTTGTCAGATGTGGTAAGCATACGTGCCTTTGGGCCTTCACTGCATTCAGCAAACTCTCTCCTTCAAAAAGACAGCAATTCGTCTTCTCTAAAGATAGCAATGCCTTTGGAACTCAGAGAATCTGACAAAGGACATAATAGACCGGAGCAGAATAATGCCTTTCTGTGATTTGAAATGCATATAGCAGAGTTCTATCAATGGCCTGAAGAAGTGGTCATGACAATTTGTGCTAAGCGTGTACCTGTAAACTGTATGTTTCTTGTACAGATGCAACACAGTTTCATGTAGAATATGCAGATTCTGAACTTTGGATTGCATCCCTTCACTGTTTTCATTGTATGAGATTATGTCACAAGAACCTTTCAATGAAGAATGAGATGTAATGTCACTAGGGAAATTCTTTGACTTAGAATGAAGTAAAGAAGACATCAATTTTATTCATCTGATCACTTCCTGGAGATACACTACAGTTATCATGACTGCAAGACATTTTGACAGCACATGGATTTTAAAAATGAAAAACAACTCACTTATAATGTTCAGTTGTTTTCTTCCACACTTTGCAATACAATCATCATAATAAAACACGAAATAAGAATTTTTATCTATGAAAAACAGAGAAACATAGAGAAGCATGATAGGAGAATGATATGGAATTGTGTTAGAATGACATAGATGAGTATGAATTGCAGTCGAGGTATGTTGATGATACATTTGTTGAGGTTGATGTTGAGAGGGAAAAGCATGATAGTATATCGTGTCATTATAAATATGTTGCACTTTAGGAGGAAGATAAAATTCCGCTTAATGTGATGCACCATTTTTACGAGAAGCTTGGGGAAGGTATGTTATTGTATGATTCTGTATACTGTTTCTATAAAAACATATCATACCTGAGAAGTGCAAAAGTTGAACAAGTATAAAAACAGTTGATCCTTCGAAGTACACCTTGTTTTTTATCTATAAAAACAGATCATACACTATATTTTTAACAAAAGTTGAAATACACCTTGCGACAGTTGGTCCTTCGAAGTATATGTATCTTATTTTCATTTTTTGAAGTATATGTATCTCATATAGATTTCAAGTGCAGTTACTGCGGTTTTGAAGCAGGATACAGATTCGTTACTTGATGATCTGCAGCAGGAGTTGCATTTGGCTATACGTTTGGATGGGTCCAGCAGTACACATCAACTTACACAGCAGCAAACACACAGCAGCACATAGCAGCTTACAGCTCAGCACATGGTACAAATAGCAGCGCACGATACTCCAAACAAATTTCAATAAAACCATCTCAATTTGGAAAAAGCATACAAGTCTGTCAAGAAAACCAACTCACTATTGAACAAAGCAAACAATTCGGACAATGACAGAATGAAAATCCTCACTATTGAACAATGAAATAATGAAAATCCTCACTATTGAACAGACTTCTATTGAACAATTACCTTAAGAAACATACAAACACTCTTCTATTGAACACCAACTTACGATGCATCATCATCGTCATCCTCATCCATTGTTCCCTCAAGTCCGTCCTTGTCATCAAACAAATCGTCCTCAAATTCTGTATCTGTGTCACTATATGTTCCATCATCAGGAATATCCTCCTCCTTTGGCTCAAGAACTTCTAAATTCGTCAAGGCCTTCAGTTGCTTCTGGCGGGGCTTGTGTGGTCATTTCCAGCATAGCATCCTCAACAGATATTTCGAGAGCTTCAATGTAATTTCTACACCAATCAACCACATCATCGATAGGAACTACATTCGGTACATCAACAACCAGTGCTTATGTTTCCTGATACGGCTCCACTGACTCCCCACTCATTTGCCCCCCAAACACAAATCGTTTTTGGGACTCTGCCCTCAACACAGTGCTTCAATCAGTGTTAATGTTCCCAGGTAAGTAGAAAACTTGTGTGGCCTGAGCTGCAAGTACGAATGGCTCATCTGTCAATAAATAATTTTTGGTATTGACACACACAAATCCATACTCATCAATTTTCATCCCATTGAAGGATGAAAGTACGTTGTGCCAATCGCATTTGAACAACACAACCGATAGGTGACCAAGGTACTGCAGCTCAACCACCTCCCTCAACACTCCGTAATAATCAATTGCACCTTCAATGGGGTTGTTATCGGAGGTACTCGCATAGCACGTTGTGTCAGCTTTGCACAAGACACTGCTGTTGTCAAAACTGCTCATTAGAGACCGCTCTTTGGTGTGGAAAATGAACTCATTTGCTTTATAACCATTATATTTCTTAGCTCCATATAACGGTCCTCGTGCCAAAGCCTTTAGTTGACGACCTCTGTCATCCTCAGCCGATCCAACTATTCGACCAACCTGAGAATGCAAATAATTCCACCGTCATTAAAAGCCACACATGGATATTCCTATCTGTGTCAGAGTGTCATACCCTGCCCTCCAACCATTGTATGAATGTTCTGTTGTGCATAACATCGATGTTTCGCCTACTCACCCGTGTGCCTAGTAGTTGCCTCTTATGTTCACTATGTACATGGACAAGACAACCAATTGAAGTGTTAGATGTAATGCAGTTAAAAGTTTAAGAATAGACATCACAATAAAGGTGAATGCAATACTCGATGAATTACTTCACTTCTTCATAATGATTAAGCACGTACAAATGGCACTGCTCCCATTCCGTGTTTGACAGTTCACAGCCTATTGCACAACCTATTGGAGCTCCTACCGGCTGGAAGATCGATAACCCATCTGTCGCCCTTGGAGTTACCTCAGTTACTATAATTGACTCATGCCGTGTAAATTTGGTCTCAATGTCATGGAGATATCTAGAACAAAATGTCAAATGCTCTAGAGCAATACAACCCTTCGTTATTGACCCTTCCGGACGACTACGATTATGCACAAACGACTTCATTATCCCCATTATCCTACGATAAGAACATGTTATTAGTGAGATACCTCCTCTGTCAAAGGTATACTTCATAAATGAGTGTTGAAACTTACCTTTCGATTGAATACATCCAACGATATTGCACTGGCCCAGCTAGTTTTGCTTCCTCTTCTAGATGAGTGATAAGATGGACTGTAATATTGAAGAAACTTGGTGGGAAGATTCTCTCTAGATTGCACATTGTCATGGGTAATTGCAACTCCACTTTCAACAGATCCGACATGTGAAACTCCTTAGAGCATAGAATCCTGAATGTGTTAGTCATGTCTATCACAGCTTTGCATACATGTTTGGGAAGTAATCCTTGAATAGCCACAGATAGGATACGTTGCATGAGAACATGGTAGTCATGAATTTTCAACCCAATCAATTTTATGTCTTTCACCTTAACACAACGTGAAATGTTGGATGAATAACCGATAGGAAGTCTCAAGTTCTTAAGAAACTCACAGAGTTTAATCTTCTATTCCTTTGAAATGGAAAAAGCAAGCTGGTGGTAACACGAGTTTTGTTCCTCTACGGGCTGGATGCAAGCTCGATATTATGCCTAAGGCCTGTAAGTCTAGTCGAGCATTAAGGTTGTCATTGCTTTTACCAGCAACACCTAATAACATCTCAATGAGGTTATCATACACGTTTTTTCTCAATATGAATCACATCCAAATTGTGAGGGATTAATAGGTGCTTCCAATAAGGTAATTGGTAGAATATGCTATCTTTTTTTTTTCCAATTTCCAGTAGTTGAGTCTATTCCAACCTGAATGTGTGGTTGAGTCTTACCGAACATGACTGGATCAAGATTCTCTAGCACATGTAACACTTCCTCCCCCGCTAGTCTTTGTGGGGCCATCTGTAACTCTTGTTTCCCATTGAACGAACTTTTGTTTCTTCTCCCTAGGTGATCGGTGGGGAGGAATCGTCTGTGTCCCATAAAAGAACATTTCCTCTCATTCTTCAATCGACAATAATGGGTGTCCATTTGACAGATAGGACATGCCAAATTACCGTAAGTAGCCCAACCGGACAAGTTCGCATAAGCAGGAAGATCATTAATGGTCCAAAGTACGGCTGCGCGCATTTGGAAGTTTTCTTTCTTGTCTGCATCATATGTGAGCACACCATTTCTTGTATGCATCATATGTGAGCACACTCATTCAGATCTTCGATCAACGGTTGCAGATACACGTCTATGTCATTTACTGGAGCCTTTGGTCCAGGAATCAACATTGATAGCACGTAGTTCATATCTTTCAAACACGCCTCGGGAGTCACATTGTATGGAATAAGATCAACGGGTCACATGCTATATGGGTGACTTTTATCACTGTACGGATCAAACTCATTCGTAGTTAATCCAAGCCTCACATTCTGTGGGTCTTCCCCAAATTCAGGTAGTACGCTGTCAAGTGTCTTCTAAGTGTCTGTATCAGCAGGATGGCGTAGAATACCATCCTTTAATCGTCGTGTATGGTGCCAGGTTATAGAGGAAGCAGTTTTGGGGGACATGAATAATCTTTGCAACCTTGAAGTTAGTAGAAAATATCAAAGTACTTTGACTGGTAGCTTCCCTATTTGTCGCTTCGATTGCTCTGGTATATCCAGTCCTCCAGTGTTGTGTCGAGGTTTAATCCATATTGACTCCCCACACGTTGGACACACATCCAAATTGGCGTACTCTTTTCTAAATAGTATATAGTCATTTACACAAGCATGCAGCTTTTGATAGTCCAACCCTAACCCTCCTATAAATTTCTTGCTTCGTAGTAGAACTTAGGGACTGTGTTCCCTGGTGGCAATACTTTACTTAGCATGCGAAGTAGCTCATCAACGAACTTGTTAGAAATCTTGTACAGTGCCTTTAGATGCAACAGTTCAACTAAAAAAGACATCTTGGTGTAGGAGACACAACCTGGATATGAGCTCTTTTCACAATCTTCTAATAGCTTATAAAATGTTCTAGCATCTGCATTTGGTTCCTCACCTTCGTCAACCCTCATACCACCGAACCCAACATGCACCACATCCTCCATTTCCCCACGAGAGGATGAATTCCTACCATTAGAGATCACATCTTCGAATTCCTCCCCATGATCCACTCATGTAGTGTAAGTTGACAATATTCCCCATTTTTCAAGATGGAACTTAACACTAGATCTTCCCAGTAATAAATCACCAACACAGTTATTGCAAGGACATTAAATTTTACCATCCCAACTTGAACGAGAGTAGAAAAAGTCTAGAAACGAAGCGACCCATTCCTTATATTCCCCACTTTATCGAGGTTTGGTCATCCAACTCTTATCCATCGCACTTCCATTTCTTCAAAGAAATATCGACCCAATAAAAAGTTGGCTTGGGATTAAAAACGACAGCACAACAGTTTAGTTAATCAAATAACTTCTGAAACATGCAGTACAGGAAGTTGCAAAATCAGTTATTGACAGTTATCCAGACCATTTGTAACAGTTCAAATATTCATTTTGCGTTTATGTGTGGATGGAACCAAACGGAATCAGAGAGCTGTCCGTTGGAACCGTACGAGCTGCAGCTAGCTTGCTAGTTAATTGGTTATTATACGCAAGAGTATAACTCCTTCGATCGAGTTGTCCAATTGGAACCGAACGAGCTACAGCTAGCTTGTAGGTTAATCGGTTATTAAACTCAACAGTACAACTCTTTCGGGTGAGTTGTCCGTTGGAACCGTTGGCTATATCACACAATTAAGCTCATGACAATTCAATTCGCAATTAGAAGAAGCAACATTCGACTGCTCATACCAGCGTACCTGAGGAGAAATGCTTGTCGCGGGATACAGCAGCAAACGAATGAATGATGGATCGGCAGCTGGGACTCTCCTACAATGTCTGCGAGCAATGTGGTTTCATCCTGGGATTCGATCTGCAAGGTAATCCGTTGTTGGATATGGTAGTTGATGGATCGACGAAGGCTATGCTCTACACAGGGGAGATTCTGAACTATGCTTGGGATTACTGGAAAAAACGGTATGTTCTGTTATAATTGCGGGTATACCGTTTAGCAACGGAAACATATATATTACCAATCAAGTTAACTCGATACTGTTTAGAACTTTATTACATCAACTAATCTGTAAAGTAAACCTGCATTTTTGCAATACCAACATCTTGCGTGACTGAATATCAATATTAACCTCGGTTGAGTTTTTGACACATGGATTTGGTCGGCACAGACATATTGCGATGGCAAAATTCAATACTAAAGGATTGTTTGTGCTACGACAAATGTGTTGACACTAAAATGTGTCTACGGGGATATAATAAACTTTCAAAACTTATACACCGTTTTACCAACACACCCCTTGTGACAACAAATTAATTTCGTGGTTGTTGATACAGATTCTTGTAGTGATTGACAAACTACGCTGTGCTGCAAGCATAATAAAGGAAGCCACAAATATGACTCGCTACATTTAGAAACATGGAATGTTTTGCATTTGATGAGAGAAAAACAAAATGAGCAAACCTTGTTAGTCCGACCATTACTAGATTTGCAACAAGCTATCTCTCCTTGAAGAGCATTCACAAACAGAAATGTGCATTGAGAGTTGAAAGTCATAAAAATGGTATCAAAGTAGTCTGAAACATACAATACAATACATATCGATAACCAATATGTCAACATACGAGATCCTGTCCAACATCAACAGGGACTACAACCAACTTAAAATGAAATCCCGTACAACATCAACATTCGAGAGCTCCATATATATTTATAATAGAAGAAACATTCAAGACCACCTATTTCTCTTCTGTACACTACTGACAGAGTTTTTATTCGGAATTGAAATTTGAAGAAAAGAATAGTCACTCCAATTTTAAAAAAAAATCAGCACTTCAATTAAACAAAAATCAGCAAACCGGCCTAACAAATCACTTCAATTAAACAAACATAGGTCTTGACTAAACAAACAGCCGAACAAATTACTTCAATTAAACAGCAAACCAAATCAGCCGAACTAAATCAGAGCACAAGTAGGGTTTGTGGCTTACTTTAATTTCTTGACTCATGTTGCTGGAGTTCGGAATCGTCATCGCAGAGTTCGAAATCGAGGAATCGTCCTCGCGTCGGCTGGAGTTTGCTGGAATTCGGAAACAAGGAATCGTTCGTTGTCGCTGGAGTTTGAAATTGTTGTCGGCTGCGTGGTTCGGTTCGGATGTGTCGTTTGGAATCGTCGTCTAGGTTTTTGAGAAGAGGATTTCGGCTACTTAGGCAAGAAGCTGAGAGGTGAGAGTGTCTGGTTTAAAGTATGAGGAATGAGCTAAGTCTGTTTGATGGACCGATCGTTGAGAGTTATCAGACCGGTTTGGTTTATTAAAAGTGGTTTGATTATATAGGTTTAAAGTGGGTTGATTTAAATTTAAGTATAAACCAGTATCAACAAATGAGTCGATTCGAACTGAATTGAAAGTACTATTTTGAATCGGTCTACTTAAAGCCTAAAAACTGGTCTGGTTTTGATACTAGTTTGGTTGAACCAGTTCAAACCAGACCAGAACCAGACTAGTTCAGCTGAACCTGTTTAAATGGACAAACCTACCAGAAATAGAATTCGATAAAGAGTTTGTTGATGGGTTGTATAAATGCATACAAAGACTGGTAAAAGATGAAAGCGTACAAATTGTGATTTTAGATGAACTCTCATCATACAAGAATGTTGAAGGTATATTTGACACCCTTCTTGCTTTTAAGACAAGGAAAACAAAAGCACCGTGTAATTCTTCATTTACTTTAGTTATTTTATGTTTCATAACTTGACACGTATTACTAATAATTTTCTAAATCCAATGTAACAGCGGAATGGCGGTCTTTCTTTGGGTCAACTACTCCAAATTTTCCAAGGCTTGCAATTAAGATTTTAAGTCTTACGTGTAGTGCTGCAAGATGTGAACGGAACTGGAGTGTCTTTGCGCAAGTAAGTGACGTTTTACCTTTTTACTGTAAAATGTAAATTATTGTTATTTGTAACATAATTGATAGTTAATACTAGTTTCATTTTAATTTTATCGTTTCTTTGTTATGTATTCACATAGCTTCATACTTCAAGAATAAATAGACTTGCAGTTAAGAGACTGAATGATTTGGTTAATGTAAAGTATAACCAAGCTCTAAAGGCTCGTTATGGTAACCTTGATGATGTAGTGAGTAGCATTTCTCTACTTGATATTGATGAAAGCAATGAATGGTTGATGGAGCTGGGTGAGGGGGATGATAGGGATGTAGAGAATGATGCATATATTTGTAGTGATGATGAGGGCATGACCGAGACAAGGTTAACATGGGTGTGTTACTAATAGGTGTGTAGATGATATTAAATCTCGAGCTCATGCCTTGAAGTGCGTTACTACTTTCTCAAAAGCAGTTGGCCCCGTGTTTATCTTTGAAAGAGTAAGTTGTTATAAACACTGCACACAAGTATATCATGTATTATTGGTTTGATGGGCTAAATAGAAGTGATCAGCAACAAATTAATAAATCTAATTGGATTCTTATCTATCTTTTCACAAATTTATTGTCCTTGTAGCTATACAAGCTCATGAAAGAGCATAAAGATCTTAAGGTACTCAGTGAAGGACTTCTATGGATGGTTTCTGTTGTTAAAGATTTTGGTGTATCACATACGAAACTGTCGGTAATTTTGTTGATTTCAGTTTCTCTACACTTTTGAGATTGGGTTTGTTAGAGAATATATGACTAATAGTGTGCTTGTCTACGTTGGTTAGAATTAAGGAGTAGGTGTACTATATAATTAAGAAAGACTTACAATCCATTAACTTAGGCTTTTGGGTTGGACATTTCTTTCTTAGTTATATGCTCCCTAATACTCTAAATGGTTTACTTTTGGATATCAGAGTCAAAATGGTTTACTGTTTAACCTCCATAACATTCCTAGGACCCACAAGGAAAAAAAAATCAATCCCTAAACCCCATGACTTAGTTCGTCGTGTCCAAACCCAAACGAAAATAAGAGACATCTGAGGACTCGGTTTAACGAAACACATGCTCATAAAACATGAGTTATAAAGTGTTTATCCCACATTGGTGTGAATTAGGAAAGACTTTTAACCCATTTGCTTATGCCTTCTTAGTTATATGCTCACTAATACTCTAAAATACTAACAATATTGTCTCTTTTGCTTCCTAGTTCTCATCGTGACATCTTATGTAGGATTTTATTGATTTCTGCAAAGATACTAGTCTTCAATCTAGTGTTGCTGCCACTAGAAATGCTACTATTAAGCTCATTAGTGTCCTTGTTGTGTTGTGAGTCATTTACCATGTTTTCTTGATAGATATCAAGGCATTTCTGGTTGATGTCAAACTTGCGCTGCTTAGTGCACTTGATGCAGAGTAGCGCAAAAAAATCATTTTGAGGTATAATGAGTTGTTGAAGCATCGACAAGTGAATACTCTCTGTTTTTGTTTCTCTAGTTGTGTTATGTGTCATTTAACCAGGGGACTGCCACTGCACCTAGGAAATCTGTTAATGCTTCAAATTCCACATCTACTGTTTCTGCTGATGGTCTGTATGGTCTTCCACGTGAAGACATTAGTGCAAAAGTCACGCCAACCTTGCTAAAGAATTTAGATAGTCCAGACTAAAAGGTCTTTATACAAAGAATATTTTACCCAATTGGATCAAAACTTTGTAATGAGTTATGATCTACTTTCTGAATATATAAACTTATGTATGTTTTTTTATAAAAATATTTCAGGTCCGGTTTGTATCCATCGAAGCAATTAACAAAAGTTTAGAGGAAGCCAATAAGCGCATATAACCAAATGGGACAAGTATTCTACATTTTTTTTCTCATTCTATGTTTCTGAATTATTAAGATTTAGTTTCTTTGGGTTAGTTATAGACAAAATCTAGTTCTACTATTGATCTTTCTATCGAGTGCTTCATGTCAAATACTTGATGAATTTCAGTTGAACTGTTTGGTTCTCTTAGAGGACGTTTCAGTGACAACAATAAGAACTAGTAATGGCAACGTTAAGTGTTATTGGTGGTGTGCCATCTATAAAATACCCCTAGTTTGTTATGTTGATAAAGCCTTCAACTCCTCCCTCCAAAAAGCGGTCTTCTTCGTTCTCTTCCTACTCACAGCTCTGTTCGTCCTCCCCCTGCCGAAGAATGACTGATTCCAGGTCCTCTAACAGTATGTGTGGTAAGTACTCTGAGTGTTCTTCCCATTCTTCTTCATCTTTGACATCTAACACGAACATGAACTGTGAGGACCCAGTATGCTATTGCGACCTTCAATGCCGTGTGAGAATAGTTGAGACTATGAAAAAATTCGGTCGTATGTTCTATGCATGTTCGAGATACCAGGTAATGAAGCCAATTTTTTTATTTAATTTCGAAGATATGGACGATTATGCTAGGTAGATAAAATTAGGGTTCTTTGAAACCCTAATTTTATGTTCGTACTATGCAACCATCAATCTTTGAAGAGGGGTTGTGATTTCTTCGCTTGGGCAAATTCGCTGATTTGTGTGTATGAAAGGAGAGCCATGTCCAAGTTTGTATCAAAGGAATCTGAACTAAACAATCAAATTGTTGTGCTGCGTAGTAGAAATAAACAGCAACTGTGTGTCATAGACTTCTTACTTGTTGTTGTTGCCCTTATATTGAAGATCTAATTAGTAGCAACGTTTGTTTTAGGGTCTAAGTTGTGTACTTTGTAATTGATTTCACCTATATGTTTCTTTAATGGCTACTTTCTACACCTACTAGGTTATGTAATACTCAGTAGAGTTGTCTTTAAGTTTGAATATGTACTAATATATATTTCCACCATTATGTTTGTGCTAACAGTACATCGCACCAGCCTATTTCCTTAAAGGAAAATTCAACTAAAAAGAAATCATCCAATATAACATCCAACCAACCTGACTGGTTTAGATAAGTGTACTAGTTCCACATAAAAGTTTACCAAAAGAAATATCCAACTAAACAACGCAACAAAACAACACAACCAACAACACAACCACAAAACCAACTCCAACAAAACAAACCAACACAACCAAACAAAAGTATTTTTAGTGAGTAGATCTTCACACAAAACACAGTGAAGTGTGAGCGTTTCGTTCCCTTATTTTTTATTTTTCCAGTTTTAAGTGGTTGGGGAGATAACATCAATGTCCGACAACTTGATAATTCTGGTGCACTTGATCTCACCCTATCAACATCTTCGTCCGAGTCTAGGAGATAGGTGCTGATTTCGATGAAGATGGTCGTCCCACCTACATAACTAAAAATCGTTAAGATGACGTCTATACATATATTTGTCGCAACTAGCCTATTTCCATACCTTTGGTTTACTTCTTCTCACAGTCAACTGTTCCCTTCTTCTCATAGTCAACTTTCTAATATGAAAAGTCTTCTCTCTGTTCAGTTTTGCACCAATAACCTACAACCCCAAGCTTGCTTGCAAACAACTTCTACACGGTCGAAGTTGCTTTTTTGCTAAAATCTGGTTCATAACCCTCCTCGATACTGTGTTCGATGACATACTTCCTGAATTCTTGACCATCTATAAACCTCATCCCTAATTTCAGTTCATGTTTAGATCTTTGATTGCCCGTTGTTTCTGCGTTCACAACCTCATCAAATATCTTGTACGTCTGACCACTTGTGATGTCATCTTCAACATCAGAAGCAACTTGAGTGGTTAGAGTATCATTTCAGCATTCAACTTATCCAACCTTCACTGGTTTAACAACATGAACTTGCCTAGTCATGCAATATTCAATGTTTGCACCGTATAGTAAATCTTCATAACCGGACTCAATTAATCTCGCGCGTCGACCACTTGCACTTACACCAGCCTTATAATATGGGTCATTCTATTTACTTTCCTTTTTCACATATTTAACTTCGGCGTGTAAATCATCTTCATCGTTGTCATCTTTACCGGCTTTTCAATTTGGATCACATATAGCATCCAATAGTGAATCTGTCTCCTCTGATGAAGATAACGTGTAATCTTCTTCTATTGGTTGCATTGGACTCTTTCCATTGTCTCTTGGAGGGGTGGTTGTATCCATTGGATGTTTCCCTTTGTCAATCGAAACGTGACTCTCCAATGCCTCTTCTATGTGTTGAATGGCTTCCATAAATGGATCCTTCACACATACAATAGGATCAAACGGTACCAAAACATACACGGCCAAATCCAAACTTCCATGCTACCTTACAAACATCTCAGTTACATCTGCATTGCTTTTCAGAACTTCTAAATCTGTTTTCAAATCACCATTAGAAGGGAGATAACAAATACACCCATCTGCGACTAAGCCATAATACTCCATAAACATTTCCATTGTCTCATAACTTATTACATCTCTCCCTAAATCAGTAACTTCTGTCTTTCCAACTCAATTTCCATCAATAAAAATTATGTTGTAGTGAATCGTCAACTGATAAGTTTGGCCACTATTCTTGTCCATTATTTACCCTAACAGATTACAAATCAAACCCATAAGCAAAACAACTTCGGCAATAGTTATAAAAAAAAATGAATTTTGTCGTGAAAATCATCTTCACATACCTAACAACAGCGAAGACTTCACAGTGAAAAATGAATTTTGTCGTGAAACGAACAAGTTCGGTGTAAAACCTTAAAAGGGGGGTAATGTGAAGACTTCACAAACCTAACAACAGCGGCAAGAACAAGGTTAAGTGTAGACTTACCGAAATCTCACTAAATTGATGGGCGAAACAGGACGGCTAGACGAAGAACACCAGTGTGGCGAATAAATCAAGTGCGGAGACAACATATGCGAAAAGGGGAATTCATACTGAAATGGAGAAGTGAATGCTTCAAAATGGAGGTTAGGGTTTCAGATTATTGGTGCGAGGAGAGAAGAAGAAAAACGGCCAATTCTTATCTCTGCAGAGGAAGATCTTCAGACCTTTTGGGGGAAAGAAACAAAGAACATATAGGGTCTTCTAAAGGTTATGGGATGTGCAGAGGGGTAGAAACATCTTTCTACATCGCATCAGTTCGAAATTTAACAGTGGCGCATGACTTCCACGTGACACTTAACGGGTAAAATCAACGGAAGATGCAATTACAAACAGAATGAAACATCTACGTGTACTTATTTGCGACAAAAAATATATGGGTGCATTTAAAAAGAAAAAAAAAACATTCAGGTGTATTTTCATACTTTTCCATTTTTTAAAAGATAAATTATACATATTTTTAAAATATTATTGTAGACATATATATATACTTTTTAAAAAATAGTATTTGATGATAATTATGGTACTTGATAGTATATATATAAAAATTAATAATAAATAAATTTATTACGTTACATTTTAGCAAAAATGAACGAATATATCACTCATCTTTTGAGTTTAACAGGTAGTACGTTTGTATAATAAAAAAAAAAAAAAACTAAATCCACATGTAATTGCTTTTAGTTCTATTTTAGTTATGATTTCCTCCAATGATGTTATTCATGCAGAAAAAACACTTGAATCAATTCTCCTGGTTCACCCATACTTTAATAACACGGTAATTAGAGTTGTCAATTCAAATTAACATGCGAGACTCAAGATGTATTAATAATGATTCAGGTTTATAAATTAAGATCGATTCAAACTAGACCTCAAAATTACATAATAAACTAACCTGCGAAAGTTAAAAAAAAACGTTACAATTAATAATTTTTAAAAAGCACTTAGAATAGAGAGACAATAATTCAATGCGTTATTTTCGAGGAAGCGGAAATGAATTAATCAAGGAAAAAATCAGAAAACGATTTAACGTGTTTGCACAAAATTTTAGTTGCATCAACATATTTTTTTTGTTGTGATGGTTAATGGTTTAACATGTTTGAAAATGATGATAATTGGTACCTTCGTTACTTCTTTGTTAAAAAATTCCGTTAAATATTTTTCATACTTGCAAAATTAATTGAACATCTTTCTAAATGTTACAACTAAACCTTACAAACTTACACTAATATTACAAACAAGTTCCGACCCGATTCAAGCCACATTGGCGGTCCTCTAGCCAGGATCCACGATTGAGGCTCAATCGACCTGGATCGAATCTGGTATGGTTTTGGTTTAGATGATTGGGGCTCCAATTGAGCCCCAATCGGAGGTCATATGGTCTCGGTCTAAACCCAAATCAAGTCGCTCAACCTTGGACCAGGTTCGGTGGAGACCGATTTGGGGTCCACTAGTTTGGGTCTGAGTTCAGACCCTGGTTAGGGGACCCTCGGTGTGGCTTGAATTGAGTCTGAATTCGTTTGTAACATTAATGTAAGTTTTCAAAATTTGGGCCATTATAAAATTGTGTTGAAAAAATATTTTGTGCAAACATGTTGCACCATTTTCTGAGTTTTCCCAAATAATCAAACAAAAGCGAATTTTTGACCTATCTATACCTTAAAACAAAAACAATTACAGAAATATTCTCAATTTTTTAATAAATACGAAAGTATACCTAAATGCGAATGAGATTTCAATATAGGGCATATAAAAGCCACTCGTGAATGACATTCGCGGGTGACGTTAAATTGAATGTCGACCGCGAATGTCATTCACGGATGGAAGTTGTGCAGAAGAATCTCACACATAAACTGATCATTTTGCTGATTCTTTATTATCTTACACAAAATTGAAATTGTTTTTGACCAGTTGGTTATTTTGGATTTATCGAAATTTTTTTGCAATTGTAACTCTTACAGAATACTATTTTTCTGACAATATTGTTTTTCTTGTTTTAGAAAAATATAAGTATTTTGCAAGCTATGTCTGACAAAGAAATACAATACAATTAGTATACTAGGTCTGACAAGCTATGTCTCAAAAGAAATATAGGTATGACAGATTGCAATTACAAAGAAATATATTCGGTCAAACAAGCTATGTCTAAAAAGAAATATAGTTTAATTGCAATTAAAAAAATTGAGCTTGGCCAAATTTTCTAACATAAGATAGATAAATTGCTCATAATTTGCAACAGTGAGAGATTGAGAGAGATAAAAAAAAATTCTAATCTGAATTAAACACTATCCATTAATGTCATTCACGGGTGACGTTTAAATGCCCACCTGCGAATGACATTCGCGTGTGGTAAAAACCAAACTCCTACCATCAAATATTATTTACGAGTAGGTATATTTTCGTATTTGTTAAAAACAAGAATATTTCCATAATGTTTTTTTTTTGTTTTAAGGTATAGATAGGTAAAAAATTCACAAGTGTGAGACTCGGTGATGTGTTACTTTCTTCCTTCGACTATTCAGATGGTAAATAAGGACCCCTGCCATATTTGAATAAACGAAGTAAATCTTGATGAGTAACAATTTCTGACACGACACGACACGATCTTCTTTAAAGCGTATATGAGTTTGACCTTAACACATCCCGTGTCTAACACAATTTTTATACGTTTAGACACGATTATTAATCGTGTCTAAACACTTCTGACCTGCAGATATATGAATAAACATAATTATACACGATTAACTAATCGTGTCATGTATGCATGTGACACGTTTAGACACACGATTAACCAATCGTGTCTAATCATGTTTATTTGTGTCGTGTATACATGTGACACATTTATACACATTTAAGCATAATAATAATAAATTGGCCATAAAAAAGTATAATAATAAGAATAAAAATATTAAAATACTCATTTATTTTTTAATATTGAACTTTGTAGATTTTACTTTGTATATATGAATTTATGTTCTGAAAAATATATGAAATAACTTGTGAAATTAGTGAATTTCGTGTCTAAACGTGTCGTGTCGTGTATTATCGTGTCTAACAACTCCGTGTCTAATTGTGTTGTGTCTAATTGCATCGTGTTTAATTGTGTCGTGTCTAATCATGTTGTGTCGTGGGGTCCATGTTTTTAGTGTTTTTTTTCATGAAAGTTAATCGTGTCACGTGTCGTATCACGTGTGATCTGCTAGTTAATCGTGTTGTGTTCGTGTTTAAAGTTTTGAGACACATTTAAGCCTTATCTGTTTAGATACGACACATGTTTAGACACGGCACGACACAATTGTCACCCTTAATCTTGACTATCTTCGTCAAACAGTAAATCGCCAACCTTTATGTTAGCACTATAACGATCCTAAATTTTTTAGGCATCTCAATGGGGTGGGGTTTAACCTTCTAAGTCCGAATTGATTTCTCCATAGATTGTGTGGGTCAATTCAAACCTGAATCACTCCTATATTATGTTGGCCCGCAATGATCTGAAACCGACCCGAGTTCAGAACATTTGGTGTGGGGTGGATAGTTGTCATTTGAGTTTTAAAAAAAATGATTGTTTCACATGAGAATTTCCTGGAAGAAGACCAATAATGTTGCTTTTGGATTTAACTAATTAGAAAGTAACAAAAGCTGCATGGGGTCAGAATATCTTAAACGAATAAAGGATCACTGCATACACCAACAAAAATTATTTTATTAATCCTCCCAAAAGAGCACTTGTGGTTACATTAATCTAGACACCATCTAAGATTAGGATAGTTTGTCTAATGATCTACGATATTATTAAGTCCTTAGACTTTTTTTTACCAAAACAAAAGTCATTTTAATTTATTTTTTGTGTGGAATTCTGTATGTATTATCAATTGATCATTAAATTTTATATATTTGAAATATTTATATTAGTTGCATTTTATTAACAAATTGTACGACTTAAATCAGGTTCATAATCTGTTCTAAATGGGTTCGAATGTAGTAGGGTTTTTCACAAAGAAATGTGAGCTCCGACATATGAATCGAGTCGTACTTTTATGTACACTTCGGTATGTCCGCATACTAGTTCATGACCAGACGTACATACCATCTAGTCTAGCTAGTAGTATAAATGAGCGTCCAAACCTCCGTCCGTGTGTCTGCACCCCAAAGCTTCAGACAATATGGCGTCGTCATCTTCCTTTCCCATCACTCTCTTCCTTTTCCTCCTTTTGAGTTTTCTATCCTATTCCTATGGTGTCCAAGCTAAGGCCACCCCTTTGATCTTCCCCATCAAGAAGGACGGCCGGAGCGGTCTCTACTACAGTCTAATCCAGGTCGGAACTCCTGCTTACTCTGTAAACGTCTTGCTCGACATTGCAAGCCAATGGACTTGGTTC
Organism: Chamaenerion angustifolium; assembly: GCA_946814005.1. NCBI lineage: Eukaryota > Viridiplantae > Streptophyta > Magnoliopsida > Myrtales > Onagraceae > Chamaenerion > Chamaenerion angustifolium. Next base: position 8,283,681 of record OX328270.1, read on the forward strand.
AACTGTGAAAATGGCTACAACTCCAAGGCCTACACCCCCGTCTCATGTGCTTCTCCCACATGTGCTGCTTCTGGAGGAAGTGGGTGCCAGGGATGCAGTGGGCCGTCACGTCCCGGTTGCACCAATAACACCTGCGGCGTTTCCCCTTACAGCCCTTTCGTGAACCTTCAGTATGCTGAAGGTCTTGGTCTGGATGTGTTCATAGTTCACTCTACAGACGGGATAAAGTATACTTCCCGTGTTCATGTACCGAGTTCGCCTATCTCTTGTAGCGGGTCCTATGCCTTGGAAGGATTCCCAAACGTGACTCAAGGAGTCATGGCTCTGTCAAGATCGACTGCTTCTCTTCCAACAACACTCTTTTCAAAACTGAAACTTACGAAAAAACTTGCTCTCTGTCTACCATCCTCGTCAAAGCTCGGACATGGAGACATATACCTTGGCGGTGGACCATACTATCGTCCTTTCACTAGACAAGACTTCTCCAAAACCCTACTTGTCACCAAACTTCTCATTAACCCTAACAGCACTGCTCCTATTTACTCAGTAGGGGATGCCTCCTTCGAATATTTCGTTGATGTTAGGGTGATAAAGGTTGGTTATAATCCTGTTTCGTTCAAAGATTCGTTGCTGGATTTCGATAAAGATGGAGTTGGTGGGTCGAAAATCAGCACCCTCACTCCTTACACCACACTCCACTCTTCTATCTTCAATCCATTTGTGAGATCTTTCAACAAGGCAGCTTCCGATCAGAAGATTTCAAAGGCTGCAGCTGTTTCTCCATTTTCTGCGTGCTTCCAAACAAAGACTATCAGAAGCACAAATGTTGGATTTGATGTGCCAATCATCACGTTGGTGTTGCAGAGCGACGTGCACTGGGAGATCCATGGATCGAACTCGATGGTTAAGGTGAGTAAAGATGTGGTATGCCTTGCGTTCGTGGATGGAGGAAAACAGCCGAGAACTTCGATCGTGATCGGCGGTCACCAGATGGAAGACAATATCATAGAGATCGACGTCGCTTCTTCAACATTTGGATTTAGTAATTCTCTTCTGCTACATAATACAAGTTGTTCACATGTATGATGAATAAAAAACAATTTTCCATCGATGGATTATATTAAGAGAGGTTTCAAATTCAATACGTTGTTCTTCTTCATAATGAATGATAAATATAATGAAGTTTAGAGTTGTATATTATTTGATATATTAAATATTTTAAAGAAATGAAAGAAAATCAAATTAATAATGAAAAACCAATAACTCCTTTTCTTTTTTGTTTGGAAAAAAAGGAACCGGCTAGTAGTGGCGACCTTAGGCTGATTCCGATACGTTATGTCCAGAGTTTTCTGTCCGGACCTCGGATTGAGTGTTTTTTTCCCTTGAACAACCAGCGCAATCACTGACCCCGTCAACGGGGTTTCACAAACAACCTAGAGTTGATATGCCGACCCTTCGGACACAAGTTGAGCATTTCCCAAGAACACTGAGGGGATTCGAACTCATGACTCTGGAATCAAACCACTAGGGAGTCAACATTTTCAACACTAGACCTGAACTGCATGTGGTTGAAAAACGAACAATAACTCTTTAGATAAAAAAAAGATAAAAAAAGATATATATATATTTTCTATAATCCATTTTAATTTAAAATCAAACCGAAATGCTTTATTAATTTTTTTATTTTTGGCCAAAAAACGTTATTAAAATTAAAATCAAAACTTTATCTTAAGGGTCCAGAGACTCCAGACTATCCATTTTAAACTTTATCAAATAAAAAATGCTTTATTAATTTATTTTAGAATGAAAATTGTCCAAACAAATTGTTGCACTCCAAAAAAGGTTAAATTAAAATGATGTCCATCAAGCATTTGACCTTTCATCGATTAGAAAGGTCCGACTGCAAATTCTTCTTCCCAAGGCCCATATTTTAAGTGCATCTTGTCATTTTTCACTTTTTTATTTATTTATTTTTTTGGTAGAATCACTTCTTTATTTATAAACAAACACTTTTTCAGCAACTTTAAATGAGCTTCACTTTCAAGTCGGAGAAGGACAAGAGGCAGGTCCTGGACCACTTGTCTTGGTCGGTTCAAGGTCACTGTATAAATCTTATTGCTTGTAGTGCCGATAGGTGTGTGGAAGACGTTGAGTTTAATTTGCTAAATTGCTGGATTCAAGTTACGGGGCTGAGCTTGGATATGATGAATGCTGACAATGCTAGGAGTATAGGCTGCTTAGTTGGTAGCTGCCTTGAGTTTGAAGAGGATAGGGTGATGAGTAATCGTAATTTGATGCGGGTTAGAGTTGTAATTGATATCACTGTTCCTTTGATAGTTGGTTTCAAGTGGGTTACTGCGAATGGCCAAGACAAGTGGGTCGACATCAGATATGAACGATTATCGTATTTTTGCTACGTCTGTGGTAGGATAGGGCATAATTCACAGACTTGTGCAGAGGAACTGGTGATGTTCGAGACGAAGCCAGGTTTCCCTTTGTACGGTCTGTGGATGGCCGTTGACAGACCAAGAGCTCCGTCTAAGAGCTACACTCTGGGGGGGACATCTGGACCATCGATTCCTTCTCTACCAAGAAACACGAATAAACCAAGCTGGAAGGATGTTATGAAAGGAGCCACCCAATCTCAGTCAGGTATGGCATCGTGGAAGTCAGGAAGGTATCAGGGCGATAAGGGCAGCACGGAGTCGGTTCCGCAGCTTTCAAAGGACCCACAGAAACTGAGGGAAGAGTTCAGTGCCAGAGATGCCTCTTCGGGGTCCTCGGGTATAGGGGTGTGGATTGACTTAAACGAACCCCCGGGGCAGACTGACGACGCGGAGCTGGGGAGTGTTCTCAGCACTGATCCGCCACCAATGGACACTCAAAGGGCTCAGGAGCTGGATACACCACAATTCAGTTCAGGGGCTATGCAGGTGGAAGGGTCGAGTGGCGAGCAGCAGCTGCACCAACTGCTCGTGAATTCATTAAAGGACTCCTTACCGAATGACATGAAGCAGCCCTGGCTCGACCTCCAGTTGGGTCTCCCGGGGAACCTTAGCGTAGGCGAAGGAAGGGTGGAAGATGATACTCCAGATCAGGTTTTCTCTGAAGGCGGGTTGGGTGTTGTCCTGAGTTTCAGCCCAATCCCTATTCTGGCATCGGATCCTATGGAGGTGCTGCCTCGGATCTCTTCATAGCCTCTGTCGGGTCTTGATGTCCAGGATTGTACCACGGACGGGCCTCACATGTCTCCACATCCAATTGGTCTGTCTGAGGGTACCAGAGCTAGCTCGAAGAGGTGGAGATCAGGAAAGGAAATTGTTGAAACGGATGGAAAAAAAGCTACCTCTGGAAAACAAGCAAGAATAGGGACTGAGAGCTCACGTCTTCCTCGCAACAGGACAGAGGTGGACACTAGGAGTAAAGATACCAGAAAGAATGTCACTGCGAAGAAGGTAGAGCCCTCTGGCGCGAGAGGGGGGCTGAGGAAGGGTACTATTACAGCTGATACTAACACGGGTTCTGGTGGTTGTCCCCGAACAACCACACGGACTCAATGAGCCTCATCAGTTGGAACTGTCAGGGGTTGGGGTCTCCCCTGACGGTTCGCCATTTAAAAGACCTTCTGAAGAGGACTCAACCACATTTGGTGTTTTTGATGGAGACCAAACAGGGTGAGGACTCTTGTGAGCGTGTTCGTAGGATGGTGGGCATGGAATTCTCAAGCTATGTGGCACCGGTAGGACTGAGTGGAGGTTTAGCGCTTTGGTGGACAAAATATGTGAAAGTAGACATTCTTTATAAAGACAAGAATTTCATTGATTGCAAGGTGGGGGGCAGCTTGATTGGAGAAGAGTTCTTCATCACGTGGGTCTATGGGGATCCGGATCATGCTCTTAGATCTTTGAACTGGGAGAATCTGACACTTATGGGCAGAGCTAGACGGGTTCCTTGGATGTGTGTAGGGGACTTTAATGATATCTCTCACCACGGGGAGAAAATTGGTGGAAGGAGGAAGGATCAACGAAAGATAGACAGATTTAATGCCATGGTTGAGGAGATTCGAATGGAGGATCTGGGTTTCAAAGGACAAATGCAAACTTGGACCAATAACAAGAGGGGCTCTCACCGGTTTATGGAAAGATTGGACAGAGTGCTCGTTAATAGGGAATGGAGTGCGGTCTGCCCCCAAGCTACCTGTGTGAATGGGTTGTTTGTGGGGTCAGATCATGCTTCATTGGAGATTTGTATGGAGCTTCCCGAGACTAGAGGAAAGAGAAGGTTCCGGTTCGAGGATATGTGGTTTGAGAAGGTTGAGTGTCTTGACGTTATTAGAGATGCATGGAGAACTAGGGGGCCGTATTAGGGATACCCATGACTTGAGGAGAAACCTGGCCGAATGTAGATCATCGCTCGTTCAATGGAGTAAGAAGGAGTTCAAACACAACATTATGGAGATGAACATTGTCAAGCGCAAATTGCAAAGTATGAGTGTCAGGACTCTTACTGATGAGGAGCTGGATGAGGAGAGAGCTCTTAAATCCCGACTAGACGCTTTGTGGAAGAGAGAGGAGATATACTGGAGACAAAGGTCTAGGGTCAAATGTCTCACTCATGGAGATAGGAATACTAAGTTCTTCCACCAAACAACACTCGCTAGAAGAAGATCGAATAAGATTGTGAGGATCCGGGACCTAGATGGGGCGTGGATCCAAGGAGAGACTGGGGTCTCAAGGCATCTACATGAGTACTATCAGTCGGTTTTCTCGAGTGAGCGGGGTCAAGGGAGGCCGATGGTGTTCTCTGAGGATACAATAGGCTGCATCGCGAGTCAGGTCTCAGCTTTGATGAATTCGCACTTAACAGGGTCAGCCTCTCCGGATGAGGTTAAGGGAGAAGTTTTTCAGTTAGGGGGGTCAAAGGCGTCGGGGCCGTATGGGTTTACAGGGGCGTTCTTTCATAAGAACTGGGACGTAATCGGACCAGACATCGTCACCTCGGTCAACTCCTTCCTGACAACAGGTATCATGCCTTTCTTTCTTAACCAAACTGAAATCACTCTCATTCATAAACTGCTTAATCCATGTGCTGCATCGGACTTTAGGCCAATTAGCTTATGTAACTTTGGTTATAAGATTATCTCGAAGGTTCTGGCGAATAGGCTAAAAACCTACTTGCCAGATCTTATTACGCCTTTTCAGAGTGCTTTTGTGGTAGGGAGACGCATCCAGGACAATATTATAATTGCACACGAGATGTTCCATTTCCTTAAGACAAGGAGACGGGCCGCGGGATCGAGGGATAGGGACGAGTGGGCTTTAAAGATCGATATGCAGAAAGCGTATGATAGAGTCGAATGGGACTTCCTCCTTGTGGCCTTGAGGAAGCGGGGCTTTTGCGATAGATGGGTCAGGTGGATCGAAGCGTGTATATCTACGGTCACCTACATGGTGATTATTAATGGAAAGCGATCAAGTATCATTAGGCCATCTCGGGGGCTAAGACAGGGTGACCCGCTCTCTCCCTATTTGTTCATTATTGTATCTGATGTGTTGTCTAGAATGATGGAGCGACAGGTGGGTCGTTCAGTAGTGGAAGGAATCAGACCGAGGAGGAGTAGTCCAACCATTCACCACCTATTCTTTGCGGATGACTTGCTTTTTTTCATGAAAGGAGGGGCAGACAAAGCAGCGAACCTACATGCCATCCTTGACGAGTTCTGTTCAGCCTCGGGACAGAAAGTCAATCTAAGCAAGTCGACCGTGTATTTTAATGCGGCTGCGCCGGAATCCCTTAGACTGGCGGTGGTAGGATCCCTAAGTATTCCCCAAGTGTCAAACCCGGGGAATTACTTGGGGCTTCCAACTATTTGATAACTCTAGGAAGGACGCTCTGAACTTTCTTAAAGACAGGATCCGTAAGAAAATGATGGGATGGAGATCCAAACTTCTAAACAATGCCGGGAAAGAGGTCATGATTAAAGCGGTTATCACTGCTATTCCGACCTATGCTATGAATGTGTTTAGGCTTCCTTCTACTTGGTGTGCGGAGATCAATGCTATGATTACAGCCTTTTGGTGGGGAGCTAGCAATGGTGACAGGAAAATTCACTGGAAGAGGTGGGACTTTATGACTAAATCCAAAGCGTTGGGCGACCTAGGGTTTAGGGAGCTCCAAAAATTCAACGAAGCTCTGTTGGCGAGTATGGCTTCCCGGATTCTTAAGGAGCCGAACTCTCTATGGGTAAGGGTACTTAAGGGACTCTATTTCCCGAACTCTGACTTCTTTCATGCAGCTAAGGGAAGTAGGGCCTCTTGGGGATGGTCGAGCTTACTCTCGGGGCGATACACGATCATGGAGGATGGGGTCTGGTCTATTGGCAATAGTAGATCAGTCCGACCTTTTCAGGACCAATGGGTGCCCGTGCACCCGGAGGGCTACCGTATTCAGCCTAGGGATCCAAGCCACTACCCTGCGACTGGGGATTCCGTGGCTGAATGGATACGTGATGGCAGGTGGGAGGTGGACTTGGTTCGACAGGAGGTGGCGCCCTTGCATGCTGAATTTGTGTTGAACGTTCACCTGCATGTCTTGCCGAGGGAGGATGTTCTGATATGGCCCTTTACTCCGGATGGGGCGGCGTCGGTTAGGTCTGTGTATCACAGGCTCTGTGATCACCAGCTGCCTGCGCATCCCCGCCAACTTGATCAAGCTGCGTGGGGGACAGTATGGAACTCAAGGGTGTGGCTGAAGGTTAAAGCTTTTGTCTGGAAGCTTAGGGTTGGTGCTCTGCCCGTGCGTCTGAGCTTGGTGAGAAGAGGCATGGGAATCCAACCGACTTGCCCTGCATGCCACGATGTTGAGACGATTGAGCATGCAATAGGTGGCTGTGGATGGGCTCAACAAGTCTGGACGTCAGTTTTTGGCTGGGAGGCGCCTGGATCGCAGCTGCAACTTCTGTTGGACTGGCTGCTGAAGGGGTCCGAACCTGCAGGCTTCACTTACAGGACTGACAGGGACAACACATGGGATCGATGCACGCTCACTGCTTGGATGATCTGGAAGGCGAGGTGTGGCTTGGCTATGGAGAACAGATGGCCGAACGTTGTCGGGATCGTTGCTGAGATAATCGCTGCGTAGGAGGAGCTGGGCCGGATCAGACCAGGCGTGCCGAGACCACCCTCATCCAGACCAGCTGCTGCTTGGACTAAACCGGAGGGCGAGTTTTTGAAGGCGAACTGTGACGCCTCGTGGTGCTCGGTCACGGGCGAAGGAGGTATCGGCGTCATTGTTCGTGATAGGTTGGGAACTATCCGGGGTGGCTTTCATGGAACTGCCTCGGGTGGGTCCATCATCGAGTTGGAAGCGTTGGCCATTTTCCAAGCGGCCAAGCTTGTTTCGGAGTTCCGTTGGAGGAATGTCATTTTTGAGTCAGACTCGGAGGGGGTTATCAACCACTTCCGAGGCCAATCGGTTTTGTGGAAAATTAGCTCTATTGTTGAGAGTGCTAAATCCTTGGTTAGTTTTATGGATGTTGTAAGGTGGGTGGCTATCCCTAGATCCGCTAACAAATGTGCGGACTGGGTAACCAACCATGCTAGGCTTCGGGTGTGTCCTACGGATTGGGTGTCATCACCCCCACCTGCTCTTTCTGATTTACTTGTATTGGATTCTCTTGTTGGCGAGCCGAGGCTCCATAGTTCTTAAATGAACAATTTTTGTTGGCCAAAAAAAAAATGGTATTTTAATTTTAGGATTCATCGGGAGAAGGTTTTTGTTCCTTTCTTTTTTTTTTTGGCCCAAATCCTTTCTGGTTTAGGGTTATCCAGTTGGGGGTTAAAGTTGAACTTATCCAGATGTGGGTTTGGAGGTGGATTTTATGGCATGTTCTATACACGGAATGGAAAATGAATTCGGCTTACGGATTCCGTAAGAAGTTGTTCTTTTCGCGGAATTGCAAAAATTTGACTTACAGATTCCGGGCGGGGTAGGCTTAGACATTCCGTGTGAAAAGCTCGGAATTCCTAAGCCGGGCGCGCTAGGAATGAGGAATAGGAGACGAAATGACTGAAATGCCCTTACTTTAAAATTTATATTAATTCAACAATTTTATCTTAATTAATAATTAATTAAATAAGTTATTTTATTTTATTTTTTTTAATTATTAATTAATTATATTTTAAGTTTTTAATATTCTTAATTTTAAAATTAATTAATACAAATTATATATATTATATACTATACATATACAAGGAGGGGCAAATATGTCATTTTACCACATTTCATTCTATTCCCTTTCCGTATACAATTTCACCAAATAAACAATAGAATTCTTTATTCTATTCCATTCCATTCCACTAAAGAAACTACTTCATATTCTTATCTCATATTCCTTATTCCCTATTTCTATTCCCTATTCCGTATTCCTTATTCCGAATTCCATGAAAGAAACGCCCCGTTAGATGTGGGATGATTTTCTTACGGTAAAATCAAATGTATGAATTTAAGTTAGTTGGAGATTTGGATGGATTTCTTAAATATTTTGTGTACATAAAGAATAATCAAATTTAATACTTCATTAATATATATTAACTTGGACAATCAAAAGTCAATTTCACCTTACAATTTGGAGTTCAGTTCAGTTTAAGCGTTAATTAATGCATACAGATATAAATAGAAGAGAAGAGATATTGTTTAAACTTGAAAATCATAGTTTTCGTACCGTTTTTATTATACGACTGCTATTGATAATAAATTTTCTATTTGATATAATTATGATATTTGATTCATATTTATGATTATTATATATATATATATAGTATTATTTATTTACATATATACACAAAAACTTAAAATACAATTAAATATGTTTTTATCTCAAATTTGAATTAATTTTGACTATAATGAATTATACAAAGATGAAACAATGTATTATATTAGTGTTAATTATTTCAATAGTCACTTGTGTTAGCAGATGTGACTGCACAGTTGAAATTTGAGTCAAACAGTCACTTATGTTTCACAATGTCACTGAACGATTACAAAGATTTTTTATGAGAAAATATTAATAAAATACTCTCATTGTCATTTGTTATTCATCTTCTTTCATTGATCTTCATTTTCTTCAATAACCAAAATTGAATGTCAAAACCAGAAATAACAAGACTTCTTGTTTCGAAACCAGAAATATCAAGATTTCTTTCTCGGTTCAAATATTTTGGTTTAGGACCAAAAATACTAGATTTCATGGTTCCAAAACACAGATTTTGTGTTCGAATTGAGGAAAAATTTGCAAATGATGAAGTACATGAACATGAAGAAGAAAATAAAAAAATAGTAAAATGTTCATTTTAATGACCATTTAATCACATTTATCAACATAAGTAACCGAATATGAAATATTTAACCGAAAATGACAAAATTTTGAAATGAAGTGACTGTGTAACTAAATCAAACAACATAAATGACAAGTTAGTCACATAAGGTAAACATAAGTGACTCTTGATGTGATTTACTGTTATTATTATCGAACTACTCTTCACTTTTATTACTTAAACATAAACAATCTGTAAATATTGTGTACTTAAGAATTATTTTCTTATACTGTCGGAAACTAATTTCATCACTCTTTGTCATCCTATTTTGACCTATTTTTAGGTTAATACTATTTATAAAGGGGTTGAGAGTGGGAGACTAATAGTCACCCTATTATGTTAACTTGTGTTGACAGGTCAATTGGAGATCGTATTGATAACGAGTAGTATTAAAATATGCTCAACTCCAAAACGATCTATGATTAGTGACAATGCAATTTTCAAGATTCAAATATGATTTATGGATCCACAGGTCAACCCACATGACCCTAAACCTCTTCCCAATTCGATTTTTATGGTTAGAAGTTTGCGGCTCAAACTGTGCAAGTCGTAGACCTATGTGACCCATGCATATATGCGACCTATTGACCCATACAACTCATGGACCCATGTGACACGTACAATTCATACAACTCATGTGAGACTCATGAAATTTTATAAACATTATATATTTATTATACTAGTGTATGGATTGAACCGTGATCAAGAATTAGAATTCAAATACAATCATTTTTTTTCTATAATTTAGATGATTCGTGTCAAAAGTATAGTTTTTCTTCAAAAAGTAAACATGAGATAAATAATATTTAAAAAATTAAATATTCTAAAAAAATAATTAGAAATGTGTATAGACCCAAACAACTATTGTGGTAGCGTGTTGACCCAAACATGCTACTGCAAGTAGCGATTTTTAGTCCCAACTCTCCAGCCCTCCCCATAAATCCGGCCACCCACCCCTCCCTTCTCCCTCTTCAGCTGAAATGCTCCTCTCCCTCACCTAGCTAAACCTCCCATCTCCCTCACCTATCTCCCATCCAACATTTACTTTTTTGGGCATGAAATCATAAACTGTCCCAGGGATATATACTGACAAGCCTTACAGTAGTTGCGGTAGGTTTACAATGGATTCTTCGTGTGTTCCGTATAAAGATTCCAACACTACTTGTTCGGAGTACCACGCCTTTGGATATGAAATCTTCAACCCAAACTCATCCTCCACCATCAATTGGATTACTGAAATTTTCAACCCAGTGTCAACTAAAATTGAATTTCTAATCACAGACGCTATCAACTTGCAATCGATGTTTTTGTGTCATTCAATCAGAAATTCATTCCCACATGTAAGTGGAGAATGCAATTTTGATATTCTCCACAATCCAGTATTCTTAAAAAGATTTTCTCTCAATGACCAAAAACAATTTTTGGGTTCAACTTTACACTTGAAGACAATTGATTTTGTAATTGATGACTCAACAATGCAAACCTTAGAATTAGCTATGTGACATCTCCTCACAGCGGCAGATAACTCGTCTTTACTATTAAATTCATGTTTGTATTTAAGAAACCTTCAGTCGACGGTTCCTCAACATCCATACACCAGTCATTTGTTGACTGAATGTTGTCAATCCAGTTACTATCAATTCAATTTTCAGCAGTGGGTTGCATCATTTCCAGGTCGTTGGAGCTGCTTCCACCATCGACACCTCCAAGTACATTGTCAGAATTCTCGTCAAACTCAAACACCTCTTCGTTATCTTCATCAATGTGACCCGTAAAATGCTCAATATATGGATCTTTCTTCATTTATCCAAGTATCTAAGAGTGCATCAACATCGACTTCATCATCTGAGAGATCATTGGTGTGACAATGCAAAACATTCACTATCTCATGACTATCAGTAATGTTTAGACTAAAGTTGAGTTCTCTAGTCACGTTGAACACAATAACCAGCTACACTTAATTGTAAAGCGAAACACAATGCACTTTGTGAACGAATCCGTACAAACTTGCAAAATCCATCAATATCTGTAAATTTATATGAAATGCTAATAGACCTAGCTTCAACATCATGCTAACCGCACTCCATACATATAATTTCCTTAGTCTATAAAGAGAGATATCCAAGGTAGTTGTAGTAAAACTAGATGTACCACCCACATAAACCTCACTACCATTCTCAGACAATATTTCACCATCATACAAGTAAATGATACCAATCTCTGTCATAATTGGTATTATAAAATTTCTTATCAGATGTGCTTATCTTTTAGTTAATCTAATATTAATATACATATAACTGATACTAAAATTAAAACAATGGTAATTAAATATTACACAAAAATATATAACATACCTTATATGAAAATTTTGAAGAAGGACGAACGAGCTGATACAAATAGTCAAAAGAGTAGAGAGTTGAGCTGAGTAGATATTATGAAGAGACGGTGAAATGTTTACTCTCACAACTTATTTAAAGAGAAGAACAACTGTACTGAAGAATTTTGCTGGTACAGAGAGTTGGCAGAGCGAAATTATTCAAATAATTGACGAAGTACGCTATTTGGGGTAGCATGTTTAAGAAATACACTATTTGGGGTAATGCCTATTGCCACTTTTTTTAAAATATTTTCCATCCATACATTGTTTTCTTAAAAATATTTCTGACATATTTACATTTTGAAAAAAAATTGTGTCAAAATAATAAATTAAAAATGTCCAAATTAGACTATTGAATAAATCAATTCAATAATAAATTAACACAACCCTAGGCAACAACTCACCAGCTATTTACACAGTTGTATTGTGCTTATCAGGAAGAAGAACAACTAAAAAGTAACCACTGTACAAAACATATTTGAAAAAGTAACTATACAAAATAAATATTTAGCAAAATGTATATAAGTGCTACTGGGGTTAGCGTTTTTTACAACGTACGCTACTTTGAGTAACATTTTTCAAAAAACGTCACTAGAGGTAGCGTTTCTCATAAAACGCTACTTGGGCTAGCTTTTTTATGAAAAATGGTACCCCTAGTGACGTTTTATTTTTATACGTGTTATTTTACCTATTTTGAGCACGACTCTCGAGTTCTGAGAAGTGCCCAACATTTGATAGTGCATGCCTACTTCCTTTTACAATGTTGGGAGAATAAAGCACTACGGGAGATGGGGCAAATAACGGCTAAACATCACGGCTCAATGTTTATTGAGCTGTGATAAATGAAATTAAATTCAATATCACGGCTTAAATGACATTGAGCCGTTATTAAGTTATTTTTACGGCTCAATACACTGAGCCGTTACATTTATCACGGCTCAAATTGAGGTTGAGCTGTGATAATACTTATTTTTTTATTATTCTGCTCATTTATCACGGCTCAAATTGGGGTTGAGCCGTGAAAAAAAAGTATTGTCACGTTATTTAAATAAAATATATATATATATATATTTATCACGGCTCATTTCTTTTGAGCCATGATAAATGTTTTTTTTTTAAATAACATTTATCACAGCTCAATCTATTCAGCCAGCCCTTATTAAATTATTAATTATTTTTAAGAAAAATATTTTTAACGGCTCATTTTACTTTGAGCGGTGTAAATTTTGAGCGGTGTAAATTCAAAATTTTAAAAAAATATTTTTCCCGCTTATTGAGCCATTCCCCCGCTTCTTTAATAAAACAATTCAGCTTTCTTCTTCTGGTTTGTCTTTTTCCCATTTGTCTTCTTCACTTTTAAGATGCCCCATTTGTCTTCTTCAATTTCACAAGCATGGGGAAGAACAACCTTCATTTGCTCCATGTTCTCAACCATTACGATGCCCCATTTGTCTTCTTCAACCACCTTTCATTTCTCTACCTTTCTCTCCTCCACGTTCAGCCAAAGGCGCCGACTTCTTGCTGATAACTCTATTTCTACTTCAACTTCAACTTCATACTCGAATTCAAGCACTTGTCCTTCTGTAAGTTTTAGTGTTTTTTTTAATGCATCTATACATTATTATTTGTACCAATATATCTGTTTTGTATACAACTACCCACAGGAGAAACTCAACGTTTACGTCTCCGAGGATGGATGTTCAGACATGACCTTCGATGCACTGCTGGAGGCGGCTCGGTTCTCAGAGGAGTGCCTGCCCTTCTGTCGGAAGTTCAAGGTGGAGGCTGGCTCACCGGAGGCCTATTTTAGGTCTGTTCAGCCGCCACTAAATGACAACGACGATTGGCCAAGTCAGCTTGTGGGTATCAAGGTACGTTATGTAACAACCCTTATTGGTTTGCCGAGCTGCCGTTTGTTTTCCTTCATGGGGTATTTCATTTTCTTATTATTATGCAAAATTACGAATTTGACCCTTACGTATAGTCGTAGAGTCTTTTAATTTTTCAGGCGTGGAAATGTATTTTTACTCGCTTTGCAACATATTTTTTTTAAAATGAAAATATTTTTCACGGCTCAATATATATTGAGCCGTGAAAAATATGAGTTAAAAAATAATAATTATGGCGGCTCAACTCAAAAGCGCCGCCATAATTATTTTGGTGGCACTTTTGAGTTTGGGCCGAGAGTTATCACGACTCATTTTAAATTGAGCAGTGATAATTGTCCCGACATTTAATGTTACGGCTCAAATTCATTTGAGCCGTGATAAATTAACGGCTGCAAAATTCAGCCGTTAAAAATACATTGTTTAGCCTGTATTTGACATTCTTCCTGTAGTGAAGGAAGGCATGAGACCATCTTAAGATATATAGATAATTTGTTTGCACACTTTCCTAACTAATATTATTATACATACATATATATGTAGCTTTCTTATTTTCCAAAAAAGATAAAGTTGATGAAATTATATAATATATATGAATTCTTGGTGGGTTGTCTAGTTTCGGATCTCGATTCATACAAAGCCAACACGTTTAGGAAGTAAGTATAGCTTTTTTTAAATTAGTATTTTTTTTATTAAATTAAAACTTTCCTTTTAGTAGTTAGTGTGATACTATACTTTAGAGTAAAGTATCATATATATTATATAATTTCATCAACTTGATCTTTTTTGGAAAAGAAGAAACCTACACACACATATATATATATATATGTATAGTAATATTATGTATAGTAATATCAGTTAGAAAGATGTGCAAATAAATTATCAGTATATCCTAAGAAGGTTTCATGCATTCCTTTATTCTCCAACATTGTAAAAGGAAGTGGACATGCACTATCAAATGTTGGGCACTTCTCAGAACTCGAGAGTCGTTCTAAAAAAAAGAAGATAAAAACGCTACTCAAAATAGTGCACGTTGTAAAAAACTCTACCCCTAGTAACCTTTATATACATTTTGCTAAATATTTATTTTGTATAATTACTTTTTCAAATATGTATTGCACAGTAGTTACTTTTTGAAAAACTTCGTGTTATCATTGTTGACCAGTATATTCCAGTTTCTACAAATTAACGTGAATTGATATGTTATAAAAATATAAGTACTATAAAAAAGAATTCAACTCTCTAAATTGGAATTAACATAATTTTATATTGTTTCTTTTTTTGGTCAAATATTGTTTCTTATTTCAAATAAATTATTTATTATATATATATATATATACATATATATATATATACGTATAATATAATAATATAAAATATTAGACAAAAAATATTGCAAAGAATAATTAATTAATAATATTATGTTGAAGATTGTATGTATTTTGTAAAAAAAGACATTTGCTTTTGTAAGATTGTCGGTTGAAAATAAAGTAAGGAAATAAAATAAAGGGTTATATATCAAGTGGCTACCTGAACTTTGGACGTTTTGCAACGAGCTACCCGAACTTTGAAAATACAAAACGAGATATCTCAACTTTGAAAAAGGTACAAATAGCTACCTCCGTCTAATTTCTGACGAATTTCCAACGATTTTCCGACGAAAAATTGGACGGAGGTAGCTATTTGCACATTCTTCAAAGTTGAGGTAGCCCTTTTTGAATTTTCAAAGTTCGGGTAGCTCGTTGCAAAACGTCCAAAGTTCAGGTAGCTACTTGATATTTAACCCTAAAATAAAAGGAGTATATGCTAGGCATAAAAAAAATAAAAATTGTACCACAGACACATACCTGATTATGTATTATCTAAGATCATTAAAGTTTATAAATTTAAAATATATTATATTAGTTGCACAATTTTATAATAAAAGATTCAACATTCGCAAATAATACAGTAATTTACTAAATTATGAAACGATTCAATTGAACCATACTTTTATCACATCTTAAGTAACATACGATAGCTTCGTCTCTCTCCTCGTGTGAAAGTAATGTTACCCTTCCGATAGGGCTTCATCGATGGAAATCCGCCTCATCCCCGCCGAATTTCACGGGAGTGTCTTCGTCGCAACCAGCCAGCTCTTCAGCGCGATGAACCCAATCAGAACGGTTGCCCAGTGGAACCGTCAATTGCGCCCGATATCCTCCGCAAACCTTGGCCCTAACTCTAACTCTGCTTCCACTCAGCTGGTCGGGAAAATCTGGAGGGGGTAGCAATCTGTTTGCCCAATCCATCAATCCACCAAGGCCGATGCAAACACAGCTACGCCACCACCAATCCGCACCTACCCAGACACACCACCCGCGACCTCAACCCCACCCGCCTTAGTCCTGCACCGATACACACCTACACCACCACCAATCCCCACTAACCACAACCCACACCAACCAAGACTCCACCCACACCCCTCTCACACAATCGCAACCCACAACCGACCCCCCTTAAAACACCGAGACACAAACAGAATGCATCTGTTTTTCTTCACGATCAATTCCTAATTCTGGTGTATTGTGTGCTTTGTTTGCAGGTTTACTAAGTATGAGTGACACGCAGTGGCGCAAGCCAACCAACAACACAACCAATACAAATGATAGAACAAATCGGGGCAGCCTCACCCTCAACCTGCAGGGGACGACCGAAGAGAATTCCGGGCTGAGGTGCGTGGGAAAGGTGCTAAGCGATCGGGTTGTCAAACCGGTGGAAGTCCAGGGCGTCCTCAAAAATGCTTGGCACCGGTACGCGGGGTTTAACATCACAGACATGGGAAATGCAGTCACGATGTTCGAATTCGACGATCCCAGGGACATGATGGATGCACTCGATTTCAGTCCCTGGGCAATTCAGGGTCACTGCCTTTCCACCAAACAATGGGAAGGTGGTATGAGGTTAGAAGATGTTGCATTTCATTATATTCAATTATGGATTCAAATACATGGTCTAGAACTGGATAACTTGAATGAATCGAATGTCGTTATCATTGGGAAGAGTCTAGGAAGAAAAAATCAGGTTGATAGCATTAAAGGGCCGAAGGGATTAGATAGAGATATATGAGAATCAAATCGGAGATTGATGGAAGTAAACCTTTAGTGCCCGAATTTTGGTACCAAAGATCGAATGGAGAGAAGAGTTGGGCATCGATTAAATATAAGAAACTTGAAGAATTCTGTTTTAGCTGTGGATGCCTTGGACACACAGAAAGGGCATGCAATGAACCGGTTGTCATGGCAGAAGACAATCCTGTCCAGCCATACTATGGCCCCTTGACACAAAAAGAGAGACCTCGACGCCAAGAGACAACATGGGTCGAGGTAGGCAAAGGTCGAGGTGGTTCATCTTCAGGGGAAATCAACAACATTGGAGAACCCCTGAATGAACACCAACACAAGAAAAGGAAGAGATGCCTAGGTCCAAAGAAAAGGACCTGGACATGGGGGAGCTGAGTCGAGATGAATAAACGGGAGAAGAGGATCAGAGACTCATGGCGATCCCGACAGGGGAGTGTTGTATGGTGATGATAACGGGGCTGCCCCACAGGGGTTAAACTTGCTCATACAGAAGGTTGTCGAGGCAGGCACAATGGGGCTGACTTACGGTGGGGGAAGTCCCAAAGAGCAGTGCCGTCCTTCGGATATGGGGGAAAGAATTCCAATGGAGGAGGGAAGTTTATACACAGTCCAAGTCGAGTACATGACTCCACCCAAAATACCGAAAAAGGCAGTCCACGATCCCCATACACAAAACGATACACCGTCCCAAGACGACTAACAAAATAAAGTCCCGACAAGAATGAGTATTATGTGGAGTTCCCAGCCGAACACAGCTCCCCTAACCGAGAATCGCCAATAGCCCCCTCTACGGAACTGAGCCCTGTAGTCCGGAAGATGACTCTGAAACGTAAGGAGGTGGAACTTCAGGACACTGGAGAGGAGACCGACGAGGACAATTACAAAAAGAGGTGCCTCCGAACTGAATGGGGTAAGAGAGGATGGAAAGGAGATAACTGTTTGCATAACCGAGCAAACAAAGGAAGGGGGCACGAGCGGAGAGGGTGCTAAAAAATTGCATGATTAGGAAGACTAAGATCAAGGAGAAAGACCAATCCATGGATGAAGATATGGGTTCTGGTGCCTGTCCCAATACAGCCACGGGTGCTCAATGAGTGCTGTAGTGTGGAACTATCAGGGATTGAGATCGGACCTGACAGTTCCCCATCTAACCGACCTCGTAAGGAAGCACCAACCATCAATCATATTCATGATGGAATCAAAGAACAAATAAGGAGTATGTGAAAGAGTGAGAAGAAATATAATGATGGAGAATAGGTGCTATGTGGACCCTATATGCCTATCGGGAGGGCTTGCATTGTGGTGGGGAAAGGAGGTCAATGTGCAGATTCTCCAAAAGAACCCCCATTTCATAGACACTACGATTCGTTTCGAAGGGGATAGCGGTGAGGTAAAGGTCACGTGGGTGTATGGACACACGGTTTGGGAGGAAAGAGTAAAAGTATGGAATGAGATCCGACAAATGGCACGAAGAAAAAAGGGACCATGGATGAGAATTGGAGACTTCAATGATATCAGTTACTTATACGAGAAGGAAGGAGACCCAAAGATAAAAAGAAAATGGATGCCTTTAACCTACTAATATCGGATTTAAGAATGTGGGATGTAGGCTTCAAAGGCAACCTCTACATGTGGTGCAACAATAGAGAGGGACCTGAACGGATATGAAAAAGGCTCGACAGGGGGATAACAAATGGAGAATGGCTAAGCAAATATCCGAACACCGTCCTATTTCACCAACCGGCCATAGGATCGGACCATAGCCCATTGATACTAAGGATTGATCACCGGGATAAAAGGGGAAAGAAGGAGTTCATATCCGAGGCTATGTGGACGGTGGATGAAGGTTGTGAGCAAACAATCAAACGAGCGTGGGCGTCCAACACAACACCCTTTCGAAGACTCGCCTTCCATACTAAGATAGGTAAATGCCGAACCAAATTGGTCCAATGGAGCAAGGCAAAATTCCACAACAATAAGGTGAGAATAACACAGATACATAGCCAAATTGAAAGGGTTCAAAGGGAGAGCGACTCGACACACAAAAGTAAAAGGGAGAAAGCCCTCAAAAAAGAACTATTAGAATATTGAAAAAGGGAAAAGACCTATTGGAGCCAAAGAGCGAGGATTCCATGGCTGGGGAAGGGAGACTGAAAGACCACCTTCTTCCATAAATCTACCCTGGAAAGAAGAAGTAGGAATAAGATCAAAATCCTACAACGAGAGGATGGGACATGGACAGAATCAGAACAAGAGATAACCCAGGAGTGCGATAGGTACTTCAAACAACTGTTCCAATCAGAGGGGGCGACAAATTAAGATAACATACTGGGATGTGTG
This sequence comes from Chamaenerion angustifolium, assembly GCA_946814005.1. NCBI lineage: Eukaryota > Viridiplantae > Streptophyta > Magnoliopsida > Myrtales > Onagraceae > Chamaenerion > Chamaenerion angustifolium. Next base: position 8,302,780 of record OX328270.1, read on the forward strand.
CAACCAGTAGTAACAACGACAATGAACCGAAACCTCCTCAAACCGTATACTGACGAAGAAAACAAATGAGTCGCGTTCCAACTAGGAGGGGCAAGGGCCCCAGATCATGATGGCTTCCCCGGGTTGTTCTATCATAAGTATTGGGAAGTTGTGGGACCTGATGTCATTCATGCGATAAAGAACTACTTGTCAAACAGTACACTTGATCCTTGCTTTTACGATACATAAAGTATTTAATCCCAAAAGTGCAAAATTCTTTTAAAACAACCCATTTTTGACCAAATTTTTTTTGGGCAGCATTTTCAACCAATTAGCCTGTGCAATTTCGTTTATAAAGTGATGTCCAAAACACTTTCTAATCGATTGCAATCCATATTACCAGTACTAATCACCCTTTTCCAAGGGGCATTTGTGGCAGGCAGGCTCATACACGATAACATCATAGTTGCTCATGAGGCTTTCCACCACTTGAGAACAAGTAAGCGAGCACAAGTGGAGGAATGTGCAGTTAAGATCGACATGAACAAGGCCTATGACCGAGTGGAATGGAGCTTCCTACTCAACACGATGAGAAGGATGGGATTTGACGAAACATGGATTCGATGTATGGAAGGCTGCATAACCAAGGTCCGATACAGAGTCATAATTAATGTAAAGAAGATGGAAAACTTCTCACCCACACACAGTATCAGACAGGGGGATCCCCTGTCCCCTTACTTATTCTAATCTGTGACTGACGTACTATCAAGACAGATCATACAAGCGGAGGATAGGGGACAGATTGAATGAATCCAGATTAGGAGGACATGCCTGATTGTCCACCACCTCCTATTCGCGTATGAATCGATTTTCTTCATCAAAGTGGATGCACGAAATGCGAATGGGCTCAAATCAATATTGGAGGAGTACAGTCAAATGCCAGGGCAAAGCGTCAACCTCCAAAAATCGAGCATCCATTTCAGCTCTGGAATGACACAAGGGAGTAGAGGAGTGGTGAGCCAAATATTGGGAATCGAGGAAGCACATCATGCAGGGAAATGCCTTGGGATTCCAACGGTCTGGGGTCGATCAAAGAAAGAGGCACTAGGGTACTTAAAGGACAGGATATGCGGCAAAATGCACGGATGGAAGAACATATACCTAAGCAATGCGGGGAAGGAAACTTTGCTCAAGGCGGTTATCATTACCATCCTAACATACGTGATGACTCTTTTCAGACTACCAAAAACATGGTGTGGGGAGATAATGACCACGATGACACGGTTATGGTGGAGTCAAAGCATGGATAAAAAACCGATCCACTGGAGAAAGTGAGAGCACATGACTAAGCCAAAGGAGAAAGGGGGAATGATATTCAGGGACATCAACACCTTCTACGAAGCCATGCTCACAAAAACGTCTTGGCGATTCTATAATAACCCAGAGGCATACTGGGCTAAGGTAATCAAAGGTATCTATTTCACCAACTCCAACCTATTTCAGGCAAAGAAGGGAGGCCGAGCATCATGGGCTTGGTGAAGTATACTTGAAGGTAGGAATGTACTACAAGAAGAAGACATGTGGCGGGTATGCAATGGAGAAAACATACGAGTTTTCTAGGATGCGTAGATCCCGGGAATCAACGGACATAGGCTCTCATGTAGCACACCAGAAACAGAGGGAACCAACCTGCGAGTGGCGGAAATAATGCGGGACGAGCGTTGGGGTTGGGACACGAGGAGGATTCAGAACCATATAACCGATGAGGAAGACCACACCATCAAGGCCAAACATATGACACGTGACCGAACCCCCCGGATAGGCTAGTATGGCCACCCTCGATATCGGGAACTTCCCACCTGAAGTTAGTGTATCGGCGACTTAAAGAGCGCAAAGAACCAGAGGCAACAAACCACGCCTCCTCCTCACGAGCTCTCGGCCCGACAACGTGGAAACATGTCTAGACATGACCCGCAATATGGAAGGTAAAACATTTCATATGGAAGAGCTGCAACCGAGCCTTGCAGGTGACAGAGGAGTTGTATCGGAGGGGGATAAGTTCGACACCGAACTGTCCTTTCTGCGATCGAGTGGAGACGGTTGAACATGCACTGATGGAATGTAATTGGGTATGACCCATATGGTTCGATGAAATAGGTGTCTGATGGGAAGGTACGTCCTAACAACCGTGGATGGAGTGGATAAAAGTGATCATCGATGTGGCAAACAAAAACAACGACGACGGAGTGATCCTAAAGACCAAAGTTGAGACAATAGCGTGGGAGATATGGAAGGAAAGATGTCGGACCCCCCCCCCCCCCCCCCCCCCCACAACGAACAACCGCAGACGAACATCACTATTGACTGTGGGCTACGACTAGCCCATGAAGCATGGGACATAAGAGAGCGGAACCGAGCGGAGCCACGGAGAAGCACTACCGAACAAAGCACCCAAAAATGGAAGCCACCAAGAGAAGGTAGAGTAAAAATAAATTGTGATGGATCATGGGATACGAGGAGCGGGAAAGGGGGAACCAGAATAATAGAAAGGGGCGAAACAGGAGCAGTGATCGACGGGCGAAATTCATCAGCGATAAACATAGAAGCCTGGGCGATCCTACAAGCGGTGGAGCTAGCGAAAAACAATGGATGGAAAGGAGTCATCATCGAGTCGGATTCTGAGCAACTCATCAAACAACTAGACGGGTCGGCACATGAAAAGGACTGGAGACTGAAAAACATCATCAATACAATAAATGCGATAGCAGCACAAGTAGACAGGATCTCATGGAAATGGGTAAGTCGAAAAGCAAATAGATGTGCGAACTGGATTGCTCGACAATCCAAGAGAGAGATGAACTTGGTAAATTGGATATGTGAACCACCATCTGCTCTAATTTCCTTGTTAGATAAACCAGACATTATGCAGTTTTAATGAAGAGTTCACTTACACCCAATTATGAAGGCCATGATTTGCAATCCAAGCCCTCTTCCTGTCATGTGGCACCGAACAGGCCTGTTAAATGGCAGCCCAAGTTTTTTATTTTTTAAAAAAAACGTATTAATTAATCAAATTAACACAGCATATGCTGTGATAAAATGGCAAGTCAACATGCCACGTCAATTATACAGTTGTAGAAGAAAAAACCCAATAGAACTAGCTCTATTTAAAATAAAGTTCAAAATTGATAAAAATAGAAATATGCCACATACACATTTTGCATGTTAACCTTAATTACTTTGAAATAATGACAAGGAATTTGAATCTAGTTAGCTGATTTTATTATATTATCACGTAAAAGGTACATGCGATATTATAAATTAAACTAATTAAGAAATAAAAACTCTCTTGTATTATTATCTTGTATAGTTTTAGCATTTTAAGGGTTTGGGTGGTGACGCCAATCCTGCCTTGAGTATCTGAACCGTATCAACATCTGTATTGAACGACCTCGCCAAAATGTTGTCATCGATTCCAGTAGAAAATACAGTGCTTGGGATTGACACGCTTCCTGTACTAGCACTGCCAAACGTAGCAATGGCAGTGGCAGCATTCTGAGGATCAGGGTTGTACTGGTAGTGAACTAAGCCCTTAGGGAAGACGAACATGTCTCCGGGTTGAAGAGTTTGAGTGTAGAGCTTATTTGCAGTGTCCACAAACCCGACCTCGAGTCTGCCATGGAGAAGGAACAAGAGACCTGATGCCCTAGGGCGTGTGTGGGGAGGGTTGATAGACCCTCCAGGGAACTGGAGGACCACGTAGGACACGCTCTGGCCATTTAGGGCTGGGAACTCGGCCATGGTGACCTTGGCCTGGGTGAGGACGGTGGGGAAGGGAGCATTGATCAATTCTCTCAGACCGGTGTAGGTGAAGAAGGTTGCGTTGGCGATGACATTGGGTTGTGGTAGAACAAAATCATTTAGGATATCGGGGTCACCCGACATTGCCCTATTTAGGGTTTCAAAGATCAGGAGTAATGTGATGCAAGCTTTCCACGTCATATTAGGGTTTTATTTCTGGGTTATTGGGGGAATGATCCTTTCTTCTGACCTAGCTTATATATATTGGAAATTTGGAATCGCATAGGCGTACTTTTATGGATTGACGAAAGACAATATGTGAAGGTTGGAAACAACGTAGAATGAATGTCCTGTCCATATTGAAAATGTTGCTTTAATTGGACAAAAGAATCATGTTGATTTACATCGACGCCGTTTGTTTTCTTCTCTTTGTCTCTTTCGTTTAGGTTAGGGTTACGCAAATCAAGTAAAGGAACAATCAATCTGGCAACGCCACCCAAGACACTCCTCCGGAGGCAACGCCACTGAAGTTGACGCCTTGATAAACACCACCATCAACCTTACAACATAATCAATAAACAATAATAATGCTAACACCTATAATTAGGACAAATCGTTGAATCGCTGGCCCGACTTCAATATCACAAACCAACCTAGAACTTCCTCTTCAACAGAAATCTAAGATTCCCCGTCTTCAACATGAAGCTTCGTCTTCCCAATAAGCAATTCCACCAATAAATAAAATGTGAACAATTCAACAATTTGGTTTAGCATCAAAACGACGAACAACACAGCGCAAAAATTAACATGCGGAGCGGACACGATCTCTTAAGTACCTGTAAGGAACAAGGTAGAGCTTCTTGGCGTCAATATCTCCGTAATCATCTCCAGTGAAGTAGGTGAGGAGCGGGGTAGGTTGTGAGGTGTAATCGAGATCGAAGATGGAGTCATCGGCAGCGACGGAGTGGAGATCGTACGTCCATGGAGAGGAAAAAGAAGTTGAAACTAAATCCCAAGGATTTGGTGAGAGGGAAGAGAGAAGCGAGGGAGTTGCGGATGCGGAGGAAGGCATGAGATAGGCGTCGGCGAAGAGCTTGGATCGACAGTAAGGACAATCGGAGCTTCTCTGATAGACGGTGTTGGCGGGTCCAAAAAATCGGCCCGAATTAAGCAAGACAGACAGACTCAGACGTTTTTTGTTTTTTGCCGAAGTCGGTCTCGGTCCTCTAGAACTCATGACCAAAATTTCGGGTTCGGTCTTGCCAAAAAACGGTTCGTCCCGCCCGACCTCATCCCTAATCATGTGTGCTTGATTTGAACACTGGTGGTGGAATAGAAGGAAAGAACACTAGTAGCTTTTGCTTCTTTCATCGATCATCGCATAAGGTTTACCACCTTTCTCATTTCCAACTCTTTGTTTTATGAGAAATTCCGAGTCTTTGATCATTTTCCCTTCCCTCTTGCAGTTGCAGTAGCGTACAACACATCTCTCTGTCTTTGTCGCTGCCTTTTTTGCTGGTTACAAAAATGGGTCGTTTTCAAAATCTGATTTTTACCTACTGTTTTTCTTTGACAATCTCAGGCAGTGTCCGTTACTCCATCTTTATCCTCTGCAGCAATCTCAGATCGGAGACTCCGCAGCTCACCGTCTTTCATACTCAAGTAAGGGGCATTGTTCTTTGTGTTTTCGTTCATTTCGAAGTACGTATTCCAAACTATCGTTGGGTTTTCATTTAATGGTTGAAAGGTTCAATCTAGTAGATCCCTCTGAACCAACTTCATGCTTAACCTGCTTCATAAGCTTCTGCATTTAGATGTAATTTCTCATCTAAACATGTAAAATAAACGTTAAATAATAAGCTCATAAAAATAATATAAGTGTTATGCAATAAAGTGCTAGCACAAGTTGCGATAGATGTCCATTTTTATCACGAAAAGGACCTTGCTAATAAACTCCAACCATCACTGGAATGTGAATGCAATCAACAACTCCTACAATGTCCTAATAAGAAAGAAACATCAAAATTTTAGCACTTGAATTTAACGTCCCTAATTTACAAAACGTTTTCTTTGTTGTTGTTTTGAAGCAAAAGAACCAAACCATTCGAGAAATAGGTTAAGAATCAAATTTTATAACTTAAATAAATATGGTCATATGCAATAAAATTGGTTGATTAGCATAAATTTCCAACCGAATTCAAAGGAAAAATGTAGCTAGTACATCAATGAAATATAAAAATAGACTGAGATTTTCTCAAGCACAAAAAGTTATTATATTTTATTAAAACTTATTATGTACATATAAAATTTACCTTGATATTATTATTAGTTAATGTGTTCAATTTTATATAAAATGAAATTATAACAAAGTATGTGATGTTTGTTAATTAATGTATATAAGTTTTGATAGAAACTTTTTAATTATATGTGCATACTTGACATTCATAAAATATATCATTATGTATTTTAGGATTGTACAAATTCTACTACATAAAATATATTTAAAAAATATATATAAATATACATGTGAAATAAAAGGAATTAATTGTTGTAAATTGAATATTGGATTGCATTGAAAGTTTGTACTGAGTAAGTTGCTTAGACTAGTTTACATGTATCCTATTTATACATTTACATCTAAAAGTTATTTTCACCATTTCTAACAGCTCTATTTGACTATTCCTAACAGCCATATTTACAACAATAACTTTACTATTTCTAACACTCCCCCTCAAGTTAAGCAGTGGGATCTCCGATGTTTAACTTGCTGAGTATAGTGTTGAAAAATTTTATGTTTACTGCCTTAGTCAAGATATTTGCTAGATGATCTTCGGATCGTACATATGGTAGCTCCACAATTCCTGCTTCTAGCTTTTCTTTGATAAAATGTCGGTCAATTTCTACAAGCTTGGTGCGGTCATGTTGTACCGGGTTATGTGCAATGATGATTGGGGCTTGATTATCGCACATAATTTTGCTAGACTGTGATGGAGGAAATTCAATCTCAGTTAACAATTTTTGTAACCATACAACTTCTGTCAATCCTCGGGCCACTCCTCGGAATTCTGCTTCTGCACTTGATAATGCCACCACTTTTTGTTTTTTCTTTTCCATGTAACCAGGTTTCCTCCGACAAAGATAAAATATCCTGATGTCGATCTTTGGTCTGTTGGATTTCCTGCCCAATCCGCATTGGTGTATCCTTGTATTTTCAAGTGTCCGTTTGGCTTAAAGAGTATCCCGTGGCATGATGTCCCCTTCAAGTACTTTATAATTCTCCATACCGCATCCATATGCTCTTTTTGAGGTTAATGCATGAACTGACTTACCACTCCTAGAACATATGCGATATCTAAACGCGTGTGTAAGAGAGATATCAATTTTCCCACCATTCGTTGACATTTCTCCTTCTCTTCCAGTTGTGCGCCTTCTACTATCCGAAGCCCATGGTTTGTTACCATTGGTGTATCCGCCGGTTTGCAATCGATCATTCCTATTTCTTCTAATAGATCTAAAATATATTTTCTTTGAAATATAAAAATACCTTGTTTAGATCTTAGCACTTCTATTCCCAATAAATACTTGCGTCTTCCCAAGCCCTTCATCTCGAATTCAGTTAATAGGTTTTCCCTTAGTATTGACACCTCTTCTTTATCATTTCCTGTAATAATTATATCATCAACATATATAATTAAGCATGTTATTAAATTACCTCTTTGTTTGATGAAGAGAGTGTGGTCTGAATTGCTCTGTTTGTATCCATATCGCTTCATTGCTAAGGTAAACCTGCCAAACCCTGCTCGAGGTGATTGTTTAAGCCCATAAATCGTCTTCTTAAATTGACATACTTCTCTTGGTTGAAACCCATCTATGAATCCAAGTGGTTCTTCCATGTATACTTCTTCTTCTAACTCTCCATGTAGGAAAGAATTTTTTACATCAAACTGGTGGAGCAACCAGTCTTCATTCACAGCTATTGAGAACAAAACTCTGATTGTGTCAATTTTGGCTACTCGGGAGAATGTCTCGGAGTAGTCAATTCCATATGTTTGAGTATATCCCTTTGCTACCAGTCGAGCTTTGTATCTTTCTATGGTTCCGACTGGTTTGTATTTGACCGTAAATACCCATTGACGACATCGAACTGGTTTTGTCCCCGTCGGTAGGATACATTTCTCCCATGTGTGACTCTTCTTTAATGCTTCCATTTTTATCCTCATTGCTTCTGTCCAATTCTTTGTTTCCAAGGCTTGTTGTACTGTATTCAGAATTTTTTCTGAATATATTTTGATGACATGTGCCTTAGCTTCTTCAGATAAACTCCCCTGGCTATGTTCCCTATTGGATACTTTGCTCATTGAGCTTCTTTTCCTTGGGAGTATCATTTGGGTGGAATTCCTCTATTACTTCTTGGTGGTAGGATATATCTTGTTGTTTCCTCAGCTATTGGTTCCACATGTTCTATCGATATTTCATGGTGACCAAAAATAGATGAACTAGACAGAGTCTTCAGTATTACTTAGCTCATACACCAGATTTGGTATGATTTGTTCTGTGACACTTGGTTCTTCCATAGATTGTATGTACGTTTCAGGAGGTAACTCATCTTTTGGCTCTTCTTCAGAACTATGACTTATTATTATGACCTCTTCTCAGGAGGGAAGTCAACTTAGTGTGTCTATATATTCTTTCTCCCCATGACCACTAGGTTGGGTATGGTAGTAGTATTCAGTCTCAAGAAAATCACAGTTCATGGTGGTAAACATGTGATGACTCTTTGGGTTATAGCATCCATATCCCTTTTGGTTAACACCATAACCCACAAAGACACATTTTTCAGCACAAGGGTCGAATTTACTACGGTCGATTTTAGGAATATGAACAAAGACCGAGCACCCAAAGATCCTTGGGTGAAAAGTAAGGGCAGATGGTATTTTAGTAAATTCTGGTAGGGCCTGGATATGAGTTTTGAAGTTGAGAATTTTTGTTGGAAGACGGTTTATGAGATAAGTGGTTGTGGCAAGTGCCTCAGGCCAAAAAGACTTAGGAACCCGAGATTCAATTAGAAAAGCTCGGGTCATTTCTAGAAGGATCATATTTTTCCTTTCAGCTACTCCATTTTGTTATGGTGTATTGGGGCAAGTAGTTTGATGAACTAATCATTTAGTGTGAAAACATTGTCTGATGTTTGTGTTAATGAATTCTCCCCCATTGTCACAACGCAAAATTTGAATATTTTTTTAAAATTGGGTTTGAATCATAGCATAAAAATGAGAAATTTTTTTTAAAGACCTCGAATTTTTGTTTTAGAAAATATATCCATGTCATGCGAGTGCAGTCATCTATAAATATAAGGAAAAAACGATAACATTGTCCTCCTATTACTAGAGGAGGGCCCCAAACATCTGAGCGAATGAGTGAAAAATGTGAGTCTACTCTTTTGTTATTAGGTTTGAATGTTTGTGTGTGACTTTTAGCTAACACACATGTTTCACAATTTAAATTATTTGACGAAGCTAACTTAGGAAATAAAATGTTTAAATACCCCGTGGACGGATGTCCCAACCTACGATACCATAGCCAGGCCTCTTGGTTTGCAGACTCGTGAGCTAGCATTGCAGTACCTTGTTGAGTCACTTCGTCCACGTAATATAATCCATAACGCTCAGTGCCACGTCCAATAATCTTCCATGTCGTGATGTCTTATAGGACACAAAAAGTAGGATGCATAGTCATAGTACAATTTAGTTCCTCTGTTATATGACTAATTGATAATAATTTATTTTTTAATAACAGAACATACAAACAATTAGACAAGGTTAATGTTGGTGAAATTTCAATAGTTCCTAGTCCTTCTACAGTGATTATTCCTCCATTAACTACTTGAACATGTGTTTTTGTTGGTTTAGATAGGGACCTAATGTCAGATTTTTCAAATGTCATTGTATCAGTGACCCCACAATAAAATATCCATGATGCTTCTAGTTTATTTGAGTTTTGGACCATATTTACGGTCCCTAGCCATTCCAGGATTATTTCGTTATTTTCTAAATTTTCCTTGAGTCTATTTGCGAGTATATCGTTTTTATGGATTTGATTTGGATAATTAAAATTCGAATTAGGTTTATTTTGTAACAATATGGATTCTTTGGGGGGAAATTGTTAGGGTTAAAAGTAGGAGGGTTTGAAAATAAAATTCCAAACCCTTTACCTCCCTCCGATGCAGCTTTCATTTGATTTTCAAACCTAGTATAATGCAATAAAAAACTTAATTGCATTCATTCTAGTCAAATTATTATATTTATATATATAGATATATATATTAATTTATTTAATCTAGATCTTCAATTGACATTAAAATTAAAAGTCCCGACAATGTAACTAAAATTTCTGATGATGCATATGCAATATTGAGGAACAAAAAGCATATAGAACTAACTCATCAAATCCGCCTGCAGATCATGACTCCATCACCCAAAGGAACATGGCAAATCTGAACCCTAGAGTCGCCGGAAAGCCTCTTGTTAAATTCGATCGTGGCTTCCCTCCCCGGCCTCTTAGATTCTGCAACCGACTCTACATCCATTGCAACCGACCCCTGCCATAGAGTATTATCATAAACTGCGATCCCACCAACCCTCAACAGCTTCAGCAACCTCTCATGGTAATTCCAGAAATTAACCTTGTCCGCATCCACATAGGCGAAATCAAAGCTCCCTTCATTCTCCTTCTGCATGGTAAATTATGAGAATAAATTGATCACAAAATCTGCAGAAAATATTAGTCTAGGGTTAATTACAGTCTCGAGTAGCTTGTCGAGAATCGGGAGGGCCTCTGACTCGATGAACTTTATTTTGTGATCCACACCTGCTTTCTTGATAATGGGTAGACCGATAGCAAATGCTCCACTGTCCATGTCTATTGCTATTATCTGTTATATCATATATGTGCTTATGATCAGCTGTACGTTCATTAAGTGAAACCAAACCCTAGAGGAACGATGGATCAAAAGGACACTTTTAGGGGGAAAAATAATAATCAAACCTCTCCATCATCGGGTATCGATAGAGCAGTAAGGAGAAGGGAGTATCCGGTGAAAACTCCGATCTCGATAGATCTTTTAGCATTCACGATCTTCAGCAGCATCTCCAGTAAAGGGCCTTCATCAGGTGCAGTTCCCATAAAAAACCTACCATCAACAAATTAAATCAAAATATTGCAGACTTTGGCCAATTAATTTGCGGATGAGGAATTGAATTACATCGGGTGGCTAGCCGTGACTTCTCTGATCTCCTTGAGGAACACCGATTCACGCGGATAAACACTTGTGTCGAGGATGTACTGTAATTTTCGGATCATCTTTAGAAGACTCTCTGCAAATCCAAACAGAAAAACGAACGCGGAAATTGCAGACTTCATGGAGATTGACGAAGAAAATGTACCTTATACAAAGCCGGAGTCTGCAACAGTCCCTTGGAAAATTGACCATCTTCCATTGTTATCAAGTATCAACGAAAAGCTTCTTCCTTTACCACCGGATGAAAGAATCAATCTCAATTTCTCGATGGCGAAGCAAACCTCGAAGATTCCAAAATCCAACGATCGATGAAGCGATTAATGGTATAATCGCGCTAATGAATCGACTTGTGAATTTAATTGCGGTGAACTGTCGATCAAGAAACAGAATCGGAAAGTCTATCAATTTTACCTGGTGATCAATGTCAAAATGATCGAATACGAATCGAATGACGATCCTGACGACTGAATAATAGGGGATTTGCAGACCGAGAATCCGAAGAATATTATGACAGCCAACACAAATGAGAAATTATTATTATTAAATGTTGATTTCTGACTACCCACGTTCTTAGCATTTATTTTTGGCTATCACGTTCTTAGTATTAAACAAAGAAAATTTTAGTCGCATATCATTAATTATTTTATACAAATCATTTCTCTTAATAAATAAAATCCTTTTTTTTACATATTTTTTTATTAACTTTAAGAATAAAATAAAATTACCAAACCAAAATTATAAGTTTTTCAATTTTAACTCATATTTGAAAATTAACAAAAAATTATATTCGTCTACCATCGATTATTTTATATAAGCTATTTTTATTGAAAGACTTCAAATAAAATTGCTAAATAAATACCATATATATATATATATTTTTTCAATTTTGACCCATATTTACAAATTGAGAAATTTTATTTATATATTATTACTTTATATAAACCACTTTTGTTAAAATACTAAAATATCCTAATTTTTAAATATTTTTTAAAATACAGAATATTAAATAATTTTTTTGTATTTTTATTTGTAATATATAATGTAGATAACTTTTGATTTGTATTTTTCAAGCCATATTACTTTGTTCTTAAGAACTTTTGTATTGTTGTATTTTACTGTTAGGGTCCTCTTTCTAAGAAATTCATGACAAAAAAAGAGAAGGTGTAATATACTTTCTTTAGTACCCAATCCATAAGAGGACCCACTAATCATTCCTTTATTTTTTTTACCAGAAAAACTCGTTTCATTGATTCGAAATAAAACAGGGTGACATAACGTCACAATGTTCATTGTTACAATCCGTAGCTAAAATAGAGATAAGTGGGAGTGGGGGTTGAGAAACCCAATTGTTTAGACGCATTCCCATTCTAGCTTGCTTCGCGATCCAGTTAGCACATTCATTTGCCAACCTCGGGATAGCTCGCCATTGAACTGTCACTATCTTTGTCGCCAGTGTACGTGTGTTGGAGATAATCGTTTCGGTTCTCCATTCCGTCGGTCCGCTTCTTAGTTGATTGATGACCACTTGAGAGTCCGACTCGATGATGACGTTGGTCCACCCTCGCTCCATAGCTAACCGAACCCCCTCGTAGATTGCTTGGGCCTCTAGCACCGTGATGTCTTCACCTGTGGTCCGTCGGTTGAAGCCTCCCACGACCGCACCTGCTCCATCTCGTGCTACAACTCCGAGTCCAGCTGCTTGTGTTCGAGGGCACCGAGATGCGTCGCAATTTAGCTTAATCGCGCCATGAGTCGGTTTCTCCCAGTGGTGTCTCGTTTGTGCCCACGGTTGCTGTGGTGTTCGGTGCTGTCTTGAGCGTTGTTCCTGTATTGAGCGTTGTCTCCTCGGTCGTATAGGTTGGGCTCGGGTTAACCTGTTCGAACTCCGCCTTGCACCGAGCCTTCCATATGTACCAAGCTGCCGTCATCGCTATCTCCCAACGGGCCTCATTGTTCGCATGTTGATCCTGTCGTCCCCTGCGGATTGCCTCCATTCATTCGATCACGTCCGGAATCTCCCTAGCGTCCGGAGTCAAGCCCAGTACCCTGCTCCACACATCGCCTGTCCACGAGCAGCCTACCGTGATGTGTTCACGCGTTTCGTGGGCACCAAAGATCGAGCATCCCGTGTTCACTTGCATCCCTCGCCTGCGCAGGTTGTCCTTCGTCGCCAAGGAGTTCGTTGCCAAGCGCCACATGTAGCTCTTCGTCTTTGGCAAGACAGCCGAGCCCCATATAGCATTCCATAGATCTGTGCTGCGTGCATTGGTCTGGACACACCCTGTGTTTTCCGTCTCCCTCAGGCGGTGATACACCGATCGGGCATGTGCAATCCCTGTCTTCGTGTGTGGCCAAAAAAACCTGTCGTCCGCTCGCGCCAGAGGTAGTGGCATTCTGAGGATCGCATCAGCATCATCTTCTGTTGCATACATTCTGACCTTTGCCTCATCCCAGCTGCCCCTGTTGTTGATAAGCTCCTTGACCCTGGGTTCCTGGTTCGGTTCACCATGGTAGCTTCCTTCCAGTCGGTGGCCCGATTTCGAGATCAGCCACGGGTCCGAGAATATTCTGACCTTTTCACCCGAACCTAGCCTCCATACACCTTCCTCCTTAAGCACATCCCTCCCAACAATAATACTACTCCATCCCTACGAGGCTCGGCCTCCTTTTTTTGCCTCAAGAAAGGAGTAGTTCGGGAAATATAGACCTTTGAGCATTTGGACCCACATCGAATCCGGCTCCTCAAGAACCCGAGCCGCCATCTTTGTGAGAAGGGATTTGTTAAACGTTTGTAGTTCTTGGAATCCTAGTCCCCCGGAGCTCTTTGATCTTGTCAATATGTCCCAACGTTTCCAATGTGTCATCTCTTGTCTATGGTAGTCCCCCACCAAAAATCTGCGATAAGGGCGTTTACTTCCGAGCTCCATGTTTTTGGTAGGTTGAATATGCTCATCACGTATGTCGGTATGGCCGTGATAACTGTTTTGATAAGCACCTCCTTACCCGCTTGATTTAACGTTTTTGGCCTCCATCCCGCTAGTTTGTCCTGGATCCTGTTTTTTAGATAACCCAAGGCTTCCTTTTTTGACCTCCCCCATATAGATGGCAAACCCAAGTATTTCCCCGGATCATCCGTGCTCTGGATGTTCAGTACCTCCTCGACCTCCCTCATCCTAGCACGATCCTTTGCTGAAATATAGGGCCAATTTCGTCTCGTTTATTTTTTGGCCCGATGCTTTGCAATAAGCTTGTATGGTGTCCTTAAGTCGTTTGGCATTCGCGGCTGTGCCCTTTAGGAAGAAAAGGGAGTCGTCGGCAAAGAGCATATGGTAGAGCTCCGGGCATGTTCTCCCAAGGGTGATGCCGGTTATGTTTCTGTCGCTTGTCTCCTGTTCTATGTTCCTTGACAAGATGTCAGCAAGGAGAATAAAAAGGTACGGGGATAATGGGTCACCTTGTCGAATCCCTCTTGTCGGATATATCACGGTTGTGGCACAAATACACTCTGATAGGGAGTGACCAGATCCGGTAAATAGGTTTTTAGTCTATTCACCATCACCTTAGATATAATCTTATACAGGAAATTGCAACAGCTTATTGGTCTGAAATCAGTAGGGGATGTCGGGTTTTGAATCTTTGGAATTAAAACAACATCTGTTTGATTTATAGGGTAGTGAAGGATACCTGATATGAAGAAGGCTTTGACTGCGGTGATGACAGCTGGACCCACGGTGAGCCAGTTCCTTTGATAAAACAGTCCCGGAAAGCCATCAGGACCAGGAGCCCTAGACCCCCCCCATTTGGAAAGTCGCCTCTTTGATCTCTTGATCCGTTACTACCCGCGTGAGATCCCGGTTCATCTCCTCGGTCACATGCATTGGTAAGCACTCAAGGATGGTGTTGTTCAATTCATACCCCTCGGTTTTGAAAAGAGTGCCGAAGTACTCCCTCAACTCTGTGGCTATCTCGGTTCCCTTTGTTAGCCATCTCCCCTCCTTGTTTTGTAAACGGCTAATGCTATTTTTTCGCCTCCTCGATGTGGTTGTGAGGTGAAAAAACTTTGTATTTCGGTCTCCCTCCGCAATCCATTTGATTCGGGATCGTTGTCGCCAATAAATTTCATCCCGTTTGCCAACTTCCTTTATATGTTCCTTTATGAGTCTCTCGGCCTCAACCTCCTCCCGCGTCATGGAAGGACCCATAATGTGTTGCAAATGGCTCTTAAGATCGGCTAGCATCCGGGCATTATTTCCAAATTGTCGCTTGCTCCAGTTCGTGAGACTCTTGCGGCAATTGTTCAAACAAATTTGGATCCCATTTCGGTTCCTATTTCCTCTTGTTGTCTCCCACGCTTCACGAATGACTTCCTTGCAATTTGGATCCTCCATCCACATCTCCTCAAACTTGAAACGTCTCGGTGTTCTCCTCATGGGTTCGGCCATGTGTATCACAAGTGGTGTATGGTCCGATCCAAGGGCCAATTCGTTGATGCATTGGCTCCTCGGATAAGCCCTAGCCCATGTAGCATTTATGAGAGCTCTATCCAATCTTTGGCTTATGCGCTCGTCCCCGCTACTATTGTTGCACCATGTGTATGCTTGGCCCTTAGACCCCATATCCTCGACTCCTATATCCTCCATTAGTTTGTTGAAACCGTCCATTTGTCTTTGCGGTTTCGTCCTCCCGCCTTCTTTCTCGTGGGGTTTACTAATCGTGTTGAAATCCCCCACAATAATCCACTTTTGGTTTCGGCCCACACTTATGTGCCGAAGTGTGTTCCAATTCTCCTCCCGATTGCGTTCATCCGTATCGGCGTATATCCATGTCATGAATGTTGGCTCCTCATCTCGGGTGATTTTCACTTTGCAATCCATAATGTTGTGGCTCGCGTAAAGTATTTCAATCTTCACATCCTCCTCCCACCAAAGAGCAAGTCCTCCCGATGCTCCTTTTGGTGAAATATACTTCTTGTGTGTCATTCCAACTTGCTTTCGTATCGTCTCGCAAAAGGTATCCCCGTTCTTCGTCTCCATAAGAAAAATTATGTTTGGGCGATACCTCCTCTTGAGGTCTTTTAGTGTTTGGATTGTCAAGGAAGACCTCAAACCTTGACAATTCCATATGAGTAGACTCATTGGGGCCGTGTGGCTGTTTCGGGACAGCCACCACAACCCGTCAAATCAGCAACGTTCACATCACCACTCTCGGCACTTATTTCATTCTTCCCGTAACCCTTCTTGCGTGTAACTCTGGCCCTGCTTCCCTTCTTGCGTGGGCTAGCCTTCATGGTTCTAGGTGTCCCCCCTTGCTTGGCGGTTGGGGATCCCTTGACGCGGTGCGAAAGCGCTTGGCTGCTTGGCCCTCCTCTTCCTCTTTCGTGTAGGCTCGTTTTAAGGTCATGCGGTTTAGGAAAGGGCTTAGGCCGGTCATCATAGGTTGATTCTCGTGGTTTGGTGTCTTTGGGGGGGTGTCGGGGGGGGGTTCTCAACCGTGTAGGGTGTGGGTAATGAGGGGTGGGTGGGGAAGGGAAGGGTATCGTCTTGGTCGGGAAGGTGGGTTATGCGTGGTCGGTAGGTGGGGAGGGGAAAGGTTTCGTCCTGGACGGGCATGTGGGTTATGCGTGGGGGGGTGGTCTGGGTATGGGGGGTCTCACTGTGTGGTTTGGTAGGGTTACGTGGGTGGATGTGGTGGTAGTTGTGTATGGTGGTGGTGTGGGTTATGTCTCGGTGGTTAAGGCTGTGGCTCATTGTTTGGCTCCAGCATGGCAGTGGTGGTATCTGGTATAGGGGACGGTTGGTTGGGGGTCTGTATCCTGCATTTGTCGTGACTATTATCATGCTGTCAGCTGGTGGGGAGTTCAAGTCGATCATGGTGCTGTCCGTGGTCTGGTTCTCCACTCCATATGTTGTCGCAGTTGGGATGACGATCCCTTTCTCCATTTCCATTCCCTCCTTCGCAGCTTCAGCTTCAGTTCTGTCAGTTTCACTGGACATGTCTCGGCTTGGGCTCCTCTCTGTGGTGTCTGCATGCTTGTTTTCTGCAGCAAGCTTCGCCTCCTCCATCACCCCGTGCCAAGTCTTCCGAGTTCTCGTGTTTGATCCCGGGATCCGATGGCTTGCCTCGCCCCTCTGTTTTTCCGGTGACTTCATCGCCTTTGGACGAGTACCAACGAGCCATGGCCCGTAAGCCGGAGCATGAGGGTTAATTTCCGAGTGTATAACCTCCTCCTTGCATGTTTGGGTGGTATGACCCAAAGTCCCGCATCCGTAGCAAAAATCGGATAGTCTCTCGTACTTGATGGTGGCCCATTTTTCCGCTCCTTGTGAATTAGTCCACCAAAATCCTACCATGAGCGATTTGTTTACCTCGACATCGACCTTCACCCGTAGGAAGCTCCTTTTGTTTAGTGTCTCCATCGACTCCACTTCCACACATCGTCCTATTCGATCTGCAACACGCTTAGCATTAGTCGTGCTGAATTTCTCGTATCCTAGGTCATGTATTTGAACCCAGAACGAGATCACATTAAAATTCACTTCATTTAGCCCCATGCTCGGCTCCCATCTCTTGATGCGTAAGATATGCCCATTAATAGCCCACGGCGACATGTCAATTATCCGTGTTCTATCCTCATCTCTATCAAACTTAAATTCCAATATTCCCGGGGCAATCTCTATAATCCCAACGTCATTAAATCTCGACCAACCTTGATCAAGCACACTATGTATGACATTCAGCTTTATGGGTTTCTGAGTAATAATTTTCCCGACATACCGGACGCTTTCCATTTGAGGGGGGTTGAAATCCTGGTCCAGGACATCCCGGGTTCTGTTTTGATCACCGGGCTTAGCTTGAGGATGCGACATCCTCCCGAGGTCCACTTGCCGTCACAGCGTCGCCGCCCCCTGCAATCAAGTGAAAAGGAAGTAATCAGGCGATTGAAGAAAAAACAGATGTTATTTTTAGGGTTCGGTTCTTCGCAGAGGAGAAATGGCGATGCATGTCCTGCATGGGCCTGTAGCTGATTGTTTCCTGTGATTGGTTGAAAAACCAGTCTTCGTAGGACCAAAGCAATTAATTCCTCGCAGAGAGAAGGTTGAAACAATTCTCGGGTATTGATTGCCCAATCTTCCCGTCGCTTTCGGTGTCCTGTTCCCCTGCTCAGTATTACGGTTTGTCTCTTTGCTGTCTGCAACAATACTTGAATTTTTGTGCAATTCTCCTTTGTCTCACGCTGCAGATTCCAGAGAACAGTGGTATCAGTGATTGGCAATAAATGCCAAAGGTATGAAGCTGATTTGGACAGCTGAGACAGATCTGTTACAGGCGCCAGAAACCCTAGAAAACTGATTTGGGGCTTTTGGAGAGAGAACGGAGAATTGTACCGGTGTATATTTTTGTATTGTTGTATTTTACTGTTAGGGTCCTCTTTCTAAGAAATTCATGACAAAAAAAGAGAAGGTGTAATATACCGTTCTTTAGTACCCAATCCATAAGAGGACCCACTAATCATTCCTAACATGAAAGAAAAAGAGTTTTTCTATAAAAAAGAAAAAGAAAATGAAAGGTGAAAGGTCAATTATTATGGCAAAGATCACATGAGTTAGATGCAATGTGATTACTGATGTGATATACCTTCCAATCCATAACCACAAATAGTAAGATGAACTTGTTGACACCATAGACGGTAGTTTTCATCGGAGAACTTCGTGGAGATGATCTTATTTGTAAACAACTTGAGGTTGTTTTAATCATCAGACAGAGAGAAGACTCGTGCAACAAATTTTGCAAACTAAGATATGAAGGATCAAAATCTTCACTCTAATATCATTTTAGTTTTTACAATAAAAAAGAGAAACAAAGTCAATGAATGAACCAAAGATGATTTTCATTCATCATCACTTTCAATTGTTTTCTACATATCTAAATTGCTTCATTTTAAGGAAGAGAGAAAACCAAAAACATTAGATGTTGTAGAAAGATAAGAACGATATTGATCTTTTTAACTTAAAAAAATTAGGCAACTAATACTTTCAGCCAGGGCACTTTAAAGTCTAAACATTAAATGTATCTCTAACAGACAAGTCCACATTCACCATGTTTGTTGTGTAAGTCCAACTTATATAAGAATCCACATATGTACCACGTGTCTTTAGATTGATCGGGTATATAACACAGGGATTATCGAGTTTTAATGTTTAAACTAATATTTCTATAGTTAAATTTTAATTAAATTTAAGTTTGAAATAAATTTAAAGGTTAAAATGAATAAATGTTAAATTCTACATCAGGTCAAGCCAAACCTAATGGAGAAACAAAATGCAATCACTTATACAACTTGAGTTTCATCCATAAATCAATTAGTGATAAGAGAATATAACCAATTTGTATATATGATGCCTAATTATTTAAGAAACCACCCATGTTGTATTTTCTCACAGTAGAATATTTTAACACTCTCTTGCACTTTGAGAGCTATTTTTGAGTAAGGCGTGACACAATCACTTTTTATTCCAAACATGTTGGGCTTAATTTTTAACAAATCTCATCTCACATCGAGGCTCTACTTAGACACTATTAGGTAGAGTGAACAAGAAACACAACAAACTTATAATGAGAACCCACATCGAGAAACAACCCAACCCAACACTATGTGACTCTAGTAGCTAGGTGGAGTAAACAAGAAACACAACCAACCCACAATGAGAACCCACATCGGGAAACAACATAACTCAACACCGTCAATCAAAACCGGAATCTGATACCATCCATGTTAAATTCTACATCAGGTTGAGTCAAACCCATTAAACAAATAAAGGGCAACCACTTATACAAGTTGAATTTCATCCTCAAAACAATTAGTGATAAGGGGCATATTGGGTAAATTCCTCAACATTCACTTATGTTGGCACATGTGCCTGAACAATTGAAACTTGTGATGAACACTTACTAATGTTTCAAAATGTGACTTAAACAATTACGAAATAATTTTATGAGAAAAAATGACTAAAATACCTTTTCCATTGTGTTCTTCATCTTCGAGCTCTGCTTTCTCGATTCAAACCTAAAATATGATTTTGAACACATATTTGCAGATTTGGGCTCAATCAAACCCAGATATCAGAAACTATGTTAATTTTGAACCTCAATCAACATATTTGGCTCAGTTCAAACTCAAATTTGTGAATTTAGGTATTGACATAACCCAAGTTCGCATTTATGGGTTCGATTTGAATCCATGTTTGCGCAAAGCTGAGTTTAAAATCATATTTCAGACATGAATATGAAGAACGAAGGATGAAGAAGATAAAAGAGAAGGGTACAATTGTCATTTTAGTGATAATTTAATCACATTTATCAAACATAAGTGACTGAACATAAAATAGTTTAACAAGTTTTTTAGTATTTCGGTCGGCTGTGATCTCTATATAGGTGGAGGTTAAGGTTAATTCGCTCCAACTGAAAGGAATCAAGCTCCGATGTGACTGCCCTGAGGTACATCATTTGTTCTTTGCGAATGACTCATTAATTTTCATACATAGCTCAATGGACAATATGTGCAGACTAAAGTTCATCCTCTCGACATACTACAATGTGCCGAGCCAGAGAATTTAACGTGTGAAAGTTGAGCCTCGTATTTAGTGCACATGCAGACGTGAACAAACGGAGGGCGATCGAGGAAGAGCTTCAAATCTCGAGTACTAGAGAATATATCGGTTTACCATCAATATGGGGGATATTGAAGATAGGGGGTTTGAGGTATCTGAAGGATAGAATCAGGGATAAGTTCTTCTTGTGAAGGTCGAAAGCCCTCAACCATACAGGGAAAGATGTACTAATCAAAGAGGCCATAACAATTATACCTACGTACATAATGATTGTTTTCAAATTCCTAACACGTGGTGTTCAAAAGTCAATTTGATGTTTTAATAATTCTAGTCGGGTGAATCAAATGAAGGAAAGATGATACACTAGAAATGATGGTAGATAATGGTGAGGGAAAAGGATGATGGAAGATGTGGATTCTGGGAGATTCAAACATTTAATGTAAATATGGTAGACTGAATCCTGTTGGAACAGAATGCTTTATAGGTTCGTGTCCTCAAATGGCGATATTTCCCGAACAGTGACTTTCTAAAGACGACTAGGGGTGGTCGAGCATCATGGGGATGGACAAGCTTGTTGGTTGGTCAGGATGTACTAAAACGAGAAGGACTATGGTTGTTTGGAAATGGTTCATCCATCTGGATATTGAAGGACCCGGTGATCCATATACTGAGAGGTTTCAGGACTCTATCAACACTCGAGAATGATACTATGGTTAACACTACAGTTGATTCCCTCATCAATCGTGAATAAATGTAACCCTCTCTTCCAAATGAATGTCCACGTTGGCAGGTCTGTTTAGACTGGTATATGTGAAACAAACACCCACCCAAAAGTCAAGCCGTACATGTGGAAATTACCATGTAATGCCATTACGGTCAACAAAAAATCTCAATCGGCGTGGAATGAATATACCTCTCAATTTTTCGATCTATGAGAGGATAGGAATTCGTGAAAACATGACATATGGGTGCAACTTGTCTAGTTTGAATTTTTTGGCGTCCGTCCTCAATTGTCTGGTGCAAACTCGATTGAAGATTTGATAGAGAAAAGGAGATCAGAGTCGGGCGCTGATAGAGCCCATTGGGAGAAAAGATGGATCCTATGTTTGTTAACTTGTTGATTTATTTGGAAAACTCGATGTAAAGGCACTTATGACAGATTGTGGATCGGTGATCGGAGAGATCCGGGTTTGGTGGATGAAATCAATAACCTCCCAACATCGATGGATAGGGTGGTCACGACAAACCTGAACGAGAGATCATGGGCATGTTCGAATCGATGGGTTGTCCGTCTAATTCGTTATGCATCATTGTGCGCGACGAAGAAGATGTGAAGAATCAACATCCTAGTGTGTCTTGAAGGTTATGATGATGGCTTTGTTATTTCTGGATGTATTCGTGTCTAGTTGGAAAGTTCTAGTCTCATTTGTTATTTCCGAAAGTCCAAATTATTCTATAAATAAGATTGAGCTAGCAAAGTGAAGCCAATGTCAACTTTATGTTAGTGCTTTCGTTCGACCATACCATTTTGTTGACTCGTGTATGGACAGGTGATCCTGTGAATGATCCCAAATTTAGCTAGATATGGAGCAAGGAACTTGAACTCACCATCACCATCGGACTGCACTATTTTTAGTTTAAATCCAAGTTTTTCTGCAAGAACATGGAACTCACAAAAAGCTTTAGCTGCATGACACCTTTTTGACAAAAAATAAATCTAAGTTTATATATCTAAGTTTATATGTATAAAATATTTGCACACTATTAGAACATATAGTGTTTCGTATTATATTATATGAGGTATTTAGAATAGTATATATTTGTAATTCAAAAAACAATATATAATATGTATGATAATATATTTTTTCTCTTCTTTTGTTTATAATTTTAGTGTTTTTTTTATTTAAATAACTATTGCATCATAACATTTACTTGATAATATTTTACTCAAATAGTATTCAGTACGTTTTGTTTTCCTGTCAATAAAACATGAAAATTTACAATATAAACGTTATATGTAGTAATTAATACTTTTTTTTGTTAATTATAGGGTCGGAGTTATATTTTTTAAGTCAAATTTCCATATCTCAATTTAGGGCAGGGCGTATAGTCAATCTGTAAGTCCAAATTTAATTATTTGTTTTGCATCTTTTGAATCGCAATTAAAATATCTACCTACTATATTTTTAATAGATACATAACCTATTTTTTAATCAAACATCAAGTCGTTGAAAAAAAATAATTGGCAACATGCCATTTGGGGTGCCGTGTTGTGTCAAAATGGAACAAGACACTACCTTGGGGCACAAGACGCTACCTTACTGTAACAATAAATAGAGAGAATGCCTAACAACTAAAGATCTATATACAACTAAGCGTCTGGCCCGTGCTTTGCATGGTAAGTAATAAATTTAATTTATTAAATATTTATTTTTATATGGTAAATGGTGTAAATATGTTTAAATTATTTATTAATTTAAAATAGATTCAAATAATTAAGAAATGTTTACTCTTCTAAAACTTAAATTGTATACGATAAATAATTATGAATTGTTATGAAAATGAAAAACATATTTACATTATACCATAATTTTGAGTGAAATAATAATTTCAAAATGCTTAAAAGTGAAAAGTAAATTAAATAAGGGGTTAATTACCCAAAACAACTCGAACTTTGATGAAAATACAAAAAATAAACCGAACTTTTATGTATTGACAAAAAATAAACCGAACTTTTGTGTATAGAAAAATGATATAACCAATTACTAATATAATGTTAATACACATTTTTAACTTAGATTTAATGTTATTTTTATAATATTGTTGTCATAAATATTATACTTAATATGATTTTTTTCAAAAAGTAAACATTTGATTTTTTTTTTAGAAAAGTATATATCCGGAAAAAAATATTTAGGAAACTATGCATAAGCACTACTACAAGTAGCATTTAATTTGATTTTTTAGAAAAAAACGCTACTCGGGTTAGCGTTTTTAATTAAAACGCTACCCCTTATTAGCGATAGTTTTTTTATTTAGTTTTTATTTTTCTTTCTTTATTGTCGAATCGATATTTAATGAAAAATAAAATTATGTATCTATTGAAAAAAAACTAAAAAAACATTATAGTACGAAGATATTTTAATTGCGATTCAAATGATGCAAAAAATATTAAATTTTGACTTACGGATTGAATGTACGCTTTATCGTAAGTTGAAATATGAAAATTTGGCTTTAAAAAATATAACTCAGACCCTGTAAATCCAAACTCACCACGGTGAACGTCATTTATGTCGTAATTCAATTATCTAAATAGGGTAATTTTTTTGATTAGAAATAGTGTGATTTTTTAACATAACATTGTTTGTTTTATAATTTGACCGAAATGATAAATGCATTAGGTGAGAAATTTAATTATCTACTTACTCAAAAAATTTACAGTGCGTAGGTAATTTAATTAAGAATTAAATGACACTAACTAGGCGTTACTTTTTGACTTTTAGATTGACCGTATAGTACGACACGTAAAAAACTCTACATACGATACAAACAAATCCAAATAGTGATTTAAATAGTGATTTCCCTGTTTTAACAGTACAATCACTATTTGAATTTGTTTGTATCGTATGTAGACCTTTTTACGTGCTGTATTATACGGTCAGTGTAAAAGTAAAGAAATTAACATCTAGTTAGTTTCATTTAATTCGTAATTAAATTATCTACACACTCTAATGTTTTTGATTTTTTTGAGTTAGTATATAATTACATTTCTCACATAATGCATTTAATCATTTCAGTCAAATTATAAAAGGGAAAAGTCTGAAAAACGTTCATTATGTTTGACGAAAATGGTTTTGGGTACAACTTGTTTTTTGACGATGGTTTTTGGTATAACATTTTTCAAATTGATGGTAATTGGACATTCCGTTCAACTATCGTTTAATTGTCCCGTTAAGTAGTCACGTGTTTGTCACGTGATCTTCAATTTTCCTTATTTAATTAAACAACAATTAATAAAAGACAGTAATACCCTTCTCCTCCAAAAGTCCAGTGTACTTGAGATGCTCCTGTTCCTCATCCCACCACGATTCCTAGCTCTTCTGCCACTCGAAGCACGATGGATTGAACAGGATTTCCGCCCTTGGCATTGAAACGCCAGATCGAACTGAAAACCGATGTAACCTTTCACCAGATCGAACTGAAAACCGATGAAAGCTTTCACCAGATCAAATCCTGTTCCACTTGATATCGGAAAGATATTGAAGGTCTCCTTCATCGCGCTAAGATATCTGATTAAAAAGGAAACAAATGTTAGAAAAGTAATTATATTCAACCAGCAAATAAGGACCTCATTTTTGCTCAAATACTAACCTCATCAGCAAGCACTTCGTTATTCTTCATGACGTTAAGCCAAAAGTTGGGCACTCCTTTCTGTGCTAATAAAAAACATTTTCAGTGAGGACTGACAAGGTAAAATAAAACATACCAGCATTTAACCTTTCTAAAAGAAATTAAAAGTAATGAAGTGCTACATTCATCACCAACAGCTTTCTCCCCTTCCTTACTTGTTTCAGCCTCTTTTGAAAGTAATGAAGTGCTACATTCAATAACACCATTCACAATCTCGAATCTCTGTAACCATTACCAGATGAGCAGTAATCAGTAACGAGCATGGTATGGATTATGGATTGACAATGGAGTTACAATTGTATGAACATAAACTTAATACTTAAAGCACCTTGATGTAGAGTGGGTTGTACAATTTTTGGTACTTGGCTTCAAGAGCTGCCCTTTCCTAGATATTGTCATTTAATTCGTAATTAAATTACGAACTGTAATGTTTTTGATTTTTTTTGAGTTAGTATATAATTAAATTTCTCACATAATGCATTTAATCATTTTAGTCAAATTATAAAACACACGATGTTAGGTTAAAAAATCACTCTATTTCTAATAAAAAAATTATCATATGTAGATAATTGAATTACAACCTAAATGACGTTCACCGTGGTGAGTTTGGACTTACACGGCCTCAGTTATATTGTTTTAAGTCAAATTTTCATATTTCAAATTACGGCAGAGCGTACAGTCAATGCGCAAGTCCAAATTTAATATTGTTTGCATAATTTAAATCGTAATTAAAATATCTATGTACTATAAGTTTTTTTAAATTTTTTTCAATAGATACATAATTTTGTTTTTAATTAAACATCGAGTCGGAAAATAATTTTATAATTAAATATAGACTTTTATTTAAAAAAACTTTAATTATAATAGGGATTTTAAAAAATATAACGAAAACATTTAAAAGTCTTCTTATTAAAAAATAGTAATATATTGATAAAACAAATAATAAAAACAGACCAAAAATGTTAGGTGAGATAAATTGTGAAACGTGCCGTGAGAAGCGATGATGAGTTTCAAAGGAATTGTAGAGTTTCGAATGATTAATGCCTCGAGTAACTAAGTTAATAATAAATACATACATTAAGAGTTAAATATCATATTGTCCCATAATGTATGATTCAATTTTGAGTTTTTCTTGTAAAGTTTATATTGCAAAATTTCATTCTATCATATTTGATCAAAGTTCGAGTTTACCCCATTCGTCAACTTTTCATCCAACTTTAATATAATAAGTTTTGAAAATTACAAAAATAATATAACTTAATTGTAATATTTGAAAACGATTGGAAGGGTTAAATCATGACTTTTTTTGTAATTTTTCTATAAGTCTTACAAGTTTAACAGCCTATTATGTTAAAATTGGATGGAAACGTTGTTGGAGTTGGGAAATTCGAACGTTAATCAAGGATGAGAGAAATTAGTTTTAACATTTAAATTTTAAAGTGAAAACTAAAAGTTTGATCAAACATTAGGGGACAATATTGTATTTTGGCCTTAAAGTAAACTAGATCAAAATTAGGTTTAGGGGTAAAACCAAATTTCATCGAATATGTTATGACAAAAAATAAAAATAAAAACAATAATTCATTTTATTGACGCGATATATATCTTCTTCATTTAAATGATCTTGATCTCATCTTTTTGGAGAAAGTGGATCGATAATTAACATGGGACTAAACAAACACAATTAAAGTCCGGTCCAATTGCTCCATTACAATCACCCGATCCATGTCCATACTTCTTGAGACACGCATTTGTACATGCTTCGTTTGTGCACTTTCCTAAAAGTTGCATTCCATGTGGACATATACGTGCTGCAATTTCATCATGTCAAATGATTAGATGAGAAATAATAACAATGTTTGAGAAGTAAGTTATGAATATATATAAATAAGGAATAAAATAAAATAAAAATATAATATATATGATAAATTTTATGCATTTAAATCACAGTTACTAAGTTGAAAGGAGTCATTTTATATCAAAATTAAGAAACATTACCTCTTGCAACATTAGCATTACATATGCAAACAACTAATGCAAACAAAATCAACATCTTCAATGTGTTCTTCATTAGCATTTGTTCTTTTCTCTCCTTTCGTAGGTTATTTTTAAGCCTTTGCACAATGGAAAGATTTATTTTGTGAGTGTATATATATAAGGTTTTTGTTGAAAATAAAAGGAAAGAATAAATAACTTACTAAATCTTTAACATTTAGTAGCCAAAAAGTATTTTAGTTAAGGTGGCAAAATTATTAACTAAATCAACCAACTAATAACCTTTCATAACCTAAATTTATATATTAAAAAAGGAAATTATTTTTTTAGATTCCTTCTTTGTAATAATATAAGATAATATCAATACTATATATATATAATATATATCATAATAACCGGAAACCATTTACACTATATTTTTTAAAATTTTCGAAAACAGGAAATTAACTCCACTTGGTTAGGGTTCGACCGTTGAGTGTTGAGTTTTGGACGACCCTGACATGATAACCTAGTATAGGTGACCAAGTCCAGTCATTCAGAAAAATATTCTATATCTTGTTATCTTGGTTTGATTATTTCTGGGTTTGAGTTTTAATTGACACAACATAACTAAACGATCTGTATTTTACACAATATGGTATTTTACACAATATGATCTGCAGTAAATACATTCCGGGTCTAGACAACTTTTACCCAATTAGAAACGATTAATAACCGTGTCTAAACACATCTAACCTGCAAATGCACAATTAAACACACCTAAAATAATTCCCGCGCAAAGAGTGTATAAGCTTTCTAGTGTGTACAATATATTTTTTAAAAGTTTTCGAAAACATGAAATTAACTCCACTTGGTTAGGGTTCGACCGTTGAGTCCCTAACATGATAACCTAGTATAGGTGACCAAGTCCAGTCATTCAGAAAAATATTCTAAATCTTGTTGTCGTGGTTTGATTGTTTCTGGTTTTGAGTTTTAACTGACACAACAGAATTAAACGATCTGCATTTTACACACTATGATCTGCATTAAATACATCTCGGGTCTATACAACTTTTAACCATTTAGAAACAATTAATAGTTGTGTCTAAACACATCTAACCTGCAAATGCACAATTAAACACGCCTAAAATAATTCTCGCGCAAAGCACGTATAAGCTTTATGGTTTGTACAATATATATATATTTTTTAAAAGTTTTTGAAAACATGAAATTAACTCCACTTGGTTAGGGTTCGACCGTTGAGTTTTGGACGACCCTGACGTGATGAACCTAATATAGGTGATCAAGTCTAATCATTCCTACAAATATTCTAAAAAACTTCATACCGTGGATGGTTAGATTATTACTTGTTTTAACACTATATCCATCTCATAAAATTAGAATTGGAAATCTTGAGTCTGGGATTTAGATACAATACAAAGTAACCTTTTTTACGCATATTCATTAAACTTTCGTCATGTGTTTGTAACGTTAACATTTTTTGTTTAACAATGGGTATAAAAATTATTTGAGCTAGCAAGTAGGCACACTTATAAATATATACGTTGTATAAAATAATCTTGTGGTTGAATAATCACTTAGCAAAAGTCCTTATACAATCAAATTGAGGAGTTATTAGAGATTTTGGAGAATTTTAATGGAAAAGAATAGTGTATGTTTTTAATGGAAAAGAAAAATATTTTGTTCCGACTTATCTCTCTTGGAAACCTCTCACTATTAACAAATTAATGTCACTTTCAAGCATTGTTACCAAAAACAGACCAGACCGGAGGTCCGACCGGGAACCAGACCGGAGGTCCGACCGGGAACCGGATCTCTGTCAATTCAGTTCATCTAAAAGACCGAAATGTATATGAACAGTGTTTGAACTGGATTGGACCAATTGGTTTCCGGTTCTAGTTTTATTGGGAGTGTTTTAATTTTTTTGGGTGGTTCTCTTCGGTTTAAAACAACTTCTTTGGTTCAACCGAGCAATTTCTTTGGTTTAGAAATTATGTTTAAAGTTTAGACCTATTGTGTTTGATTTTGAGACTATTGTGTTATGTATGTTCAAAGTTTGAGGTAATTATGTTGTTTTATATTGTGTTTGAGAGTAATGTGTATGTTTGAGAGTATGTGGGTTGTGTGTGTTTCAGACTATGTAGTTTGAGGTAATTATGTGTGTGTTTGAGATTATGTAGTATGTAATTGTATTGTTCAGTATTTTTTGCTTGTGAACAGTGAACTGCACGTCAAACCGGGTCCGACCAACCGAACCGGGAACCGACCTCCTCGCCGGTTCGAGAGACGGTCCAGTTCTGATAACACTGCTTTCAAGCAACGAGTATGACTTCGAGGAATATTTTTGCTTAAAGTCGGTCTCACTTTTTTTTTTTTGTCCCAAAAATATAGATCACCTTGAAGATTTTAAGGTTTGAGGTCTTCCTCTCTTAGCAAAGCAACAATGAAAGGTGGTTTAACTTCACTAGTTGTCCATGGTAAAAATTATTTATGTCACCTATAAGTGTTAAATTAGGTCGCAATTTTGGGAAGTGATTCTGAACAAAAATTCGTGTTGGACAAAATTTACTTATGCGAGAACCTTGATTCGTGTTTATGAAGCATGACTCGAAAGTGGAAACTGAGATCGTTGTCTGTACATTCCTTGAGATTCCCGACTTAATTTCTATCATCTGCAAGACAGATAAACTTGTTTTACTTTATTTGGACAACTCTTAACTCCATGATTCATAGATATGACTAGGTTGAATTTGTTCATTGAGATTGTAACATATGTGTTGATTGGTCCTCTAAGTTAAATCTTCTGAGGCTATGGTACTTGAGTTTGTTTGTTTTCATTACAAATTGACCCTAAACTGATTATGAAAGTCAAAATGCACAAGTGAATTGAATTGTATTATTTGTTGTCTTGGTTGCATGTATTAGACTACCATGATAGAAATATCTAGCTTTCACACAACCTAGGTAGCAAACCTTAGAATTGTCTAAATACACTTTCAGAATTTGAACTGCATTCGAGAATGTATTTCAATGTGTGAAACCTTAGTGATTTCACTGTTTAAACAGTACAATCACGATTTAAATTACTATTTGAATTTGTTTGTATTGTATGTAGAGTTTTTTACGTGTCGTATTATACGATCAGTGTAAAAGTAAAAAAATTAACACCTAGATATTGTCATTTAATTCGTAATTAAATTACGAACTGTAATGTTTTTGATTTTTTTTGAGTTAGTATATAATTAAATTTCTCACATAATGCATTTAATCATTTTAGTCAAATTATAAAACACACGATGTTAGGTTAAAAAAACTCTCTATTTCTAATAAAACAAATTACCCTATGTAGATAATTGAATTACAACCTAAATGACGTTCACCGTGGTGAGTTTGGACTTACACGGCTTCAGTTATATTGTTTTAAGTCAAATTTTCATATTTCAACTTACGACAAAGCGTACAGTCAATCCGCAAGTCCAAATTTAATATTTTTTTGCATCATTTGAATCGCAATTAAAATATCTACGTACTATAAGTTTTTTTAATTTTTTTCAATAGATACATAATTTTATTTTTAATTAAACATCGAGTCGTCAAAAAAGAAGAAAAAATAAATAAAAACGCTTCTAAGGGGTAGCGTTTTAATTAAAACCGCTACCCCAAGTAGTGTTTTTAGTAAAACGCTACCCAGAGTAGCGTTTTTTGTAACAAAACAAATTAAACGCTACTTGTAGTAGCGCTTATGCATAGTTTGCTAAATATATTTTTTTCGGATATATACTTTTCTAAAATTTGTTTTTCAAATGTTTACTTTTTGAAAAAATTCATTTAATAAATATATATATTTGTAATTATAACTACTTTGATAGTAGTTATTACTTATCTGAGACTCATTAAAAAATATTTGAAATTTGTATCTAATATTTACAAATATGCATTTCTACGCATGCTAATATAGTAATATGAGAAATCTAATATACATTCATTCTTTCTTTTATAAAATAAAAGAATAGGTTTATAGTATTGTAATATTAATTATAAATTGTAATGAATTAAAAAATATAAATAAATATAGACTTTTATTTAAAAAACTTTAATTATAATAGGGATTTTAAAAAAATTAACGAAAACATTTAAAAGTCTTCTTATTAAAAAATAATAATATATTGATAAAACAAATAATAAAAAAAGACCAATAATGTGTAGGTGAGATAAATTGTGAAACGTACCGTGAGAAGCGATGATGAGTTTCAAAGGAATTGTAGAGTTTCGAATGATTAATGCCTCGAGTAACTAAGTTAATAATAAATACATACATTAAGGGTTAAATATCATATTGTACCATAATGTATGATTCAATTTTGAGTTTTTCTTGTAAAGTTTAAATAGTAAAATTTCATTCTATCATATTTGACTAAAGTTCGAGTTTGCCCCATTCGTGAACTTTTCATCCAAATTTAATATAATAAGTTTTGAAAACGATTGGAAGGGTTAAATCGTGACTTTTTTTGTAATTTTTCTATAAGTTTTACAAGTTTAACAACTTATTCTGTTAAAATTGGATGGAAACGTTGTTGGAGTTGGGAAATTCGAACGTTAATCAAGAATGAGAGAAATATGTTTTAAGATTTAAATTTTAAATAGAAAACTCAAAATTTTATCGAACATTAGGGAACAATATTGTATTTTGGCCTTAAAGTAAACTAGATCAAAATTAGGTTTAGGGGTAAAACCAAATTTCATCGAATATGTTATGACAAAAAATAAAAATAAAAACAATAATTCATTTTATTGACGCGATATATATCTTCTTCATTTAAATGATCTTGATCTCATCTTTTTGGAGAAAGTGGATCGATAATTAACATGGGACTAAACAAACACAATTAAAGTCCGGTCCAATTGCTCCATTAAATATGCAAACAACTAATGCAAACAAAACCAACATCTTCAATGTGTTCTTCATTAGCATTTGTTCTTTTCTCTCCTTTCGTAGGTTATTTTTAAGCCTTTGCACAATAGAAAGATTTATTTTGTGAGTGTATATATATAAGGTTTTTGTTGAAAATAAAAGGAAAGAATAAATAACTTACTAAATCTTTAACATTTAGTAGCCAAAAATTATTTTGGTTAAGGTGGCAAAATTATTAACTTAATCAACCAACTAATAACCTTTCATAACCTAAATTTAAATACTAAAAAAGGAATTTAAATTTTTATATTCCCTATTTGTAATAATATAAGATAATATCAATACTATATATTTGTAATAAATACCATTAAATTTATGTTACAATGTAAATATATTCAACACATGAATTGAGTTATCTTTTAAAATAAAATATATTCATAATAAAAAAAGCTGAAAAAAAATCACAAATACACAAAAAAACAATGTTATAGCATCACCTTTTAGCCATAACCACTCCAATCTATTTCGACTCTTCTCTTCTGTTCTTTGCAATTTTATCCTTAAAATGTTACTCCCATGCATAAAGTTTCAAAACCTTCATGTTCCCAAACGACTCTGTGTGAATGATTTTTGACTGAAGAGAAAAAATAGAGTATTGCGTTGGTTTTACAAACATGTGGAACAATATGATTTTATAAGAATAACATGATTTTACAAATCGATTTTGGGAACAACATTATTTTGAAACATGTAAATGAACAATTTTAAGTTTTTGTTTCTCATGACACGTGCACATAAAGAGTCCGAAAAAATAGAGCAAATGGTATATGTTTATTTAATGTTATTTTGAATCTATTTTAAAAAAACATCAAATAGTCGAGCATGTATTAAAATATTATTGGGTATAGTATTCATTAATTTTTAACTATCTTGTTTAATATTGACTATATGTCATATATTATTGTCAAAATTAACTCAAAAATTGTTCATGAATTCGAATGGTACCCAACAACTGTTGTTATGTTTAACTTAGTGATTCATTATTTGTAAAATAAAATATATATGGATGAATTAATGATGGGAATTTATAAATAGTATTACATTATTTTATTTTTCATTTATTATATTACTTTTTATTATTAATAATTATTACTAGATAATTTGAGTAACTAATAATTTTATAATATTTTATATTAAAATTCACAAAGTTTGATAAAAAAAACACACTAAAAACTAAGATAACAAACTATTCTTACGTAGAGTTAATAGACTTAGGGTAGTTAAGTATTTAAAACATTGGTACGTATTAAATAATATCATGGTTATATAATATATTAGTTCATACACAATTAACACTTTCATGTCACTTTTAAGCAACGAGTATGGCTTCACACATTGGAATACATTCCCGAATGCAGTTCAAATTTACGAAAGGATATTTGGACAATTCTAAGTTTTGCTACCTAGGTTGTGTGAAAGCTAGATATTTCTATCATGGTAGCCTAATACATGCAACCAAGACAACAAACAATACAATACAATTCACTTGTGCATTTTGAATTTTATAATCAGTTTAGGGTCAATTTGTAATTAACAAAAACTCAAGGACCATAGCCTCATAAGATTTAACCTAGATGACCAATAATCACATATGTTATGATCTCAATGAATAGATTCAGCCTAGTCATGTCTATCAATCATGGAGTCAAGAGCCGTCCAAATAAAGTAAAACAAGTTTATCTATCTTGCAGATGATAGAAATTAAGTCGGGAATCTCAAGGAACCTACACACAACGATCTAAGTTTCCACTTTTGAGTCATGCTTCATAAACATAAATCAAGTTTGTCGCATAATTAAATTTTATCCAACTGTGTTAATTTGATCAACACTTAACTATTTAAAAAAGGGTTCATGTACAATTACTTGACAATAACAAACTACTAGAAATCACATAGGGTCTAAGATTAGAACTAAGTTTGTTTCCAGACCGGTCTAGTCAACCTTACCTTCCTGAATCATTAGATACTGGTCTAAACTGCCTCAACCGTTAGAACTGGACTGTTATAGATCGGGCCAGAGTTTTCCCATCACGTTGCAACTAGGGTTTGAAAATTCTAGCCTCTGCCACCTCTTATCCCTTGTAGGACATGGCCAGAGCAACAAAGGTTGTGGCTTTCATTGTCATCCCGACCGGGGCCACAACCACAAAAGTTGGGGCCAACACGCCTAGGCCACAACCACAAAGGTTGTGGCCACCGCGCCTAGGCCACAACCACAAAGGTTGCGGATTAAGGTGACATCGTCAGACATTGCCTGCAGTTAGTGGCTTGTTGCGACCACGGATGACTATGGTAGGGATATCAATGGGGTTTTGCAAATCAAACCAATCCTACAAGGATTTGATTCTAATGATGTATTATACTACATTTAATCGTTTAGATTAGAGTGTAAACACAGTTTAGGTTACCTCATCTTACGATTGACTCAGCGGAAGTGAAGTTTTATGAGGTGGAATCACAGTTTGTCGTAGGAGGAGGATGACCCTACTTTCCACGTCTTTTTAAATATATATAAACTGAGGTGACTAGGGTGCTATGATAGGAGAGTTGTCTATTCATTATGTTTTCCGTTCTAAGCACACTTATATATAAACATATAGCGGTAATGGTTTTAGATTAATTTGTTACTACTGAGTTTATTAGAAGGAGATTACACTAATGCGTGGACCAATATTACAAAACCAATTGTCCAAATGAAGATAGCCATTGCCCCATAAGAAGAAAACCAACGTCAAATTTTGGTTCTGAATCGCTTCCCGAAATTGCGACTTAATTTAACACTTATAGGTTACATAAATGTTTTTTACCATGGACAACTAGTGAAATTAACCACCTTTCACTGTTGCTTTGCTAAGAGAGGAAGACCTCCATCCTTAAAATCTTCAAGGTGATTTATATTTTTTGGGAAAAAAATAAATAAAAGTGATCCCGAGTTTAAGCAAAAATATTCCTCGAAGTCATACTCGTTGTTTGAAAGCACTTTTATCAGAACCGTACAGACCCTCGAATCGGCGAGGGGGGCAGTTCCCGGTTCACTGTTCACAAGAAAAAAAAATTAAAAATACAATTACAAACTACATAGTCTCAAACACACACATAATTACCTCAAACTACATAGTGTTAAACACACAAACTGCATAGTCTCAAACATACACATTACTCTCAAACACAATATAATTACCTTAAACTTTGAACATACATAACACAATAGTCTCAAAATCAAACACAATAGGTATAAACTTTAAACATAACTTCTAAACCGAAGAAGTTGCTCAGTTGAATTGAAGAAGTCGGTTTAAACTTAAGAGAACCACATAACAATTTAAACCGCCCCCAAAAAAACTAGAACCGGAAACTGGCGGGTCCAACTCGGTTCAAACACTGTTCATATGCATTTCGGTCTTTTAGCTGAACCAAATCTGACAGAGGTCCGTTCTCGGTCGGACCGCCAGTCTGGTCCAATTCTGATAACATTGCTTGAAAGTGACATGAATTTGTTAATAGTGATATATGTTTCCAAGGGAGATAAGTCGGAACAAACTATTTTTCTTTTCCATTAAAAACATACTTTTTCTTTTCCATTAAAATTCTCCAAAATATCTAATAACTCCTCAATTTGATTGTATAAGGACTTTTGCTTAGTGATTATTCAAGCACAAGATCATTTTATACAAGGTATATATTTATAAGTGTGCCTACTTGCTAACTCAAATAATTTTTATACCCATTGTTAAACAGAAAATGTTAACGTTACAAACACTTGACTAAATTTTAATGGATATGCGTCAAAATGGTTACTTTGTAATGTATCGAAATCCCAGACTCATGATTTATGTTGGATCTTGATTTCCTGAATGCTGACTTGGCAGTGAATTGAATGTCAATGGGTGGTTGAGAGATGCTCTCGTCTTAGCTCCAGTGAACCTACAGGAAGAGGATCGCAACAGAGGGGGTGTCTCTGGGTCCCTCTCCGATGCTTAAATGAGTATATGCGTGTATAGAACTCAAAACGTAATGAATGTATGTAAAGCAAAGGTATTTATAGAGTAGGAGAGACCAAACCGTAGAAAGCAATGGTATATCTTTGTAAATATTGTGCTGTTGAAGATTAGGATAGTAGATATTACGGTTATGGCGTAATATTGCAGTTACCATATATAATCTTTAGTGAATATGTTCCCGAGATATGCGGGATATAATGACCATATCTTTAGTAACGGTTGGTGGGACCATAGGAGAGAGGCAAGACTCTCTTCAGGGCGAGCACTCCTATGGCGATCATTAGGAGTTCGCGACTTGGTGAAGAATGGCGACCAGCGATGGAACCTTTGGCGTCCATATTAGTTTGGGCTCGACTTTGGCCCACTTTATTGAGGGTCAGATCGACTTTAGCATGGGTCGGTCCAGTTTGAATAACATGGGTTCACCCCCTCCATGGTTATTGGGCCTTTTCCTTATTGGGTTGTCACTATCAATACCCAGCATTTGCCCCCAGAGCTTGAGTGAAGTTTCTTCAGTCGGGCTTGATTCCTTGATAGGGTTTGAGATAGTGACACTTGAATTTGGTCTTCTTTTGTCTTTTTCTAATATTTATACCTTTATGAACACTTTATGCTTTTTTGGCGATCAGTCGTTCGGTTGCCCATGGCTGAAGGAATATTCAATCTTTTATTCCTTCTTGGCGATCACTCGAGGCAGTCTAGGCTTATGGAGGTTTATCCTTCGCTATTGGGCGATCACTGCCTCTGAAAGGGATTTCCCCAAAAGGGCTATTACTGCGCTGGCGATCACTTTATCTGCCTAATGGACTTTAGCATTTAATAACTGCACAGTCATCCAGAAGTCGAACGGTCATTTGAGACACGCCTATCATTTATTATTCCGTAACCCAAGGGTAGTCTTAGAGTTTCTGTACTGGCCGGCCATTTGTCTCCCCGAGGTATCTCTTAAAATTCTGACATTGCTTCGATTTTTACCCAAAAGGTGCAATCATTCTCTGTGCCGTTTCGATTCTGTCTGTGGCGATAACTCCTTTTTTGTCTATATAAGGGACAACAGTTCCACTCTTTCGTCTTTTACGCTTCCCAGTCTTTCAGAATCTGTAGAATCCCTCTCTTTTCAGCATTTAGTTTCTTCGATTCTCTTATTCCTCCTCTTAGTTTTTTCAAACTCCAAACCCAAACATCCATGGCTACCCGCAGTCAATCTACAGGCAAGACCAAGATGACGACCAACAGGTCTTCTTCTTCAGCCCCAAAGGTGCCTCTGAAGAATGACAATGCTCCCTTGTTAATCAGGGATGGTTCTACTCCGGCCTCGGGTGAGAGAAATCCTGACGTCGGACGGTCCGCGGCCACACCTGTGGTGGTGGATGGGCCAGACACCAAAACGCCCATCTTTTCCCCAAAAGGTAAACACCAAGGTTTTTCTGTTTGCTACTTTTCTGATAATATCCCCTGTTTTTCTTGTTTTCATATTGTTTTTGCCATATCTGACTTTCTAAGTAGATATCAAGCCTAATGCACTGAAGCCGACTCAGTTCAAGATGGTAGTCGCCATAGGTGGCTTCAACAAAATGGATGCCTCCAGGAACCCGGGCCTGGGACTGCACTATCCTCGCAATGGAGAGGTTTACCTTTATGCGGCCCAGGTCGATGCTGGGTTGCGTTTTCCTCTCTGCGAGGATTTGAAAGAACTGTGCCGGTATTACGGAATAGGTCCCACGCAGCTCGTACCCAACGCCATTAGGATGTGGGTCGAATTCAAGTTCATGTGTATATGTCAAGAATGGACGTATTTACTGGCCTTGTTCCGATACTTCTTCCGATTGGCCACTGGAGCGAATCACCTCCATCACTTCCAGAGCCGCTGGCCAAAGCTTGAAGAGTGGAGAGGTCAGGCATGGAGCTGGAATGTCCATTTCCGGTTGGTCGTCGACTTTCATGTCACCAACTCCAACTACAAGAAGTTCTACTTCTTCTACAAGGGGGGCGTGTCCTGAGAGTTGTCTCAGTCGGAAAGGGATATTTCCCCTGCCTTTGGCGAGTTATCAGGGAGCGACTGGAATGCCATCGACGACTTGTTTCGGTTGCACAAACAATCAAGTTTTCACCCCATCCATTCAGTGGCGGAGACCACTGAAAATATGCTAGAGATGGTGGGCAATCATCAGGCCACGCCAGTTCTTATTGATTGGGTAACTCTTCTAACCTTTTTTCCTTTTATTGGTTGTAGGCGGTCAGGGCCGTAAACTCATGGGTCTCTTTGATGACCAGGTTAAGGCGGGGCTGTCTTCTGACCAGGCGTCACTGAACCCTCCTCCTCCAAGAGAAAGCCTGAGGAGGAACGTCCCCCGGTCACCCCTGGCCCTCGCCAACCAGTTACAGTACTTTCTTGCTCATCCTTTTTATTTATTTACCTTGAGTTTTGGGTTTCTGATACTTTTATTAATTTTTTGTAGAGAAGCCCACTGCTGATGTGGCTCGGGACCCTCCTCCTTCTCCTGCCAAGAAGGTCAGGAGTTCAGGCGAGGAGCACCCTGCTCTTCCGAAGAGTCCTTCGGTTCCTAGGGATCCTGCCGCCCCTAAGGAGAAGGCCTTGGCTTTGGTCACGGCGACCCCTCCTCCTCCTGAACACCCAGACTTGATTCTTCCAAAGGAATCCGAGGTTCGGAAGAAGGGGTCAGACGCCCCGGGTCCTTCGAAGACACCTTCTGGGGAGTACTGCTCGCTCGTGGGCTTGTTCCCGCCGCCCAAGGCTGCAAACTCCAGTGGCGTCTGGATCCCCAACTAAGAATTCTCGAAGACGGGGGTTTCCGATCAGAAGTCTCTCCGGGGAAACCCAAATTTGTGCATGCGACTCCTTTAGGGGATAATTCGTCCCAAGGATCGTTCTGAGGTTCCCTCAGAGTTGCCCATCGTCGAGAGGATGATGAGGTCGCACTTCGAACGAGTCGCCTTGGTAATATTTTACATCTCTGTTGTGTTTTCGTATCACTTGTACTTTTCTTAGACTAACAGTACTTTTGCCCCCTATTTCCTTTGTTGTCAGCTCATTCTAGAGGAGTTGGCGATCGGTCGGGTCGTCGGAGAGCTCGTTGATAAGCAGACTGACCTGCTTATTGAGCTCGAGCAGTACCGAAGTCTGGGGCTCTCTCCTGGTCAAATGGAGAGCATGAAATCGATTGCCGACTCAGCGGTTATCCTAGTGGAAAGCGCTCGAGAGGAGTACTTCAAGAAGGAGGAGAGACTCTTCGCCTTCGTTAAGGAGAAGGAGGGAGAGGCAGTGGTCGCCCTTCAGGAGTCTGAGGCAGTTCATCGGCACTCCGCCGAGATTGAGGCTGCAAAGGCTCGCCTGGAGGCTGAGCTTAAGGAGGCCCAAACTCAGAGGGAAGACGCGGACGCTCAGAGGGAAAAGGCGGAGGCTCAAAGGGTTGCCGCTGAGGCTCATAGGGAAGCTGCTGAGGCTTAGAAGGTTGTTGCTGAGTCTAAGGGGAACGCCCTGGAAAAGGATAAGGAACAACTTGCTATGCAGCTGAAGTCTGTTCCATCCCCCCAGAGTGTGGTCGACGACTTCAAGAGGTCTGAGGAATTCGTCGACTGTTCCTTGGAGGTGATGAAGTCAGAAATTGCTGACTATCTCCAAGTCCTGGTCGAGGACATCCAAACAGTTGATCCCAACTTCCCACTTCGGTAAGTTGAGGCTCTTAAGCCTTTCCTCCGGAGCACCCTTCCTAGGAGACTCCTCCAGCTACTGCTGAAGAGGTTGACCCCGCTGCTGCTGTCGAGGAGGCTGCCCCCGAAGGCGAGCAGAATGCCTCCGCTCCTGAGGCTTCCATCTATCCGACGATCATCTTTTTTATTCTAGATAATTATTTTCTTATCTTCCTTTGGGTATGGTTTGTAATTATTTTTCGATTGAAGACTTGGTTATTTTTTATTGAATGTCTTTATGTTCATAAGCCTTTACGTTTACTCGATTTTAAATGTGTTGTCGATTCCTCCGATATCTTAATCATAATTACCTTCGGGTTTTATTCACTTTATGATGGTATTAGACCTTTCTTTTAGGCTTGAAAGGATAAGTCTTTATAAACTTATCTATTCCCCTTGTCAAGTATAAATTTCGTAAGGAAAACATCTTAAGACTTAAAAGTATAGACTTCTAAGCTTGAAGATATATTACCTTTTTGAAGTTTAAAATTTGTGGGGTGTTCGCCTAATTAAAAGGAACTTGTTACTTAAAGCTTCATCGTCCATAGTGATCGCTTAAGGCTCCTTGCCCATCTTCTATAATTTTCTTTATAAAGGAATTGTTACCCTTAGTAGATAACTTCTCCAAAATTTGTAACTTATAAGAGGATAGCTTCCTTGATGGATTGATTGTCTTTGTCTTTAGGACTCCTACCTGATTTTGGTAACAGGTCTTTTGCCTGATTTTAGCGTCAGGTCTTTTGTTTCGCCTAACCTTGTTGCTAGGTCTTTTGTCTGACTTTGGCGTCAGGTCTTTTGTTTTACCTAACCTTGTTGCTAGGTCTTTAGCGTCAGGTCTTTTGTTTTGCCAAACCTTATTGCTAGGTCTTTTACCTGACTTTGGCGTCAGGTCTTTCCCCTAATTTTGATATCAGGTCTTTGTTGTTGCCTAACTTTGGCGTTAGGTCTTTCGCCTGACTTTGGGGTCAGGTATTTCGCCCAATTTTGATATCAGGTATTTATTTGTTGTTGTTTAACTTTGGCATTAGGTAGTTCGCCTGACTTTGGCGTCAGTTCCTTCGCCCAATTTTGATATCAAGTCTTTCTTTGTTGTTGTCTAACTTTGGCGTTAGGTCTTTCGCCTGACTTTGGCGTCAGGTCTTTCGCCTGATTTTGGCGTTAGGTCTTTCGCCAAATTTTGATATTAGGTCTTTTGCCTGACTTTTGGCGTCAGTTCATTTTTCTTCGATGCCTGATTCGGTCATCAGGTCTTTTGCCTGACTTTTGGTGTCAGGTCTTTTTTCTTCAATGCCTGATTCGGTCATCAGGTCTTTCGCCTGACTTTTGGCGTCAGGTCTTTTTTCTGCAATGCCTGATTCGGTCATCAGATCTTTCGCCTGACTTTTGGCGTCAGGTCTTTTTTCTTCGATTTGATTCAAATAGTCATGCTTTATGAAGGAATGACTTGTTTTTATTGACATAACATTTTGATTACAAGCTATGTATAAAATCTCCTTAAATGTTCAGAATTGAATGGACGGGGTAACCTTTCGCCTTCAGTGGTTTCCAAATAGTAAGATCCTGGGGCGGCGATCTCTACTACCTTGTATGGTCCTTCCCACTTAGCTGAAAGTTTATTCTGGCTATCCAGTCTTGTAAATTCATTCATTCTCATAACCATCTCCCCCACGAAAAATTGGCGAGCGCTGACTTTTCTGTTGAAGTATCGAGCGGTCGCCACATCTTGGCTTGTGTTCTTTCTTATTGCCACCTCTTTTCTTCTGCCAAGTCGAGGTTGGTCCTGCGCTCAATTTCGTTTGCCTCAGTGTTAAAGTGTAGGATTTTGTGGGTAGGTACCACTATTTCGGCGGGTGCTACTGCTTCTGATCCATACACTAAACTGAAGGGTGTTTCTCCAGTGGCTGCCTTAGGCGTTGTTCGGATAGCCCATAGTACGTTTTCCAGCTCCTCTGCCCAATTTTCTTTGAATGCTCGAACCCTTTTCTTGAGTCCTGCTAAAACAACTTTGTTGGCTGCTTTAGCTTGCCCATTCGTTTGAGGATGATGCACTGAGTTGAACCGATGGTCGATATGGTATTCTTCGCAGAGCCATTTGAGTTCTTTTCCTACGAATTGTGGATCATTATCACTAATACGTATCTTGGGAATGCCAAACCTGGAAAATATGTTGATCTTCAGGAACTTGATCACTTGAAATTCCGTTGTAGAGGCCAAAGTTTTCGCATCTATCCACTTGGTGAAGTAGTCGATTGCCACTATAATGTGAGTGCGCTGCCCAATTCTAATGGGAAAATGACCCAATATATCCATTCTCCATTGAGCAAAAGGCCAGGCACCTGCCATTGGGGACAACAGTGTTGGCGGTCGACCTGATCGTGGTGCAAACTGCTGGCAAGTTTCGCACCTTTGTGTTAATTCAGCCGCATCTTTTCCCAAGGTTGGCCAGTAGTATCCCAGCCTGGAGATCTTTCTTGTTAATGATCGCGCGCCTTCGTGGCATGCTGCCACTCCTTCATGAGCTTCACGAATAACTCTTTCTGTTTCTGGATGAGCAATGCACCTTAGATAAGGCGTCGAGTAGCCTCGCCTGTAGAGTTCTCCGTCTATGATCAAGTAACTGGCTGAGAGGCGTCTTATCCTTGTGGATTCACCTTCGTATTCTGAGAGAATTCCTTCTTTCAAGAAGTTATAGAATGGAGTTATCCATGTTACCTGTCCTTGAATATTGAAGACTTCTGCTCTGTCGTTGAGAACTGGACATAAGGCTTTTTCTAGTAACTGTACGTCTTGAATTCTGGTTCCTCCAAACGCCAGCTTACTTAAAAAGTCTGTCATCTGGTTCTCTTGGCGAGAAATAGACTCAATCGCAAAATTTGGGATTTCTGCGACGCGTTTCTTGGAGATGTCGAGGTACTTCTTTATCTTTTCCCCCTTGCCTCGTAAGTGCCATTAACCTGATTGACAATAAGCTCAGAGTCGTTTTTTACCTTGAGTGTCGATATACCCATTTCTTTTGCGAGTCTGAGTCCAGTAATAAGAGCCTCGTATTCTGCTTTATTATTGGTCGCCTGAAATGTTAGGGTGATCGCATACTTCAAAGGCTCGCCTTCAGGAGGGATGAGAATTAAACTTTCCCGAGCCTTCTCTTGAAGAAAATCCATCTGTATAAAACTCCCAGATTTGACTGGTGTCTGCTGATGAACTTGGCCTGCTATCTGCTTCTGTTAGACCATTACTTGTGCTTTCCACGGTAAAATCAGCTAGTGCTTGACCTTTGATGGTCGTTTTCGACGCAAATTTGATCTTGATCTCACTGAGCTCGATCGCCCACTTGACCATTCTTCCTGAAGAATCTGGTTTCAGCAGGAAGTTTTTGAGAGGTTGATTGGTGAGAACTGTAATGTCGTGCGCGTGAAAATAAGGTCGCAGCCTTCGAGCAGCAATAACTAAGGCATAGAGATACTTCTCAATCTGGACATATTTTATTTCTGCAGAATTAAACATCTTGCTAACAAAATACACTGGACTTTGGACATTGTCTTCTTCCCTTATTAAAACGGTGTTGGCTGCCACATCACTGATGCTCAGGTAAAGGAAGAGCTGCTCGCCAGGAATGGGTTTTGCCAGAGCTGGGAGTGTTTGAATGTGCTGGTTCAAGGATTGGAATGCCACCTTGTAGTCTGGCGTCCACTCGAACTTGCGGTTGGCCCTTAGAGTCTTGAAGAATGGCAGGGACCTGTCGCTCGCCCTGGAGAGGAAGCGATTGAGTGAAGCTAGGCGACCATTCAGACATTGGACTTCCTTGTGGCACATTGGCGACTTCATCTATTCTATATCCTTGAGCTTTTCCAGGTT
This sequence comes from Chamaenerion angustifolium, assembly GCA_946814005.1. Taxonomy (NCBI): domain Eukaryota; kingdom Viridiplantae; phylum Streptophyta; class Magnoliopsida; order Myrtales; family Onagraceae; genus Chamaenerion; species Chamaenerion angustifolium. Next base: position 8,346,409 of record OX328270.1, read on the forward strand.
TGCCTCAATACCTCGCTCACTTACCATAAATCCCAGGAATTTACCAGATTTGCCTTCCAAAGGCACACTTTGCCGGGTGTAGGCGAACGTTGTGCCTCCTCATGCATTCGAAAGCTTCGCGAAGGTCTGCTGTGTGAGGACTGCCCTTGACTGTTTTGACGAGCATGTCGTCCACATAAGCCTCCATGTTTCTCCCCAGCATGTCTTGGAACAGGCGGTTCACCCCGGCATTGATTAGACCGAAGGGCATCACTTTGTAGAAAACAATGTCCCCGTCTGCATAAAAGCGGTATGGGTTTCGTCATCTGGGTGCATCCGGATATGGTTGTAGCCTGAATAGGCGTCCATGAAGCTCAGTATCTCGTGAACAGAGGTTGCATCGACCAACTGATCAATCCTGGGAAGAGTGTAGGAATCCTGGGGCAAGCTCTGTTCAAGTCGCGGAAGTCAACGCACATCCTCCACTTGCCATTTGATTTTTTGACCAGAAATGGGTTGGCGACCCAGCTCTGGAATCTCACCTCTCTGACAAAATCTGCTTCGATCAGCCTGCCAACTTCCTGTCTGATCGCCAAGGCTGTCTGACCCGAATGATCTTCTTTTCTGAGCGATCGCCTTGATGGAGGGGTTTATCCTGAGATCGTGAGAGATGATGTCAGTGCTAATACCTGGCATGTCGCTCGGTTTCCAGGCAAAGAGCTCCTTGAATTCCTTGAGGAGGGCAGTCATGGCCTGCTTCTGGTCATTGTTCAAGGTGGTCCCAATACGCACCTTCTTATCTGGGCCATCAATCTCAACTTATTCTAACTCTTCCATAGGCGCTGGTCGAGCCAAATACTCACGAGGGTCAGCCTCTGTTTCGATGGCGAGGGCTTCCCTTTGATTCTTTTTATGCAGGCAGTTTACGTAGCATTGTTGCGAGGAAGGCTGATCGCCAAGTACTTCTCCAATCTCGTTGGGTGTGGGGAACTTCATTTTTTGGTGGACTCTGGAGGCCACAATCTTATTGGGATTGATCGTGGTCCTCCCCAGGATGGCGTTGTATGATGTAGGCGAGTCGACCACCAAGAAGGTGACCGCCACCTTGATGTTCTTCCATCCTTCGCCCTAAATCATGGGCAAGGTTATTACCCCTAGCAGATAAGTCGTTCTCCCAGCAAACCTGATCAATGGAAAATCGACCCTCTTCAGGTCACGATTAAATTTTCCCATCTTCTCAAAGGCGTCCAGAAACAAGATATCTGTCGAGCTCCCTCCATCAATCAGAATTCTCTTCACGTCACAACTGTCGAGATCGGCTGTGATAACCAGGGCATCATTGTGAGGGGTGGTGACATGTGCTAGATCGTCTTCAGAGAATGTGATGTCAATGTCCTCTTCAGGTCGAGGTCGTTTTCCTAGCTGGATCGTTGTAGAAATTTGAGTCGCATAGACCTACCTTGCATTTGACCCATTGCCTCCGGCGCTAAACCCTCTAGCAATCAGATTAACTACCCTCCTGCTCTGAGATGGGCCGGCTTGCTCAGGCGGTGATGGCGAGTGGTTTCGCCTTGGTGGCGTTCGACTCATGTCTCGTCCTGTCACGAACTCTTTCAGCATCCCCCTCTGGATCAGCTTCTCAATATCCCGCTTCAAAATACGGCAATCATCAGTCTTGTGGCCCTTGCACTTGTGATATCTGCAATAGCTCTCTGTGTCTTTCCCCATAGGTTGACCACTCCTTCGAGGTATTGGTGGCCTTGCCAGAGACCATCTCTCCATCTCGACTAGTACCGCTGAGATCTGCCTGTTTAAGGGCGTAAAATACTCGGGGACCTCTGGATTTCTAGGCCCTGGGTTCTCCGCTCGGGGCTTGCTATCTCACCCCTTCTTATCCTTCTTGACCTTCTTTTTACCATCGCGTCGGGGGTCAGGAACCGCCCTTAGCGAGGTCGTCAGGAAATTAGCCTCGGTGTTCGCCCTCTCAAGGTCTATGAAACCCTTCGCCCTGGCTGCCAGCTCCTCCATCGTCTCAATTTCTTGCACGTGGTAACTGTTGCGCAACTTTCTCGAGACCTTACTAGCCACATCCAGTCCTCGATAGAAGGCTCGGATAATCTCCCCGTCCGAGACTCGATGATCTATCTCTGTGTCGTTTAGATGGAAACGCCCATATAAATCAGCAGTGGCTCTCCAGGCTGCTGTTTGACCGCATCCAAGGCGACCACACTTTTCATCAGTTTGCGCTCGCCCATATACCTTTCTAGGAACTTGCTTATCAGCTCTGACCAAGTCCCTATGGATCCTGTAGGGAGGCCGAAGAACCAGGACGACGCCGAACCCGATAGGGTTGACGGAAATAATAAAGCCAAGTGATTTGGATCATTTGACTTACCCAAAAGAGAGGCCTCATGCTTGCTGACATGGATAGTGGGATCTCCTCCACCACTGTATTCAGGGATAGTCCTGGCGACGACGTCCTTCGGGATTTTGATGGCAACGAGATCATCGACAAAGGGATGAGCGGATCGCTTCCTGAAGGGAACTGCGATTGTCGTTCGCCTTTCCTGGAGCCTCTTGTTAATAGGCTCGTCCACCTCTTCCAGAGTGCATTGGTTTAGATGAGCCCCATTTGGCATGGGAGCAGATGGATTGGTGGAATATGTAGCCGCCGGCAGCTCAGTGGACGCCGGGGGTAGGGACTGGTGTCCCGATTTCATCTCCTGATCCTCCTGGGGGGCTGTGGTGCCCGGATTTACAGTTTCTGTTGGCAGGGGCCCAGCGGCAGCGGGGCGAGTGTTTGCCTGAGGAGCAGGGGCTTGTCGGCGAGCCTGCCTTAAGATTGCCTCCAGCAGTGATATCATCTCCGGAGTTAACTGGATGTTTTCCCCGGTGGTGTGGACGGTTTGCGGTGTTGGAGTCTCGGTGTTGTTGGGAGCAGGAGTCGTTCTGGAATTGCCGACGTGTTCTCGGGCCAGCCTTGGGGGGACGGCATTGGGTGCTTCTTGGCTAGCAAGTTCTTGGTGGAGCGGCGAAGCGGCAGCGGAATCGGAGTTGTCAGAGGACTGCTCATTGGCCTGGATCTTGATTTCCTGGATGTTGATCTGGCAGCGAATTGAATGCCAAAGGATGGTTGAATGATGCTCTCGCCTTAGCTCCGGTGAACCTGCAGGAAGGGGATCGCAACAGAAGGGCTGTCTCTGGGTCCCTCTCCGATGCTTAAATGAGTATATGTGTGTGTATAGCTCAAAACGTAATGAATGTATGTAAAGCAAAGGTATTTATAGAGTAGGAGAGACCAAACCGTAGAAGGTAACTGTATATCTTTGTAAATATTGTGCTGTTGAAGATTATGATAGTAGATATTACGGTTATGGCGTGATATTGCAGTTACCATATATAATCTTTACTGAATATGTGCCCGAGATATGCGGGATATCGTGGTCATATCTTTAGTAACGGTTGGTGGGACCATAGAAGAGAGGCAATGCTCTCTTCAGGGCGAGCACTCCTATGGCGAGCAGTAGGAGTTCGGGACTTGGTGATGAATGGCGACCAACGATGGAACCTTTGGCGTCCATATTAGCTTGGGCTCGACTTTGGGCCACTCTATTGAGGGTCAGATCGACTTTAGCATGGGCTGGTCCAGTTTGAATAACCTGGGTTCACCCCTACATGGTTATTGGGCATTTGGGGCATTTTCCTTATTGGGCTGTCACTATCAATACCCAACAATTTTTAATTCTAATTTTATGAGATGGATATAGTGTTAAAACGAGTAATAATAAAACCATCCACGATATCAAGATTTAGAATATTTTTAGGAATGATTAGACTTGATCACCTAGCTATATTAGGTTCATCATGTCAGGGTCGTCCAAAACTCAACCGCCGAACCCTAAACAAGTGGGGTTAATTTCATATTTTTGAAAACTTTAAAAGAATATATAGTACAAACTAGGGGTGATCAAAAAAGACTGGAGGACCGAATTCCCGACAAGACCGGCCCGAGACCGGCCCGACTAGGACCGAGACCGACTAGGACCGAGACCGAATGGGCGGGTTTTTTTCTTCAAGGTCGGTCTCGGTCTCGGTCTCGGGCTTTTTTCCCGAAAGCCCGTTTAGGACCGGCCCGGACCGAATGTATGTGTATTTGATATTTTCATAATACCACACCGAAAATAATGTGGATTTTGGAGGTTTTCTATCTCTATAAAAGGTGCATCTTGATAAATTTACTAAAGAATATAGAGAGTTCATAGTGTTTTTTTGAGAGGTGAACTATTCCTTCGCCTTTTACTAAAGAATACCGTGAATTCATAGTTTTTTTGTTTTTTTTGGTGTAGATTTGGTCCAGGACCGAGACCGGCCCGAGTCAAGAAAGACCGACTCGGGCGGGCTTTTTTGGCCGAGGTCGGTCTCGGTCTCGGTCTCGGTCCTCCAGAAGGCAAGACCGAAATTTCGGTCTCGGTCTCGGTCTTGCCTTCAGGACCGGACCGGCCCGCCCATGATCAGCCCTAGTACAAACTAGAAAGCTTATACGCGCTTTGCGCGAGAATTATTTTAGGCGTGTTTAATTGTGCAGTTGCATGTTAGATGTGTTTAGACACTGTTATTAATCGTTTCTAAATGGATAAAAGTTGTTTACACACGAGATGTATTTACTGAAGATCATACTGTGTAAAATGCAGATCGTTTAATCATGTTATGTCAGTTAAAACTCAAAACCAGAAATAATCAAACCACGATCACAAGATTTAGAATATGTTTATGAATGAGTGGACTTGGTCACCTAGGTTATCATGTCAGGGTCGTCCAAAACTCAACACTCAACGGTCTAACCCTAACCAAGTAGAGTTAGTTTCATGTTTTCGAAAAGTTTAAAAAAGATATTGTATAAATGGTTTCCGTTTATTATATATATTGATATTGATATTATCTTATATTATTACAAATAGGGAATATACAAATTATTTTTCTATTTTTGTATATAAATTTAGGTTATCAAAGGTTATTAGTTGGTTGATTTAGTTAATAATTTTGCCACCTTAACCAAAATAATTTTTGGCTACTAAATGTTAAAGATTTAGTAAGTTATTTATTCTTTCCTTTTATTTTCAACAAAAACCTTATATATATACACTCACAAAATAAATCTTTCTATTGTGCAAAGGCTTAAAAATAACCTACGAAAGGAGAGAAAAGAACAAATGCTAATGAAGAACACATTGAAGATGTTGGTTTTGTTTGCATTAGTTGTTTGCATATTTAATGCTAATGTTGCAAGAGGTAATGTTTCTTAGTTTTGATATGAAATGATCTCCTTTCAACTTAGTAACTGTGATTTAAATGCATAAAATTTATCATATATATTATATTTTCTTCCATGTTTATATATATTCATAACTTACTTCTCAAACGTTGTTATTATTTCTGATCTAATAATTTGACATGATGAAATTGCAGAACGTATATGTCCACATGGAATGCAACTTTTAGGATAGTGCACAAACGAAGCATGTACAAATGCGTGTCTCAAGAAGTATGGACATGGATCGGGTGATTGTTATAGAGCAATTGGACCGGACTTTAATTGTGTTTGTTTAGTCCCATGTTAATTGTCGATCCACTTTCTCCAAAAAAATGAGATCAATATCTTATAAATAAGTTAGCCAAAAAAAATCATTTAACTCTTCCAATATTTTTCAAATATTACTATTAAGTTCTATTATTTTTGTAATTTTCAAAATTTATTCTATTAAAGTTGGATGAAAAGTTGACGAATGGGGCAAACTCGAATCTTGGTCAAATATGGTAGAATGAAATTTTACAATTTAAACTTTAAAATAAAAACTCAAAATTTAATCATATATTACGGGGCAATATGATATTTAACCCGTAATGTGTGTATTTATTATTAACTTAGTTACTTGAGTCATTTTTCATTCGAAACTCTAGAATTCCTCTGAAACTGATCATCGTTTCTAACGGTACGTTACACATTTTATTATTTGTTTTATCAATATATTACTATTTTTTAATAAGAAAACTTTTAATTTTTTAAAATATCCATTATAATTAGAGAATTGTTTTAAATGAAAGTCTATATTTATTTATATTTTTTAATTCATTACAATTTATAATTAATATTACAATACTATAAACCTATTGTTTTATTTTATAAAAGAATGAATGTATATTAGATTTCTCATATTACTATATTAGCATGCGTAATTATAAAAATACATATTTGTAAATGTTAGATACAAATTTAAAATATCTTTTAATGAGTTTAAGATAAGTAATTACTACTATCAAAGTAATTATAATTACAAAAATATATATATATTAAATATAATATTTAGGAAAAAATATTATTAAAACCTCCTCATTTGCTCAAAACCCTCCACACCAAAAAGAGCTGTTGGTGAAAGTCGCATCACAATTGTACCATCAAACCCAGTTTTTTTACAATGAAATGGATGATCTATGCATTCCAGCGACAATGACACATATAACAGTATTTGTCACTGTTATCCAACCACAAAGTCTCAGTTGAACAGTCACATATAGGACATGCAACTCAGCATTTAGTACTCCAACTAGATAAATTAGCATATGCAGGAAAATCATTAATAATCCACATAAGTGATGCATGAAGAGTTAAGTGCTCACCCTTTAATGCATCATATGCCTTAGCACCATTCCAAAGTTGTTTTAAATCTTCAATCAATGGTTTTAGATAAATATCTATATCATTTCTCATACTTTTTTCACGAGGGATGACCATTGACAGTATAAGAGACGACTTTTTCATGCACGATCAAGGCTTTATATTGTAGGGGATTAATAAAACATGTCATGTATTGTAAGTTGCACTCATTGTCCTGAATGGATTAAAACCACCACTGGATAATCCTAATATGATATTACGTGGGTCAGATGCAAAATTTGGGTAATGCTCATTGAATCACTTCCAAATATCTTAGTATGCGTTGCCTTGAAAGTGAAAAAAAAAAAAAACTATTTGAAAACAACCAAATATCTAGCCTAGCAGATTGAAGACCCACGTCGCGCACAAATATCTACCCTAGAAGATTAAAGACCAACGTCGGACCCCTACCCTAGCAGATTGAAGACCAACGCTGAACCCAAAGCATATCGTATGCCACCAAGGAACATAATGCACAAATTAACGGTTCAATTGAAAGGATACTATGAAAGCGAAAATGTAGACCACTTGATTGAGAAATTAGGGCTTGCAGAATGGATGATTTCAGAGGGATCTTCAGCTAAATCGAACAAGTAGAAACATGTATAAGACTAAGAAATATCATTTCGTTGAATGAATTGAAAAAAAAAACTCACCAAAATTGGAGCGCGACGATTCCAGACGAGAGAGTTGTGTTGGGGTTCTTCAGTGTTGTGATGCCGAATGAACAGACTGAAGCCTTGCTCGTTCTTATTTAAGTGAATGACGTCTGAAAGAAGTATGAACATTGAAAAATCTTTTTCAATTTTAAAACTAAGATTTTTCACGGCTGAAAGAAGTATGATCCTTCAAATATATATTACTTTTAATTAAATTAAATAAGAGTTAAATAACAGCGGCTCAAAGAAATAACAATCCTATAAAAATATTCAAAATTAAATAATAACGACGAGTTGAAAGAAAACGATTCACGAAACATAGAAAATTTATTTAAAATAAAATAATAATGATGGATGAGTAAATAATGAGCCGCAAAAAAATAAAGGATTTAACAAAGCTTACAACCCAAAATGCAATGAGCCAAAAAAAATATAGAAAAAGGAAGTAAATTATTCACGACACATAAAATTGAGTTGTAAAAAGTGAGAAAATCTCGTGGCACACTCATTTGAGCCGTCAAAAAAATAACATAACGACTCAATAATGATTGAGTCGCGAATAACTCTATAAATTAGATTTTTACGACTCAAATACCCAGCAGCCGTGGTAATGAGTCGTTAGCAAAGAAGTCTCATGTAGTGGTCATTTGACATTAGCTTTCACACGAACATATGCAATTTTGGTTGTGTGTTCATCCCCCATAGGTTTACCATACCTTATACTCAGAGTCGTCCCTCTATGAGTGTTATATTCAAACATCTATACACCGATTTCATAGTCATCATTATGTGAGGGTTATGAGGATAAATTAATATTTTGTATTTTGTTGTTTCTTCGGAGTGGAATGCTCTCAGTGCACATGGTGTTGTTATAGGGAGTTAAGGCAACTGCATGGAAGATTCGAGATCGAAACATTCTTGAACAACCTAACCTTCTGACCATTTCCAGTCAACTACATTCTCTCACGTTGGTTAATAGGGCTTCATTGTAAATCTTCAAGTCCTTAAACCCAAGGCCACCGGTCAGTTTCGATCGGGATAAGTGATCTCAACTCCGCCAATGCAGTACGCCCCACCAAAATCGGGCATCATAGAATCGACCTACAAACACCAAGATTTAGGGAACAACAAGACCCTCATAACATTTATGGGGATAACTGTTACAACCCCATTAATAATCGCCTTAATGAGTGTTTACTTACCTATATTATTAGGATTAATTAATACATATATAAAGTAATACAAATGTTTGGTTTGAACAATAAATAATATTAATTAATACCTATGCATTAGCTAATACATAATTATGGAAGCTCGTGCTCAATACCAAAGGATTTACTGCAGTGTCTCTATGTTTGAACCAAAAGCCCTAATTTTCTAGGGTTAGGCCAACGTGACAGAATCTTCCTGCTGTGTTGAATCAACTCAATTTTTGGCATTAATTGTCCAAGACATAGATACGTGACAGAGCAATCATTCGGTCATGTACAAATCAAAAGCAATTGACAGCTGCAATCCTAAGCTGGAGACGACAGCAGAACACCAAGGAAGTTGTCCAAAAGCAGACAGGACATTGATTGCGACAGCCCTGCTCGAACAATCAGTGTTGATTCCAAGCTCAAACTCTGTTCTTTGGCCTCAGCCAATCGCAATCCATCAACCGAAACAACACGATGCACACCACGCATGGAAACAGAACGAGAGCTACAGGACGTCGGAAACCCTAAAAATCCAATTGTCAACTGATTTCTGTTTCTTTACTGATCTGCTTGCAGAAAGCGGCGACGTTGTGACAATGAGTAGACCACAAAGAGGATGACGAATCCTCAAGCTGATTCTATAGACCAAAACAGTACCTGGGACGTCCTAGACCTGAGCTCGAACCTGAGCCAAAAGGAGAGCGATCGGTATGTTGGTAAGATCATCTCCTAGAAGCCAGTAGAGATGAAACATAATGTGCTGGATCAGGCTTGGGCTAGATTTAGTGTCATTAGTCACATAGCAAAACCAATTAATCCCATTTTGAAACATGTGTATCCATTCTGCACAATGTTGAAACATGTGTAACCAATTAAGTAATTAACCCTTAGAATTACAGAAACTGTCCCGGGGATATTGAAATTCAAGTTTGATAGAGATGAGGATAGAGTTAAGATAATTGACATGTCGCCGTGGGTGATAAATGGGCATATTCTCCGTATCAAATGATGGGATCTGAGCATATGTCTGAATAAGGTGGATTTCAACACGGTTACATTCTCGGTACAAATTCACGACCTAGGATATGAGAAATTCAGTACGAGTAATGCTAGGAGAGTGGGGGATAGAATTGGATAGTGCAATGAGGTGGACCCAAATGAGGCCCTAACCAAGAGGAGTTTCTTGCGTTTAAAAGTGGAGGTTGAGGTGAACAAACCGCTCATGACAGGGTTCTGGTGGAAGATATCTCAAGGGTCAGAAAAGTGGGCTACTATCAAATACAAACGCATATCCGACTTTTGTTACAGATGCGGGACTTTGGGGTATACCACCCAAACATGCAAGGAGGAGGTCAAACGATCGGAAACAAACCCGCTAGCTCCGGCATACGGACCGTGGTTAATAGGCACAAGGCCGAAGTCCATGATCTCGACAGAATACCAGAAAATGGAATAGGGACACCGAACTCAGGGGGTGAAAGCAGGGGTAAGGAAGACATGGTACGAAATCATGACGGAAGCTAGGAATGCAGAAATGAGCACGCAATCGGTCCACAACAAAGAGGACAAGTGCTGAACCGATACTAGCAATAAGGAGGGGACTGAACACGAAAGAGAGGAGGAGGGCATGGAAGTTGAAATGGAGACAGACAAAGAAGCTAAGGGATTAGACCCGAGGAGGGAGAAGGTTGACTGGGGTGCACTGATCGACTTAAACGTCCCACCAAGTGACAATATGATGATTATACCCCAACCACACATGCCACAACCAACTACAGACCGAACTATCCTACATATGACAATCCTACCATAGTCCCCCACGAAGAGACATATCCCACACCACCACCATCCATAGCTACCACCACATACAAACCGACAAACCTATCCTGATCGATCCCCCAAGGATCCCCCACTTACCAAACACCCCCGAGAACTTACCATTTCCCGACCACCCAGCATTACCCCAATCATATACCATCGAAAACCCTCACAATACCTCACCAAAGACGTTGAACCATGACAACCAACCCATGGTTACAGGCATCAGCCCCTTCATGAACCGGATGTCCCTCAAACGTGTGTACACGGAGGCTGAGGACGAGAGGCACGAACCAAAAAGAATGCGCACTGATAAGGCCAAACTGAAGCAGGGGAACAAAGGAGGGACACCGAAGGGAAAGAAGACAAGCCCAAAGAGAAAGGGGATACGTGGGAATATAGCACGAAAGAAAAAGGAGGCGACCCATAACGCAGGGCTCGCGAGTGGCAACGTACTAGGCACGGAAGATACGGGTTGTGGTGGCTGTCCTGAAATAGCCACACGGCCCCAATGAGTCTACTCGCATGGAATTGTCAAGGTTTATGGTCTTCCTTGACAATACAACATCTTAAAGACCTCAAGAGAAGGTATCTCCCCAATATCATTTTTCTCATGGAAGCAAAGAACGGGGATACCTTTTGTGAGACGATACGGAAGCAAGTAGGAATGACAAACATGAAGTACATAATCCCAAGAGGTGCATCGGGCGGCCTAGCATTGTGGTGGGATGAAGAAGCAGTAGTCACAATTCTCCATGAGAGCCAAAATATCATCGATTGCAAAGTCTCCATAAACCAAAATGAGGAACCGAGCCTTATCACGTGGGTGTACGCTGACACAGATGAGCAACGTAGAGGGGAAAAAATGGAACATACTACGGAGCATAGGTGCGGGCCGAAGGAACAAATGGATCATAGTAGGGGATTTAAATACCATAAGTCAACCATATAAAAAAGGAGGTCAGACCAAGGCACAAAGACAAATGGACGGCTTCAACAAACTCATGGAGGACATCCGGGTAGAGGACATGGGATCAAAGGGGCAAATCTACACGAAGATGCAACAATAGGAGCGGAGCGGATCGCATAAGTCAAAGGTTGGATCGAGCACTAATCAACTCAAAATGGGCGAGTGAATACCCAAGGGGCTGATGCATTAACAAACTAGACCTTGGTTCGGACCCACCCACCCCCCTTAATCATCCAACTGGCCGAACCAAAGAGAAGGAGCGCGAGACGTTTCAAATTCGAGAAAATGTGGTTGGAAGACCCGAGATGCAAGGAAGTGATACGGGAGGCATGGCTACCAACCCCGGGGGAAACAAACGAAAAAGGGATCACTCACTGAATGAACAAGTGTCTAAGGAAGCTAACACAATGGAACAAAGGGCACTTTGGAAACAATGCTTGGATGCTGGCTGAACTGAAGAACCAGCTTAGAAGGAGAGCCGAACCAAATATGAGCGAGGGAGAGGTGGAGGAGGAGAGAAGTTTAAAGGCTCGGATCAAGGAAATATGGAAATGAGAGGAGTTTTATTGGAAGCAACGATCCCGAGTCAAATGGCTAACGGAGGGTGACCGCAACACCACCTTCTTCCACCTCACCACATCATCGAGGAGGAGACGAAATAATATTTGCCGAATAAAGAGCCAGGACAGACGATGGCTCACCAAGGAAGCCGACATAGTGAGGGAGATGAGATATTACTTTGGCGAGATATTCAGCTCGGAGGGGCCCAGACCGATTAGTGATATTCTCGAATGTGTCCAACACCAAATAACAGAAAGCATGAACCAATAGCTCACACGACCAGTATCGGAACAGAAGATTAAACATGCAATGGAAGTAAAGAATAATAAAACGAGTACAAAATTACTGAATTAGGGGGAGTTCATATCCAGAAAATTCTAACTCTAACCCCGTACGACGCGGAGTACATACCTACTAATCTAATTCCAAACAAAAAATATAGTTGCATATATTATAAAATTTGGGTGTTTTTTTCAAAATATAACATTTATTAATTTGAAAATGTGAGGTTCGAAAGTACATATGACACACACACACACCCAATCTAACTTGCTTCGCGATCCAATTTGCACTTTCACTGGCTGACCTCGGAATGACCCTTCAACTGGTATTCCGTTACCGCCCGGCTAGGCAAAGGTATTAACTACTAGCGTCGCATTCCTCCAACGGTAGTTGAGTCCTCGAATGTGGTTTACTACAATTTGAGTGTCTGACTAGATCTCTACCTTCTGCCAGTTCATCTATGGGGTTAGTCTTGTACCTTTGTAGATTGTTGTAGCTTCTAGCATTTCGACATCGTCACCCCATAAACGTCGATTCAGCCCGCCAACCATTTTGTTGTAATGATCTCACACTACGATGTCGATTCCTCCCAACTTCTTTGTCGCACACCATGATGCATCATAGTTTAGACAGACCACCCCTCGATTCGAACATGCCCATCTCTCGTTCAGGTTTCGCGTGTCCACCCTATTGATCAATTTTGGGAGGTTACTTATTTCAGCCACCAAAGCTCGGATCTCCCTGATTGCGGATGCCAAAACTGTCTATTTATCCTCGAAAGGGGCCTTACATCGAGCTTTCCAAATAAACCAAAATGTTAGCATACATAGGATCCATCTCTTCTCACGGTGGGATTTATCGGCACCAAACTTTGATCTTCTTTTCTCTATCAAATCTTCAATCGCGTTTGCACCGGACAATTGAGAACGGACGTGAAGCAGTTCAAACCAGACAAGTTTTGTCTAGGGGAATTCATATGGCATGTATTCACCAGCAGTTCAAATCGAACATTCGAGGGGTACATTCATTTCACGCTATTTGAGATTTTCCTTGACCATAATGGCATTTAATGGTAACTTCCACGTGTATGACTTGATTTTTGGGAGGGTGTTTGTTTTCGATATACCAGTCCAAACAGACCTGCTAACGTGGGCATTCGTTTAGGGGGCTCTACATTTTTTGTCTCCTATAGTTGATGATATGCCTATCAAGCAAACACATTGCCTTCTTTGGTGTGATGCCATATTATCTTGTCATCTTGATCCTACGAAGGGATAATGATTCGCTGGATTGCTTCAACCTCAATTTGGGATAACAGTTCTTGGAGTTCTTATACGTCTCATCCTTTGTCTTCACGGTTAATGGTATCAAGGTATAAACCATGTTGAGCAAGTCATGAAACCTCTCAATGTATAGATTCACGGGTCTTTGAATATCTATATGGACTAGAAATCTACAATCATTAAAGTGACTTTCAAACACCAAGCTTTTGAGAGTTTGAATACACTCATCGCGTACATAAGAATACTTGTTATGACATCTTTGGTCAGTACCGCTTTTCCTGTGCTGAGGGTTTATGACCTCCACTCAAAGAGTTTATCCCTGATTCTATCCTTCAAATACATCAACGCCTCTTTCTTCAGTATCCTCATATTGATTGTAAATTAAGATACTTCCCTTGATCATTAGTACTCTAGATTTGAAGCTCTTACTCGACTTTCCTCCGAGTGTTCACATCTTCATATGCATTAAATACGAGTCTCAACTTTCACACGTTAATTTTTTACCCTGACACATTGTAGTATACCAAGAAGATGGACATTAGTTAACTCATGTTATCCACTCATCGATGTATGAAAAATAATGAGTCGTCCACCAAGAACATATGATGTATATTAGGGCAGTCACGTCAAATCTTGATTCCTTTTGGTCTGTGTGAATTAACCTCTACCTTCACCTATATAGACAACACATTCTCCAACATTATAAACAAGTACGGGGATGAGGGGTCGCCTTGTTGAAGTCCTCGTGAGGGTCGTATCACATTCGTTCTTTCTCGTTCACCAGAATGTGGTACGATACTGAGGATATGTAAGCTTTGATCCCTCATGCTCTAGCATTTTAATCAGAAATTTCCATTCAATGTGGTCGTACGCCTTTTGCATGCATATATTCAGTGCACACTCCACTTTGTTCTTGTTTTGTTACGGGGCGTTTCTTTCACGAAATAAGGAATACGGAATAGAGAATAGGAATTGAGAATAAGGAATAGGAGTTAAGAATATGAAGTTGTTTTTTTGGTGGAATGGAATAAGTAATTCTGTTTTTTTTTTTGTGGAATTGGATATGGAAAGGGAATGGAATGTGGTAAAATGACTTATTTGCATATAATTTGTATTAATTAAATTTAAAAATTAATAATAATAATAACTTAAATATAATTAACTAATAATTAAAAAAAACTTTTTATACAACATATCATTAATTACACTATCCATTACAACATATACAATATAAATCAGAATCCAAAAATAAATCTTAACAACATCAATTCATATGTTCAATCCTTAGAACTGTCAAAAGAACGGGCCATAAGAGATTCAACATTGTGATATAGAAGAACATCAGCAAAGACTGAGGCGATGATCAGACAGAGGAACCGAACTAGAAAACTATACTATCTTGCTTAATCATTGCTCTCATCCTCCTCACTGCCATCTTCATCATCGTCCTCATCCTCATTGTTTACCTCTGAAGACTTCTCTTATTCTTCTTCCTCTTCTTCCTTTGGAGCTTTCGACTGATATTTTCCGACTGATATTGGTCATCACATATGAATTTAGGCACTCGATAATATAATGAATAGTTATCAAACACAACATCAAAATTTGATAAAAATACATCTTTTGTAAAATAGTAATATATTTCAGTGTTATGGCTCAACTAGAAATATAGTAAAATAGAAAAATACTCACAGCATCGGACATTGATTTCCACTTGTCCCCTATAGCTTTGCCAACCTAAAATTCAAGGGGAATGGGACAAATTGATGATTACTAAAAGGAGCCAAAATTTCAGACCACATCCATCCAAAAATGAACAAGACTAGCAGTATTCACTTACAACAGATACAACCTTGATTACCTTCCAGGTGCATCTAGCTCTTTTGGCAAAACGATGATTCCACTACGCATACTCTGCATCTACATGTGAAAACATCGAAAAGTGACAACCGGCTTACGAGAACTTGAATGAATCAAACATGGAAACAAGAATAAAAAAGTTCCTAAACCATAAAGAAAACATAGTGTTAATTTTAGAAGATACTCCAAAAAACTAGAAAGAATATGGAAATATTCACTGTGATGGAATGCCATTACGCCATTCCTAGTATACATAAGGCACACAACTTCGAACTGGAGAATCATACTAGTTCAGAAAATTAGCACATTTTGACAGCAACTAGATTATTTCATGTGTAACATCAGATAATTTTAGAAAATGGGTAAATTTTACAATGAAGATGCAGTCAGACATAAAACAAATACCTTGACAGGAATCAAAGATAATGGACTTAATAACAGACTTTTCTGATAATGTTAAAGCAAATTCATACCGTCAAGATAGAGCAAGCAAGACCCTTGACTGCAAAAGCAGCAGTCTCAGCCACCAAAAGTTCTACTAGAAAGCTTAGTAAGCTATCCACAATAACGCCGCTTGTTCATAGGCTCTCCATAATGGAGAAGCTCGTGAGGAGAGGAGAAACACTGCGAATTCAAAGAGAACCCGCCTAGAGAACACTGATGGCCGAGTTGAACCCAGAACACCGATTCGTGACGATCGTTGAGTAATGGAGCAATCGTTGATTCTGGGTTTGGAAGAACAATCCATCGCGAAAACGAAACCAATCGGAGCCCTAAACCAGAATCTAGTCGAAACAAACAATCAAGCAATGTAGTAGCTATGGGAAATCAAAAAACGATTTAGGAAACCATACCTGATGTTCTTAGACTTTGGAGTAGCTGTGGGATTAGAGACGCTTCAGACAATTTGCAGATGCTGGAAAGGAGCTCTTCTTGCTGTTGGAGAGGGATGAAGGAGCAGCTCTTCTTTCGGTTGTGCTTCTTGAAGGAGCATATGTGGAGGCTAGTTTGGTCAATACGAAAAGTACATAAGGGCAATTTTGTCATTTTCACTTCTATTCCTCATTCCTAGCGCGCCCGGCTTAGGAATTCCAAGGTTTTTGGATGGAATCCATAAGCCTACCCCGCCCGGAATCCGTAAGCCAAATTTTTGCAATTCCGCGAAAAGAACAACTTCTTACGGAATCCGTAAACCGAATTCCTTTTCCATTCCGTGAAAAGAACATGCCATTAGGTTTTTAAATAATGGGATGTCTCATGAGCCACCAATATGATATCTTGAATCATTCGGCCCACCACAAGAGCACTCAGAAACGGGGTAATAAGGTCTGGCAAATAATTTAGTCTATTCACCAGAACCTTCAAGATAATCTTATATAAAAACTTACATATAGTATAAAAACTTACAGAGGCTTATCGGTTAAAAATCATAAGCATAAATTGGATCAGTTTTCTTAGGAGTAAGGGTATTATCGGTTTGGTTTAGGGTGGGAGGGATAATACCTATTTTGAGAAATGATTTGACCGCAAAGAAAACATCTGATTACATTGTGTCCCAGTCTTTTTAATAGAACATGCCCAGAAAACCATCTAGACTTGGAGATCTTATTCCCCAATCTGAAAATTCACGCATAGAACCTTTTCCTCTAAGACTTATTTGATGCTACAGTGCAACTTTGTAGTTTGTAATCAACCACAGACGATCATACGCAAGTGTTCTCCACGCGTATCCGTGAAGGGGCGCAGTGGTAGCACCAAAAATTGATGTCGTCTTGAGTCAGTTTAAAGACGTATTTAGATAACCGAAGGGTTTACCACCACGAAGAGGGGTTGTTCATACTATTAGATTAAAGGAAGGGGCAGAATTGGTTAGCCTACGACCCTATAGGTACACCGCACAACAAAAGGATATTATGGAAAAACTGGTGGACGAGAGGCTAGTATCCGGGTTGATACAACCGGATTGCATTCCGTTGCATCACCTGTGGTGTTAGTGAGGAAGAAATATGAGACATCGAGGATGTGCGTAGATTATTGGAGGTTCAATGACTTTACCATTAAGGACAAGTTTCCAATTTTGTTGATTAACGAGTGATTACACGAACTCCACACTACGGTCATCTTTTCAAAAATCGACTTGCGGTCTAGCTATCATCAATTACGCATGGCCAAGGAAGAAGCGCATAAGACAGCATTTCAAACCCACGAAGGAAACTATGAGTTTCGCGTCATGTCGTTCGGCCTTACGAACGCGTCAACAACTTTCCAAGGCCTGATGAATCGGGTTTTTAAGGCTCACTAAGGAAGTTCGTGTTGGTCTTTTTCGACGACATCCTATTTTATAGAAAGGATTTGAATCAACACCTAGACCACGGGAAGGTGGTATTAAAATTATTGTGAAGTAATGCATTAGTAGACATGCTGTCCAAGTCCAGTTTCAGGGGCACACAAGTTGAGTACCTCAGTCACATGGTCACCGCGGAGGGGGTTGCCACAGACCCATCAAAAGTGATTGTCGTCCAAGAATGGCCACTACCCATAACAGTGAAGCAGCTATGAGGATTGTTAGGACTCATCGGTTACTAGCTGAAGTTCATCAAAGGCTACGAAGTCATAAGTCCACCCCTAACCGAACTATTGAAGAAGGATGTGTTTTGGTGGACGGTAGAGGTCACGGTAGCGTTTGAGAAACTCAAACTCGCAATGATCTTGGCATCAGTATTGGCATTATCGATCATGAGTGAGGTATTGACCATTGAAATAGACGCATCTAATGTCGGAATAAGAGAAGTTCTAATGCAACTAGATCACCCCATTACCTACACCAGCTGATCACTCTCCAAGCTTCAACAAACACTATCGGCCTATGAGAAGGAGTTCCTTGTCATCCTATTCGCAATCAAAAAATGGCATTTTCACTTGATTGGCCCCACTTTCATCACTGAAACAGACCATAGAAGCAACGCATATCAATGTCATTGCATCACACGTGACTAGTTAAGATGGTGGAATACGATTATGAAATCGTATACAAAAGGGAGGTCAAGAACAGTGTGGTTGATGCTTTATCGAAGGTACCTAGCTCGAAACTATTAGCTCTAACGCTATCGGTCGGGTTAACTGAATTGATGGAAAAATTGTGTAAGTTGGGCAGCGGATGAAGGGACCATCAAGGTTCACTTGGAAATATGGATTGATTAGGAAGAAGCGCAAATTGGTAGTAGGGAGAAATTCAAGGCTGCGAAGAGACGTCTTATCATTGTTTCATGCATCCGCGGTAGGAGGTCACTCGGGGGCATCAGCCACACTCCAAAAGATTTCGGTTGTCCTCTATTGGAAGGATCTCAAAGATATATGTAGGAATTTTTGAGTAATTGCGAAGTGTGATTATAGAACAAATATGATTGATCTGCGTACACTGACCTCGTACAACCTCTACCAATATCGAAGGCTAGCTATTTTCTCTGCAGTGTCCATGGATTTCATAATCAGGCTTCCAAAATCGCAAGGTAAGGATGTCAACTTTGTGGTGATGGATAGGCTAACCAAATATAGTCATGTCATCGGGTTGATTCACCCTACGGGGCAGCCACAGTGGCAAAGGTGTTCACTGATCCAGTCTACCGATTGCATGGGATACTGAATAGTATTGTAAGTGATAGGAACCCGGTCTTCGTTAATACACTATGGCAAGAGTTATTTAAGCAGTTGGGGGGCATCACTCTTCAATTATAATCATCGTATCACCCGCAAACCGATGGACAAACGGAGATGATAAAGATGTGCCTAGAGTCGTGCTTGCGGTGTATGGCAGGGGAACGACCAAAAATTTGGGTCAAGTGGCTTCCCTTAGTCGCGTAGTGGTACAACACAAATTATGATTCCACCATCAAATTGACCCCCTTTGAAGCCATATACAGGTTTGCACCTTCAATCTATACTTCCTGAAGGATTCGACTGTCGAAGTGATCGACACCTTGTTAAGTGATAGTGAAGAGCACATCAAACTATTGAAATTCTTCATATGGCGTGCCCAAAACCGAATGAAGCAAGTGGCGTATCGGAAACGTGTGAAGCGACGGTTCGAAGTTAGCGATTGGGTTTGCATGAAGCTACAACCATACCGGCAACACTCCCTCAAGGGCCATCGGGATCAAAAACTCCTACCAAAATACTTTGTCATTTCCATGTCTTGGAGAAGATAGTCTGGTTGCTTACCTATTGGACCTTCCCGTTTTGGCCATGACACACTTGATGATACATATATCGCAACTCAAACTAGCACATGGAGCGGGCGATGATTATATTCCCTTATCGACTGAGTTCCTTGATAGACATACCAGAGGCGATACTCGAGAGAAAAATGGTGAATAAAAACAACAATGTCGCTACAAAAGTATTGGTCAAGTGGACAGACGGACATCGGAGGATGCTACGTGTGAATTTTTAGATTGATTCAAAAATAAATACTTAGACTTCGATCTCGTCCTCGAGATCATTGCGTAGGAGGAGTATTGTATGGGTCAATCAATTATCATTAAGCAAGTTTAGTAAGTAGGAGGTCTAATCATACCACTCCATTACTAGGGTCGACATTTCATACATTGGGAAGTGTCAATTAGTCAAGTAACAAGAAAATCATTAGTGAATTCTCTCTCTATTAAGGCAAAGTACCTTTGTCACTTCACTCTATGCACTTACATGTGCAATCATCACAACCCTTACCAGTTATGTCATTACTTCACTTGGATACTCCAAGGTTCGGATCGACCTGAACTAGGGGTGAAAAAAATGGGTGATCTGAAAATTTAGTGAAAACCCACCAAACCGGACCAAAACAATCAGTCTGATAATACACTGTTCGATTTAGAGTCGGTATTTTAATTTGATTTAGATTTTTGGATTGTTCGGTTTACGAGTCTAAAAGACTGTGTGGTCCGGTCGACCATATATAATTTTATATATCATAGTAATTAGTATTAATTAATATGATTAATCAATGAATACAAACTAATATTAATTTAATTATTTTAGTTGTTTAATCAGTTTAGTAAAAAATTATTTAAACATTGTTAATCGAGTTATTATGTTATTTAATTTGATTTTGAATAGTTATTTTGGTTTTAGATGTGTATTTTTTGGATTTTCAATTAAAACCGAAAAACAGTTCGAAAATCTACAATACAAATGGACAATTTATTTTTTCTTATACGATTTTTCACTCAGATTTTTTGTGGAGAAAATTCGGTTCAAAAGTGTAGGTACCAACCGAAATAGGAAAAAATCCAGTATGACAGGACCGGTTTCACCCATAACCGGTTTGACCCATAACCTGAACATCAACCAAAGGGACAACGAACTCAACTTGGGAGGTCCAGCTTGGCTTCAACCATAATGAGAGACAGCTCATTCTCCACCTAGATTGCGGTAGGTGCAGCTCAATGCTGTCATGAGCTCAAGCTCAGCCTAATGACAGCTTCGGGTGGCCAAGAGACCGGGCTGTTTTGTTACTTCAAGGCTAGAAGTAAAAAAAAAATCACATAAACACAAATATTTATGGTAATTATGAATCGTGCTCATCCATAGTCATTAATCAGATTGAATCTTCATCTCTGTGGATCGTGAGAATAAAGTTCTAAGAGTAATTCAGACCACTCGGATTCCAAACACACTCATCTCTTTGAACAAAGATGTTCAGAAGGTAAATTTCTCATATGCATATACTTAAAGATCAGAACGTAATAACCTCAGAGCAACTGCAGCAAAAATATCTGGACAGTAAAATCTCAAATCTATCTATGATGAAAAAATACGAATCCAAACCAAACTACCAATATCGGTCTCTAATACTCTACTATCGCTATAGTAATGAGAGAATGTTAAGCTCCCCCAGCCATATCCATGTCAGTAACACCATCAACACCCTTGAAAGAGACTCGCAGCTTTCTCAGACACGAGGTTTTCTTGTTATCCATGCTGGACATTCCCGTAACATGGACCACGTCATTGATGATCCGACCCATCAGATCAAAGAGAGGGAGGCTTAGGTTTGATCTTGTCATCTCTTCCAAAACTGGTGGTGCTTGCATGTACAGGTTCTTCCCTCTGTGTCTGAGGCTCGCTTTTGATATAAGTAACTTTGGGTGATCCTCCAGCATGTCGATAAACTGTGTGTGTTGCCAATAACCACCAAAACAAATCCATTCAATTCTCTTCAATTATATAAAACATTCAATATTTCATTTTCAAATTGATTCTTTCACTTGAAAACAATACAAGATAAGATATTTGACAGAACTGAAGAGTCGTAGATGACAAGCTGAATTACAACATAAGAAAAGGTAATTTCAACCATAAAAATGTTATAAGAACAGTTAAACATAGCAGCTACCTTTTGGAGGGTCACGGTGGTATCTAACTCGATAAGAACACCTGGACCACACACGAGGCAGTCTTTATCTCTCACAAATTTAGTCACTTCGATATGGAGACCTTCCACTCCATTGTACCTGGATTTTACACTCAAATTAGCTAGTTTGAAAGTTGTAATAATAGTGGAGGGATTAAAAAGATTGATATTCCTCCAAAAGGGACAGGTGAAGTGAACCTCTCTCGGAATTTGCAAAAACAAAATGATGTAAACGATGCAACTAGATGCATGAATATACTGAAAGCTACAAGTGCTAGCTCATTTAGTGTATAACTTGCTACTTTTAGTTTTAGCTACCAAGTTGATTGAGGGAGCATACAATTACTTCCTCTACCCACATAACCACTGACACTAGACCCAGTACAAGCTTACCTCACAAGGACAGTTGAGATAATGGTGAGAAACTTGAGACTAAAGTCACTAAACGAATAGCAGATAATAAGAATAAGAACAATTACTAGAGTAGAATAGAAAGAGAACACACGTCAAATAGTTGGATAATGTTTTGCTGCATCCTGATGCGATCTTCAAAGTTTCCAGAGCACATGCCGCGGATATGACTGCATTTGTTGAAGCGATGGCTGGTATTATATTTTTAACAACACCCTGCAGATGGAAGCAGTATGTTTTACAATTTTCTAAAGCTATTTTTTTTAAAATGATAAAATTACTTAGTAGCAAAATTTCTTCTTTGGATCGGGGATCTTCATTGAGAAAGAAACAAATTTAGCTTCATAAGCCTAACAGTATAAATGCATCCCATACCTGAGTAAGGGAATACGTTACTCCAGGAATGCCAAACAGCTCTGCTCTCTTGACAGCCTGCAAGGGAGAGTAAAGAAAAAAGAACAAATAGCACCGCATGAAATATTAAGAGCTAACTTTCTAGATTCGAAGATTGGACTTGCAAAAGCATTTCAAATAACCGAAGGAAATCATTTCTGTGATAAAGGAGTAATGAATAATTCAACTGCGTTAACCTCCGTATAGACCCACTGCATATGTTCATGGTCATCGGGATCAAATGCCTTTCCTTGGTGAGCCTGGAATTGCAATCCAGAAATAAAGCACATGCAAGAAGAACAGTAAAATATATCATAGCATCCAAATTTAAGATCTTTGATGAATGGCAGAGAGCACTTAGACCAAAAATGATGAATAATACCTCATCCCATTTTATTAGATGTGCATATTCGATGCAATGAGCAGCAGTTCTTGGAGTTTCTGCCAAGGTACAAAGTGGAAACTTGACTTGAGGTGGAAAAAGCCATATAGTGCATTCAAAACATGGTGTATCGCCTGGTAAAATAACTCTGGCATGGCCCTTAAAGCCTTCTGTTCCGCCGTCCACCATGGGTTTCATTGTTTCTTCCCTTGGTTTGTCATCAAGGTCATATTCTACATATATATAAAAAAATTACAAAACAGCATCAATAACTTTAACAAGATATACTCATGACCCCATTACATATCACTACTAAATATATAAACTAAGAAACAAGAGCAAAACCCATTTTAATTTATGTGCACAAGGATATGTTATGTACCTAGAAAACTACATGCAACAGCATTTATGTAGCTTCGTGCCTCAATGGAATCGAGACCAAGGACAATAATGTGGAAATCACTATAAAAATCAAGCTCTTTATCCTCAATGCGGCAAAAGTGTGGCTCAATATTCACACCACTGACTCTTTCCATGACACGTTTAGCTGCCACCTCAGCTTTCGGCTTTCCAACGTCTTCAAGCCTGCAACAAATGACAATTAATGCTTGCTATGAATTAAGCCATTTAGAGAAAAATCACCCACGGCAGAAATATACAATGATCAGCCTTAGATTGGACCATTTCCATCAACTGGACAAGGCAGTGAAATATCAAATTGTCAGAATGTTGGGTCCCTTGTCACACCAGTTAAAGAAAAATATGGAATCAGATAGATACAGAAGAAAACAAAAATGATAAAGATATTATTTTTGGCCAATGTCAAAAATGATGAAGATTGATGGGTCTGTGGTGACTTTCCAAGATCCATCTCCATAGCTTAGCTTGCCGTCAAAATTCAAAGAACAGGATAATGAATTGGATGATCTCATAGCTTAGCTTAGCTTGCAGCTCATAGCCATTTGCTCACAGGTATCTTCTGTCCGTAGTATTTTTCTTTAGAAAGCAATACTAAGCCGCTAACTTTAAGGTTTAAGCTGAAAACATTCCTGAAAGATTAATAGATTCGTGCCAGGATCTTCACAGTGAGTAACCCATTTAACAGCAATGGGAAAGAAAGCTCACAGTTGTCAAATTCTAGTAAAGATCATGAGCATAACAGTTCAGGGAAGAGCAAGTGATCAAATACCTAGGCAGAGCAAGTACCGGAGTCAATTTTATTAATGAATGCAGTAACAAAAGAAATCCACCATTTCAGCTTCACAAAATTGAATCAGCTAATATGTTATAAAGATTAGAATTGTTATGCACATCATCAAGAATTATAGGGTGCAGCTAGTTTTACATCGTCACACTGATAAGAAAATGGTCAACAAAGACGATGCGTTCCAATCATCAAAAGCTAAAACTACGGATTTAGAACTCTTTAGCCAACTATAAGTAACCCTAAATTTCCTAGTTTCTTGATAACTGTTATGGCAGTATAAAAGAATAACTTCAAGATTACCTGAACAAAAACTGGCGATTGAGATTCGTAACCTCAATACGGTCCATATCTATAACATCCAAGTTCTTGAAGCCTGAAAGAGCCAGATCTTTCAACAATTCACACCCAAGACCACCTGCTCCTACCACCAGTATTCTTGCATGCTCACGAAGATCGTCCCTTAACTGCAAAATTGGATCATAACAACAGCATACGATTACCGAAAGTAACTGGAAATCTCTGAATCCATAATCGAAACCGATTGACTATGGTAAATAAGCAATAGAGAGCACGCAGCAGACTGCAATTAGAATCCTAAACCACTATCTGCTGTTATCAATAACATTTTACAGAGGAACTACTATACAGCTATAAGCAATGGCGGGCACACGAAAGCAGCTAAATAGAAAAGCGGGAAGAGGAAGGCGCGTACTTCGGGTCCGGGTTCGAATGTGGGGCCGACAAGGTTACTGGGACGAAGGAGAAGCTTGTCGAGGTCTCTCGATCTGCTGCTAGTAGAATCCACCATCTCTGGTGAAGCTCGAATCGGTCAACAGAAACTCTTTCCACCAGAAAATCACAGAACACTGTAACCGCACTTCACATGATCGGGAATTTGGGCACAAGGCAGTGCGAAGGAGGAGACATGGCAGTGGAGTGGTAGTGTTTCTGACGATTTAGCTTCACCTTCACGCTTCGTGTGATATGATGGAGCTGAGTGAGTAGCTCAGAGACTGTACAGGCCCAGCAGGCCCATCTTACCGGGGGAGTTCAAGCCAGAGTTGGACTTACTAATGTAAATGAGAACAGAGCTAAACCGTGACTATATATATATATATATATATATATATATATATTAATTTGATTAACTCTTCCATAATTAAAATACTTAAGTTTTTAAACTACTTAGTTGTCAAAAAAAATATTTTCACTGGTTGATTAAAAAAGATTGTAACCGGCGATGACATAGATTCGTCACGCGTAGAGGTGAGCTTGGGCGGGTTGGGCCGGTTGGGCCGGTCTTTTTGACAAGACCAAGCCCGAACCCAAAATTTTGGTCCTCGCCTGTGGAGGACCGAGACCGACTTCGGTATATAAAACCTACCTGAATCGGTCTTGCTTGACTCGGACCAATCTCGGTCCATTACCAAAATTTTCATTAAAAAAATATTGTCCCAGAAAAAATTGTCCCAAAACGAAATTTGAGCATGGACGACCGTCGTAGTTTTAATGTTTTTTTTACCCAGAAAGATTATACGTGGCCCTCCCATTGTTGGGTCTCCTTTCCCACTCCTTGTGAGCATATGGGCCTAGTAATATTCTAAGTAATAACCCATAGAAGCACTGGGCTTTCTTTTATTCATTATAATAACTAATAAGCACATTTTGGTTAATAGTTAGGTTGGGTCGGTTCTAGTCGGGATTTTGGGGGAAAAATTGAGTCCGAGCCCGCCCTTGAGGGAAACAATCGGTCCAGTTTTGTCGAGATTTCGGACCAGA
Source organism: Chamaenerion angustifolium (assembly GCA_946814005.1). Classification (NCBI taxonomy): domain Eukaryota; kingdom Viridiplantae; phylum Streptophyta; class Magnoliopsida; order Myrtales; family Onagraceae; genus Chamaenerion; species Chamaenerion angustifolium. The sequence goes on from OX328270.1 coordinate 8,372,313, forward strand.
CATTCTTTTTTACTCACCCCTAGTCACGCGTACCTCAAGAAATTCTAGAATTCTTCTGAACCTGCTCATCGCTTTTCACGATACGTTTCACATTTTATCTCACCGGCCGCATTTATGGTCTTATTTTTTTTATCAATTTATTATTATTTATTTTTATAAGAAAACTTTTAAATGTTTTTGTTCTATTTTTAAAATATTTTATAATAATTAGAGAATTGTTTTAGTGGAAGTTTATATTTTTGAATTTATTTAGAATTAATATTATACAAATAAAAATCTACTATTTTATTTTATGAAAAACAAAAATGAATGTATATTAAATTTCGCATATTAGCATGTTCAATCATAAAAATACATATTTGAAATATTATATATCATTTTTTTAATAAGTCTCAAAATAAGTAATAACTACTATCAAAGTAGTTACAAATAAAACAATATATATATTCAATATAATATTTATGATATATATACGATAAAAAAATTATATAAAAGCTAAGTTAACAAATATACATTAATATTATATTAGTAAATGTTTATACCATTTTTATCACCACCTCATATTATTATTGAGTAACTCTATCAAAATATATATATGTACATATATATATTCAAACTTTATAATTAAAAAAAGGGTTAATTACTTAATTGGTTACACATGTTTTACCATTGTGCAGAATGGTTACACATGTTTCAAAATGTGATTAATTGATTTTGATATGTCACTAATTGGGTTTTTTACTGTTCACCGTTAGAAATCACAGATAAAATATATAAAATGACATAATTGCCCTTTCATCAACCAACTTCATCAACCGACTGTGTTCTTCATCATCGAGCTGTTTCTGTGTCACCGAGCTGCTATTCTGAAGAACCCTCACGTCCCTTCTCAAGAGCTCTCCGTAGAGCTGGCTCACTCCTTCGGTTGGCCTGTAAAGGTACGTACTGATGAAATCGATCTTTCACTGACTAACTGTTCTCCAACTTAGTCTGAATTTTTAGACATAGTGGAACCAGCTAGAAGTTTAAGGAATCAGCGATAATTTTATGAACCGCAGCGATCCAAGTTTCACGATTGTTCAAGTTAGATGCTTAGATGAGTTATACTAGTCTGTGGCTTCTAATTGCCAAACGATTCAACTAGAATCTGATGGGAAATGTTGACAGTCCTTCTCTGAACATTACCTGGCACGTAATTACGGATGCTACTGCAAAATTACTTAAAAGTTAATACACGTTTCTCAACGCTCCAATTGAATTTGATGGTCTGGATTGTGACATTCCAAATGTATCTGTTTGAATCCTTGATCATAGTTGCATTACTGCTACACATTATTGATGGTTTGGGCAGTGTAAGAACAGTGCGATAACTTGGACTGGAACACAGGTTTTCTCAAGACATCAGGAGCTGCTAGACAGTGGGCTATATGATGTACTAATCGTATCTTCTCCAAACAAGACCCACTATGAGATCCTCATGGATATCATCAACCATTCTAAGCTGCATCACGTTCTTGTAGAGAAGCCATTATGCACCACAGTTGCTCACTGCAGGGAGGTCAGTTGTTTTAAATGTTCTCCTTTTCCATATTTAACATGTTACTGTTAAGATAGTAATAGCCAAATGGAATGATCCTATGTCGTGAATATGACATTTGTGGCTTTGTTACATACTTAAACAAAGTAAATTGTCCTCTATTTCTTTTGGTGGTCATTGACAATGCATATGTTATAATCGAGTTTGAGAATGGTTCGAGAGGGATGCTTGATATCTGCATGTTTGCAGAAGGCAGTAAAAATGAGCAAGAAATTTCTGTTGTTGGTGACGTAGGAAAGGTCTCTCTCTAACACAATATTTGCCTCTAGTAGCCACAGTTAAACGGAAACATTAGATTTTGTTACAAGTTACAACTATGTTACAGGGAGAAGCCTTTGTTCCAGAAAATATCGTCTGTTATGGTACACGGGCGGCAGGACGAGATGGCGTGTTAACTCTGAAAGCTGAAGATAGTCGCATAAAGTAATTCGTACCATATTGGTTATTACTGTTTGGTAATTGCGTGATCGAGTAAGAAAACATTACATAACATGATATTCTATTTATTTAGATACGATAGGCTACACCATGGGTCAAGCTACTTGGAGCACTTGAACTTCTTGCATGCAGTGAAGGCGGAGGGGTCTCAAGCTCATGCCGTTAATCTGGAAGACGGGTTGATTTTTGTTGTTATCGGCGTTGCAACACAGCTTTTGATTGAGCTCGGTCGATTTGTGGCAATTGAAGAAGAACACAGATTTGAAGAACACAGAATCACAATCAGTAGATGAAGAACCCAGAATCTCCTATAAGTAGATGAAGAAGTAAGATCTTGTTCTTCTCATTAAGCCTTAAGGTATTTTACCACTAAGGGCATAATAGTCATTTCACAATTTAAAAATATGTTAAAAAAATTAATTAACGGTTTACTAACGGAATAATTAATTAATCACATCGGGAAAAACATGTGTAACCAATTAGTCACATAGCAAAACCAATTAATCACATTTTGAAACATGTGTAACCATTCTGCACAATGGTGAAACATGTGTAACCAATTAAGTAATTAACCCTTAAAAAAATAAACAATACACTTTCTTACATTTACCATTGTAACATTTATTAATTTACTTTTAAGCATTTTGATACTATTTCATTCACATTTATGGTATAATATAAATAATTTTTTGTTTTCATAAAAAAACATAATTATATATTTTAGACAATTTAAGTTTTACAATAGTAAAGATCTTTTTTAATCTATACTCAATTAATAAATAATGTAATAATATTTACTTTTAAGAATAAATTAAAATATAAAAATTAATAAATTAAAATTATTACTTACCGTGCAAAGCAGTGTTGTCATGACTGGACCGGCAGTTCGACCGGAAACCGAACTCCTATCCGGTTTGGTTCAGTTAAAAAGTTGTTTTACAAATGAACAGTGTTTGAACCGGGCGATTTTTGGAAAATCGATTGTTTTTTTTTAAAATCGACTGTTTCTTTAAAAATTGACTGATTTCCGGTTCACTTTTTAGGTTGATTATAAAAATCTAAGAAAATACCTTGCTATGATGAATAAGAAAAGACTTAAGAAAATAATATGCAGCATTAGAAAATGATTGACAAACATCAATTAACTCATCATCAAATGTATGTAAGGATGAAGACATAGTTACACAATGATTACTACCTTCGAGAATTTAATTGTTTTATCATTTGTGGACAGAAGAAAAAGCGCACTGTTGGTTGTTTGGCACCATCTGTTCTTATTAATTTTCTCCTCTCTATCTCCAAGCTCTTCAAATAGTCAAATTGCAGAAAAAGAAAAAAAATGCCTATAAACAATTATGAAAAAGTCTGGTCCATATTCATGAGAGTTGCTACTTGTTGCGCAGAAAACTATCACAAGCAGCAACAAAAGTACAAAGATATTACCTAAGGTTCATGGCTTTGAAATTCTGTCTTGTAACGAAATTCTGGATGTCTGCTAATCGGATAGTCAGCTCTTTCTAAATTTTGTCTGGACCCAGCAAGCTACAATAAAATTTCACCATCGTTCAAATTTCAAGATATGAAATTGATCAATTTCAAATGAGAGATAAAGCATATGTAGCAAAAACCACATACATCCTTATTATATGTTCTCTCAAATAGAACTACTCGTCCACCTCGATCGCCAGTAGTAAGATGGTCCCCACTTTTATCAAATTCAATTGCTGAGATAATATCAACTGCATAAAGTTCAAGACATCAGTAACAATACCATCCTATTTTATCTGAATGTCCACAAAACAGATGGAACATAGACTTCCATGATGAGAAATACGCAAAACAAAATTATTACAGACTCGGAAAGGACATGTTTTCCACCTATTGTGTTATGTATGTTTAAAGTTTGAGATAATTATGTTGTGTTATATTGTGTTTGAGAGTAATGTGTATGTTTGAAATTGAAACTATGTAGTTTGTGTGTGTTTGAGACTATGTAGTTTGAGATAATTATGTGTGTGTTTGAGACTATATATTTATTTTCAGTTTTTTCCCCTTGTGAACAGTGAACTGCACGCCGAACCGGCTTGGACCGGTCGAACTGTGATCAGGCCCCCTCACCGGTTCGAGGGTCGGCCCGGTTCTGATAACACTGGTGCAAAGCACGAGCAAGATACCTAGGATATATTAATTTGGCTAGGATGTATATAATGTTGCCAAGTAAACAAAATGAATTTTTTTAATCAATTAAATTGGTCCACCTAGATTGTATATTACAATTGTTTGTGTGACATCATATTCTTGAAGTTGCATGTTGTTTATTGGGCTTCTATTATTTGATTGTTATTGGGCTTGGTTATGTGGCCCGATTCTTTTTGTGTTTTTGTTTTTGTTTTTGGCCCGAAGTATTATGTTTAGTTGATTTTCCGTTTCTTTTGTTATTTTCGATTGTAATTAAACAATAGTTTTGCCTATGGTTTCATTTATAAGGGTGAGAGTCTGCCAAATGTAGGAATTAGACTCAATGATTCCCAATTGCTCTCTCGAATATTCTGTGACGTTTCTATAGGGTTTCCGTCATTCTTCTTTAAATTGTTCCCGATTTTATCATGGTATCATAGCGTGAGGCGATTCTGCCTCATCTGTAACCTTCTATCTGCCAGATTGTGTCCCTTGTGGTGGTCGTGTTGCAAGTTTTGTCTCGTATTCGGTCCAGCTGGTTCATATTCTTCGCGATTTTCTTGATCGTGAACTTGTTTGTGCTTCTTCTTGAGGATTGTTGGATCATATTTTTTTGTTCGTGTTTGTGTTGTGGTTATTGCTCCATTCCAACGTTTCAATGAAGGTTCGTCTTCTTTTCGGTCAGACGATTCCGTCTCATTTGTGACCTTCTTTCTGCCGGATTTAGTCCTTGGTGGTGGTTGTGTTACAGACTTGCCCCGTATTTGATCCTGACGCTCCTATTGACGGTTTTTATCTTCTCTTCGATCTTTTTGATCGTGAGGTAATCATCTATCCTACTGGTTGGTTTTATTCTTCCGTTTGGCTGAGGAAAAGTTTATTAAAGGGGGAGAGAAATATGCCAACGATGACATATATGATGAGGTCATGGCTACGATCGGGTCTCATCATCCCTTGTTTTTACATGCAAGTGACAACCCATGGTGAAACATGATTTCTATTACCCTAACAGGACCTGAAAATTATGCTATGTGGAGTCGTTCCATTCGGTTTATGTTACTAGGAAGAAACAAGTTAGGGTTTATTACTCGAATTTGCTTGCGTAAAAGTATGATCCTGTTTTTCATCATTTGTGGGAAAGATGTAACGTTGTTGTGTTAGGATGGATTATGAACTCAATTTGTAAGGATCTTGCTAGTGATTTGATGTATAGTGAGAGTGTCATGTTAGTATGGAAGGACCTTAAAGAGAGATTTGATAAGGTTAGTGGCCCAAGAACCTATCAATTTCACTTGGAAATAGTCATGACTCGTCAAGTTCTTGACTTTATTTCAACCTTTTTTACTAAATTGGGACTTCTTTGGGTCGAGTATGATGTTGCATGTGCTTTACCTCATATTGAGGGTGATGATTTCAAAAAGCACATTGAGCACAAAGAAAATCAACGTTTATTTCAATTCTTGATGGGTTTGAATGAGAACTACTCAGGAGTAAGGAGTTATTTGCTTCTTTGGACCCCTCTTCCATCAGTAAACCAAGCATATAATCTTCTTATCCAAGAGGAGAGTCAGAGAGGAATAACCTCTGCGATGAATGTTGGTTTAAATTCTGCTTATGTGAATGTTTATTTAAGCCTACTCATTGTAGGAAGAAAGGGCACACTGTTGAGCGATGTTTTCCGAGGCTGTGACTTCTGTAAAAGGAAGGGACACGCCAAGGACAATTGTTTCAAGTACAAAGAATTTCTGAAAACAAAAGGAAACAGTTCCAAAGCTAATATTGTCCTTTCTGATAATGGTGACAAGAGTTCTGATTTTTCAAAAGTGTTTGCTAACGACCTTCCTTTGAGTTCTGCTATGCAAGGTAGTATTACTCTCACACGTGAACAATTCGAGAAACGTTTACAAATTGTTGGACATGCTGGAAGCACTGCGACAATAGCAGGTGCTACCCCTATCGAAGATCACCGTGTGAACACAGTAGGTATATCTCTTAATACCATTATTTCTTGTGATAGTGATTGTTGGATTCTAGACACTGGGGCAACCGATCACATGACCAACAAAAATGATTGGTTGTGTGAGAATAAGTTGATTCCAGGGACTAGAGTTCAACTGCCTAATGGGAGTTATTCTTCTGTTAATAGTGTTGGAATTTTTTTATTTAATAAGGACAAGAGACTGATGAATGTAATGTATTTGCCTGATTTCAAATACAACCTTTTATCAATCTCTAGACTTACTAAAGAATTAAATTGTTCTGTGATTTTTTATCCTAAATTTGCTGTCCTGCAGGATCTCTCAAATGGAATGGAAGGGTCTTGGGGACTGGTGAGCATAGGTCGGGTCTATACTTCATTTGGATTTCTCATGATAATGTTCCATGTACTCTCTCTTTGTCTGTTGTTTTGAGTCTTATGTTGTGGTATAAGCGTTTGGGTCATATTTCCTTGAAGGCTTTAGAACATATAGACTGTTTGGATTTACTTAAGAATAAAATGTATGATATTGTTGAGTGTTCTATATGTCCTAAAGCGAAGATTATTAGAAAACATTTTCCTACATCTATTTCCAGAGGTGATGCCACATTTGATCTTATTCATGTTAATGTGTGGGGACCTTTTCATACTTCCACACACGATAACAAAAGATTTTTCTTAACATTGGTGGATGATTTTTCTAGAGTTACCTGGGTTCAATTGATGCAATTCAAAATTGATGTTGTTGTTGTTGTTGTTCTTAAACAATTTATTACTATGGTCGAAACTCAATTTGATAAGAAAGTCAAAGGTTTCAGAACAGACAATAGCAAATAATTTTTTAATGAGCATACAAAACTCTTTTTCAAGAAAAGGGGATTACTCATTAGAGCATCTGCCCCTATACTCCCCAACAGAATGGGAGAGTAGGAAAACACAGACACCTCCTAGAAGTAGCTAGGGCAGTTAAGTTGCAAGCTTCTATTCCAAATGATTTTTTTGGGGACTGTATTCTCACAGCATGTTATTTGATAAATTTGATGCCTTCCAAGTTGTTAGATGGTAAATCACCCATTGAGGTTTTGAGTAATAAGAAACATGTGATTACCCACATTCGGGTGTTTGGATGCTTGTGTTCTGCGAAAATTATGCAGGTAGCTGACAAATTTGCCTCTAGAGCCATCCCAATCTGAGTTGTTGGGATACTCGGAAACTCAAAAAGGTTATAGACTTTACAATTTGGTGGAAAGAAATATTTTATCATTAGAGATGTTCAATTCAATGATAAATTTTTTATTTTGAGAATGGTAAATCAGATCAGTTGCCCATAATTTTTACTATCACGCCGAGATGAACTCCTATGATGTGAACATCTCTCGAGATGCAAACACTGAGGAGAATAACACTTATAGTAGTGCAGAAATTCCACATGATGAAGCCCATCGCGACATTGGTGGAACTCATCTACATGATGAGTCACGGGATGACTCTGATAGCAACAATGTTCCTGTTGCATAGGAACCTACTACCCCTATTCTCAGCAGGTCGGGAAGGGCAATTAAGCCTCCCATTTGGATGAAGGATTATTAGGTTTCAAATGTATCATCGTCTCATTCTATCGACAAGTTTATATCATATGATGGGTTGTCTAACTGTTATCAAGCTTATATGAGTTCAGCTTCTAGACTTATCGAACCTGGCACTTTTTCTAAGACTATTAAGGATGAGGCATGGATACATGCGATGGAGGATGAGATACAGACCCTTGAACAAAATCGTACCTGAGAGTTTGTTCCTCTTCCCCAAGGTAAAAAGGCAATCAAATATAAGTGGGTTTATAAATTGAAATATAAAGTCGATGGAACACTGAGTAGACATAAGGCTAGGTTGGTAGCTAAGGGATATAGTCAGAAGCATGGTATAGATTATTTTGACACTTTCTCCCCTGTTGCTAAAATGAGTATTGTTAGAACTGTGTTTGCCCTTGCCTCTGTTTATGACTGACCACTTTATCAAATGGATGTTTACAATGCCTTTTTACAAGGAGATTTAGATGAGGGAGTTTACATGTATGTTCCCGAAGGATTTGTTGGTAAAAGTAATGCTCATCTTGTTTGCAAACTTCGAAAATCTTTATATGGCTTAAAACAAGCAAGTAGGCAATGTAATATTAAATTGACTAATTCCCTGATTTCTGCTGGATATGATCAGTCAAAATTTGATTATTCTTTGTTTACTAAACATGTTGGAGATCGGTAAGTTATTCTTCTTGTATATGTGGATGATTTGCTTATGTGTGGGAATGATGCTGGATTGATATCTGATTTGAAGCATGTTCTGGAGTCTAGTTTTAAAATGAAAGATTTGGGTGAATTGAAGTATTTCCTTGGCATTGAGATAGCACGGTCCCAAAAGGGATTGATACTCTGTCAAAAAAAATATGTTTTGGAACTTATTTCTGGTGTCGGTTTATCGGGTGCTAAGACTACTAGAACTCCCATGGAACAAAATGTGAAGTATACTAGCATTGACTATGATAAGCACTTGAATGTTAATATCGAGAATGAACCCCTAGATGATGTTACTCTTTATAGGAGACTGATAGGGAAGCTCTTATATTTGACTATTACTCGACCATACATCTCTTTTGCAGTGCAGAATCTTAGTCAGTATATGCAAAATCCAAAGGTTTCACACCTTGGGTCTGCTCTCAGAATTATCAGGTATGTTAAAATAGAACTAGGTAAAGGTATTATGTTATCATCTGATTCTATACCTAGACTTGTGGCGTATTGTGATTCAGATTGGGCCAGTTGCATTGAGTCTAGGAAATATGTTACGGGTTTCTGCATTATGTTGGGGATATCATTGATAAGTTGGAAAGTCAAGAAATATACTACCGTATCTAGTTCCTCTGTTGAATCTAAGTATAGAAGTATGGGTGTATGTTTATCTGAGATAGTATAGATTAGAGGTTTGATGGAGGAGTTAGGATTTAAGCAAAATGCTCCTGTTGTGATGCATTGTGATAACAAAGCTGCAATTCAGATTGCCAATAATCCGTTTTTTCATGAGCGAACTAAACATATTGAGATTTATTGTCATTATATACGTGAAAAATTGCTTGAAAAAAATTGTGCATCTTGAATATGTGAAGACATGTGATCAATTATTGGCAGATATATTCACCAAAGCCCTTGGAGTTCAACATCATTTTCCTTATCTGGTAAGCTGGGAATGAAGAACATATTTGTTGGACAGGGGGAGTTGTCTAAAGATCTTATTGAAGATGGTTTCCGGCCTAAGGGGAAATCTTGAAGTTGCAGGTTATTTATTGGGCTTCTATGATTTGATTGTTATTGGGCTTGGTTATGTGGCATGGTTCTTTTATGTGTTTCTTTGGTTTTTGGCCCAAAATATTATGTTTAGTTATTTTTTTCGTTTCTTTTGTTATTTTCGATTGTAACTGAACAATAGTTTTAACTAGGGTTTCATTTATAAGGGTGAGAGTCTGCCAAATATAGGAATTAGACTCAATGATCCCCAATTGCTCTCTCGAATATTATGTGATGTTTCTCTAGGGTTTTCGTCATTCTTCCTTCAAATATTCCCGATTTTATCACATATTTTGTAAATGTGAATATTTTTAAATTGCTCCAAAACATCACATTGAACCTTAAAAATCATTTCAATTGATCACATTTATTACAAACCAATTAGTCAATATTTTCAAAATAAAAAATCAAGCTTAGTTTTCTTCAAATTTTAATTAAATTTTTTTATTAATAATTATGAATTTTTAATATATTTTATTAACACATCTATATTTGTAGTGTTTAGGGTTGTAATTCAAAAATAATTCATTAGGGTTTTATTAATGTCAATATATTAAAATTTCTAATTAAAAATAATAAATTACACAATTTATTTATGATATGTTTAAAATATAAAGTTTATCATATGAACCAAAATAATAAATATTATTACTGATTTTTTAAGTATGTCTTTTTTATATGATCATACTTGGTAGACAACATAGATAATAATTACTATCAAAGTAGAGTAGTTAAAATTATTAAAATACATATATTCAATTTAATATTAGTTAAAAATACACTATAATAATAAAGAACATAAAAGTTAAGTTGAATAGAATGCATTAACAACATATTAGTAATGTTTATACAATTTGTAATATATATAATAAAAATACTTTTAATTTAAACAAAAAAAAAACTTTGTAAGATAAATGCATATTGAATACCTATATATGTTTTTGTTAGAAAAAATATCGGTATATTTATACAAAAAGTTAACTAGATCACAAATTATGTTGAACTTAACTATAAAAACATAATAAAACATTAAAATAACATCTAAAACAAATACAAAATTATTACAAATATGACCAAAATTATTTTAAATTAACACATAATATCATAATTAATAAATACAAATATTCAAAAAAAACAAAACTATAATCCTTCATTAATTAATATAATATGATATTCAATACTCAAATATTTATTATGCGTGTGTTAGTGAAATTTTAATTTCAAATACCTTCAATTACCTTTAGCATAAAAAATTATATTTAGTTAATAGATATTCTTTAAATATGTTTCCGATAAATTCTCTTCATTAATAATATGTTAGAACTAAAACTTTCAACCTGGTCCTCAGCACATTAATCATGACGAATATAAAATTATATTTTTACTATTAAGAAGAATCATACATAAAAAATCTATATTAATATTGATTTTTTTATCTATAAAATATATATTAGTTATGAAATATAAAATATTTTAATATAGATTTGTTTATATAAATATAAATATATATAATTATTTTATGCATTTTATAAATTTAATATTGTCCTTATTATAAGCTAAATTAAAAAGTAATATATTTAACTTACTGCATAAAGGGCGAACCAGATATGTAGTACTAATATTACTACATTGACTTGTGACTCACCTTTTATTTAATATGTTTTTATATTTTAATTACTAAATAGTTTTTTATGAATATAAATATATATATTAATAATATACTTATTCATTTTATATATATATATATGTATATATTAGTTCTCTAATTTATTAAAATTCATTTAATTAAAAATAATTGAACTTAAACTGAGCAATTATATAAACACCAAATTTAATCTGTAAAGTATTCTACAACTCTTTAATCATATGGTATTGCTCAAACTAGGGGTGAAATTAAAATCCGGTTGGTCCGAAAAACCGACAAGAACCGGTCCGAACCGAACCAAAAAAACCGATCCGAAAATACATGGTTCAGTTTATGGACTTTTTTTTCTTTATTTCGGATTTTCGGTCCGGTTCGGTCTTTGGGTTTAAAAAATCATGGGGTCCGGTCCGACTGAATTGATTATATATAATATATTTATTATTAATTAATATGAAACATTGTGCACATATACCAACTTTTTCATTCATCCAAGAGTCAAAACTTGTTTTTTTCAACTTTCAAGAGTGAACATGTTTTTAAAAGTCTCAACTTTTCATCTTTCCCATGCCACCCATCAATTTTTCTTTTCTTCTCCCTAAGCTAACCCTCCTTAGTATTTATGAAACACCTAGTATTTATTTTTTCGATTTAAACCGAAAATCCGGTTCGAAAATCCGAATGGACGGTTTATTTTCCCTTATACGGTCTTTTGGTCGGGTTTTTTTTGAAGAAAATCTGGTCCGAAAATATAGGACCCCGACCGAAATCGTATAAAAACCGATTCGATCGGTCCGGTTTCACCCCTAGCTCAAACTCATAGATGATGTCAACATCTATCATACTCAACATATATGGTGTACATCTTACATACTTAGAATTCCACTTATTATGGAACGCATTCTGCTGATTCATTATTTCAGAAACAGGGGTTTTCATGAGCTTCCTTATGTGGTAAAGATACGTATGTTCAACCAAGACCATTTGTACACGTTTGTTCCAGATTTTATAGTCATCACCGTTAAGCTTCATTCTTTTATTCAAAACATCAACAAATGACCAAATAAAAAAGGTACCAAAGACGAGAAGATTTGTGTTCACACACTATGTAAACTCTCTCTAGTTGCTCCTCTTTCGACTTTATTTCCTTCCCTGCATTGTTCTCTGGTTCTTTTACATTATGGAGTCTTAGAACCATACAACTCCCTTCTCCATGGAAGAGGACAAACCCATTTCTACACAACCCCTGTCTTACAAAGACAGACTTACTAGATCCCTTCATGGGATGTATGAACATTCTATCCTCTGTGACAAACTTCTGGACAAAGATACTGATGATGACCTTAATTGCTCGAAAGATCAGTTAGAGGCTCCATCTATAATAAAATTCTTCCTTTCAAAGGAGGGAAAAATCAGAATCCGTAACAAGTATAAGTCCTCTCTCATTATTAAGTTGATAGGAAAAAGCATCCATTACAACTACTTAGTCATTCGTTTAATGTCATTGTGGAAATTGACGGGCGAGCTGGATTGTATTCTCTTGGGTCAAAGTTTTTACTTAATCAAGTTCAACAATAAAGAGTACTTCGACTGAGTTCTAAACAATGGTCTTTGGTTCATCAATGGCCAATTCCTTTTTATTCGACTATGGGAGCCAAAATTCAGTCCCGGAAGGGCCAACATATCTATTGTGGTTTTGCGGATTCGACTTCCCAACTTACCTATGGAATTCTATTATATCAATATCTTAGAAGGAGTATGTAATACCATAGAGCTTGTGCTCCGCATTGATAACACCACACAAAATGCTGAATGGGGCAATATGCTTGGTTGTATATTCAAATGGATATTAACAAGCCTCTTCCATCCCTGATATATATATTTGAGATTACACATAAAGAATTTCGTATGAGGGAATCTATTCTATTTGCTTGAAATGTGGTATTGTTGGCCATTCCATTTAGGAATGTATTCCCCAACGTAGCTACACAAAAAGCTTTGGTTTAGAGTTGGGAAAACAGAGTACCCCTGCAACTCAACAACCATAGGAAAACGAAGCATCCACTTTGACTTTCTCCATGACATGTTCTCAAATTGAAGATAAAAAAGACCTTAGATGATTGTTCAACGCCGGAAGAATTGAAAAACTACCTTTCAGCAGCACAATCCGCCAAAAATGGCTAGTTTGAGTTGAAAGCTTTCTTCAAACAACCCAACGACTATTATGATAGAGATATAAGTGACTCTTACAATTGTTGCTAAGGTGGTGGGCCTGGGATTGTTGCCTAGCCCAAAGGTGGTAGTGGGCAAAAAAAAACAAAAAAAAACGGGCCCTTCTGCTGAGGCTATTTTGTTTCATCCCATTTTTTCCTATGGAGATGTTCTGACCTGAACCGACCAGGGATAGTCTGATCTGCACCGTCATGGTTCAAGAAGTCTCCTCTAAGCTTGTGGTGGTTTCTCTACCTTTTGGGAGCCAAAACCTCTCTACCAAATATTACTGCTAACTCCCATTCTAATTTCCATGCAGATGCTCTACAATTAAGATTGGATTCCCACGAGATGAAAGTCTCCCCAGTTAAGTTTAATGGAGATTAGGACACCGCGGTTTGATCAGGCTCCAGACCTAAGGGCAGTCAAGGTAATCTTTATACACGGTTAAACTGAAGTTGGAATCAGGCATATAGGTCCTTACTACAACCCAATTGGGTGCGATAGAAATCCAAATCATTGAAACAACAATACGCGACTCTAGGAAAATTATTGGAAATGAAAGAAAATCTAACTTGCAAAGTAAGGGGCGAGACAAAGGAACTCCTTATGAATAACAACAACTAGGATTAGACCAGAAAGGTTAGTGTAGTTTAGCCAATTCTAGATTGACGTCTCTAGACATAAGGGATCAACAACTTCGACCCAAGAGCAAAACAAGCGAAAGGGATATCTTTAAAAAAAAATAGATGTCGATTTCTTTATGTGACCAGATGGGTCAAATTACTTGAATATATTTTATGAATCAGGTACAATTTTTGAATAAAACTGCATCAAAAAAAAATCCACAAGAGTTTCATTGTGTGGAGTGTTAGCAACTTTGGCAACACAGTTGCTGTAAATGTGGTGAACAAGCTCGTCCGGAAATACAACCCGACGATCTTAATTCTCTTGGACACTAGAATTAGTGGGATTTGTATGACAGAGCGAGTTGATAAATCCCGTTTAACAAAGTCATCGATGTACAAGCTCGAGGCCTCAATGGAGGTATCTTTCTCTAATAACTTTGAGGCTACGATCACATAAATTGCCTCCACTTAGAAAAAGTTACACGTAAATATCTAGGATTTCTCTTCAAACCTCTCTTGGTGTTTGACTGTTGCTTATACATGCCCGATTCTGATAGAAAGAATGTTGCTTTGGGATAATCTGGAAATTGTTGTCGCTTGTATTTCGTGCTTATGGTTACTTGTAAGTGACTTTAATAATGTTGCTAGTAATGCTGAGAAACTAAGTGGTAATGGTATCATGTTTCACTCTTCAACTATATAATTAGTGTTTGTAATCCTATAGACATCGGTTTCAGGGAGCCTAGGATTACTTGGACAAATCTTTTGAATTCAAATAGGATGATTAGGATGACATCCAGTATGGATTGGAAACTCTATTTTCCTAATGATTATGTTACTCACCTTACTTGAACCCACTCTATTCTGTCCACTGTCCACTATTTCTTCAAAATGGTTGGGAAACTAGTAACATATGCATTAGGCCTTTTCGAATGGTACCCATGTGGCTTGATCACCCGGGATTTGAAGTCCCTGTCAAGGACAACTTGTTGGAAAATTGCAATAGAATTACCTCGACTATTAGTAATTTCCCGACCAAAGTAGGGTTGGGCAAAAATTTTTGGTTCGACCGAACCAAATTGTATCGATTTGGCCGAACCGCTTCACAAACCAAACGAGTTTTCAGTAAAAATATGGAGCGATTCTGATTAACCATAAAACAACTGGTTCACATATGGTAAACCAAACTACTTTTTGAACCGATTTTAATATAATATTATATTGCGATTTTAACCTAAATCACTATCAACCTCTTCATTTCGACATTTCCTTTGTCTGAGCGTCTTCTTCTCGGCAGAGTCTGGAGTTTTCTTATGCGACAACGACGTCTAGGTGTCTTCTTCTGCCGTCTGCCTCTGCACGAACGACAAACGACATCGGCGACTCTGGTTCTTCCCTTCATCAGCAATCGGTAGTGACTTCGACAATTGACACGGTTCTTCTTTGACAATTGACGACAATCGGTAGTGACTTCGACAATTGACACGTTTCTTCTTCGACAATTGACTTCGGCTATGCCGATTGTAGAAGTCACACACAACTGAAGAGGATGAAGAGGGCGATGATGATGAATTGATAATGGCGATGATTCTCATCATGAAGGTGAAACAGTACCATCCCGATGTAAGTCAGTTTGAAGATGGTGAGTTCATGATTCGTCGAGTAATTCAAGCTTACGAGGTGCGTAGAACAACAATTAATCATCTTCTTGGAACTGGTAAATGTGGTAAATGTACGGTTCTGAACTGGTTCGGACCCAAATCGGTGCATGCCCAACCCTGGGCCTAAGCCATTTCTTGGATTAAAAATATTTTTCAAAGAAAAAAAATCCTTAGAAGAATTTTGGGAGCTAAAAAAAGTATTACCTATTCTTCTAATAACCTTATCATCTCTTTGGAAAAGAATCTTCATATGGAACTATATGAAATTCTAGACCAAAAAGAAAATTTTTAAGTTTCTAAATCATGTACTAAGTGGATTAGAGATGGTAACATAAATACAAAATTCTTCCATGTGTCTGATTAAAAGAAGAAGAAAAAACAGGAGTCTTGCTAATAAAGATTTAGTGAGAACAAGAACTTCAATATCAACTTTGTCCAAAGTGAGTTCTAAAATTATTTTCAAAACCTTTTCTCTTCCTCTAAGGAAAGCTACTTGGGATCTAAAACGTTTTAAAGCCCCGGGTCCTAATGGTCTTCATTCAGCTTTCTTCCAAAGGATGTGGCCCTTCATTGGTAACTCATTGGTCTCAACTACTTATGAGATTTTCAAGAAGAAAATTATTCCCACGAGTTGGAATGATACTCTCCTTTGCCTTATTCCTAAGTGTAGCAACCTGAATGTGCTTCCAGTTCAGACTTATTAGTCTTCACTATTCTATTTACAAAGTGGTTTATAAAATTATTGTGAATAGAATTAGACCGTCTTTGAAGAATATCATTTTCCCTTTTAAAACTAGCTTTATCCCTAGTAGAAAAGGTTTAGATAATGTAGCTCTTCTTTGGGAAGTGCTAAAATTATCTAAGCATAAGCAGGGAAAACAAATGTTGCATGGTCATAAAAATTAATCTTGAAAAGGCTTATGACAGACTAGAGTGAGGTTTCATCAAAAGTACCCTCCAATTTTTTAAGTTCCCGGGTAAACCTATTAATCTTCTCATGGGTTGCATTTTTTCTTCCGTTGTTGAGATCTTGTTTAAAGTGGAAAACTAGAAAATTTCCCCCCTTCAAAGGTATCAATCAGGGTGATCCTTTTCCCCCCACATTTTTATTTTGTGTATAAAATATCTGGATTTCCTTATTTATGAGAAAGTGATATCGGAGTAGTGGAAAGAAATTAAAATAGGAAGAGGAAATTTTCCTGTCACTCGTCTATTTTTTGTTGATGATCTCATACTCATGGGAGAATCTACTCTAGAAAACTGCAACTATATTAATTTGGTTTTAGAAATTTTCTGTTAGTGCTTGAGTTAAAAAATTAACATGGAAAAGTCAGCCATGGTATTTTCAAAAAATGTTTCCAATACTAAATGTTTTGTGTCTTTTAGTTGTTTTGAATATCAAGTATGTTGATCAATTTGACTCCTACATGTGTTTTCCTCTCGATCTAACCAACTCAAAAGTTAGCTCCTTCAACCTTATCCTTGATAAAGTAAGGAATAAATTTTTGGGTTGGAGATCAAACCTTTTAAATATGGCAGGATGGGCGACTATGGTTAAGTCGGTTAGGTCTATGATCCCTTTCTATTAGATCTAGTGTACCATGTCCACCGTTTCAGTGTGCAATGAGTTTGACATGATTAACAAGAATTTTGTTTGGGGTCATACATTCCAAATAAGGAAAATTCATCTCATCAGTTGGGATGCAATTACTAGACCTCCAAAAAATTAGGGGGCTCAAAATTCAGACAGCAATGTTACGGAATAAAGCCATGCTGGGAAGTCTCGCCTGGAGATTAAAAAAGAACACTACCCGAGCTTTCTTGATTAGAAACAGATAGTCGAGGCAAAATGTTACTGTCATGATCACCTCGAATAAGATTCTAGGTAATTATAAAGCAATTCATGAAGGTATGAAAATTTGGCTCAGGGTGGGTGGTGGCAAATAGTAAGGACACAAATGTTTTGGCATTATATTTGTGTGGGAGAAAAACTCATGTGGTCGTATGTTTCGGGGGCCCTCAAGCAGTATGAGAGAAATCTTACGGTTGGAGATATCTTAAGTAATGTCGCATGAAATTGGGAAAGAATCTCCTTTGAAATTCCAAATAATATTTTGGAGCTCTTTCGTAGTATTCTAAGGGATTTAACAAATGAGTCCACAAGTAGAGAAGTGTGGAACTTCTCTTCCTCAGGAATTTATACCAATTCATTGCTTATTCTCTTTTGACGAATCACAAATTAAACACCCAAGACCATGAAAAGTGGGATTGGGTGTGGAATATCACTACTATTTCAAAAGTTCAGTATTTCATTTGGTTCTGTCTTAAAAACAAACTAGACACTTGCAAACTATTTCACAGGGGCTGCAATTTGAGCCTTATTTGTAGAATTTGTCACACTAGTGTCGATGACATCAACCATATTTTGCGTGGGTCTGAGCCCACCATATTTTTTCCCGAACTCCTTTAATATCTTGACAAAAGTGAGAAACATTGATCAACTCTCCTTGAATGAGTGGATTAAATTCGGTTGTTAGATGACAGGGTGTACTACTTAAGGAATACACAAGTATCATTTTTTCCATATGCACTCTAGAACATTTGGAAGAACATAAATTTGTAAATTTTCAAGGATAATCCTATAACTATATTGTGTTTGATCTTACTATATCACATGCTAGATTTTACAAAGCTTCGATCATTGCTAATGAGTTCAACACATCTTTTACTACGATTGATGTTAGATCGATCCCACCGGAGATAGATTGGATCAAAGTCAATATGGATAATAGTGATAAGGGAAACCCCGATAAGACCAGGAGTAGATGAGGTCATCATAGATACTATGAGAAAATTTGTATCTGGTTTCTCAAGGAAGCTGAGAATTTTCAACAGTTTTGCTGCAAAATATTGGGCCATCCGAGATGACCTAATATTGACAAAACAATTTGGATTCAACTTAGTTAACTTAGAAACTGGTATCCTCTCATACCATTAGCTTATCACTGAGACCAGTCTTACAACTCTAAAGCTAATGTCCATTATTTTGGATTACAATAAACTCATGCTCCAGTTCAAACGAATGAAGTTAAGAAACATTCATATAAAAGCAAAAGCGGTTGTAGATAATTTGACTGGAATTGGGATCGAACAAAGCCGGACATTCATGGTTCATGATACATTAATGTGGAAAGTTAGACATATGATATTCAAAGATGTGAATAGGTACTCTCAATCGAGAATTGCAAACATTAACTAATTCATACCTTACTTCGGACGACGACTACACTCGTCAACCCTTGTCGCAACTCCCTTTATTATTTAAAAAAAAACACGAACACATTTACGAACATAAGTTATGTTCGTAAATGCGTTGTGTTTTTATTGATGGAAAGAGTGTATTTGGTTTTGTTTTCTTGTAGCATGAGGGTGGAAAGCTGCTGCATTATGTTGATATATCTGTTCTGGAGCTCAAAAAACCCAGCTCAACATATGAGTTTTTGCATGTTCTCATGGATGTAATAAATTTCTGTTGCATTATGATCTATTTGCATGTTCAACAATTTTTGTTTTTTATGAAAATTTCGGTAATGGACCGAGATCGGCCCGAATCAAGCAAGATCGACTCAGACGAACTTTTTATACCGAAGTCGGTCTCGGTCCTCCACATGTGAGGACTAAAATTTCGGTCTCGAACTCGGTCTTGCCAAAAAACCCGGCCCGGCCCGCCCAAGCTCACCCCTAAACATAACATCCAGTTTATATTAGGGGTGATCAAAAAAGACTGTAGGACCGAATTCCCGACAAGACCGGCCCGACTAGGACCGAGACCGAACGGGCGGGTTTTTTTCTTCAAGGTCGGTCTCGGTTTTTTTTCCGAAAGCCCGTTTAGGACCGGCCCGGACCGAATGTATGTGTATTTGAGTTTTTCATAATACCACACCGAAAATAATGTGGATTTTGGAGGTTTTCTATCTTTATAAAAGGTGCATCTTGATAAATTTACTAAAGAATATAGAGAGTTCATAGTCTTTCTTTGAGAGGTGAACTATTCCTTCGCCTTTTACTAAAGAATACCGTGAACTCATAGTTATTTTTTTTTTTTTTGTGTGTAGATTCGGTCCAGGACCGAGACCGGCCCGAGTCAAGAAAGACCGACTCGGGCGGGCTTTTTTGGCCGAAGTCGGTCTTGGTCTCGGTCCTTCAGAAGGCAAGACCGAAATTTCGGTCTCGGTCTCGGTCTTGCCTTCAGGACCGGACCGGCCCGCCCATGATCAGCCCTAGTTTATATCTCGATTTGTAAAGTTGAAAACTAGACCGCCATGGAATGCGTCGTTTTTTCTGACTTAATTTTGGTACCCGACACTGAGCTCACAGTGAGTGGGAATGGCTTCTCTCTCGACATCGATATACCGCACACTCGTCGCCTCACCGATTGCTCCTTCGAATTCCATCCGCCCTTCCCTCCCGTCACATTATCAAAACCCTCGTTTCTTCCCTCGGACCTCCACAACTTCTCGCCTGACACATTTACAAATTATCTCGTCGTCGAATTTAAATCCGTCTCAGGCGGTCGTCAGCAATTCCTCTGCAACAACTGATGCTGGTACCGACCAAAATCTCCGAACGCTTCGAGATATATGCACTGGTCATGTCCCCGAGCATGTGTTGCACAGGTTAGTAGTATATCTGAGATTACTATAGCTGGCCCTTCCGTTTGTTTCTTTCGTGTATGATTCCTTATCAGAAATAGCAAGTGCACTGAATTGATTGGAACTTTAGACCGGCAGTAAATGCTTGCCGCCCATGCTTGAAATTGCAGGATGGTTTCACAATTGTTCTTTCTCAAACTGAAATTAAAGCTATAAAATTTCGCAGATTTTAATTCCGCAGCTTTCGCTCAGTTGTCTGAAATTATGAAAGATATAGAGGATGAAATAATGTCCTTAGCTAGTCTGGGGAGATAGATTTTTGAGTTTTTTTTTCTTCTGAGCTTGCAATGAGCTTATTGATAGGATAGGACAGGATCTGGGTTATTCACAAAGTTGTTCTGACTTAATCTTGCAGAATGGGAGAGGTTGGTTTTATTATGCCTACGGATGTCCAGAGGCAAGCACTGCCTGCCCTTTTCACCGGACGTGATTGCATACTTCATGCTCAGGTTAATCTCCTCTGCAACTGATTAGTACCTCTCTTCGAGCTCTGGGGCAGTGTTCTAGCTTAAAGTAAAAGAAATGTAAATTAACTGTACATATGTACCTCAAATGAAACTTATTTGACTTTCTAGTATCAACGAATTCAACATTTTTTTTAAATATCTTATTTTAGTGTTCTCTAGTATAATCCTTGGTGCAATTAGTACATTAGGTAAGTAGTTTTTTCAGTTCTAGATTGTGAGGTCCTTGCTCCTTTGTCAAAATTCAAAATATCTTCTTCTAGAGTTTATAACACTGAACAGAAACTGTAAAAATTCATGCCTAATGGTTCTCAGCTTTAATTAAGGACCCAGATCCAAACTATTTTTCCTTTTTTTTTTGGGAGATGCTTCCTCCTTACATATAGCTCTCAGGCCCTTACCAATGCCACTTCTTTAGTGATTCATTTCATGTGTCATTTGCTCCATGCGATTATTGATTCATTGGTTATAATAAATTTTAATAGCCATTCTCCGTTGGAGGAATGATATTACTTCTGTCCTTGAAAAATACTTGGTTTGTGGTTTTACTCGGTGTAACTTGGTTCAGTTTGATCCATTTTGCAAGAGCTTAGCCAGGTGTCTTAAAGAATGTTGTTCTCAATAATTGAATCACTTGTTATCATATACACAACTAGCTGACATAAGGCGTAGTTAGTGTTTCTGGAGTAAGAACTCTGCACTATTGAGATTAGTTTTAATCTGTAGACAGGTTCCGGAAAGACACTCACGTACCTGCTGTTGATATTTTCTGCTTTAACCACACAAAGATCTTCTGTGCAAGCATTGATAATTGTACCCACCCGAGAGCTTGGTATTCAAGTGAGTTATCTGACTATGTAATTGCTTGTTTGTGCTATTTTTGGGTGATTTTTCAAGTAATTAGAATCATTCTTGATTCAGAACATTCTAGATCAGTCTTAAGAGAGTTTACAATTTTAATTGCTGTTCTTTCTATCACTTCATATTTTTTATTTTCTAATGGATCATAGGTAGCTAAAGTTGCTAGATTATTAGCTGCGAAGTCTGTGGAACTGGGCATGGAGCAGAAGTCCTGCACTGTGATGGCTCTTTTAGATGGAGGGATGCTAAGAAGACATAAGAGCTGGTTCAAGGTTCTCTCTCTTGCGTGCATCTCTATCCATGCATGCATCATGCATATATACTGAAACCATGTGTTGTCAGGTATCAATTTGTTTTAAATCTTGAACTTTGGCCAAAAGAAGTGTATTCAATATAGATCTAGAAGAGTGTGCTTTAGAATCTAGAAGCTACCACTCTTGTATATATATATACTCCTCTCTTCTCAAGAAATGTATCAAGGAAAATTTAGTCTTCCAAATATCAAGTTGGTATAAGAGTAAATTCTCTTATCTAAATTTTGTTTGTCGTCTGGTCAGGCAAACAAAATCGAAAGTCCTTTCATTCACTTTCACAAATTAGTCATCCTGGTATAAGAGTAGTTGACCCAAATAAAGACCACCATTCCGCTGTTAAATTGGATTTAAGAAATTATTAGTAAGAAGTATCAAATTATGAAAAATATAAAATAACCAAAGTAAATGAAGAATTATCCGGTGCTTTTGTTATCCTTGTCTTAATAGCAAGAGGTGTGCCAAATATACCTTCGACATTCTTGTATGATGAGAGTTCATCTAAAATAACAATTTGCACACTTTCATCTTTAACCAATCTTTGTATGCATTTATACAACCTATCAACAACCTCTTTGTCGAATTCTATTTCTGGATTTGAATAATAAATCTCCAGATTAAGAAAATGACCAACAACATGCGATGGATGGTGAAGGTGACATTACCATCGATCATCAATAATCTTGAACACTTCTTTATACTTCTCTACTATTGAACGATTCTTTTATGGTTTCCTTGACTCTATCCATAGTTTCATATAAGTAGTCCATAGCTGTTTTTTTTTCATTATCCATAGTTTCCTTGACTCTAACAAGGGGCCCCATCACTTTGAGAATTCAAACTACGATATTCCAAAATGATGCCTTTGTGATAGTGATTTTCACTTGTTTTGCCTTTGCTTCTCTAGACTAGACCATGTACTTTGATACCATTTTTCTGACGATATCATAACCCTCAATGCACATTTCTGTTTGTGAATGCTCTTCAAGCAAAGATAGCTTGTTGCAAATCTAGTAATGGCCGGCCTAACAAGGTTTGCTCCTTTTGTTTTTTCTCTCATCAAATTCAGAACCATCCTATGATTATAAATGTAGCGAGTCATATTTGTGGCTTCCTTTATTGTGCTCGCAGCGCAGCGTAGTTTGCCAATGTCTTCCAACGTCAAATCAAGACAATGTGCTGCACACGGAGTCCAATATAAATGTGGTCTCACAGCTTCTAATAACTTACCCGCTTTCTTGAAATTGGATCCTATCATTACTTTCAAGTTTCAATCATTACTTTCAGTTTCACATGGCTACAGTAGAAGGGATGACTTCTAGTCAACAATATCTTTAAGACTTTCAGAGTACAAACCAAGACCAACACCACATACAATCTCTTTAAGGCTTCACTACGAACCAACATATAGACACACACCATATCTTGAAGACTTTCAGAAACAGAGAAGACGTACCACATACAGACACACACCATGACAAAGAAGTGAAGTAATAGAAAATGACACATCTCTTATACCAACTATGCTAACCTTAGCGGAGAAGGCTTGCTCGGTTGGGTTCCTAGCGTCGGCCGGGTTGCTCGAATGGGTTGCGGTATGAGCTATGGACTATTCTTTCTGCTCTGTTCTGATTCTTTTGAAGTTAAAGTTGTCTTTCTGCTCTGCACTTTTTCGAAGAAGAAGCTCTGCTCTGTTCTTTGCTGTCGTTCTATGCTCTCGTTTTTATGACGTTTCAAATATAAAAACCTTAATATTATATTATATAATTTTATTCTCCTAATTTTTGGCAACAGAAACATCTGCCTAATATTAAATATTCTTTGGTTTAAAAAGCGCCAGAGGCGCGGCGAGGCGTGCGCTTCGCAAGACAGTCTACGCCTTGACATGGTGGAGGCGCATACCAAGATATGCGCCTCGCCTCAAGTGCCTAGGCGCTGGGGCGAGCGCTTTTTTACACACTGGGAAGAGCAGACAACTTGTTGATATTGCCCGCACCCTGTTACTTCATTCAAATGTTCCAATTTGTCATTGGGGTGATGCTGTTTTGATAGCTTGTTATTTGATAAATAGAATGTCTTCTTCATCTCTTAATAACCAAATTCCGTATTCTATTTTGTTTCCTAAGGAACCGTTGTTTCACGTGACGCGTCGAGTTTTGGATGTACCTTCTTTGTTCATGATCTTACTCCAGGACTCGACAAACCTTCTGCACGTGCTATCACGTGCATCTTAATTAGGCACTCCAGATTGCAGAAAGGATACCGATGTTATTCTCCAATCAGGAACCAGTATTATACGCCAATTGATGTTACATTCTTTGAGGACACGCCGTTTTCCCCCTCTTCATCTGTCGAGTCCACCAACACTCAAGATGTGTTATCATTTTCGGATATAAGTCCACCAACATCTTTAATGCAAACTCTACCATTAACTCCTGATGATATATTAGAGGTTCCATCGTCATCCAACACATCGACTCCCTCAGTTTCACCACCTTTTCTTCAATATTAGCGTCGATAGAAACAGTCTGTGACGGTAGAGCCCTACGGAGATTCCTTTGATTCACATCCCACTCAGTCGTCTGAACCACCTACGGACCAACCAGATGATCTGCCTATTGCCCTTTAGAAGAGTTCTCGATCGACTCGCAACTCATCCTATCTACAATTTCTTAAGTTTTCATTGTCTCTTTCCATTGTACTTGGCATTTGTTTCAACATATCTTCCGTTACTATTCCAAAAACTGTTAGAGAAGCACTTGTTCACCCTGTATGGAGGCAAGCTATGATTGACGAGATGCAAGTCTTGGAGCAAAGTGGCACGTGGGATTTGGTCCGTCTCCCATCAAGAAAGAGAACTGTCGGTTGTAGGTGAGGTTTGCTATTAAGGTTGGCGTTGATGGTCAGATTGATAGCCTTAAAGCACGACTTGTTGCTAAGGGCTATACTCAGATTTATGGACTGGATTATGGTGATACTTTTTCTCCAGTGGCGAACATTTTCTCTGTGCGTCTACTTTTTCTATTGCAGCTCAAGCACTGATCCTTAGACATAAACAACGTCTTTCTTCATGGAGAGCTTGATGAAGAGATTAATATGGAGCAACCTCCTGATTTGTTGCTTAGGAGGAGTCAAGTGGTTTGTAAATTGCGCCGCACTTTATATGGACTCGAGCAATCACCACGTGCTTGGTTTGGCAAATTCAGTTCGGTTATTCAGGAATTTGGGATGATTCGGAGAAGCGCTGACCACTCTGTCTTCTACTCACATTCCTCTTGTGGTCTCTGCATGTATCTAATAGTTTATGTTGATGATATCATTATCACCGGGGTGTGGGGTGGGGTGTGAGCGCACAATTGAAGAGACACCTGTTCAGTCAATTCCAGACTACAAATTTAGGCAATCTTAAATATTTTCTCGGGATTGAAGTCACTCACCACCTACTGAAATCTATATTTCTCAAAGGAAATATGCACTAGATATTCTGGAAGAGTTGGGTAGGTTGGATTGTAAACCCGTTGATAGTCCCATGGATCCGAACAGTAAACTTATGCCAAATCAGGAGTTGTTCGATGACCCAGAAAAATATAGAAGATTGGTGGGAAAACTAAACTACCTTACCATCACTAGGCATGACATCTCATATGCTGTAGGTGTAGTTAGTCAGTTTATGCATATTCCAAGCGTTGAACACTGAAATGTTGTCATTCAGATATTCCAGTATATTAAGAAGGCACCAAGACAAGGATTGGTGTATAGAGATAGAGAAAACACAGAGGTGGTGGCGTATAGTGATGTTGATTGGGCAGGATCTCCAATAGATAGACGGTCCACATCTGGGTATTGTGTTTTTGTTGGAGGAGACCTAGTCTCATGGAAAAGTAAGAAACAAAATGTTGTTGATCGTTCTAGTGCAGAAGCAGAGTATAAAGCCATGGCTGTTGGTACGTGTGAACTTATTTGGATTAAACAACTTCTTCAAGAGCCAAGGATTGGAAATAATAAACCAATGGTGTTGTGTTGTGTTGTCAAATCCAGTTTTTCATGAGAGGACAAAACTTATAGAGGTCGATTGACACTTCATCAAAGAGAAGATCATATCCAAAGAAATTGCAACTGAGTCAATTAGTTCTAGTAATCAACTAGCAGATATTTTCACAAAACCACTTAGTGGCTCTTGGAGACAGTACATTTGTAACAAGCTTGGTGCATATGATTTGTATGCTCCGGCTTGAGTGCAGTGTTAGAAGTATCTAGAATTAAGGAGATTTATCTAGGCTTGGAAGTATCTAGAATTATGAGAATTATTTAATTATGTATAAACTTAGGAGTGCGTAAAACTAGGTGAATTATTATAGATTTAGAAGAGTGTGCTTTAGGATCTAGAAGGTACCACTCTTGTATATATATACTCCTCTCTTCTCAAGAAATATATCAAAAAAATTTAGTCTTCCAAATATCAAGTGTAGCTAATAGAATAGAACCTGCATCCTTATATAACTTAGGCATTGAGGAAATCTATTTTTAAGTAGATTTTTGTTGAACACTGTAATATGTATAAAGTGGTTTCTCTTTGGAATATTCTGTTCTTACATATATGAGTAAAAGTGATTAGCTTAGTGATTATGGTTGCCACTGGCAAATCATACGGCTGGCTTTATGTGGTTTTGACTTCAGTGACATTTATGAAATAGTGATACACTCGATGGAATTCTCTCCATTCCTCACGTTCATGGTATTTTCAGGCGGAGCCACCTGCAATAGTTGTGGCTACAGTTGAAAGTCTCTGCCGAATGTTAGAGAAGCAAGTCTTTAAGCTTGATTCTTTGCGTGTTCTTGTTATTGACGAGGTAAACCTTCAATTGGAACCCCTTGGAGTCTCTTCTTTTCAACTTTACTAACAGAAAGCTTCATGATCATCTTAAGTACAAATACTTACATATAAAATCGCAGTCTAGTAGAAATTAGAATGCAAACATTTTCCAGTTGGGTTTCAATATTTATCTTTTGAGATTTTCCATTTAAGACGATTGGTCTCCTTTTGGCTGAATCATTAATAGTAATTGAGTTCCTTCTGCATTCGGTGAACATTATCTCAGGTAACTATGAAACTTGAAAGTCA
Source organism: Chamaenerion angustifolium (assembly GCA_946814005.1). Lineage (NCBI taxonomy): Eukaryota > Viridiplantae > Streptophyta > Magnoliopsida > Myrtales > Onagraceae > Chamaenerion > Chamaenerion angustifolium. The sequence goes on from OX328270.1 coordinate 8,399,452, forward strand.
ATATTTTGTGAAAACATAATGCCAATCCTATAGCTTACATAAAATGCTGTGAATTGCAAAAGATGTCATGCCTGCACTCTGAGATCCCTTCTTTGTGCTGATTGTCTCTATAGGAATTGACTTTTATTTTGCTGCCATTTAGGTTGATTTCATGTTCAATTCTTCAAAACAAGTTAGCTCTCTTCGGAAACTTTTGACGTTGTACACGTCCTGCAGTAGCCGTCAAACTGTTCTTGCAAGTGCTTCCATTCCCCAACACCGACATTTTCTACATGATTGTATTCAACAGAAATGGACAAGGGTTGGTGCCATTGGTTATAAATTCTGCATTATATGCACTTCTTATTTACATTACCATTGCATCTGATCCTTACAGAATGACGTCCTTCATGTTCATGTCAATCCTGTACAACCTATACCAACATCCATTAGTCATAGATTTATGGTGAGATGTGAATGTTCTATCCGTTATTATTTGTATCTAATAATCAGTGGAATTTAGTTTTTTTGTATTAACATTTTCATTTTCTTTGTATTAGGTGTGTGTGAAAAATAACCGACATCAGACTCTGTTGTCCTTACTGCAGTTTGATAAGGCTGAATCGGGCATTGTTTTCGTTGGTGAGCAGGTCGGCATTTCTTGAAATCTCAATGCATTTTTTCTTCCCTTTTGGCCAAGAAGATAATAATCCTTCATACAAAGATTGATAAACCGATAATAAGATCAATATGGATTGACAGTCTGAAAAGTCGAAGAAGGCTGGTAATCCGCCACCAACCACTCAGTTATTGGAATTCTTGAAGAACTCTTACAGTGTCTGCTCAGATATCCTCCTCCTGGAAGAAGACATGAATTTCAATTCACGAGCTGCTTCTCTCTTGGTAATATACTTGATAATGCAATTTGTTTTTGTTTTTCTCAAGAATTTAAAGGTAATGATGGACCGATCCTTTGAAGAATGCTAAACCTCTCCTTCCTTTGTGGTCAACTTCATTACAGGAATTAAGACAGAAAGGAAGCTACCTTCTTGTGTCAACCGATATAGCTGCCCGGGGCATTGATCTTCCAGAAACAACTCGCATATACAACTTTGATCTTCCAAGGAATGCTGTTGATTATCTTCATCGCGCTGGAAGGACAAGTAGAAAACCATTTTCGGATCAAGAATGTTGTGTCTATAGCATCATAACATCCGAAGAGCGCTTTGTTCTTCAAAGATACGAAAATGAGTTGATGTTTGAGTGTGAAGAGATTCTTTTGTAATTTCGCGGTGGACATTGACAACCAGACTCTTTTGCTGATGCATTTCGTTAAGGTATGGAGAAACTCAGAAAATCCTGTTTCATCTTCGTGTGGACCCACAACCTCTGAGCTAGTGAGCTGAGACCATAGTTATCAGAACTGGACCGGACTGCCGACCCGACCCCTAACCGTCTGTCTGAACGATTTGGTTCACTCAAAAGACCGAATTGCATAGTGAATTCGGTTCAACCGGACAATTTTTGAAGAACTGTTCGGTTTCCAATTCTTAATTTTTTTTGAGTGGCTTTTGATTTGTTTTGTTTTTGCTAAACCGACATCGAAATTAGGTATCATTTCATTTGCAGTAGGGGGTATAACCAACATTCTCACTTCGGAAAAGGAGGCGGTTCCAATGTCGATTTGCAGGACTCTGTCGACGGATATGTCGTTCAGGAAATGGATGGAGGAGAACGGGTTCAAGAGCAAGGATAGTGGGAAGTCGATTAAAGAAGAGAAAATGAGAAAGGAATGCCATGCACCGCCGCAGATTGACGTTTGCATGTCGATCCAGGTGAAGAAAAGCGACGAATGCGACGTGTCTCCCTACGTCCACCCTATGGTGAAGAGGTCCGACAACTCTCTGAGCAAGCAGACTCAAGATCTGCACTGACCCCGATTCCCAGTTTCTCCATTAAAGAAAAATGGGAGCTTCGAAAAAAGGAGCTCCATGAAAGCTGTAGTCTGAAAAAAAAAAACTAGAGATAAAGAGAAGTGAATCGTCCGGGCCAACCACTGAACCGGTAGTTCGACCGAACAAATTGGGAATCGGTCCCCTTACTGGTTTAAGGGTCAATCCGGTTTTGATAACTATGGTTTATCAATTATCATATTCAATTATTTAATATTGTTAACGAAAAATAAAATAAAAATCTGAACTTCTATTCTTTTTTTATTTCCGCAGACCAAATAACAATTAGGCGAGTTTAGTGTGGTCTCTTGAATGAGAAGAATTAACCAAAGAAAGGGCATGTCTTTTGGATGTTTCCTTGCCTCTATTATTGGTTGTGTTTTGTCGACTGATAAATAGGGGCAATTTTCATAGAGTTTGGGATTTATACTAATTCTATATAATATAAATTAAAACTTTATTGAGATGAATGGATAGTAGACTATATATAATGGATGCATTGGAAAATTTATCAAATTGAATTTAATATTAAGTTCATATCTAAACTTTCCGTCTTGTGCATAAAGCTAACTTTATTTTTTTTTGTTAAACTTTACTGAACATACTTTTAAAAATTGCAAAAAAAACACCCTAAATTTTAATATAATGCAAAAATAATCTATTATTTTAATTCTCTATATGCTATAAAAAAATATATCTTATACTACTAATTGTGAAATAGTTTTACAAAGTTTGCAAAACATAAAATGAAATTATATTTTAAGCTGAAACTAAATAAAATTTGGTATTTAACCCTAAAAAAACATTACGTTACACTTATTTGTCGTTTAGTTAGGTCTAATAAATTAATAATACACCCCCTGCCGCCCATGTCAAAAGCTATCATCAGGTGCTGAAGAAAATTATGATAATATATATATATATAAGAAGAAAAACGCATTCAAATTGTCGGTCGTGATCTTTTAAAAAAAAACATTCAAATTCACAGTAAGGAGAAAGCATGTACTCCACGTGATACTCTCAAAATCTTATCTATAACAAATCTATGTTATATTTATTTATTTTTTAAATAAGTATAATTAAAAAGTATATATTCAGAAAGTAATTATAATGTTTTTTTTTTTAAAGAAAAATATGCATTAGCGCAGCGAAGATGCGAGTTCTGCAACAACCAACTGCAACAACCAACAGCCCATGACAACTGGCACAATACACCACTGATAATGACGTGTTGGGTTTTAGGTAGTTTTCTTATTCTTTGATGACACTATATTTTATTTAATTAAAAATTAAATTATAAATCTATTAAAAAATAAGAGTAAGCAAATATTTTAATTGTGATACAAACAATGCAAAAAATATTAAATATGAACTTACATATTGATCATACGTTATGTTTTACGTTTAGATATAAAAATTGACTTTAAAAAAAAAATTCAACTCAGACTCTCTAAATCGAAACTCAACACCGTTAGTTAGGGCTGAGCAAATTACCCATTTGGACCCGCAACCTATCCGAAACCGACACTTCGGGTAGGTTTCGGGAAAAAAAATTTGAGAATCAATTTATTCGATTTCGGTTCCGGATCTCATATCTGGGTACCCTAAAGGAACCGGAACCGGTTCTATATATATATATTTTAAAAAAGATAGAAAAAAAGATAGAAACTCTAGTACTAGAGAACCGCAGCCTCTCATCACTATCAGAGTAACCTTCTACCTATGAGAGTCTCTTCCATCGCTTCAAAGTTAAGAACCGCAGCAACTCCGGCGTCTTGACTCTCCGACGTAAACTCTTCAATCAGCGTCTTGATTGTGTTTGAACGCTACGACGGTGCCTCATCGACGCTCCGACGCTCCGACGTCGGAGGATGGTTTGGATTCATATCAGAAGGCATGGAGTACGTTCTTAAGGTAACCAATCAATGTCTTTACCAATCAAAGGTGGTGAGTTGAGATAACATCACGTTACTTTTGCATAGGTTGAATGATGGTTGAGATGTATCAGAATTTCACTTTTATGTTGTTTAGTGCTTGATTACTGCTGAGCGACATGCTTTATCTCACCAGGTGATATCGCTACACCGACCGAAGACAAGAAACATTCCTTATAAGGTTTACACCAACGACGTTAGCTACATTTATGGTGAAATTCAATTATGTATCTACTTTAATTTTTTTTTCCGATTAGGTATACAATTGAATTTTTAAGCTAATATATTTTGTCCTATAATTTGACCGAAATGATAACATGAATTAGGGGAACATTTTAATTGTTTACTTACTAAAAAAAATAGTACGTGAATAATTTTATTAAGACATAAATGACATTAAACATATTGAATTTTGACTTTCGGATGCTCGTAATTTATGATCGACCAAATATATATAGATATATATATATTCAGTAATATTTATACATTATATACACATATAGATATGTTATATGTATGTATAATACTTAGTCTATCGTAACGTACGATCAGTCCGAAACGAAACTCAACGTTAGTGCCATTTTTGCAGAACACGCCACTTAAAATATATAGTTTGGGTAATTTAAAATTTTCAATTAAAAAATTGATACGAAAAATGAAAATAATAACACATACAAATGTACCAGTGTTAATCAAGATGAAAAAATATATGTAAATAATAGGCTTGTTCATGAATCAGTTCGACGGTTCTGAACTGAACTGGGCTGGTTTGAAAAAAAACAGTACATTTTCCTGTTTCTAAAAAAACTGGTTTGGTTAAGGAAAAAAGAACTGGTCTGGTTCAAACCGATTCAGAACCGGTTCGAACTGTTCTGGTCTGTTTTTTTTAATATCAATTTTGGTTCGGAAATATTCCGGTTCAAACTGAACCTAATCCGGATGAAAATTCTGTCCAACACACTGAACCATCTTAAAAAATACTGAACCAACTGAAAAACACTGAACCGGCTGAAAAACACACTGAACCGATTGAAAATCTGTTCCACAACCGACTAAAATCTTGTCCAACATCAACATACGAGAGTCCAATATATCTCTAGGTTTGGTTTATTGAAAATATCTTTAGGTTTGGTTTAATTTCAGACTGGTTTAGTTAATTTTCTTCAAACCAGTTCTAAAATTATATAGGTTTAAAGTGGTTGATTTAAATTTAAGTATAAACCAGTATAAAAAAATGAGTCGAGTCGAACCGATTCGAACTGAATTTTTGGTATTATTTTGAACTGTTCTATTTGAAGGCTAAAAACACTGATCTGGTTTTGGAACTAGTTCAGCCGAACCGGTTCGAACCAAACCAATTCCAAACCAGACCAGTTCGTCCGAACCGGTTCATTTGGACAAGCCTACTAAATAATGACATAAGATGGACACACTGGTACATTGAGATTGTTCCAACTTCCAAGTATGAAAAAAATCTATAAATAAATCATTAATCAATAGCTATATATATATATATATATATATATAACATTTTACCACTTTATCAATTGGCCAAAAAAAAAAAAACCACTTTATCTTTTAATTCATATCATATATATAAAGTGGCAATTCGACCAAGAAAACGTCAATGTTCCCGATTGTTACGAAAAACAACAACCAGATGTAGCCTACGCACTAACGCATATTAATACATATTATATCGTGAAATATGGTATTAATCATTCATTTGTCGCCCACTTTTTTGTTTTTGGCCAAATAAAACTTCATAATCAATCAACGTCCGAAACCGGAATAGAGTACAAGATTACATCCGTAAAAATACACCGAAGCAAAGGGGTTGGTGGTGAGTTCACCCAATCCGAAGGACACAACCCCGCTAATACATTTTTCGCTAACCAATCCGCACAAGAGTTTGCGGATCGGGGAACATGCTCCCAAGCGATCTCCCTAATCGAAGTAGCTAGGTTAACCGCGTTTGACAAAAAGGGGGCAATCCTCCAAGCTACATCCCGCCCTCGAATATGATTGATGATGTTCATGGCGTCCGTCTCGATGATCACCCGAGTCCAACCATTGTCGATTGCGAGTTGGACCCCCTGAAGAACCGCCACGACTTCGATCTCGTCCACCGAGCCAACGAGTCGGACCCCGGTTGCTCCCCCACGAACCACGCCCATGTTGTCCCGCGCAATGACCCCGAATCCTCCTTGCAAAGTATTGCTCGACCATGCTCCATCACAATTGATCTTGATGACTCCCGGTGGAGGCCCGAGCCACGCTTGAACCTGCGTTTCGACTCTGTCCTGGTGCCCGTTCAACCCCAACTCTTCCATGGTTCGGCTGATCTCGTTGTGGATCGCTGGGCCGAACGGTTGTGCATTTTCGAACACGAACTTGCACATTGTCTTCCAAATTACCCAGGCCACCACCATTATCGTTCGCCATTCCTTGGATCTCTGTTTCCCACGCAGCCCGGAGAAGTCGGTGACCACCCCAAGCCAGTCATCGACCGAGAGGGTTCCCACGTCGACATCTGATTGGGCCGAGTAAGAGGACCACACCTGTTTCACCCAAGGACAACCAAACAACATATGTTCACGAGTATCACTTACACGGCAAACCGAACAAAGGCTGTCAATATTCACACCGCGCCGGGCAATGGTTGCCTTCGTAGGGAGAACGTCGTTAGCAAACTTCCACGCGAAGGCCTTGATCTTTGGCCAAACGTTTCCCGACCACACCGCTTTCCACACCATCAGCTGTCTAGTGTTTGGTGCTGTGTTCCGCAGTCTTCGAACCTGATTTGCGTGCAAGGCATGGTATGCAGACTTGACGGAAATGATCCCCGATCGCGTGTGTGGCCATCTATGGCCATCTGTGGTGTCTACGGTCGGTATGGGTACCTGCAGGACAGCGAGGACATTGTTTGGGTGCACCGCGTCGCGTATGATGGTCTCGTCCCACCCGCGGTTATGTTGCATGAACCATGTGACTACCCTTTGCGAGGGTAGTTGATCGTCGGCAGCTGCAGGTCGTATCCTGAAGTCGGGCCTGTTTGGTATCCATGGGTCGTCGAACGGACGGATAGATCTCCCGTCTCCAAGTGTCCACACACCCTCTTCTCGAATGACATCTCGACCCTCAAGGAGACTCGCCCAAGACCACGAAGCCCTTCCCCCCACCGATGCCTGCATAAATGGGGAGTTTGGGAAGTAGATCCCCTTGAGAAATCTTACCCAAAGTGCATCCGACTCATGAATGATTCAGGAGGCCATGTTCGCCAGAATCGCCCTGTTAAAATTGTTCATGTCTCTGAAGCCGTACCCTCCCACAGACTTCGAGTTCGCCATTGAGCCCCAGTTCTTCCAGTGAATCTTCCTGTTTCCCTCCCGTGATCCCCACCAGAACCGGGCAATGAGGCTATCAACGTCATTACACCAGGTGGTCGGGATCCTGAAGACATGCATAACATACGTCGGGATGGCACTGAGTACAAACTTGATAAGTACCTTCTTTCCCGCATGATTAAGCAGTTTGTTGCCCCAACACTGGATCTTATCCCGAACCCTCTCCTTGAGGTAGGCGAGAGCCTCCCTCTTCGATCTTCCCCAGATGGTCGGAAGACCCAAATAGAACCCCGGGTTGCTCGACTGAGCTACCCCGAACAGATCCGCAATGCTCCTTTTGTAATCATCATGAGCTCCAGAATTGAAATACAGTGTTGATTTGGAGAAATTGATCTTCTGTCCTGAGGCTGAGCAGTAGGCACCTAGAGTGTTCTTGAGGTTCGTTGCTTGGGCCAACGAGCCTTTCAGGAATAGAATCGAGTCATCCGCAAAAAAGAGGTGTTGAATCTCGGGACATGACCTCTTTGGGCGGATGCCTCTAAAGGCACCCTTCTCAACCTGGTCGTCAAGTAATCTAGATAGAACATCAGCAACCAAGATGAAAAGATAAGGTGAGAGAGGGTCACCCTGTCTCAATCCCCTTGACGGGCGGATGATGTCAGATTGGTTGCCATTGACCAAGACCTTATAGGTGACCGACGACACGCATGCCTTAATCCAAGCTATCCATTTGTCATTGAATCCCCTCTGTCTCAAGCTTGCAAGAAGGAAGTCCCATTCATTGTCGCCCACTTGGTGTTTTCTAGTTAGAGTTTTTTTTCCCATAAAAATTAGTTCATTTATGAACTTTGGAGCCTTGACTCACTTACAACATAACAATCCGCAAACAGTAATAAAGAAATATCGGGTGGGGTGTATAGAAACTCAATCCACTGGACACACCCTTAACCTAGCTTGAGAAGCTATCAAATCCGCACATTTATTTGCAGATATAGGGATTGCTACCCAACTTACAACCTCCATGACTCGAGCCAGGAACTGAACATTGTCTACTATCGTATGAATCGTCCACAAAAACGTCTTACATCGAATGTGGTTTATAACCATCTCCGAGTCTGACTCAAAGAGAACTTTCCTCCACTGGTTCTCCACTGCCAGCTTGACCGCTTGAAATATCGCCACGATTTCCAATTCTATGATTGAACCACCCACTATTGTGCCGTGCCACCCTTCTTGTATGTCTCCTGTTCGGTCCCGGGCGATGACACCTATCCCTCCATGACCTGTTGTCGGGCACCAAGAGGTTCCATGACCTATTGTTGGGCACCTATCCCGGTTCGAAGTTTACTTGGACAAACATCTATAAAGGTGGTCATTTTGTCAAGCAATGATTGGATAGAGTTGTTGCCAACCCGAATTGGTTCATTAAATTTTCTGAGGCCAAAGTTGTTCACTTGCCTAGAACTAAGTCTGATTACTGCCATATTATTTTGTCCATATTGAGAAAAAATGTAGTGGCTTATGAGAGACCTTTTAGACTTGAAACTATGTAACTTGATCACCCGATTTCGAAAACTTGGTGAATCATACTTGGTCGTATACTTTGAACAATCATAAGTTTGCTACCTCTATTTTCCCCGATAAGGCAAAAGAGTGTAATAAGCACACTTTTGGAAACATTTTCATAAGATTTTTTTTTTGCTCAGCTTGTGGGAGTTCAAAAGATGCTTGGCCCAAATCCTAATCCGCTCTTGATTGAGCATGATGAGGTTTAAAAAAAATGATTATCTTGATATTTTGCAGCAAGCAGAAAAAATTTGGGCAATGAATAGAACTAAATGGATTTCAGATGACAATAGAAACACAAAATATTATCATGCTACCACCATCATTAGGAGAAACCAATTGAAAATTAGTAGGACTAAAGATAGGGAGGGGTCTTGGGTTTCAGATCATAATCTGATCAAATTTGAATTTCAAGACTTCTTTTCTAAGCTTTTTTCCTCTGAGAAAATTTAGGTTCCTCTATTGTCTGAGTGGTCTCTCAATCAGGTCAATGTTCTCTCACCCCATATGATAAGATCCCTGGAGCGGTGTGTCTATATTAGGGAAGTTAAAAAGACAATCGAATCTCTTAGCCCTTTTAAAACTCTGGGTATGGATGGTTTGCACTCTATTTTTTTTTTACCAAAAACAATGGGAGATTTGTGAGTAGTTCTGTCTACAACACCATCTCCACCATTTTTCAGGGTAACTCGATCCCTAAGGGTCTGAACGACACTATTATCTTTGTTTGATACCCAAGTTTAACAACCCCTCTTTGGTTAGCCAATTCCGTCCCATCAGTCTTTGCATCACGATATATAAAATGATTTCCAAAGTGATTGTCAATAGGATGAGAACCCTCATGAAGCATCTTATATCTCTCTTTCAAAGGAGTTTTATCCCTGGTAGAAGAGCGGTTGATAATGTGGTTATTCGTAGATAAGTTCTGGAGTCTCTTAAAAATAAAAAAAGGAAAATTGTCTTTGATGGTTTTAAAACTGGATTTGGAAAAAGCTTACAATAGGCTGGAATGAGATTTTCTCTATAAAACATTGGTTCATTTTAAATTTCTTGTCTCTTTGACAAAAGTTATCATGGAATGTGTCTCTCTATCAATGTTTTGATTCTTCTGAATATGCGTAAATTGGAGAATTTCTCTCCATCCCGTGGCATTCGTCAGGGAAATCCTCTATCTCCTTATTTCTTCATATTGTGCATTGAATACCTGAGTTTCCTCATTGAGGAGGAAACTATCAAGGGTAGGTGGATCCCCTTAAAATTGGGTAGGGGATCAGTTGCTTTATCTCATCTCCTTTTTCTTAATGATCTGATTTTTCTAGGAACTGCGTCAATTCAAAATTGTGAGACTTTGAAAAAAAAATTGGATAATTTTTGTTCTAGCTTGGGCCAAAAGGTGAATTTTGATAAATCCCAAGTTGTATTTTCAAAAAAATTGGATGATGCCTCGACTCTAGTTCTGTCTAGAATGTTGAGCTTAAAAAATGTGGAGAAACTGGATTCTTACTCGGGCTCTTCAATTAACTTGTCGAACAAAAGAGTTAGCTCTTTTAACTTCATTTTGGACAGAATCGGGAATAAACTTTCAGGGTGGAGGTCTAAATTGTTATCTATGGCCGACGGAAATGTCCTCATAAATTAATTCATGACCACTATTCCATCATATATAATGCAATTCACGACTCTTCCAATTGGGATTTATAAGGGGTTGGACAATTTAAACAGAGATTTATTGTGGGGATCTACAGAGGATAAAAGGAAGATCCATGCTTTAAATTGGAATTCTGTTACCGCTCCCAAAAGAGTTTGGAGGTTTGAATATTACTATTACCATAGAAAGAAATCTAGCTTTACTTGCCAATTTGTCATGGAGATGTCAGAATAATACTAGCCACTGAGCTAAAATTCTGAAGTTCAAATATTCGAATCCAAATCGGAAAGTCAACAGATTGGGGTCCATGAATGGGAAAGCGTTGGTTCAAGAAAGTCAAACCATGGACAAAAGTATGAGTTGGGTTATTGGCGAGGGATATAAAGTTAATGTTTGGTCTGACTCGTGGATAGGAAAAACAAATCTTAGATCGATCATTAGTTCCACCTGAATCTGAATGAGGAAAAGCTCCTTGTAAACGATTTAATGCGGGAATTGGGGAAATGAGATTTCTCTTATTTCTCCTTCCATCTTCCTGATGAAGTCAAAGAGAAAATTTGGTAATTCCAAAAGGTTCTTCGGTAGTTATTCATGATAGGTTAGTTTGGATGGGATACCCGAAAGATATTATGTCTGTGTCTTCTGTCTATCATTTCATAAAGTAGGAGAGAATCAAGAATCTAGAGTCGGTCTCAAGAAACTAGGACTGGATCTGGAAGTGTGATGCCATCCCGCGCATAAAATCATTCTTATTGTTGTGTAAGCATAATAGACTTTCCACGACGCAGTTACTTAACAAAATGGGTATGAACATTAACCCTATTTGCCAGGTTTGTAGTATCCATGAGGAAAACATTCTACACATCCTTCAGAATTGCATGGTTGCGATGAAAGTTTGGAATGATATTGGTATTTCTTATGGTTTAAGTGAATTATATTTGTCTAATCTCTCGTCTTGGCTTGAGTTGAATTGCAGGTTCAACACAAAGGAATTGAATGGAGATTTATCTTCCCATTGACCATTTGGTTCCTCTAGAAGAATATAAATTATTATGTTTTTAATAACCCTCCTATTTCAGTTGATGTACTTACTTTAAATTTGATTCAGGCTAAGAGCATCTCAAACAATGGATTGCAGGATCTCCACATCGAAGCAGATGCACACGAAGAAATAAACTTGATAATTGAGGATCCAAATGCAGATAAACCACTATTGCCTCTCATATTGGATTGCATGAAACTTATTTTGGATTTTAACAAATTCAAAATCATGCACGTGTTTCGAGAAGCAAATGGGGAGGTAGATGCTTTGGCTAAGGAAGCTATTAATCTGGATGAGCACTTTCATACAGTGTTATCAGAACCGAACCGGTGGTTCGACCATGAACCGGACCCATGTGTGGTTTGGTTTAGCTAAAAGACCGAAATGCATATAAACAGTGTTTGAACCGGGTTGGACTGGTCGGTTTCCGGTTCTAGTTTTTTTGGGGGTGGTTTAATTTTTTTGGATGGTTCTCTTCGGTTTAAACCGACTTCTTCGGTTCGACCGAGTAACTTCTTCGGTTTATAAGTTATGTTTAAAGTTTAGACCTATTGTGTTTGATTTTGAGACTATTGTGTTATGTATGTTCAAAGTTTGAGGTAATTATGTTGTGTTATATTGTGTTTGAGAGTAATGTGTATGTTTTAGACTATGTACTTTGTGTGTGTTTGAGGTAATTATGTGTGTGTTTAAGACTATGTAATTTGTAATTGTATTTTCAATTTTTTTTTGCTTGTGAACAGTGAACCGCACGTCGAACCGGGTCTAACCGGGTTGGAAATATTGAACAGGGAACCAGTCCCCTTGCCGGTTCGAGGAACGGTCCAGTTCTGATAACACTGCTGTCATACTCTAACGAATCCTCCCTCAGACATTTTGAAGTTCCTCATGCTTTATAGTAAAGGGAAATCCACTACTAGAATAGTTAAAAACAATTAGTATTTAGTTTTGGTTTGATGTTGTTTTTGTTTTACCAAAAAAAAAATCGTGAAATTTCGCCATTTGAATGAAAATTTTGAGCTAAGTAATAGATAATATAAATGTCTTATTTTTATTAATTTGTTATATTATAACGTATGTATGTTAAAGATATATGATATTATTTAGTATTAGAAAACTATTTACAGACGTGTTAATAAAATATGATTTCATTTTCATTTAACCTATGTTTTGTCAGTAGAGTCAGATATATTGAAAAGTCTCCCTCCGTGCGTGAGAGAATTCTGCTGCCGCTCGCCGGAATCTTCATCCTCCGTGTTGGTTTACATCAAGCGATAAGGGGCTTACCGGGTGTCCGAAAGGATTGGAGAAAGTATAGGGAGAGTTATTGAAGTGGATAAAATCCTTGGGCCGATGGGATTAGACATGGACTATATACGAATTAAGGTGTAAGTGGATACTAGAAGGTCGTTAATTGCATGGTTTTGGTACACACGAAGGAATGGAAGTGTTGGTCAGGCCGAGGTTAAATATGAAAGGCTGCCATATTTTTGCTTTGGGTGTGGAAAGATAGATCATATTGAAAGGGTATGAAAAGAAGATATTGTTATGTCTGATTCAGAAGAAGGAGGGCCGATCTATGGTCCTTGGATAAGAGTGGACAAACCGAGAAGAAGATGCCAATAGTATAGGATAATTGAGAAAGCACAATGGAAAGGGCAGGAGAACCAAAAGAAGATGAGTTGGAAAGATCTAATGCGTGAGAAGCAAGAGCAAAGAAAAACACAAAAAGACCAGGAAGAGAGGAACGAGGAGAGGTTAGGGGAGGATATGGCCGAAAATAAAAATGGGGAAGAGAATAGTAGGAATGGTGGTATGAGTGAACAAGACCTTGAAGAAACTATGCATGGAACGAATAAGCAATGGAGCAGAGAGGAGGAAGAAGAAATCCAAGTAGAGATGAATCATGTCATGTCCAATACGCTGGTGCAAAAACCACTTTCGCTAGCCGAAAAGGTGACAGAAATGGAGCATAGGGTGCCAATGCATGAGCATATGACATGAACAAGAGCAGAGGAATATGGACGTATGCAAAAGGGTATGGATGCCATGCAACAGTCAAGACACACACCTGAACGCCCGAGAAGGCCTTAGTCCATCTATTTTACGAATCTAAGTAAGATTCTAGAGAACCTATATGAGAAAATTCTCCAACAACAGAAGGAAAGAGCACGCCCTGTGTAAGTAATAAAAGGAGGTGGCGAAGACAGTAAAAGCTTTGCAAGGGCCAAACAAAAGAATATAGAGGAGACTCCGACAGAAATAAGTGTACAAAAAGAACCAATAATAATGAAGGTGGAAGATAATAGCACGCACACCGGCGAAGTGGAAAATAATGAGAAGGGACGCATAGGGACACGTCATAATCGAGATGGATTAAGGGGAGGAAGGGAAGATGAGTCGATGAACTTTTATACAGTGGAATCTCTGGAAGAATCACCGGAGAAGTAACGTGCGCTCATAATTAGACAAACCGGGCTTAGTCCACTATTGCAAAAGGTGAACTTAAAGAGGAAGCATGAACAAGAAACTGAGTCAGATGAGGAAGATACAGAAGGACGAAGAATAAAGAAACATAGGAAAATAAAAGATGTGTGAGATGGGGATGGAACGAAAGGGCATAGAGTAAGGGTTGAAAGGAAGAGAGGAAAGAAAGCAATGAAGGAAAAATTAAGGATTGTAGTAGGAGAAACACAACATATGAAAATCATGGGTTCTGGTGGTTGTTCCAAAACAACCATAGAGGATCAATGAATTTCATGGTGTGGAATTGTTAGGGGTTGAGATCGGCCTTGAAGATTCTGTATATGTCCGATCTCAGGAGGAGGAATAACTTAGATATAATTTATACTATGGAAACAAAGAATAATGATGAGTATTGCGAAAGGGTTAGGAGACGACTCAAAGTGGAGAAGGGTTTCTATGTAAAGTCGAATGGATTGGCATCAAGATTAGCGTTATGGTGGAAGCAAGGTATTAGTGTTATAGTACATCACAAAGAAGAAGCAATGATTGACACCACGATTAACCTAAATAGATGAGAATGTGATATTCGCATTACTTGGATTTATGGGTGCACTAGATGGGAAGAACGTAAAGTATTATGGGAAAAACTGAAAGATATGGCATGTAGGAAGAACATACCTTGGATGCGTGTAGAAGACTTCATTGAAATGTCGAGAGAGTCGGAGAAGGAAGGGGGTAGGCTGAAACATACTCGGATGATGTATGCATTTAATGAAATGATGCAAGTAATGATATGGGGTACAAGGGTCATCATTTTACATGGACTAACAACCAAGAAGGAAACCAAAGAATTATGGAAAGGATCGATAGAGCAATAGTGAATAGGGAATGGGTAAGCATATTTTCGACATTGGTAGTACTTCACACACTAATGATAGGATCAGATCATTGCCCATTGATTGTGGAGCTTGAACCAAAATCAAATTTGAAAGGAGTTGGACAAAACATCAAAACTGTGGTGATATTGTCAGAGATGTATGGACAACCAATCGAATCAGTGAAGACATATCAGGCATTCACGATAGGCTTGGTCGATGCAAATTAAGGCTGAAAATATGGAGTAAGACAAGAAGGCCGAACTACAAACATATTATAGACGAAACTCACAGAAAACTCAAAGACCTACAACAGAAGAACAACATAGATTATGATAGAAATGTAGAGAGAAGATTGAAATAAATATTAGAGGATGCATGGACAAAGGAGGACGAGTATTGGAGATTTCGATCAAGGGTTCAGTGGTTGAGAGCGGGCGATCGTAATACGAAGTTTTTTCAGCAAGCCACTCTGGAAAGAAGGAGGAATAATACGATTAAGCGACTTCAGAGAAATGATGGGACCTTGACCGAAAGTGAAGATGAAATTATAACGGAATGTGAAAGGTATTTTAGAGGAATATTCCAAACGGAGGGATGTAGGGGGTGGCCGAATAGATTAAGTCTGTACCGAATATGGTTGATGAGGCTACAAATGAGATGCTAACCCAAGGACAAACATATTGAATGTGTACCGATATAGTCTTGATTCCTAAAATTCCAAATCCTTCTACTCCTATGCAATTTAGACCCAATAACCTATGCAATTTCAATTATAAATCATTTAAAAACTTGTATTCAAGCATCTAAAAGTAATCTTACCAAGCCTAATAACACCTTTCCAAATTCCTCTCGTTTCTGGCAGGTTCATCCACGATAATATACTTATCACACATGAAGTATTCCATCACCTGAGCACAAACAAAATGGGTGGAATAGAGGAGTGCGCGGTAAAGGTTGATATGAACAAGGCCTACGATCGGGTAGAGTGGGAGTTCCTATTAGAGACTCTTAAGAAGATGGGTTTCTCCGGGAGATGGTGCAAATAGACTAAGGAATGTATTACAAAGGTACAATATAGTGTCGTGGTGAATGGGAGGAAAACATCAAGACTTTGGTCGACAAGGGGGATACGAGAAGGTGATCCATTATCACCCTACTTGTTCATACTAAAAGCAGATGTATTATCTAGACATATATGTTGGTATGTGGAGGAAAAGAGAATAGAAGGAATTAAAATGAAGAGAACTTGCCCTGAAATCCATCATTTGTTCTTCGTGGATGATTCAATATTTTTTATAAATGCAAGTGAAACGAATGCCCTATCTCTGAAGAAAACAAAAGCAAGATATAGTGCTGCGTCTAGGCAAAGCATCAACCTACACAAATCATGTATGCAGTTCGTTGCAACAACTCAACACGAAATTAAAGGCAAGATTTCAAAAATTCTGGAAATAGGATCGGTAGACAATGCGGGGAGATACCTTGGATTACCTACGAATTGAGGGAGGTCCAAACGTGAAACATTAGGCTATTTGAAGGATATAGTTATGAATAAAATTCACGGATGGAAAAGCCCGTTCCTCAATAATGCGGTAAAGGAAACTCTGATCAAGGTCGTGATAACAACAATACTGACATACGTGATGACCTTATTTCGTCTACCAAAAACATGGTGTGATGAAATCTCGAGATTAATGGAAATATTTTGGTGGAATGGAATAGATGAATGAAGGAGGATTCATGGGGTGAGGTGGAGTAAGTTGACTTTGCCAAAGGATATGGGAGGTATGGGGTTTAGAGACCTATGGGACTTCAACACGGCAATGCTAAAAAAGACGGCTTGGAGATTGCAGGACGATCAAACGTCAATATGAGCTTGGGTTCTAAAGGGATTGTACTACCCTAGGGGAGATCTAATGAATGCGAAGGAGGGAGCAAGGCCATCATGGGCGTGGGCAAGTATCTTGACCGTAAGGGATGTTGTAAGAACAAATGGAGTACGACATGTGCATAATGGGAAAAGAGTTAGAATATTTCAGGATGCTTGGGTGCTAGGATTAAGAGGGTATAAGCTTCGGTAGAATGGAGATGTACGTGGACATGAAGAAATCACGGTGGATCAACTAATCTCGCATGGCACAAGAAGATGGCACTTGGATCGAATAAGATTTATATTCACGGAAGAAGAAGGAGGGGCTATAAGTGCAATATATGTGAGAAGAGAACCGGGGGATGATAAGTTGGTGTGGTCGACGTCAACTACCGGGGTGGCAAAGCCAAAGCTAGGTTATCGACGGCTACGCGAGATAGAACCGGAGAACTCGAACTTGGCGGGTGAAGACAATGGGCGAAACCAGGTAGATAATACTAGGTAGAAAGATATATGGAGGAGCAAGACAATACCTAAAGTCAAGAGCTTCCTGTGGAGGGCTACTCAAAGCGCGATTCCTGTCTATGGGAGGCTAGAGAGCAGAGGGGTCCAAGTTATGACACGTTGCCCTTTCTGTACGGAGACAGAGAGGGTGAGCTATGCTCTCTTGAAATGTGACTGGGCGAGAAGGACATGGTTTGGAGGAATGTGTTTAAGATGGGAGTCATAAGAGGAAATGCAGTGGGAGGAATGGCTGAATACCATGCACCGCATGAGTAAAAATGGAGGTAAGCAAGGATAAAAACAAAGGCTCAAAGGGGAGATTATGACATGGGAAGTATGGAAGGAGAGATGTCATGCGATACATGCCATGATAGTTCGAAACCAGACTCTGTGATCAGAGCAGTAACCAAGAAAACAGAGGAACTCTGGACTGATGCAAAGACCAGTACGTGAAATGCAGAGCTGGAACAAACCAACACAAGGAATCATTAAAATAAATTGTGATGTTGCATGGGAGGCCTCAACACGGAAAGGAGGAACCACCGTTATAGCAAGAGGCTGGATGGGAAGAATAGTAGGAGGGAGGAACTCAACCAGCAAGGACACGACAGTGAAGAACCTTGAAGCAAAAGCTATAATGCAAGCAGTGGAATTAACTATATACCACATATGGGAAGACGTAATCGTGGAATCAGATGCAAAGAATATAATCGAAATGCTCCAAGGAATGAAGCAAGGAATGGACTGGGTGTTGAAACATATACTAAAAGACATAGCGAAGCTAACGACGAATATTACAAGATTGAGATGGAATTTTGTAAAGAGAAACGCAAATAGATGCACAAACTGGATTGATAGAAAGTCTAGGCAGGGAATGTGTCCAAACGATTGGACAATTGTACATCCACCTTCTATTATATCGTTGTGTTTATTGGAGTGTAGTGGTGATACAAATGAATAAAACCAAGTGATTATGTTGGCAAAAAAAACACTTCATTTAACCTTTTCTTGAAATTGTTGACTTTAATAAATTCTAAATTAATCTTCACTTTGAAAAACTTCACTCAATTACAATTACCATAATTCTATAAGTAATATATAATTTTGGAAAAAGAATCAAATCTGTTTGTCATAATTCTTTTATCACGTTAATTTGGGAAATAAATCTAATTCATCACTATTCAAGATCGAGATAAATTTCAGTTACCTATTACTAAATAAATAAAATTAAATATTAATGACGTGAGAGTGTTTTTGTCTCTACTATGTCGATTTTGAGAATTTTGATGTCGTTTTGTGTCACCGCAAAGTTCCAATTTATCATCTTCACCGAATAACGAAAATATTTTAACCTAAAATTATTAAACCCCAAATGATTACCTAACTTATTTGATTTAGATTTATTTTAAGATTAAGAGTATGTAAATGTTTTATTTAAAAGTCGGGACTTATTAAACAACTCGTTAATGTAAAAAATAAAAATACTCACTTCAAATGTGGAGGTTGGACACTAAACTGCAATGCAAACTTATGAAACATTATTTTAAGAGTACGACTTAAATTTTAAAAAAAATTAAAAAAAATTTTGAGTCAATGTATAGCTTAGTGATCCATACAGGGGACTTCAATCCTCCCACCCTGTCGCTTATTAATAGTGGACTTTCAACTCAATAAGATATTTTTTCTCCATTTTGTAAAGATCTTTAATTAATAATTTTGATGACCTTTTTATACCATTTATGGAAATAAGACATATACTTCAGCAATTTTTTTTTCATAACTCGAACTTGTAAGTGAATGTCTTAAGTATAATTTTCAAAATATATCTTCAAAACATTTCAGATCGAGTGTAAATTTATTATCTTTTACAAAAATCTATTTCGGACACAACCTGCATTTGACTTGTCGTCACGTGAGACTCTAGAAAACACAATGTTACTGAATTGGTGACATAATTAAAAAAGGATAGTAAATGCAAAATTTTGTATAAATAAGATCATTTTTCTCTATTTACATTAGATTGAAAAATATAAATTCTAAAATTAATATTAAGAACAAGTTAATGTTTTTTTTTTTATATATTTTTTTATATCAATTGTCAAGTTAAAGTAAATTTTTGATTTTATGTCCAACAAGTAAACATAAATACATAATCTTGCTAATTTTATGTCACATTATATCTTATAAAATGGAAGACAAACATAACTCCTAAGGGAGGGAATTTAGGAGTGACGAGTTTAAAGAAAAATCACAAAGACTGAAACATCATAACACACTCAAACCAACCCCAAACACACAGGCCTTCACTTGCAAATACAAATGTGACGTAACACGTGGGCGTAACATGGTTGGTTGTGTGTTGCCAAGTCGGATAACCAGCATCTCTATCTATCTATCTATCTATCTATCTATCTATCAATCTATCTATCTATCTATCTATCTATCTATCTATCTATCTATCTATCTAAAATCGCCTTCTTGAGATCCACTATTTTTTTTTAATAAAAAGTTTATTATGTCATCAATTTTCAACACGACCACAAAATGATACGCAACAAAATAATTGTATTTTCCATTATATTTATTTGTAATTTGTAATAAACTTCATTATCCACGTTACATAAAGAAAATACGCAATTAATTAGGTAGCTCAGTTCACTTAGCACCTAATATATATAGTGAGCAATTAAATACCAAGTAGCTACCTGGACTTTGGATGTTTTGCAACGAGCTACCCGAACTTTAAAAATTCAAAACGGGCTACCTCAACTTTGAAGAAGGTGCAAATAGCTACCTCTGTCCAATTTTCCGTTGAAAATTCGTTGGAAAGTCGTCGAAAATTCGTTAGAAATTGGACAGAAGTAGTTATTTGCACCTTCTTCAAATTTGAGGTAGCCCGTTTTGAATTTTCAAAGTTCGGGTAGCTCTTTCCAAAACGTCCAAAGTTCAGGTAGCTACTTGGTATTTAACCCAATTATTTATGGATCTTTGTTTTTTCTTCTTCTATGTTGTGCATAAGGGATTAAAATTGAGTAAGCATCAATTTTGGAATCAGTAGAAATAAGTACTACAAGAAAGTTGGTCTATAGTGACAGAGTAAAATCGTTGCTAAATGACCTTTTGTCGCTGCTAATGCCCCAAGTTGACGCTAAGACTGGTGCCCGTAGGCTTTGATGGTAAAGGATTAAGCAGTGAACATATGCCGCCAATAAAGGCATGTCGTTGCTGGAATGAACAGTTTCTTTAGCCTTTAACATCTCAGTAACGTCCATGTTATTCATGTGTAATTACCATCGACATGTTCTATATGTTATATCAAACGTTCAGATACAACATATACGAGTGTTAAAGTATACCCATATATTACAGCTTATATGCATGTCTGTTAGTTTGTTTTTGTGACTGCGCATTTAGTTTCATTAAAGTTTAACTAACAACGCACTTGATGCTGATGTTTATTATAGTAGACTAGCGTCAACTAATTTTTATTGCTAGTGGACTATATTACCATCTAACGTACTTGATCGATGCATGTCACACATGCGATCAAATTTCTCTATTTGCCTAACATTGATATTATTGTGTATATTTAGCTGCACCAATTGCCGTTCTTAAAACATGCCAATGGCGTCTACTAATTTTGTTACAGATAATGATTACTGACATCGGTGTTAACGAACTGTATTGGACTGCTTCAATGAGTTGCACATTTCGTAGGTAGCTATCCTCACTGACTTTCATACTAAATCCACACAACATTAAGCAGAATTTATACATATAAAACTAATGTTCATACAAAGCAACACATCCCAATCAGAAAATGTACGACATTACACCTACGAAACTACTAAGCAACTCATAGGAGTTCCAATACAAACCACATACCTGGTTCAACGTGCGGCTCACAAGCAAAAAAAATTTGAAAATACAATTATAAACTACATAATCTCAAACACACACATAATTACCTCAAACACAGACAAATTACATAGTCTAAAACATACACATTACTCTTAAACCCAATATAACACAACATAATTACCTCAAACTTTGAACATACATAATGTAGTTGATCTTTCGAATGGGTTGCTTGGATTATTCTGAAGTCGTGACGACACTTTCATATTGAAACAATTTGGAGGCACCGAAACTTTCAATCGGATAAATCCAAAATACTGAACTAGAACTTGAGAAGGATTGTGAATGTTTGAGATGAAATTTTCGGACCTCCCCTATGACCAATTTATAGTGTTTGCCACACCCTTTGGAAGAGACACCACACCCTTTGGAATAGACACTATGCCCTTTGGAAAAGACACTACACCATTTGGCCAAGCCATGTGACGTTTCGGCCACAACATGTCCATTGGATTCAAATTTTGGTTCCAAAACCAAAGGGACACCTTAGGATGATGACTTGGAGCCGAAGTAAATGTAATGGTTCGACCTAATACTTGACTCTAAAGCAAGTGTCCAAAAACCAGGAATTTTAAGGTTAAAATGTTAAGTCATTAGTTCCAAAATTCAAATTTACAATGAATTTTTAGAATAGTGACTTTATCAAAAATAAAGTCAGGGGCGCTGCCCCTGGACCCCTGCAAAGGGGTTTGACACCCATTGCCCCGTCTCTAAGCAACTGATGAATCTCCGATACAGTGAATCATAATATACTTAAACAAGCGTGCACTCCGCACCCTCCTAACTCGTTTAATGAGATACTATGATCATATTGGTCAACTAGTCAATCCAATTACACTAAAATATCTAATAATCCTTCCCCATTTTAGTGTAATCCTTGATTAACTAAACATAAGATCACAATCAAACAACACAACAAACTTATGCATAAATGAAATATCGTGACGTTTGAATTTCGTCTTTGTGTATTACACATTTCAAATATTCGAATATCAAAGGTGTCACTATGGATTGAACCTTTGCTATTCATTGTGAATACATGGAGATAATATACACATAAATTAACATTCTCAAATGTTCTTTCTTGACACTATCTTTTACTAGCCTTGTGTCCTAATCCTTCATAAACATATCAAAGCCAAGTCCTAGCTTCTTGAAGCGGTTAAACTTCATGTTTACATAGGTAGCTCTTTTACTCTTGCATCTGCATATGCAATTTTTCAAATGAACTATTAAGAAGTTAAACTTCAACCTCCTCTACTTGCAGGTCTGAACACATACCTTGGGATAATATAACCAATGTGTTCCAATCTCTAGATGTCAAGCTTTCCACATTGAATTCAACACCTAATGTCATATTAGGTGGGAATTGGGTATCTCAACATGAGAGATTTCAAATGGACTTTAATCCTATCCCCACAGCCGATTTGTGCACAAGATCTCTTCTTAACACTTTGGTTAAATGATCAGCTAAATTATGTTGAGTTTTTATAAACTCCACTGATATAACACCATTCATGATGAGCTCACGAATCATGCCGTGTCTAACACCTAAGTGTCTAGACTTGCCTTTGTATACTTGCCTATATGCATTAACTAAGGCAGATTCACTATCACATCCGATAGATATAGAAGATATCGGTTTAGGCCATAATGGAATTTCATAAATCAGATTTCTTATCCACTCGGCTTCTTTACCAGCCGATGCTAATGCAACAAACTCAGACTCCATTATTGAGTGAGTAATGCAACTTTGTTTCTTTGATGCCCAAGAGATGACACCTACCCCAAGAAGGAATACCCATCCACTTGTAGAAGAATGATCTTCCACATTGGAAATCCAACTTGCATCTGAATATCCTTCAAGAACCGAAGGGAATCCAGTATAAGTCAAACCATAATCCACGGTTCCTTTCAAGTACTTGAATACTCGATTTAAGGCTTGCCAATGATGTAAACTTGGATTGCTAGTATATCTACTAAGCTTTCCAACAGCATAAGCAATATCTGGCCTAGTGCTAATCATGGCATACATAAGACAACCAATAGCTCTTGAGTATTCAAGTTGAGATACTGCAACACCTTTATTAGGTAGAAGCTTAAGACAAGGATCTATGGGAGTGCTCACTGGTCAACAATCTTTAAAATTAAATTTATTCAGAATCTTCTCAATATAATGGGATTGAGAGATTGAAATACCACTGTTCTTTCGCTTGATATTTATACCAAGAATCACCTCAGCCTCCCCCAAATCCTTCATGTCAAAATTAGATGACAGGAATTTCTTGGTTTTATCAACTTGATTTTGGTCAGTACCAAAAATCAACATGTCATCTACATATAGACAAATAATAACTCCTTTACCAGAAGTATCAAATTTGCTATATACACACTTGTCTGCTTGGTTAATAAGAAAACCATTAGACAATACCACATCATCAAATTTTTGATGCCATTGTTTTGGTGCTTGTTTAAGACCATGCGATGATTTCTTCAACTTGCACACCTTGTTTTCATTTCCAGGCATAACAAACCCTTCCGGTTGTTTCATATAAATCTCCTCATCTAAATCATCATTCAAGAATGCAGTTTTCACATCCATTTGATGAATTACAAGATTATGAATAGCTGCAAGTGCTATTAATAACCTAATAGTGGAGGTCCTAGCAACAGAAGCATAAGTATAAAAGTAATAAATCCTTTCCTTCTGTCTGAAGCCTTGAATAACCAATCTTGCTTTATACTTATCTATGCTACCATCCACTTTTATTTTCCTTTTGAAAATCCCTCTGTTTCCCAAAGCTTTACACCCAGGAGGTAGATCAGTCAATTCCCATGTATTATTATTCATGATTGAATCCATTTCATCCTGGATAGCTTCTTTCCAGAATGCAACATCTCTTGAAGCCATTAGGTCTGTCGATGGTTAGGGTATGACAAATACCATAACCATGCCATATTTTTAAACCACATACCATAACCATAACCATTATGGGTATAATTTTGAACACCATAACCATTAAAATAATTGTGGTTATTAACCATGGTTTTACTCGTATACCCATATTCATTCCACACATGTAATATAATAAAAGATCGAAAATTTTATTTTAAAAATACATCAATCTATATTACCATCGTTGGACTTTGGCTCTTTCAATCTTCAACAATTTCAAATTTTCAATTATATAATTTATATATAGTATATTATATAAATTAGTTTATTAATAATAAATAAAATATTATATTTATATAATAACCATGGTTATAACTCAAATACCATAACCATAACCATTATGGGTAGAAAATTCATCACCATAACCGCACCGCACCATAATGGTACGGTTAACCATATTAAACAGTACTGGTTATAACCATGGTGATGGATTTTTCACCGCACCATTGCCGGCCCTAGAAGCCATAGCTTCACCAAATGTTCTTGGATCCTCTTCAATCATAAAACAGTATTGATACTGATACTCAATATCATCTCTTGACCCTTCAACCAAATAAAGTTGAAAATCAAATCCAAAAGATTTGGATTTTCTAGTTCTAGTACTTCTCCTTGGTTCAGTCGGTCCAGGTATAGAAACAGTACCACCAGAAGTATCTGAACTTACAGAATTCTGAATCATATCTTTTGGTCTAGGTATAGATGTAAATCTATCTTCATCAAATGTAGCATCTCTTGATTCTATAACTGTGTTAACAGACACATAGTCATTAGATTCTAATACATTGAACCTATATGCATAGGAATGCTCAGCATACCCAATGAAGATACAATCTATACATCTTTCACCCAAGTTTCTTCTTTTGGGTTCAGTGAGCCTCACAATTGCTCTACATCCCCAAACTCTCAGAAAACTTAATTTTGGTGGATTTTTATACCATAATTCATATGGGGTAATCTTATTCATTTTATTAGGAATTCTATTTAATAAATAACAGGTTGTTAACATAGCCTCACCCCAAAATCCTTCACTTAAACCTGAATAGGATAACATGGAATTAACCATCTCTTTCAAAGTCCTATTCTTCCTTTCAGACACACAATTTTGTTGTGGTGTATGAGGAGCTATAGTTTGATGTATTATACCAGTAGATTGAAAATATAATGGATCATAATACTCACCTCCTCTATCAGTACATAAATTTTTAATCAATTTACTTTGATGTAGCTCAACTTCTTCTTTATAAATTTTAAATTTATCAAGAGCTTCATCCTTAGCATGCAATAAATAAACATAGTAATATCTAGAAGCATCATCAATAAAAGAAATGACATACTTTTTATTTCCTAATGAAGGAGTAGCATGAAAGTTACATAAATCGCTATGTATCAGTTCCAATACATTGGATTATCTATTTACATCCTTGAAAGGTTTTCTGGTTATCTTGGTTAACATGCAAGTTTTGCATTTCTCATTGTTTATATCAATAGCAGGTATAAGATTCATTTTAGACATATCTGTCATTATTTTATAATGAACATGTCCTAGTCTAGCATGCCATAAATATGATTTATTCATATTATTGCTAGTACTAATTTAAGTCATACAAGCAGATTCATTATCAAATGAAACATTAACATTTAACATAAACATACCATTAGTTTAATAACCGAATCCTACAAAAGTACCATGTTTGGACAAGATATACTTGTCACTTTTACACCTGTTTGTAACCACAATTATTTAAAACAACACCCGATAAAAGATTCTTTCGAATCCCAGGAACATACAATACATTGTTTAAAGACACACTTTTTCCAGACGTAAAGACAAGTTTAACATTTCCTAATCCTTTTATTGGTTCAGTCGCAACATTTCCCATCTTTAAGACATATCCATCATCAATTGGTTGAAAGTCCTTGAACCAACGAAGATATTTACACACATGAGTTGTTGCTCCTGAATCAATCCACCATACAACATGATCATCCTGCACATAAAATGCCTCAGATATTACTGATACATAATTCTGACCTGAATTGTTATTTTGTATTAAAATCTAACCTTGTTGCTTTAAAGGATCCTTAGATCCTCTTGGACCAGCGTTATGCTTACCTTTTCCAACCCGACAATCCTTCTTGAAATGACCGGGTTTGCCACACTTCCAACATGCCACCTTAGGCTTTTTGTTGAAAGACTTGTTGTCATCTCCTTTAAACTTGTGTTTGTTCCCCTTGTCATCTTCAACCATGTTCACAGAAGAGTTACCAACTTGGTTCTTACCCTTAGGGTTATTGTCCACTTCTTGAGCCCTTAAAGATTCCTCAATCCTGAAGTGACTTCCAAGTTGAACAAGAGGCATCTCTTCCTTATTGTGTTTCAAGGTATGTTTGAAATCTTTCCATGATGGTGACAATTTGTCAATAACACTAGAAACTGAGATGGATTCATCCATCTTCATGTTATGTTGAGAAAAATGTCCCAGAATCCTTAACAGTTCGTTATAATGTTCCATGACCGGTCTAGTATCAACCATCTTGTAATTGTTAAAATTACTAACAAGAAACTTCTTGCTTGAAGCATCCTCGGCCATGTACTTGGATTGGATTCAAGGGAATCCCACAACTCTTTTGCAGACTCGACATTTTGGTATATATCAAATAAGGAATCAGACATACCGTTCAGGATGTGACCACGGCAAATGTAGTCATCGTTCTGCCATTTGCAACAACGTCTAGTCAGTTCCACTGTTTCATTGTCGAGCAGTTATGGCATGGGAGTACTTAGCACGTACACTACCTTTAGGGTCGTTAGAAGAAAATGCATCTTCTTCTGCCATCTTCGAAAGTCACTGCCTTCGAACTTATCTAACTTTGCAAACTTGCTTGTCATGTCTCTAGCAGATTCTCCGTTCGTCATCTTCAGAAAATTGTTTCAATCTTTGTAGTTGATATTTCGAATGGGTTGCTTGGATTATTCTGAAGTCGTGACGACACTTTCAGATTGAAACAATTTGGAGTCACACAAACTTTCAATCGGATAAAATCAGAATACTGAACTAGAACTTGAGAAGGATTGTGAATGTTTGAGATGAAATTTTCGGACCTCCCCTATGACCAATTTATAGTGTTTGCTACACCCTTTGGAAGAGACACCACACCCCTTGGAATAGACACTATGCCATTTGGAAGAGACACTACACCCTTTGGCCAAGCCATGTGACATTTCGGCCACAACATGTCTATTGGATTCAAATTTTGGTTCCAAAACCAAAGGGGCACCTTAGGATGATGACTTGGAGCTGAAGTAATGGTAATGGTTCGGTCTAATACTTGACTCTAAAGCAAGTGTCCAAAAACTAGGAATTTTGAGGTTAAAATGTTTAGTCATTAGTTCCAAAATTCAAATTTACAATGAATTTTTAGAATAGTGACTTTATCAAAAATAAAGTCAGGGGCGCTGCCCCTGGACCCCTGTACCCCTGCAAAAGGGGTGTTGCCCCCTTTGACCCCCATTGCCCCGTCTATAAGCAACTGATGAATTTCCGGTACAGTGAATCATAATATACTTAAACAAGCGTGCACTCTGCACCCTCCTAATTTGTTTAATGAGATACTATGATCATATTGGTCAACTAGTCAATCCAATTACACTAAAATATCTAACACATAACACAATAAGTCTAAACTTTAAACATAACTTCTAAAACGAAGAAGTTGCTCGGTCGAACCGAAAAAGTCGGTTTAAACCGAAGAGAACCACCCGACAAAAATTAAACCACCCCCAAAAAAACTTGAACCAGAAAACGACTGATCCAACCGAATACTGTTTATATGCATTTCAGTCTTTTAGCTAAACCAAACCGAACGGAGATTCGGTTCCCGGTCGAATCCGATCGGACCGCCGATCCGGTTATGATAACACTGATTTAGATAATCCTTAAGAAGGATGTGGTCAACATGGGATCCATTGGCCAAAAAAAAACATGGGATCCATGTCACTGTGCTGGGTTGTATTTTATGGAGCACGTGCATCTTAGAAATCAACGTACGTCACACACAGAAAAAGGTTCAGCGGCGTCTGAATCTTTCCGCGGAGCGCGCAAAAGACATGACAAAATCAGACAAACGGTACGCTGAAATTGATTATAATAGTAGTACTGAGGATAATAATAATAATAAAACTTTGATAAAATGAGGCATGCCGAAAATTTTGAATTGGGAGCATTAAGGTTGAAATTTTAAAATGGAGTTTACGTACGCACTAAATAATATTTTAATATACATATAAGTTATTTAATATCATCTAAATATATCTAGATCTTGAATTATTTTATCTATTATACTATTTTAGTTTATTATAGTATTGTAAATGGCATTCCCTGTACTGCGAGCGTTCTCTGCGTTGGTAACACCCAAACTAAGTCCATGCACCTGCACCCAAGTGTCCAACCGATCAAAGGATATATCGCCGAGATGACACCTGTACCGACCACAGGGACAGCTCCAGCACCTGCTCACAGTCTCCATCACAAGCAAACTCAAAGGCCATCGTCCGTTCATCTACATCCTTCATTTTAACTTGGCCAAATCTAGCCCAGGCAATCTTAAGCACCGACCTAATCACATCATTACTAACAAGCTTAGAGGAGAGGAGCCCACCATAGACACGCACGTCACTTCCCCGATCAGCTTGCGTCACCAGGTTAACCGACAGCAACCCACGTCCCCCACGCCCTCCAGAACCAGACTGCTCAGCCATTGGCGACACGGCCCAGACACCTTCATCCCCACCTGAGCCGACCTGCGAAACTGAAAGAGAAGGAAACGAGAGAAAAAACTGGATAGAAAAGGGTTAGCTAAAACAGAATCAATGAACAGCTAGGGCAAAGTGATAAGCCAACGTAAACTCTGTGTTGCATGGGACTGTTCCCTCCAGTACTTGAGCCAATCATAATGAATTTGACAGAAGGAAGCAATCAATGGCTAAATTCCAACCGAGGAACGCGGCGAAACAGGGCTCCAATTGGAGGAATCCTTCACAGGGAAAACCCTGGGAGGAGAGAAGCGCGTGGATTCACGCGTGTGGACATTCCAGTGTTTTAAAATTATTCCCATATTTGGTTAGCGGAATTGGTGAAGGACGAAACTCAGACTCCTTGATAATTGAGAATAACTATTCATTATTTTTGGTATGAATTTACTATTCCGGATAGTTTAGGAATACAAAATAGAAAAAAAAAAACTGAATTGTCTCACACTTACTAACTAATTTCAGTAATACTTTAGTTTTTCTTTTCTTTTATATAGTTTTTCTTTTATTTATTTCGTTAGTCCTTTTAATAACTAAAATTAATTAATATATTTGTTGTAAGCTAATTGTACTATATATTATTAATATTCAAGCAAAAGGTATATATATGACATTTGACATTATTCCATTTCCTTTTCATATAGCATTCGTAACAACCAAACATTAGTCTTTTGTATTCTAATTCATTTTAATCAATCAACCAAACAATATCATATTATTATCTTTTATGTTTTTATTATATATTCCTTATTCCTCCATTAAACATGTTGTTATAATAAATTCACATTTAAGCATGACATATCAATTAACTTTGAAATGGGAGTACATTATTGGTAATGCAAATATAGGTTCATACAATTTATCTAAAATATGTAAAGCTTACGGAGAAGATGGGGTCGGGTAACCCCATCATTAAGATACATCCTCTTTTCAGCTTGTAATGCAAACAAGTCCACACATTTTCCCCCTCAATTAAATCTAGTCATTTGTTAACGTTCATCTGTTAAATCTAATCATTGTGTATTTTGCGTGTATTATGTTAGTGTAGTTTAAAAAATTATAGTTCTATCTAAAATTAGTTTAATAGTTTCTTACCATATCATCTTTAATTCCATAATGGTGATGTAGTTATAACTGACAATGGTGCGAGTATAACAAATATCATAATCATACCATATTGTTTTATCTACGTATCATGATCATAACAATGGGATTTTTTTTTATCAAGGTCGAGACCCGAATGGTCTAAAGTCTGATTGGATTATACATGCGTACATACTAGTGGGATTTATGCTTTTATAATTTATTGTAGGTTTTTTATTTTTATGTGTATTAAGATATATATAGATATTTTGATGAATAATATATTATGGTTTTTAAAATCAATCTTGTAGCTCATACTTTATATCAAGAACATACTAATTAATTAAAAAAAAAACAATAATTTAGCATTGAATAGTAGTTGCTGTCATAGAAAACATGTTTTTAACCGCAACCTTAACTGGCATTATCAAAAGTTTTTAACGAAGGACATGTTGTCACTAAATACGCACGTTTAACCACAACATTATCTGACCTTATAAAGTGTTTTTACTGGTGGACCTGTGGTCACAAAATACAGATGTTTAATGACCACAAATAATGATGTTGATAGAATTATATAGTGATGATTCTTGTCGTTGTTAATATATTGTATATAGTAGCGGCATTTATTGTCACTGAATGTCGTCGACCTATTAGTGACAACAAGCTTTTAGTGACAGCAAACCTTTTAGTGATGACAATTTACCGTCAGAGTGACCTTTAGCCACAAGACCTATCCCGACGAGAGTTAGCCCACTACTAAATGTTAGTGACATCAAATGGACATTTGGTAGCAACCTTTTACCGTAGTTGTAGTTATACATTCTTGTTGTGAATTATAATTTTTAATACCATAGTCGTATTCATAAACGCGAATTTTTACCATGATTTGATCGGTAAACTCGTACTCAAAGTATCATATTTTATTATAGTATTTTTCAATAAAATTTTAGGCTTTTTGATTGTAAGAGATTAACTTAACTATTAAAATACAGTAATTTTAACGTGGTCAAGATTATTTCAAGTTGACATACACATTAAATTTAGGGTAAAATACGAGTTTACCCCCTAAAGTTTGAGTCGAATTTAAAATTCCCCCGTAATGTTTGAAGTTTGAGCTCGTCTCTTCTTCAACTCTTGATATGTGTTTGTGTAGTCTCAGGTAACCTGATTGAAGCAGGCAGTGAACTCTTTACCTTGCTGCATAAAAATTGTATCATGTGAAGAAATAACAGTTGTATGTATATGTATGTGTGTAGGTGGGGAAGATGGATGCGATGGAGTGCTCATCACGGAGGTGGAATACCAGGCGATGCACGCCTTCAAGCACGAGATAGTGGACCCCAATGGTTTCCTCAAGAATTGGAACGACAGTGGCTATCTAGTTGCAGAATTGGAACGACAGTTGGCTATCAGGCTGATGGACTGGAATCAAGTGTGCTTAGGGTCAGATTATCGTGTTACAGTTGCCATGGAAAGGCCTAAGTGGGAGAATCACGGAGAAGCAAGCATTTAGGAAGCTCAGCCTCCACTACAACTCCATAGGAGGGCAAATCCCATCTTCATTGGGTTTCCTTCTAAACCTTAGAGGCATCCAAGTGTTCAACAACCACTTGTCTGACTACATTCCACCATCTTTAGGGCGAGGATGTCTCCTCTTATAGACACTGGACCTCAGTAACCGCCATGGTTGTGGTGTACGCTCTCAAAATGCAGGGTGGTGGGTGAGGCCACAGACGGTGGGCGTCTGGTTGTGCTCTATTCGGTTGAGGAGTTGGGTGACGGTGCCCTGTTCTAATGACGGTCCAGCTGGAGGAAGGAGCAATTGAAGATGAAGGACAATTTTGCCATTCAAAATATAGAAAACTCACGTGCCAAGCACATGATTAAATTTCCGTCACAAATTAACGATTTTTGGACGCTAGGGCGTATTTTCATTCAGTCCAAACATTAGGATTAAAATTTCAAATTTTAAACATTAAGAGGGAATCTTAAATTTGGCTCAAACTTTAGGGGGGAAACTCATATTTTACCCTTAAATTTATTTACATGATAAGTTTTCATATATATATATATATATATATATATATATATATATATATATGTATGTATGTTAATAAATAAATATTATATTTGATTGTATTATGTATGTATGTATATATATATATATATACGAGTTGGATCAAATACCATAACCCTAACCATAACTATTAAGAGTGAAAAATTCATAATTATAATTGTACCACATCATAATTATGAGGTTAACCAAATTAGAAAACAGTACAATCCCCTATTTGTTTTTCATCACACTAGTGTCGACCCTAGGTGTAGCCCTAAGGGTGACAATCATGTCTTGTTTAAGCGTGTCGTGTTTAAATGGATAGGTCTTAAATGTGTCTCGAAACTCCAAACAGGAACACGACACGATAAACTAGCAGATCACACGTAACACGACACGTAAACATGATTAACTTCGTTGAACAAAAATAAAATACAGAAAAATGTCAGGTCACACGACAAGATACGAATAAAAATGGTACGACACGATAAGCCCCAATTATACACGCACGATTAGACCCGATTCATTAATCGTGTTTATACAAATATTTGTGAATCAGAAGTGTCTAAGCACGATTAATAATCATGTCTAAGCATATTAGAGTTCTTTAGACATGAGATATATATGTTTAGGTCATACCCATATTCGCTTAAATTCAAATTGTTACTGATCGTGTCGTGTAAAAAATTGTCAGCCATATGTAGCACAACTAGTATAATATATATATCAATGTTTTGATGAATAAAGTAGGAGTATCTCTTTATGTATTTGCAAGTTGTTGATTTTGTAGTATTTGGTCGACCACTAGTGGGAATCCAGTTAGATAAGCGTAGTAGCAATGAAATTCCCTCAAACCATTCACTTATGCATTGTTATGCATAGGTGTGGTCATAGCAGAACATGCACACTCTCCATAATAGATAAACCCCAATCACCCTACAGTTTATGCAAAGCTAGTAACTATGGAAACCTTAGTAACCCGTGACGTGTCCTCCGACCGCCATAATATGATTCCACCTCAGACAAATATGCTTATGCTAAGTCATTCATCATACAATGTAAGCTTGAATTATGTGTTAATAATGTGCCCTAGAAGACTGCAAGTTACTATTTCAAAATTCGTATCAAAGTCACGTAAGTTTATTTATGAATTTTCGAACCCCATTGAATTCCTTATCGCAGTCAGCCGTGACCTAATAAACGCGCAACCTTTCTCGTGACCCCATATCTAGGTCAGAGACGGTCGCAATCTTCATGGTCCTTGTTTAGCCCTTGGTGGTCATAGCCTTTGTGGATGTATCAATAGCAACTGTGGTTGTAGCCTTTATGGTTGCAGCTAGGCCCGAGGTATTAGAGAACTACTTTATATGAATTTAGAAGTTAAGTCTTTATATGTTAGATCTACTTTACTAGTTAGTCCTTATACAGTTTTATATAAAAGTAGTACCCTTGTAGTTCAAATCACCTAAGCCAATTACAATGCTCTCTCTTAGTAAAGCCTTGCTTTATGGTTTCTCTCCACACAATCCTCTCTAAATCTAAGATAGTATCGGAACTTTACATCCACAAAGGTCCTAAGATCAATTCTGCATTTTGTTGTCGATCTCATCATCATATTTGCAGCTCGACGTCTTCAATATTCCTTTGTTTCATTTCAGGCCCTCCTTACAATTCTGTTCTACTTCGTTTTTAAGTTCCTCTCCAATATTTGCAGCTCCATTTACATTAACCTAAAGCTTATCACAATCGCAAACCACTAGAACTCATACTCAACCAATTGTAGTTTCGCTTCATTGTAAGTGCACAACCATTACCAAGCTGCACCTCGTCTGATTTGTTTGGATGTTGCGTTCAAAATGATTTATTCTCATTCTATGATTTTGTGTTTGGTTTGATCCGTGGTTAGATAAAAAACTGCAAATATTCTTAAACAATTTCTACAACAAGGATTGTTCAGATCCATTTTGTGCTCAATACTGTTGAGAAGGGAGACTTTCGGGACACCGCCACCACTCAACAAGTGGTCAAGGCACTAACAAAAGTGGCCAAGCCACTCATCAGAGTGGGCAATGCACTAACGAAAGTGGCCAAGTCACTCATCAGAGTGGGTAAGGCACTCAGCAAAGTGGCCAAACCACTGAAGATTGTCATCCTTTTAACAACTGTAAGAAGCCAACAATGTCTGAAGGACAATAAGCACAAGAAAGAGAGAATAGTAAGAAATGTCTGTTGGAGTGTTGACTATGTGCGAGAAAAATAGTGTTGTGTATGTGAGCCAAAAATACGGAGTGAGTATTTTAGATTGTGAGCGATACATAATGTATGTTTGAGTGATACACTATTTGTCTATAGTGAAAGTGTGTGTGTGTGTGTGAGTCGTGGACGTAGCCAAATTGGTGAACCACGTAAATCCTTATGTCGTGTGCATTTCTCTTGAGCCATTGAATCCCAAGGTCCCGCAAGGAGAAAATTAGCAGCGTCTAATGTCCCAACAATTGGTATGAGAGTTTTCGGTTGGCGAAACAAAGGCACGAAAGACGTTTACGAATATTATTATGCGAAATAATTTTGTATTCATCCTATCTGTTCGAGTGGGAGAAATTGCGTTAGATAAAGAGTCCAAAATTTCTCATTTTGATGGCACAAATTTTGGATTCTAGAAAATGAAAATAGAAGACAGCTTGTACGACAAGGATATTTATTTACCTTTGGGTGACAAACCAGAGGAAATGAAAGATTCAAAGTGGGAGCTGTTGGATCAGAAAGTCTCGGAACCATATGGCTATCACTGTCAAAATCAGTAGCATACAACAACACAAATGAAAAGACATCCGCGTCTCTCATGGCGGCCCTTTCCATTCTGTACGAACAGCCTTCTGCAGCAAATAAAATACATCTGATAAAGAAGTTGTTCACAATGACGATGTCAGAAGGAACACAATTCAGAGAACATCTCAGCGAGTTAAAAGAAGTGACGGACCAGCTAGAAGCAGTGGTCATGTTTTTCATTGAAGAGATACGTGTTTGTCTAATTCTTGGACATTTGCCTAATTGTTGGAAATGCACAGTCACTGCAATCATCAGATCTGCAGGAAAGAGAAAATTGAAGTTTCATGATGTGGTCAATATCATTATGACTGAAGAAATTTGAAATCGGTCAAATGGTAAATCTAGCTTAACGTCAGCTTTGAATGTAGAAAGCAGGGACAAAGATTCTAACAAGAGTGGAGGGCGCAATAAGTCCAAATCCAAAATTGGGAGGTCACAATCTCAAAATCCCAAAAATTCCAACAATGAAAATGAGAACCATAAGATGATCCAAATCTATGGCACCAGAGACTTGGTCACATGAGTGACAAGGGTCTCAAGTTCATGCATTCCAAGGGAAAAATACCAGACATACAGCCAGTTGACACTAGCTTATGTGAAAGCTGCATCTTTGGGAAGCAGAAGAGAGTTAGCTTCATAAAGAGTGACAGATCATCAAAACATAAAGGTATGGGTTTATTTCTTGAGACACAAATCAGAAGTATTTGAAATGTTAAAAGATGTGGAAAACTATGGTATAAAATGAGACAGGTCTAAAGATCAAGACATTGAGATCCAACAATGGTGGTGAGTATGATGACATGGAGTTCAAGAAGTTCTGTTATGAAAATGACATCAGACTGGCAAGGACTGTGTCAGAGACACAACAACAGAATGGCGTAGCAGAACGGATGAACCAAACATTGACTGAGAGAGACAAAAGCATGTGTATACATGCAAGACTGCCCAAACAATTTTTGCAAAGGCAGACAATACATGAGCTTACTTGATCAACTGAGGATCATCAATACCGTTAGAGTACGGAATACCAAAAGAGGTATAGAGCGGAAAAGAGGTAAAGCTTTCTCATTTGAAAGTGTTTTGTTGTGTATGATATGTGCATATTAGTGATCATGCTAGGGGAAAACTTGACCCAAAGTCACTAAAATGCACATTCATAGGATATGGTGGAGATGAGCTTGGATACAAGTTCCAGGATGACCAGACCAAGAAGGTAATCAGAAGTCGAGATGTGATATTCAATGAAAAGGTGATGTACAAGGACAAAAATACAGTACATACTAGTAGTGCAACACAAGGTGATCCTATGTACGTTGATCCAGATGATGTCCCGGACATAAGTATAGTGCATCAAATAGATGAGAATCCCCAGTCACAGGAACATACATCGCATAGAAGCACACAACAGACTGATCCACCACAATCTCCATCTTTATCTCCTGTATTAAGGAGATCTTCACGGCCTCCTATACCAAATAAAGGGTACATGAATTATTTGTTGCTTACTGATGCAGGAGAACCTGATCGCTATGATGAAGCATGTCAAGTGAAATCTTCTAGCAAGTGGGAGCATGCAATGAAAGAAGAAATGGAGTCCCTTATCTCCAACAAGACATGGGAGACATGGGAAAGAAGGCCTTCACAACAAATGGGTGTATCGAGTCAAGAAGGAACATGATGGTTCCAGAAGGAACAATGGAAGATTTGTAGCCAAGGGCTTTCAGTAGAAAGAATGTATCAATTACACCGACTTATTTTCACCGGTTGTAAAACTGATGACCATTCAACCATTTTTAAGTATTGTTGTAGCAGAAGACTTGCAACTTGGGCAGTTAGATGTAAAAACTGCTTTCCTCCATGGTGACCTTGATGGGGAGATATACATGGAACAACCGGAGGGTTTCTCAGAAAGTGGCAAGGAGAAACTCGTGTGTAAACTGCAGAAGAACTTGTATGGACTGAAACAGACTCCAAGGCAGTGGTACAAAAAGTTTGATCGGTTTATCCAAACGAATGGCTATTTCAGATGCAATGCTGACCATAGTTGTTACTTCAAAAGGTTTGAGTCCAACTATATTATTTTGCTACTTTATGTCGATGACATGTTAATGGTAGGTTCTTAAATGGGTGAAATCAAGCAATTGAAGAAGAAATTGTCGAGTTAGTTCAACATGAAGGACTTAGGTGCAACAAAGCAGATTCTTGGGATGAGAATCGATAGAGACAAGTCAAAGGGTACTTTGGAGCTATCTCAAGCGTATTAGACCTTGATGGGGAGATATACATGGAACAGCCGGAGGGTTTATCAGAAAATGGCAAGGAGAAACTCGTGTGTAAACTGGAGAAGAACTTGTATGGACTGAAACAGACTCCAAGGCAGTGGTACAAAAAGTTTGATCGGTTTATGCAAACGAATGGCTATTTCAGATGCAATGCTGACCATAGTTGTTACTTCAAAAAGTTTGAGTCCAACTATATTATTTTGCTACTTTATGTCGATGACATGTTAGTGGTAGGTTCTTATATGGGTGAAATCAAGCAATTGAAGAAGCAATTGTCGAGTTAGTTCAACATGAAGGACTTAGGTGCAACAAAGCAGATTCCTGGGATGAGAATCGATAGAGACAAGTCAAAGGGTACTTTGGAGCTATCTCAGACGTGTTCTTAAAAGGTTCGGCATGTGTGATGCTAAAGCAGTCAGCACACCATTTGCTAGTCATTTTCGACTATCCAAGGAGCAATCACCCAAGACGGAAGAAGAAATGAATTTAATGGCTATGGTTGCATATGCCTCCGCCATTGTATGTCATGGTTTGCACAAGACCGTATATTGCTCATGCAGTGGGAGCTGTGAGCAGGTTCATGACTAATCCTGGAAAGCAACACTGGGAAGCAGTAAAGTGGATACTAAGGTATCTGAGAGGCACCACAGATAGATGCATGTGTTTTAGAAGAAACGAGTTGAGACTCCAAGGGTTTGTAGACTCAGATTTTGCTGGTTAGGTATACAACATGAGGAGTACTACCAGTTATTTATTCACAATGGGGACTACTGCAGTCAGTTAGATTTCACCAATACAAAAGATAGTAGTGTTATCCACCACATAGGCGGAATACGTAGCAGTTACTGAGACAAACAAAGAGACGATCTGGTTACAGGGTCTGTTAACAGAATTGGGTCTAAGACAGACGAAGATTGTTTTGCACAGTGATAGTCAGAGTGATATACATATGGCAAAGAATTCTGCATTTCATTCAAGGACCAAGCATATCAGACTTCGTTATCACTTCGTCAGATCTCTACTAGCAGTTTCACTTCATTGCAAGTGCACAACCATTACCAAGCTGCATCTCGTCTGATTTGTTTGGATGTTGCGTTCAAAATGATTTCTTCTCATTCTATGATTTTGTGTTTGGTTTGATCCATGGTTATATAAAAAAACTACAAATATTCTTAAACAATTTCTACAACAAGGATTGTTCAGATCCATTTTGTGCTCAATACTATTGAGAATGGAGACTTTCGGGTAACCACCACTACTCAACAAGTGGTGAAGGCACTAACGAAAGTGGGCAATCCACTCACCAGAGTGGGCAAGCCACTCAGCAAAGTGGCTAAGTCGCTGAAGATTGTCATCCTTTTGACAACTATAAGAAGCCAACAATGTCTGAAGGAAAATAAGTACAAAAAAGAGAGAAGAGTAAGAAACGGTTTTTGGAGTGTTGAGTCTGTGGGAGAAAAATATTATTGTGTATATGAGCCAAAAATACGAGTGATGCATAGTGTATTTTTTAGTGATACACTATTTGTATATAGTGGAAGTGTGGGTGTGAGCCGTGGACGTAGCCAAATTGGTGAACCACGTAAATCCTTGTATTGTGTTCATTTCTGTTGAGCTATTGAATTCCAAGGTCATGCAAAGCGGAAATTAGCAGCGTCTAATATCCCATCAAATACTGCAACAACTTCTTAGAAACTCCACACGTCTTCAACACTTGTAGTGAACGTCCAGTGCACATTTAATAAATGTGCTCCTGATATGAACATTTGAATTTCTTATGTTGGTCTTGCCTTCTTTTGAGATTACTTTAAGAGTTGTTTATTTTTTCTATTGATCTTCAATTGATGGATTTGAACCTACTGAACTGCTAAAGATCAAAATCTGTTATGTTGCTCCAATCTTTCTGAGAATTCATCATCGATTGAAGCCTTGGTATTGACATGAAGATCTAACGTAGTTTGAACTCTTGTTGTGATCTCATGGAATTTTGGCAAGTTTGATCTGTTGCTTTTCAACTTTTCTTATTTTAATTCTAGCCAAAGAGTTTAGTTACGAGAAGACAATGTTCCTTCTTTTAATTTTATAAAATTCAGCGTGGAAACTCTAGTTCAACAAGTTCATCTTCAATCATCGACAATGCAAGTTGATTTAAGTTTCAGATTCAATCAAGGTTCTTCGTGACAAGGAAAAGATTAATTGTGCTCATCACAAATCTAGTTCAGTTTGGAATGCATTCAGTACAAAACCAATGCAACCATAATGCCAACAAGTGCACGAACTTGAAGAAATGTTTTCCAAAGCTATAGGACATTAATGAACACGAAGATGACAAGAGTAGCATTAGGGAATGTTAGAGAACTTTAGTGAATGAATATCAAGAGGATCAAAAGAGCATTGGGAAATGTTAGAGGACTAGTTTAGATAAGGGGTTAACGGTTTCAGTGGTCTAATATGTTTGACACGTGTTACTGGTTCGTACCCCTATATTTTTTAATGATTCCATGTGCCTACATATTAAACTTGAAATGATTCCATGTGTTTCAAAATATTGTTATTTGATCCATTCGCCTACATATTAAACTTGAAATGACTATTTTGCCGTACTACCCTTTTATAAATAACAAGCTTCTTCCTCTTCTTCCCTACTCATTTGCAGCTACTTACTTCTTTTTTCAAAACACAATTTCCTTCTGACATCTTTTATGTATACTCATTCTTCATATTCTTCCAAACACATTCCTGATTTGAAGTCTCTACGAAGCTACTGCGGTTCGATTTGCATTATCAAACCAATTGCTCT
This sequence comes from Chamaenerion angustifolium, assembly GCA_946814005.1. Lineage (NCBI taxonomy): Eukaryota > Viridiplantae > Streptophyta > Magnoliopsida > Myrtales > Onagraceae > Chamaenerion > Chamaenerion angustifolium. The sequence continues at coordinate 8,439,375 of OX328270.1, forward strand.
CTGGATTTTCTTTCAAGAATGTTTCATGGGTGTCCTCATTTTGAGGTTTAGGTTCGTAATCACACATTTTGTGTCCATTTTTATAGCTTGGATTACGTCAAATAAGGTTAGTAACCCTAATTTATGTTTAAGAAATTCTAATTGGTTACTTTATTGAATCTTAAACATTCTCGTAAAACCCTAACTTTTTACATGACCCAATTAGGTTGTTCTTTACTTTTTTCACACAACAATTCACTTGTAAATATCCCAATTGTATGTAACCCTAATTCATTTCTCCAATTTTAAATTTATTTGTTTTGAAAAACACGTTTGATGTTTGCGCATAGGAACTCTTGGATGTGGTTTATTCTATTGCGAAGATCCCCAAATGTGCAATCACGGTAGAAGAGAACTACACAAATTTGAAGCAATGCACACTGATTTGATTGGTAAATTGGTGACCGAGGATGATGCGGAGAAGAAGCTTGTTGTTGCACTACTCGTTTTGTGTAATTTTTTGTTTTAGATTTGCTGCTTAGAATTTGTCTTGTTTTGTGTATCATAAGTTGTTGTTAAATAAGTCATTTGTGTTAGAATGTGTCCTGTCCTGCTATGTGTATTGTATGTTGTTCATAAACCTTGTTATGAATCTCGTATTGTCTCGAGAACTTACAATATTATTTCATAACCGTTTGTTCAGTTAGTGTGCCATATAAGAACATCTCTCAATACATAAAATTGTAATTGGACCGTACGTTAACAATATATCCGTGAATCATACAACAAAAAACAGAACGTCAACAAACAGTTTGATCAATTCAACTCTTACAGACAACACAAAGTAATATAAATCAACCATATCAACAAACAGTTTGACAAGTTTCAAGTATTACAAACAACACAAAATAGAATGACAATAACTTATTGTCTGAATCGTCTATGTTTTGGTGGCTTTGTAGTCATTCTTTTAAAGGTGTATCATATATGACCTTGTCTTCTTCAGTGTGACTACGTTGGGAGGTTCATCAACAACCACAATTCTCTTGATTGATATAGGACATGTACAGTTGATGCGTACAACCATTCATCAAACAAATTATCAAGAATAATGACTGGTTCTTGAGACATGAGCCCAACAACGTTAACATGTTCCATTCTTTTAACTGGAATGTTTTTCCTTTATCTTCGTGTTGGTTGATTGGTCGTCACATCCGGTGAAGTAACAACATGAACATAATCTACTTTAGTCGGTGTTGTTTGATTGGTCCTACTTCTTGGTGTGTATTGCATGAGCACCTCAACTTTTGCAGAAATATCATTTCCACTTGAGGCAACCTTTATTCGAACTGGATATTTTGGTCAACGACGTACTGTTGGTTGGTCGTGAACTTGTGCTGGACTATAATGTTCAGGAACATCCACAAGAGCAGGATCCTGGTCAACTTCAGTTTGCAATTCTCTCCTAACTCTTGATCTCTTGGTAGCCATCTGCTTGTGATCCAGCCTACACTGTAGCATTTATAAATATCAAATGTAATATGAATGTCATCAAAACACTGAAACATAACGTTTTCATTTATTAAGGTTAAGTACCTGTGGTTGAGATACTTCACTTTTATTCATGGTTGCGGTATGAATTGCACCTTCTCTCGTTATGTCCATCTAACCCATATTGGCGGAAAAATTCTCGCAATCCTCGCCTACCTTACACACCTTTTTGCCCCGTCTGTTCCTCGAATTGAGACATCACCCACTTCTTCCTTGGTCTACAAGAACGTTGTCTGAAAATCGATGGATCTATTGAGGTTGTATTGCTTTTAATCCAATCATCTCGATCTGGTAATGCAATTATGACACCAACATATTTTCTTGTGTATGCTTCTTTATGGTAGAATGGATCACAGTAGGGGGCTATGTCAAAAATCCTTTTATGGGCAAGACAAGCTGCAACATGATAGCATGGGAGGCCACTCAATTGCCATGCTCCACAACTGCAATAAATCTCATTGAGTTTCACTTTGTATATGCTAAGTAACCCACAATCTACCTCATTCTCACTCTCGGTAGCACAAAGTACCTGACAACTATCAATTTTTAAAGTTACCCATCGAAGCTTTCGAAGAATGTTCTTAACCAAAAACACACCATCTCGTTTTTCGATGCCTTTCTTCCTGATCTCGAAGTTTCTCATGAGTTGCCTCCTAATCATCTCCATCAGTGACCCAACATGTTTATCCTTGCAAGAATACCTTGTTGTTGAAACTCTCAGAGATGTTGTTTACCGCTAGGCCAATTTTCGACGCAGGACGAATTGGTATCGACACCATGTGTTTGTATCAATAACTATCAAATATGTCCATGCCTAGTTGTTTCTTACCTTCAAAATTTCCACATTCCATTTGTGCCTCTGATGTGTGTACGCACACGCTGCAGACCACAACCTTGTCCTGACCTCTGCGTCAACCAGAGTTTTTGCTTGCATGTTTTTATGGATATGTCTAACACAGAACATGTGTTCAACTCCTGGAATAATATATTGGACAACTTGTGTTAAGCCGTACATTCAAAATCATTTAACAACATTGTGTGAAACCTATGAAACATTATGTAAACATGAAGATACATTTAACTGAACTTACCTTTTGGATGTCTGGCATGATTGACAACATTCTATCATTCCCAACATTAGCTACCAAAAGTTCAATGAACCACGCCCACGATGTTGCATTTTTTGCCTCCACCCATGCATTTGCAATTGGAAGTAGAGCATCATCTGCATCCCTCATAACGACGCAAAGTAAATCTCCATCATCTGGATCCTTCAAAAAACAACCATCCAAACCTATTAATGACCTACATTCCTTTTTAAACATGCTAACACATGCCTTAATGCATACATACATTCGTTCAAATCATGGTCATAGTGGGTTTGGATTTGAATCAACATGCACAACGACTGTGCTTCCAGGATTATGCAACATTAAAGTCTCTGTATAATCCTTTACCATCACAAATTCCTCTCTCCGGTCTCCATTCTATATCTCATTTACCAATTTCATACCATGAAATACAATTCACGTGGACATATTGAATCCAAATCTCCTCTTTTATCTCAGCACGAATGAAACCATTCCGTAAATTAGGTTGTGAATCATCTCAAGAAAGTTCTCATATATCGATTTTCTTCCAATGCTTTGAGAATAAGGAGCTAACAATTATGCTCCTTCCTACGTTTTCTAACCTGGAAGGTGTTCTCCTTATTTAACTGGGATGCAAAAACCTTAAATCCACACTCATTTTTGCAAACGACATGAATCAATTGGTTGTTATTTTACTTACTCATGGAAACTGCATAACCATTATGGACAACATGTTGTTTAATGACATTCCTAAAATATTTGGCAGTCTCAAATATCATTCCAAATTCCAATTGAAAATCAGCACCAAAATCCTCTTTATAAGGCTTACAACGTCTTACACTAGCGTCTTCATTTCAAATATCTTCTTTATCATCACTGTTCTGGTAAGGATTGGGAGGGACGCAAGAGTATCACTAACTTCATTTTGGATGTCTTCAACAAATCCCGATTTTCTCTAAATTAGTCGCCTCTCTCTCCTATGTTTCCCTTTCAACCAGCAGTTGCACTATGCAATTTTGTGGCAGTAGTGTCAGCATCTTCATCAACTAGTGCATCACCCTCAACATGTTTAACACTTGACCTGCCTAACTTTTCTTACCAGATGTGTGTTCTTCTTCGTCACTGGCTTTCTTCCTCGAGAGTTGGGTGCTTGATTTAGATCCACTAAGTCATCCTCACCACTCTCCTCAATGGTTGGATTGTCTGATGGTTCCAATGGTACAAATTTGTTTGTAACGTCAACCTTTTTCTTACCAACTACAATCTCTTACTCCTTTCTTTTTGTACTGAATTATGGACCAACAACTATTAATGCAACTTTTGCATAAATGCAGACTTATACCAAATGAGAGCATCAAATGGGGTCATGACAAAGAGTTTAATTACATGTATCTTTACATGACTTGTAACATCTGAAGTACATCTGAATCATATCTTATTACTAAAACGTCATACTCTGGATTTCCATTTGGTGGGAGATACCAAATTGTCTATCCATTACTAAGCTCACAATTAGCACATCAACAATCACTGCAAACAAACATAATCTAGGCCATCCACATTAATTTCCATTGTTTCAACTTATCATTCATACATTTTCACCTTATCACGATCCACTTACTTACCACTATGCCGAATCTAAAGACCATAAACGATATCCACATCTTTCACCATCCCTAGAAAATAAACAAATTCAATTTCTAGTTTCAACTTAGCAGACAAACAATAATTTAACTTCATTTTCTACTTAGGCAGACAATCAAAATCTATTTAAAAATCTACTAGTTGTATATACGGCTAAGATGGGTGGTATATTCTCGCAAAGCAAATTTTCTTTGGAACAACCAATTTCTAGGACACAGCTTTGCTTGAGGATTAAAGTGCGCTTGGAAGACGAATGAAGTCTCTAGGGAGAGGGAAGAGTGAGAACATGCGAGAAGAACAAATTAAACAAGTGTGGAGGGAGAAAAGACGGTCCAGGTGGAAGGAGGAGGGAAGTCTTCAGAAAAATAGGTATGGGTATGTTGGTCCAATGTTTGTTTTTCGAGAATAAAGTGCCACGTGCATATTTAACGACAAAATGAAACGTCTGACTAATATATGGATAGTACAACAACATTTTCAAACATAACGGGTCATTCTACCACACGAGAAAAAAACTTAAGGTACCAACCGATAACATGGGTCAAACATATGAAACTGTTCAAACCATTAACCATTCGATAGGTATAAAAGTCAAGTTGTTGCATGTTAGCCCTTAAGCTTTACTACTTTGCTAATTAGTCCTTAACACTAATATATAATGAGTCAGGCCCTTGTAGTTGAAATCACCTTATAAATTACAATGTGCTCTCGTAGTAAAGTCAGTTTATCTCCACACACTTCATTCTAAATCTAAGATGAGGCAGTCCGCAACCTTTGTGTGTGTGTCGTTTACTCCCAAGATTCATTGAATAAGTTTGGGTTGATTGGACCTATATGAAAGAAGAGCATCTTTGTTGTTTACTTTGAAACCTCTGAGGGGTATGCTTTTATAGTCGAGCAAGACAATCAGAGTATAACCGAATTTGAATCACGATATTCAACATTCTTAGACAATGAACTTTTGTAAAAGGGAAAGAATGGTTTTGACCGATCTCTATATGAGCTGCAAAATCAAATTGAGATGATACCGCAAATGATGAATTGTTTCGTTTTTCGTAGAATTTACTCCATTGAGGCGAATATGCTAGATTCTGCTCCTTATGATCTTGTTGTCATTGGGAACAATGTGGATCTCGTTCCAAGTGGGAGTGACTATGGTCATGTCCCTAAAGAGAATAAGATGAACGACAATAATCCTGGTTGAAGTGAGTTGTTAGTTTGTGGGCCAATATAGAAGTTTCCTTCATGACGATATGCAATTGAAGGTGATGGTGATCTAAAGCCCTACTATCTACAAAAAAACAGTTGAGTAGAAAATGTCAGATAAGCTTTTAAAGGACTCTTTCAGTAAGAATCGATCAAAGCAATGAAGGACGAAATAATGTATGTGGGGGAGAATGGTGTTTGTACACTGGTCGACAAACCAAGACGAAGCAAATCTATAGGAGCCAAATGGGTTCTTAAGGCGATGCTCAAGGTTGATGGCATTGTTGAGTGTTATAAAGATTGTCCAGTCGCGTATGTTTATACATAGTAGGAGGGAGTGGGCTATAAAGAGATATTCTCACTAACTGTGCGAATTACCACGATTCGATTGATTCTGGATATTATAGCAATTCTAGACCTAGAACTCCACCATATGGGCGTTAAGATTATTTTCTTCAATAGAAGAATAAATCTATATGGAACACGTGAAGAATTTGTGTAGGACCGTGAGCACTTAGTGTTCAAGCTGCTTACATTGATCTCTTGTATAAACCAATCTTCTAGGTAGTGGTACCACATATATCAAGACATGGTTATGGAGAAAGGATTCCTCATGTTGGATGAGGACCACTGCGTGTACATCAAAACATCTAGACCAGACTGTGTGGTTATGACTTTATACGTAGATAACGTACTAATAGTCGGAAACTGACTGGAGTTTCTGACGCAAGCAAAGGCCTGAGTGTCCTCTCTGTTTGAGATGAAGGACATGGGTGAGGCAGCATACATCCTTTGGATTAAGATCTCGAGAGATTGATGTAGGAGGCGAGTGTGGCTACATAAACAAAGTGTTGAAAAAATTTAGCATGGTAGCGACAAACCATCAAAACCTCCAAATTTTGTTGGTTTTTCTCTCGATGAATATGTTTCCTAAGACATCTTAAGAAAGGGATCGTATGAGACAAATTTTGCATCTGAGCGCATTTGATAGCCCGATGTAGGTAATGGTGTGTACTCAGTCGGACAACTATCACGCAGTTGATGTGGTATGTTAGTACCAAGCCGATCACATGAAGTAAAGAGGATCATGTGGTATCTTAACGAAACAACTATGCCCTATGCTACAAAGCTGACATGCGAAGATGTGAGAATCTCCAGATGACTGGGTACAACAATGCAGGTTACATTGATGGCTTGGATGAGCGAAAATTAATCTCGGGCAGTGTCATCTTGCTCTCCGATGGTGCCATATCATGGATGAGCAAGAAGCAATTTTGCACCACGTTGTCAAGCATGGAATATGAATTTGTGTTCCTTGCATCGACTACTCAAATGGTTGTTTGGCTGAAGAGGCTCCTGGATTGATTATTGAGACGTAGGAGTTTGATTGAACCAATCATGGTCTACTCAGATACTAAGGTCTCGATCTCTAAGAATAAATACCCTAAGTACCATAACAAGTCAACACACATAGATATCAAATACAACTATGTTGGGGAAATGGTTAGACATAAGGTTATGAGTTTTGAGCACTTGTCTAAGGATGAGATGATTGCGGACCCTTTCACCAAACCCTTGAAGATGCATTATTTTCTAAGGTCTGTAAGACTATTTAAACTTACTTGATGTACTTCATGATTATATTTGTACTAAACAATGTTCCTTAATTTGAGTTATATTTGAGTATTCATGTTATCACTGTTTGGATGTTTTGTGTGTTGTTACAGTGATTGTTTGTTGAAATATTTCCAAATTTTTTACACATGTGATGGCCTATATGCCTTCATGGATGTCTAACACCAATGATAATTTCGGGCCAGAAGGACTAAGTGTCCGGAACTATCTATTTTTTCACTGTGACAAGGGTACACTCACCATCCACTACACATATTATGGTTTATCGATAATGTTAGGGCCAAATGGGAGCCGACAAACTCTTGGTCCAGGAAATTTGTGTGTTTGATGGACATTCGTATGATATCCAAACATATGCTCTATGGGGAAGAAGATATGTTGTAACACACGTTATGTCGTGATACCCAATACGAGCATGGGTAAGGACCCGAGATATGATCTTAACTCGGAGTTGTGTGAGACCCAGACTCTATGTGTAAAACCATCAGTGTAGCCTCACTAATTTGAATAGATATTACTTAAGGTTAGGTTCATTGTTTGTTATCTTTATCTGTTCACGAAGGGCAACGTTAGATAATGCATGGGTTCCAGTTTTAGAAAGTAAGTTGGATTAGCCTATGGTATCGTCGGACGTGGATGATCACTCTGGAATATTCTTGAAATTATGTCCACTAGGTTGGGACCAACTGTAGCGTCAACTGAATTGTGTATGAAATACATACATGAGCCTAAAAGATCATTGTGTTGTCAAATGTGGAGAAGATGACATGGTAAAGGGTGCATGATACATTTCTACTATTGGTGTGAGATTCGTGAGTTGCTGCACTCCTAACAGATGTGCAACATCTTACTTGGTGAAACGGTTGGTCACCCTATTATTGTCTCGTATGATATCTTTACTCTATGAGGGGAATGCATTCTCCTGGTGTTAGTTTTATGTATGAGCACCCTCACTTTGTGTGAGTGGGAAATGTTGATTTTTGATGTATTGGGTCGCTTATTTATGGGAGTCCATTGTCATAAGTTCAGTTATAATAGATCGACCCATAACATTCCTCGTATAAATCTATATTTGAGTGTACTCATAGCAGAAACTGCATGCTTATCAAAATAACATAAACCCTAGTCACCGTACAAATTAGACCTAAGTCAGTAGGTGAAGAAACTTAGGTTTACCGTTCGTCAACCCGTGTCCTGTAATCTGATCAAGAGACCGCAATTCCACCTCAGGCAAACTCATTTTCGCTTAGTCAATCATCAGATGATATAAGACTAAACTATGTGTTTATATTAGGGCTGATCATGGGCGGGCCGGGCCGGTCCTGAAGGCAAGACCGAGACCGAAATTTCGGTCTTGCCTTTTGGAGGACCGAGACCGAGACCGACCTCGGCCAAAAAAGCCCGCCCGAGTCGGTCTTTCTTGACTCGGACCGGTCTCGGTCCTAGACCGAATCTACACTAAAAAAAAACAAAAAACTATGAATTCACGGTGTTCTTTATTAAAAGGCGAAGGACTAGTTCACCTCTCAAAGAAGCACTATGAACTCTTTATATTCTTTAGTAAATTTATCAAGATGCACCTTTTATAGAGCTAGAAAACTTCCAAAATCCACATTATTTTCGGTGTGGTATTATGAAAATCTCAAATACACATACATTCGGTCCGGGCCGGTCCTAAACGGGCTTTCGGAGAAAAAGCCCGAGACCGAGACCGAGACCGACCTTGAAGGAAAAAACCCGCCCGTTCGGTCTCGGTCCTAGTCGGGCCGGTCTCGGACCGGTCTTGTCGGGAATTCGGTCCTACAGTCTTTTTTGATCACCCCTAGTTTATATTGTGCTTTAGACGATTACATATCTTTATTTCTAATAGAAATTGTTGCACAAATTAACATATATTTACCAATTGATTATGAAATTCGAATGGAGTGGATAAATATGCTATTTTTCTACATTTTATTACATTTATTAATTAAATAATTTACAAACTTAAAACAATTTTTTTCGTATGTAGTGATATTTTTATGGAACTTCAAGGTTAAAACAAGTAAGCTTGGAACGGTGGATGCAAATTTAACGGTTCATTTTGACGTTGAGTTATTTTGCACTTTGAGTTTAAGAATATATAATTTAGGATATGAAATATATACAGAATTTCAACCTGATTTTGTTTATAAACAGTCTTATCATTTATCTTTTATTTAGTTTGAACGTGTGTGACTAATTGAGTAAAAAGTTTAGAAATTAAAAAGTAAATTATTAGTTGACAATGTAAAATGCACATACGGCAATGGTCTAGTTTATAGATTTATTTCCCTAAACCCTAGATTTGTATACCTTGTTTTTTTATTATTACAACTTTGTGTATTTCCCTTTGAACCCAATGAATAGATTTGGAAATGGAAGCTCAAGGTAGAAGTGTCGTGCATTTCCTTCCTTGGAAAGGGCAAATCAGTTACATCTGAATCTGTGTTTGTCGTGTGGGCAGTACATTTTTAGTAGCCCGTCCACATGGTGTGGTACGATAGATTAGAGAGTGCTTTATTTATGATAGTGGACATCCACATGCATAGGCAATTCCTTTCTTATTGCATTGGAAGTATAGACTCTGGTATGTTGGTCTGGAGTGATTGCTAGCGACTCAATCGGTTTAGCATTGGATAGTGCATTTAAGAGTAGTGTTAAGGGTTCCATTGTTTGGTCGCAAGTTTTGGCGATCAACTTGAGAGATTCTCTTGCTCTAGATAAGGGTTGGAAGAAGATAATGGTCAAATCGAATTCATTAGGAGTTCGGGTTTATTGGAAAATCACTCATTTGCTACAAGAGATTCAATTTGCTTGAGTATCCTTGTACAAGATTCAATGAAATTTTATTCTTAGAAGTGCAAAGCAATGTGCGAATTGAGTTGTTCTACGAATCAAATAGAGAGCGTACAACATTAATTGAGTCTCGAGCCCACATTTTATTTCATTTCTTTACTTTTGTTGGATTGTAAGAATATTCCTAAATAATGTTTTCTCGGTGATTTATAAGGTATCTCTTTTGGCAAGTAAACTAAACTAAAATTTTAATTTAATTCATTTTTGAAATCTCAACTTACTTATGGTCAACGATTCAATTTATTTTCTTTAAAACTGCTAATATTATGAATTTATCTTTACTTAGCATTTTCTTCGTACCATTTTTTTCTTTTCTAAATGGGTTAAATAAATGTGATATGTAGGTTCCATATGCCATAAAAAAAAATAGATTCTTATAAACTGTCTACTGGTACAAAAGTTTTATTGTTAGGTATTCTAGAAAAATATATAATATACAAGGAAATGTGCTTTTTATTTTACAGATAACAAAATAAGCACTTTAAACGTATTCATTTATAATTATTATAGATTTACTTTAGTGCTTACACTCACTGCATGTACCAAGTAGGTTCGTCTTAATAATATGGTTTTATATTACTTAAATAATAAGAAAAGGAAACATCCATGACCATGGCATGCTATAGAGTATAGACTATAGAGAACAAAAAATAAATAAAACATAGTACCATGAAATAATGTTTTAAATAATAAATAATATGATGGCCACATCAGGATATTCCACTAACGATATTAACGACCTAACACAAGAAAAACACATGACGAAAGAAAAAGGCAACTTGAAAAATATTCGAATTACTATTTTTGTTTTCAAATTTAACCCTAATTTAATAATTAATTATTAAAATAACTCTCCGAATTTTCTAATTTTCTAAAATAAGCCTAAACGTTAATCCAGTTCGTGTTTTTTACTATAAAAAATAAAAAGGTGAATGAGATTAGCATTTACATCTTTGTAAACACGAATCTCATTCGTGTTTATAGTATTTTGCTGTAAACGTGAATCTAATTCGCATTTAGGGGTTTATATACATACTGAACTTCTTTTCTCCAGCACTTCTAATTTTCTCCACCCAGCAGCTAAGGAGCATTTCAATTTTTCAACCCGTCGTCACACGTCGTCGTTGCCAACCCGACCTCCGTCGTCACCGCCACCACCAAAAACATCGTCACTACCACACCCGCCGTTGTCACATCTCAGTCGGTCCTGTGCAATCACAAGGTATCCAAAACACTAAATTTTTTATTTGGAGTAAAATATAGAATTGAATAAAATTATATATAATTAGTGATTAAAATGCGTAATTAGTAGTTAGAATGCGTAATATAATACTATTTTGAAATTAATAAAATTGAATTCTACTAGGTGTTACAATTACTCAATTCAGATGGTGGCTATAATTTGTCGATATGGTGGTAGAATCACTATCATTGAAGACATTGTTAGTTATATTGGAGGTAGTTCTGCCATGTCGTACACCTCAAAAAGTATATTCCTAGCTCAGTTGAAGAAACTTAATGACGTAACTTGTGAGATTCGAGGATATAATGACTTTGAACTTTACTGGAAGTTGGATAAAAGTGTTTTTCCAATAAACAATGATGCTACATTGAAAGACATTTTTGAAGTGTGTGAGAATAGTATAGAGATCTATGTGACTAGTATAGTTTCTCCAGCGATACATGTACGTTGTATTCCCTACCGAAGTCATTGTTTGTAGACTAGTATGGAAACTGAAGAAAATGGAGAAACTGATACAGAAGATGAAAGTGAGAGAGATTATAATACTTCGATCCCTAATGATGATGCATTTTCATCATCTTCGGAGGAGGATGTTGAACTTGATGAAAACGGTGTTGGTTGTTCGAATACAACACAACCCAGTAGATTTAGACAACATCCATCCGAGTTTACCTCAGGAGATTGAATGCACGGATTAGAATGTAGTGAATGATAGATAACGCAAAGACAGACAACTCATGCATTACAAAATTTTCAGGGAGGAGAAATGTTTGGTGATACTTCAACATGAAGTGAAACTTTGGCATATCAACAACTCTCGTGAATGTAAAAATGTGAAATCTACAAAATCACTACTTTATTTTAAGTTCAGTAACGTAAGTGGTGTTGTCTGTTCATGGTCTCTACCAGCTTGTCAAAGACAATTAGGTAGCTGGGAGATAACCAAAGTAGACCCTCTGCACTCTTGTACTCACTGAGAGTGGACTTTATTTCATAGGTCACGTGCACACGCAATAACTGTTTTACGAGTAGCTAATATAAATGGGAACCAATACGTCGATCCATATTTGAGCGTGGCAGCGTACAAACATATGTATCTCCATAAGCCTCACCCTTTAATGGATAAAGACCAGTGGAATGGGTGAGTTGGTCCTATTGTCAGATGTGATCCATGAATGATGATATCAAAATGTGGTCGCAGGAGAACAAGGATCGACAATAAAATGGATAGCTGAGAATTGTCTAAAAAGAAAAATTGCAGTAAATGTGGTAAGACGTAGGGGTGACATGGGTGGGTCGGGCCGGTCTTGGAGGCAAGACCAACACCCAAATTTTAGTCCTGACTTCTGGAGGACTAAGACTGAGACCGACTTTGGCAAAAAAAATCACATGAGTCAGTCTTGCTTGACTCAGACCGGTTTCGGTCTTGGACCAAATTTTTTGGTAAAACAAATCACTGAATCTAGCTGATGTATTAGCAAAAAAACGAATTCAAGAATGCAAACCAAAATATAACAGCTGGAGCGACCAATTCATCAATAATCGTGACCAATTCATCAACAATTCAAGAAGTTGTTACGACTAGAAGAACTGAGACCAAAATGCAGAAGTAGAGAAGAACTGAGCAATTACCTGAGACAGACGGACGCTGGGACTCGGGCAGATGCAGACACGGAGAACGGAATGCTACGCTTGGAAGAGATTGGAGAGTAGTCAGGCTACGCAGAGAAATGAATGTTATGCATGGAAGACATGAAGGAAGATAGTAGAGGATAGGTGTAGGAGACAACAAACTAAATTAGAATTTCTAGTGTTTTCATAAATGTCGGTTTGATCCGGTCCTAGTCTGGCTTTTTGGGGGAAAAATAACGAGCTCGACCTTGAAGAAAAAAAACTTGCCCACTCGGTCTCGTCTTGTCGGTAAATCAGTCCAACCAATTATTTCTTATCACCCTTAGTCAGACGAGCCACACCAAACGATCTTGTAAAAATTAATGTAGTAGTGTTATCATTGTATTTACTTAATCTTTACTAATATTGTCATGTTGAACTAGTACTTCAGATTGTAACATATTGATTATTTTAAAAGTGTTGCCGATTTTTAAAAATATATAGTATTGGTTAGAGCAAAAAAAACGTGACATAGTTGTGGTTCGTGTTGACGGAGCTACAAACACGAATCTCATTAACGTTTTTGAGTTTTTATAGCAAAAAATGCAATCTAGGTTAGTGTTTGGTCTTATTTTCGAAAATTTGAGAATCGGATGGTTATTTTGGTAATTAATTATAAAATTATGGTTAAATGTGAAAAAAAAATCGAATTATTACCGATAAAAAAGAGATACTAATAATATAATTAAACTTGATATTCCGAAATACATGAAAATTGACTAGTAATTAAAAAAAAAACTCTCAAGAAGTAGCCACACAAAGACGAATGTTCATCAATTCTTTGCTCTGATGGTGATGGCGGCGATGATGGTGTTCATGCTCACCTTCCATGCACCTACTAATCGTCGGCAGCCTCTGAAACCTCCCTGTCGATTCAGCTTCCTCTTCCTCCTTCTCCTCTCTAGTATGGGGTTTTTGAATATTTATATCCAAGCTTGGACCCCTTTCATTTTCTTGTCGGAATTGATTCTCATGGAGAAGTTCAGTACAATCTGTTTTTATCAGTTCGGCTTCCTCGTTCCCCACCTCAAGTTTGTCAGAATCGAGTCTGGATTCCTCGGATCGGAGGAGGCTGAGGCGGAGACGGCCGTGGCTCCGATCAGCCACAAAACTAGATCGTGAAGAGGGACACTTGACGGCATCCATGACGAGCCGCCCTTCCTCTCTGTGGCTCCTGATTAGGACCCGCTCTGCTCCGTGCATCGTAGTCAAAGGTGGCGGAAAGATGCGGGTGGCAGAATTTACCTTCCTTTTCCCCATCGATTGCTGACGTGTTTGCCTTGTCGGGGAATTTCCATCAGAATTGACGGAATTAGGAGAAGACATGAATGATGGATAAATGTCAGTGTCTCCATCGGTGATGACGTCAGTTCCCGTTTCACAGCCGAGGTTTTCGGTGCACATCTCCATGCTCTTCTCGCTGAGTTTTACCGAGGATAGTGTCCGAGGGTCAAAACCTTCTCTTTTTCCGTTCCCTGTTGCGTCATTTGGCTTCGTATGAGTGACGTCCCTATTGACGGAGAGAGACTGCATAAATCTCCATCCGCCAAGGTCGGCGTGTTTCTGCGGAGCTAGCTTGAGACGAAGGGCCGTGACTGTCGGCTGTGGCGGCAGCTCGGCGTGCTGTTGGTCAGAACATGAGTATAAACCATGCCACACTACCGTTGCCATATCGATGATGGATATGGGTAATGAGTATGTAGTGAAGAAGAAAGGTAAGAGTCGCTCGTACGAATCCACGACTGGCAGTAATTTTGAAAGAGGGCTCGTTTAGATTGGGAAGCTTGTGGTGGCTTGGGTTTATATAGAGAGGCCAGGCCAGGCCAGGCCAGGAGAGAGAGAGAGACAGAGCAACTTTTCAGTCTTCAAGCGGGTGTGATGATAAAGTAGACTAGAGAGCAGGTTTGGCTTATAGTTTGACATGATGAGAAGAGTATTTACTATTTCATGGGTTCCTAACTATGCTTCTTATACGATACAGACTGTATTTATGTATAAATATATCACTGAGAGAAAAAAAAAAATTGAATTATTCAATAAAATAAAATAAAAAATTGATAGAGTACTTGATATCACAAACTTTATTTACCTTTTAATAAATAAAAGAAGAATATATATATAATTTCATTTTACTAGGTTTTATACCCACTTACTTGAAATGAAGAACTGTTTGTACCTTTACTACTATCTAATTTGTTATCTTTGTTTCTCTTTTGTTATTCATTCAGTCTTAGTATGTGTTTAGATGTAAAGTTGTTTAATATTGTGAATATTTGTTACAAAATGATATAGAATATTTAAGTTGGTCAAAGTACAACACTTGTTTCTAGTTCACTATCTCGAATCAACGGAATAGTATCTCTGTTTTGGATCAAATCGACCCATTAGTGAATATGTCACTTCTTTTTGTTATTAGGTAATATTAGTACTATAATTTCCTAAGAAACACGACATAAATACACATGAAAAAATTGTGTTCATGGAAGCATATGATAGAACAATAATACGATAACATGAAAATATTTGGGTGTCGTGTTTGTGTTTAGGTAACAAAACACGACACACGTGATAACACGATACAATTCATTTTTTTTTTGTCAACTATAAATTTGGAATTGAATTGAATTTTTTTAATACTTTTCAAAACAACCCTCATTTAGAGTTTTTAAAAGTTTGCTTAGATATTTAATTTCTAGAGTTTGTCAATTATATATTAAAACCCCGTGAAATATGATGTTTAAATTGATAGATCTTAATATGAACAATTTTTATTTTAATTTATTTTTTATAAATCTCGCATGTGAACATATAACTGATTAACTTAATACAATACGATAACACGACATAAACACACACACAAAATTGTGTGTTGTATTCATGTCGAGAAACACGACACGACAAACTTATCGTGTGTGTTCGTGTTCGGTAAGTGTCACATGATAAACATATTATAATAATACACACATATTCACGAACAATAATACACGTAAGCATAATATGCTACACCTCATTATTACCTCTGCGAACCCTATTTCTACCGACACCGAAAATTGAAATAGTATATATCATCTAAATATTCTAGTGCTCTAAATTATTCCAGTCAAACCTTGAGTCTTGTGGTGGGATTGCCTAGGTACGATTGGAGAAAGACATTCTGATGTGAAATCTGTATAGATATTAAGAGATTTGTTTTCAACAATTAATTTTTAAAATTATTTATCAAATTATACTAACACGTGACTATGAGTTGTCGGTAATCCATGACTGACAGTCGTGGGTGATAGTGAAAATCGGTCTTACCCGCGACTACCAATTGCGGACGTAACTGTAGTATTCATAAACTAACTGAAACTTATTTGCGATTGACAGTCATGATTAGGATTAATCTTATTATAAAAAAAATATGTATAACTCGAAAGCTGCAACACACAATATTTTGTTTTTTATAATACATATTAAATGAAAAATATAATATATATATATATATATATATATGTATGTATAAATTATTTATTAATTATTAATTTTAAATTTTATAAAAGTAGTTTTAATTAATAATAAAATTAGCTTATTATAATAGAATAAAAAATAAATATATTTACAAATAATATTAATCCTATTAGTATTTTTGTATAGTATAAATTATTTCATTGAATTTAATATTATAAATCATATTATAGAATATTAAGATTAAGTCTATTTATATAAAACTAATTAAAATATATGAATAAATATTAAAAATTAATATTAACAGTTATTAATATAATTAATTAATAATTTTAAGTTATTTGTTTTTTATTTTATTCTGTCAGTGTAATACGTTTGTAATTATATTAATATCATAGGTGGTTGAAGAAGAGTTACATCAAATCGCCAGTTGGGTTAATCCTCTTCGGAACTCGACGTCACTGGATCACCCATGAGCTCATCAAACTGATCAAGCTCACAAGTGAGTTCGTGAATATGACAAGTCTGGATCAACTCCTCAACATGTTTCTTCGACTGACAAGGTGTTTTCTTCAACCACTTTTTTGTCAGTTTGGTTGCATGACGCCACCTCCACATCTGTAATATGAAAATACTTAAAATTTAATGAAAGTACAAACCAATTATGGAAATGAAATATTTAAAAATGTAAATCACAATTAACATAGACTGGTTTTCATGTGGCATAGACTGGTTTTCATTGGGGGGGGGGGGGGGGGGGGTATGATCGACGCCTTTTCTTCCAGGTCAGAGGTGGTTAGTCCAACAAGTTCAGGTATTGGAAGATTGACCGCCATTGCCGACAACTCTATGTATTAAGCATGCTTGGTGATCCACGCGACACGGGACAACTTATCGCTTCAAAGTTTATGCAGTTTATCTCATTCTTGACAGTCTTCAACTAGGCTAGGGATAAGTTGTTGGAAGTTGAATTGGCGATAAATGTGGTCTAATATGTGTAACTCAACATTGTTGAAGTGCATCATTGAAAACCAGAGAACTCTTAGCCAACCCTAGTTCGTACAAATGGGTGGGAGGTTCTGGGTACGATGAAAGTTGTAGGTATTCTAATCTATCTAAAAGTATATAATGTATGCCATATTGCTTAATAAGATGGAATAAATCTAATTATCTCAAATTCAAATGAAACGTACATGGACATCACCGAGTACCCTCAACTCATCTCGATAGAACTTACGATTGTGGGGTGTTGGATTTTTCTTTAACGTCTTTTATTCTAGCAACCTAATTTAGAATGTTAAACATTAGAATTTGTACTCTACATAATTAATTTAAGGATATAATTTGGTGTTACCTTAATAGGCCCCCACTGGTTGATGTGTAGAAAGCACGAGGGTAAGGTAGATCATAGGTATACCTACATATAGATACTCCTAACACCTTACCTACAATAATTTATTAAGGAGGGTTAGAAAAAACAATAGACTTTTGAAGTGAAACTGTTCTAGGTAATAACATGTACCTGTAGTAGTACAAAGCATCTCGTGATACTTTTTATGTTTGGGGTCACACCTTTGCACTCACGAGGGTATAACAAACTTTATACACTAGAGCCCCAACTGTATTGGGTTGTTTGATGTATATGCAACCCATCTAAACCCAGCCAAAGCGACCAAATGTCGTGTCCTCGTATCTACCACCCGACTTTTACTAGCCCGAAGAGTCTTATCATCCCTATGGTTACGTCTAGCACTAACATGAACCTATAATTTATTTTTAATTAAGTATTTAATAATAATAATTAATAATAATTAGTCTTACATAAATTTAGGGTTATTGTATATGCAGCGACATGATGTGACATATGGTGTGGTTGACCATACAAAATAGAAGGATCAATCTATTTCTTATAAGAACCAAAGGACTATCTAGATGAGCTTTCCTAACCACGACCCATTGTCTGTACCTAAATAATACATATACCTAATTACACTCAATTTAATAATTACCCTCAAATCCAAAGAAATAAAGTTTCACGACTAATCCAATAATGCATTTTAATTCACCAAAACACACCAAAATTGAATAATTCCCAATATTTAGGCATTCTAGATACTAATTACACCTAAGTACACTTAATTTAACAATTAACCTCAAATTCAAAAATTAGGATTTAACATATTAATCAAATAATGCAATTTAATTCAAACTAAACACAGTACAATTGATCATTTTTCAACATTTAAGCATTTTAAATACTAATCATATTCAATTTTTACAATTAACTCAAAAATGTGAAAAAATAAAGTTTTCACATATTAATCTAGTTATGCATTTTAATTATAAAAAAACAGATAATTCAATTGATTTGACATCCTAAATAGAAATTACATTAGTTTAACAATTTGCAATAAAAAATGGACCTTAAACTCGCAAACTCGGCAAGACGAGAGCACGATAGGAGGCACCTCGAGAACACGGTTGAAGTCACAGAAGAAGGCACTGTGGGAGGACGAGGCATGGCGTGGGCACGATTGGAGGATGATGCTGTGTTGTTCTGGAAGATTTTTGAAGGAAAGTTGTTCTGCAATTTTAGTTCCCGCGCCACCCGTGACTGGAGTTGCACGTATTATTTTTTTGCCATATCCGCAATTGGTAGTCAGAGATGGTTGTAAATGATCATACCCGCGACTGGAAGGCACGAGTTGGTACAGTTTGGTAAATAGTTTTGAAAATTGGTTATTTTAATATGGGTTAATTACTTAATTGGTTACACATGATTGACCAATGTTCAGAATGGTTACACATGTTTCAAAACATGATTAATTGGTTTTGCTATGTGACTAATTGGTTACACATGATTTTCCAAATGTTATTAATTGATCATTCTGTTGCTAAACCGTTAATTTTACCGTTAATTAATTTTTTAAACATATTGTTGAATTGTGAAATGACTATTATGCCCCTAGAATCATCTTCAAGAACATAACATAATCTTCAAGAACAAGAATCAAGAACCCAGAAATCAGATTCTGGGTTCTTGAAGAACAAGAATCAAGAACCCAGAATCTGGTTTCTGGGTTCTTGAAGAACCCAGAATCTGATTTCTCGGTTCTTCGATTCTTGTTCTTGAAGATGATGTTGTTTTCTTGAAGATGATTCTAGAGATAATTACGTCATTTTACGTATCTAAATAGTGACTTAACTGTGATTTCTAACGGTGAACAGTAAAAAAATCAAATAGTCACATTTCAAAACCAATTAATCACATTTTGAAACATGTATAACCATTCTGAACATTGGTCAAACATGTGTAACCAATTAAGTAATTAAGACTTTTAATATTTGGTTTTCAAATGGAGCATATTTTGGAAGAAAAAAAAAGACAGATTAAGAACAAACTTCAACTAAACGGAAATCAAGCTCATAAATTAAGACTTTAAATCGTCACCATGGAAGATACTACACGTCATCTTAATCTTATTGGTTAGGCTTGTACAAACAAATCAGTTCGTCTGAACTGAACCGAATATGGTTTGATTCTAGACTGGTTTGAACTGGTTCGATCGAACTAGTTCCAAAACTAAACCACTTTTTATGGTTAACGTACACCAGTTTAAAAGGTGAATTGAATTAAGTTTTGAACTGGTTCGAATTGACTCCTTTTTGTATTAGTTTATACTTAAATTCAAATCAAACATGATTAAACCTATATAAATTTTAACCGATCTAAAACAAACCAAACCAGTCGAACCTAATTGATTAAATATTATAGAGGAGTATTTTGTTTGTGTATTCTGTGTAGTTCAATGTTAAAGGGCATCTGTTTATTGGATCGGTTCTTGATTTTTTACTGAACCAGTTCTGTTTTTTTAACCAAACCGAAATCGAGCCTTTAAATAGACCAGTTCTTTTAGTAAGCAAAACAAATTCTAGTTTCCTTTAAATAGTTCAAGTTTAACAAGCCTATTATCGGGGTTGAACCGATTCATGAACAAGCCTATTATCGGTGGGTTTTGTTTCGAAACCATTATTGGTTTAACCACATTACTGACCCATATGAGGTCATTGTAATAAATAAAATGGTAAATAACCCGAATCTTTGACTGTTGTTAAATGCACCAAGATATATAAAAGTGTTGTTTCGGGCACCCTTAAGTTATAAGAAGTTGTTAACTGAAGCGACCGATGACCATCCATCTATTTTTCTGTTAAAACATTACTGTTTTATGTCAAAATGACGATTATGCCCACATTTTCATCTTCAACCCAAAAAATGCAAATTTGAGTTCAAATCAAATAAAAATGCATAGTTGAGTTCGAATTCAACCTAATTCTACATTTTTATGTTGAATTTGAACAAAAGGAGTTATTATATGATGATTTCGGCCTTAAATCTGTAATTTTTTAGTTCAAATTCAACCCAAAAATGCAAATTTGAGTCGAATTCAAACCTGAAAATGCAGTTTTGGGTGGAATTCGAACTCAATAATGCAATTTTGAGTTAATTTCAATCTCAAGTATGCATTTTGGAGTTTAATTTGGTGTTGAAGATAAAATGAAGATGAATAGAAGAGTCAAATTGTCATTTTGACATATTTAATAGTACAAATGGATGGAATAGTAATGATGAAGCAAATAACATGTTCAAACATATGAGTGCCAATAACTACTGGTGCAAATACCAACATGAGTCAACATATGAGTGCATTGAGGCTACTTACCCTAAATACAATATGAGGGACTAGATTGCAATATTCTAAAAATGTAAGGATTAATATGCAAAATTATTAAACTTCAGTATAAACTTGTAAATCATGAACATAATAAAATTGACCCCGAAACTAACAAAGAGTCAAACTAAAGTCCGCGAGGTTCATAGTCTTCTTAAGTTAATCCCTTCTTCACCATTACATATTCGTACTTTAGGGTTTATTGAACAATTAGCTCTCCGGAAACAACAATTTCATTGAGCATAAACTATTACAAAGTTTAACCTAATCGAAATGAAGAATACGGTACGACATTGTCCCCTAAAGTTTACACCGATATTAAAATCCCCCCTAATGTTTGGAAATGATGAAAAAGCCTCCCTTACCGATGACTGACAGATGCTATTTCAGGGGGAGTTTTCATCATTTTCAAATATTAGAGGGGACCTTAAACTTTAAGGGGGAATTTTAAAATCGGCGTAAACTTTAAGGGCAACGTCGTATTTAACCCTGAAAAATATTTAAACTAATAACTAAACGCATACAGAAAAATCGAACACTATGCTCAACATGAAAGAAAACTCAAACATGACAACTAGAAAAATTTCTATTGAAGAAATTTTATTTTTTGTACTTTTTCCTTTTTTGATTTTGAAGGTGAAAAAACTTTCATATTTATAAGTGATAAACTTAACAACTATATAAAGATATTAAATTTTGTATAGTAGTTTTAACAATTTCACTCACTCTTTTGTGTTTTCCCAAAGATTTTGGTCCATTTAGAAAATTTAAAAAAACCTACTAAATTCATCAAGGGTAAAATACGACATTGCCCCTAAAATTTACGCCAATTTTAAGATTTCCCCTTAAATTTTAAAATTTTAAACTTTAGTTCTAATGTTTGGACCGAATAAAAAATACAACTTTTCCGTGATTATGCCCTTTATTCCCGATGGAATGATCCTTATGTGCAAGGCACATGGTGTATTAACAATTATAAGTGATGAAATTGCCCTCTAGCATCTTCACCAACAAAAATCCAGCATCTTCACATTGCTCCAATGTTGCCTTGCTGCGGTGGCTTTCTCGTTATCAGCGAGGAGCTGAAGCAGCGACTCCCGAGCTTTCTTCTTGAACTCAACGTAGTCGATCTGGAGCCGAGTGAAGATGTCTCTCACGAACAACTGCATCTCTTCCTTGTTGGAGTTGAGAGTGAAGTGAGACAAAATGATGGCGTTAGAATGGTGAAGGACGTCGGTAGTGTCCTTCCCCTATCTTCTTCAATACTTCGTCAGTGATGACCTTCCCCTCCTTCATAGAATTCTTCCTCATCCCGTCCAAGATGAATAGAACACACACATTGGACTTCTTCCTCATCTTCCTCACGTGGTCGAGGATCGTCGGACCGTGGAAGAGACTTTCCACAAGCTAGTCGAGGATTTGAAGCTTTCATATTGTGAAATACAACTTGAAGGTTTTGCATATTGTGAAGCTTTCATACTGTGAAATACAAATCGAGGATTTTTTCCATTTGAAGTTAGTCGAGGATTTGAAGCTTTCATACCTGTGAAGAGACTGTCCGCAAGCTTTTACATTTTCTTTGATCTTTATGGGCAAATTGATTTCACAGTATTTTCTCTAATCCTATTTCCTCATGTGGTTGAGGATCGCCAAACCGCTAGACTTCTTCTTCATTTTTTCTCTCCTAACTGTAAGTGTCCTCTATCAGTTCCGTTCTAGGGAAGAATATTACCAACTGGAGGAAGGAGTACTACTTGAACATAGAGGATGAAAGACACTTTTGTCCATTCAAAATGTAGAAAACTCACGTGCCAAGCATATGACTAAGCTTTCGTCACAAATAAACGGTTTTTGGACGGAAATTGCGTATTTTTCATTCGATCCAAACATTAGGACTACAATTTTAAAATTTTGAACATTAATGGAAAAACTACAAAATGGAGTAAACTTTATGGGGAAATGTCGTATTTTACCCATTCATCAATAAACGCACTGATTCTAACAGAGGCTTCAGTACATATCCGTTCTACACTTACTGTGTCGTACATGCTGTCATATGTTATCTTTTCACTTTTCAAGTCACGTACTTGTCTATATCAACGATCTTCATATTTTGTTGAGATGTAGAAGGATAAAATTAGTGGTGTCAAAACATGTCATGGGTCGTGTCTGGGACGTCTGACCCAAACATGACCCATGTACTCGTATGAGTCAGTTTTTAAAATCCAAACCTGACCCACGGATTGGTGGGTCAACTCGCAGATCAGAATGACTCGTCTGGAATAGTAAGGCTTGGGTTAGACTGACCCGTTCGATCTCCATGACTCACAAGTCAGTTTGATCCGTTCGACCCACCATTTCATAAAAAACCAAAAATAGACTAAGTCAAATAGAACATTTTTGTAATATACCAAACAAAAAAACTATCACACTCACCAAACAAAGCCAAAAAAAGTATCATACTCAATAAACAAAGCCACAAATCTAATTTCACTTCTTGAACAGAACCATCAGCTTCATCTTCAAAGTATATATCAAACATAACTACCAACATATATAAAATGCATACAAACCATCAAGGCTACCATATATATATACTAGGGGTGAGCTTGGGCGGCCTGGGCCGGTCTTTTTGGCAAGATCGAGCCCGAACTCAAAATTCTGGTCCTCACCTGTGGAGGACCGAGACCGATTTCAGTTTAAAAAGGTCGGCCGAGCCGGTCTCGGACCAAAATGTTTAGTAAAAAAAATTCTGACAGCTATTTTCAGTAAAAAAAAATTGGTCTGGACAAATTGCGATAGTCAATCGGAACTAATCAGAACTAACCTCAACTAATCGTGATTCGTGATAGAACTCAACTCCTCAACTCAACTAATCAGACCAATCGCAAATTCGTGAATACAAATTTCTGTGACCTAATCGTGAACAATCGGAACATAAATCGTGACCTAAATTGGAACAATCGTGATTAAATGATTAAATGTTAGGTGTTAATCAAACTATGTCTGGGCCGGTGCTAATCGGTCTTTTTGGGAAAATCTCGAGACCGAGCCCAACCTTAGAGGAAAAATCTCGCCCGCTCAGTCTCGGTCCTAGTCGGTCTCTATCTTAGTCGGTTTGGTATTAGACCAGTTTTGTCAATATATCGGTTCAACCAATCATTTTTGCTCACCTCTAATATATACCATTAAGGCTACCAAAACTAAACATCAAGGCTACTAACATATTCAATCACAAAAAGGCTAACATAGATATCTACCATCAAGGCTACCAACATTAAACTTCAAGTCTACTAACATATTCAATGACAAAAAGGCTACCAACATATATCATCAAGGGACAAACCAGAATATTTCCCAAATCACTTTGTTTGATCTTCCATCTACTTCTTGCCAAAATCTAAAATTGAAGTATTCCAGCAAAATACATTTTCATACGAGACCAAGTAAAATATATTTCAAACATTGTCATGTAAAACATCTCACTAAGACTGTACTAACCTTGAATTCATTTGACCAATGTGTCTTAGATCAAGCCCTTGCACTTGCTTCCTCCTTTTTTTTAAGTGGTTAAGACCTTGCACTATATACATAAACAAACCAATGATATTTTTAGTAAAAGAAACATTGTCAAACAACAATTTCAACAACAGAACAATCTCAGCTGCAACAGAGAACAAGCTCAGCCGAACACAAACAAGCTCAACTGAACATGAAACAAGCCCAGGCGAACAGACACAAGCTCAACCAAACATGAACGCAATGGGAATAAGCACATGCAAACAAAAACAACAGTGTAGCAGAAACACCAGAACAAGCTCAACACGAACATAAACAATTTCTTACAACCGAACAACTGAAACAACAACATCACATCTACACAACAACCGCAAGCCAATGGAGAAAGCAGAACACCGAAATAGCAGAACAACACTAAAACAACATAACACACGAATTGAACATCAGTGGGTGGTGAGAACCTTTTCATTCATGTTCGCTGTTTGGAAAAGCAACCGTAAGCTACCGCTTCGAAGGTTCATCTATAGTTTCTCGATGGAGAGGAGAGGTTGCTAGGGGTTAAGGGTTAGGAGGGCTTGTCAATGGAGAGGAGAGGTTTTCGAATCACCGATGGTCCGATGCAGAGGAGAGGATAGACTTACTTTTCGATTTGTGATCTTTGGCTGCGTAGATGAGAGCAACTTGCTAGGGTTATGGGTTCATTCAGCTTCTTCTCTATTTGACACCTGTTTATTATTATTTAATATAATATATAAGTTGGGACGGATTAGGGGTTGACCCATGAGTCAAGACTACTGACTCAAACCTGACCCGTGATTTCAGAGATCATCCATGGGTCGTGTTAAAATGACACGTGGGTCAAAAACTATGACCCAAACACGACCCGCCGATGGGTCACCCACAGGTTGGGTAAAGTTTTGACAGCCCTATATAAAATCATGAATTTATTTCAGTGTTGGCAAATTTTTGGTGATTCCCACTCCGAGCATTGGCAAAATTGATGCAAAACAACTCTGAGCATTTTTGGTGAGTCCTCCGGCAAAAACTTACCCATAGAATCAATGAAGAAAGGAATTAAATCAGCATGGTAGTGTAAATTCCAGCATCATTAAGCAACATCTGGAACTAAACGATCTAGGTATATGCACCAAACTAACGAGAAGTATTATCCTACAACTCCTAACATTCTTGTTTGTGAACATCATTAAACAATTTATTTTGTCCGGGACTATAACTATCCATTCTTGTAGTACCTAAGCAATTGCATCAAAGACTAGGATCAAGATCACTCTCCCTTAATTGGGGGATTTGTATTCTTCAGATTTAACCCTAAATTATTAAACAAATACCAAAATAACCGATCCACTTTAAAATTTCCCAAACCGACCGTAAACACGAACCTCGTTCACGTTTAGGAGGGAAATAATACGAGACTTCGTCTCTTTCCCCCTTTTGTTCCGGTCTTCCATTTGCAGTTATAGTAGCCTCCCTCCGTGACGATTTTCGACTTCCTCACCTGCCGCTTTCATCCTTCCTCCAGCCATCGAAAAAGCGACGCTGTTTCATTGCTAGCCCGACGACCGCCCACGAAAGCGCCCTGATCCAAACGAGCCCAAAACCTTGGTAAGCCCCAAACCCTAATTTTTTTATAATTTGGGGTAAATGATTGAATTGGATAAAATTAGATATAATTAGATATTAGAATGCGTAATCAGTAGTTAGAATGACAGATATAATAAAATTGATGACTAATAATAATTTTTATAGATTATTCAATTAAGATGGTGGCTATAATTTTTCAATATGGTGGTAGAATATGTAACAATGAATGGATTGCTAGCTATGTTGGAGGTAGTTTTATCATGTCGTACACCACGAAAAGTATTTCCCTAAATCAATTGAAGGAAGATGTTAATAAATCCTGTGAGTTTGGTGGATATAATGACTTTGAACTTCATTGGAAGTTGGATAACTCGGTTTTTCCAATAAACAAAGAAGTTAAATTGAAAGGCATTTTTGAAATGTGCGAGAATAGAATGGAGATCTATGTGACTAGTATAGTTCGCCCAGCGATACTTGTACGCTTTATTTCATCACGAAATGAAGTCGATGAGTGTATGAAGACTGAATAAGATGAAGAAACTGATGTAGAAGATGAAAATGAAAGAAGGATCATACTCTTATCGCTAATGATGATGCAATTTCATTATCTTCGAAGGAAGATGTTGAACTTGATGAAAGCGGTGTTGGTTGTTCGAATGCAGCACAACACTGTAGAGTTAGACAACATCCCCCTGAGTTTACCTTCGGAGTTTGGATGCATGCGTTAGAATGTAATGTCTGGGAGGTAACGCAAATGCATACAAGTCATGCATTAGAGAGTTTGCAAAGAAGCGATTTTTTTAATGATAAATCTGCACTTCAACATGAAGTTAAACTTTGGCATATAAACAACTATCGTGAATGTAAAACGGTGAAATCTACAAAGTCACTAATTCATTTTAAGTGTAGTAACGTAAGTGGTGGTGTTTGTTCATGGTCGCTAAGAGATTGTCGAAGGCAGTTGGGAAATAACTAAAGTAGGTGCTCCCCACTCATGTACAAAAACTGAGGCGATCCAAAAACATAGACAACTTGATGCGACCGTGATAGTAGATTTTGTGTAACCTTACATATTCAACAATACCGAGATTAAAGTTTGTGATTTAAAACAAGTTGTGAAAGAAAAATTCACACAATTAGTCTCTTATCATAAGTTGTGGTACTCAAAACCATAAGTGATAGAACAAATGTTTGGGTCACACGAGAGTGGCGTCTAAAGGTTACCACACCTTATGATTGTCTTTTGTCAATAAAATCCAGGGTCTGTTTTTTAGTTTGAATGGAAGGGGGTACCAATTGATGGTTATGCAGTTTCTGGTAAGTTGTTTTGGTCCTTCAGACCCTCCATTGAAGATTTTTCCCACTGCAAACCACTGATAAGTATCGACGTGACACATTTGTACAGAAACTATACAAGAAAACTATTAATTGTTGTTGCATTCAATGAGGATTATCAAATATTCCCGTTGCATTATGCTTTCGCTAATTCAGAGAGTGTCAAAAGTTCGACATGGTTTCTCGAATGACTACGTCATTATGTTACAAAAGATCAGCGGATGGTATGCATTATTTCTGACTGACACGCTGGAATTAAAATTGTTGTTGGTAGGGTGTTTCCAGATCCAGTTGGAGTTCATCGGTACTGTGTCAGACATATGGCAAGAAACTTTAATTCACACTTTAAGGACAGAGCATTGAAAAGTTGATTTTGACAGATGGCTTGGACTATCTCATCGAAACAATTTGATCGGTTCTTTGCCAATTTCAGTACACTAAAAAATGGTCAGTTCAAATGATGGTTGAATAACTGTGGTGATTTTAGTTTGTGGTTACAAGCTTTTGATGGGGGATACAAATTAGGGGTAATGACAACCAACCAGCCCGAAGTCTGTAATAAAGTGTTAAAAGGAGCGCGGTCGTTACCAGTGCCATCGATTGTTGAAATAACCTTCACAAGGATCAATACTTACTTTGTTGAATGATGCGCACACATCGAACAAGCATCAACGATAGGCCAACTATGGATGCCTAAAATAAACGCTTTGCTAGCGACCACCGAAGAAACGTCTCGTCGATTTGATGCGAAGACGTATTCATATGAAGATGAGTACAAAGTCTGAACACGAGGAGGTAAACATTTCACAATTAACTTGGTTGCATGATCATGCACCTACGGAGAGTGGACATTATTTCATAGGCCATGTGCACACGCGATTAGGACTTTAAGTAGCCAATATAAGTTGGAATCAGTATGTGGATCCATATTTCAGTGTTTCAGCATACAGACGAATGTGCCTTCCTAATTTCACCCGTTAATGGATGAAGATGAGTGGAATCCGTGGGTTGGTCCTGCTGTCATATGTGATCCATGAATGATGATATCAAAATGTAATCGCAGAAAAATAAAGATCCATAATGAAATGGATAGCTGAGAGTTATCTAAAAACAAAAAATGTGGTAATTGTAGTTAGACTGGCCAAAAATACTTTGACATAAACGCGAATGACATTCGCGTTTATGGTCAGTTTGACAAATTTGAAAATGTATTGGTTATTTTAGTATTTGTTTAATAAGTTACAGTTAAATCTGAAGAAAACAAAAATCATTTGGGGAGCTTTAAGGTCTTAACTAACTCATTATCTTACAACTCTAAGACTCAATCAAAATTCGATCGTTTATATTCCCAACAAGAAAGACATAAACCTTCTCATTTGTTATTGTTGGTGGTTTATAGGTAAGTAAATAGAATTACATCAAAATATTTAATAAGTTGGAACGCTATTGCGAGCTATTATCAATTGATTTTAGTATATAATTCACTAAGCTAAATTGCTAGGGATTACAATGATCATACAAGTTATTTTTAATCATTTATGAATCGTTATTCGTTCAATCAAAAATTGATATAGCATGATTACTCTGCAATAAACACGAAGTTATCCAGAAATCTGAATGAACCCTTTACAGAGTGACATATAACAGTCATACAAATATATTTATATAAATGTAAGGTTTACCTACTATTTAAATTTGTCCATCACTTAAATAATTCAACCAAAAACTATTAGTAAAAACACAATCTGTTAAGTAAATAAAAAAATGCCTAAAACCTACACAAGGCTCAATAACCAAAATACTCTTAAAATATACCAAAACAAAACCAAACTCTGCCACATGCGCCATGGAAAATCAGTTTGAGCTCAGACAGGTCTTGTTGAACTCGGTCTGGTTCGGTTCACACACAGTGGATCAACTATTCATGGGATTAAACCAGTCTGGTTCACACTAAGTGAATCAGTATGGATTGGTATAATTTAGACTGGTCCACACAGAGTGAACTGATCCAGATAAATTATATTTATCTATTTTTTAATTATCACCCGATACAAATCGTGGGATCACCTGATCCGAGTCGGCTCATCTTATTCATCTGAATGAGAGTACAGCTAGGGTTGTCAACCCTAGTAGTCATCGTCAACAAATAGCGGTGATTCCTTTCCGTTGGGTAGGTCGTGGCATAGCAACCACGATCTCGACCTTGCCTGGCCACGCGGGCCATGGCCAGGTAGGCTCGTGGCCGCAGCCACGACCTAAAGCAAGGAGGTTATAACTATAGTCATGACCTTAACTTGGGAGGTCGTGGACACGTTGACTATGAACCTGGGGGTGGTTGGCGGCCAAGCACATGTGGCGATACCTACCCAGAAAGAGTGCAACGGTTAGCCACCATTAGAACGTACCTAATGGCATGAATTTGCTTATATGTTTTGTTGTTGGTCGAGCAAAAACCAACAATCTAGCTCTGATGCCATTGTTGTTAGTCAATAACCATATTAACTAAGGAAAGAATACTTATCTTGACAGTTAACGTTGCGGAAGCACGGTCAAATGCGATTGGATTTAAACTCCGTGACAAAGATTGCCTATTGTGGATAAACTCGAAAAATGAACAGATCAGGAGCCTACATACTCCCACCGGTGGATCAGAGTTAACCTAGTTTGCATATTAGATGGAGCCTCTATATGGTTTCTAGACCAATGTCGTTAATCATCTCTTTGTTACTGTTTCTAAATCCAGAGCACTCCTCTATATACAAAATACACAAGGGAAAATATAAGGACGAAGAGATTGGATCATGCCTGAGTCTTTTTGAAGTAACACCATTGTCCTAATCTTAAACTATAGGCTTGAAGATCACATGTAATCCCATAAAATGGCGTATCCATTTCAAAATATGTGAATATATTAAATAATATGAGCGGTACATCCAATACCCTAAACAACTTACCAATTGTATTTATTAAAAAAATCACTATGCTGTGTACACTGTGACATAACAATATAAAAAAATCACTATGTTTGTTATTTCGCATATGGAAATAGTTTTTCAATTGAGTTTAAACGTACCCACCGCACCTGATTGCATTCAAAGTCATTGAAAAGAAACATATGACAACAGAGAGGTTAAAGAAACGCGTTAAGATTGTAATTACGTCTTCAGTCTTCAACCCCAAGACAGTGTTCAGAGGTTAAACAGAAGAGGACGACCTTGTGATGGCTTCTATTCGGCAATTTTTTTTAAGAAAGAAAAAAAATGTAACATTCCCTTTTGTGAGATTTCAAACGTATTATACTCGTAAATATATTAACATTTACTTAAACTAATGTTTATGAATGGTAGTTTACATTGAGCCTTAGTGCTCGGCCTAAACATTTAATGAGATTATTTCTATTTGCAGTATATCCAGAACTTGAATCTATATGTTGAGATAGCATGTGAGATTTAAAATGCACATCTTAACTCATTGTCTAATTAGTCCAAACTTATAAGTAAAAGTATTCGGTATAGTCTTAAGTATCTTAACAACTTTAATTAATTACAATAATTCAAAACAAATTTCCTCGATAATTCCAGCTCATCAAAATTTTATCTACTTCATTAAGGTCAGGATTTACTAAAATTTGATAGTACAAATATAAAATTGAATGTCATTAAATATACTATGTTACAAATGTTTAACTATAATTTTTTCAATGAATTATGAATGAATCCAAAACAGAATACTAAATAAAGGAAAAAACAATGTTTTACATCCTTGTACCGGTTTACTGTATTCAAGGCCATAGCTAGATCTCGGCATGGTTCCCGCCACAAGTTTATTAGGTTTGGTAGAAACTGGAGTGACTATATATATATTATATATATATATATAATCGGGAAAGAGGATCAGATGAGGGTGGGAAACCACAGTCAACGATGTACCGCAGATTCATCCTTGAATTGCAATCCTAATTTTGAACAAAAACAAAAATTAAAGTGAACCAACAAAACAAAAATCGTCAGCGTGAACTATTGGGTGATATGTTGTTTCAAGTTCCGATTCTGTTAGATATTTTAGTGTAATTAGATTGACTAGTTGACTAATATGATCATAATATTTCATTAAACAAGTCAGAAGGGTGCATAGTGCACACTTGTTTAAGAATATTATAATTCACTGTATCGGAATGCAGGGGTCCGGGGCAAAGCACCTTGGAATTATTTTTATTTTTGATAAAGTTACTATTCTAAAAATTCATTATAAATTTGAATTTTTGTAATTAATGATTTAACATTTTAACTCAAAATTTCCGATTTTTGAACACTTGCTTTGGAGTCAAGTTTCAACCGAAATAGTGCAATGACTTTGGCGCCAAGTCATCTTCCCAATGGGTTCCTATGTTTTGGAGCCAAATTTCAAATGAAGATTTGTGGTTCCTTGGGCGGCAAGCATCATCCAAAGGGGGTGACCAACTCTATAAATTGGCCAAGTCTCATTTGAAAGTTTCATCACAAAAAAAACATACAATCATTCTCAAGTTCTAGTTCAGACAGATTCTGATTTTATCTAATTGAAAATTTAGGTGAACCTCCAAATAGTTTCAATATGAAAGTGTCGTCACATATTCAAATCAATCCAACAAATCCTCTCGAAATTCTACATGTTCATGGATATTAGCAACAACCAAGGTTTTTAAAGTTCATATGGAGATTAAGTGTGACTCGTCCAGTTATAAAGTAAAATTAATAAGTTTGGTATGAGCCTTGATGAAAGAAGAAATCGGATGGAAATGACGAAATTATTATGATGTAATCCATATAAAAGATAGATTTTAGAGATTATATATGTTTATGGGATCGAGTTTGAATTGAAAATAATGATGCTCTACTTGGCATGGGAAGCTTATGATTCTATCTAGAAAAGGTTAATAAAGACACACTTTATGATTTTCCGACGATTTGGTAATCAATCTAAAACTTTGGATACCCATAAATAACTTGAAATTTTCATGATAGAAAATAACGATTTGAGGACTAACATGAATGTTGAGGTGACTAAAAGTCTACAAATTGTTTAGCCCCAATTCAGGTTGTGACACATTTAATCTTTTAGAAAATTTGATTGACAATATTAAGTTTTTGAGTCACGTTTGGTGTGGGGGTAGCTATGAAATAGTAATTTTCTATAGTAAGGTACCCCAAGTAAGAGAATAGATCTATTCACAAATTTGTGTAAGGTAGTGAAACCTTTGCATTTATAATCAAATGTGGGAGTGTCTAATAAAAGCATGTATGTGATTTTCGTAAGCAATTAATAAACCCATGACTCAACAACTCCTCTATTGAAGTTTTCATTAGTGACTATCTAAAGTCTAAGGAAGAAAAAGGAATCTATTAACCAAGAAATGATCTGACATTGAAGAATGTATTGTATTTATCGAACATATGTAGGAACATATGGTACCCACTCCTAAAAATGTTAGAATTGTGCCTAAAATTGTTAATTACATTTTCATTAGATAATTAAGCACAAAATAGTATTGTTTATCAGTTTCTTGTACATAATTCAAACTTTTGGTTATACACAAGAACATGATAACTATGTCAAAAATTGAATATATTTGTTTGAAAAAGTATTTCCGTTTAAATCTAGGGGAAATGACATCGTCGAGACGAACATATGAATCTATTGATGAAGATAATCAAAATACATAAAAATTTATAATTGAACCCAAGAAAAGGAAAATGGCTAGGATCATTAAGTCTTTTGGTCCAGACTTTTTGAAATGTGTACTTCAAATTGAATATCAAATCGTGTAAGAAGTCGTGAACTTTTCTTAAGAACCTTTATGGAAAACGACAATGAACCTTGACACTAAATGCATCCTTCAAAATCATATTTTAGAGCTAATGAATCTTCCTTCATGATGCAAACTACTATGCTTTAATTGGGATTTCATTTGAAAAATTATAACACATGGAACAAGTGACAAGTGTTAGGCAAAAAAGGGTTACAAGCACAGTGGAGACCTTGATTACTTCGACACATATTCTCATGTAACAAGAATCACTTCTATATTATGATGATACTCAAAATTGCAACATTGCGCAATTTGGAAGTATCAAATGGATGTAAAGACAATTTTGTTAAATGAATATTTAGAAGAAGAAATCTACATGGAACATCGAGGGTTTCTATGTGTTAGGGCAAGAAAAGAAAATCGTTATATAACTGAAAGTCATATAATCTAAAAAAACAATGAAAGAAAGGGTAAAAGTCATATAATCATTAAATAAATGAAGTCATATAACTTTGCCCCCTAATATTTGGGTACAATTCGAGTTTCCCTCTTAATGCATTTTTGAAAATTTCGTTATTTAATGTTTGCTTATCTGTCAAGAATCTCTCTTCCTTCAGATTTTCCTTCCAAACATAACAAAATATGTTTAAATAATTGCACAATGAATAGAATACTCTTAAGAATGATCCAATCAAACCCTTCAAAATTTTACAATGTCTTGACCAAGACCACCTCACCCATGGTAGGGGATGGTATGGTCACAACCTAGCTCTAGCCCTTCCGATTGGGGCTAAACTAAATCTTGATTCGATTGAGACTTGATTGACCCCGAATTAAGGGAGTTGAGTCTTTCACCGATACCAACCCCCTCCCCACCATCACTCATGGGTGTGCTTGACTGGGTCAAGACAAATACCCTAACCCATTCTATTGGAGCTCAATTGAGTCCCAATCTAATTGAATCACGATTGTAACATACAATACATTTTTTGATTGGTTTAATTGTGACATTCTTATAAGTATTATGTTATTTTTTCAATTTTCAAAACATATTTTCTTAAGTTGGATGGAAAATTTCACTACAAGAATCTGTTGCAACAGCAACGAAACTTCCGTGTTGACGCTAACAGTTGTAGTTAAATATATGTATATTGTATCAGCAGTTTTTGTTGTCGTTATTATTACTTATTAGGCACAATATGTTTTCCACTGTTATAAGATACATTTCGTGTTAATTTTTGCCGTCACTTTATATTTTACATGGATGAATGTGTAATGTCGACTAACACTTGATGTTAAATAAATCCATCACTAGCAGGTGAATTTTTCATTGCAAATGTACATATTCAAATGCGAAACATTCTGTCGCAAATGTAGCGATATCAGCAACAGTTGTTTGCCGTAACTAATCAATTTTTGTCGTCGTTAAAACATAAGTAACGGGTAAATGTAAGAATAGGTTTGCGTGTCAATATATTGTCGACATTAGTATAGTCATTCAACAACATATTTATTAGCTGTTGTAAATTAGTTTATTTAGTGACGACTATTGTTGTTGTTAAAAAAATCAAATTTTCAAATTTTTTTCCCGCTCTGATTTAAAAATTCAAAATTTTTTCATTCAACAACTTATTTACAGAACAAATCAACGTTTTACAGAACTTCCTCTTGTCTTCCCTTCCTTCCCTTCACCTTCCCTTCAATCAAAACGTTTTCCAAAGGATTGAAGCTCACCCTCCCTTCCTTTCACCCTCTCGTATTCCTCTCGGCGAGTTGAAGCTTGACCTTGAGCTGGAGGCGAGTTGAAGCTCGACCGACCTGTCATGGATGAAGTGTTGGAGCTGCTCGAAGTTCCATGGATGAACGCCTGCTGGAACTGGAGAAGGCGACTTGGAGCTGGAGAAGTCGAGCTGGAGCTGGAGAAGTCGAGTTGGACCTGTAGAAGGCGAGCTGGAGCTCGAGAAGTGCTGGTTCTCCGATGCCTTCACCATGGATGAAGTGTCGTGAAACAATCGGCCATGGATGAAGCCATAGATGATGAAGTGACGATATATGGATGAAAAAGCCATGGATGAAGAAGGATGTATAACCCATGGATGAAGAAGGATGAAGAAGCCATGGATGAACACAAATAATTTAAAATCGGCCAAAAAAATCACAGAAAAAAAATCGACCAAAAAATCTGTCAAGAAATTGGCAAACAGTTGTCATCACTAAGAGTAATCTATAACATCGGTAAAGTGTTGTCGCCGTTCATCTGTCTTTAACAACAACCTGATTCCGCTGTAAAGTTGACGTGGGGAGCCACATGCTAACAGCGGCAAGCCTTTTACAACGGCAAATTGTCGACCTATAGACCTTTAACGACGGGGGGTACCGCGACGAAGATCTCGTCGATGTTAACCCTTAACAACGGTATTTATGCAGTTAGCAACACATTTTTGCCGATGTGTATGCTCGAGTTTCTTGTAGTGTTTGATGAAATGGGGAAACTCGAAACATGGTCAAGCGTTAAGGAAATAAATTTTTAAAACTGAAAGTTAAGGGATTCTTGAAATCTTATTTTACCCTTAAATAAATGAATGCGACAAATGCTTTTACGTGAAATATACAAATGAATGTTATTTCATTTTTGTGTCTTTATGTTGATGATATGCTTATCATCGAAAACATTAAAACAACTATGAGATGATTAAATCCACTAAAAATATGTTAAAAAATTAAGATTTTGACCTTGCTGGTAGTGCATGTAATGAAGATCATTAGATAATTAAAATGAACCATTTCAAGTTAATCTTATTATATCGATGAACCACTAGAACATTTAACACGAATGACAAAAATGAGGTATTTTTTCTAATACATTTTTCAAGAAATATAGATGTAAGTATCTGTGATGTACAATACTCAAGGATCATTAAAAATATTATAGACTTTGTGACATACACTAGGTTTGATATTGCACATGGGTTTGGCTTATTGAGTAGATATAACAGTAATCAAAGTGTTAATCATTGAAATGGAATCATAATATTACTCAGGCACTTGATATATACTCGTAAGTAGTCATGGGTTGATGTATAAGACATATTTGAATTTATAAATGGCTATAGTGATACAAATTGGATATACATATCAAAAAATTCAAACTCCACGTGTGAATTCATGTTCACCTTAGGAGATGCAATGTTGTCTTGGAAATCCTAAAAACAAACTTTCATAGCCATATCCACCATGAAATACGAGTTTATAGCTCTAGATATAGGTTAATGACTACACAATTTTCTATAGAATATCCTATGGTAGCCAAAATTGATGCTAGTAGTTTGCATATGTTGTCATAATCAATTTGTGATTGTAGGGAGTGCAGTAACATGAATACTCGTAAGTTTATATATAAACATATTCATTGATGATATAAGTCAATCAGATAATTATCCTAGTATGATATTATCACAATAGACTATGTGGTTGAATGATAATATTACAGACCCGCTAACCAATGGGTTAAACAATGAACAAGTTGGTCAATCATTGAGAAAAGTGATACTTAAACCCATGTAGTAAATACTTTTGAGAAGTACAATCCAAGTTAACCAATTAATGACAAGATCATAATACATTTTTTGGGATATATATATGAACATAGATTATATTCATATGACGCTATTGATAACAATTATGTAGGTTTATATCTAGGTAAGTATGTAAACTATATCGCCCCTAAATGAATTCCTTCACATTGCCCAACACTTAAAATGTGCACACTAGTAATGCTTATTTGGAATCTTGAGTCTAATGTTGGACTTTGTAATGACACACGACTAATATGTTTGGATTTTATGTATAATCTCATTTATGCGGAAGTTCCTTGTAGACAATTTAAACGAACTAAAGTATTTACTTCAAGGATATCAATGAAGTCGACGGACGATATTCGTTTACCTTTTTAAATGACCAGAAAATAGTTTCTTGTACGTCTTAGTTTATTACCTTGATCATTTAAGTCCTAATTTTTTTAATATTAAGGACATAGTTTTACATCTTAATTTTCTATAATTGAGTAGATTTTTTTTTTAATTAATGTTGTTATATTATATCATTAAATATAGATATATTGTCCTTTAGACTCTCTTTACACTCAATACTATAGACTTTGGAGCATCGAACCCACATTAGGTCTCGAAATAGAGGTGCTAAATTGTTTGTATGTACATGTTATCGTGCATATTAGTACTTTATCGTGTTAAACTTACAAAATATTAACAAACATGATAAGATTATCGTTTCTTATTTCTCAGCATGACACATAATTTTTCGCACGTGTGTATGTTGTGTTAAGCTAGATAGTTGTACCTCCACATGCGAGATTGATAAGAAAATATTATGATAGTGAATTTCTCATAGTAAGAATTATGAACTCATATATCAAATTTTATGATTTCGCAATTTAGAATTAACAAACTCTAAAAATTAAACAGTTAAACAATTAAAAAAGTTCCAAAAGAAATGACATTGTTTAGAAACATACAAAAAAATCAGACTGAGTAGTCTAACTTTATCATGTTATCGTGTGTGTCATGTTGTGATACCTAAACATGATCACGATACAAATAGTACATTGTGTTTGTGCTATCGTGTTCCCATTTTAAGGAACGCGTTCTTTTATGTGTGTTATCGTATTCTGTAAGAAATCGTTCACCCTCGAACTTCAAGTCATTAACAAGTCCAAACTATATAGAAGGGATGCTCATCCCACAAATGAGCAAGAATAACTAAACTAGGGCAATATAACTTGGGTCGACCTTAGATTAGTGACCTCCCTTCCCTACTTAGATCTTCTAACAATGAGTTCCAATTCATGTTGGTTGTGTGAACAACAATTCCGTCATAGGGGTGTCGAGTCAAAATATGTGACCCGTGTGTTATCGTGTGTGTCATGTTGTGATACCTAAACATGACCACGATACGAATAGTACATTGTGTTTGTGCTATCGTGTTCCCATTTTAAGGAACGCGTTTTTTTATGTGTGTTATCGTATTCTGTAAGAAATCGTTCACCCTCGAACTTCAAGTCATTAATAAGTCCAAACTATATAGAAGGGATGCTCATCCCACAAATGAGCAAGAATAACTAAATAGGGCAATATAACTTGGGTCGACCTTAGATTAGTGACCTCTCTTCCCTACTTAGATCTTCTAACAATGAGTTCCAATTCATGTTGGCTGTGTGAACAACATTTCCATCATAGGGGTGTCGAGTCAAAATATGTGACTCGTGTGTTTACATGTCAACCCGTATGACCTGTAAATTTACACTCATTTTAATTTCTACAGTATAATATTTTTGGGATAACCTGTAACTCATGCAACACATAGAATCATGTGACTTATTGACACGTGTCACCAATAGACTCACACGATACATGTGACTTGTATGACTCGTATATTTTTATATAATATATTTTAATTGTACAAGTCATTGAGTTGACCCATTGACACCAACGAGTAAAATCTCCCTGTGCTTCCAGACCCCATAGTAACAACAAAGAATGTGCTAAACTGGTTGAGAGTTGAGAGTCAAACACTATCCATTTTTCGTACGGATTGGACAAGTTGTGTCAAAATGATTTGTAAGTTCAAAAATATTAAATTCAGACACTACCCATGAGCAGGTCAACTACATGTCGTGCTCAAAATTGACACTTCTAGTTCTAACCCAATAAAGGGTTGGAACATTTTTTTTTTATACCTATAGAAAATTTTATTGAAAGGGTGGGTAAACACATTTTTTTTATAGTTCAAAATATAACAATGTATTTTACAACACAAGAAAATATCATTTTCTATTTTAATGAAAAAAATGAACATATTATTAACATTTTATATTTTTCTGTTACATCGACGAAACTATAGGACTGTATTTTGCAACGCACAAAATGTAAATATATAATTTCGCAACATGAACCGAAAACGTTGGTATGCAAAGTGAAGTATATATATAGATCCATCAATACCTACCATTTGTTGCGAAATGAGTAGATAAGTGTAATTTTTTTATTTTTTTTTGGCCAAGATAAGTGTAATTCACTAATTCTCTCAATACAAGAGACTAATCAACTTCAGCTTTTTTTCCAAATAATTAAAAATGAACCTTTTCGGAGATTGATTGAATACGATATTATGTAAAGAAGTAAGCTGTCGGAATTCCTTTGGCATGTGAGATTAAACTATTAAATAATTTAGAAATTAGATTAGTATATAATATTACATACATAATGCTTATTCAAATTATTCATCGACCTTTGATATCTCAAAGAGACCACACCACTTTTTTTAGTCCTCGACCCCACTTCACCAAAACTTTCTCTGTTTGTAACAGGTATTCTTTTCGGGGCTACAACAGTATTTATATGAGAACTATCCAAATTAATAATACATTCACAATTAGAAACATATGGGATTGCTTAGATCAGAATTAAGATTTGTCACATTTGAGTATTTTTTTTATTATGCTTCCAATGTTTCCAAAGTTGTTATTAATGTTGCTTTTATGTTAAAATTGAATAAAGATGTAAAAGTAAAAATAACATTGCACCAAATTTTTAGGGTAAATAACATCAATGCATCCGGATGTTTGGTCATGTTGTTAAATGCACCCCATATGTTATTTTGTGCATCCGTATGTTTGAAAGTGTTGTTATATGCACCACATACTGTTACTTTCGTCTGTTATCTCCTCACGTGATCGTCAAATGGTTCTAAAATTAAATTGATTTGTCATTATACCCTTTCTTCCATATTAATAAACTGTCTCATTCAGTTTCACAATTTCCCTAAACCTATTCATTCTTCTCCCCTACATGGCTTCCTCTTATTGTTCCTGCAACCATAATGATAAAGTCTGTAAAACGAGGAGGTGTCTCTGTGGTCAGCATTGCAATGCCATTCTGGCCTATACATGGAAAACTTTTGGTCGAAGATTTCATCGATGCCCTAATCACAATGTATGATATTTCGAATTAGGGTTATTGTTAGTCCAAAATTCTTCAACTGATTCAATATTTTGTTCATTTGAGTCTGGAGAGTGTTTAATTTTGTTTTACTCTGGTGCAAAAGTTATGGTTACACTTAATTTCATTTCGGTAATTTACAGTTAGGGTTAGGGTTCATCAATTAGGGTTCAAAAGTTAGGATTTCCTCCCTGCATTGCAGTTTCAGTACTTTGTAACTGAACTATTGCTGGTTTTTGGTGAATACAGGGACAAGTTGATTCAAGTTGTGGTTTTTTTGATTGGGAAGACCCTCCAATGTGCCCCCATGGAAAGAAAGTTGTACGTAAATTCGAACAAATGCATAATGTCTTGGAAGAACAACTATCAGTTGTCCGCCAAGAAACTAAAGTCTTAGTCATCTCTGTAATTGGGTGTATTGCTATATTGGTGCTTTGTGATGCTTTCATTGTTATCTTCTTCAAGAAGATGAACTAATGATTAGAACGAATGCTATGCATTGTTAATTGTCAATTTAGGTGGGTGAGGTTTGTCTTCAGGTTAGCCTCCCTAAGTTTACCTAGTGTTTACTGTGTAATGATGTATTTTGAACCTATTGTCCTGCTTTCTTCCTAAGTTGGTCAACAAATGGATCCTTAGCGCAAACTTCACGATCAAATGGCTCCATGACAAACAACTATATGATTCTTGGACGATGACTTCTTAGCTTTCTTAAAATGCTTGAGCGTCAACTTCACATCTAAATGCTTCAAGGTCAAATGTCGGATCTCCACCGGGTGGTAGGTTAAAAATTCATATGTTCCTTGTCAATCCATAATAGTACAAAAACAGTCCATCTACAGCTGATCGTCTACTGGTTTGAGGGTTTGGGAGAACACTCGGAACGGAGAGGTTGAGATGCCGAATAGTTGCACTCATGAAGGATGAAGGGGGAAAGGTCCATATGGACTTTTCATTTTTCATCTGTCGGTTTAACTTAACACGTGACAATCATGTGCCTTTTAATGGAAAACGAGACGGAAAGATAACATTGAGTGCATTTAACAACATCTTCAAACATTACGGTGCACAAACCAACAATTTTAAACATGTGGGTGTGTTTAACAACAACACTAAAAAAAGGGGTTATTTACCTCTCTTTTTTTAAATAAGTACAATATTCATAAATGGAATAAAAAAGGTTATCGAAATAGGATCGGGTCGATGGTTGGACTACGAACTGACCATATTGACATATTGGTTCTCTCAATAGACTGAATTACATAGTGAATATATATCGAAGAGTAAAAACTGGGTGGTTTTCCATGAACCATATGGTTTTTTAAGAAACACCTGGATTTCCAGTTCTCTAGTTTAACGAGAAATAAAATGAAAGGATAGGGGGATTCCTCATAAACGGAGGAGGAGGGTTCAAACCGTAAAGAGATTTTTTAATTTGTAAACAAAGGTTTTATCATTTCCTTTATCAAAACCTTCTGGTATACACATGTAAACCTCCTCATCTAAATCTCCCTGCAGAAAAACGTTATGTACATCCATTTGATATAAAGGCCAATCATAAACAGAGGCTAAGGCAAGCACAGTTGGAACAATATTCATTTATGCAACTGGAGAAAATGTCTCAAAGTAATCTATGCCATGTTTCTAGTTATACCCTTTTGCAACAAGCCTAGCTTTATACCGACTTAAACTCCCATCAGAATTAAATTTAAATTTATAAACCCATTTGAACCCAATGACTGACTTACCTTGCGGAAGAGGCACTATATACCCATGTTTTGTTCTCCTCCAAAGCATTTATCTGCTCCTACATGGCCTGAATCCAAGCTTTATTCTTTGTTGCGTCTGAAAAGCTTTCTGGTTCAACCAGCCTAGAGATTGATGCAATGCAGCTTCGATAACAATCAGACAACTTATCATATGAAACAAATTTGTCAATCGAATAAGCATGCAAATAATTACACTTATCATAGTCTTTCATCCAAATGGGAAGCTTAATTGTTCTTCCAGACCTGCTCATAGTTGGTCTGGTAGCACGAATTATCAGAGGGGCATTCTGTAAAGAAGTTCCATCAGAGTCTACAAGTGACTCATCATGCGGCATGGTCCCATTTTTCTCAAAATGCATCATATGGAACATCCGTATCTGCAGGGGTGTCATCCTCCTCAGTCAAAACTGTCTGTCTATTGACATCACAGAAGTCCACCTCAGTGTAATGCTAAATAAATATGGGCATCTGTTCAAGTTCACCATTCTCAAAAGGAAAAATACTCTCATTAAAACGAACTTCTCTACTTACAAAAAAATTATTTTCAGTAATATCATAAAGTCTATAACCCTTTTGAGTCTCGGAGTATTCCATCATTACTGATGTAATAGCTTTGAATGCGAATTTGTCAGTCACTAAAGGACTCAAAATCTCTAAGGGACTCTTTCCATTCAACAATTTGGAGGGCATTAAATTAATCAAATAGCACGCGATAAGAACACAATCCCCCCAGAAAACATTTGGAACAGATCCATCCAGCTTCAAGGCCCTTGCCATTTCTAGCAAGTGCATATGCTTTCTTTCTACCCTACCATTTTGTTGCGGGGTATAGGAACATGTTTGTGAAAAAACTCCCCGCCATTATCCGTTCTAAAACACTTTATTTTCTTTCCAAATTGATTCTCAATCATCACAACATACCTCTTTAATATCACAATAACACCCGACTTAAATTGCATCAAATGAACCCAAGTCACTCTAGAAAAATCATCAACAAGAGTCAAGGAAAAAAAAGTTTATTGTCATAAGCCGGAGTATGAAATGGTCCCCATACATCTGCATGGACCAAGTCAAATGCAGCATCTGCTCTAGAATAGGAAACAGGAAAAGGATTTCTTACAATCTTTGGTTTGGGACAAACCGAACAGTGACCTATTTCCAAACCTTTATTTCTAGACACGTTCAAAGAATCAATATGTTCTAGAGTCTTTATTGATGCATGCCCAAATCGCATATGCCATAACATGAGTGTTAGGATGTATGAATATGATTGTGTTGTCGATAGCTTAGTCTCCAAGGTATTGTGCAGTGTTGTTCAAGGATGTATGTAGATTTGTGTGGAAGTTATTAGAAGTGTCTAGAATTAGTTAGAATATTCATACTTTGTAAATCCTATATAAATAGAATCGTCTAGCATGTGTAAACTTAACTTTGAGTAATAACTTGCTTTGCAAGTGATTTAGTTAAGTCTGTTAGTTCTTCATCTCTTCATTCTGTTATTTCAATCTTTCTCTCTCAAATTCATCTAGTTTGGTGTGAGATTGCTAAAATGGTATCAGAGCTATACTAAATCATCAAGAGTCGCTGCGATTGTCATCATCAACCAGAGAATCAGCTCGTCATTGAAGAATTGGTAAGCTGTTGAAGGTACTCTGTTCGTCTGAAACTTCTGTTCTGTGTTCGATTCAGTCTGCCTGTAAAGAGTTAATTGTTGATACTGTCTGCTGCCATGGATGAGATAATACCTGCCTTTTTCAATAAGAGAATCTGTCAGTTAACAGGAGAGGACAATTCTCAGCAAGACAGCTCATTGGCATCATGGCTGCTGGCATCCATAGCTTCTCCAATTAGCAAAGGATTGGTTGGCTGTATGACAACATCGTCGATATGGAA
Source organism: Chamaenerion angustifolium (assembly GCA_946814005.1). Lineage (NCBI taxonomy): Eukaryota > Viridiplantae > Streptophyta > Magnoliopsida > Myrtales > Onagraceae > Chamaenerion > Chamaenerion angustifolium. Next base: position 8,483,371 of record OX328270.1, read on the forward strand.
CAGATTGCACCAGAACTTCTCGTCATCGTTATCAACGAGGATTATGAGTCTATACAACAGACTCAAGGTTCGTAAACTCTTAAACCAGTCTATGAGAGACTACTTGACTGAAATACAACTTACATGTGATAGTCTATTGAGCTGTGGACATCCGATTGAGGAGATGCAACAGATATCCATTATATTGAATGGTGTAAAGGGACAGTATGATAGTGTTGTTGCAGTAATCCATGATAGCCGAAATACATATGATCTTGCCTCGATTTATTCTGTTCTTCTTGATGCAGAAGCAAGGCAAAGAGATGCTATCTTTGATACATCATTGTCTGCGGCAAATGTAGTTGTCAAGAATGTTGAAGACAAGCCAATTCAGGTGGATTCAGGACAGGTTAATGCAATTGATTCTGGAGAGGCACAAAATCAGTCCAGCTTTGCACAACGAACACCTGATTACCAAACAAACAATACCTCATATGGAAGAGGTAGAGGCAGAGGTCGTGGCTACTCAAACAATAAGCCAGAATGCCAACCCTGCGGTTAGTTTGGTCATCTGGTTAATCGGTGCTATAATCGTTTTAATGTGCATTTCCAGGGAGTTACATCCACTACTAATGAAAACATGAGTGCAAATCTGGTGTCTTCTCAATGGCATGATGAAGATGAATCTTCATATGCTTCGGCTGGAGTTGTAAAGAATCATAGCAACAATGCTTCTGCTTGGGCTGGTTCTGGATATATCACTAATCCTCATGCTATGAATCAGTCTGTTTATTGGCCAAAAAAAAATCAGTCTGTTTCTGCTGCTTATCCGCAACATGTTTCTGCTGCTTATCCTCAACGAGTGTTTCCTCCTCCTATGTTCAATCCATATATGGCAAACTCAAATACAATGTATTCTCCTATGACATTCATTCCATCAATGTTTCAGCTGAATTCTGGTAGTGCATCTGCATCTGCTCCTCCAATCCAACAATTTCAAATTGGTGGATATTCTGTTGCTCCAAGTGTTTCTGCTGCATCTGTTCTCTTGATAATCCAAGTCAAGTACATCTGACCTCCACTTCATCTGCTGGAACACATATGGACAAAGCATGGTATCCAGATTCGGGTGCCACCAATCACCTGTCCAATGGAGCTCCCCCAGTCAATACATCGCACTCCTATGCAGGCTCGGGTAAAGTTCAAGTTGCGAATGGTAGTTACTTAGATATATGTAGTATTGGTACCTCTTTCATACATACTGCATCTAAGCCTCTCTTATTGAACAAACTCTTATACATTCCTCATATTACTAAAAATTTGGTTTCTGTTTCGCAGTTTACCAAGGATAATCGGGTATATTTTGAGTTCCATGAAACTCATTGCCTGGTTCGGGATTCTGATACTCATCATGTTCTTATTCGTGGACAGGAACATCAAGGTCTATATAGACTTTATTTCAGTTCGTTTGCCAATGATAATAGGAAATCTGTAGTTAATAAATCAGCTTGTCTGCCTTCCTTACAGTGTAATTCGACTGAGAAAATAAACTCCAGTATGATGTGTAATATGAATCGAATGAAAATTTCTCCTGTGATTTTACATCAAGGGCTTGGGCATCCTTCTCAACAAGTATTCTCATTAGTAATCAAGCATTCTAACTGGAATATAAGTGCTCAAATTCCTCATTGCATGGCTTGTGCTGTTGGCAAAAGCTGTAAATTGCCATTTTATGATTCGATCACTGAATACAATACACATCTGGATCTGCTTGAAATGGACTTATGGGGTATATCTCCTGTTTCTTCAAATGGAAATCTCTATTATCTGAGTATAATTGATGTCTGTTCTAGATATACTTGGATTTATTTTCTTAAGAAAAAGAGTGATGTTTCCATTGTCTTTCCTCAGTTTCACAAAGCAGTGGAGAATCAGCTCGGACATAAGATCAAATCTGTTCAAACATATGGTGGTGGAGAGTTCAAAGCTTTAGCAGTATATCCCAGTCAGTTCGGCATCAGTCACAGGTTTACTTGCCCATATATGTCTGAACAGAACGGTATTGTAGAAAGAAAACACATACATATAGTTGAGATGGGTCTCACCTTAATGAAACAAGTTGCTCTTCCTTTTCAATACTGGACCGATGCTTTTTTCACGTCTGTGTTTATCGTTAACAGGCTTCCTACCAAAGTTTTGCAAAACATTTATCCTCATGAGAAGCTGTTTTTCAAAGTTCCTGACTATGAATTTTTGAGAGAGTTCGGGTGCTTATGTTTTCCATTAATTCGTCCTTTCAATAAACATAAAATGGATTACAGATCAACTCCTTGTGTCTTTATTGGTTATTGTTCAAATCAACATGGATATAAATGCTTAGATGATGCTGGTCGTGTATATATCTCTAGACATGTTAAATTCAATGAACATGTTTTTCCTTTTGCAGATAAAGCCGGATCTTTCATGCAATCTGGTGTTGTTAAAAATACAGCAACGTCTCTTCCATTCTTCTTACCTTTCAATTCTACTTTATGTAATGCCTTGGATGATTATATGGTGCATAATGATTCTATACCTATACCTGTTTAGGTTAATCGCTCAGCTGATAGTATTCCTAATCTCTCGGGGTGTGCTCGCCAATCTGAGTCTGATCCATCAAATGTGGTGGTACCTGCTCAAGAACCGGTGGAACAATCATCTGATGATAATGTTGCAGGTAGACAAGAAAATGGTAATACAATCTGTACTGTTATACCTTTAAATGCTGAGATTCAACCTTTTGTGAGGTATGTCCTTAAAGATTCTGACTTAGTTCAGATCACTTCTGATGCTAATGAGTTATCTCGATCAACTCCTGAGAGTATGCATAGGTCTGAAAGTGTCTCTAGTTTACAGGTACCTCGTTCTGATCATTCTTCTCATGTTAATAGGCATTCAATGCAAACTAAGTCCAAAACAAAGACATTGTCTGCTTTTACTTCCTCGTTGGTTGATTCCATTGAAGCTGATAAGCATGAATCACATGACATTCATTCTGCTATGCAGTCTAGTGTATGGTCCTCTGCTATGCATGATGAACTAAATGCTGTGATAGCTAATGCTACCAGTTTCTTTACCTGGTGGTCGAATACCAATTGGATGTAAATGGCTTTTTAAAGTTAAATGAAACTCAGATGGATCTATTGCTAGACATAAGGCTCGACTTGTGGCTAAGGGGTTTTCACAAAAACCTGGATTTGATTTTCAGCATACTTTTAGTCCGGTGGTTAAAGCACCAACTATTAGGATTATACTTACCTTGGCTCTGGCACACATGTGGCAATTGCGACAGGTTGATGTGAATATTGCGTTTTTACATGGAGAACTTGTCGAGGATGTGTACATGATTCAGCCACCTGAGTTTGAAAAGTGTGATCAGGAGGGTAATGTGCTGGTATGCAAGCTTAATAAATCCGTGTATGGTCTCAAACAAGCTCCGAGAGCTTGGTTTGAGAGACTGAAATGTTTTCTTTTAAACAATCTTGGTTTTTCTGTTTCTTTAGCTGATAATTGTTTGTTTGTTCATAAATCTAATGCAGGTTCTGTTTTTCTGCTTGTTTACGTTGATGACATTGTAATAACTGGAAGTGATAAGGCTGCAATTGAACGTGTTATCAGTAGGATTAATAGTGAATTTAAATTGAAAGATCTAGGATCTCTTAACTACTTTCTGGGGATGGATGTGCAGGTCTTGGATGACTGTCTGTTATTAGGACAACGAAAGTATATTTTGGAGCTTATTGCGAAAGCAGGAATGAACAATGCCTCAGCTTTGCCTACGCCTATGTCTGGTAATTTTTAGACTAAAGTATATGAAGATCACAGTGAGTCTCCTCCTGCTGATGAGCATTTATATAGAAGTGTTATGGGTAGTCTGCAACATGTCTGTGTTACAAGACCTGATATACATTTTGCGGTAAATAAATTGAGCCAATATATGCAACATCCTTTCATATATCATTGGAAAGCTGTTATTCGTGTTCTTCGGTATCTTAAAGGCACTCTTGATCATGGATTATTGTTTCGTGCTAGTCCTGTTGCATCTACTGAGGTTGTTTTAATTTCTTATACTGATGCTGATTGGGGCAATGACTTGGTTGTTAGAAAATCTGTGTCTGAACATTATTTGCTTCTTAATGGGAATCGAGTAGTTTGGAGTTCTAAAAAGCAGCTAGTTATCTCTCGTTCGTCTTCTGAAGCAGAATACATAGCCATTGTCAATGCTATCTCTCAAATTATGTGGGTAGTGTCTTTATTATCTGAACTTGATGTCAAACTAACAGCTGTTCCTATTGTTTGGAGTGATAATACAGATGTTGTAGCCTTATCCGAAAATCCAATTCATCACTCTAAGATGAAGCACGTTAAGATAGACTTGTGTTTTGTCCGGGAGAAAGTTCAAAATGGTCAGGTTTTGGTTAACTATGTCCCTTCTACAGAACAGGTTGCAGATATATTGACGAAACCGATTACAGAAAAGCAATTTGTTTCATTTAGACAGAATCTTGGAGTGATGTCATTCAAAGAGTTGATGCCCAATTCTGCAAGTGATCAGTTCAATTCAGTAAGTGTTCGGTGTGATCAGTCTAGGTTTGTGATGGATGAGTCTGACTTAGAACAATAGTAGGTAGGTGTAAGGTAAGTTTTTTTTTTTGTATTTTGATAATATGGTTCGCTTGATATGTTGATTTCTTCTTAAATCTGTTTGTCCATTGTTTGGTTTGTTTTGGCATTATGTCTTTTCGTTGTTCTTCATTTATATATAGAACTCATACTTGTGTTGATCGTTGCAGATTTTTGATTTTGTTGTCTTTTCAGTTATCTTCTTGAGGTTGCTTCAGCTCTATGATGATTCGTTTATTTCAGATGGAGCCTTTCTCACTCTTTCTTGCAATATTGGTGTTTGTCTGCTTGGTGATTTCATTGCATATTTTCTGACAATTATATCTTGAGATCTCAGATGTCATGAGCATTAACAGACTTCATATTCTGACATAGGGTGAAGCTTGAATCCAAAAATAACCCTGCTCAAAGAAAACATTCAAGCAACTTTGAGTAGGTGTTTGAGGATGAAAAGATGGAGGAAAGTGAAAACCTCTCAGTTTCATTGGTAAGATAGAGGCACGTGAAAACCTCTCTGTCTGAAAAGAAAAGAAATACAATGAATGTCATTCAAGAAAGACAAAGAAAATTGACAGACAATATTGTGTAAAAGATTAAGGAAAGTCTGTTATTATGTCTCTGATATGATCTGATTGATCTGGGATATGAATTGTTAGCATTATATGTAGTTTGGAATCGTCTGAAAATACAAATGATCATGTATTGGAAAGGTTGATCTGTTGAAGGCTTGGTTGTTAATAAACAGATTATCATAGAAATGAAATGATTCTATAAGATACTGTTGCACAATGTATAAGTTTTTCTTCAATGTTCTCATATTGTATGAAGTTTTATTCTAAATGCATATGCATATTCGAAAGACAGAAATTCAAGATTGACCAAGACTGGGTGATTGACAGATTGAAGATGAAATATGCATGGAAAGTGAAGTTGAAAATCAAAATTCAAAATCAAACTTCTTAAGGGAATGTTAGGATGTATGAATATGATTGTGTTGTCGATAGCTTAGTCTCCAAGGTATTGTGCCGTGTGGTTCAATGATGTATGTAGATTTGTGTGGAAGTTAGTAGAAGTGTCTAGAATTAGTTAGAATATTCATACTCTGTAAATCCTATATAAATAGGATCGTCTAGCATGTGTAAACTTAAATTTGAGTAATAGCTTGCTTTGCAAGTAATTCTGTTAAGTTTGTTAGTTCTTCATCTCTTCATTCTGTTATTTCAATCTACCTCTCTCAAATTCATCTAGTTTGGTGTGAGATTGCTAAAAATGAGATTATTTACCGAGGGACAAGAAACAGTGGATCCAACATATTTGCATGGCAATATGATGAAATACAATCATGATTCCTCCTTATCATTCCCCAAGACCTACCCATTTGAGAGGTCTTGTAGGATTGCAAGGTTAGGATAAACCACAACACAACATTTCAAATCTCTAGTAAGTTTGGAAAAATATAACAGATTGTATTTGAAGTCATGAAGGTATAAAACATTGCTCAGTTTCTTATATGAACCCATCAAAATATTCCCAGTTCCACACACATCTGAATGTTCATCATTGGGCAATTGAACTTTGGTTACAGGTACAAACATTTTTCCATCCAACCAATCATTTATGTTGGTCATATGGTTGGTTGCTCAAGTATCCAAAATCCAATAGTCATTATGAATTAAGCAAGTATAATTAAGGAGGATACCAGCCGTATTTGCGTGATGGTCCACGAAAGCGGTAGCACCTGCACTCAAAACAGTGACGCCTGCATTCCCAACTGCATCTAGGAACTGATCAAACTGTTCCTTGTTAAATGTAATTCGACCTTGTATAACATATCTCACAGAAGGGTCATTAGTAGTATTTTGCATAAAAGAAGAGTCAACATCACGAGTCCCTGAGGAGATAATATTGGCCCTAGAACTATTTCCCTTTGCCTTTAGATGCTTTTTGTATTTAAAACAGTCATTCTTGGCATGCCCCTTCTTCTTACAGAAGTCGCATCCCCGTGAATAACATCGTTCTATGGTATGCTTCTTTTTGTGACAATGTGAACATTTTATATTTTGGTTTCCCTTCGGCTTACTCAAAATCACAGAAGTGTTTCCAAAATTTGTGTTCACAGTTGCATTTAAAACAGAAGTTATACCCCTTTGACTCTCTTCTTGCATCAAAAGGTTATAGGTTTGATTAACCGAAGGCAATGGACTCCAAAGAAGCAAAGTGACTTCAAGGGGAAGCGGGACAATCAAGTCTGCACTAAAGTTGGATATGCAAATGGCGTACGATCGGGTGGAATGAAGATTCCTATTAAGGAGCTTTGAGAAGAGGGATTTCGGTGCAAAGTGGATTGAATGGATGTGGCAATGTATCATGAAGACGTCATACCGAGTCTTGATTAATGGGCAGAGTTCAGGAACCATTCAGCCCACAAGAGCATTGTGGCAAGGTGACTCCCTTTCACCATACATATTCATTCTCTTGGTATATGCTATCAAGACAATTTAAGGAGGTCATTCGAGTGGAGAGGTTGCGTGGACTAACTCTTAAAAGGGGATGTCCAGAACCGCACCACTTATTTTTTTGCAGATGACTCACTATTCTTCTTGAAGGGGACGGTGGAGAATGCCCGAGTATTGAAGAAGATCATAACCAAGTACTGTAAGGCCTCTTGACAATGCATAAACAATGCAAAATCGAACCTGGTTTTTAATAAGGGGCAAATGAGGATATTTCCAAGGTTATCAAGAAGGAGCTGCAAATTCAGGGTGTAACGGATCCAGTGAGATATATAGGACTCTCGTCAATTTATGGGCTATCAAAGAAGGAAGCATTGGGCTATATAAAAAACATAATTTGTGACAAGATCCAGGGATGGAGGACAAAAACCCTAAACCAGGTAGGGTGTAATCATGACTATATCCTCATATTTGATGAATGTCTTTAAACTCCCCAATACATGGTGTTTAGAAATTAATGCGATGATAGCAAATTTCTGGTATTGCCCGCCTTTAGCCAACTATTGTTTCCCCAACGTCCCATGATTTGAAACTGGGCAATTTAAGATATCTTAACACGCTCACTACCATTCCTATGAAACAACTATTACAAATTTATTGTGGAAACGATAAATATTTTTAAGAAAATGCTCGAGCTACCAGAAGCAAGAACCTGGGCTCTCATACCGTCTCATGCTATCTCATACAAACTCTGATACCATCATGCATACTCGACATTTCTTTGCCTTTTTTGAAGTATTTTACTCATGACATCCCCACTATTACTCTATTAGATTTAAGACGTAAGTCTTAACCAACTGTCTAATAAGTCTGAACATGTCAGTGGAGGCATTCAATGTACTTTTATCCTATCTTAACAATTTCACTAACATGTCTATGAAACGACGACTATTAAAAAATTTCCAGTAAATTTTGCACAAAAATAATGAAATTAGATATTTGATTACCTTATTCCTTATGTTTTACTTTGATATTTTCATAGTAATTCTTTATTTTAATATTTTCAGAGTTCATAAATTATGGGACATGTTAAGTGTATTTATGTTTTAATTTTAGATATATTTGGAATCTATAAAATTTATTAATTGTTTAGTAATGTGCATTATATGGACTTATTAACCTTTAAGTGTTCGGGTTAAGTGAAGAAATACCGAGAGACTCTAAATTTGACCAACCCTAAAAATTCATTATATTGTTTAAAGATAATAAATCATAAATCATAAAAATTAATATTGATCTTTATACTTCGGTAATACGTAGAGATTAAACCAACACATCATCAGGGTTATTTTAATTTGGTAGTAAAATATTTTTGTTACTTTTTCCCCAACATTTAATACCTAAATTTTGGATGATATTATTTTGGACTAATAACATTAACAACTTTTGGCAAAATTACTAAATAACTAACAAATATATTTTACTATTTAATTAAAATAACATTGTCAAAGTGTTGGAATCAGCAATGCATTAATATTAATTAGAAAAACCTATTATATATCTTAAAAAAACATTTCAATAATCTAAATATTTGAAAATATTGTATTACATATCAACCACTTAACTTGTAGATAACTTACGTTGACAACATCAATCAAATGTTTTCTTTCACTTTGGTTTAAATTTTTCAAATTTAATTATTTTGTTTATATTTATCACTTCACGTAATAAGATTATTTATATTCAATATATAAATATTTATCAATTTTGATCAATTTTAATTGTGTTTAAATTCTTTAAATTGATGATAGATGAAATGTATCTTTATAACGATGGTGATCTCCAAAAAATCTATGACTTCTTGGAAAGCATAGAGGAAGTTTTTTTAAAATCTTTTCTATATAATTGTAAAAAAAAAAATCACAATTACAAAAAACATGACGACTTCATAACATAATATATAATCATCATTGTATAGGCGATGGTTACAAAAACCACTTCTGCCTTAATAATATAGATATAGATATATGTATAAAAAATGGTGGATGAGAAATGAAAGATGGATAGTGATAGAGAAAAATTTAATTACCTCGTTGTATAATTTATAATATTGCATATATGTGTAGCTGGGCAATACGTATGTCTTTTAATTATAATGTCATATGTTCAAGTCTCTGTGCAGTTATATTTTTTATAACATTTTGAGAACATTTAAATGAACCAAATAGTCATGATAAATATAATCTAATTGGATTAGTAAAATGTGGTATTTGTGTCATTTTGCAAGCGATGATTACAAAAAACACTTTTGCCTAAATAATATAGATATAAAAAACTGGTGTATGAGAAAAAATAGAGGAATAATGATATGGAAAAATACAATTATCATCTTATATAATTTGTAATGTTGCATATGTATGAAACTGGTTAATATCTATGTATTTTAGTTAGGGTTAAATACCAAGTAGCTACCTGAACTTTGAACGCTTTGCAACGAGCTACCCGAACTTTGAAAATTCAAAACGAGCTACCTCAACTTTGAAGAAGGTGCAAATAGCTATCTCCGTCCAATTTTCTGTCAACTGTCGTTGGAAAGTCGTCGGAAATTCATCTGAAATTGGACGGAGGTAGCTATTTACACATTCTTCAAAGTCGAGGTAGCCTGTTTTTAATTTTCAAAGTTTGGGCAGCTCGTTGAAAAACTTCCAAAATTCAGTTAGCTACTTAGTATTTAACCATTTTAGTTACAAAGTCATATGTTCGAGTCTCCGTGCAAATATTTTTTTTTATAACATTTAAATGACAAAAATAGTCATAATAAATATAATCTAATTAGATTAGTAAAATGTATTTCTGTCATTTTACAGACTGCGATTACAAAAACCACTTTTGCCTTAATAATATAGATAACATTAGTTTAAATTTTACCATGAATATCATAGTTTTTTAATCTAAATACTTCCCTTTTGAAATTTGTAAAATAAAATTGAATTATGGTTCATAAAACACGTACGTAAACTTATGCACATAGATATTACATAATTAATTAATTAAACTATAATCACTTTACCAACGTAAATATCTTTAATAAAACTAATTAGGTTATTGTTTATTAATAGAAAGTATATAATCAGATAAGTAGAGATTTGAACAAAAATAAAAAGATAAATAGAGAATATTTATTGCATCATCATCCGAATCCATATAATATAGAGCGGAGTGAAGCGTGTTCCCTTTTCATTGCATTGTAAAAGAAAGGCATATAATATTAGAAATTTAGAATAGAATAGGGTATCTTTTGAAGTACGTCATGTACCTTTTGAAAGTCATAACTGATATTTTTTTTTCTTTCTATTAATTAAATTAAATTATATTTGAACTTTCCATTAAAAGAAAGACAGGAAGACAAGAGAATCAATCCACTTGATACCCTTCCACAACCGGACCTTTTTCATCATGTTAGCGCCACCACTCCTCCATGTGTTGTTTATTTTCTAAATGGTCCCCAAATTTATCACTTTATTTTAAAACAATATAATAAATAAATTATTAGCAATATATATAAGAATACGAATTCATCTCTTTTATTGTACTCTTTTCCAAGGAATATACCATGTTGACAATGAAACTCTCCGATAAATTTTGAAAAGTATGTATATCAGAAAAAAAATTTAAAAAGTATATACGTAAAAAAATAATTTAGCAAAATGTACATCTGCGCAGGTAGTGCAGTAGCGTTTTTCATTTTTTTTTTTACGTTTATTTTTTTTTAAAAGAAATCGAAAAAAATCTTTAAAAAATTACAGTAAGTAGATATTTTAATTTCGATTCAAATGATGCAAAAAACATTAAATTTGGACTTACGGATTGACTGTAGACTCTGCCGTACGTTGAGATATGAAAATTTGACTTAAAAAAAATATAACTCATACCCTGTAAATCCAAACTTACCACGGTGAACGTCATTAATGTCGTAATTCAATTATCTACCTAGAGTAATATTTTTTATTAGAAATACAATGATTTTGTAACCTAACATCGCTTGTCTTAAAATTTGACCGAAATAATCAAATGCACCAGGTGAGAAATTTAATTATGTACTTACTCAAAAAAAATCAAAAAATTACTCTAGGTAGATAATTGAATTACGACATAAATGACGTTCACCGTGATCAGTTTGGACTTACAAGGTATGAGTTATATTTTTTTTAAGTCAAATTTTTCATATCTCAACTTACGGCAGAGCCTACAGTCAATCCGTAAGTCCAAATTTAATGTTTTTTGCATCATTTGAATCGAAATTAAAATATCTACTTACTGTAATTTTAAGAAGAAAAAAAATCGATTTTTTTCGATTTCCTTTCCAAAAATAATCGAAAACAATCTTACAAATATTTTAAAAAATTACAGTAAGTAGATATTTTAATTTCGATTCAAATGATGCAAAAAACATTAAATTTGGACTTACAGATTAACTGTAGGCTCTGCCGTAAGTTGAGATATGAAAATTTGACTTAAAAAAATATAACTCATACCCTGTAAGTCCAAACTGACCACGGTGAACGTCATTTATGTCGTAATTCAATTATCTAACTAGAGTAATTTTTTTGATTAGAAATACAATGATTTTGTAACCTAACATCGCTTATCTTAAAATTTGACCGAAATAATCAAATGCATCAGGTGAGAAATTTAATTATGTACTTACTCAAAAAAAATCAAAAAATTACTCTAGGTAGATAATTGAATTACGACATAAATGACGTTCACCGTGGTCAGTTTGGACTTACAGGGTATGAGTTATATTTTTTTTAAGTGAAATTTTCATATCTCAACTTACGGTAGAGCCTACAGTCAATCCGTAAGTCCAAATTTAATGCTTTTTGCATCATTTGAATCGAAATTAAAATATCTACTTACTGTAATTTTTTTCGATTTTTTCGATTTATTTTTATTTTTTTCAAAAAATAAATGTAAAAAAAACAAACAATGAAAAACGCAGGTACCTGTGCAGATGCACATTTTGCTAAAAAAAAAATTTACATATATACTTTTTAAATTTTTTTTCTGACATACATACTTTTCAAAATTTATCAAACTCTCCATATATCTTGTTTATTGGCAAAAAATAAAGTGAGTTAATAATTAATAAATATGATTCTTTTAAGTGTTAGGATATATATTAAAGAGCATATTGAAAGTTTTCATTTATAAATTCAAACTTTTGAAAAAATTGTTTTGTTTTTTGCTATCTAAAAACAAATTATATTGGTTTAAGTAGTGCGTCTCAAACCATTAGTGGAATAAGAGTGTGCATTGAATTATGATATTGAAATTAAAAAGCAAAAGAAAACAACACAATTAAAAACTTAGTGACTGAGCAAAAATTCATAGTATAAACACGACGGAAAAGTCTAGTATAAACTTATATTCACAAATATCATTTTGAAAAAGAAAATAGTTTTCCTTTGATTGAGCAAATAAAAATATAAAGTGATGAGTGAAACATTTCACCAACTATATATTTAAATTTAAACATGCAGACCTACTAATAATAAATTTAAAAAAAATGATTCAAACATTTATACCGGCGTTCTATCATTTATAAACGGACAGACCGTACAAGTGAAAATTATTTTAAATTTAGTTATGAAAAAATCATATGTAATGGACTAATGGTATCTTCCCTGGACGTCATTATAATACTAATAGAAGGGGGAAAAAATCATAAAGATAGTGGAATCATCTATAATAAAACCCTCAAGAATTGATTGCCTAAATTATAATTTCTTTTACAAAAGACAATCGACGCCTCCTTTTTTATGGTTCTTTACTGTTAGCAAATCAGATTAGGGAAGCACTAAATTTTCACTCGAGGGAAATAAACAACTACACGGATATGGATAGATAACTAATTACGGCTGAAAAATATATTTTTAATTCTTCTCCCGTAGTGAATTAGTCTGCCATTTGATTAATTTTGTGGAAAATTGTTGCATTTACAAAGTGTATATATATACATTATATATGAAAAATTAGATTAATTATGTATTTCACAATGTTGTTCGGTGTACAATATATATTGTGTTTTTATAAACTTAAATGTTGTTGTTGATTGCCTCTATTACTTCACCGTTAAATGTAAAAAATTAAATGTTCATTAAAAATGATGAATTAAACATATATTGTTAACATAATGTTTAAATTAAATTATTTTGATCTTTTTCAATTGTAAAACTATAAATATAAATCTAAAATATAAACTAATTCCAAAGTTTTTTTTTGTATCTTTCTTTTTAATTACTCTTCAAAAAATCATTTAATTAATTGTTTTATTTTAATATTTATGTTTATGTCATGTTGACCTAACTTGTTTAATAGACTGATCACACATTATTAAAATGTATCTACATCGATATATCTAAAGATCAAAATAAACAGAATATATTAATAAACGATACAGAATTCATCCTATTTATTTATGGTGTGTGTATTAAATAAACCCTAAAAAAATATTACATTCATTTACAATACCTAATATTATAGTTTTAATTTTCTCTATGCACATACCTACTTCAACATGCGATTTAGCTTTATAGACCGTCTCTTTTTGATGCACTCACGACCGCATCAGTTGGATTTTAATTAGATGACCTAAAACTTTCTTACACGTGCCTACAAGCTTACTTGTTGATTTTTATAAGAAAAATATATTGTAGATGACCTCTGAAAAAAAGCGTTACTCAATCCATCCATTTGCAAACCAAATCCAACTTGGACTTCACTTTTGATATATATTGGGTGTTTGAGAATGAAAATTAGGCATTTTTTATCTTTAAAAATAGTTTAATGAATAACCTGATAGGATTTATATGTTAATTAAAATGTATCAAATGTCAAGTCTAGATCATTTTCTAAGATCTAAATAATTTGGAGGAGGTTATAGGGAGTTCTTAGTCTGAAAATTTCTTTAACTGTAGAGATTTATTTAACGTCCAATAAATAGGACATAGAGTCATTTGTAAACAAGCACCACAATTGCATGTTATACCACCACAAAGTGTGAGTTGTACAAGTGAATCTCCTAGATATATAATATTTAGGGTAAAATGTCACATTGCCCCTAATGTTTGACCAGATTTCAAGTTTCGCCTTAAAGTTTAAATCGTAAAATTTATTTCCCTCATGTTTGGCTAAAGTGCAACTTTGCCTCAATCGATAATTTTTCCATCCAAATTTAATAGAATAAGTTTTTAAAATTGAAAAAATATCGCAAATTTTAAAAACAAATGACACAAATTAACCCTTTCAAATTTTTTTAAATGTTACAATTGAGTCTCGATTTGATTAGGGCTCACTCTAGCCCAATCGAATCTAGACTCGATTGTAACATTTAAAAAGGGTTAAAAGAGTTAAATTGTTATATAATTTTAAAATATTTTATAATTTTTAAAACTTATTATGGAAAAATTGGATGGAAAAATTGACGATTAAGGCAAACCTGCACTTTGGCCAAACATGAGAGAATGAAATTTTACGTTTTAAACTTTAAGAAGAGTGGAACTCGAAATCTGGTAAAAACATTAAGAGGTAATGTCGTATTTTACCATATATATATGAGGTATTCTATTATTGGTAGATTACAGTCTTAGATATATGCAATCACATTTAGTTATTTTACAAATGAATCTATAAATGGTAGAGGGTGCTCGGACGCGTAATGTATTTGGTTCAACACTTTTGGTGATATGGAGAAACCTTCATGTAGAAGTGAGTTGCGGCTAGAGGTGTCAACTTTTCACCCCATTCAAAAATGACTATAACCTGATCCAGAATCGGGCCAGGTCTAGGTCAGAGCAATAAGAGGTCTGAGTCAAGTTTGAGTTGACCCACTAACTCTCTATTTTGTTTCCAATGGTACTATACTAGTACTACGATACTCCGACTACCTCAAGTTAAACATGTTCTTTTATGAATTATTAGATGAAATAACAATCACATTTGGTTGGTGGTTCAGAGAGATAGATGGTTTTAACTCTATTTATTTAGAATGGAACTCTATATATTTAGATCACTGGTTTAGGGATATTTTGTTAATCCTCAAAACTTTAAAGTTTCATTTTAAATGCCATTATTAAAATTCAATATGGATATGGAGTAGTTAATTATATAAGGGTTAATAGTCAAAGTGCCCCCTAATGTTTGGGCAAAATTTAGGATTGCCCCTTAAAGTCTAAAATTTTAAATATTAGTCCTAAAGTTTGGACGATTTCAAAAATCGCCCATTTTCGTCCTCTGTCTGTTAATTTGGGACGGAAAACACAACATGTGCCTTGCACGTGACTTTACTTAAGATTAAAAGACCAAATTGCCCTACCCTCTTCTTCTTCATCATTCAAAGGTTCCATTGTCTTCTCTGGAGCAGTTCCAGGATGGTCCAACGATTGCAAAATCTCTCGCTCGGTTTGGGCACGAAGTAGCTTCTCTCTCGTATCTTTCAACGTAGACATATCCTTTTCAACCCCTTCCTCTCCAGGAGTCTTCTTTATAAGCTCTTCAAACTCCTTTTCTCCTTCAACGGTGCTGAAAAGCCTGAAATCCACACACAACATAATCATCGTCCTCTGTTTCTTGATCATTCAATTTTGACTCTGCTATCTGTTTGTCTGCGTTTCCAATGATGCGTCAAAAGCTACTGCACGAGCTCCTCGATGAAGACCAAGAGCCTTTCTTCATAAGCGCCATTATTAAGAAGAACCAGAACCAGTTACAGATCAAGAAGCCCAATACCATCTCGCAGCCGACAAGGCTCGCCGGAAACTTCTGTAAAAATTCTTGTTTTTTCACACTCCCCGAATCGCCGGACCCAAGGAAGACTCCGATCTGCTTTAGCGTTCATCGGTCTCCTAAAAGCCCTAACAACATCTTCCTCCAAAACTGAGCTGCCTGAAACTGAGTTGTTCTTCACTTCCGTATTCCGAAATCTTCTCAGGGGTTGCTGGTGAACGGCGCGATGGAGGAGTTTCCGACGAAAACATCGCCGGAGAGGAAGGTCACGGTGACTTGGTCGTAGAAGTGGAAGCGTTTGCGTAATGCCGCGGGAGCTAATGGCGGCGAAGTAGAAGCCGCGGTGGCCATGGAGGTTTATCCGTCGCTCATGGATTCCGTTGACAAAGCAAAGGCAGTTCTCCGTCGCCATCACGACAGCCCGAGCCGAAGGCGGAAGTGGAGAAGGCAGTCGTACTTCGAGTGGAGGAGAAAAGGTCGCCTTATTATAAGAGAACGAAGTCGGCGTTGGTAGGAGGGAGGCTGCGAGAGGTGGACGATTTGAGTAACGAGGAGTTTAAACGGACGGTGGAGAGTTACATTGCTAAGACGAAGTGGTTTCTGCAAAAGGAGATAACTGCTGATCTGACTGAAACTGCGCCCGTGGCGGATCGGACGGTGGTCGTTAAGAGTTAATTAATTATTGTCATAATTAAATGGTTTTAATTATGACAATATTACATGCAGTTACATCCTTCAGGAACTGTTTTAAGGGTATTTTGGTCTTAAAAATTTGTCTGAAGTCACGTGAATTGCACATGGGCGTTTTCCGTCCAAAATTAACAGTCAGAGGACGGAAATGGGCAATTTTTAAAATCGTCCAAACTTTAGGACTAATATTTAAAATTTTAGACGTTAAGGGGCAATCCTAAATTTCGCCCAAACATTAGGTGGCACTTTGACTATTAACCCATTATATAATGTAAGAACTATTGATATTATTCATGTTGATATAATGCTCTAGGTCGCCTTCACCAATTCTGCTCTGGTTTGTTGTTGCGGTTCCGGTTCGACCCATCGATTCTGATTCCAGTTCGACTCGCCACTTTTCGATCGCCGGCTCTGATTCCAATTCAACTCGCCGACTCAATCGCAAGATCTGTTCTGGAGGATGAAGAATGGGTCATCTTCTTCTTTACTTAATTAATGAAAATAAGACTAATTTAGTCATTTTACATATCCAAACAGTAATTTAACAGTGATTTTTTTTACGATGAACAGTAAAAATGACCAATTAGTCACATGTTGAAACATATGTAATCATTCTGAACAAGTTTTAACCAATTAGTCACACTGATCAAACATGTGTACCCATTTAAGTAATTAACCCCATAAAATATGTATAAGATCTTTGTCCTAGGCGAACTATCACATACCAACATTTGTTCACCTCTACGAATAACACATTCTATGCTATATAAAGGATACGATACGAATCCAAGAGAGACACAATACTTTGGGACAAACATAACACTTTTTAGTTTATAGTAACATATGATGAAAATTATATAGTTTAAAATCAACTAAAACTCAATTCTAATGGATAAAAGTCATTTAGGTACCTCAAATATCATGTTTATACAAATAGGTATCTCATGAAAAAATGTTTGTTTAGGGTAGTTCAAAAGTCATAAATGTATCTACTTTAATTGGGTACGTGAAAGTAATAAAAAAAACAAATAACAATTCAATAAAGACAAAGTAAATATATTCGATTGTTACAATAAAACTACTTAGAAATACCTAAAAACAACAGTAAAATAATGTAGAGTTACCTTAATAGAACAAAATATTACATACGTGACAGACACATGATCGAAATATTAAAGTAGATACATTTATGATTTATGAGGTACCCGGAAGTAACAAATTTTTTTAAGGCACCTATTTATAAAAACTTGACTTCCAAGGTACCTAAATGATTTTTATCCCAATTAAGTATAATCTAGGATAAACATAACACTTCTTAGTTTATAGTGACATATGATGAAAATTATATAGTTTAAAATCTATTCTAAAACTCTTGAAGTTAATATTATCATAATTTCGGTATGAATTAAAATCGACAATTCTGTAAGTTTTTAAACATTAAAAAATATATGTTATATTTAGTAATTATATATTATTTGAAGGTATCCATAGTTATTTGATTATTTTACCAACATATACCTCAAAAAATAAATAAATACGAAAATATTCCTAGTTTTTTTAAAAACATACGAAAGTATACTAACCTGCAAATCTCATTTGCGTGTGGAAGTTTATTTTTTGCCACCCGCGAATGGTATTCACGGGTGAACATATAACCGGTACCCGCAAATCTCATTCGCGTTTGGAGGAGTCTTGCACCAAACACTTGTAAAAGCAACAGGTTTATTGGAAACAACAAGTTGATTGCAACAATGGAAAAATTAGCAAACTGAAAGCAAAGTTGATTGACTGTAGAGAGAGAGGAGAGCACCAAACAATGGTAAAAGCAACATGTTGATGGGAAAACAACAAGTATTGAATAACATTATATTGATTGCAACTCGAAAGCAAAGTTGGAGAAGGGCACCTGCGAATGGCTTTCGCGGGTGATACTTTTTATGTCCACTCGTGAATACCATTCGTAGTTATGTATATTTTCGTTAAAAAATTAACGATGTTAGGTTAAAAAAATAAATATATCTAATAAAAAGATAGAGTAGGTAGATAATTGAATTTCGTCATAAATGTCGTTAACTGTGTTGAGTTTGGACTTACATGGTCTGATGTATATTTTTTTAAGTCAAATTTTCATATCTCAACTTAGGGCAGAGCGTATAGTCAATTTATAATTCCAAATTTAATATTATTTGCATAATGTAAACCGTAGGTAAAATATATACTTACTATAATTGTTTTAATAGATATATAATTTATATTTTAATTAAACATCAAGTCGCCGAAAAAAATATTGGATGTTGTGCCAAAATGGCACAACACACTACTCCAGTTAGTGAATCACATCATTGGGGTGCGACTTGTGATTTTTTCGCATCCGGAGTATCGTCTATTATAATATTTCAAAACATTTTTTTATATTTACTTTTTTATTATTTTTTATTATAATTACTTATGATTTGTTGATTTACTACAAGAAAAATTGATGATATATCAGTAATGGATGGATGTAACAACTGGAGAGCAAAGAAACTTTTTCAACCTCGGTGAATATTGAATAAACAGTATTAAGCCGTATTAAAAAAAAAAAAGCGTTACGGTTTCTGACGGCTGGCTTAAACTAGGGCTGTCATGCCTCCAACTTCGGTAGCTTTGTGGACGAAAACGGCCCTACTCACAAGTATTTGGTGCCTAATGATAATACCATAATTTCCTACTTTTCCACTTGCATTTCGAGTCCTGATTTTCTCTAGCGCTGACATATTGACCAGAGTAATATCTCAAAACTTAACGGGAAAGTCCAAACAGTCGGACTGAGTCAACTACACAAACCAAACTATATCCGTAGAGTTCAGGCCCTTCCTCAGTTCATGTACAATCGACATCCATGGCAATGAACAAGAGAGCATAGCAACAAACACTATTGAAAATTAAAAGCATAGGAGCGAACCTCCTACTTAACTCTTTACTCCAGGTAAATGAAACCAAACCAAATCCCAATGACAGGGACAACATCTTCAACTCAACCACAAGGTGTAAGCTTCGTATTACCTGCACCACGAGGATTATCGTCTTTCCAATCGTCCCAGGCCCTAGCCTTGTCCTGAGCAGCATCATCATCTTCATCGTCCTCTTCAGTACTCCGTGTTGGCAACTTGTTGTCCTTGTACCAGGCAGAATTGGCTTCTTCCATGAGCTTCGCATTCCTTTCCTGAAATGAATTCATCATTTCCATCTCCTTCAACCCTGCTTCTTCTATGCTCATCGTTGGCATCCTGATACATACAATTCAACGTCTTAACCTCGG
Source organism: Chamaenerion angustifolium (assembly GCA_946814005.1). Taxonomy (NCBI): domain Eukaryota; kingdom Viridiplantae; phylum Streptophyta; class Magnoliopsida; order Myrtales; family Onagraceae; genus Chamaenerion; species Chamaenerion angustifolium. The sequence continues at coordinate 8,503,243 of OX328270.1, forward strand.
TTATATATAAATGGCATCTTCCTCTCACTCTCTTTTCCTCCAAATCCATCCTTACAAATTGGAAGACTTTCTTCTCTTGGATGATGGAATTTGGGAGGTAAAAAGATGTAGAAGCGTCTTTCGATAAGACATACCTATGACTGGGTTGGAACACTTGTGCAGCCATCCGTTCCCTCTCAGTTGTGATGCTTCCCCCTCCTATAATACTTGCCGGTCCAAATATCATCGGTTGATGGTGCTTGTGTTCATGCGCCTGAGAGACCCTTGCTCTTCCTTCTAGCACATCTTGAGCAAAAGTTGCACATGTAATTGGTGCTGCTGCTCTAGTGTATTGGGCACGAGCTGCAGCATCCCTATGCCACGCTTCTGCTTTTTGGGTCCGCTCATCAAGTACAGTACGGGAGAAAACATTTTCTCTGTCTCCTCCTTCCTGGGAGAAAGATTACAATTTCCAGCAACATAAACATAAATATCAAGTACACTAGAAAATTAAACCTAAAAGATTCGGGTCATACGTGCCTAAGAATGGATTAAATCATGTGGATTATATCAAAATACTTGTAAAGCCTAATTAAAGAATCTAACAAGCCAAAGACTAAGCATCCATCATGAGATTTTCGCAACTGAGCAAGAAAGTAGTTATATGTTGACAAGCACCTCAAACAAGGATTTATGGTCATTACACTGTCAAACTAAATAAAAAGAACTTCAAAATAGAGGTTATGCACGTCTCATGTCTCTCGAGGCAAGAAAATTACGGTACAATTCATTTTTTTTGTATTCACAATTTGTTGGGTTAAGATTCGAGTACCTTCAACTGCAATTCCTTCATGGCACCAAGCATTTCTTCTTCTCTCTTCAGCATTTCCAGCAAGTCCAAAGCCTGAAACATCCACAATACCCAGTAAAACATAGAATTTAGCCCATAGGAATGCTTGACTGAGCCAATTGGATATAGCATACCTTGCAGATAGCCAACGATATTGAAGTAATCCAAGCCTGTATGATATAAACTATTAGAATAAAGTGCTAACTTTAAAGAATAATATTAACAGTGGGGAAAAAAATATCGAAATGATAAAATATATCTGCAAGTTAACTTCTATTGGCCAAAGTGTAAGTGAACTTAAAATTTTTATTTTTTTTTGTTAAATTTATTTGTACCGGATTCATGTTGATACTTGATAGATGATAGTACTTACAGTCATCCAAGATAAGAAAATTTAATCAATGTGCACAGATCTCAACCAATATAACCAGTAGACAACCATAAACAATGCAGCGTTATTATGTCCATAAATGAGAAGGAACAATAATAATTTGCTTTAAAAAAAGCATTGTAGTATTGTACAGCATTTTATGCTACTTAATCAAGATAAATGAACCTATAAAGACAAGTGCAGTAAAAGAATATCACAATTGCAGTGGCTTTAATTCCATCAGAAATGAAATTCCCAACTGGCTTAGAGCTACCTAAAATACACATAACATGGATGAGTACATGTCCATGATACCTTAGGAGATTAAGAGAACCATATAATAACAACTAACCTCACGTTCTTCCTCTCCATCATCATCATCATCCAGTACTTCTTCCTCTACTGCTCCTGCCTCAACAGGAGCAGAAAGTGCAGCTGCTCTGGTAGATCTTCCACGCCTCTCTTTCCTTTCCTTGATTTCAAGCAGCTTAGCTTCTGCAGCTCTTTGACGTTTAAAACGAGCAATCTAGTACAAAACAGGAAAGTAAGGAAGCTTATATACCTATGAGTGTCCAACAAAATCAGCAGTTACCTACCAATTCGTTATAGAAAGGATTAACTATTTTCTTGTGGAGTTGAATAAGATTAATACTATGGCAAAATAAATGCTCTCTATTCCTTTGGCAGAGGTCGATGTCGGAAATGTTAGTTAACAGGTATGTGATGCCTCTCTGCTGCAACTATTAATATATGGTTAGTCTGTAAATAATAGCTATTATTGCAGTTGTCGCAGCGAAGCTTGCTCTTCCTTAATTTCAATACTATATCTTACCTATTGATGACAAACTAACAGATCGTCGCTTGGTGACTAGGGACCATTTATTCTCCAGTTCTCTTCAACTTTTCTTTAATCAGCTTTACATTTTTTGTTTGTTACAGCCATCTCATGTAGCGTACCTTTCGAGCCCTTCGATCAACGAACTGATCTGAGCTTCCTTGTGTTAATGCTTGTAGCTCATCTTCAGGTAAAAGTTCCATGGCCTCACAGAACGATAGGAATTCCTGCAAGCCAGAAAAAGCATTATTGATTATATCTGAGTCTAAGATTTTGTTACATGAAAAGCAAGTTAACAAAACTACCCTCAATACATACCTTCAATTTAGCTTGACAAAATTTAAGCATCTCTATTCTGTCACCCTCTGCAACCTTTTCAGTTAACTCAGCAAGATAATATGGCACCTGCATGAACAATAACCGTAAAAATAAAAAAGATGTTACCACCGACAGGAAAATTAAAAACTCCTTATTTTGATGAAAACAAACCAATAAATGCTATATTTACTTCATTAACCCAAAGGGAAAAGCTAAAGTCTATATAAGATTGAGTCTTTTACCCATTAAATTTAGGAATGGACCATTAAGAATCATCAAAAATTAATGTATAGGAGTACAGAAGAGATTCACCACTCCCTTCTCATATCCAGTGGCTCAAAATCAAGTTTTGAATGTACACTGCTTAAATCTACCTTCTTTCTTTGTACCATTTCTGTGTGCAAATTGCAACCCTGGTCAGTCTCTATGAAACCTTATAAGATGGATAAGGCAAGAACCGAATTGAATGCGCATAGAAAAACCACATGACTAACATGCAGTGACACTGAATAAATCGCCATTTGATAATCTGCTCGATGTTACTCACATAAGAACAATTACAGAGACCGAGACACTAAACCGATTCCAGGCCAAATTGATTTATTGCAAAACACAAAATCAGTTTGCATTCATCGTATGTCAAGTATGTCTAGCAAATTCACAATTATATAACTAAGAATTTGATGAAGACATTGTTTAACTATAGACAACACGTACATACCAAGATATACTTGAGGTTCGTGGTGCTGATGTCATCCTTCGTCTCGTTAGCTGAGAACAAACCAAGCTTGCTTACCATGTCATCGCATCTCTCCAGAACTTGAATCCCCTTCTTCACAGAATCCTTCGATCCAGAACAAAGAATATATATATCAATAAAAGAGTAAGACAACGAAGATAAGGCAAAGAAGGAACCATTCACACATACCTGGTCTGAAGTTGCCTCTGTTGCAGCAAGATGAAGCTTACGAGCCTGGTCAAAGAGAGCTGGTAATGCCATGTCCTCCATTTTCAATTCACCCATTGCCTTGCCTATATTTGTGAAGATACAAGAAAACACCTAAGAGAAAGTCTCAGAAGCTGCCGGTGATTAGAAACTGATGAATATGAATCGAAATGGGCAGGATTAGGGTTTGATCAACTAAAAGTGAACGAGCACAGAGAAGAGAAGAACAAAAAACAAATCAAATCTCGATCTCCAAACGTGGTACGTGGAAGAAGAAGAATTGAGAACCCTCGTGTTATCAGCCCAACCGGATAATGAACGGTTCAAAGTTCCGGTTCAAGTATACCAGGATCGGAACCGGTTCTTTTGATAAAACCTCTTCTTTTTTTTTTTGGCCAACATAAAACCTCTTATTTGACACAAACAATCTGAATTATATGATTTTTTTTTGGCCATCTTATATGATTAAATATATAACTATGGCCCATTTATAAAAGACGCCCGAAAAAACAATTAGCGTCGACCTGAGGGCGAGCCCTTGAAATATGTGATCACCCTTACATTCAAGGCGACCAATAATGAGGTTGAATATGAAGCACTTGTCACTGGACTGCGACTCGCTAATGGAATGGGCATAACGTCACTTAAGGCAAAAAGCGATTTAGAGCTAATTGTCAACCAAATCAATGGCACATATGAAGCAAAGGGGAAAAATATGAAAAAGTACTTCGACATTGCTAAAAAATTAATCGCCGAAATTTCAACTTTCGCTGCCGAAATTACAAGAAAACACCTAAGAGAAAGTCTCAGAAGCTGCCGGTGATTAGAAACTGATGAATATGAATAGAAATGGGCAGGATTAGGGTTTGATCAACTAAAAGTGAATGAGCACAGAGAAGAGAAGAGGAGAAGAGAAGAGGAACAAAAAACAAATCAAATCTCGATCTCCAAACGTGGTACGTGGAAGAAGAAGAATTGAGAACCCTAGTGTTATCAGCCCAACCGGATAATGAACGGTTCAAAGTTCCGGTTCAAGTATACCAGGATCGGAACCGGTTCTTTTGATCAAACCTCTTATTTGACACAAACAATCTGAATTATATGATTAAATATATAACTATGGCCCATTTATAAAAGACGCCCGAAAAAACAACTAGCGTCGACCGAGCACGGTAATATCGATAATTCTGTTAACTGTAATGTGTTTTGGATTTTATGTTGTTGTATGTACGTAAAAAGATTAATTTATACATTAAAATTGTAGCCTAAGAAAAAAAAAGTCAAAATGGGAAATAATGAATACACATATTTGTTGTGCTTTTGACAAGTGATGAAACAAACTTGAATAATTTTATTAAGAATATGTTGTTGGGTATCGATATTGACAGCTCAATATGGGTAATGCCTCAAATGCCCAATAATTTTGCAGGGGATAAAACTCATATCATTCAGAACTGGGTCGGCCCACGGTAAGGGTAATCTGACACTCATAAAGCGGTTCAGCACCAAACCCAAAACTAAAGTGGACGTCAAATCTTTATTTGAGGTCGTCATCGGCCAAAGCCAAAGTCTCCTATTGCTGGTAGCGCTCGCCAAGAGAGTCAAACCTCTCAATTCTGGTCCCACAACCCGACACCGAATATATAGTCACGATATCCCGCGTATATCAGACACATATTATATAAAGATTACATAAGGCAACTGCAATATTACGTAATAACCGTAATATATGTTATCATTATCTTTAACGGCACAATATTCACAAAGATATTCAGCTGCCCAAAACGATTTGGTCTTTCAACTCTATAAATACTCTTGCTTTACATACGTTCATTACATTTTGAGTCCATACACACAGTATACTCATTTAAGTATCGGAGTGGGACCCAGAGGCACCCCTTCTGTTGCGCTCCCCTTCTTGCAGGTTCATCGGAGCTCCGGCGAAAGCGTGCAGTCATCAATCAATTGACATTAAATTCACTATCAAGTCAGCATTCGGGAAACTTAGACCCAACATTTGGCGTCGTTTGTGGGAACACGAGCAAACAGTCATGCACACTCGCTCTAACCGCAATCGTCGGAAACAAGCTAACAAACAATCCTCAGATAGCTCGGAATCCGTCGCCGCTTCGCCGCTCCATCAAGAACCCGCTAGCCAGGCAATCCCTGATGTCGTCCTTCCTAGACCGGCACAGGAGCACATTAGCAATTCAAGACCGGCCCCTGTTTTGAACACCACCGAGATTCCAGTTCAACCAACCGTTCAAGTGGCTAGGGAAACCATTCAGTTAACCGCGGAGATGCTATCCCTCTTGGAAACCATCATAGGACAGGCCCGCAAACAAGCCCCTGCTCCTCATGAAGATCCTCGTCCTGCAGGGCCACAGGAAGCAGAAACTGGAAATCCACGTGTCGCTGCTCCTCAAGAAGACCAAGAGATGACCTCCGGACCTCAGTCCCTACCTCCGACCTCCACCGAAATGCTGGCAGTCACTCACTCTGTCAATCCGTCGAGTACCTCACCGACCGTAGAATAGCAACCCCAATTCACTCTTGGTCGAGTTGAGGAGCTTATCAATAAAAGGATCAAGGAACAACGCGGAACCGTTATGACTCCCTCCCGGGAGCGATCATCCCATCCGTTCACCGTCGACCTCATATCGGTTACGATACCAAAGGATGTGGTGGTGAGGGTCATCCCTGAATAAAGTGGCGGAGGAGATCCTGTGATCCACGTCAATAAGCATAAAACTTCTTTATTGGGTAAGTCGAACGATGAAAATCACTTAGCCCAATTATTTTCGTCGACCCTTTCGGGTTCGACGTCGTCTTGGTTCTTCGACCTCCCTGCAGGATCGATAGGGACATGGTCCGAGTTAAAGAGCAAGTTTCTGGAGCAGTATATGGGAAAACGCCAATTGCTAAAAAGCGTGGTCGCCTTGGACATCGTCAAACATCATCTAGGAGAAACCTTGGTCGACTTCTATGGGCATTTTCATAAGAACGTTACATAAATTGATCACCGAGTCATGAATGGGGAAATCATTCGAGTCTCTGTCGAGACCACCGATGCCCCGGAAAAATGCTCAGCAAATGAGTAACAAAACAGAGAGCTATTGCCGCTATCATAAGGCTAAGGCCACAAAACCGTTGATTGTCGTATCCTCAAGCGCGACATAGAGAAACTGATCCAGAAGGGCATACGAGAGACATTTATGCCGCCCAAATCTCCACAGCTGTACAACTGGGCAAGAGACCTTGGCCTGAAGAGGATTACATTATCTCATTCTCTGAGGAATACCTGGCACATGTCACAACTCCACATAATGATGCCTTAGTCATCACGGTAGAAGTAGATGGTTGTGATATGAAAATGATTCTGATCGATGAAGGAACCTCGACAGACATTCTATTCCTATACGCCTTCGAAAAAATGGGCAAATCCAAAAAAGATCTTAAGTGAGTCGACTTTTCCCTCATCAGTTTCGCTGGGAGAACAACATATCCGCTCGGGGCTATAACCCTGTCGGTAACTTTGGGCGAAGGATGATAGAGCATAAAGGTGTTGGTCGCTTTCCTAGTGGTTGACGCACCCACCTCGTATAACGCAATTTTGGGGAGGACCACTATCAATCCTCATAAGATCGTGGCCTCCACAGTCCACCAAAAAATGAAGTTCCCCACGCTGAGTGAGATTTGAGAAGTTCTAGGTGACCAACCGTCCTCACGACAATGCTACGTGAACTGCCTTCGCAGGAAGAACCAAAGGGAAACCCTACCCATTGAGATAGATGTTGACCCACGTGAGGACTAAGCTCGGCCAGTCCCAATGGAAGAACTGATAGAGGTCGAAATTGACAGTCCAGAAAAGAAGGTGTGCATCGGAACCACCTTGAACGACAACCAAAGGAACGCCTTGACATCCCTGTTAAAAGAATACAAGGAATTATTCGCTTGGAAGCCCAGTGACATGACATGCATCAGCACCGACATAATCTCCCACGAGCTAAGGATATATCCCTCGATCAAACTTATTGCTCAAAAGAGAAGATCATTCAGATCAGTTAAACGCTTGGCAGTCAGGCAAGAAGTAGGCAGACTACTTGAATACAAATTTGTCAGGGAGGTACGTTTCCAAAGTTGAGTCGTTAACCCCGTACTTTTGAAGAAGTCGAACAGAAAGTGGAGAATGTGTGTCGACTTCCGTGACTTAAACAAGGCATGCCCTAAAGATTTGTACCCCCTTCCCTGAATTGATCAGCTGGTGGATGCAACCTCTGGTAACGAGATGTTGAGCTTCATGGACGCCTAATTAGGTTATAACCAGATTCAAATGCACCCGGCTGATGAAGCCAACACAACATTCTATGAATACGGAGATATACTTTGCTATAACATGATGCCTTTCGGCCTGATAAACGCGGGGGCAACCTATCAGCGAATGGTAAATTAGATGTTCCAAGAAATGCTGGGGCGCAACATGGAGGCCTATGTGAACGACATGCTCGTTAAGACAATCAAGAGGAGCCCTCATAGAGAAGACCTTAGAGAAGCATTCAAATGCATGAGAAGACACATCGTTGGCCTAAACCCAGCAAAATGCGTATTTGGGGTAAAATCAGGCAAATTCCTGGGATTCATGGTCAGCGAGCGAGGTATATAGGCGAACCCTGAAAATCTCAAAGCTATAGAAGAAATGAAGTCCCCAACTTGCCACAAGGAAGTCCAGAGTCTGAATGGTCGCCTGGATGCACTCAATCGTTTCCTCTCAAGGACGAGTGACAGGTCCCTCCCGTTCTTCAAAACTCCCAGGGCAAACCGCAAGTTCGAGTGGACGTCGGAGTGCGAGGCTGCCTTTTAATCACTTAAGCAGAACCTACATACACTCCCGGCCTTGGCGAAGCCCATTCCCAGTGAACTGCTCTTTCTTTATATAAGTATTAGTGAAGTCGCAGCTAGTGCAGTTTTAATAAAAGAATAGGGAAATAAGCAAAGTCTAGTCTACTTTGTAAGCAAATTGTTTAATTCAGCTGAAATAAAATATATCGAGATTGAAAAGTATCTCTATGCATTAGTTATTGCTGCTCGAAAGTTAAGACTGTACTTCCACGCTCAGTCCATAACAGTCCTCACTAACAAGCCCCTCAAACACTTCCTGCTGAAGCCAGACTCTTCATGAAGAATGGTCAAATGGGCGATTGAGCTGAGCGAATTCAAGATCAAATTTGCATCGAAAACGACCATCAAATGTCAAGCATTGACATATTTTATAGTGGAAAGTACTAGCAATGGTCTAACAGAAGCAGAGAATCGACAAGAACAGCCAGAAGACAAAGGCAAAAGCTGGGAACTCTATACTGATGGATCCTCTTCAAAAGAAGGCTCAGGGTCAGGATTAATTCTTATCCCCCTTGAGGGCGAGCCCTTGAAATATGTGATCACCCTTACATTCAAGGCGACCAATAATGAGATTGAATATGAAGCACTTGTCACTGGACTGCGACTCGCTAATGGAATGGGCATAACGTCACTTAAGGCAAAAAGCGATTTAGAACTAATTGTCAACCAAATCAATGGCACATATGAAACAAAGGGGGAAAAGATGAAAAAGTACTTCGACATTGCTAAAATATTCATCGTCGAAATTCTGACTTTCGCGATTGAGTTCATTCCTCGCCAAGACAACCAGTTAGCTGAGTCCCTAAGCAAATTGGCGTTCAGAGGAACAAGGATACATTATGTACAATTTCTGGAACAAGCATTATACGCAGTCCTTGAAAATCGAGCAGAAGTCTTCAATATTCAAGAGCAGGATAACTGGATGACCCCATTCCAGAACTTTCTAAAAGAAGGAACCCTGCAAGAAGACGAAGGCGAGGCCACGAAAATAAGCCGCCTAGCCGCAAACTATCTTCTCATAGATGGAGAGCTCTATAGACGAGGATACTCAACTTCCTATCTTAAATGCATCTCTCATCCAGAGACATAAAGAGTTCTGAGCGAAGCTCACGAAGGAGTGGCCGCATGCCATGAAGGTGCACGCTTACTAACGCGCAAAATCTTCAGACTATGCTATTACTAGTTAACCTTGAGCAAAAACGCAACGGAATTAACAAAGAAGTGCGTGACTTGTCAACGGTTCGCACCAAGATCCGGTCGACCACCGACATTGCTATCCCCAATGGCATACGCCTGTCCTTTCGCCCAATGGGGAATATACATTTTGGGGCCCTTTCCCATAAGCACTGGGCAAAGAACCCACATTATCGTGCTGATCGACTACTTTTTCAAGTGGATAGAGGAAAAAACATTGGCCTCCACAACTGAATTTCAAGTGATCAAATTCTTAAAGATCCACATATTTTCGCGATTTGGCGTCCCCAAAATACTCATAAGTGACAATGGTCCGCAATTCGTGGGAAAATAGCTCAAATGGCTCTGCGAAGAGTACCATAACGATCACAGGTTCAACTCGGTACACCATCCTCAAACTAATTGACAGGTTGAAGCATCCAACAAAGTTGTCCTAGCAGGACTCAAGAAGCGAGTTCAAGCCTTCAAAGCAAACTGGGTAGAAGAGCTACATAATGTACCGCGGGTCGTCCGAACGACACCCCAAACAGCAACTGTGGAAACGTCATTTAGTCTGGTGTACGGATCCGAAGCAGTAGCACCCGCCGAAATAGCGGTGCCTACCCATAGGATCCTGCACTTTAATGCCAAAGCTAATGAAATCGAGCGCCTTACATACCTCAATCTTGCCAAAGAAAAATTATGGCAATCAGATAACACACAAGCTAAAATGCGACTCGCCAATTTTTCGTGGGGTTATGCGAAGGAATGAGTTCTCAAAACTGGATAGCCAAAACAAACTCTCAGCTAAGTGGGAAGGTCCATACAAAGTAGTCGAGATTGTCACGCTAGGGTCCTACTACTTAGAAACCACAGAGAGTGTAAGGCTACCTCGTCTATTCAACTCCGAACATTTACGGAGGTTTTATGCATAGCTTGTAATCAAAATGTTATGTCAATAAAACAAACCATTCCTTCATATAAAGCATATTCACTCGAACCAAAACGAAAAGTCCAAAAGAATTGACAAATCATCGAAAGACCTAGCGCATATAGGCAGACGAGCCAATGAAGGTGACAATCTCGTCAATCAGGCAAAAAGCGATTTGCGAACGAACCTTACTAAGGTAGAAGTTCCTCTACCACGAAGACCTAGAGCGAGGAGCGAACGAACTATCAAGGTAACTGTTCCCCCCAAACTAGGCCAAAAACTAAGACCTGATATAAAAGGCGAACGAACGTTAAGGTAATAGTTCCCTTACAAGTTGGGAAAATATTAAGACCTGATATAAAAGGCGAACGAACCGTTAAGGTAAAAGTTCCCTTACAAGTTGGGCAAAAACTAAGACATGGTATAAAAGGTTAACGAACCGTTAAGGTAAAAGTTCCCTTACAAGTTGGGCAAAAACTAAGACCTGATATAAAAGGTGAACGAACCGTTAAAGTAACAATTGCCTTACAGGTTGGGCAAAAACTAAGACCTGATATAAAAGGCGAATGAACTGTTAAGGTAACAGCTCCCTTACAAGTTGGGCAAAACTAAGACCTGGTATAAAAGGCGAACGAACCCACAACAAGGGTAACCGTTCCCTTACAAATCGGGCATGACAAAGTGGGCGAACGAATCTATGGTAACAACTTCCAATAAGGCGAGCGAACCTTAAGTAACAGTACTCCACGATTAGGCGAATGAATCAAATGACTAAAATCCTAAAAGGCGAACGAATCCATAAAGGATGACAGTTTCCTTAAAGGCACAATCCTTGAGTAAAAGTCCCCTTAAGAAAATTTGGCGAAAGGAACGGATGGACTGATAAAGAGCCACGATCCTTCCTTCAAAGCCTAAAGGAGCGAAAAGAACTTTTAAAATGTAACGTTTCCTCCAAAGAAAGGTCCAAGACCCTATAAGGCGAGACTATCCTACAGAAGCTAAAGCGAAGTTGAAAATAAGTATGGTAAAACTTCCTAAAGCGTTCAAACAAGAAAGACATCGGAAGAACGACCATATATATTCTAAGTTAAGTAAAAATTAAGGCTTATGAAATAAAAGACGTTCATTATATTCAAAGAAACATCCAAGTCAATGATCAAAGGAGAAATAATTACACGACTCCTGAACAAAAGGAAGTCGAACAGAGTTATCATCAATATAAGAGAAAAAGGAAGATGAGCAAAAGCATGAGGAGACGAGGTGACTTAGCACAAAAATGCTCCTTCGACTTCAAGCTCTGCATCAACTTGGTCACCTGGGGTCCTGGGACATCAAAGTCTGGGTTCACCAGGGGCTGCAATCTCCTTCTCGGCACCGGGGGCAGCCTCCTCGCCAACATCAGCAAAGAGAGCTCCCTTGGTGTAGCCATTTTCAATGTAGTCCTGAAGAGACTTCACCTCCCGGAGACAAAACTTGGGATCTATCCTCTGATTCTCGTCGACCAAGACCTGTAGATAGACGACCACCTCCTCCTTTATCAACTCCATGGCGCAATCGAAGAACTTTTTGGACTTCTTAAAGTCCTCAACTACGCTCTGCAAGGATGGGACAACCTTCAGCTTCAAGTTGAGCTGCTCATTCTCAGCCACAGAGGCATCCCTCTAAGCGCAGGACTCCTTCAGCTCGCCCTTGAGACGAGCAATCTTCGCCTCCAGATGAACGGAGTACTTGTCAGCCTCCTTAGTCTGAATCTCAGCCCTGAGTCTGCTGTCATCGACAAAGGTCACTTGGTCCTCCCTCACCTTGATGGTGGCGCGCAACCCCCTCTCCGTCTCCTCAAACTCCCGCTGAGCCTGCTCCATCATCTCAGTGGACGTCTCCGCCCTCTTCTTCAAATCCTCCATCTCCACTTAAGTATAGCCCAAACTCTGAAATTGCTCCAACTCAATAAGCAGATCAACTTGCTTATTGGCGAGCTCCTCTACAATCCGCTCGGTCGCCGTCTCCTCGCGGACGAGCTGACAATAGGATAAAATGGGATAAAGTTAAAAGGGATTAAGGAGTGACAAAAGAGTGAGCAATGAGACGAATAAAGGGAAATTTTGTAAAGGAATAAAAAAGCGGAGGCAGCAGGACGCTCTTCACCATCTTGACTTGAGTGGGAGTAGAAGACGCCTCAGCTGCGACGTTCTCTGAAAACAGGCAAAAATAGATATCAAATTTAAGGTTGAATCAGAAGAATAAAAAATAGAGGACATGTTTCGATTGATACCTCTTGGGCGATCGCCATAAACGACCCCAGATTGTTCCTCCACAGGCCTACGCTTTGGCGCGCGCCTGGAAGGAAGAGAATGTCGACTCAAAGACGCCTGGGCAGCAAACAGACCTGCCATAGCCTTCATTCAAAAGAGACTGAGAAGTTTACGTCCCCGAGTGCCTACAACATAAAGCCATAAAAGAAAAAGGGTCAGAAAATTACCCAATAAATAGAGACTGGCACGGACTGACGAATGTCCGCCAGTCTAAGCATCGACTCTGAAGTTTCTGCCACCGAGCGGACTAAACTGAAGTCTGGTTGCCTATAACGCCGGAAAACGTGATCTATGGTGTTTTTATCACTCCCTGACAGCTCGCCAAAGCTCGGAGGAATATCTCGCTCTCGGTGAAAAAACTCCCAAGATACACTACCCTTACAAAACAAGTAATACTTTTTGTAGTTGGAGTTGGTAGCCCGGAAGTCATCCACCAATCGAAAGTGGACGTTCTAGTTCCACGCCTAACCCCTCCATTCCTCAAATTTTGGCAATCGAGTTTGGAAATGATGAAGGTGGTTAATCCTGAAAGACAATCGATAGAAACACCGGAACAGAGCAAGTGAATACGTCCATCCTCGACGTAAACACATAAATTTAAACCCAACCCACATTCGAATGGCGTTGGGTACCAGTTGCGTGAGACCTACCCCGTAGTAGCAACAGAGTTCCTTCAGGTCGTCGCAAAGAGAAAAACGCAACATAGTATCAATCTGGGCCGCATAAACGTAAACCTCTCATTTACGAGGATAATGCAACCCTAGGCCCAGATACCTAGGTGCATCTGCTTCTCCTAAATCGGTCAGGGCGACCACAACCTTATAAAACTGAGTTGACCTCAACTCATTGGGCTTGATATCTAAGAAAAACATCATGCCATGGCAAGAACATTACTAAAATATCAAAAAGGAGAAAGTTTTACCGCCTAAAAAGAAGCAAAGATAACAAAAAAGACTTCCTGTTGGAGAAAAGGCGGGGACATTGGTCTCGGGCACGTCGACCACGATCAGTGCGACCACCGACTGTCCAGAAACCGGTTTCCACACAGAAGCTCTTTGGTCCTGTGATGGGGTAGAAGCACCTTGATAACAAGAGGGGCATTGGAGTCCCTATACGCCACTTTCTGCCCAGAAGAAGACTGGGCAGGAGAAGATTTGGATGATGAAGATTCCTTGTCGGAAGTTTGATTCTTGTTGTTAGCCATGGTAAAAAGGAGAATTTTACTGAAGGTTAAAGATGAGGAAGGAAAAGTTTGAACAGAACATATGATTGAAGAACACTTGAACTCTAGAATGCAAAGGCTTATGTGCTAAAGGGCTAAATGCCAAAGTTTGGCTTTTTATAGCCAAAATTGGAGAAACCGAACGGGTATGTCCGAAACAGCTCAGACAATGATTACAACCTTTTGGGTAAAATCGAAGCAATGTTAGAATTCTAAGGGTCACATTGGGCAGACAAAAGGTCGAAACGGTATGAAAAACTATCAGCCTACCCCTGGCTACGGAAGACAAAGAGACAAGCATGCCTCAAATGTCCTCTCGACTTCTCGCTAACAGTGTATCCATTAAATGCTCAAAACCTTACAAAAAAAGGTGATCGCCAAAAGCTATACCAAGCCTCTCCTAAAACCTTCGCAATTGTAGTGGTCGCTCAAATAGTGGTGAATGAGCATCCATTAACCGTGGCAACCCAAAGCGTTCGCCTAGTAGGGTAAGAGATCAAGCATTCCACAAACTCTAAGCAACCAAACACCGTTCGCCAAAGGATACGGAGCATCGAAAGGCACAAATAGCAGGCAAGGACAGCAAAAAGTTTGATCTAGAAGTCACTATCTCAAATCCTATCACAAAGTCAAGCTCGACCGAAGAAACTTCACTCAAGCTTCGGGGGCAAATGTTGGGTATCTATATTGACAACCCAATACTGGCAAGGCTTCAAATGCCCAATAACTTTCCAGGGGGATAAAACCCACATCATTTAGAACTGGGCCAGCCCACGGTATGGCTAAGTTGGCACCCATAAAGTGGTCCAACACCAAACCCAAAACTAAAGTAGACGCCCAAGCCCTATTTGAGGTCGCCATTAGACAAGGCCAAAGCCTCATACTGCTTGCCACGGTAGCGCTCGCCAAGAGAGTCAAACCTCTCAACTCTGGTCCCACAATCCGACACCGAATATATAGCCACGATATCCCGCGTATATCGGACACATATTCTATAAATATTACATAAGGCAACTGCAATATTACGTAATAACCGTAATATTTTCTATCCTTATCTTTAACGACACAATTTGTGCAAAGATATTCAGCTGCCCAAAATGGTTTAGTCTTCCAACTCTTTAAATACTCTTGCTTTACATATGTTCATTACGTTATAAGCATCGAAGTGGGAGCTAGAGGCACCCCCTCTGTTGCGCTCCCTTCTTGCAGGTTCATCGGAGCTCCTGTGAAATCGTGCAGTCATCAATCAATTGACACCAAGTCAGCATCCGGGAAACTCAGACCCAACATATGTTAAAACAGATAAAATTACAGTTTTCTTTAATATGTTTGGTATGTTCATTAGAGATGTCATTTTGTGCAATTTGAATAGCACTTTAATTGTCACACCAAATATTAGAAAACTTATATAATTGGATACACATATGGTATATTGGTAAATAATTACTGAAACCATAAGAGTTCAACTACTGTATCAGGTAGGGATTTATTAGGTATTTGAGCCTGATTAATATGTAATGTTAGTTTATGTATTAATGTAATGTACTTATCCATGTATACGTATTCTGTAACAGTAACTTTCATCAATAAATGAACCAAACCGCGTGGAGGTTACCCCTAAGGGGTGTTAGCATGAAAACCTTATTCTCTCTCAATTTCCTCTCGTTTTGTCTTATGAACCGGGATTTCAATGTGTGAGATTGAGAATCGATCCTAACAAATGATATCAGAGAAAATGAGATTCAACACGACCACTAAAGATGGAGAGTTCGAAGTTTGGAATCGAGAAGTTTGATGGATCCGATTTCGGTTTCTGGAAGATGCAGATCGAAGACGGTTTATACCAGAAAGATCTTCATGAACCCTTGCTCGAGATAAAGTTGGATTCCATGATAGAAGAACAGTGGAATCTAAAATATCGTCAAGCCCTAGGGATGATCCGATTGACCTTGTCGAAGAACGTGGCGTTCAACATCGTCAAGGAGAATACTACCACCAATATGTTGAAGGCGCTATCAAATTTGTACGAAAAGCCATCGACAATAAACAATGTATATTTGATGCGTAGATTGTTCAATTTACAGATGTCTGAAAGTGGATCTGTTGCTGATCATATAAACGAGTTTAATATGATTGTGAGTCAATTGAGTTCTGTGGAGATTAACTTTGAAGATGAAATTAAAGTCTTGATTTTGATGTCATCTCTGCCTGAGTCATGGGATACTGTTGTTGATGCAATTAGTAGTTCTCGTGGTTCTGAGAAACTGAAGTTCGATGAAATCCTTGATGTTGTTTTCAGCGAAAGTATTCGCAAATGAGAAGTTGGAGATTTATCTGGCAGTGCTCTCAGTGTGGACAGAATGGGGAGAAGCAATTCGAAGTTCCAAAATCAATATGGCTGATCAAAATCAATGAATCGAGGAAAATCTATGAACAAAGTCAACGTGATTTGTTGGAATTGTGGAGAGAAAGGCCACTATCGGACAACCTGTAAGAAACCCAAGAAGAAGCTGAATCATAAATCAGGAGATGATAATGATTATGTAAATTCAGCAAAAGACATTGGGGATGCTCTAATTATTAGTGTGGAGAGCCCGGTTGAATCCTGGATTTTGGATTCTGGTGCATCTTTTCATCTGTCTTCAAGCAAGGAATTGTTTCAAAATTTCAAGTCTGGAAATTTTGGAAAGGTATATCTTGCTGACAACAAAGCTTTGGAGATTGAAGGAAAGGGCGATGTATGTATAAAAAACCCATCGGGAAACTAGTGGACATTGGAGAATGTCAGATATATTCCTAGACTCAAGAAGAATCTGATCTTTGTTGGTCAGTTGGATAGCACATGCTACGCAACAAAGTTTGGTAATGGTTCGTGGAAGATTGTAACGGGTGCTATGATTGTAGCTCGTGGCACAAAATATGGAACCTTATACACCACTGCAGGGTGTATAAACATTGGAGAATGTCAGATATATTCCTAGACTCAAGAAGAATCTGATCTTTGTTGGTCAGTTGGATAGCACATGCTACGCAAAAAGATTTTGGTAAAGGTTCGTGGAAGATTGTAAAGGGTGGTATGATTGTAGCGTGTGGCACAAAATATGAAACCTTATACACCACTGCAGGGTGTATAAACATGGTTGTTTTCGCTGAGAGTGCTTTTTGTTCATGTTTGTGGCATAACAGACTTGGACACATGAGTGTTAAGGGAATGAAGATGCTGGTTGGAAAAGGAGCTTTAGAGGGTCTGAAGTCTGTTGATATGGGTCTTTGTGAGAGCTGTGTTATGGGCAAACAGAAACGAGTCAGCTTCACAAAGACTCCGAGAGAGTCAAAGGAAGTGCGGTTGGAAATGGTCCATACAAATGTGTGGGGAACATCTCCAGTTTCATCACTTTTAGGATCCAGGTTCTATGTCACATTCATTGATGATTTCAGCAGGAATGTATGAGTTTACTTCTTGAAGCACAAGTCAGATGTGTTTGCAACATTCAAGAGGTGGAAAGCTGAAGTTGAGAATCAGATCGGATTGAAGATCAAATGTCTGAGGATTGAGAATAGAGGAGAGTATGACAAGTCGGAGTTCAAAGCATTCTGTGCTGCTAAGGGAATCCGATTGAAGAGGACTGTTCCCGGTAAGGCTAGACAAAATGGAATTCCTGAAAGGATGAACAGAACATTAAATGAGTGTGCGAAAGTGTGCGAGGAACATGAGGCTGCATTGTGGGCTTCCCAAGATGTTATGGGCAGACGTGGTGAGCACAGTTGCATACTTGATCAGTATGGGACCATCAACTCCCTTGGGATTCAAGATTCCAGAGGAGGTGTGGACAGGAAATGATCTCAAGTACTCTCACTTGAGAACCTTCGGTTGCACGGTTTATGTTCTGACTTGTTTGGTTACATGTTTTGGGATGACAAGAACAGAAAGATCCTGAGACACTGTGATGTGACGTTTGATGAGGTTGTCCTATACAAGGACAGATAGCAGAATGTTCCAGAGACTACGAAGCAAGTGGGAGTTGAGTTTGAGTTGCAGAAGACTACACCCATAGAAGATAGTCAAACAACTCCAGAGACTGTTGCTGAAGAACCCGAAGTGGAGCAAATGACACCTGATCAGGTGTTGAGAAGATCATCCAGAACCATTAGAGCGCCATATAAGTATTCACCTTCATTACATTATTTGTTGCTGATTGATGAAGGGAAACCAGAGTGTTTTGATGAGGCCCTACATGTGTAGGATTCAATCAAGTGTGAGCAAGCCATGGATGATGAGATGAGGCCATTTAAGAAAACTGACACGTTGTTGTTGACTGAATTTGTTGTAGGGAAGAGAGCCTTCTTGAATAAGTGGGTGTTCAGGATCAAGACTGAACTAGATGGCAAAAGACGGTTCAAGACTCGGTTAGTAGTTAAAGGGTATTCACAAAGGAAATGTATTGATTATGCTGAAATATTTTTTCCTGTTGTGAAATTAATTACTATCAGGATTCTATTGAGTATTGTTGCATCTTGAGCAAATGGATGTAAAAACAGCATTTTTACATGGAGATCTGGATAAGGAGATCTATATGTAGCAACCAGAAGGATTTGTTGTTCCGGTAAAGGAACAAATGGCAGGCAAGCTCAATAAAAGCTTGTATGGGTTGAAGCAAGCACCAAGGCAATGGTACAAGAAGTTCGACTCCTTTATGACCAAGAGTGGCTTTTACAGGAGTGAAAAGGATCAGTGTTGTTACTTCAAGAAATACTGTGATTCTTATGTATTTCTACTCTTGTATGTGGATGATATGTTGATTGCAGGATCCAGTATGAGAGAGATAAACAATGTGAAGGCAAGTCTGTCTTTAGTGTTTGAGATGAAAGACTTGGGTATAGCGAAGCAGATTCTTGGGATGAGGATATCTCGGAATAGATATGCTAGCACATTAAGTCTTTCCCATGAGCAGTACATTGAGAAAGTTGTGGCACGATTCAGAATGACTGATGCTAAACCCAGGACTACTCCTTTGGCAAATCAGATAAAATTGTCAAAGGGGCAGTCACCCGAGACAGCTAAAGAACGTGAGCAGATGGGACTGGTTCCATATGCCTCAACAGTTGGGAGTTTGATGTATGTTATGGTCTTTACAAGACCTGACATAGCACATGCAGTGGGCGTGGTTAGCATGTACATGGCAAATTCAGGTAAAGAGCATTGGGAAGCTATGAAGTGACTTATGAGATATCTGAGAGGTACATCTAATACTTCACTTTGTTTTGGCAAAGACAAAGTGATTCTGGAGGGTTTTGTGGATGCTTATCTTCGTGGTGATGTAGACTCGAGAAAGAGAACATCCAGATATATTTACACCATAGGTGGTACATCAGTGAGTTGGATGTCCACACTTCAGAAATGTGTTGCTCTTTCATCCACTGAGGCTGAGTATGTGGCAATTACTGAAACTGGGAAGGAGATGATATGTCTGGCAGATTATCTGGAAGAATTGGCCAAGAAGCAGAGTGAGAAGATTCTCTACTCAGATAGCCAGAGTGTCATACAGTTGGTGAAGCATCTCAGAAGACTAAGCATATCAGAATGTGGTATCATTTCACTCCCAGGGCAGTGGAAGAGGGCGACTTGTTCTTAAAGAATATAGATGGTGCAAAGAATCCAGCAGACATGTTGACAAAATGTGTCGATGTTGGTCTTCTGTAGTTGTGTTACTACAGATAGTGTTGTGAAGATATTGATGATGATGCTGAGAGAATACATTTTTTTTGTGACTGGATCAGTCTCCAAGTGGGAGAATTGTTAGGTATTGGAGTCTGATTAATATGTAATGTTAGTTTATGTATTGTGAAGAAATGGAATCGACTAGAAGAAACGAAGAGGCGCAAAAGACAAATGGACTGACGGATCAGAGAGAATGAATGAATTCAGAATGAGTATATTGCTAGGGTTGGGTTGCTTATATAGCAAACCAATTTACAGAATTACAACAAAGGACAAAAAGAAAGCCTAAAACTAAATTACCCCTAAACTAATAATAAGACCTTAATAATACAAATACATACAAAAAGGTCCTAATACTCTAAGGTTTCAGCTTGATAATTTAACACTCCCCCTCAAGCTGACAACCAATAAAATATATCAATCATGCCTAATTTATCAGATAAATAATCACGTTGAGTCTTCCTAAGAGCTTTAGTGAAGATATTAACTAATTTCTCCCCCAGACTTCACATACTCTGTCTTGATAGTACCTGCATTTATCTGTTCTCTCACAAAGTAACAGTCAGTTTCAATCTGCTTGGTACGTTCATGATACATAGGATTAGCAGCAATTTGAATTGCTGCCTTATTATCACAATATAAATATGCTGGTCGAGAATCTAAAATTACTAATTCTCTTATCAAACCTTTCAACCAAATGATTTCAGATACCGCTGAACCCATGCTGCGGTATTCTGCTTCAGCAAAAGATCGGGATACTGTTGCCTGTTTTTTAACTTTCCAAGATATCAATGAATTTCCAAACCTGACACAATATCCTGAAATTGATCTGCTGGTTTCTAAGCAACTACCCCAATCAAAATCACAAAACACAGTTAACTTAGTATCAGGATCAGAATTTAAAAGAATGCCCAATCCTGGTTGATTTTTAATATATCTGATCACTCTATACACAGAATCCAAATGAGATTTTTTTTGGATTTTGCATATATTGACTCAAATGCTGGACAGAGAAACTAATATCATGTCTAGTGGTAGTTAAATATAATAACTTACCTATTAGTTTTCTGTATAAAGTGGGATCAGATATAAGGGAATCATCAGAATTCAGCCCGAAACTATCATCATATCCCTTGCTTCTTGCTTGTCAGCTTGGGATTATGTTCCATAGGAGTTCTATTCGGTTTAGCCCCTAACAATCCAACTTCATATAGGAGTTTAAGTGAGTATTTCCTTTGGCACAAAAAGAGACCTTTTTCAGATCTTGCAATTTCTATACCAAGAAAATATTTCAACTCTCGCAAATATTTCATTCTAAAGTTGGTTTGTAAAGTTTCTTTTAACTCAGAAATGAGATACTCACTATTTCTAGTAATCACAAGATCATCAACATAAACCAACAATGCAACAATTTGAGAGCCTTGTATTTTTGTAAAAAGAGAATAATCATGAAGGCTCTGCTTATACCCATTTTTGATCAAAGCTTCTGTAAGCTTAACATTCCACTGTCGCGAGGCTTGTTTCAAGCCATAAAGGGATTTTCGCAAACAACAAACAAGGTTATCATTCTCCCCCTGTTTGCGAAAACCTGGGGGAATCTGCATATAAATCTCCTCGTTAAGGTCACCTTGCAAAGAAGTGTTAAACACATCCATTTGATATAACGGCCAGTTACATGTAGCAGCGATGGATAACAAGGTTTGAACAGTAACCATTTTTGCGACAGGAGAGAAAGTATCGGTATAATCTATTCCTTCATGTTGGTTGAAACCTTTTGCAACTAGACGAGCCTTATATCTTTCTATAGATCCATATGAGTTAAGTTTAATTTTATAGACCCATCTAAAACTAATAGCATGTTTACCAGGAGGAAAAGGAACAATCGACCAAGTCTTATTTTCTTCTAGAGCACTAATCTCAGTTTTCATGGCATTTGTCCAATTTTTATCCTTAGCAGCATCAACATAATTAGCAGGTTCTCAATTTTTATCCAATGATTGAATGTAATTCTTATAATTTGGAAGGACAGAATTATAGCAAACCTGTTTTTCTATTAGGTAGGCCACGGAATTTCCAGTCATCACGTAGTCCTTCTGCCATGAGGGTGCCTTAACTGGTCTGGCAGACCTCCTTGGTTCATCATTAGGAACTGGTGTTGTGTCGTTATCATCCGAAGGTGAGTGATCATTGTTATTAGGATCCTCATCACAGATAGATCCAGCAGAGTCATCCTCAGTCTCAGGTGACTGAAAACAGTAAGAAACTTCATTGGCTGACTCAATGTGTTCATGCATGAACATTCGGTTGCTGTTTGCATCGGGGTTTTTGAAGGGAAACACGTCGTCTAAAAACATGACATCTCTACTCACGAAGAACATTTTAGTGCGTAAATTCAATAATTTGTATCCTTTCTTAGTCACAGAATAACCCATCATAAGACACGGGACATCACGAGAAACAAATTTATCTGTATTAGGCAACACTTTGGCAAAAGAGAGTGAACCAAACACACAGATGACTCAAATTTGATTTCTTACCGAGCAGTTTTTCATGAGGAGATAACCCTTTTAAAACATGAGTAGGCATCATGTTAATTAGGTAACAAGCGGTTAAGATAAAGTCACCCCAAAATCTAACAGGGATGTTGGCCTCAATCTTAAGAGCCCTAGCAACCTCAAGGAGGTGTTTATGTTTTCGCTACACTACTCCGTTTTGTTAGGGAGTATATGGACAACTACTCTCATGAACAATTCCTTGATTATTAAAGAAAGAAGCACACTGATCATTAAAACATTCACGACCATTATCACTTCTTACCCTTTTCACAGATGCATTAAATTGATTTTTCACAAGCACAAAAAAATGTTTGATACCAACAATCACATCCGACTTAAAACTAAACAGGTAAGTCCAAGTTGTTCTAGAAAAATCATCAACCACAGTAAGAAAATACCTCTTGTTGTCATAGGTAGGCTTATGATACGGGCCCCAAACATCTAAATGGATCAATTCAAAAGGAAATGAAGTACTAGAAGTACTATTAGGAAAAGATAACCTATGTTGTTTTGCAAGAGGACAAATCTGACAATCCATTATACACTTGTCATGAAAAGAAATGTCTTTAAGAAAATCGATTTTACTTAAAGTCTGAACCGAAGCATGCCCTAGTCTCCTATGCCATAATGTGGACTTAGGGTGAATGGTAGTGTGAGTATGCAAAGCAGTAGATGGTCTAAAAGGTTTGAAAAAGTAGAGCACTCCAGTTTCCCTACCAATTCCTAAGACCAGTCCACTATAGAGATCCTGTATGATTGTGAACTTAGGAAAAAATGTAACTGAACACGATAATTCCTTAGTCAACTTAGCAATAGAGATCAGGTTATGCTTAAAGTCCGGCACATATAAAACATTAACTAATTTCTTAGAGTTTCCAATATCAAAAACTCCAATTTTAGCAACACTAGAACAAGATCCATTAGGTAATTGGACATTGGAACCATTATGTTGTAAATATGTTAACCAATCTGACCTGTAGGTCATATGGTCAGTGGCCCCAGAGTCCAATATCCAATCATTACTAAAAAAAAGATGAATTTGAATTAACAATACCTGCTGCATTGACTCTACTCACGGATGACTCAGGCTTCTCCTGATACCTACTTACGATCTGAGCTATCTGCTCTACGTTTTCGGTGGTCATGGCAGGTATAGTGTGCAGCATATCGAAAGGAGTACTGCAACCAGTATCGACTTACTCCAGTGTAGAACAAACAGAAGAGGTGTGATCTTATCTAAGAGCATTGTTGACCTGAGGGGCTTTACCTAAATCTTGGTTGTTTCTCCTCCAACCAGAGGGGTAACCTATCTTCTTAAAACATTGGGTAATGTCATGGCCTTTAGCCTTACAATAATCACAGATAAGGTTTCTCCTAGGAGGTCTATATTGGTTAACCACATTAACCATCGAATTCTCGGTAATACCTCTCTAGTGTTCCTCTTGGACAATAACTGAATAGGATTGGTTCATATTAGGTAATTTCTCCCTCATCAACAAATTAGACCTCACAGCATAGTAAGATTCATTCAATCCATTCAAAAACTGGAAAAGCTTAAGGTTTGAAGTATGCTCTACGTGTTTCTAAAATTGTTCACATTCACATGTAGGAAGGGCACAAATAGCATCAAATTCATCCCACATAAGTCTGAGTCTAGAAAAGTATTCAGAAATGGTATTGGTTCCATGTTGCACTAAAGAAATGTCACGATGAAGTTGAAAAATTATGGATCCATTTATCTTGTTAAAACGCTCTCTCATATCTTTCCATACTTGAAAGGCATTGGTGGAGTAAACAATACTAGACATAAGTTCCCGAGAAACAGAATTCATGATCCAGGAGAAAACAAGAGCATCACAACGGTCCCAAATCTGATGCATGTTTGGTTCAAAATTCTCCCTAAGACAGGTTCCATCAATGAATCCTAGTTTATTTTTGGCCTTAAGAGATATGAACATGGCACGACTCCAAAAAGAGTAATATTCGGGTCCGGTCAGGTTTTTAGAAATAAGGGACAAACCAGGGGTATCTGAGGGGTGTAAAAACAATGGATGATTGAGATCAATCATCTGCGCAGTTGGAGCCACTACGGATTGAAAACCAGTGGCTCCAGTTCTAGTATCGGTAAAACTAGAAGATGAAAATGCCATCGAATCAATGTATCAAAACAGATCATGTAATCAAGATATACAAAACAATAGGAGGCTGCAAAACAGTAATCACAAACACAGGATTACTAACAAAGCAGCAACGAATCGTACAATACAAAAGAAATATGCATGCCAATCTTGATTAACACAAATATAATGTTCAGATCTCAGCAAAAACGGAATATGACGAACATCTATATGAATGAGTAAAACGATTGCGAAAGATTATAGATCCATAACACACAGATCTTAACAAACATAACAGATTTATAAACAAATCTGTCAAGAATATACAGATCTATACTAATATACAGATCCAGACAAGTATATCATATAAATAAATCTGTCAATAATGTACAGATCTATACGAAAAAATATTCTAAAAACGCAAGTAAAACAAATATTCACAAAAAACAGATGCAAGAAAAAAATCATAAAAGAATTGATGCAAGAAACGAAATAATATTCACTAACCAATAGATCCAATATTCTAGTCACTATGCAACAGATCCATGAAAGAAACCGAAAGAAACTAGTAGATACATCATACTTCTATAAAGATATTGACGTTTTAAGAAACATAAAAGAAAAAAACGAAGCAAATATGAAGATGAATATAACAAAAACTAAATCAAAAAAGGAAGAACGGAATAGCGAAGAATCGTAAATGGTTATGAATATGAATTTAACTAAAGCTAAATCAAAAGGAAGAGCAACATACGGAAGAAGCCATACCGAAGAAGCAGAAACGGTTTTCCAGAATCGTGAAGAGGTGCTTCAGAGCAACCAATTCTCTGATGCAATGTGAAGAAATGGAATCGACTAGAAGAAAGGAAGAGGCGCAGAAGACAAATGGACTGACGGATCAGAGAGATGAATGAATTCGGAATGAGTATATTTCTAGGGTTGGGTTGCTTATATAGCAAACCAATTTATAGAAATTACAACAAAGGACAAAAAGAAAGCCTAAAACTAAATTACCCCTAAACTGATAATAAAACCTTAATAATACAAATACATACAAAAAGGTCTGAATACTCTAAGGTTTCAGCTTGATAATTTAACATGTATTAATGTACGCATATCGCGGTTAAACCTATATATTGAAATTTATACACTTATTTTCATTAATCCGTCATTATTATGCATTTCTTACATCAAGCTACTTCTAGATGAAAGAGACTCTTTACTTCTACCTTTGAGTTGATGTCTTTTTCTATTTGGAATTTTTCTGAATTTGTAAACCTAAGCAACCTATTTCTAAGTGTCTATTGGTGAATTTAGTGATATACTTCCTATATATATATTAGTTTGTCAATGTTGTCGGCTTGTCAAAGCCTAGCAAAATGTCGAGGATGACAAAAAAATGGTCAAAGTTCAACAAATGAACAATTTTTCTTGAAGAAGTTTGGACATAATTTATGTAAATGTATAAACTCATTCAACCAATTTGTTTTAATATCATTTAATTAAATTATCTTTTAGACAATAGCTACTAGATAAATAGAAGACCAAGAATGCACACACATAGCACTTATTACCCTCTATATGTAACAAGTAGTTACCTACCTGCGAATATCAGATAGTTTTTTTTTTTTCAACGCAACACCTCTTTATTCTAAAACAAGAGAAAAGTTCAAGTGGGTCTGCATTACAATCAATATCAATAAGAGAACTAAAAGGAGGTGGGTGTCGAACGATCCCATCATCAAGACACAGTTCCTCATGAACTTTAGTAGCTAGCCGTAGTGTGCACATTCATATGTCGATCCATGAATGGCTAACCGCTGAATGTATTCGATGGAGTCTGTTTGGTACAAGATATTGGTTATGACGATTGTTACATTTCTCCAGTACTCGTTGCCCCCTCGAAGAACAAGTTCGACCTTAGTGAGTATCGCTTGAGCCTCCAAGGTCTCCGTGTCGAAGCCTGTAGTTCGTCTGTTGAGTCCACCGATCACACCCAACCCGCCTGTGTTAGTTGTGTTGGACCACGAAACATCACAATTTATTTCGACCGTATCAATAAAAATAATTATTTACTCTACAAATTTATAATAATGTGTTTGTATTTTAAGTTGAATAGAATGGTTTTAAAACAAAATCCAAATTTAAGATATTTTTTTCACAAATAAGTTTAAAAAACTACATTGTTTTGAATATCTCCGTCTCTATCTGTATCTATGATATTTTTGCTGAATCTTTATTGTGACTATGTATCTATATTATTATACTCTTTTATGATATACTATCCATTTGTTTGTGTCTTCACCAACTTTTTCGACCGGTCAACATTGGACCATTCAAACATTTTGACTAAGTATGCTGTTTGGTTTGGTTTTGATTTATCGTTCATCGTCCAATCCAAGTAGTTAAATAGACAACTGTAATCTCTAATCTACAAAACAGGAATCGACTCCTCAACTTTATATCTCCTCTCTTTCTCTTAAAAAAGAAGGATGATGGCCGATTCAGATCCAAGCACGGAAACGCATCCGATGAACGGCGGAGATGGCACCTTCAGTTACAACAAGAACTCGTATTTCCAGGTATATAGAACTACGTACATACATTGAGTTTAGAGCAGGTAGTCGTATGAACTATGTTCGTTAGGTATAAATATAATGTTCTTATTAAATTATTGTTTCATTTTACAATATGATTAATCGCTTGATACCTTCCGGTTAACAACAGAGACTAGCCACTAGCGCTGCCCAAGACATAATCAATGAGTCCATCACGACCAAGTTTGATGTGACAAAATTATGTCCAAACCCAGTGACCACCTTCAACATTGTTGATATGGGGTGTTCCGTCGGACCCAACACATTCTATGCTGTCCAAAACATCATCCAAAACATCATCCATTCTTCTCAACAAATTGCACCTGATTTCCAAGTCTTCTTCAATGACCATGTCTCCAATGATTTTAACACCTTGTTTGCATCCCTACCCTCTGATCGACACTACTACGCAGCCGGTGTCCCTGGTTCCTTCCACTCCCGACTATTTCCTAAATCGTCTATCCACATTGTGCATTCCTCATACGCACTTCAATGGCTGTCCAAGGTGCCCCAATCTGTTGTTGACAGGAACTCCCCAGCTTGGAACAAAGGGAGAGTTCATTATACAAATGCTCCTGATGAAGTTCATGAGGCGTACTCGATACAATTCATGGAAGACATGAGTGTGTTTCTAAGTGCAAGAGACAAAGAGATAGTGAAGGGAGGACTTATGGTCATTGTCATGCCAGGGGTTCCAGATAGAGTGACGCATTTACAAGGAGCGTTTGGGTTCACTTATTATCTTCTCGATCTTACACTCGCGGATCTCGTCACTGAGGTATGGAATTAGCTTTTAGTACACTTGTTAAGATGGTTTAAAAGTATATCAAATGTCTTCGCCCACAAATTAGGACTTATGAGACAATTGATTAAGACGTACGCCTTAAGTATCACATGTTATCATAACTTTTCATAAACATCACAGTTTAAGAGAGAATGTTAAGATGGTTTAAGAGTATACTCGAATTGTCTCCACTTACAAGTTCGGACTTATGAGACAGATGATTAAAGCGTACGTTTAAGTTTCACACCACTAATAAAACACAAACACGATAACTCAAAGTCATTTCTATGGAGCTTTGATATATGTATTGATTGTAGGGTAAAATAAGTGAAGAGCAGGTAGATTCCTTCAACTTGCCCGTGTATGCAGCTTCTCCAAGCGACATGTCCAAGCTTGTGGAGTCCAATGGTTGTTTCACTGTGGAACGTCTGGAACTAATCTTACCGAGGACGAATATTACAGAGCCGATCAACGCGGAGGCATTCACGATGCATATAAGGGCCGGGATGGAAGGAATTATCAGTAAGCACTTTGGTCGGGAAATTATGGATGAACTTTTCGATCGGTACCTCAAGAAAGCAGTGGAGAACAACGATTTGCTAAATTCGAAATCGAAAGAGAGCTCTCAATTGTTAGCAATACTCAAACGAAAATGAATGTTTGTATCAATCTAGAGACTTGGGGAATAATAAAGAGTTTTCATTGGCAGAATAAATCTCATGAGATAATAACAGGGTAATTGGTACAAAACATTTATTCTAAAATAAAATGCAGAAATTAAAACTTTGATAAACTCTTTCATCAACTTTGAAAACGAGGGATTTATATTTTAAAAACAAAAACACATTATTCCTTATTTTCTGGACAGCGCCGTAGTCGAACATTGTTGTTTGTTTGGTTATGTTTCTAATTTAATAATCTACATAAACTAGTTTTTTAAACTTATTTACATATATTCCCAATAAATTAATACTTATATATTTGATGGTAATAGGCCTCAGTAACCTCGACGAGGTCTTAAGGTAGTCGCGCTATCGAACACTGTTCGACTTTTGAAAATGTTTTTTGGCAGCATCTTCGACTCTTTTCACCAAAACTAAAGAGCTTTACTATATGTATAAGTGTCTAATGCTATATGTATAAGTGTCTAATGATGGTGGGTAAGAAAATGGTTTGTTATAAGAAGATTTTTAAAAAGTAACTACTGTGCAAAAAATATTTAAAAAAGTAAGTATACTGAAAAAATATTTAGCAAAATGTATATAAACGCTACTGGGGGTGACGCTTTTTAGCGTTTTTCAAAAAACGTTATTAGGGGTAGCGTTTTTCATAAAACGCTGCTTGGGGTAGCGTTTTTATGAATTTCGCTACCCCTAGTGGCGATTTTTTTTTTTACGTTTTTTACTTTTTTTTACGATTTGCCAAATTTAATATTTTTTGCATCATTTGAATCAAAATTAAAATATCTACTTACTGTAATTTTTTAATATTTTTTTTTAAAATTAAACATCACATCGTCAAAAACGTAAAAAAATAAAAAATAAAAAATTTCACCACTTGGGGTAGCGAAATTCATAAAAACGCTACCCCAAACAGCGTTTTATGAAAAACGCTACCCCAAGTGGCGTTTTTTGAAAAACGCTACTCAAAATAGCGCACATTGTAAAAAACACTACCCCCAGTAGCGCTTATATACATTTTGGTAAATATTTTTTAAGTATACATACTTTTTCAAATTCTTTTGGCACAGTACCTACATTTTAAAAAACTTCTTGTTATAATAATTTGCAAGTGAAGGATTGTAACATTTAAGTATAAATATTTATATTGTTGTACCAACTATATTGTATTATATATAAGAGTTTTGCTACATACTATCACTTTAATATGATACCCATCAAACAGGACCACCCCATGACTCCAATAACTATGTCCCCATTCCGAACCCTAACATTTATTATCTTACTGGATATGGAAATTTCCGTTGCAACTCATTTGTCTATAATTGTTGAGTGACCTAAGGTCTATAATTGTTGAGTGACCTAAGGTGGGGATTAGGGATGACAATCGTGTCGTGTCTAAACGGATAAATCTTAAACGTGTCTAAACATGTCTCGTGCCTAAACGTATAGAGTTGTTTAGACACATGATCCGTTAAAGTCAAACTCATTTACGCTTTAAAGGAGATATATACACAAATTCATATATATAAAGTAAGGTATTCAAAATTCAATATTAAAAAAGTAAATGTGTATTTCAATATTTCAACATTGAGTATTTATAGAAATTACTTTATTTGGAAAATGGTTAATTACAAAAAAGTAGTACTCAAATTTTGGTTATTTTATTGAATATTGAACATAAAATTATAAATAATAATAAATTAAAAAATTCTTAGTAGACTAAAATTTGAGTATTTTTTTAATTATCAATTTTAATTAGAACTAGTAGATTAATTAATCGTGTCTAAACATGTGTTTGTCGTATATTTGCATGTTAGATGTGCTTAGACACAATTATTAATCGTGTCTAAACGTATAAGAGTTGTTTAGACACGCTTAGTAATCGTGTTGTGTCTAAACGTGTAAATTGCAGATCGTTTAATCGTATTGTGTCAGAAATTGTCACCCCTAGTGGGGATACATATGTCGGTACACATCCAATACATCTTCACGTTGGCTCATTTGTTTGCATCTTCATCCTCACTTGACGACACTATCTATGTCATGATCTGGTTGAACAACACGAGTTCACCAGTTATGTTGTGTGAGCGACAACAATCATGCATAATTTAATATATATATATCTTTGATGCATAACTTATTCTCTTCAATAGCATTTTGTAATAACGAGCAACATGTCTATAACTTCTTATTTGTAGCATTCAAAGCGTATTATTTGTAATACACATTAGCATCTGTAAGGGTTCAAGTTTACCTTAAATATTCAAAAATATTAATATTACAGATAATGTTTAAATATAAGTCACTACTGTGAATACTTGGAATTTTCCAAAGGCCACACCAACTTCTCGAGAATTTTTTAAAAGTATTTCTTTTCGATTTTTTTTTAGAAAAAGTATATATATATAAAAAATATTTAGCAAAATTTGCATCTGCGCAGGTAGGCCAGTAGCGATTTTCATTTTTTTTAGACGCATCAAAGTGTAAATGGATTTTGAAAATCGCTACTTTTAGAAGACACATCAGAGAAGACAACCATTCACAACAGTATCAAACAAGGAAAATGAATTTTTTCAAATTTTTTTTCTAAAGTAAATACTTTTTGAAAAAGTTCAAGGAAAATGGAAGGTTTGATTAAGAGAAATGAGTCAATTTTGATTACTTTGAGAAGACACATCAGAGTGTAAATGGATTTTCAGTGGGTGGAGGAGCAGGATACGGAATTTTAACCTCATTCACAATCAAAAAGGAAGTACCAATCAAGGAAAATGGAATTTGTTAGGTGGGGATCGAGTAATCTCATCGCGTTTCTCAAATCGGTTGGTGTAGAGACGCATGATTAGATCTCTCAGCAAGATGTTGGAGCAATTATAGCGCGGTATATCAATGACAACAAACTGAATCACCCTACGAAAAAGAGAGTAGTTTGTGATGAAAGACTTCAATTTCTATTTAGTAGGAAAATCATAAGCAGACTTAAAATCAACGAGTACACTATGCAGAAAATCAAGAGTCTTCAGATGCCGAAGAAGAAGGCAGTGGAAACCCCAAAGAGCTATTTTGCAGCAGTAATTCCTGAAAATGTCAAACTAGCTAGGGTATTTGAAGAAAAGTCTCATTCAGAAACTTGTTAATAAACAACTTTGTTTCAATGTTTTACCTCAGGTGAGACTAGCCTAGAGAATGAACAAGCATCAGTTCGCTTGAAATTGATGTTGTTCAGAACAAGTTTGAAAATTTAGGACAGGTAATATTTGCCTAGGAAAAATTATTTAACTTCTTCTAACTTCCTTCCTTCACTACGGGAGATGGGTAAATTAACGACTCAAACTCGCGGCTCAATAATGCTTGAGCCGCGAAAAACATTTTTAGCTAAAGATTTGCGGCTCCATATATTTTGAGCCGTGGAAATTGTTTATTTTTAAAATTAAAATTAATTTTCACGGCTCAACTTATTCGGCCGTCCCTTATTATAAGGTTATTTCCCGCTGTGGCAATTCAAGTTTTCAAAAGATTATTTCCCGCCTCAGTTTGGAGCCTTCAAAGCCTTTACTTTATTTATTAAAATGAGTCTGCCTCAGTTTGGAGCCTTCAATCCTTTACTTTATTTATTAAAATGAGCCTTACTTTATTTATTAAACAATGAGCCTTTTCACTTTCCTTAAAACAATTGCAGCGTAAAACAATAGCAGCGTGGAGCAAACCTTCCATGGAGCCTTCCCGTCGTAGAGCATTCCCGCCGACTGGAGCCTTCCTGCCGACTGGAGCCTTCCCGCCGACTGGAGCCTTCCCGCTTTGTCTTCTTCCCCTCGACTGGAGCCTTCACCACCTCGACTGGAAACCGTCCATGGAGCCTTCCCGTCGACTGGCGCCTTCACGCTTTGTCTTCTTCCCTTCGACTGGAGCCTTCACCAGTTATGCTTCGACTAGAGCCTTCACCGGTTGTCTTCTTCCCGAACGTGGGGTTCGCCACTTGGAGGAGTACCAGTTGTTGGATCGAGCAGACTGAGCAACGACAGTTCGAACGGGCAACGACCAGAGAAGCAACGACAGTCCGAACAGGCTCCCTTCGTCTCCGATCGACTGGCCAGAAGGATGTCGGAGTTGGAGCACCGACGACACCGGTCGGAGTTGGAGCACCGACCACACCGATCGGAGGTGGACTCCAGAAAAAACGAAGACCATATATATATATTTTTTAAATATGTATATTTTGGACGGCTCAATTGTAATGAGCCGTTAAAAATAAGAAAAAAAAATTCCACGGCTCCTTTATTTGAGCCGTTAATTTTCACGGCTCTGACAAATTTGAGCCGTGATAATTATCCCGACGCTTTATATTACGGCTCAACTTTTGTTGAGCCGTGAAAGTTTAACGGCTCAATTATTGAGCCGT
The DNA here is from genome assembly GCA_946814005.1 of Chamaenerion angustifolium. NCBI lineage: Eukaryota > Viridiplantae > Streptophyta > Magnoliopsida > Myrtales > Onagraceae > Chamaenerion > Chamaenerion angustifolium. The sequence goes on from OX328270.1 coordinate 8,535,929, forward strand.
TAAAATTAGATTTTTGAGCCGTTAATTAATAACTCTCCCGTAGTGCTTTCTCTAGGTGAGACTAGCCTAGAGAATGAACAAGCATCAGTTCGCTTGAAATTGATGTTGTTCAGAACAAGTTTGAAAATTTAGGACACGTAATATTTGCCTAGGGAAAAATTATTTAACTTCTTCTAACTTCCTTCCTTTCTCTAGGTGAGACTAGCCTAGAGAATGAACAAGCATCAGTTCGCTTGAAATTGATGTTGTTCATAACAAGTTTGAAAATTTAGGACATGTAATATTTGCCTAGGGAAAAATTATTTAACTTCTTCTAACTTCCTTCCTTTCTCTAGATGAGACTAGCCTAGAGAATGTACACTCTGATGCTTTTTAAAAAAAAAAACGTTAAAAAAAAATGAAAAACGCTACTTGTAGTAGCGATTTTCAAAATCGCTACTACCACCTGCGCAGATACACATTTTGCTAAATATGTTTTCCACATATATACTTTTTCAAATTTATTTTCTAATATGGTTACTTTTTGAAAAATATCCAACTTCTCTTGGTAAAACTGACGGGCCATGTCACATTGTATATCATTTGTTATCATGCGACCTTGCTATTTACTCCTCGTTGTATGAATAAGCATGGACATCAAATCTACAAGACATCTAATCAGTGAACGCCAACATCTATTTGTGGGAGTCAATCATGTCCTATCAAACTTATTCATACTACTCACGACCCTTGACGACATAAGTGTTTAACATTGTGAATGTTATTTCTACCATTATGGGAGAAGCTTTGGTTAAGGGTTCAAGAAAACGGTTCAAGCAAGATTGAGTCGTGAATTATTTTTTTTACAATTATTAACGGCTCAATGGGAATTGAGCCGTCCTTAAAAATAATTTTTTTAATCAAAATAAATTTTGACGTCTCAATACTGTTGAGCCGTCAGAATTACTTTTGATTAAAAAAATATCATTTTCAAGGACGACTCAATACTATTGAGCCGTCAAAATTAATTTCGATTAAAATAATTATTTTGAAGGACGACTCTACTGTATTCGAGCCATCAAAAATAATTTTGATCAAATATTTTTTTGACGGCTCAATACTATTGATCCGTCAATCAAAAAATATTCCCGCTCACACATTCCATTCAAAAAACAATACTGTCATTTAATAGTCAATAGTTTAATACTTATGAGGTGTGGAAACTGGAAACCTTCTCTTACAAGCTGCAGACTTGCAGCATCTCATTCGAAGAGATATCCACCACCGGAAGGATATCCATCTTCACGCCTCCTTGATCGCAACGATCACGTCTTCCGGCCACCGAGCTTTAAAACAACAGAATCTCAGGCTTCTTGGCTTTGTTTGCATTTTATGATCCATTGACAGGAGTAGGAGTAGGAGCTACTACTTTGGCATCCAAACGAGATCGATTATCGAGCTGAATGAGACTCTGTGTGGCCAAGATCGCCTGCGGAAGTAACTCGTGATTCGCCCTTGCGTACAAACACCTCGCAACAGTTGAAGCTGAGTCCTTCACATCTTGCGAGTTCAGAGGAGCCAACAAGCAGTGCCCTAGGATTCGAAGAATGGGCTGTAGAAGTTCCCAGGGGAGCGGAATTCGAGCACCCTTAAGCTTCAAATGGTCACCATTTTCGCTCACCTTCATCTGACCTAGTCCTTCCGAAACATCATCGGCATGGACTTCGATTTTGTCTTCGAAGTTTCTAATAGAATTTTCTTCTAGTTCAGCGTGGTTGTCGAGCTCTCTCTGGCATGAACAGTCCTGCCCAGCCCAGGCAGCAGCGAATCTGTAGAGTTCGAGCTTGGACCATGGTGGAATTTGGGAGATCTAACGGTAGTAGCAATCGAGGGCAACGCCGATGATGAATGCACGCTTTGTATACTTCACTGCAATTTGCGGTTCAAGCGGAGGGCAGACCACGCCATAGGGGAGAGAACGAGGCGACTGTTTAGGTGATCGGTAGCTTTAAATATTATTTTTTAAAAAAAAATACATATCTTTACGGTCAAGCTAAATGAGCCATCCCAAATAAATTAATATTATTAATTTAGACAGCTCATTCTTATTGGGTCGTCAGAAGGACGGCTCATTCTTATTGAGCCGTCAAAAGGACGTCTCATTCGTATTGAGACGTCCTTATGACGTCTCATTCCTAATTGAGCCGTCATAAATAAGACGACTCTTATTATGACGGCTCAATTTTCATTGAGCCGTTAATGAAACCAATTTCAGCCGGCAACCAACCTCTCTCCCGTAGTGTACAATCGCAATAACCGATAATGAATGTTTTTCTTTCAAAACTTGGTCAAACAATTCTGATTGCTTGGCTGCCATTATGCTATATCGGTATCTAGCATCATTATTCTTTTCGAATACACCACCTGATCAGTGAGTGTCCCCTTCCACTCAAAATCAAACATTGTCCCCAGTTTTGATTGGCATAAGGCGATTATCATGTGTGGCAACCTTTGAATTACAGTCTCATGTGTATCGAGCAACTTCTCAATAACCTTTTGGCCTGCATATTACACCTTACGGTAAGAGGTTATCTATGTGAATTTATCTTTAACAACTCGTTGCAAATCACACTTTTATATTTGTGTTGTTATACACGTACGGATATAGTAAATCTTTTATAACATTGGTGTTAAGTTGTTTATGTTTCTCGATAGCATCAGTATTTGCACATGAGTGGGGATGACTGGCTTTTGTAATCTCACAATTGTCCCAACTGCTTCTGACAGACTCTTAGCATCCACAAACATGCAACATTGCTAACCATAATCGGGTACCAACTACTTTCAGGTACCTCATAAATTATAAATTTATCTACTTTAATATTTTGGTCATATGTCTGTCACGTGTGTGGTATTAGATTTCACTAAGGTAACACTACTTTATTTTACTGTTAGTTTAAGGTATTTTTAAGTTGTATTATTGTTGCAACATATATATTTACTTTGTATTGATTAAGTTGATAATTTTTTATTGTTGCTTTTAGGTACCCCAATTAAAGTAGATACATTTGTGACTTCTGAGATACCCGAAAGTAACAAATGTTTCTGAGATACCTATTTGTAAAAATGTGACTTCTGAGGTACATAAATTACTTTACCCCTATATTTAATAGTGTTTTTGTTGATTTAGTAATGTAGTATTCACGAGAATTTTTAATATTGTATAGTTTCACTTGATACTGAAGTGCAATCTTATCTTCATACATTTGTCTCTCTAGATGTTTTATACAACATGGTATATCTAGACTTGTGTGACTTCTCTAAACAATTTAACGCCATGGTGCAACTTAACCACTAGTTCCATCTGGTGGTGGTGATGTTGAATCCTTTAAGAACACGAGGGGTCTTTCAGTCCGAGAGTTAAAAAGATATGCACTAACAGTGCCACATAGAGTGGTTCTACTAGAGATGCTATGTTGTCCAAAACATCATCCAACTTGTCCAAAACATCATTCATTCTTCTCAACAAGTTGTACCTCATTTTCAATTCTTCTTCAATGACCATGTATCCAACGATTTCAATACCTTGTTTGCATCCTACCGTCTAATCGACAGTACTACGCAACTGGTGTCCCCGGTTTCTTCAAGTCCCGACTATTTCCTAAATCGTCTATCCACATTGTGCATTCTTTCTATGCACTTCAATGGTTGTCCAAGGTGCCCCATTTTGTTGTTGACAGGAACTCCCCAACTTGGAAAAAAGGGAGAGTTCATTATACAAATGCTCCTGATGAAGTTCATGAAGCGTACTCTATGTAGTTCATGGAAGACATGAGTCTGTTTTTGAGTACGAGAGATAAAGAGATAGTGAAGGGAGAACTTATGGTGATTGTCAGGACAGGGGTTCCAGATAGAGTGACGTATTCATAAGGAGCATTTGGGTTCACTTACAATCTTCTTGATCTTGCACTCACGGATTTCGTCACTGAGTGTTTCTTGCTTCCGGTCGCTCGAGCAATTTCTTAAAAATATTAAGTTTTTAAATTTTATTACATTATTTTATACAAATTAAGTTTAGTTTTTGTATCAATAATATTTTAATCAAATGTTTAATTCTCGTGTTATTCTTCTATTATTCGATGAGTGAGGATGATCAGGCCTTCGTAACACCTCACGCGCAACCAACAGCGACAACGTGCACGTGCATAGTGCGTGTTGTAGTATAGTATAGTCATTAGGGAAATACACTTTATTGTATTAAAAAGATCACTTAAAATATATTTTTCCAGTTGTGTGTGTATAAGACATATATTTACGTGTTATGAAGATACAACCCTTTATTTACTATTATAAGTGTATATATATGTGTGTGTGTGTGTGTTCATTCAAGTTTTTCTATAACTATTCATTGAGTGTAAATAGTCTTGTAATGAACAATACAATTACATATAGTGATACAAAATAACATTAACAGTCAATGAAAAAAAAATTAAGAATACATGTATAGGAAATTAAGATATACAATTATGCCCTTAGTAATTTAACAGTTCATTGATCTAGGTAACAAAACAGTTATGTAGACTACATTTCGAGTATGTATACCTGTAATTATTTTGAATACTCAGTTTTAATCAAAATCTTTGTTGTTGATTGTGTGGTGTCACATGATAAAACAATATATGACTAACTATAACTAAATAGTGGTCAGAACAATATATGTCACCGTCTCCAATATTTAAACCTAGACACTCTAATAACGACCTCTGTCTTGACTGTTACCTTAGCCAATACCAACCTCAATCTATCCGCTCAGAGAGTAATTTTTTTAAAGTCAATAAGATTTGATTTTTGGCACTCTCATACCATATGAGATTTCAGATGTACATCTTAACCAACTATCCCATGAATCCTAATTTGTGAGGTAATGCATTGGATATACACTCAAGATATCTTAACACGCAAACTACCATGTTTATGAAACAACAAAGATTACAAATCTACCGTGTCAACATCAATAAAATTTCAGTGATATTTTAAAAATAACATAATATTAAATATTTGATTAATTTATTTCTTATTTTTTATTTTAATAATTTCAAACTAACGGTGGGTTAAGTATTCTTTAAATTTTAATTTCGAATATATTTGGAACAAACTATACGATTTGTTATTTATTTGAGTATTGGTGTGCATATACTAGTAATGTGTATTATAGAGATTTATTAACCTTCAAGTGTTGGGATTTAATAATGAAATAGTCATACACTCTAAATTTGACCAACTTTGAAGAATATTAAATTCTGAAAGGATAATAAGTAACAAACTCTGAAAAATAAGTTTACTTCACTATTTGATACCCATAAAAGAATGTATGTACTAACTAAGAATACCAAATCCTAAAAAAAACAATATAATTTTTTAATAAGGCTACAATTTAATTAATAATAACGTATGGTGAATGCATTTTTTTTGTATTGTATATTTATTTGAGAAAGAAAAATTATTGATTTTATTATCTAATGTAGTTTAAGTTTATCAAAAAAGTATTTCATTCTCTTACACAATCGAACATTTACGTTTTTTCAAATACATAGAAGATCAATTTGTATGGATTTAGAGCAATATATATAACGTAATTGTATCAGTAAATATCTGAGTAATATTAATCTAGTATACGAATGTGTTATTGTAGGAGCGAAAAGTTTGAAATTTGCTGGAGTATTTTTTTTAAGTTTTTTTTTTATATTTAAATAAGTGATATTTGTGTTATTTTGCAAGTGGCGGTTACAAAAAACACTTCGTACTTTATAAATAGTATAGATTTATATCTCAATAAATATTTTTAATCAAGTATTTAGTTCTCATACACAATCAAACATGTATGTTTTTCATATACTTAGAAAATTAAATTGTTAAAATAGTTATAGTATTGATTGTTAGATTTCAGCAATAGGTAGATGATCAATCCAACACATATCACCGATGTTATTTTAATTTAGTAGTCAAATATTTTTATTAATTTTTTTCATCATCTAATACCAAATCTTTGGGATGATATTAATTTAAGTAATAATATTAATAACTTTGGACAAACAATTATTAAAAATACTAACAAAGATACCAACTTTGTCAAAGTGTTGAATTAATCATTTGTGCTTTAATATTAATAACATAATAATTCTATAAGTTTTTTTTTTCATTTCTCTCATTATTTGAAAAATCTTTGTTATATGATGTACCACTTAACTTGTAGATGATTTATATTGAAAACATAATATACTAGATATCTGGTTTGCGCTTTGCGCTTTGCTCAAATAGTAGTATGTTTTATTCTTAATATTTAAAAAAAAAAAAGTTATTTTTTTATGGTACATAATATAACATATTTAAATTATTTTTAAATGAAAATACTGTAAAATAATTGAAAAATAAATCAATAAGTTTGATGTTATAAGGTTTAAAAAGTTATTTGTTTTAGTGAATATATAATATTATAATTTTTCAAAAAGGTCATTGTTGTAAGTCTGAATTGTTTACAATAAAAATATTAAAATGCATAAAATGCATAAAATAATTAATAATATAGATAAGTTATTATAAATTATATTATGAAACACAAAAATATATATTATATTAAGTGCATTTGTTCCTAAAATTAATTTAAAAATGCATGAGACAATAATTAAAATTGATATTAATATTAAAATCATTAGTAATTTTTTAAAATCATTAGTAATTTTTTAAAATCATTAGTAATTTTGTTTTATTTCTTTTAGTAATAATATATTATATTTTTATTATATAAATAGTATTTTAATAATTCAAAAATTGGTTGGGTAATTAATGTATAAAACAATCACAAAATTGTAAAACATATGTTAATTTCCATAAAATACTTTTGACTTATTTTCTATGATTTATTAGTTCTATCAATGTACATATAAAAATATTAGTAATTTTCTAACAATAGTAACAATCTCTAATGTTTTAGTAAACATATTATATTTTATCTATATGTTAAATGTAAATTATATTTAATTTATAAATATATAATCCTTAATTTTTTAACATTGTTAAAATTTATTGTGATGTTATTTTAATGAAGTAAGTTATGTTTATATGTGACTTATGCCTTATTTTAATAAGAGTATTATCTTATATATAAAATGATCCTTAATTAATCTATATTTTAATTCGAAACAGTAAATTTTAATATGTGCATACTTGATATTTATAACATATAATATTATGTATTTTATTATTATGTAAATGTTACTTCATAATATATATTTAATGAAAAGTCATAATTACTAATGTAAAATAAAGAGAAATTATATGAGTTTTGTAACTTATCTTGAGAATAAATTAGAGACTTTGAAAGATTTTAAAGTGATTTACATGGCATGCCACCTATGAATGAGAAATTTATGATTGACTTGAACCAACATAAATTAACATAACAATTGAAAATAAAATTTAATTAATTAACAAATTCCATAACATGAACAATAGATCAAATTTTGTTTTTCCATACCGATTTTAATTTTGCAGACTTAATTATTGTGTATGTATTAATTATTTATCACTTTAGATAATATATTAGGTATATTCAACATAAATATAAATCAATTTTGATCAATCTTAGTTGAGTTTAAATTCTCTAACTTTATTGATACAATGAGATCTTTATAACGACGGTGATCTATTTAAGTTTTCAATTTTACGGTTTTCTCGGTTTTGTTTAGGAAAGGGAAGAGAGGAGAAAAGTATCTTAGAGGAGTAAATAAGTAAGTAACATAGTATCAACTTGAAATGATAAAAAAATTAATGATTGATTAAGAAGAAGATTTTGAAAGGAAAAAAAGAAAATCTAAAAAAGTTACGGTATAGTGATAAAACATTGTATTCTTATAGCATAGTCACAATTTTAAATTTTTACTAGGACAAAATTTGACAATACAAAAAAAAATCACTTGAGTAGTTAGAGTAATAAATATAACTTAAGTGTATCCAAAAATATTTGAGTACTATTGATATAGCGGGAGAGTGTATTATCATAATAGTGAAAGGTTTTGAATTCGAAACTTTGCTAGTCTTTGTCAGTTACAAAAACAACTTTGTGCTTTATAAATAGTATAGATAACTTAAACTAAATAACAAATAATATATTCAACTTACGGTTTAAATCGCAAACCAAATATATAGTAGTAATATAAATCTACATGTGCAAGCATGTTTAATTTTATGATCTCCTAACATATTATTTTGTAGTAAAACCATATATAATCTTACTCTTTTTTGTCTTTGATAGATTAGTATCTGCATAACCATATTCTAAGAAGGTTTGGATCAACAATTGTTTGACATAACTATCCTGATAAGAAAATTTATATTAGTCTAAGGTACATGTTTTATCCTTCCATAAAGCCAAATGCACACATTCTCTTAGTATATATATTAATATTATTTCAGAATAAATAGTAAGGATCAGTCTGTAATTAAATGAAAGTTAAGAAACTAAAATACAAATATCCAAATTTTGTATACTATGCAGATGTTATAAAATTTTCAAAAGAAAACTAGTGAAAATCAGGGATTCTTACGGCAACGGGATATGCGAGGGTCATTCTCTCAAGATACAATAACAACATTGGTTTCTATTCAATACGTAGCTTCACCGGTTTAACTAAACAAATATTCTTCCCTTCAGAAATGGTCAAATATGACGGCCGAAAAAAAAACGTTTAACACACCGCCGACTGAAAAGAAATATTCAAATCTTGAGAGGAGCGAAAAAGATGTTTGAAAGGTGAATAAGAATTAAAAAATAAAATAAAAGAGAAGAAATGGATCTGTTTAATAGTTAAATGCATAGTTATCAGAACCGGACCGGACATCGAACCGGCGAGGGGGCCGGTTCACGGTTCGGCCGGTCCAACTCGGTCCAACCCGGTTCGGTGTGCGGTTCACTGTTCACAATGGGTAAAAAATTTGAAAACTTAAAATACATACATAGTCTCAAACACAAACATAATTACCTCAAACTACATGATCTCACACACACACAAACTACCTAGTTTCAATATCAAACACACATTACTCTCAATTCTCAAACACAATAAACATTAGTAGTGAACCGGTCTAACCAATTGGGTTAAACCGATTGGTTTGTGCATAACCAAAAACCGGGAACCCAAAAAAAAAAAGAAAACCGGAAAAAAGCGAAAACCGAAAAAAAATCAACTAAAAAGTGAACCGGAAACCGGCCGGTTTTCTAAAAACCGCTCGGTTCGACCCGGTTCAAACACTGTTCATTTGCAGAACGGTCTTTTAACTGAACCAAACCGGAGAGGGGTCCGGTTCCCGGTCGGACCCGGTCCGACCACCGGTACGGTCCGGTTCTGATAACTATGGTTAAATGTCGTCATTAATCTGATTTATAATTAATACATATAATTCATCAGATCTCTTATTCATTTAGGTACTTAATTGAAATTAATACACATCAAAACTACATTCATTGGATTTGAAAAAAAAAATGGATCCAAGCTTAAAGACCTATAACTAGGGGTGGCAATCGTGTCGTGTCCTGTCTAATCGTATCGTGTTATTAATCGTGTCGTGTCTTAACAGGTTTCGTGTCTAAACGGATAATTTCTAAACGTGTCTCAAAATATCAGACACGAACACGACACGATTAAGTAGCAAATCACACGGGACACAATTAACTTTCTTGGAAATTAAAAATCGAAAAACATAACGGATAGACACGACACGATATGACACGATTAACATGACACAATTAAGAACGACCTGATTGATACGAATTTACACGATTAAACACGAAACGACACGTTACACGACACCGATTAACACGAAAAACATTAATTTTATATATTTTTCTGAACGTGTCACGATTAGACACGACACGATTAGTTAACCGTGTCTTTATTCGTGTCACAAGTATACATGACACGATTAGTTAATCGTGTTTATACAGATATCCGCAGATCTGAGTTGTTTAAACCTAATTATTAATTGTGTCTAAACGTATAAGAGTTGTTTAGACACATGATCCATTAAGGTCAAACCCATATACACTTTAAAGCAGATCGTGTCGTATCGTGTCAGAAATTGTCACCCCTACCTATAACTCTTTATGATATCTAACTTTAGAGCTTTAGACAAGTTAGGAGAACAAGATTCTATCCTGATTTAAAATTAAATCTATGGGCAATAGATATCTATTCTTGGAATGGGCCATTGTTTATGGTTATGAAAGTGGTGAAGGCACCATGGCCATGGGGATAGTGGAACCTATTGGAAGGTCATAACCAAAGTTGTTTAGGGAAGGATGAGGCACAACCATCATGAAGGAGAATGCAAACAGGATTGTACTCATACGACCAACTAGGATATGCATTGATGAGATCGGTGTACTCTCCTCTTATTCTTTTTTTTTGGTCAATTCCGTCGTCTTATTTCACTTGAACATTATGTGCTAGTACAAATTTGAAAAGTAAATTTAAAACTTGTTAATGGTAAGATCTTTTAGGTAAAAATCTATATTTAAAGCTTTTCTTATTTTAGCACGAAATTGATGGATATTGTAACTTTTGCAGGAGGATAACACAATTGATTGAACCAATGTAGTTCGTCGGAGCATCACGATGTGAAACGGACACAAAGGCAAGCAACACCAAGATCAACCAACCACTAGACTAGAGCGAGCAATAATCAATAATCAAAACCCAATCATGAAACCATTAAGGTAAGTTGTGATGCATCATGAGAGTTGGAAGTAAGAGTACTTGTTAAGGGTAGAGCATGTATTCTAGTAGCATGACTTTAAAGGCACCCTTAAAGGAGTTGGTCTAGCTTTGAAAAAAAAGGGTGTAATGCAGTTATTATGGAATTTGATACATGATAAATCAACTTGGTTTAGGTTGGAAGACAACACAGATTGGAGCTTCAACACTACAATTCCAATAACTCCCAAAAAATTTGTATGAAAAACGAAAATAGATATGTGAAGTTGATTGTGGTGCAATATAAAATGGAAATTCTTTGAATTGAACATCTCTTCAAACATTTGTGCTTTGGATAATTAATAATAACTGCAGCAGAAGAAAGTACATTTTAACGAAATCGTGGCATTTGCTCTCGTGTTTAGGTTGGACAATGAACATGATTACACTTTTACCATTTATAGGGTTGACAATGGTGAGATTACGGTGTAAGTATGATACATATCATAACTGTATTATATTTTTTTTAATTAAATACTAAAATTATAACTATAATCAATGCGAAATATGATTTTTAATAGGAAAAAGTATGAAAAATATTAAACAAATGTGGTAAGTGCATAAACCTTATTTGTTTCAAATAAAATAAGTTTGCTCTAGTTGGTTTTACTTCAAAACATTCGTTTTTTATCACTAAAAAAGGTTATCTCATTTCAAACTTCAACATTGTTTGCAATAAACGAATTACAATCATTTCTTAAAATCTCAACCAGTGGAAGTGGGGGTTGTAAAACCCAATCTCATGTAATCTCACTCCCAATCTTGACTGTTTGACAATCCAGTTAGCTCTTTCATTCGTTGTGCGTCTAACTGTTGACCAATGTACCGACTCAAAATTTCCCACCAAAGCTAGGATTTTAGAGCATACCACTGCAGTTCACCAATTCTGTGCTCTTCATTGTAGTTGTTCCATGATCCTCTTGGAGGCCGACTCTATTATGATGTTGCACCATCCTTATTCCATCGCCAATTTCACGCCTAATAGGATTGCCTCGGCCTCCATTACGTCACCGTTCCATCCCCTTAGACATTTGTTTGTTCCGCCAATCAAACAGCCCCTAGTTCCTCGCGAGCACACCTATGCCACTCATGTTCGTCCGACTGCACCATGATGCATCACAATTTATTTTCACATATCCTTGGTTCGGTCTCCTCCAGGCTTGCGGCTCACTGGGATGTTAGTTCGACCCGGGTCTGGTTTAGACGTGTTTGAACTCGTCGTACATCTTCCTCGTTTGCTCTACCACCTCCCTCGTGTTTGGACTCTTGTTTTTTAACACTACCTTGCATATTTCCTTCCATATGTTCCAGCACGTACCTAGGCACATCCACCATCTAGTTTCTTTGATGTCGCGATTCACACTCGATTCATTTCTCTTCTCTCGGATCCAATCATCAATCGCCGTGTTATCTTGACTTGTGCCATACAACCCTAGGATTTGCCTCCATGCTGAACCGGTCCATCCACACTTAAATACCATATGTTCGACATCTTCTTCACTCCCGCACACCAGACAGTTTGGTTCCACATTCATCCCCCTCCTCCTAAGATTTTTCATCACCGGTAAATAGTTTGTCAATAGCTTCCAAATGAACGTTTTTACCTTCAGCATTATGTTTGTACTATACACGTCCCTCCATATGGACTACGGTCTATTTCCATCATGTCCACTCCCCGACGTCTGTCCCGATTCTGGTATACCGGTTTAACTGACACTCTTCCATCATCCGTGTATGACAAAATGAGTTGATCTGGTGCAGTTTGTGTGGGTAGTTGTATCCTGAGGATTTGGGCTGCATCATGCGGTGTAGCCAAGTCTCTGATCAGGTCCCCGTTCCACTTCCCGTTCGTACTGTCGTATAGGAATTCTACTTTCAAGTCCGTATTTTCTCTCCATCCCTCTGTCGGGTCAGGTCTAAAACCTGGTTTAGTGTACATCCATGGGTCGATTCCTGCGTTTATCGTGGCTCCATCTCCTATCATCCACACACCCTCCCGGGGGTAGTGTGTCTCTTCCTTATAGCCTGCTCACCCATCCCCACGACGCTCTCCCTCCTCTCCAGCATCCCTAAAGTATCCTCTCGGATAGTATATCCCTTTTAAGACTTTTACCCATAGCGAGTTCGGTTCCCTATTCATTATGCCTGCCATCTTGGTTAGTATGGCTGTATTGAAGACCTCCAGTTCGCGAAACCCTAACCCACCATCCTCTTTTTTTTTTCCCGCAAGATCAACCCATTTCTTCCAATGTATTTTCCTCGTCTCCCCCGTTTTCCCATACTAGAATCCCGCTATGAGTGTATTTATTTCTTTGCACCAGGTTTTTGGGAGTTTGAATATACTCATCACATATGTCGGTATGGCCGTTATCCCATATTTGATCAATACTTCCTTTCCCGTCTGATTTAGTGTCTTTGTTCGCTACCCATTCAATTTGTCTTTGATTCTTGTCTTGAGATACCCCAGAGCCTCTCATTTTGATCTTCCCCACACCGCCGGTAATCCAAGGTACTTTCCTGGATCTCTCGTGCTCTGGATACCGAGTGTGTATTCAATCACTCTACATATGTTTCCATCAGCTCCTTGATTAAACACTAGGCTGGATTTAACGTCATTTAGTTTCTGACCCGAGCACCTGCAGTATATCGTTATCATCTCCTTTAATTGATTTGCGTTCTCCACTATTCCCTCTACGAAAAAGAGAGAATCATCAGGATACTGTGTAGGTGCTTTTGTCACACTTCCTCCCCCACTTGTCTGGATAATACATTTGCCATTAGAATGAAGAGCTATGGAGAGATAGGGTCTCCTTGCCTTAGTCCCCTCGTGGACCTTATGTAATCGGTCCGCTCCCCGTTGGCAAGAACCTGATAGCATGGTGTTGTAACACATGCCCTCATCCATGATATCCACTTTTCCCCAAAACCTATATTCTCGAGGCTCTTGAGTAAGAAGTCCCACTCAACTCTGTCATACACTTTTTGCATATCTAGTTTCAGTGCGCATTCCACTTTAGTCCAGTACTTTCTTACTCTTAGGTGGCGAAAGACCTCGTGTGCCACCATGATGTTATGCTGTATCAGTCTACCAGCCACAAAAGCACTCTAGAATGAGGTTATCAAATCTGTGACATAATCCTTTAGCATGTTTACTAAAAACTTTGAGATCACTTTATAAGAGAAATTACACAGGCTAATAGGTCTATAGTCATATGCATAGTTGGGGTTCAGTATTTTTGGGATTAGGGTTATATCTGTCTAGGTAAGGGAGTTTGGGAACGTATCTGATTCAAGGAAGAATTTGACCGCAGTGAAGACATCTGCACCCACGACACCCCAGTTCCTTTGATAGAATACCCCCGGAAACTCGTCCAGACCAGGCGCCCTCGAACCTCCCATTTGGAAAACCGCAACTTTGACCTCCTCCATTGTTACCATACGCCCTAGGTTTGCATTCATCCCATCTGTTATCTATCTCGGCATATAGTTGATATCCTCATCATCCCTGTCCGTGCTTTCGGTCTCAAACACTTTGTTAAAGTGATCCCATATCTCCCGGTTAATCTCATGCACATTTGTCGTCCATGTCCCATTTCCCATATTTAACCGCAGTATTTGATTGCTTCGTCTTATTGAGTTCGTTGTCAAGTGGAAGAATGTTGTATTCCGGTCGCCCATGTTTAGCAATTTTACCATCGACCTTTGTTTCCAATATATTTCCTTCTTTCGCCATAGGTCCTTAATTCGCTCTCTCAACATTATTTCTTCCTCTTTGCTCGCCTGAGTCGGGTTGTTTTGACCAATAGTTCACAGTCTGTCTTTTACCTTCCTCATCTCCACCATATTATTCCCAAAACGTTCTTTGCTCCATGTCATCAAACTCCTCCTACACTCCCCCAGATTTGGCCATAGTTTGCTCCCCCATCTTCGGTTTCTTCCACGTGCAGACTGAATTACCTCATTGCATTCTGGGTTTTCCAACTACATCTCCTCCAATCGGTATTTTTCATGTTCCCTCTCCACACGTTAGGATTAGTGGTGAATGATCTAATCCCACCGCCACTTCATTTATGCATTGGACTTTTGGGAATTTCCCTACCCATCTCACATTCATGTAAACCTTTACCCTTTTGCTCACATGTCTTCCATCCCAATATCATCAATGAATTCTCTAATGGGCATTTCTTTCAGGAAATTCGGAATAAGGATTAAGGAATAAGGAATAGGGAATACGAATAGGGAATATGAATAGGGAATAAGGAATAGAATATAAGAATATGAAGTTGTTTCTTTGGTGGAATGGAATGGAATAAGGAATTCGGTTGTTTCTTTGATGGAATTGTATATGGAAAGGGAATGGAATGTGGTAAAATGACATATTTGCCCCTCCTTGTATATGTATAGTATATAATACATATAATTTGTATTAATTAATTTTAAAAATTAAGAATAATACAAACTTATAATATAATTAATTATTAATTAAAAAAACTTTTAAATTTATTTATTTATTTAATTAGTATTAATAAATTCCATTAATTAATTAACCTGAACCATCGATAATATATTTATCTGAACCATAATATTATTGATGACCATACTTACATAATACAAAACAAATTAGTGTCCTAAATCAAAATTATACAACTTTGTAATATTGATCCCAATTTCGTAATACTGATCCACTAAATAGCTTCAACTGATCATCATCATCTAGACAACTTCAATCGAACAACAATTCAACCGTTATTGTTCATTCCACCAGCATCCAAGATTACTGGGACACCTGCATCAGAGGTACTGAATCCAAGTATCACTGAATCATATTTTCCATTCAACTGTCTAAATTGAAATCCAAAACCATGGAGGTAAGAAGCAGCAGCGTATCCACACATGTCACCGATAACGCCACCACCTAGGGCAACAAATGTACATCTTCTGTCCAGACGTGACTCGATGGCTTTATCAAAGACTTTCATGAGAACATCCTTAGCAAAAAAAATGTGTTTTTTCTTCCTTTTGAGGTAAACTTCATAATAACAAAGTTGGTGTAGTATATAAAAGATTCAGAATCCATACCATGTTCTTGAACTTCTCCCCATCTGGTAAGATGACATGTTCCACAGAGACGTTCGGGTTTCCTTTGGTTAAAGCTTTGACAACTCGGCCCAAGTATAGTGGTACTGTTATCAGATCGTAGCAAGGTGAAGTAACAGTTCTATTGAACTTCCACAACACTAAATACTCTTTTCAAACACGAATTTAACAGCTTAATTTGCTGCTCTGCTGTGCTAAGAGTATGGTGCATTGTTGCGGGATTCAATATCATTATCATCTTCTAGTTGAATTAGCTCTTATTGAAACTTGTAATTTCATATTGAATCAAGGTTTGGTTTTGACAGGGATAAAGATTAGTCCTTATTTGCGCTCTTAAATTTCTTCCCAAATAACCAGTATGGCATTCTGTCAACCACTTTATGGGCATAAAGCATCTGATTGTTACTGAACAATTAACATAATGCATCAACATCATTAACAATGTGAACATAAAGCATCATATTGTTAACAATGTGAACATAAAGCATCAGATTGTTAACAATGTGAACAATTAACATCAACAGCAAACTAGAGGAGCTTCGGTTACCAATTAACAATGTCAATCAGCAAACCAGAAATTCATTAGCATACATCAGGGGAGCTTCAGAACCGAATCCAGAACGATTCTGGGTTCATCATCGAAGAAGGAGTAGGGAGAAGAATCCAAGGATCGAAGCATCGAAGCATACCTGAAGAATCGAAGTGTGGTGAAGACGAGGAGGAGCATAAGGTTCAGTCCGATTGAAGAGCAACGAAGAGCAAGGGAAGAGCAGGGGGTATAGGCGTGAAGAGCAACGAAGAGGATAAGAATGTCCTTAAGAAATGTTTATAAGGGCAAAATGACCATTTCCACTTCTATTCCAGATTCCTTGCCTTCTAGGCTTAGGAAATCCGAGGTTTTCACCCGGAATGTCTAAGCCTACCCCGTCCGGAATCCGTAACCCAATTTTTTGCAATTCCGCGAAAATAACAACTTCTTACAGAATCCGTAAGCCGAATTCCTTTCTCATTCCGTGAAAAGAACATGCCATAAAAGTATCCATTTTCCTTTGTGATTTCCTCTGCCCTCCTTCTTTTTCGTGGTGGTGTGTTATCGCATTTAAATCCCCCTGGCATATCCATGTATCATTTCGTCCCCGCCTTATCCCCCTTATAAAGTCCCAGTTTTGGTTCCTCCTTCCCTCATTTGTATCTGCATGCACCCATGTGATATACATATGGCTCCATCCTCCTCTAAACTCTACTTTTGCATCGAGTATGTTTGGACTCACACTTAAAATCTGAACTTTATTTCCCTTCTTCCACCATAGGGAAATTCCCCCAGATATTCCATTCGGTTCAATGTAATAGGCGTAATACATACCAAGTTGTTCTCTTATCCGCTCACAGAAGGCACCTCTAATTTTTTTGTCTCCATTAAGCATATGATCTCCAGATTGTACCTTCCCTTAAGGTCTTTCAGATGTCAAACTGTCAAGGAAGACCCTAAACCCTGACAATTCCAACAGATTGTGTTCATTGAGTCCCTGTGACTGTTTTGGGACAATCACCATAACCCATTATTTCTTCCATTTCACCCTCCACTATATTTTCCTTCCAATACTCATTTTCAATCAGATTCTTCCTCAGGATCGCTCTTTTCCTTTCCTTGTGATGTTTCATGTCGAGTTTATTCTTCCCTTTCACCTTTCCCGTGTTAGTTTTTATTGTCCTCTTTGGTAGTTATTTCACATTTATTTTGTTCTTTTTTCGGTTCAAGTATTCCTACTCCTCTTCCCTTGGCCTTTTAAGGGACATCTAGTCTAGGTAGGGGCTTAACCCCATTACTTCTTTGTTGGTGTTCCAGCTCGGTTCGGATGACGGGGAGTTTGGTGGGGTTTTCAGCTCGTATAATTGCATTATTCCACCGCTTACGTGATCATTCTTGTGTTGGGATTCATCATCTGGTAGTTGGACGATGACTGGGTATGTTTGGGTCCGGCTTGAGCATTCTCCATCCTTGACAATCGATGTACTGTGCTTCCCCCCTTCCGTAGCTTCTCCTTTTGAGTCTGTTCAAGCTAAACTATCGGTTATCCATCTTTCATTTGTTCGGTGCTGCAGTTTGCTTGACCACTTATGATAATTTGGATGCATGATCATCTTCTTGTCACTCTTCCAGTTGGCTTGGTTGCTACGACTCATTACTTCCGCTTGGTGTGTTACTAGCCAGGATCCATTCTGTTCTTCCCGCCCCCTCTTGATGCTCTCAATTCCACCTATGCTATTCTCGTTCCAGTTGGATACCTCGGTTTCCATCTCGTTCGAATTTGCATGCGGTGGAGACTCCTCATTGCCTCCGTCAGCGCCTTCCTTCACCCATGATCCTTCTGCTTCTCACTTTGTTCAGTCTGGTTTATTATATCAAACCATGTCCTTATGTTTGCATGTGAGTGTCACATCTCATTATCCTTTTGTCCCCCGCATATCTTCCTTGCATGGTATGGTTTCGGTATGTTCACCGTCAACCATGGACCGTACATCGGTTTGTCTGTTTTTTCCTTGGACATTATCACCTCTTCCCGATAAACATTTGTTGTATCTCCCAAGCGCATACACTCATAGCAATAATCAGACAATCATTCATATTTGATCACCGCCCACCTTTCCTCACCTTGCGAATTCGTCCACCAAAAACCCTCCATTAACGGATCTTTCACGTTTACTTCCACCTTCATTCGCATGTATGTCTTATGTGGACATTCTACCTCCTCCTCTGTTTCGATGAACTTTCCGACTTGTCCACCTATCATTTTCGCACTTTCAACACTAAATTTCTCCAACCCCAATTCATGAACCTGAATCCATATTTGTACCCATTTGAACTCCACATGCGTGATGCTGCAGCTCTCCTTCTATCGTTGCATGCTTAGATAGTGAGCTTGCACCGACCACGAAGACAGGTCGAAAACCTTCTTCCGATCATCGTCATTGTCAAACTCAAGCAATACAATTATGTCTGACACATTTGATATCAAGATCGAGCCATACTTAGCCCAGGTAAGCTTAAGCATACTGTGGAATGTAGAGGATTTTATCGGTTTTTGCGCAATGATCATTCTGACATACCTTTCTGTGTTAACTAGCTGCATAACGGGTTTCCGAGGGGGGTTCAAGTCACCAGAGTTGGGCCAATGATTTCTCATCTTCGGTCATGGAGCAGGTACCGTCACCGGGGTCGCTACCTCCAGCAAGAAACAAAATGAAAAGGAAAGAAACTGGAAAAAATTGGCACTTCTGTTCATTTCATTTCTGTGGTTTGTCGAAGATTCCCTCCTTGTGGTCACGTCATGCGTTGCGTGAGTTCTCCTATCCTTGATTGGCTAGATGTCAACATCATTTATTGTTGGATTGATAAACATCACGACTTGATTGGTTGATTGAAGAATCCAGCAGAAATCAGCGAGAATGTCGCTCACTAGTCTTCGACCTAGGAGAGAGAAGCGCGTGAAACATTCGTTAATTAATAAAATGTCATCTATCCTTTTTATTGTAAAATATCTATAATACCCATGACCTCTTTCTTCTTTCCTCTTTATTCTTTCTTCTCTTTCAAAGCAGAATGATGATTCAACATTTTATTTTAATACCTAAGCTTAATGGATCATATTCAAGGGAATTTTTCACCAAAATATACCGAATTTAATAAGCAAATAGAAAAATGTCATCAGTTTGACAACAAATACGAAATAACGTCCACTCTCCGCAATTATAACTCATATGTCCTAAGTTTACAACATACGTCCTATTCACACGCGTACACACTCTGTCGATTTCTCCGTAAGAATACGTTTCTATTCCTAAAGTGAATGATTTCTTCTATGTTAAAGACAAAAGTTCTCTCACTTTAGGTAAAAACACGTTTCCCATTGAAATTTTCCTTTTAGATATTCGACGTCGATACACAAAATATGTATTCAATTGCGTGAACGTAAGCGCTACCAATGCTGTAATTGGTAAGGATATAGCACCCTTTAAAACCTTATTAAACACCTATGAATGATATGTTGTCATGACCCCATATCTTTGTCCTCCGTCATGTGCTAGAGACCATAAACTAAAATCACCTAAGTTCGTTAATCACCTCAACTATTTTCCTTCATTCATGGTCGTAAAATAGTTTCAATATCGTTCAAACATAACCTTAGATGGGGTTCACGCCATTTCATAAAAAAAATCAAACTCTCTATTTTTGAAATTTTTGTTGAAGTTGCTAGCTAGGTGTCGAGCGCAGTATCTGTGAACACCTAAGGGTGCTGGAAAAACATTAGCAACTCCCACTTTAATTCCACCATGACGATCATATATTATACATACAGGTATTTCATTCTTTGTCACGTGTTGTCGGAGACGCTCTAAAAACCATGTCCAAGATGCAGCAGTCTCAGAGTCAGCAAAGCAAAAACATAATGAAAATATCCGATTATCGGCATCGTATCCCATTGCGGTCAATAATTTACTGATGCATTTTCCATAAAAATGTATGGCATCAATGCTTATTAGTGGCTGGTAATGGGAGAAACCTTCAATTGAAGGATGATATACCCAAAACCACTTACCAAATATGACACCCTCCTCTGTGGGAACTCCTTTCCATTCGTAGTCAAAAATAGACCCAGGATTTTTTTTTGGGCCAAAATAGACCCAGGATTAAAAATGACATAAAGCAAACATCAACTGCGGGATACATTGAAATGCACTTTCGTGGGTCCCAAACATTCCCTCAACTACTTGTTGTTTGGTGTACCACACTTTTCCGTACGAAGCATTTTTGGCGTACTTATCTTTTATTACTTGTTGCAAATCACACACTCTAATACATGTGTTCTGATACACATATGAATATATCAATTCCACAATTAATTTGCAATCAAGTTGTCTATGTTGTTGTATACTTGTGGAATTTCTACAGGAATGTGGATGACCTAATTTCGTGATCTCCGAGTTGCCCATTTTTTTCTACATTCCTCTCAACGACCATGAGCAAAGAACGTTGTTTTTAGTTGCACACTTGAATGACACTACCGTGGGACTAAATCTAGCATTGGTGCATTCACAAGCATTATTAATGTGCCACAATTTAACGTGTTGTTGGAGTGCAGTTTCACTCTCATATTCAGCCCCTACATCAAAATCATTTGTACTAGTAGATGATTCACCATGCGTGAACAACCAATCGGTACATTCAATCCCATCTTGCTAATTTCCATATGTAAATTCTAGAGGGAACTGTTTTACTGTCATTGGTGGATTAGACTGTTCATCCACACTTGTGTCATCATCGTACAATAGTAGCGCACAATCAACCAAATTTGTAGGAGATTCAATTTCTGTGTCATCCCCAAAAGAAGAATCTTCTCCTTCCTCTTTTTCAAATAGATCATCTTCATCATCAACTTCACCAACAACTTCTACTTTTGTAACTACGTATAATTCCATATATTTACCACATACTTGAAAAATATCATACTGTTATTCGTCTTCAGTTATGGGATACATGTTAATACTCAATTTCCAAATAAGGTCAATTTCAATTACATGAGGCCCCAAACCGCAGACTCCAAAACCAAGCTCTTTTAGGTGGGTCAAAGTAGTTGTGTTTCGGTAGAACTAATTGCGGACTTACCATCAATATAATTAACAACTTTTCCATCTACTATAATTCTACCGTCATAACGAAGGATGACATTCACCATTTGTAGAATAATTCAAATACCTAGTTAATATGAAAATATTAGATAATAGTATATATTTGTAACTACAAACAATTATACCATATAGCATTATTATTTAATCGAGAGAAGTAAAGAACGTACTTGAAATGAAAAATCTATTTGCATGCCTTGGACGATCGACATAACAATTTGCACGTCACTGACGACAGACAAAACAAGCTAGATGCTGGAAACTGAGAGGTGAAATTTATAGCACATACACCCGCAACTGGGAGTCGCAGGTGGAGTGTCATCTACCTTTCCACCAGTGACTCCCAGTTGCGGGTGTATGTGTCATCTACCTTTCCACCTGCGACTGCGACTCACAGGTGGAAAGGTAGCTGATAACGGCAGTTCCACACGCGACTCCAAGTTACAGATAGGTATAGATTCGTATTTGTTGGTGAACTGAGGACATTTTGGTATTTGCTTATTAAAATGGGTATATTTTGGTGAAAAGGTCTATTCACGGTGCTTCGGTGATGATTTTGAAACATAAAACACCTGAATTTTTGTAGCAATTGTGTTGATAACTTCCTTGAGCTCTGTTTGAGGATCATCAACACCATGCGCTGCAGCGACTGCCATTCGATGGTCAACTTTAGGCAAAGATAACTAGGAAACAACCATATTGTATCTGTAAACTTTGTGGTTTTGAAAAACAAATTGCAGATCTTTCGCACAAGTTTCATCAGACATGGTTCCCCTCCCTCCTCCACTTAGGAACTTTGTTGCAGGTTTATCCATGTTAACATATCTTACCTCCTTGCTAGACACCATGCTGAATTGCTTAATCAAGCAACATTGACATTATTGTTACGTTTTTTTAGTATCTTTGGCACATGAATTATACTATTTTTCTCTATATCCTCCCAATTATGTCGTCTTTGAACAATTTAGTACAATACTTCAAGTCTTAGTATGAACAGATCATAGAAGATCCTTTGGTAGCGTTTTCTTGAATTAATGGAATACAAAGAAAAAATGTAGGACTTCTTTGACTTGTTTATCACTTTGTCTCTGTTGCTCATCAACCGAACTATCAACACCCTCAAAAACCACAGCTCCTGGATTCGCTTTAGCATGACTGTCAAAGAAATTTGCTGCTTATGCATTGTTTGATTTTGACTTTGAACTGTGTCCCATAATAACTGGTCTCTCTGGTTGAGTAATTTTTTGTGAAGAAACAGGGTTTGCTATCCAATTCCCTATTATAGAAATCAACATATCAAAATAAAAGAAAGAAATTTAATAAATAAAAGAACTGGATGGATTTACAATTGCTTCCATAATAAGAAAGTTAAAGGGTTGAGTTACTTTAACAAAGTTCACATGATGATGAATTGACTATGGATTCTGGTAACTGGTAAGACACTAGATTGAATAGTCTAAGAAACACACAAAAATTCGTGTAAGGATTTCAAATAAGAGTTCACTTAAATTCACTGTGAGGCGTAATAAGTCAAAGTTCATACTAATACTTCCACAACTTCCTCAGTAGATGACCATCATGGAGAGACACTTGGAAATTGTTGGGACAAATAAAGTTAATAGCTAGACGAGAAAGATGAGTTTTTTTAACATGAGGAAGGGAATACTTGGGGAGAGAACTAGAGAAGGGATGAACACGCCCCTCAAAGTTCGGTTTCCAGATAGTACATTAGATGCAATGATATCTCCACAAATTCATACGATAAGAGGATAAGTATAGAACATGGGTTAATCAAAGATGATCACGCAATATGAAAAAAAGGAAGGGGAAGCAGTAAAAACCTAAGAAGGATGAATAGAATAGGATTTACAATTTTCAGAGATAGCGGAGGCAATTGTTTCATCCAATTCTCTAGAAAGACCCCTTATCTCATGCTCCCACCTCGAATTAAAGTTAAGTCTTACAAATTTACAAGATTTAATAGAAACGGAAAGTGAATCCCCACTGGTTTGTCTACCCCCTTCAGTGAACATCGTTGCAAGGAATTGATGTATGATGAGTTACTGGGCCGACGAGCGTTGATTCTTCGGACAATTGATGATCTTCAGAACTTGATGTTTAGAGGAGAGGTGGTTAGAGAATGGATGGATGGATGGGCGAACAAAAGACGCAAAGTGGGAGAAAGGGGTAAATTAATCATTTCTAACAAAATAAAATAATTAACGTTCAAATTTGATAGTACTTTTTTTTTTGTCAAAACACATGCATTTTCATTCTAAATCTCTAATTAGGATATTTCTAAGGGTGAGTGGGGATTGATAAACCCAATCATCTGGTCGTACTCCAAATCGGGATTGTTTCACGATCCAATTTGCACTTTCATTCGTCGATCGTCGATCAATTTCCCATTCTATGGTTTCAATTCCTCTCGTTATCAAGTGGATGTTCTCACATACCGTCTTGATCCTCCAATGCTTTAATATGTTCTTCATTGGCTTGATCACTACTTCGGAGTCTGATTCGATCACTACATGGTTCCATCCTTTCTCTATAGCGAGCTTTATCCCTATCAAAAAAGTTGTGGCCTCCAATGATGTCGCATATGTGCCATGCATTCTTTGGTTTGCTCCGCCTATCACTACTCCATTCGAGTCTCTAGCAATTGCTCTGATTCCTCCCATCTTGGTCCATCTACACCATGATGCATCACAGTTTACCTTGATGACGCCTTCACTCGGAGCTTTCCATATATCGGTCCTATCTGTTTCCCGCACCCCCGGGGTTATGGTCGGCTCTCCCATGCATTCCTATCATGTCTGTCTCAGTTCCTCCATCGTCGCCTCCGGGTTAGGCATCTTTCCTTCGAATGCGGCCTGACATTTTGCCTTCCATATCACCCAACACGTCATCATGCAAAATTTCCATCTCATCTCTTTGACGCTCCTCATGTTACTTGGCTCCACTCTTCGTGCTCGTATCCATTAGTCGAAGGAGTGTTCGGTATGGTGGTCTGGTCAGAGTCCTAGCATCTCGAACCATACCGCCTCCGTCCAACCACATTTGTATAACATATGTTCCTGGTCCTCCTCCATTCTACATATTGGACAGTTCCCCGACACATTCACCCCTCGACGTTGCAAGTTTTTCATCACCGACAAAGAGTTTGATTGAAGTCTCCACATGAAATATCTCACCTTCGGTCACATATTGCACTTCCATATCGCACTCCAGGTCGTGTCAGTCCTCTCTCCGAGCTGTTCGGTTGTTGCTAGGGTCCCCTCGGCTACATCTCTTAACCTGTGATATGCGGATCAGACTGTTACGTTGCCATCCGTTGTGTATGGCCAGATTAGTCGATCACCTACTTAATTTGAGAGGACTTGGACATGTATTACCCGTTCCGCCACATATGGTTTGGTTATGGCCCTTATCAGTTCAGCATTCCACGTTTTGTTCGGGTTCAATACATCCGCTACTCGCAGGTCGGGACTTACTTGACATTCAACTCGTTGTTGTATCTTGAACCCGTTCACCGTATGAACCCATGGGTCCCCAAAAATTCGAATGTTTTTCCATCCCCAACCTTCCAAAGCCCTTCGCTCATTCGTTGAATCCGCCCATTCAATAGGCTCGCCCACCCCCAAGACGCCCGACCTCCTCGCCGAACTGAATTTCCTCCCTAGAAAGCATAAGTCTCTCAACAGCTTGACCCACAAAGTGTTTGGTTCATCTATCATCCTCTTAGCCATCTTCACAAGGAGTGCCATATTAAAAGTGTCCAGTTCTCTGAACCATAGGCTTCCCCCATTTTTGTTTTTGGTAAGGATTTCCCACCTTTGCCAGTGTATTTTCCTCCCCTCATTGATTCATCCCCACCAAAAGTCCGCAATCATTGAGTTTATCTATGTACACCAGGTTTTGGGCAGTTTAAATATACTCATAACATATGCCGGGGCCGTCGTTATTACAGATTTAATGAGTATCTCCTTATCCGCTTGGTTGAGTGTCTTGATCATCCATCCACTTATATTCTCATTCATTCTTTCAAGTACCCTAGTGTCTCCTTCTTCGATCTCCCCCATGTTGTCGGTATGCCTAAGTACTTCCTCGGTTCGCTTGTGCCCGATATTTGTAGTGTTTCTTCTATTTTTCTTTGCATTTGTGGATCTGCCCCCTTGTTGAAAGTAAGGGTAGATTTTGATGCATTTATTCGCTGTCCCGATCCACTACAATACATCAATATGATCTCTTTTAGGCGTCTTGCATTCTCCACCGTTCCTTGTAGTAAGAATAGGGAGTCATCTGCAAAGAATAGGTGATGCAACTCTGGGCACCTACTCTTTAACCTGTTTCCCTTGAGCTTCTCCTCCTGAATATCTCTCTCCACCATTCTTGATAGAACATCTTCCATAAGTATGAATAAATATGGTGATAGAGAGTCACTTTGTCTAATTCCCCTTGTCGGTCGGATCGTATCGGTTTGGTTCCCATTCACGAGCACCTTGTATGTCGATGTAGTTATGCATGCTTTCATCCAACTTATCCACTTGGGTCTGAAACCTCGCCTCTCTAGGCTCTTTATCAAGACGTCCCACTCGACTCTGTCATAGGCTTTCTGCATGTCAATTTTTAGTGCGCACTCCACCTTATTAGATTTGCATTTGCTCTTTAGGTGGTGGAATACTTCATGTGCCACAATGATGTTGTCTTGTATTAGACGACCTGCTACAAAAGCACTCTGGAATGGGGTGATGAGATCTGATAGATAAATTTTCACCCTGTTTACCAACACCTTAGATATCACCTTATACACTAAATTACACAAACTGATTGACCTAAATTCGGATGCGCGAGTCGGGTTATGTAATTTTGGGATCTATGTTATATCTGTTTGGTTTAGGGTTTGAGGAAAGTTACCTGTTTCAAGGAAGGCTCTGACCGCGGTGATGACATCTGGGCCCACAATGTTCCAGTTCCTTTTATTAAACAATCCCGTAAAACCGTCTGGCCTAGGCGCCTTTGAACCCCCTAATTGAAATACCGCTTTCCTCACTTCTTCGCTCGTGATCTCTCTCGTTAGGTCGGTGTTTATGTCCTCGTTTATCTGGTGTTGTACGCAATTTAGTACCTCATGGTTTAATTCCGGGATTTCCGTAATGAAAACCCTCTCATAGTGGCCTTTTACTTCCTCCAGTATTTCTTATCCCTTTATTATCCACCTACCATCCTCATCTTGAATCCTAGTTAGCCTGTTTCTCTGTCTTAGTGAGTTTGTTGTCACATGAAAAAAAGTTGTGTTTCGGTCCCCCTAGTGAGCCACTGAATCCTCGACCTTTGTTTCCAGTACATTTCATCACGTTTCCATAGCTCTCGGATATGCTTCTTGAGGTTGATATCCTCCTCCTGGATCTCTATACTTGGTTGTTCCCTACCAAGTTCCTGCAGTCTATGTTTGACATTTCCCATCATGATCATGTTGTTCCCAAACCGGTTCTTGCTCCACATGATGAGGTTTCTTCTACAGCTCCCCAACTTCGTGCTCCTCTCCGACCAAGGCGACTTGATAATCTCCTTACACTTTGGGTTCTCAAGACACATTTCTTCTAATCTAAAGACCCTCATCTTCCTCTGAGATTCCATCCATTTAGTAAGTATGATCGGGGAGTGGTCCGAGGCTACAACCACCTCGTTTACACATTCTGCCTCTGGGAAATGGGCTGCCCACCTTGAGTTGATGAGCACCCTATCTAGTTGTTCATATACTCGGTCTGCCTCTTCCTGTTGTTGCACCATGTGAATCGTTGCCCTTTCGAGCCCAAGTCTTCCATGACGATCTCCTCAATGACCTTATTAGAAGCATCAATTTGTCTTTTAGGTTTCATACGACCCCCTTCCTTCTCGTAGTGGTGTGTGATTTCATTGAAATGGCCTTAACAAATCCATTTCGACCACTCCCTATATGTCCGAGCTCCTGCCAGTTTCGGTATCTCACTCCCTTATCTGTGTCAGCACGTATCCATGTGGTGAAGGTTGGGTTACCGATCTGGTCTATCACAACCATACCTATCATTTGTGGGCTCGCCTTCAAGACCTCTACCCTCACATTTGCGTTCCACCATAACGTTAATGCTCCCGCCACTTCTCTGGGAGTCACATAAAACGCTTTGTCAAATTCTACTTGGTCCCGTATCCGTTCATAGAAAGCATCACCATTTTTTGTTTTCGTTAGAAAAATTATATCTGGGTGATACTTTCCATTGAGGTCTTTTAAATGTTGAATTGTAAGGGAAGGCCCCAAACCCTAACAACTCTAACATATTGTACTCATTGACCCCGTGTGGCTGTTTGGGGACAGCCACCAGAGCCCGTTTCAGCACCAGTAGGTTTAAGATCGGGTGGGGTCGTTTGGTATGAGTGTTCCCCATCTCTTCGTATGTGGTCGGTTCTATTTCTATCTCTCATGGTTCGAGTCGTGGTCTTCGTCCTTCCCTTCCCTGGTTTGTTGCCCCTCCCCACATCTTTTATATCATTATCTTTCGCTGCCACTTTCATTTTCTTGCATAAGGCTTCTTCCTTCTCCCCTTCCCTACTTCTCTTTAGTTACATCTTGTTCATATATGGACTGAGCCCCGTGGCCTTCTCCTGCTGATTTTGTGTGTTGGTGGCTTGTGACGACTCTGGGGGTCTCTCGACTAGGTACTGTGGTGTTGCATCTGTGTTTTCCAACTCCATTATATATGGAATGTTGTCCGGCATTTGGGTGATGATCGGTTGAGTAGCTGTCCAGGTGGTGCTGTTTTGGGTGATCACTCATATCATGGGTTTGCCGTCATTCCCATCGGTTGTGTGTGTTGGTCTGCTTCTTGTTAGTTTCACGCGATCATGTTCCATGTTGAGATGGTATTGTGGCTGTGAAGGTTCGACATTTGGTTGTGGTTGGTTTGGATGTGGCTGGGGTTGGTGTGGTATGATGGATGTTTCATAGGGCGGGACATTCATGTATAGGGTTATTGAGCTTCCCTTGTGCCACGGCTGACTGGGTTTGTTCGGCTGGAGGTGTTTGGACAGCTTGGACTGGTTGGTTTTGTGATTCGGGTGAGTGGCATGGGTTGTGGTTGTGTGGAGTTGGTATGGTATTATGTGGGTAGTGATGGTGTTTTGGTTTTCCTCCTCATTCGGACTTTGCCTCTCCTCTCCTACTTCACCTTGTAACATTGACTCATCCTCCTTGTTCTCTTCCCCCTTGACTCGGGTTCTCTTTTTCTTTCTCCCGGTTTTTCACCCTATTCATTATGTCGAACTGTGATGGTCGATTCACCCCCTGTCCATTATAGCCACTTCCCCTCATTCCACCTACAAGACAGCTTTCTCTTCTCAGTTTTGGTCTCGTTCGTGTCATCCACGGTCCATACATTGGGTTACCTGAATTTGCTTCAGACATTACAACTTCTTCTCCACAAATCTGAGTTGTGTGTCCCAGACGACCACATCCATAACAGAAGTCTGACAATCTATCGTACTTAACTAATGCCCACTGCTCCTCCCTCATTGAGTTCGGCCACCAAAAACACGCCATAAGTGGTTCCTCAATGTTTACTTCTACTTTTATGCGTATATAGGATTTCTGGGCACTCTCCACATCCTCATCCGCTTCTATAAAATTGCCAGTTTTTCCTCCTATCAGCTTGGCGTTATCTATACTGAATTTCTTTAGTCCCAGTTCATGCACTTGAACTCAAAACTGCACATTTTAAAACTCAACCTGCGCAAGCCCAATACTAGGGCTCCATTTTTGTATGCTCATACAGTGTCCTTGGACTGACCACATCGACATATCAAATATCTGCTTTCTATCATCCTCATTTTTAAAATCAAACAACACTACTCTATCTGTCACATCAGATATAGTTACTGATTTGTACCTTTCCCACGCCAATTTAAGCACATTGTGGATCACCCCTGTCTTGATCGATTTCTGCGATATTATCGTGCCCACGTATCGTTCATTCTTCTCCAATCGGGGGTTCGACGGCAAGTTCAGAGCGGTTTTCTTGGATTAGGTTTTATCTCTGGAACGTCCACAGTGATTGCTCATTGTGCTTGAGGTCCAGAAATCGTCAGCGTAGTCGCACCCACCTGCACAAACAGTAAAAAGAAATATAAGGGGTTGGTTTGAATCTGGATCGGGTAGGGTCTCGCCTGGTTTTCGTGAGTTCTCGTCGGTGCCTGAAACCTTGAGCTGCAGCTAAGCCCAGTACGCCTGAGCAGTCTGTCGGTGTTGGTTGTTGGTTACCGTACCCTCTCTCGCACTTCGCTTCAAACCAGAGCTGGAGAAAATAGCTCAGAACTCCACCGGGGGTTTTAGGGTTTGGCTTATGTTCTTTCTCTCCTGCATGGGACTGTGCCCGTTGCCTATCAGCTCTCGTTCTGTTTCATGGCTTTTGGCCAATCCCGTGTTGGATTTCTCTGCTTCAGATTGGTTGATTGGGCAGATTACCGTGCTTGATTGGAATGATTCCTGATTGGAATAAGGGGTTGGATTGAAAATGTAACATTTTATCTAAATCCAACCGAAATCAAACATATAAATCACAAACAAACGACTCAAAATAAATTACATCTGATAATAATTTGGTTAAACATATTACATTTTTTTCATACTTTTTTTCTTTTTAATATCATAACTGCGGTTATTAACCACAGTTTTACCCCGTATATTTATGAGAATATGAAGTTGTTGATTGATTGGTTAAAATAGAATAGGAATACTGAATCAAATGTTTGGTTGATGAAATGGTATATGAAAATAAAATGCAATTCGGTCAAATGATGTATATATTTTTTTACCTCAATGTGTAATACAAAAGCAACTCAAATTAAAAAATAGAGTAATTAATTTTACTTAAAAATATGATTTATTAGATATTTTAAAATAAATTAAATCAAACTACTAAAACAGTAATTATATTAAATTAAAAAAAATTATTACAAACTTTAAAATAAAATCAATTAAATTAAAAATATAATATATTAGAAAATTTAGAACAAATGAAATGAAATGACTAAAAATATAATTGAATCAAATTAAAAGCATAATTTATTAGAAACCTTGGAATAAATAAAATAAATAAGATTAATTTTACAGGAATATATAAAGGTTTAGACATTTTCGCTAAAGTGGTTCAAGACAATTTTATCATTTTTGTCATATTCCTTATTCAGGGAAGTCCCGAAATAATCATTTCATGCAAAAAATAAAAGATGTCTATTCACAGACTTCCCAAACTAGTTTCGCAATTCGTCAAGGCTAAAAGGGAGAGCCGTTCCCCCCAGATGGGATTTATCCCGACGCCTTATATGAGGTTAAGGGTGGCAATCGTGTCGTGTCGTGTTATTAATCGTGTCGTGTCTAAACATTTCTCGTGTCTAAACGGATAAATCTTAAACGTGTCTAAACATGTCTCGTGTCTAAACGTATAAGTCGTTAATCGTGTCTAAACGTATAGAGTTGTTTAGACACATGACCCGTTAAGGTCAAACTCATATATGATTTAAAGCAGATATATACACAAATACATATATACAAAGTACGGTCTTCAAAGTTGATACACTCCCAAAAATGTTTATACTCTCACATAATCTATATTTATACTTAATTAATATATTTAATTTTTAATTACAAATATTTATATGTTCATACTTATTATTCATCAAATATAATATTATCTATTTTAGTATATATAGTATATAATAACTGTTCATGTTTGTTCATACTTGATATAGATTACTAATCGTGTCTAAACGTGTGTTTGTCGTGTATTTGCAGGTTAGATGTGTTTAGACACGATTATTAATCGTGTCTAAACGTATAAGAGTTGTTTAGACACGGTTAGTAATCGTGTCGTGTCTAAACGTTTAAATTGCAGATCGTTTGCAGATCGTTTAATCGTGTCGTGTCAGAAATTGCCACCCCTAGTGAGGTATGCTCCGAATTTTGATTCTGTAAATTTTGGGTAACCAAAATAATAGAATACTAATGATTTATTCTGATAACTCATTCCACAAATTTTGGGTAATCAAAGAATGCAATACAGATTATGTATTCCAATTCCTCCTCTATTTGGATTATGTGTCTTGACCCCATACCTTAGTCCCTTCGATTGGGGCCTAATCGAGTCTCACTAGAATCGGGACTGAATTGTAACGTACAGACAAAAAATTTGAATGATTATTTTGTGACAATTTTAAAAGTATTTTGTTATTTTTATAATTTTTCAAAATATCTTATGTTAAGTTTGGATGGAAAATTTAATGGAAGGAAAAAACTGAATATCTAAGGACGTAAATTTTTTATTTTTAAAAATAATGAGGGAAAATTGATTTTGCCTTAAACATTAGAAGACATATTTAACTATTAAACATTAGGAGTGGCAAATTAGGATTTTGGGCAAAGTGACCCAAAATTAATTTAATTATTAAAATACTTTAATTGAATATCATAATTGTACTATAAGTATTATAGGTAGAGAGGATTTCATTACTAAAATTGCAGTGTACTATAATGGTGTAATTAATTACATAAGAAATGGTATAACCGCACCATTGTCATCCCTACCATTTTCCCGTTGAAAGCAAGAATAAGCTGAACTAGTTCTGGGCTCATTCGTTACCGTTCTTGACAAAAAAAAAAAGGATTCAGCGAAACGCAACAGTGAACCCCGCAGAAGATTACAATGACCACCACCGTCTTGGCTTGTTTCGGTGACTGGCGTCTTGTTAGTTTGATCTCCAATGAATGTTTATGGAGTCGGCTCGTCTAAATTGGTTGGAACCTAATAGAATTTTTTCAACAGTAAAACGATCGAGTTTTGAAATAATAACTCCGTTACACTGTTAGCAGGTTTAGAGATTTGTCTGCCCGACCACATTCATTCAAAGTTCAAGCACCCGAATATATGGTCGACGAAACCTATCTTACACTACTACAACTACTTAGTATCACTGCATATAAGCCCTAGCAAACAACTTGATACTTCTTTCTGAATATATATATATATATATATATATTTCCTGCTTGCAGTAAAACTCCAGCAAAAGAATGTGAGACATCGCTAATTTGAAAAAAGTTAGGTTCCTTCCCTTCTTTCTTCCACCTTGCTCGGCGTGATTTGACACAACCATCGCTCTGTAGCCATCCGTCCACATTTTGCACTATCAAGTCAACCCCCCAACTTCCACGTGACACCTGAATTGCTGCGAAGTCCGACTACTATACATACCTTTAACCGGTTAGACAGGCGATAATGTGAAAAGGAGGTGTAAACAGACTCAGGTCGTTAGGCTCGGCGATTGGGCTTGGTCAGTTCTTTATCAAAATATACTCTGATCTCTGGAATTATGCGCTGGATCAGAAGGGCGTTCCTGATAGAGGTTACCCATATATATAATCATTATAATTTGTAATTAGTACATGCAATAATTACAAGGGGATGGAACATACCCAGGCCTAAACTTATCAAAACGTTCCAGGATAAACAAGATGCACGAGTGTCTCAACGAAATAGCATTGTACGCTTCCGAAAGCTCATACATGGTTACTACATTCTCCAATGATATATCCTGCAAGAGAAACAGACCTCCATCATTTCAATCATGTAAGGTAATTAATAGACCTAACCACCTTTATGGGGTTGCAGTCCCTCTTACCTGAGCAATAGCATATTCACAGAGTCGCTTCAATCCCTCAAGTAGGTACTGATCAGCAGCTCTAAGGAGATCCTGAGCAATGCTCAATGTCACATCGATGGACCCGGTATAAATAAATCTGCACCGTCAAATAACTCAATCATAAATATAATGTGCATAACAGGTTCATGCAGTTATAACTGTGAAGCAGCAAGACCTCATCATCAGCTCAAACACCTCCCATCTTATGTTTGGAATCTCTATGTCCCTTGCATCCTTTTCCTGAAATGCAAATCAATTGAATTAGGCATTCTAACTAGTTCAAACAGCCAATTAATTAGATGAAGATTCCATGAGTCAGTCAGTCTCAGGTCTACCAACTCTTCTCAGAATGAGGAAACTTTCTTGTGTTGAGTTAAACATTCACCCTAGACTTATGCATGTGATGCAGACTGCACCCTACAAGCTACAACTGCGTTCCTAGAGTATTTGCACCTCAATCTATTTTTTCAACCAAAAGTAGGGAGCATCCATGTAACATGTGGATAGTTTATAATGAAATGTATTTCAAAACAGAAAGAGTTTAGAGTGCAGTATGAAAATTGCCAAAACATTATGATGCAAAAATGTATTCAGACCTTTCTCTAAGGGTAGAAAGTGAGAAAGAAAATGATGCTATAAGTCACACTAACCCGATAACCACCATCAAACATTGCACGAAATGCGTCTGAAGAAGCAAGCAAGCAAATTCTATGGGCATAGAATCGTCGACCTGAAAATGAATCAAGACATGTAGTAAATACCTATAAATACAAGCACATGGTGATGGCATCAAATAGAGATATCCACGGAGTAAAAGGGATTCAAACCTTCAACAAGAAAAGTAACATCTGATAGTGTAGCATTGTTAACATATTGCTCCCCTAGATATACCTGCCACATAAAAAAGTACTCAAGAAAGAAACCAAACAAAAACCAAACAATAAAAATACACATTGGAGGAGCAATGTTACAAAACCAATCAATGTCATCAATCTAAAATTGAAATGTTTAAACCACATTAAAGAAGGAATACTCAGGATATTATAATTTGTATACTAAAAATACGAGTTAATACAGTTGAATTGAATAATTGGATAAATCTGCAATTTTATTTTTCTTGTTTAAACAGGTAAAAGTCAATGATGCAGGAAGTATCAGAGTACAAATAAGCATCCATAAGATAATACCACCTGTGTTAGGCACAACTGTCCATTATTTTCTCACCTCAAAGGGATAAAATCTTATAATGCAGTCATTGCAACATCTCCACTAGAAGATATCAAAATATAACTGAGGAAGTGGACAAACCTGAGGTGTCGGAGAAGGGGGTGCTGCATCAACAGGAGAAAGAGTCATGGCCTTGTTCGCCAACTTGTATAATGCTCCAGCACCATCAAGTTGTTGCCTAGGGCTCGAGGAACTAAGGAGTCCAAGAAGCAACTCCAAGCCTACAAGACAATATCATAAGATAAGTTACGGGTTCAGTACAAACACTGGAACTAAAGTGTAAGTCTTATCAGAAATTGTTATATAAGACTTCTAAACAATGGAAATGAGATTCTATCCACATATACCAGAACGTGCTGTCCATGATGAACAGACTGAGGAAGGGGGTGGTAGTGCAATGATCTAATCACAAATAGTTTATAGAGGAATTTTGGTGTTATGGAAGCAATACCACATTAATTTGCTTAATAATCACTTAGGATTCTGTAAATCCACGAAAAAACTGATTAGCCATCTTCTCCATTATCGTTTATCAACAGGGTTACAGTTATGGGATGAATCTCCGTTGGTATGGGCCTAAACTGCATAAGTTGGAGAAAACAAAAGGCAGAAGATACTAAACGTGATCCCATCTCAACAACTGCTTGGTGAAATTCTGGAGAATGAAATACTAAAACTAACTAGAGGCAATAGAATACCCTCAATATACTTTTTGAGGTGCAAATAAGATGTATGTTTTTGGTCTCATTTGTGTAGGTGAGAACTGCATGGTTTCTTGAAAAGGATAAGACTTTCTACCTTCATCTTGAATGTCCTTCCTTATGTTTTACATCTCAAACTTTTGAAGGAGTGGACCCTTTTAGTGTCTCATGAATGACTTCCACTACCTAAATACAAATAAACCAAAGGAATACTTGCCATTGTTGTCAATGAAGACGGTTTGCTGGTCATCTGTAGAACAAAGATGAGCAAGGGCTAAAGCCACTCGTCTTTGCACCGCCTTTTCAGATACACGCATCAAATACAACAAGTGATTCAAGACCTGCAAAACCAATATCAGACCTCAATATTTTTAAGTTCCCACCAAAACTTTAAAGTGGCCAAAAAAATTACAAGTTTGGCCTATAGGATGACAGCTTCGTATACAATTGGCTTAGACTCAGAGATTTTCGGTTCAACAGAGAGCTGATATGGGATTTACATGCTCATGGACATGAAAGAGATGCTAGTATGTCACTGAATCTTTCTTACACATTTTTGTAGTGTCCCCCCTCTTCTGTATATCGGTTTTGCACCCCCTTGGTGCTTTACTAATGACACATTCCTAACCTCTAACATTCAAAAGAGAAATATTATGGCCTTTATCACCACATACTAGAAAAAAATACAACTGAGTAACATGTGACTGTCACAATAGGCAGACACTAATATGGGCATTATCCAGTTGAAAAAAATAATCAGAAAAAAATGTATCCAAACTGTTGACCCAAGAAGAAGCAAACATGGAAATATTTAAACAAAAGTGGATTACCCAATTCATAATCTCATGCCACGAAGAGGAATATACTTACTCGTCCATGTATCTTCTCCTCTAACCTTTTTAAAGTTTTGGCCACACAGTCTTTTGTGGCCTGCAAGAAAAATATATGTTTCATTTATATAATTTTCAGCAGAATCTATTGTTCTCTTAATATCAAACGTTCAACATGCATCTAAACTTACACCACAGCTAATATGACTTATTAGAAACACAGCAATTGAATCAACTATAGTATGAACAACACATTTGGTTTAAACCAAGAAATTGGAATTGGAAACATGCAGAAGAATGGTGTAAATAGGGACTCAAAATCCTGTGCTCTTTTGATTATAAGAAATGAAATGATATTACTCTTATATTTCAGGGGCAAGACTTGCTTTCACAATTCATTTGGTGAACGGATAACTAAGCAAAAAATATTATAAGAAAGAATAGTGGTCATTTATGTGCCATGTATACTGGAGAAATTGCCACTGATTCCCTTTACTTTTGTGATTCTATTAGATTGGGAAAACAATGTCTCATTGGACGGGAACTGAGTTCCCTTTACATTGAGGTAGAACAAAACACTGGCACTTTGCTGCATCCAGAGTCAATGAGAAAATGTACTTAGTATGATGAAGCAAATAAATACCAAAGAATGAGAGCTAGATCTACCTGGACAATGAATTCTCCATCCTGTAGCTTCTGAGCACCTCCCACACTAATAAATGATGAAACGTTATCCTAAAGGATAGCAATACTGATTAAGATAAGACCTCTCTGTACATATTCAAGAAGTAAAACTATCTCTTCAAAATTTTCACAATGATAATATAGTCCGACATCTGCTGAAAAGCTCCTTGGTCTATACTACCTCATTATCTGCAAGTCCATAAAGTGCAAATGCTGCATTATGCTGCAGAGACCCATTCTTTGAGTCAAGAAGCTTCAGCAATGGTACTAGACCACCGTTATGAGCTATACCAGCCTGGTTATGTGAGTCCTGAAAAAGAAATAGACAGAGTTCAATTGAACCAAAATACCAATATAGGTACAAGTAATCCGAATCTAATTATAAGATGTCTTCATGTATTTCTTTCTCTTCTGTTGATGTCTTGGCTCATTATTGGATGACCACATCACTGTCCTTCAAATGATACTGCTAATATTGACCAAATTATGAAACACTCATGATATGTCTATATCAGACAGAAGAATAAACAACAAATTCCAGCTATATGAATCCATAGTAGTAACATGTACAGCACAAAAGTGAATCTAAAAATGCATGCATTTTTTGCTGTTGTATGGGACACTTCCAGAGGTAGAGAGACAAAGAAGTCAGTCTTTCAATAGCTGATAGGAGAAGATACCTGTGCCAGCCTCCCTAACGCAAAAGCTGACATTTCCCTCAGCTGTACATCAACGGATTTAAGCATTTCAATTAAAGGATGCACAGCACCCCTTTGAACAATATGAACCTACAAAGGTTTTAGTTTTTCAGTAAACGAATACAACTTCTTGACAGTACTAATAATTAGATACTATCTTGAATGTGTGCTGAGCAAAAACACAAACACAACAAAGGCTAAAATACTATGAACCACAAAACAAGATGAGCTAAGAGATCCTAGTAACACAAACAAACTTATGCTAAGAGAACACTGCAAAGAAAGAGGCACATTAACAATATGCACCTATCAGGTAAAACTGAGCTACTTATCTTCTACAACAACAAAGCTATTGCTATGATTCACCTTGCAATCTGAATCTGCAGCAGCAAATTGTCCAAGTAACAATGCCGCCTCTCGCTGGCTCTCAGGGCAACAAGAACTGTTATTTGAAAAGTATAAAAAGATTTTTTTCAGCTTGACAGCGTTGAGCAGTAAAAACTCCATGAACAGCCATGCAAATAAAGAAAATTGTATTGCACGAATAGACATGCAAACATTATATGAATTAATTAAAAATCCAAGAAAGATATGTACGTTAGTAATCCAATAACAGGCTGCAGAGCCCCAGCGGCAAGAACTTCTTTCTTTATATTAGGAGATGAGTGGACCAAATTACCAATAACACCAACCTGCTTAACAGCCATGGGAAAGCAGAATTTAATCAACACTGAATAGAGAGCATGGATATTGTGTTAGTTAGAGTCTTACTGCCTCATAGTGTATTGCCGTGTCTTCGGACCTAAGCATCAAGATAAGAGTGGGAAGGGCATTGCATTCGACGATCTAGAATTCAAATATGTCAATGCCATAGAGCTACACAAAATATTTTCGAACTTTTCAAGGAAACACAAATACCTGATTCTTGTTTTCATCATTCTTAAAAGCCAGTGTACGTAGTGCCCCAGCAGCAGCCCTTTGCACCTTTGTATCAGGAAAGTCGAGCAACTCAACTAGAGGTGGGATCCCTCCTTCCCTTCTGCATGCCAAGTCCAATACTCAATAGCATGACAAAAAGTGGAGCTAAAATATCAAGCTACAACATTCAGACATAAAAGTCATCACTGAGACACATAAAAGTAAGTTACCTAACAAGGACTTTGATGTTGCTATTCTCATGGGCAAGGTTAGTAATTGCATCTGCCGCTCTCCTAATTACACTGTTAACAGATCTGGTAGCAGAACCAACTTTGTTTCTCTTCAGCAGATTCACAAGATGAGGTAGGGCACCACAGTCTACAATTAATTGCTGAAATTCAGGCTGCTCACAAAACAGACATGGCAAAAATGTATTTAGACTAGAATTGAGATTGCCTTGGAAAGAAAAAAAAATAATATAGCACAGATAGCACAGACAAGTTGTATCTCCCCTCACCAAATTTAAATGTTACACGCCTAGAGAGTATGACACGGTGACTCAGCTGAAGGATGTTTTGTAGTATAACTTTTTGCAGAATGATGTTCCTAAATGGTGCAGGAAAGTACTATTCACAAGTGGAGCATGCAAATGAAATTACAAGTGTTAGAAGAAGTACAGATGGAAATGAAAATGCAAAAGAGAGAAGACGCTGCAAAAATGAAGATGATAAGGAAGATACTGGCAGTATGTAAAAGAGAGTGAGTGTTACTGTGATCATTTTGAGCTATTCTAATTTATCTACAACTTTGAGGCTTCTTTGGAGAGTCAATAATTTGTTGTGCAGCTAACGTCACGGTTAATGATCATGTTTGTAAATAAAAAAGAGCATATGCCTCATGTTCCCTATTATGAATGACCTATTTACCAAAAAAAAAAAATGAATGACCTACCAATACGTCACTGTCTCAACCTCTAAACAATGAAACATCTAAAATTCTAAACATGTCTGCTTCTAGGTGACGTTATCCGTTCTGATGAATATTTTGTGGTATGCCACTCAGATCTACACAATAACATGAGCGTGCTGAGGGCTTATTCTTTGGGACAGAACTTCAAAATTCCAACTATAAAAGAAGTAGACGTTACCAATAAACCCAAAAAATTCCTCCGGAGTAGCAATTCCCACAATTGGAAACTTAGCAATATTGGAATATATTAGCAATTATAAAACGTCAATCTCTGTATATCCTTGGGCACTATAAGTACAAAATAGTGAGGTACTTCCTCCAGCATCTATTTTCATTACTTGAGAAATTTCCAAATTCTATCACAATCCAGCTACGATTAGCTTTGATTGTCTAATTTAGAGCTTCAATTGAATGAGGTACATATTACGGTTAATCTAGTTACCAATTCATATTGATCATTTGAGAAAGTATAAACGTAACAAAATTACCTTAACAGCCAGAAGCCCAAGCCCAAAAGCACTTCCCTTCTCAACTTCATGCTCGAACGGCTTCGCAGACCGATCAGCTTCACTGGAAGGCGGAGGCTGTAAATGCTTCACCAGAGATGGCACGGCGCCTCCATCTACGATCAAGCTCACCACGTCGTCTAGAAAAGCGAAACAGATAGAGATTCCAGTAAAACGAGCATAGGGATGCAAACACTCACAATTAAAGTGAAACAGGGTCAAGGAGGCCCACCGTTCTTGGCTAACTCGGCGAGTACGTGCGTGGCGCGCTTAGCTGCGGCGCGATCTGCTTCTGACCAAGAGAAAGCGGCGTTGAGGACGCTGACCTGAGAATTGACCTCGGATAGGATGCCTGAAGGGAGTGAGATCTCTTTGTCGTCATCATCATCGGCAGCGTCGTGGTCGTCTTCATCCTCCAATTTACGCTTTTGTCCCTTCTTCTCCGGGAGGTCATGGAGATCTTGCCGGCGTGAGTCCATTGCCAGTGGGGGTAAATCCACCAGAGGGGAGCGGGCGAGGAGAGAGAAAGAGACGGATAGGATGTAGGATGAAATTTATTTTATATACACGAAATAGGAAATGAAAAAGGGTAATTTCGTACATTGAAAGAAATGATTTTTTTGAAGAAATAAATGATTTTTTTGAAGAAATAAATGATTTTTTTGAAGAAATAAATGATTTTTTTGAAAAAAAAAATAGAGAGAGAAATGATTTTTTTTTTGACCAAAAGATTCCGTATATTAGTCACAAAATTTGGGGCGTGACCCCGATACAAAAGAGATTTCGACTGTAAAAACTGTATAAGGGGAGGTGGAGGTTGTAAAACCCAGTCATATCGACTCATCCCCATATAGCTTGCTTTACTAACCAGTCTGCACATTGATTCGCGGATCTTGGTACCCAACTTCATGACAGGTTCCTAAACGAACCTGTCAAGTATAAACTATTTTGAACAATTGTTTCTATTTGCCAAAAATGGACCTTCCGTATAAGATTATCTATAACCACCTTTGAATCCGACTCAAAAACCACCGACTCCCACCTGTTGTCGATGGCAAGTTTGACCCCTAGGTATACTGCTTTAGCCTCTAACAACTCTATAGAAGTCACCCTATCCTGGAAAATGGCTCCTCCTACAACGAGACCTTCATGATCCCGAGTTATCACTCCAATACCACCAACTCCTGTGAGATAGTTCCAAGAAGCGTCGCAGGTAATTTTAATCATACCTCGCGGCGACCCGATCCAGTGAGATAGATCGGACTGCTGGTTCTGTCCGTGCTGCAGGGCTAAAGCAGGATGTGGCTCGCACGGATGTGGCCCCGGTCCCGTCCCAGTAAAAATGCCCTGAACATGCTGAAATTGTTGTCCAAGCTGCTGGAAGAGAGGCTGGTTCTGCAGCATTGAAACTTCATTCTGCAGCTTTAGCACCTGGTCCACGACTAGCCTCGAGTTCGGGTTCCTACCTTCGAACACTTTGCCACATCTCATCTTCCAGATACACCAGCTCGCACACAGTGTGGTACTCCAGCGACTGTTAGCCTCTTGGGCAACCAGTCTTGAACCGAAGAACCTCCGATCCCTGCATCCTTGATCCCCAGTAATTTGTCCCAGACAAACCGAAGCCAACCACACTCCCATAGAAGATGTTGGATCGTCTCCGGTTGATCACACATTGGGCACCCGATAGGCACTTGCATCCACCTGCGAACTAACCTCTCCCGAACCGCTAAGGAGTTGGACGTCACCTTCCACGCAAAGACCCGCACCTTAGGCAAAGCCTTCGCTTTCCAAATGGCTTCCTAGATGTTCGGGCCTACAATGTTCCCATTACCTGAAACTATCGAGGAGTCCAGCTGAACCCCTTCAAGCTCCCTAATATGATGGTAGGTAGATCTCACGGTAAGCTTACCGCCTCTCTCGAAGGGCCACCTAAGCTGGTCTTGACGGGGTACCAGCGGTATTGTGATAGACATCACCTCCAAAGCCTCATTGTCGGACACAGCTTCGCGAACCTTGGACTCCATCCAGGTCCTGGACACAGGGTCAATCCACTCCTTTAATCTGGTGTTAGCTTGTGCCTGCGTTACTGGTTGCACCCCGAGCCTGTTTGTAAAATGCCCCGGGAGCCACGCATCCATAAACGGCTTGATCTTTCCCCTATCACCCACCGACCAGACTGCCCCCCTCCATCAAGACCTTTCTCCCCTCCAAAATGCTGGCCCACGCCCAAGAGGACCTGCTTCCCTTCGTCGCTTGATCGAACTCCAACGTTGGAAAATACAGCCCCTTGATCACCTTAGCCCATAATGCGTCTGGTTCCGTCATCAACCTTGCTGCCATCTTGCTCAACAAAGCCACATTAAAGGCCTCTAGTTCACGGAAACCCAAATCGCTAACCTTCTTTGCACGAGTCATCAAATCCCGTCTTAGCCAATGAATCTTGCGATCTCCATTTGCTGCCCCCCACGAAAACCGAGCTGTCATCCCGTTCACTTGTGAGCACCACATCTTCGGGAGCTTGAAGACGCTCATAGTATATGAGGGAATAGCCGATAACACGGCCTTAATCAGAACTTCTTTACTCGCGTTTTTTAGCAGTTTGGACCTCCAACCTTGGAGCTTCTGGACAATCCGTTCTTTGAGAAAACTTAGCGCCTCGCACTTGGACCTACCCCAAAGGGAAGGGAGGCCCAAGTACTTTCCCGGATTGCTCACCAGATTCATACCAAACAAGCTTGCCACTTGCCGAGAGAAGGTATCATCCACATCCTCCCCACAGAAGAGTAAGGATTTAGTAAAGTTTACCCTCTGACCCGACGCTTTGCAGTACTCGTCCAACGTAGCCTTAAGTGCGATAGCATTCTCCACGGTTCCCTTTAGGAAAAACACTGAAACATTGGCGAA
Organism: Chamaenerion angustifolium; assembly: GCA_946814005.1. Classification (NCBI taxonomy): domain Eukaryota; kingdom Viridiplantae; phylum Streptophyta; class Magnoliopsida; order Myrtales; family Onagraceae; genus Chamaenerion; species Chamaenerion angustifolium. The sequence goes on from OX328270.1 coordinate 8,578,665, forward strand.
AAAGAGATGATGAATCTCCGGGCACGAACTCCTTGGCTTAATGCCAATTATCTCCTTTCATCCTTACTTTGTATTCCATTCTCCTAGAAAGAACGTCCGCCACCAGGATAAAAAGGTACGAGGAGAAGGGGTCCCCCTGTCGAAGTCCTCTTGATGGATGGATTACCTGAGTCTTCTTACCATTCACTAAGATCTGATATGTTACTGAGGACACGCATGCTTTGATCCAATGAACCCATCTTTGGTCGAAACCTCTGACCTCCAAGACTCGAAACAAGAAATTCCAATCCACTCTATCATAAGTCTTCTCCATGTCGATCTTGAGGGCACAATCTGAATTTCCTGAGGTACCTCTTCTCTTTTGGCTTAACTTTAGGTGGTGGAACATCTCATGCGCTATGAGGATGTTATCTTGAATCTGTCTACCTGGCACAAAGGCACTCTGATAGGGGAGTAATCAGTTCTGGCAACCAGATTTTGAGCATGTTTGCCAGAACCTTAGCCACAACTTTATACGCAAAATTACATAGGCTAATAGGACGAAACTCAGATGCATGTGACAGGTTTGAAATTTTCGGAATAAGGGTGATATGAGTGTGGTTTAAGTATGGAGGGAAGATACCTGTTTGTAAGAAGGTCTGGACCATGGTGACGATGTCTGGACCTACAACCTTCCAGTTCTGTTGGAAGAAGGATCCCGAAAAGCCGTCCGGTCCCGGAGCCCTAGACCCCCCAAGCTGGTTTACCGCCGGCCGAACCTCCCATTCAGATATCTCCCTGGTTAATCTTTCATTCATACTCCCCGTGACATCCCTTTCAAGGCACCCAAGGATTTCATACCCCTCGTCATTATTTAGCCGAACCCCATTTCCTTCCCCAAAAAGTGACGAAAAGAAAGAGTGAATCTCCCCCATTATGCCTTCTTTCTCGTCAAGCCATGAACCATTTGAGTCCCTAATTTTGATGATCTTATTCTTTCTTCTTCGGTCAAGTGTCGTTTGATGGAAGAACTTTGATTTCTTGTCACCCTCCTGGAGCCACCTTACTCTGGATCTCTGTTTCCAGAAATCTCCTCATATTTCCATAAAGCGTGAATTCTGGACTTTAAGACTTTCTCTTCCACTTGAACTTGGTCGGTTGGTCTCAACTTTGCTAACTCCTGCAAACGTATATTTATTTCTGCAATATGTCTTACATTGTTACCGAAGCACAATCTGCTTCATCGCATTAGCTCATCTCGGCATGTCCCCATCTTGTAGTTGAGTTGTTCCCCCGATCTGATCCGACCTCCTCTTTCCCACGCATTCTGAATAACATCATAACATTGTGGGTTTTGGAGCCACATCTCCTCGAATTTAAAGGTCTTTGGTCCCCATCTCTCCTCCCGATCAAGGTAAACGAATATTGGGGCATGATCAGAACCGATAGCATTACCATGGACTACTTGAGCTCTTGGGCAAATAGCTTTCCAAATCGCATTAGCCAATGCACGATCCAACCGTTCTACTACTCTATCCCCCTACTTCTATTGTTTGACCATGTGTGCATCTGACCTTTGAAACCTAGGTCACCCAAACCGAGATCTTCTATAAGATTGTTGAAACCGTCTATTTTCCTTTGGTCCTTTCTTCTCCCACCAATCTTTTTAGACTGATTGCAAATGTCGTTGAAATCCCCGAGTACAACCCAGGGTTTGTGTCTAAGCTGCCCAACACCTCGCAGACGCTGGCAATTATGGGTTCTCCTCGTGTATTCCGAGTCTCCGTATATCCAAGTGATCTTCATAATCACTCTGTTACCTCCGATTTATACTTCACTGTCGATGATATTCTTGCTAATATGGATAAACGAGATAGAAACCTCATTCATCCACCAAACTGCTAAACCCCCACTAATCCCCACTGGATTGACGTACATTGCCTGACTCATCCCTGTCTCTCTTCTTACTCTTTCACAAGAAGCCTCCGGTTGTTTTGTTTCCATTAAGAAAACAATCAAAGGCCGAAGTCTTCTCACCTGGTCTTTTAGGCGACGAACTGTCAAGAGAGACCCTAACCCCTGACAGTTCCAGCTTATGATGCTCATGGATCTCTTGTGGCTGTTCTAGAACAGTCACCGGAATCCTTGTTCAGTTTGTTCGGTCTCCTACTTCTAGGAGGGTCTTTTCTCAAAGGTCGCCCCTCTTCCATCGGTCTATACTTCCTCTGCTCTACAGCTTGTTGTTCCCCTAGACCCTTCCTTTTTGTGTTCGGTTGGTGCCATTCCTTAATAGCTATTTCTGGTTGAGCTTTGAAGCTCAGCCATTCTGTGTGCCTGGGTCTTCCCCGGGCCTGACTGATCTGCTCCTTCCCTTTCCGAATGATTTCCATCTTTCCTACAACTGTACCATCTTGACAAGCCTCCTTCACCCCTCCTTAACAGGACTCATCATCGGACTGTAAAATTCCGACGGAAGTTCGTTTGTAGAGGGGTTTCCGAGGTGTTCCCACAGTGTGTTGCTACTAGATTGGCTCTCCTGAGCTTGACTTTCATTGGTGAGCCATGGGCAGATTTGGATAGGAAGCAACTCCTCCTTCTTGGTCGGGTCTTGGTCTTGTGGCACAGCGTTGAGGTCTATTTCCTCCACTCAGTGTTGGATACTGGAAAAGGGAAAGGTTCAGGTCAAGTTGAGGTCTAAAAGGGTGGTTGGGTGAATCTTCTATCGTTGGAACCTTATTTGCTATTTCAGCAATGTGGCCTGAATGAGATGCCACATTTTGAGCTAAGACTTCAGGTTCCAGTTTAGGAGTTGAAGGCCTGGCTGTCCTATTTTTTGGTTCGGCCTCGCTCTCCTTCATCAGGTCCTTCCATGACGTTCTCCCTGGGTCTCTCTACTGAATTTCATTTCTGCTTCCTCCTCCGATCTACTGCCCGGAAAATTGTTTTCTTTGTCTCACACAAGAGGTCCACGGCCCATACATTGGTTTTGAGTTATCAACTTCCGACCGGAGAGGTTCCTGTGGCATACTTGAGCACTATGACCGAGCCTCCCACACCCGTAACAGATTTCAGAGAGTCTTTCGTATCTAGTGTTGTCCCATCTCTCTTTCCCTGTTTCATCTGTCCACCAGAAACCTGGAGTCAATGGTGTTTCAATGTTGACTTCCACTTTCAGACGGAGGTAGCCTCTCTTCTGCATCTCCGTTTCATTGTCCATATCAATGCAGTTCTCAATCGTCCCTGCTATAACTTTTGCATTATCAGCATTCAACATCTGGAGACTCGGTCCGTGTACTTGAACCCACAACTGCAGCACACTAAAATCAATATCCTTTATGCACCTGTTTGGAGGGCAAATCTTCAGATTGAGGCAGTGCCCATGGATCGCCCAAGGAGATAAATCCAGGACCCTGTCACTCTCAGCTGCACTCTGAAAGTCGAAGGCCATAACCCCCGATTCAAGGTCTGTCATCTTGACTGATCCAAAAGCAGCCCACGTTGCCTTCAACACAACATACACGACACTGTTCTTCATCGGGTTTTGTGAGATCATCCTTCTTACAATTCTGCCTATGAACTGCTGCTTGGGGTGTTTCGGGACCAAGGACAGAAGGGCTCTGCGGGGGACCTCGTATCCCCGGTTTTTGGGATGCAATTCATTGCAATTGTTGCCCAAACATCTTCACCACAGTTTAAACCAACCTACAAAACAATCAGAAGAACAGGCATATAGGCTGGATAGGCGAGCAGTTTATGTCAGGGTATCAATGGCAGCGGAACCCAAGACTGAGAAAGAACAAGAGACTTGCCAATTTCCGACGAGGCTTCTATTCCGCGATGGCCAATACACCCGATTCCGATAACCTAGGTAGCAGCTCCGCTTAAGCGAGCCAGATGATCACACACAGTCGAAAGCTGGTGTGAGAGGGGTAGTATGATGAGCCACTTACACCGAGCACCTGTGGACGAAACAATCACCACGGTCTTTCCAGAAATTCTTTGAGGAATTCTATCAAAAACCTTGTGCGCACGTGGAGTTTTGGGTTTTGGGGGTTTCCTCAATCGCCTTTCCTCTCTTCTCTCTCATTCCTAGTCCGCTTGGATGTTTAAAATTAACTATATAGAGAGAAATGAATTGACGAGAGCGTATAATTGTATATTTGTTGGGTACAGTAAAGACTAATGAAAAAAAGACGGTTGCACTGAATTCCTGATAAGATCAGCTCGAGACAGGCCTAACAAGTACCGAGACCGAATAGGACGGAGACCAAGCAGGCGGATTTTTTTCTTCAAGGTCGATCTCGGGATTTTTTCCCGAAAGCCCACCGACCCGGACCGAATTTACTATGTAAACCCTAAAAACCAATGATGTATGTTTTGAACTATGGGAGAAAATGAACTTTGTTTAGAACTTTATATGTTTGTTACTTGGTTGATTTGTTTCTTTGATATGTAATTTTGTTACTTTGATTCCAATGATGTTTGTATTTGGACAAAGTAAGTTTTTTTTTTGGTCAGATTCTGTCCAGGACCGAGACCGATATGAGTCAAGAAAGACCGGCTCAGACGGGCTTTTTTAGACGAGGTCGGTCTCGATCTTACCTTCAGGACCGGACCGGCCTGCCCATGATCAGCCATACTGTTCCTTCTTATCATTTTTTCACTCATCATTTATGTCATATATATATACATTAAAGTTCTGAAATGAACTCTTCTTCAACTTCGCAAAATGATTCAGAACTTGTCATAAATTATTTATAGATTAGCTAGCTGTGAGTTAAAATTTTGGACCATAACAAAAGATTAGGTACGGAATTAAAAAGTTGACTTATCATGACCCCATCATTCTTGAGCATAGTTATCAGAACCGGACTGACACTCAAACCAGTGAGGTGGTCGGTTCCTGGTTCGGCTGGTCAAACCCGGCCAGACCTGGTTCAGTGTGCGGTTCACTGTTCAAAAATATCCTAGTGGTGGACCCTGAAAAAAAAATAGTCGGTGCTAGTGGAGCACTATGACCAAATTTTTATGTAATAATAATGAATAAACAAAAACAAAAGAGGAAAAATGTTGAATAAACAAAAGAAGGTCAATTCTAGAAAGCGTCCCGTAGTCCTCAATGAGGACACCTACGTTGTTTCCATTGAGAAGATCATCGAGCGCAATTTTTTCCCCGACATCTCCAAGCTTCAGGATCGCCTCGATTGGCTCGAGGCCATAAGGACCGGCGACCCCATCCAAATCCGTGATGCCCAGCTTAAGATTATGGAACACAGAGGTGAAAAGGTAAATTCTTCACACACTAATGGTAGAACTCAAACGCCTGACTCGACTTTTATTCGCAATTTCACTCCTTTGGATGACGATTTCATCAAATCCCCACAAACCCCAAGTTCAGTGGCTTTGGAAGGATTGTATGGATATTTTTACCTTAGGCCCCCTTCCTTCCCCCGTCCCCTCTCCCCAGCCCACGCCCGCCCACTCTTTCTTCTTCTTCTTCTTCTTCTTCTTCTTCTTCTTCTTCTTCTTCTTCTTCTTCTTCTTCTTCTTCTTCTTCTTCTTCTTCTTCTCTCGGCTTCTTGAATAAGCTAAAATGGATAACCGATCGATCGGTTTAAAAAATAATAAAATTAAAAACCCTTAAAAAATCGGAAACCGACTGTTTTATTTAAAACGATCGATTTTTTAAAAATCACCTGATCTAACCCTGTTCAAACACTATTGAAATGTAAAACAGTCTTTTAGCTGAATCAAACCGGGCAGGAGGCCGATTCCCGGTCGGACCACCAGTCCAGTTCTGATAACTATGATCTTGAGTGTAAGGAATTTAAAATTAGATTAGTATACTAATTCACAACTTTTTAATTGTAAATTTATTTAAAAACTTTAAATATTTTTACATAAATTGCTTGATATATAGCGCAAGAACACTTCCAGAATAGAGCATGGATTTACAAAATATTTTGTTAATCTACAAAATAAATTAGGAATAAAAAAATAGGTATTTGAAAAATTCCATTTTTAAAAGGGAAAAGTATGAAAAAGATGTAACATGTGTTGCTAAAATTGGTAATCGATGTAACTTCTTTTGGGTCGCGGGTTTTTGATGTACGATGTTGAATTCTGTTGGTTTTTGAAGAAACGTTAGTTTTTCCGTCTATTTATCCGTTAAAATTTGACATGTGCAAATCACGTGCTCAATCATTTGAATGTTAAAGTAAGAAAAAATGAAAATGTCAAAAGTACCCTCTAGTTGTTTTCCCTCCAATACCAACATCCGAACCGGTTCCCTCCATTAAACCGAATCGGTCTCTATTCCCCAAAAACCCATGAGCTGCCCCTTCCCTTGCAACTCCTCACTTCAGTTTTCTGTCAACTGAAGACCTCCTCTCTATCACTTCCCTTTGCTTTCCCTGTAGCCAAATGGTCAAATTATATTTCAGAGGTTGAGATTAAATTCAAACAGAATAGTGAGCAATCAATCATCTATTCAAGTAAAATAAAATGCTTACACCGGCATTAGTGACAACAGGTTTTCCGAGATGGCTCAATTCAGACTCTAGTTCTATAATGGTCTTGTTGATAAGCTGCCGGAGGCCAGGAATTCTTGATTTGATTACACTTTCCATATGCTGAGAAAAAATAGTGACCATTTTTAATATTATCGAGTTGAATGGAAATCATAGTTTGTGGACCAACCCGATGTGGATAGAGTCGTAATCTCACTCACCTTTGAAAGCACCTTGCCTAGATGCTCAGAACCCATCCAACTGGCCAAATGTCGGTACTTAGGGCTGCTAGTGAAGTACTATTTTTCTCTCTTCCGGGCAGCAATCATATCAACACTCTTGTTGATATCAGCTTGAGAGTGATTCACTACACCGATCCAAGGAAATTGAAGCTTGTATGCCCTACCTTCAAGGATCTACATGAGGAGGGGCATGTCACTTAACTATCAAAGGCCAACGGGTTAAGAGGCAGAGAATGTTTCGAAAGAGCTAAAGAGATTGACAAAGACAAGTAGCAGCTACTCTGTTCCACTGAGCATGTTTTATTATACGACTTACTCTACCCTAATATAAATAGTAGAAAATGCTAAAATCTGCATTACCGACTAATGGTAGAACCAAACAACCTGGGTTTAATCATAAAGGGGGCGAACTCACATCAACTGCATCAGTTCCCTTGTCCATGAGATCGATCTTGGTCAAAACTCCAAATGTCCTATCCCCTAAAATTCATTGTTCAAAAGTAAAGCAATAAAATGTTTAGAAGTTCCTTTTAGAAATGAAAAGCTTGAACAAATTAACCCATCTCACTCAGTTGATGATTTAGTAACAAAACAGTCTCAAATACTTCCCTAAAAGTAAAGCAATAAAATGTTTAGAAGTTCCTTTTAGAAATGAAAAGCTTGAACAAATTAACCCATCTCACTCAGTTGATGATTTAGTAGCAAAATAGTCTCAAATACTTCCCTGACTAGTTACCTAATATATATGCTCGTGAAGAATGAAATGAGTTCCCCAAATTATGTCAATCAGGGGATACCTGTCATATTTCCCTCAAGTCAAGGTGAAGTTCGAGTCGAAACCTCCTAAACTGGTACATAATAGGGTTCAACGTCCCATAATCCATCATTTGACCCCGAGGCGAACGAGGACATCACCCTCGTTGGGCTTAAGACCCTTCTTTGGATTATGGGGTCCTTCGTCTCGTGTTCCTTGGCAAGAGCATTGCCTATTACAACCCTTTGACTTCTAACATACACTAAATTCGAGTCTTCTTATTCAAATTTAACTATGGCGGGAAAAAACGTATCTTATCTATCTTGTATTTTTTACTAGTCTGATTCAATGGTGGATGATGGAAGACCTTTGAGGTTCATGGATCAAATATTTTAGAACTTTAATCATTACGATCTGACTACCTGAATGATATGACTCTTCAGTGTTCCTTAATAATAAATATTTCCCCTCCTTTTTATTTTTGTTATTCGAATTCTCTATCTAAAATCTGTTTGTGTCTACCTCACTCTAAAATTCGATTCTCCACTTTCAAGAGACGCTCTTTTAATTCATGAATAGTCCTTTATCAGGTGAAGTTGTTTTTCCTCCTCCCTTGAACGATCCTCAACCATGTCTGGAGAAATTATCTGAGGGGCACGTAAATACATTGGACTAGGTTTGGGCATGAACCAGTTCGGGGCCAAACCGTACCTTACCTAAAATGTGGTAAAGGTACGATTCGACCCATTCGTCCGAACCGTTCCATATTTTTGATGATTTACCGTACCTATTTTGAACGAGTTCAGTCAAACCTTTATATATATATATATATATATATATAAATCAATCAATCTAATAAATACTGTGGCAACCATCTTCTTTCCAGATCACAACCCCCCGACTCAGATTGATTAAAAGAAGAAAAATAGGTGAGTAATCGTAATGGCGGATTGGGGACCAGTGGTGATCATGGTGGTATTGTTCGTGATGCTACAATAGGGCATGCTCTTCCAAATTCCAGGCCATAACAAGCAGGTGGAGTTCAGAAGCTTGAACACCAACGACAAGGCTCTCTAAACCCTAATTGACTCCACCAACCAGTGCTCCACGCTTCCACTGCTGCCTTGGTTCCACTACTGGTTGCTGCTGCTTTCTTGACTCCCATGCCGAAGTGAATTGGTTGCCTTGGAAAACTACCCCCGCCAAAGTGAAATGGGTTTAGGATTCAGCCCTACATTGGACCGAATTTAGCTTAATTACTCGAGGAGATTTTCCATTCGTTCAGTATCTATTACGAAGAAGGTACTCAAATGCGTCGGGATTAGAGTATCGGTACCTCGTTGTGCCATCAATTGGGTAATGCTTCCTAACTTGATACTTTTACTTTTGTAGTTTTTTCCTTATTCAACACACATAAATATGCGCAGGAATGCACCAGTGTCGCTCCGAGGGGTGTTGATCCTTCCAATTACAGTTGGAGAGGGTTACGTCGCGCTTAACGGAAAAGCGACAAAGAGGGGAGCTTTTGCAGAAACAAGAAGGAGTAAAGGCCCAAAAGGTCTCCCCTTCAACGGGGATTCCCCAGGAGTACGCTCCAACTCTTTTTTTTTTTTTTCGTCTAACAGACGAGGAACCCCTCTGGGTCCTCCTGTTTCACATTCATTGCCATTTGATTTGCGACCTCTCGATGGGATTCGAGGAATGACCCTGGGAACTGTGGAGGTCACTCAAGGAAGGAAAAGTTGTCGGGGTCTTGTTCCCTGACCGATCCCGAATACTCGGGGCTTCATCTCCTTACAAGTTTCCAATTTCCCAGACCAAATGCAAGCAACACTTGCCGTGGATCGAAAGGTAAGTGACGAAGACTAGCTGAGGAGGTTGGAGGGAGTCACGAGCGACCATCAATCGACTGGAGTTAAGGGCTGAGAAATTCCAACATAAGAAGATTCTCCTCTTTGATAAACTGTCACGACGGGTGAAAGCGATCGACGTCGCTTTTTCCCTTGGAGGCGTCATAATCCTATTTCGCTATATATCCTTTAATGACACTAATATTTATCTAGTTAGTGATATAAAATTGTCGTATGCGTGACGCGTGGGGCAGTGTCTATGATCCTCTTTCTTGGCATGACGCAGCTTAGACCTTCTTCCTTCTTAGACTTCTTATTTTGAAGGAGGATGTGCTTATTTAACTTTTTGGGCCAAGATTTATTCCAACCGTTCTACGTCAATATAGTCTTTTACTCTCTCAGCTAGCTCCTCTAGGTTATAGGCAGGTGTCACCCTAAAGGTGCGCTTCACCGCTTGGCCTTTGAGTACCAATACCCTTACGAAAGCTTGAACGATTTCCCATTTTATGATGACATGGTCAATTTTGGTCAAATTCCTATTGAAACGGTTTTAATAGTTGGCAAGGGATTCAGTCTCTCTCTGATAGACATCATTCAAGCAACCCACATCTTTTAGAAATTGGCGCTCGCCCACATACTACATGATGAACTTGGTCTTCAAGCCAGTCCAGGAAAAAACTGATGCCTTAGGAAGGCAAAAAAAGTAGTAGGTTGTTGTGCCTGAGAGCATTGCCAGAAATAGGTGCGCAAAATGGTTGTCATTGTTGGTTCTACCCAAGAGCGAAGACTCATGTTTCTTTACGTGCTGAATCGAGTCACCATCTCCTGTGTAGTCATGAATTTGGCGGGTCGTCACTACCCAGGGGATGATTATTGACATTAATTCGGCGTAATAGATGTGATGCCCTATTGTGCAAAGCAGACACTATTGGTCTATTTTCTCTTTAACCTCTTGTTTATCAATTCATCTACCTCACTTCTTCTGAGCATCTCTGGATGGGGGATGGGCTGAATTTGCATGGAACTCAGATTGCGAGGGTTGTACTATTATGTTGCTGGAGCGGTGCATTAGGATGTTAACCAACAAATTGGGGTTTCGTGTGGTGCGTCGCCTTGTAATATGAGGAAGGATACATCGAAGGGTACGACCAGGCATGTGGAGTCGCCATATACTGGGGAACCCTTTCATGGGGTGTGAAGTTGCTTATTTTTGGTGGTATGAGTTGTAGTGATTGCGGTGGGTTTGACACATGAAACGTCAATTCATTCTATCTAGTAATCCATCTATGGTCGTGACCAGATCGGGGGGGGGGGGGGGGTGAAAAGTGAGAACCATTGTAGGGGTGAGACCTCATGGTGTTGTTAAGAGATCCTTGAGGTGTTGTCCAATAATTAGATCCTGGCCTTAGAGGGTGCACATGATACTGACAATTTGGGAGGGTACCCGGGTTTGATTTGAAAGGATCATGTAGGCACTGAGCTTGGTTGTGTAGTGTGTAGGAGTGCCACATTCATGGACTGGACGTGCTTAGAGTCCCTATAGAGTGCCCTCGTGGTCATTTGTCTATTATCTATAACTTAAGTGATTGGAGCCATATTTTGTTGTTACTTTCCCACACACGACGCTAATGCTGGATTCCCGTGAATAGGTTGTCTGACAGATCGTATCGTCGGTCTCCCAAAGCTGCTTCGGTGGCTTGGAGGAAGGGAAACATGAGCTTTTGCCTATTGTTCCCCATCTAATGATAAAGTCAGTCAGAATTTTAGGGGAGTGTAATGTTGTATGGAGAGAAGAGTAGATACCTTATTTCTGTAGCATATGGGTGGTATTTATAGCTGAGAAATAACTTGATTTAGTACCATGGCTAGTCCTCTTTAATTAGGGTTATTCCCTATCTTGACGGTTGTTAGTAATCGATTTGGGTATCTTTTCTAGTATGATATGCACGGATCTCGAGTTCTATGGGATCCTCCTAATATTTAATTATTTCAATTATGCATGTCCCGAGGAGGTGACGCCTTATTATGTCGATTAGGGTGCCAACATCGAGGGTTGTGCATGTCATATTACCTCTGAGTTGTGGCGAACTTCGGGTCAGGACCTCCAAACAAGTACGTAATAGGGTTCAACGTCCCATGATCAAATACCAAAATAAAAAAGAAGAGTAAATTACTCCAACAATCATTTATGTTGGCACATAACAATTGAAACTTGTATGGAACAGTTACTTATGTTTCAAAACGTGATTAAACGATTAAAAAAAAACAATTATGCGAACAAATGACTACAATACCCTTCCACTTATCTTCTCCATCTTTATGTTTTTCATCTTCAATCTGTTCTTCCTCAATTCAAACTCGAAAACGGATTTCAAAGTCAGATTTGTGCAAATATAAGTCTGAATTGAGCCTAAATTTGTGCAAATATGAGTTGAAAATCAGATTTCATAGATGAACATGAAGAATAAGATAAATAGAAATGGTAAAATAATCATTTGAGTGACTGTTTAATCACATTTATCAAACATATGTGATTAAATATGACAAGTTTAACCAAAAAATTATATTTATAAAACTTACGTTACCATTTAGCTACACAAAAAAAATATATGTGACCCTTTAATCACATAATGCTGATATAAGTGACTATTGAGGTGGTTTATCTTTAAAAAAAAATGTAAAACTAATATAATTTTATAGTAAATAAAATAAAATAATATATAAGTAGACATTAAACCAATATTGATGCTAAATGTTACATATACATTTAGTTATTTAACTATTATATATTCATCTCTCTATATTCCATAAGTAGTGTACGATTTTTGAATATTTCATATTGAATTACTTGGCGTATACTTTGAATTCTATATAAATAATATATGAAGTGTTATTATATATATTATTTGAATATCTATTTTATTATTTACTAACTTATGTTTGACTATGTGACTATTGGGTTCAAACTTGTGCTATTTAGTAGTTAGTCACTTATATTTGATAATGTTACTTTTAGTTACAATTACTGGTTGTCCCTTCTTTATGAGATAGAATGTCAGAACTATCCTTCTTATTTTTCTTCACAACAAATAAACTCAGATTTCGATTTCAAACCCATTTTGGACTGATAAGTAGTTGGTCAATTGGGACGCAAGAAATAATCGGTCGACGATGGGCCACATCCGATGTGGAATCCATGAGATACAAGTAAACTCACACAACCAACAATCACGAATCTAAACTAAACTATTACAATAGGAAGATTAGGGTTTCTAGTGAAGGCAATATGAACTTCAAGAGTAGAACGACCCCTCAAAATTCAAACAATAAAGGAAGATCAACAAATGGTAATAATTCAACACAAGTAGGATTCATTACGCAACAAATAACTTCCATAAACACCAAATCTCGATGAACAATGGGAAACGACTCTCTTAGAGTGAGAGAAAAGTGAAAACAGGTGAAGAGGAATTAAGAATATACGACCATTCTAACATTTCAATCCAATAAATAACTTACAACATCCATAAGACCCAAAAGTCAGTTTACTACGTCGAATCAAAGAAGAAGAATGAGCATTAACTTGGTAGAAGAAGATGCGCTAGAATGTTTGATGCTTAGTTTTATTACTTTACTTTTTCATTGGTAAGTATTGATTTGACATACTCTCCATTCTCCACCAAAGAGATTAACAAAACAAAGGAACAGCTCCGCGTTGAGGTTGACGGAGATTTGGAAAAGACAGTAAATTTATTGAATGCAAAGGTCACGAGTTAATGACTCACCGATGGTGAAAAAAAACTCAAATTTCTTCCATCTCACAACGATATCGATGAGCCGAAGAAACAAGATTATTCGCCTTCAAGGCCCAAATGGACATGGGATGTTGCAGGAGGATCAAAGCAAGCGGGAGCTGCACTCTCATTTCACGAAATTGCACACTTCAGACGGGCATGTAGAAGATACTGGAATTTTGAAATTTATGTCACAACAAATTACTGAAGAAATTAAACGAAATTTAGTTAGGGAGGTATCCAAGTAGGTGGTTCTATGCGTGATTTTTTAGATCGGGGAACAATGCTCCAAGTAAATATGGTTTTCTGGGTATAATCTATCAAATGAACAACACAGTGCGACCAAATGGTTTTCTAGGTCTGTTCTATCGAAGGATCTGACCCACAGTGGTAGGGGTGAGTTCGAGGTGGGCAGGACGGTATTTACCCCCAAAAAAGCTTGAGCTCAAAACTTTAGAACTCATACTTCGAGGAACTAGCCGGAGATCGAGCCTGAATTCATCCCAAAACCCCGTCTGAGTCGGTCTTGCTTGACTAAGACCGATCTCGGTCATTAATCAACTTTTTCTCTCAAAATAAAAAATCCTAATCTTTTAAATACAAAAGACAATGCGAACATCATACCAAGTATCCAATACAAAACACAATATTAACATCATACTAAATATCCAATATAAATAAACTCAAATTCCAAACACACAATAAACTAATTCAAAACACACTTTAAATGTCGACTCTAACCTATACTTGGGTTGGGCCAATTTATTCGATATTTTCGGCAAACAAATTGAGTATGAGATAAAAAGACCGCTAATTTTGATTCATTCTTAAACTTGTGACGAGTTTTTTATTTTTTCGGTCCACCAGTTCTTTTTACTCACCTCTATACAGTGGGGTCAAATGTTTTCACCGCAGTCAAATCCTTCTTCAAAACATGTATTATTCTTCCTACACTGTACCAAACTGATATTACCCTTCTTCCTAAGAAAATCAATCCAAATTCTGCTTCTGATTTTGACCAGTAAAACCCTGTAACTTTTTATATAAGATTATATCGAAGGTTCTGGTGAAAAGATTTGAAATCTATTTGTCGGACTTTATCATCTCATTTCAGAGTACTTTTGTGGTAGGTCAAATGATTTAGAATAACATACATGCGGATCATGAGGCATTCTACTATTTACAAACCCGATAAAGCAAGAAGAAGGTGGAGTGTGCACTGAACATAAACATGTAAATGATGTACGATCGTGTGGAATGCGACTTTATGATTAAAATGTTAGAGCCATGAGGATTTCAAACTTAGTGGATTAAGTGGATCAAAGCTTGCATATCCTCAGTATCGTACCATATTATGGTGAACAGGAAAAAATAAAATGTGATAAGGCACTCACTAGGACTTCGACAAGGGGACCCCTTATCCTCGTACATGTTTATCATGTTGGCAGATGTGCTCTTTAGACAGGTGGATGCAGAGGTTGATTCACACTGACTAAAAGGAATCAAGCTATGACATGACTGCCTCGAGCTACATCATATGTTCTTTGCGGACGATTCACTATTTTTTAAACAGGGCTCAGTAGATAACGTGCACAAACTAAAGTCCATCTTATCAACATACTGCAATGTGTCATGACAAAAAATTAACATGGAAAAACCGAGACTCGTTTTCAGTGTTCACGCAGACGTGAACACTTTAGGCCGATTGAGGAAGAGCTTCAAATCTAAAATATTACTGATCCAGGGAAGTATATCGGTTTACCATAAATGTCGGGGATATCGAAGAAAGAGGCTTTGGTGTGTTCTAAGGATTGAATCGGGGATAAACTCTTTGGGTAGAGGTTGAAAACCCTCAACCATGCAGGAAAAATGATACTTATCAAATCGGTCATAACAACTATTCCCACGTACGTGATGGGTGTTTTCAAACTCTCCCAAAACTTAGTGTTCATATGTTAATTCAATGATCACAAATTTCTGTTGGGGCTAATCAAATGAAGGAAAGAAGATACAATGGAAATGATGAGAATCAATGGTGAGGGAACTTTTAGGATTCCTATATGGAAAACAAGTCACATGTAAGACTTGGCTCTCAAAAGCCAAGTCTTACATGTGGAAGTTCCTATCGAATGTCATTGCGGTTAAGAAAAATCTCAATCGACGTGGATTGAATATACCCGTGAATGCTCAATATGCGAGAGGATAGAAACTCGTGAAGACATTACATATGGGTGCGCCTGGATAAAACTTGTATGTTGTGAACTACTTTGCGTCCATCCTGAATTGTTCGGTGCAAACTTGATTATAGATTGGATAGAGGAAAAGAGATCAGAGGCGGGCACCGATAGTGCCCACCGTGAGAAGAGATGAATCGTATGTATGCTAACATGTTGGTTTATTTGGAAAGCTCGATGTAAAGCCACTTTCGAGGATTATTAGAGTATGAGACTCAAGCAAGAAGATTAGGGTCAGTTTTCCATTATTGTCTTTGTCGAAGGGCTGTCTTGTAATTATTGTTGAAGGAGTCTATTGCAATTAGATCATAGTTGTTTTCTATTTATTAAACTATCGGCTACTATTGAAATCAGTCTGTTTTGGTAAAGCAATAGGAATGAATTTCAGTACTTAGTATCTCTCGCTTGCTATTTCCTTCTTCATTCTCTCGTTTCCTCTAGATTAGGTCATCTTTCGAACATGGTATCAGAGCTCTAGCCACGATTCCTGGTATGTGCTCTGCTTGTCTTGTGTTCCTGAGCAATTCCTTGCCCAAGAAAGCAGCTTCTCTTATGCTGTCTTCCTTAGCTATGGCTGCTCCTGCGTTTACTTGCTTCCGCATTTAGCTGCTCCTGTGTTTTTCTTGCTGTTCTTGGTCGCCTTTGGCGTTCTATCTATGCTTATCTTCAATAATGTTTCTCTATCTATGCTTATCTATGTTTTCTGCTATACCTCTGATGTTTCTTACTGAATAACCTTCGGCACCTTGCAAAGACAGACTTCACCTAAGTTTCTGTTCTTGGCAGTGCTTTTTGTTGGTGGTATTCTGCACCTGTGTGCTGCAATATCATTAACTCGGTTCAGATTGTTTCCTGCTATTACAGCTCCTTGTTTCTTCGGTGTTTTCTGTGATTCATGATGGATGATACCTCCCCAGTTTTTTCAAGTAAAAAAATCTCACTCCTTATAGGTGATGAGAACTTTCAATCCTGGAAACAACAGGTTTTACTTACTGTGAGGGGTTTCAACCTTGAACCACACCTTTTCGGAACTCTTGCTGTGCCTCAGTATATTGTTGATGCTGCTGGTAATAACACTCCTAATCCTGAATATAACAAGTTTATTCAGCGTGACAGCTCCCTTGCCTCCTGGCTCCTTGCGTCCATTTCTCCTTCCGTGAATCGATGTCTTCTTGGGTGTATGACAGCTTGCTCAATCTGGCAAAAGCTGCATCAGGTTTTCTCCTCTTCCTCCACTACTAGAATAATGAGTCTTTATGATAGGCTTAAAGTTCGAAAACTCATTCAACAACCTATGCGTGAGTACCTTACTGAAATTCAGTCCACTTGTGATAGCCTTGCAAGCTGTGGTCACCCCATTGAGGAAATTCAACAGATTTCTATTATTCTCAATGGGGTTAAGGGTCAGTTTGATAATGTTGCTGCTGTTATTCATGCTAGTCGTAACCCGTATGACATTGCATCTGTTTGTTCTATTCTTCTTGATGCTGAAACCCGTCAACGTGACTTGCTTTTTGACATTCCTCCCTCGGTTAATGTTATGACTAACCAATCTATTGCTGATGTGTTTACTGATAATCATACCAAGCTCAACCAGAACCCTTCTCCCTTGACCACCCTACCTCAATCGGATGGGGTCCCGGACAATCGTTAGTTTCAATCCACAAATCCTCAGCCTCAGTTTCAGGCCTCTACCCCTCAGTATACTGGTCGTGGTCGAGGTAGGGGTAGAGGTAATCCTGCCAACAAGCCTCAGTGCCAACTGTGTGGCAAGATCGGACATCTTGTGCACCGTTGCTATCAAAGGTTCAACATCAACTACTCTGGTGTTACTGCTCCACCAGGTGGTCCTATGACTGCTAATGTGTCTAACTGGACTGATTCCGGGATGGTGCTGCTCACATACCATCCTCACCTGCAGCAGCCCACTATTCCCCAGCACCACCCTACCCCTCAGCCCAACCCCACATAGCACCCCTGGCATCCCTAACCCCTACCCTCAAATGCTGCTCCCCGGGTTCCCTGTCCAGAATCACCCCCATCAGCCCCTACATTATGCCTCTCCTAACCCCACTCCACCTCTACCACAGTACCTTACTTACTCACCTGCCCTAGGATCCCCATCTCTTTCAGTCCCACACATATCACCTTACCTTGTGCAGCAAGCAGCCACCCCTGGACTGGTTCCATCAGGTTCTTCAGCCTCGGTCCCATCAGCCCCTCAAGCCCACTTAGCTCATGTAGCTCATCCTAGCCTCTCCTCGGCGGCCTGGTATCCTGATTCTGGGGCAACCAATCACCTCACCAACATTGCTCCAACTGCTGAATCCATCCCATACTCTGGCTCAGGTAAGATTATTGTCGGTAATGACACTTCTCTTAATATTTCAAATATCAGCAATTCTGTTATTCCTACTACTACTAGAACTCTTATGCTGACTAATGTTTTGCATGCCCCTCATGTGACAAAAAATCTTGTTTCTGTGTCTCAGTTCTCCAAGGATAATAATGTTTACTTCGAATTTCACCCGAGATATTGTGTGGTTCGTGATTCTCTGTCTCATCATGTCCTTCTGCATGGAGTAGAAAGTGTTGGATTGTATTGCCTTGATCTCTCCAAACTTGACACCAGTCTTCTGTCTAGTTCGGTGTCTAGGGTTAGTCCTAGTTTAAGTCAGTCGAATAATTCTGTGTGTGTTTCCGATGGCGTCTGTTTAGCTGCTCGTACCTTGTTATCTTCTAATATTTGGCATATGAGGCTTGGTCACCCCTCCTCTCAGTTAATGTCTCGAATATTCAATGTTAATAAAATTTCTGTTTTGAAATCAAGTGATCCTTGTGCTGCATGTGCTATAGGAAAAAGTAAGAAGCTTTCGTTTCAATCTTCCTCTTCTAAATATGATTGTCCTCTTGAACTTGTTGAAGTTGATTTATGGGGTCCTGCACCATACATTTCAAATGGCAATGTTTATTATATGAGTATTGTGGATGTTTACAGTAGATACACCTGGATATATTTTTTGAAAAACAAAAGTGAGGCTACCAAGCACTTTATTAATTTCCATCGTGCTGCTGAAAAGCAACTCGGTGTCATTCTTAAAGCTGTTCAAACAGACGGTGGTGGTGAGTTTAAGCCCCTCTCGGTCTACTTGAAACAGCTTGGGATTAGTCACCGACTTACTTGTCCGCACACGTCGGAACAAAACGGGATTGTTGAGCGAAAACACAGGCATATTGTTGAGCTTGGCCTTACTCTTATGGCACAAGCCTCCTTACCATTTCACTATTGGAGTGATGCCTTCTTTACAGCTGTGTTTCTTATTAATAGACTTCCATCAACTGTTCTGGATAACATTTCACCTCATCAAATGCTATTTAAGAAACAACCGGATTACTTGTTCCTTAGGGTATTTGGTTGTCTCTGTTTTCCTCATGTTCGGCCATACAATTCTCACAAGTTTGATTTTCGGTCTACTCCATGTGTGTTTCTTGGTTATTGCTCCAATCATCATGGTTATAGGTGTTTAGATGCTTCAGGTAGAATATATGTCTCTAGGCATGTTGTGTTCCATGAATCAACTTTCCCTTTTGCTGATCATGCTGGTCCTTTTATGAAATCTGCTGCGGTCAAAAACACTGACACTTCACTTCCCTTCTTTATGCCTTTTGATGCTTCTCTCCTAGACAATACAGGTTTGGCTGACACACAAATTCCAGATTCGCAGCAGCTATCAGGTTCTGTTCCTATTCCCTCATCTATTTCCTCTCCACTTCACGCTCCTTGCCCTTTATCCTCACCCTCAGAACAGGTGACTACTCACGGAGTTGTCGAGCAGACAGTCAGTCCAGAAGCTGCTGGTCCTTCTCATCATTCTGGCATGTCAGCTCCACCTCCAGTTTCCTCGGTCAGGTATGTTCCTTCCAACTGGAATGCTTCAGATTCACAGTGTGTTCTAGTTCCTTCGTCCTTGCCTAATGTTGTCCCTGCTGAGACAACTTCCGATCCTCATCCCAGCCACTACCACCTTCCCTCATCTGACCTTAACCTTGCTACCTCCTCCATTAGGTATGTCCCTAGTAATTCTACTGATTTCAATCTAGTTCCCCTATCTAGTTCCAACACCTCCCGTCCCTCCACCCATCCTATGCTAACTCGATCCAAGTCCAAAGATCATCACTTATTGCTCTCGTACACTCCTGACTCTGCCCCCTCCCCCCTTGTTGAGCCTTCAAACATTCATGAGGCCATGGAACAAGTTAGTTGGGCTACTGCTGTTAAGGCTGAACTTGATGCCTTAACTCACAATAACACTTGGTCCCTAGTACCTCTCCCTAGTGGTAGGATACCTATTAGCTGCAAATGGTTATTTAAACTTAAAAAAAAAACTGATGGGTCTGTTGATAGGTGTAAAGCTAGGCTTGTGGCTCGGGGTTTTTCCCAAAAACCGGGCTTTGATTTCCAAGATACTTTCAGCCCGGTTGTTAAACCCCCAACCATGCGGATTATACTAACAATTGCCTTGTCTCATCATTGGGTTCTTAGACAGATTGATGTCAATAACGCCTTTCTTCATGGCGATCTTCTTGAAGAGGTTTACATGACGCAACCTCCCGGTTTTCAGCAAACTGACAAAAATGGTGCTGCCCTTGTTTGTCGATTACATAAAGCCATCTACGGGCTCAAACAAGCGCCCAGAGCGTGGTTTGAACGTTTAAAATATTTTCTGTTAAACACCTTATCTTTCTCTGTTTCTGTTTCAGATAATTGCCTATTTGTTAAGTTTACTAATATTGGTTCTGTGTTTTTGCTTGTATATGTTGATGACATAGTCATCACAGGTAGCTCATCAACCATCATTGATGATGTAATCAGTCAAATCAACAAAGAATTCCAACTCAAATATCTTGGCACCCTTAATTACTTCTTAGGCATGGAGGTCAGCCGCGGTGACAACCATCTTCTCCTTGGCCAACAGAACTATATACGTGAACTCCTCGACAAAACAGGTCTGTCTAAGGCTGATCCTCTTCCCACGCCCATGACAGATAACTCCTTGTCTAAGTCCGGTCTGTCTGCACCTTCAAAGCCTTTTTCTGATGGCCTTCTCTATAGAAGTACCATAGGGGCTCTGCAACACATTTGCACCACTCGTCCTGATATTCATTTTTCAGTTAATAAGCTTAGTCAATTTATGCAAAACCCTCAGCTCTCTCACTGGAAAGCTGTAACTCGTATACTTAGGTACCTTAAAGGTACTCTTGATCATGGTCTTATGTTTCAGATTAATACTTCATCTGTTTCTAACAATGCCACCTTAGCTTCTTATTCGGATGCTGACTGGGGTGGTGATACCTCGGATCGCAGATCCATTTCTGGTCACTACCTACTGCTCAATGGAAATCCAGTTGTCTGGAGTTCCAAGAAGCAGTCGGTGGTCGCCAGGTCATCTGCGGAAGCTGAATTTCGTGCCTTGGCAAATGCAACATGTGAAGTTCTCTGGGTTACCTCTTTACTTGCTGAACTTCACATTCATCTCTCGGGTACACCAATTATTTGGACTGACAATAATAGTGCTGTTGCAATGTTTGAAAACCCAGTTCAGCATGCCAAAATGAAACATGTCGAAATAGATCTCTGCTTCGTGAGAGAGAAAGTAATGTCTGGACAGATTGCGGTCAATTTTGTTCCAGCTACTGAGCAGCTGGCTGATATTCTAACAAAACCGCTTACGGAAAAACTATTTGTCCCATTTCGAAAAAAACTTGGGGTCACAAGTCTTACTGAACTTACTCAACAAGAGGCTTACCTCAAATTGCTGGAATCTGACTCACCGACCGATGAGAATGTCTAAATCAGATAAGTGTTCTTTCTTATGTCTTGGCTAAGATTCCCTTTGCTACTTAATAAGTCTGCTTTTATTCTGCTTGGAAGCAGCGGTCTCTCCTGAGGTTCTCTGGTCAATCGGATTGCCACTACACTCGACCTTCTCTACAGTTTTTTTTTTCACCTGGAGCTGGTGCTTCAAACCAGGTTCTACCTTATTTTACAGCATGTGTCTTATTCCCAATTATCAAATCCTTGGTCTTCTATTGACCTCTGTTGTTATTTTTCGTGGCTTATGGTCAAAAATAGAGTGTGTTCTGTCATACGCTTGAGACCTTCAAGAAGAAGGCTCAACCCTTCCAACCACCTCAGTTGGCATAGGGAGTGATTTGGTCCAAAAATAGAGATGTTGATCTTTAATTGTCAATCTTATGATATGTCATCGTGATCACTCTCTTGAGGACTTTAAGATTAAGGCTCAACTCTTACAATCACTCTGGTAAGATAGAGGCTTCAAACCTCTCTGTCAGCTTTTTCTTTCTGATTCTCTAGTCTGGCTGATCTTGTGGCATTTGATCTTTGGTTGAATTTTTCTCATGCTGTTAAATGATGTAGCTGAGTTTGTCTCACTATGCTGCTATATTTTCTTCATGCTGTAGTTGGATATCTGATTGACTGAAGCCCTCTTGCAGCTACTTGCTCGTTTATGCAGATCTCATCTCCATAAGGGAATATTAGAGTATGAGACTCAAGCAAGAAGATTAGGGTCAGTTTTCCATTATTGTCTTTGTCGAAGGGCTGTCCTGTAATTATTGTTAAAGGAGTCTGTTGCAATTAGATCATAGTTGTTTTCTATTTATTAAACTATCGGCTACTGTTGAAATCAGACTGTTTTGGTAAAGCAATAGGAATGAATTTCAGTACTTAGTATCTCTCGCTTGCTATTTCCTTCTTCATTCTCTCGTTTCCTCTAGATTAGGTCATCTTTCGAACAAGGATAAACAAACGGATTATGGATCAGTGATCGGGGAGATCCGGGCTTTGGTGACTGAAATCAGTAACCTCCCAACATCGATCGATAGGGTGGTCACGACAAACTCGAGCGAGATATGTGTGTGTCAGAATCGAGGAGTGCTGCATCTAAGTTGTGATGCATCATGGTGTGTGATGACAAATATGGAAGGAATCAACATCGTATCGCGAGATCATAACAATAGAGTGGTTGGTGGGCTGAATATACATTTACAGGGTGACGATGTCGAAACAATAGAATCCACGACAATCTTCGAAGGTACAAGACTAACCTTGGAGATGAACTAACAAAAGGTGAAGATCGAATCAGACTCTAAAATTGTACTCAACCACATTCGAGGAGGTGAACTTCCATTGAAGAGTCGTGACGATAGTAACAACTACATTAACCTTAGTTAGACGACTACGAGAGACTAGTTAGAGGGTCATTTTAAGGTCAACTAATGAATGCGCAAATTGGATCATGAAACAAGTTAGATTAAGAGAGTGTCTTAGTCATTGAGTATCTAAACACAACTTCTATTATTGTGTTTATTTTTTATAACTGTAATTTTAAACTTCCGTGATTAATAATTAAGTTTTCATATTAATAAATGTTATGCATAAAAAAAGTCTCCACTGACCTCCAACGAATCCAAATGTCGTCGTCAGGCAGCTGACCTTGCTGTTGGTCTTCCCTCATCCAACTCACCCCGACTAAATCCACTAAATTAGTAAAATGCGATCTTCTTCTCTCTCTCTCCTTTATTCCTTTCTTGCACATCTCATTGACCCATTCAAGTGTTCAACTTTAGATCTACACCAACACCAATACCACTAAAACTTCAATCCTCCGATCTCTCATCCTTTTTAGCATCGCTCCTTTCTCTACTCCTTCCCACTGACCTACCTCTGCCACAAATTCTGCTACGCGATTCCTGCCGTCCGCGACACTCGTTACATGGTCTGATCGACCTACTTTTACTGCGACATCAACTATAGATACCCTGTGTCGTATAGCTACCCTGTGCCGCCAGAATTCAAGCAGATTGTGGACGGGACGCTCTGGAGTGTGGTCAAAACCACAGAGGACTATTCATAAGGGAGGTTCTAGTACTACAAATGCATCTTAATTTCTCAAGGCAACGACCTTTAGCTTATGCTTAGGCACCAACTCGTACACCAACCCCTTCATACTTGCACTAGAATTTATCCAATTAACGAGTTCGGTCTATGAGTCGATGAATTTCGCTCTGGGTTTGATCGTGGAGCACAGTTTTGGATACCGTGGCGATGATACTCGATATGCCTATTGAAGGATAGTGGACTTTGGGGTCTCGACCCTTAAGGATCAGGCCCAAGAAGTTTGGCCCACTTGGTCCATAACGCAACAAGAACGACGCGCTATAGTTCTTGGGAAGTCACTAATGGGCCTCTATCACCGTTATTGGCGCGCCCCATGGCCTGAAGACTCATTGTCCAATTAATTAAGGACATAAACCCGCTACGACACTACAGGAAAAACTCACGAACGCCAGAAGGAAGATGCGCGACGGGATCATAAGAGGCGCGCCATTTGGAAACAGACATCATATCTGTTCCTGTGGTGCCGAAACAGCACAAGGCTCGAGGTTGGACAGGAAGGGATGGGGCGCAAAAGCGATAGGCGTGGGGCATGGTGCACAATGCCACTAAGGACAAAACACCAGGCAAAATAGGACTCCATACAACCCCGGTCACTTCACGAGGCACCACCTGGGACAACCATAGTAGAAAGTAACTCAACTCAGGTTAGGGGTGAGGATTATTAATAGCCTCACCCATCTCCATTCTAAAACTAATGTGACAAGGTATACCTTACATTACATACACTTTGTAAAACACAACCTCCGACTAACTTATGCATCAGAGGGGAAGACCTCGGGATTTCCTTCTTATAGGTATGTGGAGGGCCTAGCACGAGATTCCGGAGAACAAAGTGGTTACTTAAAGATCCAACGTTGGCACTGTTTGTGGGAATTTTAAGAAAAAACATTTATGGCTCCCCCCACCACCAGAGCAAAGAACAACCGAGAAGTCATCGAAAATGACTCGCTCTACATCCTGTAACAATACTTGGCTGGGACCGATGTTATGCCTCAAAATGAGGTCATTCAAGAGGAGTAGACCTCCGAACTTAACCCCCAAGGCGCACCGTCCAGACAGCCTACTGTCTTAGGGGCCGAAGTTGCCAAGCCTGGGCACTTTCGGATCGCCTCCTCCGTGAGAGTGCCTCTAGGGGTAGAAGTATAGTTTGAAACCGTTCTAACACCCACGCTCATTGCGGCCCTGGAGGAGCTGCTTGTCATAGGAGAACAAAGAAATGCCACTCGAGCCGCGACTCTCCATGCAGAGGCCACATTGGCGGAAGAAGACACCTCTAGACGGCACCCAGCGCAACAACCCACTCTGCTCATGAGCGCCGCTACTTCAAGGACGACACTTCTCGGCGCTATGACGAGGGAGGAACTTGAGGAGATGATCTCCCAGAAGGTGAAGGAACAAAAGGGTTGGGTCATGCCTCGTCTCCTAGACATAGCATTGTATCCCATCGCCCCTGAAATACTATCTCTAACTATACCGTCCCACGTGCACCCCTCCAAGATTGAGTGCTACAAAGGCGAAGAAGATCCGGTGGAGCACATATAGTAGCATGAAGCCTCTCCCCTAGGGCGAAGGAATTATGATAATCATTTCATGCTTCTCTTCCCCGCAACTTTGGGAGACGTCGCTTCGCATTGGGTCTACGAACTCCCCAAAGCTTCCATCAGATTTTGGAGCGAATTAAAGGAAAAATTCATTGTTTAGTACATGGGTGGGCGAAAGCTGCTAAAAAGTGTAGGAACTTTGGATAATATTAAGTAGGGAAATGAAAAAAGCTTGAGCGATTTCTACACAAGGTTTAACAAAGAGTTGGCAGAGATTGACCAAATCATTACGGGTGGCGAATATCCACGCTCTTATACGAGCTCTGGGACCCAGTGGAGCCGCTCTGCATGATAGGCTGAGTGTGATCCCAGTCAATATAGTGGAGGATATGGAGGTCAGGGTCAAATCTTACATCGACTTGGAAATCGCCAAAGAGGGAAGAAGAGCAGTTCGTAAAGAATCGAAAAGGGACAACCAAGAAGGAAGAAGAGTGGATCAGCGTCAAGAAGGCAGGAAGTGATGACTCGAGGCGTCGTCCGATGATCCCTCCCGCGCCAATAGATAAGTTTACGAGACTTATACGCCACTTACCTAGGATATCTCGATTATGTTGTCGGATATGGAGAAGAAGGATTTAGCGACACCTCCTACAATGAGGAACGACGACGCTCAATTGGGTAGCGAAAAGAAAGCCTACTATCGCTATCACCGTTGCAAAGGGCACGCCATGGACAACTGCTGGAACCTGAAAAGGGATATAGAAAGCCTCATCCAAAAAAGGTTTCTAAAAAATCATAGCGTGTGCTGGGAAAGGAGTAGGAGTCCTAGAAGGGAAAGGAAGGCGTCGCCTAAGAAGAACTCGGTAGCCTCTGGATCTACGAAGGAAGATCTGAATGAGATCAGCGGTGGTTTCACCTCAGGAGGAGAAACATACGCCGCTAGAGAAGTATACGCTGCTCAAATTGCAGGAACTTCTAAGGCTGGGAAGCGCCATAAATAAGAAGACGAGGTGGTCATCTCCTTCTCTAAAAAGGAGATGGGGCATGTCACCTCGCCTCGTGATGACACCCTCGTTATTACGATGGAAATTGGTAGGTTTAATGTGAAGAGGATTTTGGTCGACTCACGAAGCTCTACGGATGTCCTGTTTCTGGAAAGCTACAAAGGGATGGGAAAGAAAGAAAAAGATTTGAGGAAGGTCAATTTTCCACTGATGGAATTCGTCTCGCTTACCACATACTAGGTGGGAGCTGTCACCCTACCAGTGTAGATAGGTGAAGGTTGGAAGTCATTGAGTATGGACATCACCTTCATCATGGTGGACGCTCTTGCATCATACAACGTCATTTTAGGGTGTTCGACCTTAAATCCAAAAACAATGGTCCATTCCACCTACCACCAATTGCTGAAGTTTCCGACGCCTCACAAAGTTGGAGTAGTGAAAGAAGATCAACCAGCGACATGCAGTTGCTACGTCAACTCAACACGTCGCCACGTTTTAAAAGGCAAGGGAAAGGAGGCTTTGGCGATCCAAACAGAGGAAGACCCTCAGGAAGAGAAGAGTCGCCCACAACCAGTTGATGGCTTAAGGAAGGTAGAGGTGGAGGGCCCAGGAAAAGAAGTGCAGATATGGGCGTCGCTCCCAGAAGAAAAGCCAAGGTGTTGGCAATGCTCTTGGTGGAGTTGAAAGAGCTATTTGCTTGGAAGCCTAGTTATATGTCGGGCATCAACAAGGAGATTATCACCCACGAGTTGAACATTGATCCCAACATTAGGCTGATCGCTCAAAAGGGACGCACCGTGGGAGAAGAAAAGACAATCGCTATAAGAAAAGAAGTAGGAAAGTTGGTAGATGCCAACTTCATAAAGGAGATCAGGTTCCAGATGTGGGTGGCGAACCCAGTCTCGGTAAAGAAGAGTAATGGGAAATGACTCATGTGCGTAGAGTTCAGGGACCTGAGCAAGGCATGTTCCAAGGTTTGTTATCCCTTGCCAAGGATCGATCAACTAGTGGACGCCACCTCAAGCCACGAGCTGCTCAGTTTCATGGACACCTACTTAGGGTACAACCAAATTTAGATGGTCGAGGGCGACACCTAACATACAACTTTCTACGTAGATAGCGACGTCTACTATTACACTGTGATGTCTTTCGGTCTAATTACTGTTGGGGCAACCTATCAAAGGATGGTGATTGGTGAACAAACTTTTTGCCGGAATGATAAGGGACGCCATGGAGGCGTATGTCGACGATATGCTGGTCAAATTTATCAAGGGTGTTGATCACGTGAAGGATATGAGGAGAACATTCGAGCGTATGTGTCTCCATCAAGTATGCCTTAACCCGGTTAAATGCACTTTTGGCGTGCACTCTGGAAAGTTCTTAGGCTACATGGTGAGCCATAGGGGAATTTAGGTGAATTCAGAGAAGCTAGAGGCGACTGATAAGATGAGGAGCCCCACTTGTCACAAGAAGGTTCAATGCTTGAAAGGGAGATTGGCAGCGCTCAGTTGCTTATTGGCAAAGGCGGGAGACAAATCCCTCTCCTTCTTTCAGGTCCTAAGGGCGAACAAGAAGTTCGAATGGACCTTAGAATGTGAGCAAGCATTCCAGACTTGAAGACGCATCTTATGGCATTCGCTCAACTAGCTAAACCTACAAAAGGCGACACACTTTTTCTGTACTTAGGCATCAGTCCAGTAGTTGTAAGCTCTGTATTAGTCAAGAAGATTGCCAAGGGACAAGTACCCGTGTATTATGTTTCCAAGGTTCTTGCAAATACTGAAATTAATTATCTAGAAGTTGAGAATTATATCTATGCACTGGTAGTCTCTCTAGAAAGCTTCGCCCCTACTTTCACGAACACGAAATCATTGGTCTAACAAATCAAACTTTAAAACATTTCCTGCAAAAATCAGACGCTTCAGGAAGAATGATTAAATGGGCGATTGAACTAACTGAATTTCATATCAAGTTCGGACCTAGAACAACTATTAAAGGGCAGTCGTTTGCTGATTTTATTGTGGAATCCACATGTTTACCCGAAGCGCCGCTACAAGAACATGAGGAAGTAAAGGAAACTTGGACACTCCATACAGATGGCTCCTCTTCAGTCGATGGCTCAGGGGCATGATTGGTATTAACACCTCCAGATGGTGGCGCGTCTTTGTGGTATGCCTTGATACTAACCTTCAAGGCCACCAACAATGAAGTGGATTATGAAACGTTGATTACAGGCCTCAGGTTGGCCAAGGGATTGGAGGTCGCTCATCTAAGCGTTTACTGCGATTCACAGCTGGTGGTAAACCAAGTCAGAGGTGAATACACTACAAAAGGCGAACAAATGAAGATATACATAAAGGAAGTGAACAAATTTGCAGAAGGTTCAAAAGCTTTCAAATAGAAGTCATTCCTAGGGAGTCGAACAAGGAAGTCGATGCATTAAATAAAGGGTTAATAGGTCCAATGGTACCATATGTTTGGGCCATGTTATCGGATGGTACCCCTATGATATTTCTTGGTACCTTATGTTTTCATAATGTTGTTATTTAGTCCAAATTACTGTTGTCGTCAAGTTTAACTAACAGAATACTGATGTGGCGCTGATGTGGCTGATGGAAAATAAAAATAAATAGGAAAAGTAAAATAAATCGAAAAAATATAACAATTTAATTTTTTTTTAAACTTTATATATTAATAAAACTTATTTTTTATAAATTAATTGTTAAAAAAATCGAAAATCGAAAAAAAAAAAAACAAAAAAAAATGTTAGGGTCAACCCTTGGGGTCCAATTGACCCAGCCTAGGGTCGAACCCTGGGCTGGGTTGGACCTCCACCAGGTCGCCTGACCTGGGCGACTAGGTCTGGGTCAGACCCAGCCCTGGGTTCGACCCTGGCTGGGTCAATTGGACCCCAAGCTAGGTTTGAACTACCCTTAGGGTCCAATTGACCCAGCCAGGATCGAACCTAAGGCTGGGTCCGACCCAGACCTGGTCGCCCAGGTCAAGCGACCTGGTGGGAGTCCAACCTAGCCCACGGTTCGACCCTAGGCTGGGTCAATTGGACCCCAAGGGTCGACCCTAACGTTTTTTGTTTTTCGATTTTCGATTATTTTTAAACAATTAATTTATAAAAAATAAGTTTGATTAATATATAAAGTTTTAAAAAAATGAATTTTTTTATAATTCTTTCCGATTCTTTCTCTATTTTTTTAAATTTCCCTATTTATTTTTTAAATTAGATATTATATTATATATTTACGTGGCGCTGACTCAATGCTGACATGAACCATTTAACAGAAAAATCTAACGGTTGACTAACAGAATAGCAGATGACAACATCCTCCAAACATAACAGACCATTTGACCACATCAAAAAACATACGGTACCATCCGATCACATGGCTTAAACATATGGTACCATTGGAGCTATTAACCCTTAAATAAATATGCATGCCAGGCGACGCCTCTTCAGGTGCATTTCGTGGAAAATATAGAAAGAAGGACAAGTCAATTTTGTGCTAACATTGAAAAATCAGTGGATTGGGCGACCCCCACCATGATATATTTGGAAAAGGGTGAGCTACCAGAGGAAGAGGTCGAATCCAGGAAAATATTGAGGCTGACCCCAAGTTATAAGATCATTGAAGGGACATTATACAAGAAGAGATTTTCCACTCCTTTTCTTAGGTGTGTCGCTCAGCCAGAGACAACCACAATACTTAGAAAAGTTCATGATTGGTACGCTACTTGTCATGAAAGGGCACGGTCCATTGTCCGAAAAATCCTCAACCAAGGATATTATTGGTCTACTATGAACAAATAGGCGAAGGAGCTGGTTCAGAAATGTGAATCATGTCAAAAATACAGTCCAACACAAAAACTCACCACCCTGCAGACCTAACCTCAATTAGCGTTACCTGGCCTTTTGCGCAATGGGGGATCGACTTGGTCGTACCACTTCCTAGGTCAAAACGGCGCACCTACGCCATAGTAGCAATTGACTACTTCTCTAAATGGATTGAGGCAAATGCATTAGCGTCGACTACGCAGTTTCAAATGATTAAGTTCCTAAAATATAGAATTGTTTCTATATACGGGATTCCAAGTGTACTAGTGAGCGATAATGACCCTCAATTCGGTGGCAAAGATTTGAAATGGTTTTGTCAAGAGTTGAAAATAGAACACAAGTACGCCTCAGTGAGACATGTGCAGGCGAATGGCCAGGTCGAGGCGGCCAACAAAACAGTTTTGAATGGATTGAAAAAGAGACTAGACACTCTACAAGGGAAGTGGACATAGGATCTAGAAAACGTTCTTTGGGCGCTTCAAATAACACCTAAACAAGCGACAGGGGAGACGTCATTTGGCTTGGTATATGGCTCAGAAGCAATCACACCAACAGAAATAGCGGTCACTTCGCACAAAGTTAAACACTTTAATGAGATGACAAATGAAGACTAAAGGCATTTGGAATTAGACTTGGTGGTTGAGAAGAGATGGACATTTGAACAACTTCAAAGAAGGATGCGCCTCGCCACTACGCGATACTACAATAGGCGAGTCTCCGCTTACCAATTTTTGTGGGGAAGAGAGTACGGAGAAAGAACGAGTTCGCGCATCAAGACAAAGTCAACAAGCTATCACCGAAATGGCAAAGACCGTACAAAATCGTCGTCATTGCCCATCTGAACGCCTACATATTAGAAGATGAAGAAGGAAAAATTTGAAGAACACCTTTAATGCAGAGCATTTGAAGAAGTTCTACTCTTAGGCGTCGCTATATTACCAAACAATTGGTACTTAGTCAAATTTGTGACCTTGATGGAGTTTTGCTATTAGGCGTCACTATATTACCAAACAATCGATACTTAGTCAAATTTGCGACGATGAATAAATTATATGCAAATAGTATTTATTCATAGTAGCAAATATTAAAGGTGTTTCATATGACGGAAATACTAAGGCTAAAACGATCTAAGTGCCAAGGCGCTTGGATGTATAAAAGCATTGTAAAGCACTTAGTTAAAAAAAGAAATGGAAATATCAAAATAAAATCCATAAGGGCGAACGCCTTTGTCATTACAAACATGCCTCGCTCAGGAGAACTTAACAAGATAAAGAAAAACAGATGAACAAAAACTACAAAATACTAAGTATCTACGATTTCATCAGAGGGACGATCTTTTGTAGGAGGAGCAGGCTGGAGAGGGCCTCAGCTTCAGGCAAAGGAGGCAGTTCTGTTGAATCCACAAACAGAACAACCTCTGGGGAAGGCTGAGGTGCGCACTTAGAGCGTCGAAGGGGAGAGGGTTCAGGAGATTCTTCTTCTTTATCCCAGGAGTCACCCTCCTCTTCGAATGCCTTCATTTTTGGACGCCTCCACCCTTGCCTCATAGTTTAGAAACTTGTCGAATGAGGGAAGCGCCGTAATAGCTAGGAAAGGCGGCATCGACATGCAGGATATCGTTAAGAATATCCACGAAAGTATTCACCAAGGCCTCCCGACCCCATAGCGTCGTTTCCTTATTGAATGCCTCACTACCTTTGAATTCCTTAACCACTTCAGAAAGGCGTTTGGGAAATTCCTCCTTGATAAGCGAGACCTCCTGCTCCGCTGTATCGACGCGTTGCTCCGCCTTAACGGCGTGGTGCTCCTGGTAAGTAGATATACCCTTCTCTAACTCAAGTTGTTGAAAAAGGTCCATATCCTTGTCGGTCGCCTCAAACACTTTCGCCTGCGCCATCGCCGCCTCAACCAACTTGGCATGTACTTTTTGCATCTCCTAGGCATGGCGCGAGACCTCAAGCTCCAGCTCATCCCTAGCAGCCCTCTCAATCGTCATATGACGCTGGGCCCGCTCGAGATGATGCTCAAGCTCTCTAACCCGCTTGAGCTCTCTGACGATGGCCTTCAATTCCTTGGAAAGCTCCACAATGGCGCTCCTCATTTGGAGTTGTAACGGCATGAGATGAAAAATAAACTCTTAGAAAAAAAAATCTTGGAAGACTTATAGGTAAGAGGAGATACCTGTAAAAATAAGGTGAGACCTTGGCACACAAGATTGTCCAAAGCGCCACCGAACTTGTCAATGGGCGTCCAATCAGCAGGAGGACAGGCACAGGTCATGAGATGGAAACCCAAGTTAGGGTCCAACAGAGTGTTCCCCTCACTAGGGGAACATCTTCGAGTCGCTCACAAGGAGTCCAAGGCGCTTAGCCTGGCTTCTCATCAGCGATCCATTCTGGAACGCCATCCACCTTGAGGTCCCGATGCAGGTTGTTAGAGTATTATGTAGTCTAGATTAGTCTTTATCTTTAGTTTATCTATATTAGTTAGTTTATTATTTTAGATTTAGTTTATTATATATATAGTTAGATAGATAGTATGAGTATCTTTATAGATAGAATAAATATTTATAGATGGTTATCTCTATACTATATATATCTAGTTCCCTATGTACTAAAGAACAAGTTTCTCAATAATGGAGTCAGATGTTTTTCTTATTCATCTCCTTCATGTCTTCATGTTCTTTTAATCCTAACATGGTATCAGAGCCTTCTTTACAAGGTCTGAATCATTCCTGCTGCTGATCTGTGATTTGCTGATGCAATGTCTCTTCAACAATGCTGAATTAATTGTGCTGAAATCCCGATTTGGTATCGTAAAGATGTGTAATCAAATTGAGTTTGCACAACCAAGTTTTTTGATGATTTACAATGGATTCAATAGAATATTGGAATGCTGGAATTCAGATTTTAGATTAGTTTGTTAGCTACTACGGCATGACCACGACGAGATGACCGAGATGGCACCGCGATGGCATGACCGAGTTTTTTTTTTTTTTTTTTTCGTTTTCATCTGGCTTTTAGCTTGAAAAACTTGTATTCGAATGTGGAGTATCTCATCAATGATGAAGATTGTCAAGCTCAATTTGATTGGGGGTTTGATCGAGATTGGATTTGGGATCAGACACAAGCAAATAAATGGAGTTCGCCCATGTTCTTTGTTTTTCTTGATTTTGATCCTCAAACTTTGAAATTTGCTGAATTGGTTCCCAAATTTCCAATGAAATTTAGAGATAACTATCTATGTATATTTATTCTATGTATAAAGATACTCATACTATTTATCTAACTATATATATAATATACTAAATCTAAAAGGATAAACTAACTAATATAGATAAACTAAAGATAAAGACTAATCTAGACTACATAATACTCTAACACAGGTCAAACACAGGACCCGTGTACAAAGCATAACACCCCCTTGGAAATACCATCAACAAACACATGGTAAGTCTAAGTTATCCACGTATATGTCACGACAGGCGTTCCCCACTTCTTAGTGTAGAGGACATTTAACCTTCTAGCTAAGAGGGAATCGTTGCAATAGCGAGAGTAAGGGACCACACCTTTGAAAAGATCAACTGCCTCTTGGGAAGCAGGACTCGGTATTGAAGGATCCGCTGACAACGGATTCATTTCATCCTCGAGGCGCGTTTTATTCTTAGAAGAGATTTGCCTCTTCCTTTTCTTTGAACCCTCAGCGGCGTCGCTCGGGGCCTTACCTTTTCCCAATGTCAGCGCGCGAAAGAGTGTTGTCTGCAAAGGAAAATAAAACAAGTTATTACCCGTGAAGTGGAAGAGCGACACTGTACTAGAGAGATATCAGCATTGAATAAATCTTCCTCTGTGGTCTCCTTAGATATCCACGAGGCGCGCGCATCTATATGATCGACATACACTAAGTGGAGAGACTCGTTATCCCAAGGGGATAACTCATCGTCGGAAGGCACTAGGTCATGAAGCGCCTTGGAAGTAATACACCAAGGAACGCCCCCTTGGAAGAAGAAGTAATAACTATTCCAATTGGAGTTCTTAGTCTGAACGCACGTGACTAAGAGCCACCAAATAGAGCGCCAATTCTGATACTTGTTATCAGGGAATCGACTGACAAAACTGAATACACCTAAGCGATTCAAATCTATCCTATAAAAATAGCAAAATAAAACTAAGGAATATGTGTAGCCCACCCCTCTTCTCACACAGCGACCTAAAGCCTACCCAGGCGCGAATGGAGTGAGCGGAAAATTCGGTGGGGGAGAAGCCATAGTACCGGCAGACTTCAGCCAGATCTAGGCATAGGGGAAACCTCATCCCCACATCAATCTGCAGGTGATAGGTGGTTTCCTCGCCCGAACCTGGCTTAGATTTAGGATGAGCGTTTTCGGGGTCGCTCTCATTCGGAATAGGATAATGTGGAGATAAAGTGTCGCCCATACACGCTTCCTCTACCGCTTTATTAAAAATAGACCTAGATATTATATTGGGCTTAGGGTCTCTAAAGCCATGGGAAAGAAAACATTAGCCTCACCTCTTTCCGAATCGATCGCCATTGAATAAAGAAGGTGTTCACGTCGGGGGTAGAGGTTTGACTCGAAAATGATGC
The DNA here is from genome assembly GCA_946814005.1 of Chamaenerion angustifolium. Taxonomy (NCBI): domain Eukaryota; kingdom Viridiplantae; phylum Streptophyta; class Magnoliopsida; order Myrtales; family Onagraceae; genus Chamaenerion; species Chamaenerion angustifolium. The sequence continues at coordinate 8,613,005 of OX328270.1, forward strand.
AGCGAGCTATTTTGGGCAACCAGAGATCCTAAGGCGATCGGAAAAGGGATTAAAGGGTAGCCATAAATTTAGAGAGAAGACATAGCAAATTCTAGAGAGAGGAAGTGACAAAGAAGTAAAAGTAAAAAATAAAGGAGGAAGGGCTAATTTATAGATGAGCTCCCTAGGGGAGACGAACGGTCAGACTATCCCCAGGGGCTATGATTGGCTGAAATGATTACTCAAGAAACCCAAGGGGTTCCAACGGTCCAATCCATACTTTTCAACTTTTTCCCGCCTCTGTTTGAAATTTAATTTGAAATTTCGAATTTGGATGTCGTATTACCAACACATGGTGCGCCAAGAGTGACTCTCAGTACCAACGAGAAAACGTAAGCCTAACTCACGACTAATTAGAGGAACGCCATAACCTTGTCAAATAGCACCATCAAAACCAACATGAGTGACGCTCATATTGGGCTTTGGGGGCAGATGATGGATCTTGGCCTTTTGGATGTCTACACTTAAGGATCAGGCCTAAGAAGTTAGGCCTACTTGGTCTGTAACACAACAATAACGACGCGCTATAGTTCTTGGAAAGTCACTACTGCGCGACCCACAACCCGCAGACTCAATGTCCAATTAAGGACATACAACCACTACGGCCCTAAAAGACAAACTCACGAACGCCAGAAGGAAGAGGCATGACAGGATCATAAGAGGAGCACCATTTGGGAACAAACCTTATATCCGTTCATGTTGTGCTGAAACAACACAAGGATCGAGGTTGGACAGGAAGGGATGGGTCGCAAAAGCGATAGGCGTGGGGCATAGGGCACAATGCCATTAGGCACAAAACACCAGACAACACATGACTCCAGACAACCCCAAACACTTAACCAGGCGCCATCTGGGACAACCATAGTAGATAGTAACTCAACTCAAGTTAGGGGTTATGATTATAAATACCCTCACCCATCTCCACTCTAAAACTAATGTGACAAGATATACCTTACCTTACATACACTCTGTAAAACACAACCTCCGACTAACTTAGGCATCAGAGGGGAAACGACTGGAACACCCCGGGATTTCTTTCCCTGCAGGTCTGTGGAGCGCCCAACATGAGATTCCAGAGAACGAAGTGGTTACTTCAAGATCCAACACCGATGAACTTTAATCGATCTCGTGAATGTCGTGATCTAATTTCTACATCTAGTTTAATTGGTGTGCACATTTTGCAGATACCTTGATGATCAATTCGACCGATTGTGGGAGCCATTTGGGGAACATACTCTACAAAATTGAGCAACACAGATGTACAAATTTTAGGGTTCTGGAATCTGCCGCCACGGAAGGTGTTCGAGACGGAGCTAATGACTCTGATGCAACCATGGAACTGTAATGACCGCCTGTGTTTGTTCAAAACGCGGCGTATTACATAACGATGTACTTTAAATAAGACAATTGTAGAGGGTCGAGGGTTCTAAACGTGACCATAAATGGTGTGCTTTACTACAACAACTTGAGCGTGAGTTCGGTAGGGGTTCTCATTTTTCCTCTGCAGTGGTCGCCTAGTGGGCTTACGAGGGTTTAATGTTGGGTCCTTTGATCAATGGAGGTGAGGTGTTTGAGTTGATGAAGCTTGGAAGGCAGATGCTCCCAAGAGCACGATATGGTTGTTCGCAGAGATGATATCCGTTGGTTGACTCTGTAGTATTTAGAAGAGGAGAAATTATGATCCCCAACTCCAAAGTTAATCTTACATAATATGATATTTTACTTTTGACATGTATAATAATGGTGTGTTTGGTTGGTGGAATACGAAATAAAAATAAGGAATAGGACATAATAATATGATGTTGTTTGGTTGATGAATTGAAATGGAATGAAATATGGAATTCAAAGCATATACCAATACAACACATTAACAAATAACCATCAAAACTCTCTATATATTTACATGAACCTTAATATCATTACTAATAGGGTTAATTACTTGAAACGTTACACATGTTTGCGCATGTGACTATCTGGTTATAACATGTGCAGGATGGTTACACATGAGACTATCTAGAGTAATTCCTCCATCTGTCGTTCAAGAGCTTTAATTGCCGCAGATTGGGATGATAAGCTATAACTAAAATTGAATCCATAAATCATAATCCGAACAAGCAAATCAAATGCTGAATTTTGGACGACGGGTTATTTCTGGTGCCAGACATGCTGCTTGATAGGGCCAAATACTAAGATGTTGAATTTGAATTTGTTATTGAATATTTGGTTGAAATGAGTTTCAGTTCTGATATTCTTCAGATCCTGGGTATCAGTTGTTCAGATCCTGGGTTTCATTGAATAGTATCTAAATTCAATAGTTCAGTCGAACGTGAAATTTGATTAAATGGTTACATATGTTATCCTCGAATTTGATTAAATGGTTACGTATGTTCCTTGTAATGTGATTAAATGATTACATATGTGTTTCTTAAAATGTGATTATTACTGAGCATTATTACTGAGGTTGATCCCTGAAAAACTAAACCCAAATTTTCAATTATCTCAAACACAGCAAAATCTCACACATTATTATATATTTCAATTAACCAAGAATTGTCAATTGACATGAAACATAAGATGATTCCAACATGTTTGGTATCCAACTACCCTCTCCCAAAAATAATAATAATTAGAGTAGTATACACTTTGCTCTATGTTGTATTATCTGAAGCAGGTTGCATAGTTGTGTTATCTGAAGATGTATCATCTCCATCAGATTCACTAACATCTCTAACAAGGAAGACTTCTTATCTTGGATATATATTGAAGATCTAAGCATCCTACAGAGCTTTGTTATGTTCAGCTTCCCTGATGGGTGGACTCATCACATACTTGAAAAAAAAATAAGCGATAAAATAACGGCAGCGGTTGAAATTTGTGAGGGTGAGTGTGGAGGAGGGATTAGTTATTTTGCAATCTACTTTCCTGCAGTAATAAAATCAGGATCCCATAAACCAGAAGCATCCAACAACAATCCAGAAATTTTTGGTTCTCCAATCACTCTATGCCCTGCATTTCATAACACACAAAGGAAATTACTTTGAGTCTAATCAAGTATGGACACACAAAGAAACGTCTTATCTAGTAGGAAATTAAAAATTTCAGCAACCTGATTTTCGAGCTCTAGCAATTTCTTCCATTGCATCAATGCTCATCACATGAACCACATAAAAAGGTGTATTTACAAATGTTGCTAGACGAAATTAGCTAAATTCAAGTCTCTAACAAACCAAAAACCAGAGTGAGACCAATATTCCAATCACCTCAGCTCAAATCAAGCTCGTGAAAAAACACTCTATATTCAAGAAGACGCATAAAGACAACAACCGACATCCATCCACATAGACTGGTTCCTTTGAACCAACACGACACATCAACAACCGTGATGGTCTTCGGAGAAAGAAAAAAAATTGAAAGGAAAATGAAGAGAAAAGGTGCAACAAATTACATGAGGTGAGTTTGGAGGTGGGCTAGTTGTGGAGAGGCCAAACGAACGAGAGAGTCGTAGAAGGAGAACCGCAGAGATGTAGTCTGCCATAAATCGAAGAACTGTACAATATCCACTCCTACTACCTCACAGAACCATCCCTGAATGTAGAGGCAATAACCTTGATTTTGTGAACGTAGCTCACAACCACCTTATTCATCATGACTGGGACAAGCTTCACTCGCTGTCGCTTGATCTAACATCCTCGAGGATGAAGTATGTCATTTTAAAGACACAAAAGAATCACGTCCTCCCACTTGAGTTATTCGACTGGGCAAAACTGCGGAACCCTAGCATGCTCACTTTTGAAATCCACTTAATTCTGCGCTAGCTGCACACTCTCACCAAAAACAGAAAATTTAAGTGCGCTGAGCGGATCCTGAGATCTATCATGCTATCGGACTCAAACAATCTTGATCTTCCACATAAGCTGTTTGATGCAATGCTCTCTACACATACAGAACCTGTGATTCATCTTCTCATGTTTTTGATTCACTATTCAAAACTTTTGTTCATTTAAAAAAGGTTGGGAACGCCTTTCACATAAGGGTATTTTTGTCCTTTCACACCATATTCCGTATTTCAAAAAACAAGGAATACCAATTTCAAGCCTTTTTTACAGAAAACCTATTCCTACTTCTATAAGAATGCGAATTCTATGGATTTTCAATTCCACGAAACAAACGACTTCATATGGAATTTGTATTTCTTATTCTATTCTAATTCTACCAACTTCCAAAACATGCAGTACGCTCATAATATTTGAAGGAATCCCCCTTCCACTCATAATGTGACGGAACACAATGATGTGAGTCCACCCATTTGAGGGAAAAGCTTCTTATCCAGGATTAGTTGAACAAATGAATAGAGTTGGAATCCCACTAAAGACCACGTGTCTTTACATTTTTTTAAATGAGAAACTAGCTTCTTAATTCAAAAATATTTCTTCCCTTTTTAAAATTATTGTAAGGTCATGTGGCAACATCCTGCTGGTCCACATGGGACATCAACGATTGTTGATCCTAGGATGCAACTTATATGAAGTTTTTCTCATCCAGATATGTTGTTGCAAGAGGATTGCCTAATCAACCAACATTTGCAACGCTGACTTTTTACATGAAATGCATTTGAAGTAAGTACAGTTTGCAAAATGAAAGAGGCGTGAAGGTTTAGTATGCAGTAATGCATGTAATTAAGCTATTACTATTACTATCCAGAAAGATATGAACTTGGCACTTTGCAATCGAGCCAAACTTCTTTTAAAGCTTGTTAAATTTATTATTGGGGTGCTAAAATCAATTGGTAATAGGAGGATTGCCTAATTTTGGTTCGGGATTCATGGTATAGATTTTTGAACACTTGTAATTTTTCACATATTGTAAGGTGGATTTGTGTAATGGGATAATGACAATATGCACATGATTCGTCTTGATGTTTCCTTGCATCAATTTGTTCTTCCTTTCTTCAGTGGTCGCTCTGGAGAAGGTAAAGAGAGGAGATTCAAGAACCCTCCCGTTGATTGGATCGGCAAACCTTGTTTTCCACAGCATTACTCATGGACAGGAGTGACCTGTACTATATGCGGTCGATTTCGTGTGGTTGCTCTGTGAGTAGTCACTTTTCGCATACTAAATACCCTTTCCATCATTTAACTCTCCAGATTCAGTAAGTTCATTAACCCTTTCAGGAACCTGACCAGTCAGTCTGGACCTTGATGGATCCTTGTCGCCCAACCTAGCTAATTTGACCACACTAACGAGCATGCTTGTTTCTAACATTATTGAATCTTAAGGACGTTCCTTATCATGAAAACATTAGAACTGTTTCTGCAGCTCTCTCGGTCACAACCGCTTGACAGCTCTCTCGATTCTGTCGTCTCTAGGATCCATCAGAGGCTTGCACCAACTGTAAGTTCTTCAATCTCCAGTCTACAGATCTTTTACTTGAATGTCAAAGATTAACTCATTATCTAGGATCTTGAATTTCGAGTTGGGTATATTCCTGTGCAAACTACTATTCATAAGAAGGGCTACCAGCAGTCGGTAGAAACATCAACTTTGGCTAACAACTGACATGTCTTGTAGAGATGCTTCAATTTGGTGAAATACTGTTGTAAAACATGTTCCTCTAGTGTGTCCCCTCCTCTTACATCAGGTTGCATTTACTGGAATATTGCTGGACTCAAAAGCAACCATACAATATGTTTGTTACCCTCAATCATTAATATCTCCTTCTGGGAGAGGAGTTGGTGGATATGAGTCTCTTGAGCGTGAAATGATGCGAAATAGAAGCAAAGCAATAGATAGCATCGATCGGTAGTTGTGCAGTTGACTTGACGTTGGATAGACAAGAAGAGTTGGAAGTCTGTTATGTGCACGTTCAAAGGAAGTGGTAGATGCATGGTACAACGTGCCCATTGGGTTTCAGACTACTTATTTATAGTAAAAGATTCCCAGGCAATACATGCCTCTTCGGAAAGAGAGCACAACTAGTCAATACGAATAATCAAAATTTACTGATGATTAATGTTGCACTTCATTAACTAATCTATACTGCACTGATGACTGAAGGGTTGAATCACATTAACATGAGCAACAGACAGTCTCCGATGATTGCTAATTCTTGTTAATTATGATGGTGTAAATGCTGCTGTGAATCTCATCCGTTCTTCTTTATGTGTTTCAGGTTCTTGCCGAACAACCACCTCACTGCTCAGATACCAAACAGTCTTCTCGGTAAATCCGGACTTAACCTCAAGTAAGTATTACCAATCACATATCCAATACTTCTTTTTTATCCCTTGTTTGGTTTTCTTGATCTTTTTCCAATGACGATGCATATTTGCTTCTGCATTAACAGACAGTGAGGGTCTATGGGAATCGTCTATCTTCTTCTCCGTTTCCATCGTCATGAGGAATTCGATTTTAATTACAACCTTCATCCATGGAGTTCAAAAAATGAAAATTGTTTGCTTGTGCATTTTGTAAAAAACAAGAAAAAGTGATTTTGAAATATCAGATTCTTTGATCTGTTCTCAAAATGAAGTCTTGTATAAGTATATTCATTAACCTTGTGCGGTAGGGCAGATCACAGAATATGACAGATATTTATTTTGTATATACATTATTAGTTATATATTCACTCACTTATTATTGTTTTATCTTAAGTTTTTTTAGGTGAATAAATGATCATTAAGTATCAAGTTGATAATTTGTCATTTCGTTCACTTTATACCGAATTTTCCCAAAAAGTAAACATGTTAGGAAAAATGAAAAGTGTTAATAGGCATTACTTGGAGTAACACTTTTTATCTAGTTTGTTACCCCAAGTATCGAGTTGCTTCAACTCGCTACCCCACGTAGCGTGTTGATCAAACACGCTACCGGGCGTAGCGAATATTAGAATTTCGCTACTTTTAGTAGCGAGTTAAACAAAGTCTCTACTACCTTGTAGCATGTTGACTCAACGCGCTATCTATGGTGGCATGTTAAGTCAACACGCTACCCACGATGGCGCTACGAGACAATTATATCATAGAATGTCGCACTGCATGACCTTCTATAAACGCGATATTTGATTATTCAATAGAATATTCAGTTCATTCTAATAGTATTTTTGCTCGTCTCTTTAAATTAGTCAGTTATGTGTGTACTTATTCTTCACCGTCTCTTCTTCAACCTATCTTCCTACCTCTTCTCTTCTCCCGTCTTTAGGCATCTTCAGCCCCAACGTTCATCAAATTCTCTAATCAAAAGTATGTTATATATATTTTTCTTTAATAATTAATTACAATTGTTATAAAATTAGTATTATTTATATTAATATTAGGTTATCTAATAGATAAGTACATCTCATAAGAACTTTTATAATACTAATTATTTAGATCAAACATAAAAGAGATTGGTATCATTTGCTTGTATAATAGTAAAATATTGTCACAAAATGGTAGTGATGTTTATGTGGGTGGTGTTGGGTATCGATAGTGACAGCCCAGTAAGAAAAGGCCTCGAAGGCCCAATAAATATAGAGGGGGTAAACCCATGACATCCGAACCGGATCGGCCCAAGTACAAGCCAAACTTGGCCCACCATCGAGTAATCCAGAATCGACCCCAAAGTCTATAGGGACGCCAAAGGCTCTCAGACTGCTCGTCATTCTCTACCAAGTCGCGACCTTCCACTGCTCGACATGGGAGTGCTCGCCCCGAAGAGAGCCTTGCCTCTCTCCTCTGGTCCCACAAAACCGTTAATAAGGAAGTGACCACGATATCCCGCATATCTCGGTTGCATATTCACTAAAGATTAGATTTGGTAACTGCAATATCTCGCAATAACTGACAATCCGAATCTTCGGCAACACAATATACACTAAGATATTCAGCTGCCATATACGGTTCTATCTCTCTTACCCTATAAATACCCTTGCTTTACATACGTTCTTTACGTTTTGAGTTTTATACACACATATACTCATTTAAGCATCGGAGAGGGACCCAGAGGCACCCCCTCTGTTGCGCTCCCCTACCTGCAGGTTCACCGGAGTTGGAGCTGAAGCGTCATCTCAACCTTGTCTGGCATTCAATTAACTGCCAGATCAGCATTCAGGATTTCACGATCCAACATTTTGCGCCGTCTGTGGGAAGCGAGCAATTCAGCCATGAGAACTCGATCCCAAAGCAACCGTCGGAATCAGACTAGGGAGCGATCCTCAGATAGCTCTGATTCCGCCGCCGCTTCACCGCTTCAACAGGAACCTGCCAGCCGAGCAGGAGTTAACGCTGTTCCTCTGCGGACAGCCCGAGAACATGTCGGTGATTCAAGACCGACCCTAGCTGCTGATCAAAACGGAGCCCCTGCACCGCAGACAGTCCACATTGCGGGGCAAGATATTAATTTAACCCCCGAGATGGTCTCCTTGCTGGAAGCCATCCTAGGACAGGCGCGCCGCCAAGCCCCTGCTCCTCATGAAAACAATCCCTCTGCTCCTAAGGAAAACCACCGCCCTGCTGCCACAGGGCCTTCACCTTCAGAAGCGGCCAATCCTGGTCCTGCTGCGCCTCAGGAGGATCAGGAGATGACGTCAGGTCAGCAGTCCCTACCTCCAGCACACACCAAGGAGCCAGCAGCTGCATATACTGCCAATCCTTCTGGTCCGCCTCCACCCGGAGCCTCTCCCATGTACTGCACTGTGGATCAGATGGATGACCTCCTCAACAAAAGGCTCCAGGAAAGACAGTTGACAGTCAAAGCTCCCTTCAAGGAGCAGTCCTCTCATCCCTTCACCGACGCACTCGTCGCTATCAAAATCCCGAAGGATGTGGTTGCTCGGGCCATACCTGAGTATATCGGTGGAGGAGATCCCACCGTACATGTCAACAAGCATGAGGCCTCCCTTCTGGGTAAGTCAAACGATCCCAATCATTTGGCTTTGCTATTTCCATCTACTCTTTCGGGTTCGGCTTCGTCCTGGTTCTTCGGCCTCCCTGCAGGATCAATCGGAACTTGGGCAGAGTTAAGAAGCAAGTTCCTGGAGAGATACATGGGCGAGCGCCAGTTGCTGAAGAGCGTGGTCGCCCTTGACTCGGTCAAACAGCAGCCTGGAGAGTCGCTGTCCAACTTCTACGTGCGTTTTCATCAAAACGTCACAGAATTAGATCGCCGAATCTCGGATGGGGAGATCATTCGAGCATTCTACAGAGGTCTGGATGTGGCCAACAAGGCCTCGAGAAAGCTGCGAAACAGCTACCATGTGAAGGAGATAGAGACATTGGAAGAGTTGGCGTCCAGAGCAAAAGGTTTCATAGACCTTGAGCGCGCAAACATCGAGGCTAACCTCCTGACGACCTCGCTAAGGGTAACCCATGAACCCCGACGCGATGGTAAGAAGGAGGTCAAGAAGGAGAAGAAGGGAAAAGAAAGTAAGCCCCGAGTCGAGTCTCTTCCGGCGCCTCGCCATCCAGAGGTCCCTGAGTACTTCACGCCTTTAAATAGGCAGATCTCAGCGGTACTAGTCGAGATGGAGAGGAGATCCTTGGCGAGGCCACCGATGCCTCGTCGAGGTGGGCTACCCATGGGCAAGGATGTCGAGAGCTATTGCAGATACCATAAGTGCAAGGGCCATAAGACAGACGATTGCAAGATTCTGAAGCGAGATATAGAGAAGCTGATTCAGGGGGGAATGTTGAAGGAATTTGTGGCAGGGCGAGACCGAAGTCGAACGCCCCCCAGGAGACATCGTTCACCAGCCCCTGCACATCAAGTTGAACCTTCCGGAATCAAGAGGAGAGTGGATCTGATTGCGGGAGGATTCGGCGCAGGCGGCGAGAGGTCAAACGCTAGAGAGGTCTACGCCACGCAGATCTCTACGGCAGTTCAGTTGGGGAAGCGGCCCCGACCTGAAGAAAACATTGTCATCTCATTCTCTGAAGATGATTTGGCACATGTCACCACACCCCACAACGATGCTCTGGTCATTACGGCGGATATTGACGGCTGTGATGTTGCAAGGATTCTGGTCGACGGAGGCAGCTCGACAGACATCCTGTTTCTGGACGCCTTCGAAAAGATGGGCAAATCAAAACGCGACCTGAAGAGGGTCGACTTTCCGCTGATCGGATTTGCGGGAAGGACAACTTATCCACTGGGGGCTATAACCATGCCAGTGATTTTTGGCGAGGGGTGGAAAAGCATTAAGGTGTCGGTCACTTTCCTGGTGGTCGACTCACCTACATCCTACAACGCCATCATAGGGAGGACCACGATCAACCCAAATAAGATTGTGGCCTCCACTGTCCACCAGAAGATGAAATTCCCCACTCCCAACGGGATTGGAGAAGTGCTCGGAGATCAGCCTTCCTCGCGGCAATGCTATGTGAACTGTTTACGCAGGAAGAACCAAAGGGAAGCGCTCGCCATCGAGACAGAGGCCGATCCCCGCGAGGACTTGGCTCGACCAGCACCCATGGAGGAATTGGAGGAGGTCGAGATCGATGGGCCAGACAAAAAGGTGCGCATTGGGACCACCTTGAAAGAGGATCAGAAGGAGGCCATGACCGCCCTCCTCAAGGAATTCAAAGAGCTCTTCGCCTGGCAGCCGAGCGACATGCCAGGAATCAGCACATATATTATCTCTCATGAGCTCAGAATAGACCCCTCCATCAAGCCGATCGCCCAAAAGAGAAGATCATTCGGGACTGATAAGCGTTTGGCGATCAGACAGGAAGTCGGCAGGTTGATTGAAGCTGACTTCGTCAGAGAAGTAAGATTCCAGAGCTGGGTCGCCAACCCAGTTTTGGTCAAGAAATCAAACGGCAAGTGGAGGATGTGCGTCGACTTCCGCGACTTAAACAAGGCTTGCCCCAAAGATTCATATCCCCTTCCGAGAATTGATCAGCTGGTCGATGCTACCTCGGGTCACGAGATGCTGAGCTTCATGGACGCCTATTCAGGCTACAACCAGATCAGAATGCATCCAGATGACGAGGCGCACACTGCTTTCTATGCTGACGGCGACATTCTATGCTACAAGGTGATGCCCTTTGGTCTCATTAATGCTGGGGCAACTTATCAGCGGATGGTAAACCGACTGTTCCAGGACATGCTGGGAAGGAACATGGAGGCCTACGTGGATGATATGCTCGTTAAATCCATCAAAGGCAATCCTCATACCACCGACCTCCGTGAAGCTTTTGAATGCATGAGGAGACACAGCGTTCGCTTGAACCCAGCAAAGTGCGCCTTTGGAGTCAAGTCCGGGAAGTTCCTGGGTGTTATGGTCAGCGAAAGGGGCATTGAAGCAAACCCGGAAAAGCTAAAGTCTATAGAAGAAATGAAGTCGCCAACCTGCCATAAGGAAGTCCAGTGCCTGAACGGCCGACTAGCTGCTCTTAACCGCTTCCTCTCCAAAGCAAGCGACAGGTCCCTCCCGTTCTTCAAAACCTTGAGGGCCAACCGCAAGTTCGAGTGGATGCCAGACTGCGAGGAAGCATTCCAGTCCTTAAAAAGACATATTCAAACACTCCCAGCTCTGGCAAAACCCGTTCCAGGCGAGCATCTTTTCCTCTATTTAGGCATTAGCGATGTGGCAGCCAGTGCTGTCTTAATAAGGGAGGAGAATAATGTTCAGAGTCCAGTGTATTTTATTAGCAAAATGTTCAACTCAGCAGAAATAAAATATGTCCAGATTGAGAAGTATCTCTATGCCTTAGTTATTGCTGCTCGGAAGCTGAGACCTTACTTTCATGCGCACGACATCACGGTTCTCACCAATCAACCTCTCAAAAACTTCCTAATGAAGCCAGATTCTTCAGGAAGAATGGTCAAGTGGGCGATCGAGCTCAGCGAGTTCAGGATCAAATTTGCGCCGAAAACGGCCATCAAAGGTCAAGCACTAGCTGATTTCATAGTGGAAAGCACGAGTAACGGTCAAACGGAGGCAGAAAACAGGCCAAGTCAGTCAGCAAACGACAATCAAATCTGGGAACTCTATACGGATGGGTCTTCATCAAAAGAAGGCTCGGGGGCAGGTTTAATTCTTATTCCTCCTGAGGGCGAGCCTCTGAAGTACGCGATCGCCTTGACATTCCCGGCGACCAATAACGAAGCAGAATATGAGGCTCTTATCACTGGACTCAGACTGGCAAAAGGAATGGGTATAACCGCGCTTAAGGTAAAAAGTGACTCAGAGCTTATTGTCAATCAGGTTAATGGCGCCTACGAGGCAAAGGGAGAAAAGATGAAGAAATATCTCGGCATTGCCAAAAAACTGGTCGCGGATATCCCAAATTTCGCGATTGAGTTTATTCCTCGCCAAGAAAATCAGATGGCAGATTCTTTGAGTAAGCTAGCCTTCAGAGGGGCGACAATCCAGGATGTGCAATTTCTGGAAAAGGCCCTATGTTCAGTCCTTGAAAACAGAGCGGAGGTCTTCAACATTCAAGAACAGGTCACCTGGATGACCCCATTCCAGAATTATTTGAAAGAATGCATCCTCCCAGAGGACGAAGGCGAATCCACTAGGATTAGAAGACTCGCAGCCAGTTATCTAATCATCGATGGAGAACTCTACAGAAGAGGTTATTCGACGCCTTACTTGAGATGTGTTGCTCTGCCCGAAACAGAAAAAGTTCTTCGAGAAGCTCATGAAGGGGCAGCAGCATGCCATGAAAGTGCTCGTTCACTAAGCAGGAAAATATTCAGATTGGGATATTACTGGCCGACCTTGGGAAAAGACGCAGCCGAATTAACACAGAAGTGTGAAATTTGCCAGCAGTTTGCACCACGATCGGGTCGACCATCGACATTATTATCCCCAATGGCAGGTGCCTGGCCCTTCGCTCAATGGGGAATCGATATATTAGGTTCTTTTCCCATTAGCACTGGTCAGCGTACTCACATTATAGTGGCAATCGACTACTTCACTAAGTGGGTAGAGGCGAAAGCTCTAGCTTCGACAACGGAATTCCAAGTTATCAAGTTCATGCAGGTCAACATATTCTCCAGGTTTGGTATTCCCAAAATACTCATCAGCGATAATGGTCCGCAATTCGTTGGAAAGGAGTTGAAATGGCTCTGTGAAGAGTATCATATCGACCATCGCTTCAGTTCAGTACATCACCCTCAAACGAATGGGCAAGCTGAAGCAGCCAACAAAGTTGTCTTAGCAGGACTCAAGAAAAGGGTTCGAGCATTCAAAGGGAACTGGGCAGACGAACTGGAAAACGTATTATGGGCAATCAGAACAACACCTAAGGCGGCCACAGGAGAAACGCCTTTCAGTTTAGTGTACGGATCAGAAGCAGTAGCACCAGCTGAATTAGCATTGCCTACCCACAGAGTCCTACACTTTAACGCGGAGGCAAATGAGATCGAGCGCAGAACTGACCTCGACTTGGTAGAGGAAAAGAGATGGCTCTCGGAAAAAACACAGGCAAAAATGCGCTTGGCGACCGCTCGGTATTTCAACAGAAAAGTTAGCGCTCGCCAATTTTTCGTGGGGGAGATGGTTATGAGAAGGAATGAATTTACAAGGCTGGACAGTAAAAACAAACTTTCAGCCAAATGGGAAGGACCATACAAAGTAGTAGAGATCGCCGCACCAGGATCCTACTATTTGGAAACCACCAAAGGCGAGTGGTTACCCCGTCCATTTAATTCAGAGCATTTAAGAAGATTTTATGCATAGCTTGTAATCAAACTGATTATGTCAATAAAAGAAAGTCATTCCTTCACAAAGCATGTCCACTCGAAGCAAGCTGAAGCCAAAAAGCCCTGACGCCAAAGTCAGGCCTCAAAAGCCCTAACAACAAAGTTAGGCCAAAAGCCCTGACGCCAAAGTCAGGCCAAAAAGCCCTAGTAACAAAACTAGGCCAAAAAGCCCTAGCAACAAAGCTAGGCCAAAAGCCCTAGCAACAAAGCTAGGCCAAAAGCCCTGATGCCAAAGTCAGGACAAAAAGCCCTAGCAACAAAGCTAGGCCAAAAGCCCTGACGCCAAAGTCAGGCCAAAAAGCCCTAGTAACAAAACTAGGCCAAAAAGCCCTAGCAACAAAGCTAGGCCAAAAGCCCTAGCAACAAAGCTAGGCCAAAAGCCCTAACAACAAAGTTAGGCCAAAAGCCCTGACGCCAAAGTCAGGCCACAAAAGCTCTAGCAACAAAGCTAGGCCAAAAACCCTAACAACAAAGTTAGGCCAAAAGCCCTGACGGCAAAGTCAGGCCAAAAAAGCCCTAGTAACAAAACTAGACCACAAAAGCCCTAACAACAAAGTTAGGCCTCAAAAAACCTGACGCCAAGAGTCAGGTAAAGCCCTGACGCCAAAGTCAGGCCAAAAGCCCTGGCGACAAAGCCAGGCCAAAAGACCTAGCAAAATGTTTGGCAAAATAGAAGCCCTGACGCCACAGTCAGGCCAAAGAAAGTTTTGGCGATCACCATCGATGACAAAGCCTGAACAAATTACAAATCCCCTGTTGTTATGCCAACACCTCAAAGGTTTAAACTTCAAAGAAGCTAACATCTCTTTGAGCTTAGAAGTTTACGCTTTTAAGTGTCAAAAGTGTTATCCTTGGAAAGTTTAACTTATGATTGGTCTAAGGCTTTAAGGGTCAACGACATTACCAAGCAAGGAAAAAGTGGAAAGTAATTATGAGTAAGATATTGGATAGCTAAATATGTTCGAAGTCGATTAAAGGCTCAAGAATGTAAAGGCATTCAATAGAAAAACCCAAGTCTTCGATAAATAATTACAAAGCAAAAACGGAGAATACAAAAATAGCTATCTAAAAAGATAAATACGGCCGCCAAGGAGTTGGGGACTTCAAGCTTTGGGGTTCTCGGGGGCAAAGACGCTCTGCTCGCCTTCGGGGGCAGAAGTACCGGGCTCGCCTTCAGGAGCGCCTCCCCAGCAACAGAGGGCTGCGAAGGCTGACTCCGCAGGAAGGTCTTCAAGGAGGCAACTTCCCCAAGAGGAAAGTGGGGATCAACCGCATGGACCTCCTCCACCAGTTCTTGGAGAAAATCGGCGATAGACGACTTCATCACCTTCAAGGCCTGGTCTTCAAAGTCCTCGGAGGCCTTGAACTCCTTAACCACGGCTTGAGGTGAAGGAACCGCCTTCAGCTGATCAGCCAGCCGGTTCTTCTCCTCCTCTAGGGCGACCCCCTAGCTTCGGCAGCATCCCTCTGGGCCTCCGCGGCGACCCTAAGAGCGTCTGACTTGACCAACTGGGCACGAGCTTCCTTCAACTCGGCCTCCAGGCGAGCACGGACCGCCTCCCCTTCATCAAGGCACTGATGAAGGGCCTCAGCTTCATGAAGGAAGGCTGCAGCATCAGCCTCCCTCTTCTTGACATCAGCAAGGAGGCGCTGCTCCTTCCTGAAATACTCCTCCCGGGCGCCGTCCACCAAGGTGATCGCCATGTCAGCGGTCTTCTTGATGGCCTCCAACTGCCCGGGGGTGACCCCTGTGCTTCGGTATTGCTCCAGCTCGACAAACAGATCAGAGTGCTTGTCGGCGAGCTCGCCGAAAATGCGGTCGAGGATCACCTCTTCCCGAACGAGCTGACAACAAAAGCACAAGGAAAATGTCAAGTCATCAAAATGAAAAGGAATGACAAGGAATAAATAATGTAAAGAAGGCGAGATCATACCAAGGCAACTCGTTCGAAGTGGGTCCGTAAGAACCCCTCGATATGAGGAAGCTCCGTAGGGACGATCGAACGGTCCTTGGGAGGAATTATCCCATCAAGAAGCCGTATGCACATATCCGGACTACCCCGTAGGCTCTTCTGGGCGGGGTACCCCTTATTGGCAAGGTCCCCACAAGGGACCCAAGGCCTCCGAGAGTCCCCAGCCTTAAAAGGCTGGAACAAGCTCGCCATGGAGCAGTACTCCTCGGCGGGAGCCCTCGAGGAGCTGGAAGCAGTAGGCCCCTTCTTCTGGGCCCCAGACTCCTTAGTAGGAGCCGTGGGCACTGAAGAGGCGGGAGGCGCCAAAGACAAGGCCTTCTCCTTAGCGGCGGAAGGACCCTGAAGAGAGGGAGAAGGAGACGCCGTGTCCAAACCCTTCCCTTTGCTGGCAGAAGGGCCCTTAGGAGGGGAAGGAGGAGGATGTTGGTCGACCTCAGGGTGCTCTTCACCCCTGACCTTCTTAGAAGGAGGAGGAGGAGGGTCCCGGGCCACGTCCGCCAAGGACTCCACTGCAAAGAAACAAGACAATAAGTCAGAAGTCAGAGAACCGCAGAATGTAAAAACATTAAATCCACAAAAGGCGAGGTAATATACCTGGTTGGCGAGGGCCAGTAGTGGCCGAAGGAAGCATATCCTCGGGCTTCCTCTTGGACGAATGCCTAAAAGGAGGAGGGGGAGAGCTTAGCAGCGCCTGGTCGGAGGACAATCCCGCCGATCCCTGGTCATCAAAGAGACCTATCAGTTTTTGGCTCTTGCTTACAACCTTCCCTACAATTAATAAAACAAGGGAAGAGTTAGAAAATTACCCAATCATCAAAGATTGGCGTGGCTTGATGAATGCCTGCCATCTCAAGGGCATTCTCGGTAGTCTCCGCCACTGAGCGGATGGACTTGAACTGAGATGACCGATGCAGCCGGTATAAATCGTCGATGGCATTCCGATCACTCCCGGACAATTCTTCGAAGGAGGGAGGAAAATCCTTGTCCGGAGCAAATAATTTCCAAGGTACGCCCCCTTATACAAGAAGTAAAACTTCTTATAATTGGAGTTAGTGGCCCGGAAATCATCGATCAGGCGGACATGGACGTTCCAAGCCCATCCTTGAGGTCCTCCCCACTCCGAAAACTTCGGCCAGCGGGATTGGAAGTGGTGGAAGTGGTTAGCCCCTGCTGCCAGTCGGAAGAAGCACCGGAACAGGGCCAGTGAATATACCCATTCCTGGCGTAAACATAGGAACTTGAAACCGACCCACATCCTGAGGGCATTCGGGACAAGCTGTGTGGGGTGAATCCCGTAAAACTGACACAAGGTCTGTAAATCCTCACAGAGAGGAAAACTAACCCAGCATCGATCTGGGCCGCATAAATGTAAACCTCTCCATCGTGAGGAAAATGCAGACCTAGGCCAGGATACCTAGGAGCATCCTCCGCACTGAAGCCACCAAGCGCCACCATGGTCTTAAAGTAAGCCGGCTTCAGTTCGTTAGGCTTGATATCTACTCAGAATGATTCAAGTATGGCACAGCAAGTATAAAAACAAAGGAAAACAGAGGATATTGCCAAAACAGAGCAATAAAAGGGCGAAAGTTTACCTTTTGGGGAAAAAATAGGCGTGTTCAGCTCAGGACCATCTACCACCACTGGGGTGGCCGCAGACCTTCCCACGTCAGGCTGTTTCCCCGCTGAGGAGGGCACAACTTCATCCCTAATGGTCAAGGGAACATCGACATTCTGAGGGGCGCTGGCCTTGTTAGCACCCTTGATGGCCATGTGTTTGACTCGCTGACTTCTGGGGGCCATGGAAATGGTCGAAAGGAGAACTGAAGAGGATTGAAAGAGAAAGGAAAGGTTCGCAGCGAAGTTCTGGAAATCTGAAGGAGTGGATAAGCGTAAAAAACAAAATGTAGAAACTGACGTTTCTTATATAGACCAAGAAGGGAGCAACCGCCACGAGCAAATCGAAGCGACACAGAGGAATGATGGCACCTTTTTGGAAAAAACCGAAGCAATGTCAGAATTCCAAAAGACACCTTGGGGAGACAGACGGTTGGCTGATATGGACAGCTGTCAGACTACCCTAGGTTTACGGAAAAGTAAATGTCAGGCGTGCCTCAAGTGACCGTTCGATTTCTGGACAACTGCGCAGTTATTAAATGCCAAAATTCCACTAAGGAGACAAGATGGTCGCCAGTGCACTAATAAAGTTTTAGCAGAAATACCTCGGGTAGGTAATGATCGCCTAACTAAGAAAGATAGACTTCCATAAGCCTGGGTCACCTCGAGTGATCGCCAAAAGGGAATAAAAGGAAGGATATTCTTTCGGCTTTGAACAGAGAAGAAATTGCTCGCCAAATGAGCTCGAAGTGTCTCAAAGGCACTGAACCATTACCACAGACGTCACTATCTAAAACCCTACCAGGAACTTCAATCAAGCTTCGGGGGCAAATGTTGGGTATCGATAGTGACAGCCCAGTAAGAAAAGGCCTCGAAGGCCCAATAAATATAGAGGGGGTAAACCCATGACATCCGAACCGGATCGGCCCAAGTACAAGCCAAACTTGGCCCACCATCGAGTAATCCAGAATCGAGCCCAAAGTCTATAGGGACGCCAAAGGCTCTCAGACTGCTCGCCATTCTCTACCAAGTCGCAACCTTCCACTGCTCGACATGGGAGTGCTCGCCCCGAAGAGAGCCTTGCCTCTCTCCTCTGGTCCCACAAAACCGTTAATAAGGAAGTGACCACGATATCCCGCATATCTCGGTTGCATATTCATTAAAGATTAGATTTGGTAACTGCAATATCTCGCAATAACTAACAATCCGAATCTTCGGCAACACAATATACACTAAGATATTCAGCTGCCATATACGGTTCTATCTCTCTTACCCTATAAATACCCTTGCTTTACATACGTTCTTTACGTTTTGAGTTTTATACACACATATACTCATTTAAGCATCGGAGAGGGACCCAGAGGCACCCCCTCTGTTGCACTCCCCTACCTGCAGGTTCACCGGAGTTGGAGCTGAAGCGTCATCTCAACCTTGTCTGGCATTCAATTCACTGCCAGATCAGCATTCAGGATTTCACGATCCAACAGGTGGTACCTCCAGTATCACTACAACTACCTTGTATATCTCACTTTCTAGACTAAAAGAAATTATATGTATGAGATGTGGTTGACATGATGATGAAGTTGGGTTCATCAACATTTCATATAATTTTGCAGATTTTGATAGTCTTTGCAAGTTTGTAAGGATTCGATCACAAAGTGCATTGTCTTTCTCTTTACAATTAAGCGTTACTAGTTGATTTATTGTGTTCAGCGTGACTAGAGGACTCAACGTAATTCAAAACATTAATGATATTCATGAGACAGTTAATGTTTTGCATGGCCACATTTATGATCTCTCAGATCATGAGGTCGACGTTGATGCACTATCAGATGTTAGAGTAAATGAAGACGATCCATATATTAAGCATTTCAATGGCCACATTGATGAAGACGACGAAGAGGTATTGGAGTTTGTTGAGAATTCTGACAATGTACATGTAAGCGTTGATCGTTCAAGTAGCTCCCACAACCGAGTAATCATGCAACCCAGTGATGAAAATTGGATTGATACTAACTGGAATGACAATTTTCAATCAACAAGTGAGTGGTGTGTGGATGTCAAGGAACCGTTTAATGAAAGTTTCTTAAATAAAAAATGAAGTTTAGTAGTAAAGATGAGTTATCTGCTGCTGCGAGGAAGTGACACATAACTAATTCTAAGGTTTGCATTGTTAAGTCATCAAATCTCAAATCAATTGTTTTCAAGTGTAAAGGTGATCCCATAAATTACTCTTGGTCATTGAGAGGAAGCCTTTTTAAGAGTACTGGATTGTGGAGAATATCGATATTATATTCTCCACACACATGTGCGAATGTAGTTTTCATTTAAAGACAAAAAAACATTGTTTTCAAGTTTGATAGCAACTGTGACTAGAAATCCAATTTTAGCTAACACTGGGTTGAAAATTTAAGTAATCCAGTCCATGGTCGAGGATGAGTTTGGGTCGAAGATTTCATATCCAAAGGCGTGGTACTCTAAATAACTAGTGTAGGAGTCTTTATATGGAACACATGAAGAAACATTTGTAAACCTGTTGCGTCTACTTTCAACTATGACAATTTATGATTTTATGCCAAAAAAGGCAAATGCGGTAACTGAAGTAGAAACATTTGGTATGATGTTTTGGGCATTTGGCCCTGCCATTGTGGGATTTATCCATTGTCGATCACTTATCAGTGTAAGTGTGACACATCTATATAGAAAATATAATGGAAAAGTGTTGGTAGAGGTATCGTATGATTCTAATAACAAGATATATCCTTTGGCATTTGGAATTGCAGATGCGGAGACTAACGAGAGTTGTAACTGGTTTTCACAGCATCTGCGTGATAACGTAATGAATGATTGACATGTCTGCCTAATGTCTGATCGTCATGTAGCAATAATAAACGGGGTGGAGAATGTATAAGCTCAGTATGAGCTTGGGACACATCGCTTCTGTGCACGTTATCTAGTGAGTAATTTCAATCACACTTTCAAAAGCTTCATCCTGAAAAGACAGTTGTACATAATGGCAAGTACCCTTGATAAATGAAAGTTTGATGTATGGTATGTAAATCTATTAACTATCCATAATGGGAAATATTCTAATTGTATATCTAACATACCTCTTGAGAGGTGGGCATTGACGTACGATGGAGGATCTCGATACACCAACATGATTACGAATTTGGTAGAAGTATTTAACGGAGTATTAAAAGGCGTGAGGGCATTACCGTTGACTGAATTAGTCAATTCAGTCAAACTCACTTATTGAAGGCCAAACACGTACTTTTCCCAGTGTCGTAAGGAGGCAATGGATGACATTGCGAATAAAAAGTATGGTATGACGTTGTCCAATCTACCTTTATTAGGGCATAGAAACAACTTGGTAGAATGCAAGTTGCCCAATTCAATCAAGACCACATTGTGTTCCAAGTGCATGATATTGACAGAATTTTTCTAGGTGTCGGTTGGTCCACTCCAGTGAATTATACAGTTAACCTTGTAGAAAACAAATGTGAGTGTGGTATACGACAAATATACCATCATCCGTGTGCACATGGAATGGCAGCAATCACCAAGGTTGGGATGGAGTGGGCTCCGTATGTAGATCCTCTATATTCGAATCAAACACGTCTAGCTTAATATTCTCCATGCTTTCAATCAATATCAGACGAATATTGTTGGTCGCATTTTGATCTTCCTAAGTACGCTCATGATCCCGAGAGGTGAAAGATAAAATATGGTAGGAGATAATCCAAATGTATTCATAATGGGATGGATGGTAGGGAAGGATTTCCCAAGAGAATTAACTACAGTAAGTGTGGTAGAAGTGACCATAACAGGAAAACATGTAATGATCCACATTAGTGTTTATAATGTTTATTAGTAAATGTTGTTTATTTCATCAGTTGTTTTCATTACTAAGTGGTTATGTAGTTATTTGTATTGCATCTGTCGGACGTCGGATCCGACTTTCCCCGACCTTTTTGAAAAATATTTTTTTAATTTCAATTTGAAAATGTCGGGTCTTGGCGAGCGAAGGGTCCGGTCGAGTGGGGTCATCAACCAGACCAAAAAAATTGAAAGAGTCGCCACCTATTAATTGAAGGCTAATCGGAATCCTAAAATTGCCTAGGGTACATGGAGTTAACATCCTAGGGCTTAGAAAGGTCTACGTCCAGAGAATCGAGTTCGGGGGTTTGATTACGTCTTAAAAGCTCGCAAGCTCATAATCCGCCCTTTCGGTACTTTAGTTTGCATTTGAATTTTTTTTCAATTGGCCCGAATTGGCCGTTTTGATCATGCTTGACCCAAAAAGACTACATGCATATTTTTTTTAATGGGTTAATGGTCAAAGTGCCCCTAAAGTTTGACCGAAATTTAAGAATTATCCTTTAAGTTTAAAATCCCCCCTAATGTTAAGAAATGATGAAAAATTCCCCCTAAAAGAGCATCTGACAAGGGGGGATTTTTCCTCATTTTCAAACATTAAGGGGCACTTTAAACTTTAAGAGGGATTCTTAAATTTCGACCAAACTTTAGGGGGCACTTTGACCATTTACCCTTTTTTAATTAAACAAACCATGTACATACATTTTTTTTATGAGTTAATTTTAAATAAACAAGAGAGAACTAAAGTTAATCGTGCTCGAAAAAAAATGGTTTAACTCTCGAGCCATTTTAAACGTGTCAAAACATGCACGAATGATTTTTGAAGATATTAAGCTCGTTGCACTAATTTGTCCCATTTTGAAAAGTTATAGGATGTCCAAAAAAATCTAGGGACCAAAATGCAATTTATTAAAATTTGAGCTGAATTGGACAAATATTTCGAAAATTGCAGAAATGATCCTAAACTCTTTTGGACTTATTTGTAATACTTGGTAAAGTTCTAAAATAACCCGAAAATTATTCTAGACTTATTTGCAACATTTTGAAAAGTCATGGAATGTCCAGAAAAATTTAGAAATCAAAATTGTAATTTTCGAAAAAATTATAACTGAACTGAAAATATTTTTTTAAAACTATAGAATTGACCCTAAACTATTCTAGATTTATTTGTACCACTTGGTAAAATTCCAAAAATAACCCGAAAATTATTCTAGACTTATTTGTAACATTTTGAGAAATCATGGAATGTCTAGAAAGTTTAGAAATCAAAATGTAATTTATAAAAAAGAGTTGAATTAAGAAAAAAAATCAAAAATTGCACAAATGGCCCAATACTTTTCCGGTTTGGTTTATAACACTCGATAACGTCCCAGAAATGACCCGAGAGTCCAAGGACCGAGTTGTAACCTTCATCAAAGTTTGGGAATGACCTAAGTCATTTTTGAAATTATTTTTTTTACATATACATGGGTGTCTACAAAATATGAACGACTATCTGATTTCTGTTATGGGTGCGGAAGGCTTGGCCACACAACCCAAGTCTGTTGTGAGGAGGTGACGATGTCGAAAGCGACACCCGAACACCCATTGTTCAGACCGTGGGTTAAGGCAGTGCGACCACGTCCAGGACGGGCCAGTCGAACAGGTGACGGGGAAAAACACAATTCAGCTCTGCTAGACAATGTAAAGAGAATATCGTGGTTTGATATTATGAGTAAGGTGAACAAGGTGGAGGTGGATAAAGATGGAACAAGGATGACAGGAGACCACGGTTCAGAGAAGATGCAGGGAAAGCAGGTGGCAGTCGCCGAGATAGAACCATCAACCCAAACCCATGCCCATTATCATGCTGGAGCCAAACCACATAGCTATGAAGACACATATCATAGCATGGCCATGATAGAAGATAACCCCCAATCCCACGGAAACCCGCCCCAAAGCCTCGACCTGAACGCATTACTAGCCGATTCAATCCTTATACCCTATCCCATATGCAAACACCAACCCATCAATAGACCAATTCTCATGCAAAGTGCTATCCCAACCCTACCCACCCAGACCACCTCCATAGGCGAGAAGAACCTCGTTTTCCTACATTACTTTGAAGAACCACCTTACCAAGCCTACCTCAGAAACCACAACCACCAAACCACCACAACCACCAAACCACCCAAACCATTACCGATCATCATTCCCCTACACGACAACCACACAATACCATGAGAAGCAAAGCCAAATGGGAAAGGCCAGGTATACTCAGTCGAAACCCCTCAAGGAACACCATCCCCAAAGAAAACCCCAAAGACGACCAACCTAGCAACTGGACTCAGTCCCTTTATGAACAAGTAGAACTTGAAGCGACAAAAGGACGAGAAGGATAACCAAACCAAGAACAAGAAAGCGAAAACACTGAAAGGAGCAGAGTAAGAAAACGGAGAAGAGCTCTTAAGCACGATGGGGACGAGAAAGAACAAGCTAAGGGCACATACAAAACAGGACACAAAGAAAACCAAAAAACTGAAGGTGAGAATGGAGACGTTAAAAGCATCATCCCTTATAAATGTTGAACAACAAATCGAAAACACGGGCTCTGGTAGCTGTCCCCAAACAGCCACACGGGATCAATGAGCACAATCTGTTGGAGCTGTCAGGATTTAGGGTTTTCCCTTACAATTCGACACCTAAAAGACCTCAATGGGAGGTACCACCCCGAGATTATTTTCTTAATGGAGACAAAGAATGGTGGTATTTCCTGTGAGCGTATTAGAAATCAACTTGGAATGGAGAACGCTTTCTATGTAACCCCAGGGGAATTGCAGGCGACCTAGCCTTATGATGGAAGGACGACATAGAGTTTCAAGTGCAAAGCGTGAATGCCAATATTATTGACACGATAGTGCGTTTCAAGGGTGAGACCGAACCAATGCACATGACTTGGGTCCATGCGGACACATATGAACTTAAAAGGGTCAGAATTGGGAAGGACTCGGAGATATGGGGAGAAGCTAAAGGGGAAGATGGGTATGCCTAGGATATTTCAATGCAATAACGCACTACCAAGAACGTGGTAAAAGGAAGTCCCAAAGACAAATGGATGTGTTCAACCAGATTATATATGACCTTGGGATGGAAGACATGGGCTCAAAAGATCAGAGGTTTACTTGGTGCAATAACTGAATAGGGAAAAACCTGGTATATGAGAGACTGGATAAGGTCTTAACCAACTCTCAATAGGCAACAAACCACCCAAATAGTCAATGCATAAACGAAGTAGCAATTGGATGTGATCATTCTTCGATCATCCTAACCGTGGATCAGGACCACCATAGGAAGAAGAAATAATTCCGGTTTGAAGAAATGTGTCTCGAAAGTGGGGAGTGCGAGAAAGTAATCCAAAGAACTTGGGATGATACTGACTGCCACGGTAATGGGCAAGCTTTGTGGCCAAAATTAGGAAGGTGGAGTAGGGAACTCATAATGTGGAGTAGAGAGAACTTTGGGAATAATATGATCGAGATGAAGAAGGACAAAGACTGTCTAAAAGAGCTAGGGAATTCAGTACCGAACCAAGGCAACCAAGACGAGAAGATCAATATCAAGACCAGGATCCGCGAGTTGTGGCGAATAGAGGAACAGTTTTGGAAACAAATGTCAAGAATAAATTGGCTCAGAAAAGGGGATCGAAACTCTACTTTCTTCCATTTGACGACGACATCACGAAGAAGAAGAAATCAGATAACCTGAATAAGAGGTTTAGACGGGGATTGGATCATAATGGAGAGTGCGATACAAAAGGAGTTACGAGAGTATTATGGGAGGGCATTCGAATCCGATAACCCATAAATGAAGGATGGAATGTTGTATGGGCTACCTAGATAGACCGATGAACACATGAATGAAAACCTCGAGAGGAGGGCTACTGAAGAGGAGGCGCGGGATGCAATCTTTCACTTAGGCGGGACAAACGCGCTAGGGCCAGACGGTTTTCCAGGGTTATTCTATAAATGAAACTGGACCGTTGTGGGACCAGACGTTTTCGCCGCGATCAGAGCCTTCCTCAAAACATGTATTTTCCCTCCATTTCTAAACCACACTGCCATAACCCTAATACCAAAAGTCCCAAACCCCACCCATCCATCTGAGTTTAGACCTATAACCTTATGCAACTTTGTTTATAAAGTAATATCGAAGGTTTTGGTGAATAAACTGAAAATCTATTTATCAAACCTTATCACCCCTTTCCAAAGTGCATTTGTGATAGGTCGACTTATCCAGGACAACACCATGGTGGAACATGAGGTTTTTCATCATTTAAATTCCAGGAAAAGAACGAACAATGTGGAGTGTGCACTAAAGCTCGATATGCAAAAGGCCTACGACCGAGTGGAATGGGGTTTCTTGATTAAAAATTTCGAGAGACGGGGTTTTTGTGAAAAGTGGATATCTTGGATGAGAGCATGCATTAAGACACCAACCTACTGCGTCCTCGTCAATGGTAGCTGAACTACGACTCTCCGACCAACAAGAGGAATCCGACAAGAGGATCCACTATCACCCTACCTCTTCATCCTAATGGCGGATGTCCTATCCAGACAGATCAAGAAAGAGACCAATGAGAAGTGTTTGAAAGGAATCATACTCAGGAAAGGATACTCGGAACTGCAGCATCTATTATTTGCGGATGACTCGTTATTTTTCTTTCAAGGGACGGTGGAGAGGGCGTGGCAGTTGAAGAAAGTGGATCGTGAGATACTGTCGAACATTAGGACAATGAGTCAATGAAGCTAAGTCAGTCCTCTATTTTAATGTTGGAGCTGACCGAAACATATGCAAGGATGTCGAGGAAGAACTACATATCACAAGCACAAGCGAGCCCGTGAAATATCTAGGAATCCCGACGGTCTGGGGTCGATAAAAAATGGAAGCCCTGAACTACCTAAAACAATGAGCACTTTCAAACTACCCAAAACATGGTATGCGGAAATAAACAAAATGATATATGATTTTTGGTGGGGACACACAAACGATGGGAGGAAGATACATTGGAGACGGTGGGAAGTCCTAGCGAAAACAAAAGAATAAAGGGGACTTGGGTTTAGAGAACTCAAGACTTTAAACTTAGCACTCCTCACGAAGATGGAAGACAGGGTAATGAAGGAACCAAATTCTCTCTAGGTCTGGGTCATCAAAGGATTATACTACACAAGGGAGGACTTCATTTCGACCACAAAAGGAGAACGAACATCGTGGGGATGATCGAGCATATTAAGCGGACGGGACATACTTAAGAGGGAGGGACACTGGAGAGTGGGAGATGGGCGAAACATTCAAGTCTTCCTCGACCCGTGGGTATACACGCACGAGGGCTTCCGCCTGGCCCCAGCTCCAACACAACCAGCCCATCTGGACATCTGAGTATGCAACCTCATGGGAGCTGACGGAATGGGACGAGAGGCTCATCATTGAATTGAGCGCAGTAAACCAAGTCATTCAGATCCCTATTCCCCTACAAGTGACAAATGATAGGTTGATATGGCCATATGCCGATGACGGTGAAAACAACATACTACCGTTTGAGGGAAGCCTATGGCGGAAGGGGAGCTAACATGTATAACCATGGAAGCACGTCCATGTCGGTTTGGAGTGCAGTATGAAAATCCGACACCCTCCCAAAGGTAAAGACCTTTATCTGGAAGTTACTCAAAAACACGATTGCGGTCACAGAGAACCTAAAACGGCGTGGTGTGAATGTGACAACGAGTTGCTTAATCTGTGGTATGAAGGAGGATATAGAACACATGGTTTACAAGTGCAGGTGGACGAAGGCGGTATGGCGAGGCAGTCTGGGCTTGGTGAGTACGCATACCTCACGGTCGAACATCATGGAATGGATAGAAGACCGAAGGCATGAGCCTAACTCCGGGATAGGCACAAAGGAAACACGATGGAGTCGATGCATGATGACATGTTGGTATATTTGGAAGGCAAGATGCAAAGCAATGTTCGAATAAAAAATGCCCAACCATACTTAGATAGTTGAGGAGATCACGAAAGTGGATGACGAATACAAGACGAGACCACGACAAAGGAACTCAAACCAAACCAGGAGGGAAGCCGAAACATGGACTAGACCGAACCAAGGATCAATCAAGGTAAATTGTGATGCATCGTGGTGCCAACAAACAAAAACAGGTTGCATCGGTGCAGTCGCCCGAAACCATCTCGGTCAACTCATAGGAGGAGAAAACTGAAGAGTGACTAGAGGAGCGATCGACGAGCTGGAAGCTAAAGCTATTAATTTGGGTATCATGCTAGCAAAGGAACAAGGATGGAACCGAGTAGTCATCAAGTCAGATTCCGAAGTGGTCATCAACCATCTAAGGGGAATACGATCTCATTGGCGTATTGGGACCATATGCTCAAACACCAACGACCTGACAAGCGAGTTTGTTTTGATTGAATGGAAGACAGTTCAGCACACGACTGATGAAGCGGCTAACTGGATTGCAAAACAGTTGAGAATGAGAGTGTCTCTAAACTACTGGTGTTACAACCCCCACCTTAATTGCTATCAATCTTAAGTAGTGAATGTAACAATGTAGCTTTAAACGATATATCGAATGAATCAACCTATATTTCATATAAAAAAAACGTAACTAATTATTAATATTTTGAAATATAGTTAACTAAATATTATAAAATTTAGGGTTAAATAGCAAATAGCTGCCCAAACTTTGGACGTTTTACAAATAGCTATCCGAACTTTGAATTTTCAAAAATGGCTACCTAAACTTTGACATATAGGGCAAATAGCTACCTCCGTTAAATATGGACGAAAAATGACGTGGCAGCACATAATTGGTCCATAATTTTAAAAACTATATTATTTTTTAAAATACATAAAAAATCAGAATTGTTTTTAAAAAAACTGAAAAATTAATAGAAAAAATTAAGAGTATTAAATATAATATTTTTATTAAAATTATGAAATAAAAATAAATGATTAGATTTTTTTAATTTTGTTTCATATTTTTCAATACAAAAATTATTTTACAAACTCTTATTTTTCCTATTAATTTTCTAGTTTTTTTTTTAATCTGATTTTTTTTAGTATTAAAAAAAACAATATAGTTTTTAAAATTATGGACCAATCATGTGCTGACACGTCATTTTCCATCCATATTTAACGGAAAATTTAACGGATGTAGTGATTTGCTCCATGTGTCAAAGTTGAGGTAACTATTTGCACATTCGTCCAAAGTTTAGGTAGTCGTTATTAAAAATTCAAAGTTCGGATAGCTATTTGTAAAACGTCCAAAGTTCGGGTAGCTATTTTGTATTTCTAAAATTTAATGAAAAACTAATATTGGTAAATATAAAGATGTGTTTGATTCACACACTAACTGTATTATAATTGTTGGCCAAAAAAAACTACTGTATTATAATTAGTTAATACACGTATAAACTAACGCATTTATTTGGTTGTTGGAATATAAATCATACTAAATATTACACATGTATTACATCTCATTGTGCAACCCATTGAGTATTAAATAAATATGCTCTCCATTATGGACTAAATTAGTAACCAAATTATCCTTATTTCATATAAAATGAAATTCTAAACAAATTGAAAAAAAACAACATAAACCATTATGATAAAAATTTTAAAAATCTAGAGAAAATCAAATAAAAAATAGAACAATTTTAAAAAAAAGTTTTAAACCAAAAATCGTATAACCTACAGATAAGTCACTAATAAAATAGCTTTTTAGGTTTTCTAATATTTTTTTCTTAGTTTATGTGTATTCTTTTAGTTTACGTGTAAAAAATAATTACATTGAAAAATGAATGTAAGAGCTTTTCTTTTTGTCACTTTACAATTTCATTACGTATAATTGTTGAGATAATTTTAAATCATACTTAATATTTTTCACTTTTAAATTTGGACGTATGAGAAAATTGACTAATACATGTATTATACCATGCTCGAATATTAGGTCCGCCTTGAAAAATTGAGGAAAAAAACTTTTATTGCAAAGATGGGGGGTCAGGTTGAAACTCATGGTATTAGCTCAAGTGAAAAGTTAGGTGTAAAACAATATTGACAGACATTATTTAATATTTATATTGATATTTGCAAACATTAGTTTTACACCAAAGAATTAAGTTTAGACTTACGCGAAATTTGATTAAGGCGTGTCTTAAACCAACGGTGGTACCAAAACATGCAAGTTCGGATCATGTGAACAAATTAAAAAATGAAAAACAAAGTATCATTAAGGGTGTAAGTTGAAATCCATGGTATTGTCTCGAGTGACAGTTTGGTGTACCCTGGTGTTTGCAAACAGTATTTTAAGATTTATTATGCTTTTAAGTTCAAACTTAAAAGAAAATTGACTAAGAAAATTGACTAGCAGTGCATTTTAAACCATTAATAATATTGTATTAAATTACACACACGTGTTGATGTACATGAATACACAAGTGTCTATTCAAATATTTTTAACTAACCGTTGAGACAAATACAGCAAATATATGATTGATCCTACTATTAATATTAGGGCATATCGTACGATACACGATGAACTAACAAGATCTAACCACATGCATAAATGACTCTTTTAAAGGAAATGACAACTATTTTGTAAATGAAGGAAGAATTAGAGAATTTACACTGGAAAGGAAGTAAATTGCATACTGCCACTCAACAAGATCTCACTGTAAAAACACAATCTACAGAGCGGATCCGACTCCAAGAATTAATAAAGGAAAAAAAGAACGAGTCTTTGAAGTTTTAATTAACTTCTACATAATTAAAAAACAACACAACCTTCTTCTCATCCCAATCTTTCATCTGGTTCTTGATGTCGTTGTTCATCTGCTTAGCCTTCCCTTTCTGGTAGGAAATAATGGTGGCAGCACGTTAGACGTCTTCACCGGCGTGCATATAGGAACGTTCACCATGGGTCGGATCCTTATCGTGGCGGACCTTGTCCTCTCCAAGCTGATAGCTTTCTTCACCCTCTTCACATTGCTGCTGCTGTTGTTCTTCTCTCCTGCCACGTCCCCAAGCGAGCTCGACGATGATGAAGTGGACGACGACGATGAAGATGGGGACAAGGTCGCGGTGGACCTTCTTTGCTTCTTCAACCTCAGAAGCTCCTTGAATAGAACGGTGCAGTTGGGTGGCCGTGGAGACGGATCCTCTTCCATGAACCACCCGTTGGCTCGGCCTGGCTCCTCTTTAAAGCTGCTGAAGCCATTGGCAGCCATAGAAGATGGAGCTTCTGGTCTTCTCTCTTTTCCTTCTCCTTCATCTAGATCTTGGTCTTCTACTTCTTCTTCAGCATGCCTGAGGGTTATGGCGTTGAGCTTCTGAACCTGCCAGAAAGGTAGGAGCTTGCCTCCGGCGAAGAGCTCATCTGCGCTCAACATGTCGGTGTCGAGTGTAGATTGTGTCGACGACAGGAACTCGAAATCTGGATCGTTAATGTGTTGATGAGGTGATTTAGGGTTGATGGAGATGAAGAGATTGTTGCTGCCAATGCTATCAGCGGAGAATGAGATCCTAGGGCTTGAAGATGAATCGTCCATGGATCTGGATGTGGCTTCAACTGTTTCCAAGGAGACCATTTCTGCACAGCAGCAGCACTCACTCAGAGAGACAGAGGGAAGAAGATGTGAGAGAAGTTGAAACAGAGGTGCATGAGAGTTTGTGGTTATATAAAGGGTAAATGCTCAACGATTTTTTTATTACTTTATAAACTATAATAGCTTATTTTGGATGATATGATACCAATCATAATTTTCTGAAAATGTAAAGACATTTCATTATTTTCGTGTATCGAATCATTTTAGGCTGTTTATTGGTGGAAAGATATTAGTAACTGTATTGGCGAGGATACATTTATAACCATCTCTCTCTAATTCAGCATTTTATAGTAAAAACAAAACAAAAATCCTTTCTAACTTTATATGGTGAGAAGAAATTATGCCATATCTATTTTTAATTAAATACTAAATTTCAAGATAATTATTTACTTTGAAATTATGTTTTTAGGAAGATTTTCATTCTATTCCTAAAGCCGGCTAATTTTTTCCTTACTATTTTCATTTAAAAATAGAAAAAAAACTATACCAAATAAATATTTTTACTTTTAAAATGCAGATAGTGAAAATAAAATATACAGTTTTCAAGATAGGACGAGTTATTACTTCCAATATTGATTCATTTAATCTACGAAGATTGCCTTATTTACAAGATGTCTTATGATAACTAACACTATAATAAATTTGCTCTACAGCGATGGTAAATCATCGTTGCCGGAAGCACTGTTGGCGCTGCTAAAACCCATTGTCGATGCTAAGAGTCGTGCCAATAGACCCCGTGGCTAAACGTATAGACAACGACAATATGCCGACACTAAATATTTGCCGTGGCTGGAATGAATAGTCGGTTTGATCATTAACATCGCAAATATGCCGACTCTGTTTACGTGTAATTACCGTTGACAGGTATTTGAGGGTAATACTGATTTAGAGTGTCTACATATGTGAGATGTAGAATGAAGGCATTAGTATCCACGTATTTTTGTCCCTATTTGATTGATATTGCATCCAATTTATGTGAGGCAATATAGGTTATTCAACCACAACATTTCGTTGAAAGTAATTACACATACTTAGCGACGGATGCATTTTGATGGAAAACAAATTAGACCACGTCATAAGTAACCTGTCGATGCTCGTCCACCAGTATTAAATATTACCCTGTTCATAATAGTTGATGCTAAAATCGAGTTTCAACTACTGTGAAAGTTGTTGCTATAGACAATGTTTTGTGTCTGCGTGTTGTTATGGTTAAATGTTATATGAAACATCAATTACAGATACAATTACAGTCCGTCGGCAATGGTTTGTTTTGATGCAAATGCTAATGTTTCTCTTTTCGAATTGTTAATCATGCTAATGCTCGTAGCCAAGCATACCCAAACAGAATACATAAACAGATAATACACAAATAGGTAATACACAAACAACTACTTATGTAGAACCATTTCCACATCCGAATTTATATATAGCCAAGCATTTTAAACAAATATATGGCGACAATTGCAAACCACAAACAGAGATGACAGTCAACACCTAGTGTACCACCAGTCGACATAACTATTAAGCAGGAGTACTTACAACACGTTTCCATGGTTCATGCATTTGGATCTGCAAACATAACAATAACAACAATCATGGTAGCATCATACTATAGAATATATCGTATAATGACTAAATGGGTGTACACAATGCAATTAAATCATTAATATACGCACCGTTGCCAAAAATTGTACTTTTCATGACTGCAATATCACGTTGAAATTGTTCAATGTTGGCCTGGAACTCCTTGAGTTGATCACGGAGTTGCTCACATTCGGCTGCGTTTCTAGCTACCTCCTCCCTTGCCTGCTTTAACTGCTCACTTTCCATCATCCGTGCTGCCTTTGACACACGACTTCGACGACGCTCAGGTTGGCGAACTTCCTTATACAAGACATCCTTGTCAACAACAGACTCCTCCTCCCCAGTTGCCAACTGGGCAGCCCTTTCCTCCACTTGGTCCTATTTTGCAAACGGTGTGACAAAAACATAAGCGAGCAATCAGATACAAATGTACAGCACATGTGACTATATGGGTCGGCAGTACTACTTACCAGTATTGATCTGGTTTTATCATCCAGCGGCTGCCCTTTCTTGTCCACATGGCTCTTCTTGAACATATTATACTCCCTCGGATGTTTCCCGTTGTTCTTCTCAATCTGCAAGAGTGCCATATACTTGTTCAAGGGTATCCAACTATTTATTAAACATAACAATTCAATGTTATGATTACCTCTTCCTGTTCTCTCCTCGCAAAGGACGAAGTGCCAGCGGTGTGCCTCATGACTTGGTGAGCTTTGTTGGCTTTGTTACAATCGCTCTTTAACTTCAAACAATTTGAAGTTACAACCAGTTTACGTTTAAAAAGTGCAGCACTCATTAACTGTACAAAAAAATAAAGTTGAAATAGGGAGTAATGCACAAACCTTAAACTCGTCAGAGCTGAACCAGTTAACAAGCCACACCCAATCCTCTTTCACCACGTCAGGAGGAATGTTTTGTAACCTTTCTTCATTCGTAAGGTACTTGTCAAAGTACCTTCTCTTGAGATTCGCCCTGTAGTTTCTGTACTTCTCTTTAAGAGTACAAATGATCACTTGCTTCAGGTTTTCATCATCCGGTATCACAAACTTCTCCTGCGATGTTGAACAATATGGAAATATTAGAACCAGTTCTTACAACATTTACAAATAGACAGGTGCAATATGTAAGTCCTAGTTTCATTTGAACGATACCGTGTAGGGATTGTCAACAACTGAGACTTACCGCAACCAGCATGAGCATCTTCGCCTCGTAGTCTATGGGAGACTTTGGAATCTCCTTCCAGTCTTTAACCATTAGAGGTGCATTCGTTCGTTTCCTGATAATGCAACCACACCAACTTGCAAACACTGAAGCATTGTTACTGCAGACTTTACCTCGAGAGTTAAACTTCAGAACCTCTTTTTCGTTGACGCCATTTCGAGACAACCTTATGCAACGATTTCGCCCTTTACGTAGTCTGTCCAATGGTGGCCTTATTACCTCTTCCTCATCCGCAGCTGACACGTAAATCAGGTATCGATTAGATAACGAAGTTGTATAAATGCAAGCTTAATTGTATGGGACAAATTAGAAGTTACCTATTTGTATACCTGGTGGTTCCTCCACATAGGGGTCCTACGGCTGGATTTCCTCTTCGGTAGACACCTCCAAAGGAGGTTCGACAGGCGGAGAAGGGACTGCAGGGATGTTCTCCACATGCGGAGGGACTGCAGGGATGTTCTCCACAGGCGTAACCCCTATAGCAATGTCTAGTGTGATAGTTACCGAGCACCTAAAATAAAGCAAATACCTAAGTACAAGACGTAGTAGTGAAAAAAAACAACTTACTTGTGGCAACCCTGTTTATCTTTCTTGGGGATCTACGGATCGGTAGCTTTGAAGCTACGGTTGTTCCGACGACCATTCTCCGAGTACCCACCATACTGAGAAGATATTGTTAAACACAGTAGCATAACGTGAAATTTGCTCAAGTTTGTGGTGTAAAGTTTCCATCTTTATGTGTTGTTGCAACAATACTCCAAGTTTTATTCCCAGCATAACCATCCTTACTGAACATTCCGTGACATGGTTCGCATAAACGAATAACAACGACATGCATGAAACTACGACTGCTTAGGGAGTTGTTAATCGGTCATGGATCATCGACAAAGGTGAATCTTCGCTTCCAAGTAATGTTTTTTAAAACGAAAAAACGTGTATAAAATGCTTGCAAATAGACGAGATCCAGGGGGAAAGGAGAGTAAACATGTAAGTGTGAGCACCATAGACGAACTAAGGGTTTGATGAACCATACCTTGCTCAACCATACCTTGCGCCTCCCATAACAAAATCATCCTACAGGAAGTTAGAACCATACCTTGCTGAGGAAAACTTTGAAGATCGTCCTGGAGCACTGGAAGATCGTCCTGGAGCATTGGTTGGAGGAAAACTCGCAGAGAGTGAGAAGCAGACCCAAATGCAGTGAAAATTAGGCGCGGGAAGAAGAAGAGAAGACCACTGAAGGATGAAAGGACTGATCCATCAAATCGCCCTGTATGTGATGATGAAGCCTACTGCGTCGTGCAGTAACCGATGCGTCGTAGCTGTTTGAACCGAGGAGAGCTTCAACTTCGTTCTCATCCGTAGCAGCTGTCCATATGAGGCCAGACTCAAACAATTGGCACGTTAACACCAATTGGCCTAGTAGAAAATTTGATGGAAAGTGACCCGTGTATGCAAGGCCCGTTCCAATGAGTTCATAAGATGTATAATTCTAACATAATTTGTTTGAATTTTAGATTAATTTTTATATACTTATATTATAGCACAATATGTCTAAATCATGTATAAAATGAAGACTTAATTATCCTTATGTATGCAATTTAAATCATACTTTTGTTATGTTTGAAATACAACTTTCTTATGTGTTATATCCATTGATGTGTCAAAGTTTCTTAGTGTATAACATTATAATACTATACTTTATACAAATGTCTACAAATTTTACTTATTTTATGAAAAGTATACTTATTATTTATATTTCCTAATGACATAATATGTATAATAACATCATTTGTATAAATTTCATTTTAATTTTTATAAATTTTTATATACTTATCTTATAGCACAATATTTCTAAATCATGTTTAAAATTAAGACATATGTATCCTTATGTATTAGTTGATGTATCCTTATTCATTTTATGTTTCAAATACAACTTTGTTATGTGTTATATTAGTTGATGTGTCAAAGTGTCCTATTTTTTTTACTTTATACAAATGTATACAAATTTATACAAGTGGCTACAAATTTAATATCAATTATACAAATTTTACTTACTTTGTTTGAAAATATAACTTTCAAAAGTGTATGGTGTTATTCATTGATGTAATAAAATTCCACCATGTGTCATGGTGTTATAACTATGTGTCAAGGTGTTACCACTATGTGTCAAAGTGTTAATTACTATGTGTAAAGTGTTAACATGTGTCTAAATGTTACATCTCATGTTTATGACACATAAACAATGTGTCACACAATTAGGTCAATAGTAGACTCGACACATTGCTCCCTGTCATTTTTCAACCCGACCTCTACATACAAATCCATCTCTGTCTACTGCAGTTCTTAAGCAGGCCGAGTGGAGCTTCAAGGAGACCCCCAGTAGTGCAGCTTCCATTTGCAGCAGGAGTTCCAACTTCAGCAGGATGAATGAGGAGTTCCAACTTTAAATCCAGGATGACAACTTTGTTTCAAATACAACTTCTCTATTTCTTGTGTGATCACTGCATTCAGTACACAACATCTCTCCTTCAAAACGACAGCAATTCAGCTTCAACAGAGATAGCATACGGTAGAGTTCTATCAGTGGCCTGCAGAAGTGGTCGTGAAAAGTTTTGCAAAGGAGTGTTTGTTCTTGTTCAGATGCAACACAGTTTCATGGCAAGAATGTGCAGATCGTGAACTTTGGATTGCATCCCTTCACTGTCTTCAGTGTATTATGAACAATTTGGATTCTGAACTTTGGATTCTGTAGTTTGGATTGGATTCTGAACATTTTGACAGCACATGGTATCTATGAACATTTTGACGGTATTTTGGTATCTATGAAAAACAGAGAAACAGAGAAGTGTATGACAATTGCTGAAAAGTGATGATCCATTTGCTGACAGCAAGAATTTACGGTTTTTGCAGAGTTCCGCACCACATACATTCGATAGCATCCAATGTATGACAGTATTGCTCCAAAATAAAATGTATGACAGTATTTTGAAAGTATTAATATATGCATGTGTGTGAAAAACACCTTAATGTATGTTTTTTGAAAAACACCTTAATGTATCTTATTTTCATCCACAGATTCCAGCTTAATGTCTTTGTGTGAAAAACACCTTAATGACAGCATCCACAGATTCCAGCTTCCAAGTGCAGATTCTGCCATTTTGCCAGCACGCCACACTCCACAGGAGTCTGCAAAACGAGGGCACTGTCTGTTCCAAATGCAATTTTGACTGCATTTGACAGGAGGCCACAAGTTAACAGCACTCCACCTACAAATTTTCGACTGATGAGCTGCAGCAGGAGAACCAGTTAACAGGCCACAAGTGATGAGCTGCATTTGACTGCATTTTCGACTGCCATTTTGTGAGCTTCCAAGTACAGATTCCAGCTTCCAAATGCAGTTTCGACTTACATCAACAACATGACCAACACTTACAGCACACACGTACATCACAACCAGCTATACGGCACTCCACAACCAGCTACACAGCAACACTTACAGCAACAACATTCTACTTACAGATAAGCACACACGTACAACACATCAGCTAGGAAGTACTGATTTCACATTAAGGTGAACCAATAGATATTTCAACACAACAGCTCGTGAACCAAAATATTTCAATAAAACCATCTCAATTCGGACAAAACATACAAATCTGTACAGAATAACAGCCCAGTATTGAACAAAGTAAACAATTCGGACATTGACAGAATGAAAATCCTCACTATTGAACAATGACATAATGAAATTCCTAACTATTGAACAATTACCTTAAGAAACATACAAACACTCTTCTATTGCACACGAACTTATGATGCATCATCATCATCATCATCGTCATCCTCATCCATTGTTCCCTCAATGTCGTCCTCGTCATCGAACAAATCGTCCTCAAATTCTGTATCTGTGTCACTGTCTGTTCCATCATCAGTAATATCCTCCTCCTCTGGCTCAAGAATTTCTAATTCGTCAAGGCCTTCAGTTGCTTCTGTCAAGGCTTGTGTGGTAATTTCCGGGGTGACATCTTCAACAGATATTTCGAGAGCCTCAATGTCATTTCTACACCAATCAACCACATCATCGACAGGAACTACATTCGGTACATCAACAACCAGTGCTGATGTTTCCTGATACGGCTCCACTGACTCCCCACTCATTTGACCCCCAATCACAAATCGTTTTTTGGACTCTACCCTCAACGCAGTGCTCCAATCAGGGTTAATGTTCTCAGGTAAGTAGAAAACTTGTGATGCCTGAGCTACAAGTATGAATGGATCATCTGTCGATAACACCTTTTTGGTATTGACACACACAAATCCATACTCATCAATTTTCATCCCATTGGAGGATGAAAGTACGTTGTACCAATCACATTTGAACAACACAACCGATAGGTGACCAAGGTACTGCAGCTCCACCACCTCCCTCAACACTCCGTAATAATCAATTGCACCTTCAATGGGGTTGTTATCAGATGTACTCGCATAGCACGTTGTGTCAGCTTTGCACAACACACCGCTGTTGTCAAAACTCCTCATTAGAGACCGCTCTTTGGTGTGGAAGATGAACCCATTTGCTTTATAACCATTATATGTCTTAGCTCCATATAACGGTCCTCGTGCCAAAGCCTTTAGTTGACGACCTCTGTCATCCTCAGCCGATCCAACTATTCGACCAACCTGAGAATGCAAATACTCCCACCGTCATTAACGTTAACATTAAAAGGCATGGATATTCCTATCTGTGTCATAGTGTCATACCCTGCCCTCCAACCATGGTATGAATGTTCTATTGTGCATGACATCGATGTTCCGCCTACTCACCCGTGCGCCTAGTAGTTACCTCTTATGTTCACTACGTGCATAGACAAGACAACCAATCGAAGTGTTAGATGTAATGCAGTTAAAAGTTTAAGAATAAACATAACAATAAAGGTGAATGCAATACTCAATGAATGGCTTCACTTCTTTAGACTGATTAAGGACGTACAAGTGGCACTGCTCCCATTCCGTGTTTGACAGTTCACAGACTATTGCACGACCTATTGGAGCTCCTACCGGCTGGAAGAACGATAACCCATCTGCCGCCCTTGGAGTTACCTTAGTTACTATAACTGACTCATGCCTTGTAAATTTGGTATCAATGTCATGGAGATATGTAGAACAAAATGTCAAACACTCCAGAGCAGTATAACCCTCCGCTATTGACCCTTCTGGACGACTACGATTACGCACAAACGACTTCATTATCCTACAATAAGAACATGTTATTAGTGAGACACCTCTTCTGTCAAAGGCATACTTCATAAAAGAGTGACAAAACTTACCTTTTGATTGAATACATCCAACGACATTGCACTGGCCCATCTATTTTTGCTTCCTCTGCTAGATGGGTGATAAGATGGACTGTAATATAGAAGAAACTCGGTGGGAAGATTCTCTCTAGACTGCACATTGTCATGGGTAATTGCGACTCCACCTTCAATAGATCCGACATGTGCAACTCCTTAGAGCATAGAATCTTGAATGTGTTAGTCATGTCTATCACAGCTTTGCATACATGTTTGGGGAGTAATCCTTTAATAACCACAGATAGGATACGTTGCATGAGAACATGGTAGTCATTACTTTTCAACCTAATCAATTTTCTGTCTTTCACCTTAACGCAACGTGAAATGTTTGATGAATAACCGCTAGGAAGTCTCAAGTTCTTAAGAAACTCACACAGTTTAATCTTTTATTCCTTTGATAGGGAAAAGCAAGTTGGTGGTAAGACCAATTTTGTTCCTCTACGGACTGGATGCAAGCTCGTTCTTATGCCTAAGGCCTGTAAGTCGAGCCGAGCATTAAGGTTGTCATTCGTTTTACCGGCAACACCCAATAACATCCCAATGAGGTTATTACACACGGTTTTCTCAATGTGCATCACATCCAAATTGTGAGGGATTAAGAGGTGCTGCCAATAAGGTAATTGGTAGAATATGCTCTTTTTTTTTCCAATTTTCAGTAGTTGAGTCTATTCCAACATGAATTGGCGGTTGAGTCTTACCGAACATGACTGGATCAAGATTCTCTAGAACATGTAACACTTCCTCCCCCAATAGTCTTTGTGGGGCCATCCGTAACTCTCGTCTCCCATCGAATGAACTTTTGTTTCTTCTCCATGGGTGATCGGTGGGGAGGAATCGTCTGTGTCCCATAAAAGAACATTTTCTCCCATTCTTCAATCGACAATAATGGGTGTCCATTTGACAGATAGGACATGCCAAATTACCGTAAGTAGCCAAACCAGACAAGTTCGCATAGGCAGGAAGATCATTAATGGTCCAAAGTACGGTTGCGCGCATCTGGAAGTTTTCTTTCTTGTCTGCATCATATGTGAGCACACCATTCGACCATAACTCATTCAACTCTTCGATCAACAGTTGCAGATACACGTCTATGTCATTTACTGGAGCCTTTGGTCCAGGAATCAACATTGATAGCACGTAGTTTGTATCTTTCAAACACACCTCGGGAGGCACATTGTATGGAATAAGAACAACTGGCCACATGCTATATGGGTGACTTTTATCACTGTACCGTTCAAACCCATCTGTAGCTAATCCAAGCCTCACATTCCATGGGTCTTCCCCAAATGCAGGTAGTACGCTGTCAAGTTTCATCCAAGCGTCTGTATCGGTAGGATGACGTAGAATACCATCCTTTAATCGTCGTGTATCGTGCCAGGTCATAGAGGAAGCAGTTTTGGGGGACATGAATAATCTTTGCAACCTTGAAGTTAGTGGAAAATATCGAAATACTTTGACTGGTAGCTTCCCTATTTGTCGCTTCGATTGCTGTGGTATATCCAGTCCTCTAGTGTTGTGTCGAGGTTTAATCCATCTTG
This sequence comes from Chamaenerion angustifolium, assembly GCA_946814005.1. Classification (NCBI taxonomy): domain Eukaryota; kingdom Viridiplantae; phylum Streptophyta; class Magnoliopsida; order Myrtales; family Onagraceae; genus Chamaenerion; species Chamaenerion angustifolium. The sequence continues at coordinate 8,653,550 of OX328270.1, forward strand.
ACTCCCCACACGTTGGACACACATCCAAATTGGCGTACTCTTTTCTAAATAGTATACAGTCATTCACACAAGCATGCATCTTTTGGTAGTCCAGCCCTAACCCTCCTATAAATTTCTTTGCTTCGTAGTAGTACTTAGGGACTGTGTTCCCTGGTGGCAATACTTTACTTAGCATGCGAAGTAGCTCATCAGCGAACTTGTTTGAAACCTTGTACAGTGCCATGAGACGCAACAATTCACTAGAAAAGAAATCTTCGTGTAGGAGACACAACCTCGATATAAGCTCTTTTCACAATCTTCTAATAGCTTATAAAATGTCCTAGCTTCTGCGTTTGGTTCCCCACCTTCGTCCACCCTCATACCACCGAACTCATCATGCACCATTTCCCCACGAGAGGATAAATTCCTACCATTAGAGATCACATCTTCGAATTCCTCCCCATAATCCACCCATGTAGTGTAAGTTGGCAATATTCCCCATTTTTCAAGATGAAGCTTAACAGTAGTTCTCCCCGGTAAGAAAGCACCAACACAGTTATTGCAAGGACAGTAAATCTTACCATCCCAACTTGAACGAGAGTAGGCAAAGTCTAGAAACGAAGTGACCCCTTCCTTATATTCCCCACTTTGCCGAGGTTTGGTCATCCAACTCTTATCCATCGCACTTCTATATTTGCAAAGAAATATCAACCCAATAAAAAGTTGGCTTGGGATTAAAAAAACAGCACAACGGTTTAGTTAATTAAATAACTTCTGAAACATGCAGTATAGGAAGTAGCATCATCAGTTGTTGACAGTTATCCAGACCATTTGTAAAAGTTCATATATTCATTTTCGTTTATGTGTGGATGGAACCAAACGGAATCAGAGAGCTGTCCGTTGGAACCGTACGAGCTACAACTAGCTTAATTGCTAGTTAATTAGTTGTTATACGCAAGAGTAGAACTCCTTCGATCGAGTTGTCCAATTGGAGTAGCACAGTTGTTAATTGGTTGTAGCAACACATTTTTTTGGCTCAACAGTACAGCTCTTTCGGGTGAGTTGTCCGAAGGAACCGTTGGCTATATACAACACACAATTAAGCTTATGACAATTCAATTCGCAATTAGAAGCCTCCACACTCGACTACTCATACCAGTCTACCTGAGGAGAAATGCTTGTCGCAGGATACTGCAACAAACGACTTCACGATTGATCGACACCAGCTGGGTTGCTTCATAGAATGTCTGCGAGCAACCTACATGCGTCTTGGGAGTCGATCTGAAAGGGAATCCGTTCTTGGATATGGTTGTTGATGGACTGATGAAGGCTCTGCTCTACACAGGGGAGTTTTGAACTGTATTGGAAAAAACGGTATGTTCTGATATAACTGCGGGTATAGCGGTTAGCAACGGCAATACATATATTACCAATGAAGTTATGTCGATACTGTTTAACGATTTATTACATCAATTAATTTTGAAAGTAAACATACTGTTTTGCAGTACCAACATATTCCGTTACTGAATATCACTATTAACCTCGGTTGAGTTTTTGACACATGGATTTGGTCGGCACAGACATATTGCGATGGCAAACGTCAATACTAAAATATTGTTTGTGCTACGACAAATGTGTTGACACTAAAACTTGTCTACTGGGACGTATTAAAATGTCGTCACTTTAACACCATTTTACCAACCCACTCCTTGTGCCAACAAATTAATTTCGTGGCTGTTGATACAGATTATTGTAGTGTAATTGCTTAACCTATATGCTTTTATATAGCATAGTTATCAAAGCCGGACCGACCTTCGAATCAGTAATGGGGGCAGTTCTTGGTTCAAGCAGTTCGATCGGGTTCGACCGAGTCCGAATGTTCAGTTCATTTAGGAAAGAGAGAGAAGAAGCAGATACCTCTACAAAATCAAAATGAGAGACAATCTAAGTCAAACCAATCAGAAATCTGCAAATTTAAATGCCAAATCTACACCCTCGAGAGGGAAATCTCCAATCTGAGTCTCAAAATCGACTCCTCAAAGATTGTTGCCCTCAAGAAAGGCGCATATGGAACTACGACAATAGGTTCAGTCCCATACAGAACAACAAAACCTCCCGGCCTCACAAGGAATCATCACTTGTCCCTCCCAAGAAGGAAGTGTTTGGTGATTTCATAGGGTCGGGGGTGAAGAGGGAGATGGAATGTGTGATGTGTCTCTCTGAAGAGAGTAGTATGTTTTTTCTTCCATGTGCTCATCACATTGTTTGTAGAAACTTCAATGAATTCCATGAGAACACTACAAGAAAGTAGTACTATAACAACAAAGTAAAATCGTTGCTAGATGGACTTTTGCCGCTGCTAATGCCACAAGCCATTGCTAAGACTTGTGCTTGTAGGCCCCAATACTAAAGGTATCCGCACATACAATATCCCGCGATTAAAGGTCCATTTTTGTTGAAATGAACAATTGACTTTACCTTTAGCATCAACATATTGTAAGGGATAAATAACTGCATCAACTCTCGCCGCCAGCACCTCCTACCAACAACCCTCCACCTTCCTCCTTTCACCCCCTTCTGCCCCCACCTCCACCTACCACCTTCCTTCTGCCACCTCCAATCACTTCCTTCCAGCTCGACTGACCCTCCTCCATCCTGCCCCCACCTCCTTCCCCTCCTCCCGCCAATCTTCAACCCGCCATCTCCCTCCCGCCACCCCTACCAGCCAGCCCACTTCCACCCCGTCTACCCTTCTCCCGTTGCATCAGATGTAGCCGAAAAAGAGAAGTCACACTAAAACCCCCGAAGAAGAAAGGCGAATAGTGAAATATCTAGAGAATATGAGTTACGAGGAAACAACTGTGGGTTGAGAGAGAGGTAGATGTGAAGGAAACGGGTTGAGAGAGGCATATGTGGGTTGAGAGAGAAGAAGATGAGTTAGGGTTTAAACTGAATAAGAGAAGTCACACTAAAAAATAAGATGAAGAATAACCGAAAATTGGGTGATTCTTCAAAAATCGAATGGTTCTTAAAAAGTCGACCGGTTCAACCGAGTCCACCATGAATTTCGTTTTTTATTGGAACCAAACTGTTCAGTGTGCCTGTCCGCGATCGGACCGGTAGTCATGTCGGATTCTGATAACTATGCTATATAGTAGTCGATCTCTTTTTTATTATGTATTTTTTTATTAAATAATAAGTACAAATATATATAAAATAATCAATAATCATACATTAGTTATTTAATATATTATAAATTCTTATTATATTATAAGAAAAAAAATACTTTTTAGAAATTGTTTAAAAAATCATTTTTTAATAGTAATTACACTTATATTTCTATTACACTGATAACAATATAAAATATAAAGCTTAATTTCATCGTAAAAATAATTGAAAAATACATAAGTTGATGAAACAAATAAATATCCATAATCATTTACGTCATGCTAATTACTATTTTAAATCTAACTGTATTATTTGAATTGCATTTAACAAAATATTAATAAATATATTATTCTTTTAATAATAATTGCACTTGTATTTTTATTATGGGAATAATATTATCAAATATAAAAATTAAATATTGTTTTTATTAAAATAACTGAAATTTTAAAATTCGATAATAACATTTAAAATAAGCCTTAGTGGACTATTTAAATGAATTAAAACATTTATTTCAAGATATCAAATAAATCACAAAAATGTTCACTTACATTTTCAAATGTTCCATAAACTGTTTTCAGTACGACTTAATATTGTGATGACTATAAACAAAATGAAAAGTCAAACTTTGTCAAATGTTCACATATTTTATTTTGACCATGTTTATAGTCACAGTGAGTATATATTATATTATACGTGACACCACAAAGTCAACAACAAAAGTTTTGGTTAATAAATGAGACTTCGAAGGAATTACAGGTATACATATTCGAAATGTAGTCTACATAAATGTGTTGTTACCTAAATCAATGAACTCTTAAATTACTATGGACGGTATAACTTAATTTCCTGTAATAGTGTTTCTTAATTTAAATTGTTTTTTCGTTGACTATTAATGTTATTTTGTATTATTATATATAAATATATTATCATTTAAGAGACTATTTACACTCATTGAATAGTTATACAAAAACTTGAATCAACGTATAATATCATTTACAATAGTAAATAAAGAATTGTCCCTTCATAACATGTAATATATGTTTTATACATACACAATTGAAAAGAAATATTTGAAGTGAAAGTTTTTTAATCCACTAAATTGTATTTCCCTAATGATTATACTAAACTACGATACACGCTACGTGTATTCACGTAGTCGTCGTTGATCACTTGTGAGTTGTTATGAAAGTATGGTTCGTCGTTGATCAAATGTTTAATTCTCGTACTATTCTTATATTATCCTAAGAGTCAGAATGATCGAATCATACCTTCGTAACAACTCACACGTGACCAACGACGACGACGTGCACGCGCGTAACGCGTGTTGTAGTCTAGTTATTTATAAATTACAAAGTTGTTTTTGGAACTGTCACTGTATTACACAAATATCTCTTAATAATCTAATTAATTTAAACATATCAAGATTATTTTGGTCATTTATATTTTCTCTCTCCACTAATTTCTTAAATGCAATTTAAGTATAAAAATCTATTTTAAAAATAAATCTAGCAAAGTTTTGAACCCAAGACCTTTTACTATTACACTAACACATTCTTCCGCTAGCTTAGCAGTACTCAAAGTAAAAAAATGAGAAATAAGTTAAGAAAATATGTAATTTCATTTTATTTTTAAAAAATATCACTAAAATTTTCTTAATGTTGCCACGGTAGATTTGTAATAGTTGTCATAGAAATTGTAGTGAGCGTGTTAAGATATCATAAATGTATATCGAATGCATTCTCTCACAAGTTCGGAGTCATGAGACAATTTATTAAGACGTATGTCTGAAATCTTATATCGTATCAGAGTGCTCAAGTTCAAATCTTGCTGACTATGAATAAAAAAATTATCTTAGAGTGGCGGTAGATTGAGGTTGGTATTGGCTAAGACATTAGGAAAAAAACTAGCTGGCTAAGTCAGGAAATACTAAAACGGTTCAAGTTGAAAAATGTCAGTATCAGAGCGGGTAGATTGAGGTCGGTATTGAGAAAAAAGTACTTGGCTAAGGCGGGAAAGACTAAAGACGTTATAGTCGAAAAATGTCGATTTTATAGAGCGAGTAGATTAAAGTTGGTATTCACTAAGGCGATGGTCAGAGATTGAGGTCGGTATTCGTCGGAAAAGATTGGTATCAAAGCGTGCATGTTCAAATCCTAGACACAAGACTGATATGTTTAGATTTTATGCATAATCACTTTTATGGAGAAGTCTTTGTGGTTTATTTAAATGAACCAAAACATTTATTTAAATATATAAACTAAATCAAAAAAAATGTTCATTCACATTTTCAAATGTCTCATAAACTGTTTTCAGTGCGACTTATTATTATGATGATTATAAACAAAGTGCAAATTCAAACTTTGTCAAACGTCGAAATATATTATTTTGACTATGTTTTTAGTCATGGTCAGTTATATATTATATTATCAGGTTCAAATCTACGACATAAGACATATATTTGGATTTTATGCGTAATCGATTTTATACAAAAGTCTTGGTTGATTATTTAAATGAACCAAAACATTTATTTCAAGATATCAAATATATCACAAAAATGTTCATTTACATTTTGAAATGTACCATAAACTGTTTTCAGTACAGTTTAATATAATGAGGGTTAAATAACAAGGAGCTACCTGAACTTTGGACGTTTTGCAACGAGCTACCCGAACTTTAAAATTCAAAACGGGTTACCTCAATTTTGAAGAAGGTGCAAATAGTTACATCCGTCCAATTTTTCGTCAACTGTTGATGGAAAGTCGTTGGAAAGTCGTCGGAAATTCGTCAGAAATTGGACGGAGGTAGCTATTTGCACCGTCTTCAAAGTTGAGGTAGCCCGTTTTGAATTTTCAAAGTTCGAGTATCTCGTTGCAAAACGTCCAAAGTTCAGGTAACTCATTGGTATTTAACCCATATAATGATGACGACTATAAACAGAGCGCAAAGTCAAACTTTGTCAAATGTCCACATATATTTTTTTAGCTATTTTTTAGTCACGGTTAGTTACATATTATACTATCACGTGACACCACGCAACCAACAACAAAAGTTTTGGTTAAAAAATGAGACTTCGTAGAAATTACAAGTATACATACTCGAAATGTAGTCTACATAAATATTTTGTTACCTAGATCAATGCACTCTTAAATTACTAAGGACGTAGTTTTATATCTTAGTTTTCTGTAATAGTGTTTCTTAATTTAAATTGTTTTGTTTTTTCGTTTACTATTAATGTTATTTTTTTTCACTATATATAATTATATTGGCTTTTAAGAGACTATTTACAGTCATTGAATAGTTACAGAAAAACTTGAATCAACATATATATATATCATTTACAATAGTAAATAAATGGTTGTACCTTCATAACATGTAGATATATATCCTATATATACACAGTTGAAAATGTTTTAAGTGAAAGTTTTTTAATCCACTATAGTTTATTTCCATAATGATTATATTAGACTACGACACGCGTTACGCGCGTGCAGGTCGTCGTCGTTGGTCGCATGTGAGGTATTACGAAGATACTATTCGATCGTTCTGACTCCTAGGATAATACAAGAATAGTAAGGAGATATGATTCAACAGAACCCATATTTCATGATTTCTGGGTTCGGTCGAACCCAAATTCATGAAATCTTGGTTCAAATGAACCCAAATTCATGATTTCTGGGTTCAACCAATCTGAGTTCAGTCGAACCCAGATTCATGAAATCTAGGTTCTGCTGAACGATGGATATGTGAACGATTCATGAAATCTGGGTCCATGGAAGACAGTTATGTGAACAATGAGAATGGTGATGATGCAGCAAACATCCCTCTTTGTTCAGATTCACTTCAATTGAGGATCAGAGGGATGAAAAAGAAGGAAGTCATGAGGAATTCGAGCGGTAAGAAGTTGATGATGGAGAAAGGGATGTATTGCCATCTTGAGCCTCTCTGTGGATGATGTTGAATTGGGTTCGCAGTTGATCATTCCAGTAAATGGTCAAGCATTGGTCGATACGAATGCGACCACCTTTGTTGATGGACTTGGGATGGTGGGTGGACTGTGAGGATCAGCTAAACGCCTACAATGAGGTCCTAAGACCTAGTTTTGAAAACAATGAAGAAGGTTGGGTGATTTAAGGTGAAGTCTTTTCCGAGTTGAATTTGTGGAATTGGAAGCTTTGTTCATTGCTAGTATTTTATTTTTGGTATATTTGCAGTGTTTATTGTTAGAACATGTTGTTTCCGATTCTGTAATGGAATATGATATTTGGTGTATTGTAATTTATGTTATTAGTAATGATATTACGGTCCGGGTAAATATACAGTCGATGGTTATTGGTAAATATAACATATTTATATTAAAATTTACATTAATTCAGTTATCTAATGTTAATTAATTAATGAGATTTTCCATTACTACTAATTAATTAATTAAATTAATCAATTTTTTTTTTACAATTATTAATTAAATATATTAAAAGTTTTATTATTCTTAATTTTTTAAATTAATTAATACAAGTTATTTGTATTATATACTATACATATGAAAGTAATGACATATATGTCATTTTACCATATTCCATTCCATTTTCATATATCATTCCACCAAACAAACACATTGGAATTATTTATTCCATTCGAATCCACCAACCAAACAACATCATATTATTATCTCATATTCCCTATTCCTTATTCATATTATTTATTCTTTATTTCGTATTCCACCAACCAACTGCACCGTAAGTCTTGTAGGATAATGGGGATAGGTAGCATACTAGGTAAGCTTGGACAAATGACAAACTAGGTTAACTAAGATAGTCAATGTAGATAAATTAGCTCGACCGACCACCTATACAAGATGATACACATTACTGAAAGTCCCTCTTTTACCGACATAAAAATAATATCATCGGTAAAAATTCGTCAATAAAGCCTAATTTATTGACGAAACTAAATTTTCATAAGTAAATATAATTTTTACATACAATATGTATTTTCGTTGGTATTTTGTTTTTACCGACGACATTATATAATACATCGGCAAAAATACATATTTTTATCGACGATATGTACATTACATCGATAATTATGAATTCACCGACGACTTTAAGATATCGTCTCTAAATTAAAAATATTTACCGCCGTTTTTTTTTTATTTTTCTTCGGTAAAGACATATAATTTTACGGACGTAATTGTATTTTCGTGAGTAAAACACACTTTTACCTATCAAAATGAAAATTTGTCATCAAGTGTACTTGTTCAATTTCGAACCCAAGACCTTGTGGTAATTAGTAAGTGTTTTTACACCCGAACAAGATGACACTTGAGTTAACTTTTAACAAATATGTAATATATATATTACTATTAACTTGTGTAATGAACTATAAATTTAAAACCCTAAATGCTCAGATCAAGTTCAACAACGCAGTCACACCTCTTCTCTGCCTCTTCTATGTCGTTCTCATTTCTTTATTTGTTTGCTTGCTTCTCTTGGTGACGCTTAGTCCGTTATTTCACGATCTATTCTCTAAGGGGAATGACAATAGGGAAAGACAACGACACCTCTTGACGGAGATGGTGGGCCGGGACCCATCCATGGCAGTGTTGGGTTCGAAGCGTTTGATGTCGTATTCAAGTATTTGTGCACTGGGAAGCTCAAGCAGTCTCCGCGCGGAGGTTTCCACGTGCGTGGATGAAGGTTGCACGCATGACGCTTGCCATTAATTACGTTGTGGAGTTGATGTACGCTTGTTCCAGTTTCCAGATTCAGGAGCTTGTGATTCTTCTTTAGGCACTGAATGAATTATTATTCTTCTTTAAGAAGTTTTCAGTACATTCCAGTTTGAGGATAACAATTGAATGGAACTAGAGAATCATTGAGGTGTGTAGATGTTGCTAAGTCAGAAGAATTGATCCCGAAAATCGGGTTCGAAATACTAATTTGGGCTTAGATGCATGTGTGTCTTGTAACAAAAAAAACTTGCTTTTAGATTTCTTAATTATGTACATTTATAGACAATCAATCAAAATGAGTTCTTCTTTTAGCGACATAAATTTCCGTCGGCATAGAATGTGTAACGACAAAAGATTTTTCGTTGGTAAAAAGGTATTTACCGACGAAAGATTTTTCGTCGGTAACAATTTCTTTGCCGACGAAATAGACATTGCCGACCAAACCAATTTTGTCGGCAAAAGCATAAGTTGTTGACGAAAAACTTATCTTTGTCGACATAAATTCTATTGGCAAATAATTTGTTTTTACTAACGACATATTTGTTACATATTTCATCGGTAAACTTTCGTCGACGGGCCTTCGTCGACGAAAGTTTTGCTGGCAAAATTCTGTATTTATCGATAAAATTATGTATTTGATAATAGATAATAATTAAGTATGTATAAATAATAATTAACTTGAGTCCATAGTTAGTTTCAATGGGACCAATTATTGTGACTTAACATATATAGTACATCATAATAACTTTTTATCCGGATAGTGTCACTATCTTTAATTATTTTTAAGCAGTAAAACTCTTAATTTCCGTCTCGGGACGGTTGCATATTTTGGTGACGTTGCCTCATTTAGGGATATTACTAGTAAAAAGAACGATACATACAAACTTTTAAAAGAGTCACCATTTTGACTTGTTATTAATTAGTCCGGATTATTGAATAAGATACGAGTTATAAAATCAAACTTGATATTCGGATCGCCGACATCTGATATGTGAACTTATTACTAATGTCACGAGAAGCATTTGCCCTGTCAACGGGGTTGCAGGCTTCATCATATGAGGAGTCCCGCATGAGATTTTATTGTAAGATATGACATGAGTTGGGAATCACTGTTACAAGTCCAACCAAGTCCACGTACGAGCTCAACACGCGAAGTAGATATGCCACGCATGAACACGCATATGTTATAATACAAACACATAAAATACGACATATAATATCTCATATCATTGATATCGTTAAAGATTACATTCGCAGAATATATTTTACAATATAATATACACATATATTTCATTATATACAAACTAACTTCGTCCTCAAATAAGAGAATATATAGTATATACGTGGAGTCATCCTTTCCACTCTAGTTAACTTGTTCTTTTTAAGTATTGGAAGACAACTTTTTTTGTTTTTTTCACTAAAAATCCCTGATTTACTCAGGATGTATATCGATCAAAATTGGGAGCAAAGAGCTGTTCATCGAATAAGAATTACAATCCGAACTAAGTAATGAAAAAAGAGGGGGTGGGGGTATTTCTGTTATATATTTTAGTGTAATTGGATTGACAAGTTGACCAATGGGATCATAGTATCTCATTAAACAAGTTAGGAGGGTGCGGAGTGCACGCTTGTTTAATTATATTATGATTCATTGTATTGGAGATTCATCGGTTGATTAGAGATGAGGCAATGAGAGTCAAAGGGGGCAACACCCCCTTTGCCGGGTCAGGGGCAGCGCCCCTGGCTGGGGTCACTATTATACATAAAGTCACTATTCTAAAAATTCATTGTAAATTTGAATTTTTGGAATTAATGACTTAACATTTTAACTTCAAAATTCCCGGTTTTTGGACACTTGCTTTAGAGCCAAATATTGGACCAAACCAATTCTTGGTCGAACCATTATTGAACCAAACCATGTGTTGGTCGAACCATTGCTTGTATGTCATCCTAAGGTGTCCCTTTGATTTTGGAGCCAAAATTTGAATCAAAAGGGTTATTATGGCCGAAATGACACTTTGCCTCTTCCAAAGGACATGGTGTCTTCTCCTAAGGGTGTGACAAACACTATAAATAGGTCATAGGGGGGTCCTAAATCTTCATCTAAAACATTCACAGTCCTTCTCTCAAGTTCTAGTTCAGTATTCTGATTTTATCCGATTGAAAGTTTGGGTGCCTCTAAATAGTTTCAATCTGAAAGTGTCGTCACGACTTCAGAATAATCCAAGCATACAAATTCGAGTTCATCCACCACATTCATTCGAAATTTGTACAACAATTTCTACCCAATCCGAAGAACACAACCCCTGAGTCGCTTGTTTGGCAATCCAATCTGCACATTGGTTTGCCGATCGCGGTATATGCCTCCACCTGATCCTGTCGATCGATGACGCCAATACCTTCGTATTCTCAATAATAGTATCCAATCTCCAAAGAAAAATTGACCCGCTAAGATGCTTGATGACAAGCTCAACATCTGACTCGATCAAAACGTCTTGAAAACACACTATGACAATCAAACTCCTTTGTCGGTTAATATACTAATATATTGTTAATTGAAGTATATGTAAAGGCCCCAAAGCTCATCACTACTATATTTACTTTCATCTTCAGTTGTTGGAGTTGGAGGGATATAATATATTTTTACGTAACATATCATTTAATTTAACATAATTAATTATTAAAATTTAATGCAAATAATAATATTGTGACTACACATTTTTACCATTTACCCCAACGAATTTGATAAATTTACTTCTTCTGCAGATTAGGTAGGAAGCATAAAGCAAAATGGATTAGAGACAAACGAATAATTACAACATGTACTTCTATTGACTAATTAATATGTGTTGTGTTGGGAGTTCTATCGTACCTGGATTAGGCATGTGCCCACATGATAGGACCATCATGCCATGTGACCTACCAGGCGAGCTATAGAGGATAATGAGAACGATCAATCATAACACATTCAATGACTTTATTACCCCTTTGTCAGTACTAGACAGCAACAAGGTAATTTCGGAATTTCCTTATTACTTTGAGGGTCCGATTGACATTCAGAAAACAACAAGGAGAGATGTCAAATCTCATGTTAATGATTTCTTGGAATAACATATTTGGGATGACAGCTAGCAAGTAGTCTCGGTTGACCGGAATAGAGGTGTTCTTACTTTTCCAACATATATTTGAAGTCATCCAGTTCCCGATTTATTTATTTTTGAAAAATAAGCACTATTTAAAAATAAATATCAAATAAAGCTTATATTTAAAAAATATACATAATTTGGGTACTTGCTAATCTTATTTTTTTTTTTTAATTAGAAATACTGCTTTACTTTAATAAATAAAACAGTGTGGCATTAAGTCATGGAAGTTCATACATCATGTTATTAGCTGCTAAACATACAAATGATAGTGGTGGTCTTTCGACCCAATCGTTAAGACGCACTCCCATTCTCGCTTGCTTTGCTATCCAATTTGCACATTCGTTGCTTGTCATTGGAATAACTCGTCATTGCACTTGCTCGACTTGTCTTGCGAGTGCTCGGATGTTCGGTATTATTGTTGATAATTTCCAATGTTTCGGCCCTTCCATGATTTGTTGATTAACCACTTGTGAGTCCGTTTCTATAATGATGCTTTGCCATCCCGCTTCAATTGCTAAACGTACTCCTTCGTGTATCGCCAAGGCCTCCATCGTTTCTATGTCATCACTCCTTTCCCTCCCGTTCATCCTGCCCACTAGCTTGCCGGTTTTGTCTCGTGCTACCACTCCTATGCCCACTCTTTGCGTTTCCTTGCACCACGCTGTGTCACAGTTTATCTTGATCGTGTCACTCGTCGGGGGTTTGTTGGTTCAACCTCTCCTCATGTGTGGGCATCGGTTGGGTTCAGCCGACTCCTAGTTACTCCTCATAGGTTTGCTTGATCTCCATTATGATGACCCTCGAGTTTGGTTGTTTAGCTTCAAAAGCCGCCGAGCATCTCGCCTTTCATATGTTCCAACATGTTATTAGGATTTGTGCCCACTTCTTGTCGGTCAATGTGCTCGGACCATGCAGCTCCTCCTCCTCATTCTTTAGCCATTCCACCATGTCGAGTTGGTTTAGCTGATCCAAATGTACCACTCCAAGTGTACCACTCCAAATCTGCTCCGTCCACCCACATTCCAATATCATGTGCTCCCGTGTCTCGGCTTCTCCACATATCGGGCAACTCGGAGATACGTTAATTCCCCTACGGACCATGTTTACTTTAACGACTATGGAGTTTGTTGCTAGCCGCCATATGAAGTTCTTTACCTTTGGTATTACCTTCGCCTTCCACAACTCTTTCCAAAACGTACCTCAGTAGTTTGTGTTCGGTATTTGTCTTGTCTCGTCCCGTTCTCGAATTTTGTGGTAAACCGATCGGACTTGGGGTTGTTCATCCTTCGTGTGTGGCCAAATGTACCGGTCCCTTCCCCCGTTTCGTGGTAGGGGTAGATTGAGGATATGTGCTGCATCTTCGTGATCGAAAATACTCCTCACTAGGTTCGCATTCCATGTGCCATTCGGGTTGATGAGCTCACTTACTCGTAAGTTACCTCCGTGCTCCACCAATATGTCTCCATTCACCCTTTTGCTCTCCTTGGTATAGATCCATGGGTCCTCAAAGACTCAGATATTCTCTCCCGAGCCAATCATCCACATCCCCTCTACCTTGATTACATTTCGGCCATATAGGATGCTACTCCATCCCCATGAGGCTCAGCTCCTTTTTTTTGCCTCTAATAACGTACACCGTGGGAAGTATAGTCGTTTTAGAACTCGTGCGCATATGGTGTCGGAGTCGGTCATGATTCAGCTTGTCATTTTTGTTAATAGCGCCGTGTTGAAACTTTGAAGTTCCGAAAGTCTAGTCCTTCTATCTCCTTTGCCTTTGTTAAGACATCCCATCTTCTCCAATGTGTTATTTTCCTCTCCGATGTTTGCTCCCACCAAAAGTCCGCAATGAGAGCATTTATCTCCGCACACCATGTTTTTGGTAAACGGAATACACTCATTACGTACGTGGGGATCGCCGTGATGATCGCCTTTATGAGCACTTCCTTTCCCGCTTGGTTCAAAGTTTTCGGCCTCCACCCTCCTAGTTTTTCCTTGATTTTAGTTTTGAAAGATCCCAAAGCCTCATTCTTTGAACGACCCCAAACCGATGACGATTCTAAGTATTTGCCCGGGTCACCTTTGCTCTTGATATGTAACGCGTCTTCCACCCATTTCTTCTCGGTCGGACCAACCCCTTTATTAAAGAATAGGGTTGATTTGTCTCTGTTTATCCGTTGGCCCGATACTCGACAGTAAGATTCTAGGATATTCCAGAGTCCTTTAGCATTGTCTGGCGATCCTCTATTGAAGAACAATGAGTCATCTGCAAAAAACAAATGATGCAATTCTGGGGACGTTCTCCTTAGAGTGATCCCATGTATGATCCCTTCCCTAGCGACTCCTTCCATTCTTTGTGATAGCACATCCGCAAGTAGTATGAATAGGTAGGGGGATAGAAGGGTCACCTTGTCGTATTCCCCGGGTTGGGTGTATGGAGCTTGTTCTTTCCCCATTAATCACCACTTGATATGTGGTCGATGATATGCATTCCTTTATCCATCCCAACCATTGTTCTGCAAAGCCCCGTTTCCTTAGTGTGCTAATTAGGAAATCCCATTCCACCCGATCATAAGCTTTATGCATGTCAATTTTTAGTGTACATTCCACCTTATCTTCCCTTCAGCTCAAGTTCAAATGATGGAACACCTCGTGTGCTACCATTATGTTATCCTGTATGTGGCGACCTGATATAAATGCACTCTAGAAATGAGTGATAATCTCTGATAGATAACATTTCAATCTATTCACCCACGCTTTTGAAATGATGTTATACAGGAAATTGCAGCAGTTTATTCGCCTAAAATCAGTAGGTCTCATCGGGTTTGGTATTAATGGAATCAACACTATATCCGTATTGTTTAGGGGTTTAGAAGAGTACTTGTTCTGAAGAAAGCCTTGACCGAGGTGATGACGTCTGCCACCACGGTGTTCCAGTTCCTTGGGTAAAACAGACCCGGGAAACCGTCCGAACCTGGTGCTCATGATCCGCCCATTTGGTATGTGGATGCCCTAATTTCAGTATCCGTCACCTCCCTTGTCAAGTCGGCATTCATCTCAGGTGTGATCTGATTATGTACAAATCTGTGGAGCTCATCCCCCGGTTCGGTTTGTTCTGAGGTGAACATTTCTCCAAAGTATCTATGGAGCTCATCGACTATTCTCCCTTCCTCATCAATCCACTCCCCGTTCTCACCCTTTAATCTACATATTTGATTTCGTCTCCTCCTTGGTATGGTGGAAAAAAGTTGTGTTACGATCCCCATCTGTAAGCCATTTCACCCTCAACCGTTGTTTTCAATATTTCTCCTCCCTCGTCCAAAGGCTTTGGAGTTTGCCTTTCAATATTTTCTCTTCTCGAACCTTATCCTCGGTCATCCCCCCATGCATGTTTCGTCTTAGTGCCTCCTTTGTTTTTGTAATCTCACGTACATTGTGACCGAACCTCTTCTTGCTCCACTCCCTCAATTTGGTTCGGCACCTATTCAGTTTTTTGTACACCATTTGGATTTCTCTACCCGTTGTTTGCCCTTCCCATGCTTGTTTGATTATCTCCTTACATTCCGGGTTTTCGAGTCACATAGCTTCAAACTTGAACCGTTTTGGATCTCTCTTTTTCGGTTGCTTGAATTGAACCACCATTGGGGTATGGTCCGATCCAATGGAGAGTTCGTTTATGCATCTCACCTTTTGGTACCTTGTCGGCCAATCCGTGTTTATCAATACACGGTCTAGGCGTTTGCTTATTCTCTCCATTCCGCTCCGGTTATTGCACCATGTGAACGAGTTTCCCTTTGCTCCCATATACTCCATACCTAGGTCTTCAATTACTTGTTTGAACTCGTTCATTTGTCTTTGGGATTTCCTTCTACCACCTTGTTTCTCATGTGGGTGACATATGGTGTTGAAATCCCCAAGTATCATCCATCCTCCCATTCGGCCTCTCCCAATTGTTCTTAGGAAATTCCAAAGTTGTGTTCGTTCTCGCGCCTCCGTACTCGCATATACCCAAGTGACAAATGTTGGTTCGACTTGGTACTCAAATTACACCTCACAATCAATGCAATGCAGGTCGGCATACAAAACCGACACCCTTGTACCCTCCTTCCACCACAATGCTAGCCCTCCTGATGTACCATTCAAGGTAACATAGTAGTTGTTATCCATTCCCATCCTTGTTCGTATCTTCTCGCAGTAGGTATCCCCATTCTTTGTTTCCATTATAAATATGATGTTTGAGCGATACCTTTTGTTGAGGTCTTGTAGGTGTTGAACTGTCAAGGCAGGCCCCAAACCCTGACAATTCCATGATATGGCACTCATTGGACACCCGTGGCTGTTTCGAGACAACCACCAGAACCCGTCATGTTCTCCTTTTCCTCTTCCCTTTCCTTAGTCTCATTTGGCTTTTTCACTATTGTTTTCTTACGGTTGGGGTTTGCCATGCTCGCTCTTCGCCTCGGGCTTTTTCGGTCACCTCCCTAGGTTTTCTTTGTCTCTTCGACCCGGGCAGCTCCTCCATGTCCTTCCCGGTCCTTTTTAGTGTCATCTTATCGAGATAGGGTCTCAATCCGGATGTGGGGTTTAGTATCATGTTGTTGGGTGAGGTGGGGGGGTGTATCAGGCGGGTTCTCCACAATGTAGGTTTGGATTGGTATGAAGAGCTCAGTCGGGTAGGGTTGGCTGGGGTCGCTTATGTGGTGTTGGGTTGGGTTTTTAGGTAGATATGTGATCACGGGTTGGTTTGGTTGTATGGGCTACGCGGTGGTTTTGGTTGGTTCGGCCAGGGCGGCTTGGTGTGTCGAGCTAGATGGGTATGTAAGCATTGGTTTGTTCGGTTCGGTTTTGAGTGGGGGTATGTCTAGGTTCAGTCGGTTTGGCTTGGTTGGGGGCCATGTGGGTGGTTATTCGTGGACATGGTCGGTTGGGGTGGAAGGTGTTCTCGGTTTTTGTGGTGATCCATGTTCTCGGTTGGGGGCCATGAAGGTCCGCCATTATATCAAACCATGATTTCATTTCGCCCTTATTTTGTGGTGATCCATGTTTCTCATCCCCTCCCACAGTTTGACGCTTCGTAGCTTGTTTGGGTCTCACCCCCACAAGCCACGATCCATACATTGGTACACCTTGTTCATGTTCCGCGAACTGTACATCTGTTTTGCATGCTTGAGTGGTGTGGCCTAGCACGTCACACCCATAACAGTAATCAGATAATCTTTCATATTTAATTGACGCCCACTTATCTCCCCCTTGGGAGTTTTTCCACAAAAATCCCGACATCAATGGTTTATCCCCATCCACTTCTACTCTCATCCTCATATAGCTTCAGCTTATTCTCCCTATATGCTTTTCAATTTCTAGGCATCTTCCTATCATATTCTCTAACTTTCAGGCATTGGCATCACTAAATTTCTCCAGACCTAGGTCATGTATTTGGATCCAAAATGTTACCTTTTGGAAATTCACGTCCTTCACGCGCACACTCGGGTCCCATTTCTTGCTGTTCAAAATATAGTCATTTACTGACCACCGTGATCTATCTAGGATTTGGATCGCATCTTCTTGTCGTTCAAAATCAAATAACATGATTCCCTCCTCCAATTTTGACACCGAGACCTTTCCATATCGTGCTCAAGCCGAGCGTAGTACCATACTGATAGTATTCGTCTTGATTGTCTTTTGAGTGAGAACCTTCCCCACGAACCATTATTCGTTTTGGACTTGTTGGTTTGAATCAAGGTCTACCACTTGCACCCCGGGCCTGTTTGGGCCGCAAGAACTGGAACTGATGTTCATCATCCTCGTTGGTTCAGCGGATTCAATTTGGGAGAGGCGCGTGAGGACACCGCCTAGTTGAGCCTTTTTGCTAATCTTATTTTTTTTTGGTCGAAAATACCGCTTTACTTGATGAAATAAAACGTCGTGACACATGGTCACGGTTGTTCGGGATTACAATCATTAACTATTAAAGATAACAATGGTAGTGGTGATCTTTCGACCTAATCGCTAAGATTCACTCCCATTCACGCTTTCTTGGCTATCCAATTTGGGCACTCGTTTGCGGTACTTGATATAGCTCGCCATTGTACTTGCTTAATTTGTGTAGTTAGTACTCTCATGTTTTGTATCGTTGTTGACAATCTCCAATGCATTGTCCCGCCCCCTATTTGTCGATGGACCGATTGTGAATCCGTTTCAATGATGATGTGTTGCCACCCACGCTCGATCGCTAACCGGATTCCTTCTTGGATTGCTCTTGCCTCTATGGTGTCAATGTATTCGCTCCATTCCCTTCGGTTCATGCCGCCTATCATATTGCCTTCGCTATCTTGTGCTATCACCCTAATTCTGTCTATTCGTGTTTGTTTACACCACGATGCATCACAATTTACCTTGATGATGGTCCCGGTTAGAGCTCGCCACTTCTCTCTCGGTCTGCACGGCTGGTTAGGCTCGACCCTATGTTCATGCTCCTTGTGCTCGGCTAGGGCTTGTTGTATTTCCGATATCACTACTCTTGGGTCCGGTTTGTGTGCCTCGAATGATGCCTTACACCTTGTTTTCCAGATATGCCAACATGTTAGGAGGGTTAGGGTCTACCTCGTCTCTCTCGTGTCACCCGGTTCGGATCACCTTCTATCTAGCCAGGTGACCACATCCATGGGTGTGGTTCGGTCCATCTGCAGCCTTAGTATGCCGAACCTGACCGGTTCAGTCCATCGGCATTCTAGGATCATGTGTTCACGTGTTTCCAAGTCCCCGCATATCGGGCAAGTCGGTTGTACATTCATTCCCCTCTTCGCCATGTTTGCCTTCACCGCTAGTGCATTGGTTGTTCGACTCCCTTTGTCGTCCACTATCCTCTCATAGTTTATGGTAGACCGATCAAACTTGAGTTGATCCATCCTTTGTGTGCGGCCATATGTATCGATCTGTTCCTCCCTCCTTTGGTATCAGTATGCGCAGTACATGCTCGACATCCTCTCGGTCCATTATGCCTCTAACCGTGTGTTCGTTTCATTGTCGGTCCTGTGTGATCAAGTGTCTCACCCTTAGCTCGCCCCCATGCTCCACGGTTGTTTCGGTATTCACCCATTTCCTCTCCTTAGTGTATATACATGGATCCTCAAAAATGCGTATTTCATCACCCGAGCCAAGTAACCACACACCCTCTTGTTTCATGATGTCTCGTCCATGAAGTATACTACTCCATCCCCACGATGCTCGGCCCCCTCGTTTCGCCTCAAGAAAGTTAGAACGTGGGAAGTACATACCTTTTAGAACCCTTGCGCATAAAGTATTCGACTATGCTATGAATCTTGATGCCATTTTCATGAATAGAGGACGAGTTAAAACTTTGAATCTCGCGGAACCCCAAACCCTCGTCTCCTTAGACTTTTTAAGCACTTCCCATCTCATCCAATGAGTCTGTTTGCCTTCCGCAGTTTGTCCCCACCAGAAATCCGCTATGAGAGCATCAATCTCCGCACTCATGACATATGTGGGGATCGTCGTGATGATTCCCTTTATGAGTACCTTCTTTCTGGCTTGATTCAGAGTCTTTGGTCTCCACCCTGCTAATTTGTCCTTTATATTTGTTTTGAGTGAGCCCAAGGCCACCTTTTGGGATCGTCCCAATATTGATGGTAGCCCTAGGTACTTGCCCGAATCGTTTGAGATTTGGATGTTTAGCACTGTCTCCACCTCCTGCCTGACATCTCGGTTCGCTCCTTTATTGAAATTTAGGGTCAACTTGTTAACATTGATCTTCTGTCCCGATGCACGGAAGTATGACTCCAACATGCTCCTTCGTCCAGACGCATTCGCTGTAGTGGCCTTTATAAAAAATAAAGAGTCGTCTGCAAAGAACAAGTGGTGCAATTCCGAGCAATGTTTCCTCTTCCTGATGCCCTGTATTGTCCCCCTCTAGTCACCTTGAGAGTATATCTGCTGTTTGGATATAAGTGTGACTTGCACTTAAGTTTATGGTCAATCTTGCAATTATCAACTTCTTAGTATCAGCTAGTTTCTATAAATATAGCAAACAGTGTACAGTGACAGTCAAGCTATCAATATGAGAATTGTTGTCCGTAGTGTTTCCTTGGCTGCTGTTCTTCGTTTTCATTTTGTTTCTTTTCCCAAAATCCATCCCTAATCCGAGAATGTTGACATGGTATCAGAGCTAAATCGAGCCTGAATCCTCACCCAAGTTCTTTCTCGATTAGATGGAAGAATCCTTACCTGCCTTCACCAACAAGAAAGTTGCGTAGCTTGTTGGTGAAAAGAACTTCCAGTCATGGAAGCAGCAGGTCTTGCTGTCTGTTCGAGGCTACAATCTCGAAAACCATCTCAGTGGAATGAACGTACCTCAATACCTGGAGGATGAGACAAGAGAAGCTATACCAAACCCAGCATATGCCAAGTTTCTTCAGTAGGACAGCTCCATTGCTTCATGGCTCCTTCCGTCTGTCTCGTCCCAGGTCGGTAGAGACTTAATAGGTTGTATGACTGCTGCTACTATTTGGCAAAAGTTGCATCGTGATTTCTCTTCATCGTCAACCACTAGGATAATGCATCTGTATGACAGACTTAAGGTTAGAAAACATGTTCACCAGTCTATGCGTGATTATCTCACTGAGATACAAACCACCTGTGATAGCTTAGCTAGCTGTGGTCACCCAATAGAAGAAATGCAGCATATCTCGATTGTTTTAAATGGTGTAAAGGTGCAGTACACTCCTTACCCAGTTTCCCCTTATCCCCAACCGGCACCACCCATTTACCCATACATGTACTCACCCATTGCTTTGCCAACCCTACTCTTCCATATAATACATTTCCCAGTCCTCAACTCCCAGCTGCGTCTGCTTCAGCTCAGACCCCATCACCATCACACTTCCAAGCCAACATGGCCAGCGTCTCAACTGCTGCTCCAACTGAAGGTGTCTGGTTTCCTGACTCTGGAGCTACAAACCACTTGACCCATGCCAAGCCTGCCCCACACATGACAGCTCCATACTTTGGCCCAGGTAAAGAACTTGTTGGTAACGGTTATTCCCTTCAAATCTCTGCTGTTGGTTCATCATTTATACCTTCATCTGACAAACAGCTTGTTATAAATAACATGCTTTATGTTGGGTATTGATAGTGACAACCCAATATGGGAAAGGCCTCGAAGGCCCAATAAATTTGCAGGGGGTGCAACCCGTACCATTTAAACAAGGCCAACCCACAGTAAGGTTACTCTGGCCCTCATAAAGTGGTCCAGTATCGAATCCAAACTAAAGTGGACGCCAAAGTGCCACTTCAGGTCGCCATTGGCCAAGGCAAAAGACTCCCACTGCTCGCCAAGGGAGTGCCCAGGGAGTGCTCGCCAACAATCAAGGTCGCAGCCATAGGAGTGCTCTCCATAGGAGTGCTCGCCATAGGAGTGCTCGCCATAGGAGTGCTCGCCTTGAAGAGAGCCTTGCCTCTCTCCTCTGGTCCCACCAACCGTTAATAAGGATATAGCCACGATATCCCGCATATCTCGGGCACATATTCACTAAAGATTAGATACGGTAACTGCAATATCTCGCCGTAACCGCAATATCTACTATCTAAATCTTCAACAAAACAATATTCACGAAGATATACAGTTACCTTATACGGTTTGGTATCTCCTACTCTATAAATACCTTTGCTTTACATACATTCAATACGTTTTTATCTATATACACACATATACTCATTTAAGCATCAGAGAGGGACCCAGAGGCACCCCCTCTGTTGCGATCCCCTTCTTGCAGGTTCATCGGAGCTCAGGTGAAAGCGCGCGATCATCATCTCCTTGGCATTCAATTCATTGCCAGATCAGCATTCAGGAAATAACGATCCAACATTTGGCGCCGTCTGTGGGAAAACGAGCAAAACAGTCATACATACTCGCTCTAACCGCAATCATCGGAAAGAAGCTAACGAACAATCCTCGGATAGCTCTAATTCCGCTGCTTCTTCGCCACTCCACCAAGAACCTGCAAGCCAAGCAGTCTGTGATGCCGTCCCTCCGAGACTGGCACGTGAACACATTGGCAATTCGAGAACGACCCCTGTTCCAAACGTCGCAGAGATTCCAGATCGACAAACCATCCAAGTGGCTTGGGAAACCATTCAGGTAACCGCAGAGATGATATCCCTCTTGGAAACCATCATAGGACAGGCCCGCAGAAAAACCCATGCTCATCATGAAGATCCTCGTCCTACGGGGCCACCAGAATCAGAAACTGGAAATCCTGGCACCACAGCCCCTCAAGATGATCAAGAGATGACCTTTGGACACCAATCCTTAGATCCGGCCTCCACTGAGACGCCGGCGGTCACTCACTCTGTCAATCCATCAAGTTCTGCACCGACTGGAGGATAGCAACCCCAATTCACTCTTGACCAAGTTGAGGAGCTTATCACTAAGAGACTCAAAGAACAACGCGAAACCGTCATGACTCCCTTCAAGGAACGACCAGCTCATCTCTTCACCACCGACCTAGTTGTCATCAAGACCCCAAAGGATGTCGTCGCCAGGGCCATCCCCGAGTATAATGGTGAAGGCGCCCCCATTATACATGTTAATAACATTGAAGCCTCTCTGTTGGGTAAGTCGACTGATCTGAATCACTTAGCCCCGTTATTTCTGTCGACCCTTTTGGGTTCGGCGTCGTCTTGGTTCTTTGGTGTCCCTGCAGGATCAAGAAGGGTAAGAAAGGTCGAGAAAATCCTAGATCGGAAAACCCAGGACCAAGACATCAAGAGGTCCCCGAGTATTTCACGCCTTTAAACATGCAGATCTCGGCGGTACTAGTCGAGATGGAAAGGTCTGTGGCAAGGCCACCGAGACCCCGCAAGAGTGGTCAGCCCATGGGGAATGACACCGAGAGCTATTGCAGATATCACAAGCGCGACATCGAAAAGCTGATAAAGAGAGGAATGTTGAAGGAATGAATTCACAAGGCTGTACAGTCAGAATAAACTTTCAGCTAAGTGGGAAGGACCATACAAGCAAGTGATTCCTTCATAAACATGTTCACTCGAAGCAAATCGAAGAAAAAAGCCCTGACGCCAAAGTCAGGCCAAAAACCCTATCACCAAAGATAGGCCACAAAAAAGCCCTAACAACAAAGTTAGGCCACAAAAGCCCTGACGCCAAAGTCAGGCCAAAAGCCTTAACAACAAAGTTAGGCCACAAAAGCCCTGACGCCAAAGTCAGGCCAACAAAGTTAGGCCACAAAAGCCCTGTCGCCAAAGACAGGCCAAAAGCCCTAACAACAAAGTTAGGCCACAAAAGCCCTGACGCCAAAGTCAGGCCAAAAGCCCTAACAACAAAGTTAGGCCACAAAAGCCCTGTCGCCAAAGACAGGCCAAAAGCCCTATCACCAAAGATAGGCCACAAAAGCCCTAGCAACAAAGTTAGGCCAAAAATCCCTATCACCAAAGATAGGCCACAAAAGCCCTAGCAACAAAGTTAGGCCAAAAAGCCCTATCACCAAAGATAGGCCACAAAAGCCCTGACGCCAAAGTCAGGCCAAAAGACCTAGCAATAAAGTTAGGCAAAATAAAAGCCCTGACGCCAAAGTCAGGCCAAAAGTCCTAACAATAGAATTAGGCAAAGACAGGCCAAAAGCCCTGACACCAAAGTTAGGCCAAAGAGCCATGTCGCCAAAGACAGGCCAAAAGCCCTGACGCCAAAGTCAGGCCAAAAAGCCCTAACGCCAAAGTTAGGTCAAAAGCCCTGACGCCAAGGTCAAAAAGCCCTGTCACCAGAAGTCGAACGCCCCCATGTAGAAACCACTCTCCAGCTCCGCCCGAGCAATTTGGCCCATCCCAGAGCAGGAGGGTGATAAACCTGATTTTTGTAAGGTTTGGTGCCGGAGGCGAGGGGTCCAATGCAAAAGAAGTCTATGCTACCCAAATCTCTACAGCTGTCCAACTGGGAAGAACAAAGACCTACACTAAAAGGCGAACGAACCCACATCAAGGGTAACAGTTCCCTTACAAATTGGGCACAACGGAGCAGACGAACCAATAAGGTAACAATCTCTCCAAAAAAAAGCTTAAGAGAGCGAACGAATCTAAGGACCAAAATCCTAAAAGGCGAACGAATCCATAAAGGATGACAGTTTCCTTAAAGGCATAATCCTTGGGTAACAGTTTCCTTAAGAAACATGGCGAAAGGAACGGACGAGCCGATAAGAGGCCACAGTCCTTCCCCCAAAACCTAAAGGAGCGAAAAGAACCTCTAAAGGGTAACGTTTCCTCCAAAGAAAGGTCCAAGACCCTTTGAATGAAAACAAAAAGGCGAGACTATTCTACAAAAGCTGAAGCGAAGTTGAAAACAAGTATGGTAAAACTTCCTAAAGCTTTCAAGCAAGATAGACATCAGAAGAACAACCAAGTATACTCGAAGACAAACAAAAACCAAGGCTTACGAAACAAAAAGACCCGATATCAAAATTGGGCGAAAGACCTAACGCCAAAGTTAGGCAAAAAGACCTAACGCCAAAGTTAGGCAAACCAAAAGACCCGAAAGACCTGATGACTGAATCAGGTGAAAGACCTAGCACCAAAGTTAGGCGAAAGACCTGATGCCAAAGTCAGGCACAAGACCTGTTATCAAAATCAGGCGAAAAGACCCAAAGAAAAAGTTAGGCAAATAAGGCCTAAATATAAAAATCAGACAGAAGTCCTAGCGCAAAAGGCGAGCAATCCGTCAAGGAGGCCGTTCTCTTATAAGTTGGGCAAAATTTGAGAAGTAACATCCAAAGCGAATGAATCCATATCAAAGGTAACAGTTCCTTTGCGAAACAAACACAAGAAAGTAGGCGAATGAACCTAGGGCGACCACTTACTAAAAGATGAATGAGCCTCAGGTAACAGTTCCCCGTGATTAGACAAACACTCCAAAGGTCTAAAACCTTAACAAAGCGAACACATCTACAAAAGATGATAGTTTCCTTAAAGGTATGATCTTCGAGTAACAGTTGCCTTAAGAAACTTTGGTGAAGGGAATGGATGGTCCAAGATCCTATATGGCGAGACTCTCCTACATAAGCTAAAGAGAAGTTGAAAACAAATATGGTAAAACTTCCTAAAGCGTTCGAACGAAAAGATATCGGAAGAACGACCAAACACATTCGAAGTCGAAAAAGAGTAAAGGCTTACGAAATTAAAGGCGTTCATTATAATAATATCCGAGTCTGAAATCAAAAGAATAATTACAACTATCCCAAAAACAAAGGGAAGTAACAGGAGGATGAACAGGCTCCCTTGACCTGAAACTCTGCATCGACTCGGTCACCTGAAGGCCTGAGACCTCAAGGTCTGGGTTCATCAGGGGATGCAATATCCTTCTCGGCCCCGGGGGCAGCCTCATTGCCAAGGAGCTTCCTTGGTGTAGCCGCTCTCAATGAAGTCCTGAAGAGACTTCACCTCCCAGAGAGGAAACTTGGCATCAATCCCTTGAATCTCGTCGACCAAGATCTGGAGGTAGGCAGCAGCCTCGACCTTTATCACCTCCAAGGCGCAGTCAGAGAACTCCTCGGACTTCTTAAAGTCCTCGACCACGCTAAGGGGGGATGGGACAACCTTAAGATTTAAGGAAATATGCTCCTGCTCAGCCATCGAGGCATCCCTCTGCACCCAGGACTCTTTCAGTTGAGCCCTGAGGTCACCATTCTCTGCCTCTAGCCAAACAGAGTACTGGTCGACATCCTTGATCCGAAACTCATAGACGCCTAGGCAGCTAACAACCTCGTCTTAGCCCGTTTGGAAAATAGACTGATGAATTTAGATTCTCAAGTGCGGTCAATGAATTTAGGTCCCAGACTGATGGGTCAGAAATTTATCCAATCAATAAAGACTGGCGCAGAATGATGTACCCTGACCTTGAGCGTCAGTTGTACGAACTGATGAATGCCCGCTAGCCCAAGCATCGACTCTGAAGTTTCCGCACCTGAGCGGATTGAACAGAAGTTTGGTTGCCTATGATGTCGGAAGAAGTCATCAATGATGTTCCGATCACTCCCCGACAACTCTCCAAAGCTCGAAGGAGTATCCCGTTCTGGCTGAGAAAGCTTTTTCGAGGATAAAAAGAGAGAAAGGAAAAATTGAAACAGAGGGCTGAAAGAAGATATGAACTCTGGAATGCAAATGAATTGAGTGCGTAAAAGACTAAATTCTAAAGTTCAGCCTTTTTAGCCAAAACGAAGGAAACCGAACGGGCATGTAAGAAACGGCTCAGATAATGATTATACCCTTTTGGGTAAAACCGAAGTAATGTCAGAATTCCAAGGGTTACATGAGACAAAAGGTTGGAACGACACGAACAAACTGTGATTCTGCCCACTGGTTACGGAAGACAAAGAGACAGACATGCCTCAAAAGTCCTCTCGACTTTCGCTAACTGTCCATTCATTAAAATGTTCGAAATCTTACACAAAAAAGGTGATTGCCAAAAGCTATACCAGACCTCTCCTAACACCCTCGCAACGATAGTGTTCGCCCAAAGAGTGAAGAATGAGAATCCATAAACCCTGGAAACCCAAAGCGTTCGTCTAATGGAGTAAGGTATCACACATTCCGAAAAACTCTACGCAACCAAAATCATTCGCCAAAGGATACAGAGCATCAAAAGGCACAAATAGCAGATAAGGAAAGCAAAAGATCCAGTCCAAAAGTCACTATCTTAAACCCTATCACAAAATAAAGCTCGACCGAAGAAACTTCACTCAAGCTTCGGGGGCAAATGTTGGGTATTGATAGTGACTACTCAATATGGGAAAGGCCTCGAAGGCCCAATAAATTTGCAGGGGGTGCAACCCATACCATTTAAACAAGGCCAACCCACAGTAAGGTTACTCTGGCCCTCATAAAGTGGTCCAGTATCGAATCCAAACTAAAGTGGACGCCAAAGTGCCACTTCAGGTCGCCATTGGCCAAGGCCAAAGCCTCCCACTGCTTGCCATGGGAGTGCTCGCCAAGGGAGTGCCCAGGGAGTGCTCGCCAACAATCAAGGTCGCAGCCATAGGAGTGCTCGCCATAGGAGTGCTCGCCTTGAAGAGAGCCTTGCCTCTCTCCACTGGTCCCACCAACCATTAATAAGGATATAGCCACGATATCCCGCATATCTCAGGCTCATTCTCACTAAAGATTAGATACGGTAACTGCAATATCTCGCCGTAACCGCAATATCTACTATCTAAATCTTCAACAACACAATATTCACGAAGATATACAGTTACCTTATACGGTTTGGTATCTCCTACTCTATAAATACCTTTGCTTTACATACATTCAATACGTTTTGATCTATATACACACATATACTCATTTAAGCATCGGAGAGGACCTAGAGGCACCCCCTCTGTTGCGATCCCCTTCTTGCAGGTTCATCGGAGCTCAGGCGAAAGCGCGCGATCACCATCTCCTTGGCATTCAATTCATTGCCAGATCAGCATTTAAGAAATCACGATCCAACACTTTATACCCCTGCTGTCACTAAAAATCTACTTTCTGTGTCCCAGTTTTCAAAGGATAACCAGGTTTACTTTGAATTTCATGCGACACACTGCTTGGTCAAGGACTCCATCTCTAACCGTATGCTGCTCAAGTGGTTTGAATCTGGGGGTTTATATCGTCTTGATTTGTCAAGTTTTCAGTTTCCTAGTAATAGCTTAGGTGTGTCTGCTAATGGCAGTCCAGATTAGTGTCTGAGTCTTGAAATGACTTTCAGTCCTTATGTAATAATGCGGTTTTTCTTGCTTAATATTCAAGTTTTCAATTTGACGATAATAAACATCTTCATTTTATGATTGATCTTGCTGTTTTAGAATTTGTTTCCACTGATTATGATGACTCTACTTCTTCTATCTGTTCTAATACCCAGTCTATATCTATTTTACCTGATTTTGAATTCAATTGCTTTCTCTCAACCCCTAAGTCCACTGATTCCTCTAAGCTGTGGCACATGAGGTTAGGCCATCCATCAAAGAATATTCTTATTAACTTTCTTAGACTTCAAAATCTCCCCAATAATCATATATGTGTTGATTGTGCTGCCTGTGTAGTTGGGAAGAGTAAAACTCAGCATTACACACCCTCGAACACTGTCTACTCTCAACCATTGGAGCTGGTCCAAGTAGATTTATGGGGACCTGCCCCATTTTCCTCTAGTAACAATAATTACTACTTAAGTGTTATTGATGCATTTATTCGTTATACTTGGATCTATTTTTTACCTCGTAAATCCAATGGTGCTAAGGTATTCTGTGATTTTCATGTTTTGGCAGAGAAACAGTTAGGAACCAAACTCAAGGCAGTTCAATTTGATGGGGGGATGTGAGTTTCACTTTCTTACTACTTATATTGCACAGTTTGGGATAGTACACAGAGTCACGTGTCCATACTCAAGTCAACAAAATGGTGTGGTGGAGCGTAAGCACCACCATATTGTTGTGCTTGGCCTTACACTTCTAGCTCAATCATCTATCCCTTTGCACTATTGGACATATGCCTTCTTCACTGGTGTTTTTCTTATAAACAGACTTCCCTCCAAAACCTTGAACAATTGCTCTCCTCATGAGCTTCTTTTTAGGTCTAAGCCTGACTAGTCCTTCCTCAGAGTCTTTGGATGTCTCTGCTTTCCTCACCTACGTCCATATCGTTCCCATAAACTGTCATTTAGATCGGAACCCTGTGTCTTCATTGGCTTCTGTTCTGATCACCATGGGTATCAGTGTCTCCCCTCCTCTGGTAGAGTATATGTCTCACGCAATGTAGTTTTCCATGAAACTACATTTCCTTTTGCTGACACCACATACCCCTTCTATGCTTCTAAAACTCCAAAATGTTCAGCTCCTTCGAAACCCTTCTTTATTCCTTGTGATCCTTTCTTCCAGCAACCTACCTCTGTTCCTACAATAGTTTCTCACTCTTCTGGACCTCCTGCCCCTTCTCATACCTCTGGTGAGTCGAACATGCCATCCACGAACCATGCGCAGTCACCATAGGTACCTCCCATACATGCTCCTACACATTCATTACCTTCCTCAGCTCCAGACTTGTCTTCCCCTACTGGGGTCTGCAGGTATGTCCCATCTGGATCCACCGTTGTTCCTATTACACCATCTGGACCTTCTACAACAGCTCACCCACCTTCCCTAAACCCTAAACCGTATATTGATGGTAGCCCTAGGTACTTGCCCGGATCGTTTGAGCTTTGGATGTTCAGCACTGTCTCCACCTCTTGCCTGATAACTCGGTTCGCCCCTTTATTGAAATTTAGGGTCGACTTGTTAACACTGATCCTCTGTCCCGATGCACGGCAGTATGACTCCAACATGCTCTTTATGCCGGACGCATTCGCTGTCATGGCCTCTATGAAAAATAAAGAGTCATTTGCAAAGAACAAGTGGTGCAATTCGGAGCAATGTTTCCTCATCCTGATGCCCTGTATTCCCCTCACTTGTCGCCCCCTCTAGTCACCTTGAGAGTACATCTATTGTTAGGATATAAGTGTGACTTGCACTTAAGTTTAGGGTCAATCTTGCAATTATCAACTTCTTAGTATCGGCTAGTTTCTACAAATATAGCAAATAGTGTACAGTGACAATCAAGCTATCAATCTGAGAATTGTTGTCCGTAGTGTTTGCTTGTGTGCCGTTCTTTATTTTCATTTTGTTTATTCTCCCTAAATCCAACCCTAATCCGAGCATGTTGACATGGTATCAGAGCTAAATCGAGCCTGAATCCTTACCCAAGTTTTGTTCTGACTTGATTAGATGGAAGAATCCTCACCTGCCTTCGCCAACAAGAAAGTTACGCACCTTGTTGGTGAAAAGAACTCCCAGTCATGGAAGCAGCACGTCTTGCTACAATCTCGAAAACCATCTCCATGGAATGAACGTACCTCAATACCTGGAGGATGAGACAGGAGTAGCTATACAAAACCCAGCATATGCCAAGTTTCTTCAGTTGGACAACTCCCTTGCTTCATGGCTATTTGTGTTTGTCTCGTCACAGGTTAGTAGAGGCTTAATAGGTTGTATGATTGCTGCAGCTATTTGGCAAAAGTTGCATCGTGATTTCTCTTCATCGTCAACCACTAGGATAATGCATCTGTATGATAGACTTAAGGTTAGAAAACATGTTCACCAGTGTATGCGTGATTATCTCACTGAGATACAAATCACCAGTGATAGCTTAGCTAGATGTGGTCACCCAATAGAAGAAATGCAGCAAATCTCGATTGTTTTAAGTGGTGTAAAGGGTCAGTATGATAATGTGATAGCTGTGATTCATGCTAGTCAAAATCCTTACACCATTGCCTCTGTGAGTTCTGTTCTCCTTGATGCTGAGGCTAGACAATCAGATTTACTGTTTGATTCCAATGTTTCTGCAAAAGTTGCTACTGTTAAGTTACCTGTTGCTACTAAACCTGCTATAGCTTTCAAGGAAGGTAGTTCAGGGGTAAAAGATGGTTTGCCCATGCTGCCTGTCAATACGGGTCTGCTGCCCACACCACAGCCACATCCTACTGCATTTGGAAGTAAGCAACCTGGTAGAGGCAGGGGTCGTGGCCGTGGCTTTGGAAATAACAGGCCTCAGTGCCAGTTACGTGGAAAGTTTTACCACCTGGTGCCCCGATGCTTTCACAGGTTCAATGTGCACTTCATAGGAGTCACACATCCAGCTTCAACCCCTCCTGCTCCTTCAGCAAACCTGGCCTCGTATGACTATAAGCATGACTCCTTCCCTCAGCAACAACCTTCATCACCACAAGCTCACTACCCATCTTCTTCTCAAGTGAACAAGTCTCAGGTTCACCCTCAATCTGCTCAAACCAACACTGTCTCATTCCCCGCTGCCCAGTCTCACCAAATGGTGCAGTACATTCCTTACCCTGTTTCCACTTACCCACAACCGGCATCACCCATTTACCCATACATGTACTCACCCCTTGCTTTGCCAACCCTACTCTTCCATATAATACATTTCCCAGTCCTCAACTCCCAGCTGCGTCTGCTTCAGCTCAGACCCCATCACCATCACACTTCTAAGCCAACATGGCCAGCGTCTCAACTGCTGCTCCAACTGAAGGTGTCTGGTTTCCTGACTCTGGAGCTACAAACCACCTGACCCATGCCAAGCCTGCCCCACACATGATAGATCCATACTTTGTCCCAGGTAAAGAACTTGTTGGTAACGGTTATTCCCTTCAAATCTCTGCTGTTGGCTCATCATTTATACCTTCATCTGACAAACAGCTTGTTCTAAATAACATGCTTTATACCCCTGCTGTCACTAAAAATCTACTTTATGTGTCCCAGTTTTCAAAGGATAACCAGGTTTAATTTGAATTTCATGCGACACACTGCTTGGTCAAGGACTCCATCTCCAACCGTATGCTGCTCAAGTGGTTTGAATCTGGGGGTTATATCGTCTTGATATGTCAAGTTTTCAGTATCCTAGTAATAGCTTAGGTGTGTCTGCTAATGGATGTCCAGATTAGTGTCTGAGTCTTGAAATGACTTTCAGTCCTTATGTAATAATGCGGTTTTTCCTGCTTAATCTTCAAGTTTTCAATTTGACGATAATAAACATCTTCAGTTTATGATTGATCTTGCTGTTTTAGAATTTGTTTCCACTGATTATGATGACTCTACTTCTTCTATCTGTTCTAATACCCAGTCTATATCTATTTTACCTGATTTTGAATTCAATTGCTTTCTCTCAACCCTTAAGTCCACTGATTCCTCTAAGCTGTGGCACATGAGGTTAGGCCATCCCTCAAAGAGTATCCTTGTTAACTTTCTTAGACTTCAAAATCTCCCCACTAATCATATATCTGTTGATTGTGCTGCCTGTGCAGTTGGGAAGAGTAAAACTCAGCCTTACACACCCTCGAACACTGTCTACTCTCAACCATTGGAGCTGGTCCAAGTAGATTTATGGGGACCTGCCCCATTTTCCTCTAGTAACAACAATTAATACTTAAGTGTTGTTGATGCATTTATTCGTTATACTTGGATCTATTTTTTACCTCGTAAATCCAATGGTGCTAAGGTATTCTGTGATTTTCATGTTTTGGCAGAGAAACAGTTAGGAACCAAACTCAAGGCAGTTCAATCTGATGGGGGGATGTGAGTTTCACTTTCTTACTACTTATATTGCACAGTGTGGGATAGTACACAGAGTCACGTGTCCATACCCAAGTCAACAAAATGGTATGGTGGAGCGTAAGCACCGCCATATTGTTGTGCTTGGCCTTACAATTATAGCTCAATCATCTGTCCTTCTGCACTATTGGATAGATGCCTTCTTCACTGGTGTTTTTCTTATAAATAGACTTCCCTCCAAAACCTTGAACAATTGCTCTCCTCATGAGCTTCTTTTTAGGTCTAAGCCTGACTAGTCCTTCCTTAGAGTCTTTGGATGTCTCTGCTTTTCTCACCTACGTCCATATCGTTCCCATAAACTGTCATTCAGATCGGAACCCTGTGTCTTCATTGGCTTCTGTTCTGATCACCATGGGTATCTGTGTCTCTCCTCCTCTGGTAGAGTATATGTCTCACGCAATGTAGTTTTCCATGAAACTACATTTCCCTTTGCTGACACCACATGCCCCTTCTATGCGTCTAAAACTCCAAAATGTTCAGCTCCTTGGAAACCCTTCTTTATTCCTTGCTATCCTTTCTTACAGCAGCCTACCTCTGTTCCTACGATAGTTTTTCACTCTTCTGGACCTCCTGCCCCTGCTCATACCTCTGGTGAGTCGAACATGCCATCCACCAACCATGCGTAGTCACTAGAGGTACCTTCCATACATGCTCCTACACATTCATTACCTTCCTCAGCTCCAGACTTGTCTTCCCCTACTGGGGTCTGCAGGTATGTCCCATCTGGATCCACCGTTGTTCCTATTACACCATCTGGACCTTCTATAACAGCTTACCCACCTGCCCTAAACCCTAAACCCTATATTGATGGTAGCCCTAGGTACTTGCCCGGATCGTTTGAGCTTTGGATGTTCTACACTGTCTCCATCTCTTCCCTGACAACTCAGTTCACCCCTTTATTGAAATTTAGGGTCGACTTGTTAACATTGATCCTCTGTCCCGATGCACGGCAGTATGACTCCAACATGCTCTTTAGTCCGGACGCATTCGCTATCATGGCCTCTATGAAAAATAAAGAGTCATTTGCAAAGAACAAGTGGTGCAATTCCGAGCAATGTTTCCTCATCCTGATGCCCTGTATTCCCCTCACTTGTCGCCCTCTCTAGTCACCTTGAGAGTACATCTATTGTTAGGATATAAGTGTGACTTGCACTTAAGTTTAGGGTCAATCTTGCAATTATCAACTTCTTAGTATCAGCTAGTTTCTACAAATATAGCAAATAGTGTACAGTGACAATCAAGCTATCAATCTGAAAACTGTTGTCCGTAGTGTTTGCTTGTGTGCCGTTCTTCATTTTCATTTTGTTTATTCTCCCTAAATCCAACCCTAATTCGAGCATGTTGACATGGTATCAGAGCTAAATCGAGCCTGAATCCTTACCCAAGTTCTGTTCTGGCTTGATTAGATGGAAGAATCCTCACCTGCCTTCGCCAATAAGAAAGTTGCGCACCTTGTTGGTAAAAAGAACTCCCAGTCATGCAAAGCAGCACTTCTTGCTACAATCTCGAAAACCATCTCCATGGAATGAACGTACCTCAATACCTGGAGGATGAGACAGGAGTAGCTATACCAAACCCAGCATATGCCAAGATTCTTCAGTAGGACAACTCCCTTGCTTCATGGCTCTTTGTGTTTGTCTCGTCACAGGTTAGTAGAGGCTTAATAGGTTGTATGATTGCTGCAGCTATTTGGCAAAAGTTGCATTGTGATTTCTCTTCATCGTCAACCACTAGGATAATGCATCTGTATGATATACTTAAGGTTAGAAAACATGTTCACCAGTCTATGCGTGATTATCTCACTGAGATACAAACCACCAGTGATAGCTTAGCTAGCTGTGGTCACTCAATAGAAGAAATGCAGCAAATCTCGATTGTTTTAAGTGGTGTAAAGGGTCAGTATGATGATGTGATAGCTGTGATTCATGCCAGTCAAAATCCTTACACCATTGCCTCTGTGAGTTCTGTTCTCCTTGATGCTGAGGCTAGACAATCAGATTTACTGTTTGATTCCAATGTTTCTGCAAAAGTTGCTACTGTTAAGTTACCTATTTCTGCTAAACCTGCTATAGCTTACAAGGAAGTTAGTTCAGGGGTAAAAGATGGTTTGCCCATGCTGCCTGTCAATACGGGTCTGCTGCCCACACCACAACCACATCCTACTGCCTTTGGAAGTAAGCAACCTGGTAGAGGCAGGGGTCGTGGCCGTGACTTTGGAAATAACAGGCCTCAGTGCCAGTTATGTGGCAAGTTTCGCCACCTGGTGCCCCGATGCTTTCATAGGTTCAATGTGCACTTCACAGGAGTCACACATCCAGCTTCAACCCCTCCTGCTGCTTCAGCAAACCTGGCCTCGTATGACTATAAGCATGACTCCTTCCCTCAGCAACAACCTTCATCACCACAAGTTCACTACCCATCTTCTTCTCAAGTGAACAACTCTCAGGTTCACCCTCAATCTGCTCAAACCAACACTGTCTCATTCCCCGCTGCCCAGTCTCACCAAATGGTGCAGTACATTCCTTACCCTGTTTCCACTTATCCCCGACCGGCACCACCCATTTACCCATACATGTACTCACCCCTTGCTTTGCCAACCCTGCTCTTCCATATAATACATTTCCCAGTCCTCAACTCCCAGCTGCGTCTGCTTCAGCTCAGACCCCATCACCATCACACTTCCAAGCCAACATGGCCAGCGTCTCAACTGCTGCTCCAACTGAAGGTGTCTGGTTTCCTGACTCTGGAGCTACAAACCACCTGACCCATGCCAAGCCTGCCCCACACATGATAGATCCATACTTTGTCCCAGGTAAAGAACTTGTTGGTAACAGTTATTCCCTTCAAATCTCTGCTGTTGGCTCATCATTTATACCTTCGTCTGACAAACAGCTTGTTCTAAATAACATGCTTTATACCCCTGCTGTCACTAAAAATCTACTTTATGTGTCCCAGTTTTCAAAGGATAACCAGGTTTACTTTGAATTTCATGCGACACACTGCTTGGTCAAGGACTCCATCTCCAACCGTATGCTGCTCAAGTGGTTTGAATCTGGGGGTTATATCGTCTTGATTTGTCAAGTTTTCAGTTTCCTAGTAATAGCTTAGGTGTGTCTGCTAATGGATGTCCAGATTAGTGTCTGAGTCTTGAAATGACTTTCAGTCCTTATGTAATAATGCGGTTTTTCCTGCTTAATCTTCAAGTTTTCAATTTGACGATAATAAACATCTTCAGTTTATGATTGATCTTGCTGATTATGATGACTCTACTTCGTCTATCTGTTCTAATACCCAGTCTATATCTATTTTACCTGATTTTGAATTCAATTGCTTTCTCTCAACCCCTAAGTCCACTGATTCCTCTAAGCTGTGGCACATGAGGTTAGGCCATCCCTCAAAGAATATTCTTATTAACTTTCTTAGACTTCAAAATCTCCCCACTAATCATATATGTGTTGATTGTGCTGCCTGTGCAGTTGGGAAGAGTAAAACTCAGCCTTACACACCCTCGAACACTGTCTACTCTCAACCATTGGAGCTGGTCCAAGTAGATTTATGGGGACCTGCCCCATTTTCCTCTAGTAACAACAATTAATACTTAAGTGTTGTTGATGCATTTATTCGTTATACTTGGATCTATTTTTTACCTCGTAAATCCAATGGTGCTAAGGTATTCTGTGATTTTCATGTTTTGGCAGAGAAACAGTTAGGAACCAAACTCAAGGCAGTTCAATCTGATGGGGGGATGTGAGTTTCACTTTCTTACTACTTATATTGCACAGTGTGGGATAGTACACAGAGTCACGTGTCCATACCCAAGTCAACAAAATGGTATGGTGGAGCGTAAGCACCGCCATATTGTTGTGCTTGGCCTTACAATTATAGCTCAATCATCTGTCCTTCTACACTATTGGATAGATGCCTTCTTCACTGGTGTTTTTCTTATAAATAGACTTCCCTCCAAAACCTTGAACAATTGCTCTCTTCATGAGCTTCTTTTTAGGTCTAAGCCTGACTAGTCCTTCCTTAGAGTCTTTGGATGTCTCTGCTTTTCTCACCTACGTCCATATCGTTCCCACAAACTGTCATTCAGATCGGAACCCTGTGTCTTCATTGGCTTCTGTTCTGATCACCATGGGTATCTGTGTCTCTCCTCCTCTGGTAGAGTATATGTCTCACGCAATGTAGTTTTCTATGAAACTACATTTACCTTTGCTGACACCACATGCCCCTTCTATGCGTCTAAAACTCCAAAATGTTCAGCTCCTTGGAAACCCTTCTTTATTCCTTGCGATCCTTTCTTACAGCAGCCCACCTCTGTTGCTACGACAGTTTCTCACTCTTCTGAACCTCCTGCACCTGCTCACACCTCTGGTGAGTCGAGCCTACCATCCACCAACCCTGCTTAGTCACCAGAGGTACCTCCCATACATGCTCCTACACATTCATTACCTTCATCAGCTCCAGACTTGTCTTCCCCTACTGGGGTCTGCAGGTATGTCCCATCTGGATCCACCCTTGTTCCTATTACATCATCTGGCCCTTCATCATCAGCTCACCCACCTGCCCTATCTGATCAGTCCTTCCTCACTACTCAAACCGATCACCAACCTTCGTCCTCTACTCCTGCTCTTTCTAAATCCTCTGCCAATGTGCACCCGATGCTCACAAGGTCCAAAACCTCCATTCAAGGGCTAACAATGTCCCTTGTGCATCCTGATGTCCTCACTCACACTAAGCCTCGCAATATTCATGATGCTCTTAGATCACCACACGGGTCCAAGGCTATTCAGGAAGAGCTCACAACACTATCCTCCAACAACACGTGGAGCATTGTATCTCTCTCTGCATGGAGGAATCTCATAGGTTGTAAATGGCTATTTCGAATTAAGAGAAATGATGAAGGGGAAGTTGTCAGGTATAAGGCTGGCCTTGTGGCCAAAGGTTTCTCCCAAAAACCAGGTTTTGACTTCCAGGAAACATTGAGTCCGGTTATCAAATCGACAATTGTTCACAATTTTTATCCTTGGCTCTAACTCATAAATGGTGCATTAGACATGTGGATATCAACAATGCCTTCCTCCATGGGGATCTTCACGATGAGGTCTACATTGTGCAGCCCCCAGGCTTTGAGATCCACTCAAGTGCTTCTCCTGCTCTGGTTTGCAAACTTCAAAAAGCTCTCTACGGTCTTAAGCAAGCTCCTAGGGCATGGTTTGAAAAGCTTAAATCATTTCTCTTTACCTGTATTGATTTCAAAGTTTCAATGTCTGATAGTTGCTTATTCATTAAGTCTGACTCAGATTCTTTTGTGCTTTTATTAGTTTATGTTGATGACATAATCATAACAAGTACCTCTCCTCATTTTGTCTCTAACATTGTTTACTCAATTAACATGCAGTTTCAACTCAAGGATTTAGGGAGTCTCAACTACTTTCTTGGCATGTAAGTTGTCTCCGGGGAAGACTTCATTCTGCTAAACCAGAAGAAGTTCATCCATGACCTGCTTGACAAGGTGGACATTGCTGATCAAACCAGCTTCCCCACTCCCATGATAGGTACATGTCTGTCCAGATCAGGTATGGATATATGTGAAGAATTATTTCATGATGAAACATTATACCGAAGCACAATAGGTGCTCTCCAACATGTCTGTGTCACGAGACCAGACATACACTTTGTAGTGAACAAACTCAGCCAATACATGCAAGCCCCTAAAACCAGCAACTGGAAAGCTGTTCTTCATATTCTTAGATACCTCACGGGTACTCTAAATCATGGTATTATCATTCGAACTAACCCTTCCCCAGATGCTGACTGGGGGGGGGGGGGGGGGTGACTATTTTGCTCGTAGGTCCATCCCAGGACACTATCTCTTACTCAATGGAAATCACATTGTATAGAGCTCCAAGAAACAGTCTGTAGTGTCCAGATCAAGTGCTGAGGCTGCATTTTGAGCTGTTGCAAACGCAGTGTGTGAGATCATGTGGGTACAGTCCTTACTCAAATAAATTGACCTGCACACTCCTACTGCTCTTGTCATATGCGCTGACAACACAAGTGCAGTTGCCCTATCCAAGAACCCTATTCAGCACTCCAAGATGAAACACGTAGAGATCGACCTTTTCTTCATCCGGGAAAAAGTCCATTCAGGGGACATTTTAGTTACCTTCATTCCAGCTTCTGAACAAACTCATGATATTCTAACAAAACCTCTAACCGAAAAACATTTCATTCCTTGCAGGAAGAAACTTGGCGTCTTCTTTCTTGAAGAACTGGAAGACCTTAGGGCCTCGTCCTTCCTCCAAGGTACTGCAGGCTCCAGTTAGAGCCTAGGGGTAGTCTGTAAGTACTCCTGTCCAATCTTTCTGAATTACCCTGCATCAATCCCACCATTAGGTTGAATTCCTGAGGTATGGACTAGTTTCTTCATTTCCTCTTGATTTTAGTTGCAGTCTGCTTTCTCATACTCTAGGCACTATTTTCTCATTTTAATGGTCTACTCATGTTCATACTGCTATGCATGTGTATTTAACTATTCCTGCTCTGCATATCAACTAGGTTCTTCTGTCATATGCCTTTCTGCCTTTATCTGAACCTTGGTCCTCGTTCCAATGCATCTTCTCAGCATTACCATTGTTCCTTCTCTGCTAGCTTGACTCTAAGATGACATAGGGCATGATTTGATTCCAAAAACAGAGGAATACCACAAGAAAATGACAAGATACTTCCGGTATTCTCCCTTGAGGAAGAAAAGATCAAGGCTCAAACCTTGCAATCATGATGGTAAGACAGGAGCTCAAACTCCTCTGACAACCTTTCTTAAACAAATGATGAAAAGCAAAACAAAATAATATACATATACAACTAAAAAAAAATGAAAAACAGGAATGTCATTAAGTCTGGCTTGAGTTTGATTCATTGGACGAAAATGGAGGATCAGGTATAGGGAGATTTATGCATATGCTCATGTTATCTTCAGGTGTGCAGACTGATGGTTATTTTCATGTGCCTTATCAAGATGTCATGTGTAGATAAATTTCATGAGATGGGAGCGTTCTATGACTTGTGAGTAGTTAGCACTGCATCTATCATCAATTGTGTGTTGCAGATGAAACTGGTACTCTACCTAGGTCTTCCTAGAGCATGTGCTAATAAGGCAAGGATTTATTCAATCTAGTGGCAAGTCAATACTTACAGACTACCCAAGCAAGGAATGCAGCATGAAGTCTGAAGGAAGGAAGAAAACCACTTCAATACATCAAGATCAAGTATGGGGAATGTTAGGATATAAGTGTGACTTGCACTTAAGTGTAGGGTCAATCTTGCAATTTTCAAATTCTTAGTATCGGCTAGTTTCTATAAATATAGCAAACAGTGTACAGTGACAATCAAGCTATCAATCTGAGAATTGTTGTCCGTAGTGTTTCCTTGTCTGCTGTTCATCATTTTCATTTTGTTTCTTCTCCCTAAATCCAACCCTAATCCGAGAATGTTCACATCTGTCAGTAGGATAAAGAGGTAAGGTGATAGTGGGTCACCTTGTCTTATCCCTCGTGTCGGTTTGATTGTTGCGGTCATGTCCCAATTCACAAGTACCCTGATATGTAGTTGTCGTGATTATATTGTGTTGATACCCAAAGTGTCGAACCCTATGCAACCAACGGATTTTAGACCAATAAGCTGTTGTAATTTACCGTATAAGATAGTGAATCACGACAACTACATATCAGGGTACTTGTGAATTGGGACATGACCGCAACAATCAAACCGACACGAGGGATAAGACAAGGTGACCCACTATCACCTTACCTCTTTATCCTACTGACAGATGTGAACATTCTCGGATTAGGGTTGGATTTAGGGAGAAGAAACAAAATGAAAATGATGAACAGCAGACAAGGAAACACTACGGACAACAATTCTCAGATTGATAGCTTGATTGTCACTGTACACTGTTTGATCAACACAATATTAGTATTGTTTAGGGTGTTTAGAAGGTTACCTGTTCTGAAGACAGCATTGACCACAGTGATGACGTCTGTTCCCACGATAGTCCAGTTTATTTGATAAAACAGCCCCGGGAAACCGTCCGGTCCAGGTGCATGTGATTCCCCTAACTGGTATGTGGCCATTCGTATTTATGTGTCAGTCACTTCCTGGGTTAGGCTATGGTTCATCTCAGGCATGATCTGGTGTGGTATCTAGTTGAATAACTCCTCCCCCGATTCAGTTTCCTCCGATGTGAACATGTCCCCAAAATAACCTCGTAGTTCATTTGTTATCATCCCCTCCTATGTAATCCACTCCCCAGTCATCTATCGTAGGCAACATATTTGATTCCTCCTCATTCTTGCTATGGTTGTTTGGTGGAAAAAGGTGGTGTTACGGTCCCTCTCCCTTATCCACTTCACTCATGACCTTTGCCTCCAATACGTCTCTTCCCTCGTCCACAACCCGTTTATCCTCATTTTTAGACTTATCTCCTTTTCAACTGCCTCTTGGTCCATTGGACCCTGTATATGCCTTCGTAATTCTTCCTTCGTATTTGCTATTGCTCGTATGTTGTTACCGAACTCGGTTCGGCTCCAACACATCGACTTCCTTCGGCATGTTTGCAATTTGGTTTGGACTCTGTGCAGCTCTCGTCGTGTTGTTGGGGCCTCCCATGCCTTTTGAATTACGTCCTTACATGTCGCGTTTTCGAGCCACATGGCTTCGAACTTAAACCGGCGTGGTTTCCTCCTTCTCAGTCGAACGGTTTGGACCACTAGTGGTGTGTGGTCCGATCCAATTGCTAGTTCGTTTATGCATCTTCCTTGTTGGTGTTGAGCTTCCCACTCCGCGTTAATGAGCGCACAGTCTAACCGTTTGCTTATTCTATGTTTTTCGCTCCGATTATTGCACCATCTGAAAGAATTTCTGTTTGCGCCTAGGTCTTCCACATTCAAGTCATCGATCAGTTTTTTGAACTCCTCCATATTTCTTGGTGACTTTCTTCGCCCACCCTCCTTCTTGTGATGGTGACATATCATATTAAAGTCGCCCAACAACATCCATGTTCCCCTTTGGCCCCCTCACAAGGTCCTCAATCGGTCCCAATTTTGGGACCTTTCATTTGCGTTCGTACTCTCATGTACCCACGTTACATGCATAGTGTCCCCGTGCTCCGTGAAACTGACCTCACAATCAATGTATTTCCGGTTCTCGTACGTGATTTTTACCTTTGTATCCCCCATCCACCATAGTGCTAGCTCTCCCGACCTTCCGTTCAGGCTAACATATGAGGTTCCTTCCATTCTCATTTTAACTCGCATTCTCTCGAAATAGGTATCCCTGTTCTTTGTCTCCATTAGAAATATGATGTTCGGGCGATACCTTTTGTTGAGGTCTTGGAGGTGTGGAATTGTCTAGGTAGACCCCAAACCCTGACAATTCCATGATATTGTGCTCATTGATCCCATGTAGCTGTTCCAGGATAGCCACCATAACCCATTGTCGTCTCTTGTGCTTTGTCCTTGTCACTCCCCCACCCGACTCTTGTCGGCTTTCCTTCTCCCGCTTAGTGGTCCTTGTCAATCCTTCTTTCTACTCTTTTCTCGCCGCCCTCCACCTTTTCCTTCAGTCGCTTTGGTCTCGGTTGGTCTTCCAGGTCCTCCACCTTCCTTTTTAGCGTCATCTTGTTTAGGTACGGGCTAAGACCGGTTGGTTGGCTCTGGTTTTGTGGGTTTGGCGATGTAGGTGGTATATTCGGTGGGTTCTCGACTATGTAGTTGTGGATGGGAGTTGTGTCTTTGCTGTTTGGGTGGTCAGGTACGTAGGTGGTTATGGGTTGTGTTGGCTCGGTTTGATACTTAGTGTCAGTCGGTTTGGGTATTGGTGGGTTCGACATCAGGTTTTTGGTCACGGTGGTTCTCTATGGGTTCGGCTGGCTCTGTAGGTTAGGGTTCGGTCTTGTTCGGCATGGGTTGGCCAGGTTGGTCTCATCACGGTGTAGGTTGAGTCTTGTCCATGTTGGCTGGCTTGGCTTGGTACTTTGGTACGGTTGTGGGATCAATGGTCGGGTTGGTATGTAGGTTTGTGGCTCGGTCAGATTATTGTGGATGGTGAGTGCCGAGGCATTATCCATTTCCGTATCTTGATCTGCCCCCTTGTAGGGCTCTTCCTCCCCTTACCCTTGGTACCCTTTCATTTGGTCCTCATCCGTGTCCATTGTGTCCGCTTTCCCCTTCCCTTTTGGGTCCCCCTTGGTCCTCCATCCTCCCTCGTGACCCTTCGGTTTTATTTGCTTTGTTCCCTTGTCTTTGTTCACTATCCTTGCCTTGGCCATGATATTGAACCATGACTTCCTCATGGCCGTTTGGAGCTTGCTTCTTCTCCACTCTCCTTGGCTACATGTTGGCGGACCGTGGTAGGTTTTGGTCTAACCCCTACCAACCACGGGCCATACGCGGGTTGTGTTAGATCATGTTCCGCCATTTGTACGTCCCCTTTGCATGATTGAGTCGTATGACCTAGCATGCCAAACCCATAACAATAGTCCGCCAATCTTTCATACTTAATTCTAGCCCATCGTTCTCCCCCTTAGGAACTTGTCCACCAAAAGCCCGTTATTAGCGGTTCATCTCCATTAATCTCTACCCTTAGTCTCATGTAACTCCTAGTCACCCTTCCCGCAATATGTTCTATCTCAAGGCATTTCCCTATCATGTTACTAATTCTCCAAGCATTGTTATTGCTAAACTTATCAAGCCCTAGATCGTGAATTTGAGTCCACATAGTTACCTTCGTGAAATCCACATCGTTTACACTCATGCTCAGTTCCCATCGTTTCATGTTCAAAATATGCCCATTGATCGCCCATGGCGACATATCGAGTATCTGTTTCGCATTTTTTCTCGGACAAAATCGAACAGTAGAATTCCCGGTTTGGCCTCTGTGATCTCGAATGCACCGTATCGAGCCCACTCAGCCCTTAGGATGGTATGAACCACCAATAGTTTGATTGCTTTCTGGGCAATCAGCTTGCCCACATACTAGTTACCCTGCTGCAGCTGGTGGTTGGAATCTAAGTCGAACGCCGGTCGCCTGGTGTCGTTTGTTTCGCCGGAACTGGACATGGTCGTGGGAGCCAACTCCTTACTTGCAGATGGCAGCTCCTACTGATTAAACATGACAGGAAAAGAAGAAACAGGGTTATGGTTTGCTCAATCA
This sequence comes from Chamaenerion angustifolium, assembly GCA_946814005.1. Taxonomy (NCBI): domain Eukaryota; kingdom Viridiplantae; phylum Streptophyta; class Magnoliopsida; order Myrtales; family Onagraceae; genus Chamaenerion; species Chamaenerion angustifolium. The sequence goes on from OX328270.1 coordinate 8,696,986, forward strand.
AATTAAGCTGCGAACCTAGTGCAAAAATCTGCAGAGAAATAGGGCTTCAGATTGTTGAAGACGGTGCCAAGACGATGGGTTACGTAGATCCTCTGCATGGAAGATTCTCCATCACCCGAACAGTGTCGCTCCGCTTCTCTTCCTTTCTCTGATTGGTTGGTTCATTTCTTTTGCCGTCCACTTGCGCAGCTTTGATTGGTTCCTTTCTCTGATTGGTTGGATTCTTTTGTGTGGTTGCTTGCAATTAATGCAAGGATGGTTTAAATCCTGGGATTGGATCAACGTCTATCACGGGCAGAATACCTAGAGGAATTGGGAGTTTGCTGCTTGGACAGAGAATAGCGTGGACGGACGCGCCACGGGACAATGTAACATATATGGCATCCGTAGATTTTTGCTAATCTTATTTGCGGACACATACTATTTTTTTTTCTTATTTTTTTACCAATTTCAATTGAAATTTATGATTGACACTAAAGTAAAAAATTTAACCGTGCTTATTTGATTAGACTTTTAGTTTAATTATTTAATTATAAAATATATTATAATTGTACTATATTTTTAAATGATGTACTATAATTCAGTGTTATCATAACTGGACCGACCCTTGAATCGACAAGGGGGTCGGTTCCCAGTTCATCCGGTCCAACCCGGTGCGGTTCACTGTTCATAATTAAAAAAAAATTGCCCCAGCCCCAACCCAGCACTCTACCCGAGCCTAGCCCAGCCCTCCACCCCACTCAGTTTCACATCCACCCCAACCTTCCACCCCACCTTCCCTACTCCTCCACACCCACTTCCTCTCATCCCCCTCTACACCCACCTCCTCTCATCCAATTAGGGTTTCCTTACTTGCTTTTCCTTGTTTTAGGAGCTACTTTACTTATTTGTTTTTCCCTTTTCCGTTTGCTTTAGAAATTAGAATAATTCACAATCTCTCTCTCCCAATCTCTTTTTATTGCTTCTTCTATGTTTTTGCTTTATCTCAAAGTGGACAGGAAAGGTGGTGACCGTGATGAATAAAAATGTATAAATTTTAACAAATGAAAAGTCTTGAACCGATCGTTTTTTTTTTGTTTAAAAAACAAAAACTTCCCACAAAAAAAAAGTGAACGGGAAACCGGACAATTTTAATAAACCCGGTCAGTTTTGCAAAATCAATCAGTCCAACCCGGTTCAAATACTGTTCATATGCATTTCGGTCTTTTAACTGAACCAAACCAGACAAGGGTCTGGTTCCCGATCGGACCGCAGGTCCTGTCCGGTTCTGATAACACTGCTATAATTATTATACAAAACCTTAACTTCTTCAATTATTATAATTATTTTGTGAAGTTGATGTGCATGTCATATTACTTTCCGTACAAATCCCTAACTTCTTCAATTAAAGTATCACATACACCCAATTGTATATGAAGTGAATAGGTTATAATTGGTCAATATCTGATGCATGTATCAATTCGTTTGATTTTCAATTATCATAAATTCTTTCATATAAATTGTTGCATATTAGGCGTCAACGCACAAAGGAGACGAGTGACGCCCAAACACTTTTAGAGGCCGTGAAGTGCCCTTAGAGGTCGAGCGGCGCCCAAACGCCCTTAGAGGCCGCGAGGTGCCCTAAGAGGACGAACGGCGCCCAAAGGCCCTAAGAGGCCGCGACACGCCCTAAGAGGAAGAGCGGCTCCCGAACTCCCTAAGAGTCCGTGAGGGGCCCTTAGAGGTCGAGCGGCTCCTTTGGTAGAAACTCCTTTGGACGGCTCGCCATTGCTAGAAGCGCCATTTGACGTCTCTTGCCTATGGTCAGAGAGCCATTGAACGGCTCGCCTTGGGTCGGAGCACCATTGGACGACACACCTTTGGTTGGAGTGCCTTTGGATTAGTCGTCATTGCTCGGAGCACCATTGGACGGCTCTCCCCTATGGTTGGGCCGCCATTGAGCAACTCACCTTGGTTCGGAGCGGCATTGGACGACTATCGCCTATGGTCAAAGCGCCATTAGAGGACTCGCCTTTGGTCGGAGCACCGTTGGACGACTCACTATTGGTCGCAGCGCCATTGGACGACTCTTGCCTAATTTCGGAACACCTTTGGTTGGCTCGCCTTTGGTCGGAGCGCCATTGGATGATTCTCGCCTATGGTCAGAGCGCCATTCGATGGGTCTCGCCTATGGTCAGAGCGCCATTGGACGGCTCTCGCCTATGGTCAGAGCGCCAACGGTTTGCCTTGGACCGGAGCACCATTAGACGACTCGTGTTTAGTCAGAGCGCCTTTCGATGACTCGCCATTGGTCGGAGCGTCTTTGGACAACTCTTACTTATGGTCGGGGCGCCATTGAATGACTCGCCTTGGGTCAGAGCGACATTGGACGGATCACCATTGGACGGTTCACCATTGGACAGCTCTCGCCTATGGTTGGAGTGCCATTAAACGACTCGCCTTAGGTCGGAGGACCATTGGAAAGCTCGCCTTTGGTCGACGTGCCTTTGGACGACTCGCCATTGGTAGAAGTTCCATTGGGTGTCTCTCGCCTATGGTCCGAGAACCATTGAACGGCTCGCCTTGGGTCGGAGTGCCATTGGACGGCTCGCCTTTGGTCGGAGCGGCTTTGGACGGCTCGTCATTGGTCGCAGTGCCATTGGACGGCTCTCACCTATGTTCAGAGCGCTTTTGGACGACTCACAATTGGTTGGAGCGCCATTGGATGACTCTCGCCTTGGGTCGAAGCGCCATTGAACGGATCACCTTTGGTCGGAGTGCCATTGGACGACTCCACTGTAGTCGGAGCGCCATTGTACGAGTCTCGCCTATGGTCGGAGCGCTATTGCACGACTTGCCTTGGGTCGGAGCGCCTCTTAGTAATCATAGATGAATCGAGAGGAGGTTGAAGATGAAGCTGAATAGAAGAGATCGAAACAGAATTGAGAGAAACTTAGGAGCTAAGCTAATAACAGAAATAACAGAAATGAATCAGAAATCTTGCTATTGATTTAAGTTGAAGAAACCATTACACCTTGATCCTATTTATACTAAATCACCTAAACACAATCTATACATAATTACAAGTTCTTGAACATTCTATAAGCTTCTAACTACTTCTAAAGCCTTCTAAGACATTTCTTGAGCTGCAATCTTCTATGCTTGGAGTCCAATATATTGATGTATATCATACATCCTAACATTCCCTTGCGAAGTTTTCTTTTCAACTCCATTTTGATCATCTAATTCTCAATCAAAGTTCTTTATTTTTCTGAATTCTGACAGCCATGACTCAATCAGTCTGTCGTTCCATCTATAGGAGTTGAACATCTGCAATCATTCAACACACTTGAATATGCAGACATATCATCATTATCATTGCATACCTTGGATATTCATGCTTAGCTGAAAATTTTTCAGACAAAACTTGTATATTATCATTATCTACATATATCAGAACAATCCTCATATTGCAATTAAACAAATTTCTGAACAAAACAACATAGACCACATAATCATTGTCTCTGCATAATCACTTCACATATCTTGATTTTTTCTTCTTCTTTTATTTTTATTTTTTTTTTTCTGAAAGAGAGGTTTTCAATTTTCCTCTATCTTACCAATGAAGTTGGGAGGTTTCCAATTTTCCTCCATCTTTTCATCCTCAAACACTCCATAAAGTATCTTTGACGTTTTCTTTATGGAGTGATATTTTTGGATTCAAACTTCACCCTATGCCAGATTTCCAATAGAACTGCTTTAATCAGTAAAAGAAATCTTTTATTTTGAAGTCAGCCTATGCAGAGACAAATCATCATGAAATCAACGTCGAATATCAGAAATCCATGAATGACAAGTAGAAGATAAGTACCAATATGAGTAGACACATGATAAGACACAAGTCTCAAATCTGAAAAACAAACAAACAAGAAAGAAACCAAAGCTGAAATGATGCAGAGATAAACTGAACACAAGTGTAATCGAGTGATTGAAATACTCAAAACATATAGAGAAACAGAATTTAAGACAGTTTCTAGGAAATCATAATTACAGAGAGAATAGAACATATAATAGAGAACAGATAAGCAATCAGAGAAGAGAAGAAAACCACACATAGAACAGATAGGATATATTACTCATCATCTGAATCAGTATCATGATCCTGAGCATTTTCACTGATTTGATATGTGTCGCCAGATGTTAACTCTTTAAAGGACATCACGCTAAGTTTTTTCCTGAATGGAAGATACAACTTATGAGTTATGGGTTTGGTCAGAATATCAACAAGTTATTCTTCAGCAGGTACAAAATTCACCACTACTTGACCAGCCTGTACTTTCTCCCTAACAAAGCATAAATCCAGCTCTACATGTTTCATTTTCGAATGATGAATGGGATTCTCTGTCAAAGCTACTGCACCTGTATTGTCACTCCAAATGATAGGCACAGAGGTTAGTCTAACGTCAAGCTCAGAAAGAAGAGATTTTACCCACATGACTTCACAAACTGCATTCGCAATTGCCCTGTACTCAGCTTTAGCTAAAGATCTGGAAACAACAGGTTGTTTTTTCGAGCTCCACACTATAGGATTGCCATTTAGAAAGAGATAATGACCAGACACTGATTTTTGATCAGCTATATAACTACCCCAATCAGCATCTGCATATGAAACTAACTCCACGTCAAAAGATATGACAGGTTTAGCACGAAAAAGCAATCCATGGTCTGTTGTGCCTTTAAGATATCTCAAAATACGTACAACAATTCTCCAATGACAGATAGCAGGATGTTGCATATACTGACTCATTTTATTAACAGAAAAGTGTATATGAGGTCTAGTAACACAAATATGTTGTAACGCACCTATGACACTTCTGTACATGTGCTCATCTGCAGGAGGAGAATCATCGTGTATTGAATTTATTTTAGTAAGAAAGTTACCTGCCATTGGTGTAGGAAGAGGCTTAGCATCCAACAAGCCAGTCTTTTGCAGCAATTCATTGATGTATTTCCTTTGTCCTAAGATCAGACTATCTTCAGCAATCTGCACATCCATTCCGAGAAAATAGTTAAGAGTACCAAGATCTTTAAGTTTGAATTCACTGTTAATAGCAGAAATAACCATCTCAATTGCATCTGTATCACTACCTGTAATAACAATATCATCAACATAGACTAAAAGAAATACCATACCTGCAGTAGACTTCTTAATAAAAAGACAACTATCGGCTAAGGAGACTGAATCATAAATTTTTTGAGTCGTTCAAACCATGCTCGAGGGGCTTGCTTGAGTCCATAGAGTGCCTTGTGCAGTTTGCATACAAGAACATTACCTTGGTCATCAGATTTTTCAAAACCAGGTGGCTGATTCATATAGACATCCTCACACAGCTCACCATGTAAGAAAGCATTATTGACATCTACTTGTCTAAGCTGCCATTTATGCGTCAGTGCAAGAGTCAGAATGATCCTTACAGTAGGAGCTTTCACAACTGGACTGAACGTGTCCTGAAAATCAAGTCCTGCTTTTTGAGAAAATCCCTTAGCAACTACACGAGCCTTGTATCGTGCAATCGAACCATCCGAGTTCTTCTTGATATTGAACAGCCACTTCCAGCCAATTGAAATTCTGCCACCAGGTAATTTCACTAAAGACCATGTCTGATTATCATCCAACGCCTTAAGTTCATATGGACAGCTTTGGACCACTGAGAATATTGCATAGCAGTATGCACATCATCTGGAGCTGTGTGAGTAAAATTTCTAGCTTTAGATCTAGTTTGCATTGTATGACTGTTAGTTTTGGATTTAACATGAGCTGCATTATATAACTCAGAACCAGAAGGTACTGAAACATCAGTCTGAGACAAAGAAATTGGAACAAGAGATGAATCCGAGAGACCATACCTGAGAACAGTTGGGCCTACCTCTTTATCAATCCCGGAAGTAACAACATTTTCAACAGGAAAGGAGGAATGATGGATGACTTGATCTTCTAAAGAAGATTCAGTATGAATAGGTGGAGGATCATCAGGAGATGATGTATCATACCTGGAAACACTAGAAGTGGATTGTATCCGTGGTTGAAACTGAGACAAAACAGGTAAACTATCAGGAGAATCATCAATAGGATCACAAATAGATGAATTAAAAGGAAGAAAGAAGGGAAGAGACGTTGTAGTATTTTTAACCGCACCTGATTGCATAAACGGACCTGATTTCATAGCAAACGGAAAAACAGTTTCGTTAAACCTGACATGTCTAGAAATATACACTCTACCAGAATCATCCATGCATCTATAACCATGCTGATTTGCACAATAACCCAAGAACACACAAGGTGTCGATCTGAACTCAAGTTTGTGCCTGTTATATGGTCTGAGAAAAGGAAAACACAAACACCCAAACACTCTTAAGAAACCATAGTCAGGAAGTTTGCAAAATAACTTCTCATGTGGTTAGATATTGTCCAACACTCGAGTAGGTAGTCTGTTTATTAAAAATACTGAAGTAAAAAATGCGTCACTCCAGTATTGCATAGGTAAAGAAGCTTGATTAAGCAGTGTCAATCCCATCTCAACAATATGGCGATGTTTTCTTTCAACAACACCATTTTGTTCAGATGTGTATGGACAAGTTAATCGATGGTTTATACCATGCTGAATAAATAGAGAAGATAATGCCTTGAACTCACCACCACCATCAGTCTGTACAGATTTGATTTTAAAACCCAGCTGTGTTTCAACTGCTTTTTGAAATTGAGGAAAAACTCCAGCAACATCACTCTTGTTTTTCAAAAACTAAATCCATGTGTAGCGTGAAAAGAGATCAACTATGCTAAGATAATACCTGTTGCCATTAGATGATGTTGGTGCAGGTCCCCAGAGATCCATCTCAAGCAATTCCAGAGGAAGCTGATACTCTGACTGAGAAGAACTGAATGGCATTTTACAGCTCTTTCCAATAGCACATGCACTGCACATAGGAATCTGAGAAGAAAAATTTAAGTTTGACTGTTTAATAACCATTGATAGAATGTTCTGAGATGGCTGTCCTAGTCTTTGATGAAGAGTAATTGGAGAAAGCTTCATTTGAATAACATTGCAAACAGCTGTATTTTTAATGTTCAAATCAGTCTCATTACAGGAAGTAGTAAGACAGACATTACTCTTATTATTAACATTCATCACAGACTTATGAAAATTACTAAAGTCCAGCTTATAAAGGCCTGCAACCTCTGATCCTGTAAGCAGCACTCTGTGAGTATTTGAGTCTTTTACCAAGCAATGAGTTGAATGAAACTCAAAGTAAACGTTGTTATCCTTGGTAAACTGCGATACAGAAACCAGATTCTTAGTGATTTGAGGAATATAAAGCAATACCTTGGTAAACGTTGTTATCAATGGTTTTGATGAAGTGTTAATAACAGATGTACAAATACTCGGGATATTTAAGTATTGACCATTAGCAACTTGAACCTTACCAGATCCATTGTATGATTGAGTACCTGAGGGTACTCCATGAGATAAATGATTCGTAGCGCTGGAATATGGATACCATGCCTTGTCCATGGAGGTAGAGCCATTGACAGAAGTGTTGGCGAGGTGAACTTGATGCACATTGTCCATGGTGTTGACAGGGTTGACAGGTTGAGCTGGTGCCGATGGTAGACTGAAGTAAGTCATAGCAGGGTAGGAGGAGTTGGTGCTATTCAAAGACAACTGATTGTTGGCATGAAGAGGTTGAGCAGGAGGTATGAACATAGGAGGATAACCAGCTGAATAGTACATAGGATTCTGAGGCAAGCAAGAACCGAAAGTCTGATATGGATTAATCGAAGCAGCAGGCATTGAGGGCATTTGCATTGGCGTGGCTGATTGAAAGGCTTGAACAGGCTTTGAGGTCATTGAGTTTGCAGAGGTCATGGAATGAGCAGATACAAAGTCATCGTCATTCCACTAGACACTCGCCATGTTGACATTCATGCTGTCAGGGTGCTGATTTTGTGCAGTCACTCCTTGAAAGTTCGTGTTGAACCTTTGGTAACACCGATGGACTAGATGTCCACACTTCCCGCAGAGTTGGCATTGGGGCCTGTTGTTGCCATATCCTCGGCCTCTACCTCGTCCACGTCCATATGTATTAGAGGTTGATTGATGATACTCATAAGAGTTGGTCTTCTGTTGGCCTGTATCAACAACAGTAGAATGGATTGAATTTTCTCCTGACTTGATGACCTGATCCGTGTTCTTCACAGCTACATTTGCGGAGACTAATGATGTATCGAACAACACCTCTCTTCGCCTTGCCTCGGCATCTAATAGGACCGAGGAAATTGATGACAGATCATACGGATTTCTACTCGCATGGATCACCGCAATGACACTATCCTTTAACGCCATTCAAGGATCACTATATGGTGGCCACAACTGGCCAAGCTATCACAGGTAAGCTGTATCTCTTCTATAGGATGGCCACAACTGGCCAAGCTATCACAGGTAAGCTGTATCTCTGTCAAGTAGTCTCTCATTGATTGAGTAATTAGTTTCCGAACTTTCAATCTATCATATAAACTCATAATGCGTGTAGTTGAAAAAGAAGAAAAATTCTGATGCAACTTGTTTCACATGGATGAAGCAGTCATACATCCTACTAAACCTTTGCTTATAGGAGATGCAATCGATGATAGCAACCATGAAGCTAGAGAGGAATCTTGCTGATAGTATTTAGGAAAATCAGGATTAGGTACCTTATTTCCTTCGAGATCGTCAATCAGTCGAGGAACGTCCATAGTTCCAAACAGGTATGCTTCTAAATTCAGACCACGAACAGCTAGAAGAACCTGGTGTTTCCATGCTTGAAAGTTGTCCTCACCAGATAATTGGCAAATTATTTTGTTAAAGAATGCAGGGATGTCTTCTTCCATGATTCCAACAAGTGCAAGCAGAAACAGGTAATCGATCAACAGAAAGCAGAATATGGAATGAGTTCGATGAAACTCACTAGACTTCTTGCAGCGAATGATAACAGCAAGGATCACATCAACACACGACACAACAACGAAAGCAGCAAGGTTCGCAGCAACGATCACATCAAAGATCGAGCAGCAAAGACAGATGATAGATCGCAACAAGAAACAGAGCTCAGCAAAATCAGCTTGCAGCAGAGATTAGAACTTCTTACAGTGAGGATGATCGAGCAAGGATCACAGCAGCAGGAATAACAACAGCGAGGAATCATCACAGCAACAATGATCGCAACAAACTCACAACAAGATCGCAGCAACAACAGAATACAAGATCGCAGCAAGGAACAAAATTCAGCAAATACAGCTTGCAGCAGAGATTAAAGCTTCTTACAGTGAGGATGATCAAGCAAGGATCACAGTCGCAGGAATCACAGCAGCAAGGATCATCACAGCAGCAGCTTGCAGCGAAGCACAGCTATCAGCGAAGACAGAGTTGCAGCAAAGAACAGCTCTCAATGAAAACAGAGTTGCAGCGAATAACAACTCTCAATAGAGAACAGCTCATAGCGAATCAGATCTTGAAGATGAAGCTGAATAGAAGAGATCGAAACAGAATTGAGAGAAACTTAGTATCTAAGCTAATAACAGAAATGAATCAGAAATCTTGCTATTGATTTAAGTTGAAGAAGCCATTACAGCTTGATCCTATTTATACTAAACCATTGGACGTCTCTCGCTTATGGTCGGAGCGCCATTGGACGTCTCTCGCCTATGGTCGGAGCGCCATTGGACGTCTCTCGCCTATGGTCGGAGCGCCATTGAATGGCTCGCCTTTGGTCAGAGCGCCATTGAACGACTCTCACCTATGGTCGAAGCGCCATTGAACGGCTTGCCTTGGGTCAGAGCACCATTGGACGACTCGCCTTTAGTCGGAGCACTTTTGGACGACTCGACTTGAGTCAGAGCACCATTTGATGACTCACCTTTGGTCGGAGCACCTTTGTACGACTTGACTTTGGTCAGAGCGCAATTAGACAGCTCTCCTTCGGTCGGAGCGCCATTGCACGACTCGCCTTTGATCGGAACACCTTTGGATGACTCGCCATTAGTTGGAGCACCATTGGACGAGTCGCCTTTGATCAGAACGCCTTTAGATGACTCGCCATTAGTTGGAGCGCCATTGGACGACTCTCGCCTTTGGTCGGATCGCCTATGGACGACTCAACTTTGGTCGGAACGCCATGGGATAACTCGCCTTGGGTCGGATCGCCATTGTATGAATCACCTTTGGTTGGAGCCTGCTCCACCAGTACAGTGAAAGCCTATGCCCTCCTCTTCAAATCCTCCACCTCTTTGGGAGTATAGCCCAAACTCCAAAATTACTCCAGCTGGATAAACAAGTCAACTTTCTTATCGGCGAGCTCCCCTACAATCCACCCGATCGCCGTTTCCTCGCGGACGAGCTGGGAACAGGAAAAAATGGAATAAAGTTAAAAGCGATCAAGGAATTAAAAAAGAGCGAGCAATGAAAAGAACAAAGGGAAGTCCATAAATAAGCAGGGATGAGATAGAATTTACCAGGGCAAGACAGTCAAAATATGTCATCATCACGACCTCAATTTCGTTCAAATCAGACTGGAACTGCCCCCGTTTATGAGGAGGAAGGATCCCGTTCAGCAAATGCATGCAGATTTCTGGGTTACCCCGCAACATCATTTTATCAGAAATCTCGACCTTCCGAACATTGTGGCAAGCTAGAGACCCCTCAGATCCGCAACCTTTGGCGGGTGGTAAAGATCCACCAAATGACAGTACAAGATAAGTGAGTCATCGAAGTGCGTGTTGCGACGCCCCAGGTTAGTACCCTTTTCCGAGCCCCAGTTTCCCTGGAGGGGTTGGGAGCAGCAGAATCAGTTCAAAGAGTGTCAATCCACCCGGGAGCAGGAACCTCGCTCCGGGAAGCATAAGATCCCCCGACAGCAGTAGAACGCTCCTCGCCCTCTTGGCTTGAGCAGAAGCAGAAGCCACCTAGACTGTGACGTTCTCTAAAAACAAGAAAAAATGTATTAAACCTAAAGGCAAGTCATAACGGAAGAAGAGAAACAGAGATCATATCCTAAAAAATACCGCTTGGACGATCGACAGAGGCAAACCCAGAATGTTCCTCCTCAGGCCTATGCTTGGTCGCACGCCTAGAAGGAGGATGAGGCGGACTCAAGGTCGCCTAGGCAGCAGACAACCCTGCATTAGCCTGCTTGGAAAAGAGATAGCGAAGTTTAGGTACTTGAGTGCCAACAACAAAAAAACAAGAAAACAAAAGGCGTTAGAAATTACCCAATTAATATAGACTAGCGCAGAGTGCTGAATGCCCGCCGGCCTAAGCATGGACTATGAACCCTGGTTGCTTATGACGTTCAAAAAAGTTGTCAATGACATTCCGGACACTCCCCGAGAGCTCGACAAGGCTTGGTTTCAGCACAGAGACCCTTTGGTCCTGCACCGGGGTAGAAGCGTCCCTGGTGGAAAGAGGGGCATTGGAAATCCTAGCGGTAGCCTTATGCCCAGATGCCAAATGAGAAGGAGAAGGTTTAGCAGACCAACCCTTGCCAAAAGTTTAATTCTTTTTGCCAGCCATCATCGTAAAAAGAAGATTTTTACCGTGAGCAAAAAGATTAAGAAAAAACCTTGAACATAGGGTTATGGCACAGAAAGGAGCACTTGAACTCTGAAAATAAGAAAACTTGGACGCGTAAAGTGCTAAGTGACAAAGGTTGGCTTTTTATATACAAAATGGGGTAACCAATCGGTTATATTCAGGAAAAATCAGTCTATGATTACACCTCCTTAGGAAGACAAAGGGTCAAAACAACATAGAAAATTGTCAATCTACACCCTATTACAGTAGTCAATGAGACGAGCATGCATCAGACGTCCTACCGATCTCTCGCCAAAAGGTGCGTTCATTAAATGCTCAAAACTCTACAGAGAGGGGTGCTCGTCAAAGAGTTCAAACTAGCCTCTCCTAAGACCCTAGCAGCGGTAGCATTCGCCTAAATATTAGTGAATGAGTATCTAGAAACGCTGATAACCAAAAGCGTTCGCCTAATAGGGTAAGAGATCAACATTCCAAAAACTCTAGCAACTGAAACTGTTCACCAAACGATACGGAGCATCAAAAGGCGCAAATATCAATTAAAGACATCAAATGTCCAATCAAGAAGTTACTATCTCAAACGCTTTAACACAAGATCAAGCTTGACCGAAGAAACTTCACTTAAGCTTAGGGGAAAAATGTTAGGTTTCGATAGTGACGACCCAATACGACAGCAAAACTCCAAGACCCAGTAACATTCCAGAGGGGTAAAGTTCAAATAATTGAAGGTTGGCCCGACCCACACTAAGTGTAAGCTAGAACCTGTCACTGCTCGCCATGGGAGCGCTCGCCTGTCACTGCAAAACTCGAAACTAAAGTGGTCGCCAAAGTCCCTACAGGTCACCATAGACCAAGGCCAAAGCCTTTTACTGCTCTCCATGGGAGCGTTCGCCAAGAGATTCAAATCTCTCACCTTTGGTCCCACAACCGACAATGAATATATAGCCATGATGTACCGCGTATCTCAGGCACATATTCTACAAAGATCACATAAGTCAACTGCAATATTAGGTGATAACCGTAATATCTGATATCATTATCTCCAACGACACAATATTTACAGATATATCTGGTTATCAAAACGGTTTGGTTTTCTATCCTTATAAATACTTTTGCTTTACAAACGTTACATTACATTTTGAGTTCATACATACAGTATACTCATTTAAGAATCGAAGTAGGACCTAGAGGAACCCCTTTTGTTGCACTCCCCTTCTTGCAGGTTCATCATAGCTTCGACAAAAGCTTGCGATCATCAACCAATTGGCATCCAGATCACTGTTAAATCAGCATATGGGAAATTTAGACCTAACCGCACGTGTTAGTGTATCAGTTCTAGTTGCTTTGAAGAGTGTTATTCAAAATAGTTTGTGTAAATGTCTCGTCGTTACTATACCGACCAAATGAAGAATCAGAAGAGATTAAAATGATATTTTTTGTATATTTTACATTTGGAAAGGAATAATATACAATTCACCTATAATTAAAGCTACGACTTGAAATACAGTTAAGATCGCTAAACATATTATTTTAACTAAACTAAAAAAACTCATCTAATCTAAGTAATTAACACTTTAACCCCTAAATAATATAAACAGATGAAAAGAAACTCTATCAACTGAACTATCTTAATATACAAGTAATCGGATCACAACCTTGTGATACATGAGATTAGTTGATCTACAAGGCATCCTTGTTATAACAGTATCAAATGACCAACTTATCATGCTCCACATTCACCTCCTTCAGTTTTCTCTTTATCCATATGATTTCAGAAATAACACTCCCAATACACAAAATATTCAAACTCAGTAGAAGATTTAGACACAGTAGTTTGTTTCTTAACTTTCCAAGAAATTAGTGATCCTCGATTAATGCAGTAGCCTGAAACAGATTTCCTAGTTTCCAAGTGATCCTCCAAGTTTAATGCAGCAGCCTGAAACAGATTTCCTAGTTTCCAAGCAACAAGCCCAATTTGAATCGCAGTACCATATGAGACTCAAATCACTATCAGCTGGGAAGAACAAACCAAGACTCGGTTGTTCTTTAAACTATTCTTAATGCAACATCCATATGAGACCTCTAAGGATTTTGGAAAAGTTGACTAGGTTGTTGTACACTAAATGAGATATCATGGCTTGTAACACTTAAGTATATGAGCTTCCCAATGAGTTATTTTTAATAAGAAGTGATATCAGTTAATAACGCATCATCACAATTTACCTTGAATAACTTATCATAATCAACTAGTTAAATTACTGTTGCATTCCGTAGGTGTTTTGATGGGTCTTGATCCTAACATTCCTGTTTCTGCTATGAGATCAAGAGCATACTTACGTTGGTTGAGAACCATACCCTATGTACTTTTTTAAATCTCAATTCCCAATAAGTGCCTTACTTCCCCAAGATTTTTCATCCTGAAGTTTTGTATGAGCACTTCATTTAATTCATCAACGGTTTGTTTGCTATTATCCGTAATCATCAAATCGTCAACATATACAAGCATAATAAAAATTTCATCTCCCTTTTTGTTTGTGAACATCGAGTAATCAAATTTACTCTGAATAAAACCAGTTGAAACAAGGGCATCAATGGATTTTATATTCCATTGTTTTGATGCTTGTTTTAGCCCAAACAATGACTTATATAACCTACAAACTCAGTCCTATCTATGACTTCCAAAATCAGGAGGAGTATCCATATAAATTTTTTCATAAAGATCACCCTATATAAACGCTCCATTTGATAGACAGTCCAAGATTAAGCAGCAGCAAGGGCTAATATAGTCACGACAATTACCATTTTGACAACTGGACTAAATCTATCAACATAATCAATTCCATATTGTTGAGTATATCCCTTGGCAACTACTCTTGCTTTGTATCTATCCACTGAACCATCTGAATGACATTTAATTTTATACATTCATCTGCATCCTATTGGCTTATTTCCTAAAGGTAAAGGAACAACATACCAAATGTAGTTTTCTTCAAGTGCATCGAGTTCATCTTCTATCGCAGAGACCCATTTTGCATTTGGATGGGCGATTGTCAAACTCTCTGGTTTTGCGTGTTTTGCTGACTTAGTTGCAAAAAATTATATCGACCTATTAAGCAACTATATGACATGAAATTTTTTGGACGTGGCCCAAATGGAAAGGTCATTGTTTTTTGGTCTAAGTCGATTTAATCCAAAATCGGCCCAATTTTATTTTGAATAGAAAATGAGATAAGAAGCAATTTATTTTGTATAATTTAGTACCACACCAGCCACTTCTTGGTGTTTTGGTGGATATATATTGAGTTTTGCTTTCTACTAGTGTAACATCTTGCCAATAGAAAAGGCTCCCTGGTCGATTCGATTTGCACTCCCTGGTTCAAGTCGACCCACGTATGCGTCCGCATCATGCGAACACGATTGTTGCTCCGAAACACTTATCTTTTGCGAGTTGGGTTTTGATAAAACCCACATTTTTTTAACCCGACTAAATTTGTTTTCCCTGTCTGTTGAACTAATTAATTTTAGACTGTTGGAATATGTTTAATAAAATGAGTGTTGGAAGTTTACTGTTGTAAAATTCAATTTTAATAATTTATTCCTTCAATTTTATAATAATTAATTTAGTGTAATTAGTGCATATTGGGTAGAAGTCCCTATAAATAGAGGGTTAATTATTCACATTTTATTGCTCTAAAGTTCGGTCCAAAATTAATCGATTTCGTGTTTACGTCCAAATTTCCTTCAACGTTTGAGTTCACATATTGTTCAATTTGGTTAAGTGAAACATTGTGTTTGTTGCTGTTTAACGACATTGCTTTATCTTGGGAGGTAATCATCCCATTTTTATCCTCTTACACAGACCTATTACGGTTAGGGGGTGAAATTTCCACAAGGAGACAGTTTTTGTACGGGATTCAATTTTTTTACAAAATCAATTTCTAGGGGCAATTTTGTTATTTCGTCAATTTTCATGTTATTCTACATTTTTTATGCAAATTTAATATAAAAATATTATCGAATTACAAGTTTAATTCTCCTATTGCGAAATTTGGAAATCCATCTAATGGATGTAAAAACAGCTTTCTTAAATGGAGATTTAGAGGAAGAAATCTACATGGAACAACTTGAGGGCTTTATTCTTCTAGGGCAAGAAAAGAAAGTTTGTAAACTGGTGAAATCATTGTACGGTCTGAAATAGTGGCATCAGATATTTGACAAAGTCATCCTCGAAAAAGGATTTAAAATAAATGAATCGACAAATGCATCTACGTGAAAGATACAAATGAAGGTTATGTTGTTTTGTGTTTTTACGTTGATGACATGCTTATCATTGGAAGTAACGATAAGATAATTAAATCCACGAAGGATATGTTGAATTCGAGATTTGAGATGAAACACACGGGGCTTGCTGATGTAATTCTTGAAATTAAAACTAATCCGACATTAGAAGGAATTGCCCTAAGTCAATCTCATTATATCGATAAGATATTAGAGAAATTCAACAAGGATGACAAAAAGGATGTCTGCACTCCAATAGATCCAAATAAGTATTTCTCAAGAAATATTAGAGAAAACGTCTCTCAAATTTAGTCCGCTAGGGTTATTGGTAGTGTCATGTACTTAATGACTTGTACTGCACACACTGTTGCCCTATTGAGTAAATATACGAGTAATCCTAGTACTGATCATTGGGATAGAATCAAAAGATTGGTTAGGTACTTGAGATATACTCGTAATTATGGGATGCATTATACAAGATATTCAACTGTTATAGAAGGATACAGTGATGCTAATTAGATATCAGTAGCAAGATATTCGAACTCTACAAGTGAATTCGTTTTTACCGTAGGAGGTGTAACCATATCGTGGAAATACTCAAAGCAAACAGTCATAGTAAGATCCACTATAGAATCTTAGTTTATAGCATTGGATAAATGTGCTGAAAAAGCTGAATGGCTACACAATTTTCTTGAGCACATTTGAGAAAGAACACCCAACCTAGTTGATTAGAGATCCCAAGATCTAGGTTCAAAGGGACAACCTAAT
Organism: Chamaenerion angustifolium; assembly: GCA_946814005.1. NCBI lineage: Eukaryota > Viridiplantae > Streptophyta > Magnoliopsida > Myrtales > Onagraceae > Chamaenerion > Chamaenerion angustifolium. Next base: position 8,713,632 of record OX328270.1, read on the forward strand.
CACAAGAGTAATGTTGGATCACTTTGGGGATTTTAAACCATGAGTCCGTTCTTATGATGAGAAACAGTGATGATAGAGGATCAGGTTAAGCAGATGCTTTTAATAATTCAGAAATGTAGTTATCTCGGTAAATTGTTGGAGTAACACTTGATATTAGGATTCACCTATGGAAGTCAAAAAAGGGTCTGCTTCGAAAGGAAGTGTTGAGGGCACAATTCTTAGAAACACTTGCAGAACCAAGCAATGCCCATGGCCAGAGAACGGTCATAAATGCGTGAACTGAACAATACTAGGAAGATACTTGTGTGGCTTATGTTATCATTTACACCAACGACATATAGTTCAAAGACATCGCGTCTACTGACTAGCCACTAAAGTCGATGTGATTCAACAAGTGAAGGTTCAAAGAGTAACACCTACCTACCCTATGTAGGTGTTGATCGTTGAACTCTTATTTTGAGTATAAAGTGTTTACGAACTCTCTCATGTCTCCATTCATGTAGGGGATTGTTGGACGTGGCCTAAAGGTTCAAGCCAAGTTTTTCCGGTCTGGGACTGTTTAATCCAAAACGACCAAAATTTGTTTTGAATGCCAAGTGAAATAAGAAGCAATTTTGCTTGTATAATGTAGTACCACACCGACTACTTCTTGATGTATTGGTGGGTATATAGTGAATTTTGCTTTATACTAGTGTAACAACTTGCTAGTAGAAAGGCTCTCTCGCGGACCTTGGAGGATGCTGATAGATCTGATTTGGTAAAACAATTGCATTGCGTGAGCCAGATTTTGCTAAAACCCACAATTTTTTTCGGACTCGTCTGGATTGATTTATGAATTTTGGACTAATCAATTCTAGACTTTTGTAGTATGTTTAATAAATGACTATTGAAATTTTACTTTTGTAAAATTTCAGTTTTAATAATTTATTCCATCAAATTTATAATAATTAATTTAGTTTAAATAGTGAACCTAGGGTGGGAAACCCTATAAATAGAGAGTTAATTCTTCACATTTGATGTATTTCAAAATTTTGAAAATACTATATAGTCATCTCTAAAGTTCGGTTTGAAATTACTCGATTTCGTATTTATGTCCAAATTTCCGTCAACGTCTGAGTTCAAGTATTGTCCAGTTCAATTAAGGGAAACACCGTGTTTGTTAGAGGATATAGTTTAGATTGAAAGTTAAGTAAAATGACCGTTTTGTAATAAGTAAAATATATCTACAGTAGGGTTTTATATCTATATCTATAGTAGAGTTTCTACAGTAGGGTTTTACTATATATATATGTCATTGTACCTATTCTTCATGATACAATAAGAATACAAGTAACTTTTCTTTATTCGATTCTCTTAGATTCAAGAAACCTATCATGGTATCAGATCTTTCAAAATTAGGTGTATCGTATAAATCACACAAGTCACCCACCGCCACCGCGACAAGTCACGACACCACTATCCTCTGCTTAGCCCCACGACTGCAAACCTTAGCCATACCAACCCTAGCCTCACCACCCTAGCTCTGCATCGCCTCAACCACCACCACACAGCTCCACAATTGTAAACCCTAGCATGTACTCCAATCCTAAGCACTTACATTGGAAACAACAAATCGACTTTACAAAAGCCATCCATATGCTAGAAGGATACCTTGATGACTCAACCCGTGTAAATGAGTTCATAACAAACGCGGAGGGAACCAAGATTGTGATTCCAAATTACAATACATTCAAAGAACATGACAGTGTTCTGGCCTCATGGCTCCTAACACATCGGTGTCATCATATTTACTTCCTAATCTTGTCCAATGTTGATCATCCTTCAAAATTTGGAATGTGCTACATCAGTTCTTTTCGGTTGCTTCTACTACTCGTGTGACGCGACTTTTCTGTTCTCTAAAATCACAAATAAAACGTGATATATATATGAGGGAATACCTTGGTAGAATTCATCTCTTCTGTGACACCCTCAGAAGTTCGAATCATCCCATATCCGAAACAATGCAAATCAATACAATTTTAGCTAGCCTTACACCTGAATTTGAGCATGTTGTTGTCGTAATCACAGCGAACCGTCAACCTTATGATCTTGTCGGAGTATTCAGCGTGCTTCTTGATTCCGAGGCACGCCAACAAGACAACATTATGCAGCTCACCAATCACTCGACAACATTCAATGCTCAAATCACATTTGGGGCGACTCCGGGATAGTCAGCTCCATCTAAGCTTAATGCTACATATCCATATCGACAAGGAGATCCATATCAGCCCTCAAACTCAGCCCAGGTGTACAATCATCAGAATAACACTCTTGGACCATATGGAAGAGGACGCGGAAATACCTTCAACAGCAACCGACCACAATGTCAATTGCGCGAGAGGATTGGGCACCTTGTGACTCGATGCTGGTACAAATTTGATCAGTCCTTCTCAGGAATCCCATCACAAAGTCAACCTACTGTTAGAAATAGAGGACAAGCTCATGCAACCAAGTTCTTTATGCCTCCAGAAATATAACAAAACAACACTGGTTCAGTATCAGCTTTTCATCAACAAGCTCGGCATCTATCTTCTCCTTCGCAGGCCTCACCTCAAGTGTTGTATCAAAACACCTCCACATAAACTCATCCTCATCTCTATATACTTTCCACCATCCGAAACAAAAATATATGAGTCAATCAAAATGGTGCAGCCCACACAACTCTTAACGCAAATTTCAGCACCTTTTCTGACATCGGAGGGGAGAATCTGGCGTGGTTTCCTGATTCTGGAGCATCACATCACCTTACCAATTTCTCATTGAATGTTTCTTATGCATACCCTTATACAAGATAAAGTAAAATTCGTGTAGGCAACGTTAATACAAGTCAAATTACTCATACAGGTACATCTCAACTTCAGGTTAACAATCACTCTGTTATTCTTCGTAATGTTCTTGTAGCACCTCATATTATCAAGAATCTCTTATCCGTGTATCAATTTGTTAAAGATAATGATGCTTACTTTGTTTTATTTCCAAATGGTTGTTTTGCAAAGGATCGAAAATTGTGCCAAGAACTCCTACAGGGATGTGAGTATGATGGACTCTACAAGCTGCTCTCATCTACAAATGAATGTGCGGAGTCTGGTTTTTTTATGTTCCTGTATGCTCTTGATTTCTTGCTAGTAGAAATAAAAATGTAGACCTCAATAAAATGGTAATTGCAGTAATTCTGCTGATAATTCAGGAAACACTTTTGATGTTAGTTCGACACCTAGTAATAGTATTGGTCAAGCCTCGAGTAGTAGTAACCCAACTGTTGTTCGTGGTGTGTATCCGACTGCCTTAGAAAAGTATAATATTTTGCCTTTGTATATGAATAACTGATCTAAATAAAGTGAATGTTTACTGTACAACTCGAAATTTTGTTCATAGTTCTGAAAATTCCTTTCCTATTCCTGGAAAATTTATTCCTAATGCGCATGTTTATAGTATCAGTGCTCATGTCTCTTCGGTTTCATCGTATGTTTGTCATAAAATACTTGGTCATCCATCTTCTCAAGTGTTACAACAGGTCATTCAATCTGTATTACCCTGTACTGACCAAATCGACAAAACTCACCAATGTGTTGCATGCAAAATGGGGAAGAGTCACAAGTAACCTTTCGCTCCTGCTGAGGGAATGTATGATGCTCATCTCCAATTACTTCAAGTGGATATATTGTGACCTGCTCCAGTCAAGTCAAATGGTTCTAAATACTATATAATTTTTGTGGATGCATTTTCTCGATTCATAAGAGTGATGTTATGAATGTTTTTAAATCCTTCCATTTGTTTGCCGAAAAACAATTATATCATCAAATAAAAGTTGTTTAGACTGATAATGGAGGTGAATTTCTAGGGTTATTTCACTCTTATTTAATCTCTGCAGGTATTCAACATCGGTTTACATGTCGTTACACCTCTCAACAAAATGGGATTGTTAAGATAAATCACAGACACATAGTTGAACTTGGTCTTACCATGCTTGCCCAAGGATAAGTACCAATCATGTTATGGACATATTCATTTACATCTGCTGTTTATCTGATTAATCGTCTACTCCCGCATGTGCTGAATAATAAATCACATTTTGAAACATTCTTCAATAAACTCCCTGCATATAATCTACTACGTGTGTTTGGATGTGTATGTTTTTCTCATGTTCCTGATTTTAATAAACATAAGTTCGATTACAGATCTAGACCATGTGTGTTTCTTGGATATTCTTCAACTCATTTAGGCTACAAGTGCATTGATCGAATTGGAAGAGTTTACATGTCTAGAAATGTTCATTTCGAAGAATCTGTGTTTCCTTACTGCATTAAACAATCTGTTTCTTCCATCTCTTTTGATGCTCATGACTCCTGCCTAGTTAATTCATCCTACACAGATTCATCGCTCAACTCATGATTTACAGGAATTCCCATGCATACTTCAATTGCTCCCCGCAATAATGTTAATTCTTTATCACACGTACAAGCGGATATAAGAGAATTTCATTCTCCACGGTCTCAAATTAGGAACTCAGATTCTCTAGCTGAATGCTCTCACAGGACCACTCTGGATCCCAACATAATTTCCTTGACTGAATGACCAACTGATTCCAATAGTCCACAAACTCAAATTTCGAATGATAAACAGAATGTCCACTGTTTTAACTGACAACCCAAAATTTTTACCTAATGCGTCCTCACCTGTATTAGATATGAGCTTATCCATATCTATTATATCTCAGTCTACTAATGACAATACCATGATTGTTTCAGGACTTAGAGCTCCTCGTTCACCATCATCCATGCGTAATGATCGACCATAATCAAACATTGTGACGCAACCATCTACACACGGCATGATCACCAGGTCTAAATCCCCGTCTTATGAAAATGCTTTGGTAGCAACCGCAATTGATGTGAGTGAGCCTCCAAATGTCTACATAGTACTTCAATAACCAGAATGCAGAGAAGCCATACAGAGAGAGATCAAAGCATTCCATGAGAAAGGCACTTGGACTCTCACTTCCTTACCCCCTTGTAGAACTCATATAGGCTGAAAATGGATATTCAAGATTAAAAGAAAAGCAAATGGAACTGTGGAAAGGTATAAGGATAGACTAGTGGTCAAAGGATTCTCCCGGAGGGTGGGGTTCGATTATCTGGATACCTTCAGTCCAGTTGCAAAACTTGCCACACTTAGATACATTTTATCCCTAGCTTTATCTTTTAATCGGACATTGGGACTAATAGATGTGAATAATGCTTTTCTAAATGGAAGTTTGCTTGAAGAAGTATACATGTCTCAACCAGTAGGTTTTGAAGTCACAGATGCCCTACGCAACCTGCTTGTTTGCAAACTCACTAAGGCATTATATGACATCCAACAATCTCGAAGAGCTTGGTTTGAGAAATTCCGAGAATGTTTGCTTACACATATCTCTTCTTCAAGTTCTCAGTATGATAACAGCCTATTCCTTAGGAAAGTGTTTGACAAATTTGTATATCTCCTGGTTTGTGTGGATGAGATAGTTGTGACAGGATCATGTGATGATCTCATCGAATCAACCATATACAGCTGGAACACACATTTTTCTTGCAAGGATTTGGGGAAACTCAACTAGTTCCTTGGAATGGAAATTCAGTCTGAACCTGATAGAAGCACTGTCGCGTGTTAACATGTCACAAATCCTCTTCTTGGAATAGAACCTGATAGTTGTAAGGAGGGTATTTAGTCCGAATACCTGATAGAGAAGGACTTGTGGCCTATTGTCGCGTGTTAACATGTCAAATTGTAAATCTTGTCCTACCCCACTGGTTGGTTTTCCTCTCCTTACATCTACCTCTGGATCAGGTATGTCTCTGTCAGATCTTTCTCTATACAGAAGCAAGGTTGGAGCCTTACAACATGTTTGTTATACTCGTCCTGATATCGACTATAATATAAATAGGCTTAGTCGGTTTCTTCATAGTCCTATAGACGCTCACTGGGCAGCTGTTAAAAGGGTGTTCAGATGCTTAAAAGGCTCTCTTGATCATGGCTTAATATTCAGACCATCTTCATCCCTTGATCTTGTTGGTTTCACGTATTCAAATTGGGGAGCTAACACTGATGAAAGAAGATCTACTAGTGGACATTGCTTGTTATTAGGAGGAAATCCAATTGTTTGGTGTTCAAAAAAGCAAGTCGTGGTATCTAGATCAAGGACTGAGGTAGAGTTTCGTGGATTAGCTAATGCTACGTGCGATGTCATTTGGGCAACCTCTTTACTAACTCAACTTGGTTTATCATTATCATCTGCTCATGTGCTTTGGTGTGACAATACTAGTACTAACTCTATTGCGGCTAACCCCGTTCAACATGCTAAGATGAAACATGTAGAATTGGATCTTTTCTTTGCGCGTGAGAAGGTTTCACAGGAGCTGATCCAGGTCAACCATGTTCCTGGTACAGAACAACTTGTCGATGCACTTACCAAACCTTTAACTAAGAAGACTTTCATTCATATTAATCGAAATTTGGGTGTATGTTCTTGATCTAAACCTTTATCTGAAGGACCAAGTGTGATTTTTCACTTGTCTTACTTTACTTATACTCACCAGTTGACCTCTGAAAGTGTTCTATCATAAGTATCCTCTAATCTCTCAATATTAATCTCACTTTCCAATGGTTCTCATGATCTTCTTCCAAATGATGACGATGTTGATGAGTTATTAGATGATGATAAGTACTTTGAGTATGCGGATTGACTGGTTTCAATGTGTTAGAATTCGGATACTCACTATGATATATTGTCATATGTTTATCATGATGAGAACATGTTGAAATATCAAAGCTCCTATATCTTGTTTTACAAAGTACATATCTTTCACATTTGTGATTTGTTATACACAGATGATACAATGAGTTTGATTATTGTCCAGCTTGTGCCAAGCGATTATACACAAAATGAGAATGGGAAAAATTCAAAAAAGTGAAGAGCATTGGTGAATGTTAGAGGGTATAGTTTAGATTGAAAGTTAAGTTAAAGAACTGTTTTGTAATAACTAGAATATATCTACAGTAGAGTTTTATATGTATATTCTATAGTAGGGTTTCTAAAGTAGGGTTTTACTATATAAATATATATATATCATTGTACCTATTCTTCACGATACAATAAGAATACATGTAACTTTTCTCTATTCAATTCTCTTAGATTCAAGAAACCTTTCACTGTTTATTTCGTCTTAACAACGTTGTTTTATCATTTGAGGTAATCATCACATTTTTATTTTCTTACACGAACCTATTACGGTGAAGGGACGAAATTGACTTCAGGAGACCATTTTTGTACGAGACTCAGTATTTTTTACAAAATCAATTTCCAGCGGAAATTTCGTCATATCATCAATTTGCATGTTATTATATAAATTTTAAGCAATTTTAATCCGAAAAATTATTGAATTACAAATTTAATTATATATTACTAACAAAATTACTGAGGGGGTGAGTTGTAGAACACTTATTAGTGATGATAAAGTGTTGGTGCCAAGCAGGTGGTCCAATAGATCTAGTGGATCTTCTAACAGGAGCATCTTGCACCTCACTAGTTGTATCATTTTTAACATGAATATCATCATTATCTATGGGTTCTAATGCAAGTTCTAAGTTAATTTCCTGCATAGACCTAACATTATTAGGTATAACATTGTCATATAGGTCATCAACAGTTAGACATTTTTTCAGAATCCATTTTCTTAAGGCGGAAAGAAAATATAGTTTCATAGAAAATGGCTTTTCTACTGAGGTGTACGGAGTGGGTTAATAAATTTTATAGTTTATAACTATTTTAAACTGAAGAATACCCAATAAGAACAACAGGGGATGACGTGAGTCATGTTTTAACATAGCATAAGCAACCAAAGACCCTGAGATTTGAAATATTTGGTACGGTCCCATGCAGTCTTTGGTAAGGAGTCTAAAACTTCAAAACAGAAGATGGTAATATATTGATAATATAACATGTTATCAAGACACAATCACCCCATAATTTATCTGGAAGAGAATATTGAAACTTAAGGGATCTGGACACTTCCAACAAATGTTTATATTTCTTTCAGCTACCCCATTCTGTTGGGGGGGATAAGGGCATGTTGTCTGATGAATTATACCTTCATTGCGAAAGTATGTTTCAAGATCCTTGTTCACAAATACTTTTCCATTATCGGTCTGAATTATTTTTATCTTCGATTTGAATTGATTTTCAACATATGAAATGAAATTTTTAACGACCACATAAGCATCAGACTTCAATCATATCAAGAACACCCAAGTTAGTTACTCTACTCAAATCATCAACAACTGTGAGGAGATACCTTTTTTGATCATATGTGAACCAATTCAAAACATTCACCGGTTACACTTTCACTAACAGGGAAAGGTAAACATGTATGTTTGGCCGAAGGACATATCCTACATTCATTCTTGAAAGATGTTTTATTATTACAACCATGTTTTATCATTCTAGAGCACAATGTCTAAAACATGCTTAATCTCTGGTGCCACAAATCGTTAGCATAAATATTCAAAGCAATCTCCCTTTTTGATTAATTTATATAAAAAACATGTTAATCTTCTATACAATTCATCAACTTTGTTACCAATTGGGAGTACCTTCCCATCAGACATGTCCCGTAAGATAGCAAATTTGGGGTAAAACTTAGCAAAACAGTTAACATCCTTACCCAGTCTCGAAATAGAGATTAAATTGTATTGGAATCAACAGAAGGATGGCGGTTAGGATTAACTATTGTAGTTGCTTCTCTACCCAGCACTTCTTCTCCATATTGCTTTGAGATGGAATAGTTGTCTTCACCAATGAATTGATGATATTAAATGTTAGGAGGAAGAGATTAGAAGAATGATCAGGAATGAATCGAAGCAAATGGATTTGATGAATCTGATACCATGACGTTGTTGGGTATCGATAAAAACAACCCAATAAGGAAAAGGCCTCGAAGGCCCAATAACTCTGGAGGGGGTAAACCCAAGATATTCATACTGGATTAGCCTAAGTAAAGGTCAATATGACCCACCATAGAGTGGCCCAAGATCGCCCCCAAGGGCGACATGAACGTCAAAGGTTCCCCAGACTGCTTGCCTCCCTCCTCTAGTCCCACTAACCGTTAATAAGGAAGGGGCCACGATATCCTGCGTGTCTCAGTCACATATTCACTAAAGATTAGATATGGTAACTGCAATATCTCGCCGTAACTGCCATATCTACTATCCGAATCTTCAACAACACAATATTCACTAATATATACGGTTACCTTATACGGTTTGATCTCTCCTACCCTATCAATACCTTTGCTTTACATACGTTCCTTACGTTTTTAGCTATATACACACACACACCCTCAGTTGCGCTCCCCTACCTGCAGGTTCACCGGAGTTGGAGCAGAAGCACCATTCAGCCTTCGTCTGGCATTCAATTCACTGCCAGATCAGCAACCAGGATTTCACGATCCAACATTTGGCGTCGTCTGTGGGAATCGAGTGATACAACCATGATAACTCAATCACAAAACAACCGCCGGAACCAGACTCGCGAGCAACCCGCGGATAGCTCTGATTCCGCCGCCGCTTCACCGCTTCAACAAGAACCTGCCAGCCAGGCAGGAGCCAATGCCGTCCCTCTGCGGGCGGCCCGAGAGCATGTCGGTAATTCCCGACCGACCCCAGCTACCAACCACATCGAGACTCCAACTCCGCAGACCGTCCACATCGCCGGGGAAAACATCCAGTTAACCCCGGAGATGATATCATTGCTGGAGGCCATCCTAGGGCAGGCCCACCGTCAAGCCTTTGCTCCCCAAGGAAACACTCGCCCTGCTGCCAAAGTGCCCTTGCCGTCTGAAACCGAGAATCCTAGCACCACAGCACCCCAGGAAGATCAAGAGATGACGTATGGACAACAGTCTCTACCCCCGGCATACACCGAATAGTCGGCGGCTACATACTCGGTTAATCCTTCTGGTCCTTCTCCCTCCGGGACCCCGCCAAAATATTGCACTGTGGACCAGATGAACGACCTTCTCAACAAAAGACGCCAAGAAAGACGGTTGACAGTCGTGGCTCCCTTCAAGGAGCAATCTGCTCACCCCTTTTCCCAAGAGCTCGTCGCCATCAAGATCCCCAAAGACATAGTCGCTCGGGCCATACCTGAGTACAGTGGTGGAGGAGATCCCACCATACACGTCAACAAACACGAGGCTTCTCTCCTGGGTAAGTCAAATGATCCCAATCACTTGGCTTTGTTATTTCTATCCACTATTTCGGGTTCGGCTTCGTCCTGGTTCTTCGAACTCCCTGCAGGATCTATAGGAACTTGGGCAGAGTTAAGGAGCAAGTTCCTGGAGAGGTACATGGGCGAGCACCAGCTAATGAAAAGCGTGGTCTCCTTGGATGCGCTCAAGCAGCAGCCTGGAGAGTCGCTAGCTAATTTTTACGGGCGTTTTCATCAGAACGTCACGAGGATAAATCGCCAAATCTCGGATGGGGAGATCATTCGAGCATTTTACAGAGGTCTGGATGTGGCCAACAAGGCCTCGAGAAAGTTGCAAAATATCTATCACGTGAAGGAGATTGAGACGTTGGAGGAGCTGGCGTCCAGGGCAAAAGGTTTCGTAGACCTTGAAAGGGCGAACACCGAGGCTAACTTCCTGACGACGTCGCTAAGGGTGGTTCCTGAGCCCCGACACGAAGATAAGAAGGAGGTGAAGAAGGAGAAGAAGGGAAGAGACAGCAGGCCCCGAGTCGAGCCTAATCCAGCGCCTCGAAATCCAGAGGTCCCTGAGTACTTTACGCCTTTAAATAGGCAGATCTTAGCGGTACTAGTTGAGATAGAGAGGAGATCCTTGGCGAGGCCACCAATGCCTCGTCGGGGTGGCCAGCCCATGGGGAAGGATGTCGAGAGCTATTGCAGATATCATAAGTGCAAGGGCCACAAGACGGATGACTGCCGCATTCTGAAGCGTGACATAGAGAAGCTGATCCAAGGGGGGATGTTGAAGGAATTTGTGGCGGGACGAGACAGAAGTCGAACACCCCCTAGGAGACATCGTTGGCCAGCCCCTGCTGAGCAAACTGATCCATCCGCCAGCAAGAGGAGAGTGAATTTGATTGCGGGAGGATTCGGTGCAGGAGGCGAAGGGTCGCACGCCAGGGAGGTCTATGCCACTTAGATCTCCACAGCAGTTCAGTTGGGAAAGCGACCCCGACCTGAAGAGGACATTGTCATCTCATTCTCCGAAGAGGATTTGGCACATGTCACAACCCCCCCCCCCCCCCCCCCACACACACAACGATGCTTTGGTTATCACGGCTGATATCGACGACTGTGACGTTGCAAGGATTCTAATCGACAGAGGCAACTCGACAGACATCCTATTCCTGGACGCCTTCGAGAGGATGGGCAAGTCCAAGCATGACCTGAAGAGGGTCCACTTTTCGCTGATTGGGTTTGCGGGAAGGACAACTTCTCCACTAGGGGCAATAACCATGCCAGTGATTCTGGGCGAGGGATAGAAGAGCATCAAGGTACCGGTCAATTTCCTGGTGGTCGACTCACCCACATCCTACAACGCCATCCTGGGGAGGACCACGATCAATCCCAACAAGATTGTGGCCTCCACAGTCCATCAGAAGATGAAGTTCCCCACTCCCAACGGGGGAGAAGTGCTCGGCGACCAGCCTTCCTCGCGGCAATGCTATGTAAACTGCCTGCGCAGGAAGAACCAAAGGGAGGCCCTCGCCATCGTGACAGAGGCCGACCCTCGCGAGGATTTGGCTCGGCCAGCGCCCATGGAGGAATTAGAAGAAGTCGAGGTCTATGTCCCAGACAAGAAGGTGCGCATTGGGACCACCATGAAAGAAGATCAGAAGGAGGCCATGACCGCCCTCCTCAGGGAATTTAAAGAGCTCTTCGCTTGGCAGCCGAGCGACATGCCGGGTATTAGCACAGACATCATCTCGCCCGAGCTCAGGATAGACTCTTCTATCAAGACGATCGTCCGAAAAAGAAGATCGTTCGGGACGGACAAGCGCTTGGTGATCGGACAGGAGGTTGGCAGACTTATCGAGGCTGACTTCGTTAGAGAGGTGAGATTCCAGAGCTGGGTCACCAACCCAGTTTTGGTAAAAAAATCAAACGGCAAGTGGAGGATGTGCGTCGACTTCCGCGACTTGAACAAGGTTTGCCCTAAGGATTCATATCCTCTTCCCAGGATTGATCAGCTGGTCGATGCTACCTCTGGTCACGAGATGCTGAGCTTCATGGACGCCTATTCAGGCTACAACCAGATCAGAATTCATATAGACGATGAGGCTCACACCGTTTTCTATGCCGATGGGGACATTTGTGCTACAAGGTGATGCCCTTTGGTCTCATCAATGCCGGGGCGACTTATCAGCGGATGGTGAACCGCTTATTCCAGGACATGCTGGGAAGGAACATGGAGGCTTATGTGGATGATATGCTCGTTAAAACCATAAAGGGCAATCCGCAAACAACAGACCTCCGCTAAGCTTTCGAATGCATGAGGAGACACAGCGTTCGCCTGAACCCTGCAAAGCGCGCCTTTGGAGTCAAGTCTGACAAATTCCTGTGATTCATGGTCAGCGAGAGGGGCATCGAGCCGAACCCAGAAAAGCTGAAGGCCATAGAAGAGATGAAATCACCCACCTGGCATAAGGAAGTTCAGTGCCTGAATGGTCGCCTGGCTGCTCTCAACCGTTTCCTCTCCAAGGCAAGCGACAGGTCCCTCCCGTTTTTCAAAACTCTGAGGGCCAACCGCAAGTTCGAATGGATGACAGATTGTGAAGAGGCATTCCAGTCCTTAAAGCGGCATATCCAAACACTCCCAGCTCTGGCAAAGCCCATTCCAGGTGAGCAGCTCTTCCTCTACCTAGACATCAGCGACGTGGCGGCTAGTGCTGTATTGATAAGGGAGGAAAATAATGTTCAGAGTCCAGTGTACTTTATTAGCAAAATGTTAAACTTAGCAGAAATAAAATATGTCCAGATTGAGAAGTATCTCTATGCCTTAGTTATTGCTGCTCGAAAGCTGAGACCTTACTTTCATGCGCACGACATCACGGTCCTCACCAATCAACCTCTCAAAAACTTCCTGATGAAACCAGATTCTTCAGGAAGAATGGTCAAGTGGGTGATCGAGCTCAGCAAGTTCAGGATCAAATTTGCGCCGAAGACGGCCATCAAAGGTCAAGCACTAGCTGGTTTCATTGTGGAAAGCACGAGCAACGGTCAAACAGAAGCAGAAAACATGCCAAGTCAGTCAGCAGGCAATAATCAAGTCTGGGAGCTCTATACAGATGGGTCTTCGTCAAGAGAAGGCTCGGGGGCAGGTTTAATTCTTATTCCCCCTGAAGGCGAGCCTTTAAAGTATGCGATCGCCCTTACTTTTCAAGCGACCAATAACCAAGCAGAATACGAGGCTCTTATTACTGGACTCAGACTGGCGAAAGGAATGGGCATATCTGCACTTAAGGTAAAAAGCGACTCGGTACTTATCGTCAATCAGGCCAATGGCACTGACGAGGCAAGGGGGAAAAGATGAAAAAGTACCTCACCATCGCCAAGAAACTCGTAGCAGAAATTCCAAATTTTGCGATCGAGTCTATTCCTCGTCAGGAAAACCAAATGGCATACAACTGAAGTAAGTTGGCATTTGGGGGAACAACAATCCAAGACGTACAATTCCTGGAAAAGGCTTTATGTTCAGTCCTTGAAAGCAGGGCAGAGGTCTTCAACATTCAGGAGCAGGTCACGTGGATGACTCCATTCCAGAATTATTTGAAAGAGGAGATCCTCCCAGATGACGAAGGCGAATCCACGAGGATAAGAAAACTCGCAGCCAGTTATCTGATTATAGATGGAGAACTCTACAGGAGAGTCTACTCGACTCCTTACTTAAGTTGTGTTGCTCATCCATAAGCGGAAAGGGTTCTTCGAGAAGCTCACGAAGGGGTGGCAACATGTCATGAAGGTACTCGATCGTTAACCAGGAAGATATTCAGACTAGGATACTACTGGCCAACCTTAGGAAAAGATGCGGCTGAATTAATGCAGAAGTGTGAGACTTGCCAGCAATTTGCACCACGATCAGGTCGACCACCAACACTATTATCCCCAATGGCGGGTGCCTGGCCTTTCGCTCAATGGGGGATCAATATATTAGGTCCTTTCCCTATTAGCACTGGTCAACGCACTCACATTATAGTAGCGATCGACTACTTTACCAAGTGGATAGAGGCAAAAGCTCTAGCTTCTACAACGGAATTTCAAGTCATCAAGTTCCTAAAGATCAACATATTCTCCAGGTTTGGCATTCCTAAAATGCTCATCAGTGATAATGGTCTGCAATTCATTGGAAAGGAGCTAAAGTGGCTCTGTGAAGAATATCATGTCGACCATCGTTTCAGTTCAGTGCATCATCCTAAAACGAATGGGCAAGCTGAGGCAGCCAACAAGGTTGTTTGAGTAGGACTCAAGAAAAGGGTTCGAGCATTCAAAGGGAATTGGGCAAAAGAGCTGGAAAACGTATTATGGGTCATCTGAACAACGCCTAAGGCAGCCACGGGAGAGACACCCTTCAGTTTAGTGTATGGATCAGAAGCAGTTGCGCCAGCCGAAATAGCAGTGCCTACCCATAGAATCCTACACTTTAACGCTGAGGCAAACGAGGTCGAGCGCAGAACTGACCTCAACTTGGCAGAGGCAAAAAGATGGCTATCAGAAAAAACACAAGTAAAGATGCGCCTGGCGACCGCTCGATACTTCAACAGAAAAGTCAGCGCTCGCCAATTTTTCGTTGGGGAGATGGTCATGAGAAGGAATGAATTCACAAGGCTGGACAGTCAGAATAAACTTTCAGCTAAGTGGGAAGGACCATATAGGGTAATAGAGATCGCCGCCCCGGGATCCTACTATTTGGAAACCACCGAAGGCGAGAGGTTACCCCGTCCATTCAATTCTGAGCATTTAAGGAGATTTCATACATAGATTGTAATCAAACTGTTATGTCAATAAAATAAAGTCATTCCTCCATAAAACATGTTCACTCGAAGCAAATCGAAGAATAAAGACATGACGCCAAGAGTCAGGCGATAACCTGATGGCCGAATCAGGCACAAAAGCCCTAACAACAAAGTTAGGCCACAAACGCCCTATCTCCAAAGATAGGCCAAAAGCCCTAGCAACAAAGTTAGGCCAAAATCCCTGACGCCAAGGTCAGGCCAAAAAGCCTTGTCGCCAAAGATAGGTCAAAAGCCCTGATACCAAAATCAGGCCAAAAACCCCGACGCCAAAGTCAGGCCAAAAGACCTAACAATAGAGTTAGGCAAAACGAAAGCCCTGACGCCAAAGTCAGGCCAAAAGACCTAACAATAGAGTTACGCAAAACGAAATCCCTAACGCCAAAGTCAGGCCAAAAGACCTAACAATAGAGTTAGGCAAAACGAAAGACCTGATGCCAAGGTCAGGCAGAAGACTTGTTATCAACCCATTAAAGAAGTTATCATCATATAAGTCGAGCAGATTTTAGAGAACTTATCTGTTAAAGATGGCAATTTCTGGGAATCCTAGGCGATCACTATGGATGATGAAGCTTTAAGTTAACAAGTTCCTTGCTATTAGGCGAACACCCCAAAGGTTTAAACTTCAAAAAGGTAATATGTCTTTGAACTTAGAAGTCCATACTTTTAAGTCTTAGAGTATTGTCCTTAGAAAGCTTATACTTAACAAGGGGAATAGATAAGTCGATAGGGACTCATCCTTTCAAGCCTAAGCGAAAGGTCCAGGGCTTTAAGAGTCAGGGCCATTATAAAGCAAAGAAAAGACAAAAGTAATTACGATTAAGATATCGGAGAAATAGCCAACACATTCAAATTCGAGCAAAGGCTTACGAATATAAAGGCATTCAATATAAAATAACCGAGTCTTCAATCGAAAAATAATTACAAATTACACCTAAAATAAAAAAGAAAGATAATAAAATCTAAAGTCTAATGAGGATGATCGCCGGAGAGTACAAGCTTCAGGCCTTGGGGTCTTCGGGGGAAGGAATGCTCGGCTCGCCTTCGGGGGCAGGGGTGCTCGGCTCGCCTTCGGGGGCAACCTCCTCAACAGGCGCAGCTGGGTCGACCTCTTCAGCAGCAGGAGTAGGCTGAGGAAGGGAACTCCGGAGGAAACCTCCACTAGGACATCCTCGACCAAGACGTGGAGGAAGTCGGCAATCTCTGACTTCATTACCTCCAAAGAACAGTCAACGAAATCCTCAGAGGCTTTGAATTCGTTGACCACACTTTGGGGTGAAAGAACAGATTTCAACTGTTCAGCCAGCTGTCCCTTCTCCTCCTCCAGGGCGATCCCCCTGGCTTCAACAGCGGCTCTCTAAGCCTCAACTGCTTCCCCCTTGGCCTCGGCGGCGACCCGTCGAGCTTCCAACTCAGCTATTTGGGCTCGAGCTTCCTTCAACTCAGCCTCTAGGCGAGCCCGGACTGCCTCCCCTTCCTCTAAGCACCGATGAAGGGCTTCATATTGTTAGAGGATATATACATTTGTAATATAGTTTAGGATGTGATGTGTAGATTGATAGAAGTATGTGGGCTGTTTTGTAATTACCTTGAATTAAAACTGTCAACACTTCCTATATAAGGAAGGATGTACCGAACTTTTCAGATTCAACAATGAAATTAGCGTCTTCTTCAATATTCTCAATTCAATAAATTCCTGTCATCTCAAGATCCTTTCATGGTATCAGAGCTCCAGGTTGTGAAGTCTGTGTGATTTTCATTCAATTTCAGCAAGGATTTAGAGTCTTTCATCAGTTCATAGCTGTCTTCCTGGTCTTCACCAAATTCAGGCTCAACCGTGACATAAACTGTGGTTCAGATATCAATCTGTAAGGTTTTCAATCAGAATTCAATTTTCGTTCAAGTCTAGCATCTATTGGTGTCGTTTTAGACGAGAATTGATAGGATCTTCATCACAGTTCTGTTTCTTCTCCCGTTCTAATCACAATGCTGTTTTTCGCTTGCTCTGTTTTACATTCAAGTTGATGTTTCTGTTCTGGTTGTGTGATTCGTTTTGTTGCTGAGGTTGAGTTCTGATTTCAATCGAAATCAGATATTGTTTTAGACGAGAATTGATAGGATCTTCATCACAGTTCTGTTTCTTCTCCCGTTCTAATCACAGTGCTGATTTTCGCTTGCTCTGTTTTAGATTCACGTTGATGTTTCTGTTCTGGTTGTGTGATTCGTTTTGTTGCTGAGGTTGAGTTCTGACTTCAATCGAAATCAGATCTTGTTATTGAAGATCTGTTATTCAATTGAAAAGATATATGTGCTGATCTGATTTTATGTTCATCTGGTTTATGCACAGCTCTGGTTTTGTTCATCTGGTATCCTGTTTTGTACGGTTAATGCAAGTGATGTCCAGTTTTGTTCATGATTGATCTGATTTCGTTATGTGTTTGATTATGAGCTTTTAAACATATTTCGTACCTGCTTTTGAAGATTCAGGCGTGATAAACTGAATCATTCTAGTGCTGAATCATTCTAGTGCTGTTTTATTCTGGATTGTTCATCTGGTATCCTGTTTTGTTCTGTTAATGCAAGTGATGTCCAGTTCTGTTCATGATTGATCTGAATTCGTTATGTGTTTGATTCTGATCTTTTAAACATATTTCGTACCTTCTTTTGAAGATTAAGGCGTGATAAAGTGAATCATTCTAGTGTTGAATCATTCTAGTGCTGTTTTCCTCATTGTGATCAATTCTTTTAGATATTGTTTGTTAGTGTGTTTGATTCTGGTTTTCAGAGAATACTTCGATGGATTTCACTCCAAAACAGTTCTCAAACAAGGTTATTCACATCAAGTTAGATGAAACAAACTATCTTCAATGGAAACAACAAATATGCTTCACAATTTCTAGCCATCGACTTGAAGTGTACCTTGATGGTTCAGCTAGAGTAGAAGAGTTCGTTCTCAATGCAGATGGAACAAAGGTGATTAATCCTGTATACAGAGCTTACAAAGAACAGGATAGTGCCCTAGGTTCTTGGTTGTTGACATCGATTTCATCACCACTGCTACCTAATCTCGTTCAATGTAAGTCTTCACATGAGATTTGGCAAGCTCTTCATCAGATTTTTTCTGTTGCTTCTACGACTCGGGTTATGCGGTTGTTGTGTTCATTGCAATCTCAACGGAAAAGATACATCTCGATGCGTGAGTATCTTGGAAGGATACAACTGCTGTGTGATAGCCTAAGAAGTTCCGATCATCCAATCTCGGAGACGATGCAAATCAGCATCATACTTGCTGGATTGACTGCTGATTATGAACATATAGTGGTTGTTATCACTGCAAGTAGACAACCATAGGATAGTGCCCTAGGTTCTTGGTTGTTGACATCGATTTCATCACCACTGCTACCTAATCTCGTTCAATGTAAGTCTTCACATGAGATTTGGCAAGCTCTTCATCAGATTTTTTCTGTTGCTTCTACGACTCGGGTTATGCGGTTGTTGTGTTCATTGCAATCTCAACGGAAAAGATACATCTCGATGCGTGAGTATCTTGGAAGGATACAACTGCTGTGTGATAGCCTAAGAAGTTCCGATCATCCAATCTCGGAGACGATGCAAATCAGCATCATACTTGCTGGATTGACTGCTAATTATGAACATATAGTGGTTGTTATCACTGCAAGTAGACAACCATATGATTTAGCTGGAGTATCAAGTGTCTTGTTGGATGCGGAGGCTCGCCAACAAGATAACCAACTGCAAATTGGTTCGCATTCAGTTGTATTCAATGCTCAAGCAGCTCCTAGTTCAATTTGAGCTCCTAATTCAATTTCAGCTACTGGTTCAGTTTCAACTCCTGTTATACTGAATCAATCGTCATCCTACCAAGCTCCACCTTCAACAAATGTGTATGCTCAGCAAGGTTATCCACCTTCTAACTCATATTGTCGAGGAAGAGGTAGAGGAAGCAATAACAACACCAACAAGCCACAATGTCAACTATGTGGCAAATTTGGACATCTTGTGGCAAGGTGCTGGTACAGGTTTGATCATAACTTCAGTGGTGTCACTTCTCAAGCACAGCCACAGTATCAAAACAACATGAGAGGTCAAGCAAACGCTGCTGAATTTTACTTGCCACCTGAATTCAATTCGGTTCAATCTCTACCTCAGTATTCAGTTCAGCCGATTCAAGTTCTGCAGCCCTCTCCTGTTCAACAGCTTTCGTTTCAATCTTCTCAAGCTCCACCACAGCTCTCATTTCAGCATACATCTCCTTCTACTCATCCTCATCTGTATGGTCCTCTTAACATATCTCCTGACCAAGATAATCGAAGTGGATCAAACACAAATTCATTTCATGTTCACAATGCGTCTACTTCGGTTTCTGAAGTGGGAGCTGCCAATACTACTTGGTTTCCAGACTCGGGATCATCTCATCAACTCACAAATTCCCCTATGAACGTGTCTAATGCAGCCCCGTATAATAGTCAAGGTAAAATTTGTGTTGGAAATGAAAATACTATAGAAATTTCTCACACAGGTACGTCTCGTCTTCATTACAATAATAGATCTGTTATACTAAGAAATATTCTTATTGCCCCTAATATTACTAAGAACTTGTTATCAGTTTCTCAATTTGTAAAGGATAATCATGCTTATTTTATGTTCTTTCCTCATGGTTGTGTTGCGAAGGACTTGACCACACATCAAGTGCTTCTGGAGGGAACTGAAGCGGTGGGCTCTACAAGTTGCTTGTGTCTTCTTCTGCGTATGCCAACTCTTCGTCTGTAGTATTTCCTGTGTGTGCTTCTATAGATAAGTATGTGTGTGATCATATGGAGACTCACTCAAGTAGTGGTAGCAAGAATAAAGTAAGTAGTGTCACCTATGATAAGTCTGATTTTTCTGGATCAATGTGTTCCAATGTTGAAGTTTCAATGTCTTTAGGTCATAATACTGCATGTAGTCCTATTATCAAAGATTTGAGTAATAATAAAATGAATGTTTCTGTGCAAAATGGCTTAGTATCTACTACTACTTTATGTGCCAAAGGACAACCGAAATCTGATCTTTCTAAACATGATGCTGTTTTAGCTGAAAATTCTGATGTTAGGTGTGTGAATAATTCTGGTGTCTTATGTCCCACAAAGAGTCCATCTTCTGATTTTATTTGCAATGATGTTGAACACAATCTAATTCACAATAATGATGTTCCTCTTTCTATGCACAATGAGTCACCAAGTGACCTTGATACATGTTCAAAGGTTCATCAACAAGCTTTGTGACTGATGTTTCGGTTTCCTCATTTCTGTGGCACCAGAGGTTAGGACATCCATCGAACCAAGTCTTGAAGCAGGTTATCAATTATGGATTATCATGTAGTGATAAGATTGACAAGTCTCTCATGTGTATAGCTTGCAAAGTAGGGAAAAGTCACAAGCTTCCTTTCAATCCGACTGAGAGTGTGTACTCAGCTCCTCTTAAATTCCTTCAAGTAGATGTTTAGGGACCTGCTCCTCTAATGTCGAATGGATCCAGGTACTACATTAGTTTTGTTGATGCATATTCGAGATTTACATGGTTGTATTTCTTGGCTCACAAGAGCGATGCAGCCTCGGTTTTCAAAACGTTTCAAGGTTTTGCTAAAAAACAATGGAATTGCTCAATTAAAGCTGTCCAAACCGACAATGGAGGTGAGTTCTTAGGTTCATTTCATTCTAACTTGATCTCATCTGGTATATTGCACAGATTCACTTGCCCGTACACATTTCAGCAAAATGGTATGGTTGAGAGGAAACATAGACACATAGTGGAACTTGGTCTTACTCTTCTTGCTCATTCATCTGTACCTTTCAAATACTGGACTGATGCTTTTGCCACTGCTGTATATTTGATCAATAGGTTGCCTACTACTGTGTTAGACAACACATCTCCGTTTGAAAAGTTGTTTAACAAACTTCCTACTTATTATCTTCTTCGTGTGTTTGGTTGTCTTTGTTTGCCGCATGTTCGTGACTTTAATAAACATAAGTTCGATTATAGATCTAGACCATGTGTTTTTCTAGGATATTCGTCTGCTCATTTGGGTTATAGATGTATTGATAGAATGGGAAGAGTATATATATCTCAACATGTTCAGTTTGATGAATCCATTTTTCCTCATGCTAATAGTCAATCTATTTCAAGTCTTTCTTTTAATTCTTCAAGTCATATAGATAGTCTATACCTGTTCTAAATACTGATTCGGGTGGAATTACTTTACAGGACAATGCAAGTGTTCGGCCTACAAGTGTTTAGTCACATGATATGGATCCGTTGAGTGTTGAACCTGAATCAGTCAGTTCATCACGTTCGACGTGATATGTTCAAAGATTTTCACCAGATCAGTCTAGACCTGAATCGGTTGAAAGATCAGATCGACTCAGCTCTGATCATCTGATTTCTACTCCTACAAATGCTATTGAATCATCTGTTTCAAATCATATGCTTTCTCATAATTATGTTTTTCCTGGTTTAGATTCAAACATTCCTCATTCTTCTCATGATAAAACTGTGGTTGTCTCAGGTCTACAAGCTCCATCTTCAATTGCAAATGGTTTGGCTAATCCACATTCAACTAGCAAACGTTCTAGACATGGTCCTCAACATTCAAATCATACTATGGTCACCAGATCGAAGTCTAAGTCTTTTGCAAATGCATTGATGGCTTCCACTGCAGATGTGAGTGAACCAACAAATGTTTATGTGGCTCTACAATATCCAGAATGGAGAGAAGCTATTCAGAAAGAGATCGAAGCCTTGCATGAAAAGGGCACCTGGACTCTCACATCTCTACCTCCTGGGAGACATCATGTAGGTTGCAAATGGATCTTTAAGATAAAATGGAAAGCAGATGGCACTGTGGAAAGGTATAAGGCTCGACTTGTGGCAAAAGGGTTCTCTCAAAAGGTGGGGTTTGATTACATGGACACGTTCAGTCCAGTTGCAAAACATGCCACAGTCAGAATTATCCTCTCCCTTGCCTTATCATTTCATTAGACATTAAGACAAGTAGATGTGAATAATGCCTTTTTAAATGGAAATTTACATGAAGAAGTGTATATGTCACAGCCTCCAGGTTTTGAAGTTACAGATGCTTTAGGAAACATGATTGTTTGCAAACTCACCAAGGCTCTGTATGGCCTCAAACAAGCTCCAAGAGCTTGGTTTGAAAAAGTTCGGGAGTGTTTGCTTACCAATCTTTCCTTCTCAAGTTCTCAATCTGACAATTGCTTGTTCATTAAGAGAATATCTGATAAATTTGTTTATCTTTTGGTGTATGTTGATGACATAGTTGATACCGGTTCGTGTAATGATCTCATTGAGTCTACTATCACCAGTCTAAATGAGCATTTTTCATTGAAGGATTTGGGCAAACTCAACTACTTTCTTGGCATGGAGATTCAATCCGGACCTGATTTCAAAGTATTGAGTCAAAGGAAACACATCACTGATTTGTTGTCTCGTGTTAACATGGCCGAATGCAGACCATCTCCCACACCTTTGGTAGGTTTTCCTCTTCTTACATCCACTTCTGGCTCAGGTATGCCCCTTTCTGATCCATCTTTATATAGGAGCACTGTAGGAGCTTTACAACATGTTTGTTACACTCGGCCTGACATAAGCTATAGTGTTAACAGATTAAGTCAGTTTCTTCATAGGCCTACAGAAGCTCATTGGGCAGCAGTTAAACGAGTCTTGAGATATTTGAAAGGGTCAATTGATCATGGCTTATTATTCAAATGTTCTTCTTCTCTTGATCTTGTAGGCTTTACAGATTCAGACTGGGGTGCTGACACAGATGACAGGAGGTCAACAGGTGGCCTTTGCTTGTTCTTGGGTGGAAATCCTATTGTGTGGTGTTCTAAGAAGCAAACCGTGGTGTCAAGATCAACTGCTGAAGCAGAATTTCGCAGTATGGCCAATGCATTGTGTGATATCATTTGGGTAAAATCCTTACTCACTGAGCTCGGTTTATCATTATCATCAGTTCCAGTGCTTTGGTGTGATAATACAGGCACGATTTCTATTGCGGCTAACCCAGTTCAACATTCTAAGATGAAGCATGTAGAACTGGATCTTTTCTTTGTTCGTGAAAAGGTATCACAGGGTTTGGTCCAAGTCAATTATGTTCCTGGCTCAGAGCAATTGGCGGATGCACTCACCAAACCTCTAACTAAGAATTCATTCATTCCTCTTCGAAGAAAACTTGGAGTTTGTTCACCTTCTGAAGCCTTGGCCGAAGGATCAAGTGTTTCAGCTCATATGTCATATCTCACATCAACGCATCACATTTCTTCAAATGAAGTTGTATCTTAAGTATCCTCTAACCTTTCTCAGCTTCTATCACTTTCAGATGGTTCCCATTATCTGTTTCTTAATGATGATAATGAATGTTTGACTGCTAATGATGATTACTCTGACTCTATTGAATGAATGTTCCTGAATGGAGAACTCGGGATCTCACTATGATATGTTCACATGTGTTTAGGTTGAAGTTCAGTCAAATTTTTTTGATCTTCCTATGTCTTGTTGGATTCAGAAAGGACTCTTACTAATTTGTGTTTGGCTATGATAAGATGATGTTTTTGAACATGTTTGATATTCAGTATATGGTGGGCACAAAAGCTAAAAGAAGATGTTGGGCACAAACCCAGCCAGTCACAGGAGAAAATGTGTGATCATCCTGTGATTCAGGCAATAGGTAATTATAGTTCATTGTTTGTACAAAAGCCAAAAGAAGATGTTGGGCACAAACCCAGCCAACTTTGTATCATTGATGATGAATCTACCATAATATGTGAATTGAAAGTGTTCAAGGGCATGTACAAGTATATCACTCCACGGATTTGAGAAGAATTCTTGTTGTGTTTGATAAGATGTGGTTGAAGTTTTAAAAGGTCTTGATATGAGTTTCATACTTAAACTTCTATGTGATATTTATAGTGTTGTGTTCTTTGTTTCGATATTTTGTGAACAGGATTTCTTAAGTCAAGGATCATCAAGCAAAGATCAAAGTTTTAAGTCAAACAGAAGATGGGAAGGATAAAAGAAAGTGAAGAGCATTGGTGAATGCTAGAGGATATATACATTTGTAATATAGTTTAGGATGTGATGTGTAGATTGATAGAAGTATGTGGGATGTTTTGTAATTACCTAGAATTACAACTGTCAACACTTCCTATATAAGGAAGGATGTACCGAACTTTTCAGATTAAACAATGAAATTAGCGTCTTCTTCAATCTTCTCAATTCAGGAAATTCCTTTCATCTCAAGATCCTTTCACATATTCTTGAAGGGCGACCGCAGCATCGGCATCCCTCTGCTTTACATCAGCAAGGAGCCGCTCCTCCTTCCTGAAGTACTCCTCCCGGGCACCATCCACCAAGAAAACCGCCGCGTCAGCGGTCGACTTGATGGCCTCCATCTGCCCGGGGGAGATCCCCGTACTCCGATATTGCTCCAGCTCAACAAGCAAATCGGAATGCTTGTTGGCGAGCTCTCCAAAGACGCAGCCAATCGCCACCTCTTCTCGAACGAGCTCGCAATAAAGAAATAAGCAAAGATTGTCAGGTTATGAAAAAGAGGCGCCAATGCGGAAACATAACGAGGAATCGAAATCTTACCAGAGCGACTCGTTCGTAGTGGGACCGCAGGAACCCCTCGATTTGGGGAAGCTCCGTGGGAATTGCGGAGCGATCCCTCAGAGGAATTATACCCTCAAGAAGTCGCATGCACAAATCCGGGCTACCCCAGAGACTCTTCTTGTCAGAGACCCCCTTCTTCGAGAAGTCTCCGCAAGGGAACCAAACTCCCCGAGTGTTCGCAGCCTTGAGTGGATGGAACATGCTCGCCAAGGAGCAGTACTCCTCAGGAGGAGTCTTCGAGGCGCTAGGGGTGTCGGACCCCTTCTTCTGGGTCCCAGACTCCTTCGGATGGACCAAAGGCACGGAAGGAGAAGGGGCCGCCAGAATTAGAGCCTTCTTCTTATTGGCAGCCTTAGGAGGAGGAGGACTCTGGTCGATAACCGGGTGATCCTCACTCCTGACCTTCTTGGCAGGAGGGGGAGGAGAATCCCGGGCTACGTCAGCAGTGGACTTTTCTGCAAAATACCAAGGAAATATGTCAAAACTCGAAAATGGCAAAGTATGAAAACAGCAAGCGGCGAGACAATATACCTGGTTGGCGAGGGCCAACAGTGGCCAAAGGGAAGGGCCTCTTCAGACTTCCTCTTGGATGAACGCCTAGAGGGGGGATGAGGAGAACTCAGCAATGCCTGATCGGCGGATAGCCCCGCCTTTTCCTGGTCATCAAAGAGACCTATAAGTTTTCAGACCTTTCCTACAACCTTGCCTACAAACAATAAACAGGAAAAGGGTTAGAAAGAGTTACCCAATTATCAAAGATTGGTGTGGCCTGATGAATACCCGCCATCTCGAGCATATTCTTAGTGGTCTCTGCTACTGAATAGATGGGGTGAAAACTGGATGATCGATGCAGCCGGAATAGGTCATCGATGGCGTTCCGGTCACTCCCGGATAGCTCGTCAAACTCAGGAGGGAAATCCCTATCTGGGGCGGACAACTTCCAAGGCACGCCCCCCTTGTAAAAGAAGTAGAACTTCTTATAGTTGGAGTTGGTGGCTCGGAAGTCATCGACCAACCGGACGTGGAAGTTCCAATTCCACGATTGAAGGCCTCTCCACTCAGCAAACTTCAGCCACCAGTATTGGAAATGGTGGAGATGGTTCGTCCCAGCCGCCAATCGGAAAAAGAACCGGAACAAGGCCAATGAATACGTCCATTCTTGACGTATGCATAGGAACTTGAATCCAACCCAAATCCTAATGTCGGTGGGTACGAGCTGCGTGGGCTGTATCATGTAGAACTGTTAGCTTTGTTGAATCTCATGCAAGCTTGGATGAAGAAATCATACGGTGAAATGATGAACAAGGATGAAGGTGAGGTGTAAAGGATGAAGATAAGGCTTTGATTAAAGAGAACATCTTTAATAATAGGTTACTTGTTCAATACAAGGTAA
The DNA here is from genome assembly GCA_946814005.1 of Chamaenerion angustifolium. Lineage (NCBI taxonomy): Eukaryota > Viridiplantae > Streptophyta > Magnoliopsida > Myrtales > Onagraceae > Chamaenerion > Chamaenerion angustifolium. The sequence goes on from OX328270.1 coordinate 8,739,823, forward strand.
GGCTCTATATATAGAGCAACAAGAGTAAAACCCTAGACAAGAGACTAGATAAAACACTTAGACTAATAATGATTAAACTAGAAAACATTAAGCTAATCTATGTGGTGTTCTCACATACACCCTAGTTCTTCGTTTTCTTCATGTTGTATGCTCTGACAAGAACCGGCACAATGCCTGCAAATCCTCACAGAGAGGAAAACGCAATCCAGCATCGATCTGGGCCGCAAGGATAATGCAGACCTCTCCACCGCAAGGATAATGCAGACCTAGCCCTGGATATCTAGGGACATCCCCCGCACCAAGACCACCAAGCGCCACCACTGTCTTAAAATAAGCCGGCTTCAACTCGTTGGGCTTGACATATACTCAAAACAGTTCATATATGGCAACAACAAGTATAAAAACAAGGAAAAACAAGGGATATTCTCAAAACAGAGCAGCAAAATAAAATGTTTACCTTTCGGAGAAAAGAGGGGCGTCTGAAGTTCAGGCTCATCTACCACCACAGGCGTGGTTGCGGTCCTCCCAAGGTCAGCCTGCCCCCCGTCGAGGCGGGCACAGAGACATCCATCCCTAATGGTCAGGGGAGCATTGGTGTTCTTAGGCACCTTGGAGGTTGAAGAAGAAGCCTTGTTGGCTGTCTGCTTTTTCTTTCCAGATTGACTGCGAGTGGCCATGGAATCTGTTGGAAGGAGGGTTGGAAAGAATTGATAGGAAGAAAGGAAGAATTTGCGAAGAAGGCTCTGAAAGTCTGTAGGAATGAATGCGTAAAAAGCAAAATAAAGAAACTGTTGTTTCTTATATAGGCCAAAAAGGAGTAACCGCCACAGACAGAATCGAAACGACGCAGAAGAATAATTGCACATTTTTTGAAAAAATCGAAGCAATGTCAGAATTCTAAGAGACACCTCGGGGAGACAAACGGTCGGCCAGTACAGACAGCTGTCAGACTACCCTTGGGTTACAGAATATTAAATGACAGGCGTGCCTCAAGCGACCGTTCGACTTCTGGATGACTGTGCAGTTATTAAATGCTAAAGTCCACTGAACATACAAAGTGATCGCCAGCGCACTGATAGGCTTTATCAAAAATACCTTTTATAGGTAATGATCGCCTAGCAAAGAAAGACAGACCTTTACAGGCCTATGTTGCCTCGAGTGATCGCCAAGAAGGAATAAAAAGAAGAATATTCCTTCATCCTTGGACAATGGGATGACTGATCGCCAAACAAGCATGAAGCGCCCCTAAGGTCATGAACTACTACAAGAGACAAGGAAGACCGAATTTAAGGCGTCACTATCTCAAACCCTACCAAGAAATCAAGATCGACTGAAGGAACTTCAATCAAGCTTCGGGGGCAAATGTTGGGTATCGATAATGACAATCCAATAAGGAAAAGGCCTCGAAGGCCCAATAACCCTGGAGGGGGGAAACCCAAGATATTCAAACTGGATCAGCCTAAGTAAAAGTCAACATGGCCCACCATAGAGTGGCCCAAGATCGAGCCCAAGGGCGACATGAACGCCAAAGGCTCCCCAGACTGCTCGCCATCCTTCACCAAGTCACGACCTCTTACTACTCGCCATGGGAGTGCTAGCCCCGAAGAGAGCCTTGCCTCTCTCCTCTGGTCCCACTAACCGTTAATAAGGAAGTGGCCACGATATCCTGCATATCTCGGTCACATATTCACTAAAGATTAGATATGGTAACTGCAATATCTCGCTATAACTGCCATATCTACTATCCGAATCTTCAACAACACAATATTCACTAAGATATACAGTTACCTTAGGAGGAGGAGGCTCTCCTACCCTATAAATACTTTTGTTTTACATACGTTCCTTACGTTTTGAGCTATATACACACACATATACTCATTTAAGCATCGGAGAGGGACCCAGAGACACCCCCTCTGTTGCGCTCCCCTACCTGCAGGTTCACCGGAGTTGGAGCAGAAGAACCATTTAGCCTTTGTCTGGCATTCAATTCACTACCAGATCAGCTACCAAGATTTCACGATCCAACAGACGTAAAAGTGAAGAATCAGAAGAGATTAAAATAAAAACTTGTGCGTATATCACATTTAAAAAGGAATAATGTACAACTTACTTATAGTTAAAGCTACAACTTGAAATATAGTTAAAGCCGTTAAACAAATTATCCGGACTAAACTAAAAAACTCCTATAATCTAAATAATTAACACTTTGGTCCTTAAACAACATAATCAGATGAAACATAACTATCTCAGCTCAACTACAAGTAATCAACTCACAGCAGCTTCTTCATCATATTCCTTTTATTCAAATACTTTATTTGTATCAACAAATTGTTTCTCAATAATAACAACCACAATGTCCTATTCATTGATATCGAGTGCATCGATCCGGTACAACTTTTGCAACCGTTATAATAGATATAGTTAAGTTCTTGCATTAAGCAGGAATTGTGAACCTTAGAAGTATTTTTTTAGAAAGGGAGTTTATATGATATAAAATAAAGCAGAAAACGATAAGTACCTTTCTATTCATTAGAGTACAAACTAGTTTGTAATTTCAAATAATCGGGCATCGCAGACACACATAACATCTCTAAGTAAACTTAAACAAGTTTCTCTAGGAGGAGAGTCGTAAAAAATGACTTAGTTCGTTGGTTGGTGCTTATTCATGCCAAAACATCTACAACCACATTTGCTTCCCGATAGATGTGTCGTATCTTGAATCTCCTAGATCTGGGTAGAAGTTTCCTGCATTCCAAAATAATTGGTAAGGATTTCAAATTGTTGTTGCAAGGATCCGATATAAAGTTCTTTGTAATAAGTGCATATGTTTACACATGTATAGAGTCAATTCCAATACTCAGCCCTAGTGATAGACCATCCTTGATGGCCCATAGTCCAGCAATTCAGTTGTTTGCAATTTCGATTGCTCTAGAAAAGTCGGTGATCCAATTGCCATTAATGTCTCTAATGACACCCCCCCGCTCCTCATTTCCATGTGTTTCCTTTGGAAGCTCCGTCTGTGTTGAATTTTTTCCACCCTGAGTTTGGTGGTTCCCATTTGATGTGGATGGTCGACTGCTCTGTCATGATCTTGTTATCTCTTGAAACGTCCTGGGAAAAATATTGTACAAGGGAAACATTAAACACATTACATGAGGATTTACCATTTCTAAATATAACTTCATTACGATTTTACCAAAGGTTCCATAGAGAGTACATAAAAGGATTTCTCCAATCTACTCCCTAGACAACTTCATCTATAGGATTGCATTTGTCGGGTTAGGGAAAATGTTTCAAAGTTTCTCGCTCAGTCACACACCCTGAAAATGTTTTTCACGTTTTCAATATCGGTCAAACACAAATCACATAACAGGTTTACATTACACCCGTTGTTGTTAAGAAGGACGGATATTGAAATTCTTCCCTTGAACACGAGCCAAGTGAAGTATTGAATTCGATGGGTGATAGGCAGGCTCCAAATTCAAGTCCAGTTGTTAGTGGATTGTTGAATATGGTTTCCGCTAAGGCATTAGTATACTGGTCGAATCCGGACAACTTCCAATATCTAATGTCTTGGAAGCTACTGGTGATGTTGCCCGAAATGCTCCTGATAAGATCAACGATGTTTTCTGGAATAGCCAATGATAAGTTTTCAAGGTTCCATATTCCATTTTGAAAAACATCGCTTACTTTAAAAGCAAGTTCATGTGCATGCTAAAAGGGGACCTTGAACAATATTTCTCAAAGGTTTGTCCATAATCCAAATATCATTCCATTTTTTTATATTTTTTCCATTTGAAACCCTCCAATCCATGCCAAGATTAAGGGTTTTGAACCCTTCAATTACAGCTCTCCCATTGCAAAGTGTGAGATTTCTCATACCTGACCGAGTTCCACCATTACACAATTGATAATCAAACACAATTGCATGTATTAGGTTCTATAAATGAAAATATAAATATATATTATTTGCTAATGTACATGTACAATTCTAACCCACGTTAAGTACATAATAAGATTTTAAGCGTAGAAGTATTAAATCTGCTAATAGTATCTATAGTTATTATGAATCCCAAATTCATCATAATTATTAAAACAAATCATCATAATTACATTATAGATAGAGTTAGATCATCAATATATTTCGTTTTATGAATACCTTACAAATGCAAATCTAACTCTTGCTTTTTTTTTTTATCAACTATTTTTATATTTATTTTCGATAAAAATTAATATGTAAAATATTTCATTCTAAAACTGTTGATCCTGGCCCCTTTGGGCCGGTCCATTTTGGTATGGGACGGTTTTACCCCAAACCAACTCAAGTCTAATCTTGAATGACAAATGAGATAAGAAACATTTTGCCTTGTACATTTAGTTCCACACAAGCCATTTTCTTTATTTGTGGTGGGTATATATTGTATTTTGCTTCATTCTAATGTAACAACTTACTAGTAAAGAGGCTTTCTCGCGCCCATGGGGGTGACAGATCGATCCGAAAAGCACTCCTCGGTTCGATTCGACCCACGTATGCGCCCGCATTATACATACACGATTGTCACTCCGAAAAACCTGCCTTGCGCGAGTCGTATTTTGCTAAAACTAGAAATTTTTATTTTGACCCAGATCCGACCGACACAATTGTTTCTTTTTAAAGTTCATTTTTTTTACTATTGGAATTATTTTGCTATTGTAAAATTAATTCAATGAGTTTTTTAAATTAATTAGGGTGAAATTAGTGCCCTAATTAATTAGTTGTTGGTGAAAAAACTATATAAATAGGGCATGCATTTCACTAATTGAATATCATCTATCAAATCCGAAATTCTCTTGCTAAATTTACTCTAGTTAGGTCGTTTCAAGTATTCGTCCGAATTTCCATCAAAATCCTAGTTCAGGCATTGTTCAGTTCAGTTAAGGGAAACACCGTGTTTGTTTCACTTTAATGACACTGTTTTATCCTGGGTGGTAATCGTCCTACTGAAGAAACTTTATAGATTTTAAGGTAGTTGGAACGCGGAGTCTCGACAAAAAAGAGGCAAGGCTCTTGCCCCCTCTACCACCAACGTGCCTCCTTATGAATATAGAAGTGTATGCTTCAAACATTTTGATGGGAGCGTTGCTTGGGAAAAGGTCGTGTCTGACAGAGGGTGTCGCCATACCTTTTTTCTGACAGACGTAGAACATGTAACCAATCCTCATGATGATGCTTTGGTAATCACCTTTGAGATCAATGACTTCGATGTTCGTAGGATTTTGGTCGAATCGAGGAGCTCGACAAATGTACTATTCCTCGACTCCTTATAAGCTATGGGGAAAACAAAGAAGGATTTGAAGAAAGCGGATTTTACCCTGATCGGGTTTGCGGTAAGGACCACCTACCTTTTGGGAGTGATACGCCAACCGGTGGTTCTAAGCCATGGATGGAAAACAATAAGAGTGATACGCTAACCAGTGGTTCTACGCCAACCTGGTCTTGGTGAAGAAGTTGATAGGGAAATGACATGTGTGCGTTGACTTCAGCAACCTAAACAAAGCATGCCCCAAGGATTGTTGCCCACTATCATAAATTAATCAATTGATTGACACCACTTCGAGTCACGAGATCCTAAGATTTATGGACACATACTCTAGCTACAACGAGATCAGTATGGTTGAAAGGGATGCGCCACATACAACCTTTTATGCAGATAATGACATATATCACTACATAGTGATGCCTTTCAGGGTCATCTACGCAGGTGCCACCTACCAAAGGATGGTTAATAAGTTGTTTGCGGATATGATTGGAAATCTTATGGAAGCTAATGTCAATGAAATGTTGGTGAAGAGCAAGGTAAGCATCGACAAACAAAGGAATTTCGATCAAACTTTCGCAAGAATGAAGTAGCACAACGTTCGCCTTAATCCTTTAAAATTCCTTTTCAGCGTCAACTCCAGAAAGTTTTAGGGCGTTATGGTTAGGCACAAGGGGATTGAGGTTGACTAGAGCTGTCAATTATGAACCCGACCAAAAGAAACTCGACCCGGGTTCGGCTTAATAAAAATACAGTGATGGGTCTTTTTTGGGTTGACCCCTAAAAAATATGTCAGGTCCAGTTTTGTGAGTCTGGCCTGAACCCAACCCGTGAAGAAGAAAAAACTAATTAGTCAAAAACTTCAGTAATCAGTTCAGTGGAAATGTAAAATCTACAACTTCACCTCTCACCTTCGTCCTCTCTATGTTTCAGCTTCACCTCTATGTTCTGACGCACGCTTCATCTCGCCTAACGGTTGCGACCTCACCTCGTGTTTGCGATCGTAGAAGATAAAAGTGTATTGATCATACTATTGGTTGGCGGGAAACGCAGGAGGATCGGTATAAGTTGTTTAAGTTGATTACTTGTGGAGCTTAGTTATTCGGTCACTATGTAATTCAAAATTGGAATCATGTAGTTGCTCTTGCGCTACATGTATCAAATTAAGTATTGTATTTAGAGTGACAAGTGACACCCCAAAATGTTGTTTTTAGAGTGAGAAAGGAAGAACTAAAAATGCATAGAAAGAATCCAGAGAAGTGAAATGAGGAGGGTAAAATAATGGGTTTATATAGAGAAAGATGAAAGAGGACGCATTGATCCTGACCATGAATACGAAGGGTCAGAAACCACCAGTCGTTGGATTGCATTAGTAAAAATGGGATGATTCCTCCCGCCATTACAAATAGCCTGCCCAACACTTGAGATTTGAATTTTGAATTTCGAAATGGTTGTCTAAAGCAAAAGAGGGTCTATCCGGGGTGACCCACTGATATTTGACCTTTTATCAAGCAACGCAACGCTGATAAGCTCCTCCGAAACACCAACAACCTATTTCAAAAGAGGGTAAAAACATTAGTGACACGTTCAGAGCAATCTTTAAATGGCGACAACGCCGAGGGATGAACATTCAACTGGACAAAAGGTCAGATGCTTGAATCTAAAGGTGCGCTTCTGAACCTAAATAGAGCACCGCACCTCATTATGCTCGGGGGTAGATGATAGATATCAAGCGTTGACCTGATGATCCGACCAAGTTATTTGTATCCCTTATCCAACAGAGAGTCGGGGGCACGTGTCTACTTACACGAGCATCACTGTCAAGACACAGAAGCATCAATCTGAAGACACATAGGCGACGCCATTGTACCTTAATTCGACAAGAGGACAAGAGGACCAAAGTATATAAATGTACGAAATGAGTACTCCTAGTACCAATACCGGCAAAGGTGGCTGTGTCAGGATCCAAACCAACTATGCTTTACCATTTAGGGAAAAGTTAAAGTCAACCACGGTACAAGGCAAACCCATTGATCATGTTAAAACTACTTGCTATAAATACATCTCACCTACCACCATTCAACTGTAATCAATAATCTACAATACACATCTTACTCACTTTGTCATCGGAGGAGAAAGAATATGCAAAACCTGGACTTTCCTTCCTACACGTTTGGAGGAGCAATAGATCTGATGACTCGCGTTCAAAGAATTCAAGATTATTCATATGAACAAATCTCTCTTTCACAGTCCAACAGTTTAGGAAAATTAAATTATATAAAATTATCACACCACAAGGATACAAGTATTTTAGCTACAACAGTAATCTCATATAAGATGCACAACCGAATAAATTTGATTGCCACTACAAGAAATTTTCTCTACAACGATGGTAAATCATCATTGTCGGAAGCACTGTTGGCGCTGCTAAAACCCTGTGTCGATGCTAAGAGTCGTGCCAATAGACCCCGTGGCTAAAGGTATCCACGGCGACAATATGTCGACACTAAAGATTTTCTGGGGCTGGAATGAATAGTTGGTTTGATCATTATCATTGCTAATATGTCGACTCTGTTTACTTGTAATTACCGTCGACGGTTATTTGAGGGTAATACCGATTTAGGGTTTCTACATATGTCAGATGTAGAATGATGGTATTAGTATCAGGGTATAGTTGTCCCTATTTGTTGTATATTGGATCAAATTTATTTGAGGCAATATACGTTAGTCAACTACAATATTTTCTTGAAAGTAATTACACGTACTTAGCGACAGATGAATTTTGATGAACAAAAAGTTAGACCACGTCATAAGTAACCTATCGATGCACGTACAACATTAATAAATATTACTATGTTCATCATAGTTGATGCTAATATGGAGTTTCAACTACTGTGAAAGTTGTTGCTATAGAAAGTGTTTTGTGGTTGTGGGGTTGTCATGGTTAAATTGTAAATGAAGCATCAAATACGAATACAAGTACAGTTCGTCGTAAATGGTTTGTTTTGATGCAAATGCTAATGTTTTACTCTTTTTGAATTGTTAATCATCGTATGCTCGTAGCCAAGCCTACCCAAACATAGAATACATAAACATCTGCATATGCCAAGCATACCCAAACGGAAAATACATAAACAACTACATATGTATAACCATTTCCAACACATCCGAATTTATATATACCCAAGCATTTCAAACAAATGTATGACGACAATTGCAAAACACAAACAGAGATGACATGTTCACATTTACATCAGGTGCAAAATATCCATTTACAATCAGTTCTAAATAAAAATAAAAACTGAGAAGCCACAACACCTAGTGTACCACCATTCGACATAACACTATGTAGGAGTACTTACCACATCTCTCCATGGTTCATGCATTTGGATCTGCAAACATAGAAATCACAGCAATCATGGTAGCATCATATTATAGAATATTCCCTACAATGACTAAATGGGTGTACACAATGCAATTAAAACATTACTATACGCACCGTTGGCAAACATTGCACTTTTCATGACAACAATATCACGTTGAAATGCTTCAATGTTGGCCTGAAACTCCTTGAGTTGATCACGGAGTTGCTCACATTCGGCTGCGTTTCTAGCCACCTCCTACCTTGCTTTCTTTAACTGCTGACTTTCCATCATCCGTGCATGTTTTGACACACGACTTCGACGACGCTCAGGTTGGCGAACATCGTCATACAAGACATCCTTGTCAACTGGAGCCTCCTCCTCCCCAGACAACTGAGCAACCCTCTCCTCCACTTGGTCCTATGTTGCAAACAGTGTGACAAGAAAATAAGGGAGCAATCAGATACAATATACTGGGTGTGACTATCCCAAAGGTAGTACTACTTACCATTATTGATTTGGTTTTATCATCTAGTGACTGCCTTTTCTTGTCGAGATGCTTCTTCTTGAACATATGATACTCCCCGGGATGTTTCCCATTGTTCTTCTCAATCTGCAAAGGGTACCATATACTTGTTCAAGTGTATCCAAGTATTTATTAAAGATAACAATTCAATGTTAGGATTACCTCTTCGTGCTCTCTCCTCGCAAAGGACGAAGTGTCAGCGGTGTGCCTCATGACTTGGTGAGCTTTGTTGGCTTTGTTACGATCGCTATTTAACTTCAAACAATAGGTTACAACCAGTTTATGTTTAAAAATGCAGCACTCATTAACTGTACAAAAAATACAGTTGCGATAGAGAGTAAGGCACACGCCTTAAACTTGTCAGAGCTGAACCAGTTAACAAGCCACGTCAGAACGAATGTTTTGTAGCCTTTCTTCATTCGTAAGGTACTTGTTAAAGTACCTTCTCTTGAGATTCGCCCTGTAGTTTCTGTACTTCTCTTTAAGAGTACAGAGGATCAGCTGCTTCAGGTTTTCATCATCCGGTATCACAAATTTCTCCTGCTATGTTGAACAATATTGAAATGTTAGGCTCAGATTTACAGCATTTACAAATAGACAGGTGCAATATCTAAGTACAGTTTCAATTTGAACGATACTGTGTAAGGATTGTCAACAACTGAGACTTACTGCAACCAACATGAGCATCTTAGCCTCGTAGTCTATGGGAAACTTTGGAATCTCCTTCCACTCTTTAACTATTAAAGGTGCATTCGTTCATTTTCTGACAATGCAACCACACAACTTCCAAACACCGAAGCATTGTTACTGCAGACTTTACCTCGATAGTTAAACTTTAGAACCTCTTTTTCGTTGACGCCATTTCGAGACAACATTATGCAACGAGTGCGCCCTCTACGTAGTCTGTCCACTGATGGCCTTAGCTCGTCCTCTTGAGCAGTTGACACGTAAAGCAAGTATCGATTAGATAACCAAGTTGGAGAAAAGCAAGCTGAATGGGACAAATTAGAAGTTCCCTATTTGTATACCTGGTGGTTCCTCCACATAGCGGTCCTCCAGCTGGATTTCCTCTTCAGTAGACACTTCCAAAGGAGGTTCGACAGGCGGAGGGACTGCCTGGATGTTCTCCACAACGTATCCCCTAAACGCAATGTTTGATACAAGTTACCAAGCACCTAAAACAAAGCAAATACCTAACAAGACAACATAAAAGCAACTAAAAGGCGTAGTAGTGGAAAAAAAGCTTACTTGTTGCAGCCATGTTTACCTTCCTTGGGGATCTATGTGTTGGTAGCTTTGAAGCTACGGTACTTCTTTCGACCATTCTCCGAGTACCCACCATAATGAGAAGATATTGTTAAACATAGTAGCATAACGTGACGTCAAACAAGATTCTAGTGTAAAGTTTCTATCTTTATGTGTTGTTCTCGCAATTAACCAACAATTATGTGTTGTTGCGCATAAACGAATAACAACGACATGGATGAAACTATGACTTCTTAGAGAGTTGTTAATCGGTCACAGATCATCGACAAAGGTGAGGCTTCACTTGCAACTTATTTTTTTTTAACGAAAAATCGTGTATAAAATGGTCGCAAATAGACGAGATACAGGGGGATAATAAAACATGTAAGTCATCACCATAGATGAACAAAGGGTTTGCTTAACCATACCTTGTAATGTCAAGAACAAAATCATCCTACAGGAAGTTAGAACCATACCTTGTTGAGGGCGAACGCACACCGGCAGGGCGGTTTGTGTTGATGAGAGAAGATCCAAATGAGGGTGAAAATTAGGCGCGTGAAGAAGAAGAGACGACTAAGTGATAGGACTGATCCATCAAATTACTCCTTGATGATGAAGCCTACTGCGTCGTCTAGGTACCGAGGCGTCGTAGCTGTTTGAACTGAGGTAATGCTTCAGTTTTGTCCTCATCCGTAGCAGCTGTTCCACAAACGCCAGACAATTGCAAATTGGCCCGGTAACACAAATTGGCCCGGTATAAAGAATTGGATGAAAGTGACCCGTGTATTAAAGGCTCGTTCTAAATAATGACATAATATGTAAAATAACATAATTTGTATAAATTTTAGATTAATTTGTATAAATTTTTATATACTTACAACACAATATTTCTAAATCCTATTTAAAATCAAGACCTAATTATCCTAATGTATGCAATTTAAATAATATTCAATTTTTATGTTTGAAATACAGCTTTCTTATGTGTTATATTCATTGATATGTCAAAGTGTTATTCATTATAATATTATACTTTATACAAATGTGTACAAATTTAATATCGACTTATACAAATTTTACTTACTTTGATGAAAAATATACTTATTCTTTATATTTAATAATTACATGATTTGTATAATAACATAATTTGTATAGATTTTAGATTAATTTGTATATACTTATCTTATAGCACAATATTTCTAAATCGTGTTTAAAATTAAGATATACGTATCCTTATGTATGCAATTTAAATAATATTCATTTTATGTATGCATCAATTATGTTGTTGTGCAGATCCCTGTTGTTTCTCGTGCAGCAGCCAGTGAAGCAAGGTCGAGTGCAGCTTTGTTGCAAGTGCAACTTTCTTAAGCATCTTCCAGTGCAGCTTCCATTTGTAGCTTGTTCCAAGTGCAGGTTTGTTGCACAATATGCCACAGTTAGGTTAGTCTTCGAATCCAGTGCATGAAAAAACAGAATCGTTGCTTCTACAATGTGATTGGTCTTGCAAAGTCCATCAACGAGACTGTTGCATCAAGTCTGTTTGTTAGTTACAGATACTTCAACTCCTCAAAGTTAAAACAATTCATCTGCATCATTAAGGAAACCTTCTTGGTAGAAGAAAAATCGTTAGCACAATGTTAAACTTTGTCCTTCCCTTTTTGTAGTACCAATTAATCAATGTATTGTAAGTTTGTAACTTACAGCATAGAGTTAAAACATCTTGTACCATACAAGCAGATAGCTCATTGCCTTATCCAATTGACCTGTTAAACAAAACCCATCTATCATCATGTTGTGCAGCTTCCAATGCAGCTTTGTTCCAAGTCACCTTCAATGCCCAACTCTGTTTGACAACTCTGTTTCTTGTACACCTTCCAGTGCAGCTTCCAAGTGCAGCTTCCAAATGAAGCTTTGTCCCAAGTCACATGGAATGCCCAATCAGAAGACCTTTGTTGCAAGTCACCTTTATCATTTGCCATTTATTTTGCATATTTTCTCAATTTCGGAGCAATAAGGTCGAGCCTTGGCTTTAGAGTTCGATACTTTTCTAAAGGAGTCTCTCCTTGAAGTATTAGATGTTCACTGGACTATAGCTTCACAGATTCTTGCTGATTATGATGATTTTATGGACAAGATGCTAAGATGCAAACCAAATAGGGCTCAAATTATTACTAGACTATACCTTCACATATGCATAGTTTGATTTCCATTTCCATGTCAATAATATTTTATGGATCGGTCGGTTCTGTATTTTCACATTTGTATTTTCTAGACATAATTAATTTTAAAACACACACAAAATCAAAGGGACCGATTCTGTCAAACTTCCGGTGCAGCGTCCTGTTCTTCCTCACTAGCTTTTGCCACTTAAAGGGACCGAATCTGTCAAACACACAGCAGAATATCGGCATTCACACCGCAGCTTTGCCAAGGCCGATTGCAGCAAACACAGCTTCTTGTTCAACAAATAAAGCAGAATTCCACTGATCCGTACAGTAGCACACATCATAGAACGAAGCAACACACAACAATGTATTTGCAGCACACATCAACTTACAGTTTTTGCAGCACACACCAATGTATAAATAGCAGGACACAACAATGTCTAAACACCTAAACACATCAATGTATGAATGAATGAATTTCAATATTGCAAACAAACTTCAATAAAACCATCTCAATTCAGACAAAGCAAATAATTCGGTCAGTAAAACCAGCTCAATTCCTCTATCAAACAGAATGACAATTCAATGAATCTTATGTTACATCAATGACATAATGAAAATCCTCACTATTGAACACTCTTGTATTGAACAATTACCTTAACAAACATATAAACAGATAAAGGTTGGGTGAAAACCAACTTACGATGCATCATAATCGTCATCCTCATCCATTGTTCCTTCAAGTCTGTCCTCGTCATCGAACAAATCATCCTCAAAATCTGTATATCTGTCACTGGTTGTTCCATCATCCATGTCCTCCTCCTCTGGCTCAAAAACTTCTAATTCATCAAGGCCTTCAGTTGGTTCTGGCAGGACTTGTGTCATCATTTCTGGCATGGCATCCTCAACAGATATTTCGAGATCCTCAATGTCATTTCTACACCAATCAACCACATCATCGATAGGAACTACATTGCGTGCATCAACAACCAGTGCTGATGTTTCCTGATACGGCTCCACTGACTCCCCACTTATTTGACCCCCAAGCACAAATCCTTTTTGGGGCTCTGCCCTCAATATAGTGCTCCAATCAGGGTTTATATTCTCAGGTAAGTAGAAAACTTGTGTGGCCTGAGTTGCAAGTACCAATGGTTCATCTGTCAATAAATAATTTTTGGTATTTACACACACAAATCCATACTCATCAATTTTCATCTCATTGAAGGATGAAAGTATGTTGTACCAATCGCATTTGAATAACACAATTGATAGGTGATTAAGGTACTGCAGCTCAACCACCTCCCTCAACACTCCGTAATAAAGATGAATGCAATACTCGATGAACGACTTCACTTCTTCAGGCTGATTAAGGACGTATAAGTGGCACTGCTCCCATTCCAGGTTTGACAGTTCATGGACTATTGCACGACCTATTGGAGCTTCTACCGGCTGGAAGATTGATAACCCATCTGCCGCCCTTGGAGTTACCTCACTAACTATAATTGACTCATGTCGTGTAAATTTGGTCTCAATGTCATGGAGATATCTAGAACAAAATGTCAAACACTCCAGAGCAATATAACCCTCCACTATTGACCCTTCCGGACGACTACGATTATGCGCAAACATCTTCATTATCCCCATTATCCTACGATAAGAACATGTTATTAGTGAGACACCTCCTCTGTCAAACGTATACTTCATAAAAGAGCGTTGAAACTTACCTTTCGATTGAATACATCCAACGATATTGCACTGGCCCAGCTAGTTCTGGTTCCTCTGCTAGATGAGTGATAAGATGGACTGTAATATTGAAGAAACTTGGTGGGAAGATTCTCTCTAGATTGCACATTGTCATGGGTAATTGCGACTGCACCTTCAACATATCCGACATGTGCAACTCCTTAGAGCATAGAACTCTGAATGTGTTAGTCATGTCTATCACAGTTTTGCATACATGTTTGGGGAGTAATCCCTTAATAGCCACAGATAGGATACGTTGAACGATAACATGGTAGTCATGACTTTTCAACCCAATCAATTTTCTGTCTTTCACCTTAACACAACGTGAAATGTTGGATGAATAACCGCTAGGAAGTCTCAAGTTCTTAAGGAACTCACAGAGTGTAATCTTCTATTCCTTTGAAAGGGAAAAGCAAGCTGGTGGTAACACCAGTTTTGTTCCTCTACGGACTGGATGCCATCTCGTTCTTATGCCTAAGGCCTGTAAGTTTAGCCGAGCGTTAAGGTTGTCATTGCTTTTACCAGCAACACCTAATAACATCCCAATGAGGTTATCACACACGTTCTTCACAATGTGCATCACATCCAAATTGTGAGGGATTAAAAGGTGCTTCCAATAAGGTAATTGGTAGAATATGTTTTTTTTTTCCAATTTCCAATAGTTGAGTCTATTCCAACCTGAATGGGCGGTTCAGTCTTACCGAACATGGCTGGATCAAGATTCTCTAGCACATGTAATACTTTCTCCCCCGATAGTCTTTGTGGGGCCATCCATAACTCTTGTTTCCCATCAAATGAACTTTTGTTTCTTCTCCATGGGTGATCGGTGGGGAGGAATCGTTTGTGTCCCATAAAAGAACATTTCCTCCCATTCTTCAATCGACAATAATGGGTGTCCATTTGACAGATAGGACATGTCAAATTACCGTATGTAGCCCAACCGGATAAGTTCGCATAAGCAGGAAGATCATTAATGGTCCAAAGTACGGTTGCGCGCATTTGGAAGTTTTCTTTCTTGTCTGCATCATATGTGATCAACAGTTGCATATACGCGTCTATGTCATTTACTAGAGCCTTTGGTCCAGCAATCAACATTGATAGCACGTAGTTCGTATCTTTCAAACACACTTCGGGAGGCACATTGTATTGAATAAGAACAACTGGCGACATGCTATATGGGTGACTTTTATCACTGTACGGATCAAACCCATCTGTAGTTAATCCAAGCCTCACATTCCGTGGGTCTTCACCAAATTCAGGGAGTACGTTGTCAAGTTTCTTCCAAGCGTCTGTATTAGCAGGATGAGGTAGAATACCATCCTTTCATCGCCGTGTATGGTGCTAGGTCATAGAGGAAGCAGTTTTGGGGGACATGAATAATATTTGCAACCTTGAAGTTAGTGGAAAATATCGAAGTACTTTGACTGGTAGCTTCCCTCTTTGTCGCTTCGATTGTTCTAGTATATCCAGTCCTTCAGTGTCGTGTCGAGGTTTAATCCATCTTGACTCTCCACACGTTGGACACACATCCAAATTTGTGTACTCTTTTCTAAATAGTATACAACCATTTACACAAGCATGCATCTTTTGGTAGTCCAACCCTAACCCTCCTATAATTTTCTTTGTTTCGTAGTAGGACTTAGGGACTGTATTCCCTGGTGGCAATACTTTACTTAGCATGTGAAGTAGCTCATCAGCGAACTTGTTAGAAACCTTGTACAGTGCCATTAGATGCAACAGTTCAACTAAAAAAGACATCTTGGTGTACGAAACACAACCTGGATATAAGCTCTTTTCACAATCTTCTAATAGCTTATAAAATGTCCTAGCATCTGCGTTTGGTTCCTCACATTCACCCACCCTCATACCACTGAACCCATCATGCACCATATCCTCCATTTCCCCACGAGAGGATGAATTCCTACCATTAGAGATCACATCTTCGAATTCCTCCCCATGATCCACCCGTGTAGTGTAAGTTGGCAATATCCCCCATTTTTCAAGATGGAACTTAACAGTAGTTCTTCCCAGTAAGAAAGCACCAACACAGTTATTGCAAGGACAGTAAATCTTACCATCCCAACTTGAATGAGAGTAGGCAAAGTCTAGAAACGAAGCAACCCCTTCCTTATATTTCCCACTTTGCCGAGGTTTGGTCATCCAACTCTTATCCATCGCACTTCTATTTCTGCAAAGAAATATTAACCCAATAAAAATTTGGCTTGGGATTAAAAAGACAGCACGGCAGACCTAGTTAATCAAATAACTTCTGAAACATGCAGTACAGGAAGTTCAAAATCAGTTATTGACAATTTCCAACATTCATTTTCGTTTATGTGTGGATGGAACCAAACGGAATCAGAGAGACAAGTTTCTTCAATTAGACATGCATAATTTCAGGACATTGACACAAATATGTGACAGAGAACTCCAAGAAGGTGAGTAATTCAGTTTCTTGTAAGTTAATCGGTTGTTAGACTCAACAGTAGAACTTCTTCGATCTAGTTGTCTGTTGGAACCGTACGAGCTGCAGCTAGCTTGTTAGTTAATTGGTTGTTATACTCAACAGTAGAACTCCTTCGATCGAGTTGTCCGTTGGAACCGAACGAGTTGCAGCTAGCTTGTAAGTTAAACGGTTGTTAGACTCAACAGTACAACTCCTTCGATCGAGTTGTCTGTTGGAACTGATGGCTATCGCACAATTAAGCTCATGACAATTCAATTCGCAAATAGAAGAAGCAACATTCGACTGCTCATACCAGCGTACCTGAGGAGAAATGCTTGTCGCGCAATTCCGAAGAAAAACGGATGAACGATCGATCGGGCAGCTGGGACTCTCCTAGAATGTCTGTGAGCAATGTGGTTGCGTCCTGGGAGTCGATCTGCAAGGGCATCCGTTGTTGGATATGGTAGTTGATGGTCCGACGAAGGCTTTGTGTCTACACATGGAAGATTCTGAACTATGCTTGGGATTACTGGAAAAAACGGTATGTTATGATATAATTGCGGGTATACCGTTTAGCAACGGCAACACATATATTACCAATGAAGTTATGTCGATACTGTTTACCACTATATTACATCAACTAATTTGGAAAGTAAACCTACTATTTTGCAATACCAACATCTTGCGTGACTGAATATCAATATTAACCTCGGTTGAGTTTTTGACACATGGATTTGGCCGACACGGACATATTGTGATGGCAAAAGTCAATACTAAAAGATTGCTTGTGCTACAACAAATTTGTTGACACTAAAACGTGTCTACGGGGGCATATTAAGCTTTCGAAACTGAAATACCGTTTTACCAACACACTCCTTGTGATAACAAATTAATTTCGTGGCTATTGATACAGTTTCTTGTAGTGTGCGTCTGCACTCGAAACTAGTAAGTAGTGAAATAAAAAAAATCAATAATACATGAATACAACATTAATACCATACGTGAATGAGTGAAATACATACATTATCATGTGTGTTCTACTATATACTATCTAATTTTATATGAACCCATTTACATTTAACAACTAACATAAAAACTAAAAGTTTCAAGGGCATGGTAGTTTTGAATTTTTACGGACGATTGTCCTCGTTCAAATAAAGGTTGAACCACATGAAGACTTAAACAAGTGTTTTGGTTAATTGTGCTGTCTCTTTAGATAAACAGTGTATCCAGTTATATTTATTAGATTGTGTTTGCTAGATCAATTCATTTACTAGGAAAAAGAAAAATGTATTCATTTCGCCATCGTGTATACAAGAACTATGATCTGAGAGCAAAATTTATAAGAACGAAATGTTTTCCAATGTGGGTTAAGATCCTTTTTTCGAGGCATCGTTACTTTTTTTTTCAGTTTTGTATTATTCTCCGTTATTTTATACCCATGATATGTGTAATTTATTTTGTTTTGGTTATTTATTGGATTAGTTTTCTTACTACTACTCATTTGAGTATTGGTTATTGACATCAATAATATCCAATATTCTTTTGTTTTATTTTACTATTCGTCCGTTTTATTTGTCAGGTTGTTGTTGCTTATATCGCAATATGGTGGAACGGTTCAACGTTTTTGTCCTTTAATTTAAACTTATGAATTCGAGATTTGAAAATGGAAAAATATTAATGGTCAACACATGTACTACTCCTTAAAACTTTATTGACACTATTTTTTTTCATTATGTCCGATTTTTCATTACAGTACGGGAGTTTTGCTGCTAATAACGATTTCGTCAGTAAAATGTTATTAGTGATGAAAAATATTTTAGCAAATAATTAAGTTGGTGATTCCGATTATGATCTCTCACCTAAACGTTTTTAGAAAATGTATGTTTTTCCGATAATATGTTGCGGCATATTTTGTTCACAAAAGTAGCAAACTTGTCGATGAGTCTTCATCGACGGAACTTCTAGCGATAAAATTCCGCACTTGTTTACAAAATATCTTTTAGTTATGAAAAAAATTATTCAATTAACTTGCAATTCCAATAGTATGATCCGTCATTACTAAGTGTTTTGAACATGTTAACGATCTCTCTTTTAATTGTATAATTTTGAATGCAATTTAAAATAAGGAAAAGTCTAAAAATGAGACATGATGTTTGTCCAAAATGGTTTTCCAATCCAACAGGTTATCAATGGTATAACATGTTTGAAAACGATTGTTTTTGGGCCCTCCGTTTAACTTCCGTTCGAATAGTCGTTATGTCCTCACATGCAATGTCACGTGCTCAAACCTTCTGACATGTTATTTCCAATTCTTTTCTATCCTTAGGGAGAAATAACCGTTATTATTTTCAATGTTTGTCTCATTGCTCTTACACGTAACAAATTTTGACAGCTCCTGTGTCTCTCTTTAATCAAAAACCTCAATTTTGCACATCCTCATTGTACTCTCATCACGAGCTTCCTTTCTCTCCTCCCACAAGGTGTGCATCGCTCTCTCTCTTTCTCTTTCTCTTTCTTTCTCTTTCTCTCTCTCTCTCTTCCCTGGTGATGGATGGATTTCTTGAATGGATTTTGTTGGCTTTTTCCCCTTCTTTCTTTTGTTTTGAATCACAAAAGAGTACTATCTTTTCATTCATCGATATTGTTTCCATCAAACGAAATACAATCATTCCTAAAATAACAACTAGTGGGCTTGTAAAACCCAATCATGTAATCTCACTCCCAATCTCGATTGTTTGATAATCCAGTTAGCTCCTTCGTTCGTTGTGCGTCTAACCGTTGACCAATGTACCAACTTCAAATTTCCTACCAATGCTAGGATTTTCGAGCATACCAATGCACTCCGCCAATATTTCTCCCTCCCTTGTAGTTGTTCCATAATCCTCATTGAGTCAGACTCAAATATGACGTTGCATCAATTTTGTTCAGTCGCCATTCTCGCTTCCAATACATCAAAATTCTATCCCTTCATTTTTTCTATTCGTTCCCACTATCAACAACCCCCCCGGTTTCTCACAAGCACTCCTATTCAAATCATTCCAGTTTGGCTACACCATGATGCATCACAATTTATTTTCACGTGGTTCGGTCTTCTCCATTCTTGCGGTTCCCTAGGGTTATGGTTTGGGCCCGGTCTTGCTTGGACACTTTGGAGCTCCTCGTACCCCCTTCTCATGTGCTCTATCACCTACCGTATGTTTGGTCTCTTGTTCTCGAACATCACCTTGCACCTTCCTTCCAAGTATTCTAGCACATAGAAAAGAACAACCACCATCTTGTTTGTTTCGTCTCGCGGTTTGTGTTCGGTTCGTCGCGTCTCTCACAGATCCACTCCTCAATCGACATAGGATCTTGGTTCCTGACGTCTAGTCCCAAGGTTTCCATCCATACCGAGCTCATCCATCCACACTTGAATTCCATATGTTCGACATCTTCTTCTTGGCCACACATCGAGCAGTTCGACTCCACATTCATTCCCGTCCTCCTAAGATTTTTCATCACCAGTAAAGAGTTGGTAAGTAGCTTCCAAGTGAAAGTTTTTACGTTTGGAATTATGTTTGTATGCCACACTTCCCGCCATATAGTCGCGGGTTTGTTCCCGTCATGTCCAGTTCCCGTCGACCTCCCCGATTCGGTCCCCTTGGGACAGTGGTAAACCGTTTTAACCGACACTCTTCCATCGTCCGTGTATGGACATATTAAGTGGTCTGGTCTGGTATGCTCGGGTAGGTTTATCACGAGAATATGGGCAGCATCATGAGGTGTTGCCAACTCACAGATTAGATTCTCATTCCACCTCATGTTACTTCTGTCGTACAGGGACTCTACCTTCATTTCTGGGTTGTCTCTCCATCCCTCCGTCGGTTCGGGTCGAAAGCTCGGTTTGGTTTGAATCCATGGGTTGGTTCCTGCGCTGATCGTGGATCCATCCTCTATAATCCACAAACCCTCCTGAATAAGTATATCCCTCCTTTGCATCATGCTAACACATCCTCGTGATGCTCTCCCTCATTTTCAGGCATCCCTGAAATTTCCTCTTGGGAAATAGATCCCTTTAAGTACCTTTACCCATTACCAGTTTGGATCCCTGTTTACTCTCTCTACCATCTTGGTTAATAGGGTCTTGTTGAAGGTTTCCAATTCTCGAAACCCTAGTCCCCCATCTTTTTTCGATTTAGCAAGGTCATCTCGTTTCCTCCCATGTATCTTCTTTTTCTCATCCGTTCGCCCCCACCAGAATTTCGCTATTAGTGCATTCACCTCATTGCACCAGGTCTTTGGAAGTTTGAAGATGCTCATCATATATGTAGGTATAAGGGTGATCACTGACTTGACCAACACTTCCTTTCCCGCATGGTTCAATGTCTTTGTTCGCCACCCATTCAATTTGTCCCGGATTCTTGTCTTGAGATACCTCATGGTCTCTCGTTTTGATCTCCCCCAAACCGCCGGCAGTTCCAGATACTTCCCTAGATATCTCTTGATCAGTATCTCGAGCATCTCTTCGATCGCTTTACATGTGTCTCCATCGGCTACTTGATTTAAAACGAGGATAGATTTTGCCTCCTTTAGTTTTTGCCCCGAGCTCCTGCAGTATGTCGTTATTACCTCTTTCAATCAATTCGCATTCTCCACTGTTCCCTTTATGAAAAAGAGAGAATCATCTGCAAACAGAAGATGATGTAGTTCTGGACACCCTCTTTTTAGGATGATCTCATATAAGCGCTTCTCTTTCACATCTTTCTTCACTTGTCTCGATAATACATATGTCATAAGAATAGATAGGTAAGGAGAGAGAGGGTCTCCTTGCGTTAGTCCCTTGTGGGCTTTATGTACTCTGTCCTCTCTCCGTTTACAGGAATATGGTAGTTTGGCGTGGTTATGCATGCCCACATCCATGCAATCAACTTATCCCCAAAACCTCTGTTTTCGAGGCTCCTTAGCAAGAAGTTCCACTCCACTCGATCGTACGCTTTTTGCATGTCCAGTTTCAAACAGTACTCCACTTTGGTCACATTATTTCGTACTCTCAGGTGATGAAACACCTCATGAGCCATCATGATGTTATAATAATTAGCCTACCAACCACAACATCACTCTGAAACGGGGTTATCAAGTCTGTAAGATACTTATTAACCCGGTTTACTAGCACCTTCGACATCACCTTATAAGAGAAATTGCACAGGCTAATAGGCCTATAATCAGATGCATAGTTTGGACTCTGTATTTTTTAGATGATGGTTATAGCTGTTTGTGTAAGGGAGTTTAGGAATGTACCTGTTTGAAGGATGGATTTGACCGCAGTGAAGACGTCTGCACCCACGACCCCCAGTTCCTTTGATAGAAGACCCCCGAAAACCCATCTGGACCCAGCGCCCTCGATCCTCTCATTTGGAAAACTACTATTTTTACCTCTTCCATTGTAATGGTCCTACCTAGGTCGGCATTCAATTAATCTGTTATCTGTCTCGACACACAGTTTAGGACTTCCTCATCTATATTAGTGTTTCAAACACCTTATTGAAATGGTCCCATATTTCCCGATTGATTTCTTGCTTATTCGTTATCCATACCCCATTTGTCACTTGTAGCCGAGAGATTTGGTTTCTCCGTCTTCTAGAGTTCATTTTCAAATGAAATAAGGTTGTGTTCTGATCGCCCATATTGTGCCATTTTACCCTTGACCTTTGTTTCCAATAGATTTCCTCTTTTCTACATAGGTTCCTGATTCGTTCCTTAAACATTGTTTCTTCTTCTTTGCTCGCCTGTGTAAAAATGGTAGTTCCAATTACTCTCAATCTGTCTTTCGCCTTCTTTATCTCGACCATGTTATTTCTGAATCGTTCTTTGCTCCACAACATCAAATTTCTTCTACACTGCCCCAGGTTTGGCCATAGGTTGCTACCCCACCGCCTCTGTCAACCCCATGCCGATTGGATTACCCTTTTGCATTCTAGGTTTTCCAACCACATCTATTTAAATCAGAATCCTCTTCTTTTTTCATCTCATACCCTCCTCGTGCATTAGGATTAATGATGCATGATCCGATCCCACCGCCACTTTGTTTAGGCATTGAGATCGTGTGGGAACTTTTCCACCCATCTTACATTCACCAATATCCTATCTAGAATTTCATACACCTTCTCCTCCCCCTCCTGTTTACAAAAAATCTTTTATTGATGAAAAAAAATTAATCAATTAAACTTGAAATTCCAATAGTGTGATCCAGCATTGCTACGTGTTTTAAACATGTTAACTTTCTCTCTTTTAATTGTATAATTTTGAATACAATTTAAAATAAGGAAAAGTCTAAAAATGAGACATGATGTTTGTCCAAAATGGTTTTCCAACCCAAGAGGTTATCAATGGTATAACATATTTGAAAACAATTGTTTTTGAGTCCTTCGTTTAACTTCCGTTCGAATAGTCGATATGTCCTCACATGCAACATGAACTGCTCTAACCTTCTTACATGTTATTTCCAAGTCTTTTTTGTCCTTTGGGAGAAATAACTATTATTATATTCAATATTTGTTTCCTTTCTCTTAAGCGTAACAAATTTTGACAGCTCCCTCCGTCTCTCTTTCATCAAAAACTTTAATTTTGCATATCCTCAGTCTACTCTCATCACGAGCTTCCTTCCCCTCGCCCCTCAAGGTGTGCTGTGCATCGCTCTTTCTCTCTCTCTCTCTCTCTCACTCACTCTCTCTCTCTCTTCCTTGTTGATGGATTAATTTCTTGAATGGATTTTGTTGGCTTTCTTCTTCCCTTCTTTCTCGACTGTTACTTTTATTAGGTTACTATTCTCTATGTTATCTGTTGGATTATGTAATATACATGCAATCTATATGGTAAAACATAATCACACATAATTAAGTTACCTCTGGATTGATTGCCTTAGCGGAAGCGAATCTGCCTGAGGTTGGGATCACGGTCTGCCGGACGGGAGGACACGCCACGGGTTAACGGGCAGTGACCTAGGTTTCCACAGCTGCTGACCTCTGTCTAAACTGTGGGTGGCTATCAGGTTCTGATCTCTCTTAATTCTAAGGAGAGCACACCATATATATATAGATATATAGAGGGATAGGGTTTAGGACTAGTATCACATACCAGGCTTACCTGAATGGGCTCCCACTTATGGGCGACCCATTAACCTAAATCCAACATCTCCCACTCGCACAAAGTAGGGGGCGCTCATTCATCAAGCCAACACCAAAGAGAACGAATTCTACTTATACAGTTAAATCACATACGAAGAGGCAGCCGTGCGACCGGCAGGCACTACGAGCAAGGTACTGCGCATCTGTTAGGAGTTGCAGTGACTCGCGGATCTCACACCATCAGTGGATTTGTGCCCTGCACCCTTGGCCATGTAATCTTTCTCAAGGTTTGACCACACAATGATCATTCAAACCTATACCGCGATTGACGGCCGTCTAGTGGACACAATATCGAGAAGATCCCATAATGACCATCCCCTTCCCACGAAACCATCGGCACAATTCAACTCGCTTTTCTAGAACCGGGTCCAAGGTACTTGTGAGCGCACCCATCGAGAACGGACTAAGATAGCAAACACTTAACTGAACCTCAAGTCTCTGTTACGAGTACTGAGGATACGTACGTGGCTCTTACGCGAAGAGCTCTGGGTCTCACACGACTCTGAGTTAAGATCACGTCTCGGGTCATACCCATGGTCGATTTTGGGTGCGCCGCGGTATGGAACGCGCGCTACAGCATATCTCCTCTCCCATGGAGCATATGTCCATATGCTGTACAAATGTCCATCAGGCACACAAAGTACCTGAACCAAAAGTCACAAAGACTCCCATCCGACCCCTAAGTGGATTGACAGACCATAATCCGTCGTAGTGCGAAAACAGATAGCTCCGGACACAAAGTCCTTTCTGGTTATCCCAACGGACTTCCAAAAACTAGAAGCTATCACCCGTGTGAGAGGGTGACATAATCCACTTTGACATATATTAACAAACAATCACAGAAATGAACACACAAAATACTCAAACTGCGAAAACATGCATACTCAAATATAATTCAAGTCAAAGAACATTGTTTGGGAAATATAATAAATGAAGTATATCAACTAAATCTACACAGTCCTAGAGACTTCACATGCCTCACAAATGACTCCCTCTTCAAGGGTTTGGTGAAAGGGTCTGCAACCATTTCTTCTGTAGACAAATACTCCAAACGAATCATCCTGTGTCTCACCATGTCTCTAGCATAGTTGTACTTGATATCAATGTGCTTTGACCTATTGTGGTACTTTGGATCCTTTGTCGTGGAGATTGCGGCCTGATTGTCGGAGTAAACCAGGATCGGCTCAACTGGACTCCTACGGCTCAACAATCGATCCAGGAGCCTGCTCAGCCACACAGCCTCTTGAGTGGTCATCGCAACAGCCACAAATTCGGCTTCCATAGTAGACAATGCGGTACAGGACTGCTTCTTGCTCATCCAAGATACTGCTCCATTGGAAAGCAAAAACACAAAACCCGAAGTGGATTTTCTCTTATCCAAGTCAGCACCGTGGTCTGCGTCGCTGTACCCAATTATCCGAAGATCCTCTGACCTCCGTAAGTCTCCTCCAAAGCACAGGGCATAGTTGACGGTGCCCTTAAGATATCGCATAATCCTCTTTACTGCCTGCCAATGCTTTAATCCGGGGTCAGCTTGGTACCGACATACCATGTCGACTGCGTGACAGATGCCCGGCCGAGTACACACCATTGCGTACATCAAGCTCCTGATTGCGCTTAGATACGGAATGTGTTTCATCTTGTCCATTTCTTCCTTAGTCTTCGGACGCATATCCATGTTGAGAGGTTCGCCAATGGAAGCTGGAGTATCAATTGATTTGCAGTTACTCATGTTGAACTTTTCCAACACTTTCTTTATGTAGCTCTCCTGTGAAAGCCACGACTGCTTCTTCCGGCGATTTCTCGATATCTGTATCCCAAAAATATATGTCGCCTCACCCATGTCCTTCATCTCGAATAGAGAGGACAACCAGACCTTAATCTGTGTGAGGAACTCCAAACTATTTCCGGCTATGAGTATGTCATCCACATATAGAGTCATAAACACAAAGTCCGGTCCAGATCTTTTGGTGTACACACAATGGTCCTCATCCAACTTGAGAAAACCATTTTCCACGACCAAATCATGAAATCTGTGATACCACTGCCTAGAAGACTGTTTCAGACCATAAATCGATTTGTGGAGTTTGCACACTAAGTGCTCATGACCTTTCTGCACAAAGCATTCAGGTTGCTCCATATAAATCTCTTCTTCTAACTCACCATTGAGGAAGGCGGTCTTAACGTCCATCTGATGGAGTTCAAGATCTAGACTCGCTGTAATAGCCAGAATCAAGCGAATCGTGGTCATTCGCACTGTAGGTGAGAAGGTCTCCTTAAAGTCCACTCCCTCCTGTTGTGTATAACCTTTCGCAACAAGTCGAGCTTTGAGACGCTCAACAGTTCCATCGGCCTTTAGCTTTGTTTTAAGAACCCATTTGGCTCCTATTACTTTGCGTCCTCTCGGAAGGTCGACCAGTGTCCAAACACCGTTCTTCCCCATAGATTTTATCTCGTCCTCCATTGCTTTCATCCATTCTTCCTGAAAGGGTCCAATGAGAGCTTCTCTAACGGTTTTCGGCTCGAAAGCTGTCTCGTCAGATATTAGGGTGTTCAGTTCTCCATCACCTTCGAACATATATCGTCGGGATGGAAACTTCTGTCTTAGCCCACGACCTAACAACTCACTACTACCAGGGGCACGACCATGATCGCTTCCACTGGGAATGAGATCCCTAATGCTCCCACTGTCAACAAGATCATCAGGAGCGGAATCTGTTTCATTCGCCACAGGAAGAGGTGAATCTGACAGATGACGAACTGATTCATCCTCTGCAACTTCATCTCTCCCACTCGAATTAACAGGTATCTGCTCAACTTGATCTTGCATCTCATATAGAGATCTATCCAAACCAATCTCTCCCTTCTTCAGAAATTCGTTCTCTAAAAACGTCGCGTCTCGTGATTCGAACTCGGAAACACTCCCACTGTCCATCTCGGCTATAAACACATATCCCTTGGAGGTTTCAGAGTAACCAACAAAGATACTCTTCTTTCCTCTAGGTCCAATCTTCCCAAACTTGTTCGAGGAATCATGGGTGTAAGCGGCGCACCCCTATAGACGCATACGGCTAAGGTCCAGACTTCTTCCAGTCCAAACCTCGTATGGAGTGGAGTTAACCGTTTTCGTCGGCACACGGTTCAGGATGTAGGCAGCAGTTTTCAAAGCATCTCCCCAAAAGGAAATTGGCAATTGAGCCTGCGCCATCATCGACCGAACCATGTCAAGGAGCGTCCTATTGCGCCTCTCTGCAACACCATTTTGCTGAGGGGTGTAGGGAACCGTCAACTGATGAATGATCCCCTTTTGTGTGCATAGGTCGTTGAATTCCACTGAAAGGTACTCTCTTCCACGATCAGTGCGGAGGGTCTTAACCTTCCGATCTAACTGATTCTCAACCAAATTCAAAAATGATCTGAAGCAACCTATTGCCTCAGATTTATGGGAGATCAAGTAGACGAATCCATAACGAGTATAATCATCTGTAAATGTGATGAAATATCTTGCTCCATGCCGAGCCCTAACACTGAGATGGCCACAGACGTCAGAATGAACTAATTGCAGTGGATATTCAGCTCTTGGGGCCTTACCAAAAGGCTTTCGGGTGGTCTTTCCTATTAGACAATTAACACACGTAGACAACTCCACATGCGGAATGTTGGGCAGCAAACCCCTTTGGGCCAGCCGCTGCATTCTATGTTGGCCAATATGACCTAATCTAGCGTGCCAATCATTCACATCGCAAACATTTCCACGAGTAGAAGAAAGCATGAAATTATTGTTGCATGAATCCAAATCCAAAACAATAAATCTACCAGAAACTATCCCAAAACCAAATAGAGTTTGACCTAGAGATAATTGGACTGAAAGTTCATGAAAAGACAATGTGAAACCAAGTTTCATTAATCCTAAAACTGAAATAACATTCCGGCGAATCTGCGGAGCATAGAGGACATCATGTAAGACTAGGACTTGTCCACCGCGCAGACGCAGCTCACAAGTTCCAATCCCTTCGACTTCAATACGAGAATTGTTGACGACATAAATCCACCTAGTCTCCTGCGGAACTCTCCGGTACTCAACGAAAGCGTCTCAATCCCTAGCTATGTGGTCTGTCGATCCTGAATCCAAAATCTATATAGGACATGATTCAACCAACATAACAGTACTAGAAACACAAAGTTCGCTAGAATTGCCAAAGAGATATACCTGTCGCGCTGGTTCAGGACATGCACTCGCAATGTGTCCGTTATGGACACAGTTGAAGAATTTCCTAGACTCAGGCTTCCTGGCTTTGCGCGGACGCTTCTGCGCTTCTGCTTTCGGAGCATCAGTCTTTATCTTCTTTGCCATTGGTGCACCTGCGACAGCCGCCGTGCACCACTCCCTCGCTTACGACGGTTCTTCCTAGGTCCAGAGAATGATGCCATATGAACTTCAGCCTTAGGCCCTGTAGCCTTGAGACGTTCCTCTTCCAGCTCAATGTGCCTTCGAACGTGTTCAAAGGTGTTGAGTCCTTCAGAGTGAGTCATTTGAATCTTCATCTGTTCCTAGGAGTTAGGCAAAGAACGGATCACGGCCTGGATTTGCTGCTCATCGGTCAGGGGTTGACCGGCCTCCTTGAGTTCTGCGATCATGTTAGCCATGTGCCTCAGATGCTGTCTCATGGAGTGCTGAGTATTCATCTTGTAAGAATCAAATTTGATGTTGAGCGAACGCAGCTGAGCAGTCATATAGACACCAAATCTATCCTGCAAAGCATCCCACATCCCTTTAGCCGTGTCTTCCAGCTCAAATTCACACAGAATATCATCATCCATTGTACTCAGCAATGTAGCGCGCGCCTCAGCGTCCTTGGCCTCCCACTCAACATAGAAGGCCTTCCGCTGATTCGTTAATCCAGTCTCGGGTCTTTTCTTGATCTTCTTGATGTGGTCAATCGACCTTTGCTCAATCAGGACCATCTGTATACGCTTACTCCAGATTTTGTAGTTATCACCGTTAAGTCTCAGACCTTTGTTAAGCTCAGCAATGATGTTCTTCGTGGCGGCCATTTCACTAACTAAAGGAAATTTGATTAGGATCATGGATACACAAGGAACAATGTTCTAATGCATGTAAAAAGACAAGTCTCAAATTAATAGGACAGATTCTAGAACATACTTAAATTCGGAGGACAACCCTAGCTATGCCGAGAAGCACTCCCCGTTTCTAAGCATGTCCTAAAGTCACTACTATCAATCGAAACACAGTATATACAAACAGTCCTCAAAGGACCGGAGTCGAACATATCGCACTAAGCGTTCATCTCTAACATAAGACGATTGTCCTAGTATTTTTTCAATGAAATTCAGAGAACCTCGCAGACTAACCGACCGGTTCACACTTAAGAACATATCCCCAAGTGTAGTTCGAACTTATCCAAACTTCTGAAAGGCTACTAAAACAATCTTAAAGGTTTGCTACCTAGACTATGCCAAAGCTAGATCTCCCTACCAAGGTAATCTATCCTATGCAAGTAAGGTAACAAACCACACAATTCAATACACACACATATATATTGAAATCTTTCAAAAATAAATTAATTTGGGGCTAATTTATAATTTCCAAAACTTTGAGGACCAAAGTCACTCTAACCAAAATAAAATAATTAACATGTTAGACCAATTTTCACACAGTATGCTGGGATCTCAACAAGTCATAACCTAGTCAATTCTACCAGTCATGGAGTCAAGAGTCAACAATATAAAGTAAGGCAAGACTATCTACCATGCAGAAAACACAAAGTAAACCAGGGAACTCAAGGAACCCACACAGCATTCTACCTATCCAGTCATGCAACATTAAAAATATAACGCTCTCCCAGCAATTAAATTGATCTAACAGTTAATTTAATTAGCCCAAAATAATTATTAATGAAATTGTCCAGGCACAAATACCGGATATTACAAACCACTAAGACCCACTAAGGATTCAAGATCGGAACCAAATTCGTTTCAGACCAATTCAGGTAGCCCAAAAGCCTCTGAATGAGCTCAGACCGGCTCAAACAGCTCTAAGCCATCTAAACCGGCCTGAACTGGACCGAACCGGACCGATCAGCCTCTGCCAACCGGTCCTGGCAGAACCGGTCGGTCAACCTCAGTCAATCGGTCCGGGACTGAACCGGTCAGTCCAACATTTCAGACCGGACCGGGGTTAAACCGGTCTGGTCCAACTTATTGAACCAGACCGGTCTGGACCGGTGCACTCAGACCGATCCAGAACAGTTGTCTCCTTCGCTGCAACTGCTAGGGTTTTAAACCCAAGCAGTGCAGCTGCCGCCGCCTTAATGGCCAGCCACGAAGGCTGGCCACCAGGATGTGGCCAACCAGGATATGGCCAGCCTTCGGCTGGCCACGGGGTTGGGATTCGGTCGGCCAGAACCCCGGCCTTCAGCGACTGGTGCCACGGCCACAAAGGCCGCGACGTCCAGTCGCAGGGCCACAGCCACGAAGGCTGTGGCCCGTGGCTGGGGTGGCCGCAGCCACCGAGGCTGCGGCCACGAAGGCTGCGGCTAGTCGGGGCCGAGGCTGCGGTCAGCCTCGGCGTGGCGGCAGACATGGTGGCTGCGACCACGAAGGCCCCGACAGCCCCTATGACGGCCTCGGAGTAGCTGAATCTGTAGCGGCGGCCTCGTCGCGATCACAACTGACCACGATGGAGATTTTCATGAAATTCAACAATTCGGAAACCAACCTAACACGACTCTGATACCAATGTTGGATTATGTAATATACATGCAATCTATATGGTAAAACATAATCACACATAATTAAGTTACCTCTGGATTGATTGCCTTAGCGGAAACGAATCTGCGTGAGGTTGGGATCACGGTCTGCCGGACGGGAGGACACGCCACGGGTTAACGGGCAGTGACCTAGGTTTCCACAGCTGCTGACCTCTGTGTAAACTGTGGGTGGCTATCAGGTTCTGATCTCTCTTAATTCTAAGGAGAGCACCCCATATATGTATAGATATATATAGGGATAGGGTTTAGGGCCAGTATCACATACCGGTCTTACCTGAATGAGATCCCACTTATGGGCGACCCATTAACCTAAATCCAACATTATCTGTCATCATCCATGGTTTTGCCTGTTCGCATTAGTTCCAGGGATTGATTAATGAGCAACTCAAGATTTCTTAAGCAATCAAGAGGCGACTTTCAGTACTTAGTCATCGGTTTTCATCATATATATAGCCTGAGGGAGGCTCTTACCATTCAATCAAAGTTGATAGCTAGATTTACTTAGTTCATCAAAATAATTGTTAACGCTTCTTCTTCAAGTTTTATTAGATGCAAGAATATGGTGGATTATATAGTTGTCAGGGAGGCTTACCATTATATTGTGTATGATTTGGGTTTATTGTTGCTCTTCATTCATGCATGCATGTTATATATCTATCCGTGAGACCATGATGCCACCCATGTATGTACTTGTGAGCCACATGATATTTGTCAAACATATATGCATATATATAATAGGTTGATTATCATTGAGATAGATGGCCAAAAAAAAAAGATTATCATTGAGATTCCATCCTATATAATTTGGTTTGGTTCACTGTATTTGAAAGTGAACTCATTCACAGAGGGGGCATTGTAAGAAATACATTCAATTTGTTTCGTACTTCAGGAAATATCAAAACCAGAGAGACTAATGGATGATCCAACTTGTAATTTTTATTTTTATTTTTTTGATGTCGTTACCCTGAAATGATCATGAATGGTTAAGGTGACACAATTTCTAATTGTTGGATCTGATTATTGAGTTCATCATGCAGTGAAGGCCAATTGGAGATCACCAATGTGACAGAGTATCAGAAGATTGCGAAGCAAAGGCTTCCAAAGATGATTTATGACTACTATGCCTCTGGTGCAGAAGATCAGTGGACTCTTCAAGAAACCACTAATTCATTTTCAAGAATTATGTATGCATACTCTACTAATTAGTTAAACGTTCCTATCTCATGCGACCACCTACCTAGTGGCATAGCATTGGGTTGAGGGGTATCTTCATTGATCAGTTGGCTAGATGTTATTGTTTAACAGTTTATCCGTACAGGTCTTGAGTTGTTCTAGTCTAGTGAATTGAATATATTGAATTTATGATGGGCGACACAGTTAATTTGTCTATCTCATAAATGTCACTCACTAGTTTAGAATGAATGGAATTAAATACATGCTAGTTGATAGTTTGATCAAAATTTGAAAAAAAACAAAATTCTTTTAAGAATTAGTCCAAGCTTAGGCAGCAATCCTGGTTTGATTTGTCTATTTGTTTCTGTAGGAGAATATTCTACAACAAGAGCAGCATCAGCAGCAAGCACTATCATGATACTTACTACGTGCTTACACTCTGATTCAGCATGCCTTACCTTGCCTGCCTGCCATTCCTCCGTTTATCTTTGTTTATATTATTGTTTCTTCTTAATTATGATCAATAATGAATCGACCTTCTTCTTCTGCAAATATTGCAGACATTGTCATCGTGGGCTACCTCAAGTGTTGAAGAAGTTGCTTCGACACGACCTGGAATTCGCTTTTTTCAGTTTGATGTGAGTTATGTCTCTCTTTTTGTAAGCGAGCTAATAAGTTAGTTATGATTGGCCAAAAAAAAAAAAGGTTAGTTAAAGAAATATGCTTTAGCGGCTAAAATGGAACGAATTGCTTCAAGGAGAAGTTGGGAGGGTGGGGTATGTCTGTCTGTGTAAGGAAACCGACAATCACAGCTTGAAAAGGGTAAGGAAACGGGGGAGGAGGGTATTATCGTCTTTTGTTAATTGCTTTTTAAAAAATATATAAATTGGAAGATTACGTGACAAAAACATGACTACTTAACGGAACAACCAAACGACAGGTAAACGGAAGGTCCAATTACCATCACTTTGCAACATGTTATACAAAAAACCATCGTAAAAAACATGTGAAAAAACATTTTTGTCAAACAACATGTCCAATTTTTAGACTTCTCTTTAAAATATGTTACCATACGTTAGATGAAGAACATATTTTTTTTTGGGGTCATCAACTTCAATACTTCTTATTCAAAGAGAAAAAACGCAATCAAAGCGATCACGAAGGGACATTATTACAATCAATCAATAATAAACTACTAAGTTGGGGTGGGGGTACTAGGACCCAATTATCTAAACGCACATCCCATCTGGCTTGCCTAGCTATCAAATTTGCGCTCTCATTTGCTGAACGCGGGATTGTCTTCCAACAGACATCTGGAATTTGTCACGCCATTATCCTGATAATCTCGCATATGATATCCAGTCTCTAGTAGCTCATCTTTCCTTGAATTTACTCCAGGACCCTCAAGGAGTCCGTCTCTATCACGATCTTTTGGTAACCTCTATCAACCGCCAACCTTATGTCTTCCAATACCGCTTGAGCTTCTAAAATTTCCACTTTATCACTCCAAGCTCTTCGGTTCAGTCCACCCACTAGCTGATCATTTTCGTCCCTTGCCACCATGCCAATGCTTCCACAATTCGTTTGGTTAAACCATGATACTTCACAATTGATTTGGATTGCAACGTCTCTCGGTTTGGTCCATCTATCTGATATGATCTCCCTTGTTTCAGTGCTGCATTGATGCTCAGTCCTTGATAGCTCTGAATATGCTTATTTGATGGCAAGAACCGTCTCAATTGGGTTCAGTCTATTTCCCTCAAATGTTTCTTTGTATTGGACTTTCCAAATGTGTCAACAAGTCCACATATATAGACTTTGTCGCTCTGCTCTTGCTCTACCCGTGACTCCCCCTTCTGTCATCCGTTCCTTTATCCACTCATTACAGGTCGAAGTCTAATTCTGAGTCTCTCGAATACCCAACACACTGAACCACGGTGCCTCAGTCCATCCACACTCACTGATCATATGTTATTTTGTTTCCTTAAGACCACATATAGGACAACCCGCATCCACTATCATCCCACTGTGCCTTAGATTCCGTCTAACCGCAATAACATTTCAAAGTAAACGCCACATAAAAGTCTTGACCTTAGGCAAAGTGTTTACCTTCCATATCATTCTCCAGACATCATCATCAGGGCCCAACTCATGTACCGTGGATCTGCCCTTCTCTTTCAGCTGATGATAGGTTGACTTCACCGACACCCGTCCATCATTTGTAAAAATGATAGGTTACACATATCATTTGTTCAGGGCATGGTTCAAATCTCACTGTTATGTTAAAAATGCAAAGTACATCCGTGTCATTAAAGCTTCCCCGAATGGAATCCTCATTCACTCTCGTGTCCGGCGGCTGTCTACCATCACTTGGCCATTCTACTCTGAATCCTAGTTTTGTCACCACCCACGGATCCTCAAAACACTTTAACATTCATACCATCTCCAATTTGCCACATCCCTTTCGAACACAAGATGTCTCTACCATGGACCAGACACGTCCACCCCCAAGAAGCTCGTCCACCCTTACTATCCAATCTGAATTCAATGTTGAGGAAGTATAGCCCCTTGAGGTTCGGACCCATAGTGCCTCTGATTCATTCCGTATTCTCGCGCCCATCTTTTTAAGCAAAGCCTCAATGAAAGTTTCCAATTTTCGGAAGTCGAGACCCCCCATTGGTTTGGATCTAGCGAGCACCTCCCATCTCTTCTAGTGAATTTTCTTTCTTTCGACTCATCCCACCAGAAGTTTGTGATCATTGCATTAATTTATGAGCACCACGTTCTAGGAAGTTTAAAGACATTCATCACATATGAGGGGATGACCGTGATGACTGCCTTTATGAGCACTTCCTTTCTTGTCTAGTTAAAAAATTTCTACCTCCACCCTTGGATCTTGTCTCAGATTCTACTCTTTATGTAGCCCAATGCTTCTTTCTTCGATCATTCCCAAATGGATGGGAGTCTGATGTATTTACCATGGTCTAAAGTTCCTTGAATTTGTAGCACCCCTTATATATCCTTACATATGTCATCATCTGCCCCCTTATTGAAGACGAGTTTTGATTTCTCATTGTTTATGCGTTGTCTAGAGGCTCTACAGTACATGGTCAATATATCCTTCAGAACCTGGGCATTCTCCACCATACCTTTCAATGAAATAGTGAATCATAAGATAAAAAGCAAGTGGCGCAACTCTGGACACCCTCTTTCAGAGTAAGCCCATAAAGCTTCTCCTCCCGAATGGCCTCTTCAATTTGTGTAGAGAGCACGTCTGCCAAGAGGATGAAAAGATACAGAGATAAGGGGTCTGCTTGACGAAGCCCCCTATTTAGTTGAATTATACTTGTCCTCCTCCCATTGATCAAGACATAGTATGATGTTTTCGTTGTGCACTATCTCATCCACTCGACCTATCTCGCACTAAAGCCTATTTGCTCAAGGTTTTTCAACAGAAAGCCCCACTCGACCCGATCATACGCCTTTTGCATACCTAGATTCAAAGCACATTCAAGAGTAGCACTGCCCCTTCGATTCTTCAAGAGATGGAACACCTCGTGAGCAATCAGAATATTGTCCTTTATTGCACAACTTGCCACAAAAGCGCTCTGATAAAGGGTGACAAGATTCGATAAATAGGGTTTTAGCCTATTCACCAAGACCTTGGATACAATTTTATATATCAAATTACAAAGGCTTATGGGTCTAAAATTACTCGCTCTCGCTGGGCTTGAAATTTTAGGGATAAGGGTCATATTTGTGTAATGTAAAGTGGAAGGAAAGACATCTGACCTAAGAAAGGACTTGATTGTCGGGATTACCTATGGACTAACGGTATGCCAATTACTTTGGTAGAATAGACCCGAAAAACCATCTGGACCAGGAGCTCTTGCCCCTCCCAACTGAAAATCCGCAGCCCTGATTTCTTCATCAGGCACATCCCTTCCGAACTCAATGTTCATCTCCTCTGTGATCTGAGGCGAAATAACCCCCATAAACTCCCCTCTTCATTCAAGTCCTCCCCTTCTGACCTGAAAACCGTTTGAAAATGACCATATATCTTATTTCCCACACCACTGGCCGAACGGATCCACTCTCCCCGATCATTTTGCACTCTGGTTATACGTTTTTTTTTCTTCTAGCATTGGTGGCAAGATGAAAGAAGGTTGACTTTCGGTCCCCTTTTGTAAGTCACTTAACCCTGGATTGCTGCCTCCAATATACCTCTTCTCGATGGTGGAGATCCTTAATACGACTTTTGAGGGCTGCCTCTTCTACCTGGTTATTCATACTTGACCGCCCACTCATAAAACGACGGAGCCGACTAGTTGCTTTCCTCAATTCAACCTGATTATTCACGGATTTTTATTTTCTCCATCGAGTTAATCTCCTCTGACAGCTCTCCAATTTCACATCGATATCCACACGTCTATCCGCGCCATCCCATTCAGTCCTGTCTTCTTTAATTACATCTTTGCACTCAACGTTTTCTAGCCACATTTCCTCGAATCAGAAGTAATGTTCTTTCCTTTGCACGTCTTGCTCACAGTGGAGTATGAGTAGTGTGTGATCTGATCCAATTGCGTTGTCATTTGTACACTGGATGTATGGATATCTTGCAGCCCACGCCGGATTGATGAGAACCTGAACAATTTTTTCTGACGCTCTTTCATCCCCTCGCATGTTGTTTGACCAAGTGAATCTAGCTCCTTTCACACCCAGGTCTTCCATTGCATTTAACTCACCAATTTGTCTTTGAGATTTACGCATTCCCCATTATTTTTCATGATGATGAAAAATCGCAATGAAATCACCCATGCACGGCCAAACCGATCAGTGCCCTCTCCGAATATCTCGCAATTCATCCCAGTTATGTTTCCTCCTCTGAGGATCAGCGTCTGCATATACCCAAGTAATAATACCAGGGTTCGACTGGTTATTGAACTTCACCTCACTATCAATGATATTTTGGGAGGTCGAATTAATAGACACTTGAACATCACTCCTCTACCATAACGCCATTCGTACCGACATACCTCGCGAATTTACGTAGTATGCACAATCCATCACCACTAGCTCACGAACCCTTTCACTGAATGCATCCCCATTCTTTGTTTCCATCAAGCATATGATCTCCAGTTGATGCGCCCTATTGAAGTCTTTCAGATGTCGAATTGTCAGGGAAGACCCAAACCCTGATAATTCAAACAGATTGTATTCAAGGACCACGTGCGTATGTTTCAAGACAGCCACCACAACCCGTTTCAGCAACTTGCAGATCTCCTTCCTCATTCTACTTATCATCTTTCTCTTTGTTTCTTTTAATCCTTATCGACTTTGTTCTACTTCCCTTCTTTTGAGGCCTCCCTCTCGGCCTCCCTGCTTTCACTTGACTACTTTCCATTTCTTTCTCTTCTTGAGTCAAATCAAAACTTTTTTTCTTTCTTATGTTTCAGCCATCCTCCTCGAGCCTCCTTTTTAGAGACATCCTAGTCAGAATATAACTAAAGCCTGTTATGTGGAGGGTTGGCTCATGACTAAGATTTCAACTTATTTTTTTTGGCTCTTCAATAGGGATAGGCTGATTAGAAAGGTTTCGAGCAGGATAGGTGATGGTTTCAAAGGGTTTGGTTATAGGGAGGTTTCAGGTGGTTGGTTTTTTGTGGGTAAGGTCAGTCCAGTGAGGAAAGGGAATGTCATGGTGTAAGGTAAGAGGGTTTGATTAAGGCTTCGAAGTTGGGGTATCAAAGTTGGGGTATAGGATTTTGGATTACAATATGTTGTATAGTTGATAGGATCACGGTCGGGTTGGCTTCAGTGAATTTAAGAGGTCATGGAAAATTATTATTCGACCAAGAGATTTTTCCATAAAAATTTATCTCCATATTTTCCATTCGATCAGGACTCCTCTACTATGATTCGTCCAGCTACATTGTTTTTGTTTCACCTCCCATTCTTTCATCATCATATGATTCTGAGCATCTTTTCGCCTCTTGATCGATTCAGTTGGTTTGAGTTCTTTCTTCTACGGCCTTATTACTTTGGTTGCCCCACTCCCCATCTCATTCTCCTTGGGTTTCCTCATCAATCTTGCCTCGTTCATTATATCATACCAAGTCTTTTTTCCGCGTAGGGCTTTTTTGGAATGGTCCCTCCTTCATCGATACACTGTGCTTCCATTTTCCTTGGTCTTTTCCCATTTAGCTAGGGACCATACATAGGGTGTCCCGACTTCTCTTCAAACATCTGGACATCTGCCTTACAACTTTGTGTTGTATGCCCAAGTTTGACACATCCAAAGCAAAAATCAGACAACCTTTCATATTTTATTGAGGCCCAACTTTCCTCCTCTTCAGAGTTCTTCCACCACAAACCAGTCAGAAGAGACTGATTTACATCAACCTCAACCTTCATTCTAAGATATAAGTTGGTCGCCTTCTCAGTATCCTTTTTTGTCTCAATGAATCTGTCAACTGTCCATTTTATAACTGATCTTGTCATCATTCCCAACATTGAACATATCCAACCCTAGATCATGAATCTGGACCCAAAATTGGACCATACTGAATTCAACTCTCGCGAGTCCTCTGATCGGCTCCCATTTTTTCATGCTCAAACAATGGCCTTGTACAAAACACGGGGACATATCGAAAATCCGTTTCGTAGTCTCCATGTTATATAATTCAAACATCACAACAGTATCTGATGCCTCTGTGAATTTAACTGAAATGAAACTCTCGCACGCCGTCTGTAGCATAGTAATGATTTCCACATTTTTCACCTTCTTTTTAAGCAATGATCGCACCCACATATTCATCAATTTCGTCCTCCCTTAGGTTCGAGTCCAGATCCAGAATGGTTTTCCGAGTTCTCATCTTTCCGCTATAGCCGGCACGGCTTCACCGCCCAGAAGTCCTCACGGCGATCGTATCCTCCTGCAAGCACACGTAAAACGAAAAAAGGGCAACACAATCTCACACAAAAACTCACTTACAGCCCTGGAAGATACAAAGTGATGGCTGCATATTGGGTTGCACAATAAAGCGACTGTGTAGCCCAACTTTGGCACCTTTGTCTTCGCACTCGGAGGTCGGATGCAGTGACTTCAGAGAACGAGAAGCTGAGAGAACCAGTTGCAGCGAGATAGCAAGCTGGAAACCAGAACCCTCCGTTTCTCCTCTGAGAAAATCTCCATTGATTCTTTGCAACTTCAGTCTCCCGCCACGTAAAACCCTAGTCGATCTCCACTCACACGACGAGGACAGAAGAAACCGAACCAGCTGGACCAAGACTTAAGTGTTCTTTCACGCGAAAATATCTATATCTTCTACGGTTTATGTTGACATCACTTCCATGCAACGCTCAAGGTAAGTCTCCACCGACCTACTTGCAAATAGGTTCATTCCTTCGCTCCAACCTCACCACAATCCTACTATATTATCCAGCAAGATCACCAGAGAATAGCCGACAATGGACGCTGGGAGGACTCTCTCAAAAAACCCTAGGACATATATTCAAAGTTATCCACTCCTTTGTGATTTGGAGTTATTTTAGTGATTTGGACAAAATTAGGTTCATTTTCAACTTGAATATTAAAAAAAAATTATTTCAAGAATTAAATTGATTTCTAAAGTACAAGTACATTTTTGAAGTCGATTTACATCCAAAATTACATTAGGTTCTGGGTTCAATCCAAAAGGTACATTATCCCCGTACTATACTATCGTGCACTTTAGCTCCTTACTTTTATTTATCGAATTCAGATAAGCTGGACATGGAATTCTGTTGAGGATGTTATGTACGTAATTGACAATTGCAACAAATGAAGACCTACATTATTGAAATATTCTTGAATGCCTATAAATAAAATGGATAAATATTTTTTTTTTCAAAAGTGAGTATGTAAAAAAAAATATATTTAAAAATATATATATAATTTTATTTAGAAAAGTGTGTGTATGTACACCCGAGGGGTGCGAGTTGTGCCAAAAATGAACAACTCGTTACACGTCGGAACATACGATAGTAGGTTTAAAATTTAATTATAAACCTAATGAAAAATTATAGTAGACATATAATTGAAGTTCGTCATAAATATCGTTAAAGGTGTTGAGTTTCAACTTAGAGAGTCTGAGTTGAGACGTTTAAACCAATTTTTAGATCTCAACTTAGGGTTGAACATATAGTCACTCTCTTAGTAAAAATTCAATATTGTTTTCATTGCTTGAATCGCAGTTCAAATATTTACTCACTATAATTATTTTTATTTTTAACCAATCAGCACCATGTGGCAACATGTGCCCTTTTGGCATAACTTTCTACCCTGAGGTGCGAGTTGTTCATTTATGGCACAACTCGCACCACCTAAAATACGTGTATATAAACTTTTCTAATTAAAAAAAAAACTTATATTTTTAAATAATATTTTTATACATACTTTATAATTTTGAAATTTTAAATGAGTATGAGTGGTCAATAGGTGTGAGTGGTTATGCTTTAATTTTTTGAATTTTTGAAACTTATCAAATATAAATCGGTTCCTTATTTTCAGACTTGAAACTTACTCATATGAGTTGATATAAACAGATTATGGTTAACTAGATGGACCCTGTTGAAGTGTTTTTTTTTAATGAATACTTATATATTTTACAAAATTTATTTCAAATTATGTACTTCATATAATAATAAAAAAACATATACATATAGATTAATAATAGAAAACTAATAAAAAAAATAAGTAATATATTACTTATAACATATTAATATTTATTTATTTAGGTATGTATTTGATAGTGGTTCCAATTGGGTACTGTATTATTAGCACCATAAGTGATTTAACGGTTTTTATTTTTTTCTTCTAAACCCTACCATAATTTCAAACATCCTATCTGAACCCATATAATAGACCGGTTCCCAATAGATTTGAGATTAAAATGGTTGTTTTGATCAATATTAAATGAACCCAACAAGTAGGCCTCTATTGACAGCTCTATCGTAGAGTATAATTGGGGCTTCAGCCCTAGAGAAGACCCAACTGACACTGTATATTAATTAGATCGAACTACAATAGACGTATACGAAAAGATTGAGCATCTGATGGGCTCATTTACTTCGTTGAGGAAACACTGGGACAATTTCATATACTTTTCTAGTATTAGAACTTGTACTATTATGACTATTGATTACGTTGTACCAACTTATTTGGCACTGAGGAATCATATATTCATGACAATGTGATTATTGCTCACGAGGCATGCCACTTTATGCAACACAAAACTACCACGGGTTAGGAGAGTGTGCAATTAAATTGGACATGCAGAAAACCTATGATAGAGTAGATTGGGACTTCCGTGAAGCAGTAATGTCCAAATTGGATTTCTGCGTGAAATGGGTTAACTAGATTAGTGTGTATGACAACTGTTGAATACCGGGTTGCACTAGATGTGTTGGATTATATAATATACATGCAATCGTTATGGCAAAACATAATCACATATAATTAAGTTACCTCTGGATAAATTGCCTTAGGGAAAGCGGATCTGCTTGAGGTTGGGATCACGGTCTGTCAAACGGGAGGACACGTCACGGGTTAACGGGCAGTGACCTAAGTTTCCACAGCTGCTGACATCTGTCTAAACTGAGGGTGACTTCTGTTGTTATCAGATATATATAGATATATAGAGGGATAGGGTTTAGGGTCAGTATCATATACCGGGCTTACCTAAATGGGCTCCCACTTATGGGCGACCTATTAACCTAAATCCAACATCTCCCACTCGCACAAAGTGGGGGCGCTCATTCATCAAGCCAACCCCTAAGGGAACGAATTCTCCTTATACAGTTAAGTCACATACGAGGAGGCAACTGTGCGACCGGTAGGCACTACGAGCAAGGTACTACGCATCTGTTAGGAGTTGCAGTAACTCGCAGATCTCACACCATCAGTGGATATGTGCCTTGCACCCTTGACCATGTAATATTTCTCAAGGTTTGACCACACAATGATCTTTCAAACATGTACATCTGCATTGTGCCCACAACCACAACCTATGCCGTGGTTGACGTCCATCTAGTGGACAAAATATTGAGAAGATCCCATAATGACCATCCCCTTCCCACGAAACCATAAACACAATTCAACTCGCTTTTCTAGAATCGGACCCAAGGTACTTGTGAGCACACTCATCGAGCACGGACTAAGATAGCAAACATTGAACTAAACCTCAAGACTCTGTTCAAAGTAGTGAGGGTACGTTCGTGGCTCTTACGCGAAGAGATCTGGGTCATGCCCATGGTCGATTTTTGGTGCGTCGCGGTATGGAACGCGCGCTACAGAATATCTCTCTTCCCATGGAACGTATGTCCAAATGTTGTACAGATGTCCATCAGGCACACAAAGTACCCAAACCAAAAGTCACAAAGATCCCCATCTGACCCTTTTAGTGGGTAGATAGATCATAGTCCGTTGTAGTGCGAAAACAAATAGCTCCGGACACAAAGTCCTTTCTGGTCATCCCGAGGGACTCCCAAAAACTATAATCTATCATCAGGCTCACCCAGCCACAAAGGCATAGAAGCTATCACCCGAGTGAGAGGGTGACCAAATCCACTTTGACATATATTAACAAACAATCACACAAATGAACACACAAAATACTCAAACTGCGAAAACATGCATACTCAAATATAATTCAAGTCAAAGAACATTGTTTGGGAAATATAATTAATGAAGTATATCAACTAAGTCTACACAGTCCTAGAGACTTCACATGTCTCACAAATGACTCTCTCTCTCTTCAAGGGTTTGGTGAAAGGGCCCGCAACCATTTCTTCTGAGGACAAATACTCCAAACGTATCATCTTGTGTCTCACCATGTCTCTAGCATAGTTGTACTTGATATC
The DNA here is from genome assembly GCA_946814005.1 of Chamaenerion angustifolium. Taxonomy (NCBI): domain Eukaryota; kingdom Viridiplantae; phylum Streptophyta; class Magnoliopsida; order Myrtales; family Onagraceae; genus Chamaenerion; species Chamaenerion angustifolium. The sequence continues at coordinate 8,782,636 of OX328270.1, forward strand.
AATGTGCTTTGACCTATTGTGGTACTTTGGATCGTTTGTAGCGAAGATTGCGGCCTGATTGTCGGAGTAAACCAAGATCGGCTCAACTGGACTCCTACGGCTCAACAATCGATCCAGGAGCCTGCTCAGCCACACAGCCTCTTGAGTTGTCGTCACAACAATCGTAAATTCGGCTTACATAGTATACAATGCGGTACATGGCTGCTTTTTGCCCATCCATGATATTGCTCCATTGGAGAGAAAGAATACAAAACCCGAATTGGATTTTCTCTCATCCAAGTCACCACCATAATTATCTGGAGATCCTCTGACCTCCGTAAGTCTCCTCCAAAGCACAGAGCATAGTTTACGGTGCCCTAAAAATATCGCATGATCCTCTTTAGTGCCTTCCAATGCTTTAATCTGGGTCAGCTTGGTACTGACATACCATGCCGACTGCGTGACAGATGTCCAGCCGAGTACACACCATTGCGTACATCAAACTCCCGACTGCGGTTAGATACAAAATCTGTTTCATCTTGTCCATTTCTTCCTTAGTCTTTGGACGCATATCCATGTTGAGAGGTTCCCCAATGGAAGCTAGAGTTTCAATTGATTTGCAGTTACTGATGTTGAATTTTTCCAACACTATGTTTATGTAGCTCTCCTATGAAAGCCACAACTACTAGAAGATTGTTTCAGACCATAGATCGATTTGTGGAGTTTGCACACTAAGTGCTAATGACCTTTGTGCACAAAACATTTCAGGTTGCTGCATATAGATGTCCTCGTCTAACTCACCATTGAGGAAGGCGGTCTTAACATCCATCTGATGCAATTCCAGATCTAGACTCGCTGCAATAGCCAGAATCAAGCGAATCATGGTCATTCGTACTGTCGGTGATAAGGTCTCCTTAAAGTCCACTCCCTCATGTTGTGTATAACCTTTTGCAACAAGTCGAGCTTTGAGACTCTCGGCGTCCTCTCGGAAGGTCGACCAGTGTCCAAACATTGTTCTTCCCCATATATTTCATCTCGTTCTCCATTGCTTCCATCCATTCTTCCTGAAAGAGTCCATTGAGAGCTTCTCTAATGATTTTTGGCTCGAAAGCTGTCTCGTCAGATATTAGAGTGTTTAGTGTTCCATCACCTTCGAACATATATCGTCGGGAGGGAAACTTATGTCTTAGACCACATCCTAACAACTCATAACTACCAGGAGTACGAGCATGATCGCTCCCACTGGGAATGAGATCTCTAATGCTCGCACTGTCAACAACATCATTAGCAGCGGAATCTATTTCATTCGCTCCAGCAAGAGGTGAATCTGACAGATGACGAATTGATTCATCCTCTACGACTTCATCTCTCCCACTTGAATTAACAGGTATCTGCTCAACTTGATCTAGCAATTCACATAGAGATCGATCCAAACCAATCTCTCCCTTCTTCGGAAATTCGTTCTCTAAAAATGCCGCGTCTCGTGATTCGAACTCGGAAACACTTCCAGTGTCCAACTCGGCTATAAACACATATCCCTTTAAGCTTTCAGGGTAACCGATAAAGATTCTCTTCTTTCTTTTAGTTCCAATCTTCCTAAACTTGTTCGAGGAATCATGGGTGTAAGCGGCGCACCCCCATGGGAGTATACGGCTAAGGTCCAAACTTCTTCCAGTCCAAACCTCGTATGGAGTGGAGTCAACCATATTCGTCGGCCCACGGTTCAGGATGTAGGTAGAAGTCTTTAAAGCGTCTCCCCAAAAGGAAATCGACAATTGAGCTTGCGCCATTATTAACCGGACCATGTCAAGGAGCGTTCTATTGCGCCTCTCTGCAACACCATTTTGCTGAGGGGTGTAGGGAACCGTCAACTGATGAATGATCCCCTTTTGGGTGCATAGGTCATTGAATTCCATTGAAAGGTACTCTCTTCCACGGTCAGTGCGGAGGGTCTTAACCTTCCGATCTAACTAATTCTCAACCAAATTCAAAAATAATCTGAAGTAACCTATTGCCTCATATTTATGGGAGATCAAGTAAACGAATCCATAACGAGTATAATCATATGTAAATGTGATGAAATATCTTTCTCCATGCCGAGCCCTAACACTAAGAGGGTCACAGACGTTAGAATGAACTAGTTGCAAAGGATATTCAGCTCTTGGGGCCTTACCAAAAGGCTTTCGGGTGGTCTTTCCTATTAGAAAATTAACACACGTAGACAACTCCACATGCGGAATGTTGGGCAGCAAACCCCGTTGGGCGAGCCGCTGCATTCTTTGTTGGCCAAAATGACCTAATCTAGCGTGTCAATCATTCACATCGCAGACATTTCCATGAGTAGAAGAAAAGCATGAAATTATTGTTGCATGAATCCAAATCCATAATAATAAATCCACCAGAAACTATCCCAAGACCAGATAAAGTTGGTCCTAATGATAATTGGACAGAAATATCATGAAAAGACAATTTAAAACCAAGTTTCATTAATTCTAAGAGTGAAATAACATTCCGGCGAATATGGGGAGCATAGAGGACATCATGTAAGACTACGACTTCACCACCGCGCAGACGCAACTCACAAGTTCCAATCCCTTCGACTTCAACTCGAAAGTTGTTGCTGACATAGATCCACCTAGTCTCCCGCGAAACTCTCCGGTACTCGACGAAAACGTCTCAATCCCTGGCAATGTAGTCTATCGATCCTGAATCTAAAATCCACATAAGAGATGATTCAACCAACATAAAAGTACTAGAAACACAAAGTTCACTAGAATTTCTAATGAGATATACTTATCGCGCCGGTTCAAGACATGCACTCACAATGTGTCCCTTTTGTCCACAGTTGAAGCATTTCCTGGACTCAGGCTTCCTGGATCTACGCGGACGCTTCTGCTCTTCTGCTTTTGTAGGAGCATCAGTCTTTATCTTCTTTTACATTGGTGCACCTGCGACTGCACGCCGTGCACCACCCCCTGCTTACGGCGATTTTTATTAGGTCCAGAAAATTATGTCATATGAACTTCAGTCTTAGGTCCTGTAGCCTTGAGACGTTCCTCTTCCAGCTCATTGTGCCTTCGAACGTGTTCTAAGGTGTTGAGCCCTTCAGAGTGAGTCATTTGAATCTTCATATGTTCCCATGAGTTAGGCAAAGAGCGGATCACGACCTGGATTTGCTACTAAGGGGATGACCGGCCTCCTTGAGTTCTGCAATCATGTTGGCCAAGTCCCTCAGACAGATGCTGTCTCATGGAGTGCTGAGGATTCATTTTGTAAGAATCGAACTTGATGTTGAGCGAACGCAGCTGTGCAGTTGTATAGACACCAAATATATCCTGCAAAGCATCCAACAACCCTTTAGTCATGTCTTTCAGCTAAAATTCACACAGAATATCACCATCTATTGTACTCAGCAATGTAGCGCGCACCTCAGCGTCCTTGGCCTCCCACTCATCATAGTAGGTCTTCTGCTGATTCGTTAATCCAGTGTCGGGTCTTTTCTTGATGTGGTCAATCGACCTTTGCTCAATCAGGACCATCTGTATACGCTTACTCCATATTTTGTAGTTATCACCGTTAAGTCTAAGACCTTTGTTCAACTCAGCAATGATATTTTTCGTGGCGGCCATATTGCACTGACTAAAGGAAATTTGATTAGGATCATGGAGACACAAGGAACAATGTTCTAATGCATGTAAAAAGACAAGTCTCAAATTAACAGGACAGACTTGAGAACATACTTCAATTCGTAGGACAACCCTATCTATGCCGAGAAGCTCTCCCCATTTCTAAGCAAGTCCTAAAGTCACTACTATCAATCGAAACATAGTTTATACAAACAGTCTTTAAGGGACTGGAGTCAAACAGATTGCACTAAACCAAAGCGTTTAACTCTAACATAAGACGTTTGTCCTAGTATTATTCAAGGAAATTCAGAGTACCTCAAAGACTAACTGACCGGTTCACACTTAGGAACATATCCCCAAGTGTAGTTCGAACTTATCCAAACTTCTGAAAGGCTAATAAAAACAATCCTAAAGGTTTGCGACCTAAACTATGTCAGAGCTAGATCTTCCTACCAAGGTAATCTATCCTATGCAAGTAAGGTAGCAAACCACACAATTCAATACACACACATATATATTGAAATCTTTCAAAAATAAATTAATTTGGGGCTAATTTATAATTTCCAAAACTTTGAGGACCAAAGTCACCCTACCAAAATTAATTAACATGTTAGACCAATTTTCACACAGAATGCTGGGATCTCAACAATTCTACCAGTCATGGAGTGAAGAGCCAAGAATATAAAGTAAGGCAAAACTATCTACCCTGCAGAATACATAAAGTAACCCATGGAACTCAAGGAACCCACACAGTGTTCTACATATCTAGTCATGCATCATTAAACAATATAAGGCTCTCCCAGCAATTAAATTGATCAAACAGTTAATTTAATTAGCCCAAAATAATTATTAATGAAAGGGTACATGCACAATTACCGGATATAACAAACCACTAAGACCCACTACGGGTCCAAGATTGACACCAAATTCGTTTCGGACCAATTTAGGTAGTTGAAAGCCTCCGAATGAGCTCAGACCGGGTTGAACAGCTTTCAGCAATCCAAACCGGACTGAACCAGGCCGATCAGCCTCTGCCAACCGGCCCGGACCGGCCGGTCAACCTCTGTCAACCGGCCCAGACTGAACCGACCTTGTGCAACATTTTAGACCGGACCGAGCTAGAATCGGTCCAGTCCGTTAGTGAACCAGACCGCTTGAAATGAACTGGTCCGACCCAACATATTAGACCAGACCGGTCTGGACCAGTTCACTCAGACCGGTCTAAAACAGTCTTCTTCCCTGATGGATTGCAACTGCTAGGGTTTTGTAAACCCTAGCAGTGCCGCCGCCGCTTGGAAGTGGCCAAACACGAAGGCTAGCCATGGGGGTTGGGTCGTCCATCACTGGCCGACCAAACCCCGCCTTACGTGACTGGAGTCATGGCCACAAAGGCCACGACAACCAGACTCAGGGCCACAACCACAACCCTTCCGTTCGGCCGCAGCCACTAAGGCTTCGACCAGTGGGGGCTGAGCCGCAGCCACGAAGGCTGGTTCTGCGGCTGGGGATCGTCGCGATCACGACTGGCCGCGGTGGGGATTTTCTTGAAATTCAACAATTTGGAAACCAACCTAACACGACTCTGATACCAATGTTGGATTATGTAATATGCATGCAATCGTTATGACGAAACATAATCACATATAATTAAGTTACCTCTTGAGTGATTGCCTTAGAGAAAGCGAATGTGCCTGAGGTTGGGATCACGGTGTGCCGGACGGGAGGACACGCCATGGGTTAACGGGCAGTGACCTAAGTTTCCACAGTTGCTTACCTCTGTCTAAAATGTGGTTGGCTCTATGTTGTTATCAATTCTCCTTATTTGAGGGAGAGCACCCCATATATATATAGATATAGAGAGGGATAGGGTTTAGGGCCAGTATCATATACCGGGCTTACCTGAATGGGCTCCCACTTATGGGCGACCCATTAACCTAAATCCAACAAGATGAAAATAAATCTTCATTTTCTCGAGCATCGTGGGGCATCCGACAAGGTGATCTGATATCCTTTATTTATTTGGATATCTGATGTGCTCTTTCGTTTGATGAAGAAGGTTGTAGTTGAACGAACTTTAAATTAGATTAAGATCAAGCGAGCATGCTCAAACTTCCGCCACTTATTTTTCATAGATAACACTGTTTGCTTTTTTCATGCAACAACAAACAACATGCTAAAACTGAAGGAGATCATCAATGTCTATTATGTGGCCTCGGGCCAAGCAAGAAACAGAGAAAAGTCTAGCATATACTTAAGTGCAAACACAATGGGGGAAACTAAAGGAGCAGTGGAAGAAGCATTGGGCATTATTGAAGTATCTAATCCAGGGAAATACTTCGGACGCCCTACAATCTGGGGCAATCGAAAAGAGAGAATCTTGTGTTACCCAAGGATCGGATCTGTGGTAAGACTCAAGGGTGGAAATATATGCAACTCAATAATGTTGGGAGAGAGGTCCTTCCAAAATCAATTGTCTCAGTTATTCCAGTGTACACGATAAGCTTATTCCTCTAATAACAAAAAATGTGGGGCTCGGAGAGTAACGTGATTGCTAATTTTAGGTGGGGAAAATCCAAGGGGGAGGAAAATTTATTGGCTTTCTTGGGATGTACTCACGTAGCCAAAAGACAATGGGTGCATGAATTCAAAGAACTACAAACCCTTGATGTGTATCTTCTTACCAAGATGGCATGGAGGGGTTTTACATACCAAGAACGCCTACTGGGTACAAAAAAGGATGCGTAACGGAATTTACTTTCCAATTGGGGAATTTCTAGACACAAAAAAGGATCGTGTGCGTCATGGGCGTGGTCAAGTATACTCGTGGAACGGGATACCCTCTCAAAACACGAGATGTCGGTCATTGAATATGAAGCGAAGGTGAGACAATTTAATGACTCATGGATTGACAGACTCAATTCTCGTGGGATCGCCAATTCTCAAAGCAGTCAAGGGGACACAATTGACAAATTATAAGCCATCATTCGTAGCAAGAGATCTAGGTGGGACATTTAGATGGTCAAATCGAAATTATCTGGACAAGAAGTATCAGCAATTCTTTGGATCCAAATCCCTATGGAGCAAAATCATGACATTTTCCTATGGCCTCACACATTATCTGAGGAAATTTTTGTTAAGTTTGTCTACCATTAATTGAAAGGGATGAACTTATACAAAGTACCACAGGGGCAGGACATTGTTCACACTAAACTTTGGAGAGTCGTGTGATCTTCATCGACACAATCAAAGATCAAATCGTTCGTATGGAGACTTTTCACCAATGCTCTCACAGTTAGATACAGCTTGAGTTAGCGTGGAATACAAATTTGTCCAACCTGCCTCTTTTGCTACGTGAATGAAACAAATGCACACATGGTCATTGCATGTTCGTGGACTAGACCGATATGGTTCGAGCTCTTGCACATGACAACAGACTCTTCAATGTCACTCTTGATACACCAAACATTAGAATCACTCTTACTGAACAAAAAGATATCGATGAGGGAAAAGGAATGGAGAACGATCATTTGTGTCTCAATATGTTAGCTCATTTAGATGGAAAGGTGTCATACATTTTATAGAACAAATCCTCGAATTCGACCAGTGTAATCGTTGTGTGCACGCAACAGGGTGCCGAATTCTTGGACACAAGACATCAACAATGGTTGCAATGGACTAATACGAGAGCAATAGGCTAGCGGTAGGCAGAAAGACAAGTAACACCTTGAGTCGTCCTCACTTGGGTGCAGTGAAACTATACTATGATGCTTCATTCGACAACCTCTCAAAGACTACAGGAATAGTAGATGGATACAATCAGGGTCGACTCATAGGCGAACTCAACAGATGAGCACACTTCACAGGGCTAAATTATTGGAAATGGCGGCTATACTGGAAGCCTTTAAATCAACCGATAAACATGAATGGAAGTCGATCGTGGATTCAGACGTGGAACTAGCTATTATGCAAATCAAGAAACCTGAGTTGAAGAGGAGAAGATGAAATCTCACTACTTAGGTAGACAACATTCAAGTCGTAGCGAAATGTTTCGACCAAATTTCTTGGTGCGTGGCGAAACGTGAAGCCAACATGATTGTTGACTGAGTTACTACGCAAATCAGAAAGGGAGTACGTCTTGACGTTTGGGTCTCCCAATACCAACTTCCTCTTTTATCTTAGTTAGATTGTCATATGATGTATGAACCTCTCTAAATTTTGGTTATGATTTTGACGATTAATAAAACCATGTATTGGCCAAAAAAATTGAATTTTCCATAAATATATCTTTGTAATTAATATTCTAAAATAGTATATAAGTTGTATTCTTAATTGATTTATTACTTTAATGTATCTTGATTGATAATATATAATAGTTTAGAAATATTGTTATCTATTTTCATAGAAACAAAGTTTAAAAAATATGTGGTTAGAAAAAAAATAGTGATACTTAAAACAACTTAAAAATATCATCATAAATAAATATATCTATAGGCAATAAAATCATATACTATTATAGTAAAATAAAAGAAAAAGAATATAAATAAATTAAATAATATAATATTTTTAATAATGTGATTTATTTAGCGCGTGTTAAAGTTTAAATTTATTAAGTGTCATGTGGCAAAGTATTAAACACTTAGCCCGTTTTGTTTTTTATTCTTCTCCTTCGCGCGCCAACCCCCTAGGGCGATGTGAGTGAACCTTCATCCAGTCGGTCGGAAGTTTCCCTCATTCTTGAAGAATCACTCGTAACCCTATCCCAATAAAATGGAAATACAACATTCCAGGAGTCACCTAAAACCCTAGATAGGGTTGGGCAAAACAAACTAGTTCGGTTGAACCGTACCTTTTGTGAATCGTATCGATTCTGAACCGGATCAAAAACCAAACTGTTTTTCAACAAAAATATGGAGTGGTTCCGACGAACCACAAAAAACTAGTTCACAAACGTTAAACTGAACCACGTTTTAAACTAATTTTAATATAATATAATATTTATTATTAACCTAAATCTGTACATCACTAAATCTTACAGAACGTACGATCGAATCAGATCAATGAGGAATATAGGATATTGAAAAAATGAAGGTAAGGTTCATGGATCTGTAGGGTAGAAATCCATTTTCGTGGTCTTCTCTCTGCTTCGATTCATATACTCATCGATGTGAGTTTCTCCACCGTCGATGTTGTCGGAACTCACCGAAGATTGTCTCACATCGTTTCACATGTGGTTGACGCTGCCAGAATATATCGACAGGATGGTGCAGATCACGTGGAAAACGTGACTCAATTGTGACAACACTTTAATATCGGCTCCGGCATCGAACTCCGCGAGACAGAACACGCAATCAGATAAATTTGTTGCGGAATATATAGAGAATGTGAGCTTGGGAAGAGATTGAAGGATCTTCTTTTTGAGACCTCTGTTGGCCTTGGAGGCACTCGAGGATTGCGGCTGTGAGAAGTGGCGGAGGCAGGCAAACTGGTTGAACCGGTTCTAAATTGGTTTTTGAACCGGTTCGTATAAGGTTCGCTCAATCAGCCAAAATCTGTAGCAGTTCTCTTGAAGGGGTCGAACTGTACCTTACCTAAAATATGATAAAGGTACGGTTCTGAACTGGTTCGGTCCCAAATCTATTCATGCCCAACCCTAACCCTAAACAACAGTCACAAATCCAAACTCCCAAAGTTGTTAAAACCCTAACTTTCTAAATTCTTGTTATTCCTAACACTCCATCTGATTCTTGCAGGAAAGAAGACTGTCTTGAAGATGCTTGGTCTAAGCAATCTAATTGGGGATATTAATAACCCTAGCCACCTCCACCTGCAGTTGGATATAACCCCTCTTCAGCAGTGCACGATTGTTTCCTGGGGAAGATCTATGTGCATAAAACCTTCAAGAACGTGGTGACTCACAACGTTCTCTCGATCGCTTGGGGAAAGTACAACAACGTGAGAATTACGGACCTGTCTGAAAGCCTTATGATGTTCGAGTTCAACACCCAAGAAGATGCTACAACAATTATGGATTAAAGTTTGTGGGCAATGCAAGGTAACTATCTTAGTCTCAAGCGATGGCAATCGAGATAAGTCTAGCAGATATCAAGTTCAACTCTATACAGTTTTGTTTCCAAATCCACAGACTCGAACTTGGCAAATTTAGTGAGCAAAACGCAACGAAGATAGGACTGCACATCGGCAAAGTGTTGGAAGTGAAAAAACTTAACGAGGTGGAAGGACACCTAAAAAGCTAACTACGAATAAACGTAGAAGTTAACACCACCAAACCCTTGTTGGAAGGATTCTGGAGGACAAACAGCAAAGGAGAGGAACGTTGGGCTAACATAAAAGACTAGGCCATACAATCTCGTTTTATGGGGGAGAAATAAGTAATAATGTCTGAGGTGAAAAAGGGATATTCTCTATATAGACCATGGATAGTAGGAAGTGACCCAGAGCACAAAAATCGAACACTAAAGTGGTGGGAAAGAACAAGTGACGGAAAATACTAGTAAAGGTCGAACGTGGAAGGAAATCATGCAGCAGGCGGACGACACAAGGAAGTCTTCCACGCAAGGGGGATGACTGGAATCACCTGCACGCTAATCACCATCAACCAACCCCTACCCCAACCAACTTGCCACTATTTGCAAGAACTATCCTGAATACCTCCAACCCACCACTGAACTAGCCAACAAAACCTCTCCACCCAGCTAACCTCCACCACATTACCTCCTACCAATCCTCAACACCCAATGACTGGTCCTCACCATCCCAACTAACCTGCTCGCGCATTCGCAGACCAGTAGCCTCGTTCCCCAATCATGGGAATGCACTCGTACCGATTGTGATTCACACCACCTCCTTCACTTCCTAGTAATGAGCCCTACCCACCGAATACCCACCTCACACTTCTGGTTTAACCAACCCTAACCACATCCCCAAAATTGGCAACCCCATTCCAAATAAGATACCCGTCTCCACCTAAAACACCACACGAACAACCATAAACCCGACTAGCTCGAGCAAAGAACCTATCCATAAACAACCAACTCTTGACAACCACCGGGCATCACACACGAAAACGTCTTCACCTGGATCGATCAATCATCATCACGGAGATGATAGAAACGGGACCCATATGTCCATACACCATAAAGTCACCCACCAAATTCACAGAGATACCCCAGAAATCTATGGACCCTTTGGTTTAAACCCCGATTTGTGAAAATGACAATTAAGAGGAAATCGATGGATAAAGAATACCCGAACTGAACAAAGAAAGTAAGGAGGAACCTTGAAAGGAAGGAGGAAAGAACCTCAAACAAACGGAGGGGAAGGAAACTGGGTACCCCAAATAAAACTACCCGAGGAGGAGCTCGCAAGACGAAATTTCCAATATAACCAAGAGGGGGTGGGGGAAACCCAACAAGAAGACGGATGCAAACACGGGTTCTCGTGGATTTCCTAAAACAGTCACACAAGTCCAATGAATATACCCAGCTTTAATTGTCGGGGTGGAGATCCTACCCAACGGTTCCAAACCTAAATATCTCATGTGGCGCTATAAACCAGGTATTATCTTATTCATGGAAACAAAGAACACAGGTGAATTTTGTTACCGAATAAGATGAGGAATTGGAATAGATAATGTGGTATACATTGAAGTGAACGAAACATCAGGAGGCCTATCACTTATGGTGGAATAAGAACATCTCAGTGTCAGTGCATCTAAAAAGCGAAAATATCATTGACTGCAGCATATCACAGAGGGTAGCATTAAACTGAATGAATATAATCTGGGTGTATGGAGATTGCAGATGTGAGTACAGGAAACGAAATTGGGAAGTACTTACAAATCTTGCTAGAGGTCACATTGGGGCATAGCTATGGATTGGGGATTTCAACAACATTCAGAACCAGTGGGAAAAATCATAAGGACTACCGAAAGCCTAATGCAATATTGACTCATTCAATGAGATGATCAATGCAGAAAATATAATGGATATCGGCTTATCTGGATGTCAGTATACATGGTGTATTAACCGTATAGACATGAAACAAATCAGAGAATGACTTGATCGAGCCCTTGCCAATGTGGATTAGGTGGAGGAGAACAATCAGGCACTAGTCATTCACAAGGTTACCATCGGTTCCTGAGCCTCTTCGTATCGGGGGGTCTAGTGGCTGGGAAACCATGCTGAGGGTAGTCCCTAGACTTCTGGACGCGGGAACAAATCGAGACCTAACAAAGGAGCCCACTGAATATTAGGTCAAACGAACAGTAATTCAGCTAAGGGGTTCTAAGGCTCCATGACCGTATGGCTTACCAGGGTTATTCTATCAAAGGTACTGAAATGTAACTGGCTCAAACATTTTCATCATGGTTAAATCTTTCCTCGAATCAGGTACACTACTGCATAACATAAATCATGGTCACATCGTCTTAGTACCCAAGATTGCAAACCTAACCACGTTGGGCCATCATTTTAGACCGATTAGCTATTGCAACTTTAGCTACAAAATTATATCTAAAGTTCTGACAAACAAGTTCAAACCTTTTCTCAATGATATGATCACCTCATTTGAAAATGCCTCTATAACAGGTAGACTCATTCAAGACAACATTGTGGTAGCACATGAGGTCTTCCACTACCTACGTCAACACAGAAGAACAAACAATGAAGAATGTGGTATAAAACTTGAAATGCAGAAAGCATATGATAGAATGGAATGAGATTTGTTGGGCGTGCTAATGGAGCCCATGGGCTTCCATAAAAAATGGATCAGGGAGATTCATGCATACATCTGATGTGGACAAACAAGGTTATCGTAAACGGGAAAAAATCCTCAAACATGTACCTTTCAAGAGGAATACGACAAGGAGATCCCATCTCCCCTTACATATTTATCATGGTGGCGGACATCCACTCTCGGCAAATCATTCAGGCGGCCGAGCAGAATGAACTGGATGGAATTCACATAAAAAACGTTGTCCAACACTCCACCACTTATTCTTTATCGACCACTCAATATTCTTTCCAAGGGCAACTTCTGGAAACATGCACGCATTATGCCTAATACTAGAAGACTATGCCCGAGCATCTGGCCAACAAGTAAAGGTGGCAAAGTCGAGCGTAATATTCAGCCGAAACACCAGAACCGAGACTAGGGGTGGCAATCGTGTCGTGTCGTGTCTTAACAGGTTTTGTGTCTAAACGGATAATTTCTAAACGGGTCTCAAAACATCAGACACGAACAGGACACGCTTAAGTAGCAGATCACACGTGACACGATTAACTTTCTTGGAAATTAAAAATCGAAAAACATAACGGATAGACACGACACGATATGACACGATTAACACGACACGACACGATTAAGAACGACCTGATTGATACAAATTTACACAATTAAACAGGCAACGACACGTTACACGACACGATTAACACAAAAAACATTAATTTTATATATTTTTCTTAACGTGTCACGATTAGACACGATACGATTAGACACGATTAGACACAATTAGTTAACCGTGTCTTTATTCGTGTCACAGGTATATACACAACACGATTAGTTAATCGTGTTTTATCGTGTTTATACAAATATTCGCAGATCTGAGTTGTTTAGACACGATTATTAATCGTGTCTAAACGTATAAGAGTTGTTTAGACACGGGATCCGTTAAGGTCAAACTCATATACGCTTTAAAGAAGATCGTGTCGTGTCGTGTCAGAAATTGCCACCCCTAACCGAGACCAATGACGCAGTAGAAAACGTGCTCTGAACCCGAGAAGCTGCAAACTTTGGAAAATATCTCAGGCTACTGACCATATAGGGACGCTCTAAAAAGGAAACACTATCCTACCTCAAGGACCATATCATATTAAAGCTCAAAGGATGGAAAGAACGTCTGTTGAACGAAGTCGGACGGAAGGTACTCATCAAGACAGTAGTAACAACAATTATGATATACGCCATGAGCATATTCCAGCTCCCTAAAACATGGTGTGCTGAGATTAACGCCATGATGGCAACTTTTGGTGGGGACATTCGGGGACCAAGAACAAGATTCATTGGAAGAGTTGGAGTCCACTCACCAAAACAAAAAACGGAAAGGGGTGTAGGCTTCCGATAACTACAAGCGTTCAACTTGCCACTTCTCACAAAATGGAATGGAGAGCAATATAGAACCCGAACTGAGAGGGAACCTACTATTCTTGGGTCAAAATGATACGAAAAATGATGAAGCAATATATGCTTTTTGGGTAAAAATGATGAAAGAATATACTATTCTTTGGGGAACCTACTCTTGATAAGAAAAGGAACTGGCTCGTCGTGGGAATGGTCAAGCATACTAGAGAGGCGCGCTATCATCGCAAATGAGGGGGTATCGATAATCGGCAAGGGAGAACTGGTCCATGTTTTTTACGATTCATCTCTACCTAAACGGCTGATACATAGGCTGCATGCAAGACCATCGGAAGCCCACCAACAGAACATAAAGGCAGCCCAACTCATAGACTCTGTGACTAACCAATGGAACCTTGACCCGGTAAGGGGCATTATCACGACCCCATAAGCAGAAGTAATTGTACGAATCCCTATATCGAGCGCTCGGTGGAGAGACAAACTAAATTGGTACAAGGGGAGTTCTCAGTATGATCGATCTACACAAGGCTAATAGGGGTAATATGGTAGCATGGAGAAACCAACCTAGCAGTAGTGGAACTTCAAGCAATGAAACCTGGTCGGCGGTGTAGAACCTTAAAGCCCACCCAAAGATCAGCATCGTCATGTGTAGGGTCCACTCAAACGCCATCTTTGTAGGAAGGAATCTCCGTAAAAGACGTATGACAGTAGACCCAACATGTCAATTTTGCAACCAAGATGAAACAACACACCACACGTTTCTAGGATGCAATTGGGTCACACCGGTGTGGTTTGGAACCGTGGGGATTCAGATCGACTCACACATATAGAGAACACTCGACCAGTGTCTGCAAGAGAGGAAATCTGAACCATACCTCATGACAGGAGAACGAGAAAGAATGGTTGTTATACAGTTTTATTTGTTGGGCCATATGGAAGGAGAGATATCGAGCCACCTTTGCCCAGGACCTGTCAAACCAACTCAAGGTAACTGAATACGCCTTACACGACCACATCGAGTACTGGGACATAGTTACAATTGCGAAAGACTCAACGAAACGGACAACTGAACCTTAATGGGCTACACCTGAATAAGGAACAATAAAAGTCAGACTCGAGGGACTGTGGCATCATATTGATCACGAGTTGATGGTCAAATAATTGATGGAATGAATAGACACCTCAAACGCTAAGGCAACGATAAGGTCGAAGCCTTGAGGTCTTAGAAGGAATAAAGTTGGAAAAACACAGGGGATGGAAAATGATTCAAGTTGAGACTAATCGAAGTTGAGACTAATCGAAGTTGAGACTGATTCACCAACTCCACGGATCAATCCACACCATAACAACTGGAGAACGAAGTTGATAATAGCCAACACCATCCACCTCGTTGCATCCATCTGATCGGTCCGTTGGAAATATATACTAAGAACAGCGAACACATGTACAAACTGGGTATCCAGACAAGCTAACAAGAGGAGGTGCATTGATGATTGGGTGATTAAACCCCCATCCTTACTTATTTTTTTGGTTGTAAGAAATTGTAGTCATCCTTCCTCGTGAGGTCATTATTATGGAATAAGATTTTTTTTTTGACAAAAAAGGCCCTTGTGTTTTAAAACTAGAACCAAACCTACAATTTTTGGTTTCGACCTGTGTCAGTATTTGATTCATAGTTATTAGAATCAGATCGGACGTTTAACTAGCAAGGGATTGGTTCACGGTTCGTCCCGTTCATCTGGTTTGACCACGGTTCGACTGGTTCGACCGCTGGTTCATTGGCATTGTCTTTAACCTGGCCTAAAACCCTCCTCCTTTCCAGCTAATTGTTCCATGCCCAAAATCTCTTCTTGGAATTGGTAGATGCACCTCTGTTTCAACTGGTATGCATAGAGGAAGATTGAGTGGTAGCTTAGATGGGAAGACTTACGTCGAGAAGCCGGGGTTCAGCAGTACATGTCTCAACGTAGTGAGCGACGCGAGGCGGATATAAAGATGTTGACGATGCGGAAGGACGACGACCGACTCAATTTGACGAGGGTTGAGTGTTATCTGCTGAATAGCGTCTGTTTTAGGATTTGGACTTGGTGCCTGAGAATAAGAATAAAGATGAAAAAAAATCAAAGAACCGGAACCGTTCGGTTTACACCTATTGAACCGAATTAGACCTGCATTTCATTTTTTCTTAAAACCAAATCGTTCATACGGTCGGTTCACGGTCCGACCGGCAATCCGGTTCGATTATGATAATACTAATTTGATATAACCAAACCTGAGAATATTATTATTTCTGTGTAAATTTAATAAATAATTTATTCTAAAATACATGATTGTCAAATCTTAGTTTTTTTATATTATCTTTTGGACTCTCAGTGCAGTACAATTCTGTCAAGTCAAATTATGACACACGACAAAATTGATATTCTTAAGTGTTTAAACCAATTATAGAACCTTTTAATCTAAAGCTCTCATATTTTGTCGCATGGCACAATGATCAATTATGAGCTATAAAGAGCATAGACATTCACATTATTAAATATAACTACATTATTTTAACACATATTAAAACAGGAACGGGTTACTCGTGGTGATAAACTCACTCCGCTACGTAATGTATGTCTGAATTTTCGTCCGCGTTACTATACTTCACTCTCGAAACTTAGCGTTTTGCACTAAACCCGTCAACGTAGCTTAGGATTGAGAGGTCAGCTTGTTAGGCCCAAGTCGAAATCATTTCCCCTTTTTTTCTCAGGAGTGTTCGAACTCTTGACCTCATAGTCAAATCACTTGAAAATCAACGCTCTCAATCATTAGATCACACTATCGGTCACTACAATACATATCATGTTAATATATATACATACATTTGTTTATTTTTATAATTTACTAAATATTTATACTTTTGAATATTATGATCAAAAAGAGACATAGTGTTTTTTAGTATTTAAATTTACGAATTGTTTTTCATGTAAAATTACGAATTATTGTAAATTCTTTCATTATTTTCGAAATATCCTGATTATTATCATATGGATCAAACCGTAGAACACAACAATGTCTTTGTTTTTATATATATTACCCTTTTTTTATATAAATAAAGGGTAAAAAAAGGATAAATAATCTTAATGCACACGGATGTTTGGCGATGTTGTTAAATGCATTCCACATGTTATTTTGTGTACACGTATGTTTGGAAATGTTGTTATTTGCCCCACATCCACTTTCATTGTTACTTTCATTTGTTGTTATCTCCTCACGTGATCATCACGTGTTTCTGAAATTAAATTAATTTCTCATTATACCATCTCTTCCATATTAATAAACTGTCTCATTCAGTTTGACAATTTTCCCCTAAACCGCTTCATTCTTCTCCCCTACATGGCTCCCTCGTACTGTTCCCACAACCATTGTGATGAAGTCTATAAAACTAGGAGATGTCTCTATGGTCAACTTTGTAATGTCATTCCAGCCTATACATAGAAGAAGTTTGGTCGAAAATTTCATGGACGCCCTAATTACAAGCTATGATATTTCAAATTAGGGTTAGTGTTAATCAGAAATTCTTCAATTAATTAAATATTTTGTTCAATTGAGTCTGGAGAGTGTTTAATTTTGTTTGTCTATGGTGAAAAACTTAGGGTGACACTTAAGTTCATTTTCGGTAATTTGTAATTAGGGTTCAAAAGATAGAATTCCCTGCCCTGCATTTCATTTTCAATACTTTACAACTGAACTATTGTTGGTTTTTGTTGAATATAGGGTACTGTTGATTCAGATTTTGGATTTTTTTTAATTGGGAAGACCCAAGAGAGTTGTTCGTAAATTCGAACAAATGCCTAATCTCTTGGAAGAACAACTATCAGCTGCCCGCCGAGAAAATAAAGTCTTAGTCATCTGTGTAATTGGTTGTAGTGCTATATTGGTTGTTTGTGTTGCTTTCATTGTTACCTTCTTCAAGAACATGAACTAATAATTAGAACGAATGTTCTGATGCAGTTTGAACCTCTTGTTAAGCTTATGCGGTTAGGTTCATGTTAATCTCGTCTTTTAAAAGCTATTTCGTTATAAATAATGTTGATACACTACAAGAAACTCGAGCAACGACGTCGACAAAAAATCGTTGGTAAAGGCATAAATACTGTTGTGAACTTTTAACAACAACGAGATCTTCGTGACGGTAGCCCCAGTGGTTGTTAACATTTAGTGACGACAACGACTAATGTTAGTCGACAATATGTCATAGTTGTTTGTGCATTATTGAAGTCGCCACTAAATAAATTATTTTACCAAAATAATTGAATCTGTTACTGAATGACTATACTAATGTCGAAAATATATTGACACGCAAACCTATTCTTACATTTTCTCTGTTACTTATGTTTTAACGACGACAAAATTAAGTAGTTACGACAAATAACCGTTGTTTTTATCTCTATATTTACGACAAAACTTTTCGCATTTGAATATGTACATTTACAACAGAAAATTTATCTGCTACTGATGGAGTCATTTAACAGGAAGTTTTGGTCGACATTACACATTCATCCATGTAAAATATAAAGTGACGGCAAGAATTAACACTAAATGTATCTTATAACGGTGGAAAATATATTGTGTCTAATAAGTAATAATAACGACAACAAAAACTGCTGACACAATATACGTACATTCAACAGCAATTCTTAGCATCAACACGAAACCTCCGTCGTTGTTGTGCAAATTTCTTGTAGTGATATTTGCCACCATAATGTTATCTGTAATGTTGTTTTATGCACTATAATGTTATATGTTATGTTGTTTTATTCATCCTAAAGTTTAAATGTACTGTTGTTATATGCACTTGTATGTTTTATGAATTATTACTTGACACATACCAAACAGAATGGTGCATAAATAGAAACTGAAAGTTTACAAACATGAGTTCAACCAAAACAGAAACTGAACAACACTTTGAAAATGCAACCATGTTCTACACAAAACCATCAACATCAAACGCAAACATGTGCAACACACAACCATCAACATCAGTTCTACTCAAACTTAAACTAACCATATCACAAAAACTGATTCATCATTCTTCTGGTTCCGTTGTGTTTATTTGAACCTGAGTTGTTTCTTTGGTGTTTGACTTGTCGAAAGTTGAGGTGCACTGGAACTAACAAAGTCATTTTCCTTTGACGTACCTTCATCCTTTGTCTTGTCCCTCCTCTGGTACTTAACCGTCGCTGAAGAATGAATTCTAATGATTGAGGTTTTTTTCATGAACCCTATCTAATTAGGTGTATATAGTTTGTAATATGGTCAATTAATACGAAACAAATAAGAGTAAAAACTTGTGAAATAACGTATTACCAAAGTATGAATATATCATTCGACTTGAGGCACATTGTTTAGTGTTTGACTAATCGTAACTATAGATCTATCAACATTCCTGGAGGTTCCACCTACCGTGTAATGCAATTTCCTCTTCACTTGCCCGACAGATGGTTGTTGTTCTTCATTCTTGTTCAGTTGATCCTTAGGCTTACACCCCCTTTTGTCTTAGACTAAATTATTAACCACAAGATATGTCTTAGAGGTTGGGCAAAACTGATATCTACACCAAATGTTTGTATCAATAATTGATAGATATGTCCATGCTCTTTCATTTTTTACCTTCAAAATGTACATGTGTCACTTATGTCGTTGATATGTGTATGTGGATAATGCAGACCACAATCTTGCTCGAACTTCAACATCCGTAAATCATCTAACTTTCATATATTTTTTGAAAGTGACGCAGGCAATGACGGTGTTCTCCACCCGACAATATCTCCTGTACTACTTATATCAAACCATGTAAGTAAAAAATACCATCAAATGTTATTAAGTTGGATATAAATATGACTTTGATACCCAAAAAACATAAATTGTTGGGTTTCTTACCTTTTGTGGATCAATCATAACAGTCTATGTACGGTCATTGCCTGTATCCGATGCCAATCAACCAATGAACCATGTCCACGAATTTGTATTCTTTGCTTCAACCCATGCATATGCCATGGGTAGAAGAGCATTGTTTGCATCTTTGGTAATAACACATAGGAGTTGCCCGTCGTCAGAGCCCTTAAGGTGACATCCATCCAAGGCAATGAATGGTATCCAACCATTTTTTAGCCCATTTATGCATGCAAGTAGACACATGTACATCCTCTCAAATTTTGGTCGAACACGGTTAGGAATTGGATCCACGTGAACAATGATCGTACTACCAGAGTTATGTAGCATAATTATTTCTGCATAATCTCTCGACAGTGCATATTCTGCTTCCATATCTCCCCCCACCTGCGTTGTTGCGACCTTCAATCTATTGTATACAATCCATCTCTAAACATTTCATCCCCATTTTCTTTGTATCTCGTTCCGAAAAGCAATGTTGGTGATATTAGGTTGGTCTCTTACCAAATCCAGGAACGTTTTACTTACCCATTTGGCATCCACGTTGTGCTTGTAGTGAACCCTAGCACATCGATGTTCTTTTACTAGATTTCTAATCTGGATCGTTTTTTCCATGTTTAGCTTTACTGGAATAACCTTACATTCACATTCATGTTCGCACATTGCATGAACCCTATCATAGTAATTCTTCAGTATAATGACCTAATAGCGATTTTCCATGCTATGATTTCTTAATGCAACACGAAAAACTTCACCACTACTAAACAACATACTCGGTTCTAAATCAGTGCTATGGTGAACATTGTCTTCATTATAAATCTTGAACCGTTTAACATTTGACGAGGCATCATCTTCAACATCTTGCATATCTGGCATGGTCATGGCATCACTATGCAACTCACCATTTTCCTATTCACAAAATCCAGTATCGATATTGAACCAACCTTTAGCGACGTTGTCTTTATAGTCAGTCTTTCGTAGGTGCAGTCCTTCTCAAATCTTCAACAAAAATGTTGTCCATTGCTTCATCCACAGGACCGCGTGGCTTTGTACTTCATCCATATCACTGCTTCAGTCGTCGACTTGTTGTGTTTAACAACAATATTAAGACAGACAGACACATCTTCATTCAACTCATCCCAAAATGAACCACTAGGATCACCAACTTTCCCCTTACACTGTCCTTTACATATTTTTTGGTCATCTTCTATTTCCCTTTATCTACGCCTTCCATTTCTTTGTTGACAATTCCTTTCGACCGCCTACTACCTCCCTGTGAGTTCCAAAAATTTGCAGTTTCATCCAAAGCAAGGCTCGGTGTTGGTTTTACATAAATGTCTTCTGCTTTCTTCCTAAGTTGCTCAAGAAATGGATCCTTACCGCAAAGTTAACGATCAAATGGATCTTAGCTTTCTTAAAATTGCTTGAGTGTCAGCTTCACATCTAAATGCTTCAAGGTCAAATGTGGGATCTCTACCGGGTGGTAGGTTAAAAATTGATACGTTCATTGTCAATCCAAAATAGCACAAACACAGTGCATGAATGGATACATAATCCAAGCTCGTATCATTCAACTCTAGTGCTTCAACCTTCCCTTGGTACTCCACCCACTAATTAGGTCTTTTAATCCACTTACCATTATACTTGATTGATAATTGAAAAACTTCCTCCTAGTCCTTATACATTCCTAAAATAATAAATTTCCCCTAATTCAAGCGGACAAATATTTAATCATACGAAACATGCACCAACATATAAGCATTGTTACAGCTGGGGGAAAGAAAAATGTTACCTTTCTTCAACCTTGTCCGACATATTCAGAATAAAGGAAACTGAAACGAACGGTCTTGCCTTAACGGTATTATCGGACGCGGTCTTAGTTTCGATCATAGACCATTGGAGACCGTAAAGATCGAATCGGGTCGTTATGACGAATTTATTATTGTTATTTTAATGATTAATTAATTTAAATTCAGTTTAATTGATTAATATATTGTTAAAATATAAAATTATATAAATATTAAGGGTGAAAGAAAAATTCGGCAAAAATCGTATCGAAAAACCGGTCTAAGAATACAAGGCTCGATTTACGATCAATTTTTCCAACTTGATCCGTTCGGTCTACGAGTCTAACAGGTCGTGGGGTGTATCCCGACTCTTAATATACACACAATTTTATATATTTTATTAATTAGTATTAATATAATTAATCAATGAATACAAACTAAGAGTAATTTCGCTATTCAATAGTTATTCGCATAAACGGTCTAAGACCGAAAAGACCAAGACTGTATCAAAGGGTCCTAACAGCCCCAGTCTCGCTATCAAGACCGAAATTTCTGTTCCAATTTCAAGACCAAAATAAACTAGAACGAACCGGATTTTGCTCATCCCTACCACATCGCGACCTCGGGGTGCGAGTTAAATCACAACTTACAACACGCCACCAAGGGGCAGCGTGTTAAGGGAGTAACTTCGTTATTTTACCGAAATAATGTTTAGTTAAAAATTAAATTATATATATTAAAAAATTAAAAAAAAATAGAGTAAATAGATATTTTAATTGTGATTCAAATATGCAAAAAAAAATATTGAATTTGAACTTACGGATTGGTCATACGCTCTATCCTAAGTTGAGATATGAAAATTTTGACTTAAAAATTCTAACTCAGACTCCGTAAGTCTAAACTCAACACGATTAACTACATTTATGACGAAATTCAGTTATCTACCTACCTTCATTTTTTGGATGTTTTTATTATATATATATATATTAAATATTTTAACGTAACTTGGTTTATCCTATAATTTATCGAAACGACAAAATAAATTAGGTAAAGAATTTAATTATATACTTATTCAAAAAAAATATATAAACAAAATACAGTATGTATATAATTTAATTACAACTTATATGAGTCTAACTATGGCTCGAGTTTTGACTTTTAGACTACCGTATGATGCGATAGATAAAATATTATAAATAAATATATATATATATGTATGTGTGTGTGTGTGTACAGATAAACATACACACAATTATGATGTGTGTGTGTGTATATATATATATGAATGTATAATGTTTTATATATCGTATCATATGATTAGTCTAAAAGTCAAAATTCGACATCTAGTTAGCCTCATTTAAATCGTAACTAAATTATCTATGTACTGTATTTTTTTTGAGTATGTATGTAATTAAATATTTTACCTAATTCATTTTATCATTCTGATCAAATTATAGGAAAAACCATGTTAGGCTAAAAAATTTAATATACAAAAAAAATATAAAATAAATAGAGTAGGTAGATAATTGAGTTTCGCTATAAATGTAGTTAATTGTGTTGAGTTTGGACTTATGGGGTCTGAGTTAGATTTTTTTAAGTCAAATTTTCATATCTCAACTTAGGATGAAGCGTATTGTCAATCCGTAAATCCAAATTTAATTAAAAAAATACATCATTTGAATTATACATAAAATATCAACTTACTCTAATTTTTTTAATATATACATAAATTAATTTTAAATTAAACATTGTATCGTTAAAAAAAATACTCCTCTAACACGTCACTAGGGGTGGTGTGTTGTTTTATAATGACACAACACGCTATGCTGGGGTGCGAGTTGTGATTCAACGAGCACCTCGCGACAGCTCCCATATCTATATTTGGAAATATTTTTTTATATATATTTTTTAAATATTTTTTTTAATGTTTACTTTTTGGGAAAAAATCAAATATCATACCAAATAAATTAAAATTTCATGTAATGAATAATGGTGCAGAAATGGACCAACGCCACGGCAAGAGGGGTCGGGATACCACGTGACATTGTTTTCATGGGGAGGGGAACTGCTCTGTTTGTTTCGGAAGATTGACGTTGACGTCGTGGTTTTCAATTATTTCGCATTGAAACAAAATATATATATTCAAAATTCAAATATAGATGTAATCAATCAACCACGTTTCTTTGGGATTATATTACAACTGGTCATATTCAATCATCTAGTAACTGGAATTTTATTTAAATGCAAAAAATGGCTGCAGTAAATTATTAATCAATGCTCTAATGAGAAATTTTTAATTACATTGATACAATAAAATCTTATTTTTAATTAATTTGTTAAATTAATATACATAAATTTAGAAAAAAAATATAGGGTTAATTACTTAATTGGTTACACATGTTTGACATTTATTTAGAATGGTTAGACATGTTTTAAAATGTGACTAATTGGTTTTGCTATGTGGCTAATTGTTTTTTCTACTGTTCATCGTCAGAAATCAATGTTAACTCAGTCATGTATCTATCACGTGACCCTAAACCCATATGAAGTTACGAAAATGTCATTGACTCCTTTATTATAATTGAATTGCAGTTGAACCCATATGGGCATATGGAGTCCCGCCTACTTCGAAGATGCTCATGAAGAAGGAAAGCATCGAGTTCGTCCCCCCAAATCGGCGAGATCAGTCTGGGTATGTTCGTTCCCACTATAGTATAGTGTCTCACTCTAGTATTTTGAGTATACTGTCCCAAATCGGTGGTTCATGGATGGTACTAGTTTTTTATTCATTGTGTTTTGTAGTTCGTACAAAATACTAGCTGTAGATTTTTCGAATGGGAATATTCACCCATGTGTTCCTATGGAAGAAACACAATTTTCAAGTTTCACGTTTTGGAGGGACAACTGAAATCTGAAATTGCGAATACAGGAGGTACTGCAGTTGCTGCAAATCGAAACCTTTGAAAGTTGTATACTGCATTAATCCTGGTGTGTTCTTTACTTTTGATCAATGTACTGATGAAGTAATAGTAGTTCCATTTATTGCTGAATATTTTGTTGAAATGGATGCAAAAAGATGTATTATGTACTGATTATCTATAGAACCTGGGTTTTAGTTAGGGATGGGCATAAAAAACTGGTTCAGTTGAACCGTACCGGTTTGGAATCGGTTCAACCAGACTAATTCACAAACCAAACGTTTTTTTGCAAAAATATAGAGTGGTTCAGAAGAGGTATAAAAAACTGGGTTTCAAACAGTAAACCGTACCACTTCTTGTACTAATTTTAATATAATACTATATTTAATTTTATTAAATACCTACTCTAATAAGACCATACGGTTGGACCAGCTCGTTCTTCTTCTTTTTCCTTGGTGCAGCACCAGCAGGTCCAGCATGGCAATAGCACGTCAAGCACTGCAGCAGCAACTCCTATGTGGCCCTCCATTCTTGAGCACCAACACCAGTAGGTCCACCAGCAGCAGCAGCAAGTCCAACACGGCTGTCTCTGGCCTTCCATTCTTGAGCTCAAGTCACCTCCATTCTCTCGACCAAAATTACTGTTTATTTGTGTTTGCTAATAAAGTAACCTAATTAAAGTGTTCATTCTAAATTGAAATTTGATTAAATGGTTACATATGTATGCATATAATGTGATTAAATGGTTATATATGTTTCCTTATAATGTGATTAAATGATTAAGTAAGTTTTATTAAAATGTGATTAATAGGTGAATTTTAAGAGTAGTATGTGATTAAATAATTAGGCATGTAATTAGATAGATAAAGTGTCGTAACAATATCGACAAACCCAAGGTTCGCAGAAACAACGATTTACAACAAAACATCTTGAACAACAAGGTTCACTGAAAGATCCATTTACAACCAAATATCTAGAACAAGTTCAGCATCAAGTGACAAAACAATTTCAACCTGGTGTGATTATATGTCAGTACTAAAACAACAAAGGTACACCAAAGCATATTTCCAGCTACCACAAAACATATTTCACAAAACCCAAAAAACATCTTTCATAGTCTTTTTACTGTGTATATCACCTATCACCCAAACATCCAAACTGACATATTGACCTTTTGCATTGTCTTGTCCTTTTGAGTAAAACCATTTTCAGTGGTACATCAGGTAGAATGATTTCTCTTGATGCCGATAAGACTGATGCAGAATCATCCTCGTCGATCCCCTCCTTCAGTACAAAATTTGAATCTTCTTCTTTATCATTACTTTCCTTTCACTGTAACTCGAAAACTTGAAATTAAATCATTGAGAAGATTCTTCATTTCGCCCAGGGTACCCCTCATTTCGGAGACTGTCAGGACACATTTTCTTCTTCCACTTCTCATTATTTAGGACTCTCTTCTTGCAACTGTCATGTGTTGGTTGTCAATCAATAATCAATTCAGGCTCCCCTTCGCACGACGTGATCTACGAGTCTTGTTATCACTTTGTTGCGCAGCTGCATAAGGAATGAATCCTTTCCACGAGCTTCCCGATCAAAATGGGCCAACCCCATTGTTGTTCCTAGACGCTCTAGTATTGGTTTAAGATCGGCATCCAAAGTGACGGCTTCAAGATTAGTGTTTGGATTTTCATCAGGAGGCAACCAAAAGATAGACCCATTCGTCACAAGATCACAGTACATTACATCTAGTCTAGTCAATGCGTAATAGTTCAACTTCTTGCATGGGACATGGAGTGACTCAAGTTCACCCTCGTATATTCGGTTCACCCTTTTCAATCAACTTCCCGCAGTTACGGATAACAACTGTCACAATGGTAGCCATTAACTAGTAACTTCAAACAATCGATATTCTAAAATTTTTCTTTTTCAACAACAAAAAACATTAGAATTATAAATTGAATGAGAAACTTCAAAAAGACTTAACAAACATTGAAGTCCAAAAAAATGGAACAAAAATACAACAAACTTAACTAAACGGGAATAAAACAACCATTTAAACAAAACTAAAACAAACTTCACACTTAAAAACTCATAAATGATAAAACTTTAATATCAAAATTAATAATTTTGCATAAAAATTATAACTTTATGCACCAAAACACCTAAGCATAATACTTTCCACAATTTGAAGAACAACTATTGCAAACAAAAAAAAAATCAGCATGGATCTGTCGCAATTTCGGAAAAAAAAAACTATATGTGGTTCAAATGTTTGATCGATCAAACACAAGAGACGATCAAAGGTTAAAACACAGAGAGAAAATGTTCCCAATAATAAGAACTAACAATGGAACCTTCATACCACCACGCACAATTACGATTTCAGCAACTCCTCACCCGTTTGGCCGCCACAAACAGCAAAACCGAAAGATAGGTAGGTAGAGCGCAACCGGGAGAGAAGAAGCAACTCGAAAGTCTCACTGGAAAAAAAAACTCTTCACACAAAAATGGGGGGAAATAGGTAGGTCTGAGCATAAAAAAATGGTTCATCTGAACCAAACCTTTTGTGAATCGTATCAGTTCTAAACTGGTTCGGTTGAACCAGTTCACAAACCAAACATTTCTTTTGCAAAAATATGGAGCGGTTTAGAAGATGTATAAAAAATCGGTTCTTAACTGGTTAACCGAACCACTTCTTGTACCGATTTTAATATATTATTATTTAATTTAATAAAATACGTAATAAACTAAGTAACCTAATTTATTCCTCTTCAAGGCCTGGACCAGTGGACCATGTCGTCGCAGCCATGGAGGGCCTCTGAGGCATCTCCTATGCTTCGGTACCGCCTGGAGGTTTCCTCTTAATCGTTTCTTCCCTCGATAATGTTCTTCTTCGTCTCAGTCTTCTCCCGCCGTCGTTACCGTCACTCCTGCCGCCGACCGAATCGCGGGAGTGTGTCCTCTTCCTCCACCAACACTTGGGATAAGGAAATAGTTCGCGCCATTCAATTGAAAAATGGTGAAATTTTTATATGTTTCTATTGCTTTGCGTGCGAGCTCATTCATGAGAGAATAGATGTGAGATTCCTATTAGAGAGAGAAACACAAACAAATTTCTCAGATAAGTTCACTCATGGCTACTAAGAGACATATTATAAATTTTTTCATTAAGAAGCTTACTGTAGAGTGCATGTAGGGTGCCACATTTGGAATTTCAAGATCTTGATTGACTTTGAGCAGTTGAACTAAGCTCAATTGGCAAGAGGCAATTGAATTACGCGGATGGAACAAACTCAAATTCAGATATTCTTTTTTGTAGGTGGAAGAAATGAGTAATGGTCTTGAGCCTTTTCGCTTATAGGTGGGAAAGAACATGAGAACACACACGGCAAATCACATTCGGCACAACACATTAGAATTACAATTTTTTAAAAATATATAACCAGTTATGAACAGGTACGGTAAATTGGACAAAATCTGGAACGGTAAACCGTACCTCTTTAAAATGTAGTAAATGTATGGTTTTGAACCGTTTCGGCCCTGAACCGGTTCATGCCCACCCCTTGAAATAGGGGAAGGCTTATGCAGGAGGGTAAAATGGTCTTTTCAAATGTCGTATATTGGTTAAACAGGGTTATGTGTTACGCGCATGCGAAATTAACCGTTCCATAATGAATTAACCACTTAGTTACATTGTAAAAAACATGTGTAACCATTAAGTCACTCAGCAAAACCAATTAATCACATTTTGAAATATGTGTAATCATTCAGCACAATGGTCAAACATGTGTACCCAAATAAGTAATTAACCCAAAAACATAGCATAACATGTTATTACAAAACTTTTTGATTAAAATATTTAATTAAAGTCGTAAAATAATTTATGGCTTTGTGATTAAAATATTCAAAATTTTAAAAAATCTACTGAAAAAGGAAGACAAAGTGTTTCTGTAAAAACTGAAATAGTATATATTGTCGCAAAAGAAAATACATTGTTCCTACCTATTAAAAATATTATCATTTTAAAAACATTACGAAAAATAACCAATAGCGCATCTACCAAGAATTTGTAAAAAATTTGGACATCAAGATCAATGGTTTATTAACACCTACAAATCTCGGGATTGTGAAAAAGCATTATACACAGAGATTTTCAAAATTTGTCTTATTTTTACTATTTTCTTAGCTCATTTTAATATATTTGTTTTTTTATGTTTTTAGTGTATATTTCTTAATTGGCCTAATTAGAATTATCATTGTTGACTTGTTTTAGTTTAATTAGTAATAAACGTTAACTCATGTTAGCTGAACTCAATAACCTTTCGTTTGGTTGATTTTAGGATAATGGGTCGGTCATAAGTAGGAGTTCATTCACATAAGTTCAATTGTGTATCTGACCTTAAAACATTTCTCTCTATATATCATTATATATTGGAATGCTCAAGGTTGGAAAACCTGACGACCATACTGTATTTCATATCATCCCAGCTACAGTTTAGACATAAGTCAGTAGTTGTGTTATTACAGGTCATTGTTCGTCAAACTATGGCATCTCCTCCCAGCTGGAAGACTGTGATCCCAACCTCAAGTAGATCCGCTTCCGCATAGAGCAATCACTCCAAAAGATAATCTAAATATGTGTCTTTAGTCGATTGCATATTGTTGTTCATGTTAAATCCCAACATTTGTATCAAAGTCATAGTAGGTTGGTTTCCGAATTGTCGAGTTTCAGGAAAATTCCCACGGCGTCATCGTAACCGCACAACGGGATCTTAGCCGCATTAGAACAACCACCAAGAGGTCGAATCGGGGCGGTTGTGGTTTTCATAGCCGCAACTCAGGCCCTGCTGGTCGCGGCACCGTGGCTGCGACTCGGCCATTGCTGCCCACAACCTCAGTGGCAGCGGTTCAGCCTCTGCAAACCATAGTGGTTGCGACTCCTGTCGGCTGAGGTGGAGAGGTGGCCAGCCATGAAGGTTGGCCACAGGATGGGTGAGTCGACCACCACTGGCCAACCTTACATCTTGGCGGTTGCGGCTGTTGGGGTTTCCAAAACCCTAGCAGATGCAGTTCAGAAGAAGAAGACACTGCTGGATCGGTCTAAGTGAACTGGTTCAAACTGGTCTGGTATGAAAAGTTAAACTTGATAGGATCGGTCAATCCGGTTTGCTAGACGAACGGACCGGTTCAATTCAGATTGGTTTGCATAGGTTGGCTGGTCTGATTCAGTATGGTTTGAATGGTTGAATGTTGTCCAAACCAGGTTGAGCTAATTCGGAGGCCTTGGGCCGCTCAAATTAGTCCGAAACGAATTTGGTGTCAATCCTGGATCCTGTGTAGCTTCTAATGGTTTATTATTTCTCGTAATTGTGCCTGAACCATTTCATTAATATTTTTTGGGGATAAATAACTTAACTGTTTGACCAATTTAAATTGATGGGAGAGTCTTATATTGTTTCGTGTTGCATGACTGGATAGATAGAACAATATGTTGTTTCCTTGGATTCCTTGAATTACTTTGTGTGTTTTGCAGGGTAAATTGTATTGGCTTACTTTATTTGCTTTTCTTTTTACTCTATGACTAGTAGAATTGACTAGGTTATATTTTGTTGAGATCCCAATATATTGTTTGTAAATTGGTCTAATTAACATGTTAACTGTTTTTAGGGAAAAGTATGAAAAACGTCCATCATGTTTGACGAAAATGGTTTTTCAACCCTCACGATTGTTTTAGGTACATTATGTTTGAAGACGGTTGTTTTTGGTACCTCCATCTAACTGCCGTTCAGTTTGTACGTTAAATTATCACGTGATTGGTCACGTGACCAACCCTGGAAAGTGATAACTTGTAATTCCTTTTTTGCCTTGTTGATTCTATTTAGGATCCCGCCATAGCAAACGTGTTGGAATCCTTCAAGAGCTTCTCCTTGTGAAGTTCGGTTGTTCCTCATTGTTGTTCCTCATCTCGCAAGTGCTCCACTGCTGCGTGTGAACTCTTCATGGCTCCTTGTAAGTACTCTCACTGTTCGTCGTCCTCTTCCAATTCGAAGTACGTGTCGAACCCATCCCCGGTGTATGAGTGTCGATTATACAACTGTGGGTTGTCGTCGCATGCAATTCCAGCTGGGACATCGAAGAACTTCGACCGGATGTTTTATGGATGCCCAAGATACTAGGTAATTTGATGTTAATTTGGACGTTTAAGTCTACAAATTTTGATTTTTCTGCAGTGGAAAACGTCCACAAGCGGTAGTCATTGCAATTATTTTGAATGGGCAAACCCTTTAATGTGTGAGTATGGAAGAAGGGCTATGAAGAAGTGCGAGACAATCCATACCGAATTGAATGACGAAATTGTGTCCCTGCGTCCGAGGGAGCAATATCTTATAAAAGTTGTACTTTTAAGCACGATTGTGATCTTAGGTCTTCTTGTTTGGGTCATTATGTAATGTACATGAGTCTATGTTGTAGGTTGTCTAACACGAGCACAAATGTAATGTTGGACCTGTTGCAAATCAGTTTGTGTCTACGATGATCGGGTCTCCTTTATTACAGAGGAAGATGGACTTACTGACGGAAGAATGAGCGAAAGAAAACTACTGCAACTTCAACCGTGTACGGGCTGGACCTTTGTCTGAATTGATTCTGAGGCTGGCACTTCAACTGACCCGGGTCGGAGGTTTTCCCCTGCTACACCAAAACGGAAATAAAGTGCAGAGATCTCCACCGGTCACAAATGCGCACAGTTCACATTAACTGAATATTAAGTTGAAAGGGAAAAAGAAACGTCTTAGGGGTATTTAGGTAATTTCGTAATTTATCCAGTAAAAAAATAAATGGTGAAGGTCACGTGCAAAAAACGTAACTAACTAACAGGACAATCAAACGGTAACTGGACGGAAGGTTCAATTACCACCATTTTGCAACATATTATACCAAATGCAATCACCAAAGAACAAGTTATACCAAAAACCATTTTCATCAAACATGATGGACCTTTTTCAGACTTTTCCCTTGTTTTTACGTGTTGAGACTTTAGTCCTTGGATTTAGTTTGTTGAGACTTAAGTCTCTGAATTTTTGTTGTGAGACTTTAGTCCCCAAATTTTCGTTCAACGAGACTTTGATGCCAAAACTTTTATTCACGGTGATTTTAGTCCTCTAACTTTTATTCATGATGATTTTGATCCCTAGGCTTTTAGTTAGGGTGACTTTGGTCCTCAAAGTTTTGAAAATTACAAATTAGCCCCAAATTAATATATTTATGAAAGATCTCAATATACATATGTATGTGTATTAAATTGTGGTTTGTCACCGTACTTGCATAGGATAGATCACTTTAGTAGGGAGATCTAGCTCTGGCATAGTTTAGGTAGTAAACCTTTAGGATTGTTCTTAGCAGCCCTTCAGAAGTTTGGACGAGTATGAACTAACTTGGGGATATGTTCCTAAGTGAGAACTAGTCGGTTAGTCTTCGAGGTTCTCTGAATTTCCTTGTATATTACTGGGACAATTGTCTTATGTCAAAGTTGAACGCTTTGTTTTAGTGTGATTTGTTCGACACCGATCCCTTAACGAATGTTTGTATAGACTGTGTTTCGATTGATAAAAGTGACTTTATGGCGTGCATAAAAACGGGGAGTACTTCTCGACATAGCTAGAATTTTCGTCCGAATTTAATAATGTTCTCAAATCTATCCTGCTTATTTGAAACTTGTCTTTTTCCACATGCCAAAGAACATTGTTCCTTGTGTATCCATAATCCTATTAGAATTTCCTTCAGTTAGATAAATTACGATGCCACAAAGTCATCGCTTAGTTGGACAAATGTCTTACACTTAACCATGGCCGCTGGGCCTAAGACCTAAGAAGAGTCGTTGAAGGCTAATCTAGTGAACTTTGTGTTCCTAGTACAGATGTGTTTTGTGAGTCATGTTCTTTGTAGAGTTTGGATTCAGGATCGACAGACCACATAGCCAGGACCGTGACTTTTTCGTAGAGTACCATAGAGTCCCACACGAAATTAGGTTGATGTATGTCAACAAGAACTCTCGTTTTGAAGTTGAAGGGATTGGAACTTGTGAGTTGCATTTGCACGGTGTTCTCTGTGCTCCGTAGATTAACTAAAATGTTATATCATCCTTAGAATTAATGAAACTCGGTTTTGGATTATCTTTTCATGAATCTTCCGTTCAATTGTTTTTAGAATCAACTATTGTTTGACTTTAGTACTGTTTTTGGTGGATTTATTGTTTCAGATTCGAACTCAAGCAACAATAATAATTTCATGTTTTTGTCTACTCGTGGATATGTTTGCGATGTAAATGAAATATAATCTAGATTAGGCTATAAAGGTCAACATAGAATGTTGTGTCTGGCCCAACGGGTTCCTCCCAACATTCCATAAGTGAAGTCGTCTATTTGTGTAAGTTATTTAGCAGAAGATTCCACCGGAGAGCTTTTTGGTTAGGCACCTAAAGTCGAATTTCCTTGGCAATTAGTCTATTCTGACGTCTATGACCCTCTTATTGCTAGGGTTCGGCATAGAGCGCAAAACTTCATTACATTTACAGATGATTACACTCGTTAGATATGAGGGTAAATGCCCTCCACCTTAATTGAGGAAGAATAGTACGTTTAAGAAGAATTTAACAGTTTATGTAATGAAAAGGGAATCATTCATCAATTGGCGATCCCCTACACTCTTCATCAAAATAGTATTTGCAGAGAGGCATAACAGAACGCTCCTTGAAATGGTTCGGTTGATAATGACGCAAACTCAATTATTGATTTTCTTATGGGGATACGCTTTAAAGACTGTTGCCTACATCTTGAACCGTGTGTCAACGAAGACAGTTAACTCCACTCATATGAGTTTTGGACTGGAATAAGTTCTGGACCTTATTCATATGCGCTCATAGGGGTGCGCCGTTTACATCCATGATTTCTCAAATAAGTTTGGGAAGATTAGACCTATAGGAAAAAATACTGTCTTTTTGGTTACTTTCAGGCCTCCAAGAGATATGTGTTTATAGTTGAGCAGGACAGTGGGAGTGTTACCGAGATCGAATCACGAGATATTTTTAGATAACGAATTTCATAAGAAGCGAGAGATTGGTTTGGATCGACTCTGTATGAGATGCAAGATCAAGTTGAGCAAATACCTGTTAATTCGAGTAGGAGAGTTGAAGCCGCAGATGATGAATCAGTTCGCCGTCTACTGGATTCACCGCCTGTTGATGATCTTGTTGACGGTGGGAACATTAAGGATCTCATTCCCAGTAGGACTGATCATGGTCATAACCCTAGTAGTAGTGAGTTGTTAGGTCGTGGGCTAGAACATAAGTTTTCTTCCCAATGATATAAATTCAAATGTGATGGAGAACTAAACCCCATAATATCTTATGAGACGGCTATTGTGCCGAAATACGTTAGAGAAGCTCTTAATGACCCTTCTAAGAAAAATGGATGAAAGTAATGGAGGATGAGATGAAGACTATGGGCGAGATGAAATCTACAAGGAATAACGGTTTTTGGACACCTATCGATCTTCGAGAGGACACATAGCAATAGAGTTAAATTAGTTCTTAAGACGAAGCTCGAGGCTGCTGAAATGTTGAGCATTACAAAGCTCTATTAATCGTGAAGAGTTATGCACAGTAGTAAAAAGGGGACTTTAACGGGACTTTCTCACCGACTGTTTGAATAACTACAATTCGCTTTATTCTGGCTATTGGAGTGAGTATAGACCTTGAATTGTACTAGATGGACGTTAAGACCGTCTTACTTAATGGTGAGTTAGAAGAAGAGATCTATATTGAGCAGTCTAAATGCTTTGTTCAAAAAGGCCATGAACTTAGTGTGCAAGTTTCATAAATTGACCCCTGGTCTGATACGGTCCTCTGGGCAGTGGTACCGCATATTTCATTATTTGGTTGTGAAGAATATATTTATCCTGATTGATTAGAATCATTGCATGTACACTAAAAGGTTTGGATTGAATTTTGTGTTTATGACTTTATATGTAGATGACATACTCATAGTCTAAAATAGCTTGTAGTTTCTTACACAGGTAAAGACCTGATTATCTTTTCTGTTTGGACTTAAGGACATGGGTGAGGCGGCGCACATTCATGAGATTCAGATCTCGAGAGATCATCATAGGAGGCAACTGTGGTTTTCATAGGAGTGCTACATGAACAAAGTGTTGAAAATATTCAACATGAGTAAGTGTAAACCAACTGAAACTCCAACTTACATTGGTCAACCTCTCAACATGGACTTGTTTTCGAACACTACAAAATAAATGGACTAGATAAAAAAAAATCTTAGCTAAGTGCAATCGAAAGTTTGATGTACGAAATAGTGTGTACTAAGTCTGATATTTGTCACGCAGTCGGTATGGTATTTTGGTACCAAGCTGAACCTGGATTGAAGAACTAGCAGGCAATAATAGGATCATATGATATCTTAAGGGCATCGTAATGCCTTATGCTACCGAAGAGATTTGTCGGAGCTACAAGAATCTATGGATGACTGGGAATAACGATTCGTACTATAATGGTGACATTGATGAGTGAAAACCCACCAAAGACTTTATGCTTTGATCTCTGATGGTACCATATCGTGGTTGAGCAAGAAGCAGTTGTGCATTGTGTTGATCGTCATGGAAGTCGAATTTGTGGCTATTTTGTGGGTTACTCAGTAGGTTGTGTGGTTGCAGTGACTTCCGGATTGATTGTTGAGTCGTAGGAGCCGAACTCTCCATGAAAAAGAACCCTAAGTATCATAACAAAGCAAAACTATGTTAGAGAGGTGGTTAGACACAAGGTGGTGAGTTTGAAGTACTTGGTTACGTATGAGTTGGTCATGGACCGTCTCTTCAACCTTGAAAAGGGAGTCTTTAGTGAGTCATGTGTAGTCTCTAGGACAGTGTAGACTTGGTTGATGTAGTTCATTCATTTTATTTCACATACAATGTTCTTTAACTTTAATTTTAGTTGAGTATGCATGTTTTCACAGTTTGAGTATTTTATGTGTTCATTTATGTGATTGTTTATTGAAATATGTCAAAATGGATTGGATCACCCTCTCACACGTGATAGCTTCTGTGCATCTGTGGATAGGTGTGGCTGGTAATAGTTTCTAGTTCTGGTAGTCTATTGGCATGACCGAAAAAGGACTCTGTGTCCGGAACTACCTGATTTCGCATTACGATATATTATGATATGTCAATCCACACAGGGGTCGGATGGGAGTCTTTGTGACTTTTTGTTCATGGGTGAGGAGATATGCTTCATACTGCGACGCGCCCAAAACTATCATGGGTTTGACCCGATATGTGATCTTAACTCGGAGTCGTGTGAGACCCAGATCTCTTTGTGTGGGAGCCACGTTTATACCCTCATTACTCTGAACAGAGGATTGATGTTCGATTCAGTGTTTGCTATCTGAGTCTATGCTCGATGGGCCTGCGACATATTTCACTCTGGTCCTGATTTTAGAAAAGTGAGTTGGATCGTGTTGATGATTTTGTGGGATGGGGATGGTCATTATTTGATCTTCTCGATATTGTGTCCACTAGATGGCCATCAACTGCGCCGTAGGCTGCGGTTGTGGGCACAATGCATACATAAGTCTGAAAGATCCTTTTGTGGTCAAACCTAGAGAAAGAGTACATGACCAAGGGTGCATGACACATTTCCACTACTGGTGTGGGATCCATGAGTCGCTGCGTATTCTTAACCGGTGTGTAGAACTTTGCTCGTTGTGTCTGCCGATCGCACGGATGCCTCCTCGTATGTGACTTTACTGTATAAGGGGATTCGTTCTCCTGGTGTTGGCATAATGAATGAGCACCCCCCCCCCCCCCCTCACTCTATGCGAGTAGGAGATGTTGGTTTTAGGATAATGGGTTGTCCATAAGTGGGAGTCCATTCACATAGCCCAGTTGTGTGTCTGACCTTAAAACATTTCCCTCTATATATTGTTAGGATCTAATCACAACAAACCCACTTGAATCAGATGAAGAATTTACACACAAATGAGAAGGAACATTGAGAGGAAAAGTAGAGAATAAGAAACTCTGTTTTTCCGTGGTAATACCCAAATTACGGTAACCTCCATGCGGTTTAGTTAATATGTATTGAACCGCGAGATGCGTACAACAATACATAAACTAACATTACATATTAATCAGGCTACACTACCTACCAATTCTCCCACTTGTAGACTGATTCAGTAATCAAGAAAGTATTCTCTCAGCATCTTCATCAATATATTCGCCACACCATATGTAGTAACACAACTACATAAGACCAATGGGGGTTTGCACAACCCTAGTTTCTCAATATTAACACATTTTGTCAACATGTCTGCTGGATTCTTCGCACCCTCTATCATCTCTAAGCACAAGTCGCCTTCTTCCACTGCCATGCGAGAAAAATGATATCGCCTTCTGATATGCTTAATCTTCGAATGATAGACTGGATTCTTCACCAACTGTATGACACTCTAGCTATGTGAATACAGAATCTTCTCACTCTGCTTCTTGCCCAACTCTTCCAGATAATCTTCCAGCCATATCATCTCCTTCCCAGCTTCAGCTATTGCCATATACTCAGCCTCAGTAGATGAAAAAGAAACACATTTCTGAAGCCTGTACATCCAACTCACTAATGTACCACCTATGGTGTAAATGTATATGGATGTGCTCTTCCTCGAGTCCACATCACCACCAAGATCAGAATCCACAAAACCGTGCAGAATCACTTTGTCTTTGCCAAAACAAAGTGAAGTACTGGATATATCTTTTAGATATCTCATAAGCTACTTCATAGCTTCCCAATGCTCTTTACCCGGATTTTCCACCTACCTGCTAACCACACCCAGTGCATGTGCTATGTCAAGTCTTGTACAGACCATAGCATACATCAAACTCCCAACTACTAAGGCATATGGAACCAGTGTCATCTGCTCACGTTCTTCAGCTGTCTTGGGTGAATGCCCTTTTGAAAATTTTATGTGATTTTCCAAATGAGTAGTCTTGGGTTTAGCATCAATCATTTTGAATCTGGCCATGACCTTTTCAATGTACTGCTCCTAGGATAGACTTAATGTGCAAGCAGATCTATCCCGAGATACCCTTATCCCAAGAATCTACTTTGCTGCACCCAAGTCTTTCATCTCAAACACTGAAGACAGACTTGCCTTCACATTGTTTATCTCTCTCATACTGGATCCTGCAATCAACATATCATCCACATACAAGAGTATAAATACATAAGAATCGGTGTATTTCTTGAAGTAACAACACTGATCCTTTTCACTCCTGCAAAATCCACTTTGGTCATGAAGGAGACAAACTTCTTGTACCATTGCCTCGGTGCTTGCTTCAACCCATACAAGCTCCTATTGAGCTTGCACACCATTTATTCATTGCCCGGAACAACAAATTCTTATGGTTGCTGCATATAGATCTCCTTATCCAGATCTCCATGTAAAAATGTTGTTATTACATCCATTTGCTCAAGATGCAAATTTTCTGATGCAACAATACTCAATAGAATCCTGATAGTACTTAATTTCACAACAAGAGAAAATATTTCAGCATAATCAATATATTTCCTTTGTAAATACCCTTTAACTACTAACCGAGCCTTGAACCTTCTTTTGCCATCTGGTTCAACCTTGATCGTGAACACACACTTATTCAACAAGGCTCTCTTCCCTACAGGCAATTCAGTCAACAACCACGTGTCATTCTTCTCAAGTGAGCTCATCTCATCATCCATGGCTTGCTCCCACGTGATTGAATCCTCCAGCTGTAGGGCCTCATCAAAAGACTATGGTTCCCCTTCATCAGTCAGCAACAGATAATGTAATGAAGGTGAATACCTATTTGGTGCTCTGATGGTTCTGGATGATCTCCTCAACACATGTTCATGTCTCATTTGCTCCAATACGAGTTCTTCAGCAACAGTCTCTCAAGTTGTTTTAAGTATATTCTATGGGTGTAGTCTTCTACAACTCAAACTCAACTCCCACTTGCTTCGTAGTCTCTGGAACATTCTGCTCTTTGTCCTTGTATAGAACAGATTCATCAAACGTCACATCACAGTGTCTCAGGATCTTTCTGTTCTTGTCATCCCAAAACGTGTAACAAAACAAGTCAGGACCATAGCCTATGAAGTAACACTTCACAACCTAAGCATCAAGTTTATCTCTCTTCTCCGGATCAACATGAACATAAGACGTGCAACCGAAGGTTCTCAAGTGTGAGTACTTGAGATCCTTTCCTGTCCACACCTCATCTAGAATCTTGAACCCCAAGGGAGTTGATGGTTCCCTGTTGATCAAGTATGTAGTTGTGTTCACCACGTCTGCCCATAACATGTTGGGAAGCCCACAATGCAGCCTCATGCTCCTCGCACGCTCATTTAATGTTCTGTTCATCCTCTCAGCAATTTCATTCTGCCTAGCCTTACCGGGAACTGTTCTCATCAATCTAATTCCCTCAGCAGCACAGAATGCTTTGAACTCTCACTTGACATACTCTCCTCCATTGTCAGACCTCAAATATTTGATTTTCAATCCGGTCTGATTTTCAACTTCAGCTTTCCACATCTTGAATGTTTCAAACACATCTGACTTGTGCTTCAAGAATTAAGCCCATAGCTTCATGCTGAAATCATCAATGAAGGTGACATAGAACCTGGATCCTCCAAGTAATGAAACTGGAGATGATCCGCAGACATCTGTATGGACCATTTCCAACTGCACTTTTTTCGACTCTCTCGGAGTCTTTGTGAAGCTAACTCGTTTTTGTTTGCCCATAACACAACTCTCGCAAAGACCCATATCAACAGACTCCAGACCCTCTAAGGCTCCTTTTGCAACCAGCATCTTCATTACCTTAACACTCATGTGTCCAAGTCTGTTATGCCACAAACATGAACCAGAAGCACTCTCAGCAACAACAACCATGTTTATACAACCTGCAATAGTGTATAAGGTTTCAGATTTTGTGCCACGAGCTACAATCATAGCACCCTTTACAATCTTCCACGAACCTTTACCAAACTCTGTTACGTAGCCTGTGCTATCCAACTGACCAACATATATCAGATTCTTCTTGAGTCCAGGAATATATCTGACATCCTCCAATGTCCACTGGTTTCCCGATAGGGTCTTTATGCAGACATCTCCTTTTCCTTCAATCTCCGAAGCTTTGTTGACAGTATCCCATGACTCAGGCAAATATGACATCAAAATCAAAGATTTAATTTTATCTTCGAAATTAATCTCCACAGAACTCAATTGACTCACAATCATATTAAACTAGTTTTTATGATCAGCAACAGATCCACTTTCAGACATCTGTAAATTGAACAATCTACGCATCAAATATACCTTGTTCATCGCTAATGGTTTTTCGTACATATTTGATAGCACCTTCAACAGATCTGATATAGTCTTCTCCTTGACTATGTTGAACGCCACGTTCTTCGACAAGGTCAATCGGATCATCCCTAGGGCCTGTCGATCTTTCATCTTCCACTGCTCCTCTGTCATGGAATCCGGCTTCACCCCGAGCAAGGGTTCGTGAAGATCTTTCTGGTACAGACAGTCTTCGATATGCATCTTCCAGAAACCGAAATCAAATCCATCAAACTTCTCAATTCCAAACTTCGAACTCTCCATCTTCAGTAGTCGTGTTGAATCTCTTTAGCTCTGATACCATTTGGTAGGATGTAATCGCAAAAAATCCACTTGAATCGGATGAAGAATTTACACACTAATGAGAAGGAATATTGAGAGGAAATGAAGAGAAGAAGACACTCTGTTTTTCCGTGGTAACACCCAAATTAGGGTAACCTCCACGCAGTTTGGTTAATATGTATTGATGACAGGTTACTGTTACAGAATACGTATACATGGAAAAATACAGTACAGTACAGTACAGTCCCTAGCAACCTCACCGTAGAGGTTGAACTGCGTGACGCGTACATTAATACATAAATTAACATTACATATTAATCAGGCTACACTACCTAACATATATCATTATATATAAAGGTGCTCAGGGTTGGAAAACCTGACGACCATACTATATTTTATGTCACCCTACAGTTTAAATAGAGGTCAGTAGTTTTGGTATTAATTATAGGTCATTGTCAGTCAAACTG
Source organism: Chamaenerion angustifolium (assembly GCA_946814005.1). Lineage (NCBI taxonomy): Eukaryota > Viridiplantae > Streptophyta > Magnoliopsida > Myrtales > Onagraceae > Chamaenerion > Chamaenerion angustifolium. The sequence goes on from OX328270.1 coordinate 8,823,224, forward strand.
TGGTGTGTCCTCTCGTCCAACAGACCGTGATCCCAAACTTAGGCAGATCCACTTCCGTTTCCGCATAGAGCAATCACTCCAAGAAGTAATCTAAATATGTGTATTTAGCCGATTGCATATTGTTGTTCATGTTAAATCTTAACACTTTTATTTAGTTATTTGTACTTAGTTTGTAATATTTTTATAGATACCATATGTAAGTTAGATATTAATATTATTATTTTGAAAAAAAATTGTTCTATATTCTTTTAAAACTATTAAACTTGTGAGAATTATCTAGGACACTCACTCTGAATTATCAATCGTGTCTTTCGTATGTTATTGTGTCATCGTCTTTATTACCCATGTTCGTTCCCTAAGCATTGATCATGTAACATTGAGATTATTAGTGCGTTTTCATTTCACAGTAACCGAGAATTATATCAATTGGTTTCAAAGTCAATAACATAATATCAAATTATCAATAGCAAGAGTCTTGACTATTCCAGTACAACGAAACACAAAGATTCGAGATACTACGATGATGGTGTGTAATAAGGGAAAAAACATCAATTGAAGATCAAGATCAATTTGAATGACAACATTCATTGATTGAATTGTAGATTAATACTTCAAGACCTAGAATTGTCTATAATAATAAAGAACACATGAAGAGACATTTAATAATCGTGTTATTTTTAAATATTATTACTAGATAATTTCAGTATCATTAAATCAATAATTAAGTATTCATTTACATATAATTTTTTAATAAATTATTAATCAATGCTTTCATGGCAATTTTTTAAAACTAATGTAATAAAAAAATATGCATCTAAATTTTAATTAATTATATTAATATATGCAAATTAAAGTAGATATCATGACATGTTATTAAAAAGATCTTCACATGTATTTGATATTAAACATATTTATAAATTAGAGTATCGTATAATAAGTTATAACTATTTTATTATGATATTCAAAATTAGAAGAAATAGTAAAAATAATGTTTCTATAAGTACTACAATAATATATATTATATTAAAATCAAATAAATATACATTTTTCCTGCCAATAAAAACATCTTTCTAAAAATAATTGGAAAAATAACTCATAACACACTTACTAATGTTGATAGATTTAGACACAACACGATTAAGTAATTTGTAACAATATGAATATATGCATATAATGGTTTGACCTAATGACATTCATTATCTAAACAAATATTATATGTTTACACACGTTCAATATTGTCTAAATACTTTTGATCAACAAATATTCACATAAACGTGATTAAGTATATGTATATAGTATTTGGATTTATTTTGTATTTAGTTTTATTCACTTGTGAATTTTAAACCTTGATTGCGAAATTAAATTATGAAATTCGTTATTTTGTATCGTATGACACGACATGTGTCATGTATACATGAATTGTTTTTAATTTAAAAAGTTAATTGTATGTGAGGCGTGTGATATATTTTATTAATCTTGTTGTGTTCTGTCCGGTTACACATAATATGATTAAATGACATGCAACGAAGTAATATGATACGGTACACACGAAATGTCATCTAGGTCTTACCAAGAGTGTCATTTGAAAGAGTAGTCTTGGTATGACTAACACCATTTGTTGTGAGTTTTGTTGTATATCTTAAGCAAATAGAATGAAATCATAACTGTAAATATAATATTAATTTCTTTTTTTAACCAAACTTAAAAACAATATAAAATACATGGGTAAATTTAATATATCATTAATAAATAATATGAAGAGTGAATAAATATATCTTTCGACTAGGAACTCATTTAATAAGACAGGTTCTCAATAAAATAAATAGATATACTAGAAAGCTTATACGTGAATTAGCTTAATAATATACAATAAAAAGGGTATATTTATAAATAATATTAACCCTAATATAATTTGTGTATAATATAAATTATTTTATCTATTTTAATATTGATTAAGTCTATTTATTTATAAAAGTAAATAAAAACAATACGTGAATGACTTTCAAAGAGCAATAATAAAAATTATTAATACAATAATAATGAATAATTTTAAGTTATTTTTTGTGGCTTTGTCACTTCTATTTGTGTAATATATTAATGAAAAAAATTAAAATCAATGATAATTTTTTACTAATTATAATAATAGTAAAATAAATCTACAAAAAACATTTTATTTATTTTTATTTATAAAATATGTTGAGTTTATAAATATATAAAAAATATCATATTTTTTAATATATTATTGTCAATATAATACTTTTAACTTAACTATTATTATTTTATAACTTCTTCTATTAGTTTTATATACTTATATAAAAAATAAGAAACAATTATCTTCATATTATTATTATTCATTGATATGTTAAATTTATATTAAAATTTTAATTATAATAAGGTAAACAATGTTGACATGCAATTTGATAAAAATATTATTTAATAATTTAAGTTTATACTTCATTAGTCTATATAATTTATAATTGTAAATTTTAATATGTTCATTTGATAAATATAATATTATGTATTTTATAAAACTCACTATATACGGTATATTTAAGATAAAATCATCAATATACATGTAAAATAAAGAAAAAATATTAAAGTTTTGTAACTTATCTTGAGAGAGAATGAGAATGTTTGGAAGATTTTAAAGTGATTTACATGGCATGACAGTTATGAGTGAGAATTGTATGTTTGACCTGGACTAATTAAAATTGATAATTTTGACATTACGAGTGAGAAAATGCATCAAAAAACTTACTTGTCACAATTGAATACATTATAACCAAATTAATATATAGATATAGATATAGATAATATAATATAATAATGGATACAATGTATTTATTTTAAAATTGATTGAAAAAAGAATATATTATTATATTTATCAATATTTATAAAAATGTATAAATAAACTTTTGTGATGGCTCGTTCAAAGAGCGTTTTCGCTTATATTTTTAAAATGTTCTATTTTCTTTTAGTTATTTTAATGGGTATAAAAAAACAGTTTAAGTATTAATATAATATAATATTTTTTTTTAATGATGCGAATGTTTTCGAAAAGTTTAGAATTATTGGTTGTGTCCACTGTAAGATACTAGTATTTTAGTTCAAAAGTTTTTAAAATAATTTTAAATCTTAAACTAACTGATTTTGTCACATATTATTGCATAATAATAAACATAATTTTATTTCCCATTGACGCTTGCTTTCGTTAGAAAATCCTCATGACCTCGCCATGTTCAGTGTCTTTGTATTGGAGAGCAAAATTGTTGTCAGACTTTGAAAATAAAATAAATGTATATTATGGTATATCTATCTTTAACATGATTATAGTTTTAAAAATTTTAATATGTTAATTATGTGACGAATAATTACTTATATTGATACATATAACTGAAGAGTTAATTATATAGAGTTTTCGGCAACGATGCGTTAAGAGGTACTATTTCATCGGCAAAACCTTTTATCAACATTGTTTTTGCAACAAAAAAGGAGTTTAAACTAAATTTTTAGAGAATTGTTTTTACTTTAAAAGATTGAATAATTCTGCCGGTAAATTCATTATTTTTAGTATGTATAAAGTATGTACAGGAGGATATGTTTTTTTTTTTTGGTCAAAAACGTTTTGTATATTCATCCGCAAAATTGGGGTCGAGTGTGACCCGAGTACAATAAGTTATCAAAACTCAAAAACCGTAAGAGGGGGGGGTGAGGGTCTAACAACCCAATCCATAAGGCCCAACCCCCCAATAGCTTGTTTCGCTATCCAGTCCGCACATTGGTTTGCGGATCTTGGAATCCTATTCCATGAAATATCACGTATACTACCCGCCCTAAGAATAGTATTTTCAACTAAAGTTTCGATTTGCCAAAATTTGACCGAACCTGCGATATGATCGATTACGGTCGCTGCGTCGGACTCGATTTCCACCGAATGCCATCCATTCTCGACAGCTAGGCAAACTCCGTCGAACACAGCTTTTGCCTCCAAAATTTCGATAGAAGAAGCCCACTCGGCTCGGTGCCTCCCCTCAACGAGCCTGCCTTCGTGATCCCGAGCCAAGACCCCGATACCTCCTTGACCACTTTGACCTATCCATGCCGCATCACAATTGATTTTAATGGTCCTGGGTCTAGGCCTAGACCAGGTTAGCACCTCAGCCCCTCTACCTCGAACTGCAGCCTGCCCTTCGTCTCTGGACAGGGGCTAGTCTGTAACAGACTGACCCCTTGAAGGCTTGTGCTGCAGGTCAGACACTTCACGAGCCAGCTTTCTAACCGGCTCAACCACAAAAGTCTGAATAGGAGTCTTACCTTCAAACCCTTTTGAGCACCTGGCTTTCCATATTGACCAGCATGCTATGAGGATTGTGTTCCATCTGTTGGCCTTCTCCCACTTCGAGCCCGATTGTTCATCGAGCCTCCTCCTCAACCAGTCATCAAAGGAACCGCAGCCAGTCCCTGAATTAGTAATACCCAGCAGGTCCTCCCACACAGCAGCGACCCAAGGGCACCCCAGACAAGATGTTCACGGTTTTCTGGGTTGTTGCACATTGGACAGCCAAGCGGTACCTGCATTCCTCTTCAAACCAATCTTTCCCGAACAGCTAATGAATTAGAAAGGAGTTTCCAGGAAAATACCTTGACTTTTGGCAAAGCCTTGGAGTTCCAAATTACATCCCATAAGTTCGGTACTGGTTGTTGCAGGTTCCCCAAATCAGTAGGCCGAACCTGACAGTTGCCCGGATCGGTCCTTATGTTGTGGTAGGCTGACCGAGCTGTGATCCTCCCATGTCGTTCGTGAGGCCATCGCAGCTCGTCCTTCCTAAGTAGTATCGGGATTGGAACCGCTAGCACCCAACTCGCTTCCTCCTCCGATAATTCTTGACGCACCTTAGTCACTTTCCAGCCCCTTGAATGTCCATCAATCCAGTCCTCCAATTTGGTGTTTGCTTGGACCTGAGTAACGGGTCGAAGTCCCAGCCTCAAGTCGAACTTACCCGGTATCCATGGGTCCATGAAGGGACGGATTGACTTGCCATCTCCCACAGACCAGACCGCCCCTCGCAGCAGCACCGATCTGCCCACTAACAGACTCAACCATGCTCAAGACGCTCTACTCCCCTTAGGTGCTCGTAGGAAGTCCGAGTTTGGGAAATACAGACCTTTGATTACCTGTGCCCAGAACGCGTGCTGTTCGAGGTAGAGTCTTGAGGCCATCTTACCCAGCAGTGCCTCATTAAACGCTTCCATTTCCCTGAACCCAAATCCACCGTTCCTCTTGGCCCTCGTCATCGCTTCCCACCGCACCCAGTAGATCTTACGATCCCCATTCTGCGCGCCCCACCAGAACCTAGCGATGAGCCCGTTCATTTGCCCACACCACAATTTCGGCAGCTTGAATACGCTCATCGCGTAGGTCGGGATGGCAGCAATCACTGCCTTAATCAACGTTTCTTCTCCAGCACTGTTGAGTAGCTTTGATTTCCACCCCTGCAGCTTGTTTTGAATCCTATCCTTGAGGAATCGGAGGGCCTCGCACTTTGACCTTCCCCAAAGGGAAGGAAGGCCAAGGTACTTTCCCGGGTCCGACACCACCGTCATCCCAAACAGATCAGCCACCTCTCTGATAGCCAAGTTACCCTCTTCAGCACCACTGAATATAGCAGATTTGGAGAAGTTGATCCGCTGCCCGGATGCCCTGCAGTACTCGTCCAGGGTAGCCTTGAGGGCTTGTGCATTCTCCGATGTTCCCTTGAGTAAGAACATGGAGTCGTCGGCGAAGAGGAGGTGGTGGACTTCCGGGCACATGCTCGTCGGTTTGATGCCAAGAATTTCCCTCCTAGTGACTCGCTATTCCAATCGTCTTGATAGCACATCCGCTACCAAGATAAATAGGTACGGGGATAGGGGATCCCCTTGTCTGAGCCCTCGAGATGGTATGATCATGTCCGACTTCTTGCCATTAACAATTACCTGGTAGGTAACTGTAGAGATGCATATTTTTACCCAGTTGACCCATTTAGGATGGAATCCGCTCCTCGACAACGCTCTAAGGAGGAATTCCCAGTCGACCTTGTCATAGGCCTTCTCCATATCTATTTTGATGGCACAGTCCGGGATCCGCCTACTAGCCCCTCTTCTCTGACTGACCTTCAAATGGTAAATCAATTCGTGGGCAACAATGATGTTGTCCTGAATCTGGCGACCTGCTACGAAGGCACTCTTAAAAGGAGATATTAGTTCTAGCAAACAGGTTTTTAGCCTATTTTCCAGAACCTTGGAAATAATCTTGTAACCGAAGTTACAAAGGCTAATAGGTCGGAAATCTGAGGGTGAGGTGGGGTTAGGCAGTTTAGGGATAAGGGTAATATTTGTATGATTAATGAAAGGGGGGAAAATACCTGTTTGGAGGAAAGCCTTGACCATGGTGATGATGTCAGGCCCAACTACTTTCCTACTACGAAGGCACTCTGAAAAGGAGATATTAGTTCTAGCAAACAGGTTTTTAGCCTATTTGCCAGAACCTTGGAAATAATCTTGTAACCGAAGTTACAAAGGCTAATAGGTCGGAAATCCGAGGGTGAGGTGGGGTTAGGCAGTTTAGGGATAAGGGTAATATTTGTATGATTAATGAAAGGGGGGAAAATACCTGTTTGGAGGAAAGCCTTGACCATGGTGATGATGTCAGGCCCAACTACTTCCCGGAGCCCTTGACCCCCCAAGCTGACTAACTGCTGCTCAAACCTCCCCCTCGCTGACCTCCTTTGTAAGACTGTTGTTCATAGTATCTGAGATGTCCATATGAAGGCAATCCAGAATGTCCGAAATGACCCCCTTATCCTGACTACCTTCCCCTGCTGCAAACAGAGCCGAGTAAAAGGAGTGCACTTCCTTCATTATGTCCTCTTCCCCTTCAATCCAGTTTCCCTCGGAGTCCCTGATCTTGGATATCTTATTTCTCCTCCTTCTATCAATGGTAGAGAGGTGAAAATTTTTTGAGTTCTTATCTCCATCTTTCAGCCACCGGACTCGGGAACGTTGTTTCCAGTAAGTTTCTTCAAGTTTCCATAGAGCGTGAATTTTTTACTTAAGGGCTCTTTGTTCAAGTTGCAGCTCCTGGTTCTGGGTTGCATTAGCAAGGGCATGAAGCCTTGTCTTTGTGCTCTCTATAAGCTTCCTGTTTTTACCGAACCGAGTACTACTCCATTGAATAAGATCCCTACGGCACCAGCTCATTTTCGAGTTGTATTCACCCATCACTCTCCCCGATCCACCTTTCGCCCAAGCAGCCCTAATGACCTCCGAGAACTCCGGGTGGCTTAACCACGTATCTTCGAACTTAAAGGATTTTGGGCTGCGCTTATCGGAAATATCAAACCGAACTGAAATCGGGGCATGATCAGACCCGATAGCTAGATCGTGTATGCATTGAGCATTAGGGTACTCACTATTCCACGCGGCATTAGACATAGCACGGTCCAGCCTCTTTGCGATCCTATCAGCACCCCCTCTGTTATTGCACCACGTGAACATATTCCCTTTGAACCCAAGGTCGCCCAAACAAAGGTCCTCGATAAGGCTGTTGAACAAATCGATCTTCCTTTGGTCCTTTGGGCGACCTCCTTCTTTCTACCGTTGGTGCGTGATATCGTTGAAATCCCCCAAAGTTATCCACAGTTCAGTTATATTTCCCGCAACCACTCGGAGACAATCCCAATTCAGCTTCCTCAAAGAGTGGTCGGAGTCCCCGTATATCCAAGTGATTCTCATCTTCTTGCCATTCCCAACGGTTTCGACCTCACTGTCGATGATGTGTTTACTGATGTGAGTGAATACCACATTTACATCCCGGGTCCCCCAAACAGCTAGACCACCACTAGTATTTATCGGATCCACGTACACTGCCTGGCTCATTCCTGCTTCCCTTCTCGTTCTCTCACACGAAGCCTTCGGTTGCTTTGTCTCCATTAAGAAGACAATGACCGGCCGAAGACTCCTAATCTGGTCTTTTAGATGGCGAACCGTCAGGGGAGACCCTAACCCCTGACAGATCCAACACAGGATGGTCATTGATTCCGTGTGGCTATTGAGGAACAGCCACCAGAATCCTTTCTTAGTGTGTTTTTTCTTCCCTTCGAACTTTTTGACTCCACAATTCCCCCCTCACCCCTCGGCCTCCCCACTTCGTGCAGCTTAGTGGTGACAATCACACCTAGAGGAGGGACCCTTTGATCCGAGCCTTTCCTCTTTTGGGACGGATGTGAATCGTCCCCAGTGATCTCTTAACAAGGGGCAGTGAGAAGGGGTTGATCATGTGAAGGATTTTGATCTTTCTGGATAGGTCTCCTGGGCCTCAGAATCCTAATTCGGGGTTCACAGATGCCCTTGCTCTCCCTGGCCCTCTCCGAAAATTGCATAGGCGACTTTCCTTTAAAGACCTTCTGGTTCAGGGACAGACCCTTGATCAGCTCCTGGACCTCCAGAGTATTGGAGATCTCTTCCACGTTCAAGGTAAGGGACAACTGAGGGAGCCAAGGCGATTCCCCCAGAAGTGGAAGGTCTTCCTCCGGGGGGAGCAGTTCAGATCCAGGCCAGCTCGAGCAGAAGAGGCCGAGATCAGGGACTTCATGAGGTTGGCAGTTTCAGTTTCTGTAGCAGGTGGAAGAACCTGTGGGGCTGAAGCCCTAGAGGATGGCTCTCCGACAATGTCATCTCTAGGCTTCATAACCCTGTTTTGGGTTCTGGTTTCAGGGTAAGGTCCTTTGTCAATCTCCTTTTTGATCGTGTGTTCATCAGTCTCCCTCATCAACTCCTTCCAGCTCTTACGGTTTGGGTCCCTTTGTTGAGGATTGTTGTTTGAGGCACCTCCTATCTTGTGCCATTGGTTCTGAGATCTCTGTCGCCCACAGGTGAGCCACGACCCATACATAGGTCGCCCTGGCTGTTCTTCAGACAACTTAATAACTCTGGAGCAGGTGGTGGACGTATGTCCCAGACACCCACACCCAAAGCATAGATCCGAGAGTCTCACGTATCTAATGTGAGCCCATTTTTCCTGCCCATTTCCATCAGTCCACCATAACCCCGGGTTCAGAGGCACATCCACTCCCACCTTAGTTTTCAGTCTTATATAGCCTCTACTCTGCATATCCTCCTCCCTATCCATTTTAAGACACAAACCGACTGTGCTAGCAATTTGGTTTGCGTTCTCCCAGTTCAACATCTCCAGACTGAGGCCATGCACTTGGACCCACATTTGAATCCTTCCGAAGTCTACTTCTGCTATTCGTTGATTAGGGCGGCAGACTTTTAGGTTGAGGCAATGTCCGTGGATAGCCCAAGGGGACATGTCCAGCACCCTATCTCTATCCTTCTCATTTTCAAAGTCAAAGGCCATAACACCATCCTCCAAATCAGACATAGTCACAGTACCATAAGCTGCCCATGCCAACTTCAAGACACTGTAAACAGAATTGTTTTTGACCTGCTTCTGAGACACCATTATCCCCACAATTCTGCTGGCAACACGCTTAGGGGGTCTTGCGGTCAAGGACAAGGCGGCTCTATGGGGAACCTGGTTTTCCTCTGGCGCTGAGTAGGAATTCATCCTAGTAGTGAGCCTGAAGCTTCACCACGGTTATACCACCCTAGACAAACAGGAAGAAAAGGAGGGCAAAGCAAGAAATATGGGCGGTAGCTAAGGCAAAAGCCCTAATCAAGCCTAGATCAAGCAATTAGGGCAGCAAGCGTAACAATCAATCACCTAGCAGAATTAAGCAGCAAGCAAGCAAGGCTAGGGCAAAGGCAAGATAGCAAGGATCCGATTCGTAGGAATGAAGCGGATACCTGGATTAAGGACGAACGAAGTTTCGCTCGGCGCGTTCTCCTCCCACAGCTGCACTTCCAATAGCAAAACTGGATGAGACAAGATCCCACACAGGTTTTACCCCGGTGAGAGAGGGTGTGCACGTTGCACAGTAAGCTCCACACAGGAGGATATGTTCGATGTAGGTTAGGCAGTAGGAAAAAAAATATAAAAATTTGTAAAACATGTTTCGGTTCCAGTAATTAGAGTACTAGCGTATACCTTAATCACACAATTATTAAATTAATTGTTTATTTATTTTTTGAGATTTTTATGGTTACTTTTATTTGTTAACGTTATATACTTCTATATTTTACTTTTATTATTATGCATTAAAGGTAAATTTATGTAGTCATTTTATTCACTTTAGATGAAAAATTTAATTTCTCAAACCTTAAGTCTGGGACTTATGTGTACAATATCCTTAATTTAGGACTATTTAACTTTTCTAAGGGTAATGTAGCTAGGTTTTATTTTTGTTGTCCTTGTATGTAATTATCCAATTCGGATCTGCTATTTATAGCAGTGATCTGTAACCCTAGAAGCAATCCGGAGTAATCATTTCCTAATTGTTTCTCTTTCTTTCGCATTTGCTCTCAACCTCTCTGCGTGTTCAAGCTTTTCCTCTGGGTCGTTTCATTTTCCTACGAAACTTCACATGGTATTAGAGCAAAAAATTCTCTAGCGCACTTCATTCGATCCTGTCAAAAACGTTTTGCATCTTCACATGGTATTAGAGCAAAAAATGCGTCGGCGCACTTCATTAGATCTGTCTTTTTTTATGAAGTTTGTGTTGGTTCTTACATAAAGATATAACTGTATATTCATGATGCAACTGTGATATCTCATGACCATATGAATTGATCTTTTGCATGAATAGATTCTTGTGACGAATGTTATTTTTCCTTCGCGTTTCTTTAGAAATAATGAATCGTTTATTTTGACTGAGATCTTGTTGTTGATTGTTGTTTTGCAGCATCTTGTTGTTTCCATTTTAGCTTCCACCTTGACTTGATATTTCCCTGTTCATTATGGTCTCTTCATCCTCAAGCACAACTGGTGCAAAGATCGGAGCCTCGGGTTTCCAAACCATGGAGGCTCTGACTGCACCAGTGATTGATCTTAATCACCCCTTATTCCTGCATCTATCAGATAGACCCCTGGCATGTCCCTTATATCAGAAACGTTGAGCGGGATAGAAACATACTCTTTCTGGAGTTGAGTCATGTATATATCCCTAATGACCCAAAACAAGTTAGGTTTTATAGATGGATCCTACGTTAAGGAGAGTTATGACTTTAGTTTGCATTAGATTTGGATAGGTGACTCTCTAGTTTTTTCATGGATTATGAACTCGGGTTCCCGTGAGTTTATGTCTGGGATTGTGTATTCCACAAGTGATTTTCAAGTTTGGAAGGACCTTAGAGAGCGTTTTAACAAAATTAATGGGTCTAGGATCTTTCAACTTCACCGAGAGATTTCCCTTGTCCAACAAAGCACATACACTAATTCAGATTACTTCTCTAGGATATGTCTCATGTGGGACGAGTTTGACTCCATATTTTCCTTACCCACCTGTAAGTGTGAACAATTTCAGAACACCTTGAGCATGCTTCCAACTTGAAGTTGTTTCAGTTTTTTGAACAGCCTGAATGAGTAATACTCACCTGTGAGATCTAATCTTTTAATGAGAGAATAGATATCCAACCTGAATCAAGCCTACTCTATCATGGTCTAAGAAGAACACCAAAGAGGTATCTGGAGAGAGCTCCCCTCTACCGAGAGAACCCTAGCCCTGTAAGAGAACTTTCTTCCACATCATTGGAAATCATGCATACGAGCGCCACCATAGCTCTCGTGTTAGTATTCCTCCATCGGTCTGTGTTGTGTCGTGCTCTATAGGCTATTCCACCCTTGCTTCATAAACACTACACAACAACGGACCATCTGCCGATTAAGGTCCTTGAAGTCGGAGTTGCCAACCCTCACCATCTCGTTGTAAACCCCCACGGCCCAGGGAAGCAACGCAACACAATTATCAACGAGTTTCCTTGTCGTGTTACATGTCCCGCAACGTGTATATGTATCTTCCACCTCAGGATCATGCAGACGACAAGTTTAGCTCCGCTTATCCTACGTAGTAACCCTACCCACGATCCAGGGGACCATTTCCCGTTGACTCTGCAAGCCACCGGAAGTCTCCATGTCGGTGTTTCCCACATAAAAGTGCCATGCATAAACCCTAGTGGTTGAAACCCTTAAACCCTAACCCTAGCTTATATATTGGTCTCTATTTTTATTTTTTTCTAATAATTACCACACTTCTATAGGTTGGATGTGACTGCAGTGAACTATCTTGTGCCTTTCGTCTCCAATCATGGACACTAATCCCAAAGATGGTGCACAAAAGATAGACAGAAAGCTCGTTTTCAGCCTGACTACGGAAACGGAGTGTCCCGTGCGGGAGAGGTATGTCAGATTGGTTATATCTCAGAAACTGGTCAAGAATCTGGCAATTCACAACGTGTTGAAGGTGGCATGTGCAAAACATGAATCTGTAAGCATAACAAATTTGAAGGAGAATATGCTTCTGATTGAAATTGAGAATGAGGAAGAGAGAACAACAATTCTAGATTAGCTACCATGATCCATTCAAGGAAACTGCCTCAGTTTAAAGAAATGGGAACACACTCTGAGCCTCAGTTTTGGATTCAAATACATGGCCTAGAACTCGGAGTCTTAAACCATGCAAATGCGCGTTAGATTGGTGAAGAGATTGGAAAGTGTATTGAAATAGAATAATTCATGCATCAAATCAAGTGTGGATTCTTCCACATAAAAGTGGAGATCAATGAGAGCCAGACCCTAGTAGTTGGCTTCTGGTGGAAGAATCAAGAGGAGAGGAACGTTGGGGGACGTGAAATATGAATGCATATCTGACATGTGTTATGACTGTGGAAAACTAGGACACACGTCCTATCAATACAAACATGATACTGTAATGTTGGAAGAGAAACCAGACTCTTCGATGTACGGACCATGGGTAACCGGATCTCATCCACGAGCCACAATAACATCAATCAAGCTAGGGGAAATCACAAAAACCCTTACACTCAGCATGAAGAAGGACATGGAGAGAGATAATGAAAGAAGCAATGATTTCGAATGAGCTGGAAAATAATAAAAGTGACAATAACCATCAATCGAACACGCTCAAACTCCCTCCTTTGATCCTCACTAACCTGAATACCTTATATAAGCCACCACCCAACCGAACCCACACCACCTGCCACCCTCTATCGTACCATACCTTGAACCCAATCCTCAACCTACCAAAGTTGCTCACACCCCCAATGACCCCATCCAACCCCCTAATTCCCATATGTGTACTCACGTTGAACCATCCTCTATTACATTCCCAACCACAATAACCACCCACATATCCAATCCCACCACACCTGAAGATCCCAAGATCAAACTGATCCACATTCCCAATCCCAACCCCTCTCATATGAAGATCCCTCCCAGAACCCCTCGTACAAGATAAAAATCAACACCTAACTCCCAAACAGACCAAACCACCCAGACGCCCAGTACGGAAAAGATTTGCCAACCTCTGTATACGACAGACAATCCACCCTAGATCAGATCATCATCGCACTATGACCTAACCATCTCAACTTAGACTGGCTCAGCCCTATCATCAGCAAGATGTCCCTAAAATGTCACATGGAAGTTGAGGAAGATAACTACCCAAGGAAAAAGGCAAAACTAGATAAGGATAGTACTAGCCCAGTAAAGGGGAAGATGTGTACCAAGCAAACAAGGATTGGTGCAATCATAAGGAAGGGAATAAGTACAAGAGGTAGAACAGGAAGAGAAAACTTTGGACTGATTCCCCTAGTAGAACAATCTAGTGGTGAACCAAACCATAAAGACTTTGGTGGTTGTCCCGAAACAGCCACACGGGACCAATGAGTCTACTCAGTTGAAATTTTCATAGTCAATTATCTTCCGTGACAATCAATAATCTCAAAGATCTCCTCAAAAGGAATCATCTCACAGTCGTCTTCCTGATGGAAACAAAAAACTCTAATGCTTTTTGTGAACAAATTAGAAGGTCAACCGGAATGGAGAAAAGTTTCTATATTACACCCCGTGACGAGCAGGTGGGCTAGCAAAATGGTGGAAGGAAGAAATCACACTAAACATCCTCACAGCATCACCGAACATTGTGGACTGCCGAATTGAAGGAAATGGACTCAATATATCAACGAAAATCACTATGGTATATGGGGTCCCAAATGAACGCAATCGAAGTAGAAATTGTGATGTCTTGAGAAACATAGGTTACGGCAGGGGGGGCCTGGACCTGCATCGACGATTTTAATGATATCAGGGATCAATACAAAAAGGCAGGAGAGCTACCAAAGAACCAGAGAAAAATCGACGGATTCACTGCACTTATTAATGACCTGTCTCTTATTGACTTGGGTTTCAAGGGTTCCAAATTAACCTGGTGCAATAACCGACATGGTTAAGCAAGGATCCGCGAGTGGCTCGATCGTGCAATCACCAATGCCGAGTGGATTACAACCTATCCTGCATCCTAACTCATGATAGATTCAGCCATAGTATCGGACCATAATCCGATTATACTCGAGTTATGCCACAATGATATGAAAGGAAGAAGAGGATTCGTATTTGAAGAGAAGTGGTTGACAAACAGTAGATGTAAGGAAGTAGGCCAGAACGTATGGATAAGGGATGACAATCTCACCAGAAAGCTCGGTCGTTGCAACCGTGAACTTACCAAATGGAGCAAGGAGGAATTTGGAAATAATCGAGCCAAGATCCGAGAAATCAAGGAAAGCATCAGAGAATGCAAACCTTGTCTAGCCCAAGAGCCGATGATGATCAAGAAAAAGATTTGAAAAAAGAATTGAAAGAGCTGTGGAAAATATAGGAAATCTATTTGCACCAGAGGTCTCGGGCCAAGTGGTTAAACCACAGTGATAGAAATTCAAAATTCTTCCACCTAACCACTCTGAGTAGACGCACACATAACAAGATCATTAAGTTATGGGGGTCGAATGGAAAATGAATCATCAACGAATGGGAGATTCGAAATGTGTTGTCCGATTTTTAGTCGAACCTTTACACCACGGAAAGGAGGCAAGAGTGGGGGGAAATGCTGAGTTGTGTGCCGAAACAAATCAATGAGGAGATGAACCGCAGCCTGACTAGTATGGTTACACATGAGGAAGTGAAGTGTGTCGTGTTTCAGATAGGGGGTCCCGCGCACCAGATTCGCACGATTTTCCTGGCATATTCTACCACCGGTTTTGGGATGTGATTGGTACAAGCGTGATCACTGCGGTCAAATCCTTCTTTATCACAGGTAAGCTCCCTGAAACCGTCAACTATACATACATTACCTTAATCCCTAAAATCGTTAATCCTACCTTCCCTACTGAATTTCGGCCAATAAGTCTTTGCAGTTTCAACTATAAAATTATTTCCAAAGTACTTTATAAAAGACTTAAGCCTTATTTGCCGGAAATTATTACGTCGTACTAAAGTGCTTTTGTGACAGGACGAATGATTTAGGATAACATTGTGATTGCTCATGAAGTCCTCCACCTTCTACGTAACCAGAAGAAAAGAAGGAGAGTTGACTGAGCTGTAAAACTGGATATGCAGAAGGTTTATGATCGGGTGGAATGAGACTTTCTCCTTGAGGTACTAGCATGAAAAAGTTTCACCCCAATATGGATCAATTGGAATAAAGAGTGCATATCAATGGTGTTCTATTCAGTCCTCATCAACGAAAAGCAAATTAAACCGATCAGACCCACATGAGGATTGCACCAAGGTGACCCCATATCACCACATTTATTCATTTTCATGGTTGATGTTCTATCTGGACAGATTGAGAAAGCGTCCATGGAGGAAAAGCTTATTAGCATTCACATCAAGAGGCAGTGTCATGTCCTTCACCATTTGTTCTTCACGGATGACTCCCTAATCTTTGTGAAGGGTACACACTCGAATATGCAAGCCCTACAATCAATCATTGATGAATACTGTTGTGCATCTGTCCAAGGAGTGAATTTGGGAAAATCAAGCATCTTCCTAAGTTCGAATGTTCAGGAGGATGAAAGGAGGTAGGGGTGATCAAAAAATACTGTAGGACCGAATTCCCGACAAGACCGGCCCGACTAGGACCGAGACCGAGCGGACGGTTTTTTTTCTTCAAGGTCAGTCTCGGTCTCAGGCTTTTTTCTCGAAAGGCCGTTTAGGACCGGCCCGGGCCGAATGAATTTGGATTTGGGATTTTCATAATACCACACCGAAAAGAATGTGGATTTTGGAGGTTTTCTATCTCTATAAAAGCTTCATCCTGATAAATTTACTAAAGAATATAGTGAGTTCATAGTGTTTTTTTGAGAGGTGAACTATTCTTTCGCCTTTTACTAAAGAATACCGTGAACTCATAGTTTTTTTTTATGCAGATTCGGTCCAGGATCGAGACCGGCCATAGTCAAGAAAGACCGACTCGGGCATGCATTTTTGCCTGAGGTCGGTCTCGGTCCTCCATAAGGTAGGACCGAAATTTCGGTCTCGGTTTCAGTCTTGCCTTCAGGACTGGACCGACCCGCCCATGATTAGCCCTAAAAGGAGGAGCTTTGAACAGGCTATGGGCATCTAGAGTGTCCAGAACCTCGGCAAGTACCTTGGCATTCCTACAATGTTGGGTAACTCAAAAAGTGAAGCGCTCGATTTTTTGAAGAAGCTCATCCAATATAAACTGCAAAGCTGGAAAGCAAAAATTCTCAACAATGCAGGGAAAGATGTACTTATAAAGGTAGTAGTGCTAGCTATCCCGACATATGCCATGGGCATCATCAAGTTACCCATTGCATGGTGCTCTAAGATAAATGCTCTTGTGGCAGACTTTCGTGGGGACTCTCTCAAACAGGGAAAAATATTCACCGAAGAAAATGAGATAGGCTAACAAGGCATAAAATGGACGGAGGATTAGATTTCAAATAACTATAAAGGTTTAACCTAGCTCTCCTATCCAAGATGGCTAAGATGTGTATAGCTTAACCGAGTGCTCTATGGATGTATGTTCTTATAAGAATCTACTTCAACAATGGGGACTTTGGGGCTACAAAAGGAGGACATGCCTTTTGGATATGGTCAAACTTGATTAATGGCTGAGACATAGTGATACGCTAGGGTATCTGGATAATTAGAGATGGTCAGTCATCTCGATTCTATAAGGATGCCTGGATTCTGGACAGGAAGACCCGCCGAATTATCTCTGCACCGAACATTGACATTGCGGCTAACACCAAAGTGGCTGAATTTATTGATTCAGGAAGGAGATCATGGCAAGAATACGACTTGTTACATCGGAAGAGGAGTTGCGTGACATAAAGAAAGTGTTGATCCCCCTGAGAACATGCTTGTACAAGTTTGTTTGGCCACACACAAGAGATAGAGGGGTATCAGCTAGGTCCTCTTACCGCTCATCCGAAAAAGTCAAAACGACCACCCACCTGATAATGATCTGAATTGGTGGATGTTGTTGAAGGAAACCTGAAAAAACCGAACCCCGCCGAAGGTAAATAATTTCATGTGGAGATTACTAAGAAACTCCATTGCAGTGAGAGCAAACATTGACCGTCGAGGGATTGATACTCCGCCTACATGTCCAATATGTGAGGGAATATACACAAGAGAGCATATGTTATTCCAATATGTGCGCCTCACCTCCTCTATTATCATCATCGGGGTTGGCATTTTCCCTTCAAAGGTCGCTCGACATCTCGCTTTCCAAATTGTCCAACATATTACCATACACAACCTCCACCTCGTTTGTTAATCCCTCCTTGTTATACCTCCTTCTTCTTTCCGTTCCCGAACCCACTCTTCGAAATTTTGATTGTTGTGATGATTCGGTCCTAGGCCTAGTAATCCGGCCCATACCTCCTTCGTCCACTTACACTTATACAACATATGTTCTCAATCCTCATCACTTCCACATATCGGTCAATTAACCGACACAATCATCCCTCTTCTTTGGAGGTTTTTCATCAAAGGTAGTGAGTTTGAGTGGATCCGCCACATGAAATGTTTCACCTTGGGTAGTGTGTTGCATTTCTATATGGCTCACCACCCCGCTTCTGTTTCTTCGTCGGAGGTTGGGTCTCGGTTTTTCAAGCAATGGTACGCCGATCGGACCGTCACACTCTCATCATTCATTTGTGGCCAAATTAGAGTATTAGCATAGACCTTAATCACACAATTATTAAATTAATTGTTTGTTTTTATGGTTACTTTTATTTGTTAACATAATATACTTCTATATTTTACTTTTATTATTATGAATTAAAGGTAAATTTATGTAGGGTCATTTTATTCACTTTAGAAGGAACAGAACTCATTATGTTGAGATGCAAGCTCAAACCTTAAGTTTATGACTTATTTGTACAATATCCTTAGTTTAGGACTATTTAACTTTTGTAAGGGTAATTAACTAGGTTTTATTTTTGTTGTCCTGGTATGTAATTATCCAATTACGAACGGCTATGTATAGCAGTGATATGTAACCCTAAAAGCAATCTGAAGTAATCTTTTCCTAACTGCTTCTCTTTCTTCTGTCATTTGCTCTCAACCTCTTTGCATGTTCATCATCTTCTATGGGCGTTTCAGTTTCCTACGAAACTTCACACATTAAGTTCTACTAGATTACTAAGCTAGTTACTATTAATAGTTTTCAAGTAAATTCTGATTTTACTATACCTAAGGGTGAGCAAAATACTAATTTAGACCCTAAACCTACCCCCAAATTGCCTTATAGTAGGGTTCAGGTAGAGTGGTTGTTATTAGGGTAACGTTCCGAAAATTATAGGAACTAGTTAAATGAGTTTTGGTTCAACATAAGAGTACTTGTTGGAACCAGAACGAAATATATGTTTAAACTTATTTTGTTTTGTTAGTTTTTATTATTAAAATTATTTGTAGTCATTATATATTTATATATTACACTTATTATTCGGAAGTGCATAATTAAAAACAATTAGTATTCCTTTTAGAAAGAAATTTTTTAATAGGGATTTAGGTATCCGAAATTTGTTAGTATTAACAAGATTCGGAAAATTTTGGCTTCACTACTAATCCATAGAGTCTGGATACGAAAATCAGAAACCGATTTATATTAGGTAGGTTCCAAAAAATTTATAAATTTACAGAGTATCCAAAATTACATCTACTGGTACTCAAATTTATAAATTTGTACATATATTGTAGAGTCCGTCCATTTTTTTTTTTAAATTATAAAGTATTGTAACGATTCGCTACTACTCTCTATCACTATACATTGAGACATTTTTTCCTTAATACTAAATTAAAAAAAAATGAAACTGAACATGAGCGTTTTCTAAGAGATCGTTCTTTTCAATTGTCCTTATAAAGGGCGCTTCTTCAGGAGTACCCTATTTAATTTAATTTGAAAATAAATATTAAATTAATTTTTAACTATAACTAAAAATAACATAACTTTTATTTTGGCCAAAAGAAACTCCGTATAACATTAAATAACAGTTTGGGTTCGGGAATGATCCTGATACAAATCACTATCTATCTGCAAAATTTCCAATAACGAAGATGGGGGTTGGTTTTCCCAAGACCAATTACATATCTCCATATTGACTTGTTTCGCTAACCAGTCCGCCGCCCGGTTGCGTTTCGTGGTACCCTCGACCAAGTCGTATAACCAATGGAAGCCGCCAAATAGAGACTATTTTGAATAATAGTCTCTATTTGCCAAAATTTGGCGGTCCCTCTTACTTGGTTAATGACGACCTCCGAGTCCGACTCAATCACTACCGATTCCCATCCGTTCTTTATGGCTAATTTGACACCTGCATAGACCGCCTTCGCTTCGAGCATGTCACTCGAGGCTGAATTTCACCACATAACAAATAAATATTATTTAAAAAATAAGCATGTTGGCCACACTTACCGCAGTCATTGCATGTGAACATTGACGATGAAGTAACGTTAATTCCATGTAATCACATATCCTCAATACGAGATTAATTGTGTAGCGTCGTTTTCCACATGTTATAACTTTGTATTTATCCCTATTGGAATTACGAATTGTACATAGTTGCATCTATCACATAAAAACTGAAATGTATATGAACAGTGTTTGAACCAGGTTGGACTGACCGGTTTTTTAAAAAACAAATATTTTTTTTAAAACCGCACATTTTTTGTTCTAGTTTTTTTGGGGTGGTTTAAATTTTTTGGGTGGTTCTCTTCGGTTCAACCGAGCAACTTCTTCAGGTTTAGAAGTTATGTTTAAAGTTTAGACCTATTGTGTTTGATTTTGAGACTATTGTGTTATGTATGTTCAATATTTGAGACAATTATGTTGTGTTATATTGTGTTTGAGAGTAATGTGTATGTTTGAGACTATATAGTTTATGTGCGTTTGAGACGATGTAGTGTACGATAATTATGTGTGTTTGAGACTATATAGTTTGTAATTGTATTTTTTAGTTTTTTTTACTTGTGAACAGTGAACCACATGTCGAATCAGATCCGATCGGATTAGACCGTCTGAATTGGGAATAACCCCCTCACCGATTCGAGAGTTGGTCCGACTCTGATAAGAGGATTACATGTGAAATATGATCACAATTGAATAATCATCTTTTTAAATTAGTTATTATTGTTTAATGTTTGGGAGCATCTGTCAAACGTTTTTTACATTAATTTACTCATATTAATTTACATAAACACGAGCATCTGCCAATATCTATAGATATTTCATGACTTTGAAAATATTTTATTGACAACAATTTTAATACCACCATAACTATATAAAATTATATAAAAACAATTACTTACATAAATTTACTGTCACATTTCAACATAAACTTCAATATATATATAAATAAATTCCCGATGATACCTCATAATTTAATTAGAATGTTTTCCCAATTTATTTATTTTTTATATCAGCAGTTGAAACTCGAGTTCTCTGGCAACTATAAATTTGAAATAAACGTTGTCTCAACTCTAGCTAACATCCAAATCTTTGACTCGAAGCTCGTGTCACCTCTATCAATCAAATTTCAAGACATTTGTGTTTTATTAATTGATTTAGTATTTTTATTTTGTTATCATACTTTGTTTTTATTTATTCAAATGAAACATTGTCGGAATCAAAACCAAAATTAATGTTTTTTAAGATAAGCTCATGTTTTTTAAGATAAGCTCTGCTAATTGGGAAGGAGGAGGGTAGTCATCCAATCAAGTTTTTTTTTTGTTATGATTATCAAATTTGTACATTCGTCCTTCTATCATGCTTTAGTAGGCGGTTATGTACTATTCTACTTCCCATAGTATGTTGGAGATGATGGGTTGCATTCCCAAATTGGGCGACACTTCCGAGTAAATATAGGAATTGATTTTTTTTTTTGGCCATCCAATAATTAGTCTTGGTTACATCGAGAATCGATCTCGTGACCTCTTGCTTAGAAGCAAGAGGTGATACCATTGGACCAAGTGTCCGTTGGTAATATAGAAATTGATGACTACATGTAAATCTGACTTGATGATGACATTCTTCCAGTTCATCTCCCGTGCAAGTTGGATTTTTTTTCAACTGCAGTGGCTTCGAGTGTGTCCATGCCTCGTCTCGTTTCAACACGGTTCAAGCCCCCAATCACTTTTTTGAACCAATTTTGTGTTATTACACGGACTTCGTCTCTTCTAGGGCCTTCGTGCCAAGACGTGCCACAGTTTAACTTGTTCATTTTGGTTGATGGGGGTTCCCATTTTGTGTCTATTCTTAGAAGGTTGTTGATCCGCAATTATAACATTTGAGAAGAAAAAAAAATGTTAAATTGTGATATTTTTGAAAGTTTTTTATTAATTTTATAATTTTTATTTTGTTAAATTTAGATAATAAAAAATTGAGGGAGACAGTAGACTCGAGATTTAGTCAAATATAAATTAAGAAAATTTTACAAATTTGAAATTTAATCAAATATTAAGTAAGCAATGTCAAAATTAATCCAAAAAAAAAACTATGTGTATTGTGCCTGTCCCCATATTGCCGTACGGCACAGCAATGATCCATCACCGCTGCTTCCTGCTAAATGCCATCCATTGAATCCGTTCATGATTAACGGACCGACAAATACAGCAACATTTAACGGCGTCTGATTTCATCTTCCTTAACAAAACTCAGTTTTGTCCGTACACGTCGTACTTGGTCATGATGTCGTTTTCCATCTCCGAATCTTTCAAGAAAAATCATTTTTAACTCCACTATAAATGCTACTAGGATAAGAAGCTCTACTATTAGTAATTTAGTATAGCAAATTTAAACCAACTGTAACACCACGGATTTAATATTTTATCTCTTAATTAAAAATTATCCTTAAAAATAGAAAAATTGCATAATCAGTACACACTAAAACTTTCTTACAGACTTTTTTTTTTTTGGCCATAACAATTCATTCTCATTAACACGAAAATATAACCGAGTTCGAAATAACATTACAATCCTCTAGAATAAGCATAGATATAGGGGTTGGGGGTGAGGGCACCCAAACCAAAGGATACAACCCGGTTACAGCATTCTTGGCCAACCAATCCGCACACATATTAGCGGACCTAGAGATGTGAATCCACGAGACCTCCGAAAGGGCCGAAGCTAACGATAGAGAGTTCGATAGAACGGTGTTAAGTCTCCACGAGAAATCTTTGCCAAGGATGTGGTTGATCACCCCTAGCGCATCCGATTCAATTATGACCCGCGACCATCCGTTCTCCAAAGCAAGGCTAACCGCTCGAAGAATGGCCTCCGCTTCAAGCTCCTCGACCGATCCTCCCGCTCTTGTCTCGGCCACGCCACCACAAACAAAACCCGAGCTATCTCTCGCTATGATCCCTATGCCCCCGAGTCTCGCACCGTCAACAAGAGAGGCATCACAATTCAACTTGATTGCACCCGGCGGAGGTGGTACCCATCGATCGGTCGACCTTGAGGTAGGCGACGCAAGCCGAGGTGGTTGATACAGCTCGGTCGCCAACTTCTGGATCTCGAACATGACTTGGCCGACCGAAGGTTGCTTCCCCTCAAAAACACACCTACACCTTTCTCTCCAGACAACCCAACCAACAATCATTAGCCTCGACCATACCTTGCATGATAAAGCCGATGTGCCCGTCGCCCAACCGAACCACTCCTCCACCGAGTTGCAGCCTAATTGTACAGCTCTCCCCGGTGTGTAATTCCTCCAGACCTGCTTGGCCCAAGGGCAACCAAACAAAGCATGTTCCCTAGTATCGGTTTCGTGACATATATGGCACGAGGGATCCATCATCATACCTCTGCTCACCAAGGAATGGCGGGTTGGTAGAGTATTGGAAACGACCTTCCACCAGAAAGCTTTTATTTTGGGGCACACTTTAGACTTCCAAACTGCAGGCCACACATTAGGTAGATCAATGGGAGGGTGCCGATTTAGATTTACCTCGTGCGCCTGAATGTGGTGAGATGAGTGGTAGGCCGATCTGACAGTTATGATTCCGTCTCTAGTATGAGGCCATCGTAGTACATACGGTCCCGGGACAATAGGAATGGCGGTGTTGATGATAGCGGGTACGTCATCCGGGTGGACGAAATCCCGAATGGAGTCCACGTCCCAAGTCGGCCCCTCCTTGATCCACACGCAAGCCGTCACGTTCTCGTCTACGATGGCCCCTGGTCTCGGCCGAACCATGAAGCTGTCAAGCGAGGCTATCCATGGATCTTTGAAGGGTTTGATTGTGTGACCGTCGCCTATCTCCCAAATACCTTTCTCCTTGATGACGTCCCGGCCATCCAAGAGGCTCGCCCATGCCCACGAAGGTCGGCTTCCCGCTCTTGCCTGCATAAATGAGGTGTCCCTGAAATACAAACCCTTGAGAAGGCGAACCCAGAGAGCATCCGGTTCCGATAAGACTCTAGGTGCCATATTTTCCAGAATTGCCCGGTTGAACGTTTGCATTTCCCGGAACCCATATCCTCCACTCGTCTTAGCCGCTGTCATGACGGACCAGTTCCTCCAATGAATTTTCCTCCGTTCGTCGGATGATCCCCACCAGAACAGTGAAACAATCCTGTCTATATCCATACACCACGAGATGGGAAGTTTAAACACGTGCATGACATAGGTGGGGATCGCGTGTAGGACTGCCTTGATAAGGACCTCCTTCCCCGCTTGGTTGAGGAACCTGTTTCTCCAGTTCTGAAGTTTGTCCCGGACCTTCTCCAAGAGGTAGTTAAACGCTTCCCTCCTAGATCTCCCCCACGCCGTGGGTATGCCTAAGTAATGACCGGGATTCACCGTCTGCTCCACTCCAACTAAAGTTGAGATCTCCTGTTTGAAGTCCTGTCTAGCCCCCGTGTTGAAGAACAAAGTGGACTTTGAGTAGTTTATCCTCTGACCCGATGCCTGACAATATTTGTTTAGAATCGCCTTAAGATTAGCTGCTTTATCAATGGACCCTTTGATGAAGAAGAGGGAGTCATCCGCGAAGAACAAATGCTGAATCTCCGGACAACCCCTCTTAGGCCGGATTCCACTGATCTTGCCCTGTGCCACCTGCTCATCCAGATTTCTCGAAAGGACATCAGCTACAAGTATAAACAGATAGGGAGATAAAGGATCACCCTGTCGAAGGCCCCGAGACGGCGTTATGATATTCGACCTCTTCCCGTTGACCAAGATGCGGTAAGAGACCGAAGAAACACATGCCTCAATCCATTTGACCCACCTCTCATCAAACCCGCGTTTCCTTAGGCTCTCCAAGAGGAAGTCCCACTCCACCCGGTCATATGCCTTTTGCATATCGATCTTTAGCGCACATTCTGTCCTCCCCCTTATGCTTGATGGTCTGCCCCTAGTCTTCAAGAAGTGGAACATCTCGTGGGCTATGATTATGCTATCCTGGATACGCCTTCCTGAAACAAAGGCACTTTGGTACGGCGTGACAAGGTCCGGCAAATAGGTTTTTAGCCTATTCGCCAGGACCTTGGAAATAATTTTGTAACCATAATTACACAGGCTAATAGGACGATAGTCGGAAGCACATAACGGATTAAGCAATTTTGGTATAAGGGTGATATCAGTGGAGTTAAGAAAGGGAGGCATGATACCTGTCTCAAAGAATGCTCTAACCGAGGTGATCATGTCTGGGCCGATGGTTCCCCAACTCCTTTGAAAGAACGTACCGGAAAAGCCGTCCGGCCCCGGCGCCTTCGATCCCCCAATCTGAAAACATGCTCTTCTAATCTCATCATCAGATGGTATCCTCGTGAGGTCCTCGTTCATGTGAGGCAAGACCTGGTTCTCCACACAAGCTAGAATCTGGTGAAAGTCTCCTCGAACCCCTCCTTGTCTGCTAGATGTAAATAGCATGTGGTAGAACGAGTATAATTCATCCTCAATCTGGTTCTCCTCCTCCAACCATGTCCCGTCCCCATCCCTAAGGCGAATGATCTTATTCCGCCTCCTCCGAGCTAGGGTCGTCTGATGGAAATACTTAGTGTTTCTGTCACCCGCATTGAGCCATTTGACCCTTGATCTCTGAGCCCAATAGATCTCCTCCCGTTTATAGAGTACGTGTAGTCTCGACCTAAGTGCTCTCTCCTCCCAGAACCGATCGGCTGATCCGTGGTACTGATCCAATTGGGTGATCTGTTGCTTGACCTTTTTGATCTCGCGTACGTTGTTCCTGAACTCTTTCGCACTCCATCTCATAAGGGCCGAACTACATGAGCTTAGTTTCGTTTGGAAGTCCGAGGTTTTCGTAACGGGGCCACCCGTTTGCCACGCTTGTTTGACTACGTCGTGGTACTCCGCCTTCTCAAGCCACATGTCCTCGAATCTAAAGGTCTTGGGCCCCCTTCGGTCGATGTATGATAGGTGTAGGCATATAGGGGTGTGGTCCGACCCTACGATGATGTCGTTCGTACATTGAGCTGTCGGGAATCTTGCGGCCCAAGCATGGTTGATGAGAGTGCGATCAAGTCTTTCTCGAACCCTATCGCCCCCCATCCGATTATTCGTCCAAGTGAACATTTGACCCTTGAAGCCCAAATCCTCCATTTGAAGGTCCACCATGAGGCTATTAAAGTTTGTAATCTTATATTGCTCCTTCCGACCACCTCCCACCTTCTCACGATGGTGTGAGATATCGTTGAAGTCCCCTATGCACGCCCACGGTATCCGACTATCAAACCTCAACGCACGTAGTTCGTCCCAATTCCTCGTTCGCCTTTGGAAGTTCGGATCCCCATAGACCCAAGTAACCAATGTGTCACCCATTGTTTCCGGCCCCGAAACCGAAGTATGGATGTAATTCTTATTCAATGCATGGATCGAAATTGTTACCTCCTTCGTCCACCAAATTGCTAAACCCCCACTTAGACCGATCGGTGGTACGTAAACCGCTTGGTCCATTCCAACCTTCCTTCTAATCCTCTCACACCGGGCCTCAGTCTGCTTTGTCTACATCAAGAAGATTACTGCGGGCCGAGAACCCCGAACCAGGTCTTTTAAATGGCGAACCGTCAGGGGAGACCCCAACCCCTGATAGTTCCAACTGAGGTAGATCATCTTGGACCCGTGGCTGTTTTGGGACAGCCACCAGAACCCGTTTTAGCACTTGACCGATCCATTTTCCTCCCTTGCACAGACATCCCCTCTAAATCTGTTTGAAGACCCGACTGCCCCGCCAAGTTTGCACCAGCTGCAGCCCTCAAGTCCTTGGCCGAACCAGAGACTTTCTTAACCAAGATCCTTCTCCTCTTATCCCTGTTTTGTTCACTCGTTCCTTGACCACTTCTCTTGCCCGTCGCAGGTAATGTCCCCCTTGTCGAGCCATGAAGGCTCAACTTGCTATGATTAGTGGGCGGGTGAGAGACCGATCCCTCTTTAGAAGAGGTGTCGATCTGATCTTCAGATTGAGCACTGTCCCCGTGATGTTGCTGCTGAAGGCTTGCTTGCATTTTGACACCCTGCTGCACCTGATCAACAAGATTGTCCTCTTGCGAACGGGAGCCACCACCAATGATCGAAGTGTCGCCCTCCTCCTCCCCCACTGAAGAGGACATGTTTAGAGTCAGATCGACACCCGCATTGGCCACTTCCAGGTCCACCACAGTCGACAGAGGGTCAGCATTTAGGTCGAACTGGATGGTGGTCGGCTGACTTTCCTCAGAAGACCGAGACGCCTCCTCCTTGCTTGAGTCCATGTCATTCAGTTTCTCCTTTCCTTTTGTCAAGCATTCCATCTGAGTCCTTCGCTCTGTCATCGACTTGAATTGGTGACTTCCCCCTTGAATCTGAGCTTGGTGCCGTAGTGGATGGGTTGCTCGCTTGACTATAGTCAATGCCGTATGCTTCCTTTGCCCATTGCCATTTCTGGTTCATGAATTCGGGCTCCTTCATCCACTCCCGAATCTTCTTCCTAACCTCTTGCCTTTGTCCTCCTATATTGACCCACTTTGTTGAAGCCCTGGGTTTATCCACCGAAGTCCATGATCCGTACAAAGGCTCCCCCTTACGATTGAGAGCAGGTTCCTTATCCGGGCATGTTGAGGATCCATGTCCAATCTTCCCACACTTGTAGCATATATCGGTTAGGCGTTCGTACCGGATAGAAGCCCACTTTTCTTGGTCACGGGAGTCTATCCAGTGGAAGCCCGGCATCAAGGGAAGGGCTGAATCCACCTCAACTTGGATCCTAAGAAACGTCTGTTGCATCATAGTTCGGTCATCCTCAACTTTAATGCACTTTCCTATACTGTCTCCTATACTTCTTTCATTCGAGCTATTGAACATCTCAAGGCTGATCCCGTGCACTTGAACCCATACTTGAACCTTTCTAAACTCGATTTCAGTCACAGCTATATGGCTTGGGCAGAATTTCATGTTTAACACACTACCATGCACAGACCACGGGCATAAATCAAGCACTTGATCTCTATCCTTCTCACATTCAAAATCAAACATAATTGTCTCCTCATTTACCTCGGTAAACCTGACCGGACCGAACCTACCCCATGCCTCCTTAAGAACATTCTGAATTATGTGATTCTTGACCCTCTTCTCCGAAATGACCATGCCCAGGACCCTTGAAGCCGAGTCCCTGTTCTCAGATTGGGGAATCGTCAGACGCAGGCGCAGAGTCGGTATCTCCAGCCGTTTCCTTTCGCCGGAGTTGGATGGCCCAGCTAAGGAGGTAGCTCAGACCAGACACCCTCACCCCAGAAGAAACACCTGCAAGACAGATCGAGGAACAGAATAGAACAGGGTAAGGCAAATCGGGATTTCTAAACCTAGGGTTACCGTATGGCCTCCGACCGAATAATCGTCACTAGCAGGCTAAGAAGGCTTCAATTGGGACCTCCAACTAATCGGAAATTGCTTTCCGAGCTGAGGGCTGCGATTGATTTGGCTTTCCCTCGAATCTCGCAGGAATTGTGAAATCGTCGAGGAAGGCTTCAGGCGAGGAAAGCAAGGTTGACTCTCCAAATGAGAGAAGCGCGTCGAGACACGCGCGGCTTTTTCATCCTTTTTTAAATTTTTCCAAACTTTTTCTTACAGACTTGATTACAATGCAAATTGAGATTATTTTAGAAATACATATTTCATCTGCGCGCAGTAAATTAAATATATTATTTTTTATTTAACTTAAGTTATATTTTATTATAACAAAATATTTAATCTAAATAATGCATAAAATAATTATATAATCAGATATAAAATATCCAATATAGATTTTTGAAGTATGATTTTTTTTATAATAATAAAGATAATTTTATCATCATCATGATTAGTACGTTGAGCACTAATAATTTGTTAATGGAGAGAAATTATTGGAAAATATCTATTAAATAAATATATTTTTATATTAAAAGTAATTGGAGTTATTTGAAATTAAAATTTCACACATACACACACACAACTATATATATATATATAAGATAATAAATATTTTATCATATTATATTAACAAATAAAAGGATTATACATTAAATATGTTTTTTGAATATCCATATTTATTAATTATGATATTATGCGTTAATTTAGAATATTTTTTTGGCATAATAGTAATAATTCTTTTTTTATATGTTACTTTTCTGTTTGAAATTTTAGATGTTATTTAGTTTTTTTTTCTAAACATTAATGTTTTATTATGTTTTTATGGTTAAGTTCACCATAATTTTTTATCTAGTTAAAATTTTGCATATATATAATTGATTATATTGGTATTTGTTCTAGCAAAATGTATATATAGATATTCATTATGAATTTATTTATAAAATGTTCTCTAATTGTTTAAATTTAAAGTATTATATATATAATAATAATAATAAAATCTAATAAAGATTAATAATATGAAGTTAATGCATGCTCTTCAACTTAGTTAATATGTTATTTATTATTATCGTCTCTTTGTCACGAATATTAAATTGAATATACGTGTTTTAATAATTGTAACCACTCTACTTTAATAGTAACTATTACAAATATTGTCTACCAAGTATGAACATATAAATAAGATGTATCTTTTAAAAATTATTGATGATAATTATAATTTTAGTTCATATGATAAATTTTAAACATACTTATAATTAGATTTGTTTAATTTATTAGTTTTAATTAGAAATTTAATATATTAAAATTAATAAAATCCTAATGCATCAATTTTTAATTACAACTTTAAAACCTACAAATATAGATTTGTGAATAAAACGTACTAAAAATCCATAATTATCTATAGATATTTTTAATAAAACAAATGTAGAAAACTAAGCTTAAAAAGATTAAAAAGAATATTGAATAATTGATTTGTAATAAATATAATAAAATGAAATGGTTTTTAAGGTTCAATGTGGTGATTTGGAGCAATTTGAAAGTGTCCACATGTAAAAAAATATGATGTCACATATGTAATTGTAACATACAATCTAGGTGGACCAATAGAATTTATTAAAAATTTCATTTTATTTTTAATTAGAAATTTAATATATTAAAATTAATAAAATCCTAATGCATCAATTTTTAATTACAACTTTAAAACCTACAAATATAGATTTGTGAATTAAACGTACTAAAAATCCATAATTATATATATAT
This sequence comes from Chamaenerion angustifolium, assembly GCA_946814005.1. Classification (NCBI taxonomy): domain Eukaryota; kingdom Viridiplantae; phylum Streptophyta; class Magnoliopsida; order Myrtales; family Onagraceae; genus Chamaenerion; species Chamaenerion angustifolium. Next base: position 8,853,317 of record OX328270.1, read on the forward strand.
ATATTAATTTGGCTAAGATGTATATAATGTTGACAAGTAAGCAAAATCAAATTTTTTAATAAATTCTATTGATCCACCTAGATTGTATGTTACAATTACATATGTGACATCATATTTTTGTACATGTGGACACTTTCAAATTGCTTCAAAGCACCACATTGAACCTCAAAAACCGTTTCATTTTATCATATTTATTACAAATCAATTATTCAATAATTTTTAATTTTTTTCAAGCTTAGTTTTCTACATTTTTGTTTATTAAAAATATCTATAGATAATTATGGATTTTTATATACATCTTAGCCATATTAATATATATATATATAGATAATGTCAAAGATGTACTCATAATGGGATCCATAGCATAGTTATTAGAATCAGACCGGTTATTGAACCGATAATAGATCCAGTTCCTGGTTCATCCGGTCCGACCAGCGTCTGCCAATTGGATCGACAAGTCTCTTCGACTAGTCCGGTTGCAAACGGCTCCGGTAAAGACGACTCAAATCCGTTGATCCCTGTTGCTTTGGGAAAAAGCAAAATGTCAGTTTTTCTAGAAATAGTTCATCTTCTGTGCAGGAATTCAAGCCTGACTACCTGAAGGCAATCAACAAAAATATAGGTGATACATTTTATGTCATCTACAACGGTCCAGAAGGAGGTATCTACACCGACTTGGGAATTGACCAAGAAATTTGTGGCAAATACAAAGTAACTTGCAAAAAGTTCAAATCTCAAACCCAAGCTGAGTTAAGCCTCGCAATGAGTAGAGACTACAACTATTTGGTAGGAGTGCCCTTGCAGCAACCTATTGTTCGCAGAACTCCAAAGAAGAAGGTGGTGCTAGAAGAAGCAACCCCTGCACCAAAACTCGAACCACTGAGTTTTGAAGACTTTAGCCTTCTATGGTCTAAAGCCAGATCTGCTGATCAAATCGATTTTATCGAGGAAAAATTCTTCACGGAAGACAAGAAGACTAAAAGTCTCTTCAACTTCCTTGAAGGAGCAGATCCTGACCTAGTTCACTTGGCATACAAAGCCGGACTAGTAAAATGCATCTACCCGAGTAAGAATTTACAGGAGTTTCGAAGGGTCCCATCGTGATGCAGATCAAGAACTTTCGAAAGAAAGTCTTGAAAGCGGTAGACCCTATGATGTTTATCAATGTCATCAGTTCAATTCCAGACTGGTGTCCAGGTACAATCTATAGTCCGTACCACTTGCTAGAAATTGGGTTAGCAAGCAGCAAGAGAGACCATTCGGGACCTCTCAAGGTTGAGGATAACTCAGTCCCCAACTCAGAAGCTCTACTACAGCTGAGGATTAATGGCTTCAAGCTCATAGCAGAGAAAACTCGTTCTATCATAGAAGAGTCAAAGATGAAGGTAACTTATGCAGATTCGCAGAGTATCGTCATCAGCAAGTGCCCTCACAAGATAACCGAAGAGGACATCTGCAAACTTAGTGAGTATGAAGCTATGATCAAATTCAACACTGTCCCAGCATGCCCCGACACTAAGAAAAAACTCGGCATAATGGCAGATAAGTTGTTCGAACATCATTAATAAATTTCAATCAATAGAATATTTTTAATACAATTATATAAATAATTATTATTCCTACATTAATTGAGGTTATTCCTACATTTCTATATTATTAATGAAGCAAATAAATGACAAACAATATCACATGTATTAGTAGTCGGATAATAAATTAAATAAATGTTAATCCACGCAATGTTTTTAATATAATAATATGAATAATTAATGAGTCATTCTTCTAATATTAATTGAGTGGATCCTAACTAGGAGAAAAGTTGATCAATTAGTAAAACAAAATAAAGTTTCTAATTAAACCAATAACAAAATTTGAAAGTTTTTGAACAAAAATATTTGACATTATATAAAATAAGCTAGAATTAACATATAATAGATAGAATATTTTCTTATAATAAAAAGTGAAAACGTCATTAAAATTTATTCATAACAATTTTACATAACAAATCCAAATCAATATATTTAATTAGTATAAAGATATAGATTATGTATGGTACTTCAATGTAATATTTGTTAGACTTAATTGATAAAAAAAGGATAGTACAATTTAAAAATATTTCTAAACATAATGTCTTACTATATTAAATATAATTTAAGATAATAAATAAGTTTTTTTATAATATGTATACATTAAATATTAAATCACTTATTATAACGTTTATTTGCTATTAATATTCATGTTTAATTGTTATAATGCAAACTTATTTAACTAAAAAACCTTAAAATTTTAGACGTAAGAAGATACAAAAAAGTATTATCATACATACTATAGTGTGAAATAATATATATTATATTAAAAAGTAATATTTTTTTATATAATACACTCAAATACAATTATATAGAAACGAAAGACTTAAATAATCACTTCTAAGTTTTTTCCTCGTGACACATGCACATAAATAATAAACAATAGCAGCAAATGATATATGTTTGTTTAATGTTATTTTTAATATAATTTTTAAAAAATATATTAAATAGACGAGCAAATATTAAAATATTATTGAGTAAATGTTTCATTAATGTTTTAACTATTGTTTTAAAATATTAATTGTATGTCATAACTGTACCCAACAAGTGTTGTTGTGTTTGACTTAGTGATTCATTTATTTTAAAATAAAAAATATATGGAAGAATTAATGATGAAAATTTATAAATAGTATTACACCATTTTATTTATCATTTAATATATTACTTTTTTTTATTAATTATTATTAGATAATCTAAGTAAATAATAATTTTAAAATTCACAAAATTTAATAAAAAATTAAACTAACATGATAAACTATTCTTAGGTAGGATTAATAGACTTAGGTTAGTTAAGTAAGTTTTTACTATGTACTAAATAATACCATGGTTAGATTACGTATTAGTTAATACCAAATTAACACTTTAATTGTGTATTAGCTAATACACACGTATTAGTTAATACATGCCATTGTATTAATTAATACATGTATTAATTAATACTAATACATGATTAATACCTCAATCAAACATCGCTCTAAGTGTATAAAGTAATAAAAAAAACTTAATAGGAAATTTGTCATTACAGTTACTTTTTTGGTAAAATATCAAAACTATTTAGACCATATCTTTTATTTGATTGCAATTAATTTATTATTACTAATATGATAACTACTCAAATGGAAAAACAAGAAAAGGAAACTAAATATATTGTATGAATATAAGAAATTATCATTTTTAGGTGAGGTATGTCATAAAACATTTGTATAATAAGAGCATGATTATAATACTACAAACACATAATAAGAAAAAATATGTATCTTAATGTTGTTCAAGATAATGGGATACCACACAAATTTAGTATCGCCAACGAACTTCACATTCACTAAACCTTTGGGAGTAGAGACAACATTGGAGCATGAGGGATGTAAAGTTTGCATGTACAACACGATTATCAATTTATTTGCTAATTGTAAAAATGATAGAAAATTTAAAATCAAATAAGTTTATGATTTGTAAGATATGTATACTAACATTTTGTTCTTCTATTCCTTTTGCATTTTTATAGGGAATTAAAAAAACATTTATTTGTGTAGATGAAAAACGCTTTACATGTGTGAATATGATTACGAATGTCAAATTGTAATGCAGAAAAATGTGATGAAGGGTAAGGTCAATGTCGCATTATCAAGGGGAGGGGTACATTTTATATTCAATCCATACTATATTTATTTTTAAAAATATGAGAATTTATTGATTTACATATGAAAAAGTACATTTATTGAAAAATATATTATAAAATGACAAATATTAATATAGATTCTTTACTAAATAAAAAGAAGTAAATTAAGTTTGTAGAAAAAATAAAATCACATAAATAAATTAGTTTGTGTGTAAAAAGATAAGTAAGAAAATATGATGAAACGTAATGTTTTTCAAGATTGAATGTGGTGCTTAGGAAGAATCTTAATGTCCACATATACAAAAATATAATGCCACATAAGCAAATGTACTGTACGATTAGATTAGGTGGACCAATAGAATTTAGTAAAAAAAAAACATTTTTGTTTACTTGTCAATATTGTATACATCCTAGCCAAATTAATATAGAGAGAGAAGGAAAAAATTAAAGGTAAATAATTGGTTCATTAACTTGTATTATATATTATAAGCAAACTAAATCATATAGTACTTTGTCTTCTTCTTAAGTTACCATTTTTAATAACTTTGTGTCTCGTATATATGTGTAAGCAACTAAATGAAATATTTGTTTACTAACTACATCTCATATATATATATATATATATATATATATATATCCAAAATACATTTTAATAATGACCAAGAGTGTTTGCATCGCTTTTAAAGAAATTGTACTGTGGATTTGCTCTTATTATTTTCTTAAATGAGCTTAATAATAATAATACTAGAGTTCTAATAATAATAAAATTTTAATAAAATTTTTTAATGATTATATATTAGTTATTTAATATATTATAAATAAAATACAATTTAGAAATTGTTATTGAAATCTGATATTGCTTACTTGGGCTTTTCTTCAATGTGAAAGGCTTCTTTTATTTGGATATTGCTAGCCCGTTTGGCTGGTCTTTCGACCCGTGTCGCTTGAGCTTCTCTAGTCTTGTCCCGTCTCTGATAATGAACCAGTGTTATTTTTCCTTTTTTTTTTTTATCATTTATTGGACAGTTATTGTAATAGTTATTAGGGGTTATTTTATATAAGGGGGGAGAGACTTCCAAATGAATGAACATGTCTCGATGAACCCCAATTGCTTCTTATGAAAACCTTTGTTTTAGGGTTTCGGTTGTTCTTCAAATCCACGGTATCCACCTCTCTTTTCCGATTTCATCATGGTATCAGATCCAAATGCGATTTAATCTTGCATGTGATATTCTTCTCTGTCTGATCTTGTTCTTTTGTTTGTTGATTGTTGGTGTGAATCGTATCATCTCTGTTGCGACGGTTCATTTTTCCGATTCTTTGTTGCGGATTCTTTGGCCTTCTTCTTGAGGACTGAGGGCTTCTTGTGATTGTGACCTTTTCATTGCCGGACATCTTCCTTGGTGAAGTTTGTGTTGCAGTTCTGTTCCGATTTTTTCATTGCATCGTTTCGCCTGACGATTTGTCTTCTCTTGACCTTTCTTTGGTCACTGAGGTAATCTTCTGATGTTCTATTTTTTGTTCTTCATGGCTGAAGAAAAACCTGTTAAAGAAGCTTGTAAATATGAGATTGATGATGAGGTCATGGCCAAGGTAGGATCTCATCATCCCCTTTCTTTACATGCGAGTGATAATCCTGGTGTAAACACCTCATTTTGGTTCGGGGTCAAAATACCGTACGCGAGGAACCGAGACGACGAAAAAAGCAAAAATAAAATAAATCCTATACCCTAAACCCCAAACACTAAAATCCTAAACCCTAAACCTCAAATCCTAAAATCCCAAACTCTAAACCCTAAACCTTAAACCCCAAACTCTAAAGCCTAAACCTTAAACCCCAAAACCTAAAACCCTAAACTCTAAACCCCAAACCCTAAAATCCCAAACCCTAACCCTTAAATCTCAAACTTTAAACCCCAAACCTTAAACCCCAAACCCTAAAATCCCAAACCCTAAACCTTAAACCCCAAATCCCAATTCCTAAGCCCCAAACCTTAAACCCCAAACCATAAACCCAAACCTTAAACTCCAAACCATAAACCCCTAAACCCATGACACCCATTTTTGGCCAAACATCCACCATTGTATCCATTTTCATCCAAATTCCCACCATGCCCCAAATCACTCCCAATTTCTCCCAATTAGCACCAAAGGTTTCCTAATTGTCATCACCATTTGACCACTTGATCACCTTTGCTCATCTTTAGCCAAATTCTCTCCAATTATCATCCAAACTCCTCCTAATTGCCAATCACCTCCCAATTGTCAATCACCTTTGCCCAATTTCTATCACATTTTCCATCCACCATGTATTGTCCATGTTTATCATCTATTTAGAGGAGAAAACTCTATAAAAGAAAGGGATAGCTACGGTTGAAGAAGAAACCAAAGGATAGTTTGGAACAAGCTTGCCTTAAGCTTGTTCAAAGAAATAGAAAAAAAAAAGGAAAGAAAGAAAGGAAAAGAGAAGAGAAGAGAAGAGAGAAAAAAAAAATTCAAAGTGAGGATTTTAGTGTTAGTGAGTGAAAAAAAAAAGATAGAAATTGAGTGAAGAAAAATCGGCGAATATCGGTCTCGGTTCCTCGTGAGGTATCTAAACTTCGAATAACTTAGGTATATCTCCTCTCGTGCTCGATATTTGTATTTTTTTAATGTGAATAAAGTTTGATTCATCGATATTATATGTTAATAGTTGTATTTCATATAAGAATCGTACTCGGTTTTAAGTTCGGTATAAATTTGGGGTCATTTTAGGCATTTATGAAAGTTATGGGGTTTGTTTTAGTAAAAAAAATAATATTTTCGAAAATGAATTAGGTCATTCCCAAACTTTGATGAAGGTTACAACTCGGTCCTTGGACTCTCGGATCATTTTGGGATTTTACCGAGTGTTATAAACCAAACTAGAAATGTTTTGGGTCATTTGTGCAATTTTCAAACGATTTTTCCAAATCAGCTCGAAATTTTAAATAATTGCATCTTGGTCCCTAAACCTTTCTGGACATCCCATTACTTCTCAAGGTGTCACAAATTAGTCAAATATGCTCCGTATTTTCAAAATCATTTGTATACGTTTGACACGACTTAAAATGACCCCAAAGTTAAACCACTCTTTTTTTAGCACAATTAAGTTTATTCTCTCTTGTTAATTTATTTTAAATTAACTCAAAAATTAAAAAAAAAATGCTTGTATATTTTTAATTAAAAAAAATGCATGTCATCTCTTTAGCCAAACATGATCAAATTGGATAATATGGGTAAATCGGGCAAGTTGAAAAAAATATACATTCAAAAGCAAACTAAAGTACCGAAAGGGCGGATTATGGGCTCGCGAGCCCTTAAGACGTAATCAAACCCCCGAACTCGATTCTCTGGGCGTAGACCTTTCCAAGCCCTATGATGTTAACACCATGTACCCTAGGCAATTTTAGGATTCCGATCAACCTTTAATTAATCGGTGGCGACTCTTTCACATTTTTCGGTCCGGTTGATAACCCCTCTCGACCGGACCCGTCGCTCGCCAAGACCCGACATTTTCAAGAACGAAATTTAAAAATATTTTCCAAAACGAGTCCGGGAAAGTCGAATCTGAAGTCCGACAATTTGGCGACTCTGCTGGGGAGCTCTTTTAGAGGGTTTAGGCTTTGTCATGTTTGCTTTGCTATATTATATTTTGCCATATCCGTTTTGACCGTTTGCTCATGCGTGCAGTTTCAAATTTTATCCAAAATGCGATATAATTGTAATAAGTCAAAAAAATATTTTAATTCTTATTTTGCACACACCAAGCTGGTTACCATTACCCGCTCGAACCTGGAGCACATTAAGAGCTTAGGGAGTTTTGTAGGGGAATGCGCCCGGAGTGGTTTGGACTGCCGACACGCACCCAAACAACTCAACTCGATGATCAGAATGGGCCCGTGATCCTCTTTAGGGGGTGAGGTTCCGCTGGTTCAGAGGACCTAGAAATTCCATCCATTTAGAACTAAAGCTTCACACCGTGTTTAGTCTTTCCCAGTTTTGTGTGTATTTCCATTTTTGGGCCCAACTAATGTAAATGAGAATTCAGCCCAAGTATTTGGATATGAGATTGGCCCAAAACCCATGAATAAATTTGGCCCATGAAGTAGTTTGACCCATTGATGTAAATGTGTTTTGTTTTGGCCCTAGATCATGACATGTATAGGATTGAGCTTTTGTATTATATATTCCAGACTGTTGTATGTTAGGATATATGTATACTTACATATATTTAGGGGTTAGATCTGCAATTATCAGAGGGACCGAGTTGTAATTTATGTTTCTTATAGCCTATAAATAGAAGAGGCTTGTAACGATTTTAACTAACTGAAAGATATATCAGATTTCATTTCTTCAACTTCAAGTAAGCTTTCTCTTTCAATTTCTTTGCTTATTTCGAGATTCCTATCATGGTATCAGAGCTGCTACGATCTGGAGATTCGTAGTGATTTAGCTCGCAATCATTCTGTTCGTCGTTCTGTTCTGTTTGCGATAAAATGGAAGAGATTTCAGCGTCGTTCTTCAACAAGAAGGTGTGCCAATTGGAAGGAAAGGAGAACTTCCAATCGTGGTGTCAACAGGTTCTTCTGGCAGTTCGTGGATATAATCTAGAATCACATCTGTATGGAAATACAACAATTCAACCTCGAATTCAAGGTCCAGACGGTGAAGATGAACAAAATCCAGATTATGTCAAATATGTTCAAAAGGACAGCTCCCTAGCATCCTGGATGTTAGCCTCTGTATCTTCTCAGGTAAATAGAGGTTTGATTGGATGCATGTCTGTATCTTCAATCTGGCAAAAGCTGCACAGAGATTTCTCATCGTCATCTACTACTAGGATCATGCATCTATACGATCGGCTTAAAGTCAGGAAGTTGCCTCAGCAGAATATGCGGGATTATCTGACTGCTATTCAGTCTGCGTGTGATAGTTTGGCCAGCTCGGGCATCCTATTGAAGAGATGCGGCAGATATCAATAATCCTTAATGGAGTTAAAGGTCAGTATGATAGTGTAGTTTCTGTTATCCATGCGAGCAGAAATCCATACGACGTAGCGTCGATTAGCTCTGTTTTATTGGATGCTGAGGCTAGGCAGGTTGATCTTCTGTTTGATGCGAATGTCACTGCTAATGTGGCTATCAATTCATCTTCTGGATCTGCTGGACAAAAGCAAGGTGCGTCTGAAAAATCTGTTGATATGTTGGCAAGTTCTTCATCCGGTTCTGCAAATATGCCAGATACCCTGCAGAATTCTCTGGTAGCAAATTCTGTTCAGTCAAATCCTCAGACCTACAGTTCTGGATCAGGAAGAGGTAGATGTAGAGGACGTGGATTTGGTAACAATCGTCCTCAGTGCCAACTATGTGGGAAGTTTGGACACCTTGTCCATAGGTGTTACCATAGATTTAATGTCAACTTTATAGGAGTGACAGATCCGGGCAATTCCTCCTCTCCTGTGGTGAATTTGGCATCGTCTCAATGGGATTACATCAATGAAGTTGTGCAATATGGTTCCAATACAAATACCTCAGCCAATCCAGTTCATTCCTCTTCCTTCTCGCCTGTTTCCTCTGCACCACCTCTTACAGTATCAAACTCTCCTCAAATGATGTATCCTCAATCATTCTCAATACCTGTGCCTCACTATATGCAGCAGTATCCTCCATCTCAAGCTACCTTACCTCAATACAATGTTTCTCCTCATATATATCCTTCATATCTAATGACACTTGTATATAATGGTCCAGCATCAATGGCTCAGTATAATCCTTTCGCAGCAGCTGCAGCACCCTATGCTTCTTCCATTGCAAGTTATACTCCTAGTCATGGTCAGAATACAGATACACAGTCGGTCATAAGCAATCCGCAAGCACATATAGCATCTGTAGCTCCTGTTATTCAGCATGATTCAAGCTGGATTCCTGATTTCGGAGCTACTAATCATCTCACGAATGCTTCTCCTGCACACTACAATACATGCGTTCCATACAATGGCCAAGGTAAGGTTATGGTAGGCAATGGATCTTCATTAAAAATTTCGGCAATAGGCTCTGCTGTGATTCCTGCTGATATGTGTGATGCTTGTATATATTCTCGTCCTTTAATGCTGCATAATATGTTATACACTCCATCCGTGACTAAGAACCTGTTATCTGTGTCACAGTTCGCTAAGGACAACAAGGTCTACTTCGAGTTCCATGCTACGCATTGCATAATAAGAGACTCTCAGTCTCATCAAGTTCTGTTACATGGTTATGAACATTCGGGTTTATATAAACTTGATATGTCCAAGTTAGATAGAAGTAAGACTGGTAGGTATAGTACTGAGAAGTTAGTGAGTGATTCTAAGGTGTGTGTTGCTGAAAATTCTAGGATAATCACTTGTAATGAAAACAAGGATTCTGCTGTGGCAATTATGAATAAGAAGTCTATGTTTGTAAATCATGATTCTGATAATATCATATTTGTTCGTATTGATTCGTCTAAAGATATATCTCAATCAAACATTATATGTTGTGATCCGATTGATAACAATGACTTTGAATGTTTCTTATCTTCTGTGAAATCAAATGATTCTTCTCATCTATGGCATATGAGACTAGGACATCCATCAAACAAGATATTACTTAACTTCTTGAGAATTCATAATCATCCTGTTCAGCATTCTGCCATTCAATGCGTTGCATGTGCCGTGGGAAAAAGTAAGAAACAACCTTTCTCTCCTTCATCTACTGTGTATAATCATCCTCTTGAGCTTGTTCAGGTGGATTTATGGGGACCAGCTGCATGTACATCAAATGGAAATAGATACTACATGAGCATTGTCGATGCATTCAGTCGATACACGTGGATTTATTTTCTAAAATAGAAAAGTGATGCTTCTAAATGTTTTGTAGATTTCCACAAACTTGCAGGAAAAACAGCTTGGATACTCACTAAAGGCAGTGCAGTCCGATGGGGGAGGGGAATTTCATTTTCTTTCCACGTATCTTGCTTCATTTGGAATTGTTCATCGCATAACTTGTCCATATTCATCTCAGCAGAACGGCATTGTGGAACGCAAACATCGACATGTTGTGGAGCTAGGACTGACACTTCTTGCTCAGGCTTTGGTTCCATTACACTACTGGTCAGATGCGTTCTTTACAGCAACCTTTCTCATTAATTGATTACCTTCTTACAGCTTGTCAAAGATGTCTCCACATGAGAAGCTGTTTAAGGTACCTCCTGATTATGGTTTTCTTAAAGTTTTCGGCTGTTTGTGTTTTCCTCATTTAAGACCTTACAACAAAACCAAACTTGCCTTGAGGTCTGAAACATGTGTGTTTCTAGGCTATTGTTCTAAGCATCATGGTTATAAATGCATATATGCAACAGGGCGTGTGTATACGTCTAGAAATATTGTTTTTCACGAACAAGTATTTCCTTTTGCTGATAAAAAAAGGTAGTTTCTGTATATCTTCAGCTCCTACGCAGAATTATACATCCCTTCCATTCTTTATTCCATGTGATCCTCAGTTTTCATTGTCTGATACGCAGATAACAGGGCTTGGATAAGGTGTCGCTTCCTTTCCTGATCTAACACCTCCATCCACTGTCAGAATTTCAAATTCTTCTTCACCAGTAACTTCTACTCCTCCTATTAATAACTCTCCTGGTATTTGTCCTATATCTACTTCTAATACATTTAATAGGTGGCAAGCAACTAGTCAGCAAGATCAGTGTGTTGTTTCTGATCAGCATCGGCCTGACATTTCTGTTGCTCCTCAGTCAGCCGATCCTCTTCCTACTATTACATATAGACTACAAGATTCCACTCTTGTGCCTGTTTCGCCTAGAGCCTCTATTATTAATCAGTCATCTCCTATCATGTCTCCTCCTGTTTCTCACAATATTCATTCAATGTAGACCAGGTCTAAGACTCAAGCTCAGACTCAAGGTCAATGTGGATCTGTAGCTTCTCTTCATGCTCTACTTTCAACTGCAGAAGACTCTCTTGCCTTAGTTAATTTGGAGCCTAAGTCTGTTCATCAAGCTCTAAATAGTCCACATTGGAGAGATGCCATTGAATAGGAATAAGCAACTTTGCAGCTTAATAATACCTGGTCAGTGGTTGAGCTTCCTTCAAGTAGGATCCCAATCGGGTTTAAATGGTTGTTTAAGATTAAAAGGAATGCAGATGGGTCCATAGCTCGGTATAAAGCAAGGTTAGTTGCGAAAGGGTTTTCACAAAAATCAGGCTTTGATTTTCAAGAAACATTTAGTCATGTGGTAAAGTCTGCAACTGTTCGTATAGTGTTGTCTTTAGCCTTATCTCACAAGTGGAATTTGAGACAGATCGACATCAATAACGCGTTTCTGCATGGTGAGTTAACTGAGGAGGTTTACATGGTTCAACCTCCTGGGTTTGAGATTACTCATGAGTCTGAAACTCCACTTGTGTGTAAGCTAAAGAAGGCTTTATACGGATTAAAGCAAGGTCCTCGAGCTTGGTTTGAAAAACTCAAGTGTTTTCTTGTTCAACATCTGCAATTTAAAGCATCTATAGCCGATAGCTGTCTGTTCATTAAGCAAACTGATTTTGGTTATGTCTTCTTATTAGTATATGTAGATGATATAGTTGTAACACGTCCGTCTGCATTAGCAATTGATGAGGTAATTCATGTCATAAATTCTGAATTCAAACTTAAATATCTTGGTAGCCTTAGTTACTTTCTGGGCATGGAAGTTACAGCCACAGATGAGTTTTTGCTTTTAAACCAGAAAAAATATATACAAGATCTGATTGTTAAGTTGGGTCTTATTGATGCGTCTACATTTCCTACACCTATAACAGGTACTTGTTTTTCGAGGTCAGCTTATGCTGTTGCTTCAGAATTGTTTGAAGATGTTACATTGTACAGAAGTACAATTGGAGCATTGCAGCACATATGTGTGACGAGACCTGATATAAATATATCTGTCAATAAGCTCAGCCAATACATGCAAACACCATCTCTAATTCATTGGAAAGCTACTCTGCACATTGTTAGATATTTGAAGGGAACCATTGATCACGGTCTAATGTTTCGAAAAAAACTCTTTTCCTATGAAAGAAATTTCTTTAACTTCGTATACTGATGCAGATTGGGGTGGAGACATAGCTGACAGGAAGTCTATATCTGGGCACTATCTCTTGCTAAATGGCAATCCAATCATATGGAGTTCAAAGAAGCAATCAGTAGTAGCTCGGTCTAGTGTTGAAGCAGAGTTTAGGGCCATTGCCAATGCTGTGTGTGAGCTCATCTGGGTGAAGTCACTCCTTACAGAAATGGGATTACAACTATCATCAGTCCCAACTGTTTGGACAGATAGTACAAGTGTCGCTGCGATAACTAAAAATCCGATACAACTCTCAAAGATGAAACATGTTGAAATTGATATGTTTTTTGTTAGAGAGAAAGTAAATTATGGTCATGTTATGGTTAACTTTGTTCCCTCTAGCGAACAGATTGCTGATATCTTCACTAAACCTCTAACAGAGAAATTGTTTGTTCCATGCAGGAGGAAGTTGGGGGTGATTTCTGTTTCTAAAGTTAATGCTGACAAGACGATTCTGATGCTTGCTCAAGGGATTGATTCAGAGTAAGTCTATGATTCTATGCTGCTTTTCTGAGTTTAATAAATCACAGTTATTCTCATATTGATTATGTCCATGTTTTGTGCAAGTCAACGAGAATCTCTTACTATCACATGACTGTGGTATCTCATTTTGCTGATAATATAGTGTGCTGATCTGTTTTTGATACATTTCAAATCATGTTGTTTAGATCCTTCTCTGGTATACATTCAGCATGTGGTAGTGCATTTTAAAGTCATTGCTATCTGTTGAAAATGCTGTCATCTGAGATCATCATAGTCATACATGTGGGACATTGTCTAGCTGTGACTAGTATACAAGAGTAGTAAGTCTGTGTGTGATCTCTGCCTACTGTCGTATCTGCTTCTTCATGCTGTCTTATCTGGTTCTTCATCTGGAAAAAATAGAAGAAGAAAAGAATGAATTTCAGTTCAGCAATATAAGCTGAATATATTGGCATAAAACCTGTCTTGATTCAAAAAACAGAGTTTGTTTCAAAGACAACGTCAAGATACTTTGAAATAACTCTTGAGGAAGTAAAGATAAGGGCTCAAACCCTTCATCTAGTGTTGGTAAGATAAGGGCTAAAACCCTTCTGTCAATAATAAAAGAAGAATCTCTGGAAAAAAAAAATCCAAAAGAAGAATCTCTGAGAAAAAAAATCCAAAGGAAAAAGTACAGTAGAAGAAAGATAGTTGTATGAGAAGTGTGATATTGATTAGTAGGCAGATGATTATGTCAGCTTAATGTTGTTGGGTATGTGTTATGGTTAGATAGAAGTTCCATTGTGTGACTAAGTGGTGTTAGTGATGTGTATATTCGTATGATAGCATATGTACTGAGAATGCTGCTGAACGTGATGTTTGTATACTGAGGCTGATCTATATGAATATGGTTTGTTATGTGTTAGAAATGATCAAGTCATTTTGTTTTCAGAAGGTGAGATTCAGAGTTTGTGTGATTGTTAGGTGATGATCAGTTGATCTATGCTGATGTTTCTCAATCTGTGGCATGATCATTGTGAAATTGTTGTGGTGATATTAAGCATAGCAAGGTAAAGCTAATGAAGATGTAGAATTGCTCTGGTTCAGTGTCTTGTTTTGCAGCAGATAATGTTTCAATTTGCTCAAGGTTCAGCTTCGTCAAACAAAGAATCAAACAAAGAAGTGGATCTTGATAGGGAAATGTTAGCATATATGTATAATTACATATATTTAGGGCTTAGATCTGCAATTATCAGAGGGACCGAGTTGTAATTTCTGTTTCTTATAGCCTATAAATAGAAGAGGCTTGTAACGATTTTAACTAACTGAAAGATATATCAGATTTCATTTCTTCAACTTCAAGTAAGCTTTCTCTTTCAATTTCTTTGCTTATTTCGAGATTCCTATCATTGTAAATGTAATACGAGTCTTACTAATGAAGTTAAATTCTCGCACTTGCATTGCATTTTTCAAAAAAACAAATTGTAAGTTCCGTTCAATCAATCTTGTATCCTTAAGACGTTTCACGCACCATCTTTGGTAAGGATGAAAAAAAAAATCATTGTCCTCACATTAAGGCCATACAGCCCCCTACAGTCGAAATTGCCCGAATATGGAAAGCCATGACAAAAGAGAATCAGAAATACGTGAACAAGAATATTGACGAGGTTCACGAACTCGTAAACCACAAAGTCAATTGGATTCCCTTAACGCCTTGTCTGAATTATGGAATATGGAAAAACGCATCTGCGTGATTAACAACAACGGAATACGTTCACAAGTTCCATTCGACACCAGCAAGTACGTCTTTCATCCCGGATGAGATAATCATGGATAGATCCGAACAACCACCGTCATTCTAGCAATGTGGGAGCACCTTGGAAAAATGTGGGGGCAACGCTGCTAAGTTGAATGACATCCTTGAACAGTTCATACGAAGAACGACGCAAATAAAACGATTTTCAAAATACATGTCCTCGACCTTTGTTCGAACCAAGGAACAGGCAACAAATGCACTCAATGAGCTACGTCGTTGTGTGAAACGTCTTAATAACTAGACATCGATTGGCCAAATCCTTATAAAGTATTTTTGAAAAAAACTTTTGTCATACATGTAATCAAAGTATATGAATGGACTGAATGGAACATGCAGAATTTTTGAAATCAATCATGCATGATCAATTGTGTATTCATCCTTCTTACTACGGTATTTTGGATTTAGGTTTTTGAGAATCCATGTGATATTCCACGACTCCGGCACCTCAAGAATACGAGGAGAGAATCATCCAACTAGAACAGACCATGCACACCATGAGTTCCTGCACAGTGCAATCAATCGTTGGCATGACCTCCTAGGTCGAGCGAATTTTGGCTCTTCTGAGCTCCAGACAGGCGTGACTACCACAGTATCCCCGACCTCGTCTTCCCGAGAAACACTATTGTTGTGGCACCTCATCAATCCATGTAATGCACTTTTGCCATCCTGACCAAGCTTCATCTCCCACATATGTCCATCCTGACCAAGGTCCACCTCCCACATATGACCATCACACACCCGGAAGGAAAAAGACACTTTTAGGACTCGGTTTTTGTCCTAATTTCAAATATTATGAAGTCGTCTGGAGGAAACGTTTAGCCAAAAATTCAAGGACATTGTTGTTTCCTCCCCTCGCCGTTTCATTCCCAGGTCCGCCACAAGTGATCTAACCCGATGAAGTTGATACTCACGGGGGCTTGTCATGCTTATTTTCAACTGGTATCACCATTGGAGCTCTGATTGATGAAGCTCCCCCATGCCTTTTTGATCGTCCACTCGTTAGTGGGGCACCCTTCCCGAATATGACTCTATACATTACGGAGAAGGATCTGTTTGCCCAGACGACATTGCAATTTGGAACATAAAATCAAGCAGATACCAAATTGTATCATTTCCTGAATTCAGTGAGTGATGAGTATAATCAAGAAAAATGACGATTTACTACTAGAAAACCCGTTACCTGAAGTAAAATCGGCTTATGCAACTATCTGAGCAAGAAAAGGACCGGAGACAAGTAAGGGGTACCGTAGCAAGGAGGGACGCTGATGTTCTTATCGTCAGAATTGAGTCTGTCTTCTATGTTACACCTCGCTTAGAGGAAGTGGCAATCAGAGTCAAACTGACCCACGCCACCAGACCACATTCGACCACCGGAGGAGGGAATGTTGTTTTACAATGTAAAGGAGATGAGAAAAACAACTCCCTCTCGTTTGATCGAGATGAAGCAGAGGCGGCTTAAATAGAGCTGAAGAGACGTTGTTGTTGACACAGGGGAGACGCCATCAAGATGTCACTGTTGACACGGGACATACGCCATTGTTGACCCCTGCAGAATAGTCGCCATGGTTGACACGGGGAAGACACTGTTGTTGACTCCTGCATAAGAGTCACCATTGTTGACACGGGACAGACACCGTTGTTGACTCCTACGTAGGAGATGCCATTGTTGACGCTTGCCATTGTTGACAACGGGGGAGACGGCGTTGTCGATGCAGAGAGACACTATTGTTGGCGGCGTCGATCGAAAATGCTTGAAATGTAGTCACTATGGAAAGTTTCGTCACAGTAAAGCGAAGTACTTCCAACTGATCGGATTCCCTGAAGGGTGGAGAAACCCATAGAGGGAAAACAACATCGACGCCAGCAACGTCGTCACCACGGGGATGAAAGATGCGAAGAAGAGAAGCAAACCAACATTCACCTTGTGTTCTTATTTGCATCCTTGCGTTCAAAAAAATTGGCAACGCTTGCACCCATGAGTAAAATTTCTCTGGGAAACCAAAAACTGTGAATGGAGATCAAAATTAAAAAGGTTTCAGCCTATTATTGTACAATCGAAGAATCGGACGGTCAACCATGACTCACTGATATAAAAAGATACCTGGCGTACGGAGTTCCTAGAGAAAGCCACAAGAAAATGACTGAATGGTCATGCGAGGAATGACTTGCAATTAATTTCCCAGTGGCCCGACTATACCCATTTGAGATGCGTGAATGCTAACGAAGTTGAGCATCTAATGGAAGAAATTCATGAAGGTTGTTGCAGCCCACACATGAACGTACAAGACTTGGGTACTTTTGGTTCACCATGACGGCTGACTGTATAAAACATGCCCAACAATATCACATCTGTCAAGTGTACGCGGACCAAATCCATGCGTCACTGCACGAGCTCTATTCCAGGACTTCCCCACAGGCTTTCTCAATGTGGGGCCTCGATGTAATTAACATGATTTTCCCAAAGGCGTCCAATGGTCATCGACTCATATTGATTACAATCGATTACTTCACCAGGAATAGAGGTTATTACCCTGGCGTCAATAACGGCAAAAGCAATTGAATTTTCATCAGCAAGGACATCATTGTGTGTCATGGGATGTCGAAGTCAATCATCACCGGCAATGACAGAAATCTAAATTGGTCGATGAGTTGTGATCAAGTATAAAAATTCATCTCCATATCACCCACAAATGAATGGCGCAGAGAAAGCAGCAAATAAAGCACTGACATGACAAGCTGCCTTAGGCACTCATGACATATAGAGCCAGAATACGGATGTCAACAGGGGCAGCCCCATTCTACCTTATTTACGGGATCCAAGCCATGTTGTCAATTGAATTAGAATTCCCGTCAGCTAGGATCCTCGCCGAGGCAGAGAAGGACGAGTCAGAGAAGGCGAAATGCAGATACGTGCAATTGAACCTCATGACAAAAGTCGGCTCATCGCGCAGTGCTACAGGCATTTGTACCAGCAACGCATGGCTCGTGCATTTAACAGGAAAGTCAGTCCCATAGAATTACAAGGAGGCAATCTAATTCTCATAAAAAAAATCTTCGAGTCAATACAGACTCTCAGGGCAACTTTGTGCCTAAATATGACGGGTCTTATGACGCCAAAAAGACTTTCAGCAAAGGAGCCATGATCGTCACCTACATGGACAACCAAGAACTCCCAGTCCAATCAGTATGGACGTAGTCAGAAAATACTATCCTTAAGGAGTTCGTAACCATAAAGCGAACCTCCAAAAGTGAGAGAAAATTCCCGCTAAATCGATAACCCGAAAGGGCGGTTTATGCAAAATTTAGGGAAGAGGGGCATGATTGAAAATCCCCTAAAGGACAATCATGTCAAAAGGAGAGGAATCAAATCTCTGCTAGGTTAAAAACCCGAAAGGGCAACCTAGGCAAAAATTAAGGGAATCGAGAGGTGCGGTAAAAAAAACGTAGCAAAAAGATAGAAAAGCGAGAGATTTAAAAAAAAAACTTCAAGTTAATCCAGACTCTCGGGGCAAGTTTGTATGAAGGGATTTATCTCATCAAATAAATTTTCAGCAGGGAAGCCAGGATCATCACTGACATGGACAACACAGAACTCCCCAATACAGTCAATGTGGATGCAAAAACAAAACTCGTAATCAGAAAGCGAGCCTCCAAAAATGAGATAAATTCCCGCTAAATCGAAAACCCAAAAGGGCAGTTTAGGCAAAATTTAGCGAAGAGGGGCATGATTAAAAATCCCTAAAAAGGGCGATCATGGCAAAAGGGAAGGAATCAAATCCCTGCTAGGTGGAAAACCCAAAAGGGCGACCCTAGGCAAAAAAAAAATAAGGGAACTGAGAGGTGCGGTAAAAAGAAAAAAACACTGCAGCTAAAGGAAAGAAAATCAAGAGATACAAAAAATGCTCAAAAGTGGACGACATTGCTTCCCACAGTAGCAATAAAACGAAGTTGTGATCGACATTAATTTGAGATGCCTCGACAACTTGCATGGATACACATTGTGAACATAGCATGAATGGCTTTAGGGAACTCCATCAAGAAGGACTCCAAAGTCGATTGATGAGAAAACAGACTGAGAAGTCCGCACAAGCAGTCATGCATCTCGAGAAGGGTTTTTACCTCCAAAGTGAATTACAAGATAATGAGTGGGGTCTTTAGGTGCTCAACCTCCGCGAGTCATCATCAACAATCGGGACTTATAGATATCCAACTTCCGAGAGTTACAAACCAACGAACGGAGCGTTTAGGTGCTCAACCTCCGCAAGTCATCCCCAACGATCAGAACCTGTAGATGTCCAGCTTCTGAAAGTTACATGCCTTTATATGTTCAACCTCCTCAAGTCATCCTCGATGACCAGAACCTGTAGTTATCCAGCTTCTGGGAGTCACAAGCCGACAAGCAGAGCATTTAGGTGTTCATCCTCTGCAAGTCATCCTCGATGACCAGAACCTGTAGTTATCCAGCCGACAAGCGGAGCCTTTAGGTGTTCAGCCTCCGCAAGCCATCCTCAACAAGTCACAAGCCGAAGAGCAGAGCCCTTGGGTGTTCAGCCTCCGCAAGTCATTCTCGACGACCAGGACCTGTAGTTATCCAGCTTCTAAAAAGAAACGACGAGCGAAGCCTTTAGGTGTTCAGACTACGCAAGTCATCCCCACTAAAGTCGCAAAAAAAAACGATGAGCGGAGCCATTAGGTGTTCAGCCTCTGCAAATCATCCCCAACAAGTCACAAGCCGACAAAAGGAACCTTTAGGTGTTCAACCTCCGCAAGTCATCCTCGACGACCAGGACCTGTAGATGTCCAACTTCTGGGAGTCACAAGCTGATGAGCGTTTAGGCGCTCAGTCTCCGCAAATCATCGTCAACGATCGGGTCCTATAGGTGTCTAGCTTCCGAAAGTTACGTGATGATGTTTGTCTACTATGTAAATTATGAATAAAGAGGAGCCAAAATCAGTTGTTTGTCTTTGAACACACACTCATGAGATCACTTCCATGAGCGTGTTTTTAAAGGGGGGCAACTGTAAACACCTCATTTTGGCTCGGGGTCAAAATACCGTACGCGAGGAACCGAGACGACGAAAAAAGCAAAAATAAAATAAATCCTATACCCTAAACCCCAAACACTAAAACCCTAAACCCTAAACCTCAAACTCTAAAATCCCAAACACTAAACCCTAAAATCCCAAACTTAAAACCCTAAACCTTAAACCCCAAACTCTAAAGCCTAAACCTTAAACCCCAAACCCTAAAACCCTAAAATCCCAAACCCTAAGCCTTAAATCTCAAACTCTAAACCCCAAACCCTAAAATCCCAAACCCTAAACCTTAAATCCCAAACCCCAAAACCTAAGCCCCAAACCTTAAACCCCAAACCTTAAACCCCAAACCATAAACCCCAAACCATAAACCCCTAAACCCATGGCGCCCATTCTTGGCCAAACATCCACCATTGCATCCATTTTCGTCCAAATTCTCACCATGCTCCAAATCACTCCCAATTGGCACCAAAAGTCTCCTAATTGCCATCACCATTTGACCACTTGATCACCTTTGTTCATCCTTAGCCAAATTCTCTCCAATTATCGTCCAAACTCCTCCTAATTGCAATCACCTCCCAATTGCCAATCACCTTTGCCCAATTGCTATCACCTTTGTCATCCACCATGTATTGTCCATGTTTATCAGCTATTTGTTGGAGAAAACTATACAAAAGCAAGGGATAGCTACGGTTGAAGAAGAAGAATAAACCAAAGGATAGTTTGGAACAAGCTTGCCTTAAGCTTGTTTAAAGAAATAGAAAGAAAAAAAAGGAAAGAAAGAAAGGAAAAAAGAAGAGAAGAAAAGAAAAGAGAGAAATAAAAATTCAAAGTGAGGATTTGAGTGTTGGTGAGTGAAAAAAAAATAGATAGAAATTGAGTGAAGAAAAATCGGCGAATATCGGTCTCGGTTCCTCGTAAGGTATCTAAACTTCGAATAACTTAGGTATATCTCCTCTCATGCTCGATATTTGTATTTTTTTAATGTGAATGAAGTTTGATTCATCGATATTATGTGTTAATAGTTGTATTTCATATAAGAATCCTACTCGGTTTTAAGTTCGGTATAACTTTGGGGTCATTTTAGGCATTTGTGAAAGTTATGGGGTTTGTTTCAGTAAAAAAAATAATATTTTCGAAAATGAATTAAGTCATTCCCAAACTTTGATGAAGGTTACAACTCGGTCCTTGGACTCTCGGGTCATTTTAGGATTTTACCAAGTGTTATAAACCAAACCAGAAAAGTTTTGAGTCATTTGTGCAATTTTCAAAAGATTTTTCCAAATCAGCTCGAAATTTTAAATAATTGCATCTTGGTCCCAAAACTTTTCTGGACATCCCATTACTTCTCAAGGTGTCACAAATTAGTCAAATATGCTTCGGATTTTCAAAATCATTTGTATACGTTTGACACGACTTAAAATGACCACAAAGTTAAACCACTCTTTTTTTAGCACAATTAAGTTTATTCTCTCTTGTTTATTTATTTTAAATTAACTCAAAAATTAAAAAAAAATGCTTGTATATTGTTAATTAAAAAAATGCATGTCATCTCTTTAGCCAAACATGATCAAATTGGATAATTTGGGTAAATCGGGCAAGTTGAAAAAAATATACATTCAAAAGCAAACTAAAGTACCGAAAGGGCGGATTATGGGCTCGCGAGCCCTTAAGACGTAATCAAACCCCCGAACTCGATTCTCTGGGCGTAGACCTTTCCAAGCCCTATGATGTTAACACCATGTACCCTAGGCAATTTTAGGATTCCGATTAACCTTTAATTAATCGGTGGCGACTCTTTCACATTTTTCGGTCCGGTTGATAACCCCTCTCGACCGGACCCGTCGCTCGCCAAGACCTGACATTTTCAAGAACGAAATTTAAAAATATTTTCCAAAACGGGTCGGGGAAAGTCGAATCTGACGTCTGACACCTGGTGTTAACATGATTTCTGTTTCTTTGACTGGGCCTGAAAATTATGCTATGTGGAGCCTTGCTATTCGGTTTACCTTGTTAGGAAGAAACAAATTAGGTTTTATTACTGGGACTTGCATGCAAGAAAAATATGATCCTATTTTCCATAATTTATGGGATAGATGTAATGCTGTTGTTTTAGGATGGATTTTGAATTCTATTTGTAAAGATCTTGCTAGTGGTTACATGTATACTGAAAATGCTTTTCTTGTGTGGAAAGACCTTAAAGAGAGATTTGATAAGGTCAGTGGTCTAAGGACCTATCAATTGCATTTGGAAATTGTCATGACTCGACAGGGTCTTGACTCTATTTCCACGTTGTTTTACTAAGTTGAGAGTTCTTTAGGCTTAATATGATGCAGCTTGTGCCTTACCTCATATTGATTTTAAAAAATGGAATTTTAAAAATCATATTGAGCACAAAGATAATCAACGTCTTTTTCAGTTTTTAGCTGGTTTGAATGATACTTATTTTGCTGTTAGAAGTCATTTTCTTATTTGGAATCCTCTCCCATCTGTTAATCAAGCATATAATGTTCTTATTCAAGAATAAATCCAAAGAGGAATTACTTCTGCTATGAATGTTAGTTCTAGATCTGTGAATGCCTTTCTTAGTATGGATCGACCTAGAGGAAATCAGAATTTGGAATGTACTCACTGTAAGAAGAAGGGGCATACTTTTGATCGATGTTTTACCTGAGGTTTTTGACTTCTGTAAAAAGAAGGGACATGCTAAGGACAATTGTTTAAGTATAAAGATTTTTTAAAGGAAAACCCAACAATTCAAAAGCCAATGCTGCCTCTTCTGAAAATAGTTATGTCAATTCTGATGTCAAAAGTGTTTTCTAATGATCCTTCTTTGTGTTCTGCTGTTCAAGGTAATATTACTCTCACACATGGTCACTGCAATACCAGCAGGTGCTACCCCTACAGAGGACCACTGTGTGAATACAACATGTATTTCTTTAAATTCCATTATTGCCTCTAGTAGTGACTATTGGATTCTAGATACTGGAGCAACAGATCACATGACCAACATAAATGATTGGTTATGTGAAAATAAGTTGATTCCAGGAACTAGGGTCCAATTGCCGAATGGGTATTTTTCAACTGTTAATAGTATTGGAAATTTTTTCTTTAGTAAGGATAAACAATTGATGAATGTTCTGTATTTTCCTGATTTTAAATACAGTCTCTATACTTACTAAAGAACTGTTCTGTGAATTTTTACCCTAAGTTCGCTGTCCTGCATGACCTCTCAAATGGGAGGGTCTTGGGGACTAGTGAGCTTAAATAGGGTCTATACTTCATTAGAACATCTTGTAATGATACCCCATGTAATCATTTTTCTTCTGTTTCAAATGTTATGTTGTAGCATAAGCGTCTTGGACATATTTCGTTAAAGGCATTGGAACATTTGGATTCTCTTGATTTACCAAAGAATAAATTTTCTGATATAACTAAATGCTCTATATGTCCCAAAGCGAAAATTGTCAGAAAACCTTTTCCTAATTCTGTTTCAAGAGCAGATGTTATATTTGATCTTATTCACGTTGATGTATGGGGCCCTTTTCACATTTCCACCCATGATAACAAAAGATTTTTTCTGACATTGGTGGATGATTTTTCGAGAGTTACTTGGATTCACTTAATGCAGTTTAAATCTGATGTTGTTGTTGTTTTGAAGCAGTTTGTTATCATGGTTGAGACGCAATTCGGTAAGAAAGTTAAAGCTTTCAGAACAGACAATGGTAATGAATTTTTTAATGAGAATATTAAGACATTCTTTCAAGAAAAGGGGATTGCTCATCAAAGCAGTTGCCCATATACCCCCCCAACAGAACGGGAGAGTTGAGCGAAAGCATCGACATCTCCTGGAAGTGGCCACGGAACTTAAGTTGCAGGCCTCACTTCCTAATGAATTTTGGGGGCATTGTGTCTTAACAACTTGCTACTTGATCAATTTGATGCCATCTAAGGTGCTGAATGGGAAATCTCCTATTGAGATGTTGAGTAATAAGAAACATGTGATTAGTCACCTTCGGGTGTTTGGATGCCTATGTTATGCGAAAAATATGCATGTGGCTGACAAATTTACTTCTAGAGCTATTCCATCCATTTTGGTGGGATACTCGGAGTCTCAAAAGAGATATATACTGTATGATCTGACTGAAAAAAAATATTTCATTAGTAGGGATGTTCAATTCAATGAAAAAGTTTTTCCTTTTGAGAATAGCAAATCAGATCAGTTGCCCATATTTTTCGATTATCATGCTGAGTCAGACTCCTATGATGTAAGCATCCCTCAGGATGTGAGAACTGAGGAGAATAATGTTGGTGTCAGTGCAGATAATCCAGATGATGATGTCATTCATGACATTGATGGAAACACACTACATGATGAGTCATATAATGACCCTGATAGCAATAATATCCCTATTACACATGATTGTTCTATGCCTGTTTTCAGCAGGTCATGTAGAGTTATAAAGCCTCCCGTGTGGATGAAAGATTATCAGGTTTCGAATCTATCTTGTCTGCATTCTATAAGCAAGTTTATATGCTATGATGGTTTGTCTGATAGTTATCAGGTATATCTGAGCTCAATTTCCAGAATTGTTGAGCCCAAACATTTCTCTGAAGCGTTCAAAGATAAATCCTGGATTCGAGCAATGGAGGATGAAATAGATGCCCTTTAGAAAAATTAGACTTGGGACTTGGTCACTCTTCCTCAAGGTAAAAGGGCGATTGGATGTAAGTGGGTATATAAATTGAAGTTTAATTGTGATGGTTCCTTGAATAGGCATAAAGCCAAATTGGTGGCTACGGGATATAGCCAAAAGCATGGTATAGACTATTTTGATTTTTCTCTTGTTGTTAAAATGAGTATTGTTAGAACTGTGCTAGCCCTTGCCTCTGTTTATAACTGGCCTCTTTATCAAATGGATGTGTATAATGCCTTTTTACAATAAGATTTAGATGAGGAAGTGTATATGCATGTTCCTGAAGGATTTGTTGGTAAAAACAGTCTCATCTTGTCTGCAAATTGCGAAAATCATTATATGGTTTAAAACAGGCTAGTAGACAATGGAATATTAAGTTGACCAATTCTCTTGTTGATGCTGGATATAATCAGACAAAGTTTGACTATTCTTTGTTTACAAAGCGGATTGGAATTGAATTGGTTATTCTTTTGATATATGTGGATGATCTGCTCATTTGTGGTAATAGTGATGGTCTGATATCTGATTTAAAGCATGTTTTAGAATCATGTTTCAAAATGAAGGATTTGGGTGAATTGAGATATTTCCTTGGTATTGAGATATCTCGGTCTAATGAAGGATTGGTACTCTGCCAAAGGAAATATGCATTAGAGCTTATTTCTGATGTTGGTCTTTCGGGTGCTAAAACTGTTAGAACTCCTATGGAGCAGAATGTGAAGTTTACTAGTGTGGATTATGATAAGCATCTGAATGTCAATGTTGATGATGAACCCCTAAATGATGTCACCATTTATAGAAGACTGATAGAGAAGCTTTTGTACCTAACCATTACTCGCTCATATATTTCATTTGCAGTACAGAATCTCAGTCAATTCATGCAAAATCCGAAAAATTCACATCTTGAAGCTGCGACGAATAATCAGGTATATAAAAAGGGAACCAGGTAAAGGTATCATTTTGTCCTCTGAATCTTTTCCAAAGATTATTGCCTATTGTGACTCTGATTGGGCCAGTTGCATTGAATCTAGAAAATTCGTTACTGGTTTTTGCATCAGGATAGGAAAGTCTTTGGTTAGTTGGAAAGTTAAGAAATAAACCACTGTTTCTAGATCCTCTGCTGAATCTGAATATAGAAGCATGGGTGCATCATTATCTGAAATTATATGGCGTAGAGGATTAATGGAGGAATTGGGATTTAAGCAAAATAATCCATATGTTCTATATTGTGATAGTAAAACTGCAATTCATATTGCCAACAATCCTGTTTTTCATGAGCGAACCAAAAATATTGAGATAGATTGTCATTATATTAGATAAAAAATTGATTGACAAAGTGCTGTAACTTGAGCATGTTAGAACAGGTGATCAATTGGTTGATATATTCACCAAACCTCTTGGAACACAACAACATCAGTTGTTGATTGGAAGACTTGGAATGAATAATATTTACTAGACAGGGGAAAATCATTTCACCACTTCCATATTGAGGGGGAGTATTGAAATCTGATATTGCTTGCTTGGGCTTATCTTCAATTTGGAAGGCTTCTTTTATTTGGATATTGCTGGCCCATTTGGCTTGTCTTTCGGCCCGTGTCGCTTGAGCTTCTCTGGTCTTGGCCCGTCTCTGATAATGAACCAGTGTTTTCTTTTTTCCGTTTTTTTTTTCATTTATTGGACAGTTATTGTAATAGTTATTAGGGATTATTTTATGGGTTAATTACCTCAACCGTTACTTATGTTTGGCCCATGTGATTAGAAGGTTACTCATCTTTTTTTGTGTAGCTGAAACGTTACTTAAGTTTGAACATGTGACTGAAAGGTTACTCCGTGAAGTTTCCGTCACATATTTCCGTTAAACTGTCACGTGCAAGTCACATGACCTAATTTAAAGACGATTCTACCCCCTTTTATGTTTATGGATTATGAAGTAGTAACGGTTAGGTAACAAAATGTCCAAACTAAAGTAACCGTTTAATAACATTTAGAAGAAGATAAAACGTCATTTAACAACTTCCCCACAAACATAAGTCACCACATTTGCAACCATTTTATTTTCTTCTTGAATATCTGATTCTGTTTGATGAAAAACCAGTTAAATAAACATCAAGTAGCATCAAACGAATTCATAATACATATATCAATTTTCTATTTTCTATATTTTCTCACTATCACTATTCCTATTCGTATCATTCAAGACAATATTTTCCTACTCGGTTGACAGCTCAACTTGATCATTCTTCTCTTCTGATGGCGCTTTTGAGATGCATCTTCCCCGTCTTCTAAATCAGCAAGAGCTTCCTTTGCTTTTGCTAGCAACAAGAACAAGAGTAACAAAACAGTAGTTAGACAAAGGTTGAGAAACAAGGATAATTACGAGATTTCCTTAGACAAAACAGGTGGCGGTGGTCTCCTTATGTTTCTTTGAGGTTCTACTACACTCATACTATTGCTTGAAGCAGACTGTTGATTGCATAAAAAGAATTATATGAAGCATAAAAAAAGAAGCATATGACACAGTAAATAAACAGTCCTGTGGTAAAAATAAAAGAGGAATCCAACTACTGGACATTTTTGGATCTCACTTGGCGTTCAAACAAAGCCCTCCATGAAACATGAAGAGGACCAGAGTCCTAGACTAGTTTAAAGTCCATAACATAACAAGAGAGAGCACCTATGACAGAGATGGTAAACTCGTAAACTAGAGTTCATTCACACTTCATAACAGGGCAAGGTCAGCAGTATTGACTATACCTCTACAATACGTCGGCGAAGGAACTTGGATGCAACATCCTTGAAGATGAGCTTCACATCCACCTCGGAATAGAGATAACCATGGAAAGAACAGTATTTAATAAATAAATAAATAAGCCAATCCAAATAATTGTGCAGAAACAATAATATGTTTGTACTAAGAAATTTCACTATCATGGATCCTAGGAACTGATATTTCTACTGCTGACTTGTGAATTTTGAAAGAAAATACTGTTTTGAGGGTCCAAGTTGGCAAGTGAGCGGCATGTTCTAGAGCTGTAAGAGCCTTTCTTCTAGGCGTTTTTCTTTTTATTTGCAGAACTTCTGTCAGTTCGTTGCCAGCAATGTCCTTAAAAAAAACATTGCAACCTCCCAACCCGAAAGCTCAGCTGCCACCCCTCTCCAACACACCTACCTGAACAGGTATACAATCCGGATACCTGAACCATGGATACCAGCAAGCAGCATGTTGCATACTGACACAACAACGCCAATGCAACTGGACAACTACCCCCAACATGCAAAAAACTGCGAGCCTCCACAACCATACATAACCTACGAACCACCACAACCCTATATTACCTACCTGCCAAATGACCACAATCACCCAAAGGAGGAAACCAACCCAACCGTGAACTCATGCTACTTGGTCGAGACTCCCCCCGACTCCCCTCCTCAAGGTGCAACCGGTATGGGGACAGAACACATGACGGGGCTAAGCCCGTATATGAATAAGATGACGCTCAAGAGATCCAGGGGAGCAAATGATGATGACGGTGAAGCAAGGCATAAACGTGCAAAGTCTGACTGTAACAACAGTTCGAATGCAAGTATAGAGTACGAAAGAACAGATGGGCGAAGGATGAAGACAATGAGGCCGAAAGGAAAGAATGATACCATTAAGACCGAGAGAAGGAGAAGGCGGCTATTGGCCCAAAACATGGAGACCGAGACGAACAAGGTGCAAGAAACTACAAACCAAGGTTCTGGTGGCTATCCCGAAACAGCCACACGGGGTCAATGAATACAACCGCTTGGAACTGTCAGGGTTTGGGGTCTTCCTTGACAGTTAGACATTTGAAAGACCTCAGGGGGAGGTATCAACCGGAGATTATTTTCTTAATGGAGACAAAGAACGGGAATACCTACTGCGAGAGAATACATGAACAAATAGGAATGGACAAGGCATACTATGTGGAACCAAGAGGCACATCTGGCGGCCTGGCACTATGGTGGAATGAGGACACAAAAATTCAGATCCTCTACACAAATCAAAACATCATTGATACGCGGGTTTGGATGAAAAATACGAATGTTCCCATGTACATGACCTGGATTTATGCGGATACAGATGACCGAATGAGAAGCCAGAATTGGGCCGAGTTGAGAAGGATAGGGAGGGGAAGATCTGAGAGATGGGTATGCCAAGGTGACTTTAATGCGATCACAAACCACCATGAAAAGGAAGGTGGTCGACGTAAACCCCAAAGACAAATTGATGAGTTTGTCGAAGTCATAAACGATCTGAATATGGAGGATATGGGGGCAAATGGGCAAAGATTCACATGGTCAAACAATAGAAGGGGAGAAGACCGTGTGTACAAAAGACTAGATAGAATACTGATCAACCGAGATTGGGCATCAATGTTCCCTAACGCTCACTGCATCAATGAGATGGCAATCGGGTCAGACCATTCACCAATCATTCTGCACCTGAACCGAACACATAAGAAACGAAGGCGCGACTTCAAGTTCGAGGAAATGTGGCTCGAACACCAAGAATGCAAGGAGGTAATCCGGACCTCTTGGACAGATTGGAGGAGACGAGACCAAGGCAGTCAACTATGGCCTAAACTCGGGGAGTGCCGACGAAACCTGATTGAATGGAGTAAGAAACGGTTCGGGAATAATAGTACTGAGATGAGGAGAACGAAGGAGCGGCTAAGGGAAATCGGGGAAAATCGACTAGACGGACCCCTGAGGGATGAGGAAAGAGCCTTGAAAAACAAGTTGAGGGCCCTATGTCGTCGGGAGGAGCTATATTGGAAGCAAAGGGCCAGAGTTAAGTGGCTCACAGAAGGAGATCGAAACACAACATTCTTCCACCTAACAACAACAACCCGGCGAAGGAGGAACCACATTAGCAGAATAATGGATAATGGGGGGAGATGGCTCACAAGAGAGGAGGATATCTCCAATGAGATCTTCGGTCATTTCAAAGTGGCGTTCGAAACCGAGAGGACGGAGATTCAGGATGGAATCCTTGACTGCGTTCCGAATCAAATAGATGGGGCAATGAATGCTCAATTGGAGAAGGGGGTGACAATGGAAGAGGTTCGGAAAGCGGTGTATCAGTTGGGGGGGTCTAGAGCGCCAGGGCCTGACGGGTTTCCGGGATTGTTCTATCAAAGGAATTGGTCCACGGCGGGCTCAGATGTCTTCACGGCAGTCAAAGCCTTCCTCGAAACAGGTACATTTCCTATATCCCTTAATCAAACAGATATCACCCTTATTCCCAAAAAACCAAACCCCACGCATGCATCTGAATTTAGATACCGAGTTATGATAAATGGAGGTCGCACACCGTACATTCAACCAACGAGAGGCATTAGGCAGGGAGACCCCCTGTCACCCTACCTCTTTATACTTTTGGCGGATATACTATCAAGGCAAATGGAAAAGGAGGTCGGGGAGGGAAGGATACGCGGGCTAAAAATGAAGAGCAACTGCCCGGAATTGCACCACCTTTTCTTTGCAGATGATTCCTTATTTTTCATACAAGGGTCGGTTGAAAACGCAAGGAAGCTAAAAGATGTGATAGCTCAATATTGTACAAGTTCGGGGCAAAGAGTAAATGTGGCAAAATCCAGCATTTCCTTTAGTAGTGGGGCCGGTGAAAGCATTTGCCATGCCATTGAGGAAGAACTCCAAATCAAGCGTGAGACGACAACGGGAAAGTACCTTGGGTTACCTACGGTTTGTGGGCGATCAAAGTGTGAAGCACTCGAGTACCTAAAAACACGTATAAAGGAAAAGATCAATGGATGGAGAGTAAAGACCCTCAACCAAGCGGGTAAAGAAGTCCTTATAAAGGCGGTCATTACGGCGATACCGTCCTACGTGATGAGCCTATTTAAGATCCCAAAGAAGTGGTGCTCGGAGGTGAATGCTATGATAGCCAATTTTTGGTGGGGACAAACGCCGGAAGGAAACAAGATTCATTGGAGGAGATGGGAAATACTAGCAAAGGCGAAGGAAACGGGAGGAATGGGCTTTAGAGAACTAGAGCTCTATAACAAGTCATTACTTACAAAGATGGCCGAACGAGTGAAGAAGGAACCGAATGCGTTGTGGGTGCGAGTATTGAAAGGACTATACTTCCCTAGAGAAGACTTCCTCTCGGCAAACAAGGGTGCCCGTGCATCTTGGGGTTGGACGAGCTTACTCCATGGCCGGGACATACTTCTCAAGGAAGGACTATGGATAATTGGAGACGGGCAACGAATCAGAATTTTTAGCGACCCTTGGATCTCTACGAAGACGGGAATGAGGATGACTAGCACAAACAACCCGAACCACCAGGAGATGAAGGTGGCTGAGCTGATTAATGAGGACCGTACGTGGAACGAAGCAAGAATGCTGGAAGTGGCTACACCAGAAGATGCAAACTGTATTATGCAGATTCAGCTGACACCGACACCGAAGCAAGATGAGTTGATCTGGCCGCATACAGTGGAGGGGCAAGCCACAGCGCGCTCTGTTTACCATAGGATTCGACAAGAAAAAGATGGTGTGATGGCTGACCTGACAAACCACGAACAGCGACAGCACACAATCTGGAGCTGCATCTGGATTGCTGATATCAACCCAAAGGTCAAAAATTTTATGTGGAGAATGATGTCAAACGCTCTTGCTGTTCGTTTGAATCTGAGGCATAGACAGATGGACATCACCCCAAGCTGTGCTATCTGTGGAATGGACGAGGACATTGAGCATGTCATTTTTCGATGTGGGTGGACAACACCGATATGGCAGGGGCTGCTGGGAATGACGAGGGACCACCAACAGATCAGGTCCATCACTGAGTGGATCGATGCCAAACTAAACGAACCTGCAGCAAACAAGGCAACAAAACAGGACAGATGGTTACAGTGCATGTGGGCATGTTGGAGCATCTGGAAACGTAGATGCAGAGCAGAGTTCGAACACAAACTTCCAGCCCCAGGCGAGACGATGGTGGAGATACGGAAATTGCATGAGGAATACAAGAACAAGCCGACAGAAAGCAATGATCCTGGACCAGCATTACCGAAGAAACCATGGCAGAAACCGATCATAGGAGACATCAAAATCAACTGTGACGCGGCGTGGTGTCAACGAACCAAAGTGGGCGGGATAGGGGTTGTGGCAAGAAATTCTGATGGACTACTAGTGGGTGGAGCAAACCGTCGGGTCCAGGGACATAATGTGGTAGAACTTGAAGCAGAAGCGCTCAAACTCGGGATATCACTAGCACAAGAGAAAGGCTAGAATCAAGTGACTTTGGAGTCGGACTCGGAAATCGTGATTAATCACATACAAGGAGATATATACCAGTGGCGAATTGGTCCTATATGCGATGAGATCTGGAGAAGGGCTAGAGAAATAGATCGTGTTCAATGGAAATCAATCCCACGTACATCTAACGAATGTGCAAATTGGGTCGCGGTGCAAACAAGAAAGGGAGTGAGACTTGACGATTGGGTTTTCGAACCCCCACCCCCTCTTAGTATCTTACTTAGTAATGATTGTAACTCAAACAACGACTATGTTTCGTGTTGAATGCAGTATTATCTTTGAGTGACCAAAAAAAAAAAGTTTAGAAATAAAAGATAAGGTCTTCCCATATCTGAAGGGGGCAGAGAAAAAGCAAATAACAGAACAATACTACAGAACCCCAAAGCAGCTACTTTCCAAATCCCCAACTCAGAAAATCAATTAAAAGGAGTTCAATCCATCCACCTAAGGGAATTATCAACCAAAACAGTGAAATAAAAAATTATGAATGTTGATATTTTACCCAAGAAAACCCTAATTCAGTGCGAGCTAAGAGGCACGAAGCTTAATTGGGAAGAAAAGACTAATTGGGAAGAAAAGACAGCAGAAGAGAGTCAGCCAGGCTTACCAGGCGGGAAACGCGTTGATGGCGAAGATGCAGCGACCGCCGAAGAGGATTACAGACATCCAAATCATGTCGGTGATGGCTCTGACTTTGCCGGTGATGGTGGTGAGCATCATGGAGATTTCGATCGACAGAGTTCTCGAAACCCAATCCTGTACCGCTTTCCGCCACCGCCATCCCTAAACCCAATCCTGTACAGACCTAGAAACGGGAAGAAATTACAACATGTTCTTAAGTAGACAAGCTTAGGATAGTTTCGGAATTTCAAATTACAAATACATCACGTGACAAGCACATGTCACTACTTAATGGGAAGAAATAACGGCAGTTAGGTGATAGTAACGGTTCAGTCACATGTGTCAACATAAGTAACGGTTGAGCTCAAGTTTGAACGGTTCAGTCACATTGTCAAACATAAGTAACGGTTCAGGTAATTAACCCTTATTTTATTTAAGGGGGAGAGACTTCCAAATGAAGGAACAAGTCTCAATAAACCACAATTGCTTCTTCGGAAAACCTCTGTTTTAGGGTTTCGGTTGTTCTTCAAATCCGCCTCTCTTTTCCGATTTCATCAATTGTTAATAAAATAGCAAAATTATTATTTTTTATAATAATTAAACTTATATTTCCATTATACCAGGTAGGGCTTGGCATGAACCGGTTCGGTCCCGAACCAGTTCAAAACCGAACTTTTACCACATTTTAAAACTGGTACGGTTTACCGCTCCAGGTTTTGGCCGCTCTAGATTTTGGCGGATTTACCATACCTGTTCTGAACCAGTTCGGCCGAACCTGTTCATCCCAAAAGTAAAAAATAAAAATAAAAAAATTGAGGTTCCAATCAGCAAGCATCCAACTGAGATTACAATACAAACATAAATCCAACTGAGGTTCCAATACAAACATAAATCCATTACAAACAATCAAACATAATACTACACTTAAGAATTAACATTAGTTGGCATACCTCATCATCTAAACACATCGGTTGCTGAACTTACAAGAACCTAACTGCAGTGGCATACCTCATCATAGAGATAAGGGAATGGATAATTGAACTCTTGAGCATCCTCTGCCAACATGTCATTCTGAAACAGCTTATCTTCCAGCTGTTTTCCGAGCTATGTCATAGAGTTTGATAACGGATGTCAATATATGACTCAATAACAATTAATCGAGTCTCAGACATAAAAGTTGATCCACGTCAAGAAAACAAGCTTAGTCAAACTAGCAAATGTGTAGCCGTGCTATATATTGAAGGCAGCTTATGGAAGAAAAAACTGAAGATTCTAAATAGATACAGGTTTGATAGTGCCTAGCAAAAGGAAAGTGATTTTTGCAGTAAATTGCCATCCGTTGAAAACTTGAAAAACAGAATAATAGATAGAGGTTCAAAGATTTAACAGACAGTTTCCTTGTGAGGAGGACAGGAACAAAAGCATCATAGGAAAGAAATTTTAATGAGATTCAAAGACACATCAACACGATCTCTAACATATAAGTGCGGAACAAACACAAATGAGATTCAAAGACACATGAACCCTAAAGGTTTATCAAGAATGTAAAAAACAGCTATAGAATCAACGAACCAGCCTCGATCTCTCTGATTCATACACCAAATTAAAGATAGACAATCTTGAATATTCCCAGGAAAAACTATTCATCTCATTCAAGACAATGGAATCAGCAGACTAATAATAATGACTTACCAGAGGTCCCCCAGATTGAGCTATCGGTGTTCGTATATAAGTACTTGCTAGAGAAGCACATTGTCCTGCACTAGAGGAACAAGAAAGACTGTCATCTAAAAGCACGTTAATAACCAAATTCAGACACACAATTTTAGAGCAAGCACCCAATCGTCCCTCCCCTGTCGGAACAAAAAGGAGTACTACTATGCTATAATTCCAACGATCGATGAACTACACATAGCATCCAACTTTGAGCTTATAATGAGGATTAACAGCTGAAAACAAGAGTTGGGGAGCTGGGGATCTACGAAAATCATAATAATTTGGGCAAAAATGATAGAAGAGTACCTCTTGAAAGCTCTTTAGCAATCCATGATCCAACCCAAGGCGAAGACGACAGGCGACAAGCGTGAGAACGTACTGAAGTTTGAAGACGAGCGACGTGATTCCTGAACTTGAAGACTGAATCAGTGAATTGAGTGAGGTTATTGAAGACTCAATTAGGTCTGGTCTAAAGTGAAGAAAAACCGGGTTTGTCTGGTCTGAAGTGGTCTGGTCTGGTTTAGTATTTAGTAGTATTTTAATATTAAAACCAGTACAAAAACTGGTTCGGTTAACCGGTTTTGAACCGGTTTTGAACCGGTTTTGAACCGGTTTTGAACCAGTTTTGAACCGGTTTTGAACCGGTTTTCTGTACCTATTCTGAACCGCTCCAGATTTTTCGGAAAAAAAAAACGTTTGTTTTGTGAATCGGTACGGTTCAGCCGAACCGATTATTTTTGCCCAGCCCTAATACCAGGAATAGCACAAAGCATAAAGATTAATTGTATTTTTTTCATAAAAATAATTGAAAAGTACATAAATTGATAGTAAAAATAAATATCAATAATCATTTATGTCATGCTAATTGCTATTTTAAATCTAACTATAATATTTGAATTGCATTTAACAAAATGTGAAAGATATTAGTAAATATATGTTTTTGTAATAATATTAGATCTTGTAATCTCAGTATTTTTTATTACAACTTATAATTTATTTGGTATGATGCTACTACACCTATGAGAGGTTCACCCAATGTCCTATAAATCGTAAGTATCCTCAGTCGAACTCCGTTTATCATGTAATTAAACCCGTTTAAATTTATAATTAAACAAACTAACGTATGAAGTTTGACATATACTTCTTACGGTACTCCCACTAAACCTTATTACATGATCTTGTAATCTCGGTATTTGATTTATTACAACTTATAATTTATTTGGTATGATGTTACTACATCTATGAGAGGTTCACAGGATGTCTTATAATTCGTAAGTATCCTCAGTCGAACTCCTTTTATCATGTAATAAAACTCATTTAAATTTATAATTAAACAAACTAACGTATGAAGTTATATACTTCTTACGGTACTCTTACTAAACCTTATTACATGATCTTGTAATCTCGGTATTTGATTTATTACAACTTATTAATGTTATCAAATATAAGTATTAAGTATGGTTTTTATTAAAATAATTTAAAGTTTAAAATTCAATAATAATTATGAAAATGATTAATTATTGATAAGATGCTAATTAATAATTGTAACTTAATTTTGATATTTTTATACAATCTATTATTGTCGTATAGTTGAAAAACAATGTCAAAAGCATTAGTTAAAATATGTTTATTTTTCTAATAGTAACTTTTACTTTTGTTCAATTAAATTATACAAATAATATTTTTTAATCCATGAAATAAGGTAAATCTAAAAGTAATTAAATATAAAGATCCATAAAATTATAAAAAGAAAAAGTACTAAGAAAATATATTAATAATTAGTTTTTTGTTTATGTGTTTAATTTTAAATTGCATGTATAATTATAATTGACTTGTATTTCAATTATACAAATTATATTATTAAATATGAAAAATAAGTATATTTTTCCGTAAAAGTAAGTAAACTTTCCATAAGTCGATAATAAAAATAAATATTAATAATTTATTGACATATTGTTAATTAATACTTTTAACTTAAAAAAAATACATAGTTATAATGTTAATAATATTTATGTTTACATTACAAATAGTAATAGTCAGTAGTCAGTTGTATTCAATATTTATCTAATGAATAAAATTAATCGAGTTTAAAATAAGGCTCTACTAAACTATAAAATAAATATTAAGAAAATATAATATGAATATTTGTTCTTCATGTATTAAATTTTATATTACCTCGCAAAAATATAATAGAGTACATAATATTAGACATAGAACTATATATTAATTTATTAAAAAGGATAGATAACACAGAAAAGTAATTATAATTTGGTCTTAGCAATAAATTGTAATAACAAACTTTAATATGTGCATTTAACTGATTTTTTATAAAGTATAATATCATCAATTTTAGTGTTTCAATAAAAAATACTAATAAAAAATTATAATTCACACATGAAGTAAGTAGACATTATTTCTAAAAATGAAGCTCTGCATATCTATATAAAAAGAATATTAAGAAACTATATTGATAATATTAATATATTGTTTATTTATGTGTTAAAATTTATATTGCATGCATAATTATAATTGGGTACATAATGTTAGACATGCAAATATTAATTTAGAAAACATATGTGTAATACATATATAAAATTAATTATAATTTAGTCTTAGAAATAAAATTTAATAACCAAATTTCATATGTGCACGTACTTGATTTTTAAGAAACATAATATTATAAAATTTTGTATTTTGTATTTTAATAGAAAAAAATAATAAATACACACGTGAAAGAGGTAGAAATTATTGTTTTTTTGTAACTTATGTGGAGAATGAATGAGAAGGTTTGGAGGATTTTAAAGTGAGTTACTTGACATGCCACATATGCATGAAAATTATATGTTTGACATGAACCAATAAAAAGTTATGAATTTAACATTAGGGGTGGGAAAATGTATTAAAAATATGACTTGTCATAATTGTATACATTCTAGGCAAATTAATATATAGATATAGATATTTGTTTATCACTACCCTTCCATCCTTTCTCATGCACCATTTTTTTATATCTCGCTAACAAATGAAATTAAATTTTCACTTTATCGGACATTAAGATAAATGTGAATCTAAAGACTTGGATCATTTGTAAAAAAATATAATTTCATCTACAACTGGGATATTTTTTGCATCATATTAATATGTCAAATATGCATGATATATTATTTGAAGCAATAAATAATTAATATGTATACTATAATCAAGTTTGAAAGTTAAATTAGAGTGGAAGAAAAAATCTCATTTATTATTGATCCGATTTTTTTATTTTATTTAAATTAATTATTAAATTTGTTATTTTATATAACTTTACAATTTTACATAATAATGATAATTGTATATTATGTTCTCAAGTCGTCATATTCTTTAATGTTTCTACAATTATATATATTTGTTTTGTTCACAACATTCTATTTTCTTTCCTAGAAGTTAAATAGTTTTTAAATTGTGAGTGTTGTCGTTATAAAAATACATTGCATCTATAAATTTAAGTAATTAAAATAGAATTAAAATAAATCAAAATTGACGTATATTTATATACTGAATATACATAATCTATCGCATGAAGCAATAAATACAAAAATATTAATCACAATTGAAAAATTAAAACCAAATTGAAAGAAGATATTTGATTAATGTATACATTTTTTTATAATGATAATTATGTATTATAGAGTATTTTGAAATAATGAGATTATTAAAATCTTCAAAAAAAACTTATACATTTTTTTAGTATTATTAATATTAATGCATGGATGATTTTAGCTGCAAAAAGGTGTTAATATATTATTACTCCAAACTCAAATCATCCAAATTTTAGGTATTACATGTCGAGAAAAAAGTAACAAAACTATTTTACTACAAAATTAAAATAACCCCGGTGATGAGTTGAAATAATATTTTACGAATAAGTGAAATATAAAAATCAATATTAAGTTTCAGAATTTACTATTTATTATCTTTACAAAATATTTTTAGGATTGGTTAAATTTAGATTCTATGGGTATTTCTTTACCTAACCCTACATTCCAAATATATCTAAAATTAAAATATGAATATACTTAACTCTCAACCCTACTTTATGAACTCTGGAAATATTAAAGTAAACAATAACTCTGAAAATATCAAAATAAGTAATAAGTTAATCAAATATCTAATTTTATTATTTCGTGTTAATTTTACTGATAATTTGTTGATATTGTCATAATAGAGTTTTGATAGCCGTCGTTAGGGCTGGGCAAAAAAAAACGGTTCGACCGAACTGTACCTGAACCGTACCAGTTCTGAATCGGTTTGGCCGAACTGGTTCACAAAACAAACGGGTTTTTTCAAAAAAAATCTGGAACGGTTCAGAATAGGTACAGAAAACTGGTTAACCGAACCTATTTTTGTACCGGTTTTAATCTTAAAATACTACTAAATACTAAACCAGACCACTTCAGACCAGACAAAACCGGTTTTTCATAACTTCAGACCAGAAGACCTAATTGAGTCTTCACTCTGTCTCTCAGTGAGTAACTGAGTATCGAAGTTCAAGTTCACGAACTGCTCTCAAGAACTCTCGTCGCCGCTCGTCGCCTCGGCCGTCGACCAGGTTCGTCTTCACTGACAATTTCTGTTAGCTGCAATATGAACCCCACGACCATCATTATCCTACGTTTGCCAATTTCTGTGTCATTGCATAGATGAAGAAATGGGAAGTCTATGAAATGTGAGATTGTTTGCTGAAATCATATTTCTGCAGGTGCTAAACCAACTATTAAGTGAAATAGTAAATTTATCTGGGCAGAAAAGGAGTTTAGTCAGGGGATTTTCAAATTTTAGGGTAGACCCACCTTTTGCACAGCAGTAATCTGGGTGTAGCTACTAAGCATTTTCCCGAAAATGGTGAAAAGTAACACTTTCGTAAAGCCCTGGTTAAGCTGAGGTATTCCTCCCTTGTATTAAACAGGTTGAGCTGGAATCTGATGGTCAACAAGGGGAGGTAGTAGTCAGTGGTCATGGAAATTCAACAAGGTTAGAGAATGATCATTTCATCTCCAGTGTTTTCTGGACACTAATTATATATCCTAGTTACTGTTGTATGATGTTGCATTTATTTATTATAGTAATTAGTATAGCTTCTTATGCTCTAGTGAAACTGCTTATGATCGGACGCTTATGGTCCAGTATAAGCTAGAATCAGCACATCCGAGTTTCATCAAACTGCTGTCGAACACAGAGGCTAATTGTTCTTTGTTGGTATGCAACTCTCCTAAACTTTGCATTTGGGACTCCGAATACGTAGAAACTGAATTCATGTGGAGAAAAACTGCAAATTTCTTTTATAGAAGCTGAAGTAACTAATGTTTAAGTTTTAAGTGTAGTATTATGTTTGATTGTTTGTAATGGATTTATGTTTGTATTGGAACCTCAGTTGGATTTATGTTTGTATTGTAATCTCAATTGGATGCTTGCTGAATTGGAACCTCAATTTTTATTTTTATTTTTTGGTAAAAACAGGTTCATAATTATTTTTTTTGGGTATAAACAGGTTCGGCCGAACCGGTTTTTGAACCAGTTCATAACAGGTATGGTAAATCAGCCAAAATCTGGAGCTGCCAAAAACTGGAGCGGTAAACCGTACCGGTTTTAAAATGTGGTAAAGGTTCGGGGCTGAACCGGTTCATGCCCAGCCCTAGCCGTCGTTTCATAGACATGGTAGTGAGATTGTTAATATATCCTAAAACTATATTGAATGTCTTCACTGACATGTTCTG
The DNA here is from genome assembly GCA_946814005.1 of Chamaenerion angustifolium. Taxonomy (NCBI): domain Eukaryota; kingdom Viridiplantae; phylum Streptophyta; class Magnoliopsida; order Myrtales; family Onagraceae; genus Chamaenerion; species Chamaenerion angustifolium. The sequence continues at coordinate 8,893,597 of OX328270.1, forward strand.
ACTTATGAGATAATTGGTTAAGGCATGCGTCTTAAATCTTAGATAGTAAGAGAGGTCAGGTTAATCGTGGGGATGTTGGGAGTATAATACTCAAAGAAAGGTCAGATGTCGAGAAAGGTCAGATGTCGGGAGTATAATACTCAAAGGTCGGTCGGATATCAGGAGTATAATATTCAAAGAAAGGTCGGATGTCAGGAGTAAAATACTCAAAGAAAGGTCGGACGTCGGGAGTAAAATACTCAAAGAAAGGTCAGACGTCGGGAGTAAAATACTCAAAGAAAGGTCGGACGTCGGGAGTAAAATACTCAAAGAAAGGTCGGTCGGATGAGAGAAGTAAAATACCCAAAGAAAGGGCGAAGGTGTCAGAGTGCCCAATTTTTCATATCTTGGGCCCTGGAGTTGTCAGGTGTAAAATACTCAAAAAGAGGTCTCGAGGGAGCGCATTTGCCTCCATACTATAAACAGGGTGCAAGGTCAATTTTGTCCAAATATCTACATATTTTTATTGATCATATTCTTATAAACAAATATTATGAATAGTCATCACGCTTGTGGTGTTGGTATGAGAATTAAACATTTGATAAATATATCTAAAATTAAAATATAAATAATACTTAACTTACCCATAGTTTATTAACTCTGAAAATATCAAAGTAAAAAAATAAGGAAGAAATTGATCAAATATCAAAGTTAATTTTTTTTGTGAAAATTAGTGGGAATTTCTTGTTGTTGTCATGATATATTTGTAATAGTCCTTGTTTTATAGACATGGTAGCGAGTGTGTTACGATACCTTAACAGTATATTAAATGCATTCATTGACGAGTTCTGAGTTATGAATAGTTCTAGAAAAATTTCATATACAATCTAAAATAAAATTAAAATGGAAGTTCTAGAAATTTCTTAAGTGTATTTCTCTCATGGTTATACTAGACTCCAGCACGCGCTACGTGCGTGCACGTTGTCGTCGTTTGTCTTGCGTGAAGTGTTAGGAGGACATGATCGACCCGACTCCTAGGATAGTACAAGAAGTAAACACTTAATTAAAAATATTATTTGAATTGTAAAACTAAACTTAAATAATTACCTAATATAATGAAATAAAATTAATTTTGTTTTAAATATTTTTAAGATATTGGTCAAGCATCGGGAGCAGGAACCACTACTAAAGAGGATCCCGGTTGCTCGAGCAATTTCTTAAAAATATTTAAAACAAAATTAATTTTATTTCATTATATTAGGTAATTATTTAAGTTTAATTTTACAATTCAAATCATATTTTTAATCAAGTTTTTAATTCTTGTACTATCCTAGGAGTCGGGTCGATCATGTCCTCCTAACACTTCACGCAAGACAAACGACGACAACGTGCACGCACGTAGCGCGTGTCGGATTCTATTATTTTTTATGCATGATTTTTCTTAATAATAAATATATAAGTTTATACTCGTCATGATTAATGTGTTGAGTTTGAAAATTATAGCACTAACATAATAATTTATTAATGAAGGGAAATTATTGAATTTATTTTTAAAAAAATCTCTTAAATAAATATATTTTTATGTTAAAGGTAATTGGAGTTATTTGAAATTTAAATTTTACAGACACACACATAATAAATATTTGAGCATTGAATATCATATGCTATTAACTAATAAAGGATTGTATTTTTTTTATTTGTATTTATTAATTATGATATTATGTGTTAATTTAAAATAATGTTTGGCATAGTATAAATAATTTGGTGTTTTTACATTTTAATTTTATGTTTGAAGTTTTAGATGTTATTTAGTGTGGTTTTTCCAAAAACATAATTAATATTTTATTATGTTTTTATAGTTAAGTTCAACATAATTTGTGATCTAGTTAAATTTTGTATAAATATATTGGTACTTTTCGTGACAGAAACATATATAGGTGTTCATTATGCATTTATCTATGAAATGTTCTCTAATTGTTTCAATTAAAGTATTTTATTATATATATATATATTAAAAAATTTATAAACATTTACTAATATGTTGTAAATGCATTCTCTTCAACTTAACTTTTATGTTCTTTATTATTATCGTGTCTTTTTAACAAATATTAATTAAATATACATATTATTTTAATAACTCTAACTACTCTACTTTGATAGTACTTGTTACTTATGTTGTCTACCAAGTAGGCAAGTATGAACATATAAAAAAGATATATGTAAAAAAATCAATAATAATTAGAATTAGAATTATGGTTCATATGATAAAATTTATATTTTAAACGTACTCATAAATAAATTTGTGTAATTTATTAATTTTAATTAGAAATTTTAATATATTAAAATTAATAAAACACTAGTGAATTAATTTAATATTACAACCCTATTTAGATTTTTTTAATTACAAAAGATGAAAACTAAGCTTGAAAAAAATTAAAAAAATATTAACTAATGGATTTGTAATAAATGTGATAAATTGAAACATTTTTTAAGGTTCAATGTGGTGCTTTGGATCAATTTTAAAATATCCACATGTACAAAATATAATGTCACATAGACAATTGTTACACACAATCTAGGTGGACCAATAGAATTGATTAGAAAATTTCATTTTACTTCTTTGTCAACATTATATACATATTAGCCAAATTATTATATACTAGATATCTGGTCTGCGCAGAAGCGCAATAAGTAGTATGTTTTATTTTTTAATATTCTTATATTTTATATATAATATAAGTTATTTTTTTTATAGTGTATAGCATAATACTTACTTTTAAGTGAATATGGATTGTTGAATTTAAAAGAAAAACATATGATAAGTGTACTATTATAAAATTATTATTTTTATTTGAATACAAACTATAATAATTTTTCAAAAAGTTCATTGTTATAATTTTCATATAATACTCTTAACTTTTGTGTTCATATAAAAATATTAGTATTTTTCTAACAATAGTAACAACATTCTAATGTTTTAATATACATATTATATTTTTTCTATTTTATTTATAAATACATATTATTTAATTCTGTGACATTGTTAAAATTTAATTTTATATTATTGTAATAAAGTAGGTGATGTTCTTATTTTAATAAGATTATTATGTAATTGATGAAATGTACTCTTAATTAATCTATATTTTAATTTGTAAGAGTAAATTTTAATATGTGCATACTTGATAGTCATAAAATATAATATTTTGTATTTTATTATTATATAAATTTCACTTTATCAAGTATATTTAAGCAAAAATCATAATTATAATGTGAAATAAATAGAAATAATATGAGTTTTGTAAGTTATTTTGAGAATGAATGAGATACTTTGAAGAGTTTTCAAGTGATTTACATGGCATGCCACCTAGGAATGAGAAATTTATGTTTGTCATGGACCAATTAGAATAAGTTAATTGAACATTGAGAGTGAGAAAATACAACAAAAAATTTATTTGTCAACATTTAATATGAGTTAGCCAAATTAATAGATATAGATATAGATACATATTATTATGGGGAGTAGAGGTGGGCACGACTCGGTTCAAAAACCACACCTTACCTAAAATGTGGTAATGTACGATTCGATTCATTCATCTGAACTGCTCCACTTTTTTGGCAATTTACCATATCACTTGTGAGCCGATTTTGAATCAGTTTGGCAGTACATTTTCTTTAAATAAAAGACTAATATAAAATATTCCAAATATATAAATTTTAATACATAATCCGATAATACATAAAAAAAATCCACTAAAAGATTGAAAACTAAAATGTCTTAAAATAGGGAAAGCACTCATGAACAAAATGATTCACTTAAAATGAGGAAAAAAATAGAATGAATAATTGTTTTTAATAAAAATAATATATATATATATATAAAGTGGTTCATAAAATGTACGGTTTACCACTTATGAATTGATTTTTTATGATCTAGTCGAAGCACTCCATATTTCATCCAAAATATCACTTCCAAAATGGTTCGACATAATCAGACTAAAAGAGGTACAGTTCAAATGTGGTATGGTTTAGTTCGGTCAAACCGATTTGTTTTCCCAACCTAATAGGAGATATCTATTTTTTAATTGCACTATTATTAAAATATGTATTCACTAGGTTTATGATATCTTTGGTTAATCTTAGTTTAAAAAAATGATATTTGCTTTAAGATTTTTTTCATTATATAAAATGACTTTTGGAATTTAAAAAATACAGATGAGACAACAAAGCTACTAATAGGATTGGATACCAGTGTAGCATAGATGGATGCAGTTAAGATGGAGAAAACTTTGTCGCGTTCCAATATGCATTCATTACCTTATTATTACTAATTAATTAATGTTATCTCCCAAATATTCTTGTTTGGCCGATTAATTTGTCAGCTCTCTTCTCACTTATATTCATATTTTATTCTAATTTTTATTAAAAAAAATTAATCGTAAAATAATAACTTTATTATTAAAGCACTTCAATTTCAACACAATTAATTTAATACAAATTTAATATAAATAATAAAATCTATTTACATGATAAGTGTTTATATATATACTTATAGTTATAAATTATAATCGCAATTATGAATTAAATAATATAACTGTAATAAATAGAAAAAATATTAATATAACTGTTGTATACCATAATAATGCAATTAATCATATACAACCATAATATAAAAAATCACAGTTCATAAGTTTTCACAACACGCTTTGATATAATAAAAAGATGTTAAATAACCATGCTTTGATATTCCCAACAATTTAAAGATTTATTTTTGCATAGAATAATAGAATAATCCCTGTGTTTGCGTGTCAGACTCCCAATTTGAACAACTTAATATCACTAGGCTTTCCATTAAACATAAAAGAATACCACTAGCTTATGTAAATGCTTGTCAGAGTTTGCAGTAAAAGGATTAGTTATATACTAGACTGAGTCTATATAATTGTTTTTATATTAATAAGTGAAAACATTAGTAAAATAGAAATATATATTTATAAAGAATTTATTAATTAAATTTAATTAAGAATTAACTTAAATAAATATTACACAATAAAAATTGAAGGATATTTATAAAAAAATGTTAAAATTATTAATATTATTCTATAATAGACTAATAGTAACATTTACACGTGATTCAGTTATATGAATGACAGTATACAATATAAAAATTAATTATATACTAAATTGTCATCTTAATTTTCTCCACCTTACCATATTTAATCTTTATTTATTTGATTTTTATTGCATTAAGGACTAAAATTTTGTCCAACCATTATGACTAAAATTTAAAATTTTAAACAGTAAAGGGTATCTTAAATTCGACTCAAACTTTAGGGAGAAAACTCGTATTTGATCCTTTATAGAATAACCACGGTTATAACCATGAGTATAACTAAAATACCATAATCATAACTATTGTTGATAGAAACTTCAACACCATGACCGCACCACACCATAATAATACGGTTAACCATATAAAAAAATTACGATTATAACCATTTTTTTTTTTTCACCTCAACATTGCCGACTCTAACAACGATTATGGGTTGACTAGGGCCCTCCTACGCACCTTAAAGGAAACCAAACAAATTGTTTATCAAAATATTATTTAATCTTACGTTTATTATTCATAATAAAAAATAAAAGTACATAATTCAGTAATAAAAATGAATATGAATAATTACTAATATGATCTTAATTAAAGCTTTTAGGTTAAATTTAATATAATTATAATTTTATTATTATCATATAGTTATTTTTTTTGGTCGAAAATCATATTAGAAAAATATTGAAAGTATTAGTAAAAGATGTGTTTATTATTAACAGTAATTGACCCTTAAGTTTAATTATACAAATGATTTTTTTTTAATTCGGAAAATAAGGCGAGTCCACAAATATATAAAATGATTTTTAATTCATAAAATTTATTGAAAAGTACATAAGTGGATAATAAAAATCAACATTAATAATTATTAACATAATTTTAATCCATGCTTTTAATTTAAGATTCTTATAATCTACTAATGTCGTATAGGTATAAAAATGTCGAAAGTATTAGTAAAAATATCTCTACTTACTAATAGTAGTTGTCACTACTCACTACTTATGTGGAATTATACAATTTTTTTAAATTAAGTTGATTCTACAATTTTTACTAATAGTACCTGTCACTTATGTTCAATCCCGTGATATTTAATTAATTTGAAAAATAAAATGAGCCTATATTTTTAGTGTCAAAGTGAAGAAGTAAATCTGAAAATATGCAGTTTGTATTTTCCACTTTTGAGTCTATATTTTTAGTGCTGGTACACTAGTATATGTATTACAATTTGCAAAGGTAGCTAGAATGGGAAATAGTCCTAGAAGGAAAACTATATATGTTGTATGCAGCTTCCTAATATTATAATTTTTATTTTTATTTTTTGTATGTCTAACCCTGATCCTTAAAGTGGCGATCCACCTCAACGTGATTCGTTTTATCGTGTTGCACCAGATTCTCTGAAATACTAATGGTTGGACGATTATCGCACATTAGTCGACATACTTCTTCCACTGTGACACCAGTCTCGATTAGCGGTTTCCGTAACCACAACACCTCTATCAAGCCTCGAGCTATTCCTATGAACTCTGTTTCAGCACTCGAAAGTGCTACAACCTTCTGTTTTTTACTCTTCCAAGTAACTAATTTCCTTCCGACTAGAGCAAAGTAACCTGAAGTTGATCTCCTATCCACCAGACTGCATGCCCAGTCTGCATCAGTGTATGCTTCTATTCGTAAGTGGCCATTCTTTTGAAACATTACTCTATTTCCTGAAGATCCCTTCAGATATCAAAGAACTCTCAAGGCAACTTCCACGTGATCGGTTTTTGATTTATGCATAAACTAACTTCTATGTGATCATTTACCTTTGGGGTCCAATTGACCCAACCAAGGGTCGAACCCTAGTCTGGATTGGACCTCGACCAGGTCGCCTGACCAATGATCCAATTGTTAGTGTTTTTTTTTTCTATTTTCGATTTTTATTTAAAAATAAATTTATAAACAATAATTTTTATATTTCATTTATTTTTTTTGAATTTCATTTAATTTTGATCTATTTTTCCTATATATTTTCCATCCGCCAAACTAGCGCCACGTGAGCATTCCGTTAGTTAAACTTGATGGTAACAGTAATTTGGACTAAATAACAACATTCTAAAAACATAAGGTACCAAGAAACAACATAGGGGTACCATCCGATCACATGACCCCCACGCATGGTACCATTGGGCCTATTAACCCAATTAACAAACTCACCTCCGTTGTCAGAGCGGAGAACTTGAATTTTAGTATGAAACTGAGTTTGTACTAGGTTATGAAATTAACTCTATAAACTTAGGCGGGACCTCTGATTTATGACAGAGAAAATATACACAAGTCATTCTAGAGAAATCATCAATAAAAATCACAAAATACCTAAAAACATTACTTAACATGCATACTCCATTATTTGGAGCAGGACCCCAAACATCTTAATGGATAGGAGAAGATACAGTATTTGCTCTAGAATCAGATTGTAAATATGACTGTTTATGGCTTTTAGCAAGAATACAAGTTTCACAGGAAATGCTTTTATTCAAAGGAAACAATTTAGGGAGCAATTTATGATGATACCCTGTGGACGGATGTCCCAACCTTTGGTGCCACAATCACTGTTGTATATTGACTGTTCCGTGAGCAAGCGATGCAGTTCCGTGTTGAGGCACTTCCTCCACATAATATAGTCTTTGATGTTCAACACCACATCCAATTACTCTCCCCGACTGATTATCCTGCAACAGGCAAAACCTTAGATAAATTAATACCATACAATTCAACTTCTTTGTTACATGGCTAATAAAGAGTAGTTTGCAGGGGCACATATAAGCAATTTTGCAACTTAAGTGTTAAACACAAGGTAATTGATCCTGCTCTATGGACTTGTGAAAGATGTCCATTCACATTTGTATCATCTTCATGTTTGACCCTAAACGATTAACGCAATCATTTTTATAATACGACATAATGTCAATGGCACCACAATAAAAAATCCATCAATTATTTTTTCCTAGTTCAGTTCCTGTCTGTTGTCCATAACTACTATTTTCAGGGTTATATGTACTTAAATATGGGCTTGAAGGTCTAGAAAATAAATGGAAATCTTTATGAGGGTAAAGAGGTAATTTTTCTCCTAATCCTAACCCTAAATCACCTCATTCAGTCGATTCTTCTTCATTCGGTAAGCTTCCTCCCGCAACCACTTCTTCTCTCTCAGTCGAATGTGAGAACCCTGCCCTGGTTCCCGATTTGGTTCCTCTCGTCCATGGTGTTAGTCGATTGTGGCCACTGTATGAGGGAACAATTCCTCATCCTTGGCTTCCAGCTGCCGTGGTGACTACGTTGCCTGCACCGACCCCGTCTTTCCTCTGACTCCTACACCTTTCGAGGCATCCGACCAACTTAAAGCATTCAGTCTGATTGTGACGAAATTTCTTGTAGTGGCTACACCTCATGTTCTTCCGGTCCATGCCACCTCAAGATGACAATTTTCCCCTTCCCGTGGCAGATTGCGACCTGGTGGTTTCACCCGTGGAGAAGTCGGGGTCTTCTGAGCCAAGTAAGTGCCTGACCCGTGAGGAATTGGTTCGGGTTGATAGTCCAATTCTGATTCTAGTCTATGTGGCTGATTCGCTAGCTCCTCTTCGTGATGCTGTCATGACCAGCCTCCGGTCCCTCTCTAACTGTATTGTCGCATACACCGACTCTACCTCAGGGAGAGGGGTCTCTCGAAGGAAGTCCCTCTTCTCCTGGTCGTATTCATTATTGATTGAGTTTAAAAATTGATACAATTTGGTTTTAGCCCTCTTTGCGTTTCAAATTGTGATATCCTCGGCACACTTCATGGGATTAGGGTCTCGTAGTTCGATGTCCGACCACAACTTTTGTAATTTGTTGTATATTGCCTCAAGGGAATTAGTCCCCTGCTTCATACTATTTGCCTGAATTATCAAATCCAATAGCTGGATTCCATCCTTACATTTACTGTATGTAGCGAATAGTCCCTTCCAGAGTTCCTTAGCGGTTGGAAATTCAACATACTGGTGAACCAGGTCTGGTTCCATGTTATCCAGTATCAACGAGCATACAATCAAGTCATCATGTTCCCACTGTGCGTAATCAGGGTTTTCAGCACCAGGGGGTGTTGGTACGCCAGTCAGATGTTGAAACTTTCCTTGTCCGTCGATCTTCATCTGGATGAGTCGTGACGAAAATGAATAACTATTTTCGTTCAGGTTTACACTGAGAATGATGGTAGAAACTGATTTTTGTAAGTTGTTGCTTGACTGTGACAGGTGTGAGAGTTGTGTCACCAATTGAACCGTCAACGATGCATATGTAGAGTCGGGTTCGTTGGTATGGACGCTACCATCTTCTGGTCCTGACATTGTTGCAGCAACAACTGGTATATGATGAAGCCTAAGAATATTGATCTATGGTACCATGTTTCAAGGTGAAGAAGTAAAGCTGAAAAGCTACAGCTTGTATTCTCTACTTTTCAGTCTAGATTTTCAGTACATGTACACTAGTATATGTATTACAAAGGTAGCTAAAATAGCAATAGCCTAGAATAGGAAATAGCCCTAAAAGGAAAACTATCTATGTTGTATGTTGCTTCCTAATATTACAATTTCTATTTTTTTTTGGTATTTCTTACACACAAAACATGAAAATGCATTAATAAATCATATTATTTTTATTTTGATGCATTAAATTTTATATTACTTTGGTAATTATAATTAGGTAAATAATGTTAGATATGGGACTGTTATTTTTAGAATAATGTATGTAATATATGAAATTAATTTTAACTTGTTCTAAATATAAATTAATATAAAAATACATACATTATTCTTAGTATATTAATTCAAATAAATTTTTCACTTCAAAATATAGATTAATAACTAAATATATCATATATTTCTATTTATGTTAAATGTTATGAATTAATAATAAATTCTGCAGTCGTCTAATTAATTTTTTTTCATAGAAAAGTATGAGAATTTTCATGGTTTTCCAGTTAAAAACTTTAGAGACCTACCATTTTTCTTAGATCTTTCTCCGAGTCTATATTATTTTGATTTTCTATCATTTCAATAAATACTATATTAGCAAGATTGAATACTAAAACAATTTTTTTTTGACCAAATACTCGTTTCATTCGATTAGAAAATAAAACGGCGTGACATAAAGTCACGGAAGTTCGGGATTACAATCTTTTGCTAAAAAACATATAAGTGGGAGTGGGGGTCGGGTGACCCAATCGTTTAGACGCACTCCCATCCTAGCTTGCTTCGCGATCCAGTTAGCGCATTCATTCGCTACTCTCGGGATAGCTCGCCATTGCACGTGGTTGATACCATTCGCTAGTGCTCGTATGTTGGATATTAGTGTAGCCGTTCTCCACTCGGTAGGTCCTTCCTGTATTTGTTTGATTACTACCTGAGAGTCCGACTCGATTATGACCTTGTTCCATCCTCGTTCCATTGCTAGTCGTAGCCCGGCTTGTATTGCCACGGCTTCCATCTCCGGTACGTTGTCTTTCATCATCCTCCTGTTCAGTCCACCGATGACGTTTCCTTCTCCATCCCGAGCTATGACTCCAATTCCCGCAGCTCCGGTTCGAGGACACACTGAAGCATCGCAGTTAATCTTCTTCTCCTCTGCAGACGGTTTTTCCTATCTGTTGCTCGATTGTCTTCTTCGTTCAGTGCTTTGCTGTCTAGGTCTGTGCTGCTCATGTCTCTCCCTCTCGATCTCTTGCATCACTGTCACTGGGTTTGGCATCACTCCTTCGTATTCAGCCTTACAACGGGCTTTCCAGATCATCCACAGTGTGATCATACACACCTCCCATTTTGTTGCCTGGCCTGTCTGCATGTCCCCATTCCCGTTGCTTATGCTGTCAAGACACCTTGTCACGGTCAGATCACCATTGACGTTTGGTCTTTGTCCCAGCAGCGCTGTCCATATAGGCTCTGTCCAGTTGCATCCGATTGTCATGTGTTCACTGGATTCACTTTCGCCACAGATCGGACATCCTGGATCCACGTCCATCCCTCGTCGCAGAAGGTTTTCCTTCACTGCCAACGCCCCAGTAGTCAGGCACCATATGTAGTTTCTCGTTTTGGGGAGGACCTGTGCATTCCATATTGCATTCCAGAGACGCAGATGCATGTCGTCCTTTCTGTTCTGGTCTGAAGAGCTCGTGGCGATTCCCCTTAGACGGTGGTAGACAGACCTGGCCTCTGGTTCCCCGGTCTTGGAATATGGCCATACGTACCTGTCCGTCTGTCGATGGTTGCTTGGCAGTATCATCCTGCCAATGATCTCAGCATCCTCTGGATTGACATGTTGCCGAACCTTTGTCATGTCCCAGTTTCCATCGTCTCCTATCAAAACCGCGACCCTTGGTTCGAGACGATCATCCCCCTGGAACTCGGTGTCCCTGTTTTGTAGCAAGCCATGGATCCGAATAGATCCTTATTTGTTCTCCCGTTCCTACTTGCCATAGCCCTTCTCGTTTTAGGACGTCCCTCCCGGTGATGATACTACTCCAAGCCCATGATGCCCGTCCTCCCTTCTTTGCCTCCATAAACTCTCCATTCGGGAAATAGACACCCTTAAGGATCTTGACCCACATGGCCGATGGTTCCCTTATTACTCGAGCCGCCATCTTCGTTAGAAGAGCCCTATTGAACGTTTGTAGCTCCCGGAACCCTAGTCCGCCCGTTGCCTTTGAATTGGTCATGTGGTCCCATCTCCTCCAATGTGTTCGTTTTTTGTCCTCATTCGTACCCTACCAAAACCGTGCTATTAGTGAATTGACCTCCGTGCACCATGTCTTTGGTAGGTTGAAGATGCTCATGACGTATGTGGGTATTGCCGTGATCACCGCCTTAATCAATACCTCCTTACCGGCTTGGTTTAGTGTCTTGGTTCTCCATCCCGCTAGTTTGTCACAGATTTTTTGTTTTAGGTACCCCATAGCCTCTTTCTTTGATCGCCCCCATGTTGTTGGCAATCCAAGGTATTTCCCCGGGTCACTTGTGCTCTTAATATTCAGCACCGCCTCCACCTCCCGTATGTCGCCCGGGTCGGCCCCTTTGTCAAAGAAAAGTGTCGACTTTGTCTCATTGATCCTTTGGCCCGAGGCTTGGCAATACGCCTCAATTATCTCCTTAAGTCGCCTCGCGTTTGTGGGTGTCCCTTTCAGGAAGAACAAGGAGTTGTCCGCAAATAGCATGTGGTGGAGAACCGGGCATGTCCTCCCTATAGTAATACCGATCAAGCCCCCCTTCATCACCTCCTGTTCGATATTTCTGGACAACACATCAGCTAGGAGAATAAAGAGGTAAGGTGATAGCGGATCACCTTGTCGGATGCCCCGCGTTGGATATATCGTTGATGTTCTCTCGCCGTTAACTATCATCTTATATGTCGTTGTGCTTATGCATTCTTTGATCTATTTGAGCCATTGTTCCGCAAAACCCCTCTTCCTTAAACTCGCTATAAGGAAATCTCATTCGACCCGATCATAAGCCTTCTGCATATCCACCTTTAGGGCACACTCGGTCTGGCTCGTGCTCTTTCGGGCTTTTAAGTAGTGGAAAGCCTCATGCGCCACTAGTATGTTGTCTTGGATGGCACGACCTGATGTGAAGATTGAATACTAAAACAATGAGAATAACTAAACAATTTCTGGGATTCTTAATTGTACTTCTTCCTTCCGTCTTGTTGATTTCGATTCTTCTCTGAATACTGGTCGATTGTCTTTGTTTGATCGATCTTCTGCTTTTTAAATGAATAGGTAATGATTATACTTTTTATGAACTTCAAAATATCAATCTTTTCTGAAAGGACAGCAACTATCATGAAAAGGAAACCGTTGACGTAGAAATGTCAAACCTTAGGAATCAGTGGAACAACCGAGAAGGAATCAAATCATCGTCTTTGTCGCCAGATTCAATGCCTACTTAACCGGAGAGGTGGTGGTGACACCGCCGACGACGGTGGTCTTGTTTAGAACAAGCAAACCACATGACCTTCGTAATTGAATTGACTCAACAAATAATAATTTATCATTTTACAGGTCCATTTTCCCCCCTTTAATGAGATTAGAAAAGAAAATGAAATGGACAAAGGCATTAATGGAGCAGAACCCCAGATCTCTAGATTTCGATGACCGACGACGATGACGTGATGCACTTGTTCTGCTGCTCCAACATGGAGTTCTTGCAGTGAGCGATGGCGCCTTGTATCGCGCTCTGCAGTTCCTCCATCGACGACGACGAGGAGAACGTTGGGATCGAGCTTTCTGTCGTCCCCCGGCGGTTCGGTCTAGCGGAGGCCGGGAACCCACCGCGGGTGAGAACGCCAGAATGATTCGGGGACGACCGCATGGAGGACGGGCAGCTTGAGGCGACGCAGATTCGTGTCCTTGAAGCAGGGTATTTAAGGTTGCCGGAGAAAGAATGCGGGAAACCGCCGCCGCCATTCTGTTTCGCCGCGCTTCCCTTGCATGATGATGACACTAGGGCGTCGGATTTCGCAATCGCCGTTCGCGTCGATGTCGTTTTCCCGATCTGCTGCTGTTGCTTCTGCGATAGCTTCTCGTACAGAGGCTTCACCTTCTTCAAGTATTTTCTGATAACCTGAAAAAATTAAAGATAAATTGATTCAACAAATAATAAAAGAGAGGCTAATCCAAAGGAGACACAATGGATAGACTGAATATGAATCTGCATACCTCCTTAGCAGAAGAGCTCATTCGTTTCGCTGGTGACGGTTCGCGAGATTTGGTCTCTTTCCGGAAGAGTTTGGGTAGCGTGAAGTACTTGTTCGTGGTGGGCTTGCTGGTGGTGAAGGTGTGGAGCCGTTTGAGCTCATCGTCCTGGTCGGTGACGGAGCTTGGGCGGGAAGAATCGCAGCCTTCAGCGAGGGAAGAGAAATCAGAGGAGCTACTTGATGAATCTCGGGCGGAGGTGGTAGCGGAGGAGGAGGTTGAGGAGGAGGAGAGGAGAAGGGTGCGGACCATGGAGAGGCGAGGGGAGAGCTGGAGAGGGAGGAGTTGGCCCTTGTAGAAGAGCTCGTCCGCGGGGCAGATAGCCGGGGAGGACTTGCGAGGGGAGCTTGAGACGGTGAATTCGAAGTCCGACGAGGAGGAGCTCGAATGGGTCGGCGACGATGGAAGGGTGTATGCCGCTCTGTGGTGGTGCTTCGTCGATGATCTTCCCATTTCTTCCTCTCTGTGGAAAAGCCAGTAGCTCAGCTAGGTTTTGTTAGCTCATCGATGGCGGAGAGGGAGAGTAGAAATACTTAGAATGGAGAGTTTTATAGAGGGAGACTCTCTGATCATTCACCTAACGCCAGGTGGCGGCGCGTTACTTGACGCTCCGTGGATTATAGTGAGCCCTTTATTTCGTGATAAGCTTCATTTGAATGAGCCCACATTAATGTTCAAATCTTGTCGACTATGATTTTATCATACCGGAGAGTTATTGGTTAATTTACTTAGTCTAAGCTCGTATAATTCGTAAATATTGTTAATTTTGTTATAATTATTTTCAATTTTCTCTAACAATTTTTAGAGTTAATTAATTAATTGATTATTTACATGTAATGATATTACTTTTTCATTCAAACCGGTATTATTTAGTCACTTAAGTTTGATAATATTACTTTTTTATTTATATCACTAACTTCCATTTATTGTTAATGTTAGTATCTCACATACTAATATTAAAATATAATGTACCGAAAATGGCATTCTTCTTCACGCTTCTTTTTCGTATTTCTCATCTTCCCAAATAGATTGATGTCGCTTTGAAAAATGAAGAATACGAAAAAGAAGAAGCGTGAAGAACATGAGAAGAATATTTTTTGTACATCATGTCTTAATATTAACATGTAGCGGAAGTTAGTGATTTTAAAAAAAATATATCAAATATAAATATTTGAATAGTACAAATTTAAATCAGATAGTTATATGTTATATCCTAAACTATAAGTAACGATTTAATGATGCTAAAAAATATAAATAATCTAAAAGTTAAATATAAGCGTAAAATACTAAGTAGATACCTGGACTTTGGACGTTTTGCAACGAGTTACCCGAACTTTGAAAATTCAAAACGGGCTACCTCAACTTTGAAGAATGTTCAAATAGCTACCTCCGTTCAATTTATGACGAATTTCCGATGACTTTCCAACGACAGTTGACGGAAAATTGGACAGAGGTAGCTATTTGCACCTTCTTCAAAGTTGAGGTAGCCCGTTTTGAATTTCGGGTCGCTCATTGCAAAATGTCCAAAGTTCAGGTAGTTACTTGGTATTTAACCCTAAATATAATTATCAAATAGGTATTTAAACATATTTTTTGAATTGTTTTTGTAGTTCAAAAACATTCCTTTGAATTAGGGGTGTCAATTCGTGTCGACGGGTCAATTGTGGGTCGTTTCAAGTACGGATCGTGTCAAAATGTGTTTAACTCAAACATGACCCGTGAATCATGATGAGTCAATTTTTAAAACTCAAACACGACTCGCGGGTTCACGGGTCAACTCGTATCATTTTTATTTATACAATATGAAATTTACGGGTCCACCCGTCGACCCATATGACTTACTGATTCATGCAATCCACATAACCTATGCAACCCAAGTGGCCCATGCGATCCACGTGACCCATATGATCTACACAATCCGTGCGACCCATGAACTTTTATATGATTTATTATTATATATATTTAGTTATACTGGTCTACGGATTGACCCGTCGGTCGATATACGAGTCCACAGGTTGGACAAGTAGCGTCAAAATGATCCGTGAGTTTATTGTTTTTGACCCAAACACAATCAATATGCATATCACCCATGAATCACACATGGGTCTTGTCAAAAATTAACACCCCTACTTTGAATAGTTTCTTTGAATCGTTTCCTCATAGTCAATCAACACGATGTGTTGATCGAACGAAACAAGTATAATTATTATTCATTATTTAAGTCACTTTCTAAGAAGTTTTATTTTATTTTTAATTATATATTCAGTTTTTCTCCTACTTTTTTCTAATAACATATATTACATGATTATATAATTTTCTAAATTTATTTACTTTTATTAGATTTAGGCTTGTTCATGAACCGGTTCGACCCTGAATCGGTTCAGAAATGAACTGGTCTGTTTTGTAAAAAAATCAGTACTTTTTTTGGTTTCTACAAAAACTGGTCTGGTTTATGTCAAAAAACGGGTCTGGTTCGAATCGATTCATAACCGGTTCAAACTGGTTTGGTCTAGATTTTTTTAATAACAATTTTGGTTAGAAAATAATCTGGTTCAAACTGAACCGACTGAAAATTCTGTCCAACAAACTGAACCGACTGAAAAAACACTGAACCAACTGAAAAATAAACTGAACTGACTGAAAGCACACTGAACCGACTGAAAAACACACTGAACCAACTGAAAAACACACTGAACCGATTGAAAATCTGTTCCACAACCAACTGAAATCTTGTCTAACATAAACGCACGAGAGTTCAATACATCTCTAGGTTTGGTTTATTCAAGACATCTCTAGGTTTGGTTTATTTTAGACCGATTTGCTTTATTTTACTTCAAACCGGTTCTAAAATTCTATAGGTTTAAAGTGGTTTGATTTAAATTTAAGTATAAATCAGTATAGAAAAACAAATCGATTCAAATCGATTCAAACTGAATTGAAACTACTATTTTGAAGTGGTCTACTTGAAGTCTAAAAAACTTGTTTGGTTTTGAAACTAGTTTGGTTGAACCAGTTCAAAGCACACCAGAACCAAACCAGTTCGTCCGAACTGGTTTAAATGAACAAGCATAGAACGGAACAAGTATAAGTATTATTCATTATTTAAGTCACATTCTAAGAAGTTTTATTTTGTTTTTAATTATCTATTTAATTTGTCTCCTAGTTTTTTCTAATCACAAATATTACATGATTGTATAATTTTCTAAATTTACTTATTTTTATTAGATGTATTTGATACTTTGTAGATAATGTTCCTTTTTTTGTTCTAACTTTCCTCTCTTTTACTGTTAGTTTTAGAAAAAAACTCTATCGTTTTGACTTTCTCTTACATGCATTTCTGTCATTTACCTTTATCAATTTTTAAATGTCGACAATCTTCTTTATCTTTTAGCATATTTTATTTGTGTTGTCACTTACAAAATATTATATATAAACATGAGGGAGGAAAACAGGATTTCCTATATTATTATCAATATTATCATAATCGGGTCGGACCGCCGGTCCGACCGGATTCGATTGGGAACCGAACCTCTATCTGGTTTAATTCAACTAAAAAACCTAAATGCATATGAACAGTGTTTGAACTGGGCTGAATCGACCGATTTTTGAAAAAACGACCAGTTTCCCGTTCTAGTATACTTGGGGTGGTTTAAAGTTTTTGGGTGGTTTAAAGTTTTTGGGTGGTTCTCTTCTGTTTAAACCGACTTATTCAGTTCGACCGAGTAACTTATTCGTTTTAGAAGTTATGTTTAAAGTTTAGACATATTGTGTATGATTTTGAGACTATTGTGTTATGTATGTTCAAAGTTTGAGGTAATTATGTTGTGTTTGAGAGTAATGTGTATGTTTGACACTATGTAGTTTGTGTGTGTTTGAAACTATGTAGTTTGAGATAATTGTGTGTGTGTTTGGGACTATGTAGTTTGTAATTGTATTTTCATTTTTTTTTGCTTATGAACATTGAACCGCACGTCGAACCGAGTCTGACCAGGTTGAACCGACCAAACTGGGAACCGGCCCCCTCACCGGTCCGGTCCGGTTCTGATAACACTGATTATTAACACCATGGCATTTTGACTAATAATATTTTCTACAAAATATCATGTATTATCTATCTATATGAAAATGAAGTAGATGCATATATTAAATATTTTTATTACAAGATAATTTCAGATGAAATTAAGGATAATTATGTATATTATATATCAAATTTATGAAAATAATAATCACATGTTAATTTTATGTAGATATTTACAATTATATATGCAACATAAAATTTAGGGTATGAAAACAACTAATTTTAATATAATTTCTTATACTTTTTTTAAACTATTTCTACAAAATATTATTATTATACTCTACTAGAATCAACATATATTACAAATTTTAAAAATAATTTGTATAAATTATAATTACTATAACTTATATATATATATATATACACACACTAAAGTTTGTATTTATTTAAAAATATATGAAAATAACAGATGTCATAAAATGAACTTTAAAATCATTAGTTATCATCATATTCATATTCATTGACATTTGTTTTTTATTATCTACTCATTTATTTTCAAATATTTTTATAAAATATAAATAATCATTATACTGTATAATATTATAAAAATAAAAATAAGTTTAACATTTTTTCATAAATATAATTAATTTTTATGTTGTGTAATTGAATTCATATTAATTAAATATACTTTAATAAACTGTAAATAATCATGTTATAAATATATATTTCTATTTATTAATTTCTTTTATTAATTTATAAACTAAAATAATTATTATGTTACGCAAAGCGCGAATCAGATTTCTATTTCAACAATAATGTAACAAAATTCACGACAGTACATAATTCAAATTAATAGCAAATACGAAAATAAAAGAAATGAGTTTTTTTTTTCAATTGAATGTGAAACCACATTTTTTCCTAGTTTGTATAACAATTTCATTCGAATTTCTTCTAACAAAACTCCACGAGATGATGAGACTTTAGTAGCTAGTCAAATATTACCAAGAGTATTGTCTAGTTTTCAATTTGAGCTAATCGTTGTTATGCGGAGTTGTTATGGTATGGTATGATAACGGTGGAGATACGGGGAATATTCTGCGTGGTCGAGACTTATCACGATGACAATTTCCTTAGAGTGATATTTGTCCCCTCTCGGTTGAACTTTGCTAACGGGTTTATGTGGCAAGTCACTCCCATAATATAATTACTGTTTAAAAATTTTAAAAACCAATTTCAAACTCTTTCTCTCGAACTCTCGAAGAAACTCTTCAAATATAATAGATACTAATGAACAGAAGACTTTCTTATGCACCTAAAGGAGAAAGATTAATGTTTTTGGATGATGTGATTGCCTTGTATGCAATCGTGTATAAAGGCAGCATGACACCCTTTGAATTTTTCCTAATGATCACAACCCAAAATAAAACAATGCATTCCTAAGTGAATCAATATATCTAGATAAATCTCTTCATATTGATATCCACCATATATATATATAAATATATTATTACAATTTATTCAACAATTCCCCACTTAGATAGTAATGTACATATCCATTAAATTTGATAGTTCATACATTAAATTTGATAGTTCATACGTACATTAAGATATCTTTCAATTTAAATATTTAATTAGTGTTAACATTTCAAAATTTCAACGAAGTTAGTGGTGGCCTAGGCTATCCAGTTTCAGTGAGAAGTTCATTTTAACAATTAGCACTTTTATGGTCATGTGTTAGATCCTGGTTTTCTTGAACAATTTACAACAAACACCCCCAATTCGTTGTTAGAAACAGCACCACTTCTATTGTTCATATAGATGGAGTTCCTTATGATTCCATATCACTTAAACATTCTAAATAATTAATATTTGAACTTCATTAAAACTAATTAACTCACCCTCTTACGTATCATAAAGTACTATATTAATTTAGTACTAAATTCAATTATACAATAATTTGTTGTTACCCGTTAAACTTTAAGTTTTGTATTAAATAACTTAAAGTCGTGTTGTCCTTACCGATGAATTTGTTAAGGGGCTTTAGTCCCATTTCACGATTAATAGATTTCACTAAATCGCTCGAAAGACCCTTTTGTTAGGGGGTCAACTAAATTATTGCTTGATCTTACAAAGACAAATGTGATTAGGGGTGATAAAAAAAGGCTGTAGGACCGAATTCCCGACAAGGACCGAGGCCGAGCGGATTTTTTCCTTCAAGGTCGGTCTCGGTCTTTTTTCCTGAAAGCCCGTTTAGGACCGACCCAGACCGAATGAATGTGGATTTGAGATTTTCATAATACCACACCGAAAAGAATGTGGATTTTGGAGGTTTTCTATCTCTATAAAAGCTACATCATGATAAGTTTGCTAAAGAATATAGTGAATTCATAGTGGTTTTTTGAGAGGTGAACTATTCTTTCACCTTTTACTAAACAATACCGTGAACTCATAGATTTTTTTTTTGTGCAGATTCGGTCCAGGACCGAGACCGGCCCGAGTCAAGAAAGACCGACTCAGGCGGTTTTTTTTTGCCGAGGTCGGTCTCGGTCTTCCAGAAGGCAAGACCAAAATTTCGGTCTCGGTCTTGCCTTCATGACCGGACCGGCCCGCCCATGATTAGTCCTAATTGTGATTACTCCATCATGAAAGAGATTGATAATGAAAAGAAGTAAAGCAATTGTGATTATTACAAAAGAGTTAATTTCTTCTAGAAGTAAAGTGAAGTTCTACACTTCCTTGACTAAGAATAGTTGCAACACTAGAGTTTTCCATGAGCAACTTCACCCCTCTACACGACATCTTAATAGTTTTTGCCTGCATCATTAATAAAGCCGACTCATAATATCTTCTTTATTGATCAAAACTCATAATATATAACGTCATATACTTATGGATATGATAATAGTATAAGGAAGAAGTAAAACAATAATACAGGGACTGTACTAAGCATGGATGAGAGGACATATATGTGAATCTATAATATGAATTTTCCTCAATAAAGAATGATAAAGAGACTTTTGTAGATAATATTGTAATTCTTCCGAATATTCAGTTTTTCTCCTTTTTCGAGAAGTAGCATTTTTTTTATTTTAGGATTAATGATCAATGTCCCCTTAAAGTTTGGACCATATTTAAGATTCTCCATTAATGTGTAAAATTTTAAATTTTAGTCATAATGTTTGGATCGGATAAAAAATTCTCCCATTCCGTCAGCTGACCGTTTATTACTAACAGAATAGGAATCATGTGTGAGACACATGCTATTTTAATTTTTGTAAATGACCAAAATGTCCTCGTCCTTTCCTATGTCTTCTTGAAGAGCTGCTTTCTCTACCTAATGATTCTCCACTCAAGAGCTCTTCTACACCTTATCTTCTACACCCCTAATGATTCTCGAACCAAGCTTCGCAAAGTCCACAACCACAGTTCTGATCTCAACCACATGTCAACTCCAGACATGAATCAACCCTTCCGCTTGTATCCCCGCCGCTTGTATCCGTCTACATGTCCACATGTCAGTCTACTCATCTTACCCCGGGGCCATGATGATGTTTGTTTCTCCGATATCTACTGGCGTAGTCGCTAGCACTGCAATAGCTGATTTATGCTTGCAATTTTCTGAAGGAGATGAAAGTTGTTTGTATTGTTATTTTGAATGATAGAGATGAACAATTTTATTTCAGACATTAATCGAATTAGGTTTTGGTTGACAACTTTAATATATCCAATTAATCCACGATTTGATGAATATGGTTATTTCGAATTTCAATTAGGGTTGCTAAGAATATTTGGGGTCTGATACTGATTGACTCTGCTTGACATAGAATTTGACCCTAGTCCGTGATGATGGTCCTTTAAATTGCTTTTTCGTTTATATTCAGTGTAACTTAGTTTTGAAGCAGCAAAGATCCACTATTTTGAGTGTTGGAAACTGTTGGATCGTGAAATCCTGAATGCTGATCTGGCAGTGAATTGAATGCCAGACAAGGTTGGGATGACGCTTCAGCTCCAACTCCGGTGAACCTGCAAGTAGGGGAGCGCAACAGAGGGGGTGCCTCTGGGTCCCTCTCCGATGCTTAAATGAGTATATGTGTGTATAAAACTCAAAACGTAAAGAACGTATGTAAAGCAAGGGTATTTATAGGGTAAGAAAGATAGAACCGTATAAAGGCAACTGAATATCTTAATGTATATTGAGTTGCTGAAGATTCGGATCGTGGGATATGGCAGTTACTGCGAGATATTGCAGTTACCAAATCTAATCTTTAGTGAATATGTGACCGAGATATGCGGGATATCTTGGCCACTCTGTTATTAACGGTTTAGTGGGACCAGAGGAGAGAGGCAATGCTCTCTTCGGGGCGAGCACTCCCATGTCGAGCAGTGGAAGGTCGCGACTTAGTAGAGAATGGCGAGCAGTCTGAGAGCCTTTGGCGTCTCTATAGACTTTGGGCTCGATTCTGGATTACTCGATGGTGGGCCAAGTTTGGCTTGTACTTGGGCCGATCCGGTTCGGATGTCATGGGTTTACCCCCTCTATAGTTATTGGGCCTTCGAGACCTTTTCTTACTGGGCCGTCACTATCGATACCCAACATTTGCCCCCGAAGCTTGATTGAAGTTCCTTCAGTCGAGCTTGATTTCCTGGTAGGGTTTTAGATAGTGACGTCTTTGGTAATGGTTCAGTGCCTTTGAGGCATTTTGAGCCTGTTTGGCGAGCAGTTTTTTCTTCGCTCAAAGTTGAAAAAATATCCTTTCTTTTATTCCCCTTTGGCGATCACTCGAGGTAATCTAGGTTTATGAAAGTCTATCTTTCTTGGCTAGGCGATCACTACCTGCCCGAGGTACTTCTAATAGCGCTTATTAGTGCGCTGGCGACCCTCTTGTCTCCTTAGTGGACTTGTTAGCATTTAATAACTGCGCAGTTGTCCAGAAATCGAACGGTCACTTGAGGCACGCCTGACATTTACTTTTCCGTAAACCTAGGGTAGTCTGACAGCTGTCTGCACCAACCAACCGTTTCCAAAAAGGCGCAATTATTCTCCGTGTCGCTTCGATTCGTCCGTGGCGGTTACTCCTTTTTGGGCTTATATAAGAAACGTCAATTTCTCTGTTTTGTTCTTTACGCTTATTCACTCTTCCAAATTTCCAGAGCCTCTTTGCGAATCCCTCTCCTTTCTCTTTCAATCCTCTTCAGTTCTCATTTCGACCATTTCCATGGCCCCCAGAAGTCAGCGAATAAAACACATGGCCATCAAGGGTGCTAACAAAGTCAGCGCCCCTCAGAATGTCGGTGTTCCCTTGACCATTAGGGATGAAGTTGTGCCCTCCTCAGCGGGGAAACAGCCTGACGTGGGAAGGTCTGCGGCCACCCCAGTGGTGGTAGATGGTCCTGAGCTGAACACGCCTATTTTTTCCCCAAAAGGTAAACTTTCGCCCTTTTATTGCTCTATTTTGGCAATATCCTCTGTTTTCCTTTGTTTTTATACTTGCTGTGCCATACTTGAATCATTCTGAGTAGATATCAAGCCTAACGAACTGAAGCCGGCTTACTTTAAGACCATGGTGGCGCTTGGTGGCTTCAGTGCGGAGGATGCTCCTAGGTATCCTGGCCTAGGTCTGCATTTTCCTCACGATGGAGAGGTTTACATTTATGCGGCCCAGATCGATGCTGGGTTGCGTTTTCCTCTCTGTGAGGATTTACAGACCTTGTGTCAGTTTTACGGGATTCACCCCACACAGCTTGTCCCGAATGCCCTCAGGATGTGGGTCGGCTTCAAGTTCCTATGCTTACGCCAGGAATGGGTATATTCGCTGGCCCTGTTCCGGTGCTTCTTCCGACTGGCAGCAGGGGCTAACCACTTTCACCACTTCCAATCCCGCTGGCCGAAGTTTTCGGAGTGGGGAGTCCCTCAAGGATGGGCTGGGAACGTCCATGTCCGCCTGATCGATGATTTTCGGGCCACTAACTCCAATTACAAGAGGTTTTACTTCTTGTATAAGGGGGGCATACCTTGGAAATTGTTTGCTCCGGACAAGGATTTTCCTCCCTCCTTCGAAGAATTGTCCGGGAGTGATCGGAATGCCATCGACGATTTATATCGGCTGCATCGGTCATCTCAGTTCAAGTCCATCCGCTCAGTGGCGGAGACTACCGAGAATGCCCTTGAGATGGCGGGCATTCATCAAGCTACGCCAATCTTTGATGATTGGGTAATTTTCTAATTCTTCCCTTGTTTTATTACTTGTAGGGAAGGTTGTAAGCAAGAGAAAAAAACTGATAGGTCTCTTTGATGACCAGGGATCGGCGGGATTGTCCTCCGACCAAGTGCTGCTAAGCTCTCCCCCTCCTCCTTCTAGGCGTTCGACCAAGAGGAAGCCCGAGGAGACGCTTCCTTCAGCCACTACTGGCCCTCGTCAACCAGGTACTACCTCGCCTTTTGTTGATTTAATGTTTTTACATTCTGCGGTTCTCTGACTCCTGACTTATTGTCTTGTTGCTTTGCAGTGGAGTCCTTGGCGGACGTGGCCCGGGACCCTCCTCCTCCTCCTTCTAAGAAGGTCAGGAGTGAAGAGCACCCTGATGTCGACCAACATCCTTCTCCTTCCCCTCCTAAGGACCTTTCTGCCAGCAAAGGGAAGGGTTTGGACACGGCGTCTCCTTCTCCCTCTCTTCAGGGCCCTTCCGCCGCTAAGGAGAAGGCCTTGTCTTTGGCGCCTCCCGCCTCTTCAGTGCCCACGGCTCCTACTAAGGAGTCTGGGGCCCAAAAGAAGGGGCCTGCTGCTTCCAGCTCCTCGAGGGCTCCCGCCGAGGAGTACTGCTCCATGGCGAGCTTGTTCCAGCCTTTTAAGGTTGGGGACTCTCGGAGGCCTTGGGTCCCTTGTGGGGACCTTGCCAAGAAGGGGTACCCCGCCCAGAAGAGCCTACGGGGTAGCCCGGATATGTGCATGCGGCTCCTTGATGGGATAATTCCTCCCAAGGACCGTTCGATTGTCCCTACGGAGCTTCCTCAGATCGAGGGGTTCTTACGGACCCACTTCGAACGAGTTGCCCTGGTATGATCTCGCCCTCTTTCCATTATTTATTCCTTGTCATTCCTTTTCATTTTGATGACTTGACATTTTCCTTGTGCTTTTGTTGTCAGCTCGTTCGGGAAGAGGTGATCCTCGGCCGCGTTTTCGGCGAGCTCGCCGACAAGCACTCTGATCTGCTTGTCGAGCTGGAGCAATACCGAAGCACAGGGGTCACCCCCGGGCAGTTGGAGGCCATCAAGAAGACCGCTGACATGGCAATCACCTTGGTGGACGGCGCCCGGGAGGAGTATTTCAGGAAGGAGCAGCGCCTCCTTGCTGATGTCAAGAAGAGGGAGGCTGATGCTGCAGCCTTCCTTCATGAAGCTGAGGCCCTTCATCAGTGCCTTGATGAAGGGGAGGCGGTCCGTGCTCGCCTGGAGGCCGAGTTGAAGGAAGCTCGTGCCCAGTTGGTCGAGTCAGACGCTCTTAGGGTCGCCGCGGAGGCCCAGAGGGATGCTGCCGAAGCTAGGGGGGTCGCCCTAGAGGAGGAAAAGAACCGACTGGCTGATCAGCTGAAAGCGGTTCCTTCACCCCAGCTGAAAACGCCTGGACCTCCTCCACCAGGCCTTGAAGAAATTCGGCAATCGCCGACTTCATCACCTTCAAGGCCTGGTCCTCAAAGTCTTCGGAGGCCTTGAACTCCTCAATCACGGCATGGGGTGAAGGAACCGCTTTCAGCTGATCAGCCAGTCGGTTCTTTTCCTCCTCTAGGGCGACCCCCCTAGCTTCGGCAGCATCCCTCTGGGCCTCCGCGGCGACCCTAAGAGCGTCTGACTCGACCAACTGGGCACGAGCTTCCTTCAACTCGGCCTCCAGGCGAGCACGGACCGCCTCCCCTTCATCAAGGCACTGATGAAGGGCCTCAGCTTCATGAAGGAAGGCTGCAGCATCAGCCTCCCTCTTCTTGACATCAGCAAGGAGGCGCTGCTCCTTCCTGAAATACTCCTCCCGGGCGCCGTCCACCAAGGTGATTGCCATGTCAGCGGTCTTCTTGATGGCCTCCAACTGCCCGGGGGTGACCCCTGTGCTTCGGTATTGCTCCAGCTCGACAAGCAGATCAGAGTGCTTGTCGGCGAGCTCGCCGAAAACACGGCCGAGGATCACCTCTTCCCGAACGAGCTGACAACAAAAGCACAAGGAAAATGTCAAGTCATCAAAATGAAAAGGAATGACAAGGAATAAATAATGGAAAGAGGGCGAGATCATACCAGGGCAACTCGTTCGAAGTGGGTCCGTAAGAACCCCTCGATCTGAGGAAGCTCCGTAGGGACAATCGAACGGTCCTTGGGAGGAATTATCCCATCAAGGAGCCGCATGCACATATCCGGGCTACCCCGTAGGCTCTTCTGGGCGGGGTACCCCTTCTTGGCAAGGTCCCCACAAGGGACCCAAGGCCTCCGAGAGTCCCCAACCTTAAAAGGCTGGAACAAGCTCGCCATGGAGCAGTACTCCTCGGCGGGAGCCCTCGAGGAGCTGGAAGCAGCAGGCCCCTTCTTTTGGGCCCCAGACTCCTTAGTAGGAGCCGTGGGCACTGAAGAGGCGGGAGGCGCCAAAGACAAGGCCTTCTCCTTAGCGGCGGAAGGGCCCTGAAGAGAGGGAGAAGGAGACGCCGTGTCCAAACCCTTCCCTTTGCTGGCAGAAAGGCCCTTAGGAGGGGAAGGAGAAGGATGTTGGTCGACATCAGGGTGCTCTTCAATCCTGACCTTCTTAGAAGGAGGAGGAGGAGGGTCCCGGGCCACGTCCGCCAAGGACTCCACTGCAAAGCAACAAGACAATAAGTCAGGAGTCAGAGAACCGCAGAATGTAAAAACATTAAATCAACAAAAGGCGAGGTAGTACCTGGTTGACGAGGGCCAGTAGTGGCTGAAGGAAGCGTCTCCTCGGGCTTCCTCTTGGTCGAACGCCTAGAAGGAGGAGGGGGAGAGCTTAGCAGCACTTGGTCGGAGGACAATCCCGCCGATCCCTGGTCATCAAAGAGACCTATCAGTTTTTTGCTCTTGCTTACAACCTTCCCTACAAGTAATAAAACAAGGGAAGAATTAGAAAATTACCCAATCATCAAAGATTGGCGTAGCTTGATGAATGCCCGCCATCTCAAGGGCATTCTCGGTAGTCTCCGCCACTGAGCGGATGGACTTGAACTGAGATGACCGATGCAGCCGATATAAATCGTCGATGGCATTCCGATCACTCCCGGACAATTCTTCGAAGGAGGGAGGAAAATCCTTGTCCGGAGCAAACAATTTCCAAGGTATGCCCCCCTTATACAAGAAGTAAAACCTCTTGTAATTGGAGTTAGTGGCCCGAAAATCATCGATCAGGCGGACATGGACGTTCCAAGCCCATCCTTGAGGGACTCCCCACTCCGAAAACTTCGGCCAGCGGGATTGGAAGTGGTGAAAGTGGTTAGCCCCTGCTGCCAGTCGGAAGAAGCACCGGAACAGGGCCAGCGAATATACCCATTCCTGGCGTAAGCATAGGAACTTGAAGCCGACCCACATCCTGAGGGCATTCGGGACAAGCTGTGTGGGCTGAATCCCGTAAAACTGACACAAGGTCTGTAAATCCTCACAGAGAGGAAAACGCAACCCAGCATCGATCTGGGCCGCATAAATGTAAACCTCTCCATCGTGAGGAAAATGCAGACCTAGGCCAGGATACCTAGGAGCATCCTCCGCACTGAAGCCACCAAGCGCCACCATGGTCTTAAAGTAAGCCGGCTTCAGTTCGTTAGGGCTTTTTGAGGCTTGACTTTGGCGTCAGGGCTTTTTGGCTTCAGCTTGCTTCGAGTGGACACGCTTTGTGAAGGAATGGCTTTCTTTTATTGACATAATCCGTTTGATTACAAGCTATGCATAAAATCTTCTTAAATGCTCTGAATTAAATGGACGGGGTAACCTCTCGCCTTCGGTGGTTTCCAAATAGTAGGATCCTGGTGCGGCGATCTCTACTACTTTGTATGGTCCTTCCCATTTGGCTGAAAGTTTGTTTTTACTGTCCAGCCTTGTAAATTCATTCCTTCTCATAACCATCTCCCCCACGAAAAATTGGCGAGCGCTAACCTTTCTGTTGAAATACCGAGCGGTCGCCAAGCGCATTTTTGCCTGTGTTTTTTTCGAGAGCCATCTCTTTTCCTCTGCCAAGTCGAGGTCAGTTCTGCGCTCGATCTCATTTGCCTCCGCGTTAAAGTGTAGGACTCTGTGGGTAGGCACTGCTAATTCAGCTGGTGCTACTGCTTCTGATCCGTACACTAAACTGAAAGGCGTTTCTCCTGTGGCCGCCTTAGGCGTTGTTCTGATGGCCCATAATACGTTTTCCAGCTCTTCTGCCCAATTCCCTTTGAATGCTCGAACCCTTTTCTTAAGTCCGGCTAAGACAATCTTGTTGGCTGCTTCAGCTTGCCCATTCGTTTGAGGGTGATGTACTGAACTGAAGCGATGGTCAATATGATACTCTTCACAGAGCCATTTCAACTCCTTTCCAACGAATTGCGGACCATTATCGCTGATGAGTATTTTGGGAATACCAAACCTGGAGAATACGTTGACCTGCATGAACTTGATAACTTGGAATTCCGTTGTCGAAGCTAGAGCTTTTGCCTCTACCCACTTAGTGAAGTAGTCGATCGCCACTATAATGTGAGTACGCTGACCAGTGCTAATGGGAAAAGGACCCAATATATCGATTCCCCATTGAGCGAAGGGCCAGGCACCCGCCATTGGGGATAATATTGTCGATGGTCGACCCGATCGTGGTGCAAACTGCTGGCAAATTTCACACTTCTGTGTTAATTCGGCTGCGTCTTTTCCCAAGGTCGGCCAGTAATATCCCAGTCTGAATATTTTCCTGCTTAGTGAACGAGCACCTTCATGACATGCTGCTGCCCCTTCATGAGCTTCTCGAAGAACTTTTTCTGTTTCGGGTAGAGCAACACATCTCAAGTAAGGCGTCGAATAACCTCTTCTATAGAGTTCTCCATCGATGATTAGATAACTGGCTGCGAGTCTTCTAATCCTAGTGGATTCGCCTTCGTCCTCTGGGAGGATGCCTTCTTTCAAATAATTCTGGAATGGGGTCATCCAGGTGACCTGTTCTTGAATGTTGAAGACCTCCGCTCTGTTTTCAAGGACTGAACATAGGGCCTTTTCCAGAAATTGCACATCCTGGATTGTCGCCCCTCCGAAGGCTAGCTTACTCAAAGAATCTGCCATCTGGTTTTCTTGGCGAGGAATAAACTCAATCGCGAAATTTGGGATTTCCACGACTAGTTTTTTGGCGATGCCGAGATATTTCTTCATCTTTTCTCCCTTTGCCTCGTAGGGGCCATTAACCTGATTGACAATAAGCTCTGAATCACTTTTTACCTTAAGCGCTGTTATACCCATTCCTTTTGCCAGTCTGAGTCCAGTGATAAGAGCCTCATATTCTGCTTCGTTATTGGTCGCCGGGAATGTCAAGGCGATCGCGTATTTCAGAGGCTCGCCCTCAGGAGGAATAAGAATTAAACCTGCCCCCGAGCCTTCTTTTGATGAAGACCCATCCGTATAGAGTTCCCAGATTTGATCGTCGTTTGCTGACTGACTTGGCCTGTTTTCTGCCATCGCTTGACCGTTACTCGTGCTTTCCACTATGAAATCAGCTAGTGCTTGACCTTTGATGGCCGTTTTTGGCGCAAATTTGATCCTGAACTCGCTGAGCTCGATCGCCCACTTGACCATTCTTCCTGAAGAATCTGGCTTCATCAGGAAGTTTTTGAGAGGTTGATTGGTGAGGACCGTGATGTCGTGCGCATGAAAGTAAGGTCTCAGCTTCCGAGCAGCAATAACTAAGGCATAGAGATACTTCTCAATCTGGACATATCTTATTTCTGCTGAGTTGAACATTTTGCTAATAAAATACACTGGACTCTGAACATTATTCTCCTCCCTTATTAAAACAGCACTGGCTGCCACATCGCTAATGCCTAAATAGAGGAAAAGCTGCTCGCCTGGAACGGGTTTTGCCAGAGCTGGGAGTGTTTGAATATGCCTTTTCAAGGACTGGAATGCTTCCTCGCAGTCTGGCGTCCACTCGAACTTACGGTTGGCCCTCAAGGTTTTGAAGAACGGGAGGGACTTGTCGCTTGCTTTGGAGAGGAAGCGGTTAAGAGCAGCTAGTCGGCCGTTCAGGCATTGGACTTCCTTATGGCAGGTTGGCGTCTTCATTTCTTCTATGGCCTTTAGCTTTTCCGGGTTTGCTTCAATGCCCCTTTCGCTGACCATAAAACCCAGGAACTTCCCGGACTTGACTCCAAAGGCGCACTTTGCTGGGTTCAGGCGAACGCTGTGTCTCCTCATGCATTCAAAAGCTTCACGGAGGTCGGTGGTATGAGGATTGCCTTTGATGGATTTAACGAGCATATCATCCACGTAGGCCTCCATGTTCCTTCCCAGCATGTCCTGGAACAGTCGGTTCACCATCCGCTGATAAGTTGCCCCGGCATTGATGAGACCAAAGGGCATCACCTTGTAGCATAGAATGTCCCCGTCGGCATAGAAAGCAGTGTGCGCCTCGTCATCTGGATGCATTCTGATCTGGTTGTAGCCTGAATAGGCGTCCATGAAGCTCAGCATCTCATGACCCGAGGTAGCATCGACTAGCTGATCAATTCTTGGAAGGGGATATGAATCTTTGGGGCAAGCCTTGTTTAAGTCGCGGAAGTCGACGCACATCCTCCACTTGCCGTTAGATTTCCTGACCAAAACTGGGTTGGCGACCCAGCTCTAGAATCTTACCTCTCTGACGAAGTCAGCTTCAATCAACCTGCCGACTTCCTGCCTGATCGCCAAACGTTTATCAGTCCCGAACGATCTTCTCTTTTGGGCGATCGGCTTGATGGAGGGGTCTATCCTGAGCTCATGCGAGATAATATCTGTGCTGATTCCTGGCATGTCGCTCGGCTGCCAGGCAAAGAGCTCTTTGAATTCCTTGAGGAGGGCGGTCATGGCCTCCTTCTGATCCTCTTTCAAGGTGGTCCCAATGCGCACCTTTTTGTCCGGACCATCGATCTCGACCTCCTCCAATTCCTCCATGGGTGCTGGTCGAGCCAAGTCCTCGCGGGGATCGGCCTCTGTCTCGATGGCGAGCGCCTCCCTTTGGTTCTTCCTGCGTAAACAGTTCACATAACATTGCCGCGAGGAAGGCTGATCTCCGAGCACTTCTCCAATCCCGTTCGGCGTAGGGAACTTCATCTTCTGGTGGACAGTGGAGGCCACAATCTTATTTGGGTTGATCGTGGTCCTCCCTATGATGGCGTTGTAGGATGTAGGTGAATCGACCACCAGGAAAGTGACCGACACCTTGATGCTTTTCCACCCCTCGCCAAAAATCACTGGCATGGTTATAGCCCCCAGTGGATAAGTTGTCCTTCCCGCAAATCCGATCAGCGGAAAGTCGACCCTCTTCAGGTCGCGTTTTGATTTGCCCATCTTTTCGATGGCGTCCAGAAACAGGATGTCTGTCGAGCTGCCTCCGTCGACCAGAATCCTTGCAACATCACAGCCGTCAATATCTGCCGTAATGACCAGAGCATCGTTGTGGGGCGTGGTGACATGTGCCAAATCATCTTCAGAGAATGAGATGACAATGTTTTCTTCAGGTCTTGGCCGCTTCCCCAACTGAACTGCCGTAGAGATCTGAGTGGCGTAGACCTCTCTGGCGTTTGACCTCTCGCCGCCTGCGCCGAATCCTCCCGCAATCAGATTCACTCTCCTCTTGCTTCCAGAAGGCTCAGCTTGATCTGCAGGGGCTGGTGAACGATGTCTCCTGGGGGGCGTTCGACTTCGGTCTCGCCCTGCCACAAATTCCTTCAACATTCCCCCTGAATCAGCCTCTCTATAGCTCGCTTCAGAATCTTGCAATCGTCTGTCTTATGGCCCTTGCACTTATGGTATCTGCAATAGATCTCGACATCCTTGTCCATGGGTAACCCACCTCGGCGAGGCATCGGTGGCCTCGCCAAGGATCTCCTCTCCATCTCGACTAGTACCGCTGAGATCTGCCTATTTAAAGGCGTGAAGTACTCAGGGACCTCTGGATGGCGAGGTGCTGGAAGAGACTCGACTCGGGGCTTACTTTCTTTTCCCTTCTTCTCCTTCTTTATCTCCTTCTTACCATCGCGTCGGGGTTCATGGGTTACCCTTAGCGAGGTCGTCAGGAGATTAGCCTCGATGTTTGCGCGTTCAAGGTCTATGAAACCTTTTGCTCTGGACGCCAACTCTTCCAATGTCTCTATCTCCTTCACGTGATAGCTGTTTCGCAGCTTTCTCGAGGCCTTGTTGGCCACATCCAGACCTCTGTAGAATGCTCGAATGATTTCCCCATCCGAGATTCGGCGATCTAATTCTGTGACGTTTTGATGAAAACGCCCGTAGAAGTTGGACAGCGACTCTCCAGGCTGCTGTTTGACCGAGTCAAGGGCGACCACGCTCTTCAGCAATTGGCGCTCGCCCATATATCTCTCCAGGAACTTGCTTCTTAACTCTGCCCAAGTTCCGATTGATCCTGCAGGGAGGCTGAAGAACCAGGACGAAGCCGAGCCCGAAAGAGTAGATGGAAATAGCAAAGCCAAATGATTGGGATCGTTTGACTTACCCAGAAGGGAGGCCTCATGCTTGTTGACATGTACGGTGGGATCTCCTCCACCGCTATACTCAGGTATGGCCCGAGCAACCACATCCTTCGGGATTTTGATAGCGACGAGCGCGTCGGTGAATGGATGAGAGGACTGCTCCTTGAAGGGAGCTATGACTGTCAACTGTCTTTCCTGGAGCCTTTTGTTGAGGAGGTCATCCATCTGATCCACAGTGCAGTACATGGGAGAGGCTCCGGGTGGAGGCGGACCGGAAGGATTGGCAGTATATGCGGCTGCTGGCTCCTTGGTGTGCGCTGGAGGTAAGGACTGCTGACCTGACGTCATCTCCTGATCCTCCTGAGGCGCAGCAGGACTAGGATTGGCCGCTTCTGAAGGTGAAGGCCCTGTGGCAGCAGGGCGGTGATTTTCCTTAGGAGCAGAGGGATTGTTTTCCTGAGGAGCAGGGGCTTGGCGGCGCGCCTGTCCTAGGATGGCTTCCAGCAAGGAGACCATCTCGGGGGTTAAATTAATATCCTGCCCCGCAATGTGGACTGTCTGCGGTGCAGGGGCTCCGTTTTGATCAGCAGCTGGGGTCGGTCTTGAATCACCGACATGTTCTCGAGCTGTCCGCAGAGGAACAGCATTAACTCCTGCTCGGCTGGCAGGTTCTTGTTGAAGCGGTGAAGCGGCGGCGGAATCAGAGCTATCTGAGGATCGCTCCCTACTCTGATTCCAACGGTTGCTTTGGGATCGAGTTCTCATGGCTAAATTGCTCGTTTCCCACAGACGGCGCCAAATGTTGGATCGTGAAATCCTGAATGCTGATCTGGCAGTGAATTGAATGCCAGACAAGGTTGGGATGACGCTTCAGCTCCAACTCCGGTGAACCTGCAAGTAGGGGAGCGCAACAGAGGGGGTGCCTCTGGGTCCCTCTCCGATGCTTAAATGAGTATATGTGTGTATAAAACTCAAAACGTAAAGAACGTATGTAAAGCAAGGGTATTTATAGGGTAAGAAAGATAGAACCGTATAAAGGCAACTGAATATCTTAATGTATATTGAGTTGCTGAAGATTCGGATCGTGGGATATGGCAGTTACTGCGAGATATTGCAGTTACCAAATCTAATCTTTAGTGAATATGTGACCGAGATATGCGGGATATCTTGGCCACTCTGTTATTAACGGTTTAGTGGGACCAGAGGAGAGAGGCAAGGCTCTCTTCGGGGCGAGCACTCCCATGTCGAGCAGTGGAAGGTCGCGACTTAGTAGAGAATGGCGAGCAGTCTGAGAGCCTTTGGCGTCTCTATAGACTTTGGGCTCGATTCTGGATTACTCGATGGTGGGCCAAGTTTGGCTTGTACTTGGGCCGATCCGGTTCGGATGTCATGGGTTTACCCCCTCTATAGTTATTGGGCCTTCGAGACCTTTTCTTACTGGGCCGTCACTATCGATACCCAACAGAAACCAAAGGCCACACTCTCTACTATGTATTATGTCAATAGCTAGTAGAGGAAAGCACAAAATTGATAGCAATGGAGCAGCTGAACCTACAAGGAACCTATTAGAGAATCCTATTAGAGAGATTGTTTGCACAAGCGCAGAGACTGGAAGAGAAGATGAGTAAAGATTCTCGACCACCTCGGAATTTTTTGATCGAAATGCACCTTGAGACTATGGAGTCTGATCTAAAGAAGAAGGAAGAAGATTTACATGAGGCAGAAATGAAGGTGTTATTGGAGCAGTCGCTGCAGAATTGTGCTGCAGAATTGTGCTGTCCGGTGCTCGTAGCCTTCGATTTTCAAGTTGCAGTCACTGCAGAATTGGAAAAGGACGAGGCCATTTTGGCCAGTTACAAAAATTAAAATAGCATGTGCCTCACACATGATCCCCATTCTGTTAGTAATAAACGGCCAGCTGACGGAATGGGGGAATTTTTATCCGGTCCAAACATTAGGACTAAAATTTAAAATTTTAAACATTAAGGGGGAATGTTAAATTTCGTCCAAACATTAGAGGGCACATTGACCATTAACCTTTTATTTTAAGAAAGAAACACCTTATATTAGATTGAAAAGTTGTACTCTATTTGTTATAGTAAACAGTTTTACAATCTATCTATATATATTAATTTGGATAAGAGACGTAATATGATGACAAGTAAGCAAATTGAAAATTTTCATTTAATTTGATTGGTCCAACGCTACTATATGTTACAAGTAGACGTGTGACATCACTTTTTTGTTTAGGAGGACATGTTCAAATTATTTCAAAACTCCTAATTCAATCTTGAAAGCCGTTTTAATTTAGCTTAATTTATAAATTATTTCTCTTCCAAAAAAAATAATTATTAACATGTTTTTTTTTCACAAACTTAGTTATCTATTTTTTTAATTGTATATTTTTTTAAAAAAGCTTTATTAATAAGCCTGCTATTTTAAGCCAATTTTATTAAAAAATTATTTTTATATAAATTATCTCATGATCATTAAAAATAAAATAAAAAGTTATAAATTAAATGTGTTTTTAATATAGTTATATGTTTGACAAAAAGTTTTAAATTATTTTTGAAATTTATATCTATCTATCTATCTATCTATCTATTTATTAATTTGGTTAAGAGACATAATATGATGACAAATAAGCAAATTGAAGTTCGTGCACCCTCTAGTTTTACTTTAAAATTTAGGGAAAAGTATGAAAAAGATGTAACATGTTTGCCCAAATTGGTGAATGCGGCCCAATGTTTGTTTTTTATGGAATATGTTTGTTGGTTTAGGTTTTTGATGAATTCCGTCAAATTATGTTTGTGTCCGTCAACAAAGTCTGTTAGTTGCCTCCAGTCATGGCACGTGAGTTTCTGTCCGATTGAAAAGACCAAAATGCCCCTTAGTACTTGCCTATTCTAACAGCCTTCTTCTTCGTTGAACCAATGTGTTGCTTCTCCAACATTCTCCTCCAAGGTGGCGTCGTCTGTAGCAGCTTAGCTTCCCGATTTCGTCGGCCATTCATTGTTGTATCTCCAAGCTGGTCGCCGAGGAAGAATGAGACCGTAAGATTCGAAGAATTGAACATGGATCTGTTCAGAAAGTCTATGGAGCCTGTGGAGAAGTGCTTGAGAGACTCGAAGATCGACAAGAGCAGTGTCCATGAGGTAGTTCTCGTGGGTGGCTCTACTCGAATCCCGAAAGTGCAGCAGCTTCTCCAGGACTTGTTCAACGGCAAGGAGCTCTGCAAGAGCATCAATCCCGACGAAGCCGTTGCCTACGGTGCTGCAGTCCAAGCTGCGATTCTGACCGACGAGGGGAATGAAAAGGTGCAGGAATTACTCTTGCTGGATGTCACTCCCCTCAGTCTTGGAATCGAGACTGCTGGTGGAGTGATGACTGTGTTGATCCCTAGGAACACAACCATCCCCACCAAGAAAGAACAGGTCTTCTCCACCTATGCAGATAACCGCGCTGGAGAATTATGCGTACAGTATGAGGAACACTGTGAAGGATGAGAAGATTGGCGGGAAGCTGAGTCCTTCAGATAAGCAGAATATCGAGAAGACGATTGATGAGACTGTTGAATGGCTCGACAGGAACCAGTTAGCAGAAGTTGAAGAATTCGAGGATAAACTGAAGGAGTTGGGAGGGATTTGCAACCCGATCATATCTCAGATGTATCAGGGCGGTGGTGGTTCTGGAGGTATGCCGAATGGGTACGGCAATGCTAGCTCTAATGGCACCGGACCCGGTCCATCCAGTTGGCTTCACTTCCTCTGCGTGGAATGCTGTTGACTCTGTTGTAAACATCCACCTTAAAGTTTGCTCCACACATGGCTCCTTCACTATCCACCCTCGGCATCGCCTTCATCTTGTTCATCGGGTGCTCGAAGCTCATCAGTCCTGCTTCACTGTGGAACATGCACCCTGTTTGTTGCACCTCATGTCAATGTAACTGTCAGCTAACTAACGACTCTAAACAACCAAACAATACCTGTTGGAAATGGAGCATATGATTTTGCACACCCCGCTTTAACCACTTCTTTATCATCGCAGATCACCACCGACCCATCGGCTGCGATACCCCAGTACAACTTCACTCCTCCGTCCGAACCCTGGAATCACCAGTTTCCATCAGTCAATAAATACCAAATACCTCATCAGTCAAAACTTCTTCAGCCATATGTGTACCAAAGCAGCGAAGACGGTCCCAGACTTGCTGTCATAGACGACAAAGGCAAAGCTTCCATCAAGACCCTTCACGACCTGGTCGGCAGGGTATGGCCCGCGGTCCCTGAGTGTGCGGTAAGCCTCGATCACAAACATGGTGGGACAGGAACTCCTTGAGTGTCTCCTCCGGCAGCTTAGGTTTGGTTGAGCCGCCGTGGGAGGCGGGGCTGTTGAGTTCTTCCGGCGGGTGAGCAAACGCCTTGTGAAATATAGCCAACATTTCTTTCTACTTACTAGATCGATTGAGTACAATGGAAGAAACTGAGGTTGTTTTGTGATAGAGCCAACATTTCTCTCTTCGGTTCTTGAAACTGATGGGATGTGCAGAGCTTCGGTTTTTGAAACTGAAGAGTTGTTAGAGAGGTGATATGTTTTGGGGAGAGGGACCAGTTCGGTCTTATGGAGGGAAACGGTTCGGTTCGCAGAGTTTGAAGGAGGGAATATCATCAAGGGTACTTCGGGTATTATCGTTTTTGTTTATTTCAACGTTAAATTTATTTGTCACGTGACAAGCACGTGATAACTTGTAACGGATAAATTAACAGAAAACCTAACGTTTCTTCAAAAACCTACAGAAGTAAACGTTTTACATCAAATACCCGCGGCCCAAAACAAGTTTCATCGATTACCATTTTGGGCAAACATTCATAAATCTGCTTGTATCCGTCTACATGTCCACATGTCAGTCTACTCATCTTACCCCGGGGTCATGATGATGTTTGTTTCTCCGATATCTACTGGCGTAGTCGCTAGCACTGCAATAGCTGAGTTATGCTTGCAATTTTCTGAAGGAGATGAAAGTTGTTTGTATTGTTATTTTGAATGATAGAGATGAACAATTTTATTTCAGAGATTAATCGAATTAGGGTTTGGTTGACAACTTTAATATATCCAATTAATCCACGATTTGATGAATATGGTTATTTCGAATTTCAATCAGGGTTGCTAAGAATATT
This sequence comes from Chamaenerion angustifolium, assembly GCA_946814005.1. Taxonomy (NCBI): domain Eukaryota; kingdom Viridiplantae; phylum Streptophyta; class Magnoliopsida; order Myrtales; family Onagraceae; genus Chamaenerion; species Chamaenerion angustifolium. The sequence continues at coordinate 8,931,312 of OX328270.1, forward strand.
TGGGGTCTGATACTGATTGACTCTGCTTGACATAGAATTTGACCCTAGTCCGTGATGATGGTCCTTTAAATTGCTTTTTCGTTTATATTCAGTGTAACTTAGTTTTGAAGCAGCAAAGATCCACTATTTTGAGTGCTGGAAACCAAAGGTCACGCTCTCTACTATGTATTATGTCAATAGCTAGTAGAGGAAAGCACAAAATTGATAGCAATGGAGCAGCTGAACCTACAAGGAACCTATTAGAGAATCCTATTAGAGAGATTGTTTGCACAAGCGCAGAGACTGGAAGAGAAGATGAGTAAAGATTCTCGACCACCTCGGATTTTTTTGATCGAAATGCACCTTGAGACTTGGGAGTCTGATCTAAAGAAGAAGGAAGAAGATTTACATGAGGCAGAAATGAAGGTGTTATTGGAGCAGTCGCTGCAGAATTGTGCTGCAGAATTGTGCCAAGGATAGTTCGAACAAGAAGCAGTCACTGCAGAATTGTGCTGTCCGGTGCTCGTAACCTTCGATTTTCAAGTTGCAGTCACTGCAGAATTGGAAAAGGACGAGGTCATTTTGGCAAGTTACAAAAATTAAAATAGCATGTGCCTCGCACATGATCCCCATTCTGTTAGTAATAAACGGCCAGCTGACGGAATGGGGGAATTTTTATCCGGTCCAAACATTAGGACTAAAATTTAAAATTTTAAACATTAAGGGGGAATGTTAAATTTCGTCCAAACATTAGAGGGCACATTGACCATTAACCTTTTATTTTAAGAAAGAAACACCTTATATTAGATTGAAAAGTTATACTCTATTTGTTATAGTAAACAGTTTTACAATCTATCTATCTATATTAATTTGGATAAGAGACGTAATATGATGACAAGTAAGCAAATTGAAAATTTTCATTTAATTTGATTGGTCCAACACTACTATATGTTACAAATAGACGTGTGACATCACTTTTTTGTTTAGGAGGACATGTTCAAATTATTTCAAAACTCCTAATTCAATCTTGAAAGCCGTTTTAATTTAGCTTAATTTATAAATTATTTTTCTTCCAAAAAAAATAATTATTAACATGTTTTTTTTTCACAAACTTAGTTATCTATTTTTTTAATTGTATATTTTTTTAAAAAAGCTTTATTAATAAGCCTGCTATTTTAAGCCAATTTTATTAAAAAAATATTTTTATATAAATTATCTCATGATCATTAAAAATAAAATTATAAATTATAAATTAAATGTGTTTTTAATATAGTTATATGTTTGACAAAAAGTTTTAAATTATTTTTGAAATTTCTATCTATCTATCTATCTATCTATCTATATATGTATTAATTTGGCTAAGAGACATAATATGATGACAAATAAGCAAATTGAAGTTCGTGCACCCTCTAGTTTTACTTAAAAATTTAAGTAAAATCCTAGGATACTGTACAAGCTGTTACTGTGCATTTCCCGCAATGACTTCTCATTCTTTTTAGCGTCTTGTACTCACAAAATTTACAGGTCTCATGCCCCTTATTTACTTCTATGTTCATTTGTAGTTGGTGGCCACATTACTCCTTTCTCTTTTCCAGTATCACTGCTTTTCTCCAGCCTAGTTAAAATTTTTGTTGGTAATAGTAACATTAATTTGAATCCAACTGCGTCCCTCCATTTGTCGCTCGATCTTGAAAATGAACAGAGAACCCATTCTCGGTGGCTTCTGTCGTGTCCAACAACTTATGCATCTTCCTTCCATCCACCCCCGCAGAGAACCCTTTGTCTCTCGGTTGTGACTTCCTCTGGATTCAGCGTCATCTCTGTAACTGCAATACTCCTGGTCGTCGATCCAGTCTCGTGTTTGGACAACAAAATCCTTCAAGTAACTTCTTAACATCCTCGACTTATTGCTAATGGGGAGTTATTCTATTTTATGCATTTGTCAGCTAAGGAAGGAAACTTCTAAAGTTCGAAGAATTCGTGCTCAAAGCTACGTATTTCTGAAACGAGATCTGTTTCAATCTATCTATTTTAATTAACTGTTGTAGTTGAAATTTCGAGTGGAGCTGTTGAAGATCCATCTAACTCTGTATGCTTCAACGGTGCATCTAATTTGCCTAGTAGAATCATCTAATTCTGTATGTAAGAGCATCATTTTTATACCTGGGGGAATCATCTAGCTCTGATTCATAGTTTTTTTGTTTCAGCCTTCATGGGTGGTACCCATGAAAGCAACCTCTAAATATAATTGAGTTACGTATGTAGCTCTGATTCAGTCATATACCTGGGGGAATCATCTAGCTCGGATTCATAGATCTCTTTGTTCCATTCAGTCTAAACTGTGACCTTCAAGGTATGTATGTGTCTGTGTATGTATATATGTTATTTTGATTAAATTAGTTAGCCATACTGTCTTGAATCATTTATGCAAGTTACGCTATCATTGGTTTTCATATAGTATTATGTCCATACGAAATCTACTTTTGGACCAAGTTGAGGACAATTGATTTTACTTTTGTTGTTGTGCTTCAGTTGGTTTTGGGATATGAAGTTAGGAGGGAAGGAGCACCTCATAATTGTGTAGCGTGGAGCTCCTGATGAAATGCTTTCTATTCAAGAGGATGTAAGTTAGTTGTTCAACATCTATTTCCTTCAAAGGATACCAATTAATGTGCTAGTGGAAGATTTACACATCGTGATTCCTGTGGACTTTACAGTTGAATCGAAGGTATGATTTGAAAAACAAATGTTGTTGTAGTTCTCCAACATCTACTACTCTTAGAAGTGTTCTTGATCTAACATTAGTACATTTTTTTTAAAAACTTTTGCTGATGCATATGATCAGAATCTTGTTTGTTATCATCTTTTTTGTTCTAGTTCTGCTGAGGACTTCTTCTTGTTCTACTATATATCATTTTTTTTTTGTGTATGTAGTCAAGTGTTTAATCAAGGTTTGTTGTTGTATATAGTGATACCAATGTGGCCAGAAGGCGTTCCGTCATCTTCTTCAGCAATGGGCATGTATCAAGATATTGTTTAGTTTGTATATGTATTAAGGATACATTCTATTGTTTAGTTTAAGATATTGATGAATATATGTTATGATGGATTCTATATATGTTCTTGATTAATAAAAATAATCTATTACCTGAATTTTATTTTAAGTAGTTTTACTTTTAATTTGAGATTTGGTAATAAATATTTTATTATAAAAACATTTGATCGGTAAAAATAAACATTTACCAATGAGGTATCTCGTCAGTAAAAATAAACATTTATCGGCGAGATATCTCGCCAGTAAAAATAAATATTTACTGGCGAGATATCTAGTCGGTAAAAAAAAACATTTATCGACGAGATATATCGCCGGAAAAAAAACATTCAGTGACGAGATATATCCCCGGTAAATGGGTATTTTTGTCCTTCACTATAAATCTATATAAAATTTTACCGGCGAGTTACTTCACCGTAAAAATGTTACTTTTTAGTCGACGAACTCTATCTCGTCGGTAAAAGTTTTACCGATTGCGTTTCAGCGACGACTTTTACTGGCGAATAACATCGTCGACAAGACTTTTACCAACGAGAAAAGCTTTGTACCAGCGACAAAGCTTCACCGTTAAAGGCATTACTTCTAATAGTGAATGTAGTCAGGATGGCTTCATCGTGCATCACGATGTCAGTCATTTTATGAGGGTCAAACTGCACCATCACACAAGTATGTGGGTTATTTTGTGACTGATTCTTGGTGATAGTATCTTTAGGATGTTTTCTATTGTACCTTAGCTTCTAGGGTTGATTGGGCTATTTATACCTTAGCTTCTAGGGTTGATATGTATTTTGATACCCTTAATAGAATATCAGAAGTGATCCTATCAAATGTTGTGACCATTTCTAGGGTTTTTCTCTCTTCTCCTCCGTCCATGTTCCGTCCTCTGCAATTCTTCACTTTGATATTGTATCAGAGCAATACAATAACCTTCTTTTCGACTGAGTTTTTTTTATCCTGACTTCCGCATCTTGATCTAGACTTCTTCATATTCTTTTCCCCTCAAGCTTTTCGCAATTTTAGTTTGTCAGACAGTTCATCTTCTTGAAGTTTATTGTCTGAGCGATTTGATAATTTGTGATTCCTTTTTTCACTATGATCTTTCCCATTGCCAATGAAACTGCAGACGTGGAGGGGATAACCCCAATCGCAGATGCAGAGGTGGTCCATGCACTGTCGGATTTCGTCGATCAGGTTCACTCTAACCACCCTTATATCTTCACCCTTATGATAATCTAGGTATGAGTCCTATATCCATCAAGCTTAGTGATCCTGAGAATTATGTTATGTGGAGTCGTGCTATGTTGATAACTCTTCGAGGGAAAAATAAGTTTGGATTTGTTGACGGGACTTATAGCAAAATTCTGTTTAACAACACCCTGCATGCACTGTGGGATATGTGTAATGCGGTTGTATTCGACTGGATTATGAATTCGGTTTCTGGAGACCTTTCTAGTAGTGTCATGTACTCCATTGATTCTTGTCTTGTATGGAAAGACCTTAGGGAAAGATATGATAAGGTGAATTGTCCAAGGCTTTATCAATTACATAAGGAGATTGTCCTTGCCCAGCAGGGTTTAGACTTTATTTCAACTTTTTTTTACCAAACTCAAGTTCCTCTGGGTTGAATATGATGCTGTTATTGATCATAACCACTGTGTTTGTGAGAAATTTAAGAAGCATATTGACCATTATGATAACCAACGCATTTAACAGTTTCTTATGGGTTTGAATGAGACTTATTCGAGTGTTTGAAGCAATCTTTTATTTTGGACCCCCTTATCTACTCTTAACCAGACTTATAGTATGGTTATTCAGGAAGAAAGTCAAAGAGGAGTTACTGGTGTGATGTAAGTCAATGTGGTATTTTCTACTGAAAATAGGGGTAGGGTTAACCTTAGTCTTGAATGTGATTTTTGTCACAAAAAAGGGCATACTAAGGACATATGCTATACTAACGGTTGTGAATTTGGTTAGAAGAAAGGTAATGCTAAGGATAATTGTTTCAAGTTTAGAGACTTTAAGAAAGGGAAAAGTCCTAACCCACATGGCAATGTTGTCTCTTCCAACAATACTGGATTTGTTGATTCTTTTTCTGCTCCCTTATCTACTAACAACTCAAACATGCAAGGAGGAATGAGCTTTACTTCTGAGCAATTTGGTCAGTTCCTACAAACGATCAACCGTGCTCGTACTTTCTCAGTGCAGACTAGTGTTGCCCGAGGTGCCCAGGTTAATAATGACAGGTATGACTAGTTTTAATTCTCGAAACCAACATGATGATTATTGGATTCTAGATACATGTGCTACAAATAATTGGCTTCTAAATCTTAGGTGCTACAATTGTCGAATAGATTATATGTTGCAGTAGAAGGAATAGATGATTACAGACTTAGTTCAAACAAGATCCTAAAAAATATTTTGTATATGCCTAAATTTAAATACAATCTTATTTATGTGGCTAAGCTCATATCTCAACTGAGTTTCTATATAATATTTTTTGTGAAAAATGTTGTTCTGCAGGACCTCTCGAGTGGGAGGGTCTTAGGGAACTGGTAGGGAGGATTCTGGCCAGTTTGTTCTTAGAACTAAACCTCATATCTTGTTGCCTAGTTCATCTAGTTTTGTTGCTCTAACTTCTTCTAAAGATCTGCCGCTATTGTGGCATAGGAGATTTGTATATGCTTCTTTTAAGTCATTGCAACATGTAAATGGTTGGAATTTGTCAAGAATAGAAATTATGTTGCTTATGAATGTGTGATATGTCCTCTTGCTAAGATTACTCGTTCTCCTTTTTCCTGTGTCCGATTCTAAAGCAAAAGATCTTTTTGAACTCGTCCATGCTGATGTTTAGGGTCCCTATCAGAAACCTACATATGATGGTAGAAAATATTTCTTGACCCTTGTAGATAATTATTCTAGGGTCACTTGAATTTATCTAATTGTTAACACATCTGATGTTCTAGTTGTCCTGAAACAATTCTTTGCTTTCGTTAATAATCAGTTTAATGCTTCTGTTAAGAATCTTAGACATTGATGGTGAAGTTTTTAGTGATAAATTGAATGAGGTTTTAAAAATAAAATAAAAAGGTCTCGTTAATCAGACTAGCTTCCCATATACCCACCACTTAACAAAATAGTAGGGTGGAATGAAAACATAGACACCTTCTAGAAGTTAGTCGATCTTTGAAATTGCAAGGATATATTCGTGATATTTTTTTGGGGTGATTGTATTCTTGTTGCATGTTACCTAATAAATCAAACTCCTTCATCCATTCTTTATGGATTAATCCCCATTAGAAATCATAACAAAGAAAGCTCCTCGAACTGATCATTTAAGAGTGCTTGGTTGTTTGTGCTTCACAAAGAATCTTACTGTTACTTATAAGTTAGCTCCTAAGGGCATTGCTTTAGTTTTTATGGGATATTCTGAAAAACAAAAGGTGTATAAGTTGTATAATTTACTGACTAAACATTTGTTCGTTAGTAGGGATATTAAATTTTATGAGCATATCTTTCCATTCTCTAAGCAAAATGTTAATGTCTCACCTTTTCTTAATGAACATCTGCGTGATGATGACATGTCTTATAAACCCTATGCCTTTCCTCATAATTATCAGTTGTCGGATACTAATAACAATGATAATATTTTATATGAGTTAGATAATGTTGCTCTTAACCATCAGTTACAAGACGATGATGATCTTGTATCTGAGTCATTTGTCCCTCATCAAGAGGAGGAAGTCTCTTTACTACAAGACACTACCTATGACCCTCATCGTTCTGGAAGGGCAACACGTCCTCCAGTGTGGAGTTCCAATGTTGCACACTCTATATTGAATTGTGTTGCTTATCATAATTTCTCTGTCCCATTTCAATGTTTTTAACCTCGGTTTCTAAGATCACAGAACCATCGTCCCTTGTTGAGGCTCAGTAAGACAGTAACTGGGTCTGAGCTATGCAGGATGAAGTTGTTGCTATTGAGGAAAACCACATTTGGAACCTCGTTCAGCTCCCCACATGTAAAAAAAACCATTGGATGTCTATGGGTTTATAAGGTAAAACTTAAATCTGATGGAACTATTGTGAGATATAAGGCAAGGTTAGTTGCTAAAGGATTTACTCAAACCCATGGGATAGATTATTTTGAAACTTTTTCCCTAGTTGCCAAAATGAATACTGTTAGGACTGTTTTAGCTTGTGCCTCTATTAAGAATTGACCTTTATATCAAATGGATGTGCATAATGCTTTCTTATAAGGAGGTCTAAATGAGGAGATATAAATGCATGTCCCTCCTGGTTTTCGTAATCAACAGGAGGGAGATAACCTTGTTTGTAGATTACGAAAATCCCTCTATTATTTGAAACAAGCTTCTAGGCAATGGAACCTTAAGCTAACTTAGTCCCTGATTAAAAAATGCCATCAACAATCAAAGTTATATTATTCCTTGTTTACAAATAGAGATAACGATCAGATTGTTGTTCTGCATATTTATGTTGATTACCTTGTGATTTCAGGTAACAGTCAATCCTTAATTTCCGAACTGAACAAATTTTGATGAATAATTTCATAATGAATGATCTAAGGAATTTAAAGTTCTTTTTAGGGATAGAAATTGCTAGGTCAGCTAAAGGACTAGTTCTATCTCAAACGATATATGCTTTAAAATTGATTTCAAATTTAGGATTGTCGGCATGTAAGGTAGTTAGGATCCCCATGGAACTGAATTTAAAGCTTACTAGTAGGACTTATGATGAACATTTATGTATTAACCAGCATGGCTTGTTTCTTGACAACCCGAATGTGTATAGACAATTAATAGGGAAATTGTTTTATCTTACCATTACTAGACCTGATATTTCATTTGCAGTTCAACACATGAATGAATATATGCAAGAACCAAAGAAATCCAACCTAGATGATGCAATTAGAGTAGTTAAGTATATAAGAAATTAACCAGGTTTAGGCACATTTCTTGATTCTGATAGTAGACTAAATCTGTTTGCATATTGTGATTCAGATTGGGCATGATGTATAGAAAGCAGGAAATCGGTCACTGGATACTACATTAAGTTGGGCAAATCACTAATTTATTGGAAAGTCAATAAACAAAGTACTGTGTCTAGGTCCTCAGCAGAAGCCGAGTATAGAAACATGAGTACTACCTTGTCTAAAATAATTTGGCTTCAGAGGTTGTTAGAAGAATTAGGGATAGAGCATGTTAAACATGTTGTTTTATTTTGTGATTACAAAGCTGTCTTGTAGATAACATATAATCCCACATTTGATGAAAGGACAAAACATATAGAGATTTACTGCCATTACATTCGGGGGAAAAAATACAAGAAGGGATTGTCAATATGCATCATTTGTGCAACTCTCAGCAACTAGCCGATCTCTTCACCAAAGCACTTGGGACATATCAGCATCATGCTCTGCGGGGTCTGCTTGGAGTGAAGAACATTAATTCTGCAGAATAGTTTTTTTTTTTGTCTCTGTTATATGTTGATCGTGTTAGTTTGAGGGAGAGTTTTATGAGGTTCAAACTCCACCATCAAACAAGTATGTGGGTTATTCTGTGACTGATTCTTGGTGATAGTTTCTTTAGTTTTTTTTTCTATTTGTTTTTTTAATTTATTTCTTGAGGATCTAATTGATGGGGTTGTAATTTGACTGGGCTATTTATACCTAGCTTTTAGGGTTGATAAGTGATCTGATACCCTTAATAAAATATCAGAAGTGGTCCTATCAAATGCTGTGACCATTTCTAAGTTTTTTCTCTCATCTCCTTCGTCCTCTACAATTCTTCACTTTGACAAGTCAGTCATTCACTCTCAGATTCGACCGCAACTAAAGTGGTCCACCTTCAAATACTCACCCACTAGTGCACATGCTCGCTTTAGTGTTTCCATAGGGGTGGGTATCTTCGTTGTATGCTCGATATCGTTCCTTTTATATATCTCATGCCACAAAAGTAATCACTCTCAAAGTCTTCATTCGTTCCCTACACCCTTCAATAGGTACGGTTGCCTCCGATTCAGATTGGTCTAAGTGAGAAGGTGGTAGATTGATCGTGTCATTGCTTTTCCGATTCGATAGTGCGGACGCACAAGAGTGTATTGGATTCTGCTACGACGAAGAGAAGATAATTTGCATTGTGTATTCCTCCTCAATGGAGATTCTGCCTTGAAGATCATTAAGGTTCCAAATGCATTTTTGCTCCGAGTTCTATCACAGACTCTCCAGTATCTATGGATGGGCAAATGTGCATTATGGAGGGGACATAATTGTGTTAAGTAGACTATGAACCTTAAGGGTCTCAGTTTAATTCTTTTTCACGTTTAAGGATCAATTTTGATAGTATTTACATGATGATCTTAAATTTTTATTATTTTGCACATTGATCCTTAAATTTTCAGAATATTATAATTAAATCCAACATTTTATATTGCAAACATTTCTAACCTAGAAGCTGAAACTTTTCCTTGAACGTGATCCTCCCATTCTACATAATCGATAGTTATTTGAAACCAATTCCAATAAACTCCCATGTGATATCCTGCTCTCCGTGTCTACAAGTCCAAAGTTGTTTTGTTGCTGATACTGTCGATCCCACTACTACCCTGCAGCTTAGGCTTGTCCAAAAAAACTGGTTTGACTAAATTGAACCAATTCTGGTCTAGTGCTGGTTTGAACCGGTTCTACCGAACTAGTATCCAAATTAGACCAGTTTTTTAGGCTTCAAGTAAGCCAGTTCAAAATATTAGTTTCAATTCAGATCGAATCGGTTCAAATCGACTCGTTTTCTTATAACGGTTTATACTTAAATTCAAATCAAACCACTTTAAATCTGTATAATTTTAGTATTGGTTTGAAGCAAATAAACCAAACCAGTCTTCAATAAACCAAACCAGTCTCAATTCATTCTTCTTCGCGATTACAAACTCTGTTGCAACCAGAATTAGTAGTATCTACATGATGGCCTAGTAGAGGGCATAACCAACAAGTTTGAAAGCTTTCAAGATAACTTCTGCAGATAATTCCATGTTGGCCTAGTAGAGGGCCTAGTTGAGAACATAGCTAACGCCATTCGAGCTTCCAAGATCACTACTTCAACATATAATTTCTCTACTTAGGGAAGGACTTTGAAAGCTATTGCAGATCTGGGCATGGAGGTTGGGTTCTTGCTAGCTCGTTTGGACAAACTTGTGAAGCATGATTTTGAACCGAGAAGACTCAAGGGTGCAAGAAACGAAAGGTTTGATGTCGATAGAGAAATCATTTTGCTAGAAGATAAGGTTATTAAAGTGAAGGAGACAATGTCGATTCTCAATGCTGAGATTGCATCGTTGATTGCATCGTTGTTTGCATCGATGCAAAAGCAGACCAAACCAATTCGAATCGGTTTTGAATCGATTCGATCCATACCAATTTTTTTCTCCTAAATCAAACCAGTTCTTTTAGTAATAAAAACAATAGTAATTTTATTAAAATCAGACCAATTCAGTTCTGAACCAGTTCGGGGTCAATGCGATTCATGAACAAGTCTAATGCAGGTAGCTGCACTACACTCTTAACCTTCATGCATCATGCATGTCCTCTGTGTCTCTGTCTCCTCTGGGAAATTGCACTTGCGAGTCACGTGTTGTAGACGTGAACAAGGGACAAACCATGAATGAATTATGATTGGGTCCGCTGCACTGATGAGGTTATTTTTGGAAAACTTATTTATATGTTTGAATTTTATTGGAAGATAATAACAAATAATTATGTCAGCACTTCCCATCCTCATACAATTAATTATGACTAAATTGATAGATGAATCTTATATGAGGGCATAAGTTGTTAATTGAGATATTTGGGAAGCATGTTGCTAACTGTACTTATTATATTATGGAGGAAAAAAAAAGTTAGTTTCGTTAAATTTGTCTTAAACTTGACGAAAAATATATTTACAAACTATTAGAAACATTGTAATATTTTATCATGATGTTGAAATAACCTCAATTTTTATATAAAAATAAATAAAATTCATAAAATTGATATTTAGTTTTATTTTCAAAATTCTAAAATATTTTAATTTATATTTTACAATTTTACTTTTAATATTTTTAGGTTATGTTTTTTATATCATGTATCATTCGAAAATTTTATATATGAAATTATTATTTAAATTTAGTGTGTTTTATAGTTTAAAAATATTTTCCAGTAAGTTTAACAAAAACATTTACTAAACTAACTTTTAGTACAATACAAAAACAAAAAGTTCAGTTAGCAATTGATTTAAAAAAAAACACAATTAACAAATTACAATTTCTTGTAAGTTTAATTTGGTAAAGTGTTTATCACTTTCTATCGCTTACAAGTTGGTAGCTAAATTTGTTATAAGTGAGTAGGACAACAATTTCTGACACGACACGATCTGATTTAAAGCGTATATGAGTTTGACTTTAACGAATCCCGTGTTTAAACATCTATTGTACGTTTAGACACGATTAATAATCGTGTCTAAACACCTCATATCTGCAGATATATGTATATGCACGATTAAACATGATTAACTAATCGTGTCTAATCATGTCGTGTATACATGTGATACGTTTACACACATTTAAGTATACTAATAATAATAAAATATTGAAATACCCATTTACTTTTTAATATTCAACTTTGAATACCTTACTTTGTATATGTGAATTTGTGTATATATTTGCTTTAAAGCGTGTATGAGTTTGACTTTAACGGATCCCGTGTCTAAACAAGTCTTATACGATTAGACACGATTAATAATCATGTCATGTTTGTGTTTGAAGTTTTGAGACACGTTTAAGACTTATCCGTTTAGACACGAGACATGTTTAGACACGACACGATTAATGACACAACATAATTAGACACGACACGACATGATTACCACCCCTATAAGAGAGTGATAGAAAAATATGCATAATCTTATCACGTATCATTATAGTTAAATTAGTAAATTGCATTTTTTTTATTAATGTTCAAATAACAAATTATATATTTGTACAAAATTCAACTAGTACATTGTAAAATTCAACTAGTAATTTGCACAAAAAGCAAAGTAACATCAAATTATATGGAGTTAGCGTATTGCAACTTTGTATAAGTTCAACTAACAATTTATTCAAAAAAATTGAACTAGCAAGTTATTCACCCCAAAGCTTAGCTAGGTAATTAATTAACCATTAAACTAAAATAATAGAAGGATTCATATTTACTCTATTTATTTATCATTTATATATATATTAAATATTTTTATAAGGATATTCGACTTATTAAATATATTATATCTTTATATGTCTCTAAAATGTATTAAATATAATTGAGATTTTGCCTAAAATTAACTATTAACCTATTTTGGAAGTCAAAATAAAGAGCTTAAAAAATGTGAGAGACACATATAAGTTTGAGGGTCAAAATAAATGTATTTTCTGGAAAAACAAAACTAACCAAAAATTTACTGGATATAGATTTTTAAGTTCAAACTACATTTTGTACTTTTATAGAATATTGTTTTTGATCAAATTACCGCTTAACTTTAAGAAATAACACGGGAGTTCGTACATCATATCATTTGCTACTAAACATACAAAGGGTAGTGGTGGTCTTTCGACCCAATCATTAAGACACACTCCCAATCTCGCTTGCTTTGCTATCCAATTCACACATTCATTGCATGTCCTTGGAATAGGTCGCTATTGCACTTGCTCAATTTGTCTTGCTAGTGCTCGGATATTCGGTATGATGGTTGACAACCTCTAATGTTTCAGGCCCTCCATGATTTGTTTGGTGAATTGTTTGTGAGTCCGTCTCCATGATGATGCTTTGCCATCCCGCATCAATCGCTAGTCGTACTCCTTCTTGTATAGTCCTGGCTTCCATCGTTTTTATGTCGTCGCTCCTTTGTCTCTGGTTCATCCCGCCCACTAGCTTTCCGCCCTTGTCTCTTGCCACCACCCCTATGCCAGATCTTTGTGTTTCCTTGCACCATGAGGTGTCACAATTTATCTTGATCGTGTTATCCGTCGGTGGTTGCCATTGTTGAGGCGGTCTATCCTCTTGCGCGCGGGGTGTTGTTCAGTTGGACCTTTTTTGCTCCTCATAGGCTTGCTTGATTTCCATTACCACAACCCTAGGGCTTGGTTGATTTGCTTCAAAGGCTGCCGTGCATCTTGCCTTCCATATGTGCCAACACGTGAGTAGGGTTTGGGCCCCACCTCTTGTCGCTCGTTGTGCTTCCTCCATGCAGCTCCCCCTTCCTCCTCTCGAGCCATTCCACCATGTCGAGCTCGTTCGGTCGGTCCACTTGTATCCAAAGAATGCCGAGCCAAACCTGTTCCGTCCATCCACATTCCAAGATCATGTTTTCCAGTGTCTCAACTTCACTGCATATCGGACAGCTCAGAGGTACATTCATACCCCTATGCACCATATTCGCTTTAACGACTATGACATTTGTTGTGAGACGCCATATGAAGTTCTTTACCTTTGGTATCACATTTTCTCTCCAAATATCTTTCCAAAAGGTGCCGAGGTTGTTTGGGTTCACCATTGGTCGTTGTTTGGTCCTTTCCCGTATTTTGTGGTAGACCGACCGAACTTGTGGTTTTCCATCCTTTGCATGAGGCCATATATACCGGTCTCTTCCCCTGTTGCGCGGCAAGGGGATGTTGATAATATGGGTTGCTCTTCTTGATCTACCATGCTCCTCACAAGGGTGTCATTCCATGTGCCATTCAGATGAATGAACTCTCTTACTCTTAGGTCCCCTCCGTGCTCCACCATTACGTCCCCATTCACCCTTTTGCTCTCCTTGGTATATATCCATGGATCCTCAAAGACTCGGATGTGATATGCCGTGTCGATCATCCATATCCCTTCTTGCTTGATTACATCTCGGCCATGTATGACACTACTCCATCCCCACGAGGCTCGGCCTCCCTTTTTCGCCTCTAGTAACGAACAACGGGGGAAGTACAGTCCCCTTAAGACTTGGGCGCATATTGTGTCGGGATCGGTCATGAGTCGGCCTGCCATTTTTGTTAGGAGTGCCGTGTTGAAACTTTGGAGTTCCCGGAACCCTAATACCCACACATCTTTTAATTTTGTTACGACCTCCCTCCCATATTCTCCAATGTGTTCTCTTTCCCTCCGTTGATTGCCCCCACCAAAAGTCCGCTATGAGAGAATCAATTTCCGAGCACCATGTTTTTGGTAGGCGGAAAACACTCATGATGTACGTGGGGATCACAGTGATGATCGCCTTTATTAGCACTTCCTTCCTCGTTTGGTTTAATGTTTTCGACCTCCACCCTCCCAACTTTTCCCTGATTTTTGTTTTCAAGGATCTCAGTGCCTCCCTCTTTGATCGTCCCCAGATCGATGGCAAGCCTAAGTACTTTCCCGGGTCACCCATGTTATTTATATGGAGTGCATCCTCCACCACTTTCTTCTCATTCGGTCCTGCCCCCTTGTTGAAATAGAGGATCGATTTATCTCTGTTTATCCGTTGGCCCGATACCTAACAGTAAGATTCCCGGATGCTCCATAGACCGCTTGCATTCTCGGGCGATCCTTTTATGAAGAATAAGGAGTCATCTACAAAAAATAAGTGGTGTAGTTCCGGGCATTGTCTCCTTAGGGAGATCCCATGTACGGTTCCCTCCCTAGCTGCCCCTTCCATTCTTCGTGATAGAATATCCGCAAATAGAATGAATATGTAGGGTGATAGATGGGCACCTTGTCGAATACCCCATGTTGGGGATATAGCGTTTGATCGTGCCCCGTTTACCACTACTTGGTAGGTGGTTGTTGATATGCATTCCCTTATCCATCCCAACCATTGTTCTGCAAAGTCTCGCATCCTTAGTGTGGTGATTAGGAATCCCTCTATCATACGCCTTCTGCATGTCAATCTTCAGTGCGCATTCCACATTGTTTTCATTGCGGTTCTTGTTCAGGTGGTGAAATACTTCGTGGGCTACCGTGATGTTATCATGTATGTGTCTACCTGATACAAATGTACTCTAGAAATGAGTGATGAGCTCTGATAGATAAATCTTTAATCGGTTCACCAACACTTTTGATATGATTTTGTACAGAAAGTTGCAACAGCTTATTGGCCTAAAATCAGCGGGTCTCATCGGGTTTGGTACTTTTGGAATCAACACTATATCAGTATTATTCAGGGGGTTTAGAAGAGTACCTTTTCTGAAGAAAGCTTTGACCGCAGTGATGACGTTTGATAAAACAGATTCGGGAACCCATCCGGACCCAGCGCACGTGACCCGCCTAGTTGGTATGTACCCGACCTTATTTCTGTATTTGTTACCTCACTTGTCAAGTTTGCATTCATCTCGGGTGTGATTTGGTTCGGAACATATCTTAGGAACTAATCTCCCGGTTCAGTTTGCTCATAGGTGAAAATGTCTCCAAAGTATCGGTGGAGCTCATCGGATATCCTCCCTTCTTTATCTATCCTCTCCCCATTTTCCCCCCTTAGTCTGCATATTTGGTTCCGACTTCTCCTTGCAATCGTGGTATGGTGAAAGAAGGAGGTATTACGGTCTCCTTCCCTAAGCCATTTGATCATCGACCGTTATTTCCAATATGTCTCCTCCCTCGTCCAAAGCCTTTGGAGTTTTCCTTTCAACCTTTAATATTCTTGTATCACATCATCGGTCATCCCCCTGCATGTTTATCCTTAGTGCTTTCTTCGGTTTTGAGATCTCGTGCATGTTGTGGCTGAAACTCCCCTTGCTCCATGCCGTGAGTTTCAATCGACACTTGTGTAGTCTTTTGTACACCCCTTGGATTTCGCTTCCTGTTGTTGGTCTTTCCAATGCTTCTTTTATTACCTCCTTGCATTCCAGGTTTTCCAGCCACATTGCCTCGAATTTGAAACGTCTTCTTGCTATCTTCCTCGGTTTCTTGAGTTGGACCACCATTGGTCATGGTCCGACTCAATGGCTAGTTCGTTAATGCATCTCCCTTGTTGGTGTCGTGTTGCCCAATCCGTGTTTATTAATACACGGTCTAGGCGTTCACTTATCCTCTCCGCTGCACTTCGGCTGTTCCACCATGTGAATGTGTTCCCATTTGCTCCCAAGTCCTCCATTCCAAATTTCTCAATCAATAGCTTGAATTCATCCATTTTCCTTTGGGATTTCCTCCTTCCACCTTGGTTTTCATGTGGGTGGAATATGGTATTGAATTCCCCAAGGATCATCCACCCTCCCCTTCGTCCCCTACCTATTGATCTTAGGAGATTTCAATTTTGTGTCCGTTCTCGTGCCTCCGTACTCGCATATACCCATGTCACAAATATTGGATCGGCATGACTATCCATGCAATTCGGGTCGGTATACAGAACCGAAACCCTTGTGTCTGTCGTCCAGCACAATGCTAGCCCCCTAGACGTACCATTCAGGCTAACATAGTGTGTATTGTCCATCCTCATCCGTGCTTGTACATTGGTATCCCCATTTTTTGTTTCCATGAAGAATATGATGTTTGGGCGATACATCTTGTTGAGGTCTTGTAGGTGTTGAATTGTCAAGGCAGACCCCAAACCCTGACAATTCCATGAAATGGCACTCATTGATCCCCCATGGTTGTTTCGGGACAGCCACCAGAACCCTTTGTGTGCTCCTTTACTTCCTCCTACACCCGTGTATCCTTCGGTTTCTTCATTGTTCGCTTCTTGCGGTTGGGGTTCAACATGTTTGCTATTCTCATCGGGCTTATTCGAACCATTGGCTCCTTGCCACCGGTCTTAACATGTTGGTCTTCCATTTCCTCCCCGGTCTGTTTGAGTGTCATATTGTCTAGGTATGGGCTTATGCCGGATGTAGGGTTTCGTATCACGGGATTGGGTGAGGTGAGGGTATATTAGGTGGGTTGTGTACGATGTAGATTTGGATTGTGTTCTGAGCTCGGTCGAGTGTGGTTGGGTAGGGTTATCGGGTAGGTATGTGATCAAGGGTTGGTTTGGATGTGTAGTGTATTCGGTGGGCTGCGGTTGAGGGGTTTGGTGGTGGCGATTAGGTTTCTTCTTTAGCCACCCGGGTAGGGCTGCTAGCTTTGTGGTATGGTTCGGTCGGTTGGGTAGTGGTTAGTATGGATGGTGATGGCTTTTGTGTTTGAGGGCTCCTCGGTATTCATTACTTTAATCATTTCCTCGGTGTTTGGTCGGTCACTCCCTCTTTTGTTTGGTTCGGTCTCCATAGGGTCAATTTTCGTATGTGCACTATTTCGGACCTCAGTATCTCCATCCCCGTCCATTGCCTTTTTGCATGATGGCCCTCGCATGTTTTGGGGCCTCTTTCGTAGACCTCTTCGTTGCCTCGACCATGATATCAAACCACAACTTCCTTGTGGTCTGTTTCGGTTGTGACCCCTGCCCCTCGTCCCCTCCTACATGTTGTTTAGTCGCACCTTGTTTTGGTCTCACCCCTACGAGCCATGGTCCATAAGCTGGAATGTTCGGATCATGCTCAACCATTTGAACTTCCAGTTTGCATGTTTGTGTCGTGTGACCCAACATACCACATCCATAACAATAGTCAGATAAACGCTCATACTTAATAGATGCTCATCTATCCTCCCCTATGGAGTTTTCCCATCAGAAACCCGCCATCAACGGTGTTTCCTCATTCACTTCCACTCTTATCCTCATATTGCTCCTACTGATGCTCCCCACATGCTTTTAAATCTCCAGGCATTTTCCTATCATATTTCCTATCTTCCAGGCATTTTCATCACTAAATTTTTCCGGTCCTAGATCATGCACTTGGATCCAGAAGTTTACCTTATTGAATTCCACCTTATTTACTCTCACTCTCGGGCCCCAACGTTTGATGTTGACTATGTGACCATTCACTGCCCACAGAGACCGGTCTAGTATTCGGTCGGTATCCTCTTGGTTTTCAAAATCAAACAGTAAGATGCCCGCCTCTGCCTCCGAGATTGTAACGTTCTCATATCATGCCCATGCAGCTCGGAGGACCCCATGTATCACATTATGTTTGATCGGTTTTTGGGCGAGGACTTTGCCCACATACCATGTTTCGTTCTGTACAAGCTGATTCAAGTCGAGGTCTATCGCAGGTCCGCCGGGTCTGTTCTTCTCGCCTGAACTGGAGCTGGCCTGCATCGTGCTGTTGTGTGTGCAGGTGCCGTCACCGCAGCTGGAAGCTCCCTACAAGAACAGAGGAGAAAACAAAGTAAGGGTTAGTCGGATTGGCAGATCATATGGTCGGGCTATGTTGGTTTTGCCTCCGCCGAAGGTTGCAGACGGTTTGAGCTTTTGACAGCAGGTTTCAGCGAGCTGAGGGTGTTGGTCGCCTCCCCCGTGTTGGTGTGGCTGCCTGTGGGTTCAGCATGTGCTTCTTGTAAGTTTCATTGCGGTGAAAATTCGGTGAAGAAGCTGGCTGGAATTACGTAGTTACGCCTGTGTTCAGCTTCCTTCCTCCTTGCATGGAAACGTCGACCTCAGCAGCAGTGATTCGTCCAAGATGCAGCGTGTGATTGGTTGTTTGTCCCGTTGTAATAAATGCCAAAGGAATCCGTCCAATTGAAACGGGATTGCAGTCTGTCACGGAGCTGAAAACCTAGGAATTTGGGGGGTTTCACCGATTCGGACAGAGAAGCGCGTGGACACACTTGCCACATAAATTCGGACTTTTACAGAATATTGGTATAGAAATTTCTGATTATATTTTTTTAAAAGATAAACCACAACTAAAATTCAAATTCCATATAAAATCAAGCATGAATAAGTTTGAAAATAAAGAATAAATCTAATTTGTTAAATAACTAACATAGATGGATCCTGACCTTTGGACCAACCCATGGCAAGCTCTACGCCACTCATACTAGGCAATAATCAAGCAGGCTAGAATCGCTGAAGAACGCCATAACCCGAGACGGATGATACGTGTCAAACCCAACATGAGCGACACTGAGATTGGGCTTCAGGGGCAGATGATGGATCCTGGCCTTTGGGCCCTGGCAATTGGGTTTTAGGCCCAAGAACAAAGCCCAACGGTTAGGGGCGCGCCAGTAGGGGTGCGCCAAGCTCGTCAAGGCGCGCCACATAGGAATATTCTCCCCATATCTTTCTCTGACAAGTGCATGACTTGAGGTCCGACAATAAGGAATGAGGGTACAATGTCACTAGGCACGAGATACCATGCATCACAAGGATCGAGACAATTCTACTCAGTGAACCGGGCGTCACCTAGGACAACTATGGTCAGCAGTAACAAGGCTACATTGCACACACACAGACACACACAGACACACACAGACACACACAGACACACACACACATATATATATATATATATATTCGATACGAAATTTGGATAGAGTGGTTTTTTAAGAGACTGGTCAGTTTTTGGGGAAGTAGAAGGCTCTCAGATGGTGGAGACCCTTTATTCAACAGTGGATAATATGATTTGTGAAACAAGCGATAAGGCATTTGGTAAGCAAAGACGTTGATTGACGCATCATAACTGAAACTGTGAGAAACAATGCAACTTGTTGTTAACTCCATGACTTTTAGAGCTTAATTATCTAAATTTATATTTCATGATGGTCCACATTGTTGTAGTGGTTGAAACTGTTGAAGTCCATGCTAAGAGAAACTGACTGATCCAGAGAGAAATTTGTGCCAACAATGCGTGAATACATGTCTAATGGATGCATTTCAGTTGCATTAGGTCCAGTAGTCCTCCTACCCCTCAATCTTGTTGGAACTCAACTTTCAAGGTACTTAGGTTTCCATTGAAATGACAATATAAAAACATACCACGCCTTTTGATATCCAAAGTATGTTAAATGTATGTATATGTTTGTATATATATATATATAATTGAAGGAGGGTAAACTGAGTTCTGTGATAGTGGAGATGATCCACAACGGTAGTGAAGATGAGGAAGCGATAAAGACGATAAATGGTGTGATTAGAATCAAGACAAGAGAGCCTCTGAGGTGTGTGTTGGAAGAAGAAGAAAATGGGGGAAGCAGTGTAAACGTAATACCCAGAGAGTGTAGAGACTATTAAATAGACCATGCTTTAGTTGATGTATATGTTTTTGGTGATCAAATTGCATCTGGGTGGACAAGTACTTGGTTCATAGTTTTTTTTTTGTTATGCATGATGTGTATTCAGCTTATGAACTTCAACCAATTATGGTTACTGTCTTGGTAGATTAATGAGAGGAAAGTTGGCTAACCAAATGCACTTACAACATCGCATAATGGATTTCCATATATATGAAAATAACATGTATAACAACGTCTAAATCTACCGTTGTTTGATCTATACAATTGGCAGCGCCGATAAATTATGTTGGTCACAAAATATAACAATTTGCAATGACTTTATGTTGACATGGACACAAACATGTAATAAAGATAACTTTTGGACAACAATACCAACCTCCAGATACATTAATTGACAATAACAATGTGTGAATGAAATTAATAAACTTGATGCATTACAAAAGCCGTGGACGTTAATAACATAGGTATTATCACAATTGTAATCCTATCACAGATCTACATATTTTACGACATAGTTAATGTAAATTGTTTCTTATCAAAAGAAGCAACTCGAAATCGTGTCTAAAACACTACTTTAACGACATAAAGTTTTCATCACTATGAGTGGGCTAACCTTTCAACATACTGTTGTCTCCTTTGAACTATGTTTAACAACAACCTGGTGCCGTTGTAAAAGAAAAGTGGAGAGTGTCATTCTAACAGTGCTAAGCCTTTGGCAACGAACAATTGTCGTAGGTATAACATTTAATGACGGGGACTACCGTCAAGAAGCTCTCGTTGTCGTTCAAAGTTAACAACGGTATTTATGCATTTAACAACAATTTTTTACCGACGTTAAAACTTGAGATTTTGTAGTGTAAAATGAGATATATCAAAAATATCCATGTCAATCTCTTTCTCTCTTTTTGCATCTTTAGTTAAATGATTTATTTAATGTTTCTTATGTTATTTTGACCTTATTTACTACCTTTTAGACGTAATTATATGAAAAATTACAATGGAATTTTAAAAAAATATATATTTTAATGATCATTTCCTAGAATAAATGTGTATTTTAAGAATGAATGAGTACTAAATGTGTATAAAATAAATATAATTTTCTAAAACTCAGATTTTCTCCATTTTCGAGAAGTAGCATTTCTTATTTTAAGAAAGAAACGCTTCTTAGATTAGATTGAAAAGTCATACTCTATTTGTTATAGTAAACAAAATTATAATTTTTGTTAATACTTTTGTGATAGTTGTAGTTAATTCAATTGTAATGACCCAATCAGAGGTGCAGTGTCTTCAACATCATACATGTCCTTCGAGGATTGCCGTGGCTTCCATTATCTCGACGATGTCACTCCACATTTGTCGATTAGTTCTTCCGATTAGCTTCCCTTCGGCGTCTCTCGCCAATACTCCAATGCCCGCTTTTGACGTTCACATGCACACCGATGTGTCACAGTTTATCTTGATTATGTTATTCCCCCGCTTCTCCCATTTGTGGTTCATTCGTTCCCCACTCTCCGTTGGTTCCTTTCGTCCGTGAGCTGCATTCTCGCCGTATGTTCCCTGGATAATCATGATCACCTCTGTTGGGTTCGGTGGCTTGGCTTCGAAAGCTATCGTGCACCTCGTCTTCCATATTTGGCAGCACGTGATTAAGCATTTGATCCATCTTGCTTCATGTATCGGCCATTGTACTCCCGGTTCCGCTCGCCTCGACTCTAGCCATTTTATCACATCCATTCTGTCCGTGTTGTCGACTCTCACACCTAGTGCCCCGAACCAGACTAGTTCGGTCCAACTACATTCAAATATCATATGCTCCCTCGTCTCAGTTCCCCCACATACCGGGCAGCTAGGTATCACATTCATACCCCGTCTAGCAAGGTTATGTTTCACGACAATCGTGTTCGATGCAAGTCGCCATATGAAGTTCCTTACCTTGGGTATTAGGTCGGTCTCCCATATTGCCTTCCATATTGTGCTGTCATGTATTTGGCTCTCCGTGGTTAGGCTTGCCTCCACCTATCGTAGTCTATGATAGACGGATCGAGGTTGTGGTGCGCCATCCTTTGTGTACGACCATATGTATTGGTCACTTCCTCCTTCGCATGAGATCGTTATATTCAGGATGTGTTCGGCATCCTCCTCGGAGACCATCCTCCGCACGATGTTCTTATCCCAGCTCCTGCTCGATTTTATTAGTCCACTCACCATGATTTTATTAGTTTGTGCCTCTGTCACCCTAAACCCTTGCTTCGGGTACACCCACGGGTCGTTGAAGACGTGGATGCTCTCACCCGTGCCTAGCGTCCACATTCCTTCCCTCCTGAGGACGTCCCTTCCGTGTATTATGCTACTCCATCCCCAAGATGCCCTCCATCCCTTTGTCGCCTCGAGGAAGCCGTCATGGGGTAAATACAATCCCTTCATTATTCTAGCACATAGGGTATTTGGTTCGGTCATTAGTCTTCCCGCCATCTTGGTTAGTAGAGTCGTGTTGAAAGTTTGGAGTTCCCTGAAACCTAGCCCCCGATTGTTTGGACTTAGTTAGGACCTTCTATTTTTGCCAGTGTGTCTTCTTTCTGTCCATTGTTAATCCCCAGCAGAAGTCCGTTATCATTGAGTTTATTTTCGCGCACCAAGTTTTTGGAAGTTGGAATATACTCATGACGTATGTTGGGATAGTCATGATTACCACTTTTATCAAGATTTCCTTCTCTGATTGGTTTACTGTTTTCGATCTCCAACCGGCTAGCTTGTCCCTAACCTTGTTCTTTAGGAACCCCATTGCTTCCTTCTTTAACCTCCGCCATATCGATGGTAACCCTAGGTATTTTCCCGAGTCACTTGTGCTCCTTACTTCTAGCGCTTCCTCGACTATCCTCCTCTCATTCGGCCCCACCCCTTTGTTAAAGAATATGGTCGATTTTGCAATATTGATGCTTTGTTCAGATGCCTTACAATACTTGTCCAGAACCGCCTTTAAGTGCGTAGCATTCTCGGTCGAGCCCTGTAGGAATAGAATGGAGTCATCTGCAAAAAACAAATGATGTATCTCGGGGCAATTCCTTTCATCACTATTCCTTTGAGTCTTTTTTCTCGCACTCCCCGCTCGATGTTCCTTGATAGTACATCCGCAATCAGTATGAAAAGGTATGGTGACTGTGGGTCTCCTTGGCGTATGCCCTGTGTTGGCCTGATTATATCTGACCGTTCTCCATTTACCACCACTTGGTATGATCTGGCTATGCATGCTCTGATCCATCCTATCCACTGTTCATCAAAGCCCCTTATACTTAAGCTCTTTAGTATGAACTCATATTCCACTCTGTCATATGTCTTCTGCATGTCTATCTTTAGTGCGCATTCTGTTTTGTTCCCCGGCTTACGTGTCTTAAGGTAGTGGAAAACCTCACGCGCCACCAAAATGTTATCGTGTATAGATCTCCCTGCTACAAATGCACTCTGGAAAGGGGTGATAAATTCTGACAGATAAACTTTCAATCTATTCAAACACCTTTGATATTATTTTGTACAGGAAGTTACAACAACTTATGAGTCTAAACTCACTGGCCTGGATCGGGTTTGGTACTTTGGGGATTAACACAATATCAGTTTGGTTAAGGTGGTTTGGTAGGTTACTTGTTCTGAAGAAAGTTTGTGCCGCAGTGATGATATCTGGTCCCACGGTGTGCCAATTCCTTTGGTAGAATAGAGCTAAGAAACCATCGTGACCTGGCGCTCGGGACCCCCCATACTGAAACGTGGACGACCATATTTCCTGCTCTGTCACTTCCTGCGTTAGTTGCGTATTCATGTCAGGCGTTATGTGGTGTGGCAAGAATGTAAGTACTTTCTCCTCCGAGTCTCTATTCTCAGATCGGAACATCTCCCCGAAGTATCCTCTGATATCCACTGATACCACTCTCTCGTTTGTTAACCCTTCCATTCCTTCCTTGCAGTCGACAAATGTTTTTTATAGTTCGTCTAGACGTCATTTTTAAGTGGAAAAATGTTATATTTCGGTCTGCTTCTTTCAACTACTTCACCTGCGACCTTTGTTTCCAATATATTTCTTCCCTCGTCCATAGGTCGCGGAGTTTCCCTTTGAGTCGCTTCTCCTCCTGAATTTCATTATGGTCTATCTTTCCTTTCATGTGGTTACTGAGTGCCTCCCTTGTCTTAGCTATCTCCTTTGCATTATTTCTGAAGTATTCTTTGCTCTATGTAGTGAGATTTCTACGACACCTTTTGAGTTTTGCACATACCCCATTAATTGATACATTCGGTTGGTGTTGTCCCCATGCTAGCTCGATCATCCCCTTGGATGTTGGTTTTTCCATCCACATGGCCTAAAATTTGAATGGTTGTTTCATTCTCATTCTCGGTATTTCGGTTTGTAGGACTATGGGTGAATGATCCGAGCCAATTGTTATTTCATGTATGCACCGGCTATTGGGGTACCTCACAACCCATTCTGCATTCACCAAGACTTGGTCCAATCGTTCACTGATCCTATCATCCCCGCTCCTATTATTGCGCCATGTGTGTCGTGGGCCATTTGCTCCCATATCCTCCAATCTTAGATCCTTGATCAGTTTTTTGAACTCATCCATTTGTCGTTGTGGTTTAGTCCGTCCACCCTCCTTCTCGTGTGGGTGGCATATAGTATTAAAATCTCCAAGGACCACCCATTTCTCTTTCCGCCCCTACCAATAGTTCGTAAGACATTCCAGTTATGAGATCACATTTGGGCATCTGTATCCGCATTCACCCATGCGATGTGCATGCTCTCGCCTCCTTGGCCCATGGTCACCTCACAATCCACGAAGTTAGCATTTTCATATAAAATTTGGATATTTGTATCGGCCCTTCAGTACACTGCTAATCCCTGTGATCTTCCTCGAGGGTTCACGTACATCATCCTATCCATCCCTATTTGTTTCCTGATTTCTTCGCAGTAGGTATCCCCATCCTTAGTTTCCATGAGAAATATGATGTTGGGGTAATACCTTTTATTGAGGTCTTGTAGATTATGAACTGTTAGGACAGACCCCAAACCCTGACAGTTCCATGCAATAGCACTCATTGAGCCCCTATGGTTGTTTTGGGACAGCCACCAGAGCGTGTTTCCATATCCTTCTCGTCCCCCCGTACTTGTTGTTCCATCTTCCTTCTCCCACCTCTTCGCCCCCTGCTGCTTTGTTGTCGGGTTCGTCTGTTTTTCTATTTTGTCCTCCCTCACCCACATTTTCCACTATCCTCCCCGCTACTTGTTTCCGTCATGACTCACTGTTTCTTTGTTATCTGTTGGTCTTCCATCTCATCGTCATGTCTCTTAAGGGTCATCTTGTTTAGGAATGCACTGAGCCCTGACGTAGGGTTTGTGGTCTCATGGTTCAGTGTGGTTGGTGGCATGTCTGATGGGTTCTCCACTATGTCTGTCATGATGGGTTTTGTTGTGATTATGCTATGTAGGGTTGTCGTGCTCTCGGATAGGTATATGATCATCAGGCTTGGCGGATCATTTGGATGGATACCCAGCTTTGGGCAGTTTCCCTTCGACCACCCGGTTTGTTGGTATTGCTATTGTGGTTGTATCATCCTCTGGTTTCCTTTGACCAGTTTCCTGTTCATCCCCTGGTCTTGGGGGTTGTGGTGATTGTGTCCCCCTGGCTTGCCATTGTGGTACATTTCCTTTATCTTTCCATACGGTTCCCCTACCTGTTCTCCCAATGATTTCATCTCTATAGCTTCTCCACTACTCTCACGCTGCATCGACTCCCTATCATACTTGTCCGATTGTTCAGGTTCACCCTTATGTTTTTCATGACATTTGTCCTTTGCTGTTTTCTCGCATCGAGCATGATTTCAGACCACGTTCTTCGAGCCGCATGCTTTTTTCGGCCAATGGTTTCTTCCTCTTCCCCATCAGCATGTTTCGACACATTGTGCTTTGGTATGACCCCGACCAGCCATAGTCCAAAGGCCGGGATGTTTGGATCGTGTTCCGACATCTGCACCTCATCCTTACATCGTATGTCCTAACATCCCGCACCCATAATAGTAATCAATTAGTCCCTCATACTTAACGAATGCACATCTTTCCTTTCCTTGGGAGTTTGTCCACCAAACCCTCGCCATCAACGGGTCATTCCCATTTATCTCTACTCGCATTCTCATATAGATCATACTTATCCTCGCTGTGTTATGTTCTACATCAAGGCATTTCCCAAGCATATTCCCGATTTTCCAAGCATTTTCAGCACTAAATTTCTTTAATCCGAGGTCATGTATTTGAACCTAGAAATTTACCTTATGGAACTCCACCTCCTTGATTCCTATACTCGGATCCCATCACTTGATGTTCAGCGTCTGTCCATTTACTGGCCTCGACGATAGGTCCAGGATTCTGTGGGTGTCCTCATCTCGGCCAAACTCAAACATGAACGTCCCTGCTTCTGCCTATGTTATGTCGACTTTCCCAAATTGAGCCCAAGCCTGAGTTAATACTCTGTGTATAGTATTCAATTTGATATGTTTCGCCCCAATGATTCTGCTGACATACCACTCTCCATTTTCCAATTGAGGGTTCGAGTTGAGGTCCACGATCTATTTCCTAGGTCTATTGTCTTCGTAGGGATTGGCACGACAGTTACTCATTGTCTCCGTGGTCTGAATGCCCTCACAGCAGTTCTACTTCCTCTAAGAACAGAAAAAATCGATGAGAAAAATAAATCGCTTGAAGCTCACTATTTTATTGGGTACGTAATGCTTGCATGGACCTGTTGTTGTCGAGGGAATTAGAATTGCTGTTGAGGGGATTTCTGTTCCTTGTTGTTGTCTTCTACTGGTTAGAAAACCGTAGCATTGATTGCGCGGTGAAGAAATTGTCATATGGAGGTAAGCGAAAACTCACACTTCGGAGCCCTATGGGAGAAGCGCGTGGCGCACGTGATACTTCACTCAAAGATTCAAGTTGAGTACCATTAGTTATGCTTGAGTTCAAAACTTTACTGGAGTGTTTTTTAAGAGATTTTCTATCCATAATTTGCATTTAGAAAATTGGTGGGGAGAGAAAATATAAATGATCAAAATAATTATGAGATATTTAAATTAATTAGATTCTTAAGAGATATTTGTAGAATACAGATAATGAAAGTTACAAAAACAACTTCGTGCTTTATAAATAGTATATAAAATAGTGTATATATATATATATATATATATATATATATATATATTATTTTAAGTTTAAAATAGAAGAAAAAAATCAAATGTTTTAGAATAAATAAATAAGTTTCATAAAACTATATCAAGTTAATAAATAATTAATATTATAAAACAAAAATACTAAATTGTGGTAAATCTATGTGTTAGTCAATAAATTATTATATAAATTTTTATTTGACTTATATAAACTATAAAAAAGGTATTCATTAGTAAATATTTTCTAATGAAATTGATAGGAAAAAACACATATTTATTTTGTGTTCATGATGTTTTTGATTAATTGATTATTTTATCTGCCATGTTACTTGATATCCGTAAATTTATTTAGTTCAATGCGTTAGAATATTAACATAATATTTAAAATTTATTTGTAGAAAGAGTTTTCTTTGTTGATCAATGCTTAAGTTTTAAAATATTAAATTTTTTCGGCAAAAAAAAACTACTATTAAATAAAAACGATTTTTTATAGTTGCATAACTTAATAATTTTAACACGTAGGGAATATATAATAAATATTACAAATTAAATTAAATCATATTAATAACAAAAGCAATTTAAATTTTAAGAAAGTAATATGATTAAAAAGTAGTTTAATTTATTTTTTCTTATTAATATAATAATTTTAACTTATAATTAGACTAATTTAAAATAATTATAACACTGATTTTACAGTTTAAAAAAATGGATGTCGGTTTTCCAATTTTATCCTGTACCATAAGCCAACCTGATTCCACATAGGCAGTGACACACCGGGATACTGAGTCATGTGTCAGCATAAGTGAACTTGACTGTTATTATTGCTCACTCAAACGTACACTTTAAATTCTTTTCTACTTCGTCCATATGTTGATTTTGCTCCACTACTCTATCTGTTATGTTGGGATATTAGACACTGCTAATTTCCAACAATTGGTATCAGAGTATTCGGTTGGCGAATCAAAGGCACGGAAGACGTTTACGAAAATTATTTTGCGAAATAATTTTTGTATTCATCCTATCTGTTCGAGTGAGAGTAATGACATTAGAGAAAGAGTCCAAAATTTCTCATTTTGATGGCACAAAGTTTTGATTCTGAAAAATGCAAATAGAAGACAGCTTGTACCTGTCGGACGTCGGATCCGACTATCCCGACCCGTTTTTAAAATATTTTTTATTTTCGTTTTTGAAAATGCCGGGTCTTGGCGAGCGAAGGGTCCGGTCGAGCGGGGTCATCAACCGGACCGAAAAATTTGAAACAGTCGCCACCGATTAATTGAAGGCTAATCGGAATCCTAAAATTGCCTAGGGTACATGGAGTTAACATCCTAGGGCTTAAAAAGGTCTACGTCCAGAGAATCGAGTTAGGGGGTTTGATTACGTCTTAAAAGCTCGCGAGCTTATAATTCGCCCTTTTCGGTACTTTAATTTGCTTTTGAATTTTTTTTTCAATTTTGCTCGAATTGCCCGTTTTAATCATGCTTGGCCAAAAAAAAACTACATGCATTTTCTTTAAATTAAACAAACCATGTACAAACAATTTTTTTTTTTTAATAAACAAGAGAGAACTAAAGTTAGTTGTACTAAAAAAAAATAGTTTAACTCTCGAGCCATTTTAAACGTGTCAAAACATGCACGAATGATTTTGAAGATTTTAAGCTCGTTGGACTAATTTGTCCCATTTTGATAAGTTAAAGGATGTCCAAAAAAATCTAGGGACCAAAATGCAATTTATTAAAATTTGGGCTGAATTGAACAAATATTTTCGAAAATTGCAGAAATGACCCTAAACTATTCTGGACTTATTTGTAACACTTGGTAAAGTTCTAAAATAACCCGAAAATTATTCTATACTTATTTGTAACATTTTGAAAAGTCATGGAATGTCCAGAAAAATTTAGGAATAAAAATTGTAATTTTCGAAAAAAAATATAACTTAACTGAAAATTTTTTTTTAAAATTACAGAATTGACCCTAAACTATTCTAGATTTATTTGTAATACTTGGTAAAATTCTAAAAAATAACCCGAAAATTATTCTAGACTTATTTGTAACATTTTTAGAAATCATGGAATGTCTAGAAAAGTTTAGAAATCCAATTGTATTTATTTTTTTAAGAGCTGAATTAAGAAAAACAATTTGCACAAATGACCCAAAACTTTTCCGGTTTGGTTTATAACACTCGATAACGTCCCAGAAATGACCCGAGAGTCCAAGGACCGAGTTGTAACCTTCATCAAAGTTTGGGAATGACCTAAGTCAATTTTGAAATTTTTTTCACATATACATAATACATAATATATATATATAGTATTACATAGACATAATATAAATAGATATTATACATATAGATAAATAGATAACATAAACATAATATAAATATATATTATACATATAGATATATATAGTAATACATAAACATAATATAAATATATATTATACACATAGATATATATATAGTAATACATAAACATAATATAAATATATGTTATACATATAGATATATATATAGTAATACATAAACATAATATAAATATATATTATACATATAGATATAATAATATTACATAAACATAATATAAATATATATTATACATATATATATATATATAGTAATACATAAACATAATATAAATATATAATATACACATATATATATATATATTAACAAGTATATTATACATAAATAGATAATATATGTATATAAACTCTCAATTTTATTTCACATTTAGAAATTACAAAATATGATATTGAAGATGAGAAAAATATACCTAACTCATGGGAGGTTTAAAATACCGTACGAGGAACCGAGTCCGATAATTATCGGTATGTTTCACTCTTTTTCTCTCTTTTTTTTTTTTTTTTTTTTTTTCTTCTTTTTTACTTCTCTTTCAATCATTTCTCACGACAACTCCCCCCTATATCCTTTCTTTCTCTCTTCTATTTATACACAAAATAAGTAGATATTTTTATTATATTTTTATTTTTGATTATTTATTTTTTCAGATATTTATTTTTCAGATATTTATTTTTCGGATATTTATTTTTCAGATATTTATTATTATTATTTTTTTTTTTAAAAAAATTATTTTTTTTTTAAATTTTTTTTTAAATTTTTTTATATCGATTCCTCGCGTACGGTATTTTGATCCCGAGCCAAAATCAGGTGTTTACAGTTGCCCCTCTTTGGACATGCGCTCATGAAAGTGATCTCATGGGTGTGTGTTCAAAGACAAACAACTGATTTTGGCTCCTCTTTATTCATTATTTACACAGTAGACAAACATCATCACGCAACTTTCGGAAGCTAGACACCTATAGGTCCCGATCGTTCATGATGATTTGTGGAGACTGAGCGTCTAAACGCTCATCAATTTGTGATTCCCAGAAGCTGGATAACTAAAGGTCCTGGTCATCGAGGATGACTTGCGGAGGCTGAACACCTAAAGGCTCCGCTTGTCGGCTTGTGACTCCCAGAAGCTGGATAACTACAGGTTCTGTTCGTCGAGGATGACTTGCGGAGGCTGAACACCTAAAGGGTCCGCTCGTCGGCGTGTGACTTGTTGATGATGGTTTGCGGAGGCTGTACACCTAAAGGCTCCGCTTATCGGCATGTGACTCCCAGAAGTTGGATAACTACAGGTCCTGGTCATCGAGGATGACTTGCGGAGGCTGAACACCTAAAGGCTCCACTTGTCGGCTTGTGACTCCCAGAAGCTGGATAACTACAGGTTCTGTTCGTCGAGGATGACTTGCGGAGGCTGAACACCTAAAGGGTCCGCTCGTCGGCGTGTGACTTGTTGATGATGGCTTGCGGAGGCTGTACACCTAAAGGCTTCGCTTATCGACATGTGACTCCCAGAAGCTGGATAACTACAGGTCCTGGTCATCGAGGATGACTTGCGGAGGTTGAACACCTAAAGGGTCCGCTCGTCGGCGTGTGACTTGTTGGGGTTGACTTGCGGAGGCTGAGCACCTAAAGACTCCACTTGTCGGTTTGTGACTCCCAGAAGCTGGATAACTACAGGTCTTGTTCGTCGAGGATGACTTGCGGAGGCTGAACACCTAAAGGCTCCACTTGTCGGCTTGTGACTCCCAGAAGCTGGATAACTACAGGTTTTGTTCGTTGAGGATGACTTGCGGAGGCTGAACACCTAAAGGGTCCGCTCGTCGGCTTGTGACTCGTTGGGGTTGACTTGCGGAGGCTGAGCAGCTAAAGACTCCACTTGTCGGCTTGTGACTCCCAGAAGCTGGATAACTACAGGTCCTGTTTGTCGAGGATGACTTTGTGGAGGCTGAACACCTAAAGGCTCCGCTTGTCGGCTTCTGACTCCCAGAAGCTGGATAACTACAGGTTCTGGTCGTCGATGATGACTTGCGAAGGCTGAAACATAAAGGCTCCGCTCGTTTTTTTTTTCCAGAAGCTTTGTTGTGAGTGACTTACGGGGATTGATCACCTCA
Source organism: Chamaenerion angustifolium (assembly GCA_946814005.1). Classification (NCBI taxonomy): domain Eukaryota; kingdom Viridiplantae; phylum Streptophyta; class Magnoliopsida; order Myrtales; family Onagraceae; genus Chamaenerion; species Chamaenerion angustifolium. Next base: position 8,963,099 of record OX328270.1, read on the forward strand.
AGGCCCCGTTCGTCGGCTTGGCGCCTTCAGAAGCTGGATATCTACAGGTTCTGATCGTTGGGGATGACTTATGGAGGTTGAGCACCTAAACGCTTCGTTTGTCGGTTTGTAACTCTCGGAAGTTGGATATCTACAAGTCCCGATTGTTGATGATGACTTGCGGAGGTTGAGCACCTAAAGACCCCGCTTATTAGCTTGTAATTCACTTTGGAGGTAAAAACCATTTTCGAGATGTCTGACTGCTTGTGCGGACTTCTCAGTCAGATTTATCATTAATCGACTTTGGAGTCTTTCTTGATGGAGTTCCATAAAGTCATTCATGCTATCTTCACAATATGTATCCATGCAAGTTGTCGAGGCAGCTCAAATTAATGTCAATCACAACTTCTTTTTATTGCTACTGTGGGAAACAATGTCGTCCACTTTTGAGCATTTTTTGTTTTAATCTCTTGATTTTCTTTCCTTTTGCTACGGTATTTTTTTTTTCTCTCTCGTTTTTCTATCATTTTGCTACGATAATTTTTTTTTTTTTTTTTTACTGCACCTCTCGGTTCCCTTAATTTTTGCCTAGGTTGCCTTTTCAGGTTTTCAACCTAGCAGGGATTTGATTCCTCTCCATTTGTCATGATTGTCCTTTTGGGGATTTTCAATCATGCCCCTTTTCCCTAAATTTTGCCTAAACCGCCCTTTCGGGTTTTCGATTTAGCGGGAATTTTCTCTCACTTTTGGAGACTCGTTTTATTGCTACGAACTCCTTAAGGATAGTATTTTTTGAATGCGTCCATATTGATTGGACTGGGGAGTTCTTGGTTGTCCATGTCGGTGACGATCATGGCTCCTCTGCTGAAACTCTCTTTGGCGTTATAAGACCCTTCATATTTAGGCACAAAGTTGCCCCAAGAGTCTGGATTGACTCGAATCTTTTTCCTGGAGAATTAGATTGCTTGCTTGTAATTCTCTTGGACTGACTTTCCTATTAAATGCACGAGCCATGCGTTGCTGGTACAAATGCCTGTGGCACTGCGCGATGAGTCGCCTTTTGTCATGAGGTTCAATTGCACGTATCTGCATTTCGCATACTCTGACTCGTCCTTCTCTGCCTCGGCGGGGATCCTAGCTGACGGTAATTTTACTTCAATTGGCAACACGGCTTCGATCCCGTAAACAAAGGAAAATGGGGTTGCCCCTGTTGATGTCCGTATTGAGGTCCTGTATGCCATGAGTGCCTAAGACAGCTTATCATGTCAGTCCATTAATTGTTGCTTCCACTGCGCCATTCATTTGTGGGTGATATAGAGATGCATTTTTACACTTGATCACAACTCAATCCAATTTAGATTTCTGGCATTGCCGGTGATGATTGACTTCGGCATCCCATGACACACGATGATGTCCTCGTTGATGAAAAATTCAATAGTCTTTATCGTTATTCACGTCGGGGTAATAACCTCTAATCCTGATGAAGTAATTGATTGTAATCAATGCAATATGAATCGATGACCATTGGACGCTTTTGGGAAAATCATGTTGATTACATCGATGCCCCACATTTTGAAAGACCGTGGGGAATTTCTGGAATAGAGCTCGTGCAGTGACGCGTGGATTTGGTCCGCGTACACTTGACAGATGTGATATTGTTGGGCATGTTTTATATAGTCAGACGTCATGGTGAACCCAAAGTACCCAAGTCTTGCACGTTCATGTGTGGGCCGCAAGAACCTTCATGAATTTCTTCCATTAGATGTTCAGCTTCTTTAGCATTCACGCATCTCAAATGGGTATAGTCGGGCCATTGGGAAATTAATTGCAAGTCATTCCTCGCATGACCATTCAGACATTTTCTTGTGGCGTTCTCTGGGAAGTCCGTACGCTAGATATCTTTTTTTATATCAGTGAGTCATGGTTGACTGTATGATTCTTCGATTGTACAACAATAGGCTGAAATTTCTTTGATTTTGATCTCCATTGGCAGTTTTTGGTTTCCCGGAGAAATTTTACTCATGCGTGCGAGCGTTGCCAATTTATTTTGAACGCAAAGACGCAAATAAGAACACAAGGTGATTGTTGGTCTGCTTCTCTTCTTCGCAGCTTTCATCCCCGTGATGATGACGTTGCTGGCGTCATTGTTGTTGTCCCTCCATGGGTTTCTCCACCCTTCAGGGAATCTGATCAGTTGGAAGTACTTCGCCTTGCTGTGACGAACTTTCCGTAGTGGCTACCTTTCAAGCCTTTCCGATCGATGCTGCCAACAGTGGCATCTCTCTGCATCGACAACGATGTCTCCCCTGTTGTGAACAACGACGAGCGTCAACAATGGCATCTCCTATGCAGGAGTCAACAACGGCGTCTGTCCCGTGTCAACAATGGTGACTCTTATGCAGGAGTCAACAACGGCGTCGTCCCCGTGTCAACAATGACATCTTTTCATCTCTATTTAAGTCGCCTATGCTTTAGGTCGATCAAACGAAAGGGAGTTGTTTTTCTCATCTCCTTCACTTTGTAAAACAACATTCCCTTTTCCGGTGGTCGAATGTGGTCTGGTGGTGTGGGTCAGTTTGACTATGATTGCCACTTCCTCTGAACGAGGTGTAACATAGAAGACAGACTCAATTCTGACGATGAGAACCTCGGCGTCCCTCCTTGTTGTGGTACTCATTACTTGTCTCCGATCCTTTTCTTGATCGGATAGTTGCATAGCCGATTTTACCTCAGGTAACGGGTTTTCTCGTAGTAAATCATCTTTTTCTTGATTATACTCATCACTCACTGCATTCAGAAATTGATACAATTTGGTATCTGCTTGATTTTATGTTCCAAATTGCAATGTCATCTGGGTCAATGGATCCTTCTCTGTAATGTATAGAGTCAGATTCGGCAAGGGTGCCCCACTAACGAGTGGACGATCAAAAATGCATTAGGGAGCTTCATCGAGCAGAGCTCCAATGGTGATACCAGTTGAAAATAAGTCTGAGAAGCCCTCGTGAGCATACTTGTGGTGGGCCTGGAAATGAACGGCGAGGAAAGGACATAACAATGTCTCTGAACTTTCGGTTAAATATTTCCTCCAGACGACTTCATAATCTTTGAAATTAGGACGAAAACCTGATCCTAAAAGTGTATTTGTCCTTTCGGGTGTGGGAAAGTCATATGTGGGAAGTGGGTCTTGGTCAGGATGGCCATATGTGGGAGGTGGAGCTTGGTCAGGATGGCAAAAATGTCTGACATGGATTGATGAAGTGCCACGACATTAGTGTTCCTCGGGAAGACGAGATCGGGGATACTGTGGTAGTCATGGCTGCCTGGAGCTTAGAAAAGCAAAAATCCGCTCGACCTAGGAGGTCATGTCAACGATTGACTGCACTGTGCGGGAACTCATGACATACATGGTTTGTTCTAGTAGGATGATTCTCTCATCGTGTTCTTGAGGTACTGGAATCGTCGAATGTCGCATGGATTCCCGAAAACCTAAATCCAAAATACCATAGTAAGAAGGATGAATACACAATTGATCATGCATGATTGATTTCAAAAATTCTGCATGTTCCATTCATTCCATTCGTAGACTTTGATTGCATGTATGAATTTTTTATTTTTTTTTTCAAAAATACTTTATAAGGATTTGGCCAATCGATGTCTAGTTCTTAAGATGTTTCACACGACGGTGCAACTCGTTGAGTGCATTTGTTGATTGTTCCTTGGTTCGAACGAAGGTCGAGAACATGTATTTTGAAAATCTTTTTATTTGCCTCGTTCTTCGTATGAATTGTTCAAGGGTGTCATTCAACTTAGCTACGTTGCCCCCACATTTTTCCAAGGTGCTCCCACATTGCTAGAATGACGGTGGTTGTTCGAGTTTATCCCCCATGATCTCCTCTGGGTCGAAAGACGGATTTGCATGTGTCGAATGGAACTTGTGAACGTATTCCGTTGTTTAATCACGCAGACGCGTTTTCCATATTCCAGAATTCAGACAAGGTGTTAAGGAGAATCCAATTGACTATGTAGTTTACGAGCTCGTGAACCTCGTCAATCTTCTTGTTCACGTATTTCTGATTCCCTTTTTGTCATGGCTTTCCATATTCGGGAAATTTCGACCAGAGGGGGCTGTATGGCCTTAATGTGAGGGAAATGTTTTTTTTTTTTCATCCTTACCAAAGATGGTGCGTGAAACGTCTTAAGGATACAAGATTGAATGAACGGAACTTACAATTTTTTTTTTTTGAAAAATGCAATGCAAGTGCGAGAATTTAACTTCATTAGTAAGAATCGTATTATATTTACAACAGTCTGGAATATATAATACAAAAGGCCCAATCCTATACATGTCATGATCTAAGGCCAAAACAAAACACATTTACATCAATGGGCCAAACTTCTTCATGGGCCGTGGGCCAATCCAAATACTTGGGCTAAATTCTCATTTACATCAGTTGGGCCCAAAAATGGAAATATACACAAAACTGGTAAAGACTATACACGGTGTGGAGCTTTTGTTCTAAATGGATGAAATTTCTAGGTCCTCTGAACCAGCGGAACCTCACCCCCTAAAGAGGATCACGGGCCCATTCCGATCATCGAGTTGAGTTGTTTGGGTGCGTGACGGCGGTCCAAACCGCTCCGGGCGCATTCCCCTACTAAACTCCCTAAGCTCTTAATGTGCTCCAGGTCCGAGCGGGTAATGGTAACCAGCGTGGTGTGTGCAAAACAAAAAATTACATCTTTTTTTTTTTTACTTATTACAATTACATCGCCTTTTCGACAAAATTTGAAACTGCAAGCATGAGCAAACGGTCAAAACGGATATAGCAAAATATAATATGACAAAGCAAACATGACAAAGCCTAAACCCTCTAAAATAGATCCCCAACAGAGTCGCCAAATTGTCGGACGTCGGATCCGACTATCCCGACCCGTTTTTAAAATATTTTTTATTTTCGTTTTTGAAAATGCCGGGTCTTGGCGAGCGAAGGGTCCGGTCGAGCGGGGTCATCAACCGGACCGAAAAATTTGAAAGAGTCGCCACCGATTAATTGAAGGCTAATCGGAATCCTAAAATTGCCTAGGGTACATGGAGTTAACATCCTAGGGCTTAAAAAGGTCTACGTCCAGAGAATCGAGTTAGGGGGTTTGATTACGTCTTAAAAGCTCGCGAGCTTATAATTCGCCCTTTTCGGTACTTTAATTTGCTTTTGAATTTTTTTTTCAATTTTGCTCGAATTGCCCGTTTTAATCATGCTTGGCCAAAAAAAAACTACATGCATTTTCTTTAAATTAAACAAACCATGTACAAACAATTTTTTTTTTTTAATAAACAAGAGAGAACTAAAGTTAGTTGTACTAAAAAAAAATAGTTTAACTCTCGAGCCATTTTAAACGTGTCAAAACATGCACGAATGATTTTGAAGATTTTAAGCTCGTTGGACTAATTTGTCCCATTTTGATAAGTTAAAGGATGTCCAAAAAAATTTAGGGACCAAAATGCAATTTATTAAAATTTGGGCTGAATTGAACAAATATTTTCGAAAATTGCAGAAATGACCCTAAACTATTCTGGACTTATTTGTAACACTTGGTAAAGTTCTAAAATAACCCGAAAATTATTCTATACTTATTTGTAACATTTTGAAAAGTCATGGAATGTCCAGAAAAATTTAGGAATAAAAATTGTAATTTTCGAAAAAAAATATAACTTAACTGAAAATATTTTTTTAAAATTACAGAATTGACCCTAAACTATTCTAGATTTATTTGTAATACTTGGTAAAATTCTAAAAAATAACCCGAAAATTATTCTAGACTTATTTGTAACATTTTTAGAAATCATGGAATGTCTAGAAAAGTTTAGAAATCCAATTGTATTTATTTTTTTAAGAGCTGAATTAAGAAAAACAATTTGCACAAATGACCCAAAACTTTTCCGGTTTGGTTTATAACACTCGATAACGTCCCAGAAATGACCCGAGAGTCCAAGGACCGAGTTGTAACCTTCATCAAAGTTTGGGAATGACCTAAGTCAATTTTGAAATTTTTTTCACATATACATAATACATAATATATATATATAGTATTACATAGACATAATATAAATAGATATTATACATATAGATAAATAGATAACATAAACATAATATAAATATATATTATACATATAGATATATATAGTAATACATAAACATAATATAAATATATATTATACACATAGATATATATATAGTAATACATAAACATAATATAAATATATGTTATACATATAGATATATATATAGTAATACATAAACATAATATAAATATATATTATACATATAGATATAATAATATTACATAAACATAATATAAATATATATTATACATATATATATATATATATAGTAATACATAAACATAATATAAATATATAATATACACATATATATATATATATTAACAAGTATATTATACATAAATAGATAATATATGTATATAAACTCTCAATTTTATTTCACATTTAGAAATTACAAAATATGATATTGAAGATGAGAAAAATATACCTAACTCATGGGAGGTTTAAAATACCGTACGAGGAACCGAGTCCGATAATTATCGGTATGTTTCACTCTTTTTCTCTCTTTTTTTTTTTTTTTTCTTCTTTCTTACTTCTCTTTCAATCCTTTCTCACGACAACTCCCCCCTATATCCTTTCTTTCTCTCTTCTATTTATACACAAAATAAGTAGATATTTTTATTATTTTATTATTTTTGATTATTTATTTTTTCAGATATTTATTTTTCGGATATTTATTTTTCAGATATTTATTATTATTATTTTTTTTTTTTAAAAATATATTTTTTAAAATTGTTTTTTACATTTTTTTATATCGATTCCTCGCGTACGGTATTTTGATCCCGAGCCAAAATTAGGTGTTTACAGTACCAGAAGGGTCTTTATTTATCTTTGGGTGACAAACCATAGAAAATGAAAGATTCAGAGTGAGAGCTGCTGAATCAGACAGCTCTCAGAGCCATACGGCTATCATTGTCAAAATCAGTAGCCTACAACATCAAAAATGAAAAGACAACCGCGTCTCTCATGGTGACCCTCTCCAGTCTATACGAACAGACTTTTGCAGCAAATAAAATTCATCTGATAAAGAAGTTGTTCGCCATGACGATGTTAGAAAAAACACAATTCAGAGAACATCTCAGCGAGTTCAAAGAAGTGACGGACCAGCTAGAAGCAGTGAACATGTCTTTCAGTGAAGAGATACGTGTCTGTCTGATTATTGGGCAGTTGCCTAATAGTTGGAAAGACACAGTCACTGCAATCACCGGATCTGGGTGCTGGACTCCGGAGCTTCCCTTCATGCGACCTCCAACAAATAACTCTTATTGAGTTATTCGCCTAAGGTATATCTTGGTCATGATCAACCTTGCGATGTGGTTGGCAAGGGTGATGTACAGATCAAGTTGAATGGATATGTGTGGAAGTTAATTTATGTGAGACACATTTTTGACTTGAGAAAGAATTTGATCTCGGTGGGCCAACTAGAAACGGAAGGTTATGTCACAACCTTCGATGGCGATAATTGGAAGGTTTCTAAAGTTTCAATGACAGTCGCTCGTGGCCAAAAGAGTGGTACACTCTATACGACGATGAGCACTGGTGGATCAATTACAGTTGCAGACAGCAAAGATGATCCAAATCTATGGCACCAGAGACTTGGTCACATGAGTGACAAGGGTATCAAGATCATGCATTCCAAGGGAAATATACCAGACCTACAGTCAGTTGACACTGACTTGTGTGAAAGCTGCATATTTGGGAAGCAGAAGAGAGTGGCAGATCATCGAAGCAAGAAAAGCTTGAGCTAGTTCACACGGATGTCTGGGGCCCAACTACTGTCTCATCCTTTTGCGGGAAGTCATATTTTGTGACTTTCATTGACGTCCATTCCATAAAGGTATGGGTTTATTTCTTGAGACACAAATCAAAAGTATTTGATATGTTCAAGATGTGGAAAGCTATGGTAGAAAATGAGATAGGTCTAAAGATCAAGAAATTGAGATCCGACAATGGTGGTGAGTATGATGACATGGAGTTCAAGAAGTTATGTTATGAAAATGGCATCAGACTAGCAAGGACTGTGCCAAAGACACCACAATAGAATGGTGTAGCAGAACAGATGAACCGAACATTGACTGAGAGATCCAGAAGCATGTGTATACATGTAGAACTGCCCAAGCAGTTCTGGACAGAGGCCGTCAATATAGCAGCATACTTGATCAATCGAGGATCATCAGTACCGCTAGAGTACGGAATACTAGAAGAGGTATGGAGCGGTGTTTTTGGTTGCGTATCATATGTTCATATTAGTGATCAGGCTAGGGGAAAGCTTGACTCCAAGTCACTAAAATGCACATTCATCAGATATGGTGGAGATTAGCTTTGATACAAGTTTTGGGATGATCAGACTAGAAAGGTGATCAGAAGTCGAGATGTGATATTCAATGAAAAGGTGATGTACAAGGATGGAAATACACTACAACCTAGTAGTGCAACACAGGGCGATCCTATATAAGTTGATCCAGATGATGTCCCGGACGGAAGTATAGTGCATCTAACAGATGAGAGTCCTCAGACATAGGAACAAACATCGCAAAGTAACACACAACATACTAATCCACCACATTCTCCATCTTCATATAGTATATTAAGGAGATATTCACGACCTCCTATACCAATTAGAAGGTACATTAATTATTTGTTGCTTATTGATGCAGGAGAATCTGAATGCTATGATGAAGCATGTCAAGCGGAAGATTCTATCAAGTGGGAGCATACAATGAAAGAATAAATGGAGTCCCTTATCTCCAACAAGACATGGGAGCTAGATGAGTTACCCGTGGGAAAGAAGGCATTACACAACAAATGGGTGTATCGAGTCAAAAAGAAACATGACAGTTCCAAAAGATACAAGGCAAGACTGGTAGCCAAGGGCTTTCAGTAGAAGGAAGGCATCGATTACACCAACATATTTTCATCAGTTTAAAACTGACGACCATTCGATCAGTTTTAAGTATTGTTGCGGCAGAAGGCTTGCAACTTGAGTAGTTAGATGTAAAAACTGCTTTCCTCCATAGTGATCTTGAGGATGAGATATACATGGAGCAGACGGAGGGTTTCTCAAAATGTGGCAAAGAGAAACTTGTGTGTGAACTGCAGAAGAGCTTGTATGGACTGAAACATGCTCCAAGGCAGTGGTACACAAGGTTTGATGGGTTTATGCAAACGAATGACTATTTCAGATGCAATGCTGACCATTGTTGCTACTTCAAAAGGTTTGAGTCCAATTATATTATTTTGCTACTTTATGTCGATGACATGTTAGTGGCAGGTTCAAATATGGGTGAAATCAAATAATTGTCGAGTGAGTTCAAGATGAAGAACTTGGGTGCAGCAAAGCAAATTCTTGGGATGAGAATCAATAGAGACAAGACAAAGGGTACTTTGGAGCTAGCTCAAGCGGAGTACATTGGGCGTGTTCTCAAAAGGTTCGGCATGTGTGAGGCTAAAGTAGTCAACACACCATTGACTAGTCATTTTTTAATATCCAATGAGCAGTCGCCCAAGGTGGAAGATGAAAGGAACTTAATGGCTAAGGTTCCATATGCCTCAGCCATTGGAAGTCTCATGTATGCCATGGTTTGTACAAGACTGGATATTGCTCATGCATTGAGAGCTATGAGCAGGTTCATGACTAATCCTGGAAAGCAACACTAGGAAGCAATCAAGTGGATACTAAGGTATCTAAGAGGCACCACAGATAGATGTCTGCGTTTTTAGAAGAAACGACTTGAGACTACAAGGTTTTGTAGACTCAGATTTTGCTGGTGAGGTAGACAACAGGAAGAGTACTACCGATTATGTATTCACAGTAGAGACTAACGCAGCCAGTTGGATTTCATAGCTACATAATAAGATAGTAACGTTATCCACCACAGGGGCGGAATACATAGCAGTTGCTGAGGCAAGCAAAGAGATGATCTGGTTACAGAGATTGTTAGCAGAATTGGGTTTAAGACAAACGAAGAATGTATTGTATAGTGACAGTCAGAGTGCTATACATTTGGCAAAGAATTCTGCATTTCTTTCAAGGACCAAGCAAATTGGGCTTCATTATCACTTCGCCAGATCTCTACTAGAGGATGGAGTTAACACTTGAGAAGATCCAAGGCAGCAAGAACTCAGCTGACATGTTAACCAAGTCAGTCACTACTGAGAAACTGAAGTTGTGCTCAGCTTCAGTGTGTCTTCAAGGATAGAAGACAAGATAGCCTCACATCCAGTTCACTCATAGATACACTGGTGGAGTAAAGCCTCCAAGTGAGAGATTGTTGAGAATGGAGACATTCGGGTCACCACCACCACTCAACTGAAGTGGGCAAGCCACTGACCAAAGTGGGGAAGACACTCAGCAAAGTGGTCAAGCCACTGAAGATTGTCATACTTTTGACAACTTTAAGAAGCCAACAATGTCTGAAGGAAAATAAGCACAAGAGAGAGAGAAAAGTAAGAAACGGCTGTTAGAGTTTTGAGTTTGTGGGAGAAAAATAGTGCTGTGAGCCAAAAATGCGGAGTGAATATTTTAGTGTGTGAGTGATACATAGTATATGTTTGAGTGATACACTACTTGTAACACTATTTGTGTATAATGAAAGTGTGTGTGTGAGCGGTGGACGTAGCCAAATTGGTGAACCACATGAATCCTTGTGTCGTGTGCATATCTTGATCCATTGAATCTCAAGATCCCGCAAGGCGGAAATTAGCGGCGTCTAATAACCCAACATGCTGCAACATAGGCGATTGAAGCTTTCCCTGTGCTTGAATATTAATCATACGCAGTCTCAAATTTACCGCTAAGTACTAGGTTTCGTCTGTCTAAATCAATCATCGCTGCACGCATTAAAGTCTTCTCCTTCATCCAGATGTTGATATGATCCTCCTCCTCTATCTGCCACCCTCTTCCTCCTCTATCTACTGCAACAACCTCCTCTGATCAAGGCGATTGAAGCTTTCCCTCAAATGGCGATTGATTCAGAGACTGAACTGCTAGAAAAAGGTAAGCAATCACAGTCTCAACTTTACCGCTAAATAATAAGCTTTGTCTGTCTGAATCAATTATCGTTGCTGCATTCTACATTGGACGTGTGATAACCTTTAGATAGGAGTAATTCTGGAATTATGCAAGGTTCTGACAGCTGTTCATTTCAATATCGCAATTTAACGTTGTTTAAGTTATTGCAGATTTTAGGGTTAGGTTTGCGATCATTAATAATCAATATTGATATACTTTTAAGTTATGAATCAATTGTGAGGAAAGGATTATATCTGCACAAACGTACTTGTATGAAACTTGTGAGTTGATGGTAGACCATAAAGCTTTTTTTTTTTTACCATAAAGCTGAAGGCCAGTTTTCTTTTTTCGATTATGGTTTTAATATAAATTTCATAGGCTTCTTAGGATGTTCCTGTACATAGAAAAAGAGATTGACGCTTAATGGCTTTGAAATAGGGAAGGTGGAGTGATTATTTGGCGAGAGAGAAGGTGGAGTGATCTATTTCCTTTTGCTCACAATTGTTTGATTCAGTTCTCTCTTTATTATTTAGATTTGATATTTGGTTGAATCTGTATTTGTGTTTCTAATACAAAAATGATTTGCTTACTTTTCTGTACTCGGAGCAATATATCATCACACTCCAGCTACGGTAGTAATCGCAGTAATAGAAACGTGGACAGCACCACAACTGACTGCAACAGTGTCGCTGGTCCCGGCCAGCCACGAGGTGGCTCTGCTTGGAGCCGCAGCTAAATTTGGCCCCCGACTGGGGACGGAGACCGCAACAGCAATTTCAACCTCGAAGCGAGGGAGCCAGCCACTGCGGTTGGTGTTATGGCACATGAATTATAATATATATATTGCATAATATATAATACTAGAAAACTGACATGTGCAAATTTGCACGAAGTATAAAATTTATTTGAGAAATTATTGTATAAATTTAGTTTAATTATAAATTTTAATTTCTTATATTAATAAAAAAAAATATGAAATAACGTTTAGTCCTATTATTATATTGATAATATTTATTCAACTTAAAAAATGAAAGCATTTTTCTTATTAATACAATTTTAATTAATATTATTCAGTATACCTATTCAGTTTATAATATTAATCATTTATTGTATATTTACAAATGTGCATAAAACGTCATTTGTAAATACTTTATTTCATAGTAGTTAATTATATTTTTATTTCTAACTATATGTATTTAGTTTAATTACAAATTTTAATTTCTTATATCAATAAAAACAATTAGTCCTATTATTATAGATAATATTTATTCAACTTAAAAAATGAAAGTATTTTTCTTATTAATACAATTTTAATTAATATTATTTAGTATACCTATTAAGTTTTTTTCTATTAATCATTTATTGTATATTTACAGATGCGTAAAAACGTCATTTGTAAATACTTTATTTCATAGTAGTTAATTATTATATTTTTATTTCTTTATTTTTTAAATGAAAATATGTGAAACCTATATAAACAATAATATAATTTAACAAAATATATAACAATTTTAAATTCTAATTATGTGTTTTTATTTATAAATAATTTTCCAAAAACATAAATAAAAATGAATTACTGTTGAGGTAAAGACTAACAAATTAATTCCAAAAGAGTTAATTAGTCCAACAATTATGGTAATAATTAATTTCTAAAGTATAGAATTAATTTATTCCAATATTAAGTAATAAGTAATTAATTACAATATAATTTTAATTAATGAATTAATCTTGAGAAATAATTTAATAGTTAATTATAGTAGCTGAATAAGGTAAACAAATGATTAATAGAATAATTACTAATAAGTAAACTATTTAACTATTTTATAACATCAGAATTGTTTATAATTAAATGTCTACATCATAAAAGAAAATGAAATGTTTGAAATAATAGTAATGGACCAATGGTACGATAGTATAAATAATAAAGCTAATATGGAATAATTAGTACATCGTCAATGTTGTTTAGTATAATAATATTTGGTGTTGAAAAAAGAATGAATGAGAACATCCATGAAAAAGAAGTGTATTTAGAATAATTAATAAAAAGTATTAATGATTTTAGACCTTTTGTTAATATATGTGTAGTAAATGTAGCATTAAATTTAATTCATTATAATTAATGTCATATATAACAAAATAACACTATACTATATGAAATGATTTCAATATATTAAATTTAATTAAGAATATTTATCTAATATGGATTAACTTACAAAATTATTAAAAGTCTAATATTATAGTTTATTGAATATTAATTTCATTAGTATTAGGTTTGGTAAAAATAAATTTAATATTTACACTTATTTATTAATATATATTTAATTATTTTAGTTTATTATTTTCTTATAGGGCTGGGCATGAACCGGTTCGACCCCGAACCGGTTCAGAACCGAACATTTACCACATTTTAAAACTGGTACGGTTTACCGCTCTAATTTTTTGCCGCTCCAGATTTTGGTCGATTTACCGTACCGGTTCAAAACCGATTCGGTTGAACCACTTCATATATATATATATATTTTTTAAAAAAACTATGTCTTGCGAATAATCTGTATGTGGAACTCTCTAAATGAGATATAGATAATTTATGTTACCTCAGATGAGTTACACAACCCCTTATAAATATTTAAAAAATCCCTAACCCTTATCAATTTATTTTAATTATTCCAATCATTTCAGAAACTATCATATTAAGGCAAAAATTACATATTTCATTTTTAAACAATCTTCCACTAAAACTTTTGTGCACCAAAACTGAGGTTTATGATCTCTCAAAGAGACATTTCACATAAACCATCCCCTTCTCACGAAGCTTAAGCTCCTTCCTCATCTCCTCCACGTACTGATCATCCCCCTGAACAATGATCTCCGACAGAATATCGCCTTCTCCGACGATCATCTTCACCTGGATCTGCTTCTTCCTTGACGCTCTCTTCCAATAGTAAACTCCACTACAAACAATTCTCAAATAATCGGTTTCAACTCAACACCATGGAAGAAGAAGAAGTATATCTCAAATAGATGATTTATGTTACCTCAGATCTGTGGTTTGTTTTGTCATAAGAATGAACCTGTGCATTAGCATATTGTCAATGGAACTTTACGAAGAACACGAATAAGAACAAGAATGTAATTTGATTCAAACATCATTGTAATTGATTAGAATATTGGATCATACAGATTCAATAATCATTGACAAAACTGATAAAACAAACAAAAAAACTGCATTGCTTCTGCAGAAAGAACATTCATAATCTAGCATGTTTGAAGTTTACAATGATACAAGTGTTAAGATTATATTGCAGCAATATACAATCACATTATTTCACTCTATATGCTCTTGAACATCTACACAACGCTAAGTATCATAATATAATCTAAGGACTTAAACTTGCCTCCTTAAACATTTGTGGGAGGATTAGCATTATCTCCAAAATCAGAAGCTGCTGTCTGATCGAGCAATGATCTGAGGCATGTTGGGCAAAGTAGCATTATAAAATTGTCAAATTGGAGCAGTCGGCCGAACCAAATTGGAGCAATCTAGCACAATTAATTGGAGCAATCTTCCTAGTTCAGACTCTCTATCAAACTATCACAATTAATTGGAACAGTCTTCCTAGTTTCTATCAGGCTTGAGGCTATCACAATCAGAATCGTCCAAACTGAACCATCTCTTCAGTTTTTAGTTTTCACAACGAAGATCATGCATATACTTATAGTACTCAGAAGAGAACTCACTTTTACAAACGAAGTCGGACGAACCAGGTCCAGTTGGAGTCGATGCCAACCGAAGAAGACGAACAATCGAAGTCGGCGGTTGAAGGGAAGAGCCGACTTCGGGAAGAGCCGATGTCATCCTAAGAAGACGAACAACCGAAGTCGGAAGTCTGATCGAAGAGGAAGACTTGGAAATCTGATCGAAGAGCCGCAGTCGAAGTCTGAAGGTGGAGAAGACTAGGGTTGGGCATGTGAAGATTGAAGAATGAAGAAAATGAACAACACATTTGATTAAGTCAGTCACTCGGTGTGTTTCAGTGTTTCCAATTGGTCTTCAAACCGTCTGGACTCCGTCTGTTAAATATGGTCTGGTCTAGTTTAATAGTATATTTAAGGCTAAAACTGATACAAAAAGTGGTTCGGTTAACCGATTTTCTGTACCTCTTTTGAACCGCTCCATATTTTCCCCAAAAAATCATTTGTTTTGTGAACCGGTTCGGCCGAACCGGTTCAAAACTGGTACGATTCAGGTACGGTTCGGCCGAACCGGTTTTTTATGCCCAGTCCTATTTTCTCATTATGTGAAATTATAGTATTACATTTATTTTATATTGAGTTATTATGTTGTCATTATAGAATAAAAATGTAGGATAGAAATATATATGGCATATGAAATATTTTTAACGTGAAAAATTAAGTACAAACATAAATATAACATAATATTTTATTTATTATATACTAAATGAAACTTTAAATCGTAATTATGTATTTTTGTTTATATATTATTATCCAAAAACATCAATATAGAAAACTATAATGAATTATTATCGAAATAAAAGAATAATAAATTATTATTAAAATAATAATGATTTAAATAATTAAATAAGAACTTAATAAAAAAATGAAATTGATTATTTCAATATTAAGCAAAAATGAATTATTTGCAATATAATTATAACTAAACCGTAATGAATAAATATTGAAATATAATAGGTGAATAAGATAGCAAAATCATGAATATGATATATTATTTAACTATTTTATAAAATTATAATATATTATAATTAAATGTACGCAATATAAAAAGGAAATGACTAATAATGTATATTTTTTAAAGGTGTTTAATTTAAGATATAATGCTTTTTTATATATTTCTTATATATAATCCTAATCACTTATGAATATTTTTTTTGATCTAACATACAAAAAATAGCAAAATATTTGAGATCATACATTTATCTCTTAGTGAGAGTTCGAAGAATTATTAAAACAAAAGATTTAACAACGGTTATAAGAGATCAAATTGTGACATGTTTAGCAGTGAGAAGAAGATCAATCCGAGGTGGAAGGTCACATCAATGACTTTCATTAGAGTTAATTGATGGTTGTATAAATTTTCGGTTGATTTCCATGCAAATGCAAGCGCCGATGTAGATAGACCAAATTTGAGACGAAGGATTACGGCGATTGTCATTACGATTGGTTGATCTTTTCTTCATAGTCGTTTTATTTATTTATCAAGTAGTGTAGCCATTTTCTAAGAGAAGTTATGTAGTTTCTTAATAATATTGAATTTGATGTTTTTTCCCCTAATTTCATATGTTACATTAATGTTTTTTCTCTAAATTTTAGTGTAATTTTCTATAGTAAATTGTTAGGCCTAAAACATATTTTTTACATCATTTGGGGTGAAGTTTAATTACATAAATTAATAAATGAAACGTTTTTTTATAATGAACGGAGAGCTTTGGATTGATTCTAGACTATCCATGTGGAGGTGAATTGATGATGTCAAAAATGTAACTTATTAAAATTTGACATGGACCAATTAAATTGTATTATTTTGACACATTTGAAAGAGAATTGTGTCAAAAGTTTATTTGTCAAGTATCTAGAGTCGAATTAATATATATATATAGATAATATTATATTTCAAGAATTAAAATAATTACATATTAAAATATACGATTACAAATTAAATAAACTAATGAATTAACTATACATTTATTTATTAAATAATAAGTAAATAACTTATAAAGGAGGAGGACGACGGTGGAAGGGAGGATGGGTCGAATGGGAGAATGAGGAGGGTGAAGCGCAAAGAAAAGAGGAGGGGGTGGCAGAGGAGGGTGAAGGGTAGAGGACGATGACAAAGAAAGGAGAAGTAGGAGGGGGAAGCGCTAACAAGGGCGAAGGAGGAGTAGGAGAAGGAGGGCACAAGATGAGAAAAGGATGACAAAAGATGACGACGGAGAAAGTGACCTTAGTGGATGAGGGCGGCGGCGGAGGAATGTCGAGGAGGAGGGTGAGGAGGAGGAGGGACTGACGATAGAGGGGGCAGTGATAGAGGAGATCAATGAGGGGACGCGAGAATCGAAGGTGGAGGAGGAGGACGATGAAGGAGGAGGGCGGAATAAAAGGCGCGGAGGGAGAAGGAGGAGAGAAGGAGGGGAACCGTAGTGGAAGCAAATGAGGTGGAAGGAATAGGTGAAGGAGGAGCAGGAAGGAGGGTAGAGGAGTAGCAGAAAGGATGACGATGACAGAGGAAAAAAACGGAGGAAAGGGAAGGTGGAGGGACAGTAACGAGAACGACGACAGAGAGAATGGTGACACGTGAGGAGGAGGAAGGAGGAGGAGGACAACAGAAGAGAGGGCGCAGGAAGAGGGAGGACAACGACGACGGAGGAGGACGAAAACAGTGAGGGAAGAGGGGGAGAAGTAGCGCGAGGGAGGAGGAGCGCAGGAGGTGGAAGAATGAGTGGAAAGAAAAATGAGTAGAGGAGGAAAAGGAGGGTGAGGGAGGAGCGCAGAGAAGGAAAGAGGGGCTGTGAGAGTAGATCAGAGAGGATGCGAAGGGAGGAGGAGGACGTCGAAGGACGAGGAGGATGGAGGAGAGGAGGACATCAAAGGAGCAGGGCGGGGAATGAGGATGAGGAAGATATGAGCGGCTCAGAAGGGGGCAGAAGGAGGAGGAGAATGAGAAGGAGGAATATATGGAGGGAAAGGTTGCAGAAGGAAGGAGGAGGACATCAAAGGAGGGGGAGCATAAATGGGGGACAGAGGAGGAGGGAGCACGACGACGACGGAGGAGGAAGGCGAAAGAGGGGAGGCGACAAGGGAAAAAGGAATGGATGAGGAGGGAGAGAAGAGCAAAGGAGGGTTGTTAGAGGAGGAGGACGAGGGTTGAGGAAGATACGGAGGATGAGAAGGAGGATCAGGAGAAGAGCTTAAATGGAAGAGAAGGGGGTTACAACAGATAAGGGGCAGAGGAGGGTAGAGGAAGGAGGAGGGAGCGCATCGACGACGGAAGGAGGAAGAAGGAAGAATAGGGAGAGGAGAGTGGATGAGAGGGTTGTCTGAGGAGGAGGGAGAGGATAGCGAAGGAGGAGGGAGAGGTTAGTGGAGGATGATGAGGGTTGTCTGATGAGGAGGAGGGGTGGAGTTGTTGAGAATTCGTAGGTAGATAATATAACCTTCTTTTTAGAGTAGGTAGATAATTGAATTATCACATAAATTTCTCTAGCGAAGTTAAATTTAAACTTTTGCGCTTATCACAATCGAGATAACAATGCCATATATATTTACATATGTATATATGTATAATTTTCTCACTATCGTACTACATGGTCAGTCTGTAAGTCAAACTTAACATCGTTAGAAACATTCATGTCAGAATTCTGTTAGAGCCCTCAGATTAACAGAAAAAGAAGAAGATAAAGCTTACTTGGTAATGAAGAAAACTAATATGATCTTCTATTCAAGTTAGTTAAACCAGTTACAACTATCTCTATTGATAGCACACAACTATTACATATTTGCAAACTAGTCATTCTCAGCAATTACAAACTAATCCTCAGATCATATGTAATTATACATAGTTCCTACCATTCCCTATTCAAGGTCCAATTTTAAGATCTTTGAAATTCTTCACTTTTCCGACCAAAAAAAAAAATCTTCACTTCACCTTGACTGATGTTTATAAAAGATGTTGTGGAGGAGGAGGAGGAGGGGGTAGAGCTGTGGAGAATTCATAGGTAGATAATATAAATTTCTTTTCAGAGTAAGTAGATAATTGAATTATAACATAAATTTCTCTAACGAAGTTAAATTTAAACTTTTGCGCTTATCACAATCGAGATAATAATGCCATATATATTTACATATGTATATATGTATAATTTTCTCACCATCGTACTATATGGCCAGTCTGTAAGTCAAACTCAACATCGTTAGCAACATTCATGTCAGAATTCTGTTAGAGCCCTCAGATTAATAGAAAAATAAGAAATAAATCTTACTTGGTAATGAAGAAAACTAATTTGATCTTCTATTCAAGTTAGTTAAACCAGTTACAACTATCTCTATTTAAACAACTATCTCTATTTATAGCACACGACTATTACATATTTGCAAACTAGTCATTCTCAGCAATTACAAACTAATCCTCAGAACATATGTAATTATACATAAGTCCTAACATTCCCTATTCAAGATCCAATTTTAAGATCTTTGAAATTATTCACTTCACCTTGACTGATGTTTATAACAAATGCTTAACTTCTGCGCATATGCTAAACTTCTGAGCTGACTTCTGTGCCAAGAACATCTATAGGTTGCTGCTAAATAGAACCAAATGATCGAGTGTTTCACATAGACAGTAACCATTCGATTAACCAAAATGCACAATGTAACTTGTGATTTTCCCATTCTTACTGATCATACATGACTCAACATATCTAGCACAACCTTAGTCATATGCATTTAAATCATCCACATCACATATACTTAATAAGATCTGAATTTTAGTACAACACATGGAAAACCACATTCAAGATACACACAACTTGCAATACTCACACTCCAAAAGATGGACATGACATCTAGATTATGAACCAAGAAATGATCAATGACTGATAACATCTCATCTGACAATGAACATGTACTGCCAGCTCAATTATTTCCTTTCTTTTTTTGTTTTCTTCGATACGCTTCTCATTTTTTCATTCAGTTTGATCTTATTTGAACCTTTCCTTGACAGAAGGGTTTGAGTCATTTTCTTACCATCAATAGTTGAAGGGTTTCTGCTCTTTTCATTACTTCGTCAAGAAACAATCTGAAGTATCTTGACGTTGTCTTGAGATTGTATTCTGTTTTTGGAATCAAACCATGTTTTATGCCAAGGAGAAAGAGATTTATCTTCTTTGTTTTCTCTTCTATTTTTTTTATTAACATAATAACAACTGACAGTACTGCTCTAATCATAGAAATATACCAGTCACACCAACATTTCTACGTTGCAAACATCTAACCATTGCACCACACAAGAGTAATGCAAGTGAAAACAGTGCATGAATCTTCCATGCAGTGAACGAGAGTCATAAAAAATCTACTCATGAAGCTATAAGTGCGAGAAGAGGATTTAAACAACATGACACAAACAATTCTTAGATAATAAAATGAGACATATAAGAGTCAACAGAAATGAGAAACACCGTAACAACATTGGCATAGAAGATAAGCAAGTTGAACTGACTTGAATATGATCAACACAAATCGACCACTAGAGTACTAAAAGCAGAAGAGACAGATGCAACAGCAGAATAACATAAGTCAGAGACTCAGACATTACATAGTAGTAGCATCAACTTCAATTGAATACACCTTATTTACACCTCCATTCAGAGGATCTACAACCAGTTCATTCACGGAAAAAATCCCCAGCTTCTTCCTGCAAGGCATAAACATATTTTCATTTAAAGGTTTGGCGAGAATGTCAGCTACCTGTTCACTAGAAGGAACAAAATTAACAATCACATGCCCAGACTTCACTTTCTCTCTTACAAAAAATAGATATATTTCAACATGTTTCATTTTTTAGTGTTGAATAAGATTTTCAAACAGAGCAGATGCACTTGTGCTATCTGTCCAAACAACTGGCACTGAGGACAATTGAAGAGCCATCTCATTGAGCAACGATTTTACCCATATAATTTCACACACTGCATTTGCAACTGCACGAAATTCAGCCTCAACACTAGACTGTGCTACAACTGGTTGTTTCTTAGAACTCCAGATGATTGGGCTCCCATTCAATAACAGATAGTAACCTGAAATAGATTTTCGATATGGAATATCTCTACCCCAATCTGCATCAGACTAGGAAGTTAATAAAATTTCTTTCACAGTAAACATATTTGTTCTAAACATAAGACAATGGTCAATGGTACCCTTCAAGTACCTAACAATATGCAAAACAACCTTCCAATAACTTACACTAGGAGTTTGCATGTACTGACTTAATTTACTCACTGGAAAATTAATGTCAGGTCGAGTAACACATATATGTTGAAGAGCTCCTATAGTGCTGCGATATAGAGTAACATCATCAAAAATGTCAGAGCAAGTGATTATACCGGTTTTGGACAAATATGTACATGTCATGGGTAATGGAAAGACAGAAGAATCCATAAGACCATGTTTCAAAACAAGATGTTGAACATACTTCCTTTGATTCAGCAGCAAGTAGTCATCAATAGCCAAGACCTCTATACCCAAAAAATAACTCAGATTGCCCAAATCCTTAAGCTGAAATTCCTTATTAATAGAGTGAATGATTGCAGAAATAGCTGATGCAGAAGGTCCAGTAACAACAATATCATCAACATATACTAACAAAAAAACAGAACCAGACTCACAGTGTTTAATGAACAAGCAACTGTCAGCAAGAGAAGCCTGAAACTGCAGATGAGTACGAAGATAACAGTTGAGCTTTTCAAACCAAGCATGTGCTGCATGTTTGAGACCATAGAAAGCCTTCTGTAACTTACAGACAAGTAGTACATCAGTAGTAGATATTTGTTCAAAACTAGGAGGTTGAACCATGAAGACTTCCTCAAAAAGATCTCCATGAAGAAAAGCATTGTTTATATCAATTTGTCTCAAAGACCACTTGTGAGACAAAGCAAAAGACAAAACAATTCTTACCGTAGCAGATTTGACAACAGGGTTGAACGTATCCTGGAAATCAAACCCATGTTTTTGAGAGAATCCCTTGGCAACTAATCTAGCCTTGCAACGAGCAATTGATCCATCAGAATTTTTCTTGATCTTGAAAATCCATTTGCATCCAATGGGAATTCTACCAGATGGAAGCTCAACAATAGACCAAGTATTATTAGCTTGAAGAGCATAATATTCCTCTTCAACAACAGCTCTCTAGTGAGGACTGTGAAGAACTTGATGAATGGACTTAGGTTCTGTAGTAATCAAAGCATCAGAAGACTCAACAACCATAAGAAGAACCTGAAGAGAAGGATGTTTCTTAGCTTGGGTTTTAGATATGGTTTGCATTGGATGGACATTAGATATACGTAAAGATGAACTATCAGAAGCAACAGGAAGATTAAATGTTGAAGTAGGAAGAGAATAAGAACTAGGAACCAAATGAGAACCTTGAAGTCTATAAGAAATAGGAGGAATAAATGAAGGCACGGGAGAATGAGATAATGGATTCAAAGAATGAGAAGATCCAGGAGCATCATCATGAACATTAGCAGAACCAATAAGAACAACATTATTAGAAGGATGACTAGATGAGGCTAGAACATCAGAACAAACAAGACCAGGTGAAGGAGAAGAAGACTCTCTAACTAAGGACAGTGGAGTAATTATAGGAAAATAGACAGAATCATGAGGAAGACTATAATTAGAAGAAGAGGATTGAACAAACTGATTATCACAAGGAATAAAGAAAGGGGGAGAAGTGTAATTCTGAGTAGGAGCAGTAGAGGTGAAGAAACTACATTTAGAGCCAGCAAACGGAAAAGCATTTTAATGAAAAACAACATTTCTTGAAGTATAAACACGGTACTGAAACTTGAACCAGCAGTGTCAAACCCAATTCCACAATGTGCCTGTGCTTTCGCTTCACAATGTGGTGAGCTATACCAAACTGAGGAAGATAAGATGACAGAAACTGAAATTCACCGCCACCATCAGATTGAACTGCTTTTACAAAATAACCAAGTTGTTTTTCTGCAAGCCTATGAAATTCAACAAAGCATTGAGTAGCGTCATTTTTCTTTGAAGGAAATAAATCCAGGTATATCTACTATATGCATCTACAATGCTAAGATAGTAACGATGACCATTATAAGCACAAGTTGCAGGTCCCCACAGATCAATTTGCACAAGCTCTAAAGGACATGTAGTCACAGAAGTAAAGGAATGATATGGTTGTTTCTTATTTTTTTTTCCCAACAGCACAAGCAGTGCACTGTGAGGGTGTGTGAGGAACTGGATGATTATGCAGAAATTAACAAGAATCTTATTAGAAGGATGACCCAAACGCATATGCCAAAAATGCGATGAATCTTGAGAATTTAAAGAGGAAACAAAGCACTCAATATCATGTTTATCAAGAGCTTCAAGAGATATAAACCGAGAGAAATTATTTGAATTAATATGAATAGAAATATCATTGCAATGGGAATCAGATACCAAAGCATAACCAACTTGATCATGATGATTTGAAGCACTAACATCATTCTTATTATACATAGACAAACCAGATACATCATAAGAGAGATGACTACAAGTATGATTATTAAAACGATTTATATCATCAGAGTTTGCAGTAATAACATTATGTTGAATATCACTACTAGCAGACATACACTGATTAACAGAATGAAACTGATAGAACTTCGACAAATCAAGTTTATACAATCCAGCATACTCATAACCATGAAGCATCACATGGTGAGTTTGAGAATCTTTGATCAGACAGTGTGTAGGGTGAAATTCAAAATACACTTTGTTGTCCTTTGCGAACTGAGACACAGAAAGAAAATTCATAGTCACGTAATGAGTGTATAACATATTATGAAGATGTAATTGACGAGAATGAGTAGGAATAATAGCAGATCCAATTGCAAATATATTGAGAGATGATCCATTACCCACAACATCTTTACCTTGACCGAAGTAGGGCACACATGCTGAATGTTGTGATGGAGAGGCATTTGTAAGATGATTTTTGGCTCCAGAGTCAGGGAACCAACTTGAATCATGCTGAACAATAGGAGCAATAGAAGCAAGATGATCTTGTCGATGACTGACTAGATACTGAGTATCCATATTGTATCCTGTTGCAGCAGAAATAGATCCAACTATAGAGGGAGCACTCGAAGTACCAAGAATGGATGGATGATAAGGATAAGACATGGCATGAGGATGATGCACAGGAGGATATAGAATAGGAGAGTTATAGGTAGTAGGAGTAGAATATAATGAAGGATAAGAATGAGGATATGGAAGAATCTGAACAGATGAAGAACCACGTGTATGTACAAATGTAGACTGAGCATAAGGAAGATAGATCACAGGAATAGGAATGGTAGGTTGTGACTAAGAAGGTGAATTTAATTCAACATAATCCTCCCACTGAGAAGAACACAGGTTCATATTTGTTGATGATGAAGCTCTCGGATCTGTGACTCCAGTAAAGTTAACATTAAACCTGTGATAATATATGTGGACAAGATGTCCTAATTTACCGTAAAGCTGACATTGAGGCCTATTGGAGCCATATCCTCTACCACGACCTCTGCCTCTTCCAGAGTTGTAATTTTGAGGCTGAGAGGGTGAATTTGTAGGAGTTGGTATCAGACCATCAGAAGTAGACTGGTTGGCTGAAACTGTGAGAGAAGATAATGAGGAGTTATTAGAACTAGAAACCTCATTCTTCATGGAGGAATTGTGGTTAACAACCACATTAGCAGTCACATCGGTATCAGAGAGAAGATTAGTCTGTCTGGTTTCAGCTACGGGTGATCAAAAAAGACTGTTGGACCGAATTCCCGACAAGACCGGCTCGACTAGGACCGAGACCGACTAGGACCGAGACCGAGTGGTCGGTTTTTTTCCTTCAAGGTCGGTCTTGGTCTCGGTCTCAGACTTTTTTCTCGAAAGCCCGTTTAGGACCGGACCGGACCGAAGGAAGGTGGATTTGAGATTTTCATAATACCACACCGAAATGAATGTGGATTTTGGAGGTTTTCTATCTCTATAAAAGCTACATCCTCATAAATTTACTAAAGAGCACCATGAGTTCATAGTTGTTTTTTTAGAGGTGAACTATTCTTTCGCCTTTTACTAAAGAATACCGTGATCTCAATATTTTTTTTTTGTGCAGATTCGGTCCAGGACCGAGACCGGCCTGACTCAAGAAAGACCGACTCGGGCGGGCTTTTTTGGTTGAGGTCGGTCTCTATCTCGGTCTCAGTCATCCAAAAGGCAATACTAAAATATCGGTCTCGGTCTTGCCTTCAGGACCGGACCGGCCCACCCATGATCAACCCTAGTTTCAGCATCTAGAAGAACAAAGCTAACTGAGGCCATATCATAGGGATTCCTGCTGGCATGAATCACAAAAATTACTTTGTAAAACTGCCCTTTGAATCCATTGAGCACTATGGAGATCTGTTGCATCTTTTCGATCGGATGTCCACAGCTTGTTAGGCTATCACAAGCATATTGCAGAAAGATCAAATAATCTCTCATAGATTGGTGAGGAAGCTTCCTAACCTTAAGATGATCATATAACTGCATTATCCTGGTAGTTGATGAGGAAGAAAAATCAATATGCAGGTTTTGCCAAATTGACAATGTTGTCATGAATCCTATGAGTCCACGGCTTACTTGAGATGAAACAGATGCTAACATCCATGAGGCAAGTGAGTTGTCTTTCTGTACATACTTCAAATCCTCTAGATTCAGATCTTCAGTTCCATCAGGTCCAAGTATTGTTACTGGAATCGTCACATTGTCGTATAGATGAGTTTCAAGGTTATGATCGCGAACACATAGCAGCACCTGTTGACACCATGATTGAAAGTTCTCTTCACCTTCAAGCTGAGAAACCTTCTTATTAAGATTGATGATATGATTTCTTCCATCGATTCAACAAAATGATGAATCATAACAAGAGGAATCACAAAATCGCAGAAGAATCAAGCACACAAACCAGAGTTGCAGTAGACTAATTCACGACTAACGGAATCGCAGGATTGAAGCATCTTTGATACCATGTTAGAGCCCTTAGATTAACAGAAAAAGAAAAAGAGAAAGCTTACTTGGTAATGAAGAAAACTAATATGATCTTCTATTCAAGTTAGTAAAACCAGTTATAACTATCTCTATTTATAGCACACGACTATTACATATTTGCAAACTAGTTCTTATCAGCAATTACAAACTAATCCTCAGAACATATGTAATTATACATATGTCCTAACAAATTCAACAATCTACCTACTATAATTTTTTGAGTAAGTATATAATTAAATTCTTGAACTTGTTGTCTAGGGCTGACAATTCGTGCGTGTGTGCGTGCTATCGTGCGTGTTAAGAGATTTAATAGCATACGATAGTCCAACACAACAGACATGAAAAATGTAACCATGTCACAGACACATCACACGAACACGAAACAAAATTTGTTGTATCAATACGACACGAACATGATAACACGAAAATGTCGTGGAAAGTCGTAGCACGATAACACGTTTGCACTATAAATATTTTGTAATAACACGATAACATGAAAATATCGTGGAAATTCGTAGCACGCTTGCACGATAAATATTTCATAGTAACACAATAACATGTTTGCACGATAACACGACATAAATAACAAACAACAATACAGTTTACATAATACTTAGGTATTTGTACAAAAGAGTCAATACGTCTACTAGTTAGTGATTCAAAAGTCCAAGTTAATCCTTGAATTTTTTACTATACAATTTCACTTGACCTCCACCAAACACCTATTTATTAGTGTCCGAAACAAAATATGGTATCACCCTTGAACATAAACTTCAAGCTGCTCAACCTCCAAAATAGCAACTGATTCATTCATGCTCAACCTCCAAAATTTCGGTTGTATTCGTCTTTTACCGTCTCATTACAATTACCGTCTCATTACAATTTCACTGGCCATCTACCAAACCCCTATTTATCAGTGTCCGAAACAAAATTTGGCATCACCCATGAACATAAACTTCAAGATGCTCAACCTCCAAAATAGCAACTGATTCATTCATGCTCAACCTCCAAAATTTCGGTTGTATTCGGCTTTTACCGTCTCATTACAGTTAGAGTCCATGCAAATTGGAGTCCTTGCACATTACAAAACTCGTACCTATAGTTTCTTTTTTGGTGGTGTCGTGGACTTCAATGATCCTCGCTTCCCCCGTAAGTTCAAGATCAGACATGTTTCTACTTAAATATGACCTAAGATGGAGAATAAGACACTTACAACTAACATTAGAGAGATAAGAATGCGGAAAAAACAACTAGAATTGAAGCAGTAGAAGAAGAAAATACCGTATGCGATGAGATTCCTCCAAGAGCACATGCAAGATGGAAGTTTTCTTCTTGGTTGCGCGTAACCCTAGCAGAGAAGAATGAAAGAAAGGAAACTGGTAAATGACAGTAATCCTGAGGTTGACTTACTTGAGTGGCTGAGTATTAGCTAGAGTAAATAAAATTATTAAAATTAAACAAAGTTCCCTCAGTTTTTCATATTTAACGTTTGGTTCTTATTTCTTAAAATTATATGAATATAGTATATAAATTATTAGATTGTACAATATAATAGCAAAACTAGATGTATTTATAAGTAGTTTTCGTGTTATCATGTTTTGAGACCTAAACACGAACGCGACACGAAAAAACTATTGTGCTATCGTACCATCAAAGGAAAAGACAAACACAATTTTTTTTTCGTGTGTGTTCGTATCATGTTATCGTTTCGAAAGTTAAATTGTCTATCCTACCATTGTCATTCAAGTCAATACATTATAGGACAAACCACCGTTATCAGAACCGGACCGACCCTCAAACCGGCGAGGGGGCTAGTTCCCGGTTCGTCCGATCCAACCCGGTCGGACTCGGTTCAATATTTGATTCACTGTTGTCCTATCTCCAGCCCTCCCCAGCCCTATCCCTCCCACTCCAGACCTCTTCTCCCCAGCCTCCCATTCCACCCCTATCCTCTCCCCTCCCTCCCACTCCACTCCACCCCCCTCTTCCTCCCTCTCCCATGTCCTCTCCCCTTCCACCCACTCGACCTCCCATCTTCCTCCCTCTCCCCTGTCCTCTCCCTTCATTCCCTCCTATTCCACTCCAACACCTGTATCCCTCCCTCTCCCCTACCCTCTCCCCTCCCTCGCACTCTACCACTCTCCATCTATCTCCCATGTCCTCTCCCTTCCCTCCCACTTCACTCCAATGTCCCTCTCCCTTTCCCTTTCATTCTTTTCACCCCCTCTCTTTCCCTCTCGACCCATACCTCCCCCCCGTCTCTTCTTCCATATCGCCCCTCATCCCCTTGGTCTCCTCCAAACGCCCCATCTAACCCCCTCTCCTTAACATGTCCTCTCCCCTCCTCTCTCTTCGTCACTGTCATCCCCTTCTTCTCCCCTCCCTCGTCGCCCACTCGTTACGAAAAGTAACTGAAACACACTGAAAAGCAACCGAAAAACCCCTAAACCGGCAGATTTTAAATTGAAAAGTAACCGGGGAAAAAATAACGTGAACCGAAAATCGATAAATTTTTGCAAAACTGGTCATTTCATTGCGGTTCAAACACTATTACTATACAAATCGGTCTTTTAGCTGAATCAAATCGAGCAAGGGTCTGGTTCGTAGTCGGACCGTCGGTCCGATTCTGATAATACTAGGATAAACGATGTTAAGTTGAAATTTAATTACATACCTAATAAAAAAATACAACATGTAAATAATTAAATTACTACATAAATGTTGTTAACGACGTTGACTTTAAAGTTAAAGGGCTTGAATTGAGTTTTTTAAGTCACACTTTCGTAAATTGAAATTCAATACTGTTTTCAGCATTTGGATCGCAATTCAATTATCCATTTACTCTATATTTATTTTGTTTTTAAGTAGATACATAATTTAATTTTTAATTTAATATCGTTTCGTTGAAAAAAATAACTAACCAATCATGACAGCGTGCTGAGCTATCTAAGGTTAGGGTTGAGTTAACAGAGTTCAACTCACACCTCTTAAATGCGTTGTGTATTCTTACTTTTCTAAATAAAAAGTATTTATTTTTCTAAATATATATTTTATATATATGTCACCAAAATGAGCTACTGAGTTATTCATCACATATTATTTACATATGATTCATTATTTTTAGTGAATGTCTTCATCAAAATGCAAGAGTTGTAAAAGTAATCATGGACTTATAATTGTCGGGCATCGGACAATACGTGGAGAAATAAAGTGTTTTTTTTTTCATTTGAAACACCGACCGATCCATTCGGCAATAAGTAATAAGCACACTCCGAATTAGAAAAGTGAAAGATCGGGGGGAATACCTTGGTCTACCAAAAATCTGGGGGTGATTAAAAAACTTGCATATTTAAAGACCCGCATCCAAGGAAAAATCCAAGGATAGTATCACATTCTTTTGAATTCGGTCGGTGGGGAGATGTTGATTAAGACGTTTTTCAAGGCTATACCCATGTATGTTATGAACATTATCTTGCTACCGAAAACCTGGTGTTATTAACTCTCTTATATCGTGATTCTAGTGTGGAGAGACTAGCGGTGGTTGAAAAGTGCATTGAAAGAGTTATGAAACTCTCGCCCAAACGAAGCAGACGGAAGGTTTGGGCTTCAAAGTACTTTACATCTCTAACGTGGCACTCTTCACTAAGATGGCACGAAATGCAAAGAATAACCCGGACACATTCTGGGCCAGGATACTTAAAGGAAATTACTACCAGAAATGTGACTTCATGAAAACGACGTAGGGGGAGGGCCTCGTGGGGGCGATGACACATATTAATGAGTCATGGCATTTTGGAAAAGAACATTTTGTGGATGATAGAAAACGGAAAAAGCGTGAACATCTTTGGTGATGCATAGATCTCAAACCTTCCGAACTACAAGCTTAAGAGCCTGACCCCGACTACAAGTTTGGATGATGCCAAGGTCAACTCGATCATTCATGAAGATTTCTCGGAATGGAACAATGATGTGATATGTTCGTGTATCTCAAGTGAGGAAGTAGTATGTATCAAACGCATCCACATCAGGCCAAGCCGACCTTGTGACACCATCATTTGGCCCTATAATAAGAATAGTGAAACGTCAATGAATATAGTCTACCTTAGGGTCAAGGACTTGTAGTCGTGCGAGTCGCAACTGTCCTCCGCCCCACCGAACAAGAATATGAGTTGCACTTGGTAGCAAATTTGGAAGTTGGAGAACCTACCAAAGGTATGTATGTACATGTGACGATTGGTCTCGAACGATATTGTCGTCTGAAAGAATCTCAACCGACAAGTAATAGCCTAAGATTCAAGATGCCTATTTTTCGAAGAAGAGGAAACTGTGGAACGCATGACCTTTGATTATTGTTGGACCACTCCAGTTTGGTTTGCTACGATGGGAATAAGAGCTGGCCAAATTACTAGCTCGACCATCTCCTAGTGGCTCAGTGAACTCATGAAACATGGACTCAATGTCGTTGAGGAAAGGGAGAGCTGTTAGGCGATGTGAGGAACCACATGTTTGGCCATTTGGAAAGAAAGATGTCACATACTCTTCAACAATGCATACCCAAATTAAAACAGGTGCACGAAGAAATGTTTTGAGAAACACTAAGAGATTATTAAGGCCAAAAAATAGACCACTAGCAATCGGAGTACCACTGACAGGATCAAGGGAACCACTACTAGGGAGAAACCGGAAATGAGATACATTAAGATCAACTGTGATGCCGCTTGGGACGAGGTCTCGAAAAGGGATCTAATAGGAATCATCGCTAGAGTGACACTTGAAGGGGCATCGATATTCTCAAAGCGACCGCCATTCTGGCAGGAGTGGAGCATACTATAGACAAAGGATGGCCCAAAGAAATAATTGAATTGGATTCGACCACTGTAAATCAAACGATTATGTTTTCTGAGACAGATGGCAAATTGGAGCACAAAGGCTTTAACATCAAACATCCTTCAGAGAGCAAACTCAATCTATGGCATCAGTTATAGTCATAAGAAGGAAAACCAATGTGTGTGTCAATTGGATGGTCGTCCAATCGAGAAGAGGGTTGTGTCCATGCAATTGGGTGTCCCAACCCTATCCTCTCTATTAGCCCTTTATCATCATGATGTTTTTAATGTACCGAACATCAACATTGTTTTGGTAGAATAAACAAATACATATATATACATATATATACATATACATATATATATTTATATATGAGTAAAATATCTCAACAATCACTTATGTTGACACATGTGATTGAACAGTTGAAACTTGTGTTGAGCAGTTACTTATGTTTAAAATCTGACTGAACGATTACAAAAAAAAAATAAAAAAAATAAGGGTTAAATAGCAAGTAGCTACCTGAATTTTGGACGTTTTGCAATGAGCTACCCGAACTTTGAAAATTCAAAACGAGCTACCTCAACTTTGAAAAAGGTGCAAATAGCTACCTCCGTCCAATTTCTGACGAATTTCCAACGATTTTCCGATAACTTTCCGACGATTTTCGGACGGAAAATTGGACGGAGGTAGCTATTTGCACATTCTTCAAAGTTGAGGTAGCCCGTTTTGAATTTTTGGGTAGCTCGTTGAAAAACGTCCAAAGGTCAGGTAGCTACTTGGTATTTACTATAAGACTCTTCCTCTACTCTTCATGTTCATAAACTTCATCTTCATGTTCTTCATCTTCAATCTTTTCTTCCTCGATTCAAATCCGAAATCTGATTTTGAACTCAAATTTATGCAAATCTAAGTTCGAATCGAACCCAACTTCGTGTTTCTGGGTTCAAACTGAACTCAAATTTGCATTTCTGGGTTCAAATCGAACCCAAATATGCGTTTTTGGGTTCGATTCAAACTCATATTTGCGCAAATTTGAGTTCAAAATTAGATTTCAAATTTGAATAATATGAAGAACACAAGATAAAAGAGAAGGGTAAAATCATCATTTTTATGATCATTTAATCACATTTGTCAAACATGTGTGACTGCATATAACATGTTTAACCAAAATGTCACATTTTTTAAATATACATGATCGTTTAGCTACATAAAAAAAATATAAGTGACCATTTAGTCACACAATGTCAACATAAGTGATTGTTGATGTGATTTACTCTCTCTCTATATATATTGGCTAATATTTATATATATACTTTTCAAAATTATTCGTATATAATTCAATACACTTCCAAAGTTTTACTATTTTTAAAGTTAAATACAGTAGCTTTGAACTTACTCTGAAGCTTCATTAAACCAATGGGATGAGTTTCAAATCATCATTCACTCTCCATTGTCTAAAGTTCAGACAACTAACCCAACTCACATGACTATCCAAAACTGATGGCACAACAACCTCCATTTTACCGACAACTCGATTTCTACAAAGATGATTTGGTCTATCGTGAGCTAAGACGGTTTATCACAAATAATCTCGAAAAAATGTTTTTAGACATTCACAATGTTTATTTCGTGACATAGGCAATGTGGTAAAATTGCATCCGAAAAACTATTGGGAGAAAATGAGAGGAATGAGCGAGAAAAAAAAAGTCTTCTTATGTTTACATATGAATTGAACAATTAAGATTTATGCTGAACAATTACTTATGTTTCAAAATGTTACTAACTGATTACAAAAAAATGACTAAAATACCATTCCCCTTATCTTCACGTTCTTTATATTTAAGCTCTTCTTTATTGATTCAAATTTAAAATCTAACTTCAAACCCATAATCACGTTTTTGGGTTCGAACTAAACCCAGATTCATGTTTTGGGTTCGAATTAAACTCAAGTACATGTTTCTGGTTCGATGCGAACCTAGATTTGCACAAATTTGAGTTCGAAATCATATTTTGGATATGAACATGATAAAATGGATGGGTAAAATCGTCATTTTAGTAACCATTAATCAAATTTGTCAAGCATAAGTGATTGAATGACTAATATGATAAATTTAACCAAAAAGTTAAAATTCTAAAACATAAGTAATCGTTACACTACACACAAAAAACATAAATAATCATTTAAACACATAGTGTTAATATAAGTAGGTTGTTGAGTTTAGGGGTGAAAGCAAAAACCGTGAGGTCTTAAAATCCGGTGAAAACTGAACCGGTCTGAACCGAAAAAAATGGTATGAAAATGTGTGGTTCGATTTATGGTCGTTTTCTTTTTAAATAATTTTTTAGACCGATCGGTCCACACATCTAAAAGACTGTAGAGTCTGGTTCAACCGTTTATACGTATATAATTTATATATTATATTAATTAATATAGTTAATCAATGAATACAAATAATAATTTTATTATTTAATAGTTATTTTAGTTGTTTAATCAGTTTAGTAGAAAATTATGTAAACATTATTAAATCGAGTTATTTTGTTGTTTAATTTGATTTTAAATACTTATTTTGCTTTTGTATGTTTTTTTTTCGATTTAAACCGAAAATACGGTCAGAAAATTCGAAATCTGAATAGACGGTTTATTTTTCCTTATACGGTCTTTTTTTTTGTCAGACTTTTTTTGAAGAAAATCCGGTCCGAAAATATAGGTACCCAACCGAAATAGTAAAACAATCGTCCTGACCCGTCCGATTTCACCTCTAGTTGAGGTGGTAAAATCAATTAAAAAATCATACTAGTCAAAATTAAGATTTCGAAACATACCCATCATATGTTTGGTCTATTTTATAAATAAAAATGCCAATAATTTATTATATGAAGATTCTATATGCAGACCATCAACTAATTTATACAGACCACTCTTGTTGAAAGTCTAAAATGTCCTAATAGTTTTTTACATATTTGTCCTTACTAATTTTAAGGAAATTAATTATTAAATCAATCTCATATTTGCGTAGTTACTAAATCGACCCCATATTATCAAAATGGTGAATCTAGCAAGTTTTGAAATCTAGACCTCTTACATACTAACTAAAAGTTTTACCATTATACTAGTGATTCCAATTGTTATCTTATATACTTCAATTAGAATTATTGACGCAACTCTCATATTATTGTATTAAACATCTCATGTTTATTTAGTATTGCTCTTTAGTTAGTATGTAAGAGGTCTATGGTTCAAAACTTGCTATTATAATAATTTTTCACAATTTTGATAATATGAGGTCGATTTAGTAACTACGAAAAATATGAAGTCGATTTGATAATTAATTTCCTTAAAATTAGTAAGGACAAACATGTAAAAAGTCTTAGGACATTTTAGTATTTCAACAAAAATGATCTGTATAAAATAGTCGAGGGTCTCAAATAGAATTTCCTTTTATGATATTATGCTTTTTCATTTGGTTTTTACAAAGTGGAAAACAGTTTTAAAATGGCTGCACAGGAATAGCTGGGCTTGCGCGTGAATTGATGCGATCCACAAATTGGAGTACTTAGGCATCTGAAAGACTCACCACTCAAGCCCAGTAATCAGGGTTGACAGATATTTTACTTTCTTTGGATTACAGAAGACCCTCAACTTTGAGGCTATAATGTTTTTACCCAGATAATTTATTTTAGCGTACGCGTATATACTTGAAAACAAAAAATAGAACCTAATTGTGGGGGCGAAATTACATTTCTTTTTGCACTAGTTTTCATCTTAACTCTTAAGAGTAAACATAACAGAACTTTATGGGTCAAAATTTCAAATATTTGATAGTTAATGGGAATTTCGTAAATTGACTAATAAGGACAACGTGGATTGCGCTTTTCTTTCTTGCCCAACACAAAAAGGGAGAAGTTCTTATCGGTGGGCGACCCGGCGACATAGACATCGTCTACTGCCTTTTACATCTTCACGCCATCTCTCACCTAATTCAATTCATCTTCTCTGCAAAACCTAAAGCTTGATCTTCATCGTCCCTCTGAATCTCGATTTCTCTAAAGCTTTCAGGTTCTCTGTTCAGGTGAATTTCGAGCTCTGGTTTGGGTTGCGTTGGATCTGTTTATTGCTTCTGATCGATCTTATTGTACTTTGGTAATCAAAGCTGCAGCGTGGGATTGGTCTATGAGATCCGGATTCGTTAGATTTTCTCGAGATAGGTTTTGAGGATTCCTGGTTTTGACTTTTATGTTCCAAAGTTGGTTACTTTTTCGGAAGGGGCGGTGCAAAAATTTTCTTCTTGAAATTTGACTGATGATGGTAGGTGTTTGGAGTCTTTTGACGAGAAAAGGAGGTATTGTGTTTTGACTATAGAGTTGTCATCCATGGATCGTACCCCTTTGGAATTAGGAATTTCGGCTTTGGTCTCATTGTTTCCGTATTACAATTGTACATCTGCGTTCTTGATAAAAAGGATGGATACTGTGTATATTTGTGAATGAAAGTAAATGAACTCATGAAGTACATTTTTCATCGTCGACTTTCTTGAGTTATTGAGATGCAGTAGTTTTTTTTTAATATTTGATTCGTATTTGATAGTTCAAGAGAAGTTGAATTGTATTAAGTTCTTGTTTTTTTTTCTCGCACAGGCAGAATGTCTTTTTCAAGGAATTATCACCCAAGAGACGACTCGTACCGCAATGACTATTGGCACCTCAATAGGGACAGCTTCAACCATGCTATTTACTCGAACCGTAATAACTTTGTGAAGAACCATATAGATTTCAGTGGAAACTCTCAGGAAATAAGCGAGTTCTTTAAGAGTTCTAACTTTGAGTACATGAACCCGGATGAAGAGCCATCCTCAAAGAGACGCAGATACAAATCTACAACTTGGGGCAGTTCGTGGAATTATCTTCCTGCTGCTAATACATATGTCAATTCCTCTTTCAGTTGCAACAACCTAGTGCCTCTTTCTTCAAGACCAGATTTTGATGCCTCAACATCAACTAGCTGTAAACGTGTCCGCTCTTACTTAGAGGATGATGAAGTGGTATTTATGTCAAAGGATGAGATTGAGAGATTCTCTCCATCACGGAAGGACGGCATTGATGTATTACGTGAAACACATTTGCGGTATACATATTGTACGTTTCTTCAAAGTCTTGGGATGCGCCTTGATTTGTAAGTCCTTTATCTCTGCCACATTCATAAGAAGTTTGAGCTTTTGTGACTTGAAAATATTTGTGAAGAGCTTTAAAGGCACTAGACTACCTCCTGATCTTTCAATGTTGCGATCTGTAAAAAAAAGGGACACCACTGTTCCTTGTTTTACATTTACTATTTATCATATTTTAATATTAATAAATGATGCTGATATCTGTGCAGGCCTCAGACCACCATTGGAACTGCCATGGTACTATGCCACCGGTTTTTTATCCGACGATCTCATGCTTGCCATGATAGATTTGTGAGTAACTAGTTTTCTTTTCCAGTGTCTTACAATGTTTGTTTAACTTATCTCAAGCTGACAAACCAACAAACAATGATTAACATTCTACTGACGCATCTCTACTGCAGCTGATTGCTACCGCTGCACTTTTTCTTACTGCAAAAGCTGAGGAAACTGCACGTCCTCTGAGCGATCTGTTGAGAGCATCTTGTGAAACCTTTCACAAGCAGGACATTTCCCTCCTTTCGTACGTGCTTCCTGTTGTAAGTACCCATATACTGCTATTGTTATTTTTTTTCTTTTGGTATGGAAGGATGGACAAAAGTCCTTTTACTCTGAAATGCTTGGAAGGGTCACTAATGTAGGTTTCTGTTGGATAGGACTGGTTCGAACAATATCGGGAACGGGTGCTCGAGGCTGAACAGCTTATTTTGACGACGCTAAATTTTGAGCTCAATGTGCAGCATCCATTTGCTCCTCTTACATCTGTCTTGAATAAGCTAGGTCTTTCACAAACCAGTTTGTTGAGCCTGGCATTGAGCTTGATCAGTGAAGGGTAAGTTAATTGCATTGTTGATGTAGACGATTTGCTTTGGTGATTACTTTTATTTTAAAGCCCTATGCAGAGACTGTCCGCATTGCAACTCGAAGCATAGTGCATCTTACTGTTTGGAAAATATACTTTTTTTTCTAGACTCTGCTGCTTCGATTGGGTGCTGAATCCCTGTAGCTGTGCAACATAGGCCTGTTAGTGGCCATTTCCCGTGGTATTACTATTACGGGCTAAAAAAATTCAATAGATGCAGATCCGTATAAGTTTGAGAGAATTTATTGCCCACAGGGGAGTATGCTTGTTTTTCTTTCTCCTCTTGCACCTTTTTGTTCAGAGTTCAAACTAATGAATTGTTGTTGATTTCCTTTTTGAGACAACAGAATAATGATTTGTTTGGTATGACATATAATTGCAGGGTTTTAACAAGATTAGCGTGCTCAATCTGTATGATATTCATAGCTGTGGCGGTTCATGGGACCTTTTGTTTTCCAACTGACGTGCTGATGTGGATGCTTTGTGATGAACATATTTTCTGAACTTTGTAATGACCATAGAAGATAGCATCAGACCTCCTGAATCAGTTCTATACTTGGCTTAAGACTTTGGAGTGGGTTCTAAAATCATTCTCAAATACTGAAAACTCAAAGTTCCTGCCATTTTGGTTTCCTCACGTAAGGCCTGACATTAGCCACCTTTTTCCAAGTAAAGCACCTGCATTGCCTTTCTTTATCCTACTCCAAGTACCATTTTCTCGTTTGCTGCCACTCTAGTCCTGGGTTTCTGTCATCTTGTATGAGGAACAGTTGACTATATAGATTTCCAAAGTCCAAACCACCTTGACTAACTCATTACCATCTTATTGATTCCTTATCTTGGCTGAGGTGCAAGAATACTTCTTAAGAGAGTCATAAAAATTCAAAACTCATTTCAAAGTGAAACAGTTAATAACTAAGAGAATCTGCTTGGGAGTCATTTTATATCTTTATCACCCTGAAGATTTGTCTCAATGCATTGAAAAGCTGCAGTTACAAGTATTGTCTGCATGACCTTCCGACATCTGTCAGCTAATTTTTCTTAAATCATTGGGTGGGTGTTAAGTGATTTCTTTCACACACTTGTGTTTTACCACTTCCTGTAGATTTGTATTGTCGGGAGCTCAAATTCATGGAGGTATGTCTTTGATAAGAAGTAAAAGAAAAAACATTTTTTCATTTATACATAGCCATAACAAGAACTTCTTAAGTGTGGTATACGCTACCTAATATACACAATAGTTAGGGACTTCCAAGTCATGGTTTTATGATACTCGGATTTGTCAATAATCTTTTTACTTTATTTGGTCCAACTGTTTGTTGAAGATAGTAAATGCACTAAAGGGAGTAGCCATTTGAAGAATACTTTTTTTTCTTCCTAAAGATACATGAAAAGCTTGCTGCTGTATCTTCTTTACTGTTCTCTTTTGATCCTGTGTCCTGCTTATTTGTCTTTAAGGAAGGTTGATTTGTAGCTACTGAGTTTCTGGTATGATGATGAGCAGACAGAATACATTGGTCTTTTTCACTGTCCCTG
Source organism: Chamaenerion angustifolium (assembly GCA_946814005.1). Taxonomy (NCBI): domain Eukaryota; kingdom Viridiplantae; phylum Streptophyta; class Magnoliopsida; order Myrtales; family Onagraceae; genus Chamaenerion; species Chamaenerion angustifolium. The sequence continues at coordinate 9,001,423 of OX328270.1, forward strand.
GCTCCCTACTCTTGCCACCCCTCATCCTCTCAAAACTTAAACAAGAATGGAGGATATAACAGAGGGTTGTAGTCGCAGACGTATAATAGAATGTTTATAGTGGGAAAAGGTGAAGAAACACATACTACTCAATTCAGTTACCTCAGATTGCCTCATGGGACTGGCCAAAAAAAAAGATTGCCTCATGGAAGACACTGTCTATAGTAGTACAACTAGTCTGCATGGCAAAATGGTAGGAGAATTGGCTGACCCAATATGATGTCTGTACTGGCAAATTTGTTGATGTGGGTTTTCATATAAACCATATAGATTGCTAGAGAAATTGCATAAGAATATGTAAATGGCACAGTTGACGTACTCCGTAAGTTGGTGATTGTGATCTGGGACCTCTCGCCGATTTTTCATAGTGTGGTATATGTTCAGAGGGAAGTATCTTGGTTTCGCTGAAAGCGTAGCTATGTGCAACATGATCTTGTTTAGTTTCTCATTTGAAATCATTTGCTCCTGAAGTCAAAAAAGAGCTCCAGCTGCAATCTTGGTTGTCAACGTTGATATATCATCTTTTCATATTAGATGTGTGCTATATTTTGGTACTCATATCATCCATCATCCGAGAATCTTGGAATATATGTCACCAGGCTTGGCACCTTACTATTGGTAAGAGAAGAAATTTGGCATGCTTTTCGCTTCACAAATCTGTATGCTTGCTGTGCAGTATATTATTATTCTTACTTCTTTAGCTACTGAATTTGATGGCAATATATATGCAATTGAAGATATGTGAAAAGAAAGACCGACCCCTGACTGTGTTTGACTTAATTTCTTTGTCATTTGTGCTGATGACTGGTTTGCCAATTTATTAGTCCTCTCACACATTTTGCCAGCTAATGTTTGTGAATCTGTTTTATGTAGATGTTCTAATTTTCATTTTTGCAGGCTTCGGAGCTCCCTGTGGCTTCAATTCAAGCCCCACCAGATTGCTGCAGGAGCAGCTTACCTTGCCGCCAGATCCCTCAAAATGGATCTTGCACCGAACCACAGTATATGGCATGAATTTCAAGTAACGCCTTCTGTTATCCAAGGTAAACTAATTATTTTCAAGTCATTAGATGTGGTAACTGGAGATGATAGAATTGATAGTATTCCTTTCAACACCATGGCCTCTGTATCTGAAGGGACGACTTGTAGATGAATACTCTGTATCATAGTCCCTCCTTAAGTGCCATGAACAAATGTGTCTGCACTGATTCCTTGAGCTGTGCACTTAAAATTCTAATATTTTTCCAAACTATCTTAAGCTCAGGCATACTTGATTAAATAATCTTAAAGGGATGGCTTATTTCTTCTTCTTGTACCTGAGTCCCCCTTTTAGTTCAACAAACTTAAACTTTATTATTATCTCTTGACTGTAGAGCTAATAATACCTCTTTGACATTCATTTTATTGTAGATGTGGCGAATCAGTTGATGGAGCTGTTTTAGGGAAGATGTAAGAAAGCATACACAAAGACGAACGAACCACGCTGGATATATAAGTAGATAGGTTATAGTTGGACATGAATGAGCCCTTGAATGTCTAAATTTTTCTGTTACCTTTGGAAAAGACACTCTTTGTCAGTCAAGAACTCCCACTGTTTGTATGGTAAGTCGATTGAACAACCTGAAGCTTTTCCATGAAAGGTAATTTAATGGAATTTGTTATGACAGGTTATTAGATTATGTGGGTATTGAGGAAGGACATCCATAATGGATGCGTGATCATCCTATTTGCTTTCATAATATTTTGTTGGAGCAAGAACAGAGCTGAGGTTACAACAGTCAACAGGTGCAGGTGGTTGAAGTGGCGGCAGCCCCACTACGGAATAGTTAGTGTCGACACCCAAAGCAGAATGAAAAGGTAGCAGTCTTCTTCCATGGTGTAGCAAAATGTTGGTCTTTACTTTGAAAGGTAATTCAAATGTAGCAAAATATTTTTAATTATAGAAATATTAAAAAATCACAATTACCAAAACAAATATGACAGACTTGAGGACATAATATACAATTAACATTAGTATGTAAAATTGTAAAGTTATATCAACTAAAAGACATAATAACTAAATAAAATTAATTAAAACAAATTGGATAAATAATAAATGGGATTTCTTATTCCACTCTAATTTATATTCAAACTTGACTATCTTGTACATATTAATTATTTATTGCTTCAAATAATAGATAATGTTTTTTTATATATTAATTCAATCTATATTCTCTCAGTTGTAGATGAAATTATAACTTTTATAAATGATCTTAGTCGTTAGATTCACTGTTATCTTAATGTCCGATATTAAATATATAAATGATAAATATAGTTTCATTTGTTAGTGAGATATTAAATAAATGGTGCATGAGAATGGATGGAGGGATAGTGATAGAGAAATATATAATTATCATATTGTAAAATTTGTAATGTTACATATGTGTGAAACTGGTTAATATGTGTCTTTAATGTATAAGGTCATGCATATGTTCGAGTCTTCGTACAAATAGTTTTTTTTTATAAGTTTAGAAGATATTTGAATGACCAAAGTAGTTATGATAAACATAAATTAATTGGATTATTAAACATAAATTAATTGGATTATTAAGGGGTATTTGTGTAAATTTACAGATGACAGTTACAAAAATCATCTTTCTCTTAACAACATAGCTATAGTACTTATTTTATATAATATTAAATGCAATAGAACTATATTTCACGTAAGGCGTGGACCGACTCCCTAATACTATTTTAATTTAGTACTAATGATATGACTTATATATCTATATTATCATTTAAAAGTATTTTCAGTTAATGAATAGTGATAGAAAAAAATGAATAAAAACATATATATGTTATCTACAATTATAACTAAAAGGCTCTAAATGAAAGTTGTTGAATTCACTTAAATGTATTTTCCTAATCAGTATATTAAACTTCGACATGCGTTACATGTGTGTGTGTTGTCGCCGTTTGTCATGCGTGAGGTGTTACGAATGTATAATTTGTCTTATAACAACAATAGTACGAGAATTAAACACTTGATTAAAAATATTATTGATGTTAAATTTGAGAATTAAATATTTGATTAAAAATATTATTGATGTCAAATTAAACTTAAATTGTATAAATAAATTGTGAATAGATATATTGTGGACCTCCCAACTCAGGAGGAATAGAGGTGTCATTCTAGACAACAATGAGAACTGGATCACCAGGTTCTCTAGATCTTTGAAATTTGCAAACAAATTAACTGCTCAACTTTGGGCCATACATGGAATTTTGAGTTATCACTCAGACTTAGTATTGGGATTATTAAATGTGAAAGCAGATGCTCTTACCGCGAAAAATCTCATTTCTGGTCCTCGCACCAATGATTTAATCTTTTACATATTTTCTTGAATTACAGGAACTTACTCTTTAGATATAGAAGATTTAAGATATGACACCTACTAGGATGCTAATGTTGTGACAGGTGCTTTGGCTGGAACTAACACCAACCAACGAACTACTTTTATTATTCATGACACTCCTCCACAGAGACACTTTTGAGTTTATTTATGGGTAAATAGTAGGGCTGGTCAAAAATAACCGGTTCGGTCGAACCGTACCGAACCGGTTCACAAAACAAACGTTTTTTTTCAAAAAATCTGGAACGGTTCAGAATAGGTACAGAAAACCGGTTCAAAACCGGTTAACCGAACCTATTTTTGTACCGGTTTTAATCTTAAAATACTACTAAATACTAAACCAGACCAGACCACTTCAGACCAGACAAAACCGTTTTTTCTTAACTTCAAACCAAACCTAATTGAGTCTTCACTCTCAGACTCTCAGATACTCACTCAATTCAAGTTCACGACTGCGTCTTCAAGTTCAAGTTCAATTCAAGTTCACGACCGCTCGTCGCCGCTCAATTCAAGTTCACGACTGCTTTTTTTTTCCAGTGTCTGGACTTTCTGGAATCACTGAGACAGCACATAGTCAAGTCTCGGTCGGTATGGGCCTGTTGGCTGGCTCCACTGTCATGCTCATTACTGTGATATGGGGATCTTGTGTTCTTGTCGGGAAATGCAACATTCAAGACTCTGTTGCTGTCGATAAACTGGATACCAAGGGTTTTAGCTTGACAGGTAATTTCATGCAGCAACATTCTGCTCATTGGAACAGTAGAAGAATCTCTGAAGAAGACCATCTCTGAAACCGAACGGATGGAGAATGAAAAGGATACGTATATTGCAGTAGATTCTTCATATTACTTACTGATGAACATGAAATACTGTATCTAGGTCAGCAATCTGGGGAATGGCTTCATAGTCCTATATATCTTCAATTTTTGCAGGTTCTGGAGTTAGTACAGATGTCTGGACAAGTTATGCTGCTAGAATTATGGTTATTTCAGTGATTCCATTTATCGTTGTTCAGCTCCCTCAGATTCTAAACTCGAGTTCGGGAAGACACTTGGCTGTCTTGGTTGCCCTTATTGTTTATGTTCTGTTGCTCATTGCATATTGTCTATATCAGGTAAATGTATGCTGCAGATCTTTTGATCCTTAGCAATTTACTGTCATGTCATTTATCAGAAATGTTGCTCACGAGGACATTATACGCTAATAACCAAACATAATACTGTATGCAGATTTTTCAGCCATGGATCCAAAGGCGAAAACTTGCTTACGTAGAGCACAAGCATGTTATTTTCGGATTTTTGACCCATTTAAGGAAGCGATCATTGGGGAAGCTACTAACAGATGATGGCGAAGTCGACAAAGATGTTATTGAAAAGTTTGTATTTTTTTTCTCCAGCTGAATAATCCTGTTTGAAATCTGATCATTAAAATGAACTCTGTGATGGATTTGGTAATGTTTCAGGCTTTTCAAGACAATAGATGAGAATGGCGATGGATACCTAAATGCTGCAGAACTGAAGGCTCTCATAGTTGGTATCCGCTTTGATGAAGTCGACTTGGATGAGAATGACGCCGTAACCAAGATAATGAAAGATTTTGATTCCTCGAATGATTTCCAACTCGATTTCCAACTGCATTGTAATGGGTTTGTTTGCGAGCTTCAGAACGACATTTCCTCTGTGGACATCGTTCGTTGCCTTTGGACTCTATCCGTTGGCTTTGGTTGTTGTTTATGTTCTTGGTTGGTCGTAGATTCAGGTGCTGATTAGTTCATGAAAGATCATGGATGACATCCATGATCTTTCTTGATTTTTATTTTTTTTATAAACAGGTTCGGCCGACCCGGTTTTGAACAGGTATGGTAAATCAGCCAAAATCTGGAGCGGCCAAAAACTGGAGCGGTAAACCGTACCGGTTTTAAAATGTGGTAAATGTTCGGTTCTGAACCGGTTCATGCCCAGCCCTAGTAAATAGCTTCAATGCACCAGGATGTTTGACCATGTTGTTAAATGCACCACATATGTTGTTTTGTGCACCTTGATGTTTTAGAGTGTTGTTATTTACAACAATATTACTATTTCGTCAAGTTTTTCCCTCTTATATCTGCCCAAATGACAATTTTGTCCTCTTGTTCATCTTCAACACTAATCAAACTCAAAATGAATATTTAATTTTGAAATCAACCAAATTTTGAACCCAAAACAACATTTCTTGTTTGAAATTGACCAGGAATAATATCTTTTTGTTCGAAATCAACCGAGAAGTGCTATTTTTGGTTAATACACGAAAGAAATAATACAATATGAAATTCACAAATTTAATTTCACTATCTAGTTTTAAAATCCATAAGTAATTAAAAATAAAAAAATTTCAAAAATATTAGATAAATATACTTAGTTGTCTATTTGCAGGTTAGATGTGTTTAGACACGGTTATTGATCGTGTCTAAATGAATAAGAGTTGTTTAGACACTGGATGTGTTTAATGTAGATCATTATCATGTAAAATGAAGATCATTACAGATCGTTTAATTGTGTCGTGTTAAAAATTATCATCCCTAATTTACACCTTTTTAAAAAAAGTCGGGATAATTGAAAAAAAAATATAAAATAAATAATTCAAAAAAATGGGTATATGTATCACCTTCACCTCAGGGTGCGAGTTAAATCACAATTCGCACCCCATGGTAGCATGTTGAAGATGTAGTTAGTTTTTCTTTTTTCCGACGACATGATATTTAATTAAAAATTAAATTATGTATCTATTAAAAAAATTATATTAAGTAGATATTTTAATTGTGATTCAAATTATGAAAAAAATATATTAAATTTAGACTTACAAATTGACCATACACTTTGTCCTAAATTGACATATGAAAGTTTGACTTAATAAAATCTAACTCAAACTCTGTAAGTCCAAACTCAATACGGTTAATGACAATTATGGCAAAATTCAATTATCTACCTACTCTATTTTTTTTTTGGATTTTTTAATTATATATATATATTAAATTTTTGAACCTAGTGTTGTTTGTCCTATAATTTCACTAGAATGATAAAATGAATTATGTGAAAAATTTAAATATTTACTTACTAAAAATATTTACAGTACGTAAATAATTTAATGACGGCATAAATGACACTAACTAACCGTATGATATGAGATATAAAACATGCTATATATCTATCGTATATATACACACTAACTTCAATGCCTTTTATATTTTACCATTGCTTGATATATGTATGATACGACACACACATATATACATACATACATACATATATATATGTGTGTGTGTAAGTATATATATCTGCTGTATAATTTTGTATCTGTTGTATTATATGGTCAATTCAAAAGTCAAAACTCAATGCCTAGTTTGCGTCATTTATGTTATTATGAAATTATTTACGTAATGTAATTTTTATGATTTTCTTTTGGTAAGTATATAATTAAAATTTTCACATAATTCATTTTATCATGCCAGTCAAATTATAGGACTAACAACGTTAGGTTATAAAATTTAATATATACCTAATCAAAAAAATTCAAAAACAAAATAGAGTAGGTAGATAATTGAATTTCGTCATAATGTCATTAACCGTGTTGAGTTTGGACTTACAGGGTTTGAGTTAAATTTTTTTTAAGTCAAATCTCAGCTTAGGTCAGAGCGTATAATCAGTCCGTAAATCCAAATTTGATATTTTTTTGCATAATTTGAATCACAATTAAAATATCTACTTATTATGAATTTTTTTTAATAGATCTAATTAAAATATCGCATCATCGAAAAAAAAAACTACATCTTCAACACGCTACCATAGGGTGCGAGTTGTGATTTAACTCACACACCGAGTTGTGCATATACTTATTTTTTGAAATATATTTTATATTTATATTTATATTTTTTTTATTAGGAATTTTTCAAAAAATTCCTAATTTACCCTTTATTTAAGGGAAAAGTATGATACAAATGTAATATGTTTGCCCAATGTGGTAAGTGCGTATACCTTGTTTGTTTTAGATGAAACATGTTTGCTTTTGTTGGTTTTAGATGAAGTATGTCATGTGGTGGTCAAGTGCAAGTCACGTGACCCAAAAACAAATAAGAAAAAGTGCAAAATACCTTTATTGGCCCTGTTATCTTCTTCCTCATTTGTTATACGCAGTAGACTTCAGGTCAGCATTCAATAGGCCTCCTACTCTCAGACGCGGATGGAGAATCAGGAATTTCAAGTTTCTTAGACAATGATTTTGAAATTCGACGAGGATTTGATCGGATGACATTACCATTACTGCCACAACTAACGATTTCATCACACTGAAATTTCATGTTCTTCTTCATTTCTATGTCTCTTCCTCGGGTGTTTCTCATTAGAGCTACATAGAGAATCCAAAATGCTCAAGCACGAAGATTTATTATTGCTCCTCGAAATTTCAGTTTTTGTCCTACCTTCTATAACCCCTTCCATCATATTCTTCATCATATAGAGCTCTTTTCATCTCTCATATACTGAAGTTCACTTCAGTTCGATCTTAGCACCAGAGGTTCTAGAAGGAGCAAATTTGCATGAAGTGCTGCGGTAACGGCTAAAATCGATTTCTAAGTAACCCTCATTAAGATTCAAGAGATCGTCTCTTCAAATGGTCTTCGGCTTCCAAGCTCTTGATTTGGTGTTGGATCGACGTTGCGGCGACGTAAGAACAGTTTTAGGGTTGTCACAGATTTTCTCAGAGTTTGACTCCATTTTCAACCAGATTTACAAATCCAAACTTCTGCAAAAACAAAATAATGCTAATACATGAAAAAACATGACATTTCTAAATTAAAGAATTTTTTTTGAAGATTAATACACAATAGCAAAGCAATGGAGCATCAATTTGACTTTTGGGTGTTCCAATTTACGACATTTTTGTCGCGGATAGACAACATATGAACTTGTTCTTCGCGGAATCTTCAAAAATAAACAGATTAATGCAGAAAATACTCAACTATGAAGGAAATAGCTTCTGGTTAAAGTCATTAACACTTCTCCAAGTCTCATGAGCTAACGATGTGAGTCGATGAATAAAAGACGAGTGGACACTGGTCGGAGCATCACATTTTTCTCAATTTTTTGCAGAGTCACAACATCATCAAGAATGTTTCATATAACAGATTAACATCAAAAACAAATGTAATACCTTTCTCATAGATCGTATCATAATTAATTTTCACTGGAATTTCTAGTAAAGGGAAGGAAGGGAGATGCATACGATTATGGCAGATAAGATTAAAGAAACAAAAGTAATGTTAATTCTGGAATTTCATTTTTTTTTTTTGTACATGACTTATTTAACGGTACAAATAATGGGAAAACTCACGTTTCATCTAAAATTAGGGGTGGCAATCGTGTTGTGTCTAATTGTATCGTGTCATTAATCGTGTCGTGTCTAAACATGTCTCGTGTCTAAACAGATAAGTCATAAGCGTGCCTCAAAACTTCAAACACAAACACGATACGATTATTAATAGTGTCTAAATGTATAAGAGTTGTTTAGACACGGGATCCGTTAAGGTCAAACTCATATACCCTTTATAACAGATATTTACACAAATCCATATATACAAAGTAAGGTCAAAATTCAATATTAAAAAGTAAGTGGATATTTCAATATTTTATTATTATTATACTTAAATGTGTCTAAACGTGTCACATGTATACACGACACGATTAGTTAATCGTGTTTATACAAATATATGCATATTTGATGTATTTAGACACGATTATTAGTCGTGTCTAAACGTATAAGAGTTGTTTAGACACGGGATCCGTTAATGTCAAACCCATATATGCTTTAAAGTAGATCGTGTCGTGCCGTGTCAGAAATTGCGAGCCTTATCTAAAACATACAAAATGAAACATAGTATATCATATACCAGCAACCCATCACTTACGAATTTGGGAAAACATATTACATTTTTTCATACATTTCCCTTTATTTAATGATGTTATAAGTCTCTTCAACGAGCCCCATGTATTACAACATGTTTCATTCGTGGAATAGGTGATACGGATTCCGTATGAAATTGTTTCTTTCGCGGGATTGAAAAAGTTCAGAATACGAAATCCTAGAGGGGTGGCAATACAAATTCCGTCCAAAAAAATCGGATTGCGTATGGAGGGTGCGCCTGGAATAAGGAATAGGAGGCCAAATTACGAAATTACCCTCATTAACTTTTCATATTAACCGAACTACCCTTAGTTGCTCTTCATTACCAACTGAAGCTCCCACTGCTCCTTCATTACTCTTCTCCTTCCCATGACCAATCCTCTCCACAACGTGACTGAATCCATATTTGCGAAGAACATCAGGTACGGTTCCAATCCTCGTTTTTTGGTTTTTAGCAATCGTGATTTATGACTTCGTTCAGAACCTAGAAATCACGTTTCTGGGTTCGAACAGAACCTAGAATGCTGATTTTGGGTTCTGTTCGTGGCTATTCAGTGTGTGATTATTATTCGGTTCTTAGAAGTTCTTCCTTACGTTGGGGTGCTTCTTGAGTGATGTATTGGTAATTGTATTAGGTTATGTAGTTGTAATTTTATTAGTTATTCTCGTTTCATCAAAGGACAATCATTGTTCCACTAGAGGCAGGCTACGGAAAGAGGGAAATGAATAATATTCCAGTGTTGTCAGTCGAAGTTCCTTCTTCACCTTTGTTTTAAACATCAGAAGACGTGGTAGTGTTCATATTTGAGTGATTTTGGAGATGAGTTATTAGTTGGGTGTTTACTCAAGGGAATTTGAAATGTTTATCTTGCAACCAGATTCTACATTTGACCTGAACATCAAGCTCCTATAAGTTGAACCTCCTCTTCAAGCAAAGTAAATTTAACACGATGAAGGGCAAATCACGATAATTTGTTACAACGGTAACAAGGTCAGAGATGCTTGGTTGGTCAATAATTTGTTTTGTTTAATTTTGGTTTAGGCAATAATTTGTTTTGTATGATGTATGTGTGGTCATTTATGCTAAGTTTATAGCAAATAACCTTCATTTTTTGGATCGGTGTATTGTAATGTTGTAATGGAATAGTGTAATTAATGATATTATGGTTGGATAAATATAAATTTGATGGGTTGTGGGCAAAAGAATGGATTTAGATTAAAAAATTAAATTAATCAAACTATTTTGTCTTAAATAATTAAAGGAATTTTCCTTTAAAAATAAATAAATAAATTATTTTAAAAGTTTTTTTAATTGTTAATTAATTATATTATAATTTTTTTATTATTCTTAATTTTTAAAATTAATTAATACAAGTTATTTGTATTATATACTATACAAATCAAAGTAAGGATATATATGTCATTTTACCATATTCCATTTCATTTTCATATATCATTCCACCAAAGAAACATAGGAATTCCTTATTCAATTCCATTCCAATCCAGCAACTAAGCAACTTCAGATTATTATCTCATAATCCTTATTCTCAATTCCTATTCCTTATTATGAATTCTACCAAGTAAACATACCTATCTTTAGTAAGTTGTCGTTTTTTTTTTGTTTTCTTTAGGTGTCTATGAATTACTTTATATATATATATTTATCAATTTGTTAGAAAATAAAAAAAAAAAGTGATTTTTTTTGTCAAAACAAAGGTGATTTTATTCATGACGAATTGACATTAACAGTTTCATTATTACAATCTCTAAATAAAATGGTAGTAAGAGAGAATAGGGGTTATTAAGACCCAATCTCATTATTGTTTGTGAAAGGAAGGTTAGGACTCATCTTACCAATTTCTAAGTGTTATAGACAATTAAATGCTAGTAAGCTATCAAACATGGTAGAGTGAGTACAGAAAGATTTGAAAAATCAATTCAGGAATGGTATGAAAACTCAAGAATAGCATACTTAGAATATTTAAACTTAGAAGTACCAAAATCCAGCGACAAAGTCACCTTAGACGATTTCTCTATAAATTGTTTCTATTTACATCCCGCAAAACATTTTATACTCTCTGGAAACACCCAGTTGAATTTTTTGAGTGATTGTATACTAGGAATAGATAATAACCTAAATTATCAGTACGATAGACTAGGGTTGTTAAGTAGAGCAACTCTCAAGCACTTCCATTTACTACATCAAAACCTAAGTAATTAGGAGTAAAAACTTGAACAGTTGCAAAAGGATAGAAAGCTCTAACAACAGGGGCAGAAACAAATCTCAAAGGAGCAAGGAGAACAGAATCCCCTAACCAAGAAGGAAGTCCTACATTTGGTAAAGGAGATTTCACAACAACGAAAACTCGTGGAAACGGAAGCTCTAAAGCTCACAGAGGAACTCCGATTACAACTTGTAAAGGTAGAAAGTCTTTTGCAATAAGTAAAAGGGTACCTGATTTCATGAGCTCACTTGATCAACACAGCAAGTTCAAGTGAGTATATTGAGACCCTGTGAACACTTGATTCATTCAATCCACCAGCAACTAGATTCGGCAAAACCGAAGGACTTTCAACTGTTCAAGGAAATTCCATACTCGTCAAGCAAAACAATTTCCTCATCTATCAAACACTTAAGCAAACAGAATTGCTTAAGGACATTGAAGACAGTTTGAAAGAAATTCGGGAACACCTCAGAATATTAGAAAATCGCAAAGAAACAACCAACGAATTTGCGGAACAAATACAACATCTTTCAATTTCCTTAGCCAAAATCAATCTTGGTGAAGGAACTTCAGCACCAGTAAAACCAAAGAAAAAGACAACGTCGTTCTATGTATTTAAGGATCCATATAAGATCCTTAAGCAAGAAAGGAAGCAAGCAGGCTTGCAATCAGCCGAACGGAGACTTTGCAACATACTCTGCATGTGCGGGAGGCACGATAGGAAACAAGGATGCCTACACAGGAGAACTAGATTCCCCTAGTGAGTCTTCAGACCTTTACCCAGCGGAAACTTTACTACCGCAGGTTTATTCCCCTAGTAAAGAATCCATGGAAACTGTTATTAAGCAAGTTTCCAACCATGAACCAATATCTAGCTCCCCTGATAACTGGGTACCTTTCTGGTACACTACGGAAGGTGGTAGAATTAAGCGAGATCCAAATTTTCTTGTTTCCGCACCAACAACATTCAATGAAGAGGTGTATGTGCTCAAGAAGGATGATGAGGACGACCTAACTAACTACCTTGCATTAAGAAAGTTGTCAAGAAATGAAAAAGGAAATGCAAAGGCAGGAGAATATAAGAAAAACGAGATATACTAGCACACCTACTGTTGCCTCACCTTATAGGCCATTAACAGAACCACTCATGGGGTAGACAACGTATCCCCTGCTAACCCCCGAATAGCAATTGGAACAAGTAGGGGAACATCTCCGGCCTTTGACGGACAACAACTTAGAATATGGGTTGCATCATTGCAACCTAATATGTGGAACCTGCCAACAACAGGACAGACACACGGAGTGTTACTAGTACTACCAGACGACATTGGGTTGTACATTGATGTCATCTCACGCTGGGAATCTATAACCACTAACCTGATAGATGACCCAAGCAAGGCGTGACCCTCAAATAGGGTCAAGATGCAATATATTGAGAACATGATGGGGGAGGATGAAAACAAGATATACCTACAGCGGAAAGGAGCGTATCCAAATGATTATGCAATTGTTGAAGAAATTGATGAGCACACCCAGAACGTTCTCTCGTATATAAGAAGAATGTTCATACTGGATGATCCCTATCAAGGGAGCACATAAGAACAAAATAGGGCATAAAATGATTTGGAAAGACTCCAGTGTGATGATGTAAAACACATTTTCCAATACCTAAACGACTTTAAGAAGTTGGCAAGCAAATCTGGAATGGCGTATTTCCCACACGTTTCAGAAACGTTGTTTAGAAAAATGTCACCATTGCTTGGGAAAGAACTAGAAAATGCATGGAATGAAACATATTCAGGGACACTGAGTCCAGTAATCCTGTGGATACATTTCACGTACCAGTACCTGGCAGAATCCTGCAAGAAGGTTGCCTTACAACGAAGTAGATCTTTCTTTCTGGAGTAAGGTCCCAATCCCAGGATACTATAATACGAGACGAAAATACGGGTTACGAAAAGCCCATAACTACAAGGGAAAACCACATGATTCTCATGTGTGGATCTTCAAAAGGAAACATGCAGATAGGGTGCGAAAGTATAAATGTTTCATTTGTGGAGAAGAAGGACACTTTGTGCGAGAATGCAAGCGCCAAAATGGCAATATTACAAGAGCATACGTAGTTCAAGACCTTGATCTACCCAAATACTTTGATGTGGTCTCGATGGATCTAAATGAAGAAGACTCAGACGCCATCTCCAGCTTTTCTAAAGGAGAAGGAACGAGCTCTAGGGATTTCATCTTCAGTGTCCTAGTAGGGAATGGACCCCTAGATGAGCTGAGTTTTGTCTTAACAAAAGGAAAGGACTTGGGCTGGAGAAAAGCAGTGACTCTTGAAAAAGAAAAAAAAAAGTGTAGGCATGAACTACAAATGAATATAAAAGTAAGCAGAAGACAGGAAGCCTGCAATTTTTGTGGGTACAAGACACTAAAGAGGATGATGAGCCATTGCACGAAATGCATAGTGACAGCATGCCAAGTATGCTCTGGGTTTTACTTAAATTTTAAAGTAAAACCAGAAGCTACAGGATCCTCAGAATACAACAACAAATACATTATCATACGAGAATTATTAGCCTAGTGTGCATACCTGATCAAGGTAAATGAAAGGTTAACTAAGGAAGCTGAGGAACAACTATCAACATTCTTGCAACAGGATCTTAAGGATCTTGAGAGAGGAAAATAAAAGGAAAGTGAAGAATGAACATTTTACTTAGGAGAAGAGCAGGCAAGAGGAAGGCAGGTGACTAATAGACTGTACAACATGACAGTCTCTATAATGATAACTGGGGTAAATCCATTCACTGTCAAAGCAATATTAGATACAGGAAAAACCGCCTACTGCATTGACCAAAAGGTAGTCCCTGAAGGAGCCCTAGAGTTAAGCCTCAATCCAATTGTATTCTCGGGTATTAACTCAAGGCATATCGCAAGTCATAAGTTGAAGCAATGGCAGATGGAAAGGGTGAAAATCAGTTCAGAATACGTTTTACCTATAGCTTCAGCATGGGCATGAAGGAATGCATTGAAATGCTCATATGATGCAATTTTATCCACTCCATGTATGAGGGACTGCGAAAAGAAGGTAACATTATTACCTTATACAAGGACCTGATTTCAATTCAAACGAAACAGTAAATCTCAAATGATGCCATAGAAGAGTTGGAAATTGAAGAAAATGAATACATGGCCTTCCAGGAGATGGTATTATTCAACATGGGAAATACAAAACTATCATTCAAGAGAAGGTTTCAGCCTCTACTGGATGATTTGGAAGAACAAGGTTACATTGGTGACAATCCCTTGAAGTATTGGTCGAAAACCCAAATTTGGTGCAAATTGGATCTCATCAATCCTGATATTACCATACAAGATAAACCCTTGAAGCACGTCACTCTGAAGCTTAAGGAACAATTTAAAAGACACATAGAAGCACTCCTCAAGTTGGGGGTCATACAACCAAGCAAGACTAAGCATCGAACAATGACCATGATTGTTTACTCAGGATCCTCAATCAATCAAGCCACTGGAAGGAAAGTAAAAGGGAAAGAGTGGATGGTGTTCAATTATCGAACACTAAACGACAACACTTATAAGGATCAATATTCACTGCCAGGTATCAGCACTAGTATGCAAAAGTTAGGGAAGTCAATGATCAATTCAAAATTTGACCTAAAAGGTGGCTTTCATCAAGTAGTCATGGATGAAGGCTCCATGCCTTGGACAACATTCCTAACACTAGATGGGTTATACGAATGGAAGGTAATGCACTTCAGACTAAAAAATGCTCCCGCAATTTTTCAACGAAAAATGGATAACTGCTTTAGGAATCATACGAATTATATCACAGTTTACATTGATGATATCCTGGTCTTCTCGGAGACAGAGGAAGAACATGCGAAACATTTAAGTCAAATGTTGAGCATCTGCAAGAAGGAAGGTTTAGTGTTGTCTACTAATATAATGAAGATAGCGGTGGAGGAAATCGACTTCCTTGGAGTCGTAATTGGAAGGTCGCGAATAAAGCTCCAACCACATATTATTAAGAAGACCGCAGAATTTGATGATAGCATCATGATGGAAAAGAAGGGCTTACGATCATGGTTGAGCATTCTTAATTATGCCATATCATAAACCTCACAAGAATTGGAGCCCAAGCAACAAAGGATAACTGGGCCGGAGAAATGTTGGGTCATGAAACAGTCAAGGTCCAGAAACTGGAAAAATCGGTGGAGTATTTTACTGATATACCATTCATATAAGAGACCCGTGTATTATTGCAGAGTGTGGTGGGTCAACCCATGATAGATGGTCTGTAAGATAAGGTGTTTACTTTAGACAAACTATCAACATACTTTTCTTTAGGATAAGAATAAATCTACTTTAAGAAAATCTACTTTATGATAGCAGAAATAGATAATATTGATGGTGCCCAATGCGCACCTGACTATCTCTTCATGTGCTTTCTAAATTACTATAAGAGTGCGTTTGTGAAAAATGATACTCACGGTTGAAAAACAACAAGTGAGAATTATTTAGTGTTTGAGTCCTGTTCTCTTATGTTAATGGAAGTTTGTGTTTGCTACCTTCTCTCTTTCACGATCTGCACCCCTTGATATCAGAGCTGTAAACGGACTAAATTACCTTTTCTAGGTTTGTTATTCTATACATTAGTAGTATTATTCATGAACTGATTCATTCATAATCCGTATGTTTTGCATCCTAGTAATTTATCTCTATACACATGACAAAAAATTAAGAAAGTATTCATATAAGATTCACGGAGCAGTCGTAAATCAGGTTAATCCAAATCAAATTTCACTAGCACAAGTCTCGAGTAAGACATCCGAAGACATAATTTGTTTCGCTAAATCAAAACGTGACTGAGAAACTTTTATCCAGCTCAAGTGCTCAACCCAAATAAAAAGTTACGATTTGCCCCTTCCCTCCGCACATCAAGTCTGACAGAGCGACACGAGAGACCAGAGGCAGAAGTCTACTCCGAGAGTCAGCTTCCACACACCTCTTCCTTCGTCTACTCCTTTTTCTAACTGAATCGATTCTGGGTGTACCCGTCAAGCTTCGGCTTTGCAGTCCCCAATTCGCTGTCCACATCTCAATTCTCTGTAAGGTTGATTCTAATTCGTAGAATTCAGTCACGATAGGATCGGGAAGAAACTTCTATTTCGGCTGGTGAAATCGACCACTTATGTTGTCGAATCACCTGCAAAGCGGATTGGATACCGCCAGGCATGTCTGGTCACGGGTTCCTAACGCCGAAGATGGCGAGTTCGATGGGGTGGGAATCTCCAAGAAGAGCGATGGCAGCAGTGTTGAGAGCCTCGACTATGAAGTCATCGAGAATTATGCTTACCGAGAAGAGCAGGTGAATTTGAAAATACGAAACTTTTTGCTTCTGTTGCTATGAGTGATTGGAATTGAAATTGCTCAGTTTCTTATTTGCAGGCTCAAAGAGGTAGATTGTATGTTATATATCAAGTGGCAGTGAAGTGGTTCTTCGCGTTGCTTATTGGAATTGGTAAGCTGTATACCTTGTTAGCTAATTAAAAAACAAACACCCATGCAACCATAAAATGAATAAAGTTCCTTAAGCCAATTTAGATAGCAGTAATTTTTACGTTTACATTTGAAGTTTCTGAATCAAAGCTGAGAGTCTGTAGCCTTGCATAGGCAGAAAAGGCAATGCAAAATAAAATTCAGTCACCAGTAGTAGGAAAAGAACTTTATTCAGATGCTTGTCTGAAAATTGACATTTAATCATCATCTGATTCTTTTTTCTTCTGGGCTTTCTAGTCTTACTGACTGTTACATGCTAGAAATAGACGTTCTTATGGTCCTTTCATCAGTAAAAAGAATAGAATAATTTTTCTTCCTGCACTTAACTCTTTATGTATATTGCTGTTCAGGTACTGGTCTGGCTGCCGTTTTCATCAATATCTCTGTTGAAAACTTTGCTGGATGGAAGTTTTCATTAACCTTTTCAATAATACAAAAGTCATATTTGGCTGGCTTTGTAGTATACGTTCTATTCAACTTACTCTTAGTCTTATCATCCGTATGCATAATCACACAGTTCGCACCAGCAGCTGCTGGTTCTGGAATTCCTGAAATCAAGGGTTATTTGAATGGTAAGCATATGATTCTTCACTGTCAAACTTCTAGGGGGGGCTCTACATTCTTTTTCTTGCAAGGATTCTCATTGTCTGTTGAAATTTCAGGAGTTGATATTCATGGTATTTTGTTTTTCAGAACTTTGATTGGGAAGGTACAAATTCTGTTTTCATGTTTCTTAAGTCTTTATGTTACTGAATTGATCTTGGTACCCGAATAGAATTTAGAAATGCTGCTTACATCCATAGGCAAGATCCCTTAGGTTATACTTAAGTGGTTTCTTTTAGCAAAAGTAATTTGGTTTCTTCAGGTTATTATTATACTACTTCTTTGCCAAATTTTCTATTGGCATCTGCACAGATATTTGGCAGCATAGGTTCTGTAGGTGGTGGTCTAGCTCTTGGTAAAGAAGGTCCCCTTGTTCATACTGGTGCCTGTATTGCTTCCTTGCTTGGACAAGTAAGTACATCCAACGCCATGGTATCTGTTAGCTGTTACTATGTAACTACCTTTTACAACATCGCCAAAATAGTCATTTGATTGTTTTTATTCATTTTAAAGACAAATTCAAGGACACTGTAAGAGTTTTTCTATGTACTATATGTACAGTACCCTTTGTGTTTGCTTTCTCTTCTCAAATTCATGTGACATTGCTAAATTTTCTGTACATTTTACTTGCACTTAGTATATATTTGATGATTTTCTATAAAGAGTTGGTATATGAATTAAGAGCACCATTGATTGGGTTCACACTGATTCTTTCTTCTTGAGAACCGATGTTACTGAATTTTAATGCTCCCATCTTGAACTGATTATAATAGTGATTCCCTAGTAGCCAGCATGACACACTTGGATTATTTGATGAATTTTTTATAATTTCAATTTCGGACAGGAGACTCATTTTCTTTCAATCTATTCCTTATTATAGGGCGGTTCCACAAAATATCACCTAAGTTATAGATGGTTACAAGTTTTCAAGAGTGACAGGGATCGTCGCGATCTTGTAAGTCTTCTAGCCTTTCCTCGAAATGTTTGAGCTAGTACTTGTGTATCTATCTCGTTGAGTTGTATTCCTAATTGTTAGCAACATTTAGGATTCTATATACGGAATGATTACTGTTTATCATATTAGTTGTTATTGTATCCTTTAATGTTATGATAAGAGAAATGCTCGTGGATAGGATATTTCTTGAATAAATGGTATTGGGAATTCTTGAAAAAACTACATTTGGGGGGATTTATTATGGTAGAAGATCTTAACAATATATCTTTTTAAATCAAGAACAGCTGGAAGTCGTGACTTTAAAACATTCAATCGCATCCGTCTTGATCCTGTCATGGTTGGTAAGTTTTGAAAGTGAAGTGGATAAAGTTTTCTTGTACTTCAGTTTTCACTGCAATAGTATCATTTGATCATCAGCAAGAATCTTGCATTTACCCCATGAAAAGTCTTATTGCTTCTAATTTGTTTGGTGTTATTTTTTTTATGGCATGTTGAGCTTATGTTAGTAGGGGGAGGTGTAAGCTTCTAAATCGATCTTGTTTGATTATTATATAAAAAGGTAACATGCGGGTGTGCAGCTGGAGTTGCTGCTGCATTTAGAGCCCCAGTTGGCGGTGTTCTGTTTGCATTGGAAGAGGTTACATCATGGTACATTTTTTTGCTTATTATTTTTTTTACTTTGTTTTCTTTTTAACTTAATACTCTGAAGTCTGAACCTGATGATCAACCACCTTATTATTCATTTCCTTAGATGTTAATGTTATTCAACTTACTTGTGCTGCCATAATTGTTAAATTGTAGTTTTTTTAATGATCTTACTGAAAATATGTACTCTAAACTGAACGGCATACTACTTTTCAAGGTGGAGAAGTCAACTTATGTGGCGTGTTTTCTTCACTTCTGCAATTGTTGCTGTTGTTGTGCGTACAGCAATGGGATGGTGTAAAGATGGAAACTGTGGACATTTTGGCTCAGGGGGCTTTATAATATGGGACATATCAGGGTTAGTGTAGTGTCGTAAATTTGTTTGTCTTTTAATTAGTTGAATTTGAAACTAATTTAGGCTTGTAAGTTTTCTTCCAGCGCTCAAGAGGATTACTCATTTCAGGAGCTTTTGCCCATGGCTGTCATTGGAGTTATAGGGGGTCTTCTTGGTAGGTGCTTGACACGTCTGTCTTATTATTGCAATCCCTCATCAACTATCAACAGCTAATCCCAGTTGGTTAGGTGCACTTTTCAACCAGCTAACACTTTATATGACTTACTGGAGGAGAAATTATCTACACAAAAAAGGAAACCGCGTAAAAGTAAGACTTAAAGTCAATGCAGGAATAAGTGTAAATGGCTATTTAGATTCCTCAACCAGTTGCCATTCTTTGATCAATCTGCAGATAATTGAAGCATGCCTTATCTCCATTCTAACATCCGTGATATCCTTTGGGTTGCCACTGTTAAGAAAATGCACACCTTGCCCTGATGTAGATCCTGGTTCCGGTATTGAATGTCCACGGTCTCCTGGAATGTATGGAAATTATGTAAAGGTATACTCTCTCCCCTATTAATTTTTTCTATACCCGTTGAAAAATCTTCTTTTGATTTTGCTGTGTACAGTTCTACTGTGGGAAGGACAAGGAGTACAATGATCTTGCCACTATTTTCTTCAACACCCAGGTACTCTATAGAAGCTCTTTTATGTGTTTCCGATTTCTGGTTCAGTGGAACCATTTGTTGTGGATCAGTCCATAAATTATTTTGATAAGCACTTGCTGTCTAGATTTTAATGGAATCGTCATTGTTTCAGGATGATGCCATAAGAAACTTGTTTAGTGCCAAAACATTTCACGAGTACAGTGCTCAGAGTTTGTTAACATTTCTGGTATGATTCTTTTTCTGTCATTATACTTTATTGTGAACATACGTTGAGCGTTGCACTTGTTTATACTGTTGACAAGAGATACTAATTTTGTGAGAGGGTGAGTCAGCCATTAAGCACTCTGAGTTGGGACTTGCTTAGCATGGTAGAGTTTATTTTATTTTTCATGTAATGTAATGCTGTGTTGCTTTTATCTACTAAACTAATGTATGAGAATACTGCTTAGCAAAGGCCACTTGATCTTTGATGGCACATCTTTGGTGCTAGTTTAGTTTAATGTGCATGGCCATAGCTGGTTTTCTTTGTTCGCTGGAGTACTAAAACTACTATTTTATCCACTGATTGAAGTAGTTTTAGATTAGTTTCGAAGTAGTTATTTTAATACTGAACGGTTAGTACATTGATTTCTCAGTTTTAAGACTGATGGCAACCTTTAAAACATTGCAGTAACTAGCATTTTGTTGTGTAATTAATTTGTTTGGTCTGCTCTTATTTGCTATCTTGCAGGTGATGTTTTATACTTTGGCGGTCGTGACATTTGGTACTGCTGTTCCAGCTGGCCAGTTCGTTCCTGGGATAATGATCGGTTCAACATATGGCCGTTTGGTTGGAATGCTCGTTGTTAACTTCTACGAGAAGCTTAACATTGAAGAGGGAACGTAAGTATCTTTAGCTTGCTTAAAATATGTCATGCAGATGAATTTTATGCGCACATGTATTGATTTGTGTGCTTTCCTTTTGAGTTTTCAACCTTATCTCCACAATGAGTCATGCTACATTGAAAGAAGGGTGAATCTAGTTAAAAATTATGGTGGAGAAAAATATATGCATCACGCTCTACATTGGGGTGTATCTTTCTCATGATCCTTTTGTTAATCGCTTTAGTTTGTCTTGCTTCTCAACTTTATTAGGCTCAATAAAACCACACATATCATCTCTTTTCCTTCGTATTGAGAACGATCTGATAAAAGTTGTATGCCCTCACCCTTTCTGTGGTTTCTTGTTTCTATTTGTAGGTATGCGTTACTTGGAGCTGCTTCATTTCTTGGAGGCTCTATGCGGATGACAGTATCTCTTTGTGTTATTATGGTTGAAATAACAAATAACCTCAAACTTTTGCCGCTTATAATGCTTGTTCTTCTGATATCAAAGGTAAGTCTTAGGTACCATACTCTTTCCAAGTTTCGACTAATTACCCGGTGTCTTATGAAGTAAGTAATGCATAACCTCATTCCAGGCGGTTGGAGACGTTTTTAATGAAGGTCTGTATGAAGAACAGGCTCGATTGAGAGGCATACCTTTGCTGGAATCTCGTCCAAAGTATGAAATGCGGAACATGGCAGCAAAGGAAGCCTGCAGAAACCAGAAGGTGAATGAAGTTCAGAAACAAGATTTACTGGTCTCATAATATTATATAATAGATGCTAATAGAATAACTGACTTCTACTGGTAGGTGGTCTCTCTGCCACGTGTTGCAAAGGTTGCAGACATCACCTCTATTTTGCGAAGCAACAAGCATAATGGCTTCCCTGTGAGTTACTGCACCACTTTCCCTTTTTGTATCTCACTATCATGAACTTCCATATGTAATCATGACTTTTTAATTAAATATAGGTGATTGATCATACCAGAACCGGAGAAACAATGGTCATTGGATTAATGCTGCGCAGGTAGGCCTTGTTTATCCATTTCCTTCTGTGTCTCCAGGTTTCAAATTGAAAACAAAAAATAATAGTCTGGTGATTGTATATATAGCCATTTATTGGTGCTTCTGCAGTCCAAGGTAGATTTCCAGCACAGTCCTTTCCCCTCAGAACCGCACACAGGAGCCAAAATGTATGTGAGATCCACAATCAGTTGAAATGAATTGATAATTTTTTATATAAATTACTCGCCCCTATAATAAACATGATTGACTTTGCAGGCACAGTTTCTCCGAGTTTGTGAAACCAGTTTCAAGTCGAGGTCTAGCTATAGAGGAAATCTATCTAAGCAGCGATGACTTAGAAATGTTCATTGATTTGGCACCTTTTGTGAACCCATCTCCATATGTTGTCCCAGAAGACATGTCTTTAACCAAGGTGAGAATCTAATGGATTGCAAAATTTAATTTTTTTCAGAAGACATGTTTGTGTTAATGATGTTTTTCTTCTTGTTGTTGTTGATGTTAAAATTATAGGTCTATAACCTGTTCCGACAGCTAGGTTTGAGACATATATTTGTGGTCCCCCGTGCATCCCGTGTGATCGGTCTGATTACCAGAAAGGATTTAATGATTGAAGAGGTAATCCAATGAGTCACTCTAGCTATCCACTTGGGAATTGGACCGATCTATTCATTTATTTGATTATATATGCCAGGCTAATGAAGAGGAGTCGAGGGGATTAATGGAGCTTCAATCGACTAGTGTAAGGTCTCTATAGTGCTTATATATTCATGTTTCTATCCTTTCATTACTTCTGAAGAAGTCTTTTCTTGATCTTATTGACTGGTGTCCATGCAACCAACTACTCTCTCTAGTTGATGATGGTATTTATTATGGTGTGGTGTTGGTGAGACCCAAGTATGGTATATGGTGTGGATTACCTTTGAGATTGTGTCACCTCATTTGGGTTTACAACTTGAAAGAAGATGATGCAATTGATGATATGCGAGAATCTTATTGACTGATCCATTTGTTCTGTTGTTTGTAGCAGAGGTCTACGATGGCATGATCAAAGAAATACAGGCAGTGCAGAGGATGATCCACTTCTCGATTGGTTGATACATTCAAACAGTTGATGGAGGCGGCCATTTTTTATATTCGATATATGTAATTTACCAAAAACAATATATTCGATATATGTATATGCTGCAATTATGAGTGTGTTTCTCTAATTCTAATCAAAGGGAACAAACAATCCATTATAATGCCTCCTACCGATATCATTCTTTCTGGAATGGAGCCTGTAGAGAGTGAATGCTATTGTATTGTATATATAAATGGCTGAGCTTGGGAACTATATATAAAAGTTTTAGTTTGTGGTTTTGGAAATCTAGGAGGTAAATTGATCGTTATATTGAGTGATGATTACTTTGTGCAAAAAAAGATGGTTGTATCTTCTACATATATTAATGATCAGTCCTAGAGGTTTCAAGTTTGAGTTTTGGGAATAAAATAATGTTCATCATTAGAATCTATACTCCTTAAGAGTGAGATTATCCTTGGTGTGGAGTAAAACGTGTTGATTGTAGTGTGATGCTTTACGGTACAAAAAAATAAAAATTTAGACATACTTATAACGTTTAAAGGATTAAATACGACATTGCCCCCTAAAGTTTATATCGATTTTAAAATTTGCTCTTAAAGTTTAAAGGGTCACCTAATATTTGAATTTGCTCACTATATTTGCTCTTTCCGAATGATTTTTCATCATTTTCAAACATTAGGGTAAATTTAAATTTTAAGTGAGAATTTAAAATCGGCGTAAACTTTAGGGGACAATATCGTATTTTACCCATGTTTAAATTAGTAAGTTGAATTTCAATATTGTTTGGATCAAAGTTTAAATATTTACTTTTATTTTTTAATAGATATATTTCTAATCCAACATTGTTTCATTTGAAAAATATATATATATATTCAACATGTCACCCACTTATAGCCTGTTGAGCAATTTGAGCTAACACGCTACTCTCAGATGTGGGTTGTACCACTTTTGGTGCAACAGAATGTCTCTCAGATGCGTTTATAGTAGGGGATCACAAATGTCTGTAGGACCGAATTCCCGACAAGATCGGCTCGAGACCGACCCGACTAGGATCGAGATCGAGCGGGCAGGGTTTTTTCTTCTTGGTCTCGGGCTTTTTTCCCAAAAGCCCGTTTAGGACCGGCCCATACGAATGAATGTGGATTTGAGATTTTCATAATACCACACCGAAAGGAATGTGGATTTTCGGGGTTTTCTATCTCTATAAAAGCTGCATCCTGGTAAATTTACTAAAAAATATAGTGAGCTCATAGTGCTTTTTTGAGAGGTGAACTATTCTTTAGCCTTTTATTAAAGAATACCGCGAACTCATAGTTTTTTTTTGGGGTGCAAATTCGGTCCAGGACCGAGACCGGTCCGAGTCAAGAAAGACCGACTCGGGCGGGTTTTTTTGACCGAGGTCGGTCTCGATCCTCCAGAAGGCAATACCGAAATTTCGATCTTGGTCTCGGTCTTGCCTTCAGGACCTGATCGCCCATGATCCGCCCTAGTTTATAGTTACTTTTCTAAATTAAAAAAATATATATACATACTTTTCTACTATTTATACTTACTTTTTGAAAGAAATTCAGTTTTTTTTTTATATAAATATAACTTGAAATTTATTCAGTTAATTTAATATTTACAATGAAACCTTTTGAAATATAATCTAAAAAGGTATAATTCCGTTTGATTAAATTAGATAATAACACATGATGAAAATAATTTTCTGTTTTTAAAATTAATTTTAGAGTTTCTAATGCTAATATTAATTATTTTGTCACGTGATACGATCAACGGTTTTGAACTTTAAAATGCATCAGAATAAATTGCATCATTTACCAATGTTGTATTATTTTAATATATATATATATATATATATATTGGATTAATGATATAATTGGGACTCCATTAAAAATCTATTATCTCATTAATAGACAATGCTATCTATATTTCTACAAGCTCATTCCCAAATTATAGTTCAAGGTAAAAATATGAAAAAGATGTAACATGTTTGCCTAAAGTGGTAAATGCGGCTCATTGTTTGTCTTTGATGTAATATGTTTGGTGGTGTAGATTTTTGATGAATTCCGTTTGTGTCCGTTAAAAAATTCCGTTAACAACATCCATGCCTTGCATGTGACTTTTTGTGTGTGTAAAAAGACAAAGATGACCCTGACTTCTTCACCTATTATATTCAGTCTTTCTCCCCCATTGAAGCATTCAGTGTCTTCTCCAAGGTGTTCGTCCGTCGCTTCCCGAAATCTTCGGCCCGTCATTGTCGGATCTCCTGGTCGCCGAGGAAGAATGGGACCGCATTACTCAGGCAACACTTCATCCAGCTCGAAGTCGGCCTTAGAGTACCCGATGTGGAGTTGCTACTGTGGGTTCACGACACATGCAAAACCCGCTTCGACATGGAAGAATTTCAGTCGAATGTTTTATGGGTGCCCCAATTATAAGGTTTGTTTGTCGATTCGTTTTGTTTTGAAGCTTAATTTTGAAGCCCTAATCTTGAAAATGATTAATTTTCGAAGCCCTAATTTGGTGTTTTTTCGGTTGCAGAACCACGGTTGTAGTTATTTTGAGTGGTGTGACCCGCAAATGTGCATATACGGAAGGAGGGTTGTAAACAAATTTCGAGATATGCATGTCAAGATTGAAAGCGAAGTGGTTCTTGTACGAAGGAGGGAGAAGATGTTGATTACTGCTGTTGGTGTTCTTGTAGTACTGTTGTTTGCTGTAATCCTAAAATTGGTGATTGGGTGAACGTGTTTTAGGATTTGTATTTTAAAGACTTATGTTTGTGGTTCAGGGTGTTTTAAGTTAAGTATGTTTCTGTTGTCTTAATACCAGATGACATATGTTTTGTAATTGTTGGTATTTGATGAAACACGTTTGTCCACGAGTTGAGAATAGATGTACTATGTTTTGACTGACTGGACAAAAAGTCATCGACTAAATCCCAACGACATTCCACCTGCAATTAAACACCTGTCTCACAACACACACACAATCCAGACAACCTCCACAGAACCAACTACTTCCAGAGTTAAATGTCAACTTACAATACCAAGTTCATCCTAAACATAAAACGAAACCTAATGTTCACAAAACGAAAGTTAATGCCTCAAATTGATAGCATAATCAACAGTATGCGTCATTCCAAAATGGCATCCAAAATAAGTTATACTACTTTAGGTCCAGCATACAGAATATCTTCATTGATTCGGATATTTGGTGTACTTGCTTGACTTGAAACGAGGGGAACTCCTCAGCGGCATTGTCGACTTCTTAGGAATAGTCTTCTTCTTCGGTGTGATGGTCTGCAACGGCATATCAACTGGCACGAGAGCTCGACAATCAGAAAGTTGTGGTGCACTTGAACTTACTCGAACACGTTCATGCGAACTCTCCAGGTTTACCACCTTTTCAGGGGCATTTTGAGCATATGACAGTACAAAAGTTAGATTTACAAATCGTAACTGGTGTAAATGTGATAAGTCGTGAAGAGTTAAACCTGTGTCTTTCTTCTAGTCGGTAGTTTTGCCCTTCTGCTTTTAGGAATCCTCTTGGGTACTTGTTTCGGTATCTTGGGCCCTTCTTCAGCTTCATTGGGTACTTCTTGAGGTATGTTGGGAACTTCTTCACGTACTTCTTCCTGCAAACAAATATAATATTAGTGAACACTTAAACAAGGTTCGAACACGTCTTGAGGAAACAGGAGTTTTTACCATATGAGGTTGTGAATCTGGAACAGACTCAGGAATAAATGTGTCCGACTCTTCACCCACATCAGTTCTCTCTTCCTCAACCTGGCGTGTCTTTCTCTTCTATTTACCTTTGGGACCTCTACTCGGTCCTTCTTGTGAGACCCTTGGTCGTCTGGCTCTTTTGGTGGGTGGCTGTGGTGCTTCAAATTCAGGCTGAGGGGGGTTGAGTTTCCTTCTAACTCGTTGCGACTGCTGTGTAGGCTGGGTCGGCTGGGTCGGCTGTGATGGTGCACTGCTCTGAGATTGTGCGGGTGTCTGACCTCTCTTGTTACAAGCCCTCTTATTATGACCACTTAGTCTACAGAAGGAGCAGAACTGTGGGAGACCATGCTTGGTCAATTTAGTTCCTATTTTGTTCACCGTCTCGGTTGGAGCTCTCGTCCGTTTCTTCTTAGGCCTGCCTCCTTGTTTATGGACTTCTGGTGGATCAATGGGTAACGAATCTAGCCTCATCCAATCGTCAACCCCCGAAATTGGATGTATGACTGGACCGTAGATTCGTTGCATAGTCTCTTTGTGGTACACTGTGTCCACATAATTCTGCACATCCAGTCTAGATTTCAACAAACAGTCCATAGCATGTGCACAAGGGATTCCGATCAGACTCCATTCCATACAGCTGCATATTCTGGTGTTGATATCTACGGTGTACTGGTATTGTGTACCCACAAGCACTTCGTACTCACCCTCACTCGCGTATAGTACACCCATCCCTCTTGAAGCATCCTTCTTTTTCTTGATCTTTTCTAGCACATTGCTAAACAGCAACCCTTCGTGTTTGCTAGCCTCTTCCCTCATTGTAGTGAAATTATTCATAACGATCCTTCGCAAGGTTTCCATAAGGGTTATTGGAGGCTTATCTCGAGCATCCTTAATCTTCGCATTCCAGCTCTCTGCGACATTATTCACTACTAAATCTGTTTTTGAATCAGGATGAAACTCGTACCTGCACCAGGTCTTTGTGTCTATCTTGTCCAAGTGCTCCCATGCACTCGCATAGTGCTGTTTTTGGTAGTCCATGTGCGCCTTGTGCCTATGGAAATTGTACGAACAAGCCGCTGCCCAGAAACGTGACTTCCCTCCAGCGTCATTGTGTTTGGCAGCCAACATGTTTTGATGAATGTGTCGTGCATAGAAACGATGCTCCGATGCAGGTAGGATCTCCTCTACTGCAGTTATTAAACCCTAGCAAACATGTTTTATCATACAATTAGATTTACAAACATTTGACAGCAAATGTTTCTTCATACATTTGACAGCAAATTGATTGAACAATTAATAAACAGATTGAACAACTAAATTAATATTATAAACTAGAGAACTGTTTCGCGCGTTGTGTAATATAATAATTATTTGAGTTTATAAATTAATAATATTTTGTATATAAATATATATATATATTTATAACATGATTATTTACACTTTATTAAAGTAGATTTAATTAATATTAATTCAATTACACAACATAAAAATATAACAATTATTTATATTTTATATTTTTTTTTGAAAATAACTGAGTAGATAATAAAAACAAATGTAACCAATTATGAATATGATGCTAATTAATAATTTTAAAATTCTATTTATGACATCTATTATTTTCATATATTTTTAAATAAATACTAACTATTAGGATATATATATTATATATGCATATTAGTTATAGTAATTATAAATTATATAAATTATTTTTAAATTTGGTAATATATGTTGATTCTAATAGAATATAACAATGATATTTTATAAAAATAGTTCTAAGAAAAGTATGAAGAAATTATATTAAAATTATTAGTACAATATTTTTCATACCCTAAATTTTATGTCATAATTATAAATATATACATAAATTTAACATGTGATTATTATTTTCATAAAATTGTTATATAATATACATAATAATACTTAATTTATTTTAAATTATCTTGTAATAAAAAGATTTAATTTATACATCTTCTTGCTTTTCATAAAATATAAAATTTAGTAAATAAAATAAACTTAAGAAAAATCATAAACGCACATAGAAAATAAGAAGATATTAATGAAATTTTGTAACTTATTGGGAGAATGAATGAGAGAGTTTGAAACATTTTAAACTATGTTACATGACATGCCACGTATGAATGAGAATTATATGTTTGACATATACCAATTTGAAATTATGAAATTAACATTAGGAAAGAGAAAATGTCTTGAAAAGTTTACTTGTGAATATTCTACATAACTTAGCCAAATTAATATATATATATAGAGATAGAGAGAGAGAGAGATTGTGTTAAATACTATTAGTACATATAATATTTATATATAAGTATATATGTATTAATAGTCGGACGAGTCTCCACGACCTTTTAAACTCCTAGACCGAACTTGATCAAAAATCTTAACTAAAGTGGAAAAATCTGACCATAAACTAAACCGTATCATTTCAGATTGAATTTTTCCAATTTTTATTTCACCCCTATATAAAGAATCATGTCAACTTTACATTTTTAAACTATTACAGACGATGATAAAGGATTTTGCAAACCGAAAGTTGTCTATTTGGACTACTTTAGCACAAACGACTTGGACATATTTCTGATCATGCACTCATATATACGAGGAAAACAATTGTTTATGTGATAGTTTGCATGATTTTAAGAAGAACAAAATGTGTTCCAAGAGTAAGTATAAACACTTGCTAGATGTTGCCAAATCGTTTTGGTGTCGTTGTTGCTTCATATTTGATAAATTTATTACCTTTTTTTTTTTGTTCTGAAAGTGCAATCACTCTTTGAAATATTATATGGAAAATATGATTCCCTTAAACACTTATGTATATTTGGTTGTTTGTATTTTACAAAGAATCTTACTATTATAAAGCAAATGGCTCCCTAAAAGAATAACAACTGTGTTCTTTGGATTTTTTGGGTTACAAAGTGTAGAACTTGCTAACTAAAACATATTTTGTGGATAGAGATGTTATGTATGAAACTGTTTTTACACAGGTTAAAAGATTTAATGGACTAGGGGTTAGGACTGCAATATGGGTCTAAGGAATGTTTTGGAATTTTTCAAAATTATGTTAAATTTTTACCTTGAAAATTTATCAGATTATCTTACAATATTTCTGCATTGTCTCTTCATTGTTTAAAATTTAATGATGAACTTGAGATGTCAAAGTTTATAATTCCAAGATTGTGTTTAAAGTTTTGAATAATCCACATCTTATTTTTGCTCACTCTTATAAATTATAAGATAATATTTATTTACTATTCTTTTTTTTCTCTCTTCTCAGCATATTTGAACATGTTGATCGGTGCCCTTGTATTGATGTTAGTCCCTTTGTTCTTCCAATAGTATTGATGAAACAATATATTCATATTTGTATCAATATTCAAATAATATTTTTAAACTTACAATCGATAAAGGTTGTAAACTTACAATCGATAAAGGTTGTAAACTTATAATCGATAGAATTGAGTGGAACTTCATCAGAAGAACGCTCATTTTCTTTAAATTTCCTGATAAAGTCATTAAGTTGATTATGAGTTGTATCTCCACGTCTTCAATTGAAATTTTGTTTAATGGGGGGAAACTAGAAAAATTTTACCCATCCAGAGGCATTATACAAGGTGATCCTCTATCTCCGTACATCTTTATTCTATGCATGGAATATCTGACATTTTTTATCGATGAAAAAGTTATGCAAGGACAATGGAAAGGGATAAAAGTGGGAAGAGGTAGCTTGACTTTATCTCATTTTTTCTTTGCTGATGACCTCATTCTAATGGCAGAGGCGACACCTGAAAATTGTTACTGTATCAACTCGGTCATAAAAGAGTTTTGCGCCATTTCAGGACAAAAGGTAAATCAGGGGAAGTCGATCATGGTTTTCTCAAAAAATGTACCTTCTACCAAAAGAACGCAAATCTCAACAATTTTAAAGTTGAGAACAGTTGAGAACTTTGGGTCGTAACTTGGTTTTCCTTTGGAATTGTCAAACTAGAAAGTGAACTCCTTTAACTTTGTTCTGGATAAAGTTAGAAATAAACTTTCGGGTTGGAGGGCAAAGCAGTTATCGATAGCGGGTAGAGTTACGTTGGTAAAATCGGTCTTGTCCACTATCCCCTCCTACTATATGCAATGTACTATGTTTCCTAGTTCGTGTAAAAAAAAACGGCCCACTATCAGTCTCTTAATATAATATATTGGACACTTTATTTATTATTTGTATATTGTTAATAAATTCGAAAGTATTAATTTAATACAATTATTAAATAATAATGGTGGATCCATTTGCCCAAAATATATGACTACTTTTATCGCGTAGTTCTCTTTTTTTTTGTTATTATCATATTATTGGAAGTTGCTACGTTCTATTATAATAAATAATAATACTATTCACTATTCAGTAAGGCTGGAAATAAATTACTAGTTTGGCCGAACCGTACCTAATCTGTACCGATCACAAAATAAAAGTTTTTTTTGAAAAAATATGGAGCGGTTAGGTCTGGCAATGGTGCGGTGAAAAATCCATAACCACGGTTATAACCATTACTGTTTAATATGGTTAACCGTACCATTATGGTGCAGTGCGGTTATGGTGATGAATTCTCTATCCATAATGGTTATGGTTATGGTTATGGTATTTGAGTTATACTCATGGTTATAACCATGGTTATTTTATAAATATAATAATTATTTATTATTAATAAACTAATATATATATATTATACTAAATATAATTACAGCATAAAGCATTAAAGCTGTCCAAAAAAAAGATAAAAGCTATCTTTTATAAATATATTATTATACTAAATAATGAATTGTTGAACAGTTGTATATCAAAGTTGTCGAAAAAAAATAAAGCTATCTTTTATAAATATATTATTATACTAAATAATGAATTAAATAATGAATTAAATAATGAATGATGTTCAATGATGTAAGTGCTATATATTTTTATTGTTGGTAATATAGATAGATGTATTTTTTAAAATTAAGTTTTCGGGTTTTATTATATTACATGTGGAATAAATATGGTTATACGGTTAAAACCATGGTTAATAACCACAGTTATTTTGATGGTTATGGTATTGAAAATTGTACCCATAATGGTTATGGCTATTGTTATGGTATGTGGTTTAAAAATATTGTATGGTTATGGTATTTGGCATACCCTGACCATACCCTAACCATTGCCAGCCCTAGGAGCGGTTCAGAAGAGGTATAGAAAATTGGTTCAAAACCGGTTAACCGAACCACTTTTTGTACCAGTTTTAACCTTAAAAATACTACTAAACCAGATAATACCATATTTAACAGACAAGACCAAACCACAGTCACAGACCAGACCAGACCAACCACCTTCAAACCTACTTCTGAATTCACTAATTCAGACTGAAGCGGTTTCAGTTTTTCACGCCTCAGTGCTTCACAAGGGGAGTTCAGACCTAATTTCACGCTCCACTGCTCCAGCCTCCAGTCTTCACGGCTCTACCTCTAGTATGCCTCTTCGGACTTCGATCATTCTTCCGCCGAAGTCGTCTCTTCCCGTCATCGGCTCTTCGTTCGTCTTCGGCTGGACCAGGTTCGTCTTTTGCTGGACCAGGTTCGTCATCGATCAGACTTCTATCGTTTCGCGTTCGTCTTCTTCGGCTGGACCACTAGACCAGGTATATGCATGATCTTCGTTGTGATGAAAACTGATTGCTATACTTGTTAGGAAAACTGATTGCTATACTTGTTAGGAAAACTGATTGCTAGGAAAACTGATTGCTATACTTGTTAGGAAAACTGATTGTTATACTTGTTAGGAAAACCGATTGCTAGGAAAACTGATTTTCGTTGTGATGAAAACTGATCTTCAACCCAATAACATCGTTTGTGTCATTGTGTCATTGTGAGGTATGTCCTCTCTTATCTTAGTAAGTTTGTGTCATTGTATTTGTTGTGCTGATTTAGATTTACACTTTAAAAATAGGTTAAATTGACAAATATTTGTAATATTGTATCTGTCATTGAAGATCTGCATTGCTGATTCTGCATATCAGTACCTAACTGATCTGCAGTGCTGATTCTTCAGATCATCGTTGTTTTTGCTTGGTGTCTGGTGATGGGTTCTGTTTTTGCTTGAAGTAACTTGTTTTTGTTCTCATGCCATGCAGACATTTCATGAGCAGATTGATGGTTTGGCTAACAGATTGGTGCAAATTGATGCATTTGGAATTATATGTTGTTATGTATTATGTTTGTCACGTGTATTTGTATTATGAATTTATGGTTAGACTGTTAACTAGTGTTAAGTGATGTTTGTCATGAATTTATATTTGTATTATTGGACCATTGGAATTGGTTATGGTCATGGTCCTCATGGATATTGGTTATGGATGGGATGTTGCTTGCTGCATTGGAACCTCAGTTGAATTTTTTATTTTTTTGGTATGAAGTGGTTCAGCTGAACTAGTTATGAACCGGTTCAGAACAGGTATGGTAAATCGGCCAAAATCTGGAGTGGCAAAAATTTGGAGCGGTAAACCGTACTAGTTTTAAAATGTGGTAAATGTTTGGTTCTGAATCGGTTCGGCCCCGAACCGGTTCATACTCAGCCCTACTATTAAGTAAGAATGCATTCATGTGGGACCCCCTAAACCCATCATAATACGAATTTTCGGTCAGAATATTCGATATATGACAATAATATGACCTTAGATATTATAATATCTATGATTATCTTTAGTACTAGAGAATTAGTGAGTCAATTACCTCAATAACATACTATTTTATTCATATACTTTATTCGAAATCTAATTTAATCAAATCTTATGTATAGTGTAAAATAATTACACCTTCGAACATGATTTCCGAAGTTGTGCTTTCTCGTCATTCGTATGGAAAAAACAATATTGTTAACATGCTTTCATTAATGCATATTTGATTAGATGGTCTCAATTTTTAACAAAATATTGGACTGGGCTATGATTAACATTTGACCCAATATGCATTTTGGACTTCATCTCTTTAAGGCTTGATTATACAGAGGCGTCGCCTATATCATACCGTAAAGGCGTCGCCCTCGAGGCCTAGGCCCATTAAGGCATCGCCTTAACGGGATGCGCCAAAAGGGAATTTGAGTCAGTTTCAGTGCATGACACCGCATTCACTGACCACCTTAGATGGTGCGCCTGCACCCCTATGACTTAGGCCGGTTGCTTTTAGCACGCCTAGGATTAAACAAATCTAAAGGATAGTCTACAGTGGAGTAGGCACTACAAACGAATATTCGGTAAAGTAACTATGGTCAGCTCGCCTGAGGACAGCAAGGATGACCAGGGTAAGCTCTTACTCAACTATGGTTACAAGTATGAAATGTTATAAATAGTTCAATACCACCTTCATTAGAGGGTAAGTATTCTCTGATACAGATCTTTACATAAAGACATTATAAACGAACCTCCGACTTACTTTGTCATCGGAGGGGAAACAACGGGACATCCCGGGCTTTCCTTTGTGCAGGTCTACGGAGCAAACATCTGGAAGGAGAATACGGTGTATGTGATCCAACACATTGGCGCCGTCTGTGGGAATCATTGAGCAAAAGTCAGCCATGGTTCCACCTGCAACACGAGCAAAAACCATTCGTGAAGTGAATGATGAGGATTCGCTCCAAAACATGCAGCAGCATTTGGGACAGACATCGTACATACCAGTACAAATGGCGCCGTCTCGATCTGCTCAAGAAGAAGGTGTTCCTGAGGAACAAGCAGTTCCTGATGAGCAAAGATACGATAATGACATACCAAGACCTGTGCAGTCTCGTATAGACTCGTCGGTTGTAAGGGCGCCGTCTTGGCGTGTAGAAGTGGCTACAGAGTTCATATTGACACCAACGTTCATAATGGCTCTCGACGAGCTTTTGGACAGAAGGGATCAAAGGGCAGCTGCTCGGGCAGCTCAAAGAGCGAGCGCTCAAGCAGCGCATGAAGCTACATCAAGACCACGAGACGCACTAGGAAATCCACGAGAAGTATTTCCTCCTATGAGTGCTGTCGTGGTGGGCGCTATTGTAACAACAACTCCCGCTCCGGGGACGCTAAATGAAGAAAGGGTTAAAGATCTCATCGCTCAAACACCAAAGGAGAAAAAGAATCGAACCATGCCTTACCTACGAGATAGGTCAACGCATCCGTTCACTCCAGAGATATTGTCAGTTGCACTACCAACCCATGTGCATCCTACTTTTCCGATAGATACATATAATGGAGATAGTGATCTTGTCTTCCACATACAAAGGCATGAAAACTCTTTGTTGGGAAGGACAAGTGAGGAGATGCATCTAGCATTGCTCTTTCCGGCTACCTTGGGGGATGTTCCTGCGCATTGGTTTTTCAATCTCCCTAAGGCATCAATAAAGTCATGGGGAGAGTTGAAGGACAAGTTCATCGTGCAATACATGGGAGGGCGTCCCCTACTAAAAAGTGTGGGAACGCTCGATCATATCAGGCAAAAAGGGGAGGAA
Organism: Chamaenerion angustifolium; assembly: GCA_946814005.1. Taxonomy (NCBI): domain Eukaryota; kingdom Viridiplantae; phylum Streptophyta; class Magnoliopsida; order Myrtales; family Onagraceae; genus Chamaenerion; species Chamaenerion angustifolium. The sequence goes on from OX328270.1 coordinate 9,037,023, forward strand.
AGTTTGAGCGACTTTTATTCTCGATTTAATAGAGAACTAGCTGGAATTGACCAAACCATTACGGAGGGGGAGACCATTCGCGCATTTATAAGGGGATTATGCCCAAAGGGTTCGACTCTGTATAACAGCTTGAGCGTTATACCAGTCAACACCGTTGAAGAAATGGTTGATAGGGTCAAGTCTTACATAGACTTGGAGATTGCACGAGAAGGAAGGAAGGTCAGCAAGGAGGCCTTCAAAAAGGATCATGCGAAAGGGAAAATACCCGATCAACGCCCCTCGAAGTCAGCACAAGATGACCGGAGGCATGATGATAGGCGTCGCTCGTTTGGACCCCGACCTCCAAGAGAAAAATTTCAAAGTTACACTCCCTTAAATAGGGAAATCTCCATTATCTTGACAGAGATGGAGAAGAAGAATTGGGCGACACCTCCACCACCTCGAAAGCCTGATACGGTTATGGGATATAATCCTAACCAGTATTGCAGATATCATCGATGTAAAGGACACCACACGAACTGTCATATCCTGAAGAAGGATATTGAGAGGTTGATCCAGCATGGGCACTTGAAAAACTTCTTGGCCCGACGCCAGAGGAGTAGGAGTCCTAGGAAAGCGTCGCCTAAGAATGTACAAAATGGAGTAGGGCCCAGCAGGTAGGAGGACTTAAACATGATAAGCGGAGGTTTCTCCTCAGGGGGAGAAACATGTGCAGTAAGAGAGGGATATGCCTCTCAAATGTCAGGAACCTCCAAACTGGGGAAACGCCCTAGGGAAGAAGTGGAAGTGATCATTTCTTTCTCAGAAAAGGAGATGGGACATGTCACATCCCCACATGATGACGCCTTGGTGATCACCATGGGCGTCGACAAGTTCAACATGAAGAGAGTATTGGTGGACTCGGGGAGTACGATCGATATCCTATTTCTGGACGCCTACAAAAGGATGGGGAGAAAGGAAAAGGACTTGAAAAAGGTCAATTTTCCATTGATGGGCTTCGCCTCGCATACCACCTATCCAGTAGGAGCTGTGATTTTGCCAGTTAGCTTGGGTGAGGGGTTGAAGGCGTTAAACTTCGAGATCACTTTCATCGTTGTGGATGCGTTTGCATCTTACAACGCCATTTTGGGGCGTTAGACGTTAAACGCTAACAAGATGGTACATTCCACATATCACCAGCTACTGAAATTTCCTACACCACATGGTGTAGGGATTGTTAAGGGAGATCAGCATGCGGCGCGGCGTTGTTATGTCCAGGCAACGTGTCGCCATATCAAGAAAAAAGAATCTTTGGCGATTCAGACAGAGGAGGATCCCAGGGAAGAAAGAAGTCGTCCTCAGCCCGTTGAGGGGTTGAAGAAAGTGGAGGTTGATGGCGTAGGAAAGGAAGTACAAATTGGAGCGACGCTTGGAGAAGAAGAGGCGGACGCTCTTTCGATGCTTCTCATTGAGTTCAAAGAATTATTCGCTTGGAAGCCTAGCGATATGCCAGGCATCAGCAAGGATTTCATCGCCCATGAACTCAATTTAGATTTGAATGTCAGGCCTATTGCCCAAAAGCGACGCCCTGTTGGTGAAGAAAAGGTGATTGCCATCAAGCAAGAGATTGGAAAGCTGATAGAAGCAAAATTTGTGAAGGAAATCAGGTTTCAAACCTTTGTGGCCAACCCGGTGTTGGTCAAGAAGAGCAATGGAAAATGGAGGATGTGCATCGACTATCGCGATTTGAATAAGGCGTGGCCAAAAGACTCTTATCCTTTGCCAAGGATAGATCAATTGGTTGATGCCACTTCAGGTCATGAGTTGCTCAGCTTTTTGGATGCATACTCTGGTTATAACCAGATACAAATGGCAGATGGTGATGCTCATCACACGGTTTTTTATGCGGATAGTGATATATATCATTACACGGTGATGCCTTTTGGTTTGTTGAATATAGGAGTCACCTATCAAAGAATGATCAACAAGCTTTTTGATGGCATGATAGGCGTCACCATGGAGGCCTATGTGGATGATATGCTGGTAAAATCCATAAAGAGTGCTGATCATGTTGAAGACCTGAGGAAAACATTTGAAAGGATGCGCCTTCATCAAGTTCGCCTGAACCCAGCAAAATGTGTTTTTGGCGTTCAGTCTGGCAAATTTCTGAGGTACATGGTGAGCCAAATGGGGATAGAAGTCAATCCTGAGAAACTGGAAGCTGTTGAGGCTATGAGGAGTCCGACTTGCCATAAGGAGGTACAGAGCTTAAATGGAAGGCTAGCAGCGCTCAGTCGTTTCCTAGCAAAAGCAGGAGACAAGTCACTTCCCTTTTTCCAGGTGTTGAGGGCTAACAAGAAGTTCGAATGGACTCTTGAATGTGAGCAGGATTTTCAGGATCTGAATAAGCACCTCAAGACACTTCCACCATTGGCAAAGCCTTCCAAAGGCGACACTTTTTCCTTATATTTGTGTATCACACCGATTGCTGTAAGTTCGGTGTTGGTCAAAGAAGTAGGAAAAGGCCACGTGCTAGTGTATTATGTATCAAAAGTACTTGCCAAATCTGAAATAAACTATTTGGAGGTTGAGAAGTACCTTTATGCGTTGGTAGTATCGGCAAGGAAGCTACACCCTTATTTCCATGAACATGAAATTACAGTTTTAACAAACCAACCGTTAAAACATTTTCTGCAAAAACCCGATGCTTCAGGGAGAATGGTCAAATGGGCTATCGAATTAAGCAAACTTAGAATTAAATTTGCTCCTAGAAACGCCATTAAAGGTCAAGCATTGACGGATTTCATTGTTGAATCCACATGTCCTCAGCCGGCGATGCCTAAATAAAAAGATAAGGAAGAAAATCCTTGGATAATTCATACTGATAGATACTCATCAGTCGAAGGCTCGGGGGCAGGATTAGTGTTGACGCCACCAGATGGAGGAACACCATTAAGATATGCCCTAGTTCTCACCTTCAAATCTACGAATAATGAGGTGGAATATGAGGTTTTGGTTACAGTATTAAGATTAGCTAAAGGATTAGGCGTTGCCTCTCTACATGTATATTGTGATTCACAATTGGTGGTGAATCAAATTAAGGGGGAATATATGGCTAAGGATGAAAAAATGAAGTTGTATTGAAAAGAGGCTATGGCATTGGTAGCAGGATTCAAACAATTTCAAATTGAAGCTATTCCTCGAGAAGCGGATCAAGAAGCAGATGCTTTACTTGGCAAACGACGCCCAAACAGGTGCATTTTATAGAAACCAATCATGGAGGTTGTGTCAACATTTATTGTGCAAACATAAATGTTACTGTCGATTGGGCGATGCCTATCAGAGCATATTAAGAATTAGGAGAACTCCCTACAGATGAAGAACATTCTAAAAAGATTATCCGATTAGCACCCAGCTTTCGAATAATTGATGATTTACTGTATAAGAAGGGTTTCTCCATGCCCTATCTTAGATGCGTCGCTCATCTAGAAACCGTTACCATTTTAAGGGAGGTACATGAGGGATATGCATCCTGTCATGAAGGTGCAAGGTCAATTGTGAGAAAAAAATCTAAACCAAGGATATTACTGGCCTACAATGAATCAAGAGGCGACTGCTTTGGTTATGAAATGTGAATCATGCAAAAAGTATAGCCCAAAAATAGTGTGTCCACCAGCAAATCTTACTAGTGTGTGTGCAGCGTGGCCATTTGCACAGTGGGGAATCAACTTGGTGGGACCATTACCAAGATCCAAGCAACGCACCTATATAATAGTGGCAGTTGATTATTTTTCAAAGTGGATTGAAGCAAAGGCGTTGTCATCAACTACTGAATTTCAAGTTATTAAGTTCATTAAATCGAGAATTGTGTCTCGATATGGAATCCCAAGTGTGTTGGTCAGTGACAATGGCCCGCAATTTGCTGGAAAGGAATTGAAATGGTTTTGTGAAGAATTGAAAATTGACCATAAGCATGCTTCAGTTAAACATGCGCAGGCCAATGGACAGGTGGAGGCTGCGAATAAAACAGTCTTGAATGGTTTAAAGAAGAGACTAGACGCCTTGGGAGGAAAGTGGACAGAAGAATTAGAAAATGTCTTATGGGCGTTGAGAACAACACCAAAAAATGCAACTGGAGAAAAGCCTTTTGGATTGGTATACGGGTCTGAGGCGGTTGCTCCAACAGAAATAGCAGTCGAATCATACAGGGTAAAGCATTATGAGGCTATGAACAATGAGGACCAAAGGCATTTGGAATTGGATATGGTTGATGAAAAGCGATGGGCTTCAGAAGAAATTTAGGGGCGTATGCGATTAGCTACGACGAGATACTATAATAGAAAAGTTTCATCTTGCCATTTTTTTGTGGGGGAGAGGGTATGGCGAAGACATGAATTCTCACATCCAGATAGAGTAAAAAAGTTATCACCAAAGTGGGAAAGACCCTACAAGGCCATTGCCATTCCTCATCCAAATGCATACGTATTAGAAGACCTGGAGGGAAAAGTGTTGAAGAATACTTTTAATGCAGAGCATTTGAAAAAAAGTTATGCTTAAAATAAAGTGATGTAGATTGTATGAAGGACTATTAATGTCGAAGTGATTTTATTCGTAATGGCGAAAGCTTATGTTTAAAAGTTATATTGATACATTATGTTTGAATCGATGGTGATTACTTATGTTTGAATTAATGTCGACTGCTTAAGTTTGAATTAATGGCGACTGCTTAAATTTGAACTAATGGCGATTGCTTGTATTAGATTCAATGGCGATGGTTTAAAGTTTAAGCTAATAGCGATTGCTTAAATTGGATTTAATGGCGATTACTTAAAATGGTGATTGCTTATTGTAAATTTAATGGTGATGTCTTAATCAATGGTGATTGTTTAAGGCGATGGCTTATGTTCAAGGCAATGTTTTAAGATTGTACATATTGGCAATGCTTAATAAAGCTTATTGGCGTTTGCTTAAGTTTGGATAATGAAATAAAGACTTGTTAAAAATAACAAGTATGATAACTTAAGAAATAAAGTTAAGTATGAAATAAAGCTAAGTGTGAAGAAACAAATACATCACATATGGAAAGAAAAATTCATAATAGCAACGGCGAGGCATTGCAAAAAAGTCTTTACAAAAGTGAAGTTACAAAAAATTATGAAAGGGCTGGGGGTGTTTGGTTAGGACGAGCATGTCATCCACATAAGCCTCTATGTTTCTCCCCAGCATGTCCTAGACCAGGCGGTTCACCATCCGCAGATAAGTCGCCCCGGCATTGATGAGACTAAAGGGCATCACCTTGTAATAAAGAATGTCCCCATCTGCATAAAAAGCGGTATGAGACTCATCATCTGGGTGCATGCGGATCTGGTTGTAGCCTGAATAGGCATCCATGAAGCTCAGCGTCTCGTGGCCAGAGGTAGCATCGACCAGCTGATCAATCATGGGAAGGGGATATGAATCCTTGGGGCAAGCTCTGTTCAGGTCGCGGAAGTCGACGCACATCCTCCACTTGCGGTTTGATTTCCTGACCAAAATTGGGTTGGCGATCTAGCTCTGGAATCTCACCTCTCTGACGAAGTCAGCCTCAATCAGTCTGTCAACCTCCTGTCTGATCGCCAGGCGTTTGTCTGTCCCGAACGATCTTCTTTTCTGAGCGATCGGCTTGATAGAAGGGTCTATCCTGAGCTCGTGAGAGATGATGTCTGTACTGATACCTGGCATGTCGCTCGGCTGCCAGGCGAAGAGCTCCTTGAATTCCCTGAGGAAGGCGGTCATGGCCTGCTTCTGATCTTCATTTAAGGTGGTCCCAATGCGCACCTTCTTATCTGGGCCATCAACCTCAACCTCTTCCAATTCCTCCATAGGCGCTGGTTAAGCCAAATCCTCGCGAGGGTCGGCCTCTGTCTCGATGGCGAGGGCCTCCCTTTGGTTCTTCCTGTGCAGGTAGTTCATATAGCATTGCCGCGAGGAAGGCTGGTCGCCGAGTACTTCTCCAATCCCGTTGGGTGTGGGGAACTTCATCTTCTGATGGACTGTGGAGACCACAATCTTGTTGGGGTTGATTGTGGTCCTCCCCATGATGGTGTTGTAAGATGTAGGTGAGTCGACCACCAGGAAAGTGACCGGTACCTTGATGCTTTTCCATCCCTCGCCCAGAATCACTGGCATGGTTATTGCCCCCAGTGGATAAGTTGTTCTCCCAACAAACCCGATCAATGGAAAGTCGACCCTCTTCAGGTCACGCTTGGATTTGCCCATTTTTTCAAAGGCGTCCATGAATAGAATGTCTGTCGAGCGTCCTCCGTCGATCAGAATCCTCATAACGTTACAACCGTCGATATCAGCCGTGATAACCAGAGCATCATTGTGGGGGGTTGTGACATGTGCCAAATCATCTTCGGAGAATGAGATGACAATGTCCTCCTCAGGTCAGGGTCGCTTTCCCAGTTGAACTGCTGTAGAAATCTAAGTCGCATAGACTTCCCTTGCGTGTGACCCCTCGCCTCCTGCACCAAATCCTCCCGCAATCAAATTTACCCTTCTCTTGCTTGTAGATGGATCAGTTTGTTCAGTAGGAGCTGGCGAACAATGTCTCCTAGGTGGCATTCGACTTTTATCTTGTCCCGCCACAAAATCCTTCAGCATCCCCCCTGAATCAGCTTCTCGATGTCCCTCTTCAAAATGCGGCAATCATCAGTCTTGTGGCTCTTGCACTTGTGGTATCTGCAGTAACTCTCGACATCCTTCCCCATGGGCTGACCTCCCCTACGAGGCATCGGTGGCCTCGCCAAAGATCTCATCTCCATCTCGACTAGTACCGCTGAGATCTGCCTGTTTAAAGGCGTAAAGTACTCAGGGACCTCTGGATTTCTGGGCACTGGGTTAGGCTCAACCCGGGGCCTGCTGTCTCTTCCCCTCTTCTCCTTCTTTACCTCCTTCTTACCATCGCGTCGGGGCTCGGGAACCACCCTTAGCGAGGTCGTCAGGAAGTTAGCATCGGCGTTCGCTCTCTCAAGGTCTATGAAACCTTTAGCCCTGGACGCCAGTTCCTCCAATGTCTCAATCTCCTTCACGTGATAGTTGTTGCGCAGCTTTCTCGAGGACTTGTTGGCCACATCCAATCCTCGATAGAATGCTCGAATGATCTCCCCATCTGAAATTCGACGATCTATCTCCATGACGTTCTGGTGGAAACGTCCATAAAAATTGGCCAGCGACTCTCCAGGTTGTTGCTTGACCGCATCCAGGGCGACCATGCTTTTCATTAGCTGGCGCTCGCCCATGTACCTCTCCAGGAATTTGCTCCTTAACTCTGACCAAGTTCCTATAGATCCTGCAGGAAGGCCTAAGAACCAAGACGAAGTCGAACCCGAAAGAGTGGATGGAAATAACAAAGCCAAATGATTGGGATAGTTTGACTTACCCAGAAGAGAGGCCTCGTGCTTGTTGACGTGTATGGTGGGATCTCCTCCACCACTGTACTCAGGTATAGCCCGAGCGACTACGTCTTTCGGGATCTTGATGGCGACGAGGTCGTTGGAGAAGGGATCAGCATATCGCTCCTTGAAGGGAGCTGCGACTGTCAGTCGCCTTTCCTAGAGCCTTTTATTAATAAGTTCGTCCACCTGGTCCAGGGTGCAATTTTTTGGCGAAGTCCCGTTCGGCGAGGGACCGGAAGGATTGGTGGAGTAGGTAGCCGCCGACGGTTCGGTGGATGCCGGGGGTAGGGACTGGTATCCTGATGTCATCTCCTGATCCTCCTGGGGTGCTGTGGTGCCAGGATTCGCAGTTTTAGTCGGCAAGGGTCCTGTGGCAGCAGGGCGAGTGTTTCCTTGGGGAGCAGGAGCTTGTCGGCGAGCCTGTCCTAGGATGGCCTCCAGCAATGATATCATCTCCGGGGTTAACTGGATGTTTTCCCCGGCGATGTGGACGGTTTGCGGTGCTGGAGTCTCGGTATGGTTGGGAGCAGGGGTCAGTCTGGAATTACCGTCATGTTCTCGGGCCGTCCTTAGAGGAACGACATTGGGGGCTGCCTGACTGGCACGCTCTTGCTGGAGCGGCGAAGCGGCAGCGGAATCAGAGCTGTTCGAGGATTGCTCGCAAGTCTGGTTCCAGCGGGTTTTTTGTGATCGAGTTCTCATGGTTGTATCACTCGATTCCCACAGACGGCGCTAAATGTTGGATCGTGAAATCCTGGTTGCTGATCTGACAGTGAATTGAATGCCAGATGACGGTTGAACAGTGCTTTCGTCTTAGCTCCGGTGAACCTGCAAGTAGGGGATCGCAACAGAGGGGGTGTCTCTGGGTCCCTCTCCGATGCTAAAATGAGTATATGTGTGTATATAGCTCAAAACGTAATGAATGTATGTAAAGCAAAGGTATTTATAGAGTAGGAGAGACCAAACCGTATAAGGTAACCGTATATCTTAGTGAATATTGTGTTGTTGATGATTTGTATAATAGATATTGCAGTTACGACGAGATATTGCAGTTACCATATCTAATCCTTAGTGAATACGTGTCCGAGATACGCGGTATATCCTGGCCACTTCCTTATTAACGGTTGGTGGGACCAGAGGAGAGAGGCAAGACTCTTTTCGGGTCAAGCACTCCCATGTTGAGCAGTAAGAGGTCATGACTTGGTGAAGAATGGCGACCAGCTAGAGAGCCTTTGGCGTTCATATCGTCCTAGGCTCGATCCTGGGCCGCTCTATGGTGGGCCAGGCTGACTTTGACTTAGGCTGATCCGGTTCGAATATCTTGGGTTTACCCCCTCCAGGGTTATTGGGCATTCGAGGTCTTTTCCTTATTGGGCTGTCACTATCAATACCCAACAAGTACATAATTAAATTTCTCACCTAATGCATTTAATTATTTCGGTATAATTAAAAGACAAACGATGTTAGGTTACAAAATCACTGTATTTTTAATCAAAGAAATTACCCTAGGTAGATAATTGAATTACGACATAAATGACGTTCACCGTGGTCAGTTTGGACTTACAGGGTATGAGTTATATTTTGTTAAGTCAAATTTTCATATCTCAACTTACGGCAGAGCCTACAGTCAATCCGTAAGTCCAAATTTAATATTTTTGCATCATTTGAATCGCAATTAAAATATCTACTTACAATAACTTTTATAATGTTTTTTAATAAATACATAATTTGATTTTTAATTAAACATCGAATCGTAAAAAAAAACGTTAAAAAAAACACAACTAGGGGTAGCGTTTTTCACATAAACGCTACCTCAAGTAGCGTTTTATGAAAAACGCTACCCCTAGTGGCGTTTGTTGAAAAATGCTACTCAAAGTAGCGCACGTTGTAAAAAACGCTACCCCCAATAGCGTTTATATACATTTTGCAAAATATTTTTTCAGTGTACTTACTTTTTCAAAAAAAATGGCACAGTGCCTACTTTTTTAAAAAAAAAACTCTTGCTTATTTTGTTGGATGTGGTTCAACGCACCACTGTCACTATTCCATCCATTTCTACCGTTAGTACATTGTTTTGTCAAATTAATGTTACTTGATGTTCATTTTCATCACATCCTCACTTTTTCTTTCATTTTTATATCATCAATCACTAATTGCACTCAGAAACTGCTTTTTCTGGTTAAAAAGGAACTAAGAAATTGATGTGTTGGGTTCAAAATAAACACGAAAATCTTAGTTCTAAGGTTATTTTAAATCCATATTTCGTGAATTCAAAACGAACCCAAAATTACACCTTTTTTTTTACTAAAAAGGAATCCATATTTTGATTTTTTTGAACATTGGTCTTATTCTTAGTATGTTCTCCAAGTCTTTTCAACCTAATACATGTATCTAACGTAATTAGTTAATGGATGATCAATTTGAGTGGAAATGACAATATTCTCAAACAAATACAACTAACATGGAAAAACATCCTAGTGCGCCTAAGCCATTTATCCAAACATATATTGATTATAACTTATATATTGTATTTTTTATCAATATACTTTTTAGATTATTTTTTAAAAAATATATGATTTTCCCTAATGTCCTTATTTTTTTCACCAAACATTTAGTGCAGTTTACCAACAAACACTACAAGAATCTGTATCAATAACCACGAAATTAATTTGTTGACACAATAAGTGGGTTGGTAAAACGGTGTATAAGTGACGGCATTTTAATACGTCCCAGTAGCCATGTTTTAGTGTCAACCCATTTTTCGTAGCACAAACAATCCTTTAGTATTGACGTTTGCCGTCGCAATATGTCTGTGCCGATCAAATCCATGTGTCAAAAACTCAGCCGAGGTTAATAGTGATATTCAGTAACGGAATATGTTGGTATTGCAAAACAGTATGTTTACTTTCAAAATTAATTGATGTAATAAATGGGTAAACAGTATCAGCATAACTCCATTGGTAATATATGTATTGCCGTTGCTAAACTATATACCCGCAATTATAACAGAACAGACCGTTTTTTCCAGTACAGTTCAAAACTCCCCTGTGCAGACCAGAGCCTTCGTCAGTCCATCAACGACCGTTGGCAAGAACGGATTTCCTTTCAGATCGACTCCCAGGACGCACGTAGGTTGCGCGCAGACATTCCAGGAAGCAACCCAGCTGGTGCCGGATCAATCGTGAAGTCGTTTGCTGCAATATCCCGCGACAAGCATTTCTCGTCAGGTAGGCTGGTATGAATAGTCGAATGTGACTTCTTGTAATTGCGAATTGAATTGTCATGAGCTTAATTGTGTGTTATATATAGCCAACGGTCATGAACTTAATTGTGCGAATTGAATTGTCATGAGTTGTACTGTTTAGCCCCAAAAAATGTGCTGCTACAGACACGTAACAACTGTGCTGATAAAATTGGACAAGTCGATCGAAGGAGTTCTACTCTTGCGTATAACAACTAATTAACTAGCAATTAAGCTAGCTGCAGCTCGTACGGTTCCAACGGACAGCTCTCTGGTTCCGTTTGGTTCGATCCACACATAAACGAAAATGCATATTTGAACTTTTACAAATGGTCTGGATAACTGTCAACAACTGATGATGCTACTTCCTGTACTGCATGTTTCTAAACTGTTGTGCTGTCTTTTTAATCCCAAAGAGTTGGATTGATATTTTTTTTGCATAAATAGAAGTGCGATGGATAAGAGTTTGATGACCAAACCTCGGCAAAGTGGGGAATATAAGGAAGGGGTCGCTTCATTTCTCGACTTTGCCTACTCTCATTCCAGTTGTGATAGTAAGATTTACTGTCCTTGCAATAACTGTGTTGGTGCTTTCTTAATGGGGAGAACTACTGTTAAGCTCCATCTTGAAAAATGGGGAATATTGCCAACTTATACTACATGGGTGGATCATGGGGAGGAATTCGAAGATGTGATCCGTAATGGTAGGAATTCATCCTCTCGTGAGGAAATGGAGGATATGGTGCATGATGGGTTCGGTGGTATGAGGGTGGACGAAGGTGAGGAACCAAACGCCGATGCTAGGACATTTTATAAGCTATTAGAAGATTGTGAAAAGAGCTTATATCTCAGTTGTGTCTCCTACACGAAGATGTCCTTTTTAGTTGAATTGTTGCATCTCAAGGCACTGTACAAGGTTTCAAACAAGTTTGCTGATGAGCTACTTCGCATGCTAAGTAAAGTATTGCCACCAGGGAACACAGTCCCTAAGTCCTACTACGAAGCCAAGAAATTTATAGGAGGGTTAGGGTTGGACTACCAAAAGATGCATGCTTGTGTAAATGACTGTATACTATTTAGAAAAGAGTACGCCAATTTGGATGTGTGTACAACGTGTGGGGAGTCAAGATGGATTAAACCTCGACACAACACTGGAGGACTGGATATACCAGAGCAATCGAAGCGACAAAGAGGGAAGCTACCAGTCAAAGTACTTCAATATTTTCCACTAACTTCAAGGTTGCAAAGATTATTCATGTCCCCCAAAACCGCTTCCTCTATGACCTGGCACCATACACGACAATTAAAGGATGGTATTCTACGTCATCCTGCTGATACAGATGCTTGGAAGAAACTTGACAGCGTACTACCTGCATTTGGGGAAGACCCACTGAATGTGAGGCTTGGATTAGCTACGGATGGGTTTGATCCGTACAGTGATAAAAGTCACCCATATAGCATGTGGCCAGTTGTTCTTATTCCATACAATGTGCCTCCCGAGGTGTGTTTGAAAGATACAAACTACGTGCTATCAATGTTGATTCCCGGACCAAAGGCTCTAGTAAATGACATAGACGTGTATCTGCAACCGTTGATCGAAGAGCTGAATGAGTTATGGTCGAATGGTGTGCTCACATATGATGCAAATAAGAAAGACAACTTCCAGATGCGCGCAGCTGTACTTTGGACCATTAATGATCTTCCTGCCTATGCGAACTTGTCCGGTTGGGCTACTTACGGTAATTTGGCATGTCCTATCTGTCAAATGGACACCCATTATTGTCGATTGAAGAATGGGAGAAAATTTTCTTTTATGGGACACAGACGATTCCTCCCCACCGATCACCCATGGAGAAGAAACAAAAGTTCATTCGATGGGAAACGAGAGTTACAGATGGCCCCACAAAGACTATCGGGGGAGGAAGTGTTACATGTGCTAGAGAATCTTGATCCAATCATGTTCAGTAAGACTCAACCGCCCATTCAGGTTGGAATAGACTCAACTACTGGAAATTGGAAAAAAATAAAAACATATTCTACCAACTACCTTATTGGCAGCACCTCTTAATCCCTCACAATTTGGATGTGATGCACATTGAGAAAAACGTGTGTGATAACCTCATTGGGATGTTATTGGGTGTTTCCGGTAAAACGAATGACAACCTTAATGCTCGGCTCGACTTACAGGCCTTGGGCATAAGAACGAGCTTGCATCCAGTCCGTAGAGGAACAAAATTGGTCTTACCACCAGCTTGCTTTTCCCTATCAAAGGAACAGAAGATTAAACTGTGTGAGTTTCTTAAGAACTTGAGACTTCCTAGTGGTTATTCATCAAACATTTCACGTTGCGTTAAGGTGAAAGACAGAAAATTGATTGGGTTGAAAAGTCATGACTACCATGTTCTCATGCAACGTATCCTATCTGTGGCTATTAAAGGATTACTCCCCAAACATGTATGCAAAGCTGTGATAGACATGACTAACACATTCAGGATTCTATGCTCTAAGGAGTTGCACCCGTCGGATCTGTTGAAGGTGGAGTCGCAATTACCCATGACAATGTGCAATCTAGAGAGAATCTTCCCACCAAGTTTCTTCAATATTACAGTCCATCTTATCATCCATCTAGCAGAGGAAGCAAAAATAGCTGGGCCAGTGCAATATCGTTGGATGTATTCAATCGAAAGGTAAGTTTTTTCACTCTTTTATGAAGTATGCCTTTGACAGAAGAGGTGTCACTAATAACATGTTCTTATTGTAGGATAATGGGGATAATGAAGTCGCTTGTACGTAATCGTAGTCGTCCGAAAGGGTCAATAGCTGAGGGTTATATTGCTCTGGAGTGTTTGACATTTTGTTCTAGATATCTCCATGACATTGAGACCAAATTTACAAGACATGAGTCAGTTATAGTAACTGAGGTAACTCCAAGGGCGGCAGATGGGTTATCGATCTTCCAGCCGGTAGGAGCTCCAATAGGTCGTGCAATTGTCCGTGAACTGTCAAACACGGAATGGGAGCAGTGCCACTTGTACGTCCTTAATCAGTATGAAGAAGTGAATCCATTCATCGAGTATTGCATTCACCTTTACTGTTATGTTTATTCTCAAACTTTTAACATCATTACATCTAACAATCGGATTGGTTGTCTTGTCTATGTACGTAGTGAACACAAGAGGCAACTACTACGCGCACGGGTGAGTAGGCGGAACATCGATGTCATGCACAATAGAACATTCATACCATGGTTGGAGGGCAGGGTATGGCACTATGACACGGATAGGAATGGGTATTCCTTTTAATGTCAACGTTATTGACGTTTGGAGTATTTGCATTCTCAGGTTGGTCGAATAGTTGGATCGGCTGAGGATGAGAGAGGTTGCCAACTAAAGGCTTTGGCACGAGGACCGTTATATGGAGCTAAGACATATACTGGTTATAAAGCAAAATGGGTTCATCTTCCACACCAAAGAGCGGTCTGTAATGAGGAGTTTTGACAACAGCGGTGTGTTGTGCAAAGCTGACACAACGTGCTACGCGAGTACATCCGATAACAACCCCATTGAAGGTGCAATTGATTATTACGGAGTGTTGAGGGAGGTGGTTGAGCTGCATTACCTTGGTAACCTATCGGTTGTGTTGTTCAAATGCGATTGGTACAACGTACTTTCATCCTTCAATGGGATAAAAATTGATGAGTACGGATTTGTGTGTGTCAATACCAAAACAAATTATCAACCGATGAGCCATTCGTACTTGCAGCTCAAGCATCCCAAGTTTTCTACTTACAGGAGAACATTAACCCTGATTGGAGCACTGCGCTGAGGGCAGAGTCCAAAAAACGATTTGTGATTGGGGGTCATATGAGTGGGGAGTCAGTGGAGCCATATCAGGAAACATCATCCCTGGTTGTTGATGTACCGAATCTAGTTCCTGTCGATGATGTGGTTGATTGGTGTAGAAATGACATAGAGGCTCTCGAAATATCTGTTGCGGATGCCACCCCGGATATGACCACATAAGCCTTGACAAAAGCAACTGAAGGCCTTGACGACATAGATGTTCTTGAGGCAGATGAAGAGGACATTACTGATGATGGAACAGACAGTGACACAGATACATAATTTGAGGATGATTTGTTCGATGACGAGGACGGCCTTGAGGGTGAAATGGATGAGGATGACGATGATGATGATGATGCATCGTAACTTCGTGTGCAATAGAAGAGTGTTTGTATGTTTCTTAAGGTAATTGTTCAATAGTTAGGAATTTAATTCTGTCATTTTTCAATAGTGAGGATCGTAGATTCTGTCAATGTGAGAATTGTTTAATTTGTTCAAATGTGTATGTTCTGTCCAGATTTGAGATGGTTTTACTGATTTGTATGTTCTGTCCAGATTTGTATGGATCGTCCGAAATGAGATGGTTTTACTGAGATTGTTCAATATTGAGCTGTTATTCTGTCCAAATGTGTATGTTCTGTCTGAAATGAGATGGTTTTACTGAGATTGTTCAATATTGAGTTGTTATTCTGTCCAAATGTGTATGTTCTGTCCAAAATGAGATGGTTTTACTGAGATTGTTCAATATTGAGCTGTTATCCTGTCCAAATGTGTATGTTCTGTCTGAAATGAGATGGTTTTACTGAGATTGTTCAATATTGAGATGTTATTCTGTCCAAATGTGTATGTTCTGTCCGAAACGAGATGGTTCGACTGAGATTGTTCAATACTGAGCTGTATTTCTTACAGATTTGTATGTTCTGTCCGAATTGAGTTCTACATACTGAGATTGTTCAGTATTGAGATTGTTTGGTTCACTAGTTGTTGTGTTGAAATATCAGTACTTCCTATAAGTGTTGTGTAGCTCATCTGGTTGTGATGTGTAGCTGGTTGTGCTGTACGTGTGTGCTGTAAGTGTTGGTCATGCTGTTGTTGTAAGTCGAAAGTGCATTTGGAAGCTGGAATCTGTACTTGGAAGATGGCAAAACAGCAGGCGAAAATGCAGTCAATTGCAGCTCAGCACTTGTGCCCTGTAAACTGGTTCTCGTTCTGTCCAAATGCTGCCAAAAGGTGTGCCTGCTGCAGCTCGAAATTGCAGCTCAAATGCTGTCGAACGAAAATAACTGTGATGTGCCCTGGTGTTTTTCACAAAACATATTAGTGAAGATGACAGCAATACGAAGATCTCCATCATCACTCCAATCTTCACAGCATCTTCACGGCATCTACACAATAGGAAACTCATTCATTTGAGATCTCCACATTCCTTACATTCCAATGTATAATACCCTTACCTTATGTATCCAATCCTTCCTTGTACAGATGAATATTGCAGCTATATATTTCAATGGAGAACTCCTCCAAATGTAAGCTTGACAGCATAAAACTCTTCCCATACATTAAGCTTCAATAAAACATACATTCAGTTGTTTTTCACACACAAACATATATTAATACTTTCAAAATACTGTCATACATTCTGTTTTGGACCAACACTGCCATACACAACATGATGTCGACTGTAGGTGGTGTTACACTCTGTACAAACCGTTTCCAATCCAATCTATGTCATTCTAATCCTATCTATGTCATTCTAATCCAATCCAATCCACGTGCTGTCAAAATGAATAAGAATTCAATTCATGTGCTGTCAAAATGTAATCCAATTCATCCTCAGCAAATAGATAGCATGTGCTGACAAAATGAAGGGATGCAAACATAATACATTGAAACTCACGATCTGGACAGAATACATTGTCAAATAGTGAAGGGATGCAACCCAAAGCTCACGATCTGCACGTTCTTGCCATTAAAATGTGTTGCATCTGAACAAGAACACACAACACACTCCTTTGCTGTACTTTTCATGGTCACCTTCTGCAGGCCACTGGCAGAACTCTACCGTATGAAGCTGAATGGTTGTCCTGCAGAAGTTGGAACTCCTGCTGCAAATGGAAGCTGCACTACTTGGGGTCTCCTTGAAGCTCCACTCGGCCTGCTTAAGAACTGTAATAGACAGAGGTGGATTTGTATGTAGAGGTCGGGTTGAAAGATGACAGGGAGCAATGTGTCGAGTCTACTATGGACCGAATTGTGTGTCCACATTGTTTATCTGTCATATACATGAGATGTAACATGTAGACACATGTTAACACTTTGACACATAGTGATTAACACTTTGACATATAGTGGTAACACCTTGACACATAGTTATAACACCATGACACATGGTAGAAATTTATTTCATCAATTAATAACACCATACACTTTTGAAAGTTATATTTTTCAACAAAGTAAGTAAAATTTGTATTAGTTGATATTAAATTTGTAGCCACTTGTATAAATTTGTATACATTTGTATAAAGTAAAACAATAGTACACTTTGACACATCAACTAGACTATCACATAACAAAGTTGTATTTGAAACATAAAATGAATAAGGATGCATCAACTAATACATAAGGATACATATGTCTTGATTTTATAAAATGATGTAGAAATATTGTGCTATAAGATAAGTATATAATAATTAAGAGGAGTTGTTATACAAATGATGTTATTATACATATGATGTCATTAGGAAATATAAATAATAAGTATATTTTTCATAAAATACGTAAAATTTGTATAAATTTGTAGACATTTGTATAAAGTATAGTATTATAATGTTATACACTAAGACACTTTGACACATCAATGGATATAACATATAAGAAAGTTGTATTTCAAACATAACATGAGTATGATTTAAATTGCATACATAAGGATAATTAGGTCTTCATTTTAAACATGATTTAGACATATTGTGCTATAATATAAGTATATAGAAATTTATAAAAATTAATCTAAAATTCAAACAAGTTATGTTAGATGTATACATAAGATGCACACTGGAACGGGCCTTGCATACACGGGTCAATCCATGTCAAACACGGCCATGTCCATCACATTTTCGACCGGGCCAATCCAATGAGACGGCCCAATTGCGCAGAGTCTGGCCTCAGATGAATAGCTGCTACGGATGAGGACGAAGCTGAAGCGTCTCCTCGGTTCAAACAGCTACGACGTCTCGGTTCCTACACGAGGCAGTAGGGATCATCATCACATACAGACGAATTTGACGCCTCAGTCCTTTCTTGTTTCCGTGGACTTCTCTTCTTCTTCCCGCGCCTAATTTTCACTGCATTTGGGTCTGCTAGAACACTCTGCGAGTTTCCCTCCATCCACTGCTCCAGGCTTCGCTTCCATCTGTGCAGGACGATCTTCTAACTTTCCCTCAGCAAGGTATAGGTCTAATTTCATGTTGGATGATTCTGTTGTGTGGCGCGCAAGGTATGGTTGAGCAAGGTATGGTTCAACAAACCCTTTGTTCGTCTATTTCGCACGACTCTTACATGTTTACTGTCCTTTCCCCCTGGATCTCGTCTATTTGCGACCATTTTATACACGTTTTTTCGTTTTAAAAAACATTACTTGGAAGCGAAGATTCACCTCTGTCGATGATCCATGGTCGATTAACAAGTCCCTAAGCATTCGTAGTTTCATGCATGTCGTTATTCTTTTATGTGCATCATGTCACAGAATGCTCAATAAGGGTGGTTATGCTGAGAATAAAACTTGTGCTGTTAAAGATGGAAACTTTACACCAGAAACTTGCGCAAATTTCAAGTTATGCTACTGTGTTTAACAATATATTCTCAGTATGGTGGGTACTCGGAGAATGGTCGCCGGAAAAAACGTAGCTTCAAAGCTACCCATCCGTAGATCCCCAAGGAAGATAAACAGGGCTGCCCCAAGTAAGTTGTTTTATTCACTACTACGTCTTGTACTTAGGTATTTCCTCTGTTTTAGGTGCTCGGTAACTAACACACTACACATTGCTATAGGGGTTACGCCTGTGAAGAACAGCCCAGCAGTCCCTCGGCCTGTGGAGAACATCCCTGCAGTCCCTCCGCCTGTCGAACCTCCTTTGGAGGTGTCTACTGAAGAGGAAATCCAGCCGGAGGACCCCTATGTGGAGGAACCACCGGGTAGCCAAATAGGTAATAACTTCTAATTTGTCCCATACTATTACGTGTCAGCTGCGGAAGAGGAAGAAGTAATTATTCAATTGGAAAGACTACGTAGAGGGAGAACTAGATGCATAAGGTTGTCTAGAAATGGCGTCAACGAAAAGGAGGTTCTAAAATTTAACTCTCGAGGTAAAGTCTGCAGTAACAATTCTTCGATGTTTGCAAGTTGGTGTGGCTGCATTGTTAGGAAACGAACGAATGCACCTCTCATGGTGAAAGACTGGAAGGAGATTCCTAAGTCTCCAATAGACTATGAAGCGAAGATGCTCTTGCTGGTGGCGGTAAGTCTCAGTTGTAAATGGAACTAGGACATACATATTGCACCTGTCTATTTGTAAATGTTGTAAGAACTGGTTCTTACATTTCTGTATTGTTCAAACTCGCAGGAGAAATTTGTGATACCGGATGATGACAACCTGAAGCAGCTAATCATCTGTACTCTTAAACAGAAGTACAGAAACTACAGGGCGAATCTAAAGAGAATGTACTTTGAAAAGTACCTTACGAATGAAACCATGTGGACAAGAAAGGACAGTCGCTGGATGATAAAACCAGATCAATACTGGTAAGTAGTACTGCCGACCCATATAGTCACATGTGTTGTACAGTTGTATCTGATTGTTCGTTTATGTTCTTGGCACACCGTTTGCAAAATAGGAACAAGTGGAGGAAAGGGCTGCCCAGTTGGCAGCTGGGGAGGAGGAGTCTGCTGTTGACAAGCATGTCTTGTATATGGAAGTTCGCCAACCTGAGCGTCGTCGAAGTCGGGTGTCAAAGGCAGCACGGATGATGGAAAGTAAGCAGTTAAAGCAGGCAAGGGAGGAGGTAAATAGAAATGCAGCCGAATGTGAGTCACTCTGTGATCAACTCAAGGAGTTCCAGGCCAGCATGGTACAATTTCAACATGATATTGCTGTCATGAAAAGTACAATGTTTGGCAACGGTGCGTATAGTATTGATTTAATTGCATTGTGTACGCCCATTTAGTCATTGTAGGGTATATTCTATAGTATGATGCTACCATGATTGCTGTTATTTCTATGTTTGCATATCCAAATGCATGAACCGTGGAAACATGCTGTAAGTACTCCTGCTTAGTAGTTATAGTGATTGGTGGTACACTAGGTGTTGACTGATTGTAAATGGATATTTTGGACATGATGTAAATGTGAACATGTCATCTATGTTTGTGTTTTGGTTGCCATACATTTGTTTGAAATGCTTGGCTATGTATAAATTCGGATCTGTTGGAAATGGTTCTACATAAGTAGCTGTTTGTGTATTACCTGTTTGTGTATTGTCTGTTTATGTATTCTGTTTGGGTATGCTTGGCTACGAGCATTAGCATGGCCAACAATTCGAAAAGAGAAACATTAGCATTTGCATCAACACAAACCATTGCTGACGGACTGTAATTGTATCTGTAATTGATGCTTAATATAACATTTAACCATGACAACACGCAGACACAAAACATTGTCTATAGCAACAACTTTCACAGTAGTTGAAACTCGATTTTAGCATCAACTATTATTAACAGGTTAATATTTAATACTGTTGACGAGCATCGACAGGTTGGATGCATCCGTCGCTAAGTATGCGTAATTACTTTCAACGAAATGTTGTGGTTGAATAAGCTGTATTGCCTCACATAAGTTAGATACAATATCATACAAATAGGGACAACAATACGCGGATACTAATGCCTCCAATCTATATCTCACATATGTAGACACTGTAAATCAGTATTACCCTCAAATACCTGTCGACGGTAATTATGCGTAAACAGAGTCGGCATATTTGCGATGCTAATGATCAAACAGACTATTCATTCACTATTCATTCCAGCAACGGCAAAACCTTTAGTGGCGGCATAATGTCGTCGTCGATAGCTTTAGCCACGGGGTCTATTGGCACGACTCTTAGCATCGGCAATGGGTTTTAGCAGCGCCAACAGTGCTTCCGGTAACGATAATTTACCCTCGCTGTAGAGCAAATTTCTTGTAGTGAAAGTTTATTAGAGTGTGAAAGAATTTTTATTAGCGTGTACTTTTATTTTGACCAACTTGTTAATGAATATTCTGCAAGAATCTCTAATTCATTCTCTTGAACATGAAATTTCCGCAAGTAACAAGGGACCAGAGATGCTGAGACACCATTTTCTTGCTCGCAAAACTCCAATCAGACAGATATGTTGAGTGCAATTCTTTGTTTCTTCACGACCTTCTTTCCTTTTGCTTCCTCTATGTAATTGAGTTTCATCGTTTTGTTTCTATTGTATGGAAAATTTATGTTTGCCAATTTTTAAAGGAAATTTTAATCGATTTTGAATTTATACCTCCATAACGTATTTAAAATTCATCGTTTGGTTCTGTTAGTATGGACGTCATTTTTTATTAAAGTGGAAATTTCACTTGAATCTGCACCAACTGAAGATTCACGGGGGGAAATCTTCGACATTTACTTTATGATTTTAATAATAACAATTAAAGATGATCATCACCGCACATGCTAAAATCAATTCAGAGAAGCTTAATACCATCCGTATATGTAGAATTTCATTTGTGTGTTTTGAATTTTCAGTTGACACTACTGAAAATTCGGTATTTACCGATGAAATTATTTCGTCGGTAAAATGTATACATTCCGTCGGTAAAAATAATTTTCGTCAGTAAACACATATTTTCGTCTGTAAAGATATTGTCGGCGAATGCCCAATCGGCGAAAGTTTACCGACGAAAAATGACACAAATATTTGGTCGGTAAAGTAATTTTTTTACCGACAGAATTTTGGTCAGCAAAGATGTTTTTTCATTAAAAAAACGTTTTTGCCGACAAAATCGATTTTGTTGGCAAAGTCAAATTCGTCGGCAAATAGGTATTTACCGACGAAAAATAATGTGTCGGTAAAAGAAGAACTCATTTAAAAAAATAAAAAAAATTACAAATAGAACAATAATCAAATATTAAACAATAGAAATATATATACAAATCAGCATCAACACAAGATATAGTCTATTGTCCAATAGAAATATATACATATAAGGGTGTAGTAAGCTTGGAAAATGATGGGACTCTGAGTGGACCACTAACGTCTCTTTCCCAGTGAGGGACTGTTACCCTGGAATAGGGAATCTCGGTGGTGCGCCGCCTCGTCCCCTGGAAGCCACGGGAGCTCGCCATGGCTAAAGACAACACAGAAGCCACGGAAGATCGCCGTCCACCTTCGCATCATCTACGGGAAGCTCCAAGAGAGACAGAAGCTCGTCGTCCACCTTCGCATCATCCACGGGAGCTCCTTGTTTGGATACCACTTACGCATCACCTCCGCTGGAACAGTTTGCAGGGGAAGCTCCAGGAAAAGCCTCGTCGTTTGAAACTTCGTCGCCTCCTCGTCGTCTCGTCGGCGCATCACCTCCTCGTCGCCACCTGCAAGCCACGCCTCGTCGCGTTGTCGCCTTGTCACCGTCGGCTCCTCGTCGCCTCGTCCTTGTCCTCGTCGCCTCGTCCTTGTCATCATCGCCTCGTCCTCAACCTACAAGCCACGCCTCGTCCTCAACCTCCAAGTCACGCCACGCATCGTCCTCGTCGCCTTGTCACCAAAACAGTAACCACCTTAGCAGCCACGCCCCACCCACCCACGCCCTGCCACCCCCACCAACGAAGCCACACTCACCCCATCGACCAAAATCGTACCCCACCGACCCCCAGCAGATCACCAACCTGTAGCAGCTCCCCAACCCGTAGCAGTTCCCCGCCCTGACCTGTAACCACGCCACTACCAGCAACCACCACAACGCTGCAACCACACCCACGCTCCCCAACCGTACCCCACCGAACCCCGGAAGCTCCCCAACTCGTAGCAGCTCCCCGCCCTGACGAACGACTCTCTTTGGGATTTTTGATCGATTAATTACTGATATTGTTGTATTTGTGTGTCGTGTTTACAGGTATCCAAAACCATGGGTGATACGCAGGGGCTTAAGCCAACTCACAATAAGACCAACTCAAATGATAGAAAAAACAGGGGCAGCCTCACCATTAATCTGCAGGGGACGACCGAGGACAATTCTGGGTTGAGATGCGTGGGTAAAGTGATAAGCGATTGGGCTGTCAAATCGTTGGCAGTCCAGGGCGTCCTCAAAAGTGCTTGACACCGGTATGCGGGAGTAAGCATCACGGATATGGGAAATGCAATCACGATGTTCGAGTTCGACGATCCCAGAGACATAGAGGATGCACTCAACTTCAGCCCCTGGGCAATTCAGGGTCACTGCTTGTCCATCAAACAATGGGAAGGCGGTATGAGGTTAGAAGATGTTGCTTTTCATAATATTCAATTATGGATTCAAATACATGGCTTAGAACTGAATAAGTTGAATGAATCGAATGCCATTATCATTGGGGAGAGTCTAGGCACAAACATTCAGGTTGATAGCATTAAACGGCCAAGGGGCTTAGATAGAAGCTATATAAGAATCAAATTAGTGATTGACGGCAGTAAACCTTTAGTGTCTGGTTTTTGGTATCAACGATCGAATGGAGAGAAAAGTTGGGCATCAATTAAATATGAGACATTAGCTGAATTCTGTTTTAGCTGTGTATGCCTTGAATATACTGAAAGAGCATGCAATGAACTGGTGGTCAAGGTAGAAGAAAATCCTGCCAAACCGTGCTATGGCACCTGGACACGGGCAGAAAGACCAAGGCGTTGAGAGACAACATAGGCCGAGGTAGGCAAAGGACGTGGTAGATCATCTTTAAGGGGGAACCGGCAACATTGGAGAACCCCGGAACGAACACCAACTCAAGATAAAGGAGAAATGCCTAGGTCAAATGAGAAGGGCCTGGAAATAAGGGAGGTGAGCAGAGATTGAGAAACGGAAGAGGAGGATCAGAGATTCATGGCAATCTCAACATACACTAATATGCAAAGGGAAGTGCCGCATAGTAATGAAAACGGGGCTGCATCACATGATTTAAATGAAATCACCCAAAAGGCAGCAGAGATAGGTACAATGGAGCTGTCCTATGGAAGGAGCAGCCCTACAGGGCAGCATCCTATCTCAGATAGAGGGGAAAGCATGACAATGGAAGAAGGGAACCTAGTCACAATCCAAGTGGAGTACATGAATTCACCAAAAGCACGGAAAAAAGGTAGTCCAAGATCCCCGAACACAAGACGATACATCATCCCGAGATGAATAAGGAAGTCAAACCCTGACAAAAAGGAGTATTATGTGGAGTTCCCAGTATAACAAAGCTCCCCTAGTAGGGAATCTCCAATAGCCCCCCCCCCCTTTACGGGATTGAGCCCTATAGTCCGGAAGATGACTCTGAAACGAAAGGAAGTGGAGCCTCAGGACACTGGAGAGGAGGACGGGAAGGAAAATAATAAAAAAAGGTGTCTCTGAATTGAATATGGGGAAAGCGAAGCTGGTAAGGATACAATGGGGGCAGAACAGACCAAAAACAAAAAAAAAGGGGCACGGGCGGAGAGGGTGATCAAAACTCGGGTGATTAGGAAGACAAAGATCAAGGAGAAGAACCAATCTAAGGATGAAGAAATGGGCTCTGGTGGCTGTCCCAATACAGCCATGGGTGCTCAATGAGTGCTCTGGTGTGGAATTGTCAGGGATTGAGATCGGACCTAACAGTTCCCTATCTAACCGATCTCGTAAGGAAGTATCAGCCAGCAATTATACTCATGATGGAAACAAAGAATAAGGAAGGAGTATGTGAAAGAGTGAGGAAAAAAATAGGATGGAGAATTGGTGTTATGTGGACCCCATAGGTCTATCAGGAGGACTCGCATTGTGGTAGAGGAAGGAGGTTAATGTGCAGATTCTACAAAAGAATCCCCATTTCATAGACACTACGGTTCGTTTCGAAGGTGATAGCGAAGATGTAAAAGTCACGTGGGTGTATGGACAACCAGTTTGGGAGGAAAGGGTAAAAGTATGGAATCAAATCCGACAAATGGCACGAAACAGGAGAGAACCATGGATGTGCATTGGTAATTTCAACGAAATCAGTTACTTACACGAGAAAGAAGGTAGGAGACCAAAAGATCAAAAGAAGATGGAGACCTTCAACCTGATGATATCAGATCTAAGAATGGGGGATGTAGGGTTTAAAGTTAACCCCTACATGTAGTGCAATAATAGAAAGGGATCAGAGCGGATAAGAGAAAGACTGGACAGGGTGATAGCAAATGGTGAATGGCTAAGCAAATATCCAAATACCTTCATATTTCATCAACCGGCCATAGGATCGGACCATAGTCCTTTGATAATTAGGATTGATCACCGGGACAGAAGGGGGAAGAAGCAGTTCAGATTCGAGGCTATGTGGACGGCGGACGAAGGATGTGAGCAAACAATCAAATGAGCGTGGGGGCCCTACACAATACCCTCTCGAAGACCCGCTTTCCATGTGAAGATATGCAAATGTCGAACCAAACTGGTTCAATGGAGCAAGAAGCACTTCCACAATAAGAAAGTGAAAATAGCAGAGTTACAGAGTCAAATTGAGAGGGTCCAAAGGGAAAGTAACTTGGCTCACACGAGTGAAAGGGAAAAAGCCCTTAAAAAAAACTATCAGAATACTGGAAAAGGGAAGAAACCTACTGGAGTCATAGACCGAGGATTCGATGGCTCGGGGAGGGAGACCGAAATATAACATTCTTCCATAAATCCACCCTAGAAAGGAGAAGCAGAAAATAGATCAAAAGCCTACAACGAGATGATGCAACATGGACAGAATCAGAACAAGAGATAACTGAGGAGTGCGAAAGGTACTTCAAACACCTATTCCTATCAGAGGGGACGACAAACTCAGGAAACATATTGGGATGTGTGCAACCAGTCGTTACAAGGACGATGAACCAAAATCTCCTAAAACCATATATTGACGAAGAAATCAAGCGAGCTGCGTTCCAACTAGGGGACAAGGGCCCCAGGTCCTGATGGTTTCCCCGGGTTGTTCTATCATAAGTATTGGTAAGTTGTGGGTCATGATGTCATTCATGCGATAAGAAACTATATGTCAAACGGTACACTCGATCCTTGCTTTTATGATACGGATATTGTATTAATTCCAAAATTGCAAAATCCTTTCAAAACAAATTAGTTTAGACCAATTAGCCTGTGTAATTTCGTTTATAAAGTGATGTCCAAAACACTTGCTAATAGATTGCAATCTATATTACCAGTGTTAATCACCCATTTCCAAGGGGCCTTTGTGGCAGGCTGTCTAATACACGATAACATCATTGTCGCCCACGAAGCTTTCCATCATTTGAGGACAAATAAGCAAGAACAAGCCAAGGAATGTGCAGTCAAGATTGATATGAATAAAGCTTATGACTGAGTGGAATGGAGCTTCCTACTCAACACGATGAGACGAATGGGCTTTGACGAAACGTGTATTCGATGGATGGAAGGCGGCATTACCAAGGTCCGATACACGGTTATAATCAATGGAAAGAAGATGGAAATTTTCTCACCCACACGACGTATCAGATAGGGGGACCCCCTGTCCCCTTATTTATTTTTATTTGTGGTTGACGTTCTATCTAGATAGATCATACAAGCGGATTTCAAGGGACAGATCGAAGGAATCCGAATAAGGAGAACGTGCCCGATTGTCCACCACCTCTTATTTGCGGATGACTCGATCTTCTTCATCAAATCGAATGCACACGAGCTCAAATCAATACTCGAGGAGTATAGCCAAACGTCATGGAAAAGCGTCAACTTTCAGAAGTCAAACATTCACTTCAGTTCCGGAACGTCACAAGGGAGTAGAGAAGTGGTAATCCAAATACTGGGAATCGAGGAACCTCAACATGCGGGGAAATACCTGGGGATTCCAACGGTCTGGGGACGATCAAAGAAAGAGGCATTAGGGTATTTGAAGGACATAATATGGAGTAAGATGCATGGATGGAAGAACCTATACCTAAGTAATGCAGGGAAGGAAACTTTGCTAAAGGCGGTGATCACCGCCATCCCAACATACGCGATGGCCCTTTTCCGACTACCAAAAACATGGTGCGCGGAGATAATGACAACGGTGGCACGTTTCTGGTGGAGTCAAAGCATGGATAGAAGAACGATTCATTGGAGAAAGTGGGAGCACATGACTAGGCCAAAGGAGAAGGGAGGAATGGGCTTTAGGGACATCAACACTTTCAACGAAGCCATGCTCACAAAAACTTCTTAGCGACTCTACAATAACCCAGAGGCATACTGGGCTAAGGTAATAAAAGGCACATATTTTCCTAATACTAACCTATTTCAAGCTAAGAAGGGAGGTCGGGCATCTTGGGCATGGTCAAGTATACTGGAAGGTAGGAAGGTATTGCAATAGGAGGGTATGTGGCGGGTCGGCAATGGCGAAAATATACGAGTTTTCCAAGATGCGTGGATCCCGGGAATCACTGGACACAGGCTATCATGCGGCAAACTAGAATTGGAGGAAACAAATGTGCGAGTGGCAGAGATTATGCGGACCGAGCACAGGGGTTGGACATGAGAAGGATCTGAAACCACATAACCGAAGAGGAAGACAACGCTTTTAAGGCTATACAACTTCCACGCGACTGAACCCGGGATAGGCTAGTATGGCCTTCCTCGACATCGGGGATCGCCCATCCAAAGCTCGTGTATCAGCGACTTATGGAGCGCAAAGAACCGTAGGAAACAAACCATGCTTCCTCCTTACGAGCTCTCGGACCGACAGCGTGGAAACAGGTCTGGACAAGACCCACAATACCAAAGGTAAAACATTTTATATGGAAAAGTTGCAATCGTGCTTTGCAGGTAATGGAGGAGTTGCACCGAAGGGGGATCAGTTCGACACTGAACTGTCCTTTCTGCGACCACATCGAGATGGTGGAACATGCGCTAATGGAATGCAACTGGGAACGACCCATATGGTTCGGTGGAGTAGGGGTCCGATGGGAAGGGGTGACTCTTAAACCATGGACGGAGTGGATTCAAGAGTTCTTCGAGGTGGCAAGCAAAAACAATGATGACATGGGAGCTATGGAAGGAAAGATGCCGAGCATACAATCAGAAAGAGCGACCGTAGACGACTATGACCGTCGAACGTGGGTTACGACTAGCACAGAAAGCATGGGAAGTAAGATAGCAGAGCCGAGCGGAGCCACGAAATAGTACCAGCGACCAGGACAATCAAAGATGGTAGCCACCAGGAGAAGGCACAGTAAAAATAAACTGTGATAGAGCATGGGATACGAGAAACGGGAAAGGAGGAACGGGGATAATTGCAAGAGACGAAATAGGAGCCATGATCGATGGAATAAATTCATCAACATGGGACACATCGGCGATAAACGTAAAAGTCCGGGCGGTCCTGCAAGTAGTGGAGCAAGCGAAAAACAATGGATGGATAGAAATTATCATCGAGTCGGACCATGAGCAACTCATCAAACAACTGAACGGGTCAGCAAAGGAGGAAGACTTGAGACTGAAAAACATCATCAACACGATAAAGACGATAGCAACACAAGTATAGAAAATCTCATGGAGATGGGTAAATCGAAAAAAGAAAAATATATGCCCGAACTGGATTGCCCGACAATCCAGGAGAGAGGTGAGTTTGGTAAATTGGTTATGTGAACCACCATATGCTCTCATTTCCTTATTGTTGTTAGATAAACCAGACACTATGCAATTTTAATGAAGAATTTCTTATTGGCCAAAAAATACAGCTTGGAAGATGATGCATTCAAATTGTGGTGTCTCAATTAAATGATTTGTCAAACTAATAACATTACAATACAAAATAGATACAATGTCAAAAATGGGCTTTGAGCACATGAATTCAAGCTTAACTTTTCATTATCGTGTATAGAAAGATATGAATAAAACAAAAAGACTATGAATTTTACTACTTAGGAGATAACAAACCTGTCTCAAGAGAACATGTCTCACAGCAGAGTCAATGTACTCATTCACAATGAATGTCCAGAAGAAATCATGTAACCATCCTTGAACTTCATGGACTTGGCACGCTGAGCCCTCGGTTTCCACTAACAATAACCTATAGGATCATTTACAATTACACTCAGAAATTCTCTAATGTGGAAAAGTTGCATCAAATTATCAGTAAAGAAAATGCAGAATTAATATAACGTACCTTACACCCCTTGGCTCTGCACCATAGCATGCCCTAAAAAAACATAAATCATGGGAAAAATTGAATTCCAATTATGGACATAACTATATTTACAGGATCAAGAAGCTATGACGACAATAAACAAGGATACCGTGGCACAAAAAACGGAAGACAACAACCAATTGGTAACATGATCACAAGGATAATACCTCTATTGTTAACCTTCTTTGCATACAATTCAACACCATTCTCTGGGAACTTGAATCTCTTTTGGACAACGGAGGTTAGCTCCCTAATCCTCTTGCCTTTCTCTCCTGAAAT
Source organism: Chamaenerion angustifolium (assembly GCA_946814005.1). Taxonomy (NCBI): domain Eukaryota; kingdom Viridiplantae; phylum Streptophyta; class Magnoliopsida; order Myrtales; family Onagraceae; genus Chamaenerion; species Chamaenerion angustifolium. The sequence goes on from OX328270.1 coordinate 9,066,224, forward strand.
CGGTGCGATGAAACAATGATTCGAGCAAAGGAATTGAACTGCATTTCTGACATATTGTTCACTGCGCATCATTTCACAAAATCCAAAACAAACGAAAATTGTCATAAGGAAATTAAGCGAGCATACCGAGGACGTTCTGCGAGCATAACGAGGACGTTCTATTGTCCATTACAAAACCTCAAGAACTAGTAATCACTTCCCAATCTATGTAGGAATCGGAGGAATCTAACAAAGCAACCATTACGTGCTCAGGAAAATGTAGTAGTAGAAACTTTTCCATACCTTCGTCGGAATCAAAATTCATAAACAGTAATTGATTGGAGAAATTCGACGACCTTCTTGTTGGTGAGTTTAGTGTTTTATCCCTCTGTCGTTAGAGCTGAGCGAGTCTGTCTTGAGGAGGAGCTCACGCACAACAGTTGTAAACACTCAGGGAGGCCTCGGTCACTTTGTTGTTTTTATTATTCTTCCATTATCTTCATTGACGATATATGCAAAAAAAACTTGTGAAAATGTTAACAGAATTTGCAATTAGTTGAGTGGTTTGAAAACAACCATTTGACAGCAACGTCAATGGTTCGAGACCCACCATTTGAATTCAACCATTTTTTTTCTAAAACATCAGCATTTGTTACCGACGAAATTGTTGTTGATCGGTAAAAAATCAAACGTTACCGACAAAATAATTTCGTCGGTATTTATAGATGGAGGCTTTACCGACGATTTAATGATTTTCGTCGGTAAAATAAATTTTGGGCGACGAAAAACCTAAAACCGTCGAGGAATAAAATGGATTAGCGACGGGAATTTTTTTGTCAGCAATTAAAAATTAATAGCGACAAAACGTTTATTTCATCGGTAAATAGGGAATTTTCAGTAGTGTGATTATATGATGCAATATGTTAATATCTAATTTCGTCGCATGATTCATGATACCAAGAGAATAAATGAAGCTTGATTCGTCATATTTGCACTCGAACTATACAAGTTATGAAGTTGATGGTCGACACCTGGCAATATACGACACCTGACATCGCGTGAGGAGGCATACTGTGCGTGAACGAGGCGGTGTCTGTTGAATTCTACGTTCACTACGAAAATATGCAAAGAATATCTATGCAAAACTTTTGTCCTTCCAGTACGGTTTGGGATTACTCAAGACTAATGAATACAATAACATTTTAGTATACACTAAACATTTCGACAAAAAAAAAACTACGAAGACTAGTAAGAAGCCATCGATAGTGAAAGATATAAGAAATTTGTTTAAGGAAACCGGTTCGACAGTGAAATGGATCAGTCGGGATGATAACGAAAAGATCGACCTTTGCCCTTTACCTAAAAGACTGAAAGTGTAGCACCTATACTTAAATGGGTATTTTATTATATATATGCGTGTTTGTATGTATGTATATATATATATACTTTTTTAAAATATTATTATCAGTATGTCTACTTTTTTATAATAAACAAATGTAAACCGAACAATGCAAAGAGCTATGCAGTATGCAGAAAGTTTAGAGTTCCTTAAAAAATGAGGAAGGGGTGTTGAAACACATTATAGAAGTTAATTTTGGCATAGTCAATCAACTGAGGTCATGTGTTAGTACATTTACGTCATTATGGGTAGTTTTAGAATGGTCGCTTGCCGTAACAACAAAAATGACATTGTCCTCTAATGAACTTTTGCAATTCTTTCACAAACGATGCAAAAGACTCACTCTTCTCCATTATCAGAACGACGTTGATTTAGATATTATTATTGTTTTGAATGTGAAAATTTTACGAATTGCAAGCAGGTAAAATATCTTGAACTTCTAAATAGCATTCTCGGAAATAAGGTTTACACTTTGAAATTTATTAGAGTTTAGAATTTGCCCGTCGTACTGTTTCATATTTTTCCAAATTGTTATTTTTTATATAAATCAATTCAGTCAAACTAATACGAAGCGATATATGACCTAAATCGTCCAAATCAATTCAGTTATTTTTATGAAATGTTGAAGGAACCACGCATGTTGACAAATGAAACCGATCCATTCATTAAAAAACAAACACGAATGAAGTTGGTGTTGGTTTTAGGATAATGGGTCGCCCATAAGTGGGAGCCTATTTACATAAGCCCAGTTGTGTATCTGGCCTTAAAACCTATCCCTCTATATATCAGTATATATAGGGGTGCTCAGGGTTTGGAAAACCTGATGATGATGACAGTGATGCCCTAGCCGCCCTACAGTTTAGACAGAGGTCAGTAGCTGTGGTATTATAGGTCATTGCCCGTCAAACCGTGGTGTGTCCTCCCGTCCGACAGACCGTGATCCCAACCTCAGGCAGATCCGCTTCCGCTAAGGCAATCGTTCAGGGAGGTAACTTAATTATGTGTTATGTTGTACCTTAATCGATTGCATATTTTGTACATCAATTTCCAACATTGGTATCAGAGCCATAGTAGGTTGGTTTCCAAATTGTCGGATTCAAAGAGGAAAATCCCCACGGCGTCATCGTGACTGCGACGGGATCGATATCGGGAAAAGCAGCCACTGAAACCACCACCCCGAGGACGAACCAGGGCCTGCGGCGGCCTTCGTGGCCGCAGCTCAGCCCTTGCTGGCTGCCGCCAAGCCGAGGCTGACCGCAGCCTCGGCCACAGCTGGCCGCAGCCTTCGTTGTCGTGGCCCAGCGGCTGGTTGTCGTGGCCTTTGTGGCCACGGCTCCAACGCCTGAGGGTGGGAGGGGTCGGCCATCACTGGCCGACCCAACCCCCGTGGCCAGCCTTCGTGGCTGGCCACCTCCCAAGAAGGGGCGCCAGCCATGGTGGCTGGCCTAAGTGGTCACGGCTCTGGTCGCGGCTCGGTGGTGGGTCGGCCGAACATGGTCGACCGTGAGCAAAGGAGGGGCTGGCCACAGTGGCCAGCCCAAGGCCATGGAGCCGCAGCCTATGTGGCCGCGGCTCTGGCCTCCTGCCTAGCGATCGGGGGTCGGCCGAACGTGGCCGACCCCGAGCAAAGGGGGGCTGGACACCGTGGCCAGCCCCATGGCAGCTGATCAGCCTCTGTGGCCGATCAGCTGCCACAGCAGCCAGCCACTGTTCTTCTTCTCAGTGGAGAAGAAGAACAGTACCGGTCCGGTTCTATGTGAGCCAGATCGGTCTGGTTCGATGGGACTGGTTCTGTGTGAACCAGTCCAGTTTGGTCTGATCCAGTCGATTTGTTCCGACCGGTCCGTTCTATCCCGGTCGGTTTGAGCCGTCCGGTTCGGTTCATTCCGACCGGTTCGGTTCATTCCGACCGGACAGGTTCTGTTCAGACCGACTGATTGAGCTGGTCTAAGCTAATTCGGAGGCCCCGGGCCACCTGAATTGGTCCGAAACAAATTTGGTGCCGATCCTGGATCCTCTGTGGGTCTTAGTGATTTATTTCAGTCCGGTAAATGTGCCTGGACCCTTTCATAAATAATTTTTGGGCTAATTTAATTAATTGTTGGACCAATTTAAATTGCTGGGAGAGCCTTATATTGTTTTATATTGCATGACTGGATAGGTAGAACGCTGTGTGGGTTCCTTGAGTTCCCTGGTTTACTTTGTGTTTTCTGCAGGGTAGATAGTTTTGCCTTACTTTATTTGATTGGCTCTTGACTCCATAACTTGTAGAATTGACTAGGTTGTGATTGTTGAGATCCCAGCATAGTGTGTGAAATTGGTCTAACATGTTAATTACTTTTATTTGTTGTGACTTTAGTCCCTGAATTTTTATTTGTTGAGACTTTGGTCTCCAAATTTTTATTCATGGTGATTTTGATCCCCAAACTTTTGGTTAGGGTGACTTTAGTCCTCAAAGTTTTGAAAATTACAAATTAGCCCCTAATTAATTTATTTTTGAAAGGTATCAATATATATGTGTGTGTATTGAACTGTGTGGTTTGTTACCTTACTTGCATAGGATAGATTACCTTGGTAGGGAGATCTAGTTCTGGCATAGTCTAGGTAGCAAACTTTTAGGATTGTCCTTAGTATCCTTTCGGAAGTTTGGATGAGTACGAACTACACCTAGGAAAATGTTCCTGAGTGTGAACCGGTCGGTTAGTCTGCGAGGTTCTCCGAATTTCCTTGAATAATTCTAGGACAATTGTTTTGTGTAAGAGTCGAACACTTTGGTTTAGTGCGATATGTTCGACTCCGGTCCTTTGTGGACTGTTGGTATAGACTGTGTTTCGATTGATAGTAGTGACTTTAGGACATGCTTAGAGACGGGGAGTGCTTCTCGGCATAGCTAGAGTTGTCCTCCGGGTTTAAGTATGTTCTCAAGTTTGTCCTATCGGTCTGAGACTTGTCTTTTACATGCAATAGAACATTGTTCCTTGTGTTTCCATGATCCTATTAGAATTTCCTTTAGTTGGAGAAATTAGTCTGCCATGTAGAACATCATCGCTTAGTTGGACAAAGGTCTTAGACTTAATGGTGAGCACTATAAAATTCGGAGAAAGCATATAAAAATGGTCCTAAGTAGAAATCCATTAACCCCATCAAGAAGATTATGAAAAGACCCGATTTTGGAATAACGAATCAGCAGAAGGCTTTCCATTTGAGTGGGAGGTTAATGATGCTGAGACGTGCGCCATGATGCTGAGTACGGTGGATGGGTTTGAGCTTAACACACGACTAAAGGGTTGTGGGATACTTTGCAGGCTAGAAATGGTTCTATACGACTGCTTAGTTGTGTTCACTCAACATTAAGTTTGATTAATACATGATGAATCCTCAGCACTCCGCGAGATAGCATCTGAGGCATATGGACAACATGATTGTGAAACTCAAGGAGAACGGTCAGTCAGTGACCAATGAGCAGCAAATCCAGGTCATAATCCGCTATTTGCCTAACTCCTAGAAACATATGAAAATCTAAGTAACTCATTCTAAGGCCCTCAATACCTTTGAACACGTTCGAAGGAACTTTGAGTTGAAGAGGACAAACCCAAGGTCACTGGACCTAAGGTTGAGGTGCGTGTGGCGTCATCCTCTAGACCTAAGAAGAGTCGCTGAAGGCGAATGAGTAATGCACAACGCAGTGGCGCAAATGCATTGAAGGCAAAGTAGACAAAGACTGAGGTGAACCCAAGGACTCCTCTGAAAACAACACCGCGAAAATGTTTGCGTAAGGCTGAGAAGCCTAAGTACAGGAAATGCTTCAACTGTGGCCAGTGGGTACACTTTGTGAATGCATGCCCTGAATCGATCTGACATGAATATCTTAATGACTAATCTAGTGAATTTTGTATTCCTAGTACAGATATGTTGACTGAGCATGTCCTTTGTGGATTTTGGATTCAGGATCGACAAATCACATAGACAGGGATTGTAACGTTTTCGTAGAGTGCCAGAGTCCCGCGTGAAATTAGGTGGATTTACATCGACAACAACTTTTGCGTTGAAGTCGAAGGGATTAGAACTCGTGAGCTGCGCTTGCGCGGCGGTAGAGTTTTAGTCTGAAGTCATATCCTCTATGCTCCGCAGATTCGCCGATATGTTAATTCAGTCTTAGGATTAATGAAACTCGGTTTTATATTATCTTTTCATGAATCTTCCGTCCAATTGTTTTAGGTTCAACTTCGTTTGGCTTTAGTATTATTTCTGGTGGATTTATTGTTTCGGATTTGGATTCAGGCAACAATAATAATTTCATGTTTTTTTTTTCTACTCGCGGATATGTTTGCGATGTGAATGAAAGACAAACTAGACTTGACTATAGAGGTCAACATAGAATGCAGCGGCTAGCCCATTGGGGTTTACTGTCCTACATTCCACAAGTGGAGTCGTCTACTTGTGTAAGTTGTCTAGCAGAAAATTCCATCGGAATGCCTTTTTGGTTAGGCACCTAGAGCCGAATTTCCCTTGCAATTCATCCATTTTAATGTCTGTGACCCTCTTAGTGCTAGGGTTCGGCACGGAGCGCATAATTTCATTACGTTTACAGATGATTACACCCGTTAGATAGGAGGGTAAAGGCCCTCCAACCTGATTGTGGAAGAAGAGTACATTTCAGCGGAATTTAATGGTTTATGTAATGAAAAATGGATCATTCATCAGTTGACGATCCCCTACACCCCTCAGCAAAATAGTTTTGCAGAGAGGCGCAATAAAACGCTCCTTAAAATGGTTTGGTCGATATGGCGCATACTCAATTGTTGATTTCCTTATGGGGAAACGCTTTGGAGACTGCTGCCTACATCCTAAACCATGTGCCGACGAAGACGGTTAACTCCACTTCATATGAGTTTTGGACTGGAATAAGTTCTGGACCTTCACCATATGCGCCCATAGGGGTGTGCCGCTTACACCCATGATTTCTCAAATAAGTTTGGGAAATATTGGACCTAGAGGAAAGAAGAGAAGAGTATTTTTGGTTACTCTGATACCTCCAAAGGTTATGTGTTTATAGCCGAGCAGGACAGTGGGAGTGTTACCGAGATCGAATCACGAGACGTAACGTTTGTAGAGAACGAATTTCCTAAGAAGGAAGAGATTGATTTGGATCGATCTCTATATGAGATTCAAGATCAAGTTGAGCAGACACCTGTTAATTCGAGTGGGAGAGTTGAAACCGCAGATGATGAATCAGTTCGTCGTCTGCCGGATTCATCGCCTGCTGAAGCGAATGAAACAGATTCCGCTCCTGATGATCTTGTTGACAGTGGGAGCATTAGGGATCTCATTCTCAGTGGGAGTGATCATGGTCATACCCTGGTAGTAGTGAGTTGTTAGGCCGTGGGCTAGAACTAAACACCCTAATATCTGACGATATGGTTATTGTGCCGTAAAACGTTAGAGAAACTCTCAATGGAACCTTCTAAGAATAATGGATGAAAGTAATGGAAGATGAGATGAACACTTTGGACTAGATGGAATCTATAAGGAAGAACGGTGTTTGGGCACTGGTCGACCTTCGAGAGGACATAGAGAAATAGAGCTAAATGGGTTCTTAAGATTATGGCTATTGGAGTGAGTCTAGATTTGGAACTGCACTAGATAGATGTTAAGACCGTCTTCCTCAATGGTGAGTTAGAAGAAGAGATCTATATGGAGCAGTCTGAATGCTTTGTGCAGAAAGACCATGAGCACTTAGTGTGCAAACTTCACAAATTGATCTATGGTCTGAAACAGTTCGCTATGCAGTGGTATCACAGATTTCATGATTTGTTCGTGGAAAATGGATTTCTCTTGAAGGATGAGAATCATTCCGTGTACACCAAAAGGGTCTAGACCGAACTTTGTGTTTATGATTCTATATGTAGATGACATACTCATAGCTGTAAATAGCTTGGAGTTCCTCACACAGATAAAGGTCTGATTGTCTTCTCTGTTTGGGATGAAGGACATGGGTGAGGCGGCGCACATCCTTGGGATTTAGATCTCGAGAGATCGCCGTAGGAGGCAGTTGTGGCTTTCACAGGAAAGCTACATAAACAAAGTGTTGGAAATGTTCAACATGAGTAACTGCGAACCAATTGAAATTCCAGTTTACATTGATCAACCTCTTAAAATGGATATATGGACTAGATAAATAAATTCTGTAGCTAAGTGCAGTCGGAAGCCTGATGTGCGCAATAGTGTGTACTCGGCCTAATATTTGTCATGCAGTCGGCATGGTATGTAGGTACCAAGCTGAACCCGGATTGAAGAAATGGTAGGCAGTAAATAGGATCATGTGATATCTTAAGGGCATCGTCATGCTTTGTGCTAGAGACTTGCTAGAGATCCGAGAATCTCTGGATGACTGGGTATAACGATGCGGACTATGATGGTGACTTTGATGAGAGAAAATCCACCGCGCATTGTGTTAATCGCCATTGAAGCCAAATTTGTGGGTCTTGTGTGGACCACTCAGTTGGTTGTATGGCTGAATAGACTTCCGGATTGATTGTTGAGTCATTGGAGTCGCAATCTCCGTGATATAGAAACTCAAGTATCATAACAAGTCATAGCAAGTAGATATCAAGCAAAACTATGTTAGAGACGTGGTTAGACACAAGGTGATGAGTTTGAAGTACTTGTCTACGGATGAGATGGTTGTGGACCGTCTCTCCGACCTTGAAGATGTAGTCTTTAGTGAGGCATGTGTAGTCTCTAGGACTGTGTAGACTTAGTTGATGTACTTCATTTCTTTTATTTCCCATACAATGTTCTTTAACTTGAATTATATTTGAGTATGCATGTTTTCACAGTTTGAGTGTTTTGTGTGTTCTTACTGTGATTGTTTATTGACATATGTCAAAGTGGATTAGATCGCCCTCTCACACGGGTGATAGCTTCTATGCCTTTGTGGCTAGGTGAGGCTGGTGATAGTTTCTAGTTCTGGAAGTCTGTTGGGATGACCGGAAAGGACTTTGTGTCTGGAATTATCTGATTTCGCACTACGACGGATTATGGTCTGTCAATCCATTCAGGGGTTGGATGGGAGTCTTTGTGACTTTTGGTTCGGGTACTTTGTGTGCCTGATGGACATCTGTACAACATATGGACATATGCTCCATGGGAGAGGAGATATGTTGTAGCGCGCGTTCCATACCGCGGCGCACCCAAATACGACCATGGGTATGACCCGAGATGTGATCTTAACTCGGAGTCGTGTGAGACCCAGAGCTCTTTGTGTAAGAGTCGCGTACGTACCCTCAGTACTCTGAACAGAGACTTGAGGTTCAGTTCAGTGTTTGCTATCTTAGTCCGTGCTCGATGGGCCTTCGACGTATTCCGCCCGGGTCCCGGTTCTAGAAAAGCGAGTTGAATTGTGCTGATGGTTTTGTGGGAAGAGGATGGTCATTATGGGATCTTCTCGATATTGTGTCCACTAGGTGGCCACCAACCGCGGCACCGACTGCGGTTGTGGGCGCAATACATATATAGGTCTGAAAGATCCTTATGCGGTCAGACCTGGAGAAAGATTACATGATCAAGGGTGCAGGGCACATTTCCACTGCTAGTGTGGGATCCGCGGGTCGCTACGTATTCTTAACCGGTGCGTAGCACTTTGCTCGTTGTGTCTGTCGGTCGCACGGCTGCCTCCTCGTATGTGACTTTACTGTATAATGAGATTCGTTCTCTTGGTGCTGGCTTGATGAATGAGCGCCCCCCACTTTGTGCGAGTGGGAGATGTTGGTTTTAGGATAATGGGTCGCCCATAAGTGGGAGCCCATTTACATAAGCCCAGTTGTGTATCTGGCCTTAAAACCTATCCCTCTATATATCAGTATATATAGGGGTGCTCAGGGTTTGGAAAACCTGATGATGATGACAGTGATGCCCTAGCCACCCTACAGTTTAGACAGAGGTCAGTAGCTGTGGTATTATAGGTCATTGCCCGTCAAACCGTGGCGTGTCCTCCCGTCCGACAGACCGTGATCCCAACCTCAGGCAGATCCGCTTCCGCTAAGGCAATCGTTCAGGGAGGTAACTTAATTATGTGTTATGTTGTACCTTAATCGATTGCATGTTTTGTACATCAATTTCCAACAGTTGGGAACTCTTCATTTTGAGCTGGTTTTCGGCAAACCATGAATAATGTTACTTGCAAAATGAGAATGAAAATTAGAATTTGAACGTGGGACCTCTATTCATAACCCTATAGTTTTCAATTGAAGTGGGCCCGAACCTTGCTTGCCACCATGTCAAAGCTAATTGACGCACACAAAGATAATAGTTTAAACAAATTATTAGATATGAAGTACTATATAAAGAATTTCGGAATATAATAATATATATACTTAAATAATCAGGCCATCAGGGCAATGAATAATGTTGTTTGGAAATATTGGTATTATACAATAATATTTCTAGCTGTTTGGAAATATTGGTATTATACATGTGCATTATTTTAAGGTATATATATCTTTCTTTTTTTTTGATAATTATGGCAAGGTATATATATCAATATGCTTATCGGTATCATTAAAATATATTTCCCAAGATGTACCATTAAACAAATATGTAGTATTCTAATGTCTTAAAGAGTATTACATTGTTTTATTTGGCCTTTCATACATTTTTTTATTGGTGAGTATATAATACTTTTTTTTTTTTTTTTTTTTTTTTGGTCTGAATATAATACTTTTTTTTTTAGTATATAATACTTGTCATAGTCATTGGGTCTCTCAACCTCAACCCCCTTTTACGTCTTTTACATTGTCATACGGATTTTGTAACGGGTGCATCTTTGCCCCAATTTTGTGAGTAATACATGATGTATACTTTGGCAAAAATATATATATATAATACTTTAGTGGGGTAACCAAAATAATTAATTTAGAGTAAATATTACAATAATAAAAACAAAGAGAATTAACAAAATACGAATGAAAGACTAAATGGTACCCATCCAAATATATAAAAAGTTCTCTCTGAAATGCTCTCAAATTACATACATTCCCTTACTGCAGTAGAGACTGCAGAACTTTTGAATAGTAATACCAAACTCAAGGAAGATCAAATGCAGAATCTGCAAGACATGGAAGAGGATGCTCCAAAGACAGATCCAAGCCCCATATCCTACAAGGGGATTGTTCCGGGGGCATAGAAAAATGTTTTCTATCAAGAATGCTCGAATTCGTCTCAATCTTTTCCCTCAAGAGGCCATGAAGAAGTGGAATCGACTGGAAAATTAACATATATCATATCCAAAGATGAGAAAGCAAGGATACAAAAAAGGTACGAACTATCAATCATCATTAAAATAATAGGAAGGAGCATACCGTATCATCATATGGTGCTGAAAATCCGAAATCTCTGGAAACCGGAAGGAGAAATGTCTTGCATTTTACTCGGTGAAGGCTTTTACCTAATCAAATTTACTTGCTTGGGAGACATGGATAGAGTTTTTAGAGATGGACCTTGGTTCATTAATGGGCAATTCTTGTCCATACGGATTTGGGAACCCAAATTCAATCCTGAAAAAACCAGTATATCAAAGGTAGTTGTGTGGATCAGATTACCTAGTTTACCAATGGAATATTTTGACCCTATAATCTTACAAGGTATTGGAAATACTATAGGGCATCTGCTAAGAATTGATAGTTATACCATAAATGTTGAACGAGGGAAATTTGCCCGGCTTTGTGTCCAAATGGATTTGAGCAAACCACTCTCATCTTCAATCAAAATTGATGGATATTCTCAAAAAATATCTTATGAAGGAATTCAATCAATTTGTTTTTCGTGTGGCATGGCGGGGCATAGAAAAGAGCAATGTTATCTAGTCACCTCATCAACTCCAAGTCCGGAAGACCATGCCCCAAATGGAAACGTCACGGCCACGGCAAAATAGGTAGTCCCTAGCACAGTAAACCCTAATGGAGAACCGGGACCGTGGATGTTGGTTACTCACCGAAAAAACCATCGGCATCGGAAACGACTAGATTAAGGCGAGATAATCAAGCAAAACCTATGGAACCAATGACTCAAAATCAAATGGAGATCTTATTACCTCATAACCGTACGGGAAGCAGGAAGAAAACCGACCAGGGCACTGAAACCCTAGACATCACTATCGTCGGGAAGCCTCATACCGGAATAAACAGCACGGTGCGAACCACCGAGCCGACCACCTTGGCGGGAAAGGGGCGGGGACAGGATGAGGTTGGGCCCGAAAGTGAGTTGAGAAGAAACGGTAATGTCGGCATGACAAATCGGAAAGGCGGAGATCACGGGATTGGCCAGATCAACCGGACAGTTGTTGGTCACGAACATGAACAGACCGAAGGAAGAGGTCTTGATTGTGAGACTTCAGGAACAGATGTAAGGCAACTGCAAAGGGGAGAGGGGAGTCCATCGCATGCAAGGAGGGTCGGCCACATTGTTGGACAGATCGAAGGAAGGATTGTCGGCCACGTCGCGGGTCGGCCCGAGGTGAGTGGGTTGGAAAGCTGGTCGGCCATGAAAGGGAATCAAAGGGGGACAAGGAATGGGGCGCAGCACACGGTTTGTCAGGAAGTGGACGTTAGGCATGTAATGGAGAACGATTTGATGCGGTCGGCCGAGCTGGAAGGAGATGGGGTAATGGAGAACCAGCTGGATCGGCACCATGAGGAATCTCGGTCGGATGAGCTGGAAAGGAAAGACAAATTTGGCACAAATCCTGGAAGTGGGATTTTAGTGGACGACACTGTACAAGGAAGGCAGCTTGGATCGGCTGGGATAAAAATCATTGAAGACATGGGCTCAATAATTGGGCCGAATGTTGGAAAGGAGAAAGTGGCCCGCATGGAGGGGAGGGGTCAGACAAGTGGGCCGAAACTAAGTGTGAGACTGGGCTTAGATGCTGGGCTTGATCAAAAAGCTGGGCTGGATTGCAAATTAGCTCAACACGCGATGGAGTCGGGTGGTTGGCCCATAAAACTTAGGACCATTCAGGAAGAGCAAAATTCTTCTGATAATATTTTGAATTTCAATCTTAGTAGTCCTAATTATTATCCTAATGAGAAAAAAAATGTAACTACTCTTGTGAATTTTTCAAAAGCCAGGGACACAGGTAAATTGGGAAGCCGAAAGGAGTTATCGCTCAAAGATCAAGGACACGGGAAAATAGCGAATCCGCGAACCCAGTCAGATATGGTGAATAAAGGAGCTAAATATATCGCAAAGGTAACTACTGAACATGGAAGCAAGAATGTTCATACTCAGGGAGGTAAGGGTCAAGGTGAGATATCTAACATGAGTGTAGAGTTTTAGTAATTCCATGTAATGGTTTTGGTTGTAGTTATAGTTTTTTATGAATCAAGTACATCTTTCTAGTAATATGGTTCCTGAAAAAGCCCACATGAGATCCATTATGTGGAATGTCAGAGGTTTTGGTAATCCGGCGGCTATCAAGGCGGTAAAGCATCTTATCCATATTCATAAGCCTACGGTGTTGATTTTAATTGACACTAGACTTAGTGGGCAAAGGATGGTTGAGCAAGCAGGAAAACTCCCGTTCAACAAATTCCTTGGAGTGGAAGCAAGAGGATTCAAAGGTGGAATTCTTGTGCTTTGGAATGATCACGAGACAATCATTACAAAGATGGCGTCTATAGAACAGGAACTGCATTTCAAGATCCAGGTTATCCCTTCTAATCTGTCTTGGTTCATGTCTGCGAGTTATGCTAGCCCAAATTTTAATGGAAGGTTACTTTTGTGGGATAATCTTAAAACTGTTGCCTCTTCTATTACTAGTCCTTGGTTAGTTGTAGGTGATTTTAATGATGTCACTAATAGTTCTGAAAAATTGGGAGGAAATGGTATTTGCATGAATAGGGTGTCTTGTTTTAATGATATGATTAACGAGTGTAATTTGATTGACCTAGGATTTAGGGGGCCAAGGTTTACTTGGGTTAATTTGAGGGACTCTAATAGGCTTATTCAGCAAAGGCTTGATAGGATGATGGCTAATATGGAGTGGAAATTTTGTTTTCCCAATGCTTCTGTAACCCATCTCTTGAGGACCCATTCTGACCACTGCCCAATTCTTATTCATTCTGGTGGAGATGGTGGCAACATGGTAATTAGACCTTTTAGGATGGAGCCTATGTGGCTGGATCACCCAAGTTTTGAACTTTTGGTTCAGAACACTTTGAATGAATTTAGCAATAGGATCACTCCTGCCATTATTCATTTCCCTGACAAAGCTAGGTCCTGGAATAAAGAGATCTTTGGAAATGTCTTCCAGAGAAAAGATCAAATACTTCGGAGGATCTCCGGAGCTCAAAAGTGCATTGCACATTCCCCAAACGACTTCATCGTCAACCTGGAAAAAAATCTTCAGTTGGAGTTGTCTGAGATTCTGGACCAGGAAGAAAAACTGTGGGCGGCAAAGTCTCGCACTAAGTGGATAAGAGATGGGGATAGAAACACTAAATTTTATCACATCTCTACTATTGTTAAAAGGTAAAGAAATAAGATCCTGGCTATTAAGGACGTTGTGGGAAATTGGATTTTTGATGAGGGAGCTGTTCAGGAGGAATTCCAAAAATTCTTTTCTAATATCTTCACAACTTCAAAGACCACTTCTTCCTTGTTGGTCGTTCGTCCTGATTCTTGGAGAAAGGTTTTGTCTGAGAATCAAATTCGTCGCTTTAACAATAGCATCACTGGGGATGAAATTAGGAAAGCCACTTGGGATCTTAAACCTTTTAAAGCGCCGGGGCCTGATGGTCTTCACCCGGGTTTCTTCCAAAAGCTGTGGAACTGTACGGGGAGCTCTCTGGTTAATGCGATTACTGATGTGTTTAATACAGGGGATGTCCCTGATAGTTGGAATGAGACTTTTATCTGCCTAATTCCAAAATGTAGCCAACCAAATTCGGTTTCCCAATTCAGACCTATAAGTCTTTGCAATTCTATTTACAAGGTGATCTCAAAGATTATGGTAAATAGAATCAGACCAATCCTGAATAATATCATCTCCCCTTTTCAGACTAGTTTCGTCCCAGGTAGAAGGGGTTCTGATAATGTTATTCTACTTAGAGAGGTGCTCCACTTTTCAAAGCATAAACAGGGCAAGTCAGGGAGCATGATCATTAAAATTGACCTTGAAAAAGCTTATGATAGAATTGAGTGGGACTTCATCAGAAGTACTCTCAATTTCTTTAAGTTCTCTCAGAAAGTCATTAAATTGATTATGAGTTGTATTTCCACGTCCTCGATTCAAATCCTGTTCAATGGGGGGAAACTAGGAAAATTCTACCCGTCTAGAGGCATTAGACAAGGAGACCCTTTATCTCCATACATATTTATTCTATGCATGGAATATCTGGCGTTTCTTATTGATGAAAAAGTTATGCGGGGGCAATGGAAATGAATAAAAGTGGGAAGAGGAAACATGACCCTTTCTCATCTTTTTTTTGTTGATGACCTCATTCTTATGGGAGAGGCGACTCCCGAAAATTGTAATTGCATCAATTCAGTTTTAGATGCTTTCTGCGCCAGTTCAGGACAAAGGGTAAATCAGGGAAAGTCGGTCATGGTTTTTTCCAAAAATGAACCTAATGCCAAAAGAAATGAGATCTCAACGATTTTAAATTTTAAAGTAGTTGAGAATTTTGGGAATTACCTTGGGTTCCCGCTTGATCTGTCGAACTCGAAAGTGAACTCCTTTAACTTTGTCCTGGATAAAGTTAGAAATAAACTTTCGGGTTGGAGGGAAAATCTGTTATCAATGGCGGGTAGGGTTACGTTGGTAAAATCGGTCTTGTCCACGATCCCCTCTTACTATATGCAATGTACTATGTTTCCTAACTCAGTATGTCAGGAATTGGACAGGATCAACAGAAATTTTGTCTGGGGATCCACAGATCAGAAAAGGAAAATTCACTTGATTAGTTGGGAGGAAATAACTAAGCCGAAAAACTTGGGTGTCTTGGCATTCAATCCGCGGTGTTACGTAACAAAGCTCTATTGGGGAATTTGGCATGGAGGTTGAGAAAGGAAACGTCTCCTTGGGCGGAGATGATCAGAAACAGAACGTTTAAACAGGATGGTACTTCTCTCAATACTTCAAACAAAACACCGTGTAATTGGAAAGCAATCAAGGAAGGTTTGAACACCCTTCGATTGGGATCGGGGTGGGTCGTAGCTAGTGGTAGGGATATTAAGCTCTGGCATGATAACTGGGTGGGTAATCAATCCCTCTGAGCCTCTATCTATGGGCCACTGAAGTATGAGGAAGACAAATTGATGGTAGGAGATGTTTTCCAAAATGAAGAGTGGAGACTTGAAAGAATTTCGTTTGATTTCCCAAAAAAAAAATTGGAAATGTTTCGTAGTATTCCTGGGGATAAGACCAGTGTCTCTTTAGATACTCAAATATGGAATGCCACCAACTCGGGGAATTACACTACTGCAACTGCCTATTTCCTTTTAGGAGGTCATGATTCAAATAGTCAGGTATTGGATCAATGGGATTGGATTTGGAAAATTCAAACTACCCCAAAAATTCAGTATTTTATCTGGTTGTGCCTTAAAGACAGATTAGTTACCTATAAACTATTGAACCATAGGGGATGTAATCTGAGTCCTATGTGCCAAATTTGTCAGTTGGGGGTGGAGGACATAGACCATATTTTGCGTAGGTGTGAGCATGCAAAAACAATGTGGAACTCTGTCATTTGGCCTTCCTGTTTGGGTCAATCGTTCCACTACCCTTTGAATGAGTGGATCAAGTTTGGTTGTCAGGTACCGGGAGTTACTATTCAAGGTGTTGAGTGGAAAATCTTGTTCCCTTATGTTTTATGGAACATTTGGAAAAATAGGAACTCTCTTATTTTTAATGATAAACCTGCTTTTCCTTCTGTTTATAATTTTTCTTTATCTCAGGCAAAGTTTCACCAAAGTGTTTATCTTGAGACTGAGACCACTAATGAGTTTGTTGTCATTGATATTAGTTGGAGTCCGCCAGAACAGGATTGGTTTAAAATTAATACAGATGGAGCTGCCAAGGGAAACCAAAAGATTGCAGGAGCGGGTGGGGTCATCCGAGATCACAGAAGTAAATGGGTTGCAGGATTCTCAAGGAACTTGGGATGCTCAAACAGTCTTGCTGCGGAATGTTGGGTCATCCGCGATGGGCTCCTACTGGCGAAATCACTCGGATTAAAATCCATCCATCTCGAGACAGACGCCCTCTCAGCTCATAAGGTAATTTCATAGGAAAATATGTCAAACCTAAAACTAATGTCAATCATTGCGGATTGCAGGATGCTCCTGATGCAGTTCGAAAGAGTGAAGTTCAGACATATTTTTCGAGAAGCCAATGCAGTAGCGGATATCATGACAGGGTTGACGATCAACCAGAGACATGTTTTTGAAATTCACACCTCCCCTCCGAAGGAAACCTTTAATGTGATTCGTAAAGACGTCTTGGGTGTCTCTCTTTCAAGAATTATTAAAGTTAGCTAGTTTTGTTTTGTAGTTTTGAATTTGGGTGATAAGTTGTCATCTAAAGTTTATATTTAATTTTAATCCATAATTATCACAAAAAAAAAAATACTAAATGGTGTTGGCCAAAAAAAAAAATACTAAATGGTTTTACAAAATTATGTATTTATATAATATCATATAAAACAGTCTAATATTTTAATTAATTAAAACAAATAGGACTAGGAACGAGACAGAACCTAAACGTTTATTATTATTATTATTATTATTATAGATCTAGCATATATTATAATTAGGTTGTACATTTCAAATCGCATTCAACTATACAATATAATGGATGGCCAAAAAAAAACTATACAATATAATATAATATACTTTCTTTTCAAATCATACAACATATTAAATTAAATATATAAGACTTTCTATCTTCCCATATTTCCTATATATCTCTAGAGAATCTTTTTATAATGAATGTCCATTTATTATTATTATATCATACTTAAATAATATTAATTAAACTAGATGACTTAAATAATCTTTATTATTATTCAATGTAGCTTT
This sequence comes from Chamaenerion angustifolium, assembly GCA_946814005.1. Lineage (NCBI taxonomy): Eukaryota > Viridiplantae > Streptophyta > Magnoliopsida > Myrtales > Onagraceae > Chamaenerion > Chamaenerion angustifolium. Next base: position 9,083,679 of record OX328270.1, read on the forward strand.
TGGCCAGACTTAAAGATTATAAAATTTATTGGCCAAAAAAAATAAAGATTATAAAATTTGTAGTTTGCTTGCTTACTGGATAGATATATAAAAAATTCTAAATATTTATAATCACGACAAGGCAATATATACAATATATATATATATATATATATATAAATTTCCTAAAATTTAGTCAACATGCGTGTTTCCCACGAATGAGTTTAAAGTTTTAAATTTTAATCCAAGACTAGTTTTGACTTTTGGACTCTTTTCGAGGTTAATTTTTTGTTTAACATTTTTAGAACTGAGATCTATTCATTATTTCAATATATATATATATATTATTGGCCAAATATATATATATATATATATATATAATCGAGACGATCTTGTTTGGTTCGATCTTGGTCTAAATAGTTTTTTAAAATTTTTGGATCAATAATTTAAAATATACGCAAATTTTAAAAAAAAAATAACTCTAACGACAAAATATGACTATATTAATGATAAATTAGTCAATTAAATGACTGAATTACCGTATATAAAATTTACAACGTGAGTATGTCAAAGTAATTTGAATATATGCAATCAAAGCTTATCGCGCTCCGGAAAGACGCTGTGGGCTTTTCTGTTTCGCGAATTGTTAAAGTTAGCTAGTTGTGGTTGTGTATTTTGAACTTTGGTGATTAATTGTCACCTATTGCGATTATTTTAATCCATAATTATCAAAAAAAAATATATATATATATATACTACATACATATTATAACCATGGTTAGTAAAATCATAACATATAAGACTGTCAATGGTTAGGGTATGGTACGGGTATGTCAAATAGCATAATTATACCATTTTTTTAAGGAAAAGTATAAAAAAACACCTGGATCTCTTTTTTTTTTTGCAATTTCACCCAGATGCTTTTTGACGCAAATATATGCACCTACATGTTTCATTTTGTATGTAACTTCACCTTCCGTTAAATTGAACCGTTAATTGTCATGTGCACGGCACACGCAACCGTTAATTTCGAAATAATACTAGTAAAAAGACGTTTCTACCCCCTTAACATCCCATGACCTTCTGAGACCATAGTTCTTCCTTCTATTCTTCTCTCTCAAAACTCATTCCAATCGAAGCTTCCCTCCCTCTCCTATGATTCTATCTGAAACTCTAACCTCCATCTTCAAGACTTGGCCAATTTGCCTGATGAGGTGTATTACAAGGACCCCCTTCTAAGACCTTACGTCTTCTATGATGTCACACACGAGCCTGAGTCTCATAGGACTGGGTCGGTGTCCTTCCAAAATATTCATGAAGCACATTTCTGTCTTAGATTGTATGAGCATCTCCAAAATATTGTGAAATCATTGGGAGTTGGAAAGGTTACTATGGGGATAATCACACCGTACAAGTTGCAGTTGAAATGTCTTCAGCGGGAGTTTGAAGAGGTGTTGAATTCAGAAGAAGGGAAGGACATCTATATTAATACAGTTGATGCATTCCAATGTCAGAGCGGGATATCATCATAATGTCTTGATTCATATAGGTGATGGGAAATTCTAATGCTTTGATTCAATATGAGGACTCAGCTGCATTAATATCTGATGCAAAATCCAGAAACTGTTACATGGATATGGATTCGGTACCAAAGCACTTTTTGGAGTGCAAATGGAAGGGATGAGTTGAAGACGTTCTAAATAAAGGATGAAGATAATATGTAAGGGTATAAATGGAATATAATTATACTAATACATCACGTGATAGACACGTGACTTGAATTTGACGGGAAACGAACTAGCAGTGACGGAAATGTGCACTTACCAACAAATGGAAACATATGAGTGTTAAGACAAACATTATGGGTGCAATTACCAATCATGGCAAACATCCGGGTGTTTTTTTATACTTTTTCCTATTTTTAAACTACATACCATAACCATTACGAATACATTTTTTTAATACCATAAGTTCATAACCGTATTCATAACTGTGGTTATTAACCACAGTTTTACCCATATACCCATATTCATTACCACGTGTGAAAGTAATACAACATATGAATGTTATCTTAATAAATACATAAATTTATGTTACAAATAACAAAAATATTCAACATTAACATAATTTAATATTAATTTTATCATTTAACATTAATACTATTCAAAATTAACATTATTCAATATTAACACCATTCAATTAAAGTTTATTTTAGAACCCTAAATTCGTAAAATTTGGAAAGTGAAAATTTTATTTATATTATTATTATATACTAATATATAAATATTAAATAATTATAGTATATAATAACCATAGTTATAACCATGAGTATGATTAAAATACTATAATCATAACCATTATATGTAAAAAATTCATCATCATAGGGTCCATAACTACACCACACAATAACAATACGATTAACCATATAAAAAAATTACATTTATAATCACAATTTTTTATGTTTTCACCGTACCATTGTCTCTCCTAATAAGACAGTGGATTCAAAATGAATTGAAACGTTATTGCCTTTTTCACTCAAAACACTATTTTCCTGAAATTTGATAGTGAAATGCGTGCTAGGTGGTATGACACATCCGAACCTAAATTTTAAAAAAGAATATAATGAATAAGGTCAGCACAAGGGAGTGGTAGTATTGTAAGAGAAATCAATCAATAGTAGAAAATTAAATGAATTTTAAAATAACAAAATTGTCCTTAAATAATTTTATTATAAAGAATAAATAAATTGACAATTAGAATAATCCTCTAATTATCGATCATTTAAATTGATAACAAAATGATATTTTCACTGGATTAATTATTTTTATGTAGATATGTCATATTCGAAACTTCATATAAATAATGTTTTTTTATTATAAATAATATTATTGATATTATACAAACTGACGTGTGAAATTATTGTTAATATAATATCCATGAAGAAAAATCTAGAATAGTAGTCGACGGCTAGGGTTTTATAGTTTTATTTTCATATAAGGTCGCAAACAGTCCCACGAAGGCTTCCCATGACGTAGCCTAGTGGGTATACACGTGGCAGACATAATATTTATTTATATGACGGATATTAATTATAACAAATTATTATAATAATAATTAATAATTTAAAAGAAAAAAAAAAAGGAAAAAAAAAGGGAAAGATTAAGTACCCCGCCTTACTCTCAGAAGTGACAAAGGAAGAAGTGCATGTTCTGTTGACGTGGACACAAAAATATCTAATTCTAATCTATTAAATATTAATTAATTATTGTTATTCTTCTTTTCCACCAAACATTTTATTACTTTTTTGGCTCGAAGTTACAACCTCGTTTTTTGTTTTTTTGATAATTATGGATTAAAATAACCGCTATAGGTGACAATTAATCACCCAAGTTCAAAAATACACAACCAAAATTAACTAACTTTAACAATTCGCGAAACAGAAAACCCCACAGCATCTTTCCGGAGCGCGATAATAGTTTCCTTCGGAGGAGAGTTATGAATTTCAAACACATGTCTCTGATTGAGCGCCACACCCGCCAATATATCCGCTACTGCATTCGCTTCTCGAAAAATATGTCTGAACTTCATTCTTTCGAACTGCATCAATAGCTTCCTGCAATCGGCAATGATCGGCATTAGTTTATGATTTGACATATTTTCATCAGAGATTACCTTATGGGCTAAGAGGGCGTCCGTCTCCAGGTGGATAGAATTTAATCCGAGTGTCTTTGCCAAAAGCAGTCCGTCTCGGATGGCCCAACATTCCGCAGTGAGACTGTTTGAGCAACCTAAATTCCTTGAGAAGCCCGCAACCCATTGACCCCTGAAGTCTCGGATGACCCCACCGGCTCCTGCGAGACCTAGAATTCCCTTAGCAGCTCCATCTGTGTTAATTTTAAACCAATCCTCTTTGGGAGGAATCCAACTAATATCAATGGAAATGAACTCATTAGCACTGTCAGTGTCAAGATAAACATTTTTGTGAAACTTTGCCTGAGATAAAGATAAGGAATAAACAGAAGAAAAAGCAGGTTTATCATTAAAAATAAGAGAGTTCCTATTTTTCCAAATGTTCCATATCGCGTAAGGAAATAAGTACTTCCACTCAACACCTTGAATATTGACTCCCGATTCCTGACAACCCTTCTTGATCCACTCATTCAAAGGGTAGTCGATAGATTGACCCGGATTAGGCGGTCCAGTGGCAGAAATCCACATCTCTTTAGCATGCTTACACCCACGCAATATGTGATCTATGTCCTCCACCCCAGAGTAACAAATTTGGCACAGAGGGCTCAAATTACATCCTCTATGGTTCAGTAGTTTGCTGGTGGCAAGTCTATCTTTAAGGCATAACCAGATAAAATACTGAATTTTTGGGATAGTCTGAATCTTCCAAACCCAATCCCATTGGTTAATCACCTGATTATTTGTGTCATGACCAGCTAAAAGAGAGTATGCGGATGCGGTAGAGTAATTCCCCGAGTGTGTACCATTCCAAATTTGCGTGTCCGAGGATACATTGGTCTTGTCTCCTGGAGTACCTCGAAACATGTCCACAAAATTTTTGGGGAAGTCAAAGGACGTTCTATCTAGTTTCCACTCTTCATTTTGGAAGACATCCCCAACCATCAGACAGTCTTCTTCAAAGTTGAGTGGACCATAGATTGCCGCTCGCAGGGGTTGATTACCCACCCAGTTATCGTGCCAAAATTTAATATCTCTACCATTTGCCACCACCCATCCAGACCCTAATTTAAGTGTGGTCATACCTTCCTTAATTGCTTTCCAATTACAAGGCGTTTTGTTCGAAGTAGTGAGAGAAGTTCCATCCTGCTTAAAAGTTCTGTTCCTAATGACCACAGCCCACGGAGCCGTATCCTTCTTCAATCTCCAAGCCAAGCTCCCCAAAAGTGCTTTGTTACGATATACAGCCGACTGCAAACCAAGACCCCCAAGTTTTTTCGGCTTTGTTATTTCCTCCCAATTGATCAAATGAATTTTCCTCTTCTGGTCCGTAGATCCCCAAACAAAATTCCTATTAATCCTGTCCAGTTCTTTACAGACTGAATTAGGCAACATAGTACATTGCATATAGTAGGAGGGGATAGTGGACAAGACCGATTTGACCAATGTCACCCTACCTGCCATTGATAACAGCTTTGCCCTCCAACCCGAAAGTTTACTTCTAACTTTATCCAAAATAAAGTTAAAAGAGCTAACTTTCGAGTTCGACAAATCCAAAGGAAAGCCAAGGTAAGAACCAAAGTTTTCCACTGTTCTAAATTGTAAACTCGTTGCTAACTGAATTCTTTGGGTAGCAGGAACATTTTTGGAGAAAACCATGATTGACTTCCCCTGATTTACCTTTTGTCCTGAAATTTCGCAAAACTCTTTTAAGACCGAGTTGATACAGTTACAATTTTCCGGAGTCGCCTCTCCCATGAGGATGAGATCATCGGCAAAGAAAAGATGGGATAAAGTCAAATTACCTCTTCCCACTTTTATTCCTTTCCATTGACCCTGCATAACTTTTTCATCGATAAGAAACGCCAGATATTCCATGCATAGGATAAAGATGTAAGGGGATAGCGGATCCCCTTGCCTAATCCCTCTGGACGGATAGAATTTTTCTAGTTTCCCCCCATTGAATAAAATTTCAATTGAAGACGTGGAGATACAACTCATAATCAACTGAATGACTTTATCCGGGAAATTAAAGAAAATGAGTGTTCTTCTGATGAAATCCCACTCGATTCTATCATAAGCTTTCTCAAGGTCAATTTTGATGATCATACACCCAGTTTTGCCCTGCTTCTGCTTTGAAAAATGTAGCACTTCTCTAAGCAGAATGACATTATCTGAACCCCTTCTACCCGGGATAAAGCTAGTCTGAAAAGGAGAGATGATATCTTTCAGAGTTGGTCAAATTCTATTCACCAAGATTTTTGAGATGACCTTGTAAATAGAATTGCAAAGACTAATAGGTCTGAATTGGGAGACAGAATTAGGCTGACTACATTTTGGGATCAAGCAGATAAACGTCTCGTTCCAACTTGTCGGGATAGACCCCCTTTTAAACACCTCAATGATAGCCTCAGTCAGAGAGCTACCCGTACAGTTCCACAACTTTTGAAAGAAAGCCGGGTGGAGGCCATCCGGCCCCGGAGCTTTAAACGGTTTAAGATCCCAAGTGGCTTTCCTAATTTCATCCAAAGTGATGGAGTTGTTAAGACGACGAATATGAATATCAGAGAGAGCCGTTCTCCAGGAATCAGGCTGATCAACCACCATAGTTGAGGAATCCTTAGAAGTTGTGAAGAGATTTAAAAAGAATTTTTGAAATTCCTCTTGAATGAGACCCTCATCAAAGATCCAATTTCCAATTGAGTCTTTAATAGCCAAGATCTTATTTCTTCTTCTTTTAACAAGAGTAAAAAAAAAAAAATCAACAAGGTAACTATTTTTTTTTTTTTATTATATAACTTTTAATAATGATGGATTAAAAAGACAGCTTTAGGTGACAAACTAATTACCCAAATTCAAAATTACACAACCAAAACTAGTTAACTTTAACAATTCTCGAAACAGATGAACCAACAGCGTCTTTTCGGAGCGCGTTAGTAGTTTTCTTCGGAGGTGAACTATGGATTTCAAACACATGCCGCTGGTTGAGCATCATACCCGCCATTATATCCGCTACCATATTTGTTTCTCGAAAAATATGTATGAACTTCATTCTTTCGAATTGCATCAATAGTTTCCTGCAATCCGCAATGATGGGCATTAGTTTTTTATTTGACATACTTTCATCAGAAATTACCTTATGGGTTGAGAGAGTGTTCGTTTCGAGGTGAATAGACTTTAATCTGAGTGTCTTTGCTAGTAGCAGCCCGTCTCGGATGGTCCAACATTCTGTAGTAAGATGGTTAGAGCAACCCAAATTCCTTGTGAATCCTGCAACCCATTGACCCCTGTAGTCTCGTATGACCCCTGTAGTCTCGTATGACCCCACCAGCTCCTACAAATCCTTGATTTCCCTTAGGAGCTCAATCTGTGTTAATTTTAAACCAATCCTTTTTTGGAGGAACTCAACTAATATCAATGGAAATGAACTCATTAGCAATGTCATTCTCAAGATAAATATTTTTGTGAAACTTTGCCTGAGATAACGATAAGTTATAAACAGAAGAAAAAACAGGTTTATCATTAAAAATAAGTGAATTTCTGTTTTTCCAAATATTCCATAGAGCATAAGGAAAAGAGAACTTCCACTCAACTCCTTGAATATTGACTCATGATTCCTCACATCTATACTTTATTCACTCATTCAGAGTGTAGTGGAAAGATTGCCTCAAATTTAGCGGCCAAGTGACTGGATTCCACATCTCTTTAGTATGCTCACACTCACACAATATGTGATCTATGTCCTCCCCCCCAGAATAACAAATTTGGCAGAGAGGACTCAAATTACATCTCATATGGTTCAAAAGTTTGCATGTGGATAATCTATCTTTAAGGCACAACTAGATAAAATACTAAATTTTGGGGATAGTCTGAATCTTCCAAACCCAGCCCCATTGATTAAGTACCTAACTATTTTTGTCATGACCTGCTAATAGAGAGTATGCCAATGTTGTAGTGTAATTCCCCGAGTCTGTGGCATTCCATATTTGAGTGTCTAATGAGACATTGGTCTTGTCCCTAGAGTGCCTCGAAACATGTCCAAAAAAAACATTGGGGAAGTTAAAAGAAGTTCTATCTAGATTCCACTCGTCATTGTGGAAGAAATCTCCTACAATCAATTTGTCTTCCTCATAGTTCAGTGGACCATAAATAGCAGCTCGCAGATGTTGATTACCCACCCAATTATCATGCCAGAATTTAATATATCTTTCATTTGCCACCACCCACCCCGATCCTAATTTAAGGGTGTTCATACCTTCATTTATTGTTTTCCAATTGCAAAACATTTTATTCGAAGAAGTGAGAGAAGTTCCATCATGCTTAAATGTTCTGTTTCTAATTAACACAGCCCAAGGAGTTGTTTCCTTCTTCAATCTCCATGTCAAACTCCCCAGGAGAGCTTTGTTTCGATATATCGCCGACTGTAGGCCAAGTCCCCCTAATTTTTTCGGCTTTGTTATTTCCTCCCAATTGATCAAGTGGATTTTCCTTTTCTGGTCCGTGGATCCCCAAACAAATTTTCTATTAATCCTGTCTAATTCTTTACACAATGAATTAGGAAACATAGTACATTGCATATAGTAGGAGGGGATCATGGACAAGACCGATTTGACCAACGTAACTCTACCTGCCATCGATAGCAGCTTAGCCCTCCAACCCGAAAGTTTATTTCGAACTTTATCCAGAACAAAGCTAAAGGAGTTAACTTTCGAGTTTGAAAATTCCAAAGGAAAACTCAGATAAGACCCAAAGTTCTCAACTGTTCTGAACTCTAAAATCGTTGAGATCTGTATTCTTTGGGTAGAAGGTACATTTTTTTGAGAAAACCATGATCGACTTCCCCTGATTTACCTTTTGTCCTGAAGTGGCGCAAAACTCACCTATAACCGAGTTGATGCAGTTACAATTTTTAGGTGTAGCCTCTCCCATTAAAATGAGGTCATCAACGAAGAAAAATGGGATAAAGTCAAGCTACCTCTTCCCACTTTAATTTCTTTCCATTGTCCTTGCATGACTTTTTCATCGATAAGAAACGCCAGATATTCCATGCATAGAATAAAGATGTACGGAGAAAGAGGATCACCTTGTCTAATGCCTCTGGACGGGTAGAATTTTTATAGTTCCCCCCCATTAAACAAACTTTCAATTGAAGACGACGTGGAGATACAACTCATAATCAACTTAATGACTTTAATAGAGAATTTAAAGAAAATGAGCGTTCTTCTGATGAAGTCCCACTCAATTATATCATAGGCTTTTTCAAAGTCTATTTTTATGATCATGCATCCTGTTTTGCCCTGTTTGTGCTTTGAAAAATGCAGCACCTCTCTAAGCAGAATTGCATTATCCGAACCCCTTCTTCCTGGGACAACACTAGTCTGAAAAGGAGAAATTATATTATTCAGAACTGGTCTGATTCTATTCACCAGAATTTTTGATATGACTTTGTAGATCTAATTGCAAAGACTAATCAGTCTGAATTGGGATACCGAATTAGGCTGACTACATTTTGGAATTAAGCAGATAAACGTCTCGTTCCAACTTGTAGGGACATACCCCTTTTTAAACACCTCACTGATAGCATCAGTCAGAGAGCTACCCGTACAGTTCCACAACTTTTGGAAGAGAGTCGGATGGAGGTCATCCGACCCCGGAGCTTTAAACGGTTTCAGATCCCAAGTGGCTTTCCTAATTTCTTCCAAAGTGATGAAATTGGTTAGGGGACTGATTTGATTTTTAGATAAAGTTGTTCTCCAAGAATCGGGTTGATCAACCACCAAAGGTGAGGAAAACTTTGAGGTTGTGAAGAGATTTGAAAAGAATTTTTGAAATTCCACCTGAATGAGTCCCTTATCAAAAATCCAATTTCCAACTAAGTCTTTAATTGCCAAAATCTGATTTCTTCTTCTTTTAACAAGAGTAGAGATGTGATAGAATTTGGTGTTTCTATCCCCGTCCTTGATCCACTTAGTGCGCGACTTTGCAGCCCATAGTTTTTCTTCCTGGTCAAGAATCTCAGACAGCTCCAACTGGAGATTCTTTTCCAGTGTGACAATGAAGTCATTTGGGGAATTTGCAATACACTTTTGTGCTCCTGCGATCCTCCCCTTTGAAAAACATTTCCAAAAATTTCTTTATTCCAGGCTCTAGTTTTGGCAGGGAAATGGTTAAATATATAGTTAACTTTTCTTACCGTGCGTTTGGTTGGTGAAATACAGACTAATGAATAGAGAATATAGAATAATGAAAAGGAGATAATAATATAATGTTGTTTGTTTGATGTATTGAAATGAAATATGAAATTTCAATGTTTTGTTAGTGGAATGATAGAAATGGAATGAAATCAGGTAAAAAGACATATATACCAGTGCTATCAGAACCGGACCGACCCTCAAACCGGCGCGGGAGCCGGTTACCGATTCAGACGGTCAAACCCGGTTCAACGTGTAGTTCACTGTTCACAAGCAAAAAAAAAAACTGAAAATACAATTACAAACTACATAGTCTCAAACACAAACTACATAATCTCAAACATACACATTGCTCTCAAACACAATATAACACAACATACTTATCTCAAACTTTGAACATAGATAATACAATAGCCTCAAAATCAAACAAAATAAGTCTAAACTTTAAACATAACTTCTAAACCGAAGGAGTTGCTCGGTCGAACTGGAGAGAACCAACCAAAATTTAAACCACCCCAAAAAAACTAGAACCGGAAATCGTCATGTCCAACTCGGTTCAAACACTGCTCATATGCATTTCGATCTTCTAGCTGAACCAAACCGGACAGGGGTCCGGTTCCCAGTCGAATCGCCGGTCTGATTCGATTCTAATAAGAGTGTTATATACTCTTTGTTTTAATATGTATAATATATAATATAATTATTTAAAATTAATTAAAATATAAATAAATAATTAACCGTGGATGGCCTAAAACTTATAGGAAATTATAAAAAGTCAAAGCCTACTGGTATCATATTTCTACAAACAGATTCCAAACTGAATTTTAGAAGCAACAAATCAATAAAAAAAAATGAAGCTACAACATGGAACCAAATTTAAAAAAGGGAAAAGTATGAAAAACGTCCATCATGTTTGACGAAAATGGTTTTTGGTACAATTTGTTTTTTGACGATGGTTTTTGGTATAACATGTTACAAATTAATGGTAATTCGACCTTCCGTTCACCTGTCGTTTAATTGTCCCGTTAAGTAGTCACGTGTTTGTCACGTGATCTTAAATTTTTCTTATTTATTTAAATATCAATTAATAAAAGACAATAATACCCTTCTTCCCCTCGTTTGCTTACATGAACTCTTCGGTTTCAAGAGACAACGTAACAGACCCTATCTTCGCATCACTCAAGCCCGAGCTCTCTGACCAATGCATCAGATAGAGATCCAAGTACTGAACCCCTAGATTCTTCAGCGATACCTTTACGTAATTATCAATCTTATTCCTAAAGTTCATATTGCAGTAAAGCTTAGAAAGCATGAAGTTCTCTTCGGTTTCTTCTCTCCCAAACCCCGATTTCTTACTCCAACGGTTTGAAACTCGATTGCAATCATACCTCGTACCAATCGAATGTGATATATGTGTGTCAGTGTACGTACCTGGTAGTTACCAATAACATGTACGAGGACGAAGAGGTTGGCGTTGATGATGAGACACTCTGTAAGGAGATGAGGATGTTATCTTCTACATTGTTCCCAAACACTTAGTAAACGAAGAAGGCGACTGGGAAGTAACACAAGGCGACAACGACGTAAGCTACAATGACACCCTTCCACATAGGGCCTTTGGAGGGCCTCTTCGGTGTCGAGGGGATGGTGGCTTGGATTTCCAGCAGACGTTATGGTCGGCGTAAGCAAATGCTACGTCACCAAGGGCATTGAGGAACCCAAACGTCTGCTCTGTAGAGTTGGATGACTTCTCGCCGTAGTCGACATCCTCGACCACACCCTTATGCACCGAAGCTATCCACGCAATGGAAGAGTAACTGCATATACACATATATACATACATACAAAAAAAAAATAAAGCAATGCCAATGTAATTGAGCAGGTGCGTATATACGTACCTCAACAACATAACAGCGGCGCCCAAAGAGACACTGGAGATGGCGTTGAAGTTTGGGAGATGAGAGAGGACGAAATGGACTGAGGCAAAAATCATAATCCAGAAGGTGGTTTTGATGGGCTTGCAGGTCTCACGGGCATGATTGTGAATCTTCTGCAGCGACTTGCCTCCGGTGACCATATACACGATGTCGACACCGACTTCAACCACGAGTTGTTGTGGGACCACGATGTAGAGACCGAGTTTCTCACCAAACACGTACTGACCGAGTTCATGGTACCGATCGAACCGCTTTCCAAGAACCATTTCGTGCATCTACACCATCTGCCAGATGGTGTACAATGTTATGATCCATGATATGACCATTATCGTGACTCCTGGACCCCTACATCGACACATATAAATCAGGATCGGGGTCTCAGTTCCTAAGATCAAGAATTGCAGCCTTTGATCCTTCTCCAAGATGAACCCTATGAAATTTTGAAGTTTTCTTCTCTCCCAAACCTCGATTTCTTGCTCCAACGGTTTGAAACTCGATTGCAGTTCCCTGATAGTCCCGATAGTGCGTTCGGCTAGAGTGTTCGTCGAATTTGTCAGCTTAGCATCAACTGATTTTCCCTTATTTGCCAGTTCTATTGATTGAATTTTGAGTGTTGGATCTGGGAAGAGAGAGGAAGACGTACATAGGAAGAAAGGTAAGGGCAGAAAAGGAATTACAAGTTATAACTTTTTCAGGGTTGGTCACGTGACCAATCACGTGATAATTTAACATCCAAACTGAACGAAAGTTTGACGGAGGTACCAAAAACAATCGTTTTAAAACATGTTGTACCTAATACAATCGTGAGGGTTGAAAAACCATTTTCGTCAAACATGATGGACGTTTTTCAGACTTTTCCCTTTAAAAAATGATATTCAAGTGAAGTTGAAATTTTCACGTATAATTTGAACATGTGTTTGAAGTTTAATGAAACAAATAATCACCTACATCTAGGCTTGTTAAAACAAGCGGTTCGATCCAACTGAAACGGATCTGGACTGATTTGAACATGTTCGGTCGAACTAATTCTAAAACTAAACAGTTTTTTAGGTTGAGGTAAATTAGTTCAAAACAGTGAATTCAATTCAGTTCGAAAAACAGTGATTCAATTCAATTCAGGCTGACGAAAAACTGCCAGCCTACCCTCTGGTTACGGAAGACAAAGAGACAGACATGCCTCAACTTCTTGATAACAGTGATTTCATTAAATGCTCGAGACCTTACACAAAAAAGGTAATCGCCAAAAGCTATACTAAGCCTCTCCTAAAACCCTCTCGACGGTAGTGCTCGCCTAAAGAGTAATGAATGAGCATACATAAACACTAGCAACCCAAAGCGTTCGCCTAAGAGGTAAGATATCAAACATTCCATAAACTCTAAGTGGCCAAAAAACTGTTCGCCAAAGGATACGGAGCATCAAAAGACACAAATAACAGATAATGACAGCAAAAGATCCAGTCCAAAAGTCACTATCTCAAACCCTATCACAGAATCAAGCTCGACCGAATAAACTTCACTCAATCTTCGTGGGCAAATGTTGGGTATTGATAGTGACGACCCAATATGAGAAAGGCATCAAAGACCCAATAACTTTGCAGGGGTAAATCCCATATCATTCAGAACCGGGCCGACCCACAGTAAGGGTAAGATGACACTCACAAAGCGGTCCAGTACCAAACCCAAACTAAAGTGGATGCCAAAGCTCTATCTCAGGTCGCCATCGGCTGCTCGCTATGGGGGCGCTCGCCAAGAGAGTCAAACCTCTCAACTCTGGTCCCACAAACCGACATCAAATGTATGGCCACGATATCCCGTGTATGTCGGGCACATATTCTATAAAGATTACATAAGGTAACTGCAATATTACGCCATAACCGTAATATCTGCTATCCTAATCTTTACCGACACAATATTTACAAAGATATTCGACTTCCTATAACGGTTTGATCTCTCAACTCTATAAATACTCTTGCTTTACATACGTTCATTACGTTTTTAGTGCATACATACAATATACTCATTTAAGCATCGGAGTGGGACCTAGAGGCACCCCTCTGTTGCGATCTCCTTCTTGCAGGTTTATCGGAGCTCAGACGAAAACGCGTGATCATCAACCCTTTAACATTCAATTTACTGTCAAGTCGACACCTGATAATCTCAGACCCAACAGTGCCAAAATGACACAACTTGCTACCATCAAAATAAAATTATCCAATTTCTTGCCGTCTCACATTTTTAGGAGGCACATATAACTAATTTTCAAAATATTTTTTTAAGTGTTATTTTTCTAAATAAAATTTTATATATATTTTTCAAAAAAAATCGTGAACAGATTCTTGATTTTAGAGTGGACACACGACAGTTTGTAAGTATACCAACATTTTTAACAAATACATTCCATGCCTGTCGATTGCTAAATTGACAGGTGCGGTGAGACTAACATATCCAAAAGATAGATAGTAACATATTCCGCTTGGTGAGAGATATTTTTTTGCGGTTGAAAACTGTTATTGGAGTTAGCCAATCACATCTAAGGCGGAGAGTAAGAAGGCACACGTGTCAATCAATTTATTTGGACACGTAAGATAAACCCTAGTTTAGACTGTACAGTGTTCTGCCTTCTTTGTAAATTTAATAATAATGGAAATTGAGATTCGAGTAGATTCCGACAGAAGCGCGTGTAAAACTAAAAAGTCTATTTTTTGAAAAAGTAACTATTTTAAAAATAAATATTATGAAAAATATTGGAAGAAATGTATATAAACGTATGGATCCCCAACAACGTTTTTAAATAAACGTCACTACCAGTAGCGTTTATTTAAAAACGTTGCTGGTAGTGACATTTTTAAATAAACGCTACTACGAGTAGTGTTTATAGAAAAAACGTTATTACCGTCACGTAAATTCAGAGCTATTGAACCTCGTCGCAAACAAGCCACATCAACATAAGAGTGAGAAGATGAGGAAGGGGAGTCAGAGTAGTTTGCAGTTTTCAATGTTATGTTGTGGACAAACTAAACAGTCGAACGTTTTTTGATGTTGTGGATTTGGTATTGTCGAACTGAACTAACTAACTATTTTATTCATGTTTTCGGCTATGTTCGTACTTGTCTTATGTTTTTGGATTTTTTTGCGAAACTTTGAAAATTGACATTTCGGGAAAAATTCTCATTTACCCCCTAAAAGGGGTCTCATAGAAGGTAACCAATTTTTCAACTATTTTATTTTTTTCCTCAAATTTTAACGGTCGTGCGTTATGATATCAAAAGAGCAATGCCGCAAGTGGAATCTAATTTTGATATTCACAATTTTCTGGAAAAAAATACGAAACATCCTAACGAAAACACTTGTTTTATACAAAAACTTACAACACAAAAAACAGTTACACTTAAGTTTTACATGTCTTTCTATTATGACCACTTGCACCACACTTACTGCAGTTGTTTCTTCAGGGCAATCCTTCCCGTGCGTCCATCTAGTTATGAATACGACTTGCTTTTCTTCTACCACACTTTGTCCTCCACCTTTCTGGATCATGAACGTACATCAGAATATCAAAATGAGGCCAACAATATTCGTCGGGTATTGGTTCAAAACATGGAGAGTATGATGTCAAACGTGCCTGATTCGAATATTGCGGATCAACGTAAGGAGCCCATTCCATCCCAGCCTTTGTGATTGCTGCCATTCCATGTGAGCACATGTGATGATATATTTGTCATAAACCACACTCACATTTTCTTTCGACGAGGTTGACCATATAATTCCCGGGAGTAGTCCAACTAACACCTTGAACAAATCTACCAATATCACGCACTTGGAACACACCGTGTTCTGTACTAAATTGCGCAACTTGCATCCGACCAAGTTGTTTCTATGCTCTTGTAATGGTATTTTGGACCACGTCAGACCAAACTTTGGACTCCCCGATGGCAACCAGTGCTTCTTGGCGACGCGTAAAAAAATACGTGTTTGACCTCCAGTACGTAAGTTTAACTAATTCTGTCACAGGTAATGCCCTTGCGCCTTTCAGAACTCCGTTAAACACTTCTACCAAATTGGTTGTCATGTTTCCATATCGAGCTCTTCCATCGTACGACAGAGCCCATCTCTCAAGGGGTATGTTGGAAATCCAATCGCGGTACCTGCCATCGTGAAGACGCAATAGATTAGCATTCCACACATCAAACTTACGTCTATCGGGGGTACTAGCCATTATATACAATTGCTTTTGAAGGATCGCGCTTTTGAAGGTGTGGTTGAAATTACTTGCTAGATGTCGTGCACAAAAACGATGCGTTCTAACACCATATTCGGCATATACAATCTCTATCGCGTTAATGATTGCTCGGTGTCGATCAGACATTAGACAGACAAAGCGATTCTTCGTTACGTTAGTACGTAAATGCGTCAAGAACCAGTTCCAACTCTCATTTGTCTCTACATCTGCAAGACCGAATGCCAAAGGATAGACCCCGTTGTTCGAATCATATGATACGGCAACGAGCACTTTTCCGTTATATTTGCCATACAGATGTGTCGCGTCAAAACTTATAAGTGGTCTGCAATGGACAAATCCTTCAATGGCAGGACCGAATGCCCAAAACATCATACTGAATGTAGCTACTTCAGTTTCAACATTTACTCTTTGGGGCAAAAAATCATACACTGTCCCGGGTATGTATACGGACATGGCTGACAGTAGCCGCGGGAGGTTCACAAATGATTTTTCGTGTGTTCCGTATAAAGACTCCAACACAACTTGTTTGGAGTACCACGCCTTCGGATATCCAATCTTCGAACCAAACTCATTCTCCACCATCGACTGGATTACTGAAATTTTCAATCCAGTGTCAGCTAAAACTGCATTTCTTATCAAAGCCGCTATCATCTTGCAAGCGATGTTTTGATGTCGTTCAATGAGGACTTCATTCGTGCATGTTTGTCGAGCGTGCAATTTTGATATTCTCCACAATAGAGTATGCTTAAAAAGACTTCCTCTTAATGACCACGAACAATTTATGGGATCAACTTTACATCGGAAGACAATTGACTTTGGATTTGATGACTTAACAACGCAAATCTTAGAATTAGCTATGTGTCATCTCCTAACGGCGGCAACTAACTCATCCTTACTATTAAACATCATGTTTGTGTTTAGAAAACCTTCAGTCAAAAGTTCATCAACTTCCATACACAACTCATTTGTGGATTGAAAGTGGTCAATCCAGTTACTATCAATCCAATTTTCGACAGTAGGTTGCATCATTTGAAGGTTGTGAGAGCTACTTCCACCATGGTCATCTCCATGTACATTGTCTAAAGTCTCGCCAAACTCAACCACCTCTTCAATGTCTTCATTAATGTGACCCATAAAATGCTCAATATACGTATCTTCTTCATTTATCGATGCATCTGACAGTGCATCAAGGTCGACCTCGTCATCGGAGAGATCATAAGTGTGACCATGCAAAACATTGACTGTCTCATGACTATCGGCAATGTTTGGCCTTAAGTTAACTCCTTTAGTTACGCTAAACACAATAAAGCGACTAGCAACGCTTAATTGTAGGGCGAAAGACAATGTACTTTGTGATCGAATTCGTACAAAATTGCAAAGTCCATTAGTATCTGTAAATTTATATGAGATACTAATAGACCGAGCTTCAATATCATCCCAACTTCACTCCGTACATACAATTTCCTTTAGTCTAAAAAGTGAGATATCCAAGGTAGTTGTAGTAATACTGGAGTTACCACCCACATATACTTCACTACCATTCTCAGATAATATTTCGCTATCATACAAACAAATGATACCAATCTCTGTCATGTTTGATCCTAAATAATTAATATTAAAAAAGTTCATATCAGATTTGCTTAACTTTTAGTTAAGATAATATTTATGTAAATATAATTGTTTACAATTTTCAAAGCATTATAACAATTTTCAAAACATTGTAAAAAACATAAAAACGTATATTACATACCTAGACACTAGTTGGTTGTGCAAATAAAATGCTGAAGATTTACAAGCGAAGAGAAGAAAGTATCTGAAGGATTGAAGATTGTGATTTTGATATCTGTCGTTGCAGTGTTCTGTATTTGAAGGCAAAGAGTGGCAAATAATTGTTTACTTATACAGAAATATGCAAATAATTTGCGGACAGAACAAATTATTGTATAATTTCGCCACTAGGGGTAACGCAAAAACGAAAACCGCCAGTATAGGTAGCGTTTTTTTATTAGCGCTATCCCTAGTAGCGTTTTATTTTTTGCGCTAGTAGAGGTATCGTTTTTGTATAAACGCTACCCCTATTAACGCATAAAATAAAAACGCTACTAGGGATAGCGCTTATACACACTTTTTCAAATACTTTCTCCCCGTACTTTCTTTTTGCAATATTTATTATAAAGTAATTACTTTTTCAAAAAATTCCCAAGTCCCACTTAGTTTTCTTACTTATGGAAAAGTCAAATGGTAGTCCTAAAAACACTATTAAAGGGAGTTTTGAGAGGATATTCAGATATTTAAACAAGTTGATACAAATTCAGTTTTTTTTTTATAATATAATTATATTAAAGATACAATTCATTTTATAAAATGTAATTGTAAAGTAAGATTGTTTTTTTTTATTAAAGTAAGAAAATGATAACATCTATATCTCTCTCTCTCTATATAAATAATTGACTAAAATATATGCAATTGTGACAACAAAGTTTCTTTTGCATTTTATTACTGCTAATGTCAAATTAATCACTTTTAATTGGTCCATATCAAACACATAATTATCACTCATAAACATGTCATGTAAGTCACTTTAGAATCTTGTAAGTTTTCTCATTCAACTCGTACATCTTTATTAGGGTAATTGTTGAAATGCTCTCAAATTACACACACTCCCTTACTGTAGTAGAGACTGCAGAACTTTTGAATAGCAACACTAAGCTCAAGGAAGATCAGCCGCAGACTCTGCAAGATATGGAAGAGGATGTTTCTAAGACCGCAACAAATTCCATCTCCTACAAGGAAAAATTCACTGGTATTGTTCCGGGGGCGTACAAAAATGCGTTCTACCAAGAATGTGTGAAGTTGTCTGAATCTTCTCCCTCAAAAGGCCACGATGAAGTGGAACCGGCTGGTAAACTAACATTTACTGTATCCATATATGAGAAAGCAAGATACAAAAAATGTATGAACAATCTATCATCATTAAAATCATAGGAAGAAGCGTACCTTATCATCACATGGTGCTGAGAATTCGAACTCTCTGGAAACTGGAAGGGAAAATGTCCTGTATTTTGCTCGGGGAAGGTTTTTACCTAATAAAATTCACATGAATGGGAGACATGGATAGGGGTTTTAGAGATGGACCTTGGTTCATCAATGAACAATTTTTATCCATACGAAATTGAGAACCTAAATTCAATCCAAAAAAAACAATATATCAAAAGTTGCTGTTTGGATCAAATTGCCCAATCTACCAATGGAAGTTTTTGACCCTATAATGCTACAGGGAATTGGAAACACTATAGGGCATTTGTTGAGAATTGATAGTTATACCATAAACGCTGAAAGAGGGAAGTTTGCACGACTTTGTATCCAAATGGATTTGAGCAAACCACTTCCTCCTTCAATCGACATTGATGGCTATGCCCAAAAAATCTCATATGAAGGAATTCAAGCTATTTGCTTCGTGTGTGGTATGGCGGGCCATAGGAAGAAGCAATGTCATGTGGTATCTTCAGCAAATCAAAGCTCGAAAGATCACGCCCCAAATACGAACAATAATACGGTCAGGGCTAAACCTACATAATCTACCACCGATAGCCCGACTGGAGAGGGGACCTTGGATGTTGGTTACTCGCCGGAAAAACCCATCGGAAACGATTAAAATATGGGGGGAGAGTAAGGCAAAACCGATAATCGACCCAAAACCTCAAAATCAAATGGAAATCCTACTACCTCACAATCGAACGAGCATCCAGAAAAAAATTGAATATCACACCGGATAAATAGTTACCTCAATCGCCGGAAAACCTAAAACGGGCAAGGAAACCACTGGGCGAACCACCGTGATGAACAACTCGGCTGAAACGGAGCGGGGAGAGGGTGGGGTCGGGACTGACAATGAGTGGAGAAGTAACGGGAATGTTGGGACAAAGCAAAAGAAAGGTGCTGAACAGGTGGGAGCCCAGACCGAAGGGAATGTTGTCGGCAATGATGAGGTTGGCCATACCGAGGCCAGTGGAAGGGGAAGAAATGTGTCGGGCTTGGGGGCAGCTGGGAGTGGCGATGCAGCGGAAATGAAGGATGGAAGGCACCACTCGAAAGAAGAAGAGGTGGGACAGCTTCGAGCATGGCTCGCACGAGGATCACAACTGGAGGATGTCAGCCACCTTGTTGAACAAAGCAACGGGAAACTTGGGAAGGGAGATACAGTTGGACATGCTGGGAAGGAAGCTGTCGGCCACGCCTAGAAGAGAGATGTTGGCCACACTAGAATCGGAGCTGTCGGCCACGCGAGGAAGAAAGTTGCCGACCATGTTGGTGGAATGAATGAGGAGAATGAAAGCTTGTTGTGCATGGGGTTGGGGAGTGGAAGTATTGCTGGCCAGACAAGTGAGGGACCATCTGGTTTCCTTTGGTTCGAAATGTATAGTGGAGGGACCAACTGCTGTGGATGGTGGAATGGAGGGACCAACTACTGGTATGGACCGAAGCATGGAATCAACTAGGAGTGGAGGGTTGCTGCGGTGGGCTGAGCCAATCAAAGGCACAGATGGTCCGAAGTGGTGGGATGAAAAGACTGGGCTGGACCGAATTTAAGGGGCAAACCAAAATGTTGGGCTGATTTCATCTCATGTGCAGTTGGGCCAGAATGGTGGGCTGCCTCAGGCTGAAGGGCTGAATCAAATTGGAGGGCTAAACCAGAATGCAGCAGAGATTTGGCCTATAAAACTTAAGACTATCAAGGACCATCTAAACTCAACATATAACACTTTGAAATTTATTCATATTAGTCCTAACTATTATCATAATGAGGAAAAAAATTTAATTACGTTTGTGATTTTTTCAAAGCCCAGGGAAACAGGAAAATTGGGAAGTCGAAAGGATGTTTCTTTCAAAGGCCAGGGACACAAGAAAAGTGGGAAGCCGCGAATTCACTTGGATAAGGTGGAGAAAGGGTCAAAATACATCGCAAAGGCACCCACTCAGCAAATTAGTAAGAATGTTCAAACTCAAGGAGGTGAAGACCAAAGTGAGGTATCTAACATGAATTTAGATGTTAGTAGTTCTATGTAATTGGTGTGGTGGTATTTATAGCAGTTTAATTATGTATCAAGTTCATCCTTCTGGTAATATGGTTCCAGAGAAAGCCCACATGAGATCCATTATGTGGAATGTTAGAGGATTTGGTAATCCGACAGCTGTAAAGGCGGTAAATCAACTCATCCATACTCATAAACCTACAGGAAAACTTAGTGTTCAAAGGATGGTTGAGCAAGCAGGAAAACTGTCGTTCAACAAGTTTCTTGGGGTGGGAGCCAGAGGGTTTAAGGGAGGGTTCCTAATGCTGTGGAATGATCACGAGACAAAAATTACGAAGATGGCTTCTACATAGCAGGAATTACACTTCAAGATCCAGGTTATCCCTTCTAATCTGTCTTGGTTCATGTCTGCAATTTACGCTAGTCCTAATTTAAATGAAAGATTACTGTTGTGGGATAATCTTAAATCGTTCTACGATATCTAGTCCATGGCTAGTAGTAGGTGATTTTAATGATGTCACAAATAGTGCAGAAAAATTGGGGGGGGGGGGGGGGGGGGGGGGTAATAGAGTATGCATGAATAGGGTATCTCTTTTTAATGATATGATTAGTGATTGTAATTTGATTGACCTAGGCTTTAGGGGGCCAAAGTTTACTTGGGTCAATATGTGGAACTCATATAGATTAATCCATCAGAGACTAGATAGTATGATGGCTAATATGGATTGGAAATTTAGTTTTCCTAATGCCTCTGTTACTCATCTTATGAGAACCCACTCTAATCACTGCTCGATCCTTACTAATACTAGTGGGGATGGCGACAACATGGTAATTAGCCTTTTAGGATGGAACCTATGTGGCTTGATCACCCAAATTTTGAACTAATGGTAAAAAATACTTGGAATGAATTTAGTAATAGGATCACGCCTGCCATTAACCACTTCCCTGACAAAGCTAGAGCCTGGAATAAAGAAATTTTTGGAGTTGTTTTTCAGAGGAAAGAAAAAATCCTTCGGAGGATCTCATGAGCTCAAAAGTGTATTGCTAATTCTCCAAATGATTTCATTGTCACTCTGAAAAAGAATCTTCAGTCAAAGTTGTTTGAGATTCTTGACCAGGAAGAAAAACTTTGGGCTGCAAAGTCGCGCAAATTCTATCACATTTATACTCTTGTTAAAAGAAGAAGAAATAAGTTCTTGGCTATTAAAGACTTAGTTGGACATTGGGTTTTTGATGAGGGACTTATTCAGGAGGAATTTCAAAAAAATAAAAAATCAAATCGCTTCACAACTTCAAAGGGTTCCTCGTCTTTGTTGATTGTTCGGCCCGATTCTTGGAGAACTTGTCGCCTAAACAATTTTATCACTTTGGAAGAAATTAGGAAATCCACTTGGGATCTTAAACTGTTTAAAGCCCTGGGGCCTGATGGACTCCATCCGTCTTTCTTCCAAAAGTTGTTGAACTGTACGGGTAGCTCTCTGACTAATGCTATCAGTGAGGTGTTTAAAAGGGGGTCGGTCCCCCTTTTAAATTTCCCAAATATTTTGACTTCCCAATTTTTTTTTGACATGTTTAGAGGTACTCCAGGGGACAAAACCAATGCCTCCTTAGACACTCAAATATGGAATGTCACCCACTCGGGGAATTACACTACATCAGCAGCATACTCTCTTCTAGCATGTCATGACACAAATAGTCAGGTACTTAATCAATGGGATTGGGTTTGGAAGATTCAGACTATCCCAAAAATTCAGTATTTTATGTGGTTGTGCCTTAAATATAGACTAGCCACCGACAAACTATTGAACGATAGGGGATGTAATTTGAGTCCTCTCTGCCAAATTTGTTATTCTAGGGTGGAGGACATAGATCACATATTGCGTGGGTGTGAGCATGAGCATGCTAAAGAGATGTGGAATTCAGTCACTTGGCCGCCAAATCTGGGGCAATCGTTCCACTACCCTTTGAATGAATGGATCAAGTATGGATGTCAGGGATCAGGAGTCAATATTCAAGGAGTTGAGTAGAAGTTCTTTTTTCCTTATGCTCTATGGAACATTTGAAAAAATAAGAACTCGCTTATTTTTAATGATAAACCTGCTTTCTCTTCTGTTTTTAATTTATCTTTATCTCAGGCAAAGTTTCACCAAAATGTTTATCTTGAGATTCACATTGCTAATGAGTTCATTTCCATTGATATTAGTTGGGTTCCTCCAAAAAAGGATTCGTTTAAAATTAACACATATAGAGTTGTTAAGGGAAATCAAAGATTTGCAGGAGACGGTGGGGTCATCAGAGACTACAGGGGTCAATGGGTTGCAGGATTCTCAAGGAATTTGGGTTGATAAAATTGTCTCACTGCGGAATGTTGGGCCATCCGAGATGAGATGCTACTAGCAAAGACACTCTGATTAAAATATGCTCACCTCGAAACGGACGCTCTCTCAGCCCATAAGGTAATCTATGATGAAAATATGTCAAATAAAAAACTAATGCCCATTATTGCGGATTGTAGGAAGCTATTGATGCAGTTCGAAAGAATGAAGTTCAGACATATTTTTCGAGAAGCAAATGCGGTAGCGGATATCATGGCGGGTATGGCGCTCAACCAACGACATGTGTTTGAAATCCATAGCTCACCTCCAAAGAAAACTACTAACGCACTCTGAAAAGACGCCATTGGTTCTTCTGTTTCGAGAATTGTTAAAGCTAGCTAGTTTTGGTTGTGTAATTTTGAACTTGGGTGATTAGTTTGTCACCTATAGCAGTTTTTTAATCCATAATTACTTAATTGGTTACACATGTTTGACCAATGTTCAGAATGGTAATGTTTCAAAATTTGATTAATTGGTTTTGAAATGTGACTATTTGTTTTTTTACTATTCACCGTTAGAAATCACAGTTAAGTCACTATTTAGATAAGTAAAATGACGTAATTACCCCTAGAATCATCTTCAAGAACACATCATCATCTTCAAGAACAAGAATCGAAGAACCTAGAAATTGTGATTATGGGTTCTCAAGAACCCAGAAATGTTGTTTCTGGGTTCTCAAGAACCTAGAAAGAACCCAGAAGAAATGTTGTTTCTGGGTTCTCAAGAACCCAGAAACAGCATTTCTAGGTTCTTCAAGAACCCAGAATCGCAATTCTGAAGTTCTGTATTGCAGTATATGTTATCACCAAATGTGATTAAATGGTCATACATGTTTCTCTATAATGTGATTAAAAGGTCATACAAGTTTCTCTATAATGTGATTAAAATGTCATACATGTTTATCTAGAATATGATTAAATGGATACTGTTGTTTGAAATGATGTGATTAAAAGGTTCGACATGTTACCCACAATGTGAAGAACACAGAAATGCAAGAATCCAGAAACAACATTTCTGGGTTTAGAACCCAGAAACTGCAATTCTGGGTTTAGAACCCAGAAACTGCAATTCTGGGTTCTTCAAGAACCCAGAAACTGCAATTCTAGGTTCTTCAAGAACCCAGAAATTGCAATTCTGGAGTCTTCAAGAACCCAAAAATTGCAATTCTGGATTCTCAAGAACCCAGAAACGATGTTTCTGGGTTCTTCAAGAATCCAGAAACATCATTTCTGGGTTCTTCAAGAATCCAGAATTGCGATTCTGGGTTCTTCAAGAATCCAGAATTGCGATTCTGGGTTCTCAAGAACATCAATTCGATTTTGGTTCTTCAATCCTTCCATGTGTTCTTCAATACAACTAAGGGCATAATAGTCATTTCATAATTCAATAATATGTTAAAAAATGAATTAACGTTAAAATTAACGGTTTACTAACGGAATAATCAATTAATCACATTGGGAAAAACATGTGTAACCAATTAGTCACATAGCAAAACCAATTAATCACATTTTGAAACATGTGTAACCATTCTGAACATTGGTCAAACATGTGTAACCAATTAAGTAATTAACCCAAAAAAATCTGATTCATTCTCAAGAAAAGTTACATAATCTTAATTATTAACTTTTTTATTTCACATGTATAATTATATTTTTTTTAAAATATATTTTATGTAGTAGAGTTTGTACAATACTAAAATACATAATAATATATTTTATGAATGTTAAGTATGCACATATAAAAAGTTTCTATTATAAATTAAATAGACTAATTAACAAACATCACTTACTTTATCATAATTTCATTTTTAATATAAAGTTGAATACATTAACTAATAATAATATTAAGGTAAATTTTAACAATCTTACAAAACTTATGTACATAATAATTTTAATAAAATATAACATTATTGACTTTAATATACATATATGTATAATATTTATTTATTTCCTTAGTAATAAACATATCTAAAATAAGTATATATATTAAAATTACAAATTTATATACATTTTTCCCTACAACTTTGTATATAAAAATAACAATAATATAATATGCAATATGCTACTAAAATAATTAGAGTGATTAAGTTACAAACAAATAAGTTTGTCAAAAGTGATACGTAAAACAAACATATAACTTGGAGAATTTTAAATTATGTTATGTGGAAAGTCACTTAGAAGTTATTACTATAGTTTTGACATTAACAAATTAGATAAACTTATTTTTAATAATAGCATGGAGAAAATATTACAAAAATTTTACTTATCCAAATTATAATGTATTAAGTCAAATTAATATATAAACATATAGATAATACATATATAACTTCTTAATATAACTTTCCAGAATTGTAAAAAATATAATTATAATATGTTAGATTCAAAATACCGGGAGTGAAAAAAATGTAATATGTAAATATTAATATAAATGTTATACACCTTATAAATTAAGTTGAAAAACATAATATCATATTAATAATAGTTGATATATATTTTAGGATTATATCTTGCAAAATCATTATCATTTATTTGAACAACATAACATACAAATTGTGTACATTCTACGCAAAGCGTAGATCAGTTCCCTAGTAGTAAAATAGTTTATTAATTTATTAAACATGAGTCGTGTTGGAGTTAAATACTTTGATCATATGGGTTGCATGAATTAACGGATCGTATGAGTCGATGAGTCACGCTGATCAATGGGGTGGACCCATAACATTTATATTGTACAAATTGAAATGTCACAACGAGTCATATTTAGGTCTTAAAAATTAATCCATAATTAATCCAAAAAGTGGGTGGTGGTGGTGGAGAATGAGAGTGAAAGTGATAAATAGTAGTGTAGATCCGTTGAAAGATTGAGTGTTGAGAGCGAAAGAGAGAGATAATAATTTTGAATATGAAGGTAAAATGAGTGAAAAATTAAGTGCTCTTTGTTTAACAATTTTATTTTATTTTGTAAAATGTTATTAGGGCATTCGAAATTTTTGACAAAAGTGGTCTATATATAGTAGTAAATGGGTTGCAAATAAAATCTATTAATCTGAATCTACATAAATAATATAATTAGAACTTACACAGTAGTTAATATATTAATTCTAAAAGCTCACATGAATTATTAATTATATTACCAAAATGGCACCCATCCCCAGCGTTCAACCTCTCAGGTTTAACTCCCAATTTGTAATAGTCAACATATTTCTACCCTCTCAATTCTTAACAGTGACCCTATTGTATTTTCAATTCCCTATAAAATTATAGGGTCAAAATATTCCATTGGTATTGGGGGTGGATGACATATAGCACATATTGCGTAGGTGTGAGCATGCTAAAAATATGTGGAACTCAGTCAATTGGTCATCCAGTCTGGGGCAATCATTCCACTACCCTTTGAATGAGTGGATCAAATTTGGTTGTCAAGTACCGAGAGTAAATATTTAAGGAGTTTAGTGGAAAATCTTGTTTTCTTATGTATTATGGAACATTTGGAAAAATAGGAACTCATTTATTTTTAATGATAAACCTGTTTTTTCTTCTATTTATAATCTATCTTCATCTCAAACAAAATTTCACCAAAATGTTTATCTTGAGACTGAGAGAACTAATGAGTTTATTTTCATTTATATTAGTTGGATTCCCCCGTAACATGATTGATTTAAAATTAATACAGATGGAGCTGCTAAGGGAAACCAAAAGCTTGCAGGAGCGGGTGGGGTCATCCGAGATCACAGAAGGCAATGGGTTGCAGGATTCTCAAGGAACTTGGGATGCTCAAACAGTCTTGTTGCAGAATGTTGGGCCATCCGAGATGGGCTCCTACTGGCGAAATCACTCAGATTAAAATCCATTCATCTCGAGACAGACGCTCTCTCAGCTCATAAGGTAATCTCGGAGGAAAATATGTCAAATCTAAAACTAATGTCAATCATTGCGGATTGCATGAAGCTCTTGGTGCAGTTTGAAAGAGTGAAGTTCAGACATATTTTTCGAGAAGCGAATGTAGTGGCGGATATCATGGCAGGGTTGGCTATCAACCAGCGACATGTTTTTGAAATCCATACCTCCCCCCGAAGGAAATTATTAACGTGATACGAAAAGACGTCATGGGTGTCTCTCTTTCTAGAATTGTTAAAGCTAGCTAATTTTGTTGGCCGCATTTAGAAACTCTTCCTTCAAATTTGATTTTATCTAACTTTGAATTTTTTTAAGGGATATTTTTTATCAAGACTAAACTCATAACTCCCTCTATTAGGGCTACAGCTAAAATAAATTCAAATTAAGTGGTTTAGAGGTTGAATCTTGATCAAGATCAGATCCCCTTTAATTGACGAGTTGGTTTGAGTAAACACTCATACCGTAGCTCCCTCAATTTAGTTTCAATTAAGTCTCGATTGAATTGAAATTCCTATGTAATCTGTGAAAATGTAACCCTGTTTCATTAAGTCCACACGTGTCAAAATTAATAATTTCCACTTTTAAAATTATTTACAGAACATTTTGACCCAAATCTATATTATTTTGCCACATAACACAACTGACAATCTTACTCTTTAAATCATACTAGAACATTTCATTAAATAATACTGTTTCATATTAATGTAATAGATAATTGACATGCACTTTGCGCAGAATTAAAAAAATATTTGAGTTATCGTTATTTAAATATAGTTTAATATAAATTTAAGATTATTATATTAATTAATAAAAATAAATCAAATCAAATTAATTTTTAATTATATTATTATATTGATTTCATTTTTTTTTAAAAATTTAGAAATCAAATAAATAGTTATATATTTTAATTATTGGCAAAAAAAATATACATTTACTATTTATTTAGTTCAATTTTTAATTAACTTAGTTACTATTGTTTATCATTTTTTCCATTCTAAATATTATATCCTTTCAACACATAATTTTTAAGCTAATTAAGCTAAACTATAATTATAAATTAGGCTTAAATTTATATTAAATATAATTTATATATCATAAGTCTTGTTTATCATTTAAAAAAAATGTTTAGGTATAAAACTTGCAATTTACTATTGTTTGAAGACAAACTTTATTTTGACATACTTATAAATAATGTAACATATTTTAAAATTGAATGTGGAGTTTTTGATTAATTTTAGAGTGTCCATGTGGATGTGAGAGAATGATGACATTGATGTAACTTATTTTGTTTTTACATGGATCAATCAAATTATATTATTATGACACTTGATAGAGAAAATTGTGTTAAAAACTTACTTGTCAAAATTATAGGATACTTACTCAAATTAATATATATATATATATATATATATATATATATATATATAAAAGTATATATTTATATATTAATTTTCTTTTCTTCTTGAATATTATAATAAATATTTTATTATTTTTCTTTAGTACTTCTAATATAATATAATAAAATATATTATTTTAATATCTATAAATATATTTATTTATTATACTATTTTCAGTTTTCGAGTATTGAAATAAAAATAAATAAATAATTTTTCGTACGGTATTTTGTTTTGCAATTTTTTAAAATGTGAAGTAGACATAAAGACATTTCTGGTCCATGGATTTACCATTTACCCTCACAACTTCAAAGAATCATCAACCCTTCCATTCTCCGAACTCACTTTTATCCCCATATCTTTCATATAAATTTAGTGCTCTATTTATATATGTTTGCTAACTAACCCAACCTATGTGACTTACAACACTCAAACGACTATACACTTGCCTTTAGAGTGTTATCATTCTTTCACATCATATGGAATTTTAAAATTAATCCAAAACTTCACATTCACTTTTAAAAAAAAACTATTTCAGTTAATCCAAAACTTCAAATTCACTTTAGAAAAACTATTTCATTTATAAGTATATCAAATTAAACTTTGTCTTCAAACTATAGTAAATTGCAAGTTTTGCACTTAAAAATTTACTTTTTTTTTTTTGGGTAAATCATAAACTACAACAACGAAAAGAAAATAACTAATTGTTTTTAACTATTCTAGTAGTGGTCTTCCCTTGACTATCAAACATCAGAAGCTTTAGAATGTCCAAGGGATGATTCGTTAGAGTATGAAAATGCTCATCCAGGTTGACAACTTTCTTAGCCAAAGCATCCGCCACCCCATTTGCTTCCCGGAACACGTGTCTAATTTTGAATTTGTTAAACTCCAAAATAAGCTTACTGCAGTCCAAAATGAGAGACATTAGTGGTCTATCTGCATCTGAATACTCAATTATCAAATTAATTGCTTTTTGGGTGTCTGCTTCGACGTGCAGATCCTGCACTTCCAAATTCATTGTCATGATTAGACTGTCTCTTATAACCCACAGTTCCGCCATCAGACTATTGATGATTCCGATACGCCTTTGGAATCCTTTTATCCATCCTCCCCATTCATTTCGCATTACCCCGACTCCTCCTGTCGGGTCTGGGTTCCCCATTACTGAGCCATCCATGTTAAGTTTAACCCATCCATGTTTTGGAGGCGTTCAATCCACTCGAATGGTCTTTCTTCTCTGCTAAATATTTCTCCTCTTGGAGTTGTCTGATATGAATAGTATTTTCTTCATGGATACTGCAACCCTGCAAGTATGGTTAATGTTCATTCCCTTTTCGTGAAGAATATGCGTTGCGGAAAGCCTATTATGATTACACAACCATATGAAGATTTTAATGTGAGAGATGGTATCACACTTCTAGATCCATTCCCATTTTCCTGGAATGAGAACTAACTTCTTGAGTCTATCCTCTTTAATGAAAGAATGGACAGAAGACATAAACAAAATACCTTTCGGGTCACCCATCCAAACTAACTTATACTGAATAACAACCGAAAAGCCTCTAGGAATTGCCCAAATTTTTTCTTTGACTCCATCAGGGAGATGGAAGGAGATTCGAGAGAAATCTCACTCCCCCGATTCCTGCATTAAATCTTTTACACGAATATTTTCCTCATTGCGATTCAGGGGGCCGCAAATGATCGATCTAAATTTAGTTAGTCCTAGCCACGAGCCAGACCAAACATTAATGTTATTTCCCTCTCCAATGACCCAACCCATACCTTTGTCAACGATTTGACTTCCCTGAGCCAACACTTTCCAATTCAAGGATCTCCCTCGGGTGAGTTGCCGATTTGGTTTCAAATATTTGAACTTCAGAATATTAGCCCAAGGGCTAGTATTATTCTGACATCTCCATGAAAATTTTGCAAGTAAAGCTAAATTTATTTATCTGGTAATTGGAATATTCAAACATCCAAACTCTTTTGGGAGCGTAACTGAATTCCACTTTAAAGTATGAAGCTTCATTTTATCATCTGTAGATCCCCACAATAAATCTCTGTTTAACTTGTCTAAACCCTTGCAAAACCCAATCGGAAGAGCCGTGCATTGCATAATATAAAATGGAATTGTGGTCATAACTGAATTTATGAGAACATTTCTGTCGGACATAGATAACAATTTAGACCTCCATCCTGAAAGTTTATTCCTCATTTGTCCAGAATGAAGTTAAAAGAGCTTACTCTTTTGTTCAACAAATTCATTGGGAAACCCAAATAAGAATCTAGTTTTTCCACATTTTTTAAAATTAACATTCTAGACAGATCCAAAGTTGACACATCATCCAATTTTTTGAAAAACCAACTTGGGATTTTTCAAAATTAACATTTTGGCTCGAGATAGAGCAAAAAGTATCCAGAGTTCTTTTCATAGTCTCACAATTCTAAATTGACGCATTGCCTAGAAAAGTCAGATCATACGCAAAAAAGGAAAAAAGATAAAGCAATTGATCCCCTACTTAACAATTTACTTTAAAAAAATACACTAGAATTATGAGGGGAATAAAAAATAAGAATGAAAACATAACAATTTTTTTAAAAACAATTTTGCAAAATAATTTTTAATAAATAAATAATAATCAAAATTTGTAATATATAAATTGTATTGAATATATATATATATATAAGTCAATACAACTAATTGTTTGGCACAAAAATACAACTAATGAAAAAATAGGCTAAGAGGAGTTCTTGGGTCTAATTAACCTAATTAGGGTCAAACCATGGTCTGAGTTGGACCCAGACCAAGTCACCGCCACTTGGGTGCGAGGTCTAGGTCAGACCCAACATTTAGTTCAACCATTGCTTGGTTAATTAGACCCCAATGGTCGACCCAACTCTCGGCTGGACCTTGACTGAGTTAATTAAACATCCTAAGGTTCTATTCTATTCAATTCTATTCTATTCTATTCTAGTTTTATTTTTCTTTATTTTTTAATAAATTTATAAATAAAAAATTTAATATTTAAATTATATATTATATTATAAATCTACGTAATAATGATATGAAACTGGCGTATTATTGAATCAACACAAATATGCAAGTTGGGTAACTATTTAACAAAAAAACATATAATAAAACATTAGTAAAAAGACTAAATAATAA
Source organism: Chamaenerion angustifolium (assembly GCA_946814005.1). Lineage (NCBI taxonomy): Eukaryota > Viridiplantae > Streptophyta > Magnoliopsida > Myrtales > Onagraceae > Chamaenerion > Chamaenerion angustifolium. The sequence goes on from OX328270.1 coordinate 9,115,577, forward strand.
ATTTATTAAATAAAATACTATATATTAATATATATTTTTTAATGTATTTTTCAATAATGTGATGTTTAAAATAAAATATTATTATAATCATTAACTATATTTTTATCTAATATAAATCTATCTTCCGGCTAAGATTGCCGATGGTTAGAGTATGATACGAGTGTGATAAATACCATAACCATACCATATTTTTAAATTACATATCATAACCATAACCATTACGAGGACAATTTTCAATACCATAACGATACCATAATCATGGTTATTGACCACATTTTTAACCATATACCCATATTTATTATCATGTGTGAAATGTAATGAAACATTATAAATGTTATCTTAATAAATAAATAAAATTATGTCACAAGCAACAAAAATATTCAACATTAACATCATTCAAAATTAATGCTAATATCATTTAACATTTACAACATTCAATTACAATTCACTCTGGAATTATAGATTCATGAAATCTAAAAGTGAAAATCCTACTTCTGTTATTAATATTTATTAATAAATTAGTATTATATTTATATAATAACCATGATTATAACTAAAATACCATAATCATAACTATTATGGGTAAAAAATTTATCATCATAACCGCACTGTACCATAATAATATAAAAAAATAACGAATATAACTATATTTTGTAATTTTGTACGCACCATTACCGACCCTACTTTCTACGCATGAATACTAAGTTATTAACCCTATCGGTTGGGGTTTAGGGTTTAGGGTTTAGGGCTGTCAGGGGTTGGGGTCTCCCCTAACGGTTCGTAACCTAAAAGACCTGGTGAAGGGCCTTTGTCCGAAGATTGTTTTCCTAATGGAAAAAAACAAGACGAGGCTCACTGTGAGGGGGTAAGGAAACAATTGGGATTGGACAATGCGGCTTATGTGGGGCCGACGGGAGCTAGTGGGGGACTCGCATTATGGTGGTCGCAGGACGTGACAGTTACAGTTCTTAGCAAAAATAAGAACTTCATCGACACTACTATTTCTACTGCCGAGTGTCGGGGGGGTTTCAAATGACGTGGGTGTATGGGGACTCTAACTATTCGAGGAGGGTGCTCAATTGGGAAACACTTAGATGTTTGGGGGATGGCCACCGGGGTCCGTGGGCGTGCATCGGAGACTTCAACGAGATCTCCCATCATAGAGAGAAGGTAGGAGGCAATCGAAAGGAGCAAGTAAAGATTGATGGTTTCATCGCATTAATGGACGATCTCTCTCTCGAGGATTTGGGCTTCAAGGGACATATGTTTACATGGTCGAACAATAGGAGAGGGACCGAACGGATCCGGGAAAGGCTCGACCGAACCTTAGTCAACCAGGAGTGGACCAACTTATTTCCCGCGGCTCAGTGCATTCACGAACTTAGAATCGGCTCGGACCATGCGCCGATTAGTCTTCATCTTCTTCATGCTCAAGCTTGAGGTCCTAAGCAATTCCGGTTTGAAGATATGTGGCTTGAGAGAATTGATTGTCAGGATGTTATTCGGGCCGCATGGAGCTTGGGGGGCCCGGTCTCGGTCGGGGACGACCTAGACCGTAAATTCAAGAATTGTCAAGGTGCACTTGAAAAGTGGAGCAAAGCTGAATTCAAAAACAACTTGGTCGAAATTTTTAAAGTCAAGAACCGGTTAAGGCGCTTCGACAGCCGAACTAATGATGAGGCTGTGTTTGATGAGGAGCGAGCCTAAAGTCGAAACTTCACGCGTTATGGAAGCGTGCAGAGATATATTGGAAACAGAGGTCGCGGATTAAATGGTTGGCACATGGGGATAAGAATACAAAATTCTTCCATCAAACGACTTTGTCCCGGAGGAGGAGGAACAAGATCATTAGGATCCAAGATGGGAACGGGGCTTGGTTGGACAGTGACCGACAGATAAGGGAGGAACTTTTTGGTTTCTATTCAAACCTTTTTCAGTCAGGCAGATCGGACAGCCATGGTTGGGGGGGCTTTGTGGACTCGTTCGGGTGCATCTCGGCACAGATTTCAGTGGAGATCAATGAGGCTCTGACGGGGGTGGCATCCCCGGAAGAGGTTAGAACATCATGTTTTCAGATGGGGGGTTCGAAGGCACCAGGACCGGATGGTTTCTCAGGTACTTTCTTCCAAAGAAGTTGGGGCACGATCGGACCAGACCTGATCACATCCGTCAATGCGTTCCTCAACACAGGTACTATGCCTTCGTTTCTTAACCAAACTCTCATTACCTTAATTCCAAAAATTGCAAACCCTTTGAGTGCATCTGATTTCCGTTCGACTAGTCTATGTAACTTCGCATATAAAGTTATCTCTAAGGTTCTGGCAAATAAGCTTAAAACCTATTTGCCAGAACTGGTCCCCCCGTGTCAAAGTGCATTCGTTTCAGGGAGGAGAATACATGATAGCATCATTATAGCCCACGAGATATTTCACTATCTCAAGACGAGGGAGCGCCAAAGGGGTCCAAAAGGTAGATCGGAGTGCGCTTTGAAGATCGACATGCAGAAGGCATATGACCGTATTGAATGGGATTTCCTGTTAGAGAGCCTGCGCAAGCGGGTTTTTGGGGAAAAATGGGTCAAGATGATAGAGGCGTGCATATCGACGGTCACTTACAGGGTCTTGGTGAATGGGAGCGCAACCGGGACCATAAACCCTTCAAGGGGTCTCCGACAGGGTGATCCTCTCTCATCTTATCTTTTCATTTTGGTTGCTGACGCTCTGTCAAGGTTGCTTGAGAATCAGGTTTCGAGGGGCCTCATTAGGGGAATCCGCATACGAAGGGGTTGCCCGGAAATTCAACACCTCTTCTTTGCGGATGACTCTCTCTTCTTCCTTAAAGGCTCGCTCACAACAGCCCGCAACCTCAAGGACGTCATCAATCAGTATTGTCGCGACTCGGGTCAGATGGTCAACCTTGCGAAATCGACTCTTTATTTCAATTCGGCGGCGGATAATTCTTACAAGGAGGAGATCTCAAATATATTCGGTGTGGCTCAAACTAGAGATCCGGGATTCTACTTGGGTCTTCCGACGGTCTGGGGGAGATCAAAGAGGGATGCTCTTGCATACCTCAAGGAGAGGATCAGGGACAAGATTCATGGGTGGAGGAACAGATTGCTCAACCAGGCGGGGAAGGAAGTCCTCATTAAGGCCGTCCTTAATGCGATTCCGACCTATGTCATGCACATCTTCCGTCTGCCTACGACCTGGTGCAATGAGATTAACGCCATGATTGCTCGTTTCTGATGGGGATCTCGAGAGGGTTCTAGGAAAATCCACTGGAAAAACTGGGGATCGATGACTACCTCTAAAAAGGAGGGTGGGTACGGTTTTAGAGAAATGCTTTCCTTCAACCGGGCGATACTTGCGAACATGGCCTCTAGGATCATGGACGAACCTCAGGCGTTATGGGTAAGAGTTCTAAAAGGCATTTATTTTCCAGACGTGTCCTTCATGCAGGCGAACGCTGGGAGTCGAGCCTCGTGGGCCTGGGCGAGCCTCCTCGAGGGGCGAGAGGTGCTGCGGTCGAACGGTTTGTGGGTTCTGCGAGATGGTCGTTCCATTGGGCCTTTCCATGACCCGTGGGTGCCCCTAAACGACTCTCTTAGGGTTCAGCCGAGGGCGGATAACCGTTCAGTAGGTCTGACCAGTGTTGCGGACTGGTTCGACCGGGATGAGAGGGCGTGGACGATTTCGGTTGTGCGCCAGCAGGTTGCTCAGGTTGATGTCGTGACGGTTCTGAATGTCACCATTCCGATCACGGGTGCTCCGGACAGACTAAGATGGCCTCATAACAGTCACGGCTCGATCTCCGTTAGATCGGCATATCATGTTCTTCATGCCGTGTGCCAGCCGACAGGTATGGACCTTAACCGCAGGCCTCAATCCGATGTCGATCAGGTATGGTCTTCTATTTGGTCGGCTAGGGTGTTGCCTAAAGTTAAGGCTTTTATGTGGAAGCTGGCCATGGATGTTCTCCCTACGGGGGCAAACTTGCACCGCAGGGGTATGCCAATAACACCTCTTTGTTTGAGGTGTCGGGTGGAGGAGACGCGGGAACATCTGTTCTTTGGATGCCCGTGGGTACAGCAGGTTTGGAGGCACCACATAAGGGCCGACTTAGTGTGGTGCGGTCAAAACTCATTGGAGGATTGGCTTTGTCGAGTCTCGGACAGATCAGGGACGAACCGCAGGGAAGCTGACAGTGTGTGGAACAATGCCATGATCGTGTGCTGGATCATTTGGAAGGCTAGGTGCAAGTGGGTCTACGAGAACAGACAACCGGTTGTGGCATCGCTTTTGCTTGAGATCTGTAGGAAGGTTCAGGAGCTTCGGGTTCCCAACCTCATTCCACCTCCGTCTACCACCTTTACCGCTTGGACGAGGCCACCGATTGGCACGATTAAAATGAACTGTGACGCATCCTGGTGCGCAAGCACGAAGATGGGAGCGTTAGGGGTCATTGCTCGGGACGCCTCGGGCACGGTTAAAGGGGGTACGCACGGGGTTATGGCTATGGGGTCGGCTGACGAGGCCGAAGCGGAGGCGGTCTTGGGCGCGGTTCGGCTTGCATTGCATCATAGGTGGAGGTCGTTCATCATCGAGTCGGACTCCGCCAACGTCATTAATCACTTGTTAGGTTCTGTTTACGCTTGGAGGATTGCACCAATTTTGTCTAATGCAATTACTTTATCGGCGACGATTCAGTCTATCGTGTGGGTGTACACTCATAGGTCCGCCAACTCGTGCGCGGACTGGATAGCGAGAAACACTTTGCTCGGGTTGTGTCCTTTGGATTGGGTGTCCTCACCCCCAACCCCTCTTCTTAGATGTATTTTTGCGGATAACATTTTGTATTCAGACTCTTTTTCGATTAATGAAGTAATATAGTACGTGGTACTTGACAAAAAAAAAAAAAAACCTAATCGTAACAGTAACAATGATTGACTAAAAGTCCTAACCGCGCAGTGAATATTGACTCAAATGGAAACTTTTATTGTGTGGGCCCATGTTACACGTCACCAGCAGGCAGCCACATCTAGCGAACGTGACAAATAGCCCAACAACGGGTGAGGAAATAATTTAAGATCGGCAGCTATGGACCCCACCGTCCTCAGAAGTTCCGTGACCGTGACTTTCTCCGCTTCTCCCATTGAGAGCTTTGACCGTTGGATTTATCGGAATCCTACGGCTTATATCAAGCACATCCCCCGGAGCCTACTCGTTCGTGCCAGCTCGGACTGGTAAAGATGCCACGTCCACGTCAGATATCCAGAAACCTTTCTTGCTGAAGCAGTGAGTGCCACATCCTTACAGTAAGGAGTTGGGTTGTCCATCGGTCGGGGACCGGTTCTATTGATAAAGTTATTATTATTATTTATATATGCATATATATATATATAAATTAATTTTGATAAAAAAAATAAATAAATTAATGAAAAACAAAATGAATCATTTTTTTTATTCTCTCCATCAACCATAACAAGCCCACTAGCCGGTGTATTACAATTTTACACAATTAACTGGGTTATGGAATTCGACAACTATATAATATTTAAAATAAAAATTAATTCAATTGGAAGGGAACCAATGAATTTGACTGGTTTAATTATTTATTGGTCACCGAGATTCCCAGTGATGTAACATTGCTTTTACCAAGGATTTGACAACCGGTTGTAGCCGGTCGCTGTATCACTTGGGGAAACTCAATAATTGTTTTTAACGTATTTATATAATTGTTTTATAAATTATTCATTTCCTATTATTTATAGTTTAATAGATTTTCCGATAATCTCGAATAGTATATAATATTCAGTCATAGTGTCCTGGTTTTCTGCTAAATAGGATATTCAGCATTCAATATCTAAAAAAATATCTCATTACCATTTGTTTTTATTTCTCAAAAAATAATAAAATAGTGGAGGATTAAAAAGAAAAAGTCATCGCTTAGAGATATATAGATACTCCCCCATGCTTTTTATATATACAATAATAATGATAATATTAATATATACGTTTTTTTTTTTTTTTTTTTTTGATAATTATGGATTAAAAACCGCTATAGGTGACAAACTAATCACCCAAGTTCAAATTACACAACCCAAAGAGATAACTAACTAACTTTAACAATTATCGAAACAGAAGAGCCAACAACGTCTTTACGAAGCGCGCTGATCGTTTCCTTCGGAGGAGAGTTATGAATTTCAAACACATGTCGCTGGTTTAGCGCTAAACCCGCCATGATGTCCGCTACCGCATTTGCTTCTAATATATACGTTGCTTGATACTTCCCATGCTTGTATATAGCATTTGTCATTTATCACTATTACTGTGTTAGTGCTTTGAAATATAATACTTGTCGACAGATTATAATAAAGTTGTTATTTTTATTTTATTTCAGACAGATGCACACCGGTTGTTAAAAGTTGAAATTTTAGCCAAAAAATATGTTTTATATTATGTTTCTATATGTCGTTAAAAAATTATTTAATTAAATATAGAAAAGTATTAAAGTGCTCCCCTTATAATTATTAATATATTATACATATTTCTCCGCCATTAATGGCAATACTTTTTATTATTGGAATTATTTATTATTTATTTGTGGTTTTCGAAAAAAGTACCAAATCGTAGCAAGTAAATTAGGGGGTGAGAGGTGAGACTGAGAGTAAATAGAGGGTAACACGTGGCGGTTGATGCAGAAAAGGTTAAGTGACTTGAGTCGGGTAGCCTATCAACGGTGCATCTCTTGCCATGCTGTCATAAACCAATCTCAGTCGTTGATAGTGTCGAACAATTTACGGCTCAGATGTGAACATGTCACCAAGTATTTGATCTAAACCGTCCACGAGGCTTTCAACTGGGTTTTAAGCTGATGAGATGAGGGCGCAATATAAGGACAATTTCAGAGAAAAAGTAGAGAGAAAAATCAGGGAGAGAGAGAGAGAGAGTAAGAGAGAGCGTGGAGAAGAAGAAGAGAAGATAAGCGAAACGAGAGATTTTCATTCGTGTGAGAAAGCCCCGGCGACGGCGTATTAGTTTCTGGCAAATTATGATCTGTTTCCGGTGATGAGTGATAAAACCAATCTTCTTGCTCTGGCATATCTGATAAGAGAGTACCAAACGAAGTATGGATAGGAACAGAGAAGCGAGAAGGTCTACTTCCATGGCGGCTCCGAACGGATTGGCGAGGCGAAGGCACAGAACTAGTCTCAGAGACTCACCAGGTAGACCAGATCTGAATCTTTCCTTACTCTTCTTCTCCTCTTCAGGTTTCTGCTTCTTGTTCTGATGAGTTTTTGGTCTTACTTGCAGAGGAAGATGGTCCTGTGGAGCTACAGGAAACAACAAGGTTGAGGGATCGAGGAGGGAGCGTGAAGAAGGATCGGGACAGGACCCGGGATCGAGATCGGGACCGGGACAGAGATCGGCTTAGTCGGAACAAGAGGCGAGCCGAGAGGATGTTGCACGGAAGCAACAGAGAGGATGGGGGCGACGAGACCTCGGAGGAGAGCGTGAACGATGAGGAAGAGGAGGAAGACGACCGAGGCGGCGCCGGCGACGTCGGTGGCAGCGGCCACATGAGGTTGGTTCCGCCACTGCCTATGAACTACCAGCCGTCGTCTCTGCCATCCTCCATGTCGAACCATAACAACAGGCGGAGCTTTCCTCCGACAGCTGCAGCAGCAGCTAAGGTCTTCAGACCTGCTGCTCCGTGGAAGGCCGCGGATGAGATGATTGGTGTGTCGGTCCCACGGAAGGCTCGGTCAGGTAGAGCGGTGGGAGGAAAATCCATCACCTTAACTTCATCTTCTCTTCTTCTGCGGCGAGATTTCTGTAAATCGAAGATTTCTGATCTGAGTTTTTTGTTTTCTGCATCAGCTTCTATAAAGAGGTCTCATGAGTGGCTCTCCAGTGGTGGCCATATAGTGTCAGGAAGCAGCGGAGAGCATATCCTCCGTCAGGCATCAGCCTCACCGGTGAGGACAAGCCTTCCAGCAACAACAGCCTCACCGATTTCGCCTTCCTCCTCTAACGCGTCCGGCAGGAAGAAGATGGTCAGTGGACAAGACACGTCACGAGTCAGTTTCTCTGATGTTCTTAAAAGTCATCACCTTCATCATCATCTAATGTTCGATTCTGGGTTCTCTTCTCTTTCAGAAACCGGACGGACCGAAGCTGCCGCCCAAGTCGTCATCCAAGTCTTCTTCCTCTGATCAGGAAGAAATCGAGATAGAGATAGCGGAGGTGCTTTACGGTATGATGAGGCAGCCTCAAGTCCCTTCAAAGTCCGAAGTTTCCGATTCCATGAGATTTGAGTCCTCTAGAGAAGAGAGCAGATTTGCCGGTGATGCCAAGTCTAGAATCTCATCTCCCGTCCCCAACTCTCCAACTCCAGCTCTTGCTCAGAATTCGAGCTCCGCGCTTACTCCCTTATCCGTAACCGGTGGGTATTTCTCTTTCTCAACAGATCGGTCTCTTTCGTTCATCAGCATAAGCTGATTTGAACATCTTTTGGTGTTTCTAAAATCTGCAGCACCCAAGAGGAAGAAACCGCGACAAGTAAAGTATGATGACGAGAGCCAACCCACTACCATATCTTCTCGAAACAGTCCCATTTCCGCCACCACAACAAAGGCAGAGATAGACCAGAAGGCCAAGATTGATGCTGCTGTTCCAAATTTGGAGAAAGTACGAGTTTTTTTGAAAGAAAATGGCGTCGGCCCTTACGATTTGGCAAAACCAGGGATGGAGGCTCATTTGAGAAAGCTTGACGATACCCACGAATTGAAGCCGTTGAGAGGAGAGGCCGCTGTGGGCAAGGAAGGAGGGCCGCTTCAATCATCATCGCCCTTGAAAGAGTCTTCAAGTCTCCGGTTGGATGATAATCGTGTGGATAGCATCGTGAAAGCGACCAAAGTGTAAGCACCAAAGCGTTATTTTTTTTTCTTCTCTTTTAATTTAAATTAATTAATTAATTAATTAGATAGATGATGGATCTTTCTAGGTTCGTTCTCTTTTAAGCTTCATTGTCTCTGTTTCGCAGGAGCGAGATTGAGAACCAGCGTGAAGAGAAGTTCCAGATAGATCTGATGGTCCGTGATGTTTCAACCATTTTTTTTTTCATAACAAAAACTCCTTTTGTTTTACTGAATGTGTACATATGAATGAGTTTCAGGCTCCTCCTCCATCAAGATCTTCGCCAGATAGAGATGGTGACGGTTATCTTTCAGCTGTAGATCCTAAGAAGCCTCTGGTCCCTGATATGAAGACTGTAAGTGTTGTCTGCAACAAACCCATTTCAGGACATGTTATTAATTATTATTTTTATTATTAAAAAGGGTTAATCTATTTTTTTTTCTCTGTACTGTTTTTCGGAATTCAGGAGTCGAAGCCCATAAGCAGTAACGATGGAAAATCAGCTAAGGTTTTTGCTGGGGAAGGAGAGCACAGACTCAATGCTGTTGCTGAGGAGGCCAAATCTAATGCAGAAGCTCAGAAAAATGTTATTTCAATGGAGAAGACCACTGATTTGCAGCTTGATTTGGATAAGATTGAAATTGGCGCGGCTGCAGCAGCATCTATTAGCAAGCTCAACCAGCAATTTCATAAGCAGCAATCTTCATCTCAACCTGTAAAGAATGGTAATTTTGGATCCCATTTTGTTACATTCCTCCACGTAGATTAGTTTTTTATAGATGGGATACTCATTTTGGTTTCATTCTTCAGCTCAAGTAAACAATCCATTGAATTTTCCGATGTCTGTTGCCGGGTGGCCAGGGGCGATGCCTCCTATGGGGTAAGCAGCAGTCTAAGCCCTTCTCTGTTTATTCATTCCGTCTGTTTCTGCCATTTTAAGGGAGTGGCATTTTTGATTTGACTAGATATATGGCGGCACCTTTGCAAGGAGTTGTTTCCATGGATGGAAGCACAGTGGTCTCTGCGGCTGCTATCCAGGTACTTCATCTTCTTCATTTTGTTATCTCTTCTTCTCCTTCTCCCCTCGGCTCTCTCTGATACTGCATTCGGGACTTTTCAGCCACCTCAATGGCTGTTCAACCAACCTCGACAAAAGAAGTGCGCGACCCATTGCTACATTGCGCGGAACATCCAGTACCATCAACAGATGGCAAGGATGAATTCATTTTGGCAGCCCGCCACTGCTGCTGCTTCCGCTTCAATGTATGGAGGCAAGACTACAAATCTGAATGTGGTTCCTCCAGCAGAATTGCACGGTGCTGCACCAACCAATAGAGCTGCTGGGAATTTGATGCTCGAAAAGAATCAAAACATGTCTCTATTTTCTGGAAAGGAAAAAGCTCCTCCTGCCTCAAATGATGCTGGCATTGATGCTTCTCAAAGAAAGCAGCAGCAAGTTTTGCTTCAGCAGAGCGTGCCAGCCGGTGCTCCCAACAACATCCTGGTACTTCCTTCGTTTCTTTAACCACATTGTGATTTTGTTTAGAAAGAACATATATTGAGTTTCGTATAAATATTTTTGTATAGGGTCCTACTTTCATCTTCCCTCTGACCCAGCAACATGCAGCTGCCGCTGCCGCTGCTGCTGCTACTGTGCGTTCTGGAGCTGCTGCAGGAAAACCAAACAATACAGGCACGTCATCATCCAGTGCTACTATGTCGACATCTCCATCATCAGCAATTACCGGTTCAGCAGCTGCAGCTACGGCCACAGCCATGAGCTTCAACTACCCAAACATGCCGAGCGGTGAGACTCAGTATTTAGCGATACTGCAGAACAATCCATACCCATTCCCTGTTCCTGCTCATGTTGGAGCTGGGCCACAGTACAGAGGCAACCCTGCTCAGCCGATGCCCTTCTTCAATGGATCGTTCTATTCCTCCCAGATGCTGCATCCAGCTCAGCTCCAGCAAGCACCTAACCCGTTGCAACAGCAGCAGCAGAATCAAAATGCAAGTATTTCGACCACTTCTTCCTCTTCTCAAAAGCATCACCAGAGCCAACAGCATCGCCCTCAGGGTAGTGCTGGAAGTGGAAGCTTGCAGGGTTTTCCTGCTGCCAAACATCCATCTTCTCAGCAGCAACAGCAGCAGCAGAATCAGCATGGGTCGTCGTCACACCATGCTGATGGAGCCGAAGATGCTGATGGCAGAGCCTCCCAATCAAATATGAATATCTATGCGCAGAGCTTTCCCATGGCTATGCATGCACAGAATTTTACCCTCATGCAATCTGCAGCAGCAGCGAATGCTTCTCCTCCTGGTCATGCAGCAAATGAGAAGAAGCTGCCGTCGCATCATCAGCAGGGCTCCAAGGCAGGGTTCGATTCTCTCCCCTCTCAGGCCTTTGCCATGTCGTTTGCTTCCTTGAATGGTGGATCTGCATCAGCTCAGAACCTCGACACATCATCCATGGCACCAAGTCATGCTAGTATTCTTCAGAGCCTCCCGGAGGCCACAAGGCAAACGTTTGCAGCTTCCCAGACTGTTGTTCAGAAGAAGAATTTCCGCGCCTCTGAGGATGGTAAAGGTGGTGGTGGCAATGATACGTCTGCCTCTACCGATGATGAGAGGAAGTCAATGTCGGGGAAGGGACATCCACAATCAATGGGGCACATTGCATTCTCTAGGTCTGACATGACAGAAACAGCTAATGTAGTTGACAGCTCTGCCCGAACACTGAATCTTGGAACGTCTGTTCGGGTGCCCAGTAACACACTCAGTTCTGCATCTTCTCAGCAGCAACAGTTGCAACGAAACCACCAGCAGCATCAGCATCTTCAGCAGCAACAACAGCAGTTGCAACACCAGCAGCAGCAGCAGCAACACCAGCAGCAGATGATTCAGCTCCAGAAGCAACAGCAGTATGCTGTTGCAGCCGCAGCTGCTGCTGCTCGAAGCAAGAGTCAAGCAGTGGCAAGTAATGTAAGTGCTGCTGCTGATCAATTCTCTTCTTCTCCTTCTTCTTCTGCTGTGAAATCTCCACCTAATGCGCTGTCCTCTTTTGCGCAAAATCTTGTGCAGAGCAGTAACGGTCCAAACCAATCATCTCAGTGGAAGAGCTCGAGTTCTGCACGTGGGTCTGCAGCAGCAGCATCAACCCAATCTCAAGTTCCTCCCACACTGAACTCTGCAACTGCGTCCATCAAGGGACATCCTCAACAACAATCCCGACCTCTCCAAGGTCAGACCCAAATATCTTTTGCAGCTGCTAACTCCAAAGCAGTTCAGAATGCTGCTGCTCATGCTCAGCAGCAGCAGCAGTCACTGACGAGTTCTAACCAGACACAACAAGCTGTTGGATCCCCGACGGCCTCTTCCATGTCTAAGAGTGCTGGTGGGAGTCCGCGGACATCAGCCACTTGTGCTTCAACTGGAAATAAGACTCCACAAGCCTCATCTTTGTCGAACCACCACCACCAGCAGCAGGGGAAGACCTCGTCTTCCTCCATTCCTAGCCACAAAGCTTCTCCAGTTGCAGGAAATGTTCCTTCCATGTTGGGGAACTCACATATAATGTCTTCTAGTGCTGCTGGGACAAAACATCATCAACAGCAACAGCAACAGCAGCAGTCCTTACAACAAACCCAGCTGTTCTTCACCCACCCTTACATGCAAGTCCATAATCCCCATTCACCAAGTGCAGCCTCGGCTGGTGCAGCTGCATCAAATGCATATTATCATGGGAGACGTAGCTCTGATCCACAGCAACAGCTGAAACAACCTCTGCAGCAGCAACATGGATCGTCTGGAACATCTTCCTCGGGAATGTTGTCACTTTGTTCACCGACCAATAATATTACGTGTGATCCTGTGAAAGCTGTTGCTGCTAGTAATATGAAGAGTGGAGTCGGCCATCATTCTCAGGGAGTTCTCCATTCCGCCCCATTTACTATGGCCCAAGCATCGGGAAGTCCACATCAGCTCATGCCAGCTGGATTCACCTATGTCCACACCATGCCAAATGCAGTCCAGGCCAAAGCTGCTGAGCAGAAACAACCTGCTGCAGGTGAGTTTACAACTGAGACCGATGTATTACCCCTTGTGTTAGAATCTGAATCCTTCAAAGACACATACTGAATTTTCTTTTTGGCAGCCCGAGAAGAATCAAGAAGGTCAGACAACTGAGAGGAGGATAGAAGAGCGAACATCGGGCCACCTATGGGGACTAGTACAGCCCTTCCTTCCCTTGCCTTTGGGATCCACAATTTTGGAACAGAACCAGTGGAAGAGTTGGGAGATGATACGGTTCTTCAGAAGTTTTTTTTGGTGGGTCTGGGTTTCTGCTCAGTCAATGAACGTGTAAACCTTCCCTTCCTCTTTTTTTTGGGTTGTCTCTGACAAAAGGCTGATGATGATGCACATACATTATTATTATGCGTTGATTATGATTGGGGATTTGTGGTAAGACAGAGAAGAGGGGTGGTGTTTTTTCTAGGAAGAACAAGAGGACCGTGACAGTAGAGAGTCAAGTGAGTCCTCATCCATGCAATTTTGGTGTGGCGTTAGAAAATTCCTTTACCTCTCTATTAGAGAGAGTGAATTAGAACGAACCATGTTTAGACAATGCAATGCTGTGGATTGGATCATGTCTGTATATTGTTTCGTTGGCACATAAAAGATAATCCTTGGATTCTTTTCATCGTCTTGTGATGTTTCGTTGTTGAGGTTGTCTTTGGGTGCCGATGTACAAAAAAACAACTTTATAGAAAAAGATGACGAAACGTTTATCCTGGTATAAAAGTAGGTTATGGTGGAGGGACCAGACAGGTAATAGTCACTTAGAATGAACGATAGTGCTGATATACACGTCGCACCACCACCTTTTGTTCTTTAAGCTCAACAAATCTCCATCTAATATAAAGACAGGGTAGATAGTGATGTGTTGCAATCTACAATTTTGGATTTGAAAACGCATTATGATAACACTTAAATTTTAATTCTTTCAATGGTACTCTGCATTTGATCCATTTTATTCAATGTTAATTTAAGTGTTTTTTTATTACTCCTGGAGAATGTTATCCTTTAATTTCTTCATTATATTATAATTTTTTATTAAATGGTCACACAATTTGTGGACGTTATATCTATATCATTATAACATAGATATATAATTTATATAATAAAAATATATAAATTTCAATAAAATCATAAAAATAAAAAATTAAGAACAAATGTAAAAAAAAATATGATATTTTTTTTATTGAAAATTAGAAAATTAGAAAATTATAATACTAATACTAAAATATATTATATATAAATTTATTAAAAAAATGAAAAACACAAAAACGAGGTTTGGGCTAGGACTAGGAGACCTCTTGGGTCCAATTGGATCCATGGGGTCCTAGCGTAGCGTAGCTTAGTTTTTTATAATTAAAAATTTTAAATAATAAATTTTCTATTTTAGAATTTCTATTCCAATATTTTGAATCTAAGTTTCATTGTTTTTACAGGTTTACATATATATATAAAGTTGGTTATTTTTTACTTTCCATATGCCACATCAGCACCACGTCACTATTTCATTAGTCAAACTTGACGATCAATAGTAATTTGGAATAAAGAACAACATTATGAAACATAAGGTATCATGAAATGACATAAGAATATTAATCGATAACATGAGTAAAATATAGAATCCATTGAAACCATTAACCCAAATTTTTGCTATCCTATAAAAATCTAGTTCCGTCCATTTTTTCATTATCTTTGAACGCGGAAATATTTTTAGAATTTGCTAAAACAATCACAATAAAATGTTGTTATAATTAGGGCTACAATGGTTAGGCTATGATGCGAGTATGAAAATTATCATAATTATATCATTATATTATCATTACGGATACTCGGATAGGAAACTTATCACCATAAACAGACCACACCATAATGATACGATTATCCATATAAAAATGACGATTATAGTTTTCGAGTTTTCACGACACCATTACCGATCCTTTATTTATAATGTATTTAATATAAAATCAGATCAAATTTGAAAAGTATACAAAATATTGTTTACAATGCAGAAATAGCAAAGCTCAAGTTTTAATTACATAAATAATTTTTATGATAAGATTTTATAAAATGAATTTAAATATATTTCAACTATAAAATTTGTTTATGAGTTTTGATATTATTGTATCCGTTCCTTAATTTTTTTTTTTTTATAGTTTTCAACAATTTTTAAAAGTATTTCCAGCCAAAGTTAACAAACAAACAAGGATGATTACATAAATCTTTTATTCCATGGTAAAGTCTTCACAAGGATGATTACAATCTCTTACAAGTAAAGAAATAAGTAAGGATGGGAGTTCAGTCACCCAATCATGAATACACATCCTATGTCTAGCTACCCAGTTTGCACAATTGTTCGCGGTTCTTGGTATATATTTCCATATGTTCGATTAGAAGGATGTAGCGAGGTGAATGACGTTGACAATTATTGGCTCAGTTCTCCAGTTATTGTGTTGGGTTGATCCAAGGAGTTGGTGGGCTACAATTAGCAAATCAGTTTCAATTTTGATCCTTGGCCTAGCATACGAAGCTGCAAATAGACCATCTTCTCTCTCACTCTGCAGCCATGAGGCTTGGTTCAGTTTTCCTCTCCTGCATGCATTGTTCGAGCATGCTTTGTATGGGTGAGTCAATCTGAATACTTAAAGGCCCAAACCACACTGGTGTGACCCAGTTGTATCCCAGAAATGTGTGGTGTGTTGTTTCCTCTTGGCTACAAAACTGACACGTCAGATCTACTATCACCTAATAACTTGTTAAAAAAAAAACTAATGTGGTCATGCCAAAATTTGTATATTCATGTAAAGTTTTATTAGCGGTTTAATATTTGACCATTATAAGATTTATTATTATTATTATTATTATTTTTTATCAAAGTATAATGTATTGTTTTGATGCCCACAAATTTGTCTAAGTCTACTTAGTATCGTATTTTATAATTTTGAATATCACATTCAAACAACTTACAACTGTAGTTTTCATGGTACCCTAATTTACAAAATTGTTATACAAAATATAAAAGTAGATGTAAAAAACTTTCTAATGAAGTATGGTATTGTATATTTTTAACTTACACAAGTAACACAAAAGTTAAATTAATTATATTATTTTAATATATTTTCTCAATTGCATACAATAACCATACCATATTTTTAAGGGTTAAATACCAAATAGCTACCCAAACTTTAGCCGTTTTACAAATTGCTACCTCAACTTTGAATTTTCAAAAACAGTTACCTCAACTTTGGACAAAGATGCAAATAACTACCTCAATTAATTTTTTCGTCAAATATGGATGAAAAATGTCGTGACAGCACATGATTGATACCTGATTTTAAAAACTAAATGATTTTTTAAAAATACAAAAACGATTTGGAAAATCAATAGAGAAAATAAGAGTTTTTAATATAATACTTTTATTGAAAATATAAAACAAAATAAATAACTAATTATTTATTATTATTTTTATCTCATATTTTGAATAAAAATATTATAATAAACACTTTTATTTTCTCTATTGATTTTCCAAAAAATATAAAAAAATTCAGATTTTTGGGGTATTGTTTTTTATTTTATTTAGTTTTTTAAATTAGGGACCAATCATTTGTTGCCACGTCATTTTCCGTCCATATTTAATGAAAACGTTAACCGAAGTAGCAAGTTGCTCCAAGTGTCGAAGTTTAGGTAACCGTTTTTTAAAATTCAAAGTTGAGATTACTACTTGTAAAACGATCAAAATTCGGGTAACTACTTGATATTTAACCTTTTTTTTTAAATTGCATACCATAACCATAACCATTACGGGTACAATTTTCAATACTAAAACCATATTCATAACCGTGGTTATTAACCATGATTTTAACTGTATAACCATATTTATTATCACATTTGAAGTGTAATAGAATATCATGAATGTTATCTAAATAAATACATAAAGTTATGTCACAAACAACAAAAATATTCAATACTAATATAATTCAACATTAGCACTATTCAAAATGAACACTACTATCATTTAACATTAACATAATTCAATTAATTTTCACCATGAAATTATGGCTTCGTGAAATCTAAAAGTGAAAATCCTAATTCTATTATTATTATTTACTAATATATTAATATTAAGTTATTATTATATTTATATAATACCCAAACCATGAGTATGACTAAAATACCATAACCATATCCATAATCATTGTGGATATAAAATTCATTACAATAACCGCACAACACCATAATGGTACAGTTAACTATATAAAAAATGACGGTTATAATCATGTTTTTTTGTTTTTCACCGCACCATTGCCAGCCCTACTTATGCAAATGCGATTTAATAAATTACTATACTTAATTATACTTTTACATTGTACAAAGAGCCTTTACAATTAACATAGACAATTCACAATTATTTGTAAATGTAGAGATTATGATTTCAAGTTATTTTCCTTTTGAAGTAAACCATTGTATAATAGAATTTGAAAAAAGATTATCCATGATGCATTAGTAAGAAATACTATATATATATATATATACACACACCAATTTTTCGTTGTATACAATGCTTTCTATATTAAAGTATACACTTTATTTATATCTTTTAGTTTGGGTAAAGCGAACTCTTGCTATGTATGTTGTTACAAATAATTTGTTTTCCTCACTTTAACGAATATCATTAGATCTTCAACATATTCTTTCATTTTCCTTCTCATTAGAAAATAATAACAAAAAAATAGTTTCTGTTTCTTAGATATTAACTTTATTTCTTCTTGCATCTTTGATCTTTTTACATTGGGTAAAATATGAAAGTTTGAGTGAAAATCGAGTTTTTCTCTTAAAGTTAAAAAATGTAAGCTTTCTTCTTTCATATTTCGGCAAAAGTTGACTTCACCCCGAAATCCTCCCCATGTGTCGCTCACGTGCCATTTTAACAAATTTTTAAACTTGAATTGACGAACCTGCCCTTATTACATATTATTGTCTTATTACATATTATTGTTACAAAGTCAACTAATAATTAGATAGAAGGTTGTTAGAAGATCGTTGTTAGTTGGTTAACTGATTCTAGGTTGTATATAAGCTCACATACTGAAGTATACACTCAAAACTTTTTTCCTTCATGAATAAGAATTTCATCGATAGCTCGATCCCACAACTTGAACCAAATTTTCTATTCTTCAATGATTGGATTCGTACAAACAATCTAATTAGGTTTTGGAATGTTAACTTTGTTTGAAAGATATTGTAGTCAACCTTTTACATCATGAAACGCTTGCATAAGTTTGGGCAGATTTCTGGAGCATTTTCAACAACACAGTGAACTGATGATCTTTCAGCTCAAGAAGAATTTATTTGAACTAAAGCAAGGTCAATTCTCGATTACAACTTATTATACAAAGTTTAAGCTTCTATGGGATGAGTTATATGCTTCTAGGTCGATTTGTTCTTGCGGATCATGTGTTTGTGGAGGAGTTCGGAAATTGGCGTGGATCATCAAGAAGAGTATGTGATGCAATTTTTTATGGGACTAAAGATAAGTATTCTCACATTCGAGGGAAAATTCTTCTAGTTAAGCCATTGCCTACCATCAACAAGGTATTCTCTATGCTCATTCAAGAAGAAAACCAATGACTCGTAACCTTGTCCGTTCGTAATCCTGTTTTCGATGCTGCTGCAATGGTTTTTTAAGAGTTCTAACTCGTATCCTAAGAAAAATCGACCACAATGCTCTCATTGTGGGTTGCTAGGCCACATTAAAGATAAGTGTTATAAGTTGAGTGGTTATCCTCTTGGCTATCAATTTAGAGTTAAGAATGTTGGAAAATGTGTTGAAGCACATATGATTTCCTCTACATCTACGGAACTCAGACACTCTCACCCCTGATATTGCTTCTGATGGTTCCTTTACACCTGCTCAATACTAGCAACTTCTGTCCTTATTTGCCACCCATGTATTGCATTCCTATGGTGCTAATTCTTTCGTTTCCACCTCAGTCAATTCGTCCATGCATGGTACGATTCCAATTTCAGTCAATGCAATTCATATTGATATTGATGACGAAATTGTTTGATTGATTGATACTGGTGCAACAAGACATATTTGTTATGACGAATCCTTATTTCTCACCTTTTCTATTGCTCAACACAATACAGTATCATTACCTAATAAATCTAAGATTGAAGTTCACCATATTGGTGATGTGATGATCTATAATTGACTGGTATTGGAAAATGTTATCTATGTGCCTTCTTTTTGTTACAACGTACTATCTGCTAGCATTTTACTGGAGGATACTACTATACGCATGCCATTCACTAAATCAGATTGTCTCATCGAGGATCAACACCATGTGATTGGGAAGGGTAAAGCATCACGAGGATTGTATTTGTTGAAGGTTCCGCAGGTCTGTTCATCGGCTTCAGCTGCACTTTCAGCAAATAGCATTGCAATAGATAAATATTCTTCTATTTTGTGGCATTCTCGGTTAGGTCATCCCATTTATTTGTGTTGCGTCTGTTGAAGAATTTAATTCCAATTCTTGCACCAGATGTTATATGCTCTATATGGCCTTTAGCTATGCAGCGACGTTTGCCTTTCCTAAGGATAGTAGTACGACTATTAATAAACCATTACATTTTGTTCACATTGACATTTGGGACCATTCGAATTTCAAAGTATCAATAAAGAACAGTATTTTTTTTCCGATCGTTGATGATTATACACGTTGTATTTGGACGTATCTGCTTTAACACAAATAAGAGGTCACCACTATATTTTCTGCTTTTTTGCTGCTTGTGAAACACCAATACAACTTTGATATTTGTGTTATACGATCTGACAATGCGATCGAAGGAATTGAAGTTTGGTGATTTTCTTGCTTCATCTGGCATTACACATCAATTTTCATGTGTAAAAATTCCTCAACATAATTCTATTGTGGGAAAAGTATGAAAAAAATGTAACATGTTTAACCCTAGTGTTAAAAGCGGCCTAATGTTTGTTTTTGAAGCAATATGTTTGGTGTTGTTGGTTTTTGATGAATTCCGTTTGTGTCCGTTAAAAATTTACGTTAACACCGCAAATGCCTTGCAAGTGACTTTTTTTTCTGTGTGAAATTTCACAAATGACCATGGAAGATCTATACGCAGACGCCTACCGCAATGGAAGATCTCTTCACCACTCTGAACAAGCACATCGAACGATCTGAATTCAAACAAGCCGTGAATGTCGCTGACCAAGGTCTGGTGCTGGTCTAGCCGCTACATCAGCTGTTCACTTTGATTTCCGATTTGGCTCTAATTTCTACCTAGGTTTATGCTGCAGTTATAGGGATTTCTCCTGGAGACGAAGACGCGATCAGATGCAAAGTTTCTCCCTAATAAAGAGCGACGATATTGACGATGCTCTTTCTGCGATTCAGTCTGCCAAGAAATTTCCCTTTGATTTCGGTTTCATCACGGTATCATACAACAGATTCAGTTACATGTTAAATTATGTAATTTTACCGGGTGTTGAGATTGATCGTTCCATGCATTCTACTTTGAGCTGAGCCACCATGGTTGTGGAGACAGTAGTAGTAAAATTACGGATGATTTAGCAATATGTCATAAATCTGATAGGATGAGAATAGTTTGCTTTGCATTAGCTACTGTTTTATAGCAGTTTCCACTTCCAAGCAATTCCATTTTCACTTTAAAATCCATGGTAAGGCCACCAAATGCCTCTTTAGAGCTTTTGAAATTTGAAGTAGCAGTGATCAACATTCTGCATTAGAACTTTTCCTTCATTTTCTTTTATTTGAAGAATGCGCTTATGCAGTAGCTTCCTCTTGTCTTTCCTGAGTAAGATTCTTCATTATGAAAGTAACTTCTTCAATATCCGTTATCATATTCACTGAGACCGCTGTCTTTGAGCAGGCATATTGTTTGTACAGACAAAACAATTTAGATGAGGCGTTGGACTCTTTAAAAGGCATGGAGAAAAATTCATCCACAATGGTGTGGATTCTCAGATCCTATATTGCCTGGGAAGACTGGATGAGTCTGTAGATATTTATCAAAAGCTTCCGAAATCAAAAATAGATTCACTAGAAATCAACTTAGTTGCAAGTCTGGTTGCAGCTGGGAGAGCCTCTAAAGTACAGGTAGCACTTGATGCACTTAGAATTAAATCAACAAGCAGTTTTGAGTTGGCACACACCACTGCTTGCTCCTTGATAGAAAGAGAGAAGTATTCTGATGCAGAACAACTTCTTTTATCAGCTCGCAGGTAATAACTTTATAGTAATTCCTGAATTTCTTTAGATAACCTTAACGGACTCCTTTGATGCCAATCCTCAGAACTTCTTGGCCTTGATCCAACACATGCCTGAAACTGTAGCCACCATTACTGCTCTCAAGGAGCGAGGCAGAGATATTGATAGGGCCTCATCTGTACTCGATGCTGCCATTAGGTGGTGGTCAAATGCAATGACAGAGGATAGAAAGGTCGGTAATTTTATTGAGGAAGCAGCCTTCTTCAAGCAAAGGCACGGGAAGCAAGAGGAAGCCACCCTTCTGTTTGAGGAACTTGTGAAGAGTCACGGTACCATAGAGGCAATAGTGGGATTAGTAAGTACAATTGCTCATGTGGACATCAATAAGGTAGAGTCCTACGAGAAGAAGCTCAAGGGTCTACCGTGCTGGAATTATTGGTTTAGTTATTAGTAGATCTTGGGAGTATTGGTCTACCGGCGCCACCGCTGCCCCGAAAAAGAGGGCGGAGACTTGGCTACAAGAAGAGACCAGGTGCCTCATCTCTCTACGCCATGAAATTGACAATTTGTTCAACACCACCAAGTCAAACAAGCATCTCTGGGACCATATTTCGTCCAAGATGAAGGAGAAGGGTTTTGATCGATCTTCTACAATGTGTACGGACAAATGGAGGAATCTGTTGAAGGAGTTCAAGAAAGCCAAGTACCAGGATAGGGCAGGGAGCGGGTCGGATAAGATGTCGTACTACAAAGAGATTTTGAGATAGAGGAGTAAGAATGAACCTTGTTCTACCGCGACCTCGACGAAGCTCGACTTCATGCAGTTCTATGACGAAGGTAGCCGCCACTCTTTTCTCACCAATTTCTAATTTTTGTAGGCGGTGCCATTTCTTGCAAAAAATTGAGATTCTTTATGATTATGCTTGTCATAGTTAATATTTTTACTCAGCAGCAGCAGCCGCCTTGCAGTAAGTTGGGATTCAGCACTAAATTGGATATTGTCACAAAAAGAGGAGGCGGTGGACAGATTGCGGGGTCCAATGGGTAGTAGAGAATTCAGTTCGATAATGAAGATGAATGGGTAGAGGGACACTTCGGTTCAGTAATTGAAGGAGAAATATGAGGACGGTGTTTCAGTATTTTCAAAATTATTTTTTTTAACGTTCAAAAAACCAGTCATGTGAGATGCACGTGTACAATTTAAACGGAAAACCAAATTTTTCTTTAAAAACCAACAAAATGAAACGTAATACATCAAAAACCAGCGGGTCAAAACAAGTTACGCCAGTTACCAATTTTGGCAAACATGTTACATTTTTTCATACTTAATGTAACTGGAGGTTTGTGTTTTCAGTCGAAGGTTCCTACTGCATTTGGGTGATTGTGTTCTTACTGCCACTTGTTTAATCAATCGTTCGCCCACTTTAACACTGAGAAATAAATCACCTTTGGAGTTGTTAACTGGCAAGCCACCTTCTTACACACATCTTCGCAATTTTGGTTGTTTGTTATTTGTATCAACCTTGAGAAATGGACGTGACAAGTTTGCTGCTTGCGCTTTTCCTACAACATTTTTTGTTATCCTTACAGGATCAAGTGATACAAAGTGTATAGATTCAGCCCTAGAATAGACTGATCTCTGATACCATGTTAGTATTTAGGGAGTGATGTGGTGAAAATGAAGAACTTAGAGCTTTAAAAATGGAGAACATTGTATTGCTTCAAGATGATCAAAATACAAAGACTAGTACTCCTTATTTAAGATGTACTTAGGGACTAACAAGCAAATACTTTAGGAAAATATCTAATGATCTAGACTAATCTTGAATGTACTAGACTAATCTTGATTATTCTAGACTAGACTACATATTACTCTAACATTGGCCCATTAAATAATTTTTGTTACATCATCTAGGTCTGAATCGATTGTCAATAAATTATTAATACCATGACATGGCGAAGAGGGCCCGGTGAATCTAAGTGATAGATCATTACCTAAAAAGTTCTTCAAATCATCGTCGATAGGAGCAATAACAAAGGGATTTGACTCCCAAGTTTGATTTTGAGATGAGGGTTTCAGAGTACGTTGCAATGGTGTTGTAGGACGAGATTTTGGGGTGTGGATGTAGAGTTTGAGACGGGTATCCAAGCGAACATGGTTGGAGAAATCGCCAGCGCCACAAGCAATATGAGTGTTAACGAAGAGGTTCAACAAGTTGTTCTCGGTTGCTTGTAAATGTATATCCACTTCATCGATGTCTCTACTCGTTGCTTGACTTTGCTTTCTCTTTACACCAAGAAGCATAAGTTTGTCAATTCAGATTTAGAAATATGTTAAAAGAACATGTTAGCGACACATTGAGAGGATTTCGTCAATTTTAAACGGCTCATGCATGGATAAAAAATGATGAACTTGACTTTTGCCGAAACATGAAGAAAGGAAACTTTCATTTTGAAACTTTAAGGGGGAAATCGTTTTTTGTTAAAATTTTAAGGGCATAGTCGTATTCTCCCTTTTAAGTTTAATGATATGTTTAATGGAATAATATTTTTTTTTGACATATTTAAATATAAAATAAGAGCTATAATGTTATTAATTGATTCTGTTGACTGTCCATCGATATATATATATATATATATATTATACTAATGTGAAGATATCACGTAATAATAAAAAAATAACTCGTGATCATTTTTTTTCTTTATGTTTATATCTGCATTTTTCATTTTCAAAGTTAGATTTTTTTAAGGGTAAATTACCTTAAGAGTCATTTATGTTGACACATGTGATTGAACAGTTGAAACTTGTGCTGAACAGTTACTTATGTTTCAAAATGTGACTGAACGATAATAAAAAAGGACTAAAATACCCTTTAACTTATCTTCTTCATATTGTTCATGTTCTTGCTCAATTCAAACCGAAAATTTGATTTCGAACTCAGATTTATGAAAATATGAGTTCAAAATTAGATTTCGGGTTTGAATCGAGGAAGAACATGATGAACAATATAAAAAGGAAGAGTAACTTCGCCATTTTAGTGACCAATTAATCACATTTGTGAAATATATGTGACTAAATACGTCAAATTTAACCAAAAGTCACATTTCGAAAATGTACGTGACCGTGTAGCTACACAAGAAAACATAAGTGATCATTTAGTTACATATTATCAATACTTTTTGTAATTTGTCAAATCCATCAATATGTTACCCGTTTCAAATCGAATCCAGAGACATGTTTCAATTCAATTTTTATTAGATTTTTGTTTATTAAAGAAGATGAATATATAAATACATGTTATGTTAGAATTATTTCAAAAAGTAGGTAGGTTAAAAAACATATTTAGAAAAGTGTATATTCAAAAAAGATATTTAGCAAACTATGCATAAGCGCTACTACAAGTAGTGTTTATTATTATTATTTTTTTTTACATAAAACGCTACTCATTATAGCGTTTTTAATTAAAACGCTGCCCCTTAGTGGCGTTTAATTATTTTTCTTCTTCCTTTTTTATGACTCGATGTTTAATTAAAAATAAAATTATGTATCTATTGAAAAAAAATTAAAAAACTTGTAATAAAACTTATTTTAATTGCGATTCAAATGATGCAAAAAATATTAAATTTAGACTTACGGATTGACTGTACGCTCTGCCCGTAAGTTAAGATATGAAAATTTGACTTAAAAAATATAACTCAGACACTGTAAGTCCAAACTCACCACGGTGAACGTCATTTAGGTTGCAATTCAATTATCTAATTTGGGTAATTAGAAATAGAGTAATTTTTTAACCTAACATTATTTGTTTCATAATTTGGCCGAAATGATTAAATGCACTAGGTGAGAAATTTAATTATATACTTACTCAAAAAAATTACAGTGCGTAGATATTTTAATTACGAATTGAATGACACTAACTAGGCGTTAATTTTTACTTTTAGACTGACTGTATAATACGACACGTAAAAACCTCTACATACGATACACACAAATCCAAATAGTGATTGTACTGTTTAAATAGTGAAATAACTATTTAAATCACTATTTGGATTTGTTAGTTTCAATAATTACATAATTTTATTTTTAATTAAACATCGAGTCGTCAAAAAAGGAAGAAAAACAAAAAAACTAACGCTACTAAGAGGTTTTGTTTTAATTAAAAACGCTAAAGCATAGTAGCGTTTTTGGTAAAACGTTAACCCGAGTAGCGTTTTTGGTAAAACAAAATAAAATTAAACGCTACTGGTAGTAGCATTTATGCATAGTTTGCTAAATATTTGTTTTCGGATATATACGTTTCTGTTTTTTTTCTTTTCCAAATGTTTAATTTTTGAAAAAATGGATGAAAAGTTGATATTAGAAAACATAATACACCACCCTAAAAAGAAATTTTGATCCAAATATACGTCAAATAAAAAACAAACACGGAAATATCATCGTTTTTAAAAAAAATATGAATCTATACCTACCCACGAATAAGATTCACGTGTGTAAGTTAAACAAAAGGGCACCCGCGAATGTGATTCGCGGAGAGGGTTTCTTCAAATCAGAAAGAACCCCATCACAACGCAACCAGGAACCGCAGTCCCCCCAACAACAGATGAACGCCAACCCTCCAGCAGCACCTGCAGTGCTGTCCTGCCTCGTCCGACTGAGGTAGGTCACGACCAAAATTTTCTTTTTCTGTTTTTTATTAATTGTTGATCTTAATTAGTTATCATTGATATGTTGAACGACTAATTATGTGTAATTTTTGCATTATTTTAATGTGTTTTTGTAAACCAGAACTTTAAAATACCTAATTTTATTTGATATGTTACAGAAAGATAATACATCATGGTCAAGTCAACTTTTCACGACTGTCCTTCTCTTTGCAAAAGGAGTGGGTGGATCCGTCCCTTCTGTATAGTCAATCGCAACATATGTCACAGTACAACGCTCAAGATACGGTAAGCCTAATTTTAGATATGATTAAATTTCATGTTGACATTGTTAGGTAGTTTTAATTATTAATTAAATTATAGGTTAGAGCTAGTACTCACCGTAGAGATGAAAAGTATTGGCGAGCGGGTAAATGTTGTGTTTTAGATCCTATGACTCGCCATTGGGTAGATGTAGATCTAGCTAGTTTCGGATGGGTTGTAGACATATCTCGTATCACGATCGATGCAGGATTACTGCATGACTTTAGTGAGAGATGGTGACCCGAGACGCATACCTTTCACCTTCGTTGGGGGTGAAATGACCGTAGGCCTTAGGGAAATACACATTTTGTTGGATTTAGGGGTCAGCAGTCCACTAGTATTCGAACAATATCGGTTGAGAGAAGGCCAATAAGTGATGGTTGACCTGCCATCTCTACACCCACGACTATTGAGAGTTATTCTTTGGCGTTAGAAGGAGGAGATAACCAAGAACGACGCCTATCTGTCATGGCTGAAGAGGGTTTTTTAGAAGAAAGAAAGTGACCCAGATTGGATTCCTGCCACTATAGAGGAAGCTATAATGAGAGTTCGATGCTACATTTTACATCTACTCAAAACAATTTTTTCCTGACACCAGTGGGAGTAAAATTGCTCTAGAGTACCTTCTGTTGCTCGAAGATTTACACCAAACATATTAGTACAGTTGGGGATCGACTGTATTGAGTTATCTATATTCTAGGTTATGTAAAGGTGTGGCAGCCAGGAGAACCAACACAACTGGATGCGCTGTATTAGTACAGGTACATAGTGAGCTATCCTAGATATCTTTACTAAATTCACAAGTATATAAATAATTTAGCCTACTAAACTATTTTAATAATTTGGGAAAGCTATGGTCGGGGCCTTCGGGGGAGCATCTGTCCATTGGGCGACCCATGATCAAGAATATGGAATCCATCTCTATGATTGATTCATTGGGGATGCTTTAAGACCGCTTAAACATTCTGTATGTAAGAATCTTAATCATGCATTGTCGGGTAGTTTATTGTTTTGACTTTCAATATTAGGTGGGTACCACCAAATATTTCATGAAGAATCCGCAGTCGCGCGTTCAACAATTTTATAGAAATGAATTGACTGCAGTAACACAAAACCATATTTGTATAAAGTTTATTAGAAATAATTTATAAGATGTCATATGTGTAGATAATTTGGGATCCTTATACACTGGCCCGGGTGGACCACCTCCCACTCATATTTAATGAAGATGCTTGGTTATGCTTATTGAAGGGGCCACTAATTCACTTCAACCTTATGAGTGGCACATGGTGGACCGAATATGGAGACAATTCTCCTTAGCCCAGCCTATCCCAGACCCTATTGAAGATCACCAAGAGGGGAATAGATTGCACAAGATGCGATGGGAGAAGAACTCACGAGAAAGCTGGATTACTCAACATGCAACCTATTTGACACTATGGAATAGTTGGTTCAATATGGATCTCACTCGACCGGAAGGTGTACCCTTAGCGGAGTACTTAGTGTGGTATATCTGACTAACTGTGACGTTGATTAGGGAACCTCCAGTTGAAGTTTCAGAAGAAGAACCGGCGATTCCTTCGGTCTGGTTTGAGCCACATGGAAACCAATCTACGTTGTGGGTGAATGATATTCATTATTTATTTGTTTATTATTAATAACAATTTACTTTTGTGTCTTCTATAGATGAGAAGTATACGCCATATAGCGAAATTGGCCAAGACGATTTTAAAGAAGGCAACCGGTGGTCAGAAGAAGCATCTTGAGAAGCAATTAGAAGTTATATGATACACCCACGAGCTAACTGGTGAGACTGAACAATACAATCAACTGCTTGCTAAACCAGTCACATCTAGTGAGGAGGAAGATGTCCCGAACATTAGCTTTGACGAGACCTATCTTCAACTACCGGTGACACAATCCACCCAAGAGCAAAGTTAGACGGAAAGATATGCCAAGAGTAAGAATGTCAGAGGTCGGAATGTGTGTACGAGTAGAAATGGCGGTAGTGGTGGTGGACGAACGGGTGGGATGCCCTGATTAATCATGCATTGAATTTTTGAATATTAATTTGAAATATGCAAACAACATTGATACAAATTTCTAATATGTCCATCGAATAGAAAAATACAACTCCGACTTTCATTAATAGCGGACATTCCATAAAACAATAATATATTTGCAGTAGTTGTGGTCCAATAAAACCCTATCATATAGACAATAATTAAAATTAACTCACTATTTTCCTTAGTGATTACAAGATCTTCTATTGTGACCTGGTTGTCCACATTTTTTACATTTATTCGGTTGAGAAGTAGAACTAGAATCCATCTCATTTTGAACAAGATTTCTCCTCTGTTAAAGACAAAAGCTCTCTCACTTTAGGCAGAATTACGTTCACCATTGATCTCTCACTTTCATATATTGCACGACGATCGACAAAATACGTGTTGAGCCAGATAAAATACGTGATGGGTACTGATCGAGATCCTCTTAAACATTGTTAAACACTTCCGACTGATTTGTTGTCATTAAGTCGTATCTATGTCCTCTGTCATGTGCTATAGACCATAGACTGAAATCTCCTAAATTGGTTAACCGCCTAAATTTTTTCCATCATTAGTTGCTGTAAATGTTTGCCAATATCACTCAAACTTCGCCTTAGATGTAGTCCACACCATTTCTGAGAATTTATTTTTTAAGTCTCTGTCTATGAAATTTTTGTTGAAGTTGCCAGCGAAGTGTGGAACGCAGTATCTGTGAACACCTAAGGGTGCTGGGAAAACATTAACAACTCTAACTTTAATTCCACCATGATGATAAAATAGTATACATACATGTCTTTAATCGTCACGTGATGTTGCAGACGTTCCAAAAACCATGTCCAAGATGCGTCGGTCTCAGAGTCCGCAAAGGGGAAGCACAATGGAAAAATCTGATTTTCAACTTTGTATCCCATTGCGGCTAATAATTTACCAGTGTACTTTCCATACAAATGGGTAACATCAATGCTGATTAGGGACCGACAATGGGAGAAACCTTATATTGAAGGCTTATATGGCCAAAACCACTTACCAGATATGACACCCTCCTCCGCGGGAACTCTTTTCCATTCATAATAAAAAATGGAACCCATGTTGGAATGGCATAAACCAACCATCAATGGCGGTAAACGTTGAAATGCACTTTTGTGTGTCCCAAAAATTGCCTCAATTACCCGTTGTTTAATGTACCACACCTTGCGGTACGAGAGACTTTGCGCGTACTTATATTTTCCAATTTGTTGCAAGTCGTAGACTCTAATACCTGTGTTATGATACAATATGGATATAAGAATTCTCCAATCAAGTTGTCTGTGATGTTGTATAGTAGTGGCATGTCTACAAGAGCGTGGAAGACCTAATTTGGTGATCTCCCAGTTGCCCAGTTTTTCTAGCATTCCTTTTAACGAACATGAGAAGATACCATTGCTTTTGTTGGCACACTTTAATAACATCATGGCTGGACATGATCTGGCAGTGGTGCATTCACAAGCATTACTAATGTTCCACAATTTCACATGCTGTTGGAGTGAACTTTACTCTCATATTGAACACATACTTGAAAATCATTTGTACTTGTAGAGGATTCACCGTGCGTGACCATCCAATCAGTACATTCAAACTCATATTGCCAACATCCCGATGTATACTCAGGAGGGAACAGTCAGAAGGCCATTGGTTGAATTGATGTGCGTCCATACTTGTGTCATCATCGTACAATGGTAACACACAATAAGCCAAATATATAGGAGATTCTGCTTGTGTGTCATCTCCCACATAAAAATCTTTAAATTCCTCTTCTTCAACCACGTCATCTTCATCTTCTCCATCAACTTATACTTTTGAAACCACGTATAATTCCATGTCTTCACCACATATTTGAAAAAATTTCATCAAGTGAGTTTTCATCAGTGATTGGATACACGTTGTTACCCGACTTCAAATTAAAGAAGGTCAATATCAAGTACTTCTGAACTAAAACCGCAAACTAAGGTAACAAGTTCTTTTAGGTAGGTAAGAGTGATTGTGGTTTCAGTAGAACTAATTGTGGGTTTACCGTCAATATACCTAAAAATGTTTTATGTGTAATGTAATTCTACCGTCATAACGAAGAAAGAGAGTCACCATTTTTCTAAGCATACCAACACCTAGTTAATATAAAAAACATAGATATTAATTCATATTTCTTCAAAATTAAATATGTCTATATTAAATAAAAAATAAGAGTTGCGAACTACCTCAGGGACAATTTCCAACAAATTGGTTGACAATGCAAGCAATAATCGAATAGAGGATCGACACTGAAACATTAACGACAGACTGAACATGCATGGAGAATATAGGGAAGATCGACTGAAAAACAATGAGAAATGGTCAGACGTGAAATTTCATAGTAGATCTACTCGCGATTGACATTCGCGGGTGGAATGATAGCTGCTAACGACAGTTCCACCCACGAATGTCATTCGCGGGTAGGTATTCATTAATATTTTTAAGGGTAAAATGCAACATTGCCCCCTAACGTTTTGTCCATTTTTAAGTTTCCTCCTTAATGTTTAATTTAAAATTTTAGTCCTCACGTTTATTTGTGACGGAAATGTAGTCATATGCTTGAAACATGATTTTTTTACATTTTGAATGGACAAAATTGTCCTTCATCCTCCCTCCTTCAGTTTCGGCCATTATTGCGGTCAGAGCTTTCTCACTTTACAAAATAATTTTGCCGTTTGTTCAATTTTTAGAATTTCAGCAATGCTTTTTAATTCATTTTTGGCATCCTTCCATTCCCTGAACTGCATGATTTCAGCCATTTATCTTCTTAAACCGGACCTCTAGTTCGATTCCTCCCCATCACACTGTTCTACTCTGCATATTTCTCGGGTTCCTCAAGCCCATTCAATTACCTTATTTGTATTTATTTGACTGGCTTGGCGTGGATATGGAAACTTTCATTTACAACGAGATGTCATAGAGACGGTGGTAGTGGATCTGGCGGCGGAGGTGTTAGGGTTGACGTCAATGGTAGGGCTGATGAGGAGCTGAGAAAGAGTGCTCATGGCTCTCACTTGTATCTCTAGAACAACTATATAGTCTGTCACCTCTTCAAGAATCACTAGGCCCATTTCCTTTCTGCAGCCTGGAACGATCCGTCCAAGATGTCTCACCTTCCTCTGCACCACCTTCCCCTTCAGCCGCATCAGGCTCACCCTCGGCTTCCTCCGGATGTTCCCAATGACTTCTCTCAGTCTCTTCTGCTTACATAACTTCATCTTGAGTAAACCTTTATGGATAGCCCAACTTCACCACGTCCTTCCTTTCGCCGATGTGGCATGCGCCTTGTCAGCAGCTTCCTGCATCGCTTGTTCTCCAACCACATCACTGCTACTATTGCCATTATTGCCCTCGTTCATGTCGATACCACACAATACAAACCCCAATCCCTCAACTTTATTATTGTCTTCATCGCTATCGTCCTCAATCACGATTTTCTTCACTCATCCTTCATTCTAAGCAATGAGAAGACTCCCTTCATATCAGAATATTCAAGATTCCGTCCTCCGACGAGTTTCAGATCGACATGCATCCCTTCTTAATTAGTCCACCAAAGTTGTTCAATAACACACCAACCAAAACAACAACTACTTGAGTGCAGAAACCCTAACTCTAATCATGCACAAAAAGAGATGAAGAAAAAAGCTTCCTTTCAGCTTCTGTAACAGATGAATATTCTAAAAAATGAAATGGAGGGCAGTTTTGTCATTCCAGAATGTGAAAACGTCATGTGTCAAACACATGACTACGTTTCCGTCAGAAATAAACGGCCTTTGGACGAAATGGGGGAAACATTTATTCTGTCCAAACATGATGACTAAAATTTTAAAATTTAAACATAAAGGGGGAAAGTTAAAAACAGACCAAACTTTAGGGAGCAATGTCGTATTTTACCGTATTGTTTTTAAAAAATAGAATATTTCGGTATTGTTTTTATTTGATATATATTTGGGTAAAAAAATTGCCATAAAAATAGTGAACCCATTTTTTCTATGAAAATTGATTGATAGAAATATATGATTTGACGTTTTGTGGAAATCTCTTTTTGTATTTTTTTTCTCCAACTTCTTGTATAGTGAAACACATTAAACAAGTATTAAATAATTTTAAATTAAAAATCTAGTTCGTACTTTGTGCAATATGTAGCGAGGTTCGGTCCAAACCGATGGGCACTTCAATTGAATCCCAATCGGGGGTTCTATGGTCTGGGTTCAGACCCAGACCATAGTACCCCTGATTGGAGTTCAATTGGTGCCCCAATCGTTTGAACTGAACCCAGTCAAGTTCGATCCAAATCGATTGGGGATCCAATTGAGCCCCAATCGGGGTCCTATGGTCTGGGTCTGAACCCAGACTAGGTCGCCCAACCATTGGGGCTGGGTTCGATTCAAACGATTGGGGCTCCAATTGAGCCCTAATCGGGGGTACGATGGTCTGGGTCTGAACCCAGACCAGGTCCCCATGGTTGGGTGACGTGGTCTGGATTCGGACCCTAGCTAGGGGACCCCCGGTGTGGCTCGAATCGAGTCGGGACTTGTTTGTGATATTAGTGTAAATTTGTATGGTATAATTGTAACATTTATAAAAATATCTACTTAATTTTGCAAATATAAAAAATATTTAACGAAATTTTTTAACAGAAGAGTATCAAAGGTACAAATTACCATCATTTTCAAACAGAATGAACCATTAATCATCACAAAAAAACATGTTGGACCATTTTATTATCAAGAAACTATACAGATAATATTAATATATCTTTTTATACATGTGTTCAAATTTATATTGCATACACAATCAACTACATTAAGCACCTTTGAACACATTACACCATAGGGTAGGAAAACCTCCCGATTTTTCGTCAAGCTCATCTCAGCTCCAACTAGATGACTATGCCATATAAAAATAATAGGCACTGTCCCAATAGGTACCAATCCTAGAGCATGAAATGAAGTGTTATCAAAGGGTTCGTTCCAACAACGTAGAGAGATGCCACCACTAGAAGTCGTGTTCACCCCGAAGAAGCTCGCTGTCCTTGAAGAAATTTTGGAAAGAAGGGAGTTCATATTTCGTGCATACACCTCCGCCCCGAAGTCCAATACTCAAGATCAGGGGGTCACCTTGAGTGCAAGAAAGACACAGAAAGCATTACATGTTGCACCTCCAACTTACATCAGTACTACTGTTTGCAAAATAGGCTTCGCCTTAAGGCAATAATCACTTCCACCAATGACACTTACCATGGACCAAGAAGAGGAACTGGTAAACTGAAAGCTAAAAGAGCAAAATGGAAGGGTAATGTACGTTCGGCAAAACATGACATCACATCATTTCACAAAAGAAATTATGTTGATTGTCGCCCCTCAAGATGTGACGACTCGTGCCACCCTCGTCTATAAGGGCAAAGCCGACCCCATTCAATACATTAGAAGCATGAATCCTTGCTCTTAGGTAGAAGAAGCAATGATAACCATTTTGGACTCGTATTCCTAGCGACGCTCATGGAATCACCGTCTACTAGTTCTTTAGCCTCCAAAGGTGTCATCTTCTTCTAGCTCGAATTAAAGATGAAGTTCATCCAACATTATATTGATGAGCACCAACTCTTAGAAAACGTTGGGTCCTTAAACTAAATAAGACATGGCGACTACGAAACTTTGACGATCTATTACATGCACTTCAATAAAAACTTGGTGGTTATCGCTCAAGTCATAAAATAAGGTGAAGTTGTATGAGCATTCGTTAGGGGCCTAGGTCCTAAAGGCATCACCCTGAATGGCAGCAGAATGAACACATTGCTTGATTCCTAGTTTAATTTGTTGTCGCACATCTCATGAAATATGGATCACCCTACATCGTGTCAACTAGTCCTCACATCATGAGACTACTATTCTCCTCATAGTCTCAGAAGAAGCATAACAACTCCATGCGTGAATACCTTGGGAGAATTCAATTTATTTGTGACAACCTGAGGAGGTCAGAAAATCTATTTCAGGTTTTATGCAAATAAGCACTATTTTAGTTAATTTGTCCACTAAATACGAACATGTTGTTGTAATTATTGTTAGTCATCAACCATATAACTTAACAACGGTCACAAGTGTGCTTCTGGATGTTGAGGCACAACAACATGACAATGTGATGCAAATAGGGACCAATCTTGTAGCCTCCACTGTGAGAAGCTCCACAAGCAATAATTCTGGTGGATCTTAGCATGTACAAGTCTACGAGACTAACCAAAATACACAACAAGGATATGAGAGTGGAAGAGGTCACAGTAATGCATTTTGAAATCATGGCAAGCCGAAATGCCAAGTGTCTAAAAAATTTGGTCATCTGGTGGCTCGTTGTTGGTATCTGTTTGATCATAATTTTACAGGTCTTCCATTTAATTCTCAATCTCTAAGTATGTCTAATTTAACTGAATTGCATTAGTACTTTGATCCTGATGCTCCTCCTCCACAAGATATCATGAGTTATCTTGTCTCAACTCCAGTACATTCTCTCCTACTTCAGGCAACACATCAAATGTATCAATATACCTAAACTACTTGTCATCCCCACTTTGTATCATTCGATATCTTCTCCAGCATATGAGCTTGCTCAAGCATATTCAACATCATGAATCAATCCAGACATAAATTGCTAATGCTAACTTTACTTGGTTTCCTGACTCTAGTGCATCGAACTGGTAAAACCCTTGTGTATAAAGGTTTTTCCATAATTTCACATATAGGATCATTAAGTATCCCTCTTAGGAATAAAAAAAACTTATGTTGCGCAATGTCTCAAGTGTCCCCTAAATTACAGTGAATCTCTTATCAAATATCACAATTTGTCAAGGGTAATCATGCCTATTTTGTGTTTC
Organism: Chamaenerion angustifolium; assembly: GCA_946814005.1. Taxonomy (NCBI): domain Eukaryota; kingdom Viridiplantae; phylum Streptophyta; class Magnoliopsida; order Myrtales; family Onagraceae; genus Chamaenerion; species Chamaenerion angustifolium. The sequence goes on from OX328270.1 coordinate 9,150,750, forward strand.
ACCCATTGGTTGTCTTGTGAAGGATATGCACACACATCAGATACTACTAAACGGTTGTGAATCTTGAGGACTATAAAAGCTTCAACTCCCACCGTGCAAATAACTTTAGTTGTATCTTTAGTGTTTCCTTTATGTTCTATTGTGTCTAACCCTCAGTCACTCTCTATTGTGTTTGAAGGAATTAGTTCTTGTTATAATCAAATGCTCCTCTATTAGGGAACTGAATAAACTATTTTTTAGAAACATAATTATTTTCACTAATATTAATGCATACTCCTTTGTTGGTTAAGATAATAATAACCTTACTGATAATATTGCTACTACTAATCAATAGGGTTGATCATGGGCAGTCCGGTCCGGTCTTGAAGGCAGGACCAAGACCGAAATTTTGGTCTTGACATCTGAAGGACCGAGACCAAGACCGGCTTTGGAAAAAAAATCCCGACTGAGTCGGTCTTGCTTGACTCGGGCCGGTCTCGGTCTTGGGCCGAAATTTTTGGTAAAACAAAATCAGTTGGATTGGCAAAAAAAATCACCAAAGTTTTGGTCTTGATCCCGCTCGCTTCTCGTCTTCCGTCGCACTTCCTTTATGGAACCGATCAAAAGATTGTTGAATGCTTCAAAGTCATGAATTACTAGTGTTTCAAGGGTTACACTATGAATTTCTACGGTTTTCTTCAAGGCCGGGACGTTCCGGTCCAAGTCGGGCTTTTGGAAAAGAAGTCTAATACTGAAACCAACATTGTAGGAAAAAAAACTGCTCGCTCGGTCTCGATCCTAGTCGAACCGGTCTCAGACCGATCTTGTCGAGAATTCGGTCCATCTATTCTTTTTTTTTATCACCCCTACTAATCAACATCTAGATTGCGTGCTTTCTACTTTTTATGCATCTCATACATCAACCTTTTCTAGCATAGTAGGTTAGGACATTTACATCTATCATCCTCTATCGTAAGTAAAATTACTGATTTTCAAGTCTACATGGCATGTAATGGAAATAAAGTCACAAGTTGCCTTTCTTTCTCAGTGTTATCAGAACCAGACTGACAGTCCGACCGGGAACCGGATCCCTATTCGGTTTGGTTCAGCTAAAAGACCGAATTGCATATCAACAGTGTTTGAACCGGGTTAAACCGATCGATTTTGCAAAAACCGAGTTGGATTGGCCGATTTTCACTTTTTTTTTTTTGTTTTTTTTAGCAGACCAATAATGATTTTTTCGGTTTAAATCGATTGGTTTTCAGTTATTAGGTTTCCGGTTGATTAGACCAATCACTGGGTTTTTAACAGTCGCCTCGTTTGAAACTTAGGTTAAATTTTGTAACTTTTTTTCGGTTCTTCATTTCTCTTTGTGGGAAATTCACAGGCAATAGTTATAGAAGAAGATGACATGGAATCTATAACTCATAGATTTGCCATGAAGATGAGTTAACTACTCCATCTTATATTTTCAGTGTTTTTAAAACTTATGAATAGTGAACCGCACATTGAACCGGGTACTGCCTGTGTGGACCGGTCGAACCAAAAACCGGACCTCTCGCTAGTTCGAGGATCGGTCCGGTTCTGATAACAGTGTTCTTTCCTTATGACACCACTTATTCAAATGGACATTTGGGTTCCATCTCTATTGAATCTTTTGCGCTTTAAAGTGAACCTGATAATTTTTAGGGAAAAGTCTGAAAAAGGGTCATGATGTTTGACAAAAATGGTTTTCCAACCCAACATGTTGTAAATGGTACAACATGTTTGAAAACGATTGTTTTTGGTCCCTCCGTTTAACTTCCGTCTCAATTAGCCGTTATGTTCTCACGTGACATTCACATGCTCAAACCTTCTTACATGTTATTTCCAATTCCTCTTAAGCCCTTAACTCCTACTTATCCCACTACGATCGGGAGACGACGTCTTGAAAGTGCTTTGCCTTGCCGTCGAGCTTGTAGAGGATGAGGAGGATTAACCACACCATTCAGACCGAGATCGTCAGAGCCTCGTCCCTGGATGGACTTCCGAAGAACGATTCTGGCAGTGGCGATCTAAACGCTATAGTCAAGTTGCCGAATATGTCTCCAAGTTGCCGAATATGTCTCCTGTAAGAATTTATTGGTTCTTTTGTGTGTTATAGGGAGACAAAATGGAGTCCATATTTTTGTCTGATATTATCAATAATATGAACGAACCTGAAAATACGATCTGACGTTTTTCTTCTCTAACTCTTGTGGAAACATCTGCAGGTCACGGGAGTTGTATTTTTCCTGGAAGGTGATGAACACAAACTCCACACTTTTTATTCTAAATTTTAACAAATTTGTATTACGCTAAAGAGAAATGACGATGTAGCAAAATCTCATCCATTGACAAGTTCAAAATTAAATCTTGACTGCAGGCAACGCATATACTAAAATCATTCCAGTTAGGATCAAAGCCGTTTAAAAATGACAATGTGAGATCTTGGTTGGATTAAGATTTCTTTCTCATGCTCTTGTTCTCGTTGCAGCTCCTAACCAAAATGGGCGTGGAAAGACTGATCTTGCCTGCAGCTTCACAGCTAAGGGCAACCTGGGAAACGTCCTTCGGGTTTGTCGAGATGCCCCAATCCGATAGGCTCCATCTTCTAGGGTACCCTTTGCTGGGCTTCTTCGGTACCTCAATGATTCAAAAGCTCCTCCGCAACTCCACAAATAAACCAACCAAGAATCGTGGTGCTGCTACCCAGAATTGAGAGGGGGTCTGCGCTTCTGTGAGAATTAAGAGGGGGTCTGTTCTGTGGAAACAAATTGAAAATCAGAGCTTCAAAAGGGTAGGGAAACATGGAGGAGGTTATTATCGTCTTTTATTAATTATTGTTTAAAAAAATAAAGAAAATTGAACATCACGTGACAAACACGTGACTACTTAACGGACAATCAAACGGCAGGTAAACAGAATGTCCAATTACCATCACTTTGCAACATGTTATACTAAAAACCATCGTCAAAAAACATGTGGTACCAAAAACCATTTTTGTCAAACATCATGACCCTTTTTCAGACTTTTCCCTAATTTTTATTAACTGAATTCCAATTGTTCTTTGTCATATCGTTATAAGGAATAGTCTCAAGGACTAGTCAATCTATTAATTATTTAGAATAGATAACTTATTAATTTTTTTTTTGATAATTATGGATTAAAAACCCGTTATAGGTGACAAACTAGTCATCCAAGTTCAAAATTACACAATCAAAGCTAACTAGCTTTAACAAGTCTCGAAACAGAAGAACCAACATCGTCTTTTTGAAGCGCGTTACTGGTTTTCTTCGGAGGTGAGGTATGAAGTTCAAATACCTGTCGTTGGTTGAGCTTCATACTACCTATGATATCCACTACCGCATTTGCTTCTCGAAAAAATGTCTGAACTTTATTCTTTCGAACTGTATCAAGAGCTTCCTGCAATTCGCAATGATGGACAATAGTTTTAGATTTGCCTTATTTTCATCAGTGATTACCTTATGGGCTGAGAAGGCATCCGTTTCGAGATGAATAGATTTTAATTCGAGTGTCTTTGCCAGTAGTAGCCCGTCTCGAATGGCCCAACATTCCGCAGTGAGACTGTTTGAGCAACCCCAATTCCTTGAGAATCCTGCAACCCATTAACCCCTGTAGTCTCTGATGACCCCACCGGCTCCAGCAAATCCTTGATTCCCCTTTGCATCTCCATGTGTGTTAATTTTAAACCAATCCTTTTTTGGAGGAACCCAACTCATATCAATGAAAATGAACTCATTAGCAATGTCAGTCTCAAGATAAACATTTTGGTGAAACTTTGCGTGAGATAAAGATAAATTAAAAACAGAAGAGAAAGCAGGTTTATCATTAAAAATAAGTGAGTTCCTATTTTTCCAAATGTTCCATAGAGCATAAGGAAAAAAGAACTTCTATTCAACTTCTTGAATATTGACTCCTGTTTCCTGACATCCATACTTGATCCACTCATTCAAAGGGTAATGGAAAGATTGCCCCAGATTAGGCGGCCAAGTGACTGAATTCCACATCTCTTTAGCATGCTCACACCCACGCAATATGTGATCTATGTCCTCCACCCTAGAATAACAAATTTGGCAGAGATTACTCACATCACATCCCCTATGGTTCAGTAGTTTGCAGGTGGCTAGTCTATTTTTAAGCCACAACTAGATAAAATACTAAATTTTTGGGATAATCTGAATCTTCCAAACCCAATCCCATTGATTAAGTACCTAAATATTTGTATCATGACCTGCTAGAATAGAGTATATTGATGTTGTATTGTAATTCCCAGAGTGTGTTACATTTCATATTTGAGTGTCCAAGGAGGCATTGGTCTTGTCCCCTGGAGTACCTCTAAACATGTCAAAAAAAATTGGGAAGTCAAAAGAAGTTCTATCTAGATTCCATTCGTCATTGTGGAATACATCCCCTACCATCAATTTGTGTTCCTCATAGTTCAGTGGACCATAAATAGCAGCCCGCAGAGGTTGATTACCCACCCAATTATCGTGCCAGAATTTAATATCCCTACCATTCGCCACCACCCACCCCGATCCTAATTTAAGAGTGTTCATACCTTCATTAATTGCTTTATAATTACAAGGCGTTTTATTCGAAGTAGAAAGGGAATTTACATTATGCTTAAACCTTCTGTTTCTAATAATCACACCCAAAGGAGCCATTTCCTTTTTCAATCTCCATGCCAAACTCCCCAGGAGTGATTTGTTTCGATACATCGCCGACTGCAGACCAAGTCCCCTAGTTTTTTTGGCTTTGTTATTTCCTCCCAATTGATCAAGTGGATTGGTCTGTGGATCCCCGAACAAAATTTCTATTAATCCTATCCAGTTCTTTACACACTGAACTAGGAAACATAGTACATTGCATATAGTAGGAGGGGATCGTGGACAAGACCAATTTGACCAACGTAACTCTACCCGTCATCGATAACAGCTTTGCCCTCCAACTCGAAAGTTTATTTATAACTTAATCCAGAACGAAGATAAAGGAGTTCAATTTCGAGTTTGACAATTCCAAAGGAAAACCAAGGTAAGACCCAAAATTCTCAAGTGTTCTAAACTTTAAAATCGTTGAGATCTGTGTTCTTTTGGTAGAAGGTACATTTTTTTGAGAAAACTATGATCGACTTCCCCTGATTTACCTCTTGTCCTGAAATGGGCGCAAAACTCTTCTATGATCGAGTGATACAGTAACAATTTTCAGGTTTCGCCTCTCTCATTAGAATGAGGTCATCAACAAAGAAAAGATGGGATAAAGTCAAACGCTACCTCTTCCCACTTTTATCCATTTTTATTGTCCTTGCATAACTTTTTCATCGATAAGAAATGCTAGATATTCCATGCATAGAATAAAGATGTACGGAGACAGAGGATCGCCTTGTCTAATGCCTCTGGACTGGTAGAATTTTTCTAGTTTGCCCCCATTAAACAAAATTTCAATTGAAGACGTGGAAATACAACTCATAATCAACTTAATGACTTTATAAGGGAATTTAAATAAAATGAGCGTTCTTCTGATGAAGTCCCACTCAATTCTATCATAGGTTTTTCAAGGTCTATTTTTATGGTCATGCATCCTGTGTTGCCCTGTTTATGCTTTGAAAAGTGAAACACCTCTCTAAGTAGATATACATTATCAGAACCCCTTCTACCTGGGACAAAGCTAGTCTGAAAATGAAAGATGATTTTGTTCAGAACTGGTCTGATTCTATTCACAAGATTTTTTTATATGACCTTGTAAATAGAATTGCAAAGACTTATAGGTCTAAATTGGGCAATCGAATTAGGCTAACTACATTTTAGAATTAAGCATATAAACGTCTTGTTCCACCTTGTAGGGATCGACCCTCTTTTAAACACCTCACTGATAGCATTAGTCAGAGAGCTACCCGTACAATTCCACAAGTTTTGGAAGAAAGCCAGATGGAGTCCATCAGGCCCCGGGGCTTTAAACGGTTTAAGATCCCAAGTGGCTTTTCTATTTTCTTCCATAGTTATAAAATTGTTTAGGCGACAACTTTGATTTTTAGATAAAGCAGCTCTCCAAGAATCGGGTCGAACAATCAACAAATGTGAGGAAACCTTTGAAGTTGTGAAGAAATTTGAAAAGAATTTTTGAAATTCCTCCTGAATAAGTCCCTCATCAAAAATTCAATTTCCAACTAAGTCTTTAATAGCCAAGATCTTATTTCTTCTTCTTTTAACAAGAGTAGAAATGTGATAGAATTTGGTGTTTCTATCCCCGTCTCTAATCCACTTAGTGCGCGACTTTGCCACCCAAAGTTTTTCTTCCTAGTCAAGAATCTCAGACAACTCTGACTGAAGATTATTTTCCAGAGTGACAATGAAATCATTTGGGGAATTACCAATACACTTTTGAGCTCCTGAGATCCTCTGAAGGATTTTTTATTTCCTCTGAAAAACATTACCAAAAATTTCTTTATTCCAGGTTCTAGCTTTGTTAGGGAATAGGTTAATGGCAAGCGTGATCCTATTACTAAATTCATTCCAAATATTTTTGACCATTAGTTCAAAACTTGGGTGATCAAGCCACATAGGTTCCATCCTAAAAGGTCTAATTACCCTTTGTCTCCATCCCCACCAGTATTAATAAGAAACGGGCAGTGGTCAGAGTGGGTTCTCATAAGATGGGAAACAGAGGCATTAGGAAAACTAAATTTCCAATCCATATTAGCCATCATCATATCTAGTCTCTGCTGGATTAATCTATCTGAGTTCCACATATTGACCCAAGTAAACTTTGACCTCCTAAAGCCTAGATCAATCAAATTACAATCACTAATCATATTATTAAAAAGAGCTACCTTATTCATGCAGACTCTATTCCCCCCCCCCCCCCCCTAATTTTTCTGCACTATTTGTGAAATCATTAAAATCACCTACTACTAGCCATGGACTAGGTATCGTAGAGGCAACCGATTTTAGATTATCCCACAACAATAATCTTTCATTTAGATTAGGGCTAGCGTAAATCGCATACATGAACCAAGACAGATTAGAATGAATAACATGGATCTTCAAGTGTAATTCCTGCTCTGTAGAAGCCATCTTCGTGATTTTTGTCTCGTGATCATTCCACAGCACTAGAATTCCTCCCTTAAACCCTCTAGCTCCCACCCCTAGAAACTTGTTGAACGGGAGTTTTCCAGCTTGCTCAACCATCCTTTGACCACTAAGTCTAGTGTCAATTAAAATCAACACTATAGGTTTATGAATATGGATAGTCTTCAAAATGATTAACCTCCTTGTTGGATTTTCTCAAATGTTTCACACCAAAATATACCCAATTTAATAAGTAAATACCAAAATGACATCATTTTGCGAACATAGACGAATCTATATCAACCCGCAACTTCCAAAATGACTGGAAGTCGCGGGTGGAAATTTTAACATTACCGTCAGTTTCACGCGCGACTGAGAGTCGCGGGTTAGTGACACTATTTATCACCCGCGACTCTCATTTGTGAGTGAGTATTTTTTTTCTTTCCGTCATTTCCACCCGCGAATGGGGTCACAGGTGGAACATGTTTATTTTTTGAAGCGGGTGCCCAACTAGGAGACGCCACGTGGAATGTTCTTTCTGCTCTTACACAGAAGCTCGATAGGTCGTTGCTCTTACACAGAAGCTCGAGATGTCCCCTCACTATGACACACACAACACTCATTATTTGGGTAATAGATGAAGCCAAAAACACTACTTTTCAGAAGCGCGAAAATAGAGAACACTTTCACGTATTTTATGTAATTTCCAGTGTAAAAAATATGTATTTTACTATGTATTTTTCGAAACTCGAGTTCTCCGCAACGACCTATCGAGCTTCTGTGTAAGAGCAGAAAGAACCTGCCACGTGGCGTCTCCTAGTTGGACACCGCTTCAAAAAATAAACATGTTCCACCTGCGACTTCCATTCGCGGGGTGAACTAACAGTTAGTTCTACCCGCGAATGGGAGTCGCGGGTAGAACTGACGGTAACACGGGTGGGTATAGATTCGTTTATGTTGGGAAAATGAGCACATTTTTGTATTTACTTATTAAATTGAGTATATATATATATAATAGTGATCATCAAACCTCGGTATTGTTGTTAAAATGTGGCTTGAGATTTCAACCACGCTTGTTGTTTAATTGTTTTCAAACTGCCTCTAATACCATTATTTCATTCAAATAGTTTTAAATAGCTTCTAAACCCTAAACCCTAAGGAGGTGGAAATAAATCAAACACACTTGAATTTGAGTAATGGAACTGCAATTACTTGTCGGTGTTCATCATACAATTCAACCTTAACAAAGATTCTGATTATATTAGATGTTATACAAAACTAATCATCAGATTGGACAAACAGATGTTATGTTAAGAGTCAATGTCAATCTTTTGTGATGCTTCTTTTAGACGTCATATCTTATAAAAATATAGTTCTAATAAATTAAATTGGTTAGTACATATATAATATTAATTAATACAATTTCTTTACGCCTTTTTAGATTGTCAAATTAATAATACTACGTCATGTAACATGTAGAACTATTTTGAATTTTTTTTAAACTAATGATGAATTCACATTTCAAGCAAATATTATTATTTATAGATATACTTTTGAAATTTTTTTTACTACAAATATTTTATTTATTATCTCGTTTGTGATTTAGTACTTTCAAAGTTTTCTTCTTAGTCCTTTATTTCATGAGGGAAACATTAATTATTAATTAAAAGATAAAAGAGATAAAAAAAACTATAATAATATATTTTCAATAAACATTCGCTGTAAAAATAATAAAGAAATGAAAGCATATATAATTGATTATAAACACATTTCAAATAATCATTTTTTTATTAATAATATAAATTTATGAGTTCCATTTAACAATATTTTGTGTATATTTATAACTGGTTATAGTATACGTTTTTCTCCATATATTCCATTTCCCTGAATAAGGACAGAACTATTGTTTTGGACATTAAATTTCACTCTATTTTTTATCGACATATAAATTTACCTCTTTTTCAAATTTCAAACGTTATTAAAAATATTTACATAAGCAAAGTCTTGTGAGACTAGTGATTTTCCTTCTCTAAATTTTATATTTGAATTTTTCCCAACCTCTACACCTTCGATAGAAGATTGGTAAATCCACTATCAAATTATTTGGTAAAAAAAAATTGAAGTACCTATTTTTCAAAACTTTTATCTCGAATTATTAAAAATAAAAAGTGAATATAGACAATATAAGAGATTTCCCATCTACCTCCCGCTTCTTCTCAAGTTGCATAAGATTTGTCTTATCATTACTAGAGAGAGCATTGAATTACGATTAAGTACTAAAGAGAGAGCATGTTTCATTACCATCTGTACAAGATTTGAACTGAGACATTAATTCGTCTCCCAAATATAACATTGTATTTTCATTGTCCGACCAATCAGGAGGAGGTGGAGGTGTTCAATTTGATTTCCTTATTGGAATAACTTAACGACTGCAGCAGCTCCTTCTCTTGCTGCTTCTTCATGTAGTTCTGGGCAGTTGCAGTCACAATCTTTGCAAAGAAGTTGATGAGTACAAGCCAAACCACCGTGTTCCATATCGAAGCAAATGATAGATCCCATTTCCTTACCTGCAAGAATAATAAGGATTCTTAATTCTGTAATTTTGTTTTACGAATCATAAGAACATCAATATGTAGCTAACTACCTTGATGTTTGAAGTAACAATAGGGGTTGGTGCTGTCAGGTACTTATCTCGGACGGCATTGACTCGAGATATGATGCTCGGTAGGAAAGAAGAGACACCAGGAATAAAACCCAGAAGCATAATCAAATTCTCAACGTAGTTCAGAAGTTGGTTGTTGCAAACAGATATAATCAATAGGGTCTGCAAAAAAGGAAAACAATCAACTAAGCTGATTGAAAAACTTTGCACATGATAAATGAAATTAACCTCAACTCAACTCAATACCTGTATATGGGTTTTGATAATTGCTTTGCCAATAAAGGTTGCGAGGAAGAACTTCCAGAACGGAATGCCAAATTGTCCACACATAATTCCCGCAAGGTCAAAGAGAGGATTTGGCACCTGAGACAAGACGTCTCAATATTCTAGTTTACAAAATAAATCCAAAAAATAATCAAGAAAGAGAAGGATATGACAAACACAAACCGATGCAAGAACTAAAATGGTGGCGAAGTTCAAGTGTTGAGAGTGTGATAGGAGCCATCGTTTCATATCTGCCAAGTGTCTGGCAATGATTCCACTTTCTTTGCTCGAGGAAACTTCAATTTCTTCTAATGCATCGTCCATGGCACTACCAGATAAGCGTGCTGCAAAATGCAGGTGATGATCATCATAAATTCCAACAGCGTCCAAAAGTATAGTTCATAGAAATCATCTTCTCAAGCCATAACCCATCATCGACTTCTGATGATGATGAATATATTAACAAAATATCAAAGTACGAGAAGTTGAATTGAAGAATTTGCCATGTATAGGAACAACAAACAATTTTAAAATGTAACACAATTCACCAGGTGTGAAGTTGTTGCCATACCTGCTCTGGAGATAAAATAAGGAGGAAGCTCCCCGAGAGCAGTTCCGATTCCCCATAGAATAGCTTCTATTTGTACCTGGGGTAGTATGCTGCTAAGGGGTACCCTTCCCCCACCATGCTGTGAGGTAAATAATGGGGACCCAAATTCAGAACAATCCTTATTGAGCCATGAGGGACCTCTTTTTAACTGAATTGTATCATATGGCGCACTCTTTAGATCGACTCGCCCACATTGCATTGCTTTGATCGTGAAGAATGCAATGTGAGGACCCAGATAAAGAACAAAGGTGTGCAAACCAGATCCTAATGAAAAACCAAATAAAGCAATCTTCAGTGGAAATGTAATGATGTCAAAACAAATTGCCACAAGCAGTGCTACCCAAATTTTGTATGTCACACATATTATGATGTTAGATCCCTCACACACACATATATATTTGTTTACCGAGTCCAATTGAAGATGCCACACCAAGTGCCACCCACCATAATCCAAATTGGATATACTTGGAAAGTTCTTCAATATGCTGTAGAACATCAGAGAACACAATCTCAGCAGCGAAGCTATGTGCAAATGCACGAGAATAGTTCTATGAGATACAAAATGCTGAACAGATTTAGGCCAAGTGCCTAAATGTTGGCCAAATATCAAGTAGATAGATTCCTGCTATCTTCCTCAAAATGGAAGTGAAATGGTTCAAGGATCACTATTTCTGGAAACAACCGGAATGGTAAGAGCATCTATGGCTTAATAACTTAGATAATCAAATGAAAGGATGCATTTTCTATTATCGAACCGTCTAAGATCTAAATAGATACTAACTAGACTGACAAAAGAAAAGTCTTTATTTCCAAAAGAAGCACAATCCCATGCCATCTTCTACTCAAACACATATATATCACGAAGACAATTCATCATTAGAGATCAAAACAAAATTACCTTCTCATGTGTGCCGTCGAACAGCAGCAGCAAGGCAGGAGCTGCTGCAAGGACGCCCAGGATCACAAGTAAGCCGACTTTAGATTTCAGATAGAAAACTGATTGCTGGAGGTATGAAGCAATAGCCAATACGAAGAGCTTCAACGTCTTGAAGGGCTGCGCTGTTAAAGTTAAATTGTCCAGATCTTGTTCATTGTGTCGCCGGGGTCCTGTTAAATCAATCAGATCGTCCAATTAATGAAGCAATAGCCAAATAAATCGCAGAATTCTACATGTCCGTCTAAATTCCCAAATACATAAACCTGAAAGAGATGATGAAGAATCGACATATACCTAGGAAAGCCGATTCGTCCTGAGAAGGTGATGAGGAAGACGAAGCTGCTTCACGTGAGGAACCCATTAAAGCAATTTTAACATGTCCAACTTGAGAAGAAAGGCAATTGCAAGGGCGGAAGCCGATTGAGAGACAGATGAGAGGATCTTCGCTATCGTGATTTAGACGACATGATCGTCATTCATTCCTCTTTTGCGTGAACGTGTTCTCTCTCCCTCTGCACGCCCCACTCGACTTCGGCCGAAAACAAAATTCCCTTTGAATCAGTCCGATTCTGATGGATTGGTATATATACTCCTCCTTCCAATTGTATTTTGAAATTTTAATTTTTTTACTTCATTAACATCAAGACAACGGCCGAGTTAAGTACTTTAACAGATACGTATCTTCATCCTTTCAAACTCCTCAATCCTTTTTTTTTTTTAATACCGTTTTACTTTATAAAATAAAATGTTGTGACACTAGGTCACGGTTGTTCGGAATTACAATCATTAGCTAATAAAGATAACAATGGTAGTGGTGGTCTTTCGACCCAATCACTAAAATTCACTCCCATTCTTTCTTGTTTGGCTATCCAATTCACGCACTCGTTTGCGGTCCTTAATATAGCTCTCCATTGTACTCGCTCAACTTGTGCGGCTAGTACTCTCATGTTTTGTATTGTGGTTGACAACCTCCAATGTACTTCCTCGCCCTCGATCTGTCGATAGACCGTTTGTGAATCCGTTTCAATGATAATGTATTGTCACCCACGCTCGATCGCTAAACGGACTCCCTCTTGTGCTGCTTTTGCCTCCATGGTGTCGACGTCATCGCTCCATTCCCTTCGGTTCATACCGCCTACCATCTTTCCGTCGCTATCCCGTTCTATCACCCCAATCCCCACTCGTCTTTTTTGGCTACACCACGATGCGTCACAATTTATCTTGATGATAGTCCCCGTTGGAGCTCGCCACGCCTCCCTCGGTCTGCACGGTTGGTTCGGTTCGGTTCTGTGTCCGTGCTCCTTTTGTTCGGCTAGGGCTTGTTGTATTTCCGATATCACGACTCTCGGGTTCGGTTTAAGTGACTCGAAAGTTGCCTTACATTTTGTCTTCCAGATATGCCAACATGTTAGGAGTGTTAGGGTCCACCTCGTCTCTCTCGTGTCACCCGGTTCGGCTCGTTGTGTCTCTAGCCAAGAGACCACATCCGTTGGCGCGATTCGGTCCACCTGCAACCCTAGTGTACCGAACCAGATCGGTTATGTCCATCAGCAGTCTAGGATCATGTGTTCCCGTGTTTCCAAACCACCGCATATTGGGAAAGCCGGGTTTACATTCATTCCCCTCTTCAACATGTTGGCCATCACCACTATTGCATTGGTGACAAGTCTCCAAGTGAAATTCTTTACCCTAGGAAGCATCTTGGTTTTCCATATTTCCTTCCATAGACCATCTTGGGTGTTCGGCCCCCTTAGTTGTGCACTCGCTTCTCGTAGATTATGGTAGACCGATCGAACTTGGGTTGAGCCATCCTTTGTGTGAGGCCATATGTATCTATCTCTCCCACCCTCCTTTGGTATAGGCATGCGCAATATGTGTTCGACATCCATTTGGTTAATTATGCCTCTAACTATGGTTTCGTTCCATTGTTGGTCGTGGTTAATCAAATGACTCACCCTTAGCTTGCTTCCATGCTCCACGGTTGTGTCGGTGCTCACCCGCATCCCCTCCTTAGTATATATCCAGGGGTCCTCAACGACTCGTGTCTCATCACCCGAGCCTAGTAACCATACTCCCTCCTGTTTCATGATGTCTCATCCATGTAGTAGGCTACTCCTTCCTCACGATGATCTGCCAACTTGTCTCGCCTCAAGAAGCTCGACCGTGGGTAGTACATACCTTTTACGACCCGTGCGCATAACGTGTTCAATTCCGCTATGACGCTTGATTCCATATTCGTGAGTAGGGCCGAGTTAAAGCTTTGGAGTTCTCGGAACCCCAATCCACCCGTGTCTTTGGACTTTGTAAGCACCTCCCATCTTCTCCAATGTGTGCGTTTGCCCTCCGCAGTTTGCCCCCACCAGAAGTCCGCAATGAATGCATCAATCTCCGCACACCATCTTTTTGGTAGACGGAACACACTCATTACGTACGTGGGGATCACCGTGATAATTGCCTTTATGAGTACCTCCTTTCCAGCTTGATTCAAGGTATTTGGTCTCTATCCCGCTAATTTGTCATTTATCTTTGTTTTGAGTGAACCGAGTGTCTCCTTCTTGGAGCGTCCCCATATCAATGGTAGCCCCAGGTACTAGCCCGGATCATTAGTGGTTTGGATGTTGAGTACTGCCTCCACCCCCTTCCTGATTACTCGGTTCGCCCCTTTGTTAAAATATAGGGTCGACTTATTTACATTGATCCTCTGTCCTGATGCACTACAATATGCCTCCAAGATTTTCCTTAGCCCGTTCGCATTTGCAGTCGTGGCTTGCATGAAAAATAGCGAGTCATATGCAAAGAACAGGTGGTGCAGTTTCAAGCAATGCTTCCTCATCCTGATGCCCTGTAATGTCCCTTCCCTTTCCACCCCCTCTAGTCGCCTTGAGAGTACATCCGCCAGTAGGATAAAGAGGTACGGTGAGAGGGGATCACCTTGTCTTATCCCCCGTGTCGGTTTGATGGTATTGGTCCTATCTCCATTCACCACCACCTGGTACATGGTTGTCGTTATGCACTCTCTTATCCACCCGATACATTGTTTCGCAAAGCCTATCTTCCTCAGTGTGTCCAGGAGAAAGTCCCATTCGACCCTGTCGTAGGCCTTTTACATGTTAATTTTTAAGTGTACATTCAACCCTGTTTTCGTTGTTGCTCATGTGAAGATGATGGAAACCTTCATGCGTCACCATGATGTTATCCTGTATGTGTCTCCATGAAACAAAGACACTCTGAAAATAGGGTGATAAAATTTGTCAGGTGTCGTTTTAGGCGGTTAACCAACACCTTGAAGATGATTTTATACAAGAAATTACAGCAGCTTATGGTTCTAAAATCCGTTGGATGCATAGGGTTCGACACTTTAGGTATCAGGACAATATCAATATTGTTTAGGGTATTTAGGAGGTTACCTGTTCTAAAGAAAGATTTGACCGCAGTGATGACGTCCGCTCCCACGATAGTCCAGTTCCTTTGATAAAATAGCCCCGGGAAACCATCCGATCCAGGTGCACGTGATCCTCCTAACTGGTATGTCACCTTCTGAGTTAAGCCCTGATTCATCTCATTCGTGATCTGGTGTGGTATCCATTGGAATAAACCCTCCCCCGATGTCGTTTCCTCCGATGTGAACATATCCCCAAAGTAAGTGTGTAACTCATTTGCAATCATCCCTTCCTGTGTAATCCACTCCCCGTTCATACCTCTTAGGTGACATATTTGATTCCTCCTCCTTCCTGCTATGGTTGTTTGGTGGAAGAAAGTTGTGTTTCGGTCCCCCTCCCTTAACCACTTCACTCGAGACCCTTGTCTCCAATATGTTTCCTCCCTCGTCCACAAACCATTGATCTTCCTTTTTAGATTCCTCTCTTGGTCCACTGCATCTTGGTCCATTGAACCTTGCATATGTCTTCGCAGCTCGTCCTTGGCATTTGCTATTTCTTTCATGTTTTTGCCAAACTCGGTTGGACTCCAAGACACAAACTTCCTGCGACATTTTCGTAGATTGGTTTGGAATCCCTCCAGCTCTCGTCGTTGGGTTGGAGTCTCCCATGCCTTTCGAATGACCTCCTTACATGTCGAGTTTTCAAGCCACATAGCTTCGAACTTGAACCGACGGTCGGACTGAACCACAAGTGGGGTGTGGTCCGATCCAATTGCTAGTTCATTTATGCATCGTCCTTATTGGTGCTTTGCTACCCATTCTGCATTGATGAGCGCCCGGTCTAACCGTTCTCTAATTCTATGTATTCCACTCCGATTATTGCACCACGTGAAAGGATTACCGCTTGCGCCTAGGTCTTCCACGTTCAAGTCATCTATTCGTTGTTTGAACTCCTCCATGTGTCTTGACGACTTTCTTCTTCCACCCTCCTTCTCGTGATGGTGACATATCATATAGAAATCTCCCAACACCATCCATGCACCCTTTCGGTTCCGCCCCAAATTACTCAATAGGTCACAGTTTTGGGACCGTTCGTTTGCTTCTGTACTCGCATAGACCAACGTTATATGCATGGTGTCCCCGTACTCCTTGATCTTGACCTCACAGTCAATGCAGTTTCAGTCTGCATACATGATTTTTACCTTTGTCTCATCTGTCCACCATAATGCTAGCCCTCTCGATGCTCCGTTCGGGCTAACATAATAGCTTCCATCCATTCTCATCTTTACTCGTACTTTCTCGCAGTAGCTATCCCCGTTCTTCGTCTCCATTAAAAATATGATTTTCGGGTGATACCTTTTGTTGAGGTCTTGGAGATGTTGAATTGTCAGGGCAGACCCCAAACCCTGACAATTCCATGACATTGTACTCATTGATCCCGTGTGGCTGTTCCGGGACAGCCACCATAACCCTTTGTCGTCTCTTGTGAGTCCTCCTTGTCACTACCCCCCCCCCCACTTTGCTAGTGTCAGACTTCCTCCTCCGGCTTTTAGGTGTTCTGCTAGCTCTCTTATTTGGGTTGTTTTTCCTCCTTGGTGATCGTTTCACGTCCCTTTCGACCTTTTCTACCTCCTGCTTCTTAAGTCGCTTAGGTCCCTGTTGATCCTCAATTTCCTCCACCTTCCTTTTTAATCTCATTTTGTTTAGATACAGGCTCAGACCAGTCGGTTGGTTCTTGTTTTGTGGGTTTGGCGATGTAGGTGGGGTGTTTGGCGGATTCTCGACTATGTAGTTATGGATTGGAGTGATGGTTTCGGTTGTGGTGTGGCTTGTATGGGAGTCAGTTAGGTAGGTGATTGTGGGTTGGGTTGGGTTGGTTGGTGGCTCGGCTTGTTTGGTCTTGGCTTGTGGTGGGTTCGGTATCATTTCCGTGTCTGTGGTTTGGTTCTTTGTGTTCGGCTGAGTTTGTGGTTTAGTATATGGTAGGGTTCAGATAGGCTTGGTCTGGTTTTTTTCGTTAGGGTCCCTCCTTGTCCATGTTGGTTGGCTCGGTTTGGTTCTTGGGTAGGGATGTGGGTTCATTATTTTGTTGAGGGTATAAAGTGGTGCTTCGGTGGGGTTTGTGTGTATTGTGATGGCCATGGCATTGTCCATATCCATCTCCTGGGTCGGCTCATCCTCGGTTTCCCCTTGCTTTCCATTCATTTGGTACCTTTCCGTGTCCATTGTATTCACCTTGTCCTTCCCTTTTGGATCTCCCTTGTTCCCCTACCATCCATCGTGTCCGCTCGAGTAAGGCTTCTTTGTGCCCTTCTCGGTGCTTGCTTTTCGTGCCTCCTCCATGACATCGAACCATGACTTCCTTGTGGTCGGTTTGGGACTTGCTTCTTCCCCACGTTTCTTGTCTACATGGTGTCGGGCCGTTGTAGGTTTCGGTCTAACACCTACCAACCACGGGTCGTATGCGGGTTGTGTTGTGTCATGTTCCACCATTTGTACCTCACCTTAGCATGATTGAGTTGTATGGCCTAGCAAACCACATCCATAGCAATAATCCGATAATCTTTCATACTTTATGATTGCCCATCGTTCTCCCCCTTGGGAGCTTGTCCACCAAAAACCCGCCATCAGTGGTTCATCGCCATTGATCTCTACCCTTAGCCTCATATAACTTCTAGTCACCCTATCAGCAATATGTTCTATCTAAATGCATCTCCCTATCATGTTGCCAATTCTCCAAGCATTCTCATTACTAAACTTATCCAGCATCAAGTCGTGAATTTGAACCCACATAGTTACCTTAGTGAAGTCCACATCGTTCACACTTTTGCTCTGTTTCCATCGCTTGATGTTCAATATATGACCGTTAATTTCCCATGGTGACAAATACAGGATCTGTTTTGCGGTTTCCTCTCGGCCAAATCGAACAACATGATCCCCGGCTCGGCCTCTGTGATCTCGACCGAGCCATACCGAGCCCATGCCGCCCGCAGTATACTCTGAACCACGGATAGTGATTGATTTCTGGGAAATCAATTTGCCCACATAGCCGTTCCCCTTTTGTAGCTGCTGGTTGGAGACCAAATGGACCGCCGATCGCCTGGAGCCACTTGAGTCGTCGGAACTGGATATTTTCGTGAGAGCCGATTCCTCACTTGCAGCTGACAGCTCCTACAGAAAACAGGGCAAGAAGACGAAAAGAAATATGTAAGTAGATTAGGGTTCTCTCAGTTAAATGAGTTCAGTTTGGAAGAACCAGAACACTGGTGACCACGTATCGTTGCCTATCCTCGTAGTTGGCATGAACCGCACCTCACAAGGAGGAGCCACGCCCAGCAAATATCGGGCATGCACTGAACTGATCCAACTTAGACACCAACACCTATTCGTTCCCAAACATCCGAACCACTGAACCACAAATATTAACCCTGTTTCCTTTTCTTGTTCTTGCAGGGAGCTTCCACCCGAGGTGATGGCGTTAAACCCACGATGATGATGCATATCAGTTCCAGTTATGAAGGGCCAAACACTAGTGACGCGATTTCAGCCGCAGAAGTGGGAGTACAACACACATACAATCGGTGACCAGAACACTGGTGACCACATCTCGTTGCCTATCCTCATAGCTGGCATGAACCACACCTCACAAGGAGGAGCCACGCCCAGCAAATATCGGGCATCCACTGAACTGATCCAACTTAGACACCAACACCTACCCTTTCCCAAACATCTGAACCACTGAACCACAAATATTAACTCTGTTTCCTTTTCTTGTTCTTGCAGGGAGATTCCACCCGAGGTGAAGGGGCTGAACCCATGAGGATGATGCATATCAGTTCCAGTTATGAAGGGCCAAACAGACCCGGGATACAAGCCGTCGACCTTGACTCAAACCAGCAAGTTCAAAACGAGGAGTGGTATGTGGGGAAGGTACTCTCACAAAAGTTGATCAAACCGAACACCATCAGTGGGGTGCTCCGGTTAGCTTGGGCACGATATGGGAATGTTACCTTCTCTGAATTTAAGGAGGGAATAATGTTGTTTGACTTTGAACGACAAGAAGATGCAATCCAGATTTTAGACAAATCCCCGTGGTCAGTGAATGACCATATTTTGAACATCAAGAGATGGGATCTGAGTGAGGACCTGAAGGAGGTGAATTTCCAAAAGGTAACATTTTGGATTTAAATACATAATCTAGGTCTGGAGAAATTTAGTCATACTAATGCCTGGAAGATAGGGAATATGATAGGACAGTGCCTAGAAATTGAAAAGCATGTAGGGGAAAAAACCAGAGCTATATGAAGATGAGAGTAGAAGTGGATGGGGATAAACCATTGATGACGAGATTTTGGTGGAAAAACTCCCAAGGGGAGACAAATGGGCGTCAGTTAAATATGAAAGATTATCGGATTACTGTTATGGGTGTGGCATGCTAGGCCACACCACTCAAGCATGCAAAACAGAGGTACAATTCGCGGAACATGAACAAGGTGTACCAATGTATGGACCGTGGCTTGTGGGGGTGAGACCCAAACAAGCTACGGGGCGAAAAAATGTGGGAGGGGATCAGAAACATGGATCACCACAAAAACAGGGCGAGAGGAGATCATGGTTTGATATAATGGCGGAGGTGAGGGAAAGGAACCAGGAAAAGGCTCACACACGTGGGCAACATAGTGATCAATTTGCCGAGTCCAAGGATGCCAAGGAGACGCCCCAAACCCAACCCAATTAAAACATGGAGGCCAAACCAATGAAGACAGAGGCAACCAAAGAGCAAGGGGAAACCGAACCACTACATGAAGAACTTCCCAACACAATAGCCCTAATCCTCCATAGTAGTGAAAACCAAGAACACCTACCACCCCCAATCGGTCATGCTCACGAACCACCACCCCCGTGGCCTCCAACCAAGCTGAACCGACTAAACATAGACATACGCCCACTCCAAACCGAACCAAACAAACCAATGCTTACATACCCGCCTATCCCGAACATCAAAACATATAAGACCTATAAGACCTCAACAAAAGGTATCGCCCAAACATCATATTTATAATGGAAACAAATAATGGGGATACCTACTGTGAGAAGATACAAACAAGGATGGGAATGGAAAACAACTACTATGATAGCCTGAATGGTACGTCAAGCGGGCTAGCATTATGGTGGAAGGAGGTCACAAGGGTGTCAGTGTTATATGCCGACCTGAACTGCATTGATTTTGAGATGCAATTTGAGCACCAAGCCGAGAAAACCTTTGGGCGAGAACGAACACAACTTTGGGATTTCCTAAGATCAATTGGGAGAAGCCGAATGGGAGGATGGATGATACTTGGTAATTTACACACCATATGTCACCCACAGGAGAAACAAGGTGGTAGAAGGAAGTCCCAAAGACAAATGGACGAGTTCAAACAAGTAATTGACGACCTAGGTATGGAGGACATGGGAGCAAAGGGGAACTCGTTCACATGGTGCAATAACCGGAGCAGAATTGAGAGAATAAGCGAACGCCTAGACCGTATATTGATAAACATGGAATGAGCGACAAGGTACCAAAAGGTGAGATGCATAAATGAACTCTCCATTGGGTCAAACCATACCCCAATGGTGGTTCAATTCAAGCAACCGAAAAAGAGAGATACAAAACGGTTCCAATTTGAGGCAATGTGGCTCGAAAACCCGGAATGTATGGAGGTAATCAAACAAGCATGGAAAGGGCAAACAACGGGTAGAGAAATCCAAAAGGTGTACAAGAAATTGCATAGGTGCCGAACCAAACTAAAGGAGTGGAGCAAAAAGAGTTTCGGTCACAATATACATGAGATCACAAAAACAAAGGAGGCACTAAGGCGAAACATGCATGGGGGGATGACCGATGATGAGGTTCGAGAAGAGAAGAGATTGAAAGGAAACCTCCAAATGCTTTGGATGAGAGAGGAGAATATTGGCAACAATGGTTGAAGGTTAAATGGCTTAAAGATGAGGACCGTAACACAACCTTCTTCCAACATACCACCATAGCAAGGAGGAGACAAAACCAAATATGCATACTAAATGGTGAGAACGGGGAGTGGATTGATGAGGAGGGGATAATAACCGATGATCTCCATAGATACTTTGGGGAAATGTTCATCTCAAAACAAATCGAACCGGGGAATGAGCTCCTCAGATATGTACCGACCCAGATCACACCCGAGATGAATGCTGACCTGACGAGGGAGGTGATAGAGACTGAGATTAGGGCAGCCACATACCAGATAGAAGGATCACGTGCACCGGGTCCGGAAGGCTTTCCGGGTCTATTTTACCAAAGTAACTGGAGCACTGTGGGGGAAGACGTCATCACCGTGGTCAAGGCTTTCTTCAGAACAGGTACTCTTCTAAAACCCCTAAACAATACAGATATAGTGTTGATCCCAAAAATACCAAACCCGATGAGACCTACTGATTTTAGCCCGATAAGTTGCTGTAATTTCCTATATAAAATCATTTCAAAAGTGTTGGTGAATAGATTGAAATGTTATCTATCAGAGCTTATCACTATTTTCTAGAGTGCATTTGTATCAGGTCGCCACATACAGGATAACATCATGGTAGCGCACGAGGTATTCCATCATTTGAACATGAACCGAAGGGGAGATAAGGCGGAATGTGCACTAAATATCGCCATGCAGAAAGCTTACGATCGGGTGGAATGGGATGTCCTCATTAGCACACTAAGGAAATGGGGCTTTGCAGAGCAATGGTTGGGATGGATAAAAGAATGCATATCATCGACCACATATCAAGTGGTGATTAATGGGGAAAGAACAAACTCCATACACCCAACCTGGGGAATACGACAAGGTGACCCTCTATCCCCTACCTATTCATACTACTTATGGATGTGCTATCACGAAGAATGGAAGGAGCCGCTAGGGAAGGAGTCATACATGGGATGACTATAAGGAGAACATGCCCATAATTGCACCATTTGTTTTTTGGATATGACTCATTGTTCTTCATTAGAGGATCGCCAGACAAGGCTAAAGGACTCTTGAATATCCTAGAATCTTACTGTCGAGTATCAGACCATCGGATAAACAGAGACAAATCGACCCTCTTCTTTAATAAAGGAGCTGGTCCAAACGAGAAGAAAGGGGTGGAGGACGCATTACATATCAAGAGCACAGGTGACACGCGCAAATACCTAGGATTGCCATCGGTTTGGGGCCGTTCAAAGAAGGAGGCCTTGAGATCTTTGAAAACTAAGATCAGGGACAAACTAGGAGGGTGGAGGCCGAAAACTTTGAACCAAGCGGGAAAGGAAGTGATCATAAAGGCGATCATCATGGTGATCCCCACGTACGTAATGAGTGTATTCCGTCTACCAAACATATGGTGTGCGGAGATAAATGCTCTCATTGCGGACTTATGGTGGGGGCAAACATCGGATGGGAAAAGAACACATGGGAGAAGATGGGATGTCTTAACAAAGGCATAGGAGATAGGGGGACTAGGCTTTCAGGAACTTCAAAGCTTCAACACGGCGCTATTAACAAAAATGGCAAGCTGAATCATAACCGATCCCGACACCATATGCGTGCAAGTTCTAAAAGGACTATACTTCCCACGGTGTACGTTATTAGAGGCAAAAAAAGGGAGTCGAGCCTCATGGGGATGGAGTAGCATGCTATATGGCCGAGATGTAATCAAGGAAGAGGGGATGTGGATGATTGGCTCGGGATAGAATATCCGAGTCTTTGAGGACCCATGGATCCATACCAAGGAGAGCAAATGGGTGAATGGTGACACCATGGTGGAGCACGTAGGTAACTTAAGAGTAAGTGAGGTCATCAACCCGAATGGCACATGGAATGCGAACCTAGTGAGGAGCATTTTTGATCAAGAAGATGCAGCCCATATCATCAACCTACCCTTACCGCAAGACGGGGGTAGGGACCGGTACATTTGGCCACACACGGAGGATGGACAACCCCAAGTCCGATCAATCTACCACAAAATCCGAGAACGGGCCGAGACAAGGCTAATACCGAACCCAAACTACCGAGGTACGTTTTGGAAAGAGTTGTGGAAGGCAAAGGTAATACCAAAGGTAAAGAACTTCATATGGCGGCTAGCAACAAACTCCATAGCCGTTAAAGTGAACATGGTCCGTAGGGGGATGAATGTATCTCCGAGTTGCCTGATATGTGGAGAAGCCGAAACACGGGAGCACATGATATTGGAATGTGGGTGGACGGAGCAGATTTGGAGTGATACACTTGGAACCCGAGTGGATCGGCCAAACCGACTCGACATGGTGAATTGCTAAAGACGAGGAAGGAGGAGCTGCATGGTCCTAACACAATGACCGATAAGAGGTGGGCAAAAATTCTAATAACGTGTTGGCACATATGGAAGGCGAGATGTTCGACGACTTTTGAAGCAAAACAACCAAACCCAAGGGTTGTCATAATGGAGATCAAGCAAACCTATGAGGAGCAACTAGGAGCCGTTCGAACCCAACCGATGCACACACATGAGGAGAGGTCGAACCAACAATGGCAACCCCCGACAGGTGACACGATCAAGATAAACTGTGACGCATCGTGGTGTAAGGAAACGCAAAGAGCGAGCATAGGAGTGGTAGAACGAGACAAAACTGGCAAGCTAGTGGGCAGGATGAACCGGAGGCAAATGAGCGATAACATAGAAACGATGGAGGCATTGGCGATACAAGAAGGAGTACGTTTAGCAATTGAAGCGGGATGACAAAGTATCATTATAGAAATGGACTCACAAGTGGTTCACCAACAAGTAATGGAAGGGCCGAAACATTGGAGACTATCAACAATAATACCGAACATCCGAGCACTCGCAAGACAAGTCGAGCAAGTCCAATGCCGAGCTATTCCAAGGACGAGCAACGTGTTAGGATGTAATAATAGATTGAGGATCATTGTGCAAATATGCCGAAGACTTAGTTGTAAATATCAAGTTCTAGTGCAGTATATAAACAGATGAAGTGTAACGAACTAAACTACCTTGAAATCAAATTCAGTTGAATCAGTTGGTTGCTTCCTCTGTAAGTCTTTCTGATTTTTCATTTCTTCTTCTCTTAGTTCTATAATCCTAGCATGGTATCAGAGCTTCTGCGATTCTGCAATCTGTGAATTCATCCGTGCGCGAAGAATCCTCTGTTATCAATGGAGGAAATTTCAGCTTCCTTCTTTAACAAGAAGGTGTCGCAATTGGAAGGAGAAGAAAACTTCCAATCGTGGCAGCAAAAAATCTTACTTACTGTTCGTGGATACAATCTCGAAGCACATCTCTACGGCAACAACACGATTCCACCTCGCATTCAAGGTGCAGACGGAAATGAAGAATAGAATCCAAAATACAGCAGATATGTTCAAAAGGACAGCTCGCTGGCGTCTTGGATGCTAGCTTCGGTGTCTTCTCAGGTGAGCCGTGGACTCACTGGATGTATGTCTGCAACTGCAATCTGGCAAAAACTCCATAGGGATTTCTCGTCTTCCTCCACAACAAGAATTATGCATCTATACGATAAGCATGTGATAGTCTCTCTAGTTGTGGACATCCTATAGAGGAGATACAACAAATATCGATTATACTTAATGGAGTTAAAGTCCAATTCGATAATGTGGTAGCTGTAATACATTCGAGCAGAAATGCGTATGACATAGCCTCTGTTAGTTCAGTTCTTTTGGATGCGGAAGCTAGACAAATTGATATGCTGTTTGATGCAAATGCGACTGCCAATGTAGCTGTTAATGTTGGTTCTATTACCAAGTCTACTGGTTTGGAAATGGTGGTTCTGGAGATGGTGAATCTGCAGGTTCATCAATCACAGGAAATGTTGGCTCACAGGCGAGGATTGATAGCATACCTTCTCTTCTAGGATATTCAGATACAGCAGGCCAGTCGAATAACAACTTCAATGGCACAACTAATTACTCTAATCAAGGCAGAGGCAAGGGACGTGGCCGAGGTTTTGGTAACAATCGGCCACAATGCCAACTCTGTGGAAAATTCGGCACCTTGTCCACAGGTGTTACCACAGATTCAACGTCAACTTTACAGGAGTTACTGATCCTGGAAATGCACAAGCACCAAATGTCAATCTGTGCTCAACACAGTGGGATGATGCAGCAGACAATTCAAGCAATCAAAGTCATGTATCAGGAAGTTTTCACAATCAGACTCAGCCTCCTCAGCACGGTTAACCTTCTTCAATGTCTTTCAGCTATCAAGCTCCTTCTCCTCAAACCTTTTCTCCTCAAATGTATAACATGCCTCCGAGTTCGTCTGTGAATTACAATTTGCCAGTTGTTCTTCCAATGTAGTCTTACAATATAGCTCCTGCTTCTCATATTTCTCCATACAATTCAGTAGCCTTTCAATATTCTCATCCTATAGTACCAAGTCAATATATTCAGCCTACATACAATTCCATACCTGGTACACCATATACACCATCTGTAGCAAGTTCAATGGAAGGAAACAATATGGATGCTCAATCGGTTGTCCACAATCCTCAGGCTCATACTGCATCAACATCTCTATACAACCACCAGGATGCAAATTGGTTTGCTGATTCAGGAGCCACAAATCATTTGGCGAATGCCTCTCCTTCACAGTTCAATACATGTATACCTTACAATGGTCAAGGTAAAGTGACAGTGGGTAATGGTTCAACCTTAAACATCTCGGCCATTGGTTCTGCTATAGTTCCTTCTGTTAACTCTTTTAATAATGATGGTTCTCGAAAATTATTACTTCACAATATGCTTTATACTCCATCTGCTACTAAGAATCTTCTATCTGTATCACAGTTCGCCAGGGATAATGTTGTTTACTTCGAGTTTCATGCTGGATATTGTTCTGTTCGTGATGAAAAATCTCACAATGAACTGCTGCGTGGCTATGAAAGCTCGGGTCTGTATAGACTTGATTTGTCAAAGATTAAACGATGTCAGTTTGTTAATTCTAGATCAGGATTTGTGTCTGAAGTGTCTGAATTGTCCAATAATTCAATGTGTAATAAGTTTGATACTGTGATTGTTCCAGCTGTATCTGATAATAAGGACTCTAGCAATACTCTTGAGATATCTTGTAGTTCTCCTTCTGTTACTGAAATAAAGAAAAATGATTTCATTTCTATTCAAATTGACACTATAGAGGAGAAGTCTGCAACTATAACCTCTGATCCTATTGGAAACACAGATCTTGAGCGTTTTGTGTCTACTTTAGAAACAGGAAAGGAGCCTCAACTGTGGCACATGCGTCTGGGTCATCCATCTAACAAGATCCTTGTTAGTTTTCTAAGACTGTACAATCATCCTACAAAGCACATATCCAAGCAATGTGAAGCATGTGCAATCGGCAAAAGTAAGAAGCTTCCTTATCATCTGTCAGATACTGTAAATAATCATCCTTTAGAGCTAGTGCAGGTTGATCTCTGGGGACCAGCATCATGTTCTTCAAATGGACACAATTACTATCTCAGTACAGTAGATGCTTTTAGCAGATACAATTGGATTTATTTTTTAAAGAACAAGTCTGATGCAGCTCAATGTTTTGTAGAGTTTCATAAGCTTGCTGAAAAACAACTGGGTCATTCTCTCAAGGCAGTGCAATCTGATGGAGGAGGTGAGTTTCGTTTCTTGTCTACATATCTATCTCATCTAGACATAGCTCATAGAATTACATGTCCCTATTCGTCAGAACAAACTGGAATAGTGGAGCGCAAACACAGACATATTGTAGAATAGGGATTAACATTGTTAGCTCAGTCGTCTGTCCCTTTACATTACTGGTCTGACGCATTATTTACAGCTTCCTTCTTAATAAATAGAATGCCATCTTACAGCTTATCAAAAATGTCACCGCATCAGAAGTTATTTGGATCAGAACCTGACTATACATTTCTTAAAGTCTTTGGTTGCTTATGTTTTCCGCATCTTCGTCAATATAACAAACATAAACTTGTGTTTAGATCAGAACCATGTGTGTTTCTGGGCTACTGTTCTAAATACCATGGCTACAAGTGCCTATCCTCTTCAGTTAGAGTCTACACAACTAGAAATGTTGTGTTTCATGAACAAACATTTCCGTTTGCAGACACAAAAGGTAGTTTTTTTTACCTCATCTTCACTAACTCAGAATTACACTTCTAAACCTTTCTTTTTACCATGTGATTCTGATTTTACTTTACCTGATATTCAGGTAGAAGATCATGGATTGGGACATGCTCATGTGCAGGATATAACACCTCCATCTGTTATTCGTCTGACTTCATCATCATCAAATCCTCAGTATCCATTACCAGCTGCTGCTAACTCTCAGGGTCTATCAAATGAGCAGTCTTCTTCGCATAACTCTGTTCCAAATAACAGTTTGTTGCAAAATAATCAGGTTGCTTCTTCTCCTTCTTCACCTCATATAGTTTCTTATAGATTAAGCAATGATCAACTTGTTCCTATAGAGTCTACTAATGTCAGTTCTAATCCTCCTGTTATGTCATCTGGTCCTAGAGACACTTCGTTACCATCTCCTATTAAAAACTGTCATCCAATGCAAACCAGGGCAAAATCTAAAGCAAATCAGCATCACTCTATTCAATCTCTTCTTGCAACAGTAGATGATCAAGAGAGTCTTCGCTTTGAAGAACCAAAATCCATTCATCAAGCTATACAATGTCCTCATTGGAAAGCAGTTGTCGATGATGAGTATTGTGCTATTCAAACTAACAAAACTTGTCTATTGTTGAGTTGCCTGCAGGAAGAACTCCTATAAGTTGCAAGTGGATATTCAAGATAAAGAAGAATGCTGATGGATCTATAGCCAGGTACAAGGCAAGGTTAGTGGCAAAGGGTTTCTCACAAAAAGCTGGATTCAATTTCCAGGAAACGTTTATCCCAGTGGTGAAATTTGCAACGGTACGTGTAGTGCTATCTCTTGCTTTATCTCAAAATTGGAGTTTAAGGCAGATTGATATTAACAATGCCTTTCTTCATGGAGATTTATCTGAAGAAGTCTATATGATTCAGCCACCAGGCTTTGAAAAAGTCTCGCAGTCAAAAAAACCTCTCGTTTGTAAACTCTCCAAAGCTCTCTATGGGTTAACACAAGCACCTCGTGTTTGGTTTGAAAAACTCAGATCATTTCTTAGAACAGTGTTACAGTTTAAGGCTTCAGTATCGGATAGTTGCCTATTTATAAAACAAACTGATCAAGGCTATGTGTTTTTACTAGTATACGTACATGATATTGTTGTAACAGGTCCATCATCTTCTGAAATCAGTGAGGTAATTCGTATAATCAATAATGAGTTCAAACTTAAAGATCTAGGGAATTTGAGCTATTTCTTAGGAATGGAAGTGACAGCTACTGATGATTTCTTGTTGCTTAATCAGAAAAAGTATGTTCAAGAACTGATTACCAAACTCGGACTCAATGCGACAACAAGCTTTCCTACGCCAATGACAGGCAACTGCTTATCAAAAACAGGTATCATTACATGTGATGAACCATTCGAAGATGTAACATTGTATAGAAGCACAATTGGGGCATTGCAGCACATATGTGTTACTCGGCCAGACATAAACTTCTATGTTAACAAACTGAGCCAATATATGCAAAATCCATCTGTAAGTCACTGGAAAGCTGTAATACATATTGTGAGATATCTGAAAGGCTCCATTGATCATGGTCTATTGTTTAGAAACAACTCATTTCCTATAAAAGAGATATCGTTAACATCTTACTGTGATGCAGATTGAGGTGGTGACTTTGCAGATAGAAAGTCAATATCTGGTCATTATCTTCTCCTAAATGGTAATCCTATCATTTGGAGTTCTAAAAAGCAATCTGTGGTTGCTAGATCAAGTGCAGAGGCTGAGTTTCGAGCAATTGCCAATGCTGTCTGTGAAATCATTTGGGTAAAAACACTCATTACAGAAATGGGTCTTCAGGTTTCATCTGTTCCTAAGGTCTGGACGGACAGTACAAGTGCAGCTGCAATTTCAGAAAATCCTATTCAACACTCAAAAATGAAACATGTAGAAATTGATATGTTCTTTGTAAGGGAGAAGGTTCAGTCTGGACAAGTGTTGATTAACTATGTTCCATCGAGTGAACAAATTGCTGATATTTTGACAAAACCACTAACAAAGAAGTTATTTCTCCCTTGCGGAAAAAAGCTTGGAGTTTTTTCAATAACAGAAATGGATAGGAGTCATACTACTCAGGAAGAATAATTCAGATGTTCCATTCTCTCTGCAACACTGCTTTGGAGATAATCTTCAGTTCTGCAATTGATGAAGTCTTGCAAATGGTATGTCATATAACAAGCTGGCAAAGTCATACTGCAATATACATGTGTGCTCTGTCATTTGTAATCTGCTACAATAGAATTGTTCAGTGCAATTATTCAAATTCTAGTTCATATTGTATAGATCGGGGTTGGCATATATATAGAAACATGATAAGTCTATTGGAAGTCATCTCTCATTTTTTTAGACTGTGTTCTTCTGCTAGCATATCAATCATATGTGTGGGTTATGTGTTAGATGTTTTCATCTGTATATGCGTGATTCTGTGAACACTACTATGATGATCAGGAAAATTAGTCAAGCTTGATGTTACTGAGTTCATATTGGCATAAGACATGGCTTGATTCCAAAAGCAGAGTCTATACCAAAGAAAACGTAAAAGACACTTTGGGGTAACTCTTGAGGAAGAAAAGATGGGGACTGAAATCCTCCAGTCATTGTCGGTAAGATAAGGGCTCTAACCCTTCTGCCAATAAAGAAAAAATCAATAAAGAAAAAGCAAAGAACAAAAAGAAAGCAATAGACTCAGTAAAAAATAAAGAGAAAGTTGACAATATAAGTTGATCATCATAGTAGAGGTTTATCAGTTGATCTCGTACAGATGTAACTCTACTATAAGACTCATCATGTGATGAGTATGTTAGTAAGGTGAGATGGTCTGATGAGAAATGTTATATGATGTGAAAATAGTCTTAATTGTTTCATATATGCTGACATTGATCTATAAGAATATGAGTTAGAAAGTGAAGATGTGCAGTGGATAATGATATTGTCAGTAGATGAAGAATGCTGAAATCAAGTGTATATCAGCAGAATGAGGTGTCAGCTTGTGGTAAGAATCAGATGCAAAGCTTATGATTGCAGTAGTGAATGATTAGTCTAAAGCAGTTTGCAAGATGATGTTTGCAATATGATGAATTGGAAATGATAGAGGCTGGTTTTAGTCATTGCTTGCGAGGGAAGAAGATAATGTGGAAATTCAGATCAAATCAAAAACTGCAGCGATCAAGAGGATCAGAAGTTGAAGAAAGTGGATCTTGATTGGGGAATGTTAGGATGTAAGAATAGATTGAGGATCATTGTGCAAATATGTCGAGGACTTAGTTGTAAATATCAAGTTCTAGTGCAGTATATAAACAGATGAAGTGTAACGAACTAAACTACCTTGAAATCAAATTCAGTTGAATCAGTTGGTTGCTTCCTCTGTAAGTCTTTCTGATTTTTCATTTCTTCTTCTCTTAGTTTTATAATCCTAGCATAATGTGCAAATTGGATAGCAAAGCAAGCGAGAATGAGAGTGCATCTTAATGATTGGGTCGAAAGACCACCACTACCATTTGTATGTTTAGTAGCTAATGATATGATGTACGAACTCCTGTGACCCAGTGTCACGACGTTTTATTTCTTAAAGTAAAGCGGTATTCATGATAAAAAAAAAAGTAATATGTGGATAAACTGAAAAGCTTTAAAGGGTTATCATCATTAGAATCCTAAAATTGCATAATGAAATATGGAACTTCTTTAGGGGCACTTAATTGATTAACATTATAGGATGTCAACAACAAAGTTATTATCCATAAAACAGATTATTTTATTATCAAGCAAATGAGGATACCTTATTAAGATAAGTTTTCGGTTTTTTTGTTAGTGAATGATCTTACGATTTTTATTCTATCCTCTAAAAAAATGGTTGAAAATATCTTAACAAAGATCATTTACAAGTAGAGACAAATATAATCTTTCTAACAATAATTATCCACCTGAAAACTACACTAATTCCATATTGACGCATCGAATTATAGAATTTTTAATTATAATTAATTATCTGTATTGAATAACCAAGTTTGGTTGATTTCTTGATTTATATTAATAGCTCATTGCCCGTATTTTAATTCTAAGTTTCGCTCCGAACTTATGTAGTAAAGAATTTGAATTCCAACCAATAAAGAATGACGAAGTAGCTCAACATTTCATTGCGTAACTAGAGTTTTCATATTTAATTCCAGAAAATATAAAACTTTCTAATCATTACCCTACACATTAAGGTCTTAATGGTCACACTTCAAATTTGATTATTTTGTTATACATATTTTTTCACGTGATTAAATGGTTACGTATTTTTCAGCATGTCCGTCCATTAGACATTACTCCTTTCCGTTAGTCAATTTTTTTGATATATTTTTTTTATTTATCAAATGATTATTATGCCCTCACTTACTTTTTTTATTTGTTCTTTATGAACTGTTCTTAGAAGCCTTGACACTATCAATTCAGAGTCTGCAAGAAATTATGAGTTGTTCTTCACTTACCTGCAAGAAATTCAGAGCCCTGACACACTCGGATTCAATTTGGGAGTCTATCTGCACAAAGGAGTGGGTTCCACATCCGTCGATGCTCTCAAATCCAACTTCGATATGTACAAATTCCATGGAGTCAGGTTTACAAGCAAGTCTCTCGCTTGGATTCAATTGAGTGTCATATCCAAACACTTGTTTATATGTGCATCCCTGGTGTGCAACTGATCGAGCTATTTCTCATGAAGACCCCAGTTCTTAACATTCTTCAAAACTGAAAGACTAACAAGATCCACTCCCTTTCAGCTGCTGAATCTTGAAAGTAGCTTCTTACGTCTCAAAGAAGAAGACTTGAGAAGAAAGCTTTGGCTTTTACAGAGATTCTCCGGAGTGGAAAACATACCAGATAATTCACTAGACGAATCGAAGTTAGGTTCCAGAATGAAGAACAAATCTGCTTCGTTGTCTTGTTCTGCATGGTACTGCTTCTGCAGTAAATGCCTACCGGTTTTTTGGGCTTGTTTTTGTTGATTGGATCTTGATCTTTTCAATGTAGTAAATGACTAACGGTGGATGGGTTGAGAGATCTGAATTTACTTTGTCAAAGCATTCTTGTACTGATAATGATTCTTTTTTAAAGCATTCTTGGGTTCTGTCAAAATCTTTTAAGATAATGATTCTATATAGATTTTAGCGGTTCAATTTTTTTCTATTTCGGTCGGGTACCTATATTTTCATATATGATTTTCTTCAAAAAAAGTGTGACCAAAAGGCCGTATAAGGAAAAATAAACCGTCCAAAAAAATACACATTCAAAACCAAAATCAAATTAAACAATAAAATAACTCAATTTAACAATGTTTACATCACTTTTTACTAAACCGATTAAACAACTAAAATAACAAAATTATTATTTGTGTGTATTCATTGATTAATTATATTAATTAATACTAATTAGTATAATATATAAAATTATATATGTATAAACGGTCATGCCAGACTCCACGATCTTTAAGATTTGTAGACCGAACAGTCTAAAAAATCGTTTTCAAACAGAAAATACGACCATAAATCGAACTGTACATTTTTGGACTGATTTTTTCGGTTTGTACCGATTCGATTTTCACCGGATTTTCGGACCACTCGGTTTTTTCTTTCAACCCTAATAAGTTCAAGAACAATTTCCACAAAAGCTTCTATATTCTAATACTTTCTAAACAATAGCGGGAAAAGTATGAAATTGCACCTGGATGTTTGCAGCAATTGGTAATTGGACCGATGATGTTTGTTATCACACCCGAATCTTTCTGTTTGTTGGTAACAGGACTTTTCCGTCCATTGTCGTTTGTTGTCCGTTAAATTACCCTCACATGCTGTTCATGTGCTTTAAACAGAAATTGATATACCTAAAATACCTCAGCCACTTCATGTTGATAAAGTATCCATCTCTTCCAATTTTCAGTTTTGTCTTCTCCATAGGTTGCTCCAAGGCCATCTCTTCGTATCCTCCCCCAGTGAAGACGATTGCTCCAAGGTCGTAATAGCATGGGTGGTAAATACTCTGAATGCTCTTCTCGTTCTTCGTCACCTTGGTCATCTAAGCCGAACATGACATTCATGGAACCCCTGTGCTACTGCGGTCTACAAACCCGTGCGATAACAACTTGGACCATGAAAAATATCGGTCGTTTGTTCTTTGCATGTCGAAGATACCAGGTAATGAAGCCAATTTCTTGTGTTAATTGCGAAGATATGACCGATTAGTCTACTTAGAAAAAATTAGGGTTTTTTGAAACCCTAATTTCTTATTACTACTATGCAACCATCAAATCCTTTGAAGATGGGTTGTCATTTCTTCGCTTGGGCAGATCGACCGATGTGTGTGTATGGAAGGAGAGCCATGACCAAGTTTGTGTTAAAGGAATCTAAACTGAACAATCAA
The DNA here is from genome assembly GCA_946814005.1 of Chamaenerion angustifolium. Taxonomy (NCBI): domain Eukaryota; kingdom Viridiplantae; phylum Streptophyta; class Magnoliopsida; order Myrtales; family Onagraceae; genus Chamaenerion; species Chamaenerion angustifolium. The sequence continues at coordinate 9,184,271 of OX328270.1, forward strand.
ATTGTTGTGTTGCGTAGCATAAATCAACAACAACTGTGTGTTATAGTGTTCTTACTTGTTGTTGTTGCTGGACTTATGTTGAAGATGTAGCTACATTAAAAACGTTTGTTGTATAGTGTGTAAATTATGTACTCTGTCATTCAGTTGTACTATATGTTTCTTGAATGACTATTTTCTGAACCCATAAGTTTATATAATACTCAGTTGAGTTGTCTTTAAGTTTGAATATGTATTAGTATTTCGACCATTGTGTTTGAACGAAAATGGTTAAAGCACCCACATGTGTCGTGAAAGAAAAATACAAGTAAAACCACATTATCCAATAGAACATTCAACACAAATGAAAACACGCATTATCTGTGTCCCACCCATATATATCTCTCACATACACCTTTCCTACATTAAATTCCCAAATGAAAATTAAGAATAATACGATGCTCAAAAAAGCAAAATCATCCTCTCAATTCTCACAGGACCAGAACAAGCGCACCAACTTGTGTTCAAGTGACAGTACATTCTAACACCCAACAAAAGCATACAAATCTATTTAAGAGTTTAAATCCTAAACACTTTAAAATTTATAGAAGTTAATTCCAACGTTATTGAGCAGCAATCCAAATAACCGTTAGTAATAATAGATTTACACTAACATTTTGCATTTCTCTCGGTTCACTCACACCCACCCAAAGAACTGTTCAAACGAAGGAGAAATGAACACATTTGATGCAGTCCTTTCTAGTCTGACAGGAGATACATGAAACTCATATTTGATGAACCTCTGCAGTCAAGAGGAGTTTTTGTTTATAACCATTGATTCACACATGAAGAAGTACTTTCAAAAGCTGAAGTAAAGAGTAAAAAGAGAAAAACTTGCAGATAATTGTGAAATGATTTTGGGATTTGAATCAATGTGCCAATCAGGCTCAAGTTGTCGAACAAATGACGACCTTCCATTCTCTATACTACAGAAGAGAACCTGCAAATTCATTGCACATCTGGTTAATAAGCGAAACATTCACCCAATTGAACAACAACCACCATATGTGAAGATCCCTGCATCTTCTAGAGCCTGGAGAACCTTTCTCTGCAGATGATAGTTACTATCTAATTATATAATGTACCATGCAACAAGTAAAGTTTCTAATTTCCCATATGGAACTTAAATTCAGATTGGCTATTTTTTTTCTTCCAAAAATGATCCTCAAATTGTTTCTGAAATTAGAAAAGTGTTTAGCATGTAATTTCTACTTTTGTACCACAAAATGCTAATCCTAGAAATGCTCGCACCTCACTTTCCTCATCCAAAATTCTTTCCATGAGATAAAGGTCGCATAATTTTGCAATCTCACAATTGCTTGTTTCTGCAAAGAACATGAATATATGATATGTATCTCACCATAGTCCAAATCCAAATTATTTTTTCAAAGCCAACATATTAGGGTTTTGAGAAGAAGGAGAAGAAATCGAAGAAGATGAATTTCAGTAGGAGGAGAAGAAGAAATGGTGATGCTTCAGTTAGATATTTTGGGGGGAAATAAACCGAAGTAGATGTAAAGGTGATGGGATGACCTCAGGGGTAAATTAGTCTTTTCTCATTGCATCGTTTCAAAATAAACGACTCCACGTGACTTCCACGTGACACTTAACGATGATTATTAACGTTTGATGCAATTACCAACAAAATGAAACGTACAGGTGTAATTAATTGCGACAAAAAATATATAGGTCCAGTTACAAAAAACGGTAAACATCCGGATGCAATTTCATACTTTTCCCAAAAAATAACTATCAATGCATCTTACAAGTAATTCCTAGATACCCAATTCTATCACATGAAAATCGATTTCAAGCTATTTGGAAATCTATTTTGCCATTCATGATATTCTAAAGCATTCATTCATTTATTCTACAAGCAAGTCAGGCCTATATTCGACCAAGAACTTCATGGTAAATATCGTCCTTCTCTCTCTGCAACAGAATCATATGTAGCAGAGTCACGTGAGGAGGTTGCAGCAGGTGGAATGGAATGGAGAAAATTCATTGGGTCTCTGTATGTTGAATTATAAGGAAGAATTATAGTTGTTCTTAATAACCTAATTAAAGAGGGGTAATATTGTCATTTTATATGTTACAATAGTCACTTTATAGAGAAATTTAACGATGAACAGTAAAAATGACCAAATAATCACATGCTCAAACTTATGTAATCATTCTGCACAAGTTATAATCAACTAGTCATGTGAGTAAAGATATGTAATCATGGAGTATATTTACCCAAGAATTCATGATTAATATATTCTTCTATTATTCTTAAGAAATAATAAGAAGAAAAAAACGTATTTATATTTCATTTTATTGATTGATTAATTTTATTAACATGCTTTAGTATTTTTCAATATTTTTCTTCTATATGTTGTAATATGAATTACAAAAAACATGGAAGTTAATATTCGAAATGATAACCCTATTTTTTTTTTTTTTTTAATTCCACAAACCAACCCTATCCATATGACTGATCACCGCAAGCTCTAATGTCTTGTCCATGTGCTTTGGGAAAACGCGGGTGGGTTTCGCTCGATGGCCAGTATAAAGTTAATAAGGATGGTGTATTTCTTGTAGATTGCTAATAAAGGTATTGTATGACCAAAAAAAATAAATAAAGGTATTGAATTGATTTTTTTCTTCCAAATATACTAAATTTAAACATTAAATATTAAAATAACTAGTTTTCAAAACCATTACTATCATTCGCGAGTATAACAAAAATAACGTTCCTAAATTAACTGAACTCTACTTACGACAGGTAGTCACGAGTAAAGTTTTATTTTTATTTTTTAAAAAACTATGTTTGTTTATACTTCTATTAGGGCTGAGCGGTTCTGGGTACCCTGTAAATTTAGAAATTTCCGGAACCTACCCAGTTTAATACAAGGTATTTAATTTTGGAACCGGAACCTACTCATTTAATTTTGGAACCGGAACCTACCTGGAACCTGTTTGTACAAACGGTTCCGGGTACCCTGTTAGGAGCCTGTTACTTTGCGTCCCCGGTTCGGTTCTGGTTCGATAACCGGTTCTGGTTCTAGTTCGATAACCGATTTGGTTCCGGTTACACAATCCATTTCAGTTTCAAAACACAAACAATTCCAAATTAAAGTCCAAACAGTTCCCAAATATACAATTTTAAATTACAGTCCAAACCACAGTTCCACATATACAATGCTGTTAAAAAATATATATATATATACATAGAACCGTTTTCGGTTACTTTAAGGTACCCAGATAGGAGAACCGGAACCGAATAAACAGGTTCTCAAAATTTTTTCCCGGAACCTACCCAATTTTTAAAACATCTACCCGGAACCTACCCGAATTGTCGGTTCCGGATAGGTTTCGGGTCCAAATGGGTAATTTGCCCACCCTTAACTTCTATATTGTTTATTCATTCAACCTTTTTATTTTTATTTTCATTTTTTGGGAGATGATGAAAAAATATTTACTTTCATAAATACTCTTCGCCTCTTCGGGGTACCTTAAAATCATATAATTTAGAAATATAAGTTTTTGTTACCGTCTAAAAAAAATAGATTGAATGGATAAAAAACTTAAAAGTTTACACGAATCAACGTCGTTAAATTTCAATTTAACTTAACTTTCAAAACATTGGTTTATACTTCCAAAATTAACTCAACATACAAATTAGAATAAACTGAATACACAATCAAATAATATTATCCAAAGTTAATATCTTCACCCCTATCTCGATCACCTTCTCTCCCCTATCTCGACCCCGACCCTTATCTCAACCCCAAATGTTTCTTAACTTGGCGGGTCTCGTAGCTTCAACTACCTCATCATCTACTTGACGACGCTGAGTCACTGGTGGTTCAAGAGCGGTTTCGTCAAATTGCCAGTCGGATTGATCATCCTCATAACTCGATGTCGTTGGTTGTGTCATGAGTTAATCAAGTTCACCCACTACTGAAATTCTCGTTTTTACCGACGAAAAATTAATTTCGTCGCTAACGTTCGTCGGTAAATCTTAACTTAAAATTATTTCACTGACAATATCAAATTTTGTCAGGAAAATATACTTTTACCGACAAAATCCAGAAAATTTGTTGGTAAAATCTCACGTATTTGTCGACGAAATGCAGCTATCATCGGTAATTAGGTCTTTACCGACGAAACTCAATATATCATTGGAAAATAAATATACCTGCTATTATTTTACCGAAAAACTCAATTTCCGTTGGTAAATATATATCTTTATCGACGATATATAATTTTTGTCGTTAAAAATATATCTTTACCGACGATATGTAATTTTCGTCGACAAAAATAGTATTTGAATTTTGAATTTTTAAAACCATTCCCACCACTTCCATTCACATGCATTTCGGGGAGAGGAGGAAGCATTGAAGCTGCTTTGGAAAATTCGCGGCTAACCGATCAAGAAAAACCTCAACACATGCATCAAGTACTTCATCAAAACATATTGTACCAGCGACTCTACCTCTCATTCTCAGGCCAAGGTCGTCGCCTACAAGCCTGATCGAAGCAGACATAGTTTCACCACCAACTTGAATTTTAACGTGCAAGTTTGGCGTTTTTTTTTGTTACTTTTAGTGATCCGACTATCTTCCTTCACTAAGGTTTTCACCGTGGCTTCTGTGAATTAGATGATGGAAACAAAGGTGACACTAGCAGTGGAAGTGGATTTAGTCCTCAATTGAAAGCTCTTAGCACGCTTGAATTTCACAAACAATTTCTTATCTTGCACTACAAGAATCTGTATCAACAGCCACAAAATTAATTTGTCGACACAAGGAGTGGGTTGGTAAAACAGTGTATAAGTGACGACATTTTAATACGTCCCAGTAGACACATTTTAGTGTCAACACATTTGTCGTAGCATAAACAATCCTTTACTATTGACGTTTGCCGTCGCAATATGTCTGTGCCGATCAAAATCATGTGTCAAAAACTCAACCGAGGTTAATAGTGATATTTAGTAACGGAATATGTTGTTATTGCAAAACAGTCTGTTTACTTTCAAAATTAATTGATGTAATAAATGGGTAAACAGTGTCGTCATAACTTCATTGGTAATGTATGTATTGCCGTTGCTAAACTCTATACCCGCAATTATAACAGAACATACCGTTTTTTCCAGTACAGTTCAAAACTCCCCCGTGAAGACCAGAGCCTTCGTCAGTCCATCAACGACCGTTGCCAAGAACGAATTCCCTTTCAGATCGACTCCCAGGACGCACGTAGGTTGCGCGCAGACATTCCAGGAAGTAACCCAGCTGGTGCCGATCAATCGTGAAGTCGTTTGCTGTAGTATCCCGCGACAAGCATTTCTCCTCAGGTAGGCTGGTATGAGTAGTCGAATGTGGCTTCTTGTAATTGCGAATTGAATTGTTATGATCTTAATTGTGTGTTATATATAGCCAACGGTCATGAGCTTAATTATGCGAATTGAATTGTCACGAGTTGTACTGTTTAGCCCCAAAAAACGTGCTGCTACAGACAAGTAATAACTGTGCTGATAAAATTGGACAAGTCAATCGAAGGAGTTCTACTCTTGCGTATAAATTAACTAGCAATTAAGCTAGCTGCAGCTCGTACGGTTCCAACAGACAGCTCTCTGGTTCCGTTTGGTTCGATCCACACATAAACGAAAATGCATATTTGAACTTTTACAAACGGTCTGGATAACTGTCAACAACTGATGATGCTACTTCATGTACTGCATGTTTCTAAACAGTTGTGCTGTCTTTTTAATCCCAAAGATTTGGGTTGATATTTCTTTCCATAAATAGAAGTGCGATGGATAAGAGTTGGATGACCAAACCTCGGCAAAGTGGGGAATATAAGGAAGGGGTCGCTTCGTTTCTCAACTTTGCCTACTCTCATTCCAGTTGGGATGGTAAGATTTACTGTCCTTGCAATAACTGTGTTGGTGCTTTCTTAATGGGGAGAACTACTGTTAAGCTCCATCTTGAAAAATGGGGAATATTGCCAACTTATACTACATGGGTGGATCATGGGGAGGAATTCGAAGATGTGATCCGTAATGGTAGGAATTCATCCTCTCGTGGGGAAATGGAGGATATGGTGCATGATGGGTTCGGTGGTATGAGGGTGGACGAAGGTGAGGAACCAAACGCCGATGCTAAGACATTTTATAAGCTATTAGAAGATTGTGAAAAGAGCTTATATCCCAGTTGTGTCTCCTACACGAAGATGTCCTTTTTAGTTGAATTGTTGCATATCAAGGCACTGTACAAGGTTTCAAACAAGTTCGCTGATGAGCTACTTCGCATGCTAAGTAAAGTATTGCCACCAGGGAACACAGTCCCTAAGTCCTACTACGAAGCCAAGAAATTTATAGGAGGGTTAGGGCTGGACTACCAAAAGATGCATGCTTGTGTAAATGACTGCATACTATTTAGAAAAGAGTACGCCAATTTGGATGTGTGTCCAACGTGTGGGGAGTCAATATGGATTAAACCTCGACACAACACTGGAGGACTGGATTTACCAGAGCAATCGAAGCGACAAATAGGGAAGCTACCAGTCAAAGTACTTCGATATTTTCCACTAACTTCAAGGTTGCAAAGATTATTCATGTCCCCCAAAACGACTTCCTCTATGACCTAGCACCGTACACGACGATTAAAGGATGGTATTCTACGTCATCCTGCTGATATAGAGGCTTGGAAGAAACTTGACAGCGTACTACCTGCATTTGGGGAAGACCCACGGAATGTGAGGCTTGGATTAGCTACGGATGAGTTTGATCCGTACAGTGATAAAAGTCACCCATATAGCATGTGGCCAGTTGTTCTTATTCCATACAATGTGCCTCCCGAGGTGTGTTTGAAAGATACAAACTACGTGCTATCAATGTTGATTCCCGGACCAAAGGCTCCAGTAAATGACATAGACGTGTATCTGCAACCGTTGATCGAAGAGCTGAATGAGTTATGGTCGAATGGTGTGCTCACATATGATGCAGACAAGAAAGCAAACTTCCAGATGCGCGCAGCTGTACTTTGGACCATTAATGATCTTCCTGCCTATGCGAACTTGTCCGGTTGGGCTACTTACGGTAATTTGGCATGTCCTATCTGTCAAATGGACACCCATTATTGTCGATTGAAGAATGGGAGAAAATGTTCTTTTATGGGACACAGACAATTCCTCCCCACCGATCACCCATGGAGAAGAAACAAAAGTTCAAACGATGGGAAACGAGAGTTACGGATGGCCCCACAAAGACTATCGGGGGAGGAAGTGTTACATGTTCTAGAGAATCTTGATTCAATCATGTTCGGTAAGACTCAACCGCCCATTCAGGTTGGAATAGACTCAACTACTGGAAATTGGAAAAAAGAAAGAGCATATTCTACCAACTACCTTATTGGCAGCACCTCTTAATCCCTCACAATTTGGATGTGATGCACATTGAGAAAAACGTGTGTGATAACCTCATTGGGATGTTATTGGGTGTTGCCGGTAAAACGAATGACAACCTTAATGCTCGGCTCGACTTACAGGCCTTAGGCATAAGAACGAGCTTGCATCCAGTCCGTAGAGGAACAAAATTGGTCTTACCACCAGCTTGCTTTTCCCTATCAAAGGAACAGAAGATTAAACCGTGTGAGTTTCTTAAGACCTTGAGACTTCCTAGCGGTTATTCATCAAACATTTCACGTTGCGTTAAGGTGAAAGACAGAAAATTGATTGGGTTGAAAAGTCATGACTACCATGTTCTCATGCAACGTATCCTATCTGTGGCTATTAAAGGATTACTCCCCAAACATGTATGCAAAGCTGTGATAGACATGACTAACACATTCAGGATTCTATGCTCTAAGGAGTTGCACCCGTCGGATCTGTTGAAGGTGGAGTCGCAATTACCCATGACAATGTGCAATCTAGAGAGAATATTCCAACCAAGTTTCTTCAATATTACAGTCCATCTTATCATCCATCTAGCAGAGGAAGCAAAAATAGCTGGGCCAGTGCAATATCGTTAGATGTATTCAATCGAAAGGTAAGTTTTTTCACTCTTTTATGAAGTATGCCTTTGACAGAAGAGGTGTCTCACTAATAACATGTTCTTATCGTAGGATAATGGGGATAATGAAGTCGTTTTTGCGTAATCGTAGTCGTCCGGAAGGGTCAATAGCGGAGGGTTATATTGCTCTGGAGTGTTTGACATTTTGTTCTAGATATCTCCATGACATTGAAACCAAATTTACAAGACATGAGTCAGTTATAGTAACTGAGGTAGCTCCAGGGGCGGCAGATGGGTTATCGATCTTCCAGCCGGTAGGAGCTCCAATAGGTCGTGCAATTGTCCGTGAACTGTCAAACACGGAATGGGAGCAGTGCCACTTGTACGTACTTAATCAGTTTGAAGAAGTGAAGCCATTCATCGAGTATTGCATTCACCTTTACTGTTATGTTTATTCTCAAACTTTTAACAGCATTACATCTAACAATCGGATTGGTTGTCTTGTCCATGTACGTAGTGAACACAAGAGGCAACTACTAGGAGCACGGGTGAGTAGGCGGAACATCGATGTCATGCACAATAGAACATTCATACCATGGTTGGAGGGCAGGGTATGACACTATGACACGGATAGGAATGGATATTCCTGTTAATGTCAACGTTATTGACGTTTGGAGTATTTGCATTCTCAGGTTGGTCGAATAGTTGGATCGGCTGAGGATGAGAGAGGTCGCCAACTAAAGGCTTTGGCACGAGGACCGTTATATGGAGCTAAGACATATACTGGTTATAAAGAAAATGGGTTCATCTTCCACACCAAAGAGCGGTCTGTAATGAGGAGAACAACGGTGTGTTGTGCAAAGCTGACACAACGTGCTACGCGAGTACATCCGATAACAACCCCATTGAAGGTGCAATTGATTATTACGGAGTGTTGAAGGAGGTGGTTGAGCTGCAGTACCTTGGTAACCTATCGGTTGTGTTGTTCAAATGCGATTGGTACAACGTACTTTCATCCTTCAATGGGATGAAAATTGATGAGTACAGATTTGTGTGTGTCAATACCAAATTTTTTTTATCAACCGATGAGCCATTCGTACTTGCAGCTCAAGCATCCCAAGTTTTCTACTTACAGGAGAACATTAACCCTGATTGGAGCACTGCGCTGAGGGCAGAGTCCAAAAAACGATTTGTGATTGGGGGTCAAATGAGTGGGGAGTCAGTGGAGCCATATCAGGAAACATCAGCCCTGGTTGTTGATGTACCGAATGTAGTTCCTGTCGATGATGTGGTTGATTGGTGTAGAAATGACATTGAGGCTCTCGAAATATCTGTTGCGGATGCCACCCCAGAGATGACCACAGAAGCCGTGACAGAAGCAACTGAAGGCCTTGACGATGAAGATGTTCTTGAGCCAGATTAGGAGGACATTACTGATGATGGAACAGACAGTGACACATATACAGAATTTGAGGACGATTTGTTCGATGACGACGACGGCCTTGAGGGTGAAATAGATGAGGATGACGATGATGATGATGTTGCATCGTAACTTCTTGTGCAATAGAAGAGTGTTTGTATGTTTCTTAAGGTAATTGTTCAATAGTTAGGAATTTAATTCTGTCATTCTGTCATTGTTTCTTAGGAATTTAATTATGTCCAGATTTGTATGGATCATCCGAATTGAGCTGGTTTTACTGAGATTGTACACGTTTGAGCTGTTATTCTGTCCAAATGAGATGGTTCGACTGAGATTGTTCAATATTGAGCTGTTATTCTGTCCAAATGTGTATGTTCTATACAAATGTGTTGGTTCGACTGAGATTGTTCAACATTGAGCTGTTATTCTGTCCAAATGTGTATGTTCTGTCCAAATGTGTTGGTTCGACTGAGATTGTTCAATATTGAGCTGTTATTCTGTCCAAATGTGTATGTTCTGTACAAATGTGTTGGTTCGACTGAGATTGTTCAATATTGAGCTGTTATTCTGTCCAAATGTGTATGTTGGTCATGCTGTTGTGCAAAGTCGAAACTGCAGTCAATTGTTGCTGTGTAGTGTTGTGTAAGTGTTGATGTGTAGTGTTGTGGAGTGCTGTCAAATGCAGCGCAAAACTGTCATCCTGCTATGGCGTGCTGTGGAGTGTAGAGCGCTGTCAAATGCAGCTCCTGCTGCAGCTCATCAAGCGACCACTTCGATTGGAGTGCTTCAAAATTGCAGAAACTGCACTTGGAATATCGAATCTGTGGAATGCTTTGCAGAGACTGCACTTTGAATATAGAATCTGTGGAGTGCTTCAAAATTGCAGAAACTGCACTTTGAATCTATATGACATACATATACTTCAAAAAATGAAAATATATAAGATACATATAGATTGAAGGATTAGCTGTCGGCAAAAATCATACATTCAGCACAAAACGTAAGTTGTTTTTAACAACCAGACATTAAGGGCAAAAACCATACATGCACTTCTCAAGCAAAAACCATACATGAAGGTGTTGTTCACAACCAAACATACATTAATACTGTCAAAATACTGTCATACATTAATAATGTCGAATGTATGTGTTGCACTTCTCTGATAAAAACGTACATTAATACTGTCATGCTTTTCCCTCTCAGCAAATGGATCATCAACTCGGCTCGACTGCAATTCATCCTCATCTATGTCATTCTAACACAATTCAATACCATTCTCCTATCAAACACTTCTCTTTTTCTCTGTTTTTCATAGATACCAATTCGGTTGGAAATGTTCTGTCAAAATGTTCAGAATCCAACCCAAACTTTAAAATCCAAAGTTCAGAATCCAAAATGTTCAGAATACAATGAAGACAGTGAAGGGATGCAATCCAAAGTTCAGAATCTGCATATTCTACATGAAACTGTGTTGCATCTGTACAAGAAACATCAAGTAGTTTGCATAAATTGTCACGACCACTTCTTCAAGCCACTGATAGAACTCTACCATATGCATTTGAAATTACAGAAAGGAATTGCTGTCTTTTGTTAGATTCTCTGACTTCCAACGAGGTTCCTGGCTCTGTTGAAGCTGAATTCCTGTCTTTTTGAAGGAGACATTCATCCCGAATGCAGTGATTACACAAAAGGTACGTATGCTTGCCACTTCTTACCGAACAATGGACACAAAAGGGTCATCTAACACCAACCACGCAGTAGAAGCAACGGTTCTGTTTTTTCATGCACTGGATTCGGGTACGAACCTCATTCATCCTGCTGTAGTTGGAACGAAGCTGCAAATGGAAGCTTCACTACTGTGATGCACTAGAAGCTCCACTCGGCCTGCTTAAGAACTGCAGTAGATAGAGGTCGAGTTGTATGTAGAGGTCGGGTTGAAAATAAGACACCAAGATATGTGTCGATTTTTATATTGACCGAATTGTGTGACACATTGTGTATGTGTCATAAACATGAGTAGTAACATTTAGACACATGTTAATACTTTGACACATAGCAATTAACACTTTGACACATAGTGGTAACACCTTGACACATAGTTAATTATAACACCACGACACAATAGTACACTTGGACACATCAACTAGACTATCACAAAACAAAGATGTATTTGAAACATAAAATGAATTTCAAATACATCAACTAATACATAAGGATACATATGTCTTGATTTTATAAAATGATGTAGAAATATTGTGCTATAACATAAGCATATAATAATTTATAATAATTAAGAGGAGTTGTTATACAAATGATGTTATCATACATATGATGTCATTAGGAAATATAAATAATAAGTATATTTTTCATAAAATACGTAAAATTTGTAGACATTTGTATAAAGTATAGTATTATAATGTTATACACTAAGACACTTTGACACATCAATGGATATAACACATAAGAAAGTTGTATTTCAAACATAACATGCGTATGATTTAAATTGCATACATAAGGATAACTAGGTCTTCATTTTAAACATGATTTAGACATATTGTGCTGTAATATAAGTATATAGAAATTTATAAAAATTAATATAAAATTCAAACAAGTTATGTTAGCTGTATACATAAGATGCACACTGGAACAAGCCTTGCATACACGGGCCAGTCCATGTCAAACACGGCCCTGTCCATTACATTTTCGACCGGGCCAATCCAATGAGACGACCCAATTGCGCAGAGTCCAGTCCATGGTGAACAGCTGCTACGGATGAGGACGAAGCTGAAGCGTCTCCTCGGTTCAAACAGCTACGACGCCTCGGTTCCTACACGAGGCAGTAGGTTTCATCATCACAGCCAGACGGATTTGACGCCTCAGTCCTTTCTTGTTTCCGTGGACTTCTCTTCTCCTTCCCGCGCCTCATTTTCACTACATTTGGGTGTGTTCCAACACTCTCCGAGTTTCCCTCCATCCACTGCTCCAGGCTTCGCTTCCATCTGTGCAAGACGATCTTCTAACTTTCCCTCAGCAAGGTATGGTTCTAATTTCCTGTTGGATGATTCTATTGTGTGGCGCGCAAGGTATGGTTGAGCAAGGTATGGTTCAGGAAACCCTTTGTCCGTCTATGTCGGACGACTCTTACATGTTTACTGTCCTTTCCCCTGGATCTCGTCTATTTGCGACCAATTTGTAAACGTTTTTCGTTTTAAAAAACATTACTTGGAACCGAAGATTCACCTCTGTCAATGATCCATGGCCGATTAACATGTCCCTAAGCAGTCGTAGTTTCATGCATGTCGTTGTTATTCTTTTATGTGCACCATGTCACGGAATGCTCAGTAAGGGTGGTTATGCTGAGAATAAAATTTGTACTGTTAAAGATGGAAACTTTAAGTTATGCTACTGTGTTTAATAATATATTCTCAGTATGGTTGGTACTCGGAGAATGGTCGCCGGAAAAACCGTAGCTTCAAAGCTACCCATCCGTAGATCCCCAAGGAAGATAAACAGGGCTGCCCCAAGTAAGTTGTTTTTTCACTACTACGTCATGTACTTAGGTATTTCCTCTGTTTTAGGTGCTCGGTAACTAACACACTACACATTGCTATAGGGGTTACGCCTATGGAGAACATCCCTGAAGTCCCTCCGCCTGTGGAAAACATCCATGCAGTCCCTCGGCCTGTGGAGAACATCCCTGCAGTCCCTCCGCCTGTCGAACCTCCTTTGGAGGTGTCTACTGAAGAGGAAATCCAGCCGGAGGACCCCTATGTGGAGGAACCACCAGGTAGCCAAATAGGTAATAACTTCTAATTTGTCCCATACTATTAAGCATGGATTTGTACAACTTGGTTATCTAATCAATACCTGATTTACGTGTCAGCTGCGGAAGAGGAAGAAGTAATTATTCAATTGGAAAGACTACGTAGAGGGAGAACTAGATGCATAAGGCTGTCTAGAAATGGCGTCAACGAAAAGAAGGTTCTAAAATTTAACTCTCGAGGTAAAGTCTGCAGTAACAATGCTTCGATGTTTGCAAGTTGGTGTGGCTGCATTGTTAGGAAACGAACGAATGCACCTCTCATGGTGAAAGATTGGAAGGAGATTCCTAAGTCTCCAATAGACTATGAAGCGAAGATGCTCTTGCTGGTGGCGGTAAGTCTCAGTTGTAAATGGAACTAGGACATACATATTGCACCTGTCTATTTGTAAATGCTGTAAGAACTGGTTCTAACATTTCCGTATTGTTCAAACTCGCAGGAGAAGTTTGTGATACCGGATGATGACAACCTGAAACAGCTGATCATCTGTACTCTTAAAGAGAAGTACAGAAACTACAGGGCGAATCTAAAGAGAAGGTACTTTGACAAGTACCTTACGAATTAAGAAAGGCTACAAAACATTCCTCCTGACGTGGTGAAAGAGGATTGGGTGTGGCTTGTTAACGGGTTCAGCTCAGACGAGTTCAAGGTTTGTGCCTTCCTCCCTGATGCAACTGTATTTTTTTGTACCGTTAATGACTGCTGCACTTTTTTAACGTAAACTGGTTGTAACTTCAAATTGTTTGAAGTTAAAGAGCGATCCTAACAAAGCCAACAAAGCTCACCAAGTCATGAGGCACACCGTTGGCACTTCGTCATTTGCGAGGAGAGAACAGGAAGAGGTAATCCTAACATTGAATTGTTATGTTTAAGAAATAGTTAGCTACCCTTGAACAAGTATATGGTACTCTTGCAGATTGAGAAGAACAACGGGAAACATCCGGGGGAGTATCATATGTTCAAGAAGAACCATGTGGACAAGAAAGGACAGCCACTGGATGATAAAACCAGATCAATACTGGTAAGTAGTACTGCCGACCCATATAGTCACATGTCCTATACATTTGTAACTGATTGCTCGTTTATGTTCTTGGCACACTGTTTGCAAAATAGGAACAAGTGGAGGAAAGGGCTGCCCAGTTGGCAACTGGGGAGGAGGAGTCTGCTGTTGCCAAGGATGTCTTGTATGAGGAAGTTCGCCAACCTGAGCGTCGTCGAAGTCGGGTGTCAAAGGCAGCACGGATGATGGAAAGTGAGCAGTTAAAGCAGGCAAGGGAGGAGGTAGCTAGAAATGCAGCCGAATGTGAGTCACTCCGTGATCAACTCAAGGAGTTCCAGGCCAGCATGGAACAATTTCAACGTGATATTGCTGTCATGAAAAGTACAATGTTTGGCAACGGTGCGTATAGTATTTATTTAATTGCATTGTGTACACCCATTAAGTCATTGTAGGGTATATTCTATAGTATGATATTATTGCTGTTATTTCTATGTTTGCAGATCCAAATGCATGAACTGTGGAAACGTGTTATAAGTACTTCTGCTTAGTAGTTATAGTGACTGGTGGTACACTAGGTGTTGACTGATTGTAAATGGATATTTTGGACATGATGTAAATGTGAACATGTCATCTATGTTTGTGTTTTGGTTGCCATACATTTGTTTGAAATGCTTGGCTATGTATAAATTCGGATCTGTTGGAAATGGTTCTACATAAGTAGCTGTTTGTGTATTACTTGTTTGTGTGTTGTCTGTTTATGTATTCTGTTTGGGTATGCTTGGCTACGAGCATTAGCATGACCAACAATTCGAAAAGAGAAACATTAGCATTTGCATCAACACAAACCATTGCCGACAAACTGTAATTGCATCCGTAATTGATGCTTAATATAACATTTAACCATGACAACACGCAGACACAAAACATTGTATATAGCAACAACTTTCACAGTAGTTGAAACTCGATTTTAGTATCAACTATTATTAACAGGGTAATATTTTAATACTGTTGACGAGCATCGACAGGTTGGATGCATCCGTCGCTAAGTATGCGTAATTACTTTCAACGAAATGTTGTGGTTGAATAAACTATATTGCCTCACATAAGTTGGATACAATATCTTACAAATAGGGACAAAAATACGCGGATACTAATGCCTCCAATCTGCATCTCACATATGTAGACACTGTAAATCAGTATTACCCTCAAATACCTGTCGACGGTAATTATGCGTAAATAGAGTCGGCATATTTGCGATGCTAATGATCAAACAGACTATTCATTCACTATTCATTCCAGCAACGGCAAACCTTTAGTGGCGGCATAATGTCGTCGTCGATACCTTTAGCCACAGGGTCTATTGGCACAACTCTTAGCATCGGCAATGGGTTTTAGCAGCGCCAACAGTGCTTCCGACAACGATAATTTACCATCGCTGTAGAGCAAATTTCTTGTAATGTTGAGCTACATTGGAACGTAAGTTCAGTTTCTGCTTACTTTTTTTGTATGAGAGAAGAGACTTTATTATAGGTTACTTACTAGAATACACTTTACTTGCAGATAGAAGCTTACAGACGTGATCTCGGTTGATCTGATTTCGAATTAAAATACCTTGGATTGATTAGGTTCGAGGAAAAGGTTTGGGAGGTTCTTGGAAGTGCTTACAACAATAAAGAATATCGATGTAACGTAACCTTGATAATGTTAATTAAGCACGTTCGATTGGTTCAGTTCTCCAATTTTATCCTCATAATGGGTTGTTAGTGTAGTTTGAATCAGTTGATGTTTTGGAGAACCAGTTCAAATATAACTATCTATGATTTTAATCTCTGAATATTACATAATCTTCATTGGGATTCGGGAAGGACATTAATCTACCATTGCCATGTTTCTCCATATGGTAGTTATATGTTTAAGGGATTTCAGAGTTTGTCTCCTCTTCCTTTACCTTAATTTTGTGTAAACATAGTTACTTGATGACTTTTGCCTTTGAAATTTGGTTGCTTTCATGCATAAATATATTGAGGGAGGACCTAAGTAGCAATTTTATTTGTTGGTTTTAGAACAAAAAATAACTGAATGAGGATGTGCGTTTTTTAGAGGTATGTTGTATTGTTGGTTTTAGAACTAAAAATACAGCATGAAGCTTAGTTATGATTGTAGAGGTATGTTGCAGCACATACGGGGCATTCGCCGACATCAAAGTACTTGGTCATGACAGTAACAATAACAGAGGAATACTAGTAAAAAACTATACTTTTCTCTATAATATTAATATTGATGATGATTAAGTGGATCGTTCCTAATAATCCTTCTTCATTTCTCTATAATTAGAAGTCTACCTAAACTTGTGATAGTCTTCAACACTTTGGATGGATCATTGCTTCAAGAGGTACATCTGTGATTCTCGAAAATGATCTCTTTATGGTACATTGAGTTAGTGGGTTGTTGTGTTTCGAGTTGAGAACCTTCATTGTTGCTGAAATTTGGAACTTTGACATACATTTAGTTGTAATATTGCCTAAATTTGGAACTTTGGCATAGATGTAGGCTTTTGGAACTATCATATTGGACTATTGCGGATTCTATCCACACAATTGTTTCTGATAATGATTTTTCTGTCCTTGTGTCATTGAACTATTTATAAATTTATAATATTAAAAAAAAAAAGTTCTTCTTTTACTGACAGAATTTTCCATCGGCATAGCATGTATAACGACGAAATATTTTTCGTTGGTAAATAGTTTTTTGCCGACGAAATACACATTGTCGACCAAACCAATTTCGTTGGCAAAAACATAAGTTGGTGACGAAAAAAATGATCTTTGCCAAAAAAACTTCCATCGGCAAATACATTGTTTTTGCCGACGAATTTTTTGTGACATATTTCGCCGGTAAACTTTCGTCGACGAGGCATTCGCCGAGGAAAGTTTTACCGAGAAAATTGTATATTTACCGACGGAAGTGATTTTTATCGACAAAACTTTTACATTTACCGACAAAATATTATAAATTGTACTCTACATAATTAACTTAAGCATATTTGTTTTACCAGGTCCCAACTGGTTGATGTGTAAGAAGTGCAGGGGTAGGATCATGGGTCTACCTAAATATAGATGCTACCAGCACCGTACCTACAAAAAGATTACTATGTAAGATTAGAATTAAAACAATAGACTTTTTACGTGAAAGTGCTCTAATAATAACAAATACTTGTAGCAGCACAATGCATCCCGTGATACTTTTTTTTGTTAGGAGTCACATCTATGCACATACCAACATATAAAAAGCTCAATACAATAGAGCCCCAACTGTATTGAGCTATTTGATGTAAGTCCTCTACAAAAGGGAGGTACTCAAACGTAACTTTATTGCTGTTTGTGTTCGAGAATAATCAGACATCAACAAGATATAAAACATACCCCCTGACTCTATGCATTGGTTCTTTTTCAGTAGTTGGAGTTCAGTTTTGGTCAGTGGGTTTCATCTGAAACAATACCCTAAACCATGATAACTACACATTTGTCTTGGTTATTTTGCTCAGTGTACATGACGGGGATGCTCCCAGTAATCGTAGGCATAAGTTAACCACGTCTACCTCTTCATCACAGAATTTGTAATCATCGATCACAGGTGGACCGTGAACCAGTAGACCTAGAATCATTTGGACATCTTGTAGGATTACAGTCATTTCACTTCTCTATAAGTGAAATGTATGAGTTTCTAGGCGTCACCTCTCAGCAAAAGCATGCAGTAATTTGGCATCAATTTTAAACCGAAATATATCTGCATCTCATCCAAACCCAACAACATTGACCTATTATTGGGTCATTGAATCTACTACCCAACATTTTCCCGCTCGAAGAGTCTTATCATCTCTACGGCTACATCTAACACTAGCAAGAACCTATAATGTATTTTATTTATTTAATATTTAACAATGCTAATTAACAATATAATAATAACAATTAATTCTACAAAACAAATTAGGGTTACCGCATCTGCAGCGGCATGCTGTGACATATGGTGTGGTTAACCATACAAAAGTGAAGGATCAATCATTTCCTTTTGTGAAATGAAGGACTGTCTAGATGGACTTCCCTAACCATGATCCATTGTTTGTACTCAAATACTAACTATATTTAATTATACACAATTTAACAAGTAACCCTACAATACACAATTTAGGGTTTCAAAATTAATCAAATAACACATTTTAATTCAAAATCACACAATGAAATTGATCAACTTCTAACATTTGGGCATTCTAAATACATAACACCAATTATCCTAAAATTAACAATTACCCCCAAATCCACAAATTTAGATTTCAAAATTAAACTGATCATCATGCATTTTAATTCAACCAATACACACCAAAATTGATCAATAACCAATACTAAGGCTTTGTAAATACAAATTATATACAATTACACAATTCATTGAGCAATTGGCAAAAAACATTCTAACCTTAAATTCGGCACGGTGGGAGGCACCATGGAAAGGATGAGGTGTGGAGGAGGCACGAGCGGTGGGATGAGTGACGACACGAGAGTGGCACAATGAAGGCACATGAGAAGCATGAGAGAACAGAGGACCGACTGGGAGGGGGGAAGAAGTTGTTCTGCAACTTTAATTCCCCTAGAGCCGCGATTGAGAGTCGCGGATTGGGTGTTTTTCCCTACCCGTGACTAACAGTCACAGGTGGAATATAATAGAAGTTCTATATGTCGCTGCCAGTCACGGATAAGAGTAACTACTCCTACGCGCGACTGGTAGTCGCATGTTGATAAACTTTAGTAAATATGTTTGAAAATTGGTTATTTTGGTATTTGGTTTTTAAATTTGATATATTTTGGAAAAAAATATTATTGAATCAATAAAAACGACCATATGTATTATATAGATTAATTATTGAGGCTATAAAAAGACAAAAAAATGTCCATTTTAATTCAAGTATGTTTTGTTTTATAAAACTAAAATTATCTCAAATGGAATCTCAATTCGTGTCGTAACGTGTGAATTCATGTAATGTCACATAATTAGGTGTGTAATTAAACATGTCGTCTTTAAAAGAATGAGTTTTGAATAAATATGTGTTCTAGATCTGCTGACACAAAATACAACAGGAATAAGGCTCGTGTCATACAAGATACCATCACGAACACACTAATAACTTAAAGAAACAAATTAAAAAGTGGCACTTTCTAACTAAAAATTTCGAATTTTTTTTTACAAAATGGTTAAAAATCTATCGATGTCATATTAAAAAAAAAAAAAAAAAGAAGCAAAAAAGGTCACCCCGCTTTTAGAAGCAACAAATATATATATAAAAAATAACAATAATAATAAAGATGTAACATTAGAATTTTGAACTAAGTAAATAAAGTCGATATCCACGTGATGTTGAAGTTTCCACATAGAATCCAAAACATAAACTTATGTTAAATCACAAACAATCACCTACCTTAATCATAATCTCACACTACAAGAATCTGCCTCTAACAGACACGAAAATATTGTGTTGTCGCTAGGTAGTCGTTGTTAATAAGCATGTTTTGTGTTAACACTATTTTTTGAGAGAATAGAGTTCTTTTAGAGTCAGACGTTTTGTCGTAGCTGAAACAATGCTTTAGTGTGTACTTTTGCCGCGACTAGTAGTGTCAGCTCCAAATAAATACTTGATAAATACGTATCCGACGGTAATTTACATCAACAACATCATGGATTAATGCTATTTCTGATTCATTGTTTTATTGTCAATATTTGTTGATGTAATATATATGTTAACAGCGTCGCAGTAGGTGCGTATTTAAAACTTAGTTAGCCGTTACTAATTCGGATACCAACCTGTCAAATTAACAGAACAATTCGGATTTTACCACCAGTTGAAGCAGATGACCTCCGTAGCTGTTTCCTCAGCCCAGACTTCTGAATCACCCCGACACCTTCACTTCGAAGCGATTCCATAAACAATCTTACCGTAATTACACTGGAACAAATCGATCGAAGTTGCTTTGCATACCTTATTTACGACAACCTTCACTTCACTTCACAACCGATCTACCCAACCTTCCCCCCGAGACAACCTTCACTTAACTTCCCTGCATCATCATCATTTTTCCTGCAGCATTACGAAAATGTACTGTTGCCTCCTCAAATTATGAGTTGACGTATAATTGTTTGAGCTAAGACAATGAAATTCACCCATCTGCTGTGTTGTCAATGTATTTCATTCTGTGTACATCACGTAAAGAGCAGCTTATCTAATTGGTTAACGAATTGAGTGACTGTGTGTCTGTTTAGACATAACAGCTTATCTAATCAGCTTATCTGATTCGTACGAAGGCGATTGCCGAATGTAGACATAACAAAATGTGTCCGTTTCTCCCAATTTTTGTTGCGTTTCACTACAAATCGTCTGTTTGATTTTTTGGTTAAGTGTATACACACTGTACGATTGTTGCTCTTTTTCAGTAACAGAATTAACTAAATTTGTCGTTGAAGAAAGTTGGTTAAGTATCATGGGTTCGGGTAAAACTTCTATCAACATAATTATACAGCAGTTAACAACTACTTTTAAACAAAAACTATACATAGGATCTCAATTTTGTAACAGAATTGATAATTATCTTTTCTAGACAAAGCAGTTGTAAAACACTTGCTGGGTGGAAAACAGTAGTGTCTACTTACATGATACGTTGTGATATTGGTTTTAATATTTTCTCATTTCTAAACAGAGACTCATTAAGGATGGATAAAAGTTGGATGACCAAACATCGACAAATCAGGAATATAAGGCAGGTTTTACCTCTTTCTTGGACTTTGCCTATTCGCGTGCATCATGGGATGTGAGAATCTACTCTCCATGCCATAATTGTGCTGGTATATCTTTGTTGGGGAGAAGTACGGTGAAGTTGAATTTGGAAAGACATGGAATACTACAAAGTTACACTACATGGGTGGACCATGGAGAAGAATTCGAAGAAAGCATTACTAACAGAAGGACTTCCACGTCTCGTGAAGAAATGGAAGATATGATAACTGATAGATTGGGTGGTATGAGTCGTGATGAAGGTGAAGAACCCAATGCAGAGGCTAGGACATTTTATAAGTTTATAGAAGATTGTGAGAAAGGCTTATACCCAGGGTGTGTATCCTACATCAAGATGTCCTTCTTAGTGGAACTGCTGCATCTAAAGGCTCTGTACAAGGTTTCTAACAAGTTTGCAGATGAGTTGCTTCGTATCCTGAGTAAAGTACTTCCACCTGAGAATACAGTACCTAAGTCGTACTATGAGGAAAAGAAAGTTATATCCGGATTAGGTTTGGACTATCAGAAGATACATGCTTGTGTAAATGACTGTATTCTATTTAGAAATGAATACGTCAATATCGATGCGTGTCCAATATGTGGTTAGTCACGATGGTTTCAAGGTCATGAAAGTGCAGGAGGAATGAATAGTACGGAGAAACCTAAGCAAAATGGTGGAAGACTTCCCGCTAAAGTACTCTGATACTTTCCACTAACTTCTAAGCTGCAAAGACTAGTCATGTCTCCTAAAACAACAGGATCTATGACCTGTCACTCTACATACCGAATAAAAGATGGAGTACTAAGACGTCCTGCGAATACAGAGGGATGGAGAAAACTTGACAACGTGAATCCTGCCTTTGGGGCAGAGCCACGCAACGTACGTCTTGGATTATCTACAGATGGGTTCGATCCTTACAGTGACAAGAGTCACCCATATAGCATGTGGCCAGTTGTGTTGATTCCATACAACGTGTCACCGGAGACCTTCCTGCAAGATACCAATAACATATTATCAATGTTGATTCCTGGTCCAAAAGCCCCAACAAATGATATTGACTTGTATCTGCAGCCATTGATAGATGAGCTCAACGAGTTATGGTTGAATGGTGCATTAACATATGATGCACATCGTAAAGAGAACTTCCAAATGCACGTTGTTGTACTTTGGACAATAAATGATCTCCTTGCTTATGCAAACTTGTCCGGTTGGGCTACTTATCGTAACCTGACATGTCCAGTATGTCAAATGGACACACATTACTGCAGATTAAAGCATGGGAGGAAAAGTTCCTTTATGGGCCATAGACGATTCCTACCGTCCGATCACCCATGAAGGAGAAACAAAAGCGCATTTTATGTAACTATGCAGGTAAGGAGTGCCCCACAAAGACGTTCCGGCGATGAGGTGTTGAAATAGTTAGAGTGTCTTCAACCAATTACCTTTGGTAAAACGCAGGCCCCCACAAAAGTTGGAGTAGACTCAGTCACTCGAAATTGAAAAAAGAAGAGCATATTCTTCCGCTTACCTTACTAGGAAGAACTTTTGGTGCCTCATAACTTGGATGTTATGCACATTGAAAAAAACGTGTGTGATAACCTGATTGGAATGTTACTAGGTGTTTCTGGAAAAACAAATGACAATCTCAATGTCAGACTGGACTTGCAGGTGTTAGGCATAAGAACATAGTTGCATCCCGCCCGTAGAGGACTGAAGTTGGTGTTACCGCCTACCTGCTACACCCTATCGAAACAATAGAAGATGAAGCTATGTGAGTTCCTAAAAAATTTGCGATTTCCAAGTGGTTATTCATCAAACATATCCCGTTGTGTAAAGTTAAAGACAGGAAATTGATCAGACTGAAAAGTCATGACTACTGTTGGGTATCGATAGTGACAGCCCAGTAAGAAAAAGGCATTCGAGGCCCAATAACTATAGAGGGGGTAAACCCATAACATTCGAACCGGACCGACCTCCATAGAATGGCCCAGAACCGAGCCCAAAGTCTCTGAGGACACCCTGAGTGCTCGCCATTCTTTACCAGGCCGTGACCTCTCACTGCTCGCCATGAGAGTGCTCGCCCCGAAGAGAGCCCTGCCTCTCTCCTCTGGTCCCACTAAACCGTTAATAACCGAGTGGCCATGATATCCCGCGTATCTCAGTCACATATTCACTAAAGATTAGATTTGGTAACTGCAATATCTCGCAGTAACTGCCATATCCCACGATCCGAATCTTCAGCAACTCAATATACAATAAGATATTCAGTTGCCTTTATACGGTTTGATCTCTCCTACCCTATAAATACCCTTGCTTTACATACGTTCCTTACGTGTTGAGTTTTACACACACACATACTCATTTAAGCATCGGAGAGGGACCCATAGACACCCCCTCTGTTGCACTCCCCTACCTGCAGGTTCACCGGAGTTGGAGCAGAAACGTCTTTCCATCCTCGTCTGGCATTTATTTCACTGCCAGATCAGCATCCAGGGTTTTACGATCCAACAACTACCATGTTCTAATGCAACGCATATTGAGTGTTGCAATTAAAGGATTACTACCCAAGAATGTATGCAAGGCAATGATAGACATGAGCAACACCTTCAGAGTGCTATACTCCAAGGAGTTGCACATGGCAGATCTAATGAAAATGGTGACGCAGTTACCAACCACAATGTGCAACTTGTAGAGGAGGCAAGAGTAGCAGGGCCAAGATGTATTTAATTGAAAGGTCAGTACTAATGTACCAAGTTTTTAAATGAGTTTTAATATGGGTTTATAAGCTGATGACATGCTACTGTGATAGGATAATGGGGATAATGAAGTCATTCGTTCACAATAGGGCTCAATAGCTGAGGGTTATATTGCGCTAGAGTGTTTGACATTTTGTTCCAGATATTTACATGACATTGAGACTAAATTTAGCCGACACAATCCCGCTTTTCCTCAAGATCAGGTTCTTAGGTTGACGACAAGTGGGTTAGGCATCTTTCGTCCGGCTGGAGCACCCATTCGTCGTGCAGTAGTTCGCGAATACACCAACGAAGAATGGGGATAGTGTCAACGTTACGTTCTCAGTCAATGTGAAGATGTCAAGCCCTTCATTGAGTAAGTGATTCAATGTATTATTTCGTTCAGAACAAAGTAGCGTAAGTCAATTATGCCTAACTTGTTCCATTTGGACATTTTTTTAAAAAGAGAACGCAAGCGGCAGCTCATTGGAGCTAGGGTTAATAGACGGGACATCGATGTGTTGCACAATAGAACATTAATCCAGTGGTTAGAAGGAAGGGTATGAAATCCTTAACCCTGTTTACGACTGATGATAAAGGTATTGATGTGTACATTGAATTGTTTATTGCATCAGGTTGATCGAATGTCTAGTCCGCATGAGGATGAAAAATTTCGTCAAATTAAGGCATTGTGCCGGGGTACATTTTATGGCGTGAAGACATATACTAGATATAAATCTAATGGGTTCATTTTCCACACGAAGGAGCGGTCAAAGATGAGGAACTTTGACAACAGTGGTGTCTTATGCAAAGCTGATACAACGTGCTATGCTAGCTCCTCCGACAACAACCCCCTTGAAGGGGCGATTGATTATTACGGAGTGTTAAGAGAAGTAGTGGAGCTTCAATATCTTGGAGATATCAACATTGTTCTATTCAAATGTGACTGGTACAACATACTGTCATCATCCAATGGCATGAAAGTGGATGAGTACGGGTTTGTTTGTGTTAACACAACAAACTATTTGTCAACGGATAAACCATATGTACTGGCATCCCAAGCAACACAGGTTTTCTACTTGACTGACAATAATAATAAAGATTGGAGCACTGTATCGACTGTAGAGGCCAAAAGGCGGTTCGTCCTTGGCGTGCATATGTTCCCGCCATTTATGCAGCTTTTCCAATTCCTCTGTAATTTACCGCGCATTCACTCCTTCTCCCCGCGTTCTTGGGTTGTATTATCCATTTCTCACTGAAATTAGTTCATCTATTCATCTCCTCCGACGATTCAAAGGGACAGTTCATCTTCAAGAAGTTCTGCAGATCTAGCACCAAAGGTACAGTTCATGTTCTTGCAGAACCATCTGCTTACTTGTCTTTGAAGAAACTTGTAGGATTCAGTGTTAGGTTTTGGAAACGCTGTGCTGTGCTGTTCTTAGGAACAACAGTGCTATTTCTCTCCGGTTTGAAGAAACTTAAGCAACTCATGTCAGACTTAGTTTAGTTTTGCACAATCTGTGTTGTTCTTACATTTTACTCCACGACAGTCCGTTAAAAATTGAAACTTTACAATGTCAAACCTTTTGAAATCATGATTAGCCACAGTTTGGAAGATGCATGTCTTGTTAGGGTTTCTTCGATCGGTTGTCACAATAATATGTCTTGTTAGTGTTGAACACAGTCATCAACATGGTGGGAACTAGAAGAATGAGGCTCAATAGTACCAACGTAGCACCCCCAATTAAGCCAGTCCCAGCTCGGAAGTCACCCCGAAACTGTCCCGTGCAGGACCAAGTAGGTTTACTTCCTCCAAACTTTTGTGGCTTACAGGACATGGGAGAGGTGTATCCTGTACCCATATAGGTTTACTTCCTTGTTTAACATTATACTTTCAAGTTCATCAGTTGTTGACACCTTGGTGGAGAACCATATAACACCGATCACTTTGGACCCCCCCCCCCCCCAGTTGAACAAATTCAACAACATGTTACTCCATTGGTTACTGAGCATGCGACCCAATAGGGTAAGTCTTTGTGTAAACTAAAACAACCAACAACCATTGGAAGTTATTGAATCATTTATTCCTATGGTCGTGTGTTTGATATTAAGTACAGATGAAGGTTTAGAAGTTCAAGATGAAGGTGTAAGGGTGGAAGATGATGGTGTAAGAGTGGAAGATGAAGGTGTAAGTATGCAAGAGGAAGGTGTAAGGTCACCAGTTGAGAAGCTACGGAGGGGGCGGACCAAGTGTATTAAGCTATCTAGAAATGGAATAAATGAAAAAGAAGATTCACAGCTTAATGCTCAGGGCAAGGTCTCCTCGAAGAATACATCGGTGTTTGCCTCATGGTGTGGGTGCATCGTACGGAAACAAACGAATGCACCATTAATTGTGAAAGACTGGAAGAAGATCCCAAAGGAACCCATTGACTACGGTGCGAAAATGCTAATGCTCGTTAGAGTAAGTACACTTACATGCTCTTTCTTAACCACCGTTGTTCAATAAGACAGAATGTGTATGTTTGCCAACATTACGATTTTAAACGTTAATCAACTATTGTTGCTTCACAGGAAAAGTTAGTTATCCCTGAAGATGATAACTTGAAGCAAATGATTGTATGCACATTGAGAGAGAAGTACAGGGCCAACCTCAAAAGAAGGTATTATGACAGATACCTTGCAGACTAAGAAAGGATACAGAACATCCCCCCGGACGTGGTGAAAGTAGATTGGTCGTGGCTAGTGAATTTGTTCAGTTCAGAGGAGTTTAACGTGGTTAAACTGTGGAAATCATGTTCTTTTATGCTTTACTGCAGTTTATAGCAAGTTTTTATATTTTATTAACCATATGACTGTTTGTGTCCTCATACTCGAATTGAAGGTGGGGAACGAGCGTAACAAATCAAACAAAGCTCACCAAGTGATCAGGCACACTGCGGGGACATGGAGCTTTGCCAATAGGGAACAGGAAGAGGTAATGAACCCATACACCCACACTCTTCATAATCTAGTAACCAATCAGTTACAGTGCTTGTTTTTAAAAATGCAGATTATGAAAAATAATGGGGTGTATCCGGGTGAATACCACATGTTTCGGAAGACCCATGTGGACAAGAAGGGAGTTCCTTGAGATCCGAAAAGTCAAGAAATCCTGGTAAGCGATAATACCTCCTCTTCCTTCTTAATTTTTAAAAATTTTCACACCTAACACATGGGATTGGATTGTACTGGTTGTAGGCTGCAGCTGAACAAAGGGCTGCTGAACTGTAATATGAAGAGGACGTTCCCGTTGACAAGGATGCACTATATGATGAAATTCGTAAGCCTAACCGTCGTCGATCTCGTGTATCCAAAATTGCACGAATGATGGAGAGTGAACAGTTGAAGAAAGCGAAGGAAGAAGTGGCTCTATCTAGAGCTGAAACTGCACAACTGAAGAGGTTAGCGGAGGAGAGCTCAAAGAAGGCGGACGAGAGTTCAAGGAAGGCAGAGGAAGCGGCATTAACTCTAATGAAGTTCCAAGAAAACATGATGGCAGTCCAAAGATATATGGCCTTCATGAGAAGGGCACTGTAAGCCAATGGTGCATTGCTCGATGATTCAGATGCAAAAGGTACAGTAAACAAGTCTTTGTTTGAGTGGTGGTACTCTATGTTTTAGGCATGTTAATATGAGGTTGTTCTAATTCAACCTATTGGTGTGCTTGCAAATCGAAATGTTTAACATATAGCGCAACACTTTCTTTAGGTAATCATTTTTCACTTGCTTGATGTCCAGTTGGGTTAGGCCTAGTATAGTATCTGTCTTCTATGCAGATACTATAACCAGATCCGAATGCACCTGGCCGATGAAGCCCATACAGTCTTCTATGCAGACGAAGATATATTTTGCTATAAGGTGAAGCCCTTCGACCTGATAAACGCGGGGGAAACCTATCAGCGAATGGTAAATCAGTTGTGCTAAGAAATACTGGGGCGCAACATGGAGGCCTATGTGGACGTCATGCTTGTCAAGACAGTCAAGGGAAGGCCTCATACAGAACTCCTTCGCGAAGCATTCGAATGCAAAACATGAGAAGGAACAACGTTCGCCTAAACACAGCAAAATGTGTTTTGGGGGTTAAATCAAGCAAATTCCTCAGATTCATAGTTAGCGAGCGCGAAATAGAGGCGAACCCTGAAAATCTCAAAGCTATAGAATAAATGAAGTCCCCAACTTGCCACAAGGAAGTCCAGAGTCTGAAAGGTCGCCTGGCCACACTAAATCCTTTCCTCTCAAGTGCGAGCGACAGGTCCCTCCCGTTCTTGAAAACTCTCACGGAAAACCGCAAATTTGAGTGGACGCCGGAGTGCGAGGCTGCCTTTCAATCACTCAAGCAGCACCTGCAGATACTTCCGGCCTTGGCGAAGCCCATTCCCGGTGAACAACTCTTTCTTTATATAAGTATTAGTGAGGTTGCAGCCAGTGCAGTTTTAATAAACGGAAAAGTATGAAAATAATGTAACATGTTTGACCATAGTGGTAAAAGCGGCACAATGTTTGTTTTTGATGCAATATGTTTGGTGTTGTTGGTTTTTGGTGAAGTTCGTTTGTGTCTGTTAAAAATTTCCATTAACACCGCACATACTTTGCACGTGACCTCCATTTGGTGTGAAATTTCTCAAATGCCCCTGTTTTCTCCATACATGCAGTCATTCCCTGTTTGTTCTTCATTCATGCCCCTGTTTGGAGCAAATTAACATCCTCATCGTAGAACTTTAGAGCCTTGAATTCGAAATAATTTTCCTTGTAGAAATTTTCAACCTCTCTGTGAAACTCATGGCATGTTCTTTTCGCGGAATGTCTAAGGAATTTGGATTACGGAATCCGTAAGAAGTTGTTCTTTTCGCGGAATTGAAAAATTTTGGCTTACGGAATCCGAGCCCTCTAGTGTTAGACATTCCGTGGAAAAAGGTCGGATTTCCTAAGCCTTGCGGGCTAGGAATCCGGAATAGGCATGAAATGACTTTTTTACCCTCAATATAATTTGTTAATGCTGAATCTACCCTTCAGTTATTCCTCACCCAACTCTCGACTATACCCAGCTACCCTCTTCCACAAATTGAAGTCTTGCTCTACCCAGCTACTCCTCTACGAATCCTTGGTTACTCTCCATTCCGCTGAATCATTACCACGTTCGGCACCGGAGCTTCAATCTGTCTCGAGGAAGAACAACAGCAGGTAAGTTCTCTTTAATTGTTTGGATGATTTTTTCATATTGCTGGTGTTTATTCGAGGATTTGTGTTTCATTGATTGTGGGTTCTGTCGGAATCGTTGATTAGGGTTGATTTTTCGCGAATTGGAAACAGTTGAAATTACGCTCATATGGTTCAAAATCAGTTATCAAGTATCCACGATGCAGTCTTAGGCGACATTCAACATATGCAGATGCAGAGGTGATTGATTCTCTCTGAAACCGTGCTTATTTTTTTTAAACTGTGTTGCTAATCTAAGTAGACGCCTTTCTTGGGATAACTCTTTTCTCTTGTTAAA
The DNA here is from genome assembly GCA_946814005.1 of Chamaenerion angustifolium. Lineage (NCBI taxonomy): Eukaryota > Viridiplantae > Streptophyta > Magnoliopsida > Myrtales > Onagraceae > Chamaenerion > Chamaenerion angustifolium. The sequence goes on from OX328270.1 coordinate 9,213,630, forward strand.
TGAAAGGGGTTACAAATATGATTTATGTCGTTGATTTTCATCATTTTGGTCAGTAGGATACGTTTTCCTTTACTTGGTAATTCATTGAAGTGGATGTAGGGCAGGAAGATTCATCTCAAGCTTTTGCATTGGCGAGCATATGGATGCTGTTTCTTGCAATTGGAGGATCTGCATCACTTGTGCCTATATTTTACACCATTGGCCTTGCCTATCAAGACCCATCTAGCTCTGGATTCACCTACAGCAGCCAAACACTAGACTTTATGGTTATGGTAAATGGTTGTCTATTCATGATAGTCGGGTCTCTCATAGGATATCCGATTGTTTCAGCTTCTGGTAAAGTTCTTGATTGAGCCCTCTTACATTTCTCACCTTTGAATAGAGAAACTTAACTTAGGCTGTATGTTTTCATAGTTAAAGTACTAAAAGGGCTGTGGAGGAATGACCTTGTAGCACTGAAGGGGTCTTGTCCTAATTGTGGAGAAGAGGTCAGTTTAACTTCAAACTCTTATCCTGATCCATCCCGATTCAACTCCACTGACTAAAATCTCAATCCTATTCAGGTTTTTGCGTTTGCGAAATCAGATCAATCTAATGCTTCTCCCCACAAAGCAGATTGTCACGTCTGTGAGTCTGCCTTGGAGTTCCGTACAAAAGCCGAGGTAAATAACTTACCTTTTCTTCCCAAGTTTGAACTTAATGGTTTGTTTGGATAGAGAGCCGTGCATCTTAATCTACATTTGAATTATGCACTTCAGTGGCGATAAGATGCATTGAAAAGCCACCTATTTGGATAAGTTAGATAAAGAGTTTGAAAGTTATGGGATTTTATTATTTGGAGGATACTGAATATTCTACTGATTCTTATCTATTACGTGCAGCAATCGAGCTCATCAATACTTGGGAGACGATGGGTTTATGGACGGGTATACCTTGTCTCAAGGAAGGGAAGGAGTCCACGTCAAAGATTGATTTAGAAAATCATGGATTCTGTTTAGGATTCTGGATAGACTTTCATTTAGTTGATGATCAATGTGTCAACGCTTGAGGTTGAATGAATACATTCCATTTCCTTATGTTGTTTGAGTGATACAAGATCAAATTGTCTGTCGATGACTAAATAAAATGTGTGTTTTTCGACAATGTTGCAGCAAGCTAGCGATCCAAGGGAAGTAGAGAGCATCAGGCTGCAGCATCGAGCATCAGAAACCAAGAAGAAGCTGGTGGTCGTGGTGGTGTTGGTGTCCGTGGTGGTGCTGGTGGCATATGGTGTGGCTTTATGCGAAGAACTATGTAAACTTGAATGGTGATGTTGTTGTTCGCATAAATTGATATTCTTGTTCTTGCTCGAAGAAATTGATGTTCTTGTTCTTGCTCATGGGGGAGAATGTAATGGTTATGGTTATTTGTAATGGAATATGAAATTTCGGATATTGTAAGTAATTATATTATGGTTCGGGTAAATAGAGTGTAGATGAGTATTGGTAAAAAGAATGGATTTAAATTTATATTTATATTAATTCAGCTATTTAATTTTAATTAATTAATGAAATTTCCTTTAATATTAATTAATTACTTAATTAAATAAATTATTTAAAAAATAATAATTATTAATTAATTATATTATAAGTTTTCTTATTCTTAATTTTTAAAATTAATTAATACAAATTATATGTATTATATACTATACATATACAATGAGGGGCAAATATGTCATTTTATCACATTTCATTCCCCTTCCATATACAATTCCACCAAAGAAACAACAGAATTCCTTATTCTATTCCATTTCATTCCACCAAAGAAACAACTTCATATTCTTATCTGTTATTCCTTATTCCCTATTCCGTATTCCGAATTCCGTGAAAGAAACGCCCCGTCATATTGCTCTTCCTCTGTACCTGATTCGTACCCATCCAGGTACTGTGTTTCACAAGAATGTGTGTTCGTCTGCCTAACATTCTTCGCACGAACCACCTATTCTGAATCCAGATTAGACTTAGGCACATGCTTTTCCAAAGCATCTTCATACCGAATCATCTCCTTTACAATACCATCCTAATCCTCATCATCCTTTGGCTCCTTTTTCATCTCAATTTGTTCATCTTCTGAATTTGGAGTTTCCTCTTCCATCAAATTTGACGGTTTCAAATCGACAACATTAGTTTCAGTAGCGACTTGTGTTTCATTAGCAAGTTCAGTAGGGGGATTAGCAGTCTTCTCCACCAATTTCTCACCATTTAAAGATTGTTTGGTGGGAATTTCATCAACATTTAAAGGTTGTTCTGGAAGAACTTCACTAGAGTCTTCCAATTTCTCAACATTTACAGATGGTTCTTGTTACTCATCCTTCGGAACCAACATTGCATCCACTCTTTCATTTTCATCGTCCATATAAGATAGATATCTTAGACACCAACCTCAAAAGTCATCCTTTATGACTCACCCAGCATAAGAGAAAAAACTTATCCCCCCCACAGTCGTAGAGATGGCACCCTTGCTATTAATTGAAAATTAAAAAGCAAATACAGAACATGAGAACGAAGACGACGACCCAAGTGAACAAATCCTAGAAAAAACGAGTATTTCCAACAAATCACCCGTCCGCACCACAGAGTAACTAACATTGCTAAGCACATACGATAAGAGTTCTTTGCAGTAAACGACAGTCAAGCTTAAATACAAATGTTAGACGAATAAAAAAAAGAAGATCGTACAAGGAAAATGAGGAAGAGGAAAACGTGGATCCCGGCATCCTCCAGAAATTCCATTGTAGAGACTAGAGATAAAGAAATATTCCAATTGCAGAAGATAGCAGGAGGGTGGACGGAGAGGTTGCAAGGAGAAGATAGAGAGAATCAGTTCAGATATTGAATGGAAAATAGGACGAGGGTAGTTTCCGTATTTTCAGTTTTTTTTTTTTTTTTAATGTTAAAAAAATCAAGAACGTGAGCTGCACGTGTCTAATTTAAACGGATAAAATGACGGAAAAATAAAAGTTTCTTCAAAAACCAACGTAATGAAACATAATACATCAAAAACCCGCGGTCCAAAACAAGTTACATCAGTAACCAATTTTGTGAAACATGTTACATCTTTTTCATATTTTCCCCTTTAATAAAAGAATAAGAAAATAAGCAGAGTCCAGTCTACTTTATAACTAAACAGTTTAGTTCGGCTGAAATAAACTATATCGAGATTGAAAAGTATCTTTATACCTTAGTTATTGCTGCTCGAAAGTTAAGACCGTACTTCCACGCTCACGCCATAACAAGCCTCTCAAACACTTCCTGCTGAAGCCAGACTCTTCAGGAAGGATGGTTAAATGGGCAATTGAGCTGAGCAAATTCAAGATCAAATTTGCGCTGAAAACGGCTATCAAAGGTCAAGCATTGACAAATTTTATAGTGGAAAGTACGGGTAATGGTTTAGCGGAAGCAGAAATACGGAAAAAACAACCAGAAGACATAGACAAAGGCTACGAACTCTATACTGACAGATCCTCTTCAAAAGAAGGCTCGGGGCAGGATTAATTCTCATCCCCCCTAAGAGTGAGCACTTGAAATATGCGATCGCCCTTACTTTTAAGGCGACCAATAATGAGGTCAAATATGAAGTACTTATCACTGGACTGCGAGTCGCTAATGGAATGGGCATAACGTCACTCAAAGCAAAAAACGATTCAGATCTAATTGTCAACCAAATCAATGGCACTTATGAAGCAAACGGGGAAAACATGAAAATGTACCACGACATTGCGAAAAACGCATCGCTCACTGACGCCCAAAATCTTCAATCTGGGCTATTACTGGCCAACCTTGAACAAAATCGCGGTGGAATTAACAAAGAAGTGCACGACTTTTCAACAGTTCACACCAAGATCCGGTCGACCACCGACGTTTCTATCCCTAATGGCAGGCGCTTGGCCTTTCTCCCAATGGGGAATAGACATTTTGGGGCCCTTTCCCATAAGCATTAGGCAAAGAACCCACATTATCGTGGCGATCGACTACTTTTCCAAGTGGATAGAGGCGGAAGCATTGGCCTCCACGACTGAATTTCAAGTGATCAAATTCTTAAAGATCCACATATTTTTGCGATTTCGCATCCCCAAAATACTCATAAGTGACAATGGTCAGCAATTCGTGGGAAAATAGTAGGGGTGAGCAAAAAATACTGGTTGGACCGAGACCGGCCCGACTAAGACCGAGACCGACTAGGACCGAGACCGAGCGGGGTTTTTCCTCTAAAGTCAGGCTCGGGCTCGGGCTCAGGATTTTTCCCGAAATTCCCGATTAGGACCGGACCGGCCCGAGTTGCCTAAAAACCTAATACATAATACTATATATACTATACAAGTATAGTAGTATACAACAACTCACAAAGTCTACATGTGTGTTTGGATTGTATGTTCTATATTTATAATGTGTGTTTGGATTGTATGTTTGAAACTTGATTTATTGTGTTTGTATGTTTTCAATTTGGTGAAAATTCGGACAATTTTTTTTTTTTTAATTTGGATTGAAAATTTTGGTAATGGACCGAGACCGGCCCGAGTCAAGCAAGACCGACTCGGGCGGGCTTTTTATACTGAAGTCGGTCTCGGATCTCCAAAGGTGAAAACCGAAATTTTGGGCTCGGTCTTGCCTAAAAAACTGGCCCGGCCCGCCCAAGCTCACCCCTAGAAAATAGCTCAAATGGCTCTGTGAATAGTACCATATCGATCACATATTCAGCTTAGTACACCATCGTCAAATTAATGGGCAGGCTGAAGCAGCCAACAGAGATGTCCTGGCAGGACTCAAAAAGCGAGTTCAAGACTTCAAAGGAAACTGGGCAGAAGAGCTGGATAATGTACTGTGGGCTGACCGAACGACACCCAAAACAGCAACAAGAGAAGCGCCATTCAGCCTGGTGTATGGATCTGAAGCAGTACCACCCGTCGAAATAGTGGTGCCTACCCATAGGATCCTGCACTTTAAAGACGAAGCTAATGAAATCGAGCGTCGTACAAACCTCAATCTTGTAGGAGAAAAGCGATGGCAAACAGACAACGCACGAGCTAAAAGTGACTGGTGACCGCTCGATACTTCAACAGAAAATTCAGCGCTCGCCAATATTTCGTGGGGGAGATGGTTATGCGAAGGAATGAGTTCACAAAACTGGATAGCCAAAACAAACTCTCGGCTAAATGGGAAGATCCATAGAAAGTAGTTGAGATCGTCGCACTAGGGTCATACTACTTGGAAACCGCAGAGGGTGTAAGGCTACCTCGTCCATTCAATTCCGAACATTTACGGAGGTTTTATGCATAGCTTGTAATCAAAATTTCAATAAACCAAACCATTCCTTCATATAAAGCATAGCCACGCGAACCAAAACGAAAAGTCTCAAAGAATGGACAGGCTATCGAAAGAAAACGACTTGGAGCGAACGAACCAATAAAGACTTAGAGCGAGGGGCGAACGAACGAACCAATAAAGAGGATTGCGAACGAACCTTAATAAGGTAACATTTCCTCTCCCACGAAGACTTAGAGCGAGGGGCGAATGAATCATCAAGGTAACATTTCACCCCAAACTATGCCAAATAATAAGACCTGATATAAAAGGCGAACGAACCGTTAAGGTAACAATTCCCTTAAAAGTTGGACACAAAAAATAAGAGCTGATATAAAAGGCGAACGAATCGTTAAGGTAACAGTTCCCTTACAAGTTGAGCACAAAAAATAAGACCTGATATAAAAGGAGAACGAACCGTTAAGGTAACAGTTCCCTTACAAGTTGGGCAAAACTAAGACCTGATATAAAAGCGAACAAACCGTTAAGGTAAAAGTTCCCTTACAATTTGGGCAAAAAAATAAGACCTGATATAAAAGGAAAACGAACTGTTAAGGTAACAGTTCCCTTACAAATTGGGCACAAAAATAAGGCCTGATGTAAAAGGCAAACGAACCGTTAAGGTAACAGTTCTCTTGCAAATTTGGCGAAACCAAAGACATCATATAAAAGGAGAACGAACCCACATCAAGGGTAACAATTCATTTGCAAGTCGGGCACAATAAGATGGGTGAACGAATCTAAGGCGACAACTTCCTAAAGGGCGAGTGAGTCTTGGGTAACAGTTCCCCATGATTAAGCAAACGAATCAAAGGACTAAAACCCTCAAAGCAAATGAATCCACAAAGGATGACAGTTTCCTTAAAGGCACAATCCTTGAGTAACAGTTCCTTAAGAAAATTTGGCGAAGGGAAGGGATTGGCCGATAAAGAGCCATGATCATTCCTTCGAAGACCAAAGGAGCGAAAAGAACCTTTTGGAAAAGGTAATGCTTTCTCCAATAAAAGGGCCAAGGCCCTATAGGGTGAGACTATCCTACATGACCTAAAGTGAAGTTGAAAACAAACATCCTAAAACTTCCTAAGGCATTCAAGCAAAAAAGGCGTCGAAATAACGACCAAACATACGAAGTCAATTAAAAGTTAAGGCTTACGAAATAAAAGGCGTTTGATATATTCAAAGTAAAATCCGAGTCAATAATCGAAAAAAGAAAAAAATACAAGACTCCTAAAACAAAAGGAAGTCAAAAGAGATTATCATCAATATGAGAGAAAATGAGGACGAGCAAAAGCATGAGGAGACCAAGTAGGCTCCTTCGACTTGAAGCTCTGCACCGACTTGCCCGCCTAGGGGCCTGGGACATCAAGGTCTGGGTTCATCAGGGGCTGCAGTCTCCTTCTCGACCCCGGGGGCAGCCTCCTCTCCAACAGCAGGAGAATGAGCTTCCTTGGTATAGCCACTCTCAATGAAGTCTTGAAGAGATAAGCAGGCACCTCAGCCTTCATCACTTCCAAGGCGTAGTCGGAGAACTCCTCGGACTTCTTAAAGTCCTTAATCACGCTCTGGGGCGATGGGACAACCTTCAGCTTCAGGTTGAGCTGCTCCTTCTCAGTCAAAGAGGCGACCCTATGAGCCCCGGTCTCCTTCAGCTCGCCCTTGAGGTCAGCGATCTCAGCCTCAAGCTGAGCGGAGTACTTGTCAGCCTCCTTGGTCCGAATCGTAGCCATGAACCGGTTGTCATCGGCGAGATCTACCTGATCCTCCCTCAACTTGATGGTGGCAAGCAATCCCCTCTCCTTCTCCTCAAACTCCCGCCGAGTATGCTCCACCAGCTCTGTGGACACCTCTGCCCTCTTCTTCAGGTCCTCCATCTACTCAGGAGTATAACCCAAACTCCGAAACTGTTCCAGCTCAATAAGCAGATCAACTTGCTTATCGGCGAGCTCCCCTACAATCCTCCTAATCGCCGTCTCCTCGCGGGCGAGCTGACAACATGAAATAAGGGGAAAAAGTTAAAAATGAATAACGAGTGATAAAAGATACATCATTGGAATGGAAGTTTTGTAAAGGAATAAAGAAGTGGAAAACGATCTTACCAAGGCGAGGCGCTCAAAATGTGACCTGATAACGACCTCAATGTCGTTCAGATCTGAAGGGACCTCCACCCGTTCCTGAGGTGGAAGGATTCCGTCCAGCAGATGCATGCAGAGGTCTGGGTTAACCCGCAGCATGGCCTTGTCCGAAATCTCCCCCTTTTGGAGACTCTGGCAAGGAACCCAAAGACCCCTCGGGTCTGCCACCTTCGGTGGCTAGAAGAGGCCTACCAAAGAACATGACTCCCCGGTGAAGGAAGTCTTCGAAGTGCCCGTCGCGGCACCTTGGGTCTGGATTTTCTTTCGAGCCCCAGCTCCCCTGGAGGGGTTGGGATAAGTATGATCAGAAGTAGGGGCACCAACCTCCCCAGTAGCGGGGGCCTTACCCCGGGAAACAGGAGATCCTCTGGTGGAAGCAAAACGCTCCTCGCCAGAACTCTTCGCCCTCTTGGCAGAAGCAGGAGTCGCCTCAGTTGTAGCATTATCTGAAAACAGGCAAAAAAAGGGTATTAAAACCTAAAGCAGCAAAACCATCAAAGAAAAAAGGACAGAAAATTACCCAAACAATAGAGACTGGCGCAGACTGATGAATACCTGTCCGCCTAAGCATCGACTCTGAAGTTTCCACCACTGAGCGGATCGAACAGAAGTCTGGTTGCCTATGGCGTCGAAAAAAGTCATCTATGGTATTCCGATTACTCCCCGATAACTCGCAAAAGCCCGGAGGAATATCCCGTTCCGGCTGAAAAACCTCCCAAGACATACTACCCTTACAGAAAAAGTAATACTTCTTGTAGTTAGAGATGGTAGCTCGGAAGTCATCCACCAGGCGAAAATGGACGTTCAAGTTCCTCCCCCTCCATTCTTCAAACTACGGCCATTGGGTTTGGAAATGATGAAGGTGGTTAGCCCCAGCGGCCAACTGATAAAAACATCGGAACAAGGCAAGCGAATACGTCCAACCTTGACGTAAGCTCATGAATTTGAACTCAACCCACTTCCGAATGGCGTTGGGTACCAGTTGCGCGAGACCTACCCCGTAGTAGTAATAGAGTTCCTTCAAATCATCGCAAAGAGGAAAATGCAACACAACATCAATCTGGGTCGCATAGACGTAAGCCTCTTCTTTGCGAGCATAGTGCTGACCTAAACCTGGATACCTAGGTGCATCTGCTTCTCCTAAATCGGTCAGGGCAACCACCACCTTCAACTGAGCTGTCCTCAACTCATTGGTCTTGATATTTAAACAAAATACAATGGCATGGAAAAAACAATATTAAAATAACAAAAAGGAGTAAGCTTTACCGCCTAAAAAGAAACAAAGAAAACATAAAAGATTACATGTCACAGAAAAGGCGGGGACATTGGTCTCGGGCACGTCCACCAATATCAGAAACCAAACGGGTACGTCCGAAGCGTCTCAGGCAATGATTACACACACCCCTTTGGGTAAAATCGAAGCGATGTCAGAATTCCAAGGGTCACATTGAGGAAACAAAAGGTCAAAATAGTATGAAAAAGTGCTAGCATACCTCCTGTTCACGGAAAACAAAGAGACATACATGCCTCAAATGTCCTCTCGACTTCTTGATAACAATGCATCTATTAAATGCTCAATATCTTACACAAAAAAGGTGATCGCCAAAAGCTATACCAAGTCTGTCCTAAAACTCTCGCAACGGTAGTGTTCGCCCAAATAGTGGTGAATGAGCATCCATAAACCCTGGCAATCCTAGGTGTTCGCCTAATAGGGTAAGAGATCAAACATTCCGAAAACTCTAAGCAACCAAAAACTGTTCGCCAAAGGATATGGAGAACAAAAAGACACTAATAAAAGGCAAGGACAGCTAAAGGTCCAATCCAGAAGTCACTATCTCAAACCATATCACAAGATCAAGTTTGACCGAAGAAACTTCACTCAAGCTTCGGGGGCAAATGTTGGGTATCGATAGTGATGAACAAATATGGGTAAAGCCTCGAAGACCCAATAACTTTGCAGGGGATAAAACCCACATCATTCAGAACTAAGCTGACCCACAGTAAGGGTAAACTAGCACCCATAAAGCGGTCCAGCACCAAACCCATAAATAAAATGGACACTAAAGCCCTATTTCCGGTCGCCATCGACCAAGGCCAAAGCCTCTTACTGCTCGCCATGGGAACGCTCGCCAAGAGAGTCATATCTCGCAACTATGGTCCCACAAACCGACGAATATACAACCACGATATCCCGCAATTATCAGGCATATATTCTATATAGATTACATAAGGTAACTGCAATATTACCTGATAACCGTAAATATCTGCTATCCTTATCTTTAACGGCACAATATTCACAAAGATATTCAGCTGCCCAAAATCTTTTGGTCTTCCAACTCTATAAATAATCTTGCTTTACATACGTTCATTACGTTTTGAGTTCATACACACAGTATACTCATTTAAGCGTCGGCGTGGGACCTAGAGGTACCTCCTCTATTGCGCTCCCCTTCTTGCAGATTCATCGAAGCTCAGGCGAAAGCGTGCAGTCATCAAGCCATTGGCATTCAATTCACTACCAAGTCAGCATCCGGGAAATTCAGACCCAACTAGGGCTGGCAATTTCTGACACGCCACGATTAAACGACACGACACGATCTGCTTTAAAGCGTATATGGGTTTGACCTTAATGGATCCCGTGTCTAAACACCTCTTATACGTTTAGACACGATTATTAATTGTGTCTAAACAACTCAGATCTGCGGATATCTATATAAACACGATTAACTATTCGTGTCTAATCGTGTTGTGTATACATGTGACACGTTTAGACACATTTAAGTATAATAATAATAATAAAATACCCACTTACTTTTTAATATTGAACAATGAATACCTTACTTTGTATATTTGAATTTGTGTATATATGTATTTGTGTATATATCTGCCTTAAAGCGTATATGAGTTTGACATTAACGGATCTCGTGTCTAAACAACTCTATATGTTTAGACACGATTAAACGACTTATACGTTTAGACACGAGACATGTTTAGAAACGTTTAAAATTTATCCGTTTAGACACGAGACATGTTTAGACACGACACGATTATGACACGACACGATTGCCAACCCTAGACCCAACAGATGAACCGTTAATTGTCTTTTTTGTTAAACATTATTATTTTTTTGTCAAAATGATGATTTTTATCATTTTCATTTTCGACCAAAAAAATGAAAATTTAAGTTTGATTTCAACACAAAAATGGAGATTTTTGTTGAATTCGAACTGAAATCTACAATTTTTGGTTCATATTAAATTAAAAAATACAAATTTGTTTTTGAATTTAACCAAAATATACATTTATGGATTGAATTTGAACTCAAAAATGCATTTTTTTTTCGACTTCAACTCAAATCTTCATTTTTTGAGTTGATCGAACATAAAATACAAATTTGGGTGAGAATTCAACCCAAAAATTAAAATTCGAACCCAAAAATGCACATTTGAGTTGCATTCGAACCCAAACCTGCATTTTGAAGGTAGACTAGAATCAGAAGAATCAATCGATTCAGAACTGTCAGAGAGATTTTTATCTATTATAACAGATATTTCCAAATCATTTTCATGGATGAAAAGTTCCTCCATAGTTTCTTTCCAAAATTCAAGATTAATATTATTAACCTTTTTTGATTTACACTTATTAGCGTAATGACCAGGTTGCTTACAGTTATAGCAAATAGGAATAGATTTTTTCTCATTAGAAAAATTTCTTTTTTCAAACCTTTTCTTTTTCCTAGGTTTAAAATGATTCTTCCTATGGTCATGTTCTTTATAAGAGTTTTTATAAGATTTTTTCTTATAATTCTTTTCTTTGGGTTCAGAGGGATTTAATCCCATCTGGTCACAGAAGTCTCCTAGGTATTTGGTACCCAAGATTTTTTCCTTTTGGATTTTCTTATGTAATTTCATTTCATTACATAAGATAATACCTTCAGCCATAATTTCTGAAGATAAATCACCAAAAGTATAAAGAGAATAGGGAATTATCCCCCCTTCTCTTTGGCGAATTCTATTTCTAACCCTATCAGCAAAAAATGAGGGTAAGCCAGAAAGGAATTTTTCCTTCCAAAATTCACTTCCACAGTCTTGTCTAGTTAAGACTTTAGAAATAAAAACATCTTTATACCATTTAAACTGAGATAAGTTTTGGCAACGCAAGTTCATTAACTGTTCTTGAGTTTTATCAATTTGCAAAGTAGATGAGCCAATAAAATGTTTTGCAATGGAATAAATAAGTATATTAACACTATCAGAAACATCAGTTTCAGTAGGAACATTGTTAGTATTAACAACTTCCCTTTTAACAGCACACAAGATATGCTGTTTGGCTTCTTCAGTTAGAAGAAAGTCCCACCAACCTTTAAGCTGGCCAGTAAAGCCATGAATTATGGCTTTAGTGATGTTACTATCAGAATTACCATTTGATCTACAAGCAGTAGCATACATGGTCATGTATTGCAATACGGTTTGCATCTGATAGTCAGCCATTCCATCAATATTCCATTCTTCGATACATTTACCGTCGAATTGAACACCCTTATATTCTCCATGTTGTTCTAATTGTAGATCAACAGGAGTTGGCCTATGATAATAGGGTTTAGCTGGAATGCTATAGGATAATCTCTTCTTATAAGAAGGGGATAATTTATTGACTTGAAAAGATTCATTATTAGTTTCTTTAAAAGTATTTTCAAGTTGTTCAATATCATTATCACTACTTATAATAGAAGAGTTTTCAAGATCAATTTGACCTTGTTCTAAAGGAACACAATCCTTTTCATTGATGCCAAGATTTTTTAAACGCTTGACAATCTCAGAAACCATTTCAGTCTCTTGATTGTTACCAAGAGGTTTTTTGAAATTAAATTCAAGTTTCTCAGAAGTCATAGGTTTGAACAAAACCTTGTTATCAATTTTTGGGATGTCAAGATTTTTAATCTTAGACGTTCCTTCACCAAAATTTCTATTGATAGAAACATTTTTTTCTATCCTGGTTAACTGATCACCTAATGTTTGAAGTGTTAAATTGGTAAAGTTGCTTTGTTCAACAACAGCTTCAACATTATTGCTTTTCCTATAAGGAGTAGCAAGTATTTCTTCATCCTGGATTTTTAAAACAATACTTTTCTCAGGAGGATGAATACTAGTGATAGTTTTACCATTTCTAATTAGAAAATTCCTATAAGAACTTTCTAAAGGAAGAATGACATTTTCATCTTCGAAGTTGGGATAATTATTTTTACTTTTAAATTTCATAAAAGTAAAGAATTCCATAGGGTTTTCATTAAGGTCTAAACACCTTCTAATTACTCTCTTATAAAGAGAGAAATATCTATCCTGTTCAGATTTTCTTTTTAAGAAAAACCACTTTCTTTTTATATCATTATCATTAGAGAAAAACTCTTCTCTAGCTTGTCCTTTAAGGGGACAATAGAGAAATTCATCTTTCTCATCAGATAGAATAAGAGTATGGATATCATTACCCATGTCAGAAGGAGTAGGAGATTTAATCCTAGTTCCTGAAGCCTCAGAAGGTAGAGTATTAACTCTATATTCTGGTTGATTAACCCCATCAGAGGTAAATCTAGTACCAATTTAACACTATTATTAGATCGCAAACACTAATAGGTATTGAAGCTGTTGTTGAACAAAGCAACTTTACCAATTTAACACTTCAAACATTAGGTGATCAGTTAACCAGGATAGAAAAAAATGTTTCTATCAATAGAAATTTTGGTGAAGGAACGTCTAAGATTAAAAATCTTGACATCCCAAAAATTGATAACAAGGTTTTGTTCAAACCTATGACTTCTGAGAAACTTGAATTTAATTTCAAAAAACCTCTTGGTAACAATCAAGAAACTGAAATGGTTTCTGAGATTGTCAAGCGTTTAAAAAATCTTGGCATCAATGAAAAGGATTGTGTTCCTTTAGAACAAGGTCAAATTGATCTTGAAAACTCTTCTATTATAAGTAGTGATAATGATATTGAACAACTTGAAAATACTTTTAAAGAAACTAATAATGAATCTTTTCAAGTCAATAAATTATCCCCTTCTTAACCGTTGAATAGTTTTTTCTTGGCCCTTGCCAAGCTCCAGAAGCATATCTTACTAGAGTTTCTTTATTATTAATCCTTTGTTTTAGGATTCCACCATAGCCTAAGTCTGAAGCATCGGTTTCAACAATTTTGAATGCATCAGGTTGGGCTATTGCTAAGCAAGGAATTTCCTTAACCTTAGCTTTTATTTTTTGAATAGCCTTGGTATGTTCATAAGACCATTCAGGAGGATTTTTCCTTAACCTTTCAAATAAAGGTTTAGCATCTTTTGCAAGATCCTTATAAAAGTCTCCAATATAATTGAGACTTCCCAAAAATCTTTGTAATTGGGTTTTTTCTTTTATTGTGTCTGGAAATTTTCCAGAAAACTCAATTGACCTATCAATAGGGAATATTGAGCCTTTCCTTTTTCTTTTTTCTTCTTTTTATCCATTATTTCCCTGCAAGAATTCACGAGTTAGAAAATCAGGTAAAGAATTATCTGATCCTTTAATAAACTCAATATCAAAATCAAATACAGACAATATGCCTTGCCATCTCGCAAATATTTGTTTTGATGCTATGTTTTTAACATCTTTTTCTAGAATGTCCTTGGCAGATTTACAGTCCACCCTTATAAGGAACTTTTGATTTATTAAATCACTTTCGAATTTTTGAACACACAAAACGATTGAAAGAATTTCTTTCTTAACCGTTGAATAGTTTTTTCTTGGCCCTTGCCAAGCTCCAGAAGCATATCTTACTAGAGTTTCTTTATTATTAATCCTTTGTTTTAGGATTCCACCATAGCCTAAGTCTGAAGCATCGGTTTCAACAATTTTGAATGCATCAGGTTGGGCTATTGCTAAGCAAGGAATTTCCTTAACCTTAGCTTTTATTTTTTGAATAGCCTTGGTATGTTCATAAGACCATTCAGGAGGATTTTTCCTTAACCTTTCAAATAAAGGTTTAGCATCTTTTGCAAGATCCTTATAAAAGTCTCCAATATAATTGAGACTTCCCAAAAATCTTTGTAATTGGGTTTTTTCTTTTATTGTGTCTGGAAATTTTCCAGAAAACTCAATTGACCTATCAATAGGGAATATTGTCCCTTCTTTTATAATATGTCCAAGAAACCGAATTTCGGTTTGGAATATTTTTATTTTCTTGGCTGATATAACCAACCCAGCAAATTTTGCAGCATTAATAAATGCTTATAAAAACTCTTATAAAGAACATGACCATAGGAAGAATCATTTTAAACCTAGGAAAAAGAAAAGGTTTGAAAAAAGAAATTTTTCTAATGAGAAAAAATCTATTCCTATTTGCTATAACTGTAAGCAACCTGGTCATTACGCTAATAAGTGTAAATCAAAAAAGGTTAATAATATTAATCTTGAATTTTGGAAAGAAACTATGGAGGAACTTTTCATCCATGAAAATGATTTGGAAATATCTGTTATAATAGATAAAAATCTCTCTGACAGTTCTGAATCGATTGATTCTTCTGATTCTAATCAAGAATCAGATTGTGATGGCAATTGTGATTATTATAAATCACTCTGTAAATCTAATGGTTTATGTGTCCTCACCCGTGAACAAAATTTTGTTCTTGAAACAATTGATAAGATTTCTGATCCTTCTGAAAGAAAAGAAATTCTTAAATCTTACCTTGAACAATACGGTCAAAAGGATTTTGTTGAAAAACCTTTAGAAGAATCTTCTATTGCTCAACCTGAGGCTTATAGCCTTAAAAACATTTTAAGTAGAGGTAAAACTTCTAGAAAAAATTCTGATAATAATCCCGGTCTAGAAATTCTTAGGCATGAAATTAATCTCCTTAAAAAAGAGATTGATGAATTAAAATCTAGAATTATTATTTTAGAAACTGATTATAATAATGAAGGTAATTATGAAGAAGACAATTTACCTGAAAAGGATGAATTAAATTCTTTAACCTATATCAATATGCTTGATAGGGTAATTACTCACAAGTGGCATATTAAAATCACTATTGTTGTTCACAAAGAATATTTCTTTAATGTGATTGCCATGGTTGACTCTGGTGCAGACCTTAATTGCATTAATGAAGGTCTTGTTCCCTCGAGATATTTCTCAAAAACTACTGAAATTCTTAATACTGCTGATGGTAGTAAAATGCTTGTTAAATATAAGCTTAACAACACTGCTGTCTGTAATAAAGGAATTTGTCTTGAAATGCCTTTCATGCTTGTTAAGAATCTGTCACAAGATGTAATTTTAGGCAACCCTTTCTTACATATGCTTTATCCTATTAAAAGCATTACTGAAAAGGGAATCACTAGTACTGTTAATCAACAGGAAATAACCTTCAATTTCATCACTGAACCTCGTTATCATGAAATTGATATTGTTCAAAAGAAAATTGCTAGGAAAGAAAATTTTCTTAACTCCTTATCTCAGGAATTAGGCTATAAAAAGATAGCTGAGCAAATTAATAATAAATTTATAAAAGAGAAAATTTCTCAGTTACAAAATTATATTGAAAGAACTGTTTGTTCTGATCTTCCTACTGCTTTTTGGAATAGGAAGAAGCATATGGTTAATCTACCATATGAACCTAATTTTGAGGAACATCAAATTCCTACTAAGGCCAGACCTATAGCTATGGGTCCTAGACTCTTAGAAATTTGTAAAAAGGAAATTGATGAATTACTTATTAAAGGACTTATTAGAAAATCTTCTAGTCCTTGGAGTTGCCCTGCTTTCTATGTAGAAAATGCTGCAGAATTAGAACGTGGTGTACCTAGATTAGTAATCAACTATAAACCTTTGAATAAGGTTTTAAGATGGATTAGGTACCCTATCCCTAATAAGAGGGATCTCCTTAATAGACTTTATCCAGCCAAAGTTATGTCAAAATTTGATATGAAATCTGGATTCTGGCAAATTCAATTAAATGAAAAGGATAGGTATAAGACTGCTTTTACTGTTCCTTTTGGACATTATGAATGGAATGTCATGCCTTTTGGACTTAAAAATGCTCCTTCTGAATTTCAAAATATTATGAATGAGATATTTAGTCCTTATATGTCCTTTTGCATTGTTTATATTGATGATGTTTTAATATTCTCTGAAAACATTGATCAACATTTTAAACATTTAAAAGCATTTATTAATGCTGCAAAATTTGCTGGGTTGGTTATATCAGCCAAGAAAATAAAAATATTCCAAACCGAAATTCGGTTTCTTGGACATATTATAAAAGAAGGGACAATATTCCCTATTGATAGGTCAATTGAGTTTTCTGGAAAATTTCCAGACACAATAAAAGAAAAAACCCAATTACAAAGATTTTTGGGAAGTCTCAATTATATTGGAGACTTTTATAAGGATCTTGCAAAAGATGCTAAACCTTTATTTGAAAGGTTAAGGAAAAATCCTCCTGAATGGTCTTATGAACATACCAAGGCTATTCAAAAAATAAAAGCTAAGGTTAAGGAAATTCCTTGCTTAGCAATAGCCCAACCTGATGCATTCAAAATTGTTGAAACCGATGCTTCAGACTTAGGCTATGGTGGAATCCTAAAACAAAGGATTAATAATAAAGAAACTCTAGTAAGATATGCTTCTGGAGCTTGGCAAGGGCCAAGAAAAAACTATTCAACGGTTAAGAAAGAAATTCTTTCAATCGTTTTGTGTGTTCAAAAATTCGAAAGTGATTTAATAAATCAAAAGTTCCTTATAAGGGTGGACTGTAAATCTGCCAAGGACATTCTAGAAAAAGATGTTAAAAACATAGCATCAAAACAAATATTTGCGAGATGGCAAGGCATATTGTCTGTATTTGATTTTGATATTGAGTTTATTAAAGGATCAGATAATTCTTTACCTGATTTTCTAACTCGTGAATTCTTGCAGGGAAATAATGGATAAAAAGAAGAAAAAAGAAAAAGGAAAGGCCAAAGCCTCCTCCTCTTCTCTGCCTTATAAGGCTGCTTTCAATAAAACTCCTGCCCAGCTAAAAGCTGAAGCCTTAAAGGCTGTCCTTCCTGAAATGAGGCTGAGGGATGATGCTTATCAAGCATCTAGAAAAATATCGGACCGAGCTAATGAGTTCGTGTACCCTTTCATTCCATACTCTACAATATGGATTGCTCCTATTGAAGATAAATATCTTCATTTAAATGCTGATGAAATCTCAAAATTTTATATTCGAGAATTCTCAGACCCTTTCTTTTATCCAAAAGAAACAAATTATTATATATCTATTCTACAAGTTACTCAATCTGTAGAATTTGATAGCATTACCCGAGGTGGGAATGATTGGGCTTATTCTAAAGCCTATATAAAACAAGTCTTAACACCAGAACAATGGAATGGTGACCTCTTTCGTTATAACGAAATTCCCAAAACCGGGAAGAAATTGGAAAAATACTGGTTTAATTACTTTGATTATATCAAAGCATGGGATGGTGCTTTCCTATATGAAAACAACCAAAAGAAGCACACGTGGTTTCTTCAATTTAGAAACATTGAATCAGCTACTGATTTCCCTCAGTGGTTTATAAAATGGTTCTATAATTGGGGTGCAAACCCAATTATCTTTCCTGATAAAATCAGGTGTTTTTATGAACAATTTGAGAAAGAAAATTCAACAACTTCTTTCAAAAACCCGGAACTAATATTTACTGCTATTTACAGAGTTCCATGGATACTAAAATGGGAAATGATTAAGGCTTATACGCCTGTACAAAAATTTGGAGAAACCATTACAACTATTCCTTATTTAGGAAGGAGAATTTCAATAAAATGGTGGGATAAGTATGAATTCTTTTGTGAAAAGTCTATTTATACCCAAAAGGGACTTATCAGTCTAAAAACAGTCTTGGATATTCCCGAGTCTTCCTTACCTACTCCTAATAAGGATACGGCTAGTATACTTAAAGAGTTACTATCCTCTTCATCTAAATCTGAACTCAGAAAAGAGTTGAGAAAACTTCTTGATGATTCAGATGAAGAAAGTGTGGCTGAGACTAAAAGTCCAGAAGATGACTATATGCAGGATTCACAAGATCCAAATGCATAAATGACGTAAGTAATTACGTCAGCACTTATCAGTGCAAATTACTATTCATGAATAGTAAAACACTTTTACTATTCTTGTCCTTATTAGGCAATTATTAACTTTTACTGTTTATAAACAGTCTCCTGTCGGCCACTCCAGAAGACGACAAACAGTACTGTCGGCCACAATCAGAAGAAGACAAACAGTGCTTTCACTGTTTATCCAAACGTTTGGAATCCGCGCCTCAAATCCAGAGCTTATAAAAGGAAGCTCCCATCCTTCTTCAGCGACACCTTCTGCTACCCTCTCTCTAGAAATCTCTCTCTCTCTCTCTAAGCTAAATTCTGTTGTAATACATACCTATTAGTGTTTGCGATCTAATCTGATACCAAATTAGATCGCAAACACTAATAGGTATGTATTACAACAGAATTTAGCTTAGAGAGAGAGAGAGAGAGAGATTTCTAGAGAGAGGGTAGCAGAAGGTGTCGCTGAAGAAGGATGGGAGCTTCCTTTTATAAGCTCCGGATTTGAGGCGCGGATTCCAAACGTTTGGATAAACAGTGAAAGCACTGTTTGTCTTCTTCTGATTGTGGCCGACAGTACTGTTTGTCGTCTTCTGGAGTGGCCGACAGGAGACTGTTTATAAACAGTAAAAGTTAATAATTGCCTAATAAGGACAAGAATAGTAAAAGTGTTTTACTATTCATGAATAGTAATTTGCACTGATAAGTGCTGACGTAATTACTTACGTCATTTATGCATTTGGATCTTGTGAATCCTGCATATAGTCATCTTCTGGACTTTTAGTCTCAGCCACACTTTCTTCATCTGAATCATCAAGAAGTTTTCTCAACTCTTTTCTGAGTTCAGATTTAGATGAAGAGGATAGTAACTCTTTAAGTATACTAGCCGTATCCTTATTAGGAGTAGGTAAGGAAGACTCGGGAATATCCAAGACTGTTTTTAGACTGATAAGTCCCTTTTGGGTATAAATAGACTTTTCACAAAAGAATTCATACTTATCCCACCATTTTATTGAAATTCTCCTTCCTAAATAAGGAATAGTTGTAATGGTTTCTCCAAATTTTTGTACAGGCGTATAAGCCTTAATCATTTCCCATTTTAGTATCCATGGAACTCTGTAAATAGCAGTAAATATTAGTTCCGGGTTTTTGAAAGAAGTTGTTGAATTTTCTTTCTCAAATTGTTCATAAAAACACCTGATTTTATCAGGAAAGATAATTGGGTTTGCACCCCAATTATAGAACCATTTTATAAACCACTGAGGGAAATCAGTAGCTGATTCAATGTTTCTAAATTGAAGAAACCACGTGTGCTTCTTTTGGTTGTTTTCATATAGGAAAGCACCATCCCATGCTTTGATATAATCAAAGTAATTAAACCAGTATTTTTCCAATTTCTTCCCGGTTTTGGGAATTTCGTTATAACGAAAGAGGTCACCATTCCATTGTTCTGGTGTTAAGACTTGTTTTATATAGGCTTTAGAATAAGCCCAATCATTCCCACCTCGGGTAATGCTATCAAATTCTACAGATTGAGTAACTTGTAGAATAGATATATAATAATTTGTTTCTTTTGGATAAAAGAAAGGGTCTGAGAATTCTCGAATATAAAATTTTGAGATTTCATCAGCATTTAAATGAAGATATTTATCTTCAATAGGAGCAATCCATACTGTAGAGTATGGAATGAAAGGGTACACGAACTCATTAGCTCGGTCCGATATTTTTCTAGATGCTTGATAAGCATCATCCCTCAGCCTCATTTCAGGAAGGACAGCCTTTAAGGCTTCAGCTTTTAGCTGGGCAGGAGTTTTATTGAAAGCAGCCTTATAAGGCAGAGAAGAGGAGGAGGCTTTGGCCTTTCCTTTTTCTTTTTTCTTCTTTTTATCCATTATTTCCCTGCAAGAATTCACGAGTTAGAAAATCAGGTAAAGAATTATCTGATCCTTTAATAAACTCAATATCAAAATCAAATACAGACAATATGCCTTGCCATCTCGCAAATATTTGTTTTGATGCTATGTTTTTAACATCTTTTTCTAGAATGTCCTTGGCAGATTTACAGTCCACCCTTATAAGGAACTTTTGATTTATTAAATCACTTTCGAATTTTTGAACACACAAAACGATTGAAAGAATTTCTTTCTTAACCGTTGAATAGTTTTTTCTTGGCCCTTGCCAAGCTCCAGAAGCATATCTTACTAGAGTTTCTTTATTATTAATCCTTTGTTTTAGGATTCCACCATAGCCTAAGTCTGAAGCATCGGTTTCAACAATTTTGAATGCATCAGGTTGGGCTATTGCTAAGCAAGGAATTTCCTTAACCTTAGCTTTTATTTTTTGAATAGCCTTGGTATGTTCATAAGACCATTCAGGAGGATTTTTCCTTAACCTTTCAAATAAAGGTTTAGCATCTTTTGCAAGATCCTTATAAAAGTCTCCAATATAATTGAGACTTCCCAAAAATCTTTGTAATTGGGTTTTTTCTTTTATTGTGTCTGGAAATTTTCCAGAAAACTCAATTGACCTATCAATAGGGAATATTGTCCCTTCTTTTATAATATGTCCAAGAAACCGAATTTCGGTTTGGAATATTTTTATTTTCTTGGCTGATATAACCAACCCAGCAAATTTTGCAGCATTAATAAATGCTTTTAAATGTTTAAAATGTTGATCAATGTTTTCAGAGAATATTAAAACATCATCAATATAAACAATGCAAAAGGACATATAAGGACTAAATATCTCATTCATAATATTTTGAAATTCAGAAGGAGCATTTTTAAGTCCAAAAGGCATGACATTCCATTCATAATGTCCAAAAGGAACAGTAAAAGCAGTCTTATACCTATCCTTTTCATTTAATTGAATTTGCCAGAATCCAGATTTCATATCAAATTTTGACATAACTTTGGCTGGATAAAGTCTATTAAGGAGATCCCTCTTATTAGGGATAGGGTACCTAATCCATCTTAAAACCTTATTCAAAGGTTTATAGTTGATTACTAATCTAGGTACACCACGTTCTAATTCCGCAGCATTTTCTACGTAAAATGCAGGGCAACTCCAAGGACTAGAAGATTTTCTAATAAGTCCTTTAATAAGTAATTCATCAATTTCCTTTTTACAAATTTCTAAGAGTCTAGGACCCATAGCTATAGGTCTGGCCTTAGTAGGAATTTGATGTTCCTCAAAATTAGGTTCATATGGTAGATTAACCATATGCTTCTTCCTATTCCAAAAAGCAGTAGGAAGATCAGAACAAACAGTTCTTTCAATATAATTTTGTAACTGAGAAATTTTCTCTTTTATAAATTTATTATTAATTTGCTCAGCTATCTTTTTATAGCCTAATTCCTGAGATAAGGAGTTAAGAAAATTTTCTTTCCTAGCAATTTTCTTTTGAACAATATCAATTTCATGATAACGAGGTTCAGTGATAAAATTGAAGGTTATTTCCTGTTGATTAACAGTACTAGTGATTCCCTTTTCAGTAATGCTTTTAATAGGATAAAGCATATGTAAGAAAGGGTTGCCTAAAATTACATCTTGTGACAGATTCTTAACAAGCATGAAAGGCATTTCAAGACAAATTCCTTTATTACAGACAGCAGTGTTGTTAAGCTTATATTTAACAAGCATTTTACTACCATCAGCAGTATTAAGAATTTCAGTAGTTTTTGAGAAATATCTCGAAGGAACAAGACCTTCATTAATGCAATTAAGGTCTGCACCAGAATCAACCATGGCAATCACATTAAAGAAATATTCTTTGTGAACAACAATAGTGATTTTAATATGCCACTTGTGAGTAATTACCCTATCAAGCATATTGATATAGGTTAAAGAATTTAATTCATCCTTTTCAGGTAAATTGTCTTCTTCATAATTACCTTCATTATTATAATCAGTTTCTAAAATAATAATTCTAGATTTTAATTCATCAATCTCTTTTTTAAGGAGATTAATTTCATGCCTAAGAATTTCTAGACCGGGATTATTATCAGAATTTTTTCTAGAAGTTTTACCTCTACTTAAAATGTTTTTAAGGCTATAAGCCTCAGGTTGAGCAATAGAAGATTCTTCTAAAGGTTTTTCAATAAAATCCTTTTGACCGTATTGTTCAAGGTAAGATTTAAGAATTTCTTTTCTTTCAGAAGGATCAGAAATCTTATCAATTGTTTCAAGAACAAAATTTTGTTCACGGGTGAGGACACATAAACCATTAGATTTACAGAGTGATTTATAATAATCACAATTGCCATCACAATCTGATTCTTGATTAGACTCAGAAGAATCAATCGATTCAGAACTGTCAGAGAGATTTTTATCTATTATAACAGATATTTCCAAATCATTTTCATGGATGAAAAGTTCCTCCATAGTTTCTTTCCAAAATTCAAGATTAATATTATTAACCTTTTTTGATTTACACTTATTAGCGTAATGACCAGGTTGCTTACAGTTATAGCAAATAGGAATAGATTTTTTCTCATTAGAAAAATTTCTTTTTTCAAACCTTTTCTTTTTCCTAGGTTTAAAATGATTCTTCCTATGGTCATGTTCTTTATAAGAGTTTTTATAAGATTTTTTCTTATAATTCTTTTCTTTGGGTTCAGAGGGATTTAATCCCATCTGGTCACAGAAGTCTCCTAGGTATTTGGTACCCAAGATTTTTTCCTTTTGGATTTTCTTATGTAATTTCATTTCATTACATAAGATAATACCTTCAGCCATAATTTCTGAAGATAAATCACCAAAAGTATAAAGAGAATAGGGAATTATCCCCCCTTCTCTTTGGCGAATTCTATTTCTAACCCTATCAGCAAAAAATGAGGGTAAGCCAGAAAGGAATTTTTCCTTCCAAAATTCACTTCCACAGTCTTGTCTAGTTAAGACTTTAGAAATAAAAACATCTTTATACCATTTAAACTGAGATAAGTTTTGGCAACGCAAGTTCATTAACTGTTCTTGAGTTTTATCAATTTGCAAAGTAGATGAGCCAATAAAATGTTTTGCAATGGAATAAATAAGTGTATTAACACTATCAGAAACATCAGTTTCAGTAGGAACATTGTTAGTATTAACCCTGTAGTTCTAAACTCAACACAGTTAAGTACATTTATAATGAAATTCAGTTATCTACCTATTCTGATTTATTTTGGATTTTATGATTAGATATATATTTACAATTATACACATATACATACATATATATATATCTATATATACATATATACATACTAACCATATACATGTGCATATATACAATATATACATACTGTCAGTATATATAGTTATATATATATGTGTATAAATTTTTATTTGTCGTATCATACGGTCAGTTCGAAATTCAAAATTCAAAGCGTAGTTAACGTCATTTATGTCGTTATTAAATTACGTATGTATTGTAATATATTTTTTTTGAGTAAGTATATAATCAAATTTTTCACCTATTTCATTTTATCATTCTGCTCAAATTATAGGATAAACGATATTATGTTAAAAAATTAAATATATATCTAATAAAAAAAATCCAAGAAAACTAGAGTAGGTAGATAACTGAATTTCGCTAAGAATGAACCTGGTAAGAGGTACTCGACAACATCCTAAGGACAATGAGAACATTAAAAATTAGTTACAAGGGAAACTCCCTTCAGCCTCGTATACGCGTCTAAAGCAGTCGCCCCAATACATACGTCGTTGCCTCTTACAGATCCAAATACTTCTACCAAACCACAAACATCGTGGAAAAAAATGCAGACTATGATCTAGCGAACGAGGAACAATGGTCAAGATAAGAAATACAAGAATGCAAGAGGCTAAGTATTGCATGTTACTTCATTCCCTAAGTGAATACTTGCCAGTTCATGGACGGTGATAACGTATTAAAACAAGACGAATTCACAAACTTGGAAACCAGAAACAAACTCTCAACAAAATGCATAGGGTCGTACAAGATCATTGAGATTGCCACACCAGAACGAGTTACAAGGGAAACTCTCTTCAACCTCGTATACGGGTCTGAAGTAGTCGCCCTAATAGAGATCGTCATTGCCTCGTACAAAACCAAACACTTCGACTAAACCACAAATATTGTGGAAGGAAAGGCATCCTTTGATCTAGCGAACGAGAAACGATAGGCATCAGAAGAAATACAAGAACGCAAGAGGCTAACTATTGCACGTTACTTTAATCCTTGAGTCAATGCTTGCCAGTTCATGGAGGGTGAGAACTTATTAAGACGAGGCGAATTCACAAACTTGGAAACCAGAAACAAGCTCTCAACAAAATGGAAAAGGTCGTACAAGATCATCAAGATCGCTAGACCAGATTCTTATTACTTGGAAACCTAAAACATGTTAAACTACCCGAACCTTTCAATATATAGAATTTACAGAAATTTCATGCATAACACATTAATAAAGTTTGTGTTAAATAAATTCTTGCATGAACTCCCCAAAAAACTAACCTACATGTATGAAGGATAGTTCAATGGTGATCACTACTCCTATAAACCTTACTGTAAGACAGAAGCAAAGGATCGAATAGGGATAGTTCGAATTACGAGCCACCGTCCCCCTACCCACCCTTATCTAAGAAACTAGAAACAAGGTTGAAGCAAAAGGTTAAAAGGAAACCAATCGACTTACACGTCACTGTCCCTAATCCAAGCAATAAAAACGAATGATTTGAGCAAAGGGTGGAAAGGAAATAATTGACTTACAAGTCCCTGTCCCTCCATCCAAGCAACAAACACGAGAATGGGAAAAGTTTACAAAAGTGATTGGTGTACTGTTAGATCACCACCTCACCCAACCCAACACTAAAGACGAGCAAAGAGCCTGGCTAAACAGTCCCTCACGAATCCTCTTGAACAAGCTACCTAGAACAAAATTGACCGTGAAAGCGGACAACGAAAAAATGGGAAAACACAAAGAGAGATAAAGATAGGGGAGAACAAGGAAATCATCCACTCAACAAAAACTCATTATCAAAACACAAAGTAAAAAAGACGAAAGGTTACAAAGCCTAAGTAACTGGAGGAGCAAGAGCACCATGTGAGTCGAAATAGCCAGGATCCTTGGAGATAACCTTTTCCGACCCTTCAGGAAAGTTTCCCCCATCTAATAGCGAATAAGACCTTCCACTCTTCAACATCTGAACCAACTCAAATTTGAACTCGAAGAATATCTGAATAGACTTCACACGGTCAAGGAGAAATTTGGGTTCGACCTCCTAGATCTCCTCAAACAGGAATTGAAGAAATTAAGAAATTTTCGTTCACCTGACTTCGAGAGTATCCGCTTGAAACTGGTTGCCTGATACTATCCCATATTATGCTCCCGGGAAGGGATCGCCTTGAATCTAGTCTCGATATACTTCAAGCAAAACTCAAAGTCGGCGACATTCATCTGTTATTGATATCACCTGACCATAGACTGTTCACTCCTCCGGGAATCGAAGCGCTTGACCTCAAATTTGGCTCAATCTGATCTGACTCGACTACGACCATGTCCTCCTCTAGTTGTGCAATATCCCTCATCAATTAGGCTATCTCGCCCTCGAACTGAGCAAGCTCCTTACTAAGAAGATTATTCTCGTCCTGAAGGGTGTGCACCATGTCTTTGCGTATCCTCTCAAGCGCAACCACATGGTGCTTCATCTAGGTCACCTCATCCAGTCGGACCTTCTCAAGGGCCTCCACCCTTCCCTGAAATCGAGTCAACTTTGCAAGCGCCGTCCGATGGGATATGGCATGGTCACCCACAAGGTTACACAAAGCAACCTCTCGACGAACGTGTTTTAAGAGGAAAAAAGCCAAATGAGAAATGCAAAAAAAATCACAAACACTTACGCTATTCAAATGACAAATATGGTCTCAAACGTAGTGTTGGATATCATCTACAACCAAAGGAACCTGCTCTCGCTCCGGAGGCGGGATCACACATTTAGGATTGCACTTGTCACCTAAAGCGCTCAGAGAGAAGGGGAGAGCAGTATCACAAAAAGTAAATCAAGTCGTAAAAAATCTTTAAAGTCAACCGCCTCACGGGGCATCTAATTAAACCTTAAGATACAAAAAATATCACACGAGAAAGGTGGGAGGATTTTCTCCCACTACAAAAGAAAGACCCTCATTAGGTTGTACAGTGTATACATCTAAGGGCTCAACACCTATCTCCCTCTTGAGCGACGAACGGTTCTACTTCAGGATGAACCTCCAATGGAGATGGAAAAAACCCATCGACCATGACGTCAAGAGAATCCGCCCGTAGATGTATCGACGAGTCCTATGGTCTAGGGCAATCGAATGAAAAATATTGGGTTGATTGAGAAGAGAAAGTTGGAGCTTTACCCTTGTTGAATTTATATCTAGTATAGTATGACTGAAGCACAACCGTAACATTTGTGACATTCAATCTGTTTTTCATATATTGATTGATGTTCTACTTATAATACATGGAGCTATTGACAGAATACATAAAAAATCTAAACATCCCATATTGGAATATCATGGGTAATACATTAAGTGGACAGGTATGTGCTTTTACTGAAAACTGTTTATTCCTTAATTATTCCTTAAGTGGTGTTGAGCATGTGCAGAATATTCAACACTCCCCCTCAAGTTAAATAGTCGTAACTCCAATATTTAACTTGCGCAAAACGTTTCTGAAGCTTGGTCCATTTACTGCCTTATTAAGTATGTCTGCTAGTTGATCCTCAGAGCGTACGAATGGAATACTCAGAATCCCACTCTCTAGTTTATCCTTTATGAAATGACGATCAATTTCAACATGTTTGGTACGATCATGTAGAACTGGATTCTCCGCAATACTTATGACTGCACGATTATCACACATTAATCGGCATGGTTCCTGAATAGGAAAACCAATCTCTGTTAATAATTTGTACAACCATAATATTTCTGTGAGACCGCGAGCAATCCCTCTGAATTCTGCCTCAGCACTTGATAGTGCTACCACCTTTTGCTTCTTACTCTTCCAGGTTACTAGGTTTTCGCCTACCATAGCAAAGTAACATGATGTGGACCTTCTATCAGTCAGATTTCCTGCCCAATCCGCATTCGTGTATGTCTCTATCTTTAGATGACCATTGTTCTGGAACAATACCCCGCTTCCTGGGGTACCTTTTAAATATCTGAGAATCCTGAGGGCTGCTTCCATATGATCTCCTTGAGGCATGTGCATGAATTGACTCAACACACCCACTGCATATGCGATAGCTGGTCTGGTGTGTGATAAATAGATCAGCTTCCCTACTAGGTGTTGAAACCGAGTTTGATATGTGGATTCAACCCCTTCTACTATTCTCAACCCGTGATTTGGTGTAATGGGTGTGTCTGCTGGCTTACAATCCACCAATCCTGTTTCTACTAGCAAATCCAAAATGTATTTTCTTTGTGATATGAAAATACATGTTTTAGATCGTAGTACTTCAATCCCTAGGAAATACTTGAGTTCCCCCAAGTCCTTCATCTCGAATTCTTGAAAAAGATTCTGATGATCTCTTCTGAATCATCACCTGTAATAATCATATCATTGAAATATATAATTAAACAGGTTACTCGACCTTCTCTTTTCTTGATGAACAAGGTATGATCTGGATTACTCTGTCTATTGCCATATTTCTTCATAGCTACAGTGAACCTCCCAAACCATGCCCTTGGCGACTGTTTGAGTCCATACAGAGCTTTCCTCAGTTTGCACACTTCTGAGCCTTGGAACCCATTCGTGAATCCTGGTGGTGGTTCCATATAGACTTCTTCTTCTAAATCCCCATGCAAAAAAGCATTCTTCACTTCAAACTGATGTAGCAACCAATATGTATTTACTGCTACGAAAAATAGAACGCAAATAGTATCGATTCTCGCCACTGGAGAAAAAGTCTCTAAGTAATCAATGCCATAGGTTTGGGTAAACCCTTTGGCCACCAGTCCCGCCTTGTATCTCTCCACCGATCCATCAGCCCTGTGTTTTACAGTAAACACCCATCTGCATCAAACTGCTCTTTTCCCATAAGGTAGATCGCACTTCTCCCACGTTTGACTTTTCTTCAAGGCTTCCATTTCTATTTTCATGGCCTGCCTCCACTCTGGAATTCTCAATGTCGATTCCACTGTTCTCGTTATCTCCTGAGTGTAGACTGCAGTAGCAAACGCTTGTGCAACTGGTGTCAAGCTCCTCCTCACAACGTTTGCTACTGGATACCGGCTTGCCTTGGGGTTGTATTCTGGTTCATATCGTACAGGAGGGACACCTCGATTCCTTCTAGCTGGCAGTACATATATTTCCTATAATAGAGTCTCTTCAACAATATCATTATTGACTTGTATAGAACCATTATTTATCCAATTAGAGCTACTAACCTCCGCGATATCAGTCGGGGTTGATGAGGTTGAAACATCTGAGACCAATATGACGGGATTCAACGTCTCGGTGGTTCCACCAACTTGCTCTTTTGGGTCTATCTCAGGAACCAATGGTGTGATTATGGTAGTCGAAGTCAACCAATGTAATGGAGTACTATCATGAATCTCCCCCTGGACAGAAGATTAGGTGCAGTAGTACAACTCTGTTTCTAGAAATGTACAATCCATGGTAGTGTACATACGATGGGTTTTGGGATTAAAACAACGGTAGCCTTTTTTATGAATACCGCACCCCACAAAAACGCATTTTATAGAACAAGAATCAAACTTAGAATGATCCGTTCTTGGAATATGTACGAAAACAGAACACCCAAAAATATGTGGCTTGAGTGTCAAGGTTGTGGGAATACTCATATAACTAGATAAGACATGCAGGGGTGTCTGAAACTGAATGACCGTAGTTGGAAGACGATTGAGAAGATATACAGATGTTGCAACAGCTTCTGGCCAAAAAGATGTTGGGACTTGTGACTCTAGCATTAAGGCTCTAGTCATTTCTAAAATGTGTCTGTTTTTTCTTTCTACAACTCCATTATGTTGTGGGGTATGTGGACAAGAAGTCTGGTGTATAATGCCTTTGGTTTTAAAGAACTGTTGCACGGAGGAATTTACAAATTCTCCGCCATTATTTGAACTGAGTACTTGTATATTCTTACTGAATTAACTCTGGACAAGGTTGTGGAATTCTACAAACTTAGTATAGACGTCAGATTTATTTTTTAGAAAATATACCCAGGTCATACGAGAATAATAATCAATAAATAGCACAAAATATTTAAAGCCATTCTTCGACATACACATACTACTGTTAGGAGTAGGGCCCTAAACATCATAATGAACTAAGGAAAACACTGACTTTTCCCTAGATTCAGATATGGAATACGAGTTCCTATGGCTTTTAGCACGAATACAAGTCTCACAGACAATTTCTAGATTTGACGGAAATAAACTACGAAATAATTTATGAAGGTACCGTGCAGATGGATGACCCAACCTTCGATGCCACAACCATTGTTCCCTGGTGACTGTCCCGTGAGCAAGCATTACAGTTCCGTGTTGAGTCATTTCCCACGTAATACAGGCCTTGCCGTTCAATTCCACGTCCGATAATTTTCCCCGACTGGATATCCTGCATTGGACACATATTGGGATACATTAGTACCATACAATTAAGTTCCCTCGTTACATGACTGATTGAGAGTAACTTGCATGCTAAGCTAGGTACATATAAACAATTCTCCAATTTAATGGTTGGAGAAATATTAACAGTCCCAGCTCCTTGAACCGGTACCAAGTCCCCATTTGTTGTCTGGATCATTTCATTCCTTGGTGCCGAGGGTTTGTCAAAATCCCGTCTGTCATAACTCATGCTGTCTGTGGCTCCACAGTCAAATAACCATTGACTACTCTTCCCTGATACATTTTCCTTAGCAAAAAATGTACGAGCAATATTATGTTCTATTTCAATTTCCGAACCACTGGGTTTAAAGCATGAATGGTTTGAAAACTGGTTCTGTGCTGGTTTGAAGGAGTCTGGTCGAACCGAAGCAAACCCGGTTCATTTCGGTTAAGTGATTAGGGGTTATATGAAAAACCCCTAAATCCATTTTACCTCTGTCGCCTCCCTCATTTGCTCCTTGCGATTCTCTCTGAACCCTAGATTCATCATCTAGGGTTTCGGCCACCTCCCTCCGTCGTGGCTCCTCCGGTGGAAAAAGAAGGTCGTCGGATCTGTCTCCACTCGCCTGAGTCCAGTCGTGCCATCCATAGGGGGGTTTGGCCATGGCTGCGATAGGGAAACCGAACGGGTGTTCGGTGCCCCTCCTGGCTTCGTCTCGGCTCGCCATCGCGACCTGGTTGCTGGCGCCGACCCCGTCTCGGCGAGCACTCCTCCATCCCTCCGGGAAACCGATGAGTATGTAACACTCCGATCTCTCATGTCGTAGTTTCCCGCAATGGCTACATTTCAGGTTTCTCCGGTCCACGCCACCGCCGCGAGCCTGCTTTCCGCCTCTTCTGAACGGGATCTGCGGCTTGGAGGCGTGCCCTAGGTGCGGTCCGGTGAATCTGTCCTCCGGATAGTGTCGGGTAACCAGCCCCGACCCTAGTCCTGTTCCTTCTTCGACTCGTTGTGTGAACCCCATCACTTGCCTCCGATCATACTCCGACCGGATGGTCGAGTATGCGACTTCCACCTCCGATAAGGGACATAACCTAAGTAAGTCACGTTTTTCAGTGTCAAATTCATCACTTACAGCGTTTAGAAACTGGTATAGCTTCGTTTCGGATCGCTTAGTGTTCCAAATTTGAATGTCTTCTATGTACTTCATTGGATTAGGGTCCCTTTGTTCGATTTCCCTCCATAGGCCTTGCATCTGACTGTACAATGCCTCTAGGGTATCGGTTCCCTGCTTAGAATTATTTGTTCGAACAATTAGATCAAACAACTGTACTCCATCTTTACCTTTGTCGAATGTTGCTAACAGACCATTCCACAGGTCTTTTGCTGTGGGATATTCGGCATACTGATTTACTAGGTCCGGTTCCATGTTGTCGAGCATCCACGAGCATACAATGAGGTCGTCTTGTTCCTATTGTATGTACGTGGACTCTTCGGGCTGTGGTGGTGCCGGAACACCCGTGAGGTGGTGCAACTTCCCTTGGCCTCCGATTTTCATTCGGATCAAACGTTCCCATAGGGAGTGGTTACCTTCATTCAGTTTTACACTTAAACTGATATTCGAAACTGATACTGATTTCTGAACTGTGTTGGTCTGTGGCAGGTTTGGAAGGTTTGCGAACATTGTCGCCCATTGAGCTGCAAACGACTCGTTAGTTGGGGAGGACTCGGTGGTGCGGGCGTTGTTCCCTTCAGATTCTGCCATTCTCCAGGTATGTGGTTGTTTCTTCGGTAAATGATGATGCCGAGAAAGGTTCAACCGATCAATTGATCGAACAATCTGGCTCTTATACCATGTTGAAGTTTATATCTAGTATAGTATAACTGAAGCACAATCGTAACATTTGTGACATTCAATCTGTTTTTCATATATTGATTGATGTTCTACTTATAATGCATGGAGCTATTGACAGAATACATAAACAATCTATACATCCCATATTGGAATATCATGGGTAATACAATAAGTGGACAGGTATGTGCTTTTACTGAAAAGCTGTTTCTTCCTTAATTATTCGTTAAGTGGTGTTGAGCATGTGCAGAATATTGAACAACCATTGCCCTTATAATGAACGACCTTTTGCCTTTTTCCTGAAGGCATCCTGTTGTTTGGATTTAGGGTTTAGAGAAGAAAAGGAAAACGAAGAAGAAGAGAGCTCTGGAAATCAAAGATGATTACTTGATTCTGAAATGTTCAACAGTGCAACAGATATAAAGGAAACAACCCGAGAAAGTGACAAAACAGTAAGGACACCGTAATTGCATCTAAGTCCCTAAAGTTAAGTTAATCGATACTTCAGCTGCAAGCAATAGTATTTACATATTAAACCCTAAACATAAGTGATGGACACACTTATATCCTAACATTCCCTATGCTTGATCTTGACCTTGAAACTTGATCTTCCCTGAAATTTGACAGTCTGCAGTAAATCCATTCTCTGAACAGAGTACTTGCCTGTTCCTGCTTAGCACATCTGAGCAGCATGTGTAGCTTGGCCAAGTTCTCCTATCTGAGATGCACTTCGTAATTTTGAGCATCTGTACTGACTTTAGCATGAGTGATCAAAATTCTGATCATAGGTCGATTATTGCCTGTAATCAGAGATCATGCACAGGTCTGAAAACACAAATAGCAGTACCAAGTATTCACAAGTCATATGCATGATTCTCCCAATTCCAGATCAGTGAACTTTTGCCAAAGTGCATCAGACAGACTCATATTTTCAGCTGAACTGCTGTTTTTATACATTTTTATAATATAACTTGAAAACTGAGAGTTTCAATACATGACAGAGGAGTTTGAGCTCCTATCTTACCAGTATGACTGCAAGGTTTGCGCCTTGATCTTTTCATCCTTAAGAGTGAAAACTAGTATTATTTTGACATTTTCTTATGGTTTTCACTCTGTTTTTGGACTCAAGCCATACCCTATGCCATGGTTAGCACAACATTTTTCTTTTTTTTTTTTCCTTTTTTTGAGAAGATCAGTGACGCACAGAGGCAAAGTAAACGATCAGAGCCAGATGACAAGAGATACTTAGGCAGATGCTAAACATGAAATCAAACATGAGCAGATCACGATTACCAGCACCAATAGACTAAGATAGAGTTGATCAGACATGCATAAGGACAGACAGAAGCAAAATCACAGAGATGCAGTCAACAGGAAAACTTGGAAAAACAAACATATGGTTGTTCTAAAAATGCAGAGTTCAAGGCAAAATACTAAGTCAATTGATAGTGAAATACTTACAGACTGGGTGGGAAGCTCAATGAGTGATGGGTCCAAGCTGCAGGACAGGGGAGGCACCATATTCCTCCAGTTCCTGCAGTGAGAAGACCCCTAGCTTCTTCCTGCATGGAATGAAAAATTTCTCAGTCAGTGGTTTAGTCAAAATGTCAGCAGTCTGTTCCGAAGCTGGAATAAAGTTAACCAAGACATCCCATTGTGCACTTTCTCCCTGATGAAGAAGAGATCAATCTCGACATGTTTCATCTTGGAGTGATGAATGGGGTTTTCAGACAAAGCAACAACACTTGTGTTATCTGTCCAGATGACAGGTGCAGTAGGAGTGTGAAGTCCAATTTCCTTGAGAAGGGATTGGACCCACATGATCTCACACATGGCATTGGCAATGGCCCTGAATTCGGCCTCTGCACTGGACCTAGATACTACTGTCTGCTTTTTAGAGCTCCATACTATGGGATTACCATTTAGGAGAAGGTAGTGGCCTGAAATGGAGCGGCGATCAGTTTGATCACCACCCCAGTCAGCATCAGAGAAGGAGGGAAGAGTAATGTCTTTAACAGGTGAGGGTGTTGGTCTGAACAGCAGACCATGATTGAGAGTACCTTTGAGGTATCTCAGGACGTGAATAACAGCCTTCCAGTTGCTGTTATTTGGTGCTTGCATAAACTGACTCAGTTTGTTTACTGCAAAGTGAATGTCTGGTCGAGTGACACAGACATGTTGCAGAGCACCTATTGTGCTCCTATATAGCGTTTCATCATGAAAGAGATCAGAACAGGAAGACATACCTGACTTTGACAGACAAGTACCTGTCATTGGAGTGGGGAAATCAGATTCATCATTCAAACCTACCTTATACAGAAGTTCCTGAACGTACTTTTTCTGATTTAACAGAATAAAGTCATCACCTGAAACTACTTCCATGCCAAGGAAGTAGTTCAGGTTTCCTAGATCTTTCAGCTGAAATTGGGCATTTATAGAGTCAACAATGTTAGAGACAAGATTAACTGAGGTACCAGTTATAACAATGTCATCCACATAGACAAGTAATAACACGAAAGAATCATAAGTAGATTTGATAAACAGACAGCTATCAGAGGTTGAGACATGAAAACCAAGCGAGTTCAGAAGATAAAACTTCAGTTTTTCAAACTAGGCTCTGGGAGCCTGCTTAAGACCATACAAAGCTTTTTGAAGTTTGCAAACCAGGTTAGGAGTGTTAGAGTGAACCTCAAAACCAGGAGGCTGTGTCATGTAGACCTCCTCTTGGAGGTCACCATGAAGGAAAGCATTATTAATGTCCACCTGTCTAATACACCATTTGTGAGTAAGAGCTAAGGAAAGAAGAATACGGACAGTAGCAGACTTAATGACAGGACTGAAGGTTTCCTGAAAATCAAAACCTGGTTTTTGGGAAAAACCTTTGGCAACCAGACAAGCCTTGTATCTGACAACATCCCCATCTGCATTTCTTTTGATTTTGAAAATCCATTTACAACCTATAGGGATTCTACCTGTAGGTAGGGGAACAAGGGTCCAGGTGCTGTTAGTAGAAAGAGTTGTGAGCTCTTCTTGCACAGCCTTAAGCCAATGAGGTGACTGAAGAGCCTCGTGAATGCTACGAGGCTCAGAGCTGGACAGGTCTGTGGGCAGGGCAAGGGAAGTGGACAACCCTTGAAGAGAAGTTTTAGACCTGGTTTGCATAGGATGCACATTGGTGGAAGATTTGGGGCGAGAGGGTCGAGAGGATGAGGGTGGATGGGCCTGTGGGGAGGTAGGGAAGGACTGATCAGAGTGAGTTGGTGGTGGTAGCATAGAGGAAACAGGATCAGAAATAGGAACAAGGGTAGAACCAGAAGGGACATATCTACAAACTTCAGTAGGTGAGCTAAGGTCAGGAGTAGGTACTAAGGAAGGCTGAGTAGAAGTGG
Organism: Chamaenerion angustifolium; assembly: GCA_946814005.1. Lineage (NCBI taxonomy): Eukaryota > Viridiplantae > Streptophyta > Magnoliopsida > Myrtales > Onagraceae > Chamaenerion > Chamaenerion angustifolium. The sequence continues at coordinate 9,249,030 of OX328270.1, forward strand.
TATTTTTGGGGGGGGGGGGGGGGGGAAGCTAGACTCACCCGAAGTGTGGGCATGCACAGGAGGTCCTGAAGAGTGAGTGACAGTGGAGGGAACAGAAGTGGGTTGTTGGAAAAAAGGGTCACAAGGTATGAAAAATGGTTTAGAATAAGTAGCAACTTTCGGTGTGTTTGAAGCATAGAACGGTCCTGTGGTGTCACTGAAGGGAAATGTTGTCTCATGAAAGACAACATTTCGTGACACATAAACACTTCCAGACGAAGAGAGACATTTGTAACCATGGTGATCAGAACAGAACCCAATGAAGACACAGGGTTCTGATCTGAAAGACAGCTTGTGAGACCTATAAGGTCTCAAGTGTGGGAAACATAAACAGCCAAAGACTCTCATAAAGGAATAGTCTGGCTTTGAGTTGAAAATCAACTCATGAGGGGAACAGTTATCAAGAACCTTGGATGGTAGACGATTGATTAGAAAAACAGCAGTTGAAAAAGCATCCATCCAGTAGTGAAGAGGAACGGATGACTGTACAAGAAGTGTCAGTCCTAATTCAACTATGTGGTGGTGCTTACGCTCCACTATGCCATTTTGTTGGCTTGAATAAGGACAGGTGATCCTATGAACTATACCAAACTGAGCTAAGTAAGCAGTGAGAAAATGAAACTCACCTCCACCATCAGACTGCACAGCTTTGATCTTTGTGCCAAGCTGCTTCTCTGCTAAGAGATGAAACTCACAGAAGGCTTTAGCATCATTAGACTTACGATTCAGAAAATAAATCCAAGTAAATCTAGAAAAGGCATCAACAATACTAAGGTAATAATTACTATTGCTAGAGGAGAAGGGTGCAGGACCCCAGAGATCTACCTGAATCATTTCAAGTGGGTAAGAGTAGACAGTCTCTGAAGTTTGATAGGGAAGGGTCTTGCTCTTTCCCACTGCACAGGCAACACACTCAGAAGATATGTGTTTAGTGGGCAGATTTTGCAATCTCAAAAAATTAACCAGAATGTTCCTAGATGGGTGGCCTAACCTCATGTGCCATAGGTGAGACGGATCATTAGTTTTCAAAGAACTGAGTAAACAACTAATCTCAAAATCAGGTAATGCATTTGAAGATGCATTATTAGAACATGTGAGAGTAGAGCATTCATCAGAAGCAACAGCAGTATAAGCAAGAGGTAAAATAGAGGAACCACGATCAACATTAAACTCAGAATTATCATTGCCAATAACCGGAAAGGAAGAGTTTTGAGCAGATAAAACTGCATTATTACAGAATGACTGAAAATCAGTTGAAAGACTCAAACACTGATCTGGACTAACAGTAGCAGACTTAACTAAATTATTTGACTTAGACATAAAACTAGAGAAGTCTAGACGATATAGACCCCCTGACTCATAACCCTTGAGCAGCACCTTGTTGGAGAGTGAATCCTTGATCAGGCAATGCGATGGGTGAAATTCAAAATAAACCTGATTATCCTTTGAAAACTGAGATACAGAAAGCAGGTTTTTAGTGACAGCAGGAGTGTAAAGCAAGTTATTTAAAAGCAATGGTTTTCCAGTGGAAGGTAAAAGAGAAGAACCAATAGCAGAAATATTAAGTGAAGAGCCATTTCCAACTAAGACCTTACCTGGGCCAGAGTATGGAGAAGACATGTTCGGGAAAGGCTGAGCATTTGTCAGGTGGTTCGTGGCTCCTGAGTCTGGGAACCAGCTGCTATCAGAGGTGGCTGGGTTGTGGCTGCTGGTTGACAGGTGATTAGCTTGAGTGGGTTGAGGTGATGTAGACTGAGCAAGGGTAGGGATTTGTTGAGGATGAGGATTGGGGAATACTTGATATGGCTGAGGTGGGTAACATGGGGGGCCATCATGTAGGGGTAGATGGGAGGTATGGGTGAAGGATAGCGTGAGTACTGCATAACGGAGTGTGTTTGGGGATTGGGAGGGTGGATGGTCGTGGTTGAGGTTGAGTCTGAGATTTATGCAGCTGAGGTGGTGGGTAGTGTTGGTTTTGTGGTTGTTGCTGGTAAGGGTCAGGCTCAGTGTCATAAGCAGCCAGGTTTGCTGAAGGTGCAGGTGAGTTGGACTGAGGGCCAGTCACACCAGTGAAGTGCACATTAAACCTGTGGAAACATCTGTGCACCAAGTGCCCAAATTTTCCACACAGCTGGCATTGGAGTCTGCTGTTACCAAAACCCCTACCACGACCCCTACCCCTCCCACATTGTTGATTACCAAATGGTGGGGGACCATAGAAAAATGGCTGAGTATTTTGATTCGTGGGTTGGGGTGTGGGCAGGAGACCAGACATGGGAGACAGGGTGGGATTTTCAGGCATACTACCAGAGTTGTTTTCAGCATATGACACAAGAGGCTTACTGGGGTTGGGAACCTTAGCAGAAGCTATGTTGACACTAGCACTAGCATCAAATAAGATGTCAGACTGCGTAGACTCAGCATCTAATAACACAGAACTCACAGAAGCTATAGTGTAAGGATTTTGGCTAGCATGGACGACAGCAATGACATTATCATATTGACGCTTTACCCCATTCAGAATAATCGAGATCTGTTGCATCTCTTCTATGGGGTGACCACAGCTAGCTAAACTATCACATGTGGTCTGTATTTCAGTAACGTAGTCTCTCATAGGCTGATGCACATGCTTCCTAACCTTAAGTCTATCATATAAATGCATGATTCTAGTAGTGGAAGATGATGAGAAATCTCGATGAAGCTTTTGCCAAATGGCAGCAGCTGACATACACCCTATAAGACCCCTACTAACCTGAGAAGAGACAGAGGCAAGAAGCCATGATGCGAGAGAGCTGTCCTGCTGAAGGAACTTCGTGTATGTAGGATTTGGGACAGCAGCCCCAGTTTCATCTTCTAGAAACTGAGGTACGTTAGCTCCATTAAGATGATTCTCCAGGTTATACCCTCTTACAGAGAGTAGAACCTGCTGTTTCCATTGCTGGAAATTCTCTTCGCCAAGTAGCTGAGCTACTTTCTTGTTGGCGAAGGCAGGACCAGATTCTTCCATGAATCAGAATGGGGAGGTTGAAAAGGGAAGATTTCAGGCTCGATCGAGCTCTGATACCATGTTTGGATTTAGGGTTTAGAGAAGAAAAGGAAAACGAAGAAGAAGAGAGCTCTGGAAATCAAAGATAATGACTTGATTCTGAAATGTTCAACAGTGCAACAGATATAAAGGAAACAACCCGAGAAAGTGACAAAACAGTAAGGACACCGTAATTGCATCTAAGTCCCTAAAGTTAAGCTAATCGATACTTCAGCTGCAAGCAATAGTATTTACATATTAAACCCTAAACATAAGTGATGGACACACTTATATCCTAACACCTGTAACGTCAAGATCCCCTTGCCTCACCATCGCAACCTATAGCAGGAAACTAAGACCCATAAGTGTACCCACTTGGACCATTGCAAATAAGAAGTCAAACCTGAACTCCGAACGATCTCGGGTGGGACGTTGGCTTTTGTAAAAATTAGGGGATGAAGAGGACGAAGATAAACCTCCTCGACAGATAGACTTGCACAAGCCTTCGAATGAAACATATGACATATGTGGGGCAACCAACATCTAGAAAAGAATAATAATAAGGAAATCAGACCAAAAGCATGAGGCAGAATTCTTGTTGACTCAAGCATTAAATTGGAGGTCTCATCAACCAAGTGAAATCACTTGAAACTCGACACTTTGTGGCTATTATAGATGATGTAAATGAACCATCAATACCGAGCGAAAGTTGTCCACCAACCAAGCGCTCCTATACCAGTCCAAAGTTTCCAACGCTCACCAGTCCTTGAATCTGTGCCACCTAACCTAGAAATGGTTGATAGCATGTTACCCATTACAGAGGCCGGAACAGCACCAGAAAAGGTTTAAAGAATACTCTCACTCCATAGGAGCACATAGTATCTGGAAACCTCCCTACATCCTAAGGGAATTCGGTGCCAACTGCACGAGACTCATAAGATAGTACAAGCACATCTCCTAGAGATCATATCACAAAGGAAACGGTAGATTCGTGTCGATCTCCGCATAGCATATGTATGCCTCACCCTCCTCAGGGTACTGCAACCCCATCTTGGGGTATCTAGGACATTTAACGTCGCACAAGCCTCTTAAAGTCATAGATGCCCTAACTCGTTCAACTTCACATCTATAACAAAAACATCTAACTATAACAAAAGAATAAGGGACCGAAAAGTCGAGGCTTTAAGGGGAAAAGGCTACTTAGTAGAGAAGGTAAGTACACACTGTGAACGACCTCTACGACTGGGGCGACTGTGAAGATGAACTGTCTGCCACCGAAGTAAACACAGTAGCAAGACATTAATAGGAAAACATTAGTCAAAGGTAACTTACAAGTGACGGAAAATTTTAAGAAACTTAAAAGGATAAAGGTGGCCTAGAAATGATCAGAATGCACGCCAAAGAGTAGCCTAGATAGTCCAAAAGGCTTGCCAAAGAAGGAGACCACAAATACAAGGCAACCCGACGACAATGGAAAAGCTCACCAAATGTAGTCTACAAATGACCAAAGAGGTTAGCCAAAACGAAACCTTCAAACTGAAATTGCGTGAATACATCCAAAGGACCCGTTGAATAGGAACCACCTCAATTACGGTCGCCTAGAATCCCTTAAGGTAAAACTCAATCGAAAAAAAAAAAATTCACTCGAGCTTTGAGGGGCATGTGTTGGATACTAGGCGACGTCGTCGTGTTTCAACACTTGTCCAGTAAAATACCAACATGAATCCAGACAAAGCGAGCACTCGGATAGAAGGCGAGCACTTAAGTTAACACCTTCCAGCCCTCGCTTAGCTCGAGCATTAGCACTAAGATCACTTAGGTCCTCCCTCAACTACGATGCACATATGTTATCCTTAGGGTAACGACTCACACATAATCTACTTACTAAAAATAGGATGTTACTCATAAAAGTATATCTTATCACTAAGGGGAAAAAGTCTGTCCAATACCCAAATATAGGATGAAGTGTACAAAATATATATGTAAGGAAAATGTACAGAAAAATGTTGTCAATGACGTTAAAGTTCTGCAAGTCTATATACTTCTTACTCCTCTCATACATAACTTACCCACGCCACTTATTTAAGTATCGGATAGGGAACTCAGAGGAACACTTCCACATGTTTCTTTTTACAATTGCTATAATCAGATTATGATGACTAGGATCGACCTCCGTCAACCGGGATCAACTCCTAAAGAGTTTCACAACTAATCCTGGTCCTTCGTACCAACAGTTTGAGCAGGAATGTGCATACAAAACTGGTTCAGGCAAACCAAACTTTTTATTTTTTGTACAGTAATCGTGACAGTTTTGATTCAGATCGCAAAGAAAACGGTGAATCGGAGAAAATATGGAGCAGTTCAAACCTATTATAAAATATTAGTTTAGAAATGGTAACCCATACCTTTTCATATACCATTTCTAATTTTATATATTTAATTTAATAAAAATATAGTCGATTATAATGTCGTTGTAATATCGTACCTTACTCGTTTCTAATGACATTCTCTTACCATTTTTAATAAAGTGTCTAATAGCATTTCTAATACTCTTTTAATATTGTTTGTAATACTCTTTAGGTTCAAATTGATATGTAATAATATTTCGTTTTTAAATCTATTTATGTATTATCGGATTGATTATTGAAGTTTGGAAATTTAAAATATTGTATCTTAATGATACATTTATTTTTATTAGAAAATCTATGGAGCGGTTCAAATCGATTTTGAACTGATTTGGGAAAGGTATGGTATTGGAACAAAGGAATGGAGTGTTCGAGTATATGGGGGTGAACCGTATCTTTATAACTTTTTAGGTAACATAAGTTTTATAACTGATTTGAGCATGAACCGATTTATACTCTCCCCCGCTGACCCACACACCCCAACACCCAACACCATGTTTGCAAAGTGTCCTCATAAACGTTTGGACATATTTCTAGTTTCCTTATTCGGTCAGATTTTTCATCCAAACTTAACCTCAGCCTTTAATCATCTCGGTTTGGGTTAAATCGAGACTCAATCGAATCAGGAATCAATAATAACATATAGATTTTTTTTTAAAATGTTTAATTTTGACATTTTTAAAAGTATTCTATTATTTTTGCCTTTTTAAACCTATTATGTTAAGTTAGAATAAAAAAATACGCCCGATGAGAAACTGGAAATTTATTCAAGCATTAAGGATGAAACTTTACAAAACTAACTTTAAGAAAATTATGAAAATGTGCACAAATATTAAGAGACAAAGTTACATTTTGCTTATCCACAAAATCATACATATCACTATACTCATAATTGCCACAATTACTCGTATGTGTCATTGTCCAAAGAAACTTCCCCACCTAATCGCCTCAATCCTTTTACTCATTAAAAATGTCACTTTCGTTAATATATATAAACTAGGCGTCATTCATCCCTCGGTTCATATCTAACAAACCTAAATTTATTAGCAGGTAATATAAGTCAGAACTCGTCAACTCTTTTTTGATAATTCGATTGACTCTTAGTTTCGGTGGTCATTTATAATAAACAATAAGAAGAATAAGATACACCAACAATTTATTGGGATGCAATTTGCATGTATCTTGACTTAACAGTTGGAGAAATAATTCTTAAATATAACAATACGTGATTTCTGCATAAATATTATTAATTTAGCCAAACTGTCTTTTCTTAATCGTTCTGTAACCAACTTCTGTCTACATGATAGAATGTCAAAGTCAATACACACCAGCAAATAAAAGAATCTATATTAAATATTACACACAAAAACAAAAGAGAAAGGAGTAAGCCAGCAAATAAAAAAAGCTACATTAAATAATATATACACACAAAAACAAAAGAGAAAGGAATAAGCTAAAGGTTGCTGTCATGTTGGGTTAATAATCAGTGCGACTCATGATTATTTTAGGTATAAAGTAAACATATAGAAACACCCATTTAATGAACTCGTAAAACGATACCAGAAATTGAGAATTCTAAAATTTCTCATAAATATCTTGTATAGTATACAGCTAATTATTTATAGTAGTAATTTTTTTTTTGCCATATATTTATAGTAGTAGTTAACTATAACTAACTATGATATCAACAAAACATCATAAATATACTTCTATATTCCTCTCATTTAACTTTCCTAGATTGGTTCCCGAAAAACATTCTTTAACTCCATATAGATATAGCCAAATTGATTCCTCAGTGAGAAGATCGACAATCTGGTCTTTGGCGGAAACATAGAACAACATTAACTATGTCATCCAGTATTTGTTCTCGAACAACATGAAAATTAAGGTTTAATATGATTGATCCGTTCATGATAAATCAAATTCTTGACAATTTGAAGGGTCATCTTATTTTCAGAGAACAACCTTATGAGTGTACTTGCATATCCTAACTCCTGCAAGGTCAAATAGCTTCCACAACAACTATGACCATACTTTGATATTCTTCTCCTCAACACTCAATCAGAAACGATAGTTTGTTTCTTGACGATCCAATAAATTGTTCACCCCACCCCACCCCACCCACCCACCCACCGATGCAAACAATAAGCATTGATAGATCTTCCGGTGAATACACAATGTGTTAGGATCGATTCTCTAAAACACACACATAATTCAGATGAAGGAGAAGAACATAATTTAGAGAGATTAGGGAGTGGTAACACCCAAATTAGGGTAATCTCCACGGCTGCTTAGGTTATATGAATTGATGATAGGTTATTGTTACAGAATACGTATACAAGGAGAAATACAGTAGAACCTAAACTGCGTGACGCGTGAACATTAATACATAAATTAACATTACATATTAATCAGGTTCCACAACCTAACACAATGCCTCTAATCCGAGTCACAAAATATAACAACCTCCATAAAATTATTTGTTGAGAAAATAATTATTTACATGGGTTCTCTATGAGATATCTGATCATCCGCATATCAGCATTAAATTGAGACTTCTTAGGATTGTGAATAAATTGACTAAGTTGTTGGATAAAAAAGGCAATTTCGGGTGAATCATAGTAAGATACATCAACTGTCCAATAAGTCTTCTACACACATCAATATCAACACACACAACATCATTGGAGTTGAGACCAAGAGTATGGTCATATTCACGAGTGGTTAACTTCTGATTTAGTTTGAGCAGTGGGGAAGCAAACTTTGATGCTCTAAGGTCTACATCAAAGATTAGTTCAAGTGCATACCTTCGTTTATTGATAACCAACACTTTTGAAGAGTACGTCAATTCTAAGCCAAGAAAGTAATGAAAATCCCTCAAGTCCTTCAATCAGAAATTATTTTGAAGAATTGTTTTCAACTCATGTATCATTTCAGTATCAGATCTACTAATTAGAGGTCGCCAACATAAATCAACAAGAATACATTGTGATCTCCACTCCATTTCGTAAACAAGGAGTAATCTAATATTTTTTTAGTAATACCTATATTGTCGTAATGCCTCAGTGAGATTAAGATTCCACTATCTACAGACTTGTTTCAAGCCATAAAGAGATTTAAGCAAAAGACAACCCTTCTATCCATATAATCTATCTTCGATAAAACTTGGGGGTAATTCCATAAAAAATTCTTCAAACAAATCCCCTTACAAAAGTGCATTTTGACATCCAATTGACAGATTTTCCGTGAATGTCTAGCTACTAAAGAAAGTAAGAGTCAAATAGTGACCATCTTTACAACATGGGAGAAAGTTTTAGTCAAATGAGTTCTTTATTATAGTGTATATCCTTTCACAATTGGACGAGCCGTATAATGTTATGAATTCTCATTAGAGTGATACTTGAGTTTAAACACTCAATTGCATGCTTATTTGATGGCAAGTCAATTAATTTCCATGTATTATTTGCTCGTAAGACAGCTATTTCTTCTTGCAAAGCTTACACCCTATTGGACCTTAGAAACTTCTCCAATGTTAGAAGTTCAATAAGATGTTCAGTTTCACTGAGAAAACAACGTAAATAAATGGTGACAAATGTTCATATTGCACAACGTTTTCAATAGGGAAAGGGAGAGTTTTATAGTAGGAGTAACAAAGTCCTTTGTCCACAATGGAGACGTGCTAACCCTATTAAAACATCGAAAATTTGCAGATGTCGTGGTAGGAAAGATAGTGCCGGCATGATTAGGAAATGTTGCAACATCACTAGCATGAGGTAGTACTGATTGTTGGAGAACTCTCGAATGGATTGTGGTTGAACTTTCGAATGGTTGCTTGGATTATTTTGAAATCATGACGACACTTTCAAATTGAAACAATTTGGAGGCACCCAAATTTTCAATCGGATAAAATCAGAATACTTAACTAGAACTTGAGAAGGATTGTGAATGTTTGAGATGAAATTTTGGACATCCCCTATGACCAATTTATAGTGTTTGCCACACCCTTTGGAAGAGACGCCAATATGCCCTTTGGAAGAGACACTACACCATTTGGCCAATCAAGGTACTATTTCGGCCACAACATGCCTCATTGATTCAAAATTTGGCTCCAAAACCAAAAGGACACCTTAGGATGATGACTTGGAGCCGAAGTAATTGCAATGGTTCGGCCTAATACTTGGCTCTAAAGCAAGTGTCCAAAAACCGGGAATTTTGAGGTTAAAATGTTAAGTCATTAGTTCCAAAAATTCAAATTTACAATGCTCGACCCCGACCAGGGGTGCTGCCCCTTGGACCCCGCCAGGGGCGCTGCCCCTTGGACCCCGCCAGGGGCGCTGCCCCTGGACCCCGGCAAAGGGGGTGTTGCTCCCTTTAACCCCCATTGCCTCGTCTCTAATCAACTGATGAATCTCCGATACAGTGAATCATAATATACTTAAACAAACGTGCATTCCACACCCTCCTAACTTGTTTAATGAGATATTATGATCCTATTGGTCAACTAGTCAATCCAATTACACTAAAATATCTAACAATCCTCCCTCATTTTAGTGTAATCCTTGATTAACTAAACATAAGATCACAATCAAACAACACAACAAACTTATGCATAAATGAAATATCATGACGATTGAATTTCATCTTAGTGTATTACACATTTCAAATATTCGAATATCAAGGTGTCACTGTGGATTGAACCTTTGCTATCCATTGTGAATACATGAAGATAATATACACATAAATTAACATTCTCAAATATCCTTTCTTGATACTATCTTTTACTAGCCTTGTGTCCTAATCCTTCATAAACATATCAAATCCAAGTCCTAGCTTCTTGAAGCGGCTAAACTTCATGTTTACATAGGTAGCTCTTTTACTCTTGCACCTGCATATGCAATTTTTCAAAAGAACTATTAAGAAGTTAAACTTCAACCTCATTTACTTGCAGGTTTGAACACATACCTTGGGATAATATAACCAATGTGTTCCAATCTCTAGATGTCAAGCTTTCCACATTGAATTAAACACCTAATGTCATATTAGGTGGGAATTGGGTATCTCAACATGAGAGATTTCAAATGGACTTTAATCATATCCCTACAGCCGATTTGTGCACAACATCCCTTCTTAACCCTTTGGTTAAATGATCGGCTAAATTATGTTGAGTTTGTATAAACTGCACTGATATAACACCATGCATGATGAGCTCACGAATCATGTTGTGTCTAACACCTAAGTGTCTAGACTTGCCTTTGTATACTTGCCTATATGCATTAGCCAAGGCAGATTTACTATCACATCTGATAGATATAGAAGATATCGGTTTAGGCCATAATGGAATTTCATAAATCAGATTTCTTAGCCATTCATCTTCTTTACCAGCCAATGCTAATGCAACAAACTCAGACTCCATTGTTGAGTGAGTAATGCAACTTTGTTTCTTAGATGCCCAAGATATGGCACCTCCCCCAAGAAGGAATACCCTTCCACTTGTAGAAGAATGATCTTCCACCTTGGAAATCCAACTTGCATCTAAATATCCTTCAAGAACCGAAAGAAATCCAATATAAGTCAAACCGTAATCCATGGTTCCTTTCAAGTACTTGAATACTCGATTTAAGGCTTGCCAATGATGTGAACTTGGATTGCTAGTATATCTACTAAGCTTTCCAACAGCATAAGCAATATCTGGCCTAGTGCTAATCATGGCATACATAAGACAACCAATAGCCCTTGAGTCTTCAAGTTTAGATACCGCCACACCCTTATTAGGTAGAAGCTTAAGACAAGGATCTATGGGAGTGCTAACTGGAGAACAATCTTTAAAATTAAATTTATTCAGAATCTTCTCAATGTAATGGGATTGAGATATTGAAACACCATTGTTATTTCGCTTGATCTTTATACCAAGAATCACCTCAACCTCCCCCAAATCCTTCATTTCAAAATTAGATTACAGGAATTTCTTGGTTTTATCAACTTCATTTTGGCGAGTACCAAAAATCAACATGTCATCTACATATAGACAAATAATAACTCCTTTACAAGAAGTATCAAATTTGCTATATACACACTTGTCTGCTTGGTTAAGAAGAAAACCATTAGACAATACTACATCATCAAATTTTTTATGCCATTGTTTTGGTGCTTGTTTAAGACCATGCAATGATTTAGTCAACTTGCACACCTTGTTTTCATTTCCAGACATAACAAACCCTTCTGGTTGTTTCATATAAATCTCCTCATCCAAATCACCATCCAAGAATGCAGTTTCACATCCATTTGATGAATTACAAGGTTATGAATAGCTGCAAGTGCTATTAATAACCTAATAGTGGAGGTCCTAGCAACAGGAGCATAAGTATCAAAGTAATCAATCTCTTCCTTCTCTCTGAAGCCTTGGATAACCAATCTTGCTTTATACTTATCTATGCTACCATCCACTTTTATTTTCCTTTTGAAAATCAATTTGTTTCCCAAAGCTTTACAGCCAGGAGGTAGATCAGTCAATTCCCATGTATTATTATTCATGATTGAATCCATTTCATCCTGGATAGCTTCTTTCCAGAATCTCTTGAAGTTATAGCTTCACTAAATGTTCTTGGATCCTCTTCAATCATAAAACAGTATTGATACTGATACTCAACATCATCTCTTGACCCTTCAACCAAATAAAGTTGAAAATCATATCCAAAAGATTTGGCTTTTCTAGTTCTAGTACTTCTCCTTGGTTCAGTCGGTCCAGGTACAGAAATAGTACCACCAGAAGTATCTGAACTTAAAGAATTCTGAATCATATATTTTGGTCTAGGTATAGATGTAAATCTATCTTCATCAAAGGTAGCATCTCTTGATTCTATAACTGTGTTAACAGACACATAGTCATTAGATTCTAATACATAGAACCTATATGTACAGGAATGCTCAGCATACTCAATGAAGATACAATCTATACCTCTTTCACCCAAGTTTCTTCTTTTGTGTTCAGTGAGCCTTACAATTGCTCTACATCCCCAAACTCACAGAAAACTTAATTTTAGTGGCTTTTTATACCAAAATTCATATGGGGTAATCTTATTCCTTTTATTAGAAATTCTATTCAATAAATAACAGGATGTTAACATAGCCTCACCCCAAAAACCTTCACTTAAACCTGAATAGGATAACATGGAATTAACCATCTCTTTCAAAATCCTATTCTTCCTTTCAGACACACCATTTTGTTGTGGTGTATAAGGAGTTGTAGTTTGATGTATTTACCAGTAGATTGAAAATATACTGGATCATAATACTCACCTCCTCTATCAGTACGTAAATTTTTAATCAATTTACTTTGATGTAACTCAACTTCTTCTGTATAAATTTTAAATTTATCAAGAGCTTCATCCTTAGCATGCAACAAATAAACATATCAATATCTAGAAGCATCATCAATAAAAGTAATAACATGCTTTTTATTTCCTAATGAATGAGTAGCATGAAAGTCACATAAATCGCTATGAATCAGTTCCAATACATTGGAAACTCTATTTACATCCTTGAAAGGTTTTCTAGTTATCTTAGCTAACATGCAAGTTTTACATTTCTCATTGTTTATATCAATAGCAGGTATGAGACTCATTTTAGACATATCTTTCATTCTTATATAATAAACATGACCTAGTCTAGCATGCCATAAAATTGATTTATTTATATTATTGCTAGTACTAATAGAAGCCATGCAAGCAGATTCATTATCAATTGAAACCTTAACATTCAACATAAACATACCATTACTTAAATAACCAAATCCTACAAAAGAACCATGTCTTGACAAGATATACTTGTCACGTTCATACACTTGTTTATAACCACAATTGTTTAAAACAACACCCGATAAAAGATTCTTTCGAATCCTTGGAACATACAATACATTGTTTAAAAATAGACATTTTCCTGAAGTAAAGACAAGCTTGACATTTCCTAGTCCTTTGATTGGTTCAGTTGCAACATTTCCCATCTTTAAGACAGATCCATCTTCAAATGGTTGAAAGTCTTTGAACCAACGAAGATCTTTGCACACATGGGTTGTTGCTCCTGAATCAATCCACCATGCAACATGATCATCCTGCACATAAAATGCCTCAAATATTACTGATACATAATTTTGACCCGAATTATTATTTTGTATTAAAATCTGACCTTGTTGCTTGTCAGGATCCTTAGATCCTCTTGGACCAGCGTTATGCTTGCCTTTTCTGACCCGACAATCCTTCTTGAAATGACCGGGTTTGCCACACTTCCAACATGCCACCTTAGGATTTTTGTTGAAAGACTTATTGTCATCTCCTTTAAACTTGCGGTTGTTCCCCTTGTTCGAGTTTGAAAATCGACCCTCTTCAACCATGTTCACAGAAGAGTTACCAACTTGGTTCTTACCCTTAGGGTTATTGTCCACTTCTTGAGCCCTTAAAGACTCCTCAATCCTGAAGTGACTTCCAAGTTGAACAAGAGACATCTCTTCCTTATTGTGTTTCAGGGTATGTTTGAAATCTTTCCATGATGGTGACAGTTTATCAATAACACTAGAAATCGAGAGGATTCATCCATCTTCATGTTATGTTGAGCAAACTGTCCCAGAATCCTTAACAGTTCGTTATACTGTTCCATGACCGGTCTAGTATCAACCATCTTGTAATTGTTGAAATTACTAACAAGAAACTTCTTGCTTGAAGCATCTTCGGCCATGTACTTGGATTCAAGGGAATCCCACAACTCTTTTGTAGACTCCACATTTTGGTATATATCAAATAGGGAATCAGACATACCGTTCAGGATGTGACCACGACAAATGTAGTCATCGTTCTCCCATTTGCAGCGGCGTCTGATATGTTCCACTGTTTCATTGTCGAGTACTTCTGGCATGGGAGTACTTAGCACGTACACCACCTTTAGGGTCGTCAAAAGGAAGTGCATCTTCTTTTGCCATCTTTGAAAGTCACTGCCTTCGAACTTATCTAACTTAGCAAACTTGCTCGTCATGTCTCTAGCAGATTCTCCGTTCGTCATCTTCAGAGAAATTGTTTCAATCTTTGTTGGAGAACTCTCGAATGGATTCCGGTTGAACTTTCGAATGGTTGCTTGGATTATTCTGAAGTCGTGACGACACTTTCAGATTGAAACAATTTGGAGGCACCCAACTTTCAATAGGATAAAATCAGAATACTGAACTAGAACTTGAGAAGGATTGTTAATGTTTGATATGAAATTTTGGACATCCCCTATGACCAATTTATAGTGTTTACCACACCCTTTGGAAGAGACACCACACCATTTGAAAGAGACACTATGCCCTTTGGAAGAGTGACTACACCCTTTGGCCAATCAACGTACTATTTCGGCCACAACATGCCTCTTTGATTCAAAATTTGGCTCCAAAACCAAAGGGACACCTTAGGATGATGACTTGGAGCCGAAGTAATTGCAATGGTTCGGCCTAATACTTGGCTCTAAAGCAAGTGTCCAAAAACCGGGAATTTTGAGGTTAAAATGTTAAGTCATTAGTTCGAAAAATTCAAATTTACAATGAATTTTTAGAATAGTGACTTTATGAATAATAAAAAATTTCACTTGTTTAATGAGATATTATGATCCTATTGGTCAACTAGTCAATCCAATTACACTAAAATATCTAACACTGATTAACCTTCAAAAATCACAATGCTAGAGGGATCTTCAACAAAATCCCAACCAAGAACAGAGTATGAAGAAGAAGAATTTGAATAAGTTCTACGACATTGGAATCTAAACAAGAAAAATCAGTCATGGTCATCCAAAAGGAAAACATCTTTTCATGGAACAAAACATCAGAACTCACACAAAAGGAACAATCACAAAGATATTTTCATTGAATGAATAACCCATAAACACTGCATGATGTGAGTGGGGTGCAAATTTATCCCATCTTTGCAAGTCCTTAACGAAGCACGGACATCCAAACACACAAAGATGTACCAAATCAGGTTGCATCCCATACAACTCAGCATAAGGAGATCCTCCTTATAATGTCAAATAAGGTAACAAGTTAATGAGATAACAATTAGCTAGTGCACAATAACCCCAACCGTTGATATAAATTAAAGCCAGAAATCTTAAATATCGTGCAACATCTTGTTGAACATGTGCAATACACTTCAAGGCTTTACAGCACACTTCACATGTGGAAAAACATAAGGAATTTGCTTTACACAATACATTTCCATTAGTAGTTAAATAATCTGTCATAAGCCAGAGATGTAATATATATAGATGTAATGTAAGGTTGAATGTGTAGTTTGAAGCTTCAATATCAATTTCAATCAATACAATGTTCTCTCTTATCAAATCAATAGCATCTCAATTTAGTCCACACTTATAATTTCAACACATCCAATAGATGAAAATCTTTGCATACTACTCTTCCATTTTGTGGTGGAGTGTACTGTACACTCAACTGGTTTGATGAACGATTTCCAAGGTCTTGAATAGAGTGTTGCTTAAATACCATTCATACTAAGTTTTTAATGTACAAGGCAATCTTACTCTTACACTGCATTAAAACCAACCACATATTTTTAGTGCAATCGTCCATCAAGAGTTAAGAAGAAATGATAGTCTTTGATATTTGGAGTCTTATAAGAGCTCATAGATCCGAATGAACAAGATCAAAATGAGCAATATCATTATAAGATTTATCTTTTTAAGGTAATTGTGATTTCTTGGACATAAGGCAGATGCGAGAGTCTTTTATACAAGTTCTCGCAACGGGAATATTTAACAAACACTCTCGTAATGAAGGGAGGTTCAACATTCAAGTAAAAGAAATATGACCTAGACATCGATGCCATCGCAACAAGTTATTAGTAACAACACTTTCAACAACAACATTGTTAGAGCTAGCAGTTGTCGTGATGACCAAACGCTTATAGTCATCAGTCTTTATTAGGACGTACAATCCTCCAACGTCACGACAAATCCATAGAATTTTCCCATTTGAGAAGGCCTAGAAAATTACAATCCCTAGCAATAAAAACACAAGACATTGCAGGTCTTGAATAAATTTCACAATTGAAATCAAGTTATAGCGGAGGTCAGGACAAACAAAACATTTTTCAAATACCGATCATGAGTTATCGTACACGAACCAACAAGTGTGACAATAGTGGTATGCCCATTCTGTAAATGAACAGATTGTGACTTCGAGTTATTAGTAGAAAAACAAAAAAGACAAACCTTGCAAAACCTCATGTGATCAGATGCTTTTATATCAATAATCCAATCCATGTGGTTATAAGCCATAAAAAAATGCAAAGAAACTACATGTTATATGTTCGCTCGAATTTCTAAAAGCTTGTCCCTCTCTGTAAGAAGTGAACAATATGAGCCATATGTTCTTGAAACAAACAGATAGAACCATTAGCATCCAAGACGAAGATATATTTTAGTCTGATAATTTCATCTGAGGACTAGATGTTCCTGTAGGAAGCTGCAAAGGATGAGAACAAGGGGACTCTATAACATAATCAGTGGCATTAGAAGTAATAACAATAATTGTCGAAAGCTCCTTAATATTGCCCGGAACACCGTATTTTTACCAACATTTGTCAATTTTACGTCCCTTCTTTCCACAAAAACTACAAAGCCAATTCTACTTATGAATGTGGACCATACCAAAATGATTCACACCAATGACAAAACCAGTAGAACCATTTCTAAAGGCAATACTACCAGAAGACATGAGAGTCGTGGAAGAATCGACCAAATCATCCTTATAATGGTGTGTTGATTCTCTTCTTGTTAGAGGTGACAATAATGTCGTGTCTAATCATATCGTGTCTAAACACGAGTCGTGTCTAAACGGATAAATCTTAAACGTGTCTCAAACCTTCAAACACGAACACGACACGATTAATTAGAAGATCACACGTGACACGATATGCGACAAGATTAACTTTAATGAACAAAAAAAATATGAAAACATGTAAGGTCATATTATACACGACACAAAATTGTGAGACACGATACGACATGACACGATTAAACACAACACCATTAGACACCATTAGAGATGATTAGACACGAAATTCACTAATTTCACATATTTTTCAGAACACAAATATATATATATACAAAGTAGGGTATTCCATGTTCAATATGGTAAATACGACATTCCCCTTAATGTTTGACCAGATTTTCAATTATTCCCTAAAGTTTAAATCGTAAAAATTCTTTCTCTCATGTTTGGCTAAAGTGTTTGCCCCTCCGTCAACTTCTTCATCCAAATTTAACATAATTAGTTTTGAAAATTGCAAAAAATAACAGAAAACTTTTTAAAAAATATCACAATTTAACTCTTTCAAATTTTTTCAAATGTTACAATTGAGTTTTTTCAAAAACTCAAAAATATTACAAAAACAAAATCAGTTTTTTCCTTCAAAATGATTTTTTTCTCAAATTTTAAATATTTTTAATCTCTTATTTTATTACACCGTGGTCCAATCATATATTTTTATAGCAATAAAATTTATACAATTTGCAAATGTAATGAAATTTTAGACAACACATTAATGGATTTATCTGGAATAAAAAAGGTTCAAACGTAATTTATTTAAAATAAACATAAGAAACGTGTTATATAACGAATGGTTTAAACAAATACATTACCTTAATTTATACTTTTCCCTTTTTTATCATTTCAAATAGTTAATTTTCTAGTTAATTTTTTCTTTTAAGTAAGGAGAATTAGTGATGTTGGATCTGAATCTCCCGAATGCTGACTTGGCAGTGAATTGAATGTCAAAGGAAGGATGATGATTGTTCTCGCCTTAGCTCCGGTGAACCCGTAGGAAGGGGATCGCAACAGAGGGGGGGTCTCTCTAGGTCCCTCTCTGATGTTTAAATGAGTATTGTGTGTATATGAACTCGTAACGTACTGAACATATTGAAAAGCAAATGTATTTATAGAGTAAAGAGACCAAACCGTTAGAGGCAACAGAATATCTTAGTGAATATTGTGTTGGTAGAGATTATGATAGCAGATATTACGCTTATGCCGTAATATTGTAGTTACCGTATGTAATCTTTAGATAATATGTGCCCGAGATACGCGGAATATCGTGGTCATATCTTTAGTGACGGTTGGTGGGACCAGAGGTGAGAGGTTAGACTCTCTTGGGCGAGCACTCCTATGGCGTGCAGTAGGAGTCTGCGACCTTGGTTAATGTGACCGGTGATGGAGCCTTTGGCGTCCACTTTGGCTTGGGTTCGATACTGGACCGCTTTATGAGGGCCAGATCAACCTTAATATGGGTCGGCCAGGTTCGAATGATATGGGTTTCACCCACTGCAAAGTTATTGGGCCTCTGGGGCCTTTTCCATATTGGGCTGTCATTATCAATACCCAACATTTTCCCCCGAAGCTTGAGTGAAGTTTCTTCGGTCAAGCTTGATTCTGTGATAGAGTTTGAGATAGTGACACTTGGATTGGATCTTCTCTGTCCTTTTCTGTTATTTGTGCCTTGTTAAATACTCCATGTTCTTTGGCGAACAGTTGTTTGGTCGCCTAGAGTTTATGGAATATTCGACCCTTTATCCCTTTTGGCAAACGCTTGGAGTTACCAGGGTTTATAAATGCTTATTCATCACTCTTTGGCGAACACTACCTTTGAAAGGGTTTTCAGAAAGGCTTATAAGAGTTTTGGCGATCACTTTATCTATATAGGATCTTGAGCATTTAATGACTGCACGGTTATCCAGAAGTTGAACAGACAATTGAGGCATATCTTACTTTTATTCCGTAACCCAAGGGTAGGCTGACAGTTTTTGTACCGTTCCAACCGTTTGTCTCCCCAAGCCGTCTCCTAGAATTCTGACATTGCTTTGATTTTAACCCAAAGCGGGTAATCATTCTCTGAGCCGTTTCGATTATGTCTGTTCGGTTTCTTCTATTTTGTCTATATAAGAAACAGAACCTCAGCCCTTTTGTCTTTTACGCGTTCCAGTCATTTGCATTCCGGAGAGTTCAGTGCTTCTCAGTTTTTCAGTGCTCTGTTCTTCAACTTTCCTTTTTCCTTCTTCGATTTCAAAAACTCCTTAACATTTCAATGGATTCCAAGAACCAATCCGCCGGAAAGAGTAAGGCATCAGCCCACAAGTCTTCCTCAAACCAACCCTCCTCAAATAAGAAGGTGTCTACAAAGGTCACCAACGCTCCCCTGAAAATCAGGGACGGTTCCTCGCTGGCTCCAAGCCAGAGGAACCCTGCTTCTAGGCCGATTTCTGGACAATCAGCGGCCACACCGGTGGTGGTGGACGGGGCAGAGACCAATGTTCCCGCCTTTCCCCCCGACAAGTAAACATTGATGCTCTCTGTTTACTTCTTTTTAGATAATGCTTCCTGTTTTTTATTTTTATATTGTTCTTGCCATACCCTGGTTTCCTAAGTAGATATCAAGCTCAATGAACTAAAGTCGACTCATTTTAAGGCATTGGTTGCCGTAACTGACCTGAGAGAAGCAGATGCCCCCAGATATCCGGGCTTAGGGCTTCATTATCCTCATGATGGATAAGTTTACGTCTATGCAGCCCAGATCGATGCTGGGTTGCGTTTTCCTCTCTGAGAGGATTTGCAGGAGCTTTGCTGCTACTACGGGATAGGTCCTACGCAGTTAGTTCCAACGCCATTAAGATGTGTGTTGGGTTCAAGTTCATGTGTTTACGTCAAGAATGGACGTACTCACTGGCTTTGTTCCACTGCTTTTACCGATTGGCCAGAGCAAACCACCTCCACCACTTCCAAACTCGGTGGACCAAGTTCGAAGAATGGAGGGGCCAAGCGTGGAATTGGAACGTCCATTTTCGCCTGGTGGACGACTTCCACGCTACCAACTCCAACTACAAGAAGGTCTACCTCTTTTGCAAGGGTAGCGTAACATGGGAGTTATTCCAGCCGGAAAGGGATACTCTTCCTGTCTTCGGGGAGTTGACAGGAAGTGATCAGAACGCCATTGACGACTTCTTCCGGTTACACAAGCAATCGAACTTCTGTTCGATCCGTTCAGTGGCGAAAACCATAGAATCGATGCTCGAGCTGGCGGGCATCCATCAGGCCTCGCCAGTTTCTATTGACTGGGTAATTTTCTAACTTTTTCTTCTGTTGATTGTAGGCGTTCGGAGCCACAAACTCAATGGTCTTTTTTACAATCAGGCTAAGGCGGGGCTATCTCTGGACCACGCATTACTGAGCCTTCCTCCTCCTTCCGGGCGTTCCTCCAAACGCAAGCCTGAGGAGGGTCGTCCTTTCACCACTCCTGCCGTTCGCCAGCAAGGTATGCTACTGTCTTTTAGTTTTTCTTTCCTCTGTTTTAGTCTTAGGTTTCTAATATCTTTGCTGACCTTTACAGGGAATACCATTGCTGATGTGGCTTCGAATCCCACTCCTGCCAAGAAGGCTAGGAGTTCGGGCGAAGAACGTCCTGCCCCTCCTAAGGGTCCTGCTGCCCCCAAGGAGAAGGCTATGATGGTGGCAGAGGTCGCCACCCCTTCTTCTGATAAAGCTATTCTCAATCCTCCTAAGGAGACTGGGGCTCGGAAGAAGGGGCAGACTGCCTCGGTCCCCTCGATGACTCCTCTCGGGGAGTACTGCCCCTTGGTGGGCTTATTCCATCCGCCAAAGGCTACGAATCCTAAGGGCGTCTAGGGCACTTGGGGGAATCTCCAAAAGGTGGAGATTTCATATCAGAAAACACTCTGGGGTAACCCGGATTTGTGCATGCATCTCCTCGAGGGGATTGTTCCTCCTCGAGACAGGGCTCTGATCCCCTCCGAGCTGCCCGCCATCGAAGGGGTCATGAGGTCGCATTTCGATCGGATCGCCCTGGTAAGTTCTTTTATGTTTACTTATCTTCAAATCGTCTTTTGACTTTTCATTGAACTGATTGTACTTTGTACATTTTTTCCTTGTTGTTAGCTCGTTCGGGATGAGTTGACGATCGGTCGGATCGTAGGGAAGCTCGTCGATAAGCAGACTGACCCGCTTATCGAGTTGGAGCAGTACCGGAGTCTGGGCTTCTTCCCTGACCAAATGAGGGGTTTGAGGGATAAGGCCGAGTTGGCTGCTTATCTGGGGGAGCATGCTCGGGAGGAGTACTTCCAGAAGGAGCAGAGGCTCCTCGCCTTCGTGCAGGAGAATGAGGAAGAGGCGGCCCTCGCCAATGATAAGCGGACAAGCACTGAGCTCCAGCTTAAGGCGGTCGACCAATACTCTGCTAAGGTGGAGGCGGCCAATGTTCGGCTGAAGGCTTAGTTGAAAGAGGCTGAGGCCCAGAGAGTCGCCGTTGAGGCTCAGAGAGTTGCTGCTGAGGCCAGGAGGGACGCCTTGGAGAAAGAGAATGAGCAGCTTGCCCTTCGGCTGAAGTCTGTCCCATCCCCCCAAAGTGTGGTCGAGGACTTTAAAAAATCCAAGGAGTTTACTGACTATGCCTTGGAGGTGATAAAGGCTGAGATGGCTTCATACCTCCAGCTCCTGGTCGAGGACATTCAGGCGATCGACCCCAAATTTCCCCTCCGGGAAGTTGAGTCCCTCAAGCCCTTCCTCCATATCAATTATTCCACGGAGGCTCCCCCTGCTGCTGTCATCGAGGAGGTTTCCCCCGAAGTTGAGCAGGAGGCCGCCGTCCCTGAAGAGCCCAAGTCTTGAAGTCTTCAACTCCCCTGGCGATCACATCTTTAGCTTTCTTTTTTATAATAATTTTTCCTCTTTTCCTGCTTTTTAGGAATGTTTGTAATTACTTTTAGATTTCAGACTCGGTTATTATAATATAATGTTGAATGCCTTTATATTCATAAGTGTTTACTTTTATTTGACTTTGAATGTGTTGGCGATTCTTCCGATGTCTTTACCATAATTACCTTCGACTTTCTCTTCGCTTTATAATGGTCTCACCCCTTAGGGTCTTGGACCTTTCTTTAGGCCTAGAATGATAAGTCTTTATAGATTTATCTATTCCCCTCGCCAAGTATAAACCTTTTAAGGAAGACTATCATCTTCTAACGATGTGTTACCTTATTAAGGTCTAGACCTTTTGAAGTGTTCGCTTAATCCTGAAGAACTTGTTATTCAAAACTTATTCATCTATAGTGATCGCTTAAGTTCTTTCCCCAATCTTCTTGAGTTTGTTTCATAAAGGAACTATTACCCTTAATATGGATTTGTTCGCTTTGGATGTTACTCCTCAAACTTTGCCCAATTTATAAGAGAACGACTTCCTTGACGGATTGCTCGCCTTTTGCGTTAAGTCTTCCGGCTGATTTTTATATCAGGTCTTATTTGCCTAACTTTTTCCTTATGTCTTTTCGCCTGTTTTTGATAACAGGTCTTGTGCCTGACTTTGGCGTCAGGTCTTTTGCCTAACCTTGGTGTTAGATCTTTTGGCCCGATTTGACTATCAGGTCTTGTGCCTGACTTTGGCGTTAGGTCTTCTACCTAACTTTTGCGTTAGGTCTTTCGCCCGATTTGACTATCAGGTCTTATGCCTAACTTTGGCATCAGGTCTTCTGCCTAACTTTGGCGTCAGGTCTTTCGCCCAAATTTGAATTTAGGTCTTTTGCCCAATTTTGATATCGGATCTTGTGCCTGACTTTAGCATCAGGTCTTTTGCCTAACATTGGCGTTAGGTATTTTGCCTAAATTTGACTTTAGGTCTTTTGCCCAATTTTGATATCGGGTCTTTTATTTTTCCTAACTTTGGTTCTAGGTCTTTCACCTGATTCGGCCATCAGGTCTTTCGCCCAATTTTGTTATCAGGTCTTTTATTTTGTCTAACTTTGGTGCTAGGTCTTTCGCCTGATTCAGTCATCAGGTGTTTCGCCCAATTTTATTATCGGGTATTTTTTCTTCTATTTGGTTTGAGTGCCTATACTTTATGAAGGAATGAATTGCTTTTATTGACATAACATTTTGATTACAATATATGCATAAAACCTCCTTATATGTTCAGCGTTGAATGGACGGAGTAACCTTTCGCCTTTTGTGGTTTCCAAATAGTAAGATCCCGGGGCGGCAATATCTACTACCTTGTATGGTCCTTCCCACTTAGCTGAAAGCTTGTTCTGACTGTCCAGTCTTGTAAATTCATTCCTTCGCATAACCATCTCCCCCACGAAAAATTGGCGAGCGCTGACTTTTCTGTTGAAGTATCGGGCGGTCGCCAGTCGCATTTTAGCTTGGGCCTTTTCTAATTGCCATCGCTTTTCTTCTACCAGATCGAGGTCTGTTCTGCGCTCGATTTCATTCGCTTCTGTAGGATTTCGTGGGTAGGTACCACTATTTCGGCGGGTGCTACTACTTCTGATCCATACACTAAACTGAAGGGTGTTTCTCCCGTGGATGCTTTAGGCGTTGTTCGGATAGCCCATAGTACGTTTTCCGGCTCTTCTGCCCAGTTTCCTTTAAATGCTTGAACCCGTTTTTTGAGCCCTGCCAGGACAACTTTGTTGACTGCTTTAGCTTGTCCATTCGTTTAAGGATGATGCACTGAGCTGAATCTATGATCAATATGGTATTCTTCGCAGAGCCACTTAAGTTCTTTTCCTACGAATTGTGGACCATTATCATTGATGAGTATCTTGGAAACGCCAAATCGTGAAAATATGTTTATCTTCAAGAAATTGATCACTTGGAATTCCGTTGTAGAGGGCAAAGCTTTCGCCTCTATCCACTTGGTGAAGTAGTCGATTGCCACTATGATGTGGGTACGCTGCCCACTACTGATGGGAAAGGGGCCCAATATGTCTATTCCCCATTGCACATGGCCAGGCGCCCGCCATTGGGAATAGCAGTGTTGTTGGTCGACCGGATCGTGGTGCGAACTGTTGACAAGTCGCGCACTTCTGTGTTAATTCAGTCGCATATTTGCCCAAGGTTGGCTAATAGTAGCCTGATCAGAAGATTTTCCGCGTCAATGAGTGTGCACCTTCATGGCATGTGGCAACTCTTTCATGAGCTTCACGAAGAACTCTTTCTGTCTCGGGATGAGAGATGCACCTTAGATAGGGAGTTGAGTATCCTTGCCTATAGAGCTCTCCATCTATAAGAAGATAGCTTGCTGAGAGACGTCTTATCCTTGTGGATTCACCTTCGTCTTCTGGGAGAATTCCCCCTTTTAAGAAGTTCGGGAATGGAGTCATTCAGGTTACCTGCCCTTGAATGTTGAAGACTTCTGCTCGGTTGTCGAGAACCGAATATAAGGCTTGTTCCAGAAATTGCACATCCTGCACTCTTGTTCCTCCGAACGCCATCTTGCTCAGAGAATCTGCCAGCTGGTTCTCTTGGCGAGGTATATACTCAATTGCGAAAGTCGGGATTTCGGCGATGCGTTTTTTGGCAATGTCGAGGTACTTCTTCATCTTTTCCCCCTTGCTTCATAAGTGCCATTAACCTGATTGACAATTAGCTCGGAGTCGCTTTTTGCCATGAGTGACATTATGCCCATTCCTTTAGCAAGTCTGAGTCCAGTGATAAGAGCCTCATATTCTGTCTCATTGTTGGTCGCCTAAAATGTGAGGGCGATCGCATATTTCAAAGGCTCACCCATAGGGGGGATAAGAATCAGTCCTGCCCCCGACCCTTCTCTTGAAGAAGATCCATCTGTATAGAATTCCCAGCCTTGGCTTGTGTCTGTTGATGAACTTGGCCTGTTTTCTGCTTCTGCTAGACCATTACTTGTACTTTCCACTATAAAATCAGCCAATGCATGACCTTTGATGACCGTTTTCGGCGCAAATTTGATCTTGAACTCGCTGAGCTTGATCGCCCATTTGATCATTCTTCCTGAAGAGTCTGGCTTCAACAGGAAGTTTGTGAGAAGCTAGTTGGTGAGAATTGTAATGTCGTGCATGTGGAAGTATGGTCTTAACTTTCCAGCAGCAATAACTAAGGCATAGAGATACTTCTCAATCTGGACATATTTTATTTCTACAGAATTAAACATCTTGCTAACAAAATACACTGGACTGTGCATATTTTCTTCTTCTCTTATTAAGACGACACTGGCTGCGACCTCGCTAATGCTTAAATAAAGGAAGAGTTGTTCGCCAGGAATAGGTTTCGCCAGAGCCGGGAGTGTTTGAAGGTGCTGCTTTAAGGATTGGAAGGCATCCTCGCACTCCGGCGTCCACTCGAACTTGCGGTTGACCCTGAGAGTCTTGAAGATTGGGAGTGACCTGTCGCTCGCCTTAGAAAGGAAGCAATTGAGTGCGGCCAGGCAACCATTCAGACATTGAACCTCCTTGTGGCAAGTTGGTGACTTCATCTCCTCGATGGCTTTGAGATTTTTCGGGTTCACCTCGATTCCACGCTCGCTTACCATGAATCCCATAAATTTTCTGGACTTGACTTTGAAGGCGCACTTTGCTGGGTTCAAGCGAACACTTTGTCTCCTCATGCACTCGAATGCTTCCTGAAGGTCCGTTGTGTGAGGACTTCCCTTAATCGTTTTGACGAACATGTCGTACACATAAGCCTCCATGTTCCGCCCCAGCATGTCTTGAAACAGGCAGTTCACCATTCGCTGATAGGTTGCCCCGGCATTGATTAGACCGAAGGGCATCACTTTGTAGCAAAGTATGTCTCCATCTGCATAGAAAGATGTGTGGGCCTCATCGTCTGGGTGCATCTGAATCTGATTGTAGCTTGAATAGGCATCCATGAAGCTAAGAATTTAATGACCAGAGGTTGCGTCGACCAACTTATCAATTCGAGCAAGGGGATAGGAATCCTTTGGGCAAGCTCTGTTCAGGTCGTGGAAGTCGACGCACATCCTCCACTTGCCGTTTGATTTTCTGACAAGAACCGGGTTGGCAATCCAGCTCTGAAATCCCACCTCCCTGACAAAGTCGGCTTCGATCAGCCTGCATACTTTCTGTCTGGTCGCCAAACGCTTGTCTGACCTGAATGACCTTCTTTTCTGAGCAATCATCATTATGGAGGGGTCTATCCTTAGCTCATGAGAGATGATGTCGGTGCTGATACCAGGCATGTCGCTAGGTTTCCAGGCGAAAAGTTCTTTGAATTCCTTCAGGAAGGCAGTCATGGCATGTCTCTGGTCGTCGTTCAAGGTGGTCCCAATGCGCACCTTCTTTTCTGGACCGTCAATCTCAACCTCCACTAACTCCTCCATTGGTGTTGGTCGAGCCAGGTCCTCACGAGGGTCAACCTCTGTCTCGATGGTAAGGGTTTCCTTTTGATTCTTTCTGCGCAGGCAGTTTACAGAGCACTGTCGTGAGGATGGTTGATCGCCAAGAACTTCTCTGATCCCGTTGGGTGTGGGGAACTTCATATTTTGGTGGACTATGGAGGCCACAATCTTATGGGGATTGATTGTGGTCCTCCCCATGATGGCATTGTACGATGTCGGCGAGTCGGCCACTAGGAAGGTGATCGATATCTTGATGCTCTTTCATCCTTCGCCCAGAATTACCAACAAGGTTATGGCTCCCAGCGGATAAGTTGTTATCCCAGCAAAACCGATCAGGGTAAAATTGACTCTCTTAAGGTCATGCTTGGATTTGCTCATCTTCTCAAAGGCGTCCAAAAACAGAATACCTGTCGAGCTTCCTCCGTCGATCAAAATTATTTTCATGTCACAACCATCGACTTCGGCTGTAATGACCAGCGCATCATTGTGAGGGGTGGTCACATGTGCCAAGTCATCTTCGGATAATGAAATGACAATGTCCTCTTCTGGTTGAGGTCGCTTTCTGAGCTGGACCGCTGTAGAAATCTGAGTTGCATAGACCTCTCGTGCATGTGACCCCTCGCCTCCGGCACCAAACCCTCCAGCAATTAGGTTGATCACTCTCCTGCTCTGGGATGGACCGGATTGCTCAGGAGGAGCTAACGAGTGGTTTCTGTGTGGTGGCATTCGACTCCTGTCTCGTCCAGCCACAAACTCTGTCAACATTCCTCTATGTATCAACTTCTCGATGTCGCGCTTGAGGATGCGGCAATCATCAGTCTTATGACCCTTGCACTTGTGAAATCTGCAATAACTCTCAGTGTCATTCCCCATCGGTGGCCTTGCCAGAGACCGTCTTTCCATCTCGACTAGTACCGCCAAGATCTGCCTGTTTAAAGACGTGAAATACTCGAGGACCTCTAGATGTCTAGGCCCTGGGTTTTCTGTTCGAGGCTTGATGTCTCGACCCTTCTTGTCCTTTACCTTCCTACCATCGCGTCGAGGCTCAGGAACCACCCTTAGAGAGGTTGTAAGGAAATTGGCTTCGGTGTTTGCCCTCTCAAGGTCTATAAAACCTTTCGCCCTTGCTTCCAGCTCTTTCATCGATTCTATTTCCTGCACGTGGTAGCTGTTGGGCAGTTTCCTCGAGGCTTTGTTGGTCACGTACAGTCATCGGTAGAAGGATCAAATTATTTCCCCATCTGCGACCCGGCGATCTATCTCTGTGACGTTTAATACGCCCGTAGAAGTCGAACAGTGATTCTCCTGGTTGTTGCTTGACTGCATCCAATGCGACCACACTTTTCATAAGTTTGCACTCACCCATGTACCTTTACAGGAATTTACTCTTAAACTCAGCCCAGGTCCCTATTGATCCTGCAAGGAGGCCGAAGAACCAGGATGACGCTGAACCCAAAAGGGTCGACGGAAATAACAGGGCTAAGTGATTCAGATCGTTCGACTTACCCAACAGAAAGGCTTCATGCTTGTTGACATGTATAATGGGGTCGCCTCCACCACTGTACTCGGGATGGCTCTGGCAACGACATCCTTTGGGATCGACCAGGTCAGTGGTGAAGGGATGAGATGATATTTCCCTGAATGGAGGCGTGACGGTCCCTCGCCGTTCTAAAACCCTTTTGTTGATAAGCCCCTCCACTTGGTTAAGAGTGCACTGGTTCTGCTGCCCTCCATTTGGTACGAACCTTGATGGATTGACAGAATAGGTGACTGCCGGCGGCTTAGTGGAAGTCGGAGGTAAGGACTGGTGTCCCAAGGTCATCTCTTCATCTTCCCGGGAGGCAGTGGTGCCCGGATTTCCAGTTTTTTCTGGCCTTGGCCCGGCGGCTGCGGGGCGAGAATTTTCCAGAGGAGCAAGAGCTTGTCTGCGAGCCTGCCCTAAGATTGTCTCCAGGAGTTATATCATCTTCGGGGTCAACTGGATGTTTTCCCCGGCCACATGGACGGTTTGCGGTGCTGGAGTCTCTACGGCGTTTGGAACGGGGGTCGGTCTGGAATTGCCGACATGTTCTCGTGCCGAACTCGGGGGCGGCAATAGGGACTGCTTGGCTAGCAGGTTCTTGGTGGAGCGGCGAAGCTGCGGCGGAATTAGAGTTGTCTGAGGACTGCTCATTGGTCTGGTTCCGGCGATTGCTTTTGGATCGAGTTTGCATGACTGTTTACTCGATTCCCACAGACGACGCCAAATATTGGATTTGAATCTCCTGAATGCTAACTTGGCAGTGAATTGAATGTCAAAGGAATAATGAGGATTGCTCTCGCCTTAGCTCCGGTGAGCCTGCAGGAAGGGGATCGCAACAGAGGGGGTGTCTCTGGGTCCCTCTCCGATGCTTAAATGAGTATTGTGTGTATATGAACTCGTAACGTACTGAACGTATTGAAAAGCATATGTATTTATAGAGTAAAGAGACCAAACCATTAGAGGCAACAAAATATCTTAATGAATATTGTGTTGGTGGAGATTAGGATAGCAGATATTACAGTTATGCCGTTGCAAAGAGGAATTTGCCATTGCCCGAGACTACGCAGAAACTGTTTTGCTGCATAATCCCAGAGCACAATCATTGTGCATGTTGATCCTATTCCAAACCCTCTATGACCAAGGTTTGAACGAATGTACGTGTGCCTGGAGGCATGTTTGACAGGATTTAAAAAGGGTTGTAGGCCATTCATCGGCCTTGATGGTTGCTTTCTAAAAGGTCCTGATGGGGGTTATTTACTTTGCGTCGTGACGAGGGATGCAGATGATGCTATGCTTCCCATTGCATATGCGTGGGTGGAGGCAGAGAACGCTACGTCCTGGAGATGGTTTATTGACCTATTAGCCGCTGATGTAGGAAATGAGAGGAGGTTGTCAATCATGTCGGACAGACAAAAGGTTTGTGAGGTTAAACATAGCTTTATGTTTACATAATGTGTTCTCTTAGTCCCATTTGTTTGACGTGTTGTTGTTAAATGGTCCCATATGTAGGGATTAATACAAGCTGTACAGGATATTATTCCAGGAACTGAACACAGGTTCTGCGTCAAACACATCCATCAGATCATGCAAGCGAAAAGTATAGCTAATGCAGAGGCTAGGACAAGGTTGTGGTCTGCAGCGTGTGCGTACACTTATCAACGACACAAATGGAATATGGAACTTCTGAAGGCAAGGAATCTAAAGGCATGGGAGTATTTGACAGCCATTGATACCAACACATGGTGTCGATACCAATTTCGTCATGCATCGAAGACCGACCTAGTGGTAAACCACATATCCGAGAGTTTCAACAGCAAGGTACTTCTTGCAAGGGATAAACCTGTTGTGTCCATAATGGAAACTATTAGAAGGCAACTTATGAGAGATTTTGAGGTGAGGAATAACGGCATTGACAAACGAGATGGAATGTTAGATAAGAACATTCTTCGAAAGCTACGCAAGGTTACTTCAAAAATTGGTAGTTGTCAAGTACTTTATGCTATAGACGGGGATTTTGAGGTCGATTGTGGGCCAATGAGCAGTTACAAAGTTAAACTATCTGATAGCTATTGCAGATGTGGAGCCTGGCAGTTGAGTGGCCTCCCGTGCTATCATGTTGTCGCATGTCTTGCTCATGAGAGGATTTATGACCTATCCCTATACTGTGATCCATTCTACCACAAGGAAACATACACAAGAACATATGCAGGTGCCATACATGCCTTACTAGGTCGAGATGACTGGGTTAAAAGCAACAGTACCCCAATAGATCTACCCGTTTTCAGACAACGTTCCGGTAGACCAAGGAAGAAAAGGGTCAGGTCCCAGTTCGAGGACCAACCAAGCCAAACAGGTGTTTTAGGAAGGCGAGGTTTGCGGCAGTACTGCTCTCAATGTGGGTTAGAGGGACACAACAAAAGAGGATGTAGTGTCGGAGCAGGTCAAAGTGGTGGGTCGAATGTACCCGAAGCATTTGAACCTCAGGTACGTAATCTGAACCCGAGCAGGTTGTGATGTTATGTTTTAGTTTGAATGTGACATTTTCTTGGTTGGGTCACAGTCAACTACGAAGAAGAAAAGAGTTAAGAGACAATTGGAAACGGAAGTTGATGAGTCGAATGCACATGCTGATGTTCCTGCACAGACTGATCCAACAACTTCACGTCGTCGCCCAAAATATCCCGTTCGAATAAAGGTGGCACCACAAGTAGTACCTGATATTCCAGTCGACGCCCAAAGCAGTCAAGGAACACCCAAACGGAGATTTAAAGTTACGGCTAGAAGAACACCAAAATCAAAATCCAGTTATGTTCACCGTTAAAAGAAAACAGTAATTTATGTTGATGACATCGTTGAGGAACGGGTGTACCCATCAACTGCGCCTGTGGTTTCTGAATCAAGAGAACTTGTGGTGGTTTATGAACCTCTTAAAGTGGTCACGCCGAATAGAACAAGGTCATACATGGCACATCTAAACACAACAAGAAGACGTTTCAGTCAGTGACATCGTGCTGTTTTTGGTGTTTGGTGTTTGGGGGGGGTAGACTTATCAGCCACTAATTTTGTGTTTTGTCAACAACATGGTTGTATATGTGGTTGGAAAATGTTGTCATCTTTTCTTTTGGCATGGTGAACACTTTTTAAAGGATATGCGGAATTGCAGAATGTTTTACATGCTGATGTGTTAGTTGTGATGTCTGTTTTTGTTTTTAGGGAGTTGTTGTTTAATGAAGTTACATTTACAGTCTTATCTTTGAATATATGTTGTTATATGGTACATTATCTTTGAATATATGTTGTTATATGGTACATTATCTTTGAATAAATGTTGTTATATGGTCCAATTACTTCACAGAATGTGGTCGAATGGTACCGTAACTTCTGAAAACACAAAATCATTGTCTAGCAGCATTAACAGAAACCTCTAACACCAGCATTCTTAACAACAAACAGAACCATACCCATTCTAAGCAGCCAATCTAACACAAAGAAAAACACAGACAACGACTAGTGCAACAACAATCTTCTGTAGAACGTTCTTCGCAGCATTCTCATTCGCCAATTTAGCACACAATTCACTGTGCATTACTTCAAACTTGTGCACTGCTCTTCTTCCATAAGGGCACATTGGGGGATCCTCCCACCAGAAGAAACCACATCCACGATTTCCACCAACCTAGACACAAAATACGATCTAATATTAGGTTTTCACAAGAATTTTTAGTTTCATCAAAATTAGGGTTTCACCAATCAGAAATTCTAAAACATAAATTAAGCTCAAAATTAGGGTTTCAACAAGATTGATAATGGGAGCCTCAAATTGTTGACACCCATGAAACCGTCTTGAAAAATTCTTCCAGGTTCCGGCTGGTTTGACAATGCAGAGTAAACCACAGTGGCATCGTCGCAACTTGAACTCATAAATTTCTTTGGAAGAGGCAGATGAATGAGAAGACATGCCAACCAGTAAGTAGCCGAAGAAGCAAACCAGAAGGAGGATTTGACGATGGAATGAATGATGGGGGGAGCTGCTTTATAAAAGAACATCCTAGGGCAAAATAGACATTTCAATTCAAATATTACGTCACGTGGACAATTCACGGGAAAAACTAACGACAATTAGTACAAGGGACCAAATAACAACATTGCGAAACATATGGTACCATAAAACAACATAGGGGTACCATCCGATCACATGGCCCAAACTTATGGTACCATTGGACCTATTAACCTTAGTAAATATTACGATTATGGCGTAATATTGCAGTTACCGTATGTAATCTTTAGATAATATGTGCCTGAGATACGCGGGATATCGTGGTCATATATTTAGTGACGGTTGGTGGGACCAGAGGTGAGAGGTTAGACTCTCTTGGGCGAGCACTCCTATGGCGAGCAGTAGGAGTCTACGACCTTGGTTAATGGCGACCGGTGATGGAGCATTTGATGTCCACTTTGGCTTGGATTCGATACTGGACCGCTTTATGAGGGTCAGATCAACCTTAATATGGGTTGGCCCGGTTCGAATGATATGAGTTTCACCCCCTGCAAAGTTATTGGGCCTCTGGGGCCTTTTCCATATTGGGTTGTCACTATCAATACCCAACAAATGATTCTTTATGTTTATTTGATGAACCCCAACGAATCTATAGTAGTGAACTTTTTTTAATTTATTATATATGAATTTATGATTTTGACATTAGAAATGAAAATTTATCTTACAAAAAATATTTACCACAATCTATCTCTATCTCTATATATATTAATTTGGCTAATAGACATGATATGTTGACAAGTAAGCAAAGTGTTATTTTTTTTTTCAATTTGATTGGTCCAACACAACTATATGTTACAAATACTTGTGTGGCGTCACATTTTTGCTTAGGTGGACAAGTTTTTACTTCACAAACTTAGTTCTCTAATTTTTCATTTTATATTTGTTAAAAAACTCTATTTTTTTTTTGGCCAATAAGTCCAATATTTTGAACAAAGTTTATTTATAAAAACAATTATGTAAATCATCTCATATATTATAAATTAAATGTATATTTTTAATAAAAAAATATATTTGATAAAAAAATAAATTGTTTTTAAAATAATCACAATATAATAAAATTTTAAGTATATTATTTATTCATTTTTTATTTTTGCCATTATAAAAATATTTCTGAAAATATAATCTACAAATTCTAACATTTAGTAGCACAAAAATCTATATTAAAAATACTAATAATTTATCAATAATTTATATTTATATATATGTATATATAATCACAATATTATTAGTGGATCACTATATTATAATAATAAATAATATTTATTGTTTTTATACATGTGTAGTTTTAACATTAATATATAAGTAGTTTCATTATATATAATTTTATTATGATGATGATATTTTCAATTAAATTAATTGTCAACGAATACTTAAGGGATTAGTTTTTAATTAAATGCCTAATTTTTATTGAACAAACAACTTTATAATTATTAATTTTTTTGTTTCATATATTGATTATCTACTTTTAACTATTTTTTCCATTAAATACATTTCATGTCATTTGTATTTTATGAAACGGTAAATAAATTTTATAATATGCATTATAAAAAATAAAATAAATTTATTACTTACTGCGCAATGCGCGGGTTAGATACTAATTCTAGGGTGATCAAAAAAGACTGTAGGATCGAATTCCCGACAAGACCGGCCCGAGACCGGCCCGACTAGGACCGAGACAGACTAGGACCGAGACCGAACGGGCGGTTTTTTTTCTTCAAGGTCGGTCTCGGTCTCGGGCTTTTTTCCCGAGAGCCCGTTTAGGACCGGCCCGGACCGAATGTATGTGTATTTGAGATTTTCATAATACCACACCGAAAATGATGTAGATTTTGGAGGTTTTCTATCTATATAAAAGGTGCATCTTGATAAATTTACTAAAGAATATAGAGAGTTCATAGTGTTTCTTTGAGAGGTGAACTATTCCTTCTTCCTTTTACTAAAGAATACCGTGAACTCATAGTTTTTTTTTTTTTTGGTGTAGATTCGGTCAAGGACCGAGACCGGCCCGAGTCAAGAAAGACCGACTCGGTCGGGCTTTTTTGGCCGAGGTCGGTCTCGGTCCTCCAGAAGGCAAGACCGAAATTTCGGTCTCGGTCTCGGTCTTGCCTTCAGGACCGGACCGGCCCGCCCATGATTAGCCCTAACTAATTCTATATAACTTAATTAAGCCAATATATATATTTTATCGTTCAAGAATGTTCAATTTGTAGTTAACCTATTGAGTTCATGGACCTACCAATGTGACCATATGCGTCAAAATTTTATTAACCAATAATCATCTATTCAAAATGTGATTGAATAAAAGAAAAAAAAATTACAACTTTCATAGTTCCTTTTTAAGAGTTTAACGATGTGTTGACTGTTGGATCCTGTAAAACTTCTTTCAGCTACAGGCGTCGCTCTTCTCGGGTCGACCTGCGTAGAATTGACAACTTCGGGTTGACCCGTTTATTCCACTCCGAAGCTTAAGTCAGTTCTAAGACTTTTGAGAGCTTTTATGTAGATGTGGTGAAAAATCAGACTGTAATAAATGATAATGAATGTTTGCTATTTATAGCCTTCACTTAACCTGATGAACAGTGCTTCCTTCTTACCCTGGTTAATCAGTTTAACTGAGGTCAAACTGACCTTCTGATGGGACAGGAGTCCTTATTCCTTAAATATCGGAGATATTTAATCCCATTTAATGTTGTCAGACCTTCAATTAATGCGTCCTTATCCAGACTTTACCTAGGCGACGCCTTCGTATAGGCTGACGCCACAGGCTCATATGAAGGGGCGACGCCTTACATGAATGGGTTGTATAAATCAATAAGATTATGTTTTAGGTCAGTGATATAAGGGTTTTAATTAATAAGGCGTCCCTTATAAACCCCATCATCTGCCCCCCAAGACAAGCAGGAGTATCAGTCCTGGTTGGATAGAATCTCACTGAGTGCGACTTTATGGAAGTCATAATTTGCCTCAATTGGATTCATTTTTCAAGGCATCCCTCATCTATGATATTTCATAGACGTCGATGAGCCTTTAATTTTCCCAGGTTGACACCTGGAATTTTATAAGCGTCGATGAGCCACAGACGTCGATGAGCCTCAAGCGTCGATGAGCCTTCAATTTTCCCTAGTTGGTACACCTTGAGTTTTTTAGGCGTCGATGAGCCTCAGGCGTCGATAAGCCTTTAATGGCGGGAATTCCATAATGTTTTGGGGGTAGAATTCAAAATTGAATTCGTTTCAAAAATGAAACTGTTTCTTTGGCTTTGGCTATCCGTGTGATCTCTACTGATCCAACGGTCCACATTGTGTGCTACTTTTGGTTTTGTTTGTGTTTTCAATGTAACAGTAAGATGACGTCATCAATCCAAGTGACCGTTGAGATCTAACGGTACGACGTTTCGAATTCCATTTCAATCCAACGGTCAAATAAAAGTGATGTTTCAGTTACCGTTGCAATGATTGCTGATTTTTCCATGGGTCCACTATAAATAGGAGTGGTCCCTTTCTTTTCAACACTTTTGAATCTTTTGCTCTGCCTTCTCTCTACTTTCTCTCTCTAAAAACTGAATCGGTTCTTGAAGAGTAACGCCCTTTGAAGTCCATTTGTTGAAGAAAGTGATGGCGTCTTCTCACAATATCTCTAGTAAGACTCTCAATTTTCCTCTTCCTTCTATCGATCCTAAACCAAATCAACTTTCTCGAGAAAACTTCAATTGGGCTGTCGAAACCTCGGGTATGAGTAATGATGACCGACCCCGGTTCCCCATCCCTGAATCATCAGGCGACGACCGGGTATGTTTCCCTGGGGAAGATGAGGCCACAATCTATCTTAGTCAGATAGAGGCGGGGCTTCGCTTCCCCTTCTGCGACTCCCTTATAGAATTGTGTCAGTATTACGGCATCGCCCCTATCCAGTTGACTCCCAACGCCATTCATATGTGGGTAGGGTTTAGCATCCTTTGTTTTGAAAATAACTGGCCATACTCTTTAACCCTATTTCGCTCCTTTTATCGTCTTCAATTCAACGCCTTTGGCGTGTTTCTCTTTCAAACTCGTTTTCCCGAGTCAAAAGGTTGGAACGTGCGACGTCTAGGACAAAACCCTTGGTTTTGGAATGCCAAAAAACCCTTGGTTAGTGGTTTTAAATCCACCAATTCAAATTGGAAAAGCAAATATTTTTTCTTCTTTGGGGGCATCGCCTGGTCTTTAAGGAATCCTCGAACTGATCCCTTGCCTTCCTTCACCGAATATACCGAGGAGGATCTCGACACCCTCAACCTCATTTACATAGCACATTCAAAGGGGCGACTCTCCTTCGTATCTAAAGATGCAACAGAGGCTATGATCGCTAGCGCCGCCTTAAAATCATCAAATCCTCCACCAGAGATTGACTGGGTATTTTTCTAATCCTTTCTTTGCTTTTGCAGATGATGATGATGATTTCGATTATTTATTTCAAACTTCTGGATCCTATGTCCAGGCGGCGACTGGTGTTCTTCCACCAATTCAAGAAGAGCCATCCAAAAAGAAGCATAAGGCTAGAGCTACAGCCGAGGCTAAAGGAATGACCAAGCGTCGCTCTAAAAAGGATAAGAGTAGCCCTGTCGACCCATCCAAAACTATATTTTTGGATGAAAGTACTGAGGATACAGCGCCGCCAACAGGTATTCTTTTATTTTAAAAAATTTTTGTTTTTTAATATTGGCTTTAGCTAACTATTTATGTGTACAGCGTCGCCTGAGGTAGGGAGGCTTTCTTCTTCTACTCTTGATCCCTCACCGCTTCGACAAGCCCCTCCTGCCAGATCTTCCTCCCCTCAAGGCAATACTATGCTTGGGGCTTCGCCCAAATCTCCTATATCATCCGTTCAGCCATCTGTTGAAATGGGAACATCTCACTTTGAACAGCCTTTAATCAACGAGGCATCTGATAGACCAGCGACGCCTCAAGCGCCTGCTTATGTTCTGCCAGTGAATCCTCATTTGGGTCCTACGGAAGGTCCCGAATTTGACTTGAGGCGACACCTGTATGAGACCCCAGTGGCTGAGAATCGTATGATGAATTAGGACCCCTGGCGTCGCTTGCAAGGTATGAGTATTCCAGAAGGAACATCCCTTCATGCAAGACTTCCTGAAGGAGCCCCTCCTCAATCCGACCTAGCTCTACGTATTGTGAGCGGGTCAGTCCTTCCAGGTGATCGTCGCCAACTCCACTTCGATCCTCAGTGGGTCGAAGGGTCCGTAAAGAATCATCTCACATCCGTCGCCTCTGTAAGATTTTATTTACTCATCTTTTATTTATCCTTCCTCTTCTATTGGTCTAATCCTTTTCCTACAGCTTTTGGCTACGGAGACTGAAGTTGGCGCCTTGGCCGTGCATTTAGCCCATAAATGTGCTGCTATGGAGGATAATGCAGTGAGGGTGGCTAAGGCGACGCATCTTGAAAAGGAAAGAGCTGAGTGGCTGAAAGAGAAGGCCAAATACGAGGAGGATACAGCTTTTCTTCGCCAACGTTTGGGCGAAAAGATTGAACTCAAAGATGGGGCCATCGACAAGGCTCGATTTTCTATTGAGAAGGCAAATAAATTTGCCAATCAATTAGCAGAATGCGAGCAAACTTCTAACCAAAATAGGGAGAATGCTCGCCGAGCTGAGAAGAGTCTGTCCTCTTTAACAAAGGAAAAGGAGGCGGTTGAAAACAACCTGTCTTCCTTAACCCAAGAGAAGGAGGCGGCGCTTCTATTAGCTGAGACCGCTCAAAAGGATAAAGAGGCGGCTTTTCTTCAACTTCAAGCTAGTCAGAAGGAAAAGGAGGCGGCGCTCCGTCAATTAGAGACTGCCAAGGTCGAGGCGGTGGAGTCTTTCAAGAAGACTGCTGCCTTCCATGAGGCTGCTGAGAGACATTTGGTCGCCAAGATCATCCGTATCTATGGGAAGTTGATCACTGAGATTCATGGGATTCAGCCGGACTTTCCCGTGGAGAAAGTAAAGGGCTTCCAAGCTTTCCTAAAGATGCAATAGCAAAATATAGAGGCTGAGGCAAGTCAGAAATCTGATGCGGCGCCAGGTACCGGTGGTACAATTCCAGCTAAGGCTGGACAGAAAAGGGCGGCGCCGGAGCCTAGCAGCACAGTCTCAACCAGAGCTGGCCAAAAGAAAGCGGCGCTCGCACCTAGCACCCTTCCACCTAAAGGTCCTTCCACAAGAAATCCTTCTCCAAAGACTACTTGAAGATTTAGTATTTTTCAGTTTTTGTCTATGTAGTTTAGCCTTTAAACATGTTATCTTGTAAGACATTATTATTATAATGAAATCAAGACATGTTTCTTATGGCATCGACTTCATTGATCTTTAACTCATTATTAGATCGATGTCTTTAGTAACTTATAATACTCATCAATAATATTCAAACACTTGATATATTTATAATGATATTACAAATTACATCTTAAGCATAGAATTTTTTCAAATGCTCCGCATTGAAAGTATTCTTTAACCTTCTCCCTTCCTCATCCTCCAAGACATATGTGTTAGGGTGAGGGACAACGACGACCTTATAAGGCCCTTCCCATTTTGGAGATAGTTTATTCATCCTATCCAGGTGTGAGAATTCGTTTCTTCTCCATACCATCTCCCCCACGAAAAATTGGCGAGATAAAACTCGTCGATTATAATATCTGGCAGTGGCCAACCTCATCCTTCCTTGAGTTTCATTAGATATCCATCTTTTAGCTTCCACTAAATCAAGGTCGACGCGCCTTTGATCATCATTAGGCGCCGCCTCAAAATGTATTACTCGATGTGATGCAACCGCTATTTCAGTAGGAGCCACCGCTTCTGAACCATAAACTAATCCAAATGGTGTTTCTCCTGAGGTTATCTTTGGTGTTGTCCTGATGGACCATAGAACATTGTCCAATTCATCGGTCCATTTTCCCTTCAAGGCATCAATGCGTTTTTTCAAACCATTGAGGATGACTTTATTTGTCGCTTCTACTTGCCCATTTGTCTGCGCATGTTTTACCGAGGCATGGCGATGCTCAATATGCAATTCATCACAAAAGCCTTTTAGCTCTCTTCCCGCGAATTGAGGACCGTTATCATTGACTAGAATACTCGGGATTCCATATCTGGATATAATTCTAGATTTCAAGAATTTTATCACCTGGAATTCAGTAGTCGACGCCAATGCTTTGGCCTCTAACCACTTTGAAAAATAATCCACTGTTACTATAAGGTAACATTTTTGCCTAGACTTGGGAAATGGACCCACCAAATCGACTCCCCATTGCACAAATGGCCAGGCGACGCGCATAGGAATCAATTCTGACGGTGGACGCCCAATTCTTGGAGTGTATTTTTGACATGATTCACACTCTTTTACCATTTCATCTGCTTCCTTTGTCATTGTTGGCCAATAGTACCCTTGATTCATGGCTTTTCTTATAATAGACTTAGCCCCTTCATGGCAAGCAGCGTATCCTTCATGTAATTCTCTGAGAATAGTAATAGCTTCCTGTTGGGTAACACATCGTAAGAATGGCGTTGAGAATCCTTTTTTATAAAGGATACCATCAATCAGGGTATAACTCGGGGCTATGCGTTTCATTCTTTTCATTTCTGCTTCATCTTATGACTCAATCCCTATTTCTAGGTATGACTTTATAGGCGTCACCCATGTATCAACCATCTGAATGTTAAAACATTCATAGTTTCCTTGAGATGAAATAACCTCAACAAAA
The DNA here is from genome assembly GCA_946814005.1 of Chamaenerion angustifolium. Lineage (NCBI taxonomy): Eukaryota > Viridiplantae > Streptophyta > Magnoliopsida > Myrtales > Onagraceae > Chamaenerion > Chamaenerion angustifolium. The sequence continues at coordinate 9,289,028 of OX328270.1, forward strand.
TGGACCTTCAATGAGGTATGTTGCCAGGCATATTTGCTCAACGCATCAGCTTCTTCATTTTCTGCTCTTGGAATGGCGTTTATTTCGAAGTGGGTGAACCCTTCAGTCAGAATTTTGGCTTCACTCAAATACTTTTTCATCATTTTTCCTTTGGCTGCATACTCCCCCTTTACTTGATTAACCACAAGTTGGGAATCACAGTATACTTTAATAGATGTGATGCCTATACCCCTGGCTATTCTTAGACCCGCAATCAACGCCTCATATTCAGATTCATTGTTAGTAGCCTTGAAAGTCAGAACTAGGGCATACTTTAGAGATTCCCCTCCATCTGGTAGAGTTAGCACCAATCCTGCTCCTAAGCCCTCTATGGATGAAGATCCATCTGTATACAACTTCCAAGCAGAAGTTTCTTCTATACTGAGTGGGGGCAGGAAGCTTGATGATGGCGACGCCTCTTTTTGGTCATGTGTGGTCTCCACTATGAAATCTGCCAAAGCTTGACCTTTGATAGCTTTCCTTGGAGCAAATTGAATTCGAAACTCACTTAACTCTATCGCCCACTTTATCATCCTTCCAGATGCATCTGGTTTTTGAAGAAAATGTTTTAGTGGTTGATTAGTTAATACAGTGATTTTATACTCGTGGAAGTAGGGGCGAAGCTTTCTAGCCGAAACTACCAACGCAAAGAGATACTTCTCAACCTCTACATAGTTTATTTCTGCCTTGGAAAGAACTTTAGATACATAGTAAACTGGCACCTGGCCTGATTCTATGTTCTTTACAAGAACAGAGCTTACAGCCACTGGACTAACACTTAAGTAAAGAACTAAAGCGTCGCCCCTTGCTGGTTTGGCCAGTGGAGGTAGTGTTCGAAGATGCTTCTTCAGCTCTTGAAAGGCTTCTTCGCAAGTTGATGTCCACTCGAACTTTTTATTAGCCCTTAACACTTGAAAGAAAGGTAGAGATCTGTCCCCAGCTTTGGATAGAAATCGGCTTAGCGCCGCCAATCTTCCATTTAAACTCTGTACTTCTTTGGGACATGTGGGACTGTTCATAGCCTCAATTGCACTTAGCTTTTCTGGATTGACTTCAATTCCTCTCTGGCTCACCATGTATCCCAAAAACTTTCCAGACTGGACCCCAAAAGCACATTTTGCGGGGTTTAACCGCACTTGATGAAGCTTCATAACTTCGAAAGTTTTCCTAAGGTCCTTTGTATGGTCGACGCCTTTGATAGACTTCACCAGCATATCATCGACATAAGCTTCCATGTTTACACCTATCATGCCTGCAAAGAGCTTGTTGACCATCCTTTGGTAGGTGGCCCCAGCATTGATGAGTCCAAAAGGCATGACAGTGTAGTGATATATATCACTATCTGCATAAAAAGCTGTATGATGGGCGTCGCAGGCTGCCATTTTGATTTGGTTGTACCCTGAATAGGCATCCATAAAGCTCAATAACTCGTGCCCTGAGGTGGCGTCGACCAGCTGGTCAATTTGCGGCAAAGGATATGAATCTTTAGGGCATGCTTTGTTTAAATCCCTAAAGTCGACACACATTCTCCATTTGCCCGTAGTCTTCTTTACCAAGACAGGGTTTGCGACCCATGTTTGGAATCTGATTTCTTTAACGAATCGAGCTTAATCAACTTTGCCACTTCTTGTCGAATGGTAATGGACTTTTCTTCTCCCACTGGTCGTCGCTTCTGAGCGATAGGTTTGATACTGGCATCAATGTTGAGCTCGTGAGTAATTATTTCTTCACTTATACCCGGCATGTCACTCGGTTTCCAGGCAAAGAGCTCTCGAAATTCAATGAGTAGAAGAGTCAAAGCTGTAGCCTGCTCTTCTGGAAGCGTCGCCCCGATTTGGACGACCTTTTCAGGACCGTCTATCAATATCTTTACCAGTTCCTCTACTGGTGTTGGACGAACCTTCCCCTCTCTCAAATCCTCCTCTGCCTGGATAGATAGGGCTTCCTTCCCTTTCAATACTCGATGCCTGGTGGATTGTACGTAGCAATTCCTTGCCCCCGGCTGATTGCCTTTTACCACTCCTATTCCATGAGGCATTGGAAATTTTAGGAGTTGATGATAAGTTGAATGAACCATACGATGTGGATTCAATGTGGACCGTCCCAAAATTACATTGTATGCAGTAGGGGCGTCGACCACGACAAAAGTAACATCTATTGTCAAAGATTTCCATCCCTCCCCCAAAAATACCGGTAAGGTGATGGCTCCTACCGGGTAGGTTGGAGTTGAAGTAAAGCCTAAAAGTGGGAAGTTCACTTTTTTCAGGTCTTTTTCATTCCGTCCCATTTTCTTTAATGCCTCGAGAAAAAGGACATCCGTTGAACTTCCCGAGTCAATAAGTACTCGCTCTACGTCATATCCAGCAATCTCCGCCGTGATGACTAATGCGTCCTCATGAGGGCATGTCACATGATTCATCTCATCCTCCTTGAAAGTAATATCAGTTTCTTCTGGTGATCTAGGACGTTTTCCTGCTTTAGAGGTCCCAGATAACTAAGTAGCGTATACCTTCCTAGCACTACTAGTTTCCCCTCCCGAAGCAAACCCGCCACTAATCACTCGTACATGCCCATGCTTACCTCTTGAACCTTCATCTCCTCCTTCCCTCTTGGGCGACACCCTCCTGTCCCTTCGTGGGCTGGGACTACGATCCCTCTTTGCCACGAAGTTCTTGAGGAGCCCCTTTTGGATGAGCGTCTCAATATCTCTCTTCAAGATTTTGCAATTATCAGTGCTATGCCCCTTACTTCGATGATATCGACAGTACTGCTCGTGATAAGGGCCCATAGGTCCTCCTGACCTGCGGGGTAATGGTGGCGACGCCAAATCCTTCTTCTCCATTTCGTTGAGGATTACCGAAATGTCCTGGTTTAAGAGCGTGAAAGTCTCGAAAACTTCTCGTGGTGGTCGCGGGATATTGGGGCGTCGCCTGTCCTCTTGGGGATGACTTCGCCTATCGTCTTAGGGACGACTTTTTTGCGATTTTTGTTCTGGCTTTTTTCCCTCCTTTATCTCCTTTCGAAGATCCTTAGAAGATTTCCTTCCCTCGCGGGCTATCTCGAGGTCAATATATGACTTGACCCTCGCCGCCAGGTCAGATATACTGTGAACGGGAATGACGCTCAAATATATCATGCAAAGCTGATCCTCTCTGCCCCAGTGCTCTAACAAAAGCTCGAATGGTCTCACCTCCTGTGATAACCTGGTCGATACTGGCTAGGGCCTGATTGAAGCGTTTATAAAAATCCCCCAAACTTTCATCTCCTGCTTGTCGAATGTGGTCCAAAGTACCCACACTTTTCAGCAATTGCCTACCACCCATGTACTGGATGATAAACTTTTCCTTCAAGTCCGTCCAGGACGTAATTGAAGCCTTGGGTAATCCAAAAAAACAGTGAGAGGCGACGCCGCTCAAGGTTGAAGGAAAGAGTATTGCGCAATGTTTTTCATTTTTTGACCTTCCCAATAGGGAAGATTCATGAGTTTGAACATGCTCCACAGGGTCACCCTCCCCCCTATACACATCAATCCTCGGGATGGGGACGGATGGTATGTCTACGTCCAAAATTTCATTCGTAAAAGGGTGCGATGCCCTATCTCTTGCTTCCAGCATGACTTTACCCATATCTTCCTTTTTTGAATCAGCAATAAGCTCCATCACTTTATCCAGTGTTACCTCAGTTTGAGGGGGAGCCATTACTACTGGGGTTGGCGCTGCATCAACGCTTCTGGGCGAGGGATCCACCTTAATAGGTAGTCCTACTACGGGAACCTCCCGAGGTTCTGAGGTCGCCTCATCCGTGCGGTGGTGCTCGTTAAGACGAGCTGCACGAGCAACAGCCATGAGTTCTCTTCGATTTAGAAGATCATCTATCGCAGCTATAAGTGCTGGCGTAACAACTTCTTGGACAGTGGGGACTGCTGAAGGTGCTCTTCCTCCAGAAGAGGCTATATGGGATTGCGCGGGTAGGAGTGGCGCTCGAGTCTGTAGATGCGACAGTACTCTAGCTGGAGCTCCTATTGAGGCTGAAGCACTTGGGTGCGACGCCCCTGGATTGCCCCGAAGCCTCGGCATAAAAGCAGAAGGCGTCAGGTGTTGTTGAAGATTGTGGAGGGAACTCCCTTCCTCCGGTTGCTGCGTTTTCTTAGCTTGTGTATTGGTAGGAGCCATGGCAATACTTTGCTCAAGGATTCCCACAGACGGTGCCAGATGTTGGATCCTGTAAAACTTCTTTCAGCTACAGGCGTCGCTCTTCTCGGGTCGACCTGCGTAGAATTGACAACTTCGGGTTGACCCGTTTATTCCACTCCGAAGCTTAAGTCAGTTCTAAGACTTTTGAGAGCTTTTATGTAGATGTGGTGAAAAATCAGACTGTAATAAATGATAATGAATGTTTGCTATTTATAGCCTTCACTTAACCTGATGAACAGTGCTTCCTTCTTACCCTGGTTAATCAGTTTAACTGAGGTCAAACTGACCTTCTGATGGGACAGGAGTCATTATTCCTTAAATATCGGAGATATTTAATCCCATTTAATGCTGTCAGACCTTCAATTAATGCGTCCTTATCCAGACTTTACCTAGGTGACGCATTCGTATAGGCTGACGCCACAGGCTCATATGAAGGGGCGACGCCTTACATGAATGGGTTGTATAAATCAATAAGATTATGTTTTAGGTCAGTGATATAAGGGTTTTAATTAATAAGGCGTCCCTTATAAACCCCATCATTGACCGTCACCCATGTGATTGACTTCAAAATTCGTATCTCATCCAATTTTTTTTTGACTTAAATTACGTATTGATTGTGATTCAAATGTATTTATACCTTAACAAAGTATATTAGAGAAAGAAGTATGATAGTATATACAAACAAAATAATATACATGCGGATAAGGGACAACGTATTGAGTCATTTTCGCTTAACATACAGGCTATAATAATAAGTTACGACACAATTACAACTCATATCCCTAGTATGATGATACTTTTCTAAATATATTTCTATACAGAATATTAAAAAAAAAATTGTTTGATTGAGGACAAATGAGGATGGTCTATTGGTCTTGAATAATTACCAGCAATTTTTAGATTTAAAAGATGAAATGATTTTGAATCAATTACATCGCTCTCCTTTTTAAAAAAACTATACTTTGTTTTCTATATTTAAAAATGTTGTAATGAATTAAAATATAACAAGTCTTATTTAGCATTCCAATTCTAATAGAATAACTTGATTATTCGTCACGAAAAAGAATAAATTGATTCTTCACTGAAAGAAAAGAATAACTGGGACAGCAAAGGAAGGAACAAAGGGTAGTGGAAGTGGAAGTGTAGAACACGTGAGACGGATAGAAAAAAAAAAAAAAAAGGAAAAGGAAAGAAAGAGAGGTGGATGTGGGGAGTTGGACTGTCTCTTTATAATTTATATTAAATAATTTAGTAACATTTTTTTAATTTAATTAATAGTTTTAATTTCTGAATCCTGCGGAACACATAACGACGCCTTCCTCGTTGGATAGCTACATACGGTCAAAAAAAAAAATCGTTGGATAGCTATAACTACAAGTCCAATTCATAAATCGAACTTCACTTTCGGACAGATGGATATCATTGTAAATAAAATATTAATTCTCATAAGTGACATAATAACATGTAAAACGAAATCTTTTTTGTTATCAAATTAACAAACTAAGAATTTATATATACTATACCCACGCGAGTGCACGTTATCCTCGTTAGTCGTGCATGAGATCTTACGAGAACATGATCAACCTGACTCCTAGGATAATACAAGAATAGTACAAGCATTGAGCACTTCATAAAAATATTGTTAATTTAAAACTAAACTTAATTTGCACAAGATAATGAAATAATAAATTTTAAAAACTCTTAAATATTTTTAAACAATTCCTCGAGCGACCGGAAGCATATAACACTATCAAAAGGAATCCTGGTCGCTCGAGCAATTTTTTAAAAATATTTAAGAGTTTTTAAATTTTATTATTTCATCATATTGTGCAAATTAAGTTTAGTTTTACATTAATAATATTTTTATGAAGTGCTCAATGCTGGTACTATTCTTGTATTATCCTAGGAGTCGGGTTGATTATGTTCTCATAAGACCTCACGCACGACCAACGACGACAACGTGTACGCGCGTAGCGCGTGCCGGGGTCTAGTATAACTGTTAGGGAAATACACTTAAGTGTATTATGCAAAATTTTAGTATAGTTTAGTAGTTAATTAGATATATCTATATATTTACGCAACACATATCTACATATTATGAAGGTATATCGTTAAGTTTATTCCAATTTTACTCTAAACACTTGATTAAAATTATTATTTGAATTGCAAAACTAAACTTAAATTACATAATATAATTAAATAAAATTAATTTTGTTTTAAATAATTTTAAAAAATTACTCTCGAGCAATCGGGAGCATCTTTAGTAGTGGTTCTTGCTCCCGGTTGCTTGAGCAATTTTTTAAAAGTATTTCTTACTAAGAATAAAATCAAACAAATATATGTCGATATTTGATAAAGTTGACCTTGCGCATTATTTATAGTCACTTATAGTCATACTGTGAGTATTTTCACTCACATACCATGTCATAATATCTCATCTCATATCAACTATCGCTTAATGCCCGACCTCGAACTAATTTCTATGAGTATTCATACCGACTATTACAAATCTATCATGATAACATCAACTATTGTTTAATGCTCGATCTCGAACTTTATATGAGTAATTTTCACTCATATACCATGTCATACTATCTCATCTCATACCAACTATCGTTAATGCCCGACCTCGAACTTTCTATGAGTATTCATACCAACCTCGAACTTTCTATGAGTATTTTCACTCCTACAACATTCGTAGGATTCAGTCCTATGCGCTCATACTATTTGAGATTTAAGACGTACGCTCATAAGTCAGAACTCGTCAATGAATACATTCAATATACTCTTAAGGTATCTTAACACGTTCACTACCATGTCTATAAAATAACGACTATTACAAATCTACCATGACAACATAAAGAAATTCCCACTAATTTGCACACAAAAAATAAAATTATATATTTGATCAATTTATTTCTTGTTTTTTTACTTTAATATTTTCAGAGTTTATAAAATATGGGTAAGTTAAGTTTAATTATATTTTAATTTCAGATATATTTATCAAATGTTTAATTCTCATATCAACACCTCAAGCACGGTAAATATTTATCATATTTGTTTCTAAGAATATGATCAAAAAATATATATATCGATATTTGGACAAAATTAAGTATTTTACTTCTGATATCCAACTGACTATTCTTTGAGTATTTTTCTCCTGACATCTGACCAACCTTCGTTTGGGTATTATAGTCCTGATATCCAACGTTTCTTTGAGTATTATACTCCTGACATCCAATGTTTCTTTGAGTATTATATTTTTGACATCTGACCTTTAATTGAGTATTATACTCCCGACATACAAATTTTTTCGACATCCGACCTTTCTTTGAGTATGTTCTTTGATTATTATACTGATGACATCCCCTGGATTTGAACCTGGGCACTGTCACTATATAATTTAAGACGCACGCCTTAACCAACTGTCTCATAAGTCTGAACATGTCAGTGATGTCATTTAATATACTCTTAAGATCTCTTAACAAATTCATTACCATGTCTATGAAACAACGATTATAAAAAATATACTGTGACAACATCAAAACATTACCAAAAAAATAAAATTAGATATTTGATTTATTTTTTCCTTATTTTGATATTTTCATAGTTATTTTATTTTAATATTTTCAGAGTTCATAAAGTAGGGTTGAGAGTTAGATAAATTCATATTTTAATTTTAGATATATTTAAAATGTAGAGTTAAGTAAATAAATACTCATAGAATTTTAATTTAACAAATCCTAAAAATATTTTGTAAAGATAATAAATAATAAACACTGAAAATTAATATTGAGTTTTATATTTCAGTAATTCGTAAAATATTATTTCAACACATTACTAGGGTTATTTTAATTTTGTAGTAAAATATATTTGTTACATTTTTCTCGACATGTAATACCTAAATTTTGGATGATATTAGTTTGGAGTAATAACATATTAACAACTTTGGGTAGCTGGAATCATTTATGCATTAATATTAATAATACAAAAGTTGATAATTTTTTTTACATTTTAATAATATCATTATTTGAAAATACTCTATAATACATAATTATCATTATAAAAAATATATACATGAATCAAATATCTCCTTTAAAATTTGATTATTGTTTTTGTATTTATTGCTTCATGCGATAGATTATGTATATTCAACATATAATATAGTCAATTTTGATCGATTTTAATTATTTAAATTTATAGATGAAATGTATTTTTGTAACGACAGTCCTCAGTTCTCACAATTCAAAAAATCTTTAACTTCTTGGAAAGAAGAGAGAATGTTTTGAAGAAAAAAGTATATAATTAATTGTAAAAACATTAAAAATGTCACAATTACAAAAAACAATATGACGACTTGAGAACATAATAGACAATTATCATTATTATGTAAAATTGTAAAGTTATATAAAATAATAGCTATAATAATTAAATAAAATAAAATAAATTTTAAAAAAATCGGTTAAATAATAAATGGTACATTTTAATTATTTATTGCTTCAAATAATAGATCATGCATATTTGAAATATTAATTCAATCTAAATTTTCTCAGTTGTAGATGATATTATAACTTTTATAAATTATATAAGTCTTTAGATCCACTGTTATCTTAATGTCCAATAAAATGAAAATATAATTTTATTTGTTAGCGAGATATAAAAAAATGGTGCATGAGAAAAAAAAGATATTGATAAAGAAAATATAATTATCATCTTGTTTAAATTGTAATGTTGCATAAGTGTGTAGCTGGTTAATACGTATGTCTTCAAGTTATAAGGTCATAAGTTTGAGTCTCCGTGAAAATATTTTTTATAACCTTTTTTAGAAGACATTTAAATGACCAAAATAGTCATGATAAATATAAATTATTAGATTATTAAAGGACATTTTTGTAATTTAGAAAAATGGTGGTTACATAAACATGTGCAGCCTTAATAATATAGATATATATATAATAATAATAATCTATCTATCTATCTATCTATCTATCTATCTATATATTAATTTGACTAAATTGTATGCAATTGTGACAAGTAAATTTTTTGATGTATTTTCTTACTTTTAATGTCAAATTAATCAATTCTTATTGGTCCATGTCAAATATACAATTCTCATTCCTATGTGTCATGCCATTGAAGTCACTTTAAAATCCTCCAATCATTCTAATTCATTCTCCATATAAGTTACAAAAATTCAATAATACATCTCTCTTTCACATGTGCATTTATTATTTTTATTAATAATTTATTGAAATACTAAATTTTATAATATTATACTTTATAAAAATCAAGTAAGTTTAAGTTTTATAATATTATACTTTATAAAAATCAAGTTAGTTGACATATTAAATTTTGTTCTTAAGTTTTATTTCTAAGACTAAATTATAATTAATTTCATGTAATACATATATTTTTTTAAAATCAATAGTTGCATACTTGCATGTCTAATATTATGTACCTAATTATAATTATGCATGCATCATAAATTAATCAATATTAAGGTGACTCATACTCCTTCAAGGAGGGGTGAGTTTGGGTAAGTTTAGACAAACTTTTCTCTTATAATAGTTAGAGTTCGAAATTATAGGTTTAATATTTTGGAGTTTGATACCAAGACTAGGATGAGTTTACTATATATACTAGACTCTAGCGCGTGCATGTTGTCGTCGTTTGTCTTGCGTGAGGTGTTAGGAGGACATGATCGACCCGATTCCTAGGATAGTACAAGAATTAAACACTTGATTAAAAATATTAGTGGAATTGTAAAATTAAACTTAAATTACCCAATATAATGAAATAAAATTAATTTTGTTTTAAATATTTTTAAGAAATTGCTCGAGCATCCGGGAGCAAGAAACACTACTAAAGAGGCTCCCGGATGCTCGAGCAATTTCTTAGAAATGTATAAAACAAAATTAATTTTATTTCATTATATTAGGTAATTGAAGTTTAATTTTACAATTTCACTAATATTTTTAATCAAGTGTTTAATTCTTGTACTATCCTAGGAATCAAGTCGATCATGTCCTCCTAACACCTCACGCGAGACTAACGACGACAACGTGCACGCGCGTAGCGCGTGCCAGAGTCTAGTATATCCATTAGGAAAATACACTTAAGTGGATTCTAGAACTTCCATTTTAATTTTATTTTAGATTGTATATGAATGCATTCAATATAATGCGTACGCTTATAAGTTAGAATTTGTCAATGAATGCATTCAATATACTATTAAGATATCTTAACACCTCACACACGATAAATATATATCATATTTGTTTCTAAGAATATGATAAAAAAAAAATATATGTCGATATTTGGACAAAATTGATCTTGCACCCTGTTTATAGTCAGGAGGCAAATGCGCTCCCTCGAGATCTTTTTTGGAGTATTTTACATCTGACATCCCCAAGCCTAGGGTTTGAAAACCTGAGCATTTTGACACCTTCAGACTTTCTTTGAGTATTATACTTCGACATCCAACCTTTCTTTGAGTATTGTACTCCTGACATCCACGTGATTTGAACCTGGGCGTTGTTACTATATATGATTTAAGACGTACGCATTAACCATATGTCTCATAAGTCCAACATGTTAGTGAAGACATTCAATATACTCTTAAGATATCTTACCAATCAGACGATCATATCCATGAAGCGGCGACTATAAAAAATCTACTGTGACAATATTATTTCAACACATCACCGGAGTTATTTTAATTTTGTAGTAAAATATTTTTGTTATTTTTTCTCGACATATAATACCTAAATGTTGGATGATATTAGTTTGGAGTTATAACATAATAAGAACTTTTGGCAAAAAAAAAAAATAACGAAGAAATATATTTTACTATTTTATTAAAATAACTTTGTCAAAATGTTGGAATCATCTATGCATTAATATTAATAATACTAAAAAATCTATAAGCTTTTTTTAAAAACATTTTAATAATCTCATTATTTGAAAATACTCTATAATACATAAGTATCATTATAAAAATGTATACATTAATCAAATATATCCTTTCATTTTGGTTTTAAGTTTTCAAATTTGATTGTTTTTTTCTATTTATTGCTTCACGCGATAGATTATGTATATTAAACATATAAATATACATCAATTTTGATCGATTTTAATTATATATGAATTGTTTTATTTTATAGATGAAATGTATTTTTATAACGATAGTGCTCACAATTCAAAAAATTTATAACTTCTTGGAAAGAAGAGACAATGTTTTAAAGAAAAAAGATTTATATAATTGTAGAAACATTTAAAAGTGATGATTACCAAAAACAATATGACGACTTGAGAACATAATAGACATTTATCATTATTATGTAAAATTGTAAAGTTATATAAAATAACATATATAATAATTAAAATAAAATTAATTTAAACAATGGATAAATAATGAATGAGATTTCTTCTTCCACTCTAATTTAAATTTCAAACTTGATTATATCGTACATCTTAATTATTTATTGCTTCAAATAATAGATAATGCATATTTGACATTATTAATTAAATCTAAATTCTTGCAGTTGTAGATGAAATTATAACTTTTATAAATGATTTAAGTTTTTTGATTCATTGTTATCTTAACGTCCGATAAAGTGAAAATGTAATTTCATTTGTTAGCGAAATATAAAAAAATGGTGCGTGATAAAGGATGAATGGATAGTGATAGAGAAATATATAACTATTATCTTCTAAAATTTGTAATGTTACATGTGAAGCTGGTTAATATGTATGTATGTATTTAATGTATAAGGTCATAATGTAAGATAGTTTTTTTTATAAGCTTTTGAGAAGATATTTGAATGACCAAAAACGATAGGGATAGTGATATAGAAAAATATAATTATCATCTTGTTGAGTTTGTAATGTTGGATACGTGTGTAGACGGTTAATATGCGTGTCTTTAAGTTATAAGGTTATATATGTTCGACTCTCTCTGCAAATAGTTTTTTATAACATTTTGAGTAGACAGTTAAATAACCAAAATAGTCATGATAAATATAAACTAATTAGATTATTAAAGGGTATTTGTGTCAATTTACAGACGACGGTTACAAAACCACTTATGTCTTAATAATATAGATTAATAATACACACACACACACACACATATATATATATATATAGAGAGAGAGAGAGAGAAATATACATAGATCGAAAAAACGGGTGCATGAGAAAAAAAAAGATGGATAGTCATAAAGAAAATATAATTTGTAATGTTACATACGTGTGTCTTTAAGTTATAAGGGCATAAGTTCGGGTCTCCGTGCAAATATTTTTTACAACCTTTTTTAGAAAAAAATTAAATGACCAAAATAGTCATGATAAATATAAATTAATTGGATTATTAAGGGGTAATTGTGTAAATTTACAAGTGACGATTACAAAAACCACTTCTGCGTTAATAATATATATATATATATATATATATATATATATATAAGGTCATAAGTTCGAGTCTCTGTGCAAATATGTTTTATAACCTTTTATAGAAAATAAATAAATGACCAAAATAGCCATGATAAATATAAATTAATTGGATTATTAAGGGGTAATTGTGTCAATTTACAGGTGACAGTTACAAAAACCACTTCTACCTTAATAATATAATATGCCCTGGCACGCGCTATACGCGTGCACGTTGTCGTCGTTGGTCGTGCGTGAGGTGTTACGAGAACATGATCAACCCGACTCCTAGGATAATACAAGAATAGTACAAGCATTGATCACTTCATAAAAATATTATTAATGTAAAACTAAACTTAATTTGCACAAGATAAATGAAATAATAAAATTTAAAAACTCTTAAATATTTTTAAAAAATTGCTCGAGCAACCGGGAGCATATAACACTATCAAAAGGAATCATGGTCGCTCGAGCAACTTTTTTAAAAATATTTAAGAGTTTTTAAATTTTATTATTTCATTATCTTGTGCAAATTAAGTTTAGTTTTACATTAATAATATTTTTATGAAGTGCTCAATGCTTGCACTATTCTTGTATTATCCTAGGAGTCGGGTTGATCATGTTCTCGTAAGACCTCACGAACGACCAACGACGACAACGCGCACGCGCGTGGTGTTAGGATATAAGTGTGTCTAACACTTATGTTTAGGATCAATATGTAAATATTGTTGCTTGAGGCCCAAGCATCAATTAGTTTAGTATTAGGGACTTAGTTGCAATTCTCGGTCGGTACTGTTTTGTCTGTTCTCGCCTACTTTACCTTATATCTGTTGCACTGTTGAACGATTCCAATGAATCAAGTTATCATCTTTGATTCAGAGAGCATTCTTCATCTTCTTCCTCGCCTTACCTTTCTTTTTCTCAAACCCTAAATCCAAACATGGTATCAGAGCTCGATCGAGCCTGAAATCTTCTCTTTTCAACCTTCCTTCTTGATTCATGGAAGAATCTAGCCCTGCCTTCGCCAACAAGAAAGTAGTTCAGCTACTTGGTGAGGATAATTTCCAGCAATGGAAACAGCAGGTTCTACTCTCTGTAAGAGAGTATAACCTGGAAAGCTATCTCTATGGAGCTAACGTACCTCGGTTTCTGGAAGATGAAACTGGGGCTGCTGTCCCAAATCCTGCATACACGAAGTTCCTCCAGCAGGACAGCTCCCTCGCGTCTTGGCTTCTTGCCTCTGTCTCCTCTCAGGTCAGTAGGGGTCTTATAGGGTGTATGTCAGCTGCTGCCATTTGGCAAAAGCTTCATAGAGATTTTTCATCATCGTCCACCACCAGAATCATGCATTTATATGATAGACTTAAGGTTAGGAAGCATGTGCATCCACCTATGAGAGACTACCTCACTGAAATACAAACCACATGTGATAGTTTAGCTAGCTGTGGTCACCCTATAGAAGAGATGCAGCAAATCTCGATTATTTTGAATGGGGTAAAGGGTCAATATGATAATGTCATTGCTGTCATTCATTCTAGCCAAAATCCTTACACTATCGCTTCTGTGAGTTCTGTGTTATTAGATGCTGAGTCTAGGCAGTCTGGCCTCTTATTTGATGCTAGTGCTAGTGTCAACATAGCTTCTTCTAAGGTTCCCAACCCCAGTAAGCCCCCCTGTGTCGTATGCTGAAAACAACTCTGGTAGCATGTCTGGTCTCCTCCCCTCACCCCAACCCACAAACCAAAATGCTCAGTCATTTTCCTATGGTCCCCCACCATTTGGTAATCAACAATCTGGGAGGGGTAGGGGGCGTGGTAGGGGCTTTGGAAATAGCAGACTCCAATGCCAGCTGTGTGGAAAATTTGGGCATTTGGTGCACAGATGTTTCCACAGGTTTAATGTACAATTTACTGGTGTGACTGATCCTCAGTCCAACTCTCCTGCACCTTCAGCAAACCTGGCTGCTTATGACACTGAGCCTGACCCTTACCAACATCAACTACTGAACCAACCCTACCCTCCACCTCAGCTGCACAAAGTTCAGAATCAATCTCAACCACCCCAGACCACAACCATCCATCCTCCTAACACCCAAACACACTCTGTCTTGCAGTACTCACCCTATCCATCACCCTTACCACCTATCTACCCCTACATGATGGCCCCCCCATGTTACCCACCTCAGCCATATCAAGTTTTTCCAAATCCTCAGCCTCAACTGAACCCCATCCCTACTCAATCAGCATCAACTCAACCCCCTCAAGCCAATCACCTGTTATCCAGCAGCCATAACCCAGCCACCTCTGATGGCAGATGGTTCCCAGATTCAGGAGCCACGAACCACCTGACGAATGCTCAGCCTTTCCAGAACATGACTTCTCCTTATTCTGGCCCAGGTAAGGTCTTAGTGGGAAATGACTCTACTCTTGATATTTCTGCTATTGGTTCTTCTACTTTACCTTCCACTGGAAAACCATTACTCTTAAATAACTTACTTTACACTCCTGCTGTCACTAAAAACCTGCTTTCTGTATCTCAGTTTTCAAAGGATAATCAGGTTTATTTTGAATTTCACCCATCGCATTGCCTGATCAAGGATTCACTCTCCAACAAGGTGCTGCTCAAGGGTTATGAGTCTGGGGGTCTTTATCGTTTAGACTTCTCTAGTTTTAGGTCTAAGTCTAATAATTTAGTCGAGTCTGCTACTGTTAGTCCAGATCAGTGTTTGAACCTTTCTACTGAATTTCAGTCCTTTTGTAATAATGCAGTTTTATCTGCTCAAAACTCTGCCTTTCCGGTTATTAGTAATGACAATTCTGCTGCATGTGATGATTATCATGGTACCTCTATTTCTCTTCCTGCTAATAATGATGATGTTTCTGATGATTCTTCTGATGTCACCTGTTTTAATAGTGCATCCTCTAATGCATTACCTGATTTTGAAATAAGCTGCTTTCTCAGCTCTTTGAAAACAACTGATCCTTCTCACCTATGGCACATGAGGTTAGGCCACCCATCTAGGAATATTCTTGTTAACTTCTTGAGATTACAAAATCTGCCCACTAAACACATATCCTCTGAGTGTGCTGCCTGTGCAGTGGGTAAGAGTAAGACCCTCCCTTATCAACCTTCAGAAACTGTCTACTCTCGTCCACTCGAAATGGTTCAGGTAGATCTTTGGGGTCCTGCCCCTTTCTCCTCTAGTAACTGCAATTACTATCTTAGTATTGTTGATGCCTTTTCTAGATTTACTTGGATTTACTTTATGAACCGTAAGTCTGATGCTACTAAAGCCTTCTGTGAGTTTCATCTCTTAGCAGAAAAGCAGCTTGGCATGAAGCTCAAGGCTGTGCAATCTGATGGAAAAGGTGAGTTCCACTTCCTTACTACATACTTAGCTCAGTATGGCATAGTTCATAGGATCACCTGCCCATATTCAAGCCAACAAAATGGCATGGTGGAGCGTAAGCACCGCCATATTGTTGAATTGGGTCTGACACTGCTTGCACAGTCATCCGTCCCTCTTCACTACTGGACGGGTGCCTTCTCCACTGCTGTTTTCCTAATTAATCGCTTGCCTTCCAAGACTCTGGAGAACTGTTCTCCTCATGAGCTTATTTTCAATACCAAGCCTGACTACTCCTTTCTGAGAGTCTTTGGCTGTTTATGCTTTCCCCACCTGAGACCTTACAGGTCTCACAAGCTGTCCTTCAGATCAGAACCTTGTGTATTCATTGGGTTCTGTTCTGACCACCATAGCTATAAGTGTCTCTCTTCATCAGGAAGAGTTTATGTGTCACGAAATGTTGTCTTTCATGAGACAACATTTCCTTTCAGTGACACCACAGGACCTTTCTATGCTTCAAACACACCAAAAGCCTCCACTCATTCCAAACCATTTTTCATACCCTGTGACCCATTCTTCCAACAACCCACCTCTGTTCCCTCTACTATCACTCATTCCTCAGGACCTCCTGTGCATGCCCACACGTCGGGGGAGTCCAGCTTACCCTCCACCACACCCTCCTAAAACATCACTTCTACTCAGCCTCCCTCTGCACCTGTTCCTGCTCCTGACCTTAGCTCCCCTACGGAGGCCTGTAGATATGTCCCTTCTGGTTCTACACTTGTTCCCATGTTTGACCCGGTTTCCTCTGCACCACCACCACCAGCTCACTCTGATCAGTCCTTCCCCACCTCCCCACAAGCGCATCCACCCTCATCCTCTCGACCCTCTCGCCCCAAATCTTCCACCAATGTTCATCCTATGCAGACCAGGTCTAAATATTCCCTTCATGTGATGTCCACTTCATTTTCCCTATCCACAGACCTGACTAACTCTGAGCCTCGTAGCATTCACGAAGCTCTTCAGTCACCTCATTGGTTTAAGGCTGTGCAGGAAGAGCTTACAGCTCTTACTGCCAACAACACCTGGACTCTTATTTCCCTACCTACAGGTCGTATACCTATAGGTTGTAAATGGATCTTTAAAATCAAAAGAAATGCAGATGGGGCTGTTGTCAGATACAAGGCCCGTCTTGTTGCCAAAGGTTTCTCCCAAAAACCAGGTTTTGATTTTCAGGAAACCTTCAGTCCTGTCATTAAATCTGCCACTGTTCGTATTGTTCTGTCCTTAGCTCTCACTCATAAATGGTGTATCAGACAGGTGGATATTAACAATGCTTTTCTTCATGGTGACCTCCAAGAGGAGGTCTACATGACACAGCCTCCTGGTTTTGAGGTTCACTCTAATACTCCTAACCTGGTTTGCAAACTTCAAAAAGCTTTATATGGTCTTAAACAGGCTCCCAGAGCCTGGTTTGAA
Source organism: Chamaenerion angustifolium (assembly GCA_946814005.1). NCBI lineage: Eukaryota > Viridiplantae > Streptophyta > Magnoliopsida > Myrtales > Onagraceae > Chamaenerion > Chamaenerion angustifolium. The sequence continues at coordinate 9,306,512 of OX328270.1, forward strand.
AAACTGAAGTTTTTTCTCCTGAACTCCCTTGGTTTTGATGTTTCAACCTCAGATAGTTGCCTCTTTATCAAATCTGCCTCTGATTCTTTCGTGTTACTTCTTGTTTATGTGGATGACATTGTTATAACTGGCACTTCTATTAATCTTGTTTCTAAAATTGTTGACTCTATAAATGCTCAGTTTCAGCTGAAAGATCTGGGAAACCTGAACTACTTCCTTGGCATGGAAGTAGTTTCAGGTGATGACTTTATTCTGTTAAATCAGAAAAAGTACATTCAGGAACTCCTGGATAAGGTAGGTCTGAAAGAAGAATCTGAATTTCCCACTCCAATGACAGGTACTTGTTTGTCTAAGTCAGGTATGTCTTCCTGTTCTGATCTCTTTCATGATGAAACTCTATATAGGAGCACAATAGGTGCTCTGCAACATGTCTGTGTCACTCGACCATACATTCACTTTTCAGTGAACAAACTGAGTCAGTTTATGCAGGCACCAAATAACAGCAACTGGAAGGCTGTTATTCATGTGCTGAGATACCTCAAAGGTACTCTCAATCATGGTCTGTTGTTCAGACCAACACCCTCGCCTGTCACAGACATCACTCTTACCTCCTTCTCTGATGCTGACTGGGGTGGTGATCAAACTGATCGCCGCTCCATCTCAGGGCATTACCTTCTCCTGAATGGTAATCCCATAATATGGAGCTCTAAGAAATAGACAGTTGTCTCTAGGTCGAGTGCAGAGGATGAATTTAGGGCCATTGCCAATGCCATGTGTGAGATCATGTGGGTCCAATCCCTTCTCAAGGAAATTGGACTTCACACACCCACTGCACCTGTCATCTGGACAGACAACACAAGTGCTGTAGCTTTGTCTGAGAACCCCATCCATCACTCCAAGATGAAACATGTAGATATTGATCTCTTCTTCATCAGAGAGAAAGTTCAAAATGGGGATGTCTTAGTCAACTTTATTCCAGCTTCAGAACAGACAGTTGATATCTTGACCAAGCCTCTGACAGAAAAAAATTTCATTCCCTGCAGAAAAAAACTTGGAGTCTTCTCCCTGGAGGAACTGGAGGATCGTGATGTCTCCCCATTCCTTCAGCTTGGTTCCACTGCTCAATGAACTGCCCACACAGTCTGTACGTTTATTCTTTCTCTGTTTACTTAGTAACTTGTCTTGTCCTATGAGCTTCGGGACAGCCATATGTTTGTTATCTGAGTTTTCCTGTTGACTGCACCTCTGTAATTTTTTGAACCTCTGTCTGTCCTTATGCATGACTGATCAACTCAATCTTGTTTCAATTAGTGCTTGTAATCTTGGTATGTTCTCGTCTGATTTCCATGTCTAGCATATACCTGAGTATCGCCTGTCATGTGCGCATTTCTCTCTTCTCTGATCATAAGCCTTGCCTTTGTGCATCACTGAATATATCTCTGAAAAAAAAAAATAAACAAAACTGCTGCATTAACCATGGCATAGGGTATGGCTTGAGTCCAAAAACAGAGTGAAATCCAAAATAAAATGACAAAGTCATACTGAGATTTTCATTCTTGAGGATGAAAAGATCAAGGCTCAAACCTTGCAGTCATACTGGTAAGATAGGAGCTCAAACTCCTCTGTCATGTTATGAATCTCTCAATTTTTCAAGACATTCCAAATGAATGAATAAAGCAGCAGTTAAAATGATTATATTACTATGTCTGATGCACTTTGGCAACAGTTTACTGATCTGGAATAGAGAGAATCATGCATATGATTGTGAATACTTGGTACTGTTTTTCGTGTTTTTTCATACTTGTTCATGATCTTAGATTACAGACATTAATCGCCCTATGATCAGAGTTCTGATTACCCATACTAAAGACAGCACAGATGCTAAAAATTGCATAGTGCATCTCATCTAGGAGAACTCAGCCATACTACGTATTCTGCTCAAATGTGTCAATTAGGAACAGGCAAGTACTTCGTTCCAGAGAATGGATTTACTGCAGACTGTCAAATTTCAGGGAAAATCAAGTTTCGGATCAGCTCACATCACTCATACTTTGAAGATTTGGCGACCACGAGTACAGTTGACGACCACAATGACAAGATTAAGTTCATTTGGCGACCAAATGTTCATTTGGCGACCACAATAACAATATCAAGTTCAGTTGGCGACCACGAGTGCTTTTGGCGACCAAAGATCAAGTTTCAAAGACAAGATCAAGCATAGGGAATGTTAGGATATAAGTGTGTCTAACACTTATGTTTAGGATCAATATGTAAATATTGTTGCTTGAGGCCCAAGCATCAATTAGTTTAGTATTAGGGACTTAGTTGCAATTCTCGGTCGGTACTGTTTTGTCTGTTCTCGCCTACTTTACCTTATATTTGTTGCACTGTTGAACGATTCCAATGAATCAAGTTATCATCTTTGATTCAGAGAGCATTCTTCATCTTCTTCCTCGCCTTACCTTTCTTCTTCTCAAACCCTAAATCCAAACACGTGGCACGTGCCGGGGTCTAGTATAACCATTAGGGAAATACACTTAAGTGGATTACAAAAATTTTAGTATAGTTTAGTAGTTAATTAATTATATATATATATATATACGCAACATATATCTACATATTATGAAGGTACATCGTTGAGTTATTCCAATTTTACTCCAAACAGTTGATTAAAAATATTATTTAAATTGTAAAACTAAACTTAAATTACCTAATATAATTAAATAAAAATAATTTTGTCTTAAATATTTTTAAAAAATTACTCGAGCAACCGGGAGCCTCTTTAGTAGTGGTTCTTACTCCCGGTTGCTCGAGCAATTTTTTAAAAATATTTGTTACTAAGAATATGATCAAACAAATATCTATCGATATTTGATAAAGTTGACATTGCACATTGTTTATAGTCACTTATAGTCATACTATGAGTATTTTCACTCACATAGCATGTCATAATATCTCATCTCATATCAACTATTGCTTAAGGCCCCACATCGAACTAATTTGTATGAGTATTCATATCGACTATTACAACGACTATTACAAATCTATCATGATAACATCAACTATCGTTTAATGCTCGATCTCGAACTTTTTATGAGTAATTTTCACTCATATACCATGTCATACTATCTCATCTCATATCATACCAACTATCGTTAATGCCCAACCTCAAACTTTCTATGACTATGAGTATTCATACCAACCTCGAACTTTCTATGAGTATTTTCACTCCAACGACATCTGTAAGATTCGGTCCTATGCGCTCATACTATTTGAGATTTAAGACGTACACTCATAAGTCATAAATCGTCAATGAATGCATTCAATATACTCTTAAGGTATCTTAACACGTTCACTAACATGTCTATAAAATAACGACTATTACAAATCTACCATGACAACATCAAGAAATTCCCACTAATTTGCACAAAAAAATAAAATTATATATTTGATCAATTTATTGCTTGTTTTTTTTTCTTTGATATTTTTAGAGTTTATAAAATATGGGTAAGTTAAGTTTAATTATATTTTAATTTTATATATATTTATCAAATGTTTAATTCTCATGTAAACACCTCAAGCACGATAAATATGTATCATATTTGTTTCTAATAATATGATCAAAAAATATATATGTCGATATTTGGACAAAATTAAGTATTTTACTTACGACATCCAACCAACCTTTCTTTGAGTATTATAGTCCCGACATCCAACCTTTCTTTGAGTATTATACTTCCAACATCCGATCTTTCTTTGATTATTATACTCCTGACATCCGACCTTTTTTCGATATCCAACTTATTTTGACATTCGACCTTTCTTTGAGTATTATACTCCTGACATCCAACATTTCTTTGATTATTATACTGCTGACATCGCTTGGATTTGAACCTTGGCATTGTTACTATCTATAATTTAAGACGCACACCTTAACCAACTGTCTCATAAGTCTGAACATGTCAGTGAAGACAATTAATATACTCTTGAGATCTCTTGACAATCTCACTACCATGTCTATGAAATGTATTATTAAAAATATACTGTGACAAAATCAAGAAATTACCAGCTAAATTTACCCCAAAAAATAAAATTAGATATTAGATTAACTTTTTCCTTATTTTTTAATTTTGCTATTTTAAGAGTTATTTTACTTTAACATTTTCAAAGCTCATAAAGTAGGGTTTAGAGTTAAGTAAATTCATAGAACTAAATTTGACCAATCCTAAATATTTTTGGTAAAGATAATAAATAATAAACACTGAAAATTAATATTGATATTTATATTTCAGTAATCCGTAAAATATTATTTCAACACATCACCGATGTTATTTTAATTTTGTAGTAAAATATTTGTGTTACATTTTTCTCGACATGTAATACCTAAATCGCTTATTAACAACTTTGGGCAGTTGGAATCATCTATGCATTAATATTAATAATACTAAAAGATCTATAATTTTTTGAACATTTTAATAATATCATTATTTGAAAATACTCTATAATATATAATTATCATTATAAAAAATATATACAATAATAAAATATCTCCTTTCAAATTTGATTAATTGTTTTTGTATTTATTGCTTCACACGATAGATTATGTATATTCAACACATAAATATAGTAAATTTTGATTGATTTTAGTTCTATTTGAATTATTTAAATTTATAGATGAAATGTATTTTTATAACGACAGTGCTCCCAATTCAAAAAATAATTAACTTCTTGGAAAGAAGAGAGAATGGTTTGAAGATTGTTTTTTATATAATTAATTGTAGAAACATTAAAAAAAGTCACAATTACCAAAACAAATATGACGACTTGAGCACGTAATATATAATTATCATTATTATGTAAAATGCTAAAGTTATATAAAATAAAATATATAATAATTAAATTAATTTTAAAAAATTGGATAAATAATAAATGATATTTCTTCTTCCACTCTAATTTAACTTTCAAACTTTATTATATTGTACATATTAATTATTTATTGCTTCAAATAATAGATAATGCATATTTGAAATATTAATTCAATCTAAATTTTCTTAGTTGTAGATGATATTATAAGTTTTATAAATGAAAATAAAGTGAAAATATAATTTAATGTATAATAGATTAGTTGTTATATTAATGTCCAATAAAGTGAAAATATAATTTAATTTGTTAGCGATATATAAAATAATGGTGCATGAGAAAAAAGAAAGAGATAGTGATAAAAAAAACTATAATTATCATCTTGTTTAATTTGTAATGTTGCATACATGTGTAGCTTGTTAATACATATGTCTTCAATTTATATAAAGTCATAAGGTTGAGTCTCCGTGGAAATAAATTTTCATAACCTTTTTGAGAAAACATTTAAATGACCAAAATAGTCATGATAAATATAAACTAATTATATCATTAAATGACATTTGTGTCAATTTACACGTGGCGGTTACAAAAATCACTTTCGCCTTAATAATATATAAATATACATGATATAAATAGATATAGATATAGCCTATAGGTCTAAAAAATGGGTGCATAAGAAAAAAGAAAGAGATAGTGATAAAGAAATTATAATAGTCATCTTGTTTAATTTGTAATGTTGCATAAGTGTGTACCTGGTTAATACGTATATCTTCAAGTTATAAGGTCATAAGGTTGAGTCTCCGTTAAAATAATTTTTCATAACCTTTTTGAGAAGATATTTAAATGACCAAAATAGTCATGATAAATATAAACTAATTAGGTCATTAAAGGGCATTTGTATCAGTTTACATGTGGCGGTTACAAAAATCACTTTCGCCTAAATAAGATAGATAGATAAATAGAAATAATATAAATAGATATAGATCTAAAAAAAGAAAGAGATAGTGATAAAGAAAATATAATAATCATCTTATTTAATTTGTAATTTGCATAAGCGTGTATCTGGTTAATACGTTTGTCTTCAAATTATAAGGTCATAAGTTCGAGTCTCCGTGTAAATATTTATATATATATGTGTGTGTGTGTGTGTGTGTGTGTGTGTGTGTGTGTGTGTGTGTGTGTGTGTGTGTGTATTATTGGATTAATAATTTAAAATATACAAAAACTTAAAGAAAAAAATATATCTAAGATAAATCATATGATTAAAAATTAATATATTATTGATAAAATTAATTAATTAATTAAACTACTGAATGACACCTGAGAAAACACCTGAGAAACTGTAAGCAAGCAAGCAAACAAAGAGGATCAGGATTGAACGGTAGCATAGAAATCATCGTTCGACGAAGAACAGTATGCTTAACCCCTAAAACCAAGCATAGAAAGGATAAGGAATCATAATCAGGGACGAGAATGATCGGAGATAAACTCATGAACTGCCAAAGATTTTTTCTTCTGAGAAGTATCGGTTTCTGGATTTTCCACCATCCTATCAACAGATTCATCATGCGGCATCGCGTAAGAGGAACGAGAGGCCTTGTCGGCCATTGACAGTTGCTCGAGTAAAGAAAGTGGCCCATATCCCTAATCTCTGTCGCCCACTTCCCCCACAACCGCATCCTCACCCCCAACCCAAACCGACCTTTGATTCGAGTTCAGGTCTCTGCATATGCTTTCCTCGAAGCATACTGAATAGTCTTCTCGAACTTCCTTGTGTTCTTCTTTTTTGAACTTCCTTTGATTCGAGGTCTGGCTCAGGGGTTGTGCCATCTGAACTCTAGCTTCTTCGAACTGTATACTTCTGAACTCTAGCTTCTCTCTGTCGTCGGTATACTTCTTCCGACCAAAGCTGTACTGGTCGGCATACGAGTTGTTCTTCCGACGAGGTCTAGAGCCGGAGAAAGAGTTATCAGAGTTGGAGCTCTGGGTTGAGTGAGGACGATGACAATTTTATCATTTTCCAACTTGAAAACACACGTGATCTGCACATGTGTCTGAATCCGTCTAAAAATAACGAACATATGACGAAAATAGGGAAATTTTTATATTGTCTAAACATGAGAACTAAAATTTAAAATTTTAAACATTAAGGGGGAACCTTTTAAATTCAACCCAAACTTTAGGGGGAAAATTCGTATTTTACCCTAAAAAATATAAAAGTATACCTACCCGCAAATCTCATTTGCGGGTAGAATTTTGTTTTTTTATCACCTGCGAATGTGATTTGCGGATCAAAATATAAGTTGTACATGTGAATCGCGAATCCCATTCGCGGTTGAATCACAAGAAGTTCTTGAGTTGTTGATTGTAAATAGCAGATATAAGAGACTCGCGAATCTGATTCGCGAGTGATATTTTTTATGTCAACGCGCAAATGACATTCACGGGTAAGTATACTTTCGTATTTTTATAAAAAACTTAGGATATTTTCGTATTTGTTTTATCACGTATATGTTGGTAAAAAATTCCTCCGTTTTATCTCTTCTTTTATATATTATTAATTTGAATTATTACATCTTTTAAAGTAACTGAGAATTATTAGAGATAATTTTTACCACGATACGAGAAATTATCTGTATTTATTTTTATGAATTTAATATTAATATATATACGTTTAGACACGATTAATAATCATATATAAACACTTTTGATATACAAATATGCGCATGAATACAATTAAAAAAATATATATATATTATTGTATATGATTTTGAATTATAAAACTTGATTGTGATATTAAATTATGAATCTTGTGTGTTTCATATTGTGTTGTTTCATGACATTTTGTATCGTGATGACATGATTTGTATTATGTATATATGATTTTTTTTGTTCAAAAAGTTAATTGAATTTGAAGATACGTTTAAAATATATTCATTTACACACAAAACGATTAGTGACATCAAACGACACAAATTATTACTAACATCACTTCATAAATTAATAAATATTATTTTAATATATAATAATACATGTATACCTCTTAATTTATTATAATTTTCATATTTTAAATATTAATTATTAAAAGTTATAATTTTTTCTAATAATTTAATTTTGTAAAATATATTTACGGGCGCAACCCACCACTACTGTATGCATATAATATGATATATATTGTTCTTCCCATAGTTACTAGAACCGGCCCGGCCATCGAACCGGTGAAGGGGCCGGTTCACGGTTCGGCCGGACCAACCCGATTTAGTGTGTGGTTCACTGTTCACACTGGGAAAAAAAACTGAAAACTGAAAATACATACATAGTCTTAAACACAATCATAATTACCTCAAATTACATAATTTCACAAACACACAAACGACATAATTTCAATTTCAAACACACATTACTCTCAATTTTCAAACACAATACACAATAGTAGTGAACCAGTTTAACCAATTGGCTTTAAACACAATTGAGAATAGTAGTGAACCGGTTAAACACAAACTACATAATTTTTCGATAAAATCGCTTTAAACGAAGTTCATTAAGAACATTTCAAAGGCCTGATCAGTTTCAGGGTCTAATTTGCCGGGAGGAAATGTCAGAAATTGAACTCAATGGATGTGTCTTTGTGTCGGAATTTGGCACGATTCGCTCTTCCGACATAATGTAATAACTGACGGTGCATTCCAAGATTTCAATTTCTTCTTTCCTTACATATCCATTTTACATAGTTAACTGTCATTCGAAGCTTCTACCCACCTATTGCGCTCCGCTTACCGAGGTTCGATATCCATCTCCAATCTTCATTTTCTATCTACAACTAAGCTGGTATCTTACGTTCATGGAATCCTACATTGCTCGATGTCTAAATCTTTGACCTTTAACGACTTTCTATTCATAAATTTGAGCTTTCAGTCTTGTTCTTGAGTTGCAATAATTTATTGAGGTTTTCTTGTTGATTTAACAACTATTGACCGGGTTCTTTCTTAGTCCAAAGAATTAATTGAAGGTTTGATGTAATTTAGGGTTTCATTTTTTTCATGCTAATGAAAGCCAAAGGAGTGCTTTAGGTCCAAAGCCAATTCAGTATGTGATGTGTGATTAAAGTTGTTACCTTTGAGCTCTGCATTGTGATTATCAATCTTTGCCCTTTTCCTGATGCTAATGTGCTTAATTAGGTTTATCAAATCTGATTAAGCACGAGGAATGATTCTGTCAGCTCTATTAACGTCTGATGCATATTGTTCTTCATTTTTTACTCGATCTTGAGAAAGCAGCCTAGTAATCTTGTTGTCTATGCACCACGATTGGTTGCTCAACATAAAAATGAAGATAAAAGCCGCTTCAATTTGGATAGGTTGATTCCTTCACCCGGTTGGGTCAGAGAGGCATGGCAGCCTTCGTAAGAACAACTCTTATCTATCTCGCGCTTTCATGCCGTGGTTTTTATGCGCATCTTCATCTTTAGCTAAAAAGTGAACCGGAAACAGGTCAGTTTTTCCAAAAACCGTCTGGTTCAAACACTGTTCATTTGTAAAACAGTCTTTTAACTGAACCAAATCGGACAGAGGTCCGGTTCCCGATCGGACAGAGGTCCGGTTCCCGATCGGACCCGGTCGGACCGCCGGTCCGGTCCAGTTCTGATAACTATGGTTCTTCCATTTCATTGAGTTTCTAGCAGTTTAGAGGGTTTCTTTTGCACACATGGATCAATAGTAAGGTGTTACGCCTCTTCTCGGGGTAGCGTTTTTCAAAAAACGGCAGTAGAGGTAGTGGTTTTCATAAAACGCTACCCCAAGTAGAGTTTTTATGAATTTCGCTACCCCTAGTGACGTTTTTTTAAATGTTTTTTTGACGATTCAATATTTAATTAAAAATAAAATTATTTATTTATTAAAAAATTATAGTAAGTAGATATTTTAATTACGATTCAAATTATGCAAAAAATATTAAATTTGGACTTACGGATTGACTGTAGGCTCTGTCGTAAGTTGAGATATGAAAATTTGACTTAAAATATATAACTCATACCCTGTAAGTCCAAACTGACCACTCTGAACGTTATTTATGTCGTAATTCAATTATCTACCTAGGGTAATTTGTTTGATTAGAAATACAGCAATTTTGTAACCTAACATCGCTTGTCTTAAAATTTGACCGAAATAACTAAATGCAGTAGGTGAGAAATTTAATTATGTACTCACTCAAAAAAAATAAAAAAATTTAAAGTGAGTAGATAATTTAATTACGAATTAAATGACACTAACTAGACGTTAATGTTTTACTTTTAGATTGACCGTATAATACGAAGTAAATTACGTATCGTATTATACGGTCTGTCTAAAAGTAAAATACTAACGTCTAGTTGGCGTCATTTAATTCGTAATTAAATTATCTACTCACTTTAATTTTTTTTTTTTTTAGTAAGTACATAATTAAATTTCTCAGCTAATGCATTTAATTATTTCGGTCAAATTTTAAGACAAGCGATGTTAGGTTACAAAATCACTGTATTTCTAATAAAAAAATTACCCTAGGTATATAATTGAATTACGACATAAATGACGTTCACCGTGGTCACTTTTGACTTACAAAGTATAAGTTATATTGTTTTAAGTCAAATTTTCATATCTCCACTTACGGCAGAGCCTACAGTCAATTCGTAAGTCCAAATTTAATATTTTTTCCATAATTTGAATCAAAATTAAAATATCTACTTACTATAATTTTTATTTTTTTTTAAATAAATGCATAATTAGTTTTTTAATTAAACATCGAATCGTAAAAAAAACATCACTAGGGTTAGCGAAATTCATAAAAAGCTACCCCTAGTGGCGTTTTGTGAAAAACGCTACTCAAAATAGCGCACGTTGTAAAAAACGCTACCCCCAGTAGCGCTTATATACATTTTGCTAAATATTTTTTTAGTATACTTACTTTTTCAAATTTTTTTGGCACAGTGCCTACCTTTTTAAAAAACTCGTTCAAATGGTGATCTTACAGAATGGTTGCAGTTATTTATAAGGAGTTGAGTGGAAGTTTTTTTTTCCCCATATGCTCTATGGAACATTTGAAAAAATAGGAACTCTCTTATTTTTAATGATAAACCTGCTTTTTCTTATGTTTATAATTTATCTTTATCTCAGACAAAGTTTCACCAAAATGTTTATCTTGAGACTGATATTGCTAATGAGTTTATTTCCATTGATCTTAGTTGGGTTCCTCCAATAAAAGATTGGTTTAAAATTAACACATATGGAGCTGCCAATGGAAATTAATGATTTGCAGGAGTTAGTGGGGTCATCCGAGACTATAGAGGTCAATGAGTTGCAGGATTCTTAAGGAATTTGGGTTGCTCAAACAGTGTCACTGCAGAATGTTGGGCCATCTGAGACGGGCTGCTTTTGGCAAAGGCACTCGGATTACAATATATTCACCTTGAAACGGACGCCCTCTCAACCCATAAGGTAATCTCTGACTAAAATATGTCAAATAAAAAACTAATGCCGATCATTGCGGATTGCAGGAAGCTATTGGTGCAGTTAGAAAGAATGAAGTTCAGACATATTTTTCGAGAAGCAAATGCGATAACGGATATCATGGCGGGTATGGCGCTCCACTAGCAACATGTGTTTGAAATCCATAGCTCAACTCCGAAGGAAACTATTAACACGCTCCGAAAAGACGCTGTTGGCTTTTCTATTTCGCGAATTGTTAAAGCTAGCTAGATTTGGTTGTGTAATTTGAACTTGGGTGATTAGTTGTCTTGAGTCTGACATTTGTTAATGAGTTTATTTCCATTGATATTAGTTGGGTTCCTCAAAAAATGGATTGGTTTAAAATTAACTTAGATGGAGCTGCTAAGGGAAATCAATGATTTGCAGGAGTCGGTGGGGTCATCCAAGATTACAGGGGTCAATGGGTTGCAGGATTCTCAAAGAATTTGGGTTGCTCAAACAGTGTCACTGCGGAATGTCGGGCCATCCGAGACGGGCTGCTTTTGGCAAAGGCACTCGGATTAAAATCTATTCACCTTGAAACGGACGCCCTCTCAACCCATAAGGTAATCTCTGACGAAAATATGTCAAATCAAAAACTAATGTCGATCATTGCAGATTGCAGGAAGCTATTGATGCAGTTCGAAAAAATGAAGTTCAAACATATTTTTTGAGAAGCAAATGCGGTAGCGGATATTATGACGGGTATGACGCTCAACTAGGGGCATGTGTTTGAATCCATTGCTCACCTCCAAAGGAAACTATTAACGCGCTCCGAAAAGACGCTGTTGACTTTTCTGTTTCGCGAATTGTTAAAGCTAGATAATTTTGGTTGTGTAATTTGAACTTGAGTGATTAGTTGTCTTGAGTGTAACATTGTTAATGAGTTTATTTCCATTGATATTTGTTGAGTTCCCCCAAAAAAGAATTGGTTTAAAATTAACACAGATTTTTTTTGGCCAAAACAAACTTCGTATATTAATCACAAAATTTAGGAACCGAGAGGTTCCCGATACAAAGCGGAATCAAAATGCAACAACTGTAAGAGAGGGGTTGGGGGTTGGGACACCCACTCACCCGGACACAGCCCCTCTAAAGCCCCTTTGGCTACCCAATCCGCACAACAGTTCGCGGATCTCGGTATTCTAACCCATGACAGATTCAAAACCGACTCCGCCAAGTATAAACTATTTTGTATATTAGTTTCAATCTCCCAAAAATGGACTAAACCTAGAATATGGTTAACCACAACTTCCGAATCTGACTCAATTACAACCGAATTCCAACAAAATTGTCTAGCAAGATTGACGCCCAACAAAATTGCCCGAGCCTCCAAGGTGTCGATAGAATGCGACCACTCCGAGGCTTGGGCTCTGGCGACAATCAAGCTCGAATGATCCCGGGCGATAACACCTATACTGCCCCTTCCGTCTCCGCGCAACCAAGCTGCGTCCACATTGATCTTGATCGTCCCCTCCCCGGTCTTGTCCATCGTGACGCAGTCGCAGGCACCGAAATCCCCGACTGGGCCTGGCTGTGGCTAGCCTCCTGAATGGCCGAGGGCTGCAAAGCTTGTTGTAGCACCGAGCCAGGTCCCCTACGGTGCTGCAATGAGCTCTGCCTCCCATGGAGCTGAACCTGCAATTGAGCCTGTTCCGAGACGAGAGACCGAACCTGATATACTACCTTGTACGGGTTGGGTCGGCTCCCTTCAAAAGCCATTGTGCACCGGCCCTTCCAAATCAGCCAACAGGCTGTCAATGTAGAGTGCCACATGCAGCTCGATCCACCCCTCCCCCGAGTAAGATCCGAACACCTCTTGGCCAACCATTGGTTGACCGAGCTGCATCCGTCTCTCACGTCCACCAGACCGAACAATTCGTACCAAATCACTCTCGCCCAATCACAATCCAAGATCAAGTGCTCAACCGTTTCAACATTGTTGCAAAGGGGACAGCATACCTGGACATTCATACCTCTTCGAGCAAGGCCCGATCTAACCGCGAGGGCGTTTGATGCTAGCTTCCAGGCGAACGACCTGATCTTGGGGGCGACCTTGGCCTTCCATATCGCAGCCCAGATTGAGCTAGTCGACTCATCCCCCGAGCTGCCCCCTTCTGTCTGTGAGCTTTCTCTCCTATCCTGCAAGAAGTGGTAGGCCGACCTAGCTGAAATCACGCCCCTGCGCTCATAGGGCCACCTCAACTCGTCCCGTGCGGTCCGTAGGGGAATAGGAACCGCGAGGACTCTAAGGGCATCCTCCGCATGTAGTGCCGACCGAACCACTCCCTCATTCCATACCTGCGAGTCATGCTGAATCCACTCCTCCAATTTCGTATTTGCTTGTGCCCGGGAAACCGGCCTCGTCCCAAGCCTATGATTGAAGCTCCCCGGGATCCAAGCGTCCACGAAGGGCCGAATTGACGACCCATCCCCTATTGACCACACAACCCCATCGCTAACGACCCTCCTTCCTTCCACAATGCTCGCCCACGCCCAAGACACGCGGCTCCCCTTACCCGCTTGAAAGAAGTCGATATTTGGGAAGTAAATTCCCTTGAGAACCCGCGCCCAAAGGGCGTTGGGCTCGGATAGAAGCCTGAATGGTGCCTTCCCAAGAAGAGCCGAGTTGAAAGATTCGATCTCCCGGAAGCCCAAACCTCCCACTTGCTTCGATCTCGTCATGTGATCCTATCTAACCCAATGGATCTTCCGATCCCCATTCTGCGCTCCCCACCAAAAACGAGCTATAAGGCTATTGATTTTACTGCACCACGTCTTCGGAAGTTTGAACACGCTCATCGCGTAAGTCGGGATGGCCGAGATGACACTTTTAATGAGAACCTCCTTACCCGCGGTGTTGAGTAGTTTCGATCGCCAACCTTGAATCTTACCGACGATCCGCTCCTTTAGGAAGGCTAATGCCTCGCACTTAGATCTCCCCCATAGGGACGGGAGACCCAAGTATTTACCCGGGTCGGACGCAAGAGACATCTCGAACAGATCAGCCACCTCTGCCGCAGCATCACTACTCGGACCACCTCCCCCAAATAGCACCGATTTGGAATAATTCACACGCTGCCCCGAGGCTAGGCAATATTCATCCAAAACCGCCTTCAACACTTGTGCATTCGCGGTCGTCCCCTTAATGAAGAATAGGGAATCGTCCGCGAATAGCAAGTGGTGAATCTCCGGAGCTTCCCTCCTCGGTTTGACTCCAATGAGCTCCCGAGAGATTACCTTTTGGTCGACCCTCCTAGACAAGACGTCGGCCACAAGGATGAACAAGTACGGGGATAACGGATCCCCTTGGCGTATCCCTCTTTGCGGCTGAATCTGGTTGGTTCGCTTCCCATTCACGATTACTTGGTACGACACCGTCGAGACACATGTCATGACCCAATTAACCCATCTCGTGTCAAAGCCTCTCTTTAACATGACCTGCCGGAGAAAGCCCCACTCAATCCTATCGTAGGCTTTCTCCATATCAATTTTCAGCGCGCAGTCAGACGAAGCCCTGCCCTGTTTCTGATTGTTCTTCAAAAAGTGAATCAGCTCATGAGCGACGATGATATTATCCTGGATTTGCCTCCCTGAAACAAAGGCACTTTGATATGGGGTGATTAGTTCTGGCAGCCAAGCTTTAAGCCTGTTTGCCAGAACCTTAGCAATTATTTTATAACCGAAGTTACAAAGGCTTATCGGTCTAAAATCGGAGGCACTCAAAGGGTTAGGGATTTTGGGGATAAGAGTAATCTCGGTATGGTTAAGATAGGGAGGGAACGAACCTGTTTGGAAGAAGGCGTTGACCATTGTGACGATGTCTGAGCCTATGAAATTCCATGAGCGTTGGTAGAAGGATCCTGTAAAACCGTCCGGTCCCGGAGCCTTAGACCCCCCGAGCTGGTTTACAGCAAGCCTGATCTCCCTCTCAGAAACCGAACAGGTCAGTTTCCCATTTATCTCATCTGTGACATCCCGATTAAGGCAATCCAGGATCTCGGGCTGAGCCAACGTCCCCGGGCTGCAGATGCTCTCCGATTTGAATAGGCCCGAGTAGAAACTGAAAATTTCGTCCATGATTCCTTGCTCATCCTCAATCCAAGTACCACCCCTACTCCTAAGCCTCACAAGCTTATTTCTCCTCCTCCTTTACAAAGTGGTTTGGTGAAAGAAGCGAGAGTTCTTGTCCCCGTCCCTAAGCCAACGAACCCTAGATCTTTGCCTCCAATATATCTCCTCGTTCTTCCATAAAGCGTGCAGTTTCGATTTAAGGATCTTCTCCTCAATCAACAAATCTGTCGTGGGGGCATATTTCGCAATAAGACTTAACCGAAACTTTGTTTTCTCAATATTCGCCTTGTTGTTACCAAAGCTGGTCCTACTCCACTCCGTGAGGTCGAGACTACATGTTCTCAGTTTTTTTGTGAAATCGGCCGGGTTTGAGACCGAGCCCCCCTTCGACCATGCTCGTTTGATCACGGCAAGACAGTTCGGCTTCTCGAGCCACATTTCTTCGAACTTAAAAGCTTTCCTCCCCCTCCGATCCGAGAGGTCCAGTTTAATGAAAATAGGAGTGTGATCGAACCCAATTGCTACACCATGAATGCACTGCGCTCTCGGGTTCCTAGCTACCCATTGGTCGTTTAGCAAGGCCCGGTCAAGCCTCTCAACAATTCGGTCGGACCCTCCTCTATTATTCCCCCAAGTATGCATTTGCCCCTTGAACCTGAGATCCCCCAAATGGAGGTCCTCGATTAAACCATTGAAGTCGTCCATCTTCCTTTGCTCCTTCGGTCTACCACCCTCCTTCTCCCAAGGGTGGCTAATGTCGTTAAATTCCCCTACCATCAACCACGGTGCCGACCTGGTCCCACCTAAGCCCCTTAGCCGATCCCAGACCCGACACCTTCTTTGAAAATTAGGGTCCCCGTAAACCCATGACACAAAGGATAACAATCCATCATCAAACTGGACCATCCCCTCTATTATGTTCTTGCTGATATGAGTGATCGTGATGACCACATCGTTAGTCCACCATAGCGCCAAACCCCCGCTACTCCCAACCGGGTCGACGTAAACTGCCTGGCTCATCCCTACTGCTCTTCGCACCCTTTCACAGGAGACTTTAGGCTGTTTTGTCTCCATGAGAAAGACAATAGTCGGCCTAAGTCTCCTGACCTGGTCTTTTACTTGTCGAACTGTCAGGGGAGACCCTAACCCCTGACAATTCCAACTTAGGACGGTCATTGACCCCGCGTGGCTGTTTTGGAACAGCCACCGGAATCCTGTTTTTCAGTTTCGACGTCCTGCATTCTAGCTGGTATTGATCTCCCTCGTGTCAGTTTCAGACCCCTAGATCCGGTCTTAGAACGATTGACCACCCCTCTCAAAGGCCTCTCCTTTTGGATGGGAGGATACGGACCTTGAGCTTTCCTCTTCTTACTTGGATGGAGGGTGTTCTGGCCCTCCTGCTCCTGGACGGGTAATAGACAGCAGCTCACGGGTTGGTGGGGAAGTATAGTGTACAGGGGGAGAGGTGGGAGTTCAGGTTGGGGGGGAATATAGTGGACAGGGGTAGTGCTGGTTGGGTGAGGGGTAGGAGGGAGGGTGTGGGTGGGTGAGCATAGGATGGGAGGGGAGAGGGTAGGGGTGGGGTAGCAGATGTGGAGAGGGGATAGGGTTGATGATGGGAGGATTGGGGTGGGGGTGACCGAGAGGGGGGGCTGCCTGGATGAGTCGAGGGTGGGATTGGGTGGCAATGGGAGAGCGAAGAGAGGTTGAGTGGTCGAGTTTGGGGGTGGGGGTGGGTGCTCAGATAAGGACAGAGGGAGAAGGGAGAGGGTTAGGTCGGGTTGCAGCAGGGTGGCAGAGGGGAGTATGTCCACTGGGAAGGTGTGACCGTGAATATCAGGGCAAGGTTGGATGGGGGATGAGGCCTCATCATCCGGAAGAGAGTTCAGGTCGATAGTGGCTGAGGAAGACGTCGGGGTGCTGTACCCAGGGTCTTTCACAACTCTATTGCTAGAGTCAGAGGATTGGATAGGTTCAGTGGAGGGCACCCTAGGATCCTGGC
This sequence comes from Chamaenerion angustifolium, assembly GCA_946814005.1. Lineage (NCBI taxonomy): Eukaryota > Viridiplantae > Streptophyta > Magnoliopsida > Myrtales > Onagraceae > Chamaenerion > Chamaenerion angustifolium. The sequence continues at coordinate 9,323,945 of OX328270.1, forward strand.
TGCTCAGGCTGTTCAGACTTGCCTCCCCTGCACGACTGGACTCTTCTCTACCCTCCTTGAGCATATTGTGCCATCTCCTCCTACCAAGATCCCGAGTCGAGCCTTGGCCCTCCTGTCCTCCACCCGGTTTAAACCAAGATGCTATCTTCTTCTGTCTTGGGAAGGATACCCATGGTCCATACATGGGCAACCTAGTATTGACCTCGGATGAGACAATTTCCAGACTGCACACCTGGGAGTTGTGGCCCAAGCACCCACATACGAAACAAAGGTCAGACAAGCGTTCATACTTGCCCACTTCTCCTCGCCCTTATTGTTTACCCACTAGAAACCAGGCCTAACCGGCTCAGAGATAGCCAGCTCGACTTTGAATCTGATGTAGCCTCTCATCTGCATCTCTTTTTCATTATCAAACGACAAACCCTTACCAACTGATTCAGCTATCTGCTTTGCATTCTCCAAATTGAGCATGACTCCACTTAAACCGTGAACTTGGCCCCACATTTGGATGGTGGAGAAGTTAACCTCCTCGAGGCCAGATGGAGCTGCTAAGGGAAATCAATGATTTGCAGGAGCCGGTGGAGTCATCCGAGACTACAAGAGTCAATGGGTTCAGGATTCTCAAGGAATTTGGGTTGCTCAAATAGTCTCACTGCGGAATGTTGGGCCATCCGAGACGGGCTGCTTTTGACAAAAACACTCAGATTAAAATCTATTTACCTTTAAACGGACGCTCTCTCAGTCCATAAGGTAATCTCTGACGAAAATATGTCAAATCAAAAACTAATGCCGATCATTGCGGATTGCAGGAAGCTATTGATGCAGTTCGAAAGAATGATGTTCACACATATTTTTCGAGAAACAAATGCGGTAGCGGATATCATGGCGGGTATGACACTCAACCAGCGACATATGTTTGAAATCCATAGCTCACCTCTGAAGGAAACTATTAACGCGCTCCGAAAAGACGCTGTTGACTTTTCTGTTTCGCGAATTATTAAATCTAGCTAGTTTTGGTTGTGTAATTTGAACTTGGGTGATTAGTTGTCACCTATTGCGGTTTTTTAATTCATAATTAAAAAAAAAAAATTGCAGTTATTTATTTTCAATGCGCACTATTTTTTTAATATTAACTAATTATCTTTTGTCGCATTATGGCGATGAGTTAGTTAGGGTCGTCAATAGTTTATGGACAAAAAAAAATCATTGAAAAAAGAATGAGAACAGAATATCAATCGGTCAGCTTAAGAGCACTTTTAATTTATTTGTTTTGTAAGTAGGCTCCCCATTTCATTTGTTAGAGAAACGTTTTGGTACTCAACGTGAGTGTATTTATGGTACATGACTATCAATGTAAAAAAATATATATTTAATTCAAATTTATAATTTTAATAAAAATTAGAAGTAATGTAACTCAAGTGTTGACTATCAAGACTTTACAAATTAATTTATGATATAAGAATAATCTTGTATAATTAGCTTTATTATAGATTAATATATCTGGATTATTACTTGTTATATAAAATCTACCAGAACCACAAAATATTTTATAACATGTGATCAAATTCATCTTCAGTACAAAACTTTAAATACTAAAATAAAATTTATTATATGGTCTGAAACCTAAAATACGATTCTAAATACTAATAACAATCTATTCAATTCATTTGTAGAGATATAAAGACATCTCTATATATTTGAGTTCGTTTTATCTATATATTAATAATTATAGGTATACTGATAAATCAAATATTATAATTAAAATCAAATCAAATTATTATTATTATAAGTCCATCGCAATTATAATTATAATAATACAATTAACCACAAATTTTTGTCCCGACCCTAATAACATGTGTTTCTCATTAATTTTGATAAAAAGTGTATTGTGAAATGTGAATTTTCCAAGTCCCCCCCAAAGTTAATTTCCTAGAAACATCCAAGATGGTGGGGTCCACTCTCCCAGCTATGCCTATTTGAGATGTATACTTTCTACTTTAAAAGAGTCTGCTTTCAAGCAAAGAACTACCCCCATCCCTCCATTACCAATCTCAAGATCGTAGCGATTCCATACCCACAAAATAGAGGGAGAGAGAGAGAAGTGAAGCGATTCCTTCTCCAGATTTCTAGAGAGCATCTTTCTTGCTACTACTAGTCTACTACGCGGCGATCGTCCGAAAACCCCGTCGACGACTGATCGATCTCATGGGTGGTTTCATCTGTCTCAAACCGCCAATGTTGTGTGTGAGCAGGAGCAAGAAGAAGAACATCAAGGCGGCAGAGAGAGGCGGAATCGATGAAGACACCACGAACCTCATGAAGAACAAGAAGATCTTAATCAAAGGGACGGTGGTGGCGATGAAGAAGAATACCATGGACATGAACGACGCCAAGGCCTCCTTCTTGGATGGACTGCACGAGCTCATCGGAAATAAGATTTCCATTCAGCTCATAAGCTCCGTTAACGCCGACCCAGGTTAGTTCATTTCTTAATCGCATCTCCCGGTGGCGCCTGGTGTCGCCATCAGTGTGCCATTACTATTGACAGAGACGGATCACTCTCTCTGTAGCTTGCACTCTAAATTAAAAAATAATTATGGACATCGAGAAAGCAATCGCTTAGAATTGACCGTAATAATACATACTAAACTTTTTTTTTTTCTTTTATATCTCAACATTTAAAAAATAAAAATAATGAGTATAGCTATATAGACAAAACATAATTTATGTTTTGTGCAAGTTATTGTTCAAACTGCAAAGTACCCTTTGCACATGTTCCATTTCTTATGGTGAACAGTTCTAGTTCTAGATACCATTTATTGCTATTATTATTTAAATACAGAACCTATTCTGTATAAAGAGTTTTTTTTATTCAAATTCTATCAGGCGGTCCAATTGAAATACTTTGATTTCCTGTCGTCTGAAGCAGTGGAGTCGTCTCAATGACTAAAGCTTAGTCGTTTGATGTTAGATATTAGGGCGAACCATAAAAAATGAAACATATTCCTCTGCCATCTATTAAAAGAGTAATATAATAAGGAAGAAGGAATATAGACATTTAATTAATAAAAAATTGCCAGTTTTTATTACTTTTAGTCAGACATGGCTAACTGAAACCTATATAATATTAATATATCTAATCTTTAATACGATTAAAATAAATTTGAAATATGGACTGAAACTTCATTAATATTAAGCAAAATCCTTTTTCTTTAGACACTCAAAAAAAATATATTAAGCATAATCCTTTTTCTTTAGACACAAGAAATCTTTGTTTAGCTTATTATGTATATTAGTCTTGGTCAAAAAAATATTATGTATATTAGTTATTAATTACATGTTGAGCATAATTTTACTTTATATTTGATTTTATAGCATAGTAGTTTTTAATTCATACTTTGCATGGAAATTATATTTTAAATTAATTTATTATAATAATATAATTCAATTAAAAACATTAATTTTAGGGTTAAATACCAAGTAGCTACCTGAACTTTAGACGTTTTGCAACGAGCTACCCGAACTTTGAAAATTCAAAACGGGCTACCTCAATTTTGAAAAATGTGCAAATAGCTACCTCCGTCTAATTTCCGACGAATTTTCAACGGAAAATTTACGGAAAATTGGACGGAGGTAGCTATTTGCACATTCTTCAAAGTTGAGGTAGCCCGTTTTGAATTTTCAAAGTTTGGGTAGCTCGTTGCAAAACGTCCAAAGTTCAGGTAGCTATTTGGTATTTAACCCTTAATTGTATGTATCTTTACTAGGGGTGAAACCGGACCGGTCGGACCGGTTTTTTCACTATTTCGCTCGGGGACCTATATTTTCGGACCGGTTTTTCTTCAAAAAAAGTCCAACCAAAAGACCGTATAAGGAAAAATAAACCGTCCATTCGAATTTCGGATTTTCGGACCGGATTTTCGGTTTAAACCGAAAAGGCAAAAAATACACATTCAAAACCAAAATAAGTATTCAAAATCAAATTAAACAACAAAATAATTTGATTTAACAATTTTTACATATATTTCTACTAAACCGATTAAACAACTAAAATAATTATTAAATAAGAAAAAATTTATTTGTTTGTATTCGTTGATTAATTATATTAATTAATACTAACTAATACAATATCTAAAATAATATACATATAAATGGTCGGACCGGACTCCACGGTCTTTTAGAGTTGTAGACCGAACGGTCTAAAAAACCGTTTAAAGCAAAAAAAATCCGACCATAAACCGAATTGTACATTTTCGGACCGGATTTTTCGGTCCGGACCGGTTCGGTTTTCACCGGATTTTCGGACCAACCGGTTTTCCCTTTCACCCCTAATCTTTACATCTAGTTTTATAAAAGAAAGTAGTTCCTAACGTAAATATATTTTTTTAAAATAGGCTCAATATTTATTAATTTATAATATTTAAAATAAAAATATTATAATAAATGAATATATCGATAATCCAGGTAATGTATAAAGTTATAACTTATAACAAATAAAAGAATATATAAAAATAATACAGTATATTAAATATCATCTTTTAAATCTGTTACTTATATTAAATAACTAAATATCATGTGAACCTGCTGTAGATGTAAAATTAATTATAAATACGATATACAATTTTGTAGATAAGACAAAAGACTAAATAGACGGTGGAAATATATAGAAACATACAGTAAGTATACTGAAATAACATATATTAGGTTTAGGTGTTAGTTCGGGACAGGTTTCAAAATTGATAATACAAAATGATAGCCAGACATATACTGGTCCCACAAAAGAAGAGTCGTTGACTCTAATTATTAATATATCACATGCCAATTGCTTTTATTATAAAAAGTTTATACTATTAAAATAAATTCAACTACCCATTTTGACTTCTGCATCATGTTTTGTGTTCTTAACCGTTCCATTCCAATAAACCCTAAATTCATTTAATCTGTCATGGATAGTAGTAAATTGCAAGTGTAGGAGAGGGACCTTGACTTTGTCAAGAATCGATATATATAAATTCTGATAGTTAATATTTGTATATATTATTGGATTAATTACTATAAAATTTTGAGAGTACAAATTTTTTTTTTTTTGACAACTAAAATACTTCATTCATTCAACTTCCAAACCCGAGTTCTCAATGTCTAACTTACATAATGAAAATAACGGAGGGGGATGTATGAGCATTCAGTTGTCTGGACACATCCCCTGTCTTGACCCAGTTTGCACATCTGTTCGCTTTCCTTCGTACATAGTTCCATTGTACCCTTGGGATTCCTTGGGCCAATTCCAATATGTCACTAATGATGTGTTGTGATGTCCATTTTCGAGTCTCGTCCGACCTTTGAAGGCTATTAATAAGTACCTGTGCATCCGACTCAATTACAACATTACACCATTTACACATTATAGCAAGCTCTACCGCTTGTAGTATTGCATTGGCTTCCGTTGATACCGCATTGATACCTCGCCCGCTTGAATTCCGGCCATTGATGAATCGTCCTTGCCAATCCCGAGCTATGACCCCCGTACTTGCTTTTCCAGTTCCCAAGCTCCATCGATATTGATTTTGACTTCCTCCCTCCTTGGTATAAATAATTTACTATAATTTTTTTAAATTCTAAACAAATTGGTAACTGATTTTATAAAAGGATGAAATTAACTAACTCAGTTTAGTTTATTGTAAAATGATGAGAAATACATGCACGTGTTTGTTAATTATTGGCTAACAAATTCCTTTTTATTTTTTCCCAAAATTTAGCTAATACAGAGCATTTATTTCTTAATATTTAGTTGACAAATTGTAATTTCTAAAAAGTTCAAATAATAATTTACATAAAAAACTGAAAGGAAAATATTATGCAAATTTAAATTAGCAATTTGTTAAATTCTCTCGTTTTGCGGTTTTCGATGGTAAATTTCAGCGGATGGACATCGAGGGAAGTTGGGGAAAGTAGCGTACGTGGAGAAATGGATCACAAAGATGTCTCCTTTGACTGCCAGAGAGACCGAATTCAACGTCCACTTCGAGTGGGACGAGAAAGTCGGCATCCCCGGTGCCTTCATCATCAGGAACCACCACCACACCCAGTTCTTCCTACGATCACTCACATTGGACCGCGTACCGGGACACAACCAACCCATCAAATTCATCTGCAACTCTTGGGTGTACCCCACGCGTCGCTACACTTACCCACGTGTCTTCTTCTCTAACAAGGTAACACATCAAATTCTCATCCTCTCCATGTAACCCTCTATTCTAACACATTAAGTTTCCATTTCTTGAATAGTCCTATCTTCCCAACGACACACCCAAGACGCTACTGCTATACCGGTCAGAGGAACTCCGGAATCTACGCGGCGAAGGTTCGAGTGACCGTGAGCTCAAGGAGTGGGACAGAATCTACGACTATGCTTGCTACAATGATCTCGGAAGTCCAGAAAAAGGACCCGATTACGCGCGTCAAGTTCTTGGTGGGTCCAACGACTTCCCCTATCCTCGACGAGGAAAAACAGGTCGAAAACCAAACAAAGCAGGTGAGTTCAACATCGATTATGGAGTAAAAGTATATATGTAGGAAGTGAATGTTTGATCATTTCAACAGATGCAAAATCAGAGAGCAGACTACCTCTTCTGAGTCTAAATATCTATGTGCCGAGAGACGAACGGTTCTCTCATGTAAAGTTCTCCGATTTCTTAGCGTACGCCGCTAAATCGTTGGGTCAAATCTTGATCCCGGAGATTGCGTCTATTTCCAACAAAACCATCAACGAATTCGACAGTTTCAAAGATGTGGGTAACCTCTATGAAGGTGGCATCAAGATCCCGGATAATGCCATGGCCGATAAGCTTAAGGAGTGTATTCCGTTGGAGTTGATTAAGGAACTCCTTCGTAATGATGGCGAAGGCCTCTTCAAGTTTCCCATCCCTGATGTCATCAAAGGTTCCTATCTTCTTAATTATGTAGCTAGGTTGAAGATCTCAAGTGTTTTGTTTGAAGGTTTAGGATTCGAGAAAGTACTGACTGATTTTGTTTGGTTAATGAAAAATGAATGCAGAAAGTAAATCAGCATGGAGAACAGATGAAGAGTTTGGTCGAGAAATGCTCGCCGGAGTGAACCCCGTTATCATCCGTCGACTCCAAGTAAATGATCCTTATCAGAAAAGATGTACTAAGTTTCCTTTTTATCATAGAGTTTTCTTATTTGGGTTTATATATGAATTTTGTAAAGGAATTTCCTCCGAAGAGCAAGTTAGACCCGAAAGTTTACGGCAATCAAAACAGTTCAATAATGGCGGAGCATATCAGGATGAACATGAATGAGATCTCCATAGAGGATGCACTTCGGACGAACAAAATGTATATATTGGATCATCACGATGCACTGTGGCCGTACTTGACTCGCATAAATTCTACCACCACGAAGATGTACGCCACCCGGACTATCTTGCTTCTTCAAGATGATGGAACTCTAAAACCTCTGGCTATCGAGCTGAGCAAACCGCACTCACAAGGCCAATCCCACGGTGCCAATAGCCAAGTCTTCACTCCTGCCAAAGATGACGGATCAGTCGAGGGCTCCGTTTGGCAGCTCGCCAAAGCTTATGTTGCAGTGACTGACTCGGGTTACCATCAACTCATCAGCCATTGGTTGAACACTCATGCGGTGATCGAGCCGTTCATCATCGCCACAAATCGACATTTAAGTGTTCTCCATCCAATATATAAATTACTGCATCCCCATTTCCGCGACACGATGAACATAAACGCCTTGGCTCGCCAGATTCTCATCAACGCAGGTGGTGTGCTCGAGAGGACTGTTTTTCCGGCAAAGTACGCCATGGAGATGTCTGCTGTTATCTACAAGGATTGGGTTTTTACTGAGCAGGGACTACCAGCTGATCTTCTCAAAAGGTGATTTTTCAGTAACTATAAAATTACAAATGCGTCTTTTTTCTAAAGACAAGTTTGTTGATTAAATGTGCACCCATGGTGTTTCTTTTCATCATTTACAGAGGGATTGCAGTTCGAGATGAGAGTTCTCCGCACGGCCTTAGACTTCTAATCGAGGACTACCCATTCGCGGTTGATGGTCTCGAGATCTGGTCCGCGATCGAGACCTGGGTGCGTGACTACTGTTCACTCTACTACAAAGCCGACGACTCGGTTCGAACAGACACTGAGTTGCAATCATGGTGGACAGAGATCATCCAAGTTGGCCATGGCGACAAGAAAGATGAGCCGTGGTGGCCGAAGATGCACACGGTCACCGAGGTCATAGATACATGCACTACCATCATATGGACCGCTTCTGCCCTCCATGCAGCTGTCAACTTCGGTCAGTACCCTTACGCTGGTTACCTCCCCAACCGTCCGACTGTGAGTCGCCGTTTCATGCCTGAACCAGGGACGGATGCGTACACCGAGCTCCGTTTGCACCCCGATGTGTCCTTCCTGAAGACAATCACCGCTCAGTTCCAGACACTGCTCGGGGTATCCCTGATTGAGGCCTTATCGAGGCATTCTAGCGATGAGGTGTATCTGGGTCAGAGGGATGATTCTGCGGACTGGACCGCTGACCCCGAACCAAAACAATGCTTTGAGAAATTTGGTTTTCGATTGAAGGAGATTGAAAAGAGAATATTGGATATGAACAAGGATAAGAGATGGAGGAATCGTACTGGTCCAGTTAATGTACCATATATGTTGCTGTATCCCAATACTTCGGACGATAGTAAACAAGGAGGACTAACCGGGAAGGGAATACCAAATAGTGTGTCTATTTAAGTGTGGTTATATTATTATTATTATTATTATTATTATTATTGTAGAGAGTAGATTAGAGGTTATGCATAATTAGTAGCATTGAGTAAGTGAGTGAAGAGTGTATGCTTCTCTAAGAAAGTTTAGCTGCAACAATAATAATATGTAAAATACCATTTGGAATGCTTCCACTTTATTTGGAAAGAGCGATCAGCATTTAAAAATCATTTGTATATTTTTCACGGGGCTAACAATTACTTACGCATTACGATAACACGATATAAACACACACGGAAAAAAATTGTGTTTGTAGAATCATATGACAACATGAAAGTATTTTTGTGTCATGTTCGTGTTTAGTTATCAGAACATAATGCGGGTGATAAGACGATAAATGAACTTGAAAGTCTATTTTTTTAAATATTTTTCTAAACAAATATCTTTTAATAGTTTTTAAAAATCTATTTAGATACTTAATTTATAGTTTGTCAATTCTTGATTAATTTCAACGAAATAAACCCTTCTCAAATTTAAATTTTATTAAATAATTAATCCTCAAACTTTTATTTTTTATCTTGATCCATATCATCCTAATTATATAAATCTGATCCCTTATTTGAATATGTGTAAATAGCTTCAATGCACACATATGTTTACTCATGTTCTTATTTGCACCACCCATATAGTCTTTTGCACTTATATGTTTGAACGTACTGTTAAATACACCAACAGTTAACTATCTATCCATTTTTACCATTAAATATGTCAAAATGACAAATTTACAATCTTGTTCATCTTTATATCATTTTCAACACTTGATCCACCTCCAAAACACATATTTTGTTTCAAATTCAATTTAAAAATTCAAATTTTGGTTTGAATTATATGAACATCTGATTTTGACCTAATATGGAATAAAATAAACATGACACATTATATTAAAAATATATAATATATTACAATATATTATATTGTTGTTTCCTAATATGAATGAGGAAGGAAGTTTATGGCATAATATTTGAGAATATATGAGCAAGCAAATATATGCAGTTGACATGGAAGGAAATAAGAAAATGGATACTAATTAGTTACCTGAACTTTGGACGTTTTGCAACGAGCTACCCGAACTTTGAAAATTTAAAACGGACTACCTCAACTTTGAAAAAAGGTGCAAATAGCTACCTCTGTCTAATTTCTGACGAATTTCCGACGACTTTTCAACGACTTTCCGACGACAGTTGACGGAAAATTGGACGGAGGTAGCTATTTGCACCTTCTTCAAAGTTGAGGTAGCTATTTGCACCTTTTTCAAAGTTGAGGTAGTCCGTTTTAAATTTTCAAAGTTCGGGTAGCTCGTTGCAAAACCTCCAAAGTTCAGGTAGCTACTTGGTATTTAACCCTAAGAAAATATATATAATATATATTTTGGAAATCTACGACAAGAAGAAAAGAAGAAATACATGCTCATCAAAGGAAATATATAATATGCAATATACATGGTGTATATATATATATTTGTCTTATATGGAAGAGGGAGGAAGATGCACATGCCCCTATAAAAGGAGATGGCATGCTCAGCCAAGGAGGAGGATCGAAGAAAAAAATAAAAATAGAGAGAAAATATAAAAGTGATTTGAGAGAGTTTTTACTGGGAACCGAAGGAAAATCTTGCAAGTGGCAAAGGTATTGCACTAGTTTTGTTGTTTTTCAAAATCTTTGTATAAGGATGCATGATAATAATAACAATTCTATTCTCTTTTCAATTTAAGTTACAAATAGATTTTTATGATATAATTAGGGCGTGAATTTTCTTTTATAACGTGACTATATATTTTATTATTCGATTACTAACCAGAGTTTAATATTTCATCAATATAGCTAAAATTATACATAGCATGAGAAAATGGGCGAATAAAGTACCGAAAGGGCGAAAAGTTATTTATTTCGTAATAGAATTCCCAAACCCGATCTCTAGACGTGGACCGTATTAAAACTCCTAGGTTAAGTTAATTATTTTTCTAGGTAATCAATGTTTCTAGTTAACCTTAATTAACTAGTGGCGACTCAAAAAATATTTTTATACAAATTTCGCCTTTAGGTTGAATTTTAGATCTGACAATTTGACGACTATGCTGGGGAACTTTAGAGGGTTCAGGCTCACTATATTTGCTTTTCATGTTTTTTTCTTCATAAAAATACAATTTTCCATATCCAACGGCTTAGAGAAAAAGGACTAAAATAGATACACGGTAAGGTTTATAGTGATGATGATGGAATTTTGCGATTGAAGTGCTTATGCTTGACTTCCTCTTGTTTTTTTCTAGTTGTTAATATCTTTTATTAATTTAGTTGACCGTTTTTTTTTAAGGTATAATTCTTTTTAATCACTAATGATGTATTTTTGTTATTTATTTATTTTTATGCATGAACCCGCACACACCACTATTAGCAATAGTATCCAAAATGCCTAAAACCCAAGGCAACTAGGAAACTCAGTGATTTAGTAGGGGAAACGACCGGAGCTTCTGGGCAACCGACACGACTTTGAAAAACTCCACTCGATTGGAAGGTCTTGTGATCCTTATGACGGGGTAAAGAAACCACCAGTCAGGAGCCTATCAGTGGAACCCTCCTTTAGAACAAAGTCAAACACTGCCTCAAAAGACTCTAAACCACTATTGCATGTGTTTTTTGTTTCGACCCTTAAACTTCATTATGTATAAGGCAGGGGTCTTTATGTAATTTTATATGTAATCATGAAAATAATGGAATATTTTACTTTACTGCATCATCATCATTTTTAAAATAAAAAAAAGTGTCATTCATATCATCGTTTCTAAGACGCTTTATACTCCATTATGGTAAGGATGGAAAAAACTGCACAAATGTCCCCGCATCCCTGTTCTCCCAGCTCCCAAGGCCGACATCAACCGCATCTGGAACATGTTGCCAAAAACAGAACAAAACTACATTACTCAGCTCATCGGAGAAGTACCTCACCTCGCTAACTATGAACTAGAGTGGCCCCTGCTAGAAGCCTTTGTCGACTTTTGGGATCCTGAAAAAGTTGTATTCATCATCAACAATACAGAGCTCACACCTACCCTGGAGGAATACCGCCAAATCATACAAGGAGTGAAATGGAACCAGGGGATCATCTTACCAAACCTGGAAGCATCAGAGACATGTATCCTCTCTAAACTCTTATAGGCCAAGAGATGGAAGGGTGTTGATGAGCTTATGATGAACACATAACATGGTTAGTCTATCAAACGCTTACTAAATAGGATTGTCTTTAGGTTAAAAAATGATTGAACTATCCGAGGGGCAACTCACACTTATCTTCTAATACTTTTTGGAACTCTCTTATTCCCTCACTCCCAAGGTTATATAGACGTGGCATTAGCCAACGTTGTCCTTCAAGTGGTTGAAGACAAATGTTATGTTGTGGCACTTCTAACCGAGACAATTATGTCTCTAAACCTTATAAAGGCCAAGGGAAGAGGTAAATTAAGAGTGAGTCCTGCTTTATTACAAATATGGTTTCTAAGTAATTTATTTGAAATTGGCGCGGGTTTTCCCAAAGTTCGTTTTCTCGTAGAAAATGAAATTATTTCAAGGATGATAATGTAGCTAGAGGATGGAATGCCCTCGAATGGAAAAAAAAACACTTTCTGAAACTTCTACCCAAGGATTTTTTATGGGTTGCTCGATGGTTCTCATTTGGCCATGTGATCCTACGGTTCAAATTTTTTGAAGGTATCCCACTTCTTAGTCACCTAGGTTCGACAGTTACCTATCCATCTCGGGTGGTACGTTATCTAGGAGGTCTCCAGGGTATACTTGCAAACGCAAGAGATCATCATTTCATACGTGACTGGCACGATAACACTGTCACCCAGGCCACACTTAAAGAGGTTGCACAACAAATACTCAAAATGTGGGAAGACCGAGTGGAGGAAAAAGTAAGACTACCAGCATGTAAAGAGTAGATTCACCATTTTCATGCAACTCCAAATATGCCAATCTTCGACCCCATCTAGATCATTGGACCCAAGCCACAAATATCGCACTCCTCTCATGAAGATATTTATGATACATTGGTTTCTAAGGTGGAGATTAAAAGCGCCGCTTGGCTTCAAGATCAACTTAAATCTAAAGAAGAAACAGATCGACTTCGAAGAGAGTTGAATGAAGCAAAGGCCACCATTCTACATCAATAGTAAGCATTGAAAGTAAAAGAGAAAGAATTGTCAAGATTGAGTGCAAGTCTCCATAGGATTAAACAAAAGGCAAATAAAGTACAACTATTTTCAAAATATTTATCTTTAGCCTTCATTAAAACCCAAGAGCAAGCCCACAATGCAATTAGCGAACTTCGCAGTCGTGTAAAGCGTCTTAGAATATAAATTTTAATCATAATATAATAAGATGATGAATGAACGACACTTTGTTTTTTCAAAAGATCATGCATGATATCATTATTATATATTTTTATACATTATAATTACAAATTCAAAGATTGAAGGTACGACTGGCAAGACATAGCCCTATACGCACGAGAGGTGTCACTCGAATGGAGAACACACATCAAATTCAGTTGTAGCGGATGACCCAACTCGAGGCGTCTAATGCACAAATGCACCATACAGTGACTACCTTAGTCTCATGGCACTTCTCGAGGCGCAACCGACACTTATTGTTGAAACCCCGACCGTGTTCATGGGGACAACTGCCCCAAGTTCATCCGTAGCACCAACATCCGACATTAAGGTCATCCAATCAACGGCACATGACCTTCCAATCAAGCTCCACCAACCACATTGTACCTCCCTGAACAAGATCCACCAAATCCATATATCTTTCCCAACCAAACCACTGTCTCAATATATGGTCAACAAGGACTTGGAGCTGCACCTAGTGCGAAGAACGTTACAACGTCGGTTGTATTAAATGAAACTGAATAGGACATGCGATTGAAAAAGATAGAGGAAAAGATGAGATCCTTTCAAGGATTAAAACGGTATGGAGGCATAAGCTACTCTGACCTTTGTCTATTAACGGAAATGTCTAGGCCAGAGAAGTTCAAAATTCCTGACTTTGAGAAGTATGATGGTACGGGTAGCCCTATTGTTCACCTTCAAATTTATCTGGCAAAGATGGACCCTTACAAGCAGCACGAGGAATTCATGATTCAAACTTTTCAAGAAAGTTTGAAAGGAGCTGCTTTGGTTTGGTTTGCTGGCTTAAGGTCTGGAGATATATCTACATGGGAGGAACCGGTAGACACATTCGTCTGACAATACAGGTTCAATTTGGACACGACCCCTACTCGCATGGACCTCCAGGGTATGGAAATGAAGGAAGGCCAGTCATTCAGGAGTTACATGCAAGTGTGGGGGAAGAAAGCTGCAAGAGTTCGACCCGCTCTGGACGATGCAGAAGCAGTGCCAATGTTTATCGGCATACTAAAGGGGCATACTACTCCCATTTGTTAGGACACGTCTATGCCAATTTTGCCGATTTGGTCAAATCCGGAGAGATGGTAGAGCACGGGATTCAGATGGGAAATATTGAAGATCCCCTTAAGACTCATCAAGGGGATAACAACAAAAGAGGAGGTACCAAAAAGTCATCACCCAAGGATACTACTGTGAGTACGATCTATCCATCGCAATACCCCCATTTTATTTCGCCCGCAACCCAATCAACAACTCTGACACCTCAAGCACCACTATCCTCTACCACTTCAAGCCTTATGAGAGGATCCGGCAATCGCACCCAAGGAAGGGTCTGTGAGCCTAGAAAATTCACACCTCTACCAGTCCCTATAGTTAATCTGTACCGTAAAGCACGTACTCAAGGACTCATTGACCCTGAAGTTTTGAGAGTTGACTCAAGGATACCAAGCAATGAGCCAAACTCGAAGTGCAAATTTCATATGGGGGCGACAGGACACTCAACAAAAAGTTGCATTCGTTTGAAGCACAGAATTCAGGATCTTATCGACCACAAGTTATTAATACTAAACTCGGTCCCAACACCGAATGTCAACACCAATCCTCTACTATCTCATCAGGGTGGGATCGTTCCATCCATTAACATGGTCGATCTCAAAGAGAAGCCTGCAGAAAGGATGATCATCGCAGTGATTACTCCACTCATAATCGATTATGTGCCCAAAGAACCCGTTCGAGCCCCATTGGTAATACATGGCCTTTCTCATTTCCAGTATGAGAGAAATCATAAAATCCCATGGATTTATGAGGCTCGAATTGTCGGAGCAGAAAAAGAAGAAGAAGTTATGATCATGACCTGGTCCGGACGGTCTTATTTAGAGGATAAAGAGATTGAGATACCTTAGAAAAAGAAAGTGACTGAGGAAGAAGCAGCGACCTTCATGAAAATTATGAAGGACATCGACGACAAAGTAAATTGAGCAGCTCCGTAAGACTCCAACTCATATATCTTTGCTTTCTCTCCTTCTAAGCTCAGAATCTTACCGTGAGACCTTGATGAATATGTTGAAGGAGGCATTGGTTCCGAAGGAAATCTCTTCCAATCAAATGGGGAATGTTATAGGCTCCATCTTCTCTAATCATATATCTTTAAGAGAAGATTCACTAGGGGTCGAAGGCCAAAAACATGTGAAGGCTCTTCATATTACTTGCAAGTACAAAGGTTATGTGTTGTCGAAGGTCATGATTGATAATGGATCAACATTGGACGTATGCCATTTGTCTACGTTGAAGCAGATGAAAGTAGACTTATCCACTATCCGGGCAAACAAAACTGCTGTTCGAGCTTTCGATGGTTCAATAAAAGAAGTTTGTGGAGAAATTGACCTCCCAATCGAGGTCGGCTCATATACATTTGACGTGACATTGAAAGTGATAGACATTTCAAACGTCTTTAGATTGCTCTTAGAAAGACCATGGATTCATGCAGTCGGGGCAGTTCCTTCTACTCTACATCAAAGGGTAAAGTACATAATTGATAATCATCTTGTTCTGTAAGTGGAGAAGGGGATTACAACATCCATCAGGAGACAGTGATGCCTTTCATCAACACTAGTGAGGACGAGCCCCTACTGTTTCACTCCTTTGAGTTGGTCGCTGTCAACAGAGATTGGGGTGAATCCACGCCCAGTAAAGCAGAAGTTATGGTTGGAAAGATCATGTTAGGAAATAATTTCGTCCCTGGATGTGGTCTAGGCATCAGGAATCAAGGCATTTCTCAACCCCTCCAGCTGAAGGAAAATGTATGCAGGCATGACTTAGGTTATGGCCCTTTCTATGATGATGATCGAGACGCGAGGAAGACATCAACCGATGAGTATTAGGAGAGCCGACATAGAAAGGCGAATGGACATCCCTCCACTTTCTGTGACCTTTCCAGTACCGACACATGTTGTTCAAGCCGGGAATGAACATACCTTATGCACTCTGGTCGACACTTTCTCTTCCAACATCACAATCGGAGTCATACTTGAGGAGTCCTCGTCAAATTGTAATGTTCGTCCGTGTATCGACGAAGAAGGCACAACAAACTAGATTTCAGTACCTATTCTCGCACCCTCGCTGGGCGTTGAGTAAGCATAAGTAGTTGTACTCCGTGCGCGGCATATCATGGGGCCTGCATAGGAAAGAGAGATACTTGTCATGATTTATAACATAAATATCTTTATTATTTTTTTTATTCGAGCACAAATTCCACATTGATTTCGGTTATTTTTCTTTCCTAGGAACCATGCGAACCATTATGAGGCACATGATAATGTAGTTTCCTCCGGAAGAAGTCAGATTGAGTCCGTCCTGATATTTTATGGGAAAAAGTCTAACAACGATAAAATCCTTGATGAAATAAAGGAAAATGGGAATGAACACGAGGAAAGAAAACCGTTAATTGCCGAACCCATCGAAATAATTAATGTAGGCACGAAAGAGGAGTCACACGAACTCAGGATTGGGAAAAATATCAACTCGTCCGAGAGGTCTCAAATGATTGAATTGTTAACAGAATATAAAGAAATCTTCGCCTGGTCATACGTCGACATGCACGCCCTAGATCCATCAATTGTACAACACACTTTGCCCATAGACACTAAAAATTTCAACCTAAAAGACAACACTTGAGATGACAAAATCCGGAGTTACTAATTAAAATCAAGCAAGAAATTATAAAACAGATTAATGATGGTTTTCTCGAAGTGTGCAATTATTCCGAATGTGTTGCAAATATTGTCACCGTCCCAAAAAAAGATGGCCGAGTTCGAGTATGTGTAGATTACTGACATCTCAACAAGGCTAGCCCCAAGGATAATTTTACCCTTCCTCACATTGACATGTTGGTGGACAACACTGCTCTTCACGATATGTTTTCATTCATGGATAACCAAATTAAGATGGCTGAAGAAGACAAGTTAAAACCATGTTCGTTACAGTGTGGGGCACGTTTTGCTATAAAGTCATGCCTTTTGGACTTAAGAATGCTGGAGAAACCTATCAAAGAGCTATGGTGACTTTATTCCACGATATGATGCATAAGCAAATTGAAGTATATGTTGACGACATGATTGCGAAATACCAAGAAGGTGAAGATCACCTCGTTAATTTACACATGCTTTTCAACAGGCTAACCAAGTTCACGATCAGGCTAAACCCAACAAAATGCACGTTTGGAGTCACGCCTGGCAAGCTTCTGGGATTCATAGTCAGCAAGAGAGGTATAGAAGTGGATCTTGATAAGGTCAAGGAAATTTGAATCTTCCATCACCGTCCACCATTAAAGAAGTCAGGAGTTTACTCGAGAGATTGAATTACATCGCTAGATTCATTGCAAACCTAACATACAAGTGTCAACTATTATTTAGTCTTCTGTGTAAGAATGCATCGGTTGTGTGGGATGAATAATGTCAACAAGCGCTTTAGTCAATTAAGGCATATGTGACGAAGGCTTCGGTGTTGGTACCACCCACTCCAGGTCGACCGCTTATCTTAAATTTGACAATTTGAAAGAACTCATTAGGATGTATGTTGGGACAACTGAACGAAGTTGGCCAAGCAGAACATGTTATTTATTACCTTAACAAGAAGTTTACCGATAGCGAATCCAAGTACTCAGAAGTGGAAAGAACGGCTTGTGCACTAGTGTGGGTGATGCAGCGTCTTCGACAGTACACATTGTATTACACTGTGCGTCTGATCTCTAAGTTGGATCCTTTGAAGTACATGCTTGAGAAGCCAAATTTGATGAAGAACGCCGCTAAGTGAGAGGTTCAACTTGCTGAGTATGATATAGAATTTGTGCCTTGTACATCGATTGAATGACAAGTTATAGCGAACCATCTGGCTGAAATCCCCATAGATGATGATTACCCACTTAATCATGATTTACCAGACAACGACATTTTGCGTGTAGAGGAAGAAAGTCACACAATTTAGAAGATGTATTTTGATGGAGCGGCAAATTCTACAGGATGTGGCATGGGAGCAGTACTCATTTCTCCAAAAGGTAAATATTTCCCGGTGGTAGATAAAGTTACATTCACATGCACAAACAATATCGCAGAGTATGAGGCATGCATTCTTGGGTTGCATGCAGTGATTGATTTCAAGGTGCAAGATTCTATGTTAATTATCTTCCAAACTGTGGGCGAATGGAATACAAAAGACCCTAAGTTGCAACCATATCATCAATACCTTGAGAAACGTGTCACACATTTCAAAAAGATAACATTAACACAAATGCCACGAAACAAAAATCAGTTTGCAGATGCACTAGCTACACTCGCATCAATGACAAGTATTTCAAAGGTAAACTTGGTAGAGCCTCTCGAGATCAAAGTAAATGAGGAACCTGCATATTGTTGCACAGTCGGAGAATCTGATGGTGAACCTTGGCTTATAGACATAAAAAGATACTTGCAATCAGGTAAATTTCCGGAGCGGGCAAGCGGTCAAGATTGGAAGGTCATACAAAGGATGACAAACAATTATTTCTTAATGGGGAGTTCGTGTACAGGAAATCATTTGATACTACATTGTTGAGATGTCTGGATGTGAAAGAAGCTGAGCGTTTAATGGAAGAAATTCATGAAGGAAGTTGTGGGCCACACATGAGCGGTCACATGCTTGTAAGAAAGATTATGAGGTTGGGATACTTCTGGACCACTATGACAGTAGACTGTATCAAACACGTTCAACGTTGCCATCTATGTCACGTTTATGCTGATCAAATCCATGCACCACCCAACAATCTATATCCGATGTCTTCACCTTGACCATTTTCAATGTGGGGAATCGATATAATCAGTCCTATTTCTCCAAATGCATCAAACAGCCATAGGTTCATATTAGTAGCAATTAATTATTTTACCAAGTGGATAGAGGACATCACACTAGCATCTATTACAGCAAAGGCTTTCAAACGTTTTTCTTCATAGAGATATTATAGCTCAATACGGGGTACCAGAAACAATCATAACTGATAATGCTAAGAATTTCAATAACAAGTTGGTAAGTGATTTATGTGACCAACTTAAGATTAAGCACAAAAATTCATCCCCGTATCGCCCCCAAATGAATGGAGCAGTGGAAGCGGCAAATAAGAATGTAAAGAATATCATTGAGAAGATGACATTCATGCTACCATGGGCACTCTTAGCATATAGAACTTCTATTCGTACGTCAACAGAGGCAACCCCTTTTCCCTCGTGTACGGAAGTGAGGTTGTTTTACCTATAGAAGTGGAGATTCCATCTGCAAGGATACTTGCAGAATCAGGCTTAGACGAGGCTGAATGGACCAAGTAAAGGTATGAGCAATTTAACCTCATCGATGAGAATAGACTTACGACACTGTGTCACAGTCAATGCTACCGACAACGGATGACCAGGTGATTTGGTACTTCACAAGATTCTTTGTGTTAATCCAGATTCCCGTGGAAAGTTCGTTCCAAAATACGAAGGACCTTACGTGGTCAAAGAAGTCTTCAAAGGAGGGGCATTTATCATTACAAACATGGATGGTCACGACCTTCCTAGTCCGATCAACACATATGCATTAAAAACAAGTACTATGTTTAAGATGATTGGAAAATAGAAAAAAGGTTAGGTTGAAAATCCGCAAGGGCAGCATAACTAAAAAGAAAAAAAGTGTTCGGTTGAAATCCCCCAAGGGCGGCCTAACTAACTAAAAAAAAGGTGTTGGGTTGAAAACTCGCAAGGGCGGCCTAACTAAAAAACAAAAAACTCACTCGATGTCCATGATAGCAATGATGAGAAAATTTATGAGCTACTTAGATAATATTTTAATCGAGTGGGTCATTTTTCAAACTTTATGTTATTTTTATAAAAATAATAATGTATGGGTCACAACCTCCCTTAATTTGGCTAGATATGAGAGAGTGTTTCCGCAAAATGAATTTTCAGAGAGGGGTCACAGCCACCCGTAAATCGGCTACTTACATGAGAGTGTCGTTATGCAGTGAGAATTGAAAGGGGTCATAGCCACCCGTAAATCGACTACTTATATGAGAATGTCATTATGAAGTGAGAATCGAGAGGGGTCACAGCTACCCATAAATCGACTACTTACATGTGAGTGTCATTATGAGGTTAGAATCGAGAAGGGTCGCAGTCACCCGCAAATTGGCTAATTACATGAGAATGTCATTATGAAGTGAGAATCGAGAGGGGTCACAACTCCCGTAAATCGGCTACTTACATGAGAGTGTCATTAAGAAGTGAGAATTGTGAGGCGTCACATCCACCCGTAAATCGACTACTTACATGAGAGTGTCATTAAGAAGTGAGAATCGAGAGGGGTCACAACCACCCATAAATCAACTACTTACATGAGAGTGTCATTATGAGGTGAGAATCGAGAAAGGTCACAGCCACCCGCAAATTGGCTACTTACATGAGAGGGGTCACAGTTACCCGTAAGCCGACTACCTACATTAGAGGGTCTCCACGAGGTAAGAACTGTAAGAAGTTACTACCCATAAATGTAAGTATTTCCATGAAGGGGGATAAGGACCACAATCACCCTCCAATTGACTACCAATAAATAGACTCGTCTCATGATGGAAAATTCACAAGAGCCACAACCACCCACAATTGACTACAATATAATGAGTGTTTTTCTAGGTTGAAAACCCGAAAGGGCAACCCGAAAAATTTAGAGAGGCATGATTGTAAACTTGAAAAATACAATCATGGCAAAAAGTTAGAAAAAAACTCAAGCTGAAAACCTTTAGAGGCGGTCCATGCAAAAATAGGAAAATTGAGAGTCACGGTCAGATAAATCTCGCAAGGACTATCGTGGCAAAAGAAAAGGACAAAGAGATTAAAAAAAAAAAAAGAAGAATTCCTCTAGGTTGTAGCACAATGGGCATCCTAGGCAAAAGTTAGGGAAAACATTTCAGATCATAATCTAGGTGTTAGCTTTCCTTCCAAGGTTATGCTATCCCAAATATGTTTCCAGTAGCTCAACGCTGTCCCAGATATGCTTATTACTGGATATCCTCATCACAAATGACGCAACGCTGTCCCAGATATGCTAGTCATCCGGCCATCACATGTGTGATCCTACTCCCAAAGTCGCGTTGTCCCAGACATGCTAATCCTTTGCTTGATCCAGTTGGTCTCAAGTAGCACCACGATGTCCCAGATATGCTCGCTACTAGTTACCATCTTCAGAAGACACAGTGTTGTCCCAAATACGCCAGCTACTGTCGTCTATCTTCACTAACGACGCAATGCTGTCCCAGAGACGCTAGTCGTCATACAATTTGAAATTAGTACTCCACCGATTTGAAGATTAAGAAGGGAAAATGAGTGGTTATTTCTCGTCAAAATTAACGTTCTTTATCTTTAGACAAGCCCTGCTCGAGTATTTTGCGAGTGCATGCCCAAAGAGGGGAAACTATGAACATCTAATTTTGACCTAATATGGAATAAAATAAACATGACACATTATATTAGAAATATATAATATAATATATTACAATATATTATATTGTTGTTTCCTAATATGATGAGAAAGGAAGTCTATGAAATAATACATAAGAATATATGAGCAAGCAAATATATGGCAGTTGACGTGGAAGGAAATAAAAAAATATATATAATATATATTTGGGAAATCTCCGGCAAGAAGGAAAGAAGAAAGACATTCTCATCAAATGAAATATATAATTTACAATATACATGGTCTATATATATATATATATCTTATATGGAAGATGGAGGAAGATGCACATGCCCCTATAAAAGGAGATGACATGCTTAGGGTTGGCGATAGTTAGGGTATGGTACGAGTATGCCAAATACCATAATCATACCATATTTTTAAACCACATACCATAACCATAACCATTACGGGTACAATTTTTAATACCATAACCATTAAAATAACCATGGTTATTAACCATGGTTTTACCCGTATACCCATATTTATTCCACACATGTAATATAATAAAAGACCGAAAATTTTATTTTAAAAAATACATAAATCTATATTGCCAACAATAAAAATATATAAAATTAACATCATAATTATTTATTACATGTATGTTCAGTAACTTATATTATTTAGTATATATTAGTTTATTAATAATAAATAATTATTATATTTATATAATAACCATGAGTATAACTCAAATACCATAACCATAACCATAACCATTATGGATAGAAAATTCATCACCATAACCGTATCGTACCATAACGGTACGGTTAACCATATTAAACAGTAATGGTTATAACCATGGTTATAGGTTTTTCATTGCACCATTACCGACCCTAGGCATGCTTAGCCAAGAAGGAGGATCAAAGAATAAAAATAAAATAGAGAGAAAATAAAAAAGTGATTTGAGAGAGTTTTTATAGGGAACCGAAGATAATCTTGCAAGTGGCAAATGTATTGTACTAGTTTTGTTATTTTTCAAAATCTTTGTATAAGGATGCATGATAATAATAACAATTCTATTATATTCTCTTTTCAATTTAAGTTACAAATAGATTTTTATGATATAATTAGGGTGTGATTTATCTTTTATAACGTGAGTATCTATTTTATTATTCGATTACTAACTAGAGTTTAATATTTTATCAATATAGCTAAAATTATACATAGCATGAGAAAATGGGAGAATAGACCAAAAGGGCAAAAAGTTATTTATTTTGTAATAGAATCCCCAAACCCGATCTCTAGACGTGCCCGTATTAAAAATCCTAGGTTTTTAAAGTAAATTATTTTTCTAGGTAATCAAGGTTTCTAGTTAACCTTAATTAACTAGTGTCGACTAAAAAAAAAATTTATACAAATTTTGCCTTTATGTTGGATTTTAGATCTGACAAATTCAACACAATAATGTAGATTTTGATTGAAATCGAACTCAAATATGCATTTTTGGGGTTCAAATTAATCAAATTTGCATTTTGGGGTTAAATTCGAATCCGTAAAATACAGATTTGACTTTCAATTCAATCCTAAAATGTAGTTTTGTATAGAGTTAAACTCAAATATGCATTTAAGAGTTGAATTTAGTGTTGAAGATGATATGAACAAGAGAGTAAGATTATTATTAAGTTTACATATTTAACGACAAAAATGAACGAATATTAATTAACGGTTGATACATTTAATACCTTTTTATAATTTAAGTGTACTCAAAATAACACTTTTAAACGTGCTACTGCATTTACCCATAACAGTTAACATGTATTGGGCTATTTACCTTTGAATATTCATCCTCCAAACCAAACTATTTATTAATGAAATATTACGAGAGTAGGGTGAGAGATTTTGATAAGGAAATGAGGTGTGTGGAGGACATGGCATCAACATCTAATTGCCAATTGGTCCAATCCATATTCCCTTATCCACACACAAATCCTCAAAATCCTACAAACCTCACGCTTCTCTGTCTTCCCCTTTGTCAGAACTGGTTACATCTACATACACAAACCATTCACTGTCACTCCAGAAATAATCTCCATCCATGGCCATGGCGACACAAACCTCCATCTTCACAACGACCCTAAAGTCCGGTGACCGCGTTGCTATCCCATGGAAGGCGTCCTCATCCGTGTCATTCAACAACTCCAAGACAGTCAAGTTTTCAAGAACTGTACGAGCCGCCGCTGCTGAAGGAGCCGAGGCACTGACCAAGGAGAAGGCACCTATTGGGTTCACTCCACCTGAGTTGGATCCCACCACCCCTTCCCCGATCTTCGCAGGTAGCACTGGTGGTCTCCTGCGTAAGGCTCAGGTCAGTTCGTGTTCTCTTTGATATTCACTTCATTCGTGATCTTAGCAAAACCCTAGTTAGATAAGACAGTGAGTTAAGTCCATACCTCGCGCCTGCCACTAGGTTGAGGAGTTCTACGTGATTACATGGGAGTCTCCGAAAGAGCAGATCTTCGAGATGCCAACAGGTGGTGCCGCCATCATGAGGCAAGGACCGAACCTTCTGAAGCTGGCGAGGAAGGAGCAGTGTCTTGCCCTGGGGACAAGGCTACGGTCCAAGTACAAGATCAAGTACCAGTTCTACAGAGTCTTCCCCAACGGTGAGGTCCAGTACCTTCATCCTAAGGACGGAGTCTACCCAGAGAAGGTCAACCCAGGTCGCGAAGGAGTTGGACAGAACTTCCGGTCCATTGGCAAGAACGTCAGCCCCATCGAGGTCAAGTTCACTGGAAAGCAACCGTATGATTTGTGAGGCGGAGGAGATGAAGAAGAACACTTGTTGTTGTTGTTTGGATGAATGGATGGAGTTGTAATTTGTGATTATAATGTGAAACACGGGGTCATGTACTTATTTGACAAAACGTTGTATCGTCACTGTTAAAGATTGCTATGGAAAGTATAATTTCTCATCCACAGCTTGCAACTTAGTACAAGGGATCTATTTATAATAGTAAGCTAGCTAACGCTAACCAATTTATGAGTAATGAGTTATTCTCTAACTAACTTACATCATCTTCTAAATAACTCACCTGCTCTTATCTAGATTAAGTATAAGCATATACTCCTGTATAAACACCCGTTAACCAACTTTTTCTTTTTTAAATGGCCTAAAATATGTTCTTCATGTTGTATTGGCTTAGTAGGTGTAGATGTTGTTCTCTTATGAGTGATTTAGTTAGGATGTCGGCAAGCTGTAGACTTGTTCATGGACCGGTTCTAAACTGAATTGATATGGTTTTAATAAAATCAATATTTTTTTTGTCACTAAAAGAACTAGTCTGGTTTAGTGGGAAAACACTGGTATGGTTAGAACCGGTTCAAATTGGATTTGTTTTGGATAAAATACGAGTTTCCCCCCTAAAGTTTGAGCCGAATTTAAAATTCTCACTTTATGTTTGAAATTTAAAATTTTAGTCCTAATATTTGGACAATATTAAAATTTCTCAATTTCCGTCATTTCTCCGTTATTTTCATACGAATTCGATCACATGTGCGAGTCACGTGGTATTTTCAAGTTGGCAAATGACAAAATTGCCCAAGAAAAAAATTAAGAATCTTGATCTGGGTGTGGAGGTTTGAGGACACAAGGACGCTGTACAGAGACTCAATCACCGACATTAGCAGCAGGGCGGAGGAGAGAACCGTCGTCAGAACCTTGTAACCAACAACGATTTCAATGATGAAGGTCTTCAGGAAGTACGTGACGATGTTGCAGGAGATCCAGGCGGCGACGATGGCGTTGGTGGACCCGATTGTGAGCAGATGGTTGTTGGACAAGCAACCGATCACCCGAATCTTGGTTCCCCACAGGGTTTGAGGATGTTGAGGTTTGCATCGTAGTATGTGATTGATCTTCTGCACTTTAAGAAACGAAACCATCTGCGGTTAATTCTGACGTCCATGCCGATTTTAATTCTGACAAACGTTTCTTTGTCGGGTCCATCTGCGGCGAAACATGGATTTTACGGGCTTCTCGGAATAAAAATAGAAAAAGGTTCATTTTTTCTGGGTTGGTACGTGATTTTATCACTGGAGCACGAATGGAGAAGAGGAAGGCGGTGAATGTGAAGAGAAGTGGAGCTCCCAGATGAGGCTTGGTGGCCGCCATTGAACTTCTTTGTTACGACAATTACTTCATCTTCTTGTTTAGTGGCAGTTTATGAATTATCTTCTTCCAAGTTTTGTTTTTCTTGGGCAATTTTGTCTTTTCCCAACTTGAAAATAACACGTGTTGTGACCGAATCCGTCTGAAAATAATGGAGAAATGACGGAAATGGGAAATTTTAATATTGTCTAAACATTATGACTTAAATTTTAAACATTAAGAGGAATCTTAAATTCAGCTCAAACTTTAGGGGGAAACTCGTATTTTACCCAATTTTTTAATAACAATTTTGATTAGGAATCGATCTAGTTTAAACCGAAACGGAACCGGTCCTATGCTGAAATCGGTTGTCATTTCGACTGAAATTGACAAAGTATCTCCTTCCATTCTTCCAACTGTCTACAATTTTACTAGTCAAACCAATCAAAAAACCTAGTTTAAACCAGTCAAAAACCAGTATAAACTAGTTAAACCAATCAAAAAAACAGTATAAACCAATAAAAAAAACTAGTATAAACTAGTCAAAAACCATTATAAATCAGTCAAAAACCTAGTGAAAAAATCAATTAAATAAGTATAAACCTGTAAAAAACCCTGAAATTATATAGGTTTAATAGTGGTTTGATTTAAATTTAAGTATAAACCAATATAAAAAAACGAGTCGATTCAAACTGAAATGAAACTACTGTTTTGAACTGGCTTACTTGAAGTCTAAAAAACTGGTCTGGTTTTGATACTAGTTTTATCAAACCGGTTCAAACCAGTACTAGAATCGGTTCAAGTCGGCCGAACCGATTTATATAGAAAAATAAAACTAACAATATTCTTAATAGTGCATATGCATATATAATTTATTAAGTTATGTTTGTGTATATAAGTTTCACATATTTTTAACTAAGAAAACAAATAAATAAAAAATATGAAACAATTACCTTTTACTAGATAAAATATTTATAAATATTTTTTTTATAGTGCTATATATTACTAGATGAATTTAACATATATGTAACGAATATACTATAAATAATAAACGTTATACAAAAACGTAAATTGAATAATAATATATTATAAAAAAATAAAAATATTTTCATTTTGTAAGTTGAGTTAATCATATTAATATAATAATATAATTAAAAAAGTAATTTGATTTAATTTATTTTAGTTAACTAATATAATAATTTAAATTTCATATTAAACTATATTTATGTAACAATAACTCAATTTGTTTTTTTATATTCTGCACAAAGTTCAGGTGAGTTGCCTAGTCATTATTAGTTCAAAGTCTACATTATGCTAATAATAGTGTCCACAAATAATGCTGAAGTAGACAACACTTTTCAATTAGCGAAAAATGTAAGACACTTCATAAATGTTTAGGGAATTTGAAGATTACCGAGACTATTGGCATGTTCTTTTCGCGGAATGTGTAAGGAATTCAGCTTACAGATTCCGTATGAAGTTGTTCTTTTCGCTGAATTGGAAAAATTTGGCTTACGAATTCCGGGCGGGGTAGGCTTAGACATTCCGTGTGAAAACCTCGGAATTCCTAAGCCCAGAAGGCAAGGAATCCTCAATAAAAAAATAGTTAATGGTTTTCAATGGTCTCATGGTCTAACATCGAAATAAGAGTAAGACTACAAAGAGTTTGGTCTTTCTGGTTCGGTTGTGATCAGTCATGGTTCAGTTGCGATATTCATGGTCTATTCGCTTACCCATATCTAATACACTAAATTGGGAACTGTTGGATCGTAAACTCCTGGTTGCTGATCTGGCAGTGAATTGAATACCAGATGACGATTGAACAATGCTTTCGCCTTAGCTCCAGTGAACCTGCAAGTAGGGGATCGCAACAGATGGGGTGTCTCTGGGTCCCTCTCCGATGCTTAAATGAGTATATGTGTGTGTATATAGCTCAAAATGTAATGAATGTATGTAAAGCAAAGGTATTTATAGAGTAGGAGAGACCAAACCGTATAAGGTAACCGTATATCTTAGTGAATATTGTGATGTTGAAGATTTGGATAGTAGATAATGCAGTTACGGCGAGATATTGCAGTTACCATATCTAATCCTTAGTGAATATGTGTCCTAGATACGCGGGATATCGTTGCCACTTCCTTATTAACGGTTGGTGGGACCAGAGGAGAGAGACCATACTCTCTTCGGGGCGACCACTCCCATGGGGAGCAGTAGGATGTCGTGACTTGGTGAAGAATGGCAACCAGCTAGGAAGCCTTTGGCGTCTTGGGCTCAATCCTGGGCCACTCTATGGTGGGCCAGATTGACTTTGACTTAGGCTGGTCCGGTTCAAATATCTTGGGTTTACCCCCTCTAGGGTTATTGGGCCTTCGAGGCCTTTTCCTTATTGGGCCGTCGCTATCAATACCCAACATTTGCCCCCGAAGCTTGATTGAAGTTTCTTCAGTCGAGCTTGATTCCTTGGTAGGGTTTGAGATAGTGACACTTTAGATTTGGTTTTCCTTGTTTTCTTTTTGTGATTCATGACTTTATGGACACTTCATGCTTGTTTGGCGATCAGTCATCCCATTGTCCAGGGCTGAAGGAATATTCACCGTTTTATTCCTTCTTGGCGATCACTCGAGGCAGTCTAGGCTTGTGAAGGTTTATCTTTCTCTGTTAGGCGATCATTACGTATAAAAAGGATTTCCTAAGAAGGCCTATTAGTGCGCTGGCGATCACTTTGTCTGTTTGATGGACTTTAGCATTTAATAACTGCACAGTCATCCAGAAGTCGAACGGTCACTTGAAGCACGCTTGTCATTTAATATTCTGTAACCCAAGGGTAGTCTGATAGCTTTCTGCACTGGCCGACCGTTTGTCTCCCGGAGGTGTCTCTTAGAATTCTGACACTGCTTCGATTTTTTCCAAAAGGTGCAATTATTCTTCTGTGTCGTTTCGATTCTGTCTGTGGCGGTTACTCCTTTTTTTTTGTCTATATAAGGGACAGCAGTTCCCTTATTTTGTTTTTACGCTTTCATTCCTTCAGACTTTAGAGCATCCTCTGTTTTCTGATTTCATCTTCTACAATCTTCTCCTTCTTTCTGTCTATTCTTCCAAACTCATATCCTATCAAAATCCATGGCCACCCGCAGCCAAACCGGAAAAACCAAGCAGACGGCCAACATGACCTCTTCTTCGGCACCTAAGGTGCCGAAGAACACCAATGCCCCCTGACCATTAGGCACGACTCTATACCAGCCTCGACTGAGAGGCAAACTGACCTTAGAAGGTCCGCAGCCACGCCTGTGGTGGTGGATGGACCAGAAATCCACACGCCCATCTTTTCTCCAAATGGTAAATACTCTGTTTTATTGCTCTGTTATGAGAGTATCCCCTGTTTTCCTTATTTTCATACTTGTTCTTGCCATATCTGAACTGCTCGAGTAGATGCCAAGCCCAACGAACTGAAGCCAGCTTATTTTAAGACGGTGGTGGCGCTCGGTGGTTTTGGTGAAGTGGACGCCCCTAGATACCCAGGTCTGGGTCTGCATTACCCTCGCAACGGAGAGGTCTACATTTATGCGGCCCAGATCATTGCTGGGTTGCGTTTTCCTCTCTGTGAGGATTTGCAGGCGTTGTGCCAGTTTTACGGGATACATCCCACTCAGCTCGTACCCAACGCCATTAGGATATGGGCCGGATTCAAGTTCCTGTGTATACGTCAAGAATGGACGTATTCACTCGCCTTGTTCTGGTGCTTTTTCCGATTGGCTGTTGGGGCGAACCACCTCCACCACTTCCAGTCCCGGTGGCCGAAGTTCGCGGAATGGAGAGGCCAGTCATGGAGTTGGAATGTTCATGTCCGGTTGGTCGACGATTTCCGGGCCACCAACTCCAACTATAAGAAGTTTTACTTCTTCTATAAGGGGGGGTCCCTCCCGCCTTCGACGAGTTGTCCGGGAGTGATCGGAATGCCATTGATGACCTTTTCCGGTTGCATCGATCGTCCCATTTTCATCCCATCCACTCGGTGGCAGAGACCACTAAAAATATGCTTGAGATGGCGAACATTCATCAGGCCACTCCACTTTTTGATGATTGAGTAATCTTTCTAACTCTTTTTCTGTTTATTGGTTGTAGGCAAGGGTCGAAACCTCATAGCTCTCTTTGATGACCAGGGAAATGAGGGGATGTCCGCAGACCAAGCGTCGCTGAATCCTCTTCCTCCTCCTTCACGGCGTTCCTCTAAGAGGAAGCCCGAGGAGGAACCTCCCCTCGCCATTGTTGGCCCTCGCCAACTAGGTACGTTACCTCCATGTTCGCTAATCTTTGTTTCCACACTTTGAAGTTTGGGGTTTTGACATATCTGCTTATTCTTTTGCAGAGAAGCCCACTGCTGACGTGGCACGGGACCCTCATCCTCCCCCTGCCAAGAAGGTCAGGAGCGAGGACCGCCCGGTTCTTCCCAAGAGTCCTCCTCCTCCTCCTAAGGGCTCCACTGCCCCCGGGGAGAAGGCTTTAAACTTGGCGACCCATTCTCCTCCCGAGTCCTCAGTCCCTATTCCTCCCAAGGGATCTGGGACTCAGAAGAAGGGTCCTGAGACCCAGCAGAAGGGGTCTGATGCCCCCAGCACTTCGAAAACTCCTCCCGAGAAGTACTGTTCCTTGGCGAGCATGTTCCAACCGCCCAAGGCTGCGAATTCTCAGAGTGTTTGGTTCCCCTGCGGAGACTTCTCGAAGACGGGGGTCTCCGAAAAGAAGATTCTCCGGGGAAACCCGGATTTATTCATGCGACTCCTTGAGGGGATAATTCCTCCCAGGGATCGCTCCACAGTTCCCTCGGAGCTGCACCACGTCGAGGGGTTCATGAGGACCCATTTTGAACGACTTGCTCTGGTAAGACTTCAATTCTTCGCTATGTTTTCACATTACTTGATCTTTTTCATAGCCTAACAACGTTTTACTCTTTGTTGCCAGCTCGTTCGAGAAGAGGTGGTGGTTGGTCGAATCATCGGAGAGCTCGCCAACAATCAGACTGACCTGCTTGTTGAGTTGGAGCAGTACTGGAGCACGGGGTTCTCCCCAGGGCAGATGGAGGTCATAAAGTCGACTGCTGACTCGGCAGTTTCCTTGGTGGAGGGTGCCCGGGAACAGTACTTCAGGAAGGAGGAAAGACGCCTTGCTGATGTGAAGAGGAGGGAAGCCGATGCAGCGGTCGCCCTTCAAGAGTCTGAAGCCCTTCATCGGTGCTTAGATGAAGGGAAGGCTGTTAGGGCTCGTCTGGAGGCTGAGTTTAAGGAGGCCCGAGCCCAAAGGGCAGAAGCAGAAGCTCAACGGGTCACCGCTGAGTCCTAGAGGGAAGCTGCTGAAGCCCAAAAGGCTGCTGCTGAAGCCAGGGGATCGCCCTGGAGGAGGAGAAGGAACAGCTGACTGTGCAGCTGAAGTCTGTTCCTTCCCCCCAAAGTGTGGTCAACGATTTCAAGGCCTCTGAAGATTTTGTTGACTGCGCTTTGGAGGTGATGAAGTCGGAGATTGCCGACTTCCTCCAAGTCCTGGTTGAGGATGTCCAGGCTTTTGATCCAGCTCCAAGTCCAAGTCCCTTAAGCCCTTCCTCCGGAGTTCCCTTCCTCAGGAAACCCCCGCAGCTTTTGCTGAAGAGGTCGACCCAGCTGCTGCTGTTGAGGAGGTTGCCCCCGAAGGCGAAACAAGTACTCCTGCTCCTGAAGACCCCAAGGCCTGAAGCTTGTACTCTCCGGCGATTATACTCTTTAGATTTTAGATTTTCTTATCTTTCCTTTGTATTTTTGGTTTGCTTTGTAATTATTTTTTGATTGAAGACTCGGTTATTTTATATTGAATGCCTTTTATTTCATAAGCCTTTGCTTGACCTTGAATGTGTTGGCTATTTCTCCGATATCTTAACCACAATTACCCTCGATTTTACTTTGCTTTATAACGGTCTTGACTCTTACAGCCTTGGACCCTTCTTTTAGGCTTGAAAGGATAATGGTCTAACTTTATAATGGATCCTTTATAATGGTCTTGACTATGACTGTCCAGTCTTGTAAATTCGTTCCTTCTCATAACCATCTCCCCCACGAAAAATTGGCGAGCGCTGACTTTTCTGTTGAAGTATCGAGCGGTCGCCAGATGCATCTTTGCTTGTGTCTTTTCTGATTTCCACCTATCTTCCTCTGCCAGGTCGAGGTCAGTCCTGCGTTCGACTTCGTTTGCCTCAGTGTTAAAGTGTAGGATTTTATGGGTAGGCACTGCTATTTCGGCGGGTGCCACTGCTTCTGATCCGTACACTAAACTGAAGGGTGTTTCTCCAGTGGCTGTCTTAGGCGTTGTTCTGATAGCCCATAATACGTTTTCCAGTTCTTCTGCCCAATTTCCTTTGAATGCTCGAACCCTTTTCTTGAGTCCTGCTAAAACAACGTTGTTGGCTGCTTCACCTTGCCCATTCGTTTGAGGATGATGCACTGAGCTGAAACGATGGTCGACATGGTATTCTTCACAGAGCCATTTGAGCTCCTTTCCTATGAATTGCGGACCATTATCACTGATAAGTATTTTAGGAATGCCAAACCTGGAAAATATGTTGATCTTCAGGAACTTGATGACTTGAAAGTCCGTTGTAGAAGCTAAAGTTTTTGCCTCTATCCACTTAGTGAAATAGTCGATCGCCACTATGATGTGAGTGCGCTGACCAGTACTAATAGGAAAAGGACCCAATATATCCATCCCCCATTGAGCAAAAGGCCATGCACCTGCCATTGGGGACTATAGTGTTGGCGGTCGACCTGATCGTGGTGCAAATTGCTGGCAAGTCTCGCACTTCTGCGTTAATTCAGCCACATCTTTTCCCAAAGTTGGCCAGTAGTATCCCAGCCTGAATATATTTCTTGTTAATGACCGAGCACCTTCGTGGCATGCTGCCACCCCTTCATGAGCTTCTCGAAGAACTCTTTCTGTTTCTGGATGAGCAACACACCTCAAGTAAGGAGTCGAGTAGCCTCGCCTGTAGAGTTCTCCATCTATAATCAGGTAGCTGGCTGAAAGTCGCCTTATCCTCGTAGATTCGCCTTCGTCTTCTGGGAGGATGCCATCTTTTAAGAAATTTTGGAACAGATTCATCCATGTGACCTGTCCTTGAATGTTGAAGACTTCTGCTCTGTTATCAAGAACTGAACATAAGGCCTTTTCCAGGAATTGTACATCTTGAATTGTCGTTCCTCCAAATGCCAGCTTACTTAAGGAGTCTGCCATCTGGTTCTCTTGGCGAGGAATAGACTCGATTGCAAAATTTGGAATTTCCGCGACGAGTTTCTTGGCGATGCTGAGGTACTTTTTCATCTTTTCCCCATTGCCTCATAAGTGCCATTGACCTGATTGACGATAAGTTCCGAGTCGCTTTTTACCTTAAGCGCAGATATGCCTATTCCTTTTGCCAGTCTGAGTCCAGTAATAAGAGCCTCGTACTCTGCTTCATTATTGGTCGCCTGAAATGTTAGGACGATCGCATACTTCAAAGGCTCGCCCTCAAGAGGAATGAGAATTAAACCTGCCCCCGAGCCTTCTCTTGATGAAGATCCATCTGTGTAAAGTTCCCAGATCTGATTGTTGTCTGCTGACTGACTTGGCCTATTATCTGCTTCTGTTTGACCATTACTTGTGATTTCCACAATAAAATCAGCTAGTGCTTGACCTTTGATGGTCGTTTTCGGCGCAAATTTGATCCTGAACTCGCTGAGCTCGATCGCCCACTTGACCATTCTTGTTTTTGAGAGGTTGATGGGTCAGGACCGTGATGTCGTGTGCGTGAAAATAATGTCTCAGCTTTCGAGCAACAATAACTAAGGCATAGAGATACTTCTCAATCTGGACATATTTTATTTCTGCCGAATTAAACATTTTGCTAATAAAATACACTGGACTTTGAACATTATTTTCATCCCTTATTAAAACAGCACTGGATACCACGTCGCTAATGCCCATATAAATAAAGAGTTGCTCGCCTGGAATAGGCTTTGCCAGAGCTAGGAGTGTTTGGATGTGCTGCTTCAAGGATTGGAACGCCTCCTCACAGCCTGGCGTCCACTCGAACTTGCGGTTGGCCCTTAGAGTTTTGAAGAATGGGAGGGAAATGTCGCTCGCCCTGGAAAGGAAGCGATTGAGTGCAGCTAGGCGGCCATTCGGACATTGGACCTCCTTATGACAAGTCGGCGACTTCATCTCCTCAATGGACTTAAGCTTTTTCGGGTTTGCCTCAATGCTTCGTTCACTTACCATGAATCCCATAAATTTCCCAGACTTGACTCCAAATGCACACTTTGCTGGGTTTAGGCGAACACTATGCCTCCTCATGCACTCGAAAGCTTCTCGAAGGTCCGCCGTGTGAGGATTGCCCTTGATCATTTTGACAAGCATGTCCTCCACATAAGCCTCCATATTTCACCCCAGTATGTCTTAAAACAGGCGGTTTACCATCCGCTGATAGGTCGCCCCGACATTGATTAGACCAAAGGGCATCACCTTGTAACAAAGAATGTCCCCGTCTGCATAAAAAGCGGTATGGGCCTCATCATCTGGGTACATCCGTATCTGGTTGTAGCCTGAATAGGCGTCGATGAAGCTCAGCATCCCGTGACCAGAGGTAGCATCGACCAACTGATCAATCCTGGGAAGGGGATAGGAATCCTTAGGGCAAGCTCTGTTCAGGTCGCGGAAGTCGATACACATCCTCCACTTGCCGTTTGACTTCTTGACCAAAACTGGGTTGGCGACCCAGCTCTGGAATCTCACCTCTCTGACAAAGTCAGGTTCAATCAGCCTGCCAACCTCCTGTCTGATCTTCATTCAAGGTGGTCCCAATGCGCACCTTCTTATCTGGACCATCGACCTCGACTTCTTCCAACTCTTCCATAAGCGTTGGTCGAGCTAAATCCTCACGAGGGCCGGCCTCTGTCTTGATGGCGAGGGCATCCCTTTGGTTCTTCCTGCACAGGCAATTCACATAGCATTTTCGCGAGGAAGACTGGTCGCCAAGTACTTCTCCAATCCCGTTGGGTGTGGGGAACTTCACACTAGAAGAATGTTGCTCTATAACATCGGCGTTAAATAGTTGCTAAAGGTGTATTTGCCGTCACTAACCTTTAGCAGCGGGCTAAGTCTCGTCATGGTAGGTCCCGTGGCTAAAGGTCACTCCGACGGTAAAATGCCGCCACTAAAAGGTCTGCCGCCACTAAAAGGTCTGCCGCCACTAAAAGGTCTGCCGCCACTAAAACCTTGTCGCTACTAATAGGTCGACGACATTCAGTGACAAAAATTGTCGCCACTATATACACTATATTAACTACGGCAACATTTGTCACTATATAATGCTATCAACATCATAATATGTTGTTACTAAATACGTATATTTAGTGACTACATATCCACCATTAAAAGCACTTTATACTATCATCTAATGTTGATGTTAAACCCATGTCTTTAGTGATAACAAGTCCACACTTGATAATATTAGTTTATGCTGTTGATAAAGACCTGCTTTTCGTGGCAACAACCGCTAATCATTGTTAAATACAAACTTTTGTGGTGTTTTTTTATTAATCATCTAGTTATTGCTATATGATATGAACTACACAATACATTTTAAAAAATATAATATATTATTTATCAAAGTATATATATACATCTTAATAAACATTCACAAACTTACAATAAATTTGAAAGTAAACACATAGTTTTCTAAATCAAATGAAGACCTAAAACTAATATGCTTTCATACTTTAGATGGTTATGAATCCGAAATGTCGGAACTATGAACTTGATCACCGTCTCTAGTTCACGATCCCCTACAAGTTCCAAAAATATCATTTGATCATATATAAAGGAAACACAATAAATGTAATAACAAAATTATTTAACACAATAATCTCAAACATAGTACATAACAAACACGGCATATCACAAGACACCTCAACATAATAGTTTTTTTTTTGGCCAAGTCTCAACATAATAGTTCACACACAGCATATATATATGAATTGATCAAATCATGCAGTCTTAAGATAGATATGTAGTAGAACTGGGTTTAGTAATCAGGAAACTTAGTAGGAGAAATATAAAATATATTGCAGAATCTCCTACAGGTCAAGGATTAGCAAATCATATCAACCTTCATATGGAAAGCAACAATTTGCTGAACTAACTCCATTAGGTCATTTACGAGAGCCTCCTCACTCTGAAATAGACCAAAGACACATTGGAATTTAAACCAACAGAGTTAGATCAGAAGATTACAAATATGCAGTGAATTTATTTGCACAGCATATAAATATCTGGAATATGAAGCAGATGCTCGGTGGATTTTATTTAATTAGAAAGTGCAAAGAAGTTCAAAAACTACATATTCTGTTACTCTAAACCAGAACTCATGTGTTACTTATAGAGAGATGAGTAATAAATGATACAACAGAATGGCCTGATTTAACACAACAACCGAAAGGATAAGATACATGCTTCACAAAATTATTGGATTACACTCATCAGAAAACAAAATAGTCTATAGGAAAGAGCAAAAAAGGATGACTTACATGTCGCTTATTATACTCTTGGGAGATTTCTCCAGCCAAATTCCTGCAATAATGAAGAACATACTTTAGTTTAGGCAAGTTCTTGGTAAGGTTAAGTTTGAAATGCAGATTAATTTTTTCAAGAGAATCAATATCATTGAAGCCAAGAACACTATCTTACAAGAATTTACACCCGATATTATATCTTACAAGAATTTACACCCGATACTATGTCTTACAAGAATTTACACATGATACTGTATTTTACAAGAATTTATACTTTACACCTGATACGATATCTTACAAGAATTTACACTTGATACTATAACTTACAAGAATTTACACCCATGTTATCAATCATGTAGTAATTTTTATGAGATAGGAGGAACAAACATTTGACCATATAATTTTGTGAACTATGAGGTATGAATTGATTTACCTAACATACTCATGGCCCCAGGATCCAATGTCACCTGCTGACCCTAATAGCCTGTACTTCAAACTCTCCTGAAAGATTTCAACAACTTGAAGGAATCAAATAATCAGTTGAGAATCTGTTTGGCATTATAACCTAGAAACATTGATTGGTAGGCTAATCAAAAAATTGAAAGGTACAAAGATAGCATTATTTAGCAAAAAGAAACACAAGGATAACATTACAGAAACAATATACTTAAGAGACCAAATATTACCCGCTCGCCTTCTGCAGACATGGTCATTGCCAAAACTGAGAGTATGTCTGCTAAGTATATCTGTGTTTAGGAAGACCAAAATTCAGCTTACACAAATATGGAAATGTGGGTTATGAGAAGATACTTCATAATTTCAAATTGACATGTTTACCTTTACATCTGATTCTCCCATTGTTTCAAAGAATGATTTCAGAGTTCCATAATGAGGACGAAGAAACTTCAATGGCTTTGGAACTGAAGTCATTGAACTTGTTGATGTTCGGATCTCCTGCCTACAAAACCAAAGAATGAACTTCTAAGTCCCCATCCTCATATAGAATAGAGAACCAATTCATGCTGCTTCTGTTATATCCTTTATGCTGTAGCTAACCATTGCACTACTTACTGCTCACAATATATACTAAGGCCATTTAAATTATTGACCGTCCTCTAGTTATCATGTTATAAATGAGTAAACAACTCCAACTCAAGCTGAGCTACAGAGTACTTTAACCATTATTTACGGAAACCAAAGATACCTCATGCTCTCAAGTGCAACTTTCTGCAACCCAGGGTCAGTATCTTGAACTCTCTCCACGTACAATTCCAACTGTTGCTTCAAGGCCAAATCCTCCTCGGACTGCAAATGAATTTGATACGATGTGAACTTGTCACAACGAGACTATTGTCCAAAATAGAGGAAATACCAAACTTCTGAATATCCCGAATTAAGAAATGTCATCAGAAAAGCTAAATTGACAACAACTAGAAGTTCAAAAGGAAATCACGACTGATCCACGGAAAGGGAACAATTTTGGAATCTATTACAGATCCACGGTAAGAAAGTATAAATTGGAGCACTAATGACAACTACCGACTAAAGGACAAGTGATTAAGGATGCGTTGAAGTACAGTATCTACTCAGCTCAAACTATCGATCAGACCATAACAATGCAATTTATCACACATCGGTCACCACCACATAGAGAGCCAACAATGAAACAATACACAGCTAAATGTAGATGAAATCTTACCAAGTCGTCATCCTTCTTCTCGTCCTTCTTCTTTAGGTCTTTAGCAGGAGCCTTAACGTTAGCCTCCTCGGGAGCGATGTTGCCGCCGGAGCTTTTCGCTGGTGCCATTAGGATTTCTGTAGATGAGCACGGATGGATTCGTCGGCGACGGCGAAGTTAATGAATAAATAGAGGGTGGAAAATCTATCGACTTCGTTTTCCCCCTGAGCAAGACACTTCGATTCTGTGACTTCATTTCTCTCCGTCTATATAATCACGAGATTGAAGAAGACGGTGTGTTGGGCTTGAAATCACATTTGAGCTTGAATTTGCGTTGGGCTAACACTCAACAAGATTTAAACATGGTCTTGAATTTTTGTTTCTCTTTCAAGTTTCTTTAGGAAAGTTAGGGCATTTATTAATTATACCAACTTTTACCACTAACTTTAATTTGTTACAAAATAAACCTAATCCGAATTTTAATTATCCAAATCAGGGTATTTTTGGCAATAGCAGGAATTAGGGAGGGTATTTTGGTCAAACATAAATTTCATAATAAGGTTAGTGACGACAAATTGTTAACTGTGACGGCTAGAAACCGAAGTTATTTATATATAATTTACAACAACTGCATTGGACACTAAACATATGTTTTTACAATAACGTTTTTGTCTGTTACTAATTATTTGTATTACTGTCAATGATGGTTTGACACTAAAGTTTTTTCGAGGTGAACTATTCTACGACGGAAAAAATCCACACAAAACATGGGTTTTAACTGCGGCAAATTATTTGACACTAAATAACTTTTATAACTACGACATTTAATGTCGACACGAAATATGTTATGTAGTGACAGTATTTAGTGACAACGAATTTGGTCTGCGACTGTAGAGCAACATTCTTGTAGTGTCATCTTCTGATGGACTGTAGAGGCCACAATCTTGTTGGGGTTGATTGTGGTCCTCCCCAGGATGGTGTTGTAAGATGTAGGTGAGTCGATCACCAGGAAGGTGACCGGTACCTTGATGATTTTCCATCACTGGCCCAAAATCACTGGCATGGTTATTGCCCCCAGTGGATAAGTTGTTCTCCCAGCAAACCCGATCAATGGAAAGTCGACCCTCTTCAGGTCACGCTTGGATTTGCCCATTTTCTCGAAGGCGTCCAGGAATAGAATATCTGTCGAGCTCCCTCCGTCGATCAGAAACCTCATTACGTCACATCCGTCGATATCAACCGTGATAACCAGTGCATCGTTATGGGGGGTGACATGTGTCAAATCATCTTCGGAGAATGAGATGACAATTTCCTTCTCAGGTCGGGGTCGCTTTCCCAGTTGGACTGCTGCAGAAATCTGAGTCGCGTAGACGTCCCTTGCGTGTGATCCCTCGCCTCCTGCGCCAAATCCTCCCACAATCAAATTTACCCTTATCTTGCTCTGAGATGGATCAGTTTGTTCAGCAGGAGCCGGTGAACGATGTCTCCTAGGTGGCGTTCGACTTCTATCTCGCCCTGCCACAAATTCTTCAACATTCCCCCATGAATCAGCTTCTCGATGTCTCGCTTCAAAATGCAGCAATCATCAGTCTTGTGGCCCTTGCACTTGTGGTATCTGAAGTAACTCTCGACATCCTTCCCCATGGGCTGACCGCCCCTACGAGGCATCGGTGGCCTCGCCAAAGATCTCATTTCCATCTCGACTAGTACCGCTGAGATCTGCCTGTTTAAAGGCGTAAAATACTCAGGGACCTCTGGATTTCTGGGCGCTGGATTAGGCTCGATCCGGGGCCTGCTGTCTCTTCCCTTTTTCTCCTTCTTAACCTCCTTCTTACCATCGCGTCGGGGTTCGGGAACAACCCTTAGCGAGGTCGTCAGGAAGTTAGCCTCGACGTTCGCTCTCTCAAGGTCTATGAAATATTTTGCCCTGGACACCAGTTCTTCCAAGGTCTCAATCTCTTTCACATGATAACTGTTGTGCAGCTTTCTCGAGGCCTTGTTGGCCACATCCAATCCTCAATAGAAGGCTCGAATGATCTCCCCATCTGAGATTCGACGATCTATTTCCGTGACGTTTTGATGAAAACGTCCATAAAAATCTGCCAGTGACTCTCTAGGCTGCTGCTTGACTGCATCCAGAGCGACCACACTTTTCATTAGTTGACGCTCGCCCATGTACCTCTCCAAGAATTTGCTTCTTAACTCTGCCCAAGTTCCTATAGATCCTGCAGGGAGGCCGAAGAACCAGGACGAAACCGAACCCGAAAGAGTGGATGGAAATAATAAAGCCAAGTGTTTGGGATCATTTGACTTACCTAGAAGAGAGGCCTCGTGCTTGTTGACATGTATGGTGGGATCTCCTCCACCACTGTATTCAGGTATAGCCCGGGCGACTACGTCTTTCAGGATTTTGATAGCGACGAGGTCGTCAGAGAAGGGATGAGCAGATCGCTCCTTGAAGGGAGCTGCGACTGTCAGTCGCCTTTCCTGGAGCCTTTTATTGATGAGGTCGTCCACCTGGTCCAGGGTGCAATTTTTTGGCGAAGACCCGTTCGGCAAGGGACCAGAAGGATTGGTGGAGTAGGTAGCCGCCGACGGTTCGGTGGATGCCGGGGGTAGGGACTGGTGTCCCGATGTCATCTCCTGATCCTCCTGGGGAGTTGTGGTGCCAGGATTCGAAGTTTCAGTCGGTAAAGGCCCGGTGGCAGCGGGGCGAGTGTTTCTTTGGGGAGCAGGAGCTTGTCGAAAAGCCTGTCCTAGGATGGCTTCCAACAATGATATCATCTCCGGGATTAACTTGATGTTTTCCTCGGCGATGTGGACGTTTTGCGGTGCTGGAGTCTCGGTATGGCTGGGAGCAGGGGTCGGTCTGCAATTACCGACATGTTCTCGGGTCGTCCTCAGAGGAACGGTATCGGGTGCTGCCTAGCTGACAGGCTCTTGCTGGAGCGGCGAAGCGGCGGCGGAATCAGAACTGTCCAAAGGATTGCTCGCGAGTCTGGTTCCGGCGGTTGTTTTGTGATCGAGTTCTCATAACCGTATACTCGATTCCCACAGACGGCGCCAAATGTTGGATCGTAAACTCCTGGTTGCTGATCTGACAGTGAATTGAATACCAGATGACGGTTGAACAATGCTTTGGCCTTAGCTCCGGTGAACCTTCAAGTAGGGGATTGCAACAGAGGGGGTGTCTCTAGGTCCCTCTCTGATGCTTAAATGAGTATATGTGTGTGCATATATCTCAAAACGTAATGAATGTATGTAAATCAAAGGTATTTATAGAGTAAGAGAGACCAAACCGTATAAGGTAACCGTATATCTTAGTGAATATTGTGTTGTTGAAGATTTGGATAGTAGATAATGCAGTTACGGCGAGATATTGCAGTTACCATATCTAATCCTTAGTGAATATGTATCCGAGATACGCGGGATATCGTGGCCACTTCCTTATTAACGGTTGGTGGGACCAGAGGAGAGAGGCAAGACTCTCTTCGGGGCGAGCACTCCCATGGCGAGCAGTAGAAGGTCGTGACTTGGTGAAGAATGGCGACCAACTAGGGAGCCTTTGGCGTCCATATCGTCTTGGGCTCGATCCTGGGCCACTCTATGGTGGGCTCGATCCTGGGCCACTCTATGGTGGGCCAGATTGACTTTGACTTAGGCTGGTCCGGTTCGAATATCTTGGGTTTACCCCCTCCAGGGTTATTGGGCCTTCGAGGCATTTTCCTTATTGGGCCGTCACTATCAATACCCAACAGGAACCATACTTTCTTCTAGGGAAAGATGAGACCTTGTATTAGACATTGTTGCAAATTACACCATAACAATTTTTTCTTTAATTGTAAGGCTTTCCTCCTAAATTTGGAGAGAAAATTTGGGAAAAGTAATTTTAGGTGAAATATAGTTTGAAGCTTTAATAATATTTAAGTTATGATGTTGTAAGATATATATATTAATTTGACTAACTCATATAGAATGTTGACAAATAAGTTTTTGTTGTATTTTCTCATTCCTAATGTGAAAATAACCTCTTTTAATTTTTTCCTGTCAATCATAAATTTCTCATTCCTCGGTGTCATGCCATGTAAATCACTTTAAAACAAGAGTGACCTTAGGCGGAACAAACCGATTTTTTTGGAAAGACCGAGACCGAAATTGCGACCTTGACTTTCGGAGGATCGAGACTGAGACCGACTTTAAAAAAAACGCCTGAGTCGGTCTTGCATGACTTTGGCTGGTCTCGGCCTTGGATTGAATTTTTGAAAAAATATTGATGAAGTTAGACCAACTAATAGCCAAAGAGAAACAGACCTACGTCTCTCAGAACTTCCAGAGCTTCAACTACTTCACTCCTTCAGCTTCAGCTTCTTCACTTCTTCAACCAGTAGCCAAAGAGAAACAGATCACTACTTCAGTTTATTCACTCCTAAGAGCTTCCAGAGCTCGTCTCCATCGTCCCTCTCCTACGTCCCCTACCGCACCGCAAATAAACCAGTATCGTCCGCTCAGCTTCTTCGCTACCGCGTGATCTCTCCGTTTTGTTCCGAGGTGGAGTCACAATATGTATTGGAGGTCGCCTATTAGCCTCTCCCATGCCTCATAGCAAACATTTGATATTGAAGTCGTGTTAGTCTGGTATCTCGGACTTTTGGAGAAAAAAAAATGACCCCAACCTACAAGAAAAAAGCATGCTCGTTCGGTCTAGGTCTCAACGTCGAGCCGGTCTCGGGCCGGTCTTGTTGGGAATTCGGTCCAGACAATATTTTTTGGTCACCCCTACTTTAAAATCCTTCAAAGTCTCTCATTCATTCTCAAGATAAGTTACAAAAAAATCATATTATTTCTCGTTATTTCACATTATAATTATGATTTTTTCTTAATCTATTCTATGAAGTGAATTTTACGTAATAAAAAAATACATAATATTATATTTTATGAATATGAAGTATGCACATTTTAAAATTTACTTTTACAAATTAAAATATAGATGAATTAAAGATACATTTCATCTTTCACATAATACTATTATTAAAATAAAACATCAATCACGTATAAACATCATCTACTTTATTACGATAATATAAAAAAGGGTTAATAGTCACAGTGCCCCCTAAATTTTGGTCGAAATTTAAGAATCCCCCTTAAAGTTTAAAATTTTAAATTTTAGTCCTAATGTTTGGACGAAATCAAAAATCCCCCCATTCTGTCCAATTCCATTTAACACTAACAGAAATGGCATCATGTGCAGATCACGTGACTTTTTTATATTAAATGGACAAAAATGCCCTCCTCCATGTAACTTCAAGTTAAAACGGGTATTCCATCCATCCATTGCTCTCTGCTCTCCGTATCTCATGCCGATAAGGGTAGCCTCGCGAAGCAGCACTCTTATCGATCTAGCATGCCATTGGAAGTGAGCAATTACTGCCTGAACTGGAGATTGGCGGAGGAAGCCAACAATGTTCGGGCGTGGCGTACTGTCCCTTTTCCCTGTCGGCGATATGTGGAGGGTTACATGATGGGTGGTCAGTATGAGAAAGACCTCAATCTGATTATGGATCAAATTTCTAGCTATGCAGATTCTATCACACTGGTTAATGATGGTATGGATGCTTGGCTTCTTGACGTCGACGATACCTGCATCTCAAACGTCTTCTACTACAAGGAAAAAAGATATGGGTTTGTGTTACATCTGTATATGACTTACAG
The DNA here is from genome assembly GCA_946814005.1 of Chamaenerion angustifolium. NCBI lineage: Eukaryota > Viridiplantae > Streptophyta > Magnoliopsida > Myrtales > Onagraceae > Chamaenerion > Chamaenerion angustifolium. The sequence continues at coordinate 9,367,718 of OX328270.1, forward strand.
CTAGTTACAGATGTTTCTCTTCTTTTATTCACAAATATATACATATATATGATAATTATTATGTGTTTGTGTGTTGTGTAGGTGTGATCCATATGATGCTGCTGGATTCAAGGCATGGGCCGTGAGAGCTGAGTGCCCAGCAATTCCACAAATGCTGAGTCTGTTCTTAAGACATCGAAGGCAATTCAAACGTCTAATCTTAAGGCATCGAATGAAGCTCGGGAGCTCTATAGCAACATGAAGCTTCTTGATCAGCAGGTGGGGGCGGCATCAGTGATATCATCCCTTGATGTCGAGCTCGAGCAGGCCCGGGCCCGCATTGTTGAGCTGGAGACCGAGCAGGGAAACTCAAAGAAGAAACTGGACCATTCAAATTTGCAGTAATCTCAGTCTCTGCGGCAAGCGCTGCGGCCGAAACCAGGCTGTGGCTCAAATATGCATATCGCATTGAATTTCAGGCGGTCGAAACCGCCGCCATCCGAGAATGTTATCGAGATTCATCCATCCACATGCAAACGCAGATTATTGCCGGAATCTTGCACCGGAGCGGTACGTACCTGAGGAATGGTGAGACTGGCGATGGTGAGTCCAGAGATGAGGTCGGAGCGGAACAGGTTAAGGTTGTAGTCTGGCGCCCACTGGAATATGGGAAAGAAGAACTGCATCCCGAGAAGAAACTTCTTGACACCTGACTGGTTCTTGAAGCCGTGAAGGGGGTCATCGGGGAAGAAGATCTCTCCGAGTCTCTGCCGGAGCTTCTCAAGGGTAGTGCGTTTCGGTGGAAGGGAGACGCGGTGGATTGAGTGTTTGGACTCCCATGGATGAATACTTGTGAAACTGACTTTAAGGACAGTTTTGTCTTTAAATGTGAAGTCACGTGCAAGGCACATGGGTGTTTACCGTTTCAAATAAACGGAATTATGACGGAAATGAGCGATTTTTGAAATCGTCAAAACATTAGGACTAATATTTAAAATATTAAACTTTAAGGGGGATTCTTAAATTTCGTCCAAACTTTAGGGGCACTGTGACCAATAACCCTATAAAAAATAAATTTTAACAATGTTACAAAAATATTGTATATTTATAAAATTATAATTTACAATTAACAAAATAGATAAAATATAATATGTATACTAAATCATTAGATTGCTAGTACTGTTAAAAAATTACTAATATTTTTATATGGACATAAAAGTTAAAGAGTATTATATGGACGTAAACGTATATATACATTATAGTTTTATGATTTTTTTATATTTATAACTCAACATTTTTTTTAATTATTAAATAACTATTTATATAGTAAAAATATAATATATTATTACTTTTACTAAAATAAATAAAAAATTAGTAATGATTTTAATAGACTTTTGTAAATAAATGCACTAATATGAATCATAAAATTATTTAAATTTAAAGTATTACTTATTATTTTAGTACTAATTTTTAATATTGAGTCATATATTTTTAACTAATTTATGAACAAATACACTTAATATAATTTATAATTTTTGTTTTTATAATAAATTATCTTTATTATTAATAATTTCATGCATTTTAATATTTTTTATTGTAAAAAATTAAAACTTATAACGATGAACTTTTTGAAAAATTATTATAGTGTATATTCACTTATTAAATAACTTTATAATAGTAGATAGTCTATCTCCATATATGATTACATTCCGTTGTGATATATATTGTATGTCTAAGTGTATAGATTAATAGAAGGTTAACTACCAAATTAGTAACTGAATTTTACATAATTGTACAATTTGCTAGTTAACTGAACACAATAGTAGATTTAGCAAGGTTAAATGCATATAATATAGACACCTTGTTCGATAGATTAACTATTTATGCGAAGTATTTGTTAAAAATCTTCGTTCCATACTAGAAAAACAGAAGCTCATTGGAACATCCTTGGAAAATTTCACCAAGCAAGTAGACAGACTTAGAAGGAAGGTTGCATCGCTAGAGGAACGACAAGAAGCAACCCTCAAGACAATTGAAAAGTTGCCCCACAGAGACCTGCCCACAAAGGCAGAGTTAAGCAGTTGATAGAGACAATAATTTATCAACCCCGGAGGATAGAGCAAAACGCCCTACAAATAGCAGGACAGATAGACCAACAGCTGAAGGACGTGAATACACTTGTAGAAAATATCCACAAGTATTTTAGTTAGATGTCCTACATCTCAACCTCGGCACAGTCATACTACCGAGAAGCCCTCCAAGCCACTAAACCCATCAGTGACCCCTGCATTAGGGTTCTTAAACCCAAACTAGAGCGTGAACATCGGAGAACTCGTCAAAAAACTCATTAAGTGAAACAATTTGCTAATAGAGTTAGTAGTAGAGTAACCCAGGCAAACCAATTTGCTTGAAGAAAAAGTCACGAGCTTGGCAAATCAACGAAGGATAGCGGTAACCCAGGTACCGCCAGAACTATAGGAGTCCATCAAAGAACTCCATGAGAAGCTTGAAGGACTACATCTAGACTCTGACCAATCAAGGCCTACCTCAACGCCCGTAAACAAAATCAACTGTTTCAGAGACCCGACAACTATAAGAGAATAAGCTAAACGAGCCGACTCAAGAATATGAATAAGACAAGAAGAAGTAGTGCCACCGTGTTGAAAGAAACCCAGTCTGCCAACATCCGCACGGCATACTAGGCCACGGTGCTTAGCAATAAAGAAATTTCTCAAGGCACCCAAGCTTTGAAGACCAGATTTGTGACTATCGGAGAATTCAAAGGACCGTGCAACAAGCAGTCCAAAGAATATTCCCTGGAATAAGGTACACCAGATCAATGGAATCATTACTCAACCTAGACGAGCAGTTGAGGATTTCATCAAGATGAAAAACGAGAAACATGCCAACAGAAGATCTATACACCCTTTACTCGCCAGAGCCCAGTCATAGAGTGTATCAGCACTATTCGGAGGAATATCTTCGAATAACAGCAGAGGATGAGCAAGTTGAACTCTCCTTCATTAGGCATGAATCCTACCAAAGGTTCAGGAGAGAAGAGATGCAACACATACACATAGACCTTGTTATGATAAGGGTCCATGCGTTGCATAGGAGAGGAGCAGGAGTACGCATACTCCTAGTCATAAGGGACATAAGATGGGGCTCAAACCCCAGAGGCATCATCCGTTCCATGCAGATTAACTTGGAAAGAGGAACGGAGCTGGTGTACTTTACACCAGACATGATGGTATCCGTGAGTGATTGCTACAACCACATCGAAATCGTGATCCAGGCCAGAGGATACGAAGACAGGGTAGGAGGGGAGTCAAACCTCCTACTCATAAGACAGATGATGGAAGACTCACTTGTTGCATCTTGATTTCCTGAATGGTGACTTGGCAGTGAATTGAATGCCAATGTAAGGATGAAGATTGCTCTCGCCTTAATTCCGGTGAACCTGCAGGAAGAGGATTGCAACAGAGGGGGTGTCTATGGGTCCCTCTCTGATGCTTAAATGAGTATATGTGTGTATATGAACTCAAAACGTAACTAAATGTATGTAAAGAAAAGGTATTTATAGAGTAAGGAGACCAAACCGTAAAAGGCAATAACATATCTTAATGAATATTATGTTGGTGAAGATTAGGATAGCATATATTACGGTTATGACGTAATATTGCAGTTACCATATGTAATCTTTAGAGAATATGTGCCCGAGATATGCGGGATATTGTGGTCATATCTTTAGTGACGGTTGGCGGGACCAGAGAAGAGAGGTAGGGCTCTCTTTGGGCGAGCACTCCTATGGCGAGCAGTAGGAGTCCGCGACTTGGGTTAATGGCGACCAGTGATTGAGCCTTTGGCATCCACTTTATTTTGGGATCGATAATGGGCCATTTCACGAGGGCCAGATCAACCTTAACATGATCCGGTCAGGTTCGAATGACATGGGGCTCTCAATGTCCTTCCTCATGGGTTGACCACTCATTTGAGGTATCGGTGGCCTTGCCAAAGACCTTCTTTCCATTTCGACTAGTACCACCGAGATCTACCTGTTTAAGGGCGTAAAATACTCGGGGACCTCTGGATTTCTAGGCCCTGGGTTCTCTGTCCAATGCTTCCTATCTCGACCCTTCTTGTCCTTCTTTTCTTTCTTACCATCGAGTCGGGGCTCAAGAACTACCCTTAGCAAGGTCGTCATAAAATTGGCATCGGCGTTCGCCCTCTCAAGTTATATGAAACATTTTGCCCTCGCTGCTAGCTCCTTCATCATCTCAATTTCCTGCACGTGGTAACTGTTGCGCAGATCTCTCGAGGCTTTGTTGGCCACTTCTAGTCCTCGATAGAAGGCTCGAATAATCTCCCCATCTGGAATTGTCGACGTGTTCTCGGGTCGGCCTCAGGGGGACGGCATTGGGAGATGCTTGGCTAGTAGGTTCATGATGGAGCGGCAAAGCTGCTGCGGAATCAGAGCTGTCAGAGGACTGCTCATTGGTCTGGTTTCGGCGATTGCTTTTGGATCGAGTTGGCATGGTTGTATTACTCGTTTCCCATAGACGGCGCCAAATGTTGGATCTTAATTTCCTGAATGCTGACTTGGCAGTGAATTGAATGTCAATGGAAGGATGAAGATTGCTCTCGCTTTAGCTCCGGTGAACCTGCAGGAAGGGAATCACAACAAAGGGGCTATCTCTGGGTCCCTCTCGGATGCTTAAATGAGTATATGTGTGTATATGAACTTAAAACATAACTGAATGTATGTAAAACAAAGATATTTATAGAGTAAGGAGACCAAACCGTAAAAGGCAATAGCATATCTTAATGAATATTGTGTTGGTTAAGATTAGGATAGCAGATATTACGGTTATGGCATAATATTGCAGTTACCATATGTAATCTTTAGAGAATATGTGCCTGAGATATGCGGGATATCGTGGTCATATCTTTAGTGACGGTTGGCGGGACCAGAGAAGAGAGGTAGGGCTCTATTTGGGAGAGCACTCCTATGGCGAGCAGTAGGAGGCCGCGACTTGTGTTAATGGCGACCAGTGATGGAGCTTTTGGCGTCCACTTTAGCTTGGGCTCGATACTGGGCCATTTCATGAGGGCCAGATCAACCTTAACAATGGTCGGTCCAGTTCGAATGACATGGGTTTCACCCCTTCATAGTTATTGGACCTCTGGGGCCTTTTCCTTATTGGGCTGATACTATCAATACCCAACATTTGCCCCTGAAGCTTGAGTGAAGTTTCTTCGGTCGAGCTTGATTCTTTGATAGGGTTTGAGATAGTGACACTTGGATTGGATCTTTTTTGTTCTTTTCTGCTATTTGCACTCTTTTGAACACTTTATGCTCTTTTGGCGATCAATCGTTTGGTCGTTTAGAGTTTATGAAATATTCGATCCTTTATTCCTTTTTGGCGAGCACTCGGAGTTGCCAGGGTTTATGGATGTTTATTCCCCACTCTTTGGCATACACTGCATGTGAAAGGTTTTTCCTGAAAGGCTTAGCAAAGCCTTGGCGATCACTTTATCTGTATAGGGTCTTGAGCATTTAATGACTGCACAGTTATCCAGAAGTCGAACGGACATTTGAGACACGCTTGTCGTTTATTCTTCTGTAACCCAAGGGTAGGTTGACAGTTTCTGTACCGTCCGACCGTTTGTCTCCCCAAGGTGTCTCTTAGAATTCTGACATTACTTCGAGTTTTACCCAAAAAGTGTAATCATTCGCTGAGCCGTTTCGATTATGTCTGTGGCAGTTACTTTCATTTTGTCTATATAAGGAACAGAACCTCCACTCTTTTTTTTTACGCGTTCCAGTCATCCATATTCCAGAGAGTTCTGTGCTTCCCTATTTTCCCAGTACTCTGCTTTTCAAACTTTCTCCTTTCCTCTTTCGATTTCCAAAATTTCAAACTAGTCATCAATGGATTCCCGAAATCAATCCACAGGCAAGAGTAAGGCAACAACCAACATGTCTTCTTCTTCGAACCCTAAGGTGACTGCGAAGGCCACCAAATCTCCCCTGAAAATCAGGGACGGTTCCTCTCAGGATTCCAGCCAAAGAAACCCTGCTTTTGGGTCGATTCCTGACGATCAGCGGCCACACCAGTGGTGGTGGACGGGCCAGAAACCAACGTGCCCCTCTTTTCCCCCAGAGGTAAACATCAATGCTTTCCGCTAACTGCTTTTCTGATAATGTCTCCTGCATTTTCTTGTTTTTATATTGTTCTTGTCATATCCTTATTTTCTAAGTAGATATCAAGCCCAACGAGTTAAAGCCGACTCAATTAAAGGCGATGGTCGTCATAGCTGGCCTGAGTGAAGTTGATGCCCCCAGGTATCCTGACTTAGGGTTGCATTATCCTCGTGACAGAGAGGTTTACGTCTATGAGGACCAATTTGATGATGGGTTGTGTTTTCCTCTCTGCGAGGATTTGCAGGAGCTATGCTGCTATTACGGGATATGTCCAACGCAACTAGTACCCAAGGCCATTAGGATATGGGTTAGGTTCAAGTTCATGTGTTTACGTCAAGAATGGATGTATTCACATGCCTTGTTCCGATATTTTTTTCCGACTGGCCGCCGGAGCGAACCACATCCACCATTTCCAGACCCGATGAGCCAAGTTTGAAGAATGGCGAAGCCAGGCATGGAACTGGAACATCCATTTTTGGTTGGTGGATGACTTTCGTGCCACCAACTCTAACTAAAAGAAGTTCTACTTCTTCTGTAAGGGGAACGTGACTTGAGAGTTTTCTCAACCGGAAAGGGATACTCCCCCCGTCTTAGGCGAATTGTCTGGAAGCGACCGAAACACCATCGACGATTTCTTCCGGTTGCATAAACAATCGAATTTCTATTCGATCTGCTCAGTGGCGGAAACCACTGAGTTGCTGCTCGAGATGGCGGGCATTCATCAAGCCTCACCAATTTCTATTGACTGGGTAATTTTCTAACATTTTCTTCTGTTGATTGTAGGCGCTCGGAGCCACAAACTCATCGATCTCTTTAATGATCAGGGTAAGGCGGGGCTGTCTTTAGACCAGGTGTCGCTGAGCCTTCCTCCTCCTCCTTCCAGGCGTTCCTCCAAACGAAAGCCTGAGAAGGATCGCCCCTCAGTCACTCCTGGCTCTCGCCAGCGAGGTACATAACTGTTTTGTTTATTTCTTTTTCCTCTGTCTTTATTTTCGGTTTCTAATGCCTTCGTTAAACGTTTGCAGAGAATACCACTGCTGAGGTGGTTCCTAACGCCACTCCCGTCAAAAAGGCTAAGAAGATCGCCCAGCTCCTCCTAAGGGTCCTGATGCCCCCAAGGAGAAGGCATTGGTGGTGGTCAATGTGACCCCTCCTCCTTCCGATGGACCTGCCCCCAATCCTCCTAAGGAGACTGGGGCTCGAAAGAAGGGGCCAGCCACCCAAGGATCCTCGAAGGCTTCACTCGGGGAGTATTGCCCCCTAGTGGGCTTGTTCCAGCCGCCCAAGGCTGCGAACTCTAGGGGCGTCTGGGCGCCTTGGGGAAATCTCCAAAATGCGGAGATTTACGACCAGAAGACTCTCCGGGGTAACCCAGACTTATGCATGCACCTCCTCGAGGGTATTGTTCCTCCAAAGGATAGGGCCTTGGTTCCCTCAGAACTGCCCGTCGTCGAGGGGATGATGAGGTCACATTTTGAACGAATCGCCCTGGTAAGATCTCTCATCTTTGTTTATCTTCAAATCATCTGTTTAATTTTCATTAGACTAACAGTACTTTGTCCCTTTTTTCTTGTTGTCAGCTCGTTCGAGAGGAGCTGGCGATCAGTCGGGTCGTTGGGGAACTCGCCGATAATCAGACTGACCTGTTTATTGAGCTGGAGCAGTACATAAGTCTGGGGTTCTCCCCCGACCAGATGGAAGGTTTGAAGGAGACGGCCAACTCAGCGGTTTGATTGGTGGAACATGTTCGAGAGAAGTACTTCCAGAAGGAGGAGAGGCTCCTTGCCTTCGTCAAGAGGAAGAGGCAGCAGTTTCCATCAATAAGTCTAAGGCGACCGACAAGTACTCTGCTGAGGTAGAGGCTTCTAATACTCGCCTGAAGGCTGAGCTAAAGGAAGCTGAAGCCCGGAGAGTTGCTGCTGAGACTCAAAGGGTGGCCGCGGAGGCTCAGGGGGTCGCTGCTGAGGCCAGGGGGAACGCCCTGGAGAAGGAGAAGGAACAACTTTCCATGCAGCTGAAGTCTGTTCCATCCCCCCAAAGTGTAGTCGAGGACTTTAAAAGGTCCGATGAATTTACCGACTTTGCTTTGGAGGTAATGAAGGTTGAGGTGGCTTCCTATCTTCAACTCCTGGTCGAGGACATCCAGGTGGTCGACCCAAACTTTCCTCTTCGGGAAGTTGAGTCCCTCAAGTCTTTCCTCAAGAGCACCTTTCCCAAGGAGACTTCTCCTGATGCTATTGTCGAGGAAGTTGCCCTCGAAGGCGAGCTGAGTGCCTCCATTTCTAAAGAGACCAAGACCTGAAGTCTCCAACTCCCCCGGCGATCATATTTCTACTTTTAATGATAGTTTTTGTCTTCCCTTGAATTTCAGGAATGTTTGTAATTATTTTTTGATTTCAGACTCGGTTATTTTAATAATATTGAATTCCTTTATCTTCATAAGCCTTTACTTTTATTTGACTTTGAATGTGTTGGCGATTCTTCCGAGGTCTTTATCATAATTATTTTGACTTTCTCTTCATTTTGTTTTGGTCTCGACCCTTAGGGTCTTGGACCTCTCTTTAGGCTTGAAATGATATGTCTTTATAGATTTATCTATTCACCTCGCCAAGTATAAACATGTTAAGGAAAATTATCATCTTCTGAAGATGTGTTACCTTGTTAAAGTTTAGAGCTTTTGGAGTGTTCGCCTAATCCTGAGGAAATTGTTACTCAAAGCTTCTTCATCTATAGTAATCGATTTATGTTCCTTTCCAATATTCTAGAATTTGTTTCACAAAGGAACCGTTACCCTTAGTATGGATTGTTATCTTTGGATATAACTTCTCGAATTTTGCCCAACTTAAAAGAGAATGGCTTCCTTAACAGATTGCTTGTCTTTGGCGTTAGGACTTCTGCCTGATTTCGATAACAGGTCTTATGCCTGACTTTGGCGTCAGGTCTTTTGCCTAACCTTGGTGTTAGGTCTTTTTGCCCGATTTGACTATCAGGTCTTGTGCCTGACTTTGGCGTCAGGTCTTTCATTTTGCCTAACTTTGGCGTTAGGTCTTTTGCCAGATTTTGGCGTCAGGTCTTTCGCCCAATTTTGATATCAGGTCTTTGGTTTTGCCTAACTTTGGCGTTAGGTCTTTTGCCTGTCTTTGGCGTCACGTCTTTCGCCAGATTTTGATACCATGTTTTTTATTTTGCCTAACTTTGGCGTTACGTCTTTCGCCTGATTCGGTCATCAGGTCTTTCGCCTGACTTTTGGTGTCAGGTCTTTCGCCCAATTTTGATATCGGGTCTTTTGTTTTGCCTAACTTTGGCGTTAGGTCTTTCGCCTGATTCGGTCATCGAGTTTTTCGCCTGACTTTTTAGGTCAGGTCTTTCGCCCAATTTTGATATCGGGTCTTTTGTTTTGCCTAACATTGGTGTTAGGTCTTTCGCCTAATTCGGTCATCAGGTCTTTCGCCTGACTTTTGGCGTCAGGTCTTTTGTTTTGCCTAATTTTGTTGTTAGGTCTTTCGCCTGATTCGGTCATCATGTCTTTCGCCTGACTTTTGGCGTCAGGTATTTCGCCTGACTTTTGGCGTCAGGTCTTTTTTCTTCGATGCCTGATTCGGTCTTCAGGTCTTTTGCTCAATTTTGTTATCGAGTATTTTTTTCTTCGATTTGATTCGAGTAGTCACGCTTTGTGAAGGAATGACTTGCTTTTATTTACATAACATTTTGATTACAAGCTATGTATAAAACCTCCTTAAATATTCAGAGTTGAATGGACGGGGTAACCTTTCGCCTTCTGTGGTTTCCAAATAGAAAGATCCTAGGGCGGCGATCTCTACTACCTTGTATGGTCCTTCCCACTTAGCTGAAAGTTTGTTCTAGCTGTCCAGTCTTGTAAATTCATTCATTCTCATAACCATATCCCACATGAAAAATTGGCGAGCGCTGACTTTTCTGTTGAAGAATCGAGCGGTCGCCAGTCGCATTTTAGCTTGTGCTTTTTCTGGTTGCCACCTCTTTTCTTCGGCCAAGTCGAGGTCTGTCCTGCGCTCGATTTCGTTTGCTTCAGTGTTAAATGTAGGATTCGGTGGGTAGGCACCGCTATTTCGGTGGGTACTACTGTTTCTGATCCTTACACTAAACTGAAGGGTGTTTCTCTAGTGTCTGCTTTAGGTGTTGTTCGGATAACCCATAGTACGTTTTCTAGCTCTTCTGCCCAGATTCCTTTAAATGCTTGAACCCTTTTCTTGAGCCCTTCTAAAACAACATTGTTAGCTGCTTCAGCTTGTCCATTCGTTAGAGGAGGATGCACTGAGCTGAACCTGTGATCGATATGGTATTCTTCGCACTGCCATTTAAGTTATTTTCCTACGAATTGTGGACCATTATCGCTGATGAGTATCTTGGGAACACCAAATCGGGAAAATATGTTGATCTTCAAGAACTTGATCACTTGAAATTCCGTTGTAGAGATCAAAGCTTTCACCTCTATCCACTTGGTGAAGCAATCGATCGCCAATATGATGTGGGTATGCTGCCCAGTACTGATGGGAAAAGGACCCAATATATCAATTCCCCATTGAGCAAAAGGCCAGGCGCCCGTCATTGGGGATAGTAGTGTTGGCGGTCGACCGGATCGTGGCGCGAACTGTTGACAAGTCGCGCACCTCTATGTTAATTCAGCCGCATCATTTCCCAAGGTTGGCCAGTAGTAGCCCAATCTGAAGATCTTTCGTGTCAATGAGCGTGCACCTTCATGACATGCGGCAACTCCTTCATGGGATTCACGAAGAACTCTTTCTGTTTCGGGATGAGAGATGCACCTTAGATAGGAGTTGAGTAGCCTCGCCTATAGAGTTCTCCATCAATGATCAAGTAACTCGCTGAGAGACGTCTTATCCTTGTGGATTCACCTTCGTCTTCTGGGAGAATTCCCTCTTTCAAGAAGTTCTGGAATGGAGTCATCCAGGTTACATGTCCTTGAATGTCGAAGACCTCTGCTCGGTTGTCGAGAACCGAATATAAGGCTTGTGCCAGAAATTGCACATCCTGAGTTCTTGTTCCTCCGAACTCCATCTTGCTCAGAGAGTCTGCCATCTGGTTCTCTTGGCGAGGAATAGACTCAATCACGAAATTTGGGGTTTCGGCGATGAGTTTCTTGGCGATGTCGAGGTACTTCTTCATATTTTCCCCCTTGCTTCATAAGTGCCATTGACCTGATTGACAATTACCTCAGAGCCGCTTTTCACCCTGAGTGTTGATATGCCTATTCCTTTTGCAAGTATGAGTCTAGTAATAAGAGTCGCGTATTCTGCTTCATTGTTGGTCGCCTGAAATGTTAGGGGGATCGCATACTTCAAAGGTTCGCCCTCGAAAGGGATGAGAATTAGACCTGCCCCCGAGCCTTCTCTTGAGGAAGATCCATCTGTGTAAAGTTCCCAGATTTGGCTTGTGTCTGCTGATGAACTTGGCCCGTTTCCTGCTTCTGCCAGACCATTGCTTGTACTTTACACTATAAAATCAACCAATGTTTGACCTTTGATGGCCGTTTTCGGCGCAAATTTGATCTTGAACTCGCTGAGCTTGATCGCCCATTTGACCATTCTTCTTGAAGAATCTGGTTTCAGCAGGAAGTTTTTGAGAGACTGATTGGTGAGAACTGTAATGTCGTGCGCGTGAAAATAAGGTCTTAGCTTTTGAGCAGCAATAACTATGGCATAGAGATACTTCTCAATCTCGACATATTTTATTTCTGCAAAATTAAACATGTTGCTAACAAAATACACTAGACTCTGGACATTTTCTTCTTCCCTTATTAAGAGGGCACTCGCTACTACGTCGCTGATGCTTAAGTAAAGAAAGAGCTGCTCGCCAGGAATATGTTTCCCCAAAGCCGGAATTGTTTGAATATGCTGCTTCAGGGATTGGAAGGCATCCTCGCAGTCTGGCATCCACTCGAACTTGCGGTTGACCCTTAAAGTCTTGAAGAATGGTAGTGACCTGTCGCTCGCCCTGGAAAGGAAGCGATTGAGTGCAGCTAGGCGGCCATTCGGACATTGGACCTCCTTATGACAAGTCGGCGACTTCATCTCCTCAATGGACTTAAGCTTTTCCGGGTTTGCCTCAATGCTTCGTTCACTTACCATGAATCCCATAAATTTCCCAGACTTGACTCCAAATGCACACTTTGCTAGGTTTAGGTGAACACTGTGCCTCCTCATGCACTCGAAAGCTTCTCGAAGGTCCGCCGTGTGAGGACTGCCCTTGATCATTTTGACAAGCATGTCCTTCACATAAGCCTCCATATTTTGCCCAAGCATGTCTTGAAACAGGCGGTTTACCATCCGTTGATAGGTTGCCCCGACATTGATTAGACCAAAGGGCGTCACTTTGTTGCAAAGAATGTCCCCGTCTGCATAGAAAGCTGTATGAGCCTCGTCATCTAGGTTCATCCGGATCTGGTTATAGCCTGAATATGCATTCATGAAGCTCAGCATCTCATGACCAGAGGTTTCATCGACCAACTTATCAATTCGGGGAAGAGGATAGGAATCCTTCGGGCAAGCTCTGTTCAAGTCGCGGAAGTCGACACACATCCTCCACTTGCCATTCGTTTTTTTGACAAGAACTGGGTTGGCGACCCAACTCTAAAATCTCACCTCCCTGACGAAATTAGCCTCGATCAGCCTGCCTACCTCTTGTCTGATCACCAAACGCTTGTCTGGTCCGAATGACCTCATTTTCTGAGCGATTGGCTTGATGGAGGGATCTATCCTCAGCTTGTGAGAGATGATGTCAATGCTAATACCCGGCATGTCGATCGGCTTCCAGGCAAAAGGCTCCTTGAATTCCTTGAGGAGTGCAGTCATGGTCTATTTCTAGTCGTCGTTCAAGGTGATCCCAATGCGCATCTTCTTATCTGGACCATCAATCGCAACCTCCACTAACTCCTCCATAGGTGCCGGTCGAGCCAAATCCTCACGAGGGTCGGCCTCTGTCTCAATGGCGAGGGATTCCCTTTGATTTTTCCTGCACAGGCAACTGACGTAGAATTGTCGCGAGAAAGGTTGATCGCCAAGTACTTCTCCAATCCCGTTGGGTGTGGGGAACTTCATTTTTTGGTGGACTGTGGAGGTCACAATCTTATTGGGATTGATCGTGGTCCTCCCCAGGATGGCGTTGTACGATGTAGGTGAGTCGACCACCAAGATGGTGATCGATACCATGATGCTCTTCCATCCTTCGTCCAGAATCACCAGCAGGGTTATTACCCCCAGCGGATAAGTCGTTCTCCCAGCGAAACCGATCAATGGAAAATCGACCCTCTTCAGGTCGCGCTTGGACTTTCCCATTTTCTCAAAAGCGTCCAAGAACATAATATCTGTCGAGCTCCCTCCGTCGATCAAATTTCTCTTCACGTCACAACCGTCAACATCAGATGTGATAACCAGGGCATCATGTCAACACAACTGGTGACATGTGTCAAGTCATCTTCGGAGAATGAAATGACAATGTCCTCTTCAGGTCGAGGTTGCTTTCCCAACTGGACCGCTGTCGAAATCTGAGTCGCATAAACCTCCCTTGCATGTGACCCCTCGCCTCCGGCACCAAAACCTCCAGCAATCAGGTTGACTACCCTCCGGCTCTTGGATGGGCCGGATTGCTCAGGCGGAGCTGGCGAGTGGTTTCGACGTGGTGGCGTTCGAATCCTATCTCGTCCCGCCAAAAATTCTTTCAGCATTCCCCTCTGAATCAACTTCTCGATGTCGCGCTTGAGGATACGACAATCATCACTCTTGTGGCCCTTGCACTTGTAATATCTGCAATAGCTCTCAATGTCCTTCCTCATGGGTTGACCACTCATTTGGGGCATCGGTGGCCTTGCCAAAGACCTTCTTTCCATCTCGACTAGTTTCGCCGAGATCTGCCTATTTAAGGGCGTAAAATACTCGGGGACCTCTGGATTTCTAGGCCCTGAGTTCTCTGTTCGAGGCTTGCTGTCTCGATCCTTCTTGTCCTTCTTTTCCTTCTTACCATCGCGTCGGGGCTCAAGAACTACCCTTAGCGAGGTCGTCAGGAAATTGGCATCGGCGTTCGCCCTCTCAAGGTTTATGAAACATTTCGCCCTCGCTGCCAGCTCCTTCATCGTCTCAATTTCCTGCATGTGGTAGCTGTTGCGCAGCATTCTTGAGGCTTTGTTGGCCACATCCAGTCCTCGATAGAAGAAAAGGTATTTATAGAGTAAGGAGACCAAACCGTAAAAGGCAATAACATATCTTAATGAATATTATGTTGGTGAAGATTAGGATAGCATATATTACGGTTATGACGTAATATTGCAGTTACCATATGTAATCTTTAGAGAATATGTGCCCGAGATATGCGGGATATTGTGGTCATATCTTTAGTGACGGTTGGCGGGACCAGAGAAGAGAGGTAGGGCTCTCTTTGGGCGAGCACTCCTATGGCGAGCAGTAGGAGTCCGCGACTTGGGTTAATGGCGACCAGTGATTGAGCCTTTGGCATCCACTTTATTTTGGGATCGATAATGGGCCATTTCACGAGGGCCAGATCAACCTTAACATGATCCGGTCAGGTTCGAATGACATGGGGCTCTCAATGTCCTTCCTCATGGGTTGACCACTCATTTGAGGTATCGGTGGCCTTGCCAAAGACCTTCTTTCCATTTCGACTAGTACCACCGAGATCTACCTGTTTAAGGGCGTAAAATACTCGGGGACCTCTGGATTTCTAGGCCCTGGGTTCTCTGTCCAATGCTTCCTGTCTCGACCCTTCTTGTCCTTCTTTTCTTTCTTACCATCGAGTCGGGGCTCAAGAACTACCCTTAGCAAGGTCGTCATAAAATTGGCATCGGCGTTCGCCCTCTCAAGTTATATGAAACATTTTGCCCTCGCTGCTACCTCCTTCATCATCTCAATTTCCTGCACGTGGTAACTGTTGCGCAGATCTCTCGAGGCTTTGTTGGCCACTTCTAGTCCTCGATAGAAGGCTCGAATAATCTCCCCATCTTGAATTGTCGACGTGTTCTCGGTTCGGCCTCAGAGGGACGACATTGGGAGTTGCTTGGATAGCAGGTTCTTGATGGAGCGGCGAAGCTGCTGCGGAATCAGATCTGTCAGAGGACTGCTCATTTGTCTGGTTCCGGCGATTGCTTTTGGATCGAGTTTGCATGGCTGTATTACTCGTTTCCCACAGACGGCACCAAATGTTGGATCTTGATTTCCTGAATGCTGACTTGGCAGTGAATTGAATGGCAATGGAAAGATGAAGATTGCTCTCGCCTTAGCTCCGGTGAACCTGCAGGAAGGGGATCACAACAAATGGGGTATCTATGGGTCCCTCTCGGATGCTTATTTGAGTATATGTGTGTATATGAACTCAAAACGTAACTGAATGTATGTAAAGCAAAGGTATTTATAGAGTAAGGAGACCAAACCGTAAAAGGCAATAGCATATCTTAATGAATATTGTGTTGGTGAAGATTAGGGATGATCATGGGCGGGCCGGTCCGGTCCTGAACGCAAGACCAAGACCGAAATTTCGGTCTTGCCTTCTGGAGGACCGAGACCGACCTCTGCCAAAAAAGCCCGCCCGAGTTGGTCTTTCTTGACTCGGACCGGTCTCGGTCCTGGACCAAATTTGCACCCCCCCAAAAAAAAACTTATTGAGCTCACGGTTTTCTTTAGTAAAAGGCGAAAGAATAGTTCACCTCTAAAAAAAATACTATGAACTCATGGTATTCTTTAGTAAATTTATCAGGATGTAGCTTTTATAGAGATATAAAACCTCCAAAATCCACATTCCTTTCGGTGTGGTATTATGAAAATCTCAAATCCACCTTGCTTCTGTCCGGTCCGGTCCTAAACGGGCTTTCGGGAAAAAAGTCTGAGACCGAAACCGAGACCGACTTTGAAGAGAAAAAAAACTCACTCGGTCTCGGTCGTAGTCGGTCTCGGTCCTAGTCGGGTCGGTCTTGTCGGGAATTCGGTCCAACAGTTTTTTTTTATCAACCCTAGTGAAGATTAGGATAGCAGATATTACGGTTATGGCGAAATATTGCAGTTACCATATTTAATCTTTAGAGAATATGTGCCCGAGATATGCGGGATATCGTGGCCATATCTTTAGTGACGGTTGGCGGGACCAGAGAAGAGAGGTAGGCTTTCTTTGGGCGAGCACTCCTATGGCAAGAAGTAGGAATCCGCAAATTGGGTTAATGGCGACCAGTGATGGAGCCTTTGGGGTCCACTTTAGCTTGGGCTCGATGCAGGGCCATTTCACGAGGGCCAGATCAACCTTAACATGGGTCGGTCCGGTTCGAATGACATGGGTTTCACCCCCTTCATAGTTATTGGGCCTCTGGGGCCTTTTCCTTATTGAGTTGTCACTATCATTACCCAACATCAGTAACACAAGCCACGCAACCTTTAGGTACTCGATCAACAATATAATCGAATACCTAGTCATTAGAGGCGTATGGGTCATACCGGGAAGGACGTTATCTAGGAAAGAACTGCAAGGGCAAAGGTGGACCATCATACCACCGACTAGGCTAGCCACAAGTGTTCCATCAAAAGTGGCTATATGGAAGGGAACAAGAGGAAACATTAGCTTAAGGTTTTCGGGATACCAACAAACCCCAAACACCACAACCCAGCAGAATCAACCCCTCAGGGTACACGATTATGGCATTTGAAGAAGAAATACTGGCTATGGCATTTGATGTCACCCCGGAACAGTCGTCGGAAGATGAAAATGACGACTACGAATAATACATGTGCTTTTTCGGTAACCCCAATGCCCGAAAAGAGTACACGGCAGAATGGGTAAACCCATTCTCTTCAGAGAGGGTGGGGGAATCTCTCATCACCAAAACCAGACAACACCAGGAGAAATATCATAAGACAGAAGAATGGGATACTCTCGGCCAACCAAATGGAAAATTTGACTATATGGTCAGATATAGTGCACCATGGCATGCCACAACTCTACTTGAAGACATCATACCAGATGGTTGGGGTCCTGGATTCGATGATGAAGGGTCTCAACAGGAAAAACACCATGCTTCAAAGGGCGAAACTGCCTTAATGGAAGGAACAGGTGGACAAAACTACCTCAGATTCCGAAAATTCCTACCGGAGATGGTGGTCATATCCTCCTCAGAGGTGGTTGATAGAAGGATGGACCACAAGAAGGATTAGAGACCTAATAGATCATTCCCACATAAGAGTCTTCAAGTACAGTGCAAACCACCCATGGAGTCAACAATGAGACTACGTGATTACCCACCAGCAACAAGACCAGTACCAAGTTCCATCCCGTCGGCACCCCAGATAATGACAGAAGGATGGACCACAAGAAGGGGAGTGCCAACCCCGCGACAATATGATATCGTGAATTACTGAACAGTACCACCGACCCAGTAAGAACAAACGGTAATGCTGGTATTACCAAACTATATCAGCAAGACAAAAGATATGACACTTTGATGGGAATCAATCACGATTAACCATGTCAACCAAATGACATGGGCCGACAACAAAGCCAAGGTGCAGTACATCGAGGATCGCCTAGGGGAAATTGAGAAACGTACCTTCCAGCAGTGGAGAACAGCCTACCCAACGGAGTATGATGAGTTGGTGTTTGCGACGAATGACTTTACCAATGTCACCTCGCATATCAGACGAATCTTCACCCTTGAGGATCCCTTTCAATGGTTCACAACCGAGCCAGAGAGGGCATATGTGAACCTGGACGTATTCCAATACATGAATACATATAGAGAACTGTCGGCCGAGATAGGAAGGTTGTTTCTAAGCCCACAAATATCGGAGAAATCTTTCAAAAAACTCCATCAGATCTACGGGAAAGACATAGAAGAAGCCTTTAAAGAAAAATACCTGTTGGATCGTGAAATCCTGAATGCTGATCTGGCAGTGAATTGAATGCCAGACAAGGTTGGGATGACGCTTCAGCTCCGACTCCGGTGAACCTGCAAGTAGGGGAGCGCAACAGAGGGGGTGCCTCTGGGTCCCTCTCCGATGCTTAAATGAGTATGTGTGTGTATAAAACTCAAAACGTAAAGAACGTATGTAAAGCAAGGGTATTTATAGGGTAAGAGAGATAGAACCGTATATGGCAGCTGAATATCTTAGTGTATATTGTATTGCCGAAGATTCGGATCGTCAGTTACTGCGAGATATTGCAGTTACCAAATCTAATCCTTAGTGAATATGTGACCGAGATATGCGGGATATCGTGGCCACTTCCTTATTAACGGTTTTGTGGGACCAGAGGATAAAGGCAAGGCTCTCTTCGGGGCGAGCACTCCCATGTCGAGCAGTGGAAGGTCGCGACCTGGTAGAGAATGGCGAGCAGTCTGAGAGCCTTTGGCGTCCCTATAGACTTTGGGCTCGATTCCGGATTACTCGATGGTGGGCCAAGTTTGGCTTGTACTTGGGCCGATCCGGTTCGGATGTCATGGGTTTACCCCCTCTATAGTTATTGGGCCTTCAAGGCCTTTTCTTACTGGGCTGTCACTATCGATACCCAACATTTGCCCCCGAAGCTTAATTGAAGTTCCTTCAGTCGAGCTTGATTCCTTGGTAGGGTTTTAGATAGTGACGTCTCTTGTAGTGGTTCAGAACCTTTGAGACACTTCGAGCTCATTTGGCGAGCAGTTTCTTCTCTGTTCAAAGCTGAAAGAATATCCTTCCTTTTATTCCCTTTTGGCGATCACTTGAGGTGACCTAGGCTTATGGAAGTCTATCTTTCTTAGTTAGGCGATCATTACCTACCCGAGGTGTTTCTGCTAAAGCCTTATTAGTGCGTTGGCGACCACCTTGTCTCCTTAGTGGACTTTTAGCATTTAATAACTGCACAGTTGTCCAGAAATCGAACGGTCATTTGAGGCACGCCTGTCCTTTACTTTTCCGTAAACCCAGGGTAGGTTGACAGCTGTCTGTACCAGCCAACCGTTTGTCTCTTGGAATTCTGACATTGCTTCGGTTTTTGTCCAAAAGGGTGCAATTATTCCTCTGCGTCGCTTCGATTTGCTCGTGGCGGTTACTCCCTTTTGGTCTATATAGGAAACGTCAGTTTCTGTATTCTGTCTTTTACGCTTATCCACTCCCTTGGATTTTCAGAGCTTCATTGCGATCCTTTCCATTTCTTTTCTCAACCTTCTTCCGCCTTCTTCCAATATTTCCATGGCTCCCCGCAGTCAGAGAGTCAAGCACATGGCTCCCAAGGGCGCCAACAAAGCCAACACTCCCAGAAATGCTGATGTCCCTTTGACCATCAGGGATGAGGTCGTGCCCCCCTCAGTGGAGGAACATACCGATTTGGGCAGGACTGCAACCACTCCTGTGGTGGTGGACGGGCCCGAGCTGAACACGCCTATCTTTTCTCCGAAAGGTAAACCTTCGCCCTTTTACTGCTCTGCTTTGGCAATATCCTCTGCTGTTCTTTGCTTTTTATGTTTATCATTGCAATATTTGAATTTATTCGAGTAGACGTCAAGCCTAATGAATTGAAGCCGGCTTATTTTAAGACTGTGGTGGCGCTCGGTGGCTTCAGCGTGGAGGATGCTCCTAGGTATCCTGGCTTAGGTCTGCATTTTCCTCACGACGGAGAGGTTTACATTTATGCGGCCCAGATCGATGCTGGGTTGCGTTTTCCTCTCTGTGAGGATTTACAGACCTTGTGTCAGTTTTACGGGATTCACCCCACACAGCTTGTTCCGAATGCCCTCAGGATGTGGGTCGGTTTCAAGTTCCTGTGCTTACGCCAGGAATGGGTGTATTCACTGGCCCTGTTTCGGTGCTTCTTCCGACTGGCAGCAGGGGCAAACCACCTTCACCACTTCCAATCCCGCTGGCCGAAGTTTTCAGAGTGGGGAGGCCCTCAAGGATGGGTTTGGAACGTCCATGTCCGCCTGGTCGACGATTTTCGGACCACCAACTCCAATTATAAGAAGTGTTACTTCTTTTATAAGGGGGGGTGCCCTGGAAAGTGTCGATCTCGGACAAGGATTTCCCTCCTTCCTTCGAGGAGCTATCAGAGAGTGATCGAAACGCCATCGATGACCTATACCGGTCGCATCGGTCGTCCCAATTCAAGTCCATTCGCTCAGTGGTTGAAACTACTGAAAACATGCTTGAGATGGCAGACATTCATCAAGCCACGCCAATCTTCGATGATTGGGTAACTTTCTAACCTTTTTCTTTGTTTTATCGTTTGTAGGCAAGGTCGTAGGAAATAGCCAAAAACTGATAGGTCTCTTTGATGACCAGGAATCGACGGGACTGTCCTCCGACCAGGCATTGCTGAACTCTCCTCCTCCCCCCTCTAGGCGTTCGTCCAAGAGGAAGTCTGAGGAGGTGCTTCCCTCGGCCACTGCTGACCCTCGCCAACCAGGTATGTTGCTTTGTTATTCGTAGATTTAACGTCTTCATACTTTGCGGTTTTTTGTTTTTGACATTTTGTCTTGTTGTTTTGCAGAGGAGTCCTCGACCGACATGGCCCGGGATCATCCTCCTCCTCCCTCCAAGAAGGTCAGGAGTGAGGAATGTCCGGAAGTCGACCAGCATCCTCCTCCTCCCCCTCCTGGGGGCCCTTCCGCTAATAAAGGGAAGGGTCTGGACGTGGTGCCCCCTTCTCCTTCTCCCCAGGGCCCTTCTGCCGTCAAGGGGAAGGTTTTGACCTTAGCACCTCCTGTTCCTACTGTGCCTACGGTTCCTCCTAAGGAGTCAGGGACCAAGAAGAAGGGGCATGCTGCTTCCAGCTCATCGAGGGCTCCTGTGGAGGAGCATTGCTCCCTTGCCAGCTTGTTTCAGCCGCTTGAATCAGCGAATTCTCGGGAGACTTGGGTCCCTTGTGGGGACCTTATGAAGAAGGGGTACCCTTCCCAGAAGAGCCTCCGGGGTAGCCCGGATATGTGTATGCGGCTTCTGGACGGGATAATTCCCCCCACGGACCGCTCGATTGTTCCCACAGAACTTCATCAGATCGAGGGGTTCCTTCAGTCCCACTTCGAACGAGTGGCTTTGGTAAGATCTCATATTTTTATTTCGTAGAGTCCTCTCTTTGTCGTTCCCTTATTGTTTGTTGTCCTGACAGCCTTTATTCTATATTTGTTGCTAGTTCGTTCGGGAAGAGGTGATTCTTGGCCGTGTCTTCAGGGAGCTCGCCGACAAGTATTCCAGTGTGCTCGTCGAGCTGGAGCAGTACCGAAGCACGGGGGTCACTCCTGAGCAATTGGAGGTCATCAAGAAGACCGCTGACATGGCAATCACCTTGGTGGACGGCGCCCGGGAGGAGTATTTCAGGAAGGAGCAGCGCCTCCTTGCTGATGTCAAGAAGAGGGAGGCTGATGCTGCAGCCTTCCTTCATGAAGCTGAGGCCCTTCATCAGTGCCTTGATGAAGGGGAGGCGGTCCGTGCTCGCCTGGAGGCCGAGTTGAAGGAAGCTCGTGCCCAGGTGGTCGAGTCAGACGCTCTTAGGGACGCCGCGGAGGCCCAGAGGGATGCTGCCGAAGCTAGGGGGTCGCCCTAGAGGAGGAGAAGAACCGGCTGGCTGATCAGCTGAAGGCGGTTCCTTCACCCCAAGCCGTGGTTGAGGAGTTCAAGGCCTCCGAGGACTTTGAAGACCAGGCCTTGAAGGTGATGAAGTCGACCATCGCCGATTTTCTCCAAGAACTGGTGGAGGAGGTCCAGGCGGTCGATCCCAACTTTCCTCTTGGGGAAGTTGCCTCCTTGAAGACCTTCCTGCGGAGTCGCCCTTCGCAGCCCTCTGTTGCTGGAGAGGCTGCTCCTGAAGGCGAGCCCAGCACTTCTGCCCCCGAAGGCGAGCAGAGCGCCCTTGCCCCCGAGAACCCCAAAGCTTGAAGTCCCCAACTCCTTGGCGGCCGTATTTATCTTTTTAGATAGCTATTTTTGTATTTTCCGTTTTTGGTTTGTAATTATTTATTGAAGACTTGGGTTTTTCTATTGAATGCCTTTATGTTCTTGAGCCTTTAATAGACTTCGAACACATTTAGCTATCCAATATCTTAATCATAATTACTTTCCGCTTTTTCTTGCTTTGTAATGTCGTCGACCCTTAAAGCCTTAGACCAATCATAAGTTAAACTTTCTAATGATAACACTTTTGACACTTAAAAGCGTAAACTTCTAAGTTCAAAGAGATATTAGCTTCTTTGAAGTTTAAACCTTTGAGGTGTTGGCATAATAACAGGGGATTTGTAATTTGTCAGGCTTTATCATCGATAGTGATCGCCTAAACTTTCTTTGGCCTGACTTTGGCGTCAGGGCTTTTATTTTGCCTAACATTTTGCTAGGTCTTTTGGCCTGGCTTTGTCGCCAGGGCTTTTGGCCTGACTTTGGCGTCAGGGCTTTGCCTGACTCTTGGCGTCAGGTTTTTTGAGGCCTAACTTTGTTGTTAGGGCTTTTGTGGCCTAGTTTTGTTACCAGGGCTTTTTTGGCCTAACTTTGTTGTTAGGACTTTTGGCCTGTCTTTGGCGACAGGGCTTTTTGGCCTAGCTTTGTTGCTAGGACTTTTGGCCTAACTTTGTTGTTAGGGCTTTTTGGCCTGACTTTGGCGTCAGGGCTTTTGGCCTAGCTTTGTTGCTAGGGCTTTTTGACCTAACTTTGTTGTTAGGGCTTTTTGGCCTGACTTTGGCGTCAGGGCTTTTGGCCTAGCTTTGTTGCTAGGGCTTTTGAGGCCTGACTTTGGCGTCAGGGCTTTTTGGCCTAACTTTGTTGTTAGGGCTTTTGAGGCCTGACTTTGGCGTCAGGGCTTTTTGGCTTCAGCTTGCTTCGAGTGGACACGCTTTATGGAGGTATGGCTTTCTTTTATTGACATAATCAGTTTGATTACAAGCTATGCATAAAATCTTCTTAAATGCTCAGAATTAAATGGACGGGGTAACCTCTCGCCTTCGATGGTTTCCAAATAGTAGGATCCTGGTGCGGCGATCTCTACTACTTTGTATGGTCCTTCCCATTTGGCTGAAAGTTTGTTTTTACTGTCCAGCCTTGTGAATTCATTCCTTCTCATAACCATCTCCCCCACGAAAAATTGGCGAGCGCTAACTTTTCTGTTGAAATACCGAGCGGTCGCCAAACGCATCTTTGCCTGTGTCTTTTCCGAGAGCCATCTCTTTTCCTCTGCTAAGTCGAGGTCAGTTTTGCGCTCGATCTCATTTGCTTCCGCGTTAAAGTGTAGGACTCTGTGGGTAGGCACTGCTAATTCAGCTGGTGCTACTGCTTCTGATCCGTACACTAAACTGAAAGGCGTTTCTCCTGTGGCCGCCTTAGGCGTTGTTCTGATTGCCCATAATACGTTTTCCAGTTCGTCTGCCCAGTTCCCCTTCAATGCTCGAACCCTTTTCTTGAGTCCTGCTAAGACAACCTTGTTGGCTGCTTCAGCTTGCCCATTCGTTTGAGGGTGATGTACTGAACTGAAGCGATGGTCGATATGATACTCTTCACAGAGCCATTTCAACTCCTTTCCAACGAATTGCGGACCATTATCGCTGATGAGTATTTTGGGGATACCAAACCTGGAGAATATGTTGACCTGCAGGAACTTGATAACTTGGAATTCCGTTGTCGAAGCTAGAGCTTTCGCCTCTACCCACTTAGTGAAGTAGTCGATTGCCACTATAATGTGAGTACGTTGACCAGTGCTAATGGGAAAAGGACCCAATATATCGATTCCCCATTGAGCGAAGGGCCAGGCACCTGCCATTGGGGATAATAATGTCGATGGTCGACCCGATCGTGGTGCAAACTGCTGGCAAATTTCACACTTCTGTGTTAATTCGGCTGCGTCTTTTCCCAAGGTCGGACAGTAATATCCCAATCTGAATATTTTCCTGCTTAGCGAGCGAGCGCCTTCATGACATGCTGCTGCCCCTTCATGGGCTTATCGAAGAACTTTTTCTGTTTCGGGCAGAGCAACACATCTCAAGTAAGGCGTCGAATAACCTCTTCTGTAGAGTTCTCCATCGATGATTAGATAACTGGCTGCGAGTCTTCTAATCCTAGTGGATTCGCCTTCGTCCTCTGGGAGGATGCCTTCTTTCAAATAATTCTGGAACGGGGTCATCCAGGTGACCGTTCTTGGATGTTGAAGACCTCCGCTCTGTTTTCAAGGACTGAACATAGGGCCTTTTCCAGAAATTGCACATCCTGGATTGTCGCCCCTCCGAAGGCTAGCTTACTTAAGGAATCTGCCATCTGGTTTTCTTGGCGAGGAATGAATTCAATCGCGAAATTTGGGATTTCTGCGACCAGCTTTTTGGAAATGCCGAGATACTTCTTCATCTTTTCTCCCTTTGCCTCGTATGCGCAATTAACCTGATTGACAATGAGCTCTGAGTCGCTTCTTACTTTAAGCGCAGCTATACCCATTCCTTTTGCTAGTCTGAGTCCAGTGATAAGAGCCTCGTATTCTGCTTCGTTATTGGTCGTCGGGAATGTCAAGGCGATCGCGTATTTCAGAGGCTCGCCCTCAGGAGGAATAAGAATTAAACCTGCCCCCGAGCCTTCTTTTGATGAAGACCCATCCGTATAGAGTTCCCATATTTGATTATCGTCTGCTGACTGACTTGGCCTGTTTTCTGCCTCCGCTTGACCGTTACTCGTGCTTTCCACTATGAAATCAGCTAGTGCTTGACCTTTGATGGCCGTTTTTGGCGCAAATTTGATCCTTAACTCGCTGAGCTCGATCGCCCACTTGACCATTCTTCCCGAAGAATCTGGCTTCATCAGGAAGTTTTTGAGAGGTTGATTGGCGAGGACCGTGATGTCGTGCGCATGAAAGTAAGGTCTCAGCTTCCGAGCAGCAATAACTAAGGCATAGAGATACTTCTCAATCTGGACATATTTTATTTCTGCTGAGTTGAACATTTTGCTAATAAAATACACTGGACTCTGAACATTATTATCCTCCCTTATTAAGACAGCACTGGCTGCCACATCGCTAATGCCTAAATAGAGGAAAAGCTGCTCGCCTGGAACGGGTTTTGCCAGAGCTGGGAGTGTTTGAATATGCCTTTTCAAGGACTGGAATGCTTCCTCGCAGTCTGGCGTCCACTCGAACTTGCGGTTGGCCCTCAAGGTTTTGAAGAACGGGAGGGACCTGTCGCTTGCTTTGGAAAGGAAGCGGTTAAGAGCAGCTAGTCGGCCGTTCAGGCACTGGACTTCCTTATGGCAGGTTGGCGACTTCATTTCTTCTATGGCCTTTAGCTTTTCCGGGTTTGCTTCAATGCCCCTTTCGCTGACCATAAAACCCAGGAACTTCCCGGACTTGACTCCGAAGGCGCACTTTGCTGGGTTCAGGCGAACGTTGTGTCTCCACATGCATTCAAAAGCTTCACGGAGGTCGGTGGTATGAGGATTGCCTTTGATGGATTTGACGAGCATATCATCTACGTAGGCCTCCATGTTCCTTCCCAGCATGTCCTGGAACAGTCGGTTCACCATCCGCTGATAAGTTGCCCCGGCATTGATGAGACCAAAGGGCATCACCTTGTAGCATAGAATGTCCCCGTCGGCATAGAAAGCCGTGTGAGCCTCATCATCTGGATGCATTCTGATTTTGTTGTA
This sequence comes from Chamaenerion angustifolium, assembly GCA_946814005.1. Lineage (NCBI taxonomy): Eukaryota > Viridiplantae > Streptophyta > Magnoliopsida > Myrtales > Onagraceae > Chamaenerion > Chamaenerion angustifolium. The sequence goes on from OX328270.1 coordinate 9,393,518, forward strand.
GCCTGAATAGGCGTCCATGAAGCTCAGCATCTCATGACCCGAGGTAGCATCGACCAGCTGATCAATTCTCGGAAGGGGATATGAATCTTTGGGGCAAGCCTTGTTTAAGTCGCGGAAGTCGACGCACATCCTCCACTTGCCGTTTGATTTCTTGACCAAAACTGGGTTGGCGACCCAGCTCTGGAATCTTACTTCTCTAACGAAGTCAGCTTCAATCAACCTGCCGACTTCCTGCCTGATCGCCAAACACTTATCAGTCCCGAATGATCTTCTATTTTGGGCGATCGGCTTGATGGAGGGGTCTATCCTGAGCTCATGAGAGATAATATCTGTGCTGATTCCTGGCATGTCGCTCGGCTGCCAGGCGAAGAGCTCTTTGAATTCCTTGAGGAGGGCGGTCATGGCCTCCTTCTGATCCTCTTTCAAGGTGGTCCCAATGCGCACCTTTTTGTCTGGACCATCGATCTCGGCCTCCTTCAATTCCTCCATGGGTGCTGGCCGACCCAAGTCCTCGCGGGGATCGGCCTCTGTCTCGATGGCGAGCGCCTCCCTTTGGTTCTTCCTGCGTAAACAGTTCACATAGCATTGCCGCGAGGAAGGCTGATCTCCTAGCACTTCTCCAATCCCGTTCAGAGTAGGGAACTTCATCTTCTGGTGGACAGTGGAGGCCACAATCTTATTTGGGTTGATCGTGGTCCTCCCTATGATGGCGTTGTAGGATGTAGGTGAATCGACCACCAGGAAAGTGACCGACACCTTGATGCTTTTCCACCCCTCGCCAAAAATCACTGGCATGGTTATAGCCCCCAGTGGATAAGTTGTTCTTCCCGCAAATCCGATCAGCAGAAAGTCGACCCTCTTCAGGTCGCGCTTGGATTTGCCCATCTTTTCGAAGGCGTCCAGAAACAAGATGTCTGTCGAGCTGCCTCCGTCGACCAGAATCCTTGCAACATCACAGCCATCAATATCTGCCGTAATGACCAGCGCATCGTTGTGGGGCGTGGTGACATGTGCCAAATCATCTTCAGAGAACGAGATGACAATGTTTTCTTCAGGTCGGGGCCGCTTCCCCAACTGAACTGCCGTAGAGATCTGAGTGGCGTAGACCTCTCTGGCGTTTGACCTCTCGCCGCCTGCGCCGAATCCTCCCGCAATCAGATTTACTCTCCTCTTGCTTCCAGAAGGCTCAGCTTGATCTGCAGGGGCTGGTGAACGATGTCTCCTGGGGGGCGTTCGACTCCGGTCTCGCCTTGCCACAAATTCCTTCAACATTCCCCCCTGGATCAGCCTCTCTATATCTTGCTTCAGAATCTTGCAATCGTCTGTCTTATGGCCCTCACACTTATGGTATCTGCAATAGCTCTCGACATCCTTGCCCATGGGTAACCCACCTCGACGAGGCATCGGTGGCCTCACCAAGGATCTCCTCTCCATCTCGACTAGTACCGCTGAGATCTGCCTATTTAAAGGCGTGAAGTACTCAGGGACCTCTGGATGGCGAGGCGCTGGAAGAGACTCGACTCGGGGCTTACTTTCTTTTCCCTTCTTCTCCTTCTTTATATCCTTCTTACCATCGCGTCGGGGTTCATGGGTTACCCTTAGCGAGGTCGTCAGGAGGTTAGCCTCGATGTTTGCGCGTTCAAGGTCTATGAAACCTTTTGCCCTGGACGCCAACTCCTCCAATGTCTCTATCTCCTTCACATGGTAGCTGTTTCGCAGCTTTCGCGAGGCCTTGCTGGCCACATCCAGACCTCTGTAGAATGCTCGAATGATCTCCCCATCCGAGATTCGGCGATCTAATTCTGTGACGTTCTGATGAAAACGCCCGTAGAAGTTGGACAGCGACTCTCCAGGCTGCTGTTTGACCGAGTCAAGGGCGACCACGCTCTTCAGCAACTGGCGCTCGCCCATATATCTCTCCAGGAACTTGCTTCTCAACTCTGCCCAAGTTCCGATTGATCCTGCAGGGAGGCCGAAGAACCAGGACGAAGCCGAAAGAGTAGATGAAAATAGCAAAGCCAAATGATTGGGATCGTTTGACTTACCCAGAAGGGAGGCCTCATGCTTGTTGACATGTACGGTGGGATCTCCTCCACCGCTATACTCAGGTATGGCCCGAGCAACCACATCCTTCGGGATTTTGATAGCGACGAGCGCGTCGGTGAAAGGATGAGAGGACTGCTCCTTGAAGGGAGCTATGACTGTCAACTGTCTTTCCTGGAGCCTTTTGTTGAGGAGGTCATCCATCTGATCCACAGTGCAGTACATGGGAGAGGCTCCGGGTGGAGGCGGACCGGAAGGATTGGCAGTATATTCGGCTGCTGGCTCCTTGGTGTGTGCTGGAGGTAGGGACTACTGACCTGACGTCATCTCCTGATCCTCCTGAGGCGCAGCAGGACCAGGATTGGCCGCTTCTGAAGGTGAAGGGCCTGTGGCAGCAGGGCGGTGGTTTTCCTTAGGAGCAGAGGGATTGTTTTCTTGAGGAGCAGGGGCTTGGCGGCGCGCCTGTCCTAGGATGGCTTCCAGCAAGGAGACCATCTCGGGGGTTAAATTAATATCCTGCCCCGCAATGTGGACTGTCTGCGGTGCAGGGGCTCCGTTTTGATCAGCAGCTGGGGTCGGTCTTGAATCACTGACATGTTCTCGAGCTGTCCGCAGAGGAACAGCATTAACTCCTGCTCGGATGGCAGGTTCTTGTTGAAGCGGTGAAGCCGCGGCGGAATCAGAGCTATCAGAGGATCGCTCCCTAGTCTGATTCCGACGGTTGCTTTGGGATCGAGTTCTCATGGCTAAATTGCTCGTTCCCACAGACGGCGCCAAATGTTGGATCGTGAAATCCTGAATGCTGATCTGGCAGTGAATTGAATGCCAGACAAGGTTGGGATGACGCTTCAGCTCCGACTCCGGTGAACCTGCAAGTAGGGAAGCGCAACAGAGGGGGTGCCTCTGGGTCCCTCTCCGATGCTTAAATGAGTATGTGTGTGTATAAAACTCAAAACGTAAAGAACGTATGTAAAGCAAGGGTATTTATAGGGTAAGAGAGATAGAACCGTATATGGCAGCTGAATATCTTAGTGTATATTGTATTGCCGAAGATTCGGATCGTCAGTTACTGCGAGATATTGCAGTTACCAAATCTAATCCTTAGTGAATATGTGACGAGATATGCAGGATATCGTGGTCACTTCCTTATTAACGGTTTTGTGGGACCAGAGGAGAGAGGCAAGGCTCTCTTCGGGGCGAGCACTCCCATGTCGAGCAGTGGAAGGTCGCGACCTGGTAGAGAATGGCGAGCAGTCTGAGAGCCTTTGGCGTCCCCATAGACTTTGGGCTCGATTCTGGATTACTCGATGGTGGGCCAAGTTTGGCTTGTACTTGGGCCGATCCGGTTCGGATGTCATGGGTTTACCCCCTCTATAGTTATTGGGCCTTCAAGGCCTTTTCTTACTGGGCTGTCACTATCGATACCCAACAATACCCAGGCAATTTTGTTGGGGGGATGCCAAGGATCCTCTTCACACAACGATACTTAACAGAGATGTGCAAGATGTCCATTATGCAGAAAGGTCTCAGAGACCTTAGCTTCTGTCTTAGAGACCAAATAGACCATTCCCACATAAGAGTCTTCAAGAGCAGGAAACCGCCCACACACAAGTGCAAATGCTTTGTGGGTGGACAATTAGGACACTATGTCAGGGATTGCAAAAGAAAAACTGGTGACCTTGCCAGGGCAGCCCTAATGGATGGGTTGGACCTTCCAGAAGACTGGGATGTTGTATATGTATATCTCAACGAACCAGATAGCAAAAGAATAATCAGGGCCAGTGAAGGCGAAGCTAGCATGGCCCAAGAAGCAACCATGAGACTCAGTGAAACTTCGTATGAGCTGAATTTCATGGCCAAGATATCCGACCAAGGAAACTATGGTTGGATGAAGAAGTCCACAATTACAAAGGAACAAGAAGATTGGCAGCACCAATGAAAAGACGGGAGTGAAACAGTTCACGAAAACGCATTTTTCGTGTGACTCATGCAAATCCCCATGTCTACCCAAATTTCGAGCACAATGCAGCAGATATAGGCCCAATGCTTGCTCTATGTGCCTAAAGGTTTGCTTTCACTATCAAATAACAGCAAAATCTGAAAAGCCACAACCACCCAAAAGACAACCTAGTGACAAACTCATTGAAGAAATGGCGTCCCATATCCTAGAACTCCATAAGGAGAATGAGTACCTAAAGGATGAACTCCAAAGGGTCACGGGAGAACTGAGCAGGCCTAGCAGCCCTAAAGACCCAATTTCAATAGAGGAGCTGAAAAACCTGGCCAAAAGAGCTAAAGGCCTCAGAAAAGAGGAACCCCTAATAAAGGCCCAGGAAGATCGAGATTGGCTAAAATCAATCAGAAAAGCCAAATCCTCAGAAAATTGGAGGAAGTCCAAAAGGATTCTAGAAGAATCTGAAGGCGAAGAAGAGGAGCGGTCTCAGCAAACTTGTGAAGAAGAATTCCATGTCCTATGGGATGAGGAACCCATGAACGAAGTGTTCAATGGAGTATTGATTGATTGTCACACAAAGAAAGTGGCAGCTTCGTCAGCATAAAAGACGGAGGAATGGCAGTTGGCCAAAACACCCTTCTCAGTAACCTACAATCTTAAGGTAACATTCAAAATACATGGGACTGAAAGTTTCGACGTCAATTCCATATTAGACACAGGAGCAACAAAATGTTGTGTCAATATGGGACCAGTACCAGAAAAGGCATTAGAAGACATCAAGTGACTAATCAACATATGGGATGCAGACTCCAAACCGTAGCCACCCGACAACTCAAGGACGGTTACATGACAATCGGGGAAATCTCTTCCCCATCCCTTTCCCCTACGCATTAGACATGAAGATGGTGAATGGGATTCAGATGCTGATTGGTGGCAATTTCATCAGAAGCAACCAAGGAGGGGTTCAGATAGAAGGAGACAATGTAACCTTCAATAAGAAGACTACGATTATTCAGACCGGGGAACGTTCCCAACTAGCAATACCAGAGTTAGGAATGGAAGAAAACGACTATATCCTGGCGCAGGAAGCCATGCTTTACAACATATGGAACTTACTCACTAGCTTCAAGAATCACCCAGCTAGACTCTTGGAAAGGCTGGAGAAGATAGGATTCATTGGAAAGGATCCCCAAAAGCACTGGGCCAAAAACAAGGTGCATAATCGATATAATCGACCCAAGCAGAACTATCACTTGCAAACCACTGACCCAGATCACGTCGTTAATGGAGGCCCAATTCAAGGAGCATGTTAAGGCCCAATTCAAGGACCACGTCGTTAATCAGAAACTCTAGTAGCTAGGACGAAAGTCATAATGGTAAATTCTAGAACCTTCGTAGACCCAAAAACGGGGCAAAAGACAAAAGGTAAACCTCGAATGGTGTTCGACTATCGAATGCTTAACGAGAATAACTACAAAGACCAGTATTCATTACCGGGCATAAACACGCTCCCATATGCTTGAAATAAAGTTAATATTGTTTTAAGAAATTGCTCATTATATTAAGTAATTTAGGTTTAGTTTTACAATTGAAACAATATTTTTAATCAAGTGTTTAATTTTTGTACTATCTTAGGAATCATGTCGATCATATCCTCCTAACACCTCACGTAAGACAAATAACGACAACGTGCACGCGCGTAGGGCGTGTTGGAGTTTAGTAAATATTAATTAACAGTTTATTCAAAAAACAATTAACAAATTATAAATTCATATAAAATTTAATTAACAATTTATCATATAAAATTTAGCTAACAATTTAATATTTAACTCATTAATAATTCCAGATAATAAACAACCATTAAACAATCGTGAGTTCTCTCTCATTATCATCATTCCAATTTATACCAATAACAAACATCAATAATATAGCATCTTTAACATATTATAAATTCTTAATAATTTTATATATTAATGAAGATACCAAACATTATTGTGATGACGAACCCATTTATTTATAATTAATAATATTTAATCTACATGATTGTACTTACATTTTCAACACATTACACGTTTTTTTTTTTTGTAGAAACACATTACACGTTAGAAACTGATTTGTACAAACATCACATCTGCATCATGACCCAATCCACCTTCCCCGTCATCCCATCATTTTGTGTTGTGGGGACCAGACTCAACTCAAGCACCGACTGGTGTCGGAGCAAGAAAAGATTCCATTTCGTTTGTGGCACGGCCGAGGACTCGACCACTCGCTTCCGACAAAGCCCCCCAGATCTCAGGCACCACTCTGGGTAACTCCGTCACGGCTTCTATTGCATAGTCCGCTTCTTTTGTCTTGGTTGATTTCCCCACCTGTTTAACAAAATAAAAAATGACATATTCAGATATACATAGTTCAATTCAAAGTTATAGAATAGATAATAATTACTGTACCATATTTTATATAGTTTCTTAACTGCGTTCTTTTTTACTATTTAGAAAAGCATTATATCATTGCGTCTAACTGAGTTCCAGTTTAAAATCATAGAAAATATGCTATAATTTAATCAGACGAGAAATATCATTATCATTATGAAATGTAGTATGCATATGAACACATACCAATACTGTCCGAAGACCCACCGCATTACCCGCAGCCACGTTTCTTACATTATCGTCTAAAAACAGCTGCTCAAGCACGAAAAACACAAAATCGTCGTAAAGAGAAAGGGACGCGGTTTGTTTGATGATGTACAATCAAAATTCTCATCTCAAATCTAATCAATGAACAAATGATAGCGCGTGACACGTATTTCATAGTTCATACCGTTCGACGCGGATCAATACACGCCACGTGGATGGCGATCTTCATCGCCTCCAGAGATGGCTTCAGAACAACCGGAAACTCGTCCGGACGTGTCGATTGAGACAGATTCGGATTCATCGTCTCGAAGCAGATGATCTGATCGAAGCAATCTTCCAGTCCCAGCCGCTTCAGCGCCCTCACCGCGTGAATTCTATCTGAATTCGTGAAGATCTGCCAGCAAAAACATGATCCGAGTTAAATTGGGATTGCAAAGTAAGTTGTTCTGGAATGATCATGAAGATCGATGACTAACGATTTTTTTCTGTGGAATGCTCCGTAAGACATTCTGAAGTTGCGTGTCTGGTTTGATCAAGTGGTAGGGCAACCTTCCATGCACGTAACTGGTTTCATCATCCAAGAACAAAAGAAAACAGATAAGAAAAGGCGGAGAAGAGAAGTATTCCAAATGAAGAAATGCATTCATTACCTGTGGTAATCATCGGCGTCAACATCATATCCTAGTGCCTGTAATTGACGCGGAGATCAGCAAATCGAAACCTCTAGCAATCGGAACAGATGAAGTAACTACTACTGCAACTACAACTTACTCGCAGACCAGCGAGAGAGCTTCCATAGGTTTTGAAGAGCTCTACACGGAGATTTGATGCTTTGTTCTCTGCGAACCCGAATTTGTCGACTAGAAAATCTGCCTTGCAACGTAAAAAATTAATTAGCAGTTCAAATAAATCCAGTTTTGGTTAGTTTTGAGTTTGATTTGACTACCGTCTATATTTTTCTTGAGAGAGTCGGCGATTCCGGATTTGGAAGAGTAAAGAGTATCGTCTAAATCTGCGCAAAGGAAATAAAGCCCGTTTCAGATTGATTATTCGTCCACGACGTTAGATTGTCGATTCAGTAAGCAGATTACGATTATTATTACCAAAGGCGATGCAATTGAAGGGGGAGGCGAAGTCTCGGGCTGATTTATTGAGGCAAGAATCCATGGCGGCAGGGCAGAGATGATGAAGGGAAGACTGGATTACAACGAATTTGTGGGGAGTTGGAAAGTGAGCAAATTGTTGCTATTTCTAAACAAAGAGGACGAGCAGGGAGAATTTTGAATTGGAAGAGACTGCTTATTTATAGGGCCATATACACAGCAGATGGTGCTAGAAATTGGAAAATAATAATAATAACTAGAAAACTGATACGGTCAATATAATTATAATTATAATTATATATATATATATTAAATAAAATATATATAATTTATTTAATATATATAAATTTTCATTTTTTAAAATCATTAAGGATAAATTTAATTTAATATTATATGATAAAAAATTATGCATATTTCTAAAAAATGTTAAAACTATTAGTCTTTTTTATAATATTATCTACTTCATGTGCTTCAATACTACAAAGTATATTATATTATGGAATAAATTGATTAAGTAAAATTATTTATAAAATTAATTGAAAATACATAAATCAATAATTAAAATTATTGATACAATGCTAATTAACTTTTGTTTCTAATTTTTTTTTTGTCTTTTATTAGTATTATATGCTTATAAAAATGTTAGAATCATTAGTCGTCGTTATTCATTTTAGTAATTTTAATCATACAAACACTATTGTATTTTCTTTAACTCACAAAATATATTAAGAGATATTTATCATAAAATTGCAAACAATATCTTTATAATATTCTTAACTTAAATTTTATAACTTCTACTAAAGTCACAAACTTATATAAAAATGTATAGAAAAAATAGCAATTATTTATTTTAATGCTTTGTTATTTGAAAAATATAATTGAGTTTATAAATATATAACATATATTTTTATAAGATTGTTAAGATTCACTTTAATATTATTATTATTAGTTCACATGTTCAATTTTATATTAAAAATGTAATTATAATCAGGTATGAGATGTTTCTTAATTAATTTATTTAATTTATAATATAAAAAATTATTATGTGTATAATTTATATTCATAAAATATAAAATTATGTATTTTGGTATTGTATCAATTCCACTACATAAAATATATTTTACACAAAATTATAAATATACATGTGAAATAAAGAGAAATAATTAAGATTTTGTAACTTATCTTAAGAATAAATGAGAAAATTTAAAAGATTTTAAAGTGATTTACATAGCATACCACTTAGAAATGAAAATTGTATGTTTGACATGGACCAGTTAAAATTGATTAATTTGACATTAAGAGTAAGAAAATGCATCAAAAAACTTGTGACAATTCCATACAATTTTTTCAAATTAATATATATATATATATAATAATAATAATAATAATAAAATAATAATAATAGTTAGGTAGGAGGGAGGGAGGAACTAGGAAGGAAGACGAAAGATAAGGGTCTGAGTCAGCCATCAAAGACTGAAATATCTCCAAATACGAGCTGGAGCAGAGGTAAGACGTGGGGTCCATGACGATAGAGCCGTGCTAAAGAAGCGTTAGAGAAATTTAAAGCACTACATAATTTAATATTCCATATCAATTATATTAAAAATTATAAAACTTATACGCGCTTGTGCGAAACTATTTTTTTTTATATTAAACAGTAAATAAAAATATATGTATAGTTTTTTGTCATTTATTAAAACATTTTTAATTAAAAATAATTTAAACTTAATATCATACAATAAAAAATAAGGTATATATTTACAAATAATATTAACCTTATTAGTATTTGTGTATAATATAAATTATTCTATTTATTACAATATTATAATTCTATTAAAGAAAATCAATATTAAGTTTATTTATTCATAAAGATCATTTTAAAAAATACACATGAATGATTATTAAAAAGCAATAAAATAACAATTATTAATAATTATAAGTTTTTTTTTGTAGGTTTGGCACTTCGATTTTGTTAATTAAAAATGTTAAAATCAATAGTAATTTTTTACTAATTGTAATAATAGTAAAAATATTTACAAACAAAAATTTATTTAATTTCTATTTATAAAATATGTTGAATAAACATTAAAATATTTTTCATATTTTTTTCATATAATACTTTTAACTTAATAGTATGGTTTTATGACTTATATTAGTTTTATATACTTATATAAGAATGTCAAACATTTATCTTCATATTATTATTATTATTCATTCATATGATAAATTTATATTAAATATTTAATTATAATAAGGTAAACTATATTGATATGCAATTTGATAAAATTATTATTTAATAATATAAATTTATACTTAATTAATCTATTTAATTTTTATATGTTCATACTTGTTATCCATCAAATATAATATTATCAATCAAATATAATATTATAAAATTCACTATATACAATTTATTTAACATAAAATCATAAATATACATGTAAAATAAAGAAAAAATATTAAGGTTTTGTATTTTATCCTGAGAATGAATGAAAAGGATTGAGAAATTTTAAACTGATTTACACGGCATGTCACTTATGAGTTAGAATTGTATGTTTGACATGTAATAATTAAAATTGATTATTTTGACATTAGGAGTGAGAAAATGTATCAAAAAATTTATTTGTCATAATTGCATACATTATAACCAAATAGATAGATAGATAGATAGATAAATTATAATGAAAAGTTTATATGAAATTAGTGTTATCTAGATGTGCAGTTGGGCCACCTGGTTCGATGGTTGGACGCGATTATTGAATTGTATAACGAATCCGATTTGAACAATCAAAACAAGCTGATTTCACTACAAGAAACTCGAGCATACACATCGGCAAAAATGAGTTGCTAACTGCATAAATACCGTTGTTAAACACAGATGAACGGCGACAACACTTTTCCGATGTTAGAGCGGAATCAGGTTGTTGTTGGTCGATTTTTTATCTGAGATTTTTTTGTCCGATTTTAAATTATTTGTGTTCATCATTGGCTTCTTCATCCGTCTCCATCCATGGCTTCTTCCTCCTTCTTCATCCATGGTTTCTTCATCCATATATCGCCACTTCATCATCTATGGCTCCATCCATGACCGATTTTTTCATGACACTTCATCCATGGTGAAGGCATCGGAGAACCAACACTTCTCGAGCTCCAGCTCGCCTTCTACAGGTCCAGCTCGACTTCTCCAGCTCCAGCTCGACTTCTCCAGCTCCAAGTCGCCTTCTCCAGCTCCAGCTCCAGCAAGCCTTCATCCATGGAACTTTGAGCAGCTCCAACACTTCATCCATGACAGGTCGGTCGAGCTTCAACTCGCCTCCAGCTCAAGATCAAGCTTCAACTCGCCGAGAGGAAGCCGATAGGGTGAAAGGAAGGGAGGGTGAGCTTCAATCCTTTGGAAAACGTTTTGAATGAAGGGAAGGTGAAGGGAAGGAAGGGAAGATGAAGGGAAGGTGAAGGGAAGGAAGGGAAGATATGAGAAAGTTCTGTACAACGTGTAAATAAGTTGTTGAATGAAAAAATTTTGAATTTTTAAATCAGAGCGGGAATATTTTTTGAAAATTTGACTTTTTAACAACAACAATAGTCGTCACTAAATAAACTATTTTACAACAACAATTAAATCTGTTGTTGAATGACTATACTAATGTCGACAATATATTGACACGCAAATTTATTCTTACATTTTCCCGATACTTATGTTTTAACGACGACAAAAATTGATTAGTTACGACAAACAACCGTTGCTCATATCACTATATTTACGACAGAACGTTTCGCATTTGAATATGTACATTTGCAATGAAAATTTCACCTGCTACTGATGGAGTTATTTAACATCAAGTGTTGGTCGACATTACACATTCATCCATGTAAAATATAAAGTGACAGCAAAAATTAACACTAAATGTATCTTATAACGGTGGAAAACATATTGTGCCTAATACGTAATAATAACAACAGCAAAAATTGTCGACACAATATACATATATTTAACTACAACTGTTAGCGTCAACACGGATGTTTCGTTGCTGTTACAACAGATTCTTGTAGTGTTATGAGAACCAACCGATCAAACACCTTGAAGAGCGGCCTAATCCAGTCCTCCGTGTATGATTACTTGGCGAGTAGGAGGTCTGGCATCGCTAGTTCTACAAACTTCGAGAAATCGACACTAGCGGGGACAGACTGTAACCCGTGAAGGAATAGAATGGGGGCGATGATGAATTAAATAGTGTGAAAGGAGTTGTAGGAGTGGAAGAGGAAGGAGCAGGAATGATAGCCATAGGTGACAGTAGGAACAATGTGTGGATGTGGGTGACGACGCTGGAGGAGAAAAGGGTGGTGGTCATTGGAACAGGGTGGTGAATGGATGAATGACACTTTGGAGGCAGAGACACGGCTCAGGGATGAGGTGTGGTGCATTGGGATGTGGAGAGGGGGTAGTGGAAGACAAAGAATAAGGAGAAATATCTGAACAAGAAGACGAGAGGGAGAGAGAGAGAAAAAGGATCTAGATAGAAAGATGGAGGAAATGGATCTAAAGTGAATCAGATGAACTAGGAATCGACACACTGATTGATTCGTTGGTCGGTCTAATTCTGATAACTAGAGATGAAACCCTCTTATTTTAGTGTATAGGATTATAATTTAAAAATCCATTTGTGGTGGTATTTATTTATTTTAAGTAAAAAGATATCTAAAGTATTAAAAGTAAATACAATAGAAAGGGTAGGACTATTACCAAGTACATCAATAATACAATTATGGAAAAAAAATATTCGAATATTTGATCTTTTCAGTAATTACACCAACATATTTAGACTAACGATTTTTTTTACCATAATGCTTTAATTTGTTGGTAACTACTTCTTCCGCACAATAAACATAATTTTGATTATTAAGTGACCATGATGCAATGCGCATATCAAAAGTGTTTCCTTAAAAAAAAATAAGAAAATAATGAGTGTATTCTCTATCAAAAAAATTTCTAATTCCATACTCCTTTTGTGAGTTCAGTTCATATGCAAAAGTGGAAGAAATTCTCATTAATTGAAAAAAAGGTAAAACTTAATAAGTTACAATGAACCATATTTTTATATAAATTGCAAAATTAAACTATTTTTCATAAATGGGTTTGATTATGTTTTTCAATTTTTCTCAACTTGGTTCACGTTTTAAAGATACTTCACATCTCCAAATCCTTCAATTTTAGGTTAAGGTAAGGCTAGATGTGGGATTGATCAATTCAACTTGGTTGTTGAGTTTTCGAATTTGCGGTTTGCATTAGCAAAGTGGGAACAAGTTGACACGAACTACAAAAATTTGTGATTAGTTCCCAGTCTGTCCCCGCTATTGCAAAGTCTAGGGTCTCAGATTTATAGAGCTCGAACTACAAAAATTTGCACTCCTTACTAAGATGGTATGGAGGGTGACCAAACATGAAGATGTCTTTTGGGTGTTAATGTTAAAAGGGCTTTTGTACCCCTCGAGCGACTTTTAAATATGATGAAATGGGCAAGAACATTGTGGGCTTGGTCGAGCTTCCTAGCGATACGGTACATCCTTAAACAAAATGACATGTGGACAATCAGTGATGGAGGAACGGTCTGCATATTTAGAGACCCTTAGATACCAGACCTTCCAGATCGAAAACTTGTTGGGAAACAGTTGGAGATATGGACCCACGAGATTAGAGTAAGCTCATTACCTACATGGAACCAAAATTTATTGGGATTTGGAGGATATTCAGCCTTAGAAATTCAATGTGGAACGTGGGCAATAAAGAGTATCCCGATCCATATGGAAAATGATGGGTTATGGGTCTGGGTATTCTCATGTCTGGCCCAAGTCCAGCCGGATCTTGACCTGCATGACTTGAGAGCGCCGCTTTGTGATGGATGTAGGGGTGTCGCCATATGATGTATGACAAGCTCAGGTATTGGCGTCGCCTTACTAGGGATGCGCCAAATGCCTTTGACACCCATTAGATAAAAGACAGGAAAGTACAAGGTTTAAATGCATGTGAGAATCCCAAATGAGTACCCGAGCCTATACGTCGGCGCCCCTATGACCTATTTCGGCTATTTATGGCAAGATATTGACAAGGCTCACAAAAAGGACAACCTTCCATAGAGTGGTTGTCCTACTACTCGTCATCACCTCTATCAACCATGGTTCGCTCACCTTAGAGATAAGTCAGGATGACCATGGTAGGACCTGACCGGACTATGGTCCATGTAATGAGGCTATAAATACTAGGGGTGAGCTAGGGCGGCGCGGGCCAGTCGTTTTGGCAAGACCGAGACCGATACCGAAATTTTGATCCTCACCTGTGGAGGACCACGACCGAGACCGATTTTGCTCTAAAAAGCCTGCCCGAATCGGTATTTCTTGACTCGGGCCAGTCTCGGTCTTGGACTGAAATTTGAAGTAAAAAAAATTGGTTGATATTTTCAGTAAAAAAATGTGTGAACTAATCGCGATACTCAATCGGAACTAATTAGAACTAACCTCAACTAATCGTGATTCGTGATAGAACTCAACTCCTCAACTCAACTAATCGAAACAATCGCGAATTTGTGAAGACAAATTTTCGTGACCTAATTGTGAACAATCAGAACCTAGATAGTGACCTAAATTGGAACAATCGGAACAATCGCAATCGTGACCTAAATTTGAACAATCGTGATTAAATGTTAGGTTTTAATAAAACTCGGTCTGAGCCGGTCTTAATCGGGCTTTTAGGGAAAAATTCCAAGGCTGAGCCCGAAATTAGAGGGAAAAAACCGCTCGCTCGGTCTCGGTCTTATCCGGTCTTAGTCTTAGTTGGGCCGGTCTTGGGTTAGTTTTGTCGGGATTTCGGTACTTCCGTGTAGGTCACCGGAGCCGCTTGGAGCGACTGACACAAGGAGAACTCAGTTACCGTGATCCAACATCTCGCACCGTCTGTGGGAACCGTGGACGAAATTAGACATGCCTTCCCCCAATACTCAAGCAAATACCAACAACCGCGACGCTACCGAAGAGGATTCGCTCCACAGCATCCACCAACACTTGGGATTGTTAGCATTCATGTCGTTCCAACCGATACAACTCAGTCAGCTTGCCCCATGAGCGTATACCAATTCGGTATCCCCCCCCCCAAGCAGCCTGCTATTCCCATGGAGCGAAGGCCCAAGCCTGAATCCCCCCGACCAACACATTCTCGTATAGCATCCTCCTCTAAAAGGGCGTCGTCGCGGGTGGAAATAGCTCCAGAAATTGTCTTGACACCGACCTTCATGGCGGCCCTCGATGAACTACTAGGCAAAAGGAAGCAAAAAGTAGTTGGTCGAGCAGCCTGCCAAGCAGATGCCTGTAGGATGGAAGAAGCCACCTCCAGGCCCCAGGATCCATAGCGCCACCACTGACTCCGCAATTTGCCCCGTTCCTCGCGAGCGCCACTACCGTTGGAACTTGGGTGACAATGGCACATCCCCCTCGTATAATGACTAGGAAGGAGGTTGAGGAGATTGTTGCCCAAAAGATGAAGGAATAGAAGGGTAGGGCTATGCCACGCCTGTGAGACAGGGTGTCGCACCCCTTTGCCCCAGAAATATTGACAGTCACTGTGTCGTCCCACATGCAGACGCCTAGGATTGACTACTACAGAGGAGAAGGCGACCTAGTTGAACACATTCAGAGGCACAAAGCCTCTCTGTTGGCATGAACGAAATACGACAACCATTTTGCGTTCCTGTTCCCGACTACGTTGGGAGGTGTCACTTCGCACTGGTTTTTTGGACTCTCCAAGGCATCAGTCAGATCCTCGGGGGATCTGAAAGAAAATTTTATCATTTAGCTTATGGGAGGATGCCAACTCCTCAAGAGTGTAGGAACTATGGACCACCTCAAGCAAAGAAATGATGAAAGCTTGGGTGACTTCTACACCGGATTCAACAAAGAACTGTTTGGAATCGACCAAAATTAACATAAGGGTGAAACCATTCGCGTTTTCATAAGAGCGTTGGGTCCTAAATATTCAGCTTTGTATGATAGCCTAAGCATCATCCTTGTCAACCCAAATTAAAGAAATGGCAACGCGAGTCAAATCTTACGTAGATTTGGAAATAGCGAAGGTGGGGAGGAAGGCGAACAAGGAACACTCTAAAAAGGATTCCCAAGAAGGAAAGAAGTTGGAGCAAGGCCCTCCAAAGTCAGGACACAATGATAAGCATCGCCAATTCGTTCCACGCCCCAAACGAAAAATCTTTGAGAACTTCACGCCTCTGAATCGATACATCTCAGTGACTCTAAATGAAATGGAAAGGAAGAATTTGGCATCGCCTCCAGCACCGCGAAAGGGCGATACACTCATGGGGCATACGACTGTTGCAAGGGGCATAACAACCCCAACTAATATTGTCGTTATCACTGCTGCAAGGGGCATACGACTAATGACTGTCACATTTTGAAGAAAGACAATGAAGGGTTGATACAACAATGGCATTTAAAGAATTTTGTGGCGCGCCGAGAGAGGAGTAGGAACCCTAGGAGGGAAAGACATACGTTGCCTAAGAAGAATCATTAAGGATCAAGAGTTAAGAAGGAGACCCTCAATGTGATAAGCAATGGCTTCGCTTTTGAAGGAGAGACGGGCGCCGCTAGGGAGAACATACTAGGGACGAAAAGGGGGTGGTCATATTCTTCTCTGAACAAGAGATGGAACATGTCACATCGCCTCATGAAGATGCGCTTGTGATTGCTGCAGAGATTGATGGGTACGATGTAAAGAGGGTGATGATTGATTCGGGAAGTTCGACTGATGTCTCGTTTCTGAACGCTTTGAAAAAGATGGGAAAAAGTGAGAATGACCTTAAGAATGTCACTTCTGGTGGGGGGTTATCACCCTTCCGGTGTATTTGGGTGAATGATATAGAAGTGATTGACTGCGAATGTCACTTTCATTGTAGTCGATGCTCCTGCATCATACAACACCATCTTGGGGCGTTCAACTATGAATCCCCACAAAATGGTTCACTCCACCTACCATCAACTGCTGAAATTTCCAACGCCCCATGGAGTATGGGGTGGTGAAGGGAGATCAACCAGCGACACGCAGCTATTATGTCCATTTAGTGCGACATCATGTGCTAAAACAAGAAGCTATTTCCATTCAAACGGAAGAGGGTCCTATAGTAGAGAGGAGTCGCCCTCAACCAGTTGAGGGATTGAAGAAGGTGGGGCTGGAAATTCGTGCGTGCGTGCGTGCTATCGTGTACCAGGACACGACAGGACACGCACGATAGTCCAACACGACACACACAAAAATGTAATTGTGTCACAGACACACGACACAAAATTTATTGTATCAACACGACACGAACACGATAACACGAAAGTATTCGTGGAAAGTCGTAACACGATAACACGATTTCACGTTTTCACGAAAATAACACGATAACACGATTTTACGTTTCACGAAAATAACACGGTAACACGGTTCACGTTCGCACGATAACACGACCTAAATAACATAAACACGTCCCCTCAGTTTTTTATATTTCAGGTTTAATCCTTATTTCTTAAAATGATATGAATATAATATATAAATGATTAGATTGTTTTCATGTTATCGTGTTTTGAGACTTAAACACTAACACGACACGAAAAAATAATTGTGTTATCGTGTCCGTGTTATCGTACCATCAAAGGCAAACATGAACACGACTTTTTTTGTGCGTGTTCGTATCGTGTTAGCGTGTCGTGAGTGAAATTGCCAGCCCTAGAAGAAGGTGGAGGTGGATGGTGCGGGAAAAGAGGTGCAGATAGGGGTGACGTTACCATAGGAAGAGGCTAAGGCATTATTGATGCTTTTGGTGGAATTTAAAGAGGTATTGCCTAGAAACCGTGTGACATGCCTGGGACTAGCAAAACATGATTGCCCATGAACTCAATATCGACTCGAGCATCTGGCCAATTGCTTAGAAGTGACAACCTATTGGAGAATAAAATACGATTGCTATCAGGTAGGAAGTGGGGAGGCTGATTGATGTCAACTTTGTGAAAGAGATCATGTTTCAAACCTGGGTAGCGAATCTGATGCTTGTGAAGAAGAGCAACGTAAAGTGGATGATGTGTGTCGACTTTAGAGATTTGAATAAGGCATGCCCGAAGAACTCATATCCATTGCCCATAATTGATCAATTCGTCGACGCTACTTCAGTCCAAGACCTTTTCAGCTTCATGGATGCTTACTCTGGGTATAACCAGGTACAGATGGTTGAGGGCGACGTGCAGCATAAAACCTTATATGTTGATAGTGATATTTATCATTATACAGTAATGCCGTTTGGATTGATAAATGTTGGCGCCACTTAGCAAAGGATAATCAATAGATTGTTTGATGGAATGATTGGTGACATCATGGAAGCGTATGTGGATGACATGTTGATAAAATCAATCAAAAGTGTCAACCATGTTAAAGACTTGAAAAGGGCTTTTGAAAAGATGCGCATTTACCAAGTGCGTTTGAACTCAGCTAAATGCACCTTTGGCGTTCAATTAGGCAAATTTCTAGGCTACATGGTAAGCCAGAGAGGTATAGAGGTCAACCCTGAGAAGCTGGAGCCGATCGAAGCAATGAAAAGCCCCATTTTCCACAAGGAAGTACATAGCTTAAATGGATGGCTAGCAGTGCTCAGTCGTTTCCTAGCGAAGGTGAGGGATAAATCACTTCTATTTTTCCAAGTGTTAATAGCCAACAAGAAATTTGAATGGACACATCAGTGCGAGAAGGCGTTCCAGGAACTAATGTACCACCGCAGGATGCTCCCGTCATTGGCTAAGCGTTGTAAAGGTGACACCTTATCCTTGTATTTGAGTATCAGTCATGTCGTTCTACACTCAATCTTGGTTAATGAAGTAGGCAAGGGTCAGGTGCCCGTATATTATGTATCGAAAGTTCTCGCCAAAGCATAAATGAATTACATGGAGGTTAAGAAGTATCTTTATGCATTGCTAATATCGGCTAGGAAGCTTCACCCTTATTTTCACGAACATGAAATCAAAGGCCTACCAAACCAACCGTTCAAACACTTCTTGCAAAAACCTAACACTTCAGGAAGAATGATATAAATGGTCCATCAAATTAAGCGAGTTTCGAATTAAATTCGTCCCTAGAACTGCAATTAAGGGACAAGCATTGACAAACTTCATTGTTGAGTCAACCTGCTCTCGAGAAGCACCGCCTATCAAAAAAATGGGAGGAGGAGCAGCCTTGGACGCTTCACACAGATGGCTCGCCATCAGCTGAAGGCTCAAGGGCAGGGTTAATACTGATTTGACCTGATGGCGGCGCCCCATTGAGATACGCTCTAGTACTCACCTTTAAAGCAACAAACAATGAGGCAGAGTACGAAGCGTTAGTTACTGGTTTACTATTGGCAATAGGATTAAGCGTCGCTTCACTTCATGTGTATTGTGATTCACAAATTGTGGTAACCCAAGTTAAGGCGAATACATAGTAAAAGGGGAAAAGATGAAGGTATACTGGAAAAAAGCAAATACATTGGCAGAAGGATTCAAAAGATTCCAAATAGAGGTTATCCCTCGCGAATCAAATCAAGAAGCGGATGCCCTAAGCAACTATGCCTGACAAGCTTATACATGTGCATTTCATAGAAACTATCTATGAAAAGGTAAATATGACATGCACAAATATCAATACGACAATGGATTGGGTGACGCCCATCCGAGATTATTTGGAATCTGGAGAACTTCTTCAGGATGAGGTCAACGCTAAGAAGATAGTTCATTTGGCCCCAAGTTACAAGATAATCGATGGATCATTTTATAAGTGGGGATTCTCTACGCCTTACCTTTGATGTGTCGCTTATCCAAAGACGACTACCATTTTGAGGGAAGCACGCGAAGGATATGCGGTCTGTCATGAAGGGACAAGGTCAATTGTGTGAAATATTCTTAATCAAGGGTATTATTGGCCTACAACGAACCAAGAGGCGATGACTTTGGTGATTAAGTGTGAGTCATGTCAGAAGTTTATCCCAAAGATAGTGCGCCCCTCAGCTGAGTTGACTAGCATAGGCGTTGCATGTTCCTTTTCCCAATGGGAGATTGATTTGGTGGGCTTGTTACCAAAGTCTAAGCAATTGACCTACATTATAGTGACGATCGACTATTTTTTGAAGTTGATTGAAGCAAAGGTGTTTGCGTCCACTACAGAATTTCAAGTCATCAAATTCCTTAAGTCTAGGATCATTTTCAGATATGGAATTCCAAGCGTTCTAATCAGTGATAATGGCCCACAATTCGTTGGCAAGGAATTGAAATGGATTTGTGAAGAGTTAAAGATTGAGCATCGACATGCTTCGATAAAACATGCGCATGTCAATGGATAAGTAGAAGCGGTGAATAAAACGGTGTTGAATGACTTGTAAAACAGACTCGACGCCCAAGGAGAAATATGAATAGAAGAATTAGAAAACGTACTTTGGGCTCTTCGAACAACACCTAAAAAGGCGACTGGAGAGAAACCTTTCGCATTGGTATATGGTTCTGAAGCAGTCACCCCAACAAAAATAGCAGTGGAGTCCCACAGGGTCAAACATTTCGAGGTGACGACTAATGATGATCAAAGGTTTCTTGAATTGGATTTGGTGGATGAAAAGAGATGGACTTCAGAACAAACCCAAGGCAGGATGCGCTTCACAACTACAATATATTAGAATAGACGAGTATCGTCTCGCCAATTTTTTCGTGCGGGGGAAAGTATGGAGAATACATGAATTTACGCACCAAGATAGGATGAATAAATTGTCTCGAAAATGGGAAGGACCTTATAAGGTCGTCGTCATTCCTCACCCGAATGCGTATATCCTTGAAGATGAAGAAGGAAAAGTATTGAAGAACACTTTCAATGCGGAGCATTTGAAAAACAAATTATGCTTAGGAATACAGCTACCTATGTATAAGGTTTAAGAATGTTCAGTACTTTGTAATTTTGCCAAGGCATGTTTTATACATGTTGAAGGCGTTGCAAAAACAACACTTATTGGCGGAATGCTTAAGTTTGATTATGTGTGATAAAAGTGATCCATCACAGTATAAAGGCATTATGATTATGCGTGGAAATGTTGACTTAGGATCTAATAGCGAATCCTCAACATTCAAGGGGCCTTGGAAATTCTAAGTATGGAAGAAACTATTAAGCAGCGTCGTTGCTTGGATGAAGAATACTTAAATTTTGGAAATTATCATGGCTCCATGATTGCAATAAAGTGTCACTATTAAAGTGAGATTCATACTTAGTCAAAATAAAGCTAAATATAAAGAACTATCACATTGATGGGCGAAACCGGTGTCGCGGTTAAAGGAGGAATAAACACCTAACAAGATAAAGGCTAAGTACCAAAATGTTATAATCATCAAAGGCGTCGCAATCCATGGGAGTCTTTACAAATAAAGTCTGAAAAAGACTAATGACATGTTCTTTTCGCGGAATGTGTAAGGAATTCGGCTTACGGATTCCGTAAGAAGTTGTTCTTTTCACGGAATTGGAAAAAATTGGCTTAAATATTTCGGGCGGAGTAGGCTTAGACATTCTGTGTGAAAACCTCGGAATTCCTAAGCCTAGAAGGCAAGGAATCCAGAATAGGGTCATTAAAGACTCTTTTGCCCTCAATAGTTTTTAATAAGGGTCGAACTACCCTTGCTCCTCCATTACGATTCCAAGTTGCTCTCCTTCTCTAAGCTGCCCTTCTTCTTTAAGTTACTCTCCTTCTCTTTCAGGTATGTTCTTCCCGTTCTACTATCCTTCTCGTTGTCGTTCTCTGTTTTGGAATATTCGTCGGTGTCATTCTCCTTCTCCCGTTCGTGATGAACCCATAATCGATTCTGGTTTCGTGCAGAACTCAAAATCTGATTCTGGGTTCGATCATGTCCTAGAATCACTGATTCTGGGTTCAATTCTCGTTGTTCCTGGGATGATGTTCTTTGTTATTGATATGATAGTTGGTGGAATTGATGATTCTTGATGTTTTCTATTTCAATCGGTTGTTTACTATTTGAATCAGTTGTTTGATGTTTAAATTGTTTGCTTGATTGCTTGTGTTTGAACCAAAGCTCCCCTGATTGAATCTGATTTCTAACCGAAGCTTCCCTGGTTGAATTTGTTGAATGGTGTTGATGAATGGTGTTGTTGAATGCTGTTGATGAATGTTGTCCATGAAGCTCCCCTGATTTCTAACTGAAGCTCCCTTGATTGAATTCGTTATTGAATTTCTAACCAAAGCTCCCTTGATTTCTGCAGTTGTGATGAATGTTGTTGAATTTGTTCATATTCTGTCAAACTCTCGATAGCAAGCATTATTATCTAATTTCTATAAGTTGTTTTGTGAATTGTATTTCCAATTGGATTGGACTGTCCAAAATCAGTTCGATGAGGAAGATCTCCGTGTCTAATTTCGTTGTTGATGATGGTACTTTTGAGCATCATCAACTGGTGGAAATGAGTATAGAGGAGGGATGAGCATGTTGATCTTCTTAGGTATTCAATTTATTGAATGGAATTTCAGTTACAGATAAATGTTAGGAGTTTGGTGTTCGTTTTGATGATTCTTGAATGAATGTTGAAGAAAAGGAAGGAATTATGTAATCATAATCTAACGAGAAACAAGTACTTTTAACCGACCATTTTTATATTTGGAATATTATATTTCGGCTAGTGCGATTAATGATATTATTATTAGGGTAAATATAAATTTAATGGACTGTGGAAAACAAAAAGAATTTAGATTATAATGGACATTAATTAAACTATTTACTAAAAGATAAGTAAAGTGATTTACATTTAAAATAAATTAAATAAATTATTTCAATTTTTTTTTTTAATTATTCGTTAATTATATTTAAGTTTTAATTATTATTAACTTTTAAAATTAATTAATACAAATTGTATGTATTATATATTATACATATACAAGGAGGGGCAAATATATCATTTTACCACATTTCATTCCCTTTCCATATACAATTCCACCAAATAAACAGCAGAATTCCTGATTTCATTCTATTCCATTCCACCAAAGAAACAACTTCACATTCTTATCTCCTATTCATTAATGACTAAGTCTAAAAAGTCTAAAAAACTAAGGACTAAAAATATTTAGGTTGAAGGTGTTAGCGGATCCTTGGGCGGAGATGGCAACACTGGCGGATTGTCTCGCGGCTCGGGAGCGGGCGTCGTTGAATAAGCTTTCCTAGAAAGAGAGGCAGGAGGCGTTCCATGAGCATAGGAAGATCCTTCAAAGGAGCCGCTCTTACCCTCCGATTCCTCTTCAGTCGCCTTCACCTCTTCAGCTTCCCTGACCTTCAAGGCGAGGTACTCCTTTAAAAAGGGAAGCTGCTCCAAAGGGAAATTGGCATCGACACTCTGTATGTTCCTAGGCGCCTTCTTGAAGATGGAGATCAAGACTTTGCGATTCCATTCCTCCGCAGCAAGTATGAACTCCTCGTTCATTCAGAAGGTCTCGATGGCTTCTAGGGCGCTCTCTTCCAGCCTTCTGGGAAGCTTAGTTTTGAGGAGCTCCGCCTCCTTCGTTGCTCGCGTCGCTTCCTCTATTGCATGTGACGCCTCCCTCTTGGCCTCCGCGATGACTTATTGGGAAGTCGACCCCTCTTCTTGGAGTTGGGTCACTTCCCTTTGAAGTTTCTCCACCACCACCTCCGCCTCCAGCTCGGCACGCACCGCCTTTTCTTGGAGTTGGGTCCTTACGCTCTAACTCCAGCTCCAAGGCTTGCACCTTTTGGAGCTTGGAGATGTTGGTGTCCCTCTCCTCATCCAACCCGATTATAGTGCCGCCCATCTTAAGTTGAGAAGGAATAACCTGCAAAGGGGAAGTGTTAGAAAAATCCTAAGTATGAAAAATTCTAAGGAATGAAGTAAAAAAGAGTGAAAGGCGAATACCTGACTCATGAGGGTGAAGAGTGAATGCTTGACCAGGCTTTCTAGAGAGTAGCGCTCTAGGATTAAAGGTGCCCGGTCTGCTGTGGGCAAACGTCGATTAACAGGTGGATACCAAGGTTAGGGTCCAGGTTGTAGTTCCCCGCGACGAGGGGGACGCCCTTCAACTTGGAGCAGGACTCCCAACGCTGGTCAGGATTAGCGTCGCCTCCAGTCCCAAAAGGATTGCGGTGAATATCAAAATAAGGCCCCATGTAAGGGGGAAAGTGTTCCTCCCCAGTGCGCGCCACGACGGAGGAGGGGGTATGCGCCACCTCAGGCGGAGATGGGAGGGTCTCATTCCACTCCAATTGCTCATTCAGTACTATCACTTCCCCGGAAGGCGTTGCCCCAAATCCGGTAGTAGTAACCCGAGCTATAGTCTGCGCCTTTTGCCAGGAAGGTCCTGAGGGCGTCGCTCCTGCCGGATCAAACGAAAGGTTAAACAGTCCTTTTTAATGACGCCATTGTAATACTCGGTGTAGGTCCACTTTATGCTGCCATGGGCCAAAATTGGAGGCCCTCACTTCTTAGTGAAGAGAATGTTATTCCTATTACTAATGACACTATTATTGTTCCAGAAGGATTGAAGAATCGCACCTTTAAAGGCGGCGACAACCTCGTTGGTGTCGTCGCTGAAGAATTGTGTTGGAGCCTTGAGGGGGTCGAGTGTTTCCTCAATCACCTTTTTCTCTCACTTGAAGGAATGGTGTCGCTTGTGCTTCCCGGAGGCCTCAGGAGCGTCGTTTTTCCCCTCCTAATCCTTGGGCATCGTTTTCTGCAGTTTTCCTAAGACATGAGCATTCTGGGCAAAATACCTTTCTGCAAAAATAAAAAGATTAAGTTATTACCCGGACTAGTGGCAGAAGGCAACTATCTACAACGAAAACACCAACCTTCTCTAACTCAGACTCACTAGCCTCTTTTGAGATGATGGGTCGCCTTGCCAAAGCAATTGCCAAGGAAGGGCCAAGGCACTTTCTAAGTCAATTGCCAAGGCACTAGGGAAGGCACAGTGAATGCACAATGCGTTCACGGGTCTTGCCCAGTGCATTCACCCCGTGTCTTGCTAGTGCGTTCGTCGTGCCAAGGCAGTTGGCGAGCAACATGCAAGTGGTCCAAGTAAATGGCCGTCAAGGATTCCATGTCAGTCGAGGACAGTTCCTCGACGCCTAGGCAAGGATCCTTGCCCGCCTTCGCCGACCCCAAACACCAAGGGACGCCTCCTTTAAAGAAGAAGTATGTGTTATTCCAATTCGAGTTTCTCGTTCTGAAACCCGTGACCAAGGGACAGGAGGAATCCCAACACCAATCTTTAAAAAGAGGAAACGATGGAGTGGTAAAAATAAAAACGCTGAGGCGATTTGAATCGAGACGGTAGAAACACCGGAAAAAGTTTAAAGAATTAAGTCATCCGCGGCGATGGCACAAGACTCTGAAATCCACTCAAGTGCAGAGAGCATTGGGTGAGAGTTGAGTAGGAGAAACGTCGTAATGGGGGCACAATTCGGATAAGGGTGGGCAAAAAGGGAACCTTAACCCCACATCGATTTGAAGCGGGAATATGGTATCTTTTCCTACCTTAGGAAGATATATGGGGTGAGGATTTTCAGGATCCGCATCATCAGGGATGGAGAATCTGGGGGCATGAACGTCGCTTTACTCGCTTCAGCTACAGTTTTTCAAAAATTGAAAAAGAAATGGTGTTTAGTTTGAGATCGAAAAAAGGTTTAAGGAGAAATATGTGAATACTAATGTTGGATTCTGAGGCCATCATGATTGAGTGTATAGAGCAAAGATGGTGAGCGTTGAGGGCTAGAGAAAAACACCGAGCAATGATACCGGAAAAGATAAAAGGCGCTCAGAAATGGGGGCAAATACTAAACAGAAGTGAGCAAAGGCGTTCGGAAAATAAAAAGACGTTTTATTGACAAGGCTGACAGAAAGAACAACCTACCATAGAGTAGTTGTCCTACTACTCATCATCACCTCTATCAACCATGGTTCGCTCGCCTTAGAGACATCTCGGGATGACCATGGTCCAAGTAATGAGGCTATAAATACCCCAATCTACCTTGTGCTCAAGTATTATTGCCATTACTCCTCTCAATCGCCATATCTCCTCTGCATTTACTCCTTAGCCAAACGAACCTCCGACCGACTTTATCAGCGGAGGGACAACAACGGGAACACCCCGAGTTTTCCTTCTGTGCAGGCCACCGAAGCAGCTTGGAGCGACTGGCCCAAGGAGAACTAAGTTACCGTGATCCAACAGAGAAGACTCAAGATGAATTAATATGGTCTTACTCCAAGTCGCGTCAACTTGAAGTGAGCTGGGTTAATAAACAACTAACAGAGTTTTCCACACCCACGTTAACTTTGGACAATCCAACAATAACAAGTGAGTTGTGGAAGTGCATTTGGAATATGAGGTCTCTTCTCGAACTCCATAGTCGTTAGGAACAACTTACGAACCTATGGTATGCAAATTGAATCAAATTACGGACGATCATGCATATGTTGGCACTATGTGGTTGGACTAGAGTGTTTGGTTTGGCACTTTGGATGTTAGGGCAAAAAATGCTTTGGACTGTTAATCCATGATAGGATCACGAGGACCAGTATGGTGCAATAACTCCCGAAGAAAGACAAGGAAGAACATTGTGCTAAATGTGGGATTATATGTTGGTATATTTGGAGGGAGGGAGAAGTGTAGTGATGTGTATCATAATGAAAAGCATGATCCACAGAGAACATGTGAAGCAATCTGAAGTGCACTCAATGAATACCAGACTGAAGTTGGTCATTCTCGACGGGGAGGCCCGAATACTAGAATTTTGAGGGACATCATTGTCTGATCACACCCCGTTGAGGATTGATGAAGGTAAATTGTGATGCTTCCTAGGACGAGGCATGAAGGACAAGCGATATGAGAGTAGTAGCTCATCAACTCAATGAGAACTGGTGGGAGGGCTGAAACGATGCATGAGATACCGTGGTATGGAAATATTAGAGGTAGTGGCAATTCTAAAAGGACTTAAGCTGGCGCACAAATGCGGGTGGACGACTTTGGAAGTAGTCTGAAGCAGAAAATGTCATCAATCAAATTGTCGACTGCTCGAGTTGCCCTAGATGCTGGAAACTCACCCCATACGTTGATAACATCCGAGTGGAAGCAAGATGATTTAAACAAATAATGTGGAGAGCAATTAAACGAAAAGTCAATTAATGTGCGGATTAGATTGCCAAACAATCTAAATTAAGATAGTTTTAAACCAAATGTAAAAAATTAAGATAAAATACAAATACCATATTAAAAAATAGGACAAACTGTATATACTAGTTTGCAAGAATAAGACAAATACATATACTACTAGTACGCAACAATATGACAAAATACATATACTTTAATACTACACACATTTTCACATTCGGTGTAAAATTAAGGGTCAGAAGGCTGAACAAAGATTTGGTAATGTGGGTACCTAATTGTAAAATAAATAAAATCTTATATACCTACTTGTAAAAAATGAGTTTTTAGGTACCTCAAATATTATTATCCCTATTTGACATGAAGGAGGTAGTGTAGTAACTGAAATGAAGATGCTGAGTATAGGAAGAATTACTAAATATTTGAACAATATATTATATCATATAATAATATAGTAGAAATGACACCCACTTGCAGTTCATCCATTAAGCATTTTTAAGAGAACTACTTCAAGTTGAGCAAAGCAAACATAGAAAACGGAAATGCTAAGGATATAAAGTTTCTGGAACCATAAGTTAAAGACTGGGAAGAAAATACAATAAATAAAATAAGAAGGTTGTATTCCACTGAATTGCAGTCTTGATTCTTCTTTGTTCTTCCTATAGTCTGTTCCTTTTTTTTCTTCTTCCACTTTTCAATTCTGACTTTGTTTGCAGGCACTTCCATGTCCATATATGAACCTTGCTGTCCCTTCTGTGTAAACATGAGTTTCATTGTTCAACCTGTCAATTCAACATAGTATTAATTAAACACAAAGACCTTTTTTTGTATGTCGAAAATCGATTTGAGGTGATGGAGGAAGTAGCTAGAGAGGAAATGTGTGTAGCTTACGATGATCGAACAGCTTTGCTCAGTATGGAAGCTGATGTAAATGTTTTGCCATCAAGATACCTGTTTTCTCCTTTGATTCTCTGCTTCATTCTAAGGTCTAACTCCTCAGAATCCAGTGAAAGTGGTGAATCTGATGCCTGTTATTATAGAATTCACATTAGAAACACTGGTTTTAGAAATACAAAGTCTTTTTATAGGGTTAAAACATACCATGACCCATCCCCATGTATCAGCATAGGATGGAATATGAGCCGAATAGGGAACCACATCTGCATTTATAATGGAAATGGACAATGTTTTTAGAATGTTGAAATTACACAAGGATAACCCAAACAAATCTAATGCACCTGTTGTTTCTTACATTTAAAAACTTGTCTTAGTGTGTTATATATGCAAGAGAACACTTCCGTGTGGCTAAAAATGCCAGCAGGTCCTGCCTGCAGATTAGTTAACCACAATTATAATTAGGTAATTCTGTTATTTTTTTCACTATCTGTAATAAAAATTTGATAAAAAAAAGGGACAAACCTGGGTAACAAAGACGCCTCCTTGAGAGAGCTTAGGTTTGACAATGTACTCATAGAAGGATTTGGTGTAGAGTTTGTAGCAGGGACCTCCTTCAATGGGGTCTGCAAGGTCACCAATGATCACATCAAACACTTCTTTTCGGATTTCTAGCTCAACCCTGCAAAACAGGTCATCGCTTGCTTAGATCAATCAGCACAATAGAAAGAATGCGAAGTGAATTAATTATATTCATGATCAATATAATATACCTTGCATCGTTGATAACAAGATCAAGTCTCGGGTCACAAAATGCCTCGGTGTTCACCACCAGGTATGACCTGCAAAATCCCACCACCTCCTGCTCTCCAACATGCAAATTATTTAAGAATAATGTAATTACAAAGACATATCTGCATGATGGGGAGGTTTTTTACCTCATCAATGTCACACATGGTCACTTTCTCTATGGTGTTATGCCTCAGAATCTCTCTAGCAGTGGAACCCTCACCACCTCCCATGATAAAAACTGTCTTTGGCCTACATAACCAACATGGGTATATCAATAAAACCATAAAATACGGATGGACAAAATGAAATCTTTCATGTGTTAAAAGTGCTGCGGAAAGGTAAAGAGATCAAAGATATACTGTGGATGATGAAGAAGTGGAGGATGAACAAGACATTCATGGTATATGAACTCATCTGTCTCTGCACTTTGAAGCTTTCCATCAATTACTAGAGCCTTAAGAGAAGAATAAGACCGAATCAGCATATATATGTAAATATATAAGAATATATCTATACAACCAACAAGAACAAAATATCCTCAAACCACCTTTCCAAATGGTTTTGTATCCAAGAGTGCAATATCCTGATATGGAGAAGCTCCTGTGTGCAATATGCTGCACAAGTCGGTGAAACAAAACACAAACGGGTAAGAAAACATGGATCCATTTTCCATACATAAAAAAGAATTGTCTTTTGCATTTACATTAACGCAATTGCTTTGCTGTTATGATGATAGTGGATAGAACTATCATTGATCATATAGTGTTGTTATTTTGTTATGTTTCCACCTTGTCTGCCTTTTCCATGACAGTGGTGATACTGACGACCCACTCGTGAAATATCCATCCACTGTCATTAAAGTTAATCTCCTTTTATCTTAAAAACAATTCTTCTGTTTCTTTATATACATGCAGTGATATTCTTAGGTGTAAAGTAAACATTTTTTACATCCAAATACTAATTATTTTTTAATAACGCGTTTGTCATAAACAAAACCTTAAGAGTTGAGACGACGACAGACGAAAGATAGCTCCCACATGGTATATGATCCCTCACCAGTTTTAGTGACATGAAATCTATATAGCTACATATATATAAATACTACTTCGTGTTGTATGTATATAGATAGAGAGGCCGTGTACCTATTGAGAGCAAAGCACCATCTCAAGTTCTCTTCAATCTCCTCCTCATACCAGCAGCTCTTTCTGTATCCATTGGGTGGTGAATGGTTCTTCTCATTCACTGCACCTCCATTCCCACCATTTGAAATAGACATATCAGCCATTTACTGTCTTCTTACTTTGGATGGTGTACGTAGTCTGTATGTATGAGATGAGAGAAAGCAAATGAAGAAGTGAATGAAGAAATGGGAAGGGTGGATGGACAGTATAAGAAGGGCTGTGGAAAGGGTCAATTGAAAGGCGAGGTGTCATCATTTGGTCTCAAAACGGTCTGCCCTGTCTAAATCTAAATCATCCTGGATTTTCGTAACTAAGTAAAATTATGAGGGTAAAAAACATAGTTGGGGTTCTTGAAGTTGATTTGGTCGCGTGGAACACGCACTTTTTCTTAATGTATGTATGTATAAAATAATTCAAGATACTGTTCCCTGTTCAATAGATTTTGACAATATTTAATGATGTTTGTTGGGTTTAGGGTTAGGGTTAGTGTTGCTTTTCGTTGTCTCATATACATGGGACATCAATCTCTCTATTCGAATTTAATCCATTCTTTGATCAACTCAACCGTTAAGTATCAACCAACGTACAATTGGTCCCAACTCGGCATGTCCCTAGGTTATTCTTTGGATGGGCAAAAAAAATAAAAAAAGTTTATCATCAAACTTACCGTTAGTGAGAAGTTCATGACTCAATATAAGTGATTTCTTATTTATTTGACTACCTAATTAACATCCCCTTCATTCCTACCCGTGACAGTTTATATGAAAAGTGAAAATCTTTTCCTATCTTGTGCATTGAGTAAGATTCTTTCCTCATTTTTGAGAAGGATTTTGTGACGATGCACACCAAATAATCGAATCACGAGGCATGATGGTGAGAGTGATGATGAAACATCTTGCATTTTATACAAATGCAAAGGTTTATGGACCCTCCTTCTGTCAAATTCAAATTGACTAGAATTCGGATCGACAAAAACATTATATAGCTAACTAAAAATTAGCTTTTCGTTACGCTTGAGTACCCTTTATTTTATTATGTTGGATTAAATTAACTTCACAACGTAAACAATTTATATTAAAAAGAGTATGAAAAATAAGTTTTTTTAAATGAAAGTCTTGAGCCAACATAGGAGTAACTTAAATTAGCATTGGAGTGGTGCATTCAAACCAGCACAAACTAAAGGGTCCCAATTTGAGTTCGACCGAGATTAAGGAAGCAGACTTGGAAAGTTGGTTGGGGTAGTTTGAGCCACAACTATTTTTTCTTCTTTTAATAATGTTTTTTGTTAAAAACAAAATAATTTCTATATTCATTTCATTATTGTCCACTTATTTATACTTGTTATATTTTGTTTGATAGTATATAATATATATTAAATTTAATTTCAAATAAAACTATTTTCCTTTGAAAAGTTTCTTTTATAATAAAATCCTACTTTTATTTTACATGATTACGCAGATACAGATTTTTATATATTTTTTAATTGGAAATATTTCTATAAAAAAAAAATACAAGGACAATTTCACTTTTCCTTCCGGATTCCTGGGTCAATTGGTGCTTCTCTTTTCCCTAGCCAATCCCAATAGGCAATCCCATTCCAGTTCTCTTTGATTGTGCAAAGGTGAGAGAAAGAGAAGCGTGCAAAGGAGCCATCATTCATATTCGCTTATGGCTTAAAAGATGGAAGGCATGCTATTCCTAATCCTGCTGCACTCATCATCACCATCACCATCCAAACCAGATATATATTATTCAGTCATTCACTTGTAAATTCAAAATGATATTATATATATATATATATGTTTTATAATGACTCACGTACATACATATATGTTACAAGAGTTAGTAAATACAGATTCAATTAACTTAGGTGAGAACTTAATGGTTAAACAAATTACAATCAAATTCTCAAAGTAAATGAATATCGAATCTCAATAACGACAGACATTACAATGGTGAGTCTTTTAACATTTATATTCACAATTTAAAATTATAAAAATAATCTTGTATATAAAAAAGATACGAATTCACTAATTAATAAAATGCATTTAATACTGAGAGTGTCCGTGTTATAAATTTAGTATGGGTATAACAAATATAATAATATATCATTTTGTTTATACATATACCATACGTATAATCATAATTGTTACAAATATATTTTGTAATACAATAATCAGTTTTTAGTCAAGGTTTTACATGTATATCCATATTTGAAATACTCGTATAATTTTTTATTATTTTTATTCACGAAGCAATCGACTGGTCATATTCTAATTCAATTATTATTTATTATTATGTATATACAATACTATAATTATAAACATATTTATAATGGGTAAAAAAAATTATCATCATATTGCGATTTTGAATATTTTATTATCCTATAAACCGACTCAAACTCTTAATTGAATTTTTTAAAAGCACCATTAGGTATTAGTGGATAGTGGTTGGATGGAGTGAAAGTTTCCACTTGTTTCCATTTTTGCTAAATTAATGAACCAAACTCAACTCAGGATAAGTGTCTTTCTTTTTCTTGGCATGGTGGATATGAATGCCTTGCACTTATAACTACTCGAGAACATCTATCTGCCGACAGCTTTTTACTTTGGTATTCCTTCGAATGTGATTTGTATTTATCCACTTCGGTCTTCTCCTTCGTCTTAGATCAAGAGTGGTGTTGTATCCTTTGGAAGATGCAACTCACAAGTATCATTCTTAATTTAATTTCGATCCATTGCATTCTTCCACTTTTTTCTTTGTTAACACCATAATATGAAAATAATGCAATATATGCAAATTCATCATTTCAGTCAAGTACTTCATATACTATCATTCAAGCCATATACTATCATTCAAGCGAGACTCTTTCTAATTCTTTAGAACTTTTCTTCTTAGAATGTTGTGGAAATGAATTCATCAATTGTTACTGAAATTGCACTGTCATAAGATGAAATTTCATCATTTGTAGGTGAGGAAACTTGTTTTTTTCTATATCATCTACAAGAACATCTTGGATAGACTACATCCTATTCTAGTCCCAAGTGTTTTTATCCCAAAAAAATGACATCATGTTGCAGTGCTGGAAATTTACCTTTTACCGACGATTTCTTTTTGTTGTTAAAAACTAAAACTTTCGTTGGTAAAAATAAATTTCGTCGGTAAAATTTTTGTCAGTAAATGCCTTGTAGGCGAAATTTTACCAACGAAATATGTCACAAATATTTCGTCGGTAAAAGTATTATTTTTGCCGACGAAATTTTTGTGGGCAAATATATGTTTTGCCGACAAAATTGATTTGGTCGGCCAAAAAAATTTCATTGATAAATAAAATTTTACCGACAAAAAATGTTTCGTCGTTATACATGTTATGACGACGAAACGTTCCGTCGGTAAAAATTGAAATCATTAAAAAAATATAATTACAAATAAAACTATAACACAATGGAAGCTACCAATATAGTCCAATAAAAAAGGTAATCAAGAAATGTGCACACAAACAAAATCAATCGCAAGCATAGCTAAATATAGTTGGTCAGACATCAAACAATGACAAAATCACTTATTCATGATACAAAACAACATTAAATTGAGGATAACTAGCAATTTAGAACTTACCCTGAAGTTGTTCAACTGTATTTCTCTTGCTTAGAAGTTGTTCAAACATAAGTACAAAGAGAAAAGCTGCAATCTCATATATAGACGTTGCAAGTAATCAATTTATCTACCATTGCTATCTTGAGAGAATCACGCTTGAACTGTGCATAGAGGTTTGTCTCTATTCCACGACCCTGCATAAATGCAAGAAATATGATTAATGTGCATACTTTGTAACTTCAAGTAGTAATCCAAATTCTGCTAATAAATTGATAACATGTATCAATGTTGGAATAGTGCGATACTGACTTACCATTCCTTCCATAATGACCAGATCTGCATCAGCTGCTAGATATGCTAGTTCTTGACTAATTGTTGTAAGATCAATGACCTACAACAGATAAAGTCCAATATTGCTTGATTAAATTAGCAATAAAGAGATTTGATGCATCAACCCCTATTAGCTTCCTATTTTCATCCTTCAACTGTTAGTATCCTTCCACTACGGGAGAAATGTCAAATACCGGTTAAAAAAGATATTTTTAACGGCTGAAAAATTCAACCGTTAATTTATCACAGCTCAAATAAATTTGACTCGCAACATTAAGCGTCGGGACAATTATCACGGCTTAATTTAAAATGAGTCGTGATAATTCCCGGCTCAAACTCAAAAGTGCCGCCAAAATAATTATGGCGTCACTTTTGAGTTGAGCCGTCATAATTATTAAAAAAAAAATCATATTTGTCACGGCTCGGTTCATATGAACCGCGAATAATATGAATTTTTTTAACAAAATAATTAATTCATTAATTTCCGCATGACAACACGCTCAACCACATCGAGCTCCACAACATTCTCGTCTCTCTCTCTCTCTCTCTCTCTCTCTCTCTCTCTCTCTCTCGAGTATATTAAATATTGATCCCTCTTTGATCTCCTTCAGAAGCATCCACCGAGCAATAATAAGGCAATAAATAAATCCATAATCTTTTCACGTGTAAGAAAAACAATGGCATCATTCAGCAAGATGATTGTCGTGTTTGTGATCTGCCTTATCTTCACCTCTGCATTCATCCCCTGCGAGGCGGCCCAAAAATCTGCAGAAACCCCAGCCGAGGCAGGAAAGTTCAAATTTGCGCCATCGTCCCTGTCGGAGATGCGTTTCACCACCAACTGAAAATCATGTCCAACACATTGAACCAACTGAAAAATGTTGAACGAACTAAAACACACACTAAACTGACTGAAAAAACAATGAACCGACTGAAAAAATCACTGAACCAACCTAAAAACACACTGAACCGACTGAAAATCTGTTCCACAACCAACTGAAATCTTGTCCAACATCAACATACGAGAGTCCAATATATCTCTAGGTTTGGTTTATTGAAGACATCTCTAGTTTTGGTTTAATTTCTGACTAGTGTAGTTGATTTTGCTTCAAACCGGTTTTTAAAATTATATAAGTTTAAAGTGGTTTGATTTAAATTTAAGTATAAACCAGTATCAAAAAATGATTCGATTCGAACTAAATTTTTGGTACTATTTTGAATTGGTCTATTTGAACCTGAAAAACACTGGTTTGGTTTTGACACTAGTTCGGCTGAACCGGTTCGAACCAGACCATATCCAGACCAGTTCAGCTGAACCGGTTTAAATGAATAAGCCTACGTCTCACATCTACGTTCAATCTGAGTGTATCGTCGTCCGAGTCCCGTGACTCTCGTGTTTGGTCGTCTAGCAGCAACACTCCAACTCCAATGTTCTAGCTCCGGTGTCCTGCATCTGCGTCTTCGTCCAGCTCCGACGTGTTCATCCAACTTCGGCTTCATGCGTCTCCGCTGTAACTCCCGTGTTTGGTTTTCTGCAACTCCAGCCTCCAGCGTCCCGTGTGCGTCCATGTGTCCAGCTCCACTCCAGCCGTCTTACATCCTACGCCACAGGTCTGTCCAGCGGGTAAACCCGTCGACCCGTCAGGTTATGTCCGGGTTCAAAAGGCTGATCCGTGCAATTCAGCGGGTCGACCTGAATTGCCAGCTCTAGACTTCGATTGCCTGGTGTTGTTTGCGTTTTATAGGTGTGAGTAAAATTCAGTTCGACCGTTCTAGTTTGATCTTAAAATTGAGATTGAAATTTTCGGTCCTCTATTTTAGTCTTTAGACCAGAACAGTTAGGAGCATTTGATACGGTCTTGGTCTTTTCGGTCTTAGATCGTTTAGACATTTATATTTATATAATTTTATTTTTTAACAAAATATTAATAAAAACAAAAACGGAAATTGGTTTAATTAATCAATATAACAAAACCGTCTTAATGGTCTCCAATTGTCTAAGACCGAAAATAAGTGGACCAATAAGACCGTTAAGTCAATAGCGTTTTTTTCGGTCCACAAATGGTTCAGTCATTTTAGTTCGGTTTCGGTCGTTATGGTCTGATCGGGGATCCATATAACTTAATCAATATAAAATATCATTGTTATATTTTATTAGAATCAACATATATTACAAATTTTAAAATAATTTATATAAGTTATAATTACTATAACTAATATATATTCTAATTGTTTGTATTTATTTAAAAATATATGAAAGTAATAGATGTCATAAAATGAATTTTAAAATCATTAGTTAGCATCATATTCATAATTGTTGACATTTGTTTTTATTATCTACACATTTATTTTCAAATATTTTTATAAAATATAAATAATCATTTTATTGTATAATATTATAAAAAAAATAAGTTTAACATTTTTTCATAAATATAATTAATTTTTATCTTGTGTAATTGAATTAATATTAATTAAATTTACTTTAATAACCTGTAAATAATAATGCTATAAATATATATAAATATTTATTTATTTTATTTTATTAATTTAGAAAATAAAATAATAATTATATTGCGCAAGACGCAAATCAGTTTTCTAGTAGATATATAAAAAAACTAAAATTTAATTCTAACATTTACTGAGAATAGGGAATATATATTAGCACTATGGTTTTAACTAACGATGGGTATATATATTAGCGTTAATAGCCAAATTATTACCCAAACTTTCGACACTTAACAAATCACTACCCGAACTTTATTTTTTTTAAAGTGTTACATGTACTTTTGGAGTTGGGGTAAATTCCTACTTTCGTTAAGTTTTCTGTTAAATATAGATGTAAAATGACGTGACATCACATGATTGGTCCATAATTTAGAAAACTAAATAATTTTTTAAAGATACCAAAAAATATTTTTTTTTTTAAAAACAAAACTGAAAAATTAATAGGAAAAATAAGAGTTTTCAATATAATATTTTTATTGAAAAATATCAAGGAGAAAAAACTAAATATTTTATTTCATATTTTTAAAACTCTTATTTTCCCTATTAAGTTTTCAGTTTTTCAATAGATTTTTAAAAATAATATAGTTATAAAATTATGGACCAATCATATGCTGTTACGTCATTTTCCGTCCATATTTAACAGAAAACTTAACGGAGGTAAAAATTTGCCTTAGGTGTCAAAGCTTAGGTTACACTTTTTGAAAAATTAAAATTTGGGTAGTGATTTGTAAAATGTCCAAAGTTGGGGTAGCAATTTGGTTATTAAACCTATATATTAAAGATTTGGTTGATAAATATTTTTTTTTAATATTAATTACTAAGTGAAAAAAGTATATAAAAAAATTATATATAGCTTCTTTATTATATATTAATTTTTTACTGTCAATTTAAGGTGCCAATCCTTGCTAAATAACCCTAATCAGATTAATGGATATTTACTCTTAATTTGATCGTCCTATAATAGAGGATACTAGTTGGTTAAGTCTCAACAAGAGGTCTCTTAAATATTTAAGCTGTGAGTCTCAAGTGTAGCTACCATTCTCATCCCCATCGTGAATATTCCATCAATCAATATTCATTTTGTTTTAAGACAAACCATTAAAAAAAAAGTATAAGGATCTCTCTGTTGCCTGCATATTCATCTCATCACTAGATTTGAACTAAAATTACAGGGTGGAACATCTTTGGGTGGTTTGACTTTGAGTACCGGGTTACTCTCGAAAAAATTTGTCGGACGAAGTTCGAATTCTCCACTTAGTGTGGGCATCAACGGGAAATCTTCTTGGCACGGCGCATGGCGAAACCCTAATGTATACCATAGTACGATGTCTGTGTTCTCTATACTCCGGTCCCTACATAAGTAAGTACAATGTACGAGGTATGATTTACATGAACTAGAACAAGCAGATGGAAAGTAGGTCTCTACTGGGAGATATTACCTTCTGCTCCACGTCTCTAAGGTGTCATCGCCATGGCTTTGATCAGTGAACAACCCGCCAGCCCATTTCTCCGACTTATTGTATGGAGTCACCCATATGTTGTAGTTAGTGAAAGCGCCGCGTAGTTGAGCATCATCATCATGGGTTATTAGGGGTCTCACCACAGCTCCTGGAAGAAGACGGTACCCTATAGGGTTGCCCAATTGAGTCATTTTATTAGGGTTCACAACTACGAATTCTGCAAACTCCAACCCGATCTGAATCTTCCCCTCCGATTCAGTTTTGGCAATGTGGCTAAAGACTGTCCAGTAACTTTTCCTCGGCGACTGGCCTTGGGTTGCTTGTACGGTCTCAAAGGTGGATTTCATAAAGGAATTGGTTTCGCCATCAATGTCGAGGTCGAGGTGGTAAGTGAGGAAATGGTCGTGGCGGACACCTATGGTGTTTGCAGACACAAGCACACCATATTGTTCGTCGTGGATCTGGTTCATGTTGGTGTAGTCAGAACCTCGGACCTCCAACAACCCCGTTAATCCAACCTGGTTAATCAGGACCATGTCATTGTTAATCGGGAAGACTTCCCTCAATATTTATTTAGGGTTAATTTTACTCAATAATACTTGAGATTTTCTTTTAATGTTTAAAAACAAAGGTTTCAGACTTCAATATTTAAAAAATGATTGAGATTTTTTTTTTCAGTTAATTGTTTTTATCCAAACTTAACATTATAGACTTTAAAAATTACACAAACAATATAATACATTTAAAAATGTAAATGAGTCCGAATTTGATCTAAACTTCTCTCAATATTTATTTAGTGTTAAATATTTAAAAAAATGATTGAGTTTTTCTTTTTTCCTTAAAGTTTCATCTAAACTTAACATAATATTTTTTTAAAAAAATTTACAGAAATGATATAAGACTAGGGTCAGCAATGGTGCGGTGAAAAATCCAAAATCATGGTTATAACTGTTATTTATTTATACGGTTAACTGTACCATTATGGTGCGTTGTAGTTATAGTGATGAATATTTTTATCCATAATGGTTATGGTAATGGTTATGGTATTTTAGTTATACTCATGGTTATAACCATGGTTATTATATAAATATAATAATAATTTAATATTAATAAATTAATAAATACTAATAATAGAAGTATCATTTTCACTTTTAGATTTCACGAATCTATAATTTCAAGGCGAAGTATAATTGAATGATGTAAATGTTAAATAGTATTAGTGTTCACTTTGAATGATGTTCATGTTGAATGATATTAATTTTGTAACATAACTTTATGTATTTACTAAGATGCATTTATAATGTTTCATTACATTTCACATGGTGGTAATAAATATGGGTATACGGTTAAAACCGTAGTTAATAACCATGGTTATGATATTGAAAAATATATCCGTAATGGTTATGGTATACAATTTAAAATTATGGTATTGTTATGATATTTGACATACATGTACCATAACTTAACCATTGACATCCCTACGTAAGACTTCCCTCAATATTTATTTAGTGTTAAATATCAATTTACACATTAATATTTGAGTTTTCCCTTTAATGTTAAAAAATGAAAGGTCTAATTCTTAATGTTTAAAAAACTGTTGAGTTTTCCTTTTTCATTAAATTTTTCATCCAAACTAAATAAAATATAATTTACAAATTATAGAAATAACATAATATTTTTAAAAATATCACAGTTCAACCTATCAAATTTCTATATATATTGAAATTGAATTCGGATTTAATGCGGACTCAATTAAACCCAAATCGAAATGGATAAGGTCTAGTTTTTAACCCAACTCAGATCAGTCATGGGTAAGAGTCTGATCACTCTAGTCTCCTTAATTGAAATTCAATTTGGATCAGTTAAGCCCTAATGGAGGGAACTAGGTAAATGCTACCCGAATTAATTCATTTTATATTCATCCTGCGGGCTGTGCGTAAAATAGGTAAATAAATTACCTTGAATTTGATAATTCCACTCTGCTTGAACTCCCAATCTACTATGTAGTCGTAATTGCCAACAACCGACACGGATCTCACCACTAAACTCGTCTCCGGCCGGACCTCTGTATACTGCATGAAGAACCCACAATATATAATTTATACTCTATGTTTCCGATCGACTGAAAATGGAATTTTTATTCTATATATATGCTTTGTGAGTCAGTCACTCACTACTGTTTCTGGAATCCCCATCTCTGTGTGACGCCATAATATGTCGCCGGAGAACCTCTCGAAGATGCATATGACGTTCTTCCACTTTGTGGGTTCCCCATTGGCTGCTGTAAAGTATGCATCCATGAATACTGCATTGTCTGGACAGTCCTTACGCGGCTGTAGCGACACCGATGACAATCCAAATCCATACTCACCTGAATCGAAGAATGTTCTGTAGTACCATTCTTCTGTCAAGTCCATGTACGGAACAAACAACTCAGAGATGAAACCACGATACAGAACTCGACGAGATCTCTGCTTCTCCAGGTCAAAAATAGATGCTAAGGAGATCATGAGACCAGCTCGGGCGTCGAAACTCACGTGGAACTCCCAGTTTGACCATCTGATATCCAAGTGGATTAAAATAGTTGAGTTCGCATATCTGAGTCGTGAGTTAAAACAAGCATGTATTGAAGATTCTTACTTGACCAACTGACCATTGAGAGTGAAACTTGGACCGTCCGGCTGAACCACCGTCATTGGGTTCAAGTTGGACCAGGTTGGTGTTTTCTGCATCGATTCGCGGTAGTCCGTCCCCTCCTGTTTGGGTACTGGGACTACAACCCGGTCTACAAAGTTGAAGATCTTCATGTCATCCAGGTCAACCGTCACCGTTATCCCCTCAATCGGTCTCATGTACAGATTAACGGTGCCGTCCAGGTAATAGCACATAACTTTAACCCTCCGTCCTTGGTTCGCTGTTTGTCCGTACCAACCCACCCCGAAGCTCAAGCACACCACCTAGCGTGAATAAAACAAATAATTTAATAGAAACAACGGAAAAGAAGACAATATTAATTAATCTATCCTTTCAAACCACCAGTAATAATAATTAATAACAGACAAAATACAAGTCATATCGGAGTACTGAATTAGTAAGATAAAATAAATGGTGACGTGTTCTTGTTTCTCTCTTCTTTTTTTATGGCCATCATGTTCTTGTTTCTCTCGAACAATGATAAAATAAACAAACCTCCTTGATGTTAAGACCACGTTTGTTGATTGATTCGAGAAAAGGCCCGAAATTCATCGGCAGCTTACTCGCAGCTATCTGTTCTTGAAAGGTGAGCATAGGATATCCATATCCATGGTGAACTCGATCAGATACGAAACTCTTGTTCGTCAGATCTACCATGATCTCGTGTGTTTCATGGTTCATCCGCACATGCACAGCAGCTCTCCGAGGAGGCGGTGTTTTGTTTTGTCTGCTTTTAATCCAGGATAGTAGAGATGGTTTATCGGGCTCATCCAGACCGACATAGTGGAAGGAAATGTTGTGGGTGGAGAAGTGAGATGAGACGAGGGTATGGACGAGGGTGAGTTCGGAATGCGAGAGTGGGTCGAGAGGATGGGATTGCGAGAACGAGGTGATGGGGAAGGGGAAGAGGAGGAAGAAGAAGAAGAAATTCATAGTCATTATGGAGACACAAATCAGAAGGCAGACTCGGTAGTTAAAGATGAATATTTGATTTAGGGGAAAGAAGATATATAAATTAAGGATTCGACGGAACAACCAATGCGAAAGTCTTCGTGCTTGGGAAAACATCACATAGGTCATAGACCTCTAAGATTTGTCGATTCAATGGACCCGTAAAGTTCGAGACCAGAGTCGATTCAATCTTTAAAAAGGTGAATCTGAAATCAATTTATGTACTCTCACAAGTCACTTGTGTTGACCTGAACCCGATGGATGAATATCGGGCGTCGATATTCAATAATCAAGTTGATTATCCGTATATGATTGATTGAGGCTCAAGGGTATGCGTCTACTCGCTCTCAAATAAAAGACCATTAAGAGCATTCTGGACTTGGTGGGTGACACTTTTGCACATTCCTCTTAACAAAAAAGACAAAACACATTAAATGTGCGAAATAAGTGTAAATACAATTGTATCACTATATGAAGTTACCACGGTTGGAAGTGTCAGACTTATAAACGACTAACTATAGTAAGAAATTAACATTGAACCTTGGTTAAGTCCCCCTATAAATACCTCAAAACTATCTCTTTACAAAGGATCTAATTCTCATATATATATACATTCTTTATTTGCTCTCAAATCCCAAATGACTTTCTTATATGAGGAGAAACAACGATACAAACTCGAACTTTCCTGTTTACAGAATTGGAAGCAACACTCAAAAAAGGAATCCATTATCATCATAATCATTGACCTGACGAGTTAACATAAGTTATATGACCCGTGACAATATTTTTTTGGGGGTTAAATATTACTTAATTGGTTACACATGTTTGACAATTGTTCTGAATGGTTACAC
The DNA here is from genome assembly GCA_946814005.1 of Chamaenerion angustifolium. NCBI lineage: Eukaryota > Viridiplantae > Streptophyta > Magnoliopsida > Myrtales > Onagraceae > Chamaenerion > Chamaenerion angustifolium. The sequence goes on from OX328270.1 coordinate 9,435,726, forward strand.
ATATTTTAAATGTGATCAATTGGTTTTGTTGAGTGGCTTAATGGTTACACATGTTTTTTACAATGTGTCTAAATAGTTAATCCGTTATTGAATCGTCAATTTTTCCGTCAATTTCGCATGCGTGTAATATGTGATCCCTGTTTAAATAATTTACGACATTTGAAAAGACTCTTATGCCCTTATGCATGAGTCCCCCTATTTCCCCCCATTTATGTCAGAAGAGTGTTTTATTTCGGTTTTTTCCAGTGAGACTTTCCCTTTTTTAGGCTTGTTCATGAACAGGTTCGGGGGCGAACCAATTCAGAACTGAGCTGGTCTGGTTTGTAAAAAAGCAGTACTTTTTTTGTTTCTAAAAACACTGGTCTGGTTTATGGAAAAAAGAACTGGTCTGGTTCGAACTGATTCAGAACCGGTTCGAACTGTTCTGTTTTTTTTATAACAATTTTGGTTCCAAAATAATCTGGTTCAAACTGACACTAACTGGTTGAAAATCATGTCCAACAGATTGAACCGACAGATAAAACACTGAATCGACTGAAAAATACACTGAACCGATTGGAAAAAACACTGAACCGATTGAAAATCTGTTCCACAACCAACTGAAATCCTGTCCAACATCAACATACGAGAGTCCAATATATCTCTAGGTTTAGTTTATTGAAGACATCTCTAGGTTTGGTTTAATTTCAGACCGGTTTAGTTGATTTTGCTTCAAACCCGTTCTAAAATTATATAAGTTTAAAGTGGTTTGATTTAAATTTAAGTATAAACCAGTATAAAAAAACGAGTCGGGTCAAACCGATTCGAACTGGATTTTTGGTACTATTTTGAACTGGTCTATTTGAAGCCTAAAAACACTTGTTTGGTTTTGGAACTAGTTCGGCTGAACCGGTTCGAACCAAACCAGTTCCAGACCAGTTCATCTGAACCGGTTAATTTGAACAAGCCTACCGTTTTGTCTCCTCTCCCGGTTGCACTCCACCTTCATGTGAAGGCTCAGGTATACTCTATGTCCCTTACTTCTTTTCTTCATGCGTAGTTCTATCTTTCGGTTTTGTTGTTTGTGGCGACGAAACGAGTGATAAGTTGCTGAAATCGTAACTATGCATGGTTGTCCGAAGGCTCCATTGTCAGTTCTTGTGCTTAGGAACATCTTCTCTCTGTTTATTTTTACGTTTGATCGTCTATTGTGTTTGATCGATCAAACATTTGAACCACATTTTTTTTTTCCGAAATTGCGACAGACCCATGCTGAATTTTTATTTTTTGCGATATTTGTTCTTCAAATTGTGGAAAGTTGTATACTTCGGTGTTTTGGTGCATAAACTTATAATTTTTATGCAAAATTAGTATTTTTGATGTTCAAGTTTGATCATTTATGGGTTTTGAAGCAGGAAGTTTGTTGTAGTTTTGTTTAAATGATTGTTATGTTCCCGTTTAGTTAAGTTGCTGTATTTTTGTTCCGTTTTTTTGGACTTCAATTTTTGTTAATTTTTTTTTGAAGTTGCTAATTCAATTTATAATTATAATGTTTTATGTTTTCGAATGAGGAAAAGTTTAGAATACCGATTGATTGAAGTGACCGGTTAATGGCTACCATTGTGATGGTTGTTATCCATCACGGTGGGAAGTGGATTGACAAGGGGGGAACCGAATATACGAGGTGAACTTGCGTCACTCCATGTCCCGTACGAGAAGTTGAACTATTACGCATTGACCGGACTAGCTGGAGTGTACTGTGATCTTGTGACGAATGGATCTATATTTTGGTTGCCTCCTGGTGGAAATCCAAACACTGATCTTGAAGTCATCACTTCAGATGCCAATCTTAAACCAATACTAGAGCGTCAAGAAACAACAACAGAGATTACTATGTACGTAATGCCCCCGTTTGATCGAGAAGCTTGTGCGAATGATCATTTCCTTATGCAGCTCCGCGACAAGGTGATAAACAAGACTCATAGATCATGTCGTGCGAAGGAGTCTGGATTGATTATTGACCGACAACCAACAGATGACAGTTGCAAGAAGAGAGTCCCAGATGACAATTGCAAGAACTGAAGGATGTTTCACAACAAAATACACCTGAAGTTGAACCACAATCACCAACTGTTGTACTTTTGGGGACACCGAATGCAATAGAAGTTGAACCTGTGAGAACGGAAAATGAGGGGTTCATAACTCCAAAAAAACATTTAGATACATTAGCCGTCAAATCATCACCGGTTAGTATGCCAACACATTGTAAGTTAGGTTTACTATAAGTATAATACTAATTATTAACTGTCGTGAACTAGATGAAAAAGACAGGTAAGGAAAAAAAGTTGAAAACTTCTCCAAAGCCGACATATGTGGATGTCGAAGACGATGTCATATCTTCAACACTAGTCCTATCAGATTCAAGAGAAATCATTATGCCTGATCTATCACTGAAAACGGGTTTACCCAAAAGGACAAGACAACACAAAAGGTCAATGTGTCAGTTTGGATATCCGGGTGACAAACAATATACACAATAAAAATATTGTGAAAGATGTTTTTTGGATTTTGTGAAATATGTTTTGTGGCAGCTGGAAATATATCTTGGGGTACCTTTGTTGTTTTAGTACTGACATATAGTCGCACAAGGTTGAAACTGTTTTGTCACTTGATGCTGAACTTGTTCTGGATGTTTTGTTGTAAATGGATGTTTCTGTGAATCTTGTTGTTCTGGATGTTTTGTTGTAAACGGATGTTACTGTGAACCTTGTTGTTCTGAATGTTTTGTTGTAAATGGATGTTTCTGTGAACCTTGGAATGAAATGGGTTTGTTCATTCTCTTAGGACACTTTATCCAGTTAATCACATTTATATGAAATATGCCTAACTATTTAATCACATACTACTCTTACAAGTTCACCTATTAATCACATTTTAAGAAAACATACGTAACCATTTAATCACATTACAAGGAAACATATATAACCATTTAAGAGTGAGAACGAACGTACCCAGACTGATCTCGCCGATTGGGGGGACACACTCGATGTTTTCCTTCTTCATGGGCATCTTCAAAGTAGGCGGGACTCCATATGTTCATATGGGTTCAACTGCTATTCAATTATAATAAAAAAGTCAATGACATTTTTGTAACTTCATATGAGTGTAGGGTCACGTGCTAGGCACATGCCTGAGTTAACAGTGATTTCTGACGATGAATAGTAGAAAAACGAATTAGTCACATAGCACAACCAATTAGTCACATTTTGAAACATGTATAACTATTTTAAACAATGGTCAAACATGTGTAATCAATTAAGTATTTTTTTTCTGTGAATAATATTAAAAGGCTGCTTAATCTTTCTTTCTAGTAGCAGACTACAGACATTTCAATCGAATCATCAATAATAAAATCGTCTAAAACACCGAATAAACTATAAGGATCAGGTTTAGAAAACTCTATATCCATGATTATAAGCATTTATCTCACCAGCACAACAACATTTACCAAAGTCCACAGTCCATGATACAGTAATGTTTTTTATTAAATGAAAATATTCCATATAACTTTTGATCTATCTAATATACGGTAGGTCCAAAAGTTGAAACTCACTGTCTAATTAGCGTCATTTACATCGTAATTAAATTATCTACGTACTATATATATGTATATTTTTTAAAATAATTATAAAATTAAATTTCTTACCTATTTCATTGTTTTCTTCCGATTAAATTAGAGGATAAATGATGTTAGATTAAAAATTTAATTATATACCTAATCAAAAAAATTATAGTACGTATATAATTAAATTTCGCCATAAATGACACTAACATTATTGAGTTTCGACTTAGAGAGTCTTAGTTTGATTTTTTTTAAGTCAAATTTTTATATCTCAACTTACGGCATAATGTATGATCAATCCGTAATTCCAAATTTAATATTTTTGCATTGTTTGGATCATAATTCAAATATCTACTCACTATATTTTTAATAGAGTAAATAATTTAATTTTAACTTAATTTGTTAAATAAAAAAATGCAATAAATAAATAAATAATAATAGGGGAATTGTGCCAAAAGGCACACATGTTATGCCTTTCAGCACGACACGTTGCCATAGTGCCTTTTGGGCACAATTCGCTTCCCTAAGGTGCGTGTTGTGCCATTTTGTTACAACATGCATCCGAAGTACTTTGTGTGTATACAATTTCTATTTTTTTTATATTCTATTTTTTTAATATATATTTTTTTAATTATAATCACGTTTTAAAAATAATCAATAATATGAGAACCATACATGCTCGAGTATCGACGCGTAGAAAGGGATGAACCACTGTTACCACGCAACTAGAGAACAAAGCTTTAGATCACAGTTTTCGATAGGACTCAGTTTGGTGCTTCCTGAGTTGGTCCTCTTGCTGTTCTGCTGACCTGCACGGAAGGAAAACTCGAGGTATTCTTGTTGTTTCCCCTCCGATGATTAAGAGAGTTGAAAGCTCGTTGGTTGGGGAGAGTATTGAGTGCTCAATTAAATTCAGGTATGAGGTTGGTGATGGTATTTATAACCCCTTATCTGTGACCTGGGTCAGGTTAAGTCTTACCCTGTTTAGCCAAGGTATCACCTGGTGAGGTGGCCGTGGTCGGGTGACCATTAGTGAGTCGAATGACATGTACTTTTGTTAGAGTGTCCTTTTTGTCAGGCCTGTTCTGGTCATCCCATAAATGGCAGTAATGGGATGAGTCGAATGACATGTACTTTTGTCAGAGCATCCTTTTTGTTAGCTCTGTCGTGGTCATCCCATAAATGGCAGTAATAGGCCAGAGGGGCGCCGTATTGTAGGCTAGAGGTGATCATTTCTCTCCTGACATCTTTTGTACCTAATGCCACCGTGTCCCTATAAGGGCTATGCATTTAGAGTTGGGCGATTGGATTAATGGCGCGCCTCTTGGTAGTGGGCCGAGGTGGGGAACAGTGTAAGGCAGAGGCCAGGGTGTTTCAGGCGAGCATATGGGTGTCGCCTTGTCCTCATGTATCGGGGGATGCCTTTTATTGGCAAGAGAATGGGATGATGGCCCTGCGTGATAGCGCCGCCTGAAGCATTGATAACGTTACCCTAAGATCTTCTGAGTCAGGTTGGTTTATGGTCAAATCGATTTGTATCTGGGTCGCCCGAGTCGTGGAGGGCAACACCAAACAAGAGCGACTATAAAAAAAGGGGAAGCTTAAGAGTTGGGAGCAAATTAACAATACTGACACTGCTTGGCTTGCGTAAGAAGAAGAAGAAAGGTGAGGTGAAGGATTGATTGGAATCCAAATAATGATAATGGCATAATTAATTTCAATTTGGTTCACGTAGAGAAAAAAGTTGCAGAAAAGGTGCCTTCAGAATTTGTGCCATTTTCCTTTAAACAAATGGATAAAAGTCAATTAGGTATGTAAACACCTGATTTTGGCTCGGGGTCAAAAAATCGTACGTGACGAACCGGGTAAAAAAAGAAGAAGAAAAAAACGAGATAAAAATATATTTATATATATTATATTATATATAATATATATACATGGCCGAAAGAACAAACATGGTCACATTCATGTTTGTTTTTTCAGTTCATGATCTATTATTAAAAAAAAAGTATTAAAATAATAATCAATTTGCTCTATAAAACTAATTGGAAGGATTGAAGAGAGGAGGAGGGTTGGAGAGGACCGTAGCTCACGGTGAGCTTCATTGAAGAGTGAATAAAAAAGAAATAGTGAGTGAAAAAAAATGAGAGAAAAATGAGTGAAAAAAATACCGATAATTATCGGACTCGGTTCCTCGTACGGTATTTTAGTCTCCCATGAGTTAGGTATATTTCTCTCATCTTCAATATCATATTTTGTATTTTCTAAATGTGAAATAAAATCGAGAGTTTATATACATATATTATCTATTTATGTATAATATACTTGCTAATATATATATATATATATGTGTATATTATATATTTATATTATGTTTATGTATAATATATATTTATATGTTTTCAAAAATTATTCGTGCATGTTGTGACACGTTTAAAATGGCTCGAGAGTTAAACCATTTTTTTTCGAGCACGATTAACTTTAGTTCTCTCTTGTTTATTTGAAATAAAAAAAAATTGTTTGTACATGGTTTGTTTAATTTAAAGAAAATGCATGTAGTTTTTTTTTTTGGCCAAGCATGATTAAAACGGGAAATTCGGGCAAAATTGAAAAAAAAAAAAATCAAAAGCAAATTAAAGTACCGAAAGGGCGGATTATAAGCTCGCGAGCTTTTAAGACGTAATCAAACCCCCGAACTCGATTCTCTAGACGTAGACCTTTTTAAGCCCTAGGATGTTAACTCCATGTACCCTAGGCAATTTTAGGATTCCGATTAGCCTTCAATTAATCGGTGGCGACTCTTTCAAATATTTTCGGTCCGGTTGATGACCCCGCTCGACCGGACCCTTCGCTCGCCAAGACCCGGCATTTTCAAAAACGAAATTTACAAATATTTTTCAAACGGGTCGGGGAAAGTCGGATCCGACGTCCGACAATTTGGCGACTCTGCTGGGGAGCTCTTTTAGAGGGTATAGGCTTTGTCGTGTTTGCTTTGCCATATTATATTTTGCTATATCCGTTTTGACTGTTTGCTCATGCTTGCAGTTTCAAATTTTGTCCAAAAGGCGATGTAATTGTAATAAGTCAAAAAAAAAAAATTAATTCACGCTGGTTACCATTACCAGCTCGGACCTGGAGCACATTAAGAGCTTAGGGAGTTTAGTAGGGGAATGCGCCCGGAGCGGTTTAGACCGCCGGAACGCACCCAAACAACTCAACTCGATGATCAGAATGGACCCGTGATCCTCTTTAGGGGGTGAGGTTCCGCTGGTTCAGAGGACCTAGAAATTCCATCAATTTAGAACAAAAGCTCCACGCCGTGTTTAGTCTTTACCAGTTTTGTGTGTATTTCCATTTTTGGGCCCAAGTGATGTAAATGAGAATTCGACCCAAGTATTTGGATACGAGATTGGCCCACAACCCATGAAGAAATTTGGCCCATGAAGAAGTTTGGCCCATTGATGTAAATGTGTTTTGTTTTGGCCTTAGATCATGACATGTATAGGATTGGGCCTTTTGTATTATATATTCCAGACTGTTGTAAATGTAATACGAGTCTTACTAATGAAGTTAAATTCTCGCACTTGCATTGCATTTTTCAAAAAAAAAAATGTAAGTTCCGTTCATTCAATCTTGTATCATTAAGACGTTTCACGCACCATCTTTGGTAAGGATGAAAAAAAAAAATCATTGCCCTCACATTAAGGTCATACAACCCCCTACGGTCGAAATTGCCCGAATATGGAAAGTCATGACAAAAGAGAATCAGAAATACGTGAACAAGAAGATTGACGAGGTTCACGAGCTCGCAAACTACAAAGTCAATTGGATTCTCCTTAACGCCTTGTCTGATTTCTGGAATATTGAAAATGCGTTTGCGTGATTAACAACAACGGAATACGTTCACAAATTCCATTCAACACCAGCAAGTCCGTCTTTCAACCCGGATGAGATAATCAGGGATAGACTCCAACAACCACCGTCATTCTAGCAATGTTGGGGCACTTTGGAAAAATGTGGGGGCAACGTTGCTAAGTTGAATGACACCCTTGAACAATTCATACGAAGAACGAGGCAAAAAAAAAATCAAAATACATGTCCTCGATCTTCGTTCGAACCAAGGAACAAGCAACAAATGCACTCAATGAGCTACGTCGTTGTGTGAAATGTCTTAAGAAGTAGACATCGATTGGCCAAATCCTTATAAAGTATTTTTGATTTTTTTTTTTGCCATACATGCAATCAAAGTCTACGAATGGAATGAACGGAACATACAGAATTTTTGAAATCAATCATGCATGATCAATTGTGTATTCATCCTTCTTACTACGGTATTTTGGATTTAGGTTTTCGGGAATCCATGCGACATTCCACGACTCCAGCACCTCAAGAACACGACGAGAGAATCATCCAACTAGAACAGACCATGCACACCATGAGTTCCTGCACAGTGCAATCAATCGTTGGCATGACCTCCTAGGTCGAGCGAATTTTGGCGGTCGTGACTACCACAGTATCCCCGACCTCGTCTTCCCGAGGAACACTGCTGTCGTGGCACCTCATCAATCCATGTCAGACACTTTTGCCATCCTGACGAAGCTCCACCTCCCACATATGGCCATCCTGACCAAGACCCACTTCCCACATATGACTTTCCCACACCCAAAAGGACAAATACACTTTTAGGATCGGGTGTTCGTCCTAATTTCAAATATTATGAAGTCGTCTGGAGGAAATATTTAACCGAAAGTTCAAAGACATTCTTGTTTCCTCTGTTCGCCGTTCATTTCCAGGCCCACCACAAGTGATCCAACTCGATGACATTGATGCTCACGAGGGCTTCTCAGACTTATTTTCAACTGGTATCACCATTGGAGCTCTACTTGATGAAGCTCCCTCATGCATTTTTTATCGTCCACTCGTTAGTGGGGCACCCTTGCCGAATCTGACTCTATACATTACGGAGAAGGATCCGTTGACCCAGATGACATTGCAATTTGGAACATAAAATCAAGCAGATACCAAATTGTATCAATTCCTGAATGAAGTGAGTGATGAGTATAATCAAGAAAAAGATGATTTACTACGAGAAAACCCGTTATCTGAGGTAAAATCGGCTTATGCAACTATTCGATCAAGGAAGGAACCAGAGATAAGTAATGGGTACCGCAGCAAGGAGGGACACCGATGTTCATCATCAGAATTGAGCCCGTCTTCTATGTTACACCTCACTTAGAGAAAGTGGCAATCATAGTCAAACCGACCCACGCCACCAGACCACATTCGACCACCGGGAAAAGGAATGTTGTTTTACAAAGTAAAGGAGATGAGAAAAACAAACTTCTTGTCGTTTGATCGAGCTAAAACAGAGGCGACTTAAATAGAGATGAGGAGACGTCATTATTAACACAGGGGAGACGCCATCAAGATGTCATTGTTGACACGGGACAGACGCCGTTGTTGACCCCTGCAGAAGAGTCGCCATTGTTGACACGGGGAAGACGCTGTTATTGACTCTTGCATAAGAGTCGTCATTGTTGACACGGGACACGTCATTATTGACTCCTGCAGAGGAGACACCATTGTTGACACGGGACAGACCCCGTTGTTGACTCCTGAAGAGGAGACGCCATTGTTGGCGGTGTCCATTGAAAAGGCATGAAATGTAGCCACTAAAGAAAGTTTCGTCACAGCAAGGCGGAGTACGTCCAACTGATTGGATTCCCCGAAGGGTAGAGAAAATCATGGAGGGACAACAACATCGACGCCAGCAACGTCGTCACCACTGGGATAAAAGCTGCAAAGAAGAGAAGCAAGTCAACAATTACCTTGTGTTCTTATTTGGGTCCTTGCGTACAAAACAAATTGGCAATGCTCATACCCATGAGTAAAATTTCTTCGGGAAACAAAAAACTGCCAATGGAGATCACAATCAAAGAGGTTTCAACCTATTGTTGTACAATCGAAGAATCAGACAGTCAACCATGACTCACTGATATAAAAAGATACTTGGCGTACGGAGTTCCCAGAGAACACCACAAGAAAATGTCTGAAGGGTCATGCTTGGAATGACTTGCAATTAATTACCCAGTGGCCCGACTATACCCATTTGAGATGCATGAATGCTAAAGAATGTGAACATCTAATGGAAGAAATTCATGAAGGTTGTTGCGGCTCACACATGAACGTGCAAGACTTTGGTACTTTTGGTTCACCATGACGGCTGGCAGTATAAAACATGCCCAACAATATCACATCTGTCAAGTGTACGCGGACCAAATCCACACGTCATTGCATGAGCTCTATTCCAGGACTTCCCCACATGCTTTCTCAATGTGGGACATCGATGTAATCAACATGATTTTCCCAAAGGCGTCCAATGGTCATCGATTCATATTGCATTGATTACAATCGATTACTTCATCAAGAGTAGAGGTTATTACCCTGGCGTCAATAACGGAAAAGGCCATTGAATTTTTCATCAGCAAGGACATCATCGTATGTCATGAGATGCCAAAGTCAATCATCACCGGCAATACCAGAAATCTAAATTGGATGAGTTGTGGTCAACTATAAAAATTCATCTCCATATCGCCCACAAATGAATGACGCAGTGGAAGCAACAATTAAAAGACTGACATGATAAGCTGCTTTGGGCACTTACGACATACATGACCTCAATACAAGCACCAACAGGAGCAACCCCATTCTCCCTTGTTTACGGGATCGAAGTCGTGTTATCAATTGAAGTAGAATTCCCGTCAGCTAGGATCCTCGCCAAGGAAGAGAAGGACGAGTCAGAGTAGGCGAAATGCAGATACGTGCAATTGAACCTCATGACAAAATGTGACTCATCACGCAGTACTTTTAGACGATTTGAGACAGAAATCAAACCAAAGAGATGAAGATGAAGATTGCTTAGCAAGGAAGCAACTGATTCTGTTATAACAGAAATAACAGAACTGAAACTTAAGAACAGAGAGTTTACTTCAATACCAAGTTAAGTTCTTACAAGAGACTAGGACCTCTATTTATAGTCTAGGATTGATCCTAATGAGAGACCAACAAACAGATTCTAGAATACTCAAGAAGCATACTAGAAGATTCATGAAACAAACCTATAGACCACGACAAGCATACACTTCAAACAATGCAATTATATCATAACCCCTAACATTCCCTATCCAAGATCTTCTTTCAAAACCCCTTGTTTGATCTTGATTTGATGTTGTTCTCTATCCAACCTTCATATCTGTTCAGTTTGACACATAATCTGAATCTCAAGTAACTTCCACTTCTTCATTCTCAACGAATTTGAGACCATATGCTAATCTTGACTTCACTTCTCCTGTTCTTCATCATATTTGCATATTCCAAACAAGCATCATATACATTCATTCTAATACATCCCCAGAGGTTCCCAAGTCATAAACCAAACTCAAACAACAATTTTGTAAAGCTTGATACACAGAGAATTATCAACTTTCTCCACTATTCTTCATACCTTTCCTCTGACGTATTCAACAATGTGATATGTACCTATGAAAACAACTTCTCAAGTCTCATGAAACACATATACATGATAAATTCATCCTTGAATTGATCCAATTTCTTCTATTCCTCTTCCTTTTTTTTTTTTTATTGAACAACACATGAATACCTCTTTTCTATTCCTGTGTGTTTTGTTTTAATGACAGGAAGGGTTGAGCCTTCATCTTTTCATTGGGGTTGGAAGGTTTGAGCCTTCATCCTTACTTTCTCAAACCAATGAAGAAGTATCTTTGACGTTGTCTTCCTCATTGATTATTTTCGAAATCAAACCCCAAGAGATGTAACCACACATTCTTATATTTCTATTGCAGATCATTGAACAGCGAATGACTCAGTATCATGCAACAGTCAATGAAAACCAGAGAAGAGAGCTTTCACCAATACACAATCACAACGTTGAACAATCAGTAAAGGAAGAAGAAAGCATACAAAAGCAGTAAAACCTGAATATCAAACAAAACAGATCATTCTTTGAAGATTGTTTTATGACCCAAACCAAAGGAGAGAGCAGAACCAAACATATATAACACAAGTTTGTGAAAATGAAAACAGTTCAAGAACACATAACTGAAATGATGAATAGCATAGACCAAACACACTGAGAATTTGAAACAGAATACCCAATCAACATATTATGATCACTACTGAACAAAACATTAAAATTCAGAAAGAACAACATCCATCAAGCTCAAACAAGTTACACACCATCTATCAAACATCGAGACAACTCATCTACCTCTTCAAAAGAATAAACACCAAGTCTCTTACGAAGAGGAACAAAAAATTTCTCTGTCAAGGTCTTTGTAAGAATATCAGCAAATTGATCATCGGAAGGCACAAAGTTAACAAGAACATGACCACTGCTTACTTTTTCACGAACAAAACTCAAATCAATCTCAACATGTTTCATTTTAGAGTGATGAATAGGATTTTCAGTTAACCCTACTGCACTTGTATTATCACACCACACAACAGGAATTGAAGACAAAGGAACACCAAGTTCTTGGAGAAGAGATTTAACCCATACTACCTCACAAATAGCATTAGCTATAGCTCTGTACTCTGCTTCAGCAGAAGAACGAGAGATGACAGGTTGTTTCTTCGAACTCCATACAATTGAATTCCCATTGAGCAAAAGGAAGTGTCCTGAAATCGACTTTCTATCTGTAGGATCACTTCCCCAATCAGCATCTGCATACGACACCAAGGAAACTTCATTAGAAGAAACTGATGGAGCTTGAAACAAAAGACCATGACACAATGTTCCTTTGAGATATTTCAAAACATGTACAAGCGCATGCCAATGACACAAGGTAGGAGACTGAACAAATTGACTTAATTTGTTGACAGCAAAGGCTATATCAGGTCGAGTTGCACATATGTGCTGAAGAGCACCAATAGTACTCCTATATAGATCAGGATTAGGACATGGAGTACTATCCTTCTCAGTCATCATCTTGGACAAAAACTTCCCTGTCATTGGAGTAGGCGTAGAACAAGTATCAGTCAGGCCTGTTTTATGAAGTAATTCAGTAATATACTTGTGCTGATTGAGCAGAAGACACTCATCTTTCTCTTGGACATTCATACCTAAGAAATAGTTCAATGTACCCAGATCTTTCAATCTAAATTCAGAATTAATTTGCCTAATAACAAACTCAACATCCTCTGAGTTAGTTCCAGTAACAACTATATCATCTACATAGACTAATAGGAAAACAGAACCAGAATTTGATTGCTTTATAAACAAACAGTTGTCAGATTTTGAAACGGTAAACATAAGCTGAGATAAAAGAAAGTGTTTAAGTTTCTCAAACCAGGCTCTTGGTGCTTGTTTTAATCCATATAATGCTTTGTGAAGTTTACAGACCAAGACATTTCCAGCTGCATCGCATTGCTCAAAACCAGGAGGTTGGAGCATGAAGACTTCTTCAGTGAGATCACCATGAAGAAACGCGTTATTTACATCAATCTGCCTGAGTTTCCACTTATTAGTCAAAGCTAAAGCAAGAATGATACGAACAGTAGGAGACTTTATAACAGGACTGAAAGTTTCAGAGAAATCAAAACCAGGTTTTTGAGAAATACCTTTTGCAACTAACCGAGCCTTATAACGTGCAACAGATCCATCTGAAATTCTTTTGGTTTTAAAAATCCACTTACACCCTACTGGAATGCGACCTTCAGGAAGAGGGACAACAGACCAGGTCTTGTTGGTAGACAATGCTTGTAGCTCATCATGAATGGCCTTAGTCCAATGAGGTGTTTGAAGAGCAGTATGCACAGAAGTTGGTTCAGTGTCTTCGGATGTCTAAGTAGATTGATGATTCTGTGATATTGTCAAGGAATCAGTCCTCTCTGTATTCAAAGCAGAGAGCTGAACTGCAGACTGAGAGGCACACTTAGATCTAGTTAGCATAGGATGTATATTACGCGAAACAGAAGAAACTTGATCAACAGAATTCTGACTAGTTGTAACATGCGGAACTGAGTCAATGCCATCACCTGGGACAAACCTTGCAGCCTCTACTAAGTCATCATTTACAGATGGAACATACCTGATAACTTCATTGTTATCAATCTGTCTAGACTGAGCCTCAGGTATGGATTGAACAATTTCTTCATCTGTTGCATCAGCTGACTGAATACCATTATGGCAAAATGAATCATAAGTAGGAGAATTGTCTAAATTCCCACCTGAATGAGATGAGATAGATGTGTTAGGTCCAGACATGGGATGTGAAGGAGAGACATTGCATTGGTCAGAAGAAGAATTCACAAAACCAAATGGTAAAAAGAACGGCTCACTGGTATGTGTGTTTTTCAGAGCTGCAGACATCATGAACTTACCATTTTTGTCCTCGAATGGAAACTCAGTCTCATGAAATCGAACATGCCTTGACACATATATTCTCCCATTACTATCCAAACATTTATATCCATGTTGCTGAGAACAATACCCAAGAAACACACATGGAGTTGAGCGATAATCAAGTTTATGTTTATTAAAAGGCCTAGTGAACGGGAAACACAGGCATCCAAAAACCCGAAGTATGGAATAGTCAGGAGCCTTCCCAAACAACACACTTCATGAGGGGAAAGATTCTTAAGTACCTGAGTGGGTAATCTGTTGATTAGAAACACAGCAGTGTAGAACGAGTCGCTCCAGTATTGCCTTGGAAGACTGGCTTGATACATGAGAGTTAATCCCATTTCCACAATATGTCGATGTTTCCTCTCTACAATCCCGTTTTGCTCTGATGTGTAGGGGCATGTAATCCTGTGATCAATACCATGATTAGTGAAGTACAAAGCTAACGACTTAAACTCTCCTCCACCATCGGTTTGAACTGATTTCAGAGTACAATTAAGCTGTTTTTCTGCAAGAGTATGAAATTGAATAAACAGATTTGCAGCTTCACTTTTCTGGTTTAGAAAATAAATCCAAGTATACCGAGAATATACATCGACAATGCTCATGTAATACTTCTTGCCATTAGACGTAACAGGAGCAGGTCCCCATAGATCAACCTCAACAAGTTGAAGAGGTTGAGTGTATTTGGTAGTTTAATTTGAAAAAGGTAACTTGATACTCTTTCCCACAGAACAAGCAGAACATAAACCATACGACGAAGAGCATTTCATTCCAGAATTTTTAAAAACAGATGCCAACACATTTGAAGAAGCATGTCCGAGTCTTTTATGCCATATACTAGAGGTTTCAACAATGTAAGCAAACTGATCATTCCTATCATCAATACTAGCAGCTTTATTACATCTAGAGAAATTACGAAAATCTAACTTGTAAAGACCTCCTGCTTCTTCACCTTCCAACAGCACCTCTTTCGAAACCAAGTCACGAACCATACAATGAGTTGGATGAAACTCAAAGTATACTCCATTATCCCTGGAAAACCGTGAAACAGACACTAAGTTCTTGGTAATCTCAGGTGTATAAAGAATATTATTGAGAAACAAAGATTTTGAAGAAGTGTTAATCACAGATGTACCGATGTTTGAAATGGTTAATTGAGAACCATTTCCGACTTGAACTTTACCTGCTCCCTTATATGGTTCTGTTCCTTTAGCTGGTTGACCATTTGTAATATGGTTTGTTGCACCAGAATCAGGATACCGGATCTGATTGTTGCTAGCATTTTGAGGAGCAGGAAGCGTGGCAAAATTGATTTGAGGAGTGTACATCGATTCTTGAGATGGTGCTGAAGGTGCTCCTGAGTAGGACAGACCTGCATTGTAACCAGAAGTGACAGGATATGGTAACATAAATGGATAGTGTCCATATGGAGAAACATTCTGTATATATGCAGGATGAGGAGTCGCAGACGCAGGATTGAAGGCTAGAGAGGTAGCATTTGTTGGAGTAGAGACCGAAGATGAGTTCACAAAATTCTGATCAGCAGAATCATTCCAGTCATTCCAAGAGGTTTGACACAGATTAGCAGACATAGGAGCACTTGATGAGGTAACACCATGAAAGTTCACATCGAATCTCTTATAGCACCGATTGACAAGATGGCCAATCTTCCCGCAGAGCTGACACTGCGGCCTGTTACTTCCACCTCGACCTCTTCCACCAGCTCCTCTTCCTCTGTCAAACATAGGAGGACCAGATTGATTGTGCTGACTCTGTTGATTAGTAGGATTTGAAGTGTTTACATCAGGTTTGTACACAGAGTCAGAATTCTGTGTAGAAGTCTTCTTCGTGAACTCATCCGCAGTGTGGATCATCGCTTGAGGCATCAGCATTGGATCAAAGAGCTGATCACGAGCTCTTGTTTCAGCATCCAGAAGTACAGAACTTATCGAAGCTAAGTCGTATGGATTCCTGCTAGCATGAATCACCGAGACAACATTGTCGAACTGGCCTTTCACTCCATCAAGAACTATGGAGATCTGCTGCATTTCATCAATTGGATGGCCACAACTAGCAAGGCTATCACAAGTAGATTGAATATCAGCAAGGTAATCTCTAACAGACTGAGTTATTAGCTTTCTGGATTTGAGTTTTCCATATAAACTCATCACTCTCGTTGTTGACGAAGAGGAAAACATCTGATGCAGCTTTGACCACACAACGTTAACAGTCATGCATCCTAACAGATATCTGTTAACCTAAGGACAGATCGACACTAGCAACCAAGAAGCTAAAGAACTATCTCTCTGTTTATATTTCGCATAGGCAGGATTGGGCAGATTTTCGCCAGTTTCATTAGTAATGTGAGTTGGCACAGTTTGAACACCGTATAGATGAGATTCGAGATCAAATCCTCTAACAGCAAGAAGTACCTGCTGTTTCCATGACTGAAAGTTGTCATCTCCAGTCAATAGACAGATCTTCTTGTTCGAAAACGCAGGTGGAAGAGCATCCTCCATTGATGATCCGCTAACAGCAGCTTCCGATGGACTTCAATCGAAGCAGCAGAAATGGATGAATGACAAGATGAACGAAGAGATTACTGGATGTAATCCGCAGATTCGTATAGCTCTGATACCATTTTAGACGATTTGAGACAGAAATCAAACCAAAGAGATGAAGATGAAGATTGCTTAGCAAGGAAGCAACTAATTCTGTTATAACAGAAATAACAGAACTGAAACTTAAGAACAGAGAGTTTACTTCAATACCAAGTTAAGTTCTTACATGAGACTAGGACCTCTATTTATAGTCTAGGATTGATCCTAATGAGAGAACAACAAACAGATTCTAGAATACTCAAGAAGCATACTAGAAGATTCATGAAACAAACCTATAGACCACGGCAAGCATACACTTCAAACAATGCAATTATATCATAACCCCTAACAAGTACCACATGCACTTGTACCAGCAACGCATGGCTCGTGCATTTAACAGGAAAGTTAGTCCAAGAGAATTACAAGCAGACAATCTAATTCTCAGACGAAAAAAAAAATCTTAGAGTCAATCCAGACTCTCGGGGCAACTTTGTGCCTAAATATGAAGGGTCTTATGTCGCCAAAGAGACTTTCAGCAGAGGAGCCATGATTGTCACCGACATGGACAATCAAGAACTCTCCAGTCCAATCAACATGGACGCAGTCAGAAAATACTATCCTTAAAGAGTTCGTAACCATAAAGTGAACCTCCAAAAGTGAGAGAAAATTCCCGCTAAATCGAAAACCCGAAAGGGTGGTTTAGGCAAAATTTAGGGAAGAGGGACATGATTGAAAATCCCCAAAAGGACAATCATGGAAAAAGGAGAGGAATCAAATCCCTGCTAGGTTGAAAACACGAAAGGGCAATCTAGGAAAAAATTAAGGGAACTGAGAGGTGCGGTAAAAAAAAATACCGTAGCAAAATGATAGAAAAGCGAGAGAAAAAAAAATCATTCAAGTCAAATCAAGACTCTCGAGGCAAGTTTATGCCTAAATATGAAGGGGATTATGTTGTCAAAGAGATTTTCAGTGGAAGAACCATGATCATCACTGACAAGGACGAGCAAGAACTCCACAATCCAATCAATGTGGATGAAGAAAAAAACTCGTAACCAGAAAGCGAGCCTTTAAAAGTGAGAAAATTCCCGCTAAATCGAAAACCCAAAAGGGTGGTTTAGGCAAAATTTAGGGAAGAGGGGCATGATTGAAAATTCTCAAAAGGACAATCATGGAAAAAGGATAGGAAACAAATCCATGCTAGGTTGAAAACCCGAAAGGCCAACCTAGGCAAAAATTAAGGGAACCGAGAGGTGCGGTAAAAAAAAACAGTAGCAAAATGATTGAAAAGCGAGAGATAAAAAAAAATCCTTCAAGTCAATCAAGACTCTCGGGGCAAGTTTGTACCTAAATATGAAGGAATTTATGTCATCAAAGAGATTTTCAGCAAGGAAGCCATGATAATCACTGACATGGACAACAGAGAACTCCCCAATCTAATCAATGTGGATGCAAAAAAAAAAAACTCGTAATCAGAAAGCGAGCCTCCAAAAATGAGAGAAATTCCCGCTAAATCGAAAACCTGAAAGGGCGGTTTAGGCAAAATTTAGGGAAGATAGGCATGATTAAAAATCCCTAAAAAGGGCGATCATGGCAAAAGGAAAGGAATCAAATCTCTGCTAGGTTGAAAACCCAAAAGGGCGACCTAGGCAAAAATTAAGGGAATCGAGAGGTGTGGTAAAAAAAAATAACGTAGCAAAAGGAAAGAAAATCAAGAGATAAAAAAATGCTCAAAAGTGGACGACATTGTTTCCCACAGTAGCAATAAAAAAAGTTGTGATCGGTATTAATTTGAGATGCCTCGACAACTTGAATGGATACACATTGTGAACATAGCATGAATGGCTTTAGGGAACTCCATCAAGAAGGACTCCAAAGTCGATTAATGAGAAAACAGATTGAGAAGTCCGCACAAGTAGTCAGACATCTCGAGAAGGGTTTTTACCTCCAAAATGAATTACAAGCTAATGAGCGGGGGTTTTAGGTGCTCAACCTCCGCGAGTCATCATCAACAATCGGGACTTGTAGATTTCCAACTTCCGAGAGTTACAAACCGACGAACGGAGCGTTTAGGTGCTCAACCTCCGCAAGTCATCCTCAACGATCAAAACCTATAGATGTCCAGCTTCTAAAAGTTACAAGCCGACAAGCGAAGCCTTTAGGTGTTCAGCTTCCGCAAGTCATCCCCAACGATCAGAACCTGTAGATGTCTAGCTTCTGAAAGTTACAAAACAACGAGCGGAGCCTTTAGGTGTTCAGCCTTCGCAAGTCATCATCGACAACCAGGACCTGTAGTTATCCAGCTTCTGGAAAAAAAAAACGACGAACGAAGCCTTTAGGTGTTCAGCCTTCGCAAAATTATCATCGACGACCAGAACCTGTAGTTATCCAGCTTCTGGGAATCACAAAGCCGACGAGTGGAGCCTTTAGTTTCAGCCTCCGCAAGTCATCCTCGATGACCAGAACCTGTAGTTATCCAGCTTCTGGGAGTCACAAGCCGACAGGCGGAGCCTTTAGGTGTTCAGCCTCCGCAAGTCATCCTCGACGACCAAGACCTGTAGCTGTCCAACGTCTGGGAATCACAAGTTGATGAACGTTTAGACGCTCAGTCTCCACAAATCATCGTCAACGATCGGATCCTATAGGTGTCTAGCTTCCAAAAGTTGTGTGATGATGTTTGTCTACTATGTAAATAATGAATAAAGAGGAGCCAAAATCAGTTGTTTGTCTTTGAACACACACTCATGAGATCAATTCCATGAGCGCGTGTCCAAAAGGGGCAACTGTAAACACCTGATTTTGGCTCGGGGTCAAAAAACCGTACGCGAGGAACCGGGTAAAAAAAAAGAAGAAAAAAACGAGATAAAAATATATTTATATATATTATATTATATATATACATATATATTATATTATATATATAATATAATATTATATATATAATATTATATTATATATATATAATATAATATATATACATGGCCGAAAGAACAAACATGGTCACATTCATGTTTGTTCTTTCGGTTCATGATCTATTATAAAAAAAAAAGGTATTAAAATAATAATCAATTTGCTTTATAAAACTAATTGGAAGGATTGAAGAGAAGAGGAGGGTTGGAGAGGACCGTAACTCACGGTGAGCTTCATTGAAGAGTGAATAAAAAAGAAATAGTGAGTGAAAAAAAAATGAGAGAAAAATGAGTGAAAAAAATACCGATAATTATCGGACTCGGTTCCTCGTACGGTATTTTAGCCTCCCATGAGTTAGGTATATTTCTCTCATCTTCAATATCATATTTTGTATTTTCTAAATGTGAAATAAAATTGAGAGTTTATATACATATATTATCTATTTATGTATAATATACTTGTTAATATATATATATATATATGTGTGTGTATATTATATATTTATATTATGTTTATACTATATATATCTATATGTATAATATATATTTATATTATGTTTATGTATTACTATATATCTATCTATATGTATAATATATATTTATGTTATGTTTATGTATTACTATATATATCTATATGTATAATATATATTTATATTATGTTTATGTTATCTATTTATCTATATGTATAATATCTATTTATATTATGTCTATATAATACTATATATATATATTATGTATTTTGTATAATATATGTATATTATGTATATGTGAAAAAAAAAAAAAAAATTTCAAAATTGACTTAGGTCATTCCCAAACTTTGATGAAGGTTACAACTCGGTCCTTGGACTCTCGGGTCATTTCTGGGACGTTATCGAGTGTTATAAACCAAACCGGAAAAAATTTGGGTCATTTGTGCAATTTTTTATTTTTAATTCAGCTCGTTTTTAAAAAAAATTACATTTTGATTTCTAAACTTTTCTAGACATTCCATGATTTCTCAAAATGTTACAAATAAGTCTAGAATAATTTTTGGGTTATTTTTGGAATTTTATCAAGTGTTACAAATAAATCTAGAATAGTTTAGGGTCAATTCTGTAATTTAAAAAACAAATATTTTCAGTTTAATTACAATATTTTTAAAAATTACATTTTTGATTCCTAAATTTTTCTGGACATTCCATGACTTTTAAAAATGTTACAAATAAGTCTAGAATAATTTTCGGAACTTTTTCAAAAAGTAGATATATTAGGAAAAGTATTTGAAAAAGTATACCTCGAAATTTTTTTTTTAGCAAACTATGTATACGCGCACCCCGGGGTCGCGCCTATTGGACATAGGCGCACCCCAGGGGTGCGCCTATACCAAATAGTTTTTTTTTTTTTCAAATTTTTCAATAATGACGACTCGATGTTTAATTAAATATAAAATTATATATCTATTCAAAAAAATTTAAAAATATTATAGTAAGTAAATATTTTAATTACGATTCAAATGATGCAAAAAATATTAAATTTGGATTTACGGATTGCCTGTACGGCATGCCGTAAGTTGAGGTATGAAAATTGTACTTAAAAAATTATAACTCGGACCATGTAACTCCAAACTCAACACGGTTAACGCCATTTAGGTCGTAAATCAATTATCTACGTAGGATAATTTTTGGATTAAAAATACAGTGATTTTGTAACCCCCCATCGTTTACACCCAAATTTGACCGAAATAAGTAAATGCATTAGGTGAGAAATTTAATTATATACTTACTCAAAAAAAATCAAAATATTTATCCTACGTAGATAATTGATTTATGACCTAAATGGCGTTAACCGTGTTGAGTTTGGAGTTACATGGTCCGAGTTATAATTTTTTAAGTACAATTTTCATACCTCAACTTACGGCATGCCGTACAGGCAATCCGTAAATCCAAATTTAATATTTTTTGCATCATTTGAATCGCAATTAAAATATCTACTTACTATAATTTTTTTAAATTTTTTTGAATAGATATATAATTTTATATTTAATTAAACATCGAGTCGTCATTATTGAAAAATTTGAAAAAAAAAACAAACTATTTGGTATAGGCGCACCCCTGGGGTGCGCCTATGTCCAATAGGCGCGACCCCGGGGTGCGCGTATACATAGTTTGCTAAAAAAAAAATTTCGAGGTATACTTTTTCAAATACTTTTCCTAATATGTCTACTTTTTGAAAAAGATCTAATTTTCGGGTTATTTTAGAACTTTACCAAGTGTTACAAATAAGTCCAGAATAGTTTAGGGTCATTTCTGCAATTTTCGAAAATATTTATTCAATTCAGCCCAAATTTTAATAAATTGCATTTTGGTCCCTAGATATTTTTTTGGACATTTTATAACTTCTCAAAATGGGACAAATTAGTCCAACGAGCTTAATATTTTCAAAAATTATTCGTGCATGTTGTGACACGTTTAAAATGGCTCGAGAGTTAAACCATTTTTTTTCGAGCACGATTAACTTTAGTTCTCTCTTGTTTTTTGAAATAAAAAAAAAATTTGTTTGTACATGGTTTGTTTAATTTAAAGAAAATGCATATAGTTTTTTTTTTTGGCCAAGCATGATTAATACGGGCAATTCAGGCAAAATTGAAAAAAAAAAAATCAAAAGCAAATTAAAGTACCGAAAGGGCGGATTATAAGCTCGCGAGCTTTTAAGACGTAATCAAACCCCCGAACTCGATTCTCTGGACGTAGACCTTTTTAAGCCCTAGGATGTTAACTCCATGTACCCTAGGCAATTTTAGGATTCCGATTAGCCTTCAATTAATCGGTGGCGACTCTTTCAAATATTTTCGGTCCGGTTGATGACCCCGCTCGACCGGACCCTTCGCTCGTCAAGACCCGGCATTTTCAAAAACGAAATTTACAAATATTTTTCAAACGGGTCGGGGAAAATCGGATCCGACGTCCGACAAGGTACCTTAGAAGTTACGGTTTTACAAATAGGTGCCTTCATAATTTTTTTGTCACTTTCGGGTACCTCAAAAATCATAAATGTATCTACTTTAATATTCTGGTTATGTGCCCGTTACGTGTGTAGTATTTTGTTCTATTGAGGTAACTCTACTTTATTTTATTGTTGCTTTTAGGTATATCCAGTTGTTTTATTGTTGCAATCATATATATTTACTTTGCTTTTATTGAATTGTTATTTGTTTTTATTGGTGCTTTCATGTACCCAATTAAAGTAGAAACATTTATAAATTTTCAACTATCCGAAATTAACAATTTTTTTATGCGGTACCTATTTGTAAAAACATGACATCTGAGGTACCTAAATGACTTTTACCCCGTTAACAAATCTAAAAGGTTCATCCCTCTTAACCGAAGAAAAAATTAAAAAGTTTTCATAAAATAATAAATAAAATGTTTGATTTATCTTAAATACTTATGATTCTTAACCAACGCTTTTAGGGGTAAAAATGGCACAACGAATGACAATAAAAAATAATAAGTTTTAAAATAATAATTTATAGTACTTTGTTTTTAATAATAAAAAGTGCACTACTGAGGTATTTGCATACTTTTACATGTCAATTACAAAAATCACTTCTGTTTAAATAATCCATCTCATTTATCATCTAAAATACTAATATAAATATACAATATAGAAATAAAGTAATGTAAAATATATAAAAGAAAATAAATATAGGATAAACTAATTTAAAACAGTCAGCACCTGAGAAATTCAGATCGAACAGTAATTATTTAATCATATTTAAAACAAAAGTAACTGTTCAGTACAAGTTTCAACTATTTAGTCACATGTGTCAATACAAGTGACTGTTGAGATAATTTATCCTAAACTATAATGTCAACTATCTAACTACTTAGGATAATAATAAAAAATAAATATTTACAAATGTATTCTAATTATATATTTTCCAATAATATTTTCGTTTTATTTGTGTTTAAGTTTACTCAACTTGGCCTTTTTAATTTTGGTTTTGCAAATTGTCACACCATTCTTCTAATTAAAAAATTACCAGACTAATTGTTTGCAAGAATTCTTAGAGACTATAGAATATGGATTCAGTATTCCTATGTTTATTTCGCAAAATTAGAATTCTATGGAATCAGAAATTTCTAATAGCTAGGTATAAGCATTCGTGACTAAGGGTTCATAATTACAAGGGTTAAATACCAAGGAGCTACCTGAACTTTGTACGTTTTGCAACGAGCTACCCAAACTTTAAAAAGTCAAAACGGGCTACCTCAACTTTGGCGAAGGTGCACCGAGCTACCTCCGTCCAAATTACCGTCAAATGTTGACAAACATTCGTTGGAAATTTGTCGGAAGTCTGTCGGAAATTCGTTGGAAATTGGACGGAGGTAGCTCGTTGCACCTTCATACAAAGTTGAGGTAGCCCGTTTTGATTTTTTAAAGTTTGGGTAGCTCGTTGCAAAACGTCCAAAGTTCAGGCAGCTCCTTGGTATTTAACCCTAATTACAATTTCAGGTAAGGGCAGAATAAATAATAATGGTCGAAATGATCAAAATACCATCAACTAGGTCGGATTTCAGATTTTCGGAATTTTTGGACCGGATTTTCGAATGGGATTTTCGGTTTAAACCTAAAAAAACCCCAAAAAATACACATTCAAAACCAAATTAACTATTCAAAATCAAATTAAACAACAAAATAATTCAATTTAACAATGTTTACATAGATTTTTACTAAACCGATTAAACAACTAAAATAATTATTAAATAATAAAATTATTATTTGTTTGTATTCGTTGATTAATTATATTAATTAATACTAATTAATATAATATATAAAATAATACACATTTAAACGGTCGGACCGGACTCCACGGTATTTTAGAGTTGTAGACCGAATGTCTAAAAAACCGTTCAAAACAAAAATAATCGATCATAAACCGAACCGTACATTTTCGGACCGATTTTTTTGATTCGAACCAGTTCAATTTTCATTGGATTTTCGGACTAACCGATTTTTGCTTTCACCCCTACCATCAACTATTCTCTAGTCATTATAAAAATAGGGCTTACTAAAGTTTTTATAATTATTTATATTTAAATTAAAAGATAAATAATTAAATAAATATAGTTTAATTAAATATTTATATTTATATTTTAATTAAATTAAATTGATTATTATACTTTTTAATTAAATAAATTATTAGGGTCGGGCATGAAACGTTCGGTCCCGAACCGATTCAGAACCGAACTTTTACCACATTTTAAAACCGGTACGGTTTACCGCTCCAGTTTTTTGCCGCTCCAGACTTTGGCCAATTTATGGTACCGGTTCGGCCGAACCTGTTCATACAAAAAAAAATTGAGGTTCCAATTCAACCAGCATCCAACTGAGATTACAAAACAAACATAAATTCAACTGAGGTTCCAATACAAACATAAATCCATTACAAACAATCAAACATAATAGTATTCAGCCATGCATCCACCGATGCTTTCTAGTAAATGCTGGTTCTCCAATAATCCTAAACAAGATAAGTTATAGAAATTGGGTTTAACTAAGGTTCTGAAACAAATGAAGAAATGATGTTTTTTTTTTCCAGCATGCTTACCCTTCACCTAGAAGGTGGACCTGAAGAAGCATATTGTCAAGAACATGCCTCATTTTCTCTTCAAAATAGGCACCTTCCATGGTCAGTAACCCTGATAAATTCCGAAGGACAACTTTTGGTCAGAATGTTCATGACAAACCCTGATAGAAAAAAATAATTAGACCTAATTTCACAAAAAAGAAGATTTATTTCTTCAAGATATGAGCTTTTATAGTGTCTAAGATATCTATCTATAGATTAAAGACTAAACCCAGCTTTCCCACAGTAATCTTCAGCTCAGATAGTTATAAAAACTGGATTTTCAGTTCAAGTTTTGTCATATAAATTCGATTTTTTCTTTGTTTCTTGTGCTACACAAACAACCTCTGTTAAAGCTGGAAAGGACAATCATTTTTGTTTCTTAGGGAAAAAACCAAAAACAAATCGACATATGCAGCAAAGAAGACGACAACAACCACTGTGCAGAGATTTCACCATGCTGTAAAAATCAACTGAAAGAAATTGAAGCATGACCCAAGCTTCGATTTTTGAAAAAAAAAAGAACATACATGGAATTTCGAGGATCAAATCGCCAGAAGACTCCATAAGTCCAGCCATTATTACTACACAAGCTGTTAAGCGTTGCCTTAAACTCTGAATAATTCATTTTTCTAGACTCCGCTGCTTCAGTCCACCCCCTTAATCTCCCTTTTCAATATAAAAACATGACAGCAGCCAAGACAACGTATTAGACAATACTGTCTTTGTGTCCGGTAATGTAGAATTGTTGCTTCCTCTTCCTCTCGCTTTGTGTTTAGCGTTTAGCTAGATCTCTCTCTCCCTGTCTGTCTGACAGCAATCACTAGCGAGCACCTAAGACAGCAAAATAGCAGCAACTAAGCAACTTCAGTGCTTCAGTTGGACCATGCCTCCAATTGAGCATCCAACGAAGAAAAGTGAAGACGAACTTGGTCTAAAGTGAAAACGAGCGAAGACGGCCGAGACGAAGACGACATGCGATGAGGCGAAAACGAAGACGAGCGACGGCCGAGGCGAAGACGAGCGACGGCCGAGGCGAAGACGAGCGACGGCCAAGACGAAGACGAATTGAGACGAAGACGAATTGAGACGAAGACGGCCGAGGCGACGAGCGTGAGAACGAGCGACGTGAAGAGTGACGACTGAATTGAGTCTGTCAGTCTGAAGAGGCATGAAGAAGACTGAAGAGGTGAATTAGGTCTGGTCTAAAGTGAAGAAAAATCGGTTTTGTCTGGTCTGAAGTGGTCTGGTTTAGTATTTAGTAGTATTTTAAGGTTAAAACCGATACAAAAAAAGGTTCGGTTAACCGATTTTGAACCGATTTTCTGTACCTATTCTGAACCGCTCCAGTTTTTTTTTTTGAAAAAACTGTTTGTTTTGTGAACCGGCACGGTTCGGCCGAACCAGTTATTTTTGCCCAACCCTATAAATTATTGTCAGGTTTTTAATAAAATAGGTTTTTAATTTAATTGATCTTAATTTAAGCTTCGAAATTCATTAATATAATTGTTTTATAAGATAATTGTATTATATATTATATATATAGAAGCAAATGATATATATGTCATTTCGTCTTATTTCATTCCATTTCCATTTAACATTCCACTACCCAAACATAAAAATTTCATATTTCATTCTATTTCAATCAACCAAACAATATATATAATATGTTGGCTATGAGATATAATATGTTGACAATTAAGCAAAGTGAAATTTTTTCTTCATCAATTTGATAGGTCCAACACTACCATATGTGACAAATACTTGTGTGACATCACATTTTTTGCTTAGGTGGACAAGTTTAAATTGCTCCAAAGTTGATCATTCAATCTTAAAAAACATTTTGTTTTATCTTAATTTATCACTTATATATCTTTTAAGAAAATGATTGTTAACATGTTTGTGTTTTTACAAATTTAGTTCTTTAATTTTTCATTTTATATTTGTTAAAAAACACTCAATAAATAAGTCTGAAATTTTGAATAAATGTTATTAAAAATATTTTTTATATAAATCATCTCATATACAATTAAATATAAAAACATTATTATAAATTGAACGTATATTTTTAATATAAATATATATTTGATCAAGTGGTTTAAATTCTTTTTAAAATAAAATTGATTCATACAATATAATAAAATTTCAAGTAAATTGAACGTATTATTTGTATTATACAATATAATAAAATTTCAAGTAAATTATTTATTCATTTTTTTAATTTTTACCATTATTCAAATGTTTCTCAAAAGATATACTTTTTAATGAATCTAAAAAATTTAACAATTAACAACACAAAAGTATTTATTAAAAACAGTAATAATTGATCAATATATATATATATATATATAATCATAAAATTATTAAAGTATCACTATATAATAATAATAATTAATATTTAGTGTTATGTTTGTTTTATACATGTGTAGTTTTAATATGAGTATATAAGTAATTTCATTATATATAATTTTATTATGACATATATATATATATATATTAAATTAATTATCAATCAATACTTCAATAATTATTTTTGTAATCTAAATATCTTATCGAACAATTAACTTTATAATTATTTATTTATTGTTTAATATATTGATTATCTTCTTTTAATTATATTTCCATTAAATATATTTCATGTCATGCTTATTTTATGAAACAACAAATCGTAATGTGGTATAATATTAATGCATATTCAATTGAGATTATAATAATAATTATTACTTTAAATTAATTATAGTTTAATACTGTTTATTTTTTAAACTAAATTTGTAATATATTTCTATCTATCCAATATCCATATCTATTAATTTAACTGGAATTACAATTGTGACAAATAAGTAGGGCTGGGCAAAAATAACTGGTTCGGTCGAACCGTACCTGAACCATACCGATTCCGAACCGGTTCGGCTGAACCGATTAACAAAGAAAACTATTTTTTTTTTTTTAAAAATGGAGCGGTTCAAAATAGGTACAGAAAACCGGTTCAAAATCGGTTAACCGAACCTTTTTTTGTACCGGTTTTAACCTTAAAATACTACTAAATACCAAACCAGACCAGACCACTTCAGACCACTACTAAATACTAAACCAGTTTTTCTTCACTAGCCTGGGCACAGTCACGAGCAAAGTGTCCAAATTCACCACAATACTAAATAAGAAGGCGTAAACAACTGCTGAAATTTTAAAGACAACAGTTTTCCAACAGTAGACTTACAGAAAGCTATGAAAATAATTCACCAAATTCAGGATGATGCAAATAATACCAATCAGTCCAATGCAGTTCTATTGTTTGCAAACACCACATCTGCATATTCACCTATCACTTCCCTGCAACCATATGCAGACATACATACTCACTTTCTTTCATCAACACTTACACTAGAAGTATAAATCAATGGATGGAATACCAGAAATCATCATAATGATGCTCAATGCAGGAGACATCAAATGCAGTTACAGTAACTACAGCACCATTTCTTCGTGCTTCTTCACATGCTTTGATGATTGTTTTGATGGTGTCAGGAAGTTCAAATAAATATCCTTCAACTACAAGAATGTTTGTCTTGGAAACTAAGCCACATAGACATGGATTGTAGTTAATAGTCGAAGATGTGCCCTGAAACAAAACATGAAACAAAACATGAGTTCCAGTAGTTGTCAGTACAATAACAGTTGCCCGATGGAAATACTCAGATTCATGAACACTTGGACAATATATAGAAATAGCTAGCAACCAACATTTACACAAATTAGATCCCTTTTCGTAAACATGGAGCCCTCGTGGCTCACAACTTTTCTGGTCCCTTTCTCTAATCCGACCTTCTCTAAGAAATCATCCCCAACTATTCCAGAAAAATCCACCTGCAACCATTAATTGTGACGGTAACGCATTACCTCCTCCCCAAACCTAGAAATTAATTGACAAATTCAAATTTTCCTTACGATTGTCTACTTCACTTCCTTTTTATGGAAATGGCAATAAATTAACTAATTAATAAAAGAGGAAGTTAGTTAAAGGAGAAAAGCTACGTACCATGGCTTGACCAAGACCTAGAACATCCCATCTATCAGGTACGGTCGAGGCAACGAACAACTCCTCTTCCTCGTCTTCTTCTTCATCCTCTTCCATAGCTCCTTCTGGTCACTGAACCACTTCACTCGACGGACGCCCTTCCAGACGGCGATTGCAACGGAGGAAACCTAGCAGAAAACTGTATGTGAGATACTGAGATAGGTTTAGAGTCTTTAGACTATATTTGGCCATTTGGGGCGTTGGATTTTTTTTTTTTTTGTATAAACAGGTTCGGCCGAACCGGTTTTTGAACCGGTTCAGAACAGGTACAGTAAATCGGTCAAAATCTGGAGCGGTCAAAAATTGGAGCGGTAAACCGTACCGATTTTAAAATGTGGTAAAGGTTCGGTTCTGAACCGGTTCGGGGCCAAACCGGTTCATGCCCAGCCCTACAAATAAGGTTTTGATGTATTTTCTCACTTCTAATGTTAAATTAATCTATTTTAATAGGTCAATGTGAAACATCCAATTGTTATTCCTAAGTGACATGTCATATAAGTCACTTTAGAATCATCTAAATGTTTCCATTCATTCTAAAGATAAGTTACAAAACCTTAATTATTTCTGTTTATTTCACATGTATATTTCTAATTTTGGCTTATTATAAATAATTTAAACTCTAAATAGTAAAAAACAAATTGTAATATATATTTATTTACAGACTAAAGTAAATGAATTCAATAATATGTATTACGAAGAATAAATTAAATTTACTACTTATTGTGCCAAGCACGAGTGAAATACCTAGTTATATTATTATCTTCTACTTTTTATTTTCTATCTACATATATATATATATATATATTTGGATAGAATGCATACAATTATGACAAATAATATTTTTATTACATTTTCTCATTCCTAATGTTAGATTCATAACTTCTTAGTGTTCCATGTCAAACATATAATTTTTATGCATATGTGGCATGTCATGTAACTCACTTTAATATTCTCCAAACCTTCTTATTCATTTTCCACATAAGTTACAAGAATTCAATAATTTCTTCCTCTTTCACATGTGCATTTATTATGTTTTATTAATTTTTTATTCAAATATTAAATTTTATAATATTGTGTTTCATAAAAATCAAGTGCACATATGAAATTTTGTTTTTAAGATTTATTTCTAAGACTAAATTATAATTAATTTTATGTATTACATATATTTTTTCTAAATTAATAGTTGCATGTTTAACATTATGTACCCAATTATGATTATGCATGCAATATAAATTTTAACACACACACACACACACATACATACATATATATATATATATATATATATATATATATATATAATATTAATATTATTAGTATAGTTTTTTATATAGTTATGTAGAGCTTCATTTTTAGGAATAATGTCCACTTTCTTCATATGTGAATTTATAGTATATATCTATCTATCTATTAATTTATAATAGTATCTCAATGTAGAATTTAACATGGCATCAGAGCTAATCTTGGCATCAGAGCTAATATGACTTACTCCGTAGTTCGCATTTCTTGCAGCGAACAATGTGGCAAAGATCATTTCTGAAGATCAACTATCTTTGCATCCATCAGATGTACCGAAGCAACACTAATTGATTTTTTACAAATTCTAGCCAAATGTTTTTATAGATAATTTTGTATTATTTTTAAAAAACAAATACTAAAATTGTTAATATTATACTTTATAAAAAAAACATTTGGCTAGAATTTTTAAAAAATCAATTAAGTGCACATATTAAATTTTGATAATAAACTTTATTGCTAAGACCAAATTATAAATAATTTTTTGTGTTAATTATTTATTCTGTTTAAATTAATATATAGTTCTATGTCTAATATTATGTACTCTATTATATTTATGCGAGACAATATAAAATTTAATACATGAAGAACAAAAATTCATATTATCATTATATTTTCTTAGTATATTTTGTTATTTCTTTGTAGAGACTTATTTTTAAACTCGGCTAATTTTATAAATTAGATAAATATTGAACACCACTTACTATTACTATTAGTAATGTAAACATAAATACTTTCAATATTATAATTATGTGATTTGTTTTAAAAAAATAAAAGTATTAATTAGCAACATGTTGTTGGCAGTGACCCAGCCCTTGGGTGGGTCTGATTCACATGGGTCGGTTTAACTCTAAAACGACCAAAACTTACTTGTGAATGGTAAATGAGAAAGGAAACAATATTAGAAAATATGATTGTTGGTATAATATATTAGGAAATATGACTGTTGATATAATATATTATAAAATGTAATTGTTGGTATAATATATTAGAAAATATACTCCACACCCACGGTATTACAGAGGATATTGTTACTATGTTTTTATGTAACTTTATGCATTTGTCATATTAAGAAAATATTATAATATTAATGGAATATTTACTAATATAATATATATGTTGGTAGTTTTGGTTTTAACAATTAATTTAGCTTCAGTTTTTATAAATTAATTTATGGGTGACCTTAATGACAATGAGTACCCTTAACCCTATAAATAGGGATGTTTTTTCTCATTTCAAAATAATCCCGAAACAAATCCAAAAATTACCATAAGATATATTGCTCAATAGTTAAATCAGATCCGAGTTCACAATTGTGTTTGAATTTCTGTTGAATTCGAGTTTAGGTATTGTGCAGTTCGGTTAAGGGAAATATCATGTTTGTTTCGCCTTAACGACACAGTTTTATCCTAGGAGATAATCGTCCAAATTTTCCTTTTACACGAACCATTTATGGTGAGAGGCGGTAAAATTGCCTTAAGGAGACCGTTTTGATACGAGACTCAGTATTTTTCGACAAAATCCATTTTCATGGAGCAATTTCGTCAATTTGCATATTATTCAACAATTTTATACATTTGTAATCCAAAAAATATTATTAAATTACAAATTTAATTCTCCTATTTTACTAACACATGTCAATAAATTATTAATATTTATTTTCATGAAAAATATACTTATTATGCATCTTTAATAATATAATTTGTATAATTGAAATACAAATTCACTTTATGTATTTAATTATAATTATGCATGCAATATAAAATTTAACACATTTTAAAAAATAATCATTAATTCTAGTTATATCATCTATGGAATTTTATATTTAAATAATTTTATATTTAACTTATTTCATGGATTTAAAAATATATTGTATAATTGAACAACAATAAAAGTTACTATTGGCAAAATAAATATATTTTAATTAATGACTTAATTGTTTTTTTTATAAAATTATACAACAATAATAGACTGTATAAAAATATCAAAATTAAGTTAAAACTACTAATTAGCATTATATAAATAATTAATCATTTTCATTTTTATTATCGAATTTTAAACTTTTAGTTATTTTAATAAAAACCATACATAATCCTTATATTTGATAATATTAACTGTCTAATGAAAATACAAATGCAATTATTATTAAAAGAATAATATATTTACTATTATTTTTACCATTTTGTTAAATGCAATTCAAAAACATATAAGTGAAGGCCTGAACTCCACGCGGTGTAGCACACGCGCATCTCCCCTCTGCCCGAAGAACGCCCCGACTTTCTAGGGTTCCCTCGTGACAGAACTTTCCTCAGCTGCTTCAATTGGCTGAATTCACCTTGGCATTTATTTCCAAAACTCCAATTGACCAATCAGAACACACAAAGGAGCCGACACTGTGGTGGATTTGACGTTACCATGCAACAAATGTTTCGGAGCAGAACAAAGCCTACGTGAAGAACGGTGGCCCTGTTTCGTCCGAATTTTCTTGCGAGCCGACGACCAAAGCACCGGAGACGAAGCCACTAAAGCTCCACCACCATCAACATAGGTGGTCCCTATAGTACCACAGGGGAGAGGAGCCTGCCCCAAGCGGACACGAGCCGACACCTAGAGACGACGAAGCCAGGCTCTGCAGCTCCAGCTCGACACTGAAAGCTCGACAGCAACTAACCATTTCCCCTGTCACCGGAGTTCCAGAACTGGCCAATAACACCACGCGTCCCCCCCCCCCCCCCCCCACAATACTACCGAACTCACAGAGAGACCAAACACTTATCTCCATCGCTATATCCGTTTTTCTAACCCTATTCATGTGTCTATCCTTTTCAGCTTGCTTTCGAGGATATGACTGCCAGCTACGGTGACAGCGACTGCACCCACGGAGACACAATGCAGTCTAGTTCCGGATCCGGAGACAAAAACAGACCCGAGGGTCATGCGGTGGACCTCGATTCCAACAAGGTCGGGAAGGACGAAGTGTGCTATGTAGGCAAGGTGCTTGCCCAAAAACAGATCAAACAAAATGTGATACTAGGTGTTCTCCGAGCTGCATGGGCCCGATATGGGAAGGTCACAACGTAGGATTCGGAGTCGGGAATACTATTGTTTGATTTTGAAAATCAAGAGAATGCCAATCGGATACTAGAACGATCTCCATGGACAGTGAATGACCATATACTCAACATAAAGAGTTGGGATTTGAAAGTGGAAGTAAAGGAGGTGGACTTCAATAAGGTAAACTTCTGGATCCAAGTACATGAACTAGGGCCAGAAAAATTTAGTAATGCAAATGCTTGGAAGATTGGGAATATGGTAGCTAGGAAAGTGCCTAGAAATTGATAAGCATGATGGGAGAATGTGTAGAAGCTATATGAAGATGCAAGTAGAAATGAATGTGGAAATAACATTGATGCCAGGGTTTTGGTGGAAGAACTCTATAGGGCAAGAGAAATGGGCAACAATATGAACGTTTATCTGATTTTTGCTATGGTTGTGGTTTATTGGGGCACACGACACAAACATGGAAACAGGAAGTGCAAAGGGCGGAGCATGACCCAGATACCCCGACTTATGGACCATGGCTTGTAGGGGTGAGAGCAAAACATGTCCCACCTCGAAAACACGTGGTAGGGGAAGAGGCCCAGGGTACAAAACCGAACCAAACCACGAGGAAGTCGTGGTTTGACATCATGGTTGAGGCAAAAGCTAAGGCCGCGCAAGGGATACCAAAAAAAACTAGACCGGGGACACCGTGCAACAAACAAAGTGATGATGAGGATGACAATGAGGCACAGGCCGGTACTAAAAAGGGATCAAACCCAATGGAGACCGAGCACACAAATATGGGAGGGGACCGACCCAACACCGACTACTTGACGGATGAGATGACAGTCGATGAACCTTCTAACTCAAAAGCCATCACCATACATCCAACCCCATACCACCTCCAACCCAAACCAATCCAACCTGATAGCACCGTACCTAGCCAACCGACCAAAAACCAATTGGCCGAACCCTCGCCCACCAACCGTATCCAAACCCTAACCCCTAAGCCAACCATACCCACAAGGATGACCCCCCCCCCCCCCCCAATGAACCAATACCGAAGCCTCCCATACACACCACCTACATAACCCATCCCATGATCACATTCCTACCCGACAACCCAACCCAACCCGACCCGACCGAGCTCACTATACCGACCCCAAACTACATCGTTGAAAACCCACCCGATACACCTCCCACCTCACCAAACGTAATGGCACAAACCACCACATCAGGCCTAAGCCCTTATCTCGATACGATGACGCTCAAACGGTCGGGGGAGGACATGGAGGACCAACCCGTTGGAAATAGGCTAAGAGGACCGGATTTAGTCATCATCAACAAATAGCCAAGGGTTCGCATGAGCCCGAGGCGTCGAGCAAACATGGCAAATCCTAACCGGAAAAAGAGAATGGTAAGGAAGCAGAAGGGCACAGAGGGTCAAGAAGAAGGCGATGCACAAATACAGGGTTCCGGCGGCTGTCCCCAAACAACCACGGGTGCCCCAATAAGTGCGATCTCATGGGATTGTCAGGGCTTGGGGTCGTCTTTGACAATTTAACACCTACAAGACCTCAACAAAAGGTATCACCCAAACATCATATTCTTAATGGAAACAAAGAATGGGGATACCTACTGCGAGAATAAACGAACAAGGATAGGAATGGATAATAAGCACTATGTGAACCCCAATGGTTCGTCCGGAGGGTTAACATTGTGGTGGAAGGCGGATATTAGAGTCGCGGTCATACGTGTCGATCCAAACCACATGAATTGCGAGGTGTATATGGAAAATAATGTTGATCCAACCTATGTAACATGGGTCTATGGAGTACGGAGGCCCGAGAACGAACACAACTTTGGATCCTCCTAAAAGCAATAGGGAGGGGCTGAAGAGAAGCATGGATGATCCTTGGAGATTTCAATACAATATGCCACCCACATGAAAAACAAGGTGGAAGGAGAAAGTCCCAAAGACAAATGGATGAATTCAAACAAGTCACTGAGGACCTCAGAATGGAGGATTTGGGATCAAAAGGGCATCCATTTACATGGTGCAACAACCGGAATGACACGAAAAGGATAAGCGAGCGCCTAGACCGTGTGTTGATCAACACAGATTGGGCATCACGGTTCGAGAGAGGAAGATGTCTTAATGATCTAGCAATTGGGTCGGACCATGCACCAATGGTGGTCCAACTCAAACAGCCAAAGAAAAGGGCTAGAAGAAGATTCAAATTCGAGGCGATGTGGCTCGAGAAACCGGAATGTAAGGAGGTAATAAAAGATGCATGGGTGAGACCGATTATGGGAAGTGCAATACAAGGGGTGTACAAGAAAGTGCATAAATGTCGAGTGAAACTCACGACATGGAGTAAGACATGGCTCAGCCATAACATGAAGGAAATCGCAAAGACAAAGGAGGCAATGAGAAGGAATATGCAAGGGGGGATGAACGATGATGCGATACAAGAAGATAAACGTTTGAAAGGGGAACTCCAAAAGTTATGGACGGGGGAGGAAAAATATTGGAGGCAAAGGTCGAGGATCAAATGGCTTAGGGATGGAGATCATGACACAACGTTCTTCCACCATACCGCAATAGCAAGACAGAGACGAAACCAAATATGTAGGCTAAGGGGAGAAAATGGGGAGTGGATATAAGAGTAAGGAAGGATAGCAGATGAACTACATCGATACTTTGGGGATATGTTCACCGCGGAACAAACTGATCCGGGGGACGAATTCCTGAGATATATACCGAACCAAATAACACCCGAGATGAATGCAAAATTGACAAGGGAGGTATTGGATGCCGAGATCAGGTCGGCCACTTTCCAGTTAGGCGGGTCACGAGCACCAGGTCCGGATGGCTTCCCGGGTCTGTTTTATCAAAGGAACTGGAACATTGTGGGGGCAGACGTCATCACCGCGGTCAAGGCCTTCTTCCGAACAGGTATCCTTCTAAATCCCCTAAACAATACGAATATAGTTTTGATTCCAAAAGTGCCGATCCCGATGAGACCCGCTGAGTTTAGGCCAATAAGCTGTTGTAATTTTTTGCATAAGATCATATCTAAAGTGTTAGTGAACCGATTGAAATTTTATCTATCAGAGCTTATCATTCCTTTCCAGAGTGCATTTGTATTAGGTCGACACATCCATGATAACATCATGGTGGCGCATGAGTTTTTCCACCATTTGAACATGAACAGGACCGAAAATAAAGTGGAATGCGCTTTGAAGATCGACATGTAAAAAACGTATGATAGAGTGGAATGGGAGTTCCTAATCACCACACTAAGGAAGTGGGGCTTTGATGAGAAATGGTTGGGGTGGATAAGGGAATGCATAGCGAAAACAACATACCAATTGGTGGTGAATGGGGAAAGAACAAGCCCCATAGCACCAACACGGGGCATTAGACAAGGCGACCCCCTATCACCCTACCTATTAATACTACTTGCAGATGTGCTATCAAGGAGAATGGAAGGGGCAGCCAGGGAAGGAACTATACAGGGGATTACTCTAAGGAGACAATGTCCATAACTCCACCATCTGTTCTTTGCAAATGACTCCCTGTTCTCCATACGAGGAACGCCCGGGAACGGTAGAGGCCTATGGAGCATACTAGATGAGTATTGTAAGGTATCGAGACAAAGGATAAATAGAGACAAATCAACCCTATTTTTCAATAAGGGGGACGAACCTAATGAGAAGAGAGCAGTGGATGATGCTCTTCATATAAAAGGCACGGGTGATCCGGGTAAATACCTAGGGTTACCATCGATTTGGGGGCGATCAAAGAAGGAGGCTTTGGGATCGTTGAAGACAAAAATCAGGGACAAGTTGGGAGGGTGGAGGCCGAAAACACTCAACCAAGCCAGGAAGGAAGTGCTCATCAAGGCGATCATTACAGCGATACCCACGTATGTTATGAGTGTATTCCACCTCCTAAAAACATGGTGCTCGGAAATTAATACTCTCATTGCAGATTTTTGGTGGGGGCAAACAACGGAAGGAAATAGAATGCATTGGAGAAGATGGGAGGTCCTAACAAAAGCAAAACAGGTGGGGGGACTCGGCTTTAGGGAACTCCAAAGTTTCAACACAGCCGTCCTAACAAAGATGGCAAGCCGACTTATAGCCGAACCCGACACTCTATGCGCGCAAGTCCTAAAAGGACTATACTTCCCACGGTGTTCATTACTAGAGGCAAAAAAGGGAGGCCGAGCCTCATGGGGATGGAGTAGCATCCTACATGGCTGAGAGGTCATAAAGCAAGAAGGGATGTGGTTGATTGGTACGGGAAAAGACATTAGAGTATTTGCGGATCCATGGATATACACAAAGGAGAGCAAAAGAGTGAACGGGGATGTCATAGTGGAACACGGGGGGAATCTAAGGGTAAGCGAACTCATCTTACCAAATGACACATGGAATGCGAACCTCATAAGGAGCATAGTAGACCAAGAAGATACAACCCACATAATGAACATACCGTTGCCACGAGACGGGGGAAGAGACTGATTCATATGGCCGCACACAAAGGATGGAAGCCCCCAAGTTCGATTGCTCTACCACAAGATAAGGGAGAGGACCGAACCAAATCCAAGGCTGAACCGAAATGAGACCCTATGGAAAGCCATTTGGAAAGCAAAGGTAATCCCAAAGGTAAAGAATTTCATTTGGAGGCTTGCTGCGAATGCTATAGCCGTTAAAGCAAACATGTCACGTAGAGGGATGAATGTGCCACCAAGTTGTCCAATATGCGGAGAAGTCGAAACAAGGGAACACATGATCTTAGAATGTGGATGGACGGAACAGGTATGGACCGAAATGATCGGTTTGCGAGTCGATAGACCGAATCGGACTAATATGGAGGAATGGCTCACAAGGAGACGAGCGAAGACGCACAGGGGGAGCATAACGAGCAACAAAAGGTGGGCCCAAACACTTCTCACATGTTGGCACATTTGGAAAGCAAGATACAAGGCGGCTTTTGAAGCCAAACAACCAAACCCAAGGAGCGTGATAATAGAAACCAAGCAAGCATACGAGGAACAACGGGGAGTACACCGATCGACCCAAGCAACACCTCCTCAAGAGGAAGAACCGAACCGACAATGGAATCCCCCGACGGGCGACACGATCAAGATAAATTGTGATGCCTCATGGTGCAAGGAAACTCAAAGAGACGGCATAGGGGTGGTAGCACGATACAAGAATGGGAAAATCGTGGGCGGAATGAACCAGAGGCAAATGAGCGACGACATCGAAACGATGGAAACCATAGCAATACACGAAGGAGTACGCCTAGCAATAGAAGCGGGATGACAAAACATTATCATTGAAACGAACTCACAAACGGTTCACCAATAAATCATGGAGGGCCCGAAGCTTTGGAGATTGTCAACCATAATAGCAAATATACGAGCACTAGCAACACAAGTCGAGCAAGTGCAATAGCGAGCTATTCCAAGAACGAGCAACGAGTGTGCGAATTGGATAACAAAGCAAGCAAGATTGGGAGTGAGTCTAAACGATTGGGTCGAAAGACCATCACTACCCTTTGTATGTTTAGTAGCGAATGATTTGATGTACGAACATACGTGACCAAAAGTCTCGGCATTTTATTTCTTAAAGTAAAGCAACTAATTTGATAAAAAAAAATGCACTTCAAATATTAAAGTTAGATTTAAAATAGTAATCAACATTACATAAATGATTATTGATATTTATTTTTGCCACCAACTTATGTATTTTTCAATTATTTTTATGGAAAAATACAATTAATCCTTATGTTTTGTACTATTATTAGTATAATGGAAATATAAGTGTAATTACTATTAAAAAAATAGTATTTTTACTATTTTATTAAAAATTTCTAAAATGTAATTTATTTTTATTCTTTATAATTTAATAAGGATATAATATATTAAATAACTAATATATGATCATTTAATTTTTTATTAATATTTTTTTTGTTATATGTATTTATATATTTCCAATCAAATAAGGTCATAAGAGTAGAGGTGAGCTCGAGCGGGACATATTGTTTTTTTTGGGGGAAAAGAGCCCGAATTTCGGGCCTTATTTTGGAGGACTGATACTGATTTCGTAAAAAAAAACAGTCTGAGTCGGTTTTGCTTGACTCGGTCTGTCTCGGTCTTTGACATAAGTTTTGATTTTTTTTACAGAGCTGCAATACGTCACTGCTACACTACACTAAAATAAAAACAAGAGAAGAATCGTACATTGAATTTTACAGAGCTTTGAACGACGACGGTAGGGGATAGATGAAGCCTCGAAGATGACATAAGTGGTCGGTAATTTGACAATGAAAATCCTATACAATGAATTTTTGCAACATGGAGTTAATGCTCTTGGATGCCATTTAACGGATAGTTTGAGCGACAAATGCTTTGAAGAGGAGGAGAAGGGAGAAAAGATAGGCAGAGAGAAGAGAACGAGATTGATGATAAAGGAGATGACCATTAACACGCCGTAACTGGACATATTTTTCCCCGACGTATACTTTCTCCAATCAAAGGGCAGGGCTGAGTTTTAGTTTGTTTGATAATGAACTTGGGCCAACCTTTGATAATGAACTCGGGTGGGGTCAGTCCATTCAGGATTTTGGAAAGGAAAAAAAACTTAACCCAAGCCCATGACCCACCTTCAGAAGAAAAAAAAATCACTGGTACGATCTCAAACTTAAGCTAGGGTCGGGTTATTCAGTCTGATTTTTTCAGAATTCGGTGCAGTCTATTTTTTTTCTCATCCCTACTCTACCTATAACCTGTTAAGTAGGGCTGGGCATAAAAAATCGGTTCGGCCGAACCGTACATGAACCGTACTGGTTTTGAACCGGTTCGGCTGAACCGGTTCATAAACCAAACGTTTTTTTTGCAAAAATATGGAGTGGTTCAGAAGAGGTATAAAAAACCAGTTCTCAAACGGTAAACCGTACCACTTCTTGTACCAGTTTTAATATCATATTAAATTTAATTACTAAACCAAACTGGACGGTTGGACTAACTTCTTCACTTAAACAGATCCAGGACTAACATAAATCTGCTTCAGACTTCACTTGTTCAGTTGTTCTTCAGTTCGTCCCGAAGAAGAAGAAGAAGTAGCGGCGCGGCAATAGCGGCAAATAGGGGTGAAACCGGACCGGTCGGGTCGGTTTTTATAAGATTTCGGTCAGGGTCCTATATTGTCGGACCGGATTTTCTTCAAAAAAAAGTCTGACCAAAAGACCGTATAAGGAAAAATAAACCGTCCATTCAGATTTCGGATTTTCGGACCGGATTTTCAGTTTAAACCGAAAAATAAATACTAGTGTGGCGTGACCGTGTGGGAGCTGAAAAATTGCTACGAACAAATTGTCTGACATTGAAAGTTGCAAAAGATTCTTGGCCAAAAAAAAAGAGTTGCAAAAGATAAATCAATATCTTGATATATGTGTGAGTGTGCTTGAGGACAGTGCACAATGGAGCAACTTTGCTGCCATCGGCCCACCCCACAAATGCTTCATATTAATAATTATTAATATATTATATTAAATAAGATGGACATCGAGGCAACTTGCATGCCATCGCCGATTAAACTCTGACCAACCACAATGCAGCAACTTGCAATTGCCCATCGGCCCAACATTAATTAATATATATAGTTAATTCGGTCGGACCGGACTCCATGGTTTTTTAAACTTAAAGACCGAACCAGACCGAAAATCCGAAATAAAGAAAACAAACCGACCATGAACCGAACCATATGTTTTCGGAACAGATTTTTTGGTTCGGTTCAGACCGGTTCTTATCGGTTTTCCGGATCAACCAGATTTTACTTTCACCCCTACAAAGGTGAGG
This sequence comes from Chamaenerion angustifolium, assembly GCA_946814005.1. Classification (NCBI taxonomy): domain Eukaryota; kingdom Viridiplantae; phylum Streptophyta; class Magnoliopsida; order Myrtales; family Onagraceae; genus Chamaenerion; species Chamaenerion angustifolium. The sequence goes on from OX328270.1 coordinate 9,477,157, forward strand.
TGCGGAAGTAGCGTCGAGGCACGGCAGCAGCAGCAGCGGCGCGGCGACCCAGGGCAGTTGGTAAAGAGGAAGGCGAAGCTGGTGAAGGCGTCGTCATCGTCGTCGTTCGTGCTGGTGCTGGCGAAGCTGGTGAAGCCTTGAAACTACTCTCATTTTCTTGCTGGGTATGGGCTTCATTTTGTTTTCTCGACCTTCCTCACCGGAATTGAATCAAATCGAGATTGAAACTCCATTGGTTTCTTTGATCTCCGACGAGGCTAATGTCGTTCCGAAAGAACTGGCGTCTGCTGCTCCTAGTGATGACTCGTCTGCTCGTGAGGACTCACTTGTTGAAGAGCAAGATCAAGTCACTAGTCAAGGTAATTGGATTTAGCTCTTGAAGAGCAGTATGATCTGAACCCATCTGGAAATTTATGTTGTTTCTTCGTATGATGTGAACCCATCTGGAAGATTCCTTGAGCTAATGAGGAACAAGTCATGGGCTTTAATCGGTTATTGCTTCAGAGAACTTGATTTGTGTTGAAGATGGATTGATTGTTATTGCTTCATTGTTGATTGTTATTTCCTATTGCTTCCTTCAAATGTGTTGAAGATGGATTGATGTCCTTCTTTCTTGTGGTCGTGTTTTGCTTCATGTAAATCTAATCTAAATTAGATCCTGCAAATCTAAATTATGCTTCATGTATAATTTTGCTCTCTATAATAGAATGATTGTGTGACTCCATCTTCAGGATGGGTGCTTTTGGCGCTTTAATTTAATACAAATTTCTTGATTATTAACTATTAGTTCTGTGTTTTTGTTGAATAAACACATAAATACATTAGTTCCGTGTTTTTGTTGAATAAACACAGAACTACATTATTTCTGTCATTCTATGTTTTTGCTGAATAAACATAGAACTACATTAGTTCTGTGTTTTTGTTGAATAAACACATGTCGTTCTGTGTTTTTGTTGAAGAAGACTACATTAGTTTTTTTTAATATATATAAAGTGGTTCGGTCGAACCGGATTTGAACCGGTTTTTGAACCGGTTCTGAATAGGTACGGTAAATCGGTCAAAATCTGGATCGGCTAAAACCTGAAGAGGTAAACCGTACCTCTTTAAAATGTGGTAAAGGTACGGTTCATAAACCGGTTCGGCCCTGGACCGGTTCGGCCCTGGACCGGTTCATGCCCAGCCCTACTGTTAAGCCATATAATGGCAATAAATTAACTAAGAAAATCGAAGCGTCACCGTTTTATGTTTGAAAGAATACAATCCTGTATTCTCTTTGCTTTTCTGGGGAACTCTAGAAACTGACAGCTCTCTCTGTATTTCTTCCCCTCGACTCCCCCACCGTCTACACAAATCAGGCGGTTATCTGGTAGCTTCTATTACATTCTCCATTACTCTTGATAACTTTTCTACCACTTTCTGCTGTGAGCTCTCTACTTCTCTCCATTCCTGCACATTCATTAAGTAAGCTTGCATTACTGGATAGCTTTTCTCCTATTACGCTTGTCAACTTTGATTGACAATAGCTCGCTGGGCTTTGGAGAGCGTCTCACAATTTTCTGGATTCCATTTGATTACTAAATTTACTCGCTTCTCCTTTTTTATGGTAACTCGTAATCTGGAACAATAATTGATCGTCAGCCCTTTCTTTCTTTTAACAACTGCATGGGTTCTACGTGGTTTAAGCTAACATGCTTTGCAAGTGTTTGTTCTAATGCCTAAAAGAGGTTTCTTTCTATCGTTTTGCGATTCTTGTGGGAAGGGGATGATTCTTATTTCAAATAGGCATCACTTCCAATCTCTGTTATTTGTAGGGTGGAGGGTAGGATTAGATCGTTGAAATTTATTAGCATGGTCACTATCTCACTTATACCATTCCGTTGCTGCAGAATTAAGTGTTATCAATTTATTGATGGATTGTTTGAGGCTCTCTCATGAGTGACTGTACATGAAGAGTCCAGAGCTGCATTAGAATTAGATGCTCGGCACTAGTGTTCGTCATCTTGGGTTTTGACTAACTGGTTTCGTATTGTAAGGATGGGCATTTGAGTACGAGTTAGAGTCCTTGTATGTTGGATGGATTATGTAATTTTGCCAAGAAAATCCAGTTCTCTTCCAAAAGAGTAGACCTTTAGATTTAATTCGTGTTATAGCCAAATGATTTTTAGTAATGTAATATCCTCGGTGTTTATTAGTATTGGATTATCGGATAAACATGCGTTTTGTTGAATATTCTTAAATTGAAATGCTTGAGTAGATAATGGATTCTTCTGAATATATAAAGAATAATGCCTCTTGTTAGGTGTAGGAAAATTTGCACTGTGATCTTTCGCATAATTATCAAATTTTCTGATGGTGCGTAGATGGTTCTTGCTAATTAATTCTAGATAGTGATAGAGTATGTCGGAATGATCGAAGTGTTACCAGAACACAAGGAACTTCCCTAGTGATTACCATGACACATCTTAGCTGTAATCTTTCTTGCTTTGGAGCTATATTTGGAGTTTGAGCTATTCTCACCTCTCATCTAATAATCTCCAACCTTTGAGATGCAGGAATGGATGATCCTGGTTACACTGTAGCATCTGACAGCGAAACCAGTGTCGAAGAGAAGACCTCATTAACTTTCCCAGAACTTGCAATTGGAATTGACATTGGCACTTCTCAGTGTAGTGTTGCCTTATGGAACGGCATCCAGGTAGAGCTCTTGAGGAACACACAGAACCAGAAGCTAATCCGCTCCTTTGTTATGTTTAAGGATGAAGCCCCTGCTGCAGGAGTCACCAACCAACTCTCTCACGAATACGAAATGTTATCTGGAGCTGCAATCTTTAACATGAAACGGCTAATTGGAAGAGCCGACAACGATCCTGTTGTTCATGCAAGCAAAACCCTTCCATTCCTGGTCCAGACCTTGGATATCGGTGTCCGCCCTTTCATTGCAGCCTTAGTCAACAACGTGTGGCGATCCACTACTCCCGAGGAAGTTCTTGCAATATTCTTAGTGGAGCTGCGAGCCATGGCTGAAACTAGATTGAAGAAACCGGTAAGAAACGTTGTTCTGACAGTTCCTGTTTCGTTCAGTCGGTTCCAGCTGACCAGGATTGAGCGTGCTTGTGCAATCGCGGGTCTCAAGGTACTTAGGCTGATGCATGAGCCAACAGCAGTTGCTCTGTTATATGCACAGCAGCAGCAGCAACTGACTGGGCAAGATAACATGGGAAGTGGATATGAGAAAATTGCATTGATATTCAACATTGGTGCTGGGTATTGCGATGTGGCGGTTACAGTCACATGTGGAGGTATCTCCCAGATAAAGGCATTAGCCGGAAGCTCTATTGGGGGAGAAGACATCCTTCAGAACATGATGCATTATCTGCATCCCAACTCTGAAAGTTTCATCTCGGGTAAGATCAGATCGATGGGTCTTCTTCGAGTTGCCACCCAAGATGCCATACACCAACTGTCCTCCCAAACAAGTGTTCAGGTCGAAGTCGATCTGGGAAACGGTTTTCAAATATCAAAAGTTATAACCCGAGAGGAATTTGAGGAGGTCAATCAACACGTTTTTGAGAAGTGTGAGAGCCTCGTAAGACAATGCCTGCATGATGCCAAGGTGGATGTTGATGATGTCGACGATTTGATCCTTGTGGGTGGATGCTCGACCATACCAAAGATTAGAAACCTTGTCACTGCTATATGCAAGAAGAAGGAAATCTATCAAGGAATGAACCCACTTGAGGCTGCAGTCCGTGGAGCAGCTCTAGAAGGTGCGGTGGCCTCAGGAATCACTGACCCGTTCGGGAGCTTGGATCTATTAACCATTCAAGTGACTCCACTTGGTATTGGGATACGAGCTGATGGAGACAGTTTCGTTCCCATTATCCCTAGAAACACAACAATGCCTGCAAGAAGAGAACTCGCCTTCACAACTGTTCATGATAACCAGACCGAAGCACTGATTCTTGTCTACGAAGGAGAGGGGGAGAAAGCAGGCCAGAATCATCTGCTTGGTTACTTTAAGGTTGTTGGGATTCCAGCAGCTGCCAAGGGAGTTGCTGAGATAAATGTGTGCATGGATATCGATGCATTCAACGTGTTGAGAGTTCTGGTGGGGGTGGTGATGCCGGGGAGCCACCAAGTTGCAGCTCCATTGATGGAAGTGAGGATGCCGACGGTGGATGATGGACATGGTTGGTGTGCACAAGCTCTCAACAAAACTTACGGCTCGACTCTCGACTTAGTCACCTTGCCCAAAAAGCCCCTTACTGAAATGCCTATATAAAGAGTACGTTTTTGATCTCTCCAACATGGTGTGTGTGTTACGTGAGTGTTGCTGTAGATAAGTAATATGATTGCGTGTCGTATGTCTTTGAGGTTTGGACCATTTGGTCTGGGCTGGAGTATATATATGTATGGAAGTTTCTGCTGTTATTGCTGGTGCTGTCTCAAGTAGCAAGCAGTTATTATGGGTTTGTGATGAAGTCAAGCTTTGTTGTTGTAGCGAGAGCTTCTGGTCCGAAAGTTTAGTTCAACTTCTCTTTATTTATTGGGTTAATAATATGGGTGTATGTTGTTAAATATTAGGTTAAATATACTACGTATTTTTGCCTATGTAACTAATTGGTTATAACTTGTGCAGAATGGTTACCTAAGTTTGAGCATGTGATTATTTGGTCATTTTTACTATTCATCATCTATGAAGTTAATGGTAGCCCAATCACAAAGCACAAGGGCTACCTTGTCTTCGGATTTAAGGATTTCAACTACACAATAGAGTATTGCATAGCTCCGTTCCTCGTAGTGCAGAGTCACCCTTCTGCTGGGTCTCAGACGATACTGAAATTAGATCAAGATGGATTGGAGTTCTGCCAAATGGAAAGAAACGGATTTTCTTGTCTTCTACACAGGACACTGGTGGTTACTGCAGTTTTCTTCAGTAGACCCACCAAGACTGCAAGATCGCCGTAGATCGAGCAAGACACATGATATTGGTTCTACCAAATTGATCAGCAGCAAACCCAGCAAGACTGCCGCTACTGCGGGTTTCTTCAGCAATTTTGGGATTTTAAGGAATCCATCCACGATCTTAACTGGGTGTCTTCTGATTTCTTATTGGGATATCGGATTCTTGGGAGGCTAACGTTGAATTTGTTGGAACCGAAGAGAATCTAACCAATTGAAAGTCTGATCTAGATAAATTTTTATGAGCTGGATGGTTACATTTGAGGGGATGAACAAGATGATGAAGGACAAACAAGAAGATGAAGAATAAATAAGAAGATAAGTGAGGATATAATAGTCGTTTGATAAATAAAAAAATATGTAAAAAAATTGACTAACGGAAAAGAGTAACGTCTAATGGACGGAGTGATCAAATAGTCACATACTGAAAGATACGTCTCCATTTAATCACGCAAAAAAAGACGTATAAGCAAATATCAAATAATCACATTGAACAAATGTGTGACCATTGAGTATATTAACCCCAAATATTATTGTATTTTTTAAAATGACTGATTTTGTTCCCTTGTTCATCTTATTCCCTTTTTGTTATTAACCCCACATGTTTGATTTGAATTCGCTTAAATTTGTAGTTTTTTGTTGAATTTGAACATATGAATATTCTAAGTTCGATTTATTCAAAAATGTTGTTTTGAGTTGATTTCGAATCTAATATATTGTACGGGGTTAAACTCGAACTTAGAATTGCATTTGTGGGTTGAATTAAAATCCAGAAATATTGTTTTGAATTTGAATTCAATCACAAACAACTCTTTAAGGGCGAGTTCTTCAAAAATACATTTCTGCATCCAAATTCTAACATGATTCTAGGTAGATTTATACCAGATTTATGTTTTTTGGTTTAATTTATGATATACACCAAATTTGTGTTTTTTGGTTTGATTCATGATTTAATGTTAAAAGAAATGGTTAATTATGAAAGATATATACTATGATGTAACTTGTTTTTGCCTTATGTCTTATTATGTTGATTTTAAATTATATCGTCAATTTTTCGGTAGACCTATCAATTATGGATCCGATCCGAAAATGATATGATTTGACCCAGGTTCGGGTTAATAAAATAGGATGGTGGGTTGGAGTTAGGTCAACCCATCCAAAAAAATAGGTATCCGAACCCAACCCGCTGACCGTGAAGAAAACTTAATTACTACCAGCCTCTTTGCTCTCAGTCCCAAACAACAGCGTTTTCACGCTTCACTTCAGTCTTTAGCCAATGCCAGAACGCCATCTACAAAGCTTCTCATGGACAGGTAAGAAATTGTTACATTCCTATCTTCGGTTTCCTACACAATCAGTTTCTTGACATTTTGAATGTATAGAGCCGAAGCACACCGGTAATGATGTAGGGTACATGTCCATGGAGTGGAGGGACAAAAAGCTTGTGAATATTGTCTCGGGTCTTCCAATTAGTCTGATTCAATTTCTTCGACTCTTTGCTGCTATTCTACTTGCAATACAGTTCTAATTGATCTACTGAATTTCAATTCCAAGCGTATTTGTGAGGCTTTTGACCTATTACATAATAATTCTCTTTAGTTTTTGAATTTCTAGGTTTTTTCCATTTAAACATGTTAATATTTTGCTGTATTTTTAGGAATTACACTGTTGTAGTTAGTTCAACTTAAAATGTTAATTTCTTTGTCTAATTACCTGATATATTCTCCAAGATGAAATATTCAAATTTGCTTCATTTGGAAGCATAAACATTTGTATGAGGAATCATGATTGGGAACGATCAACAAGTTCGACGGAAACAGAATGTTCATATTGTATCTGTTTATTCGATCTAAGAATGAATTCACGACGGTCACTGCAGGGTGGTCGAATATTCTCACCGCTACTGTAGATAGGTGCACCTCCCTGTTTTCGATTGACGTATGTACTCTGACGTTCGAGAAAGAGGCACGTGAATCTCATGTGTCGCCACGATACTTGCTTTCGTCGCCATGCATCGACGCATGTGGACGGCTCTGTGCATCGCATCTGGTCTTTGACATCTCTGAGGCGTTTATTACTCGTTTGTGGCCGTATTCTCGGGGTTTGCGATACACATCTGTGTTGATTCACCTCCCGGAGTTCAGTTGTCATGTTGAGTCGCGTTCAACAGTTGATTTGTTCGCTAACCTTGAGTGATTGTTTCAGTTAGGCTGACCTTGTCAGGTCCGAACTAGAACCGGAGGTGCAGTCCTCACCGTCACCAAGGGAAGAACTACTATGGGAAGAACTGCGTCAGTCTGCTTCGATGATCTGGAATCGATGGACGGGAAGAACTGGAATCGGAACCTGAGTTGCGTCCATCTGCTCCTATAGACTAGAAGAATTGGAACAGGAGCTTCAGCCCGAACTGCGTCTATATGCTCCGATGAAAGGTAAGAACAACTGTGGGAAGAACTACCGACGCGTCCGAGTGCCGCCTCCTTTTGATCTTCGTCGGAGAATGGTTCTGGGAAGAGGAAGAAGAAGAAGGTGATTCAAGAATGGTTCTCCGATGAAGTTCCTACCACTGATTCAAACTTCTCATTCCCATTTAATCCAATTATTATATATATAAAAAAATAGATGGCTCAAAAAAGGTGCCACAAATAATAGTAATGATATTTTTTTGCGGCTCAATAAATGAGCCGTGATTTTTACGGCTCCATCTCATTCGAGTCGTCGAAATAATACTGACACTTTATATGATTGCTCAATATGATTTGAGTCGTCAATATTTAACAACTCATTTATTGAGTCGTTAATTACATTTTGATCCTCTATCATGAGTCTCTCCTTTAGTGAAAAATTTATACTGTCTATTTATATACTTAATTTTAGAAAATATAATATTATTATTTAAAAAAAATTCATAAACAAACATAATTGTGTACACATTTAGGGATTTCAATATGATTAAAAAATATTATCAAGTTACATTTGATTGATACTTTTATTATTAAAATATATTGAGATACCTAAATGAAAAAATGTTTACTAAATTCAACTATTTTAATATTGATATTAAAAAAGATATTGAGATACCTAAAGTCATTTGTTAAATACTTATATATCATTTTTATTTTTTCCACTCTAACTATTATGTATTTTTAACATTTAGTTTATTTTTTAAGTTGGTTAAAACTCTAATCATAAATTAATTGTATTAACTTAAATATTTATTAAATAAAATTCATATATCAGAAGAATCATAAGTCTTGTTTATCATTTATTTATTTAAAATTATTTTGCAAATTGAAAAAAAAAAAAAAATTGTGTTTTCATTTTTTTTTATTTCACTCTTAATTTTGTGCAATTTTCTAAATTAAATTGTTTGGTGCAAAATCTACAATTTCTATTGTTTGAAAGTAAAATTTAATTTGACATATTTCTATTTGTAACGGTTTTTAAAAGTGAATGAGAAGCTTTTGATTACTTTTAGAGTGTCATGTGGATGTGAGAGAATAATAATATGGGTGTAACTGATTTATTTTTTTGACATGGACAAATTAAATTAAATTATTTTAACAATGTGAGAGAAAATTATTTAAAACACTTGTCAAAATTATAGGATACTTAGTCAAATTAATATAGATAGATAGATAGATAGGTAGATAGGTAGATAGGTAGATATATATTTTTTTATACTTAACCCTTAAAAATATTAGTTGAAGAGGACAGTTAGAACAAATTGTCACTTTGATAGAATACAATATTATTTAAGGGGGAAATAGATGAAATACTAACGACAGTGCGAATAACAACATGTTTAAATATATTGATACAAAACTATAAATATCAACCAGAACAGTGTAAATAACAATATGAGTAAATATATGTATTTATTAAAATTATTTACCCTTCTTTCTTTCTTATATATAGGGTACGGTGTAAGTGAACCAACCCGAGCTAAATAGCAGATCCAATAGGTTTGGCTCGTATTTAAGCATGAACAATATGCTTGGAGGTATAACATGATTTTTTATACACATATCACAATGTTGGTATAAGATACATTTGTTAATCTAATTTCGTCAACTTCTTATATTAACTTGTCACGTAATCAACAAATGTATGTGATGGGTCATAATATTGGACTGGGCTATGTTTAAACATTTGGCCCAATAAGTACTTCAGACTATATTTACCTAAGGCCCAATTCTATATGGGCATCGCCCCTGGACATAGGTGCATAAATGCGTCGCACCACATCCACTAACCACCTCAGATGGTGCGCATGTATTCTTACGAATTAGGTCGCTTGCTTTTAGCACGCCTGGGCTTAACAAATGCAAATGATAGTCTACAGTGGAGTAGCCACTACAAGAGAATATTCTTTAAAGTAACTATGGTCAGCTCGCCTTAGGGACAGCTAGGATAACCAGGGTAAGTATTCTCTTCTCTGAGACCAGAGCATTTCTATACAAACATACATATTACAAACGAACCTCTGACTTACTTTGTCATCGGAGGGGAAACAACGGGACATCTCGGGTTTTCCTTTGTGCACGTCAATGGAGCAAATGCCTGGAAGGAGAATACAGTTTATGTGATCCAACACATTGGCGCTGTCTGTGGGAACCTTTGAACAAAAGTCAGCCATGATTCCACCTGCAACACGAGCAAAGACCATTCGGGAAGTGAACGAGCAAGATTCGCTCCAATACCTGCAACAACACTTGGGACAGACATCATACATACCGGTTCAAATGGTGCCGCCCCAATCTACTCAGGAAGAACTCGCTTCTGAGGAACAAGGAGTTCCTGAGGAGCAAAGATATGATCATGATGTGCCAAGACCCGGGCAATCTCGTATAGAATCATCTGTGGTAAGGGCGTCGCCTCGTCGGGTAGAAGTAGCTCCAGAGATTATACTGACAACATCGTTCATAATGGCTCTCGACGAGGTTTTGGACAGAAGGGATCAAAGGGCAGCTGCTCGAGCAGTTTAGAGAGCAAACGCTCAGGCAGCACATGAAGCTACATCTAGACCACGAGATGTACCAGGAAACCCACCAGGAGCGCCTCTGCCTACAAATGCCGCCACGGGAGGCACTGGTGTGACAACGACTCCTGCTTCGGGTACGTTAACCAAGGACGATGTCAAAGAGCTCATTGCTCAAACATTGAAGGAGCAAAAGGGTCGAACCATGCCTCACCTACGAGATAGGTCGGCACATCCATTCACTCCAGAAATATTGTCAGCTTCATTGTTAACTCACGTGCAACCGACTTTTCGGATAGATACATATAATGGTGACAGCGATCCTATTTTCCATATACAAAGACATGAAAATTCTTTGTCAGGGAGAACAAGTGACGAGACCCATCTTGCATTGCTCTTTCCTGCTACCTTAGGGGATGTTCATGCGCATTGGTTTTTCAATCTCCCTAAGGAATCAATAAAGTCATGGGGGGAAGTGAAAGACAAATTCATCGTGCAATACATGGGAGGGCGTCGCCTCCTAAAAAGTGTGGGAACACTCGATCACATAAGGCAAAAGGGGGAAGGAAGTTTGAGTGACTTCTATTCTAGATTCAATAGAGAACTAGCTGGAATCGATCAAGCCATCATGGAGGGGGAGACCATTTGCGCCTTTATTCGAGGATTGGGTCCAAGGGGTTTGACGATAGCCTAAGTGTTATACCAGTCGCCACTATAGAAGAGATGGCTGGCCGGGTCAAGTCTTACATAAACTTGGAAATTGCAAGGGAAGGAAGGAAGGCTAACAAGGAGGCGTTCAAAAAAGATAATGCGGAAGGGAAAAGACCGGAGCAACGCCCCTCAAAGTCAGGACAGGATGATAGGCGACAGGCGTCGCCCATTTAGACCTCAACCTCAAAGAGAAATTTTTCAGAACTTCACTCCCTTAAATAGGGAAATCTCCATTATCTTGACAGAAATGGAAAAGGAGAATTGGGCAATGCCCCTACCACCTCGAAAGCCTGAAACGGTTATGGGAAGTAATCCTAACCAATATTGCAAATATCATCGTTGTAAAAGGCACCACACGGATGACTGTCATATCTTGAAGAAGGATATTGAGAGGTTGATCCAACATGGACACTTAAAAAACTTCTTGGCCCGACGCCATAGAAGTAGGAGTCCGAGGAAGGCATCGCCTAAGAATGTTCAAACTGGAGCTGGACCTAGCAGACAAGAGGACCTGAGTTGATAAGCGGAGGTTTCACCTCAGGGGGAGAAACATGTGCTGCGAGGGATGTATACACCTCTCAAACGTCAGAAACCTCCAAGCTGGGAAAGCGCCTGAAAGAAGAAGAGGAAGTGATCATTTCCTTTTCAAAAAATGAAATAGGACATGTCACTTCCCTGCATGATGATGCCTTAGTGATTACAATGGGCGTCGACAGGTTCAACATGAAGAGAGTATTGGTGGACTCAGGGAGTTCAACCGATATTATATTTCTAGATGCTTATAAAAGAATGGGAAGAAAGGAAAATGATTTGAAAAGGGTAAATTTTTCGTTGATGGGATTTGCCTCGCATACCACCTACCCAGTAGGGGCTGTGACTTTGCTAGTTAGCTTGGGCGAATGATGAAAATCATTGAACTTTGAGGTTACCTTTATCGTTGTGGATGCGCCTGCATCTTACAACGCCATTTTAGGGCGTTCGACATTGAACCCGAACAAAATGGTACATTCCACGTATCACCAATTGTTGAAATTTCCGTCGCCACATGGTGTAGGAATTGTTAAAGGGGATCAACCAGCAGCACGAAGTTGTTATGTCCAAGATACGCGTCGACATGTCAAGAAGAAGGAATCTTTGACGATTCAAACTGAGGAGGATCCCAAGGAAGAGAGAAGTCGTCCGCATCCAGTCGAAGGATTGAAGAAGGTGGAAGTTGATAGCATAGGGAAGGAAGTGCAAATTGGAGCGACGCTTAAAGAAGAAGAGGATACCGCTCTTTCGATGCTCCTGATAGAGTTCAAGGAGTTATTCGCTTGGAAACCTAGCGATATGCCAGGCATTAGCAAGGATGTCATTTCCCATGAGCTCAACCTGGATTTGAAGGTCATACCTATTGCTCATAAGCGTCGCCCCGTTGGTGAAGAAAAGGCGATTGCAATTAGGCAAGAGGTGGGAAAGCTGATAGATGCGAAATTTGTGAAGGAAATCATGTTTCAAAACTGGGTGGCCAACCCGGTGTTGGTCAAGAAGAATAATGGGAAGTGGAGGATGTGCATTGACTATCGTGACTTAAACAAGGCGTGTCCAAAGGATTCCTATCCTTTGCCAAGGATAGATCAATTGGTCGACGCCATTTCAGGTCATGAGCTGCTTCGCTTTATGGATGCGTATTCTGGTTACAATCAGATACAAATGTCTGATGGTGACGCTCAACATACAACTTTTTATGCGGATATTGATATATATCATTACACGGTGATGCCCTTTGGTTTGTTAAATGCAGTAGCTACTTATCAAAGGATGATCAACAAGCTTTTTGCTGGAATGATAGGCGTCACCATGGAAGCCTATGTGGATGGCATGCTGGTGAAATCCGTAATGAGTGAGGATCATGTCGAAGACCTGAGGAAAACATTTGAGAGGATGCGTCTCCACCAAGTACGCCTAAACCCAGCAAAATGTGCTTTTGGCGTTCAGTCAGGCAAGTTTCTAGGATACATGGTGAGCCAAAGAGGAATAGAGGTCAATCCTGAAAAGTTGGAAGCCATTGAGGCTATGAGAAGCCCAACTTGCCACAAAGAAGTGCAAAGCTTGAATGGAAGGCTAGCGGCGCTAAGCTGCTTTCTAGCAAAAGCAGGAGACAAGTCACTCCATTTCTTCCAAGTATTAAGGGTCAATAAGAAATTTGAGTAGACTTTCGAATGCGAGCAGGATTTTCAGGATTTAAATAAGCATCTCAAGACTCTTCCACCATTGGCGAAGCCTTCCAAAGGCGACACACTTTCTTTATATTTAAGTATCACACCAGTTGCTGTAAGTTCGGTGTTGGTCAAAGAAGTAGGAAAAGGCCAAGTGCCTGTGTATTATGTATCCAAAGTGCTTGCCAAATCTGAAATGAATTATCTGGAGGTTAAGAAGTATCTTTATGTGTTGGTAGTGTCTGCAAGGAAGCTACGCCCTTATTTTCATGAACATGAAATTACAGTTTTAACAAATCAACCGTTAAAACATTTCCTGCAAAAACCAGATGCTTCAGGGAGAATGGTAAAATGGGCTATTGAATTAAGCGAATTTCGAATCAAATTTGCTCCTAGAAATGCCATCAAAGGCCAAGCATTGGCGGATTTCATTGTAGAATCCACATGTCCTCATAGAGCAACACCTAAAGAAAAAGAGAAAGAAGAAAATCATTGGATACTTCATACGGATGGATCCTCATCAGTCGAAGGCTCGGGGGCAGGACTAGTGGTAACGCCACTAGATGGTGGAACACCATTAAGATATGCTCTAATTCTCACCTTCAAGGCTATAAACAATGAGGCGGAGTATGAGGCCCTGGTTACTGGATTGAGGCTGGCTAAGGGGTTAGGCGTTGCTTCTCTACATGTATATAGCGACTCGCAATTGGTGGTAAACCAAATTAAAGGGGAGTATATGGCGAAAAATTAAAAAAAAAATGAAGTTATATTGGAAACAGGCTATGGCGTTAGTAGCAGGATTCAAACAATTTCACATAGAAGCTATTCCCCGCGAAGTGAATCAAGAAGATGATGCCTTAAGCAAATATGCTCGGCCGGCGACGCCAAAGCAGGTGCATTTCATAGAAACCAATCATGGTAGTGCCAATATCCAATGCGCAAACATAAATGCGACCGTGGATTGGGCGACGCATATTAGAGCATATTTGGAATTAGGAGAACTCCCTATGGATGAAGCTAATTCTAAAAAGATTATTCGATTAGCTCCTAGTTTTCGAATAATTGATGGTTTACTGTATAAGAAGGGTTTTTCGACGCCCTATCTCAGATGCGTCGCTTATCCAGAAACAACTACCATTTTAAGGGAGGTACATGAAGGATATGCAGCTTGTCATGAAGGAGTGAGGTCAATCATGAGGAAAATCCTAACCCAAGGATATTATTGGCCTACGATGAATCAAGAGGCGACTGCTTTGGTTATGAAATGCGAATCATGCCAAAAGTATAGTCCGAAAATAGTGCGTCCACCAGCAACCCTTACTAGTGTGTGTGCAACATGGCCATTTGCATAGTGGGGAATAGACTCGGTGGGACCTTTACCGAGATCCAAGCAACGCACCTATATAATAGTAGCGGTTGATTATTTCTCAAAATGGATTGAAGCAAAGGCGTTGTCATCAACTACTGAGTTTCAAGTTATCAAGTTCATTAAGTCGAGAATTGTTTCTCCATATAGAATCCCAAGCGTGTTGGTTAGTGACAATGATCCACAATTTTCCAGAAAAGAGTTGAAATGGTTTTGTGAAGAGTTGAAAATTGACCATAGGCATGCTTCAGTTAAACATGCGCATACCAATGGACAGGTGGAGACGGCGAATAAAACAGTTTTGAGTGGTTTAAAGAAAAGACTAGACGCCTTGGGAGGAAAATGGACAGAAGAATTAGAGAATGTCTTATGGGCGTTGCGAACAACGCCAAAATAGGCGACTAGAGAAACGCCTTTTGGATTGGTGTATGGGTCTAAGGCGGTTGCTCCAACAGAAATAGCAGTCGAATCTCACAGGGTAAAGCATTATGAAGCCTTGAATAATGAGGACCAAAGACATTTGGAATTGGATATGGTGGATGAAAAGCGATGGGCCTCAGAAGAAATTCAAGGGCGGATGCGTTTAACTACGGCGAGATACTATAATAGAAGAGTTTCATCTCACCAATTTTTTGTGGGGGGGAGGGTATGGCGAAGACATGAATTCTCACATCAAGATAAAGAAAATAAGTTGTCACCAAAATGGAAAGGACCTTACAAGGTCATTGCCATTCCTCACCCAAACGCAGATGTGCTAGAAGACCAAGAAGGAAAAGTATTGAAGAATACTTTTAATGCAGAGCATTTGAAAAACATTTATACTTAAATAAGTGGCGTAGGTTGTATGAATGACTATTAATGTCGAATTGAATTAATGCTTATTGGCAAGTGCTTAAGTTTGAATTAATGCTTATTGACGAATGCTTAAATTTGAACTAATGCTTATTGGCGATTGCCTAAGTTTACGTTAAGGCTTATTCGCGATTGCTTAAGTTGAAAATTTTATAACTATTGGTGATGGTTTAATTCGACTTAATACTTATTGGTGTTTTCTTAAGTTTGATTAACGGAAAAAAATGGTGATGATGTGGACTACAGTCATTTAAGGCGACTTGTTTGTATACAATTGAAAACAACAAGTATGATAAAACTAAATAATATTTATACTTAGTCTAAACAAAACTAAGTATAAAGAAGTTGGCATATATGAAAAGAGGAAATTCATAATAGTAACGGAGAGGCGTTGTATTAAGTTCTTACAAATCCAAAAAAGACTAAAACTATAAAAAGGGAAAAGTCTATGACTTGGCTGGGATGGTTGGTTTGAAAGGGCGTCGACAGCAAGCACCTCAAGAGTTGTCTCAGCAGGCACAGATTCAAGTGGCGCATCTACAAGGGCGGATTCTCCATAAGAAGTGCTTTCATCTTCAGACACTTCTCCAACTTCCATCAACGCCTCAACTTCTTCCTGAGCCTTCATGGCGAGATAACCCTTCTGAAAATCCAACTTTTCCAGAGGAAAGTTGGGGTCGACCTTATGAATATCTTTGGCCGCCTTCTTGAAGATGATTATCACTCCCGTGCGAATCCATTCAGCAGCAGCTTTGGCGAACTCTAGGCTGGTGCGGAAAGACTCCACTGCCTCCTCTAATCGCTTAAGGAGTTCAGTTTGAGGAGCTCGACCTCTTGAGTTGACTATGATGCTTCCTTCAGGGCTTGCTCAGTTTCTTTTGTGGCTTCCTTGGCTAACTCCTGGGAAGTCGGCGCCTCAGTCTTGAAGTTGGCGAGTTCTTTTTTAGCCTTCTGGAGAGAGACCTTAAGGGCGTTCTCTCTTTTCTAAGCCTCTCTACGATTAGTGGTGAGTTGTTCCTTGTGGACAAGGTCATTTTCTAGTTCCTTCTGAGCTGCTTCAGAAATGGCGAGGCGCCATTGCCGCTTCTCAAACTGCACTTTTTTAGCCTTGCGGATGACTGAGATGTTGCGTTCCCTCTCCTCGGTTAAACCCAGGATGGTGGCGCCCATCTTCAGAGCAGCAGGGATAATCTGAAAGATTGAAAATAAGAATTAGAAAAAATACAAGTATGAAAAGAAGAAAATATAAAGAAAGGCGTATACCTGACTCTGTATTAAAGAAAGGGAATGGCAAACCAATCCCTCGGTAGCTTCAGTTTCCAAGCTCAAGAGTCCCCTGTCAACAGGAGGACATGAGCCTGATAAAAGGTGAAGACCCAGGTTGGGGTCTAGGCTGGAGTGACTAGCTACTAGAGGTACTCCCTTCAGTTTGGTCCAGGGCTCCCATGGCGCTTGAGGATTTGGCGAATGTACATTGGTCAATAGCTCTCGCCTAAGATCGAAGGTGGGACCCTGGTAAAGGGGAGGATCTTCATAGCGTTGGGGATCCAACGTGGAAGAGGGACGAGGTGGCGCATCCTCGACATCTGGAAGGGTGTCGACCAAGATCACTTCTTGCGACTCTGATGGAGGAGTTCGCATGGGAGTTGGTGTCTTGGGTTTGAAAGCTTCAGCAGGCGCCGCTCCTGTTGGATCAAAGGAAGGGACAAATCCTCCCTTCTTAAGGATGCCATTATGATATTCGGTGTAGGCCCACATGATGCCGCCATAGGCCAAGATTGGGGGACCCCAATTTTTTGTGAATAATACATTGTTCCTATTACTAGTGACGTTGTTATTAATCCAGTAAGACTTAGGAATCTCACCTTTGAAAGCCTCAACTGCTTCATTGGTAGCGTTGCTGAAAAGTTCAGCTGGAGCCTTAAGAGGATCCAGAGATTTCTCCATAGGCTTCGCCTTTTTCTGCCCCTTGGAGGAATGATGGCCCTTGCGCTTCTTGGAACCTTGAGGAGCATCGCCTTTGGGTTCCTTGACCTTCTTCTCCTTTGACGCCTTTTTTCTGAATAGGCGTTACAATGTGAGAAAATAGAGCAAAATCCTTATCTGCAAGAAAAAATAAAAAGTTATTTACCGAAAATAAGGGCAGAAGGTGACAATCTACAAGGGACACGCCAGTTTCCTCTAAGTCAGACTCACTGATCTCTTTGGAGATTATTTGCGCGCGCCCAGCTTGATGATCTAAATAGATGGTCGCCAAGGCGTTCATATCGGCTGAGGAAAGTTCCTCGACACCTGGAACAGGATATTTGCTGGCCTTGGACGACACCAGACACCGGGGAACGCTTCCTTGAAAAAGGAAATAGTTGTTCTTCCAATTCGAATTACGGGTTCAAAAACCCGTGACTAAGGGACGAGAAGAATCCCAAGTCCAATCTTTGAAAGGAGGAGTCAATCTAGTTGTAAAAAGGCGCACACCTAAACGATTGCCCTCAAAACGATAAAAGCTACGGAAAAGATTTAAAGAATAATCCCACCCACTGCGAAAACAATGGAATCGGAATCCTATCCAGGTGCGAAGACCATTTGGAGAAAGTTGGGTGGGGAAAATGCCATAATGGCGACGTAGTCTGACTAAGGGAGCGCAATAAGGAAATCTTAATCCCACCTCAATTTGATGGGGGAAAATGATTTCCTCACCTTCCCTTGGATGACATATGAAATGAGGGTTTTCAGGATCCGCATCGTCAGGAATGGGATACATGGGGGCATGAACGTCACTCATGCCATCCTCAGCCACTGATTGCTCGAAAGTGGATAAATAAATGATGTTGGGTTTACGATTAGTAAAAGGCGAAGGGAGGAAGATGTGATTACCCATATCAGAGTCGGACGTCATTCCTCTATATGATCGAATGGCACGGAGATGATGAGCATTAAGGGCGAGGGAAAACACCGAGCAATGATGAAAGGCGATCGGAATTTGAAAAAAGGCAATCGGAGTTTAGCCGGAATTCTAGAGAGAAGGCAGAGGATTTCCTAGAGAGAGAAAACTCAAAAGATGGAAAAGTGGTAAATGAAAGAGGGGTGGGGGTATTTATAGAGCCCTAAGGACGTCGAACGGTTTCATATGGTGGGAAATTACAGTTATACCCCTACGAGCATAAAAGGCTAACAGTTATTAAAGATGAAATTATGATTTTACCTTCAATCAGAAAGTGGCTCTTCATTTCCCGAAGCTTCTAGAAGATCCCGCCTAAGATTTGAAATTTGAATTTGCGATAAAAGCGGGACTTAGTAAGGATCGTGCATGATGGACGCGTGGAAGGCAGTTACGAAGGAAGGGATTCAGGCGACGCCTATTAAGGAAGGATTTCTTCCAAATATTTAGGTATCGCCCTATATAAAATGAATTGACTTCAAAGGAGGAAGCGATTGATAAGAAAAGTTAATAATCCTCGAATGAGCGTCGCTCATTTGAGGATTATTAACTTTTCTTATCAATCGCTTCCTCCTTTGAAGTCAATTCATTTTATATAGGGCAGATGATGGCTTCGGGGGCAGATGATGGGTCATAAATATTGGACTGGGCTATGTTTAAACATTTGGCCCAATAAGTACTTCAGACTATATTTACCTAAGGCCCAATTCTATATGGGCGTCGCCCCTGGACATAGGTGCATAAAGGCGTCGCACCGCATCCACTAACCACCTCAGATGGTGCGCATGTATTCCTACAAATTAGGCCGCTTGTTTTTAGCACGTGTAGCATTAAACAAATGCAAAGGATAGTCTACAATGGAGTAGCCACTAGAAGAGAATATTCTTTAAAGTAACTATGGCCAGCTCGCCTTAGGGACAGCTAGGATAACCTGGGTATGTTCTGACTCGACTATGGTTACATGTATGAGATGTTATAAATAGTTCAATATCACCTTCATTAGAAGGTAAGTATTCTCTGAGACCAGAGCATTTCTATACAAACATACATATTACAAACGAACCTTCGACTTACTTTATCATCGGAGGGGAAACAACGGGACATCCCAGGCTTTCCTTTGTGCAGGTCAACGGAGCAACCGTCTAGAAGAAGAATACGGTTTATGTGATTCAACAGTATGTTAAATCAATGTTAGGTAGATATATAATATAGTATTTAACTTAAATAAAGTTTATGTAATAAAAATAGTCCAGTTTTTAAAAAATACAGTTTTGTAATTATTTAAATTAGAAAATAATTTTAAAAATGATAAAGTAATTTAGAAATTAATAATTCATTGAAAATTAAGACAAACGTGTAAAGAATTTTCAAAAATGATAATGGTCTATAATTCATAAAATATTTTATAAAACAAATAGTCTTTTTTTTCAAAAACAATAAATGAAAACAAGGCAAAGGTGAATACCCTTAGATAATTCTATCTTCTTATTTTTTTTTGTTAAATAAATTTATATAATTCTTAAAAATTAAGTTTAACATTCATCCTTGTAGATAGTTTATTGGGTTAATTACCTCAACAGTCATTTATGTTGGTACTTGTAACTTAACAGCTGAAACTTGAGTTAAACAGTTACTTATGTTTTAAAATGTGAATTAATAGTTCAAATGTCTAACTACAGTTCAAATGTCTAACTACAGGCAAATTTCCCTATTAGAAGTAGACATGTGCTCTGCACGTGATATTCTTCATACCTTAAATACCTAATATGTCAATATTCTCCTTCTGCATTTACTTAAATTTTGTTTAATATGAAGGTGTCGAAAAGGAGAGCTCATATGAAGGTGGAAAAGAGAGACCAACCAACGAGAGAAGATCAAGGGTTACATACCATGAAGATCGATGACGAAGATGCTCATATGTTGGTAACTGACAACACCCAAGTCGTTTTGTTCGTTCTTGCTCAAGCTCTTCACCCAACCCCTGTCATGGAGTGTCAAGGATGGGATTGTGCTACTGCGGGCTTGTCTGCTCCATGAAATCAATCGGTACCTAGAAGAATATTTCTCAGCGGTTCCACGACTGCCCCAATTTTGAGGTAATTTCAGAGTTGGTAATCCTAATTCGATTTTCTTCAATTATTCAGCCTATTTCGAACCCTAAGTTTGTTGTATTCTACTTGTTTGGTTTTGGTTATGGATAGTCCGTACAAAATCTCGGATGCAAGATTTTTTTAATGGGAACATTCAGCTATGTGCTCGTATGAGAAGATTGGAGTGTTGCAATTTCAACAAAAAGAGACACATTTGAAAGAATAATTGGATTTTTCAAATTCTCAAGCTCTTGAAAGTCGACCAAATCGAAAGTTACTTGTTGTGTTGACAATTGTTATTGTTGGCTTTCTTCTAAGTCTAATGGCAAACAAGTAGATCGTCTTATTTAGCTTGTAGTATGACATTTCAGTGTCATTGAAGTATGAAAAACATTTTGTCGTATGTGTATGGGGTGACCTATGTTTGTCAACAAGTTGTTATATGAACTACTATGTTAAGATAACTGTTACTTTTGTTTTTAATTTTGTTAGAGAAAGGTTACTTATGTATGAGAAAATTCATATATGTTTAAACACCATAACAGTTTCCCATAAGTAGAATACTATGACGTTAACAAAGTACCGCAAAACAAGTTCCATACATATAGACATATATCCAGAACATGCTTTGAAGATAGGTGGATCAACCAGCAATCCAAGACCCGTGCAACAATCATCCCTTTGGGGCATGGAATGGATAACACTGGAGTATGACTATATGGATGCCTCCTTATGATAGATTGGGTCGTAGTACGGGTCACATCATCTTGAACATAAGCTTTTCTGGCAATGTCCAATACATCACTTCGACATTCACTAAACTCTTCGTCAAGTTCAGGTACTTCCCATGAGCAATTCTTTATCTAACAATGCTTTCGATTGTTTCCCTTTTGTGTGTTTTCTCATTCTTTCTTCGGCATTCTCAGACTCCTCCTCCGTTGTGGGTACAAATTGTTCACCTTCCATCCGGGTATTCTCATATGGTTTACTAGAGAATTGGAATTGCTTTAAATCATTGAGAAGATCAGCTAATGTGACATCATCATCAAATATGGAGTCATCACTCCCATCTTCGATTGTGTCCTCATTCATTATTTTTTCCCTTTGTTAAGAGTTGGTCGCGATTCTATTTCTTTCGCTTCCTTCTCAACTGTTTTTTTTCATATCACTAAGTTTGATTCCTTTCAATTCACTGTGTAAGCCTTTTGGATTACTTTATTGTGAAATATCATCACGAATGGATCCTTTACACACTCTTTGTGACTCAATGGAAGTGTGACATACATGTTCATAGTTAGTGAACTACCTTGCTTCTCCAAAACTTGTGGAAGATCGTTTTCATAACAGATGAGATCAATGTCAGTTTTGGAGTCTCCGTTTGGTGGTAGATATAAGAGTGCACCGTGCTCTACTAGACCATAATAAATTGCAGCTAATCTGCTCAAGTACTCGTAATTCATACCCTTGTACGGTATCACCAGTGGTTTGAGTTCACCTTCTTACGAGCGAGTCCCACCAGACGCAATCCACTTGCCCCTGTGCCTAATGTAAAGGGTATAAGTGAACTCCTTGCTCCCCATTCCTGAATATAAATAATCACTCTATCATGTTGCATAAACATATATAACCACTTGATAATAACTTTTGAAACAAAGGTCACCCAGTAAACACATAAAGGCTTGAATTTTACCCTCAAATATCAATATTTAACAGAAAACAGGAATACAAAATACATAAAAAAAAAAATAACAATAACAAAGCAAACTTTAACACCAAAACAACAATGTACACCCAATAACGATTCTAATTTCGGGAAAAAAAAATCGAAATTTGAAGCAATTCAATCCCTAAAATAAATTAAATTTCAAACAACTCAGTCTTTCTACTAAACCCTAGATATATTAACAAATTTAGAGGTGAAATGACAATAAAGGTTATACCTTCATGATTAGAGTCCTCGATCAAGGGAGATGGTGACCTTCATATGTCGCAGCGGTGACTGTTTCAACTGGAATGCGAACGAAATCCACGGTCGAAATGAAAACTTAGAGATACGAGGCTCAGATTCAAAATGCGAACGAAAAAATGGGAAGATGGCTTTGAGCAGGCGATAAAGAGGAACAATGTGGGATAGTTTTCAGACAAAGGAGGGAAGTTGGAAGGGAGGGGAAGAGAGATGGAAGTTACAGTGGTTTGAGAGTGTGAGGGTGATGAGATTCGTAGCAGAAATGATATGAAAAATGGGAAAATGAGAGAGAAAGTTGTCAAAAGTGTAAAGTTATCTATTCATAAAATATTAATTAGTTGAATGATATCATGTGTTTTCCTCGTGAGACAAAGATGAAAACCTAAACAATAACTTCACGGAATGACTGTTTAGTCACATCCTGAAATTTAAGTGATTTACCCTAAACATAAGTAACTGTTAATGTGAGTTACCCTAGGTTTTTATTATATGACTATTATCTTAGTTAAACCTTATTTGCAATACAGAGTGAGTACACATTAGTAGAGTAAGTAATAATCTAAAATATAAAAATGCATTGAATAATATGAAGTGCCATTCAATTCCGTAACTTTTTTAAAAAGTATAATTCAAAAATTATTTAGAAAAATAAGTATGAAAAAATATATTTAGAAATATAGGCATACGCGTTGTCCCGAGGTGCAAGATATGAGACAATTCGCATCCCTTGGTGGTCTGTTCGTAGGTAGGGATTTTTTTTTACGAGCTGATGTTTAATTAAAAGTTAAATTATGTATCTATTTAAAAAAAAATAGAGTAAGTAGATATATGAATTGCATTCCAAACGATGCAAAAACAATATTGAATTTCAACTTAAAGATTGACCATACGTTTTACCCTAAGTTAAGATATGAAAATTCGACTTTAAAAAAATATAACTCAGACCATATAAGTCCAAATTTAACACTGTTACCGTCATTTATGGCAACTAGATTCAATTATCTACATACTTTAAAAAACATTATTAGCTATATAATTTGTGTTTTTTTTATCTAACATTGTTTCATCTATAAATTGTCTGGAAAGATAAAAGGGCTTATGGTAGATATGTTATTGTATACTTACTTTAAAAAAAATAATAGTACGTAGATAATTTAATTACGATATACGATATTGAGTTTGGACTTTCCGATTGACTGTACAGTGGGATAGACAAAACAATTATATATATATATATATATATAATGATTGGTCTATCACTGTATGGTCAATCAAAAAGTCAAACTCAATGTTGTTAGCGTCATTTATATCGTAATTAAATTATCTACGTAATGTAATTTTTAAGTAACTATAGAATAACATATTTACCCTAAACTATTTTATCATTTCGGTCAAATTATAGAAGAAAAGTGTTGGATTAAAAAATAAAGTAATTATATACCTAATAAAAAAATAAAGTAGGTAAATAATTGAATCTCATCGCCATAAATGACGGTAACGATGTTGAATTTGGACTTATAGGGTATGAGTTAGATTTTTTAAGTTAAAATTTCATATTTCAACTTAGAATAAAATGTAAGATCAATCCGTAAATAGAAATACAATATTTTTTGCGTTATTTGGATCGTAATTCAAATATCTACTCACACTATTTTTTATTTTTTTTAAATAGATACATAATTTAATTTTAATTAAGCATCATCTCGTCAAAAAAAAAATAACTTACGTACTAACATGTCACATCTATCCGTAAGTTGAAATTCAATATTGTTTTGCGTCATTTGACCGCAATTCAAATATTTACTCAGACTATTTTTTATAAAAAAGATACATGATTTAATTTTACTTAAACATCATCTTGTCGAGAAAATATAACTTACCTACTAACATGTCACCCATTGGTGGCATGTTGTTCCAAAATGACACTACACGATACTCTTCGTGCAAGTTGTCCCACATCTCGCCCCCGAAGTAGGACATATGCTTATTTTTTTTAAAATATTTTTATACTTATTCTTTTTAATTATACTTATTTTCTGAAAACCCTCAATTCCATCGTAAAACATAGTGATACACTTAACCTATTAAGTGGGATATATATTTTTCCAACCAACATGAGTTTCTGAAATTAAGATTGTAAACATTTCAATTTGTGTGTTGAATGTGATGTGAAAGTTGAAATGGGGTGCTTTCAATTTGACTTTCTCAAAAGTACGACACAAATTCCTACTGACTCACATGGAAATATATTATTCAATTTTTTTCAAAAAAGTATGTATTTTCGAAAAAAAAAATTGAAAAAGTATATATACAAAAAAAATATTTAGCAAAATGTGTATACGCGCATCCCAGGGTCGCGCCTATTGGACATAGGCGCACCCCAGGTGAATAGGCGCACCCTAGGGGTGCGCCTATTCATAGGCGCAACTTAGAAGTTCCGCCTGGGGAAGAAGAGCGTTCATTTTTTATTTTTTTTTAAATCATTTTGTTTGAAAAATGATGACTCGATGTTTAATTAAAAATAAAATTATGTATTTATTAAAAAAAAATTTAAAAATTATAGTAAGTAGATATTTTAATTGCGATTCAAATGATGCAAAAAATATTAAATTTGGATTTACGGATTGACTGTACGGCATGCCGTAAGTTGAGATATGAAAATTGTACTTAAAAGATTATAACTCGGACCATGTAACTCCAAACTCAACACGGTTAACGCCATTTAGGTCGTAAATCAATTATCTACGTAGGATAATTTTTTGGATTCAAAATACAGTGATTTTGTAACCCCCCATCGTTTACACCCAAATTTGACCGAAATAAGTAAATGCATTAGGTGAGAAATTTAATTATATACTTACTCAAAAAAAATCAAAAAAATTACAGTGCGTAGATAATTTAATTACGAATTAAATGACACTAACTATGCGTTAATTGTTTACTTTTAGAATGACTATATAATACGGTACGTAAAAAACTCTACATACGATACAAAAACTTCCAAATAGTGTTTTGCACAGTAAAATTACTGTTTAACCACTGTGTAAACAGTAATTTTACAAATAGTGTCATTTAATTCGTAATTAAATTATCTACGCACTGTAATTTTTTTGATTTTTTTTGAGTAAGTATATAATTAAATTTCTCACCTAATGCATTTACTTATTTCGGTCAAATTTGGGTGTAAACGATGGGGGGTTACAAAATCACTGTATTTTTAATCCAAAAAATTATCCTACATAGAAAATTAATTTACGGCCTAAATGGCGTTAACCGTGTTGAGTTTGGAGTTACATGGTCCGAGTTATAATTTGTTAAGTACAATTTTCATATCTCAACTTACGGCATGACGTACAGTCAATCCGTAAATCCAAATTTAATATTTTTTGCATCATTTAAATCGTAATTAAAATATCTACTTACTATAATTTTTTTAAATTTTTTTAATAGATACATAATTTTATTTTTAATTAAACATCGAGTCATCATTTTTCAAACAAATTGATTTTTAAAAAAAAAATAGGAACGCTCTTCTTCCCCGGGCGCAACTTCTAAGTTGCGCCTATTCACCTGGGGTGCGCCTATGTCCAATAGGCGCGACCCCGGGATGCGCGTATACACATTTTGCTAAATATTTTTTTTGTATATATACTTTTTCAAAAAAAAATTCGAAAATACATACTTTTTGAAAAAAATCATATTATTCACAATAGTAATTAACAAATTATACGAGAAATCCAAACCTGGGTTCCCACCTAATCCAAACAGAAACATGACAATTCAATAGATTTCAAACATTGGAATGGGGAATTTTTTCCAAAGTGTATATTTTAGGAAAAAAAAATGAAAAAGTAACTACCAACATAAAAATATTATGAAAATGTTAATAGGCGCTACTTAATAGATGTTACTTCGAGTAGCGCATATTATAATAGGTGTTACTCCGGGTAGCGCCTATTATAATAGGGGCTACACCGGGTAGCACCTATTATAATAGGGGCTACAACAAGGTAGCGCGTATTAAGAATCTGACACCAATTATTTGTGTCTTTCGCGAATTATTATCGAAGTCAACACAGTATTTTATAATTATTATACGTTATGTTTAAATCTGTACTGAATCTCCTTTCCTTCGTCCATTTCCTTCCCTTCATCCATTGCCTCGGCCATTCTTTCCTCCCTCGGCTTTCCACTGTCTCAGCTCTCCCACCGAGTAGGTATGTTATTTGATTTTGTATATTGTATAATACTAATTTTATACAAATTAGTAGCAGTTATATTTACATAAATATTAAGTTAACTAAAAGATAAACATATATGATAAGAATTTTTGTAATACTAATTACTTAGGATCAAGTATGACAGAGATTTGTATAATTTGCTTATATGACAACGAAATAGTGTCTCAGAATGGTAGTGAGGTTTATGTGGGTGATACCTCCAGTATTACTACAACTACCTTGGATATCTCTCTTTGTAGACTAAAGGAAATTATATGTATGGAGTGCGGTTGGCCGGATGTTGAAGCCATGTCCATAAGCATTTCATATAAATTTACAGATACTGATGGAGTTTGCAAGTTTATACGTATTCGATAGCAAAGTGCATTAAGTTATGCTAGTCGATTTATTGTGTTTAGTGTGACTAGAAGACTCAATGTGATTCCAAACATTACTGATAGTGATAGGACTGGATATTTTGCATGGTCACAACAATGATCTCTCAGATGACGATGTCGACGTTGATGCACTCTCAAATGACACTGTGATTAATGAAGAATATCCATATATTGAGCATTTTACAGGGAGCATTGATGAATGCAACGAAGAGGTGTTTGAGGTTGGCGAGAATTCTAATAATGTACATGGAGGTGTTCATGGTGGAAGTAGCTCACACGACGTGCAAATGATGCAACCCACTGCTGAAAATTGGGTTGATAGTAACTGGATCGACAACTTTCAATCAAGGGATGAGTGGTCTATGGATGTTGATGACACGTTGAGTGAAAGTTTCCTAAATACAAACATGAAGTTTAGTAATAATGACAAGTTAGCTGCCGCTGTGAGGAAATGGCACATAGCAAATTCTAAGGTGTGTACTGTTGAGTCATCCAATCCAAAATCAATTGTTTTTAAGTGTAAAGTTGATCCTATAACTCAGAATAACTCGGGTCGCTCATGACAGAAGGGGGCGCAGTAGCTAACCTAAAGGGAATGTACGACATCTATATCACCTAATATTGAAACTTTTTCGCAAATATAACGTAAGGTTAATAATATTTGCAACATAGAAATGACATATGGATTCAAATATGGTACCTGATCAGCTGACTGTGACTCTAAGTCATCTCTATAGTACACCAAATTTGTAGTTCTAATTTGGTGACTAAACGATCTTTTTAGAAATGACCACCTATAAAGAAAAAAATTCACAATTAAGATTTCTTCAATATTATTTACAGTTACGAATGTTTGTCACAGTCAATCAATTCCAATAAAAAATAACCTCAACCTGTATCCTAAGGGATGCAACTCTCCACCAAGCACTTCACCCTGGAGCATAGGACGACCAACGTGGAGGTGCTCCCATGACCATAACTGTAGTGTACAAAAATTAATAAAATTGTTCGAATCAAGTCTACATATTTATACAAAACTATACATGTACTAGGATGTCACAGCCTTAGAATGTTGCAGCGTTAAGCTCAGATGCCTCACACAATCTCCGATATGTAGCAGCCAAAACAGCTGAACTCCAACTATAATGCGATGCTCTTTATAAATCCCTCAGCAGTGGTAAGTAGATTAACACCACCTTATCTTTCTTTGTCGTTGTAAACAACACCCCACCGAGTATCAAGAGGATAAATGTCCTCGCTTACTGTTCGACAGTAATATGAGGATGAAAAAGATGATATCGTAACGTAGTCAAATTAACAAAATCTTTACAACCTTGTAAGTTCAGGCCCAACAATTCCAGACCCGCAACATCCATGTCTTCCTCAGCTACATAATCATATGTCACTGCATCTCTGTGTATACGAAGTCCAAGTATCACGGTTACATCCTCAAGAGTAATCGTGATCTCCCAATGTCTGAGATGAAAGGTGTGTGCATCTGGCCACCAACGCCTGGACAATGACGTCACTGACTTAGGATCCAGTTTGGGATGTGGCATAATAACCACATCCCATAAACCAACAGCTTGCACAATGGCTTTAGCATCTTCTGAAATTATATTTTCTTCCATTTTTAAACATTGAAAGGTGATCTATTGGTTACCACTTAGATCCGACGAACGATGTTTATCTTTTCCCCAAAGGACCGATGGGTCCAAAGGACCAACATTTAACACATTTGGAGTAGTCGACTGATTTGGCATAACTACGCGCGACGACATGATAACTCTACAATTAAACATTATAAAGTTTTAATTTCTAACGATTTTTATGTTTTCCACAATTGTTTTTACTAATCATTATCTAATAATTCAATTAGCATTATATAATCCACAATTATCATTATATATAAAAAAAAAATAAGATGATGCGTACCTTCGTCGGAGAGGTGGGGTGGTGGTGGGGCATGGTGTGGAGGCTGGGGTGGTGGGCAACAACTCGGAGGAACGGCGTGGTGGGCAGCAATTCAATGGCGTCGGAGCTTGACTGGACCGGAGACGGAGGGAAGGCCAGGAGCTAGACGGGGGTCGTCGGAAGGAGAGGGGGAGTTGGACGGAGGGACACGGCTGGAGGATTCGGAGGAAGACAGCGCTGAGGGAGACGACTGCTTCAGAGGGAGACGACGCTTTGGAGGGAGACGACGACTTCGGAGGTTCTGGGTTTCAGAGGAGGCGGAATGAATTAGGGTTGGGTCCAGGTTTTAAAGTAGCGCCTGTGTACAGGCGCTACTGTACAGGGTGCGTCTATTTAATAGGCGCTACGACATGTTGCGCCTATTCAATAGGCGCACCCCCGTACTCATGCTCCTATGCTTAGATTTCTAATTATTTTTTAACCATTTTTAAATATTTGTTCCTTAAATCAACAGATTTTGAAAAAATTTATGGAATGGGATGAAACCTGTGACGAGAATCAAGACAAAACATAACACTCTCTCCAAGATGCCACTTGTCTTGATCTCTCCCGAGCAGTGTTATCAGAACCGGATCGGCGGTCCGACTGAGACCGACAGGGAACAGACCCCTGTCCGATTTGATTCATATAAAAGATTGTTTTGCAAATGAACAGTATTTGAACTGGGTTGAACCGGACGATTTTTTCAAAACCGGCCGGTTTTCGGTTCAGTTTTTAGGCTAATTTTATTTCATACCAATCATTTTTTTTGCTTTTTTCCCCAGACCAATAGGTTTTTAGACTATGTATGTATTTTCAGTTTTTTTTTGCTTGTGAACGGTGAACCGCACATTGAACCGGGTCCAATCAGGTTGGACCGTCTGAACCGGGAACCAGCCCCCTCATCGGTTCAAGGAACGGTCCGGTTCTGATAACACTACTCCCAAGAAACTAATTATTTACACTCAACGAAGTTCTACATTTTATTTTATTGAAAAAAAAATAATCAAATAGAAGAAATTGATTTTCAACTTAAACTTATGGATAAGCTTAACCAATCTATTACAAACCATTTTATTTTATAATAATAAATGAATCACGTTACAATATACATTATAATGTATGTTAAATGTTGTAATCCAATATTACAATTTACCTTTCAAATAATTTTATATAACGACATGTTAAACACTTTTTACACTTACAATTTTTTTTTTATTAGTTTTGATTATTGGATCACTTATAAGTAAAATTCTATTTTAATAAGATGATACTGATATAAAATTATTCCCTCACTATATGGCTAAATATAGGAGTATTTAAAATAGAAAAAACTGTCACTAATATAATTATTTTAAAGTTGAGATACTCTTGTTACTCTACCGCTGAGATAGAGGTCAGTAACTTTGAAAAAGTAAATTACTGTCTGATAATATGTACGGTGTCGTCCAACCGACAAATCGTGATGTCAAACTCAGACGGATCTATTTTTACAAAAATTAAGTCAATTATTAAATAATATAACTCAAATATGTGTATTTATTTAGTGTCCTAAGTGATTTTATATTTCGTTTATGTCAAACAAAATCAAATTAGCATAATTTTAAATTAATTATGGATGTCATCTTGACTTGTCGGGCTTATCACTCATCTTGTTTTATATTCTTCATTAGAATTTTCAAGATGTCATTAGGATTTGAAATAGGGGTTTACGTGAAATTGAACAAATGTCGCAAGCAACTCACGGCATGGAGTAAGACCCACTTTGGAAACAATATGAGAGAGGTCGCAAACATAAAGGCAACCCTAAGGCTCAACGCACAAGGGGGGATGGATGAGGAGGCGATCCGGGAGGAAAATAGGCTAAAGGGGAAACTCAAGTCAATTTGGACAAGAGATGAAACATACTGAAAACAGAGGTCGAGGATCAAATGACTAAGGGAGGGGGACAGAAACACCACGTTTTTCCACCAAACAACAATAGCGAGAAGAAGACGTAATCACATATGTCGTTTGAGGGGTATGAATGGGGAATGGATAGAGAATGATAGGAGGATAGACAATGAGCTCTATCGGTATTATGGAGACATGTTCACCTCAGAATGGACTGAAACATGAGAGGAATTCCTTCGCTACATACCAAAACAAGTGACAACCGAAATGAATGACAAGCTAACAAGGGGGGAAACGGACACAGAAGTCAGGTCGACAACATATCAACTAGGAGGATCACGGGCTCCGGGGTCGGACGGGTTTCTTGGTCTGTTTTACCAAAGGAATGGGAACATCGGGGGGGGCGGATGTCATCACCGCGGTCAAGTCTTTCTTCAGAACAAGTATAATCCAAAACACCATAAATAACACCGATATTGTACTCATACCAAAAGTGCAAAACCCGACAAAACCTTCTGAGTTTCGGCCTATAAGTTGTTAATAACTTCATGTATAAAATCATTTCAAAAGTGTTGGTGAACCGCTTGAAAATATATCTATCAGAACTTATCACGCCTTTCCAGAGTGCCTTTGTATCAGGTAGACACATCCAGGACAACATTATGGTAGCACATGAAGTTTTTCACCACTTACAATCTGGCTGAAATAGGAGCAAGGTCGAATGCACTCTAAAGATCGATTGCAAAAGGCGTATGACAGAGTAGAGTGGGACTTCCTACTGGACACGCTTAGCACCAGAGGGTTCGCGGAGAAGTGGGTGGGATGGATTAGGGCTTGCATATCAACAACCACATACCAAGTGGTGGTCAACGAAGCACGAACGTATATCATACGCCCAACACGAGGTATACGCAAAGGTGACCCACTCTCACCTTACCTGTTTATCCTACTTGCGGATGTGCTCTCAAGGAGAATGCTCTCAAGGAGAATGCTCGGGGCAGCTAGGTAGGAGGAGATAAGGGGAATAACCCTAAGGAGACACTGCCCGGAACTACATCACTTGTTCTTTGCAGATGACTCACTATTTTTCATAAGGGGATCAATCGAAAATGTCGATCACCTTAGGAGGTTTCTGGACAACTACTGCAAGGTATCGGGACAAAGAATAAACATGAAAAAATCGGTCCTATACTTAAATAAAGGGGCGGGGCTCACCGAACGAAAAAGGGTGGAGGAGGCACTTAACATACAAAGCACGAGCGACCCAGGTAAGTACTTGGGATTACCTTCGATATGGGGACGCTCGAATAAGGAGGCTTTGGGTTTCCTAAAAGCAAAGGTCAAGGACAAACTTAATGGGTGGAGACCGAAGACTTTGAACTAAGCGGGGAAGGCGATCATTACCGCGATACCTACATATGTGATGAGTGTATTCCGGTTACCAAAAACATGGTGCTCGGAAATAGATGCTCTCATTGCGGACTTTTGGTGGGGACAAACCGTTGAGGGAAAGAAAACACATTGGTGGAGATGGGAGATCCTAACTAACGCAAAGGAGGTGGGGGGATTAGGGTTCCGAGAATTACAAACTTTCAACACGGGACTACTCACAAAGATGGCGAGCCGCATGATGACCGAACCAAACAACCTATGTGCGTAGGTCCTAAAGGGACTGTATTTTCCGAGATGCTCCTTCCTAGAAGCGAAAAAAGAGGTCGAGCCTCATGGGGTGGAGTAGCTTAATGCATGTCCGAGAGGTGTTGAAGAGTAAAGGGGTGTGGATGATAGGATCGGGAGAAAGTGTTCGAATTTTCGATGATCCATGGATTTACACAAAGGAAACCAAGAAGGTGAGTGTCGACACGAGGGTGGAGCATGGAATGAGGATCTTGTGAGAAGCATTGTAAACCGCGAAGATACTGACCACATCCTCAACATACTAATACCGCGGGATGGGGGGAGTGACCGCTACATATTGCCACACACGAGGGATGGAGCTCCCATGGTTCGATCTGTATACCACAAGATACGGGAGACAACCGACCGAACTGAGAGGTCGAGCACAACCAACCATGGCGCATTGTGGAAGGGCATTTGGGCAACCAAGGCAATACCAAACGTAAAAAATTTCATTTGGAGACTAGCAACGAATGTCATAGCCGTCAAGGCGAACATGGTTAGACGGGGCATGAATGTAAGCCAATGGTGCCCCATATGTGGAGAAGTTGAAATGAGGGAACACATGATCCTCGAGTGTGGTTGGACCAAACAAGTATGGCTCGGAGCACTAGGGATACGAGTGAGCCGACCAAACAACTTCGCCGTGGTCGATTGGCTCGATGAGAGAAAAACGGAACCTAGGGGTCAAGGTGTGGATAGCGAGAGGCGATGGATAATCGCGATGATCACATGTTGGCTAATATGGAAGACGAGGTGCAAGGCGGCATTTGAAGCAAAGCAACCTTGTCCAAGGGCTGTCATCGAGGAGATCAAGCGAGCATATGAGGAGCAACGACAAAGCAACCGAGGTAGACAAGCCGAGAAAGCCGTAGGCCCATCGACAGACGACCGACCGCAGCAAGAATGGAGAGCACCGACATTAAACATGATAAAGATTAATTGTGATGCATCGTGGTGCCAACAATCGTGACGAGCTGGAATAGGGGTGGTTGCGCGGGATAAGTACGGCAAGGTAGTGGGAGGACTAAACCGGAGATACCGGAGCGATGACATTGAAACAATGGAGGTCATGACCATACATGAAGGGGTAAGACTAGCGATACAATCGGGATGGTCAAACATTGTCATATAGACTGACTCACAAATGGTTCACCAACAAATAGAGCACAGACCGACACATTGGAGGGTGGCAACCAACATCACAAACATCCGAGCACTAGCGAGGCAACTCGAGTAAGTACAATGGCGAGCTATTCCAAGGACGGCAAATGAATGTGCGAATTGAATAGCAAAGCAAACAAGACTGAGAGCTAGTCTAAATGATTAGGTCGAAAGACCACCGCTCCATTTATATGTTTAGTAGCGAATGATTATATGCACGAACATAGCGAATGATTATATGCACGAACATAGCGAATGATTATATGCACGAACAACCGTAATCATATATTACGACGTTTTATTTCATCACGTAAAGTGTTAATTGGACCCAAAAATTAGGATTTGAAACTTTCCCAATTCGATGGTTTTGTTAATGGAAATTAGGTAACGTTCTTCTCTCCCATCAATAAAAACGACATAATTAATCTCCGTTTCGACCACGCCACCCGACCCAACTTCCCATGTACATTGTTCCGCTCACCGACCGTCCAAGCAAAAACAACGTTTTTTGTTTTGTTTTGTTTTTTAGCAAAAAGCAAAAACAACGTTGAATATGAATTTTAACTAACCGCCTACACTTCTCGTGCACACAATTTCACATCCCACTATACACGCCGCAGTCATTTTTATAATTTATTTTTCGAATTTAATCAATTAAGAATACTAACAATAACCAGCAAAACCGTAATAAATTATTAGGTAAATAAATATAATAATTTGCATCATCATCATCATCATAGCATATATAATTGTCACGAACGAAGGTCGTTAGTCATCGGCGACTTACCCTTCGTATCACATCATATGTACTCTCAAACTTTCTTTTTTCTTCATTTAAATCTCTTCAATACCTTTGCGAAACTGACATGTGGTGGCGACGCCTGATATGAGGAGACACAATCGATATAAGTCCTCCGAGCGGTGGCCTCATCTTCGACCGGTAAACCATCTCATCGTACGGTCTCCGATACAACTTCACAAACGGAGCAAATGATTCCCGACACTTCTCCACCTTGGTGACATGGGATTCCTTGCGCAGGAAGAAAGTCGCAGGCGACTGAAGGAACGAAGGCTTCGGAGTTCTGGACTGGACATTTGGCAGATCCATTCCCATACTAGCGGACCGCTTCGGTAAAGGAGTTGAAGGGAACAAAGATTTCTTGTTGTAGCTGTAGCCACCACCCAGCCCGCCACGTGGCGTCCTTGCGCCCGGTGATGCGAAAGAGAATGACCGAGCATTGAGTGGAGAGATCAAGGTGGGACCCAAAGAGTACGGCACTGAGGACTCCGCCGTCTTGGTGGCCGATGGTTCGGACGTCAATGTCAGATGCCAAGGCTTGAGGGAGTCGAGGTGGTGGGACACAGTGAATGAGAAACGAGAGGACGAGCCGACCTTAGCCGATGATTTGGTTGTGGTGGGCTCGAACCGAAGGGAAGAGCAATCTCTAGGGTAGGGTGCCAAGTCGTTGAACACTAAAGAGTCCTCAAAGTCGAGCGACGATACCACATTAGTCAAGGTTGATAGCTCCACAAATGGACGGACGCCCTACACAAGATACAAAAATTGTTTAAAAAATTTATTTAGAAAAAAAATTGAAATAAAGTCAGTCGCCCTAACCTAACAGATGGAATTTTTTTTTCATTATTATCATTTACACAAAATATAATTTCAAAAATAGACCGCAGGATTTTATTATTTTTTAGTTTACTTTGACAGATATAGGTTCAATTTGAAAGTCAAAATTGAATGCCATTAAAGGTATAATTTAATCATTTATATATTCTAATTTTTTTAGTTTTTTAGTAAAAGTTGATCCAAAAAAAAGTTTTTTAGTAAAGAATAATTGAGCTACTAACGAACACCATTATTTAATCGGTTTGGCAAGGGAGAGTCATGAATTATTTTGCATAAGGTTAAAAATTCAATTATCTATCTAATTCGACAAAAAATAAAGTAAATAGATAATTAAGTTACATCTCTCCAATCAAAATAAACATTCATATCTAAAATCTCTGATTGAACGATATGATTATTTCAAAAATCAAAATCAAAATCAAAACTCAGCGTTGTGAATGTAACTCAATTATGTATCAACTTTAGTTGTTTTTAGTATGTGAATAATTAAATTTCTAACTACCCAAAAAAAAGGTTTAAACGGCGTTTTTAACTATGTTTTTTTAGAATACTATTATTTTAAAAAATTGATTATGAGAAAAAACTACTAACAGTTGTATCCAAAGTGTAGTTTGCCGTTAATAAAGGCTACTTTGTTACCATGTGGCATGTGCTTTGCAGCAAAAGATTAAAAGGGGAAAGCTTTAATGTACGTTATTATTGATTTCTTCGTTCAATTTGTTTTTAGCATAATAAAAGAGGTCAGGTAAACTTTAATACTAATATATTTAAAATATTCATTTTTTCAGCAAAAAATAAAGTAAATAAATGCATTTATCTACGGAAACATAATAATTACTTGATTTAAAAGAAACTCAGTTATTAGTTTTCCTTGAAAGAAATTCCAAACTAGGTATTGGTTTATTTGACTTATTTATAATCCATTATTTTCGTACCAAAAAGTGGTTGGTCAAAGTCAGAGTGTGCCAGGAATGATTCTACTAACTGCTAGTGCGTGTCTATAGTCTATACTAACCAGTTCTATCCATTATTCAGGACAGGAAAAGTTTGAAACTATACCGCAAATATATAAAGACATTATCTATTTATTTAATAATAATATAATTATCAGTAAAATATTGTGAAATGGTAAATAAAATTTACCTTCCATAGGTATGAGAAAAGAGAAGGAGGATCGATGACAAAAGCCTTGAAGAGCATGCCAGGATAGTATTCTCCCACTATTTTCAGCGACGACAACAATAAGTTCATAAAAGCCGACGCTGATCTGAAAAAGCCTGCAGGTTTTCATTTGAGATAATTAATTAATCAATATTGAAAATACTTAATTAATTACATTACAAGTTACAATTACAACCTCCTAAAAAGGCCAAAATTAGGATCCACTGCCTAATCACTACATTGATTCTAACCCAATAACCAACTACTTTGAAAAACAGACAGACAGAGACAGAATCTATCATATTACGATTTGTTGAGAATCGAACACGAGCTTAATTAATTCATAAATCTCTCTCTAGGTTAGTGGGTAATACGAATATCTGTTACACACTCAACGTTATTGTATTTATAATTATTATATATGATATATACAATTTTTAGCTAAGGGTAAAATTGGTCTGACCAGACCGAAGTTTTTTTACTATTTAATTGAGTTTCTATATTTTCAGACCAGA
This sequence comes from Chamaenerion angustifolium, assembly GCA_946814005.1. NCBI lineage: Eukaryota > Viridiplantae > Streptophyta > Magnoliopsida > Myrtales > Onagraceae > Chamaenerion > Chamaenerion angustifolium. Next base: position 9,513,838 of record OX328270.1, read on the forward strand.
ACCAAAATATCGACTAAAAAATGGTATAATAAAAAATATTTTTTACATTCATATTACTGATTTTCAGTTGGCCTTCGTTTTAAACTGAAAATAAACATTTAAAACTAAAATAAATATTTAAAATCATATTAAATAATAAAATAACTCAATTAAACAATAAATTAATATTAATTAATTAATCGTATTATATAATATTAATTCATATAAGTATATATAAGTATATATATACTAACACTTAAACAGGCCTCCACAATCTTTTAAATCTCTAAACCAAATTGGACAAAAAAATACAAATTAAAGTAGAAAAAATCATCCATAAACCAAATCATATAATTTTAGTCCGGTTTGATTTTTGCCCACTTTTGGAACAAACTAGTTTTTTTTTTCCACCCCTATTTCTAACCAAAAAGAACCAAAAGAAATGGGAAGGGAAGTGGACCGTATAATAATAACTGTAATTCCTAAAATATCCCTGAATTCATAATTCCCAACCCAACTCAAAACCGAGAAAGCGATACATCATGGATTCTCCGACAGACAATTCCTGTCATTATTCATTACTTTTTATGTCATTGTTTTAATGTTTCTTCGTTGTTGATGTTGGACGACATGTTGTTGGTGATCCTTTACGGTGGTCTCAACTCATGAACAAAGTTGAGATTAAGTAGATAATTGGTTACTTTTACAGCATGCCACACACAATGCGCATAAAAAAAACAAGAATATAGTTTTATCATTCATTTGTGTCCGTCTATGTTTTCGAGAAGGGCAACATGGTAATTAAAGTAATTATGAAGAAAGTATGAGTCAAGGTAATGAAAACAGCCCACTTACTTGCGTCGAAAAGGAGGACGAATTGCTCCACGTTCTTGGGCATGGTTCCCATGGCTACCTCCAATGTGAAAACCAACAATCGAGTCAACCTATTTTTTTAAAAAAACATAGGTTGAAAGGACAGGAATTAGTCTTAAGTCTTAATTAATAATAATTCAAAAGAAAAACACAAGATTCCTTTGTCGTTTATTTTATGGGTAGTAATTGATTCGCTTAATTTACTTTGCTTTACTCACAGTTTCTGTGAATGGAGCTTCTGATAGTTCTGTTTGATCCGAAAAATCTGCAAATTACGAATAAAAAAACACGAAGGCAAGATAAATATCACATTTTTATGGTTAATAAAAGAAGGAAAGGAATATATGTTTTTTGAAGTCAATCGAATGGTTACCATAACGGGCCGGGATTCATCATCGAGGCCAGCTACATACGCAATGCCTTCGGCGAGTTCCGATGAGAACTCATCTGCTATAAGATTCTCTACGTTGTAGTAAACAGACACTCATCAGAATGATGATTACAACATTAAACTGTTCATCATCAAGAGTAAAAAATAACGTAAAAAACATTAAAACTGGAAACCATAATCACGATGGGATGCACTTTAACGCTTAATTCAGAACTGGAAACCAAAATAATAAAGTAATGAAAGCTGTAAGATTCCGCTGCACCCACAAAATCCCCCAAACAGACAAGAACATACTTCTACATAGCTTATGTACAGGAATCTGTCTTTTTCTATTGAAGAAGATGAAGAAGAAGTTGTAGAAGTAAGAAAAAGGTGTGATTCTGAAGGAGGAGAAGAAGATACCGGTGGCGATGTTATCTCTCCATGAAAGACACGCTCTCAAGTGCTTGGCCGCCTTCTTGACACTGTCACCTTTTGCTTTCAGGAACCGTTCCACGCAAGCGTTATTGCAGAACTTCTCCTGTAGTAAACAACAAACACATCATCACCTTCACTCCGAGGTACGCAGTTTAAGAAACAGTCGTCGTTTTACTGTTCTTCACTTTCACTGTTCGGGAATACAAAGGCAGAGCAGCAGCTTATATATATATATATGTATAAGTGAAGAGAGAGTGAGATGTAAACCAAACCTGTTTCAAGGAGAGTGGAGACTGCTTACGGAGAAGATCGAGCACGGCTTCGGCTTTAGCGGCCGTCGCCACCTCTCTCTGCACCACTTCTTTCTTTCCCATTCTTCCTTCCGAAAGAGAGAGAGTCGGTGTCTTTCTGAAACTACAGAGAAACTGCCGATGTCTGGATACAAAGACTTCTGATTCACGCCACCATTTTAGGACCAACTTGAATTTAACTCAGGAATCTGCTAGAGAGAGAAAGAGGAAGAGAGTGACGTTGAAGAGTTGAAACTAACTGAACTGATGAGAGCAGCACGTTACAGAGTGAGTGAAGCAGGATGAGGAGAGAGAGAGAGAGTGTGTGTATTTATAGCCAATGACGGTTCATCTCGCCGTTTAATGATGGGCCCAGGTCATCACTCTAAAGCAAGCAATGTTCCAATTTCAAACAGTGAGCAAGTCAATGTTTGTTTAATGAATATATTTCACATCGGGAGTTTTGTAATTTTTCGAAGAGGAGAGACACGTCAGCCTAGTTTTAGTCTTCCCGTTTCAAAGGACAGGATTTTTATTTATTTTTGAAAAAACAATAAGATTATATTTTATAGAATAGATTCTCTCCTTTTTACCTCTCATGTTTCGATTTTACCTCTAATGGTTAGATCTTTCTAAGTATTTATTTATTCTCTTTTTTATTAACCGTTGTACCATTTAATCTTTTTTTCATCAAATATGTATGAACTTCATTTGAAAATAAAGAAAATTTCATAACCCTTTTAAGTGTGTGTCAATAACACCTCCAAAATTTTCAAACAATGTTTCAATTTAATTCAAAAATCAAAACATTCTAGACTTGGTAACACTCTCAACGTACTTATGACCAAAACAAGTTTGTCTAATAAATGGTAATGGATCTGAATTGAGACTCAAACTGACCTCAAATCGAATTTCAATCCGAGATGAACTAAATTAAGTCTCAATTCAGAGTGAATTGGTCCTGAATGGAGAGTAGACCACGTACACTGATTGAGCATTGTGTAAAGGAGATGCAATCAAATTAACCGGAGATCTTTTAAATTCTATTCGATTTAAGTTCTAAACTCGTGATTTAAGTTCACGTGAAGGAACAAAACTTAAAAAACTGCATTATATATATATATTAGGAGTGCAAGTGATAGTTTAGTCCAATTAGTTTTTTTTAATGCAAAACGTAATATAATCAAGGAGGCAACTCCACATTGTCTATTCAAATTTAGTTCTAATACTCTTTTAAGCAGTACATTTGAACTTATTCCAAACCTCATCTATAAGATTATGCTAGAAAAGTTATTATATATTGCTCGAATTTTAACCTTAAATTTAAATTCTAACGTACACTCAGATAAATATAGGATGTTTAGCCGACGTGAAAAAGAGATATCTTATGTAATAGTTTGATAATTTTTTGTAAGTAAATTATCATCATATGAATTCTATGAGTTCACTAAAATTGGCTAAATAATTTATTTCAACCCAACTTGATGTCTAGATTCAACTAGGGGTGACAATCGTGTCGTGTTGTGTCTAACCATGTATCGTGTCTAAACGGATATGTTTTAAACGTGTCTCAAAACTTTAAACACGAACACGACACGATTAACTCACAGATCACACATGACACGACACGTGACACAGTTAACTTTCATGAACAAAAAAAACTGAAAACATGTCAGGTATACGACGCGACACGATTAGACACGACACTATTAAATGCGACATAATTAGACACGAAGATGTTAGGCACGATTAGACACGATTAGACACGAAATTCACTAATTTCACAAGTTATTTCACATATTTTTCAGAACACAAATTCATATATACAAAGTTAGGTCTTCATAGTTCAATAATAAAACGTAAGTGGGCATTTCAATATTATTCTTTTATTATTATACTTAAATGTGTCTAAACGTGTCACATGTATACACGACATGATTAGTTAATCGTGTGTCTAAATGTGTTACAGTTATACACAACACGATTAGATAATTGTGTTTATAGAGATATCTGCATATCAGAAATGTTTAGTCACGATTAATAATCATGCTTAAACGTATAAGAGTTGTTTAGACACAAAATGTGTTAAGGTCATACCTATATACGTACGCTTTAAACACTAAGGGAGAGTTAGTCATTAATGGTTGAAAAAAATATATTTAACAACTCATTAATTGAGTCGTTAAGTATTCACAACTCAGCAGATATTGAGCTGCTATATGAAGTGTCGGAAGAATTATCACGACTCGAGTTTGGTAGAGCCGTGAAAATTAACAGCTCAAACAAATGAGATGTGAAAAATATTTTTATTTCTTATTTTTTATGACTCATTTATTTGAGCCGCCAAAAATATGTATATTTTGTTTTAAAAAAAAATCACAGAAGAGCTTCTTGAAGCTTCAGGAGCTTGAAGCTCCGCTGGCCACCTCTGTGGACCTTAGAGCTTCAAACTCCGTCAGCCACCTTTGAACCACCGGAGTCCGACGAGTCTTCTTCTCGGCCTACAAAAGGAGCATGAAGAACAGAAGGTCCCAGAAGGGGCAGCGACTGATTATCTTTGTCCCGAAGTACAGACCCCGGTAGTTCATACTCCGGTCGCTGCCCCATCTCCATTATCTTATCCACTCCGGTAGTCCAGACCCCGGTAGTCCAGACTCGTCGTCCTTCTGAAAAAGATCTGGTGGACTGTTGGAGTTTGTCCGACCACCAGGTTGCCCTTTCGGATCTTCAGTCCTAATCGAGGTTCCCATCCCGGTGCAGGTTTCATCCATGGCCAACCAAGCCTCCAATTCTCATTCTCAGCCTCCAACTCTCATTCTCAGCCTCCAACTCTCCTACTCGTAGAGAGTTCTCGTAGGGTTTAAGATTTGAAACAGGGTAACGGGAAATGAAGAGGGAAGAAAATTAAAGTTTTAAAGATAGGGAAGAAAAGTTCTCGTAGAGAGAGAATAAAAGCAAGATGAAAAGAAGATAAACAGGGGAGGGGGCAATGAATTTTTATTTTTATTTTTTAACATCTCAATAGTGATTGAGCCGTCAAAAATAGCGAAAAAAAAACTTTTAAAAAAAGGACGACTCAATAATATATTTTATTACGATTGAATAGTAATTGAGTCGTGAAAAATAGCGAAAGAAAAAATTAATTCTTTAAAAAAAGAACGGCTCAAAATAGAGTCGTCAATTTTTTTGTTCGAGACTCTGACATTTGAACCATGATTTTTTTTTTATAAATAAAATGGTGTCTCATTCAAAATTGATCAGTGAATAATCAGATAAATAAATTATTCACGGCTCAATAATATTTGAATCGTCCCGTTGTGCCGTTATCTCACCCTTCTCCCATAGTGAAAGCAAATCATGTTGTGTCGCTTAATCGTGTCGTGTCAGAAATTGTCAACCCTAACTTCAACATAAGTTAACTTATCATATGTATTTTTTGTTTAAATTGAACATGTATATATGTATAATAAAATTAATATAATCAAGTTAAATCAGTACAATTTCAATGATAAGTAAAGTTTGACAAGATGTTTCTATCCAACTTATGCATTCATACTTTATTATCACTAATACATTGTAGACAAATCCAAATACTATTAAAGGTTTCATGTGGTTTAAAATAATTATAATTCTAAATAATATACCGTTTAGATAGTTTTTAAAAATAAAAACAGATAATTGAATTTTAACAACTCTTATGTGGGAGATTTGTATTTTTTTTGTATGTGCAATTAAATATGATTACTTTGCGCCCATCCATTCCGTGGACATGTGCATTAACTCTTTCTGCAGTTCCACTGCAAAGAACCGTGATTGCATGTATATTATTAGCCATTCATTTTCATGGCAAAATGAAAAAAGGAAGGAAAAAAAAAAGGTCATAAAAAGGCCAGATAAAAGTCCATGTTGGTCTGTCTACCTACCAATATGTATATATAACTAATTCGGCGCAATATAATAATTATATTAATTTATAAATTAATAATATTTTTTAAATAAATATAAATATATATTTATAACATGATTATTTATTCTTTATTAAATTATATTTAATTAATATTAATTCAATTACACAACATAAAAAATAATTATATTTATGAAAAAATGTTAATTTATTTTTATTTTCATAATATTATACAATATAACAATTATTTATATTTTATAAAAATATTTGAAAATAAATGAGTATATAATAAAAACAAATGTAACCAATTATGAATATGATGCTAATTAATAATTTTAAAATTTCTTTTATGACATCTATTATTTTCATATATTTTTAAATAAATACAAACTATTAGAATATATATATATATATATATGCATATTAGTTATAGTAATTATAAATTATATAAATTATTTTTAATGTAATTTTAATCCAACCTTGTGAAATTATTACACATTTGAAACAATTTAACAAATAATTAGATGTTCTAACTATTACAAAATTTATAAATTATTATATGGAAAATTATAAAAATGGTTCAACATGTTAGCACAAAAGTTTAGTTGCACTAACATATTTTTTTTTACGATAGTGAATGATCCAACATGTTTGAAAATAATGGTAATTGGTATTTCTGTCAATTATCTGTTAAATTTTTTTTCTATTAAATCCTTTTTATAATTACAAAATTAAATGAATATTTTTCTAAACGTTACAACTAAACCCTACAAACTTACACTAACGTTACAAACAAGTTCACACTCGATTCAACCCACACATGGGTCCCCTGGGTCTGAACCCAGACCAAGTTGCTCAACCTTGGGGAGCTGGTCTAGGGCCCCCATATTGGGGCTCAATTGGAGCCCCAATCGATCTGTACCAAGTTCGGTTCATACCGATTGTGGTCCAATTGAGCCACAATCGGTGGTCCCCCTGGTCTGCGTTCGAGCCCAGACCAGGTCCCTGACCTTCGGCGACTTACTCATGGTTTGGAATGGACCTCAATGTGACTCGAATTGAGTCGAAACTTGTTTGCAACATTAATGTAAGTTAGTAGGATTTCGTTATAACGTTTAGAAAAATATTTGGTTAAATTTGTACGTGTGAAAAATACTTAATGAAAATTTCAACAGAGAAATGATGGAAGTACTAATTAATATCATCGTCAAACATGTTTGAACTATTCAAAACATTTTGAATTGAAAAATCATTTTATGCAACCAAGTTTGATCACTTATAAACTTACCCCTTATTATAAAATATAATTCCAATGATATCGCAGATTTTTTAGTGTATAATTATAATATAATCTTCAAATCTCAATCATTGTTGTTCTATATTCAGTGAATTTTTTCAAAAACTAAGCATTTTAGTTTGTTTTTTTTAAAAGTAAGTATAAAAAAAAATATTTTTTTTTAAAAGTAAATATTGACAATACGCGCACCCCAGGGTGGCGCCTATTCAAATGGGCGATACTTCCACCTACTTTAAAAAAAAAAAACAAATTGTTCCATAATGACGACTCGATGTTTAATTAAAAATAAAATTATGTATCTATTAAAAAAAATTAAAAAAATTATAGTATGTATATATTTTAATTGCCCTTCAAATGATGCAAAAAACATTAAATTTGGATTTACGGATTGCCTGCACGGCATGCCGTAAATTGAGATATGAAAATTTCACTTAAAAAATTATAACTCAGACCATGTAAGTCCAACCTTAACACGGTTAACGTCATTTATGTCGTAAATCAATTATCTATGTAGGGTAATGATTTTTGATTAAAAATACAGTGATTTTGTAACCTAACATCATTTGTTTTATAATTTGACTGAAATAAGTAAATGCATTAGGTGTGAAATTTAATTATGTACTTACTCAAAAAAAAAAGCAAAATAATTACGGTGCGTAGATAATTTAATTACGAATCAAATGACGCTAACTATGCGTTAAGTTTTTACTTTTAGACTGACTGTATAATACGATACGTAAAAAACTCTACATACGATACAAAAACTTCCAAATAGTGTTTTGCACAGTAATTTTAATGTGTACACAGTACATTTTACTGTTCAAACAGTAAAATTACTGTTTAAACACTATTTGGAAGTTTTTGTATCGTATGTAGAGTTTTTTACGTATCGTATTATACAGTCAGTCTAAAAGTAAAATCTTAACGCATAGTTAGCGTGATTTGATTCGTAATTAAATTATCTACGCACCGTAATTTTTTTTAAGTAAGTACATAATTAAATTTCTCATCTAATGCATTTACTTATTTCGGTCAAATTATAAAACAAACGATGTTAGGTTACAAAATCACTGTATTTTTAATCAAAAAAATTACCCTATGTAGATAATTGATTTACGACATAAATGATGTTAACCGTGTTGAGTTTGGACTTATATGGTCTGAGTTATAATTTTTTTAAGTCAAATTTTCATATCTCAACTTACGGAAAGCCGTACAGGCAGTCCGTAAATCCAAATTTAATATTTTTTGCATCATTTGAAGCGCAATTAAAATATCTACTTACTATAATATTTTTAAATTTTTTTAATAGATATATAATTTTATTTTTAATTAAACATCGAGTCGTCATTATGGAACAATTTTGTTTAAAAAAAAGAAGAAGAAGAAGGTGAAAGTGTCGCCGATTTGAATAGGCGCGACTTGAGGTGGCGCCTCCACTTGGGGTAGCGCTTATGCAATAGGCGCCACCGTGGGATGCGCGTATTGTCAATACCTATTTTTCGAAATATTTTTTTTCTATACTTACTTTTCTAAAAAAACAAACTAAAATGCTTAGTTTTTGAAAAATTTCATATTCAGTTACTTTCACAACTTTGTCTCCGTGGAGACATGTCTTTTCGGTAAACAGTCGCCCGGGCCTGGTCACTGCGACCCCCTTTGTGAGGAGGCACCCCTTCTTCCGAAGTTACGGGGCTATTTTGCCGAGTTCCTTCCTAATATACATACTACTTTTCCAATTCTCTAACTCTGATTATGGTTACGAATGTTCTAATTAAATTCTAAAATACATAATTGAAAATTTAACTTGTATTGCATAGGCATCGATAACTTACTCGCATAACTGGGTTTTGAAAATAAGTTACAATAAAGATATCATTCTATCAAATGTAAATTTTTTCACCTGAATATTAAAAAAAATAAAAAAATAATGATACATCATACTAGGAATTGCAATGTGGGTAATAATGATGAAAATATTAAAGGTGTCCCATTATTTCGTAACCCGTGAACGGATATTCCGGAATAATAGGCCAAAAAACTTAGAATTGTGTTGGACAATTTCTGCTTCTGAAAGAAAAAAAGGTACGCTAACAAAAATAATTGGCATCTACATTATTGGTTCACTTGAAGAGGTCTTAATGTCATTGTGCATGGAGGTTTTGGCGTCTTGGGGTGTTTTGGCTACGGCGCTCTCATTTCTTTTGCTTAATGGAATTACCAAAACAAACAATGAGTGCGTCACACGAAAAACTTTCCAACTTTTCAGTACTGGTAAAGTAAATTGTTTTTCTGAAATTTATCTCTCACATGGTAGACTATGTGAATGTTGATTCGATTACAAAACTTGGATGACGTAGTAGATTATGTGAGTATTGCTTCCATTGCAAGACTTGAATTTTGACTTTATACATAGAGTGGTAAATATTTTTAGTTGTGTTGCTTGTGTGGAGACTAAGCATGCTAAGAAAAAATTTAAATTAATGAGAACTATAAATACAAATTTTGTAGAGCTTGTGTATTCTTATTTAATTGAATTCATGAAAATTATTTGTAAATATTATTATATGATCCTAGCATATATATATATTTGATTACTCTAGGTACGCTAATGTTTATCTCTTGAGATCTAAGTAAGAAAGTTGATTGCTAAAATTTAAAGTTAGAGTGGAAAATCAATTGGACATGCAAATTTAAAAGGTTAAGTGTGAATATATCACTAATTTTATTAGGAGTCTTTATCATAATAATAAATAAATTATTATACCCAAACAAAATGGAATAGTTGAGAGGATAAATAGGTCCTCAAGTTGATGAGTGTTATGCTTCCTTGGTCAAACTATCTAACATGTGGGGGAGTCATTTTGTTATATATCGAACAAGATACTTCACAATATCTTTGATAAGATTGCATGAATTGTGGAAAAAAGTTTTCTTATAATTTGAAATACTTGAAAATGTTGGCAAATGTAGCATTACCTATTTTTTAAAGGGTTATTATTTGACCTATGGTTGTTGAATGTACTTTTATTGGTTATGCCGAGGACAAAACTACGTATAAGATCATGCCTTTAAAGAATCTCTTCAATGATTGAATTTATGGATTTTTATAGCATGTTTTCTATTATAAAAAGCACAATTGAACATTCACATTTGTATAGAAAAGTTTATGTTGTTATTGCTCTTGCTTTTTCGTTTAGCTTCGTGAATGATAGTGTTGCGAAATTTAAACCTAGAAGAAGTAAGAGGTTTCAAATTGAAATTAACTATAGTCCTGGATTTTGTCATTGCTTTATTGTCGGAGGACTTTCATATTGATATGGTTAATAAATAAAACTTTCATATTGATATGGTTAATAAATAAGTTGTGTCAATTTATTCAATTGAGGAAAATTTTAAACCTACAAGAAGCAATGAAACTTGTTAATGCTAGATTTTTTTTTTCTTTTAAGGTAGTGAAATTTGAATCCATCACATCAAATAATTGATACTTCTTTCTATGAAAAAATCGTTATTTTTATATTTTCTTATAAATCTTAGATGTGATATATAACTAACTTAACACAACACGACATGAACACACAAAAAACATTGTGTGTCATATTGGTGTTTAAAAACATGATACAATAAGTTTATTGTGTGTATTCGTGTTTGATAAGTGTCACACGATAAACGTATTGATATGCACGATAACACGTACTTACACACAATTTGTCACTCTTAGAAAGAACCAAACCGAAGGAACGAATGAGTTGGAGGAGCATATCAAATAATTTGCTAAGTTTGAGGACTCAATCCGAACTTAGCCTTTCATTTTAATTCGTAGTCTCCCGAACTAGCTACTCGATGTAGCCAGTAGGCAATATTATATAACTTATTTTTATTTTTTATGGAATGAGACTAGTTAGTGGAGTGTGGAACACTTTGTTCTTAAATAACAGCTACTGTTTTATGTAGATTAGGGCATCTTTCAACACCAACTCCTTTGTGGTTGAAAAAAAAAAAAACACCAACTCCTTTTTGGTTGAAAAATAAACTCTTTCCTTTTTCTTTTATTTCTTAGAAAAAACACCAACAACTATTGTTGAATGTAAAATACTTAGCCCTATGATGTTCGTGCACAATTCAAAATTCCTCTTACTGTTTATTTTTGAAAATTTCATTTCTTAATATTTGACCATACGTCGAGTTCACTCATACCACAATATTTTAAATCTAAAATTAATATAACATATTTTAAAAAATATCAAAATAACATAATATTTTTAAGAATATCACAATTAAACTCTTTAAAATTTTATTATATGTTACAAATGAGTCTCAATTAGCTAATGTTTGGGTCATCACGTAGACTAACTCATCCCTGATGAGGAGTTTGTCTGGGTCACCAATCGAATTAGATCTCGGTTTAAACCCTAAATTGTATCTCAATCAAATTTAGATTAAATCATAATTTAATTCTAATATAATTCGTAACATATATATAACTTTTTTTTATATTAATAAAAAGTCAAAGCAAATATAAAAAAAGGGGTTAATACTGTCGTTCCCCAACGTCTCAAAGAATCTAAGGTCCGTTGTGATTACGGCGGTGGGCCTTTGTCGTCCCTTTTCTAAGTTTTCTTTATTAATAAGTTAACTATAAATGATTAAATGTCATTCACATACAGGCCTCAAAGTCACGGACATCTCCACGTGTCACAGTCGGAACAAATAGCTCCTTCTCTCTCCTCTCTCCTCTCACTCTCAGTATCTCTGCCATTTCTCGATTCGTCTCTTACTTTCAGTCTTCGCACTCTCTTTGGTAAAACAAATATAGAAATGTGAAGAATTATGATTTGTTAAAAATTAGAAAATTGTGAAAGTAAGGAACAGGGCAAATAGTTTTTTTTAGGGGATAATGATATTATATTCTATATTGGATTGATAAATAAATGACAACTATTTATATAAATAAAAAAATATATTTTAAAAGTAATTAATGATAGCAAAAGATAATTCAATTATTTTTTAATGCTTTAATTTTTAATTATCCACTATATGGTTGACTTGATGATTTTTAAATCATAATTCAATTATATACCCACTTTATTATTTTAATGGGATATATAAATAAATTTCAAACATACTTTTATTTATCCTTCAAACTTTTGGATCTCAGTTTTAATCGGAATGTGTGGTTATTATGTAGTTGAAACTCAACATTACTTGTAGTGCTTATGTCGAAATCTAATTACCTATCTATGCTAATTTTATTTTGACTAGATAGATCATTAAATTTCTTATATCTAATGTCATCTATTCTTCATTTTTGTTATTTTATTGCTATTTTTGTTAATGATCAGTGTCTAATCATAAGTCATGTTACATAAATGGATGTTGATATTTACAATTAATTCAATACATTCACTAAGAAAAGATATCTTTAGTGATGTACTATTAACATATTGTTCTGAATTTGTTTTTATTAAGATGTTGTCCATGTGAATTACCTATTAACTTCTTTTTTTTTTGCCAAATACACTTCATAGATTAAACAACGCCCGAAACCGGGTTCGAGTACAAAATAACATCCGCAATAATACAACGATATAAAGGGGTTGGGGGTGAGGACACCCAATCCATAGGACACAACCCCGCTAAAACATTCTTCGCCAACCAATCCGCACAAGAGTTTGCGGACCGAGGAATATGTTTCCAAGCAATCTCCCCAACCGAGCGAGATAGGTTTACCACATTCAACAAGAAAGGATCAATCCTCCAAGCAAATTCCGTCCCTCGAAGATGGTTGATGATGTTCAAAGCATCCGTCTCAATGATTACCCGGGGCCAACCTTTGTCGATCGCAAGTTGTACCCCTTGAAGAACCGCCAAGGCTTCAATCTCGTCCACCGAGCCTACGAGTTTGATCCCGGTTGTTCCTCCGCGAACCACGCCCATATCATCCCGTGCGATGACTCCAAAGGCTCCTTGCCTAGTGAGACTCGACCATGCCCCATCACAATTAATCTTGATGACACCCCTAGGAGGCCCGAGCCAAGCTTGAAACTGGGTTTCAGCTCTGTCCCGGTGGTTGCATGACCCCAACTCCTCCATGGTTCGGTTGATCTCCAGGTGAATCGCGGTAGTGCACGGTTGGACGTTTTCGAACACGAGCTTGCACCTCGTCTTCCAAATGACCCACGCCACCACCATGAGCTTTCGCCATCCCCGTGCCCTATGCTTTCCACTCGCCCCTGAAAAATTTGTGACCATACCGAGCCAGGCGTCGACCGAAAGAGCACCCACATCTACGTCCGGTTAGGCCGAGTAAGGAGACCACACCTGTTTCACCCATGGACAACCAAACAACATGTGTTCTCTATTATCGATAACAAAGCAAACCGAGCAAAGGCAATCAATGTTCACCCCTCGTCGAGCAATGGAAGCCTTCGTCGGAATGATATCACTGGCTAGCTTCCAAACAAAGGCTTTGATCTTTGGCCAAACGTTTTCCGACCACACCGCCTTCCATACAAGATGGCTAACACTCGGCAGGCTCGAGGTAGAGGCTGTGGCCGTGGTACGCCGAGCTTGATTGGCGTGTAGTACATGGTACGCCGACTTGACGGATATGGATCCCGACTTCGTGTGTGGCCATCTGTGAGTGTCCGTGGCCTCCCCGTTCGGTATAGTGACCTGCAATACGGCTTGAACATCATCCGGGTGCACCACATCCCAGATTATTGCCTCGTCCCACCCACGGTTGTCTCATTGGAACCATGAGACTACTCTTTGTTGGGGAAGTTGATCATCGACCGCAGCTGGTCTTATCCTTAGATCGGCTCTGTTGGGTACCCACGGGTCCGCAAACGGGCGGATAGATCGTCCATCCCCAAGCGTCCACACCCCTTCGTCCCTAATGACATCACGACCCTCGAGGAGGCTCGCCCAAGCCCACGAGGCCTCCCACCCGCCGAGGCCTGCATAAATGATGAGTTGGGGAAATAGAGTCCCTTGAGAAACCTTACCCAAAGAGCATCCGGTTCTTGTAGGATCCGTGAGGCCATGTTAGCAAGGATCGCACAGTTAAAATTGTTCATGTCTCTGAAACCATATCCACCAACTGATTTAGACCTCGCCATCGAGCCCCAGTTGTTCCAGTTCTTCCAATTACCTATTAACTAGTGTTTACATTAATTTCTACATCCTTATACCTGAAAAAAAAAACATTTTTTTATTACGTTAGAAAATGATAAGCACTAACTCAATAATTTTGTAGTTTAAAAGTAGTTGTAATTATATTTCACCACGTTACCCAATAATTTTGAATCTTAAAACATATTAGGAAAATCCAAATCATAAATAGTATTATATTATTTTAGTGCTTACATATATCTATATTTTTTTTTACATTACTATAATATTCTATTATTTTAATACATATTGTTGGTCGATATACAACTTAGATCATAAAAACTCATCGGAAGTATTGAGATGTGTGTCAATTCGGTTTGAGCATACTTGGCGAAAGATCAGACCAATAGCTACTTGACCTGTAAGAAAAGACAGTGGAGGGTTTTTCTCCAGATACATGTCCGATGGTTATGTGAGTATAAAATCTGAATGTATTGAATTCAGATTAATAGTAAAGAAAGTAACTGTCATGTACTTATAGTTAGGATGACATTGTATTTCATCGTACATTGTCTGATGGTTACGATTTTGTGCCTTAGATCACATTGAGAATCACATCCCGTTCAATATGATATCTTTAATATGCTTGTATGTGTTAAGATTCAATGTGATTAACAGTTTTGGTCGTGGGAATTATTATAGACGAGCATCGTCTTTATGGAGAAGGGTTATGAAGACTTGTTTGTTTATCTAAGTCCTTGATTTTTTTTGTTTGATGAAAGCGTGCATGGGATGCTCGTCTCATCTTAGGTAGTTAGGTCAACCCTATTAGTCATTTACGTTTCTTGTTCTGTGAAGGCGAGGGCGAAGCGCTCACCTCGATGGATGAAAGAGCTGACTTCATGAGCCTCACCTTTCTATGCTTGATTATGGACATCGTGGAACACTCACCTTAGCAGTGGGAGGTGATTCGATTAAGCCACATGTCTGGCACGTGACTTGCCTTTACCAATCAATTCTGGCGTGAGAGCGAGTTCTCTCTTATTTCAAGGTGAAGTCCACGTTTGGGCCTAAAATTTGTCCCCAAAGTTGGGGCAAAAGAAGTTTCGGTCGAGCTACCTGTTAAACAGGTTGAGGCGACGACTTTTGACTATGACCTTAGTGTCTCAAATTCCCACAGGATGCGATTCTTCTAGGCAAGCAAAGTTTTTCATCCAATATGCTGTCATTTGACATGAGATTATGCAACACGGTACGGTTCTTCTGAAGGATTTAGGGTCGATGGTACACATGCCTACCCCCAGCTAACGAATCCAGGGTGAAAAAGTGGGGTCCCAGGACCCCACTTATTTTTTTTAAGTATAGGTATATTTTACGTATTTATTAGGACACCAACTAAATTTTGGTATGGACCCGAGTTAATAGTTCGGGCTCAGCTCTTTATGTGTTCACTTTTAAAGTGTGATCTAATGTTCAATTCTTAGTGAAGTCACTACGGGAGAGGGGCAAAATAGCGGCTAAACATCACGGCTCAATGTGTATTGAGCTGTGATAAATGAAATTAAATTCAATATCACGACTCAAATGATAATGAGCCGTTATTACGTTATTTTAACGGCTCAATGCACTGAGTCGTTACCTTTATCACAGCTCAAATTGGGGTTGAGCCGTGATAATACGTATTTATTTTTTTATTCGGCCCATTTATCACGGCTCAAATTGGGGTTGAGCCGTGATAATACTTATTTTTTTTATTCTGCCCATTTATCACGGCTCAAATTGGGGTTGAGCCGTGATAAAAACATTATTGTCACGGTATTTAAATATATATATATATATTTATCACGGCTCATTTCCTTTGAGCCGTGATAAATGATTTTTTATAAAAACAAATAACATTTATCACGGCTCAAAGTGAGTGGAGCCGTGACAATGTTATAAGTCGGGCCTCCCTTCGTCTTCATTCTGCATTCTTGCCTTCTTGCATTCTTGCCTTCGTCTTCTTCAGCTCCTGCGCGGTGCCCTTCATCTCCAACAGGTAATTTCTTGTTTTTTCTTCAATTAATCAAATTAATTGTTAGTCGGAAGTCTTATATGTGTAGTCCTTGTTCGATTTGGCAGTATAATCCACTGATTTAGCCATGTTCGTTGCGTCGGACACTCCGATTAGGTATGAATTTTTCGATTTTTTGTTAAATTTGTTCAATGAATTGATCTTCCCAAGTCTTATATGTGTTCTACTTGTTAGATATATCTGTAGAATTGTCTCAATCCGAAAATTTGAAGAAGAGTTGCAAACCCTAATTTCTCCAAGCTAGGTAACCCTTGATTAATTTCGAATTTATTGTTTATAGGACATGTATAGCAGCAATTAGTCATATATTATACATCCTCATGACTAATTTAAGTTGCCTAGTATAAATTGAATGGATGGCAATTTTTTTTAGATTGTTAGGAACTTTAAAATTTGATTGTTAGGAACTTTATATTTAAGTTGTCTCAATGATGAATTTAAGTTGCCTAAATGTTTTTTTATGGTTAGGAATTTTAGAATTTGACATGGATAGAAGTTGGATAACAAAACCAAGAATTAGCAAAGAGTATCAATCTGATGTCAGACTTCATTGAATTTGCTAATAGAAATGGATTGGTTAATGGAAAGATGATATGTCATTGCCGTAAATGCAAGAATAAAAAATATCATGTGGCGGAATAAGTAGAGAGTCACTTGGTTTGGAATAGTTTCTTGGTTGGCTTTACAATATAGTTTTTTCATGGTGAATCGTGTGTCCAAACTCAGCCAAATATGAATCTTGAAAGGAATACTCCTATAAGGAACAGTGAAATAAACACTCATTTGGATGGACAAGGTGAATTATGAGATTTATTTCATGCTGCCATGGGATCTGCTCCGTTAAACGTTATAGAATGATCAAGAAACTCATCAATCAACAACATCTAGTAGTGAACAATCTGCTAGTTGAAGTCAAGAAAACGATGAAGAAAATGAATCGTTTTAGTCAAGACACTATTATGAATGAAGAATTATTATAAGATATTATTTATGTTTTTGAATTAATGAAGCGAACTGACGGATATGTAATGTATTGTTTGCAAAAATTATGATTTTGGTATGTAAACTATTCAGGTTATGGTTATTGTTGTATGATTAAGATTATAATATAAACTATTATTGTTTTTATTAAAAAAATATTTTTGATTTTCACGGGTCATATGAAACGAGTCGTGAAAAAATGAATTAAAAAAAAAAATAATTCATTATTCACGACTCATTTGCATTTGAGCCGTGAATAATGAATTTTTTTTTTTAAATTCATATTTTCACTGCTCAAATCCAAATGAGTCGTGAATAATAAAGGTTTTAAAAAAAAGAAGAAAATAATTATCTCGTCTCAACTCAAAAGCGTCGCGATAATTATTTTCGTGGCTGGTTTGAGTTTGGGCCGGCAATTATCACGGCTAAAATGAAATCGAGCAGTGATAATTATCCCGACGCTTAATGTTACGACTCAAATTCATTTTAGCCGTGATAAATTAACAGCTGGATTTTCCAGCCGTTAAAAATACCATTTTTGGCCGGTAAACACCATCTCTCCCGTAGTGAGTTAAAGTATTCTTTATTCTTTTTGTTTGATTTAGAATTCTCAATTTTAAAAAATGTTTTATTTGATTTATTTAAATATAATTAGCATTTCAATTTTGTTTGATGTTTAATTAAAAAACTTTTTATATTTCTTCTTAGAACAATACTAATATTTTTAGCTTTAGTTTAAAGTATGCGCAAATTAGAAAATCGAATACCAATTTCTTTCTTTAGAATTTAATTTATATACAAAATAATGTATTTGACTAAGTGGTTGCTTTTTGAGTTGCAAATCAGAACACTGGAGACAAAGTCATGAAAATTATAATGTGTTTGTTTCACTTATCAAGAATTATTGTATCTAGTTTAGTTGATATAAATTACTAATACTTATGCGAAAATAATCAAATTATTGTATCATTTTATTTTAAACTAGAGGTGAGTTCGGACGGAACGGGACAGTTTTTTTGGCAAGAGTGAGCCCGAAATTTCGGTCCTCACTTCTGGAGGAATGATACAAAGATCGAGACCAATTTTTTTGGGGGAAATATGCCCTAGTCGGTCTTACTTGACTCAGGCCGATCTCAGTCTTGAATTGAAATTTTGGGGTGAATTTTGTTTTGGACACAATTATGTCCCAATTTCACTTCAAATGCGCACTTCCCACAGATGAAACTTTTATGTCCACATCAAATTAATTCAAATGCTATAAATCAGATGAAATTGTGATTGAATACTTACTTGTTTTTTTTTTGCCAAAAGAACTCTGTATATTACTGTAAAAATGAAAGGTTTCGGGAATGATCTCGGTACAAATCGCTATCTAACTGCAAAATTTCCAATAACGGGGATGGGGTTTGGTTTTCCCAATCCCCAAAACACATCCCCACATTGACTTGTTTCGCTAACTAGTCCGCCGCCCGGTTAGCGTTTCTAGGAATCCGGACCCAAGCCGAGCAACCAATGGAAGCCGCCAAATAGAGACTATTTTGAATAATAGTCTCTATTTGCCAAAATTTGGCGGTTCCTCTAACTTGATTTATAACGACCTCATAATCCGATTCAAACACGACTGACTCCCACCAGTTCTCTAAGGCTAGTTTGACACCTTCGAGAACCACCTTCGCTTCCAACATATCGCTTGAAGTTGCAGCACCCGGTCTTAGGAATCCTCCAACAACACGGACGAGATGATTCCGGGCTATGACTCCAATCCCGCCTCTACCCGTGGCTCGATCCCATGATGCGTCGCAGTTAAATTTTATGCTGCCCACATCTCGTCTAGACCAGACTTCCCTTGCCTGCTGATCTGGTCCTAGAGGAACACCCTGCTGGATTGATCGATTCTGCAACAGATTTGAATTCTGCTGTAGAATTTTAGCCTCACGGTTGAGCTTTTGTGCTGCAGCCATAACCAGGCTCGAAACCGTTTTTTTCCCTTCGAACACCTGCGCACACCTGGCCTTCCACACACACCAGCATGTGTTCAGCATCGCCGCCCACCGATCCTGGTTCTTGGTCCTGTCGGGTCCTTGTTCCTCATACCTCTTCTGAAGCCAACTTGTAATATCTGTACAGTTATCACGGATATTAAACGAGCCAGTCATATTGATCCAAACCTAACTTACCCAAGAGCAATCCCACAATAAGTGCTCTAGCGTTTCTGGTTCAGTGCACATGGGACATCCCGAATCAATCAAGATCCCCCCTACGCACCAAATTTGAACGAACCGGCACAGCTTTAGAGAGTATTTTCCACGCGAAACTTTTAATCTTAGGGAGCGACTTTGACTTCCACACTCCTGTCCACAGGTTCGTGTTCTGCTGCTGCCCCAGCCCCCCAGACATGGCCATTGAACTACAGCCCTCGCCTGCCCTAACAGCTCTGATATGGTGATAGGTGGATTTCGCAGTCACGATCCCTTGCCTATCAAGAGGCCAGACCAGCTTATCAGGCCTAGTAAGCAAGGGGATCGGGACCTCAAATACCAGCTGTGCCTCTTCTGTAGTAACCGAGCTTTTAACCAAGTCCACCAACCACGATTTGGAGTCCGGGTCTATCCACTGGCTGACCCTTATCTTTGCTTGATCACTAGTGATTGGCCTAACTCCCAGCCTCCTTCCGAACTCCCCGGGGATCCAAGCATCGGAGAAGGCCCTAACAGAATTGCCATCTCCCACTGACCAGCCCACTGCCCCTTCAATAGCCTGCCTCCCCACAAGCAAACTGTTCCAAGCCCACGACGACCGACTACCCTTGTTCGCTCGGAGGAAGTCCGAGGATGGGAAGTAGATGCCCTTCAAGACTTGTACCCAAAGAGAGCCAAGATTTAGGCAATTTGAAGACACTCATAGCAAAGGAGGGAATAACTGAAATTACCGCTTTAATGAGGACTTCTTTGCCGGCTTGGTTAAGAAGTTTAGATCGCCAACCCGCGATTTTGCTAACGATCCTCGCTTCCAAGAACCCAAGAGCCGCACACTTGGACCGACCCCACACCGAGGGTAAGCCCAAGTATTTCCCCGGGTCGGACACCATGGACATTCCAAAGACATTTGCCAATTGTTGTGGCAAGTCCCCTTGATGATGTTTGCCACAAAAGATGGCAGATTTGGAGAAGTTCACCCTTTGGCCCGAGGCGTTGCAATAGACGTCAAGGGTATCCTTAAGGGCTTGAGCGTTCCGGACCGAACCCTTAATGAAAAACAGGGAGTCGTCCGCGAACAATAAATGATGGATCTCAGGACAATTTACTTTCGGTCTGACCCCTTGTTCCACCTTCCTAGATAGCACGTCTGTGAAGATGATGAAAAGGTAAGGAGACAACGGGTCTCCTTGCCTTAGCCCCCGCGAAGGAAAAATAGTTCTTGATCTTTTCCCATTCACCAGAATTTGATAAGAGACCGATGAGATGCAGCATCTAATCCAATTAACCCATCGATCATCAAAACCTCTTCTTCTAAGGACTTCCAAAAGGAAGTCCCACTCCACACGATCGTATGCTTTCTCCATATCGAACTTCAAGGCGCAATCCGGACCTTCACTTGCTACCCCACTCCCCTTGTTAACCTTGAGGTGGTGAAACATTTCGTGGGCAACTAGGATATTGTCTTGGATTTGCCTCCCCGCCACGAAAGCACTCTGAAAATGAGAAATCAGTTCGGGCATCCAGGTTTTAAGCCTGTTTGCCAGAACCTTTGACATGATCTTGTAACCGAAGTTACATAAGCTAATCGGGCGGAAATCTGATGCATGAGAGGGGTGAGGTATCTTAGGGATTAGAGTAATATCTCTATTATTGAGAAGGGGTGGAAAAATACCTGTTGAGAGAAAGGTCTTGACCATTGTGACGATGTCTAGGCCTATGACGCTCCAAGTCCGTTGAAAGAACGACCTTGAAAAGTCATCCGGTCCCGGAGCCCTCGACCCCCCCAACTGATTAATCGCAGCCCTCACTTCACTATCCGAAACCTCTCTAATCAGGCTCTCATTGATAGTCCTTCCTACATCAACTGGAAGACACTCAAATAGCCCAGACAACTCCGAACTACTCCCCCCAGCTTCCCTCGGCCTTCCACCCCTTTCTGCCCCAAACAGGTCCGAAAAAAAACCATGTATCTCATCAACAATCTGGTCCTCCTCCTCTAACCATTGACCTTCCGAGTTCCGGATCTTTACTATCTTGTTTCTTCTTCTCCTATCAATGGTCGTTTGGTGGAAGAATTTTGAGTTCCGATCACCCTCCTTTAGCCACCTTACCCTAGAGTGTTGATTCCAATGTATCTCCTCGTACTTCCATAGCGCGTGGAGCTTTGACTTAAGCACTTTTTCCTCGAGGATGGAATCTGCAGACTGTCTGTTTCGGGCCAACACATCTAGACGGTTCTGCGTTTTGGCAATCTCGGTTCTGTTGTTCCCGAACTGAATTTTACTCCACTTTAGCAGCCCTACACGGCACCTACCCATCTTCCTTTGATACCCATTCTCCCGACCATTCGATCCCTCCTCTACCCAAGCTTGTTTTATCACTTCAAAACATTGCGGTTTCTCGAACCACATATCCTGAAATCTGAAACGTTTCCTACCTCTCGAGTCTGGTAGGTCCAGTCTCAGAGTTAAGGGCACATGATCGGACCCAATTAACAAACGATGTAAACATTGAGCTCTAGGGAAATTCCTGCTCCAGGCTTCATTTGCCACAACCCGGTCAAGCCTTTCCCTAATTTGGTTTTTGAATCCAAGGTCCCCCAATCTAAGGTCATCGAGAAGATTAATGAAACCGTCAATCTTCCTTTGATCCTTCCTTCTACCCCCCTCCTTCACCGAGTGATGGGAGATGTCGTTAAAATCCCCCATCACTACCCAAGTGGCAGTTCGGTTATGTCCTATCTGTTTTAGCCTAGCCCAATTATTTGATCTTCTTCTAAAATCCGAGTCTCCATAGACCCACGTCATTAGAATCTGCTCCCCGACAGCACCGAACTTCACCTCACTGTCAACGATGTTCTTACTAATGTGATTAAACTTTATGACCACCTCGTTGGTCCACTATAGCGTCAACCCACCACTAATTCAAACTGGACTAACATATAAAGCATTTTCCAAGCCAACTTCCCTTCGCACCCGTTCGCAAAAAGACTCCGGTTGTTTAGTTTCCATAAGGAAAATGATTGCCGGACGGAGTCTTTTTGCATGGTCTTTTAGGTGGCGAACCGTCAGGGGAGACCCTAACCCCTGACAGTTCCAACTTAGGACACTCATTGATTCTGTGTGGCTGTTTTGGAACAGCCACCAGAATCCTTGTTAGCAATCGGTTCTCTCTTTCGTCTCCTTATATCGGGTTTCCCTTTCCAAGTCCTTTCCTTACTCCCAGTCTTGGGCCCTTTACTTCCCTTTCCTGGCTGTATTATCGCACCCAAGTCACTAGGTTTTTCCCCCGGGACCTTTCTTTTCTTAGTCGGCCTGGGCTGCACTTCCTTATCTATGACTGGGCGTGGACTGGCCGAAAACATAAATGAATTCAGCATCTCATTTCTGTGTTCTTCCTCCTTTGTTTCATGTGGGCACGGTTGAGGAGTAACAGAGCAGCCCAAACTAAGGGGGAGGTCTGTGCATACCACTAGATCAGAAGCATTCTCAGGCAGCTCTTGTAGTTCGTGGTGTCCTTCAGGAGGAGGGTCACAATTGAGGTCTATGACCCATCCCCCGTCCTTGGTGAGCAGGGAGAGGTTTAGGTTAACCTCTTGTTGAATAGTCTGCTCTTCTTTGTGCTGATTACCATTGCTCGACTCCCCCTAGAGGAAGCATCAAGAGAGGGTAATGCCATAGTCCAGGGGATTACCTCTTCCACTTTAAGGTTAGGGGTCTGGTCATGTTTTTGGCTACTCCTCCCACTTCCTTCCCTCATCATTTCCTTCCACGTCTTCCTAGTTGGGTCTTTCTTAGGTAGTGTATGCTTACTACCCCTTCCTATGGCCGTCCACCCCGTCTGCCTCCTCTGTCGGGCGCATGTGATCCAAGGCCCATACATGGGCAGATTAGGATTTACCACGGAACAAATTATTTCGCTTTGACAAACCTGGGAGGTATGCCCTAGGAGGCCACAAACGTAACAGAAATCCGAGAGCCTCTCATATTTGATAGAGGCCCATCTTTCCTGGCCTCTACCATTTACCCACCAAAAGCCTGCCAACAGCTTCTCGTGAATTCCCACTTCGGTTTTCAGCCTTATGTAGCCTCGCTTCTGCATCTCCTTTTCCTCCTCCAGTTCTAGACACGGTCCAATACTGTTTGCTATTTGATGAGCATTCACAGTATTGAGCATGTCTAGACTTAGGTCGTGGATTTGCACCCACATCTGAATCTTGCCAAATTCCACCCCTACTCTGGGTCGGCTTGTACAGTTTGAGATTGATGCAGTGTCCATGGATGGCCCAAGGGGACATATCCAAGACTCTATCCCTGTCTTTGTCATTTTCGAAGTCAAACGCCATGATACCTTCCTCAAGATCAGACATGTTCACTTTCCCATACCCTGCCCACGCAGCCTTGAGAACTTGATACACTTCACTGTTCTTCGCCGGTTTTTGGGATATCATCTTCCCCAACACTCTACCTGACTGTAGTATGGGGGGTTTCAGTATCAAGGACAAGACATCTCTTCTAGGAGTCTTCCTGTTCCCGGTCTTTTGTGTGCAGTTCATAGCCCAGACACCTTCACAAAGGTCTCCTCCTCCCTACACAACAGTAAGAAAAGGCACAACTATATGGCTATAGGCAGTCTAAGGCACACACACTCACACAGGAAAACTTTAAGGCAGCTAACTCAGCAAGGACACACACAGAAGGCACAGCTAACTCAACAATGAACTTTAAGGCAGTTCTAAGCTAGTCACTCTATCAATTCTACGCAAACTGTATAAACATACAGATTACCCGGGCAATGAAGACGCAGAGGCGAAGGCGCAGCTTGGATGGACCGATGCCTCATACTCCTTTGCACTCCACCGCAGTCGCCTGGGAAAAGAGGCTATCCGACACGATCGCACCTTCCATCGCTCCAATCGCACTTAGGTCACCAGAGGCCGGACTTGAAATTGGGGTAATTCCAAACTTCAATTCAGCTAAATCCCGCATATATCAGGACAGAAACAGTAGATCTCACACAGAGGTGAGAGAGGGGGCACGTGAGTGCTGGTTCCGATCGATTTGACTCGGTTTGGACCTCCGGTTCAAGTCAACAGTGCTGAGGGTTTAGTTAGGCAAAACGTCGAACACCTTGTCCTCATGGGTCATTTGTCGAGTAAAGGGTTTCTCTCTCCTCACTTCTCTCATCTCTCTCCTCACAACATTCGCGTACTACTACTGATTACTTAGTTGTCACAAGAGCCGATATGCATCAGCGATAACCTGATCTTCTACACGCCATGGAAACTGAAAAATTTCAACTTTGAGCCTCCTTGCAGAATTAGACACATTCTCAACAGTATACGAACATCAGTAAACCAAGATGAATTGAATTTTACCTCTAATCCACCATGAATGGCAGAGGCTCCACCGTGAAACCACAAATTCATAAGGCAATGTTTTATAATGACCGGTTCCTCCATAATAGTTTACGTCTCCTGCTGCTGGCTCTGAGTTTTTTTGGTCGTCCTCGGCGTCCGCCGCGTTCCCGATGCAGCTCTGCCTCTCTTCTCCGTCCGAGGAGGCATCTCAATGTCAGAGAAGTTAGTCAAGAGAGAAAAGGAGAAGGAACTAAAAGCTTTTAGCCCTTCGATTATCCATTTAAAAAAGGAGAAGAACTGGAGTGCTTCACACGGTACTTCACTCCCTCACGGAACATGTGGGTGTGAATTTGAGTTAAAGGAGTGGACGACCCAGTCCAAGTAGAAGTCTGACTTCCTTAAGCCCAAAGGGAAGTCCCTTTCTTTTATAAGATTTCAGGCTGATCCGGTCCTACTCAGGATTTTGGGGGGGAAACACCCGAGATCGAGACTGAGCCCGATTTTGGAGAAAACCCCCCGCCCAGTTTGCACAAAGACTTTAGCCTCATTTGATATGATGTTTTCCTCTAATTTTAAACATTTAAAGGTGACTTGTTGGCTACCACTCATATATGAGGAATGATGCCGATCTTGTCCCCAAAGTACCTATTTGTCCAACGGACCAACATTTAGGAGATTTTGGGCAAACGAAGGACTTAACATCATTACACGCGGCGACATGCTGGCTCGACAATTAGAGTATATATTTTTAATTTTTAACAATTTATAATTTCTACGCAGTTTTTTTAATAATCATTCTCTAATAATTTATATATATATATATGCACAAATCTTAATAATATAGATAATTAACACAATAATTATTGATAACCTTTTTAATTAGCACAAAAATTATTTGTTATAATTTTAATTAGAACAATAATTATCAATAATATTTTTAATTAGCATATATTAAAATACAAAATTAGTAAAAAAAACAAAAATTAAAGCAAAGGCGGTTTCTTACCTAGTCGCGGCTGCAGCAAGGTTCTTCACGGGTGTTCGACGACGGCTACATCAAGGAAGCACGTTCGACGGTGAGAAAGCAGACACTACGCGAGGAAGGACACACAACAGCAGAGGCGACGACTACGACAAGGAAAAGAGGGTTGTTGGGCTGCGGGATAAGGGATAAGGAGGGGCGAAGATGAAGGAGGGGATGTTGCACTGCGGAAAGGAAGGGAGAAAGGAGGATGCACCAATGGGAGAGAGCTTCCAGAGAGGGAGATTTGCGTCTGAATGAGAGAGAGAATTGTGAGTTTAGGGAGAGGGAGAAGAGAAAAGATGTTGCGGCTGAAGAAGAAGGATAGGTGGGTGAGGGGGATTTAATGGAAGATGATTAGGGTTTTCGAAAACGGAACAGTGAGGGTGGGAACAGAGACGGGGGGAGGGGGGGGTTGCTGGGCGACAAAATAACGGATAGGGAGCGCTACCAGTTTGTGGCACTTGTGGAAAAACGCATCTACATGTGGTGTTTTTCTATGTGGTAGTGTTTTATACAAAAACGTTACCACGACACCTGCACATATACACATTTTTTAAAATATTTTTTGTGAATATTGTTTTTAAAATATTATTTATAAAATAGTTACGTTTTGAAAAAAAATCGTTAAATCATTCATCATCGCATAAAACTATGATGATGTCATTAAAATTTTATAATGTTATACCATATTTAAACTTTTCCGAAAATTAAAAATACATACAGTAATCTTTCTAATGTTACACCTTCATATTCCTAAATTTACCAAACACATTATTTTGAAATGCAAGTTAAAATGTAATTTCCTAATCTAATTTATTTACATAAAATGCAAGTTAATAACTAATATATATATATATATATATATATATTTGATGATTGTTTTTTGTCGGGATCTTATTAGGAGCTCTCGAGGAGCAAAGAAGTCCCCGATGAAATCCCATGTGGATATCCTAAAGTTGTTTCCTCATTTCACCTACCCTTAAAATTATTACTGCATGTCTTAATTAATTCAAATTTTGAAACATCAGATGAAAGTGAAACCCACCCTTCATATTTCATATGTATAGTGTGTCGACTGGTACGTGTTCAGAAGACAACCCAATCTCCAACCCCACAACCCAGGCCATTAACAAAAACTCATCATAGTATTACATATATATAATGTTGTGTTCCATGATATCAATATGGACCGTCAACACATAAATCATTAGTCTGCTTTTTTCAAATTCAAACTCCCCAACAACACACATTATGATTATCTATCTATAAGAGGGCCTCTGTGGTTTCATCTTCTTAATAAGAGAACACTATTCGTTTAGGTTTTAAAAAGGAAATGATTTGGTTTTAAAAAAGGGATAGTTGTTATAAGGATATGGACAATACTATATGAGTAGGGAAGCAACGAGCATGGTAAGTTCAAAGGTTGGTATAGGCCCGGGATCGATTGGTAGGGTTGAGTAGGGTAACTCCCTTTTCTTCTTTATATCACTTTTAATTGACCTAAATGGGTATGATTAGTATGTCCTTGAATATATATATTATTATTTATTAATGTATAAGTGGAATATAAATGTGTGTAATAACAAAAAGTGCATTATTCGTTGGTCTATACTTAGTCTCATCTTTGTCAAATTCATTTATATTTGCATTTCTAAAGTTGAGTTTGAACGGGTATTAACAAATGTTAATGTGAAAGAGAACAATAATTAGCACACTATTAGGACGAGTTCATTCATATATATAAGACTTTTTGCATAACTCTCATTCGGATTAATTTGAAAAAAACATAAGAAATCAAAGCCACTAATGAAATATATAATATGTACTAATTCCATATTATCATCATTAAACATATTTAGTACATGTTGGGCACGTGACGTCGACACATACGAAGAATTGCCAAAGGTGAAATATGGAATTCCTCTATCGTTCCGATGATTGAACGATCATCTAACCATCTAGTGTCCCGTACCCCGTCGATATAACGCATACACCCTTATCATGATTAGCCCAAGGTGTATGTGTTCCATGTTTGTCTGTCACAACTGATTATAGGAATGTTGATTGATAAATCCCATATTCAGCCGCTATCCTTCACGAGTTACTAATATCCGTTCATCCGAGTAATGTTGATATACTCGGTGTTCAGGCGCTCTATTTCCCAATTCGTAGAGTGTTTCTGTTGGTACCAAGTTTGCTCGCCTTCTTTGGGAAAGGCGTAGTTGCTCTTCTGGGATGAGCTGACTTTCCAGGCTTCTTCTGAAGGATTGTGGACGAAGAATCCTGTTCGCTCTTCTCTGTACTTCGTATCAGGCTCTGCCTGCTGCCCGGTATGAGCGAATCTGGTCCTCCTGTGTGGGCATCATTGTTTCCTGCTGTACCTCCCGCACAAGCAGAGTATGTTGCAAAGTCTCCGTTCGTCTCATTGCAAGCCTACTTGCTTTCTTTTTTCCTTAAGGATCTTATGTGGATCCGTAAAGACGTAGAACGACGTTGTCTTTTTCTTTGGTCCTGCTGGTACCGAAGTTCCTTCACCAAGATTGATTTTCGCTAAGGAACTTGACAGGTGTTGTATTTGCTCTGCAATGTCGTTAGTTGTTTCTTTGCGAGTTTCTAATATTCTGAGGCGTTCCCAGATTTCCTTCAAATCGTCTTCAATGTCCTTAAGCAATTCAGTTTGCTTAAGTGTTTGATAGATGAGGAAATTGATTTGCTTGATGAGTATGGAATTTCCTTCGATAGCTGAAAGTCCTTCACTTTTGGCAAATCCAGTTGTTGGTGGACTGAATGGATCAAGTGTTAATTTGTTGATTGATCAAGTGGGCTCATGAAACCAGGTACCCTTTTACTTTTTGCATCAAGCTTTCTACATTTACAAGTTGTAATTGGAGTTCCTCGGTGAGCTTTAGAGCTTCCGTTTCCACGAGCTTTGGCTGTTATGAAATCTCCTTTACCAACTGTAGGACTTCCTTCTTGATCAGGGTCTTCTGTTCTCCTTGCTCCTTTGAGATATGCTTTTGCCCATGTTGTAAGATCTTTATTTCTTTTTGCAGTCGGTCAAGTTTTTTTATCCTGATTGTTCAGATTTTGATGTAGTAAATGGAAGTGTTTAAGAGTTGCTCTACTTAATAACCCTAGTCTATCGTACTAATAATTTAGGTTATTATCTATTCCTAGTATACAATCACTCAAAAAGTTTAATTGGGTATTTCCAGAGAGTATAAAGTGTTTTGCGGGATGTAAATGGAAACAGTTTTTGGAAAACCCCTATGAGGTAACCTTTTCAGTGGAGTTTGGTACTTCTAAGTTTAAGTATTCTAAGTATGCTATTCTTGAATTTTCATACCATTCCTGAATTGTTTTTTCAAATCATTATTCTACCATGTTTGGTACCTTACTAATATTTAATTGTCTATAACACTTAGAAATTACCCAGATTAGTCCTAACCTACATTTCACAAGAGTTCTGATAGTACTGTTTAACCTTTAGATCTTTTATCCTCTCCATACTTACACTGCCATGCCTTTTGAGGTCTTATTATGTCTTCTCAGGTCTTACTCGACACTCGTGCTGGTAGAATCAAATTTGGATCTTTCTATTTACCCATACTTACGACTACTTCGTGAATCGTAGGTGAATAGACTTTCTTGATTTTTCTTCATGTATAGAGATAAATTACTAGAGATACAAAACATAGATAGAAATTTGCATACAGATTGTGAATCAATCCATGAATGATACTACTTTCTTGTAGAATAACATACCTACAACAAGTAATTTAGCCAAACATAGTATCTTTTTGAAGCTCTAATACCAGATATTCATTAGCATTAAGAAATAATAATAATAAATGGTAATAAATATTATGTTTTGTCCACTTGGAAATTGATTATTGTCAAACACAAAAGTCAACTGTAAGGACAACATTGGACATGGTTTGTGTAAAAAACATCATCATCAGCAAGGATCAATACACGTTCTTATCTAGGAAGTCAATTAAGTTTGAAAAAAAGCATATCGATTTGGACAATGACAAACTACTCCCTTCATGTAATTTTTTTTAAAAGCTTTTGCATGTATAAATATTGAAGAAGATTTGGTAAAACTTGATCACTAAAATTATGTAACTCATGATGGAAGTCTTTTTATACATATTTTTAAATAAATAAGTGTAATGAATTAATTACAATAATAACATATGTCACTGCAAAAAAAAAAAAAAAAACTTAAATCTTATTATCATGAACGATTTAGAGCCTCTAAATTTTTCTAAAAAATCCGCAGAATTAAATAATATTATAATTACTTTGATTTATACATGCATGCATATATTATATTTAGTATTTATATTATATTAGTGCTTATAAACATATTGATTTACTTTTGCTCTTTGTATAATAGTGTCTAATTTGAATATTGTAATTATTAAGTTATACTCTTTCTTATTGTATTTACGACTTTTTTATGTTGTGTAAAACTATATTTAATTACCTATGATATTGTGTATCTCTAATTTATATACATTATTTTAATAAAATAACTAATATTAAAATATATTTCCTTAATATATTAATTTGAGAAAGTAACTATAATATACAACTTTTTAATCGAAGACTTTTAGATGTTGTGTATGAACACTTTATATCCTTACGTGTTTATAAATTAATACCCAAAACAAAGTCACTGAAGTAGTTAACAAGTATACTGAATACAAAACATTAAATCTTCAGATTTGAAATTCAAATTCATTTCATCTGGAGTTATGCAAAAAATTAACTAATTAAAAATGAATAGAGAGAGAGACCAAGACAAATAAAATAAAAGGCATATATTTTAAATATCATGACACGTTTAAAAATGGTACATAGTAAATGTTGTATATTCATAAGAGAATATATATATATATATATATATATGAAGTATTATAGTAAAGTTGTTTAAACCCATTGATAATAGGAGTTGAATTATTCTGAGTGAGAATAGAGTTCCCATGCATAATGCTTCAACATTTATGCTCTTTTAAGAAATGAATTTACGTTATGCTCTATTATTAATTTGACTTTGAAGTAATGAAATAATGAATGCTGAATTCTGAAATTCAAAATTATTGATATAAATTAGATTATACAACTAAATGACATTTTATGTTGTTGAGTCATGTTAAATGAGTAAAGAGGGAGCAGCTAATTATGTGAGTAGCTTAAAAATAATTGGTGATATACAAAGTAATCTATTCATTCTATTTTATTTGAAGTCACAAATGTGAGATTTACTGATGCATTTTTCTCGACACTCCTCATCACACTGAACAACTTTTTGACAGGTTTGTACAATGTAAGACTAAATTTAAGGACTCTAATGTTGAAGCCCAACTTGGACAATCTGTTGTGTGAAGTTATAAGGACAAAAACAATAGAGATCACTAGTCTCATATTTTTAGTTATGTACTTAATATTTACTCATTACACTAACTTTTAAATTGTTTAAATTGTTGTTCATTTTTACTTATTATTAAAATTTAGTAATTAACGGGGCGTTTCTTTCATGGAATTCGGAATACGGAATAGGGAATAGGAATAGAGAATAAGGAATAGGAGATAGGAATATGAAGTTGTTTCTTTGGTGGAATGGAATGGAATAAGGAATTCTGTTGTTTATTTGGTGGAATTGTATATGGAAAGGGAATGGAATGTGGTAAAATGACATATTTGCCCCTCCTTGTATATGTATAGTATATAATATATATAATTTGTATTAATTCATTTTAAAATTAAGAATAATAAAAACTTATAATATAATTAATGAATAATTAAAAAAAAATAAAATAACTTATTTAATTAATTATTAATTAAGATACAATTGTTGAATTAATATAAATTTTAAAGTAAGGGCATTTCGGTCATTTCGCCTCCTATTCCTCATTCCTAGCGCGCTCGGCTTAGGAATTCCGAGTTTTTCACACGGAATGTCTAAACCTACCCCGCCCGGAATCCGTAAGCCAAATTCTTGCAATTTCGCGAAAAGAACAACTTATTACAGAATCCGTAAGCCGAATTCCTTTTCCATTCCGTGAAAAGAACATGCCATAACTTTTGTTTCTAACAACAGAAAAATTACATCTATTGTAAATTAAAAAAAATTCATCGATCATAAAATTATATTTTTAGTTTTTGAATAAATTTTATTATCGATATATTTTTTTAATTTAAATACAGTTCAACAACGAATATGAGATCAAGTATATATTAAATAATTATGTATTTACCGTTTCAGCCTTGTCTGATAAGATGGATAAGGATTCAGATTCGTTGGAATAATATCGTGGTCGTCCTTTTACCTCGAAAAACAAAATCTATCATGATTACTTGTCCTATGCTGTCCCATAATTTCACGTTGAAAAAAGATGGACTCAATGAACTCAGAAATCAGAATCAATTTGCAAAAGATAAAAGAAAAGGCATCTGCATTTTCTTCCAACAGAACAATTTAAATTCTGGCGGTTGTGGTCTTAAGGACGTGAGATTACGGGTATAACTGGAGATACGATTTAGTAGTGACTTGCTCACAAGTCGTGTCTTCATTAAATATTTTTTTTATACGATCCGTTCAATACATGAAGAAATAGTTATGTTTGGATAGTACCTCTCAATACACTTAAATAAAGATTAATTTTATCTTTTCGTAAAACTAATTTAAAAGTACATAAGTTGATGAGAAAATAAATATTCATAATCATGTATGTAATGCTAATTACTGTTTTTAAATCTAACTTAAATATTTGTTTTTTGCATTTAAAAAAATATTAAAGATATTAGTAAATATAATATTCTTTTAATAATAACCGCACTTGTAATTTTATTATATATTTGACATGGATCAATAAGAAGTTATGAATTTAACATTATGAATAAAAAAATATAATAAAAATATTATTTGTCACAATTGTATACTTTCTGGCCAAATTAATATATATAAATGAAGCTCGCATAAGTATATAGAAAAGATTAAGAAGCTAAAAATTGATAATATTAATATATTTTTACATATGTGTTAAAATTTATATTGCATGCCTAATTATAATTGGGTACATATCAACACTTTTAAAAAAATCAACTTGACATGGGAAAAAAAAAAACGAAGAGGACAAGAGTTGAGCATGTACGTCAACTGATGACTATTAGTTGTAAAGTGTTCGAAGTTTCAAGAAAGAGTCCATAACAAGAAGACTTGCCTAATGAACAATCAACCAATTCATCAAATCATATAAGAATAGATCCTTCAACCGTTAAGGCTATTGTTTGGTGTGTTACTTGTGTTTTGTTGAAAGCAAGTTATTTGTGTAAATGATAATATGATGTTGTTTGGTTGATGGTAGAGTTGGGCATGAACTGGTCTGGGGCCGAACCAGCTCAGAACCGTAATGTGGTAAAGGTACAGTTCGAGCCCTTTGTCTGAACCGCTCCATATTTTCGTTGATTTACCGTACATTTTACGAACCGGTTCAGCCGAACTTTTTTATTAAACAAAATTGCAAAAAGTTTCAATAATACATAAACTGTTGATCCTTAATACAATAAAGTGCAAACAATCAAATACATAAACTGCAGATCCTTAATACATAAACTGCAGATGAGTACTGAATCAGCTTTGCAGAATCAGTCCCAACCCTAAATCAGTCCCACAATCACAACGGAGATAAGAGATTTTGGATTCAGAGAACTCACTTTTGCCGTCCCAATGAAAATACGCGGAAGGACAACATTTCCGAAGTTGGACGAAGACGAAGGACAACACTGCTGAAGTTAGACGAAGAACCAGAGTCGTGTCGTCAGTCGTGCCGTAGTCGGACGAAGAATCAGAGTCGTCAGTCGTGTCGAAGTGGGACTGTTGTGCCGACTTGGAAGAAGTGGGAAGGTACTATTGCCTTGTCGAATTAAATGAATCAGTCAATCTGCCACTCCACACCATTCTGCAAAATCAAAGAACGGAATCAAGTGCGTAGGAAAATCCCTATAGCCATCCAATGTCTCTGTAACCTAGTGCGAAGTGAAACCCACATAGATCAGAGGTTTGAAGGATTGAGGAATACAGGATGGAAGAGACAATCGTCATTCCGATAAGCAGAGCATTGAACCCAAATCCATTTCCCTAACCAATTCTGATTTAGGGTTGAACTTATGAACTATTAGTCTATTACTTAGATATTTTATTAAATATTATATTATATTAAAATCGGTTCAAAAATTGGCTATATTTACCATATGTGAACCAATTTTTTGTGGTCCATCAGGACCGCTTAATATTTTTACTAAAAAATCGTTTGGTTTGTGAACCAGTTCGGTCAAATCGGTTGGGAAGTGATACAATTCACAAAAGGTACGATTCAGTTTGGCCGAACCAGTTCTTTTTCCCCACCCTAGTTCATGGATTACAATACAATGAATATGGAATTCCAATGTTTGGAACGATATATGGAAATGGAATGGAATCATGTAAAATGACATATATACCATTTGGTTAGTGGGAATCTGATCTCCTTCATCAACATCTTCAGCCAAATGACTTATTTGATTCCCTTTACGATACCTCTGAACTTTGCCTTTGCACTGGACAGTGCCACCACGTTCTGTTTTTTGCTTCTCCAAGTTACTAAGTTTCCTCTGGTCAAGGTGAGATACCCTGCAGTGGATCACCTGTCATTTGGGTTAGCACCTCAATCATCATCAGTAAATGCTTCAACATTTAAGTGTCCATTTCTTCTAAACATAATGCCCTTCCCACCATACCCTTAAGGTATCATATTATTCTCATAGTCGCTTCCATGTGATCTTCATGAGATTGGTGCATGAACTGACTTACTACTCTGACAGCATAGGTAATATCTGGTCGAGTATGGGCCAAGTAAATTAATTTTCCCACCAACCTTTGATACTTCTATGGATTTGCCAGCTTAGCCCCCTCAACTACCTTGAGTCTGTGGTTCACTACTATTGGAGTATCACTGGATTTGCAGTCTACCATACCTATTTCATAGGCTTGTTCAAATTAACCGGTTCAGATCAACTACTCTGATCTTGAACTAGTTTGGTTCAAACCAGTTCGGTTGAACTAGTTCCAAAACCAAACCAGTGTTTTTAGGCTTCAAATATACTAGTTCAAAATAGTACCAAAAATCCATTTTGAATCGGTTCGACTCGACTCGTTTTTTTATACTGGTTTATACTTCAATTTAAATCAAACCACTTTAAACATTAAACCATCTTTAATAAACCAAGCCGGTCTGATGTCTCTCAACCATCGGTCTGATGAACCAAACCAGTCTCCAGACTTCCAGACCAGTATTCTATTCGGCTTCGTCCTATTCGACACAAGTTTGTTTGCCGGTTCGGTTCCGGTTTGAACCGTACCAGCTCTTAACCAACATTATTATAAAAAACAGACCAGAACAATTCGAACCGGTTCTGAATCAGTTCGAACCAGACCAGTTCTTTTTGCCATAAACATACCAATTTTTTAGAAACGAAATAAAGTACTGTTTTTTTACAAACCAGACCAGTTCAGTTCTGAACCGGTTCGACCCCGAACCGGTTCATGAATAAGCCTACTGTTTCAACCAATAAGTCCAATATGTACTTCTGTTGAGAAATGAAAATTCTGACTCTTGATCGAAGAATTTCAATTCCCAGAAACTATTTTAGACCCCCGAGATCTTTCATCTCAAATTCAGTAAAAAGACTTATGGAGTTGTCCGATCTCTTCTTTATCACTCCCTCTTATGATCATGTCATCAACATATATTATTAGACATGTAATCATATCATTCATCCTCTTGAAGAACAGGGTGTGATTTGCATTGCTTTGTCTGTACCCATAACGCTTCATGACCATTGTAAGCCTGCCAAACCACGGCCGTGGGGACTGTTTTAGTCCTTGTAGGGCCTCTTTGAGCTGACATACTTCATTCTCCTGGAATTCATCATAGAATCCTGGTGGAGCTTCCATATACACACCTACCTCCAAATCTCCATGTAGAAAGACATTCTTGACATCAAACTAGTGAAGATGCCAGTCTTCATTGGTTACCATTGAGAATAATACCATGATAGTATCAATCTTGGCAACCGGAGAGAACGTATCTGCATAGTTGATGTCATATGTTTGAGTATAGCTTTTGGCTACCAGCCTTACTTTGTATCGTTCAATAGTTCCGTCAACCTTGTATGTTATGGTAAAGACACACATGCAACCTACTGGTTTTTCTTTTCTGGTGTCGGTAAGCATTTCTCCCACGTATTGTTCTTCTCAAGAGCTGTCATCTACGCATCCATAACTTCTTGCCACTCAGTCGTTTTTCTTGCCTCTTGATTTGTTCTAGGATTGCTCTCTGAAATAAGCGAGACAGAGAATGCTTTCGCAATTTCAACCATTCTTCCATGCCTGTATTGACCGGATACCTCGAAGCACGGGGTACATGCTCTGGTGAGTATCGGTTAGGTGACACACCTCTATTTCTTCTTGGAGGTAGTCTAAACTCCTCTATCTGCTTTACTTCTTCTAGTTTGTAATCACAGTTAGTGGCATCATTCAAGCTAGGAGACAAATTATCAGGGTACAGTTCATTTACCTCTTATTGGACATTGTCCGAAGTAGATTCATCGATTGCATGTACTGGTTCGTAAGCCTTGTCTATGTTGGGAGAAGGTTAAGTGGATTCATCTATCCACTCTGTTGGAACAGTCCTTGACCAACTCGCACTACTTAACCAACCTAGTGGTTCACTTGCTTTCTCCCCGTGAGCACTAGGTTGGTGGCTAAATAAATACTTTGACTCTAAGAAGTCACAGTCCAAAGTGATATGGATGCGACGCGTGATTGGATTATAGCAGCGGTATCCCTTTTGATGAGTGGCATACCCCACGAAGACACATTTTTCAGCA
Organism: Chamaenerion angustifolium; assembly: GCA_946814005.1. Classification (NCBI taxonomy): domain Eukaryota; kingdom Viridiplantae; phylum Streptophyta; class Magnoliopsida; order Myrtales; family Onagraceae; genus Chamaenerion; species Chamaenerion angustifolium. Next base: position 9,550,679 of record OX328270.1, read on the forward strand.
CAGAGATCAAGTTTGTTCTTATTATTTTTAGGGATATGAATGAATACAGAGCAACCAAAGACCCGAGGAGGTAGAGTTAGAATATACCGAATTTTTGTTTGTGTGACTAGGGTTTGTAGAGGGGTCTTGTAATCAAGGACTTTGGTCGGAAGATGATTAATCAAATATGTTGATGTAGTTATTGCTTCAGGCCAAAAAGATTTGGGTACATAAGACTCAATAATCATGGCTCGGGTCATTTAGAATAATATCCGAGTTTTTCTTTCGTCTACACCGTTTTGTTGGGGTGTGTTAGGACACGAAGTTTGATGAATAAGATTGGATTCTCGGAAAAAGGTTTGCATGGACTGATTTACAAATTCTCCGCCATTATCAGAGAGTAGAATTTGTATTTTTTTTTATCAAACTAAGTATGGATCATTTGATAAAAATTTAGGAATTTTTCATGTACTTCAAACTTGTGTTTCATGAAATAAACCCAAGTCATATGCGAGTAATTGTCTATGAATAATACGAAATATGGAAATGACCATTACTAGAATTTGGAGCTGGTCCCCATACAACAGAATGAATTAATGTAAAACAGAGTCAACCCTAGTATTATTTTGAGGAACTCTATGGTTTTTAGCTTGAATACAAGTTTCACACTTCATACTAGTAGATTTATTTGAAAAAAGACTAGGAAATAAAAACTTAAGATACCCAAAGGAAGGATGACTCACACGTCGATACCACAACCAAAGTTGTCCATTGACCGTTCCGTGAGCGAGCATGGCATGTCCCCAGTGAACCACCTCATCAACTTAGTAAAGGTCTCCTCGCTCAGTACCACGCCCAACGATTTACTTCGTATGAATGTCCTGCAAAAAGCAAAACTGTGGATACAGCAGTACTGCACAATTAATATCCCTAGTCACTTGACTAAGCGACAATAATTTTGAGGCTAATTTCGCCACATATAAACAATTGTTGAATTTTATCCGGTCAGACAACACGACTGACCCTCCCTCTTTTACTTCCAGGAGTTCTGCACTAGCGGTTTCAATATGAGACTTTGACGGTGACGATAAATTTGAAAAATTGTCAAGATCATAAGTCATAGTGCATATGGCCTCGCAATCAAATATCCAATTACACCTTTTTATATTATGAAAATTGCTATCAGATCAACCTTTATTGCAAGAATCGGTTCTGTTTTGGTTATAAGATTCAGTCATCTCCTCCATTCTATCTAGCTTATCGGTCTTCACCTATATTGTATCCAACCGACCAACAAAACTCATTCTTCTCTCCATTTCATCCAGTCGAATGACTTGTACATCACTTTCCCTAATTTCATTCGGAAAGGAGATTTTAGGGTTACCACTCAGTGAGGATTGCCTCCCAATGGATGCACCCCCGTAGCCTTCTGCTGTCTGTCCCGGTGACGTTGATTGCTCTTTTATGATGCCCGGACCGTTGGTGGTTGCTGGTCCTTTGCCGGTATTTACTTAGTGTCCCGTCTTATGGTTATCCTCCACCACTCCGGGTATCCCACGATTCGGAAACATGTTTCCTTCGTATGCTTCCTCATCCCGCAGTATGTGCAGCATTGTCCCTGCTCTGAGGTGGTTCCGGTCGTAATTTGCCTTTTCCTACCGTTCCCTATTTGGTCGATTCTTCCTTGCTGCTTCGATTTGTCGAGTTTCTTGCCATTAATCCTGCGCCTATTCCCGATGATAACTCGAATTCGGAGGATGCCACTTTCAGGATGTGCAGCCTGGCGACCTCCCACCGTATGGTGGCGTAAGTTGATTCGACCGAGGGAAAGGGGTCACGCTTTAGGATGTCTCATATAATCGGCTTGAATTTGTCGTCTATGGTTGTCAATAACTGGCACAACATATGTTCTTGAACTTTGTTATAAATCTGGATATCCTCAGGATCCTTCATTGGATTGGGTCCCTACGATCAATAGTCATTCAGATGCTTTGTAATTTGTTCTAGCATTCCTTTATGGTTTCCGGTCCGTGTCTTAACGTATTTGCTCTCTTGTGGAGATCGAACACCTATAGGGAGTCTGTCCCCGAGCCGTACGTGACGGCTAACCCATCCCATAAGGCTTTCGCGGTCGGGTACTATGATACATTGTTCACCAGGTTTGATTCTATATTTTGAATCAACCAGGTGAATACACATTGGTCGTTATGTTCCCAGTGAATGTATGTTGGATCTGCCTTTGAAGGGAGTGATGGTTCTCCGGTAAGGTGAGAGTCTCTCCCCTACCCCCGATTGCTTTTCTCATTAATGTTGCCCACAACGCATAGTTGACCTCGCTGAGCTTGATTCCAAGAGATAAATTCTCAGAATTAGTTGGTGTCGATTGTTTTACGAGGTTGTTCCTTAGTAGTGTCGCAATTTGCAGCATCACTTCTTCTAAGATGTTGGTTGAATTTCGGTTGTTGCTATTGTCAGAGGTTTCACTGAATTCTGACATGCTTGGGTAAAAGTTATTTGGCTAATTTTTTGCTGGAATAGGTATAAGGTACAGTGATGAAACTTTTATGAGTTTCTAGAATAAAAAACACTACTCTAGTACCATGTTTGTATTTGAAAGAATCTGGGTTTTAATCTGTATTTTCTTATTATCTTCTAAATACATAGATAGCATCATGTTTGTATACAAATGCAGCATCTATCTAAGGTATGTTCTAAATATGGAATACACAATATTACAATTGATTGTATCTTATATGGAATGTCGTATATTCTAACACATAGAGCTACCTTTTTACCAGATTCCTTCCACATTCTCCCAACAGGAGCATGATCACACTAGCTCTTCCCCTAGTAAGCTGACATAAAGTATGTATGGAGTGGTCTTCTTCTAACTCCACCATAAGCCAAACCAAAAAGAGGTAGATATTGACATATTACGTAGAAGCTTTAATTTCTTTGATATATACGAGGGTGAAACAAAGGAACTCACAAAGCTATATGTACATCACTTGGGTATATGGAAACACTGATTTCGAAATGAGGAAGGAAAATTAGAACACCATTCCAAATAATTCGCGTGGGAGGAATGGACCGTAGATGTGTATTGTAGACTTTAATGATATTGTTTTTTACTCAGAAAAGGAAGGAGGAGCTCTCAAATCACAATCGACGATAAATACTTTTAACAATATTATCTGGGATGTTGGTATGGCGGGCATGTGGCTTGAAAAATCGAGTTGTGGGGAAATCGTGGAAGGTGTATGGGCTGATCGGGGAAGTGTCGAGAGTAGTGAGTTAAGTTTGATCAATAAACTGGGAAAATGCAATAGAGAACTCATTACGTGGAGTAGAGATCAGTTTGGAAATAACATAGTGAGGATAAGGAAAGCACAACAACTCCAAAATATGCAAACATATAACTGTGATGATTATAATCGTGAGTTGGAATGGGAACTTAAATCCCAAAATGAATCACTATGGAAACGTGAGAAAACCTTCTGGCGCCAACAGTCATGGTGGGTAAATTGGCTAAAACACGGGCATTGTAATACTAGATTCTTTCACTTCATGGCAGTCAACAGAAGCAGGAAAAACAAGGTCTTTTGTAGGGATAAAAGTCATTTAGGTATCTCAAAAGTCACGTTTTTACAAATAGGTACCTCAGAAAAAATTTGTTACTTTCGAGTACCTCAAAAGTCCTAAATGTATCTACTTTAATTGGGTACCTAAAAGTAACAAATAACAATTCAATAACGACAAAGTAAATATATGCGATTGCAACAATAAAATAACTTAGAGATACCTGAAAGCAACAGTAAAATAAAGTAGAGTTGAATTAATAGAACAAAATACTACATACGTGACAGACACATGATCAAAATATTAAAGTGTATATATATATGATTTCGAAGGTACCTGAAAGTAACCAATTTTTTCTAAGGTACCTATTTGTAAAAATGTGACTTATGAGGTACCTAAATGACTTTTATCCTTAGTTCGTATTCATAATATGGGTAAACAATGGATTACTGAAAAAGCCGAGATTATCAATTAATGTTGAGGGGCGTTAATCGGGGTCTTTGAAACACTGGGTTGTACTAATTGGGAGGAAATGTTGGAGGGTCTTCCTTGTATGGTATTTGATGATATGAATGAGGAGATAACGAAAGAGGTCAAATGTTGAGATTCAGAAAGCAGTGTTCCAATTGGGAGGTTTGAAAGCTCCAAGATCATATGGGTTCTCAGGTATGTTTTTCCCAACGTATTGGTGAGTGGTTCAGTCAAGATGTTATCACCACGATCAAATCCTTCCTCCACTCAAGTATTACGCCTCCTTCCTTTAATCAAACATACATAGTTTTGATCCCTGAAATTCCAAACCCTACATTGTCCAACCACTTTAGGCCTATTAGTGCGTGTAATTATGCATACAAGATCATCTTGAAAATTTAGATTAATAGACTAAAGATTTATCTCACGGATTTGATTTCCCCGTATCAGATTGCTTTCATTGCAAGAAGATAAATCCAGAACAATATAATAGCTCATGAACCGTTCCACCATGACTAGTGCAACAAAATCAATAATTAAACCAAATTGAAAGGAAAATTTATTGTTTAAATGTCAACGTAACTTACAGTTCATAAAGGAATAGAGCCGTTAATTGATGATTGAGATGACAAAATTCAGTGGAAAACCTAAAAGAATTGAAGGTTTTGACTGTGTTTGAGAGAAAGAGAGCAATGCAATTTATCACAAACTCTATTTCTAAACTAAAACTGAATGATTCATATGTATTTATTTCGATAGTGATAAGGTTATTTTGATTCATTCACGTTTTTTAATTATTGGCAACACTGAACACCTGTCACGTACGCACGTGTCCAATTTATATCCAAAATAATTAAAAGTATTAAAACTATATACACTAGTCTATAATTTGTAATAATACCAATAAATATCTCACTAAATTCAAGCTGAATTCTCTCTGCCCAGAAAAGCCCCAATTGCTCAATTTAGGGTTTGACGCTGTGGTAGATTCGATCCGCTGTGCTATCAGCTAAAGTCTTGGCATTAATTGCCAACAGTTGTGTTGTCTCCTGTGATCCAAAAGTCTGTCCTGCCCTGTTTTTTCCTCTGCAAGCTGTCCAATCGAAAGACGACAACCTGCGCAGGATACGGAGGAGAACAGCATCGCGACAAATGAGCTGAGATGAAGAATTAGAAGTACTGGTGCAGATGGAGACAGCCCAGTTTGAGAATCAGCACCGAACGGAATCCAAAGGAAATCAATATACAGCAACTCCTCGATAGACTGCGAAGGCATTAATTGCTGCGGCCCTGGCGGTTGGTGACATCAGGGAACCAATCTACTTCAGCCACACGCAGCTTCTCCATGCAATTTCATGCAGACAGGATTGCTACAGGATTAACAGGACCAAATACACATCTGTTTTGAAAAAAAAATTCTGCCCTGATTTAGCCTCCTTTTCTTACTGATTGCAGGGGCAGAGACGGCGGTGACGACGAGTGGTCCGCGACTGGGATGACGAGTCCTAGAGCTGATTCCGATGATCAAAACAGTACCCGGGACATCTGAGACTTGAGCTCAAACCCGCGCCAAAAGGAGAGTGTGGGTTATGTGGGTAAGATCATATCCCACAAACCAGTGAAACTGAATGTGATAAATAGTGTGCTGGACCAGGCGTGGGCTAGATTCAATACTGTTAGAATTACTGAAACTGCTCCGGGGATTCTAGAATTTGAATTTGGAAGTGATGAAGATAGAGACAGGATAATTGATATGTCACCATGGGCGATAAATGGGCACATCCTCAGCATTAAGTGGTGGGAACCGAGTATAGGGCTAAGTGAGGTTGAGTTCAATATGGTTACATTCTGGGTACAAGTTCATGATTTGGGATATGAGAAATTCAGTCCGAGTAATGCCAAAAAAGTGGGGGACCGAATTGGGAGATGTATTGAGGTGGAATCAGACGAGGCTCTTGCGAAAAGGAGCTTCATGCGTATGAAGATAGAGGTGGAAGTGACTAAACCTCTCATGTCGGGTTTCTGGTGGACGAACTCGCAGGGGGTGGAAAAGTGGGCCACGATTAAATACGAGCGGCTTTCAGATTTCTGTTATGCGTGTGGTACTCTAGGGCACACTACACAAATATGCAAGGAGGAAGTTAAACGATCGGAGACAAACCCCATCGCGCCGGCGTATGGGCCGTGGCTGATAGCCACAAGACCTAAGCCATCTTCCCCAACCAAAAAAAAATAGGGGGAGGAGGGCCATCGAACACCGGGACAGAAGGCGGGAACTAGGAAATCGTGGTATGAAGTCATGGCGGAAGCTCGGGAGGCGGAAATGAACAAAAAAACAAAAAATAAGAAGGAGGACAGGGAGAGCTCGAAGGGCAAGCAGCAGGTGGGAGATGAACAGAAGGGCCGAGAGGAAGGGATGGAGGTGGATGAGGAACACATGCATACGCCCACGGATCTGAACCAGAAGATACAGGAAGATGGCAGGGCGACTCTCCTAGACTTAAACGCCACACCATCGGTAAACAGATGGTTTCCCGGGTCTGTTTTATCAAAGGAATTGGCAAACCGTGGGACCAGCTGTCATCACCGCAGTCAAAACCTTCTTCATATCAGGTATCATTCATAACCCTATAAATCAAACAGATGTGGTCTTGATTCCAAAAGTTCAAAACCCGATTGCCCCAACGGATTTTAGACCAATAAGCTGTTGCAATTTTCTATATAAGATTATCTCAAAAGTTCTGGTGAATAGGTTGAAACCCTACTTGCCAGAACTTATCACCCCGTATCAGAGTGCATTCGTGGCAGGTCGAGAAATTCAAGATAACATCCTTGTGGCCCATGAAGCATTTCACTACCTAAAGACACAAAAACAACAAGATGAGGTGGAATGCGCTCTTAAGGTAGATATGCAGAAGGCGTATGACCGGGTGGAATGGGGCTTCCTAATTGATAGCCTGCGGAAAAGAGGCTTTGCTGATCAATGGCTCAAGTGGATACACGCATGCATAAGTACGGCGACATACAAAGTGGTAGTCAACGGCGAGAGAACGTCGACTATCTACCCGACCCGGGGAATCAGGCAAGGTGATCCGTTATCACCCTATTTGTTTATCCTCCTTGCTGATGTGTTATCACGGAACATAGAGCAGGAGACAGAGGTCGGGCACCTGGTTGGGATCACACTTGGTAGAGCTTGTCCTGAACTCCACCACATGCTCTTTGCGGATGACTCCTTGTTCTTTCTAAGGGGAACAGCTCAAAACGCGCAGCGACTCAAGGAGATTTTGGAGACATACTGTCATGCATCAGGGCAAAATATTAATGAAGCAAAGTCCGCTCTCTACTTCAATAGAGGGGTAGATCTGACCAAAGTCCGAGAAGTCGAGGCCACCTTGAATATAAAAAGCACATCCGATCCAGGGATGTACTTGGGGCTACCTACAATATGGGGGAGATCAAAAAGGAGGCTATGGGATACTTAAAAAACAGAATCCGGGAAAAGCTCGTGGGATGGCGATCGAAGACACTAAATCAGGCTGGAAAGGAGGTGCTCATTAAAGCAGTCATAACGGCAATTCCCACATACATAATGAGCATCTTCAACCTTCCTAAAACATGGTGTTCGGAGGTGAACTCTCTAATAGCGGATTTCTGGTGGGGATCTACAACACAAAACAGGAAGACACACTGGAGAAGATGGGAGCTCCTAACCACCTCGAAGCATACGGGGGGTCTGGGCTTTCGGGAACTACAAACCTTCAATAAGGCTCTCCTAACAAAGATGGCGGTAGAGTAATGAACGAACCGTCATCAATGTGGGTGAGAATTATGAAGGGCTTATATTTCTCGAATACAAGTTTTATGGACGCCAAGAGGGGGGGACGAGCCTCATGGGGATGGAGTAGCCTACTTGTGGGAAGAGACGTACTTAAGAGCGAGGGCCTCTGGCAACTAGGCTCGGGGGAGACGATCAAGATATTCTCGGACCCATGGATTGTCACAAAACCGGGTTACAGGGCCGACGGTGAGTTCCAGGGAGAACCAAGAACTGAACCGAGAGTATGTGACTTGATGAATGCAGGTGGACAATGGGATGACAGCAAAGTTTACCAATACCTGTCTGAGGAAGATGCTGCGTTCGTCCTGGCCATGCTGATCCCTTCCACGGCAAGAGATGACAGCTTCCTATGGCCACACACGAAGACAGGTGATCCCCAGGCCCGATCAGTGTATCACCGTCTTCGGGAGATCTCAGGCGAAGGCACGAACAGATCAGGCGAAGGAAGCACAGGCTCTGGGCTCTGGAAGGCAATCTGGGGGGCGACCATCCTACCCAAAGTAAAAAACTTTGCTTGGCGATTGGCAACGAACGGACTTGCAGTGAAACAGAACCTGATAAGAAGAGGGATTGCTGCCGATCGATGCTGCGCCGTCTGTGGACAACTAGAGACCAGAGAACACATGCTGGTTCATTGCAAGTGGACAGAACCTGTTTGGCTAACCATGACAGGTACACGCCCGGGTGACATGCAGATAACAGACGTGAGTCGATGGCTCGACCAGACGAGGCAAGGCTGGAATGGCTCACGGACGGATCGAGACAGGAACTGGGAAACGTACCTCTTCACTGCATGGAGTATCTGGAAGACACGGTGCAGAGCTGAGTTCGAAGGAATTGCACCCGATCCAACAAACACAGTGGAAGAGCTTCACAGAACACTGCAGGAGGCTAGAAGCCAGGCATGGGTACAGACAGAACAGAGGGAACCAAGACACCAACGATGGGAAAGGCCGATGACGGGAACGGTTAAGATAAACTGCGACGCATCATGGTGCCCACGAACGATGGCGTCCGGAATAGGGGTCGTGGCGAGAGACGAGAATGGCACGGTCGTTGGCGGGGTCAATCAAAAATTGCGAGGAGAAGATAGCACGATAATGGAAGCACTAGCAATACATGAAGGTATCCGACTAGCCAAAGAAAATGAGTGGCACGACATAATAATTGAGTCGGACTCGCAAGTGGCTATAAGGCAACTCCAACAGGGACCGACAGAATGGAGAACACGAACAATTATCTCCAACACCCGAGCACTAGCGATTGAGATCGACAAAGTGGAATGGCGAGCCATCCCGAGGTTGGCGAATGAAAGCGCAAACTGGATCGCGAAGCAAGCTAGGATGGGAGTGCGTCTAAATGATTGGGTCACCCGACCCCCACTCTATTTTATTATCATTTTAACAAACAATTGTAATATGGAACCCCCGTGACTCAATGTCACGCCGTTTTATTGGTTTAATCGAATGAAACGAGTAATTGGTCAAAAACAAATAATAATTTGTAATAAATAAATTTCGAAATTTTCATTAAAATTATGCTACTAAAAGAATAAAGTGTTAAATTTAACAACTAACAGTTGAAAAATATTTTTTCTATATTTATATGTTATAGGTAAAATGGAAATAGAAGCTTTGAAAAACAAGTATAAAGTTAAATTGGAATTTTGATTAAATATATATAGTTATAAAGTTTATAAGTTAAATTTGATATATAAGAAATTGGAGGATCAAGTTATGTGAAATTTGCAATGGAGTTTTAAAAATGGCATAATCAAACATTCTAAATTATTTTTTATTTATGTCTATTATGTATTTCATAATTACAATTATACTATAAATCTATCCCAATTATAGATTAATTCTGAAATTAAAGTACATACTTAAATAAGAATATTTGTATAATTAATGCAATGAAACATTAATTTTAAGTGCATATCCTATGTAATATTGTATAGAATATTCCCTAATATTATTTACGTATATTTACTAAGCAAATCATTATTCCTAGGGTAAATCTTTGTGTTGTACATGAGGCCTTCGATTGGCCAAAAAAAAACAAATACATGAGGCCTTCGTGGCAGCTTGGTATTGGTTGGGTCGAGAAAGGCTTTTATGGGGACCCTTGCTAGCACCCATATTACGCCTATATATATATATATATATGTACGTATGCATGTGTATATGTATGCATATATATATTAGGGTTGATCATGGGCGGGCCGAGCCTGTCCTGAAGGCAAAACCGAGACCGAAATTTCGGTCTTGCCTTCTGGAGGACCGAGACCGACCTCAACCAAAAAAAACCGTCCGAGTTGGTCTTACTTGACTCGGGTCGGTCTCGGTCCTTGACCGAATTTGCACACAAAAAAAAACTATGAGTTCATGGTATTCTTTAGTAAAAGGCGAAAGAATAGTTCACCTCTCAAAAAAACACTTTGAACTCACTATATTTTTTAGTAAATTTATCAGGATGCAGCTTTTATAGAGATAGAAAACCTCCAAAATCCACATTCCTTTCGGTGTGGTATTATGAAAATTCCAAATCCATATTCATTCGGTCCGGGTCGGTCCTAAACGGGCTTTCGGAAAAAAAGTCTGAGACCGACCTTGAAGAAAAAAAACCGCTCGCTCGGTCTCGGTCCTAGTCGGTTCAGTGTCGATCCGGTCTTGTCAGGAATTCGGTCCTACAGTATTTTTTTTATCACCCCTAGTATATATGTATGTGTGTGTGTGCATGTATGTATGCGTATGTGTATGTATGTATGTATGTATGTTCTTATGTGTACATATCTAGGGTATGAGCATGTTCAGGGTATGACAAATACCATAACCATACCATATTTTTAAACCACATACTATAACCATAATCATAACCACTATGAGTATAATTTTCAATACCATAACTATTAAAATAACAGTGGTTATTAATTATGGTTTTACCCGTATATTCATATTCATTCCACATGTAATATAATAGAATACTAAAAAAATTATTTTAAAAAATACATCCATCTATATTGATTTCCTCCACCATTCGTTGGACAATTTCTAGTGATTATGGAAATAATAATTGAATTATATAATTCTCTCCACCATAAAAAATAATTCTCTAGGTCATGGTACCGGTTGACATTATTACTTCAGAAAAAACAATTTCATTGGGCCCAAAAGCTAAAACTTTGTCGTCTAAAATTTTATCGACCATTAGTTGGACTTTGACGCCTTCAATCATCAACAATTTCCAATTTTCAATTATATAATTTATATATAGTATATTATATAAATTAGTTTATTAATAATAAATTATTATTACATTTATATAATAACCATGGTTATAACTAAAATACCATAACCATTATGGAAAATTCATCACCATAACCGCACCATAATGGTGTGGTTAACCATATTAAATAGTAACAGTTATAACCATGGTTATGGATTTTTCACCGCACCATTGCCGACTCTATACGTATCTAAGTTACTGTAAGTAATAATCCCTTCATTGACGAGTGTTGCCCTAATGGAGTCCCCCTTTAGGAATAAGCAAAGACCCTTCGTCCCTCTTTAAAGGCACCCTACGACCCAAACAAACCATTGAACTCAAAATAGTTGTGTGATCAATGACACAAAACATGACTTACTTGCTACGCACTCTTCCTTTTCCCATAATACCATATATATATATATATATACGCACCTCTTGTTGGGTGGGTTTCTCTCTCTCTCTCTCTCTCTCTCTCTCTCTCTCTCTCTACTTAAAGTTAAGTTGTATATTTGTATTGTAGATTCCGTCCGTGTAAACCTAACGTTGGACTGGTATTATAAGCATGGAAATGGTTAGAAAACATACTTAAGTAATCATCACTTAATAAGGTTTCCACTCCCGAGCTTCGAAGAACTCAAAACGGGAAGTAAGGTGTGGAAGGGGGGAAGAGTCTTCTTCTTCTTCATCAAGGGAGAGAGGTATGAAAGTGACATGGGAATAAGAGTAAATATGAAAAATTGATGTGTGATATATGTATTTTTCCTTTTCCTTCCCTTCCCATTGCAATATGAATCCCTTCTTCTAATCGTCTACCTCTTCTTCTTCTCCTCATGGGATGGCTTCAATCACTCCTCTCTCCATTGAAGAAGCTCTGTCTTCGCCTCCACAACACTCAACCTCACCAGAGTAAGCCTTATTCTTCCATATCTATCTATCCACTGTGTTTAATTTCTTCATTGTTTCATTTCAGATAAATACGTAGATGTGTTGTTATGCTGGGAGAGGAATCTAAAATTTGTACGAGGATGTCAAGTCTTGTCCCTGTGAGGACGTGTACGTGCTCTGGTCAATACTTGTAGAGTCGCATCCTCCACATCGGACTCTACCATGGAGGAAGCACTCAACAGATTGTTCTTCGAGAACACGTCAAAACTCTAAATCATGTACATAACATATTTATACATACTGACCCAAACCCTACAGGCTATATATATATATTCCAACCACAGATAGACATGATGTATACTTGTGATCATGCATGTTTTTCATAAATTAATCTATACAATTTTTGAATAACACGTTAGTGTAGAAGAGGTTTGTTGGAGTATTACGTATTGATGTTTGTGTTGAGCTTTATTTATTTTGTTGGTCGGTCTATTTTTCCTGAAGATTCCTCCTCTACTACACACTTCATAAAAACTTGCAGACGTCCCACTCCCACTCATAATTAAATAATAAAAGAAGAGAATATATACAACATTAGGATCAAATGATTTTCTTACAATATAAATGAAATTATGTATTTCCCACCTGACTTAGAACTCACGTATGCAATCGCCATCACATGAAATTGAGTAATATTTAATGAAAATGATACTTCTATATTTTTCAATTCGATTATTCTTATCAAGTTCAGAAAAATAAAATAAATTACCATGAAATCTAGATAAAACTATAGCAAAGTGAATGGCAAGTCAATCCAAAGAGACGCAATAGTGCAATACTAGCAATAGCAATTAACATCTCAGCTACTCATGCTGGAGTAATGAACTCCATCATATCCACTGTAAAGTAGTAGTCTTGACTGACCATCACGAAAATCATCAGTAGAATAGAATACCTGAGAATTACGCATAGTAGTAACTTAACAACCGTTATTTGGCTATCAAAGCAGTCCCGCTACAGACCACATACGCAATCAGAGGACCTAGTAAGAAGATCATAACAAGTATCAGAGAAATCACTATTTGTGAAAAGATCTCGGAAATCACCATAACAGAACCGTTTTGTCATGACGTTGCATTTGTAGCATAGAATATACTCTGAATCTCAATTCTACTTATTGTATGTTTGTGAGGTCAATTCATTGAGAAGTTCAAAGGGTGCTCTGAAACAGAGTTACAAATGCAGCTCCATTATTAGCCTGATGTGTGTGCAACAACATTCGGCAGCCATTCTTTGAAAAACTCCACGCTTTCTATATCTGCTGGGGAAAGAGCACCAAGAGGAGTAACAGTAATCTGGAAAGAAAAAAAACAGTTTCTGCAGTTAGTTTCATGGGGATCCACTACATGGAAAGGGTAAGGTGGTTTCAATAGATTAGATGCTGTAGATTGCATACATATCCTTCCTTGAGATATTGGTAATCTGTAGCTTCAGCATCAACTTGGGCTCCTTTTATCTGGTTTTGTTAAAAAATAAAATGTCTGTCTTACTTCTAAAATCAATCATAAATCATTTAAATGAGAATAGAGGACATTTAGTATTGGAGAAATCTATATTAGGGAAAACGAGAAGAAAGAGTATAGCATAGCCACTGACTTACTTCTCTCTTGAATAAAAGATGGTCGTTTGACATGATTGATGATGCACCTGATTCAACTGATTCTGCTGAATTTGTATCCATTGTCATTGTTGATAACATTCTTCCTCCATCGACCTCAGAGGACACTGGTACCCAACCCATTTGAATTATGGCTTTTCCCTGCTTAGTCAACCTATACCCCTTTTGAGGGGGCACCATTTATGAAACGTTAGAGACACTATATAATTAACAGAATCACTAATATAACAAACGTTCTATACTATTAACTGATTGGACTTTTCACGGAAGGTGCAGCTAATTATTGGCCACCTCTGCCTTAGACATTGCAAACGGTTAGGGAAACATAATCAGAAGCTAATAGCAAATTAAACAAAAGCAGCATTGCCTTCATCATTAGTCAGTATTCTATCCTATATTATGATTAGAAAACAGTTCATCAGTTGGAAGATTCTGCACAGATTCTTGTAGAAAATTAGTTCTTCTAATTTAAGTAAATGGTAATATACCCATCGATCTGATTAATGAGAAGTGTCAAGCCTGGGACTTAATTATTTACAGAGGGAAAATATCAACTTCAGTTCAATGTTGAGGATCACATTAAAGAAATTTAATAGATGCTACAAGGTAAATTATACTGACGTCACATGCGCAGATAAATATTTGTTCAAGAAACAGTAGTCTTTAGACTCTTTACCTTATTCTTGGGAACATCTGTCGGTACATCAATATTCAAGAATGAATTTTCTGGATAGTTGTTTCGCTTGATCTCTCTTAGTATAGCATCAATTATTGGTAAGCAAGCGTCAGCTGCAAGCATGAAATCTTGAATAGTACTTCTACCTCCCACCCTACAATGGTTCAGTGGTGGCCTTAATTATACCCAAAAATTCAAAACTAACTATCCTAGATAAGAGGGATAAAAGTTTTTTAGGTACCTGAAAATTCACCTGTTTACAAATAGGTACTTAAAATTTATCTTTTTACTTGTAGGTACCTGAAATTTTTAAACCGGTGCTCCGTCTTTTGAGCCGTTAGTTTTGGACAGAATGTGAAAATGTGTATGACATTCAAATATCTATACTTTGCCTTATTGTTGCAAACCGATACATGTACTTTATCTTATTGTTCCAAACTGGTATACGTAGTTTGTTTTATTATTTTAATGTGATATTTATATTTTGTCTTAATTTTTTCAATTTTGTCCAAAACTGAGGGGTCAAAAGAGGGTACAGCATTTTAGGAATCTTGGGCACCTAAAAGTCAAACGAAAAGTATAAGGTACCTATTTGTAAAAACATAATTTTTCAGGTACCTAATTTTTTTTTATTCCTCAATAAGATTAATAATTACAGTGGAGAGTTTCCTAACACAATTGTACAAACAAACTACCACATTCTAGTAAAACTAGAGTAAGAACAAACTGTACATACCAGTCATAAGATACTGATATAGATGGTACTCCATTAAAGAAGGCCTCACGAGCACCAGCCACTGTACCAGAGTAAACACTGAAAATTCGCAGTAAATACAGCTATTAGTGCATATGAGACTGCCAGTAGAATTACAGGGTACATTAACAGCCAACACTGAAGCATCTTATGCAGAAAGAAGCTCAATCTAGGTCATTATTATTGCATGTATCTTTACAGAACCCTTATGATACAGAAGCTTTATATTTCTTCCATGTCACTCTGAAAGATATGGTTGCAGACTTCTGTATAATGGGAGGGAATATATTTACTATACACATGCTAATCATGTACAATAACAGGCAGAGACGAAAAAGTGAACCAGCAGTCCTCATTCTTCATTCTTATGGCTAGATATTAGTAACTAGGCGCACACAAAGTTCTAATGATATACTTGAGAGGCGAAACTTCCTTCTTATTGTTTTAAGACAGTACAGATGAGTATACAAGACAGGTAACTTCTAGATCTTAAGGCACAGTTTTCTAGGTCTATACATAATTAAATAATTCATTACAACCCTAAATAATTCTCCTTAATATTGACATTTCTAACATATATGTCCACAAATTAATAAAATCACTAACAAACTAAGCTTGTGCAATTCTTATAGTGCAGAAACTTCATCGTTCAGTGAAGTTAAACTCTGTATCACCCCCATATCCCCTCAAAGAGAACACAGGAATATGATATCCATAGTAAAAGAAACATAGACATCCATTTGAGTGCTCAGAGAACACTATAAAATAGATTTTGTGAACATGTATATGAGTACAAAAATCACAAGCAAAAGATCATGGAGGAAATGCATTGTGTTACTTACATGTGATATCCACAATTGCTGCCCTTGTTAATGCCACTTATCACCTGTTCACCAGAGCATCAGCTGAATGAGAAAAGTATGCACAAGGCTGTCCAGTGAACTAAGCTGAAGAAATAATGGAGCAGAGACATAACCCTATCTGACAAAATGACAAGGTTCTCAAAGAGATTCTAAATAATACGAGAAAATCTTGTTGCCAGCAAAAAAAGGATTTTTTATTACAAAAGATGTGAGCTCCTATATTCTTTTGAAATACCCTCCCTGTATTAATTGATAAGTGCTTCAAAAAGCTTAAGAAAATTGGAGAAGCACCAGATCGGCAACTGAAGGAAATAGCGCTTTTGAGATTCCAAGTGAAGTAGAATCAGCTGGAGTTCCTACAAAACAATAGACAGTAAATCATGAGTCTAAATGAACTAAGTTAGAAGAAAGCTTTGACAGCAAGTAACATCAATGACAAGTAATTTTTCTAGATATGAGAGAGAATACATAACCTATATGAATGACTTTTGAATGAGTCCACGTATCTAGGATAAGATACTTAAACTATTCAAATTACTTCTTGACATGGACGAAGATAGAAGAGAGCATGCTCAGCCGGTGAATTTTGAGATTTAAACAGCACCTGACCTGCTGGCCAATAATCCCATCAAACTTTTTACACTAAAAGAACTTCCTAAGATATTCCTATCAATGTATCGAAGACGAAGTATCTTCCAGTCTTACTACATATTATGGTAAAATAGAAATTAGTTTAATGGTCGACGTTTATCTCCCTTATACCACTAACTACAAATGTAAGGATTTATTGGTTAGCAAATGATCTTGGTTATTATCCTAAAACAGAGTCGTGCTTTTCTAAACTGAGTAGTTGTAAGAAGTACAGGCATAATTCTACAAAAACGTAATTCTAATCAAATTACCTGACTCAAACTATTGACATCACTCTTTGATATAATTTTAACGCATCAGGATGAATTAGTAGCTCCTAAACAGATCTTCACGTCCACGTTACATAATATCTCTTAGTCACAAGCTATCGCTTTTATAGACTATAATTCCCGTGCAATCTAATTGCATGAACATCAACGCTAATCCTTTCCAACGTTAATGCTAGAAACTGTGACGTGAAAAGAAAATTGATCTTGATCAAAGCTTGCATCATAGCAACAATTAAATCGCAGGTAAAGTTAGAGACGTAATTGTCACAGACCAGACACAGCGAAGGCAGTGGCTCCATCAATATGTACTTGTCTCGCCGCAAGAGGGTGACGCCATGTGATACTATGACTAACCGCTGATTTCTCCCTGTTAATGAATCCAACGTGCACCATTATAGAACACAAAACAAGACAGTAACAAGGCCCCGAATCGGAGAACAGAGTAACAGAAATTTAAGAAAGGAAAAAAAACAGCATTGAAACAGCGGAATCGGAGATTGTGGATCGTCATAGTAAGTAATGAGCAGAGGAAGTGATGGGAACGTACGAATCGGGAGCGCAAACTTGAACGTTGAAGCGATTGGTAGAGACCAGAACGTGAACAAGAGCTCGGAGGCCGGGCGCATCTATGCCATCGTCATTGGTGATCATCAGCGTCGGCACGCGGACAGAGCAAGGCATAGTATTCTCCATTTCCGATGAGAGAGAAGACGAGGCGATTGGATGAGAATATTGTGAATTTTTATTATCAATATGTACCTAACAAAATAAATAAATACGAAAATATTCTAATTAAAATACAAAAACGAATCTCATTCGCGAGTGGATAAAAAAACATCACCCCTGAATAACATTCTCGTATGCAAATTCCATTCATGAATCTGATTCGTGGATGATATATTGTCCCGCCAAACAGAACAAGATATTAATAAATTGTTGTCTCTGACCAATCTATCCCACATTTATCAATTTCTAGATTTCATTTTTTTTTCTGTCATATATCAACAACTCTTAACTTTTGTCATAAATCAACAACTCTCTCAACTTTTGTTACAAATCAAGCTGCGGACCTCACCACCCGCGAATACCATTCACATGTATGACTTATATGTTCACCCGCGAATTTCATTCGCGGGGTGATAAAAAAGAAAACTTCTACCCACGAATTTTATTCGAAGAATAGGTATACTTTCGATTTTTTAAAAAATTGAAGATATTTCCATATTTATTTATTTTTCAGGTATATATTGGTCAAAAATTAACAAGCGCGCTTTTCGTAGATATTTGTAAATAGAATAGAAAGATAATTATACAAGACATTAAAAAATGTTTGGTTTGGCACAAAATATAATTTTATTATCAGCGTGATTAATGTGGTAAACTTAAATTTATTGCACTTACGGAATAATTTATTAATAAAGAGAATTTATTGGAAAAATATTTAAAAATATCTATTACAAAACTATATTTTTATGTTAAAGGTAATTGGTGTTATTTAAAATTAAAATTTCACAAACACACATATATATAAGATAATAAACATTTGAGCACACGAATGCGAAACAGGGAAAAAGATGAAATCTGGTTCAGCCTTCCTCACCTATCCTGGAGCTGCTCTGCCTTCCTATCTTCCGCAACCTCAGGAGGTGACCTCATTTGCCGTGTCTCATCCTGGTCTTCCTACTGCTGGCCCTTCGATAGCTGCAGCTTCTGGCCCTACGACAACATTGCCTGCTTCTATTCAGCTTTCGCATCTCCCCTCTGTGGCTTCGGTTCAGTCTGCAGCGTGGTATCCCGACTCAGGTGCCACGAACCACCTCACCCACACTACCTCTGCAGCTGATACAGCACCGTTTCATGGATCAGGTAAGATCACCGTAGGTAATGGATCCTTTCTTGACATTTCGGGTATTAGTAACTCTACAATTCATACTTCGACTAGGCCCCTTATGCTGAATAATATGCTGTATGCCCCTAATGCCACAAAAAATTTAGTTTCCGTTTCGCAGTTCACCAGGGATAATAATGTGTATTTTGAATTCCACCCTCCCAATGTGTGATTCGAGATGCCACCTCCCATCAGGTCCTGTTATGCGGTGCTGAACGGGATGATCTCTACTGCCTTGATTTAGAAAAATTTGCTCATCCTCTATCTAGTGCTTATGTAGATTCTAGTTTAAATTCAAGTGTTAGTTGCCTTACTGCTCATAGGATGTTAGATGCTAATGTTTGGCATATGAGGTTAGGTCATCCATCCTCTCAACTTTTGTCTCGAATTTTAAGATTGAATAAAATTTCAGTTTCAGCATCTCCTCAAGATTGCACTGCTTGTTCAATTGGTAAAAGTAAAGTATCTCTATGCCTTAGTTATTACTGCTCGAAAGCTGAGATCTTATTTTCAAGCACACGACATCACGGTCCTCACCAATCAACCTCTCAAAAACTTCCTGATGAAACCAGATTCTTCAGGAAGAATGGTCAAGTGGGCGATCGAGCTCAGCGAGTTCAAGATCAAATTTGCGTCAAAAACGGCCATCAAAGGTCAAGCACTAGCTGATTTCAGTGTGGAAAGTACAAGTAACGGTCAAACAGAAGCAGAAAATAGGCCAAGTCAGTCGATAGACAACAATCAAGTCTGGGAGCTTTATATAGATGGGTCTTCATCAAGAGAAGGCTCGGGGGCAGGTTTAATTCTTATTCCTCCTAAAGCCGAGCCTTTAAAGTATGCGATCGCCTTAACATTTCAGGCGACCAATAATGAAGCAGAGTACGAGGCTTTTATCACTGGACTCATACTAGCAAAAGGAATGGGCATATCTGCGCTTAAGGTAAAAAGCGACTCGAAACTTATTGTCAATCAGGTCAATGGCACTTATGAGGCAAGGGGAGAAAAGATGAAAAAGTACCTCAGCATCGCCAAGAAGCTCGTCGCAGAAATCCCAAATTTTGCGATTGAGTCTATTCCTCGCCAGGAAAACCAGATGGCAGACTCCTTAAGTAAGCTGGCATTTGGAGATACGACAATCCAAGATGTATAATTCCTGGAAAAATCCTTATGTTCAGTCCTTGAAAGCAGAGCAAAGGTCTTCAACATTCAAGGGTAGGTCACATGGATGACTCCGTTCCAGAATTACTTGAAAGAGGGGATCCTCCCAGATGACGAAGGCGAATCTACGAGGATAAGACGACTTTCAGCCAGTTACCTGATTATAGATGGAGAACTCTACAGGCGAGGCTACTCGACTCCTTACTTTAGGTGTGTTGCTCATCCAGAAACAGAAAGGGTTCTTCGAAAAGCTTATGAAGGGGTGGCAGCATGTCATGAAGGTGCTCGATCATTAACAAGAAATATCTTCAGACTGGGATACTATTGGCCAACTTTGGGAAAAGATGCGGCTGAATTAACGCAGAAGTGTGAGACTTGCCAGCAATTTGTACCACGATCAGGTCGACCGCCAACACTATTGTCCCCAATGGCGGGTGCCTGGCCTTTTGCTCAATGGGGGATGGATATATTAGGTCATTTTCCTATTAGCACTGGTCAATGCACTCACATTATAGTGGCAATCGACTACTTTACAAAGTGGATAGAGGCGAAAGCTCTGCCTTCTACAACGGAATTTCAAGTCATCAAGTTCCTGAAGATCAACATATTTTCCAGGTTTGGCATTCCTAAAATACTCATTAGTGATAATGGTCCGCAATTCATAGGAAAGGAGCTCAAATGGCTCTGTGAAGAATACCATGTCGACCATCGTTTCAGTTCAGTGCATCATCCTCAAACGAATGGGCAAGCTGAAGCAGCCAACAAGGTTGTTTTAGCAGGAATCAAGAAAAGGGTTAGAGCATTCAAAGGAAATTGGACATAAGAGCTAGAAAACGTATTATGGGCTATCAGAACAACGCCTAAGGCAACCACTGGAGAAACACCCTTCAGTTTAGTGTATGGATCACAAGCAGTGGCGCCCGCCGAAATAGCAGTGCCTACCCATAGAATCCTATACTTCAACACTGAGGTAAACGAAGTCGAACGCAGGACTGACCTCGACCTGGCAGAGGTAAAGAGGTGGCAATCAGAAAAGACACAGGCAAAGATGCGTCCGGCGACCGCTCGATACTTCAACAGAAAAGTCAGCGCTTGCCAATTTTTCGTGGGGGAGATGGTTATGAGAAGGAACGAATTTACAAGGTTGGACAGTCAGAATAAGCTTTCAGCTAAATGGGAAGGACCATACAAGGTAGTAGAGATCGCTGCCCCAAGATCCTACTATTTGGAAACCACTGAAGGAGAAAGGTTACCTCGTCCATTCAATTCTGAACATTTAAGGAGATTTCATACATAGCTTGTAAATCAAAATGTTATGTCAATAAAAGCAAGTCGTTCCTTCATAAAGTGTGACCACTCGAATCAAAACGAAGAAAAATCCCTAACAACAAAGTTAGGCCAAAAGCCATGTCGCCAAAGTCAGGCTAAAAAGACCTAAACAACAAGAGTTAGGCAAAACAAAAGCCCTAGCACCAAAGTTAGGCCACAAGCCCTGACGCCAAAGTCAGGCCAAAAAGACCTAGCAAAAAGTTAGGCAAAACGAAAGCCCTAACGCCAAAGTCAGGCCAAAAGACCTGACGCCAAAATCAGGCAGGAATCTTGACAACGAAGATAAGCAATCCATCAAGGAAACTATCTTCTTATAAGTTAGACAAATTTTAGAGAAGTTATCTGCCAAAGGTAACAACTTCTTTAGGAAGCAGATTATCGAAGATGGACAAGGAGTCTTAAGCGATCACTATGGAAAGTAAAGCTGCAAGTAACAAGTTCCTTTTGGAGAGGCGAGCACTTCAAAAGTTTAAACTTTATTAAGGTTATTTATCTTCAAGCCTAGAAGTCTATACTTTTAAGTCTTAAGATATTTTCCTTAAGGAGTTTATACTTGGCGAGATAAATGACTGATTCTATGAAGTCTTATCATTGTTCTCCTAAAGAAAGGTCCAAAGACCCTAATGGTCTAGACAATCATGAAGCGAAGAAAAAGTCGAAAGTCATTATGACTAAGACCTCGGAGGAATCGCCAAACATATTCAAAGTCGAATAAACATAAGGGCTTGCGAATATAAAAGGCATTCAATATTATAAAATAACCGAGTCTGAATTCAAAAGAAATAATTACAAGGAAGGATAAGAAAAAACTATCATCTAAAACAGAAGTATATGATTTCCGGAGAGGTGGAGACTTTAGGCCTAGGGTCTTTAGGAGCAGGAGTACTTGGCTCGCCTTCGGGGGCAACCTCCTTAACAGCAACAGTTGGGTCGACCTCTTCAGCAACAGCAGCAGGGGTTTGCTGAGGAAGGGAACTCCGGAGGAAACCCTTAAGGGACTCAACTTCCCGAACAGGGAAGTTGGGATCGATCGCCTGGACATCCTCGACCAGAACTTGGAGGAAGTCGGCAATCTCCGACTTCATCACCTCCAAAGCACAGTCAACGAACTCCTCAGAGGCCTTGAAGTCGTTGACCACACTTTGGGGTGAAGGAACAGACTTCAGCTGTGCATCCAGCTGTTCCTTCTCCTCCTCCAGGGCGATCCCCCTGGCTTCAGCAGCAGCCCTCTGAGCCTCAGCAGCTTCCCTCTGAGACTCAGCGGCGATCCGTTGAGCTTCCGACTCCGCCCTTTGGGCTCATGCATCCTTCAGCTCAGCCTCTAGGCGAGCCCTGACAGCCTCCCCTTCATCTAAGCACCGATGAAGGGCTTCATATTCTTGAAGGGAGACCGCAGCATCGGTCTCCCTTTTATTCACATCAGTAAGGAGTCGTTCCTCCTTCCTGAAGTACTCCTCCCGGGCACCTTCCACCAAGGAAACCGCTGCGTACCGGTCGACTTGATGGCCTCCATCTGCCCTGGGCAGATCCCCGTGCTCCGGTATTGCTCCAACTCAACAAGCAAATCAGAATGCTTGTTGGCGAGCTCTCCGACGATGCAACCCATCGCCACCTATTCTCGAACAAGCTGGCAACGAAGATTAAAAAGGTTGTTAGGCTATGGAAAAGAGTGAGCAATGTGAAAACATAACGAAGAATCGAAATCTTACCAGAGCAACTCGTTCAAAATGGGACCTCATGAATCCCTCGACTTGGTGCAGCTCCGAGGGAACCGCGGAGCGATCCCTGGGAGGAATTATCCCCTCAAGGAATCGCATACATATATCTGGGCTGCCCCGGAGACTCTTCTTGTCAGAGACCCCCTTCTTTGAGAAGTCTCCACAGGGGAACCAAACGCCCCGAGAGTTCGCAGCCTTGAGCGGCTGGAACATGCTCGCCAAGGAGCAGTACTCCTCAGGAGGAGTTTTCGAGGCGTTGGGGGCATCAGACCCCTTCTTCTGATTCCCAGATCCCCCTGGAGGAATAGGGACTGAGGACTCGGAAGGAGAAGGGGCCGCCAAAATCAGAGCCTTCTCCCCGGGGGCAGCGGATCCCTTAGGAGGAGGAGGAGGACTCTGAGGAAGAATCGAGCGATCGTCATTCCTGACCTTCTTGGCAGGAGGAGGAGGAGGGTCCCGGGCCACATCAGCAGTGGACTTCTCTGCAAAATAATGAAAGGATATGTCAAAAACCCCAACTGCAAAGTGTGAAAACAGAAATCAGCATATAGCGAGGCAACATACCTGGTTGACGAGGGCCAACAGTGGCCAAGGGAAGTTCCTCTTCGGGCTTCCTCTTAGAGGAACGCCTAGTGGGAGGAAGAGGAGGATTCAGCGACGCCTGATCCGCGGACAGCCCCGCCTTTCCCTGGTCATCAAAGAGACCAATGAGTTTTCGACCCCGGTTGCCTACAGCCAATAAAACATAAAAAGGTTAGAAGAATTACCCAATCATCAAAAATTGGCGTGGCCTAATGAATGCCTGCCATCTCGAGCATATTCTCGGTGGTCTCCGCCACCGAATGGATGAGATGAAAACTGGACGACCGATGCAAGCGAAACAGGTCGTTGATGGCGTTCCGATCGCTCCCGGATAACTCGTCGAACTCAGGAGGGAAATCCCTATCTGGTGTAGACAACTTCCAAGACACGCCCCCCTTGTAGAAGAAGTAAAACTTCTTATAGTTGGAGTTGGTGGCCCGGAAGTCGTCGACCAACCGGACGTGAACGTTCCAGCTCCATGATTGGCCTCTCCACTCCGTATACTTCGGCCACCGGGACTGGAAATGGTGGAGATGGTTCGTCCCAGCAGCCAATCGGAAAAAGCACCGGAACAAGGCCAGTGAATACGTCCATTCTTGAATTATACACAGGAACTTGAATCCAGCCCATATCCTAATGGCTTTGGGTACGAGCTGCGTGGGATGTATCATATAGAACCGGCACAACGTCTGCAAATCCTCACAGAGAGGAAAACGCAACCCAACATCGATCTGGGCCGCATAGATGTAAACCTCTCCATTGCGAGGATAATGCAGACCTAGGCCTGGGTATCTAGGAGCATCCACCGCACCAAAACCACCAAGCACCACCACCGTCTTAAAATAAGCCGGCTTCAGCTTGTTGGGCTTGACATCTACTCGAATAGTTCAGATATGACAACAACGAGTATAAAAAAACAAGGGAAAATAGGGGATACTCTCAGAACAGAGTAATAAAATAGAGTATTTACCTTTTGTAGAAAAGATGGGCGTCTGGAGTTCAGGCCCATCCACCACCACAGGCGTGGCTGCGGTCCTCCCAAGGTCAGCCTGCCTCTCAGTCGAGGCTGGCAGAGAACCGTCCCTAATGGTCAGGGGGCATTGGTGTTCTTCGGCACCTTAGGGGTCGAAGAAGAAGCCTTGTTGGCCGTTTGCTTGATCTTCCCGGACTGACTGCGAGTGGCCATGGAGTCTGTTAGGATGTGGATTGGGAAGATTGACAAGAAGAAATGAGGAGTTTGAAGAGAAGGATCTCAGGAAACGAAGAATGCTCTAGAGACTGAAGAAATGGAAACGTAAAGGACAAAGTAAGGGAACTGCTGTCCATTATATAGACAAAATAAGAAGTAACCGTCACAGGCCGAATCGAAATGGCACAGAGGAATAATTGCACCTTTTTGGAAAAAATCGAAACAATGTCAGAATTCTAAGAGACACCTCGGGGAGACAAACGGTCGACCAACACAGAAAACTGTCAGACTACCCTTGGGTTACAGAATATTAAATGACAGGCGTGCTTCAAATGACTGATCGTCTTCTGGATGACTGTGCAGTTATTAAATGCTAAAGTCCATCAAACAGACAAAGTGATTGCTAACGCACTGATAGGCTTTATTAAGAATACCTTTTATAGGTAATGATCGCCTAGCAAAGAAAGGTAGACCTTCACAAGCCTAGACTGCCTCGAGTGATCGCCAAGAAGGAATAAAAAGAAGAATATTCCTTCAGCCTTGGATAATGGGATGACTGATCACCAAACAAGCATGAAGTGTCCCTAAGGTCATGAACCACAAAAAGAGACAAGGAAAATCAAATTTAAAGCGTCAATATCTCAAACCTTACCAAGAAATCAAGCTCGACTGAAGGAACTTCAATCAAGCTTCGGGGGCAAATGTTGGGTATTGATAGTGACGGCCCAATAAGGAAAAGGCCTCGAAGGCCCAATAACCCTGGAGGGGTAAACCCAAGATATTCGAACCGGATCAGCCTAAGTCAAAGTCAACCTGGCCCACCATAGAGTGGCCCAGGATCGAGCCCAAGACGATATGGACGCCAAAGGCTCCCCAGCTGGTCGCCATCCTTCATCAAGTCGCGACCTCCTACTGCTCGTCAGGGGAGTGCTCGCCCCGAAAATAGTCTTGCCTCTCTCCTCTGGTCCCACCAACCGTTAATAAGGAAGTGGCCACGATATCCCGCGATCTCGGCCACATATTCACTAAAGATTAGATATGGTAACTGCAATATCTCGCTGTAACTGCCATATCTATTATCCAAATCTTCAACAACACAATATTCACTAAAGAAATGGATGTTCTTTCAAATTCGTTCTTAAAGTATTTTTTTAAAATAAGTATGTAAGAAAAAAAAATAAAAAAAATAAGTATATATATAAATAAATAAATAAATATATATATATATATAAACTTTCGCCCAAAAAGAGCTAGTTGAGTCTAACATGTGAAGGGATTTACCCCTTATATTAAAATAGAAAAGGCAACTCCCTTCTTTACATAAAGCTACCATTCTATACTTTTTTTTTTGTCATATACTATTCTATACAAGGGCTAATCAACCCCTATGTCTTCTTTTATATTACGAAGTCACATAATTCATGTTTATTTATTTTTTAAACTATTATCATAAATAAAAATTAAATTGCAAGTGTAACAAAGTAAAATGTATTGATTTTAGATATTCAAACTAACCTCACAATTTTTACAAAAAAAAAAAAAAACTAACCTCACAATAGTAACGAATTTAAATTTAATATTCTAAATTGGTGGTTGAAGTTGAAATTCCAAGATTTAAGTTAAAAACTATAAATTTTAACTTTAATTATTGTGTTTTCGGTTTAAAAATGGAAAATTAATACATTTTTTACTGTTAGCCTATCAGTTTAACTTTTTTTGTAATATATTTTAAATATTGTTTAGAAAGAATGAGATTATTTGTACCTTTTTACAAAATTAAAATAAATACTAAATAGTGTCCCTGCCTCATAAAAGAAGGCGGTCGGCCCTTCTATATACAGTAGGGTACTACGGAGTGCTGCGCTTTCACATGACGCGGAACCAAATGTCAACTCGCTCTGTAATAATTCGCTATTTAGGAAGCGTACATCTATTATTTCTTTTTAAAAATATAACTTATAAGTTATAACATAAGTACTTATTTATTTATATATATTTTCTTATATACTTTAAATAATAATAATAAAATAAATGTATGAGTGCGGAGTTGATTGGTGGTACCGGTTTGTCTCTTCTTTCCACTCCACATTGAAGATGTTTAGTTAGTTAACGACAAAACTAGAGTTGTCATGCGGTGTCTGTGTAAGGCTGAATGTGAAATTAGGTCGATGCGAAAAAAGTGTTTATTTTTTCGCTTAAAAAGAAATAGTTCATTTTCAAATCAAATATCAAAATATTCATTGAAAATTAATTATCTAAATATGCGGATAAAATTTAATTAAATGGTACTTATAAATATCATTCGCGTGTAGAATGTTTAATACAACTCTCGCGAGTACAAGTAAATATTTAGTTACGTACTTTTCGCATAATGAAAGAGGTAATGTTCTAGTAGTTAGAGGTCTTGTGTTTAAAATTGTGTTGTAATAATTTTTTATAAGCAGTAGAAAATTCGTATAAAAAATTCCAAAAAAGTTCGAACCTAAAATCTTTAACAGTTAGAATAAGACTATTTTTCACTAAATTAGTGTTACTCAAATATTTTTTATGTACATAAATTAAATTTAATATACTAACTACTCAAGTGATTACATTTTTATTTATTTTTCAAACTATTATCATAAATAAAAAGTTAAATTGTAAGTATAACAAAGTAAAATGTATTGATTTTAGATACTCAAACTAACCTCATGATAGTAACAATTTTAAATTTGATAATCTAGATTGATGGAGGGAGGTTCCTGCCAGCCATCGAGGGAGGTTCCTTCCCAGGAAGCAGTCAATACAACTACTCTCATCGCGACGTTAGAAGAATTTCCCAGGCCAGAACATCGTCCTCAAAGCCCTACCGTGATACCCTTATTCCAAACAGCCTCCCCTAGGGAGGAAAATACCATATCTAACCCTTAAGCCAGTGTCCCTCACCGGGGTAAAGCACACATGGCTAGAAGACTTTCATAGGAATCAACTTATGTACAGTAGGGTGCTGCCTTTTCATATGTCGCTCATCCCGTGTTAGCCATATGTCAACTGGCTCCGTGGGTCTGTAATAATTCACTATTTAGGATGTGCACATCTATTTTTTTATAAAAGTTATAAATACTTACTTTTTATATATTTTTTCTTAAATACTTTAAATAATAATAAAAAAGTTCATGAGTACGTAGTTTATTGGTGTGGTATCAGGTTTGTCTCTTCTTTCCGGTCCCCATTGAAGATGCCTGGTCAGTTATTGACAAAACTAGGGTTCTCATGTGGTGTGGCTGTGTAAGTCTGAGTGTAAAATTCAGTCGATCGGAGAAACATTTTTTTTTCCTTTAAAAAAAATAGTCCATTTTCAAATCAAATATCAAATATTGAATTTTAAAAATTAATTATCAAAATATACATAGTCGTAAATGTCATTCATGTTGGGTCTGAATTTCCCGAATGCTGATTTGATAGTGATTTGAATGTCAATTGGTTGATGACCGCAAGCCTTCGCCGGAGCTCCGATGAACTTGCAAGAAGGGGAGCACAACAGATGGGGTGCATCTAGGTCTCACTTTGATGCTTAAATGAGTAGTATACTGTGTGTATGAACTCAAAACGTAATGTAACGTATGTAAAGCAAGAGTATTTACAGGGATGGAAGACCACACTGTTTTAGGCAGTCGAATATCTTTGTGAATATTGTGTCGTTAGAGGTAAGGATAGCAGATGTTACAGTTATCACGTAATATTGAAGTTACCTTATATGATATGTGTAGAATATGTGCCTGATATACGCGGGATATCGTGGTTATATATTCAGTGTCGGTTCTTGGACCAAAGTTGTGAGGTTTGACTATCCTGACGAGCAGTAGGAGGCTCTGGCCTTGGCCGATGACGACATGTAATAGGATTCTGGCTTCCACTTTAGTTTTGGGTTTGGTGATGGACCGCTTTGTGGGTGTCAGTTTAGCCTTAATGTGCATGGTTCGACCCAGTTCTGAATGATTTGGGTTTGCCCCTCTAAATCGTTATTGGGCCTTTGAGGCCTAACCCGTATTGGGCTGTCACTATTGATACCCAACATTTCCCCCGAAGCTTGAGTGAAGTTTCTTCGGTCAAGGTTGATCTTGTGATAGAGGATTTGAGATAGTGACTTCTTGGTTGGACATTTGATGTCCTTAACTGCTATTTGTACCTTTCGATGCTCCGTATCCTTTGGCGAACAGTTTTGGTTGATAGAGTTTTTGGAATGTTAATCTTTTACCCTATGAAGCGAACACTTTGGGTTTCTAGGGTTTATGGATGCTCATTCATCACTCTTTGGGCGAACGCTACCGTTGCTAGGGTTTTAGGAGAGACTTGTTATAGCTGTTGGCGATCACCTTTATTTGCAATGTTTTGAGCATTTAATGGATGCACTATTTGACGAGAACGCGAGAGGACGTTTGATGCATGTTCGTCTCTTTGAATTCCGTAATAGGGGGTAGGCTGACAGTTTTTTGTACCGTTTCGACCCTTTGTCTCCCGAATGTAACCCTTTCGGTCCTGACATTGCTTTTATTTTACCCCAAAGGGTGCGTAATTATTGCCTGATTTTTTCTGGACATAACTGTTCAATTTCCCCAGTTTTGATTATAAAAAACTAAACTTTGGCACTTAGCCCTTTACGCGATCAAGCTTTCTTTTTCATAGAGTTCAAGTGCTTCTTTATGTGCATTAATCCTCTCTTTGAGCTTTTTCTTTCACACCTTTTACTCACGGTAAAAATCTTCTTGTTAATACCATGGCTGGCAATAAGAATAATCTTCTAGCATGGCTCCGTCTTCTAAACCTTCCCCTGCATATTCTACTTTTGGGCATAAAGTTATGGCTAGGGTTTCCAATGCCCCTCTTACTATTAGAGATGCTTCCACCCCGGTGCAGGACCAAAGAGTCCCTCTTCGCACCGATTGTGGTGGACGTGCATGAGACCAACGTTCTGACTTTTTCTCTGACATGTAGTTTTTTGCACTTTATGTTTCTTTTTAGAAAGTCCTTTTTGTTATTTTAGTATTTTTCTTGTTATGCCGTGATACGTTTTCTTAGATATTAAGCCCAATGAGTTTAGGCCAACTTAGTTTAAGGTTGTGGTCACTTTGACGGGTTCAGAAGAAGCGGACGCACCTAGGTATTCACGCGAAGGAGAGGTTTACGTTTATGCGATCCAGATTGATGTTGGGTTGCATTTTCCTCCTTGCGACGACCTGAAGGCTCTTTGTTGCTATTACAGGATATGTCCCACGCAACTGGTACCTATCGCCATTCAGATGTGGGTTGCATTTAAATTTATATGTTTACGTCAAACATGGACGTATTCACTTTCCCTGTTCCGCTGTTTCTATCGGTTGGCTGTCGGGGCTAACTACCTTCATCATTTTCAAACTCTATGGCCGAAGTTTGAGGAATGGAGGGTCCAGGTATGGGACTGAAATGTTCACTTTGGACTGGTGGATGACTTCCGGGCTACCAACTCCAACTACAAGAATTATTATTTCTTCTGTAAGGGTAGTGTGCATTGGGAGGTTTTTCAGTCGAAGCGTGATAATCCTCTTAGCTTTGGCGAGCTGTCGGGGAGTGATCGGAATGCTATTGATGACGTTTTCCGACTTCATAAGCAACTAGACTTCTATTCGGTATGCTCGGTGGCGGAGACTTCAGAGTCCCTACTTAGGCTGGCGAGCATTCATCAGTCCGCACCAGTCTCTATTGATTGGGTAATTTCTTGACCCTTTTTTTTTGCTTTTATGTTGTAGGCACTCGGGGACTTAAACTTCTCGATCTCTTTTCCAAGCAGGCTAAAGAAGGGTTGTCTGCTGCCCAGGCGACTTTGAGTTCACCTCCCCCTCCTTCTAGGTGCGCGACCAAGCGTATGCCTGAGGAGGAGCATTCTGGGGTTGCCTCTGACGATCGCCCAAGAGGTATTATTCAAGATATAACCTCTGTTTTTTCTTCATCTTCTAGGTTTAATACATTTTTTGCTTGTTTTCAGAGAATGTCACAGCCGAGGCGACTTCTGCTTCTGCTCCATCCAAGAGGGCAAGGAGTTTTAGCGATGAGTGTCCTGCTGCTGCCGGGGGATCTTCTGCTCCCCGGAGCGAGTCTCCTTCCCCTGGGCAGGTTGATGCTTCTGCTTCAGACCGTGCTCCTCCCAACTCCTCCAGTGGAGCTGGGGCTCGGAAGAGGGTCCTGACCCGGGGAGCCGTACCGGGCACTTCACAGAATCCCTTTGCTGGGGAGTACTGTTCTTTGGTGGCTCTTTTCCATCCATCGAAGGTAGCAGATCCGAGGGGTCTCTGGGCCCCCTGCCATAGTCTCCAGAAGGTGGAGATCTCTGATAAGACGATGTTGCGGGGTAACCCAGACCTTTGCATGCATCTGTTGAATGGGATCCTTCCTCCTCAGGAATGGGTGGAGGTCCCTTCAGATTTGAACGATATCGAGGTAGTGATGAGGTCGCATTTCGAGCGCCTCTCTTTGGTAAGTTCCTTTCTCATCTTTATTCCTTCATAGACTCCCTTTTATTCTTTTCATTGCTCGCTCTTTTGTAACTCTTTGATCTCTCTTAACATTATCCCTTTTTTTCCTGTTGTCATCTCGTCCGCGAGGAGACGGCGATCGGGTGGATTGTAGGGGAGCTCGCCGATAAGCAGGTTGATCTGCTTATCGAGCTAAAGTAGTTTCGGAGGCGGAGGTCACTCGCCTTCAGGAAGGAGGTTTAGGCTCAGAGGGATGCCTCTAGAGCTGAGAAGGAGCAGCTTGAGCTGAAGCTAAAGGTTGTCTCATCCCCCAGAGCGTGGTCGAGAACTTTAAGAAATCCGAGGAGCTATCCTACTACACCTAGGAGTCGATGAAGACTGAGGTAGCTGCCTATCTCTAGGTCTTGGTCGACGAGATCCAACGGATAAACCCCAAGTTTCCTCTCTGGGAGGTGAAGTATTTTCAGGGCTTCATTGAGAGTGGCTACACCAAGGGAGCTCCTTCTGCCGCTATTGGCGAGAAGGCTGCCCCCGGGGCCAAGACGGAAACTGCATCCCCTGGTGAACCCAGACCTTGATTTTTCAGGCCCCTAGGTGACCAAGTTGATGCAGAGCTTCAAGTCGAAGGAGTATGTTCGTGCTAAGAAGGATTACAACCTTGCAAAATCACCTGGCCTCCCTGTGCTTTTGCTCCTCCTCCTCTTGTATGTTGATGAGAGTTTGTTTATTTTCCTTTCATTTCAAGAGTTGTAAATTTTTTTTTTGATTGTTGACTCAGATATATCCTTGAATATAATGAACGCCTTTTGTTTTGTAAGTCTTGATTTTTGTTTGACTTCGAATATACTTGGTTGTTCTTCCGATGTCTATCTTGTACGAAATCTTTAGGAAGTTGTACCATATTTGTTTTCAACTTCGCTTTAGCTTTTGTAGAATAGTCTCGCCTTAAAGGGTCTTTGACCTTTCTTTGGAGGAAAGGTTGCCCTTTAAAGGTTCTTTTCGCTCATTTAGGCTTCGGAGGAAGGAGTGTGGCCTTTTATCGGCTCGTCCGTTCCTTTTTCCAAGTTTCTTAAGGAAGTTGTTACCCAAGAATTATGCATTTAAGGAAACTGTCATCCTTTGTGGATTCGTTCGCCTTTTAGGATTTTGGTCCTTAGATTTGTTCACCTAATCGTGGGAAAAAGTTACCTAAGATTCACTCACCTTTTAGGAAGTTGTTACCTCAGATTTGTTCACCTAGTCGTGGGAAATTGTTACCTAAGATTCGCTCGCCTTTTAGGAAGTTGTCACCTCGGATTCGTTCACCCTTTTTTTGGGAAATGTTGCCCAAGATTTGCTCGCCGTTTAAGAAGCTGTTACGTTAAATTCTCTTGGACACTTTGCTTTTCATGAGGAACAGTTACCTATGATTCGTTCGATCTCTTAAGATTTCCTTTGGAGAGACGGTTACCTTAGTGGTTCGTCCGCTCCATTGTGCCCAACTTGTAAGGAAATGTTACCCTTGATGTGGGTTCGTTTGCCTTTTATATGAGGTATGTATTCTGCATAATCTTTAAGGAAACTTTTACCTTGACGGTTCGTTCGTCTTTTAGTGTAGGTCTTTCGCCTACCTGTAAGGGAACTGTTACCTTCACGGTTCGTTCGCCTTTTAGTGTAGGTCTTTGTTTTGCCTAATTTTAAGGGGACTGTTACCTCGATGGTCCATTTGCCTTTGAGTGTAGGTCTGTCGCCTACCTATAAGGGAACTATTACCTTGACGGTTTGTTCGCCTTTAGGTGTAGGTCTTTGTTTTGCCTAACTTTAAGGGAATTGTTACCTCGATGGTTCATTCGCCTTTTAGTGTAGCTCTTTCGCCTACCTGTAAGGGAACTTTTACCATGACGGTTCGTTCCCGTTTTAGTGTAGGTCTTTGTTTTGCCTAACTTTAAGGGAAATGTTTCCTCGATGGCTCGTTCGACTTTTAGTGTAGGTCTTTCGCGTACCTGTAAGGGAACTGTTACCTTGACGATTCGTTCGCCCATTAGTGTAGGTCTTTGTTTTGCCTAACTTTAAGGGAGTTGTTACCTCGATGGTTCGTTTGCCTTTTAGTGTAGGCCTTTCCCCTACCTATAAGAACATTGTTACCTTGACGGTTTGTTCGCCTTTTAGTGTAGGTCTTCATGGGAGAGGAACTGTTATGTTGATAAGGTTCGTTCGCAATCCTCTTTTTGCCTGAATGAGGAGATTGTCACCTTTGTTGGTTCGTCTACCTGTATGCGTTAGGTCTTATCTTTCGATGATTTGTCCATTCTTTGGGATTTTTCGTTTGGGTTCGAGTGGCTATACTCTATATGAAGGAATGGTTTGTTTTATTGACATAACATTTTGATTACAAGTTATGCATAAAACCTCGGGGTAATATGTCCAATGGTACCATATGTTTGGGTCATGTGATCAAATGGTACCCCTATGTTGTTTCTTGGTATCTTATATTTTCAGAATATTGTTATTTAGTCCAAATTACTGTTGCCGTCAAGTTTAATTAACGGAATGCTGATGTGGCGCTGACGTGGCAGATGAAAAATAAAAATAAATAGGAAAATTCAAATAAATAGAAAAAATCAGAAACAAATATGGAAAAATCAGATAAACCAATATAGTAAAATATTTTTAAAAAAATATAAATTATTTTTTAAAAAAAATAAAAAACTGGAAGAAAAAAACTAGGGTTCGACCCTTGGGTTCTAATTGACCCAGCCAAGGGTCGAACCCTGGGCTAGGTTGGACCTTCACCAGGTCGCTTGACCTGGGTGACTAGGTATGGGTCGAACCCAACCCTGGGTTCGACCCTCGCTGGGTCAATTGGACCCCAAGGCCAGTTCGACCCTTGGGGTCTAATTGACTCAGCCAGGGTCGAACGCAGGTCTGGGTCCGACCCTTAGCTTGGCGACCTGGGGGTTCCAACCCAGCCCAGGGTTCGACCCTGGCTGGGTCAATTGGACCCCAAGGTTCGAACCCTAATTTTATTTTCGTTTTTTTAAATAAATTTATAAAAAATATTTTTTATTAATATATAAAGTTTTAAAATATTTTTTAAACTTTTAAATATTTTTTTCTGCTTTTTTCATATTTTTTCCCATTTTTAAATTTTTCCTATTTTTTATTTTTTAAATTAAATATTATATTATATATCTACGTGGCACTGATGTGGCACTGATGTAGTGTTGACATGGACCATTTAACAGAAAAAATTTAACGGTTGACTAACAGAATACCGTAGGACAACATCCTCCAAACATAACAGACCATTTGACCACATCACAAAACATATGGTACCATCTGATCACATGGCCCAAACATATCGTAATGTTGGACCTATTAACCCTAAAAAATCTGTAAATGTTCGGAGTTGAAGGGACGAGGTAGCCTTATACCCTCTGTGTTTGCCAAGTAGTAAGACCCTGGTGCGGCGTTCTCTACTAATTTCTATGGGTCTTCCCACTTAGTTGAGAGTTTATTTTGGTTGTCTAGTTGTGTGAACTCATTCCTTCGCATAACCATCTCCCCCACGAAAAATTGGTGAGCACTGCCTTTTTTGTTGAAATACCGAGCGGTCGCCAGTCGCATTTTAGCTTGTGCGTTTTTTGATTGCCGCCATTTTTCTTCAGCAAGATCGAGGCCTATAAGTCACTCGATTTCATTAGCTTTGGCATTAAAGGGTAGGATCCTATGGGTAGGCACTGATATTTCGGCGGGTAGGATCCTTCGAGGTCTATTCCCCATTGGGCGAAAGGCCAGGCACCTGCCATTGGGGATAGCAATGTTGGTGGTCGACTGAATCTTTGTGTGAGCTGTTGAAAAGTTGTGCACTTCTTTGTTATTTCCATCGCGTCTTTACTCAAGGTTGGCCAGTAATTGCCTAATCTGAAGATTTTGTGCGTCGGTGAGCGTGCACTTTCATGGCATGCAGCAACTCCTTCGTGAGCTTCATGCATAACTCTTTCCGTCTCAGGATGAGAAATTCATTTCAGATAGGGAGTATAGGGAGTTGAGTATCCTCGCCTATAGAGCCCCCCATCTATGAGAAGATAGTTTGCGGCTAAACAACTTATTTTCGTGGCCTCGCCTTAATCTTCTAGCAGGGTTCATTCTTTTAGAAAGTTCTTGAATAGGGTCATCCGGTTATCCTGTTCTTGACATTGAAGACTTCTGCTCGATTTTCAAGGACAGAGTATAATGCTTGTTCCAGGAATTGTACATCCTGCATTCTTGTCCCCCGAACGCCAGCTTCCTTAGGGAGTCATCTAGGTGGTATTCTTGGCGAGGAATGGACTCAATCGCGAAAGTTGAAATTTTGGCGATGAATTTTTTTGGCAATGTCGAGGTACTTTTTCAGTTTCCCCCTTTTGCTTTATATTTACCATTGATTTGGTTGACAATTAGTTCTGAATCGCTATTTGACTTTAGTGATGTTATACCCATTCCCTTAGCTAGTTGCAGTCCAGTGATAAGTGCTTCGTACTCAACCTCATTATTAGTCGCCTGGAATGTGAGGGTGGTTGCATATTTTAAGGGCTCGCCTTGAGGAGGGATGATGATTAATCCTGTCCCCGAGCCTTCTTTGGAAGAGAATTGGTCAGTATAGAGTTCCCAGCTTATGCCCTTGTCTTCTAGTTGTTCTTGCCGTTTTTCCGCTTCTATGAGACCATTGCTAGTACTTTCCACTATAAAATCTGTGATGGCTTGACCTTTTATGGTCGTTTTTGGCGCAAATTCGATCTTGAAATTGCTCAACTCAATCGCCCATTTGACCATCCTTCCTGAAGAGATTAGCTTCATCGGGAAATGTTTGAGTGGCTTGTTGGTGAGTACAGTTATGGCGTGGGTGTGGAAGTATGGTCTCAACTTTCGAGCAACAATAACTAAGGCACAGAGATACTTTTCAATCTCGATATATTTTATTCCAGGCGAATTAAACAATTTGCTTACAAAGTATACTGGACTCTGCTTACTTCCCTATTCTTTTATTAAAAATGCACTGACTGCGACTTCACTAATACTTATATATAGAAAGAGTGGTTCATTCAGAATAGGCTTCCCCAAGGCCGGGAGTTTCTAAAGGTGGTGCTTAAGTGATTGAAAGGCAGCCTCGCACTCTGGCGTTCATTCAAACTTGCGGTTTGCCCTGAGAGTTTTGAAGAACGGGAGGAACCTGTCACTCGCCCTTGAGAGGAAACGATTTAGCGCGACCATGCGACTATTCAAACTCTGGACTTCCTTGTGGCAAGTCGGGGACTTCATTTATTCTATAGCCTTTAGCTTTTAGGGGTTTGCCTCTATACCTCTCTCGTTGACCATGAAACCCAAGAATTACCCTGATTTTACTCCAATGGTGCATTTTGTTAGATTCAGGCGAACGTTGTGCCTCCTCATGCATTCGAATGCTTCTCGAAGGTCTTTCTGTGTGAGCGATCCCCTTGATAGACTTGACGAGCATGTCATCCACATAGGCCTCCATGTTTCACCCCAAGATTTCTTGGAACAGCCGATTTACCATTCGCTGATAGGTTGCCCCCGCGTTTATCAGGTCGAAGGGCATCACCTTATAGCAAAGTATATCTCCATCGACATAGAATGTTGTGTGGGATTCATCGGCATGTGGGATTCATCGGCAGGGTGCATTCGAATCTTATTATAGCCTGAATAGGTGTCCATGAAGGTTAGTGTCTCGTGACCAGAGGTTGCATCCACCAGTTGATCAATTCGCTGAAGGGGGTACGAGTCTTTGGGGCAGGCTTTGTTCAAGTTGTGGAAGTCAACACACATTCTCCACTTTCCATTCGACTTCTTCACAAGCACTAGATTGGTGACCTATCTTTGAAAACGTACCTCCCTGACAAATTTGGCTTCAAGTAGTCTGCCCACTTCTTACCTGATTGCCAAGCGTTTGTCTGATCCAAATGACTTTTTTTTTAGTAATAGGTTTGATAGAAGGATATATCCTTAGCTCGTGGGAGATTATGTCGGTGTTGATGTCTGGCATGTCACTGGGCTTCAAATCGAACAATTCCTTGTATTCTTTTAGTAGGTAGGTCAAGGCGTCCCTTTGGTCGTCGTTCAAGGTGGTTCCGATGCGCACCTTCTTTTCTGGACCATCTATCTCAACTTCTGTCAGTTCTTCCATCAGGGCTGGCCGAGATTTGTCCTCACAAGGGCCAGCCTCTGTCTTGATGGCCAAGGATTCCCTTTCGTTCTTCCTGCGAAAGCAGTTCACATAGCATTGTCGTGAGGATGGTTGGTCACCTAGAACTTCTCCAATCCCATTCGGTGTGGGGAACTTCATTTTTTTT
The DNA here is from genome assembly GCA_946814005.1 of Chamaenerion angustifolium. Classification (NCBI taxonomy): domain Eukaryota; kingdom Viridiplantae; phylum Streptophyta; class Magnoliopsida; order Myrtales; family Onagraceae; genus Chamaenerion; species Chamaenerion angustifolium. The sequence goes on from OX328270.1 coordinate 9,588,273, forward strand.
GTGGAATGTGGAGGCCACGATCTTATGTGGATTGATGGTGGTCCTCCCTAAGATGGCATTGTATGAAGCGGGTGCGTCGACCACTATGAAAGTGGCCGACACCTCTATGATCTTCCATCCTTCGCCCAAGGTTACCGAGAGGATTATAGCTCCCAGCGGATACATTGTTCTCCCAGCGAAACCGATGAGTGGAAAGTCGGCTCACTTAAGATCTCTTTTGGATTTTCCCATCTTTTCGAAAGCGTCCAAGAATAGAATGTTCGTCGAACTCCCTCCATCGATCAGAATTCTTTTCATATCGCATCCTGCAACTTCTACCGTGATGACCAAAGCATCATTGTGCGGAGTTGCGACATGTTCCAGGTCTTCTTCAGAGAATAAGATGATGCAATCTTCCTCATGTCGATGTCTCTTTCCCAGTTGCGCAGCTGTGGAGATTTGTGTGGCATATATTTCTCTTGCATTTGACCTCTCGCCTCCGACTCCAAACCCTTCAGCAATTACGTTTATCACCCGCCTGCCCTGGGATGGGCCAGATTATTCTTGAGGAACTAGCGAGTGGGTTCTATGTGGAGGAGTTCGACTTCACTCTCTCCCTGCCAAGAACTCCTTCAGCATGTCTCTTTGGATTAGTTTCTTGATGTCGTGCTTAATAATACGACAATCATCGGTAATAGCTCTTAATTCTTTACCCAAAGGATGAGCTTTTTTTCGGGGCATATGTGGTCTTGCTAAGTGTTAAGATCTTTAGATTAAAGATATAGATTTAGAGAAAATCACATAAAAACGTAAATATATATATTTTCTACTTGAACTATCTGTTACGCCGAATACCTATATATATTTATCCTAAAACTAGTCGTATCAATCTTCCTCTAATTACAATTTAATCTTTAAACTTTGACACTTCTTCTAATGGCATAATGATCCTTAACTTTCGACATAACTACACTCATATCCTAAAATTCTCCATACTTGATTTGATTTTGAAAACTTTGAACTCCCTTGCCTCCATGAAATCCTTTGCCTTGTTTGAACACATGAATCAACGATTTCAGTTTTGATAATCCATTTATGCTTCTCTACTGACCAGTCTCTCTAACTATCTATCATTCAAGCCAAAGCACTAGTTTTTCTTCACAAACAAATGTATCCATAACAAACAGATTAAAAAACACAATCTTAAAACATTCACATAGGATATTATCATAAGCACACATCATGAATCATTCACTCAATGTTTTCAATATAAAGACTCATGCAGATGCATCATAGATTACACACAAAATATATCTCATACATGTACTTAACATAACTGAACAATTTCTTTGATATTCATCACATCATCATACTAACATAATACCAGTCTTCCTTTCTCTGCTTTATCTATCATTTTTATGAATTCTTTGATTGAGAGTTTGATTTCTTCTTTCTATTTTTTTTTTCTCACTGCAATTATTTTACCTTGACAGAAGAGTTTTAGCTCTTATCTTACTAATACAGTTGGATGGTTTCAGTCATCATCTTTTCTTTCTCAAGAGTATGGACACAAGTATCTTGTCGTTCTCTTGTGCACATAACTCTATTTTTGGAATCAAACTGTACCCTATGTCAAGTCAGTGATCTGATATTTCTTAAAGTGCAGAGAAAAGAAAGAACAAGTATAAGCAGCAGTACAAATGATGATAAAACTCAAGTAAAGCAGTTACATACTAGTACAATTTAGAGATAATTCAATGGAACTCATCGATGCATAAGAATGAGGATGTATGGAAAACAGAGCAATGACAACAGATGTAATGTTCGTCTAGATAACACCAATGATCATGAACTATTAACTGCAGAATGAAATAATCATAATTCATTAAATCTGATTGAATAAGATCATTCAATTGAATAGAACAAGTCGCTTTAAGACTTCAAACGATACCAGCTGTTGAGAAGACATATCAAATCAGGGAGACATACAAGAATTACCTGAACCTATTCATGTGCTCAATGCAGAGGTGAAGACAACTCCTGAAGTTCTTGGACCGAAAGCACACCAAGCTTCTTTCTCCATGGCACAAATGTATTCTCTGTTAATGGTTTCGTTAACACATCAGCCACATTCTCACTTGCTGGAACAAAGTTGACGATGAGTTACTCAGATTCAACTTTTTCTCGGATGAAGAACGGATCAATCTCAACATGCTTCATCTTTGAATGATGAACCAGATTTTCTGACAACGCCACATCACTGGTATTATTACTCCATATCACCGGAGGAGATGGCAGAGTCAGGCCTATTTCCAGAGGAAGAGACTTCACCCATAGGATTTCACACACAAAAGTAGCAATGGCACAAAACTCGGCTTCAACACTGGACCTAGAAACCACTGACTGCTTCTTGGAGCTCCAGATGATGGGATTGTCATTGAGAAGAAGATAGTGGCCAGGGATAGACTTCCTATCAAGAACATCACCTCCCCAATCAACATCTGCAAAAACTAGTGACACATCAGTAGAGGAACAAGGAGCTGAGCGAAACAACAGACCATGATCCAGTGTGCCTTTCAAATAGCGGATGACATGAAGAACAACAGACTACTAGAACACGGTGCCTGCATATACTTACTTAATTTGTTGACATCAAAGTTAATATCAGGCCTGGTGATACATATATACTGCAATTCACCTATAGTGCTTCTATAGAGAGACTCATCATGAAATAATTCAGTACACTGATCCATACCTGAGCGAGTAATACGCGTACATGTCATAGGAGTAGGATATACATTTGCATCAGACAGACCAACCTTAGATATCATCTCCTGTATATACTTCTTTTGATTAAGAAGCAAATAGTCTTCTCCAGTGGAAACTTCTATTCCTAGAAAATAATTGAGACTCCCCATATCTTTTATCTTGAATGATAATTGATAGAACATATAGTTTGTTCAACCATTTAAGAGGATGAACCGGTGATGACAATATCATCTACGCAAACAAGTAATAAAACAAAACCATGATAAGATTTCTTAATGAACAAACAACTATCAGCAGTAGAAATATTAAAGGAAAGAGACTGAAGAAAGTAAGATTTCAATTTTTCAAACCAGACACGCGGAGCCTGTTTCAAACCATACAAGGCTTTGTGTAACTTGCATACCAAAAGGGTTGAACCATATGAAGAGGGCTTCTCAAAACTAGGCGGTTGCACCATGTAAACCTCCTCGGTCAGATCTCCATGAAGAAACGCATTATTAATGTCCACCTGCCGTAAGGACCTCTTATGAGTTAGCGCAAGAGACAATACAATCTGACCAGTTGCACCCTTCACAACATGACTGAAAGTATCCTGAAAATCAAATCCAGCCTTTTGTGAAAAACCTTTAGCAATTAGTCGAGCCTTGTGCCTAGCTATGCTTCCATCTGCATGTCTTTTAATTTTGAAAACCCACTTACACCCAATGGGAATCCTTCTAGCAGGCAGAGAAACCACATACCATGTTTTATTATATAGCAAAGCACTCATCTCATCATGAACAACACTGGTCCACTGTGGAGAAAACAAGGCTTCATGAATGGACAGAGGTTCTCTGGAATATAAATCCTCAGTAGAAACACAAGTAGATGTAAGAGCTTGTAAAGATGCCTTGGATCGTGTTACCATTGGATGAGTACTAAATACAGGAGCAGATGATTGAACCTTTAACAAAGAACCAAATGCAGGTGGATTTGGCATCGAAGAGTGTAATGATTATAACTGATATACAGGGACTAATGAGTCATGATAAGGAACATATCGCACAAAAGGAGGTGTTAGAGAGATGGAATCAGCAAAAGCAGATGATAAAGTAGGAGAAACTAAAGGCAATGAAATATGAGAAGGACTGGATAACTGACCAGAGGAAGGAGTGTCCACACAATTAGGCTGAGGTGGAGAACAAGCAGATGAAGATGGTAAAACCACCGATTGAAAAGGAGCACAGTCGTGAGATGTTGGAATCTCAGGAGAAACTGCAGAAGATCTACCAGTCTGAAATATTAGAATCAATAGGATTAAAAAAAAAGGTTTTAAAGCCGGAGCAGATTTAGGAGAAAGAGAACCAAAGAAATCACCATGAGGATCAGCAAAAGGAAATGTCATTTCATGAAAAAACAACATTTCTAGAGACATAGATCTACCAGACGATGAGAGACATTTATACGCATGATGCTTAGAGCAATATCCCAGAAAAACACAAGTCTCAGAACGAAAATAAAATTTGTGATTTTTAAACGGTCTGAGATGAGGAAAACATAATGAACCAAAGACAAGAAGAAAAGAGTAATCAGGTTTAGTTTTAAACCAAAACTCATGGGGAGAAAGATTACCAATGGAAGATGAAGGTAGACAATTAATTAGAAACACAGCCGTGAAGAAAGCATCTGTCCAGAAATGAAGGGGAACAGACGACTGAGCAAGAAGAGTCAAGCCAAGCTCCACAATATGACGATGCTTGCGTTCCACCATACCATTATGTTGTCTGGTGTAGGGACAGGTGACACGATGCATAATTCAATGTTGAGCAAGATAAAGGGACAAGAACTGAACCCCCCCATTAGACTGAACAACTTTCAGAGAACAACCAACCTGCTTCTCGGCCAGTACATGAAACTCTTGAAACACCTGAGCATCGTCACTCATCTGGGCCAAAAATAAATCCATATATGTATACCTACTATAAGCATCAACCACACTAAGATAATAGTTAGAATTGCTGGATATGTAAGGACAATGTCCCAAAACATCAATCTGAACCAGCTTAGGAGGAGCATTATATTGAGTTTCATATGACAAATGAGGTTGATGTTTACTTTTACCTATAGCACAAGCCGAACATTCAGAGAAAACATGTGTAACATGAAGATCATGAAGACGCATAAATTTTGTCAAAATGGAATTCGAAGGATGTCAAAGTCTCATGTGCAACAACTGAGATGAGCCTTTGGGACTTAAAGATGAAATAAAACATTTAAAAGAATAAAGATCATCATTCATCATATCACTATCATCATTCACACAATCAGAATCAGTTGTAAGTTCAGCACATAAAGAATCATTAAAAAACAAAATATTTTTATTAATTTCAGTTTGTGAGGATGTAACCCCACTTGGAACAACATTTAGAGTAGAATTCAAATGAGCAGATACTGCAACATTATTATCAATAGAATGACTACTAAACTGAACAAAATTGACATATCTAAATGCTGACAGATCAAGTTGATACAAGACATCACACCCAAACCCTCAAAGAAGCACTTTGTGCGACATGGAATCACTAACCAACCAATGCGACACATGAAACTTAAAGTAGACTTGATTGTCCTTAGCAAACTGAGAAACATAGAGAAGATTCTTAGTAACACTGGGAGTATATAACATATTATTTAACATAAGATGCTTAGACTGAGTAGGAATCATAGAAGAACCAATCACATAAATACGTAAAGATGAACCATTCTCTACTAGCACCTTACCTGAACATGTGTACGGAGATGTCACCTTTGGAACAGGATGAACATTGGTGAGATGATTTGTCGCTCCACAGTCAGGATACTTATTTGCATCAGTATGAACTACAGGAGCAACACGGGCAAGATTTGCTTGCGGCGAGGGCAAGATGTTGTGCTGGCCACTTGATGAGTTGGTTGAGACCATAGGAGAAAAAAACATAAGGACCTGATGGCATGTAATGACCATAGACAGTTGGTGTAGGAGGATGGTAAGGAGGATGATAAACTATAGGAGGTGCAGTCGTAGGCATGTATGGATGAATAGTCGGAGCATGATGTGCAACACCAGGAGAAGGGGCGAGAGATCCAGCATATGGTGGAACTAATTGGTGCGGATATGAAGAGGATGGAGACGTTTGATATGCAGGAACAAGACTTTGATATGGAGAGGAATCATCCACTGAATCATCCCATTGAGCAGATGACAAATTTGCAGAAGGTGTGGAAGAAAATGAATGAGCAGGATCGGTGACTCCAGTAAAGTGCAAGTTGAATCGTTGATAACATCTATGTACTAGATGTCCAAATTTCCCACACAATTGACACTGTATTCTGTTTCCTCCATATCCCCTGTCACGACCACGTCCTCTGCCAGAATTGCCTTGCTGATAAGCTCCTGAAGTATGTTGCTGATAGGTACCTGAACTAGAGTGGTGATGTCCTTAATGCTACGATCGTACCAGATGCAAAATATTTCCTTCATCAGTGACAGAAGAAGCATTAACAGATTGCATAGAATCAGAAGATTTTGGACCAGCAGTGTGATTTACTGCAACATTCACTGTAACAACTGAATCAAAAATCATATCAGACTGCCTAGCTTCAGCATCTCATAGAACTGATCTCACATATGCTATATCATAAGGATTTCTACTTGCATGTATCACATAAATCACATTATCAAACTGACCTTTCACATCATTAAGAATTATCGAAATTTGCTGCAACTCCTCAATTGGATGTCTACAACTGGCGAGACTATTACAAGTAGTCTGAATGTCAGTTAGGTAATCACACATGGACTGATGAAGCAGCTTCTGGGCTTTCAGACGATCATATAAATGCATATTCTGAGTGATTGATGAGGACGAAAAATCTATGTGCAGTTTCTGCCAAATAGATTATGCATTCATGCAACCAATCAGACCTTGACTAACATGAGGAGACACAGACGCCAGCAGCCAAGATACTAAAGAACTGTCGAGCTGCACTGATTTCACATACACCAGTTTAACTTGATAACGCCCATTGTTGTCACGAACGAATTGTGGAACAACCTCAGTTCCAAGCAGATATGCTTCAAGATTATATCCACGCACCGAGAGCAGAACCTGTTGCTTCCAGGACTAAAAGTTTTCTTCTCCAAGCAATTGCACAACCTTCTTGTTTGAAAACGGTGGAGTAGTGTCTTCCATGGATGACCGCAAGGAAGACGGCGTGGGGTAAAGTGGCGGCGGCGTAGGGTGGCGGCAACACAGAATTAGCAAGATCTTTAGATCAATGATATAGATTTATAGAAAATCAGATAAAAACTGAAATAGAAATATTTTCTACTTGAACTATCTGTTACACCGAATACCTATATATATATATATCCTAAAACTAGTTGTAGCAATATTCCTCTAATTACAACTTAATCCTTAAACTTTGACACTTCTTCTAATGGCATAATGATCCTTAACCTTCGACATAACTATACTTATATCCTAACACTAAATACTTTCTTTCCATCTCGACTAGTATCGTCGAGATCTGCTTGTTTAAAGACGTGAAATACTCGAAAACCTCTTGATGGCTTGGTCTGGGGGCTTCGGATATGGGCTTCTCACGACCTCGCTTGTTTTTCTTTTCCTTTCTTCCATCGCTTCGGGGTTCTGGAATAGCCATTGGCAAGGTTAACAACACGAAATTAGACAGAGAGTTCGCCCTTTCCAGGTCTATGAAATTTTTTACCCTTACTGCAACTCCTCAAATGTCTCTATTTCTTGAACATGATAGTTGTTGCCCAGTTTCCTTGAGGCTTTGTTAGCCACATCGAGCCCTCTGTAAAAATCTCGGACGATCTCTCCATCTGTGACTCGACGATCAATCTATGTGACGTTCTTATGAAAACGCCCATAGAAGTCGACCAAGGTTTCTCTTGGATGTTGTTTGACGGCGTCCAAAGCGATCACGCTTTTTAGCAATTTGCGTTCGCCCATATACCGCTCCAGAAACTTGTTCTTTAACTCGGACCATGTCCCTATTGATCATGCAGGGAGACCAAAGAACCAAGATAACGCCGAACCCGAGAGGGTTAATGGAAATAATATGGCTAAGTGATTTTCATCGTTCGACTTACCCAACAGAGAAGCTTCGTGCTTGTTGACGTGGATCACAGGATCTACCCCGTCACTATATTCAGGTATAAATCTCGCACAACATCCTTCGGTATTCTAACCGCTATAAGGGCAGCGGTGAATGGATGGGAGGATCGCTCTCGAAAGGGAGTCATGACGACTTCGTGCTATTCTTTTATCTTTTAATTAATAAGCTCCTCAACTTGGCCAATGGTTAATTGAGACTACTGTTCTCCGATTGTTGGGGTACTCGACGGATTGACAAAATGAGTGACTGGCGGCGCTTTGGTGGAGGTCGAAGGCATGGACTTGTGTCCAAAGGTCATCTCTTGGTCTTCTTGAGGAGCGGTGGCACGCAGATTTCCAGTTTCTGCTTCTTGTGGCCCTGTGGTACGATGATATTCATGAGGAGCATGGGCTTGTCTGTGGGATTGTCCTATTATAGTCTCCAAGAGGGATATCATCTCTGCGGTTACCTGAATGGTTTCCCCAGCCACTTGAACGGTTGGTCGAACTGGAATCTGGGTTGTGGGCGGAACCGGAGCTGGTCTCGAATTGCCAATGTGTTCCCGTGCCCGTCTCAAAGGGACGACATCAGGGATTTCTTGGCTAGTAGGTTCTTGTTGATGGAGCGGCGAAGCGACAGCGAATTTTGAGCTATCTAGGATTGCTCGTTAGCCTATTTTCGACGATTGCGATTAGAGCGAGTCTGCATGACTATTTGCTCGTATTTCTCACAAACGATGCCAAATGTTGGTTCTGAATTTCTTGAATGCTCACTTGGAAGTTATTTGAATGCCAATTGGTTGATGAACGCAAGCCTTCGTCGGTGCTTCGATGAACCTACAAGAAGAGGAGCGCAACAGAGGGGGTGCCTTTGGGTCCTGTTGGGTATTGATAGTGACGGCCCAGTAAGTAAAAGGCCTCGAAGGCCCAATAATCCTGGAGGGAGCAAATCCAAGATATTCGGACCGGATCAGCCTAAGTCAAAGTTAACCTGGCCCACCATAGATTGTCCCAGAATCGAGCCCAAGACGATATGGACGCCAAAGGCTCCCCAGCTGGTCGCCATCCTTCATCAAGTCGCGACCTCCTACTGCTCGCCATGGGAATGCTCGCCCCGAAGAGAGTCCTACCTCTCTCCTCTGGTCCCACCAACCGTTTATAAGGAAGTGGCCACGATATCCCGCGTATCTCGGTCACATATTCACTAAAGATTAGATATGATAACTGCAATATCTCGCCGTAACTGCCATATCTACTATCCAAATCTTCAATAGCACAATATTCACTAAGATATACGGTTACCTTATACGGTTTGATCTCTCCTACCCTATAAATACCTCTGCTTTACATACGTTCATTACGTTTTGAGATATATACACACATATACTCATTTAAGCACCAGAGAGGGACCTAGAGACACCCTCTCTGTTGCGCTCCCCTACTTGCAGGTTCACCAGAGTTGAAGCAGAAGCACTATTCAACCGTTGTCTGACATTCAATTCACTGCCAGATCAGCAACCAGGATTTCACGATCCAACTTTTGGCGTTGTCTGTGGGAACGAGTGATATATACATGAGAACTCGATCACAAAACAACCGCCGGAACCAGACTCGCGAGCAATCCTCGGAACCGCTGCTTCGCCGCTTCAGCAAGATCCTGCCAGCCAGGCAGACCACAATGTCGTTCCTCTGAGGACAGCCCGAGAGCATGTCGATAATTCCAGACCGACCCCAGCTGCCAACCACATCGAGACTCCAGCACCGCAGACCGTCCACATCGCCGGGGAAAACATCCAGTTAACCCCAGAGATGATATCACTGTTGGAGGCCATCCTAGGACAGGCTCGTCGTCAAGCCCCTGTTCCACAAGGAAACACTCGCCCTGCTGCCACAGGGACTTTGCCGTCTGAAACCGCGAATCCTGGCACCACAGTGCCCCAGGAGGATCAGGAGATGACGTCAGGACACCAGTCCCTACACCCGGCATACACCGAGCAGCCGGCGGCTACCCACTCCGCCAATCCTTCTGGTCCCTCTCCAAATGGGACTTCGCCGAAAAATTGCATTCTGGACCAGGTGGACAACCTTATTAACAGAAGGCTCCAGGAAAGATGACTAACAGTCGTAGCTCCCTTCAAGGAGCGATCTGCTCATCCCTTCTCCGACGACCTCGTCGCTATCAAGATCCCCAAAGACGTATTCGCTCGGGCCATACCTGAGTACAGTGGTGGAGGAGATACCACCATACACGTCAACAAGCACGAGGCTTCTCTTCTGGGTAAGTCAAATGATCCCAATCACTTGGCTTTGTTGTTTCCATCCACTCTTTCGGGTTCAGCTTCGTCCTAGTTCTTCGGCCTCCCTGCAAGATCTATAGGAACTTGGGCAGAATTAAGGATCAAATTACTGGAGAGGTACATGGGCAAGCGCCAGCTAATGAAAAGCGTGGTCGCCCTGGATGCGGTCAAGCAACAACCTGGAGAGTCGCTGGCCAATTTTTACGGACGTTTTCATCCGAACGTCACAGAAATAGATCGCTGAATCTCGGATGGGTAGATTATTCGAGCCTTCTATCGAGGATTGGATGTGGCTAACAAGGCCTCGAGAAAGCTGCGCAACAGCTATCACGTGAAGGAGATTGAGACGTTGAAGGAGCTGGCGTCCAGGGCAAAAGGTTTCATAGACCTTGAAAGGGCGAACACTGAGGCTAACTTCCTGACGACCTCGCTAAGGGTGGTTCCCGAGCCCCGATGCGATGGTAAGAAGGAGGTGAAGAAATAAAAGAAGGGAAGAGATAGGAGGCCCCGGGTCGAGCCTAACCCGACACCCAGAAATCCAGAGGTCCCTGAGTACTTTACGCCTTTAAATAGGCAGATCTCAGCGGTACTAGTCGAGTGGAGAGGAGATCCTTGGCGAGGCCACCGATGCCTCGTCGGGGTGGTCAGCCCATGGGGAAGGACGTCGAGAGCTATTGCAGATACCATAAGTGCAAGGGCCACAAGACTGATGACTGCCGCATTTTGAAGCGGGACATTGAAAAGCCGATTCAGGAGGGAATGCTGAAGGAGTTTGTGGCAGGGCGAGACAGAAGTCGAACGCCACCTAGGAGACATCGTTCGCCAGCTCCTACTGAGAAAACTGATCCATCTGCCAGCTAGAGAAGGGTAAATTTGATTGCGGGAGGATTCGGTACAGGAGGCGAGGGGTCGCACGCCAGGGAGGTCTATGCGACTCGGATCTCTACAGCAGTTAAGTTGGGAAAGCGACCCTGACCTGAGGAGGACATTGTCATCTCATTCTCCAAAGATGATTTGACACATGTCACAACCCCCCACAATGATGCTTTGGTTATCATGGCTGATATCGACGGCTGTGACGTCGCAAGGATTCTGATCGACGGAGGGAGCTCGACAGATATCCTATTCCTGGACGCCTTCGAGAAGATGGGCAAATCCAAGCGTGACCTGAAGAGGGTCGACTTTCCACTGGGAGCAATAACCATGCCAGTGATCCTGGGCGAGGGATGGAAGAGCATCACGGTACCGGTCACTTTCCTGGTGGTCGACTCACCTACATCCTACAACCCCAACAAGATTATGGCCTCCACAGTCCATCAGAAGATGAAGTTTCCCACGCCCAACGGGGAGAAGTGCTTGGCGACCAGCCTTCCTCGCGGCAATGCTATGTGAACTGACTGCGCAGGAAGAACCAAAGGGAGGCCCTCTCCATTGAGACAGAGGCCGACCCTCGGGAGGATTTGGCTCGGCCAGCGCCCGTGGAGGAATTGGAAGAGGTCGAGGTTGATGGCCCAGATAAGAAGGTGCGCATTGGGACCACCTTGAAAGAAGATCAGAAGGAGGCCATGACCGCCCTCCTCAGGGAATTCAAAGAGCTCTTCGCCTGGCAGTCGAGCGACATGCCAGGTATCAGTACATACATCATCTCTCACGAGCTCAAGATAGACCCTTCTAGCAAGCCGATCGTTCAAAAAAGGATATCGTTCGGAACGGACAAACGCCTAGCGATCAGACAGGAGGTTAGCAGGCTGATTGAGGCTGACTTCGTCAGAGAGGTGAGATTCCAGAGCTGAGTTGCCAACCCAGTTTTGGTCAAAAAATCAAACGGCAAGTGGAGGATGTGCGTCGACTTCCACGACCTGAACAGAGCTTTCCCCAAGGATTCGTATCCCCTTTCTAGGATTGATCAGCTGGTCGATGCTACTTCTGGTTATGAGATGCTGAGCTTCATGGATGCCTATTCAGGCTACAACCAGATCCGCATGCACCCAGATGATGAGGCTCACACCGCTTTCTATGCAGACGGGGACATTCTTTGTTACAAGGTGATGCCCTTTGGTCTAATCAATGTTGGGGCGACTTATCAACGGATGGTGAACCGCCTATTCCAGGACATGCTGGGTAGAAACATGGAGGCTAATGTGGACGATATGCTCGTCAAAACCATCAAGGGCAATCCGCACACAACAGACCTCCGTGAAGCTTTCGAGTGCATGAGGAGAAACAGCGTTCGCCTGAACCCTGCAAAGTGCGCCTTTGGAGTTAAGTCTGGCAAATTCCTGGGATTCATGGTCAGCGAGCAAGGCATCGAGGCGAACCCGAAAAAGCTAAAGGCCATAGAAGAGATGAAGTCGCCAACCTGCCATAAGGAGGTACAGTGCCTAAATGATCGCCTAGCTGCTCTCAACCGCTTCCTCTCCAAGGCGAGCGACAGGTCCCTCCCATTCTTCAAAACTCTGAGGGTCAACCGCAAGTTTGAGTGGACGCCAGATTGCGAGGAGGCGTTCCAGTCCTTCAAGCGACATATCCAAACACTCCCTGCTCTGGCAAAGCCCATTCCATGCAAGCATCTCTTCCTTTATTTAGGCATCAGCTACGTGGCAGCCAGTGCTGTTTTGATAAGGGAGGAAAATAATGTTCAGAGTCCAGTGTGCTTTATTAGCAAAATGTTTAACTCAACAGAAATAAAATATGTCCAGATTGAGAAGTATCTCTATGCCTTAGTTATTGCTGCTCGAAAGCTGAGACCTTACTTTCGCGTACACGACATCACGGTCCTCACCAATCAACCTCTCAAAAACTTCCTGATGAAACCAGATTCTTCAGGAAGAATGGTCAAGTGGGCGATCGAGCTCAGCGAGTTCAAGATCTAATTTGCGCCGAAAACGGCCATCAAAGGTCAAGCACTAGCTGATTTCATTGTGGAAAGCACAAGTAACGGTCAAACATAAGCAGAAAACAGGCCAAGTCAGTCAACAGACAACAACCAAGTCTGGGAGCTCTATACAGATGGGTCTTCGTGGAGAAGGCTCGGGGGCAGGTTTAATTCTTATTCCTCTTGAAGGTGAGCCTTTAAAGTATGCGATCGCCCTAACATTTCAGGCGACCAATAATGAAGCAGAGTACGAGACTCTTATTACTGGACTCAGACTGGCAAAAGGAATGGGCATATCTGTGCTTAAGGTAAAAAGCGACTCAGAACTTATTGTCAATCAGTTCAATGACACTTATAAGGCAAGGGGGAAAAGATGAAAAAGTACATCAGCATCGCCAAGAAGCTCGTCGCAGAAATTCCAAATTTTGCGATTGAGTCTATTCATCGCCAAGAAAACCAGATGACAGACTCATTAAGTAAGCTGGCATTTGGAGGAATGACAATCCAAGATGTACAATTCCTGGAAAAGGCCTTATGTTCAGTCCTTGAAAGCAGAGCAGAGGTCTTCAACATTCAAGGGCAGGTCACATGGATGACTCCGTTTCAGAATTATTTGAAAGAGGGGATCCTCCCAGATGACGAAGGCGAATCTACGAGGATAAGATGACTTGCAGCCAGTTACCTGATTATAGATGGAGAACTCTACAGGCGAGGCTAATCGACTCCTTGCTTAAGGTGTGTTGCTCATCCAAAAACAGAAAGGGTTCTTCGAGAAGCTCATGAAGGGGTGGCAGCATGTCATGAAGGTGCTCGATCATTAACAAGGAATATCTTCAGACTGGAATACTATTGGCCAACCTTGGGAAAAGATGCGGATGAATTAACGCAGAAGTGTGAGACTTGCCAGCAATTTGCACCACGGTCAGGTCGACCGCCAACACTATTATCCCCAATGGCGGTTGCTTGGCCTTTTTCTCAATGGGGGATTGATATATTAGGTCCTTTTCCTATTAGCACTAGTCAACGCACTAACATTATAGTGGCGATCGACTACTTCACCAAGTGGATAGAGGCGAAAGTTCTGGCTTCTACAACGGAATTTCAAGTCATCAAGTTCCTGAAGATTAACATATTCTCCAGGTTTGGCATTCCTAAAATACTCATCAGTGATAATGGTCCGCAATTCATAGGAAAGGAGCGCAAATGGCTCTGTGAAGAATACCATGTCGACCATCGTTTCAGTTCAGTGCATCATCCTCAAACGAATGGGCAAGCTGAAGCAGCCAACAAGGTTGTTTTAGCAGGACTCAATAAAAGGGTTCGACCATTCAAAGGAAATTGGGCAGAAGAGCTGGAAAACGTATTATGGGCCATCAGAACAACGCCTAAGGCAGACACTGGAGAAACACCCTTCAGTTTAGTGTATGGATCAGAAGCAGTGGCGCCCGCCGAAATAGCAGTGCCTACCCATAGAATCCTACACTTCAATATTGAGGCAAACGAAGTCGAACGCAGGACTGACCTCGACCTGGCAGATGAAAAGAGGTGGCAATCAAAAAAGACAAAGGCAAAGATGCGTCTGGCGACCGCTCGATACTTCAACAGAAAAGTCAGCGCTCGCCAATTTTTCGTGGGGGAGATGGTTATGAAAAGGAACGAATTTACAAGGCTGGACAGTCATAATAAGCTTTCAGCTAAGTGGGAAGGACCATACAAGGTAGTAGAGATCGCTGCCCCGGGATCCTACTATTTGGAAACCACTATAGGAGAAAGGTTACCTCGTCCATTAAATTCTGAACATTTAAGGAGATTTCATACATAGCTTGTAAATCAAAAATGTTATGTCAATAAAAGCAAGTCGTTTCTTCAAAAAGCGTGACCACTCGAATCAAATCGAAGAAAATGCCCTAACAACAAAGTTAGGCCAAAAGCCCTAACAACAAAGTCAGGCCAAAAGCCCTGTAACCAAAGTCAGGCCAAAAAGACCTAAACAAAAAGAGTTAGGCAAACAAAAGCCCTGTCGCCAAAGTCAGGCCAAAAAGACCTAAACAAAAAGAGTTAGGCAAAACAAAAGCCCTGACGCCAAAGTCAAGCCAAAAGCCCTGTCGCCAAAGTCAGGCCAAAAAAGACCTAAACAACAAGAGTTAGGCAAAACAAAAGCCCTAACGCCAAAGTTAGGCCAAAAGCCTTGTCGCCAAAGTCAGGCCAAAAAGACTCAAACAACAAGAGTTAGGCAAAACAAAAGCCCTAACGCCAAAGTTAGGCCACAACCCCTGACGCCAAAGTCAGGCCAAAAGACCTGACGCCAAAGTCAGGCAGAAATACATGATACCAGAGTCAGGCAGGAATCTTGACGACGATGATAAGCAACCCATCAAGGAAACTATCTTCTTATAAGTCGAACAAATTTTAGAGAAGTGATCTGCCAAAGGTAACGACTTCTTTAGGAAGCAGACTATAGAAGATGGACAACGAGTCTTAAGCGATCAATATGGAAAGTAAAGCTGCAAGTAACAAGTTCCTTTCGAAGAGGCGAACACTCCAAAAAGTTTAAACTTTATTAAGGTTATTTATCTTCAATCCTAGAAGTCTATACTTTTAAGTCTTAAGATATTTTCCTTAAGGAGTTTAAACTTGGCGAGATAAATGAGTGATTCTATGAAATCTTATCATCGTTCGCCTAAAGGAAGGTCCAAAGACCCTAAGGGTCAAGACAATCATGAAGAGAAGAACAAAATAGAAAATCGCTACGGCTAAGATCTCGGAGGAATCGCCAAACATATTCAAATAAAAATAAGGGCTTGCGAATATAGAAGGCATTCAATATTATAAATAATCGAGTCTGAATTCAAGAAATAATTACAAGGAAATAAAAAGAAAAACTATCATCTAAAACAGAAGTATGGTCGCCGGAGAGGTGGAGACTTCAAGCTTTGGGGTCTTCGGGGGCAGGAGTGCTCAGCTCGCCTTCGGGGGCAACCTCTTTAACAGACGCAGCTGGGGCGACCTCTTCAGTAGCAGCAGCAGGGGTTGCCTGAGGAAGGGAACTCCGGAGGAAACCCTTAAGGGACCCTGAGGAACAGGAAAGTTGGGATCGACCGCCTGGACATCCTCGACCAGGACTTGGAGGAAGTCGGAAATCTCCGACTTCATCACCTCCAAAGCACAGTCAACGAACTCCTCAGAGGCCTTGAAGTCGTTGACCACACTTTGGGGGTGAAGGAACAGACTTCAGTTGTGCAGCCAGCTGTTCCTTCTCTTCCTCCAGGGCGATCCCCCTGGCTTCAACAGCAGCCCTCTGAGGTCGAATGCGACCCATCGCCACCTCTTCTCGAATGAGCTGGCAACGAAGAAATAAAAAAGGTTGTTAGGCTATGGAAAAGAGTGAGCAATGCGAAAACATAACGAGGAATCGAAACTTTACCAGAGCAACTCGTTCATAATGGGACTCTTCTTGTCAAGGAGTCGCATACATAAATCCGGGCTGCTCCGGAGACTCTTCTTGTCAGAGACCCCCTTATTCGAGAAGTCTCCACAGGGGAACCAAACGCCCCGAGAGTTCGCAGCCTTGAGTGGCTGGAACATGCTCGCCAAGGAGCAGTACTCCTTAGAAGGAGTCTTCGAGGCGCTGGGGTCCTCGGACCCCTTCTTCTGAGTCCCAGATCCCCCTGGAGGAATAGGGACTGAAGACTCGGAAGGAGAATGGGTCGCCAAAATCAGAGCCTTCTCCCCGGGGGCAGAGGAAGAGGACTCTGAGGGAGAACCGGGCGATCCTCACTCCTTACTTTCTCAGCAGTGGGTTTCTCTGCAAAATAATAAGAAGATATGTCAAAACCCAAAAACTGCAAAGTATGAAAACAGAAATCAGCAAATGGAGAGATAACATACCTGGTTGGCGAGGGCCAACAGTGGCCAAGGGAAGTTCCTCTTCGGGATTCCTCTTAGAGGAACGTCTAGAGGGAGGAGGAGGAGGATTCAGCGACGCCTGATCTTCGGACAACCACGCCTTTCCCTGGTCATCAAAGAGACCTATGAGTTTTCGGTCTCGGTTGCCTACATGCAATAAAACAGAAAAGGTCAGAAGAATTACCCAATCATCGAAAATTGGCGTGTCCTGATGAATTCCCGCCATCTCGAGCATGTTTTCAGTAGTATCCGCCACTGAGTGGATGGGATGAAAATGGGACGATTGATGCAACCGAAAAAGGTCATCGATGGCGTTCCGGTCACTCCCTGACAACTCGTCGAAGGTAGGAGGGAAATCCTTATCCGGCGTAAACAATTTCCAGGACACGCCCCCTTATAAAAGAAGTAGAACTTCTTATAGTTGGAGTTGGTGGCCCGAAATCATCGACCAACCGGACATGAACGTTCCAATTCCACGATTGAAGGCCTCTCCATTCCGTGAACTTCGGCCATCGTGACTGGAAGTGGTGGAGGTGGTTCGCCCCAACAGCCAATCGGAAAAAACACCGGAACAAGGCCAGTGAATACGTCCATTCTTGACGTATACACAAGAACTTGAATCCGACCCATATCCTAATGGCGTTGGGTATGAGCTGAGTGGGATGAATCCCATAAAACTGGCACAACGCCTGCAAATCCTCGCAGAGAGGAAAACGCAACCCAACATCGATCTGGGCCGCATAAATGTAAACTTCCCCGTCGTGAGGATAATGCAAACCCAGACCTGGGTACCTGGGGGCATCCAGTTCACCAAAACCACCAAGGCAAACCACTGTCTTAAAGTAAACCGGCTTCAATTTGTTAGGCTTGGCATCTACTTGAGCAGTTCAGATATGGCAAGAGCAAATATGAAAACACGAAAAACAAGGGATACTCTCGAAACAGAACAGTAAAGCAGAGTATGTACCTTTTGGAGAAAAGATGGGCGTGTAGACTTCTGGCCCATCTACCACCACAGGCGTGGCGGCGGACCTCCCAAGGTCTGATGGCCTCTCAGCCGCGGCTGGTGCGGAACCGTCCCTTATAGACAATGGGGCATTGGCATTCTTCGGCACCTTAGGGGCCGAAAAAGAAGGCATGTTGGCCGTCTGCTTGGTCTTGCCGGTTCGGCTGGGGGTGGCCATGGACCTTTGATGAAGTATGAGAAAGAAGAAGAAGATTGTAGAAGATGAAATTGGAAAACAGAGAATGATCTGAAAGTCTGAAGGAATGAAGGCGTAAAAAACAAAATAAACAAACTGATGTTTCTTATATAGACAAAAAAGGAGTAACCGCCACAGACAGAATCGAAACGACGCAGAAGAATAATTGCACCTTTTTGGAAAAAATCGAAGTAATGTCAGAATTCTAAGAGACACCTCTGGGATACAAATGGTCGGCCAGTACAGACAGCTGTCAGACTACCCTTGGGTTACGGAATATTAAATGACAGGCGTGCTTCAAGCGACCGTTCGACTTCTGCATGACTGTGCAGTTTTTAAATGCTAAAGTTCACCAAACAGACAAAGTGATCGCCAGCGCACTGATAGGCTTTATTAAGAATACCTTTTATAGGTAATGATCGCCTAGCAAAGAAAGGTAGACCTTCACAAGCCTAGACTGCCTCAAGTGATCGCCAAGAAGGAATAAAAAGAAGAATATTCCTTCAACCTTGGACAATGGGATGACTGATCGCCAAACAAGCATGAAGTGTCCCTAAGGTCATGAACCACAAAAAGAGACAAGGAAAATCAAATTTAAAGCGTCACTATCTCAAACCCTACCAAGAAATCAAGCTCGACTGAAGGAACTTCAATCAAGCTTCGGGGGAAAATGTTGGGTATTGATAGTGACGGCCTAGTAAGGAAAAGACCTCTAAGGCCCAATAACCCTGGAGGGGGTAAACCCAAGATATTCAGACCGGATTAGCCTAAGTCAAAGTCAACCTGGCCCATCATAGAGTGGCCAAGACGATGTGGACACCAAAGGCTCCTCAGCTGGTCGCCATCCTTCATCAAGTCGCGACCTCCAACGGCTCGCCATGGGAGTGCTCGCCCCGAAGAGAGCCTTGCCTCTCTGATCTGGTCCCACCAACCATCATAGGAGAGAGGCAAGACTCTCTTCAGGGCGAGCACTCTCATGGCGAGCAGTAGGAGGTCGCGACTTGATGAAGGATGGCGACCAGCTGGGGAGCCTTTGGCGTCCATATCGTCTTGGGCTCGATTCTGGGCCACTCTATGATGGGCCAGGTTGACTTTGACTTAGGTTAATCCGGTCTGAATATCTTGGGTTTACCCCCTCTATGGTTATTGGGCCTTAGAGGCCTTTTCCTTACTAGGCTGTCACTATCAATACACATTTGCCCCCGAAGCTTGATTGAAGTTCCTTCAGTCGAGCTTGATTTCTTGGTAGGGTTTGAGATAGTGACGCTTTAAATTTGATTTTCCTTGTCCCTTTTTGTGGTTCATGACCTTAGGGACACTTCATGCTTGTTTGGCGATCAGTCATCCCATTGTCCAAGGTTGAAGGAATATTTTTCTTTTTATTCCTTCTTGGCGATCACTCGAGGCAGTCTAGGCTTGTGAAGGTCTACCTTTCTTTGCTAGGCGATCATTACCTATAAAAGGTATTCTTAATAAAGCCTATCAGTGCGTTGGCGATCACTTTGTCTGTTTGGCGATCACTTTATTAACCGTTAATAAGGAAGTGGCCACAATATCCCGCGTATCTCGGTCACTTATTCACTAAAGATTAGATATGGTAACTGCAATATCTCGCTGTAACTGCCATATCTACTATCCAAATCTTCAGCAGCGCAATATTCACTAAGATATACGGTTACCTTATACGGTTTGATCTCTCCTACCCTATAAATACCTCTGCTTTACATACGTTCATTATGTTTTGAGATATATACACACATATACTCATTTAAGCATCGGATAGGGACCCAGAGACACCCTCTCTATTGCGCTCCCCTACTTGCAGGTTCACCGGAGTTGAAGCAGAAGCACTATTCAACCGTCGTCTGGCATTCAATTCAGTGCTAGATCAGCAACTAGGATTTCACGATCCAACAAGTCCCACTCTGATGCTTAAATGAGTATAGTGTGTGTATGAACTCAAAACATAATGTAACGTATGTAAAGAGAGAGTATTTATAGGGATGGAAGACCAAACCGTTTTAGGCATTAATATCTTTGTGAATATTGTGTCATTGGAGATAAGGATAGCAAATATTACAATTATCACGTAATATTGCAATTACCTTATATGATCTTTGTAGAATATGTGTATGATATATGCGGGATATCGTGGCTATATATTCGGTGTCGGTTGTGGGACCAGAGTTAAGAGGTTTTACTCTCTTGGCGAGCGCTCCCATGAGGAGAAGGAGGAGGCTTTGGCCTTGGCCGTTGGCGATCTGTAATAGGGCTTTTCCGTCCACTTTAGTTTGGGGTTTGGTGATGGACCGCTTTGTGGGTGTCAGTTTACTCTTAATGTGGGTCGACCCAGTGCTGAATGATTTGGGTTTTGACACTCTAAAAGGTTAGTGAGCCTTTAAGGCTTTACCCGTATAGGGCTGTCACTATCATTACCCAACAATTCACGGATACAATTTAATTAAATTGTACTTGTAAATGTCATCCGCGGTTAAAATGTCTAATAAATTTCTCGCGGGTGCGAGTAAATATTCAATTAGGTACCTTTCACATAAGAGCTAATGTTCTAGTAGTTTGAAATCTTGAGTTTAATTTTTATTTTGTTTTGTAATTTCTTTTTATAAGCAGTACCAAACCCTATATATTTAAAAGAAAAAAAAAAAGGGTTATTGGTCACAGTGCCCCCTAAAGTTTGGACGAAATTTAAGAATCCCCCTTAAAGTTTAAAATTTGAAATATTAGTCCTAATGTTTGGACGAATTCAAAAATCGCCCCTTTCCGTCCTAAGTCCGTTTATTTGAACCGGTAAACGGACATGTGCCTAGCACGTCACTTCACTTAAAATTTAAAGACCAAATTGCCCTACCAGAAGATTGGGACGAGGAGAAGAAGAAAGCAGATTTCCTCTCGTTTGAGGATCTTGAACCTGCCCTTATCCCACCACAAACCATTCCCGACCCTGATGACAAGAAGCCAGAGGATTGGGATGAGAGGGCAAAGATTCCGGATCCAGAAGCAACCAAACCAGAAGTTTGGGACGAGGATGCACCACTTGAAATTGAAGATGAAGAGGCTGTGAAACTAGAGGGCTGGTTGGATGATGAACCCGAGGAGATTGATGATCCTGAGACAACAAATCCTGGGGATTGGGATGATGAGGAAGATGGTGAATGGGAGGCACCAAAGATTGACAACCCCAAGTGTGAGATTGCCCCTGGCTGCGGCGAGTGGAAGAAGCCAATGAATAAGAACCCTGCTTACAAGGGAAAGTGGCACACACCTCTTATTGACAACCCGAACTACAAGGGTATCTGGAAGCCTCAAGAGATCCCCAACCCAGATTTCTTCGAGCTTGACAGACCCAATTTCGAGCCCATTGCTGCAGTTGGTATCGAGATCTGGACAATGCAGGATGGAATCTTGTTTGACAACTTCTTGATCACCAATGACGAGAAAGTTGCAGAGTCCTACCGAGTGAAAGCATGGAAACCCAAATTTGAGGCTGAGAAAGAGAAGGAGAAGGCTGAGGAAGCTGTTTCCCTTCACCCTCACCCAAATCCCGTCCGTTTTCCGTTTGAAATAAACAGACTTAGGACGGAAAGGGGGAATTTTTGATTTCGTCCAAACATTAGGACTAAAATTCCAAATTTTAAACTTTAAGGGGGGTTCTTAAATTTCGACCAAACTTTAGGGGGCACTTTGACCATTAACCAAAAAAAACAAAAAAACTCCAACAAAGTTCGAACCTAAGATCTCTAAGAGTTAGAACAACACCTTTTTTTCACTAAATTAGTGTTATTCAATATTTTTTATGCAATTAACTTACATTTAATAGAATAACTATTCAATTCAATTGAATTTATTTTATGTATTCCAATCAAAATTTAATTTACTAACATGTTATAATGATACAATATTTTATCACTATAGTATTAATTTCATATATGTTTTACGTACCTAAATTATATTTTTTGGTCAAATACCTAAATTACACTTTAAAAATGTTTTTCGAATACCTTAAACATTCTAATGTAGAAATATTACTTTTGGAGTCGAGGTCTATACTTATATTTGTTAAAAATATTATTTTTTTCATAATTAAATTGTAAGTATAAATAACGACTCCAAAAAATAATATATCTAAACTAGATGATTTAAGGTACCTGAATATCATTTTTGAACTATAATTTAGGTACCTAAAAAACATTTTATATTAATACCGTAGTGATAAAATATCGCATCGTTATAAGATGGTAATGAATTTAAATTTTCGGTGGAATAGAATTTTACAAAAAAAACATATATTTGAGAAGTTGGTGCGTTAAGTATAATTTAAGTACACAACAAAATATATTTGAGTGTCATTAGTTTAGTGAAAAATATGTATTGTTTTAAGTGTTAGAGGTTTTGGATTTCACTAGCTCATACTATGAGAGCAATAGCTCTTCCACTAGACAAAAGGTACTTAATGATATATTTATTCATATCTGTGAATGCATACACGAGTAGAATTTAATTAAATTTCACTCGCGAATAATATTCACGGTACAATTTAATTAAATTCTATCCACAAATGACATTTGTTATCTATAGAAACTGAAGCTACACTTAATTCTATTACATATACTATTTATATTATCTCTCCTCATATATATATATATATATATGAATTTGACTAAATTGTATCCAATTGTGACAAGTAAGTTTTTTGATGTACTTTCTTACTCCTAATGTCAAATTAATCAATTCTTATTGGTCAATGTCAAACATACAATTCTCATTCCTATGTGGCATGTCATGTAACTCACTTTAAAATCCTCCAAGTATTCTCATTCATTCTCCACATAAGTTACAAAAATTCAATAATATATCTCTTTTTCACAGGTGCATTTATTATTTTTATTGATAATTTATTCAAATACTAAATTTTATAATATTATACTTTATAAAAATCAAGTAAGTTTAAATTTTATAATATTATACTTTATAAAAATCAAATAAGTTGACATATTAAAATTTGATCTTAAGTTTTATTTCTAAGACTAAATTATAATTAATTTTATGTATTAGATATATTTTTTTTAAAATTAATAGTTGCATGTCTAATATTATGTACCCAATTATAATTATGCATGTAATATTAATTTTAACACATATATAAAAAATATTAATATAATAAGTATAGATTCTTAAAATAAATATATACTCATGTAGAGCTTTGTTTTTTTTAGACATAATATCATCTTACTTCCCATGTGATTTTATTATTTGTTTATTAAAATACTAAACTTTATAATATTATACTTTGTAAAAATAAATTAAGTGCACATATTAATATTTGTTATTAAAATTATTTGCTAAAAATAAATCAAAAATATTATTTTTGTATTATATTTTTTTTTTTATAAATTAATAGTTCAATATCTAATATTATGTACTTTAATATAATTATGCAAGGCAATATAAAATTTAACACATGAACAAAACAAATACTAATATTATCATTATAGTATATTAATATACTTTTTAGTTTTGTAGAGCTTTTTTTTTTATAGACACGACTTATTTTATGAAATAGATAAATGTTTAACACAATTGACAAATACTATTAGTAAAATAAACATATTTCACCAATACTTTCAACTTTATAACTATGTGCAAAAATATTATATTAAAAGTATTAATTAGCAGCATGTCAATAATTATAATATTTATTTTTATTATCCACTTATACACATTTTACTTAGTTTTATGAACAATATTAGGGCTAGGCATGAACCGGTTCAGGGCTGAACCGGTTTAGAACCGAACCTTTACGCCATTTTAAAATTGGTACGGTTTACCGCTCCAGTTTTTGGCCGCTCCAGATTTTGACCGATTTACCGTACCTGTTCTGAACTGGTTCAGAACCGGTTCGGCCAAACCACTTCATACATAGCATCAAGTCCAACCGCACCAATTGTATAGTTATGTTCAAAATTCAGAAGAAAATTTAAGTTCCAACGTTAACTAAACTAGTTTGCTAGAACAAATCATTTAGCTCAAATCATAGAAACAAGTCCAATATCTATTTTTTTCTCTATCTTCATGTCAGAAACAAAAAAAATTGAATACTAAAACGCTATCAGCAAACAAAAATCAGAGCATACTAGCATTATTTCAACAAAAGGTTGAAATTTGAGTTCAGAATCATGATAACATTGTCAACAAGAACAATTAACAAGCACAGTACCTCAAATGTTGCTCGGGTACATGAAAACCCTAACCTTCGCACCCTGTCAAAAAAGAAAATCAGATAACGTAAACTTCTATAATACGAATAGATATTAGTGTATGACAAACCGCAAAGTGGATGTCAAAGTTACCATAGACTTGGGAGGAAGATTAGATTTGAACTTGGCGCGAACAACACCGTTGTTAGCATGAGGCCTAGATACCTTACCCCAAATGCACCTGTAGTGAGGCCCGTTCTTCTTCACCTTAGCCTTGTAGATGTACGCCATTTTCTAACCACGATGCGGGGGAGGGCGTTCGGCGTCCCGGACCTCCCTTCTCTCTCGTGAATCTCCATCACTCCGTCTGAGAGGTTGCGGTTGCTGATGATGCGTCGACAGTGGTGGTGGAGGCGTCGGCTGGGGAGAGCAGGACTGCTCTGCCTCGTCGTCTGCCTTGTCATCTTTCCGGTCGGCATGGCTGTCGAGGGACTCTAACGGCATGTTCATGACTTCAGCCATGGGTGGATAGATTGGGATTGCAGTGGAGATTGGTTTCGAAATTAAAGCCCTAGTGGACAGTGGAAGAGGACGAGGGCATTTTGGTCAGTTACAAAAATTAAAATAGCATGTGCCTCACACATTTTCCCCATTCTGTTAGTAATAAACGGTCAGCTGACGAAATGGGGGGATTTTTTATCCGGTCCAAACATTATGACTAAAATTTAAAATTTTAAACATTAAGGGGGAATCTTAAATTTTGTCCAAATATTAGGGGGCACATTGACCATTAACCCTATAATATATTAGCTGGTATTGATCATACATTTAATTAATTTGTTACTGTAAAATGTAAAATAGGTGTTTATGAGGATTTTTCGTCCTACTTTTGTTTGGTGTTTTATTAAATTGAAAAATGTATATTCTACCACTGGTTATCGGATGTGGTTGGTACAATCGTGATCACTGCGGTTAAATCCTTCTTTAGCACAGGTAAGCTCCCTGAGACCGTCAACTATATAAACATTACTTTAATTCCTAAGGATGTTAACCTTACTTCTCCTAGTGAATTTCGGCTTATTAACCTATGCAACTTCAACTATAAAATTATTCCAAAGGTGCTTGCTAATAGGCTTAAGTCTTATCTGTCAGACATCATTACGCTGTACCAAAGTGCTTTTGTGGCAAGACGAATGATTCAGGATAACATTGTGGTCGTTCATGAAGTCCTCCACCATCTGCGTAACCGGAAGAAAGGAAGAAGAGTATACTGTGCGGTAAAACTGGATATGCAAAAGGCTTACGATCGGGTGGAATGGGACTTTCTCCTTGAGGTGCTAAGTCGCAAATGATTCAACCCCATATGGATCAACTGGATTAAAGAATGCATATCGACGGTGTCCTACTCGGTTATCTCTAATAGGAAGCGCTCAAGACCAATCAGACTTACGTGAGGCCTGCGCCAAGGTAGCCCTATATCCCCATATGTATTCATTCTTATGGCTGATGTACTATCCAGACAGATCGAGAAGGTGGTAAGAGAGGAAAAACTGATCGGCATCACTATTAAGAGGGAGTGTCTGGTCCTTCACCACCTATTCTTTGCGGGCACTTCTTTGTTCTTTGTGAAGGGAAGCCAACCTAACATGTAGGTCCTTCGGTCAATTATTGATGAATATTGTTGTGCATCGAGCCAAGGCGTCAACCTGAGCAAACTCAACCTCTTCCTGTGTCTGAATGTTCAGAAGGACGAAAGAAGGCGTTTGGAGCAGACTATAGGAGTTCAAAGTGTTCAGAATCTTGGCAAGTACCTAGGTCTTCCTTCAATGTGGGGGAAATCTAAAAGAGAAGCACTTGGGTTCTTAAAGAAGCGAATCCAGGATATGCTGCAGAGTTGGAAAGCAAAAATTCTCAATAATGAATGGAAGTCGAAGGCTATGAGAGACCATGTGATATTTCATAGTTATGAAATTCTCATTCCGGTGAACAACATGACTCGGATGAAAGTATACTGCAAACATAAATGCTCATTCAAAGTGATTGCCTGCAGTATCAACAAGGAAATCACAATCCAAATTTGTGAGTTGGTGAATGAGCATTGATGTCCTAGGGCTCATATTAACCATAACGTAGGATACAAATGGGTTTGTGACAACTTCATTGATATACTTAGGTATGATATGAAGTTAAAGGTATTGCTATTTTTATGCTTATCTATGGTACGCTTTCATACTTGCATTCAAAGATTTCTGTTATGTTGCAGAACCGTACTATTCGTGATGAGATACAAAGACAATATGGATGGATAGTTAATAGGGTTGTGATTTGTCGCGGCCTCAAGATGGCAAAGGAAAAGTTGTATGGGTATGAGAGTGAAGAATATGCAAGAGTTAGGGACTATGATGCGACCTTACTCGAGCATAATCCTAGAAGCACAATTGTTGTGCACGTTGATTCAATCTCGAGTTCATTAAGACCCTGATTTGAGAGGTTGTACTTCTGTTTGGAAGCATGTAAGAGTGGATTGCACAAAGGTTGTAGACCATTCATAGCACTCGATGACTGCTTCTTGAAGGGACCAGGTGGGGGTTAACTAAACTGTGTCGTTATTAGAGACCCTGATAATCCTCTATTTCCCATGCCATTTGCATGGGTGGAGGTAGAAAATCCAAACTCATGGAGTTGGTTCTTAGACATACTGGTCAGAGACATAGGGAATGACAGAACGTGGACTATTATGTCCAATCGACAAAAGGTATGGACTATATATTTTGCAACTGAGTGATTTACCATATAACGTTTATGATTAAATAGTTAGTTATGTTTACTGTATATGTGATTAAATAATCACTTATGTTTCATAATTTGTGATTAAATGTTATGGTTTGGGTACACTCAAGAAATCCGGAAAAAGTCAAGAGAAGAATAGATAAACCGACACTTATTGAAATTGACGATAACGTTAGCTCAGTCCCGATTCTGTCAGAGTCAAGAGCTTTGGTTATACTAGATCAACCACTCAAAACTATCCCTCCAAAGAAAATGAGGCATTATTGGAGGTCTACACAGTAGTTTGTTTTTAATGTTTTGAACATATTTCGTATGACACTGTTTTGTGGTTTATGTTGGATTATCGTGTTTGTAATGATGGTATGTTTTAATGAAACTTGTTTTGGAGATGTATGTTTTCGGATGTACGTTGGATTATGTTTACAGATTATGATGTCGGCTTTGTCATACATAAGTAACCGTTCGATAACAAAACATCCAAAAAAAAGTAACTCTTTAATAATATTTTAGTTAACATAGTACTTCATTTAACAACTTGTTCACGGACATAGGTCACCCCATACACAAAGAGCTAAATGTTCTTCAAACTTCAGTTAGAGAGAAATGTCATACTACGTAGCTGCATACTCTATAGGATTGGCATGAATCGAATCGGATTCGAACCGATTCAGAACCGTAACTTACCTAAAATGTGGTAAAGTTACGGTTCAACCCTTTTGTCTGAACCGATCCATATCTTCGTTGATTTACCATAGTTGTTCTGAACTGGTTTAGCCAAAACTTTTTATATATAAAACAAAATTGCAAAAATATCAATAATACATAAACAATTCAATCTGATAATACATGAACAATTTCACGTAAAGTTTGAAATCAAAAGTGAGAACTTAGAGCAAATTTTGGTGTAATGCCACTAAATGTGAGAACTTAAAGCGAATTTTGGTGTAAAAATTGAATCTATTACATTTATGAAAATTGTTTCTTAAAACGTTTTTGCATTTTATTCCCAAAACTTGGTTGGAGAAACATGAATAATGGGAAGGGAAATGTCGAATGAACAAGTAGGGTTTGAAAAGGATAAATAATTGAAGCAACGCGAATTAGGGTTACTTACTATGAAATTACCTCAAAATTAGGGCAACCGTGAAAACGACGAGAAAAATTATATCACGTACCAGTTTATTTCATGGAATAGACAAGACTGCAATAACACATTCTCATACATGACACTCCATGGTAGAGGTAATGGGAAGAGCTTGAGTAAGAGCGCACCTGTCGTCGGTTGTCAACCACCATATGAGCATATTCGTCATCAATCTTCATGGTACGAAAACTCAAGGGATGCTCTTTCTTCCTTCGATGCCTGTGTCACTTCTTTTCGCGACTTCAGTTATGCAAACAGAAGCTCAAGCTCTATGTAAATGGAGAAAAAGAATGACATATTAGGAAGTTCAGGTCTGAAGAATGTCACGTGCACAACACATGTCTAATTTTAACGGGAGTTACACTTCTGAACCATTCAGACACATTTTGAAACATGGGTAATGGCCGAGTTCAAGTTTCAACTGTTCAGTCACATGTGTGAATATAAGTGACTCTTCAGGTAATTAACGCATATATTTTCTATGTAAAAAGGTAGTATATGGATAATCTAAGAAATTATAAATAAATACACTATTTTATAATACTATTGACTTTAATAAAAATTCATTTCAAATATAAGTATAATTCGTACGTAACAATATTAAATTAATTTTTATATAAGATTATATAAAAAAGGGTGGAATGAAAGACATGCCACTGAGGTGTCCTGTCCTGTCCTGCCGAACTAACTCGTGTCTCTGTATGTATACGTACGTACTGTAGGTGGGTTTGGTCGCTCGCTTATAACGTACTTGAAATTTAACCGGCCGTCCCACATCAGTCAGGCAGCTGTCGGATATTGTATATGAGGCCATGGATTTGGAAACAAGAAGACAGGTAGGTTGGTTTAAGGGGAGAAAGAGAGAACAAACAAAGTCTCGCTTCTCTTTATTCATATTTTGTCAAACTCCAAGTTTGTAGTTCCATAACTTTTTTATTCTAATATAAGAATAAATTTTGAAAACTATAAAATTCATATAAACATTTAAAAATATAGCAATTTAACAATTCAATTTTTTTTTCAAATGTTACAATTGAGTTCCGATTCGATTGAGACTAGATTGAACTCCAAAATCGAGAGGAATTGAGGTCTGGGTCAAGATCCAGACCCCTCGTTTGGGGCTCAATCAAGTGTCAATCGAATCGAAACTCAATTGTAACATTTGAAAAAGTTTGAAATGGTTAAATTATGACATTTTTAAAACTTTTATGTTATTTTTACAATTTTCAAAATTAATTCTATTAAATTTGAATGAAAACAATTGACAGATGGGACAAACTTGCACTTTTGTCAAACATAAGGGAAGCAAATTTTACAATTTAAACTTTAGGCGGAAAACTCAAAATCTAACCAAGTTTTTAGAGGGCAATGTGATATTTATATATAAATAATTTGTATACCAAAAATTATTTTAAAAAGTGTATATTATAATACTTAAAAATTCTATATTTTATACCAAATAGTTGTTTAAATAAAATTATTACACATTCTTTTATTTTATCATAGAGAAATTGTAAATATATTATTAGAAATCTGGCACATGAATTTTTACATAATAAAAATATAGGAAAATTTATGACAATTTGATACGATATTCGAGGTTTAAAATACTATTAAAAATATAAAAGTCAATTAATACATTTATAAATATTCAATGAATTAAATTATATATACATATTGTGCCATGTGACAGAAAATTAAAGATTTAAATAAACAATATAGATTAATCTAGATTGATTTTAAATTATCAATTTTATGATTTTATCATATGTTATGATTGATTCAACACGGTATAAATATATGCATATTCATATTATATATATATATATATATATATGATTCCTGCAAGATAGATAGATATAATTACATCTCAACGACCGCACTATCGGAACTGACAATTTTGGATCCCCTAACTTGAAGGGGAGGCGCTTGTCCTCCCCATTCATCGTGTGAATGCAGCAGCTTAATAAGCTTCTATTGACTTGCCCTAACTTGTAGTATGAATGTATGATGGATATGAGGTTCCATCTTCCCATCAATGGATCTGAGGTTCCATCTGCATTGGGTAACGTTTTCGAAAAAACACTAAATTGGGTAGCGTTTTGAGAAAAATGCTACCCATGTGTAGCGTTTGTCAATTATTTTTTGACGACTCGATATTTAATTAAAAATTAAATTATGTATCTATTAAAAAACTATAGTAAGTAGATATTTTAATTGCAATTCAAATGATACAAAAAAATATTTGGACTTACGAATTGATTGTACGCTCTGCCGTAATTTGAGATATGAAAAATTAACTTAAAACAATATAACTTGGACCATGCAAGTCCAAACTCACCACGGTTAACGACACTTATGGCGAAATTCAATTATCTACCTAGGGCAATTTTTTTGGATTTTTTTATTAGA
Organism: Chamaenerion angustifolium; assembly: GCA_946814005.1. Classification (NCBI taxonomy): domain Eukaryota; kingdom Viridiplantae; phylum Streptophyta; class Magnoliopsida; order Myrtales; family Onagraceae; genus Chamaenerion; species Chamaenerion angustifolium. Next base: position 9,619,000 of record OX328270.1, read on the forward strand.
TATATATTTAATTTTTTAACCTAACATTGTTTCTCCTATAATTTAACTGAAATGATTAAATGCATTAGGTAAGAAATTTAATTATATACTTACTCAAAAAAAAACAAAAAAAAAAAAACATTACAGTGCGTAGATAATTTAATTACAACATAACTCACACTAACTATGCATTAATTTTTTACTTTTTGACTGGTCGCATAATACGATACGTAAAAAATTATATATATGTATATATACATAGTAAAATCACTGTGTAAACAGTAAAAGTACTGTTAATATACATATATATAGTTTTTTAAGTATCGTATTATACAGTCCAAAAGTAAAAAATTAATGTCTAGTTAGTCTCATTTTTCTCGTAATTAAATTATCTGCGTACTCTAATGTTTTTGATTTTTTTTAGTAAGTATATAATTAAATTTCTCAACTAATGCATTTAATCATTTCGGTCAAATTATAGGACAAGCGATATTAGGTTAAAAAATTAAATATATATCTAATCATAAAAATCCAAAACAATTACCCTAGTTAGATAATTGAATTTCGTCATAAATGTCATTAACCGTGTTGAGTTATATTTTTTAAGTCAAATTTTCATACATCAACTTACGGTAGAGCGTACAGTCAATTCGTAAGTCCAAATTTAATATTTTTTTTGTATAATTTGAATCGCAATTAAAATATCTACTTACTATAATGTTTTTTAATAGATAAATAATTTAATTTTTATTTAAATATTGAGTGATCGAAAAAGGAAAAAGAAAAAAGAAATTGAGCTAATGCTACCCATTGGTAGCGTTTTACTAAAAAGTAGTGTTTTGTAAAAAACGCTACCCACGGTAGCGCTTATATACAAATTTCTAAATATTTTTTCTGTATACTTACTTTTCTAATTATTTTTTGTATAGTGCCTAATATTTGAAAAAAAATCGTAAATAAGTAACAAAATAACTACGATCGTTTAAACAATACGATCCTGGACCACTTTATTTATTGTTCGTCCAACTCCATCAATCAACAAAAGCTTATAACATTTTGGGTCGGATTCAAAAGAACTTGGAAATGATCTTCCAAGTTCACTGCTTCTTTCGACGTAACATCTACTACTCCATTTATTTCTCGAAATACATGTCGTATTTTGAAGTTTCCTGCAATTAAGAATTAGAGACATAAGTCATCTATCAAAGTGTTTATCCTCCATTACAAGATTAATTGATTTATGGACGTCGGATTTCACATGTAAAGTCTGCACCCCCATATTAGTTCTCATGGTTAGCCCATCCCGAATTGTCCATAGCTCGTCCACCAGGTTATTTGTGATTCTGATCGGCCTTCTTCTTAAGAGCTCGATAATATTACAGTAAAAATCCAAAAATTGTGATTATTATCGTCATTATTTTATTTGGTTAACCATATAATTACTGTGTGGTCCAGTTATGATGATGATTTTTTTACCTATAATATTTATGATCACGGTTATGGTATTTGATTCATAACTGCGGTTATATATAATTTTAATAATTATATATATTCTAATAAACAGTGATTGAAGTAGGTTTGTATACGGACTAATCCAATTCTTGTGTTAATTACGTTAAAATTATAATATTTTAATTTCACATCTCGATTATGTTGAAATTACAGTGTTATAATAATTGAAATAATTTTTTGGATCGAAATGTTAAAATTTGAATTATAGGAATTTTAATAAAATATGGTCATTTTGAATTTGGGTACACGGATAAAACCGTGGTTATGAATAATGTTATGATATTGAAAATTGCACATGCAATTACTGTGGTATGTAATTTAAAAATATGATAGAGTTATGATATTTGTTATACCGTACCATATAGGGGTGGCAATTCGTATCCATGGGTCAAGATGTACGGACCAATGTCATTTCGTTTCGAACGATAAGAATTTTGCTGGTCAACTTGTCGACCCACACGACGCACTGATTCATACAACTTACGTGGCTCATGCGATGCGCGTTACCCTTACACATATGACTCATATGACCCGTACGATCCATAAAGTTTTATATAATATATGTTTAATTATAAGGGTATGTAGGTTAACCCACGGTTCAAGATGTACGACTCAAACACGACCTATTATTCATGTGAGTGAGACAAGTCATGTCAAAATGACTCGCATGTCCAAAATGTTCGATCCAAACACAACTCATGGACGGGTCACCCATGGATCGTCTCCAAAATTGACACGCCTAGCACCATATCCTAACCACCGTGAGTCCTATAGGTCTATCCAAAAGTTTTTTTAAAAAATATTTGAATATATTTTTTTCAAAATACATATCAAAAGGGATTTATTTTTGTAAGGAATAACCAACAACACACTTTCTTCCTCTCCCTCTTAATGTCTTTTTATATATTTTTTCATCCTTTTCTTATCCTAATTATAAAAACTCCAAAAATTTTGTATGAATGTCAAAGAGCTCTTGTCCTTCAAAGTTTACCTAGCTCATTCATTTTCTTTGTGTCTTTTATGGATTTTCACAATTTTCATAGATTTTGTTACTATGATTATTTAGTGAGTGTTTTTTCATAATGAAATAATAAAACCCTAATTATAAAATATTATTAGGACACATATATTATTGAATCTTGCTAGATCATATAATATTATTATTTTAAATTAATTTTGATGTGATATAACATGATCCGATAATAACATGATAATATTTACGAAGTATAGGATATATAAGAGAATTCAAATTTTTTTCCCAAATATATCAATTGAAAACAAAATATAAAAATATCTATTTTTCAAAACTATACCAACCCTAAATTCAGTCGCGGGTTGGATATATTTCAATCTTACCCGCGACTACCTTTCGCGTATGAAACGTCCGTTAAGTTTCACCGGCAACTGCCATTCACGTGTTGGGTTTTTCACCCTACCTGTGACTATCAGTTACGAGTATAGTTTGTCCCAAAAACATGATTTCGAAAAGATTAACAAATGCCATTAAATTCTGAGTTACACAACATTACAAAAGAATTATAGTATTTAAATTACTCTTTACAAGATCTCTTATTGTGACTTGTTTGACCACATTTACAACATTTCTTTTGGCGTAGTTTACTAATAGAATTCATCTCATTGTGAATTCTCATTTTTTGCGTCCACGTGAAAAAATTAACATTTGCGGATCAAACCTTACTATCGGATTGTTCCACTCTGGCCACCAATACGGTTCTGGTAGAGGGTGTAATTTAGGAAGGTATATTTGCATGTAGTAATCAACACCAAAATGGAAGTCAACGTACGATTTAACGTTGTATTTGTGCATCGAATAATTGTTATAACGTGTTGACATAGTCGTCCAAACAACGTCCATTCACCGCAATCAGGTTTACGCGGTAAGATTTACCAACACATTTTCTTACTCCACACTCTTCTCTGTACGAGTAAGTATCTATTTGAAAAGGCTGAGAAACCTCTTCAGTGACTGTTAATAACTGTCTGACTTTTATAAGAAAGTTGTTTCTCATCGCCACCTCATTTTCATATCGAGACCTATGATAGATAAATACATGTTTAGTATTTTTCAATGTAACATTGATCAATGATGTTACGGGTAAATGCCGAACTCATTTCAAAACATTGTTGAAGACCTCTGACTAATTTATTGTCATAACACCGTATTTATGTCCCCCATTGTACGCTTGAGACCACAAGCTTAAATCCCCACAGTTGTCTAACAATTGACAATACTTGTCGTCATTAGCACCGTTGAAATATTTTCACATCGAATTGAACTTTTTCCTTGATGTCGTCCATGCCATTTTAGGAAACAAAATCTTCATATAAACTTTATCCTTAAATGTTTTGTTGAAATTATTGGAAAGATGACGTGCACAGTATATATGGAGCCCCCCCGACTTCTAGAACAATAGTCGCAACATCCCTTTTAATACATTCATGAGAATTATCCTTTGTTACATGTTGACGCAGACGCTTTAAAATCCCTGTCTAACTCATTGTACTCTCAGAGTCTAGAAATGCAAAAGTACAATGGAAAAACTTGATTGTCAACATTGTATGCCTCTGCCACTAATAATTTTCATGTTTATTTTCAGTAGAAATGTGTGTTATCGATGCTAATTAATTATCAACAATTGGGGAAACTTCCAATTGAGGCCCTGTATGCTCAGAACCAGTTTTGAAAAATGGAACATTCCTCATTTGGTATACCTTTCCACTCATAGGCGTAAATAATGTAAGGGTTAAAATGACATATCGAAACAATGAGTTGTGGCAACTGCTGAAATGCACTTTCATGTGTACCAAACATCTTATTGATCACCTTATGTTTAGCATACCACACATTGTGATACAAGGAGTCTGCGCATACTTATCCTTCACAACTTGTTGCAAGTTGCACACTCTAATACCTGTGTGTTTACACACGTAAAGATATATTAAATTAGCAATGACTTTGCAGTCAAGTTGTCTATGTTACTAGATCAAAACGACATTTGTACATGAGTATGTAATGCCAATTTTGGTGATCTCCCAGTTACCCAGTTTCTTCTGTGCCACTTGTAAAAACCGAGGACAATGATGGTTAGCACACTTAAATGCCACTACGGCAGGACTTGATCTTATCGTGACACATTCACACGAATTTTGAATATACCAGCTTTTTATGTAAGGTTGAACTGTAACTTTATCCTCATATTGTGCGTCGAGTTGTTAATCACATTCACTGTGGGATGATTCCCTAGCCTGACTGTCCAATCAGCACATTCAAACATTTCTTGCGAATTGCCTGATGTAAACTCGGAAGGATATTGTAAGTTGGTCATCGATTGGGTCGACTCAAAAACATCGTTAGCGATTTCATCATCTGACAGAGCGTTCTCACATTCGTTCAAAACAGTGTGATGTTTTGCCTCAGAGTCATCTACCATCTCCTACTTCCTCATATCCAACAATTTCCTCTTCCTCTTCTCCTTCCACTTCTACTTTTGGAATTACAAATAACTTTCATGTAGTCGTCACATAATTCGAAAAACTTACTCTAATGTGTCTTCATCGGTGATTGAAAATAGTTCATGACCCACATTCCAAATAATTAGATGGAAGTCGGCTACACGACTACTAAATCCGCAAATTACGTTAACACGTTCTCTTAGTTGTGTTAGGGTAATGTCTCTTTTAACGGTAGTTATTGCTGATTCACCGCCAAAGTACTTAACAACCCATGAGTCTAGGTTAATGTACCACCATATCGAAAATTGATAGTAACCATTTCAAGAGTAATAATACCTAATTTATTTCAAAATAAGAATTAGGCATTTTAAACATATCAAACATTCTAAAAATTTAGGCATGGTAACATGGTTGAGATTCTAAAATTATCAAGAGTAACAAAATGAAATTTTTGGACCACCTATTTCGATGATGCATGCTTCTTCTAGGGAGGTTGCTTAGGCGAAAGATGGACAAATTGAAGGCTCAGTATGGAAGGAAATGTGTCTGGTCTGCCAAGCACATTTATACACCTTTTACCCGTGACTGTCAGTCACGGGTAGAAGCGTACATAGTTGCGTTTACTCGTGATTGTCACTCACAGGTTGGTAGTACCTAACCTTCCACCCATGACTGGTAGTCACGAGTAGAAGGTGTATAAATGTGCTATACACATTTATTTCCACCATCGTCGTTTCCATTCCACCGAGCCACCCAACGGTCATGGACTGACTTAACCTAAAAAAGAATCATTGCCCAAACACTACAAGAAGAATTACCAACTATATGGAGATACTATAATTATTGAGAGCATCCTAGTTTAATTCGTCACATTCTCATGAAGTTCCACCACCAACAACCCCAAGTTGATCACCTGGCTTTATGTAGATACTATAATTATTGTGAGCATCTCAATTTACTTTGTCATACTCCCATGCAGACCAGCCCCCAAACCCCTCCCCAAATTAATCAGTTGACTATATGGAGATACTATAATTATTATCACAGTTTTGTCCTTAATTAGAGGTCTCAGGCTCGAGATTTGAGAATGAAAGAATATTCATGGTCAACACTTGTGCGAGTGACAATTATTTTAGGTGTGGAGTAAGTATGCCAAGAGTGTTTCCATCCAGATTAGACACCCGGGCCTCCGGATGGGATCCTTAAAACACCCCACGAAAAATTTAAAATAAAATAAAGTGCACAGATATTGTAAGATTTTTCACTTTTTTACTAAATAAATACCAAATAACATTTAAAATCTTCTCATTTTTATGGATCACATCAAACCAAAGCCTAAACAATATCTATAAGTGAAATTAAATAGAACTCCCAATAGAAATAGGAAGAATAATCGACGTAAACGTCTTGATTATATTTTGAGGTATCAATTGTGGTTGACTCGCCGGGTTCAAGTCGGGTCAACCTAATCCGTGGGTCAATAAAGATTGACCTGAACCCGACCCGCCAGCCTTCACGGGTCACTCATTGTGACCCAAATCCGACTTGGCATGTTGATGAGTTACTAGTATGACGTGGAACAATATTTTGTTGTTGAATTTTTTTTATAAAATTTAAACAAACATTAAAAGTAATTATATGTTATAATTAACTAGTTAATAATCACCCTTAGTTATAACAATGACATCCAAAATAAAATTTAAACACTTTAAATATTTTAGAATTAACAAAATATCTCTAACACTATTATCTAAAAATTGAAAATTATCTATCTTGGTAGACTATCATACAAAAACCTTTTTTCCCTCATAATATAGTATATTTAACCTAAGGTAACTAGAGCATTCTTAGTAATAACTTATGTAGTATCCAAGCAAATAATAACACACACACACACACATATATATATAAAGCCTATTTTTACGGGTCGGGTCCAAATCCATATGATTAATTCAAACCCGACCCGCCATTTGCACAGGTCAGATGGGTCAACCCGATACTAGAGGTGTCAAAAATTGACCCGACCAAAAATAACTCAGACACGACCCGAGTTCGGGTCGGTTCCAAGTCATAAATTTGGGGGTCGCGGGGCAATTTTTGGCTGACCTGTCGTGTAAATGGCGGGTCGAGTCTGAGTTAAGCATATGAACCCGGACCTGGCTCGCCATTTATATATATATATGTTATTATTTGATAAGATACTACCATATGTTAATACTAAGAATACTCTAATTATCTTAGGTTAAATATACTATATTATGAGAAAAAAACAAATTTTTTTGTTTGATAGTCTACCGAGATAGATAATTTTTCAATTTTTAGATAATAGTGTTAGAGCTATTGTGTTAATTATAAAAAAATTAAGGGTTAATTACTTAATTGGTTACACATGTTTCACCATTGTGCAGAATGGTTACACATGTTTCAAAATGTGATTAATTGGTTTTGCTATGTGACTAATTGGTTACACATATTTTTCTCAATGTGATTAATTGATTATTCCGTTAGTAAGCCGTTAATTTACCGTTAATTAATATTTTTAACATATTTTGAATTTTCAAATGACTATTATGTCCTTAGTAGTATAATACTAAGGCTTAATGAGAAGAACAGGATAAAGAACCTAGAAGAACAGGATGAAGAACCCTTAATGGCATTTCTGATTCTGGGTTCTTCACGAACCCAGAAATAGAAACGCGATTCTGGGTTCGTACCTGGAAGAGCTCGGTGAAGAATGAAGACGTACCTGGACACAGAGGAGGTGAAGAATGAAGACGAAGAGAAGAATGAACATCTCGGTGGTGTATGAAAGGGTAATTCAGTCATTTTATGTATCTAAATAGTGACTTAACAGTGATTTTTGACGATGAACAGTAAAAAAAAACAATTAGTCACATTCCAAAACCAATTAATCACAATTTGAAACATGTGTAACCATTCTGAACAATGGTCAAACATGTGTAACCAATTAAGTAATTAACCCAAAAATTAAAGTCTTTAAAGTTTATTTTGGATGTGATTGTTAAAACTAACTATGAATATTAACTAGTTAATTATAAGATATAGCAAGTTTCAATATTTGTTTATATTTTATAATATTTTTTTTCAACAAACAAAATTTGTTGCGGGTCATACGGGTTGACCCGTCAACCTGCCGAGTCGTGTTCGGGTCACAATGAGTGACCCGTAATACCAGTGGGTCAGGTTTGGATCAATCATCCTTGACATGCGGATCGGGTCACCCGACGGGTCAACTCGTATTGAATTTCTACCCGAAATTGACCCTTGACACTTATTTTCATGGCTTGGTCCTGAACCAATCCCAAATCAGGCCTGAGTCATTTTCTGGTCGGATCATATTTTAACATGTCTATTTACATTTTATATCAATTAATTAAATGAATGAATGTTATTTTATAGAGTAAAATGAACGATTATTCGTTCCAAAGTCCAAATATGAATTTCATTCGGCAGCTTGCCCATATTACTTTTTTTTCTTTAATATACTTTTAGAAAAATACATTAAAAAAAATTACAAGTTTAGTGTCGCAAATTACGTTGAGTCTTTGTTTCAAGGGTTAATAGTCAAAGTGCCCCCTAATGTTTGGGCGAAATTTAGGATTGCCCCTTAAAGTCTAAAATTTTAAATATTAGTCCTAAAGTTTGGACGATTTGAAAAATCGCCCCTTTCCGTCCTCTGTCTGTTAATATGGGACGGAAAACGACCATGTGCTCGGCACGTGACTTCAATTACAATTTAAAGTCAAAAATGCCCTCAGCATCCTCTCCACCATGACTCCCAGACGTCATCTTCCCCATGGCTCTCTCTCTCACTGTTCGTCTGCCACTGTTCGTTCTCCCACTACCCTGCCCACAGACACCATACCCATTTCCATCCCTCCTTCTCCACTTTACGGAAGGACTTCTCCAGACTCTCTTCTCAGTGATTAGATTATACAACAATGGCGTCTTCACTTCACACAACGACTGCGACTCTTCCTGAAGCTGCTGTCAGTTGCCGCACTCGCTGGCCAGGTCGCTTATCCTCCGCAAAAGTCCACTTTAGACTCTCGTCCAAGCATAACCTCATATTCTTCGCTAAGGTGACAACGTTTTACTTAGACTAGTCTTCGTAGAGTTTAATTAGCTGTAGACCTCGGGTTTCTTATACACACAACATTTTCCTCTGTTTCATGTCCCGCCCATGTCGATCGCCGTTTCTTGCTCCATTCTCTTAAAATGCTGCCTCGCTTCATCGCAGCCACCTCTGTCTCTTCCCCACACTCTGCAGAACAAAGCATTGGAGCTCTGCTTCAATGTCGCGCTAAACAAAGCTCTTTGGGATGGCACCGTCTTCATCATCTTGGACAAATCTGGAGGAAGTTTCATCTTGCTTTGTGGCATCACTATCATCATCTCCACCCAAATAAGAGGACCCAAGCTTTCTCAGAGATTTTCCATACTCCATTGCAGATGCTCCACGTCCTATGTTAAATACCCAAATAAGTCGAAGATGATAGAGAGGCTGTGGGGTGAGAACTACTTTGACCCTGCCACCAAGAAGTGGACCACCAAGAGCAGTGGGTCTCCCACCTGCAAGCGCGGTTTCGTCCAGTTCTCCCACCTGCAACCATGACACAGAGAAGATAGAGAACCAATGGACACGAAAACAGAGCATGGCTTCGTTTCTTCAAGGCAACCTTTGAGGTTGCTGTTAAGTTTCCAACACGTTTCTTCAGCTCCCACTCGTGGATGCATCCGCAAGGATGACGCCATGGGGCTGACCTGGCTCTATCACTTTCCTTGTCGTGATTCTGACAGTGTCGTCAAATGAATCCACGACCGCAGTCGAATAGAAGCGCTGCTGGAAGAGATGATGAAGAAACGAGCACACCGCTGCTAGAAGCGGAACAAACGAGTCTGCGACACTCTCTCCTTCTGAAGCTGAAGCTGCTGCTACATGATCTTAGTCTAAAGTGTGAGGAAGGAAAATGGCAATAAGAAGGAACAACTTGGTTACTGTAAACGATCAAGGGCCTCTCGTGTGAAGCAACAGAAGGTCTTCTGATGTGGGAGATAACTGGTCAAGAACCTTGATGTAGCAGAAACGATGTGGGAGATACTGTAAACCTTGATTTGTTGAAGGGTGGGATGCTGCGAGGATGTGGGATGCTGCGAGGATGTTGAAGAACAGCAGTAACTCTGTACTGCGAGGATGTGGGATGCTGAAGGGTTCGATAGGAGGATGCTGAATAAAATAATTATTTATTATTAAGGAATGAGGGCATTTTTGTCTTTAAAATTTATGCGAAGTCACGTGTCGAGCACATGGTCGTTTTCCGTCCCAAATTAACAGACAGAGGACGGAAAGGGGTGATTTTTGAAATCGTCCAAACTTTAGGACTAATATTTAAAATTTTAGACTTTAAGGGGCAATCCTAAATTTCGCCCAAACATTAAGGGGCACTTTGACTATTAACCCTTGTTTCAATATTGATCATACATGATGGTCAAAGTTGAAGTCCAAAAGTTTTGAGTTAAACTTTCGAATTTCAACTTTGATCGATTTATGTGGTCACTATGAAGTACAAAACGTATTTATTATTTTTGACATAAAAAAAATTGAGTTTCTTATATACTATATTTTTTTAGCTTTTTTATTTTTTTTAATTAAGTAGATACTTGATTTTTTAACCTAATGTCGAAGATGGTATTACATTTTTATAAATCATCGTGATACAAGATCACAATTGTTCGTACATACAATCATTTGCTACTAAACATACAAACGGAAGTAGTGGTCTTTCGACCCAATCATTTAGACTCACTCCCAATCTCGCTTATTTGGCTATCCAATTCGCACATTCGTTTGCCGTCCTTAGAATCACTCGCCATTGCACTTGCTCGATTTGCCTTGCTAGTGCTCGGATGTTCGTTATGATGGATGCCACCCTCCAATGGCTCGGGACGTCCACGATTTGTTGGTGCCACTTGCGAATCTGTGTCTATGAAAACACTGGACCATCCTAATTCAATTGCTAGTCTTACCCCTTCTTATATAGTTATGGCCTCCATTGTGTCTATGTCATCATTCCAGTATCTCCGGTTTAGGCCACCCACTACTTTACCTTCTTTGTCCCTAGCTACCACTCCTATTCCGGCTCGTCGCGATTGCTTACACCACAATGCATCGCAATTTACCTTGATTGTGCTTGACGTCGGTGGTTGCCATTGAAGATGGTATTACATAACTCAACTAAAAACTCAATAACGAGTTTAATATTACAAACTATACTAAATTTGGACTTTCGTAGTGACCACACAAGTCCGAGAAAGTTGAAATTCAAAAGTTTAACTTTAAATTTAGAATTTTCAACTTTAACCAACATGTATACTTAATCCGGAAGCAAAAGTCAATATATTTTGTTATAATAAACTCGTAATTTAATATTTTATTTAGTGTTTTTTTTAAAGTATAAAAAAAATAAACTAAAGAAGAAAAACTAAATAAAAAAAATGTAATGGGGAAGCTGCTCCACATCCCATGCTATCTGTATAGCGCATATATCTATTTATATATACATATATATATATATATATATATATATATAAATAGATTTTCTTTTGTAGAAAAACTACAATTTAAAAGAAAAAAAAACGTACATGATCAACATTCTAAGTTATATTTCAATCCCAACATTTGAAAGAGTAGAAAATATTTAACATATATGATGTCTACCAAATATAGTATATGTATTTACACCGAATATAATTTTAAATGTTGAGAAAAATTATGCTATTAGATAATATCATTTTAGTATATATACGTACTATAATAAAATGATTTTATTTAATAAAATATTTGTTCATGAATTAACCGTTGTACTACGCGGTGACAAAATACGAGCTTTAAGTCCAGTGATTTTAAAATTTATTTTAAACATAAATATTGATAACTTTATATTATTATCTCACTTAATTAAAGAAAATTGCATTCAAACAATTTACTATTTAGACAATTAGTTAGTTTCCTATTCCATCAAATATTTTATTCAAACTTAATAATATATATATATATATATATATATATATATATAATAGCATAATTATTTTAATAATTCCGTAATAAAAACCATGAGAATATATATTAATTTGAATAAGTATCCTATAATTTTGACAAATAAACTTTTAACACAATTTTCATTTAATTGAATTGGCTCATGTAAAAATAAAGTTAAGTTACATTTATGTCACCATTCTCTCACATTTACATGGACACTCTAAAATTAATCAAAAGTTTCACGTTCAATTTCAAAATATGTCACATTTTTTAAGTATGTCAAATTAAATTTTGCCTTCAAACAATAGTAAATTGCAAGTTTTGCGCAAAACAATATACTTTGGAAAATTACACAAAAATTAAGAGTGAAATAAATAAATAAGAAGGAAAGCAAAATTTTAAATGTAAGTCCTAATGTTTAGCTAGGATGAAAATTTCCCCATTTTCGTCTAATTGCTATTAAATTCAAATAGAAATCTCATCATGTGTTTGACACGTGATTTTTATATATTTTGAAATGATAAAATTGACGTTCATCACAAACACTCTTCTTCTTCCTCCTTCATCACAATATGTCCATCTCCAAATCCCGATTTCGTCAAATAATCAAAACTCGATCTCAAAATTTTGTTCACATCTCTAGACAAGATTTTACGATTTTGGGAAGCAAAGTTATCTGCAGATTCTGAAAGCACACATTCTTCTCTCTCCATTGTTGCCTCTACAAGAAATAGAAACTCTCACACAAAATAAAATAGATCTTCTATCATGACGATCAGGGCGACCCATACTGCAAGTTTACTTCTTTATTTTGTGGTGAACGTGTCCATTGAGACGGTTCTCGACGGTCGAATCCTCCGCAATATGTTTTCATACACCGAGAATCCTCCGTAATTGAGATGACCAAATCCTCCGCAATTGAGACGGTTCTCGACGGCCGAATCCTCCGCAATTTCTCGACGGCCGAATCCTCCGCAATTGAGACGGTTCTCGACGACCCATACCCCAAGAGGCGATTGTCGATGGTCGGCGAGGCTTGTTTAACTCCCGTCTATTTCTGTGAAGACTCCAGGAAGTTCTCTCTCCCCGCCACGCTTGAACCTCCCCACCGCGAACGAGTCGCTAGTGGAGCTGACAGAGATTGTATAACAGGGTGTGGCGGCAAACCGAGAGACGCATAAGCGCTAGCAACCGCGCCCCGCTAGGGTTGGGATCAGTAAGAGAAAGGTAAGTGTTATGGTGTACGTTCCCAGGGATCTGGTTCTGGAAGAACTGATGCTCTTGAGGATGCAACAGTGGTGGAGGGTAAGGTAGGTACTCAGCACGTCCGGGACCGAACCAAGTTCGTTTAGGTTTGACGTTGTTCATCGAGAGGCCGATGAGAAGCCGAGGAGGAGGCACTTGAAGAACATCAGAAGAACCACACTTGAAGAACAAAGAACATGAAGAAGGACAATTTTGTCCATTTAGAATATTAATCAGCCACGTTGCCACTCACGTGACAAGCATTCCATCTGAAATAAACGGATAAGTGACCGGATGGGGGTATTTTGCATTTGTTCCAAACATTAGGACTAAAATTTAAAATTTTAAACTTTAAGGGAGAAACTTAAAATCACCCTAAACTTTAGGGGGGAAACTCGTATTTTACCCTATTAAAACAAATTGTAAAATAAATTGAAATAAATATATGATAAACAAGGCTTATGATATACAATTATATGTAATATATGTTTCAACCTAATTTATAATTATAATTTAGATTAATTAACTGAAAAATGAATTAAGTGTTGAAAGTACATCATATTTATAGTGGAAAAAATGATAAACTATAGTAATTAAAAACAGAACTAAATAGATAGTAAATGTCTATTTTTTTGCCAAGAATTAAAATATATAACTATTTATTTGATTTCTAAATTTAAATAAAAAAAGGTAAAAACAAATAAAATTTTAAATAAAAGTTCTAATTATGTACCAATCATGTTTGTTGAGAAATGATTTTTAAAAAGAAAGTTGTAATACAATAATATATTTTTTTTAAATTAAGTATATAAATACACATGTTTATTTTTTATTTATGTATTTATAATTATAAAATTAAAATTAAAATTATACTTTTTATAAATTTTGAAAAATAATTATTTAATATTGCTATTTAGCAATTATTATTATATTTGAAGTAACTTTATATATATATATATATATAATAAAACTAATAGGATGCTAAATAGTGTATATGCATATATAATTAATTAAGTTATGTTTGTGTATATAATTTTCACATACTTTTTAACTAAGAAAACAAATAAGAAACAATTAACTGTTACTAAATAAAATGTTTATAAATAAATTTTTTATTATGCTATTACTAAATGAATTTTACATATATGTAATGAATATACTATAAATATTTTTTTTTTGTAACAATTTTTTTTAAAAGTTGAGTTAATCACATTAATATAAGTAAAAAGTAATTTTATTTGATTTATTTTTGTTAATTAATATAATCATTTAAATTTTGTATTAAACTATATTTATATAGCGATAACTCAAATTGTTGTTTTTTATATTTTGCACAAATTACAAGTTAATTATCTAGTATTTTTATATTTTACAACCTACAATCAACTGTAATATATAAATAAGTTTAGAAGAAGAAAACTGAACATTTGTTTAACAATATTAATGATGAAAGTTTTAACCAAAATTAAGTTTTGTTTTCTAATATGCTAAAAATGTTAGGAGTAAAATGATATTTTACATAACGTAACACAGTGGGTTTTTTGGAATTCACACTCTTCAATTTTATCTCTCCTCTACCTTACAATGACAAAATAAAATATTGTGTATTCTTAGTATTGATAATAATAAATGATGAACTAGGAGGAACATTCTATAATTTCTATTGGAAGTATTTTATTATGATTATGAAAAAGTCACGTTTGTGAGTTTCTAATATGGCACTAGGAACTAGGGCCGACAATGGTGCGGTGAAAAACCCATAATCATGGTTATAACCGTTACTGTTTAATATGGTTAACCGTACCATTATGGTGCGGTGCGGTTATGGTGATGAATTTTCTACCCATAATGATTATGGTTATGGTATTTGAGTTATACACATGTTTATAACCATGGTTATTCGAACTACAGCTCTCTGAAATGCTCTCAAATTACATACATTCCCTTACTGCAGTAGAGACTGCAGAACTTTTGAATAGTAATACCAAACTCAAGGAAGATCAAATGCAGAATCTGTAAGACATGGAAGAGGATGCTCCAAAGACAGATCCAAGCCCCATATCCTACAAGGAAAAACTCACGGGGATTGTTCCGGGGGCATACAAAATGCTTTCTATCAAGAATGCTCGAATTCGTCTCAATCTTCTCAATCAAGAGGCCATGAAGAAGTGGAATCGACTGGGAAATTAACATATATCATATCCAAAGATGAGAAAGCAAGGATACAAAAAAGGTACGAACTATCAATCATCATTAAAATAATAGGAAGGAGCATACTGTATCATCATATGGTGCTGAAAATCCTAAATCTCTGGAAACCGGAAGGAGAAATGTCCTGCATTTTACTCGGTGAAGGTTTTTACCTAATCAAATTTACTTGCTTGGGAGACATGGATAGAATTTTAGAGATGGACCTTGGTTCATTAATGGGCAATTCTTGTCCATACTGATTTGGGAACCCAAATTCAATCCTGAAAAAACAAGTATATCAAAGGTAGCTGTGTGGATTAGATTGCCTAGTTTACCAATGGAATATTTTGACCCTATAATCTTACAAGGTATTGGAAATACTATAGGGCCTCTGCTAAGAATTGATAGCTATACCATAAATGTTGAACGTGGGAAATTTGCCCGGCTTTGTGTCCAAATGGATTTGAGCAAACCACTCCCATCTTCAATTGAAATTGATGGATATTCTCAAAAAATATCTTATGAAGGAATTCAATCAATTTGTTTTTTGTGCGGTATGGCGGGGCATAGAAAAGAGCAATGTAATCTAGTCACCTCATCAGCTCCAAGTCCGGAAGACCATGCCCCAAATGGAAACTTCACAGCCACGGCAAAACAGGTTGTCCCTAGCACAGTAAACCCTAATGGAGAACCGGGACCGTGGATGTTGGTTACTCGCCGGAAAAAACCATCGGCATCGGAAACGACTAGATTAAGGCGAGATAATCAAGCAAAACATATGGAACCAAAGACTCAAAATCAAATGGAGATCTTATTACCTCATAACCGTACGGGAAGCAAGAAGAAAACCGACCAGGGCACTGAAACCCTAGACATCACTATCGCCGGGAAGCCTCATACCGGAATAAACAGCACAGAGCGAACCACCGAGTCGGCCACCTTGGCGGGAAAGGAGCAGGGACAGGATGAGGGTGGGTCCGAAAGTGAGTTGAGAAGAAACGGTAATGTCGGCATGACAAATCGGAAATGCGGGGATCACGGGTTCGGCCAGATCAACCGGACAGCTGTTGGCCACGAACATGAACAGACCGAAGCAAGAGGTCTCGAATGTGAGACTTCACAAACAGATGTAATGCAACTACAAGGGGAGAGGGGAGCCCATCGCGTGCAAGGAGGGTCGGACACATTGTTGGACAGATCGAAGGAAGGATTGTCGGCCACGTCGCGGGTCGGCCCGAGGTGAGTGGGACGGAAAGCTGGTCGGCCATGAAAGGGAATCAAAGGGGGACAAGAAATGGGGCGCAGCACACGGTTTGTCAGGAAGGAGACGTTAGGCATGGAATGGAGAACGGTTTGATGCGGTCGGCCGAGCTGGAAGGAGATGGGGTAATGGAGAACCAGCTGGATCAGCACCATGAGGAATCTCGGTCGGATGAGCTGGAAAGGCAAGACAACTTTGGCACAAATTATGGAAGTGGAACTTCAGTGGAGGAAGTTGGTTGAAGGTGACGACACTGTACAAAGAAGACAGCTTGGATCGGCTGAGAGTAATATTTGTGAAGACATGGGCTCAAACATTGGGCCGAAGCTTGCAAAGGAGAAAGTGGCCCGCATGGAGGAGATGGGTCAGACAAGTGGGCCGAAATTAAGTGTGGGACTGGGCTTAAATGCTGGGCTTGATGAAAAAGATGGGCTGGATTGCAAATTATCTCAACACGCGATGGAGTCGGGTGGTTGGCCCATAAAACTTAGGACCATTCAGGAAGAGCAAAATTCTTCTGATAATATTTTGAATTTCAATCATAGTAGTCCTAATTATTATCCAAATGAGAAAAAAAAAATGTAACTACTCTTGTGAATTTTTCAAAAGCCAGGGACACAGGTAAATTGGGAAGCCGAAAGGAGTTATCGCTCAAAGGTCAAGGACACGGGAAAATAGCGAAGCCGCGAACCCAGTCAGATATGGTTAAGAAAGGAACTAAATATATCGCAAAGGTAACTACTGAACATGGAAGCAAGAATGTTCATACTCAGGGAGGTAAGGGCCAAGGTGAGATATCTAACATGAGTGTAGAGTTTAGTAATTCCATGTAATGGTTTTGATTGTTGTTATAGTTTTTTATGAATCAAGTACATCTTTCTAGTAATATGGTTCCTGAAAAAGCCCACATGAGAGCCATTATGTGGAATGTCAGAGGCTTTGGTAATCCGGCGGCTATTAAGGCGGTAAAACATCTTATCCGTATTCATAAGCCTACGGTGTTGATTTTAATTGACACTAGACTTAGTGGGCAAAGGATGGTTGAGCAAGCAGGTAAACTCCCGTTCAACAAGTTCCTTGGAGTGGAAGCAAGAGGATTCAAAGGTGGAATTCTTGTGCTTTGGAATGATCACGAGACAATCATTACAAAGATGGCGTCTACAGAACAGGAACTGCATTTCAAGATCCAGGTTATCCCTTCTAATTTGTCTTGGTTCATGTCTGCGATTTATGCTAGCCCAAATTTTAATGAAAGGTTACTATTGTGGGATAATCTTAAAACTGTTGCCTCTTCTATTACTAGTCCTTGGTTAGTTGTAGGTGATTTTAATGATGTCACTAATAGTTCTGAAAAATTGGGAGGAAATGGTATTTGCATGAATAGGGTGTCTTGCTTTAATGATATGATTAACGAGTGTAATTTGATTGACCTAGGGTTTAGGGGGCCTAAGTTTACTTGGGTTAATTTGAGGGACTCTAATAGGCTTATTCAGCAAAGGCTTGATAGGATGATGGCTAATATGGAGTGGAAATTTTGTTTTCCCAATGCTTCTGTAACCCATCTCTTGAGGACTCATTCTGACCACTGCCCGATTTTTATTCATTCTGGTGGAGATGGTGGCAACAGAGTAATTAGACCTTTTAGGATGGAGCCTATGTGGCTGGATCACCCAAGTTTTGAAATTTTGGTTCAGAACACTTGGAATGAATTTAGCAATAGGATCACTCCTGCCATTATTCATTTCCCTGACAAAGCTAGGTCCTGGAATAAAGAGATCTTTGGAAATGTCTTCCAGAGAAAAGATAAAATACTTCGGAGGATCTCCGGAGCTCAAAAGTGCATTGCACATTCCCCAAACGACTTCATCGTTAACCTGGAAAAAAATCTGCAGTTGGAGTTGTCTGAGATTCTGGACCAGGAAGAAAAATTGTGGGCGGCGAAGTCTCGCACCAAGTGGATAAGAGATGGGGATAGAAACACTAAATTTTATCACATCTCTACTATTGTTAAAAGGAGAAGAAATAAGATCCTGGCTATTAAGGACGTTGTCGGAAATTGGATTTTTGATGAGGGAGCTGTTCAGGAGGAATTCCAAAAATTCTTTTCTAATCTCTTCACAACTTCAAAGACCACTTCTTCCTTGTTGGTTGTTCGTCCTGATTCTTGGAGAAAGATTTTGTCTGAGAATCAAATTCGTCGCTTTAATAATAGCATCACTGGGGATGAAATTAGGAAAGCCACTTGGGATCTTAAACCTTTTAAAGCGCCTGGGCCTGATGGTCTTCACCCGGGTTTTTTCCAAAAGCTGTGGAATTGTACGGGTAGCTCTCTTGTTAATGCGATTACTGATGTGTTTAATACAGGGGATGTCCCTAATAGTTGGAATGAGACCTTTATCTGCCTAATTCCAAAATGTAGCCAACCAAATTCGGTTTCCCAATTCAGACCTATAAGTCTTTGCAATTCTATTTACAAGGTGATCTCAAAGATTATGGTAAATAGAATCAGACCTGTCCTGAATAATATCATCTCCCCTTTTCAGACTAGTTTTGTCCCAGGTAGAAGGGGTTCTGATAATGTTATTCTGCTTAGAGAGGTGCTCCACTTTGCAAAGCATAAACAGGGCAAGTCAGGGAGCATGATCATTAAAATTGACCTTGAAAAAGCTTATGATAGAATTGAGTGGGACTTCATCAGAAGTACTCTCAATTTCTTTAAGTTCCCTCAGAAAGTCATTAAATTGATTATGAGTTGTATTTCCACGTCCTCGATTCAAATCCTGTTCAATGGGGGGAAACTAGGAAAATTCTACCCGTCCAGAGACATTAGACAAGGAGACCCTTTATCTCCATACATATTTATTCTATGCATGGAATATCTGGCGTTTCTGATTGATGAAAAAGTTATGCAGGGGCAATGGAAAGGAATAAAAGTGGGAAGAGGAAACATGACCCTTTCTCATCTTTTCTTTGTTGATGACCTCATTCTTATGGGAGAGGCGACTCCCAAAAATTGTAATTGCATCAATTCAGTTTTAGATGCTTTCTGCGCCAGTTCAGGACAAAGGGTAAATCAGGGAAAGTCGGTCATGGTTTTTTCCAAAAACGTACCTAATGCCAAAATAAATGAGATCTCAACGATTTTAAAGTTTAAAGTAGTTGAGAATTTGGGGAATTACCTTGGGTTCCCGCTTGATCTGTCGAACTCGAAAGTGAACTCCTTTAACTTTGTCCTGGATAAAGTTAGAAATAAACTTTCGGGTTGGAGGGTGAATCTGTTATCAATGGCGGGTAGGGTTACGTTGGTAAAATCGGTCTTGTCCACGATTCCCTCTTACTATATGCAATGTACTATGTTCCCTAACTCAGTATGTCAGGAATTGGACAGGATCAACAGAAATTTTGTCTGGGGATCCACAGATCAGAAAAGGAAAATTCACTTGATTAGTTGGGAGGAAATAACTAAGCCGAAAAATCTTGGGGGTCTTGGCATTCAATCCGCGGTGTTACGAAACAAAGCTCTATTGGGGAATTTGGCATGGAGATTGAGAAAGGAAACGTCTCCTTGGGCGGAGATGATCAGAAACAGAACGTTTAAACATGACGGTAATTCTCTCAATACTTCAAATAAAACCCCGTGTAATTGGAAAGCAATCAAGGAAGGTTTGAACACACTTCGATTGGGATCGGGGTGGGTCGTTGCTAGTGGTAGGGATATTAAGTTCTGGCATGATAACTGGGTGGGTAATCAATCCCTCCGAGCCTCTATCTATGGGCCTCTGAAGTATGAGGAAGATAAATTGATGGTAGGAGATGTTTTCCAAAATGAAGAGTGGAGACTTGAAAGAATTTCGTTTGATTTCCCAATAAAATTTTTGGAAATGTTTCGTAGTATTCCTGGGGATAAGACCAATGTCTCTTTGGATACTCAAATATGGAATGCCACAAATTCGGGGAATTACTCTACTACATCTGCCTATTCCCTTTTAGCATGTCATGATCCAAATAGTCAGGTATTGGATCAATGGGATTGGATTTGGAAAATTCAAACTACCCCAAAAATTCAGTATTTTATCTGGTTGTGCCTTAAAGACAGATTAGCTACCTGTAAACTACTGAACCATAGGGGATGTAATCTGAGTCCTATGTGCCAAATTTGTCAGTTGGGGGTGGAGGACATTGACCATATTTTGCGTAGGTGTGAGCATGCAAAAAAGTTGTGGAACTCTGTCATTTGGCCTTCCTGTTTGGGTCAATCGTTCCACTACCCTTTGAATGAGTGGATCAAGTTTGGTTGTCAGGTATCGGGAGTTACCATTCAAGGTGTTGAGTGGAAAATCTTGTTCCCTTATGTTTTATGGAACATTTGGAAAAATAGAAACTCTCTTATTTTTAATGATAGACCTGCCTTTTCTTCTATTTATAATTTTTCTTTATCTCAGGCAAAGTTTCACCAAAGTGTTTATCTTGAGACAGAGACCACTAATGAGTTTGTTGCCATTGATATTAGTTGGAGTCCGCCAGAACAGGATTGGTTTAAAATTAATACAGATGGAGCTTCTAAGGGAAACCAAAAGATTGCAGGAGCGGGTGGGGTCATCCGAGATCACAGAAGTAAATGGGTTGCAGGATTCTCAAGGAACTTGGGATGCTCAAACAGTCTTGCTGCGGAATGTTGGGCCATCCGCGATGGGCTCCTACTGGCGAAATCACTCGGATTAAAATCCATCCATCTCGAGACAGACGCCCTCTCAGCTCATAAGGTAATTTCTGAGGAAAATATGTCAAACCTAAAACTAATGTCAATCATTGCGGATTGCAGAATGCTCCTGATGCAGTTCGAAAGAGTGAAGTCCAGACATATTTTTCGAGAAGCCAATGCAGTAGCGGATATCATGGCAGGGTTGGCGATCAACCAGAGACATGTTTTTGAAATTCACACCTCCCCTCCGAAGGAATCTGTTAATGCGATTCGTAAAGACGCCTTGGGTGTCTCTCTTTCTAGAATTGTTAAAGTTAGCTAGTTTTGTTGTGTAGTGTTGAACTTGGGTGATAAGTTGTCATCTCAAGTTTATATTTAATTTTAATCCATAATTATCAAAAAAAAAATAACCATGGTTATTCTATAAATATAATATTTATTTATTATTAGTAAACTATTTATATAATATACTAAATATAAATTATATAATTGAAAATTTGAAATTGTTGAAGATTGAAAGCGGCAAAGTCTAACGATAACAATATAGATTGATGTATTTTTTTAAATAAAATTTTCGATCTTTTGTTATATTACATGTGTGAAATGAATATGGGTATACGGTTAAAACTATGGTTAATAACCACAGTTATTTTAATGGTTATGGTATTGAAAATTATACCCATAATGGTTATGATTATGGTATCTGGTTTAAAAATATGGTATGATTATGGTATTTGGCATACTCTGACCATACCCTAACCATCGACAGCCCTACTATGAACTTGTTTTATTTAATAATAAATTTTGTATACCGAAAAACCAATATGCCTTGCCTCGTCCAGTCTCCGTAATATGAATATTATGAAATCCTCTGACTTGTTGTCTGAAGGTGGTTGGCAAATGAAAATCTCCTTCCCTTCTCTCTTTTTCTTTCTTTCATCGATGAACGAACCGAGGTCCTGGTCTCTTCTTCTCTCTCAACAACAGAATCAGAAGCACGGCAGTTCATCTCTACTACTCTCTATCACTCTGTGAACTGTGTGGCCAGATGACGCCTTCCTCTTCTTCTTCTTCTGCATCCTGTCCCTTTCGTTGAGTCGCTGCGGTTGACATCGCCGTACAGCAGCTACAACTAATCGCAATTTGCAGATAACGAAGTAATTAATCAGCAATGAATAGTGTTTCATTGGCTGACGCAGACCACTCCGAGTTTGTGGAAATCGATCCTACCGGAAGATATGGAAGAGTAATTGCTACAGTCATCTATCTCCTTTGTTATTCTCTTTCAGTTTCATTTCTGGATAATTATTAACGCGGTTTAATTCTTTGCAGTACGATGAAATCCTCGGTAAAGGGGCTTCAAAGACAGTGTACGATTCTTAATCCTTATTTCCATCAACCTTTGGATGGGTCGAATTGATTGATAGATTGAATGCGCAAGTTGAATTGGATTTTCTCTCAACAGGTATAGAGGTTTCGATGAGTATGATGGAATTGAAGTAGCGTGGAATCAGGTGAAGCTTTATGATTTTCTACAAAGCCCCGAGGATCTTGAGAGGCTGTATTGTGAAATTCACCTGCTTAAGACGTTGAGACACCGCAACATAATGAAGTTCTATACGTCGTGGGTCGACACTGCTAACAGGAACATCAATTTTGTCACTGAAATGTTTACTTCTGGTACTCTTAGACAGTAAGTTCTTGTTCAGGTGTATAAATTTCGGCAATTTACAAAATATAGAGAATTAAATTCAACCAAAAATCTCTGCTCTTACTTCTAGACGACTTAAAATGACCTATAATTTCTGGCTTGCGATAACAGAAGATTGATTTGTCTGCTGTGTGATTGAAGCTCTACACTTAAGTGATTGATTGTGATGGAATATCTCTTGGACGAAACAGGTATAGATTGAAACACAGGAGGGTCAACATTAGAGCTGTGAAGCACTGGTGCAGGCAGATTCTAGAAGGGCTGGTATACCTCCATGGCCTTGACCCCCCTGTGATTCACAGGGATCTCAAATGTGATAACATCTTTATCAATGGAAACCAAGGAGAGGTGAAAATTGGTGACCTTGGACTTGCTGCAATCTTGAAGAAATCGCATGCTGCCTGCTGTGTAGGTGAGTTATTAACCACCCTAGCTATCAGCACAATACTTGAATGTATTTTTTTATCCGATGTTGAAGAATTAGATGGTTCTTTACCTTCTAGTGACAACCTAAGCAACAACAAAAGACACCTAAGTTCATTTATTGCAGCCGATAAACTCAAGAGTAGCATAGAAATGGGTTTTGTCAAAAGTCTTTCATTTTCTTATCTCATTTGTTTGATATGTGGATTTTACTGGTCTAAAGAGTTGATTTACCTGGATAATTTTTCCCCATTTATTTTCAGGAACTCCTGAGTTCATGGCTCCTGAGGTTTACGAAGAGGAATATAATGAATTGGTGGACATTTATTCTTTCGGGATGTGTGTGTTGGAGATGGTCACGTTTGAATATCCGTACAGCGAGTGCAATCATCCCGCCCAGATCTACAAGAAAGTCATTTCTGTATGAACCAACGAGAATTTGAATTCTCAATCATTTTTGTGGTCGTATATTTGATCCTTATTGTGTTTTTAATAAATTTATATCTTTAACTTTCTCTTAGGGGATAAGGCCAGAAGCTCTATACAAAGTTGAAGATACCGAGGTGAGGCATTTTGTTGAGAAGTGCTTAGCAACCGTGTCTTGTAGGCTAACAGCCAAAGAACTCCTGAAAGATCCTTTTCTCCAAATTGAAGATTACGGGAGGCCAATACATGAATTTAATGAAGTCGATCCTCTTCCAAGACAACCCTTGCTGTATGGCTCTCATCATAGTAGCAGCTTGCTGGTAAATGGATACTCTAGTTGTCATGATTATGAAGGTGAATATGACTTGGACTACTACCAAAAAGAGTTTGAAACAAACAGAATAGACGATTTCACTTGTGAAGTTGAGCGTTCACCCGATGTTGCCATCAGCATCAAAGGGAGGAGAGAAGATGATGGAATCTTTTTAAGACTCAGGATCACTGATAAGGAAGGTTAGACTTAATATTATTTTATCATCTTATGTTATTAAAAATGTTGGTCCGTTGTCTACAAATCGTTTTTGAAATGTGTACAGATTCTGCTGAATCCTGATTTTTGAAACTTGTGCTTGTTAAATACTTAAAAAATGGAGGGAGACGAAAGGGAGAAGATTGAGATAGAAAATACTTAATGTAGATAACTTCTAATTCAGTTCTAGATTAAGTGATCTGTGACACTTAGCTGTAAAGTGGTCTCTTCATACATCTTCATCTTCATTTGAGTTCTACATATAAAAAAATTAAGAACAGTAGCTTAGTTTGGGCATTATTATTGTGTTTAATGTGTGTATTCATTCACCTCTTTAGCCTTAAGTGCGATGTTAAGCTTGATTGGATAGAGTTTCTCTTTCACTACCGAAACCTATTCATAGACAAATGCCTACTTTTGTGTGTAATGTTCAAAAACAGACAGATGATATAAAGAAGATTCCATAATCAGTTAGAAAGTATAAAAAAGTAAATCATTTACATTTTTAGGACAGAGGTGATTGGATGAGATCATCAGTAGTTTCCGGAATAATAAATAGGTCCCACTTTGACAGTGAGCATTGCTCTAACGTAAAATTGTTGTGTAAACAGGACAAGTACGCAACATATTCTTCCCTTTTGACATCGAGACAGACACTGCACTGAGTGTTGCAACTGAAATGGTTGGGGAGCTTGATATCACAGACCAAGATGTAACCAGTATAGCAGATATGATTGATGGGGAGATCAATAATTTGGTACCCGGGTGGAAGGAGGGGGGGCTAGGAATGGAGGAAACCGTTGAGCATGGGTGTAACTATGTATCGATCAATGATCATGCATCACCCAACATTGACCATCACGGATGTGGAGAAATGCATGGCCGGTTCGAAGAGTTTAGTAATTACCACGAATCACCAGATAAATCGGATAGCAGGAGGGAATCCACACGAGAGATCCACTGTGATGAAACCGTGCAAGAAATGTTGGATAGACTTGCAATTGACAATGATGAGAAGATCATCACAGTGGACGGTCCAAGTGAGTCTAGTTATCATCGCAAATCTTCTTCTCCAATTCACCCTGAGAATGGGATGAGGCAAGAGCTGAGGTGGATGAAAGCAAAGTACCAAATGCAGTTAAGGGAGATGAAGGACCAAGGGTTGTTGTCATCTTTGAAATCTCTTCCCCCGAAGCCTTTTCCCTCAGAAAAGCTAGAGAATAGATGTGGAAGCAGCCTATACAATGAGGAGTTTGGGAGTGAATCTTTTAGCCCCAACCACCGCATGGCTACTACTGCTAAGAGCTTCTACACGAGCTCTCTGCTCCCGCATCGTCTCCCCAGAGCGAGTTCTCTTCCAGTTGATGCTGTTAATTTATAATCAAACTGCACTCCACTCTCTACTCATCTGGTCTAAAAGGAAATGTAAAAATCTGAGATGCGTTCAATACTTGAATATCTTGAGGTGAATTACTGTCCCGTCCGGGGTTCAAATTTTTTGTACTTAATAATTAATCTTATTATTATTCTAGTAGGAAGCTTCTATGATTCGGAGTTTCACTAGATGGTGTTATGGTTGGAGAAAATGTTTGTGGTCTGTAATGGAGGGTTGAGAAAAGGACTGCGTATGTCATCATCTCTCGGTAAGTCAGTAAGAGTGCAATTGATGAGAACTAAGGATTATTTGTATTGCTTTTATCATTCACATGGCAACAGTGTCATGTTATGAAACCCTTTTGGCTTTTTCTTCTCTGTCTTTTCACCTTATATCTCCTCCTGCTGATGCATTCAAACAAAGAGAGCATCCACATGAATCAACCTTCAAGATTCACCCAATCATGCCTTTGGCCTCACAACACAAAAGGTAGGTTGCTTAAAGGTTCTATATAACATCAGAATCGCATGAAGAGGCGATAGTGTAGTTTCAATCAACAAGGACGGACTTTGGTGCATGAGATTGCTTCTGGAATATCGGGCCAGGAGCGTTCTTAATGTTAGCATTCTTTAAAACAAAATCACTAATGGAATTCATCAATACTTACCCCCCAATAAAATAATACATTTTGAAATTTATAAAAATAATAAAAAAACTTTTATGTCTTTGGAATTTTTTTATATATTACAATTGAAACCTGATTCGATTGAGTATCTACTTAATCGAAGCGGTTATGATTTGACTCTTAACCCAAACCAGCTCATCCAGGGTGGGAGGTTGGTTCTGGTCAAGACCCGACCCCTATCCCCCTAGATTGATACTAAACCAAACTCCAATCGAAGGGCCTAAACCAAACCTCAATACGATTGGGGCTCAATCGAGTTCTAATTGAATCAAAACTCAATTATAACATAATTATTTTTGAAGGGTTAAATTATGATTTTTTAAAAGTATTTTGTTATTTATGCAATTTTTTAAATATATTTTGTTAAGATTGAATGTAAAATTTAACGAAAATAAAAAAATTCGGCAAATTTCCAAACATTAAAAACCTATCTTTCATTTTTAAATATTAGGGAGGGATTCAATTTTTGTCCAAGACAAAATCATATTTCACCCTTAAAAGGAAAGATGATATCACTACGCACTTCCGTTGTGGTTAGGCAAAGTTGAATGCTTCTTTGTAAGCATACCATATCTATGCTATACCTCTATCACAATCAATCAGCATTAGTTAGTTAGTAGTCTTCATCAAAAAAACTATTTATATTTTACCCAACTGCTTGTACGTAAAATATCTGGAACAGACAGAAAATAAAACTTAATACATATATATGGTTTGGACAATCTCTATTGTTTTGTACTTGTAAAATTGTAAGAAATTGATTCGATAAGAATTTCCAAGACACCGCCATTATTAGATCCTTCAATATGCATTATGCCCAAAAGTAAACCATTTATCTATATCTATATATTAATTTAGTTAAATTGTTTAGAATTGTGGAAAGTACTACAATGAGACAATTATATGTAAATTACGAAACATTTGATTGATCTACAACAATATACATTTATTATCGATAACATAATATGTGTACCTAAGAAGAGTTAGAATTTCTCTAAGCGTTCTCATTCAATTAAAAAAACTGTTACATTATTTTTTAGATTTCATTTGACTATTAATACTCATTTTATTATTTTATTGACTTGTTACTCATTTTATTTATCATTATAAAATTAATTTTATATTTTTTTCTATTGTGTTTTTACAAAATTAATAGATTTGGCCAGAGGAAAGCCTCAGATGATAGATTAGTATTGACTATATAAGATTATATTTATTTTTTTATAAACCAAAAAATCATAAAAATATAATAGTTTATATATAAACAATTCATTAACTACAATAATAATCACTTATGTGTTCATTTATTTTTATTTGCATATACTTTTTTCAAAAAAGAAAATAAATTTATATATAATTTCAGCAATATACCTTTTTTTACATTAGTATTCATTGATTTATGTCCGATAAAATTAATTACGATCAAATTATTTTTAATAATTTTCATTATATTACTTAAAAATAATTGTTGCATTGATTTAATATAATAATAGAGAAAAAAAATTGTTTCTAACCAATTCATTTTAAATTATTATAATAATTTATATTTTTTTTCTTCTATTTGTATTTATTATTTTAGAAAAACAGAATTAAATTTCGTATGGAATTTTAATATAATTTTCATAACTTTAAATTAATACAATTTAAATAAATATTTTTTTCATCGGAAAATCGCTTTACTTTAAAAAATAAAACGTCGTGACACTAAGTCATGGGAGTTCATACATCATATCATTAGCTACTAAACATACAAACGAGATTTGAGGGCTTTCAACCCAATCGTTAAGGCACATTCCCATTCTCGATTGCTTTGCTATCCAATTTGCACATTCGTTACTCGTCCTTGGAATGGCTCGCCATTGCACTTGCTCAATTTGTCTAGTCTCCAATGTTTCGGCCCATCTATGAGTTGTTGGTGAACCGTTTGTGCGTCCGTTTCTGTGATGATGTGTTGCCATCCCTCTTGAATTGCTAAACGAACCCCTTCATGGATTTTCAATGCTTCCATCGTTTCTACGTCATCGCTCTTTTGCCTCCGGTTCATCTCTCCCACTAGTTTGCCGTCCTTGTTCCGTGCTACAACTCCAATGCCCGCTCTTTGCGTTTCCTTGCACCATGAGGCATCACAATTTATCTTGATCGTGTCACCCGTCGGGGGTTGCCATTGTTGGTGCGGTCTCTCCTCTTCCGTGCGCAATGTTTGTGGTGTTCGGTTGATCCCTATTTGCTCCTCGTAGGCTTGTTTGACCTCCATTATCACGCTCCTCGGATTTGGTTGTTTTGCTTCAAAATCCGCGGAGCACCTCACCTTCCAAATGTTCCAACACGTTATTAGAATTTGGGTCCACCTCTTCTCGCTCGTAGTTCCACCCCCATGCAGCTCCACTTTTCTCCTCGTTAGCCATTCCACCATATCGAGTTCGTTCGGTCTACCCACTCGGATTCCTAGTGCTCCATTCCAAATTTGCTCCATCCATCCGCACTCTAAGATCACATGTTCTCGTGCCTCAAATTCACCGCATATTGGGCAACTCGGGGTTGTGTTCATCCCCCTACGCACCATGTTTGCTTTAACGGCTATGGAATTCGTTGCTAGCCGCCATATGAAGTTCTTCACCTTTCGTAAGACCTTTGCCTTCCACATGTCTTTCCAAAACGTGCCCCTATGATTAGGGTTCGGTATTGGCCTTTGTTCGGATCTCTCCCTTATCTTGTGGTAGACCGATCGGACTTGAGGTTGTCCATCCTTTGTATGTGGCCAAATATACCGGTCTCTTCCCCCGTCTCGTGATATGGGTAGATTAAGTATATGGGCTGCATCTTCTCCATCTACTAGGCTCCGCACTAGTGTCTCATTCCATGTGCCATTCGGGTACATGAGCGCACTTACTCTTAGATTACCCCCGTGCTCCACCATGACAATATCGTTCACCCTATGCCTCTCTTTCGTATATATCCACGGATCCTCAAAGACTCAAATATTTTCTCCCGAACCAATCGTCCATAATCCTTCCTTCTTGATCTCATCTCGGCCATGTAGTATGTTATTCCATCCCCATGAGGCTCGACCTCCCTTTTTCACCTCTACAAAGAGCACCGTGGAAAGTATAGCCCTTCTAGGACTTACGCACATATGGTGTTAGGGTCGGTCATTATGCGGTTCGCCATTTTGGTTAGGAGTGTCGTGTTAAAACTTTGGAGTTTCTGAAATCCTAGTCCCCAAACCTCTTTTGCTTTTGTTAGTACCTCCCACCTTCTCCAATGTGTTCTCTTCCCCTCCGATGTTTGCCCCCACCAAAATTCCGCAATGAGAGCATCTATCTCCGAGCACCATGTTTGGGGGAGATGAAATACGCTCATTACGTACGTGGGGATCGCCGTGATGATCGCCTTTATTAGCACTTCCTTCCCCGCTTGGGTAGGGTTTTCGGCCTCCAACCACCTAACTTGTCCTTGATTTTTGTTTTCAAGGATCCCAATGCCTCCTTCTTTGACCATCCCCATATCGATGGTAAACCTAGGTATTTGCCCGGGTCCCCCGTGCTTTTGATATGTAACTTGTCTTCCACTCCCTTCTTGTCATTCAGACCTGCACCCTTGTTGAAGAATAATGTTGATTTGCCCCTGTTTATCATTTGACCCGATATCTGACAGAGAGATTCTAGTATGCTCCATGGACCTCTTGCATTCTCGGGTGATCCTCTTATGAAGAACAATGAATCATCTGCAAAAAATAGATGGTGGAGTTCCGGGCAATTCCTCCTTAGGGTGATCCCCTGAATAGCACATTCCCTAGCTGCCCCTTCCATTCTTCGTGATAGCACATCCGCAAGTAAAATGAACAAGTAAGGTGATAGAGGGTCACATTGTCTTATTCCTTGTGTTGGCCGTATGGAGGACGTTCGTTCCCCATTCACCACCACTTGGTATGTGGTCGATGCTATGCATTCTCTTATCCAGCTCAACCATTGCTCTACAAATCCCCATTTCCTTAATGTGTTGATCAAGAACTCCCACTCCACCCTATTGTAATCTTTCTGCATATCAATCTTGAGTGCGCATTCAGCTTTAGTTGCGTGGCGGTTCATGTTCAAATGGTGGAAGACCTCGTGGGCTACCATTATGTTATCATGTATGTGGCGACCTGATACAAATGCACTCTGGAAAGGAGTGATAAGCTCTGATAGATAACATTTCAATCTATTCACCAACACTTTTGATATGATTTTATACAGGAAATTACAACAGCTTATTGGTCTAAAATCAGCAGGTCTCATCGGGTTTGGTATTTTTGGAATCAGCACTATGTCTGTATTGTTTAGGGGGTTTAGAAGAGTACCTGTTCCGAAGAAAGCCTTGATCGAGGTGATGATGTCTGCCCCCACGGTGTTCCAGTTCCTTTGATAAAACATACTAGGGAACCCGTCCGGACCTGGTGCGCGTGAGCCGCTCATTTGGTATGTGGCTGCCCTAATCTCATTATCCGTCACCTCCCTCGTCAAGTCGGCATTCATCTCGAGTGTAATATGGTTCGGTACATATATGATGAACTCATCCCCCGGTTCGGTTTGCTCTGAGGTGAACATGACTCCAAAATATCTATGGAGCTCATCGGCTATTATCCCTTCCTCATCAATCCACTCACCGTTCTCACCCCTTAATCTGCATATTTGGTTATGTCTCCTCCTTGCTATGGTGGTATGGTGGAAGAATGTTGTGTTACAGTCCCCATCTTTAAGCCATCTCACCCTCGATTGTTGTTGCCAATATTTCTCCTCCATCGTTCAAAGCCGTTGGAGTTTGCCTTTCAATCTTTTATCTTCTTGTACCTCATCCTCGTTCATCCCCCATTGCATGTTTTGCCTTAGTGCCTCCTTCGTTTTTGTGATCCCATGCATATTATTGTCAAAACTCCTTTTGCTCCACTTTTTCAATTTGGTTCGGCATCTATGTAGTTTATTGTACACCTTTTGGATTTCTCTTCCCGTTGTTTTCCCTTTCCATGCTTGTTGATTACTTCCTTGCATTCCGGGTTTTCGAGCCACATAGACTCAAATTTTAACCGTTTCGTTTCTCTCTTTTTCGGTTGCTTGAATTGGACCACCATTGGGGTATGATCTGATCCAATGGAGAGTTCGTTTATGCATATCGCCTTTTGGTACCTTGTCGCCCAAACCGAGTTTATCAACACACGGTATAAGCGTTCGCTTATTCTCTCCATTCCATTTCGGTTATTGCACCATGTGAACGAGTTCCCCTTTGCTCCCATGTCCTCCATACCTAGGTCCTCGATTACTTGTTTGAACACGTCCATTTGTCTTTGGGATTTCCTTCTACCACATTGTTTCTCATGTGGGTGACATATGGTGTTGAAATCACCAAGTATCATCCATCCTCCACTTCGGCCTCTCCCAATTGATCTTAGGAAATTCCAAAGTTGTGTTCGTTCTCGCGCCTCCATACTCGCATATACCCAAGTGGCAAATGTTGGGTCGGCTTGGTGCTCAAATTGCACCTCACAATCAATTTAATGCAGGTCGACATGCAAAACTGACACCATTGTTCCCTCCTTCCACCACAATGCTAGCCCTCCTGACGTAGTAGTTGTTGTCCATCCCCATTCGGGCTAACATAGTAGTTGTTGTCCATCCCCATCAGTGTTCGTATCTTCTCGCAGTAGGTATCCCTATTTTTTTTCATTATAAACATGATGTTTGGGCGATACCTTTTGTTGAGGTCTTGTAGGTGTTGAACTGTTAAGGCAGACCCAAGACCCTGACAAATCCATAAGATGCCACTCATTGGGCACCAGTGACTAACCCGTCATGTTCTTGTTTTCCTCCTCCCTCTCCTTAGTCTCATTCGGCCTCTTCACTGTTCTTTTCTTTCGGTTTGGGTTTTCCATGCCCGCTTTTCGCCTCGGGCTTTTTCGCACCCTTGGCTCACTTGTCTCGGTCACCTCCCTAGGTGTCCCCGGTCTCTTCGGCCCGGGTTGCTCCTCCATGTCCTCCTCGGTCCTTTTTAGTATCATTTTATCGAGGTAGGGGCTCAATCCGGATGTGGGGTTTAGTGTCATGGAGTTGGGTGAGTTGGGGGGTGTATCGGGCGGGTTCTCCACAATGTAAGTTTGGATTGGTAGGGTGAGCTCGGTCGGGTAGGGTTGGGTAGGGTCGGCTTGTCGGTGTTGGGTTGGGTTGTCGGGTAAGTATGTGATCACGGGTTGGTTTAGTTGTGTGGGATGTGCGATTGGTCTGGTTTGTGGGTTCTCGGTTGTGGGGGTTATGTTGTATTGGTTGGTTCGGCCGAGATGGGGTGGTTTGTAGTGATAGGTGGGTAGGTGAGCATTGGTTTGTTTGGGTTGGTGCGGATTGGGGGGGGGGGGGGGGGGGGTCTAGGTTCAATCGGTTTGGCTTGGATGATGCCCACGGTGGTGTTGGTTCGAGTACATGCCCGGTTGATGGTATTTGGGGTCCTTAGCTTTGGCAACTTTGGAGATTAGGGCTGTCGTGTTGGGAGGTTCTTCATATAGTGGTTCGGTGTGCTCTTGGTCATGGTTTGCCTATGTCTCCATTGGTTCGGCCTCCATGTTTTCATTCGGCTTGTCTTTGGGTATCTCCTCGGGACCTTTGTATTCAGTATTTGTATTCACATGTTGTCCGCGTGTGCGAGCCTTATCCTGAGTCCTTTCCCTCACCTCCGCCATTATATCAAACCAAGATCTCCTCTCGCCTTGCCTTTGTGGTGATCCCTATTTCTCATCCCCTCCCACAGTTTGTTTCCCCGTGGCTTGTTTTGGTCTCACCCCCACTAGCCACAGTCCATACATTGGTACACCTTGATCATGTTCCGCGAACCGAACCTCTGTTTTGCATGCTTGAGTCATGTGGCCTAGCATGCCACACCAAAAAACCGCCATCAACGGTTTATCCACATCCACTTCTACTCTCATCCTCATATAGCTTCGGCTTATGTGCCCTACATGCTTTTCAGTTTCTAGGCAATGTCCTATCATGTTTCCTATCTTCCAAGCATTAGTATCACTAAACTTTTCCAAACCTAGATCATGTACTTGTATCCAAAATGTTACCTTTTGGAAATTCACATCCTTCACGCCCATACTCGGATCCCATCTTTTGGTGTTCAATATATGGTCATTTACCGACTATGGGGATCTGTCTAGAATATGAATTGCATCTTCTTGTCGTTCAAAGTCGAACAACATTATTCCCTCCTCCAATTCTGAGATCGGGACCTTTCCATATCTTGACCAAGTAGACCGTAGTACCCCACTGATTGTATTTGGCTTGATCGTTTTCTGCGAGAGAACCTTTCCCACGTACCACTCCTCATTTTGAACTTGTTGGTTTGAGTCAAGGTCGACAACTTGCACCTTGGGTATGTTTGTGACGCTAGAACTGGAACCGATGTTCATCATCCTCGTGGGTTCAGAGCCTTCACCTCGGGTGACAACTTCCTGCGAGAATAATGAAAAGAAAGGGTGAGTGATGGTCGTATGTATGAAGTCAGGGGAATGGTCGTGTGTCGGATGTGTGCTATGCTGTAGTTCTGTGATCGTCAGCTCCCGGTTTACCCACAGCTGTGATGGGTTCTATGTGCCTCAGCTTTGTCTCCACCATGTTGGGTGCTTCAGTGGTTTCCTGTGTTTATGAGGCGCGACACGTTGGTTTGCTGGTCACTGGGTCGTTCACTGTCGCGATGGAAGCTCGGCGTGCTGTTTCGACCAGGAACGATGTCTGATGTGTTGCTGTTCGGAAACTCCTCGATCCTGCCCCCTCCTTGCTTGGTGCTTAGGTGGTCACCTGAGCTGCTGGGTGCGGGCCTTGATGAGCTTGGTGGCGGTGGTTTGGTCACTGGCGCTGTGCCAATCGCGTGAGACAGAGTCGAAGTTTTCCTGGCGGTAGTTCTTTTATTAATCATGAACTACTGCAGATATTTCAATTTTGTTTTATTTATTTTTTGTACAAATTGGGGAAAAAAATTACAATCACAATTCATAATTGTTGGATCTTGTATTGTCACTTCGTCCTTTGGAGTCTCTAGCTGAGCGCTTCACAGACCTGTAGGGAAGGAAATCCTGGGGTGTTCCCGTCGTTTTCCCTCCGATGATAAAGTCAACCGAATTCCGGTGAACAAAGGGATATGAAATGTAGTTTTTTTTTGGCCAAATATATGAAAGGTAGTTGTGTGTGGAATGTTTGTTGAAGGTAATTGAATTGAAGTCTAGTGTTAGTTGGTATTTATAGGCGTACCTTTGAACATGAGCATGGTCAGGTTTTTACCAGAGTTGTTCCTTGATTTCCGGCGAGCCATCCATGGTTACTAGTGAGTGGGGTGTCAGGTGTTAGACTAATCATTTCCTCCAGGATATCCGGGATAGGGAGCTCCTGAAATCCCTCTGCCTAACCCGATATTGTCTTTTAGTATGGCAAGTGGGTGAGTGTTTTATGGAAGTCCTTCCAGGGGAGCATCCTTCTGGGCGTCTAAGTTAATGGTGCGCCAGTATCCATACTAGTGAGTAATGACGCACAAATAACAATGAGGAATGCCCAATAGTGACTTCATAAGTATCCTGGAGCATCACTTTTATAATCCAATCATTGACGTCGGTCCCTTGTTTACGTTATGGACCGGGTGGGTCTAACCCTTGGGCCTGATCCAATCTTGGGTCTAATCCATAAGTGTCGAGGCCCAAAGGCCAGGATCAATCAGCTTCCCCTGAAACCAATATGAGTGTCGCTCATGTTGGGTTTGATGGTACTATTTGCCAAGGTTATGGCGTTCCCTTTTATTAACCGTGAGTTTGACCTATTGTTTCTTACTAGTACTGAGAGTCACTTATGGCGCGTAACGCGTGGCTCATAAGGCACCCTAATTTAAACTTGAATTTCAAACAGAAGCGGGAAAAAAACTGAAGAGACTCGACTGAATCGTCAGAAACCCTTGGGTTTCCCAAGGGTTTCAGGCAATCATTACCCCTCGGGGTAGTATGGCCATTCGTCTCCCCTAGGGAGCTCCTCTATAAATTGGTCATTCCCATTTTATTTTGTCACGTTTACCTCTTTGTCACTTTCACTCTCTAGAATTTGCTTTGTCTTCTCTCTAGAATTCTGACAACCCTTTAGTGCCCTTTCAGATCGCCCTAGGTTCTCCAGTCACCCAAAATAGCTCGATGCACCCCCGACATGAACGTCTTCTTTCTTCAATGGCGAGTAATTCAGCAAGTGGTGAGCCCAATGTTTTATTTCCTCCTGGTTTTAGCGACCCAAAACCCAATATAATCTCTAGGTCGATTTTTAATAAAGCGGTAGAGAACGCGTGTCTGGGCGACGCTTTCTCTCCGCTGTTTCCCATTCCGGATGAGAGCGACCCTGAAAACGCCCATCCTACTTCTAAGCCAGGTCAGGGCGAGGAAGCCATCTATCGCCTGCAGATTGATGCGGGGTTGAGGTTTTTTATATGCCAAAATATGGAAGAGGTGTTGTGTGAGAAGAGGGGCTATACATATTCCTTAGTTTTGTTCCATCATTTTTATAGGATAGATTCGAATCATTTCAGCGTATTCAAGTTTGTCAGTCGATTCCCTGATAATAAGTATCAGAATTGGTGCTCAGTTTGGACCTTAGTCACGGGTTTTAGAACAAGGAATTCCAATTGGAAGAGTTCCTACTTCTTCTTCCAAGGTGGTGTTCCTTGGTGCATTACCTCCAAGGCGCTCCGTGACCCGGTGCCTTCTGATGATGAATTATCCCCTTAGGATAAGGAGTCTCTCCACCTAGTGTATGCTGACCATATAGCTGGGCGCGCTTCGTGGATATCTAAGGAGACCACATAGGAAGATTTATTCAACGTTGGCATCTCCCCAGTACAGCGTCGCCTTTCTACTTCACAGGTAATAACTTGTTTTATGTTCCTTTGCAGATAATATTGTTTCGCGCGTTGACTTTGCGTTCTCCCTATCGGTTGAATAGGAAAAGGAGAAGACCAAGGCCCCCAGTGACGCCGTTGAGGGTTCCAATAAAATGAAGAGGCACAACTTTTCCAAGAATAAGGCGTGCCCCGAAGATGAAGTAGATCCGTTGTCAGCGAATCCTTCAATGGTAAGTCCTGCTTCCCAAGAGGCAATCACTCTTTTCAAAGGTGCGGTCCCTTACTCTAGCTATTGCAACGATTCCCTCTTAGCTAGAACATTAAATATTCTCCACACTAAGAAGTGGAGTGTGCTTGTTGTGACAGATACGTGGATAGCC
This sequence comes from Chamaenerion angustifolium, assembly GCA_946814005.1. Lineage (NCBI taxonomy): Eukaryota > Viridiplantae > Streptophyta > Magnoliopsida > Myrtales > Onagraceae > Chamaenerion > Chamaenerion angustifolium. Next base: position 9,655,840 of record OX328270.1, read on the forward strand.
TGGACTTACCATGTGTTTGATGATGTCATTTTCACAGAAAACAACATCAAGGATGACAGATCCGTGTACCTTGGAAAACGTCCAAGCGCTCCCTCCTCCAAGAAGAATAAGACTCCGGAAAGGAAGTCCTCCTCCGGGGTGGATAAGGTGTTGCTTCAACCCACAGATGGCACCAATGTTGGATCTTGTGTTGTCACTTCGTCCTTCAGAGTCCCTAGTTGGGCGTTCCACAAACCTGCAGGGAAGGAAATTTCGGGGTGTTCTCGTCGTTTCCCCTCCGATGGTAAAGTCAATTGAATTCCGGTGAACAAATGGAGAGGAAAGGTAGTTGTGTGTGGAATGTTTGTTGAATGCAATTGAATTGAAGTCTGAATGTTAGTTGGTATTTATAGGTTTACCTTTGAACCTGAGCATGGTCAGGTTCTTACTAGAGTTGTTCCTTGATTTCCGGCGAGCCAACCATGGTTACCAGTGAGTGGGGTGTCAGGTGTCAAATTAATCATTTCCTCCAAGATATCCGGGATAGGGAACTCCTGAAATCCCTTTACGTAACCCGATCTTGTCTTTCAGTATGGCAAGTGGGTGAGTACTTTATGGAAGTCCTTCTAGGAGAGCATCCTTCTGAGCGTCTAAGTAATGGCGCGCTAGGATCCATACTAGTGAGTAATGATGTCTTAGTAATGGTGTGCAAATAAGAGTGGGGAATGTTCAATAGTGACTTCATAAGTGTTCTCAAGCGTCGCTTTTATAAATCAATCATTGACGTCGCTCCCTTGATTACCTTATGGACTGGGTGGGTCTAACTCTTGGGCTTGATCCAATATTGGGCCTAATCCATAAGTGTCGAGGCCCAAAGGTCAGGATCCATCAATAATACTAATCATACAATATAAGAAAAAGTATGAAAAAAATGTAATATGTTTGACCAAAGTGGTAAGAACATAGACCTTGTTTGTTTCAGATGTAATATGTTTCGTTTTGTTTGTTTTAGATTACTTCCATTAAATAGAACTAACTATAGATGACATGGTAGATGGAATGATGACGTGGCAGGTGCAATGATGAAGTCGCTGATAAATAATTTAATTTTATGAAAAAATTATAATAAGATATTCAAAAAATACCTAAAATTAAGAAAACCCTAACTAAATTTTTACAAAATAAAAACATTTTAAAAAAATAATTATACAAATATAAAATACATTAAAATAAATAGAAAAATACTTTAAAAAACTGAAAATATAAATTTTATTTATTTCATAAATAATAAAAAGTATGAAATAAATTAAAGTATACTTAAAATTCAAAAATATATTTAAAAAACTATTTTTTGGATAATATACTTCATATTTTTAATAAAATATAAAATCTAAATATAGGAAAAAGTTAGCAAATCTGTTTTGTTCTTATAAATAGATTTTGTTAAAATACAAATATTTTGAAAACCATTTAAAAAAATATTTTTATTTATAGCATATATTATAAAAATATTAAATAAAAAAAAATTATACATTTAAATACAATTAATTGTATATTCTATTTCAAATTTTAATAAAATCTAAGATCTAAAAAACTATTTTACCAATTTTTTAGAATAATTTTAATTTATTTGTATTAATAATATACAAATAAAGTATATGTATTTTGGTTTATATTATGTTTTTTATTTATGAAAAAAAATACTTTTGAAATAAAATAGGAAAAATATAAAAATAATATTTTAGTATTTTTTTCTTCTAGTTTTTCTAAAAAAAATCATATTTTATATAGTATATTTGTGATCCAATCATATGTCGTAACTCGTAGCGTGTACAAAGTTTGTACAATTATCAAAATTAACAGAATAGTTAGATGGAACATATCGATACGAATTAAGATGTTCTGTTTTATGTTATTTATTCTTCTAGATGAGTGAGGGATCTATTAAAGGTTACGTATAAATAAACCATAAAAATTTAATAATAAAATAGTATTCTAATAAACAAAAAAATCCTACAATATAGGCAGTATACTCAGTAATTTATGCGCAAGAGTCTGTGAAATGAGTGGGAGGAAATTAAAAAGGACTTTGCCGAAAGGGAACATGTTTCTACCAAGACTGTAAAAGTCAATAAAAGTGATGTGAAAATTCAAAATTGTGATTTTTGTATAGTTTTTTAATTGGGAAAACTCTTAAATTGCATCCAGATGTTTTATTTTCTTTGTCGTCACACCATGTTTTTTATCGCAATTAATTTCACTCGTATGTTTCATTTTGTTGGTAATTGCACATTTCGTCCATGTCTATTAGATTAGTACATCAAATAAGCACATGGTGGCGAAGTTTTCTGAAAAACAAAATTAAAAAAGACAGTTATGCCCCCTCCTAGCTTAGGGAAGGAACAAACTCTTTTGTTTGCATTATATGCATCCGAAAGGCATTTACCATATTTCTCTCAACATCGTCGTGGTAGAGCCGATTGATGAGGACATTGTCGTATAGATTCAAGAAGTAGATAGTCGAAGTACACACTAACATCTCTTTGATCTGTCAGATCGTCGAGCTGTGATTCAGGCTCTAGAAATGGAATGTTTGAGAGATTAAATTGTCCATAGATCCATATATTCAATTCACTTTTTTCTTGCTTCCCGCGATCGCCTTGTCTGTACACCCCACCAAAGATGCTCTCGTCGTGAAAGGGAGGGTCTATTGTGAGAAATGCCAAGCCGGTTTTGAAACGACCGTCTCCAAGTACATTGTTGGTGTCAATGTGAGCATTGAGAACAGGTTGATAAGGGAACTTCTTTACAAGAAATAGAGCACCACTGACAGAACCATAACATATACGGTTTATCTAAAGAGGTAATGAAAGTGGGGAAGCAGGTGATAGAGTAGCTCTGTGAGTTAGACCCTCAATGCAGATAACTACATCATGCTGTCGAATTGGTATGGGTCCCACAAAAATGGGAAATGGTGGCTAAGTGATTTGAGACATGGATTTGAAGCCTCGGAAGGCCTACAGTTGGATAAAGCATCGCAACAAAGTTCATGTGTTTGGTACAAGGAATGTATTGCACTCGAGATTAGAGAATATATACTGGGAACTAGATCGTCTTTTGGTGGCGAAGGTGGAGAATATCGACTTAAGGCTTCACGATGTAGATGAAGAGCGAGATTGTGATCCGACAGAGTGAGATGCTAGTTGTGGCGCTTGGGATCATTAGTAAGCCGATAGGAGCAACCATTCACGTGACTAAGAACCACCGTATTTGTCAAGGCTGCCATGGGGCTTGAAAGTGATTCATGGGCTACAACCGGGTCGAGAAATCATAGTGAAGAACACACAATTTTTCCATTGATTTAATGATGGATGCTGCAGTTGTGACTCATATACATGGCTTTAGTGACCTCGACCTTCAAAACTTAAATGTTGCAAGTCAGCTCCCACCAATGAGTCTCATTACGCTTCAGGCATCATCAACGTTCAATCGGTCATCTCTAAAGAGATGTTGAAAGAGAAGATGAAATAAAAATGCTAGGGGTATTTCGGGTAATAATAGATCACATGATAGACACATGGGGTGCAGTTTCAACAAGATGATGGAAATGAAACGACAATGGACGAAAAAATGTAATTACAAAGCTTTCAACACATTTGAGTGCACAAACACACAATATGAGCAAACATCATGTGCAATTTAGATTTTTCAGATTTTTCCCTTTTTAATATGAATAATCACATATTCACACCATTATAGTAGAGTACGGTTCTGATAAAAAAAATTATATCCATACTAGTTATGGTATTTAATAAATAACTGTGGTTAATCATAGCCGTATAGACAAGAGCTTATCATGTAAATAAATTTCAACATATATGTCAAACTTGAATTAATCTTAATTAATATATTTTAATTATTAAGTTAATTTTTTATGATAAAAAAATCAAAAATTTGATTTTGGAACACTAGAATAAAATATGATATTTCGAATATGGGTATATAGATATAATGGTGGTTATAAATATATGGTATTCGAAATTGTGGTTACTGTAATATTGCAATACTTGTACCATTGTCAGCCCCAACGCTTCTATCATGGGGCGGTGCCACAAAATCTTTTGATCTTTATATTTCTAAGACCAAAGTAGTATGTAAAAAGAATACAAACTGCAAACTACTTCCCAAAAAAATCTTTAACAAATGTTATTTTTACCAAAACACTGATAATAATAATAATAATAATAATAATATATAGATTAGTCAATCATCAAAAGGGTTTGAGCAGAGGATATTTTCCATGCAACTCCTGGTCGGAGATTGAATCAGTATGATCCTGAGGAGACCATAGAACTTCTATTGCCTACACATCCAACATTAAATTAAAATTATCAAAATGCGTTCATAAATAAATCTCAAGTCTAACCATAAAGATTTAATTACCAGAGTTTTCTTGGAGCTTATAGATTGTAGATATCTCAGAGACTCATTCACCTCTTCAATACCATCTTTTACTTGAGGTAGTTTATGTCCTCCTTTTGCTGCCACTAATAACGTCACCTGACAATAAATTCACTCTTCAATAACAACTTTTCCAATTCCAAAGCTGGGCATGTTTCTGGGAATTGCAGCAAACCACAACTACCTAACTGCAAATCATCATGAACACTAACATAATATCCTCAAGAATTCAATGTCTGTCTATCAGCATATTCTTCTACTATTCTCGGACTTTATATATGAATGGAATTGAATAGATAGATGTTATATTAAGGCCAATGAAGAAGATTCGAGCTACCAAGTAAATTTGATGAAACCAAAGCCTTACTCTTACCACAATATACTCTCTGGTTGGCTTATCCTGTTTCTGGATAGATAATGTTCTGGTTGTCTTAATGTTGTTCACATTTGAAAGAGACTCCACATCAAACTTTTGTCGTTCTTGTAATGAAAGATGATTATAGCATTTCTCTGTATCTTCCTCATTCCACCTATTATATACCTGTAAGAAATCACAAGACAATCAAAAAATTGAAACCTCAGTCTCTATAAGACTAAATAAAGGACTTTGATACCATTTTTTTATTCTTCTTAGTTCTTAAGCCATAATTTGGATAAAGAAGGTGGGAAGGAGTGTAGATACTTCAATATTTCTGTTTGCAAGACAATATTACAGCTTCCATTTCTTCTACAAAAGATACTATAACCCTGCCCAATCCTAGGTTAGAAGTTTAAGCACCAAATCGGCACCCAACTAACAAAACTAAGCTACTATTAAAAATGCAAAAAGCAAAAATGGAAATTGACACGCAAATCAGTTGAAACTTCAAACTAAGTAGGCTATGGGCATTTTGGCTTTAGCTATAGAACAAGTGATATAGTGAATGGACTTCGACTAGCTAAAACTGCACAAAAAGTACATCTTCTCTATGACTTACCAAATGAGAAAATTTAGAATACCAAAGTTAGAACAATTCACAAAGTTGAACAAAAAGGAAAAACAACACTTACACATGAGTAACCATGAGTGAAATGATCTGCATTTCGCAGCAGCACCAATGCAGATTCTGCAACCAAAAGGTTTCGAAAAACAGTAAGCTCTTTTTTGCTAGATCAGGAAAAACGTAATTGGACCCTATTCATAACACACAATGTTCTACTTTTCACTCTTCTCCAATCTTTAAGTTGTGTGTTCAATCAGTATGCTATATAACAGAAATGGCCACATGTGCTGATTATATAGAAGAGAAACATTACATCTTTAGCTAGCTTTAACCACTGAGATTCATATGTGAATCTACTCATGAACACTTTTGTTCATTCAAATTATATAGCCGATAAGCTATGTTTTATAAATCGTATTGTGGAAAGACGGTAAGCCCATTGGTCAAACCTGTCAACATGTTCTTCAAGCCTTCGACAGTGGATGTATCTGAATGCTCAGATATCTTATTAAGATCTGTTTGAATGGGGAGGAGGGCCTCACCAGATAGTCCAATCTGAAGAAAGAACATGTAGAAAACACAAGAGGTCATCAAGACTGACATCAATCCATATATCTAGGATGAGTTAGATCAGAAAAGGGACAGCATGTTAAAAATGAATTGACGAAGTGGAAAATATAACAAACAAGCACATAAGATTATGCCAACATGCATACAACGTTAGGCTTTTGTCCTCTTAAGAAATAGGAGTAAGGGCTCAACTTCAAATCTCAATAATTAATTTACTGTGTCACTGTTCTTGTGTTTACCAGTTCAGAACAACATCATTTAAAGTGATTTGACCTACACAATTCTCTAATTGGAACACTCTCCGTACCCTGTATTGATGAGAGACTTATGAGAGTGAAAAGCTTTGACATCAAACAGATAGTACTTGCAGATCCGTTCCCGATCGATCCATATACAGAAAGAAAAGATTTCCGTAATGTTGGAAAATCAGTTTTGGATGTCATGACAGCAAAATACGTGACAGTAAAAACCAGACACTGAATGTGCAAACTCCGAAAATATGAATCACCTTCCTTGATCACACTGAAATTTCTAGTTCTTCACCAACCAACCAAAAGCAGAACCTAAATTGCATTCGAATGACACAATGCATAAGAAAGTAATGACCGTAATACCTTGAACATCCATTCATCTGCAAAATTGTCATGTTGTAACATGCCAATACACATAATCGAGTATTCCAACAAACCCATATCCGAATGCAGACAGTAGTCACAAAAAAACACTTGAAGTTCAGGAACTGCATGTGAGAAGGAAGTACGAACCTGAACCATAAAAATAGTGGTTTTCTTACTCGAACGCACCAAGAGAAAGCCACCACCCATAGCCGCGATTACTGTACATAAAGCGCGCCACCCAACGCCGCCCTCGTCACCGTCGCTGGAGCGTCCGCATTCATTGCCAGTTCTGCAGTCGGATTCGGGCCTTCCATAGTACTTGGGAGGCGCACCAGGCCATGAATGGTGCGACGGGTACGGAGAATCTGTCCATGAAGAGTCGGACGACTCAGAACTTGAATTGGATGATGAGAAGTGGGAGCCACCCATTCTACCACCGGATGCAGCGAAGTTGAAAGAAACATGGTTGCCACAAAGAAGAAGAGCTATGGCGAGAGCAAGGGATAGTAGTGGATGATGGAACGCCATTATATGAGAACTTGAGAAAAAGAGAGAAGAGGGAGCAGAAAATGGCACTCCATATAAGATGACTGATTTTGAGATCCTTCAGCACGAAGGAAATGGTAGAACCGACACTTGTGAACATAAATAATTATTATTATTAAATAAGTAGCTGAATTCTATACAGTTTTACAATTAGGTAATTGAGATTTTTTTAAGAATAAATAGGTAGTTAATTTTTAAAATAACTAAATAAATATCTCTATTTAACCATATTTTTTTACACCTTAACTTCTGTGAGCTTCTGATTCTCACGCGCCCCTCTCTCTTCTAGGTCGCATACCAGTGTGAGAACTTACCCTGCCGATTTCGGTCGGATTGCAATCAATTCCAAATCAATCTGTTGTGTATCGTCAATCCAACCAAACTGATGGTGACAGCCAACCAATCAAGAATCCCATGCAACTCAAGAAGTGACTACGAGGAGAAATAGCGTGGATTCTGAACTCAAAACACACATGGGCGCCTAGAAAAATTCACAGTGCACAGCTGAGCATCCACGCCAGCTCGCCGGAGGAGTCAGGCGCCACAACCCATCCAGCAATCCCCATAGCTCGCTGATAGGCTACCAGAAGGGAGAGACCAGGCACCTTGATTGGAACCGCAGCTAAGTGAAACTGTGGACCCTAGCCCACCCTGCCCAATCCTTTTTTGTTTTTGTTTCGTATGAGTTTTGCAGGTTAGGTGAGACGGTCGTGACGACCTCGGGACCATAGTCAGCCACGATGAGCAATCATAGTGGAAGCTCCGGAGAGAAGACCCAACCCCGGAAACGCGCCATCGACCTGCCTCTTAACCCTCGCCTGGCGCAGAACGAGTGATATGTAGGCACCATAATTGCGCAAAAAACATTGAAAGCATCAGCCATCCACAGTGTGCTGAAGTTGGCCTGGGCAAGGTACGGTTCTGTGACAATATCTGATTTGTCGGATAAGATAGTTATGTTCGAATTTGAGAATGTCCAGGATAGGAAGCAGATACTTGACTTGTCGCCATGGTCCGTACAAGGACATTGCATGAGCATTAAGAAATGGGAACCAAGTATAAGCATGACACATATCGATTTTAAGAAGGTGCAGTTTTGGGTCCAAGTACACGACCTAGGATTAGAGAAATTTTGTAGTGAAAGTGCCTGGATCATAGGGGATACAATTGGGACCTTTGTGGAGACGGAGGAAGAGGTTGAAAATGTTCATAAGACATATATCTGTATGAAGGTGGAGGTGAATATAGATAACCCCTGATGCCGGAATTTTGGTGGACAAACTCAAAGGGTAGAGAGCAGTGGGCGAACATCAAATACGAGAGGTTATCTGACTATTGTTACGGATGCGAAAAGTCGGGGCACACAACACAAGTATGTAGAGAAGTGGTGGTGCGATCAGAGAAAAAACCCGGATTCCCCATGTACGGGTCGTTGATGACTATGGCATGCTAGAAACCATCCAGGGCAAGTGTGATTGGGGTAAGCCAAGCGAGGAATGGGCAGCAACAATAGTCGGCATCATGGAAATCATGGTTCGACATTATGAATGAGGCTAAAGAAGGGGAGAGAAGGGGGACGAAGGTGGGGGGGACGGTTGAGCAAAGCCGAGAAGAAGATAGCATGGATGTCGAGCCAGACAAGGGTGAATAGATGGAACGACCAACTGCTGAAGAAGGGGGATCCAAAGCCAAAGGTGCACGGGAGGAAACCAACAAACAAGCCAATGAAAACCAGAAGAGCAAACCCCGAACCCAACTAGCCAACCTACTCCCACAATAGATCTAAACAAACCACCCATTGAGACCACCATGATACCATACCCTATACATACACACCGACAACATGATAGCCAAAACACGGCCCTAACCTTCCACCAATATACCACTACCTACCTGACCCACCCAGACCCATGGAGACCCGACACTAATATACAGAGGATGGAAATAGAGGTGGTGGTACAAATCAATGGGGAAACCAGACCACCCCACAGCCGTGAACGAACAACACCCCGCATAACACATCTATCAAACCACCACCACCAAAAGGATGACAAAACCGATCCGCTAGAAACCAGATCCTATACTGTTGAGAACTGTTGAGACACCCCCGGACTCCCCTGAGCAAAACAAAACAGGAATTATGTTGGAGTATGCAACGGGGTTGAGCCCGTGTATGAAGAAACAACGGGGAGGCGAAACAGGAATGACATTGAAGCGGAATCGGGACGAGAAATAGGAGACAGGGGAGGCGGAGCGGAAGAAGAAACGGGTGACAGGTGAGACCCGAACCAGCCCGAACAATAAGAAGGGGAGGGCGAATGGGCTGGGAAGAAAGAAAACAAAAACAAAGTACCAAAGAGATCCTATGAAAAACGAAACACGAAGGAGGCGGCTAATGGGAGTGACCCAAGAGGCCGAAACAGAACCAAGAGATGAAACCGAAAACTAGGGCTCTGCTGGCTGTCACACAACATCCACAAGGGACCAATGAACACAACCAGTTGGAATTGTCAGGGTTTGGGGTTTTCCCTGACAATTCGACACTTGAAAGACCTCATCGGGAGGTATCAACCAGAGATTGTATTTTTTATGGAAACCAAGAATGGGGATACCTTCTGCGAGCAGATTGGAAATCAAATGGGAATGGACAAAGCATTTTATGTAGCACCAAGGGGAATATCTGGAGGTCTGGCCCTATGGTGGAAGGAGGAAACAAAAGTACAAATTCTCTTTGCAAACCCAAACATGATAGACACGATTGTGTGGATGAAGAACATGGAGAACCCAATGTACATGACTTGAGTGTATGCGGACACGGATGAAAGGCTAAGGAACCACAATTGGAATGAACTAAGGAGAATAGGCAGGTCAAGAACTGGAAGATGGGCGTATCACGGGGATTTCAATGCAATCTCTACTCACCATGAAAAGGAAGGAGGAAGACGGAAATTCCAAAGGTAGATTGACGAGTTTAATGATATGATCCACGAAATCAAGATGGAGGACTTGGGATGGAAGGGGCAAAGGTTCACATGGTGCAACAATAGGAGGGGTGAAGACCGAATCTATGAGAGGCTAGATAGAATTCCAGTCAACCGAGAGTGGGCAACAAATTTCCCTAACGCCCAATGCATGAACGAGGTAGCCATCGGGTCAGACCATTCACCAATAATCATGAGTCTAGACCGACCCGCACCAAGAAGGAGAAGAGGTTTTCGATTCGAGGAAATGTGGTTCGAGCACCCCGAGTGTAAGGATGTGGTTCGACAAGCTTGGTGTGAGAGAAATGGGAGGCCCCATGGGAGCCAACTATGGCCGAGACTCGGGAATTGCCGAAGAAGCTTAATGAAGTGGAGTACAATTAGCTTCATCAATAACATAACCTAGATGAGGAGAACAACAAATAAGCTTAAGGAAATTGGAGGAAGCCGACCGAACCAAGAAACCAAAGAAGAGGAAGTGATCCTAAAAAAATCGGATTTGAACACTATGGTGAAGGGAGGAACTCTATTATAAACACCGGGCCAGGGTAAAGTGGCTAACAGAAGGTGATCAGAATACTACATTCTTCCACTTGAAAATGACAACACGGAGGCGAAGAAACCACATTAGTAGAATCATGGACAATAGAGGGTGGTGGATCACGAGGGAAGAGGACATTCAAAATGAAATATTCCAGCACTTCAAGGTAGCGTTCGAAATAGGCAATCTGAACAGGGACGAGGATATACATGATTGTGTACCTTGACAAGTTGATGACGGGATGAACAGTCAGTTGGAGAAAGCGGTCACCATGGAAGAAGTAAGGAAAGCCGTGTATCAGTTGGGAGGGTCGAGAGCGCCAGGGCCAGACGGGTTTCCGGGGTTATTCTATCAAAGGAGCTGGAATACTGTGGGCCTTGATGTCTTCACGATGGTCAAAGCCTTCCTCGAAACAGGTACATTTCCTTCATCCCTAAATCAAACAGATATCACTCTCATTCCCAAAAAACTCAACCCAACCCATGCATCTGACTTTAGACCAATAAGCATGTGTAATTTCGTATAAAGTTATATCAAAAGTGTTGGTAAACAGGTTGAAAACCTTTTTATCAGATCTCATCACCCCCTACCAGAGTGCATTTGTAGCAGGTCGCCTTATACGGGATAACATAATGGTGGCCCACGAAGTCTTTCACCACCTAAAGGCTACGAGTCGGGCAACCAAAGTGGAGTGTGCGCTGAAACTGGATATTAAAAAGGTGTACGACAGAGTGGAATGAGATGTTTTGCTTAGGAGTATGGAGAAACGAGGCTTTGGTGCAAAATGGATATCATGGATGAGAGCATGCATCACAACGATGACATACCGAGTACTAGTCAATGGGGGACATACACCGGATATCTGTCCGACCAGGGGGATCTGACAAGGAGACCTGTTGTCACCTTACCTATTCATCCTAATGGAACACGTTCTATCGAGACAAATTGAAAAGGAGGTCACACAGGGGAGGATACATGGACTGAAGCTGAAGAGAAGTTGCCCAAAACTTCACCATCTATTCTTTGCGGATGACTCACTATTCTTTATACAGGGGTTGGTGGAGAATGCACAGAGGCTCAAGGAGGTGATAACAAAATATTGCATAAACTCGGGGCAAAGGGTGAACGAGGCAAAATCGACCATCTCATTTAACAAGGGGGTCGAAGGGCACCTATGCTAGGCAATTGAGGAAGAGCTCCATATCAGAAGAGAAAGAACACTCGGAAAATACCTGAGATTACCCACAGTTTGGGGACGGTCCAAATGTGAGGCCCTAGCATACCTTAAGGAAAGGATCAAAGAGAAACTAAATGGGTGGAGAGTGAAGACCCTAAACCAAGCAGAGAATGAGGTACTCATCAAGTCGGTCATAACAGCAATACCCTTCTATGTGATGAGTCTCTTTAAGATACCCAAGACATGGTGCTCGGAGGTCAATGCATTAATAGCTAACTTCTGGTGGGGGCAGACACCGGAAGGAAAAAAGATACATTGAAAAAGATGAGAGATTCTAGCACAGACAAAGGAAATAGGCAGATTGGGCTTTAGAGAACTCAAGACATTCAACATTGTCTTATTAACGAAGATGGCAACCCGAGTTAATAAGGAGCCAAACTCCTTATGGGTGAGAGTATTGAAAGGGTTATACCATCCGCGGGGAGATTTCAACACGGCAAGCAAGGGGGCTCTGGCATCATGGGTATGGGCTAGTATATTGAATGGCTGAGACATACTCATAAGAGACTGTTTGTGGATTGTCGGGGATGGAAAGAACATCAATGTACAAACAGATCAGTGGATCTACACAAAGAGCGGATGAAGACTAGAGCGACCGACCGAGGAATTGCCTCCACAACCGATGAAGGTGGCGGAGCTATTGAACCCTGATAGGACATGGAACGAACAACATGTGCGAGCAGCTGAAAACCCATCGGATGCAGCATGCATTCTACAAATACCAACCCTGGCTATAGCGAAACCTGACAAGATGATATGGCCATTCACGGAAGATGGGAGCGTCACAGTAAAGTCGATCTACCATCGACTCCGAGCGGCACAGGAGGGACACTCGACTGACCTAACCAGGCGAGGAAACCGAACCACATCCGTATGGAGGCGACCAAACACGACCCCGAAGATCAAGAACTTTGCCTGGAAAATGCTGACAAACTCCCTTGCCGTGAGGGTGAACCTTGTTCGGCGACAAATGAATGTGAGCCCATGCTGTCCAATGTATGGTATGAACGAAGATACCGAGCATATGATATACATGTGTATATGGATAGATGCGGTATGGTTCGATGTGCTTGGCTTAACCGAATGGCATAAGGGCAGCAACACCATAGAAGATTGGCTTATGGATCGAAGAAACGAACCAGGTGTGAACCATGCTGTCAAGGAAGAAAGGTGGTAGCTATGCCTATGGACGTGTTGGATAATATGGAAGAAAAGGTGTAATGCTGTGTTTGAAAGGGAAATGCTGAACCCCATGGTTGCTGTCGAAGAAGCGAAGAAGCTGCTCGAAGAGTACACAAGGCTACCGAAAACAACCGTGGCACCAACAACACCGCAAGCAAGGATCGGGTGGTTGAAACCGAAGCCTGGGCACATGAAGATCAACTGTGATGCGGCTTGGTGTCATCGAACGAAAAGAGGCGAAATCAGAATGATCGCAAGAGACTCAGACGGAATACTCATTGGAGGGGGAACAGGAGGGTAAGTGAACAAGGAATCGATGAGCTCGAGGCGGAGGCGGCGCGCTTGGGAGTGACGCTTGCTAAGAAGAAAGGATGGACCCAGATAGAAGTAGAATCAGACTCGAAGATGGTGGTAAGCCAAATACAAGGGAATACTTATCATTGGCGCATAAGCACGATATGTGACAACATTAGAGACCAAGCGAAGGAAATCCAACAAGTTGAATGGAAAGCAATACTGCGCACAGCAAACGAATGTGCAAATTAGATTGCGATTCAATCTAGAATGGGAGTGTGTCATGACGAATGGGTGGAACAACCCCCACTTCCCCTTAGAAATCTTATTCGTAGTGATTGTAATAGCGACTCGGAGGACGCTTCCATATTTTGCTAAGTAATATCTTTGATTGTGACAAAAAAAAACTTCTTTTTATTTTTTATCAAAGTATCTCTATTTAACTTACCGTTACAAAATAAATAGAATATGGTGTATATATATATATATATATATATATATTAATTTGGCTAAATCTTCTAGATACTTGACAAATAAGCTTTTTACACCATTCTCTCTGTTATATGTGTCAAAATAATACAATTTAATTGGTCCATGTCAAATTTTAATAAGTTACATCTTTGTCATCATCATTTCACCTTTACATAGATAGTTTAAAATCAATCCAAAACTCATCATTCACTATCAGAAACAGTTTCATTTATCAATTTATTAAATTAAACTTTACCCCAAATAATGTAAAAATGTAAATTTTGGACCTAACAATTTACTATAAAAAATTACAATAAAATTTAGAGTAAAGTAAAAAATTATTGTAAAATATGAAATTAGAAAAAAAATACTAAATAATTCTAAATAAACTATATATATCTATATTAATTTGGTAGAATCTTCTAAAATTTCAACACATAAGAAAATAGAGTGCCTACATATAATAAAAGGATGATGAAATTTATCCACATAAAATTACTTGAAACCTCGATGACAATGTTGTAAATTAATCTTATGACTTGCATCTTAGAAACCATTTTAATTCCTCTTTTTTATTTATATATATATATATATATAGAGAGAGAGAGAGAGAGAGAATTACTTGAAACCTCGATGACAATGTTGTAAATTAATTATAGGGAAAAGTATGAAAAAGATGTAATATATTTGCCCAATGTTGTGAAAGCAACACATTTGTTGTTTTTTATGTAACATGTTTGTTGTTGTTGGTTTTTGATGCAGTCGAACTTCCGTTCAAAACAGTCGTTAAGTGCTCACATGCCTTGCACATGACCTCCTTGTAGTGTGAAATTACTCAAATGTCCCTGTCTTCTTCAGTGATGTTATATCCAGTTGTTCACTTGTTCTTCATTGTTGGGAAGGCGGAGAAGAAATCATCTCACATCATCGATTTCTTTGTCATCAATCCACAACAAGGGATTCCACAACAAGGGAATCTTAAAGGCAACTTCAAGCACATCTGCAGGTAATAGCTCCATGTAGTTGAGGAACTTGTCGATGAACTTATGGTCACGATCAAATGAACCCAGGTTGGCTACCAGAAGCATCTCCGCCTCAGACTTCGATTGCTTCAAGCAGAACTCAAGAAAACTTGTATCTAAATAAATCAAATAATAAAAAGCATAATTTAAGATTCTTTCTTTGACAATCAATGAACAGATCTTATTTCTCTCAAAGGGGCTTGAAGTGACGGACAACAAATTTGAAGCAACGGAGACTGGAGCCTTAGCTTTTTATAGCTTAAAACCAACAACGATTGAGGTCATGTGATAGAGGAAGCAATTCACGTGATAGAAGTGACTCAAGCGATAGAGGGCGAGCCAAGCATCCTGAGTTGAGAATTGTTGGTGGCAGTAAAGATGATCTTGTTGGGTTGAAGGGTGAAGTTGTAAGTGAAGATAATGGTTGGGTTACTTTAAAGCTAGCAAATGGTAGAGAGGAAGTTAGAGTTAGAGTCAAGGATGTTGCTGAATTGGGTTCCATGGAGGAAGATAAATGCTTAAGGAGTTAAGGATTAGGAAAGAGATTAATGGGAGTGGCAAAAGAAAAAGTGAAGAGAGGAAGAGAGGAAGAGGGCGCGAGATGAGAAGAGTGGAAAAACTGGTACTGGCAAAATGGGGTGGCTGGTGAGTAACATTAGAGTGAGAGTGATCAGCAAAGATTTAAAAGGAGGTAGGTTGTACAGGAAAAATGGTGAAGTGGTGGATGTTGTTGGACTGATGAGTTGTGATGTTTTAATGGATGAGAGTAGAGAACTTATTCAAGGTGTGAACCAAGAGTTTCTGGAGACAGCACTTCCTAAGCGTGGTGGTCCTGTTCGTGTATCTGGAATCCGATTGAAGAAATGCTAGACATTCATATCTCATTTATGAAGAGGACCAGACAATCATATTCCTTGGAGAATGAAGAGGAACTGCGGCGATACAATTGAGAAGTGGAAGTCTCAACCTTGGTAAAGATAGGGGTAACTTCGGCATTTCTAAAATATTTTATTTAAATGTTAAAAAATATGTCACGTGCGTGGCACATGAGAGTTTTTAACGGGACAACAAACGGAAAAACAAACGTTTTCATCTAAAACCTACAAAATGATACATGTTACATCAAATACCTACAGCCCAAAACAAGTTTCATCAGTCACCAATTTCAACAAACATATTACATCTTTTTCATACTTTCCCCTTAATTTTATGACTTGCATCTTAGAAACCATTTTAATTCCTCTTATATATATATATATTAATTAAGTTTCTTGATATTCATTATTATTAAGCAATCATACAACTTCTATTAGAAAATAGTTAAAGTACTTCATAAAAAAAGGGTTAATTGCCCCAACCGTTACTTATGTTTGACAATGTGACTGAACCGTTCAAACTTGAGCTCAACCGTTACTTAAGTTGACACATGTGACTGAACCGTTACTATCACCTAAATGCCGTTATTTCTTCCCGTTAAGTAGTGACATGTGTTTGTCACGTGATTAACTTGTAAGTTGAAGTTCCCAAACTACCCCCAACATATTCTCTACTTAACAGCAACTGATTCTTAGAATCGAAGAACAGGAAGAAGAAGTTTGCGCGCGAAGAACAGGAAGAATCGAAGAACTGAAGAATCGAAGACACAAGCCATGAAGTCTGTAGATGAATGCTGTCCTATGGGTTCTGATTTTGAGGTAATTTGACAGTGGGTAACCCTAATTCGTTTTGCTGCAGTAATTTGAACCGTAAATCCTTATTATCGAACCTTAAATCGTCAAATCTGAGGTCATTGTTTGTTGTTTCTTCTTTCGTAGTCTGTACAGAACCCCGGATGTGGTTTTTTTGACTGGGAAGATCCAGCTATGTGTCCTTACGGTCGGATTGCAGTGATGCAATTTCAACAAAGAGAGAACAATTGGAGTTTGCAAAAAACCGAGCTGTTGAAAGTCGACCCAATCGGAAGTTAGTTGTAGTCATTGTTGTTGTTGTTTTTGTTCTAATTTCAATTGCGAATAATTAGCAGAAGTTAGTTGTAGCTGTGTTTGTAACTGAACTGTGTCTGAAACTGAAACTGAAGGATGAAGAACAATGTGTATTTTGCGAAGGTGGTGACTTATCTTTTCTGAACTGTGATTAAAAGGTGACTTAAGTTTGTGAATTGTGATTAAAAGGTGACTTATGTTCGACGTACTGTGATTAAAAGGTTACTTAAGTTTGGACATTTTGTTACCCAACCGTTACTAAAATACAGAATACATCCGAAAACACAGAATCCATAATAATCCATCAAAATCCAGAATACATCCCAAAACATGGTCCATCCTATAATCCCAAAATAGGTTCCGTTAATGAATTGTCAAAGAATTCAACACAAATACATTCCATGGTACCCAAATCTGTCTTTCCTTTGGGTAAATTCCGCAAGTAGCACAACATTACATGCCACAGCTGCCTGCAACATTTTGATACATTTACTTACGGTCTATAAACTACCTCCCTAAATCCAGACCATTCACTTTTCATTTATTCAGAAGAAACATTTCAGGGAAGCAAGCTGTCAAAGAATGGAACAGAAACATCAACAACAGAACTTGATGCTGCAATTTGTGAAACTGTTCCCTTGGTGGTGTGTTCTTGACAGGTCAGCAGTTCATCTTAGACAGCTCAATGATTGGCGACTTCGTTCCCTGTGGAGTGCGAGTCTGATCTGCATACATCTCCACAACAAAGTGGACATACTCTGAACAAAAAACAACACACTAGTGTCATGAATCTATCCAAAAGGGGTTTTGTATATAAAAACCCACTTCATCAATTAACTTCATCAAGTTTGTTCAATCAATTACTGAACATTTCATTGATTTAACAGCAGAATCATCACCACCACCCACTATCTTCACGGCAAACAACATATTATGCAGCAATTTACAGTAATTATGCAGCAATTTACAGCAATTTATAGCAATTATTGAATACACGCCCAAATACGAACATATTATGCAGCAATTTCATCATTTCGTACCGCAAACCAACATCAAAGCCCTAATCTTCAACCGAATCGAAGATTAACGAAGTGAAATAGAGTAGAAGAACACAAACCCAAGTCCGAAAACAGAAAGAATGCGAAAAGCCACACAAACCGAAGTTCAATCGAAGCAAAAACACAAACTTACTTCCAGTTGCAGTTCCGAAACGCAATGTCGCCGAGGAGGGTTCCTTCCGTGCTGAAAATCGACACTATCAGGGCGGAAGGAGGTCTGCAAGTTTCGGTTGGAGGGAAATGGGAGTTGATAGGAAGTTGGAGTGTGGAGATGGTTATCAAATGAGGGGAAACGTTGCAAAGTGACAAGAGGGCATTATTGTCCTTTCAAATGTCTTCAAATCGTTTTAATTAGGTCATGTGATGTGCACGTGACACTTTGACAGTCAGATTTGACGGAAAGTTCACAGAGTAACCTTTCAGTCACATCTTCAAACTTAAGTAACGTTTCAGCTACACAAAAAAAGATGAGTAACCTTTTAATCACATGGGTCAAACATAAGTAACGGTTGAGGTAATTAACCCATAAAAAAAAGAGTATGAAGAAGAGCTTACTCATTCCTATAACAATCACTGTAATCATTCTTCTCAGATTAGGCCCATCTACATTGGTGCTTGCATCTGCATGGAATTCAATCGCAAATTTATACAACCATCAATCGACTCTAATGGAATCCATTGATGTGACTGTCCACTTCAAATTGATCTTCTTCTCGACCCTAAACATGTCACAATTTTACCTCCCATTGTCGCTGCTAAATCTTCTATTTTAATCATCTCACGAATCTTCGAACTCTCGCTAACAGATAAATGTATGATCTCAAAACCTTTGCTATTTCATAGAAAAAATAATCAGAAGTGATTAGGCCAAGAAATATATATAAAAACATCATATCTTAAGTTAGACACCTTTAAAAATATACCTTATTAGTCATTTCCTTTTATATTATATACATTTAATTATAATACATTGTGATTTTATAAAAGAGTTAAATAACTTACCATATTTATGATTTTGTTACCTTATTCATATGTTATAATTAATTATAAAATTGATTCTCAAGATTTATTCATTAATTGTTAATTATAATTATATTGTAAACAATTGTTTTTGGTTAATATTGAAATAGAACAATTCCATTTTTTTTAAATAACTTCTAATGTATTTATTTAAATAATTATTATTTGAATAATAATTTATTATTCTTTTAGCTGGACTATAATTAATTACAATTTTCTATATTCATGTTCTCAGATAAGTATATATAAATAAAAATACATAAGTAGTATTTAAAGTTTCATTTAATATGTAATAAATAAAACCTTATGTTATATTCGTGTATAAATGTTTATATATGGTTTATTTAACCTTTTACGTGAAAAATATTTCATATACCATATATGTTTCTACCTTACATTCTTATTCTATTACGGTAATATATCAGTTCAATATGAAATAAACGTAATACTGTAATTTCAGATAAAGAGAAAATAATAAAGTAAAAATAATATTACATTTATTAATAAATAAGTGTAAATGTTAAAAACAAATATCCGACACTAATACTAAGTGAAGTTAATATTCAATAAATTATAATATTAAACTTTTAATAATTTTCTAAGTTAATCCATATTGCATAAATATTATTAATTAAATTTAATATCTTGAAATCATTTATAGTATATCGTTATTTTGTTATATTCTGTTATATATGACATTAATTACAATTAATTAAATTTAATGCTACATTTATTAAATATATATTCATAAAAGGTCTAAAATCATTAATACTTTTTATTAGTTATTTTAGAATACACTTATTTTCAATAGATGTTCTCATTCAATTTATTATTTATTCTACCTAAGTTAAACTTGATACTTAGAATATATCTAAATTATATATATATATATATATACTTAACAAAAAGTTAGAAGTTAATTTAATGAATAAAAATATATTATATATGTTCTCATGTTGTGTGATTTTTTTGTAGTATTTATTTGTTGAAAATAAGAGCGAAATAAAATTATTTAGTATGTTTTATTTTTCAATCAGAGATTAAAAAAAAAAAAAATTAGTAAGCTTTCACTAACAATAAAAGTGCGATTTCAAATCCTTTGTTCTTTTTAATTAGGCTTAAAATAAGAAAGATATAAAAACATATTTTATCTCTATTTATACACTTTACAAAATATTATTAGTCATTTCCTTTTATAATGTATACATTTAATTATAACCAATTGTAACTTTATAAAAACAGTTAAATAATTTACTTATTAGTAATTAACTTATTCATTAATTTTTTACCTTATTGAGCTACTATAATTAACTATTAAATTATTTATCAAGATTAATTCATTAATACTTAACTATAATTATATTGTAATTAATTACTTATTACTTAATATTGAAATAAATTAATTATATTCTCTTGGTAATTAATTATTACCTGGACCAATTAACTCTTTTGGAATTAATTATTCATTAGTCTTTACCTCGACTATAATTTATCTATATTTATGTTTTTCGAAGATTATATATAAATACAAATACATAATTAACATTTAAAGTTGTTATATAATTTGTTAAGCTATATTATTGTATATAAAGAAATACAATAATATATAATTAACTACTACGAAATAAAGTATTTGCAAATGACGTTTTATTAGGGCTGGGCATAAAAAATCGATTCGGCCGAACAGTACCTGAACCGTACCAAACCGTACCGGTTCACAAACCAATCGTTTTTTTGTAAAAATATGGAGCGGTTCAGAAGATGTATAAAAAACCGGTTCGCAAACGGTAAACCGTACCACTTTTTGTACCGTTTTAATATACTCCTAAACTATTAAACAAGACCAGAGTTAACAGACCGAACGGTTTGAGCATTAATAAAAACTGGTACAGCTTAGTCTGTTACATCCCTGTTACAACAATGGCCAACTGCCCTCGAAACGATATTGGGTCTCTCGTTCTCAATAGAGCTACCACCTCCAATTCCAGTTTCCGGCCATGGACCTCCTTTTCTGCCTCTTCCCTTCGCTGCACGCTTCTCAACGCCTTTAGATGTGGCGGAAGTAGCTTTTCTCGACACCATCCCCGTGGAGAGGCAATCCCCACTGAGAAACCTCCCGAGGTATGTGTCTATGTCACTTAAGAAGTCTTCCAATTTACAGTTATGCTTTCTTGCTTCTGATGCTTTGTAGTTCAACCTCGATAAATAGCAGCGACGGAGGGCGGATGGCGGCGAAAATTCAGAGAAGCTCTGCGATCTTCTGGACAAGGAGGAGATCCACGAGAGGGAGGAGTACGATGTTGAGACAAAGAGGAAGGAGGAGGCGCAGGAGAAGCTGAAGCGAGTGGTGAAGGATTTGCAGAGTGAGGACTACGCCGATGGAGAGAAGAGAAGGATCGCCGCTTCAGAAGTCCGGCAGCTTGCCAAGGAAGACGCTGAAGCCAGAACCACCCTTGCCATGTTGGGATCGATTCCGCCGTTAGTAGGGATGCTTGACTGCGCCGACGACGTCGATTCATTGATTGCTGCCCTCTATGCGTTACTTAACCTCGGAATCGGCAACGATGAGTGAGTTCTGGATCTTCTAGAATTTCTTTCCTCTCTATGGAGATACTGATCTGTTCGGAAATTGCATGGCTCAGGAACAAAGCGGACATCCATCGTCAAAGCAGGGTCCGTACACAAGATACTGAAGCTCATCGCCTTCCAAGATGATTCAACCGCGAACGCATCCGTCTCTGACGCCGTCGTGGCCAATTTTCTAGCCCTGAGTGCATTGGACGCCAACAAGTCCACAATTGGATCATCGGGGGCAATCCCTTTCCTGGTCAACGTCCTCGTTTCCGGTAGTTGGCGAAGCATCTCCCAAGCCAAGCAGGACGCTCTTCGAGCCCTCTACAACTTCTCCATACTCCGTTCCAACATCCCTTTCATCTTAGAGACAGACCTCGTCCCCTTCCTCTTCATCTCCCTCGACGATATGAATTTAAGCGAGCGGATCTTAACAATTCTCAGCAATAATTTTTTTTTTGTTATGTATGAAGTGGTTCGGCTGAACCGGTTCAGAACAGGTACAGTAAATCGGTCAAAATCTGGAGCGGCCAAAAACTGGAGCGGTAATCCGTACCGGTTTTAAAATGTGGTAAAGGTTCGGTTCTGAACTGGTTCGACCCTGAACCGGTTCATGCCCAGCCTTACGTTTTATACTAATTTGTAATGAATATACAATAAATGATCATATTATAAACTTAATAGGTAAAATTAATAATATTAATTAAAACTGTAATATTAAGAAAAATATTTTCATTTTATAAGTTGAATAAATCATATCAATATAATAATAGGATTAGAAAATTATTTCATATTTGTTTTTTTTTTTCTAATGATATAAGAAATTAAAGTTTATAATTAAACTAAATACATATAATATTGTTTTGAATAAATTTTATATACTACGCAAAAGCGCGAGTCAGTTTTCTAGTTATATATTAATTTGGCTAACTCTTTTATAATTAGAACACATAGCTTTTTAAGCTACTTAATTGGCAAAATAAAATATTTTCATTAGTTGATTAAAAAAATGTGTAACAGACGATGACATTGATTCACCATGCATACCTCCAAAAGCTCTAGAATTTCTCTGAAGCTTCTCATCGCTTCTCATGGTACGTTTCACATTTTATCTCACCTACCACATTTAGTCTTATTTTTACACATTTTTTTATCAATATATTACTATTTATTTTTATAAGAAAACTTTTAAATGTTTTTGCTCTATTTATTTTGTAATAATTAGAGTATTTTTTGAATGAAAAATTATTTTTATTATATTTTTGAATTTATTTACAATTAATATTATAATACTAAAAACTTACTGTTTTATTTTATAAAAAACTGAATATATATTAAATTTCGCATATTAATGACACACTCTCTTATGGCATGTTCTTTTCACGGAATGGAAAAGGAATTCGGCTTACGGATTCCGTAAGAAGTTGTTCTTTTCGCGAAATTGCAAAAATTTGGCTTACGGAATCCGGGCGGGGTAGGCTTAGACATTCCGTGTGAAAAGCTCGGAATTCCTAAGCTGGGCGCGCTAGGAATGAGGAATAGGAGGCAAAATGACCGAAATGACCTTACTTTAAAATTTATATTAATTCAACAATTTTATCTTAATTAATTAAATAAGTTATTTTATTTTTTTTTAATTATTAATTAATTATATTATAAGTTTTTAATATTCTTAATTTTAAAATTAATTAATACAAATTATATATATTATATACTATACATATACAAGGAGGGGCAAATTTGTCATTTTACCACATTCCATTCCCTTTCCATATACAATTTCACCAAATAAACAACAGAATTCCTTATTCCATTTCATTCCATTCCACTAAAGAAACAACTTCATATTCTTATCTCCTATTCCTATTTCCTATTCCGTATTCCTTATTCCGAATTCCATGAAAGAAACGCCCCGTTACACTTACCGTTGCAATATTTATTAATTTTCTTTTTACTTTAAGCATTTTGATATTGTTTCACTCATAATTATGGTATAATACATTTTTTTTAAATTTTCATAAAAACTCATAATTATTTATTATAGACAATTTAAGTTTTATAATACTATAATAGTAAAGATTGCTTTAATCTACATTAAATTAATAAATAATGTAATAATATTTACTATTAAGAATAAGTTAAAATATAAAAATTAATAATTAATAAATTAAAGTTATTACTTGCCGTGCAAAACACGAGCAATATACTTATATATATTAATTTGGCTTGATCATATATAATGTTGATAAATAAGTTTTTTTTATTATATTTGGCTAAATCACATAGAATGTTGACAAATTAGTTTTTTATTAGGAATACAATCATGTAATGTAATACAAATCATGCAAGGAATATATACTGATTATGCAAGGAATCTTTTAAGTGCTTGATATTAAAAGGGCAAGGTAATTTTATATTTTCCATGTCCTATAGGTAGTATGAGTCTGATATCACAATTTTGTAAGGTCTTTTGAAGTTTACGTAATGTTTGGTGAGGCGGTCTAGGCTAGTGAATTCATCTCACTCATATCTTTCTATTGAAGTATCGGGTTGTGGCGAGCCTCATCATACCTGAATTTCCTCTAACCTTAATCACTTCTCATATGTTAGGTTGAGGCTTATTCGTTTTTTGATATTGTTGGCTTATGGGTATAAGTGTTGTACCCTATGGGAGGTTATCATAACTTTTATTGGGGCGAGCTGAATTAGTGGTCTATCTTCAGTTCTTTCCCACAAATTAAGGTTCGTTTTCGCTTATGAGGTTTTGGGTCACCCCGTATTGCGAGAAGATGTTAACCATTATAAATTTTATTACTTGAAACCCGATGATGTAGGCTAGTTTTAAATCATTCAGTCATATGATATCTATTTAGCACTACGGGAGAATATATATATAACGGCTGAAAATTGTTTCATTAACGGCTCAAAATACGAGTCGTTAATGAAAGATGGCTCAATGAAAAACAAGTCGTCATAGGAAGAGTCGTCTGATATATGACGACTCGTTTTTCATTGAGCCGTCAGAAGACGGCTCATTATTATTGGGTCGTCACAAGGACGGCTCATACATATTGAGCCGTCTATATGACAGCTCAATATGTATGAGCCGTCTAAATTAATAAAATTAATAGGGACGGCTCATCTAGTATGAGCCGTCCAAATGAGATTATATTTTAATTTATAGTTTACGGCTCAATTATTTTCAGCCGAAATAAATCAAAATTTTTAAAAATAAAAAATTTGAATAAATTAATATATCCCTAATCATAAAATTAAATCCTGAATAATTTTACAAACCAAAATCTGTAAATATAAACCAAACAGAATCAGTATTACAATCCGATATTCAATTCCTAAAGCATTAAAGAAACAATTTCGAACATCATTCTTCAATCATCTATTGGATCATCATCTTCACTTCTACGCTCGGCAGACTGATCACTTGGTTGAGTTGTCTGACCATCCTATAAAAGCATCCCAACAAAGTACTATATATAAGATGCATCACATTTAGACATCAAACAAGCGTGTGTGGTTAACATAATCATATCCTATTAACAAGTGAACTAAAATATCATGCGTGGATTGATATAAGTGATAAATATAACATATGTACTTACTTTATTTGCAATTGGTAAAAGTGTGGAACCACAACCAAGATTGTTAGTTGGTGTGAAATCGCTAGAACCAGCTGTCATGAAGTGTTGAAATGAATTAAATCCATTCATATTGCTCTGAAGGTTAGCGATCTGACCTTGATGAATGGTTTGCATGACCTGTAATTGTTGTTGAAACTGTTTGTACATATCCCCCATCTGTGCCTTCATACTAGCCATTTGATCTGCTTGTTCCTTCAATTTATCATCAGTTTCTTTCTTGTCCCTCTCTCTTTCAATCTGTAGACGTGCTTGTACACGTCTTTCTATCTCGTCTTCAGATTTGCTAGCTTTCTGTGACCTATGTACCATAGTCGGTGTTACGCCAAGCCCATATCCTTTGATTCTACCGGGTTTTTCTCCACTTACAACCTCATGATATACACTTTCTTCCCTTATAAGTGGATCCTCATCTGGGTTATGAGAAGTGCGATATGCTAGTAAGGATTTTCCTTGTTCCTACAACAGACAATTAAGAATGATGTTTAATACATCTTCTACAAAAAAAACGTGTATACAAAAGTTAACTTTGAACAAATTTAAGTATTACCACTATCAAGGCATCATATGCCTCAACACCATTCCAAAGTTGTTTTAACTCTTCGATCAGTGGTTTTAGATAAATATCTATATCATTTCCAGGACCTTTTTCACCAGGAATGACCATTGACAGTATAAGAGAAGACTTCTTCATGCACGACCATGGCTCCATATTGTAAGGAATTATTAAAACAGGCCATGTACTATAAGTTGCACTCATCATCCTAAATGGATTAAAACCATCACTGGCTAATCCTAGTCTGACATTTCGTGGGTCAGTTGCAAAATTTGGGTACCGCTCATCGAATGACTTCCACGCTAATGCATCAGCGGGATGTCTCAAGACTCCATCCACTGTTCGACCCTCCTTATTCCAGCGCATCGAAGATGCAATGTCCTTTGACATATATAGGCGTTTGAGTATTGGAATTAAAGGAAAGTACTGTAATACTTTTGCAGGTTTTTTCTTTTTTCCAGAAGTGGTCTCTTCTATATTATCTTCACCTAGGTCGTTTTTATGATTCTCCCACCTCGAAAGACCACAAGTTTGACAACTGGAATATTCAGCATTTTCACCCCAATACAACGTGCAATCATTTGGGTATGCATGTATCTTATCATACCCAAGACCCAATTCTGTAATCAATTTCTTAGCATCATAATAAGAAATCAGAAAAGTTGCTGAAGGAAATGCAATTCTTAATACTTCAAACAACATATCAACTGATTTCCGATACCAACCACCAACTGTTTTTATATTCCATATGTGTAAGATGAATGATATCACTGTGAATGATTCACAATTGGGATATAATGGTTTTTCACATTCACTCATTAATTTTTGAAGAGGTGAAATTTTTTCAGGGACAGCATTCTGTTGTTCTGAACCTGAAGCGTTATTATCACCATCAACTTGTATACTATCTTGCATAGCGTTTAACGAACCAGATCCCATGGCAGCATGAAATAAATCTCGCAATTCACCTTATTCATCAAAGTCACTGTTAATTTCACTGTTCCTTATTGGACTATTCATTTCTTGGTTCATAGTGGGCTGAGTTTGTATACAAGATTCACCATGAAAACACCATGTTGTATAGTCAACTAAGAAACCATTCCAAATCAAGTGACTTTCTACTTCTTCTGCCACGTGATATTTTCTATTTTTGCATTTATGGCAAGGACATGTCATTTTTCCATTAACCAAACCATTTCTATTAGCAAACTCAATGTACTTTTTGACACCCGATTGATACTCTTTGCTAATTCTTGGTTTTTTTATCCAACTTCTATCCATGCCGAATTTTAAAGTTCCTAACAAAAAATGTGAATATGAAAGTTAGGAAGGTGGGGCAAACTTAGTGTATTAACTTAGGAGCAAACTTATTAAAATATATCCTTTAATATGCTTATATCCTTTAAGACTATGAATTAATTTCATCATTTGAATAGCCAAAAAATCTCCATATAACAGCAAATTGATCACTTCATATATAACAGCAAATTAGATATACGTGCAAGAATTAGATAACAAATATTAGATATACGTGCAAGAATTAGTCTAAATTAGGTAATTCTTGCACCTTGAGCCGAATTCAGAATTAGTCAATTAATTAGTTAGACAATTATTGTCTAAGTAAGAATTAGGTAAGAATTATTACCTAATTAAGTTAGACAATTATGAAATTCTTGAGACATCAATTAACTTGTGTGGTAGCTTTGATCAGAAAATATTGAAGTTTGTGCAGGTGCACAAAAAGAATTTGTCAACCATGAAATTGTAATCGCAAGCTTGGTTAATTAAGCTTCACAAAGACAAATCTTCAACCATATGGTCTCCTTCCGTGAACTGACACCATGCAAACAAAATTGAGTTTTTTTTTTTTGAATATTTACTACCTTAGCCAATTCATCATGTTGTGCGGTCCATCTATGCCTTGGATTTTTTTTCTTCATCTGTGACATATCCCATTTTTGTTGTCAATATGGTACAACTTAGTCGCCCAAGTGTATCTCAATTAGATCCAACAAAAAAAAATGTCTAATCTTAACATGTTTGCTATGAAAGACTAGTAGAAACAGTTTGAGAAGTTCTTTCCAATTGGCAGATTATCTTTCTGGAAACAATTTGCAATGACAAGCGCATTATTGAGAGAAATATACAACTTAAAATTCAGCAGAGCCCTGACTATGC
Organism: Chamaenerion angustifolium; assembly: GCA_946814005.1. Classification (NCBI taxonomy): domain Eukaryota; kingdom Viridiplantae; phylum Streptophyta; class Magnoliopsida; order Myrtales; family Onagraceae; genus Chamaenerion; species Chamaenerion angustifolium. The sequence continues at coordinate 9,683,745 of OX328270.1, forward strand.
AGAAGAGTATGATAAATTTCTGCAATAATTTTATTTTCTAAATAAGAGGTGGCTTGTGTTCTTACTTATCTTCATATCTTGGCAGACCGGACTTTGGAGCTGGGTTACATGATTTCAAAACACGGTTGGCCAATTATGAAAAGGTTCTCTTAACCATGTATCATAGTCTTTTTTGGATTTATGCCAAAGCATTCTTTCATATTCTACTAAAAAGGCTCCCATTAATAGGTGTATGAACCCGTGGATGAATGATCATTTATAAAAATGATTGACATGGTTAGTGGACATGGTGGCCAAATACAAGTAAGTCATCAGTGTATACTAGATTTTTAAGTAATTCGTGATTCAACGCCAGCTCCTGCCTCAGAGTTAAATATACATTCCTGTCACTTTGTTTGATTGTTAGACATTGGTTGTAAACATATCTTACAGGAAAGGCCACCTTGTTTTCTCAATGCAGGTAAACAACATAAGTAGCTATCTTCCTGGAAGAATTGTATTTTTCTTGGTATGTCTGTCTGCCTGGAATATTTAGCAAAATCTAGGATTTATTCTCTCTTGTTTCAGGTTTGTTTTTAATGCAATTATGATATGTTTCTCTTTTCAAGGTTGCTATTATTCTCAAGAGCAAAAAACTAACAAACTGACTCATAGAGTATATGCATATTGAGACTGGCCCTTGCAGAGAGCAAAGACATGATATATAACAGAAGATTAGATATACGTGCAAGAATTCTTGCTGAAATTAGTTTTACAGCAAATTAGATATACAGCAAGGTTACTTCATATATTACATTAATTCGGCTCAAGGTTACCAACAACAATCCCTAATCACTTTGTTCTTAGAATACCTACCCTTTAATTCGTTTTTCACGAATTAACCACAAATCTGACATAATGAAAGCTTAACCAAACCACGAATCCAACATAAAGAGATAGACATCGGTTTATTACCTTCAAATCGAACCTTGATGTAGAAATTAGGGTTTTCGAAATTGGTGATTCTTGATGTTTTCTCTGAAAATCGAAGAAAGGATAACATGTATAAGACTTGGGAATGTCGAATCCTTGAATGAATTGAAAAAAAAATGAAACAAACTTACCGATTTGGTGACGATTGCGCGGAGAGTGTTGTGTGTTCTTGAGAGTTCTGTTCTGTTCTTGAGAGTGTGCGTGAGAAAATGAACAAGTACAGACTGCAGATGCAGTCTCGGTTCTGTTGGTTAAGGCTGATTGGGACGGCTCGTTCCAATTGAGCCGTCCTAATCAACCGGTTTAACTAGCCGGACCAATTTCAGCCGGTTTTAGTTCGGACGGCACAGTTTTATTGAGCCGTCCAACTACTGATTGGGACGGCTCAATTGGAACGAGCCGTCCCAAATTTTTTCTGAGTAAAAAACGACAGTGTTTTTACTAGCCGGAATAATTTCAGCCGGTTTTAGTTCGGACGGCACAGTTTTATTGAGTCGTCCAACTACTGATTGGGACGGCTCAATTGGAACGAGCCGTCCCAATTTTTTTCTGAGTAAGAAACGACAACGTTTTTACTAGCCGGCTCAATAGGATCGAGCCGTACATATTCTTTTGGTCAGAGACCAGACCTTTTTTAGTGGCGACGGCTCAGTTCTGTTAAGCCGTCCAACCATTTTTTTTTTAATATCATTTTACGTGACAGCTCAACATAAATGAGCCGTCCCAACTAAACCATAACGTTTTTTTAGTTCGGACGGCTCAGTTCTGTTGAGCCGTCCCAACTAAATTTTGAAAAAAAACACAGTTTACTAGACGACTCAAAGAGATGAGTCAGTAAATCAAATTATGGACGGCTCATTAATCATTGAGCCGTTACCAATTATTATATTAAATTTTCCACGGCTCAATTATACTTGAGCCGTGGAAATGAGCCATTACCTAAGCCTTCTCCCGTAGTGTAGTAACTTAAATATCTTTAGTTTTAGAAAGGAAAAAGTATGCAAAAATATGTAATATGTTTGCCAAAATTGGTAACTGATGCAACTTGTTTTGGAGCGCTGGTTTATAATGTACTATAATTCATTTTGTAGGTTTTAGATGAAACATGTGTTTTCCGTTATTTTTTTCGTTAAAAATCGTCATGTGCACGTGACATCCTCTGCCTCTTCCTCGATTACCACCCTTTCATCTTCTTCCTTATGTCCTTAAGTTTTTTAACTTTCTGCAGATTCAAATATCATCAAACGGCTACATCATCATCAACAACGCATGTGACTCATTCAAACTGTGCATATAACTAGCACAGTCGACTTGATGATACCACAAATACCAAGTTTGATGATTGATTTTCTATCCCGACCAAGTGCTAACTTCAAAAGAGAGAGAGAGAGAGAGAGAGAGAGAGAGAGAGAGGAGATATAGAATGAAATAAGAAAACTAACCTTGTCGAGAGAAGACTGAACCTATTGCAATGGTGTAGCAGTATTATGACTCTGATTTCCAAATATATGATGGATACCATCAGAAGAAGACTTTTTCTTGTCCATCTTCAGGAAAAGGTGGAAACTCGGATTGAGTTCTCATAAGGGCATTAGTCAGGTCACGCCCTGCAAGGTCCATTAGAATCTTCATAAGGGTATCAGTCAGGTCACGCTCTGCCAAGTCCATTAGAACACATTGGAAAAAAAAATTCAGGTTTGATAACCAAGGTTATTACATTTATCTCTTGGTGATAGTCTCGTCCAACATTTGTTGATGCACCACCAGCAAGACCAGACTCTTCTAGCTCCCGCACCACCAGCAAGAACAAACTTTTTGTAATCATCTTAAAACTTTCTGATTTGTAAGGTAACATGAGAGAGATAATAAATTGGAATTTAAGTTAAGATGCTCTAAATGATGTCTACATCTTTAAAAAATACATATCAACCATTTCTGCAAGAATATTTTCAATACGAGACATGTCATGATCCTTTTGATCAGCAAGAACTCTTCGAAGAGTTGCTTCAACAGCAAATTGAGATGCCATAGGCCTTCTTTTCATTGTTGATTTTCTTAATCTCAAGATTCTACAAAGACAGTTAATAACAATATGAATAAGTTAGACAACTTTAAGATGACTTTAATTAATAAAACCTTTCTTCATTAATGCATCATCAATGGGCTAATATATAAAATTTAATTACAAAACTTGTTGGGGAGCTTTTCTGTCAGCTTGAGCTTATCGTTCATCCTTGTCAACTCATCAGTAAGCTAAATACAAACTTAACCAATCATGAAAAAGATACTTGCAAAGTGCTATGACACGAGGTGTCATTTGATGTAGAGCAAGCGAACGACTATCTTATGACACGAGGTTTCAAATTTACGATCTTACAGTAAATGCCAACAACATGAAGAGAGGAACCGATAACATTGAAATTTATTTCAGCAACCTTCAACGAGTTTGGAGGGAAATTGAAATACGACAACCTAATCCGATGCAGCATCCGAAAGATATAGACACATTCAACATAATCAAATCGGAATCGAAATTGTATCAAATTCTTGCTGGTGTGGGAGACGAATTCGACTCCGAAAAATGGGCATTACTGAATGGTGAGCCGAAACCCACACCCGAATAGGCCTACGCAACAATTCAGACTTAGAGGGACCGGAGGCGGATCATGCAAGGGTCAGACACAGGTGGAGAAGGGTCGGGACCATCATCGGCCGTAGCCTCAGGGATTGGAGTCGGACTAGACGCGAAGCTGCCAGGTGGACCACCGGTGGATGCGGACACCTACGAGATCGAATCGGGACAAGGTCTCGCCGCGGCTACCAAGCCACGCTTAGGATGATACATGACAGGACCGGAGAACAACTCTTTATTGCGTGGCGGCGGCGACCGGAGCAATCTGAAGTGTAGACATTGCGGAAAATCGCGCCACAGCATAACCGAGTGTTTTAAACTCGTCAGATATCCAGAAGGATGGAGGTTCCCTCACAAACAAACGGCGGGACCAGGCGGAGGCACGACGACTGGAACCGAACCCATGAAAAAACGAGCAGGATTCGGTTTAATGAGCACGAAGGGAACAAACGGAGACCACGTTTCAAAGGGATGGAGGTTCCCTCACAGACAGCCAGGGCCGACTGAAAGTGCGGCGACTAGGGTTCTAGACCACACATGAGAAGGGAGCTGTACGAGGAGAATCAACTGGAATGGGAAGAACAGCTGAATACGGTAGTAGGGTTAATTTCAAGTTTGATAATGTCAAATTAGTCCCTATAATTTCAGTAGGTGGTCCGAATGGCCTAAAAGAAGTAAGAATGACTTAAACAGGTCCAAGATAAATATAGCTGGGATACTAGAATAAAAAAGTAAGGAGTGGCTCCTGGATTCAGGTGCTACGGACACGATAACATTTGATGAAAATGACTTAGTAGGACTGACCAATCCTACTCAGACATGTATTCAAAGCGCGAATGGTGAATTATCAGCGGTTTGTGGAACAGGTTCGATTGAAATCTCGGCATCACTTAAACTGAATAATTGTCTTTATGTTCTGCGACTTTCAAGCAAATTAATGTCTATAAGTCATGTGACTAAGGAATTGAATTGCATGGTGTTAATATATCTTCTGTGTATTACAGGACATTCAGTCGGGGAAGACGATTGGGTGTGGTACTGAGCGTGAAGGGTTGTATTATGTTGACGAGGTGGCTCAACACGGAACTGTAACGCTAGCGCACGGGACTGTTGACAAACAACGATGGTTGTGACACCGACGGTTGGGACATCCATCTTCAGGGTATCTCCGCATGCTATTCCCTACATCATTTCCCCAGCAGAATAATTTATTGTGTGAAACTTGTATTATGTCCAAAAGTCATAGTCAATCATATCAATTTTCTATGACTCGTGTGGATTCAGTTTTTTCCTTAGTTCATTCAGATGTGTGAGGTCCTGCCCCAATTTCCGGGTCATGCATGAATAGTACTGGTTTTAAGTATTTTGTGTTATTTATAGATGATTGCTCTAGAATGGCTTGGGTTTATTTCCTTAAAAATACATCTGAAGTAATTTCCAAGTTTGTTGTCTTCTATGAAATGATCCAAACACAGTTCAATAAACAGATAAAAATCCTACGGTCTGACAATGGAGGTGAATTTGTTAATTCCTCCATGCAAAATTTCTTTAGGAAGTGAGGTATGATCCACCAAACATCGTGTCCACATATTCCACAACAAAATGGGGTTGCAGAACGAAAAAATAGGATTGTTCTTGAAATAAGTCGTGCTATTATGATTGAGTCACATGTCCCTACTTATTTTTGGCATGAAGCTGTAGCAACTTCCGTATACCTACTAAATCGTCTGCCTTCTAAAGCAATCAGTCTTAGAACCCCACTACATGAACTCTCACAACATGTTAATGTTCCCTCAACATTAACTCTACCACCACGTATTTTTGGGTGTTTCGTATATGTTAATGTACCAAAATTCGACCGTTCTAAACTTGATCCATGCGCAGTCAAGTGTGTCTTAGTAGGATACGAAATTCATCAAAAAGGCTATCGTTGTTATCATCCGTCTACACATCGTTTATATACCACGATGGATTGTGATTTTCTCGAAACAAAATTCTATTACTCCACCCAACATAATGGTTAGGCGGAGAATAAATCAGACTCATTAAGTTGGGTGTCAGGTCCGGAATGGCCCGAAACGGTCCCAAAAGGAACCACCGAGCTACTTCAAAACATAGTACAATCTCACCAGGCAGGCGCAGGTATCATACCCACCACAACAGATACTCCTGAGGTAAGTACCCAAATTTCAGATAATGAGTGCACAAGTTATTCTCATAAAAATGGTACAGGAGAACAAAAGCAAGGGGAGATAGATACATCGAGAAGATATGTATTACCACCCAGATCAAATACTTTAAGACACTGTGATATGGGAATACCACACCGGTGGTTTCTCCAAAAATTAGGCACCATATATACAACAAGTCTACCTCCTCCTATCACCAATTGGTTTTAGGATGGAACCTGAGTTGTATAATGTGGTTGCTATTTGGGTGTGGATCGGCCCCGATATTAAAATTTAACATGGTATCAGAGTCTGGTTCCATTTGACGGTGTTGGATTGTTTCCCGGTGTGGGTGCCCGATGTGGGTTTGTTGTGTCCTGTTTACTCCACGTACCAGAGTTCGGGTCAGACCTGGACGTGAGAGGGGATTTGTTGAGTCCCAACCCGTATGGATTAAAATGTGTCAGTGTCGTGCCTTAATTGAGTTATCACAGTGCGAGGGAGTGTTGAAGACACCGTGATGTGGGAATACCACACCGATGGTTTCTCCAAAAATTAGGCACCATATATACAACAAGTCTACCTCCTTCTATCACCAATTGGTTTTAGGATGGAACCCGAGTTGTATAATGTGGTTGCTATTTGGGTGTGGATCGACCCAGATATTAAAATTTAACATGGAGGAATGGAGTCGGGCGCAACATCAGCAAAACAGGCCTTTCGTTGAACTTCGTTTGACATCATGCATGAAGTGCGCGAACTTGCAAAACAGCATCTAACGAAACCACTAAGCCATAAGGAATAAAATACAACACACTATATGGAAGAAGACACAGAAACTAGTGAAGGATAACCCACGACACATGCAACCACCGATATGCAAACAATTACCAACCAACCCTAACCTATATCACATAGACCTCAACAACCCTCCGTCAGACACAACCATCATAACCTATAACCAAAGCCTCTCATACCATTACACCGTACTCGGACCACAGGAATCAAACATCATCCACACCCACCTTCGAATTATTCAACTGCTACACAAATCACCACCAAAAAACACCCAAACACCCATCTCCCCCTTTATCCTCATAGAAAACCCCTCAGACACCCCCACCCCATAATAGTAACGGGCATAACTCCAGCAAGATCACGACATTGAGCCTGATTCTAACTAAAATGTCACCAAGACAACTAGAGGACATTGAGGATGAGAATTGTCAAAACAAACGACCCAATAAAGCTATAGTACCCGTGGAACCAAAAACCCCCAACAATGAGGAAATACAATACCTGAAAACACAAAGATACAAAAAAGGACAATGGCAAAGCATTGACCTCGAGAATACTGAGACGTGGTGCAAGAATGCAAACCCAAACAACAGTGGAAGTGGTGGAAGCTAAAAAGAAGGGCTCTGGTGTCTGTCTCGAAACAGCCACACGAAACCAATAAATGCAATCTGTTGGAATTGTCAGGATTTGGGGTACTCCATGACAATTCGACACCTCAAGGACCTCATAGGGATGTATCACCCAAAAATCATATGCTTATTGGAGACAAAGAATGGGGATACTTTCTGTGACCGAATTCGTGAACAAGTGGGAATGGACAAGGCGTATTATGCAGGACCACCAAGAGCATCGGGGGGTTTGGCTCTATGGTGGAGTGTTGACATTTCTATTCACATCCTTGAGGCTAACCACAATTTAATCGACTGCGAGATTCGACCAAGCCACCAAACTACACCAATAATTGTAACATGTGTCCACGCAGATGCGGAGTATCAATGACGAATGCGGAGCTAGGAGGAGAAGAATGAGGGATTTCAATGACATTAGTCGTCATTATGAGAATTAGGGAGGTAGGAGAAAAGCTCAACGTCAATGGATGATTTTAATGCAATGATAGAGAACATTGGGATGAAGACCTGAGAGCAAAGAGTCAACTATTTACCTGGTCAAATAAAGAGCAAGGGAAGATATGATATGTCATCGTCTAGACCGACCACTAATCAACTCACGATGGGCAATACAATATCCAAATACTTAGTGTGTCAATGAATTAGCAATTGGCTCGGATCACGTTCCTCTCGTCATACTCACGCAATGAGAATAATACCAAAGTATGCGAAACTTTCGATTTGAGGAAATGTGGATGGAGAAACCAGAATGTAAAGAGGTTATCTGAAATGCCTGGAATGAAAAGAACACAGCAAGCGAACCGTCGACAACTACTAGAATGATGGAGCAATGAGAAGTTTGAGAATAACTTGACTAAATTATGGAAAACAAAGGAGATATTTCGACCCGACACCAACCAAACACTAGGCAAAAAAAAAAAAAACTAAGTCATGTTAATTCTACATTATTTTATACAAATTCAAAAAATGCCCCAAAAGAAACTTTTCAAATTATGTGATTGCTTTAATTAGAAACTTTAAATATTTTGCTATTTGACCAACTTTTATTCCTCTTTATTTAATGTAAGAAGAATGACTATTTAATCTATTTATTAAAATATATAATTGCTTTAATTAAAAATTTCAAATTGTTTTGGCTATTGACAAAGTTTCATTCCCACTTGGAATAACCTCAATTAATGTAGGTACAATTATAAACTATTTAATTATATTTAAACTTTAATAAACCATTGTATTTAGCATTATTACTGATAATAATGGTTAAAGTTTTAATTATGGGTTAACTGTCAATTTCCCACCCTAAAGTTTGGACCGAATTTAAGATTTCTCATTAATGTTTAAAATTTTAAATTTTAGTCCTAATGTTTGGACAAAATGAAAAATCACCCCTTTTCGTACAATTTCCGTTTAGTTCAGACGGAAACCCATCATGTGCTTGACATGTGATTTTTTTAAAATTTAAAATTACAAATTTACCCTCCATTACCGACCATTCTTCTTCCTCGGTGGTGAACAGTTGAGTTTAATTCGCTACACTCCAACATTCATGGCCCAGAAAGATTGGTTGTGCTAGTTGCCTCACCTTCCATCCGTACAAGCTGCTCTTAACTGTTGGAGCTGCAGAATTCCAGAATGAACCCCGTGTTGTAATTTAATTTTCATTGTCGTGTATTAGCATCTTCATCAACCCACATGAACATTTTCCTTTATTAACTTTCAAAATCTTTCTTTGTTGTTGTTGGGGATGCGACAAATGCAGCGGACACTTTGAGTTCATTGTTCAGCTGGAATCAAAGTAGACATTATGGTGACACCCCATTCCTCCGTTCATATTCATGTGGCCAAATCATCAAATCTATTGTGTTCGCCTCTACGCTCAGATTCCAGCATTATCCAAGCTCATTGCACCATCTTACTCTTCCTTCCTCCTACTTTCTGCACGTCCTTTGATCACGTGATCCATTTCTTTTCCTTGTACACCAATGCATGAATGTTTGTCATCGATATCTATGTAGTTTGCTTAGTTTATGCAGGTCCAAAAACTTTCTCAAGGTGTTCAATGAGGCTAAGCTCAAAACTGGAGGAAAAGGCATCATGTAGTTCTTCTCTATCCGTTGAAGTAATAATTAGTAACAAGGCACCTGAAGTGAGTTGGCCACTGGTTAAGATGTGTGGAATCACATCAGCCTGAGATGCTGCCATGGGAGCCGAAGCTGGTGCGAACTATATCGGGATGATCATCTGGCCCAATTCAAAACGTTCTGTATCACTGTATGGTGCCAAAGAAATCTCAATGGTTGCTAGGGAGTCTTTGTGGATGATGATGCACACACAATACTAAAAGCTTCTGATTTTGCTCAGCTCGAACTTGTTCAGGTAGTGATATTCTTGACATCTCGAATAAAGTTGAAACTTTGTTAATGTATTTAGCTTTTTAATGTCATAAATTCACCCGTTGTTTGTAGCTTCATGTAAATGGCTCTCGGGCAGGTGCTCCAATCCTAGTCAAAGACAGACGGATTATTTATGTTCTTCATGCGAACCAGGAAGGCAAACTCTTGAATCATATTTGCGAGGAAGAGTCTGCGTTGTTTGATTGGATGCTAGTAGATAGTGCTACACGTGGCACGTTAGAACTCCACTTATGTTATATCAATCCTACACACGCATATATAACACTGAAATGCATCGTTCTGGTCATGTCAAAGTTTATTAAGATGCCAATTCATATAATATGGGCAGTGGCAAAGGATTCAATTGGGCTCAGTTTAAGCTTCCAAGTATGTAAAGCAAGTACGGTTAGCTATTAGCAGGAGGGATTAATCCAGACAATGCCTTTGATGCTCTCTCTACACTAAAACCTGATGGGATTGATGTAAGCAGTGGTATTTGTGGTCCAGATGGTATCCAGAAGGATCGTACGAGTAAATCCTCTTTGATTCGGTTCGTGACTGTACTGCCGGAGACCCATTGGAAGAGAGAATAAGAGAGTTTTGAATTTGGCAAAGGTTTGATTTGTTTCTTTCAAAAATCGGAACTGGATGCGGTGGACCAGGTGGTAGTCTTTGAAGTTGAGTTCAAACCAGGAACCAGAGCTTATTTGAATCCAGCGTGACCTTCACCACCGAGGAAGAATGAGGGTTAGTAATGGAGGGTAAACTTTTAATTTAAAATTTTAAAAAAAGCACATGCCAAGCACATGATGGGTTTCCGTCTGAACTAAACGGAAATGGGACGGAAATGGGGAATTTTTCATTTTGTAAAACATTAGGACTAAAATTTAAAATTTTAAACATTAAGGGGGAATCTTAAATTCGGTCCAAACTTTAGGGGGAAATTGACAATTAACCCTTTAATTATTAATTAAACTTGAACATTATAAAAAGATAAATCTAAATTTTATTATTACATTTATACAATACTCTAGTCTCTTTTTATTTCTTTTTTTATTCGTGGTTGTTGTGTTAATAATGACAAATGAATTGAAATAAAATAAAAGTACCGCATGTATTTACAATACAAATTTTGTATAATAACAAATGTATTTTAACATTTAGCACAAATGTATTTATAATAACAACTTTCCTATTTATTTGTATTATTTCCATATGCAATTTTGTTAGAACATATACTTATTCACATTATATGAGATATTTAGAGTAACACATGTTGTTAATACAAAAAATAATACATATGATAATTTTTTATTCTATTTTTCTATTTTATACTTCAATTTTTTAGTAATTTATAGCTAAATAACTATTGCGTCATAATATTAATTAGTAATATTTTAATCAAATATCATACATTAAGTTCTATATTCTTACAATTAAGCATGATCAATATTTGTAAATAAGTGTTACAAGTTTCAAGTTTAATAGCTCGACAAACATAAAAAAAATCTTTAATAGAGTGTTAAATCAATTTAAACGATATTTATTTAAATTTAACAACTAATACACACACACACACATATATATATAATTATTTTATGCATTTTTTAATTTTAATATTCTTTTCATTATAAACAATTTAAACTCCATGATAGTAAAATTATTGTAGTCTATATTTATTTAAATATATTTTACATTATGAGATATAAAAAATAACTTTAAATATATAAATTAAATGTACTAGTTGCTGCGTAACGCGCGAATCAACCACCTAGTATATAATTAATTTAAGGGTATATGTTTGTGTTTCCTTACCAAGTACCCACCAGTTGATGTGTGAGGAGTGCGGGTGTAGTGTAGATCATGGGTCTACCAATATAGAGATGTTCCCAACACCATAACTACAACAAATTATTTTGTAGGATTAGAACAAAAAGTAGACATGTTAAGTGAAATTGCTCTAGCTAATAACATGTACTTGTAGTAGTTCAACACATCCTGTGATACTTTTTCTGTTGGGTGTCACATATTTGCACATACTAATGTATAAAAAGCTCAATTTAGTAGAACCTTAAGTGTATTGAGTTGTTTGTTATAAGTCCTCCAGAAAAGGGATGCACTCAATCACCATTTTATCATTGTTTGTGTTCGAGAACAAACATGCACTGAGAATATATAAAATATACCCTTTGTCTCTCTATATGACTTCTTCTTCACTCGCTAGGGTTCAGTCTTAGTTAGTGTGTTTCCTCTGAAACAACACCTTCAACCAAGATGACTGCACATCAGTCTTGGTTATCTCTCCTAGTGTACGCGACATGGATGCTTTAGACGTCGTGGACATAAGTCAACCACATCTACCTCTCAGAAGTAGAGGTAGTCATTGGGTATAAAAGTCATTAAAGTATCTCAGAAGTCACATATTTACAAATAGGTACATTAGAAAAAAATTGTTACTTTTGAGTACCTTGGAAATTATAAATGTATCTACTTTAATATTTCAGTCATTTGCCCGTTACGTGTGTAGTATTTTGTTTCATTAAGGTAACTCTACTTTATTTTACTGTTGTTTTCCTGTATCTCTAAGTTGTTTCATTGTTGCAATCAAATATATTTACTTTGTCTTTATTGAATTAATATTTATTTTTATTGTTGCTTTCACGTACCCAATTAAAGTATGTACATTTATGACTTATGAGGTACTCGGAAGTAACAAATTTGTTGTGAGGTACCTAAATGACTTTTACCCCTAATCATTTGTCACGGGTGGACCGTGGACCCACAGACCCAAGATCACTTGGACATGTTGTACTGTTATAGTCATTTCAATTTTAGGGTGGTGAAATGTATGAGTCTCTAGGCACCACTTCTCGCCAAGAGCATGCAATAATTACACATCGATTTTCAACAGGAATATATTCGCAAACCATCCAAACCCAGACCAATCAACCCAATGTTGGGTTATCAAATTTACCACTCAACATTTACTGGCCAGAACAGTCTTATCATCTCTACGGTTACGTCTAACACTACCATGAACGTATAACATCTCTACGGTTACGTCTAACACTACCATGAACGTATAATTTATTTTTAATTAAGTATTTAAGAATACTAATTAATAATATACTAATAATATTTAATCCTACAAAAAATTAGGGTTACCGTATCCGCAACGGTTTGCTGTCAGATGTGGTGTGGTTGACCATACTAAAGAGAAAGATCGATCGATTCCTCATATAAACTGAAAGACTGTCTGGAAAATCTTCTCTAACCACTATATGTTGTCTTTACCCAAATATTAATTATACCTAATTACACTCAATTTAACAATTACCCTTCAATCCAAAAATTAGATTTCAAGATTAATCAAACAAGATATTTTAATTCAAAAATTAGATCATATAAAATTGATCAATTTCTAACATTTAGGCATCATAAATACTAGTTATATTTAATTACTCAATTTAAGAATTAACCCATAAATCCACAAATTAGGTTTCAAAATTAATCAAATAAGACATTTTAGTTCTAAAAATTACACAATAAAATTGATCAATTTTTAATATTTAGGCATTCTAAATATTAATTATATTTAATTACACTCAATTTAATGATTACCCTCAAAATCCACATGAGGGTTTCGAAATTAATCAAATAAGATATTTTAATTCAACCAAACTACACCAAAATTGATCAATTTTAAATATTAAGACATTATTAATACTAATTATATATTACACAATCCATTGACAATTTACAAAAAATAAAAATAAAATAAATCGGACCTTAAATCAACACGGTGGAAGCACGATAATAAGCACGGGTAGCGACACGGGAAAGGCAGGGGTCACTACAAAAGGAATGGTCAATACCGGCTAAAAATGGTATTTTTAACGGCTGAAATATTCAGCCGTTGATTTATCACGGCTCAATATAAAATGAGTCGTGATCATTCCCGGCCTCAAAGCAAAAAGTGCCGCCAAAATAATTATGGCGGCGCTTTTGGATTGAGCTGTGATGAATAATTTTATTTTTTTATTTTTTATTTTAACGGCTCATTTTGGTTGAGCTGGCCAAAATATGTGTTTTTAAAAAAATAAAATAATTGAATCTTCTTCATCTTCTTTTAAAATAATATTAAAAGAACGCCTTTCGCCGGAACATCACCGTGAACTACTCCGACACACGCCGGAACATCTCCTGGATCGAGGTCGAATTCCCATGAAGGTTGACGACATGGAGAGGCATGTCGGAGGGACGTCGCAGACGCTGGATTTGATGTTGTTGGGGATCCATTCGACGAAGTAGGAGGAGTTTTTGTTCTGGACATTGAGCATCTGCTCATCGACCTCCTTGGTGCTCATCTTGTCGCGGAACATGGTGGATGCAGTGAGGTAGCGCCCGTGGCGGGGGTCGGCGGCGCACATCATGTTCTTGGAGTCCCACATCTGCTGGGTCAGCTCCGGGATGGTGAGGGCGCGGTATTGCTAGGACCCACGGGAGGTTAGAGGGGCAAAGGCAACCTTGAAGAAGTGGAGGCGGGGGAAGGGGATAAGGTCCACGACGAGCTTCCGTAGGTCGGAGTTCAATTGGCCGGCGAAGCGGAGGCAACAGGTGACACCGCTCATCGTCGTTGAGATCAAGTGGTTCAAAAGTGCAAGTGGAATAGGTTGGATTGCAGGAGGAGAAGGGTTGTAGACAAGCATGCTCAGCAAAAGTGCAAGTGGCACTACTTTTGAAATTAGTAAATGACAGCAAAAGACAGGTTGTAGATCAAGTGCTCACCAATGTAAGGACGATGCTTTTGAGTAGTGACACTACTTTTCAAAACTTTGTTTGCCACTACTTTTTACATGTACAAGGATAAGGACACATGAAAAATAGCGAAAAAAAATTAAGTAAACTTTTTCCCCATTTATCGTGATAAACTTTTTCCCCATTCGTCTCAAACCCAAATGAGCCGTGATAATATTTTTTTTTATTTTGCCCATTTATCACGGCTCAAACCCAAATGAGCCGTGATAATACCTTTTTTTATTTTATTTTGCCCATTTATCACGGCTCATTTGGTTTTGAGACGTGATAAATGGGCAAAATAAAAAAAAAGTATTATCACGGCTCAAACCCAAATGAGCCGTGATAATACTTAATAACGACTCAATGTTATTTGAGATGTTATTCTCAATTTAATTTAATTTTTCACGGCTCAATGTATATTGAGCCGTGGAGTTTAGCTGACCCCTCTCCCGTAGTGGGTGACACGAGAGATGAACAACCGAGTGGAAGAACTGTTTTGCAATTTTAATTCTCCATTCCTATAGTCGCAAGTAGGGTGTTTTTCATATTCGTGACTGTCAGTACATTGATCATAGTTATCAGAACTGGATTGTCCCTCGAATCGGTAAGAGGGTCGATTTTCGGTTCGATCGGTCGGACCGCCGGTTCACTCGATCGGATCGTTAGTCCAATATACATAATTTACAAAATATAAACTACATCTGCTTTTCATCATAACCTTCTCCTCAGCCCCTTCATCTTCTTCTTCCTCCTCACGCTTACCACGACCACAACCAGCACCAACAGGTCCAAAGCTTAGGTCTGTAAATCTGATGGACGAGCATAGTTGGATTGAAAGCAAAGGTCTAGGTGCCAAAGTTGCTGCTTTCTAAGGCTCAAAGTTGTCGTTATGGATGCCAATAGGTCAGCCAGTTGTGATTTTTTTCTCTTCCACTAGATCGGTCGGTTTGACAAAAAAAATTCAAAACCACTAAAAAAAAAAGAAAACCGGAAATCGCACGTTTCTTCAAAAACCGATCGGTTCACACCGGTTCAACTAAATTCATTATGCATTTCGGTATTTTGATTGAATCAAACTGTTCAAGGTGCTGGTTTGCGATCGGACCGGCCGGTTCTGATAAGTATGACATTGATAAATAATTTTAAAAAACGATTTTTTTATTATTTAATTTTTAAATAGAGTATATTTTGAATAAAAAAAAATGCATTTCCGGTAGGATCAGTCCCACCAGTCGGCGTCTTTCACAATTTCTGCTGCTCTTTAACCGTGCCTTCGTTCGATTCACTAAAATCACACATGGAACTGTCATCCTCACTTCGTCTTCTACGGACTCCCTCGACATCGCTGCTTCCATCGAAATCCTGCCTCAGGGTTTATCAGATTCATCACTCCCTCCACTCTCGATTTCGATTCCCCAACTTTACCACTGTCTCTCCATTAATGGAGTTTAAGCCTATCTCTTGCTCCTCTTCGGGCCATAGCAACGGCTCCCCTGCCAAGGAGGTACCTTCACCAATCAGCTCCGGTGAGTCGAATCAGTTCAAAGATAACATTTGGCTTATTATATAATCTGTCTTGTAGATTGGAGCTTACGAGTTGCTGGTTTGTGTTTTGATACCACAGTTGGTCGGATTGGAGAAGTAAAGAGGGTTACGAAGGAGACGAACGTATCTGTGATAATTAATCTCGACGGGACGGGAGTTACCGATAGCAGTACTGGCATTCCTTTCCTGGATCACATGCTAGATGTCAGTACACTATTAAGTCCACATATTTTGGTTGCTATTTGTCTGTGTATTGTCAGTATTACTTGCAATGTTAGGTCAATTAGAAACTGATACTGTTTTAAACCAATTATGCACTGACTAGTTCGAAGAAACCAGATTTTGACTGTGAAATCCTGCTAAAATAAATTGCATAAACTCGTTTGAGATTAAGTGAGAATTCTAATAATTATCCGAGTATGTGTCATTATGACCTTTGGCATGTTGGTTATCTGCTATTATTTTAAACTCTACCTTTGTTTTGTGACGAACATTTAAAATTTTACGTTACTGAGAAATAAATAGGGAGTGAAACATTATCATAGTTGAAGCGACCAACATACCAATATAATCCATTGTGTGAATTTTGATGTAATGCCAGGCTGCTAAGTTGTGCTTGCATTATAAGTTTAGATATCATGTCAAATTAGTTATTAATGTAAAATGCTTTACTTTTATAGAGGGTCCGAGTTATTTGGTTTATATCCCTCTTGTACTTACAAAAATAATGATTTTCTGTTGATAATGATACCAGCAACTTGCCTCACATGGCTTGTTTGATGTGCATGTGAGGGCCACCGGTGATATTCACATCGATGATCATCATACAAATGAGGACGTTGCTCTTGCCATTGGAACGGTTAGTCGATAAATATTGTTTCTTGTGTGACCATTGACTAGGGAATAGGGATGAAGCCATAAATTAACATCAGTGGGGGACAAAATTTAGAGTAGGGGCTATCAATTAAACTAAAAAAACTCGGGGCAAGTAGGAGACATTAAAGGACTTTAGGCCTAAAATTACATAACTTCGAAAGTTGAGGGGAGCAATTGCCCCCTCATCCTTAGTTGTCTCCGTTGTGTGCTTGTGTCTATGAGATCACTTGATATTTAATGAAAGATGAATTAACGCATTATGTCTTTCCTCGAGTTAATCAGTTCTTCCATTTAGGGCAGTAATCACAGCATTGTATTGTAATCACAGCTCTGAATATGCATATCCTACTGATACATGCCATCAAATAAGGATAAAAATTTTGGAAAATCAAAGTTGAAAGCTTGGATACCCTCATCATTTTAAAATTGTGGAAAACCAAAAATAAATCTGTACTTGAGGCAATGATCATTTTATTTTATTTATTTTATAAGATTTGCTTTCTTTGTACAGGCTTTGCTGCAGGCACTTGGAGACAGAAAAGGAATAAGTCGTTTTGGTGACTTCTCAGCTCCTCTTGATGAAGCGCTCATACATGTTGCACTGGTATGATGATGTCAAGCTGCTTTCATTGTCAACATAATTCCTTGAAAAAGGAACTGCAATGTATGATAGTCATACTATGACTAGATTTTTGTAACTGAGGCGTCTCTAGAAATACAGAAAAATTGTGGTTATAGCAGGTGTAGGATTCATTAATAACGACAGATAAAGCAGAGGAGTGGATACTTAAGTAAAAATAACATTTTAAATCTGGATGTTAAACTTTGTTGCGGTGGTGGATAGAGTGGGAATATTTTTATGTATGTCCACCATTAGTAAATCTGGATAAGTTGCTATAGTTTGAAGAACTACTCTTACAATAAGAATGGGAGACTTTTTGTAGAATAACGTTATATTGTTATGCTATTTTTTTCAGGATTTATCTGGCCGGCCACATTTAGGTTTTGATTTGCAGATACCAACCCAAAGGGTTGGGACATACGATACTCAGGTTTGTCTAGCATTCTGTTCAACTAAAATGTTACATCCATCTAGCATGTCTTATTCTGAATATACAAGGGTTTGAATATTTTATCTTGTAGAATTCAAGAATATGTAACCTTTTTTCTTCTTTCCTTGGAAAAAGTACCATAGTGTATGTACGTATTGATTACAGAAAATTGTTTACAATGCATCTTCACTTTTCAGTTGGTGGAGCATTTTTTCCAGTCTTTGGTCAATACTTCTGGTATGACACTTCATATCAGGCAGGTAATATTTGTTTTGTTCTGCCTAAAAGTTGCTTGTATATACCAGTTACATGCATAGAAGTAGTATTCATTTTATTGAATCTAAGATTCAAGCCAGTGATCTACTTTGCTTTGGGTTATATTCTTACTCTAGAATTACTGTGCATCTATTAATCACAGCTAGCTGGAAAGAATTCGCATCACATAATTGAGGCAACATTTAAAGCTTTTGCAAGGGCTCTTCGACAAGCAACCGAATATGATCCCCGGCGACTTGGGACGGTTCCAAGGTTCTTTTTACTTATTGCTCTACAACTTTATGGATTTGAACTTTTAGATAGTCTCTTATCCCCATGTTTGATAGCATCTGCAATAGTGAACCTATCCATATACCAAGAAAGAAATACTTTCAGCTTTTCCCATAGCTAAAGATGGCTCTTGATTGTTATGAGGTATAAATAACTCTCTATTCACCGAGGAGGAAGTGCTTTATGCTGAAACTGAAAGAAGACCACTTCCTTCCAATTTCCATGATACTAAAAAAAAAAAAAAAAAACTTTATTAAATTCTTCGTTTGGTTCACTGATTATTGCTTTTCTTGATGTATTTGGCCTTTGAACTTAAGTGCTGGGGCAGCTGTGTTTTTTGCTGCTACCTAGGTGACTGATTAATAGCTGGAGTGTTGCAGTAGTAAATGTCCAATTTTTTTTTAATCACTTTCTATACTTTTAAAGAGTTTTTCAACACAGACAGATGTAGCCTCTATGGCATGCGGCAAGTTTCGCATCTATATTAACTCAATTAGAGAAGAGGGGCATCATCATCTCATTTGCATTATTGGATTGGTCATGCATTTGCAAAGATGCTTCATTCTCATTTTTGTTCTATTATGCAGCTCAAAAGGAGTCTTATCACGATCGTGATAAGTAGGTGCAGTGCTTGTGTGATCATGATGATATCTCATTGATGGAGTGGCCTACTCCACCAGGTGGTGCAGCACGAGAGTTGAGTATCAATATTTTCTAACTTCGGTTAAAGCATCAAATCCTCTCATGCATGCATTCATACTGAAGATTTTATGCGATTTTATTGTTATTATTGATGCTTGGATACGAAGCCTGTTTGCTTGGTGCTTGCTCTAAGGGAAGAGGACGACATTTTAAGTGCAATCATCTTCCATCGCTGATTACTTTAATGTTTTCAACTCTTGATGGCCTTAATAATAGTGTTGTGCTACTGTGAAAGTAGAGATTTTACCACTATGATTAAAGTTTCAACTTCGATGGTATCATTAATAACAATAACTAATATAAATATTTTACCAAAAGAAAATAACTAATATAAGTAGCAATGGCAGAATATTTCACCAAAATATACACCATTTTATAAATATATACCAAAATCTTCTCAATATGAAAATAAATACGCAAATATACCTACTTGCAACTCACATTCGTATACTTTCGTATTTAATTTCAAATTGAGGATATTTTGGTATATATTTATTAAATATAGGGTATATTTTGGTGAAAAATTCGCAATGGCATGTCATCGTACTCTGAATTGGGCATTGAGTTTATGGGTTGCATGTCGGCTGAGCTATCTTTGAAGGATAATAGGCATGAAATTCGGCTGAGCTATCTTTGAAGGATAATAGGCATGAAATTATGGATAACATAGACAGACGGTCGCTCATGTTGCACCCCTCTTTAGCTTCCATCCATCCCAAGAAAAAAAGTAGCACTGTGTCTAATTACACAATGGGTCAGTAACTGACAGAGCTCAAGTAAATTGTACAAAATTCATAACAATAGGTAAAACTACTAACTTCCTATATAAGTTTTTCATGCCTCGGGCATAAATCTCAAAATTCTAATTTATCGATAGAAATACCATGATAATAAATCCTCAAAATACGGCTTAAGAGCCTATTCCTGATAAAGCAAGCAATAATTCTATTTTTGCTACACCAAAATCCTCTTCTTGCAGACAGAAAACTGACTACCACAACCACGAAATAATACGAGGAAAGGAGAAGACCTTTCTGTCCCAGCATTAGAGTTAATTTCAGCTTGCAGGGCCAACAAGCACACCTTGAGATTCCTTCCGAGCACCATCCTCCTCCTTCACCTCACCTTCGGACGGCTTCCGAATCCTTATCTTGTATACTGTCTCAAAATCAGCAATTTCTTTCTTCTTCTTCTCTAATGCCTCATGAAGCCTCGAAATTACCTCTTCAAGACCCGCTTTGTTCCGCTGAACAGCAGGCAGCACCTCCCTGATAGTTCTCTCCACAAGCACACCACCAATCATTCTATAGCAACGCCTAGATGGATCAAGTGGATCGATGGCACTTATGACCAACGAATGCTCACTTGCTTCCATCTCTAGTTCCGTTATTTTTGAATATATCTGGTTGAGTTCGGTCTTTAAGGAACCGTAGATGGTGGCAACTGCTTGCTCATTTACTGGCTCCCTGCTCGCTTCTGCTCTGTCAGCCATGATCTCTGAACCAAAGGAAAACCCTCAGAAGAAGAGGAAGAGGCCAGTAAGATTTTACAGTTGGGGGGTCAAATTAGAAGACCACGCCATATATAGAGTGAATCTTCCATCTTCACAACGTCTCTTTTACTTCCAAGAAAGCGGAGAAAAAAAATGTCTGAAAATTAAGGTGTCAACACAATTGAACCATTTCTCAGATAAGCCATTTTATAATTGTGACTTGACCAAGGGCAAAGACTGTTTGTTCCCATAGATAAGTCATATAGTACGAAAACAATCAATTATGGTTCAGGATCCAATCAGTTAACAAATAGGAGATAATCTCACACTAGGGGTGGAATAACTCCTAATTAGATTCCCAACAAATAAGGTCTCTACCACTGTTTTTTTGGAATCACAAAGCATGTATAAGAGAAAGCACCAGCAGAAGAGATTTAGGGCAGGGTGTCTTTATGATGTTAACTAAGATATTTTCTTTTGGAATGGATGGTGAAGGGGGATAGGAGACAACTTTATAGAAGAAATCAGTGATTGCCTTTCTACAACATCAATGCATCTTTGATTAAGAGATCTACGTCGCTTATCCATCCAAGTGTTCGATCATCTATATCCTCCCACCCATTTAAGCACTACAAGATAATCATGTCAAACTACACCTTGAATTTCTATGATAGGCCACTCTAGGCTAGGTAGAACACCAGTAAAGCTGGCAATAGAGAAAAATAGAAGAACCATGCATTCACCTTAAGAAGCTTGTTTCAACTTCTAAATATTGAAATAGCAAGCATTTCCCAACTAGCAATCATTATCAATTAACAAAGCAACCATTACCCAACATGGCATACAGGACACAAAGGAAGCAACTCAATCCCACATAAGGCCGAAACTTGCTATTTCAGATTTATCATAAGTAGCTATATACATCTTTTATCCAAAAATATTTCATCCAACACTGCAACGTAAGATTGGTTCAGTGGGAGTGTCAAGTCCTTCAAAATCTAAATCCCTTTCTGGGAAAGGTTTAAGCTAGACAAGTCATTGCTGTACTACATAGGGGAAAAAACATAGAAGATCAATCTGAAAAGCAACCAGACACAATCGCCTGTCCGAACATTTTTACAAACTTTCTTTAATCATGACTTAAGACTATGGATCAATCCTTTGAAAACCCTAGCAAACCAGAAATACTGCGGTCTTCTAAAAAATGCAAAACTAGTACAATTTAAATAATCTCTCAACGGATCTTCTTAGTTAAAATTCACCATCAGAAAAATAGACTAATTCGCATATCGCCAAAGAAAATAGAACATCAGGAAACTTTAAATACACTGAAAACTAAAAATTCCAGTTCGAATGCCCGACAAAATTTTGATTCATTACGCTCCCAAAACCGACTCCAGATATAGGCACCATTGGAATTAATTGGAGTTTTACCTTGTTACGAGATTGAGCCTGCGTTCCCGACTTCGACGATATGTGAAGTGCAAGTACAGTGCTGTAGACAGAGACGGTGTCAGTCTGCGACAAAAAAAGTAGGGTTAGAAGTTAGAAGCAGCAGCTGGATCGGACGTTGCCGCTCTGGAGCAGCTGCAAACTGCAGAGTGCGGAGCTGAAGCAGACGGAATTAGGGGCAGAGGGCGGAGCAGCGGCATCGTGGACTTCTCTAAGAAAATAAGAAATGAATGTGTACAGACCGGACCAAAAATCAAACCGGAAAACAACCGGTTGGTCGATTCATTGGTTTAATTGAGGTTAAGAAATAATAAAAGGAAAAGAAAATTAATAAATTATACAGGAAATATTTATTTTGAAAAACGAAATTATACTTACTGCCGTGACTGTAGTAAGAGACGAAGCCAGAAAAATTGAGTGATGACAAATATTACATCTTTTAGGGTTAAATTCACAGATAATTGAAAGTTGGGGGGACAATTTCACTATTTATAAAAGTCTCCTAAATTTTCCAAATATAAAATATTGTTAGAATATTTCACAATACATTTCAAATAATAATTTATTAATCTATGAAATCTTCATATGTTGCATGTCGTAATCCTAAACATGTTGTATCATGTCAAAGTCTGCGTGTACATTATGTCTCTTCACTGTGACTATTTTTTTTTGTCAGACACTGACTATTTGAAGTTGAATAAAAATCCAAGCAAGATTATCAACACGTAACTATAAATGCACAACTATTTTGTTTTCTCTATTGTGATGATAAAATTGGTAAAAGCACTACAAAAATGTTCATTTACAAAAACCAATTATTTTTGTTGTTGTCACTAAATAATTTTTTTCTACAACAACAAATATAGTTCACTGCTAAGTTTATATAAGGGCAACTAAATATACCTCCATTTAAAGATGTTCTTAGTGTTGAGCGATTTCCACACAAAATAGTATAATTTAGTGATAACAAAATATTGTCTCTAAAAAATTCTGTGCGTTAAATAATACTATCATTACAAAATAAGTGATTTAGCATCTAAATAGTGGTGGTTGGTGAGTAGTTTTTTTTTAAAATAAGAATGTTTGCCACTAAAATACTATATTTAGTACACAGTGGAGTTACCGACACTAGACCAACAATTTTTGCCAAGGAGTAGTTTTAGTAGCGGTTATGTTCGCAATTAAAATATGGTATTTAGCATAGTTATCAGAACCGGACCGGACATCGAACCGGTGAGGGGGCCGGTTCACGGTTCGGCCGGTCCAACCCGGTCCGACCCGGTTCGGTGTGCGGTTCACTGTTCACAATGGGTAAAAAATTTGAAAACTTAAAATACATACATAGTCTCAAACACAAACATAATTACCTCAAACTACATGATCTCACACACACACACAAACTACCTAGTTTCAATATCAAACACACATTACTCTCAATTCTCAAACACAATACACAATAGTAGTGAACCGGTCTAACCAATTGGGTTAAACCGATTGGTTTGTGCATAACCAAAACCGGAAACCCAAAAAAAAAAAACAGTCGAAAAAAAAGAAAACCGGGAAAAAAACGAAAACCGAAAAAAAAATCAACTAAAAAGTGAACCGAAAACCGGCCGGTTTTCTAAAAACCGCCCGGTTCGACCCGGTTCATTGGCAGAACGGTCTTTTAATTGAACCAAACCGGAGAGGGGTCCGGTTCCCGGTCGGACCCGGTCCGACCGCCGGTCCGGTTCTGATAACTATGGTATTTAGTAACAAATTTGCATTACAACCACTAAACGGAGCCGTTGTTAAACCGACTGAACAATCACTAAATCGTCTTAAACACTAGGTATTTATTTAGGAAAAAGTATGAAAAAGATGTACTATATTTGCCAAAATTGGTACCTGATGCAACTTGTTTTGGGTCGCTGGTTTTTGATGTATTATGTTTCATTTTGTAGGTTTTAGAACGTTTAGTTTTCCGTTATTTTTTTCGTTTAAATTTTTCACGTGCATCTCACGTGACCTATATTTTGAACGTTAATAAAAAAATATGTTGAAATCTCAAAACTGCCCTCCTATTCTTTTTCCTTCAACCAAAGCCCCTCTCATAGGTCCCAGCTTCCATGAACGGACACAATTTCTGAAATGCCTGAGAGCTCCGATAAACTGAACTTGGAGGTGTAGGAACATGTTTTGATCTTGTTCCCAGACAATGGTGGAAAAAACTTCAGTTTATCATAACACAATCAATGTTGTTGTGGATATATAATGGTATAATGGAGCAATTGCAGTGTACTTGATAGTGTAGGAGATAAGTGTGAAAAGAAGGCTAGCGATGGGGCAAAAGCATAATTCTTGGTTTCAGCTGAAGGCGAACAGATTCAGGATTCTTCGTTTTCCATGAAAATCAGATTCACCAATAATTGCGCAATAAATACAAAAATAGTTATCCAAGGAAAAAAATGCAACCACAATTGAAGTGAGGATTGAATTCAAGAAATAGTGAGAGTGGAGATGGAAGAGTGGACTAAAGCTTAGTAGGAAGGAGATAGAGTTAATGGTGCACGAGGAGTCTGAGTAGCAGAGTGGAAAAAGATGAACCATTTACCATTACCATAAACAAATAAGAAATCAAGAATAACTGACTTATAAGAAGTTATCTGTGTAAGACTTGACAATTTGAAATATCCGACGCAATGAAGATATTTTGTCTGCTGGAGCTGTTTGGAAACTTAGATGAATGAAGAACAAACAGGGAGGGAATGACTACATATAACATCACTGAAGAAGACAGGGGCATTTGAAAATTTTCACACTGAACGGAGGTCACGTGCAAGACATGAGGAGTTAACGACTGTTTTGGACGAAAATTAACAGACTTCATCAAAAACCAATAACAAGAAACATGTTTAATAAAAAACAAACAATGTGTCGCTTTTACAACAATAGTCAAACATATTACTTTTTTTTTAATATTTTTTTCCATTTATTTATTACTAAGAATATAAACCTAACTGTAAAGAGCAGTCTCAGACGTCAAATCCGACTTACCCGACCCGTTTTGAAAAATATTTTTAATTTTCGTTTGAAAATGTCGGGTCTTGGCGAGCGACTGGTCTGGTCGAGCGGGGTCATCAACCGGACCAAAAAAATTGAAAGAGTCGACACTGATTAATTAAAGGCTAATCAGAATCCTAAACTTTTGCCTAGGGTACATGGAATTAACATCCTAGGGCTTAGAAAGGTCTACGTCCAGAGAATCGAGTTCGGGGGTTTGACTACGTCTTAAAAGCTCGCAAGCTCATAATCCGTCCTTTCGGTACTTTAGTTTGCTTTTGAATGTTTTTCAATTGACCTGAATTGTCCGTTTTGATCATGCTTGACCCAAAAAAAAACTACATGCATTTTCTTTAAATTAAACAAATCATGTACAAACATTTTTTTGATGAGTTAATTTCAAATAAATAAGAGAGAACTAAATTTATTCGTGCTCGAAAAAAATGGTTTAATTCTCGAGCCATTTTAAACGTGTCAAAACATGCACGAATGATTTTGGAAGATATTAAGCTCATTAGACTAATTTGTCCAATTTTGAGAAGTTATAGGATGTCCAAAAAAATATAGGGACCAAAATGCAATTTCTTAAAATTTGAGCTAAATTGGACAAATATTTTGAAAATTGCAGAAATGACCCTAAACTATTCTGGACTTATTCGTAACATTTGGTAAGGCTCCAAAATAACCCGAAAATTATTCTGAACTTATTTGTAACATTTTGAGAAATCATGGAATATCCAGAAAAATTTAGAAATCAAAATGTAATTTTCGAAAATATTATAACTGAACTGAAAATATTTTTTAAAAAAGATTACAGAATTGACCCTAAATTATTCTAGATTTATTTGTAACACTTGGTAAAATTCCAAAAAATAACTCAAAAATTATTCTAGACTTATTTGTAACATTTTGAGAAATCATGGAATGTCTAGAAAAGATTACAAATCAAAATGTAATTTTTTTTTAAAAAACGAGTTGAATAAAAAAAATAAAAAAATTGCAAAAATGACCCAAAAATTTTCCGGTTTGGTTTATAACACTCGATAACGTCCCAGAAATGACCCGAGAGTCCAAGGACCGAGTTGTAACCTTCATAAAAGTTGGGAAAGACCTAAGTCATTTGTTTTAAATATTGTTTTTCACATATACATAATATACATATATTATACATATACATAATATATGTATATAGTATTACATAGACATAATATAAATATATATTATAAATATACATATATATAATTACATAGACATAATATAAATATATATTATACATATAGATAAATAGATAATATATACATATATATAATATTATACATATAAATATATATAGTATTACATAGACATAATATAAATATATATTATACATATAGATATATATAGTATTACATAAACTTAATATCACATATATATTATACATACATATATATATATATATATATATATTAACAAGTATATTATACATAAATATATAATATATGTATATAAACTCTCAATTTTATTTCACATTTAGAAAATACAAATATGATATTGAATATGATAGAAATATACCTAACTCATTGGAGGTTAAAATACCATACGAGAAACCGAGACTGATAATCACCGATATTTTTTTTCACTAATTTTTTTCTTCACTCACCATTTCTTCAACCTTCACCACCGTAGCTCCCCCTTGAATTCATTCATACATCTCCCTTTTATAGAATAAATGAATACTTATTTAATATATTTTTTTAATAATAAAAAATTCTGACGGTGGAAAAGAGAAAATTTTCCACCGTTGGAATTTTTTATTATTTTTTTAAAAGATATTATTATTAAAAAAAAATTAGTTTTCAAATATATATACTATATATATTTTTTCAATCTCGATTCCTCTTGGCTCGATTACTCGTATACAGTATTTTTATCCCGAGCCAAAATCAGGTGTTTACAGTTGTCCCTTTTTTAGCACGCGCTCATGGAAGTGATCTCATGAGTGTGTGTTCAAAGACAAACAAGTGATTTTGGCTTCTCTCGCTTCATTATTTATATACTAGACAAACATTATCGCGTAACTTTCGGAAGTTGGATATCTACAAGTCCCGATTGTTGACGATGATTTGTGGAGACTGAGCGCCTTAACGTTCCTCAGCTTGTGATTCCCAGAAGTTGGACACCTACAAATTTTGGTTGTCGAGGCTGAACACCTAAAGGCTCCGCTCGTCAGCTTGTGACTGGTTGGGGATGACTTGCGGAGGTTGAACATCTAAAGACTCCGTTTGTCGACTTGTGACTCCCATAAGCTGGATAACTACAGGTTCTGGTCATCGAGGATGACTTGCGGAGGATGAACACCTAAATGCTCCGCTTGTCGTTTTTTTTTAAATTCCCAGAAGCTGGATAAATATAGGTTCTGGTCGTCGATGATGACTTGCGAAGGCTTAAACCTAAAGGATCCGCTCGTCGTTTTCTTTTTTCAGAAGCTTTGTTATGGGTGACTTACGGGGGTTGAGCACCTCAAGGCCCCGTTCGTAGGCTTGTAACTTTCAGAAGCTGGACATTTACAGGTTCTGATCGTTGGGGATAACTTGTGGAGGTTGACCACCTAAACGCTTCGTTCGTCGGTTTGTAACTCTCGGAAGTTGGATATCTACAAGTCCCGATTGTTAATGATGACTCGCAGAGGTTGAGCACCTAAAGAGACCGCTCATTAGCTTGTAATTCAATTTGGAGATAAAAACCCTTCTCGAGATGTCTGATTGCTTGTGCGGACTTGTCAGACTGTTTTCTCATTAATATACTTTGGAGTCCTTCTTGATGGAGTTCCCTAAATCCATTCATGCTATGTTCACAATGTGTATTCATGCAAGTTGTCGAGGCAACTCAAATTAATGTCGATCACAACTTTTTTTTTTGCTACTGTGGGAAACAATGTCGTCCACTTTTGAGCATTTATTTTTTATATCTCTTGATTTTCTTTCCTTTTCCTACGGTGTTTTTTCTTTTTACCGCACCTCTCAGTTCCCTTATTTGTTTGCCTAGGGTCGCCCTTCTGGGTTTTCCACCTAGCATAGATTTGATTCATTTCCTTTTGCCATGATCGTCCTTTTTAGGGATTTTTAATCATGTCCCTCTTTCCTAAATTTTGCCTAAACCGCCGTTTCAGGTTTTCGATTTAGCAGGAATTTCTCTCATTTTTGGAGGCTCGCTTTATGATTACGAGTTTTTTTTGCATCCACATTGATTGGGGTTAGGAGTTCTCTGTTGTCCATGTCAGTGATGATTATGGCTCCCCCGCTGAAAATCTCTTTGATGAAATAAATACCTTCATATTTAGGTACAAACTTGCCCCGAGAGTCTGGATTGACTTGAAGTTTTTTTTTTTTTTTAAATCTCTCGCTTTTCTATCTTTTTGCTACGACTTTTTTTTACCGCACCTCTCGGTTCCCTTAATTTTTGCCTAGGTTTCCCTTTCGGGTTTTCAACCTAGCAGGGATTTGATTCCTCTCTTTTTGCCATGATTGTCCTTTTGGGGATTTTCAATCATGCCAATTTCCCCTAAATTTTGCCTAAACCGCCATTTCGGGTTTTCGATTTAGCTAGAATTTTCTCACTTTTGGAGGTTCGCTTTATGGTTACGAACTCCTTAAGGATAGTATTTTCTGACTACGTCCATATTGATTGGACTGGGGAGTTCTTGGTTGTCCATGTTGGTGACGATCATGGCTCCTCTACTGAAAGTCTCTTTGGCGTCATAAGACCCTTCATATTTAGGCACCAAGTTGCCCCGAGAGTCTTGATTTACTCGAAGAAATTTTTTTCTTCTGAGAATTAGATTGCCTGCTTGTAATTCTCTTGGACTGACTTTCCTGTTAAATGCACGAGCCATGCGTTGCTGGTACAAATGCCTGTGGCACTGCGCGATGAGCCGCCTTTTGTCATGAGGTTCAATTGCACGTATCTGCATTTCGCCTACTCTGACTCGTCCTTCTATGCCTCAACGGCGATCCTAGCTGACAGGAATTCTACTTCAATTGGCAACACGGCTTCGATCCCGTAAACAAGGGAGAATGGGGTTGCCCCTGTTGATGCCTATATTGAGGTCATGTATGTCATAAGAGCCCGCCAAAGCAGCTTATCATGCTAGTCCTTTAATTGTTGCTTCCACTGCGCCATTCATTTGTGAGCGATATGGAGATGAATTTTTATTGTTGACCACAACTAATCAACCAATTTAGATTTCTGGCATTGCCGGTGATGATTGACTTCAGCATCCCATGACACACGATGATGTCCTCGTTGATGAAAAATTCAATGGTCTTTGCCGTTATTTACGTCAGGGTAATGACCTCTATTTCTTGATGAAGTAATCGATTGCAATCAATATGAATCGATGACCGTTGGACGCATTTGGAAAAATCATGTTTACATCGATGCCCTACATTGAGAAAGACCATGGGGAAATCATTGGATAGATCTCGTGCAGTGGCGCATGGATTCGGTCAGCGTACACTTGACATAGGTGATATTATTGGACATGTTCTATACAGTCAATTGTCATGGTGAACCAAAATTACCTAAGTCTCACACGTTCATGTGTGGGCCTCAACAACCTTCATGAATTTCTTCCATTAGATGCTCAGCTTCTTTAACATTCACGCATCTCAAATGGGTATAGTCGGGCCACTGTGAAATTAATTGCAAGTCATTCCTCGCATGACCGTTCATACATTTTCTCGTGGCAGTCTCTGGGAACTCCGTACGCTAGGTATCTTTTTATATCAGTGAGTCATGGTTGACCGTCTGATTCTTTGATTGTACAACAATAGGGTGAAACCTCTTTGATTTTAATATCCATTGGAAGTTTCTAGTTTCCCGGTAAAAATTTTACTCATGGGTGTGAGTGTTGCCAATTTGTTTTATACGCAAGGACGCAAATAAGAACACAAGGTGATCGTTGACCCGCTTCTCTTCTTCGCAGCCGCCATTCCCGTGGTGACGACGTTGCTGACGTCGATGTTGTTGTCCCTCCATGGGTTTCTCCACCCTTCGGGGAATCGAATCAGATGGAAGTACTCCGCCTTGCTGTGACGAAACTTTCTGTAGTGGCTATATTTCATGCCTTTTCAATCGTCGCCGCCAACAATGGCGTCTCCTCTGCAGGATTCAACAACAGGGTTTGTCCTGTGTCAACAATGGTGTCTCCTCTGGAGGAGTCAATAATGACGTGTGTCCCGTGTCAACAATGACGACTCTTATGCAGGAGTCAACAACGACGTCTTCCCCGTGTCAACAATGGCGACTCTTCTGTAGGGGTCAACAACGGCATCTGCCTCGTGTCAACAATGTGTCTCCCCATTTCTATTTAAGACGTCTCTGCTTCAGCTCGATCAAACGACGGAGAGTTGTTTTTCTCATCTCCTTTACTTTGTAAAACGGTCTTCCCTCTTCCGGTGGCCGAATGTAGTATGGTGGCGTGGGTCGATTTGACTTCGATTGCCACTTCCTCTGAGCGAGGTGTAACATAGAAGACATACTCAATTCCGGTGATGATAACCTTGACGTCCCTCCTTGCGCGGTACCGATTACTTGTATCGGGTCCCTTTATTGATCAAATAGTTGCATAAGTCGATTCTAACTCAGGTAACAGGTTTTTATCGGAGTAAATCTCGTTTTTCCTGATCATACTCCTCACTCACTGCATTTAGAAATTGATACAATTTGGTATCTGCTTGATTTTGTGTTCCAAATTGCAATGTCGTGTGAGCCAACAGATCCTTCTCCGTAATAAATAGAGTCGGATTCGGCAAGGGTGCCCCACTAACGAGTGGACGATAAAAAAGCCATGAGGGAGCTTCATCAAGCAGAGCTTCAATGGCGATACCAATTGAAAACAGGCCTGACAAGCCCTCGTGAGCATCAATGTCATCGAGTTGGATCACTTGTGGTGGGCCTGGTAATGAAACGGCGAGGAGAAGAAACGTCCCTAAACTTTCGGCTAAATGTTTCCTCCAGGCGATTTTATAATCTTTGAAATTAGGACAAAAACCCAATCCTAAAAGTGTATTTGTCCTTCAGGGTGTGGGAAGGTCATATGTGGGAGGTGGGTCTTGGTCAGGATGGCAAAAGTGTCTGACATGGATTGATGAGGTGCCACAACAGTAGTGTTGCTCGGGAAGACGAGGTCGGGGATATTGTGGTATTCACGCCTGTCTGGAGCTCAGAGGAGCCAAAATTCGTTCGACCTAGGAGGTCATGCCAACGATTGACTGCAATGTGCAGGACTCATGACGTGCATGGTACCGACTGGACCTGTGGTGCTTCGTCATTGGTGTGTGGCCATATGTATCGGTCTCTCCCTCTTTCATTCGGGATTGGTATGTTGAGGATGTGTTCAACATCTTCTTGGTTTACGATATGTTGCACAATATACGCGTTCCATCTTCCATTGGGTTATATCAACTCGCTTACCCTTGGCTCCCCTCCATGCTCAACTCTTAGCTCGACACTCACCCGTATATCCACGGATACTCAAAGACTCAGATGTCCTCGCCCGATCCAATCATCCACATTCCTTCTTGTTTCAAGACGTCTAGTCCATGTATTAGGCTGCTCCAGCCCCACGATGCTCGACCTCCTCTCCTCGCCTCTAGGAAAATGTTTTGTGGCAAGTACACTCTCTTTAGTACCCGTGTGCATAGTTTGTCAAGTTCGACCATGATTCGCCCCGCCATCTTCGTGAGGAAGGCCGTGTTGAAGCTTTGCAATTCTTAGAACCTTAGTCTCACAAATTCTTTGGATTTGGTTAGGATTTCCCATATCCTCCAGTGTGTTCTCTTCCCCACCAGAAGTCTGCTATGAGTGAGTCGATTTCCGAGAACCACGTTTTCGAGAGGTGGAATATACTTATGACGTACGTGGGGATTGCTGTGATGATCGCCTTTATTAGCACTTCCTTTCTTGCTTGATTTAGAGTTTTCGGTCTGCACCCGACCAGTTTTTCCCTGATTTTGGTTTTTAAAGACTCGAGTGCCTCTTTCTTTGATCTTCCTTATATCGATGGAAATCTCAGGTATTTGCCCGGGTCATTGGTGCTTTGTATGTTAAGTGCATCCTCTACTTCTTTCCTTTCATTCGGCCTTGCCCCTTTATTGAAGTAAAGGGTTGACTTGTCAATATTGATTCGTTGTCCAGATACCTGACAGTAGGATTCCATAATGCTCATGAGATTTCTAGCATTGCCGCTTGACCCTTGGATGAAGAACAATGAGTCATCTACGAAAAAAAGTGGTGGAGCTCCGGGAATTGTCTTTTTATTATGATCCTGTATGTTCTTCTCCCTGGCTACCCCAACAATTCGTCTCAAGAGTACGTCTGCAAGTAGAATGAATACGTAAGGTGAGAGGGGGTCACATTGTTGAATGCCTCTGGTTAGTTTGATGGTGGTGGTTCTTTCCCCGTTTAACACCACTTGGTAAATGGTTGTAGATATTCATTCTTTGATCCATCATAGTCATTGTTCCGCGAACCGTTTTTTCCTTAACGTGGCTAGGAGAAAGTCTCACTCCACTCTGTCATACGCCTTTTGCATGTCAATCTTCAACCCACATTCCACCTTATTTTCGTTTCGGATCATGTGAATGTGTGGAAAACTTCATGTGCCACCATGATGTTATCCTGTATGTGTCTACCTGATACAAATGCGCTCTAAAATGGAGTAATAAGCTATGATAGATACACTTTTAAATGATTCACCATCACTTTTGATATGATTTTGTACAAAAAATTGCAGCAGCTTATTGGCCTAAAATAAGTCGATTTGGTGGGATTTCACACTTTAGGTATCAGTACAATGTCGGTATGATTTAGAGGGTTCAAGAGGGTACCTGTTCTGAAAAAAACTTTAACTGCGGTGATGATATCTGCTCCCACGATGTTCCAGTTCCTTTAATAAAATAGACTCGGGAACCCGTCCGGGCCCGGCGCGCGTGACCCTCCGAGTTGGTATGTGGCCGCTCTGATTTCTATATATGTTACCTCCCATGTCAAATATGCATTCATTTCAGATGTGATGTGGTTCGTCACACATCCGAGTAAATAATCCCCCGGTACGGTTTGTTCCGATGTGAACATGTCCCCGAAGTACATTCTTAATTCTTAGATTATCCTCCCCTCATTCATTATCCACTCTCCGTTCGTTCCCATCAGTCAGCATATTTGGTTCCTTCTCCTCCTTGATATCGTTGTTTGGTGGAAGTAAGTGGTGTTGCGGTCCCCTTCCATAAGCCATTCGACCTGCGACCTCTGTTTCCAATACATTTCCTCCCTCGTTCATAACCCTTGGAGCTTTACTTTCAACCTATTTTCCTCCCGGACCGCTTCATGGTCCATCCCCCCTTGCATGTGTCTCTTTAGCGCTTCCTTCGTTTTAGCAATTTCCTTTATATTGTTGCTGAAATGTGCCCTACTCCATGTCATGAGTTTCCTTCGGCATTTGTGTAGTTTTGCGTGTACTCCTTGTATTGCTCTTCGTGGTGTGAGTGTTTCCCACGCTTCTTTTATAACCTATTTGCATGACGGGTTTTCGAGCCATATAGCCTCGAATTTGAAGCGTTGTCTTGCCCTTTTCTTCGACTGTTTTAGTTGGACCATCATTGGTGAGTGGTATGACCCGATGTCTAGTTCATTTATGCATCTCTTTTCTTGATGTCGCGCTGCCCATTCTACGTTTATTAACACCCGATCCAACCGCTCACTTATTATATCACTCTCACTTTGGTTATTGCACCACATGTGTTGGTTCTCATTGGCCCCCAAGTCCTCCATACGTAAATCCTCAATTAATTGTTTGAATTCATCAATTTGTCGCTGCGACTTTCTCCTAGCACCTTTTTTTTCATGCGGGTAGCAAATGGTATTGAAATCTCCAAGGATCATTCAGTTACCCCTTCGACCTCTTCCTATTGTTCTTAGGAGATTCAAATTTTGTTATCGTTCTTGTGCCTCTGTGCTTGTGTATACCCAAGTCACAGACATTGGGTCGTCATATTTGTTTTTGTTGACCTCACAGTCTATACAGTTCGGACCGGCATACCTGATGTGAACCCTAGTTTCGATCGACCACCATAGTGGTAATCCGCCAGATGCCCCACTCGGGCTAACATACCATTTGTTCCCCATCCTCATTCGTGCTCTTATTCTCTCGCAGTAGGTATCACTGTTTTTTGTTTCCATTATGAATATGATGTTCGATCGATACCTTTTGTTGAGGTCTTGGAGGTGTTGAATTGTTAGGGCAGACCCCAGACCCTGACAATTCCAGGATATGACACTCATTGAGCCCGTGTGGCTGTTTCAGGACAGCCACCAGAACCCTTCTCCTTCTCGTGTGATTCCACCAGTGTACTTATTTCCTCTTTTTTCCTCGCGGTTTTCTTCTTTCTATTGGGGTTTATCCTACTACCTCTTCTCCTCGAGCTGATTCTAGCCCTTGGACCATTTTCCCCTCCTCCCCCGTTATTTTCTCCTCCAGTTTTTTCATTCTTTTTGTTATAGATTGTTCCTCCATCTCTTCTCTGATTCGCTTTAAGGTCTTCTTGTCTAGGTATGGGCTTAGTCAGAATATAGGGTTTTGGCTTGCATTTTAGGTGATGTGGGTGGTGTATCTGGCGAGTTTTCAACTATGTAGGTTTAGATAAGTGTGGTTGTGTCACTCGTATGTGGGTGAGTGGTGTGGTCGGGCAGGTACATGATCATGGATTAGTTGGGGTTTGTGGGGTACTCGGTTATTGGAGGTTGGGTATCGGCCCGGTTCGGTTTTCTCCTTAGCCACCCGGGTAGTGTTGCTTTCTGTGGCTTGCTCGGTATGGTTTGATCGGTTTGGTGGTGGGGTTTGTGGAGGGTTATTGCTCTTTCATAGGGTTGTTCCTTGGACACTATGTCAACTGTCTGGTCCCCGGGTTCTGAGTGTTCCCCTTGGTTTGTATTGGCTTCGTTATCCATTGGTTCGACTTCCATCGGTTCCATCATGTGTCTCTTGTTCGTTTCCTCCTCATCCATACCGCTATTTTGTGTGTCCACTGTTGGTTTGTGCATTGGTACCTCTTCCGTGGGTACCTCTCATGCCTCAGCCATTATATCGAACCACAATCTCCTTACTTCCAGTTTTGTTTGGGATCCTTGTCATTCCTTCCCTCCGACATGTTGCCAAGTCATGACCTATTTTGGTCACACGCCCACTAGCCATGGTCAATATGTTGGTATCTTCGGGTCATATTCTTTCATTTGTACTTTCTCTTTACACGCCTGGGTCGTGTGACCCAACATGTCGCATCCATAGCAATAATCCGATAACTGTTCGTACTTTATTGATGCCCATTTCTCTACTCCTTGCGAATTTGTTCACCAAAACCCTATAATCAATGGTTTATCCCCATTAACTTTCACTTGTAGCTCCTACTTATCTTCCCCACATGATGTTCGATCTCCAAACACTTCCCTATCACGTTCTCAATCTTACAAGCATTTTCATTGCTAAACTTTTCCAGCCCTAGGTCATGTATTTGGGTCCATAAGTTTACCTTATTGAATTCCACATCTTTCACTTCTACGCTCGGTTCCCATCGTTTTATGTTTAGTATGTGCCCATTTATTGCTCACGGTGATATTGTAGTGGTTAATGTTCTGAAGCTTGCATGGGCTAACTATGGCAAAGTGACGATTACAGAAATTATCGATAACATTCTCATGTTCGACTTTGAGCGAGAAACCAACAGAAAGACGATATTGGAACTCGGGCCTTGGTCTAGAAAGTTAACAGGAAGGATACTCAACATGGAAAGATATAATGGATCACTTGGCCAACTTGAACATTTAGGTCGGAAAGAAACAGAAAGGGTTAGTGGACCAGGAAAACTCTGACTTTCCTAACTAGAACACCCAAAGTCCTGACCCCCATAACCCAGTGCCACCACACATGTCATCCCTAATACGCAGTCTCTACCCGATGACCAAAGCCATCTACCATATGACCTTATGAACCCCACAAATTCAGTAACCTTTCTTAAGCATCCACAGAGAGACTATCCAACCAGCATGTCTATATCACACCCCATACCCAAACCATTCACCTACCACACAGTACAATTACTTGAAGCTCATGTCCTACTAAGCAAACTGATCCCCAAGTTGCAGTATCCACTACCACAACCATGATTGGCTTGGCTCAAGACGGTCCACAAGTGAAAGGAGAAACAAATACTTGTGTAGACTGGATTGCAAAACAATCTAGAATGAAAATGTGTTTAAATAATTGGGTCTTACAACCTCATCCTCATTTACTTCTACTTTTTAAGGTTATATGTTTTAACCACCTGGAACTCTTTTATTTTGGGGGTCAAACCTGGAACTCTTGGGTTGTATTAATATTACTCTATTTGGCAAAACATTAAAAAAAAAAAAAAAAAAACGGAGAATGCATGGAAAGGAAAATCGCTATCCCTATCCTTTACGAGTGGGAACAGTTTAATTCAATCAAGCGGCTCCAACTTACACCATGCATACATATGACCTACGGTTTCTGAATATGATGAACCATGTTTTTACTAGCTAAACTTTATTGGGATATCAAAGGATTTATACCATGAGTTACGAAAAAAATAGTGTAAAAGATATCGTTTTCTACAAGTCCAGATATAGGGGTGAAATGATTCACCTATCTGGATACCTGTTTTGAGCAGTCTTCATGTAATCAACATAGGGGTTTTGCTTAAGAACGGGAAGTGGTGAAGGAGCAGATATCCGGAGTTCAAAATCAACACCAAGGATTTATAATTTAGATAACTTCCTAGCTAGATAGGTGATCTCGTGTCACACCTGTCATACCAACTTGGTGTCAACAGAATCTTCTGAAGCCTAAGGCAATACGACAATGAGCATTGAATATTCCAATCGCAAGGAGTGTCCGATATGAACTGAGACGAAATCTACAAAATACATTATCAAGTCTATACACTGAAAAAGACGCGGAGTTGAAACCTGACCAATAAGAAGCCCTTTGGAGTCTAAACATCCAGCAAATGCTAGGTTCACGCTTTCTTCCTCTGTAAACATGTTGAATCATATGTCATGGCCCAAAGATTAATCAATGAAGGATAGTAGATTAGGTTAAAGCTATCATTGATCTTTCACAAATTCAAGTTCATAGAGATGGGAGTTTAGAGTTCACTATATCAGCTAGCTGTGGAGAAACTGCACGGATCAAGTCAGACCGCTTATAATCCCAACAATCTTTATTGACCACAAATCATGTCATCATGCAAGCTAGAAGAAAGTAAGAGCGATAGATATATACATCTTCCATGGATTAAAGTAAATTTCGACGCGATAAGCAATCAAGAAACATAAGTCAGTGTTCCACAAGGTGACAACAGCATTAGGATAGTGAAACGAAATTCTCTCTTTTATGGAACAGATCCTACTACTGCAAAGGGGGCATACTCCACTCGATCTTCTAAATCCCGATATGGAACAGATAAGAGGACAGACCACACAAGAGATAATATCTCTAAACATCCATCATTCAAGAAAACAAAGCACTCGTACCTCAAACGTCTATGTTAATGCAATACCCCCAAAATGTAAACATACGAATCACTAAAACCTAAAACGGTGAAGCAATGAACAGCATTCCCTTATTTTTCACCTTCACGCTTGATATCCTCAGATCATAAATAACAAGATGAGATTAGGGTTAAAGTTAGGGTTACCTTTAAACTTCTCCCAGACATAATCCACTTCACTTAGGAAGAAGAAATGTACTCCCTTAGACTCTCAATCGTCACCTTCTTTCTAGTGTCAAAGTCCAGCTTGTCCATGTCAGCTGCCGTTGCAAGAAAACCATAAAAGATCCTCCTTTTCTCCCCACTTCTACCGTCCATCCTGACAAGGTTAGGGTTGTTCTCATCTTCCTTACCTAATGTCACAGGTTGTACACGGGCCCAGCTACTGCGTCCGTGATTCTCCTTCTCAAAGTGCTCTGACAACTTCATCGCCTCCTTAAGGCCCGATTTATCACTACCAAACTTAACCAATGTAATCCCCAGATGACCCTCTCTACCATACAATGACTTTGACTTGCCACCCATGAATCCAAGTTCTGCAACACAAAAATCAATCAATCCAAGAAAACTCGGTCAAATTGAAATGATTTTTCCATGCGCTAAACACCCCAATTGACCTCCACCCTTCCCCTTAAAAGACGACACTATAACAACTGTAGAAACGTTCAAAGTTTCAAACCACCAGTCTCAGATTGGATGTCATTCTAGTATAAGCAGATAAACTTGAAAACTTATTTATATATTTATATTCAACTATTTTAGATGACTAAAACAGATATGGGCAAGAGTGATTAACAATGGCAAAAAAATAAAAATAAAAGTTTGCTCGGGATGAAGTAAACCTTTATGATATTTATGGATTTGCAACAAGAAAGCTAGAGAAGCACAAGCACATCGAACTGTATAAATTATCACACATCACATAAGTTAATAGCCTGTTTGGAATTATATAGGGTGGTATGTGCAACCACCTTCACAAGTTTTAACCCTTTAAGGGTCCCTTAAAGGGTTAGCCCAACTATTTAACTACATCTGCACATAAAAGGTAACTTTATGAACTCCAGACACAGAACAAAAAAGGGATACTGGAATATAAATCCTGAAGTTCTGATGGCAGTTCACATGCCAACTAGATTAACCTATGATATTTCCTTGAAACGACTGTTCGGAAACTTGTATGAATACAGTTTACTTATCATTATTGTCTAATATACCATCCTTGCTGCCAAAGATTGCCACCTATCAAGGGCTTACTTCATATATTGGAGGACGTTTCATTTCTCAGCCTCTCTACATGAAGTAGAATCCCTAGGCATTCATTATAAGTAGAATAAACTGGAATGCTGCAGTAAATTAGTAGACCCGAGATAAACTAGAAATCAGTAACATAAATAAAGTCAACAACTGGACGGTTGAAAGCAACACTTTCGAGGTAAGTAAGGTCCATTCGTTTCAGAGAAGTGAAATACATCACTGTTTGGGAGGAGAAAAAGGAGGAAGAAATGAATCACTGTAGAGATGTATAACATCAGTAATGTGAAAATGGAACTTTAGTACCATACTTTACTGATCACGCACCATCATATCCCCTTAACATCACTTCCCCCGTCCTCTTTGGGACAAGCAATGACAAACTAGGCGTGTAAGATAAATACAATCAATGCAAAGACCCATTATTTATTAAAGCCAACAATATTCTACAGTAGCAAGTATCAAACTCATAAGGCTCGAATAATTCCCTCCCAAAGAAACTAGAAAGAATAGCAAACAAAGGAAAGCAGATTTCTATGCTGCAACACCAGAGTATAACGTGCAGCCATGTAGATTATAGCAAATATAGCTGCATCAGGTAGTCACTAAATGAGACAAACAGATGTCAATTAGCTAAAATGTCTCCAGATTACTACTTGGAATTTAAGAGTTTCATTATCCACAAAGCATAAGGGAAGAAAACTCCAACTCAATAGCTTCACAAAGCAAGAAATGGCTTCCCCTAACCATGGCTTCCACAAAAAATAGACAATGATCTGGCTAATTAACATGGTTTTTCAGTTAGTGCATAAAACACAGGTATAATCATCCTACCAAAAAGCATAAAGAGACCTATTTGTTATAGAACACACACTATCTGGTCAACTTTAATTGCCCAGCACATACCCTACGGCCTACAGCCAAAGCATTAGCTACTGTAGGACACACTCTCTTGCGACCTTAATTGGCTTACCCATAATACAGCCCATTCCTTTAGAATGAGAATCTAACACTAGACATAGTAGGTAAGAGACAATATGAGTCTTGCAACAGTATAAATGTACAGTATTTAGAGCTTGCAACTAAATAGATATAAAGGATGATACTGGATAACTAGGGGCACATTATACCTCTAATAAGATTATCCATTGATTTGATTCCCACGCCTTCCATGCGTCCTTCTTTATTCTTTCCTGTAACTGTATTATAGATAATAACTGTAGGAGGCCAAACGATCAGGTCCTCCTGGTTCGTTATTGCTTGCTCAGAAGATAAAGATTGATATGCCTTTGAGTTGTCAGGAAGCTTTGAGTAGTTCCAACCCATTAAAGTACAAAGAGCTTTGTGTAACCCCAGGTGATCCACCAGCGAGTCAGCGTTTTCTGGGTTGTATGTGTGCATGATAAGATTATGCATGTCTGGAAAATCTCTCGATGACCTGTATTTTCATACCAGTGTCACTGCAGAATCATTACTAATATTTCTGTTTTTTTGGATAGCATATATGTCTATACGCGATTAATGCTTGAAGCAACAGCAAGTAGTCAGTGTCCATGCATGGTTGAGAATGTTAAGCTAAAAAATTATTAAACCAATTTATAAGGACTCAAGCACAGAAAAAGAAAATACATGATGTCATTGTTGCAAATATATTTAAGATGATAACCGCCCAAATTGATGCCGAAAAGTTACAGTGTTTATTCCTGCAAATTAGAACCTGACTACCAGAGTAAGTTCTATCTAAAGCCATAACAAACACCACAAACAGTCTCTTATTAAATATAACTAAGTTTTATGACATATCTATACTAGCTAAAGCAACCAAACTATGTAAGTTGTTAACAGAGATAGTTTCCACGTAAATACTTCACTAATATTCTAGAATCCCCACAATACAAGCAACTAAAAATTTCTTGTTAGCGAACAGAGTACATATTTCAACTGCTCCTGCTCCAAGATAGTGCCAAATGCCAAGAGAAAGCAGTCATTTGCACAAATATTTCTCCAGGACCAAGATATCGTCCAGACAAATTAACATAAAAGTAATCATGGAGCCAAAATCACTAATAAACAATGCAAATGGCCCTTTACTAATCATGGTCCAGATAGTTTAACACTTTAACTCTCAAGAATGGGGCACACAAGAACACTAAACCAACTACAGTTTAGTGTGTTGCAAAATCCTATACCTTGAACATAGTGTCATGCTAAAGTGTCATTAATAGGCTTTACAGATTATAGTATATTCAACCCAGAAGCTAAGTCGATGCATGGTTACATCCTCAACGCGGATGTTCACATGTACGTTCATTGTGTCACGGATGCAGGGACTTCAAGACTGAGCAACACATGAAAGTGGCCAAAAAATAAAAAGTGGCAATGCAGAAGAAACTAATCGCCCATCACGATAGCCAAGTTTTTGTATCTGGTAGACAAATCAACAACCCCATGGAAAGACACTTAAATCTTTACAGCTTTCAAAATCTTGAGGTTGTGGCAGAAAATTAATAATAAAACAAACTTATTTGTATACTTAGAAGTTAGAACATTCTTAACCACTGCATTAGACTCATTCTTATGTCCACCAATATGGGCTTCAGCAATGAGCAATACATTAAAGTCAAATGAAACTTAAACTGGCAAGCATTGCAGAAAAAACTGATATATAATGAACCTAAACAAACTTTTGTATCCAGCAGAAGCAACAACCCGTGCAGTTGCACTTAATTTTTCCAGCTTCAAAGCCGAAATGTTAGGTAGGAAATAGAGAAATATGTTTTTATATCAAGGCATTCCGAATCACTCCATCCAGCATAACATAAACTTGTCAACCTGAGAAGTATCATTTGAACTCATCCAGACAAATAGTAAAGCTACTAATTTCTAACTTTTGCATTAATGAGGACAAGGCCCTAGGACTAGGACCAATTCAGAATAACCACTTTATATGTTCATGTTGATTACCAAGTCAGTTTCTCAGCAAAAAAAACTGAGAAGTGAGTGTGATATAATAGAAAGCTAAGTAATCACTAGTAAGTTAGCCAACTTAGACAAAACAGAGCTCTTTATCAATAAGATCAACTACTCATCCACTAGCAGATGCGTTGAGTTATTTTACACATCTGAACATGCATTTATGTAATATTAAATCATATGACAACAAAAGAAAGACTACAACTGAATGTGTACTGATCGGATATAGAAGTAGAAGATCATTCAGAATAGACAGTTAGATCTTTGATGGTAGTTTGAAACTCTACACACCAACAGACTTCAAAATTTGACAGTTCTCATCAAGAGAGACCAATTGGCATGAGCATAAGTTAAGAAGTAATGGTCAGATGGCTTTCACATATTACCTAAAGAAAGCATCTTAGCAACTTCAAAATTAATGGATGAAGATTAGATCATTAGATGGTACAGAATAATTCATAGAGAAAAAAATAAGGCAATATGCCTATACTGACAGTAGATGTAGATCACCCACTCAATAGGAAAATCTGCAATTTGGATGATTCATTTAGCGTTGGACTTTGACATGATTAAGAGGTCAGTGTAAACCCCTTCCAGAAAAATCATTATATCAATAATCTAGAGAAAAAAATTTCTAAGATTACCACATCAATTGATATGAAATCTTTCAAATACGAAAGTGTATAATCTTGCATATAGTAGACAACAAATTATCGAATCTCTAAACCATGAACCACCTGAAAAATCACCTCTCACAATCTAAGAGAGGTCCAGAACTAAGAGGGTAAACCAAATAAAAAACTTCGACCAAATTAAAGGGTACCAAGTGTCTATGAGACAGCTTCATAACCTAGCAGTCACACAAAACAAACTATCACAATCTCCAGACTCGTACTTAAAGGGACAGAGACGTCAACTAAGTAATATGAAGTTCAAGATAGATGTTCAAACAAGCAGGTTGAAGCCAGCTTTTGGACCCATCACAAGAGTCAACTATACTAGTGCTTGCACTTTCACAGCTTTTGGAAAATTAGTACTTCAACCAAATGATGGAGCATTGACATACACTCCTTAAATAATTACTGTGGTGTAACTGTAACACCGCTTGACCACAGTTCACCATCAATTAAAGAAGAAAAAGCTCATAAAGCCTTGTAGAACTGCTTGAGAAGGACCGTCTATGCCAACCTGGTCTTAACTTGTCTAAATCCCTACATCATGAAGTCACAACAATAGTACTATATTGTTATGTATAAATTTCTATGGTTATATCAAAGCTAGAATTCAAATGCAATTGGTTCTCAATTGGTGGCACCTGTCAGTCCTTCCAGCTATTCAACTTAAAGCTTCTACCGATCAAGTAAGGACAAGAGGAAAGAAAAATCAAACCATGGAATCATAAAAGAACATAAAATATACAATTCGATATCATGAGCTAATTCAGGGCAGTATAAGCCTCCCAGAAGTACTTCTTGTAATTCCAGTACACTAATCAACTAGTACAACCTTACACTATTCAACTAGTATAGTTTTCTGTCCACTGACAAGTTAAAGCTACCTGCCTCCTGTGAATATCCCCTAACTAGTAAGGTTGATTATGCCAATATGTTACAAGTAGTGGTTCATACAGAATAAGGCCAGGCAGAAAAATCAGTCCCTCAAACAAAGCAAGAACCAAGACATGATTCCACACCATCAAATAGTAAACAACGTCATCAAAAAACATGATGGCTTGTTAACTAAATACTAAGCCAGACTACAAGCAATCATCAATAAGCAGTGAAACATTAAGACCAATATATAGTGGAATACCAAAAACAAAAAATGAATACTTTTGCAAGTAAATCAAACCTGCTACAAGCCACACATTTAAGAGCTCCATTCCTGCCGTTCTCCATGTAGTTCTTCTTATGATGGCTATTCTCATTTACCAACTTCACAAAGTGTAGGAAAGCCTTTTTCAGTGCACTCTGATCAACATCGAGATGCTTTAATCGTACATTCTCCCT
Organism: Chamaenerion angustifolium; assembly: GCA_946814005.1. Taxonomy (NCBI): domain Eukaryota; kingdom Viridiplantae; phylum Streptophyta; class Magnoliopsida; order Myrtales; family Onagraceae; genus Chamaenerion; species Chamaenerion angustifolium. The sequence goes on from OX328270.1 coordinate 9,727,679, forward strand.
CCCATACTTGGAACCCCTGAATTCCTCCCCGCTCTTAAAAAGGCCACCACTGCCAGCCTGGAAGAACTCCGACCGAGGACCTGCAGCCATTGGCCCATCCGCGTTACCGTACTGCAACAGCTGCTGCCTTTTTCTGGCCTTATCTTGAGCTTCCTCAAGTCTCTCCTTTTCATCAACCTCCCCAAGTTTCCTCTTCCCAGGACCCTCTGATGGCCCGGCACGACTAGCATCGAGCCCGAGGGAGCTCCAGTAGTCTTGCTGTCTCCTTCTGAGATGCATCTCACCGAATTCAGGCCGAAGACCTCCAGGTAAGAAACGACCTGTAGGCTCCATACGGGGTGGGAGAGGGAAGTCCTGGTAATCAGGGGGCAGAGCAAAATATGACCGAACGCTGCCGTCAGCTAGGACGATTGTGCGGCGCTCGAGCATGTGGATGTCATAAGAGGGCGGTGGGGGCGGACCTAGGACGGCAAGATCGGGGAAGTGAGGGAGTGGGCTATTGGGATCGATAGGGGGTCTAAGTTGCGCGGTTCCAGGGGAGGGTCCGGATCTTGGAGAAGGTCTGACGGGTGGAGGAGGACCGGAGGAGGGTTTAGACGAATTAGGATAGTGGGCATTAATGGTGGCGGCGGCGGTGGACGGATGGGGATGAGTATTGGAAGGTTTCCGGTGAGATGAGTGGGAAAAGGAGCTTCTGTCGCCGTGAGAGGCGGAGGATTGATGGTGGTTACCACCGGCCATCTTCGAAAGAAAGAGAATAACTATGCCGATCAGATCTGAAACTATACGAGTTCGACTTCGAGGTTGAGAATGACTAAATGCGGTATTACTATTTAAAAATTAGCTGTAAAACTTTTATATTTTGGTTAATTATCAAATAGGTATCCGAATTTGTCATAATTTGTCAAGTAAGTGCCCAAACTTTTTTGTCGCAAATAGGTTGCCGAACTTTTGGAAATACAAATAGGTTTCTGACGTTAATTTTTCGTTGGTTTGTGTCGGAAATCGGTTCAGAACTGGTTTGATCGAACCACTTTATTTATTTTAAAAATAAAAGGTAGGATTTATATATCAAACACATGAATGACTTGGTTTAGGGTTTAGGGTTGAGTCATGCATGTATTTGGTATATAAATCTTATTTTAAAAAAAATGGTTCAATTGAATCGATTTTTGAGTCGGTTTCCGTCACAAACCAATGGAAAAATTAACGTCAATAAACTATTTGCTAATTTCCAAAAGTTCGGCAACCTATTTGCGGCAAAACAAAGTTTGGGTACCTACTTGTCAAACCATATTAAGTTCAGCTACCTATTTGATAATTAACCCTTTACATTTTCAATTTTTTTCAAAATGACTCAATGAAACTAACTTTCATACTTCCAAAAGGGTTAATTTTAAAAAAAAATGAATTTTGAGGAAAAATCAAAACCATACTTTTTTTTACAAACAACAAAACAAACATTTCAAATTGAGCAAACAACAAACCAACCTCAAATTTTCATTATGTTTGAACGGATTTTTCAATATTTGAGGGAGTTATTAAGTCGTAAAACCTTTTTCTTAGAATACTTCAACTAATATTGACTTAATAAATCTTTCAAACATTGAAAAATCCATTCAAACATAATAAAAATTTGAGGTAGGTTTGTTGATTGCTAAATTCCAAAAGTTTGTTTTGTTGTTTGTAAAAAAAAGTTCAGTTTGCTGTTTGTTTTTTCCTTAAAGTTCGATGTGTTTTTTGGTAATTAACCCTTTCCAAAATGACTCAAGCAAATTACCTTTCGTTTTTTACAAAATGACTCAATCGTCTACCGTTAAATCGGAAACTTATGAGCAAATGAGGGGTAGAGGCTGAACAAAAACATTTTTTTTGCAAAATTTTAGTTCTGGTAAGAACATAACCATTGTTCTCCAATTAGGATGCATTCTATGTTTGTTTTGCACACTTTACATTTACTTATTACATCAACTATCTAATTATTCTATTAAAAATCACATATTTATTTAATATTTATTTATTGATATTTTTTAGTAATTAATTATTATTCAACATTATTTATTTATTTATAGTTTTAATTTAATTATTAACATCTATACTTTTTTAGAGATGGGTAGAAAATAAGTAGGGTTCTAAATTTAATGTTTATAGACTATTGAAATACTCATTTTGAGAAAACTTATTTTTTCAACCTTGTCTAAATAATTGTTTTAAAAAAATATAGTATGTAGATAAGTAAATTAGAATCATGGTGTGTGTATTTGTTTATTTGGCCAAGAACCATGGGGTGTTGAATTTCAATATTTCCATCGTCCATAAAATTATTTTCGCTGCAATTGTGGCATTTAGGATGACAAAAAGGGTTAAATCCCGCTTGCCCTCACACGTCAACACAATAAGGACCAAGCACCGCATTCCACTTAGGAAGTGTCCAACTAATATTCCTCTAAGTTAACCGATCAACCACTCTTCATGCTCGACCAAGTTGAAAAAATAATCAACAACGAATTGAAGGAGCGAAGAGAAGCAATATTGACTACCCTAAGAGATAACCCATCTCATTCGTTCAGCCTTTCCTTGTTCTCAATCAAAATCCCCAAGAACGCAGTGGCAAAAGTGATCCTTCAATATAACAAAGTACGCGGCTTAGTTTGACACATAAACAGACATGAAGCCTTCATCCTTGGAAGAATCTGCGACGATGACCACGTCAAGAAAAATCTCAGTGGTTTTAATTAAGATAGATAAGTCACTAGCAAGGCCCCCACCCCAAAGAAAGCATGACATGCATATGGGCCACGATATGAACAACTTTTATCGATACCACAAGGCAAAAGGGTTTCTTAAAGAACGTGATCTCTAAAAAAAATTCAATTGGTTTTTGCCCCCACGGTAATGAACCGTACAAGTAAATTAGACACATCTAGTTCTCCCAACATAAGAAATGAACCATTAATGTCATATCAGACGGATTCGCGATACTAGGGGTGAACGTAGCGGAGTCTCAGAGATATACGCCACCAATCTCTCTACGACAGTGTAACTGTCAAAAAGACAAGGCCAGTAGGTAAAATGATGACATCCTTCTCTGAAGAATATGACATGACGACCCCCCATGACGATTCCCTCGTCGTCAACACAGAGATCAACAGATTTGATATGAAGAGAATTTTGGTGGATAGAAGGAGTTCGACAAACATCCTCTTCCCCTTGACACCTTCAAAAGAATGGGCCACAACAAGAAATAGCTCAAGACAGTTGACTTCTCCTTGATCAGAAGCTTGGGAACACACTATCTACTAACTAGGGTCCATTAACCTCCCCTAATGGTCCTAAACGACATATGGAAAAGCATCAAGATAAACGTCCTTTTCGTAGTTGTGGATGCCCAGACTCCTGCAACGTCATCCTAGGAGAAACCACCATCAAACCCAATAATATAATCCTATCTACAATGCATTGAAAGATAAAATCATCAATCCTCACTGCATTGTATAAGTTTTAAGTGATTAAAACGCTACAAGAAGATGTTGCATCAACAGACTGGGAAGGAAAAATCAACAGCAAACCCTCAACGTTAAGACTGAAGTCAATGCGAGGGACAAAACAATTATTCATCACCGGTTAAAGACCATGTATAGGTTCATGGACTAAACAATAAGGTGACGATTCAGGTTATACGAACCAGAGAGCAGAACTGCCTACATGACAACACTTGTCAAAGAGTTCAAGGATTGTTTTGCTTGGCAACCTAGAAACATGTTATGCATCAACACAAGTATCATCTCCCACGAGATGAATATCGACCCACCAAAAAATTGATGACTCAATAGAGGATGGATCTAGGCGAGGATAAGAGTATGACGATAAGGAAAGAAATGGTAAAGCTACTGGATGTGGGCTTCATCAAAGATATTCGCTTCCAGAACTGGGCGGACAACCTAGTCCTGGTGAAGATATACAATGGGAAATGGTTAATGTGTGTGAACTTATGAGACCTCAATAAGTCCTGCTCAAAGGATGCTTAACCACTGCTTCGAATAGACCAACTAGTAGATGCTACATCGGGACACGAGATGCTAAGCTTCATGGACGCCTACCCAGGTTACAACTAAATCAATATGCATCCCCACGATGAAACCCACACCGCCTTTTATGTCGACAACGACGTACTCTGTTATATGGCCATGCCTTTCAGAATAGACTAATTAACACATAGGCAGCTTATCAGAGAATGGTCATGAAGCTATTCAAAAACTTGTTGGGAATAAACATAGAGACCTACGTAGATGACATGTTGGTCAAATCCATCAAAAGTAAGATGCATGATCCGACCTTCGAGAAACCTTTGAACGCACACGTTTGCACAATTTTTGCCTCAAACCCTTAAAATATGCATTCAGGGTGAAATTCGAAAAAAATCTTGGGATTCATGGTACGAACAAAGGATCGTAGCCAACCCAAAAAGGTGAACAAATACATGAAATCACTGCAACCCACAAGGAAGTCTAGTGCGTGAATGATCGACTAGTTGCACTAAACCGATTTTTATCCAAGGCAAGTGATAAAGCATTTTAATTATTTCTGATTCTTCAAGCAAATAAGAAGTTTGAATGGACAACTAAATGCAAAGGCACCTTCCAAGAGAAGATAACGTACATTCACTCAAAAAAACACATGCATCTAGTGGTGACTGCCAACTGTTCGAGATCTGAGCATGCTCAAATGCGGACTCAATGAAGCACCAAAGAGTTTCCACACAGTCGAGGGGAACTTATTGTCGACCTCTAGGATCTCCTCAGTCAGGACTTGTAGAAATATGATATATTGGTATCATAGACTTAAGAGCATCCATCTAACATTGATCATACACTTGGTACTCCCCCCCTAAATATGCATTTGTGAGGACATTGCTTTAAGCATGTCTTCCACATACTTAAGGATGATGGAAATCTCTTTGACGTTATTTACTTGGCTCTTCCACACCGTCATTGAGGTCATTAACTCCTGCATAGAGCACTCGACCTCCAAGTTGGTGCATTCATTGTCTACCTCCATCGCGGTATTATCCGCTTTAACCCACATCTTCTCCTCCTCAAGATGGGATCATCCTTGAGCCGCTAAATTTCCCCTAGAACGTGCACACTTGATCCTCTCAAATCCTTTAAAGTTTGTCCATTTCGTGAAGTGAGATCTTCTTAAGGGCATTCACCCTCTCCCGCAGTCGAGTTGCCTTCGTAAGTTTTGCCTGATGGGCAAGGGTAAGGTCACCCATTTTACCATCCAGAGGAACCTCTTTAAGAATGAGTTGCCAAAACAAAGAATTCAAATTAAAAGCATAAAGGGAAGATGATGGAAATGACCTCAAACATAGTTCTCAATGTCATCCACAATTAGAGGAATATGTTCCCGCTCCGACGACAGAACGATACCATTCAGAAGATGCATCTAGAGGTCCTTGTTCCCCGTGAAGTACATAGAAGCGAGGAAAACAATGTTGGAAGGGTTGAGCATGATCGTCCACAGTTCCTCTGAGGCAACTGCTCCACGAGGCATCTTATCATGAAAGGCTGAAAACTCGACGTAAACGCACGAGTCAATCTCCCATAACTTCATAAGAAAGATCATTACCAGGTCCTCAAATGCGTTCATATGCGATATCTACTACTCATCCTCCATTTCCTTAGTTCGGGTGAGGCAACCTAGTCATCCACGATAATAGAAGATCCATTAATCTTAGAGAAGAAAGAGGGAACTCCTTCGAGTTAGGGAGATCGGATGAAGAATCGCACGTCGATTGAGAAAGGAAGTTTGAGTTTTACCTTTGCTCTTATACAAGTAAAGGACTTCTGCCTCATGCCCAAAGGCTTCCTCCGGGAAACAGAACCCCTCGCCATCGCTACCTAAAGCAGAAAACCAAGACCCATAAATGTACTACTTGGAGCACTGCAAACACAGAGTCAGAACCAAATTTCGAAGGATCTCAGAGGTGCCATAAACCTCTGTAAAAAGCAATTTGACTCACCAAGGTTCATTTCAAACCCTAAGAAGTTCAAATACTATACCTCTCAAGATGGCATCATTATGGGTGAGGCCTAAAAATTTCTAAGAACCTCTCAAGGTGGGGGGTACTACTAACATTACTTGCCACCTCATTTCTCTTTGGTCACCTAGGAGGGGAAGGGAAGTTCAAAAGATTTATACTAAGCAGACAATCCTTTGTGAACTAAATAACTAACATATTAAGGATTGACAAACATCTACAAAAGAAAAAAAAAACATTCAATCGATCAGACTAAAAGTTAGAGGTTGAATGTCTTCAGATTCGAGCTCAAGGTCGGTAGTTTGATTGACAAAGCGAAAAAATTTCAGTTGGTGCTTGTTATAGATGTTATTAATAACATTTTGATCACGAGTCAAGAAGTCATTGAAGCTAGGCGCACATCCCTAGAAGATGGAAGCAAAAACCATGACATTCCCCCTTAGAAGAATAAGTAATATGTCTTATAGCTCGATGTAGTCAATCGAAAATTGGTGACCAACCAGAAGTTGGTATCCTAGTGCCAAAAAGTCTTGTGCTTAACAATTTTTTTAAGTGGGGCTACCTCACCTGGAAATGGTGAATAACATTTTTTCTATAATAAAGATGTTGGACACACAGAAAAAGGCTTAAGGACTACTCTCACCCATGAAGAGTGCATAGTCTCTTAAACCCCATCCTCATCATGAAGGCATTGCGAAAGACATTCACTACAAGAAAGTAGGTATATAGTAACAGAGTAAAATCATTGCAAAGTGGCCTTTTGCAGCTGCTAATGCCCAAAGTCAATGCTAAGACTAGTGCCCGTAGGCTCTGATGCTAAAGGATTCAGCACAAAAAATAGGTCATGGCTAAAGGTTTGTCGTTGTTGAAATGAACAGTTTCCTTAACCTGTAGCATCGACATATTGCCAAAGTTTTTCATACGTACGTAATTATCGTCAAGTCTCTTTTAATGATAGAACACTGTATTACCAACCAAAGGTAATGGTCAATGCATGGCGCACGTGTGACAAAAAATGCATTGTTTGTTCGTATATATGTTATTGTGTTTCTTTAGCCACAACAAGTGTCGTTGTCAAAATTGGTATATACAACATATGCCCAGACATTGATATATATAACATCGGTTCCTACAAAGTCTCATATCCAAACAACAAAATGTACGCTCATACATCTAAGACTACATATCAAGCAATCATACAAGAGTTCCACAACACACCACAGAGACATTGACAAAACATGTTTTAGATGTTCCACAAAATGGATATATCATTGTTCCGACACAACTTGTTTATCTACCATCTTCATGACATTGGACATCAATATATTTTAAAGATACATACCATCGAGCAGCAGTTCTCAATACATGTATTGGGCTAGTTTCTTCGAGTATCTCTCATCCCAAGTCTCCCTGAGCTCATTATAAAGTTCATGTACTTTTTACAGAAAGGTTCATGCGCTTACACAGTACCATTACTAACTATAAGAACATTGTCGGACGTTGGATCCGACTTTCCCCGACTCTTTTTGAAAAAAAAAATTATTTATGTTCGCTCGAAAATTTCGAGTCGTGGCGAGCAACGGGTCCAATCGAGCAGGGTGATCAACCATACCGAAAAATGAAAGAGTCGTCATCGATTAATTAAAGGCTAATCAAAATCCTAAAATTTGCCTAGGTTACATGGTGTTAACATCATAGGGCTTGGAAAGGTCTACGTCCATAGAATCGAGTTTGGTGGTTTGATTACGTCTTAAGGGCTCGCGAGCCAATAATCCAACCTTTCGGTACTTTAGTTTGCTTTTATATTTTTTTCAACTTTCCTGAATTACCTGTTTTGATCATGCTTGGCCAAAAAGGTCGCATACATTTTTTTTTATTAACAATATAAAAGAATTTTTTTTGTATTTTTTGAGTTAATTTAAAATAATTAAACAAGAAAGAATAAAGTTAATCGTGCTCGAAAAAAGGGTGGTTTAACTTTGGGGACATTTTAAAGGTGTCAAACGTACACGAATGATTTTGAAGATATAAAGCATGTTGGACTAAATTGTCACATTTTGAGAAATCATGAGATGTCCAAAAGCGTATGGGGACCAAAATGCAATTATTTAAAATTCGAGATGGATTGGAAAAATATTTCGAAAATTGTTGAAATGACCCTAAAATTTTCTGGTTTGGTTTATAGCATTCGGTAAAGTCCTAGAATGACCTGAAAGTCCAAGGACCGAATTGTAACCTTCATCAAAGTTTGGGAATGACCAAAGTCATTTCGAAATTATTATTTTTTAACCGAAACCCCCCATAACATTCATAAATGTCTAAAATGACCCCAAAGTTATACCAAACTTAAAACCGAGAACGATTCTTATACGAAATATATTTAATAACACATATATTGAGAACATAAATTTCATTCACAATAAGAAATATGAATACAACATTGAACACGTGAGGGATATACCTAAGTCATTCGAAGTTTAGATACCGTACAAGGGACCGAGACCGATAATCGTCAATTTTTCTTCACTCAATTTCTCTCTATTTTTTCACTCACTATCACTCAAATTCTCACTTTGCCATAAACTTCTCTTCCATTTTTCTTCTCTTCTTCCTTTTCTTTCTCTCTTTTATTTTTGCTTCCTTCCTTTTTGCCATAAACTTCCTTCACGACAATGTCTTCAAGCTTTCAATCTTCGACCCTTTTCCCCCAACTCAATTGTCGTGTCCTTCTCTTCCATTTGTAGAGTTTTCCTCATCCAAGTAGGTTATAAAGCATAGACAATACATAGTGGATGACAAATGTGATACCAATTGGGCAAAGGTGATTGACAATTGGGAGGACTTTTGGTGTCATTGGGGAGGTTTTAGTCAAAAGATGATGGTGGGTGAGCAAAAGTGATCAAGTGGGCAAATATGATGACAATTGGGAGGACTTTTGGGGCAATTGGTGGGGCTTGGTTGTAGTTTAGGGGTTTAGGGTTTTGGGTTTAAGGTTTGGTTTAGGTTTTAAGGGTCTAATTATTTTTTGGCTCTAGTGTTTAGGGTTTTGGGTTTGAGGTTAAGCTTTGGGGTTTAGGGTTTGGGGTTTAAGGTTACGGTTTAGGGTTTAGGGTTTAGTGTTTGGGGTTTAAGGTCTAGGGTTTGGGATTTTATTTGGGGTTTAGGGTTTGGGATTTTATTTGGGGTTTAGGGTTTAAGGTTTAGGATTTGGGGTTTAGGTTTTTTTTTTCTTTGTCTCGATTTTTCTCGGCTCGGATGCTCACGTACGGAATTTTGGCCCCGAGCCAAAATTAGGTGTTTACAGTTGCTTCTCTTTGAACACGCGTTCATGGAAGTGATCTCATGAGTGTGTGTTCAAAGACAAACAACTGATTTTGGCTCCTCTCGATTCATTATTTACATAGTAGACAAACAATATCGTGCAACTTTCGGAAATGGGACATCTACAAGTCTTGATTGTTGACGATGATTTGCGGAGACTAAGCGCCTAAATGCTCATCATCGTGTGACTCCCAGAAGTTGGTAATCTACAGGTCCTGATTGTCCATGATTGTTTTTTTGGCCATCAACGAGCTGGAGTTTGAGGATTTATTTTTGCCAGAAGCATCGTTGAGGATGACTTGCGGGGGTTGAGCACCTCAAGGCCCCGTTCGTCGAATTGTGACTTCCAGAAACTAGATAACTACGGGTCATGGTCGTCGAGGATGACTTGCGGAGACTGAACACCTAAAGGCTCCGCTTGTCGGCTTGTGACTCATTGCAGATGACTTGCAGAGGGTGAACACCTAAAGGCTACGCTCGTCGGCTTGTGACTTCCAGAAGTTGGATAACTACATGTCCTGGTTGTCGAGAATGAAGTGTGGAGGCTAAACACGTAAATGCTCCGCTCGTTAGAAACTTGATAACTATAGGTCATGGTCGTCGAGAATGACTTGAGGAGGTTGAACACCTAAACGCTCTACTCGTTGACTTGTGACTCCCAAAAGCTGGATATTTACAGGTCCTGGTTGTCGAGAATGACTTGCGGAGGTGGAACACCTAAAGGCTCCGTTTGTTGATTCGTGACTCCTAGAAGCTGGATAACTACAGGTTTTGCTTGTCGAGGATGACTTGAAGAGGTTGAGCACCTAAAGACTTCGCGTGTTGTCTTGTGACTCCCAGAGCTGGATAACTATAGGTTCTAGTCGTCGATGATAATTTGCAAAGGTTGAACACTTAAAGACTCCGCTCGTTGGCTTGTGACTTCCAGAAGCTGGATAACTACAGGTACTAGTTGTCGAGGATGACTTGTGGAGGTTGAACAACTAAAAAGTTTGCTTATCATCTTGTGACTCCTAGAAACTGGATAACTACAGGTTCTGGTTATCGAGGATGACTTGTGGAGGTTGAACACTTAAAGACTCCGCACATCACCTTGTAATTCACTTTGGACGTAAAAACCCTTCTCGAGATGTCTGACTTCTTGTGCGGACTTCTCAACATGTTTTCTCATTAATAGAATTTGGAGTCCTTCTTGATGGAGTTACCTAAACCCATTCATGTTATGTTCACAAGGTGTATCCATGCAAGTTGTCGAGGCAACTCAAGTTAATGTCGATCACAGCTACTTATTATTGCTACCGTGGAAAACAATGCCGTCTACTTTTGAGCACTTTTTTTTAAAATTTTTTATATCTCGATTTTCTTTTCTTTTGCTACGGTAACTTTGTTTTACCATACCTCTTGGTTCCTTTAATTGTTTTGTCTAGGACGCCCTTCTGGGTTGTCAACCTAGCAGTGATTTGATTCCTTTCCTTTTGCCATGATCGCCATTTTTAGGGACATTTAATCATGTCCCTCTTCCCTAAAATTTGTCTAAAGCGCCCTTTCGGATTTTCGATCTAGCGTGAATTTTCTCTCATTTTTGGAGGCTCGATTTTGGTTACAATCTCTTTAAGCTTTTTTTTACTACGTCCATATTGATTGGACTGAGGAATTCTTGGTTGTCCATGTCAATGATGATCATGTCTCCTCCACTGAAAATATCTTTGACAACATAAAACCCTTAATATTTAGGCATAAACTTGCCCGAGAGTGTGGATTGACTTGAAGGATTTTTTTTTTATCTCTCAATTTTCTATCCTTTTGCTACGGTATTTGTTTTTCCCGCACCTCTCGGTTCCCTTAATTTTTACCTAGGTTGCTCTTTTGTGTTTTCAGCCTAGTAGGGATTTGATTCCTATTCTCTTGCCATGATCGCTCTTTCTATGGATTTTTAATCATGCCCCTCTTCCCTAAATTTTGTCTAAATTGCCCTTTCGGGTTTTCGATTTAGCGGAAATTTTCTCACTTTTGATGCATTGCTTTCTAGTTATGAGCTCTTTAAGAATTTTTTTGATTGCGTCCATATTGATTAGACTGTGGAGTTCTTGGTCGTCCATGTCGATGACGATCATGGCTCCTCTGCTGAAAGTCTCTTTGGCGATATAAGACCCCTCATATTTTAGGTATAAACTTACCCCGAGAGTCTGGATTGACTCGAAGTTTTTTTCCCTGAGAAATAGATTTCCCACTTGCAATTTTCTTGGGTGCATCTTCGTGTTAAATGCATGAGTCATGCGTTGCTGGTATAATTGCCCGTGGCACAGCGCGATGAGTTACCTTTCATCATGAGGTTCAATTGTTCGTATTTGCATCTCGCCCGCTTTGACTCATCCATCTCTACCTCAATGAGGATCCTAGCTGACGAGAATTCTACTTCAATTGGCAACACGTCTTCGGTCCCGTAAACGAGGGAGAATGGGGTTGCCCCTATTGATGTGCGTATTGAGGTAATGTATGCCATGCGTGCCCAAGGCAGCTTGTCGTGTCAGTCCTTTATTTGTTACTTCCACTGCATCATTCATTTGTGAGCGATATGAAGATGAGTTTTTATGCTTGATCTTAAATTGGTCACATAACCCATTAATCAACTTGTTATTAAGATTTCTGGAATTGCCAGTGATGATTGACTTTGGCACCCATTGACGCATGGTGATGTCCTGTCTAATGAAACATTTGATGACCTTTGTCGTTATTGACGTTAGAGTGATAGCCTCTACCCACTTGGTGAAGTAATCGATTGCCATTAATATGAATCGATGACCATCGTGCGCCTTTGAAGAAATCATGTCGATTACATTGATGCCCCATACTGAGAAAGACCATGGGGGAAGTCATGGGATAGAGCTCATGTAGTGGCGCATGGATTTGGTTCGCGCCCTCTTGACAGAGGTGACACTATTGGACGTGTCTCACACAACTAGCCAAAAGTATCCAAGTCTCGCACACTCATGTGTGGGCCGCGACAATCTTCATGAATTTCTTCCATTAGACGCTCATCTTTTTCAGCATTCACTCATCTCAAATGGGTATCATGGAATGATCATTTGTACAAAGTCAGGACACTAGGAAAATAATTGTGAGTCATTCTTCGCACAACTTTTCGGTATTTTATTATGGCACATTCTGGGAATTCTCTCGACTCCAGGTATCTTTTTATGTTAGTGAACCACGGTTGACCGTCTGATTCTTCGACTGTAAAACCTCTTTGATTTTTATCTCCACTGGAAATTGTTTCCCGGAGAGATTTTACTCATGGGTGCGAGCGTTGCCAATTTTTTTTGTATGCAAGGAAGCAAATAAGACCACAACGTGATTGTTGACATGTTTTTCTTCTTCGCGGGTTTCGTTCCCATGGCGTCGACATTGTTGGCGCCGATGTTGTTGTCCTTCCATGGGTTTCTCCACCCTTCGGGAAATCCGATCAGTTGGAAGTACTCTGCCTTGTTGTGACAAAACTTCCCGTAGTGGCTACATCTCATGCCCTTATGATCGACGTCGCCGCATCAAAACGTTTTTGTCAACAATGGCATCTCCATGCGTCGACAACGAAGTCTCCCCTGTTGTCAACAATAGTGTCTTGATCGTGTCAATAATGGTGTTTCCCCTGCAGGACTCAACAATGGTGTCTTCCCCGCGCCAACAATGGCATCTCGATGCGTCAATAACGTCGTCTCCTCTGCAGGAGTCAACAACTGTGTCTGTCCCTTGTCAACAATTGTGTCTCTTCATATCTATTTAAGTCACCTCTGCTTCAGCTCGATCGAACCACAGGTAGGTATTTTCCTCATTTCCTTTAGTCTGCGAAAAATAGTCTCCCCTCTTCCGGTGACCGATTGTGGCCTGGTGGTGTGGGTCAGTTTGACTCTGATTAGTACTTCCTCTGAAGGAAGTGTAACATAGAAGTTGGGCCCGATTCCGGTGTTGGGAACCTCGGGGTCCCTCCTTGCTACAGTACCAATTACTTGTCTCTAGTCCCTTTCTGATCAGATATTCGCATAATTCGATTCCACCTTGGGTAACAGATTTTCTCAGAGTAAATCTTGTTTTTCCTAATCATACTCCTTACTCACTGCATTCAGGAATTGATACAATTTCGTCTCTGCTTGTTTTGTGTTCCAAATTATAATGTCGTATGTGACAACTAGTAGATTATGATTCTAAGGAAGAGCCGATCGATCTTTTAATTGATAGAGAATTATGTTTCTGATACCATGTTGAATAGACTAGGAGTTGTAATTTTAAGTGCGATTGGAAATTTTCCAGTCTTAATTTTTCTCCTTGCCGCAACAGCTCCTCCATTAGGTCCGATTGTGGCTTCCCGTTGGCTTCTTCACAATAGGTACAGATCAGTCAGGCTCCATCGAAGAAGACATTAACTTTTAGGGAAGTATTCCACAAGTACCATTTATCCTAAAGAACTTTCTTAATTGCAAGTGTCTCTCCTGTTTGACCGGAGCTTGATCGGAATACCTGTTGTTAATCTAGGGTCCTACAATTTATGTAATAAATCTCTCGAGGTACGTCGTCTGCGTTCTGGTGATGATTTCCCGAGGAAAAATCAGAAGAAAAAATAAAAAACCTCAGATCAACCGTCTCTATAATGGCAACCTCCTCAAAAAGGAGCTTTAGTTGTCTTTCCGTGTCACCAACCTTGGAAGCTACATAGGAGATCCGGTTGAACTAGGTTGAGAAATCTCGAGAACAAGCTAGAGAGAAGACAACTGCAATATGATTCTCGAACAATGCAAACATGACCAGGTCACCTCCCTTAATTAATATGAATCCCAATTTTCAGACACGTTGAATTCTGGTAGATAAAGTTCCTCCAGTAGCAACCAAATCATCGATAATGATTGCTCGTTCACCATGTTGAACCAACATGTATCTCTATGCAGTCAGTCCCGTACTCTAACACGTACTGTGATGAGATTACTTCACTTGGATTTTTCTTGGGTTTCCGCAAGGGAACGAACTTCACCTGAATCATGGTTCCCTTTGTGTTTTTGAGGTGCTGGAGTTGTTGAATGACACATGGGTTCCCGGAAACCTAAGTTCAAAATATCATAGTAAAAAGGATGAATACACAATTGATCATGCGTGATTGGTTTTGATAATTCTGCATGTTCCGTTCATTCCATTCGTAGACTCTGATTGCATGTATGGCTAAAGTTTTTTTTTAAAATACTTGAAAAGTATTTGGCCAATCAAAGTCTAGTTCTTAAGATGTTTTACACGACGGCGCATCTCGTTGAGTGCATTTGTTGTTGTTCCTTGGTTCGAAGGAAGATCGAGGACATGCATTTTGGAAATCTTTTTATTCGCCTCATCCTTCGTCTTAATTATTCAAGGGTGTCATTCAACTCAACTACATTGCCCCCACATTTTTCCAAGGTGCCCCATATTGGTAGAATGACAGTGGTTGTTTAGGCGTATCCCCGATTATCTCATCCGGGCTGAAAGACGGACTTGCAGGTGTCGAATAGAACTTGTGAATGTATTCCCTTGTTGATATTTACGAAGACGACACTTTCCACATTCTAGAAGTTAGACAAGGCACCAAAGAGAGCCCAATCATCTCTGGAGTTTGCGAGCTCGTCAACCTCGCCAATCTTCTTGGTCATGTATTTCTGATTCCCTTTTGTCATGGCTTTCTATATTTGGGCAGTATTCGACCGTAGGGGTTTTATGGCCTTAATGTGAGGGCAATGATTTGTTTATTTCATCCTTACCAAAGATGGTACGTGAAACATCCTAAGGATATAAGACAGAATGAATGAAACTTACACATTTTAGAAAAATGCAATGCAAGTGCGAGAATGTAACTTTCATTTGTAAGGTTCGTATTACATACATAAGTCTGAAATATATAATACAAAAGGTCCAAGCCTATACATGTCGTGATCTAGGGTCAAAACAAAACACATTTACATAATTGGTGAAACTCCCATCTACAGTTGTTGGGATGACTTCTAATTCACAACAGTTGGGTCGAATCTTCTACATGAATTGTGGGTCAATCTCGCATCCAAATACTTGGGTCGAATTCCCATTGACATTAATTGGGCCCAAAAATGGAACACACGCAAAACTTGTAAATGTTAAACACAATGTGGAACTTTTTTTCTAAATGGATGGAATTTCTAGGTCCTCTGAACCAACGGAACCTCACCCCCTATAGAGGATCATGAACCCATTCTGATCATCAAAGTTGAGTTTTTTGGGTGTGTGCCGGCGATCATCCTAAAATTTGCCTAGGGTACATGGTGTTAACACCCTAGGGATTGGAAAGGTCTACGTCCAAAGAATCGAGTTCGGGGGTTTGATTACGTCTTAAGGGCTCGCGAACCCGTAATCCGCCCTTTCGGTACTTTAGTTTGATTATGATTTTTTTTTCAACTTGCCCTATTTGTCTGAATTACTCATTTTGATCATGCTTAGCCAAAAAGATTGCATGGATTTTTTTTATTAACAATATACAAGTTTTTTTTTTTATTTTATTAGTTAATTTAAAATAAGTAAACAAGAGAGAATAAAGTTAACCGTGCTAAAAAAAAAGGTGGTTTAACTTTTGGGCCATTTTAAATGTGTCAAACGTACACAAATGATTTTGAAGATATAAAGCTCGTTGGACTAATTTGTCACATTTTGAGAAGTCATGAGATGTCCAGAAAAGTATGGGGACAAAAATGCAATTATTTAAAATTCGAGCTAAATTGTTAAAATATTTTGAAAATTGCAGAAATAGCCCGAAACGTTTCTGGTTTGGTTTATAGCACTCGGTAAAGGCCCAGAATGATCTGAGAGTCCAAAGACGGAGTTGTAACCTTAATCAAAGTTCGGGAATGACCAAATTCATTTTGAAATTATTAATGTTTTATCGAAACAACTCCATAACTTTCATAAATGTCTAAAATGACCCTTAAGTTATACCGAACTTAAAACTGAGCATGATTCTTATACGAAATATAACTAATAACACATATATTGATAACATAAATTTCATTCACATTAATAAATATGAATACAACATTGTTTCTTTGTTCCTTTCTCCTATTGTCGTAGCTTACGACAATGTATTCAAGCTTCCAATCTTCGACCCTTTTTTTCCCACCTCAATTGTCATGTCCTTCTTTTCCATTTGTAGAGTTTTTTTTCATCTAAGTAGGTGATAAAGCATGGACAATACATAGTGGATGACAAAGGTGATAGCAATTGGGCAAAGGCAATTGGCAATTGACAGGATTTTTGGTGTCATTTGGAGGCTTTGGTCAAAAGATGATAATGGGTGAGCAAAAGTGATCAAGTGAGCAAAGGTGATGGTAATTAGGAGATCTTGTGGGTCAATTTGTGGGGTTTGGTCATGGTTTAGGTGTGTAAGATTTAGGGTTTTGGGTTTAAGGTTTGATTTAGGGTTTTAGTGTTTATTTTTTAGGGTCTAGGGTTTGGGGTTTAAGGTTAACGTTTAGGGTTTGGGGTTTAAGGTATAGGGTTTGGGATTAAGGTTTAGGTTTAGGGTTTAGTGCTTGGGGTTTAAGGTTTAGAGTTTGGGGTTGGAGTTTGAGGTTTTTGTTTTTGTTTTTGTTTTTGTTTTTGTTTTTTCTCATTGTCTTGAATTTTCTCGGCTCGGATCCTCGCGTACGGTATTTTGACCCCGAGCCAAAATCAGGCATTTACAAACATAAAGAGCACAACCTTGCAAAATAATCAGACTATAATATTTCGAAAGGATTCGTTTTACAGTTGCTAATCAAGTGCTAATAGAATCATAACAACCAATCAGCGAAACAATCAGCAACACATTAATCTAATAACAACTTCTCAGTTTCAGTTAACTTCTCATAACAACACATTGGAATCTCTAGAAGTGCTTTTGAATACAATTACGACCTTACCGTAGACCTTGATGCACCCCTGAAATTATATCCAATCCTAGAGTTTAATCTAGTATGGTATTCTTAAACATATTGATTCAAATTCATAATATACATTGAAGAAGATGGCAGTTTATCATTTCATCTTCTCCATTTGCATTAAGAAATGTAAATATATCATCAATTGTGAAACTTACCATAGGGATGGAGTTGATGGCTCCAATCAAAACGGAAGACATCCAAATGACAACAAGGGCACCACCTCCATACATAATAACTGTGATTTTGTTCTTCACAACATCCCACTACAAATCAAATTTGTTTTTATCAAAGGTACCCTGCAATACCACATACGAAAATTAGTACGAAAATATGTAATGGATGAATTGTTGTATATATTTTAAAAAAAACTTGAATGACATTCACTCCACTCTTAAAATTTAACTGTTTTTAAGGAAGAAATGTCAAAATGTATGATCTAAGATATTTTCATTACCATATTGATCATCAAATTCATTAAGTGTTTGTACTTGGGAAAACAAAGGCTAATATCAAATCTTGTTTTTTTTAAAATAAAAACTTGTTTTAGAGCTGTTAAAATAAAAACTTGTACTTGGTTAGAACTGTTACAATCACACTCAAAACTCAAATTATCTTTGTAAACTTATGTTTTTTTTGCCACATATTTGAAATGGGCGTGAAATATCTTAGAAAATGATGAATGACACTTTAAGTTTCTTTTTAATTGGGAAAAAAGTAATTCATGTGATGTATGCATACAAAATTAATCATTGCAAAAGACATTTAGAGTTACCTGATCACTTTTCCCAACTACAATGAAATATACAAAATGCGCATATGATTTGTAATAAACATATTTAAGGGACATATAAAAAAATGCAAAGACAATAGTGTGGCTTTGTTCTAAGGAAGGGTTCCACTAATATGCTCCCGATTAGTGGTTTCTTCACCCCCTCCCCTCATAGGGATCACAAGAACTTCCAATTGAGTGGAGTTTTTCAGAGTTGTACCGGCTGCCCAGCAGCTCCGGCCATTTCCCCTACTAAATCTCTGGGGTTCCTAGTTGCCTTGGGTTTTAGGCATTTTGGACACTATTACTAATAGTGCTGTGTGCAAAATAATGCATGAAATAAATATAAAAAAATTTACAAGAAAGAAACTCAACACCTGCAAACACACACAAAAAAGTTATAATAATTACTAATAATAAAATAATAACTAATAGAATGTAAGCGAACATTAAAATATAGTTGAAATTCCGCCCTTTTAGTACTCTATTCGCTTAATTTATCATTCTTTAAAAACTATTTACAGAAATAACAATATATTGATTATAAGAAATTTAAATTATTTATGAGTTAGGATCAAACTATAATAAAAATATACAAACATGAAATATGTATATATATATATATATATATAAAGGGTGAGAGTACAAGAACTAATATTTTCACAATTTAATATATTAATAATAAAAATATCAATTAATTAAATGCTAAAGAAAATATAATACAAAAAGGTTAAACAATGTAAATAAATAACTAAACATTGATATATATATATATATATATATAAACGTAACCTAACATGGAAATCGTTAACGTATTATAACATCATATATAGATATATACATTAAAAAAATATAGAGAGAAATATTTTGTGCATAAATAAACAAGAATCATATACATGGAGAACTTCTTGGAGCAATTGTGTAATGGAATTGATCGAGAGAGTTTCTCTATTTTTTTTGTTTAATTGTATTTCTGCCCCCTTTTTACACAATGCATAACACTCCTATTTATACAAGTTCCTAGGTTTTCTAAACTAGGAAGTGTATATGTAATAAAATATATTATAAAATATAAAATATTCTCTAAATATTTCACAATATACCTTATATATTAATCTACTAAATCTGTACGAAACCTGTTTTTGGAAACTTCGTAACTCGTCATATCTGGAATCTTTATAATGGCGCGCCACGTGTCGCATCTAGGTCAAAATTGAGTGTCTACAATAGTATTAAATATTGATGACAAATACAGTAATAATTACGTCATAACTTTGCCACTGTTAATCATGATATTGCATCAACATATTGAGACACTAAACAAACAGTTTTGCAATAACGTTGTCTTCTATAACTGATTGTATATATTATTATCGGATATGTCTTTGACACTGGAATTTCTTCAAGTTTACAATATTCTTGCGACAAATGTTTCGTAACTAAATATAATATACAGTTACACAATATAATGTTGCAACTGAATAAGCTTTTTACTGCCAAAACCTTAGTGACAACACATTATTTTCGTGGTTGTTGATACAGATGCTTGTAGTGAGGGTTAATTGCGCCAAACTAAGGTGATGGTACCCACAAAACTCTTCCAAATGAGGACAGAAATAGAACTACAACCCTATATTGAGTTGCACATAGTAAGTATAAGCTTCCCAGTAGGTAACTGCAACCATGTCCAAGGATACCTAGGATGTTCTATGTTATACAAGCCTCCTTTGGCCATATATGCTTTCAACTAGATTGTCCCCAACTTGTATGGATTCTCATCAAATACAAAAGATGACCTAGCTATAACAAATGCTTAAAAAAATTTTAAAAAAAAATGGGGTTAGGTGCATTTGTAATACATGATTGGGACAACGAAGGCACATGGCGAGCAAGCCTCTGTGAGTTAGTTGCATGAGACAACAACCCAGCAGCAAACAGAGCAGACCCAACAACAGAAAAAGAAAAAGGGTTTCCATTCTTGTCAACCATTGTCGAATGAAGGGGGTTTTAGATGGAAAATGAGAATATATTTGAAAACTGGGAGAACATAGATTCAGAGAGTCTAGAAAGCTTAGGAGAATCAAGAGCTTAAGAAGTTCTACAACCCAAATCAAAAGGTATATATACGCGAAGAGCCAAAGCAGCTTGAGCTGAAGAATTTCGAGTAAATGGACAGGCGTGAAGACACACACGAGTAAGTAATGACCAATTACTGAGTAAGTACCAACAGACACTTGGTCCAACAGTATCATACTTGCTTCGAAGCAAGAGGTTCCGAGATTGATTCTCCGTATGTACCAAGATTACTTGGATGGCCAAAATATTATTGAGTAAGTAAATGGGTATCCCTCTGATGATGAATAAACAACTTGGGGGCACACAATAGTCCTGAGTACAGACCCTTGTTATCACTTATCAGTTTAATAATAGGTGCATCCCTTATTAGGAGAGAGGAACTGACAACAAAGGATCTGCACGTGAATGATTATCACAAACAAATAACAAAGAGTAACAAAGATCAGTAATGACCAAAATGGATAAGATCACCATTGCCAACTAGTATATAAGGGGATCAGGACATAATCACTCACCACAAAATCCATACTCTCAACCCATACGAAAAATAGTATGAAGAGATTGATAAAAGTTCTAAGGAGTATTGTCTGGATCGAGACAAACCGTGATCTTTTACCTCAAGGAACTGACTCAAAGAATGCTCTTGGACCAAACTTCATTCCTCGCAACACCTAACATCTACTAAGAACCTATAAAGAAAAAAAAAACCACAGCTTAAAGATTTTGCTTAACACAAAAAGTTGGCGCAAGATAGACGAAAATAATTGGATGGCTTGCCAAAGGCAGACTTAGAACAATCAAAACAATCGCCAAAGGTGGCTTATAAGTGATAGTAAAATTCTCTAAGAAAAACTCATAGAGGCCAAATATAGCCTAAGGATAACTAAAAGGCTTGCCAAAGAGCCAGCTAGAAATATTCAAAAGGCTTGCCAAACAAAGAACCACAAATTCCACAAATAAGAGGAGGATGATCAAAAATTCTGCCAAATCACGATCTATAAACATCTAAAAGATTTTCCCTATAGAAACTTCAAAGGATCTACCTGAATACATATGAAAGACTCTAAATATAGACCTTGCAAATCATAATTGCATAAAATCACTAAATGAAAACGTGATCGAAAAACAACCTTTACTCGAGTTTCGGGGAAGTGTTGGATAAAAGGGGACAATATCCAAAGAAATACTAGTTAGCACTCCGCTAACCCCAAACACTCTTACGAGAGTGTTGTTGTGGTCACCAAAGGTGGCTTATAAGTGATAGGAAAATTTTCTAAGGAAAAACTCATAGAGGTTAAATATAGCCTAAGGATAACTAAAAGGCTTGCCAAACAAAGAACCACAAATAAGAGGCAACACAAGGATAATCAAAAAGTTTGCCAAGTCACGATCTATAAACATCTAAAAGATTTTCCCTATAGAAACTTCAAAGGATCTACCTGAATACGTATGAAAGACTCTAAATATAGACCTTGCAAATCATAATTGCATAAAATCACTAAATGAAAACTTGATCGAAAAACAATTTTTACTCGAGTTTCGGGGAAGTGTTGATAAAATGGAAATCATAATTAGCACTACCCCAACACGAGAGTGTTGTTGTGTATGCTCTTATAATCTTATGGAATGTTTTCCCTTATATTTTACACACACTACGGGAGAAGACTCAGTTAAGGGCTCATTTCCACGGCTCAGGTATGATTGAGCTGTGGAAAATTTAATATAATGATTATTAACGGCTCAATGATTAATAAGCCATCCAGAAATTGATTTACCGGCTCAATTGTTTGAGCCGTCATTATTTTGACGCTAAAAATAAATCGAAATTCTATTAGACGACAAATATTGTAGAGCCGTTAGTCAAAATATATTTTTTTTAATCCAAAATATTTTGGACAGCTCAGTTTTGTTGAGCCGTCAAGTAAACCGATTTTTTTTTCGAAAATTATTTTGGACGGCTCATTTTTGTGCCGTCAATTAAAATGATTTTTAAAAAAAATAGTTTGGACGGCTCCGTTTTGTTGAGCCGTCACGTAAACCAATTTTTATTTTCGAAATTTATTTTGGACGACTCAATTTTGTTGAGCCGTTAATTAAAATGATTTTTTTTAAAAAAAATAGTTTGGACGGCTCAGTTTTGTTGAGCCGTCAATTAAAATGATTTTAAAAAAAAATTAGTTTGGACGGCTCAGTTGTGTTGAGCCGTCCAAACTAAACGATTTTATTACTAAGAAAAAAATTTGGACGGCTCGACACTATTGAGCCGTCCCAATTAGGCTTTACTTGACAGAATCGAACACAGACTCCTGACAAGTTCATTTCAACTAAACACAAAACACACAGCACCAAAGAACAACCCACAGCGCGTGCAGCTCCTTTCGTCTGAATCGGTAAGTTGTTTTAATTTTTTTTCAATTCATTCAAGGATTCGACATTCCCAAGTCTTATACATGTTATCCTTTCTTCGATTTTCAGAGAAAAGATCAACAATCACCAATTTCGGAAACCCTAATTTCTACATCAAGCTTCGATTTCAAGGTAATAAACCACTCTCTATCTCTTTATGTAAGCTTCGTGGTTGGTGTAAGCTTCGATTATGTCAGTTTTGTTGTTGGTGTAAGTTTTGTGGTTGGTGTAAGATTCAATACTATAGGTACGGTTTTGGTCGAAAATTCGTGTTTTTTGTAGCATCCTTATGAGAATTGTCGCTGGGTTCGTTTTTGGTTAATTGATGGGTTCGTTTTTGGTTAATTGTTGGGTTCGTTTTTGGTTAATTGTTGGGTTCATTAAGACGTTTTTTGTTAATTGATGCTGGGTTCGTTTTTGTTAATTGTTGTTGGATTCGTTTTTGTTAATTGCATGGTTATGAATCCCTTATATCAAAAGATCTTACCAAAGCTAGATTGCTAAGAGGTTTGTTAATGAGAGCAATTAGCTATACACTCCAAATAAAGTTGTTGAAAGGAAGCATTAAGTATCTTTTAGAAGTGGTTATGACATTAAATTTTTTTTTTTTGGCCAACTTATGACTTTTAAATTTGAAAGTTATGTTTCTTTACATTTTTGGGAGAATGTCTTCTAACTATCTATTGCTTGATTAATATGACATTTTTCCTCTATTTTAAAGGATGTTTCACCTTTAGAAACATGTTTGGTAAGGAATATTATATGAAGTATATGAGATTTTTTGGATATTCATATGATGAAAACAATTCGTAGTCTTAAAGGATATAAGCATATTAAAGGATATATTTTCTCCTAGGTTAATACACTAAGTTTGCCCCACCTTCCTAACTTTCATATTCACATTTTTTGTTAGGAACTTTAAAATTCGGCATGGATAGAAGTTGGATAAAAAAACCAAGAATTAGCAAAGAGTATCAATCCGGTGTCAAAAAGTTCATTGAATTTGCTAATAGAAATGGTTTGGTTAATGGAAAAATGACATGTCCTTGCCGTAAATGCAAAAATAGAAAATATCACGTGGCAGAAGACGTAGAAAGTCACTTGATTTGGAATGGTTTCTTAGTTGACTATACAACATGGTGTTTTCATGGTGAATCTTGTTTACAAACTCAGCCCACTATGAACCAAGAAATGAATAGTCCAATAAGGAACAGTGAGATTAACAGTGACTTGGATGGACAAGGTGAATTGCGAGATTTATTTCATGCTGCCATGGGATCTGATTCGTCAAACACTGTGCAAAATAGTATGCAAGTTGATGGTGATAATTGTTGGATTGGGATTTGTTTGAAGCTTGTCAACTTGTAATTTTATTCATCCATGACTATTACATATAGTGTACAGTTTGTGAGAATAGGAAACAATTAGAAAAGGAAAGTAAATAATACAAAAGATTATTTCCTATTGTGTTGTTTCCATATTCTAACATAATATGTTGTTTCTATATTCTAACATAATATGTTGTTTCCTATTGTGTTGTTTCCATATTCTAACATAATATGTTGTTTCTATATTCTAACACTCCCCCTCAAGTTGAGCAGTGGGGTCTTCAATGCCCAACTTGCACAGTGCTTCGTTGAATAATCTTCCGGTAACAGACTTTGTGAGCATATCTGCTAGCTGGTTTTCTGATCTCACGGATGGAAGTATGACCGTGCCTTCTTCAATCTTCTCCTTTATAAAGTGTCGATCTACCTCCACATGTTTGGTTCTGTCATGTTGAACCGGATTTTCTGATATGCTGATTGCCGCCTTATTATCGCACATTAGCCGTACTGGGAGTTCCAAGGGAAAGCCAATCTCATCCATTAGCTTCTTTAGTCATAGGATTTTTGTGATTCCTTTAACAATTCATCTGAATTCTGCTTCTGCACTGGACAGGGCCACTACCTTCTTCTTCTTGCTTCGCCACATGACTAAGTTCCCTCCGACTCGAGTGAGATAGCCTGCAGTGGATCTTCTATCATTTGGGTTGTCAACCCAATCTACATCAGTATAGGCTTCGACCTCCAGGTGTCCATTTTTATTGAACACGATTCCCCTTCCGGGTGTACCTTTTAGATACCTTACTATCCTCATAGCTGCCTCCATGTGATCTTCCTTAGGTTGGTGCATGAATTGACTCACTACCCCAACTGCGTACGCAATGTCTGGCCTGGTGTAGGCCAAGTAAATTAGCTTCCCCACCAACCTCTGGTACTTTTCTCGATCTGCTAGTCTGCCTCCTTCAGTCACCTTGAGCTTGTGGTTGACCATCATCGGAGTATCACTGGGTTTGCAATCTAGCATACCAGTTTCTGCCAGGAGGTCTAATATATATTTCCGTTGGGATATGAAAATTCCTTCTCTCGACCTGAGCACTTCGATTCCCAGAAAGTATTTAAGCCCACCAAGATCCTTTATTTCGAATTATGAGAAGAGGTTTCCTCGAAGTCGTGCAATTTCCTCGTCATCGCTCCATGTTATGATCATATCGTCTACATAGATAATCAAGCAAGTAACCAAACCTTCCCTTCTTTTGTAGAACAGAGTGTGATCTGCATTGCTCTGTTTGTACACATACTTATTCATTGCTAGTGTAAACCTCCTGAACCATACTCGTGGCGATTGTTTCAGACCGTACAAAGCTTTCTTGAGCCTGCATACTTCATTCTTTCGGAATCCATCGGAAAATCCTGGTGGTGCCTCCATGTACACTTCCTCTTCCAGCTCTCCATGTAAGAACGCATTCTTGACATCGAATTGATGAAGTGGCCAGTCTTGGTTTGCAGCAACAGAAAACAGCACCCTGATAGTATTGATCTTGGCCACCGGAGAGAAGGTCTCTGAGTAGTCGATGCCATATGTCTGCGTGTACCCCTTCGCAACTAGCCTTGCTTTATGACATTTGATGGTTCCGTCTACCTTGTATTTGATGGAAAATACCCACCTACAGCCCACTGGTCGTTTCCCTGTAGACAGCGCACATACCTCCCATGTTTTGTTTTGTTCCAGTGCCTTCATTTCAGCGTTCATCGCTTCCCGCCATTCACTCTTCTTTGTTGCTTCTTGAGGAGTTCATGGTATTTCTTCTGACAATAGGTTGACAGAAAAAGCCTTCGCAGCATCACCAAGTCTTCCTCTGGCTAAGTTCACTGGATATCTGGAAGCACAGGGAACATGCTATGATGAATACCTGTTTGGTGGTATCCCTCTGTTACTTCTGGGAGGTAAGACATACGTCTCAGGTTCTTCGGGCTCCGGAGTTGATCTGTCTGTATGATTAGTGGAGGCATTGATAGGAAATGACATATCAGAGTACGACTCATTTACCTATTGGACATCGTCCGAAGGGGATTCATTGGTTGTGGGTATGAGTTTGTCAGCCTTTTCTATGTCGGAAGCAGACTTTGTGGCTCCATCTACCTGCTCTATTGGATCAGTCTCACCAGGACAACTTGGGCTAGGAAACCAACTTAGTAGTTCATTGATTTTCTCCCCCTGACTACTATGTTGGTGACGAAAATAGAAGTCTGACTCTAAGAAGTCACAATCCATAGAGTGACATGGATGCGACGAGTAGATAGATTGTAGCAACGATACCCTTTTTGGTGAACACCATACCCCACAAAGACACATTTTTCCGCACAGGGTTCAAGTTTGTTTCTGTTGGCTTGTGGGATGTGGATAAAGACTGAGCAGCGAAAGACACGAGGTGGAAGGGTGAGGATGGAAGGTATATTCGTCTGAGTACTTAGAATCTCTAAGGGAGTTTTCTTGTTCAAGATTTTGGTGGGGAGGCGATTGATCAAGTATGCATATGTAGCTAGGGCTTCAGGCCAGAAATGCTTGGGAACTTGAGACTCAATCATCATAGCTCGGGTCATCTCAAGTAAGATTCGGTTTTTCCGCTCGGCAACCCCGTTTTGCTGGGGGGTGTTTGGGCAAGATGTCTGATGAACCAACCCATTTTTGTGGAAAAAGGCTTGCATGGTTTGGTTCATGAATTCTCCTCCATTGTCAGAACGGAGGATTTGTATTTTCCTATCAAACTGGGTATGAATCATTTGATAGAATAGGAAGAATTTCTGGGGTACTTCTGACTTATGTTTCAAAAAATATATCCAGGTCATGCGAGAGAAATCATCCACAAATAATACGAAATATCGAAATTGGCTATTATTCGAATTTGGAGCTGGACCCCATACGTCAGAATGTATTAATGAAAAAACCGACTCAACCCTGGTATTATTTGGAGAATACGAGACTCTATGACTCTTTACTCGAATGCAAGTTTCACATGTCATATCAATAGACTTATTCGCGAAAAGACTAGCAAATAACAGTTTCAAGTACCCAAATGAAAGATGACTGAGACGCCGGTGCCATAGCCAAAGTCCGTTCTGTGAGCAAGCATGGAATGTCCCTGGCGAATCACCTCATCAACATAGTAAATGCCTCATCGCTAAGTACCACGCCCAATGATCTCCTTCGTAAGAATGTACTGCAAGAGACAAAAACGGGGGTATATTAGCATAACACAATAAAGTTCCCGGGTCACTTGACTAAGTGATAATAACTTCAAGAATAATGTTGGAACATAGAGGCAATTATTCAGTTTTATCCGGTCTGACAATATAATCGAGCCTCCCCCTGTTACTTTTACAAGTTCTCCACTAGCGGTCTCAATGTGAGATTTCGATGGCGATGCTAGATCAGATAAATCTTTTGGGTCATAGGACATCGTATCCGTTGCCCCGCAGTCGAATATCCAGTCACCTCCTTTTCTGGTTGCAGACCGGGTCTAATTACATGAACCAATCATCAGACCAGTATTTTCTGCCTCTGTCCGGTTCTCTGCCTCGGTCTGATTCTGTTCACTCCCGCCGGTCCAGGAGCTGGTTTGTTTCCCCTTTAAACCGCAGCCACTTAACATATCTGTTAACCCAAACCCTAGCACCTCATTACTTCTAAAATTGGGAGAGAAATTAGGGTTACCCATTGTTCCTCCCATGGTTGCGCCTCCTTCGGTCGAGCTCCCTATGGTCGCGCCTCCGAACGCCGCCTCGCTCCCCTTGCTTCCCCGAAGGTGTCGGCTCTGCGTTGGTGAGCGACGGCGATGGCTTGCTTCACGGTGGCCCTCTGTCCCGCCGATTTGTGGTTGTCCTCCCACCATTCCGGGTAACCCACGAGCCTAAAACACGTTTATTTGGTATGTTTCTTCATACCGCAATGTGTGCAGGTGAGTTTCGATTTGTCTTCCTTGTCTTTAGACTGATTCGAGTCAGATATGCCCTTGTTCTTCATGGCCGACTTGTTGCGATCGGTTCGGGTCATTAGACCCACTCCCACCCCTGATGATGTGTCGTCCTCGGAGGTTGCCGCCTGCAAAATGTGGAGCCTGGCGACCTCCCGCCGTACGGTCGAATATGCATCTTCAACTGAGGGGAGGGGATCCCGCTTGAGAATATCCATTTTGATTGGTTCCAGCGAATCGTCTATTGCGGTAAGGAATTGGTAGAGTCGTTGTTCCTGAATTTTTCGGTTGTAGATCTGGATGTCTTCGGGATCCTTCATCAGGTTCGGATCTCTTCGGTCGATTGTCATCCAGATGTGTTGGAGTCGATTCCAGCACTCCTCCAAGGTACCTCCTCCCTGCTTGATTGTATTGGCCTTTTTGTGAAGGTCAAAGATTTGTAACGAATCTGCCCTCGATCCGTAAGTAATTGCTAGCCCATCCCATAGTGCCTTCGTCGTAGGGTACTGTGAGACGTTATTCACTAGAGTTGCATCGATATTTTGGATTAGCCAGGTAAAGACGCATTGGTCGTCTTGTTCCCATCGAGTATATGCTGGATTGGATATTTGTGGAGGTGAAGGTTCTCCTGTGATGTGAGAACCTTTCCCCTGCCTCCGATTGCCTTTTTTTTTTATCAAGGTTGCCCATAGTGAATAATTGTCTCTAGTGAGCTTGATCCCGATTGACAGGTTTTCCGAGACTGCGCTGGATTGTGCTCCCATGTGTAGGAATGCTGTGAATTGCTGCATTAGATCTTCTGGAATACTGGTTTGGTTTCGGCTTGGGTTATTGTCTGAGGTTTCACTGTACTCTCACATGGTTTGTGCAGGGTTCTGCTGGTTTTGGTTGATTGGTCGGGTAAGGTATAAGGAACGATGATGAATCCTTTCTGAGTTCCTAGGATCGATTACACCGCTCTGATACCATGTTGGATTGGGATTGTTGGATTGGGATTTGTTTGAAGCTTGTCAACTTGTATTTTTATTCATCCATGACTATTACATATAGTGTACAGATTGTGAGAATAGGAAACAATTAGAAAGGGAAAGTAAATAATACAAAAGATTATTTCTTATTGTGTTGTTTCCATATTCTAACATAATATGTTGTTTCTATATTCTAACATAATATGTTGTTTCCTATTGTGTTGTTTCCTATTGTATTGTTTCCTATTGTGTTGTTTCCATATTCTAACATAATATGTTGGTTCTATATTCTAACAATAATAACGCTTCAGGTTCAGAACAACAGAATGCTGACCCTGAAAAAATTTCACCTCTTAAAAAATTAATGAGTGAATGTGAAAAACCATTATATTCCAATTGTGAATCATTCACAGTGATATCATTCATCTTACACATATGGAATACAAAAACAGTTGGTGGTTGGTCTCGGAAATCAGTTGATATGTTGTTTGAAGTATTAAGAATTGCATTTCCTTCAGCAACTTTTCCGATTTCTTATTATGATGCTAAGAAATTGTTTACAGAATTGGGTCTTGGGTATGATAAGATACATGCATGCCCAAATGATTGCACGTTCTATTGGGGTAAAAATGTTGAATCTTCCAGTTGTCAAACTTGTGGTCTTTCGAGGTGGGAGAATCATACAAAAGACCTAGGTGAAGATAATATAAAAGAGACCACTTCTGGAAAAAAGAAAATACCTGCAAAAGTATTACGGTACTTTCCCTTAATTCCAAGACTCAAACGTTTATATATGTCAAAGGATATTGCATCTTCGATGCGATGGCATAAGGAGGGTCGAACAGTGGATGGAGTCTTGAGACATCCCGCTGATGCATTGGCGTGGAAGTCATTCGATGAGTTTTACCCAAATTTTGCATCTGACCCACGAAATGTCAGACTAGGATTAGCCAGTGATGGTTTTAATCCATTTAGGACGAGGAGTGCAACTTATAGTACATGGCGTGTTTTAATAATTCCTTACAATATGGAGTCATGGTCGTGCATGAAGAAGTCGTCTCTTATACTGTCAATGGTCATCCCTGGTGAAAAAGGTCCTGGAAATTATATAGATTTTTATCTAAAACCACTGATCGAATAGTTAAAATAACTTTGGAATGGTGTTGTGGCATATGATGCGTTGAAGGGTGAACACTTTACACTTCGTGCATCACTCATGTGGATTGTTAATGATTTTCCTGCATATGCTAATTTGTCTGACTGGAGTACTAAAGGTCGAGTTGCATGTCCTATATGTGCTTATTCAACTGAGTCTTTGTGGTTGGATAATGGCGGCAAATACTGTTATATGTGTCATCGACGGTGGTTACGCATAGATCATCCATTCCGTCTACAAAAAACGGAGTTTGATGGTACAACTGAGATGCGACTTTCACCAACACCTCTTTCTGGTGTTCAAGTTTTTGAGAAAATGAGGAGGTTAACAAATACTTATGGTAAAGGCAGTAAAAAGCGATCAAGAGATGGTAACAGCATATTTGTTGATACAACATATGAGGATGAAGATAATTTGGAGAGAGATGATTACAGCATATTTGTTGATACAACTTATGATTAGGGGTATATTAATTTATTCAAAAAAAATATTTTTTAAAAATTCGAATTATTACGGCTGGAAATGGTTGAGCCGTCAGAAATAAATTAAAATATAATCTAATTTTGACGGCTCATACTAAATGAGCCATCCAAAATAAATTAATTTTATTAATTTAGACGGCTCAATGCAAAACGAGTCGTCATATATAAGACGACTCATATTATGACGGCTCGTTTTTCATTGAGCCGTCTTTCATTAACGGCTCAATAAATGAGCCGTTAATGAAACAAATTTGAGTTGTTATAAGTGTATTCTCCCGTAGTGATAACTTCCCTTGCCACAACCGATGTGGGACTCACTTTCTTTTTTTATGGGTCAAGTATTCCATTCACTTAATTTGTCATTTCTACACTTTTGACCTAAAGTTATGAAAAATTAGTCCAAACTTAGAACAATTAGGGGATAAAAAATTACCCAATATCCAAATATAAGATATGATACACAAAATATATCTAGAATGTTAGATAAGTAAGTATACATATTCCTCCTTTCATTAAATACATTCTACATTTAATATTATCATAACATTACTTATTTAAATAAGAAAGACGAACTCTAAAAATAAAAAACCTCCACTCATCAGTTTTTGCATATGTTTGGATTAATTTCCGGTGATTAAACTCAATTTTCGATGATGTTTACAACTAGTTTCGAAATCTTTAACCCAACAAATAGTGCAAAGGTTTTATAGTGGATTGCACGAATTTTTTCAAAAAGTAACTATTTTGAAAAAAATATTTAAAAAATTATATATTCAAATTTTTTTTTAACAAAATGTGCATCTGCGTAGGGACGGCTGTAACATTTTTTATAAAAACGCTACTGGTAGTAGCGGTTTTGGACCAACGCGTTTATAACCCTAGACCCCGCCCCCTTAAATCACCCCTCCCCTGCTGCTTATTCTCCCCGCCCCCTCTGCAAGCTCCACGCCTCCAAGCCCCATCCCAGTCCGACGCCGGCAACCCCGACCACCCCACCCCACCCAAGCCCCGACTCCCCCGACCGAGGCCTTCCCTCTGCGTCACCGACCCAAGGCCCCCCCTCTGTGTCACCGACCCAAGGCCCGACCTCGCCGTCCTCTGCGTCTGGAAGGCCAGCCCGTCCAAGCCTCCCCCGCTGTCGCAACTCGCCGAATCCGTGGACCTCGCCGTGGCCGTCGTAAACTTGTAGGTACCGTGGACATATTTTTATATATTATACATTTTTAAGCTTAATTATTTTGTTAATGAAAAGTATTATCAATAATTATTGTGATTATTGTGTGGATTAAAGCTTGCATAGTTAGTTATGAAACTTAAAATTTAGAATTTGTATTTTTAAATTGTAGAATTCAAATACCGTCGCGCGTAATTATGTCAAGTGGTGAAAATGTTGTTAACGTTGGTCCGTTGGACCAATCAGTACTCTGGGGACAAGATCAACATCGTTCGTCAGACCTGAGTGAGAACCAACAAATAACATTTAGGTGTTTAAAATTAGAGGATAATCTAATATCAGAAGAGGCTAAAACTATTGTCCAAGCTGTTGGATTATGGGATGTAGTTATTATGTCACATCCCAAGCTGGATCATAAATTGTTGACCGCATTGTGCGAGCGTTGGCGACCCGAGACACATACGTTCCATCTCAGACATGGGGAGATGACGATCACACTTCAGGATGTTTCCGTGCTACTGGGACTACGAGTACACGGAGATGCAGTAACTGATGACCATGTATGTGAGGAAGACATGGTCGGTGCGTGTGTGGAGTTGTTCGGACTGAATGTACAAGGTCGTAAAGATTTTCTGAAAATTACTACTTTACGACAACATTTAGTTCAACCTAATCTCACCGTTGAACAACAAGCGAGAACATTTATGTTGATTATAATCGGTGGTGTTCTGTTTACAACGACAAAGAAAGATAATGTGTCGTTGATGTACTTACCCCTACTTTGAGATTTATAAAGAGCAGCACAGTACAGTTGGGGGTCAGTTGTGTTGGCTGCAACGTACCGTGGACTGTGTGAGGCATCTGAGCTAAACTGTGCAACATTCCATGGTTGTGTCATCCTTGTGCAGGTAAACTATATGAAAGTCTTGTCATATCATTAATATTGGTTATTAAGAATTTCATAATGAGGTTTTCTACTACAGTTATGGTCGTGGGAGCACCTCCCTATTGGTCGCCCTGTGATTCAAGGTGAAGTGCCGGCTGGAGAGATACATCCATTAGGATACAGGTGATTTTTGTAGATTTATTGGTTTGTTGGACTACGTAAAAATTTCGTAATGTAAATTCCTAATGTAAATTTATTGTTTTTTTTGTGATTTTTCCTATTTTGCTTAATAGGTGAGCATTCCTAAAGAGGTCGTTCAGTCACCAAGTTAGAACTGCAAATTTGGTGTACTATAGGGATGACCTGGAGTCTCAATCCCATGACCAGGTTTGTGTACTTTTATTTGGCACATATTGGTTAATTTTCAACATTTTGTAACATTACTTAATATGATCACAAAATCTTAAATATTAGGTGACGTGGATGTCATATCACGCCTTTAGGTTAGCTAGTGCACCACCTGTATGTCGTAAGCACGTCGAGCTATTCCGAGCGAGGGTTCCACTAATCCATTTTAATGTGGTTGAGTGGCATCGTCCAGATAGAGTCATGCGGCAATTTGGTCTGCACCAACACATCCCGTAGATGGCCCACAATGAGATACAAGAGCACATGAGACTGCATAAGTTGGTCCGTAAAGGGACGTCGGGACAGCATTGTTGGTCAATAACACACAAGATTTGATTTCAATGTGGATCAACCGGTCTGATTATGTTATACAGGAACGTCGACCTTTCATAGACGGGACGCAGTATATGAGGTGGTATCGTACAATAACGCGACGAATCATTACGGGTCCAACAACAGAGACAGGTAGTTCTTCACGAGGTCACCCATCGACCCCATATATTCCGCGTGGGGGCCAAATAGAGACAGTGGTAAGGGTATATATGGTGATTGATATGTAACATTAATTCATTACATACTAATATTAGACCATTTTTTTCTCTAAACATGTCTTCCTATTATGACCACTTCCACCGCACTTACTGCAGTTGTTTCTCCTGGGCAATCCTTCCCTCGCGTCCATCTCGTTATGAATACGACTGCTTTTTCTTCAACCATGCTTGGTCCTCCACCTATTTGGATTGTAGTGTACTGTGGTAAATTAAACTGGGGCCAACAATATTCATCCGGGATTGGTTGAAAACATGGAGTGTATGCAGCCAGACGTGCTTGATTCAAATATAACTGATCCACGTAAGGAGCCCATTGCATCCCCGCTTTGGTTAGTGTTGTCATTCCATGTGCACAAGGGTGATGATATATTTGCCATAATCCACATTCACATTTGTTTTCAACTAGGTTGACTGTATAATTTCCTGGAGTAGTCCAACCGACACCTTGGACAAATCTACCATTATCACGCACTTGGAATACACCGTGTACTTGTGAAAATTGAGCCACTTGCATCCTCCCAAGTTGTTTTTGTGCCCTAGTAATGGTTTTTTGGACAATGTCAGACCATACCTGGGACTCCTCAATTGCCTCCATTGCTTGTTGGCGACGAGTGAAAAAGTATGTGTTTGACCTCCAGTAAGTGAGTTTCACTAATTCAGTCAACGGTAATGCCCTAGCCCCTTTCAGCACTCCGTTAAACACTTCGACCAAATTCGTAGTCATGTTTCCATATTGAGCGCCTCCATCGTACGCCAGGGCCCATCTCTCAAGTGGGATGTTCGAAATTCAATCACGGTACTTTCCATCTTGCAGAGTTAATATATTAGAATGCCACACATCAAACTTACGTTTATCAGGGGTACTTGCCATTATATACAACTGCTTTTTCAGAATTACGCTTTTGAAGGTGTGATTGAAATTACTCGCTAGATGACGCGCGCAAAAGCGATGTGTTCCACGACCATGTTGAGCGTATACATTCTCGACCACGCTAATTATTACTTTGTATCGATCAGACATTAGGCAGACAACTCTATCATTCGTCACGTTATCCCGGAGATGTTGCAAAAACCAGTTCCAACTCTCATTTGTCTCTGCGTCTACAATACCAAATGCCAAAGGATAGATGCCGTTGTTAGAATCATATGATACGGCTACGAGAACATTTCCATTATATTTTCCATACAAATGTGTCGCATCAATACTTATAAGTGGTCGGTAATGGACAAATCCTTCAATAGCTGGACTGAATGACCAAAACATCATACCAAATGTGGCTACTTGAGTTTCAAGATTTACTCTTTTGGGAAAAAAATCATAGACTGTCCAGGGATGTATACGGACATGGGTGACAGTAGTCGGGGAGGTTTACAAAGGCTTCTTCGTGTGTTCCGTATAAAGACTCCCACACTACTTGTTTGGAGTACCACGCCTTCGGATATCCAATTTTCGAACCAAACTCATTATCCACCATCGACTGGATTACTGAAATTTTCAATCCAGTGTCAGCTAAAACGGAATTTCTTATTAAAGATGCTATCATCTTGCAATCGATGTTTTGGTGTCGTTCAATGAGGACTTCATTCGTGCATGTATGTGGAGTTCGCAATTTGGATATTCTCCACAATCCAGTATGCTGAAAAAGACTTCATCTTAATGACCATGAACAATTTATGGGATCAACTTTCCACTTGAAGACAATTGATTTGGGGGTCAATGTCTCAACAATGCAAATCTTAGAATTAGAAACATGTCATCTTCTCACAGCCGCAGATAACTCGTCCTTACTACTAAACTTCATGTTTCTGTTTAGGAAACCTTCAGTTGACGGTTCATCAACGTCCATATACAACTCATCTGTTGATTGAAGGTCATCAATCCAGTTACTATCAATCCAATTTCCAGCAGTGGGTTGCATCATTTGAAGGGTGTGGGAGCTACTTCCACCATGGGAGCTACTTCCACTCTCGTCACCCTCGTCAAACTCAAACACCTCTTCATTTTCTTCATTAATGTGACCCGTAAAATGCTTCATATACGGATCTTCTTCATTTATTGAGGCATCTGAGAGTGCATCAACGTCGACCTCGTCATCGGAGAGATCATGGGTGTGACCATGCAAAACATTCTCTATCTCACCACCATCAGATGTGTTTGACATCAAGTTACCTTCTCTAGTTAAGCTAAACACAATAAATTGACTAGCCACGCTTAACTGTAAAGCAATAGACAATGCACTTTGCGATCGAATCCGTACAAATTTGCAAAGTCCATAAATATCTGTAAATTTATAGGATATGCTTATGGACCTAGCGTCAACGTCATGCCAACCGCACCCGATACATATAATTTCCTTTAGTCTATAAAGAGAAATATCCAAGGTAGCTGTAGTAATACTGGAAGTACCACCCACATAGACCTCATTTACCATTCTGAGACAATATTTCACTGTCATACAAGCAAATGATACCGATCTCTGTCATGTTTGATCCTAAATAATTAATATTATAACATTCCATATCAGATGTGCTTATTTTTTAGATAATCTAATATTTATAAAAATTTAACTGCAAACAATTTTATACAATATTGTAATTAAAAAATACATACAAATATATTACCTACCTTATGCCAATATTGCATATGAAGAAGATGCAAATGATGAAAAAGACGCAGATGGTGAAGAAGACAGAAGAAAGCCAGGCGGATGAAGAAGCTGAAGACGAGTTAAATAGAAGAAGTATACATATTGCACAGAAAATGCAAATAATTGGGGTTGACACAAATAATTGTCCAAAACGCTACTGGAGGTAGCGAAAACACATTTTTCGCTACTGGTAGTGGTGATTTTTAGATTTTCGCTACTGTAGGTAGCGTTTTTTGTTTTTCGCAGCCTACAGTAGCGAAAATCTAAAAATCGCTACTACCATTGGCGAAAAAAAAAATTCACTACCTCCAGTAACATACATAAATTTTTTTTCAAATATTTTCGGACGGTATTTATTTTTTCAAATTTTGTTTACGAGAGAGTTACTTTTTTAAAAAATTCGGATTGCATACATAGAAAAATAAATTGATTACCGACCATCATGTGTTGTGTACTTTGGCGGGGGTACGTCGTCTGTCTCCTACGGTGTACTCTTTACTTACAACGAGGCCTCGCGTGGGCGTGGGACACACACTCCCGAAAATAACGTGGAGGGTGCAGTTTACGTCGTTTGGCATATTAGACAAAATAAATAAATACGGACGGTAATTCCAATACTACTCTCCGAAGTCCAAAGTTTCTTTTTTTGAATAATGATTAATTAAGCCTGTAAAAAGGGTGGGGGATCATATAATTTATATTCTATTTTTAAGATTAATAAGCGGTATGTATTTATATATTTTATTAACTATTCAAATGAACTAGTCCATCAAATTTAGCAAATGCATAGGTGTGCCAAAAAAAACACTAATGCAAAGGTAGTAATAATGCTGGCATCGCATGGTTATATTAGTATATAGAGAGAGTAGTATAACAATTTAAGAAAAAATATTACAACACCAGTATATACATATAAATTGAGTCAACTACAATAAAAATAACTGAGTGATCTGTGAAAAGTAAGAAAAACTATAAATAATCTATAAGGAAGAAAAAATGAAATGTCTCTTAAAACTTATAATTTAACTGAGGACTGACTATACATCTAAAATAATGAAGAAGAAAAACAGAGGACAAGGGTCGTATTCGCCCCTTTGGCTCGGTGCCCTCATGTTACGGGCGACTGTTAGCTTGGTGAACTCATTCCACTTAATATGCATTAATATGTCCTAACACATGATCATTTCACCCTAAAAGTGTACTGAACACTGATTATGGGGGGTTTTAGTAACATGCATTGCAGAAGTCATATGTGGATAGTAGATTATATATGTCAAACATACAATCGAGTGCATTACTATTAACCCTTATTCTTAACATATTTGTAGAATAAAAAAAAAAGTGAAGTTTTTGAGATCTGAATCCAATGCTTTTATGAAGCAGACTTCATTTCCAAATCTTGGTAAAAATTACTATCAGTAATAAGTAATATTGGATGAGTAAAAAACCGACATACCAGCATCTATCAAGTAGTACGTACAACTTCATCAACAAAACTTGTTCTCGTGCTAGTGCCAAGTAATATATCATTACATCAACTTCAATTATCAAATAAATAATAATATTCAAACCAAATTTATATTTTCTCCGCAAGGTTCCTCATTTCTACTAATTACCAAAAAAAATGCACCTCAAAAACGAGGACAAAACGAATAATTAATTAATAAGAACCAAAAATGACAGACATCCTCCATGTTTTTTCCTAATTCCAGAGAGTTCTTTTTTTACGCAGAAAAGGCAATTAAAGAGGATTCAACCGTTAACGAAATACCGAATTAGTTGCACTTTAGGATAAATATAAATAATATATATATAAAACTTCTAATGCGTAGTACGACCTGGATGGGGAGCAACGAGCAATACTTTGATTTTGAGAAAAAGAAAATGCAACGGTCATCACTTGGGGGTGACTGTTCAAGTTTGACTGCCTGCCTGAAGAGGAATTGACTGGTGGCGTCGGATTCTGGGATTTTCCATTCGATAGCTGGCCGGCGGCAGATGAGACGTCAAAAGGATGACTATATCGGTGAAAGCACCGAATATGAACCTGTGGGTATGCTTGGGATTGAGCGCAAGGTAGCACAGTAGCAGCTCATGGAGGTACTCCCACTCGCTTCTCACGTCCAAACGCGGATCTTTCGCTTCGATCATCTCTTTCATCGATCGATAGAAGTCTGCGTATGGATCGGACGAGTATTTGTGGACAGTGACCCCGCCGGCTGTGGCGGGAGAAAGAGGGAGAGGGCCGGACTCCGGTTGCGGCGTACTGCATGGGGAGGAGTCGATAATGGAGTTTGACCTGCCTGGTGAGGAGAAGAAGAAGCGTTGGGAGGCGTAGACGGAGGCGAGGTTGGGTGGTGGAGCCGCTGCTACATCTGAGTCGTCGGCATCTGAGGAGGAGGAAACAGTGTCGTCTGTGAATACCTTCGAGTCGGAGGATATGATGTCGTAGACGAAGGTGGTGTTGAAGGATCTGAGGAGGGTTGAGGTTGGTGAAGGATCGAAAGTGTTATTGGCCGGCGGCTGCAGGGATGGAGGCGGACGCGGTGGAAGGCACTTGAATGTGGAGAAGCACAGATGGAAGTTTTTCCAAAAGACTTTAGACATTCTAGAAAGAGAAAGAGTATTAGTTAGCTATTAAATATGGGAAGGGGTATATATATATATGACATGAAGGAAGGACAATTATTTGAATTATATGTCCTCCCATATAGGTGAAGTTTTTATTACTGCATTTTAGAAATTTATATTGGTATTAAAAAAAACAGTTACAAAACTTTTCAACCATTCCAAGTAGGGAGTTTTTTTCCTTCTTTCTAATATAACGTGGTCAATAAATTCAAACTTCATTCCATTCTAAAATAACAACTCATTTTATTAGTTTGTTCAATCAATCTGAGTGAATCTTGATAAGTTTAATGAATATAAAGAAAGAGTTTAATCCAAACCAATCAAAGATGAGTCTTGATCTAAAGGTAGAGCTCAATCTAACGGAGATTGTAAGTTTTGAGCTCGAGTAAGGGAGTCGATGATAAAATCATAACAGTGCATGATAATGATAAAGAAACAAATCTGTAGATGGAGACTTGTCAGGAAAATATGACATGGTGGTGAAGCCGATGTCGATGGCGAAGACTCAGAGGAAGATGCTAAGGGGCGTGTTTGTCTTGACGGCAAGTGTCTATATATAGTGAGAGAAAGATTATACTAGATATTTATCCATAATAATGGACTAAGAAGATATTCAGTTGATCGGAAATGTTACATATAATTGGATGTTACATGTATATTTTTTTTTTTTTAGAGCTATCAACAAAACAGAAAACAACACTTTGGATTAGGGGTGGCAACCCTGTCGTGTCGTTATTAATCGTGTCGTGTCTTAACAGGTTTCGTGTCTAAACGGATAATTTCTAAACGTGTCTCAAAACATCAGACATGAACACGACACGATTAATTAGCAGATTACACGTGACACGACACGGGACACGATTAACTTTCTTGGAAATTAAAAATCGAAAAACATAACAGATAGACACGACACGATATGACACGACACGATACGACACGACACGATTAAGAACGACCTGATTGATACGAATTTACACGATTAAACACGAAACGACACGTTACACAACACGATTAACACAATAAACATTAATTTTATATATTTTTCTGAACATGTCACGATTAGACACAATTAGTTAATCGTGTCTTTATTCGTGTCACAAGTATACACGACACGATTAGTTAATCGTGTTTTATCGTGTTTATACAGATATCCGCGGATCTGAGTTGTTTAGACACGATTAATAATTGTGTCTAAACATATAAGAGTTGTTTAGACACGAGATCCGTTAAGGTCAAACTCATATACACTTTAAAGCAGATCGTGTCGTATCAGAAATTGTCACCCCTACTTTTGATATGTTTGATATACATCTAAAATATTTACACCATAATCGGTCCGTACAAAATAAGATACTAATTATAAGTATTGCTCTTACTTTAAACATGAGACATCTAATCAAACAATAAAATATTAAACCACTACGATAGCGTAGTAATCTGACATGTACTTCTTGACGTTAAAGAGTGTTACATTACGTAACACAACCATCAAATACTGTTAGTTATATTTAAGAACTTTTTTTTCCATAATATTTAAGAACATTTTAAGTTATATTAAAATGTGAAAGTCAAGAGATCTTATGCTATGTGAAGCCCCATTTTGACTGTGACATAACATATAATGCATTCTTTATTACAGGACAAAGATGCAACCCAGGGCTGGATGATCGTAGCCTTGTCTGTCTGAGAAGAATAGTTTGGACTAGACCCGTAAATTATGGATCCCATTCGAAAACAATTCGGAATTGACCCGAGTTTGAGTCGGGTTCGGGTCATCGAAATAAAGCTACAAATCAAAATAGGATTGTTCCGTTCACATAAACAGGCCGGGTTTGGAACCCGAACCCGACCCGTCTTACCGCCACTCCTAAAAATAAAACATAATTTTTTTGTTCAACACTTTAGTTCTAGACATTCATTTCATGCTTAGCCGCAGTCCCACATCCATCTTTGTTCTTCTATCTTCAAAACAACTCTTCACTTTTCAAAAGTCAGAACAACTTTGTGTCGTCATGTGGACGTCTCGTCGACGTTGTCTCGTCCTCACCTCCCGTGACATGTCCTTTTTGCCGTCAGTCGTGGACGTCTTTTCGTCTCGGTCTTTCGCTGTGGAGGTCTCATTTTTTACTAGCCTTCTCCATTATCCTACTCCAATCGGTCGTCCGAACTCCGAATCAGTAAGTCAATATCGTTCTTTTAATTTATGGTGTGATGTGGGTGTGGGTGGGACGAGTTGGCAAGCCACAGTTGTGTCTGATCGGTCGTGTGGGTTAAGTGTCTGAGGTCGTGGGTCAGAAAGGACCCGAATCATGAGAACGGAAAGGTCGTGGGGTGATTGGGGTCAGACGTCTGAGTTTGACCGTTTGGGTGACTCCTGTTTAGACTTGTGAAAGTTGTATTCGGTAAAATCAGTTGTACAGTATTAGTTACATGACTATTTATAGTAACTACTGTAACATACTAACTAACTAACATAATACCGAATATACTAGAACATGACATATAATTTACACAACTCTACATTCCCCCTCATCTATGATCTTGTTCTTCTTCTCGAAGCACATCCTTGAAACCATAAAGACGAAGGAGATGCTCATGCTATGGACGACTCAGTGCTTTTGTCAACAGATCTGCCATTTGGTCCTTTGAATACACATAATAAGTGTTGACAGACCTGTTATCTATCTTCTCCCGTATGAAATGACAATCCAATTCTATGCGTTTTGTTCGTTCGTGGTACATTGGATTCTTGGCAATCTGAATGGATTCTTTATTGTCACAATAGACAATTGCAGGATCGGTGATGCTGAAGCCAAGTTATGTCATTAAACGTTTCACCCAAACAATTTCAGATACAACCATCCACATACTTCGATATTCAGCTTCAACACTAGACCGAGAAACCGTGTGCTGCTTCTTCACCTTCCATGAAGTAACTGCTTCTCCTAATTTCACACATTAATTACTAACAGACCAGTGGGAGAAGGGACAAGTTGCCCAGTCGGAGTCGCAGTAAACAGACAAACACATCCGATTCTGTTTAGGGAAGAATAAACATTGGCCTGGGCTTCCTTTCACGTATATTATAATTCGAAGTGCTGCCTCATAATGAGAGTGTTTGGGATTGTGCACAAACTGGCTGAGGTGTTGCACATCATATGCAATATCCGACCTAGTCATGGTCAAATATAACAACCTCCCTACAAGCCTTCGGTACTTCCCAATATCATCAAATAAATTGTCCTTTTTATTGATTCTGAAAGCAGCATCATACTCATGTGTTTGGCATTGGTTTGACTACTGTTAATCCTGCTGCAATGATAAGCTCTAAAGCATACTTCCTTTGATTGACTACAATCCTCTGTTTAGATCGTGTGAGTTCTAGGCCAAGAAAGTGCCTTAATTTCCCTAAATCTCAATTAAGCAACTATCGGATCCTGTAATCAGGAGGTCATCCATATACACAAGTAGATATACTCTTTTACTTCCTTCTCCCTTAGTGAAGAGTGAACAGTCCGTCTTAATCTGTTCATACCCGTTGCTTAAGAGAGCTTGTGTGAGCTTAATATTGCATTGTCGCGACACTTGTTTCAATTTGTATAGAGATTTTAATACCTTACACATTTTTCGTGAATCTGTGTTGTTACTGCTATGGGAAACCATATTGAACCCTTGAGGAACTTCCATGTATACCTCCTCAAGAAAATCGCATTGTAAAAAGGCATTATTAACATCCACGTGACATATATCACAAGAATGAGCTGCATCAATGGCAAGCAAGGTTAAAGCTGTTGTCATTTTAACAACAGGAGAAAAGGTCTCATTGAAGTTTGTCCCTTCAATCTGTGTGTATCCTTTGACAACCAAACGTGCCTTATATCGTTCCACTGATCCATCCGAGTTATACTTCACTTTGTACCCCCATTTGCAACCAATGGCTTTCTTTCCAGGAGGCAAGTCCACCACTATCCATGTATTGTAATCTTGAAGAGCTTTGATCTCATATTGCATAGCTTGAATCCATTGTTGGTCACGCTTGGCTTCAGCATAGGTCTGTGGTTCATTGATATTCGAAGAAATGCTTATGAAACATCGAAATTTGTCTGATAGTTGATCATACTTGATATAATTTTCCGGTCCATATACTGCATTTGCACTCCTCTTATGAGTAATGTAATCTTCCATCCAACCTGGAAATTTGGTCTGTTTAGTGGACCTTTTCAGCAGAAGTGTTTGAGTTCCAGTATTATCAATTTCTGAAATAGAATTGGGAATAGTCTCGACATTAATCTTTTTAGCATTAGTCTCCATGATAACCTCTGTATCTTGCATTTCAACCTCAACCTCCTCTGTATGTGGAATAACATCAACATCAACTTCTTCAGTTTGGAACTACTCTGTATTAGTAACAGAACTTGATCTTGTAT
Organism: Chamaenerion angustifolium; assembly: GCA_946814005.1. Lineage (NCBI taxonomy): Eukaryota > Viridiplantae > Streptophyta > Magnoliopsida > Myrtales > Onagraceae > Chamaenerion > Chamaenerion angustifolium. The sequence goes on from OX328270.1 coordinate 9,770,876, forward strand.
CCTCCACAAATTTGAGACAATTATCTCTAGCAGCCCGTATATGAGGAATCATCTTGAATAGCTCTTGTTTGTCCATTTGAAATGGAAAGATCTTCTCATGGAACACTACATCCCTTCTTGTGTGAACCACAGAATCACACAGAGTCATAACTATGTACCCCTTTTGATTAAGAGAATAGCAAAAACAAAACAGTCGGTTCAACTCTTGAGGCAAATTTATATGAATAAGGTAATGCTGAAGCAAAACACAAGCATTTTATGGTGCGTAAGTGTTGATAATCTGGTTGCTTCCCATGCAAAGCTTCAAAGGGATTTTCTTAGCCAAAACAGAAGAGAAGAGAAGGTTTATTAAATAACATGCTGCGAGAATGCAATACCCCCCAAATCGAATGGGTAAGGATGCTTGGAATCGAATTGCTCGAGCCATTTCAAGCAAATGTTGGTCTTTTCTCTCTACATGACCATTTTGCTGCGGAGTAAAAGCGCAAATGGTTTGGTGAAGAATGCCAAGCTCTTGGAATAACATCCTTGAACAATCATTAACGGACTCTCCTCCATTGTCACTCCTAAACTCCTTGACAAAGCTTTGGAACTGATTTTTCACCATGAGCAGGAAATATATAACATGTAGCAACACATCACTCTTGTACATTATTAGATATATCCATGCACACCGCGTACAATCATCCACCATGGTAAGGAAATATTTGTATCCTTTGATAGGTACTGTAATTCTGTGGTGATCCTGGAAACAGATACAATGTTAAATTTAAAATCTGGAACCAAGAAAATGCTGGTCAAGCATAGGTTCAGATTAATCAAGCAGAAGCCGATATGTGTGACTTTGTACCTCTGTCCATTAGGAAGGTGCACATATTGAAAACGTGTGTCATTGATCTGAACATCAAACAACCATTCCATGTGATATGATTTGTAGCCCCTGAGTCTATAATCCAGTATTTTGAAGAAGGAGGACAAGTATTACCTACCATATTAACATCAACCGCATTCTCTTTTCCCTTCTCCTGCTATAAATACTTCAAGAACACATTATATTGATTGTTAATACAATCAAACTGCATTACCACAAAGTAAGGCGTATTTTGTTGTTGATATTCAAGGGGAAAATTGGCTCCAACATAAGAATTATCATCAATATAATGGCAGCATTAACAGAGGATATTCCCATTTCTTCTTCAAATTGTTACGGAGACCATTTTTCTTCCAACAAGTGTCAATTCTATGACCTTTCCTGCCACAATAACTGCATAACCATCCAGACTGACCAACTTTTCCTCTAAAATTTACAGATTTATTGCCACCTGACTTGTTCTTATCATTTCGAACAGAGGACGAAAAAAAAAACGTTGGAATTTTTAGTCAAATCATCAACAATAGGATCAGATATGGATCACTGTCTCTCCTCTTGCAGCAAGACAGAATAAACCATGCTAAGAGTAGGTAAAGGTTGTCTCATAAGTAAATGAGATCTCACAAAAATATATGTTTCATTCAGCCCAAGTAGGAACTAAATTAGCCTTTGTTTCTCCTTATGAGCTGCAAGTAAAGCATTTATCCTCATCACAAATCAAAATCAAATCATATATTGCGACTAATTCCTCCCATAACATCTTCATTTTGCCAAAATAGTTTGTGATTGTAAGCGTACCTTGTGTGAAATGATAAAGATCACGATGTGACTGGAAGATTTGAGTGTCGTCGACATTGCTGAACATTTCTCTAAGGTCATCCCATATGGACTGTATAGTAGCGAATAAGAAGAATGAGGAGATTAGAATAGTCCGTAGAAGAGTCTGGAGAATTGGAGAACCTCTGATACCATGCTCAAACTTGTGAAAGTTGTATTCATTAAAATAAGTTGGACAGTATTAGTTGCATGACTATATATAGTAACTACATTAACATACGAACTAACTAACAAAATACCGAATATTGGAACATGACATATAATTTACAGAACTCTACAACTCCATTTGAATATGTAGTAAATTCAGCATTCAACAATGTAGTAATTCTAATTCAGCAATTCAACATTCAGTTAATATGAGTTTGGCCATTTGGGTGACTCCATTTAGAACGGTCATGGGGTTCAACATTCAACAATGTAGTAAATTCTTATGAGTTTGGGTGACTCCATTTAATTATATATGTATATAAATTCATATGAGTTTGGTGACTACATTTGAATACATGATTTATCCAGTAAACCGAACTGGGATCAGGCTTGCCAGGTCGAGTTCAGGTTGTTCTTTCTAACATGTGTTGGTTGACGGATCGGGTTGACCTGACCCGAACTCAGCGGGTTGACCTAGTTTGGACCATGGTTATTTATCCACCGCGGTCATGCCTCCATGGCCTTGGTTCAGATGGTCATGGTTCTCGATGCCCTTTCCCCATTCGCCACCGTGACGATTTGATTTCCGGCGTTGATTCTGTCTCTCCTTTGGCTCCTCCATCCTTCGGGAAATCCGATCAAGAGGTAACATTCATATTTTTCATGTCTTTGTTTTCCACAGTGGCTACATCGGAGGAGCTTCCGGTCGACGCCACCACTTCGGTCTGACTTACCTTTTACGGTGAGCTGCTGCGGTCTGGGGGCGTAGCCCGTTCCGACTCCTCCCGTGCTGGTCTCCGGGAAGAACCGAGTTACTAGTCCCGCTCCAACTCCCGTACCTCCTGGTTCAGTTGGGTGCATGACTCCCATGACAACTCTCTGATCACGCTCTGATAGGATTGTAGAATACGCCATCTCCACCTCTGGTAATGGGCTAATCCTGAGCAAATCACGTTTTTCATTATCAAAATCATTGTTTACTGCGTTTAGAAATTGATAGAGTTTGGTTTCGGCCTGCTTTGTGTTCCATATATGAATATCTTCTGTGTATTTCATCGGATTTGGATCACGTTGCTCGATTTCCCTCCATAGACTTTGTAGTTTGCTGTACAAAGATTCTATGGAATCTTGGCCTTGTTTGCTGTACAAAGATTCTATGGAATCTTGGCCCATAGATCCTTCACCGTTGGGAATTCGGCATACTGGTTGACTAGCTCCGGTTCCATGTTGTCGAGCATCCACGAGCATACTATGAGATCATCTTGTTCCCACTACATGTATGTCAGGTCTTCGACGTGGGGTGGTGCCAGAATACCCATAAAATGGTGGAGCTCCCCTTGGACACTGATCTTCATTCAGATTAATCGTGCCCACAAAGAGTAATTTCTTTCGTTTAGCTTTACGCTTAAACTGGTGTTGGATAATGATACAGTTTTGTGGATGATGTTGGATTGTGGCAGGTTCGAAAGCATTGCTGCCCACTGAGATGCAAACGACTCGTTCGTTGGGGTAGACTCAGCGGTGCGAGTGATGTCCCCTTCAGAATCTGCCATGGTTAAGGTATGTGGGTAGGCTACAGTATATGATGATGCTGAGAAAGGTTCAATCGATCATTCTGGTTGAACAATCCGACTATGATACCATGTTAACTAGTATAGCGGAAATATCATGTATTGAAGCTTACTATTGCATGCAACTTAACTTTCATTGATGATACTACTCCTATTTGTATTACATTCAGTTACAAGACATAAATCTATAACTAACACTAAACTCATACAAAGCATAAGGAATCTAGAAAGGTAAGACAATAATATATATAAAGCTAAGTACATTATTTATCTAATGTCTGTGTATAGCATGTGCAGGGACAACATCTTCTTCAATTGTGGAGCATGTGCATGTTTCAACACTTACTGGCTATGCAGATTTTTTTCATTTGTAAGATTTGAACTTAATAACTCTGATTAATAAACTAAACACTGAACCATTATAAAAGTTACAAATATATTCATGCACTTTACTATGGCAATCAAATATGGGAGAAAGGATGTGCCATGTTCAAATGCTTGGACATTACATTATTAGACACATACGTCATCGCTTAGGAAGTTTTGTGAAAGAAAAGGGTGTTTGCAAGTTGCAACAAATGCTATCACTGATTTGATAAAAACAATTCTAAGTTTCTTTTAAAGGTGTAAAACATAATATAATGATGGTATTTTTTGTGCAAATTATTAAAATCTTCATTTTGTTTTTAAAAAACATGGCTATAAATTGTTCATGGAATATCTATATATAGTAATTTGGTTAGAATGTATCTAACTGTAATAAAGTAAGTTTTCTTTTAACATTTTCTTATTCCTAGTGTCACAAAACTAAAAAATTAGTTCAAGAAAAAAACATAATAATGCAATAATATGCAAAATTTAGGATTTAGAGTTGTAAAACGTAAAATTAGATCAAAAAAACATTTGTACTATGCGCGATATATAATATATTCTTTAATTAATAATGAAAATTATATTTATTAAACTCTTATTGATAGTACTTTAGTTCTTTAATATATTAAAACTTTTTCTAAAATAATTCAATTTTTTTAAAATACTAATAAAAATATTTTAAAAGTAACTATTGTAGCTCAATTATACAAATAATATTATAAAATATAAAGATGAAAAATATTCTTTTTTCTCATAAAATTAGTAATAATAATTTTTGATATGGTGTTAATTAATTGTTTTAAATTAAATTTTATATTTTTATAAATCTACTATTGTCATAGTCATAATAAAAATATCAAGAGTATTTGAAAAATATTGTATCTTAATAATAGTAATTGTAACTTATATACAAATTATATTTCTTAAACTCGTAATGAGTTGGGTCTACAAATTAAAAATTCCACAAAATCTAATATATATTAAGAAATTATATGAATATAATTAATATTTGTTTTTTCAAATGACAATTTTGATGCATAATTATAATTAGGTACAATATATTAGACATGCAACTATTATTTTTAACAGAATTATTCATATATATCAAGTTACTCTTAAGGATATATATAAAGTTACTCTTAAGTAGGAAGCCGTAAGGATGTTTCTTTAAAAACTCAGGGACACAAGAAAATTGGGAAGTCGCGAACCCAATTGGATACGGTGGAGAAAGGGTCAATATACACAGCAAAGACATGTACTGTGCAAGGGAGTAAGAATGTGCATACTCAGGGAGGTAAGGGACAAGGTGAGGTATCTAACATGTGTTTAGATATTAGTAGTTCTATGTAATTGGTTTGGTAGTATTTATAGCATATTAATTATGAATCAAGTACAACTTTCCAGTAATGTGGTTCCAGAAAAAGCTCACATGAGATCCATAATGTGGAATGTTAGAGGATTTGGTAATCCAGCAACTGTCAAGGCGGTAAAGCATTTCATCCATATTCACAAACATACAGTGTTGATTTTAATTGACACTAGACTCAGTAGCCAAAAGATGGATGATCAAGCAGGAAAACTCTCGTTCAACAAATTTCTAGGAGTGGAAGCAATAGGGTTTAAGGGAGGAATCATTGTGCTCTAGAATGATTACGAGACAAATATTACGAAGATGACGTCTACAGAGCAGGAATTACACTTCAAGATCCAGGTTATCCCTTCTAACCTGTCTTGGTTCATGCATGCAATTTACGCTAGCCCCAATTTAAATGAAAGATTACTGTTGTTGGATAATCTTAAATCGGTTGCCTCTACTATATATTGTCCTTGGCTAGTAGTAGGTGATTTTAATGATGTCACATATAGTGCTGAAAAATTTGGGGGGGGGGGGGGGAATAGAGTATGCATGAATAGGGTGTCTCTCTTTAATGATATGATCAGTGATTGTAATTTGATTGACCTAGGCTTTAGGGGGCCAAAGTTTACTTGGTATGTGGAACTCGGATATATTAATCCAGCAGAGACTAGATAGGACGAGGGCTAATATGGATGGGAAATTTAGTTTTCCCAATGCATCTGTTACACATCTTATGAGAACCCATTTTGACCACTGCCCGCTTCTTATAAACTATGGTGGGGATGGTGGCATCAGGGCAATTAGACCGTTTAGGATGGAACCTATGTGGCTTGATTACCCAAGTTTTGAACTAATGGTTAAGAATACTTGGAATGAATTTAGCAATAGGATCACGCCTGCCATTAACCACTTCCCTGTCAAAGCTAGAGCCCTGGATTAAAGAAATTTTTGGAAATGTTTTTCAGAGAAAAGAAAAAAAATCCTTCGGAGGATCTCAGGAGCACAAAAGTGTATTGCTAACTCCCCAAATGATTTCATTGTCGCTTTGGAAAAAAATCTTCAGGCAGAGCTATCTGAGATTCTTGACCAGGAAGAAAAACTTTGGGCTGCAAAATCCCGCACAAAGTGGATCAGAGATGGGGATAGAAACACCAAATTCTATCATATTTCTACTCTTGTTAAAAGAAGAAGAAATAAGATCTTGGCAAATAAAGACTTAATTGGAAATTGGATTTTCGATGAGGGACTCATTCAGGAGGAATTTCATAAATTATTTTCAAACCTCTTCACCACCTCAAAGGTCTCCCACTTCAGACCTATAAGCCATTCAATTCTATTTACAAGGTCATTTCAAAAATTCTGGTGAACATAATCAGACCAGTTCTGAACAATATCATATCTCCATTTCAGACTAGTTTTGTCCCTGATAGAAGGGGTTCAGATAATTTCATTCTGCTTAGAGAAGTGCTGCATTTTTCTAAGAATAAACAGGGCAAAACAGGGTGTATGATCATCAAAATAGACCTGGAAAAAACATATGATAGAGTTGAGTGAGATTTCATCAGAAGAACGTTCATTTTCTTTAAATTCCCTGATAAAGTCATTAAGTTGATTATGAGTTGTATCTCCACGTCTTCAATTGAATTTTTGTTCAAGGGGGGGGGGGGGGAACTAGAAGAATTCTACCCGTCCAGAGGCATTAGATAAGGGGATACTCTATCTCCGTACATCTATATTCTATGCATGGAATATCTGGCGTTTTTATCGATGAAAAAGTTATGCAAGGACAATGGAAAGGAATAAAAGTAGGAAGAGGTAGCGTGACCTTATCCCATCTTTTCTTTGCCGATAACCTCATTCTAATGGGAGAGACGACACCTGAAAATTGTAACTGTATCAACTCGGTCTTAAAACAGTTTTGCGACATTTCAGGACAAAAGGTAAATCAGGGGAAGTCAATCATGGTTTTCTCAAAAAATGTTCCAGCTACCAAAAGAACACAGATATCAACGAGTTTACAGTTTAGAACAGTTGAAAATTTTGGATCTTATCTTGGCTTTCCTTTGGAATTGTCAAACTCGAAAGTTTGCTCTTTTAACTTTGTTCTGGATAAAGTTAGAAATAAACTTTCGGGTTGGAGGGCAAAGCTGTTATCAATGGCAGGTAGAGTTACGTTGGTCAAATCGGTCTTGTCCACAATCCCTTCCTACTATATGCAATGTACTATGTTTCCTAATTCAGTTTGTAAAGAACTGGACAAGATTAATAGAAATTTTGTTTAGGGATCCACATACCAGAAAAGGAAAATCCATTTGATCAAGGGGAACTCCAAACAAAGAACTCCTGGGGAGTTTGACTTGGAGATTGAAAAGGAAACAGCTCCTCGGGCTGTGGTTATGAGAAATAGAACATTTAAGCAGGATGGAACTTCTCTTACTACTTCGAATAAAACGCCTTGTAATTGGAAAGCAATTAATGAAGGTATGAACACCCTTAAATTAGGTTCAGGGTGGATGGTGGCAAATGGTAGGGATATTAAATTTTGGCACGATAATTGGGTGGGTAATCAATCCCTGTGAGTGACAATCTATGGTCCACTGAACTATGAAGAAGACAGATTGATGGTAGGAGATGTCTTCCAAAATGAAGAGTGGAATCTAGATAGAACTTCCTTTGACTTCCCCAAAAAATTTGTGGACATGTTTCGAGGTACTCCAGGGGACAAGACCAATGTATCATTGGACACGCAAATATGGAATGTCACACACTCGGGGAATTACACTACAGCATCAACATACTCTCTTTTAGCAGGTCATGACACAAACAACCAGGTGATTAATCAATGGGATTGGGTTTGGAAGATTCAGACTATCCCAAAAATACAGTATTTTATCTGGTTGTGCCTTAAAGATAGACTAGCCACCGACAAACTATTGAACCATAGAGGATGTAATTTGAGCCCTTTGTGCCAAATTTGTTACTCTGGGGTGGAGGACATAGATCACATATTGCGTGGGTGTAAGCGTGCTAAAGAGATGTGGAATTCAGCCAATAATTCTGAGAAAAAATGTGGAATTTGTTCCACTATCCCTTGAATGAGTGGATCAAGTATGGGTGTCACGAAGTAGGAGTCAATAATCAAGGAGTTGAGTGGAAGTTTTTTTTTCCCCATATGCTCTATGGAACATTTGGAAAAATAGGGAACTCCCTTATTTTTAATGATAAATCTGTTTTTTCTTATGTTTTTAATTTATCTTTATCTCAGGCAAAATTTCACCAAAATGTTTATCTTGAAACTACCATTGCTAATGAATTTATTTCCATTGATATTAGTTGGGTTCCTCCAAAAAGGGATTGGTTTAAAATTAACACAGATGAAGCTGCTAGGGGAAATCAATGTTTTGCAGGAGCTGGAGGGGTCATCCGAGACTACAGGGGGCAATGAGTTGCAGGATTCTCAAGGAATTTGGGTTGCTCAAACAGTCTCACTGCGGAATGTTGGGCCATCCGAGATGGGCTGCTGGTGGCAAAGACACTCGGATTAAAATCTATTCATCTTGAAACGGACGCCCTCTCAACCCATAAGGTAATCTCTGACAAAAATATGTCAAATAAAAAATTAATGCCGATCATTGCGGATTGCAGAAAGCTATTGATGCAGTTCAAAAGAATGAAGTTTACACATATTTTTCGAGAAGCAAATGCGGTAGCGGATACCATGACGGGTATGACGCTCAAACAGCGACATGTGTTTGAAATTCATAGCTCACCTCCGAAGGAAACTATTAACGCGCTCCGAAAAGACGCTGTTGGCTTTTCTGTTTGGAGAATTGTTAAAGCTAGTTAGTTTTGGTTGTGTAATTTGAACTTGGGTGATTAGTTGTCACCTATAGCGGTTATTTTAATCCATAATTATCAAAAAAAAAAAAAGTTACTCTTAAATTTAAACTGTATTATTGTTTGGGTTTGGGCCGAACGGATAGCTATACCAAATCCAATTCAAGCCCAAATGTTTTTATTTATTTATTCGAAAAATACATTCGCCCTAATTCGGATTTCTCGAATTCGTACTCCTCATCTAACTAGCACGCGGAGCAGACTTGTACCCTTCTCTCCCTCATTAGAAAGAAGTACAGGGTTCGAGTCTCCCCGTAGCAACAGCGCGAGAGAGAGGATAACCGAAGAAGAGATTAACAGCGAGTCCTTGGGTTTTGGATTCCATCATTGGGTTGAATTTGTTTGGTGATAGCATTCACTAAGGTTAGCATTTTCCCCAAAATCAATTATGAAGAATTAGAATTTGATGTTTTCGCTGATTGCTGCTGATATGGTGGTTTGATATTATGAAGGGAGGACTAATTAATTAAATCAGAAACAGAGATGTCGAAGACACTGGTTCAGCCAGTCGGCCAGAAGAGGCTAACTAATGTTGCTGTTGTCCGGCTTAAGAAGCACGGAATGCGCTTTGAGATTGCCTGCTATAAGAACAAGGTCCTATCTTGGCGCTCTGGCGTGTAAGTACTAACATGTTAAAGTAGTTATAAGCACATAAGAATTCCAAATGGACCGATTCCACCCATGAGACTTCAATTTCTGTTGCTAGATAGTGCTAATGTTTTTTAGCCGCTCAATCCGATGAATGGATGAAACTTCAGTTTCAAAATCTATTATTTCTGTTTTTTCATTAGCTAAATGCATATTAAACTAAGATCCATTTATTTAGGGTTAGCTTGAATGATCTGAGTTTTTGAGTTCTTCCTGTCTGTAAAATGATTTTTTCGAGTTGACTAATGATTCTAGTGCTTGAACCCTAAACGGGAACATATTGACAAAAAATAATGAACAATCTATCTGTTGCAGCTGTACAGCATAATTATGATAGGATTTTTGGGTGTTCAGATTAACTAATGCGCTACATACACACCACACAATCTGTGCTCTTCCATAACCATTTTGCTTGCCTCCATGTTTGATTCACTCACAGATCCTCTTGGGCTTAGCGACTTGAGCATTCATTAGATACTGGTACACATTTATCACCAAATACACCTTTTTGGTTTTTCTCATCTATAATAGGTGTGGTCCTTAATGATAGAGATAGTTGTGTCTCAAAGGGCTGCTGCTATCTGTGTGATTTTTTGTTGTTGATAATCTGCTCTGTGTGTAACTGGTTAATTTACTGCTTGTGATTTCTTTTGTTGATAAAACCTCAACCCTTGCATGTATACTAATAACTCTAGTATATATTGAGTATTGTCCTTCATATATGCTTGTATGTAATGTTACTTATCACTTTTATTTTTTGAACAGAGAGAAGGATCTAGATGAAGTATTACAATCTCATACTGTTTACTCAAATGTTTCAAAAGGAATTCTTGCCAAGTCGAAAGATCTGGTGAAAGCCTTTGGAACTGATGACCAGACAAAAGTTTGTTTGAATGTAAGTGTCCTGCAGGCTGCAGCATGTCATGGTTGCATGGATATTTGATTTTGCTGAAGTCTAAACTGAGTATTTTTTCCTTTAAATAATGTAGATTTTAGACAAAGGAGAACTTCAAGTTGCTGGAAAGGAAAGAGAGGTTCAGTTTGCTAGTCAGTTTCGGGATATTGCTACAATTGTTATGCAGAGGACCATCAACCCTGAAACTCAGCGCCCTTACACTATTAGCATGATTGAGCGTTTGATGCATGAAATCCATTTTGCTGTCGACCCAAATAGCAACTCTAAGAAACAGGTAATCTTATTTTTATGCTTGGATTAAGTTAAGGGTACTTTTAGGAATGCAGTTGAAAGGAAAGCAAGTACGCATGAAGTCAGAATGAGCTCAACTGACGTTTGTTTAAAAAATGTTGCAATCTGCTTTCAAAAAAATCAGCATGAAAAAATGTTTTTGTTCTTATTTACCACCATTTGTTATATACCGCAATGTAGCCAATATGTTAATCTCGCATGTGCAGGCGCTAGAAGTTATCCGCGAACTGCAGAAGCATTTCCCGATAAAAAGAGCTCCAATGAGGCTGAGATTCATGGTACCGCCCGGTCCAAATTTTACTTCTCTTCTAGAAAAGCTGGATACTTGGAATGCAGTAATTGTTTCCAAAGATGAATCTGGAACTCAGTTTTCTGCTGTAAGCCTCCTCATTCTTCTCACTCTGGTTTTCCTCATCATAGCTGATGTAAATCACCACCTCTGCTTTAGGACGGTTAAATTATTGGTAAAAATCTACTATTTTTATTATTTATGATTGATTTCCCGTTCTTCTTCTGATGCAGATTTGTGAAATCGAACCAGGCTTCTACCGTGATTGTGAAACCTTGATGAGAAACTTGCAGGGTAGAGTTGAAGTTCTTGCGTACTCTGTTCATGCGGAGGGAGATACCCAACTGGATCTTTATGATGACCATGAGGAATCCTCCTCGACACAACAACTAGTATCTACAGATGATGATTCTTCCGCCTTGGTGCATCTTAGAGAGAAAATGCAGAAACAGAGTATTTCTGCAGTTGGGACAGAGAAGCCATCTCGGAGCGAGGAGGTTAAACCGAACAAGTGTAGCACTTGCAATTCAGCCATTGGTGATGCAAAGCAGTACAGGGACCATTTCAAGAGCGATTGGCACAAACACAATCTCAAGAGGAAGACACGTCAGCTACCTCCTCTCACTGCTGAAGAGTGCATGTGTGACGTGGAGTTGGAAGACTCCAGAGCAGATCTAAAGGACTACTCTTTTTGAGGTCAGTAGAATCTTTTTCCCTTAATAGTTGTTTTGGCCAGTTCATAAAATATAGACGCTAAGTAACTCTACTGTGAAAGGAAGTGTTGGACTTTGTTTACTACTGTTTGAAACTATACAATTTTGTGCTTTGTGCAATGTGCATGGAAAGTCCGTATCTAATTGGTAGTCCGGCATGACAATATTGGAATTGTCAATTCGTGTGAAATGAACAGGTGGGAGGCTTTCTAATGTATGTATGATACTATGAATATCGAATGTATGTATGATACTATGATTATCGAATGTATGTGTATTATTAGGCAATACTAATGCCTATATAAAATTTACTTGAGTTTTTTTACAATGTATTAAAAAATTTGAAAATTTGAGGTGCAGTGAGCCGCAACTGACAAATATCGCCTCAAATTTGGGGCGCACGTAAGGCGCTCACCTCATCAATGAGGCGCACCCAATATAGAAAACATTATAATTTATATAATATATACTAGTATAGAGGATAAAAGCATGTACCGAAAGGATCATCTACAAAAATTTAATCATATAGAAAATAAAAATTCAGCAAAGTTAATTTTTTAATAAACCTAATAGCATAATATATTCGTCTAATTATCTAAGACAACTAATCATATCCAGTCTTCATCACTAAAAAAATCTTCATTGTCGTCTTCGTCCACATCTTTATTATTTGATTTATAAACCTCTTCTTCATCTATCTCATACTCATTTGTATCTGACTGCATCTTCACAAAATTATCCCTTACTGACAATACTTTACCTTTGGACTGGGAGTTCTGAAACTACAATCACCAACACTATAAGGTCCATAATTATTATACATTTATTGATTTGCTTCCCAGTGGTTCTAGCAGACTCTTTCGCTTCAGATGCCCTACTTATCATGCCCCATGTTAACCTTGTCTCGGTCAAACCCTCATCATCACTACAAATATATGCATTATTCTTTGCATCCCCATCATCCCCCTCCCCCAATTCCATCAACCATTCATTGCTTTCATCAATATCAAGCATAGAAATGCTACTCACAACATCATCAAGGTTATCATAACGAGCCTTTAGAGCTTGGTTATACTTTATATAAACTAAGTCATTCAGTCTCTTAGCTGCAAGTATATTTCTTCTTGGAGTATAAAGCTATGTGAATACATAACAAAGAAAAGACAAAACAAAACATGAAACTAGTATTAACTATCAATTATGATACAAATAACAATAATTTACATGTTATACTAAAAAAAAGTAAAACATCACTTACTTGCTCAAAGACACTCCAATTTCGTTCACATCGTGAAGCACTACATGTGAGACTTAAAATCTTAATCGCAAGCCTTTGCAAATTTGGAGTAGTTGACCTAAACAAAGACCGCCATTTCGCTCTTAAATTGAATTTAAGAAATTATTAGTGATAAGTATCAAATTATGAAAAATATAAAATAACTAAAGTAAATGAAGAATTCACATGTGCTTTTATTTTCCTTGTCTTAATAGCAAGAGGGGTGCCAAATATACATTCAACATTCTTGTATGACGAGAGTTCATCTAAAATCACAATTTGCACACTTTCATATTTAATCAATCTTTGTATGCATTTATACAACCCATCAACAACCTCTTTGTCGAATTCTATTTCTGGATTTGAATAATAAAACTCCGGATTAATAAAATGACCAGCAACATGCAATGGATGGTGAAGTTGACAATCTCATCGATCATCAATAATCTTGAACACTTCTTTATACTTCTCTTATCTGCTATTGGACAATTCTTTTATGGCTTCCTTGGCTCTATCCATAGCTTAATATATGTAGCCCATAACTGTTTTTTTTTCATTATCTACCAATCAGAGAACTCTAACAAGGAGCCTCATCACTTTGAGAATCCAAATTACGTTATTCCAAAATGATGCCTTTGTGATAGTGATTTTCACTTGTTTTGCATTTGTTTCTCTTGACCATGTACTTTGATACCATTTTTCTGATGAGCAATGCACATTTCTGTTTGTGAATGCTCTTCAAGCAAAGATAACTTGTTGCAAATCTTGTAATGGCCAGTGTAACAAGGTTTGCTCCTTTTGTTTTCTCTCATCAAATTCAGAATCATTCCATGATTATAAATGTGTAGAGTCATATTTGCGGCTTCCTTTATTGTGCTCACAGCGCGGCGTAGTTTGCCAATGTATTCCAACATCAAATCAAGACAATGTGTTGTACATGGAGTCCAATATAAATCTGGTCTCACAACTTCAAATAACTTACCCGCTTTCTTGAAATTGGATCCATTATCACTAATAACTTGAATAACATTGTCTTCACCTATTAAGCAATTCATAGCTAACCTTGAGGCATCAACAGATTCAATAAATGCACTTCCCTTAGAAGAGTTAACCAAAACGTTAATGATGGTTTGGCCAGTTTTGCTTGTCCAACCATCTGCCATGATTGAGCAACCGTATTTTTCACATGTCGTTCTATGATCCTTTAGTAAATCCTCAGTATATGCGACTTCTTTCTTGAACAATGGTACCCTTAGTTCATACGCACTAGGTGACTTCAAATTTGGACCGTATTGTAAAATAGTCTCAATCATGCACTTGAAGCTCTTTAGATTAGCAAAATTGAAAGCTATACCTGCTTGGTAGAAGAATCTTGCAACATAATGAATTGTTGTAGCTCTTCTCTCCTTATCAAGTGTTTCATCAATGTTTGTTTGTCTTAACTTTCCTTGTTTCCTTCGTTCAACTACTAGATCAGGCTTCGTTTGGTAGTAAGAATCTATTGGTCCTTTCCTTTTTTCTTTGGGTTTGAAATCAAAGATGCTTGACTATCTATTTTCTTAAGAGGTCAGGCCTCTAAATCTTGTTCTTCTATCTCTAACGGATTATCAAAATCATCAAAGTCAATATGTAGCTTAACTTTTGTTTTTTCTTCTCATCGTAGTCCTTTAATTCTTGTCTCACTGATGATGGACACTTCAAACATATTGTACAATTTCTGTTACCCCCTAATAAGGTGTTGCTTATGCATATGAATGCCTCCTTTTGTCATTTTTCACAATATATGCACGTGACTGAATTTCGATCATTTGGATCCTTCAAAAGTGCATAATTCCAAGCCGGATCATTCTTTGTAATATTAGGTTGCTTCATAATCTTTAAAAAAGATACATAATGTTTCATATACCATTTTTTTTTTCTAAGAAGTAAGAAATTTCTATAAAACAAACATCAAAGCTACGGACGACCTACTGTATGAACTATGAATAGTATACATTATAAATATATATATAATATATATTATACATTTTAATAATTGTCCATATCTACCTACACACACCATATTACAAACAAATTACATACTCATTACACACACACACACATACTATAGTATATAATATATTGTATATCATTACTTTCAAGTTTCAATCGTTACTTTCACATGGCTACAGTATGAAAGGATGACTTCTGGTCAACATTTTAAGAATTTCAAGTGCGAACTAAGACCAATACCACATAAACCTATTCTTCATTACAGTACGACATACACATTGACACACTACATACAGAGTCAAACACACACCATATCTTTAAGACTTTTAGAGAGAGAAGATGTCTTCACATGCATACAGAATTACAGACATACTTAGAGAAAAAGGCTTGCTCGGTAACTATGCTAACTTTAGAGGAGAAGGCTTGCTCGGTTGGGTTGCTGATGCCGTCTGGGTTGCTCGGCTGGGTTGCGGTATGGACTATGGATTATTCTCTTCTATATGTTCTGTTTTGATTCTTCTAAAGGTGAACTTGTCTTTCTATTTTTTCTCTTCGAAGAAGCTCTGTTATGTTCGTTGCTGCCGTTCTATATTCGCGTTTTCACGACGTTACAAATGTAAAAACCCTATTATTATATTATATATTTTATTCTCCCTATTCTTGGCAACAAAAATATCTGCCCAATATTCAATACTTTGGTTAAAACAGCGCCAAAGGCGCGCGCCTCGCGTCTTAGGTTGAGGCATGGCGAGGCGGGCGCCTCACAAGACCGTCTGCGCCTGCACATGGTCGAGGCGCAGACCGGGCGCTGAGGCGAACACCTTTTTACACACTGTTTTTTTAGTAAAATAAATATAAGATAGAGATAAAACTCATTTAGATACCTCAGAAGTCACATTTTTACAAATAGGTACCTCAATTATTTTTTTGTTACTTTCGGGTACCTCAAAAGTTATAAATGTATATGCTTTAATTGGGTACCCGAAAGTAACAAAAAAAACAAATTAAATAATTCGATTTCTATAATAAAACAACTTAAAGATACCTGAAAGCAACAGTAAAATAAAGTAGAGTTACCTTAATCTAACAAAATACCAGTGTTATTAGAACTGGACCGACCATCGAATCAGTGAGAGGGTCGGTTCCCGGTTCGGCCAGTCTAACTCGGTTAGGCTGATCGGTCTACATACTACTCTCAATACACATAATACACCGTAGTATATTCGTAAAATCTCAAGCTGCTGCCCCTGTAATTACAGGAAAATGACAGGGCAGTAGTCTTTCCAACGAAACTACGACGTCTAATAAGGTGGTGCTGTCTTGGAACCTTCAAAGGGGAACCTTGTCAAAAATTTCTCATTTGGATCAAAATCACTGGTCTTTAACTCCCGGGGAATCAAGTCATGTTTTCCTACAGTGTATCTTAAAAAAGAATAAAAAATTAATTATTCCACGACTTGAGATCAAATGATGATTTTTGTCAAATGAAAGAATCAAATCATGGGTTTTCTCGATTTACCGAATACCAACTGAAGATTCTGCATCAATTCAGAATTTTATGGCCCTTGGATATGGTATGTCCAGGCTTCATCGCCTCTGCACTGCAACACCAAGGTCCTCGTTGGAAAATGGAGGGTTCGATTGTGTCGATGATTTCGGAGGTAATGTCCCTAGCCTCGCCGTCATATTCCCAAATACAGATCTTTGGGAGCGACGACCGGTTAAATTTGCACAATCAAACTGAAGAAGTCGGTTTAAACCGAAGAGAACCGGTCAGCCAGTTTAAAAAAAATATTTAAAACTATAAAAAAAGCTAAAACCGAAAATCGATCGATTTTAAAAAAATCGTTCTGTTCACACCGGTGGTCCTGCCCGATTCTGATAACTATGCAAAATACTACATACATGATGGACACATAACCAAAATATTAAAGTAAATACATTTATGATTTCTGAGGTACCCGAAAGTAACATTTTTTTGCAAAGATACCTATTTGTAAAAAACGTGAATTCTGAGGTACCTAAATAACTTTTATCCCTATAAGACATGTTATACTTAATACAATATACTAATATAGCTATAGGTTGTGCATAGGTATATGCTTTTATCCCTTTTATTGAACATTACGTATATGCATAGGTTGTGCTTTCAGGGTGTGGTTATTCAGTATGACCATGGCTATCAGAACCAAACTGAATCGAATATAAATATATTAAAGTGGACAGTTTCTAGTTCACTTAGTTTGATCGTTGGATCATCCAGTTCAACAATTAGTTTATTCTGCCTCTCTTTCCACCTCTTTACCCTCCTATCCCCCTCCTCATCCTCCCATCTATTGATTATTTCCACCTCTCATTTCTTCTGTCTCACCCACCCATCCACCTCCACTTTCTCTTACCTATTCCCCTTACATCTCCCTTGTTCCCCCTCCTCTTCCTCCCCTTTTGCATGTGCTCCGCATCTCTACCCCCCCTTCCCCTTTGTTCCATCTCTCTCTCCCACCGTTCCCACTTCTCTCGTTCAGTAGGTTCTGACGACATGGTGTTCTAACACGTTAATATAGGTTTCAATCAACTTAGTTAGAGAAAGGTGATAACTCATACAAAGGTGAGCACTTATAAAAAGACGAGTGATCGGTAATACCTTCGGAATCTCGTCTTAACTTTGAGTATATTCAGGTCTCTTCCTCTAATATGATGCACAAATTTTGTCCCCACATAATCCGCCTAATGAATATAGGATCATGACTCATAAAAGTATATTCAATCATTATAGGATATATATCAGGATAATTCTCGGATATAATGCAAAATAGAAACACCATCACGGTAAGCACCCGAACGTCAACCTAAACATCATGGTTTAAGTGTAAATACTTAATTATTCTCCAATAATTCCACTCTACATTTAGTATACTGTATACACTGTACTCATTTAAGCATCGACGAAAGACCTAGAGAAAAACCTCTAACCACCCCATTTTGCAAGTGCTTGGAAGTACCTTATCCCAACTTTTGTCTCTGTGTATTTGAATCTGAACAAAACGTTATGCAAACTCGTGCAACTATCAACAAGGTCAAACAAATGAGGGAGGAACCTTCCCAATGAACGTCTGAATCTCTTACCTTATGCATATTTTCTCCACAAGTCTTGTCTGTAGTCCCTAACCACCTAACAACTCCAACGTCAACCCCAAATTCAATCCACACGCATCCAACGAAAACTTTGATAAATGCAGGCATGGGTCCCTTTCGACATGTACTTATTTTACACAACTACCTCGGAAACAACCGATAAACTCATTCCCTCATTTGGAGGCATTATTCCCATCACCCCAGCGATGCTTTTCGCTTTGAAGATGTTCCCAGAACAGACCAAACAAGTATCCACCTACTAAGAGACCTAGAGACAACCTTTGATTGCCTAAGGAGCAAAACCATACATCTCAACCCGATTAGAAGACAACACTTAACATTCAAACATACAGTCAAACACAATCTGCCATCCCAAACACATCAACATAACACTACACTCAGGGAGTGAACAACTCTATTTCGCTAAGTCAATCGATCAACGACTCCTCAATCTCGATCAAGTTGAGGAGCTAATCAACATGAAGTGGAAGGAACAAATGAGGCAATGTTGACCACCCTAGGAGATAAGGAATCCCATTCGTTCATCCCTTGATCTCCATAAAAATCTCCAAGGGCGTGGTAGTGAGAGCGATCCTCAAAACTCCCAGAAGGATATGCACATCTATTTCACCCCCCTTGAACAGAGAAACGTCAACAATTATAATTGAGATGGAAAAGTAGTCACTAGTGAGACCCCTAACTCCAAGAAAGAACGACACACCCATGAGTTACGATTTGAAGAACTTTTGCTAATAACACAAAGGCAAAATGCAATAAGACTAATGTCTGAAAGATATTAAAGAGAAACATTGACGACTTTATTCAAAGGGAAAAAATATGAATCATTTGTAATATGTTTGACCAAATTATTATATGATACAACTTATTTTGTACCGTTTGTTTATGATTTACTATGCTTACTTCTGTTGGTTTTAGATAAAAACGTTACATTTACCGTATTTTTTTCTGTTAAGTCAGTCACATGCATTTTTCTTCTAAAATGTCTAATTTACCCCTAACTTCATATTCTTCCTCCACTTTTCTTATTTCCCTCTTTCTACAGTGAAGTTTTCTCTCTCTAAGTCTCCTTGAGTATGCAGTATACTAAATGCAAAGTGAGACAAACATCCATGAAAGTAGACAAAGGTTCACCCTCAACTGCAACTATCGACCGACTTTGCAACTGCAGTGTAGGCTATCGAAGAGGAAAACTGTCGAGGAGATATAAAGACAAGAACACGAAGAGGAATTTCAGAAGGAAAAACTAGGCGGGTATTTCTTTTTTTGGTTGGAAAAGAAGATTTTGAAACAAATATAAACCAAGGTTGTTGTTGGTGTTGTTTCAATATGCTCGCAGGAAGGATCTTGTTGATAAACAACCTAGGATCCGAGGAAGGTTCATGAAAATAGAGAAAAGCCATGGTCCTAAGAAGTTTTAACTGATTTTCAGAACACAAACGAACAAGCATGACACGAAGTATTCAGTTTTTCATTATTCAATGAAATAGACAAGCAGCTTATCTACAAATTTTCTTTCCCTCGGCTGTGAAACTTCATTTTGTTTTTGTTTCACCATTTGCAAAGATGGGCTTTGATGGAAAAATTAAAATCAAGATCACATATTTATACAGTGGGGTAGTGAAATTGTGTGGACAAGTAGTGAAAGAGAATATACAAATGGAGGTGAGTGGCCATATGATGAAACAGATATGTGAGAAGAATGAAAGAATTGAGAAGTAAATGAGGAAGAAAATGACAAGCGCATTACAAGCATTTAACAATCGTTTTCCTTCTCAACTCCACATGGAGAAGTCATGATTGAGCAATTCACTTCAATAAGAAACTACGTCAATTGTTTGAAAAGGAAAAGTTTGAGGGAAACTCTCGCCATCAATACTGAAATCAACCTTAGGGAGAAAAGCACCAAGCTATTTCCAATCGAAGATCTGATTGATGTAGAGGTAGATGACCATGACAAGAAGGTGAGAATTGGAGTTACACTTTCCATGGAGTAGAACACCACCTTAACACCACTGATGAAGGAGTTTAAGAAGCTCTTCGCTTGGCAGTCCAATGACATGCCATACATTAACACATACATCATATCCCATGAGCTAAACATCTACCCTACCATTAAACCGATCACTCAAAATAGAAAGGCCCTACGCGATGATAAAAGTCTGACAATTAGAAAAGAACTGGTAAAACTACTAGACATGAGTTTCATCAAAGAGATTCACTTTTAAACATGGGTGGCTAACATTGTCTTGGGGAAGAAATCCAACGAGAAACCGCGAAACTGCGTGCACTTCCTGGACCTCAATAAGGTGTTCTCAAAGGACGCCTACCGACTATCCTGAATTGATCAACGGGTAGATGCGACATTGGGACATGAGAAGCTAAGCTTCATGGATGACTACTTGGGGTACAACCAGACCAGGCAGCATCGACCCGATGAAGCCAACGATGCCTTCTATGTCGACAATGACATATTCAATTACAAGGTGATGCCCTTTAGACTAGTCAACACACGGCCTCCATATCAAATGCTGGTCAACAAGCTATTCAAGAATATATTGAGGAGAAACATGGAGACCTACGTGGATGACATGTTGATCATATCTATCAAAGACAAGTTTCATGTATCATACTTTTGGGAAACCTTTGAATGCATGCACTTGCACAGAGTTCATTTCAACCCCTTTGAATGCCTACTCAAGACACACATGTACTCCTTACTTGCTCTCGTAAAACATGTCTCAGGCAAGTCTCTATTTTTGTACTTAAGTATTAACACTATGGCAATTAGTGCAGTTTTTATGAAGGAGGAGGTGAAAGCCCAACTACCCATTTACTAAGTATGCGAAATAATTGATCGAAAATAAATTTACTAAGGTTGAGAAGAACCTCTCTGCATTGATCATTATTGCATAAAATTTATGTCTTTATTTCCACGCCTACGAAATAACAATCTTTCTAGAGAAACCGCTCAAACACTTAATACAAAAATCAGATATCTCACGAAGAATGATGAAATGGGCAATGGAGCAAATCAATAAGCATTCACCCTTAGTAAGCTTTCCTTCAGAGCAGTTTCCCCACGAGAAATTCAATTCGTGGAAAGATCTATTTACTCAGTAGTCGAAAGTGAAATGGAAGTCTTCAACATTGAAAAACAAATCAATTGGATGACGACAAAGTACGTATAGCTGACGACAGAGCTCGAATTTGAAGTTGAGGCGATCCAACATCTAGCTGTAAGTTACCTGATTATCAACATATGATATACACGTGAGAATACTCAACGTTCCATCTATGATGCATTATTCATCGAGAAACATAAAGGATACTAAGAGAAGCCCATGAAGTAGTAATTGCATGTCACAAAGGCGCCCTATCCATCATGCGAAAAGTCCTCAGTCTGGGTTACTATTGACCCACGATAAACAAAAAAGTTGCAACGTTAGTACAAAAATGCGAAATCTGTTAGAAGTTCTCATCGAAGATCAAATGAACATCCATAGATCTAACCTCAATTTTGCGGGAACGAGCTAAAATGGCTTCGTGAGGAACTCCACATCGAACGCCGCTTTAGATCATTTTGTCACCCCTAAATAAGCGACCCAGTGAGTCATACAATAAATCAATCTTATTAGGGTAAAATAAAAAAGCAAATGCTCTTTGAGAAATTTGAGTGGAATAGCTTGACAACGTCCTCCAGACACTTATAACGACTCTAAAACAAGCTTCATGAGAATCACCCTTCACTCCTCGTTTACGAATCGGAACTAGTCGCCTCAATGGAGATAACCGTAGCCTCATGCAGAACCAAACATTTTGATGAATTTACAAACAACGTGGAATGAAAAGTAAATTTAGACCTCGTTGACGAGAAACATTGGGCATATGAGGAAATACAAGGACGAATGAGACTAACCATTGCACGATACTTCAATCACCGAGTTAGTGATTGCTAGTTCGTCGTGGGGGAGATGGTATTAAGATGTTAGAAATTCACAAACCTGGAAACCATACAAGTTCTCAAATGTTGGTTTGGTGATATGAGTTCATCCATTAGTTGGCGCCCATTTAGATAATCCCAATAGCAACAAATTGACCCAATATCATTCAGTTATATATGACTATATATATGTGTTCTCATGGTAGAAACTACACACTCTTCATAATAGAGAAGCCTAACTACCTTACAGTTTACACATATGTAAGTAGTTGTGGAAATTTAGATCACCGTCCGTTAACCGGTGACGTGTCGTATGACTGGCAGATCGTGATTCCAGCATAGATAGATTTATTTTCGCTAAGTCTATTGCCAGACGATATAAACATAAGTAGTGTGTTTATACTGTGCCCTACACTACTGCATGCTATACCATCCAATATTTGTATCATTGCCACGTAGGTTGGCTTCCAAATTATTGAACCCCGTTGACATCTCAATCGCAGTAATTTATGACCACAACGAAGTCACAGACCGCAAATGGCGATCGACAACTTGATCCATAATTCCAATCTTTGTCGCGAAGGCAACCCTGTAGACAGTATAGGGACAAACCCAACCTTCATGGCTACAACCCAACCCTTGTTGGTCACAGACTTTGTGGTTGTGGTTCAACCCTTGTTGGGTGCGACACAGGCCACACTAGTCGCCGCCTCTTTGGATGGCCACTTACCTGCCTGCTGTTGTTAGGGATTTCAAAACCCTAGTAGCATCCATCCCCTTGCGGAATAATACACTTGTACTTGTTTTGCGTGAATCAATCCAATTCAGTCTGATTTGCTGAGGTGGGCTTTATCGGTCTAGTTAAGACTCATTGGTTGAGGCCAACCAAATCGTTTCTGTTTGGTTCAGACGACTAAGGTGGTCTAGACTTGTTTGAACTGATTTGGAAGGTCGAGGTTGACTGGGCGGTCCCAGAAAAAATTTAGTCTTATCTCAGACCATATGTGGGCTCTAATGTTTTTTATTTTCGTGTACTTGTACTTGAACCGTTTGATAAATAGTTATGTGCAGCGGCGGATCTGGGAACCCAAGCAAGTGGTGGGTCCCAGAACCCCACTTCTTGTGAGCTAGATCCGCCACTGGTTATGTGTTTACTAAATAAACC
This sequence comes from Chamaenerion angustifolium, assembly GCA_946814005.1. Taxonomy (NCBI): domain Eukaryota; kingdom Viridiplantae; phylum Streptophyta; class Magnoliopsida; order Myrtales; family Onagraceae; genus Chamaenerion; species Chamaenerion angustifolium. The sequence continues at coordinate 9,794,314 of OX328270.1, forward strand.
ATCTAACCAATTTAAATGTTAGGAGAGCCTTTTAAAAAGATAAATTACCGCATGACTTGATATTAGAGTTGTTTTCTTCAAGTTCTCATCCATAAATTTAAAACTTGTTCAAACACTCGGGGAGTAAAAAGGGAATTTACTCGCGTTCTAAATATTGCAAAAATAACATAATAGTTTTGCTCCATCAAGTCAAAGTGAAAACCAAAATAGATGTATTTCACGTATAAAACTATGTTACGTCAAACCCTACCTTTGTACTATACATAGTTCACTTGACTTTACATCTTGAATACTTAAGAGGATGTTTGTAATACAGAAAGTTGGATTAAATTATAATATTCTAAAGTGTACACATTAATACGTAGACTAATCTAAATTAGGGTTAATAATCAAATCGCTACCCCAACTTTATGCACTTTACAAATTGCTAGCAAACTTTGCATTTTCAAATATTGCTACTTGTACTTTAAGACTTGGGGCAAATTGCTACCTCCGTTAAGTTTCCTCTTAAATATGGACAGAAAATGATGTGACAACACATGATTGATCCATAATTTAGAAAAATAAATATTATTTTAAAAATACCAAAATAATTAGAAAACTTCTTTAAAAAATCTGGAAAATTAATAGGAAAAAGAGTCTTTAATATAATATTTTTATTGATAAATATGAAACAAAAATAAATAAAAAATTTAATCATTTTTTTATTTCATATTTTTAATAAAAATATTATATTTAAAACTCTTATTTTTCTTATTAATTTTCCAGTTTTTTAAAGAATTTTTCTAGTATTTTTATAAAATAATATAGTTTTTAATTTTATGAGTCAATCACGTGCTGTCACGTTATTTTCGATATTTACCAGAAATACTTTGACGAATGTCATCACAATCATTACTGGAGAATAATAAAAACAAGTATAGAAGATACTCTCATTTTTTGGTTTCTTTTCTTCTTGAATTTTGAAAGGGAGAAAACTCTCTTATTTATATGTGTAAATCATGAGAAGTATGTGAAAATACTCAATGTGGTACAATTTACATAAATCATTTACGGTTTTGTGAAAGTTTTGGTCTAATTATGCTCACGGAACGGTTGATCGACAACTTTGGCTATGGCATCGACGTCTTGGTCATCCTTCGTTTGAGTACCTTAAGTTTTTGTTTCCTAGTCTTGTTTCCAATAAATCAACTAGGGTTGATTATGTGTTTTCATTAATTCATTCTGATGTGTGGCGACCAACTCCAAATTCTAGTAATGGCCATTTCCAGTATTTCGTATTATTTATAGACGATTACTCTCGTATGACTTGAGTTTATTTCATGAAACATAAGTCTGAAGTATATGAAAAATTCCTCAGTTTCCACTAAATGATCTATACTCAGTTCGATACAAAAATACAAATTCTACGATATGATAATGGCGGAGAATTTGTAAATCATGCCATGCAAGCTTTTTTCCCCCAAAAAAACGGTCTTATTCATCAAACATCCTCTCTTAATACACCCCAACCAAACGGTGTAGTCGAAAGAAAAAATCGGATATTACTCGAAATGACCCGAGCTATGATGATTGAGTCTCAGGTAGCGAAATCCTTTCGGCCTGAAGCAATAGCTATATCATTATATCTGATTAATCGTATTTCAACAAAAGTCCTTGATCACAAGACCCCTCTACAGGCCTTAGCCACACAAGCAAAAATTTCGTCCATTCTAACTCTACCCCCTCGAGTCTTTGGTTGCTCTGTATTCATTCATATTCCTAAAAATGATAGGAACAAACTTGATCCCTGTGCTGAAAAATGTGTTTTCGTGGGATATTCTACTCATCAAAAGGGATACTGATGCTATAATCCAATCACTCGTCGCATTCATATTACTATGGACTGCGACTTCTTAGAGTCAGAATATTTCTATTGCCACCAACTTAGTGTTCATGGGAAGAAAGAAAGTGAACCACTAGCTTGGTTAAGTAGTCTGAGTTGGTCAGAGACTGTTCCAAAAGAACGGGTAGACGGAGCTACCGAACCTGCCTCCAACATAGACAAGGCTAACGAACCAGTACATACAATCGATGAATCCACTTCGTACAATGTCCAACTAGAGGTAAATGAGTCGTACCCTAATGATTTGTCTCATAGCTTAAAGCATGCCACTAACCATGACAACAAGCTAGAAGAAGTAAAGCAGTCAGAGGAGTTCATACTACCTCCAAGAATAAATAGAGTCATGCCACCTGTTGGGTCTGAATCTCCCAGGTGCTGACTTGGCAGTGGATTGAATGCCAAATGATGAATGATCAATGCTCTCGCCTTAGCTCCGATGAACCTGCAAGAAAGGGATCGCAACAGAGTGGGTGTCTCGGGGTCCCTCTCCGATGCGTAAATGAGTATACTGTGTGTATGAACTCAAAACGTAATGAACATATCGAAAATCAAGGGTATTTATAAAGTGAAGAGATCAAACCATTATAGGCAACATAATATCTTGGTGAATATTGTGCCGGTAAAGATTAGGATCGCAGATATTACGGTTATGACGTAATATTGCAGTTACCGTATGTATTCTTTAGAGAATATGTGCTCGATATACGCGGGATATCGTGGTCATATCTTTAGTGATGGTTGGTGGGACCAAAGTTGAGAGGTTAGACTCTCTTGGCGAGCACTCCTATGGCGAGCAGTAAGAGGTTGTGACCTTGGTCAATGGCGACCTATGATGGAGCTTTGGTGTCCACTTTGTTTTGAGTTCGATGCTGGACCGCATTATGAGGGTCAGATTATCTTTAATATGGGATGGCCTGTTTTTAATGATATGAGTTTTACCCCCTGCAAAGTTATTGGGCCTTTGAGGTCTTTCCCTTATTGGTCCGTCACCATAAATACCCAACATTTGCCCCCGAAGCTTGAGTGAAGTTTCTTCGGTCAAGTTTGATTATGTGATATGGGTTGAGATAGTAACATTTGTATTGGATTTTTTCTGTCCTTATCTGCTATTTGCGCCTTTTTTGATATTCTGTATCCTTTGGCGATCGGTTGTTGGGTCACCTAGAGTTTATGGAATATTCGTTTCCTTACCCTTTTTCGCGAACACTTGGGGTTGCTAGGGTTTATGAATGCACATTCACTACTCTTTGGCGAGCACTACCGTCAAAAGGGTTTCCGGAAAGGCTTAGAATGGATTTTGGCGATCACCTTTTTTGTATAAGGTTTTGAGCATATAATGAGTACACTGTTACCCAGAAGTTGAACAGACAATTGAGGCATATCTATCTTTTATTCTTCTGTAACTCGAGGGTGGGCTGACAGTTTTCGTACTGTTCCAACCGTTTGTCTCCCCGAGGTATCTCTTGAAATTCTGACATTGCTTCGATTTTTACCCAAAAGGGTGTAATCATTCTCTAAACCGTTTTGATTGTGTCTGTTCGGTTACCTTCATTTTGGCTATATAAGAAACCAAACCTTGACATTTTTGTCCTTTACGCGTTCCAGTCATTTGCATTGCAGAAAGTTCATTGTTGCTCAGTGCTCTGTTTCCAAACTTTCCCATTTTCCTTCTTCAATTTCGAAAATGCTTCTCACTATTTCCATGGCTTCCAAGAACCAATCTTACGGAAAAGGGTCAGCCCACAAGTCTTCTTCCAACCAAACTTCCGGTCAGAAGGCTTCAAACAAGGCTAACAATGCCCCTCTGATCATCAAGGATGGTTCCTTGCCGGCGCAGGGTCAGAAGAACTCTGCCCCCAAGCCGATTTCTCGGCAATCGGCCGACACTCCGGTGGTTGTTAGGATATAAGTGTGTCTAACACTTATGTTTAGGATCAATATGTAAATATTGTTGCTTGAGGCCCAAGCATCAATTAGTTTAGTATTAGGGACTTAGTTGCAATTCTCGGACAGTACTGTTTTGTCTGTTCTCGCCTTCGTTACCTTATATCTGCTGCACTGTTGAACAATTCCAATAATCAAGTTATCATCTTTGGTTCAGAGAGCTTTCTTCATCTTCTTCCTCGCCTTACCTTTCTTCTTCTCAAACCCTAAATCCAAACATGGTATCAGAGCTCGATCGAGCCTGAAATCTTCTCTTTTCAACCTTCCTTCTTGATTCATGGAAGAATCTAGCCCTGCCTTCGCCAACAAGAAAGTAGCTCAGCTACTTGGTGAGGAGAATTTCCAGCAATGGAAACAGCAGGTTCTACTATCTGTAAGAGGGTATAACCTGGAAAGCCATCTCCATGGAGCTAACGTACCTCAGTTTCTGGAAGATGAAACTCGGGCTGCTGTCCCAAATCCTGCATACACGAAGTTCCTCCAGCAGGACAGCTCCCTCGCGTCTTGGCTTCTTGCCTCTGTCTCCTCTCAGGTCAGTAGGGGTCTTATAGGGTGTATGTCAGCTGCTGCCATTTGGCAAAAGCTTCATAGAGATTTTTCATCATCGTCCACCACCAGAATCATGCATTTATATGATAGACTTAAGGTTAGGAAGCATGTTCATCAACCTATGAGAGACTACCTCACTGAAATACAAACCACATGTGATAGTTTAGCTAGTTGTGGTCACCCTATAGAAGAGATGCAACAAATCTCGATTATTTTGAATGGGGTAAAGGGTCAATATGATAATGTCATTGCTGTCATTCATGCTAGCCAAAATCCTTACACTATCGCTTCTGTGAGTTCTGTGTTATTAGATGCTGAGTCTAGGCAGTCTGACCTCTTATTTGATGCTAGTGCTAGTGTCAACATAGCTTCTGCTAAGGTTCCCAACCCCAGTAAGCCCCCTGTGTCATATGCTGAAAACAACTCTGGTAGTATGTCTGGTCTCCTCCCCTCACCCCAACCCACAAACCAAAATGCTCAGTCATTTTCCTATGGTCCCCCACCATTTGGTAATCAACAATCTGGGAGGGGTAGGGGGCGTGGTAGGGGCTTTGGAAATAGCAGACTCCAATGCCAGCTGTGTGGAAAATTTGGGCATTTGGTGCACAGATGTTTCCACAGGTTTAATGTACAATTTACTGGTGCGACTGATCCTCAGTCCAACTCTCCTACACCTTCAGCAAACCTCGCTGCTTATGACACTGAGCCTGACCCTTACCAACATCAACAACTGAACCAACCCTACCCTCCACCTCAGCTGCACAAAGTTCAGAATCAATCTCAACCACCTCAGACCACAACCATCCATCCTCCCAACACCCAAACACACTCTGTCTTGCAGTACTCACCCTATCCATCACCCTTACCACCTATCTACCCCTACATGATGGCCCCCCCATGTTACCCACCTCAGCCATACCAAGGCTTTCCAAATCCTCAGCCTCAACTGAACCCCATCCCTACTCAATCAGCATCACCTCAACCCCCTCAAGCCAATCACCTGTTATCCAGCAGCCATAACCCAGCCACCTCTGACGGCAGCTGGTTCCCAGATTCAGGAGCCACAAACCACCTGACGAATGCTCAGCCTTTCCAGAACATGACTTCTCCTTATTCTGGCCCAGGTAAGGTCTTAGTAGGAAATGACTCTACTCTTGATATTTCTGCTATTGGTTCTTCTACTTTACCTTCCACTGGAAAACCATTACTCTTAAATAACTTACTTTACACTCCTGCTGTCACTAAAAACCTGCTTTCTGTATCTCAGTTTTCAAAGGATAATCAGGTTTATTTTGAATTTCACCCATCGCATTGCCTGATCAAGGATTCACTCTCCAACAAGGTGCTGCTCAAGGGTTATGAGTCTGGGGGTCTTTATCGTTTAGACTTCTCTAGTTTTAGGTCTAAGTCTAATAATTTAGTCGAGTCTGCTACTGTTAGTCCAGATCAGTGTTTGAACCTTTCTACTGAATTTCAGTCTTTTTGTAATAATGCAGTCTTATCTGCTCAAAACTCTGCCTTTCCGGTTATTAGTAATGACAATTCTGCTGCATGTGATGTTTATCATGGTACCTCTGTTTCTTTTCCTGCTTATAATGATGATGTCTCTGATGATTCTTCTGCTGTCACCTGTTTTAATAGTGCATCCTCTAATGCATTACCTGATTTTGAAATAAGCTGCTTTCTCAGCTCTTTGAAAACAACTGATCCTTCTCACCTATGGCACATGAGGTTAGGCCACCCATCTAGGAATATTCTTGTTAACTTCTTGAGATTACAAAATCTGCCCACTAAACACATATCCTCTGAGTGTACTGCTTGTGCAGTGGGTAAGAGTAAGACCCTCCCTTATCAACCTTCAGAAACTGTCTACTCTCGTCCACTCGAAATGGTTCAGGTAGATCTCTGGGGTCCTGCCCCTTTATCCTCTAGTAACTGCAATTACTATCTTAGTATTGTTGATGTCTTTTCTAGATTTACTTGGATTTACTTTCTGAACCGTAAGTCTGATGCTACTAAAGCCTTCTGTGAGTTTCATCTCTTAGCAGAAAAGCAGCTTGGCATGAAGCTCAAGGCTGTGCAATCTGATGGAGGAGGTGAGTTCTACTTTCTTACTACATACTTAGCTCAGTATGGTATAGTTCATAGGATCACCTGCCCATATTCAAGCCAACAAAATGGCATGGTGGAGCGTAAGCACCGCCATATTGTTGAATTGGGTCTGACACTGCTTGCACAGTCATCCGTCCCTCTTCACTACTGGACGGATGCCTTCTCCACTGCTGTTTTTCTAATTAATCGCTTGCCTTCCAAGACTCTGGAGAACTGTTCTCCTCATGAGCTTATTTTCAATACCAAGCCTGACTACTCCTTTCTGAGAGTCTTTGGCTGCTTATGCTTTCCCCACCTGAGACCTTACAGGTCTCACAAGCTGTCCTTTAGATCAGAACCTTGTGTATTCATTGGGTTCTGTTCTGACCACCATGGCTATAAGTGTCTCTCTTCATCTGGAAGAGTTTATGTGTCACGAAATGTTGTCTTTCATGAAACAACATTTCCTTTCTGTGACACCACAGGACCTTTCTATGCTTCAAACACACCAAAAGCCTCCACTCCTTCCAAACCATTTTTCATACCCTGTGACCCATTCTTCCAACAACCCACCTCTGTTCCCTCTACTATCACTCATTCCTCGGGACCTCCTGTGCATGCCCACATGTCGGGGGAGTCCAGCTTACCCTCCACCACACCCTCCCAAAACTTTACCTCTACTCAGCCTCCCTCTGCACCTGTTCCTGCTCCTGACCTTAGCTCCCCTACGGAGGTCTGTAGATATGTCCCTTCTGGTTCTACCCTTGTTCCCATTTCTGACCCGTTTTCCTCTACACCACCACCACCAGCTCACTCTGATCAGTCCTTCCCCACCTCCCCACAAGCCCATCCACCCTCATCCTCTCGGCCCTCTCACCCCAAATCTTCCACCAATATACATCCTATGCAGACCAGGTCTAAATCTTCCCTTCATGAGATGTCCACTTCACTTGCCCTATCCACAGACCTAACTAACTCTGAGCCTCGTAGCATTCACGAACCTCTTCAGTCACCTCTCTGGTTTAAGGCTGTGCAGGAAGAGCTTACATCTCTTACTGCCAACAACACCTGGACTCTTGTTTCCCTACCTACAGGTCGTATACCTATAGGTTGTAAATGGACCTTTAAAATCAAAAGAAATGCAGATGGGGCTGTTGTCAGATACAAGGCCCGTCTTGTTGCCAAAGGTTTTTCGCAAAAACCAGGCTTTGATTTTCAGGAAACCTTCAGTCCTGTCATTAAATCTGCCACTGTTCGCATTGTTCTGTCCTTAGCTCTCACTCATAAATGGTGTATCAGACAGGTGGATATTAACAATGCTTTTCTTCATGGTGACCTCCAAGAGGAGGTCTACATGACACAACCTCCTGGTTTTGAGGTTCACTCTAATACTCCTAACCTGGTTTGCAAACTTCAAAAAGCTTTATATGGTCTTAAACAGGCTCCCAGAGCCTGGTTTGAAAAACTGAAGTTTTTTCTCCTGAACTCCCTTGGTTTTCATGTTTCAACCTCAGATAGTTGCCTCTTTATCAAATGTGCCTCTGATTCTTTCGTGTTACTTCTTGTTTATGTGGATGACATTGTTATTACTGGCACTTCTGTTAATCTTGTTTCTAAAATTGTTGACTCTATAAATGCTCAGTTTCAGCTGAAAGATCTGGGAAACCTGAACTACTTCCTTGGCATGGAAGTAGTTTCAGGTGATGACTTTATTCTGTTAAATCAGAAAAAGTACATTCAGGAACTCCTGGATAAGGTAGGTCTGAAAGATGAATCTGAATTTCCCACTCCAATGACAGGTACTTGTTTGTCTAAGTCAGGTATGTCTTCCTGTTCTGATCTCTTTCATGATGAAACTCTATATAGGAGCACAATAGGTGCTCTGCAACATGTCTGTGTCACTCGACCAGACATTCACTTTTCAGTGAACAAACTGAGTCAGTTTATGCAGACACCAAATAACAGCAACTGGAAGGCTGTTATTCATGTGCTGAGATACCTCAAAGGCACTCTCAATCATGGTCTGTTGTTCAGACCAACACCCTCGCCTGTCACAGACATCACTCTTACCTCCTTCTCTGATGCTGACTGGGGTGGTGATCAAACTGATCGCCGCTCCATCTCAGGGCATTACCTTCTCCTGAATGGTAATCCCATAATATGGAGCTCTAAGAAACAGACAGTAGTCTCTAGGTCGAGTGCAGAGGCTGAATTTAGGGCCATTGCCAATGCCATGTGTGAGATCATGTGGGTCCAATCCCTTCTCAAGGAAATTGGACTTCACACACCCACTGCACCTGTCATCTGGACAGACAACACAAGTGCTGTAGCTTTGTCTGAGAACCCCATCCATCACTCCAAGATGAAACATGTAGAGATTGATCTCTTCTTCATCAGAGAGAAAGTTCAAAATGGGGATGTCTTAGTCAACTTTATTCCAGCTTCAGAACAGACAGCTGATATCTTGACCAAGCCTCTGACAGAAAAAAATTTCATTCCCTGCAGAAAAAAACTTGGAGTCTTCTCACTGGAGGAACTGGAGGATCGTGGTGTCTCATCATTCCTTCAGCTTGGTTCCACTGCTCAATGAACTTCCCACACAGTCTGTACGTTTATTGTTTCTCTGTTTACTTAGTAACTTGCCTTGTCCTATGAGCTCTGGGACAGCCATATGTTTGTTATCTGATTTTTCCTGTTGACTGCACCTCTGTAATTTTTTTCTTGAACCTCTGTCTGTCCTTATGCATGACTGATCAACTCTATCTTGTTTCAATTAGTGCTTGTAATCTTGGTATGTTCTCGTCTGATTTCCATGTCTAGCATATACCTGAGTATCGCCTGTCATGTGTACATTTCTCTCTTCTCTGATCATAAGCCTTGCCTTTGTGCATCACTGAATATATCTCTGAAAAAAAATAACTGCTGCATTAACCATGGCATAGGGTATGGCTTGAGTCCAAAAACAGAGTGAAATCAAATATTAAATGACAAAGTCATACTGAGTTTTTCACTCTTGAGGATGAAAAGATCAAGGCTCAAACCTTGCAGTCATACTGGTAAGATAGGAGCTCAAACTCCTCTGTCATGTTATGAATATCTCAATTTTCAAGACATTCCAAATGAATGAATAAAGCAGCAGTTAAAATGATTATATTAGTATGTCTGATGCACTTTGGCAACAGTTTACTGATCTGGAATAGAGAGAATCATGCATATGATTGTGAATACTTGGTACTGCTTTTCGTGTTTTTTCAGACTTGTTCATGATCTTAGATTACAGACATTAATCGCCCTATGATCAGAGTTCTGATTACCCATACTAAAGACAGCACAAATGCTAAATCAATTGCATAGTGCATCTCAGCTAGGAGAACTCAGCTATACTACGTATTCTGCTCAGATGTGTCAATAAGGAACAGGAAAGTACTTCGTTCCAGAGAATGGATTTACTGCAGACTGTCAAATTTTAGGATATATTTTGAAGATTTGGCGACCACGAGTACAGTTGGCGACCACAATGACAAGATTAAGTTCATTTGGCGACCAAATGTTCATTTGGCGACTACAATAACAATATCAAGTTCAGTTGGCGACCACGAGTGCTTTTGGCGACCAAAGATCATGTTTCAAAGACAAGATCAAGCATAGGGAATGTTAGGATATAAGTGTGTCTAACACTTATGTTTAGGATCAATATGTAAATATTGTTGCTTGAGGCCCAAGCATCAATTAGTTTAGTATTAGGGACTTAGTTGCAATTCTCGGACAGTACTGTTTTGTCTGTTCTCGCCTTCGTTACCTTATATCTGCTGCACTGTTGAACAATTCCAATAATCAAGTTATCATCTTTGGTTCAGAGAGCTTTCTTCATCTTCTTCCTCGCCTTACCTTTCTTCTTCTCAAACCCTAAATCCAAACAGTGGTGGTGGTCATGCATGACACTAATGTCCCCGCCTTCTACCCGATAGGTAAATTTTGATGTCTTCCTTTTGCTTATTTTTAGGTAAAGCTTCGTGTTTTTTATTATTTTTGTATTGTTCTTGCCAAACCCTGGTGCTCTAAGTAGATATCAAGCCCAATGAACTAAATCCGGCTCAGTTCAAGGCAGTGGTCGCCTTGACTGGCTTGGGAGAAGTCGACACCCCTAGATATCCAGGCTTAGGATTGCATTATCCTCGCAATGGAGATGTTTACGTTTATGCGTCCCAAATCGATGTTGAGTTGCGTTTTCCTCTCTGCGACGATTTGCAGGAGCTTTGCTGCAATTACATGATAGGCCCTACGCAGCTAGTACCTAACGCCATCAGGATGTGGGTTGGGTTCAAGTTCATGTGTTTACGTCAAGAATGGACGTATTCACTGGCCATGTTCTGGTGTTTCTACCGATTGGACGCTGGGGAGAACCATCGTCACAACTTCCAGACTCGGTCACTCAAGTTTGAGGAATGAAGGGGCCAGGCTTGGAACTGGAATGTTCACTTCCGTCTAGTGGACGACTTCCGTTCTACCAACTCCAACTAGAAGAAGTTTTACTTCTTTTACAAGGGTAGTGTGTCATGGGAGCTGTTTCAGCCGGAAAGGGATACTCCTCCTAGCTTTGGGGAGCTGACAGGGAGCGATCGGAATGCCATTGATGACTTCTTCCGACTACATCGGCAATCGAACTTCTGGTCTATCCGCTCAGTGGCGGAAACTTCAGAGTCGATGCTCGAGCTGGCGGACAATCATCAGTCCTCGTCAGTATCTATTGATTGGTTAAATTTGTGACTTTTTTCCTCTTTTGGTGGTAGACACTCGGGGATCAAAACTCATTGATCTGTTTTCCAAGCAGTCTAAAATAGGATTTTCAACTGCTCAGGCGTCCTTGAGTCCTCCACCTCCTCCTTCCAAGCGTTCGTCCAAGCGTAAGCCTGAGGAGGAACGACCTACACCCGCTTCTGGCGATCGCCAAAAATGTATGCAACTGCCTTTTAACTTTTCCTCCCTCTATTTTTGTCTTTGTTTTTAATGTCCTTGTTGACCTTTTTCAGGGAAGACTGCTACTAAGGAGGCTCCAAGTTCGGCTCCCGCCAAGAAGACCAGGAGCTGGGGTGAGGAACGCCCTGCTCCTTCCCGGGGTCCTGCTGCTCCCCGGGAGAAGGTTGTCGTGGCCGCAGAGGTCGCCACGCCTGCCTCTGACAAGTCTGTTCCTGATCCCCCAAAGGGGCCGGGGCTCGGAAGAGGGTTCAGACCCTCGGTGCCGCCACGGGCACCACCAAGACTCCTTTCAGGGAGTACCTTTGGTGGGATTATTTCAATCGCCCAAGGCGGTGAACCCCAAGGGTGTTTGGGCCTCTTGGGGAAATCTCCAGAAGGTGGAGATTTCCGACCAGCTGACTCTCCGGGGTAACCCATATCTCTACATGCATCTCCTCGAGAGGATTGTTCCTCCTCGGGACATGGCGATGATCCCCTCCGAGCTGACCAGCATCGAGGGGGTCGTGAGGACGCATTTTGAGCGGATAACCCTGGTAAGTCCTTCTTCATTTATTTATCATTAACTCACTTTTTGACCTCTCCTTGATCTGATTGTACTTTACCCCTTTTTTCCTGTTGTCAGCTCCTCCGGGAGGAGTTGGCGATCGATCGGATTGTAAGGGAGCTCGCCGATAAGTAGACTTACCTACTTATTGAGTTGTAGCAGTACCGGAGCTTGGGGTTCACTCTTTACCATATGGATGAGTTGAGGGAGATGGCTGAGGTGGCTGCTCGGCTGGTGGATCATGCTCGAGAGGAGTATTTCAAGAAGGACCAGAGACTGCTTGTCTCCATGAAGGAGATGGAAGATAACTGAGTTCCAGCTCAAGGCGGCCATCAAATACTCTGCTGAGGTGGAGGCAGCGAATGCTGGCCTGAAGGCTCAGTTGAAAGAGTTTGAGGCCTAGAGGGACGCCTTGGCGGCAGAGAGGCGTCAACTTGCCACGGAAAAGGAGCAGCTCGCCTTGCGGCTGAATTCTGTCCCATCCCCCAGACGTGGTCGAGAACTTTAAAAGGTCCGAAGAATTTTACGACTGCGCCTTGGAGCTGATGAAGGCCGAGGTGGCTGCCTACCTCCAGGTCCTGGTCGACGAAATTCAGGGTATCGACCCTAAGTTTCCTCTCCGGGAGGTGAAGTCTCTTCAGGACTTCATCGAGAGTGGCTACTCCAAGGAGGCTCCTGCTACTAATGGCGAGTAGGCTACCCCCGAAGTCGAGAAGGAAGTTGCTACCCGTGAAGAGCCCAAACCCAGAAGTCCTGAGCTCCCCCGGTGACCATGTCTTTATTTTTTCTCTTGAATGATAATCACTTATGTTTTCCCGTGTTTTTTGGGAAGGTTTGTTATTACCTTTTGATATCAGACTTGGTTATTACTATTATTTTAATAATATAGAATGCCTTTATATCCATAAGTCTTTGCATCTGCTTGACTCTGAATATGTTTGGCTTTGCTTCCGATGTCTTTATCATACTTATTTTCAACTTCTCTTTGGTTTGTGATGACCTCGTTATATAGGGTCTTGGACCTTTCCTAATGCTTTATAAGGAAGAATGATAAGTCTTTATAGATTCATCTACTCGCATCGCCAAGTTAGCGTTCGCCTAATCATGGGGAACTGTTACTCGAGGCTCATTCATCTTTTAGTAAGTGATCGTCTTAGGTTCGTTCGCCCACTTTCTTGTGTTTGTTTTGCAAAGGACCTATTACCCTTAAAATGGATTCGTTCGCTTTTGATGTCCAATCTTAAATTTTCCCAACTTATTAGGGAACGACTTCCTTAACGGATCGCTCGCCTTCTGCGTCAGGACTTTTGCCTGATTTTAATATCAGGTCTTTTTTGCCTAACTTTTACCTTAGGTCTTTTCACCTGATTTTGTTATCAGATCTTTTGCCTAACTTTGACGTTAGGTCTTTCGCCTAAATTTGACTTTAGGTCATTTGCCCAATTTTGATATCGGGTCTTTTGCCTAACCTTGGTGTGTTAAGTCTTTCGCCTAAATTTGACTTTAGGTCTTTTGCCCAATTTTGACATCAGGTCTTTTGCCTAACCGCGTTAGGTCTTTCGCCCAATTTTGATATCGGGTCTTTTGCCTAATCTTGGCATTAGGACTTTTGCCTAAATTTGACTTTAGGTCTTTTGCCCAATTTTGTTATCAGGTCTTTTGCCTAACCTTGGTGTCAGGTCTTTCGCCTAAATTTGACTTTAGGTGTTTCACCCAATTTTGTTATCAGGTCTTTTGCCTAACCTTGGTGTCAGGTCTTTTGCCCAATTTTGTTATCAGGACTTTTGCCTAACTTTGGCGTTAGGTCTTTCGCCTAATTTTGTTATCAGGTCTTTTGCCTAACTTTGGCGTTAGGTCTTTCGCCTGATTTTAATATCAGGTCTTTCTTCCTTCGTTTTGGTTCGAGTGGCCATGCTTTATGAAGGAATGATTTGCTTTATTGACCTAACATTTTGATTACAAGCTATGCATAAAACCTTCTTAAATGTTCGGAGTTGAATGGACGAGGCAGCCTTACACCTTTTGTAGTTTCCAAGTAGTAAGATCCTGGAGCAGCAATCTCTACTACTTTGTATGGATCTTTACACTTAGCTGAAAGTTTGTTCTGACTGTCCCGTCTTGTGAATTCATTCTTTCGCATAACCATCTCCCCCATGAAAAATTGGTGAGCGTTGACTTTTCTGTTGAAGTATCGGGCAGTCTCCAGTTGCATTTTAGCTTGGGCTTTGTCTGATTGCCATCGCTTTTCTTCTGCAAGATTGAGGCATGTTCTACGCTCGATTTCGTTCGCTTCAGTGTTGAAGTATAGGATTCTGTGGGTAGGCATCGCTATTTCAGCGGGTGCTACTGCTTAGGATCCGTACACTAAACTGAATGGTGTTTCCCCCGTTGCCGTTTTTGGTGTTGTTCGAATAGCCCATAATACATTTTCCAGCTCTTCTGCCCAGTTTCCTTTGAAGGCTTGAACTCGCTTTTTGAGCCCTGCCAGGACAAATTTGTTGGCTGCTTCGGCTTGCCCATTAGTTTGAGGATGGTGTACTGAGCTGAATCTGTGATTGATATGGTATTCTTCGCAGAGCCACTTAAGTTCTTTCCCTACGAATTGTGGACCATTATCGCTTATCAATATCTTGGGGACGCCGAACTGCGAATATATGTAGACTTTCATGAACCTGATCAGTTGGAATTCAGTCGTAGAGGCCAAAGCTTTTGCCTCTATCCACTTGGTGAAGTAGCCGATCGCCACTATGATGTGGGTTCTTTGTCCAGTGCTGATGGGAAAGGGGCCTAAGATGTCTATTCCCCATTGGGCAAAAGGTCAAGCGCCCGCCATTGGGGATAGCAGTGTTGGTGGTCGACCGGATCGTGGTGCGAACTGTTGACAAGTCGCATACTTCTTTGTCAATTCTGCCGCATCTTTGCTCAAGGTTGGCTAATAGTAGCCTAATCTGAAGATTTTGCGTGTCAATGAGCGTGCACCTTCATGACATGCAACAACTCCTTCGTGACCTTCTCGCATAACTCTTTGTCTCTGAATGAGAGACGCACCTTAGATAGGGAGTTGAATATCCTCGCCTATAGAGCTCTCCATCTATGAGAAGATAGCTTGCTGACAGACAGCTTTTTTTCGTGGACTTGCCTTCGTCTTCTGGGAGTATTCCCTCTTTCAAGAAGTTCTGGAATGGAGTCATCTAGGTTACCTGCCCTTGAATGTTGAAGACTTCTGCTCGGTTGTCTAAAACCGAATATAGAGCTTGTTCCAAAAATTTCACATCATGAATTCTTGTCCCTCCGAAGGCCAGCTTGCTTAAGGAGTCTGCCAACTGGTTGTCTTGGCGAGAAATAGACTCAATCGCGAAAGTTGGAATTTCGGCGATGAGTTTTTTAGCTATCTCGAGGTACTTCTTCAACTTTTCTCCCTTGGCTTCGTAAGTGCCATTGACTTGATTTACAATTAGCTCTGAGTCACTTTTTGCCCTGAGTGACGTTATGCTCATCCCTTTAGCGAATCGCAGTCTAGTGATAAGGGCTTCATATTCGATCTCGTTGTTGGTCGCATTAAAAGTAAGAGTGGTCGCATACTTTAAAGGCTCTCCCTCAGGGGGGATGAGAATCAATCTTGCCTCCGAGCCTTCTCTTGAAGAGGATCCATCAGTATAGAGTTCCCAGCCTTTGCTTATATCTGCTGACTGACTTTGCCTGGTTTCTGCTTCTGTTAGACCATTACTTGTGCTTTCCACTATGAAATCTGCCAATGCTTGACATTTGATGGCCGTTTTTGGCGCAAATTTGATCTTGAATTCGCTCAACTTGATCGCCCATTTAACCATTCTTCCTGAAGAGTCTGGCTTCAGCAGGAAGTGTTTGAGAGGCTGGTTGGTGAGGACTGTAATGGCGTGCGCGTGGAAGTAAGGTCTTAACTTTCGAGCAACAATAACTAAGGCGTCGAGATACTTCTCAATCTGGACATATTTTATTTTAGCTGAATTAAATATCTTGCTAACAAAATACACTGGACTCTGCACATTTTCCTCTTCTCTTATTAATACGGCACTCGATGCAACTTCGCTAATACTCAGATAAAGGAAGAGTTGCTCGCTGAGAATGGGCTTCGCCAGAGTTGGGAGTTTTTGAAGGTGCTGCTTTAAGGATTGGAAGGCAGCCTCGCACTCCGTTGTCCATTCGAACTTGCGGTTGGCCCTAAGAGTCTTGAAGAATGGAAGTCACCTGTCACTCGCCCTGAAAAGAAAGCGATTGAGTGCGGCCAGGTGGCTATTCAGACATTCGACCTCCTTGTGGCAAGTTGGTGACTTCATCTCTTCAATGGCTTTGAGTTTCTCCGGGTTCGCCTCAATGCACACTTTGCTGGGTTTAGGCGAACACTATGCCTCCTCATGCACTCGAACGCTTCTCGAAGGTCTTCTGTATGAGGACTTCCCTTTATTGTTTTTACGAGCATGTCGTCTACAAAAGGCTCCATGTTACGCCCCAGCATGTCCTGAAACAGTCGGTTACCATTCGTTGATAGGTTGCCCCCGCATTGATTAGACCGAAGGGCATCACTTTGTAGCAAAGTATATCTCCGTCTGCATAGAAGGCTGTGTGGGCTTCATCGGTTCGGTGCATTCGAATCTGATTGTAGCCTGAATAGGCGTCCATGAAGCTCAGCATTTCATGACTAGAGGTTGCGTCGACCAGTTGATCAATTCGAGGAAGGGGATATGAATCTTTCGGGCAAGCTCTGTTCAGGTCGCGAAAGTAGACGCACATTCTCCACTTGCCGTTTGATTTATTTTTAACGAGAACTCGGTTGGCGACCCAACTCTGAAATCTCACCTCCCTTACAAACTCGGCTTCGATCAGCCTTCCTACTTCCTGCCTAATCGTCAAACGCTTGTCGGATCCGAATGATCTTCTTTTCTGAGCAATTGACTTTATCGAGAGATCTATCCTTAGCTCATGAGAAATTATGTTGGTGCTGAGGCCTGGCATTTTACTCGGCTTCCATGCGAAGAGTTCTTTAAATTCCTTCAAGAGAGCAGTCAAGGCGTTTTTCTAGTCGTCATTTAAGGTGGTTCGAATGCGCACCTTCTTTTCTGGACCATCGATTTCTAGCTCTTCTAACTCCTCCATTGGCGCTGGCCGGGACTGGTCCTTACGCGGGTCAACCTCTATCTCGATGGTGAGGGTTTCCCTTTGGTTCTTCCTGCAAAGGAAGTTCACATAGCATTGCCGTAAGGAGGGTTGGTCGCCTAGAACTTCTCTGATCCCATTTGGTGTGGGGAACTTCCTCTTTTGGTGGACCGTGGAGGCCACAATCTTATGAGGGTTGATCGTGGTCCTCGCGAGGATGTCGTTATATGATGTAGGCGAGTCGACCACTAAGAAGGTGACCGATACCTTTATGATCTTCCATCCTTCGCCTAGAATTACCGGCAGGGTTATGGATCCCAACGGATAAGTTGTTCTCCCAGCAAAGTCGACAAGAGGAAAGTTGACTCGCTTGAGGTCACGCTTGGATTTGCCCATCTTCTCAAAGGCGTCCAAAAATAGAATGTCTATCGAACTGCCTCCATCCATCAGAATCCTCTTCATGTCGCAACCGTCGACTTCAGCAGTGATGACCAGCACATCATTATGCGTGGTGGTGAAATGTGCCAGATCATCCTCGTAGAATGAGATGATAATATCTTCTTCAGGCCGAGGTCACTTTCCTAGCTGGACAGTTTTAGAAATTTGAGTAGCATAGACTTCCCTTGCATTCGAGCCCTCGCCTCCGGCACCAAACCCTCCAGCAATCGGGTTTATCACCCTCCTGCTCTGAGATGAGCCATATTTCTTGGGCGGAGCTAGCGAGTGGTTTCTACGTGGTGGTGTTCGACTTCTGTCTCGGTCGGCCACAAACTCCTTCAACATGCCTCTTTGTATCACCTTCTCGATGTCGCGCTTGAAGATGCGGAAATCATCTGTTTTGTGGCCCTTGGCATTGTGATATCTGCAGTAACTTTCGGTGTCCTTCCCCATAGGCTGAGCACTCTTGGGGGACATTGGTGTTCTTGCTAGAGACCTTCTTTCCATCTCGACTAGTACCGCCGAGATCTGCGTGTCCAAAGGCGTGAAATACTCGGGGACCTCTGGATGCCTAGGTCCTGGGGCTTCTGTTTTGGGCTTATCTCGACCCTTCTTATCTTTCTTTTCCTTCTTACCATCACGTCGGGGCTCAGGAACCACCCTTAGCGAGGTTGTCAGGAAATTGGCTTCAGAGTTCCCCCTCTCCAGGTCTATAAAACCTTTCGCCCTCATTGCTAGCTTCTCCATCGTCTCTATCTCTTGAACGTGGTAGTTGTTGCGCAGTTTTCTCGAGGCTTGTTGGCCACATCGAGTCCTCGGTAAAATGCTCGAATGATTTCCCCGTCTGCGACTCGACGATCTTTTTCAGTGACGTTCTTATTAAAATGCTCGTAGAAGTAGGTCAATGATTCTCCTGGTTGTTGCTTGACTGCATCCAAGGCGACCACATTTTCAGCAGTTGGCGCTCGCCTATGTATGGCTCTAGGAATTTGCTCTTAAGCTCGGACCAGGTCTCTATCGATCTTGCAGGGAGGCCGAAGAACCAGGACGACGTCGAACCCAAAAGGGTCGACGGAAATAATAGGGCTAAGTGATTCGGATCGTTCGACTTACCCAACAGATAGGCTTCATGCTTGTTGACATGTAGAATAGGATCGTCTCCACCACTGTATTCGGGGATGGCCCTGGCGACGACATCCTTTTAAATTTTGATCATGACCAGATCAGTGGTGAAGGGATGAGTTGATCGCTCCCGGAAGGGAGGCATGACGGCCCCACGTCATTCCTTGAGTCTTTTGCTAATAAGCTCCTCAACTTGGTCAAGAATGCACTAATTCTGCTGTCCTCGATTCAGTACAGAGCTCAACGGATTGACAGAGTAGGAAGCTGTCGGTGCCTCAGTGGAAGTCGGAGGTAAGGACTGGAGTCCAGAAGTCATCTCTTGATCTTCTTGAGGGGCTGTGGTGCCCGGATTTCCAGTTTCTGCTTGTCTTGGCCCTACGGGGCGAGGATTTTACTAAGAAGCAGGGCATTGTCTGAGAGCCTGTTCCAAGATAGTCTCCAAGAGGGATATCTTCTCTGGGTTTAACTGAATGTGTTACCCAACCACTTGGACGGTGGGTTGAGCTGGAATCTCCTCGGCGTTTGGAAAAGGGGCCGGTCTGGAATTGCCAACATATTTTCGTGTCGGCCTCAGAGGGACGGCATTAGGGACTGCTTGGCTAGTAGGTTATTGATGGAGCGGCAAAGCGGCGGCGGAATCAGAGTTGTCTGAGGATTGCTCAATGGCATGGTTCCGGCGATTGCTTTTGGAACGAGTTTGCATGACTGTTTTACTCGTTTCCCACAGACGGCGCCAAATGTTGGGTCTGAATCTCCCAGATGCTGACTTGACAGTGAATTGAATGCCAAAGGATGAATTATCAATGTTCTCGCCTTAGCTCCGATGAACCTGCAAGAAAAGGATCACAACAAAGGGAATGTCTCTGGGTCCCTCTTCGATGCTTAAATGAGTATACTGTGTGTATGAACTCAAAACGTAATGAATGTATTGAAAAGAAATGGTATTTATAGAGTGAAGAGATCAAACTGTTATAGGCAACATAATATCTTGGTGAATATTGTGCCGGTAAATATTAGGATAGCAGATATTACGGTTATGGCGTAATATTGTAGTTACCGTATGTAATCTTTAGAGAATATGTGCCTGATATACGCGGGATATCATGGCCATATCTTTAGTGACGGTTGGTGGGACCAGGGTTGAGAGGTTAGACTCTCTTGGCGAGCACTCCTATGCCGAGCAGTAGGAGGCTATGACCTTGGTCAATGGCGACCTGTGATGGAACTATTGAACGATACAAAGCAAGGCTGGTAGCCAAAGGCTATACTCAAACATACGAAATCGACTATGCAGAGACATTCTCTCCAGTTGCCAAGATCGATGATGTCAGGGTACTATTCTTAATAGCAACCAATGAAGACTGGCCTCTTCACCAGTTTGATATCAAGAATGCCTTCCTACATGGAGATATGGAAGAATAAGTGTATATGGAAGCTCTACCATGATTCTCTGATGACTTCCAGGAGAATGAAGTATGCATACTTAAAAAGGCCTTATACAGACTAAAGCAGTCTCCACGAGCGTTGTTTGGAAAATTTATAATGGTCATGAATCGTTATGGATACAGACAGAGCAATGCAGATCACACCGTGTTCTTCAAAATGAGGAATGATCTGACTACATGTCTAATAATATATGTTGATGACATGATCATAATAGGGTGTGATAGATAAGAAATCAGACAACTCTTTTTACTGAATTTGAGATGACAGATCTTGGGGGTCTGAAATACACTATGGGAATTGAAGTTCTTCGATCAAGAGAGGGAATCTTCATTTCTCAACGAAAGTACATATTGGATTTATTGGCTGAGACGGGTATGGTAGACTGCAAACCGAGTGATACTCCCATAGTAGTAAACCACCGACTCAGGGTAGTTGAGGGAGCTAAGTTGGCAAATCGAGAAAGGTATCAAAGGTTGGCAGGAAAATTAATTTACTTGGCTCATACTCGACCAAATATTGCCTATGCCGTCGGAATTGTAAGTCAGTTCATGCACCAACCTCAGAAAGATCACATGGAAGCAGTTATGAGGATAATCAGGTACCTTAAGGGTACGGTGGGAAAGGGCATTGTGTTTAAAAGAAATGGACACTTAGATCTTGAAGCCTTTACTGATTATGATTGGGCTGGTAACCCGAATGACAGACAGTCCACTGCAGGGTATCTCACTCTTGTTGGAGGGAACCTAGTAACCTAGAGAAACAAGAAACGGATGGTGGTAGCACTGTCCAGTGCAAAGGTACATAAAGTGAATCACAGAGGTTCTTTGGCTGAGAATGTTGATGAATGAGATTGGTTTTCCACTAAAGTATCCTACTCAGCTAAGGTGTGACAACAAGGTCGCGATAAGAATTTCGGAAAATATCGTGTTACATGACAGAACAAAACATGTAGAGGTGGATCGACACTTTATAAAGGAGAAGATTGAGGCTGACACAGTGAACTACCATTTGTACGATCCGAATATCAATTGGCATATATTCTTACAAAAGCAGTTACAAGGAAGATATTCGATTCGGTATTGTGCAAGATGTGTATTGAAGATCTCACTACTCAGCTTGAGGGGGAGTTTTAGAATATTCCACTTTCCATATAAAACACAATCAATTGTTATATTATGTATTCCATATTTAGAACATACCTTAGATAACTGCTACCAGTGTATACAAATATGATATTGTGTATTCAGAAATAATAAGAGAAATATACATATTCAAACCTAGATTCAAACATAAGCAAGCTCTCACTGAAGCGATGCGTTCAAACTTAATTCCCAACAGCATATGTAGATTCATTTTTTGCATCATTCGTCTGAAAGTTCCCCTCGAAGATTCTCAAGTCTGATGGTAAACCTTTCACAATATATATATATATATATATTAGTTTGACTAAGTAGTCTATAATTTTGACAAATACGTTTTTTAACACAATTTTCTCTATCATAGTGTTAAAATAATTTAATTTAATTGGTCCATGTCAAAGAAAAATAAGTTACATTCATGTCATCATTCTCTCACATCCACATGGGCACTCTAAAATTAATGAAAAACTTCACATTCAATCTAAAAAATGTTACATTTATAAGTGCGCCAAATTAAATTTTATCTTCAAACAATAGTAAATTCCAAGTTTTGCACCTAACAATTTCGAAAAATTACACCAAAATTAAGAGTGAAATAAATAATAAGAATGAAAACATAATAAATTTTTTAAATTTGCTAAATAATTCAAAAAAAATAAATGATAAACAAGACTTCTTATATATAAATTGTATTTAATATATATTTAAGTCAATACAACTAATTTATAATTATAGTTTAGCTTAATTAACTTAAAAAATGAACTAAGTGTTGAAAGTACATAATATTTATAATGAAAACAATGATAAATAATAATAAATAAGTTAATTAAAAACCGAACTAAATATATAGAGACCAAAAATTAAAATATATAACTATTTAATTGATTTCTAAATTTAAAACAAAAAAAGGTTAGAAAGAAATCAAATTTTACAAAAAAACGTTTATAAAATACAATGTAATAAGTTTATATTTTAGACAATAAAAACGATATATACATATTTGGCAAATGATTTTAGGTATGTCAATATTTGTTAATGTCAATATTAAAATGTTTGAATTTATATTACGTAAATTATGATTTTACATTTTTAATAATAAAAATATCAGTCAAATGGAACTTGATAACTTTTGTTATCATATTGACATCCCTAAATGTGTACACAATTACATTCTCTTCTGGAATTTGTTTATGATATAATAGTATTATATTTTATAAAATTAAGTATGTAAATACACATGTTAGATTTTCAGTTATGTATTTATAATTATAAAATTAAATTAAAAGGGTACTTTTCATAGAATTTTGAAAAACAATTATTTAATATTATTATTTATCAATTATTGTTATATTTGAAGTAAATTTTAATATATAAAAAATAGAATTCTATTCTAAATAGTGTATATGTATATATAATTTATTAAGTTATGTTTGTGTATATAGTCTTCACATATTTTTAACTAAGAAGAAAAATAAATAAGAAATAAGAAACAAATAACTATTACTAAAAAAATGTTTATAAATGATTTTTTTATAGTTCTATTACTAAATGAATTTATCATATATGTAATAAATACACTATAAATAATAAACACTACAAAAATTAAAAAGTAAGTTGAATAATATTATTTCAATAACTAAAATTAAAATATTTTCATTTTGTAAGTTGAGTAATAATATTAATATAATAATATGATTACAAATTATTTGATTTGATTTATTTTTGCTAATTAATATAATAATTTAAAATTTATAAAAGACTAAATTTATATAATGACAACTCAAATAATTTTTATACTTTGCACAAAGCGCGGGACAGTTGAGACTTGAGCGCAAATTATATATCTAGGGAATTGCTGCATCATCCTGTGTGCCCTTTTGCTTAGACAAAGGCAAGTTCATAACAAGATGTGTATCAGCTTAGCTGTGGAGGCAGATAGACCGAGCGTAGCAACCATGGTTTGCAACATTTGCTGCACTGAACCTGGGTTTTGCAGAGAATGTTGGTGCATTCTCTGTTGTAAAACAACTGATACTGCCTAAGAAGATTACATTACAGCTATTCTATCAGATGTGAAGAAGCTTTGGTTAGTGAGGATTGCATATGTGGGCATGTTGCACACCTTGAATGTGCACTCCGGGCATACATGGCTGGAATTGTGGGAGGACGCATTGGGTTGAACCACTAAATCAGCAACATATCATGGGTTAAGTTGATTGTTTTCCATACACGAATAAATGGTGCAACTCTGAGGAAAGTTAACTTACCAAAAAGTAAAAATAAAAAAATTAGTTATCAATTTAAAACTTAAGTAAATTTTATGTTACCAAAGAGACCTTTATCCCTTGATAATGATGTTAATCTACTATTCTGTCTTGTTCAGCTGCGATTAGCAATGCAGATCATAACTATCTGGGAGCTTCTGGACAAGAAGATCAACAAACCTACAGATGCTCAGGAAGATCCCACACTAAGCAAGTCCACAGGTGATAGTCATGTCAGATTCATATTCTACAGATCGATAACAAGATAGGTAAGGCACTGCAAGCAGTACAAGAATTGGAATACAAAATTGCTGAAGAACGATTCCGCACCCAGAAGGATTATCACCATAACCTGTACCAGCAATTTGAACATGAGAGCTCTGAACTGAGGAAACAGAGATTATCTCCGAGTTGATGGATACTATTTCAGAGAGAAAGGATCAGATACAGCAGGAGTTCGAGGTAGAAGAAATTTAAGTAGTCGTAAAACACTCAATATTAGATGTGTTCCATTATTTGTCTGTTTAGAGTCCGGGTGTTGTCCTTGTTATAAGTTAATGAACCGAGGCATTACTTGGATCCCGAAAAACTGTTCACTATTGACGCGAGAGAGAGCAATATTAACAATTATTATGTTGGATGCAACTAATTTCTGTTTGTTCTTGCAATACTAAAATTGCAAACCCAAGAAATGGAAAATGATAAAAAGAAAAGCTACCACATCCAGTTAGGGTGTTTTGAGAAGTTTAGGTTGTAAGTTTATAAGTAGAAGATGTTCTTTAATCCATATTCTTAATTGGATAGTATCCCAATCACTGTTTGTCATAGTATACCAAGCATGCAGTATACAAGGAGGAATATATCAAAACAGATATAATGTCAGACGGCAACCAAACTTTATCTACTAAAATAACAAAATATTCAACAATTTCTTTTCGTAGCAAAAAAAGAAGCAAAGAATCACAAAAAGATTACTGCGCGTAGAGAGCATAATTCGGAAAAAGATATGAGTAAGAGAACATAATTCAGAAAAGGATTCTTAGGCTACTAAAGTGTGTGTATCATTCAGAAAAGGGATAATTACAGGATTAAAGTTTAAATTATTCAAAGGTTGCGTCCATTGACTAATATATATAAAGTGTCAACAAAGTGCAAGTGAACCACCACTCTTGAAGGCTAACCACAAATTTCATCTATGTAGGAATACTGATGTATTGATAATAGTAGTATGCACAAATACAATAGAGATGATACTTTTAAAAAAAGGTATATCTTTTTAATTGCATAAATGAATGAAATTTGACTTAAATATTACATCTTCCACCATTTGAGAGCAACAAACAAGCAGTTGAAAGGATGAGAAGAGTTGTTTTCTTCGCACACCAATAGATGATAAATAAACCACCGTACTAAATAGTTTAAATACAAAAACATTAACACAAAATCCATGATGTCTTATTAGAAAGGAGAAGAGAGGAATTAATTTCCTACATTCCTCCATAAAATTTATTAGACAACATTCAATATACACCATTCAGGTTGACAAAGAAAAAGAAAACATGCAGGACCTACCTATTCACATGACTAATAAGACAATGGAGTTTTGCATAATCTTCCCTGGTAGGCCATATCTTTTCATTACCAAATCATAATCAGATGGACAATTCAATTATATTTGCTACATGGTTTCTATAATGAACTACAGAATGCATTTTGCAATACCCATTCGTCAATGCACCAATATGATCAAGAAAGTAGCAACCAAACTCTAATCTGTACTAACTACAATATCAATATAGGAACAATATGCAGCAGAATGAGCAGACAAAATGGACAAAGATACTTCTTTATTATTACCATAATTCAGGAGAATGAAGTAGCAAAGAGAAATTTGGTCCCTTCAGCAACATCATCAAGAACCTAACTTGAAAGTAAAACTGCCCCAAAATGACTTGACCCAGAATGTAAAAAGACATGGGTACTAAGAGGGTCGATTCATTTTTACTGTACAGTTAAAAGACTATTTCCATTACCTCCTCCCCACGCATCAACCTCTTCACCGTCATCTGCTTC
Source organism: Chamaenerion angustifolium (assembly GCA_946814005.1). Classification (NCBI taxonomy): domain Eukaryota; kingdom Viridiplantae; phylum Streptophyta; class Magnoliopsida; order Myrtales; family Onagraceae; genus Chamaenerion; species Chamaenerion angustifolium. Next base: position 9,819,919 of record OX328270.1, read on the forward strand.
GTCCTCATCTCCCTTGGGCACCGTCACAATCAACTCTCCATCCACGCAGACTGCACTAGCAAGCTCAGGACGAGTCGACTCGGGTAGTCTGAACCTCCACATGTCCAGTTCCAATTGGTCCAGAGGTAGCAGCTCCAGAGGCCCTAGGTTTGGCCTGACCACAATCTTGGTCACTCCGGGATGGATTTCGATGGTGTGGGTCCGGACATCGCCACCGATCCCCTCCGTCTCAGCCACGAAACGGAAGAACCCGGGCCCCTCCTCCACCTCGACATCCGCATCCGACCGAAATGGCAACTCGAGGACGCGGCTGAATATGTGGGGAAGCCTGCGGAGCCTCTTCTTGTGTTGAGAGCCGATTGAGGAAGAATTGATCCTTGCATGGCTCAAATCGTACTGGATCGTGATGTTTCTCTTCTTGCTGGGGATTGGATGGACCTTCATAGTAAGAAGATGGGGTTTCGACAGCGATGGTTGAGGGAGGATGGTGAGGAACAGAAGAAGAAGCAAAGTTGCTGCCAGAGATGCCGCCAAATATATGCGTGTGGGAATCAAAATCTTGACTTGATTGTGGGTAGGAGAGGAAATGGACATGAAAAAGCAGGACACGGAGGATAAAGATAAGGAAAATCAATCAAACCTAGTAAGCTTGCTTGCTTTTCAGAGTGGAGAGGATTGAGGAAGGAGACGTTGCAGTTATTCCCTTCCCTTGCAATCTTATTCTTGCAATTTGGTCGTATGCGAGAGATCTCTGATAGAAAATTGATGAAAAATGGTGGATTGCAGAAGAAACCTCGAGAAGAAATCTAATCTACCTAGCCGAAGCGCAGAATGATAATGGATCAGCAATGGGGCAAGGGCTAGTAACATTTTGGACCCCGCAGTTTCTGCGAAATTTCCAAGAAACCTGTTGTTTTTATTCTCGTTCCATTTTTTTTTTTAAATCTTTCTTGTCCAGTCATTTATGTTTAGAATAGAATGTATGTGATTATCTTTCTTGGGGTGGGGGAACCTACTTAGCAAATTAAGATGGTAACTCAATGTGCGTCGCTTTTAGCAGAAAAGGCATTCACTTAGGCCATCCCTCAGTTTTAACGAACTGAATCAATCTATCAGGCAAAGAACCTCCGTAAAGGCAACGCCATCAGGCTTAAGGCCATCGAATTAGGTCACCCCCACAAGGTATTTAAAATGGTTGCTCTCAATCAAAAGAGTGCGTCCACTCCATTACAAAGAATTGGAGGAGTCCAACATAACAATGTGTCAACTCTATTACCAAGCCATGACACATCGAGATAGCAACATACGACGCCCTCATCCAAGGACCAACCGTTTAAACCCGAAGAGAGCAATGCTCTCAAACTTGGGGGCGCAAAGATGGATATTAGAGGACGATACTCGCAGACCAAATCTTAATTATCTGAATTTGTGACCTAGAGTCACGATGTTGCTTATATGGGGCGATGCCTACATAGCATTGAACTAGATTTCCCACTTAAGTAGAAATTTGAATTTTATTCCTATTAAAAGTCATAATGTTTTAACCTGCGACGCCCACGAAGAGGCACAAGACAAAGGATGCCATAACCAAAAAGGTAGGTTTTGAGCCTAACGAGAGCAACACACTCTATTATGTACCGGTTCGGGGGACCCTGACTTGAAGTGTGTAAAATGTAAATTATTATACGTTTAAATATAGATAGTTACAGATCATTTAATTGTGTTGTGTCGGAAATTGTTACCCCTAGCCGAGGAGTAGGGAGATGGAGAACAATTAACAAAGAGATAAGAGTGAAGAATTGCTGAGAATTGTCGAAAGAAAAGGTAAAGATAATGAGATGATATGTTTGAATTGACAATTGTGGAACTGTATGAATTGAAAATCAACACCTTACCAGTTCCTTACCAGTTTCACTTATTTGCCAGGTTCAATAACTATGATAAGTATCTATACATATTAAAATGACTAATTATAGATATTCTCCATGGGCGGGCTAATATGTTGTTTCTTTTGTTTGTTCGTTACCTCGGATCTCATGGCATGTTCTTTTCACGGAATGGAAAATGAATTCGGCTTACGGATTCCGTAAGAAGTTGTTCTTTTCGCGGAATTGCAAAAAATTGGCTTACGGATTCCGGGCGGGGTAGACTTAGACATTCCGTGTGAAAAGCTCGGAATTCCTAAGTCGGGCGCGCTAAGAATCAGAAATAGGAGGCGAAATGACCGAAATGCCCTTAATAATTAATTAAATAAGTTATTTTATTTTATTTTTTTAATTATTAATTAATTATTCCATTCCATTCCAAATAAACAACAGAATTCCTTATTCCATTCCATTCCACCAAAGAAACAACTTCATATTCTTATCTCATATTCCTTATTCCATATTCCTATTCCGTATTCCTTATTCTGAATTCCATGAAAGAAACGCCCCGTCAATCTTGAAGCATCCTATCATAATTTGTGTCTCTTGTATTTATGTTCATTCAAAACCAACCATTATGTGACAGTACGGTAATCATTAATGGTCTTCAACATCTCTGTAGTCTGTGTATTACGTATCTTTGCTAAATTGGAATTATAAACTTTTCTTACATTCTTTTTCTATTATAGTAGGTCGTTAATTTATATTGCTGTATGATAATTCTAATTAAATTAACATATTAAAAAGTCATATGAGTTTTATTATTATTTATTTATTCAATAAATGTACGTAAATGTAAAATATAATATAGGGTATATTAGGGGTGGCAAAACCTGACCCAACCCGTGGGTGACCCGCTCACGGGTCGTGTTTATATTAGGTTTTTTTCACCTATGAGTCATTTTGTCTCTGCCCGTAGATAACTCGTGATACCTCAAGTCAGGTTTGGGTATGAAGGTTTGACCCATGCACTACAAGAAAGTTGCTCAACATCGACGGTAAATAATCGTTTCTCTGAGCACCGTTGGCGCTGCTAATACCCCGTGTCGATGCTAAGAGTCGTGCCAACATGCCTCGTGGCTAAAGGTTTCCACGACGGGAATATGCCGACACTAAAAGGTGGTCGTTGCAGGAATGAACAGTGGGTTTGACCATTAGCATACATAAACTCTGATACTACAAAGAACCAGATCCAAAACACATAGTTTTATAGCCAAAACATAAAATAATGACATTTTAGGAACATGGTCTACAATCATCCACAAAATGAAGTTAACATTGTTAAGAGACTACAACCTATGACCTCAGTACATTACAACTTTTCAGGACTACATTCTATGCCCAACTTCTTCATTTAGTCCTCGATTTTGAGTTCCAACTGCTTCACCGAGATCAAGTAATTCCTTGAAATGCAATAAGTTATTATCATAAACAAGTAATATTAAATAACTGAAAACACGTTGATAACCAAAATATAACAAAAGTCTATTGATCCCCAAATGCAACTTCAAATTCCAAGTCCTATGGGCTTAGTGAACTTTCACTACAAGAAACTCGAGCATACACATCGGCAAAAATGGGTTGCTAACTGCATAAATACCGTTGTTAAGTCTGAACAACGACAAAATTTTCGTCGCGGTAGCCCCCGTCGTTAAAGGTCTATACATCGACAATTTGCCGTTGTAAAAGGCTTGCCGCTGTTAGCATGTCAACTTTACAGCGGAATCAGGTTGTTGTTAAACACAGATGTACGGCGACAACACTTTTCCGATGTTAGAGCGGACTCAGGTTGTTGTTGGTCGATTTGTTTTCTGCGATTCTTTTGTCCGATTTTAAATTATTTGTGTTCATCCATGGCTTATTCATCCATGGTTTCTTCCTCCTTCATCAATGGCTTCTTCATCCATATATTGTCACTTCATCATCTATGGCTTCATCCACGGTGAAGGCATCGGAGAACCAGCACTTCTCGAGCTCCACCTCGCCTTCTACAGGTCCAGCTCGACTTCTCCAGCTCCAAGTCGCCTTCTCCAGCTCCAGCTCCAGCAGGCCTTCATCCATGGAACTTTGAGCAGCTCCAACACTTCATCCATGACAGGTCGGTCGAGCTTCAACTCGCCTCCAGCTCGAGGTCAAGCTTCAAATCGCTGAGAGGGTGAAAGGAAGGGAGGGTGAGCTTCAATCCTATGGAAAACGTTTTGAATGAAGAGAAGGTGAAGGGAAGGAAGGGAAGATAAGAGGAAGCTGCAGTTCTGTAAAACGTGTAAATAAGTTGTTGAATTTCAAATTTTTGAATTTTTAAATCAGAGCGGGAAAAAAATTTGAAAATTTTAATTTTTAACAACAACAATAGTCGTCACTAAATAAACTATTTTACAACAACAATTAAATCTGTTGTTGAATGACTATACTAATGTCGACAATATATTGACACGTAAACCTATTCTTACATTTTCCCGGTACTTATGTTTTAACGACGACAAAAATTGATTAGTTACGGCAAATAACCGTTGTTGATATCACTATATTTACGACAGAACGTTTCACATTTGAATATGTACATTTGCAATGAAAAATCACCTGCTACTGATGGAGTTATTTAACATCAAGTGTTGGTCGACATTACACATTCATCCATGTAAAATATAAAGTGACGGCAAAAATTAACACTAAATGTATCTTATAACGATGGAAAACATATTGTGCCTAATAAGTAATAATAACAACAGCAAAAATTGTCGACATAATATAGATATATTTAACTGCAACTGTTAGCGTCAACACGGAAGTTTCGTTGCTGTTGCAACAGATTCTTGTAGTGTTTACTGGACTACTAGAAGACATAGGAATGTGTCTATTACTGTACTTATGAGTATATTTTCTGGCACAGACCCGAGTCACTTCCATTTGTGTACAACGTATGGAGTCATTTAGCGCAACCTAAGTGTCTTGCTAGATAGTAAATAGTTTCCAGTCTTTTAAATTATCCATTTTCAGACAAGCGTATGTACTAGACAATTCATAACTCTCTGTTTCTTTCACATTTCAATCACAACAACCTTTTCAGCATCTTCCTGAAAGAAACAAAGTATAAGCGTGCCCTATTCATAGTCAAACTGAAGCTAAGTTCTTCCATTTACTCTACCTTGGATATTCAGTACAAAATGAACCAACCATTTGCCAAACTGTTCTCATTTCCAGTTTAAGGTAAGAATATAATCAAACCCACTTACATTAACCAAGTAATCAACCAATCTTCGCAGACACTCATCTTTTACAGGATATGTAAAGCCCTTCACTGGCAACGGCGTGACAGAAAAAGAGCCAGGAGAGCAAATTTCGAGCCTGACCCTGAACTTCTCTGCCAATTGGGCACCCGAATTAGGATCTTCAGACACCTTCTCGGCCACCAGCATTGAAGCACTTCCGCCTCCAACGTCGCAGGGTCGGCGATTACCTTTCTTTTCGCTAGGGCAGCTAAACTGTTCGGTTCCACCCGCAGTAGTTGTGCCTTGGTTACTTCTGACATTTCCATGGAAGGTTAATTCTGCCATGGAATCAGGTGAAGAATGAGCGAAAAATTTCAATCGGAAGAGAGGCACTTCCATCTGTGTCTCTTTTTAATTTTTAGAGATAATGCTTTAGTTCAAATTTTGAGTTATGGCGCTAAGTGTTAGGTTCAAATTTTAGAATCGGACGGTTTACTCAAGTATATGAAATACTATATTATAAATATATTCAATATATTGATTATTAAATATACTAAATTAAATAATACATTATGTTATGTGTTATATTATATTATATATTAATACTTGTATCTTATATTATATTACAAGCCGTATGAATATATAATATATATTGGTTATTAGGTATACTAAATTATATATTATATTATAGGGTTAATTACTTAATTGGTTACACATGTTTCACCATTGTGCAGAATGGTTACACATGTTTCAAAATGTGATTAATTGATTTTGCTATGTGACTAATTGGTTACACATGTTTTTCCTAATGTGATTAATTGATTATTCCGTTAGTAAACCGTTAATTTTAACGTTAATTATTTTTTTAACATATTATTGAATTGTGAAATGACTATTATGCCCTTAGTTTTCTTGAAGAACACATAAACGCTTTGAAGAACCAGAATTGAATCAAATTCGATTCGATGTTCTTGAAGAACCCAGAAACAGCATTAAACAACATTTCTGGGTTCTTAAGAACCCCAAAACAACATTAAACATCATTTCTGGGTTCTTAGAACCCAGAAGCAGCATTTCTGGGTTCTTAGAACCCAGAAACAACATTACTAGGTTCTTAGAACCCAGAAGCAGCATTAATGGGTTCTTAGAACCCAGAAACAGCATTTCTGGGTTCTTAAAGAACCCAGAATCACGTTTCTGGGTTCGTACCTGGAATAGCTCGGTGAAGAATGAAGACATACCTGGCCACAGAAGAGATGAAGAATGAAGACGAGGAGAAGAATGAAGAACAACTCAAGAACAACTCAAGAACAGCTCATGGGTGTATGAAAGGGTAATTAAGTCATTTTATGTATCTAAATAGTGACTTAACTGTGATTTTTGACGATGAACAGTAAAAAAAACAATTAGTCACATTCCAAAACCAATTACATTTTGAAACATGTGTAACCATTCTGCACAATTGTGAAACATGTGTAACCAATTAAGTAATTAACCCTATATTATATGTTGTACTTGTATATTATATAGATCGATAAATTTATATTTAACTCTTTAGTAATTTTTGCTTAAATTTATATTTCTCTCTATAAATATAAAATATATATTGGTAGACTATTCTCAATTTTATATTTTTATCACTTAACTATTTTTAATTGTTATGTATAAAATTATATGTTATGATAAAATGTACATGTGTGTTAGTTCCCTTGGTAATTACCATGGACAATGTTGGATGTCACTATTTCAAAACACTTTGTTAGCTATCCTATTTTTTCTTTTCACATTAACAATATTGTCTATCACGAAATGTTTTGATCAGATTCTGTTTCTTTCCAGTACCAGTCTTTTTTATATTGTCTATTTTTATATGATGGTGTACCATTTAGCGACGAAAAATGTAATATTTCATTTGGATTACTCTCGTCACTGTTTATAGATCTACTGCATCAGAAAATATTGATACTAAAAATTTGTTTCTCAAATATACTACGTTGGTATAACTGATTGTCTATATTAGTATCAGACGTATTTTCAACAGTAGATTTTTTGGGGGGTAAACAAATTGCAGCGACAAAAGTACATACTAAAACTCAGTTTCAACAATGCGAAATTCTGTGACACTGAATAGTGTCATCAACTATGAGATATTTTGCTGAAATAAAAGAAGCTTTTTACTGTCAAAACATTTGTGACAATATTGAATTTTTGTGGCTGTTGATGAACATTCTTGTAGTGATGGTTCAACCCGTGACATTTTTATATTATATTAAAATAACATGTTTTTTTTGTTATGCATGGGCTGAACGGGTCATAGGGGTCCAATGGGTCAGTTTGACCCAACCCTTTCATTTCTGACGGGTCATTATGACCCGCGGGTTGACCGACCAACCCGCGGGGTCAAGTTTTGGTTCGAAAAATTAACCCATATTATTACATAGGTCAAGTTTGGGTCAGGGGGTCCCTAACACGACCCATGACCCGTTTTTCCACCCCTAGTATATATTATACCATGTGGTGTGAAAGTATTAAAGTAGTTTTTTTAGGGGAAAAGTATAAAACACCACCCCGAATGTTTGCCAAGATTGTTAATTACACCCATAATATTTCTCTTAAAACCCATATGTTTCCATTTGTTGTTAAGTGCACTTTTCGTCACTAGTCGTTGGTTTCCCGTCAAATATAAATCACGTGTAATGTATGTAATGTAATTGTATATTTATATAACAAAAATACCCAGTGATTCCAGCCCTTACTTCAAAAATGTGCACATTCACCTCAAGTGGAAGCAACTTGATGGAACAACACTGGTACTTCTGCTATACATGTGACCTAACAGTTTCAAAAGGTTGTTGCTCGGTGTGTGCTAAAGTTTGCCATCGGGGTCATCGTGTTGTGTATTCTCCCTCCAGTCGATTCTTCTGGGATTGTGGATCAGGTGCTGTTAGAGGCAACAATTATCAGTGCTTGAAACCTCGAAAATTCACTGGAACCTAGTAGTAGCGAGCCTGTTAGTCGTTCTAGTAATTTGATAACCTTGCTCATATGGCCTGCGTCCCCTGTCAAAATCCCAACCATGTTAACCTTTGGAAGAATAGGATTGGACACAAATTCTGATATGTGTAATTAAACAGACATAAATAAGAAGGTATTAGCCATATGGAACCCTCACTTTTATTCATCTTGGTTATTTTTCAGCTCATGTTATGTGGTTAATCCTTCAGAGCCAGATGATGATGCATAATCAACTAGGGAGTATGTGGTTAATTTTAAAACTCTCTATCTATTTGTGTATAGATGAACATTCACCCTCTTCTGCATCATCATTTCTTTAACCATGTTCATCCCTGAAGCCGAGCTCCCACTATGGGTCATCTGGTACAGGAAAAGATGGCATTAACGTTTATTTAACATACTACATCAGCAAGAAGCTTGTTATCACCAAGGAGCTTCTTCAAAATCTAATAGGGATGTGAAGAAGGGGTAGAAACGGAAAAATGAAACAGTAACAGACAATTAACAGAAGGGGCGAACTAGCCTTGGGGTTCAATTGACCCAGCAAGGGTCGAACCCAGCCAGGTATTATAAGAGGGGAGCCTTCACGAGAGGCAGAGTAGAGGCCAAGGAAGTCTCTCCTTCGATGGTGACACCTCTGGAAATAATGCCCCAGAAGCAAACTCCAGTGCCTCGCTCTTCTCCTTCAACGATTCAGGAACCCCTCTAGGTTCCCCGATTCCATATACATAGCTGTTTGAGTGGTAATTTCTTGATGAGTTCTGAGGAACAACGTTGGGAGACGTGGCAGTCACTTAGAGGGGCCGAGATGTCGGGATCATGCTCTTAATCGATCCCAAACACTTGAAGCTTCATATCCTTACCGAGATAGTTCCCTCAGCCAATCGGTTCATGGCCCGCTTTAGTACTCTAGACATTGAGGCGATGACCCGTCAATGCCTCCTAAGCAAGGCGCCTATGTACCTCTTTTTTGATATGGCGTGACTCAAATAATCCTTCACAGACTTCTCGTTTTGAGGGAGGCAGTGTTTCCTTAACCTTTTGGGCAAAGTTGTATTCCAACTGTTCTACATCGATATAGGTTTTGACTCTCTCAGATAGCTTCTCTAGGTTATATACAAGCTCTATCCTAAAGTATGCCCTACTGCTTAGACTTTGGGTCTCAATCCCCTTATAAAAGCTCAAATAATTTCTCTTTCTATGGTGACTTGACCGTTTTTTGTCAAATTCTTGTTTAAGCGGCTGTAATAGATGGACATCATCTAGGCAATCCACACATTTTAGGAGTTGACATTCACCCACATCTGCATGATGAACTTGTTCTTCAGGTCATCCCATGAAGACACTGATGTCTTAGGAAGGTCAAAAAAACCAGTAGGCGGCAGTGCCTAACAACATTGCCAAAAATAAGAGCAAAAAATGGTTATCGTCGTTGGTCCTACCAGGGGTGAAAATTTATGCTTGTTTATTTGCTAAACTGGGTCACTTTCGCTTGTACTGTCGGGGATTTGATGGGTTGTCACGTCCTGGGGGACGATTAGGGACATAGTTTGAGTAAGAAAGGATGTGATGCTCTATCACACCAAACAAGAATTATTAATCTTTTTTGTTGCTTGAACCTCAGACTAATCAATTATTCTACCCCACTTTTTGTGAGCATCTCTAGAAGGGGAGTGAAATTCATTTGCATGGAACTCAGACCACGAGGGTTCGTACTACTATGCTGAGGCGGCGCATTAAGATACTATCCAACAAATGGGACTCCATGTAGGGCGGTGCCTGGTAATATGAGTGTATTCAATGGGTATGACCTAGCACGCGACGACACCATATGCTTGGGAGTATTTTCGCAGGGTGTAGAGGTTTCTTCCTTCTCTATGGTGTAGGTGGTGTGTGTTGTAGGGGCATGTTGGTAGGTGCGACCCTTTGAGTGTCTCTCCCTTCTATCTAAGAGCTCATCTATGGTTACGAGCAAATTACGAGTGAGAACCACTTAAGAGAGTGGAAGTTCCCGATGTTGCTGAGACGAACCCTAAGGTTGTTGAGGCAGTCCTTGGTGTTGTTCCGCGTTGGAGCCCTACCCTGCATCTCCACCATGCGATATATGATATTGGCAATCTGTAGGGCTCCCCTCAACTTGGATATAGGAGAATCCCGTGGATACCTGCAAATATTGTGTAGTGCACTGGAGCGATGCAATAATGGATTAAACTAGCTTGGAGTTCCCTCAGAGTTCCCTCATGGTTATTTTTCTACTAGTTGTAGCTCAAGTGGTCGGATCCATGAATTGTTGTCAAGATTTCCACACACGACACAATGTTGAAACTTCGTGAATCGGTTGTCTGACGGATCCGATTGTTGGTCTCCCAGAAGATTTTGGTCCAATGACCTGCAAGAAAGAAATCATTAGTTTTTACTTGTTGTTTCTCCTTGCGATGATAAAGCCAGTCAGAGTTTTAAGAGAGACTATAATGTAGTACGGAAAGAACATTAATTACCTTTGTATTGTAACATATGAGAGTTATTTTCAGCTGAAAGTCCACCTGGTTTAGTACAAGAGTTAATCCCTTTAATTAGGGTTATTTCTCTATCTTTAACAAATGTTGATAACCGTTTAAGGTAACTATCCCATAAAATATGTGTGTATCCCGAATTCAGTGGGATCCTCTGGGCATTTGTTATTTCAGTATGAGGTGAGTGTCGGAGGACAACACTTTTGTAGCAGCGCCTCTTGATGTCGATCAAGGCGACGCTTGTATAGGCTACAAATGAATTATTACCCCTAGTTGGGAACCCGAATCAGTATTATGTAATAGTCTAATATTCCATAATCTATCATATGCTGACGTGGAATTTTCCAAAGGAATAACTGTTCCTTCGATGGCTCACAATCTTCGTGAAGGTTATCACAACTCCCACCTCCAGAATCGTCACCTACGATACACTTGTGAGTATACAAATATTAACCGTAATTCAGATTTAAAAAAGAAAAAAAGAAATTATGCTAAAACTTCAGCATATCTTGAAAAACTTAGTTTCCACCTATCATCGTCATCATAATAAGTAACGACCCAAAAAAAGTACAAAATTAAAGCATCAAGTGAGTGGATATAGGAATCTTTAGAAGGTGACTAAAGTTATATAAATATATTTCCTACAAATATATGTAGGTGTATAACATTGTAGGAATTGTCGTAATAACTAATTTATTAGGTATTAAATTTATTTATATAAATTAAAATAGTAAATAATAACATGACAAAACAATATGCGAAAATTTTAAGATATATATATATATATAAAATTCACCGATCCTTTTACCATTATAAGAAAAGGGAACGATGAAGAAAATACAAATTCAAGAATTAAAGCATCCGAACTGAGTGGATAAATTCATAAAAGAATATCTAGAACTTGACTAATATATATGAATATAGTACATTCGTACATTATTTAAACATATATTTATAAAACGAATATTTGTAAAGATACATATATTTAGGTACTCGCAGCTTTGTTAGGAGAAAGCAGGGGAGGTAATGCATTTGCTTTGTTTTCATTTCATTATAGACCTTACACATGCACCGATTTTATGTTTAACGGTGAAAATTGATACATCTTCGTAATTTCTGAAGAAGGGAAAAGTCTGAAAATGGGACATGATATTTGACCAAAATGGTTTTCCAACCCACGAGATTGTAAATGGTACAACATGTTTGTAAACGATTGTTTTTGGTCCAAACGTTTAACTTCCGTTCGAAATAGCCGTGATGTCCTCGTGCAATGTCACAAGCTAAAATTTGCTGACATTTTATTTCCAATTCTTTTTCTGCCCTTCTTGGTTCTTACTATCCCGCCAGAAATTTCCTCAGCAACATTTTACATTTTGTTCGAAGTGAAGATTTTCCGTGAAGAGTGCAGAACTGGTGCGAAGGTTTCGAAATTTTCAATGGGTATTGGTAAGTACTCTCCCTGTACATCTTTCTCTTCCAAGCAGAAATCCAAGTCGAACCCATCCCCATCGTATGAGAGTCGAATGTGTCACTGTGGGTTGATGTCGCATCCAATTCTCGCTGGGATGTCGAAGAACTTCAGCATGATGTTCTATGGGTGGCCAAGATACTCAGTAATTTGTGTTTAATTTGTCAGTTTCTGGGGTTTGGTTATTGGTTGTAAAACCCTAATTTCAGCAGGATGCTTCTTCGTTTTTGACTGTGGAAGACCGGTTCAGGTGGACCCTGTAATTAATTTGAATGGACAGACCCTCCAATGTGTGATTATGGAAGGAGGGCTCTGTTGAAGTTGAAAAGTTTTCTGCTTGTTCAGTTTAACACCAACGACCCTGAATGGACAACTCTGTACCTTGCATCCAACAATTACCCTAGTAGAAATATTCTTCTTGGTGAAGTCTGATTCATACCCGTCATTGATGTTATGGTCAACCATGTACTCACGAAATGCCTTGACATCCACAAACAACATCCTAAGTCTAAGCTTCTTCTTCGTCTTACCAATGTTACTCTCACCATCTACTTGTTGGCCAACTATATCATGTCTTTTTAAACTTGTAAATCCATCCTCAACATCCGAGGGTGGTGGGGTTCTGAATGTGTCACTCGGGTACTGACCCTCATCTAAGTTACTTGCATCCACCCCTTGAAAAGATGCAAAATTTGCCTCAACGACCATTCCAAATGTAGAGTCCACCCCAATCTCAGCATCCTCTTCCTCATCCCTGTACATCAAATGAAAGTTTAATCGAAATACATATTTGACTCCTATTGTTTAACATAGTATAGAAGAACTTCAGGAAAAATGCATACCTTGGAACGTTGTGATGCACATTCGACTGTGCCTTCACTGATTTAGTTACGTTACTACATTCAGAACTTTCATCAGTTGATTCTAAATCTTCTTTGTATGTCTTTTTGGGCTTCCAATTTGGACCTGACACCGAATCAGAATCCAAATCTGTCTCAGTTTTCTCATCCAAGTCATCCTTCATAGGTCTCTTTCCTATGTCGTTAGACATCACTAACAAAGGAAAATCATAGAAAAATCAAAACAATTCCCTATAACTCAGCATAACAGAACCATTACTCAGCATTACTAACCTGTTTCGAAATTGCGGTACTAAACAAACCCTAAACACTTAAAAAACAACACTTTACTTTTCGAGTACAAGGAAAATACTCACATGAAGGTTGTCAAGTTCGTGGAGTTTCAAAAAATGTCATGATCGAAATCCTGTGAACAACCGAACGACGCACCTCAAAGGAAGACGCAACGACAACGATAACAAAAACTACGAACGTCTCCGAACAAACGAGTTGTAATACGCTGAAACAAAATCGAACGCAAGCCTTAGGGATTTCCTTGAATGGAAGCGTCTGGGAGTTGGGAAACCTCTGGAAACATGAAGCTGACAACTACCAACAAAGAAGGGAAGTTCAAACGCCTATACAAACTGAAGAGGGTATTTTAGTATTTTGCGATTTGATTTAATAAAAAGTAAATAAATTCTAACATCACGTGACAGAAACTTGACCATTTAGCGGCAAAAGGTAATGACATGTCAACGGAAGGTTCGGTTACCATCATTTGGAAACATAATGTACAATTACTAATCATCAAAAAACATGTGGCACCAAAAACCATTTTTGTCAATTATCATGACCCATTTTTAGAGTTTTCCCTTTGAAGAATAATTATAAGCACATAGGAGAGTATCATCTCTTTCGAAAGAACCATGTGGTAAAAAATGGAGTTCCTATTGATCCGAAGTCAAAGGTTATAACAATATTCATTTTGCAACCCACTCTATTGTCTCATGGTTGAAACGATTGTCATACATAATATTGCATACACTATCCCTTGTAGGATCAAGTAGAGTAAAAGGGCAGTTCACTCGGAAGCTAATAAATTTAGGGGAAAAACTTGGTTCGGGCGAACTCAACTATACCACATATGAACCATACCTTTTTTGAATCAGTTAGGTGAAACCATTAAAATCGGTTCAGAAATGGTAAACCGTACCATTTTATGAACCACTTTATACATATACATATATATATATATATATATATATATATATATATATTATTAATTGTTTTCATCAGAAATCGATTCAGAAGGCGGAGGAAGTCAATAGAGCTGTAATGGAATTTCACCAGAATATGTTATCCTTTCAAAGAGAGTTTCATGAAGAGGGAAATCCAAGCTAATGGAGTAGTATGGGATGATTCTGAAATGGAAGTTATGGCGCTAATTTCAAGTGTTTGGTTAAATATGTTAAGCTTCATGTTAGGTAGACTTGATAATGATGATGTTATTTCTCTGCTAGATCCAAATGCTTGAGGATAGGAATAATGCTGGAGGTTTGATGAATAACAAGGTCTCGCTACAAGAATGTATAACAACAACCACGAAAATATGGTGTTGACATAAAGGCTTCGATACTAAAAACTTGTATTTAGTAGCGGCAATATATATCGTTACTGTATAATTTTTTTAGCCTTGAAAAAACTTCCACTTCTGAAAACTATTTTTAGCGTGTACGTTTGCCGCAACAATTTGACAAATAATAAAAAATGGGAGTGACGAAGACCTATTGGATAGTAATAGTGCTAATTAATGTTACACATGTATTATATGGCAAAAAAAATATTTTAGAAACAACATTAGTTGATGCAATATTTGTGTGTTTAAGGCCGCTTGTATACCGTTGTTAGAACTGTTTTTACCGTTGCTAAAGATGCTTCCCACAAAAGTTAATATAATCGTCCGTTTCAGCAGTTGTTAAACCTAAGCACATGAATAAATCTTCACGTTATGCAACAGATACAAGTCAGAATCACCCCAACTTCAGAGAACAATCGATTTCAGTGCAGGTCAAGAACGCATCATACAATTGATTGGGGAGTTCTTAGAACATCGATCTTTATTGTAGCTCTGTCAATCTTGACCCTCATGGATCTGTTTGGAACTGAGGTAAGTGTTCATGTTTTCGTCCTCCTTAAATGTCAGTGCGAATTGGTCTGGTGGACAAGAATGGTCACGACTTGAAGTTGTCAAACGATTGAGTCCGTAATTTCACACTATCAACTCGAATTCCTGTAGAAATTTAGGTGATTCGGTCACTAAGGACCTCTTTATGTAGGTTAATGAATCGATTCTTCGTTGAGCATGTGTTAGTCACCTATTTGTAATGCAGACTTGACAAGTTAAGACGTGTGTCATTTAATTAACGCAACAATCAACAAGGACAAATGTGGATGTGATTCCGTGCAGTACCTGCAGAAAAATTACACTGATTTATCACGCTGTTTGGACAACACTGATCCATACATTTTGCAGTTAATTAAACATCTTATTGTTTATTGGCCTGATTTATAGAGTTCGATGTCAATAGGTAACTAATCTCAGAGCATCTTGCTGTTAATTACCTACGCTATGAAGGAATTCAGTTACAGTGTAAATTGAATTATGTTAAACACACCCGTATCTACTAAATGGTCATGGCTGATTAGTACGCCAAACATGTCAATTGTGTGAAACAATTGTTGATACACCATATAATCTATTCTAACATATGCTTATTGATATTTCCCCTGTTTTGCTATTATTTGTCAATAATAATAAGCAGTGATATAACTAACATGGATAATAGTTGGATGAACAAACCACGACAAAGTGGGGAATATAAGTCAGCCGTTACAGCCTTCCTTGACTTTGCCTACTATAATGCATATGTGGAATGACGAATTTAGTGTTTTTGCACAAGTTGTATATGTTGTTTATTGTTGGGAAGCAGTACTGTGAAGTTGCATCTGGAAAAATTTGGAATACTCCCCACTTACACTACATGGGTGGATCATGGGGAGGAATACACCAATGTCATGTCTAACATAAGGAAGAACACATCTCGGGAGGACATGGAGAATATGATAAATGATGGGTTCGGTGGTATGACCGGGCATAATGGGGAGGAACTCAATGTAGATGCTACAACATTTTACAAACTGTTAGCAGATTGTGAGAAAAGTTTATATATAGGGTGTGTTTCCTACAACAAAATGTCTTTTTAGGGGAGTTGTGTTCACCTGAAGGCACTGTACAAGGTTTCTAACAGGTTTACTGATGAGTTAATCACCATGCTCATTAAAGTACCATCTCCCTTTTTTATGTTTTCGTAATGAAACACAACTAGTAGTTAACTTTTGGATCAAAACATACCATCTTTTGTTAACCTTAGTGGTAAGTTGACCTTTCTTTGCACTACGGGAGAAAGGTCATTTATCGGCTGAATAATAGTTTTTTAACGACCGGAAAATTCAGCCATTAAATTATCACGGCTCAACTTCAGTTGAGCCTTGACATGAAGTATCAGGGCAATTATCACGACTCAATTGAAAATGAGCCGTGATAATTCCTGGCCCAAAATCAAAAGTGCCGCCAAAATAATTATGGCGGCACTTTTGGTTGAGCCGTGAAAAATTATTGTTTTTTTAAATTTTTGACGGCTCATTTTGTTTGAGCTGCCAAAAATATGTTTAAAAAAAAAATATATTTAAGCTCACAAAGAGCGTGTTGAAGCTTCACCATCGGCCACCTCCGTCGGCTTCTTCTCAGCCTTCAAAACTTTGGTCTCTGTTTGCGTCGTCCTGGTCGGTGAGCTCGTCATCGTCGCTGTCCTGGTCGTCGTCGTTATTTTCGTGGCCAAAGTTTCTCGGCATCCAAAGCTTTCGTCTCTGTTTTCGTCGTTGTTGTCGTCCTAGTCGGTGAGCTCGTCGTCATCGTCGTTTTCGTCCTGGTCGTCGCTCGTCTTCGGCGTTGTCTTCTTCAAGGTTCCCATCCCGACTGGGTTTAGGCAGTGAAGAAAGTGTGAGAAAGTGCGGTGGGTGTGAAGAAAGTGTAGTGAAGAACGTGTGAGAAAGTGAAGTGGGTGAGTGAGAAAGGTAAGTAGGTGTGAGCGAGAAAGGTGAGTGTGTGTGAGGTGAGAGAGAAGTGTGATTTTGAAAATTTTGAATTTTGTTTTTCACCACTGGAAAGAAAACACAGCCATTTTTTTTTTAAATTAGCGACTCTGAAATTTGAGCCGCAATTTATTTTTCATTTTTAAAATATATTGGCAGCCCATCCAAGATTGAGCCGTGAAAAATAAGTACATTATTCACGATACTTGAAATTAAGCCGTGAATAATGAGAGAAAGCTCACGACACACTAGGTTGAGACGTAAAAACAAATTAATTAGGAGCCGTGAAATACTCACAAAATTAATTATTCACGACTCAATTAAGTAAGAGCCGTCGTTAGGAGCCGTTAATCACTACTTCTCCCGTAGTGTTGGTTTGGCTGTTTGTGGAAGTCATATGATCTAGTAGTGGTGTTTAGTTGTCTGTGTAGGTATGTTATTGTTACATTGTTGTGGACATGTTATATGTGCATAGTTTGGACGTGGTTTAAAAGGTACTGAATGCATGACTTTATGCATGTACCTACATTCAGAATAATTAGTGAGTCTGTCTGCTACAAATTAGTGTCAATTAGAGTACACAAACATCTGCAACAAAAGAGTAATGTTTAAACATAATGGATTAATTTTAACAATAATCAATGTAGTAACTAGGAATTAACAACCACTTGATTGTCTCAGATGAAGGTTTATTGGATCTGACTTACCGTACCTAAATAAACCATCAAAGATTTGTAACCTACAAAAATTATGTTTGGTTTAATCTGCAACGATGTTGAATTTTTTGTATTAAAAACTAGTGATATCAACAAATAGTTGTCGATGCAAATCACATATAATCTATGTCAAGTATATGTAAATGTTGATAGAGGTTTGTTGCAACAATATTGGTTGTTGCGTAATGTACATTATTGTATCACCAAATATCTACCACGAATGAATGAAATTAGAAGCGACATATTTCCTACCAATAGATAATCTTAAGTAACCTAAACACGTTGACACTAAATATAAACAAATAGCTACGAATCTCTGCTGATGCGAAAAGTAAAAGGACCATGTCAAATTTAGTGGCACAGTCCTTTAATTGCAGTTACACGCTGTCACATAAACCTTTACTGACGGGGCTTACACGGACGAGAATTTGGTTGACATTACCATTTAGCGACAACAAAATCACAATTAGCAATGACTTTTGGCCGTCGTTGTAGGCTAACATTCTCGTAGTAAGGTTGGAAACGATAGAGACTATCCACATATTCAAAGAAGCATGGATCCCAACGGATTTGCACCAGACCATCTGACCTGACCATGGAGGTAACACGAGTGTAGGATATTATCGATAGAGACAGGGGCCAGTGGAATCTAAACAGCACATGTCAAGTAATATGTCAACCGACAATTGATGCCATCACCCGAATCCCACTCCCCTTAAACAACGAGAACGAAAAACTCGTGTGGCCACACACAAGGGATTTTGGACCTTGTGGGCACGTTTGCTGGACAATTTGAAAGGAGAGGTGTTTGATCGTACGTCTTCAAATGACAACCTGAACCTATAGAAGTGACCCAACAATATTTACATGGCCACAATGAGTACTGGGAAACAAAACCTTAAGGAGTTAGCCGAGCACATGGAGTGCAGGAGGTGAAATGCCAGAAGGATTCATCAAAATAATTTGTGAGGCAGAATGGTAAAGTGAACAAAGAACAGTGGAATAGGTGTGGCGGTGAGAGATGACGTCGAGACTCTAATAGGAAGAATGCACCGACACAACAGGAGTTGAAGTACCGGGGGCCTTTGCCTTTTTAAAAAGCGCCAAGCTTGCTAGGGGTGATAAAAAAAAGGCTGGTTGTACCAAATTCCCGACAAGACCGGTCTGAGACTGACCCGACTAGGATCGAAACCTACTAGGACCGAGACGGAACGAGCATTTTTTTTCTTAAAGGTCGGGATCAGTCTCAGGCTTTTTTTCCAAAAGCCCGAGTAGGACCGGACCGACCCGACCTTGAAGAAAATCATAGAAATTAATGGTATAACCCTTGAAACTCTAGTAATTCATAATATTGAAGCATTCAACAACCCTTGGATCGGTTCCATAAGGGAAGTACGATGGAAGACAAGAAGCGAGCGAGTTCAAAATCAAAACTTTGGTATTTTGTTTGGCTAATCCTGTTGATTTTTTTTGTACAAAAAAATTCGGTCCAAGACCGACCCGAGTCAAGCAAGACTGACTCGGGCAAGATTTTTTGGCCAAATTCGGTCTCGGTCCACCAGATGTCAAGACCAAAATTTCGGTCTCGGTCCTACCTCCAAGACCGGCCCGCCCCGCCCTTGATAAGCCCTAAACCTCACAACACACCAGGGATGGAATACCATAGAAGTTTGGGCAAGTGTTATCATAACCGGACTGACCCTCGGACCAGCGAGGAGGCCGGTTCTCGGTTCATCCGGTCCAACTCGATCGGACCCGGTTCGGCATACGGTTCATTGTTCACAAGAAAAAAAAACTGAAAAATACAATTACAAACACACACATAGTTACCTCAAACTACATAGTCTCAAATATACACATTACTGTCAAACACAATATAATTACCTAACACTTTGAACATACATAACACAATAGTCTCAAAATCAAACACAATAGGTCTAAACTTTAAACATAACTTCTAAACCGAAGAAGTGGCTCGGTCGAACCGAAAAATTCGGTTTAAACCAAAGAGAACCACCCAAAAAATTTAAACCACCCCAAAAAATTAGAACCGGAAACCGGGCCATTTTAAAGTCGATCGGTTTTCGAAAAATTTGTCGGTCTAACCCGGTTCAAACATTATTCATATGAATTTCGGTCTTTTAGCTGAACCAAACCTAACAGGGGTTCGGTTCCCCGTCGGACCGCCAGTCCGATCCGATCCCGGTAACACTGCTTGAGACAAACACATCCATCGTGTTGAACCAGTTTCGCGGAGAAACCAAGGCAAGAAATTGGAGAACCGAGTTATAGAATACATATATATTAATTAACTCTAGTATGCCTACAATTATACAAAATATACTTCCTACGATTATGTGTAGGCGTATAACATCGTAGGAGATATTCTATGTAACTAATTTATTAAATATTACATTAATTTATATAAATTAAAATAGTAAATGATGTCATGAAAAAATACTTATATAATTCATGTAGGGAGTGTAAAAGTTAAATACGTGCCCGCATTTAGTGGGATTTGAACTTTATTGAAGTGTATGATTAAGCAAGACAAAGTATTGAGGCGAAATCTGAATTAGAACTAGTTAAGGGTCAGTTATGTAATTATAAGTTGGGGTCTTTGTATAATTTTAGCTTTCTACTATCTCCTTAAATATGATACTACTGGAACAGTAACAGTAAGTTGGTTTTTTGATTTCGTGAAATGAATACCGTAGCTTGTTCTTACCTAGTTTCAGTTCTTGTCTTAATTTCTATCGACTGCTTGGTCTCTAAACTTCAACATGGTATCAGATCTCATCTTGTTCCTTGGCAAGCTGGCTTCGTTCGATTGATTTCCCTGTTGATGTTCTGGTTTCATATCTTGCTTCGTATGTTTACTTTCTTCCGCTGCTTTGATTTTGTGTCTCGGATGGAGTTTGTCAATGATTCTTCTCCGTATTGTTCCGAATCACAAGCTGGTTATTCATGTTGTGTGGTTATGTTCCTTATCTGATGCATCTGGCTGGTTTAATCCCTACATTCAGATAGGTGAAATGTTACGGTTATAAGGTGTTCAACAAGCGTTTGTTGCATATGAAATAATGGTTTGAAACATTAGGGGAGAATATTAAATTCGACCCAAACTATAGGGGGAAACTCGTATTTTACCCAATATTAAAAGAACAAAGAAACAAACTTAGAGATAGGATAAAAGTTGCATAAAGTGTTCAGATTAATTTACTAGATATATATGATCAATTGAAGGCAATTACATATGATTCCATGATCAAAGCACACCACAAGCAACCGATGTATTAATTCCATCTTCTCGTTGACTATTACATGATTCATCACAAAGTTTACTAATTCCATCCCAAGAACATCCTCTCCTTTCCCTTATCCTCTCTTTTTTCTTCATATAATTATATGTTAAATCGATGAAATAAAGAAACTAACCAACTCTTGAAAAATCGATCAATATTTTAAAAATCGATCAATATTTTCCTAAGTGTTGCTGGAGGCTATGAAGGGAGTCATTCTCGGTACCCTCGCAGTAGTTCGTCTTTGCTCGTGTGTTAGGGGGGGCCATGACTAGTTTTGCTCAATTTCCCATAGAGGGCGCCAGATGTTGGATCACGATTTTCGATGCATCCTTGTTTGGTTGTCTTGCTGCTCCGATGACATGCACATAAGGAAAGTCGAGGGTTTTCCCGTTATTTCCCCTCCGATGATTAAGTCAGTCAAAGGTTCGTTGTTACGAGTAAATTTTAGAGAATAAATGTGAGGCAGGGTATTGAATGCTCAATTAGAAGTGTTATGGGGTTGGTGGGGGTACTTATAGCCCATTACCTGCGACCTGAGCCAAGTTAGGCCTGACCCTTTTAGTTCAAGTGTCATCTGATGAAGTGACCATGGTTGGGTGATCATTAATGAGTCGAATGGAATGTACTTCTGTCAGTGTGTCCTTTTGTCAGGCATGTCCTTGTCATCCCAAAAATGGTCGTAATGGGTCAGAGGGACGCTGTATTTGTAAGCTGAAGAAACTCATTTGTCTCCTAGCCTCTTCTGTACTTAGTATTGTCTTGTCCCGTGTAGGGGACCTTAGCCGGGTGTGCGGGGCGTTCAGATTAGTGGCGCGCCTCTTGGCAGTAGCCGGGTGAGGAATGGTATAAGACATAGTCTGGAGCGCCCTCGGTGAGTACTTGGGCGCCGCTATATTAGTTTGAACAAGAGCGGCACTGTGAAATTTTACCCAAGGGCGGCGCTATGATAATTCAGGTAATGATGCCGTCTTGAGATGGTTCAGATCGGGCCATCGTGTTTTCTGGTCACCCGTGTCATGTTGTCATGAAGAGCGGCACCCAACATAGCGTAATTTTTAGAGAGAAAGCAAAAGTCGGGTGGTCCAAAAATCCGGTGAAAACTGAACCGAAAATGCAAGGTTCGATTTATGGTCACATTTTTTTTGTTTGAAACAGTTTTTTAGATTGTTCGGTCTATAAATCTAAAAGACTGTGGAGTTTAGTATTACAGTTTATACGTTTATAATTTTATATATTATATTAATTAATTTAATTAATCAATGATTAAAAACAGATAATAATTTTGTTATTTAATAGTTATTTTAGTTGTTTAATCGCATTAGTAGAAAGTTACGTAAACATTGTTAAATCTAGTTATTTTATTGTTTAATTTGTTTTTGAATACTTATTTCGGTTATGAATGTGTATTTTATTTCTTTTTTCTGTTTAAACCGAAAATCCGGTCTGAAAATCCGAATGGACAGTTTATTTTTCCTTATATGGTCTTTTGGTCGAATTATTTTTTGAAGAAACTCTAGTCCGAAAATATAGGTGCCTAACTGAAATAATAAAAAAAACGGTTCGATTTCACCCCTACTATTTTTAATGATTCCAAATAGATGGAACCAACTCGTCCTTTTCTATATGCATATACATATTTGATGTGATTTTGGAAATAAAAAGTTGGTATCAGTGTTATCAGAACCGGCCCGGCCCTCGACCTAGTGATGGGGCCCATTCCCGATTCATCCGGTCCAACTCCGCCAGACTCGGTTCAATGTGCGGTTCTCTGTTCATAAGTAAAAAAAAAAATAAAGTTACAAACTACATAGTCTCAAACACAAACATAATTACCTCAAACTACATAGTCTCAAACACACACAAAAATCATCCCAAAAAAACGAAAACCAATTGGCTAAACAAAAAAAAAACGTTTGGTTTGTTTAAAAAAGTATATAAAAAATGAACTGGAAACCAACCGGTTATTAAAAAAACAACTACTTTTTGTAAAACTAGTTGGTTCAACCCGATTCAAACACTGTTGCTATGCAATTCGGTCTTTTAGCTGGACCAAAGCAGACAAGGGTCCGGTTCCCAATCGTACCCGGTTGGACTGCCAATCCGATTCTAATAACACTGGTTGGTATTCTCATTATGTTATGTTAAGACTTAAGACTACATTATTATAAATAAATAATCACATCACTATTGCTTTCAGAACTCCACATGTAAATCTCTCTCGTTAGTTTTTTTTCTCTCTCCCCCCCCCCCCCCAAATAGTTAGGGTTAGCATGGGAGATTCCTCAAGTCGTCCAATCGTTTTCATGCCCTAGCATTAATTGCTTGAATCTTCTCCACCAATCAACAACAAAGTGAGGAAAGGATGTCAACTCATAGGGACATCTCCATGCAGAGTGATAGTGAGGGATAGAGTTAACAAATTCCCATGTGTTTTCTTTCATTTCTGTTTCATTAGGCTCTGAGCTCACGAAGTATGACAAGTCATAACACCAATTCCTGCGAGCGAACAGACCTCGACGACCTACCCTGGACCTCAACTCGAAGCCCCAGCTGGTATGTGGGCAAGATAACTTCCCCAAAAACTGTCAAACTAAGCACAATCTACAATGTGCTGAAGATGGCCTGGGCAAGATACAGAACTGTAAACATATCGGAAGTAGAGGCAGGTGTCCTGTTATTTGATTTCGATCGACAGGAGGACGTAAACCAAATACTCGACCTGTCCTCGTGGGCCATGGGGATGACGGGGGAAAAGGACCATGGGCTAGAACTAGCCCAAGGAGAAGATGAAGCAGGATAAACCCCAATAGAAAGAAGAAGATCGAGAATAAAAACATGGAAATAAGTTCACAGGTGGAATAACACGAGAAGGGTTCAAGTGTCTATCCTGAAATAGTCACACAGGCTCAATGAGTGTCATATCCTGGAATTGTCAGGGTTTGGGGTCTGCCCCAACAATTCAACACCTCCGAGACCTCAACAAAAGCTATCGACCGAATATTATCTTTCTCATGAAAATAAAGAATGGTGATACCTACTGTGACAAAATAAGAACACGTATTAGGATGGACAACAAAACATATGTTAGCCCGAGAAGCATATCTGGTGGTTTAGCACTATGGTGGTCGACCGAAATAAAGATTGAGATCAGGTATGCCGACCACGAGAAGTCAATGCATGTAACTTGGGTGTATGCGAACACGGAGGCACAAGCACGATCACAAAACTGGAATGTGCTAAGAGCGATCAGAAGGGGCCGAAGGGGAAGTTCGGCAATTCTCAGAGATTTCAACACCATTTTCTATCCGCCCGAAAAGGAGGGTGGTAGGAGGAAACCTCAAAGTCAAATGGATGAGTTCAAACAATTAATCGAGGATTTGCGCATCGAGGATATGGGAGCAAACGACAAACTACACACTTGGTGCAACAACCGAAGCAGGGAAGATAGAATAAGTGAGAGGCTGGACCGTGTGTTGGTTAACTCAGAATATGTCGTGAGCCATCCGAGTGGGAGGTGCATAAACGAACTAGCCACTGGATCAGACCACTCACCATTGGTATTTCAGATGACACAACCGAAGAGAAGGGCTTAAAGACGCTTCAAGTTCGAGGCCATGTGGCTCGAAAACCCGATATGCAAGGTGGTTATAAAGGAATCTTGGGAATCGTACACATCAAGAAGAACAATCCAAGGAGTGTACACAAGCTTCATAAATGTCGAAGGAAACCCACAGCATGGAGCATACTGCAGTTCAGTAACAATACAAAGGAAATTGCTAAAATGAAAGAAGAGCTAAGAAAACACACGCAGGGCAGGGTGAACCACGAAGCTGTCCGGGAGGAGAAAATGTTAAAAAGGAAAATCCAAGGACTATGGACGAGGGAGGAAATATATTGGAAACAAAGGTCGCACAACATTTTGCCGAAAAACAACATTTTCCCACCAAACCACGATATCTAGGAGGAGAAGGAACCAGATCTGCCGACTGAAGGGGAGGCACAAGGAGTGGCTAACGAACGAGGTGAGGATAGCTGGGGAATTAAGGAGGAATTTCGGGAAGATGTTTACAACGGAAAATCCAGATACAGGGGAGGACATTCTTTGATATGTGTTAACCACATCACGCCTGAAAGGAATGCAAACTTAACGTGGGAGGTATCAGAAAGTGAAATCCGTTCGGCTACGTTCCAATTAAATGGATCTTAAGCTCCGGGTCCGGATCTGTTTTATAAAAGGAAATGGAACATCGTTGGAGCATACGTCATTACTGCGGTTAAGGATTTCTTCAGAACAGGTACTCTCTCAAACCCCCTAAATCAAACCGATATTGTACTGATACCCAAAGTGCCAAACCCCACCCAAGCAAATGAATTTAGGCATATAAGCTGTTGTAACTTCTTGTACAAAATAATATCAAAAGTGGTGGTGAATCGGTTAAAGGTTTACCTATCAGAGCTTATCACCCCTTTTCAGAGTGCCTTTGTATCAGTTAGATATATACAGGATAATAACTTGGTGGCACATGAAGTCTTCCACCACCTTCACACCCGTCGGACGGAAAACAAAGTAGAAAGTGCCTTGAAGATTGACATGCAGAATGCGTACGATCGGGTGGAGTGAGAGTTTCTTCTAGGCAGTCTGAGGAAAAGAGGATTCGCGAAACAGTGGATAGGATGGATAAGATAATGCATATCAACAACCACATGCCAAGTGATGGTGAACGGGGAGCGAACAACCACCATCACACCAACCCCAGGCATCCGACAAGGTGACCCACTGTCACCTTACTTATTCATTTTACTTGCGGATGTGCATTGATGGGGTAGGCAGGAAGGAGAGGCTAAAGGGGATTGTATTGAAAAGAAATTGCCCGGAACTCGACCACATTGTTTTCACCGATGACTCGCTTTCCTTCATCAAATGAACAACCGATAATGCCAGGAACCTTAAGAGCATCTTGGAATCCTATTGTAAGGTGTCCAATCAACGAGTCAACACAGCAAAGTTGACACACTTCTTCAATAGAGAGGTGGGGCTGAACGAGAGAGGGGATGTGGAGGAAGTGCTAAACATGAAAAGCACAAGTGACCCGGGCAAATACCTGAGATTGCCATTTATATGAGAACGTCGAAGAAGGAGGCCCTGGGGTCTTTAAAAAACAAAATCAGGGACAAGTAAGTCGGATGGAGGTCGAAGACCTTACATCAGGCATGGAAAGAAATGTTGATAAAGGTGATCATCACGGCAATACCAATGTACGTTATGAGTGTTTTTCACCTCCCCAAAACTTGGTGCACGTAAATCAATTCTCTTATAGCAGGCGTCTGTTGGGACAAACGACGAATGGTAAGAAAACACACTAGAGGAAAAGGACATCCAAACTAAATCCAAAGAGTCAGGAGGATTAGGGTTTCGAGAATTGCAAAGTTTCAACATGGAACTACTAACCAAAATGGCGGGAAGAATCATGGCTGAACCCAATAGTTTTTGTGGAAGAATACTGAAGGGTGTGTACTTCCCAAACAACACATTATTAGAGGCGAGGAGAGGAGGTCGAGCATTGCGGGGATGGAGCAGCCTAGTACACGGTAGAGATGTGATGAAGCGGGAAGGAATATGGATGATAGTAACGGGAGAGGACATCTGAGTCTTCGATGACCCGTGGATATACTCGAAAGAGGGCCTTAGAGTAAGTGTAAAATCTAGAGTTGAACATGGTGGGGAGCTAAGGGTAAGTAACCTGATTCAACCCGATAGACGATGGGGGAGAACACCATGAGGAACATTGTCAACCAAGAGAATGCTGAACACATATTTAGTATACCAATCCTGAATGAATGAGGGAGGGATCACTATATTTGGCCACACACCAAGGATGGAGCTCCACAAGTTCGATCAGTGTAGCACAAACTACGGGAAATAAGCGCCCAACAAGCGGGGAAGGAGCAGATGAGTCACGAAACTATCTGGAGGGATATATGGGAAACGAAGATGATGCCAAAAGTGAATAATTTCATATAGCGCCTTGCATCAAAAACCACAGAACATGGCGCGTCGAGGAATGCCTGAGCACCCAACTGCCCAATCTGTGGTGGAGTGGAATCAATGGAGCATATGATCCTCGAATGCAGCTGCACCGAGCCAGTATGGTCTGAATCCTTGGCATACGAGTTGACCAAACAAACAACACAAATGTGGTGCAATGGCTCGAAGTAAGGAGGAAAGAACCAGGTAGCCAAGGAGCTACACAGGAGACAAGGTGGATCCTAACCCTCCTCACGTGCTGGCACATATGAAAGACGAGGTGCAAGGCTGCCTTTGAAGCCAAACAACCCAACCCAACAACTGAAGTAAAGAAGATTAAGAAAGCCTATGAGGAGCACAAGGGCAGCGACCCAAGCGAGCAAACTGCATGAGATGACCAACCAATCCAAGGAAGGCTAAACTGTTTGAGAATACGATCAAGATAAATTGTGATGCATCATGGTGTAGTGAAACGAGAAAAGCCATCATAGGGGTGGTAGATAGAAACAGCGAAGGGAAAGTCGTGGGTGGAAAAATCGAAGGTGTCGGAGCGACGATATAGAAACGATGGAATCCACAACAATACATGAACGCCTATGGCTGGCCATAAAAGCGGGTTGGAAAAACATTGTCATAGAAACAGACTCACAAACGGTAAGGCAACAAATAGAAGAGGGCAATAATAATACCGAAAATTCTAGCACTAGCAAGGCAAATCGAGCAAGTGCAATGGCAAGCTATTCCAAGGACGGCAAACAAATGTGTGAATTGGATAAAAAATCGAGCGGGACTGGGAGTGAGTCTGAATGATTGGGTCGCAAGACCTCTACTACCATTTACCTGTTTAGTAGCAAATGATTGTAATACCGAACTACCGTGACCACACGTCACGACGTTTTATTTCTTCAAGTAAAGCGCGAAATTAACCAAAAAAAACTCCACAAGCACTGGTAACTAAGCTAACAGAGAGAGAGGGAGGTGGAGCAGGGGCTCCGCAGACAATAGTTGAGTGTGATGGACAAAGTAGTAATAAATAAAAGGAGAAGGCGACAAAAACCAAACTCCAAAAGAATCGACTTTGTGATATACATCCTTCTCCGTCGTTATCTTAGCTGGGATTTCTAGAAGATACCAACTCACAAAACTAGTGCCTTATACATATTATGGGTGAGCGGTTTCGCGTACCCTGTAAGTTTAGGGATTCCCATAACCTATCTAGTCTAATACAAGGTATTTCAATTTGGAACCGGAACCTACCCGTTTAATTTTGGAACCGGAACCTACCTGGAACCTATTTGTGCAAACGGTTTCTAGTACCCTGTTAGGAACCTATTTATTTCTTCTTTCTTTTCTTTTTTTGTCTAAAACGGTTCTGGTTGTGATCTGCTATAAATTACTGAAATATATTTTTGTCTTGTAGAGGATATCTAATATCATTCATCGGTATATTTATAATATGTGAAGAAAAAAATGTGAGATCATATGAAGTTTCAATACGATTAACTAGTAGTTTCATTTTGATGTAAAAAGAATTGCACTACTCTACGAACTGCATTGATTATATGGTAGATTTTCATACTTACTGGGCCAAAGTATCTCGAATCCATACTAGAAACAATATTATCTCCCTCAACCCAACAAATTTCCTTCTAGGACTTTAAGCACACCATCCAGATATATATATATACATAGTTCTGATTCTGGTTAGTTTAGGGTACCCAGATAGGCGAATCGGAACATAATAAATAGGTTATTGGATTTTTTTTTCCGGAACCTACCCTATTTTTAAAAATTCTCCCCGGAACCTACCCTAAGTGTCGGTTCTGGCTAGGTTCTGGGTCCAAATGGGTAATTTGCTCATCTTTACATATATATACCTCAATAATAAAGATCCTTTTGTATTTATAATATTGTTTTTCAAAATAATCCTCATTTAATAATTAAATATAAAAGTATCTGATTTCGAAAATTATTTACGAAAATAGTTATAAATTCGAATTCCATTGTCAGGTAAAAAATTTCTTCACGCTAACGGAGTGGCATTTACTTACACATAAGTGTCACTAACTTATTTCTAGTCATTGTTTTAACGAATAGTTATAGATCTTTTTTTTTTGGCCAACGAATAGTTATAGATCTCAATCGTAGCTAATGTGTAGATAAAATAGCAAGTGCCCCTTTCACCATCAACCACAATATCCACAAAATTAAGCCAACAACTAGCCGACCTTCATCATCGTTCGCGCCTCTTCTCCATGGGCTAGTTGTCGTCGCCTTTCACAGCAAATCTAAGGTTCGATATTGAAACACTCATTTTTATTATTTACTGCTCATTTCACCCTCAACCATAAAATCCCCAAAATTCAGCCAACAACCAACCAACCTTCATCATCGTTCGCGCCTCTTCACCGTAAGCTAGTTGTCGTCGCTTTTCTTATCTGAATCTAAGGTCTGATATTGAAACACTCATTTTTTTCTTAGGGGAGCTAAATGATGATGGGGTAAGTTATAGTTCACGTGAATTTATTTAAATTATACTTTTTTTTTATAAATCTCAATTAAGCAAATTTAATATTTTTAGATAATCTGGAACCTCTACTGGTTCCTAAAAATCCAAAACGCCAAGAAATTTGCAGGTTGTGGTTAGATTAGAGCTTTCTTTATTTTCCACTTATCCCCTTCATTCTTATTTAGTGGCACATGGAAGACAGAGTCTATCGCCAATTCGACTTACCACAACCTATCTCTTCCCTGTTGGGTGAACACACAGAATAGGATAGTCTACATAGAGGTTGTTAGGATAAGTCTCCAGCAACTTCCTATTTCATCAAGCATCTGGTGTACTGGGATTTGTGGAACAACGTTTTTAGTCAATCACCCCCACTCCCGTCAGTCTAACCACCGATGAATACATGGCGTGGTATAGCCCCAGAACGGTAACGATGATCAATAAGACCCCTCCCTCCTTGAGAGACCCTGAAGCTGAAGTGGGGCTCGTACTTCAAACACATGGAACCAATCCATGGTGATGGTATGTTAATTTTTCTAATTATTTAAATAGTATAATTAACTTAAGCATTCTTACCATTATTATGTTTTTGTTTTACAACTGCAGGTTATCAAGAATATGTTTATAAATGCAAGAGGTGTGTTGAGGAAAGTAACGGGTCGGGATAATAAAAATGTTGAGGATTTGATTAAGACTTCTCAGTACAACTTCGAAGTCAGTGGTGAGCTTGATCAGTTTGATCAACTCATGGCAAATTCGGTGACGTCGAGTAAAGAGGAGGAACAAATACCCGACTTGCAGTTTGATTACCACTTTCTTCTATGGCCATTAACTCAACCTACTCAAGAGAACAAGCAGGGAGATGATTCATAAAGACCCGTGAAGATGAGGAGTGTCCGGGGTCGAGGTCGAGATATGGCCTTGATATGGGTTCATCTTGAGGTAGGAGGTGGGATAAAATTTTATATATCGAGCCGGGTTGGAGACATTAATTTTATTTTGTGTTCGTGTTGACTTTGGATGTACATGAATAGGTTACTTACAAAATTTATGTTAACTATTTGATGAGTTAATTTACTTCTCTTTTTTTTCCGCATATTTTAAAGTAAATTCGTTGTTTACAAACTTAATTTAAATTGATACTTTACAGTGTTTTGTTCATTCATATAGACCATTAATTTGTTTACCTGAAGTCATTTAGGTACCTCATAAGTTACGTTTTTACAAATAGGTATCCTAGGAAAAACAATTGTTAGTTTGGTGTACCCTAGAAGTCATAAATGTATCTACTTTATTTTGACATCCATTTTGGATGGAAAACGTTACCCATGCCTGTCACGTGCCCAATTTGGTGGTAAATTGAAGAAAACATTTATTGTGAAGACCGAAATACCCATGAGCCACCTCTACCTATTCACATCACCTTCGTGTCCTTTCATATGTCAGTTTAAGATATTAAACCTTCCTTGTCCTCTGCACTATGAAATTAGTTTTTTACTGTTCAAAGAGCTTGTCCCGTCCAAGAGATTGTTCTTCCAGGTGCTTGCGTTCTCGTTCGTGGCGGCTTCGTCCGTGCTTCTCCGTTGATTTTGGCTCAAGACGTCGGTTAGAAGAGTTTATAGGTCAAAACTTTCACCTGAAAATAGGTAAGTTTTTACTCGTTAATCCTGTCTTCTTTACTGCAGATTCTAGACATGACTTCTTCGTTTATGTTGTCGTTTATTAACTGATTATGGAGCACTTGTTAGTATGATGGTCTATTTTGGGGTTAGTCCAAATTTTGGATGAAGACAATTAATTCCATTGCATGTTTGATTTTCGGCGTAATATGTTACCACATTTATGTAGTAGTTGAAGATTTTTATGATTTCGTACTCTTTATTAAAAATTATTGCAAATTCGTAATGGAAAATCCCAATTTTTCACATGTTCTATTCAAAATCAATTACGGTGGAAAGTTTTATCGGAAAATTAATGGGGGAACGTGGATTACCTTGAAGTCTTTGTGACTGTTACATTAGAAGAATTCTTGAAGCTGTTTGTATCTTTCTTTGATTACGAAGAAGAATATGTTGTGTATGGCAAGAAAACATTGAAGCAGATATTACCCGAATTGAGGAAGATTGCAACCACTAAACCAAGGAAACAAATCAATCTACAGTGTTCATAATAGAAAGACCTGTACGATGAATAAAGCATCAACGTCATCGAATCAGGTAACCAAGCATTATGATTTTTTCGTTCATAAAGTATTCAACCTTTCATAACTGTTAATGTTTTTGTTAGCCTCATTACAATTACACTATGGAGGACAAGGCTCAACTGAAGAGAGTCCTAGTGTTCCACCAAAGTTCTTCGGTTCCCGCAGGAGCAGTAAACAAAATATTTTTGTAAGAAGACATGCACTGGAAATAGAAAGATCAGAACCAAAGAGACAACCACCTGTAGGAGCACCAGAAAAAATAGCACCTGAACCGGAAAGAGCACCACGTTTACCAGAAAGAAAACATACAAAACAATACCATTCATCATAAGTAATGCAGGAAATGAAGTAATGTGTCACGAAGGAGATAAATGAAGCTCAACCTTATACTCAAGTTTCCTAAGTTACAGTAGAGACAAACACACCTAGGAAGGTCAGGTACAAGACGCTTGCAAGGAAGTCCCTAGCAAAGAAACAGTAGGATGTAGTGACTTGTGTGTTTTAGTATAACTGGTTGGAGACATTAAAAAGTTTAGCTTTTTGTTTAACTTAGTATGGTTGTGGGTTATGTAAGGGAAAACACAATCTCATCTTGATTGGTGCTAAAATAATGCACTTTTGATGATACACATTGATGTTGATGTATTTAAGGTTGTTCTAACTAGATTTTGTTTCCTTATACACATTATATATAATGCATTATGACATTAAAAAAAAAAAAGAACATATATCTATATTTTGTGAATTCTTTGAAAAATAAGCATAATTTACACAAGAACCGTGGATGATATTTTTATCATTGAACATCTATTCTATATTTTGGGTAAACTCGGAATAGAAATTCCGACCATTTACACAAGAATCCTTACAAATATGGAAACACGAAATCCATATTTTCTATTCCTTATAAATTTCGTGAAACAAACATCCTGCAATACTTTGAAAGGAAAACAATCATAAATAAAAAACTTCTTCGAGTTCTGTCCCTTGAGTTCATTCAATCAGTACAAAAAAAAAAAAAAATTATCCTTGGCATTGGATTGACTAGATGGTTGTAAGGTTGGTTGTTTTCTTGATTATTATTATTATTATGTAGTAAGTAACCTGTTATAGAAACAACCTAACTACTACAACTATAACACCACCAAAAATGTTCATTCTTCTGATCATTTCTCCACGCACTCTTCCAGCATCTCCTCATAATGACATTCACCACTGCAGAACGCCCTCCCTCCCATGATGTTCAATGGGAACACAATCAATTGTATTATATTATACATATACTTATATACTATGAACAAACCTACATGTACATGTAGATGTCTTTGCCAACCTCAAGTTGCTTCTTGCATGTCTGACAGAAGCTGAGAAAACTCTCATATGGATAATACGACTTGGACTGACGATGATCAGACACAAACCCGACTCCTGATCGACACACTGAATCAGATAATAAAAAACACCACAGCAGTTCTCCACAATGCAGTTATCAAATATATGCATGGTCTTAGCGATCGGTCCATAAGAGATCACACAAGTGTAGTCCTCTGACATCTCCATATCGGTAGTTGAGAGTACAATATGTGGTAAATTCCTAATCTCCATTGAAGTTTTTTTAGTTGAGGATTCCTTGTCTTGGTCTCGAATTCAACCGGAGTTGTCCTTGGAGATTCAGTCAGAGAAGGTAGTAGGGGAGAGATTTGTACTTTAAGTTGAAAGCCAAACACAACTTTTGGGCATTTGGTCGAGTTCTTCAACTCTCCGGGTTTGCTCTTATCATCAGAAAGGACAATAATATATGCAATTCCTAAACCTTTCCTCACTCGAGGGGACGTTCCCGGAGGGTCGTTTGAAAAGGGTTTGGTGTCAAGAATCGATGTTGGGCTCATGACAGAATCAGAATCAAAGAGATGTGTAGTGGCGAAGAAGGATGAAATAGAAGCTTTTCTCAATCCCTCAGACTAACCCATTAGGTAAGCTTATGCTAATTTACTCATACCACTTACTCTCTTTATTAATCAAACTATATATAACACCTTAAAAGCATCAATCTTCTTCTTCCTATATTATAATACATACCATAGAAAATAATCACACGTCTTCTCTCCCTAATCCGAAGAACCCCAATAATCTAGGGTTCCCCTCGTGATTTTGCACCTGGCCAGTCGAATATGAGGTTGTCTTTCACCCCTTGGAATTTATTCTCAACTTCATTATCAACCAGTCACAGTTGTCTACTGCAGACGAGGTGACAACCCCATTCAGGAAGAATCCAAATGAAGCAACGACGACACCAGCAGCTCTGATGGATTTTTCACCGAACTTGCTTCATGCTGGCCACACCAATAGCCTTGGCCCAGTAAGCTCGACCAAGCCACCAGTGGGGGAGATGCCCCGAGCTGCAATTGTCTAGGAGGAGCACGAACCTCACAGAACCGACAGCAGGGAACCAGTTTTGACAGAAACAGCGACCGCACATTTTGACAGAAACGCAATTTCGAAACAGGGTGGCCTGAAGTTCAGAAGCTGCCTGAAATCCGAACTTGTCTGCATTTCGAAGGTGACCAGGAACTGGCCAAAGTTTCTTCACGATGAGGAGGAGACATACGCACAAGGGCACGAACAGCAGCACAATCAAGCCCACCTACCCTATTCGGCTGAACCATCGGACCACCGTTTGTACATAATCATTGCCTTATTTGATAACCCTTTTTTTTTGCTTGCTCTTGTAGGAAGTTTCCACCCGAGGTGAAAGCATTGAACCCACGGAGAATATGCATATCGGTTCCAGTTCTGGAGGCCCGAACAAACCCGGGGTTCTACAGGGGTTGTATTTCCCACAATGTTCTTTCCTCAAGGCAAAAAGGGGATGCCGAGCTTCATGGGGATGGAGTAGCATAATACATGGCTGAGACGTAATAAATGACTAAGGAATGTGGATGATAGGCACGGTAGAGCACATCCGAGTCTTTGAGAATCCATGGATATACACCAAGGCGAGCAAAAGGGTGAATAGGGAGATAATGGTGGAGCACGAGGGGGGGCCTAAGAGTGAAAGACATAATCTACCCAAACAAAACATGGAATGAGACCCTCGTGAGGAACTTAGTCGACCAAGATGACGCAGCCCACATACTCAACATACCAATACCGAAGGTTGGGGGCATGTACCGATACATATGGCCACATACGAAGGATGGAAACCCATAAGTCTGTTCGGTCTACCACAAAGTACGGGAAAGGAATGAGCAACGACCAAGGCCAAACCCTACATACCATTGTACATTTTGGAAAGACATTTGGAGCGCAAAGGTGATACCGAAGGTCAAGAATTTTGTTTGGTGACTAGCAACAAATGCCATAGCCTTCAAAACGAATATGATACGGAGGGGAATGAACGTGACACCGAACTGACCCATATGCGGTAAGGTAGAGACACGGGAACACGTGATCTTGGAATGTGGATGCACGGAACACGTGTGGCTTGGCACTTTAGGGATACAAATGGATCAACCAAATCAGCTTGACATGGTGGAATGGCTCGCGAAACGAAAGGAGGATCTGCATGGACGAGGTGTAGCATCCGACAATAGATGGACCCAAACACTACTCATGTGTTGGCATATATGGATGGTGAGATGTGCGGCGGCCTTTGAAGCAAAGCAACCAAATCTGAGGGTCATGGTATGGGAGATTAAGCAAGCCTACGAGGAGCACCAAGGGGCAAGCCGCACCAACCACCCCAAGCACAAAATGCACGACCGAACCAACAATGGGAACTACCAACGGGCGATACGATCAAGATAAATTGTGATGCCTCATGGTGCAAGAAAACGCGAAGAGCCGGAATACGAGTCGT
This sequence comes from Chamaenerion angustifolium, assembly GCA_946814005.1. Classification (NCBI taxonomy): domain Eukaryota; kingdom Viridiplantae; phylum Streptophyta; class Magnoliopsida; order Myrtales; family Onagraceae; genus Chamaenerion; species Chamaenerion angustifolium. The sequence continues at coordinate 9,855,660 of OX328270.1, forward strand.
GGCACAGGACAAGAACGGGAAGATAGTGGGCAGGATGAACCGTAGACAAAGGAGTGACGACATAGAATCGATGGAGGCAATGACCCTACATGAAGGAGTACGACTTGCGATTCAAGCGTGATGGCAAAACATCATCATGGAGACGAAAACATTGGAGAGTTGCAAACATTATTCCGAACATCCAAACACTAGCGAGATAAGTCGAACAAGTACAATGGTGAGCGATTCCAAGGACGAGCAATGAATGAGAGAATTGGATAGCGAAGCAAGGGAGAATTGGAGTATGTCTTAATGATTGGGTCGAAATACCACCACTTCCCTATGTAGGTTGAGTAGCTAATGATAAGATGTACGAACACCCGTGACCAAAAGTCACGACGTTTTATTTCTTAAAGTAAAGCGATGAGATGATCAAACAAAAATGTGGATACATGCTTCTCAACCAAGAAAAGATATGGGTTTTCAGTATTCACTATACAACATCTGATTGGAAAACCCAAAATCACCTTTGTTTTATAGTTCACTAAACAGACACAAAGTAGATAAATTCGTTTTTGCCTTTCTGGTGATTCAAATTTTCTTTCTTCTACAGAATGAAGAAACGTAGTATAGGAAATGAAAGCAATGGGATTTACCATCTACAGAAAAATCCATGGCATAGTAATGTACCCCCATCTCCAATTGCTAGAAACCCCCCATAGCTGCTAGACACTGAAGCCACTGAAGAAGAAGAAGAATGGAATCAATCAGTATACTAAGAAAGGAACAAGGAAACATAGTGTCGTCATCAAATAAACTAGACGACCATGCAGAACAATAAACTTTTGGGTTTTTCTGCTGTTTTCTCCTCCATTATCAGAACCGTACCGGACCGACGGTCCAACCGGGAACCGAACCCCTATCCGGTTTGGTTTAGTTAAAATACCGTTTTACAAATGAACGGTGTTTGGACCGAGTTGAACAAGACGATTTTTTAAAAATCGGTCGATTTCCGGTTCAGTTTTTAGCTGAATTGTTTTTTTTTACAAACCAATCGGTTTTTCGGTTTAAACTGATTGGTTTGTTTGTGCAGTGTTAAACCGGTTCACTGCTAGGTTAAGCTTTAGTTTTCACTTCAGCAATCGCTCTCCTTCAGCAATCACTTCGTCGCAGCTGCAGGTCGTGGTCGCCGCAGCTCCATTAGGTTCGGTTGCGTTGCTCAATTCAGTTGCTTAGCTTAGGTTCTGTCGTGCACTTATGCTTTATTTAGCTTAGGTTTGGTTGCTTAGCTTAGGTTGGTTTGCTTTGTTCAATTCGGTTGCTTAGCTTAGGTTCGGTCGTGCACTTATGCAACACTTAATTGCGATCAATTAGGTTAGTTTAGTTTAGGTTCGGTTGTTAAATTATTGAAATTGCTGAATAGGTTATTAAGTTTGCTGAATAGGTTTCGTTAATGTGGTTGTTACTTAATAGGTTGAATTTGAAATGGATTCAACAAATATGAGTAGTAGTAGTACACCGACTACCCCATCTGAGCCTAATGCAAGTGCGAGTTCTAGAGGAAAAACCGATCCATCTTGGGGACATTGTAAAATTGGGGATGCTTCTACTGGGAAAGGAAGAACATTGAAATGTGCCCATTGCAATAAACCATTTTCTAGGGGTGGAATTCATAGGCTTAAGGAACATTTAGCTGTACTTAGGGGTAATGCTATGTCTTGCAAAAAGGTTCCTGAAGAAATTCGCTACGAAATGCAATAACATATGATAGGTAAGAAAAGACGACGTGAGGAAGTAAAGGATCATAATCAGGGTCCAATGGGAGAGATGAGTTCATCTCATGGTGAATAAGATAAGCACGTTGATGTTGTAAGGATACAACCAAAAATAGCTCCCATGTTTCAATCTAGGACAATGGTCGGTGCGCACCCTACATTGAAAAGTGTTCTTCAAAGTAAGAAAATGGTGGAAAAGTGCCATCTTGCTGTGACTAGGTGGATGGTTTCTGCTTATATACCGTTTAACTCAGTTAATTCGTCGTACTATCAACAGATGATAAATGCAATTGCTCGTATGGGTCCAGGTTATAAAGGTAATAATTTTCATGACCATAGGGGACACTTGTTGATGAAAAGTGTTGATGAGGTAAACAAGTACATTGAGAGTTATTGTGCTATTTGGAAAGAGACTGGTTGTACAATCATGGATGATGGATGGACAGATCAACGAATACGAACTTTAATCAATTTTCTTGTTTATTGTCCTAAAGGAGTTGTTTTTGTAAAATCAGTTGATGCTTTCGATACTTCTAAAACAGCAGAAGTAATATACAAATTGCCCAGAGATGTAGTCTTGTTTGTTGGTGCAGAAAATGTGGTTCATGTGGTTACTGATAATGTTGCTAATTATGTTGTTGCGGGCAAGCTATTGGAGAAAGAGTTTAAGTCATTGTTCTGGTCTCCATGTGCTACACATTGCATCAACATAATTTTAGGCGATTTTGGAAAATTAGATGAGGTTACTGATATTGTAGTGCATGCTTCAACGATCACTAAGTATGTATACAATCATTGTTATGCCTTACATTTGATGAGGAAGTTCACTTGTGGAAGAGAGATTCTTCGCCCTGCTGTAACCCGTTTCGTGACAAACTTTATTGCATTACAAAGCATGTTATCTCAAAAGGATGCATTAAGAGCTATGGTGACATCTAAGAAGTGGACTAGTTGCGCATAAACAAAGGAAAGTAATGCAATAAATTTTGTTGATCTTATACTTGATTCAAATTTTTGGAAGGAGTGTGTTGTTTATAGTGAAAGTGATTGAGAGCCTCTTGTGCGTGTTTTACGCATTGTCGATAGTGATGAAAGAACGGCGATGAGTTATTTGTATGAGGCTATGCATAAAGCAAGAAGTGAATTGTTGAAACGGTTTCAACGAAGAAAGAAGATGATTGAACCTTATATTAAGATTATGGATTCAAGATGGGATAGACAACTTCACAAGAATTTGCATGCGGCTGGTTATTGGCTAAATCCTTAGTTTCAATATAATTTAGAAGAAATAGGAAAGCAACGTGGCACAATATCAGGATTGATTGATGTCATAGAAAGATATGCTGCTCAGAATAAGCATTTCGGAGAGAGCATTCGAAATAAGGTGATAATGTTTAAGGATGCCAAGGGTGACTTTGGAAAGTTTTCTGCCATAGTTAATCGTGCAAGAATGGCTCCAGGTAAATATCTCCATCAAAAGATTTTTTTAAACTATATGGTTAGTAATTACTAATTAATATTATTTAACTTACTTTGACTTAGATCAATGGTGGATGCTACATGGTAATTTAACACCAAATCTTCAAAAATTGACAATTCGCATACTAAGTCAAACATGTAGTTCCTCTGGTTATGAACAGAATTGGAGTATCTTTGAGCATATTCATTCTAAGAAGAGGAATCGACTGGAACATTAAATGTTGAATGATCTCATTTATTTTCATTATAACTTGAAATTGCAACAACGGTAAGAGTTTAAATTCTTATTTCTATATATAATCACATGTATTTGATTACATTCGAAAGTTTTTTTTTTTTTTTGGTGTGCAGTAACTCCTTCAATGATAGATTTTATGATCCTCTTGACTTTGAGAAATTTGGTCCTATGGCTTATTGGATAATAAAGGATGAGCCTTCAGCCTTATCAAATGAAAAGTTAGAAATTTTAGTCGTGAATTGGAGAGATGTACAATTAATGAGTTGCCTAATGATGGTAAGATAATTATATTTCATTGTTATCATTGGTTTAAAATGATTAATGTTCTTTTATCTTTATGCTTAGATGAGTTAAATCTTGCTGATGGTGATGACAATGAAGATGAGGATGCAACCTTGACAATAAATGTTGTTGCGGTTGAAGATAATTTAGTCAATCACAATGAAGAAACTAGTGGTGGTTATGCATATTGGAGTGGAGGTGATCAAAGAGAAGTTAAAAGTTCTGTTTAAATTTTAGAGTTTAAACAAACCTATTGTCATTCTGTTTGATTTTGACACTATTTTTTATTGTGCTTGAGAATTGAGAGTAATGTGTGTTTGAAATTGAAACTATGTAGTTTGTGTGTGCGTGAGACTATGTAGTTTGAGGTAATTATTTTTGTCTTTGAGACTATGTATGTATTTTAAGTTTTAAGTTTTTTTCCCCTTGTGAACAGTGAATCGCACACTAAACCCGGTTGGACGGGCCAAACCGTGAACCGGCCCCCACGCCGGTTCGATGGCCGGTCTGGTTCTGATAACTATGAGTAGAAGGATGCTTAAAGGATTTTTTTCAAAAAGTGTCTATGTTAGGAAAAAAAATTGAAAAAGTAGATATCGTCATAAACATTTTAGGAAAATGTTAATACGCGCAACCCTCGGTAGCGCCTATTATAATAGGTGCTACAACAGGTTATAGCCTATTGAATAGATGCAACCCGTGGTAACGCCTATTAAGTATCTACCACAAAAAATTTGCGACTTTCGCAAATTATTATCGAAGTAAGCACAGTATTTTCCAATTATTATAGTCTTATATTCTGTTTATAATATACAACCGAGCTCATTCCCTTCTTACATTGCCTAAGCCCTTTCCTAGAAGCTCCTTCACTCGTCTCATTCTCTTTCAATTATAAGGTATGTTATTTTATTATATATATTGTATAATACTATTATTTTTAAAATTAGTTGCAGTTATAATTAGTAGTTGATAAGAATTTTTATAATACTAATTCTTTAGGATCAAACATGAGAGAGATTGGTATAATTTGCTTATATGATGGTGAAATAGTGTCTCAAAATGATAGTGAGGTTTATGTGGGTGGTACCTCCAGTATTACTACAACTACCTTGGATATTTCTTTTTCTAGACTAAAGGAAATTTTATGTATGGACTGCGGTTGACCGGATGTTGAAGCCATGTCCATAAGAATATCATATAATTTTACAGATACTGATGGACTTTGCAAGTTTGTACGTAGACGATCGGAAAGTGCATTATCTTTTGGTTTACAATTAAGTTCTGCTAGTCGATTTATTGTGTTTAGCATGACTAGAGGACTGAATGTGATTCCAAACATTAATGATAGTGATGAGACAGTGAATATTTTGCATGGTCCCAACAATGATCTCTTAGATGACGATTTTGACGTTGATACACTTTTAGATGACCCTGTGATTAATGAAGAAGATCCATATACTGAGCATTTTACAGGGCACATTGATGAAGACAACGAATAGGTGTTTGAGGTTGGCGAGAATTCTGAGAATGTACATGGAGGTGTCCATGGTGGAAGTAGCTCACATGACGTTCAAATGATGCAACCCACTGCTGAAAATTGGGTTGATAGTAACTGGATCGACAACTTTCTTCAATCAAGGGATGAGTGGTTTATGGCTGTTGATGATACGTCGAGTGAATGTTTCCTAAATATAAACACGAAGTTTAGTAGTAAGGGCGAGGTAGCTGCCGCTGTAAGGAAATGTCACATAACAAATTCTAAGGTGTGTACTGTTGAGTCATCCAATCCAAAATCAATTATTTTTAAGTGTAAAGTTGATCCTACAAATTGTTCGTGGTCATTTAGAGGAAGTTTTTTTTAAGCATACTAGATTGTGGAGAATTTCCTAACTGCATTCTCCACATACATGTGCTAATGAAGACCTCATTGAACAACACCAAAACATAAATTGCAAATTGATAGCGTCTTTGATAAGAAATTCAGTTTTAGCTGACACGGGTCTGAAAATTTCAATAATTCAGTCAATGGTTGAGCATGAGTTTGGTTCGAAGGTTTCATATCCAAAGGCATGGTACTCCAAACAAGTAGTGTTGGAGTCTCTACACGGAACACACGAAGATGCCTTTGTAAACTTCTCTAGCCTACTGTCAGCTATGGTCGTATATATCCCTGGGACAGTTTATGATTTCATGCCCAAAAGAGTAAATGTTGAAACTCAATTTGCAATCTTTAGAATGATGTTTTGGTTCTTTGGTCCAGCCATTGAAGGATTTGTCCATTGTCGGCCTCTTATAAGTATAGATGCGACACATTTGTATGGGAAATACAATGGAAAAGTGCTTGTAGTTGTATCAAATGATTCTAACAATGGCATATATCCTTTCGCATTTGGTATTGCAGACGGAGAGACTAACGAGAGTTGAAACTGGTTTTTACAGCAGCTGCGGGATAACGTAACGAAGGATCAATATGTATGTCTAATGTCTGATCGACACAGGGCAATAATTAACGCGGTAGAGGCTGTATATGGTCAATATGGTATTGGAATACATCGCTTTTGTGCACGCCATATAGCAAGTAATTTCAATCACACCTTCAAAAGTGTTATCTTGAAAAAACAGTTGTACATAATGGCAAGGACACCTGATAAATGTAAGTTTGATATTTGGTATGCTAATTTATTAACTCTCCATGATGGAAAGTACAACGATTGGATATCCAACATACCCCTTGAGAGATTGGCATTAGCGTACGATGGAGGAGCTCAGTATGGAAACATGACAACGAATTTGGTTGAAGTGTTTTAACAGAGTTTTGAAAGGCGCAAGGGCATTACCGTTGACTGAGTTAGTCAAACTTACTTATTGGAGATCCAATACGTACTTCTTTAAGCGGCGACACGAAGCAATGGTTTCCATTGAGGAGTCGAAGGTATGGTGTGACGTTGTCCAAAATACCATTACTCGGGCACAAAAACAACTTGGTAGGATGCAAGTTGTCCAGTTCAGTCAAAAACACGGTGTTTTCCAAGTGCGTGATATTGATAGATTTATTCAAGGTGTCGGGTCAGTTGGAAAACTCCCGGGAATTATATGGTTAACGTGTTGGAGCAAAAATGTGAGTGTTGATTTTGGCAAATATATCATCACCCGTGTTCACATGCAATGGCAGCAGTCATTAAGGAAGAGATGCAATGAGCTCCACATGTGGATCCGCTATACTCGAATCAGGCATGTCTTGCATCATACTCTACATGTTTTCAACCAATACCAGACGATTATTTTTTTGCCACAATTTGATCTTCCAAAGTACACTCATGATCCGGATAGGTGGAGGACAAAGCGCGGTAGAAGAAAATCCAGTCGTATTCATAACGAGATGGACGATGGGAAGGTTTTCCCAGGAGAAACAACTGATCCAACTGCGGTGGAAGTGGAAATAACCAGAAGACATGTAAATCTCCACGTTAGTCTTCATAAGAAAAATGTTGTAATTTAAGAATGTTGTAATATGGAGGATGTCGTACTATGAAGGATGTTGTAATTTTTAAGAAAAATGTGAATGTCGAAATTTCATGTAACCAGTGTCATTACTTTTTTTTGTCAGTAGTTATGTCTACTAAAATTTTGGGAAAAAAAATAAAACAATCAAAGAATTAGCACCATCTATTTGACATCGTTTTAGAGGGGTTAAATGGGTCGATTGTAAAAAATGTCAAATTTTAAAGTTTGTTAAAAAAAAACTTAAAAATTTAGGACAACTAACTAAATAACATATAAGATAAATGCAACAGTTCATACACGAAGTTAATAATAATATGTTCCAACATTATTTAATGACACACTAAACTACTCGAAAACCTCCTCCTAATCGGATTCTTCACTTGAAGAAGGTTGTCGGGGACGACATTCAATAGCTCTAAATTTACGTGACGATCTGAATGGCCCTCGACTTGAGGAGGGTTCCCTGATGACACCACGTCCACGCCCTGGTGCTCCTGGAGCACGTCCTCCAACACTGCTTGGATCAGAATACCATGAGTGTGGTTGTACCCTCTGCTCATGTTTTGTTAATTGATCCGACTGTCGGATGTGTTCTTCGTACATAGGTAGTTGGCCGATAGCGTCATAAGACGACTAACAATTTTCTAAATACGACTCGCCCAGTAATTTGAAATTCCGCTTTGTCGGATGAAGCTTTCCGTTCTAGGTGAATTCCTATAGCCATAAACCCCATCTACAATGTTAAGAACAATGAATTGTCAGGTATTACGATTTACTTACCAGTTAATGTCTACGTAATATAAAACGACTGACATTATAAAATGTATAGAAGTAATGTCTGCGCAGCTACTTACCACTGTCTCTACTTGGCCCCCGTGAAGAAGAAACGGAGCTCTTGGCTAATGAGCCCGTAAAGTCGTACTAGTCTCTAGATAACAGAGTCGTGATGAATCGACGGGTTATTCACCGATACCATGTCATAAACTGTGCGACGTTCGTTAACAATTGACGTTCCTGCTGGAGAAAATCAACACGGTTGTTCCATAGTGCAATCATATCTTGATGCATTGTTGCCCTACGACGCTCCCCCTGCGGACCTTTACGTGATATCTTATGAAGCCTCACATGATCTTGAACCTCAACATGTGTTATCTCTGGAATGTGTTGTTGCATTCCAAATTGTTGCATGACTCTATCTGGACGGTGTCACTCGACCACATTAAAATGGATAAGTGGCACCCTCGCTCGGAAAAACTCGGGTCACTCATGAGAGATAGGGGTTAATATATAAGTGGTATATTACTCAGACTGACTCTCAGTTGAAGGAGTATATTGATGACACAGAAGACTTCGTCAACATTCAACTGGTATTACCATCTTGCCCTATTCTTTTATGGTACCATAAACATGCCCTACTATGTTGTCTGTCCTTGAACTTAAGATCTGAAGTATTAATGGGGGTTTTTACAGGACAATGTTCTAAACCAACTTATCCAATTCGAGTTGCTTCTAACAACAACAACTTTCGTAGTTGCCATCTTTGGTGTTGTGGCAGGAATCTTTTGTATGAACTTTGCAATACCACTATTAGATGATGTAGGTGCCTTCAAGTGTGTGCTTATAATCATCGGAGTGATCGGGTTCGGCTTACTCCTCCACATCTTGAAATGTGACCAAGAAGATTTCCTTCAAGGGTTCCTTTAAGATTTCCTTTAAACAGGAACTATGAATGACTCGGGAAAAGTATATGTGTTTGTAGTTTGAAATTTTCAGCTAAAGAGGTTGCTAAAGTTGTAACCAAGAAGAGTTTGGACTATTGTATAATTGAATTGTCTTCTGGATTGAATTTGAATTTTGATGTAGCATTAGAACTAATTCTCGGGTGTACTAATGTGGTTTTAAGTTATTTTTCTGACCGTGGGGACGACGTGTTTCGATGCTCTGTAATAGCAGTGGATCGGCAATAACAGAAGCAGGAGTTATCGGCAAGAGGCTATACTTTCCTCACAATACGAATTCATATTACATATATGAAATTTTGTACGATTTTGGAGAAGATTATTGAGTTCAAGTTATTGAATGAAGTTCATAGCTTTCTGAAAAGATGGTTTAGTGGTATTTACTAGTATGCTGCTTCATTTTTGGAGCATAATATTGATGTATGTATTATGAATTCGTTTAATGCTACTTGATGTTTGTTTAGTTGGATTTTCATCAAACATAATCAGATATTCAAGAAGAAAATGAAATGGTTGTAAATGTGGTGACTTATGTGTGTGGAGAAGTTGTTAAATGACGTTTTATCTTCTCTTAAATGTTATTAAACGGTTACTTTAGTTTGGACATTTTGTTACCTAACCGTTACTACATCATAATCCATAAACATAAAAGGGGGGGGGTAGAATCGTCTTTAAATTAGGTCCCGTGACTTGCATGTGACAGTCAGACGGAAACTTAACAGAATAACCGTTCAGTCACATACTTAAACTTCAGTAACGGTTTAGTCACGCAAAAAAAGATGAGTAACATTTTAATCACACATGTCAAAGATAAGTAACTGTTGAGGTAATTAACCCAATTTTTTTATTACAACATAATTTAAGATGAAATTAAGGATAATTATGCATATTATATATCAAATTTATGAAAATAATAATCACACGTTAATTTTATGTAAATATTTATAATTATGTATGCAACATAAAATTTTAATATAATTTCTTCATACTTTTTTTAGAACGATTTTTATAAAATATAATTGTTATATTCTACTAGAATCAACAAATATTAGAAACATTTTTTAAAATATTGTATAACTCATAATTACTATACTAATATATACATATATATTCTAATAGTTTGTATTTATTTAAAAATATACGAAAATAATAGATGTCATAAAATAAATTTTAAAATTCTAAGTTAACATGATATTCATAATTGTTGACATTTATTTTTATTATCTACTCATTTATTTTCAAATATTTTTTATAAAATATAAATAATCATTATAGTGTATAATATTCTAAAAATAAAAATAAGTTGAACATTGTTTCATAAATATAATTATTTTTTATGTTGTGTAATTGAATTAATATTAATTAAATGTAATTTAATAAACTGTAAATAATTATGTTATATATATATATATATTTATTTAAAAAATGTTATTAATTTATAAATTAACATAATTATTATATTGTGCAAAGCGCGAATCAGTTTTCTAGTATCTATATATATGTAATACTATATCTATCTATATCTATCTATATCTATATCTATCTATATCTATCTATATCTATATCTATCTATATCTATCTATATATTATAGTTTAGCGTCAATTTTGTCATTTTTAAAAATATATTTTCAATTCAGCTCAAATTTTTAAAAAATTATATTTTGATTCCTTAACTAACTATTCTGGACTTATTTGTAATATTTGGTAAAGTTTCAAAATAACCCGAAATTTATTCTGGACTTATTTGTAACACTTTGAGAAGTCATGGAATGTCCAGGGAAGTTTAGGAATCAAAATTGTAATTTTTTTTAAAATTTGAACTGAAAAAAAAAATTGCGAAAATAACCCAAAACGTTTATAGTTTGGTTTATAACACTCAGTAAAGTCCCAAAATGACCCGAGAGTCCAAGGACAGAGTTGTAGCCTTCATCACAGTTTACGAATGACCTAAGTCATGTTTAAAAATATATTTTTTCATATATACATAATATACACACACAAACACATATATATATTAACAAGTATATTATATATAATATATGTATATAAACTCTTTTTTTTTCAATAACATTAGGAAATAAAAATACAATATTAAATATGACTAGGATATACCTAAATTGTTCGGAGCTTAAATAACGTACGAGCAACCGAGACCGATAATTACCAATATTTGTTTTTCACTCTCACTTTCTATTCATTTTCAATGTCTTCCTTACTCTCTATCTCACATCTCCTTCCTCTTCCGTAACTTATCCATTTTTCGCCTATTTGTAGAAGAATTGCTTCTTAGTTTATTATTATTTTTAATAAATAATAAAAAATGTGGAAAAGAGAAACATGACCATGTGTGACCATGTTTCTCACTAGTTGGCCCCACTTTTAATTTTCATATATATATATATATATATTTAAAAGTGGGGCCAACTCGTGAGGAACATGACCACATGGTCATGCTTGTCTTTTCCACCTTTTTTTAAAAATTATTTATTAAGCAATAATAATAATAATATAAGAAACAATTCTTCTATAAATAGAAGAAATGGTAGAAAGAAATGGTAGAAAGAAATGGGGAGAAGTTACCGAATAGGAAAGAGAGGTCAAAAAGAAAGTAAGGAAGATAGTGGAAAAAAAAGTGTGAGTAAAAAACATTAGTAATTATCGGTCTCGGTTTCTCGTATGATATTTTAGCTCCGAACGATTTAGGTATCTCTCTCTCGTATTTAAGATTGTATTTTTATTTCCTGATGTTATTGAAATTTATGTTATAAAAAAAGGGAGCTTATATACATATGTTATATATTTATGTATAATATACTTGTTAATATATATATATATATATATATTATAGTTTATGGTCAATTTTGTGAGTTTCAAAATTATATTTTCAATTCAGCTCGAATTTTTAAAAAATAACATTTTGATTCCAAAACTAACTATTCTAGACTTATTTATAACACTTGGTAAAGTTTCAAAATAACACAAAAATTATTGTGGACTTATTTGTAACACTTTGAGAAGTCGCGGAATGTCCAGGAAATTTTGGAATCAAAATTGTAATTTTTTTAAAAAAATTTGAACTGAAAATACAAATTAAAAATTGCACTAATGACCCAAAACTTGTCTTTTTCGGTTTATAACACTGGGTAAAGTCCCAAAATGACCCGAGAGTCCATGGACCGAGTTGTAACCTTCATGAACTTTGCGAATGACCTAAGTCATTTTTGAAAATATTGTTTTTCACATATACATAATATACATAAACATATACTATATGTATATTAACTACCTTTTTTTTATAACATACATTTCAATAACATTAGGAAATAAATATATAATATTAAATACGAGAGAGATATACTTAAATCGTTCGGAGCTTAAATAACGTACGAGCAACTGAGACCTATAATTACCGATATTTTTTTTCACTCTCACTTTCTATATATTTTCACTCTCTTCCTTAATCTCTTTCTCACATCTCCTTCCTCTTCCGTAATTTCTCCCCTTTCCTTATATTCTTCCTTCTATTTATAGAAGAATTGCTTCTTAGGTAGTGTTTGATTAAAGTATTAATTATGTATTAGTATTAGTTAATACACGTATTAACTAATACAATGTTTGATTAGAAATAATAGGTGGTACTAATTAATACCTATGTATTAGCTAATACACATTTCTACTGTTAACTGTGTATTAAGTAATACATTCTATAACCATTGTATTATTTAATACACAATAAAAAATTACCTAATTACCCTCAATTAACCCACACAATTCCTATCTATAACTCAATTACTTGATTGTTTTTGACGATTTGTTTTTTGAAACCGCATAACTTTTCGAATTCTATGCAACCTGTTGGATCGTGATTTCCTGAATGCTGATCTGGCAATGAATTGAATGCCAAGGAGATGGTGATCGCGCGCTTTCGCTGGAGCTCCGATGAACCTGCAAGAAGGGGATCGCAACAGAGGGGGTGCCTCTGGGTCCCTCTCCGATGCTTAAATGAGTATATGTGTGTATATAGCTCAAAACCTATTGAATGTATGTAAAGCAAAGGTATTTATAGAGTAGGAGATACCAAACCGTATAAGGTAACTGTATATCTTCGTGAATATTGTGTTGTTGAAGATTTAGATAGTAGATATTGCGGTTACAGCGAGATATTGCAGTTACCGTATCTAATCTTTAGTGAATATGTGCCCGAGATATGCGGGATATCGTGGCTATATCCTTATTAACGGTTGGTGGGACCAGAGGAGAGAGGCAAGGCTCTCTTTATGGCGAGCACTCTTATGGCTGCGACCTTGATTGTTGGCGAGCACTCCCATGGCGAGCAGTGGGAGGCTTTGACATTGGCCAATGGCGACCTGAAGTGGCACTTTGGCGTCCACTTTAGTTTGGATTCGATACTGGACCACTTTATGAGGGCCAGAGTAACCTTACTGTGGGTTGGCCTTGTTTAAATGGTATGGGTTTCACCCCCTGCAAATTTATTGGGCCTTCGAGGCCTTTCCCATATTGGGTCGTCACTATCAATACCCAACATTTGCCCCCGAAGCTTGAGTGAAGTTTCTTCGGTCGAGCTTGATTCTGTGATAGGGTTTAAGATAGTGACTTTTGGAATGGATCTTTTGCTTTCCTTATCTGCTATTTGTGCCTTTTGATGCTCTGTATCCTTTGGCGAACGATTTTGGTTGCGTAGAGTTTTTCGAAATGTGTGATACCTTACCCCATTAGGCGAACGCTTTGGGTTTCCAGGGTTTATGGATGCTCATTCTTCACTCTTTGGGCGAACACTATCGTTGCGAGGGTGTTAGGAGAGGTCTGGTATAGCTTTTGGCAATCACCTTTTTTGTGTAAGACTTCGAACATTTTAATGAATGGACAGTTAGCGGAAGTCGAGAGGACTTTTGAGGCATGTCTGTCTCTTTGTCTTCCGTAACCAGTGGGCAGACTCACAGGTTTTTCGTGTCGTTCCAACCTTTTGTCTCCCCGATGTAACCCTTGGAATTCTGACATTACTTCGGTTTTACCCAAAAGGGTGTAATCATTATCTGAGCCGTTTCTCACATGCCCGTTCGGTTTCCTTCGTTTTGGCTAAAAAGGCTGAACTTTAGCATTTAGTCTTTTACGCACTCAATTCATTTGCATTCCAGAGTTCATATCTTCTTTCAGCCCTCTGTTTCAATTTTTCATTTCTCTCTTTTTATCCTCGAAAAAGCTTTCTCAGCCAGAACGGGATACTCCTTCGAGCTTTGGAGAGCTGTCGGGGAGTGATCGGAACATCATTGATGACTTCTTCCGACATCATAGGCAACCAAACTTCTGTTCAATCCGCTCAGGGGCGGAAACTTCAGAGTCGATGCTTGGGTTAGCGGGCATTCATCAGTTCGTACAACTGACGCTCAAGGTCGGGGTTCATCATTCCACGCCAGTCTTTATTGATTGGATAAATTTCTGACCCATCAGTCTGGGACCTAAATTCATTGACCGCACTTGAGGACCTAAATTCTTCAGTCTATTTTCCAAGCGGGCTAAGACGAGGTTGTTTAGCTGCCTAGGCGTCTATGAGTTTCGGATCAAGGATGTCGACCAGTACTCTGTTTGGCTAGAGGCCGAGAATGGTGACCTCAGGGCTCAATTGAAAGAGTCCTGGGTGCAGAGGGATGCCTCGATGGCTGAGCAGGAGCATCCTTCCTTAAATCATAAGGTTGTCCCATCCCCCCTTAGCGTGGACTTTAAGAAGTCCAAGGAGTTCTCTGTCTGCGCCTTGGAGGTGATAAAGGCCGAGGCTGCTTCCTACCTCCAGATCTTGGTCGACGAGATTCAAGGGATTGATCCCAAGTTTCCTCTATGGGAGGTGAGGTCTCTTCAGGATTTCATTGAGAGCGGCTACACCAAGGAAGCTCCTTGGCGATGAGGCTGCCCCCGAGGCCGAGAAGGAGACTGCATCCCCTGATGAACCCAGACCTTGAGGTCTCAGGCCTTCAGGCGACCGAGTCGATGCAGAGTTTCAGGTCAAGGGAGCCTATTCATCCTCCTGCTTTTTGCTCATCCTTCTTTTTATCGATAATCACGTTTACTTCCCTTTGTTTTTGGGATAGTTGTAATTATTCTTTTGATTTCAGACTCGGATATTATTATAATGAACGCCTTTAATTTCGTAAGCCTTTACTCTTTTTCGACTTCGAATGTGTTTGGTCGTTCCTCCGATATCTTTTCGTTCGAACGCTTTAGGAAGTTTTACCATATTTGTTTTCAACTTCTCTTTAGCTTATGTAGGAGAGTCTCGCCATATAGGATCTTGGACCATCCATTCCCTTCACCAAAGTTTTTTAAGGGAACTGTTACTCGAAGATCATACCTTTAAGGAAACTATCATCTTTTGTAGATGTGTTCGCTTTGTTAAGGTTTTAGACCTTTGGAGTGTTCGTCTAATCCCGGGGAACTGTTACCCGAGGCTCATTCATCTTTTAGTAAGTGGTCGCCCTAGGTTCATTCGCCCACTTTCTTTGTGTTTGTTTCGCAAAGGAACTGTTACCCTTGATATGGATTCATTCGCTTTGGATGTTACTTCTCAATTTTTGCCCAACTTATAAGAGAACGGACTCCTTGACGGATTGCTCGCTTTTTGCGCTAGGACTTATGTCTGATTTTTATATTTAGGCCTTATTTGCCTAACTTTTTCCTTAGGTCTTTTCGCCTGATTTTGATAACAGGTCTTGTGCCTGACTTTGGCATCAGGTCTTTCGCCTAACTTTGGTGCTAGGTCTTTCACCTGATTCAGTCATCAGGTCTTTCAGATCTTTTGGTTTGCCTAACTTTGGCGTTAGGTCTTTTTGCCTAACTTTGGCGTTAGGTCTTTCGCCCAATTTTGGTATCGGGTCTTTTTGTTTCGTAAGCCTTGGTTTTTGTTTGACTTCGAGTATACTTGGTTGTTCTTCCGATGTCTATCTTGCTTTAAAGCTTTAGGAAGTTTTACCATACTTGTTTTCAACTTCGCTTCAGCTTTTGTAGAATAGTCTCGCCTTTTTGTTTTCATTCAAAGGGTCTTGGACCTTTCTTTGGAGGAAACGTTACCCTTTAGAGGTTCTTTTCGCTCCTTTAGGTTTCGGGGGAAGGACCGTGGCCTCTTATCGGCTCGTCCGTTCCTTTCGCCATGTTTCTTAAGGAAACTGTTACCCAAGGATTATGCCTTTAAGGAAACTGTCATCCTTTATGGATTCGTTCGCCTTTTAGGATTTTGGTCCTTAGATTCGTTCGCCTAGTCGTAGGAAACTGTTATCTAAGATTTGCTCGCCTTTTAAGAAGCTGTTACCTCGGATTCGTTCTCCCTTTTTGGGGAACTGTTACCCAAGATTCGCTTGCCTTTTTAGGAAGCTGGAAAGCTTTAGGAAGTTTTACCATACTTGTTTTCAACTTCGCTTCAGCTTTTGTAGAATAGTCTCGCCTTTTTGTTTTCATTCAAAGGGTCTTGGACCTTTCTTTGGAGGAAACGTTACCCTTTAGAGGTTCTTTTTGCTCCTTTAGGTTTCGGGGGAAGGACCGTGGCCTCTTATCGGCTCGTCCGTTCCTTTCGCCATGTTTCTTAAGGAAACTGTTACCCAAGGATTATGCCTTTAAGGAAACTGTCATCCTTTATGGATTCGTTCGCCTTTTAGGATTTTGAAGACTGCGCTCTGAAGATGATAAAGTCGGCGATCGCCGATTTTCTCCAAGTCCTGGTGGATGATGTCCGGGCGGTCGATCCCAATTTTCCCCTTGAGGAAGTTGGGTCCTTGAGGAGCTTCCTCCGGAGTCGTAACTCTCAGTCTACCCTTGTTGCTGAAGGGGTTATTCCAGCTATGGCTGAAGAGGTTGTTCCCGAAGGCGGACCAAGCCTTCCTGCCCCCGAAGGCGAGCAAATCGTCCCTGCCCCTGAAGGCGAGCCAGTGCCTCTGCCCCCGAGGATCCCCAAGCCTGAAGTCTCCATCTCTTTTATTGACAATATTTGCCTTTTGGATAGCTGTTTTTCTTTGTAATTTTTTGTTTTCCTTGTAATTATTTATTTGATTTAAGACTTGGCTTCTTTTATTGAATGCCTTTATATTCATAAGCCTTTTATTTGACTTTGAACATGCTTGGCTATTTATCCAACGTCTTAATCATAATTACTCTTCGACTTCCTTTTGACTTGTAATGTCTTCGACTCTTGAAGTCTTAGACCAAGCATAAGTCGATCCTTCTAAGGAAAATACTTCTGATACTTAAAAGCATAAACTTCTAAGTTCAAAGAGATATTACCTTCTTTGAAGTTTAGACCTTCGAGGTCATCCTAAGGCTTTGTCATCCATAGTGATCGCCTAAAATTCTTTGTTAGCAGGTCCCTTTGTTTGGTTTTGGCGTCTGCTTCTCATCTTGCCTAACTTTATTGCTAGGTCTTTTGGCCTGACTTTGGCGTCAGAGATTTTTTGTTTTGCCTAGCTTTATTGCTAGGTCTTTTGGCCTGACTTTTGGCGTCAGGGCTTTTTGTGCCTGATTCGGTTATCAGGTTTTTGCCTGACTCTTGGCTTCAGGTCTTTTGAGGCCTAACTTTATTGTTAGGGCTTTTGTGGCCTAGTTTTGTTGCTAGGGCTTTTGGCCTGTCTTTGGCGACAAGGCTTTTTGGCCTAGCTTTGTTGCTAGGGCTTTTGGCCTGTCTTTGGCGACAGGGCTTTTTGGCCTAGCTTTGTTGCTAGGGCTTTTGTGGCCTATCTTTGGTGATAGGGCTTTTGGCCTGTCTTTGGCGACAGGGCTTTTGTGGCCTAACTTTGTTGTTAGGGCTTTTGTGGCCTATCTTTGGTGATAGGGCTTTTGTGGCCTAACTTTGTTGTTAGGGCTTTTGTGGCCTAACTTTGTTGTTAGGGCTTTTGTGGCCTATCTTTGGTGATAGGGCTTTTGTGGCCTATCTTTGGTGATAGGGCTTTTGTGGCCTAACTTTGTTGTTAGGGCTTTTGTGGCCTAACTTTGTTGTTAGGGCTTTTGGCCTGTCTTTGGCGACAAGGCTTTTTGGCCTAGCTTTGTTGCTAGGGCTTTTGGCCTGTCTTTGGCGACAGGGCTTTTTGGCCTAGCTTTGTTGCTAGGGCTTTTGTGGCCTATCTTTGGTGATAGGGCTTTTGGCCTGTCTTTGGCGACAGGGCTTTTGTGGCCTAACTTTGTTGTTAGGGCTTTTGTGGCCTATCTTTGGTGATAGGGCTTTTGTGGCCTAACTTTGTTGTTAGGGCTTTTGTGGCCTAACTTTGTTGTTAGGGCTTTTGTGGCCTATCTTTGGTGATAGGGCTTTTGTGGCCTATCTTTGGTGATAGGGCTTTTGTGGCCTAACTTTGTTGTTAGGGCTTTTGTGGCCTAACTTTGTTGTTAGGGCTTTTGTCTTCGATTTGCTTCGAGTGAACATGTTTATGAAGGAATCACTTGCTTGTATGGTCCTTCCCACTTAGCTGAAAGTTTAATCTGACTGTCCAGCCTTGTGAATTCATTCCTTCAACATTCCTATCTTTATCAGCTTTTCGATGTCGCGCTTGTGCTATCTGCAATAGCTCTCGGTGTCATTCCCCATGGGCTGACCACTCTTGCGGGGTCTCGGTGGCCTTGCCAGAGACCTTTCCATCTCGACTAGTACCGCCGAGATCTGCCTGTTTAAAGGCGTGAAATACTCGGGGACCTCTGGATGTCTTGGTCCTGGGTTTTCCGATCTAGGCTTTTCTCGACCCTTCTTACCCTTCTTGATCCTGCAGAGACACCAAAGAACCAAGACGGCGCCGAACCCAAAAGGGTCGACATAAATAATAGGGCTAAGTGATTCGGATCAGTCGACTTACCCAACAGAGAGGCTTCATGCTTATTAACATGTATAATGGGGGCGCCTCCACCTCTATACTCGGGGATGGCTCTGACGACGACATCCTTTGGGGTCTTGACGCGTTGTTCTTTGAGTCTCTTAGTGATAAGCTCCTCAACTTGGTCAAGAGTGAATTGGGGTTGCTGTCCTCCAGTCGGTGCAGAACTTGATGGACTGACAGAGCGAGTGACCGCCGGCGTCTCAGTGGAGGCCGGAGGTAAGGATTGGTGTCCAAAAGTCATCTCTTGATCTTCTTGAGGGGCTGTGGTGCCAGGATTTCCAGTTTCTGATTCCGGTGGCCCCGCAGGACGAGGATCCTCATGAGGAGCAGGGGGTTTTCTGCGGGCCTGTCCTATGATGGTTTCCAAGAGGGATATCATCTCTGCGGTTACCTGAATGGTTTCCCAAGCCACTTGGATGGTTTGTCGATCTGGAATCTCTGCGACGTTTGGAACAGGGGTCGTTCTCGAATTGCCAATGTGTTCACGTGCCGGTCTCGGAGGGACGGCATCACAGACTGCTTGGCTAGCAGGTTCTTGGTGGAGTGCGAAGCGGCAGCGGAATTAGAGCTATCCGAGGATTGTTCGTTAGCTTCTTTCCGATGATTGCGGTTAGAGCGAGTATGTATGACTGTTTTGCTCGTTTTCCCACAGACGGCGCCAAATGTTGGATCGTGATTTCCTGAATGCTGATCTGGCAATGAATTGAATGCCAAGGAGATGGTGATCGCGCGCTTTCGCTGGAGCTCCGATGAACCTGCAAGAAGGGGATCGCAACAGAGGGGGTGCCTCTGGGTCCCTCTCCGATGCTTAAATGAGTATATGTGTGTATATAGCTCAAAACCTATTGAATGTATGTAAAGCAAAGGTATTTATAGAGTAGGAGATACCAAACCGTATAAGGTAACTGTATATCTTCGTGAATATTGTGTTGTTGAAGATTTAGATAGTAGATATTGCGGTTACAGCGAGATATTGCAGTTACCGTATCTAATCTTTAGTGAATATGTGCCCGAGATATGCGGGATATCGTGGCTATATCCTTATTAACGGTTGGTGGGACCAGAGGAGAGAGGCAAGGCTCTCTTTATGGCGAGCACTCTTATGGCTGCGACCTTGATTGTTGGCGAGCACTCCCATGGCGAGCAGTGGGAGGCTTTGACATTGGCCAATGGCGACCTGAAGTGGCACTTTGGCGTCCACTTTAGTTTGGATTCGATACTGGACCACTTTATGAGGGCCAGAGTAACCTTACTGTGGGTTGGCCTTGTTTAAATGGTATGGGTTTCACCCCCTGCAAATTTATTGGGCCTTCGAGGCCTTTCCCATATTGGGTCGTCACTATCAATACCCAACACAACCCATTGCCATAAGGCGATTTGCCCCACTAATTTCGCCTAAAAACACTGTTTTACATCTTATTTCCCGTTTATATCAACCTCCACCTCTTCAAATATTTGTCACCCTTGTTCATCATTATATTTTAACAATTTGTCTCAATTTCTGTCATGGCACCGTTACTCTTGGGCCTCACACGCCATTAAGCTACTCGATTTTGATCGGGACCCCATCGGTAACCGCATACCGCATTTTCGGGTCCCAGCAAGCATGCTCACACTCGAACCCGACAGGTGTCGAAGCACGTCGAGCGGCGCGCGTTGCCTACCACGATCACAGTGATGACGTTTCTGCGAGCGTATCAAAGGCTCGGGCTTGGGCCGCCGCCGCAATCCGCATCGCTCCATACCCCGAATCGATCGGTGGATCGGCTCATCACCGCTCCACATCCGACGATGGCGCATCGCTGACCCCCATTCACTTCCCTCCCGACAATTTCAAGCACTCTTTGACTCACTTTTCAAAGTCCTTTTCATCTTTCCCTCGTGGTACTTGTTTGCAATCAGTCTCTCACCCGTATTTAGCATTTGACAGAATTTACCGCTCGATTGGAGCTGCGTTCTCAAACAACCCGACTCATCGACAACGCCTCGTGGTGCGACAAGGTTCGGACACGATGGGGCTCTCACCCTCTACGGCGCCCCTTTCCAGGGGACCTGTTATGGTCAATGATCCCCGTGTTTATTGTTGTCATATGAATATTATCGAATGCCACTTATAATTTTTCATGGTCTTGTATGACTCCACTTGAGTGATTCTGGTGTTCATTTGCACATATTAAATCAATTTATGTGTACACAATTTTAATATTAAAAAAAATATTTAAGGGTATTAATGTATTTTTGTCATTTTACGAATAATTTTATATTGAATCAAACACTGTATTAAGTTATACACGTATAAGTATATCTTAATACATGTTCCATTCAAACATAGTATTAACTAATACGTGTATTAATTAATACGTGTATTAACTAATAAATGTATTAATTAATACGTGTATTAACTAATAAATGTATTAACTAATACGTGTATTAACTAATACATCCAATCAAACGCTACCTTAGTGTATTATTATTATTTAATAAATAATAAATAATTAAAAATGTTGAAAAGAGGATTAGGACAATGTGTGGCCATGTGGCCATGTTCCTCACGAGTTGACCTCACTTTTAATTTTCATATATATATATATGAAAATAGAAGCAACTCGTGAGGAATATATATGTATATTTCTAAAAGTGGGGCCCACTCGTGACTAACATGACCAGATAGATGGTCATACATGGTCATACTCATCTTTTCCACCTTTTTTGTTTTTTTATTATTTATTAAAAAATAATAATAATAAAACAAGAAACAATTTTTCTATAAATAGAAGGAATGGGAGAAGGAAATGGGGAGAAGTTACCGAATAGGAAGGAGATGTGAGAAAGAGAGTGAAAAAAAAATAGAAAATTAAGGGTGAAAACAAAAGCGGTAATTATCAGTCTCAGTTTCTCATACGATATTTGAGCTCTGAACCATTTAGGTATATCTCTCCCATATTTAATATGTTATTTTTATTTTCTAATGTTATTTAAATTTATGATATAAAAAAGGGAGTTTATATACATATATTATATATTTATGTATAATATACTTGTTAATATATATTTATATATATCTGTAATACTATATGTATATGTATAATATATATATATTATAGTTTAGCGTCAATTCTGTCATTTTTAAAATATATTTTCAATTCAACTCTTTTTAAAAAATTACATTTTGATTCCTAAACCAACTATTCTAGACTTATTTGTAACACATGGTAAAGTTTCAAAATAACCCGAAAATTATTATGGACTTATTTGTAACAAAATTGTAATTTGTTTTTAAATTTTGAACGGCAAAAAAAAACAAATTAAAAATTGCACAAATTACCCAAAACTTGTATTGTTTAGTTTATAACACTCGGTAACGTCCCGAAATGACCTGAGAGTCCAAGGACCGAGTGGTAACGTTCATCAAAGTCTGCGAATGACCTAAGTCATTTTTGAAAATATTCTTTTTCACATATATATAATATACATATATATATATATATATATATATATTAACAAGTACATTATACATAAATGTATAATATATGTGTATAAACTCCCTTTTTTTATAACATAAATTTCAATGACATTAGGAAATAAAAATACCATATTAAATACGAGAGAGAGATATCTAAATCGTTCAAAGCTTAAATAACGTACGAGAAACCGAGACCGATAATTACCGATATTATTTTGACTCTCACTTTGTATTTATTTTCACTCTATTCCTTACTCTCTTTCTCACATCTCCTTCATCTTCCGTAACTTGTCCTCTTTCCTTCTATTTATAGAAGAATTGCTTCTTATTTTATTTTTATTTTTTATTAAAACTTAATAAATTAAAATAATAATAAAATAAGAAACAATTCTTCTATAAATAGAAGGCAGGGTAGAATGAAATGTGGAGAAGTTACCGAATAGGAAGGAGATGTGAGATAGAGAGTAAGGAAACGAGTTAAAAATAAAATAAAAAGTGAGAGTGAAAAAACAAATCGGTAATTATCGGTCTTAGTTTCTCGTACGATATGTAAACTCCGAACAATTTAGGTATATCTCTCTCGTATTTAATATTGTATTTTTATTTCCTAATGTTATTGAACTTTATGTTATAAAAAAGGGGAGTTTATATACATATATTATATATTAATGTATGACTAGACCCAGGCACGCGCGTGCACGTTGTCGTCGTTGGTCGTGCGTAATGTCTTACGAGAACATGATCAACCCCGGGATAATGTAAAACTAAACTTAATTTGCATATGGTAATGAAATAATAAAATTTACAAACTCTTAAATATTTTTAAAAAATTGCTCGAGCGACCGGGATTCCTTTTGATAGTGCTATATGCTCCAGGTTGATCACGTTCTTTTAAAAGCTCATGCACGACCAACGATGACAACGTGCACGCGCGTGCCGGTGTCTAGTATAACCATTAGGGAAATACACTTAAGTGGATTATGCAAAATTTCAGTATAGTGTAGTAGTTAATTAGATATATTTACATATATACGTAACACATATCTACATATTATGAAGGAACATCGTTGAGTTTATTCCAATTTTATTATAAACACTTGATTAAACTATTATTTGAATTGTAAAACTAAACCTAAATTACCTAATATAATTAAATAAAATTAGTTTTGTTTTAAAAAATTACTAGACCAACCGGGAGCCTCTTTAGTGGTGGTTCTTGCTCCCGATTGCTCGAGTAATTTTTTAAAAATATTTGTTACTAAGAATATGATCAAACAAATCTATGTTGATATTTGATAAAATTGACTTTGCGCATTGTTTATACTCATACTGTGAGTATTTTCACTCACATACCATGTCATAATATCTCATATCATATCAACTATCGCTTAATGCCCGATCTCGAACTAATTTCTATGAGTATTCATACCGACTATTACAAATGTATTATCATAACATCGACTATTGTTTAATGCTCGATCTCGAACTTTCTATGAGTAATTTTAACTCATATACCATGTCATACCATCTCATCTCATACCAACTATTGTTAATGTCCGATCTCAAACTTTCTATGAGTATTCATATCAATCTCGAACTTTCTATGAGTATTTTCACTCCGACAACATTCGTAGGATTCAGTCCTATCCGGTCATACTATTTGAGATTTAAGACGTACGCTCATAAGTCAAAACTCGTCAATGAATACATTCAATATACTCTTAAGGTATCTTAACACGTTCACTATCATGTCTAAAAAATAACGACTATTACAAATTTACCATGACAACATCAAGAAATTCCTACTAATTTGCACAAAAAAATAAAATTATATATTTGATCAATTTATATCTTGTTTTTTTACTTTGATATGTTCAGATTTTATAAAATATGGGTAAGTTAAGTTTACTTATATTTTAATTTCATATATATTTATCAAATGTTTAATTCTCATATCAACACCTCAAGCACGATAAATATTTATCATATTTGTTTCTAAGAATATGATCAAAAAATATATATGTTGACATTTGGACAAAATTAAGTATTTTACCTCCGACATCCAACTGGCCTTTCTTTGAGTATTTTACACCCGACATCCGACCTTTCTTTGAGTATTATACTTCTGACATCCGACCGACCCTCGTTTGAGTATTATAGTCCCGACATCCAACGTCTCTTTGAGTATTATACTTTCGACATCCGAACTTTCTTTGAGTATGTTCTTTGATTATTATAATCTCGACATCCCCTGCATTTGAACCCGTGCGCTGTCACTATTTATAATTTAAGACGCGCGCCTTAACCAACTGTCTCATACGTCCGAACATGTCAGTGATGACATTTAATCTACTTTTAAGATCTCTTAACAAACTCATTAGATAATATCATTATCTGTATAATTATTTTTAACATTTTAATAATATCATTATTTGAAAATACTCTATAATACATAATTATCATTATAACTAAATATATACATTAATCAAACATCTCCTTTCAAATTTTATTATTTTTTTTGTATTTATTGCTTCACGTGATAGATTATGTATATACAATATACTCTTAAGGTATCTTAACAGGTTCACTTCCATGTCTATAAAATTACGACTATTGCAAATCTACCATGACAACATCAATAAATACCCACTAGTTTGCACAAAAAATTAAAATTATATTATACTTCCGACATCCGACCTTTCATTGAGTAATTTACTCCCGACATCCAACTCTTTTGAGTATTATACTGCCGACATCTAACCTTTCTTTGATTATTATACTGCTGACAACCTGACAACCCTTGGATTTGAACCTTGGCGCTGTCACTATTTATACTTTAAGATGCACGCCTTAACCAACTGTCTCATAAGTCCGAACATGTCAGTGAAGACATATTTAATATACTCTTAAAATCTCTTAACAAACTCATTATCATGTCTATGAAACAACGATTGTCAAAAATATACTGTGACAACATCAAGAAATTACCAGAAAAATAAAATTAGATATTTGATTAATTTTTTCCTTATTTTTTTATTTTGATATTTTCATAGTTATTTTATTTTAATATTTTCAGAGTTCATAAAGTAGGGTTGAGAGTTAGTTAAATTCATATTTTAAATTTAGATATATTTGAAATGTAGAGTTAAGTAAAGAAATACTCATAGAACCTAAATTTGAAAAATCCTAAAAATATCTTGTAAAGATAATAAATAATAAACACTGGAAATTAATTTAAAAATTCGAGAATATTCTTAAAAAATTGCTCGAGCGACCGGGAGCCCTTTTTTATAGTGTTATATGATCCCGGTCGCTCGAGCAATTTTTTAAGAATATTATCGAATTTTTAAATTTTATTATTCCATTATCTTATTCAAATTAATCTTAGTTTTACATTAGTAAAATTTATATAATGACTATTTTGCTTGTAATGTTCTTGTATTAACCTAGGAGTCGGGTCGATCATGTCCTCATAACACCTCACACACGACCAACGACGACAACGCGCACGCGCGTAGCGCGTGCCGGAGTCTAGTATAACCATTAGGGAAATACACATTAGTGGATTACAAAAATTTGCGGTATAATTTATTAGTTAAATATATAGATGTATATATATACAAAACATATATATACATGTCATGAAAATAGATCATTGCGTTCAAAATATTTTACCTATAAAAGAAAGTTGATTGAAAAGCGGTACTGAACATATGAAATAAGTATATATATTGAGTTAGACTAACATGAACTATATATGAAAACAATTGACTCGAAATATAAAATACAACACAAAGAAATTAAGATGCACAACTACGCCCTTAACATAAACATGGTAAGAGTCAAATGATCAAAGTAACAAAACATTTTTGTATACCACATTTCGAGTATGTATACCAATAAGTCCTTCGAGTTCTCCCTTTTTAACCAAGACCTTTGTTGTCGACTGAGCCGTACCGCGTGATAAATCAACATATAATTGACCATGACTGAATACATGATCAGACAAATATATGCCAACGTTAGGCAATGTTTCACCTTGCGCCTTATTTATAGTCATTGCAAAACTAAGACGCACTGGAAACTGTTTACGTGTCATCTGGAAAGGCAAGCGAACATCTTCTGTCGCCTTCATTAATATCCTTGGAATAAATGCTTTTGTTCCTTTAAATTGTCCACCAAGAACTTCCGCATAAATTAAGTTCCGCATAAAATCCAAACATAATAGTCTTGTTCTATTACAAAGTCCAGGGTTTGGGTCGAGATTTCGAAGAAGCATTATCGGGGCACCTTTTTTAAGAGTTAGACAATGTAGAGGCATTCCTTTTGGTGCAATTGAGTTGGCATACTCATTTTGATATAAATCTCCATTTTCACTATCAACCCTGTCGTAAGAATTATATATTTTGTCAATTTATTTCTTGTTTTTTTACCTTGATATTTTCAGAGTTTATAAAATATGGGAAAGTTAAGTTTAATTATATTTTAATTTCAAATATATTTATCAAATGTTTAATTCTCATATCAACACATCAAGCACGATAAATATTTATCATATTTGTTTCTAAGAATATGATCAAAAAATATATATGTCGATATTTGGACAAAATTAAGTATTTTACTTTTGATATCTAACTGACCTTTCTTTGAGTATTTTACTCCCCACATCCGATCGACCTTTCTTTGAATATTTTACTCCCAACATCCGATCGGCCTTTTTTTGAGTATTACAGTCCCGACATCCAACGTTTCTTTGAGTATTATACTCCGGACATCAAACGTTTTTCGACATCCAACCTTTCTTTGAGTATGGTCTTCGATTATTATAATGTTGACATCCCCTGGATTTGAACCTGGGCGCTGTCACTATTTATAATTTAAGACGCACGTCTTAACCAAATGTCTCATACGTCTGAACATGTCAGTGATGACATTTAATATACTCTTAAGATCGCTTAACAAACCCATTATCATGTCTATGAAACGATGATTATCAAAATTATACTATGACAACATCAAACAATTACCAGAAAAATAAAATTAGATAATAGCATTATCCGTATAATTATTTTGAACATTTTAATAATATCATTATTTGAAATTACTCTATAATACATAATTATCATTATAAAAAATATATATACATTAATCAAACATCTCCTTTCCAATTTGATTATTTGTTTTTGTATTTATTACTTCACGTGATAGATTATGTATATACAATATACTCTTAAGGCATCTTAACAAGTTCACTACCATGTCTATAAAATTTCAACTATTCCAAATCTACCATGACAACATCAAGAAATACCCACTAATTTGCACACAAAAATAAAATTATATATTTGATCAATTTATTTATTGTTTTTTTACTTTGATATTTTCAGAGTTTATAAAATATGGGTAAGTTAAGTTTAATTATATTTTAATTTCGATATATTTATCAAATGTTTAATTCTCATATCAACACCTCAAGCACGATACATATTTATCATATTTGTTTCTAATAATATGATCAAAAAATATATATGTCGATATTTGGACAAAATTAAGTATTTTACTTCCGATATCTAACTGACCTTTCTTTGAGTATTTTACTCCCCACATCCGATCAACCTTTCTTTGAATATTTTACTCCCAACATCCGATCGACCTTTTTTTGAGTATTACAGTCCCGATATCCAACGTTTCTTTGAGTATTATACTTCCGACATCCGACCTTTCATTGAGTATTATACTCCGGACATCAAACTTTTTTCGACATCCAACCTTTCTTTGAGTATGTTCTTTGATGATTATGATGTTGACATCCCCTGGATTTGAACCTGGGCGCTGTCACTATTTATAATTTAAGACGCACGTCTTAACCAAATGTCTCATACGTCTGAACATGTAAGTGATGACATTTAATATACTCTTAAGATCGCTTAACAAACCCATTATCATGTCTATGAAACGATGATTATCAAAATTATACTATGACAACACCAAACAATTACCAGAAAAATAAAATTAGATAATATCATTATCCGTATAATTATTTTGAACATTTTAATAATATCATTATTTGAAATTACTCTATAATACATAATTATCATTATAAAAAATATATATACATTAATCAAACATCTCCTTTCAAATTTGATTATTTGTTTTTGTATTTATTACTTCACGTGATAGATTATGTATATACAATATACTCTTAAGGCATCTTAACAAGTTCACTACCATGTCTATAAAATTTCAACTATTCCAAATCTACCATGACAACATCAAGAAATACCCACTAATTTGCACACAAAAATAAAATTATATATTTGATCAATTTATTTATTGTTTTTTTTACTTTGATATTTTCAGAGTTTATAAAATATGGGTAAGTTAAGTTTAATTATATTTTAATTTCAGATATATTTATCAAATGTTTAATTCTCATATCAACACCTCAAGCATGATAAATATTTATCATATTTGTTTCTAATAATATGATCAAAAAATATATATGTCGATATTTGGACAAAATTAAGTATTTTACTTTTGACATCCAACTGACCTTTCTTTGAGTATTTTACTCCCGACATCGGATCGGCCTTTCTTTGAGTATTTTACTCCTGACATCCGACCGGCCTTCTTTTCAGTATTATAGTCCTGACATCCAACGTTTCTTTGTGTATTATACTTTCGATATCCGACCTTTTCATTGAGTATTATACGCATGACATCCAACTTTTTTCGACATCCGACATTTCTTTGAGTGTTATATTGCCGACATCCAACCATTCTTTCATTATTATACTGCTCACATCCCCTAGATTTGAACCTAGGCGCTGTCACTATTTATAATTGCATGTCTTAACCAACTGTCTCATAAATCCGAACATGTCAGTGAAGACATTTAATATACTCTTAAAATCTCTTAACAAATGCATTATCATGTCTATGAAACAACGATTATCAAAAAGATACTGTGACAACATCAAGAAATTACCAGAAAAATAAAATTAGATATTTGATTAACTTTTTCCTTATTTTTTGTTTTTTGACATTTTTAGAGTTATTTTAGTTTAATAATTTCAGAGTTCATAAAGTATGGCTGAGAGTTAGGCAAATTCATATTTTAATTTTATATATATTTGAAATGTAGAGTTAAGTAAAGAAATACTCATAGAATCTAAATTTGACAAATGCTAAAAATATTTGTAAAGATAATAAATAATACACTGAAAATTAATATTGATTTTTATATTTCAGTAATTCGTAAAATATTATTTCAACACATCACCGGGGTTATTTTAATTTTGTAGTAAAATATTTTTGTTACATTTTTCTCGACATGTAATACCTAAATTTTGGATGATATTAGTTTGGAGTAATAACGTATTAACAACTTTGGGCAGCTGGAATCATTTATGCATTAATATTAATAATACACAAAAATTATAAATTTTTTTTACATTTTAATAATATAATTATTTGAAAATACTCGATAATACATAATTATCATTTCAAGTTATAAAGAGAGATAATTGTGTAGCTCGTTAATACATATGTCTTCAAGTTGTAAGGTTATAAGTTCGAGTCTCCGTGAAAATACCTTTTATAATCATTTTTAGAAGACATTTAAATGACCAAAATAGTCATGATAAATATAAATTATTAGATTATTAAAGGTCATTTTTGTAATTTAGATAGATGGCGGTTACATAAACATGTTCAACCTTAATAATATAGATATACTTGTTAATATATATATATATATATATATATATATATATATATATATATATGTAATACTATATCTATATCTATATTATAGTTTAGGGTCAATTCTGTCATTTTTAAAAATACATTTTCAATTTAGCTCAAAGCTTTAAAAAAATTCATTTTGATTCGTAAACTAACTATTCTGGACTTATTTGCAACACTTGGTAAAATTTCAAAATAACCCGAAAATTATTATGGACTTATTTGTAACACTTTGAGAAGTCACAGAATGTCCAGGAAATTTTATGAATCAAAATTTAAATTTGTTTAAAAGTTTGAACTGAAAAAATAAAAATAAAATTGCACAAATGACCCAAAACTTTTCTGGTTTGGTTTATAACTCTCGGTAAAGTCCCAAAATGACCTGAGAGTCCAATGACTGATTTGTTTTGCGAATGACTTAAGTCATTCTTGAAAATATGTTTTTCACATATACATAATATACACTAGACTCTGGCACGTGCTACGCGCGCGCACGTTGTCGTCGTTAGTCGTGCGTAAGACCTTACAAGAACATGATCAACCCGACTCCTAGGATAATACAAGAATAGTGCAAGCATTGAGCACTTCATATAAATATTATTAATGTAAAACTAAACTTTATTTGCATAAGATAATGAAATAATAAAATCTAAAAACTCTTAAATATTTTTAAAAACTTGCTCGAGCGACCGGGAGCATATAACACTATCAAAAGGAATCTCGGTCGCTCGAGCAATTTTTAAAAATATTTAAGATTTTTTAAATTTTATTATTTCATTATCTTATGAAAATTAAATTTAGTTTTACATTAATAATATTTGTATGAAGTGCTCAATTCTTGTACTATTCTTGTATTATCCCAGGAGTCGGGTTGATCATGTTCTCGTAAGACCTCACGCATGACCAACGACGACAACGTCAAAAAATTACCAGCAAAATAAAATTAGATATTTGATTAATTTTTTCCTTATTTTAATATTTTTAGAGATATTTTATTTTAATATTTTCAGAATTCATAAAGTAGGGTTGAGAGTTAGGTAAATTCATATTTTAATTTTAGATATATTTAAAATGTAGAGTTAAGTAAATGAATACTCATAGAATCTAAATTTGACAAATCCTAAAAATATTTTGTAAAGATAATAAACACTGAAAATTAATATTTATTTTTATATTTCAGTAATTCGTAAAATATTATTTCAACACATCACCGGGGTTATTTTAATTTTGTAGTAAATTAGTTTTGTTACATTTTTCTCGATATGTAATACCTAAATTTTGGATGATATTAGTTTGGAGTAATAACATATTAACAAATTTGGGCAGCTGGAATCATTTATTCATTAATATTAATAATACAAAAAATTTATAATTGTTTTTAACATTTTAATAATAGCATTATTTGAAAATACTCTATAAAACATAATTATCATTATAAAAAATATATAAATTAATCAAATATCTCCTTTCAAATTTGATTAATGTTTTTCTATTTATTGCTTCACGTAATAGATTATGTATATTCAATATCTATTTAAGGTATCTGAACACGTTCACTACCATGTCTATAAAATTATGACTATTACAAATATATCATGACAACATCAAGAAATTCTCACTAATTTGCACAAATAAATAAAATTATATATTTGATCAATTTATTTCTTGGTTTTTTACTTTGATATTTTCAGAGTTTATAAAATATGGGTAAGTTACGCTTAATTATATTTTAATTTCAGATATATTTATCAAATGTTTAATTCTCATATCAACACCTCAAGCACGATAAATATTTATCATATTTTTTTCTAAGAATACGATAAAAAAATATATATATCGATATTTTGACAAAATTAAGTGTTTTACTTCCAATATTCAACTGACCTACCATGACAACATCAAGAAATTCTCACTTTTATTTTTTTGACCGGAAGAAATTCTCACTAATTTGCACAAAAAAAATAAAATTATATATTTGATCAATTTATTTCTTGTTTTGTTACTTTAATATTTTCAGAGTTTATAAAATATGGGTAAGTTAAGTTTAATTCTATTTTAATTTCAGATATATTTATCAAATGTTTAATTCTCATATCAACACCTCAAGCACGATAAATATTTATCATATTTGTTTCTAAGAATATGATAAAAAAATATATATGTCGATATTTGGACAAAATTAGGTATTTTACTTCCGATATCAAACTGACCTTTCTTTTAGTATTATAGTCCCGACATCCAACGTGTTCTTCAAAGTTCGATCTAATGATTCAAAAAGAAATCTATGATCCATGGGCGCCTCATCCCATATGATTGTTGTAGCCCGACGTAGTAATTAAGCGTGAGAAGACTGTTTAGTAATCGAACATGTTGCAGAAGAGGTAGGATTTATTGGTAGCTTGAATCTAGAATGGGTTGTACGACCACCAGGCAAAATTGTTGCTGCTATCCCTGGATATGTTGTAGCCAAAGCAATTTCTCCCCTATCACGTAACATTGCTAAAATTGCCCGGTATAGGTACGTCTTTCCAGTGCCACCAGGTCCGTCAACAAATTACACACCACTTTATCTACGATCAATAGTTGACATAACTGTATCAAATGCATTCTTTTGATCTGGGTTTAACATTTGAACTGAATCTAAATCAGCTTGTGGTACATGAATTAACAACTCATCTTGTTTAATACGCGGATTAGAACTGTCGTTGTCGAAATTATAGACAATGGAAGGTAAGTCACAATCACGAACCGTCTTTCCATGCTGTTGAAGTTGTAGATTAAGGTCACACAACAGACGACTCTCTATATGAGTTGCATCTGCATTAGAAGGATGATAATCTTCAACCATGGGTGAATAAAAATCATTCCACAGGTCACGCACGCCGGTTGGTTCATTAAAGACTAAAATAGTGACAAAAAGTCTCCTAAGAACGCTCGGTGTACGGAATGTTGAGGCATCCTGCAAGCACAATCAGATGTTGTTGTCCTTCTCTAATAAACCCCTACTCTCAGCAACTTTTTGAAATGAATCATACGTGACATCGTCATGCGCTCGTAGATTTTCAAAAGATGTCGGTCCTCTAACATGATTAAGCAGCAGTCTTAAATAAAACTTTTCCTTATCATTAGGGGTTATTGTGTAAATTCTTCCAATGACTTTAAGTCGATTTCTTATTCTTACGCAAGCAATACTTATTTTAGACCAAACATAATGTTCAGGAAATTCTCGATATAAATAGTGACTTGCTTCAACATCGATCGTGTTGCACGTAAAAAATTCTGTAAGCATAGTCTTCGCGTTTCAAGAATCTGCTAATACCTGGGCAATTGGTTGGTTATCTCAAAAGCGCACCTGATGCATGTTTGGCAAATGAATTTGTAAACGATACACATTCGGATACATTCTTGTAATAGGAAGGGTAAGAATTCTCCAAACTGATTCTGGTGCACAAACCCAACGTGCATCGATGTACTGTTGTATTTCATCATCCAGAGATGATACACTCACTTGCACCGCAACTCGATCAATACCTTTGTGAATGTATTTATATAAATACTTTACACTTGCACAAATATCCACATTGATGTGACAGTGGTACTTTAAAATTAACCATGAATTATACGAAACAACCCATCTATTATCCACATTTACCCCTGAACGGTGTGGATGTGATATGCATCCTTGATTACGTCGTCGATATAGTGGATTAAGAATCACTCCCTTCCATAGTGAACTCCAAAAAAGATTTTGGAAAACGTTTCTTACATTCTCCATTTTGTTTTTGCACGGTGCCGTTCGTGAATGATCACATGGGACATGGATCATATGCTTAAGTACTTTAGCACGTAGTGAGGTCTCTTGATGTTGATCAGGAATTTCAGCACGAACCAAATAATCACAGTCATCAGGCGTAGAGGATTTTGCATCATCATGAAGGATTATTAACATGTGTGCATGTGAGAGTCCTCTTTTCTGGAACTCAATAACGTAGATGTATGCGATCACTTTTCCCAAAATTTCTCGATTAATTATATCAGTTTTAAACTCCTCAAATCGTGCATGAAAAATGCGAGATAGTAAATCAGGACGATCATGTGGAACCTAGTAATTCATGCAACAAGACTATTTTAAAAATCTCAAAAAATAGCACGCCATGAAAATGATGAGATATTGAATTTAGTGAATGAAAATGATTACCTGAAATTGTAGTAGTTCATTAGTAATTTCTTCCCACGAAGGATTGCATGTCATTGTGATGAAGATATCAGGTTTTCCAAAAGCACGTACCAAAGCCATTGCATCTGAATATCTTTCAAACATATCACCGTTGGATCCAACAAAGGATGATGGTAGTATTGTCCTCCGTCCAACCGTGCCTTTGTTGCATCAGCCATTGTACATGTAGTAATCACTACATGAAAATCAGTATTTTGTGAATGAAATTTTGCAAGGGAAATAATCCCTTTAAATTTAGAACTATTTGTAACGGATTTGTTAGAGTTAAGTGAGGAGAATAATAATTACGGAAATTCCTCACAAAATATATTTTCCTTACTACATTACTAACAGATTTGTAAGGAAAAATGTTCGAAGGAATAATGAAGATATTTTGTGACGGATTTTCCTTATAAATAGTTTTAAGGATAATCCCTCACTAATTACCTTTTTCAATCCTAATTTTTGTAAGGGATTTATAGGTCCTTATAAAATATATTCATTTGCAAGAAGTTTATATCTCCTATATTTTTTGTAAGGGAAAACCCTAAGAAATATTATATTAGCAACATGAGAACACAACCCTCGCTCTGTTCTGCCATTAACACAATCCTAAACTTTGCTGTCTACGACTCCAAAACTCTGCGGTTTGCGACTCCAAAACTGCTACCGTGGCTCCGAAACCGTACGATTCCGCATGCTTGTTCATTTAAATCGGTTCGTATGAACTGGTATGGTTCAAACCAGTTCAGAAGAATTAGTATCAAAACTAGACCAGTT
Organism: Chamaenerion angustifolium; assembly: GCA_946814005.1. Classification (NCBI taxonomy): domain Eukaryota; kingdom Viridiplantae; phylum Streptophyta; class Magnoliopsida; order Myrtales; family Onagraceae; genus Chamaenerion; species Chamaenerion angustifolium. The sequence continues at coordinate 9,890,718 of OX328270.1, forward strand.
TTTTAGGGTTCAAGTAGACCAGTTCAAAATAGTACCAAAAATTCAGTTCGAATCGACTCGTTTTATTTATACTGGTTTATACTTAAATTTAAATCAAACCACTTTAAACCATATTTAATAAACCAAGCCGGTCTGATGTTTCTCAACCATCGGTCCATCAAATAGACATTCCTCAGATACGCTCATTCTAGGTTTTTGAAAAACAGAGCTCCTCTTCTAAAAAATCGGCGACGACGACGAAGCAGCCGAACTCCTCGACAAAGCCACGAACCACGCAACCGAACTCAGGCAATCGAACTCCACGCAATATTCCACCGTCTATTCGTCAGCATATCTCTTCTCTTCCATCGCCTGTTGTAGCTGCTGCTGTCTTCTTCTTCGCGGTATTCCTCTATGCCTTTCGCTTTTCTTCAGCTTAGTTGAAACATAGGTAGCACTGAACTGAACTTGTATTAGTTTACGTTATTAGCATCTATAAAAAACGATCTGAATCGGTGTTTTAGATTGAGTATTATGTAGTAGTCAGCTTTAGTTCATGAGGCGATTTTACGAAGGTAAGAAATTGACAAGATGAACAACACGACCTGCATATATGAAATGCATAGCTTTCCTGCTCAAACAGATCAAGTTGCTCTTTGTATGAAGGTGTTCCGTTGATATTTTTATTTGATGTTGTGTGATGAAATGAGATCAATTTGGTAGTTATCATTTGTGTATTTCTTTCCAGCATAGTAAATCGATATCTTTAAACACTTGATCATTTTTTTATTCTTCATAAAATCATACATCCTATTCTCATATGAACATTTCTTTCTTTTTGTATTGCATGTCAATTTATTTGATTGTTGATTTGTTTGTCATCTTGAGTGGATGATTTGATATGTAATCATGTTTCTGGGGTAATATATAATTTGCTAAATAAAACTGAATTTTCATACTTCTTCTTTTCTTATGATTTATTGACTGATTAGTGACAAATTAAATAATTTGACTGATTGTCCTTCGTTATTATTATTCTTTATTCTTTTACGTTGGCATCTTTAAATTTATCGATCCTATGGCTAATAATTAATTGATCATCGGTATTGACAGAACCCATTGGTATAGGCAACCTTCTTCTTCAGCTTGTCAATAGCTAGCTAGACTAAGACAAAATGGTTGTTGGGCCAATTTGGGGCAATATCAGTCTAGTTAAATGGTTGATGGGCCAATTTGGGACAAAATCGGTACTCATGAAACCCCTTACTAGTTTACATGAACGTGCTAGTTACATGTTTTGCTGAAGACCAAAAAGGCTATCTGGTCTTAATATTTCTTACATGTTTTTATTTTTTATCAATTAAGTCAACTTTGTTACATGCAATACTTTTATTGTAGTATGTTCTACTAGTACTAATTTTCGATTTTCTGTTGCATGTATGGGTTAGGAGAGATTGGGATTTGATGAGGATAAGTATGACGTTATGGAAGCATTTGAGAGAACAGCTGCATCGCGTTACACTAGTATGTTGAATGGTGCGATGACTTAGAGTTTAATCCATTTTAACGGGATAATGGTTCCACTAAAGTTGTTGCATAATTTATATTTAGATATTTTTGACTAAGTATGTATTATTTAGATAAGTTGTTAATTGTTCTCTCTTTATAGTAGACTTTGAATGTGTATATATATATATGTGTATTCTATTACATGTGATATTAATATATATATATATATATATGCATATATTTTTAAAATTATTTATAGTGATTTTCCTTGATAGTGCATACAAATCCTCACAAATTTAACTCAATATACTCCTTAATAATCCCTTAGTAAATTTATTAAATAAAAACCCTCACTATTTTCCTCAAAATTCTTGAAACTAAAACCCTTGAAAAAATCTTTTATAATTTACTTAGGAAAATACTCACGACATTCCCTAAATAAGTTTGTGAGGGAATTGATTTTTAAAAGTTTGCTATAGATTTTATAAGGAAAATTTGTTGAAATTTTTTCCAAGGAATTTTCCTTTGAAAGTACTATTTTTCTAGCAAGCTTATTTGTTAAGGGTGGATCCCTTAGAAAAGTCCTTACAAAGTGAAATATTTAAGGGATTTTTGAAATTCCCTTAGAAATTTGACCCTCACAAAAAAAGTAAATTTCTTGTAGTGAATTTCCTGTTAGTGTATCATTCACTATAAAGTTAAAAAAAAAAAACATAAATTTAAGTAGTCACCTGTGTCATGATTTCCTGCAGTAAAAGAGTCTTGAAGGCCTTGGTAAGCATCAGCTCTAATAGTGTTTTGATTATTACTAACCCAACGAAGTTTATGTGATTCAATTTTAACATACTGATTGACCACATATTGTTGCATAAGTCGTCCACCACAGAGAAGTAGAGATTTTGAAATATGTTCTCTAATCTGTACGAACGAACTGACGTATTAAGTTACAGCAGCAAAATGATAATAAATAAGTTATTATTTAGGTAATAAATGTAATTACAAGAGTATGAAGAAAGACTATACCTGTAGCATAAAAGCATAATAGTCACGACATGTTACAGTACGTGTTGATCTGCGTTCTTCATCAAACGTCCAACCATAAAGTCCGTGAGGAAGTAGTATTGGATATAGAAGGGGATCATAATAGCCGCTCGTATCTTGTACATTTATTAGATTACCGGATTGTCTTTGAACATTAAAATCACGACTACGAATCTCAGTCATATCATCTCTTCCAACTATAATTGCAGCTACCTGTGGAGCAGTGGGTACTGCGTACTGATGCATATGACGTGTCTGTTCTCTTATAATTAAGCGACACTAATGTATATCTGACCTTGTATATAATTGTCGAAATTGATGCACAATTGGATTTACGTCATTGAGTATTGCAGTTATTCTCTCCAATACTGTAACCTTTAAGGTATTATTTTCAGCTAATCGGTTCTCTAATTCATGCTCTGTGTCGTATATATATGTCTGCAGATATCTCGGTCGTTCGTCTTCAGATGGTAGAAGAGAACCAATTTGATGATATATTGATCCCTAAGCTCGAAATGTATATATCCCTCGACTACCTGCCACCAAGCTTTCATCCACATTCACGCCCATTGAGGTAAAAGAGAAGACATGATTATAAGCACGAATGTTATGCCAAAAGTGATTTTCATCCACAGTTGGATCTTCAAATAATTGTAACATAGCTGGGGGAGGAGAGTGCACCGGTAGGGCAATCCGATCATTCATGCAACATATACTGTCATTCTCGTGGTGGAAACGTTTGGTTGAACATTTGTTACAAAATGTAGGATCCCGAAGAATATATCTTAGAGAATAAATACCCTCTTGAAAATTTCGAGCAATACAATGATATCCTCTTCTTCGTGTTGTTCGAGCAATACAATGATATCGTACGTAGCCTTGGTTGACTGTGAAACCACTTGTACCGTTTATTTTTCTTCTGTTTAATGAGCTAAGCTATTGTCATTGAATGATGTGGGCACCTATTATAGGTTACATCATTAGCAAAATGGCCTACCTGAGTGGTTATCACACTGCCTGTTTTGTGTAATACTGCTAAATTGTTTAACAATCTGATTGTTTTGCAATGAATACGACTCTTCTGTATTTGTATGTGGTAGTCCTATTTCAAGCTTGAAAGTTTTCAATCTGGACTTATTGATGCCATCAGGCATCAAGTGTTGCTAGTGAGTGTATCATTTGATTTTATTTTCTCACATGAATCATCTAAACCTAGTCGGGCAAGCATTATCTCAAAGTATACCAACGGAATGCCAAAATCAGAAGCGAGGTTGGTTTTTGTAGTGAATTTTCTTAATTCACTGACTTTTTTTTCTAATGTATTTCCAAAATTTCAACTTCCTTTCCCCAAAATTCTAGCTCTTTACCTATTAATATATATATGGATCCGAAAATATGATATTGTAAATTATGTTGATATGCATGCATAAGCTCTCTAATTACTTCAGAATAGTCAATATTAAGTTTCAAGTTGTGATTGGTCCAGCACCGTTGGCTGAATTGGAACCTCAATTTTTTTTTTGTCTGAACAGGTTCGGCCGAACCGGTTCAGAACAGGTATGGTAAATCGGCCAAAATCTGGAGCGGCCAAAAACTGGAGCGGTAAACCGTACCGGTTTTAAAATGTGGTAAATGTTCGGTTCTGAATCGGTTTGAAGTCGAACTGGTTCATGCCCAGCCCTATTGAACACCCCACGCAATAATTGTGCTTCCCTCACTATACCCCCACTAAGAATTAAACACTTGATTTTTTGATTAAAACTACCCCCCCCCACCCCACAAGAATTCCACTTGATTTTTAATCACGTATTTAAATCACTTCTGACTTTAGTAAGATATCGAACGCAAAACTAATTTTTATTTCATTTATTAGGTAAATTTAGACCAAAAAAGAATATTAGGTAATTTAAGTTAAGTTTTAAAATTACACTAATATTTTTTATCAAGTGTGCAATTATAATCTAGATTTTTACTATACAATTATTAGGAAATTTTATTTTCAATTGTATTCGTTTAAACAAAACAATTTATATAATTTAGCATGAGACCGTTTGTTAGAATATTCTAACAATTTGTGACAATAAATACTGGAGTGTAGAATTAAAATAATCACCTATCATTTCTATTATAACAAACCATTAATTCTTAATTCAACATACCTAATAGTAATGATCGGTTTGTATTTGTTAGATTATTAGGTAAATTTATTGCTCGATCTCACCAATTCAATGCTAGATTAAAACTCCTACTAATTGGTAACATTAATTCAATGCTAGATTTTTACTTTGCAGTATTATAATAATTCACCTAATATTAAATGTGGATCCAGTGTGAAAACATAATTATGGATAAGAACAAAAACTCATGAATAACGAATTTCAAAAATAAATCAACACGCAAACATACTGCAGATGAGATTAATGAAGGTAACAACTCTCTACGCGTTCGATCATAAAATCTTGATCGGAATTAAAGACAAAGACATTCTGCAGTTATATAGTAAAAATATAAATCATCACATTGAAATGATATGCAAGGGTAACAAACCGTACATCAAATGAGAAGTTTTTAAACAATAACCCAACTATATATATAGATTTAACAATTGACACATTTAATATGACAAAATTAGAATATATTTTTTACCGAAAGATGTCAAGTCTCAACCTGTGACAAAACCAAGCCAAAACTATTATCACAGATGTGGTGGGTTGAGGCAGATGTTGCTTCCATCTAACATGCACCAGAAGATGAGTAAACACTGCACATTTATGAACCCCAAATAGTTAAGTAAAATCCTTCCAACCATGGAAATTATCAAAGAGTAGGACTTGCCCAGATTGAACCAACCTACGTGCGAACATTAACCTTTGGAAATTCGCTAAACATGAAGATAGTATATTTCTTTTAGAAGTAATATTCATTATTGCGCTATCTTATCCGATAAAAAAAACAGGAATTATTCTAACTAAAAAAAACAGGAAGCATTCTACCTTCCGAGTATTAATTATTTGATGCAACTCATTAAGAGAAGTCAAATTATGGTGGAGAGAACTACCTCCAAGAACGACATCGTAATTGTTGAGGAGAAGTGAAATTATAACATATAATATATGAAGTTTTAACATTATTGTACCAACAATACATTTATTTATGAATCAAACTATAAAGCAACATGAATGAAATTTAAAAATATAAAATATTTAAGTGAAAAATAGATCAGTTAAATCCTTTGTTTGTATGTTGTAAACAGAAACTATTTAAAAAATTAATGGATGAGATTGGATTGTCACTACCTAAATCTCTAATAAATAGTTGATGTATTTGATTGTACAAATTTAAATTACCATGACAGAATCACATTGTAGAACTTTTACACAATAATTCAGTAATTTAATTAATTGATTTTATCATGAATAGATTCATTTTTTACTCTATGATTTAAATTAGTTAGAATTTTTCATCAAATGTGTGTATATTTTGGTTTATTAACTCAATAATACAACAAAAAAAGGTCTAGACCGAGTTAAATAAATCTACATCAGACTAATTTGTTTTTATAATAAACGATCTCAATCATTCAAATACGAAGTCCAAACTCATTTGGTATAAAATAAAATACTCGGTTAAAACCGAACAAACCTCTTTGAATCGAACAATGTTAGGGAGCCTGAGCGATCTGTGGTTAATAATTTCTCTCCGCACATTTGCATCAATCTGTGTGACCGAAGAAGAAAAGAAATGCATTAAATGCAATGATAAAAGACAGCACAATGAAAACCAACACAATTGGGAAGATCGCCATATCCATTTACAGTTTCAAATAACTAAAAATTGCGTTGAATTGAATATGGGCTTCTATAATAAAAAAACATTATAGAATACTACACATGCCTCATAAAGGAACTTGATTAAAGAGAATTGAATGATTATCATTCTCTTTATATTACAAAACCTCATAAGGAACACAAATGTGAAGAAAATTGAATGATTATCATATGTAGAGACCAATGAGAGAATTAGTACCACCACCAAAGAATTCACAATGCAAAGCAGGCTGCATGGGGGACCAAATTCTGAGCACGTTGCACGACATGAAATTGAAAGTTGCACAACATCAAAAATTGAAGAAACTGATTTGTAATACTCTGATTTGTTCATATGGCTTTGTTATTCAATCTAACAAAATTAATCAAATTTTATCTTAATTCCATCGAACAACAAAAAGATTAATGAGATTCATCATAGGAAAACAACAACAAAATGATTAATGGCAGTATAACAGTAATGGCATATAATTATTCATTGTCTATAACTTCAGTCTAGTTCTTGTCTATAATTTATCAGAGTTTTTTTAGCTCTAATAAACTATGCTAACATGCCTCGAACTTGCATATAATTTTATTCCCATTATCCAACCATCCCTATATATCCCAACATCCCACCATCCTAATTTTTATCCCATTAGTCCAAAAAGCATTTAACACTTTTCTTTTCAAGTCAAAGATGTCATTTGGACGAAACATTCAAAGGAACTTGATTAAAGAGAGACCAATCCCTTAATTAGTGGTCATTATTCAATGGAATTCCTTTAAAGAGAGACTTGATTAAAAAAGTGATCCATTATTGAACTTTCCACAATAAAAAACCTAAACAACATTAACAGGAAGCACCGTGAGGAGGTCAGTTACCCACTACAATCAACATGAACATTGTCTAAATTTTGAGAATTACCTGTCATCAAGACACCGTTCTCATCGAGAATCGCTTGTTGTTGAACCTGACCGATGCAAAATAACTTGGGGAATCAAACAACAACGACAGAGCGCAACTTGGGGAATCAAACAACGACGACGACGCGCAAATTGAACCTACAGTAGTGGTATGAAGAAATCGACGCCACGCAACTTGGGGATTAGAAGGGATTAGCAAAATCAAAATTGGGGACGCTGGATAAAACAAAGAGACGGTTCATAGACCTTGATGGAGGGTTGGATAAAATATAAAAGGAAGAGACGGTTAGAGAAGATATGGGATGGTGGGCCGAAAAATCTGGATAGTGAGAGTAAAGGATAGAATATCTGGGCCGAAAAATCAAAATGCCAAACGGTTAAAGAAGAAATCATTAATATTATTATTTCCTCATTTTCATTACTGCATGTTGTAAAGGGCAATGATATTAGTCTATAATATAATAAAGGGCAATGATAAAAGGGCATATACCATATATAACAAATTTCTATAATATAATATTGTGTTATCACAATATAAAATGATAAAATGATGTATACCATATATATAATATATTATAAAATGATAATATAATAAAGGGCAATGATAAAATGATAAAAGGACGTATACCATATATATCACAATATTAGCATAATAGTATTATACAATATGTTAATACATAATAATTATGCATAATATTAGAAAATATAGGTATAATGGTAATACATAATTATACACAATAAATATGCATTATAATGTATTAGGACAATTAATATAGTAATACATAATAAATTAGTAACATATTAAAATTATTGTAAGTATACCTATAATATACCATTATGTTGCTATTAATAATTGAAGGTAAAAATCATGATTTTAATATACCATGATTGTTAATTGTTATAATACGTATTAGTAACAATAATATTGTAATCTTAATATTACATTTTAAGGATCCAAATATACTTACTATTTAATATTAAGATACTTAATATTGGAGAGTTGGTGGGATAGTGGGAGAGAGATGGATTGAGAGAGATTTTATCGTAAAAAATGAATGTGGATGGTGGAAGAAAAATAATAAAATAATATGGAGAGAGTGAGGTGGATAAATAATAAAATAAGAAATGACTAAAATAGTTTATTAAATAATGTATGCGTCTAACAGTTTTATGCAATTAAAGGGTATTTTAGTAATTTAAACTGATGATGGTTACATAAACCTGTTCAACCTTAATAATATAATATATACTAGACCCCGGCACGCGCTACACGCATGCACGTTGTCGTCGTTGGTCGTGTGTGAGGTCTTACGAGAACATGATCAACCCGACTCTTAGGATAATACAAGAATAGTACAAGCATTGAGCACTTCATACAAATATTATTAATGTAAATTAAACTTCATTTGCATAAGATAATGAAATAACAAAATTTAAAAACTCTTAAATATTTTTAAAAAATTGCTCGAGCGACCGGGATTCCTTTAGATAATGAATCCCGGTCTTGATTTAAGTGATCAATTCTTGATCACTTAGCGAGCGACCCCAAAATACTATTATTTTTGTAAAACTAAACTTAATTTGCATAAGATAATGAAATAATAAATTTAAAAACTCTTAAATATTTTTAAAATTGCTCGAGCGACCGGGAACATATAACACTATAAAAAGGAATCTCGGTCGCTCGAGCAAGTTTTTAAAAATATTTAAGAGTTTTTAAATTTATTATTTCATTATCATATGCAAATTAAGTTTAGTTTTACATTAATAATATTTTTATGAAGTGATCAATTCTTGTATTATCCTAGGAATCGGGTTGATCATGTTCTCGTAAGACTTCACGCACGACCAACGACGACAACGTGCACGCGCGTAGCGTGTGACAGGGTCTAGTATAACCATTAGGGAAATACACTTAAGTGGATTACAAAAATTTCAGTATAGTTAATTAGATATATCTATATATATACACAACACATATCTACATATTATGATAGTACATCATTGAGTTTATTCCAATTTTACTCTAAACACTTGATTAAAAATATTATTTGAATTGTAAAAGTAAACTTAAATTACCTAATATAATTAAATAAAATTAATTTTGTTTTAAATATTTTTAAAAAGTATTTCGAGCAATCGAGAGCCTCTTTAGTAGTGGTTCTTGGTCCCGGTTGCTCGAGCAATTTTTTAAAAATATTTGCTACTAATAATATGATCAAACAAATATATGTCGATATTTGATAAAGTTGACATTGCGCATTGTTTATAGTTATACTATGAGTATTTTCACTCACATACCATGTCATAATATCTCATCTCATATCAACTATCGCGTAATGCCTGACCTCGAACTAATTTCTATGAGTATTCATACAGGCTATTACAACGACTATTACAAATCTATCATGATAATATCAACTATCGTTTAATGCTCAATCTCGAACATTCTATGAGTAATTTTCACTCATGTATCATGTCATACTATCTTATCTCATATCAACTATCGCTAATGCTCGACCTCGAACTTTCTATGAGTATTCATACGAACCTCGAACTTTCTATGAGTATTTTCACCCAGACAACATTCGTAGGATTCAGTCCTATCTGATCATACTATTTGAGATTTAAGACGTGCGCTCATAAGTCAGAACTCATCAATGAATGCATTCAATATACTCTTAAGGTATTTTACCACGTTCACTACCATGTCTATAAAATAATGACTATTACAAAACTACCATGACAACATCAAGAAATTCCCACTAATTTGCACAAAAAAATAAAATTATATATTTGATCAATTTATTTCTTGTTTTATTACTTTGATATTTTCAGAGTTAAGTTTAATAATATTTTAATTTCAGATATATTTATCAAATGTTTAATTCTCATATCACACCTCAAGCATGATAAATATTTATCATATTTGTTTCTAATAATATGATCAAAAACAATATATGTCGATATTTGGACAAAATACGTATTTTACTTTCGGCATCCAACCAGCCTTTCTTTGAGTATTTTACTCCCGACATCCGATTGACCTTTCTTTGAGTATTTTACTCCCGACATCCGACCGACCTTCGTTTGAGTATTATAGTCCCAACATCCGACCTTTCTTTGAGTATTATACTTCCGACATCTGACCTTTTATTGAGTATTATACTCCTGACATCCGACATTTCTTTGACTTCTATACTCCCGACATCCGACCTTTCTCTGAGTATTATACTCCAGCATCCGACATTTCTTTGAGTTCTATACTCCCGACATCCGATCTTTCTTTGAGTATGATACTCCCGACATCCAAATTTTTTCTACATCCGACCTTTCTTTGAGTATTATACTCCCGACATCCAACTTTTCTTTGGTTATTATACTATCGATATCCCCGAGATTTGAACCTAGGCGCTGTCAGTATCTATATTTTAAGACGCACACCTTAACCAACTATCTCATAAGTTCGAACATGTCAGTGAATACATTTAATATACTCTTAAGATCTCTTAACAAACTCACTACCATATCTATGAAACGACGATTATCAAAAATCTACTGTGAGTCTGTGACAACATCAAGAAATTACCAGAAAAATTTACCCAAAAAATAAAATTATATATATTTGATTAACTCTTTCCTTATTTTTTTATTTTGATATTTTCAGAGTTATTTTACTTTAATATTTCCTGAGTTCATAAAGTAGGGTTGAGATTTAGGTAAATTCATATGTTATTTTACATATATTTGAAATGTAGAGTTAAGTAAAGAAATACTCATAGAATCTAAATTAGACCAATCCCAAAAATATTTTGTAAATATACTAAATAATAAACGCGTGTAGAATTAATATTGATTTTTATATTTCAGTAATTCGTAAAATATTATTTCAACACATCACCAAAGTTATTTTAATTTTGTAGTAAAATATTTTTGTTATTTTTTTCTCGACATGTAATACCTAAATTTTGGATAATATTAGTTTGGAGTAATAAGATATTAACAAATTTGGGCAGCTAGAATCATTTATGCATTAATATTAATAATATTAAAAAAAGTACAATTTTTAAAACATTATAATAATATCATTATTTGAAAATACTATATAATTTATAATTATCAATATAAAAAATATATACGTTAATCAAATATGTCCTTTCAAATTTGAATTTTTTTGTATTTATTGTTTCACGCGATAGATTATGTATATTCAACATATAAATATAGTAAATTTTGATCGATTATAGTTCTATTTTAATTTATAGATGAAATGTATTTTTATAACGACAATGCTCACAATTAAAAAAAAAAATCTTCTTGGAAAGAAGAGAGAATGTTTTGAAGAAAAAAAAAATATAATTAATTGTAGAAACATTAAAAAAGTCACAATTACCAAAAGAAAAATATGACGACTTGAGAGCATAATATACAATTATCATTATTATTTAAAATTGTAAAGTTATAATAAAATAACAATTATAGTAATTAAATTAAATAAAATAACTTTTAAAAAATTGGATAAATAATAAATAGTTTTTCTTCTTCTACTCGAATTTAAATTTCACACTTGATTATATTGTACATTTTAAATTTCAAACTTGATTATATTGTACATTTTAAATTTCAAATAATAGATAATGCATATTTGAAATATTAATTCAATCTAAAATTTCTCAGTTCTACATGATATTATAACTTTTATAAGTGATTTAAGTCTGTAGATTCATTGTTCTCTTAATGTTCAATAAAGTGAAAATATAATTTCATTTGTTAGCGATATAAAAAAAATGGTGCATGAGAAAAAAAGATATAAATAGTGATAAGGGTGTAGCTGGTTAATACGTATGTATACAATTATAAGGTCATAGGTTCGAGTCTCCGTAGAAATATTGTTTTATAACATTTATTAGAAGACATTTAAATGACCAAAATAGTCATGATAAATGTAAACTAGTTAGATTATTAAAGGGTATTTGTGTCAATTTACAGGCGGCGTTTACAAAAACCACTTCTTCCTTAATAATATATATATATATATTAACAAGTATATTATACATAAATGTATAATATATGTATATATACTCCCCTTTTTTATAACATAAATTTCAATAATATTAGGAAATAAAAATACAATATTAAATACGAGAGAGATATACCTAAATTGTTCGGAGCTTAAATACCATACGTAAAACCGAGACCGATAATTACTAGGTCTGGGAAAAAAAACCGGTTCGACTGAATCGTATCGGTTTCGAACCGGTTCGACCGAACCGGTTCACAAAACATTTTTTTTTCTAAAAATATGGAGCGGTTCAGAATAGGTACAGAAAACCGGTTAACCGAACCTTTTTTGTACCGTTTTTAACCTTAAAATACTACTAAATACTAAATCAGACTAGACCACTTTCAGACCAGACAAAACCGGTTTTTCTTCACTTTATGAAGAGAGGGGTTAAATCTGGAAGATGACAGCGGGAACATTCAAGTGTAGGGGAGAGGTTCGAGGGTCAAAAGTCAAGCTATGTGCTGGATGCAATTATCACGCTTTATTGATTTAATTAAAGGATATTCAAATCAATTTCTAATAATGAAGTTACTGCACCATGTGTTCAGAATTATTAGGAGTTACTACACCAGTAATTAATTACATAGATTGATTGATTGATTTGATAAAAAATTCAAGTGCAAATTTATTTTAAAAAGAAGGTCACAATCCAATCCTATCCTTATAACAATTTTTGAAAATTTATTCTTTCAAATCAATCTTAAATATCAAATGGCTAGTTAAACTTTAAATGGTAAAACATAAATTATTTTTTTGAAACCTCAATTTTATTTTTGGAATTGGAACCTCAATTATTTTTTTTTTGGGGGGGGGGGGGGGGTATGAACAGGTTCGGCCGAACCGGTTCTGAACTGGTACGGTAAATCGGCCAAAATTTGGAGCGATAAACCGTACCGGTTTTAAAATGTGGTAAAGGTAACCGGTTCATTCCCAGCCCTAATAATGACTGATATTTGTTTTTCACTCTCACTTTCTATTTTTTTCCACTCTCTTCCTTACTCTATTTTTCACCGCTCCTTCCTCTTCCGTAACTTCTCCCCTATTCCTTCACTCTTTCTTCTATTTATAGAAGAATTGCGTCTTATTTTTTTTTTTAATAAATAATAGAAAAACAAAAAAAAGTGGAAAAGAGGAACATAGTCATGTTTGACCATGTAACCATGTTCCTAACGAGTGAACCCCATATATATATATTTCTAAATGACAACTCGTGAGGAACATGACAACATGGTCACATATGATCATGTTTCTCTTTTCCATTTTATTGTGTATTTTATTATTTATTAAAAAAATAATGATAATATTATAATAAGAAATAATTTTTTTATAAATAGAAGAAGGGTAGAAGGAAATGATGAGAAGTTATAGAAGAGAAATGATAGATGAGAAAGAGAGTAATGAAGAGAGTGAAAAAAAAATAGAAAGTGACAGTGAAAAATAATATCAGTAATTATATTTAAGCTCCAAACGATTTAGGTATCTCTCTTTCGTATTTAATATTGTATTTTTATTTCCTAATGTTATTGAAATTTATGTTATAAAAAAAGGAGTTTATATACATATATTTATGTATGATATACTTGTTAATATATATATATATATATATATATATATACGTAATACTATAACTATATGTATAATATATATATATAAATATTATGTATATGTGATACTATATATGTATATGTATATATATATATATATATACTATGTATATGTGATACTATATGTATATGTGATACTATATATATGTATAATATATATATATATATATATGTATAATATATATATATATTATGTATCATAGTATACGTGAAAAAATATTTTCAAAAATGACTTTGATCATTCTGAAATTTTGATGAATGATACAACTCGGCCCTTAGACCCTCGGGTCATTTTGAAACTTTACCGAGTGTTATATATTACCGATTTTTTTTTCACTCTCACTCTCACTTTCTATTTTTTTTTTCCATTATCTTCATTTCTTTCTCACCTCTCCTTCCTCTTCGGTAACTTCTTCCCATTTCATTATACCCTACCTTCGAATAATTGCTTTTTATATTATTATTATTTATTAATTATGATTTTTTAATAAATAATAAACAATTTGGTCATGTTCTTCACGAGTTGGCCCCATTTTTATTTTTAGTTTTCATATATATATATATATATATTTCAATCTTAATTTCTCTTGGCTCGCTTCCTCGCGTACGATTGTTTTTTGATCCCGTGCCAAAATGAGGTGTTTACAAATAAAACATAATTACTAGATGAAGAATTTTGCATATCATATTATCCATCAAAAAGTGTTATTTCCTTCTTCAATAAACCATCCCATCCTAATATAATATAGTAGTTCCACATTTCGTCATTTAACTATCGATTTCGAATTTGAGTCATTGAAATTGAAAGATATTTGTGAGAAACATCTTATCGCTTACAAATTAATCATGGTGCGAGTGAAAATAATCCTACATGTAAAAGCACTCTTAAAAGGGATATTACCCTCCTAATGTGCTCTCCTAACCAAATAAAATATGCTTCTTAAATGTCTTGGTTTTTTCTTCCTACTTTCTCATTCCAAACAACGACCAGATTCAGTAATTCTTAGATGGTTGTTATAGGTCTTGGTTTATCATCTGCTGTACAAGAAGGGGTTAGGAAGGAAGTTAGAAGAAGTGGTTATGGGTAGTTAAAAGATAAAGGAGTTTGTTACACGTTGTTGAGAATACAAGGAGCTATAGACTAGAGTTTCTAGTATAATATTATAGATGGGGGCTATTCTCTCTTTTACAAGTTTCTATTCTTTGATGGTTTGCAGATCTATAGCTCTGTTCTGAGGTTTTCTCGTCAAGGAATAAGTTCATGTTCGTAGCTTACTGAATCACCAAATACATCACCACTACATATTTTATATGTCCAGTCTTCTTGCTTGGAAGTAGAAGCGTCAGATTCCATGAACATCTACCTCCGGCCACTGATGCTCTCCGATATTGACGATCTCATGGTATGGGCCACCGACAGTGAGGTTGCACGTTTCTGCATGTGGGAGCCGTATCGGAGCAAGGAGGAAGGCATCCACTTCATCAATTCATTTGCGCTGCCTCACCCATGGTTCCGTGCCATCTGTGTTGCTGGGAGGTCGATCGGCGGTATATCGGTGTCTCGGAAGATGAGCAACGAGGATGAGTGCCGAGGTGAGATTGGTTATGCGTTGGGTTCCGAGTACTGGGGTCGAGGTATCATGACTGAGGCTGTGAAAATGGCGGTGGTATCTGTGTTTCGGGAGTTGAAAGGTCTGGAGAGGGTGGAGGCACTGGTGGATGTTGAAAATGTAAGGTCTCAGAGGGTGTTGGAGAAGGTAGGGTTCACAAGGGAAGGTGTGCTCCGGAAATACATTATTCTCAAGGGTCGAATTCGTGACATGGTCATGTTTAGTTTCTTATCCACTGATCCACTTCCTTAGTTAGCTACTTCATTGGAAACCAAGGTGAAGGTAAAGATGCTGCGAAGGCTGGAAATGAAATGATTGAAGATACAGATGGAACAATCATACAATTGGTACAGGGGATCAGACCCTCCGACTCTAATCCCATACAACTGAACCATATAGATAAGGTTAAACAGCGTCAATGCGCTAATCGATATTTAAGTGTTGTCCTTAAATATATCAACATATTTTTTGAAAGTACTGTTCTAGACACTCTTAAATTATAAAAATTATTATTCGACCAAATAAAAAAAAAATTATTAAACGCACTAACTGTTAACTATTTTTGTCGTTAAATATGTCAAAATAATAATTTCATCCTCTTGTTCTTCTTCGTATCATCTTTAACACTAAATTCAACTCCAAATTATAGATTTGAGTTCGAATTATACTCCAAACTGCATTTTAGATTTGATTTCAAACCTAAATATGCATTTTTCGGATTCAAATTCAACCCAAAATATAGATTTACATTAAATTTGAACCT
The DNA here is from genome assembly GCA_946814005.1 of Chamaenerion angustifolium. Classification (NCBI taxonomy): domain Eukaryota; kingdom Viridiplantae; phylum Streptophyta; class Magnoliopsida; order Myrtales; family Onagraceae; genus Chamaenerion; species Chamaenerion angustifolium. Next base: position 9,907,022 of record OX328270.1, read on the forward strand.
CAAAATGAACATTTGAGTTTGAATTCAACCCAAATCTGCATCATTGAGTTGAATTCAAACTCAAATATGCATTTTGTAGTGGAATTTGAATTCAAACCTATATTTTGAAGGTGGATGAACTGTTGAAGATAAATAAGAGGGTAAAATTTGCGCTGTTAAATATTTAACTGTTGTTCTTAAATACATCAACATATTTTTTAAAGTGTTGTTCTGTGCACTGTTAAGTTATAAAAATTATTAAATGCACCAACTGCTAACTATCCATTCACTTTTGTCGTTAAATATGTAAAAATAATAATTTAACCATCTTGTTCTTCGTTGTATCATCTCTAACACTAAATTCAACTCCAAAATGTAGATTTGAGTTCGAATTATACTCTAGACTGTATTTTAAATTTGAATGCAAACCTAAATATGCATTTTTCGGATTCGAATTCAACCCAAAATATAGATTTAGATTGAAATTTGAACTTCAAAATGAACATTTGAGTTCGAATTCAACCTAAATCCGCATTGAGTTGAATTCAAACTCAAATATGCATTTTTTAGTTGAATTTGAATTCAAACCTATGTTTTGAAGGTGGATGAACAGTTGAAGATGAATAAAAGGGTAAATTTGTCATTTTAAAATATTTAACGGCAAAAATGGATAGATAATTAACTGTTGATGCATTTAACAACATATTCAAACGTATAAGTGCAAATAATTACATGAGTGGTGCATATAACAATATGAGTAAATATATGATTGCATTCATATTATTTACCATATTGATAAACTACTTTTTACCATTGGATTTATTAGTCATTTTCAAACATGCTGGGATAAAGAAAGGATAAACTATTTTACACTGTTTTTGCTATCAGGTCTTTTGTCTAACTTTGGCGTTAGGTCTTTCAGCCAATTTTGATATCGGGTCTTTTCGTTTTCGCCCAACTTATAAGGGAACTGTTACCTTTTACGGTTCGTTCTCCTTTTTTGTAAGGTCTTTTGCCCGATTTGTATGGGAACTGTTACCTTGATGGTTCGTTCACCTTTTATATTAGGTGTTTTTGGGAAAGGAACTGTTACCTTGATGGTTTGTTCGCAATCCTCTTTCTTCCTTCTTTGGTACCTTTCGTTTTGGTTCGAGTGTTTATACTTTGCATGAAGGAATGGTTTGTTTTATTGACATAACACTTTGATTACAAGCTATGCATAAAACCTCGTTAAATGTTCGGAGTTAAATGGACGAGGTAGACTTACACTTTCTGTGGTTTCCAAGTAGTAAGACCCTGGGGCGGCAATCTATACTACTTTGTATGGACCTTCCCACTTAGCTGAAAGCTTGTTTTGGCTGTCCATTCTTGTGAATTCATTCCTTCGCATAACCATTTCCCCCACGAAAAATTGGTGAGGGCTGACTTTTCTGTTAAAGTATCGGGCGGTCGGCAGTCGCATTTTAGCTTGGGCATTGTCTGATTGCCATCGCTTTTCTTCTGCAAGATTGAGGTTTGTTCTGCGCTTGATTTCGTCCGCTTCAGTGTTAAAGTGTAGGATTCTTTGGGTAGGCAGCACTATTTTCGGCGGGTGCTACTGCTTCTGATCCGTACACTAAACTGAATGACATTTCCCCTGTTGCTGTTTTGGGTGTTGTTCGAATAGCCCACAGTACATTGTCCAACTCTTCTGCTCAGTTTCCTTTGAAGGCTTGAACTCGTTTTTTGAGTCCTGCCAGGACAACTTTGTTGGATGCTTCAGCTTGCCCATTCGTTTGAGGATGGTTTACCGAGCTAAATCTGTGACCGATATGGTATTCTTCATAGAGCCACTTGAGTTCTTTTCCTACGAATTGTGGACCATTATCGCTTATGAGTATTTTGGGGATGGCGAACTGCGAAAATATGTTGCTTTTCAAGAACTTGATAACTTAGAATTCAGTCGTGGAGGCCAAAACTTTCGTCTCTATCCACTTGGTGAAGTAGTCGATCGCCACTATAATGTGGGTTATTTGCCCATTTTTTATGGGAAATGGGCCCAAGATGTCTTTTCCCCATTGAGCAAAAGGCCAGGTGCCCGCCATTGGAGATAGCACTCTTGGTGGTTGACCGGATCGTGGTTCGAACTGTTGACAAGTCGCGCACTTCTTTGTTAATTCCGCCGAATCTTTTCTCAAGGTTGGCCAATATTAGCCTAGTCTGAAGACTTTGCGCGTTAATGAGCGTGCACCTTCATGGCAAGCGGCGACTCCTTCGTGAGCTTTGCGGAAAACTCTTTCTGTATTGGGATGAGAGACGCACCTTAGATAGGGAGTTGAATATCCTTGCCTATACAGCTCTCCATCTATGAGAAGATACGTTGCAGACAGACGACTTATTTTGGTGGACTCGCCTTCGTCTTATGGCAGTATTCCTTCTTTCAAGAAGATATGGAATGGAGTCATCCAGTTGACCTGCCCTTGAATGTTGAAGACTTCTGCTCGGTTGTCGAGAACTGAATATAGAGCTTGTTCCAGAAATTGCACAACCAGAATTCTTTTTCCTCCGAACGCTAGTTTGCTTATAGAGTCTGCTAGCTGGTTGTCTTGGCGAGGAATAGACTCAATCGCGAAAGTTGGGATTTCGGCGATGATTTTCTTAGCGATCTCGAGTTATTTATTTCATCTTTCCCCCTTTTCTTCATAAGTGTCATTGATTTGATTGAGAATTATCTCTGAGTCGCTTTTTGCCTTGAGTAACGTTATGCCCATTTCTTTAGCAAGTCGCAGTCCAGTGATAAGAGCTTCATACCCGGCCTCATTGTTGGTCGCCTTAAAAGTAAGGGTGATCGTATACTTTAAGGGCTTGCCCTCAGGGGGGATGAGAATTAATCCTGCCCCGAGCCTTCTCGTGCAGAGGATCCATCATTATAGAGTTCCCAGCCTGTGCTTGTATCTTCTGACTGACTTTGCGGGTTTTCTGCTTCAGTTAGACAATTGCATGTACTTTTCACTAAGAAATCTGCAAATGCTTGACCTTTGATGGCTGTTTTTGGCACAAATTTGATCTTGAATTCGCTCAACTCGATCGCCCATTTAACCATTCTTCTTGAAGAGTCTGGCTTCAGCAGGAAGTGTTTTAGAGGCTGGTTGGTGACGACTGTAATGGCGTGAGCGTGGAAGTATGGTCTTAACTTTTGAGCAACAATTACTAAGGCATATATATACTTCTCAATCTAGACATATTTTATTTCAGCTGAATTTAACATCTTGCTTACAAAATACACTGGACTCTGCTAATTTTCCTCTTCTCTTATTAATACGGCACTGGCTGCAACCTTGCTAATACTTATATAAAGATAGAGCTGTTCGCCGGGGATGGGATACACCAAAGCTGGGAGTGTTTGAAGGTGCTGCTTTAATGATTGGAAGGCAACCTCGCACTTCAGCGTCTACTCAAACTTGCGGTTGACCCTGAGAGTCTGGAAGAACGGGAGTGACCTGTCGCTCGCCCTTGAAAGAAAGCGATTGAGTGCGGCCAGACGGCCATTCAGACATTGGACTTCCTTGTGGAAAGTTGAGGACCTCATTTTCTCAATGGTTTTGATTTTTTTCGGGTTCACCTCTATTCCACGCTCGCTTACCATGAATCCCAGGAATTTTCCTCACTTAACTCCAAAGGCACATTTCGTTGGGTTTAGGCGAACGTTATGACTCCTCATGCACTCGAATGCTTCCCGGAGGTCTTCTCTATGAGGCCTCCATATTACGGGCCAACATTTCTTGAAACAGCCGGTTTACCATTCGCTGATAAGTTGCTCCCGTATTGATTAGACTGAAGGGCATCACCTTGTAGCAAAGTATATCTCTGTCTGCATAGAAGGCTGTGTGGGCTTCGTCGGCCGGGTGCACTCGGATCTAATTGTAGCCTGAATAGGCGTCCATAAAGCTCAACATTTCATGACCAGAGGTTGCATCGACCAGCTTTACCGGCAGGGTTATGGCTCCAAGCGGATAAGTTGTTCTCCCAGCGAAACCGATGAGGGGAAAGTCGACTCGCTTGAGGTCATGTTTGGATTTGCCCATCTTCTCAAAGGTGTCCAGAAACAGAATGTCTGTCGAGCTTCCTCCATCGATCAGAATCCTCTTCATGTCGCAGCCGTCGACTTCAGCTCTAATGACTAGAGCATCATTGTGCGGAGTCGTGACGTATGCCAGTTTGTCCTCGGAGAATGAGATGATGCAATCTTCTTCAGGTCGAGGTCTCTTTCCCAGCTAAACAATTGTAGAGATTTGAGTAGTATAAACTTCTCTTGCATTAGACCTCTCGCCTCCGACACCAAATCCTCCAGCAATTAGGTTTATCACCCTGCTGCTCTGGGATGGGATAGATTGCTCGGGCGGAGATGGCGAGTGGTTTCTATGTGGGGGCGTTCGACTTCTGTCTTGTACAACCACAAATTCTTTCAACATGCCTCTCTGTATCAGTTTCTCGATGTCGCGCTTGAGGATGCATCAATCATCGGTTTTGTGGCCCTTGGCCTTGTGATATTGGCAATAGCTTTCCGTTTCCTTCCCCATTGGTTGAGTAGTTATGCGGGGTATTAGCGGCCTTGCTTGAGACCTTCTCTCCATCTCAACTAGTACCGCCGATATCTGCCTGTTTAAAGGCGTGAAATACTCGAGGACCTCTGGATGTCTAGGTCCTGGGGTTTTCGATCTGGGTTTGTCTCGACCCTTCTTATCCTTATTTTCCTTCCTACCATCGCGTTGGGGCTCTAGAACCACCTTTGGCGAGGTTGTCAGGAAATTGGCTTCAAAGTTTGCCCTTTCCAGGTCTATAAAACCTTTCGCCCTTACTGCTTGCTCCTCCATCGTCTCTATCTCCTGAACGTGGTAGCTGTTGTGCAGTTTCCTCGAGGCTTTGTTGTCCACATCAAGTCCTCTATAAAAGGCTTGAATTATCTCCCCATATATGACTCGACGATCTATTTATGTAACGTTCTTATGGAAACGCCCGTAGAAGTCGCCAATGTCTCTCCTGGATGCTGCTTGACTGCGTCTAAGGCGACCACACTTTTCAGCAGTTGGCACTCACCCATATATCGCTCCAGGAATTTTCTTTTCAGCTTAGACCAGGTCCCTATTGATCCTGCAGGGAGGCCGAAGAACCAGGACGAGAACCCAAAAGGGTCGACGAAAATAATAGGGCTAAGTGATTCTCATCGTTCGACTTCGTGCTTCATGCTTGTTGACATGGATCATAGGATCTCCTCCGCCACTGTATTTGGGAATGGCCATGGCGACTACATCCTTTGGAATTTTGACCATTACCAGGTCCTTGGTGAAGGGATGAGTTGATCGCTCCCAGAAAGGAGGCATGACGGTTCCACGCCGTTCCTTGAGCCTTTTTCTGATAAGCTCCTCTACTTGTTCAAGAGTACATTGATTCTGCTGTCCTCCAGTCGGTGCGGAACTCGATGGATTGACAGAGTGAGTGGCTACCAGCGCCTCAGTGGAAGCCGGTGGCAAGGACTGGTGTCCAGAAGTCATCTCTTGATCTTCTTGAGGGGAGGTGGTGCCAGTATTTCCAGTTTTTGCTTGCCGTGGCCCCGCAGAATGAGGAATTTCATGAGGAGCAGGGGCTTGCCTGCGGGCCTGTCCTATGATGGTTTCCATGAGGTATATCAACTCCACGGTTACCTGAATGGTTTCCCCATCCACTTGAACGGTTGGTAGAGTTGGAATCTCTGTGGCGTTTGGAACAGGAGTCGGTCTGGAATTGTCAACGTGTTCTCGTGCCGGCCTCGGAGGGGCGGTGTAAACACCTGATTTTGGCTCAGGGTCAAAATATTGTACATGAGGATCCGAGACGAGAAAAATCGAGATGAAGAAAGGATAAATGAAATAAAATAAAACCCAAACCCTAACACCCTAAACCCTAAATCTTAACCGCAAACCCTAAACCTAAAAAACCCTAAACCTCAAACCCTAAAATCCCTAAACCTTAAATTTGAAACCCTAAACCTTAAACCCCAAACCCTAAACCTTAACCTTAAACCTCAAACCCTAAAATCACAAACCCTAAAATCCCAAACGCTAAACCTTAAATCTTAAACCCCAAACCTCAAATGCTAAACATTAACCTTAAACCTCAAACCCTAAAATCCCAAACACTAAAACCCTAAATCTTAAACCCTAAACCCTAAACTTTAAATCCTAAACCCTAAACCTTAAATCCCAAACCTTAAACCCCAAATCATAAACCCCAAACCATAAACCCATGACACCCATTTTTGGTCAAACATCCACCGTGACATCCATTTTCGTCCAAATTCCCACCATGCCCCAAATCACTCCCAATGGGCACCAAAAGTCTCCTAATTGACACCACCATTTGACCACTTGATCACCTTTGCTCATCCTTAGCCAAATTCTCTCCAATTATCATCAAAACTCCTCCTAATTGCCAATCACCTCCCAATTGCCAATCACCTCCCAATTGCCAATCACCTTTGCCCAATTGCTATCACCTTTGCCATCCACCATGAATTGTCCATGTTTATCATCTATTTTAAGGACAAAACTCTATAAAAGCAAGGGAGATCCACAGTTGAAAGGGAAAGGAAGAAACCAAAGGAGTTTCTTGAAGAAGCTTGCTGTAAGCTACGACATTGAAGAAATGGAATAAAATAAAAGAAAGAAAGGAAAAGAAAAGAAAAGAAAAGAAAAGAGAAAAAAACTCAAAGTGGGCATTTGAGTGATAGTGAGTGGAAAAAATAGATAAAAATTGAGTGAAGAAAAATCGGCGAATATCGCTCTCGGTTTCTCGTGAGGTATCTAAACTTCGAATAACTTAGGTATATCTCCTCTCGTGCTCGATATTTTTATTTCGTAATGTGAATGAAGTTTGTTTAATTGATATATGTGTTAATAGTTGTTTTTCGTATAAGAATCGTACTCGGTTTTAAGTTTGGTATAACTTTGGGGTCATTTTTAGACATTTGTGAAAGTTATGGGGGTTGTTTCAGTCAAAAAAATAATATTTTCGAAAATGAATTAAGTCATTCTCAAACTTTGATGAAGGTTACAACTTGGTCCTTAGACTCTCGGGTCATTTTGGGACTTTACCGAGTGTTATAAACCAAACCAGGTGGCATCAAGGTCTGCTTGCTAGTAGGTTCTTGAGGGAGTGGCGAAGCGGCGGCTGATTCAAAGCTGCCTGAGGATTGCTCATTAGCCTGCTTCTGACGATTGCTCTTAGAGCGATTCTGCATGACTGTTTTGCTCGTGTTCCCACAGACGGCACCAAATGTTGGGTTTGAAACTCCCAGGTGTTGACTTGGCAGTGAATTGAATACCAAATGATTGATGCCAAAGGTGTTGAAGAAAGCAATAAGTAAGTCAAAGTAACATGTTCATGAGCTCATGGAGGCTTGTCATCACTCCCATGATATAACTTGTAAACCGCATCACTTCAATCAAATCATGCGAGATACAGTGTCATGCAAGGATGAGGATGATGCTACTTGTTGGATCGTGATTTCCTGAATGCTGATCTGGCAATGAATTGAATGCCAAGGAGATGGTGATCGCGCGCTTTCGCCTGAGCTCCGATGAACCTGCAAGAAGGGGATCGCAACAGAGGGGGTGCCTCTGGGTCCCTCTCCAATGCTTAAATGAGTATATGTGTGTATATAGCTCAAAACGTATTGAATGTATGTAAAGCAAAGGTATTTATAGAGTAGGAGATACCAAACCGTATAAGGTAACTGTATATCTTCGTGAATATTGTGTTGTTGAAGATTTAGATAGTAGATATTGCGGTCACGGCGAGATATTGCAGTTACCGTATCTAATCTTTAGTGAATATGTGCCCGAGATATGCGGGATATCGTGGCTATATCCTTATTAACGGTTGGTGGGACCAGAGGAGAGAGGCAAGGCTCTCTTCAAGGCGAGCACTCCTATGGCGAGCACTCCTATGGCGATCACTCATATGGCGAGCACTCCTATGGCTGCGACCTTGATTGTTGGCGAGCACTCCCTGGGCACTCCCTTGGCGAGCACTCCCATGGCGAGCAGTGGGAGGCTTTGGCCTTGGCCAATGGCGACCTGAAGTGGCACTTTGGCGTCCACTTTAGTTTGGATTCGATACTGGACCACTTTATGAGGGCCAGAGTAACCTTACTGTGGGTTGGCCTTGTTTAAATGGTATGGGTTTCACCCCCTGCAAATTTATTGGGCCTTCGAGGCCTTTCCCATATTGGGTCGTCACTATCAATACCCAACATTTGCCCCCGAAGCTTGAGTGAAGTTTCTTCGGTCGAGCTTGATTCTGTGATAGGGTTTAAGATAGTGACTTTTGGACTGGATCTTTTGCTTTCCTTATCTGCTATTTGTGCCTTTTGTTGCTCTGTATCCTTTGGCGAACGATTTTGGTTGCGTAGAGTTTTTCGGAATGTGTGATACCTTACCCCATTAGGCGAACGCTTTGGGTTTCCAGGATTTATGGATGCTCATTCTTCACTCTTTGGGCGAACACTATCGCTGCGAGGGTGTTAGGAGAGGTCTGGTATAGCTTTTGGCAATCACCTTTTTTGTGTAAGATTTCAAACATTTTAATGAATGGACAGTTAGCGAAAGTCGAGAGGACTTTTGAGGCATGTCTGTCTCTTTGTCTTCCGTAACCAGTGGGCAGACTCACAGGTTTTTCGTGTCGTTCCAACCTTTTGTCTCCCCGATGTAACCCTTGGAATTCTGACATTACTTCGGTTTTACCAAAAAGGGTGTAATCATTATCTGAGCCGTTTCTTACATGCCCGTTCGGTTTCCTTCGTTTTGGCTAAAAAGGTTGAACTTTAGCATTTAGTCTTTTACGTACTCAATTCATTTGCATTCCAGAGTTCATATCTTCTTTCAGCCTTCTGTTTCAATTTTTCCTTTCTCTCTTTTTATCCTCGAAAAAGCTTTCTCATCCAGAACGGGATACTCCTTCGAGCTTTGGAGAGCTGTCGGGGAGTGATCGGAACATCATTGATGACTTCTTCCGACATCGTAGGCAACCAAACTTCTGTTCAATCCGCTCAGGGGCGGAAACTTCAGAGTCGATGCTTGGGCTAGCAGGCATTCATCAGTTCGTACAACTGGCGCTCAAGGTCGGGGTTCATCATTCCGCGCCAGTCTTTATTGATTGGATAAATTTCTGACCCATCAGTCTGGGACCTAAATTCATTGACCGCACTTGAGGACCTAAATTCATCAGTCTATTTTCCAAGCGGGCTAAGACGAGGTTGTTAGCCGCCTAGGCGTCTATGAGTTTCGGATCAAGGATGTCGACCAGTTCTATGTTTGGTTAGAGGCAGAGAATGGTGACCTCAGGGCTCAACTGAAAGAGTCCTGGGTGCAGAGGGATGCCTCGATGGCTGAGCAGGAGCATCTTTCCTCAAATCTTAAGGCTGTCCCATCCCCCCTTAGCGTGGTCGAGGACTTTAAGAAGTCCGAGGAGTTCTCTGACTGTGCCTTGAAGGTGATAAAGGCCGAGGCTGCTGCCTACCTCCAGATCTTGGTCGACGAGATTCAAGGGATTGATCCCAAGTTTACTCTCTGGGAGGTGAAGTCTCTTCAGGACATCATTGAGAGCGGCTACACCAAGGAAGCTCCTTGGCGATGAGGCTGCCCCCAGGGCCGAGAAGGAGACTGCATCCCCTGATGAACCCAGACCTTGAGGTCTCAGGCCTTCAGGCGACCGAGTCGATGCAGAGTTTCAGGTCAAGGGAGCCTGTTCATCCTCCTGCTTTTTGCTCATCCTTCTTTTTATCGATAATTACTTTTACTTCCCTTTGTTTTGGGGATAGTTGTAATTATTCTTTTGATTTCAGACTCGGATATTATTATAATGAACGCCTTTAATTTCGTAAGCCTTTACTCTTTTTCGACTTCGAATGTGTTTGGTCGTTCTTCCGATATCTTTTCGTTCGAACGCTTTAGGAAGTTTTACCATATTTGTTTTCAACTTCTCTTTAGCTTATGTAGGAGAGTCTCGCCATATAGGATCTTGGACCATCCATTCCCTTCACCAAAGTTTCTTAAGGGAACTGTTACTCGAAGATCATACCTTTAAGGAAACAATCATCTTTTGTAGATGTGTTCGCTTTGTTAAGGTTTTAGACCTTTGGAGTGTTCGTCTAATCACGGGGAACTGTTACCCGAGGCTCATTCATCTTTTAGTAAGTGGTCGCCCTAGGTTCATTCGCCCACTTTCTTGTGTTTGTTTCGCAAAGGAACTGTTACCTTTGATATGGATTCATTCGCTTTGGATGTTACTTCTCAATTTTTGCCCAACTTATAAAAGAACGGACTCCTTGACGGATTGCTCGCCTTTTGCGCTAGGACTTCTGTCTGATTTCTATATTTAGGCCTTATTTGCCTAACTTTTTCCTTAGGTCTTTTCGCCTGATTTTGATAACAGGTCTTGTGCCTGACTTTGGCATCAGGTCTTTCGCCTAACTTTGGTGCTAGGTCTTTCACCTGATTCAGTCATCAGGTCTTTCGGGTCTTTTGGTTTGCCTAACTTTGGCGTTAGGTCTTTTTGCCTAACTTTGGCATTAGGTCTTTCGCCCAATTTTGATATCGGGTCTTTTTGTTTCGTAAGCCTTGGTTTTTGTTTGACTTCGAATATACTTGGTTGTTCTTCTGATGTCTATCTTGCTTGGAAGATTTAGGAAGTTTTACCATACTTGTTTTCAACTTCGCTTCATCTTTTGTAGAATAGTCTCGCCTTTTTGTTTTCATTCAAAGGGTCTTAGACCTTTCTTTGGAGGAAACGTTACCCTTTAGAGGTTCTTTTCGCTCCTTTAGGTTTCGGGGGAAGGACTGTGGCCTCTTATCGGCTCGTCCGTTCCTTTCGCCATGTTTCTTAAGGAAACTGTTATCCACGGATTATGCCTTTAAGGAAACTGTCATCCTTTATGGATTCGTTCGCCTTTTAGGATTTTGGTCCTTAGATTCGTTCGCCTAGTCGTAGGAAACTGTTATCTAAGATTTGCTCGCCTTTTAGGAGGCTGTTACCTCAGATTCGTTCGCCTAGTCGTAGGAAACTGTTATCTAAGATTTGCTCGCCTTTTAGGAAGCTGTTACCTCAGATTCGTTTGCCCTTTTTGGGGGAACTGTTACCCAAGATTCGCTCGCCTTTTTAGGAAGCTGGAAAGCTTAAGGAAGTTTTACCATACTTGTTTTCAACTTCGCTTTTCAAAGGAACAGTTACCTTTAGATTCGCTCGCCTTTTAGGAAGCTGTTACCTAAGATTCGTTCGCTCTCTTAAGCTTTTCTTTGGAGAGACTGTTACCTCATTGGTTCGTCTGCTCCGTTGTGCCCAATTTGTAAGGGAACTGTTACCCTTGATGTGGGTTCGTTCGCCTTTTAGTGTAGGTCTTTGTTCTTCCCAGTTGGACAACTGTAGAGATTTGGATAGCATAGACTTCATTTGCATTGGACCCCTCGCCTCCGGCACCAAACCTTACAGCAATCAGGTTTATCACCCTCCTGCTCTGGGATGTGCCAAATTGCTCGGGCGGAGCTGGAGAGTGGTTTCTACGTGGGGGCATTCGACTTCTAGTGACAGGGCTTTTTGACCTTGGCGTCAAGGCTTTTGACCTAACTTTGGCGTTAGGGCTTTTTGGCCTGACTTTGACGTCAGGGCTTTTGGCCTGTCTTTGGCGACATGGCTTTTTGGCCTAATTTTGGTGTCAGGGCTTTTGCCCTGTCTTTGCCTAATTCTATTGTTAGGACTTTTGGCCTGACTTTGGCGTCAGGGCTTTTATTTTGCCTAACTTTATTGCTAGGTCTTTTGGCCTGACTTTGGCGTCAGGGCTTTTGGGGCCTATCTTTGGTGATAGGGCTTTTTGTGGCCTATCTTTGGTGATAGGGCTTTTTGGCCTAACTTTGTTGCTAGGGCTTTTGTGGCCTAACTTTGTTGCTAGGGCTTTTGTGACCTATATTTGGTGATAGGGCTTTTGGCCTGTCTTTGGCGACAGGGCTTTTGTGGCCTATCTTTGGTGATAAGGCTTTTGGCCTGTCTTTGGCGACAGGGCTTTTGTGGCCTAACTTTGTTGTTAGGGCTTTTGGCCTGACTTTGGCGTCAGGGCTTTTGTGGCCTAACTTTTTTGTTAGGGCTTTTTTGTGGCCTATCTTTGGTGATAGGGCTTTTGGCCTGTCTTTGGCGACAGGGCTTTTGTGGCCTAACTTTGTTGCTAGGGCTTTTGGCTTGACTTTGGCGTCAGGGCTTTTGTGGCCTGACTTTGTTGTTAGGGCTTTTGGCCTGACTTTGGCGTCAGGGCTTTTGTGGCCTAACTTTGTTGTTAGGGCTTTTTTGTGGCCTATCTTTGGTGATAGGGCTTTTGGCCTGTCTTTGGCGACAGGGCTTTTGTGGCCTAACTTTGTTGCTAGGGCTTTTGGCCTGACTTTGGCATCAGGGCTTTTGTGGCCTAACTTTGTTGTTAGGGCTTTTGGCCTGACTTTGGCGTCAGGGCTTTTGTGGCCTAACTTTGTTGTTAGGGCTTTTTTGTGGCCTAACTTTGTTGTTAAGTCTTTTGGCCTGACTTTGGCGTCATGGCTTTTTTCTTCGATTTGCTTCGAGTGAACATGTTTATGAAGGAATCACTTGCTTGTATGGTCCTTCCCACTTAGCTGAAAGTTTATTCTGACTGTCCAGCCTTGTGTATTCATTCCTTCAACATTCCTCTCTTTATCAGCTTTTCGATGTCGCGCTTGTGATATTTGCAATAGCTCTCGGTGTCATTCCCCATGGGCTGACCACTCTTGCGGGGTCTCGGTGGCCTTGCCAGATACCTTTCCATCTCGACTAGTACCGCCGAGATCTGCCTGTTTAAAGGCGTGAAATACTCGGGGACCTCTGGATGTCTTGGTCCTGGGTTTTCCGATCTAGGCTTTTCTCGACCCTTCTTACCCTTCTTGATCCTGCAGGGACACCAAAGAACCAAGACGACGCCGAACCCAAAAGGGTCGACAGAAATAACAGGGCTAAGTGATTCGGATCAGTCGACTTACCCAACAGAGAGGCTTCATGCTTATTAACATGTATAATGGAGGCGCCTCCACCACTATACTCGGGGATGGCCCTGGCGACGACATCCTTTGGGGTCTTGATGACGACCAGGTCAGTGGTGAAGAGATGAGCTGATCGTTCCTTAAAGGGTGTCATGACGGTTTCGCGTTGTTCTTTGAGTCTCTTAGTGATAAGCTCCTCAACTTGGTCAAGAGTGAATTGGGGCTGCTGTCCTCCAGTCGGTGCAGAACTTGATGGACTGACAAAGTGAGTGACCGCCGGCGTCTCAGTGGAGGCCGGAGGTAAGGATTGGTGTCCAAAGGTCATCTCTTGATCTTCTTGAGGGGCTGTGGTGTCAGGATTTCCAGTTTCTGATTCCGGTGGCCCCGTAGGACGAGGATCTTCATGAGGAGCAGGGGTTTTTCTGCGGGCCTGTCCTATGATGGTTTCCAAGAGGGATATCATCTCTGCGGTTACCTGAATGGTTTCCCAAGCCACTTGGATGGTTTGTCGATCTGGAATCTCTGCGACGTTTGGGACAGGGGTCGTTCTCGAATTGCCAATGTGTTCACGTGCCGGTCTCGGAGGGACGGCATCACAGACTGCTTGGCTTGCAGGTTCTTGGTGGAGTGGCGAAGCGGCAGCGGAATTAGAGCTATCCGAGGATTGTTCGTTAGCTTCTTAACGATGATTGCGGTTAGAGCGAGTATGTATGACTGTTTTGCTCGTTTTCCCACAGACGACGCCAAATGTTGGATCGTGATTTCCTGAATGCTGATCTGGCAATGAATTGAATGCCAAGGAGATGGTGATCGCGCGCTTTCGCCTGAGCTCCGATGAACCTGCAAGAAGGGGATCGCAACAGAGGGGGTGCCTCTGGGTCCCTCTCCGATGCTTAAATGAGTATATGTGTGTATATAGCTCAAAACGTATTGAATGTATGTAAAGCAAAGGTATTTATAGAGTAGGAGATACCAAACCGTATAAGGTAACTGTATATCTTCGTGAATATTGTGTTGTTGAAGATTTAGATAGTAGATATTGCCGTCACGACGAGATATTGCAGTTACCGTATCTAATCTTTAGTGAATATGTGCCCGAGATATGCGGGATATCGTGGCTATATCCTTATTAACGGTTGGTGGGACCAGAGGAGAGAGGCAAGGCGAGCACTCCTATGGCGAGCACTCCTATGGCGAGCACTCCTATGGCGAGCACTCCTATGGCGAGCACTCATATGGCGAGCACTCCTATGGCTGCGACCTTGATTGTTGGCGAGCACTCCCTGGGCACTCCCTTCGCGAGCACTCCCATGGCGAGGAGTGGGAGGCTTTGGCCTTGGCCCATGGCGACCTGAAGTGGCACTTTGGCGTCCACTTTAGTTTGGATTCGATATTGGACCACTTTATGAGGGCCAGAGTAACCTTACTGTGGGTTGGCCTTGTTTAAATGGTATGGGTTTCACCCCCTGCAAATTTATTGGGCCTTCGAGGCCTTTCCCATATTGGGTCGTCACTATCAATACCCAACACTACTCAAACAATTGAAGCCAAGGATATGCGTCCTCCTGAATCAAAATTTCCTACTCCATTAACGCATAATTCTCAAGTAAATGAGAAAATATTCAAACCACCTAGAACAATAAAGATAAGAAATGTTAGAGGTAAGGGGGTTACTGGATGTTGTGTTTGAAACTCCCAGGTGCTGACTTGGCAGTGAATTGAATGCCAAAGGATTGATGATCACACGCTTTCGCCTGAGCTCCGATGAACCTGCAAGAAGGGGATTGCAACAGAGGGGGTGCCTCCGGGTCCCACTCTGATGCTTAAATGAGTATAATGTGTGTAAGAACTCAAAACGTAATGAACGTATTGAAAAGAAAGAATATTTATAGAGTGAGGAGATCAAACCGTTATAGGTAATTGAATATCTTGGTGAATATTGTGCCGGTAAAAATTAGTATAGCAGATATTACGGTTATGGTGTAATATTGCAGTTACCTTATGTAATCTTTATAGAATATGTGCTATATATACGCGGGATATCGTGGTCATATCTTTGTTCTCGATTTGTGGGACCAGAGTTGAGAGATTAGACTCTCTTGGCGAGCGCTCCCATGACGAGTAGTAGGAGGCTTTGTCTTTGGTTGATGGCGACCTGAGGTATAACTTTGGCGTCCACTTTAGTTCGGGTTTCATACTGGACCGCTTTGTGAGGGTCAGATTAACCTTACAGTGGGTCGGCCTGGTTTGAATGATATGACTTTTACCCCATGCAAAGTTATTGGGTCTCTGAGGCATTTCCCTTATTGGGTCGTCACTATCAATACCCAACACTAGACACGGAGGTGGGCGTAGATGTTAAGTGTAGTAGATTGTATATTGGAGTCAAATGGTAAAACTTTAATTTTGTGTTCAACTTACTTTGAATTTTTTATAATATTATTTCTATTTTAATAGAAAATGACTTAGGAGTTAATATGTGTTGTACAATTTTTTTAAAAAGGTTATTTTGAACCTTAGTTTATGAATTGTATTGTTGTCGAAATTCAAGGACGTTTATCTGGTTAGACTTAAAACAAAATATCGAGAAATATTTACTTTCAAAAATTTGTATTCAGGATACCTTTAAACTCTTTATTTTTTTTAAATATCTTTTTTAAATATCTTTTTTTTTCCAACCATTTCGTAAAAAAACTTTCAAAAAATATTTTCGGTAGCTAAACAAGTTAGAAATTTAAACAAATAACGAGTTTCGACGAAAACAAAAATATGTAAATCCGGTCAAAGTTGACAGTTAATGTTAGGATATTTTATGCAAACTTTGACTAGAAGTCTATATTCAACATCATTTGTTTGGTTAGACTTATAACTTGATTAGCTACCGAATATTTGTGTTTTCAAAAAAAAAATCGAGACGGTCTAAAAAAGGATAAGCGGATACCTTAAACCCTAAAATTTAGAATATAAATTTTTGGATAATCTTGGAAAAAAAATATATCTGGGAGCTAGACAAATTATAAGTCTAACCAAACAAACGACATTGAATTTCGTCAACCACAACAATTTGAAAATTTGGCCAAAGTTGACAGTTCAATGTAAGGAATTTTAGATGAACTTTGACTGGATTTACAAACTGTTGGGGTTGTCGAAACTCAACGTCGTTTGCTTCTTTAGACGTATAATTGATTAGCTACCGAATATATTTTTAAATTGTTTTTCCAAGATGTTTAAAAAAATTCACTTTCAAAGATATTATTCAGGGTACTATCCTCTACTTTTGAGAGATTAAAATTTTCTGTTGTTTCATAATAATTTGAAAAATTTAGACCAAAAGACAAATTCTTGTCATGTGTAGAGTAATAATGTGTTTATCACATTAATTTTCATCCAAATTTAACCAAAAAAACAAAGAGAGAGTTTATTATCCCATCTTTAAAAGTAAAAATAATAAAATTTAGAATATTAAAGATTGGATAGCTTTGAGTTAAATGACCAAAGTTTAGGTATTATTTTTATTAATTAACCTTATTTATACCTATATAATATATATAAGTTACGTCTAATTAGGTTTGCAAAGTAATTGACATCAAGATACTATTTCCGAAAGACCATAAAATCAAATAATGTGGAATTATATGACTGAGATGCACATATCTAGAAAAGGAAGAAGGGCTTGAGATACAATAATTAAGAGCCAAACTAGAGATCTTACTATCCACTAAACATGATATCTTAGGAAAAGCTTCAAAATTGCTATTTACGTACGGTGTTCTGAGGTACGAAGGTTACTTTGCTTTATGCAAATTTGATAATTACAACATTAAGTTGGTCAAACAAATTTCCTTTGTTGGATACCACATAATTATGTGTGTTTGATTACAAAGATAACACTTGGCGAAAATAAGTAACAATTATAGCCTTATACTTTATTTCTTTGATATATTTTTTTCTCGTACAATCAAAATCAAACAAAAAGAATCAACTATTACATGTACTACATCAAAGAGAGCAATACCTGGAAAACCTCAATCCAAGGTTATGAAACCAGGTGGCTTCATTCTTACTAAACTAGCAATTAACCTGTAATATACGCTACAATATTTCATATATTCAATTCTAAGCTCAAATCCTGGATAGGAAACTACCCAAATAAACCGACTCGGCAAGCTTGTAGGCAACTGGATGAACGACTTCAAAGGGAACATCAAGGAAAAGTAAGAAAAGGTTCAAGGGATGAAGAAATAGTAGACGTCTCAAATTTGATTTCTCTCTACAAAAGGATGCATATTAAAGGTGATGACTCAATATCCGTAATCTCTCTTTGTAAGTAACATATTCCCAAGAGACACGTGTACTTATATAAGGTAGTGTCGGACAACAGATAAAGGGTTAAAGCTCTTCCAACTTTAAAAGTATGAGCTAGGTAATGTGATTAGCATTAAAAATTTAAGTCACCCTCTCCTATAAATACTGTTGTTTTAGGATAATGGGCCGCCCTAAGTGGGAGCCCATTCACATAAACTCAGTTATGTATCTGACCTTAAAATCTATCCCTCTATATATAAGTATATATAGGGGTGCTCAGGTTTTGGAGAAACCTATAGTTGCTGATAAGATAGCCACCCTACAGCATATACAGAGGTTAGTAGTTGTGGTATTATAAGTCATAGCCCGTCAAACCGTGGCGTGTCCTCCCGTCCGGCAAACCGTTATCCCAACCTCAAGCAGATCCGCTTCCACTTCCGCAAAGTGCAATCGCTCTAAAGAGGTAACCTAAATATGTGTATTTAGTCGATTGCATGATGTTGTTCATATGTCAATTTCCAACATTTGTATCAGAGCCATAGTAGGTTGGTTTCCAAATTGTCGAATTCAAAGAGGAAAATCCCCACGGCGTCATCGTGACCGCGACAGGATCGAAATCGGAAAAAGCAGCTCCATCGAGGCCAAAATAAGGGCGGACGCGACCTTCGTGGCCGCAGCTCAGCCCCTACTGGTCGCAGCCACTGTGGCTGCGGCCGCGTTCAATTCAGGTCGCAGCCCACGTGGCTGCGTCCGCGTCCAGATCGGCCACAACCTTTGTGACTGTGGCCCTACGACTGGTCGCAGACTTCGTGGCTGTGGCCCTGCGACTGGTTGCAGCCTCTATGGCTGCGACCAGTCGCCGAAGACGCTGGGGAAGGGTCGACCAGTGGTGGCCGACCCTTGGGAACATCATACAGACGCGCCACTTGGGAACATCCTTCCCTTAGATTCCTTCTTACGACCCAAACATAGCACAAGACTCAAGGCCAAACAGGAGAGAATGGGGCACAAAGGCAGTAGGTACAAAGGCCCAGAAGCATGGGGCACAAAAGCACTAGGTGTGGGACAGAGGCACAAGGGCACTATGCACGGGACACCAGGCAGCACATGACTCAGCGCATAGTCACACCTTGACCCTCCGTACAGTCTCTGCTCCTATAAACGAACCTCCGACTAACTTAATCATCGAAGAGGAACACAATGGGAACTCTCGGACACTCCTTTTGTGCAGATTATCAGAGCAGCAAGGAGACCGGCCCGGAACACTCTGAATAGAGTTCTACCGGAAAACGCAATCCAATATGAATGTAATTTTACCTTCTTATGCATATGTTAAAGATACTTTGTCTTGGATATTTGGATTAGTATAAATGTCCTTTTAAGTTAGATGTTGCGGTCGATTGTATTTTCTTTTCTTGGGGTGTCCTAAATGGTCATAAATAGTTCTTTCATTTTCAAGTATCGAATCCGAAATCTCTTGGCCAGAGACGAAATGTCGAACGGTCACGACATATTACAGTAATTTTCGATTGTTTGTTATATCGGTGACTAGATGGTAATCTCATTAGTGTTAATAATAAAAGAAAAAAAAAAGGGAATACAAGTTCAAAATTAAAATATAGTTATTGGCAAAAAAAAACAAGATATTTATGGAATACAAGTTAGAAAGTAGAATATACTTATTGACCAAAATAAAAATAGAGACTTTTATTAACGGTTCCATCCAATTTATTTTTGACACTTGGTCCAACAACTCATTTGTTTTTTCAGATTCAAACTTAGATTAAAAAAGTGAATATAGATTCATCCATCTCAGTCGAATTTAAACTCAGAAGCGTGTAACTAGGTTCTAATGTTTTATAAAAAATGTTTAAATTTGATTTTTAAAAATGTTAGATACTAAAAGATGTCATGATGCTCCAACACTTGTCACTAGAGATTATAATCGCCACACTCAAACCCCCACGACTAGAGTTGTAGCTCTAATGGCAAGCTTCTAACAACTCAGACAAAGGTGAGCGTTCTGTGTAATATCCTCGAGGCCTTTCCTTAGCCCGAGCCTTAATACTGAGAATACTTATGTTGATCTATTTAAATCCCATTTCAAAGTAATGACTCACCCCACCTAGAAATAAAAAAACTCTCTTTCCCCGGTGAAAGAAACTTCTCCTCGGAGCCCCTCCGCCACTGTGCGCCCTTTATTCTCCGTGAGTGGAACCCTCTGCCTACAAGGACGTTGCGTGGAATCCCCCCGGGATCAGCCGTGTCAGCAGTAAGAAGCACTCGCCCACCCCAACCACCCCAACCTGCCAACCCAAACCTGTAGATTGACGGATTAGGGAAACCTAAATCGCCAATTGATCGGACCAACACCCAATCACCAACGGCAACCGCCGTTGGAGGTCTCGACCAATCCCACCCAACCCCAATCCACAGACCCCTCCACTACACCACCGCCCCCACCCGATAGCCGACAACGACCCTCACCAATACAAATCAAAACCAACTGCCACGTACCACCCCACCCCACCCCACCCATATCTTCACTCCAGGACCAGAAACCACATACAGCCGATTCAGTGTAACGGCAAACCAGGCTAATTAGATTGCTTGATTCAATTGCAGGTCCGGGCACCATGGAGGGCAATCGGCAAGGGCAGCACCCCGACAACGTTGATAGAATAGGCTTGGAGAGACAGGTACTGAAACTAAACGCCTCTCCTAGTCTGGTAGGGAATATATGCTGCGTAGGGATGATAATTGGTGAAAAGTGGCCGAGATTGAATGTTGTACAGAATGTGCTGGAACACGCCTGGAAAAAATACACAGGCATACGAATTAAGGAGGTGAACCAACAGGTGATGTTAATCGAATTTGAGGAAAGGCAGGATTATAGGTGATGGATAGCTATCCCTGGGCTATCCAGGGGCACTGCCTCTCCATGAAAAGCTGGTCGGGGGGAATGAGAATAGAGGACGTCAACTTCCTGAACACCCAAATCTGGGTTCAAGTTCATGGTCTCGAGTTGGACAGATTAAATGACGGAAACGCAAAGATAATAGGACAAAGTATAGGGGAAGTCATACAGATTGAGAACACCATCGGCCCGGATGGCCTGGACAGAAGCTTCCTGCGAATGAAGATGATCATAGATGCGAGTAAGCCAATAAAGGCGGGATTCTAGTATGCCCGACAAAACGGGGAACACGCATGGGAACGGATAAAATATGAGAGATTACCAGAGTTTTGCTACGGGTGTGGCAAAATAGGCCACACAGAAAAACACAGCAATGCGGACCTAGTACGTGCTGAAGAGGACCCCCGCGAGCCAATGTACGACCCATGGCTACAAGCAGATAGGCCAAAGAAAAGGGAGTTGGGATGCAGATTCATGGGCAAGGAAAAGAAACTTGGGGAGGAACTGAGAGCACAGAAATGCAGTGACCTTATGGCAAGGAAGGAAGACAGGGAAAGGGCAATGGTCTCAATGTGGACACCGGGAAACGAAAAACAAAGAAACACACCGAGAAACGAAGGGAGACAAGCGTAAAAAGAAAATGAGAAAACTGAGGCAATGTATGGAGACAGTAGCGGGGATTATCAGACATCAGAACAATGCAGAGACATGATCCAAACTGAAGAGAGGAATGCCAACATGGGCATAACACTCGACACAAACAACATGGTTGAGATAACCGTGATGCAAGCCACGACAGAACACTCTGAAATAGCTGAACACACACGCTTCAGCACACGTCTCAATACAGGAGGAAAGGGAAGGTATGAACAGAACAAGGGGAAAGGAATGGACGCAAGCCCGAGCACACAACGGAAGACATGGAGAAGAAGACAACCAGTCAGCCCCCAGAGAGAATACTATGTGGAATTACCTGTCGAACCAGACAGCAGTCCAAGAACCGAGCGGTACATAACCTATCCAACAGGACTGAGCCCGCTGATGAAAAAACTGGAGATCAAGAGGAAACACGAGGAACAGGGATCCGATCACACGGAGGAGAGCAAGCGAATGAAAATAACCTTCGATACACCCGAAGCAGGACCAGTGAAGGATGAGGCTGAAACAGGTCTCGCTCTGACACTAAACAACAGGAAGATGCTGGAGGGAAAGAAGAAACACAGCGATCATAAAAAACGGGAAGGCAAGATGACAAAGAAGGGTTCTGGAGGCTGTCCCCAAACAGCCCCATAGAACCAATGAATGCAATTTGTGTGGAACTGTCAGGGCTTAAGATCGGATCTGACAGTTCCCACACTAGCCGATTTGTGTAGGAAAAACAAGTCAGGCATTGTCTTCTTTATGGAGACAAAAAACAAGTAAGAATACTGTGAACGCATAAGAAGGAAACTAGGATACGATGGAGGCACATACGTAGTTCCGGAATGGGTATTAGGGGGACTGGCCCTATAGTGGAGAACAGATGTAACAGTGAAGGTGCAAACACAGAGCCCCAACATAATTGATACCAAAATTGAAGTAGGCCACCCAACACAGATCATTGACATCACCTGGGTGTATGGGAACCCGAGGTGGTGTGACAGAACACGGACATGGGCACAGATAAGAGAGATTGGTAGTGAGAAACGGGGACCATGGATGTGCGTGGGCGACTTCAACGACATCAGCTTCAACCATGAAAAAGAGGGGGGACACCCTAAGCAAGGGCACATGATGGACACTTTCAATAGCATTATCACGGACTTAGGACTGATAGATGCAGGGCTCAAGGGTCAAAGCTTCACGTAGAGCAACAACCGTGAAGGACTAGAAAGAGTCCGAGAACGTCTCGACAGAGTCCTCGTGAACAAGAAATGGGTCGAGAGCTTCCCAGACATGACCATCTTCCACAAACCAGCGATTGGATCTGACCATTGCTCCCTGGTCGTCCAAGCGAGCCACAAGGATGTGAGAAGTGTCAGGCTTTTCAGGTTCGAAGAGGCATGGACAAGGGAGCCAAGATGTGAGGAGGTGATCAGCGGGGAGTGGAAGCACGGGCTGCAGGAGGGCCACGGAAGACTGCATAACAAACTGGCCGGGTGTAGGGAGAAACTAAAAAGGTGGGGCTGAGACATGTTTGGCAACACAAAGAGGAAGATAGAAGTATTAACAAGAAAGCTGGAAGAGATACAGAGCCTAGGCAATGCGGTATACAGACAACAGGAGGAATAACATATAAAGGCTGAGATCACTGAGCTATGGAAACGAGAAGAAACGTACTGGCGACAGAGGTCGAGACTAACGTGGCTAGGCGAAGGGGACCGCACACAAAAAATTTCACTAGACAACCGTGGAGAGGAGAAGGAGGAACAAGATACTCCGGTTACAAAAGGAAGATGGGTCATGGATGGAGGCGGAAATGGACATAATGGCCGAATGCGGGAATTATTACAGACACCTCTATGCGAGAGAGGTAACAACACGGCACGAAGAAGCCCTTAGAGACACACCACGACTAATCATTGACAGGGATAACAAGAGGCTGACAGCCCCGATAGGAAGGGAAGAAATACGTAGTGCAGTATTCACTCTGGGAGGGGCGAAGGCTCCAGGGCCTACGGCTTTCCAGGCTTGTTCTATCAACGGTATTGGGAGGTTATCGGTGCTGATGTGATTCGTGAAGTCCGGGCTTTCTTCGAAACGGGTAATCTTCTCCCTGGTTTTACATATACTGATATCATTATGATACCCAAAGTGCCACACCCCACACAAACCACACAATTCCGACCAATTAGTCTTTGCAATTTTAGTTACAAAATTATATCCAAAGTAATTGCTAACCGACTAAAGACCATCTTACCCAAACTTGTCACACCACACCAAAGTGCTGTTGTTGCAGAAAGGCTAATCCATGACAACATCCTTGTCGCACACGAGGCATTTCACCACTTGAGAAGAAAGGGGAAGACAAGGAGGGAGGAGTGCACTCTAAAACTGGACATGAACAAGGCCTACGACAGAATCGAGTGGGAGTTCCTATTCGCGATATTGACAAAACTCGGTTTTGACACAAAGTGGATAGCTTGGATCAAGGAGTGCGTGACTAAGGTCCAGTATAGCGTGGTCGTTAACGGAAAGAAGACAGTGAGGTTCCGACCAACTAGAGGCATAAGGCAAGGTGTTTTGTACTAGTCGTGGATGTTTTGTTCAGGAACATCACCAAGGCAGTGGAACGGGGGGAAATGGAGGGAATCAGGATCACAAGGAATTGCCCGACGATTCACCACCTCTTTTTCGCAGACGATTCACTGATGTTTATCAAGGCGGACGAACGGAGTGCGAGGGCACTGACAAAACTGGTCTGCACATACGGATCAGCATCAAGCCAAAGCATCAAATTGGCGAAGTCTTGTGTCTACTTTGGCATGACAACACCAATGACAACACGGAGAAGGATCGAGAGCATCCTTGGAATAAAGGAATTAAGCGACGCTGGGAAAAAATTAATAGCTGGAAGAACGTGTTTCTGAATGAGGCAGGCCGCGAGACATTAATAAAGGCAGTGATCACGACAATATCGACATATGCCATGACGCTGTTCAAGCTGCCCAGGACCTGGTGCCGGGAGATAGCCTCAATCACAGCACGGTTCTGGTGGGGGGCTAGAGGACCAGAACGGCGTATGCACTGGAGGAAGTGGGACCAAATGCCGAGGCCAAAGGACGACGGGGGGATGGGCTTTAGGGACATCGAGATATTCAACCGAGCTATGCTCACAAATACTGCCTGGAGGCTACAAAACGAACCAGACAGCATGTGGGGACGGATCATGAAAGGGATATACTTCCCTAATACAACCTTCCTGGACGCTCGGAAAGGACAGCGACCTTCATTGGCGTGGTCGAGCATCTTGGAGGGCAGAAAAGTCTTAGCCAGGGAAGGGGTGTGGAAAGTTGGTAATGGGGAGTCAGTCCAAGTATCAAGAGACAGGTGGATACCGGGGCTAGCCGACCACAGACTTACGGAGCAAACCAGACACGAAATCGGCACTGAGATGAAAGTGGCCAACCTCATCAAGGGACCCCGGCCGAGGTGGAACCTGGTGAGCCTCAAAGACAAGATAACGGAGGAGGAGTCAAAATGCATCACAACAATTCAGCTGCACCGGAGGAAACCAAAAGACAGGATGGTGTGGCCAACCACGAAGAAGGGAGATGCTCAACCAAGGATGGTGTACAAGAAGCTCATGGAGGTGGAGCAGGCAGAGCAGCACAATGCTCCATCATCGTCATCTGCGATACAACCAAGAACATGGAGAGCTGTTTGGCAAGGAGCTGCGATCCCCAAGGTCAAGCAGTTCCTTTGGAGGAGTTGTGCAAAGACACTACCGGTAGCTGAGGCTCTTCAAAAAAGAAGTATCCCTATTGATCCTAACTGCCATTTCTGTGGACAAAGTGAAACTATAGATCATGTGCTGCTGAGGTGCGGATGGACCCTGCCAGTGTGGTTCGGGGGGATGGGTGCTAGATGGCCCCAGAACCACGAACCTACATGGGTGGAATGGCTGATGGAGGTGGAGGAAATGGCGAGGACCAGGGGAGAAGACGGGGAGATATCCAAAACGAGGATGGCCTCTATCGGATGGGAGATCTGGAAAGGGAGATGTGAAGCCAAGAACAAGGGAGAGCAGCCTGATCCCACAGTGACACTGGAGAAGGGACTAAGGTTGACTAATGAAACTTGTCAACACCATCTCCAGCACGAGCAATCCAACCGAAGGGAAGGACAGCAAGCTGCAGCAGCAAAGTGGATCAAGCCACCACCAGACGTGATCACAGTAAGCTGCGATGCCCAGGGAACTGGGTCTCGACGCTACTGCACCAGCTATTCACCATTTTGATCTCGGATACCGATGTAATGACAATGGTTAAGTGTATAAATTCGATTGTTTGGCCAAAAAAAAAAAAGAAGTAATGACTTCACATGCAATCCGCATACTTAATGACGAAGTTATTACTCATAAAAACACGCCTTGCCTTAAAAAGTTATAAAACCCCATTTTATACCCTTATATGAGGCCAAGTGCAATAAGACATCATTATGGTAAAAACATCGAGCGTTAATTCTGACAAGGTTCGTTGGTATATTTGCTCAATATATTCTCTTAGTAGAGGGATCTGCATTCTACGTTACCATTACACACGCCATACACTAATTTAATTATCAAATAAGGACCCAAAGAAAAACTATAATTATCTCCATTTTGCTTGTACTTGGATCAACCTCTAACGAGTTCATGACTATCTTTGGTACCTTGTCCTAACATTTGGTGACTTCTGTACGAAAATAACCGTCTTCAAGTTGAGCTTTCTAGAGTCAATGACGAGCGAATCCAAGCATATGTTGAAAGGGCTTAGGTTGAGGTCAAGAAGGCCGAAGTGGAAGGGGAGAATGATACAAATCTCATTGTGGCGGAGACTTTCCTAGATTCATTGGTGGAGTCCATAGCGGTCAGGGATGAGTAGAAGAATAACATCGAAAAGTTCATCGACAAATTAGAGTTTTTTTAGGCTCGTATGAAATTGATGCCTTCTCGTGAGCATTTCCTGGAGCAGTATCAAGCTTCAGACCAATTTCATATGGATTCTCTTCAAGTTATTAGGACAAATATAATCTCTTTTCTACAATTTCTGAATGAGTAGATCATGGAAGTCGATGACAGGTTTCTCTTTAAAAGCGTGAAGACTCTCTGAGGCTTCGTGGAGTCTGCGTAAGGAGCAACGGCTCATTCCTTAGGGAGTGAGCACGTGCCTTTGGGTAGAGAATATGGTCATGGACATATGAATGACAGGGTCGCCTCATAAGATAAAGTTTGTCCTCTCGAGTGTCAAATTAGATCTAGTCCTCTCAAAAAACGTTTTGTAGTAATTGTTGCAGTAGCTTTTCTTTTATAAATTTTGACTTAGTTGAATAAAGTTTTATTTCTGATCCTTTCTCTTTATTCTTCCTTTTATCCTTAAGCATCAGACGTTTTGTTCACAACTTCGACCTAGGTAGGCGATTTGAGAGTGGTTTATGGGAGAAGCGGTTCAATCGACAGTCTTTTTCCATTTTATATTATATTCACCTACTGCATATATTTTTTGGCCACACAAGTCTTGGATAGAGGTGACGACTTAAAAGTTGTTTTTAGTGCTTGGGTGGTGAGACGGTAGTCGACCAGTCCATTTCTAACCTATGTAATGTGACTATCGTCGATGTGAGACGAAACTCTAGCAGTTGATGTCATCAAGCCATTTCTAGTTTAGGCTTGGGGATATTGTGAAGATGCCAAAAACGAAAATATAGATTTGTCTGATAAGTTGGTGCTTGAACACCATAAGAAAAGTCATGATAAGTTCAATAAAGGACACCACAAACGAGAATCCATACCCATCTGATAAGTCAATGATTGAACGCCACACAAAAAGTCTTGACAAGTTCGATAGAAGACGCCACAAACGGTGATGGAGATCTGTTTGATACGTTAGGGATAGAATGCCATAAGAGGAAAAACCTTGATAAGTCCTAGAATGAGATAAACTCCTATAGAATTTAACTTGAGACCAAAGTATGTTTTATTCAATTATAAATTATGAATATATAGGATTGTTTTTGCTATAGATATAGGAAAGAATATATTTTGCTAATACCCTCTTTCCTATTTTATTAAAACTAATTAGAAAACTAAATAATAACTAAATCAATCTATCCATAACTAAAACTGCAATGTATGTAATAATATTAAACAAACACATTTATGTTCATATCACCATGTGTGAAGTTTTTTTCACCCAATAGGTAAGCAACGACTTAAGAGACATTTTACTGTGCTTGACTTGGAGAGGCAGTGACTCGAGGAATCGACCAATCCCATATTTCGTCTCCATTCCAAGTCTTGGGTTTATGTCATAGTTATCAGAACCGGACCAGCCATCGAACCGGTGAGGGCGGCGATTCCCGGTTCGTCCGGTCTAACCCGGTCCAACCCGGTTCAATGTGCAGTTCACTGTTCACAAGAGAAAACAAATTTGAAAAATTAAAATACATACATAGTCTCAAACACATACATAATTACTTCAAACTACAAAATCTCACACACACACAAACTACATAATTTCAATTTCAAACCCACATTACTCTCAATTCTTAAACACAATACACAATAGTGTCAAAATAAAACACTCAAGAAGATCCAACCAAACTAGTCCATGTACATCCAACCAAACTCCAGCAGATGTGTCCAAAACTATCAAAAATAACCCAGTTTGGTATATACATCATAAGCAGTAAAAAGAATATTGCTTTAACAAAACAAGCAGTAGTAGGGTTCCAAGTCCAAATCGAACCAACAGGTATATACAATCAGGATTTCAACTTTATTACGGTTCTAAAGATGTTACTACTCCTTTGTTATCAGAAACGGTGAAACAAAAGATAACCTGCAACAGCTGCTTCAACTTCTACTGACCGCCCTCCCTTAAGAACTCCTCCAGTCACATGCAATCGAGCACCAACAAAGACCTAACATCATAAAATCTTACTCAATACAAAATCATAGAGCATTTTTAAGCGTTCTTGAGCTGATAAAAAATAACTTCGTAGAAATCTGAACAGGAATGCAGAATGGTTCTACTGATACTCACATTCTAGCAGATGGTTTGTCACCTTCTGGATTGAGTTTAGTCCATACATATGGTTTCTAAGCAGTATCTAATGCCCAAGCATCATATAGAACTCTTTTCCCTATAAAACAAATTTGCCATCAGTAAATTTATTGCAATCATCAATTTCAACAATTTAACAAAGATTTGAGCAATTTCATCAAACCAATTTCATCAATTCATCTAACCAATTTAACAAAGAACCGAACTAAGCTAAGCTAACGAACCAATTTCATCAAAGCTTTTAACTTTTCATGGAAAAAGACCATGTAATAACCTTTATCATTCAAAAAAAATACAAAATTGACTGTGATCACTATTTATCCTCATAATCTATTTGATTGTGTATTTATTTTCATTCATTTAATTGTGTTCATAGGCACAAAGCTGATAACTTTTCATGGAGACATGCCATACCCATCTTGTGAGATCATTGAGAAACTGGAATTGCTCGATGAAGAAGAACCATTTTGATCAATTCAGCTAACCAATTTCATCAATTCAGCTAACCAATTAAGCTAGCCAATTCATCAATAAATTCAGCTAAAATTCACCGAACCTTGTCTTCAATAAAATTCAGCAAACCAATTCATCAATTCAACAATATTCAGCTAACCAATACATCAATTCAGCAATTTAAGAACCGAACCTGCTGCTGGTCGAACGCTGGTCGGTGCTGTCGAACGCGAGCTGCTCGAACGCTGCTGCTGCTGCGCGAGGAAGATGGTCGAACGCGAGGAAGCTGCTGGTCGAACGCGAGGAAGAAGACTCCAGGAAGAGAGGCTGCGCAAGGAAAAGAAACACTGAAGTCTGAAGTTCTGAACTGAATGACAGAATGAAGTCTGAAGTCTGCGTAAGGAAGAGGCTGATTTCTATTTTCTAACCTAGCTGATTTCTAAAGGACCGAACCGGTTGGTTTGTCAAAAAACAGAAACAGACCAATCGGTTTAAACCGAAAACCAATTGGTTTGTAAAAAAAAAAAAAAAAAAAAAAACGTGAACCGGAAACCGGCCGGTTTTACAAAAACCGTCCGGTTCGACCCGGTTCAAACACTGTTCATTTGCAAAATGGTCTTTTAACTAAACCAAACCGGACAGGGGTCCGGTTCCCGGTCGGGCCCGGTCGGACCGCCGGTCCGGTCCGGTTCTGATAACTATGGTTTATGTTGGTAGGAGTAGTAATCGTCATCAACTCTGTTTTGTACTGATATATTATTTTATCATAGAGTTTATCCAATTGTAATCGACATATAAACTTCATTACTGCTTTATGCGTAAATTCTTTATTAATGTTGTACATTGAAAGGACGAGACAAAAGCATATGAGTTGTATTCTCCAAATAATAGGCTCGTGTGGCAGATGTTTCGACGATTTTGTATGGTTTTTCGCTTTTTGTTCATATTTTGTTCCTAGCTTCCTAGGTTAAGAATTAGTCACGCCTTAGGACCATCTCCGCCACAATAAACTATTGTGCGTTGAATTGACGATTGACGTATCTTAGGGTGGTCAGTATCATTCGTCCTTGTAGTGTTCATTCGTCCTTGCAGTTGTTTCGATGTCCATCATTTTTTCGTCACCTAGATCCAAAACTGCCTTCCATTCTTCGTGTTCAAAAATGGGTTAATTTGTCAAAGATTTCTAAGTTTGGGTTAATTTTGTAACTAAGCAAAACTTGCACAAAACCCTAAATGATAAATGGAAAAAATACCACATTGAGTATTTTTACCTACTCATAAACTTTCCAACACTATAAATAAGAGGGTTTTCTCCCTATCAAAATCCAACACTAAGAGAATCAAAAAAATGAGAATCCCTTCTATAGTTATTTTTTTCCGGCGATTGTGTTGATTTTTTTTTGAGTCTTTCCGGTTGTCATGTTCAACCTTTCTTTCATGTTAAACGCATTGTTTGGTCGATTGGTCGGTTTGAGTTCAAACATTGCTCAGTTCGGTCAGGAAAAACTTCGTAATAGTTTCTGCCCAACGACATTGTTGTATCCTTTGAGGTGATTGTTCCAGAAAAAAATGTGTGTTTTTTGTGTTTCAGAAAGATAACTATGAACAATGGTGTTCAAATCAGTACGTATTTTAAGTCAATAGATTAATACCCCTTTGAAAATAGAAATGAGTTTCGTATTCCATCGTAGCAACAATCGGGTTATAGAGCTAGTCTAGGGGACTAATTGTGACTCGTACATTTGGATCAGTTCATTCCGTTCCACATAAAAATTAAGTTTTAGAAATTCTATCCGGGTTTGAAATGGAAATATTGGTACACCCCCTTCTTGACCTGAGAATCATATTAATCTATTTAGAAAAGGTGGCATTAGGACACTCTTTGAACCATCCAATGATTTGGGAATCAGCCTAAATGAAACGTTGGATATGTATAAATAATTTATATTTTTTTCCTTCAGGAAAATGACGTTTGAGGACTAATATCGATATTGAGGTTACTAAAGTCCATAAGATTTTGTGTCGTTATTCGTGTTGTGACATGTTTAAATATTCAGAAGAAATTAAACAATCTAATCAAGTTTTGAGTCACGTATAATGTGGGTAGCTATAAAATAGCAATTTTCTATATTAACATACCCCAAGTAAGTGTAGAGAACTCTACACAAGTTGGGAAAGGTAGTGAAACCTTTGCCTTTATACTTAAAAGTATGAGTGTCTCGTGAAAGCGTGTATTAGTATGATTGTTGTAATCAATAAGTGAAATACACATATCAATAAATGCTTTCAGTTGAATTGTTTCATTAATCACTATGTAAAGTCTAATGGAAAACAAAGGGGAACTTGTTAACTAATAAATGATATAACCTTGAAGAATGTGTTGTATGGATCGAACATCAGTAGGAACCTAGTGTCAGGATTGTTGTTGGACTAACATGTTTTGTCTTGCGTTTGAGTCTAATAAGTTTGTATCACTAAAAGTGGCATTTTATGTGGGTAAAAGATATGAAAATGGGGATATGCTCAAGCTCATATTGACGATCAAATAAAAAATGATTAAGAATAAAAAAATGGTTTTTCTTATTACTTGATTAATTCTCATAATCTATGGTATGATAGAATAGAACATGTAACTACAATACCCTGCGAATGTTAATTAACATGAATCATATCCCTACATATCAGACTGATCTCAAACATAAATGTGATAATGTGTTGGGGTAAGTTAATAAAAAGGAACACACAACTGCCTGACTAACTATATAGCGAGGTCTGTGATTTATAATTTGTGCATATGTGACACAATAATAAATACTTTATCTTTTTTGTGAATTATAGTACAAAATATTGTTATGTATACTTGTTGAAAAGTAAAAATAAAGCTATTGAAAGTTTTTATTTTTATTTTTATAGAAAATAAGTTAAAAATCACAGTGTTGCACAGTGATAGAGGCGATGAGTATGATGCAACTTTTGGTGAGTTTTATGCTCAACACGTAATCATACATGAGGTCATGGAGCTTTACTTACCCCAATCAAACAGTGTGTCAGAAAGGAAAAATGGAACGTTGAAAAAGATAATGAATTCAATTTTGATAATTTTTTACTTTATCCAACACGTTAAGAGAAACTATTTTAAGTAGCAATTACCTTTTAAAAAAGGTATCCATAAAGAATTAAAAAAGAAAGCACATTATGGTGCCAACAAAAACCTTATTTCAATCACCTCCAATTGTGGGAGTGTTTAGCTAAAGGTAGTAGTATATCCTCCTAAAATGGTCGGGACTGGATCAAACTGCGTTGATTGTGTTTTAGATATACTCAAAATAGTAATGCTTATCGATTTCTTGTGAATGATTCAAAAATCTTGGTTATACACAAGGACACTATTATTCAATCAAGAAATGCATATTTCTTTGAAGAAGTAGTGTTAGTTAAGTCTAGGGGAAATGAGTTTGTCACAACGAACATATGGAATTATTGATGATAACAGTAAGGATCTATATAATGAAAGAAATGTTGAGATAGAACCAAAGAAAAGCAGAGAAGATAGGATAGAAAAATATTTTGGACCAAATGTTTTAGCCTATATGCTTGAAGTTGAACCTCAAATGTTCCAAGAAGATATGAACACTTCTGAAGCACCTTATGCGAAAAGGAAATGAATAGTGAAATCGAATTCATTATTTAAAATCATGGGAAAAGTATGAAAAAGTTGAAATATGTTTGGCCAAATCATTATCTGATATGTTTTGTTTTGGACCCTTTATTTCTGATTTATTATGTTTACTTTTGTTGGTTTTAGATCAAAACGTTACGTTTACCATCTATTTGTCTGTTAAGTCAGTCACATGCCAGGCACATTAATCTTTTCTTCTAAAATGTCTTATATACCCCTAACTTCATATTCTCTCTCTACAGTAAAACTTTCTCTCAATATTATAAAACTTTCTATCACTAAGTATCCTTCTTGAGTATGCAATATATACAAAAATGGGAGGTAAGGCTAGATAAGAGTTCACCCTGAATTGCATCTATCAAGCGACTTTATCAATTGAACTTCAGAAGGCGGAAGAGAAACATTATCGAGGAGATATAAATTTATACGCTGGGGTAGTGAAGGTGAGTGGACAGGTACTGAAGGAGAATATATAAATATAGGTGAGCGAGTGTATAAATGATGAAAAAGATAGGTGAGAAGAACGAAGAAATGAAGAAGAAGATGATAAGAGTATTACACATATTTCACAATCCTTCTCTTTTCTTTTTTGGTGGTTACGTGTCATGCATATGACCACTTAACAGACGTTTTGGACAACACATGCAGTCTTCAATTAAAACCAACAAGAACAAAATGTTTCATCTGAAACAAACAAGGTCTATGCACTTACCACACTGAGCAAACATATTACATATTTTTCATACTTTTCCCTAAAATCATACTTGGGAGCTGGTGGATGTTTTTGTAGGATGCTAATAACCTACAAGTGGATTTCTAAAAACGGAAAATGAAAACGGAAGGATCAATTGACAAGTATAAAGCAAGATTTGTAATTAAGTGTTATAAGCAAAGAGAAAGCTTTGATTCTCTTGGCGAGCGCTTCCGTAGCGTAATATGGAAGTTACCTTATAGAATCTTTGTAGATTATGTGTCTGGAATATACGGGACAATATTGCTATATATTTGGAGTCGGTTGTGGAAGCAGAGATGAGTGGTTTGACTCTCTTGGCGAGCGCTTCCATGGGGACCACCAGGAACACTTTGACCGTGGTCTTGGCTATCATTTGGGGCTTTGGCGACCAGTTTGGCTTCGGGTTTGATACTGGACGACTCGATGGGTTCCAACTTACTCTAAGTGTGAGCTGAACCAATCTTCAAATGTTTGGGCCTGCCCCCTCTGAAGTTATATTAGCCCAAGAAGGCCTTGTGGACTTTGTGCTGTATTGGGTTGTCACTATCGATAGCCAACATTTGCCCATTAAGCTTGGATGAAGAGGCTTGAGTCGAGCTTGACCTATTAGGAAGGGTTAAGATAGTGACATCTGATTGGGTGTTTGATGATGCTTTGTTTAACCGTTTCCTTTGGCGAACGGTTTCGGTTCTTAGACTTCTGGAATGCTGATTGTTTACTATTTTGGTGAACGCTTTCATTGCTAGGGTTTATGAATGTTGATTCTCTATTCATTTGGCGAACGTTACCTGTGTACCTTGGTTAACACTTTAGTTTGTAGGGTTTAGGGATTTAATAAGTACGTTGTCTATGGACGGTCAATTCGAAAGGATGCATGTGCATGCACGTCTTTTCAACTTCTGTACTTGGAGGGATAGGTTCACAACTTCTGTGTGTTGAGTCTTTGCTTCCCAAAATCTTCAAGTGTTCTTCACGTTTTTTAGTGCTTCCAGCTTCTATGCTCAACTTCATTTCCCACCTTTTTCACACAAGTTCCAACCTTTGATAGTAATGGTAGGAAACAAGAATCAGACTTCTCACAAGGCTTCTTCTTCAAAAACTTCCCCGACCCCATTCCTCTTCCGGACAGAAGGTACTAGCCCCTAGGGCTTCGAATGCCCCTCTCACCATCAGGGACTCTCTAAGGTATTCCCACACCCTGACATCGAGTCAAAAGGCCCCGGTGCCGAAATCAAATCCTAGGAGCAACACCACCCAGACCATAGTAGTGTATGCGATTGAGGCTAACGTCCCAACCTTCTCCTCGACAGGTAGTTTTTTTTTCTCTTCTTTTTGGGTGATATGATTTTTGCCTTCTTATCTTTTAGTCTTGCTTTTGTCTTTGTCATGGTGCTTAGATATTAAGGGTAATCAACTGAGGTCGACTCAGTTTAAGATGTAGTTGCCTAGGCGAGTTTGAGAGAAGTTGATGCACCTAGGTATTCGAGTTTAGGGTTGCATTAGGCGAAAGAAAGAGAGGTTTACATCTACGCGACCCAGATCGACGCTGGGTTACGGTTTCCTTTGTGTGATTACCTGGAGAATCTTTGCTGCTATTATGGGATAGCTCCTACGCAAATGGTACCCAATACCCTCAGGATTGGGGTTGGGTTTAAGTTTATGTGTATGCGTCAGGGATGGACAAATTCACTCCTCTTGTTCTGGTGTTTTAATCACTTGGCTGTTGGGGCCAATTTCTTTCACCATATTCAGACCCGATGAACCAAGTTCGAAGAATGGAGGGTTAATTCGTGGAACCGTAATCTTCAATTTCAGATAGTGGGCGACTTCTGGCCCACCAACTCAAATTATAAGACGTTCTACTTCTTTTATAAGGGCAATGTTCCTTGGGATCTTCATCAGCTAGTGCGAGCTCTTCCCCCGAGCTTCGGTAAGTTATCAGGGCATGATAAAACCGCCATTGATGATATGCTCCAACATCACTGACACCTGGGCTTCTATTCGGTTCGCTCAGTGGCAGAGACTTCAGAGTCCATGGTTCGACTGGGAGCATTCAACAGTCCTCACCAGTTTATATTAACTGGGTACTTTTCTAACTATTAGCTTTTGGTTTTGCGTGTTGTAGGCACCCGGGGACCTAAACTCCTTAGCATGTTTTCCAAGCAGTCTAAGACAGGTCTGTCCGCAGCCCAAGTCACCTTGAGTCCTCCTCATCCTCCAGCGAGGCGCTCAACCAAGCACAAGCTTGAGGAGGAACATTCCGAGACTACCTGTGGCAATCACCTTATAGGTATTTTATGTTGACTTTTTGCTTTTATTCTCCTTGATTTGTCACGTGTCATGAATGATAGCCTTGATTTGTCACGAGACCCCGACCACTGATGCTACTTCCCCTTCGAAAAAGGTGAGGGGTCCGACTGAGTACTGGAGTCCTGCTACTAGGCGCTCATCTATCTTTCAGAGTGAGTCTCTTCCTCCTCTCGAGCCGGATGCTTCCCCCGTAGGCGACCGTGCTGCCCCCAACCCTTTCAGAGCAGCTGGGACTCGGAAGAGGGCCCTGACCCAGTGCTCGGCGATGGCCACTACATTCAAGTCTCCCTTCCCAAGGGTTGTCTGGGCCACTTTCCTTTCTCTCCGGGAAACAGAGATTTCTGATAAAATGATGTTGGAGGGAAATCCAGAACTCTGCATGCACCTGCTGAACAAGATCCTCGAATGGTGGGAGAAATCGCTGATAAGCAAGTTGAGCTGCTTATCGAGCTAGAACTAGGGGTTATCAAAAAAGACTGTTGGACCGAATTCCCGAAAAGATCGATCCAAGACTGTGCGGGCAGTTTTTTTCTTCAAGATCGGTCTCGGTCTCAGGCTTTTTCCCGAAAGCCTGATTAGGACAGGCCCAGAGCGAATTTAATATGTTAACCCTAAAAACCTAATCTGTTCTCAATTAGCACTGGAGCAACTAGTCAGCAGTCGTCATCCTTCTCCTCTGGACTTCTCTCCACAAATACGAAAGATGCTCCAAGTTTCAGCAATAGCACCACAAAGAATGATTCAGACTATGAATGCCAGTTCAACAATTAGAAACGATGGCTCTTATTTTTGCGCCATGCTCGCCGTTGCGGTGCTCGAAAAGGTAATTGCCATAAAGCCCATTGCCTCATTGTTCAAGAGTTGTTGAGACATTTGGAGAATTGTAAGTCTCTGGATTGTGATTTTCCTCGTTGTCACCATTCCAAGACACTGATTGATCACCACAAGCAATGTAAGGACTCGGGCTGCCCTGTTTGTGTCCCAGTGAAGCTATTTATTCAGGCACAACAAAAGTTACAGCCTCGTGCAAGTTCAACAAATTCTATTGATACTGCAGTTAATTCAGCACATATGATCCCAAATAGTACATCCATGGGTGGGAATATAAAAGAATTAATCCCACCCTAGAAGAGGATGAAGGCAGATTTACCTTCACAGTCTTATAACCATGTTTGTATTTTGACAAATTCGTTTTTTTTAGCCATATTCGGTCCAGGACCGAGACCGGCCCGAGTCAAGAAACTTTGGTCTCGGTCTCACTATTGACTTCAGGACCGGACCGACCCGCCCATGATCAACCCTAGCTAGAACAGTTTCGAAGCTTGGGCTCGACCTCGCATATGTCGAGGAGCTGAGGCAGAAGAATGAAGCTTCAACCGGGTTGGTAGAGTAGGACGACAGGAGTTCGAGGAGATGGAGAGGGATATGCTCGCCTCTATCAATATAAGGGAGGATCAGGGCAGGCTCGCCGAGAAGGGAAGGCTCCGGGCTAAGGGTCGAGCGAAGAAGGTTGACTAATACTCCGCTTATCTGGAGGTGGAGGTCACCCACCATCCGGGCGAAATGAGGGCGGCTCGAGCTCAAAGGGATGCCTTCAGGGTCGAGAAGATGCAGATCGAGGAGCTCAAAGGGATGGCTTAAAGTCGTCTCATCGCCCAGAGTTTAGTAGAGGACTTCAAGAAATCTGAGAAGTTCACCGACTGTGCTTAGGAGGTGATGAAGGCGAAGGTGGACTGCCTATCTATAAGTCGTGGTTGACGAGATCTAGGAGATTCATGCTAAGTTCCCACTCCGTGAAGTGAAGTCGCTCTAGGACTTCATGGAGAATGGTTATGCCAAGGATGCCCCTCTTGAAACTGCGACTGGCGAGAAGAAGGTTGCTTCCGGAGTCGAGAATGAGGTTGTAGCCCTGAAGTGCCCAAACCTTGAGGCTTCAGGCCTCCAGGTGACCAAGCTGATGCAGAGCTTCAAGTCGGGAGTTTGCTATGCCATGAAGGATTACTCCTTTATGTTTTTGCTATTTTTCCTTTTCCTTTGTATTGAACCCCTATTTCTAAATAAGAGTTTTTTTTTTTTTAAACTTGTAATTATTTTGCTTCTACTTTTGGCTCGGATATATAAGTGATGCCTTTGATTCTATAAGGCTTTGCACCATTTGACTTCGAATATATTTGACTGTTTTCGATGTTGAATTTTTTGGTAGCTCTAGTAAGGTTTACCGCTCTCGTTTTCAACTTCACTTTAGCTTTAGTCCAATTCTCACCTTATTATAACTTAAGTAAAAAAGGCTTATTTTGAGGACTCTTTACCTTCTTATTTTTAAGGGTTTTATACTTAGGAGTAAATGTTACATTTGAAGGTTCTTCTGCTCCTAAAGGCTTTTGAGCAAGGATTGTTGCTTGCTTAGCTCGTCCGTTCGTTTTGCCAAATTTTTTTGAGGGAACTGTTACTTAAGGATTAATTTTGCATTTATGGGAACATTTATCTTTTACATATTCATTTGTCTTTGGGGAACCATTGTCCTTAGATTCTTTCGCCTTCAAGGAAACTGTTACCTTAGATTTGTTTGCCTTTGATGGAGTTATTATATTAAATTCCTTTGCCTCTTCACTTTCCAAAGTAACTGTTACCTTCAAAGGTTCATTCATTCTCTTAAACTTTTGCTCGAAGGGATTGTTACTTTAAATAATTTGTCTGCTCCTTTCTGCCTAACTTGAAGGAACTGTTTCCATTCTGTGGTGTCGTTTGCATTTATCTTTAGGTCCTTTTTACTTGGAGGGACTGTTACTTCGATAGTTCACCCGCTCCTTTTGCATAGCTCAGAAGGAGTTGTTACCTTGTTGGTTCATTTGCTCATGGTTTTAGGTATTTTGGGAGAGGAACTGTTACATTTGAAGGTTTATTCACAATCGTCCTTTTGCCTAACTGATGAGACTTTTATCTTCTTGGTTCGTCCACCACTTTAATTTAGGCCTTATTGTTTGTAGAGGGGCGGTTACCTTTGAAGGTTCGTCAATTCTTGAGGCTTCATTCTTTGTCGTTCGAGTGGTTATGTTTTTTTATGAAGGGAGACTTTGCTTTAGTGACATGCATTGATTACAAGCTATGCATGAAACTTCATAAATGTTCGGAATTAAAGGACGAGATAACCTTGCATCTTTCATATTTTCCATATAATATGCCCCTAGTACCGCAATTTATACTATCTTGTAGGGGAATTCCCACTTGGTTGAGAGTTTGTTGTGCTGGTCCAGATTTGTAAATTCATTCCATCTCATAACCATCTCCCCCATGAAAAATTGGTGAGCGTTGACTTTCCTATTAAAGTACTGAGCAGTTGCCAACCTCATCCTTGCTTGGGTCGCATCTGATTGCCTTCGCTTTCCTTAGACTAAATTGAGGTCTACAAGTCGCTCGATGTCATTAGCTTAAGCATCGAAGTATAGGATCCTATGGGTAGGAACAAATATTTCGGCGGGTGGCATTACTTCAGATATGTACACTAAACTGAATGGTGTTTCCCCCATTGCTGTTTTGTGCATCGTTCTGATGGCCCACAGAACGTTCTCCAACTCATCTACCTAGTTTCCCTTAAAGTCTTGTACTCTCTTTTTGAGAGCTGCCACGACTACTTTGTTGGATGCTTCAGTATGTTCGTTAGTTTGGGAATGATGCACTAAACTGAATCTGTGATCAATGTTGTATTCTTCGTACAACCATTTGAGTTCTTTTCCCAGAATTGTGGCCCGTTGTCGCTTATGAGTATCTTGGGGACGCCAAACCGCGAGATTTTGTTAACCTTCAAGAGCTTGATCACTCAAAATTTGGTTATAAAGGCCAATGCTTTTGCCTCTATCCACTTGGAAAAATAGTTGATCGCCACAATGATGTGGGTTTTTTGCCCAGTTCTTATTGGGAAGGGCCCGAGAATGCCGACTCCCCATTAAACAAAGAGTTAGGCGCCCGCCATGGGGGAGAGGAATGTGGGTGGTCGACCAGTTCTCGGTGCGAACTATTGACATGTTTCACACTTCTTTGGTAATTTAGATGAATCTTTGCGCAACGTTGGCTAGTAGTAGCCTAATCTAACGATTTTCAGTGTCAATGAGCATGACCTTCATGACATGCGACAACTCCTTCGTGAGCTTCGCACAAGACCCTTTCTATCTCTGCAAAAGAGATACACCGCAGATAAGGGATTGATAATGCTCGCTTATAGAGCTCCACATCTAGAAGGAGGTAGTTGGAAGCAATGTTGCCTATATTGGTAGCCTCGCTTGCGTCTTCGGGTATGGTTCCCTTTTTCAAAAGGTTTGGGAGTGGAGTCATCCAGTTGTCCTGCTTCTGAATATTAAAAACTTCTCCTAAGTTTTCAAGGACCGAGTATAATGCTTGTTCTAGGAAGTGTACTTCATGTATTCTTGCTCCTCCATATGCGAGCTTACTTTGAGAGTCCGTTAGCTGGTAGTCATGGCGAAGGATTGACTCGATCACGAAAGTTGGTATTTCAGTGATAAGTCCTTTTGCGATTCTAAGATATTTCTTCATTTTCCCCATTTTCTTCGTAATTATCATTAATCTGGTTGGCAATTAATTCGAAGTCGCTTTTTACCTTCAGTGAGGTTATACCCATTCCCTTGGCGATTCGCAATCCAGTTACGAGTGCTTCATATTCTGCTTATTTGTTGGTCGCCATGAATGTAAGGGCGATCGCATATTTGAGAGGCTTTGCCCAATATCATCGGCAGGGTAATGGCTCCCAGCGGGTATGGTGTTCTTCCAGCAAATCCGATGAATGGGAAGTCAACCCGCATGAGGTCCCTTTTGGATTTGCCCATTTTCTAGAAGGCGTTCAGGAACAAAATGTCTAGCTAGCTACCTCCGTTGATCATAATCATTTTCAAGTCGATGTCAGTCGTGATGACTAACGCATCATTGTATGGAGTTGTGACGTGTGCCAAGTAATATTCGGTAAAAGAGATAATAATTTCCTCTTCGAGACGGGGCCTTTTTCCAGTTACGCAACCATAGAAATCTGTGTGGCATAGATATCCCTTGCATGGATCCCTTCGCCTCCGGCTCTGAATCCTCCATCGATCAGGTTGATGACTCTTTTGCCTTATGAAGGATCAGATTTTTCTTGAGGTGCTGGCGAGTGAGCTCTTCTTGGGGGCATTTGACGTCGCTCTATCCCCACCACAAATTCCTTCAGCAGGCCTCTCTGGATCAGTTTCTCGATGTCGCACTTGAGTATCCGGCAATCATCGGTTTTATGGTCACTCGCTTTGTGATAGCGATAGTAGATTTTAAGATCATTCCCATTGGCATCAGTGCTTGGGCCAATGACCATTTTTCCATGTCCAGTAGTATTGTCGAGATTTGCTTGTTGAGTGGCATGAAATACTCAAGGCCCTTTCTATTAATTGGCATAGGGGCTTCAGATCGAGGCTTTTCAAGTCTTGTCTGTCCTTCTTCCGTTCGCGTCAGCGCTCAACACTATCCCTTGGCGAGGTTTGGGGGTGGAAATCATGTCGTGTTATGTCTAATCGTGTCGTGTCATTAATTGTGTCGTGTGTAAACATGTCTCCTGTCTAAATGGATAAGTCTTAAACATGTCTCAAGACTTCAAACACAAACACGACACGATTATTAATCGTGTCTAATCGTATAAGAGTTGTTTAGACACAGGATCGATTAAAGTCAAATCATATACGCTTTAAAGCATATATATATATACACAGATCCATATATACAAAGTAAGACATTCAAAGTTCAATATTAAAAAGTAAGAGGGTCTTTCAATTTTTATTATTATTATTATACTTAAATGTGTGTAAACATGTCACATATATACATGACACGATTAAACACGATTAGTTAATCGTATTTATAGAGATATCTGCAGATCTTAGGTGTTTAACCACGATTATTAATTGTGTCTATTCGTATAAGAGTTGTTTAGACACAAGATTCATTAAGGTAAAATCCATATACGCTTTAAAGCAGCTCGTGTCGTTTAATCGTGTCGTGTTAGAAATTGTCAGCCCTAGCAAAGTGGATACAAGGAATTCTACTTCAGCATTCACCCTTCCCAGATCTATGTAACTTGTGGCTTTGTCGTTTAATCTTCCAGTGTCTCTATCTCCTGAACATGGTAAATGTTTCGAAGTTTTCAAGCAATTTTATTCGCCAAATCTAATCATCCATAATAGGCTCAAACGATCTCTCCATCAGTGACCCAACGGTCAATCTCCATGACCTTTTTGTGAAAACGTCTATAGAAGTCAGTTAGGGTTTCTCATGTTTGTTGCTAGACAGCGTCCGTAGAATTTAGCAATTGGTGTTCGCCCATGTAGTACTCCAGGAACTTGCCTTTTAGCCTAACCATGACCCTGTTGATCCTGCAGGAAGGTAAAATAACCACGAAGAGGCTGAACCCGAAAGGATTGACAGGAATAATAGGGTTAAGTGATTATTATCATCTGAATTACTTAGGAAAAATGCCTCGTGTCTCTTGACATGGATAATGGGATCTTCTTCGCCGTTATATTCACGTATGGATCTGTCTACCACATTCTTTAATATCCGCACGACTATTAGAGGATCGTTCCCTGAAGGGGGTTATGGTGTATCCGTGTTGTTCCTTTAACTTTTTGTTTATGAGTTCATCAACTTGGCCCATAGTGAACATGGGTTGTTGTTCTCTAGTCGGTGATGCGCTCAACGCGTTGACAGAAAGAGAGCAGTCGTTGCCGCCAGCGCTACGGGAGAGGTCGGAGGCATAACTTGATTGCCTGAAGTCATCTCTTGGTCTTCTTGAGGATTAGCGAAGCGGGGGTTGCTGGTTTCTACCTTCGGTGGTCCATGAGGGTGACAATCTTCATGAGGGACAGGGACTGCCTTCAGGGTTGCTCTATCATGGCGTCTAGGAGTGATAGCATCTCCGAGGTGACCGTGATGGTCTCCCCAGCTACCTGTACTGAGTCAATGGGAGTCCGAGCTAGAATATTGATGGAAGGAGGGACCAGAACGGGCCTAGAAGTATTGATGTGTTGGGAATAGCATTGGGAACCGCCGTGCGAGCAGTTTCTTGCAGGTGGAGTGGTGAGACAGGAGATTCAGAAATATCCTGGTACTATTCGTTCACCACTTGCTTGCTACGGTTATGAGTAGAGCGAGTGTGCATGACTGTTTGGGACATGAATTCCTAGATGCTAAGTGGACGTTGAGTAGGCACTGACTGGTTGTCAACTGGATGGTGATAACGAACTTCGACGAAGCTCTGATGAACATGCAAGAAGGGGAAAGCAACAGAGTGGGTTCCTCTGGGTCCCACTCTGATGCTTAAAGAGTATACTTTTGTTCTATGAACTCAGAATGTATTTAATGTATGTAAAGCATAATTATTTATTGGAATGGAAGACCAAACCAACTTGGAGTAACCGAATCTCTGCGTATATTTGCCGTTATGGCTATAAGGATATTGTATATTACGATTATCACGTAATACTGCATTTGCCTTATAAATTTTTTGTAGAATATGTGTCTGAGATATACATAACAATATTGCTGTATACTAAGAAAACTTTGACTATGGTCTTGGCGACCATTAGGGGTTTGGCGACCACTTTGGCTCCGGGTTTGATATTAAACCGCTCTATGGGTTCCAGCTTACCCTAAGTGTAGGCCGACCCTTCAAATGTTTGGGTCTACCCTA
Source organism: Chamaenerion angustifolium (assembly GCA_946814005.1). Taxonomy (NCBI): domain Eukaryota; kingdom Viridiplantae; phylum Streptophyta; class Magnoliopsida; order Myrtales; family Onagraceae; genus Chamaenerion; species Chamaenerion angustifolium. The sequence goes on from OX328270.1 coordinate 9,949,906, forward strand.
TCTGAAGATATATTGGGATGAGAAGCCTTCTAGGCTTTATGCCGTATTCGGTCGTCACTATCGATACCCAACACATGGTGGCAACAAAAAAACAACGGATGAACAAAATCAAAGAAGGAAGTTGCAAATATCTAGGTTTAAGTAACCCAAAATCACTAACAAAGCAAAATCATATGATTTAAGGTAATCTGGATTTAATTCTGGCGATTCTCAAAAATGCATGTAAGCGTATGTTTCTTGCTCACTTTTGTTTGATCAATTAACTTCAGTTTGATACACGATTGAGACTAGTTGATCAATTTATGGGTTTTAGACTCCCGTTAATTTGCCTAATTCTACCTTGAATTTGTGTGATTATGCTATGAATTTGCTCAATTTTGTTCTCCCCACTTGAGTGTCTATGTTTGATTGTTCATTCGAACCTAGAACCTTTAGGTTCTATGTTCTATCAAAAAGTTAAAGGGGTCAACAAGGCAATTGATGAACTCAACAGGTTATCTTCCTCAAGGGTAAGGTAAGGCCTGATTAATTGATCATTTCATTCCTATTCTTCTGTTACATTTGTTTCTAAATGTTCGTATTGAAATTTCTGCCATTGCAATATTTTTGAAGTTTTTGTATGTGTGCCTCTGATGCTTGAATAGACACATATCCCAAAAAATCTTCCTTTAGTTATTTCATTGTTGCTGACAGGATGTTGCTACACTCAGAGGTATATTACTATTTTTTTTGCTTTTGATAGTCTGGTAAAGTTTTCTCTAGGGGTTTAGCTTGTAGTATTTATGTGGTCATCCAAGTTTTTAAAGTAAGATCATACAGCACTCTCCTTTTAGTTTGTTTGGAGGTTTATGAATGACAAGCACTAAAATTCTTTGAGTTCTCTCAAGTGGATCGTATTGAACTTGTTTGTCATGTTTATGCACATCTTTCTAGTTTCTTGAAACGTATTTTCATTTTACCATCTTTTAGCACTAATCTCTCTATTTCTTAGTTCCTTAGTCATCATATGTTCGAGTATTTATATTTATAATTGAGCAGTGTATTGGTTTTAGGCCAGTAGTTTATATTTGTCTTACTATATGTGTTTTCTTTGAGTATGAGCACGTGATGTTGCTGCAGAGGAATGTCACAACCTCCATTAGCAAACTAGGGAAAAAGAAGATAGTGGTTCAAGGAAGTAATTTATCTTGTATTTACGACATGATATATTTACTTCATTTTGTAAATAATTTGTTTGAATGTGTCTATATTAAGATGTACTTGATAATTCATGTTTTTTAAGGAATTGACAAGTTCAAATCTTGTATACAGTAGTATGACAATTAAAAAAATACACAATTAAAGTTTATATTTATCCGCGAGTAACATGTGTTGCCACATAATGCTTGTGTTTAGTAGTGTCATTAATTGACACTATCATGTGTGTTTAATGATGAATTGCTAGACTATTGTTACTAAAACATTGTGTTTACTGACAAGCGTTTTAGTATGTGTTGTGACAATTTTGGTGTTGCCAATATGTAGTATACAGTGACGACATTATTGACATATAGTTGTTACTAAATATTATTCACAGTGGCGGTAGACTTTACTCGCAAACCCTAATATAGTTAATTTTATCACCACTAATATGTTAGTGACGGAAAAAAGGCTTTTAGCGGCTACTTTCAACCACAACTGTAGGGATATTTTCTTGTAATGGGAACTATTTTATTAACGGACTTAACTTGGTCGTTTGTTTGCGGGAGATGGACCGATCTAAAGTGGCGTTCGATATGTAGGCCCTCACAAAGCCATTAAAGCTCTTCAAAGAATTGAAGCCCACTTTTGCTGATAAAGATTCTTGGAATACCATATCTAGAGAAAATATTGACTTTTAAGAATTTGATTACCTGAAATTTGATAGTCTAGGCGAGACCTTTGATCCATTTAAAGAAATAGTCAATGGTCAAAATAAGTTAGTTTTTTTTTTATCTTGTACTGATTGGGAAAGGTCTTAAAAAATTTATGCACATTAGGAGAACAACCAAACGTTTACTATTGTGGTTAGCTCTTTTGACACTCATAATCCTTGGTGAGAAATTCTGACAAACGCTCATACTAGTGATGTAGTTTCCTTATTCATTGTGGGACAATAATATCCCAAATTGAGAACCTTTCATATTGTGAATCAGGCGCCTTCGTGACATGCAACTATTCCTTGATGGACTTCCATGAACACCCTTTACATAATAAATGAGGAGTTGGGTAGCTGGCTCATTCTTCACAAAAACTGCTTTAACTGCCCCAGTGATAACCCTTAAGTATAAAAACATAAGCTCATTTGGAATAGGTTTTGCGAGAGCCGACAAAAAGTGCAGTTGCTTCTTCAGTGGTTGAAAAGATTTATCACGCTCCATTATCCACTCAAACTCTCTATACTCTCGTAGAACTTTAAAGATGAGAAACACTCAGTTACTTGCGATGGATAAAAAGATGTTCAAAACGGCAAGTCGATCATTCAGGCATTGTACAACCTTATGGAATGTAGGGGATTTCATATCCCGAATTGTCTTCAACATTTCTGGGTTAGGCTTGATCACACACTCTTTGAGTAGGAATCCTAAGAACTTTCTAGATTTGACACCAATCGCACTTAGTAGGATTCAGGTAGATACTATGTGGGCACATGCATTTGAAAGTTTTTCGGTGGTTTGATACGTACAACTCGTCTTTGGTGAACTTGATGAACATGTCATCCAAATAAGACTCCATGTTTGTTTCCACCAAACTCTTCAAGAGCTTGTTAACAATTCTTTGATATGTGGACCCCATATTACCTTGTGGGAAAGTATACCTATATTAACATAGATAACGTTGTGGACCTCATCTGCTGGGTGCATCTTGATCTAGTTACAATCTGAGTAGACATCCATGAAACTCAACATTTCATATCACGATGTTGCGTCTACCAATTGGTCTATTCGGAGCAAAGGGTAAGCATGCTTTGGGCGCTTTATTATAGTCCCAGAAATCCAGGCACATCTGCCACTTCTCATTGATTTTTTCATCTGACTGTCAACCTCCTATTTATCATCACCTACAGCCCTTTTTTGTTTAACAATTGGTTTGATTATGGGATTAATCTTTAGCTCATGGAAGATGGTGTACATGCTGATATCTAACAAGTGACATGTCACTAGTTTGTCAAGCGAGGATCTCCTTAAACTCTTTGAGGATTGTTGTTAGGGCGAGATTATGCTTTACTACGATCGAAAATTGCATTATAAGAGGTAGAGGTGGGGGCATCCTACCAAGTTTTAATGGTTTAAGATGCCCTCTCTTAATCTCATTTTCAAGAAGGTTGCTCAAATAATCCATACACGAAAAGAAATAAAGAATTACCTTGTCTAAAACCTCTCGAAAGTTTGGTACTGAACTTCCCACAATTAAAAATGATATAATAGTGAGGTTGAGAAACACAATCTATAATGATATAAAAAAAAAATAGGGACTTGAAAAGTATCTATGATAGACTCTTCCAAGATCAAGTTCCAACCAATTGCATCAGAAAAACATTTTTCTTTTTAAGCTTTTGAGTAACCTCTCTAAATCTCAGAATCTTAACCATATTTCTGCAAATCCTTGCTATTTGGCAAGTTCAATTTTCCAACCCATCATACAGAGATTAAAGCAGCGCATCAAAAATGAGATATTCAATTCCGCCGCGTGGCTTTACTTCTTCGCCTAATTAAGCTCATACCAAATCATCACATAACTTATGATCAATAGACAAGAAACTATAGATCATCATGTCTCTGACCTTCTCTTTGCAGTATCCGTACTTCCTCAAGCAACCCTCCTTCAAGAACCCAACCTTCTCCAGCACCCTCTGCGATGCTCCGTTCTCCACCTCCACCAGCGCCTCCACTCTCACAAGACTAGGAAATTCCTCAAACAGTTTGCGAACGGTCATCTTTAGAGCAGCGGGCGTTATTCCCAAGCCCCAGTGGTCATGGCCCAGGGCGTAGCTTATGCGTGCTCGGCACCTGTCATCACCCAGCCCGGGTCTCGCGGAGACGTACCCAATTGATCGACCGTCGAGGCAGATGGAGCGGCGCCATGGATGTGGAATCGCCGATTTCCTGAGGTATTCCAAGGCTTGGTCTCTAGTTTCTATGGTGTTCCATCTCAGGTAGCGGGTTACACGGCCATCGCTGGCCCACGAGAGGAAGTCGTCGACGTCGGAAAGTTCGAAGGGGCGGAGAGTGATTCTCGACGGATCCATGAAGTCTCAAAGTTATTACCAATTCCTGCACTTATTAAGATGATGAATATTAGCAAGAGATGGAAACTCTGAAAAGGTTCAGCAATTTAAGTACAAGAATTTTTACCACCGTGAATGATGACTTCTGCTCTCTATCAAGTAGATGGTTTATTTATTTTTCTTTGCATTTTCATTTGTTGAATATTTCACCTATCTATACCTCAAATCAAATCTGTTAGATTCTGGTTTCTCCTGAGTGCTCCAAACTCCTATCTCGTGGCGCTCCGACGTCTTGCAATAAGGAAATCCCGGGCAATGCCCTTTGTTTTCCCTCCGATACTTAAGTTAGCTGGAGTTCGGTTATGAATATGGGTAAGTTAAATAAATGCTATGACATTAGCCTGAAGTAAAGAGGGGTGAATGTATTTATAACCATCATCCTTAACCTGACTTGGGTTCTGCTTTGACCCCTGGTTATCCTAGGTGGCGTCCGACTTGGTGAGTGGATTGATCTTGAACAGTGTGCTGCCTTTTGTTTTGTGCTTAGTGGGATTGTACTTCGTGTCAGAGCTCCACTTCAGGCGTGCAAGTCTTCTATTCCTTCTTGTCGGGCCTTGAGGCCTGAACCTGTCAGAAAGGGAAAGTAATTCTCACATCGCGGCGCACCTTTAACAGCGCGGCACGCCTTTAACAGCGACGCTCGTGTTGGGTCTGTCAAGTGCTTATCGGTCTAGAGCGATGACACTTCTATGACTATCTATCATCCCAGCTTTATTGATGTGTTGGATAGTATGGGATGGCGCGCCATTGGCGTGTCGATTGGGCTTCCTTCGTTCCAAATTTAAAATATGTATTTTGCCTTCAAAAAGTAGTCGTTGCTGCCGAACCGTTGGCAACCCTTGGCTTCCCAAGGACGTTTCGTCCAATCATATCCCTTAGAAGTAGGGTGACCGTTGGCCTCCCCCTAGAGAGATCTTATAAATAGGCTCCTCCCCCTTCATTCCATCACTTTTACTACTCTAACATAGTTTCTCTCTCTAGAAAGCATGCATTCTCTCTAGAATTCCAGCAATTTTCCTCCGGTCGCCCTTGATTCTCTAGTAACCTTTTATTTTCCAGTCACTCTTCCAAAATAGCTCGCTGCTCTCCTTTCGAGTCAAGCCTCTACCCTCATCGCGAGCGCCTTCTTTCATCAATGACGAGCTGATCGACAGGAGGTCTTTTTTCCTCCCGATTTTAATGACCTTAAACCTAATGTTATTTCTAGGTCTACTTTTAATAAAGTCGTAGATGAGTCTTGTATGGGCGACGCTTTTGCGCCTCACTTTCCCATCCCGGACGAGCTTGATCCTGAGAACGCTCAACCCATCTCTAAACCAGGCCAGGGCGAGGAAACCATTTATCCCCTTCAGATAGATGCTAGGCTTAGGTTTCCGCTCTGCCCTGACCTAGCCGAAGCCTGTCGCTATTATGGCATCTCCCCTACCCAATTTTATCCCAACTCACTTCGCACCTGGGTAGGTTTTAGGTGTTTGTGTGAGAAGAGACGCTATACATATTCCTTAGTCTTATTTTGCCATTTTTATAGGATAGAATCAAATCGCTTTGGCATTTTTAACTTTGTCAGTCGCTATCCTCACAACAAATTCCAGAACTGCCTAGCCTTTAGTTATCGGTTATAGGACAAGGAACTCGAATTGGAAGAGTTCCTATTTTTTCTTCCAAGGGGGGGGGGGGGGTTCCTTGGTGTATTACTTCTAGGGCGCTCCGTGACCCCTATCCTCTGGATGATGAATTATCCCCTTGGGATAAGGAGTCCCTCCACATGGTGTGCGCCGCCTATCTCGCTGGGCGCGCCTCTTGCATATCCAAGGAGACCACGGAGGAGGATCTTTTCAACGGTGGCATTTCTCTAGTCCAGCATCGCTCTTATAATACACGCGTAATAACTTGTTTCTTTTTATTTTGCAGAAAAAAAAATCTTTCGCGCTTTGACCTTGCCTTCGCTCTACCCGTTGTAGAGGCACTGGAACCGCTTCCCAGCAAGGCCCTGAGCAACGCCGCAAAGGGTTCCAAGAAACAAAAAAGGCAGTCTTCTAAGAAGAAGGCGCGCCCTGAGGATGAAGTAGATCCGCTCGCCGCGGATCCTCTAACCCTCAACCCTGCTACTCAAGAGGCGGTGACTCTTTACAAAGGTGGGGTCCCTTACTCTCGCTACTGCGACGATTCCCTTTTAGCTAGAAGGTTAAATATTCTCCATACTAAGAAGTGGGGCGCGCCTGTTGTGACGGACTCGTGGATAGCTTAGACTTATCATGTCTTCTCTAGTGGTACTTCAACAAAAAAAAACATCAGGGACGACGGATCCGCGTAAGTCCCGGTCGAGGAAGTCCACCTCGTGGGTGGATACGGAGCTACCCCCCACCGTCCCGGTCGACCTAGAGACGCTCTTGCCTTACCGAGTGGCCAAGAGGGGCACTATAGATCGTACACAACTCCAGCGTTTGACCTGTATAGAGACCTTAGAGTTGATGAACTTCCTGAGTGGGTCTCTCATGAAAATCCGGGCGGTGCGCTTTGGACTCCTTGTGAGCGTCTCCAAGATGTTCCCCTCTTGAGGGGGAACACTTTGCTGGACCCTAATTTGGGTCTCCATCTGCTAGCAGGCGCGTCCTCCTCCTGACCGCTCGCATATCGATAAGTCTGGCTGTGCTTTGGACAATCTCGTGCGCCAGGGCCTGACCTTGTTCTCACAGGAACTTTTCTCTATCCTTAAGTCTTTAATATTTTCCTAAGTCCTTTTTTTCCTAACAGTTCATTTTTTTTTTCTTTTAGCTTTTACCGCTACAACTTCAAATGGGTAGCGTCATTGTGGAGCTGTTGGAGGAGAGAGAGGCCACTGTTGCGCAACTCGGGCGAGTCAAGGAACTAGAGCTAGAGTTGGAGCGTCCAAGAAAAAGAAGATGGAGGCGGAAGCGGAAGCGGCTTAAAAGAAAACGATAGAGGAGGATCATGACTCTTGGGACGAAGAAGAAGATGAGTCGCCAGTACCGTTTCCTCTCCGCCGCTCCAAGCGCTCTCCTTTGCCCGCCTCTGAGCCTACTCCGCCAGCGGCTTCCTCTGAACTGCCTTCCTTGCCTTCAGTTGAAGCGCTTCCTCCTGACGGGCCTTTATCCGAGGCGTAGGCGATCCCTCCAGGCGAGCTATCAAACTTGCCTCATTTGCCCGAAGCCGAGGCGCCTGTGCTGCTCGCTCCTCCTTCCGAAGACCCTCATTCAAATGTTTAACTTATGTTTTTTCCTTTATCTTCAGCAAGTCCTCTTTTAACAAGGCAATATATCTTTAATGAACTGGGGCGTTTGGCTCTATGGATTCCTTGCTCCTATTTTAGACAAGTATTTTTTCATGTGGTTTTGTCTTAATGTTTTCTTATTTTGAACGCCTTTATCGATTTATGCATATAATTCGTTCATTTTGGCTAAGTACCCAAACAATACAATGGGGCGACGCTTTGACACAAGTTTTTGTAAACCATTGTAAATGCCTAAGTACATTGTTCATAACGCCTAAGAATAAAACTTTTTCAAGTGTTCTGCATTGAATGTACTCTTCAAAGTTCTTCCCTCTTTATCCTCTAGTATGTAGGCGTTTGGATGGGGAATGGCGATGACCTTATATGCTCCTTCCCATTTTGGAGATAGCTTGTTGATTTTATCCTGATGGGCAAACTCGTTCTTCCTCCATACCATCTCCCCCACAAAAAATTGGTGAGCAGAGACTAGCCTATTGTAGTATAGGCTGTGGTGAGGCGCATCCTTCCTTGAAGTTGTTTGGATGCACATCTCTTTTCTTCCGCCATATCCAGTTCCATACGCCTTTGAGCGTCATTCTCCATTACATCAAATTGTTTTGTTCTGAGCGAGGCGACTGCTATTTCAGTTGGTGCTACCGCTTCTGAGCCGTATACCAAGGAAAAAGGCATCTCCCCTGTAGCTTGCTTTGGCGTAGTTCAAAGCGCCCAGAGGACATTTTCTAATTACTCAGTCCACCTTCACTGTAAGGCGTCTAATCTCTTTTTCAGTCCATTCATAATTGTTTTGTTGGCCACCTTAACTTGTCCATTCGCCTTTGTATGCCTAACTGAAGCATGGCTATGCTCTATCTTTAATTCCTAGCAAAACCATTTCAACTCTTTTCCCGCGAATTGAGGCCCGTTGTCGCTCATGAGCACACTTGGAATGCCATATCTAGAAACAATTGTGGATTTTAAGAACTTGATTACTTGGAATTTTGTAGTCGAAGTTAATGCTTTCGCCTCAATCCACTTGGAAATTAGTCGATCGCTACTAGGACATAGGTGCGCTGCTTGGACCTATGGAGTGGCCTACCAAGTCTATTCCTCATTGCGCGAAGGGCCAGGCGACGCGTTGAGGGCGTGCTATGCTTGGGCGATAGTTTTGACACGATTCGCATTTCTGAACCATCTCCTTTGCTTTTCTATTCATGGTAGGCCAATAATAGCCTTGATTGAGGATTTTTCGAATAATGGATCGCGGTCCTTCATGACAAGCGGCGTATCCCTCGTGAACCTCTCTAAGTATGGTAAGCGTTTTTGGATGAGCGACGCATTTGAGAAAAGGTGTGGAGAACACCTTTTTGTACCATGTTCCTTCAATAATCTTATCACTTGTGGCCAGCCTTAATATTCTTATCGACTCTGCTTCGTTTTCCGGTATCTCGCCATTCTCCAAGTAATTTATGATAGTGGTCGCCCAATCCACCACTCTTTCAATGTTCGCGCATAGCTGCCCGGTTTCCATTTCTATACTTTCCACAAAATGCACCTGTAGAGGCGTCACCTGCCATCCGTATTTACTAAATGAATCCGCTTCCTTATTCGCTTCTCTAGGGATAACCTCTATTTGGAAGCTCTTTCTGTTAGACGACGCGCCACCTGTAAGTAGACCTGCATCTGACTGCCTTTCGCGGCATATTCCCCTTTAACTGGATTTACTACCAATTGTGGCCTTGAAGGTAAGTACCAAAGCATATCGTAGGGGCGTACTCTCGTTGGCGGTGTTAACACTAGACCTGCCCCCGAACCGTCTACTGATGAAGATCCATTAGTATGGAGCCTCTAAGTCTCCTTTATTTCGCCTCTCTCCCGAGACGACGCTTCTGGTGGACAAGTGGATTCCATTATAAAATCTGCCAGCGCCTGCCCCTTTATAGCGTTTCTAGGTGCGAACTTGATTCGAAATTCACTTAACTCGATCGCCCATTTAATCATTCTTTCTGAAGCGTCTGGCTTTTGGAGGAAGTGTTTTAAGGGTTGATTCATTATTAGTGTAATGTCGTGTTCGTGAAAGTAGGGGCGAAGCTTTCTAGCTGAGACTACTAGCGCATAGAGGGACTGCTCCACTTACAGATAGTTCATTTCAGGCTTTGTAAGTACCTTAGAAACATAATACACAGGCGTCTGCGCCTTGTTGACCTCTTTAACTAACACATAGCTTACATCCATTGGACTGATGCCTAGGTAAAGAAAAAATGTGTCGCTCTTTGCAGGTTTGGCCAGCGGGGGGAGCACCTTGAAAGGATTCTTCAAGTCCTAGAACGTCTGCTCGCATTCCGTGGTCCACTCAAATTTCTTGCCCAGGAAGTGGCTGAGCGCCGCTAATCTTCCATTCAAAGATTGGACCTCCTTGTGACAGGTAGGGCTTTGCATGTTCTCGATCGCCTCCAACTTCTCCGGGTTTACCTCAATTCCCCGATGGCTCACCATAAAGCCTAGGAATTTTCCCGATTGCACCCCAAAGACGCGTTTGGCCGGGTTCAGGCACACCTGGTGGAGACGCATGCGCTCAAAGGTTCTCCATAGATCCTCCACATGGTCCACGCCTTTCACTGATTTCACCAGCATATCATCTACGTATGTCTCCATGGTATCGCCTATCATCCCTGTGAACAGCTTATTGACCATTCTCTGATTGGTCGCTCCTGCATTAAGCAAACCAAATGGCATCACCGTATAATGATAAATATCACTCTCTTCGTAGAACGTCGTGTGCTGGGCGTCGCCCTCTGCCATTTGAATCTGGTTGTACCCAGAGTCGGCGTCCATGAAGCTAAGGAGTTCATGTTGTCATGTGGCATCTACCAGCTGGTCAATCCTTGGTAGGGGTAGGAGTCTTTGGAGCATGCCTTGTTGACATCCCTGAAGGCTACACACATGCGTCATTTGCCGTTGCTCTTCTTCACCAGGACGGGGTTCGCCACCCACGTCTGAAACCGGATCTCCTTGACGAAGTTGGCCTATACTAACTTCCCCACTTCCTGCCTTATGGTGACCGCCTTCTCTACTCCCACCGGGTGTCGCCTTTGAGCGATCGGTTTGATGGTAGAGACATTCCTCATCTCGTGAGCGATGATGTCCTTGCTAATGTCTGACATATCGCTGGGCTTCCCGGCGAAGAGCTACTTGAATTCTACTCCCACAGTCAGGAATCTAAAATTAAAGAGAAGAAAAATAAGAGAATGCTTCCTTGCAATTGAAGAAAGAAAATCTTATCTTCATTCAAAGTTGTTAAGTTCGGTACAACTATCCTTATTTATAGGATATAAGAATGTAAAAATTCCAATCTAGCCCTCGACAGAATTAAACATTTTACCCTAAACTTTATGTAATTATACATATAGCCTAACATTCCCCATTGAAGATCTAACTTCCTTGTCTTGTTCCTTCAAGCTTCTTGATCTCAGCCAATCTAATTCTTCTTCTTCAACCTCCATATTTCATTCTCATCCTAATGATGAGAATTTCACATACTAATAGAAGAACATAATCATCTATCCTGATATATTTCCAGAATTGATGATCAAATTCTGCACTCCCTGAAAATACCTGTCATCTGTATGCAAACAGATCAATCTTATTCCACTGACTTTCAACTGCTTATTGCACAAGACTAACACCTTCTAATTCATATCCATACAGATCAAACTCCGCATATATCCAGAATGAATTCCATCATCATACTACACATATTACATTAGACATGAATTCAGTTTTCTGAAAATACAACTACCATATGCAGAGACTTACCACATAATTATACACATATACAGATGAGAGCTGCTGAGATTTCACTATTCTTTCAATCATTCTCTTCTTATTCAATCAATCTTTGATTGTCCTTATTCGCCCTTATCTTACCAACATGACTGGAGGGTTTTTTCCCTTATCTTTTCTTCCTCAAGAGACATTTCAAAGTATCTTCAACATTTTCTTTGAAATGACCTCTATTTTCGGAATCAAGCCATACCTTATGCAAATAATATCATTATATCATTCTTTTTTTTTTTCAATTGAGCTGAACTGATCGATTTCCAGATATATCCAACAGCAACACTCTCTCAATATAACATAAGATCAGGTAAGAACTCACACATATACAGTAGATGACCTCATAGAATGAAAACAAGCTAAGAATCTATGAGCATGATGACAGATTTAACATACCAAAATATATGCAGAACCTGATTTGTATAACATGAATCAAAATATGCACGCTTTCACCAATAAGCAATATCCACTTAGTTTGCAAAGATTAATACAGAGTTACACACAAATAACAGAGTACCCAGAATTGCTGAATCAACCATCGTGCCTAGAAATAATACTAGATAGCCAATAACAGTTCAACTAAATCAGCATATGAAATGAAACTCACCATTAGAATATACACTTACTCATTACCAGAAGAGTTATCATTCTCTGTAACAAATCGAGACTCATTCATCTCCGCAACAGAACATACACCAATCTTATTCCTGCAAGGAACAAACGATTTTTCAGTTAATGGCTTAGTAAGAATGTCAGCTATTTGCTCACTTGATGGAACAAAGTTAACTAACACCTGTCCAGACTTAACTTTCTATCTAACAAAAAACAAATCAATTTCTACATGTTTCATTTTCGAATGTTGAATTCGATTTTCTGTAATAGCAGTTGCTAGTGCTATCTGTCCAAACCGTGGGAATTGAAGATAGATGTAAGCCCATCTCTTTGATAAGAGACTGCACCTAGATGATCTCACAAACTGCATTAGCTATTGCTCAAAATTTAGCCTCAGCACTTGATCTGGCCACCACAGATTGTTTCTCTGAACTCAAGATAATGGGATTACCATTTAACATGAGATAATGTCCTGAAATCGATTTTCTATCAGCTATGTCAGACCCCCCCCCCCAATCTGCATCACAATACGATGTTAAAACAATTTCCTTAATAGGATATGAAGCATTACTAAACAACAATCCATGCTCAAGAGTTCCCTTTAAGTATCACATAATATGAATGACAGCTTTCCAATGACTGGCCGAAGGATTTTGCATGTACTGACTGAGCTTGTTTACCGCAAAATTGATATCTGGACGCGTGACATAAATATGCTGTAACACACCAATGGTACTCCTAAAAAATGTAATATCATCAAAAGGTTCATCACAAGTGATTATACCAGTCTTGGACAAACAAGTTCCTGTCATAGGTGTAGGAAAGACCACATATTCATCAAGTCCTAGTTTGAGAATCAAATCATGAATATACTTCTTCTAGTTTAACAATAAAAAATCAGTTGCAGATGTGACTTCCATCCCAAGAAAATGACTAAGACTACCTAGATCGTTGAGTTTAAACTCTTGATTGATCAAAGAAATTACCTCAGAAATTGCAGAAGACGAGGGACCAGTCACGACAGTATCGTCAACATAAACCAGAAGAAATACCAAACCTTACTGTGTGCTCTTAATAAACATACAACTATCTGCCACAGAAGCAACAAACTGAAGATGATTAATAAAAAAACTCTTAAGCTTTCCAAACCACGCACGGGGTGCTTGTCTTAAACCATATAAAGTGTTTTTTAACTTGCAAACAGGATGAGTTTGAGCATCTGCAACTTGTTCAAAGCCTGGAGGTTGAATCATATACACTTCATCTATTAAATTACCAGGAAGAAATGCATTATTTATATCAATCTGAGGCAAAGACCACTTATGAGACAAAGCCAAAGATAGAACAATTCGAACAATTGCAGATTTAACCACTGGACTAAATGTTTCTTGAAAATCAAAACCTGGTTTTTGAGAAAAAACTTTAGCAACTAACCTGGCTTTATATCGAGCAATCGACCCATCAACATTATTTTTTATCTTGAAAATCCATTTGCAGCCAATCGGAACTCTCCCTGGGGGAAGATCCACAAGAGACCATGTATTGTTACTTTGCAGTGAAGAAAACTCTTCATCAACATTGCTTTCCAATGTGGGCTGTGAAGAGCTTGATGAATTGATTTAGGTTCCTCATATAACAATGCATTTGATGGAGCTGATGACACTAGAAGAGCTTAAAGAGAGGATGGTTGCTGTCCAGACTGCGTTTTCGATCTCGTATGCATGGAATGAACATTTCTGCTGATTACACTAACACCAGATGACATATCAATATTAGCATTCTGATTTACTGCAGAAGATATATTGTGAAACACATTATTATGAGTATCGACAAGAACAAGAATAGAATGCTGCAATCTATAAGAAATAGTTGGAGGAGTTGAAACGTAGGGAATAGCCTGATTTTCATGATGATCATTGTGATGATCATGCGAAGGGAAGACAACCTGATGTGGTGATTGTAATGGAGTTGGATGAGACTGAACCTGAGGTTGGAGATCAGATGAAAGAGGAGACATAGACGAAGAATTTCTAATACCCGAAGGAGGCGTAAAATCAGACAGAGATGCAGGACCAGTTTCTTGTGCTGATTCCTGTAATGCAGAAGACAAAAAATGAGGATCACTAGGTAAGAAGAACAACTTAGCTGTATAGTTCTGTGTAGGAGATGACGACCTGAAGAAACTACCTCTAGTATCTGCAAAAGGAAAAGATTGTTCATGAAAGACAACATTCCTAGTTGTATACACACGTTCTGAAGCTGATAAACACTTATAGCCATGATACTTTGAACAATATCCAAGGAACACACACGGTTCAGATCTTAAAGAAAGTTTTGTTTTATTGTGTGGCCGTAAGTGAGGAAAGCAAAGACATCCAAAAACTCTAAGAAACGAATAATCAGAAGTTGTCCCAAACTATTTTTCATGAGAAGGCATTTTGGATAAATTGTAGGAAGGCAACCTGTTTATGAGCAAAGTAGCTGTAAAAAATGCTTCTGACCAGTAATGGAAAGGTACCGAAGCTTGAGCTAACAGAGTCAATCCTAGCTCAACTATATGTCGATGCTTCCTCTCTACAATTCCATTCTGTTGAAAGGAATATGGGCACGTAACTCTTTGAGACACACCAAACTGAGCCAGGTACTGGGATAGAAATTGAAACTCTCCACCTCCATCAGATTGTACCGATTTCAGTTTGTATCCAAGCTGCCTCTCTGCAAGTTTATGAAAATCAATAAATCTTTGTGCTGCATCACCTTTCTTTCTTAGAAAATAAATCCATGTGAATCTACTAAAAATATCAACAATACTCAAATAATAGAGATTACCATTAGAAGCACACGCAGCAAGACGCCAAAGATCGACTTGTACCAACTCCAAAGGATGGGTGTACACAGTATTCGAAGAATGATATGGCTGCACTTTGCTTTTCCCTATAGCACAAGTTGTACATTGTGAAGTAGAATGACTTACAGGATGATTGTGAATGCGAAGAAAATTTACCAGAATCTTATTTGAAGGGTGTCCTAATCTCATGTGCCACAAAGAAGCGGAATCTTTGTTATCTAGAGTAAACACAAAGCAGCCAAAATCATTTTCCGTAATAGGATCTGAAGATATAACACTTGAATTATCATTGGATGAATCAATACGAATAGAGATAGTATTGGCTATGTAATTATAAGCACAAGACGAAGTGAAATCACTTTGAAACTCAAAATCAATAACAGAATACTGAACTGCAATATCAGAATCATTACACTGATCAATTGCATGTTTTTCTGACACAAACGATTTACCGGTTTTAGTATAACCAGAACTACTAGATTCAACTAAATGACACTTATTCAACTGAGACAAATCAAGCTTGTATAAAATAGAGCATTCATGAACTTGATGTGTAAGATAATCATGTATCAGACAATAGGAAGCATGAAACTCGAAGTAAACCCGGTTATCCCTGGCGAATTTAGAGACAGACATAATATTTTTAGTCACCGCAGGAGTATATAACATACTGTGCAAAATTAACTGTCTAGAATTACTATCAATGGACTGACAATTAGTAGGAATAACAGCAGAACCAATAGCAGATATACCAAGACACGAGCCATTACCAACTGTGACCTTACCTGGTCCATTATATGGAACACATGAATTGTATGCTGAAGAAGTTGCATTTGTTAGATGGTTAGTTGCACCAGAATTCGGAAACCAGCTTGAATCATGCTGCACAACTGGAGCAATCGATGCCATATGAGCTTGAGGAGTGCCGATAATAGATTGCCTATCTAATGATTGAGCATAGGAAGAACCAGTAGCAGACGCATGTGAAGAACCATAAGCAGCCAAATGTTGAACTGAATGAGCAGGAGGAAATTGGTAGGCCATTGCAGAAGGATGAAAATTCTGATTATAAAGAATGGATGCATTTGGTAATGAGTACATAGGCATTGGAGCTGCAAACATAGGCATTTGAGCTGCAGCATATCGTTGAGGAAAGATTTGTGACAGTTGATATTGAGAAGATCCATAGGGAGAGTAGCCAGTTGCAAGAGAAGCAAATGACATATTAGAAGCAGGAGCAGCAGGGGCTGAATGTGCTGAAACAGTTGAGTGTATCGAATTGACAGCTTCTACTACATCTTCTCATTGAACGGATGAGAAATTCATATTTCGAGTTCCTCCTGGATCTGTTACTCCTGTGAAATTCACATTGAATAAATGGTAGCACCTGTGCACTAGATGCCCGAACTTCCCACATAACTGACACTGAGGACGATTTCCACCATATCTTCGACCACGTCCTCCTCCTCTTCCTGATGAGTTGTATCCTTGATATCCTTGAGTGTTAGATCCAGAATTTACACTCTGATTATTACTTGAGGAGGAGGGATTTGCGAAGGTTGATACAACCACAGAACTACTACCAGATACATCACTCTTCTCAGCAGAATTATGAACACCTGAACTACTTTGATTAACAGCAACATTTGCTGTAACAGATTAATCAAACAGCAAGTCCATCTGTCGAGCTTCAGCGTCTAACAAAACCGAACTGATAGATGCTAAATCATACGGATTTCTACTCGCATGAATAACAAACACTACACTATCAAATTGTCCTTTAACTCCATTCAAAATAATGGAAATCTGCTGCATCTCTTCTATCGGATGACCACAGCTAGCTAAGCTATCACATGCCGACTGAATTGCAGTCAAATAATCACGCATGTTTAGATGAGGAAGCTTTCTAACCTTAAGTCTGTCATAGAGATGCATTATGCGAGTGGTGGAAGAGGATGAGAAGTCTCGATGCAGTTTTTGCCAAATTGAAGACACTGTCATGCAGCCAATTAAGCCTCTGCTTACTTGCGACGAGACTGAAGCTAACATCCAAGAGGCGAGCGAACTATCTTTCTGCACAAATTTAAGATAATCCGGATTCGCTTCTTCTTCTCCATCGCCAGTCTGAATCCGAGGATGAATCGTTGTATTCTCGTACAAGTGGCCTTCAAGATTGTAGCCTCTCACTGCCAGCAACACCTGTTGCCTCCACGACTGGAAATTTTATTCGCCTTCCCGATGACAAACCTTTTATTGAAGAACGAAGCTGAAATTTCTTCCGTGCTTACCAACATAACAGAACTGAGCACCAGATGATCGACTAAAAAACGCAGCAAAGGTAATCGACGAATCGCAAATACCGAATCACACTAACAGAATCGACGAGGCTCTGATACCATGTCAGGAATCTCAAATTAAAGATAAGAAAAATAAGAGAATGCTTACTTTCAATTGAAGAAAGTAAATTTGATCTTCATTCAAAGTTGTTAGGTTCGGTACAACTATCCTTATTTAAAGATATAAGAATGTGAAAATTGCAATCTAGCCCTTGACAGAATTAAACATTTTACCCTAAACTTTATGTAATTATACATATACCTAACACCCTTCACCGCTTGCGGGTGACTCCTTTCCTCTCGTGGGTCCTCCTCTGTTTGGATCGCCATAGTCTCATTTCCCTTGCCTTTCCTTTTGCCATGATCGCCCTTTTTAGGGATTTTTAATCATGCACATCTTCCGTAAATTTTTCATAAACCACCCTTTCAAGTTTTTGATTTAGCAGGAAGTTTCTCTCATTTTTGGAGGCTCGCTTTACTGCGTCCATATTGATTCGACTGTGGAATTATTTGTCGTTCATGTCGGTGACAATCATAGATCCTCTGCGGAAAGTTTCTTTGGTGACATAAGACCCTTCAAATATTAGGCACAAACGTTCCCCAAGAGTCTTGATTGACTCAAAAGGATTTGTTTTTATGAGAATTAGATTGCGCGCTTGCAATCTCTCTAGCGCATATTCCTGTTAAATGAACAATTCATGCGTTGATGGTACAAATGCATGTGGCACAACACAATGAGTTTCCTTTCATCATGAGGTTCGATTGCTCCATTTATGGCTCAGCGCAGATCCTGGCTGACGAGATTTTTTCTTCTATTGGCAACATGACTTCGGTCCTTTAAACAAGGGAGAATGGGGTTTCCCATGTTAACATCCATATTGAAGTTCTGTATGCCATGAGTGCCTAAGGCAACTTGTCGTGACATTGCTTTATTTTCTGCTTCCATTCCGCCATTCAATTGTGGGCGATATGGGTATGAATTTTTAAGCTTAATCTTAAATTGTTCACACAACTCATCAAACAATTTGTTATTTAGATTTATGGCATATTCAGTGATGATTGGAGTCGACACCCTATGATGCATGATGATGTCATTTCTAATGAAACATTCAATGATCTTTGCCGTTATTGATGCCAGGGTGATAACCTCTACCTAGTTGGTGGAGTAACCGATCACCGCGACTATGAATTGATGACCATTGGACGCCTTTGGAGAAGTCATGTTGATAGAGCTCATGTGGTTGCGCATGGATTTGGTACACAAACATTTGACGGAGATGAAAATCTTGAACGTGTTTTAGATAGTCATTCGTCATGGTGGACCAAAACTATCCAAGTATCGCACGCTCATGTGTGGCTCACAACAACCTTAATGCATTTCTTCCTTTAGACGCTCAGCTTTTTCAACATTCCCACATCTTAAATGAGTATCATTGAATGATCATTTGTATAGAGTCAAATCCGGCAAGGGTCTCCCACCAGAAAATGGATGAACATAAAGGCCTAAGGGAGTTGTATCGAGCATAGCTCTAATGGTGATACCTTGTGTGCATCAACGTCATCGGGTTGGATCACTTGTGGTGGGATTGGGAATGAAATGACAAGGGGAGGAAACAATAATGTCCCTGAACTTTCGGCTAAACTTTTCTTCCGTGCGACTTCGCAATCTTTGAAATTAGGATGAAAATCTAGTCCCAAAAGTGCCTTTGTTCTTTCTCGAAGCTCCCGGGTGTGTGATGGTCATATGAGGGAGGTTGATCTTGGTCACAATGGCAAACGTACCCAACATGGATTGATGATGTGCTCGGGAACACGAGGTAAGGGATACTGTGCTTTTCATGGGTGTCGAACGCTCAGCAGAAGAAAATTTGCTCGACCTGGCGGGTTATGCCGACAATTGACTGCACTATGAGGGAATGCATGGTATGCATGTTTTGCTCTAGCTGGATGATTCTCTCCTCGTGTTCTTCAGGTTTTGGAGTCATCGAATGTCACATGGGAATTCAAAATACTATAGTAAGAAGGATGAATACACAATTGATCATGCATGATTGGTTTTGAAAATTTTGCATGTTCCGTTCATTCCATTCGTAGACTTGGATTGCATGTATGGCAAACGTTTCTTTTTCAAAAATACTTTAACAGGATTTGGCCAATCGAAGTCTAATTCTTAAGACGTTTCATATGGGGGCACAACTCGTTGATTGCATTTTTTACTTGTTCCTTGGTTTGAAGGAAGGTCGGGGACATGCATTTTGAAAATCTTTTTATTTGCCTCGTCCATCGTCTAAACTGTTCAAGGATGTCATTCAACTTAGCTACGTTGCCCTTTTGCCATTCACGTATTTCTGATTCCCTTTTGTCATGACATTCCATATTCGGGCAATTTCAATCGTGAGGGTTGTATGGCCTTAATGTGAGGGCCATGATTTGTTTGTTTCATCCTTACCAAAGATGGTGCGTGAAACATCCTAAGGATACAAGAGAGTGCGGGAATGTAAATTTCATTAGCAAGACTCGTATTACATTTACAGAAGCCTGAAATATATAATACAAAATGCCCAATCTTATATATGTCATGATCTAGAGCCAAAACAAAACACATTTACATAATGAGCCGAACTTCAATCTATAGTTGTTGGGCTGACTTGTAATTCCCAACAGTTGGACCGAATCTTCTTCATGAATTGTGGGTCAATCTAGCATCCAAATGCTTGGGCTGAATTTTCATTTACATCAGTTGGGCCAAAAAATGGAAATACACACAAAACTGGTGAAGATTAAACACGGTGTGGAGCTTTTGTTCTAAATGGATGGAATTTCTAGGTCCTCTGAACCAGCGGAACCTCACCCCCTAAAGAGGATCACGGGCACATTCCGATCATCGAGTTGAGTTGTTTGGGTGAGCGTCGGCGGTCCAAACCACTCAGGGCGCATTCCCCTACTAACCCCCCTAAGCTCTTAATGTGCTCCAGCTCCGAGCGGGTAATGATTACTAGCGTGATGTGTGCAAAACAAGAATTTAAATCGTCTTGAATAATTACATTTACATCGCTTTTCGGGCAAAACGGACAGGGCAAAATATAATATGGCAAACCAAACATGACAAAGTCTAAACCCTCTAAAAGATAAGTCCCTAGCAGAGTCGCCAATTTGTCGGACGTTGGATCTAACTTTCCCCGACCCTTTTGAAAAATATTTGTATATTCGCTCGAAAATGTCGGGTCTTGGCGAGCGACGGTTTCGGTCGAACGGGGTCATCAACCGGACCGAAAAAAATTGAAAGAATCGCCACCAATTAATTAGAGGCTAATCGAAATCCTAAAATTTGCCAAGGGTACATGGTGTTAACATCCTAGGGCTAGGAATGGTCTACGTCTAGAGAATCGAGTTCGGGGGTTTGATTACATCTTAAGGGCTCGTGAGCCCATAATCCGCCCTTTCGATACTTTAGTTTGCTTTTGAATTTATATTATTCCAAATTGTCCTATTTGTCCATTCTGATCATGCTTGGCCAAAAAGATTACATGCATTCTCTTCAAATTACACACACAATGTACAAACATTTTATTTATTAATGAGTTAATTTGAAATAACCTAAACAAGAGAGAAAATAAATTAATCGTGCTTGAAAAAAAGGTGGTTTAATCTTGAAGCCATTTTAAACGTGTCAAAATACATGAATGATTTTGAAGATATTAAGCACGTTGGACCAATTTGTAACACTTTGAGAAGTCACGAGATGTCCATACAAGTTTAGGTAGCAAAACACAATTATTTGAAAATTCGAGCTGTATTGAAAAGTTAAAAAAAAAATTGCAGAAATGACCCAAAACTTTTATGGTTTGGTTTATAACACTCGATAAAGTCCCCAGAATGACCCGAGAGTCCAAGGATCGAGTTGTAACCTTCATCAAAGTTCAGGAATGACCAAAGTCGGTTTTGAATTACATATTTATATATATA
Source organism: Chamaenerion angustifolium (assembly GCA_946814005.1). Taxonomy (NCBI): domain Eukaryota; kingdom Viridiplantae; phylum Streptophyta; class Magnoliopsida; order Myrtales; family Onagraceae; genus Chamaenerion; species Chamaenerion angustifolium. The sequence goes on from OX328270.1 coordinate 9,971,040, forward strand.
TTATACATATACATATAATATCACATATATATTATACGTATATATATATATATATATGCATATAAACCCTCAATTTCATTCACATTAGAAAATACAAATACAATATTGAATATGAGGGAGATATACCTAAATCATTCGGGGTTTAAATACCGTACGAGAAACCGAGACCGATAATGACCGATATTTTTCACTCACTCTCATTTTCTTCAGTTTCATTTATTCTCTCTCTTTCCATGTCGAAGGCTTCGATATTCTCCCTTCCTCACCGTGACTTTCTTCTTCAGTTCCCATCATTATGTTGAAGCCTTGATCATATTTATAGTCTTGTTTAAATGTTATTTTATTATGGGTAAATGGTCAAAGTGCCCCCTAAAGTTTGGCCAAAATTTAAGAATCCCCCTTAAAGTTTAAAGTGCCCCTTAATGTTTGAAAATGATGAAAAATCCTCCCTTGTCAGATGCTCTTTTAGGGGGAATTTTTCATCATTTTCTTAACGTTAGGGGGGATTTTAAACTTTAAGAATGAGTCTTAAATTTCGGCCAAACTTTAGGGGGTACTTTGACCATTAACCCTTTTATTATTTAGAAAAGTATGCATGTAGACAAAGATAGTGGCGTGGGAATTGAATATGCACCGAAAGTTTTTTTTTTGTTATATATATATATATATACTAATACATAATATATATTATATATTAATATTACATATCACTTTAGAAATTGATATGTAATATACACATACATATATATATATATATATACATATATATGTAATTTTTCTATCTCGATTTTTCTCGCGTACGGTATTTTGACCCCGATGCAAAATGAGATGTTTACAGGTTGAGTTCGGATTAGGTCTTACGGACTCGTAGGTTGGGTTGACCCAACGTGAAACCAATGGGTCAACCCGAATTGACAAGTCTACTTATATACATGTGAAATGAGAATACATTAATAAATTCGTGTAATGAATGAGAGATTTAGAGGATTTTAAACGAAAACATATAATAATGAGAATTGCATATAACCTCATGGTCTAATTAAAAATTGACGAATTTAATAGAAAAGATGTATGCTAACCAAATAAATACATTTACATTTAGATAGTAATGTTATGTTGAAAAACATAAGTATGCTAAATTAAATAACAATTAGCAATTCTGAAAATTTAGAATTAATTCTACACCTTTTGTCATGTAGAACAATTAACAATTTTAAAATTGTACAATGCATAAGTAGAGTCCACGAAATTAAAAAAATTACATATTTTTTAATATACATAAATATTTCATTTTATTTACTATAATATTATATTATTCTAATCTATATAACTATATTTTGTTTTCTTTTATTTTGTTGTAAACTTTAGTTTTGTAATTAAAAAACTATAACTTGTGGTACGATAAATTACTTGTTCATAATTACTATCTAGATCTATTTATTTGTCAAAGTATACATATAATTGTGACAAATAAGTTTTACAGAGGAAATTATGTTTTCTAGTATAAAATTTAATTCATATCAAATAAATCTTATTAATATTAAGTGGCATATCATATAACTTAAGAGTATGAAAAAGATGTACGATGTTTGCCTAAACTGGTAATCGATGTAATTTGTTTTGGGCCACGGGTATTTGATGTACGATGTTTCATTCTGTTGGTTTTTGAAGAAACGTCAGTTTTTCCGTTAATTTATCCGTTAAAAGTTGACACGTGCTGCTCACGTGATATATAATTTGAACGTTGAAAGAACAAAAACCGAAAATACCAAAACTACCCTCTATATGTTTTCCCTCCTTTATACTTTGCCAACCGAACCGGCTCCCTCCCCAAAACCCATCAGCTCCCTTTTACTTGCACCACTTCAGTTTCAACCGAAGAACTACCCCTCCCATCAGCTCCCGAAGATCTCCAAGAAACCCTAAATCGTTGTTGCTGCGAATTTGAAGTTCTTCTTGCTGCGGAAGGGAAGGCCTTGCTACGGAACACCGAAGACCCTGCTGCAATTTCTTCAATATATGTTTGAAACAGAATCGGCACTCCCTTCAGCCCGACGCGACGCGACTGATCCTATTTGTTGCGATCCTTCGGCGAATCGGGGATACTATTCATAGGTAACTTCTCCATGTTCAATAATGATGTATAAATGCCGAAAGTCACACTCCAAATTGTGTCGTGCATGAAATTTTCGAAAATTTGCAAAGTTTACGAACACGAATGTTGTTGAAAGGTTAATTAGTTACGTCAAGATTGTATATAGAGATGATAGGTTTACTTATAGAGATGTTTATGTGTGTGTTGTTTGTGTAATTACCGAATTGCAGAATGTCAAGTTCAAGTGAGGATAAGTGGTTTCTGCAAATTCACTACGATGGTAATTGGGTGGACGGTGTTTAAAAGGGCAAGGTTTGTTTGACGGACTTGACTGACCATTTGTTTTGGTACTTCAACGTCACTGTTCTCCTGGAGTATTACTAGAGGGATGGTGTCATAATGTACGTACCACCGAATGGAGATCCGAATAATGACATTGAAGTGGTATGTAACGATGAAGATATTGCACTAATTAAGGATAAACAACAAGGTGTATGAGAGGTGAATTTGTATGTGCTTCCACCATTTGATGAGGAAGCATGTCTTAAAGATCCATGGTTGGAATAACTGCGTAACAACACGTTGTTGAAGCAAATTGCAAATCGAAGAAGGATGGCATCCGTAAGGATAGTCGAACTGAACAAACAGCGATTGACCGAGAAAGCAATCGAACTGTGGACTCAAGTTGTGTGATGTTCCGGTTCCGCAGCAAGCAACATTTCAGTTACGGAAGTTGGTGGAGGAGCATTCATGCGGTCGAACATTCCATACCAAGAAGATTGGTGGGAAGTGGATATGCGAAAACTTCATGGAGTTGATTCGGAACGAACCGAAGGTTCGAAGTGCGACAATATCAGACGAAATTCAAAAACGATTCAACTTCGATGTCAAGAGATGGAATATTTGTGAAGGGATAAGATTAGCGAGAGAGAATCTATGTGGAATTAGGTTATGGCAGTTTGAACGCCTAAGGGACTACGCCGGTACAGTGATGATGCATAACCCAGGACGCACCGTTTACATACAGGTTGATCCGGTGCCGAACCCTTTAAGACCAAATTTTGAACGTATGTACGTCTGTTTAAAGGGATGTATGGAAGGGTTTAGAGCTGGTTGTCGACCCTTCATTGGGTTGAATGGGTGTCACTTGAAAGGCCTAGATGGGGGACAACTGCTAAGTGCCGTGTCTCGGGATGTTGACAATAGAGTCTTTCCTCTATGTTATGCATGGGTAGAAGCTGAAACGAGAGAGTCGCGGACGTGGTTCCTGGACATCTTTAAGACAGACCTTGGTGATGGGGGTCCTTGGATCATCATGTCAGATCGCAAAAAGGTATATTACGTGTTCACTATTTAAATATTTATGTATTACGTTGTCATAATTTACAAATGTTTTGTGTTATGTTTGCACTATTTAAACAGTTGATGTCATATGTTTGTAATTCTAATTGTATGATGAAATATGTTTGCTAGGGTTTAATAACTGCAGTAGAGGAGATCCTACCTGCATCGGAGCATCGTTTCAGTGCACGACACATTCATCAAAACATGTTGGCTGCCAAACAGAATGACGCTGGAGTGAAGTCACGTTTCTGGGCAGCGGCTTTGTTCGTACAATTTCCATAGGCACAAGGCGCACATGGACTACCTGAAACAGCACTATGGGAGTACTTGGAGAAGATAGACACAAAGACCTGGTGAAGGTACAAGTTTCATTCTGATTCAAAAATAGATTTAGTAGTGAATAATGTCGCAGAGGGCTGGAATGCGAAGATTAAGGATGCTCGAGATAACCTTCCAATAACCCTTATGGAAACCTTGCGAAGGATCGTTATGAATAATTTCACTACAAGGAGGGAAGAGGCTAGCAAACACGAAGGGTTGTTGTTTAACAATGTGCTAGAAAAGATCAAGAAAAAGAAGGATGCTTCAAGAGGGATGGGTGTACTATACGCGAGTAAAGGTGAGTAGGAAGTGCTTGTGGGTACACAATACCAGTACACCGTAGATATCAACACCAGAATATGCAGCTGTATGGAATGGAGTCTGACCGGAATCCCTTGTGCACATGCTACGGCCTGTTTGTTGAAATCTAGACTGGAAGTGTAGAATTATGTAGACACGGTGTACCACAAAGGGACTATGCAAAGAATATACGGTCCAGTCATACATCCAATTCCGGGGGTTGACGATTGGATGAGGTTAGATTCGTTACCCATTGATCCTCCTGAAGTCCGTAAACAAGGAGGCGGGCCTAAGAAGACACGAACGAGAAATCCAACCGAGACGGTGAACAGAACCGGAGCTAAATTGACCAGGCATGGTCTCCCACAGTTTTGCTCCCTCTGTCGACTAAGTGGTCACAACAAGAGGGCTTGTAACAAGAGAGGTCAGACACCCGCACAATCTCAGAGCAGTGCACCATCTCAGCCGACCCAGCCTACCCAGACAACTCAGCCTACCCAGTAGACCCAACCGACTCAGCCGACACAAACATCGGCAAATCAGTCTTCAAAAACACGAGGAGGACAGCAGTCACAACGAGTTAGAAGGAAACTCAACACCCCTCATCCACCCACCAAAAGAGTCAGACGAGCAAGGGTCTCATAAGAAGGACCGAGTAGAGCTCCAAAATGTAAATCGAAGAGGAAGACAGGTCCGGTTGAGGAAGAGAGAACTCATTTGGGTGAAGAGTCGGACACCTATATTCCTGAGTCTATTCCGGGGTCACAACCTCAGATGGTAAAAACTCATCTTTCCCGAGCCTGTTTTACCTTTGTTTAAGTGTTCACTAATATTATACACGTTTGCAGGAAGAAGTACGTGAAGAAGTTCCCAACATACCTCAAGAATTACCTAATGAAGCTGAACAAGTAACCAAGATACCGAAACAAGTACCCAAGAGGATTCCTAAAACCAGAAGGGCAAAACTGCCGACTAGAAGAAAACACAGGTTTAATTCTTCACGACTATCACATTTACAACAAATACGATTTGTGAATCTAACTTTTGTACTGTCATAGGGTCAAAATGCCCCTGAAAAGGTGGTAAACCTGGATAGTTTGCCTGAATACGTTCAGCCAATCACCAATTTTAGAATTACAGCAAACAACAGTACCGCAAGAACACCAACAGCAGTAATCAACATCTTCTCCCTCCTTCGTACAAGAACCTCTTCGCTTTCAATCTTGATATGCATATCTCTAAATTTGTTTACGACCCTCCTTCCGTATATGCACATTTGCGGGTCACACTAGTCAAAATAACTACAACTGTGGTTCTGCAACTGAAAAACACCAAATTAGGGCTTCGAAAATTAGTGATTTTCAAGACTAGGGCTTCAAAATTAAGCTTCAAAACCAAACAAATCGACAAACAAACCTTGTAATTGGGACACCCATAAAACATTCGACTGAAATTATTCCATGTCGAAGCGGGTTTAGCATGTGTCGTGAACCCACAGTAGGAACTCCACGTCGGGTACTCTACGGCTTACTTCGAGCTTGATGAAGTATTGCCTGAGTAATGTGGTGTCATTCTTCCTCAGCGACCAGGAGATCCTACAATGACGGGCCGAAGACTTCGGGAAGCGACGGACGAACACCTTGGGGAAGACTGAGAAGAAACCGAATGCTTAAATGGGGGAGAAAGACTGCATATAATAGGTGAAGAAGTCAGGGTCATCTTTGTCTTTTCACACACACAAAACGTCACGTGCAAGGCATGGATGTTGTTAACGGAATTTTTGAATGGACGCAAACGGAATTCATCAAAAACCTACACCACCAAACATACTACATCAAAAACAAACATTGGGCTGCATTTACCACCGAGGGCAAACATGTTACATCTTTTTCATAATTTTCCCTTTAAAAATCTGTAGAGAAAAATCAACTACATAAAAAATAAAATTCAACTACGAAATAAGTCTCGCAAATAAAATTCAGTTTCGATTTTCATATTGATCATACACCCTCATAAAAATTGAAGTTAATAATTTTGGATTAAACTTTCGAATTTAAATTTTGACCAACTTTTGTGGTCACTGAGAAAGTTCATACGCAATACAGTTTGTGACATTAAACTTGTAATTGAGTTTTTTATTTACAGTATTGTTTTTTAGATTTTTTTTAATTAAGTAGGTAATTAATTTTTTAACTGAACGTTGGAGACAACATTGAGTTATATAATACCAAATTAGACGCTAGGTTAAAAATGTAATTATCTACATAATTTAAAAAATGCACTAGATAAAAAACTCAATTACGAGTTTTATGTCGCAAAATATATTACTTTTGAAATTTTCTAGTGACCACAGATGTTGGTTGAAATTGAAATTCGAAAGCTTAACCTAATTATTTTTACTTCAAGTTTGACTAACGTATATGGTTAATCCGAAAGTCAAAACTTAATATTATTTGCGACACTATACTCATAGTTGAATTTTTTATTTAGGGTTTTTATATTTAACAAAATAAATTACAAAACACATTTGAGGAGAGGAGGCAAGCTGCCCACCCTCATGTCGCTACCCTGAACAACATGTTGATTGCATGTTGTTATAAATGTAGCGCGTATACCTAATTTTCTAAATAAAAAATACTCAAAATGTGGGAAGGCCAAGTGGAGGAGAAAGTAAGACTACCAATGAATCTTACTAAACATGAACAAATGTATTGTGCTTCTAAGCAGTACATTCAACATTATTGTGCAATTCCAAATATGCCAATATTTGACCCCGTCGAGATCATTGGACCCAAGTTTGACAGCGATTCTCCATAAGTTTAAACGAATTAGACTTGAAAGAGAAAGAAAAAAATTGTCAAGTTTGAGTGCGAGTCTCCAGAAGGTTAAAAGAAACACAAAAAGACTACAACTATTTTCAATATTTATCTTTAGCCTTTATTCAAACCCAAGAGCAAACACTCCATGTACTTAGCAAACTCTGCAATCGTGTAAAGCGTCTTAGAATATAAATGTTATTGTAATCTAATAAGATGATGAATGAAAGACACTTTATTTTTCAAATGTTCATGCATTATATTTGTTTTTTGCATTCAGATTATATATTTAGAAGATTGAAGGTACTACTGGCATAACATAGCCCTATACGTACGAGAGGTGTCACTAAAATGGAGAACACGCAACAGATTCAGTTGCATGATGAGTAGATGACTCAATTTGAGGCGTCTAATGCACAAATGCATCGGACAATGACTACCTTATCCTTAAACATGGGGCGCCTTATGGCACTTTTCGAGGTGAAGCCGACATTTACCGCTGCGACCACTACCCTGGTCATGCGGACAACTGCTCAAGTTCATCCCTGACACCAACATTTGGCACTGAGGTTGTCTCATCGTCCTTGCAAGGCCTTCCCAATCAAGCTCCACCAACCACATTATACCTCCCCTACCAAGCCCCACCGAATCCAGATTTCTCTCCCAACGAAACCATTGTTCCAGTAAATGGTCAATCAAGGTTTGGAATTACATCTGGTGCAAAGATTCCTACAATGTTGTCTGTCTTAAATGAGACTAAGCAGGACATATAACTGAAGAAGATGGGGTCTGTTCAAGGATTCGAACAGTATGGAGGTATAAACTACTCTGACCTTTGTCTATTTTCGGAATGTTTAGGCCATAAAAGTTCAAATTCTTGACTTTGATAAGTATAATGGTATGAGTAACCATATTGTTCACCTTCAAATTTATCTAGCAAAGATGACCCCTTCCAAGAATCACGAAGAATTCATGATTAATACTTTTCAAGAAAGTTTGAAAGGAGCAACTTTGGTTTGGTTCACTTGTTTAAGGTCTGAAGATATTTCTACATGGGAGGAATTAGTAGATGCATTTTTATAACAATACAAGTTCAATTTGGGCACGGACCCTATTCGCATGGACCTCCAGGGTATTAAAAAAAAAAGGTCGGTCATTCAGGAGTTACATGCAAGCGTGGAGGGAGAAAGCTGTAGGAGTTCGACCCATGTTGTACAATGCAGAAGCAATTTCAATGTTTATCAACACGTTAAAGGTGTCGTACTACTCCCATTTGTTGGGACACATCTTAACCAATTTGGTTGATTTGGTCAAATCTAGAGAAATGGTAGGGCAGAGAATTCAGATGGGAAAGATGGAAGATCCCCTTAGGGGATAACAACGAAAGAGGAGGTACCAAAAATTAATCACCTAAGAATACTACTGTGAGTGCGGTCTATCCATTGCAATAACCCCAGTTCATTTCGCTCGCAGCCAATCAACCAGTTCGTCACCTCAAGTATCACCATCCTCTACCACCTCAATCCTTATAGGGGGACCCGACAATCACATAAAAAGTCCACATCTCTGCCATTCGCTACATCTGAACTATACCGCAAGGCACTTACTCAGGGTCTCATTGACCCTGAAGTTTTACGAGTTGACTCAAGCATACCCATTAATGAGCGAAACCCGAAGTGCGAATTTCATATGGGGGCGACGGGGGCACTCAAAAGAAAGTTGCATTCATTTGAAGCACATAATTTAGGATCTCATCGGCCACAGGTTGTTAATACTTAACCTGATCCCAACACCAAATGTCAATACTAATCCTCTACCGTCTCATCAGGGGGGGATCACTCCGTCCATTAACTTGGTTGAGCTCGAGGAAGAGCCTTCAAAAAGGGTAATTGTCGTAGTGATCACGCCACTCATAATCGATTATGTTCCAAAAGAACCCGTTCGATCCCCATTGGTAATACAGGGCCTTGCTCCTTTCCAGTATGAGAGCAATCACAAAGTTTCATGGATCTTTGAGGCTCAAATAGTCGGAGCAGAAAAAGAAGAAGTAGTCATGATTTGGTTTGGAGGATCTTATTTAGAGGATAGAAAGACTGAGATGCTTTTGAAAAAAAAAGGTAACTGAGGAAGAAACAGTGTCTTTCATGAAAATTATGAAAGAAGGTGAAGGCAAAGTAATTGACCAGCTTCACAAGACTCCAACTCATATATCTTTACTTGCTTACCTTATATGCTCAGACTCACAATGTGGGACCTTGATGAATGTGTTGAAGGAGGCCTTAGTTAGGAAAGAAATCTCTGCCAATCATATGGGGAATGTTATAGGCTCTATATTCTCCAATCAGGTCTCTTTTGGAGACGATGAACTAGGATCTGAATGCCAGAAACATGTGAAGGATCTTCATATTGTTTGAAGGTGCAAAGTTTATGTGGTGTAGAAATTCATGATCGATAATGAATCTGCGCTAGACGTATGCCCTTTGTATACGTTGAAGCAGATGAAAGTAGACTTATCCACCATATAGGCAACAAAACTGTTGTTTGAGCTCTCGATGGTTCAAGAATAGAAGTTTGCGGAGAAATTGACCTTCCAATCGAGGTCGGTCCATATACATTTGACATGACATTAAAAGTGATGGATATTCCGAATGCTTTTAGCTTGTTCTTATGAAGACCATGGATCCATGCAGCCGGCGCAGTTTCTTCTGCCCTACATGAACGGTTGAAGTACATAATTGATAATCATCTCGTTTCCATAAGTCGTGAAGGGGATTACAACATCTATCAGGAGACAATGGTGCCTTTCATCAGCACTAGTAAGGATGAGCCCCTACCATTTCACTCCTTCGAGTTGGTCTCCGTCATCAGAGATTGGAGTAAATCCATGCCCAACAAGACAGAAGTTATGGTTGGGAAGATCATTTTAGGAATTACTTCGTCCCTGGACATGGTCTAGGTAACAGGATTAAGGTATTTCTCAACCCCTCCAGTCGAAGGAAAATGTATGCAAATATAGCTTAGGATACGACCCTCTCCGCGATGAAGACTTAGATGCAGGAGAGACACACCAACCGATGAGTCTTAGGATAGACAACAAATAAAGGTGAATACACATCCTTCCACTTTTTGTGACCTTTCCAGGACCGTCACATGTTGTTGAAGTCGAGAATGAACCGAGCTTACGCACTTTGGTTGACACTTTCTTTTCTAATATCATAATCGAAGCCATACTTGAGAAGTCCTCATCAAATTCTCATGTTCATCCATTTATCCACAAAAATGGCACCACCAACTGGATTTCAATACATATTCTCGCACCCTCGCTGGGCATTGAGAATTGTGCGAACCATTATGAGACATGATAATGTGTAGTCACCTCCAGAAGAAGTCAGATTGTGTTCGAACCTATATTTTATGGGGAAGAGTCTAACAACGATGAAGTCCTTGATAAAATAAAGGAAAATTGGAACAAACGCAAAGAAAGGAAACCGTCAACTATCAAACTCATCGAAATAATCAATGTAGGCACAGAAGAGGAGCCGCGTGAACTTAGGATCGGGACAAATTTCCATTGTTCCCAGAAGTTTCAAATTGTTAAGATAAAATAAGGAATTCTTCACCTAGTCATACGCTGACATGCAAGGCCTGGATCCATCAATTGTACAACACACATTGCCTATAGACACTGAAAAGTTTCAACCTAAGAGACAACACTTGAGGCGACAAAATCCGGAGTTGCTAATCAAAATCAAAAAAGAAATGGTAAAACAGATTGTCTCTGGTTTTCTAGAAGTGCGCAATTATTCTAAATGGGTTGCAAATATTGTCTCTGTCCTAAAAAAGGATGGTTTAGTATGAGTATGAGAAGATTACTGAGATCTCCACAAGGTTAGTCCCAAGGATTACTTTACCCTTCCTCACATTGACATATTTTCATTCGTGGATGGTTTTTTTGGGTACAATCAAATTAAGATGGGTGAAAAAGAAAAGGCAAAGACCAAGTTCATTACAATGTGGGGCACTTTCTGCTACAAAGTTATGCCTTTTGAACTTAAGAATGCTGGAGCAACTTATCAAAGAGCTATGGTGACTTTATTCCACGACATGATGCATAAGCAAATTGAAGTATATGTTGACGATATGACCGCAAAATCCCGAGAAGATGAAGATCACCTTTTTAATCTACACATGCTTTCGACATACTTAGCAAGTTTAAGCTTAGTTTAAACCCAACAAAATCCACATTTGGAGGCACGTCTAGCAAGATTTTGAGCTTCATAGTGAGCAAAAGAGATGTACAAGTGGATCATGACAAGGTAAATGTATTTCTGACTCTTCCATCTCCGTCCACCGTTAAAGAAGTCAAACGTTTACTCAAGAGATTGAGTTACATCGCTAGATTCATTGCAAACCTAACAGATAAGTGTCAACTATTATTTTATCTTCTGTGTAAGAATGCATCGGTCGTGTGGGATGAAGAGTGTCAACAAGGTTTTCAGTCAATTAAGGCATATTTAACTAACACTCCAGTGTTGGTACTACCCACTGCAAGTCGACCGGTTATCTTATAACTGAAAATTCGAAAGAACGCATTAGCGTGTATGTTGGGGTAGCTAGACAAAGATGGTCAAGCAGAACATGTTATTTACTACCTTAGCAAGAAGTTTACTGATGGAGAATCTAAATAATCAGAAGATGAAAGAATGGCTTGTGCACTGGTGTGAGTGATACAAGTCCTCGACATTACACATTGTATTACAGTGCGCGTCTAATCTCTAAGTTAGATCCCTTAAAGTAAATGGTTGAGAAAGCAACTTTGATGAAGAACGTCGCTAAGTGGCAGGTTCAATTTGATGAGTCTGATATATAATTTGTGCCTCGTACAACGATTAAATGACAAGTTATAATGGACTATCTCACTGAATTTCCTATAGATGACGATTACCCACTTAATCACAAGTTACCGGACGACAAAAGTTTGCATGAAGAGGATGAAAATCACACATTTTGGAGTATGTATTTTGATAGAGTGGCAAACTACACAGGATGCGGTGTGGGAGCAATACTAATTTCTCCAAAAGGCAAATATTTCCCAATAGAAGCTAAAGTTACATTCACGTACACGAACAATATCGTTGAGTACGAGGCATGCATTTTTGGGTTGCATGCAACAATTGATTTCAAAGTACATGAGTTAGAAGTTTACAAGAATTTTATGCTAATTATCTTCCAAACCATTGGGGAATGGAAGACAAAACCCCTAAGTTGCAACCATATCAGCAGTACCTTAAGAAACTTGGTAAGCAGTTTAAAACGATAACATTCACACATATGCCTCCAAACAAGAATTAGTTTGCAAATGCATTGGATACGCTCATATCTATGGCAAGTATTTCAAAGGAAAACTTGATACAACCTCTCGAGATAGAAGTAAATGAGGAATATGCATACTGTTACGCACTCAGAGAATCTGATAGTTGACCTTGGTTTATAGACATAAAAGATACCTTGGTCAAGATCGGAAGGTCATTCAAAGGATGGCATGCAATTATTTTCTTAATTGGGAGATTCTGCACAGGAAATTGTTCGATACTACGTTATTAAGGTGTCTGCATGCGATAAGAGACCACATGTTCTTGTAACAAAAATTATGAGGTTAGGATACTTCTAGGCCTCTATGACATCAAACAAGTTCTACGTTGCTATCTATGTCAGGTTTACGCTGATCTGATACATGAGCCACCAAACAATTTATATCCCATGTCTTCACCCTGACCATTTTCAATGTGGGAAATCAATGTAATCGGTCCTATTTCTCCAAAGAAATCAAACAGTCATAGAATCATATTAGTACCAAGTGGATAGAGACCATCACACTAGCGTCTGTTACAGCAAGGACTTTCGAACGTTTTCTCCGAAAAGCTATTATAGCTCGATATGGACTACCAGAAGCAATCATAACTGATAATCCTAAGAATCTCAATAACAAGTTAAAAAGTTATTTATGTGGTCGACTTAAGATTAAGCACAAAAACACATCCCTGTATCGCCCCCAAATGAATGGAGCAGTGGAGGCGAAAAATAAGAATGTAAATAAGATTATTGAGAATATGAAAATTGCGTAGAAATATTAACAATGTATGCTACCGTGGGCTCTCTTAGCATAAATAAATTCTATTCGTACGTCAACAGGGTCAACGCTGTTTTCCCTCGTGAACAAAAGTAAGGTTGTTTTACCTATAGAAGTGGAGATTCCATCTGCGAGGATACTTGTAGAATCAGGCTTAGACGAGGTTGAATGGGCCAAGCAAAGGTATGAGCAATTGAACCTAATCGACGATAAGAGACTTGCAACACTTTGTCATAGTCAATGTTATCCACAACGGATTGCCAACGCTTTTGACAAGAAAGTAATTGGTTACAAAATAATGAGTGTTTTCTTAGGTTGAAAACCCGAAAGGGAGACCTAGGTAGAAGTTAGAGAGGCGTGATTGTAAATTTGAAAATCACATTCTTGGAAAAAGGTGAGAAAAATCCCGATGGGCTGAACACCTATAGAGCCGGTCCATGTAAAATAGCAAAAACGGGGGGCACGGTAGAAAACAAAAACTAACAAGGATTATTGTAGCAATCAAATAGAATATAGAGAGAAATTATAAAGAAAAAGGAAATAAGGTAAGACAAATCCCGATAGGTTGTTGCAAAAGGCGCATCTTGCACAAAAGTAAGGGAAACATTCAAGTTACCATCTTTAGAATACGTGACACTATCCCAGATATGTTAGTCGTCTTGCCATCATAGACATTATTTCACATCCAAAGTTGTGTTGTCCCAAATAGGCTCGCCCTAGTCAGTTCATTGTAGTTTCACGTTGTCCCAGATAGGCTTGATTAAAGATGTTATTTTCAAAACACGCAACGCTGTTCGAGATATGCTAGTAGTCATGCCATCACAAGTGTAACCTCCGTTTCCAAAGCCACGTTGTCCCTGAATTGTTATTCTTTCTTTTGCTTCATTCGGTCTACAGTAATTCCTTGCTATTCAAGATATGTGAGCTACTGTCTTTTGGCTTCACCAATGACGTGATTGTTGTCCCGGATAGGATAGTCATCGTACAATTCAAAATAAGTACTACACCGACTTAAGATTTAAGAAGGGAAAATGAGTGATTATTTCCTGTCAAAGTGAGCATTCTTTATCTTTGAGCAAGCCATCCTCGAGCATTCTGCGAGTGCATGACCAAAGAGGGGTAAATTGTAACTATTTGATTTTGACCTAACATGGAATAACTGGATTGTTAGGCATTGTAATCCATCGAGGCCCGGCAGTGACTTCGACAAAAAGGATTAGACAACATCAACGACATTTCCAAGATGCAACTATCAACCAAAGTTTGAGAGTAACAACGTTAACTGAATAGGCCAATGACAAATAACTCCTTAAGCAGTGAAATAATTATGCCTTCATTCCAAAGATTTCTTTTGAATGAAAAGAAAGCAACACTCTCATTAGGCTTGGGGGCAGAAGATGGATAATAGGCATCGATATCTGAAAACTGACTTTGACAAAAAATCATGAACCACCTACAACCCGACGCACGAGACTACAAAGAGATCTAGTAATGCCTCGTATAAAAGGCTTTGAGCGATGCCCTATGATTTATTGATCCCATCCGTAAAAAATGAATAATACGAAGAAAAAAAATCTGTTTATTATTATTTGCTTACTTGATTAACTCTTGTAATCTATGGCATGATAAAATAAGACATATTAATAATGATACATTGGGAAGGTTAATTAACATGAATCATATTGTTACATTTCATATTTATCTAAAAAATAAGTGTGAAAATCTGTTGAGCCAAGTTAGCAAGATCATCCTTCAAATAAATAGAAAAGAAACAAAACCCACTGGACTTAATTATTTGTGATGTTTGTGACTTAAAATTTGTGCAGACGAGAGACGCTAATTAGTACTTTATCACTTTTGTGGACAATAGTACAAAATATTATTATATATAATTGTTGAAAAGTAAAAAACGATAAAAGTTATTTAGGTACTTCAAAGTCATGTTTTTACAAACAGGTACCTCAGATTGATTTTGTTACATTCGGATAACTCAAAAGACATAAATGTATCTACTTTAATTGGGTACGTGAAAGTAACAAAAAAACAAATAACAATTCAATAAAGATGAAGTAAATATATTCGATTGCTACAATAAAACAACTCAGAGATATCCGAAAGCAACAGTAAAATAAAGTAGAGTTACCTTAATGGAACAAAATACTAGATACAATATTAAAGTAGATACATTTATGATTTCCGAGGTACCCAAAAATAACAATATTTGCTAAGGTAACCTTTGAGGTTATGGTGCCTTATTCACCCCAATCAAAAAGAGTGGCTAAAAGGAAAGATCGAATATTGAAAGAGATGATGAATTTAATATTGATAATTTTTTAGTTACCCCAAAACATGTGGGGCGAAATTATTTTAAGTAGCAATTACATTTTCAATAAGGTACCCAATAAAAAAAAGGAAAAACACCTTTTGAATTGTGGAAAGGTAAAACACCTTCTTTCAATCATCTCAAAGTGTAAAGGTGTCTTGCTAAAGTAGTTGTGTGTCCATTTAAAAAGGTTATTATTGGACCAAAACCTGTTCATTGCATTTTATTGGATGTCCTCAAATTCGCTACGTTTATCGGTTTCTTGTACATGATTCAAAGTTCTTGTCCATTCGTGTACTAATGCATTTTTTCAGTGGTATGTTACAGAAGTAACATCATCAATCACATTCACTCCTTCCAACTCCTAAGTAAGAAGAGATCCTTTTGTATTGAGGACCATTTTCCCATGTTGTCGATGATAATATTTCCGTTTACAGTGGAAATTCCTATATCACATCAAAGAAAACATAAATCATAAACTTACCTTGACAAGTCGAGACTTCTCCTGGCGCATCTTACTTTCGTCGTTAACGGAGTGCATTGTCAGTAACATCTGTGGTTGACCTCCAAGCATTGTAACTATACTATTTATGCACAAGCAATAGTGTCATATGTCTCCTCAACGACCAGCTTCTTTATATTATGTCGATGCTCTGGAGACTCAAAGGGAGTGTCACCTTCCTCATAGGTACATAACTTCTTCTTTTAAGGGGTGTAACTACAGTTGCATCAATAGTCATAGTCACTCTTGTTGGGGTGAGGTACCAAGTGTAGCCGTGAAACTATTCAGAAGTTGATCCTGGTTGACGAGATTGGGTCATAGTCGCACCTAAAAAGGGGGGACAGGTAAAGGTGTTCCTCTGGTCCATCTCTGATTCTTAAATGAGTATTGTTTATATTAGGACACCATTGAATGTAATAGGTTTATGACAAGAGTAAAGATTATATATACTCGTAGGATTCTAACTTCCTTGTTCACGTTATACCATTTACCTTACATATGTATATTGTATACCTCGTCCTATATTAAGGCATTATATATGCTTTTCATATCTTAGTGAAAAGATATCGGTAGTCGTAGAACCCTGTCATCCAACTGAATATTTTTTAGATGTTGAACACTTCTTCTATATTCTTAATGATTGAGCAACGAGATTTCTCCATAAAGTGAACTTCTTTCAAGAAAGCTCCTCCAAAGGCGAGCTTTCTTAGGGAGTTTTCTAGTTGTTTAATCTACCTTAGTATGTCTTAAATTGATAAGTTTTAGACTCCCTTGATCCACTTTTGACCTAATTGACCACTAAATGGGAATCACATTTTATTCTGAGTGACATTATGCCTAATCCTTTTGCGAGTCGAACATTGTTAGTCGCTTTGAACGTGATGACGATTGCATATTGTAGAGGCTTGCCTGGTGGTAGGATCAGAATTAATCCACCCCTTGATCTATCTTGGGAGGATGACCCATATGTACGAAATTCCCACATTTCTGCTTGGTCCAATAGTCGTTCAAGCACTGCTTCAATTAGACAATTCCTCGAGTTGTCGACTATGAAGTTCGTGAGTGCATGCCTCTTTATGGTAGTTTTTGGTGTGAATTTAATTCTAAATTTGGAGATTTCTATCACCCACTTTACCATTATTGCGTAAGTGTACAAATTTTATAGAAAGCACTTGAGTGGGTTTTTTGGTTAGGTCAGTTATTTCGTGGGCGTAGATGTATGAACGTAACTTTAGATCAACAATAATCAACCCAATCAGTCTCGATATATTTATTTTTAGATAGGGAGAACTACTCACTTACATACTAAATGTGGAGTTGGTCATTCTCCTCCTCCATCACAAGAACTGAGCTAACTACTACCTTATAAATGCTTAAATATGAAAATAGAGGCTCGACTGGAAAAGGTTTTGCGTGAGCAAGTAAGGAGTGAATGTCCTAAATGAGTTCGTTAAAGGCTTTATGACATTAATTTTTTCATTAAATATTTTTGTTTGCTCATAATGTTTTGAAAAAGTAGTAGATCCCGATGACTTGCCTTGGATAAGAAACAGTTTATCGCCACTAGTCGACTATTCAAACACTAGAACTCTTTGTGGCATATCAATGACTTCATTTTTCATAACCTCCTTTAGCTTTTCCGAGTTGGCCTTGAATAAAAGTTCACTCACCATGAATCCCATAAATATTTATGACTTGACATCGAATGTGCATTTGGAGCAGATAAGGCAAACATGGGACATGTGCATGCATGCAAAGGATGCTCGGAGGTCGGTACACATTGCTCACCCTTAATAGATTTGATCGACATGTCATCAGCGAAAACCTCCATGTTTCCTCCCATCATGTTCCTTTAGAATTTTCTAACCATCATTTGATAGGTTGCACCGCATTGACTATATTGAATTGGCATTACCTTGTAAAAGAGTGTGCCTCTATCAATGTAGAAAAGCGGTGTGGGTTTCATTGGTTGAATGTATTATGATATGATTGTAGCCCTAGTAGGCATCCATGAATCTCAACATCTCGTTTCTTAACGGTGCATCTATCAGCTAGTCGATTCGGGGTAGTGGGCAGGCGTCCTTTATGCATTCCTTGTTGAGGGCCCTGCAATTAACGCACATTCGTCGCTTTTCTTTGTTTTTCCTTAGTAGGACTAGATTGGTGACCCATATTTGGAAATGAAATACTTTGACAAATTACCCATCTAGTAGTTTTCGTACTTATTTCCTCACTACTAATCTTTTGTCCTTGCCTATAGATTTTCTGAGCGATCGATTTAGTGGTAGAGTCGATCTTTAACTAATAGAAGTTGATATATGTGTTGATGCCTAGAATGTTGCTTGGCTTCCATGCGAAAAGCTCCTTGCGCTCTTTAAGGAGTATGGTAATGGAAGTGTTATGCTCGGTAGCGAGTGTCGCTCCAATCTTCACATTCTTATATGTCTATCTATTTCTACCTTGATTAGGTCTTCAACCGGTGATGGTTCGTATTTTTTTATTTTAGATAT
The DNA here is from genome assembly GCA_946814005.1 of Chamaenerion angustifolium. Taxonomy (NCBI): domain Eukaryota; kingdom Viridiplantae; phylum Streptophyta; class Magnoliopsida; order Myrtales; family Onagraceae; genus Chamaenerion; species Chamaenerion angustifolium. The sequence continues at coordinate 9,989,381 of OX328270.1, forward strand.
ACTCTGGAATTGATGGATAGGGTCTCTCTTTTATTATTCCTCCTCAGGAAGATGACGTTACATTTTCTTGAAGATGGTTGGTAAGGGATGATCTTGTTGGGGTTGATGGTGGTTGGACCCAAAATGACGTTGTAGGAGGTTGGTTCACCCACCACTATGAAGAGGACATCAATTCTTAGGCTCACCAACCCCTCACCGAGGACCATTGGACTAATGGCTCTCAATAAGTAGATTATGTTTCGTGCGCTCCCGATAGGGGAGCGCACAAAGCTATTTCCTGTTGCAAACGTTGTTCTCGAATTTGTCTAGGAAGACGATGCCAAGCTTCCTTCGTCTGACCATCATTATTTTCATGTCAAATGCATCAATCTCGATGATAACGACGATTGCGTGATCATTGGGGGATAGGGATATGGTCCATATATTCTTTGTAGAAGGATATGACATTCTTTCCTGTCATTTTCCGATTTCTTAGTTATACTACTATGGAGAGTTAAGTGGCATAAACTTCTCGTGATTCCCTTCATTCGTCACCGGTCACAAATCTGCATGATATGCCATTTAAGGCCCCTCTCTTTTAGGAGGAACTGAATTGCACTTGATCAAGTTGTGGGGATTTTTGGTAGCGTGGATGGTTAGCGTGTTCTCTCTTTTCTGAACACTGCATTAGATTTGGATCAGGTCTTCAATTTTCCTTTTTAAAGATTTTGTAATCACTTTTTTGTGGCCTTTTGCCCTATGGTATTGCCAAAACAATTTAAAGTCGCAACCCATGGGTGCGTCGATCTTCATTGGAGTTGGGGCCTTGCCAATGATTGTTTTTCCATTTCGACTAGGACAACTGATACTTCTCTGTCTAGAGTGGTGAAATGGTCACATGTCTCTATTAAAGGCTTGCGCTCAGCGCTTGGTCTACTTTCCTTTTTTATTTCATTTTCTCTTCGCACCTAGTCCTCGTGTTGGCGGGGAATGTTAGTTGTTACCATGTTTTAGATCAATGCTTCATTTGGATTTGATGGTGATCTCTTCCAGGGTGTTGATGTCCTCGGTATGATAGATGTTTTTAAGCTTTTTAGTGGCCTTGTTATGTAGTTCGATGTTGTTATCCGAAAAATCTCGTCTTCCCCTATTTTATCATCTATCTCACTGATATTTTTTAACAGTAATCGTACAAAGCTTCTAGGATCTCGCTCAATTCTTGTATGATGTCGTCTAGCACAACCATGTTTCTCATCAATTAACGCTCGCCCATATACCTTTATATGAACTTCCACTTGAGGTTGTCCTAGGAGCTGACGAACGTTGATTGGAGGCTTATGTCCTTGTTTGTATAGCTCATTGTCTATTATAAGATAGATCAGTGTTAGATGTTAGATTTGTGTTGCTTTCCTTCTGACTCAGGTAAAGAATATGTCTTCGAATAGTTGTTGATAGTTGTTCTCTAAATGATGTGCTTTATGATAGTAAACACCTTTTCTATTATATCTGCGACTAAATAAAGAGATTTCTCCATAAATTGAATTTCATATGGATGAGCTCCTCTGAAGGGGATGTTGTTTAGAGTGTTTGTTAACTAATTAGCCTTCACTGGTATATTATCGATCAATAAGTTTCTACTCCCTTGATCATCTCTTGGGCGATAGCCAAATATTTCTTCATCTTATCCTCATTTGTTGTGCATTCATCTTCAACGTGGTTAACAACCAATTGAGAGTCTCCTATTACGTTTAGAGTTGTGATGTCCATCTTTCGCTTGTCATAGATTATTTATCATGGCATTATACCATACTTCATTGTTGGTCATTTTAAATGTAAGGGTGAATGCGTACATCAAGGACTAACCTTTTTGTGGGATCAAGACCAATTCAACCCCATATTCAACTTTAGAGGAGAACATGTCTCTATACAATTTTCAAGTTTATGATTCCCCCAGTTGGTGCTCGGGTACTACTTCTTTTAGTCCTTTTTAAGAGTTTTCGACTATGAATTGACGAGGGCTTCTACTCACACCCAATCATCAAGCTTCTAATTAGAAATTGTCAGTGGCTCGCCATTTTGGTTCTTAAGATCGTAAGAGGGAGACGGAGGAGAGTATGAGTGATTAGTTTCGAATACTCTATAAATTTATAAATTTTAAAAGTTTAAAAGTTTACCTAATATAAATTAATTATTAATTTTCGTACTTGAACTCAATCCAATTAGTGGTGGAACCAAAACTTATTCATACCAGTAGATTCTGGATACTCAATTTTGAACCATATTAAAACTATTTTATTCTAATATGAACAATAATCTTTTTTATACATTTGTTTGTAATTATATATTTTATATAGTAATAAAAATTGAAAATATAAATATATAATAACTAAAATAAACTTAACAATAAATTATTTATAACATATTAATACTAGTTTATTTAGATATGTATTCTGTTATTGGAGTCAGAACTTATATAACTGGTTTCAATAATGTTTTTCTATATCATATCATAATACTAAACAGTCCATAAACCTTTTTCAATAGTTTTTGGTAGATTTTAGATTTAAATTGCTATTTTGCTCAACCCTAAACTGAAAGTTTAAATAGAAATGAGATTCAACCACTGGTCGAAACAAGAAAAAACAAGGATTAACCGTATATGTTCAAAACTGATACCTTAACCAGTGAGAGAACTTTTTCCTTAATACATGTAAAATGTTCGTGCGAAATGGAATGAAGGATAGAGAGAGAGTTTCGCTATAAGAAACAGCATAGAGTGGAAAATTCAGACAAAATGCTCTCAAATTACACGCGTTCCCTTACTGCATTAGAGACTGCACAACTCTTGAATAGCAACACCAAACTCAAGGAAGATCAACTGCAGACTTTGCACGACATGGAAGAGGATGCACCAAAGATCTCAATAAATTCCATCTCCTACAAGGAAAAACTCACTGGTGTTGTTCCAGAGGCATACAAAAAAGCATTTTACCAAGAGTGTTTGAATTTCTCTGAACCTTCTCCCTTAAAAGGCCATGCTGAAGTGGAACCGGCTAAACTAAACTAACCTTTACCATATCCATAGATGAGAAAGCAAGGATACAAAGAAGTTATGAACAATCTATCATCATTAAAATTATAGGAAGGACTGTACATTATCACCATATGGCGCTGAGAATTCAAACTCTCTCGAAACCGGAAGGGGAAATGTCCTGCATTTTCCTCGGGGAAGGTATTTATATAATCAAATTCACTTGCTTGGGAGACATTGGTAGGGTTTTTAGAGATGGACCTTGGTTCATCAATGGGCAATTTTTATCTATACGAATTTGGGAACCCAAATTCAATCCATAAAGAACCAATATATCCAAAGTTAATGTGTGGATCAGATTGCCTAGTCTACCATTGGAGTTTCTGACCCCACTGTTCTAAAGGGTATCAGAAACACAATAGGGTCGTTGTTGAGAATTGATAGGCATACCATAAATGCTGAAAGAGGAAAATTTTCCCGGCTTTGTATCCAAAATGGATTTGAGCAAACCACTTCCTCCTTCAATCGAAATTGATGGATATTCCCAAAAATATCCTTTGAAGGAATTCAATCAATATGCTTCTCGTGTGGCATGGCAGCACAAAAAAGAGCTATGTACTTTGGCAAATTCAGCGGATAAAAGTTATAAAGATCACGCCTCAACTACTAGGAACATTATTTTCACGCATAAACCTACACCTCCTAACACAGAAATTCTGAATGGTGATAGGGGACCTTGGATGTTGGATACTCGCCGAAAAAAAAAAACCATTGGCATCCGAAACAGCTAGATTATGGCGGGAGAATCAGTCAAAACCTATAATCGATCCAAAGCCTCAAAATTAAATTGAAATCCTACTACCTCACAATCGAACGGGCATCCCGAAGAAAACCGAAAATCATGTCGGAAACCTACTTACCTCAACTGCTGGAAAACATCCCATAGGCAAGACAACCACTGGGCGACCCAACGGGAAAAAGAACTCGTCGAAAACTGGGCGGGAAGAGGAAGTGGTCGGGACCATCACTGGGTAGAGATATAACAGAAATTTTGGGACGAAACAAAGGCTACATGTCAGCCATGAAAATTGGCCAGACCGAGGTGAGTGGAGAGGAACGTGAGAAGTCGGGCAAGGTAGAGGTAAGTACATTTCCGACAGAACCAAGGCTCAATGTCGACCACGATATCAGGCAAAACGAGGTAAGTGGGAAATAAACTGAGTTGTCGGGCATGACAGAGGTAAGTTAGGAACAAAAGGGAATGGGGGTAAGTGAAAGTGGAATGAGAACGGTGGGGTAAACTCCAGCTGGACTAGTGCCTTCCGCTAGTGGGGAGCATCTGGGCCGACAAGGTAGGCGGCAGGGAGCTGTGGGGCAGACTCCAGCTGGACTTGTGTCGTCCGTTAGTGGGGTGCATCTGGCCGACATGGTGGGCGGCTGGGAGCTGTGGAGCAGGCATCAGCTGGGTCAGTTCCGATCGAAAGAAGGGAGCAGCTGGGTTGAAATGATGGGTTGGTTCGGTCTAACGGGTTGGACAAGAATGTTGGGCTGGGCTCGAATATTGGGTTGGACCTAAAGTCTGGGTTGTGTTGTGCTTTAACACATGATGAGATGGAATTGGCCAAACCCAATTCAAAATTCCAAGAGTTGGGTAGTTGGCCTATAAAGCTTAAGACTATTGAGGAAGATCTTAACCCAACCGATACTAATTTGAAACTTACTCTTATTAGTCCTAATTATTTTCCTAATGAGAAAAACAATTTATCTACTTCTGTGAATTTTTCAAAGCCTAGGGACACAGGAAAATTGGGAAGTTGAAAGGATGTTTCTTTCAAAGGCCAGGGACACGGGAAAATTGGGAAATCGCGAATTCACTTAGATATGGTGGAAAAATGGTTAACATTCATCGCAAAGCCACCTACTGAGCAAGGAAGTAAGAGTGTTCAAACTCAGGGAGGTAAGGTCCAAGGTGAGGTAACTAACATGAATTTTGATGTTAGTAGCTCTATGTAATTGATTTGGTAGTATTTATAGCAGATTAATTATGAATCAAGTACATCTTTCTAGTAATATGGTTCCAGAAAAAGCCCACATGAGATCCATAATGTGGAATTTTAGAGGATTTGGTAATCCGACAGCTGTTAAGGCGGTAAAGCATCTCATCTGTACTCACAAGCATACGGTGTTGATATTAATTGACACTAGACTTACTACGAAGATGACATCTATAAAGAAGGAATTACACTTCCAAATCCAGGTTATCCCTTCTAATCTGTCTTGGTTCATGTCTGCGATTTATGCTAGCCCCAATTTAAATGAAAGATTAATGTTGTGGGATAATCTTAAATCGGCTGCCTCTACTATATCTAGTCCTTGGCTAATTGTAGGAGACTTTAATGATGTCACAAATAGTTCGGAAAAATTGGGGGGCAATTGTGTATGCATGAATAGGGTGTTCTTTTTAATGATATGATTAGTGATTGTAATTTGATTGACTTAGGTTTTAGGGGGCCAAAGTTTACTTGGGTCAAAATGTGGAAATCTATTAGATTAATCCAGCAAAGATTTGATAGGATGATGACATATATGGATTGGAAATTTAATTTTCCTAATGCCTCTGTTACCCATCTTAGGAGAACCCATTCTGACGACTCCCCACTTCTTATAACTTCTGGTGGGGATGGTGGTAACAAGGTAATTATACCGTTTAGGATGGAGCCTATGTGGCTTGACCACCAAAGTTTTGAACTCCTAGTCAAGAATATTTGGAATGAATTTAACAATAGGATCACGTATGCCATTAACCACTTTCCTGATAAAGCTAGATCCTAGAACAAAGAGATTTTTGGAAATGTTTTCCAGAGAAAAGAAAAAAATTATTCGGAGGATCTTCTGAGCACAAAAGTGTATTGCTAATTCCCCAAACTATTTCATCGTCTCTCTGGAAAAGAATCTTCAATTAGAATTTTCTGAGATTCTTGACCAGGAAGAAAAACTTTGGGCTGCAAAGTCTCGCATTAAGTGGATTAGAGACGGCGATACAAACACAAAATTCTATCATATTTCTACTCTTGTTAAAAGGAGAAGAAATAAGATTTTGGCTATCAAAGACTTAGTTGAAAATTGAATTCTTTATGAGGGGCGTATTCAGGAGGAATTTCAAAAATTCTTTTCAAATCTCTTCACAACTTCAAAGGTTACCTCGACTTTGTTGGTTGTTCGCCCCGACGCTTGGAGAACTGCTTTATCTGAAAATCAAATGTGTTGCCTAAACAATTTTATAACTTTGGAAGAAATTAGGAAAGCCACTTGGGATCTTAAACCTTTTAAAGTTCCGGGGCCTGATGGCCTTCATCTGGCTTTCTTCCAAAAGTTGTGGAACTGTACGAATTCCTCTCTTACTAATGCTATCAGTGAGGTGTTTAAGAGGGGTTTTGTCCCTACAAGTTGGAATGAGACGTTTATCTGCTTAATTCCAAAATATAGTCAGACAAATTCGGTATCCCAATTCAGACTGATAAGTCTTTCCGAGAAAGTTAATCGTGTCCCGTATCGTGTGATCTATTACTTAATCGCGTCTCGTGTCGGGTCCCGTGTGATCTGCTACTTAATTGTGTCGTGTTCGTGTCTGATATTTTGAGACACGTTTAGAAATTATCCGTTTAGACACGAAACCTGCTAAGACACGATTAATAACACGATATGATAGTCTCCATCTCATCTCAGTTGTCTCTCTCTATCAACTTCCCGGCAATTTCTTCCGGTCAAAAGGGTTTGTTATGTTGAATATCCTTTTTCTATATGTTGTATAAGAGTGACCAAAATATATATATGTTGTATAAGTATGCAAGCCAACCCTACATGTATCTCTCCACCCGATTTCTCCTCGATCGGAATGGAAGCGGTCTCAGATTCAGAGTCCAACCAAATCTCATGTCCCATCCACACCATCTCCCTCCGTCCGCTACTGCTCTCCGACATAGACGCCTTCATGGTGTGGGTCAGCGACATCGAGGTTGCGCGCTTCTGCACTTGGGACCCATTTCAGAGCAAGGAGGAAGGCATAAAGTTCATCCACAACTCCGTGCTGCCTCATCCATGGTTCCGTGCCATCTGCGTGGAGGACGTTCCCGTGGGGGCAATCATGGTGACAGATAACAAAAACAGTGGAGACTGTTGCCGTGTGGAGCTGGGTTACCATCTTGGTTCTAAGTACTGGGGTCGAGGGATCGTGACAGAGGCTGTGAAGTTGGCAACTGCAGAGGTGTTGAAGGAGATGAAGGAGGTGGAGAGAGTGGAAGCTTACGTGGAGGTTGAGAATGTGAGGTCGCAGAGGGTTCTGGAGAAGGCTGGGTACACAAGGGAGGGTGTGCTCCGGAAGCACTTTAGATTCAAGGGAAGGACACGGGATTTTGTCTTATTTAGTTTCTTGTCTGCCAACTGACCAGGGACTGGAGCAAAGTCGGAAAGGAGGAAGGTGTTTGTTCGGAAATTTATATTTAAAAAAAGGCAATAATAATAAAGATAAGAACAAATAATGATAACCGCTTTAGACCATTTTGGATGAAGATAAGATTGTGAGAATAATAATATAAAAAGAGAATATTGCTCGAAAATGTTTTGAGATTAAACGGAGATTAAACGTTAAGTGCTCCTATCTAGACTGAACCCGCTTAACACGTTAATAAAATGATTATTAACAAACATTTGATTTTTCATTTAAATTAGTACAATTTGAAAAATAAAAATTATAGTAATATTTTTTTTTTACAAAATTAGACCCACTCGTAAATGAAATTCTCGATATTTAGCTAGTAAAAACTGTCATGCTAAAATTTGAACCTCAGTTGTCACATTTAAGCACGGAGTCATAACAGGATGAAAGGGGTTAATTGTCCCCCTCAACTTCTGAATTTGTGTAAATTTAGTTTTAAAAAATATATTCATTTTCAATTTAGCCATTTAAATTCTTACATTTGCCCTCTCTTATTTTTTTTTTGCTTTAACAATTGGCACTTGGACTAATTATTGCCCCCACTAAACTAAATTTCTGTCTTCGTCCCTCGTCACAGTAACAGTACAACATTGTACTCACAATTAGGTCACTAATATACATGTACGTAACAAAATATTTAATAACAATGGTCTAGTGTTAAAATACTAAGTTGTGATAACGAGTTTGTAGGAGTGAAATTTCATTAGGCTTGTTCATTTAAATCGGTTCGACTGAACTAGTCTGGATTTGGTCTGGTTGTAACCGGTCCGACCAAAGTAGTATCATAACCAGGCCAGTGTTTTTAGGCTTCAAGTAAACTGGTTCAAAATAGTACAAAAAAATTCAGTTCGAATCAGTTCAAATCGACTCGTTTTTTTATACTGGTATTTACATAAATTGAAATCAAACCATTTTAAACCTATATAATTTTAGAATCGGTTTGAAGTACAATCAACTAAACCAGTCTGAAATTAAACCAAACCTAGAGATGTCTTCAATAAAATAAACCTAGATATGTAATGGACTCTTGTATGTTTATGTTTTACAGGATTTCAGTCAGTTCAGTGTGTTTTCAGTAGGTTCAATATGTATTTTCAGTTGGTTCATTGTGTGTTTCAGTTGGTTCAGTATTTTTTCAGTCGGTTCAATGTGTTGGACATGATTTTCAATCGGTTCTGTTTCAGTTCGAACAAGATTATTTCCTACCTAAAATTATTATTAAAAAATTAGACCAGACCAGTTCGAACCGGTTCTGAATCTTCAAACCAAACCAATTTTATTTTACATAAACAGACCAATTTTTTTAGAAACATAAAAAAATACTGATTTTTTAGAAACCATACTAGTTCAGTTCTGAACCGGTTCGGGGTCGAACCGGTTCATGAACAAGCCTAAATTTCACCAGCAAATTAAAAATATATATATATATATTATTTTTATATTTAATTTTTGAAATGATGCTAATTTAACTGTTGAAAATTGACACATTTAAAGCCATTTGAACTTCAAATTGACATAATTAAAATAAACTGTGAACTAAATACATTTTTGCGAAGAGCCACGGAGACAAAACTAAGCCTAGGAGAGGAGAGTCTTTCTGGAAAATGTAAAAATTGCATCAATATTTATGACGACCGATGAGGTCGTTATATAGAACTAGAAGTTCGGTTATTTACAAGCTCAGACCTTGAGCTAAGAACCCTAACAATAAAAGTACTAATAAACCTATTCATATAAAAACACAAGTGAATTAAATACACTTTATACTTAATTCAAACTATCAAATAGGTCTCTATTCTATGTATCAGTTTGTATTGCAACACTCTCCCTCAAGCTGATATTCTGATAAATATTCTTCATTCCTTAGTGATTTACCAAATAATTATGTTGGGGACTCCCAAGTGTCTTTGTGAAGACATCTGCAAGTTGTTCATTTGTCCTCACGTGTTTTGTCTTTATAACACTTGCATTGATCTGTTTTCTAACAAAATGACAGTCAATTTCAATATACTTAGTTCTTTCATGATAAATAAGTTTAGATGCAATATGTATGACAACTTTATTATCATAAAATAAAGTTACAGCATTTTCCAATGGAAAGTTTAATTCCTTTAATATCTCTCTCAGCCAAATAACTTTAGAAACCGTAGACCCCATGCTCCTATATTCAACTTCAGCTCAAGACTTAGAAATTGTGGCCTGTTTTTTTTTAACTTTCCAAGAAATTAATGAACATACTAATTTAATACAATATGCAGTAACTGATTTTCTACTCTCTAAACAACTACCCTAGTCTGAATCACAGAAAGCATAAATATCATTATCATTATGAGAAGACAAAAAAATACCTAGACCTGGTTGGTTTTTAATATATTTAATTATTCTATAAACAACTTCTAAATGTGATTTCTTATGAGATTTCGTATACTGACTTAAACACTCAACTGAAAACGCAATGTGCGGCCTTATAATAGATAAATATAACAGTTTTCCTATTAATTTTCTATACATACTAGGATCAGAAAGTAAGGCATCATCATTGTTCAGACACAAATTTTCATTATATCCTTTGCTTATGAGCTTTAAATTTTGGTCCATTGAAGTTTTGCTAACTTTTCCACCTAAAATTCCAACTTCAGAAAGAGGTTCAAGTGCATACTTTCTTTGGCACAAAATGAGACCTTTATCAGATCTTGCAACTTCCATACCAAGAAAATATTTTAGTTCACTCAAATCTTTCATTTTGAAATTTGTTTGCAAGGTGGATTTTAGTTGTTCTATTAATGATTTACAATTTTCAGTTATTAGTAAATTATCAACATATATTTGCAAGGCAACAATTTCATATCCTTTTTTCTTTATAAATAAAGAATAATCATCCAAATTTTGAACATAACAATTCTTTACCGACGCGTCAGTAAGCTTGACATTCCATTGTCTAGATGCTTGGTTCGGTCCATATAAGGACTTTTGAAAAGGATATACTAAATGGTTCTCCCCCTGTTTGGAAAACCCAGGTGGAACTTACATATAGATCTCTTCAAGAAGGTCACCATGCAAAAAGCATTTAATACGTCCACATGGTACAAATAATTTGGTTTAGATGCAATGGCCAAAAGGGTGCGAACAGTGACCATTTTTGCTACTGGAGGAAAAGTATCAGTATAGTCAATTCCTTCCTTTTGATTATATCATTTAGCAACCAGTCTGACCTTATATCTTTCTAAGGAGACATCAGAGTTGTATTTGGCCTTATAAACCCATTTACATCATATCGCATGCTTACCCACAAAAAGGGGAACTAAAATTCAAGTTTATTATCTTCTAAGGCCCTAATTTCATCTTTCATGGCAGAAACCCAATTTTCATTCTTGAAAGCCTAAAAAAAATTGTCTGGTTCGTTCATTTTATCTAGACTGTTAAGAAAACATTTATATGTAGAAGAAATTGAATCATAGGAAACATGGTTATGTATAGGGTTCGAAGTCGTACAATGAGTTGACATATCATAATCCTTTTAGCACGGGGGTCCCCTTACGGGTTCAGATAACCATCGTGGCAGCTCCATAGAAGGGGTTGGGGATCCTTCATCATTATTTGAAGGATCCTCAACTGTGAATGCATTCTCAATATCCGCAAAAGACTCATCAGAAGGCACATTATCAAGTATAGTATATGTAAAATCAATATGCTCATGTCTGAATATTCTCTCATCTTCTCTTGAGGATATCTTGAATGGAAACACATGTTCAACAAATCCTACATCTCTACTAACAAAAAAAGGTTTTTGTCTGAAGATTTAAAAGTGTGTATCCTTCCTGAGTTAGAGAATAGCCTATCATTACACATGTAACAGATCTAGCAGAAAATTTATCTACACTAGGTAGAACTCTAGCATAGCATAGTGAACCAAAAACAAACAAATGATTAATTTTGGGTTTTCTTTTATACAACTTTTCATAAAGAGAACATCCATTCAAAACAGTAGAAGACATTAAATTAATAATATAACATGCCGTTAGAATACAGTCCCCCCAAAACCTAGAAGGTATACTTGCTTCTAATTTCAATGCCCTAACAACTTCTAATAGATGTTTGTGTTTTCTCTCAAATATAACATTCCGTTGCGAGGTGTAGGGGCAACTACTTTCATGGATAATGCATTTTGTTGAAAAATAGAGATTTACACTAATCATTAAAGATAGAGATTTACACTAATCATTAAAGAGGTCACCCCCATTATCAGTCCTGATTTCTTTAATGGTAGTATAAAACTGATCTTAAACTAGAACAAAAAAATGTTGAATGACTATTATAACATCATATTTAAAAGCCAAGAAAATATGTCCAAGTAATACATGAATAGTCACCTACGATTGTAAGAAAAAAAATGTTTATTATCATATGTGGGTTTTAAAGCCAAGCAAATAAGGGTTAAGGTTAGTCCGGTCCAAATGGGGTTTTCCATAAAAAAACGAGCTTAATATTTTGGTGACACAGATCAAAGACATGTTCATGATAAAAAAAAAAAAACATGAGGCAGTCTTGTTTGATTCAGGACAGGTTCATTTTTTGTTTTCTATTATTGCATCAATAATAAAAAAACAGACTTAAAGAACAAAATTAACTAAAACAAATCATACGATAAAAATTAAATATATTCATGATAAAATTAATTAATTAGACTAACGAATTACCATGCAAAAGTTTTACAATGTGATTAATTTATGTTGTTCGTGTTGTGTATTGATAGTGACAACCCAAAAAGGGAAAGACACAGAGGTTCAATAAATTTGTAGGGGGTAAAACCCATATCATTTAGACTCGGCCGACCGACATTAAGGTTAATCTGACCCTCGTAAAGCGGACCAGTATCGAACCCAAACCAAAGTGGACGCCAAAGCTCCATCACAGGTCGCCATTGACCAAGGTCACATCCTTCTACTGCTTGTCATAGGAGTGCTCGCCAATAGAATCTAACCTCTCAACTCTAGTCCCACCAACCGTCACTAAAGGTATGGCCATGATATCCCGCGTATATCAGGCACATATTCTCTAAAGATTACATACGGTAACTGGAATATTACGCCATAACCGTAATATCTGCTATCCTAATCTTTACATACACGATATTCACCAAGATATTCTGTTGCCTATAATAGGTTGATCTCTCCACTCTATAAATACCCTTGCTTTTCAACACGTTCATTATATTTTGAGTTCATACACACAGTATACTCATTTAATCATCGAAGAGGGACCTAGAAACACCCCCTCTGTTGCGATCCCCTTCTTGCAGGTTCATCGGAGCTAAGGCGAGAGCATTGATCATTCATCCTTTGGCATTCAATTCACTGCCAAGTCAGCACGTGGAGTTTCATACCCAACATTTGGCACCGTCTGTGGGAACGAGAAAAACAGTCATACAAACTCGTTCTAAAAACAATCGTCGAAACCAGGCCAATGATAAATCCTCAGACAACTCTGATTCCGCTGCCGCTTCGCCGCTCCCCCAAGAAGATGCTAGCCAAGCAGTCCCTAATGTCGTCCCTTCAAGGCCGGCACAAGAACATGTTGGCAATTCCAGACCGCCCCTATTCCAAACGCCGCAGAGATTCCACCTCAACCAATAGTTCAAGTGGATGGAGAAAACATTCAGTTAACCCCAGAGATGATATCCCTCTTGGAGACTATTTTAGGACAGGCTCGCCGACAGACCCCTGCTTCTCATGAAAATCTTCGCCCAGCGGGGCCAAGACAGGCAGAAACTGGAAATCATGGCACCACAACCCCTCAAGAAGATCAAGAGATGCCTTATGGAGCCCAGACCTTACCTCCGACTTCCACTGAGGCGCCGAAAGCTACCTACTCTGTCAATCCATCGAGTTCCGTACCGACTAAAGGACTACAGAATCAGTGCTCTCTTGACCAAGTTGAGGAGCCTATCAACAAAAGGCTCAAGGAACAACGTGGGACTGTCATGCCTCCCTTCCGGGAGCAATCAACTCAGCCCTTCACCTCTGATCTGCCATGATCAAAATTCCAAAGGATGTCGTCGCCAAGGCCATCACCGAATACAGTAGTGGAGGCGATCCTATCATACATGTCAACAAGCATAAAGCATCCATTTTGGGTAAGTCGAACGATCCGAATCACTTAGCACTGTTATTTCCGGCGACCCTTTTCGACGTCGTCCTGGTTCTTCGGCCTCCCTGCAGGATCGATAGGGACTTGGTTCGAGCTCAAGATTAAATTCCTGGAGCGATACATGGGAGAGCGCCAACTGCTGAAAAGTGTGGTCGCCTTGGACGCAGTCAAACAGTAACCATGAGAATCATTGTCCGACTTCTACGGGCGTTTCCATAAGAACGTCACCGAAATAGTGTGAGAACACCATATAGATTAGCTTAATGTTTTCTAGTTTAATATTTATTAGTCTAAGTGTTTTATCTAGTCTCTTGTCTAAGGTTTTACTCTAGTTGCTCTATATAAAGAGTCTTACCTTGTATTGCTATAGTAACTCGAAATTATAAACATGTTTTCCCTTTGCAAAGCGTTGTCTTCTTCCTTCTCGCCTCACTGGTTCATCAATCCACCACGTCATCTTCATGGAAGCTAACATGGTATCAGAGCTCGTCGATTAGGGCTGTTACTTTGTTTCTCCGCTGCAAAATCAATTCAATCTCTTCACTCGTCTAAGCTATCTTCTCTGCTCAGTCCGTTCAGCTCAGCTCAGCATTTGTTAGTGTGGAGCACGTGAAACCTCTGCAAGTAGTTTAAAGCTCAACCTGTGAAGATCTCAAGCTTCTACCCAGTCCATATCGTTCTCCATTTTCTCAGTAGAGCATCTCATCTGCTTCGACTTCGAGTATTCCCAGGTCAGAACTTCTCGCTCGCTATCGGTTGGCTGCAAAATCGAGATCTTGATGGCAACGACGCGACATTGCTGCTAGCAAATCGGACGATTCAGATCAGGTTAGTTCCGCTTCATCACTACCGCCAATTTCTGTTCAGAAATCGCTACTCTGTGCTCGGTGAAATCGACTGTGTGTGGACATTGCCGTTTTAGTTCAGTTGGTGGACCGAGGAATCTATTGATTTCAATGGCTGCCCTTCTTCTTGGAACGGAATCGTCTGCAATGGCAGAGAAACATTTCTTGGAACGGAATCTATTGTGTTCATAGTGCAGCTCATGGGATTATTTCTGTAGCAAGAAGCCCTGTATCTGGATCAAGTTCCAGATGAAAGGGAAATGGAAGTTAAAGAAAACTCTTGTTGCTATGAAGCCAGAATTCTTTTTAACAAGCCAACAGAAGAAAACTCTAAAAGTCAAAAGGAGAAGAAGAAACGCAAAAGTGAAGCAATCAAGAGCTTAATTATGCACCAGACAGTAACAACAGTTGTGGAGATTGTGAAGGAACATTACCTGGTTCTTTCAGTTCCGGATTACAACTCTGCTGTAGGATTTGCTTTGAAATATGACTACAACACCCAAAAGTTTCCTCAAAGGCAGTATGTGGCTGGACAAAGAGTCGATGCCACTGTGATGACACTTCCTGATGGCACTACTTGCAGTGATAAGAGAAGGAGAAGCAGTGATAAATTTTTTTACTGATATATGCTGCTTTCCTGATGACACTTCCTGATGGCACTACTTGCAGTGATAAGAGAAGGAGAAGCAGTGATAAAAATTTACTGATATATGCTGCTATATATGCTGAATGCTGATATATGCTGAATGCTGATATATGCTGAATGCTGATATATGCTGAATAATGCTGATTGTTGATGTTGCTGATGCTGAAATGCTGAAGTTTACCCCGGTTCATGCTGAAATTTGTTGATTAAACCCCTGCAACCAATGCTGAATTACTTGTTTTCGAATTGTTGGATTAGTAACGTGAAGATGTGTAATCCCGTTGAGTTTGGACAACCAAGTTTTGATGACTACAATAGATTTGATACAAGTTTGAAATGTTGAAGTCAGATTTTAGTAGTAGTCTTCTTCTTTAACGGCATGACCACGACGAGATGACCGAGATGGCACCGCGATGGCATGACCGATTCCTCCCTCTTCTCGTCTAGATATCAACTAGAAGATCTTATGTTTAAATGTGAAGTATCTCATTGAAGATGAAGGTGTGCAAACTCAACTAGGTTAGAGGTTTGATCGGGATTAAACTTGGGATTCGTCACGAGCAAAGAGCATTGGAAGTTTGGGGTCGAAAATTCAGCAACTCAAGAAAAACAAAGACCGTGGATGAATGTCAGAGCATACAACATGAAGAAAACGAAGAACTAGGGTGTATGTGAGAACACCATATAGATTAGCTTAATGTTTTCTAGTTTAATCTTTATTAGTCTAAGTGTTTTATCTAGTCTCTTGTCTAGGGTTGTACTCTAGTTGCTCTATATAAAGAGCCTTACCTTGTATTGCTACAGTAACTCGAAATTATAAACATGTTTTCCCTTTGCAAAGCGTTGTCTTCTTCCTTCTCGCCTCACTGGTTCATCAATCCACCGCGTCATCTCCATGGAAGCTAACAAATAGATCGTCGAGTCGCAGATGGGGATATAATTCGAGCCTTTTACCGAGGACTCGATGTGGCCAACAAAGCCTTGAGGAAACTGTGCAACAGCTACCACGTTCAGGAGATAGAGACGATGAAGGAACTGGCAGTAAGGGCGAACTTCAAAGCTAATTTCCTGACAACCTCGCCAAGTGTGGTTCCAGAGCCCCGACACGATGGTAGGAAGGAAAAGAAGGACAAGAAGGGTCGAGACAAGCCAAGATCGGAAACCCCAGGACCTAGACATCAAGAGGTCCCCGAGTATTTCACGCCTTTAAATAGGCCAATCTTGGCGGTACTAGTCGAGATGGAGAAAAGGTCTCTAATAAGGCCACCAATGCCCCGCAAGAGTGCTCAGCCTATGGGGAAGAACACCGAAAGCTATCACAGACATAACAAGGCCAAGGGCCACAAAACAGTTGATTGTTGCATCCTCAAGCGCGACATCGAGAAGCTGATACAGAGAAGCATGTTAAAGGAATTTGTGGTCGGAAAAGACATAAGTCGAACGCCCCCACGTAGAAAGAACTCGCCAGCTTCGCCCGAGAAATCTGGCCCATCCCAGAGTAGGAGGGTTATAAACCTGATTGTTGGAGGGTTTGGTATCAGAGGCGAGAGGTTGAATGGCATAGAGGTCTATGCTGCTCAGATTTGTACAGCTATTTAGCTATGAAAGAGACCTCGGCCTGAAGAGGATTGCATCATCTCATTCTCCGAGGACGACCTGGCACACGTCACTACTCCGCACAATGATGCGTTAGTCATCACAGCTGAAGTCGACGGCTGCAATATGAAGAGAATTATGATCAACGGAGGAAGCTCTACAAATACTCTGTTTCTGGAGCCATAACCCTACCGGTAATTCTGGGCAAAGGATGGAACAACATAAAGATGTCAGTCACCTTCTTAGTGGTCGACTCGCATACATCGTATAACGCCATCTTGGGGAGGACCACAATCAATCCTCATAAGATTGTGGCCTCCACAGTCCACCAAAAAATGAAGTTCCCCACACCAAACGGGATCGGAAAAGTTCTAGGCGACCATCCCTCCTCACGACAATGCTATGTGAACTGCCTTCGCAGGAAGAACCAAAGGCAAACCCTCGCCATCAAGACAGAGGCTGGCCCACGTGAGCCAATAGAGGAGTTAGGTCCAGAAAAGAAGGTGCGCATTGGGACCATCTTGAACGACGACCAGAGAAACGCCTTGACTTCCCTCTTGAAAGAATTCAAAGAACTCTTCGCATGGAAACCCAGTGACATTCCAGGCATCAGCACCGACATAATTTCTCATGAGCTAAGGATAGATCCCTCGATAAAGCCGATTGCTAAGAAAAGAAGGTCATTTGGATCCGACAAGCGTTTGGCGATCAGGCAAGAAGTAGGTAGGCTGATCGAAGCTGACTTTGTAAGAGAGGTGTGATTTCAGAGTTAGGTCGCCAACCGAGTTCTCGTGAAGATATCAAATGGCAAGTAGAGAATATGCGTCGACTTTCGCGACCTGAACAGAGCTTGCCCGAAAGATTCATATCCCCTTTCTCGAATTGATCAGCTGATCGACGCAACTTCTGGTCATGAAATGCTATGCTTCATGGATGCCTAATCAGGCTACAAGTAGTTCTAAATACACCCGGCCGATGAAGCCCACACAGCTTTCTATGCAGACAGAGATATACTTTGCTACAAAGTGATGCCCTTCGGTCTAATCAATGCGGGGGAAACCTATAAGCGAATGGTAAACCGACTGTTTCAAGACATGTTAGGCGTAACATGGAGACTTATGTGGACTACATGCTCGTTAAGACAATAAATGGGAGTCCTCACATAGAAGACCTTCGAGAAGCATTCGAGTGCATGAGGAGGTACATCGTTCGCCTAAACCCAGCCAAATGTGCCATTCGGAGTCAAGTCAGACAAATTTCAGGGATTCATGGTAAGTGAGCGCGGAATTGAGACGAACCTGGAGAAACTCAAAGCCATTGAGGAGATGAAGTCACCAACTTTCCACAAGGTGGTCCAATGTCTGAATGGCCGCGTGGCCGCACTCAATCGCTTTCTTTCCAGGGTGAGCGACAGGTCACTTGTTAGGATATAAGTGTGTCTAACACTTATGTTTAGGATCAATATGTAAATATTGTTGCTTGAGGCCCAAGCATCAATTAGTTTAGTATTAGGGACTTAGTTGCAATTCTCGGTCAGTACTGTTTTGTCTTGCTCTCGCCTACTTTACCTTATATCTGTTGCAATGTTGAACGATTCTTCTTAATCAAGTTATCATCTTTGATTCAGAGAGCATTCTCCTTCTTCTTCTTCGCTTTACCTTTCTTCTTCTCAAACCCTAAATCCAAACATGGTATCAGAGCTCGATCGAGCTTGAAATCTTCTCCTTTCAACCTTTCTTCTTGATTCATGGAAGAATCTAGCCCTGCCTTCGCCAACAAGAAAGTAGCTCAGCTACTTGGTGAGGAGAATTTCCAGCAATGGAAACAGCAGGTTCTACTCTCTGTAAGAGGGTATAACCTGGAAAGCCATCTCCATGGAGCTAACGTACCTCAGTTTCTGGAAGATGAAACTGGGGCTGCTGTTCCAAATCCTGCATACACGAAGTTCCTCCAGCAGGACAGCTCCCCTTGGCTTCTTGCCTCTGTCTCCTCTCAGGTCAGTAGGGGTCTTATAGGGTGTATGTCAGCTGCTGCCATTTGGAAAAAGCTTCATAGAGATTTTTATCATCGTCCACCACCAGAATCATGCATTTATGTGATAGACTTAAGGTTAGGAAGCATGTGCATCAGCCTATGAGAGACTACCTCACTGAAATACAAACCACATATGATTGTTTAGCTAGCTGTGGTCACCCTATAGAAGAGATGCAACAAATCTCGATTATTTTGAATTGGGTAAAGGGTCAATATGATAATGTCATTGCTGTCATCCATGCTAGCCAAAATCCCTACACTATCGCTTCTGTGAGTTCTGTGTTATTAGATGCTGAGTCTAGGCAGTCTGACCTCTTATTTGATGATAGTGCTAGTGTCAACATAGCTTCTGCTAAGGTTCCCAAACCCAGTAAGCCCCTTGTGTCGTATGCTGAAAACAACTCTGGTAGTATGCCTATAAATCCTGCCCAGACACCCATGTCTGGTCTCCTCCCCACACCCCAACCCACAAACCAAAATGCTCAGTCATTTTCCTATGGTCCCCCACCATTTGGTAATCAACAATATGGGAGGGGTAGGGGGCGTGGTAGGGGCATTGGAAATAGCAGACTCCAATGCCAGCTGTGTGGAAAATTTGGGCATTTGGTGCACAGATGTTTCCACAAGTTTAATGTACAATTTACTGGTGTGACTGATCCTCAGTCCAATTCTCCTGCACCTTCAGCAAACCTGGCTGCTTATGACACTGAGCCCGACCCTTACCAACAACAACAACTGAACCAACTCTACCAACCACCTCAGCTGCACAAAGTTCAGAATCAACCTCAACCACCTCAGACTACAACCATCCATCCTCCTAACACCCATACACACTCTGTTATGCAGTACTCATCCTATCCTTCACCCTTACCGCCCATCTACCCCTACATGATGGCCCCCCATGTTACCCACCTCAGCCATATCAAGTATTTCCCAATCCTCAGCCTCACTTGAACCCTATCCCTGCTCAACCCCCTCAACCCCCTCAAGCCAATCACCTGTTAACCAGCAGCCATATCCCAGCCACCTCTGATAGCAGCTGGTTCCCAGATTCAGGAGCCACGAACCACCTGACGAATGCTCAGCCTTTCCAGAATATGACTTCTCCTTATTCTGGCCCAGGTAAGGTCTTAGTGGGAAATGGCTCTACTCTTGATATTTCTGCTATTGGTTCTTCTACTTTACCTTCCACTGGAAAACCATTACTCTTAAATAACTTACTTTACACTCCTGTTGTCACTAAAAACCTGCTTTCTGTATCTCAGTTTTCAAAGGATAATCAGGTTTATTTTGAATTTCACCCATCGCATTGCCTGATCAAGGATTCACTCTCCAACAAGGTGCTGCTCAAGGGTTATGAGTCTGGGGGTCTTTATCGTCTTGACTTCTCTAGTTTTAGGTCTAAGTCTAATAATTTAGTTGAGTCTGCTACTGTTAGTCCAGATTAGTGTTTGAATCTCTCTACTGAATTTCAGTCTTTCTGTAATAATGCAGTTTTATCTGCACAAAACACTGCCTTACCGGTTATTAGTAATGACAATTCTGCTGCATTTGATGTTTATCATGGTACACCTCTGTTTCTCTTCCTGCTTCTAATGCTGATGTTTCTGATGATTCTTCTGCTGTTACTTGTTTTAATAGTGCATCTTCTAATGCATTACCTGATTTTGAAATAAGCTGCTTTCTCAGCTCTTTGAAAACAACTGATCCTTCTCACCTATGGCACATGAGGTTAGGCCACCCATCTAGGAATATTCTTGTTAACTTCTTGAGAGTACAAAATTTGCCCACTAAACACATATCCTTTGAGTGTGCTGCCTGTGCAGTGGGTAAAAGTAAGACCCTCCCTTATCAACAGTCAGAAACTGTCTACTCTCACCCACTCAAAATGGTTCAGGTAGATCTCTGGGGTCCTGC
Source organism: Chamaenerion angustifolium (assembly GCA_946814005.1). Classification (NCBI taxonomy): domain Eukaryota; kingdom Viridiplantae; phylum Streptophyta; class Magnoliopsida; order Myrtales; family Onagraceae; genus Chamaenerion; species Chamaenerion angustifolium. The sequence continues at coordinate 10,010,071 of OX328270.1, forward strand.
CCCCTTCTCCTCTAGTAACTGCAATTACTATCTTAGTATTGTTGATGCCTTTTCTAGATTTACGTGGATTTACTTTCTGAACCGTTAGTCTGATGCTACTAAAGCCTTCTGTGAGTTTCATCTCTTAGCAGAAAAGCAGCTTGGCACGAAGCTCAAGGCTGTGCAATCTGATGGAGGAGGTGAGTTCCACTTTCTTACTACATACTTAGCTCAGTATGGCATAGTTCATAGGATCACCTTCCCATATTCAAGCCAACAAAATGGCATGGTGGAGCGTAAGCACCGCCATATTGTTGAATTGGGTCTGACACTGCTTGCACAGTCATCCGTCCCTCTTCACTACTGGACGGATGCTTTCTCCACTACTGTTTTCCTAATTAATCGCTTGCCTTCCAAGACTCTGGAGAACTGTTCTCCTTATGAGCTTATTTTCAATACCAAGCCTGACTACTCCTTTCTGAGAGTCTTTGGTTGTTTATGCTTTCCCCACCTGAGACCTTACATGTCTCACAAGCTGTCCTTCAGATCAGAACCTTGTGTATTCATTGGGTTCTGTTCTGACCACCATGGCTATAAGTGTCTCTCTTCATCAGGAAAAGTTTATGTGTCACGAAATGTTGTCTTTCATGAGACAACATTTCCTTTCAGTGACACCACAGGACCTTTCTATGCTTCAAACACACCTAAAGCCTTCACTCCTTCCAAACCATTTTTCATACCCTGTGATCCATTCTTCCAACAACCCACCTCTGTTCCCTCTACTATCACTCATTCCTCAGGACCTCCTGTGCATGCCCACACGTCGTGGGAATCCAGCTTACCCTCCACCACACCCTCCCAAAACATCACTTCTACTCGGCCTCCCTCTGTACCTGTTCCTGCTCCTGACCTTAGCTCCCCTACTAAGGTCTGTAGATATGTCCCTTCTGGTTCTACCCTTGTTCCCATTTCTGACCCGGTTTCCTCTGCACCACCACCACCAGCTCACTCTGATCAGTCCTTTTCCACCTCCCCACAAGCCCATCCACCCTCATCCTCTCGACCCTCTCGCCCCAAATCTTCCACCAATGTGCATCCTATGCAGACCAGGTCTAAATCTTCCCTTCATGAGATGTCCACTTCCCTTGCCCTATCCACAGACCTGACAAACTCTGAGCCTCGTAGCATTCATGAGGCTCTTCAGTCACCCCATTGGTTTAAGGCTGTGAAGGAAGAGCTTACAGCTCTTACTGCCAACAACACCTGGACTCTTGTTTCCCTACCTACAGGTCGTATACCTATAGGTTGTAAATGGATCTTTAAAATCAAAAGAAATGCAGATGGGGCTGTTGTCAGATACAAGGCCCGTCTTGTTGCCAAAGGTTTTTCCCAAAAACCAGGCTTTGATTTTCAGGAAACCTTCAGTCCTGTCATTAAATCTGCCACTGTTCGTATTGTTCTGTCCTTAGCTCTCACTCATAAATGGTGTATCAGACAGGTGGATATTAACAATGCTTTTCTTCATGGTGACCTCCAAGAGGAGGTCTACATGACACAGCCTCCTGGTTTTAAGGTTCACTCTAATACTCCTAACCTGGTTTGCAAACTTCAAAAAGCTTTATATGGTCTTAAGCAGGCTCCCAGAGCCTGGTTTGAAAAACTGAAGTTCTTTCTCCTGAACTCTCTTGGTTTTCATGTTTCAACCTCAGACAGTTGCCTGTTTATCAAATCTGCTTCTGATTCTTTCGTATTACTTCTTGTCTATGTGGATGACATTGTTATAACTGGCACTTCTGTTAATCTTGTCTCTAATATTGTTGACTCTATCAATGCTCAGTTTCAGCTGAAAGATCTGGGAAACCTGAACTACTTCCTTGGCATGGAAGTAGTTTCAGGTGATGACTTTATTCTGTTAAATCAGAAAAAGTACATTCAGGAACTTCTGGATAAGGTAGGTCTGAAAGATGAATCTGAATTTCCCACTCCAATGACAGGTACTTGTTTGTCAAAGTCAGGTATGTCTTCCTGTTCTGATCTCTTTCATGATGAAACAATATATAGGAGCACAATAGGTGCTCTGCAACATGTCTGTGTCACTCGACCAGACATTCACTTTTCAGTGAACAAACTGAGTCAGTTTATGCAGGCACCAAATAACAGCAACTGGAAGGCTGTTATTCACGTTCTGAGATATCTCAAAGGCACTCTCAATCATGGTTTGTTGTTCAGACCAACACCCTCACCTGTCACAGACATCACTCTTACCTCATTCTCTGATGCTGACTGGGGTGGTGATCAAAGTGATCGCCGCTCCATCTCAGGGCATTATCTTCTCCTAAATGGTAATCCCATAGTATGGAGCTCTAAAAAGCAGACAGTAGTCTCTAGGTCGAGTGCAGAGGCTGAATTTAGGGCCATTGCCAATGCCATGTGTGAGATCATGTGGGTCCAATCCCTTCTCAAGGAAATTGGACTTCACACTCCCACTGCACCTGTCATCTGGACAGACAACACAAGTGTTGTAGCTCTGTCTGAGAATCCCATCCATCATTCCAAGATGAAACATGTAGAGATTGATCTCTTCTTCATCAGAGAGAAAGTTCAAAATGGGGATGTCTTAGTCAACTTTATTCCAGCTTCAGAACAGACAGCTGATATCTTGACCAAGCCTCTGACAGAAAAAAATTTCATTCCCTGCAGAAAAAAACTTGGAGTCTTCTCACTGGAGGAACTGGAGGATCGTGGCGTCTCCCCATTCCTTCAGCTTGGTTCCACTGCTCAATGAACTTCCCACACAGTCTGTATGTTTATTATTTCTCTGTTTACTTAGTAACTTGCCTTGTCCTATGAGCTCCGGGACAGCCATATGTCTGTTATCTGATCTTTCCTGTTGACTGCACCTCTGCTTTTTTTAACCTCTGTCTGTCCTTATGCATGACTGATCAACTCTATCTTGTTTCAATTAGTGCTTGTAATCTTGGTATGTTCTCGTCTGATTTCCATGTCTAGCATATACCTGAGTATCGCCTGTCATGTGTGCATTTCTCTCTTCTCTGATCATAAGCCTTGCCTTTGTGCATCACTGAATATATCTCTGGAAAAAAAAAGAAGAATCAAAACTGCTGCATATACCATGGCATAGGGTATGGCTTGAGTCCAAAAACAGAGTGAAAACCAAAATAAAATGACAAATTCATACTGAGGTTTTCACTCTTGAGGATGAAAAGATCAAGGCTAAAACCTTGCAGTCATACTGGTAAGATAGGAGCTCAAACTTCTCTGTCTTGTTCTGAATCTCTCAATTTTCAAGACATTCCAAATGAATGAATGAAGCAGCAGTTAAAATGATTATATTAGTCTGTCTGATGCACTTTGGCAACAGTTTACTGATCTGGAATAGAGAGAATTATGCATATGATTGTGAATATGAATACTTGGTACTGCTTTTCGTGTTTTTTCAGACTTGTTCATGATCTTAGATTACAGACATTAATCGACCTATGATCAGAGTTCTGATTACCCATACTAAAGACAGCACAGATGCTTAAAATTGCAAAAGTGCATCTCAGCTAGGAGAACTCATCCATACTACGTATTCTGCTGAGATGTGTCAATTAGGAACAGGCAAGTACTTCGTTCCAGAGAATGGATTTACTGCAGATTGTCAAATTTCAGGGAAAATCAAGTTTCGGATCAGCTCACATCACTCATACCTTGAAGTTTTGGCGACCACGAGTGCATTTGGCGACCACAATGACAAGACTAAGTTCATTTGGCGACCAAATGTTCAGTTGGCGACCACAATAACAAGATCAAGTTCAGTTGGCGACCACAAGTGCATTTGGCGACCAAAGATCAAGTTTCAAAGTCAAGATCAAGCATAGGGAATGTTAGGATATAAGTGTGTCTAACACTTATGTTTAGGATCAATATGTAAATATTGTTGCTTGAGGCCCAAGCATCAATTAGTTTAGTATTAGGGACTTAGTTGCAATTCTCGGTCAGTACTGTTTTGTCTTGCTCTCGCCTACTTTACCTTATATTTGTTGCACTGTTGAACGATTCTTCTTAATCAAGTTATCATATCTGATTCAGAGAGCATTCTCCTTCTTCTTCTTCGCTTTACCTTTCTTATTCTCAAACCCTAAATCCAAACATCACTAACGTTCTTCAAGACTCTCTGGGCCAACTTCAAGTTCGAGTGGACAGTGGAGTGCGGGGTTGCCTTCCAATCCTTAAAGCAGCACCTTCAAAAATTCTCAGCTCTGGCAAAGCCCATTCCTGGCGAACAACTCTTTCTTTATATGAGTATTAACGAGGTTGAAGCCAGTGCCGTATTAATAAGAGAAGAGAAAAATAAGCAGAGTCTGGTGTATTTTTTTAGCAAGATGTTTAATTCAGCTGAAATAAAATATGTCCAGATTGAAAAGTATCTCTATGCCTTAGTTATCGCTGCTAGAAAGTTAAGACCATACTTCCACGCGCACGCCATTACAATCCTCAACTACCAACCTCTCAAACACTTCCTGCTGAAGCCATACTCTTCAGGAAGAATGGTTAAATGGGCGATCGAGTATAGCGCATTCAAGATCAAATTTATGCCGAAAACGGCCATCAAAGGTCAAGCATTGACGGATTTTATAGTGGAAAGTACATGTAATGGTCTAGCAGAAGCAGAAAACTGGCCAAGTCAATCAGCAGATACAACCAAAAGCTAGGAACTCTATACTATGGATCCTCTTCAAGAGAAGGCTCGGGGGCAAGATTAATTCTCATCCCCATGAGGGCGATCCTTTAAAGTATGCGATCGCCCTTACTTTTAAGGCGACCAACAATGAGGCCGAATATGAAGCTCTTATCACTGGATTATGACTCGCTAAAGGAATGGGCATAACGTCACTCAGGGCAAAAAGCGACTCAGAGGTAATTGTCAATCAAGTTAATGGCACTTATGAAGCAAAGGGGGAAAAGATGAAAAAGTACCTCGAGATAGCTAAAAAACGCATCGCGAAATCCCAACTTTCGCAATTGAGTCTATTCCTCGCCAAGACAACCAGCTGGCACACTCTCTAAGCAAGCTGGTGTTCGGAGGGACAAGAATTCAGGATGTGCGATTTCTGGAACAAGCTCTATATTCGGTTCTCGACAATCGAGCAGAAATATTCAACATTCAAGGGTGAGTAACCTGGATGACTCTGTTCCAGAACTTCTTGAAAGAAGGAATACTTCAAGAAGACGAAGGCGAGTCCACGAAAATAATTCGTCTGTCTGCAAACTATCTTTTAACAGATGGAGAGCTCTATAGGTGAGGATATTCCACTCCCTATTTAAGCTTCATATCTCATCTTGAGATAGAAAGAGTTCTGCGAGAAGCTCATGAAGGAGTTGTCGCATGCCATGAAGGTGCACGCTCACTGACGCGCAAAATCTTCAGATTAGGCTACTATTGGCCAACCTTGAGCAAAAATGCGGCAGAATTGACAAAGAAGTGCGCGACTTGTCAATAGTTCGCACCACGATCTGGTCGACCACCAACACTGCTATCCCTAATGGCGGGCGCCTGGTCTTTTGCCCAATGGGGAATAGACATATTGGGCCCCTTTCCCATCAGCTCTAGGCAAAGAACCCACATCATAGTGGTGATTGACTACTTCACCAAGTGGAAAGAGGCGAAAGCTTTGGCCTCCACGACTGAGTTCCAAGTGATCAAGTTCTTGAAAATTAACATATTTTCGTGTTTCAGCGATAATGGTCTGCAATTCGTAGGAAAGGCCTCAAGTGGCTCTGCGATGAATACCATATCAATCACAGATTCAGCTCAGTGCACCATCCTGAAACTAATGTGCAAGCCGAGCCAGCCAACAAAGTTGTCCTGGCAGGTCTCAAAAAGTGAGTTCAAGCCTTCCAAGGAAACTGGGCAAAAGAGCTGGATAATGTATTGTGGGCTATTCGAACGACACCCAAAACAACAACGGGGGAAACACCATTCAATTTAGTGTACGGATCAGAAGCAGTAGCACCCGCCGAAAAGTGGTGCGTACCCATAGAATCCTACCCTTTAACACTGAAGCGAACAAAATCGAGCGTAGAACAGACCTCGATCTGGCAGAAGAAAAGCGATGGAAATCAGACAAGGCCCAAGCTAAAATGCGACTGGCGACCACCCGATAATTCAACAGAAAAGTCAGCGCTCGCCAATTTTTTTCCAGGGAGATGGTTATGCGAATGAATGAATTCACTAGACTGGACAGCTAGGTGGGAAGGTCCATACAAAGTAGTAGAGATTACCGCTCCAGGATCTTACTACTTGGAAATCACAGAAGGTGTAAGGCTGCTACGTCCATTTAACTCCGAACATTTAAGGAGGTTTTATGCATAATTTGTAATCAAAATGTTATGTCAATAAAAAAAATCATTCCTTCATAAAGCATGGCCACTCGAACCAAAACGAATGAAGAAAGACTCGATATCAAAATTGGGCGAAGACCTGACACCAAGGTTAAGCAAAAAACCTGATATCAAAAGTGGGCGAAAGACTTAAAGTCAAATTTAGGCGAAAGACCTAACGCCAAGGTTAGGCAAAAGACCTGATATCAAAATTGGGCGAAAGACCTAAACTCAAATTTAGGCGAAAAACCTGATACCAAGGCTAGGCAAAAGACCTGATATCAAAATTAGGCGAAAGAACTAAACTCAAATTTAGGCGAAAGACCTGACGCCAAGGTTAAGCAAAAGACCTGATATCAAAATTGGGCGAAAAACCTAAACTCAAATTTAGGCGAAAGTCCTGACACCAAGGTTAGGCAAAAGACCTGATATCAAAATTGGGCGAAAGACTTGATAACAAGATCAGGCGAAATACCTCACGCCAAAGCTAGGCAAAAGACCAGATAACAAAATCAGGCGAAAGACCTAACGCCAAAGTTAGACAAAAGACCTGATAATAAAATTAGGGAAAAGACCTAAGGTAAAAGTTAGGCAAAAGACCTGATATTAAAATCCGGCATAAGTCCTGATACAGAGGGCGATCGATCCGTTAAGGAAGTGGAAAAACAATACAAAATTGTTCTTGTTAGAAGAGATCCAACCCTTTCATGATTATAAGTGGGGCAAAAATTAAGACTGGATGTCCAAAGCGAACGAATCCATATCAAGGACAGTTCCTTTGCGAAACAAACACAAGAAAATGGGCAAAAAAACTTAAGGCGGTCACTTACTAAAAGATGAATGAGCCTCGTGTAATAGTTCCTCATGATTAGGCGAACACTCCAAAGGTTTAAAACCTCAAACAAGGCGAACATCTACAAAAGATGATAGTTTCCTTAAAGGCATAATCCTCGAGTAACAGTTCCCTTTAAGATAACTTGGCGAAGGGAGTAGGTGAATCTATAAAGAAATATCATTATTCCTTCTACAGATTAAGGAAAGATCCAAGACTCTATATGGCGGGACCATCATAAAGCAAAGAAAAGATGAAAACAAGTATGGTAAAACTTCCAAAAGCATTCAGACGAGAAAGACATAGGAAGAAGAGCCAAACATATTCCAAGTCAAACAGATGCAAAGGCTTATGAATATAAAGACATTCTATATCATTAAAATAATAATAATAACTGACTCTGATATCAAAAAGTAATTACAAACTTTCCCAAAAACACGGGAAACAGAAGTGATTATCATAAAAAAGAAGGAATAAGGACATGATCGTCAAGGGAGCTCGGGACCTCAAGGTCTGGGTTCTTCGGGGGCAACAACTTCCTTTTCGGCCTCGGGGGCATCCTCCTCGCTAACAGCAGCAGGAGCCTCCTTGGAGTAGCCACTCTCGATGAAGTCCTGAAGAGACTTCACCTCACGGAGAGGAAACTTGGGGTCGATCCCCTGAATTTCTTCGACCAGGACGTGGATGTAGGCAGCCACCTCGACCTTCATCACCTCCAAGTCGCTGTCGGAAAACTCTTCGTACCTTTTAAAGTCATCGACCACACTCTGGGGGGATGGGACAGACTTCAGCTGTACAGCGAACTGCTGCCTCTCTGCCTCAAAGGCCTCCCTCCGAGCCCCTGACTTCTTCAGTTGGGTCTTAAGGCCAGCATTTGATGCCTCCACCTCAACAGAGTATTTGTCGTCTACCTTGAGTTGGAGCTCAATTTTCACCCGCCTGTCATTGGCGAGGACAACCTCATCCTCCTTCTCCTTCATGGAGGCGAGAAGTCTCTGCTCCTTCTCAAACTACTCATAGTGAGCATGCTCCACCAATTGAGTATCCGCCTCATCCCTATACTTCAAACCCTCCATCTAGTCAGGAGTGAACCCCAAGCTCCGGTACTGCTTCATCTCGATAAGCAGATCAGTCTGCTTATCGGCGATCTCCCCTATAATCCGATCGATTGCCAATTTCTCATGGACGAGCTGACAACAGGAAAAAAGGGGTAAAGGTACAAGCAAGATCAAGAAAAGGTCAAAAAAGTGATTCGAGGGAAAATTTACGAAGAAGAACTCACCAGTGTGATCCGCTCGAAATGCGTCCTCACGACACCCTCAGTGCTGGCCAACTCGGAGGGAACCATCGCCTGATCCCGAGGGGGAATAATCCCCTCGAGGAGATGCATGCAGAGACCCGGGTTACCACGTAGTGTCAGCTGGTCAAAAATCTCCACCTTCTGGAGATGGTGGAGATTTCCCCATGGGGCCCAGACGCCCTTAGGGTTCGCCGCCTTGGGCGATTGGAATAAGCTCACCAAGGGGAAATACTCCCCGAAATGAGTATTGGAGGTGCCCGTGGCGGCACCGAGGGTCTAAACCCTCTTCCGATCCCCAGTCCCCTTGGAGGGATCGGGAACAGTTTTGTCGGAGTCACGCGTTGCGACCACAACAGCTTTTCCCGAACTCCTAGCCTTCTTGGGGGGAGTCGGACTCGGAGCCACCTCAGCAGCAGTCTTCCCTGAATATGGTCAACAATGGTATTAAAACCTAAGATTAAAACAGAGGAAGGAAAGTAAAAAAGACAGGCTGAAACATACCTTTCTGGCGATCGCCAGAGGCGACTACAAGTCTTTCATCCTGAGGCTTACGCTTGGACGCTCGCCTAGAAGGAGGAGGTGGATGATTAAACGACGCTTGATCAGCGGACAACCCCGTCTTAGCCTGCTTGGAAAACAGACTGGTGAGTTTTAATCCCCGAGTGCCTACAACCAGCACAGGAAAAGAGTTAGAAATTTTCACAATCAATAGAAACTGGCGAGGACTTATGAATGCCCGCCAGCTCGAGCATCGACTCTGAAGTTTCCGCCACCAAGCGGATCGAACAGATGTTCGATTGCCTATGTGGTCAGAACAAGTCATCAATGGCATTCTGATCGCTCCCTGATAGCTCTCCAAAGCTAGGAGGAATATCCCTTTCCGGCTGAAACAACTCCCATGACACACTACCCTTGTACAAGAAGTAAAACTTCTTGTAGTTGGAGTTGGTAGAACGGAAGTTGTCCACAAGACGGAAGTGAACAATCCAGTTCTAGGCCTAGCCCCTCCATTCTTCAAACTTGTTCCATCGAGTCTGGAAGTGGTGAAGATGGTTCGCCCCGGCGGCCAATCGGTAAAAACACCGGAACGGGCCCAGTGAATACGTCCATTCTTGACGTAAACACATGAACTTGAACCCAACCCTCATCCTAGTGGCGTTGAGTACCAGCTGCGTACGGCCTATCCCGTCGCAGAGAGGAAAACGCAACCCAGCATCGATTTGGGCCGCATAAATGTAAACCTCCCTGTCGCGAGGATAATGCAAACCTAAGCCTGGGTATCGGAGGGCATCTGCTTCTCCCAAGCCAGTCAAGGCGACCACTGACTTGAACTGAGCTGCCTTCATCTCATTAGTCTTGATATCTACTCAGAACCCCATGGTATAACAAGATCAATACAAAATATAAAAAGGAGGAAGCTTTACCGCCTAAAAAGAAGTAAAATGAAGACATTGAAATTTACCTATAGGGGAGAAGACAGGGACATTTGTGTCAGGCACGTCCACCACCACCGGCGTGACGGCCGATTGTCCAGAAATCGGCTTGAGGGCAGAGCTCCTCTGGCCCTGCGTCCGGGAAGAGTTGTCCCTAATAATCAGAGGGGCGTTGTTAGCCCTGGTCGATACCTTCTGACCGGAAGAGGGTTGGTTGGAGGAAGACTTGTGGGCTGACCCCTTTCCTAAAGATTGGTTCTTGGAAGCCATGGAAACAGTAGAAGCTTTTCGGAGAAGTGAAGAAAAGGAAAGATGAAAGCAGAGGACTGAATAGGATATTAGGTTTTGGAATGCAAATGTCTGGAACACGTAAAGGACAAAAATGCCAAGGTTCGTCTTTTTATATAGCCAAAATAGAGGAAGTCGAACAAGCATGTCTAAAACGGCACAGATAATGATTACACCCATTTGGGCAAAATCGAAGTAATGTCAGAATTTCAAGAGACGCCTCGGGGAGACAAACGGTTGAAATGGTACGAAAAATGTTAACCTGCTCTCTGGTTACAGAAGACTAAAAGACAGACATGCCTCAATTGTCCGTTCAACTTCCGGGTAACAGTGCAGTCATTAAATGCTCAAAACCTTACACGAAAAAGGTGATCGCCAAAAGCTACTCTAAGCCTCTCCTGAAACCCTCTTGACGGTAGTGCTCGCCAAAGAGTAGTGAATGAACATTCATAAACCCTAGCAATCCCAAGCGTTCGCCAAAAAAGGTAAAGGATCGAACATTCCACAAATTCTAGGCGACCAAACAACCGCTCGCCAAAGGATACAGAGTATAAAAAATGGCACAAATAGCAGATAAGGACAGAAAATATCCAATCCAAGTGTCACTATCTCAAACCCAATCATATAATCAAGCTTGACCGAAGAAACTTCACTTAAGCTTCGGGGGCAAATGTTGGATATTGATAGTGACGACCCAATAAGGGAAAGGCCCCAGAAGCCCAATAACTTTGCAGGGGGTAAAACCCATATCATTTAGACTGGGTCGACCCTCATTAAGGTTAATCTGGCCCACGTAAAGCGGCCCAGTATCGAACCTAAACCAAAGTGAACACCAAAGCTCCATCACAGTTGCAATTAACCAAGGTCACAGCCTCTTACTGCTCGCCATAGGAGTGCTCGCCAAGAGAGTCTAACCTCTCAACTCTGGTCCCACCAACCGTCACTAAAGGTATGACCACGATATCCCGCGTATATCGGGCACATATTCTCTAAAGATTACATACGGTAACTGCAATATTACGCCATAACCGTAATATCTGCTATCCTAATCTTTACCGACATGATATTCACCAAGATATTCTATTGCCTATAACAGTTTGAGCTCTCCATTCTATAAATACCATTGCTTTTGAATACGTTCATTACGTTTTGAGTTCATACACAGAGTATACTCATTTAAGCATCGGAGAAGGACCCAGAGACCCCTCTCTGTTGCGATCCCCTTCTTGCAGGTTCATCGGAGCTAAGACAAGAGCATTGATCATCATCCATTGGCATTCAATTCCCTGCCAAGTCAACACTTGGGAGTTCAGACCCAACTGTTCGTAAATATTAATTTTAATTTACTAATTTAATTTGAAGAGTAAATCTATAAATATTATTAAACTATTTTTATGTTTTCATAAAAATAGTCATTGATCTTATTAAGGGGTAAGGTTAGTCTAGTCCAAATGGGCTTTCCCATAAAAAAACGAGTTTGAAATTTCCGGCTTAATATTTTGGTGACAGAGATCAAAAACATGTTGAGGAGAAAAAACAAACGCATGAGGCAGTAGTGTTTGATTCAGGATGGGTTCATTCTTTTTTATTTTGTTTCTATTATCGGATCAATAATCCAAAATAAACACGTACTTAAAGAACAAAATTAACTAAAACAAATCATATGATAAAAAATAAATATATTCATGATAGAATTAGTTAATTAAACTAATGAATTACCATGAATAAGTTTTACAATGTGATTATGTTATAATAATTTAATATGTGAAATCAAAGACATTAGACTAAATGTAATACATGTATATTATAACTAGGGTTAATCAAATTGGTATGGTCTTGATCGCCCAAGATCGAGATCGAGCCCGACCTAACCAAAATATGTTTAATTTGTCTCGATCTTAAGCTTGGGGACGAGTCATTTAGGACGGTCTAGAACATTTTATTTTTCCAGTCTACCAAATTATTTCCCTCTAATTTAATTGGTATCATACTTATCCGAACCGGACCAATCATCGAACCGAATGTGGGACCGGTTTAGAGTTCACCCGATCCAATTACCAATGATCCAACCACTGATTCTTTATTATTTTCCTCCCATGTCTAGTCATCTCCCCTCCCAAATTTGTTCCTCTTCTTTTCTTCTTCCTCTCTCCCTTCTCCCTCACATTCTCCATCTCTTCCATCTCCCTCCTCCTCCTATAAGTCGGCCTCGCCGCAAAGTCGCCCCTGTCGCCAAGTCGTTGTCGCCGCTACCAAGTCCTTCGAGCCACCGCTGCCTCCTCCTCCTACAAGTCACCACCACCTCCTCCAAGTCCGCCGCCCCCTTCTCGTCCTCCAAGTCCGTTCCTGTCTCCTTTCCTCCGTCACTCGCTGTCTCCTCCCCTCTGTCACTCGCCGCCTTTTCCTCCCCCGTTGTTTGATTCGACGACGACTGTGAAATGAGTGGCTCGGATTTGTTTTTAATAATAAATTTGGTGACCCAGTGAACCAACCAATTCTTCAAAAACTACTCAGTTTTTACTTTTTGAATCTGGTTCAGCTTGCATTTCAGGCATTTTACTAAACCGGACCGCCTCTGTGATCATTTCATAGTCCGACTGGTAGTCCGATCCGATTCTTATAACTATTGTTAGTATGCAAATATAAATTTTTGTAGAAAAATAGGCTTATTCATGAACCGGTTCGACCCCAAACCAGTTCTAAATTGAATTGGGTTAGTTTTAATAAAATCTCTATTTTTTTCACATTAAAAGAACTCGTCTGTTTCACCGGGAAAAAATTGGTTTGGTTCAAACTGATTTAGAACCGGTTCGAACTGTTTTGGTTTATTTTTTTAAAACCCTTTTGGTTTGTTTTTGATTTGGTTCAAACCAGATCTGATCTAGTCCTTGCTCCAACATGAAAAACAGATTGAAACACACTTAGCACTCCTTTCATCACTAACTTAAAAACACACTGATCTGGTCGAACATCAACATACGAGAGTCCAATACATACGAGAGTCGAATATAATAATGTCTGAATTTCAGTACGACAGTCCAACATACGAGAGTCCAATATATATTTATAATAAAGGAAGCATCCAAAACCACCTCCTCGGCTTCTCCGTCCCACATTCATGACCCTCCGTCCAACATTCATGACAGTCCGACTGCAAGAGACAAGAAAGCGTTTACCATAAAGAAAAATATGTATCCCAATGAAAAGTCGATTCAAAATTTTAGTGAAAAGCCAAGTCAAAATTCAAAAGCTGCATAACATACTAATAATTACCACAAGTACAAAGTATTTTTAACTAATTAATTACCTCAAGTGTGATCTCTCTGGTGAAGAGAAATGACCTCTAAAGTTTGTTGAGGATTCGCCTTATGAAAATTTACAAAAGTGAAAACACAACCACCTGTATCCATCATGCATGTTAGATAAAATTCAATGTAAAGACAAGTTTAATCTTTAAAGCAATTTAATAATTTAATAAATGTCATTCTAGAGTTTCTCTAACTCTTCAATATCTTTTTCTGCTAACATGTTCAGACTCAAACGACTACGATAGTCATCAATTACTCTACCTCCTATGCTGAAAGCACTTTTAGAAGCTACAGTAGAAACTGGTAGCACTAACAAATCTCTTGCCATTGTCGAAATCGAACTACAGTATGTCCGCCTCCGCTTCCGATATGGTCACGGTACCACACCTTTCCCAAGTCATCGGAAGTACCCCATGTACCGTACTCTGTTTGATCGGTTTCTGTGAGATTATCCTTCTCACGTACCACGTTTCATTTTGCAATTGCTGGATCGAGGCTAGGTCTAGCACGGGTCTCCGGGTTCTGTTTTTTTCGCCGGGGCTAGAACTATGCTGCATCGTGACGTCGTGCGTTCAGTGTCTTCATCGCAGCTGGCATCTCCCTGCAGTAACAAGAAATGAAAAGACTGAATCAAATATATGGCGAGGGAAATCAAAGACAGGTTTTCAGTTAAACTAAGTCGGTTCCAACTAGGATGGAGCTTTGCTAGTTCTCTGCTTTCTGTTGTCGTTCAGGGTTTTGTGTCAAACAGTTTGCGGTTGAATCCTCCGTTGGAACTGAGCTGAATACAATCCAGGGTCAAGAGCAGCGAAGGATGTCAGAGAAATTTCCAACTGAAGCAGAGCCGGTTCTAGCGTAGGCGATGCAATCTTCAGTTCCAGTTTGCCTTGCATGGTTCTATCTCCATCCTTTGCAGTAGGTTCCTTCAATTGTGTCTTCTGATTAGTTGGTATCTAATTTTACAATAAATGTCAAAAAATCTAACTCAATTGCACGGCTTGATGATTCTTTCACGAGGCAAACCCGATTTTTGGGGGGGTTTGCTGCCGGAGCGAGAATATTTGTGTGTGTGTTTTTAAATGGTATAATTTTGAAAAATAGATCCCAAAATCTAGAACATACTGTATCTACGTAATTACTTTTGTTGTTATGCTAAGTGGTCCAATTTCAGCAATGTGTATGTATTTGACAATTTCCACATGATTTCCAAGCAGCTTCTGGTGGGGTCAAATGGTCAACCATAGAGAAGGGTTTCTCAACATAATCGTCAAACTCTTCCCACATACTTTAAATTACCCTGTCTGCCTCCACAATGCGCACTCTCAATTATAACCCATGGATACCTCAAATCCCGTACCTGCTTCGGTAGCCTCCGGCATCTCGCTGCGGCCACTGACGCTCGCCGACGTAGACTCGTTCATGGTATGGGCCACCGACAGCGAGGTCACGCGCTTCTGCACATGGGATCCGTACCAGAGCAAGGAGGAAGGAATAACCTTTATCAACAACGTGGTGCTGCCGCATCCGTGGTTCCGGGCCATCTGCCTCAATGACGGACCCGTCGGAGCGATCTCAGTCACCGAGAACAAAAGCAGCGGAGATCGGTGCCGTGGAGAGCTAGGTTACGTTCTGGGTTCAAAGTACTGGGGCCAGGGGATAGTGACAGAGGCGGTGAAGATAGCGGTTGCAGCTGTGTTTCGGGAAAGGAAGGAGCTGGAGAGGGTGGAGGCGTTGGTGGACGTCGATAATATCGGATCGCAGAGGGTGTTGGAGAAGGCAGGGTTTAAAAGGGAGGGTGTGCTCAGGAAATACTTCATCATTAAAGGGAGAATTCGAGACATGGTCATGTTCAGTTTTTTATCCACAGATCCAATTCCATATTAAGAATTCACAAATATTTTTTAGGTGTTAGATTTATATATAAAATCTCGTAGGAATAAATTTTTTGTGTTAGATTTATCAAACACAAAATTGCATGTTAAATTTCTCGTTATATTTTCACAACCACGAACACAAGTCATAATGTTTTATGCGTGTTTATGCCAGATTATCATATACTATGTTAAGTTACTTTGTATATTTTGTAGTATAACTATGACTTTAGACTTCCGATTTCACCTAGAAAATTACAAAGGTTGAAAATTAAACAATTAATTAAAAAAATATATAAAAAAATAATATTTGTTCAGAAAAGTAGTAAAAAATTAAACTTACTCATACAACATTATCCTGTGTATTATATTGTGATATATAAACACGAAGAAGGCCGGGAAATTATATCGTGTTCGTGCTATTATTTATAATTCTATTTTATATTTCCACAAACACAATTTGGTTTCTTACGAAATTCATGTCGTATTGCCACTTAACATAAGAAATTATCTGACATAATTATTAATTACGTAATTAACCACTTATAAATCATAATTATTATTTACGTAATCAACTCCGTTGTTGATTTGGGGAAGGTACGGAGGACAACCCTGAGAGTGTTCCTAACACCTTTTAGATCCTACTCGTACAAATCCTCAAGGGAAGGAGAGGGGTAACAATCCATCTTGATTGCCCCTTTACACCAAGTGGCACCTCCTTTAAAAAGAATTACTCGCTTTTCCAGTTTGAATTAGTGGATTGAAATCCATTAACTAAGGGATCTCCATGGTCCTAGGTCCAAATTTTATAGCCGGGAATCAATATTTGAAAAAGAAAAACTCCAAAGGAGTTGATTGGGAGGTGGTAAAAACAGCGGAAAGGGGTTAGGGAGCACGACCACCCGCGAAGGTGGCACTACACCTTGAAGCCCACCTACGTACGCATAATTGGAAATATGCTTGGGAAATGCCTAGAGGTCGAACCGAATATGAGAAGAGTGAGTAGAATCTATATGAGAATGCGAGTTGAGATAGATGAGAATGAACCGTTGATGGCGGGGTTTTGGTGGACGAACTCCCAAGGAAGTGAAAAATGGGCATCCTTTAAATATGAAAGATTATCCGATTATCGTTATGGGTGTGGGATGTTGGGGCACACGACCTAAACGTGCAATGACAAGGTGAAGATGTCAGACCAGGCTGAGAAAGTTTCGGCCTATGCACCATGGTTGGTTGGGGCGAGACCGAATCACATATTTCCGAGGCAAGACTCGGGGCAGGAAGAGGGCCCGAACAACCGAACCAAAACAGGGGCCATGAGATATTGGTCGTACATATTGGCCGAGGTTAGACAAACGGAGAAAGGGAAGAACAAAGCGGATACTCACAGGGAGACCGATTCACCACCAAGTTATGGCAAGGAGACTAAACCGAGAGAAGAAAATGCGTATGGAACCATGAGTGGATAAGGGCAAACAACATTGGAGAAGTGGTGCGGAATCGATCGTAGAGGATGACAAAATGGAGATGAACGAGACACAGAGGGATCACCGTAAGGAGAACCACCATGATAAGATGATGATCTGAACAAAACAGGTCACTCATCCCACTAGTGGTCGGGAGGTGATCAAGGGGCCGACACCCATACACGTTCGGTGGTTGAGACAGCATCAACTGGATAGGAACCACCATATCCAAATCCCGTCTAGCTCGGTGATCATTTATCTACCAGAGAGCTGCACCACCGAACATAATACACTCACCACCACACAAATCATGACCTACACAGTGGAGAACCCACTCGACTCGCCACCCTCCACGCCGACACATGACAGTACGAATGCAAACTCGGGTTTGAGCCCTTACTTGAATAAGATGACGTTGAAGCGAACGGGAGATGAAATGGAGGGCCAACCGGCCATGAAAAAGTTGAGGGTCGGTCCGAAACCAACTGGAGGCGAGGATAGTGGACAGAGGTACCGCAGGAAAATAACACAACAGGGGAGACCAAGTCGTCCAACCACTAGTAAGGGAAGGCGGGGGAGGGGGGACGAAGGCTTTGTCGCGGAATTATCGGATGAACTCAACGGAAATCGAAATTGGCTCTGGTGGCTGTCCCAAAAAAGCCACAGGGGCTCAATGAAACTGTCATATCATGGAAGTGTCAGGGTTTGAGGTCTACCCTGACAGTCCAAAACCTATAAGATACAGGGACATAATCTTTCTCATGGAAATAAAGAATGGGGATACCTACTGCGAGAAATCAGGAAACAAATAAGGATGAACATAATGA
The DNA here is from genome assembly GCA_946814005.1 of Chamaenerion angustifolium. Lineage (NCBI taxonomy): Eukaryota > Viridiplantae > Streptophyta > Magnoliopsida > Myrtales > Onagraceae > Chamaenerion > Chamaenerion angustifolium. The sequence goes on from OX328270.1 coordinate 10,027,762, forward strand.
AGTATATATGGCCGAGAAGGAGAGAGGGGGGATTAGCATTGTGGTGGAAGGACGATAAACAAATCCGAATCCTATACGATGATACAAACTTCGTGGATTGTGAAGTGAAGATTGGATATGGAGGCGCATGGATTTACATCACGTGGGTTTATGCGGATATGGATGGCCAAACACGAGCTCAAAACTGGAAGGTACTTCGCAGCCTATGGAGGGGACGGAGAGGAAGATGGGCGGTCCTCGAAGATTTCAACACCATATGTTACCCACACGAAAAGGAGGGGGGCCGAAGGAAATCACAAAAACAGATGGGTGAGTTCAATCAATTGATCGAGGATTTACACATGGAGGACATGGGAGCAAAGGGCCCACCATACCATCTTAACCAAACCAATATTGTGTTGACCCCAAAGGTTCCAAATCCGACCCAGCCCACTGTGTTTAGACCTATTAGTTGTTGCAATTTATTGTATAAGATAATCCCTATGCTTTTGGTGAACAGATTAAAGGTATATCTTTCAGATCTCGTCACACCTTTCTAGAGTGCCTTTGTAGAAGGCAGGTCTATCCAGGATAACATATTGGTAGTTCATGAGGATTTCAACTATCTAAATACCCAACAGAGGGGGAGCAAAACAGAATGTGCTTTGAAGATAGACATGCAAAAGGCACATGACAGGGTGAAAGTAGAAGTTCTTACTAAAACGCTTGTAGGGAAGGGGTTTGATGAGAAGTGGATAGGGTGGGTCAGAGCTTGCATATCCACCACGTCATACAGGGTGGTAGTAAATGGGGAATGATCCACAATGATCAGAGGGATCCGCCAAGGAGACGCCTTATCATCGTACCTGTTTATACTACTTGAGGACGTACTATCACGGGCCGTTAAAAAGGAAGTAAACGAGCAGAGACTAAGAGGAATAGTGATGAAGAGGAACTGCCCCAAGATCCACCACCTATTCTTTGCGGATGACTCTCTCCTATTCCAATGATCAACCGACAATGCAAGGAACCTAAAGTGCATTGTGGACAGATATTGTGAGGCATCTGGACAATGGATCAATACAGCAAAGTCGACTATGTTCTTCAACAAAGGAATGAGACCCGGGCAAATATTTAGGGTTACCATCCACATGGGGAAGATCAAAGAAAGACGCAATGGGATTCCTAAGGAATAAGGTTAAGGACAAACTAGCGGGTGGAGAGCAAAGACACTAAACCAAGCGGGGAAGGAGGTATTGATAAATGCGGTAATCACGTCTATCCAGATATACGTCATGAGTGTTTTCCAACTCCCCAAAACCTAGTGCTCTGACATAAATTCATTGATTGCGTATTTTTGGTAGGGAGTATCGGCAGAGGGCAAGAAGACACACTGGCGGAGATGGGAGATCCTAACCCAGTCCAAACACACGGGAGGACTAGGGTTTAGTGAACTCCAAACGTTCAACACAGCCTTGCTCACTAAAATGGCAGGGTGATTCCTAACCGAACCGAACACACTATGCGCGAGCATCATGAAAGGTATGTACTTCCCGCACAGAGGTTTTATAGAAGCAACAAAAGGAGGGCGGGCCCCGTGGGGATGGAGTAGCCTACTACATGGGAGGGATGTACTCAAACGAGAAGGGTTATGGTGCATAGGCACGTGGGAAACGATAAATGCCTTAACGGATCCATGGGTGGTGTCCAAGGGAGGGTACAGGGTCACGGCCGAACGGGATGAACAACCCGACCGAACCACAATGGTGAGTGAACTAATAAACCCGAACTGGAGCTGGAACGAGGAGCTAGTACGGGCAATATTTACAACGCATGATGCGAACCACATCCTACGGATGCCGATCCCGTGTGAAGGAGGGGGGATCAGTACATATGGCATACACGCAAGACGGATCACCACAACCTCGGTCCGTCTACCATAGGCTCAGGGAGACGGAGGGGCAACCGCAGGACGGGCACCATCGTCGGCAGAGCCCAATATGGCGGGACATTTGGGCGACTAGCATAACACCCATAGTGAAGAATTTCAGGTTGCATATCGTGTCAAATGCGATTGCGGTAAAACACAACCTGACACGCCGTGGATTGCAGGTATCACCAAGCTTCCTGGTATGTGAAGGAACGAAAACACGGGAGCACATGATATTTGAATGTTGGTGGACCGAACCAATCTGGTTCGAGGTGCTGGGTCTCCGGGTGGACGGAACAGATCAAACAGACATACCAAAGTGGCTGGAGGCGAGGCAAATGGAACCGAGGGTGCAAGGACCAACAAGATAAGCCAGATTGATGAAATGCATGCTCACATGCTGGCAAATATGGAAGACACGATGCATGACAGCGTTCAAAGGAAAAACACTGAACCCAACGGAGGCAATCATAACAAGTGGACGGAAGGAGACAACCCCTGGACCAGCACGACCGAAGTAGGTATGAGAGAATCCAGGTGGGAATATCATCAAGATTAACTGTGATGCACAGTATGCACAAGCTCGGCGCAATTAGGTATCGGTGTGGTGGAAGGGATGCCGAATGGAGGATCATGGGAGGACTGAACATAGCAATGCGAGGCCACAATGTGGAGATGATGGAAGCAGTGGCGATTTTGGAAGGGCTTCGGTTGGCCATACGGAATGGATGGAAGGACATTGTAATCCAATCAGACACACATACCGTAATACACCAAATATGGGAAGGGTCAACCCAATGGAGATTATCGGCAATAGTCTGAAACATCTGATCACTAGCGAGACAACAAATGCAGGTGTAATGGAGAGCTATTTCAAGGGCGACAAATAAATGGGCGAACTGGATAGCAAATTAAACCTGAATGAGAGTGAGTTTGAGTGATTGGGTCGAAAGACCCCCCACCCCCTTTAATTTTTTTATTAGCGAATGATTGTAATTTTGAACAAGCGTGACAACATGTCATGACGTTTAATTCCATCGAATCAAATGCAAATTGACCAAAACAAAATATACAATCTAGGTGGACCAATAGAATTGATCAGAAATTTTCATTTTGCTTACTTGTCAATATTATATACATCATAACCAAATTAATATATATATATATATATATATAGAGAGAGAGAGAGAGAGAGAGAGAGAGAGCGCTATACTCATAAAACACAAATGTCCCTGATCATGTTGAGGCATTTACCTTATGGATATACTTTTTATACCTCATTCTATATTTTAGTATTGGATAGGTTATTCATTTATTAATCATAAAATATATCTTATGAGTAACATCCTATACTTACTAAGTAGATTTTTTTGTGATTTGTTACTATAAGCACGGAGCGAGGTAAGGGCTAGAGGATGTTACCTGAAGTTCTCGTCTTTTATCTGAGTGCTCTCTTGAATCCCTATGCTCGGTTTTATCTGGGTGTTTACTGGTAGTTCTCGAGACAAGTGCCAAAATACCATGGTGTGGCCTAGTATTCAACAATTCTCTCTAACACCTCAATCAAAGAAACTTCCTCGATGTTGAGGCCCATCTTCACACGTTGACGATGAGATTTTTTTGTTTAGAGTGAAAATGTATATAAAACAAGAGAGAAAACTAAGATCCAAAAAATTACCTAATTAGGTCAAGGCTTTTGTAAGAATATGTTAATTTCGCTATCATAGAGCTCTTACCGTTAATAATTCTAGAGAAACTCCAATGCTCAAAGTTAGTTCGATAGTGGGACAAGTATTTTTGTTCAACGGTCGATGCCATGAACTAACTGATGTTAAACACGGGTACATGCTCTCTCGTCATAGTCTGGATACTCAATAGAACACTACAAGAATCTGTTGCAAAAGCGACGAAACTTTCGTGTTGACGCTAAGAGTTGTAGTTGAATATATGTATATTGCGTCGATAGTTTTTGTTGTCGTTATTATTACTTATTAGGCAAAATATTATTTCCACTGTTATAAGATGCATTTAATGTTAATTTTTGCCGTCACTTTATTTTTTACATGGATGAATGTGTAATGTAGACCAACACTTGATGTTTAATGGCTCCATTAGTAGCAGATGACTTTTCCGTTGTAAATGTACACATTTAAATGCAAAAGGTTTTGTCATAAAAATAGTTATAACAACAATGGATATATGTCGTAAATAATATATATTTTCGTCGTTAAAACTTAATTACCGGGAAAAGGTAAGAATATGTTTGCGTGTCAATATATTGTCGCCATTAGTATAGTCATTCAGTGGTGACTATTGTTGTTGTAAAATGGTACATTTAGTGACGATTACTATGGTTGTAAAAAAATCAAATTTTCAAATTTTTTTCCGTTCTTCTTCTTTCACCATCACCCTCATTTCACAACACTTTAATCTTCAAGCTGCTAGATTTCCCTCCCCCTACATTCCCTCCCCCTCCCTTCAAGCTTCAAGATTGTAAACCAAAGTTGGAGTTGCTAGAAAACTGAAGTTGCTGGAGACCGAAGTTGCTGGAAACTTCAAGCTTCAAACTTCAACCTTCAAGTTGCTGGAAAACCAAAGTTGGAGCTGGTTCTCCGAAGTGAAGTGAACTTGATGGATGAAGCCATTGATGTTACCTTCAAGCCGAAGCTTCCCTTCAAGAGGCGAACTGAAGTGAGCTCCGTGGATGTTATCTTCAAGCTGCTGGTTCTCCGATCTAGAATCCATGGATGAAGTGCCGAAAAGAAATCAACCATGGATGAACCGAAGTGAGCTCGATGGATGAAGCCATGGTGGATGAAGTGCCAAGACAGACATGTATGAAAGAGCCATGGACGAAGAAGGATGAAGCCATGGATGAACGAAAAAAAAATTGTCCAAAAAAATCACAGCAAAAAACAAAATCGTCCAAACAACCGGTCCAAAAATCGACAAACAGTTGTCATTACTAAAAGTAATGTATAACATCGGCAATGTGTTGTCGCCTTTTATTTGTGTTTAACAACATCCTAATGCCGATGTAAAGCACAAGTGGGGAGTGTCATGTTAACAACGGCAAGCCTTTGACAAAGGCAAATTGTCGACGTATACACCTTTAACGACGTAGACTACCGTCACGAATATCTCATCGTTGTTAAAAGGTAACAATGGTATTTGTGCCTTTAGCAACGAGTTTTCACCGACGTTGATGCTCGAGTTTCTTGTGTGGAACACCAAATTTGAAGAAGAAACGACACCCTTTTCAATTGCATTTCTTGGACATAAAGTAAACGATGAAAGAACTTTGTTGTTTCCACTTGTACTTCCTGATCGATCTAACATATTAAAAGATTTTAGGCCACTTGGTATTGTAAAAGGTACCTACCGTAGATGTTTCCCTTTAAATAGTAAAATCACCTTAAAAATAATAGGATTAAACTCTAAAGCCTAGGTTTTATACTAGAGTGAAGTTTTCCCATATCCTTATGGTTTAACAGTCAACAAGTGGGGATAAAAAGAATAAATTTGACAGACATTTAGAATGTCGAGTCTGAAAGGGAACTGGTGGCCAACGTCGACATATTTTTCACATACAAACTTACTTTGCTCAGTTGCAAGGTTTGCTGACAATGACCTACTAGCACTACAAGAATGTTGCTCTATAGCGACGGTCTAAAGTTGTTGCTAAGTTGACTTTTGCCGTTACTAAATCATTAAATCAACGAAATTTTCGTGCCAATAGGCCCCGTGGCTAAAGATTTCCGTGACGACAATATGCCGCGAGTAAAGGCGTGCGGTTGCTGAAATGAATAGTTGCTCTTACCTTTAGCATCAATATATTGTCGATGGTGTTCATGCGTAATTATCGCTAGTATGTTTTAACTGTTAAACATTGTCTGTTGTTTCGAAATAGTCTGTTGGTAAATTAGGCACATCTGGGACTATTAATTAGCGATACCACTCTAGTGTTTATTGCATCACTGGAAATTGATGTAATAAACTTAATCAACAACTAATGTTGATTGACAGTGATTACATTTAATTCACATCGAGTTGCCTTTCATGCTAAAATATCCTTTACAAAGCAAACCTTATTTTGCTATCGTCAAATTAGTTGTAATTAACTACCATATGTGAAGTAATACTTGTTGCACATAAAGCATTTTTACTTCATAGGTCTATGCAAATGCTTATATAGTAGTACAATCGTCAATTGACATAGTTCTATTTTTTGGCCAATATATCTGCAAATATATAACTAAAGCCAAAAAATATTACAACAAAATCTCTATCATCAACAAACTACCAGATTATCAATCTAACTGAACCACGGAAGAGTGTAAATGGGAAGGTGAACTTGGTGTAGATATTCTATGATGAAGAACCTCACCTAATGGCCTGCTAGGTGGAGTGGAAGAGATCAACGAACCTGATCCAATCCAAGAAGAGTGGCACTTAGAGGGTTTATAGTCCCAGTTGGTGACCCCAAGCCCATATGGATTCGACCCATTTCCTCATCCATGGAAATAGACAGCTTCTCATGTGTTTCTGTTGCTGATGCAGGAGCATGTTTGGAATTATCAGACCAAGCATCAATGAATCCCTTGGTGGTCCATGTGTTGTTGTGGGATTGTTTCTCCATTGATTTTATCCATTGGTGGGGTTGTTAACTTAGTGTACTTGAGTTCAGATTCAGGATTTCCTCCGCAAACTGCAGGTGTGACTCTCTTATCATGAGCATGTCATACACTTATCTCAAATGTTATTTTTTTTTATAAAATTAAGTAGCTTAAGCTAACTTAAACATGATTTGTAACTTGTTCAAGAGCATGTTTCTAAACAAGAACCAAGCAACTTCGTGTTGGAAGCAGAACCAGAGACTTCCACAGGCTTTCTTGAGAGAGAGTGTACTCTATTTAAGTGTCGCTAACAATGCTTATGACCGGGCTCCGCATCCCTCGAGCACCACCATTTTCCCCATTTGTTCTCTTGCTTGGATCTTCGTCTCTACCAACTTTCAAACTGTAACAACTTTTTACTGCAACAAACACAACATATATCACAAACACAACATATATCACAAACATTTATATATATACATTATGCAAAAGATTCAAGAAGAAAAATAAAAAATAGCATACTTACTTAAAACTGATTTAAGCTTCGGAGGTGGGGGGGGGGGGGGGGGAGGCAGCGACGACGTGACGTAGGTGAGGCAAACGGCGTGACCGAGGCGAATTTATGCTTCTCGGATTGTAGATCGACAGATCGAAAAAAAATTGAATCCCTATTCGGGCGGGGAAGTGCTACACCGAATCTTCCTTTGAATTTGCCAAAGAACGTCACGAGCACATCTACTACCTTTATCCCCCTTCGGAGTTGCTACACGGAGAGGTCGTTGAGTTCACCAACGAAGATCTAAACTAAAGGATTGACAAGTTTGAGAGCAATAACTTACTAAGTCGACATCGAAACCTTTAATTGCTAGGATCTAGGATTGGCACGAAGATTTGAGATCTTGGGAAACGAAGAAGAATTTAGGGTTTGACACGAAGAGGGATCTATAGACTGAAACTGTTGGATTTTGTGTTGTCTGGAGTCTCTTGCTGGGCCCTCCACAGACCTACAGGGAAGGAAATCCCGGGGTGTTCCCGGTGTTTCCCCTACGATGATTAAGTTAGTCGGAGGTTCGTTTAACAAATATATATAAGGTAAGAGTATGCAATGTAATGTTAGTTTTAGAATGGAGATGAGTGAGGGTATTTATAACCTTCACCCCTAACCTGGGATGAGTTAATCCTGACCATGGTCATCACAGGTATCGCCTGGTTAAGTGACCATGGTTATGTCTTTAGTCCTGTGCTGCCTGGTGTCCCGTGCATAGTGGACTTGTGCCATGTGCCTCTATCCCACGCCTATTGCTTTTGTGCCACATTCCCTCCTGTCTAGCCTCGAGCATTGTGCTGTATTTGTGACGAGGAAGGGATCCAAGGGAAGGATGTTTCCTAGTGGCGCGCCTCTATGATGATCTTGGCGCGCCTTTACATTGTGGCATACGGGAGCTTGGCATTAAGGTTTTTAGTTGAGGTATAGGATGATGACGGCGATATATCCTTGAGTGGACAATGAGTCATTGGGTCGTGGCATGCGTCAATAATGGTGAGAAATTCCCAATAGTGACTTCATAAGTGTTCGGGAGCGTCGGTTTTATTACGTTGTAGACCGGGTGGGTCTAATCTTTGGGCCTGATCCATAAGTGTCAAGGCTCAAAGGCCAGGATCCATCATTTACACCTGAAGCCTAATATGAGTGTCACGCATGTTGGGTTTGATGGTGCTATTTCCCAAGGTTATGGCGTTCCTTTGATTAACCGTGAGTTTGGCCTACTGTTTCTTGCTGATACTGAGAGTCACTTTTGTTTATAAGGCGGCCAAAATAAAAATTCAAAATTGAATTTCAAACAGAAGCAGAAAAAAGATGAAGTGCCTCGACTGAACCATTTGAAATCATTGGGTTTCCCGAGGGTTTGAGGCAATCATTGCCCCAAGGGGTAGTCTAACCGCTCATCTCCCTTAGGGAGCTCCTCTATATATTGGCCCTTCCACATTCATTTTTTCATTTTTACCTCTCCGTTGCTTTTTCTTTCTACAATTTGCTATGCATTCTCTCTAGAATTCTGGCAACTCTTTCGTGACTTTTCCGATCGCCCTAGGTTCTCTAGTCGCCCAAAATACCTTGTTGCACCCCTTTCAAGTCAAGCCTTTATCCCCAACGTGAACGCCTTCTTTCTTCAATGGCGAGCAATTCAGCAGGAGATTTTGCTAATGTTTTCTTTCCCACTGGTTTTAGCAACCCAAAACCTAATATAATCTCTAGGTCGATTTTCAATAAAGCAATAGAGGAAGCGTGTCTAGGCGACCCTGGTAATGCCCATCCTACTTCTAAGCTAGGTCACGACGAGAAATCCATCTATCACCTGTGGATTGATGCGGGGCCGGGGTTGAGGTTTCCTATATGCCCAGACCTGGTAAAAGCATGCTGATATTATGGCGTCTCCCCCACCCAATTTCCCCCAATTTCATTCGCACCTCGGTAGGGTTTAGGGTGTTGTGTGAGAATATGGGCTATACATATTTCTTAGTTTTGGTCTGTTATGTTTATAGGATAGGTTTGAATCGCTTCAGCGTATTCAGTTTTGTTAGTCGATTCCCTGATATTAAGTATCAGAATTGGCGCTCTATTTGGTCGTTAGTAACATGTTTTAGAACAAGGAGCTCCAATTGGAAGAGTTCCTACTTCTTTCTTCCAAGGAGGTGGTCCTTAGTGCATTACCTACAAAGCGTTGTGTGACCCGGTGCCCTTCGATGATGAATTTCCCCTTGGGATTAGGAGTCTCTCCATATAGTGTATACTGACCATATATCCGGGCGCGCTTCGTGGATATCTAAGGATACCACAGAGGAATATTTATTCAACGCTGGCATCTCCGCAGTACAATGTCGCTCTTCTACCTCATGGGTAATAACTTGTTTTATTTTCCTTTGTAGATAACACTGTTTCACGCGCTGACATAACGTTCTTCCTACCAATTGAACAATAAAAGGAAAAAAGCAAGGCCCCCAACGACGCCGCTAAGGGTTCGAAATAAAGGAAGAGGCACAACTCTTCTAAGAAGAAGGTGTGCACCGAAGATGAAGTAGATCCGCTGTCAGCGAATCCTTCCACACCGAGTCCTTCTTCCCAAGAGGCGGACGCCCTTTTCAAAGGTTCGGTCACTTACTCTCGCTATTGCAACGATTCCCTTTTAGCAAGAAGATTAAATATTCTCCACACTAAGACTGGGGCGCGTCTATCGTGACCGATACGTGGATAGCCTGGACTTTTCATGTACTTGTTGATGGCACCTCCACAGAAAACAGCATCAAGGACGACTGATCTGTGTACATTGGAAAACGTTCAAGAGATCCCTCTTCCAAGAAGAACAAGACTCTGACGAGGGAGTCCTCCTATGAGGTGGATAAGGCGTTGCCTAAGTCTAGGTCTTCCAACCAGGAGACGCCTCTGCTTCTTCCGGGTAACCAAGAGGGGCGATACGCTCCATATGCGGGTCGACGTTTGACCTGCATCGGGACCTTAAGGTGGATGGCGTTACAGAATGGATCGGTCACAAGAACCCCTGTCAAACTCTTTGGACTCCTTGTGAGGGACTCCAAGACGTTCCCATGGTGAGGGGGAACACTCTGCTGGATCCGAACCTAGGTCTCCTTCTCCTAATTGGCGCCTGTCCTCCTGTCGATATGACGCCAATTGACAAGTCTGGTGGCGCTGTGGTCAACCTCGTGTGTCAGGGTCTCACCCTATTTTCACAGGTATCACTTGTTGGGTATCGATAGTGACAGCCCAGTAAGGAAAAGGCCTTCGAGGCCCAATAACTATAGAGGGGGTAAACCCATAACATTCGAACCGGACCGACCTCCATAGAATGGCCCAGAACCGAGCCCAAAGTCTCTGAGGACACCCTGAGTGTTCGCCATTCTTTACCAGGCCGTGACCTCTCACTGCTCGCCATGAGAGTGCTCGCCCCGAAGAGAGCCCTGCCTCTCTCCTCTGGTCCCACTAAACCGTTAATAACCGACTGGCCATGATATCCCGCGTATCTCGGTCACATATTCACTAAAGATTAGATTTGGTAACTGCAATGTCTCGCAGTAACTGCCATATCCCACGATCCGAATCTTCAGCAACTCAATATATACTAAGATATTCAGTTGCCTTTATACGGTTTGATCTCTCCTACCCTATAAATACCCTTGCTTTACATACGTTCCTTACGTTTTGAGTTTTATACACACATATACTCATTTAAGCATCGGAGAGGGACCCAGAGACACCCCCTCTGTTGCGCTCCCCTACCTGCAGGTTCACCGGAGTTGGAGCAGAAGCGTCTTTCCATCCTTGTCTGGCATTTATTTCACTGCCAGATCAGCATCCAGGATTTTACGATCCAACATCACTCATGTCTATAAGTCTTGCAAAATGTTTATAAGTGTTTTGTTCTAATTGTTTATTTTCAGCTTTTGTGGAGCCTTTGTTAAAACCCATTCTGTCATTCGAACAATGTGGAGCTTTTGTTAAAACCTTCGGAACAATGAAGAAAAGAGAAAGAAGGGAAATGAAGACATACTTGCTAGTGAAGCAATCGAACTAATCTTTCATTTCTAGTTAGGTAAATCAGTTACAGGTATCATTATTTATAGATCACTATTTTGCTATATTTACATATCAGTCCTTGACATAAGTTACTAATAAGTCTTCAGATCATATGTATTCCTACATATGTCCTAACATTCCCTATTCAAAATCTAATTTCTTCATTTCTTATGATTTTGAACTGTCTTCAGCACAAAACCACTGCACTTCAAAAGTCAACTTCTGCACTTGATATAGGTACTCTAATACTCTGATTTCAATTACATGAATTCTGAGCTACATATAGCTGAGAAGAACTATAATATGCTGCTAATGAGTATCAAAAGAGATCAATCGTCTATCATACCCAAATTTATGAAACAATGTGAGAAAACAAAATATGCATAAGTATCCTGGCTTCTATTAACAATCTCCCTAATCAGACAATGTCCAATATACCATCTTAGCACTATCTCAGTCATATTCATGTAAATCAGCCACAACATATAGTCTATAAACCCTGAATTTCATTTTGTAACACACAGATACCTCACCTAAAAGATACAAACAAATGTAACATTCAGACTCCATACGATGGACATCACAACTAGAGTAGGTAACCACAAACATGCCCTGTGAACTTAAACATCCCAACTAACTCGAAATTCTACCGCAACTCAATTTTCCTCTTTGACCATTTCCTTTCCTGTATTCTTTTTTCTTTTTCAATTGACAAAAGAGTTTGAGTCCTTTTCTTACCAACAATGACTCAAGGGTCATTTCCTTTCCAACCATTTCCTTTCCCTCTTCTTTTCTTCCTCAAGAAACAATCTAAAGTATCTTGACGTTTTCTTTAGATTTAATTCTATTTTCGGAATCAAGCCATGTTTTATGCCTAGGAAATAAGACCAAACTAGATCATCTATTTTTGATACTGTTTCTCTGTTTTTTTATTATGCAGCTGACAAAAAGAATCAAGTCAGAGGGATTATCAGACACACTAAATGTTTACATCACCAACACTAGCCACTGCACCACACATATAAAGTGCAAAGAACACTGCACGCATCTTTCAGAGAAGTATCCAAGGTTACCAAAAAAAACTGCTTATGGATCTAACTGCTAGAAGCTGATTTACCCAATATGAAACAGATAATGAAGAGACAATAGATATGAAACATGTATAGCTCAGAAGACTGGAAACAAAAACAGGACAGCATAGGCATAGATATGAATCAGATTGATTTATCTTGAATATGATCACACAAATTGACCACTCAGGCACCGAAAGCAGAAGAAGAAGTCTCAGCAATAGAAGCACTCAAACACAAAACGAAAATCAGAGTGAGAGATTCCTCATCATTACGAACAACATCTTGTGAAGAGATTAGACAACCATCATCATTTAAGGTATCTCAATTCAGTTCATCCACAGAGAAGATCCCTAGTTTTTTTCTACAAGGCACACAAAAAGCTTTTCAATTAAAGGTTTACTAAGAATGTCAGCTAACTGCTCACCTGATGGAACAAAGTTTACAATGACAAGCCCAAAATTTACTTTTTCTCGAACAAAAAACAAATCTATTTCAATATGTTTCATTTTTGAATGTTGAATAGGATTCTCAGGCAGAGCTGCCGTACTAGTGTTGTTTGTCCAAACAACTGGTACCAAAGATAAGTGAAGACCAATATCCGTGAGCAACGATTTGACCCATATGATTTCACATACATCATTTGCAACTGCACGAAACTCAGCCTCACCACTAGACCGAGCTACTACTGTTTGCTTCTTCGAACTCCAAATAACATGATTTCCATTAAGCAGCAGATAATGTCCTGATATGGACTTTCAATCAGAAATGTCTCCACCCCAATCTGTATCTGAATGGAAAAAAATTTGTGTTAAACATGAGACCATTATCAATGGTGCCCTTCAGGTAACGAACAATATGTAATACAACCTTCCAATGACTTATAATAGGAGTTTGCATATATTGAATTAACTTGTTCAGTGAAAAATTAATATCATGCCTGGTAACACATATATGCTAGAGACCTCCGATAGTACTGTGATAGAGTGTAACATCATCAAGAGACTCAAAACATGTAACCATACTTGTTTTGGACATACACATACATGTCATAGGGGTGGGAAAGTTTGTAGTGTCAGCAAGGGAAAGTTTATCAATCAGATCTTGAACGTATTTCTTCTGTCTCAACATACGATAGTTGTCATTTGCCAAGCCCTCCAGACCTAGAAAGTAGCTCAGATATCCCAAGTATCTGAGTTGGAATTCTTGATTAATAAACCGAATAAGTTCAGAGATAGCTGAGTTGGATGGGCCAGTGATTTCAATATCATCTGCGTAGACTAACAGAAACACAGAGCCTGAATCGGAATACTTAATAAACAGACAACTATCAGCCACCGAAGTCTGAAATAGTAGATGTGATAACATAAAATGTTTGATCTTATCAAACTAGGCGAAAGGTACCTGTTTCAGACCATATAAAGCCTTCTATAACTTACATACCAAAGCAACATCCATGGTATACACCTGTTCAAAACCAGAAGGTTGAACCATGTAAACTTTTTCGGTTAGATCACCATGAAGGATAACATTGTTGATATCAATTTGCCTCAAATTCCACTTGTGAGACAATGTAAGAGACAGCAAAATCAGCACTGTGGCTAAACCGGGTTGAATGTGTCCTGGAAATCAAACCCAGTTTTTTGAGAAAACCCTTTTACAACTAACCTAGCCTTGTAAAGAGAAATGGATCCATCAACATTTTTCTTAATTTTGGAAAGCCATTTACATCCAATAGGACAACTGCCAGATGGAATTCAACAATTGCCATATTTTGTTGGATTGGAGAGCAGAGTACTCTTCCTTAACAGCAGGTCTCCTATACGAACTGTGAAGATTACCACTTTACTATATTTACATATCAGTCCTTGACATAAATTACTAATAAGTCTTCCAATCATATGTAATCATATATATGTCCAAACAACTTTTCGAGGAGAGAGAGGCCACCGTCGGGGAGCTCAAGTGGGTTAAGGTGCTTGAGTTTTAGCTCAAGCGTGCCTAGCATTGCCTGACGATTGACAGGGTTGAGGCATCGAGGCATCGGTATGAGCTGGAGCTCGAGGCATCGCGGCATGCCAAGGATCTTCAAGGGGCACATGCAAAGTTGACTGAGGCAGTCACGGCGTAGGCGAAGGTGGATGAGGCAACAGCCAAAGTCATGGATCTTCTCCCACTACTTGAGTTGGAGAAGCGTAAATCCTCCTCATTTGAGCAGCGCGCTATCAAGGCGGAGCAGGAGGTCTCGCTTATCAAGGAGGAATTTCTCAAATGCTTTTCTGAAGCGGTTGAGGTATTTCAAGGTAGCGAGGCCTTTGAAAAAGAGGTGGCACGATGGAGTCGGGAAGCCTTGGTGAATGCCTAAATGGGTATTCGTAAGGATATCTAGCATGTTGATGCCGCTTTTCCTATTACGCCACTTCCCTCCTACACTAAGTTTCTGGATTTCGAGGCCAGAATGGAGGCGTAAAAAACGAAGGCGGCTGAAGAGGAGGATGACTCGTGGGATGAAGAAGATGAATGTCCTGAACCCTCTCCCCTTCGTCGTTCCAAGCGCACCCCTGACTCTGAGGTCATTCCGCTTGAGGATTCAATAGAAGTGCCACCTATGCCTGAGGGTCGAGGCTCCTCTCCAACCTTTTTCAAATGCTCCGCGTTGACGGTGTTCTTCAAAGTCTTTTCTTCTTCATCTTCTAATATGTAACCGTTTGGATAGGGAATGGCGATGATTTTGTATGGTCCTTCCCATTTTGGCGATGTCTTTTTGACTTTGTCTTAATGGGCGAACTCATTCCTTCTCAATACTCTCTCCCCCACAAAACAATTGGTGAGCAGAGACTCACCTATTGTAGTATCGCGCAGTAGCAAGGCGCATTCTTCCTTGGAGCTGTTTAAATTCCCATCTCTTCTCATCCACCAAGTCTAATTCCAAATGCCTTTGGCCCTCATTTGTCATATCATTAAAGTCTTTGGCTCTATGCGAAGTGACTGTTACTTATGTTGGTGTGACTGCTTCCGAACTATATACCAAGCCAAAGGGTGTCTCCCCTGTCGTTTGTTTGTGTGTTGTTCGAAGTGCCTAAAGAACATTCTTCAACTCTTCTGTCCACTTCCCTTGTGCAGGTCCTAGGTCCTAGTCGTCGAGAATGACTTGTTGGAGATAACTTACGAAGGCTGAACACCTAAAGGCTCCGCTCGTCGGCCTATAACTCCTAGAAGCAGGATAACTACAGGTCCTGGTCGTCGAGTATTTTTTTTATCATGCAACTTTCGGAAACTAGACACCTATAGGTCCTGATCGTCGAGGATGACTTGCGGAGGCTAAACACCTAAAGGCTCCGCTCATCGGCTTGTGACTCCTAGAAGCTGGATAACTACATGTCCTGCTTGTCGAGAATGACTTGTTGGAAATGATTTATGGAAGATGAACACCTATAGGCTCCGCTCATCGGCTTCTGACTCCCAAAAGCTGGATAACTACATGTCATATTCATCGAGATTTGTTTTTTCAAGCAACGTTCGGAAACTAGACACCTATAGGTCCCGATCATCGGGGATGACTTGCGGAGGCTGAACACCTAAAGGCTCCGCTCGTTGGCTTGTGAATGCCATAAGCTGGATAACTACAGGTCCTAGTCGTCGAGAATGACTTATTGGAGATGACTTACGGAGACTGAACACCTAAAGGATCCGCTCGTCAGCTTGTGACTCCGAAAAGCTGAATAACTACAGGTCATGGTCGTCGAGAATGACTTTATGGAGAGGACTTACGGAGGCTTAACACCTAAAGGCTCTACTCGTGAGCTTGTGACTCCGATAAGCTGAATTACTACAACTCCTGGTCGTCGAGAATGACTTGCGGAGGCTGGATACTTAAAGGCTTTACTCTATGCCTTGAGACTTATCGCACCTCTCGATTCCCTTAGTTTTTGCCTAGATCGCCCTTTCGGGGTTTCAACCTAGCAGGGATTTGATTCGTTCTTTTTGATATGATCGCCCTTTTTAGGTATTTTTAATCATGCCCCCTTCCCTAAATTTTGCCTAAATTGCCCTTTCAGATTTTTGATTTATCGGGAATTATCTCTCATTGTTTGAGGTTCGCTTTCTGGTTACGAGTTTTTTAAGTTTGCTTTTACTGCGTCCATATTGATTTGACTGGGAAGTTCTTTATTGTCCATATCAGTGATGATCATGGCTCCTATGCTGAAAACCTCTTTGATGTCATAAGACCTTCATATTTAGGCATAAACTTGCCCCAATAGTCTAGATTGACTTGAAGTATTTTTTTTTATCTCTCGATTATCTATCCTTTTGCTACGGCAATTTATCTGTTTTACCGCACCTCTTAGTTCCCTTAATTGTTGCCTAGGTTGCCCTTTCGGGTTTTCAACCTAGCAAGGATTTGATTCCTCTTCTTTTGCCATGATCACCCTTTCTAGGGATTTTTAATCATGCCCCTCTTCCCAAAATTTTGCCTAAATCGCCCTTTCAGATTTTCGATTTAGCAGATATTTCTCTTATTTTTGGAGGCTCGCTTTCTAGTTATGAACTCTTTAAGGATTTTTTGACTGCGTCCATATTGATTGGACAGTGGAGTTCTTGGTCGTCTATGTCGGTGACGATCATGGATCTTCTACATAAATTCTCTTTGGCGACATAAAGCCCTTCATATGTTAGACACAAACTTTTCTTGAGAGTCTAGTATGACTCGAAGGATTTTTTTCCTAGGAATTTGATTCCCGCTTGCAATTCTCTCAGACGTGTTCTTGGTACAATTTCCCATGGCACCTTTCCTCATCGAGGATCCTAACTCACAGGATCTCTACTTCATTTGGCAACATGACTTCGGTCCCGTAAACAAAGGAGAATGACGTTACCCCCGTTGATGTCCGTATTGAGGTTTTGTCTGTCCTGAGTGCGTAAAGTAGCTTGTCGTGCCAGTTCTTTATTTGTTGCTTCCACTGCGCCATTCATTTGTGGGTGATATGGAGATGAATTTTTATGCTTGATCACAACCCATCGACCAATTTGGATTTCTGGCATTGCCGGTGATGATTGACTTCACCATCCCATGACGCACGATGATGTCCTGCTTAATGAAAAATTCAATGGTGTTTGCCGTTATTGACGTCAGGGTAATAAACTCTACCCCATTGGTGAAGTAATCGATTGCCACCAATATGAATTGATGACCATTGGGCGCCTTTGGGGAAATCATGTTGATTACATTGATGCCCCACATTGAGAAATACGATGGGAAAGTCATTGGATAGAGCTTGTTCAGTGGCGCATGGATTTGGTCCACGTACACTTGACAGAGGTGATATTGTTAGACATATTCTATACAGTCAATCGTCATAGTGAACCAAAAGTACCCAAGTCTCGCACGTTGATGTGTGGGCCGCAACAACCTTCATAAATCTCTTCCATTAGACGTTCAGTTTCTTCAGCATTCACGCATCACAAAAGGGCATAGTCGGGCCACTAGGAAATTAATTGCAAGTCATTCCTCGTATGACCATTTAGTCATTTAATTCTAGCGTTCTCTGGGAACTCTATACGCCATGTATCTTTTTATATCAATGGATCATGATTGACCGCCTGATTCTTCGATTGTACAACAATAGGTTGAAACCACTTCAATTTTGATCTCCATTGGAAGTTTTTGGTTTCCCGGAGAAACTTTACTCATGGGTGCGAGCGTTGCTAATTTTTTTGTACGCAAGGAAACAAGGTGATCGCTAGCCTTCTTCGCAGCTTTCATCCTGGTGGCGACGGCGGTGTTTGCGTCGATGTTGTTGTCCCTCCATGGGTTTCGACACTCTTCGGGGACTCCGATTGGTTGGAAGTACTCCGCCTTGCCATAACGAAACTTTCCGTAGTGGTTACATTTCTTGTCTTTCTGATCGCCGCCGCCATCGTGGGACACTTTTGTCAACAAAGGTGTCCCCCCTGTATTGACAACGACATCTCCCCTGCTATCCACAACAGCGTCTTTCCCGGGTCAACAATGGTATCTCCCCTGCAGTAGTGAACAACTACGTCTTCCCTGCGCCAATAATGGCGACTTTACTTTAGGACTCAACAACGACGTCTGTCTCGTGTCAACAATTGTTTCTCTACTACGTCAACAATGGCACCTCCCTGGTGCATGCGTCGACAACAAAATCGCCCCTGTATGCGTCAACAAAGGCATCTCCTCGCGTTCGCATGCGTCTCCCCTGCAAGAGTCAACAACGATGTTTGAGTCATGTCAACCCTGTGTTAACAACGACGTCTCTTCAACTCTATGTAAGTCTCCTCTGCTTTAGCTCGATCGAACGACATAGAGGTATTTTCCTTATCTCTTTTAGTCTGCAAAAAAAAGTCTTCCATATTCCGGTGATCGATTGTGGCCTGGTGGCGTGGGTCGGTTTGACTCTGATTCTTACTTCCTCTGAGCGAAGGTAACATAGAAGCCAAACTTGATTCCGGTGTTGGGAACCTTATTGTCCCTCCTTGCTACGGTACATATTACTTGTGTCTAGTCCCTTTCTGACTGGATATTCGGATAAGCCGATTCCACCTTGGGTAACGGGTATTCTCGGTATCAGTAATCTGAGCTCAATGTAGATTTACAGAGAAAGCTTAGGAATGAAGGAAGAAGAAGAAACCGAATAACAGAAATAACCGACTTGAAATCTTTACTTTTCATTCAAGTTACCCAAGTAGATCACATACCAGTTCTATTTATACTAATCCTATAACGAGAAATCTATACAATACTAGAACTTGAACACTCTACAATATTCTAGCATGTTCTAGCTTATTCTCACACATACTTGAATCATACGGCACAATGCCTTACATACCAAGCAATCATACTATACATGTATCCTAACATTCCCTTAAGAAGTTTGTTTTTCATCTCTGAAAAATCTCAACCAAGCATCTTAATCAAGTGATTTCCATATCTAACAACATTCAGATTTCTGACCTTCTGCTGGCTGCATTAATTTACCATTTCATACACTTTAGTTTCCATCTATGTCCACCGAACACCTGTATACATAAGAACACTCCAGCAGCAATTATCATCCTTATAAAGAATTCAACACATCTATTTCTCATACTTGATAACCACTCTCTTTTTCCAAGACGAGCCATTAGAACAATCAGTATGACAGCTAACACAACTTTCAATCAACCATCCTTATATCTATCCATCCATATCTGAGACAAAAATCACACATATCATAATAGAAACACAACTTTCACCTGTTATTTGAGATATTTTGATTTCTCTTTTTTTTTTCACCTTTGAATCAATTGAAGATCTTTTTTTTTTACAACTAACAAAGAGGTTTCCACTTGCCTCTATCTTACCAATGAAGTTGGGAGGTTTTCATTTTCCTCCATCTTTTCATCCTCAAACAACTTCTCAAAGTAGCTTTAACGTTTTCTTCGAGAAGTATTATTTTTGGATTTAAACTTCACCCTATGCCAGTGAAAACCAGGTGAAAACCATTCTATTCAACACAGGTGATCAGAATCAACATACACAGAGAACAATATCAGAACAATTAGAAGAAAGTAGACTAGCAGCACATATTGATAACCAAGGCTATAATCCGAAAAAGAAAATCATGATCAAGACAAGAAACAGCTGAGAGAAACTTATAACAACAAGTAACAACAGCCAGAGCATCCAGGTGTATACATATATCAAGAACACACAGAAAAAACCAAACCAGAAGAAATTGAAAGCCAGAACAAACTAGTAGAAGGCAATCCAAATGAAGTAGAAGAACAACCACATAAAACATAATAGAACCAGAGAAGATAACAACCCTCTTAACAGAATGCAGAGAACCATTAAAGAAACACACATGACCACATAAAACCACAAAAACAATCACTCATCATCATAACCATCCTCCATATCAACATCTTCAATGATATCTGCATTGCCATACTCAGATAAACATGATAACTCTTTGAAAGACATCACACCAAGCTTCCTTCTAAAAGGAAAAAAACATTTTGCAGTAATGGGTTTCGTTAATATGTTAGCAAGCTGATCAGTAGAAGGCTCAAAATTCACCACCACTTGGCCATTATGAACTTTTTCACGAACAGAACATAAATCTATTTCAACATGTTTCAATTTAGAGTGATGAATAGGATTCTCATTTAACGCAACCGCACTCGTATTGTCACTCCATATAATAGGCAAAGATGTCAGTTTTACCTCTAACTCTGATAGCAAAGAAGTAACCCAGATTACCTCACAAACTGCATTTGCAATGGCCCTGTATTCTACTTCAGCAGAGGATCTGAATATCACCGGTTGTTTCTTTGAACTCCACACAATAGGATTACCATTAAGTAACAAATAATGGCCAGAAACTGATTTGCGATCTACCAGATCTCTATCCCAATCAGCATCGGCATATGAAACTAGAGTAACATCTGATGAAGCCGCAGAGTTTGATCTAAACAATAGTCCATGATCAATAGTACCTTTAAGATAGTGTAGCACACGAAGTACTGCCTTCCAATGACACACAGTTGGTTGTTGCATGTACTGAGTCAGTTTATTGACTGCAAAATGTATGTCAGGTCTTGTTATATAGACATGTTGTAAAGCACCAACTATACTTCTGTAGGTGGTGATTGATCATGTAAGTCAGTAACCTTTGTCAAAAAAATTCCTAACATAGGAGTAGGCAAGGACACAGCATTAGTTAGACCAGTTTTATGAAGAAGATCACGTATATATTTTCTTTGACTAATAATCAAACTATCATCATGAATCTCAACATCCATACCTAGAAAGTAGTTTAGAGAACAAAGATCTTTCAACTTGAACTCATCATTAATATCTCTAATGACATACTCTATAGCAAGAGTATCACTACTTGTAATAACTATGTCATCAACATGTACAAGTAAAAAAACAGTACCTAAACTTGTCTTCTTAACAAACAAGCATCTATCTGCAAGAGAAACTGTAAAGAACAAAGTAGTAAGTAAAAAACATTTTAATTTTTCAAACTAAGCTCGCGGAGCTTGTTTGAGCCCATACAACGCTTTGTTTAACTTGCAAATCAAAACATTCCCATTAGAATCAGTCGTTTCAAATCCGGGTGGCTGTATCATATACACATCTTCCGAAAGCTCCCCATCTAGAAAGGCATTATTAACATCTACTTGCATTAACTGCCATTTGTGTGTCAATGCAAGTCTGAGAAAAATTCTGACTGTTGGAGCCTTAACCACGGGACTGAAACTATCTTGGAAATCAAAGCCCAGTTTTTGCGAAAACTCCTTTGCCACTAGTCTAGCCTTGTAACGAGCAATGGACCCATCTGAATTTTTATTAATTTTAAAGAGCCACTTGAATCCAATAGGTATTCTCCCACCTAGTAATGTAACTAACTTCCAAGTATTATTATGAACAAGAGCTTGCAACTCCTCTTGAACAGCAGCAGACCAAAGAGGACAAATCATGGCAGTATGAATATCAGAAGGTTCAAGTTGAGCCAACTCATCTGTCCCAACAACAGACGATGTTAATGCAGCTAAATTTCCTACTTTTGATCTATTCTGCATATGATGATTATTAGTTCGAATGGGAGAAAAACCAGGTCGACTAGACGAAACACAGACAGTTGGATCAGTAGTCTGATGCACTAAACCAGAAACCTCATTATCAAATATTAAAGGCACAAGAGCTGAATCTTGAATAACATACCTGACAGGTACCTATTCAGGTATAGAGTCTGTCTTTCCATCTGATAAAGGCAAAGTCTCCATATTAACTTGATCTGTCATAGGTAAACTTCTAGTTGGAGAGGCTTCGTGATGAGCTGAAAGCTCATTAGTCGACACAATGGGTTCCTGAGCAGAGACTGCTGGGCACAAAGAAGTAACAGGTGAACTATTATCTGCAGCAATAGAATTTTTATTAAATGCAGAAACATCAACAGCAGTACACAACGAAGAATTGAATGGCAAGAAAAATGGTAAAGAAGTAGCTGTATTTTTGAAAGCTCCTGACTGCATGAACGGACCAGACTTCACAGCAAATGGAAAGACTGTTTCGTTTAATCTAACATGTCTTGAGACATAGACTTTTCCCGATTCATCAAGACACCTATAGCCGTGTTGATTTGCACAGTAACCAATGAATACACAAGCCGTAGACCTGAAATCTAACTTGTTCTTGTTAAAAGGACGAATGTAAGGAAAACAAAGAGAACCAAACACCCGTAAGAAATCATAATCTCGTGCTTTTGAAAACAGTTTTTCATGAGGCGATGCATTGTCCAAAACTATTGATGGTAAACGATTTATTAAAAATACTGCAGTAAAATATAAATCACTCCAATACTGCATGGGTAAAGATTGTTTTAATAATGTCAAACCCATCTCTACTATATGTTTGTGTTTTCGCTCAACTATACCATTTTGTTCGGATGTGTAGGGGCAGGTGTACCTATGATTGATCCCATGTTGTAGCAGATACGGAGCCAAGGCTTTGAACTCCCCTCCACCATCCATTTGAACAGCCTTTATGGTGAAACCGAGTTGATTCTCTACTGCCCTTTGAAACTGTGGAAAGATGATTGAGATATCACTTTATTCTTTAAGAAGTAAATCCATGTATAACGAGTAAACACATCTACAATGGTCAAGTAATACGAATTTCCATTAGAAACCAAGGGAGCAGGTCCCCATAAGTCCATTTGAATCAATTCCAAAGGAAACTGATAAACAGTATTGGATTCCGGAATAGGCAGCTTACAACTCTTTCCAATAGAACAAGCAGTACACATAGGAATTTAAGCTGATAAATTCCAATTGTTCTGTTTAATAATGAAGGAAAGAGTTTGCTTAGAATGGATGACCAAGGCGTTGATGCAACACAGTAAGAGATATTTTTATTTGAGCTGCATTACAAACAGCAAACTGAGTAGCATTTTCAGGTTTATTACACTCAACAGAAAAACAACTATTGAACTTATCAACAGATTGCAGAACATGTTTATTCGAAAAACAACTAAAATCTATTTTATATAATCCTCCACATTGTGTTCCACGTAGCAAAACCTGATGACTGCTCGAATCATTAACCAAGCAATACGATGGATGAAATTCAAAGTGTACGTGGTTATCCTTGGTAAACTGCGAGACAGAGACCAAGTTTTTAGTTATCTGAGGTATACAAAGCAGATTCTGTAAAACAAAAGGCTTAACAGAAGTATTGATAACCAAAGTGCCTATACCGCTAATGTCAAGATAGTTACCATCTGCAGCTTGAACCTTACCAGATCCAGAATACGAGTGTGCACCAGGAGGCATGCTAGAAGAAAAGTGGTTGGTTGCGCCTGAATCTGGATACCACGCTTTATCGGAGATGTTGGATCCAGAATTCATTGCAGATGTCAGGTTGGCTTGAATAGATGTTTCATTGGGACCAGTGATTGAACCAGACTGAGAAGGAGCTGCTGGTATTGGTGACTGAAACTGAGGTAAGTATGCAGATGTAGGAGCAAATGTACCAGGATGACTAGATTGTAGTAGCGGGAATCGATAAGTTGTAGCAACAGATGAAGGAGAAATGCACTGATTGACCAGAGGATGAGAGTAAGCAGGCATATGCATCGGATTACCATGTGCAAAATTGTGAGGATTATTAATAGGAACAAATTGAATTCCAGTAGGCAAGGATGGCACTGTAGCAGTGTTTGGTGAATAATTGGATGAATAACCTTTGGAAGAACCGGAAGTTGAGTACGACATGGCATCATCTTCATTCCAATGAGTTGTGGCTAGATTAGCACTGATATGTTCTCCAGACTATGCAGTAACTCCCTGATGATGAACATTAAACCGCTGGTAACACCAATGTACCAAGTGTCCAAACTTTCCACAAAGTTGGCACTACGGTTTGTTATTTCCTCTTTCCCTGCCCCTTCCACGTCCATAAGCAGGTTGATAATCTGGAGTATTCATATGAGCAACAGGTTGTCCAGTATCGAATTGTGATTTAGACTGGCTTGTGTTTCCTGAAAGCTTTTCATCTTGTTCAGCTCCTTTGATCACCACATTTGCAGCAGCAAGCGAACCATTAAACAACGAATCTCTCTGACGAACTTTAGCATCCAGAAGAACAGATGAGATCGACGTGAGATCATATGGATTACGACTGGCATGAATGACTGCAACAACACTGTCATATTGATCTTTTATTTCGTTCAATATGATCGATATTTGTTGCATTTCCCCTATCGGATGTCCGCAACTTGCTAAACTGTCATAGGTAAGCTGAATTTCCGTTTGATAATCTCTCATAGATGGGTTAAGAAGTTTCCTAACCTTCAATCTGTCATATACACTCATTATTTTCGTTGTCGATGACGAATAAATTTTTTGATGAAGCCTGTTCCAGATATAGGCTGATGTCATACATCCGACCAAGCCTTTGTTAATCGGTGATGAGATGGAGGCCAGCAACCACGAAGCAAGTGAGGAATCTTGTTGATAGAACTTTGCGAACTCAGGATTAAGCACCTTATTGCCATCGTCATCGTTAATGAACTTATGAACCTGCAGTGTTCCGAACAAATATCCTTCCAGATTGAGACCTCGAACGGCTAACAGAACCTGTTGTTTCCAGGCTTGGAAATTATCTTCGCCTGTCAACTGACAGACTCACTTGTTGAAGAAAGATGGAATAATCTCATCCATGTATTTTTGAACAAACAAGCAGAGCATATAACAAACTAGACGAACGCAGAGCAATCAGAAATAGATAGAACCTGATTGACAATTGACGATTTCTTCAGGTCGATTTGAACAGAGTCACAGCCGAGATGAAACAGCTTCGAACAGAGTCACAGCCGAGATTAAGCAACAAGATAAAGAATCAGATTGGCTCTCATACCATATCAGTAATCTGAGCTCAATATAGATTTGCAAAGAAAGCTTAGGAATGAAAGAAGAAGAAGAAACAGAATACCAGAAATAACCGACTTGAAATCTTTACATTTCATTCAAGTTACCCAAGTAGATCACATACCAGTCCTATTTATACTAATCCTATAACCAGAAATCTATACAGTACTAGAATTTGAACACTCTACAATATTCTAGCATGTTCTAGCTTATTCTCACACATACTTGAATCATACGGCACAATGCCTTACATACCAAGCAATCATACTATACATGTATCCTAACACTCAGTGTAAATCGTGTTTTTCCTAATCATACTCCTCACTTACTGCATTCAGGAATTGATAAAATTCGGTCTCCGCTTATTTTGTGTTTCAAATTGCAATGTCGTATGGTTCAGCTGGTAGATGATGATGACAAAAGGGAAGAGTCGACCGATCTGTTACTTGATCTGTTACTATGTTGAACATACTAGGCGTTGTAATTTTAAGTGTAATTGTAAATTTGTCAATCTTCTTTTTTCTCCTTGCCGCAACAACTCATCAATTCGGTACGGCTGTGGCTTCCCGTTGGCTTCCTCCCAATGGATACTGGTAGACGGGCTTCATCGAAAAAGACACTCTTCCACAAGTACCGTTTATCCTGAAGAACCATCTTAATTGCAACTGTCTCTCTTGTTTGATCGGAGTACCTGCTTGAGGCACGTTGTGTTCGTTCTCGCACCGAGATACTAGCGAATTGGGTTAAGAAATCTCGATATCGAGATGGAGAGAGGGCAATTTCCATTTGATTCTCGAACAATACTAGCTTCAGCAGTTCACATCTCTTTATTCAACTGAATCGTGATGTTCCAACACATTGAATCGCAGCGGATAAAGTTCCTCCTGTAGCAACCAAATCATCGATAATGATTGCTCGTTCACCCTGTTGAACAGCACCAACATGTATCTCTATACAAACGGTCCCGTACTCTAACACGTACTGTTCTTAGATTACTTCACGTGGATGCTTGTTGGGTTTCCCCAAAGGAACAAACTTCACCTGAATCATGGTTCCATTTGTATTCTTGAGGTGTTGGAGTTGTCGAATGTCGCATGGGTTCCAAGAAACCTAATTTAAAAAAAAGATCATCCTAAGAAGAATGAATACACAATTGATCATGCATGCTTGGTTTTGAAAATTTTGTATGTTCCGTTCATTCCATACGTATAATTTGATTGCATGTATGGCAAAAGTTTTTTTCAAAGATACTTTAAGATATTTCACAAGATGGCACAACTCGTTGGGTGCATTTGTTACTTGTTCCTTGGTTCGAACGAAGGTCGAAGACATGCATTTTGAAAATCTTTTTATTCACCTCGTCCTTGCTTCGAAGGAAGATCTGAATTATTCAAGGGTGCCATTCAACTCAGCTACGTTGCCCCTACATTTTTCCAAGGTGCTCCCACATTAATAGAATGACAATGGTTGTTCGGTTATATCCCCAATTATCCCCTTCGGGTTGAAAGACGGACTTGCATATGTTAAATAGAACTTGTGAACGTATTCCGTTGTCGTTAATTACACATAAGTATTTTTCAAATTCCATAATTCAGACAAGGCATTAAGGAGAACCCAGTTGACTTTGTAACTTGTGAACCTCGTCAATTTTATCGTTCACGTATTTTTGATTCCCTTTTGCCATGGATTTCCATGTTCGGGCAATTTCGACCGTAGGGTTTGTATGGCCTGAATGTGAGGGCAATGATTTTTTTGCTTCATCCTTACCAAAGATGGTGGGTGAAACGTCCTAAAGATATACGACAGAATGAACGAAACTTACATTTATTTTTTGAAAAATACAATGCAAGTGAGAGAATGAAAATTTCATTAGTAAAGTTCGTATTACATTTACAGCAATCTGAAATATATAATACAAAGGCCCAATCCTTTACATGTTATGATCTAAGGCCAAAACAAGACACATTTACATAATGGGTCGAACTTCCATCTACAGGTGTTGGGCTGACTTCTAATTCACAACAGTTGGGTCGAATCTTCTTCAAGAATTGTGGGTCAATCTGGTTTCCAAATATTTAGGACAAATTCTCATTTACATCAGTTGGACCAAAAAATGGAAATACACACAAAATTATTAAAGGTTAAACACGGTGTGGAGCTTTTGTTCTAAATGGATGGAATTTCTAGGTCTTATGAACCAGCGTAACTTCACCTCCTAAAGAGATGGATGGAATGTCTAGGTCCTCTGAACCAACAGAACCTTACCTCCAAAAGAGAATCACGGGCCCATTCCGATGATCGAGTTTAGTTGTTTGGGTGCATGTCGGCGATCCAAACTGCTCTGGGCGCATTCCCCTACTAAACTCCCTAAGCTCTTAATGTGCTCCAGGTCCGAGCGGGTAATGATAACCAACGTGGTGTGTACAAAACAAGAATTTAAATCGTCTTGAATAATTACATTTACATCGCTTTTCGAGCAAAATTTAAAAACTAGAATCATGAGAAACGGTCAAGACGGTATAAAAAATATGATATGTCAAAGTAAGAGGACAAAACCTAAACCCTCTAAATAGAGAAATCCCCAGCAGATTCGCGAAATTGTCGGACATCGGATCCTGGCGAGCGACGGGTCCGGTCGAGGGTAAAAATGAAAGAATCACCACCGATTAATTAGAGGCTAATCGGAATTCTAAAATTTGTATAGGGTACATGGAGTTAACATCCAAGGGACTGGAAAGGTCTATGTACAGAGAATTGAGTTTGGGGGTTTGATTACATCTTAAGAGCTTGCGAGCCCATAATCTGCCCTTTCGGTACTTTCGTCTGATTTGCCCGTTTTGATCATACTTGGCTAGAGAGATGACATGTATTTTTTTTAATTAAAAATATACAAGCAATTTTTTTGAGTTAATTTAAAATAAATAAACAAGGGAGAATAAAGTTAATTGTACTAGAAAAAGAGTGATTTAACTTTGGGGTCATTTTAAGACGTGTCAAACATATACGAATGATTTTGAAAATACGAAGCTCAATGGACTAATTTGTGACACCTTGAGAAGTAATGGGATGTACATAAAAGTTTAGGGACCAAGATGCAATATTTTAAAATTTCGAGCTGATTTGGAAAATTCTTTTAAAAATTGCAAAAATGGCCCAAAACGTTTCGGATTTGGTTAATAACAGTCACTAAAGTCCCAAAATGACCCGAGAGTCCAAGGACCGAGTTGTAACCTTCATCAAAGTTTGGGAATGACCTAATTCATTTTCGAAAATATTATTTTTGTACTGAAAAAACTCCCATAACTTTCACAAATGTCTATAAAATGATCTCGCAAAGTTATACCGAACTTAAAATCGAATACGATTCTTATATGAAATAACTATTAACACTTAATTTCGATAACACGAACTTCATTACCATTAGGACGTACAAATATCGAGTAGGAGAGGAGGTATACCAAAGTTATTCAGAGTTTATATACCTCAGGAGGAACCGAGACCAATAATCACCGATTTTTCTTCACTCAATTTCTCTCTATTTTTTCACTGACTATCACTCAAATCCTCACTTCGCCGTGGTATTTTCTTCTCTTCTTTGTTTCCTTCTATTGACCGAAGGTTGTGGTATGTTTTTGGAGTTTTCTCCCTTCGACCATTCCTTTCTCCCCCTTTGCTTGTGACGTGGCTTCCTTGCTTATAGATCCCTTTTTCCTTTGTCATTTCCTGTTTTTTTTTTTTAGGTGGGAGATATGATTTAGTGAAAGTTGGAAAGTTTAGTGAAAGATGGGAGATTTTGGTGAAATGTGGGAGACTTTGGTGAAAGGTAGGAGACTTTGGTGAAAAGTGGGTGACCTTGGTGAAAGGTAGGAGAATTTGGTGAAAGGTGGAAGAATTTGGTGAAATGTGACAAATTAGGAGTGATTGGTGGCATGGTTTGGTGTTTTGACCGAAATGGGAGTTTAGGGGTTAGGGTTTAAGGGTTAGGGTTTAAGATTTAAGGTTTAGGGTTTGGGATTTATGGTTTGGAGTTTAAGATTTATGGTTTGGGATTTATCGTTTGGAGTTTAAGATTTAGGGTTTGGGGATTAGGGATTAGGGTTTTAAGGGTTTGGGTTGGGGGTTTATAGTTTAGGGTTTAGGGTTTGGGTTTAAGGTTTAAGGTTTAGGGTTTAGGAATTGGGGTTTGGAGTATAAGGTTTAGGTTTTGGGGTTTTAGCTTTAGGGTCGATTTTTTTAGGCTTGGTTCCTCGCGTACGGTATTTTGATCCCGAGCTAAAATTAGGTGCTTAGACATATGATCAGGGTCATTTTTTTGGCAGCGCTTTAATTTTCGCATCTTAATCGTACAATTTGATTCAATGGTTGACACAGTGTTGAAGGTAATAACAACCATTAAAGGAGAAATAATGACAATCAAAGTACGAAGATGAGGTGTCCTTTTGAATTCAAGGGTTCAAATAGACTTGGTGTTTGTAACTCCTCTTTGCGCCCTTTTATTTTTTACTTTCGTTAGAGAAGCACTTATCATAACCGAATACTCGATAAATAACGAGACTTCTAACCTCTTTTGCATCTTTGTATATCCTACAACATTGTTGGTAATGATGGTTACTTAATTAGGTCATATTATGTGGTCGAGGACGAAGTTTGAAAGCTAATTGGTTTGTTATTGCTAGAACCCAAGATTTCAAAATTAAAAATTTTCTTTTGGTGTTACATAATGTTTCAGTTTACACTACCTACACTACAAGAATGTACAACAACACGAAAATAATGTTTTGTCACAAAGGTTTTGACAATAAAAATGTTATTTAGATGCGTCATTATATTTTGTAACTATATACTGTATTTAGTGCTATAAAATTTACCAACGCCAAACCAAGTGTTTAGCAAGTACTTTTGTCGCAGCAATCTTGTATACTTGAAGAAATTCCAGTGACAACTACATTTCTAATAGTAATATACACAGTGAGTTATAGAAGACAACGTATTGCAAAAAACACTGTTTATTTTCTCAATATTTTGATGCAATGTCATTATTAACAGTGTCAATGTAATGACGTAGCTGTTATTGTATTTGTCGTCACCGTTCAATATTAATGTTCTGTTATTAAAGTTTGAATAGTGAAGACCTATTTAAAAAGTATAGACCGTGTGTCTTAAACTCTTGAGCTTTTGCTTCTTAAGCTTACATACTAACCATTGAAAAAATTTCACTTTGACCAAACATGAGAAACATGAATTTTACGATTTAAACTATAGGGTAAAATTGAAAATCTACCCAAACTATAGGGGCCATGTGATTATTTACACTTCTAAATATTATGTTTTGTTCAAATAAACATATCTAGACTATAAATTTAACTAACAAACCTCAATAGTCATCGCTAAAAGGTCTATGTTTACCGACAAAATGTAAGTTTCCTCACCTATCATAATGTCTGTTTTATTAAACATATTCACTTTTATGAATTTTGAGAATTGAACCCAACACCTTTGCGAGATTACCAGGCACTCTTACCACTAAACCGCAAGTTATTTTGTTGCTTTTTTCTAATTGAATTATAAATAATTATGAACATATATTGTTATAATACACAAAACGTAAAAACCCTAAGGAACATTGCATACCTTGACCTTATATACATTCTCTACTAAAAGAACATCCAACTAACTTAATTATCGGAGGGGAAACGATGGGAACACCCTAGGATTTCCTTCCTTGCATGTATGTGGAGCGTCCAGCAAGAGACTCCAGCCAACACAAGATCCAACATTGGTGCCATTTGTGGGAAGCTTAAGCAAAACCAGCCATGGCTCCCTCCACCACCAGAGCGAAGAACCACCGAGAAATCACTGAAAATGACTCCCTCCATAGCCTGCAACAACACTTGGGACTCCCTGCGTTTTTGCCCCAAAATGAGATACTTCAGGATGGCCAGACCTTCAGACTTCACCCTCAAGGCGCACTGTCCAGACAGCCTACTGTCTTAGAACCCGAAGCTACCAAGCCAGCACACTCTTGGATAGCCTCTTCTGTGAGAGTGCCTCCGAGCGCGGAAGTACAACTAGAAAATGTCCTGACGCCCACACTCATCGCGGCCTTGTAAAAACTTCTCGATACGAGATAATAAAGAGTTGATGCCCGAGTTACTGCTCGCCAGACAGAGGCTATTAGGGCAGAAGAGGCCACCTTCAGACCGCGCCTCCAAATGTCACTTCCGGTGCAACATCCCACTATTCCCATGAGCATCGCTACTTCAATGGTACCACGTCCTTGCATCATGACCAGGGAGGAAATAGAAAAGATGATCTCCCAGAAGGTGAATGAGCAAAAGGGCAGGGTTATGCCCCGTCTCCGGGACAGAGCGTCGCATTTATACGCCCTCGAAATATTGTCTATAACTGTACTGCACCACGTCCAGTCCTCTAAGATTGACTGTTACAAAGGCGAATGAGATCCATTGGAATACATACATTGTCACGAAGCCTCCCTCCTAGGGTGAACGAATGATGATAATCATTTCGCGCTCCTCTTCTCAGCGATTCTAGGAGGCGTCACTTCGCATTTGTTTCATTGAACTCCCTAAGGATTCCATCACGACTTGGCACGATTTATAGAAGTTCATTATTCAATACATGGGCGAACGACAACTACTCAAGAGTGTAAGAAACTTTGGACAGCATTAAGAAAGGGAATGACAAAAGCTTGAGCGATTTCTATACGTGGTTTAATAAGGAATTGGCAGGGCAATGCTTTTGTACGAACCTGTGACCTAAAGGAGCTGCTTGCATGACCGCCTGAGTGTCATCCCAATCAATACGGTGGAGGAAATGGCGGTCAGGGCCAAATCCTACAATGACTTCGAAATCTCTAGAGAATGAAGAAAAGTTGTGTGGAAAGAATCGAAGAGGGAGAATCAAGAAGGAAAGAAAGTAGATCAACATCATCTGAATGCAGGAAATGATGACTTTAGGCGTCACCCGATGATCCCGCACACCAATAGAGAAGTTTACGAGAGTTACACGCCACTTACCATATATGGAGAAGAAGAATTTAGCGTCGCCGCATGAAATGAGGAATGGTGACGCGTAGTTAGGTAGTGACAAGAAGAGTAATGGGAAATAACGAATTTGTGTAGACTTCAGTGACCTGAATAAGGTGTGTCCCAAGGATTGTTATCCTCTGCCAAGGATTGACCAGCTAGTGGACGCTACGTCAGGCCATAAGCTCCCTAGTTTCATGGACGCCTACTCGGGGTATAACCAAATTCAGATGGCTGAGGGCGACGCCCAACACACAACTTTCTATACAGATAGCGACATCTACTATTACACTGTGATGCCTTTCAGTCTGATCAATGTCGGGGGGACCTACTATAGGATGGTGAACAAACGTTTTGCTTGGGTGATAAGGAACACCATGGAGGCGTACGGGGATGATATGCTGGTCAATTACATCAAGGTTGTTGATCCCGTGGAGGATTTGAGGAGAATATTTGACCGTATGTGTCTCCATCAAGTGTGTATTAACCTGACCAAATGCGTTTTTGGCGTGCACTCTAGAAAGCTCTTAGGCTACATGGTGAGGTGTAGGGGGATTTAGGTGAATTCAGCAAAGCTAGAGGCAATTGAGAAGATGAGAAACCCCACCTGTCACAAGGAGGTCCAATGCTTGAATGAGAGAGTGACGACGCTCAGTCGTTTCTTGGGGAAGGTTGGGGACAAGTCCCTCCCATTCTTCCAGGTTCGAAGGGCGAACAATAGGTTTGAATGGACCCTAGAGTATGAGATATAATAAATTTTATTATTTGTTTAGATTTTATTATATTTCTTTAAAAAAAAATATTGCAGAACATACGAGTTGCCCTTAAACCCGTCGGGTTCGGGTCACAATAAGTGATCCGTGAAGGTGACGGGTCGGGTTCATTTGATCCTCCTTGACATGTGGGTGCGCTCAACCCGAACCGAACCCAGCGGGTCAATCCGTATTGACGCCTTCTACATTATTGAGTAGTTAATTATAAAATATAACAACTTTTCAAATTTGTTTATA
Source organism: Chamaenerion angustifolium (assembly GCA_946814005.1). Taxonomy (NCBI): domain Eukaryota; kingdom Viridiplantae; phylum Streptophyta; class Magnoliopsida; order Myrtales; family Onagraceae; genus Chamaenerion; species Chamaenerion angustifolium. Next base: position 10,060,946 of record OX328270.1, read on the forward strand.
TTTTATATTTTTTTCAATTTTATTTTGTTACGGGTCATACAGGTTGACCTACCAACCCACCGGGTCGACTTTGGATCATAGTAAATGGCATGTGAAGGTCGGTGGATCGGGTCGATCTTCCTTGACCTGTGGGTCGGGTCAACCCGACTTGAACTCATCGAGTAAACCCGTATTGACACCTCTAGATTATTTAGTAGTTAATTATAAGATATACTTTTAATATTTATTCATATATATGGGTCCAACCCTTCAAACGGGTACCGTCCTCATCTCGGGGCGTAGCTTTTAATCCAGGGCGATAAGTTTGGCACTTGATGACTTCATCCGTCAACATACCATGAAAAATGTTATAAATCTCTTCTTTTTTTGGTAGAACAAGTTATAAATGTTATAAATGTCTAACAACAACATATATGACACCAAAATTGTCCTTGTAATAACAACGCGACACATGTTCAACCACTTATCCACATAAAAGTTGTCTCGGACGACAGTACTTATACAGTGAGGCAGTTAATCCAACACTCATGTCATGATGGTGTCTTAATTGCGGAGGAAAGAATATGTCATAACAAACCATGGTAAGATCAGCATGGCATGCCTCAAAGACCAAGGTGCCTATAAATACCTCTCATTTGCTCTTTCATTTAAGATTTATTATCTACCATAACACACTTATACTGACTTGAATATCAGAGTTGAATTAGGGCGATGACACACCTACCTTGGTTCATTTTCAGGTTCCCCGACATAGATCCACTCAAGTGTCTCAAACTCGTGGAATTTTGATCCAACATATTTATATTCATTTAAAATGAACTTCACACGGAACATGCAGCTTAGTAACTATAATAAAATAAGTCTTAGTAAAATTTTGAGCATCATGTAAGTTAATAACTATATCTATCTATCTATCTAGAAGCTATACAACTATGACAAATATTTATTTTCTTGCATGTTGTTTCTATACCATTTTGTGTTTGTTGTTATGATGATAAAGAAAAATTGTTACCTGAAGAAATTCTAGTCGTCGCTGCACCTAGGGGTGAGCAAATTGCCCATTTGGACTCGAAACCTATCCGGAACCGACACTTCGGATAGGTTCCGGGTAGACGTTTTAAAAATTGGGTAGGTTCCGGGAAAAAAAATTGAGAACATATTTATTCGATTCCGGTTCTCCTATCTGGGTACCCTAAAGTAACCAGAACCAGAAACGGTTCTATATATATATATATATTAAAAAAATAAAAAATAAAAACCCTAGTATATAGAACCGCAGCCTACCAGCTTCTACCTTTGCAGTTCAAAGTTTGAATTGCAGCCTCTCTTCCACATACTCTGTAGGAACCGCAGCTCTGTCTTTCCAATATGAAAACGGCAACTCTGCCATGTTTGGCGGGAGACGTTAAGAAGAATATTCAAGGTAAGGCACATACATGAGCATCTTTCTTTTCATTTATGGACTAAATTTCTCTGCTAATATCTTCAGAATACATGGTCCAAAATCTTAACAATACTGTTTTCTTTACTTTCATATCTGCAGTTTTGTTCACGGTTGATTGGCGTATGATTTATTGAAACCTGATCCTGTGCTAAGGAATCTCTTATTGAGTGTACCACTCCGGAAACTTGTAAGTTCTGTATAATTACATGCAATATTTTGTGTGAAAATGCTTAATTTTCATTGGTCCAAGCTGAAAACTGAACAAAGCTCTAAGGCCATTGTTCTGGTGTTTAAGGGTTTAACAAATGCAGATAAGGGTCATGCAGCCAGAGTGCTCAGCCGTCTTGGATTGGAGGATTGCTTTGTAGCGATTGGGATGCACACGGCAGTTGCAATGCATCTCATGATGGGAATCCAGTGGAAGGATTCTCGGGTTGCCATTATGTTCTTGAGTTGGACTCGCTTTGGGAATTCAATTTGGAGAACAAGAAGCTAGTCGAAGTTCCTCATAATTACTACCCTCGGATGCAGAACCTGGTCACGGAGTACTGGAGCCATGAGACTAATGGGGTCGGATATCAGAATTTGATCTTTCTAGGGCAGCTTCGATGACATTTTCAGTAATTCAAAGCAGCAGTTCAGCAGTTTTCACCGGGGCGAGGAAAAATCATGTTTCTTAACTTACACTTGCATATGATTTCAATCTCATTAATTTGATAAATAGTGCAAATTGAAAAACAAAGATGAATACGTAGACTCGCCTGCAAATTGAAATACAAAGTTGTTTGTTCTTCCTTAACCAAACCGGGACAAAAAGAAACAGGTTCCTAACAGGGTACCCGGAACCGTTTGTACAAACAGGTTCTGGGTAGGTTCCGGTTCCAAAATTAAACGGGTAGGTTCCGGTTCCAAAATTAAATACCCTGAATTAAATTGGGTAGGTTCCGGGAACCCTAAATTTATAGGGTACCCGGAACCACTCACCCCTAGCTGCACCAACTAGAACAAGAGCTATTCTCCTTTCTTTGTTTATTCCATCATCAATGAGAACCACTAGGCACATCATTTTACAATGTATACATGTGGGCCTTCTAGACCTAAAGAACAAAGTGTTCCCGGAGAGTTTATATATAGAGAGAGAGATAAAGAAAAAGAAAAACATGTTGGGTGGCGAGAATCTCGTACCCTAGTCCTTACTAAAACAAAATATTTAGCTAAACTTTATTGTCATAGAGTAGACAATTTTCACGACGTCCTTTTGAATAACGTTTGTTGTTTCTGCCGGTGGAATTTCATGAATAACGTAGATTTGACTTTGGTTAATCGTCATCCCCGCCATGTAGTCTACAACCGCATTTGTATCTCAAATATATGTCGGAAATTCATTCTCTCGAACTACATGATGATGAGTTTTCTACAATCCGTAATGACGGGCATTAGTTTTAGATTTAAAGTATGGTCATCAGAGATAAGCTTATGGGTTGACTGAGCATCTGATTCTATGTGAATTGATTTGAAACTGAGATGTTTAGCCAAAAATAGTCCATCTTGGATGACCGAACATTCCGCTATGAGGTTGTTGGAGCATCTCATCTTTCTAGAGAAACCAATTATCTAATGACCCATATTATCTCTTATCACTGTTCCCGAACCCGCATGGTTCAGAATTCCTCTAGACGCTCCATCTGTGTTAATTTTCACCCACACTTGCTCTGGAGGGAGCCATCTAACATCAATAGAGATAAGCGACTTAGAAATCTCAATCATAATAATAGAATTTTAGTGAAATTTGGTGTGAGACAATGATAGCTCGAAAAATAGAAGAATTTAAAGGTTTGTCTTTAAAAATGAGAGGGTTTCTGTTTTTCCAAAAATTCCAAATTGCATATGGAAAGAACAGGGCCCATTCAATTCCTTGAATAGGATCCCCTGATACCTGATAACCAAGCTTGATATACTCATCTAAAGGGAGATAAGTTGGCTGGCTCACTTTTTATGGAAAAATAAAAGAGTTCCACGTTTTCTTTGCATGCTCACACCCATGCAAAATGTGATTGATGTCCTCTACTTCCGTTTGATAGATTTTGCGGATAGCGCTAATAGTGCAGCCTCTATGATTCAATAATTTGCAAGTAGCTAATTTGTTTTTGAGCCACATTCAAACCAAATACTAGATTTTTGGAATTATTGTTGTTTTCCAGACACATTCCCATTGATCCTAAACTTGGCTATTACTATCGTGACCTGCTAAAAGAGAATAGGCGGAAGCAGTTATAAAATTACCTGACCTAGAGCAATTCTATATTTTTCTATCCAAAGATTCATTTGCCCGGTCACCCAGAATGCTCAGCAGCTGATCGAACATGATTTTAGGAGATTCAAACGAAGTTCTATCTAGGTTCCACTCGGCATTAGGAAGACATCCTCGACCATTAGGTTGTCTTCCGCATGCGAAAGTGGACCATAAATAGAAGAACGCAAAGTTTTTTTCACCAACCCAAACATCATGCCAAAATTTAATGTCCCTACCATTAGCCACCACCCACCCACCTTCATTAAATGCTTTCCAATTACAAGGTGTTTTGTTCGAAGAGGTCAAAGTCAAGTTATTATGCATCAAAGTTCGGTGTCTAGGAATTGTGCTCCACGAGCTTGTTTCCTTTTTCAATCTCCAAACAAGGCTACCCAACTAGGCTCTATTTAGAATTGTTGCCGATTGAATTCTCAAACCCCTAGCTTTTTCGGTTTTGTAATTTCCTCCCAACTAATAAGGTGAATTTTCCTCTTCTGGTTCGTGGATCCCCAAACAAAGTTCTTGCTAAGCTTGTCTAGTTCCTTACAAACTTCAATAGGACAGATAGAACATTGCATATAGTATGAATGAATGCTAGACAAGACTGACTTCACCAAAGTTACCTTACTTGCCATTAATAAAATATTAGCCCTCCAATCTGAAAGTTTGTTCCTACCTTAATCCAGGATAAAGTTAAAGGAATTAACTTTAGAATTTGACAATTCAAGGGGGAAACCAATATATGAACCAAAAATTTTCACCATCTTGAATGTAAAGTATTTTGACAAATCATTTTTTTTTGTAGCTGTAATATTTTTGGAGAAGAACACAATCGACTTACCCTAGCTGGCCTTTTGGACCGAAATTGCACAAATATTTTCCAAAATCGAGTTGATGCAATTACAATTTTCATGGGTAGCCTCTCCCATGAGAATTAGGTCATCAGAAAAGAACAGATGGAACAGATTCAGATTACCTTTTCCCACTTTTATTTATTTTTATTGTCCATGCATCACTTTTTCATTAATACGAAAATCCATATATTCCATGCACATGATGAAAATATATGGGGATATAGGATCACTTTGTCTAATACCCTTTGAGGGGTAGAAGTTATCGAGTTTACCCCCATTAAACAAAATTTCAATCGAAGATGTACAAATACAACTCATGATCAACCTAATGATTCTACAATGAAATTTAATAAATTGAAGAGTACATCTGATGAAATCTCATTTAATTATGTGATAAGATTTTTCAAGGTCAATGTTAATGATCATGCACCCTTTTTGGCCATGTTTATGCTTTGAAAAGTGGAGGGCTTCTCTCAGTAAGACCACATTGTCAGATCCCCTTCTCCTGGAAACAAAACTAGTTTGAAATGGAGAAATAGGGTTTTTCAGGCAAGGTCTAATTCTGTTTACAAGGATATTTTGAAATCACCCTGTAAATGGAATCGCTAAGACGGGTAGGTCTAAATCGAGAGACAGTAACAGGGTTCCTACGTTTGAGAAACAGGCACATAAAGGTTTTGTTCCAACTGGTAGGAATAATCCCTTTTTCAAAAACCTCCCCAACATCGATTGTCTGAGAATTACCCGTGCAGATTCACAACTTTGGGAATAAAGTCGGGTGAAGACCATCCGGAAAGGGAGTTTTAAACGGTTTAAGGTCCCAAGTTACTTTCCTAATTTATTCTAAAGTAATAGAATTGTTTAAACAAAGAGCTTGTAAATCAGTTAAGAATGCTCTCCAGTTGTCGGGGCAGGCATCAAACATGGTAGAAGTGACCTTGGAGGTGGTGAAAAGTTTTGAAAAGAAATTTTGGAATTCCTCTTGAACTAATTTTCCATCAAAAACTCAATTCCCAAACGAGTCTTTCATAGCCAAAATCTTATTCCTTCTTCTTTTAACCAGAGTACAAACATGGTAAAATTTTGTATTTCTGTCCCCATCACTAATCCACTTGGTGCAAGACTTGTCAGCCCAAAGTTCTTTACTAAGCCCAGACTTGTCCCCATCACTAATCCTCCTGGTCAAGAATATCAGAAAGCTCCCCCGAAGATTCTTTACAAAGAGATGACTAAATTGTTTGGTGCATTAGTATTACATCTTTGAGCTCCCAAGATTCTCATCAAAACCTTTTTTTTTAAACGTTACAAAATATTCCAAGTTCTGGCTTTATTGGGGAAAAGGTTAATGGCATGGGTAATCCTATTGCTACACACATTCCAAGTGTTCTTGACAAGGATTTCAAACCCCGAGTGGTCCAGCCACATTAGTTCCATCCTAAAAGGTCTAAAGTTTCTATTCTCACTTTCCCCTCCACTTTTAAGGAGAAACGAATAGTGATCCAAATGCATTCTCCTTAGGTGGGTTACAGGCGCATTAGAAAAACAAAATTTCCAATCCAAGTTACCAATCATCCTATCAAGTCTCTATTGGATTAATCTATTAGAGTTCTACATATTCACCCAAGTAAACTTTAGCCCTTTAAACCCAAGGTCAATCGAATTACAATCACAAATCATGTCATTAAAAAGAGACACCTTATTCATGCAATTTCCCTTCCAATTTTTACAGCTATTTGAAACATTATTAAAGTCACCAACAACTAGATAAGGACTACAAATAGTAAAGGCAATTGACTTAAGATTATCCCACAATAGTAATCTTTCATTTAATTTTGGGCTAGCATAGATCGCAGACATGTACCATGAAAGAGTTGAAAGGATAACCTGGATTTTGAAGTGTAATTTCCGCTTGGTAGAAGCCATCTCCGTAATATTAGTCTCAAGATCATTCCACATAGCTAGAATTCTTCCCTTGAAACCCTTGGCTTCCACCCGTAGAAAGTTGTTCAAAGGCAATTTACCTTCTTGCTCAACCATCCTTTGACCACTAAGCCTAGTTTAAATTAGGATCAACACTATAAGCTTGTGAGTACAGATAAGATGCTTAACCGCCTCGGCTGTCACCTGATTGTTAAAGCCTCTAACGCTCCACACTATTGATATCATGTGGGCCTTTTTAAGAAGCATATTACTAGATAAATTTTTTTATTCATAATTAAGCACCAAAACACACGACCAATCGAATTACATAGAACAACTAACATCTAAACTCTTGATAGATAACTCACATTGGCAATCACTTCCTTGAGTTAGAGAATTCCTACTCCCTTGTTTAGTAGGTGTCATTGCGATGTTAGACATGTGGATTGGTCCTTTGTGTTCCACATCCAAGTGAAATCTCGCGTACATCGATCCTTGGACTCTTCCTCTACTATTCCCTATCGTTTTTTCTTTGCTTCCCAATTTTTTTCTATGTTCCCGATTTAATAGATCCAATCTTTGAAAATCAATTAATGGTGTTTGGATTGATACCTGGGGACCCCTGATGAGAGAATTATCAATATCTGCAGTATTAATTTTTGGGAAAAGTATGAAAAAAATGTAATATGTTTGCTGAAATTGGTAACTGATGGAGCATGTTTTGTATGTGATGAAACATGTTTTTTTTTCTTGGTTTTAGATTAAGTATGTTTTATCCGTCAAAATCAGTCGTTAACAACATGTTTGTTGTGTGTGAAATTCCTCAATTGTCATTGTCTTCTCCATTGATGTATATAGGAGTTGTTCTAGTCCTTCTTCCATGTGTCTCTAGTATTCGAAAGTAAGTGACCAAAGTATTCCTCCTTGTTCGTTCTAGCAATCACGATGGGAAAGCATTTCTTAAGCAGGTTTTCATAAAGCTTCGAGCCCCATGTAACTTTTTCTAGTTCGATTCGACATATGACAACAAGAGCATTCTGCAAAGTGATTTCGTTGTCGATCTCGCCAATTACATCAATGGAGAATGAAGAAACAATTGTGGCAAACTATCTCGAGAAATGCCTACGAAACCTGCTTCTACTCGCCTATGATAAATTTGGAACCAGTACTATCTTCAAACAAGTGGGAAAATCCAAGGAGATTTTAATGATTGAAAAATTTGTGGTTTTCTACTTCACTTATCGATTTATAAGTTTGGGTTTCTTTGAATTTCAAGCCAAGCTTTTGAATCATATCCCGTTCACGGAAGACGAATACGAGAACATCAAGTTAGTGATACAGAGGAACTTGTATGAATACCTGGCCATCTTGTTGAAGCATGTGACAATTTCGCGAAAGAAAGACAGAGAGAGGAAACTTTGAAGGCAAAAGGAAAAGGATTGATGATCAATGAAGGCAGTTCTTCAAGTAATGAAAACCCATAAAACATAACAATATGGTACGGTGTTCATTACGTGTTCCTAAACCCTAGATTTCTAAATACATGATTACTGGTTGAAGTTTTTTAGGATGTGTCTTATGATGTGTATGTGAATTAGTTATGTTTACATGATTACTGGTTGAAGTTTTTTAGGATGTGTCTTATGATGTGTATGTGAATTAGTTATGTTTGCGTAGCGAAGCGGTTGTTGGTTAATGATGTTTATGTATTTGTTGGTATGTGATAACATACGTTTTGTAATTGTTTGTTTTTGATGAAAAACACTTGTTAACAAATGAAAATTAGATGTGCTATGTTTTGATTGACTGGGCAAAAAGTCTTACAATAGTAACCAACTGAATTCCACATGCACTTCAAAACATGTCCCAGAATACACACAGAATTAATGCCATTTCAACAGAACCACCTATTTTCAAAGTAAATTGTCATTCACGTTTACAAAATACCAACTTACAATACCAAGTTCACGAAAACCTCAAAACATAACCTAACGCGTCAAAATAACAGCATAAGCCATAGCATCCAACATTTCAAAATGGCAGCCAAAATGATACCAACTAATTTTCCAGACAACTCCTGCAGAAAAAATATATTCATTGAGTCAGATATTTGACATATTTGTTTGACTTGAAATGAGGGGAACTGCTTGTGGTTTAGTCCGACAGTTGTGGTGCACTTGAAGTCTGAGGTTGTGAATCTGGAACAGACTCGGGAACAAATGTATCCGACTCTTCCCCCAAATGAGTTGTCTCTTCCTCAACCTGACATGCCTTACTCTTGCCTTTACCTTTGGTATCTCTACTCTTGGATGGGACGATCAGTTCTTCTTGTGAGGCCTTTCCTCGCCTAACTCTTTTGGTGGGTGGTTGCGTTGCTTCAGCATTAGAGTGAGGGGTGTTGAGTTTCCTTCTTGCCGCCAATCTTCTTTTATTTTCAATAGCCTTCAACAACGTGTTGTTGCGCAAATCTTCCAACCATGGATCTTTACCACATGCTTCCTAATCAAATGCTAGAAGCACATACAAACTGATTTCGCCTACACCTTGTTGTTTATCCTTAATTAAATTCACATCTTCGTTACTACATATAACTTCGATGTATGTTTTCGGATCTTCATTTGGTGGAACGTAGGTGATAACACCATCCCTCTTTTGACTTTAATAATCTAGGAGGACAGCAACATTGAAGTAGACAAAAGCTTCGCCAGACAAGTCCATGAAACATTATTTCTCTTTGTAAACACCGTCCACACAATTACCATCTTAGTGGATGTGCAGAAACGAATTCTGCTTACTTGAACTTGACATTCTGCAAAAGCATTTCTGTCAGTAGTGAACCTTCAACACATAAATAGCAACAACTTGCTATTAAAGATAAACCATCAATGCTAATAAGAGTTAGAGAAGTTAGAGTTGCACCGATAATAACCAGGCAAAATCAAGTTGCCGCATGTTAACTGCATTAAACTTGGAACGCCATGGACCTACACCACTCAAAATATTTTCACCATCCAGAATCATACAACAAGAAAGCAGACTTCCTTTTCAGACGATGATTGCAAAATTTACCAATCCAGAAAGCAATGTCTTCGCCTATTCACATAACAAGCATTAAGGTGACGTTCTTGTTATGTTAAACTATAGTACAACACGTCAAAGTTCTTCAATTTAAGTTCTATGGATAGAAGCTTATTGAGATTACTTTACAATCCACACTTCTTACTTAAACTTAAGAATAGTTCTAAGTTTGTCTTCTTCATAGTTCATAAGCTACTGAACTAAAACCACAACGAAATAACACAGTCGAGGACGATTTCCAGATAATCTGAACCAAATGGAAGCTAATCACTTACTTGTTTGTCAATCACAACATTGACTATATATTTCTTCACATCATCGGCACCAGGAGAAGCACGCTTCACTTCGCACTAGGGTCACAGCGAGGAGGTTACGGTTTTGAAATGAAGGAAGGAAATGGGGAGGAGGAACCGATTCGGGAGGTGGTGGCTTAAGGGGACTAAGTTATCACTTAGTTGGGCAAAGGTCTTGGACTAAATGATGACAATTATGAAATCTGGAGAAGCGTATAAAGATGGTCCTAATTTTGTAGAAGTCCATTAACCACATCAAGAAGATTATGAAAATACCTGACTCTGGAATGATGAATCAGCAAAGGCTTTCCATTCGAGTGGGAGGATAATGATGCTGAGACGTGTGCCATAATGCTGAGTACACTCGATGACGACAAACTTTATGTGTTTTATCTCAACACACGGCTAAAGGGTTGTGGGATGCTTTGTAGACTAGAATTGGTTCTATATGACTGCTCAGTTGTGCTCCCTGAACATCAAGTTCGATTCCTATAAGATGAAGCCTCTGCACTCCATGAGACAACATTTGAGGCGCATGACTAACATGATTGTAGAACTCATGGAGGACAATCAATCAGTAACTGATGAGCACAAAATACAGATCCCAATCCTCTAATTGCCTAACTCCTGAGAACAAAAAAAAATGCAATCAACTCGTTCTAAGGGCCTCAACACCTTTAGTTGAAACAGACAGACCCATGGTCGTTAAGCCTAAAGCCGAGGTGCGTATGGTGCCATCCTCTGGACCTAAGAAGAGTAGTCTAAAGCAAGGGAGTAATGCACAGCGCATTGACGCAAATGCACTTAAGGAGAAGAAGACAAAGAGTGAGGCGAACCCAAGGATTCCTCTAAAACATAACCATGGAAACGTTCGAATAAGGTCGAGGATATTAAGTACAAGAAATGCTCCAATTGTGGCAAATAGGCACACTTTGTGAACATATGCCTAAATCGATCTGACGTGAATGTCTTGATGGCTAATCTAGTGAACTTTGTGTTCCTAGTACAGATATGTTGACTGAGTCATGTCCTTTGTGGAATTTGGATTTAAGATCGACAGACCACATAGATAGGACTGTGAGGCTTTCGTAGAGTACCATAGAGTCCTGTGGGAAATTAGTTAGATTTACATCGACAAAAACTCTCATGTTGAAGTCGAAGGGAATTGAACTTGTCAGCTGCGTATGCGTGGTGGTCGAGTCTTATCCCGAAGTCATATCCTCTATGCACTACAGATTCGCCGATATGTTATTTTAGTCTTATGATTAATGAAAAGTGGCTTTAGATTATCTTTTCATGAATCTTCCATCCAATTGTCTTTAGAATCAACTTAATTTGGCTTTAGTATTGTTTATGGTGGATTTATTGCTTCGGATTTGGATTCAAGCAACAATAATAATTTCATGTTTTCTTCTACTCGCGGATATGTTTGCGATATGTGAACAAAAGACAAGTTAGATTAGACTATAAATGTCAACATAGAATGTAATGACTAGCTCAATGGGCCGTGCTGCCCAACATTCCACAAGTGGAGTCGTCTACCTTGTGTAAGTTGTCTAGCAGAAACTTCCACCAAAAAGCCTTTTGGTTAGGCACCTAGAGCCAAATTTCCCTTACAATAAGTCCATTTCGACCGTTGTGACCCTCTTAATGCTAGTGTTCGACACGGAACACAAAATTTCATTACATTTACATATGATTACACCCGTTAGACATGAGGGTAAACACCCTCCACCTATCGTGGAAGAATAGTACCTTTCAGCGGAATTTAACGTTTTATATAATGAAAAGAGAATTATTCATCAGTTGGCGATCCCCTACATCATGAGCCAAATAGTGTTGTAGAGATACGCAATAAAATGTTTCTTGAAATTGTACGGTCGATGATGATGCATACTCAATTGTTTATTCTTTATGGGGATACGCTTTGAAGATTGCTCCCTACATCTTGAACTGTGTGCCGCCGCCGACGGTTAACTCCACTCCATATGATTTTCAACTGGAAGAGGTTTTGGACCTTATTTGTATTCACCCATAGGGGTGCGCTACTTACACTCATAATTTCTCAAATAAGTTTGGGAATATTGCACCTAGAGGAAAGAACAGTGTCTTTTTGGTTACTCTAATACCTCAAAGGGATATGTGTTTCTAGTCGGGCAGGACTGTGGGCGTATTACTGAGATCGAATCACGAGACGCAACATTTTCAGAGAACGAATTTCGTAAGAAGGGAGAGATTGGTTTGGATCAATCTCTATATGAGATTCAAGATCAAATTGAGCATACATCTACTAATTCGAGTGGGAGAGTTGAAGCTGCAGATGATGAACCAGCTCATTATTCGCTGAATTCACCACCTGCTGGAGCAAATAGAACATATTGTCCTCGTAATGATATTGTTGACAGTGGAAGCATTGGGGATCTCACTCTCACTGGGAGTGATAATGGACATACCCCTGGTAGTAGTGAATTGTTAGGTCGTGAGCTAGAACATAAGTTTTCCTTCCGACGATATGCTTTCGAAGGTGGAGAACTAAACACATTAATATTTGACGAGACGGTTATTGTGCCGAGAAATGTTAGAGAAACTCTCAATGGACCCTTTTTAGAAGAATTGATGAAAGTAATAGAGGATGAGATGAAGAATATGGGCGAGATAAAAATCTATATGGAAGAACGATGTTTGGACACTAGCCGGCCTTTGTGGGGACGCAAAGCAATAAAGTTAAATGAGTTCTTAAGATGAAGCTCAAGTCTGATGAAAATTTGAGAATTACAAAGCTCAATTAGTCGTGAAAGGTTATACACAATAGGAGAGGGTGGACTTTAAGGAGGCATTCTCACCGACCGTTTGAATAACTACAATTTGCTTGATTCTGGCTATTGGAGTGAGTCTAGACCTAGAATTGTACTAGATGGACGTTAAGACCGCATTCCTTAATGGTGAGTTAGAAGAATAGATCTATATATGCGGTTTGAATGCTTTGTGAAAAAAGACCATGAACACTTAGTGTGCAAGTTCCACAAATTTATATATGGTCTGGAACATCTTCTAGGTAGTGGTAGCGCAAATTTCACGATTTGGTTGTGGAGGATTTATCTTGATGGATGAAAATCATTACGTGTACACCAAAAGGTATGAACCGAACTTTGTGTTTATGACTCTATATGTAGATGACATACGCATAACTTGAAATAGCTTGGAGTTCCTCACATAGGTAAGAACTTGATTATCATCTCTGTTTGGGATGAAGGCATTGGGTGAGGTGTCGCACATCTTTGGGATTCAGATCTCAAGAAATCGTCGTAAGAGGCAGCTGTGGGTTTCACAAGAGAGTTACACGAACAAAGTGTTGGGAATGTTCAACATGAGTAACTGACAAACAATTGAAACTCCAACTTACATTGGCCAATGTCTCAACATGGACATGCTTTCGAAGACTACAAAATAAATGGACCAGATAAAACAAAGTTCTCAATTAAGTGTAGTCAAAAGTTTGATGTACGCAATAGTGTGTACTCGACCTGATATTTGTCACGCGGTCGGTATGGTATGTCGGTACCAAGCTTAACACGGGTTGAAGATATGGCAGACAGTAATTAGGATCATGTGATTTGTTAATGGCATCAACATGCCTTGTGCTACCGAAGAGACGTGTCGGAGATCTGAGAATCTCTAGATGATTGCCAATAACGATGCGGAGTATGCTGGTGACTTTGATGAGAGAAACCCACCTCACACTTTATGCTCTGTTGTCCGATGGCATCATATTGTGGATGAACAAGAAGAAGTCGCGCATTGTGTTGATCGCCATGGATGCCAAATTTGTGGCTCTTTGTGGGCTACTCAGTAGGTTGTGCAACTGAAGTGACTTCTAGATTGATTATTAAGTCGTAGAAGACTTAATATCCGTGACAAAGAACCCTAAGTATCATGACAGGTCATTGCGAGTAGATATCAAGCAAAACTATGTCACAAACATGGTTAGACACAAGGTGATGAATTTGAAGTACTTATCTACAAATGAGATGGTCGTGGACCGTCTCTCAAACCATGAAGAGGGATTCTTTAGTGAGGCATGTGTAGTCTTTAGGGCTCTGTAGACTTAGTTGATGTACTTCATTGATTTTATTTTACAATGTTCTTTAAGTTAAACTATATTATAGCATGCATGTTTTCACAGTTTGAATGGTTTGTGTGTTCTTATTGTGATTGTTTATTAAAATATGTCAAAGTGGATTGGATCATCCTATTATATGGGTGATAGCTTCTGTGCCTTTGTGGCTAGGTGAGGTTGGTGATAGTTTCTAGTTCTGGAAGTCTGTCGGGAAGACTAGAAAAGACTTTGTGTCCAGAACTATCTGATTTTGCACTTCAACGGATTATGGTCTGTCAAAACACTCAGGGGTCAGATGTGAGTCTTTGTGACTCTTGGTTTGGGTACTATGTGTGCTTGATGGAAAACTTTATAGCATTTAGACATATACTCCATGGGAGAGGAAATATACTATAGTGTGCGCTCCAAACCACAGCGCACCCAAAACTGACCATGGTTTTGACTCGAGATGTGATCTTAAATCAGAGTTGTGTGAGACCAAGAGATGTTTGTGTGGGATCCACATATGTATCCTCATTACTTTGAATAGAGGCTTGATGTTCGATTCAGTGTTTGCTATCTTAGTCCGTGCTCGATGGGCCTTCGACGCATTGCGCCCGGGTCCCGATTCTAGAAATTTTGTGTAGATGATTTCGTGGGAAGTGGATATTGTGAAATTTTCACGATATTCTGTCCACTAAATGGCCATCAACTGCGGTTGTGGGCATAATGCATATATCGTCCTAAGATCCTTTTGTGGTCAAACCTAGAGAAAGATTACATGACCAAGGGTGCAGGGTACATTTCCACTGTTGGTGTGGGATTCACGGGTCGCTACGTATTCTTAAATGTTGCTTAGCACTTTGCTTGTGGTGTCTGTCGGTCGCACGACCGCCTGCTTGTATGTGACTTCACTATATAAGGGGAGTTCGTTCTCCTGGTGTTAGCATTATGAATGAGCGCCCCCTCCCCCCAATTTGTGCGTGTGAGAGATGTTGATTTTAGGATAATGGGTCGCCCATAAGTGGGAGCTCATTTAACTAAGCTCAGTTGTGTGTCTGACCCTAAAACCTTCCCCTCTATATACCATTATATATAGGGGTGCTCAGGGTTGGAAAACCTGATAACCACACTATATTCTATGGCACTCTACAATTTAGACAGTGGTCAGTAGCTGTGGTATTATAGGTCATTGCCCGTCAAACCATGGCTTATTCTCGCGTTCGGCACACCGTGATCCCAATCTCAGACATATTCGTTTTCGCTTCCACAAAGGACAATCATTCCAAGAGGTGATCTAAATATGTGTATTTAGGTGATTGCATATTGTTGTTCATGTAAATTCCAACACAATTATACTTAAACAATGAACACAATTAACCTTGATATCTATGTGCATAATTTCGGTAATGTTTAGACATTCCAAACCCAACAACAATTATTTTGTGTAAGTTTTCATAACCTAGTCATTGTGTTAACACGAGTTACAAGCACAAACCTAGAGGTGAAGTACTTATTTAGTTTGGAAAGACTTACTTATTCAATAAATGCTCCAAATTAACATCCTGTAGCCAAAAGCTTATGTTATAAACATAAGTCAATATTTTAATCGTTGAACAGAAGATCTTACTGACTCTCCGCCTTAAGTTTTTTCATAATTAAGTTAGTGACACTTGAGAGGGTAAAATTCATAAAAGAACTTAGTCCTCCAAGTCCATTTGGCAGTTTAAATTAGAACAATGGGTAGATAGGCCAGCATTACTACAGATTATTAAGAAGGAGGATGTTAATATCCTACTTTCCAGAAGCTACCACATACTATGCATTGAGATTTGATTCACATATAGGATGCTACATTCAATGCAACTGCTAATGATATGATTCTGCAACTGTACTGGTAATTGCTGCTGAAATCCTTGTTGCTGAAATCCTTAAATTGATGTTGATTACCTCAAAATGTTGCTGATATGTTCTTGTTGATCTGTTTCATCTGAAATAATGTCCATTGTTGAACAAATCTATTCAACCTGTGTCGGACTTCAGTTCTGTAGAGCATACATGTGCTCACATAACATTAGAAGACCTGAGCTCATGCGCTTGTTAAAATGCATAGTTGAATCGATACTTTTTCAAAATCGAACTTCTCTTTGAGCAGACTAGTGCTCTGCTGTGGTGTTTGTTGCTGAAGGAGGAGCAAACGTGATCTTCCTTAATGTTGTGTTGTTGACAAAACTGCTCGTAGATGTTGATCTGAATCATCCTCACATTATTGATGCTAATGCTCACTATTACTGCTATTAAAATAAAGATATGTGAGTTCGATTTTGTCCAATGCTGATTCTGCTCAACTGCAAATTATGTTTGATCATTTTGTGATGCTGATTATTGATTACATTGAGCTTGCACAAACAAGTTATTGATGTTGTGCAATGCATTTTCTACAAGTTGAAGTGTGCATTTCAGATTTTTAATTTGTTTTTTGTTTAGATACAAATTGCATGACCATGATGACATCACCAAGATGGCACCATGATGGCATGACCAATATGACATTGGTTTTTACCTTTTCTGTTACATCTAAATTTTGGCTTGGAAACTTGTATCGAGTTTGGAGTATCTTCACTGACGATGGACGGTGTGTGAGTTCACTTGATTGAGTATTTGATCGACATCGGTTTAGACATTTGGTTCGAGCATTAGAGCATGATACATTTTGAGGACTCCATTGACATTGTTGAAAAAGTCGAGGATTGAAAACAAAAGGAAGCAAGCAACATGGGTGAATGCTAGAGGATCACATTTAAATATATTAGAAGCTCATGTTTTAGGGTCTTGATTGATGTTAAAGAAACATTAGGAGGTGGATCTAGTAAGGGGAATGTTAGGGAGTATGGTTTAGATTAGTTTTGGTTTAGTCCAAATGTTTATGACATTTACAAACCGAGTCCACATGTTTAGGACATTTGCAAACCAATCCCTAGCTACACCTATATATAAATCACACCCCTCATGTAATCTTCAAGTTTAGTGAATGAAAATATGTAATTCTCTTTAGTCATTGCACTAAACTCTCAATTCTCCCCACACCCTTTCTAGAATGCTAATAGTATGAGAGGATGTGATCGATGGAAACTCCTTGTTATCAAGCCTGAGAATGTGCAAATGTGACTTGAC
This sequence comes from Chamaenerion angustifolium, assembly GCA_946814005.1. Lineage (NCBI taxonomy): Eukaryota > Viridiplantae > Streptophyta > Magnoliopsida > Myrtales > Onagraceae > Chamaenerion > Chamaenerion angustifolium. The sequence goes on from OX328270.1 coordinate 10,078,098, forward strand.
CATATGGAGTAGAACGAAGTTAGGGCATAACATAACAAAAATACCCCGAATTAAGGATATCATTAATTAAATATAATGTGATGTTGGTAACTCAGATATATACATGGAAGAAAGAGAGCTCAAAGTCCAACTCGATCAACTGTAGAAGAACGAGGAAATCTATTGGTATTAGAGGTAGAAGATCAAATGGTTAAATCATGGAGATATAAACTCAAAGTTCTTCCACCTTACAACCTTAAACTAGAGAAATAGAAAAATAATTTTTAGATTGAAACATGAACATGGTGCATGGATAACCAATGAAAACGATATTGTTGCCAATATGCATGGGTTCTTCTCGTCCTTATTCATTTCGGGGTGACACGTGAGGAATAATAGGATCCTCAACTGAGTGCTTCAGTCGGTTTCAGTACAAATGAACTGAGATATGACGAGGGATATCAAAGAGGAGGAAGTTTGAAAAGCTGTCTTTCAAGTGTGTGGTGTGGGGGGATATCGAGCACCATGGTCAAACAAACTTTCAGGGTCATTCTATCAACAAAGTTGGAACGTTGTAGGCCCAAGCGTTTTCACCATGTTTAAATCTTTCCCACGCCCCTTAGTGAAACTAATATTACTTTGATCCCGAAAGGGGAAAGCCCGACCTTGCCTAATAAATTCTACCCCATTAGCGTATTCAATTCAAATATAAAATAATCTCGAAAGTACTAACTCATGTATTGAATCTTATATGTAAGAGATTATTTACCCTTTCGAAAGTGCATTTGTAGTAGGACGATTGATACATGATAACATTGTGATTGCGCACGAGGTATTCCACTAACTCCGGACAAGATATAATGTACAAAGAATCGACTGCACAATTAAGTTGGACATGCAAAAAAAACACAATAACCGCATTGAATGGGACTTCCTTATTGTAGTTTTTGTGGGGAAAATGGGCTTTCACTCGACGTGGATAGGATGGATTAAGAATGTGTGTCATCGTTCAAACATTTAGCTCTTATTAACGGGAAACAAAGGAAGAATATCGTTCCCTAAAAATGTCTTTGGTAGGGGGACCCCTGGGGCCACGAAGCTACAGCGTACATCGACCAAAGCATTGCCAGTCGGTGCTCCAGAAGCCCTCTTGCAATCAAGCTCAAATCATTTAAGAAGGAAACAGAACGGAACAAGTAAGGATAAGCTTAGGTCGACACGGTTCCAAGTTGACAAAAGCAGAGGCTGCCCAACTGACACCAGTGACGCAGCTGGCCTAAGTAGCTCACGACAAGGAGAAGTCATACGCAAGGGGCACGAACAACAGCACCACCAAGTCAGCTGCTCAACTCGGTCGAACCATCGACTAAAACAGAACGGCCACTCCAACAGGATCACCGTCTGCACTATATCTATTTCCCTATTTGATTACCCTCCTTTTCACTTGTTCTTGTCGGAAGCTGTCACCCGAGGTGAAGGCACTGAAACCACGGAGAAGATGCATATCGGTTCCAGTTCTAGCGGGCCGAACAGACCCGGGGTACAAGCCGTCGACCTAGATTCAAACCAACAAGTTTAAAATGAGGAGTGGTGTGTGGGGAAGGTACTCTCGCAAAAGTTGATCAAACAGAACACCATCAGTAGGGTGCTCCGGTCAGCTTGGGCACGATATGGGAAGGTCAAAATATCTGAATTGGAGGAGGGAATAATTTTTTTTGACTTCGAACGACAATAAGATGCAATCTAGATTTTAGACAGATCCCCGTGGTCAGTGAATGGTCATATTTTGAACATCAAGAGATGGGATCTGAGTGTGGGCGTGAAGGAAGTAGATTTCCAAAAGGTAACCTTTTGGATACAAATACATGACCTAGGCTGGGAGAAATTTAGTGATGCTAATGCCTGGAAAATAGGGAACATGATAGGAAGTTGCCTAGAGATTGAAAAGCATGTAGGAAGGATAAGCCACAGTTATATGAGGATACGTGTAGAAGTAGATGGAAATAAACCTTTGATGAAGGGGTATTAGTGGAAAAACTCCCAAGGAGGGGATAAATGAGCATCAGTTAAATACGAAATATTATCTGATTACTGTTATGGATGTGGCATGCTGGCTCACACAACCCAAGCATGCAAAACTGAGGTACAATTTTCGGAGCACGATCAGAGCGTGCCAATGTATAGACCGTGGCTTGTGGGGGTGAGACCAAATTAAGCTACGGTACGACAGACCATGGGACGGGACGAGGGGCATGGATCACAAGAATGACAGGGTGGAAAGAGATCATGGTTTGATATAATGACGGAGGTAAGGGAAAGGAACCGGGACAAGGTTCATACAACGGGGCAACAAGGAGACCCAAATGCCGAGCCCAAGAATGATATGGAGACACCCAACAATCACCTGAGTGAAACCACGGATGTCGAACCAATGGAGACCGAGGCAGCCCATGTCCAAGGGCCAACCAAACCTACACATGAAGAACCTCCCAACAGAAGAGCCTTAATCCTCAATGGTAGCCAAGACTAAGCCTCCCAACCACCATTACTCGGGCCAGTACGTGTACCACCACACATTCGGACCACACCCAAGCCAAACCGAATGCAGCTAAGCCTACCACCACCAATACCTAACAATCCAGTCATTGCTAACATACCCTCCCGACACAACATACCAACCAACCTCGACTAACCCTACCTACACACACCAACCCCCTTAGCCATGCACCCACTAACCCAACCCACCGAATGCCCAACACAAATAACTCAACCCATGATCATATACCTACCCGATACTCCAAACCAATATCACCTAACCGACCTAACCCAATCCTACCCAACCGAGCTCACCTTACCAATCCAAACATACATTGTAGAGAATCCACCCGATACACCCCCCCAACTCACCCAACACCATGATACTAAACCCAACATCTGGATTGAACCCCTACCTTGACAAGATGACACTCAAACAGACCGGGGAGGACATGGAGGAACAGCCCGGGCCGAAGAGACTAAGGGAAACCATGAGGGGACCGAGTCAAGGGAGCCAAGGGTCCGCAAGAGCCCGAGGCGAAGAGCGAACATGACAAACCCAAATCGGAAGAAACGAACAAGTAAGAGGCCCAATGAGACAAGGACACAAGAAGAAGGGAAGGAACAATCAATGGGTTCTGGTGGCTGTCCCGTAACAGCCACGGGTGATCAATGAGTGTCATTTCATGGAATTGTCAGGGTCTGGCTTGACAATTCAACACCTACAAGATCTCAACAAAAGGTATCGCCCAAACATTATATTCTTAATGGAAACAAAGAACGGGGATACTTACTAAGAGAGGATACGAACAAAGATGGGGATGGATAATACATACTATGTTAGCTTGAATGGTACGTCCGGGGGCTAGCATTGTGGTGGAAGTCGGACACGAGGGTATCAGTGTTGCATACCGATCCACATTGCATGGATTGTGAGGTATACATGGATAACCAAAAAGATCCAAAATATGTAACATGGGTATACGTGAGCACGGAGGCTCGTGAACGAACACAACAATGGAATGCACTTCGAGATTTGGGAAGGGGAAGACGGGGATGATGGATGGTCTTAGGCGATTTCAACATTATATGTCACCCACATGAAAACACAAGGTGGGAGGAGGAAGTCCCAAAGACAGATGGATGAGTTCAAGTCATTGATTGAGGATCTAGAAATGGACGACTTGGGAGCTAATGGGAACTCCTTCACATGGTGTAATAATCGAAGTGGAGCGGAAAGGATAAGAGAACGTATAGACCATGTGTTGATAAACACGGAATGGGCAGCCCATCACCAACAAGGTAGATGCATCAACGAACTAGCCATTGGATTGGACCATACATTAATGGTGGTCCAACTCAAACAACCACGGAGGAAGGCAAGAAGACGCTTCAAGTTTGAGGAAATGTGGCTCGAAAACCCAGAATGTAAGGAGGTAATCAAAGAAGCGTGGGAGAGACCAACAACGGGAAGAGAAATCCAAGGAATGTATAAAAAACTACACAAATGCTGAATCAAACTCATGAAGTGGAGTAAGGTATGTTTCAGTAATAATATGCACGAGATTGCAAAAACGAAGGATGCCCTAAGGAAAACCATGCAAGGGGGAATGAATGATGCTGCGATCCAAGAAGAAAAACGTTTAAAAGGCAAACTACAAAGACTTTGGACGAGGGAGGAGACCTATTGGAAACAACGGTTAAGGGTAAAATGACTTAGGGATGGTTATCGAAACACTACCTTCTTCTACCATACCACAATAGCAAGAAAGAGACGCAATCAAATATGCCGACTAGGGGTACTAATGGGGTGTGGATAGACGAGGAAGGGAGAATAGCCGATGAGCTATATTGATATTTTGGCAACATGTTCACAGTGGAGCAAACCGAGATAACCCCCCGAGATGAATGAAAAATTGACACAATAGGTGACGAATATGGAGATAACGGCAACCACATACCAACTTGGAGGATCACGCGCGCTGGGTCTAGATGGTTTCCCGGGTCTGTTTTACCAAAAGAACTGGAACACCATGGGGGCAGACGTCATCACTGCAGTTAAGGTTTTCTTCAAAACGGGTACTCTTCTAAACCCCTTGAACAATACTGATATAGAGCTGATTCCAAAAGTGCCAAACCCGATGAGACCCACTGATTTTAGGCCAATAAGCAGTTATAATTTCCTGTATAAAATCATATCTAAAGTGTTGGTGAACCGTTTAAAGATTTATCTGTCAGAGCTTATCACCCCTTTCCAGAGTGCATTTGTATCAGGTAGACACATACATGATAACATCATGGTCGCCCATGAAGTTTTGCACCACCTGAACATGAACTAGAGTGAAAGCAGGATAGAATGTGCATTGAAGATAGATATGCAAAAGGCGTATGATAGAGTGCAGTGGGAATTCCTAATCACCACATTAAGGAAGCGAGGCTTTGCGGAGAAGTGGTTGGGATGGATTAGAGAATGCATATCAACAACCACCTACCAAGTGGTGGTTAATGGGGAACGAACACGGGTCATATCACCAACCCGAGGTATCAGACAAGGTGATCCCTTTCACCATACATCTTCAACCTACTAGCGGATGTCTTATCACTAAGAATGGAAGGGGCAGTGAGGGAAGGAACCATTCAGTGGATCATCCTAAGGAGACAGTGCCCAGAGCTACACCATTTGTTCTTTGCAGACGACTCCCTGTTTTGTATAAAAGGTACATCGGATAATACTAGAGGTCTTTGGAGAATCCTGGAGTCGTATTGTCAAGTATCAGGCCAACGGATAAACAGAGACAAACCGACCCTATATTTCAACAACGGGGCCGAACCGAATGCAAAACAACAGGTGGAGGATGCCCTACACATAAAGATAGCGTGTGACCCAGGAAAGTACCTAGGCTTACCATCAGTCTGGGGAAGGTCTACGAGAGAGGCACTGGGATCTCTAAAGTCGAAGATCAGGGACAAGTTGGGTGGATGGAGGTCGAAAACGTTAAACTAAGCCGGGAAGGAGGTACTCATTAAGGTGATCATTACCGCGATACCCACGTATGTAATGAGTGTCTTCCGCCAACCCAAGACTTGGTGCTCGGAAATTGATGCTCTAATAGCGGACTTCTGGTGGGGGCAAACACCGGAGGGGAAGAGAACACACTAGAAAAGATGGGAGGTCCTCACAAAGTCAAAAGAGATTGGGGGTCTAGGATTCAGGGCACTCCAGAGTTTTAACACAGCACTCCTAACAAAAATGGCAGGTCGAGTTATGACTGACCCAAATACGGTATGTGCACAAGTTCTTAAGGGACTGTACTTTCCACGATGTTCGTTCCTTGAGGCAAAAAAGGGAGGTCGAGCTTCATGGGGATGGAGTAGCATAATACATGGCTGAGATGTAATAAAGGAGGAAGGCATGTGAATGATAGGCACGGGAGAACACATCCGAGTGTTTGAAGATCCATGGATATACACCAAGGAGAGCAAAAGGTTGAATAGGGATATAACGGTTGAACACAGGAAGGACTTACGAGTGAAAGACCTAATCTACCCAAACAACACATGGAATGTGAACCTCGTGAGGAACATTTTTGACCAAGGAGATGCAGTCCACATACTCAACATACCAATAACGAAGGATGGAGGCAAAGACCTTTACATATGGCTACATATGAAGGATGGAAACCCACAAGTCCGTTCGGTCTACCACAGAGTACAGGAAACGAACGAGCAAAGACCAAGGTCGAACCTTACATACCAAGGTACTTTTTGGAAAGACATTTGGAGAGCAAAGGTGATCCCGAAGGTCAAGAACTTTTCTTGGTGATTAGCGACAAATGCCATAGCCGTCAAAGCGAATATGATACAGAGGGGAATGAGTGTCACACTAAACTGCCCCATATGCGGCAAGGTAGAGACACGAGCGCATGATATTAGAGTGTGGATGGACGGAACAAATATCGCTCGGCACTTTGGGGATACAAATGGATCGATCAAACCAGCTCGACATGGTGGAGTGGCTCGGCACTTTATGTAATGGTTGATGATGCTGAAAAATCACGATGCAACTTTTGCTAGATAGCCGCAGAAGTCATACATCCTATTAAACCTCTACTGACCTGAGACGAGACTGAAGCAAGAAGCCAGGATGCAAGTGAGCTATCCTGCTGCAGAAACTTGGCATATGCTAGGTTCGGTATAGCCGCTCCCGTCTCATCCTCCAGGTATTGAGATATGTTCATCCCATGTAGATGGCTTTCTAGGTTATAGTCACGAACAGAGAGCAGGACTTGCTGCTTCCATGACTGGTAGTTTTCTTCTCCAACAAGCTGCGCAACTTTCTTATTGGCGAAGGCAGGCGAAGAAATCAGGTTCGATTTAGCTTTGATACCATGATAACATTCTCAGATTGAGGTGGATTGAAGAAGAAGAAACAATGAACAATGAAGAACAACAGAGACAAAGGAGAATACGAACAAAAGGATTATTACTCTAATTCTTGGAAATTTTCTACACACTGTTGTCCTTCTTATAGAAAATAGTTATAGTATAATAAAGCAGATAATTGCAAGATGACCCATAAACTTAAGTATGTGACAAACTTATATCCTATCATTCCCCATACTTGATCTTGATCTTGTGAGATTAGAGTGACTTCTTTGCTTCATCCAGACCTCTTGATTGCTTCCTTGATGCTTACACCTACCAGTGTATTCCATAAGTATTATCCTGCCTCACAGACTGAGAACCCCTTGACTTCACTGCACACGCATTAGGTGGTTCTAGATAGATGACCGGTTTCACCTGCATTGCACAATTGGAGATAATTGCTGCACTAACTACTCACACGTCATAGAAACACACCCATACCCATAGAATTGTTCTACACATGACATCTTGATAAGACATATGAGTAACTATCAGTCTGCAAAACTAGAAGATAACATGAGCATATGTATAAATCTCCCTATACCTGATCCTACATACTTGCCAAAATGCATCAACCAAAGCCATACTGATGTATTTCCTTTGCTGTTATGGATTTCATTTTTCATTAAGTTAAATTTTTTGATAGAACAAGATGATCGAGACTAACTGTCTTTCTTTTCTTATTTTGCTGACAGATGAGTTTGGGCTCCTATCTTACCAGCATGATTGCAAGGTTTGAGCATTGATCTTTTCTTCCTCAAGGGTGAATACCGAAAGTATCTTGTCGTTCTCTTGTAGTACCACCCTGTTTTTGGAATCAAATCATGCCCTATGCCAGCAAAGATTCGAGCTAACAGAGAAATACGAAAGGTAAGGCTGAGGAGATGCATGGAAGCAAAGACAAGGAAGCATAAATAGGAAGAATGACATATGACAAAGGAACCTAGCTGTTCTGCAGAACAGGAGCAGTTAAAACACATGCATACCAGGATGAACATGAGGAGACCAGTAAAATGATAAAGAGGTGCCTAGAGTGTGAGGTGTCAATCAACAACTAATAACCAAGAAGCAATGAGGAAACCAGCACATACCCGAAGAGCGACACTAATGATGGGATTGATAGAAGGGAGCTCAGTCAAAGAGAGTACATGATATACTTACAAACTACCCCGAAGCTCTAGATAGAGCCAGCAATACCTGGGAAGAAGGATGAGGCCCTGAGATCGTCCACTTCTTCAAGAGAAAACACTCTGAGTTTCTTCCTGCAAGGAATAAAGAATTTTTCAGTTAATGGTTTTGTTAGAATATCAGCAGTTTGTTCAGAAGCTGGAATAATTAACGTTAATGTCCCCTGAATGGACTTTTTCCCAGACAAAGAACAAGTCTATCTCCACATGTTTCATCTTGGAGTGCTGAATAGGGTTCTCTGATAGAGCAACTACACTTGTGTTGTCAGTCCATATGACAGTAGCAGTTAGTGTATGCAGGCCAATTTCTTTGAGTAAGGACAACACCCACATGATATCACATACTGTGTTTCCAGCAGCTCGAAATTCAGCCTCGGCACTGGATCTCGACACTATAGACTATTTCTTCGAGCTCCGTACTATAGGATTTCCATTGAGTAAGAGATAGTGTCCTGAAATAGACCTACGATCAACATAATCACCCCCAGTCAGCATCTGAATACGATGTTAGAGATATGTCAGTAGTAGGAGAAGGGTTAGTTCAAAAGAGAAGACCATGATTTAGAGTACCCTTGAGGTATCTAAGAATATGAAGGACAACTTTCCAGTTGCTGGTGTTAGGGGCCTGCATGTATTGGCTTAGTTTGTTCACAGCAAAGTGGATGTCTGGTCTCGTGACACAGACATGTTGTAGAGCACCTATTGTGCTTCTGTATAGTGTTTCATCAGGAAATGGTTCTTCACATATACCCATACCTGATCTGGATAGACACGTACCTGTCATGGGTGTGGGGAAGCTGGTTTGATCAGTTATGCCAACCTTGTCAAGAAGGTCCAAGATGTACTTTTTATGGTTGAGCAGAATGAAATCATCCCTAGAAACAACTTCCATTCCGAGAAAGTAGTTGAGGCTCCCGAGATCCTTGAGTTGGAACTACATGTTAATGGCTTCAACAATGTTAGAGACAAGATGGGAGGAGGTGCCAGTAATGACAATATCATCAACATATACTAATAAGAGGACAAAGAAATCTGAATATGATTTAATGAATAAGAAGCTATCTAGACATTGAGACTTTGAAACCAAGAGAGTTAAGGAGAAAAGATTTCGGTTTTTCAAACCAAGCACGAGGAGCCTGTTTAAGGCCATAGAGTGATTTTTGAAGTTTGCAGACCAGAGTAGGAGAGGTAGTCGATGGTATCTCAAAGCTTGGGGGTTGAACCATGTAAACCTCCTCTTGAAGATTCCCGTGAAGGATGGCATTGTTGATATCCACCAGTCTAATGCACCATTTATGAGTTAGAGCCAAGGATAAAACAATGCGAACAGTTGCCGATTTGATAACCGGACTAAATGTTTCCTAGAAGTCAAACATGGTTTTTGGGAGAAACCTTTGGCCACAAGGCGAGCCTTATACCTGACAATGTCCGCTTCAGCATTTCTCTTAATTTGAAAGAGCTATTTACATCTTATGGGAATCCTTCATGCTGGAAGGGATACAATGCTTTACGTGTTGTTTAAGGATAGGGTCGTGAGCTCTTCCTGAACCGCCTAGGACTAGTGTGGAGAACTGAGAGCATCATGAATGTTTCGTGGCTGAGTATGAGTCAGGTCATCAGGTTGAACCATGGATATTATTAATCCTTGAAGGGAAGTTTTGGATCGTGTTTGCATCGGGTGCACATTGACAGAAGATTTGGAAGAAGACAGAGCATAGGATGTCAGGTGGTGATTAGGGAAGAACTGATCAGTTAAAGCAGAAGGGTAAGATGATTTAGGAAGACCATATGATGTTATAGGTACAAGAGTGGACCTAGAGGGAATATTCCTGCAGATTCAGTAGGAGAGGATAAGTCTGTAGGAAGGTAGTAAGGGTGCAGGAGCATGGATGGGAGGTACCTCTGGTGATGGAACAGGGAAGTTGGAAGGTAAACTAAACTCACCAGAGGTGGGAACTGGGGCAAGAGGTCCAGAGGAATGAGACACTGTTGTTGGGACAGAGGTGGGCTGCTGGAAGAATGGGTCACAAGGAATAAAGAAGGGATTAGAGGGAGCTGAACACTTGGGAGTTTTAGACGCATAGAAAGGTCCAGTGGTGTCAGCAAAGGGAAAGGTTGTTTCAGGAAAAACAACGTTACGAGAAACATAGACACAACCAGATGAGGAGAGATAACGATAACCATGATGATCAGAACAGAATCCAATGAAGACACAAGGTTCTGATCTGAAGGAGAGTTTGTGAGAACGATATGGATGCAGGTGAGGAAAACGGATGATTGTGCAAGAAGTATGAGGCCAAGCTCAATAATATGGCGGTGCTTACGCTCCACCATACCGTTTTGCTGACTTGAGTATGGAAAAGTGACGTTGTGAACTATACCAAACTGTGCAAGATAGTTAGTAAGAAAGTAGAACTCACCTCCCCCATCAGATTGAACTACCTTCAGTTTCATTCCAAGCTGTTTTTCTGCTAAAACATAAAAATCACAAAAAACTTTAGCAGCATCAGATTTACGAGGTAAGAAATAAATCCAAGTGTAACGTCTGAATGCATCAACAATACTTAAGTAATAATTGTTGTTACTAGAAGAGAATGGGGCAGGTCCCCATAGGTCAACTTGAACCATCTCCAATGGGTGAGAGTAGACAGTGGTCGAAGGGGGGGTACGACTGAGTTTTACTCTTCCCAACTACACAGGCAGCACATTCAGTCGATATATGGTTAGTGGGAAGATTTTAAAGTTTGAGAAAGTTAACAAGAATGTTGTTTGAGGGGTGGCCTAATCGCATGTTCCACAACTTAGAGGAATCATTAGACTTAAGATTGGAGAAAAAAACAATTGAATTCAAAATCAGGCATAACAGAAATGGAATGAGCATTAGTACTGTTAGCAGAAGGAAAGTCAGCATAATCAGCAAAAACAGAGTGTAAACCAGCAGAATCAATAGCAATTTTATTATCATTCAAATGCAAACTTGAAGGTTCAGCAGGCAAGACCGCATTATTACATAAAGACTCAAAGTTGTTTTCAAGACTCAACAAACAAAGCTAAGCCATTACTAGGAAACGGAAAGCTTGACAGATCAAGACGATATAAACCCCCAGATTCAAACCCCTTGAGAAACACACGGTTGGAGAGGGAGTCCTAGACCAAGTAGTGTGTCGCATGAAATTCAAATTTACTTGGTTATCCTTTGAAAACTGGGACACAAAAAGTAAGTTTTTAGTGACAGCAGGTGTATATAGCATGTTATTTAGTACATGCTGTTTGTCAGAGGAAGGTATAAATAATGAACCAACTGCAGAGATTTGAAGAGAATAGTCGTTACAAACAAGTACTTTACCTAGGTCGGAGTATGGTGCTGTCATGTGAGGGGCAGGTTTGGCATTGGTCAAATGGTTTGTAGCTCCAGAGTCGGGAAACCAACAACCTTCTGTTGGAACTGCAGAAGAGACGCTGGCCATATTAGCTTGGAAGGGTGATGGGATGGGGGCTGAGGTGAAGCAGATGCAGCTGGCAGCTGATGACTGGGAAATGCAGCATATGGAGGTGCAGGACTGGCAAAGCAAGGAGGTGAATACATATATAGGTAGATGGGTGGTCTAGGTTGGGGATAAGGTGAAACAGGGTATGGTGAATATTGCACCACTAGATGAGACTGAGCAGCAGGGAAGGAGACAGAGTTGGTCTGGGCAGATTGAGGATGAACCTGGGACTTGTTTACTTGAGATTGAGGTGGGTATTCAGCTTGAGGTGAAGATGGCTGCAGCTGAGAAAAGGAGTCAGGCTCATAGTCAAAAGAAGCAAGGTTGACTGAGGGTGTGGGAGAGTTTGAGGCTGAATCTGTGACCCCGGTGAAGTGCACATTGAACTGTGAAAGCAGTGATGCACAAGGTGCCCAAACTTGCCACATAACTGGCACTGAGGCCTGTTATTCCCAAAGCCACGGTCACGACCCCTGCCTCTACCACATTGTTGATTACCAAAGTTAATAGGATGCGGTTGTGGTGTGGGTAACAGACCAGTGGTACTAGGCAACATAGGCATACCATCCTTCACCCCTGAACTACCTTCCTCATAAGCTAGAACAGGTTTAGCAGAAACAGATAACTTAACAGCAGCAACATTCGCAGACGCACTTGAATCAAAAAATAAATCTAACTGTCCAGCCTCAGCATCAAGGAGAACATAACTCATAGAGGAAATGGTGTAAGGATTTTGACTCGCATGAATCACAGCTATGACATTATCAAACTGACCCTTTACACCATTTAAAACAATCGAGATTTGCTGCACTTCTTCTATTGGGTGACCACAGCTAGCTAAACTATCACAAGTGGTTTGTATCTAAGTAAGATAGTCACGCATAGACTGATGAACATGTTTTCGAGCTTTAAGTCGGTCATACAGATGCATAATCCTAGCGGTTGATGATGATGAAAAATCATGATGCAACTTTTGCTAGATAGCCGCAGCAGTCATACATCCTATTAAACCTCTACTAGTCTGAGACGAGACTGAAGCAAGAAGCCAGGATGCAAGTGAGCTATCCTGCTGCAGAAACTTGGCGTATGCTGGGTTCGGTATAGCCGCTCCTGTCTCATCCTCCAGGTATTGATCTATGTTCATCCCATGTAAATGGCTTTCCAGGTTGTAGCCACAGACAGAGAGAAAGAGTTGATGCTTCCATGACTGGAAGTTCTTTTCTCCAACAAGCTGCACAACTTTCTTGTTGGCGAAGGCAGGTGAAGAATCATCCATCGATTCGAGCAAGTAACAAAACTTGGGTAAGAAATCAAGCTTGATTTAGCTCTGATACCATGATAACATTCTCAGATTGAGGTGGATTGAAGAAGAAGAAACGATGGACAATGAAGAACAACAGAGACAAAGGAGAATACAGACAAAAGGATTATTACTCTAATTCTTGGAAATGTTCTACACACTGTTGTCCGTCTTATAGAAAATAGTCGTAGTATAATAAAGTAGATAATTGCAAGATGACCCCTAAACTTAAGTGTGTGACACACTTATATCCTATCAAGGGGCACATGCACGGACGAGGCGAGGTGAACGACAAAAGGTGGGCATAAACCATACTCACATGTTGGCACATATGAAAGGCTAGATGCACGGCGGCCTTTGAAGCAAAGCAAGCAAATCCAAGGGTCGTGGTTAGGGAGACCAAGCAAGCCTACGAGGAGCACCTAGGGGCAAACCGAACACAACAACCATCCCATATGCAAGATGACAGACCGAACCAACAATGGCAACCACCTACGGGCAACACGATCAAGATTAATTGCGATGCATCATGGTGCAAGGAAACACGAAGAGACGGAATAGGAGTGGTGGCACGAGACAGAAACGGGAGGTTTTTGGCGGGATGAACCAGGCACAATGGAGCGATGACATAGAGTCGATGGAGGTCATGGCTATACACGAAGGAGTACGACTAGCGATTCAAACGGGATGGCAAAGCATCATCAGGTAGACGGAATCATAAACGGTCCACCAACAAATCATGGAGGGGACGAAACATTGGAGAGTGTATACCATAATACCGAACATCCAAGTACTAGTGAGACAAATCGAACAAGTGCAATGACGAGTGATTCCAAGGACGAGCAACGAATGTGCGAATTGGATAGCAAAATAAGCGAGAATGGGAGTGTGTCTTAATGATTGGGTCGAAAAACCACCACTACCCTTTGTATATTTAGTAGTTAATGACATGATGTACGAACACCCGTGACCGTATGTTACGACGTTTTATTTCTTAAAGCGATGAGTTAAAAAAAAAAAAAAAGTAGTACAGTTAATCTGTTTGGCCAAAAATATATTTAAAATTAACCAATTCTTCATTTCAACTGGACCTAATTAGTTCGGATCGAGCAATGTAATTTTGGGTTGGCTCGCTCAATCGAGAGGCGTCCGGGCCCAGTATTGAGCATTTTTTTCTTACGGTGCGTTTGTTTGACGGAATTCGGAATACGGAATACGGAATAGGAATAGGAATTGGGAATTGGGAATAGGAGTTAAGAATATGAAGTTTTTTTGGTGGAATTGAATAGAACGGAATAAGGAATTCTGTTGTTTCTTTGGTGGAATTCTGTACGGAAAAGGAATGGAATGTGGTAAAATGACATATTTGCCCCTCTTTGTAGATGTATAGTATATAATAAAAATAATTTGTATTAATTAATTATAAAACTTTAAAATATTAAAAACGTTTATTAAAATTTTAAAAAAATTGAAAAAACGAATTTTTAATTTTTTTAAAAAGACCAATTTATTAATTTTATTTTTAAAAAAAATAAAATATGTAAAATTTCTTAAACAATCAATTGATTACATAACATTAACATGATTAGAAAGTGAGGTGAAATAGAATTGAGAGCTTACGTTTATTATTGATGCAAAAGTATATGCAAAACAGGACATACATAACAGTAAAGCTAATGAAAACCTCTGATAACAAGCTTGAGAAATCTTAACCTGTTGCTATAAATAAAAGGAATTGTTTTGAGGGGTCTAGCCCTATAATATTGTGGCGTCCTGGCTTCTTGGTTTTATCTTTTCCCCTAGAGGATCCTGACTCAGCAGGACCACTAACTGGACAAGAGCAAAGCATTGTAGTAACCACAGCGTCATGCCGTCTGTGTGCAGCAGCAACTGCACCAGGAGGAACATCAGAAACAAGATCTCCACTCACAACCTGCAGAAGTATGCAACAAATATTTGAAGGCAAGCCAGTTAAACAAGGAGATGCTTCCAAGATGCATGCGAAAATGCTTACCAAAATATCTCTAGTTGTTAAGTGGGGTGCAATGGCTCGAAGGGCACCAGCAGTTCCAATATCCTCAGGGACTGCGGCAACCTACATATCATGCCAACATTTTCCATCAGTAAGTCAAATGAAATAGAAAAACATCCCAACCAGTCTATCATACAATAAGTACAAAGACGACATATCATGCATCAGCAACTAGTTTTTCACCAAGTCCTGGTCAAATACAAATAGGAAAGAACCAGAACAGTATATTTTGAAGGGTAAGAAAACACCTTTTTCCATTTGAAATGTAATATCTTTCACCATGTGAGAGATAAAGGTTATAGAATCCTCAAACTAAATTCTAAAGAAAAAGGTGATTGATATGTAAGGTTTTACTTATTTAAGTGAGATTCAACTTTCTCCTTTTTAGAATGGTTAAGATAAACTATCATTAACAGCGCCAAAGATGGGTGATCTAGTATAAATTCCACCAGCTAAAATGTTTCACCTTCATTACATGAAGAAAGATCAGCAGTTATCTAATGTAGATCAGAGTAGAACACGAAAAAATTTCAACTAGACAAAACTAAAGCACATCTGGAAATGACAAAAATAATCATAAATTACGGATTCTAATTCCAATAAGCAAAGGACCCATCAAGGTTGCAGCAGACATGCTAAAGTATTATTCCAATGACAAAATAGATCAGATGGTGATATGCAGTGTTGTTAGCTCAACCGAATGAAACTTCCAACTTCCCCAATATGCTAAATTACATCTTACATAGTTTAACTGTCAACTGGAAGGGAATCTAGCCAAGTTCCCCACATACACAAAACCTTCCATAAAACATAGTAAATCCACTACCCTTCCTGTACAACATAATCTGATCTAGAAGTTTCATCCAAACAGTAAAAACAACAGTGTTTTCTTCAACGAGGCACTGTTACACAATTCAGAAAATGATTGCCACAAGTCAAACATTAAATTGTTCTCTTACATCAACATGTAGACGATCCACATAAGCTCCAGATATCCAACTCCCAACACGAACAGCTGCATCATCCCCTTCAACCACCTAAATTACATATTAGCTCATCAGGAGAAATGTTTTTGCCGATTAAATCACAGAAGAAATTGTTAATTCCACATCTCATGACGTCTGATACATCGGAAAGACAACAAAAAATTACAGCTGTACAGCTGGGGTTCGGGGTTCGGAACCAAAATCGAGCCAACAACATTGGAGGAAATCAGCCAACCAAGCACAATCGGAGAAGGAGAACACATAGCGTCGGGATGAAGGATGAGCGGTAGAGCTGGGTTCGTCACGAAGGAGAAGAGAAATGAAGGACCAGTGGAGCTTCGTGAAAGAGTGGAGAATTGAAGACGGAGAATCGAGAATTGAAGACGCCTGGCTCGGTTGCAGAAGCTGTCAATCAGAATTGAAGGATGGCACGCTCGTAAATTCTCCAAAATGGCGAGGGCAATTCGGTCATTTGGCAGCTGATTCCGAATTTCGACCCGTGTGGACTTAGGAAATCCGAAGTTTTTATCCGAATTCCCTAAGCCCGGACCGCACGGAATCCATTTCCAAGGAATGGCCAATTCCACCAAACGAACATGGGCTTACGGAATCCGTAAGCCCAAATCCGTGGTCATTCCTTAAAACGAACGGGTCATTAGTATTGAGCATTGCTTTCGCCCAAAATTGGAAAGAACGACTATTTCGGTTCGCTTTCTTCTTCGGATACTCTGTAGACAAGACTGAAGAGCCTCCGTTCCCGCGACCATGGACCCTCTCTCTGCCCTCCGCGATTTCACGATGAGAAACGAGCTCGATAAGGTTGTCCGAGTCAATGAAGAGTTCCGATTGGGCTCCGACTATGCTTTCCCTTGCACGGTCGAGACGGCTTATCGCTCCAAGCAGGGCAACCTTTACACCCTCGAAACCCTAGTCTTCTACATCAAGCACCACCACCTAAAGCACACTGAGTACATCCAGATCGCCCGCACTCAGCAGATCCCCACCGTCACTTTCATCGATCGAAAGCCTTTGTTGGAGTACCTCCAGGGCAAGGTTACATCCACTGATGCCATTGAGTTCTTCCCGACCGCGGCTGTCCCCCTCATCGCCGATGATGTTGCCATGCCTGACGCCGCCTCTGGATCCAGGTGCGTGATTTGTGATATTAGCAATCATTCGCTGTATGACCGGTCTCATTTAAATTGCTTGAACCGAAAATCCTTTGCTTGATGATGTTTTATGACAATCTTGACGATCGACCCAAAACCAAGAATTCAAAAACAAGAAAGAATGACTAGTATCTGTGTTATACTAGTGAAAATATGACTAGTATAGTTGACATGTCTAATTAGAAATTCTCTTCTCTTTGCTAGGGTTGTTGATGAGCCTTCAGAAAACATTATTGAAGATTTCATCTCCATGATTAGAGCGGTTGAGAGGCCTTTGAAAGACCGGGAATCATTGTTGGAATGTAAGAATAGGGATTTCCATAGCGTTCTTGTGAATTCTACAAAACGTGAAGAGGAGAGGCAGAGGTTGGAATCGCAGCAGAGGAAGGATGGGTTAGTTGCGAAGAGTCGGTTAATGGGTGCAGAAGATAGGGGTTTAGGTTATGGTGAGGAGTTAGGATTCAATGAATCTGCCCTGCAGACAAAATTAAACATGAAAGGTGGTAAACTTGGTGAAGGAGTGCCTATAATTTTTGTCCCAAGTGCATTTCAAACACTGATTACTATATACAATGTAAAAGAATTTTTGGAGGACGGTGTTTACATTCCTACAGATCTTAAGGTGAAGCAGATGAAGGGACCAAAACCAGATTGTGTGACAGTTCAGAAGAAGTTCAGTAGAGATAGAGTAGTTACAGCCTATGAGGTTAGGGATAAACCTTCATCCCTCAAGCCAGAGGACTGGGACAGAGTGGTAGCAGTTTTTGTATTAGGAAAGGAGTGGCAATTCAAAGATTGGCCTTATAAGGACCATGTTGAGATTTTTAACAAGAGTAGGTTTTACATTTTACTTGCATGGTTTAAGTCAAGTAATTTGGATAAGCATTTAACTTGAGTTTTGCAGCATTGACCTTCTGGTAACTGGTAGCTATTTCTGTATGTGATTCAGTTATAGGATTCTTTATGCGATTTGAAGATGACAGCGTGGAATCAGCAAAGATTGTGAAGCAGTGGAATGTAAAAATTATTTCGGTATGTAACATTTCTTGCCTGTTAGCTATTCCATTTGTTCAATATAACTCTTATCTTATCATATCCAAAGCTGTTCTCTTTATTGCTGAACTGTGTGGGATTTCAAATGATCCTGCAGATCAGCAAAAATAAGAGACATCAGGACAGGGCTGCAGCTCTTGAGGTGTGGGATAGGTTAGATGAATTTGTAAGGTCAAGATCACGTGTTTGATACACCCGAGTTTCGTGGCCGGGAAAAGAACTGAATGTGGTGTGAGTTGCTTTGTCTTGGACAAATGCATTATGGGTAAGTTATTTTAGAACTAGCTAAGGCACTGTAAGTACATGTTTTCAACTTATGGTACGAGAATTTTAGTTTCCTCGATGTGATATCTTCTAAAGTTTGTTATTACTGCACATGTGAAAGAGGAATTTCTTAAAAACAGCAACTTCTGTAGCCATGTATGATTGTGACAATTTCCTAGTTATAGGTATTCCATAGAAGATGCTGCTGACCGAAAACCATCGAGGCTAGCGCTGTCGTTGGATGAGCCGACGAGGCACTCTGTGTCGAGTTTCTTTCAGTCTGTATCTAATGCTGTTAAATACTGCTTTGTTTAGTTAATTTTATTAGTCATTATTGGGTCATTTGGTCGATGAACCGCAATCATTTGGTTGCTTAGTCCGTGGACAATCAGCATGTAAGTTGTATTCTTGTAGCGTTCTTACGATTTAAATTAGTTGTTGCCATTTGTTCAACCTGAGCTATAGCTAATTATTCTTTGGGTGAGTTTGGTATTTATACCAACTCAATCAATTCATGACAAGTGTCAAAAGTGTTCTTTTTTAAAATAATTTTCCGACTGCCTCTCACGATGACAATGTAACGTAACCATTTTATTCAATAATGGAGAACCGAGTCTCATCAATATATAATAATCCATACAATACCAGTATTTGAATCTCTAAACACCGAGTGTCGATGCACAAAACCAATGTAATAAGTATATAACTCAAATGAATTTCAATGTAGTAGGTAGGAATAAAATAAGTTCTTTCTAGGCCATGGCAATTGGCAGGAGATTGACAAATCTGTTAGAAAATTTCAGTAGATAGACAGTGCTGATGTGTATGTTGCTGTGTAGAGAAGCATGCAGAATAGAGGGAGTGAGAGCTTGATTGAGCTCCCGTCCGACGATGAACCATCTCCCTCGGTTGATGGGACTGTATCTGATGTACCTGCATTCGAACAGATGACCAGAGAGTACTGTTGTTAACGTGTACATCCATATATATATATATACTGATCGATACTCTCAGTGTGAGAAAATAGAAGTGCTAACCTGAAGGAACAGCCGGAGTTTGACTTTCCGTTGGAGAAGCAGCTGTTATTATATACACAGGACTAGTGTCAGCAAACCATATATATATAATTCATTACACTGTGTATGTAGCTAGGTCTCACCATTATTGCAGAGGCTAGCTGAAGGAGTTTGAACCCTGCATGCTCCTGGAAGAGCCATGGCCTGAGTCTGGTTGATGGTGATGCCAAGCGGTGAGCTGCCTCCATTGAGTACCTGACAGAGACATTGAGGCTGCAACTTGACAACATTTGAAAGCTGTGAGCAGCAGTTGGAAGACGGAATGGAGGAGTTTCCCGTGATGTAGTTGAGGCATGGAGATTGATAGGCTAATCATCACATTGGTGCAGCCTGAGCTCGATTGTGCAGAAGCACCCAACCAAAGCGATGCTGCCACAATTGAGAAGAGGACAAGGATCGTCGCTCCTGGTGATGCCATTTGTAGCTCCGATATATAAAGAGGGAAATCAAAATCCGTTGTAAGAAATTAGTGGGGTCTCTAGGGTTTAGGGAGGTTCTGTTCTGTGAATGGTCTGGAAAGAAGAGGGGGTGTTGGTATTTGTAGAGAGAGGTGTAAGAAACAGACAAGACAGAGGATGAGTGAATGGGTGACCAAATATGAGAGAAACTACACAAGAAGAGCAGACTGCAGCAGTTAGCTAGTATTGGTTACCAACTTTATAACGATGCTTCTACCGCTAAGGTTTAACATGTCCCGAATGCTGTCTTCAACGGACTAACAATGAAATAAAATAAATCAATAAATCAAGATGATTGGTTTCGGCGCACAAACGATTCGATCATTGTTCGGTTACCGTCTTCGTGATCTTCTCGCTCATTCCTACTTACAAGTAGTTATCTATCTTTCTCTACGGTCCAAGGTCAATAACTGATTTGGAGATCTGATTCACACTTTGGATTGAGCGTATGCCTTTTTCTTTCCTGACCATGATACTTACCGTTGACCGTACCACTTTCTAGGTGTCGTGTCTAATCGTGTCGTGTCATTAATTGTGTCGTGTCTAAACATATAAATTTTAAACGTGTCTACACATCTCTCGTGTCTAAACGTATAATTCGTTAATTGTGTCTAAACGTATAGAGTTGTTTAGACCCGTGATACGTTAAAATCAAACTCATATACACTTTAAAGTACATATATACACAAATTCATATATACAAAGTTAGGTCTTCAAAATTCAATATTAAAAAGTAAATGGGTATTTCAATATTGAGAATTTACAAAAATTACCTTATTCGAAAAATGGTTAATTATAAAAAGTAGTACTCAAATTTTGGTTAATTTATTGAATATTGAACATGAAATTATAAATAATAATAAATTAAAAAGTTCTAAGTAAGCTAAAATTTGAGTATTTTTTAATAGTCAATTCTAATTAGAACTAGTAGATTAATTAATCGTGTCTAAACGTGTGTTTGTCGTGTATTTGCATGTTAGATGTGTTTAGACACGATTATTAATCGTGTCTAAACGTATAAGAGTTGTTTAGACACGCTTAGTAATCGTGTTGTGTCTAAACGTGTAAATTGCAGATCGTTTAATCGCGTCGTATCAGAAATTGTAACCCTTACTTTAAGCACCCCTTTAAAATACCTTCAATAATAAGCATGATGACATGTCTTAGAAGAATATTTTGAGTCACTCGGGCGTAAACTCATTTTAGGAACATATCAATATTTTTTTTCAAAAAGAAGGTATTTTATGTTTTGTTTTTTTAGAAAAGTAAGTATATAAAAAAAATATTTCGAAAAATAGGTATACGCGCACCCCGGGGTAGCGCGTATTGGCAATTTGATAATGACGACTCGATGTTTAATTAAAAATAAAATTATGTATATATTAATAAAAATTAGAAACATTATAGTAAGTAGATATCTTAATTGTGATTCAAATTATGCAAAAAATATTAAATTTGGATTTACGGATTGACTGTACGGCATGCCGAAAGTTGAGATATGAAAATTTTACTAAAAACATTATAACTCAGACCATGTAAGTCCAAACTCAACACGGTTAACGTCATTTATGTCGTAATTCAATTATCTATCTAGGGTAATTTTTTTTATTGGAAATACAGTGATTTTGTAACCTAACATAGTTCGTTTTATAATTTGACAAAAATAATAAAATGCATTAGGTGATAAATTTAATTATGTACTTACTCAAAAAAAATACGGTGCGTAGATAATTTAATTACGAATTCAATGACGCTAACTATGTGTTAATGTTTTATTTTTAAACTGACTCTATAATACGATACGTAAAAAACTTTATGTACAATACAAAAACTTTCAAATAGTGTTTTGAATAGTAAATTTACTGTTTAAACAAAATATTTTTTGAAATAGTAAAAACTTCCAAATATGTTTTGAAATATTTTTTTATATTATTACTTTTATAAACAAGTGATTTTTTAAAAAAATATTCACATATCAAGTGATTGTAGTAGTGTCACTGATTCAAGAAAAACAAATTCATAATTTTTAGAAAATTATAGTAGGATCGCGTGAGTTTGGAGTTTGTTGCCCATCCCTCATCCCACATGATTCGGTTGTGGAGCGCAACAAACTTTTATTTTTTTTTAAATAATTAATTTAAATAAAAAAATTTAATTACGAATTAGTATTACAAACTAAATTGAGTTTTGATATTCAAGTTCACCATATACTAGTTAAAGTTGTTTGAAAAAATGGGTTAAACTTTTGACTTTCAACTTTTGCATACTTGTATAGTAATTACGAAAACAAATCAACATAGTTAACTATATTTAAATCGTAATTGATTTTTTTATCTACTTTATTTTTATCTTTTAGTTAGTGAAGAATTGTTTTTTAACATAACAATAGACGGTGTTGAGTTATGTAATACCGTCGCGAAGTTATGTTAATAATTTTAATTATCTAGTTAAAAAATAAAAACTAAAAACATAAGGTATATAAAAAAATTCAATTACGATTTTAATGTTGCAAAATATAATGAGTAACTTTCGCAGTAACCACACAATTCAGTCAAAGCTGAAATTAATTCAAAAGTTTAAACCAAAATTTTCAAACAACTTTAATCAGTATATAGTCGATCTGAAAGTCAAAATTCAATATTGTTTGTAATACTAAACTCTTAATTAAATTTTTATTTAGAGTAATTAAAAAAAAAACTTAAAGAAAAGAAAGAAAAGGTATATTTGCCCCCACCAAATCATGTTGCCATGACACAATGCTACCCGGTGGAAGCGCCCATACCATATTTATCAGAACCAGATTGAACCGCGGTTGAACACAGTTAGATCGTGAATCGGTCATAGAGGCAGTCTGGTTCATTTAAAAGATCCAAATGCAAGTCGATCCGAGTTCGAAGAGAAAAAAAGCAGTCATTTTTTAAAGAATCGTCTGGTTTATTGGTTCACCAACTTAATTATATATTAAAAAAAACACTATTCACAATCGCCGACTACGGTGGAAGGGAAGAGGAGAAGGAGGCGGAGTGAAGGAGGAGGCGGAGGTGTCTTGGAGGAGAATGAGGAGGCAGGGGAGGCATGAAGGAGAAGGAGAAGCTGGCGACGACTTGAAGAAGGAGGAGAAGGAGGCGATGACAACTTAGAAGAGGTTGGGGTGACTTGAAGGAGAAGACGACGGTGACAACTTGAAGGAGACAACAACGACAACTTGAAGGAGAGAAAAAAAGCAGTCATTTTTTAAAGAATCGTCTGGTTTATTGGTTCACCAACTTAATTATATAAAAAAACCTAACCCACTATTCACAGTCTCCGACCGCGGTGGAAGGGAAGAGGAGAAGGAGTCGGAGGTGTCTTGGAGGAGAATGAGGAGGCATGGAGGAGAAGGAGAAGGTGGCGATAGCTTGAAGGAGGAGAAGAAGGAGGCATGACAACTTAGAAGAGGTTGGGGTGACTTGAAGGAGGTGACGACGGTGACAACTTGAAGGAGACAACAACGACAACTTGAAGGAGACGACAACAGTAGATGCGACAGATTAGGAGGAGGAGGAGAGAGATAAGATTAGTAAATAATGGTGGAACACGAGGAAGTGAGGGAGAAGGGAGAGAGAAAGAGACAGAAAGAAGAGATGATGAGAAAGACATAGGAACGAGAAATAAAATAAATGAGAAGATGATTAAAATAGTGAAAGACCGGAATAGAATGAGAAGGAGAGATGAATATATAAAAGAGTAGATAATAAAAATTGGTGGTCGGACCAAACGAACCGTCTTTTGGACCAGGTGAATTGAAAATCGTCTCCTTATTCAGCTGTTTTGTTTATTTTAACATGGTCTATAACCAATTATATATATATATATATATATATATATATATTTGAAATAATTCATTTGGTTTTTATCAACAAGTTAAGTCGATTGTGTAAATTGCTTCAAGTGTAATCCATTTGAAGTTCATGGTGATTAAGTTAATATTAGAAGGGATTTAGTAAATGTAAGGTAACAGAATTTAAATTGCAAGAAAGTAAAAGGAAAAATAACTTGATACAAGTTATAACGTGGTTTAGACCAAAGTGTTTCTTCTCTGACCTAATTCACGTGTGGATCCATCCTACTGACTCGACTTACCAGCCATATGATTGAATCAATTCAACCATATGGTAATTGTTGAACATTCTCGTCACCAATGACAGCTTGTTTGTTGAAAATATTTCACATGATACTGTAGTGGACACACCAAGTTCGTCATAGAAGAATCGACCCACAAAAATTTGCCACAACCATCAAATGCTTCCACAAATCATGTGACACAGTAGAATAATTAATGTTCTAAAAAACAATCATTTTTCTTTTATAATCAATCCTGGAATTAATTTATCTAAGTTGGTTTAAATAGGAGAATAATCCTTCTCATTTTCCAATCATTGAAAATCTTACTTCCAATCCTGAAATCTAGATTTTTTGTCTCCTCCTCCAACACTTTGTTAAAATATTATTCGGAGTCTCTTTAGTTAGGCTTGGCCAAATAAACCGGTTCGGGCGAACTGGTCTGGTCTGGAATTGGTTTGGCTCGAACCGGTTCGGCCGAACTAGTTCCAAAACCAGATCAATGTTTTTTGCCTTCAAATAGAACAGTTCAAAATAGTACCAAAAATCCAGTTCGAACCGGTTCGACTCGACTCGTTTTTGATACTGGTTTATACTTAAATTTCAATCAAACCACTTTAAACCTATATGATTTTAGAACTGGTTTGAAGCAAAATTAACTAAACCGGTCTGAAATTAAACCAAACCTAGATATGTTTTCAATAAACCAAACCTAGAGATATATTGGACTCTCGTATGTTGATGTTGGACAAGATTTTAGTCGGTTGTGGAACAGATTTTCAATCGGTTCAGTGTGTTTTTCAGTCGGTTCAATGTATTTTTTAGTCGGTTCAGTGTTTTTTTAGCCGGTTCAGTGTTTTTCAGTTGGTTCAGTATTTTTTAAGACGGTTCAATGTGTTGGACAGAATTTTCATCCGGTTTAGGTTCGGTTTGAACCAGAATATTTCCAAACCAAAATTGATATTAAAAAAAACAGACCAGAACAGTTCGAACCGGTTTTGAATCGGTTCAAACCAGACCAGTTCTTTTTTCCTTAAACCAGACCAGTTTTTTTAGAAACAGAAAAATGTACTTGTTTTTTTCAAACCAGACCAGTTCAGTTCAGAACCGGTTCGGGGTCGAACCGGTTCATGAACAAGCCTATCTTTAGTTCTCATAGTTAACTTTGTTGTTTTTACTCTTGAATGTCATGTCCGATCCTCTTTAGTACCGTCAAAGTTCATGTATGATTTGTTCAATGAAACTCAAAGTTGTGTTTCTATTGGCGACATTCTTATATCCTGAAAGGTGATCGTATCGTATATTCTCGAGCAAAAAATAGCATAAGTGAGAGCAACAAAGTTTTCTTAAGAAAATCATGAAGCTCATCGATTTTAGTCTACATACTTCTTCGTTTTAGGGTCAAATTAGCATTATGTGCATGGTTTCCCATGTTACTTTTATAAATGCATATTAATTCCTCATTTATATAATAATTGTACTCTTTACTTATTTTCATATTGTGGGAAATATTACAATTTGGGAGATTCTATCTGCAGACCATCGACTACTAAATACAGATCACTTTTGTCAAAAGACTAATATACCCTAATTGTTTATTACAAATTTGTCCTTACCTATTTTAAAAATAAAATAAAATTGCTAAACAAAGACCACTTATCATAAATTTAATTAAAATCGATTTCACCAATTTATATTTATTATTACCACACTCCAAAATCACCGATTCTAAACCCTATACTTTTGTTGTAGCCACTCTGTTATCTGTTATCGTTACCTTTATCGCCGTCACCAATGTTCAATTGCCTTTGTCCACATCGGCGGACCATCAATCGTTGATTTAAACAATTGATTTTGCATGTAAGTATTCCTTACAAATGAATAGTAATACATAGAATGACCAGATTCTTTCTAATTTAATCAGTCTAGTTGAACCGATTTTTAATCAAAAAACCGGCAAAGTATTTTCGACATTTGTTAACATTGTTGGAAATCGAGATTCACATGCACGAGAAATAGCACGTTAGTAAGACAAATAATGTAATACCAGAATTATACTTGCATTGGTTCGTATATCGACGTGCGATAGAGGAAATGAGTGAGATCGCCGGCGGTTCGGAGTCACGAAGACGATACCGGTCGAGGGGGACGGCACATAAACGAAGCGTTCCTCGAGTTTTCATAGTGGATAACCCTATAAGACAAACTAGAGATCATATGTGTATGAGAGTATAGATATCTTTTGGATTGTATGTAGATTGTGTAAGGATGTATGTTAGGGAAACCCCCTAGGGGTCTATTTATAGACTCACGAGCAGTTACGACGTTTCGTAACTATCCACTTTGGTCCCCGAAATTTCTACGATTTACACAAGCACCCCTTATGGGTGCATTTTCCTACATCTCTCACTCACACATATATGGGTGCTCAGTGTGTAAAGAGACATACTCTTAAAATCTCGTTCACCTTTCATACATGGCTCCACCGTGCGCCCGACATACTTCATGAGAGTCAGTTGTTGCATATATATTACGAGTATACAATCTCTCATTGAGAATAACCTGTAATAAGAAAGTATTTGTGTACCCAAGATCGTCGAACCTCATTTTGGTATCTTTAAAGACCTTATTAATCATACCTTATATTCACAATCACAATACTAAATCATGATTGGTGCGCACGTGAACACAATTCTTAAAAGAGATTTTGTTGACAGTCTTCCTCTTCCCACGATTCTTCAAACACTAACCAGACTCGCTTTTCTAGACATGTCCCGCCCGGGCGAATATGTGTTCATGATCATCTGCTAACAGGCTAAGCTATCGAACATCGTGTTAAGTCTCAAGTCTCTGATAGGAGTCATGAGGGCACACAATTTTGAATCTGTTAAGGATCCTTGGGTCTCACACTACAGCAAGCTGAGATCGTGATTGTGTAAACCCGTGGTCGATTAATATCACACGCAATATGAGTGTATGTCTTATGTCATAAAGACGGTGTTGTGTGGATGTATGTTCAGGTACCGAATGCATCTAAACCAGAGTACACTAACTCTCATCCCACTCAAAAGTAAACTATTTAGAAATAAATTCAATTAAAGTTTTGGATGATATCACATCAACAACCATAAAAACTTTATATTGATGGCATCATATCAACGGGCGACTTATAAATTCAAGTAGTTAGCTCTCAAATCATCTGTTTGACGATTTTTGACTCAAAATCCTATCTCATCTCCACTCGTCACATAGTCGCAATGCCACTAAGACGCAGAGACGATTACTCCTGTGAGTGATCTAACCTTAAATTTTACATGACATACATTAAAACATAAATCAAGAATGCACAGAGCAATCTTAATGAACATGTGTGTATCCAAATCAAACTCTTTGATCAAAATAAACATTGTGATGAGATCAATCTCATTGGTCTACGCAATGGTTGTTACGATTTGCTTTATTAAGACAAAAAACTAGAGGAATACATCCCTACATAAGGGCCTTCATGGGCTTATCCGTTTATCCATCTTTTGTTGACTACCAATTCACATTCACTTTCTTGCATGTCAGCATGCCTTATGAATAGTAATGTTGGTCTTTTAAATGTTATAGCATAAATAGGATCCTTTTCGGAAGATGCTGAAAATATAATCACTAGTAGATAAACACTGGATCAATAACGTATATCATCCGCAATACTTGTAGGAACCTATTAGACCAAACTAAATTTAATTGTTAGTGCGAGAGCTACTTGCTTAGACTCAATCGCCTAAAGTGAAGTTCTCACTTGTTTCTCACCTATCTAATCAGATGACCATCTCTAGAAAGAAACTTTATCCTAGAAAATCCTCACTCCCATTAGGAACAACTTCACAACACCCTATCACATTCATATACACAATGGTTCAACACCAATTTACTATGTGATCCTTGAGAATCAAATCAAGTCGAGTCATATACCCGATTTAGTAGTTGATCTAGTACACGTCACAACATGAATAAACCTTCCAACTTAGATCATCTTTAAGACATTTGGCGCATTACGTCATGAATTTTAGATACAAGAGCTTTAAACGGGAAATACTAAAATTATCACTTACGAACTAAATTTCTCAAGTGGCCTCTCTCGGAATCTCAATTCCAATAATATATTATTGTTTACCCTTTAAACATCAATTAGGTCTTATCGTTCATTGATGAACTCTGTACCTACCCAGACCATACTATGTTACAAATACTTTGTTGCAAGATCTTGCAGATATTTTAGTAATAGACTTAATCCATAGTGATTATCCTATTTAACATGAACTAATCACGTTTAATATTTATAATAATGTCTCAAGAGAAAACATAGAGTCCTAAGTGACCACTAAGTGCTAAAGTTCCATTTTCATACTCAATATAGAGAAGTACCTCGATTTATACTCCAATACTGATCAAGCAACATTTATTTTCAAGATCTACCTTTATGGGTTTATACGAAACTGATATTCGTAATCAGTCGAGACACAATTCTCAAGATGAGTCATGACTTTAGGATCCATTTAATCCATTTACGATTGACACATTTTTATCTTATCACAGTAGGCTCCCACTAGGATTAAGAATATTATATACGCTCCCACTGGAATGATACTTTTTCAATCCTTACTTATAGTATCAACTTCTTGCTCCCACTTGAGCTAAGGTTTTAACCAAAATTATTTGTATTCACAACTGATGATGAAGAAGGTGCGCCCTAATGAGAAAATAATTCAACATCCGCTAAAATCCTCCCACTCGAATCAAGTTATCTAGGTGGATGGATAAAGACAACAAATGAATTCATCATCAACTAAAATCCTTTCACTCGAATCAAGTTATATTGGTGCACCTTAGCGCATGAACTCGAAAATGGATTGTAATCCAATTGTTTCACCCTTCTAAAAATATGTCACTTTCACATTTTTCCATTGAGGAACAATTTCACGCCCACTTTTGGACTTTTACGGTTCATAACTCTTATGAATTAGTAGGTAGTTGATTAACAAGCACTTGGTTAAAGCGATAGACATTCGTCCCAAATACAGTGGGTGTTGGCAATGGAGTGACCCGCACATGACCATGGAGAATGTGCAATTGGACCATGTTATTACTTAACCTTCTTTAGAAGTGTTCCTCTTATAACTTCTAACAACAACATTAAGTTGCACAGTGCAAAATATAGTCAACGAATGAGTTATCCTCTTTATCACGTATTTCGCTAAGTTGAGTCAGAAACTCATTTCTGACAACATCATCTTCAACCTCTTTTCCCACTCTCTTCCCACGATACATTTCATCCATGGCCAAACTTCTTTTAATCATAACAACATCCTCTCTAGGCCTCCATCACTAGTTGTATCAACTTCCTGGTAGTCGTCTTCAACTTCCGTAACTGTCAGAGAACCTATCACCGACGAGACATCGAGGGAAATAACTTGACGAAGCTCTGAACTACCATGGCTTCTATGGAAATTCATTTCTGACAAACCAACACCTTTCTCTTTCTCTTTCTAGTGCAACCACCACCAGTAGCACACTACCGGTGATCTTCGATGGTAGCCATCTTCGGAAACCCATCTCCGTCGAGTAAGCGAGACACCACTTTTTTGTGGGATCACCATTTTTATTCTTTATGGTCATGGACACCGACACACTCGACTCTTCTCAAAACATGTTGAGAGCACCGAAATATGTCGTGAAAATTAGGGCACCGAAAGTGAGGGTGGGTTTGGACGGAGAAGAGTTATTTTCTTTTCACGAGAGCACTAACTTAAAATATGTTGAGGGTGGTTTTGCACGGAGGGCACCAAAGGTGAGGGTGCTGGCACTGAGGCATCGAATGGATTCTTATTTGATGAACGGGAGGAAGGCCAACAACAAGATGTCAAAGCATTACGTGCAGTCCAACGAATACGTACTGCCACCCTGAAGATCATCGGTCGGTAGTAAAAATAAGAAACCAACGCTAGTCGGTGAGAAACAAACCTGCCACAAAGATGATGCCAGAGCCGGAGACCGAACCTATGGCTCTGATACCAATGTTGGAAATCAATATTCACATGCACTAGAAATAATACGTTAGTAAGAAAAATAATGTAATACTGGAACTATACTTACATCGGTCCATATATCGATGTGCAATAGCGGAAGCGTGTGAGATCGCCGGCAGTTCGGAGTCACGACAACGATACCGGTCGAGATGGACGTAACATAAACAGAGCATTCCTTGAGTTTTCACAGTAGATAACCCTAAGACAAACTAGAGAGCATATGTGTATGAGAGTATAGATATCTATTGGATTGTTTCTAGATTGCGTATGGATGGATGTTAGGCCAGCCCCCATAGGGGTCTATTTATAGACCCAGGGGCAGTTACGACGTTTCATAATTATTCACTTTGGTCCCCGAAGTTTCTACAATTTACACAAGCACCCCTTGTGGGTGCATGTAAGTATTCATTACAAATTAACAGTAATACATAGAAATAAACCGATTCCTTTTCATTTAATCGGTCTGGTTTAACCAATTTTTAACCAAAAAATTGACAAAATAGTTTTGACTTAGGTTAACATAATCGACAGATAATACTTCAATGACAAGGAATTTCTCAATATCTGGCATAGAATAGAAAGACTTCTCATTGGAATGTCTTCAATTTCTACTTAAACTTTACGATTAATTGTGCATACACAGATAAGTCCATTTGATTCCTCATAGACTAACATATTAACCAAGAGAGAGATCAAAATTGAATTTTTAACTGGCTTGATATAAACAGTTGGAACCAGGCTCATGTATTGATCTTTTGAATCACAAAAGTGGTGAGTCATATTTAGTAATTGGAATTAGAAAATCTCACGTGGAGAATGTAAAGATTGGCTAGGTATATATGAGGAATCTTCATTAAGAGACTAATAGACCGATACTTAAGTTGGTATCTAGCAAAAAGATTCCATGAATGTTAAAACAATTCATAGATGCTATCTTGAGGGGTACCTGTCAAAAGTGCTGCTCTGATCAGGTCACCACACCAGTAGTAGGACAGAAGGGTGATCAACCTAATTGTCGGAGGGTTTGGAGTCAGAGGCCAGGGGTCCAATGTGAGAGAAATATACGCCACTCAAATCTCCACAGCTGTGCAACTGGGAAAGAGACCTCGACCTGTGAAAGATATCATTATCTCGTTCTCTGAAGAAGACCTGGCACATGTCACAACTCTGCACAATGATGTTTTAGTCATCACAGTAGACGTCACAGGATGCGATATGAAAAGAATTCTGATCGATAGAGGGAGTTCGGCATACATTCCGTTCTTGGACGCTTTTGAAAAGATGGGCAAATCCAAAAGAGATCTCAAGCGAGTCGACTTTCCACTCATTGACTTTGGTGGGAGAACAACATATCCGCTGGGAGCTATAACCTTGCCGGTAACCCTGGCAAAGGATGGAAGAACATAGAGGTGTCGGTAGCCTTCATAGTGGTCGACGCACGCGCCTCATACAACGCCATCCTAGGGATGACCACCATCAATCCACATAAGATCGTGGCCTCCACAGTCCACCAAAAAATGAAGTTCCCCACACCGAATGGAATTGGAGAAGTTCTAAGCGACCAACCGTCCTCACAACAACGATATGTAAACTGCATTCGCAGGAAGAACCAAAGGGAGTCTCTCGCCATCGAGACAGAGGCTGATCCTCGTGAGGACAAAGCTTGGACAACCCCAATGGAAGAATTGACATAAGTCGAGATAGATGGTCCAGAAAAGAAGGTGCGCATCAGAACCACGTTAAACGACGACAAAAGGGACGCCTTGTGTCAATAAAATGGAGTAAAATGAGAAGTCTGTCGCTTGACCTCCCTATTAAAAGAATACAAAGAACTGTTCGCTTGGAAGCCCAGAGACACGCCACGCATCAACGCCAACATAATTTCCCACGAGATGAGGATAGATCCTTCAATAAAACCTATTGCTCAGAAAAAAAGTTCCTTTGGATCATACAAATGCTTGACGATCAGGCAAGAAGTAGGTAGACTTCTTGAAGCCAAATTTGTTAGAGAGGTACGTTTTCAAATCTGGGTCGCCAATTCAGTGCTGGTGAAGAAGTCAAACGGAAAGTGGAGAATGTGCGTTGACTTCTGCGACTTGAACAAAACCTGTCCCAAGGATTCTTACCCCGTGCCGCGAATCGACCTGGTCGACGAAGCCCACACAACATTCTACGTTCATGGCAACATACTTTGCTATAAGGTGATGCCCTTTGGCTTGATAAACGCGGGGGAAACCTATTAGCGAAGGGTAAATAGTTGTTCAAAGAAATACTGAGGCGAGACATGGAGGCCTATATGGACGACATGCTCATCAAGTCAATCAAAGGGAGCCCTCACACAGAAGATATTCAAGAAGCATTCAAATGCATGAGGGGCACAATATTCGCCCAAATCCAACGAAAAGCGCCTTTGGTGTGAAATCAGGCAAATTCTTGGGTTTCATGGTCAACGAAAGAGGCATTGAAACAAAGCCCGAAAAACTCAAGGCTATAGAATAGCTGAAGTCCACGATTTGCCACAAATAAGTCCAAAGTCTGAATGGTCGCCTGACCGTGCTCAATCGTTTCCTCTCAAGGGCGAGCGACAGGCCCCTCCCGTTCTTCCAAACACTTAGGGCAAACCGCAAGTTCGAGTAGACACTGGAGTGTGAGGCTACCTTTCAATCACTCAAGTAGCACCTGCAGACACTCTCGGCCTTGGCGAAGCCAGTTCCCAATGAACCATTCTTTTTATATATAAGTGTTAGTGAAGTCGAAGCCAGTGCAGTTTTAGTAAAGGAAGAGGGAAATAGGCATAGTACAATCTACTTTGTAAGCAAGTTATTTAATCCGACTGAAATAAAATATATCGAGATTGAGAAGTATCTCTATGCCTTAGTTATTGCTGTTCGAAAGTTGAGATCATACTTCCACGCCTCTGCCATAACTGTACTCACCAACAAACCCCTCAAACACTTTATGATGAAGTGAGACTCTTCAGGAAGGATGGTCAAATGGTTGATTGAGTTGAGCCAATTCAAGATCCAATTTGCGCCGAAAACGACCATCAAAGGTCAAGCTTTGGCAAATTTCATAGTGGAAAGTACTAGCAATGGTCTGAGAGAAGTGGAACAACGGCAACAACAACCAAAAGTCAAAGGATAAAGCTGTGAACTTTATACAGATGGATCCTCTTCAAAAGAAGGCTTGGGGGCAGGATGAGCCTCTAAAATATGTGATCGCCCTTACATTCAAGGTGACCAATAATGAAGCTGAATATGAAACACTTATCACTGGTCTGCGGCTCGTTAAGTGAATGGGTATAACGTCACTAAAGGAAAAAAAAGATTCAGAGCTAATTGTCAACCAAATAAATGGCACCTACAAAGCAAAGAGGAAAAATGAAGAAGTACCTCGACATTGCCAAAAAACGCATTGCCGAAATTCTGACTTTCACGATTGAGTCGATTCCTCGTCAAGACAACCAGCTAGCAGACTCCTTGAGCAAGCTGGCATTTAGAGGAACAAAAGTACTGAAAATACACTTCCTGGAACAAGCACTATACTCGGTTCTCGAAAATCAAGCAGAAGTCTTCAATATTTAGGAGCAGGAAAATTGGATGACTCCATTCATTAACTTTGTGAAAGAAGGAAACATGCCAGACAACAAAGGTGAGGCCACAAAAACTAGTCGCCTAGCCGCAAATTATATTCTCGTAGATGGATAACTCTATAGGCGAGGATACTCAACTTCCTATCTGAGATATGTTTCCCATCCTGAGACTGAAAGAGTTCTACGCGAAGCTCACGAAGGAGTCGTCCCACAAGCATTGGGCAAAGATACCACATCATCGTGGCGATCGACTATTTCTCCAAGTGGATAGAGGCGAAAGCATTGACCTCCACAAAAGAATTTCAAGTGATCAAATTTTTAAAGGTCAACATAATTTGGCGATTTGGCCGACCCAAAATAGTTATAAGCGATAATGACCCACAATTCGTGGAAAAGAGCTCAAGTGGCTCTGTGAAGGGTATCATATAGATCACAGATTCAAGTCAGTACATCATCCCCAAACCAATGGACATGCCGAAGAAGCCAATAAAGTTGTCCTAGCAGGACGCAAAAAAGGAGTTCAAGCCTTAAAAGGAAACTGGGCAAATGAGTTGGACAATGTGTTGTGGGCTGTCATAACGACACCTAAAATAGCAACGGGGGAAACATCATTCAATTTGGTGTACGGATCCGAAGCAGTGGCACCCGCCGAAATAGTGTTGCCTAGCCATGGGATCCTACACTTTGATGCCGACGGTAATGACATCAAGTGACTTACAAACCTCAATATTGCTTAAGAAAAGTGAAGGCAATCAGACAACACACAAGCTAAAATACGACCGACTACCACTCGGTACTTCAACAGAAAAGTCAGTGCTCGCTAATTTTTCGTGGGGGAGAAGGTTATTCGAAGGAGTGAGTTCACAGATTTGTACAACCACAACAAACTCTCAGCTAAATGGGAAGACCCATATAAAGTAGTATAGATCGTCGCACCAGGGACCTATTACTTGGAAAATATAGAGGGCATAAGGTTACCCCGTCCTTTTTACTCCGAACATTTACGGAGGTTTTATGCATAGTTTGTAATCAAAATGTTTTGTCAATAAAACGAACATTCCTTCATAAAAAGCATAGCCACTCGAACCAAAATGAATAGTTCCAAAGAATGGACGGACTGTCGAAAGATAAGACCTGACGCATACATGCAGACGAACCAACAAATGTGTCTGTCTCCTTAGTTAAGCAAAGCGAGGATTGCGAACAAACCTCAAAAGGTAACAGTTCCTCTCCCATCAAGTCCTAAAACAAGGGGCAAATGAACCATTAAATGTAACAATTCCCCCCTAAACTAGGCAAAGCAAAGACCTACACTAAAAAGGCGAATGAACCATCAAGGTAACAGTTCTCTAAAAGTTAGGCAAAAGATATGATATAAAAGGCGAACGAACCATTAAGGTAACAGTTCCCTTATAAGTTGGGAAACATAAGGACCTGATATAAAAGATAAATAAACCATTTAGGTAACGTTTCCCTTACAAGTTGAGAAACTTATGCACTTGATATAAATGGCGAACGGATCCATCAAGGATAACAGTTCCCTTACAAGTTGGGCCAAACCAAGAACTGATATAAAAGGCGAGCGAATACATCAAGGTAACAGTTCTCTTACAAGTTGGGCACAATGGAGCGGACGAACTGCCAAAGTAACAGTTTCACAAAAGAAAACCTTAAGAGAGCAAACGAATCATAGGTAACAGCTTCCTAAAAGGTGAGCAAATCTAAGGTAACAGCTTCCTAAAAGACGACCGAATCTTGGGTAACAGTTCCCCACTCTTAGGCAAGAGAATCCAAGGACTAACATCCTAAAAGGTGAACGAATCCATTAAGGATAATAGTTTCCTTAAACGCATAATCCTTGGGTAAAAATTCCCTAAAAGAATCTTGGTGAAAGGAACGGACGAGACTATAAAAGGCAACAGTCCTTCCTCAGGAGCCTAAAGGAGCGAAAAGAATCTCTAAGAGGTAACGTTTCCATCTAAAGGGTCCATGACCCTTGAAAAAATAGACGAGATTATAATACAGAAGCTAAAAGCGAAGTTGAAAACAAGTATGGTAAGACTTCCTAAAGCTTTCAGGTAAAGATTGACATCAGAAGAACAACCAAATATATTTGAAGTAAAAAACGAAGGCTTACAAAATAAAAAAAGGCATCCATTCTGTTCAAGGAAAATATCTGAGTCAATGATCAAGACATAATTACAAAGTTTCTAAAACAAAAGGAAACTAAAGTGAACTCTAATTCATAAAAGGGGGGACAACATGTCAACATACAAAAGAAGGAGGAGCAAAAGCACAAGAAGGCCAAGTGACTTTGCAAGGTTGTAGTTTTTCTTAGCATGAACATGATCCTTTGAATTGAAACTCTATATCAACTTGGTCACTAAGGGGCTCAGAACATCAATGTATGGGTTCACTAGGGGTTGCAGTCTCCTTCTCGGTTGCGACGACATCCTCCTCGCCAACAGCAGTAAAAGGAGCTCCCTTTGTGTGTAGCCACTCTCAATGAAGTCCTAAAGACACTTCACCTCCCAGAGAGGAAACTAGGGATATATCCCCTGAATTTCGTCAACCAATACCTGAATGCCCGACAACCTAAGCAGGGACTCTGAAGTCTCCACCACCAAGCGGACCGAATAGACGTCTAGTTGCTTATGACGTCGGAAAATTCATCAATGGCATTGCGGTCACTTCCCAACAGCTCGTCAAAGCTTGGAGGAACATCCCTCTCCGACTAAGAAAGCTCCTACGACACACCTCTCTTACAGAAGAAATAATAGTTCTTCTAGTTGGAGTTGGTAGCCCGGAAGTCGTTCACTAATCTAAAGTGAACATTCTAGTTCCAGGCCTGACCCCTCTATTTCTGAAACATCAACCATCGAGTTTGGAAGTGATGAAAGTGGTTAGCCCCGACAACCAACAGATAGAAACATAAGAAGAAGGAAAGTCAATACGCCCATCCTTGACGTAAGGACATAAACTTAAACCAAACCCACATCCGCATGACGTTGGGTACCAGATGTGTGGGACATGTCCCGTAATAGCAACAAAGAGCCATCACATCATCGCAAAGAGGAAAAAGCAGCCCAACATAAATATGGTCCGCATAAATGTAAACCTATCTTTCGTGCGGGTAATGCAACCCTAGGCCCGAATACCTAGGTGCGTCTGCTTCTCATAAAACCGTCAAGACGACCATGGTCTTAAACTAAGATGGCCTCAACTCTTTGGATATAAAAAAACACACCATGGCATGGCAAGAACAAGACTAAATTAACAAAAAGAGGAAGGTTTACTACCTAAAAGAAGCAGAAAGGGAAAAGACTACATGTTGGAGAAAAAAACAGAACGTTGGTCTCGGGCACAACCACCACGATCGGTGCAACGACCTGATTTCCAGATGTTGGTTTCAGCACAGAGTATCTTTGGTCCTACATCGGGGTGGAAGCATCTCTGATGGAAAGAGGAGCATTGAAAACCCTAGCCGTAGCTTTCTACCCCGAAGTAGAATGAGCAGGGGAAGGTTTGGAAGACGAATCATTGCCAAGTGATTGATTCTTCTTGCTAGCCATGATAGTAAAAAGAAGATTATTACCGTGAGTAAAATGTCTGAGAGAAAAATCTTGAACAGAGGATTAAGGAACATAAATGAGCACATGAACTCTGGAAATAAGAGAACCTAAACACATAAAGGGCTAAGTGCCAAACAATAGCATTTTATAGGCAAAATTGGGGAAAGCGAACAGTTATTCCCAGAAAAAATCAGACAATGATTACACCCCTTTTGGGGTAAAATCAAAGTAATATCAGAATCCAAAGGGTTGCATCGAGGAGAAAAAGGGTCGAAACAGTACAGAAAACTGTGATCCTACCCCGTATTACGAAAGTCAAAGAGACGGGCATGCATCAGACGTCCTTTCG
The DNA here is from genome assembly GCA_946814005.1 of Chamaenerion angustifolium. Lineage (NCBI taxonomy): Eukaryota > Viridiplantae > Streptophyta > Magnoliopsida > Myrtales > Onagraceae > Chamaenerion > Chamaenerion angustifolium. Next base: position 10,115,738 of record OX328270.1, read on the forward strand.
ACCTCTCGCCAAACAGTGCATTCATTAAATGCTCAAAACCTTACAGATAAAGGTGATCACCAAAAGCTATAACAAGCTTCTCCTAAGACCCTACCAACTGTAGCGTTTACCCAAAAAGTAGTAAATGAGTATCCATAAACCCTCAAAACTTAAAGTGTTCTCTTAATAGGGTATGTGATCAACATTCCGAACACTCTAGCAACAAAAATCGTTCGTCAAAGGATACCGTGCATTAAAAGGCACAAATAGCAGTTAAAGACATCAAATGTCCAATCAAGAAGTCACTATCTCAAACCATCTATCACAAGATCAAGCCGGACCGAAGAAACGTCACTCAAACTTCGAGAGCAAATGTTGGGTATCGATAGTGAAGACCTAATACGCGTAAGGCCCAATAACGTTTCAGAGGGGTAAAACCCAAAACATTCGGAACTGGGCCGACCTACAGTAAGGGTAAGTTGGCATACATAAAGTGGTCCATCATCAAACCCAAAACTAAAGTGGACGCCAAAGTCCCTACAAGTCACCATCGACCAAGGCCAAAGCCTCCCACTGCTCACCATGGGAGCGCTCGCCAAGAGAGTAAAACCACTCAACTCTGGTCCCACAACCGACACCAAATATACAACCACGATATCCGGGTATATCGTGGACTGCATCTACAACTGTAATATTACGTGATAACCGTAATATCTGCTATCCTTATCTACAATGACACAATATTTACAAATATATTCGTCTGCCTAAAACGGTTTGGTCTTCCATCCCTATAAATAATATTGATTTACATACGTTACATTGCATTTTGAGTTCATACACATAGTATACTCATTGAAGCATCAGAGTTGGACCTAGAAGAACCCCTTCTATTGCGCTCCCCTTATTGCAGGTCCATCGAAGTTCCGACGAAAGTGTACAATCATCAACCAATTGACATATAGATCACTGCCAAATCATCATCCAGTCAACTCTTGGGAAATTCAGACCCCACCACTTATACATCTGGGCCAGTACATGAAAAAAACGAAAGAAATTCACTTGATAAATCTTTAAGAGGTTGTAAGAGAAAGATGAAGTTATGGCCGACTATTTTGGGTTTAGATAGGATTCTGACAGAGGATCTACTTACTTAGAGAGAAACAAATATGGGGTAGGGTTGAAAGAAAAATGCAGGTGATCCGATCACTCGGTGAAAACCGGACCAAACTAAAATGCAGGTTCGAAAATATATGGTTGGGTTTATGATTGTTTTTTTCTAGTTTGATTTGGAATTTTGGACCGTTTGGTCTATGAGTCTAAAAGACTGTGGGGTCCGGTTCGACAGCTAATACATATATATTTTTATATATTATATTAATTAGTCTTAATTAATCAATGAATACAAACTAATATTAATTTAGTTATTCGGTAGTTATTTTAGTTGTTTAATCTATTAGTTTAAAATTATGTAAATATTATTAAATAGATTTATTTTATTATTTGATTTAATTTTGAATATTTATTTTGGTTTTGGATGTGTATTTTTTGGATTTTCAGTTTCAACCAAAAAACTAGTCCATAAATCTGTAATACAAATGAATGGTTTATTTTTTGTTATACGGTCGTTTGTGGGGGAAATTCTTTCTGGAAATATAGGTATACAACCGAAAAAGTAAGAAAATTGGTTCGACCGATCCAATTTCACCCATACTGTGGAGTTATTTTTAGCTCTACAAGCAGAGAACCATTATGATTATCTATATAGGCAGAGAAAAGTATGAAAAATATATAATATGTTTACACAATATAGTAAGTGCATATACTATGTTTGTTTCAGATTCAACATGTTTCGTTTTTATGCTTTTAGATAAAGTTCGTTATATACCGTCCAAAACGTTTGTTAAGAGGTCAGGTGCCATGCACGTGATCCTAAACAAAAAAAAATAAAAACACAATAAAATAATTATAAAATACATATCTTACACTTAATTTCTTTCTTTATCTTTTGTTAAATGTCGGCAGGCAACTCAGGGAGGTGATCTGATCCAACCGAATTCCGCAAAAGCAGAGGATGACGCCACAAATGGCGTTCGACTGCAGAATGTGTACGCTCTTATTTACCAATGCAGACTGCAACGAGTCAACACACTTATGGGAGTCGTCCAACATCATCGGAAGGTCGTCTTGAGATGAAGCCAACTTAGGAGCTGAAATCTAAAGGGCAAAGCGTGCGCGTGCTGCGACGACGGGACAACAGCGACTCCGGTCGAGATTACGACTACAGGCGTGTGTAACGCCATCCAAGAGTTTGACAGAATGGTCAATCTTGCAAATTTTGTTATCAGACTGATCAGTTGGAAACGTCGGGACAATGTAGAGGGCTGGTGACCGTCTGAGACAGCATCCCGACGAAGGAGGAGATAAGAAAACAAGAACAGTGATAGAAGATAGTTGATGAAGATATAGTAAAGAATATTCTTTGAGGGGTATTTCTCTATCACTATTAATTAACTATCTTGTATGGATTTTTTTGCAGTTAAGCGTTTTCTGATAAATAATGGAAGATGAGATTGAGAGCTCTATAACTGTGTCTAGCTCTTACTCTTTGCTTCAGCTTGGGTTGGTCACTTGAGCTTCAGTGTTGAAGCTCTGACTTCCTCCCTGCTGACAACAATCAACAGTCAGTGAATTAAGTCCCAACGCCTTTGTCATTGTTTAGTGAAGAACGAAATAATCGAGAAATTTGACTGAACCTGAGTGAGTGAAATGTGTTGCACCTCGATGTAGAGTGTTAGCAAACTTAACCTAAGCTAGAGAGGATATTGAAAGCAACGAGATGAAGGAGAAATAGAAATACTGAAATTCATTTCTAGTAAAATGATCAAATTTGCTAGTCTTGAACAGTAGACACATACGGTATTAATAGAAAATAGACAACCTTCTAATTACAAAATGCCCCTGAATAATAATAACATAGAAGTCCGTAGACAAGGGTAATAATGAAAACAGATCCTCATTCTTCTACTTGAGCATACATGCTAATATTCCCTTATGAAGATCAGTCTGGTGGAGCCAAGTCCAGTGAATGAGCGAACCATTCAATCATAGAAAGCCAAAGTCAGCAAGAGAGACCAGATAATAAAGGAAACTGAGCAAGAGCAAACACGGGAGTAGCAATCAGCAACATGTGCAATATTCAACCAAGAATCAGAAAAAAAAACAAGATCATCAACCGACCAGCCTGTTTAAAAAACAGGATAAGGATGAAGCTAACAGAGAGGTTTAAGCCTCTATCTTACCAGAGTGATTGGAAGGTTTTAGCCTTCATATTGGTGTACTCAAAAGAGTGATCATGAAGTTATTTATTTAATTTTTCGCGAAACTTCTTTAAGGATTAGCAACTCTGTTTTCGGATTGAACCACTCCCTATGCAAACTGATGTGGTTGGAAGGGTTGAGCCTTTATCTTGAAGGTCTCATGAGTATGACCAAGCAAAACTCTATTTTTGACCATAAGCCATATATTCAATTAAAATGAAGAAGCCCTGGTTAAAAAGAAATGATCATTCAAATAAACTGATGGGAACAGAACACATGCTGCACACTAGAGGTAAACCTGGTTTGATCAGCACAGATCCGCAGTTGCACATCATATAGCAGAGATTGAGAGGCACTCAGATTGAATGGAATCACCTCATGAGGGACAGAGCTTATTTCTAGCAACCAGAAAAATAGACCATAAAACAACAAATGGATTAAGAAGCAATGTTCAAGGAAGAATGCGTATCTGTTTTAGATTGTGAATCCAAGATTGGGTCAGTATCGAGCATATGATGATTAAGATAGGCATATACTTGAGCAAGTTCTCTAAGACACGTGACCCCAAGCTTCTTGCGGAATGGGACAAAGAGTTTTTATGTGAGTCGCTTATGGAGGATGTCGGCAAGCTGCTCAGTGGCTAGCACAAAATTGTCTGCAATCTGTCCAGCAACTACCTTCTCACGCACGAAATAGAGATCGATTTCCACATGTTTCATTTTTGCATGCTGCACCGGATTTTCTGACATAGCAACCACACTGTTGCTGTCAGTCCTGATGGTTGGAGTGTAAGATAAATGAATATTCAGCTCAGCTAGCAGGGAGGTGACCCAGAGAACTTCGCAGGTGGCGTTAGCCAGGGCACGAAATTCAGCCTCTGCGGATGACCTGGAAACAACCGATTGTTTCTTGGAACTTCAGACAACTGGGTTTCCATTAAGCAGCAGGTAGTGTCCAGAGATTAATCTGTGGTCCGTGGCATCACCACCCCAATCTGCATCAGAATACGAGACTAAAGTAGCACTGTTAGACATCGAAGAAGGAGTTAACTAAAACATGAGGCCATGATCTAAAGTTCCTTTGAGATATCTAAGGATGCGAGTCACTGCTTTCTAGTGGGATAAATGAGGTGCTTGCATAAATTGACTAAGTCTATTTACCGCAAAATGAATGTCAGGGCGTGTGGTGCAGATACGCTGTAGAGCCCCAATGGTTATTCTATAGAGAAGACCATCGGAAAAGGGCTCTAAGGGTGCAGGCAAACCAGACTTAGACAGGCACTTACATGACATGGGTGTGGGTAGTGGTTCAGCCTTAGACATACCAGTTTTGTCGAGTAGGTCTCTGATATAATTCTTTTGACCAAGGAGAAGATAGTTGTCACCTCAGTTCACTTCCATACCCAGAAAATTATTGAGAATACCAAGGTCCTTGAACTAAAAATAATTATTGATCTGGTCGATGACTTCATTTATGATGGAAGGAGAGCTACCTGTGATGACAATGTCATCAACATAAACCAGGAGAAACACAGAACCAACATTAGTAAATTTAGTAAATAGGCAAGTATCAGAAACTGAAACAGAAAAAGATAAAGTGTTAACAAGAAAGAACTTTAAACGCTCAAACCAGGCCTGGGGTGCTTGTTTTAACCCATAGATAGCCTTGTGCAACCGACACACAAGGGCAACTCCATTGTTGTTACATTGCTGGAAGCCTGAAGGTTGAGTCATGTACACCTCTTCAAGAAGATCACCATGAAGAAAGGCGTTGTTGACATCAATCTGTCGAAGAATCCAATGACAGGTCAAGGCAATGGTTAATATGATTCTCATGGTCTGAGGCTTCACAACCGGGCTGAAAGTGTCTTGGAAGTCAAAGCCAGGTTTTCGAGAGAAGGCCCGGGCAACAAGCCGTGCTTTACAACGGTCCACTGAGCCATGAGGTTTCTTTTTAATCTTAAACAACCATTTGCAGTTGATTCGGTGCCTGCCACGAGGGAGAGGGACCAATGACCAGGTATTATTGTTTATGAAAGCATCTAAGTCTACCCGAATGGCCGTAGCCCATCAAGCTTGTTCCATGGCTTCATGAATATTGGATGGCTTAACAAGCGAGGACTGGGAGTGGTCAGGGAATTGTTCTTGGAACGGGTTTGCATAGGTTGTGAGGGAGGACGGGAGCTAGTGGTACTGTGAAAGGGGACCAGAGTTGAGGCATTGGAACTCTCAGGAACATATCAAATGGAATAGGTAGGAAAGGTGAAGTCAGTTGAAGGAGGGATTGTGTAGGTAGGATGAGGAGCTGAGACTTCTGGAGGCAAACACGAAGGAACCAATACACAAGGAATATCAGAAGCAACTGAGATGGACAGAAAATAATTGACCGAGGTGTCTGCTGGAAGAAGAACATGCAGACCGGAATGAGGTGAGTGAATAGAGTAATCTGGAATGGCAGTCAGATCCTCAGCAAGAGATACGACAAGGGGAGCATCCATTTGAGCTGAAGTTGCAGGTGAGATGGCTGAATTGGATCACGCTGTTGTGATGAAATGGAGGAAAGGTTAGGAACAGAGCCAGAGAGTTGCTGCATGTCTGGATGTAGCAGATCAGGTGAACCTGCATTGACTAGTAAGGAAGCATCAAATGACATAAAAAATGAAAGCGACGTATCAGTGTTCTTGACAGCTGCAGATTTAATGAAAGGGCCAATAAAATCAGCAAAAGGAAATACAGATTCATGAAAAGAGACATACCTAGAAATATAAATTCGACCTGATGTAACTAAACACCTATATCCATGATGAGTAGAGGAGTAACCAAGAAACACACATGCAGTGGAACGAAAGTCCAATTTATGGGAGTTATAAGGCCGAATGTGCGGAAAACAGAGGCAGCCAAATACCCGAAGGAACAAGTAATCAAGCAGTTTTTTAAACAACATTTGATTAAGGGAAATATTATGCAGAGCATCCGAAGGAAATCTATTGACAAGAAACACTGCTGTAAAAAATGCATCACTCCAATAGTGAAACGACATGGAGGCTTGAGCCATGAGAGTAAGACCAAGTTCAACAATATGTAGGTGTTTTCATTCCACAATCCCGTTTTGCTCAGACGTGTGTGGACAAGTAACTCTGTGACTAATGCCAAGCTGTTTCAAATAGAGAGAGAGAGAGTGGTTTGAATTCACCACCTCTATTTGTTTGAAATGCTTTAAGGATAAAACCGAGTTGCTTTTCTACAGCACGGTGAAAATCAATGAAATGCTTGGTTGCCTCACTTTTGTTTTTCAGGAAATAGATCCAAGTGTATCTGCTATATACATCCACAATACTCATGTAATAGATATTACCATTGGAAATGTACGGAGCAGGCCCCCAAAGATCTACTTCAACAAGTTCAAGAGGGCAATCATATTTAGAAGACGAGGAATGAAAAGGAAGCTTCTTACTCTTCCCTATAGCACACGCAACGCAAGTATCATTTGATTCCAAAATAGGAATTTTATTGATATTAAGGATTCGAGACAATAATTGAGAGGAGGGATGACCAAGCCTCATATGCCAGACATTCGAAGATAACATACTACTAGCAACTAGACAAACCGCATCAGGCACAAGCACAAAATTATTATACTGACTCAAACTAGAACTAGAGGTAGGAACCAAACTAGAAGAAAGACCGCTGTCAAGTTTGGAGAGATCAAGGCAATACAATCCAGCACTTTCAACTCCAGGTAGCAGGACATGATGTGACAAAGAAGCACGAACCACACAATATGTCAGATGAAATTCGAAGTAAACATTATTATCCTTGAAGAACTGATAAACAAAAACAAGATTTTTTGTCACATGAGGAGTGTAAAGTAAGTTGTTCAGCATAACCGATCTAGATGAAGTAGGAATAACCAAATTACTGATAGTTGAAATATGAAGAGAAGTACAATTATCCACAAGTACTTTACCTGGCCTATAATACAGAATGGATTCAGCAATGGGAGCCGAGTTGGTGAGGTGATTGGTAGCCCCATAGTTAGGGTACCAGGCTGCCGAAGACAAGGTAGGATGAGCCAGATGTGCGACATGAGCTTGTGAGTTCCCAAAGGTTGAAGCTGGTGGTGTTGAAGCTAAAGGACCATGAGAAGCAATACTAGAGTTCCTGGACTGTTGAACAACATAAGAGGGTATGTTGGGAACCGAGAGGACTGGATGGCCTGGGGCAGGGGTTTAGGTAAGGTACTGAGGCAAAGCTGAGGTAGGCATTTGGGAAACATACTGCAGAAGTGGCGGGGTAGGAGATGGGACCGAGTACCCAGGAATCAGCATATGTTGTATTTATGGTAAGGAGGCCATGTGAGGTATGTGAGATGGTGTTGCAGGATAAGTAGGAACAGATGTACGAGTCAGCATGTGAGGAGTAGTATCACCGAGATCAGACCAGCTGGACATGTTTGCACTCATATTCTCCCCCCAGGGGGAATACCAGGAGGATCAGTGACACCCGAGAAGTTGATGTTGAACTGATGATAGCAACGGTGGACTAGGTGGCCTATCTTGGCACACAGCTGACATTGCTGCTTAGTGGCAGCATTTCCACGACCACGACCATTGTACTGAGGTGGAGGTGTCTGAATCGGAAACTGGATATGGGATGGCTGACTTTGTCGAGGACCCAGTAACCCACTGAGGTAACACAACTGAGTGTTGAGGAGCCTGGCTAAGCTTATCAGCATCAGCAGAGAAATAATCAGAAATAACTTGATTAGTAACAAAATTAGCCGAAGGAGTGCCCTTTGGCGAGTTTCAGCATCAAGCAATACCGAACAAACATAAGCAATACCATACGGGTTGCGACTAGCATGAATAACAACTGCAACATGATCAAATTGACCCTTAACCCCATTGAGACTAATAGAAATCTATTGAATCTCTTCAATGGGGTGGCGAAAACTTGCAAGACTGTCACAAGTGGATTGAATTTCAGTTAGGTACTTACGCATAGGTTGATGTAGGAATTTACGAACCTTAAGACGATCATAAAGAGTCATAATCCTAGTGGTGGAAGAAGGGGAAAAAAACTTGATGCAACTTTTGCCAAATGGAACAAGTTGTCCTGCAACCGAGGAGATACCTATTCATAGATTGTGAAATGGAAGCAAGAAGCCACGAGGCAAGAGAATTATCATGCTGAATGAATTTGTTGTACTCAGGATTTGGAGTATTGTTACCTGCAGCATCAACAAGAAACTGAGGCACCGCAAGAGTACCGAAGAGATGTGGTTCAAGGTTGAAATCCCACATAGTAAGTAAGACTTGTTGTTTCCAAGATTGAAAATTCTCATCTCCTGTAAGAAGTGAGATTTTCTTACTTGCAAAGACAGGAGATGTGTCATCCAAGATGAACCGAAATAAACAACAGAAAAACACAGACCAAATGAACAATGAGCTTCAATAGTAATGAAGCAGAGAAAGCATATCAAGGAATCAAACTTAATCAAACAACATAAGTGTTGCGTATCGATAGTGACAACCCAATAAAGAAAAAGGCCTCTAAGGCCCAATAACCATAGAGGGGGTAAACCCATGATATTCGAACCAGATCGGCATAAGTACGAGTTAAACTTGGCCCTCCATAGAATGGCCCAGAACCAAGTCCAAAGTCTCTGAGGACGCCAAAGGCTCCCTGAGTGCTCGCCATTCTTCACTAGGCCGCGACCTCTCACTGCTCACCATGAGAGTGCTCGCCCCGAAGAGAGCCTTGCCTCTCTCCTCTGGTCCCACTAAACCGTCAATAAGGAAGTGGACACGGTATCCCGCATATCTCGGTCACATATTCACTAAAGATTAGATTTGGTAACTGCAATATCTCGCAGTAACTGCCATATCCCACGATCCGAATCTTCAGCAACACAATATACACTAAGATATTCAGCTGCCTTATACGGTTTGATCTCCCCTACCCTATAAATACCCTTGCTTTACATACGTTCCTTACGTTTTGAGTTTTATACACACATATACTCATTTAAGCATCAGAGAGGGACCCAGAGACACCCCTCTGTTGCGCTCCTCTACCTGCAGGATCACCGGAGTTGGAGTGGAAGCGTCTTTCCGTCAGTGTCTGGCATTTAATTCACTGCCAGATCAGCATCCAGGATTTCACGATCCAACATTTGGCGCCGTCTGTGGGAATCGAGCAATTCAGCCATTAGAACTCGATCCCAAAACAACCGTCGGAACCAGACTCGCGAGCGATCCTCAGACAGCTCTGATTCCGCCGCCGCTTACCCGCTTCAACAAGAACCTGCCAGCCAGGCAGGAGCCAATGTCGTCCCCTTGCGAACGGCCAGAGAGCATGTCGGTAATTCCACACCGACCCCAGCTACTAACCACGTCGAGACTCCAGCTCCGCAAACCGTCCACATCGCCGGGGAAAACATCCAGTTAACCCCAGAGATGATTTCACTGTTGGAGGCCATCCTAGGGCAGGCGCGCCGTCAAGCCCTTGCTCCCCAAGAAAACAACCGTCCTGCTACCACAGGGCCCTTGCTTTCTGAAGCCGCAAATCCTGGCACCACCGCACCTCAGGAGGATCAGGAGATGACATCAGGACAACAGTCCATACCTCCGGCATGCACCCAGGAGCCCACAGCTGCGTACACTGCCAACCATTCCGGTCCTCCTCCATCAGGGACCTCGCCCAGGTAATGCACTGTGGACCAGATGGACGATCTCCTTAATAAACGGCTCCAAGAAAGGTAGTTGACAGTCGTAGCTCCCTTTAAGGAGCAATCTGCTCACCCCTTCTCCGACGAGCTCGTCTCCATCAAGATCCCCAAAGACGTGGTTGCTCGGGCCATACCTGAGTATAGTGGCGGAGGAGACCCCACCGTACACGTCAACAAGCACGAGGCTTCTCTCTTGGGTAAGTCGAATGATCCTAATCACTTGGCTTTGTTATTTCCATCCACTCTTTCGGGGTCAGCTTCGTCCTGGTTCTTCGGCCTCCCTGCAGGATCTATCGGAACTTGGGCAGAATTAAGGAGCAAGTTCCTGGAGAGGTATATGGGCGAGCGCCAATTGCTAAAGAGCGTGGTCGCCCTGGACGCGGTCAAACAGCAGCCTGAAGAGTCGCTAGCCAACTTTTATGGATGTTTCCATCAGAACGTCACAGAGATAGATCGCCGAATCTCGGATGGGGAGATAATTCGAGCATTTTACAGGGGTCTGGATGTGACCAACAATGCCTCGAGGAAGCTGCGAAACAGCTACCATGTGAAGGACATCGAAACGCTGGAGGAGTTGGCGTCCAAAACAAAAGGTTTCATAGACCTTGAAAGGGCGAACATAGAGGCGGACTTCCTAACAACCTCGCTAAGGGTGGTTCATGAACTCCGACGCGATGGTAAGAAGGAGGTGAAGAAGGAGTAGAAGGGAAAAGACAGCAGGCCCCGAGTCGAGTCTAATCCAGCGCCTCACCATCCAGAGGTCCCTGAGTACTTCACGCCTTTAAATAGGCAGATCTCAGCGGTACTAGTCGAGATGGAGAGGAGATCCTTGGCAAGGCCACCGATGCCTCATCGAGGTGGTCAGCCCATGGGAAAGGATGTCGAGAGCTATTGCAGATACCACAAGTGCAAGGGCCACAAGACAGATGACTACCGCATTCTGAAGCGGGACATAGAGAAGTTGATCCAGGGGGGAATGCTGAAGGAATTCGTGGCAGGGCGAGACAGGAGTCGAACGCCCCCCAGGAGACATCGTTCGCCAGCCCCTGCTGAGCAAACTGATCCATCGGGAAGCAGGAGGAGAGTAAATTTGATTGCAGGAGGATTCGGTGCAGGCGGTGAGGGGTCGCATGCCAGGGAGGTCTACGCCACTCAGATCTCCACAGCAGTTCAGTTGGGAAAGTGACCCCGACCTGAGGAGAACATTGTCATCTCATTCTCTGAAGATGATTTGGCACATGTCACCCCACCCCAACAACGATGCTTTGGTTATCACGGCAGATATTGACGGCTGTGACGTTGCTAGGATTCTGGTCGATGGAGGCAGCTCGACAGACATCCTATTTCCTCTACGCTTTCGAGAAGATGGGCAAGTCCAAGCGTGACCTGAAGAGGGTCGACTTTCCGTTGATTGGGTTTGCGGGAAGGACAACTTATCCACTGGGGGCTATAACCATGCTAGTGATTTTTGGCGAAGGATGGAAGAGCATCAAGGTATCGGCCACTTTCCTGGTGGTCGATTCACCTACATCCTACAACGCCATCATAGGGAGGACCACGATCAATCCAAACAAGATTGTGGCCTCCACAGTCCACCAGAAGATGAAATCCCCCACTCCCAACGGGATCGGAGAAGTGCTCGGCGACCAGCCTTCCTTGCGGCAATGCTATGTGAACTGTCTACGCAGTAAGAACCAAAGGGAGGCCCTCGCCATTGAAACAGAGGTCGACCCTCGCGAGGACTTGGCTCGGCCAGCACCCATGGAAGAATTGGAAGAGGTCGAAATCGATGGTCCGGACAAGAAGCTGCGCATTGGAACCACCTTGAAAGAGGATCAAAAGGAGGCCATGACCGCCCTCCGCAAAGAATTTAAAGAGCTCTTCGCCTGGCGGCCGAGCGACATGTCAGGAATCAGCACAGATATCATCTCCCACGAGCTCAGAATAGACCCTTCCATCTAGCCGATCGCCCAAAAAAGAAGGTCATTCGGGACGGAAAAGCGTTTGGCGATCAGACAGGAGGTCGGCAGGCTGATTAAGGCTAACTTCGTCACAGAGGTGAGATTCCAGAGCTGGGTCGCCAACCCAGTTCTGGTCAGAAAATCAAACGGCAAGTGGAGGATGTGCGTCGACTTCCGCGACTTGAACAAGGCTTGCCCTAAGGATTCATACCCCCTTCCTAGAATTGATCAGCTGGTCGATGCTACCTCGGGTCATGAGATGCTGAGCTTCATGGACACCTACTCAGGCTACAACCAGATCAGAATGCATCCAGACGATGAGGCTCACACCGCTTTTTATGCTGATGGGGACATTCTGTGCTACAAGGTGATGCCCTTTGGCCTCATCAATGCCGGGGCAACTTATCAGCGGATGGTGAACTGCTTGTTCCAGGACATGCTGGGGAGAAACATGGAGGCTTATGTGGATGATATGATCGTCAAAACCCTCAAGGTCAATCCGCACACAACAGACCTCCGCGAGGCTTTCGAATGCATGAGGAGACACGGCGTTCGCCTGAACCCTGCCAAGTGTGCCTTCGGAGTCAAGTCCGGAAAATTTCTGGGTTTCATGGTCAGCGAAAGGGGAATCGGAGGAAACCCAGAAAAGCTAAAGGCCATAGAAGAAATGAAGTCGCCAACCTGCCACAAGGAGGTCCAATGCCTGAATGGACGCCTAGCTGCCCTCAACCGCTTCCTCTCCAAAGCAAGCGACAGGTCCCTCCCATTTTTCAAAACTATGAGGGTCAACCGCAAGTTCGAGTGGACGCCAGACCGCGATGAAGCATTCCAATCCTTGAAGAGGCATACCCAAACACTCCCAGCTCTGGTAAAGCCCGTTCCAGGCGAGCAACTCTTCCTTTATTTAGGCATTAGCGAAATGGCAGCCAGTGCTGTCTTAATAAGGGAGGAAAATAATGTTTAGAGTCCAGTGTATTTCATTAGCAAAATGTTCAACTCGGCTGAAATAAAATATGTCCAGATTGAGAAGTATCTCTATGCCTTAGTTATTGCTGCTCGGAAGCTGAGACCTTACTTTCATGCGAACGACATCACGGTCCTCACCAATCAACCTCTCAAAAACTTCCCGATGAAACCAGATTCTTCAGGAAGAATGGTCAAGTGGGCGATCGAGCTCAGCGAGTTCAAGATCAAATTTGCGCCAAAAACGGCCATCAAAGGTCAAGCACTAGCTGATTTCATAGTAGAAAGCACGAGTAACGGTCAAACGGAAGCAGAAAGCAGGCCAAGTCAGTCAGCAGACAACAATCAAATCTGGGAGCTCTATACGGACGAGTCTTCATCGAAAGAAGGCTCGGGGGCAGGTTTAATTCTTATTCTTCCTTAGGGTGAGCCTTTGAAGTACGCGATCGCCTTGACATTCCCGGCGACCAATAATGAAGCAGAATATGAGGCTCTTATCACTAGACTCAGACTGGCAAAAGGAATGGGTATAACTGCGCTTAAGGTAAAGAGTGACTGATGGCTTATTGTCAATCAGGTTAATGGCACCTACGAGGCAAGAGGAGAAAAGATGAAGAAATATCTCAGCATCGCCAGGAAGCTGGTCGCGGAAATCCCAAATTTCGCGATTGAGTCTATTCCTCGCCAAGAAAACCAGATGGCAAACTCCTTGAGTAAACTGGCATTCTGAGGGACAACAATCCAGGATGTGCAATTTATGGAAAAGGCCCTATGTTCAGTCCTTGAAAGCAGAGCAGAGGTCTTCAACATTCAAGGACAAGTCACATGGATGACTCCGTTCCAGAATTATTTAAAAGAAGGGATCCTCCGAGATGACGAAGGCGAATCCACGAGGATTAGAAGACTCGCAGCTAGTTATCTAATTATCGATGGGGAACTCTACAGAAGAGGCTACTCGACTCCTTACTTGAGGTGTGTTGCGCATCCTGAAATAGAAAAGGTTCTTCGAGAAGCTCACGAAGGGGTGGCAGCATGTCATGAAGGTGCTCAATCGCTGACCGGGAAAATCTTCAGATTAGGATATTACTGGCCGACCATGAGAAAAGATGCAGCGGAATTAACGCAGAAGTGTGAGACTTGCCAGCAATTTGCACCACGATCGGGTAGACCATCAACACTATTATCCCCAATGGCGGGTGCCTGGCCTTTCGCTCAATGGGGAATCGATATACTGGTTCCTTTCCCTATTAGCATTGGTCAGCGTACTCACATTATAGTGACAATCGACTACTTCACTAAGTGGATAGAGGCGAAAGCTCTAGCTTCGACAACGGAATTCCAGGTCATCAAGTTCCTATAGATCAACATATTCTCCAGGTTTGGCATTCCCAAAATACTCATCAGTGATAATAGTCCGCAATTTATTGGAAAGGAGCTCAAATAGCTCTGTGAAGAATATCATGTCGACCATCGTTTCAGTTCAGTGCATCATCCTCAAACGAATGGGCAAGCTGAAGCAGCCAACAAGGTTGTCTTAGCAGGACTTAAGAAAAGGGTTCGAGCATTCAAAGGGAATTGGGCAGAAGAACTGGAAAACGTATTATGGGCCATCAGAACAACGCCTAAGGCGGCCACAGGAGAAACGCTTTTCAGTTTAGTGTATGGATCAGAAGCAGTAGCACCCGCCGAATTAGCAGTGCCTACCCACAGAATCCTACACTTTAATGCGGAGGCAAACGAGATCGAGCGCAGAACTGACCTCGACTTAGCAGAGGAAAAGAGATGGCTTTCGGAAAAGACACAAGCAAAGATGCGCTTGGCGACCGCTCGATATTTCAACAGAAAAGTCAGCGCTCGCCAATTTTTCGTGGGGGAGATGGTTATGAGAAGGAATGAATTCACAAGGCTGGACAGTAAAAATAAACTTTCAGCCAAATGGGAAGGATCGTACAAGGTAGTAGAGATCACCGCACCAGGATCCTACTATTTGGAAACCGCCGAAGGTGAAAGGTTACCCCGTCCATTCAATTCTGAGCATTTAAGGAGATTTCATACATAGCTTGTAATCAAACTGCTATGCTAATAAAAGAAATCCATTCCTTCATAAAGCATGTACACTCGAAGCAAGTTGAAGAAAAAGACCTGACGCCAAAAGTCAGGCGAAAGACCTGATAACCGAATCAGGCACAAAAGCCCTAACAACAAAGTTAGGCCAAAAAGCTCTGACGCCAAAGTCAGGCCAAAAGCCCTAGCAACAAAGCTAGGCCAAAAATCCATGATGCCAAAGTCAGGCCAAAAGCCCTAGCAACAAAGCTAGGCCAAAAGCCCTATCGCCAAAGTTAGGCCAAAAAGCCCTAACAACAAAGTTAGGCCAAAAAAGCCCTGGCGCCAAAGTCAGGCCAAAAGCCCTAGCAACAAAGCTAGGCCAAAAGCTCTAACAATAAAGTTAGGCCAAAAAGCCCTGACGCCAAAGTCAAGCCAAAAGACCTAACAATAAAGTTAGGCAAAATGAAAATCCTGACGCCAAAGTCAGGCCAAAAAGTCCTAACAATAGAATTAGGCAAAAACGGGAAAGCAGACGCCAAAGCCAGGCAAAGAGATCTGCTATCAACCCATTAAACAGCGGATAAGGAATTTTAGGGGATCAATATGGAGAATGAAGCCTTAAGTTAACAAATTCCCTGTTATTACGCAAACACCTCAAAGGTTTAAACTTCAAAGAAGGTAATATCTCTTTGAACTTAGAAGTTTATGCTTTTAAGTGTCAGAGTATTGTCCTTAGAAAGTTCGCATAGACTTATGCTCGGTCTAAGACTTTAAGAGTCGAAGCCATTATAAAGCAAGAAAAGTCGAGAGTAATTATGACTAAGATATGGGATGAATAGCCAAACACATTCAAAGTCGAGTAAAGGCTCATGAATATAAAGGTATTCAATGTAAACCAAGTCTTAAATCAAATAAATAATTACGAAGTAAACAAAAATTACAAAGGAAAAACAGTTATCTAAAAAGACAAAGAAAATATGGTAGCCAAGGAGCTGGAGGCTTCAAGCTTTTGGGTCCTCGGGGGCAAGGGTGCTTTGCTCGCCTTCGGGGGCAGGAGTACTTGGCTCGCTTTCAGAAGCAGTCTCTTCAGCAGCAACAGTGGGCCGAGGAAGGCGACTCCGCAAGAAACCCTTCAAGGATTCAACTTCCCCAATGGGAAAGTTGGGGTCGACCGCCTGGACATCATCTACCAGGACTTGGAGAAAATCGGCAATCGCCGACTTCATCACCTTCAAAGCCTGGTCCTCAAATTCCTAAGAGGCCTTGAACTCCTCGACCACGGTTTGGGGCGAAAGGACTGCCTTTAGCTGATCAGCCAGCTAGTTCTTCTCCTCCTCCAGGGCGATCCCCCTGGCTTCAGCAATGCCCCTCTAGGCCTCATCAGCTTCCTTCTGGGTCTCCGCGGCGACCTGAAGAGCGTCTGACTCTGCAATTTGAGCACGAGCCTCTTTTAACTCAGCCTCTAAGCGAGCTCAGACCGCTTCTCCTTAATCTAGGCACCGATGAAGAGCCTCAGCTTCTTGAAGGAAGGCTGCAGCATCAGCCTCCCTCTTCTTGACATCAGCAAGGAGACGCTGCTCCATCCTGAAGTACTCCTTCCGGGCACCGTCTACCAAGGCGATCGCCACATCAGCGGTCCTCTTGATGGCCTCCAATTTCCCGGGGGTGACCCCCGTACTTCGGTACTACTCCAGCTCGACAAGCAGGTCAGAATGCTTGTCGGCGAGCTCGCCGAAGACGCGGCCAAGAATCACCTCTTCCCGAACGAGCTGACAACAAAAACATAAGGAAAATTGTCAGGACATCAAACAAAAAGGGAACGACAAGGAAGAAAGAACGGAAAGGAGGCGAGATCATACCAGGGCGACTCGTTCGAAGTTGGTCCGCAGGAACCCCTCGATCTGAGGTAGTTCCGTGGGAACAATCGAGCGGTACTTGGGGGGAATTATCCCATCAAGAAGCCGCATGCACATGTCCGGGCTACCCCGGAGGCTCTTCTGGGCAGGTTACCCCTTATTCGTAAGGTCCCCGCAAGGGACCCAAGGCTCCCGAGAGTTCACAGCCTTAAGTGTCTGGAACAAGCTCGCCATGGAGCAGTACTCCTCCGCAGGAGCCCTTGAAGAGCTGGAAGCGTCGGGCCCCTTCTTCTGGGTCCTAGACTCCTTAGGAGGAACCGTGGGCACAGTAGGAGCGGGAGGCGCCAAGGCTAAATCCTTCTCCTTGGTGGCAGAAGGGCCCTGGGGAGATGGAGAAGGAGGCGCCACGTCCAGACCCTTCCCCTTGCTGGCATAAGGGCCCTTAGGAGGGGGAGGAGGAGGATGTTGGTCGACTTCCGGGTGCTCCTCACTCCTGACCTTCTTGGAGGGAGGAGGAGGAGGGTCCCGGGCCGTGTCAACCAAGGACTTTTCTGCAAAACAACAAGGCAAAATATAAGAACCCAAAAAATGCGAAGTATGAAAACGTCAAATCTACAAATGGAGAGGTAACATACCCGGTTGGCGATGGCCAACAGTGGCCGAGGGAAGAACCTCCTCAGACTTCCTCTTAGATGAACGCCTAGAGGGGGGAGGAGAAGAGTTCAGCAGTGCCTGGTCAGTGGACAGCCCCGCCTTTTCCTGGTCATCAAAGAGACCTATAAGTTTTCGAGCCTTGCCTACAAACAGTAAACAAGAAAAGGGTTAGAAAATTACCCAATCATCAAAGACTGGCGTGGCCTGATGAATGCCCGCCATGTCAAGCATATTCTCAGTAGTCTCCGCCACTGAGCGGATGGACTTGAATTGGGACGATCAGTGCAACCGGAAGAGGTCGTCGATGGCGTTCCGATCACTCCCTGACAGCTCTTCGAAGGAAGGAGGGAAATCCTTGTCCGGGGTAGACAATTTCCAGGATACACCCCCCTTGTAAAAGAAGTAAAACTTCTTATAGTTGGAGTTGGTGGCCCGGAAATCATCGACCAGACGGACATGGACATTCCAAATCCATGCTTGAGGACATCCCCACTCTGCAAACTTCGGCCAGCGTGGTTGGAAGTGATGGAGGTGGTTCGCCCCAGCTGCCAGTCGGAAAAAACACTGGAACAAGGCCAGTGAATACGCCCATTCCTGGCGTATGCACAAGAACTTGAAACCGACCCACGTTGTAAGGGCATTAGGAACGAGTTGCGTGGGGTGGACTCCATAGAACTAGCACAATGTCTGCAAATCCCCACAAAGAGGAAAACGCAACCCAGCATCAATCTGGGTCGCATAGATGTAAACATCTACGTCGTGAGGATAGTGCAGACCTAAGCCAGGATATCTAGGAGCATCCTCCACACTGAGGCCACCAAGCGTCACCATTGTCTTAAAGTAAGCCGGCTTCAACCCATTAGGCTTGACATCTACTCAAATAAGTTCAGATATGGCAATGGCAAACATAAAAAACAAGGATCAGTAGGGAATATTACCAAAACAGAGCATTGAACGAACGGAAGTTTACCTTTAGGAGAAAAGATGGTCGTTTGAAGCTCAGGTCCATCCACCACCACTTGGGTGGCTGCGGATCTCCCCACGTCAGGTTGTTCGCCCGCTGAGGGGGGCACGACGCCATCCCTAATGGTCAGGGGCATTGGTATTCTTGGGGGCATTGGCATTCTTAGGCCCCTTGGTGGCTGTGTGCTTAACTCTCTGACCTCGGGTAGCCATGGAAACAGTTGGGAAAAAGGGTGGAAGAAGATTGAAGAAGAAAGAAGAAGGATTCGCACAAAAGGCTCTGGAAATCTGATGGAGTAAAGGAGCGTAAAAAACAAAATAGAGAAACTGATGTCTCTTATATAGGCCCAAAAAGAAGTAACCGCCACGGGCGAATCGAAGCGACACAGGAGAATAATTGCACCTTTTTGGAAAAAACCGAAGCAATGTCAGAATTCCAAGAGACACCTCGGGGAGACAAACGGTTGGCTGGTACAGGCAGCTGTCAGACTACCCTTGGTTTACGGAAAAGTAAATGACAGGCGTGCCTCAAGCGACCGTTCGATCTCTGGACAACTGTGTAGTTATTAAATGCTAAAGTCCACTAAGTAGACAAAGTGGTCGCCAGCGCACTGATAGGCTTTATCAGAAATACCTTTGGTAGATAGTGATCGCCTAACCAAGAAAGATAGACTTTCATAAGCCTAGGTTACCTCGAGTGATCGCCAAAGGGGAATAAAAGGAAGGATATTTTTTCAGCTTTGAACAGTGAAGAAACTGCTCGCCAAACGAGCTCGAAGTGCCTCAAAGGTCATGAACCATTACAAGATACGAAGAAAATCGATTTTAAGACGTCACTATCTAAAACCCTACCAAGAAAGCAAGCTCGACTGAAGAGACTTCAATCAAGCTTCGGGGGCAAATGTTGGGTATCGATAGTGACAGTCCAATAAGGAAAAGGCCTCGAAGGCCCAATAACCATAGAGGGGGTAAACCCATGATATTCGAATCAGATCGGCCTATGTACGAGTTAAACTTGGCCCTCCATAGAATGGCCCAGAACCAAGCCCAAAGTCTCTGAGGACGCCAAAGGCTCCCTGAGTGCTCGCCATTCTTCACTAGGCCGCGACCTCTCACTGCTCGCCATGAGAGTGCTCGCCCCGAAGAGAGCCTTGCCTCTCTCCTCTGGTCCCACTAAACCGTCAATAAGGAAGTGGACACGATATCCCGCGTATCTCGGTCACATATTCACTAAAGATTAGATTTGGTAACTGCAATATCTCGCAGTAACTGCCATATCCCACGATCCGAATCTTCAGCAACACAATATACACTAAGATATTCAGCTGCCTTATACGGTTTGATCTCCCCTACCCTATAAATACCCTTGCTTTACATACGTTCCTTACGTTTTGAGTTTTATACACACATATACTCATTTAAGCATCAGAGAGGGACCCAGACACACCCCTCTGTTGCGCTCCTCTACCTGCAGGTTCACCGGAGTTGGAGTGGAAGCGTCTTTCCGTCCGTGTCTGGCATTTAATTCACTGCCAGATCAGCATCCAGGATTTCACGTTGGTCACATCTGAGGACATAAACACATTTGAATTCTACCTCAGCAAGATGCCGAAGAGATAAAAATAACAGAATCCTTCGATAAGCAACACAACATAGTGAAGGCGAGAGTAAAGAAGGTAGAGAAACACATGACAGAACCGATTAAGCGAAGAAACTGAAACAGACGCAGCCAAGTAAGATAGCACAGGTGCAGCTGCTACTCAACCAAAGGCAAGCTCAAGAATAAACAATGGAAACGAAACTCATACCAGAATTGAAGCAAGTCTCTGATACCATGTTAGCAAACTTAACCTTAGCTAAAGAGGATATTGAAAGCAACAAGATGAAGGAGAAACAGAAATACTAAAATTCATTTCCACTGAAATGATCAAATCTGCTTGTCTTGAACAGTAGACACATACGGTATTAATAGAAAACAGACAACCTTCTAATTACAAAATGCCCCATGAATAATAATAACATAGCAGTCCCTAGACAAGGGTAATAATGAAAACAGGTCCTCATTCTTCTACTTGAGCATATATGCTAATATAGAGATCCACCAAACTTGGCATACATTAATTCATCTCGTACTTGCACATCTGTGAGGAAAATCGAATCCCTAGCCATCATTAACTTCTGTTGCAGTATCATCGCTTTTGCAGCTGAAGATGTATAGCAAGATCCAACACCAGTCTAGTGCTATCACACTTTAGAGTCGAGAATCGGTGACTCTCCAAAATGGCTGAAAGTAGCGGCGCCGTTGTTGTCTTCATTGGACGTCATGTTACAATTCTTGATGGCATGTTCCTGTTTCAAGAATCATGACTGATCTAATTCGTGTTATTCATCTCCATTCATGAAAAAGAGCTAGCGCGGTATATTTGTCATTTGAGAAAAAAAATATTTTTTTAACAATTTACGTGTCACGCATGTGTCTAATTTTAACGGTAAAAGTGATGAAAAATTTAACGTTTCATCTAAAACCTGCTGAATCAAACATAATGCATCACAAATCAGCGACCGAAAACAAGTTGCATCAGTTAATGATTTGGTCAAACATATTATATCTTTTACATATTTTTCCCAAATAAGCATTGTGGGATGACCATACGAAAAGATTATTTATATGATATTTATAGTAAGTAGACGATTGCAAAGTAGTTATGCGAGGTCTTCAATAAGAAATATGAATTTGAGGATAGATTTAGATTTTTTTGATTCACCTTAAAATGCTGGGTTCTAAACCATGTATATGATAGGTGAAGGATTTCACATTGATTATCTAGAGTATACATGTTCAGAAGATAATACTCTTTTTTTTTTTTGTCCAAAAATAATACTTTTATTGAATGATATTAGAAATTAAAATGAATCTACAGAAACTAAACAATCAACATTAGTTAAAGATAAAAAAGGAGGAGGGGGTTGAGTAACCCAATCATCATGTCGCAACCCTAATCTAGTGTTTTTTGCAATCCAATTTCCACATTCGTTTACAGAACTTGGAATTACAATCCATGCAACCTTCCTTCAACGAATTCATCAATGGCATTATGATCGCTCCTTGTCAGCTCTCCAAAGCTAGGAGGAGTATCCCTTTCCGGCTGAAACAGCTCCCATGACACACTACCCTTGTAAAAAAAAGTAAAACTTCTTGTAGTTGGAGTTGGTAGCACGAAACTCGTCCACTAGACGGAAGCGAACATTCCGGTTCCAAGCTTGGCCCCTCCATTCCTCAAACTTAGGCCACCTAGTCTGGAAGTGGTGAAGATGGTTCGCCCCAGCGGCCAATCGGTAAAAACACCGGAACAGGGTCAGTGAATACGTCCATTATTGACGTAAACACATGAACTTGAACCCAACCCACATCCTGATGGCGTTGGGTACTAGCTGCGTAGGGCATATCCCGTAGTAGCAGCAAAGCTCCTGCAAATTGTCGTAGAGAGGAAAACGCAATCCATCATCGATCTGGGCCGCATAAACGTAAACCTCTCCATCGCGAGGATAATGCAATCCTAAGCCTGGATATCTAGGGGTATCTACTTCTCCCAAGCCGGTCAAGGCGACCACTCCCTTGAACTGAGTTGGCTTCAGTTCATTGGGTTTGATATCTACTCAGAACACCAGGGTATGGCAAGAACAATACAAAAATAATAAAACGCAGGAAGCTTTACCTAAAAAGAAGCAAAAGGAAGACATCAAAATTTACCTTCCGGGGATAAGGCGGGGACATTGGTGTCAGACACGTCCACCACCACCGGCGTGGCGGCCGATTGCCCAGAAATCGGCTTGCGGGCAGAGTTCCTTTGGCCCTGTGCCAGCGAGGAACCATCCCTGATGGTTAGAGGGGAATTGTTAGTCCTGGTTGAAACCTTTTGAGAGAATGGTTGGTTGGAGGAAGACTTGTGGGAAGATTGGTTCTTGGAAGACATGGAAAAGGGGAAAGTTTGAAACAGAGAACTGAGAAGCAATGAACTTTCTGGAATGCAAATTACTGGAACGCGTAAAGGATAAAAATGCCAAGGTTCGGTTTCTTATATAGCCAATATGGAGGTAACAGAACATACACGATCGAAACGGTTCGGAGAATGATTACACCCCACCCTTTTGGGTAAAAATCGAAGCAATGTAAGAATTCCAAGAGACACCTCGGGAGACAAACAGTTGGAACGGTACAAAAACTATCAGCCTACCCTCGGGTTACAGAAGAATAAAAGACAGACATGCCGCAATTGTTTGTTCAACTTCTGGGTAACAGTGTAGTCATTAAATGCTCAAGACCTTATACAGAAAAGGTGATCGCCAAAATCCATTCTAAGCCTTTCCGAAAACCCTTTTGACGGTAGCGTTCGCCAAAGAGTAGTGAATAAGCATTCATAAACCCTAGCAACCCCAAGTGTTCTCCAAAAAGGGTAAATGATCGAATATTCCATAAACTGTAGGCGACCAAACAACCGCTCGCCAAAGAATACAGAGTATTTAAAAAGGCACAAATAGCAGATAAGGACAGAAAAGATTCAATCCAAGTGTCACTATCTCAAACCCTATAACAGGATCAAGCTTGACCGAAGAAACTTCACTCAAGCTTCGGGGGCAAATGTTGGGTATTGATAGTGACGACCCAATAAGGGAAAGGCCTCAGAGGCCTAATAACTTTGCAGGTGGTAAAACTCATATCATTCAGACCGGGCCGACCCACATAGAGGTTGATCTGGTCCTCATAAAGCGGTCCAGTATCGAACCCAAACTAAAGTGGACGCCAAAGCTCCATCACAGGTCGCCATTAACCAAGGTCACAGCCACCTACTGCTCGCCATAGGAGTGCTCGCCAAGAGAGTCTAACCTCTCGACTCTGGTCCCACCAACTATCACTAAAGATATGACCACGGTATCCCGCGTATATCAGGTACATATTCTCTAAAGATTACATCTGATAACTCTAATATTACGCCATAACCGTAATATATGCTATCCTAATCTTTATCAGCACAATATTCACCAAGATATTCTGTTGTCTATAACGGTTTGATCTGTTCACTCTATAAATACTCTTGCTTTTCAATACGTTCATTACGTTTTGAGTTCATACACACAGTATACTCACTTAAGCATCAGAGAGGGACCCAGAGACACCCCTCTGCTGCGATCCCTTTCTTGCAGGTTAATCGGAGCTAAGGCGAGAGCAATCTTCGATTATCCTTTGGCATTTAATCATTTGCCAAGTCAGCACCTGGGATATTCAAACTCAACAAATACGAATAATAATGTATTTTCTTCTGACTTGACTGACTCTCTTAATTCTTATTATGGTAGATTTGAACATTTTAATTATGATACCATGTGAATCTTAATTAATATAAGGGTTAAATACCAAGAAGCTATATGAACTGTGGAAGTTTTGCAACGAGCTACACGAACTTTAAAAAATCAAAACGGGCTACCTCAACTTTGGACGAAGGTGCAACGAGCTACCTCCGTCCAATTTCTGACGGATTTCCGGCGGATTTCTGGGAACAGTTGACAGTAATTTGGACGGAGGTAGCTTGTTGCACCTTTGCCAAAGTTGAGGTAGCCCGTTTTGATTTTT
The DNA here is from genome assembly GCA_946814005.1 of Chamaenerion angustifolium. Lineage (NCBI taxonomy): Eukaryota > Viridiplantae > Streptophyta > Magnoliopsida > Myrtales > Onagraceae > Chamaenerion > Chamaenerion angustifolium. The sequence goes on from OX328270.1 coordinate 10,139,835, forward strand.
TAAAGTTCGGTAGGTCGTTGCAAAATGTCCAAAGTTTTGGTAGCTCCTTGGTATTTAACCCTTAATATAATTATGTTTCTATATTTCAAATCTATCGCCAATACAAGTGTGAAAATTTATGTTGAGGTTAAACTAAAAAGCATCGTCCTTTTTAATCAGTCGAAAGGAACTCATAATCTTTTAATGTGACACATAATCCCTTAGTTCCAAAATGAAAAAAATCAAACATTGAAGAAAATGATTAACTCAATAAATTTTGTTAAGTTTAAGGTTACGCTAAATATGTGGGAGGAAGATATTTTAAGTAAAACTGAATCCAGAAAAACCTCATTAGTATTAATATCCCGCATGTGAAGTACAATTGAAATATTTAGTCCAAAAGAACTCCATTATTAATATCAATATTGTGCTTACCTACAGGTTCTACACATAGTTGAAAATATTGTTACTAAATAAATATAACATTCGAGTTGTCCTAATATGTTCAAAGATAAATTTAGAATTAATTTCGTACAAAAAGAAACTATATGCAAAATGATCATCTATACTCTTTACATCCAATTTGTTTTTAGAAAAAGTTGCTTCCCCAAATGATCTCATATTAAAATGGAAATGGAATTCTTTTAGTGGGGTACTGCGGTTGAAGTCGTTGGATGATGTCTTCGAGGGTGAGTTTACGCTTCAGGTTTTTTAATCTAATTCTGTCATATGCTTGTTTCACGTTTAATTTCAGTGGTTGTTTATTCCTTTGCCCACCAGAGTTTGTAATCCCTTGGTCATTTATTCCTTTGACAATCAGTGGGTAAGTTGAAGTTTCGGATTGCGGTTCCTCATAATACTCATTTTGTATGAACATGGTGACAAAGCCAATTAAGGAAGGACAATGTAACGTAATACAAAACCATTTTATTCAAGAATGAAGAATCGAGTCTCATCAATTTATAATAATAAATACAATACCAGTATTTCAATCTCCAAACACCGAGGGTCGATGCACAAAACCAATGTAATAAGTATATAACTCAAATGAATTTCAATGTAGTAGGTCATGGCAATTGGCAGGAGATTGACAAATCTGTTGAAAAATTTCAGTAGATAGACAGTGCTGATGTGTATGTTGCTGCGTAGAGAAGCATGCAGAATAGAGGGAGTGAGAGCTTGATTGAGCTCCCGTCCGACGATGAACCATCTCCCTCGGTTGATGGGACTGTATCTGATGTACCTGCATTCGAACAGATGACCAGAGAGAACTGTTGTTAATATGTACATCCATATATATATATATATACTGATCGATACGCTCAGTATGAGGAAATAGCTAGAAGTGCTAACCTGAAGGAACAGCCGGAGTTTGACTTTCCGTTGGAGAACCAGCTGGAGAAGCAGCTGTTATTATATACACAGGACTAGTGTCAGCAAACTATATATATATTTAATTCATTACAAACTGTGTATGTAGCTAGGTCTCACCATTATTGCAGAGGCTAGCTGAAGGAGTTTGAACCCTGCATGCTCCTGGAAGAGCCATGGCCTGAGTCTGGTTGATGGTGATGCCGAGCGATGAGCTGCCTCCATTGAGTACCTGACAGAGACATTGAGGCTGCAACTTGACAACATTTGAAAGCTGTGAGCAGCAGTTGGAAGACGGAATGGAGGAGTTTCCCGTGATGTAGTTGAGGCATGGAGATAGGCTAATGATCACATTGGTGCAGCCTGAGTTCGATTGTGCAGAAGCACCCAACCAAAGCGATGCTGCCATAATTGAGAAGAGGACAAGGATCGTTGCTCCTGGTAATGCCATTTGTAGCTCCGATATATTAAGAGGGAAATCAAAGTCCGTTGTAAGAAATTAGTGGGGTCTCTAGGGTTTAGGGAGGTTCTGTTCTGTGAATGGTCTGGAAAGAAGAGGGGGTGTTGGTATATAGAGAGGTGAAAGAAAGAGACAAGGCAGAGGATGAGTGAATGGGTGACCAAACAAATATTCATACGATAAACTACACAATAGGAGCTGGCACAAGCCTATAGTGGATAGTTAGTATTGGTAACCAAACTTTACTAGGATTATGAAACTGTAGCTTAGTTAGATAGACAAGTGGCGTTTGTAAACGTGGACCATTATATTCAAAGTTTGGAACTTTAGTTAGAAATAAGAATAACGTGTGTTAGACTCTCTAATCTAATGTAAAGTGATTCTAATATCTCAGCTAAGAGAAGATAACATATAATAGTTGAAACATTATCACTTGGCAAAAAAAAAAACACATTATCTAAGACTAATTATTTGAATGAAGTCTAATATTATATATATTAAAATGAAGCAGGTATCACTATCAGACTATCACTATTAGAGAGTATAATATAATGGAGATTGAGTTATATTACCTATCGATTATTTTTGAAAGATTAATATAGTATATACCTCTAAAATATTATGAGATATATAATATAATTAATATATGACATTATATGTGTTGTAACTCATAACTCAACCTCCTATATATAGCAGATTCGAGATAAGCTCGCGATCTCTAACGCCTATTTTCAGTGGACAACTAGAAGATAAGAGAGCATCTTCTACCTGTCGAGTGCATATTGGGCTCCATCGTCACATGGCAAAAGATGCTTTACAACAAACAAAAGTGTTCGACTAATCGACACTTTGATAAAGCACGCGTTTTGACAGTTGTGTTGCTCTATTATTGCACCTGATGTCGCCATGGATGACTATTCTTTCACATAGCCTCCCTTCTTGTTCTGAACTTTTCAGCTTAGTGATGTTCTGGGCTTTCACTGGGTTCCGGATCCCTCAGATCACTATGCTGTAAGATCATGTTGATGCGGCCCAGAGGGCCATTGGAATCTAGCAGTTTCTCAAAGTCTTCCTTAATCTTTCGCAACTTGTCTTCCCTCAAGTATAGTTCCCGCGGAATGAGATTAATACTTGTCAGAGTATGTTCTACCTCTTCTTCCGCATCTTCTATGGGGGACTGCCACATCCTTTCTCTATAGTGATCATGTTTTCTTCATTGAGATGTGGGAGTAGCCACTCGTGAGCTTATTGGAAAGAGTACAATCCCATCATGCGAGCATTGATCACGTATTCTTTGGCTTTGCACAGAGAGAAATATTCCTTGTATGTACCTTTAGCTGGACCTGTAACCAAGCATAGAAGGTGAATGTCTTGCCCTTTGGGGGTTGTTCGGTACCCTCCCGGTCTCCATGTTGTTGTATTGGAAGTTTGAATCTCCCAAATTTGCATGTTCTCTTCCTTGAGGGAAGAGGTTCTTCAATCACCAGGCACTTGTCTTGTCGGTGGCTTTTGGTTGCTCTTCTAACCCGTATTATCAATCTGAGAGCCACAGAGTGATCCTCTGATTGGTATTCTGACCTAGTTGTGTAGCTAGGTCCGCTCGTACTTCTCCTGGTGGCACTTCTTGCAGCTCTTTGCATGCCTTCCAGCAGTCTGTAAGTGTTGGGCCTTCCTCTTATCATTGATCTGTACATATCACACAAACCAAATGAAAGAAGTTGTCTTCTAAAACATTGAGTTTTCCATCAATGTGCTCAAATTTAATCTCCACTCCGGTTCTTATGACGAAATCTACGAAATTAGCCCATCTAACCCTTGAGGGTTTGTTGCTGCTAATTTTGTCGTAAAAGATAATAATAGTCTGACAGTCCGTTCCTATTGTGATTTCCCTTTCATCCATATAATGGATTTTCACTGCGCTTAGAGTCTCCATTGGTGCGTTAGTTTCTGCATATATGGTAGACTTGAGGGTTGGGAATTTTCCACTAGTGTAGGCAAAAACTTTTTTGTTCCTCTTGGGGCAACCTTAGTAGCTATCCACTTTACTATTCCTCCCCACCATTCCAAACATCTATCAATTTCCAGGATGATGTATCCTGCTTCGGCTGGTAGTTCCAGCGGGGGTAGGTTTAGCACCAACCTATTTATCTCATAGATTGTCTTCCAATCTTCTGGGTTTAATTTTACCCATACGATCCGGTTCCTGCTCCTTTCGTTGGATCCAATCGTTGATAGCTTGTTGTATAACGGAGCTAGCAAAACTCCCAGTCTTGGGATATAAATCTTGGCATCTTCTGTTGTATAGCGGAGCTAGTAATCCCTTCTGTTCTTGTAGCTTCACATCCTGATAGTGTGCTATCTTCTGGATGATGTTAGGCTGCAACTCTATCTTACCCTTTCCGATGATGGCTCCTAGGAACTCAATCCTCGGGACACCTATTTTAATCTTCTCTGAGGATAGCACCAATCCTTCGTTCTCACAAATATTGAGAAAGTGGTTCAGGTGTCTGAAAAGATCAGAATATTGTCGATGTATGTTGCTAAGAACTCCTCTGTGCCCTTGAAGCACTTGTCTATCTTTCTTTGGAACACTGGTGGCGCATATTTAAGTTTGAATGGCATGACCAACCATTCGTATAATCCTCTTGGGACGAAAAATGTTATTCAGGGGATTGATTCGCCTTCCAAAGCTACCTGATGGAAACCGCTCTTCAAGTTGACCTTTCACTAAATTCGACTTATTCCCACCTTCTTCAGGACGGTGTTGATGCCACACAATGAGTACTAATCTTTGTAGCTATTTTCGTTGAGCATTCGGTAGTCAAACACCATTTGAGGCTTGTCTTTTGCCTCATATCCTGTTTTGGGGTCTATAGTGGTACCGGAATTGACCATGATAGCCTTAGTCCTATGTTGGCTCCTTGGCGTCCTTATAACTCCTATGTCTATCAATGCTTTGACATGGTCTTTGAACTGTGTTTCCATCAAGTGTGTTATCTGGGACAGTGGCTTGCTAGTGATCGTTCTTCCCATATCGATGATGTCGATCTTACACGTGACTCCATTTCATGCCTAGTGCCTCTGGGATTCTTTTCTATAAATCCATGTTGTTCCAGCTTTTCCAAGAGTCTTGTCAGGTGACCCTTGAATCTAGGGAGTAGGTTCCCTATGCTGTATAAGAACGTCTCCTACATCAAGAGACAGTCATTCTCTTTCATCCCCAATTCTGAAAGGGCCAGTTGGGCTAACTCCCGTGTTTGTATGACAGTGGTCTTCTTATAAAAGGTAATTGTATTGTCTTCTATCCCCGTCCTCCCTTGATTGCTCTGCTCCTGATGAAGTTGCAACCAAGTAGCATTAGGATACCACCTACCACCTTTAGGTCCATGGCATAGGGAATTTAGTTCCCCCGACTAGCATGTAGTCGTTCTTCAAGTTTTTAGTGGCTATAGTGTTAGAGACAATTTCCTAAACTGTCATAGGCCACTTGCTTTCTTCCAATGCCTCCTTTTGCACGACTTTGATATCGATGCAACATTTGGTTGCACCCATGTCTAGTATGGCGTTGACCTTCAAATCCTTTATTCCTAGGATCATCAAGGTGACCCCCAGGTTGTAGGTTCCAGAAAAGGCTGATTATACCATTTCTTCTTCTTCTTCTTCAAGGACCTAGGCTGCCGTAAGTTGGCCTCATTGGCCGCCCTCTACATGCTCATCTACTAGTATGAGGCACCTCTCTTCACCGTCTTGGGACGACTTCTCTACTTCGTATGCTCAATCTTCTCCCTCCTTTAAATATTCCATCTATTCTTTCGAGCTCCTGACCTTTTGTATTGATCATAGCTAGACTCGATCTTCATGGGCCGTTGTTAATTCTTCCAATTTTTCTTCCCTATGGATCTCCCTAACCCTCCATATTAGATCTTGGATCTCTTCATCCCTTATGGGCTTCGGTGTTTCATCTAAGGGCCTGCCCATTTCTTCCCTTAGCAGCATGTTCACCTGTAGTAGTTCCACGATATAGGCGGTTAATCCTTCCAGGAGTCTGTTCTTGGAATGCTGAGTCAGTGCTTGAACCTCTTTTTTCTCTAGTTTTAGATGATAATTGAAACAACCTCCTAGGTACATATGGAAGGCTTTTAGCCCACTCTTGCTACATTGTGCGTTTAAACTTGGTTGGTAGGGACACTTATAGGAGTCACACTAGAAGTGTGTTTCCTTTGCTCCTTCTATCCTTCGGTCATTCCATTGATGTGATCGATCTTCTTGTTACTTTGGAATGCGAGGCCTATGCATCCAACTATAATCTGGCTGGTCTATTGCCATGCAATTTAGCGCATAGGGCATTTAAGAGAGCCCTGCAACTACTTCATGGATGGTGCTAGTTTCTCCTTCACTAGTTCTGTAAATCCCATCACTCTTTGGTTCGTTGAGGTTTATTGATACAATGTCCCAGTATTCAAGTAGGTCTAACCCATCTACCACGACTGCCCTGGATACGTCACCACTTTTTTTATTGCAGTCGCGGGCGTAATTCCCCTCATGTCAGTAGACAAAACATTTACATTTGTGCGTAGGTGGGTTTTTGCGCTTGAAGAACCTAAAATGGGAGTTATGATGCTTTCCTTTGTACGAGCTCACCTTTCTGATCCCATACCTTTTGGTTGGATTTTTGTAGAGTCCATGAATTGGGATTTCCTAGCAGAAGCTGAGATCCTTAAGACCCCTTTGCATAGCAGTTGCCTTGCACATGTCTGTGATGTATTGCTGCGTGAAGTGGATCCTCGCATTACCCCTATGGTGTTGCCTGGATGTTTCTGTTGGAAGGATTCTTCAATTGCCTTTCCATACAATGGTGGGAGCTTCATGAAGTACTTTTGGGATAACTCTACATCAATGAAGGACCTGCCTGTTCTTGCTACTAGATCCTTGTATGTGTTCATGTATTGAAACACATATTTGATATTCATACAGGTGAGCTTGTCCAAGTGCGTATAGTCTCTCTCCTATTCCGTGTGTGGGCTCTTGATAGGGATCCTCTAAGGTGAAAATTCGCCTGATTTGAGAGGTGACATTAGTTATGTCATCCACTGTGGCGATTAACCCTTTGTATTCCATTGGGTATATGTTGTTCTTCATTGTTGGAAGAAACTTTTCTTTGTCTCTCCCGGGAGGTTTTCTATGTATTTAACTTTGCTTGCGTTGTCAGACCATTGTATTGATATGGTTGATGGTTATTGATATCATCTTCATATTTTTTGATATCATCAGTTAATACCAGCATTATAGCTTGAACCTGCTGTGAATATGGTAGCGTCCAGTAGTTTGGGGTTTCATAGGCCCGCGTAGCTGGTACCCTTTTTTCTATATTCCATCTTTCTGCCACTAGTTGTAGTGCCGATGGGATGGCGCTTGTGTCTGGTCTTTCCACTGGTGGGTAAACGAGAAGTTATCCCATTGATGAGTCTTTTGGCGGTTGGTAACCGGAGTTGGTTGTCGATGATGACATGGCTGCCGTCTCTTTAAAGAATTTTTGAAGCTTAGGGTAATTGTGCTATGCTTCAGCCGCCAGTGCGACTTCCTGAGTGGTTTTGGTGGGTTTTTCTCCCCCCACCACTTTAAAAGAGAATGGGTTTACCCATTCTTTTAAAAGCACTTTTCTACGACTCTCGCTACCTATGTATTGTAGGTAGTCTTACTTATCGTCTCCTTCGTCGTCTGATGAGGCTTCTAGGGTTTCATCGAACGCCATTGCGATTATTTCTGCTTCGATATCATCTTCATTGACCCTAATAGGTTGATCTTGGTGTAGCCTGGTTTCCGGGGCTTGCTAGTAACCGACAAACCTTAGGCAAATAGAACCCATTGCCCCTTCCCATATGGCCACTTCTGTTGTGATACTTGTGACGTACACTGGGCTGGTCGCCTGATGGTCAACCTTTATACTTGTATTTGCTTGCTAGATAACATTCTTCCCGAGATGGCCCAGACTCTTCTGCCAGCTACATAATCGACGATGTTATTGACCGAATATCAGAATGCTGCGTGACTAGTGTTGGTGAGTCGTCCCACAATCTGCCTTGTGAGAAGGAGGTTTGATTCTACTCCTACCCATTCTTCGTATCCTTTGGTCTAGATTACGATCTCGATGTGGTTAAAGAAATCAACTACATATATCATCATGTCTGGTGTAAAATACACCAGTTATGTTCCCCGTTCTAAGTCAATCTCCATGGAACCGATGATGCTGCGGGGGCTGGATCCCCATCTTGTATCTCTGATAATTAGAAGTATGCGTACTCCTGCTCCTCTTCGGTTCAACTCATATACTATTATCATCATGAGTACAATGTGAATGTGTACTCCTGCTTTTCTTCTGTTGTTATTCTGAGTCGTTCATCCAAATAATGTTCATACACCCTGTGTCTTGACTATGCTTAGTTACACATCTGGGTTGAGCATGGATTCCATGAATCTGTTGTATCGTCTTCCGGGGATTATCCTTTGGACTGCTTGTTGTATCGTCTGGTGGATTCGTCGGTAGTCCTGGATCTGGTCCTCAAAGCTTGGGGTGCTTCGGGTGCTGTCGTCGGTGCTTTGAACCGATGCTTGGTCTGGTCTATGGATATTAGTAGCTTGGGGTGCCTCCTAAATGTTGGCACTACTTCTTCTTGCACTAGACAACGCTATATTCATCTTTCGGCGACTCGCTTGGTGTCTTCTACTAGTATCCTTGGATCTCTGAAGAAGAACACCTTCTTCACAGACTTGGTTGTTCTGGCCCTAGTTTTTAGTCCATGGACATTTTCTTGTAGCTCCTTTATGGACTCTTGTAATTCTGGCAGCGTTTGAGCTACCGTTGCTAGTTGTCGTTGTGCTGCTAGGCCGTTAACTCTTTCTTCAAGTGAGTCTAGTCTTTTAGCCTGTTGTACGACCAACTCTATTAGCAAATTATTTTTCTTAATGAGTTTCTTGGTGAGTTCCCTGACGTTCACGTTCTAATTTGGGTTTACGACCCCTAATGTTGGGTCACTGTTGGCCTCAGTGGCTTGAAGAGCTCCACGGTTGTGTGGATCCGCCGAGCATGGTCCTACCAAAATCACAACATATAAATCTAGAGAAAATTTTCAAATTTATAAGAAAATATTTAGAATAAAGAAACTTGCATGTGGAGAGTAGGAATTGTTATTAGAAATATCTCAACTTACTACCCCAAGAATGTCACGTGAACGACACAATTCGTTTTCTGTACACATTTTATAGAGATAATTTTTTATCAATTCTGAAAGCACATGTAGAAAAAATTAAAAAATAAAAGTTGAAAATAGATTTTTAATAAATTGTAAAAGTAGAGTTTGGTAATTTTACCTAAAAAGTAATACAAATTTGGATTTGAAACGAAAATGCTAAATTTCTAACAAGAGGTATGAATATTCAAATTGTCTAGATTTGACAAATTGGATCATAGTCGTTATACTGGGGGAATATATTTTGTTATATTTAGATACTCATTAATTATATTAGTTTTCTTGGATAGTCATCTTGTATATAAAAGGGTCTATCTATCATATATGAGTGTCACGAGCTTAGAGAAACACTATTGCTCTCAATTAACTTGTGTGGCCTTAGGTTGTCCCTACGTAGACTTTCACTCACTCACACAGAAAACTATAAGCAAACACTCGATATATGAGAGAAACACTACTTTTTTTATTACTCCTTGAAATTTCTAGTGAATGCAAATGAGAGAAAATACTCCTTTTATATACAAATGAGTGAAGTTGTCTTATGGAAAACTGTATATTACATACAATTAATGAGGGTCACATATGACAACAAGTATATGTGATGTATATTCTCTAGTACAATGAACCTAGACTTATACATCGAATTGCGCGCAACCTTCTAGGGCTTTCAAAATATGATATCGTGATGTGTCCCAAGGTAAACGATCTCTCACTCTAGAACTGTCGTCATGGGTCTGTGTCATTCTCCTCCACCAAACTTGCACGACGCCCTCGTCGTGTCTTCAGTCTGATACATCTCGATCTGACTCTAGAACTGCTACAAGGCTTCTTCGGGTAGTCCCTTCCATTTGATCAAGTAGTCACGCCTCAGATTCCTATACTTCTGGCGGATAGTGCAATCTTAAATGATCATAGCAGAACTTGGTCCAAATTGGCGCACGTGAAGACTCAGCAATGGTTTGAGCATACCGATGTGGAACACCGGATGCAACTTGAGATTTTATGGGAGCTCGAGTTTGTAAGCAACTTTAACCATTCCGTTGAGGATTCAGAATGGACTTTCGTCTCTTCGCAACAGTCCCTTGTGCACATTATTGTATCGTAGGACCTCATGTAGATTGACCATTAACAAGTCGCCCACCTCGAATTGTTAGTCGCATCTTTTAGTATTGACCCACTTCTTCATCTGCTTGGCGACCATGTGTAAACATGACTGTGCCAGATCTGTTTGCTCGTGCTACCCCTTTGCAAACTTGCAAGTTGTTGGACTTTGTCCCGCAAACCCTGTTGCAACTGCACTTGGCGTAAGTAGTTGATGCTCCGTCATTATCTCGAACGGACTTTCGTTTGTGGACTCATTTCGCTGCAGATTGTATGAGAACTGTGCTACAACACATAACTTTGCCTACTTTGTTTGTGTGGTGCTAACATAGTGCCTTAGATACAACTCTAGCAAGGCATTGCCCCTCTTTCTTTGATCGTCGGTTTAGGGATGCAAGTTGGTTGAAATGTTCAAGTCTGTCCTAAGCATTTTGAACCTCTCGGTCCATAACATGCCCGTAAAATGAGAGTTACGGTCGCTCATGAGCATATGTGAAACACCCTAGTACTTCACTACGTTCCGCATGAACAGTTTAGCAGCTTCCTTAGTTGGGCAATCTTTCGTCGCTGGAATGAAGGTTGCACACTAAGAAAACCTATCAACCACCACCATACTCGTTTGGCTTCCTTCAGACTTAAGGAGATATATGATGAACTCCATGGAAACACTTTCCTGCTGACCCTCCGGAACTGGTAAAGGCTCCAAAAGTCCTCTCAGTTGCCTCTGCTCGATCTTGTCATGCTAACATACATGACAAGTATGCACATACGCCTCAATTTTATCACACATGTTTGGCCAATAATACCATTCATCTACGAGCGTCATCGTACAATGCATTTATGGATGACCTGCCCACCTAGAGTCGTGGCATTCTTGCAAAGATTCCTTGCGTAAATTCCATTGTTGAGGCACGAACAAGTGTTGGCCCTTAGTGTAAAGCACTGTGTCCTCGAACGAGAATCATCGTGTCTTACCATCCCACGCATAATGTAGAAAGGTCGGAGCTTGGGAGTCGTAATTTAGTCCATCCTTGATCCGCTGCACCAACGGATTGCCAACTTTACCTTTTGAATTAACGCCTTTTCTACAAGGTTGGTTTTCCAGGCTTATACCTTAACACCTATTCGAACTCCGCTAAGAAATCTTGCCATCGAACTTGCTTTGGGGAAAGCTTCTTCTGTGTCTGGAAGTTGCTTGTAGCAACATTGTCTGTATTTACAACAAACTGTGCATCTGGAGGTAATGTATCCATGTGTGAATGCAATGCACGACCGCGGTCATATCCTTCTCCTGAACCATGTACCAGTCCTCGACCTCATTGAGTTTGCGACTCTCAAACGCTACTGAATGCCCATCATGTATCAATACACCTCCATTAGCATAATTTGAAGCATGAATTTGTACCTTCAATGGCTTTGTTCGATCTGGAATGCGAGCACAGGATCTTCTGTCATGCCTCACTTGATAGGCTCAAATTCCCTTTGACACTCACCGGACCACTCCCAAGTTTTTGTTTTTCTTAAGTAGCTCCGTAAGTGGCATTGTAATCTTCGAGTAATACTTCACAAACTCTCTGTAAAAATTTGCAAGCCCCAAGAATGATCTTAGCTTTGTCACCTTGGTTGGCGGTTGGCACTTGACAATGCACTGTATTGTTTCCGGATCCATCCGCACATATCCTTCTCCAACAATGTGGCCAACACATGGTACTTCCGATTTGGGCAAATGAGCACTTCTCCTTTTTCACATAGAATTCATTATCCCGAAGGACTCTAAAAACCTAACTCAAGTGGTCTATGTGCTCAACCCACGACCGATTATATATAACAATATCCTTAAGATATACAACCACAAATCGATCAAGAAATGACTGTAATACCTTGTTCATCAACATACAAAATGTAGCTGAAACATTTGTTAACCCGAACAGTATCACCAAGAACGTGTAACTTCAATAATGAGTCACACAAGCCATCTTTGGGACATCTTCCTTGACAATCTGAATCTGGTAATAGACCAAACCCAAATCTCGTGTGCCCCTCATAGTTGATCAAACAAGTTTCGCAATGAGTGCAATGAGATACTTGTGGTTCATCATCAGCTTATTCAAGGCTCGATAATCGATGAAAAAATAGAGCGAACTATTGTGCTTTTCTTGGAACAAAATTGGTGCACCATACAAGGACTTCGTTGGTTGAAAGTGCCCCACATCAAGCAGATCTCTCAACTGCTTACTCAATTAATTCAACTTTGGAGGTGTCATTGCAGGAGGACACGCTTTTGACACTAAATTGATCTGATGGTCCACCTTGGGGCAGTCAGTCGGGCTTGGTGTCAACAAACGTGTCAAGGACCTGTAACACTTCCTTTAACACATTTGTTTCTTCTCCACTAATTCCTTCATCCTCCTTCAAGGCGGCAAGGAACTTCACTTTCCATTTGTGCACTCTCCGATTCAGTTGCATTGCCGAGAGCATCTTTGACCCAGAACCTCCCATGCGTTTCACCGACAACACACTTATTTTTGTGAATCCAATACACAAATAACATTTGCAAATGGAACCAATAAGCTATTGAGGAATTATAACCCAACTACAAAATTATAATCATCCAATGGAATACCTCAATACCCTTCCTTCAGAACCAAGGACCAACTTGGATTTCTATATTTTTCGTGACGTCGCCTGTTCGAACTTGATGCTACTTTACTGTATGTAACCAACTCGATCGATTCTCCACTTTCATTCCCACATTCTCCACGGTCTACTTAGAGATGAAGAGGTATGTTGCACCTGTATCAAATAAGTGTGCACATTGATGTGCTCACGATCGTTTTGACAACCAACATCATCCCCTTCTTGTCAAAGTTTTTAATTGAGCCCAACATCTTTACTGCCCCAAGTCTCGTCTCTTCTACCATTTTTTCCTTTTCCTATCGAGTAATGGCAGAGAGATTCTTCTTCATGGGACATTCTCTAGCCATGTGGTCGAGGCTGAAGCTCCCTCCTACTAGAGTTGCCAGTTTGAACGACCTTTCCCTTCTCAAGTTGCTGTGGTTTCATGAACTTCTTTCTGCTACCAAGTGCATTACCCTTGCCCTGAGAGTTAGTATTGGATTGTTGCTTTTACTATGTCAAGGAGTCACAAACTTGCAAGGCTACCACCAAGTCTCTTATGTCCCGTCTTTGCAACTCTAATCAAACTGAGGTTTTTGACCATCTGCAAAGTGATGGAAGCCCTCCTTCGTGTCCAATTTTGGAATGGAAAGTCGGATCTTTTGAAACTGCTGGACATAGTCTCGCAAATCACCCTTATGCTCTAGATGTCACAGCTTACTCCAAATTTCCTCAACGAAATACTCTTGATAGAATGTCTTGCGGAATTCACTGTTGAACTCCTCCCATGTTGTGATGGGTTCGTCCTCCTCATCAAAGGACCTGTTTCTCCACCACACCAAATCATCCTCAACAAGATAAAATGCAGCAGTGTAAACATATCTTTTCTCCTCCTTGAGGTGCATCAAGAGAAGATACTGCTCGACCGTGTAAAGAAAATTGTCCACCTCGTTAACCAAATGCTCTTCTTTGTACTTAAACAGCTTTTGCATATCAGTATGTGGGGAATGATGTATATTTGATACCTTTTTCCATGGTTACTTGATAATTGGTAAGCTCCTTATGCATATGCTCAACTTTCTTCTGTAACTCATTGATATAACCTTGCAACATGTTTTCTACTCATTGATCTAACCGTGCAACATTAATTGTGTGTATCCACAGTAGAGATTGCCTCAACTGTTGCTCACTGATATGACTAAATATGGATCTCAACATTGCCCATGTGATTGGTGTGGTCTTCTAGGATGTCTCGATTCTTAACGATGACATCCTTTACTCTTCCCACTTGGATCTCCAATCCAGCAATAACGTCTCTTGAACATATCTTACCCCGTTATTGCTTGTCACCACTGACCATGATCCTCGTTTTGTTGCAAGAAAAATGGTTATGGTACCACTTGTCACAGTATTAGAGAAAGAATCTCACTTCATTCATACGACCTTTATTTGTCCCTAAGCCACTTTTCACTCACTCACACAGAAAAGTAGAACCAAACACTCAATATATGAGAGAAACACTACTTCTATTACTCTCTGCATTTTCCAGTGAATACGAATGAGATGAGGGTCCCCTTTATATACAAGTGATGGGAGATCTCTTATGGAAATATCTGCTACAATGAATGAGGGACACATATGGAAACAAGTGTATGTGATGTATATTCTTTAGTACCATGAACCTAGAGTAATAGTGTCAGCCCTAAAATCCGACTTAAAGTCGATATTTGAATATAAAAAATTAGAGTCGCCACTAGTTAATTAAGCCTAACTAGAAACCTTGATTACATAGGAAAATAATTAAATTAAAAACCTAGTATTTCAAAACGGTCTACGTTTAGAGATTAGAGTTCGGGGATTCTGTTACGAAATAAAAATGTAGTTGAAATTCCGCCCTTTCAGTACCCTATTCGCTTAATTTATCATAATTTTAAAAGATATTTACAGGAATAACAATATACTGATTATTACAAATTTAATTTATTTATGAGGTAGGATCAAACTATAAAATAAAATACACAAGCATGAAATATGTATATATATAAAAGGTGAGAGTATAGTAACTAATATTTTCACAATTTAATATCTTAATAATAAAAATATCAATTAATTAAATGTTAAAGAAAATATAAGACAAAAAGTTAAACAATGTAAATAAACAACTAAACATTGATTTATATAAACTTAACCTAACATGACGATGATTAATGTATTATAACAACATATATAGATATATATATTAAAAAATAGAGAGAGATATTATGCATAAATAAACAAGAATCATATACATGGGGAACTTCTTGGAGCAATGGTGTAATGGAATCGATCGAGAGTTTCTCCTTTTTATTTTATTTTATTTATGTTCCCCCCCCCCCCTTACACAATGCATAACACTCCTATTTATACAAGTTCCTGAAGTTTTCTAAACTAGGAAGTGTATATGCAATACAATATATTATACAATATAAAATATTCATGAAATATTGTCTAAATATTTCACAATATACCCTATATATTAATCTACTAAATATGCACGAAACCTGTTTTTGGAAACTTCGTAACTCACCATGTCTGGAATCTGCATAATGACGCGCCACATGTCGCGATCCTGAACGCATCACATCTAGGTCAAAATCGAGTGTCTACAGTTTGCCCCTCTTTGGACATGCACATGGAGAACATATATGAGGAGTGCTTGTCCAAAGATAAGGTGACATCGATTTTGGGCTAGAAAGTTTCTAAATCAATTGACATACTTATGATGTGGCGACTAGCATATCTGGGATAGCATTGCGCCGATGAATATGGTTGAAGACTGCATATCTGGGACAGCGTTTCGTCTTCAACATGAGCGAGGCAAAGAATAGCATATCAAGGACAGAACACCTTTGGGAAACTGAAACGCCTGGGATGGTTTCATGACTACCATATCTGGGGTAGCATTGCGCCTTATGAAGGATGGTAATCGGTAGCAAGCATATCTTGGATAGCGTGGAGCTACTCAAGACCAACTGAAGCAAGCCAACGATTAACATATCTGGGATAACATGACTTTGGCAGTGAGGTTATGTCTGTGATGGCAAGACGACTAGCATATCTGGGACAGCGCTACGTTTTATGAAGACGATAACTAATAGCGAGCAAATCTGGGACACCGTGGAGCTACAGTTGATCGACAAGAGCGAGTATAAGTCTAGCGTCTCTCGGACAGCGTGACTTTGGAAGCGAGGTTATGCCTGTGATGGCAAGACGACTAGCATATCTGGGACAGCGCTGCATTTATTGAAGACGATAACTAATAGCGAGCATATCTGGGACAACGCGGAGCTACAATTGATCAACAAGAGTGATCCAAAGGCCAGCGTATCTGGAACAACGAAGCTTTGGACATGAGGATTACGTCTGTGATGGCAGAACGACTAGCATATCTGGGACAGCGTTGCGTCGTTTTTGTAACGATATCCTGTAATAAACATATCTGGGACAACGTTGAGCTACTGGAAACCAACTTGGAGCGACTAAAGTATAGCATATCTGGGATAGCATGACTTTGGATGCAGGGTTTACACTGGATGATGATATGAAATGTTTTCCTTAACTTTTTCCTAGGATGCGCATTGTGCTACAACCTAGCTACAACCCCATTTGGTGTCGGATTGTTCAATTCGAGAGAAACTTGCAGCACTTGTTAGTTGGGATGGCATAGAAGAAAAGCAAATGCAACAAATGTAAACCTTAACTCAATCCAAATGAGGAAGTGAAAGACTAAGGGTATAATATTCGTGGATGGGGAGGTCCTAGGCAAAAACAAATGCATGCGCTTATTGATATGAGTGCTCCAGACATACTTATATCTAAGGTGATCATGAAGAAGGTGAAACTTTCCTTGGAGAAAAATGTTATGCGACTCAAGAGGACGAATTTGAAGGAAATCCCGGCATGCGTTGTCATATGTGAGGTAAGCATTAAGACAGGATAATAGAGTAACAATACAACAGAAAAGGTATTTCCTCTTGATGACTACGACTTTGTTATCGGTATGGAGTTTGTCAATCGGATCAATGTCATGGTAGTTGCTTTCGAGGATATCAAATATGTATCTTGGATTCAATGTGTTAATATGTTGTGTTAGTGAAGTGCTCAAAGGGTGATGTCAATAAATTTCTATCGACCATGCAACTAAAAAAGGACATCCAAGAAGGTAGGTTTGCTTACCCTGCAACATTGATTATGGTGAACGATGAAGGAAAAATAAGTGCATCCATCATGAATTAACCCATGTCATTGGAAACCTCAAGTAGGGCATGCCCCCACAAACTTCAAAACAAGATAAAGGAGATTGTAAAGGTAAAAGAAACATTGGTGGAGATCAAAGTGGAGCACCTTATAAAGAGGACAAAACTTCTAAAATCCAAAATACGTATTGAATCGATAAAAAAAATTTGGTCGTTAGAAAAAGGTATTAAGATTTACTATGCGGGGAAGGCAATAAGGGCATCATTTTATTACGCGGGAGATAATATTACAAATCAGCAAAACAAGTGACGAGGATCTAGAATTGGTGACATTGGTTGAAACCCATGTAAAGGAAGTGTTAGAAAGATTTTGCAAATATGGCAACAAAGGGAATGGATATTCATATCGTCTAGATTCGACACATTAATCCAGATATGTTGTATCCGGGTACATATAAATAGCAACTTATTAAAAAATAAATAAATAACTGTAAGCGTGGACCAATTGAGTACGCACCACTCCATATTTCTGAGGTTCCATGAAACCCAACGATTTTAGCCCAATTTGAGTTGAAGGAGAAGGACTTGTCCCCTTCAATGATTTGCCATTGCCCATACAGCCCAAGCTTCTTGTCCAGTTTGGTCTCAAAACCGAGGGACATGATATAGTTATTTTCAGAAGGTGTGTGCACATAATAAGATCCCATGAAATCAGATATTCTTTTTAGGAATCTAACTTAATGACCTGGAAAAAAAATTGTGATTTCTTGATAAAAATATGTGTGACAGATCTCTAGTATTTAGATACAACTCACTCACTTCTTTTAATCCACTTCGATCACTACAACCGAACACATACCTAGCAAATTTGGAACTCTATACCTCTTATATACGAGCTAAAAGTTGTACCACTATACTAAAAGTCCATTTGTTTTATATACTTCAAATATAGTTATTGAATTCACTCTCATATTATTGTATTAAACATCTCATGTTTATTTATTGATGCTATTTAGTAATTAATCTTTGTTTAACTTTATTTATTTAATTATAGTTTTAATTTAATTATGTATCTACTGATTAATTTTTTAAAATGGTTGAAAAATAAGTAATTTTATAAATTTAGTATTTATAGAGTATCAGAATACTAATTTTAAAAATATTTTTTTAACCATCTCTAAAACAAATTAGAAAGACTATAACATGTAGATAGTTAAATTAGAACTCTAAGACACACATGCAGTTAACTTTCAATTTTCTCATCATCCATAAAATTTGGTAACATTTATTAAAATTGTAAAAAATTAGCAACACTACTTTAACCAAATTTTATGGTCGAATAAAAAAATTGAAATTTAACACTATATATGTTGTTAGAGTTCCAATTTAATTATCGACATACTATAGTCTTTTTTTATGTTTTTTAGAGATTGTTGAAAAAATACTTTTTAAATTAGTATTCTGGTAGTCTATGAATATTAAAGTTAGAAAATTACTTATTTTTCAACTATTTAAAATAGTTAATTAGTAGATACACAATTAAATTAAAACTATAATTAAATAAACAACGTTAAACAAAGATTAATTCTTAAAGAACGTCAATAAATAAATATGAGATGTTTAATACAATAATATGAGAGTTGATTCAATAACTATATTTGAAGTATGTACAAAAACTATTGGAATTAGTAGTGTAGTGGTAAAACGTTTAGCTAGTACGTAAGAGGTCTAGGGTTCAAAACTTGTTAGAAGCACAAATTTTTCATTATTTCAATAATATGAGATTGATTCAGTAATTACGAATATATTGGGTCGATTTGATAATTAATTCCTTCAAATTAGTAAGGATAAACCACTACACTGCCGATCCGCCATTGAAGCGACTTCCTCCGAGATTCTTGACGAAGTGATTGAACTCTGAAATCAAAGCAGTCATCATATCTCTCTGCCCATGAGGAGACGTACAATGTACGCTTGGGGAGTGGCGATGCCGTGCTTCATTGTGCTGATGATCGTGACACCGACCATCCCTCAATCAGAAGCTTACCATGATTTTGTTGACCAAAGGGAGTTTTTCGGTAATGAATTGAGCTCTATATGTTTCTCAGTTATGGCTAGGCTTGTCCCAAAAAATTGATTATGAAGAACTTAACCAATTTTGTTCTATTCTATTATGGTACTAGTTTGAACCGTTTCGTCTGAACTACTATCAAAACCAGATCAATTTTTTAGGGATCAAGTAAGCCAGTTCAAAATAGTAATTTCAATTCATTGTAAATCGGTTCGAATCGACTCATTTTTTATACTTAAATTCAAATCATATCACTTTAAACCTATATAATCAAATCACTTTCAATAAACCAACCCGATCTTTGCATAACAAAGTTCATTTTCTCCCATAGTTCCAAACATAACCCGAATTTTAGGGTTTGCATAATAAATTCGGCCTGGGCCGTTCCTAACCGGGATTTCGGGAAAAAAGCCTGACACCGATGTTGATGAAAAAAACTGCTTGTTCATTCTCGGTCCTGGTCGGGACGGTCTCAGGACGGTCTTGTTGAGAATTCAGTCCCATAGTCTTTTTTGATCACCCCTAATGGATGTAGTAGTCGTCCTTCTGGATTTCATCTTCTTAGCGTGGATTATCGATCTCCGCTGCTGAAAATGGGGTGTAGTTGCTCAAGGCTCGCACTTTGTTGCTTGGGTTCACTAAAGGATCGACCAATTCAAGAGACTCGACTTTGTGGTAACCTCAGTAGTGAGTCGTGTTCAATTTGTTTAGTTCTAATGCCCGAATGTGTGGATTTTTGGAAGTGGTAGTTCATGTTTTGCAGAGAATGATGAAGAGAGTGAAGTCGAAATTTACCTCAAGTGGCTTTTCTGCAGAGAATATAGTTTCTAAGCATGGTGAGAAGGCTCCCAACGTGGTGTATAAAGAGATATTGCCTAATTAGAGATAGATTGCAATTAAAATGTTTAATAGGTCGGCTTGGCCAGCTGCAAGGTAGTTTCGGGTAACTAGCTCTTATTTTTAGCACAATTAGTAATTATGGTTAATTATAAAAAAATGAACTTTGAGGAAAAACCAAATAGAAAACCAAAGTTCATTTTTCCCATAGTTCCAAACATACATCATTGGTTTTAGGGTTTGCATAGTAAATTCGGACTGGGCCATTCCTAACCGGGTTTTCGGGAAAAACGTCTGAGACCGATGTTGATAAAAAAAAACCGCTTGTTCAGTCTCGGTCCTGGTCGGGATGGTCTCGGGACGGTCTTATTGAGAATTCAGCCCAACAGTCTTTTTTGATCACCCCTAATGGAAGCAGTAGTCGTCCTTGTGGGTTTCATCTTATTAGCGTGGATTATTGATCACCGCTGCTCAAAAAGGGGTGTAGTTGCTCAAGGATCTCACTTTGTGGCTTGGGTTCAGTAAAGGATCGACCAATTCAAGAGACTCGACTTCGTGGTAACCTTAGTTGTCAGTCGTGTTCAATTTTTTTAGTTCTAATGCGCGAATGTGTGGATTTTTGAAGTGTTAGTTCATGTTTTGCAGAGAATGATGAAGAGAGTGAAGTCGAAACTTACCTCAATTTCATGAGTTCACATATGATCAGATTAGAAAAGCCACTTGCGGATTTTCTGCAGAGAATATAGTTTCTAAGCATGGTGAGAAAGGCTCCCAACGTGGTCTATAAAGAGAAATTGCCTAATTAGAGATGAATTGCAATTAAAATGTTTAATAGGTCGGCTTGGCCAGATGCAAGGCGGTTTCTAGTAACTAATTCTTATTTTTAGCACAAGTAGTAATTATGGTTAATTATAAAAACAAAATGAACTTTGTGGAAAAACCAAAGATTATTGTTGACAAACAACAAACCAAATTTTTGGAATTGAGCAAACAACAAACTTACCTCAAATTTTCATCATTTTGGATGGATTTTTCAATGTTTGAGGGAGATATTAAGTAAGCATTAGTTGAAGTATTTTAAGGAAAATGTATTACGATTTAATAACTCCCTCAAAAATTGAAAAATTTGTTTAAACATAATGCAAATTTGGGGTAGGTTTGTTGTTTGCTCAATTCCAAAAGTTTGGTTTGTTGTTTGTAAAAAAAAAAATTTGGTTTGCTATTTGGTTAGAAAAAAAGGTTCGTTTTTTTATTAACCCTAGCAGTTATCATGTAAACTTTCATCAACATGTAGTGAACAGAGTGTGTTTAATGTTTCATTTTCAGTTCCGGTTTAGAGTGTGTTCAGTCGATTCAATTATATAGGATTTTTAGTCGGTTCGATTCCGGTTTGAACTGAATCGGTTTCTAACCAAAATTGTTATAAAAAATACGTTAGACTAGTTCGAACCAGTTCTGAATCGGTTCAAACCAGGCCAGTTGTTTCCCCTTAAATCAGACCAGTTCTTTTACTAACAAAAAAATACAGGTTTTATTAATTAAAACCAAACCAGTTCAGTTCTGAACCGGTTTGGGATCGAACTGAATCATGAAGAAGTCTAGTTATAGTCGATTCTTAGCTGCAAGTAGATTTAAATTACTTAAATGGTCCAATAGGTAATCTGTAGGGGCGAGAAAAAAATGTTAAGTTGGATAAATCAGTAAATCTCGAACCGAACCTAATCCAACAAAATTTATGCAAAAATATAGTAATCAATTTACAACCGGTTTTTCAATTTTTCTACTTTGATTTTTTTATCTGGTTAAGTCTAGGGGTTTTAAAGATTATGAGACCGGATCGACCATTAATACTTATATATAATATGTTGAGTGTTGTGAGACTGCGCAAAATACAATAATTCTTTGTTGTAGAATAGAATGACGAACAAACATATCATTCCTACTCCGTGGAAATGACAACCTAACAACAAGATAAATTTTGACACATCTTTTAATAAAGAAATGTGAATAAGCAAAGTTGTTGCTCGGAACTCGCAGGGCAAACTGGAGAGTGTTATGGCATCAAACATTCGCTAGCCATCACAAAAAGAGTTCTCCTGGATACGAAAAATAATTAGGATATCCTTTTAATCAAAGTGGATGCTCATAACATATTCAAACAACTATAAAATGAATTATATCATTGGTTGACCTACCATTATATCGAACATTATATCCTAAGTGAGGTCTAGGAGAGAGTGTGAAATTCGATTCCTAAATATGCCAAATATGTCGCATGGTCTTTGAAATAAAGACTCAATACTAAATGAGGTAACAGGTGGAGTGTTGCGAGACTGCGTAAAGTACAACAATTATTTGTTGGTGACACTACGGGAGAACCCTTATTTAAGGGCTCATTTCCACGGCTCAAGTATGATTGAGCCGTGGCAAAATTAACATAATAATTATGAACGGCTCAATGATTAATGAGCCGTCCAGAATTTAATTTGTCGGCTCAATCCTTTGAGCCATCCGTATTTGAACGGTAAACCTTTAATCCGAAATGATCTTGGACGGCTCATTTTTTATTGAGCCGTCTAGTAAACCGGTTTTTCGTTTCGAATATATTTGGGACGGCTCGTTTTTAATGAGCCGTCTAGTAAACCGTTTTTTTTTTTCGAAATTTATTTGGGACGGCTCCTTTTTGTTGAGCCATCCGTATTTTAATGGTAAACCTTCAAACCGAAATTACGTTGGACAGCTCGTTTTTCCTTGAGCCGTCTAGTAAACCGGTTTTTTGGTTCGACATTTATTTGGGACGGCTCGTTTTTAAAGAGCCGTCTAGTAAACCGTATTTTTTTTTTTTAAATTTATGTGGGACGGCTCCTTTTTGTTGAGCCGTCCGTATTTTAACGGTAAAACTTTAAACCGAAATTACGTTGACGGCTCGTTTTTCATTGAGCCGTCTAGTAAACCGGTTTTTGGTTCGACATTTATTTGGGACGGCTCGATTTTCAGTAAGCCGTCTAGTAAACTGTTATTTTTTTTTTGGAATTTTATTTGGGACGACTCATTTTGTTGAGTCGTCCGTATTTTAACGGTAAAACTTTACACCGATATTATGTTGGACGGCTCGTTTTTCATTGAGCCGTCTTGTAAAGTTATGTAAAAAAACAAAATAGTTGAACGGCTCAGTTGGGTTGAGCCGTCCTATATAAAACGTTGTCGTTTTATCTTTTCACAGAAAGTGAAATAGACTGCCTCAGCATTCAGCTTCATCACGTTCTTTTCACAGAAGACTCAAGACTGCGTTCAATTTTTCACAGAAGACTGCGTTCATTCAAGGCTTCAGCACTTGCGGTCGAAATCGGTAAGTTTGTTTCGTTTTTTTTTTCAATTCATTCAAGGATTCGACATTCCAAGTTTTATACATGTTATCCTTGCTTCGATTTTCAGAGAAAACATCAACAATCACCAATTTCGGAAACCCTAATTTCTACATCAAGGTTCGATTTGAAGGTAATAAACCGATCTCTATCTCTTTATGTGTGTTATGTCGATTTTTGTTGTTGTGTGTTGTGTCAATTTCCGAATTTTTGTTGTTGTTGTCGATTTTTGTTGTGTGTCGATTTGTGTGTTCTAATTTCGGGATTTTTGTATGCTGAAAGCTGTGCTGAATTAACAAACAAAGAATGCTGCAACTGATCGTTAACTTGATAAAAGCTGAACAGCTGGACAGGTGGAGGTAAATTCTTGTCTTAATATTGTCAAGAGTGATGTGTATGGTTTTGGTGTGGTGTTGCTTGAACTGTTATCTGGGTTATATGCTCTGACTATGGATGAAAATGGGGTACGTACCACTGTGATGTCTTGGCAGCTAACTACATAAAGGATGGTGACATGGACAAGTGTGAAAATAATCTATAAGGTCAAGCTAGTGTGAATCAATCTTATGGAAACTAGTGTGAATCTATAAGGTCAAGCTATCAGTACAGACTGGAAAATAAAATGATAGTTTTATTTAATCAAGTTACATACATTCATAATTTTCTGTGTGGCATGCAGTTATTTAATCTGTAAGTTTGTTTTCCTTATAAGGACATATGAGATGAAACCATATTTTATGCAGAATAAATTGAGCTCATTCCATGCAGCTTTATTTCCTTTTGAATTTTGATAAGTAGTTCCTCCTCCAATTCATTCAAAAACATATTGTTTTTTAGTAATGGGGCCTCATGCAACAGCTGGAGTTAAATCTATGACTCGCCAACTTTATCTATGAGACAAGCTGATTGCTTTTATTGCTTTTATTGCTTCCAATAAAAGCGCAATAAAATTTATTTTGGCAGATTTAATGCATAACTTTCACCTAAGAGGCTGAAATTCCAGAAGAAGGAAAAAAAAAACTTACCAGGAGAAGCCGCCAAACATCAGGCCTCATATAAGGAGGTATACCACTCCATGCTAACTCTCTTAACCTCTCTACACAATGAAATAACAGACAGATTAAGGGAAGTACTAACAGATGGATTTAAGGTAACATTAGCACTAAAAGAAGATAAAAAGCAGAGGTTGCACAAGGTAAATTGATAGTTTTATATGTTCCTATGCATCCTTTTATTATTACAGACACCTTTAGTCTGTCTGGTTACATCGATCACTTGATCTTTTGGGGTTAAATTTTTCAAAAATGACTTGTATTCATATAAATTGTACGCACTATGTTTTAATAAGTTTGCTCCTAAGTTAATACACTAAGTTTGCCCCACCTTCCTAACTTTCATATTCACATTTTTCGTTAGGAACTTTAAAATTCGGCATGGATAGAAGAGAATGACGAACATACATATCATTCCTACGCCATGGAAACGACAACCTAATATCAAGATAAATTGTGACACATCTTTTAATAAAGAAATGTGAATAAGCGAAGTTGGAGCTATCACTTAGAACTCGCAGTGCGAAGTAGTAGGCGGTCTCAATCGTAGAGTGCTAGTGCATCAAACATGCGCTAGCCATCGCAAAGGGAGTTCGCGTGGATACGAAAAAGAATTTGGATGTTCTTTGAATCAAAGTGGATGCTCATAACGTAGTTAAACAACAATAAAATGAATGATATCATTGGTTCACTTACCATTGTATCGAACATTATGTCCTAAGTGAGGCCTAGGATAGAGCATGAAATTCGATTTCTAAACATGCCAAATATGTCCCATGGTGTTTGAAATAAAGACTCGAAACCAAATGAGGTAACAGGTTTAGTGTTGCAAGACTGCGCAGAATATATACAACAATTCTTTGTTGGTGAAGAGAATGACGAACAAACATATCATTCCTACTCCGTGGAAACGACAACCTAACATAAAGATAAATTGTTATACGTCTTTTAAAGAAATGTGAATAAGCGACGTTGCAGCGATCTCTGAGAACTCGCATGGCCAATTAGTAGGTGGTCTCAACCGAAGAGTTCTAGGGCATGAAACATGTGTTAGTCATCGCAAAGGGAGTTCTCCTGGATACAATAAAGAATTGGGATGTCCTTTGAATCAAAGTGGATGCTCATAACTCACACAATTATAAAATGAATGATATCATTGGTTTACCTTCCATTGTATCGAACATTATGTCCTAAGTGAGGCATAGGAGAGAGAGCGAACTTGGATTTCTAAACATGCGAGATTGGGATTGCAACTTGATGATCCCATCCCCCCACCCCGCACACAGAGTCACACACTTATTTACTTGATCAATGCAATTTGTAACAAATATACTACTTGAACTTTTTTGTTTGAAGTAACATCATGTTTTATTGGCCTAAACAAATTATGGGTGTGCATGTTTAAAGGGAAAATTATTTATAAAAAATCATATTTTTCCGACATTCGAATAAGATAGTAAGCTCTCAACAAACTCGACGAGCTCCATTGTAATAAAGACTGCCTTAGAGGTTGAATTTTGATAATATCTCAAATGGTGTAATCAAACTTGCGAATAAAGTGAATTACATTCAAGTTTCGAAAAAATGAAACAATAACCATGAATGACATATATTATTTTTTGTACCAACTTTCGTATTTGGTATTTGTACCTTTGGATGAGTTTGGACACACATGTATAAGATATGTGAGTAAATATGGAGCATGAAAATGATAATACATAGCAGATTCAGTTTACCTGAGAACAAGTGGAAACGATTTCATAGTACTTCAGTTATACGTTGATGAATTATTCTTGCAAATAATTACACTATTTTATTGAATGAGACAAAGAGAATGTTGCATAACCACTTTGATATGAAAGACATGGGAGATGCCTCATTTGTATCAGGAATTAAAATTCATTGTGATAGGTCGCATGAGTTTTTGTTTTTTTCACAAAGAACATATATTTAGAAAGCTTTATACAGAGTCTTGTTCTCCCAACCCTTCGCCTGTGCAGAAAGGTTATAAACTCTCCAAGAATCAGTGCCCTCAGATTGAGCAAGAAAAATCACATGCGGAAAATACTCCAGAGTCAGTTGTTGTTGGCAGATTAATGTACGCTCAAGTTTGTACATGACATGATATGATTTGCTATTAATACACTTGAAAGATATTTGAGTAATCCTGCTGTGGATCACTGGAAATCAACCAAGAAAGTCATGAGGTATCTTCAGGGTACTAAGAATTTGATGTGGATTTATTAGAGATCCAATAATCTAAAGGTAATTGGTTATTCAAACTCTAATTATACAAGTTCCGTTGATGTTCCTAAATACTTATTTGGTTATGTTTTTATGAATGGTTGGAGGAGCTATTTCATGGAAAAGTGTTAAGCAAACACTTGTATCCACTTCCACTATGGAGGCAAAACAAAACATATGACATATTATGAAGAGACTAGACAAACCATATGGTTGAGGAATTCAAATTTGGCATGAATGTTATTGATATTATTTCAAGAACCTTAATCATTTCTTGTGATAATATGTTTGTTGTTAACTTCTCTCTTAATAGTAAAAGAACTAAACATTTTTATACGAAACTTCACTTTGTGAGAGAGAAATCTTTCAACAACAGACTCGCATTGAGCATGTGACCACATATCGCATATTAGTTGACCCTATGACCAAAGGCTTAGAGATCAAAGTATCTCAAAATCTGGTTTTGTAAATTTTGATGACTTGGTTTCGTTGAGGATTTTTTTTTTATTATCTAGCTTGCCCCTCATTAACTTTGGGCACACTTTAATATTTTAGTTTGGACAATTTACAAATATTAGTGTCATATCTTGTTCAGTTCTGAGATACTTGCATGTGCAATGTATAGTCCTTATAGGATTTATTTCATCTTGTCTACCTCCGTCTTATTACTAAAAGTCATTCTTGACTTTGTTTTATTTTACCTGGTATTTGTGTTTCTCCTTTTTCTAGGCAATGCAAGTGGGATATTGTTGGAAATAAATTGAATTGCATAATTTCCCAGAGTTTAGTTTTAGACCTGTTTAGCGAAGTTATGAGTTTGAGTCGTTGGACTATTAATGGTCTAGTCCAATTGGGTTTACTCATTTTTGTTGGAGAGCTCGCTAGTCTCAACCTCGATAAAGAGAATATCATTTATAAGGATATGAAAGAGCACATTATAACATTCACTCGTGTAAAACAAAACTCTAATCGTTACGTAAAGAGATCAGTCACACAATTTCGCTTTAATATTATTTGTTAGCAAGAGTTGCAACAAAAATGAAAAGATGAACTTGCATAGGAAAATCCGTATGTATATATAGTTCATGTTGGAGATGATATCAAGATCCTTGAGGAAATCTGTTATTATGCACATGACTCTACTCTCCTTGGTGGAAGCACTTTGTGTGGTACTGTCATTGCATATCCTTAAACTCTAGGGGTGAGCTTGGGTGGGCCGGGCCGTTTTTTTTTGCAAGACCGAGCTCGAGCCCAAAATTTCGGTCATCACCTGTGGAGTACCGGGACCGACTTAGGTATAAAAAAACCTCTCGAGTCGGTCTTGGTTGACTCGGGCCAGTCTCGGTCCATTACCGGAATTTGGCAGTGAGAGGCTAACTGATGTAAATAGGATTGATTAATCTCCAAACTATGAACCTTTCCAATTTGTCTTCCCCCTTCTGTGTGGTAGATATATTTCCATCTCACATTTCATATAAATTATTATATCATAATGGGAGTGTAAATTGAAAAATATTTACATATCGAAGAAAAAAGTAGCAGATGATTGATAGAACACAAGATAGAGAACAGATCTGCAGATTGGCAGTACTCAATACAATAAACACAAAAAATTTCCAACAATAGAAACCAAACCTCACCATGAAAGTTCAGTACACTTCATTTCGAATGGTAGTCTAACAGAGAACTTGCAAGAAGAATAAAGCTTTGTTTTGGAGAGAGAAGGAAGATCAGTTTAGACATTCTTCAGCTTCTTCATCTTGGAAGGGGGCCATCTTCCCTTCTAACTCGGATCGGGCCGGTCCTAATCGGTAATTTCGGGAAACCCCCCGAGACCGAGACCGACTTTAGAGGGAAAAAACCATTCGCTCGGTCATATTCGGTCTCGGTCTTAGTCGGACCGATTTCGAACCGGTTTTATCGGGAATTTGGTCCAAACAGTTTTTTTTGCTCACCTCTATTAAACTCTATGACTAAAAGTCTCCTCGTGTTTTTTAAGGTCGGAGTTACACCACCTGAAGGAACTCGTAGTGAAGTTGAATCACAATGTTCAATTGGTTATAATCAACAACAATATTTATATTTGTTCCCTTGTGGGTGGAAAACACCAACTTTGATACCACTTGTCACATACTTGGACTTTATAAAGAATCCAAAGGAACTGGATCGCGCACTATGTATCTTTCTAGACTGAATCCACCGTTTTTATAACCAGTGCTGCTTTTGATAGCCACACACTGCACATAGAGATAATAGATGTTCCCCTCCACTCGGAACATATAATCGTTTGGATGTTCAGCTCGTTACAACACCTCAAACAATATTTGACTTGTCTTGATCATCAGAGAAACGACATTCAATTTCCAATCCAACAAAGTCCTGAAGAACGTACCACGACTTAATTGATGACACCACAACTTTTCAAAAAATGAGTTGAACTTAATAGTGGTCAATATCCCATCAGAAATGGGCTATCATGGGCGGATAGATGACCTATCTGGATCTTTGACGGGTGAATTCTCTAATTTCAAATTGCCGATGTAAAGTACTAAACTATCTCAAAATGTATTAGTTATATAATTTCTTTCAACGTAAATTTTAATAGTACGGATAGATATATGTGTTTCATTGACTTTGGATTAAAAGAGACAACCACTCCAATAATTCATGCACATTTTGATAAAGAAAATAAATTTAATTAAAATCATAAATTGTGTAATTTTTACAATCAATCGAAATAAGAAATAACGTATACCTTCAAATGCAGTGCGCCCTCATTCAGAGAGGACATCAGCATAGGTGAGTCCAACTTGATCTTCTGACTAGATTATTAATGGATCTTTGAATCTCAAAGTTAGTCTTACAGAAGGAAAATGTTTAAACATGCTAAATATGCAAAAGTAGCACTTGAAAAATATGATTAAGTATCCAAAATATTATTCTCTATGCAGACTTCATGATATATTAGGTTGTAGATTCAAATCAAACCGTATGAAATAGATGTAATATGTTTGTCCAAAGTTATACGAGCATAAGTCTTGTTTGTTCAGATTTAACATGTTTGTTATTGTTGATTTTTGATAAATTTCATCAATTGTCCTCCAAAACGACTATTAAATCATCATGGAAGAACATGTTTATTATATCTCTATTACGCAGCAACCTCTTCATTCTCCATGGAAGAACAAGAAAAATGTTGACACCAAGAGTAGCTTCGATATTACAATGATCATTGATGATCCAAAAACAGTGAATGTGTGATAAATTGCAACCAATTAAACCAATAAGGCAGCGACTATTTGCTTCCTATCCTATCCCTCCAAACAAGGTGTTAGAAGATGCATCCAATTTTTTGGTATAACATAATAAGCAACATAAAACACTTATCATATCCTACAATGAAAAGAAACTTAATAGATATAACACTTACTCTTCATATGGAAATATCACTTTAGAATTCACAAAGAAAATCTAACTTACCTTGCACATTCACAAAATGATAAAATTGATAGTTATTAATGGGGGAATTAAGAGCAAGCATATGGAAGATAACCTTAGCTCCTTCAAAAGTTGCAGAAACAGAAACATAAGTCTATAGGTATATATAGTCCACCATCATCAGTGGGACTTGTCTTGTCTTTTGTATTAAGATAGATAAACCAAGTTTAATTTGTAATAGGTTGACTAGACACACCTTTGAGTACATTTTGGTGTTTTATGTTTAATACAACCCCAATTGGCCTTGAACATATTCTGGACACACACAAACAATATATATCAAATGAGTATAGAGAGTTCAATTTAACTAACACAACAACATGCAACACTAGATTGAACCCTTGATACAGTTGAGGAAGAATTATGACAAATCGAGTTAACCCACAAAAGAAGGTTTTGATGGCCCTCATTCAATTTTGTGTGTCTTCAGGTATCACCATTTTCCCCCAGCTCATCCAAATTATATGTCTCTTCCTATATAAATCAAAACCTCTTTCAATGGCTCGTATAACTTGATTTTTGAACATTACAGGAGTATGAGCTCACTCCAGATTACATGCTCGTCAAAAGAATTGTGGCAAACTGCGTGGAGTTATCTAATGTACCGTGTTATCCTTATTAACTAACAAGTTCATTTTTGAGATTCCATTTTTTGAACTTGAATCCTACACTTGCAGTAGGATTTGTGAAATAAAATGTCTTCACTACATGAATGTGCATCCATAATCGCGAATAAAAAGCGTTGTCACTAACATTTACCACTAAATAGAATCTTTCGTGGCGGCAAAATATGTTTTAACTATAAACTATATGTAGTTTAAACATATTTACCCACACTAAAACACAATTGTTTAGTGAGTACTTGCTTTGTAGTTATCTCGACTAAACTCCATTGTCAAATACATTTTTGATAGTAATATATACAATTAGTATCTCACTAAATCGTTATGGACAATCTCATTCTTTTGTGTCAAGAAAGTTGTGACTCAATATCCCTATAAACAGGACAGTTTTGTAGTTTTGCCGACGTTGTCAACCGAATCTGAACTAAACAGAAATGAACTGAAGTGCTATATATATACGGTAGAATCCTTCAGAACGTACCATCTCACGCACGCTGCCCCTTCCATTCTCAAACTGGATACCTAAAATCCATTCAAAAGAGCAAACATTTGATAGATTTGTCGAACAATTGTTGATTGAAAACCGAAGAACGAAGTCAGGGCGAGATTAATCTCTTCTTCATTCAACAATTCGTTTATGTTGATTCAGCATCTAGGTAATCATGGTTTGGTTGCATTGTTCCGTTTTAGCTTTAGAGTTGTTGGAAAATGGTGTTAACTATCAATTGAAGCCTTGTTGAGCTGATTTGTTGCTATATACCAGCAAGATTGTTGAGCAAATTTGTTGTTTTTTGAAAAACAAAATAATTCACTACATTTTTATTCTTGACCGAATTGATGGAAAGCAGATTGATGGTTGATCGAAGTTGGTGTTTGTCTTCTTTTTTTCTTCATTAATGCAACGATTCTTAGATTATCATTTAACTTAGATTAAGCTCTTATATTTGAAAAGTGTATAATATATGTGATTTTTCATATATTTCATCCGTATTTTAATAGGTTTGAAACATTTTTTTAAGACAAAACTAATCGATGGATAAGAGAACGTTGACAAAGTTTAGAGTATAAGGCAGTTTAGAGTATAAGGCAAGGGTAAGTGCATTCCTTAATTTTGCTACTTTTGTTCATCTTGGGAAGGGAGAATTTATTGTACTTCCCTAGCTAAGTTGTAATGGTTGTTTATTGGTTCAAAAGGGACAATTAAGTTTCAACTGGAAAAATTAGAAATATTACCCACTTACACTACATGGTTTGATCATGGTGAGGAATACAAAAAGGATATGGCTAACATAGTGAATACAATATCTACGTACGACATGGATAATATAGTGAATGATAGGTAGGGTGGTATTAGTAGGGATAATACTGAGTGTTAAATTAATGTGTTGGTTTGATTTTTATATTATTATACGTTGTTGTTGTTAAGTAAAACGGTGAGTTTTGTGTGTTTTAGAGAAATAGAGAGAGAGAATACTTAAATGAGAAAAGAATGAGAAGTAAAGTAACAACATGTGAAGGATAGATTGACAGAGAGCATCGAGAGACAGGGGAGAAAGAGTGGTGCTGCAGAAAAACTAATCGTAGAAGAATGCCTTCATCATTTTGAATGGAAAATGTGTGCTACTTGTATTTGTTTGTTATTGTGGTTGTTCTTACGCTAGATTAGTATCTCCCAAACCAACAAATTGGTATCAGAGCTTGGTGGATTTAGTAGATTGGACGAGTTAGGGTTCCGACGAAAAGCGGACGAACGAGCAAAATCGAAGCAATCAACGACGAAAACGAATCGTCTATGGCTGGGTCAGGTGAACAAGGTGTATCTCATATCTCAATTCCTATATTTAAGGGTGAAAATTATGACTATTGGAGTTTAAAGGCCAAGACTATATTTAGCTCTCAAGATTTATGGGATATAGTTGAGTTTGAATTTGAGGAGCCTGATTCTATAGCTACATTGAGTGAGATTGAAAAAAAGGAGTTGAAAGATACTCGAAAGAGATATGTTAAGGCTCTAGCCTTTATTCAACAAGCTATGACGGGGAAATTGTTTATGAGAATCATGAGGTGTAATACGTCAAATGAAGCTTGGATTGTTTTGCAAGAAGAGTTTCAAGGGAGTCTAAAAGTGTGAGCCATCAAACTGCAAACCTTGCGGGCCAAGTTAGAAAATATGAAAATGAAGGAAAGTGAAAGCTTGAAATATTATTTCACGCGGGTTACCGAAGTTACTAGTCAAATGAGTTTGTATGGAGAAGAAGTAAGAGATAAAAGGCTTGTAATTGAGAAAATTTTGATTAGCTTGACCGAGAAGTATGTTACGATTGTGTCGGTTGTTGAGGAAAAGAAAGACTTGGCAACATTAAACGTCCGCAAGTTAATGGAATCCTTGCAATCACATGAGAAAAGGGTGTTAAGACACTCCGAAAAATCAATAGAGGGTGCTTTACAATCAAAACTCAACTTGGGCAATAAGTTGAGAGAGCAATTATTTCAAGAGCAACGCGGATGTGAATCTTCAAGAGGCGTAAGACTTAGTAGAGTAAGAGGCCAAAGAGGTTGAGGGAGAGGAAATTTTGATAGAAGTTATAATGTAGAAAATTCGGGAAAAACTTGCCATATTTGCAAACAGAGTGGACATCTTGAGAAAGATTGTTGGTTCACGGGGAAGCCGCAATGTTTTAATTGCAAGAAGTTTGGGCATGTTCAAAAAGATTTTAGGTCTAGGAATGATCAATTGAATGTCTCCGAAAAGATTGGAAATGATCATAACTATGAAGTGTTTTATGTCGGTTGCCAAGTTGCGACCGAAAAGAAAGATGAAGTGTGGTTACTTGATAGTGGTTGTAGCAATCACATGACTAGTGATAACAACATCTTCACGAAGATAGAAGAGAAGGTGAATGCAAAAGTGAAGATGGGAAATAGTACGCTTGTAGAAGTGGTCAGAAAAGGTACGGTTCCTATCCAAACAATGGAGGGAAAGAAGTTCATTAATGATGTGTTGCTTGTACCCGACCTAGATCAAAATTTATTAAGTGTTGGTCAACTTGTGGAGAAAGGATATGGTGCATATTTTGAAAATGATGGGTGCACCATTTATGATAAAAAGAATGGAAATAACAAGTTGATGACCAAGATAAAGATGACGAGAAGTAGAAATTTTCCGTTGAGTTTTAATTATGGGGGAGATGTTGCTTTGAAGGCAAGTGTTAGTGACGAGTCATGACTTTGGCACAAAAGACTTGGACACTTGTATTTTAATGGGATGAAGTTATTGAGAGACAATAATATGGTCTATGGATTGCTGAGAATTGAAGAAAAAGTGGTGTATGTAAAGGGTGTGCCATGGGGAAGCACCACCGAGAAGCTTTTCCGGAAAGAGGGGCATGGAGGACGAAATGATCCCTAGAACTCATTCATATTGATGTGTGTGGGCCATTTAGAACTCCATCTCAAGGATGTAACCGATATTTTATATTGTTCATTGGTGATTTTACAAGACTGACATGGGTTTACTTCTTGAGACAAAAATCAGAAGTATTTGGCGTGTTTAGAAGATTCAAAACATTTGTTGAGAAGTAAAGTGTTCGGTACATAAAAGTGTTGAGAAGTGATAGAGGAAAAGAATACAACTCCTGATAATTTGATAAGTTTTGTGATGACGAAGGTATAGAAAGACAACTCATAGTTGGTTACTCTACGCAACAAAATGGAGTGTCCGAAAGAAAGTATCAAACAGTTGTGGAAATTGGCAAAATAATGGTCAAGGAGAAAGGGTTACCTAATTCATTTTAGGATGAAGCAATCTACAGTGCAGTGTATTTGTTGAATAGATTTTCTACAAAGGTAGTTCAGAACAAGACCCCAATTGAGGCTTGGTGTAGAAAGAAGACGTTAGTGAAACACTTGAGAATTTTTGTGTGTATTTACTATGCTCAAGTTCCAAAAGAGAAAAGGACAAAGCTCGATGATACAAGTGAGAAATGTATCTTCATGAGTTATGACTCAACATCAAAGGGCTATCGGTTGTACAGCTTGCAGAGAGAAAAAATCATCATTGGTAGAGATGTGTTGTTTGATGAAGAAACTAGTTGGAATTGGAAAGAAAAACATGTTCAAAAACATGTTGTTCCCGAAGAAGAGCTAGGAGGTGACGAAGAGAATGTTGAAAACTCTCCTCCAAATTAACCTAGATTTGATCCACTATTGTCATCGAGCAGTGGTTCAGGTTCTAGTTCATCCAATTCGAGTAGTACACCGAAAAGAATGAGAAGACTTTCATATGTATATGCGACATGTAATGTGTGCATTGTTGAACCGGAAAGATTTAAAGAAGCTATACAAGAACAAGGGTGGAAAAAAGTCATGGAAGAAGAGTTGCACATGATTGAGAAAAACATGACTTGGGAGCTTGTAGACGAACCAGTTGATAGAGAAGTTGTTGGGGTGAAATGTATTTACAAAGTGAAGCATAACCTTGATTGTTCCGTCTTGAAAAATAAATCAAGACTTATTGCTAAAGGGTACTCACAACAAGCTGGGGTCGACTACCATGAAACGTTTGCTCCAATTTCTCGCAAGGATACGATTTGACTCCTCATTGCACTTGCAGCACAAAAAGGTTGGTTGTTATACCAACTTGATGTGAAGTCGGCTTTCTTGAATTGTGAATTGGAAGAAGAAATATATGTTCTTCAACCTGAAGGATTTGTGAAAGAAGGAGAAGAAGAGAAAGTGTACAAGCTAAACAATGCATTGTACGGGTTGAAACAAGCACCAAGATAGTGGTATAGTCAGATCTACAACTATCTCATTTATCATGAATTCGACAAAATCAAAAGTGAGCCCACTCTTTATGTGAAGAAACAAGGTACTTCCATTCTTGTTGTTGCTATATATCTTGATGATTTGATATTCATTGGCAATGATTATGAGTGGATTAGAGAGTTTAAGAATGACATGATGAGAAGATATGAGATGAGTGATATAGGGTTGCTACATCATTTTCTTGGTTTGGAGTTTGATTAACAAGAAGATGGAGTGCTTGTTGTAGGAAAATTTCGAATGGATGTGGTGGATGAACTCGAATTTGTATGCTTGAATTATTCTGAAGTCGTGACGACACTTTCAGATTGAAACTATTTGGAGGCACCCAAACTTTCAATCGGATAAAATCAGAATACTGAACTAGAACTTGAGAGAAGGATTGTGAATGTTTTGGATGAAGATTTAGGACCCCCCCTATGACCAATTTATAGTGTTATTCACACCCTTAGGAGAAGACACCATGTCCTTTGGAAGAGACATGCACCATTTCGGCTATAACACACCATTTGATTCAAATTTTGTCTCCAAATCAAATGAACACCTTAGGAAGACTCTAGAACCATTTCGGCCCTTAGCCATGGTTCAACCCTTAGCCAATGGTTCCGTCCAACACTTGGTTCTATATCAAGTGTCCAAAAACCGGGAATTTTGAGGTTAAAATGTTAAGTCATTAGTTCCAAAAATTCAAATTTACAATGAATTTTTAGAATAGTGACTTTATGAATTATAAAAATTTCCCAGCTGCCCCTTGGACCCCGCCAGGGGCGCTGCCCCTGGACCCTGCAAAGGGGGCGTTGCCCCCTTTGACCCCCATTGCCTCATCTCTAATCAACCGATGAATCTCCAATACAATGAATCATAATATACTTAAACAAGCGTGCACTCCGCACCCTCCTAACTTGTTTAATGAGATACTATGATCCCATTGGTCAACTAGTCAATCCAATTACACTAAAATATATAACAATCCTCCCCCATTTTAGTGTAATCCTTGATTAACTAAACATAAGATCACAATCAAACAACAGAACAAACTTATGCATAAATGAAATATCATGACGATTGAATTTCATCTTAGTATATTACACTTTTCAAATATTCGAATATCAAGGTGTCACTATGGATTGAACCTTTGCTATTCATTGTGAATACATGAAGATAACATACACATAAGTTAACATTCTCAAATGTCCTTTCTTGACACTATCTTTTACTAGCCTTGTGTCCTAATCCTTCATAAACATATCAAAGCCAAGTCCTAGCTTCTTGAAGCGGCTAAACTTCATGTTTATATAGGTAGCTCTTTTACTCTTGCACCTGCATATGCAATTTTTCAAAAGAACTATTAAGAAGTTAAACTTCAACCTTCTTTACTTACAGGTCTGAACACATACCTTGGGATAATATAACCAATGTGTTCCAATCTCCAGATGTCAAGCTTTCCACATTGAATTCAACACCTAATGTCATATTATGTGGGAATTGGGTATCTCAACATGAGAGATTTCAAATGGACTTTAATCCTATCCCCACAGCCGATTTGTGCACAAGATCCCTTCTTAACCCTTTGGTTAAATGATCGGCTAAATTATGTTGAGTTTTTATAAACTCCA
Organism: Chamaenerion angustifolium; assembly: GCA_946814005.1. Classification (NCBI taxonomy): domain Eukaryota; kingdom Viridiplantae; phylum Streptophyta; class Magnoliopsida; order Myrtales; family Onagraceae; genus Chamaenerion; species Chamaenerion angustifolium. Next base: position 10,176,974 of record OX328270.1, read on the forward strand.
CTGATATAACACCATGCATGATGAGTTCACGAATCATGCTGTGTCTAACACCTAAGTGTCTAGACTTGCCTTTGTACACTTGCCTATATGCATTAGCCAAGGCAGATTCACTATCACATCTGATAGATATAGAAGATATCGGTTTAGGCCACAATGGAATTTCATAAATCAGATTTCTTAGCCACTCAGCTTCTTTACCAGCCGATGCTAATGCAACAAGCTCAGACTCCATTGTTGAGTGAGTAATGCAACTTTGTTTCTTAGAGTCCCAAGAGATGGCACCTCCCCCAAGAAGGAATACCCATCCACTTGTAGAAGAATGATCTTCTACATTGGAAATCCAACTTGCATCTGAATATCCTTCAAGAACAGAAGGAAATCCAGTATAAGTCAAACCATAATCCATGGTTCCTTTCAAGTACTTGAATACTCGATTTAATGCTTGCCAATGATGTGAACTTGGATTGCTAGTATATCTACTAAGCTTTCCAACAGCATAAGCAATATCAGGCCTAGTGCTAATCATGGCATACATAAGACAACCAATAGCCCTTGAGTATTCAAGTTGAGATACCGCCACACCTTTATTAGGTAGAAGCTTAAGACAAGGATCTATGGGAGTGCTAACTGGAGAACAATCTTTAAAATTAAATTTATTCAGAATCTTCTCAATATAATGAGATTGAGAGATTGAAATACCATTGTTCTTTCGTATGATCTTTATACCAAGAATCACCTCAGCCTCCCCCAAATCCTTCATGTCAAAATTAGATGACAGAAATTTCTTGGTTTTATCAACTTGATTTTGGTCAGTACCAAAAATCAACATGTCATCTACATATAGACAAATAATGACTCCTTTACCAGAAGTATCAAATTTGCTATATACACACTTGTCTGCTTGGTTAAGAAGAAAACCATTAGACAATACCACATCATCAAATTTTTTGATGCCATTGTTTTGGTGCTTGTTTAAGACCATACAATGATTTCTTCAACTTGCACACCTTATTTTCATTTCCAGGCATAACAAACCCTTCCGGTTGTTTCATATATATCTCCTCATCCAAATCACCATTCAAGAATGCAGTTTTCACATCCATTTGATGAATTACAAGATTATGAATAGTTGCATGTGCTATTAATAACCTAATAGTGGAGGTCCTAGCAACAGGAGCATAAGTATCAAAATAATCTATCCCTTCCTTCTGTCTGAAGTCTTGGATAACCAATCTTTCTTTATACTTATCTATGCTACCATCCACTTTGATTTTCCTTTTGAAAATCCATCTGTTTCCCAAAGCTTTACAGCCAGGAGGTAGATCAGTCAATTCCCATGTATTATTATTCATGATTCAATCCATTTCATCCTGGATAGCTTCTTTCCAGAATGCAACATCTCTTGAAGTCATAGCTTCACTAAATGTTCTTGGATCTTATTCAATCATGAAGCAATATTGATACTGATACTCAACATCATCCCTTGACCCTTCAACTAAATAAAGTTGAAAATCAGATCCAAAAGATTTGGCTTTTCTAGTTCTAGTACTTCTCCTTGGTTCAGTCGGTCCAGGTACAAAAACAGTACCACCAGAAGTATCTGAACTTTAAGAATTCTGAATCATATCTTTTGGTCTAGGTATAGATGTAAATCTATCTTCATCAAAGGTAGCATCTCTTGATTCTATGACAGTGTTAACAGACACATAGTCATTAGATTTTAATACATAGAATCTATATGCATATGAATGCTCAGCATACCCAATGAAGATACAATCTATACCTCTTTCTCCCAAGTTTCTTCTTTTGGGTTCAGTGAGCCTTACCACTGCTCTACATCCCCAAACTCTCAGAAAACTTAATTTTGGTGGCTTTTTATACCACAATTCATATGGGGTAATCTTATTCCTTTTATTAGGAATTCTATTCAATAAATAACAGGCTGTTAACATAGCCTCACCCCAAAAACCTTCACTTAGACCTGAATAGGATAACATGGAATTAACCATCTCTTTCAAAGTCCTATTCTTCCTTTCAGACACACCATTTTGTTGTGGTGTATAAGGAGCTGTAGTTTGATGTATTATACCAGTAGATTGAAAATATACTGGATCATAATACTCACCTCCTCTATCAGTCCGTAAATTTTTAATCAATTTACTTTGATGAAACTCAACTTCCTTTTTATAAATTTTAAATTTATCAAGAGCTTCATCCTTAGCATGCAACAAGTAAACATAGCAATATCTAGAAGCATCATCAATGAAAGTAATAACATACTTTTTATTTCCTAATGAAGGAGTAGCATGAAAATCACATAAATCGCTATGTATTAGTTCCAATACATTGGAAACTCTATTTACATCCTTGAAAGGTTTTCTAGTTATCTTAGTTAACATGCAAGTTTTACATTTCTCATTGATTATATCAATAGCAGGTATAAGACTCATTTTAGACATATCTTTCATTCTTTTATAATGAACATGTCCTAGTCTAGCATGCCATAAATCTGATTTATTCACATTATTACTAGTACTAATAGAAGTCATGCAAGCAGATTCATTATCAAATGAAACCTTAACATTCAACATAAACATACCATTACTTAAATAACCAAATCCTACAAAAGAACCATGTTTTGACAAAATATATTTGTCACTTTCATAAACTTGTTTATAACCACAATTGTTCAAAACAACACCCGATAAGAGATTCTTTCGAATCCCGGGAATATACAATACATTATTTAATGACAGACATTTTCCTGAAGTAAAGACAAGCTTGACATTTCCTAGTCCCTTGATTGGTTCAGTTGCAACATTTCCCATCTTTAAGACAGATCAATCTTCAATTGGTTGAAAGTCTTTGAACCAACGAAGATCTTTGCACACATGAGATGTTGCTCCTGAATCAATCCACCATGCAACATGATCATCCTGCACATAAAATGCCTCAGATATTACAGATACATAATTCTGACCCGAATTATTATTTTGTATTAAAATCTGACCTTGTTGCTTTTCAGGATCCTTAGATCCTCTTGGACCAGCATTATGCTTGCCTTTTCCAACCCGACAATCCTTCTTGAAATGACCGGGTTTGCCACACTTCCAACATGCCACCTTTGGCTTTTTGTTGAAAGACTTGTTGTCATCCCCTTTAAACTTGTGTTTGTTCCCCTTGTTCGAGTTTGAAAATCGACCCTCTTCAACCATGTTTACAGAAGAGTGACCAACTTGGTTCTTACCCTTAGGGTTATTGTCCACTTCTTGAGCCCTTAAAGACTCTTCAATCCTGAAGTGACTTCCAAGTTGAACAAGAGACATCTCTTCCTTATTGTGCTTTACGGTATGTTTGAAATCTTTCCATGATGGTGGCAGTTTGTCAATAACACTAGAAACCGAGATGGATTCATCCATCTTCATGTTATGTTGAGCAAACTGTCCCAGAATCCTTAACAGTTCATTATACTGTTCCATGACCGGTCTAGTATCAACCATCTTGTAATTATTAAAATTACTAACAAGAAACTTCTTACTTGAAGCATCTTCGGCCATGTACTTGGATTCAAGGGAATCCCACAATTCTTTTGCAGACTCGACATTCTGATATATATCAAATAGGGAATCAGACATACCATTGAGGATGTGACCACGACAAATGTAGTCATCATTCTCCCATTTGCAGCGGCGCCTGGTTTGTTCCACTGTTTCATTTTCGAGTAGTTCTGGCATGGGAGTACTTAGCACATACACCACCTTTAGGGTCGTCAAAAGGAAGTGCATCTTCTTTTGCCATCTTCGAAAGTCACTACCTTCGAACTTGTCTAACTTAGCAAATTTGCTAGTCATGTCTCTAGCAGATTCTCCGTTCGTCATCTTCAGAGAAATAGTTTCAATCTTTGTAGGAAAATTTCGAATGGATGTGGTGGATGAACTCGAATTTGTATGCTTGGATTATTCTGAAGTCGTGACGACACTTTCAGATTGAAACTATTTGGAGGCACCCAAACTTTCAATCGGATAAAATCAGAATACTGAACTAGAACTTGAGAGAAGGATTGTGAATGTTTTGGATGAAGATTTAGGACCCCCCTATGACCAATTTATAGTGTTATTCACACCCTTAGGAGAAGACACCATGTCCTTTGGAAGAGACATGCACCATTTCGGCCATAACACACCATTTGATTCAAATTTTGTCTCCAAATCAAATGAACACCTTAGGAAGACTCTAGAACCATTTCGGCCCTTAGCCATGGTTCAACCCTTAGCCAATGGTTCCGTCCAACACTTGGTTCTATATCAAGTGTCCAAAAACCGGGAATTTTGAGGTTAAAATGTTAAGTCATTAGTTCCAAAAATTCAAATTTACAATGAATTTTTAGAATAGTGACTTTATGAATTATAAAAATTTCCCAGCTGCCCCTTGGACCCCGCCAGGGGCGCTGCCCCTGGACCCTGCAAAGGGGGCGTTGCCCCCTTTGACCCCCATTGCCTCATCTCTAATCAACCGACGAATCTCCAATACAATGAATCATAATATACTTAAACAAGCGTGCACTCCGCACCCTCCTAACTTGTTTAATGAGATACTATGATCCCATTGGTCAACTAGTCAATCCAATTACACTAAAATATATAACACTTGTTTGTCAAAAGAAATATGCCGAGAATATGTTGAAGAGGTTTCATATGTTTGGTTGCAAAACAATGGCAACACCACTTGCTTCAAATGAGAAGTTGTGGAAAGAAGATGGAGGTAGAAAAGTGGATAACACATATTTTAGGAGTATTGTGAATAGTTTGATGTATCTCACTGCCACGAGATCGGATAATATGTTTACTTCGAGCATGTTGTCGAGGTTCATGAAAAGTCCGAGTCGCTTTCATCTTGGAGCCGCCAAACGAGTTCTCCATTATGTTCGAGGGACCTTGGCGTATGGTATCAAGTATTGCAAAGGAGATGAGTTGAAATTAATTGGTTTTTGTGATAATGATTGGGACAGTTGTAGAGATGATATGAAGAGTACAACCGGATATGTGTTTTCTGTTGGCTCAAGAGTGTTTTCCTGGCAATCGAAGAAACAAGAATCAATTGCTCAATCCTCTGCGGAAGCGGAATATATTTCAGCGACTATGACATGTTCTCAAGCTGAGTGGTTGAGGAGAATTTTGGAAGATATTAGCGAGAAGCAGGACAATGCGACATTGATGTTTTGTGATAGCAAATCAGCTATTGCCATGGCAAATAATCGGTGTATAGCAGCAGGACAAGACACATAGAAGTGAATCACCACTTCATTCGTGAGAAGATAGAAGAAAGAGATATCGAGATGGTGTATGTCAAGTCCGAAGATCAAATTGGGAATATCCTCACTAAGGCATTGTCAAAGGACATGTTCGAGAAGTTTCGTGAGCTAGGAGGAGTTCAAGAACAACACATTAAGGGGGAGTGTTAAATTAATGTGTTGGTTTGATTTTTATATTATTATATGTTGTTGTTGTTGTTAAGTAAAACGGTGAGTTTTGTGTGTTCTAGAGAAAGATTGAGAGAATAGTTAAATGAGAGAATAATGAGAAGGAAAGTTACACCATGTTAAGGATAGATTGACAGAGAGCATTGAGAGACAGGGGAGAAAGAGTGGTGCTGCAGAAAAACTCATCGTAGAAGAATGCCTTCAGCATTTTGAATGGAAAATGTGTGCTAATTGTATTTGTTTGCTATTGTGGTTGTTCTTATGCTAGAGTAACCTCTTCCAAACTAACTATGAGAAAGTGGTTTAGAATTCATACATCAAATGCGCAAACCAACAAGGATTACAATATTATTCAAAAACACTTGTAGAAGGAAACCATAACATGTCGTTGCTCTTCATCGACAACGCATATATAACTTGCACACACATACATAGAGTAAAGGTAAATTTCACAAACACAAGTGTCGTGTTGGATAGGTAGGCCTACTAGGCAAATGATCCCATTGCTACTACCAGCAGTGCAAGGACTGTGAAGGGAAAGGAGTTGACACTCCCTTTGCTAGTGGAAGTTTCTTCTTTTGCATCTCCTGCATCGATTATATATATGTCAAAGATAAAGTTCCAACCAAACTACTAAGAATATGAAATCAACTGTCGACATGAGTCATCATGTACATATTCTTATTTTATTAATTGTGTGTCTTGTAATAACCTCCATCCAAACAATGTATTATGCTTTCCTCTCCTTCGCACTGTATAATTACACCTGACAAAGAGACTGATAACTGCCTCCTCTCCTCCTCCTTCCATGTCATATCATTTTGTGTGTATATATATATATATACATAGATAAAACCCTAAGGTTAGGCTAAGGGTTACCTCAAGAAAAAACTCTTTCAAAGGGTTTAGAATTCGATCCAATACTTGAATACAGAAAAAAAAAATCAATGAAAACTTTGGATGAGAATGATAGGATGGTTATTATTTTACTTCCTTTCTTTTATTCCTACATTATTCTCCTTTTCTTCAATCCCAACATAGAGTAAGAGTGTAGGAAGATATGGTTCAAAGAATAATGAGACAATAACATATACGCACCGGAGACGGACGGTGAACCAGTGGGAGAGGCCGCTAGAGACACAATCGGAGGCATCGCAGGTCCATCCCCCGCAGCTGCCCATTCCATTGAAGCATCAAATTCCTAAAAAAAACTTACAAAAATGATTTTCTTAAATGAAAGTTCATGATTTACCGTTGCATCGACTGACAGGAGGTGTCTCCACTTTACACGCGTCAGGTAGCGCAAGCGCTAGGGTTTCGTTCATCGTCACTCCAAGAGAATTTGACCCACCATTGAGAAGCATGCAGAGACAGCGTGGCTGTGATTGGACGACAGTAGCGAGCTGGGAGCAGCACGAGGTGGATGGGATGGAAGCACTCCCAGTAACATAGTTAAGGCACGGAGCAAGGCTGATGAGCACACTGGTGCACCCAGACTGAGCCATGACGACCGCATGAGCTTGGAGGACGGCAATGAGGATCACGATGAGTACTAAACCCTTGATGCTTGCTGATGGTGCCATTAGGAGTTGATGTTCAGATGGAGTAATTGGCACGGTTTGAAGTTTCGGGCAAGGGAGGTATTTATACCATCTTTGGTATGGAAGGAAATGTATATTTTTCAATAGTATATAAAGAGAGTGTCAGATCAATTAGGATACGTACCTGGTACTTTCTTGGTGAACTAATAATACCTTATGAGGTCAGGTTCTGTATAATAATAATAATAATAATAATAATAATAATAATAATAATAATACCTACCTTGCTCTACAGAGTACAGACTACTACTAACCTGACATTTTTAGATAAGGTTTACTCAATGGCCAAATTTTGTTCTTACTCTGTATTTTTTTTTTTTATCAAATCATCTCTTTACTTTAAGAAATAAAACGTCGTCACTACTCGTCACGGGTGTTCGTACAACATATCATTAGCTACTAAACATACAAAGGGTAGTGGTGGTCTTTCGACCCAATCATTAAGACACACTCTTATTCTCGTCTGCTTCGCTATCCAATTCACGCATTCATTGCTCGTCCTTGGAATCGATCGTCATTGTACATGTTCGACTTGTCGCGCTAATAGTCGGATGTTCGGAATTATGTTTGTCAATCTCCAATGTGTCGGGCCCTCCATGATTTGGTGGTGAACCACTTGTGAATCCGTCTCCATGATTATGCTTTTCCATCCCGCTTGAATCACAAGTCGTAGTCCTTCATGTAGTGTCATTGCCTCCATCGAATCGATGTAATCGCTCCTTAGTCTCTGGTTCATTCCGCCCATGATCTTCCCGTTCTTGTCCCGTGCCACCACTCCTATTCCAGCTCTATGTGTCTCCTTACACCATGAGGCATCACAATTGATCTTGATCGTTTCGCCCGTTGGTGGTACCCATTGTTAGTTCGGTCATGCAGCTTGCTCTTGGGGTATTTGTTGTGTTCGGCTTGCCCCTTGGTGTTCCTCGAAAGCTTGCTTGATCTCCCATACAACGGCCCTCGGATTTCGTTGTTTTTCTTCGAACGTCGCTGTGCATCTCGCCTTCCATATGTACCAATACGTGAGTACTGTTTGGGCCCACCTCCTCTCGAATGTTGCTCCTCGTCCACGCAGCTCCTTCTTTCGATGCACAAGCCATTCGACCACATCGATCTGGTTCGGTCGGTCCATTTGTATCCCTATGGGGCCAAGCCAAACTTGTTCCGTCCATCCACATTCTAGGATCATTTGCTCCCGTGTCTCTACCTCGCCGCATATGGGGCAGCTTGGTGTCACGTTCATCTTCCTCTGTATCATATTCATTTTGACGTCTATGGCATTTGTTGCTAGTCGCCAAATGAAGTTCTTGACCTTCGGTATCACCTTTGCACTCCAAATCTCCTTCCAAAATGTACCTCGGTATGTAGGGTTCGGTCTAGGTCTTTGCTGGTTTCTCTCTCGTACCTTATGGTAGACCGAACGGACTTGTGGGTTCCCGTCCTTCGTATGTGGCCATATATATCTATCCATGCCCCCTTTTTTCGATAGTGGTAGATTAAGTTTGTGGGCTGCATCGCCTTGGTCAACTATGGTCTTTAGGAGGGTCTCATTCGATGTTCCGTTTGGGAGGAGTAGGTCCTTCACCCTTAGATTTCCCTCGTGCTCCACCATTGTCTCCCCATTCACCCTTTTACTCTCCTTTGTGTGTATCCATGGGTCCCCAAAAACTCGATGTATTCTCCCGTGCCTATCTTTCACATGCCTTCCTCCTTCATAATGTCTCGGCCATGTATTATGCTACTCCATCCCCATGATGCTCGACCTCCATTTTTTGCATCGAGTAAGAAACACTTTGGGAAATACAACCCCTTTAGAACCTATGCACATATCGTATTCGGCTCTGTCATGACTCGGCTCGCCATTGTTTTGAGGAGAGCCGTGTTGAAACTTTGGATTTCCCTAAATCCCAAACCCTTACTTTCTTTAGACTTTGTTAGGACCTCCCATCTTCTCCAATGAGTTCTCTTTCCTTCCGGTGTTTGCCCCCACTAGAAATCCGCTATCAAAGCATCAATTTCCGAGCACCATGTCTTGGGTAGGCGGAAGACACTCATCACATACGTAGGTATCGATGTAATAATGGACTTAATGAGTACCTCCTTCCCGGCTTGGTTTAGAGTTTTGGGTCTCCATCCTCCCAACTTGTTCCTGATTTTCGATTTGAGTGATCCGAGGGCTTCCCGTTTTGACCTTCCCCAGACTGATGGTAGGCCTAGGTACTTGCCCGGGTCACCCGTGCTCTTTATGTGTAGGGCATCCTCCATCTGTTTCTTTCCCTGTGGTTCATCCCCCTTGTTGAAGTAAAGTGTCAATTTGTCTCGGTTTATCCGTTGACCTGATTCCTGACAGTACAAGTCCAGGATCCTCCAAAGGCTACTAGCATTCCTCGGTGTGCCCTTGATGAAGAACAGGGAGTCGTCTGCAAAGAATAGGTGGTGTAGCTCTGGGCACTGTGTGAATGGTTCCCTCCCTCGCTAACCCTTTCCATTCTACGAGATAAGACATCCGCTAGAAGAATGAAGAGGTATGGTGAGAGGGGGTCTCCTTGTCTGATTCCTGGTGTCGTTGATATGGCATGTGTCTGCTCCCCATTGACGAGCACGTGGTAAGTGGTTGTCGATATGCATTCCCTGATCCATCCCAACCACTTTTACGCAAAACCTCGTTTCTTAGTGTTGTGATTAGGAACTCTCATAGCACTCTGTCATAGGCCTTTTGCATATCAATCTTTAGTGCACACTCAGTGTTGTTGTCACTACGGTTCATGTTTAGGTGATGGAACACTTCATGGGTGACCATGATGTTATCATGTATGTGTCTACCTGAGACAAATGCACTCTGGAAAGAATTAATAAGCTCTGACAGATAAATCTTTAAACGGTTCACCAACACTTTTGGTATGATCTTATACAGGAAATTACAACAGCTTATTGGCCTAAAATCTGTGGGACTCATTGGGTTTGGCACTTTTGGAATCAACACTGTATCAATATTGTTTAGAGGGTTAAGAAGGGTACCTGTTCTGAAGAAAACCTTAACTGCGGTGATGACGTCTGCCCCCACAGTGTTCTAGTTCCTTTGGTAGAACAAACCGGGGAAACCGTCTGGACCTGGCGCACGAGATCCCCCTAATTGGTATGTGGATGCCCTTATCACCATATTTGTCACCTCCTCAGTTAGATTCTCATTCATCTCGTGGGTAATCTGGTTTGGGATTTTCCGAAGGAACCATCCCCCGGCTCAGTTTGCTCCGCTGTGAACATTTTCCCAAAGTATCGATATAGCTCATAGGGTTATTCTCCCTTCCTCCTCTATCCACTCCCCCGTGGTACCCCTTAATCGGCATATATGATTGTGTCTTCTTCTCGCAATTGTGGTATGGTGGAAAAAGGTGGTGTTATGATTGCCATCCCTAAGCCATTTCATTCTCAACCTTTGCTTCCAATAGGTCTCCTCCCTCTTCCAAAGGATGTTTAATTTACCTTTTAGGCTTTTCTCCTCTTGGATTGCATTGTCATCCATTCGCCCTTGCATTGTTCGTCTTAGGGCATCCTTCTTTTTTGTGATCTCGAGCATGTTATTGCCGAAACATCCCTTGCTCCACTTGGTGAGCTTGATTCGGCAATTATATAACTTCTTGTACACACCTTGGATTTCTCTTCCGGTTGTTTGTTTCTCCCACTCTTCTTGGATTACCTTCTTACATTCCGGGTTTTCAAGCCACATTGCCTCAAATTTGAAGTGTCTTCTTGCCCTCTTCCGTGGTTGTTTGAGTTGGACCACCATTGGTGTATGGTCCGACCCAATGGCTAGTTCGTTTATGCATCTTCCTTGGTGATATCGGGCTTCCCATTCCGTGTTTATAAACACACGGTCTAGGCGTTCACTTATCCTATCCGCCGCCCCCCCCCCCCCCCCCCCCCGATTATTGCACCATGTGAAAGCATTTCTGTGAGCTCCCAAATCCTCCATTCCAAGATCCTCTATCAATGACTTGAACTCATCCATTTGTCTTTGAGATTTCCTCCTACTTCCTTGTTTTTCATAAGGGTGGCATATAGTATTGAAATCACCTAAAATCATCCACCTGTCTCGCCTTCCTCTTCCCAAGTGTCAAAGTGCATCCCATTGTTGTGTTCGCTCTTGGGCATCCGTGCTCGCATATATCCATGTTACATACGTTGGAGCTGTTTGGTTTTCCATGTATACCTCACAATCAAGGTAATGTGGGTTGGCTTGCAGCACCGAAACCCTTGTGTCCGACTTCCACCATAGTAATAATCCCCCGGACGTACCATTCAGACTTACATAGTGTGTATTATCCATCCCCATCTTCGTTCGTAGCCTCTCGCAGTAGGTATCCCCATTCTTTGTTTCCATTAAGAATATAATGTTTGGGAGATACCTTTTGTTGAGGTCTTTTAGGTGTTGAATTGTCAAGGTAGGCCCCAAACCCTGACAATTCCATGAAATGGCACTCATTGTTCACCCGTGGCTGTTTCGGGACAGCCACCAGAACCCATTGATTGGTCCTTTTCTTCTTATTGTGCCCTTGCACCATTCCTCTTGTTTAGTTGTCTTTTCGTTCTGTTTGAGTTTGTCATGTTTGTTTTTCGCCTTGGGCTCTTCCGCACCGTCGGTACTCTCGACTCGGTCTCCCCCGAAGCTGTCTGTGTTCTCCTCGGACCAGGCTGATTCTCCATGTCCTACCCCGTTCGTTTTAGTGTAATATTGTCCAAATAGGGGCTTAGTCTGGATGTTGGGTTTGATATCATGGTGGTGGGTGATGTGTGTGTGTGTGTGGGGGGGGTGGGGGGGGGGGGTGGGGGGGGGTCGAGTGGATTCTCCACAATGTATGTTTGGATTGGTAGGGTGAGCTCGGGTGGGTACGGTTGGGTGGTGGTGGGTTGGAGTGCCGGGTAGGTATATGATGACCGGTTGGGTTATGTGCATGGGACATTCGGTTGACTGGTTTCTTGGGTTCTTGGCTATGGGGGGTTGGTATGTGTATATGGGAGGGTTCGACACCGGTTGGTATGTGGTTTGGGGTGGGTATGTGAGGAGGTGGTGGGTTGGTTCGATAATGGTGTGGGCATTTGTTAGGATCAGTTGTGTTTGGTTTGGTTTGAGTTTGGTCTTCATGGGTAACGGTTTGGATATAGGTTCGGGTGTCGGGTGGTGGGTGGTTCGGGCTTGGCTACCATGGAGAATTATGGCTCTTGTGTTGGCTTGTGAAGGATCATTTGCCCCTTGGACATGTTCTTCCTCAGTCACCATTGGGTCGGTCCCCATGGTGTCACTCGGTTGTGCCTTGGTTGGTTCCATATCCTTATTTGGTTCGACTTTATCATCTTCTTGGTGCCCTCCCATGTTTGTATTGCCCCGGTTCCTTTCCCGTACCTCCGCTATTATATCGAACCATGATCTCTTTCCCCCATGTCGGTCTTGTGATCCATGTCCTTCATCCCCTCCTACTGTCTGTCTTACCGTAGCTTGTTTGGGTCTCACCCCCACAAGCCATGGTCCATACATAGGCACACTCTGATCGTGCTCCCCAAACTGAACCTCTGATTTGCAAACTTGTGTTGAGTGCCCCAACATGCCACACCCATAGCAGTAATCAAACAACCTCTCATATTTTACTGATGCCCATTTATCCCCGCCTTGGGAATTCTTCCACCAAAACCTGCAATGAATGGTCTATTCTCATCCACTTCTACACGCATACGCATATAACTACAGCTTATTCTCCCTACATGCTTTTCAATTTCTAGGCATTTTCCTATCATATTACCTATCTTCCAGGCATTTGGATCACTAAATTTCTCCCAACCTAGATCAAGTATCTGTATCCAAAAGATTACCTTCTGGAAATCCACTTCCTTTACTCCCACGCTCCCATCCCATCTCTTAATATTCAGGATATGGTCATTCACCGACCACGGGGATCTGTCTAGGATTTGTATTGCACCTTCTTAGACACACGATCAACTTAGTTTGCATACGAAATAACACTCTCTACACACCTATTTTTTTCATGATATTTTAACCCTTGACTTATTTCATTTTATGTTCTAACCAAATTTGAATTAGATTGTAAATTATGCCGTTATGAAAATACAAAAAGATAAGAAATTTAATCATTTGAATAGAATAAACATATCAATTGTTTGTATATATAGAAAAAAAAAAACATCAACTATTTAATTAATCATTTTTCCTATAATTTAAATATAATAATAAGATAAAATGAAATGAAATGAATTGAAATGAAATAACAAGCAAAATTATGTACTATAATTGGGTTTGTGAACTTATAAGTGAATGGAAATTACATTTACCAATCCTTTTCTATTCTTTTGTTGTATGAAACAAAAAATGTCGTTGGCTTCACTGATTTGGTATTTATGATGACAAACCAGTTAAATGCTATGAGGTCTATTATATGTTTTGATGTGTTTATTGATTGTATTTTTTGGTGATGTTACATGTGTTTCATGTGGATGATCCTTTCTCAGCATCAAACTTCCAAGTATATATCTGAGGATTGATTATGTTTCATTTTACTTTATTTTATCCTGCATCATAATCTCAAGTATCTTTATTATACATGTTACACCATGTTTGTTTCCATGAATTCTTAGGGAATACGAATTATGTAGCCTCATGTTTGTTTCGCAAAATTGAAATTTCATAGAATCTGGAATTCCTAAAGAGCTTAATAAGCATTTATGGGCTAATTAAGGATTTAGAATTGTTATTTAAGTAAGACTAAAATAATTAATAGTGATCGAAATAACTAAATACCCTCTATTGTTCCTTACTAATTACAAAAGCTGAGTTTACTAAAGTTTTAAATAAATATGTAATTAAAGTTTGTATCATTGTTTTTATTTGATTTCATTATTTTAATTTTAATTAATTAAATTATTTTAAAGTTTTAAATTTAATTAATCTAAATTTAAACTTTCGAGGTTAATTAAAATATTTTATTATAAGAGAATTGTATTATATATTATACATATTGAAGCAAATGGTATATATGTCATTTTACCTTATTCCATTTTATTTACATATACCGTCCCATCGCCAAATAATATTATATTATAATTATATACATGTTGTTCATTATTCTCTATTTCGTATTCCTTATTCTGTATTCCACCAATCAAACACGTGTTAGAATTGAAAGTTCGGCAACCATATGGACACACAAAAGGTGGATGAATTGAATTTTAAAGATAAAAGTCCTATAAATATTCACTACAAGAAAGTTGCCCTATAGTAGCGGAGTAAAATCGTTTCTAAGTGGCCTTTTTGTCACTGCTAAGGTCCCAAGTCGATGCTAAGACTCGTGTCCGTCTACCCCAATGCTAAAGGAATTTAGCAATAAAAATATGTCGACACTAAATGTTTTCCGTTGCAAGAATGAACAGAGTCTTTATCATTTAGCATCAACGTATTGTCAATGGTGTTCATGCGTAATTACCGTCGAATTTTTAATTCTAAAACACTGTATTACCAGTCAAAGGTAATGGTCGATGCATGGCGAACATGCGAACATGTGTAATTCTTATATAATATGTGTCTTATTCATTCTTCCATCCAGCTCTTTTGAGCAAAATTGCAGCTTTAAAATCCTTGTCCCTCAACAAGTTGCAGCACTCGAGAGAAAACGCTTCAGGAAAAAAGTTCATCCACAAATAAAAAACTTCAGTTTTAATAGAACGGATTCAAATATTGAAATGAAAACAAGACAACAATAATTATAAACTAAACAAGAAGATGGTGGTACTCAAATGCCATTCAAGAATCTATATGAGTGAAATGAAGTTGTAGTTTGTTGAGTAACATAGCAGCTAAATTGACAGCAGAACTACCAAAGGGCCCAGGGTTATAGACTTAGAATTGAATTCAAAGTAAACTGAAATAAGATTCCTCTCAATAACGATTTTCATCATAAACTGCTCTGATTCTACTAAGTTCTAGCAACAGATTAAGTGCAATTATCTATCCATTCTATTATCAATAAATCATCAGGTCAACCAAAAAGAGACTCCATATGAGGACCACATATCACTTACATGACCAATCTTGAATTTATCAACGTTAGTTTTTAAATCAATACCATATCAACAAAATCGTACAACATAGAGTTCCATTTCCACAAGACTAGGGCATTTTCATTAAACTCATTTTTTAACCCAAAAAACGTGTTTACTACAAAGCATCATATCCACCAGAATCCAGATCAAGAAAAACTTAAAGTTTGTTCTTATTACAATAATTCAGCTTTCTTAATCAATCTTATGTAAGTTAATTAATTGTAATAGCAACAGAATGCACAGTCGAGGCTTACCAATGACAAAGTTGTTGAATAGAGAGTAAAACAATAGAAACACCGATATTTGATAAAATTCTTTCACTTGTAATATTTCATTCCAGTACATTGTCTATTATAGAGATTACAATAACTTTCTACTGTAAATACTAATTATGACATTTGACAATCTGGTGTTCTATATTTGACAATCTGGTGCTCTACTGCTGCACCTTTCTGCTCCTTTTGACTGGTAAAAGATATCACTTTGTTGACATTTTATCTGCTTTGTTGACAAAAGCCATTATATTCCATAATAGAGTCGTCAGGTCTCGTGTTTGCTTTATTCTCAAAATCCATCGTATATAGACATGCCAAAAGGGCGCGGACCAGGCAAGCTGACATGGGGGCGGTGACCTGACATGGGCTAGGTGAACGGCGTGGCCGCCGTGGACACCATTGAAGCCTAAAATCTCTTATTGGAGATCATTGAAGTTGATTATAGTAGAGTGATGTATCTCTAACATCAAATGAAGGGATTAGAGCTCAAGGTTATAAGAAATTACTTAGTTCGATCTCCAATCAGAGCTTTCCATCTTCAAAAGCTTAAGTGAGGGAGTTAGCGGCATCGCTGACAAGAACCTCCTACGATCTGAGCTTTGTAGAGCATGACTCCGTACTTCGGGACTGATTCGGCCGATTTCCTGGATGGATTATGCTCATTGTTGTTTGATGAAGGGTAGAGCGCGCGGGAAGAAGAGACGGTCGAGTGTTTTGAATAAAAGCATAAGTGAGGAGACATAAAAGCACAAGTGTAATTTATTTAAATTTATTTATTATTTTACTTTCTTAAGTAAGTGTTATTATTTTTGCACAAGTGTTATTATTTTTTCTTTCTTAAGTTGAATTTACTTATTATTTTTTAAAATAAACTTACGTGTAGTTGTATATTTTTTTAAATAAACTTACATCGATACCGTTCACATGTATATTGCATCATCAGATGTTGAAGCTAAACCATTGTTTTTGCAATAACAAAAACTTCCATTATGATTATCTGTATTAACATCACGTACTTATTTGACACATGTTTTTTGGCGGCTTACACAAATTGTTGCGGCAAACGTACACACTATAACAGTGTTTTAGCTATGACAATTTTTTCGAATCTAAAAAGGGTTTATTCATACGTAATATATTGTTGAAACTGTAGAGAGTTTTTAACAACATTTTCCTTGTGACAACACATTATTTTCGTGGTTGTTGAACCAGATTCTTGTAGTGATTGCTAATTTTAACAAAATTTTAACTAACTTCAAATCTTTGCAATTCTGATGTGCATGTAAAATATACAATGATTATGATCGAGATATGTTGAAATGATTTAAAGAGAGTACGGATGAACATTGTGTGCAAGATATACGTGGTTTGACCCCTTATTGTCCTACATACATGGGTGGTGACAAGAAAAATTACTAGTATGAAAGTTGAGATTACTATCTCCCTAAATGTGTTTGGTCTACTCGCTTGTATTATTTAGTGTTCAAACACATTCCTCACATTTTGGACACAAGTTTGTCACCGATCACATTTTTCTTAAACACAAGCACTCATGCTATTGTAACACAAAATCCCAAACATCAAACGTGATACGAAGATTTGTTTTAGATTTTATGTGTATATATCATTTTTTCTGAAGATAAATGTATTTTAAGTACATAAGAATTCACATTTTTACAAATAAGTACTTGAGATTTTCAAAATGTTGCTCCGTCTTTTGCACCATTGTCTTGGATGGAATGTAAAAAATAAGGCAAAGTACTTATAAGACATTAAATAAGTACCTTTACAATTCATCAATTGGGAAAATTGCAATTGATCATTCCTATGCCTTATATATTTCTTTGGTTACTTTTCTTATCCTGAGTTAACTCATCTTCTAATATCTCCAGCTGATTCCACTTAACCACACTTCATAGATTCAACTCCTTAACATTCAAATTAAAATTCCATCATTTACTTTAAATGGTCAATGCATTTCATTTCATTTCAGTCAACTCACTTTACCTTAAGTAGACTAAAACATACATTCTACACTACAAAAATAACCTTTCACTTAGTTGAACTTGACACCACCGGCAAATAAGATTACATTGTTTCAAAAAAACTTAAAAATTCTTCTCCTTTAAAAATTCCATCTTGTTGCCATAATAGAAAAACTAAAAAAAAACTTTAATTTATTACTCATTTGATTTCTTCCAATCCTTGGTATCCAACACTCAATTTCAAATTAAGGGTGAACTTGAGTTTGTATCTTGTCTTAAAGGATTAATTACATATTTGTAAAAGGGTTTCTGATAGGGTTCAAACTCGTGAACTTAATCTTCACGATAGCACATTCTTCCACTAAATCAATGTTACTATATATATTTTTGATGTATTTAAATTATACTTATTACACCAACTCCCCCAACGAAACAATTACTTTGTAAAATTTTGTTCCAACAAATATTTAAAGTTGTGACCCTGCTATAACAACACAATACTTTACCACTACACTTTTAATACTAAATATTTATTTACATAGCTAAATTATACTTCAAAAACGTTATTCAGGTAATTTAACCTCTCTAATTTATAAATATCATTTTTTTGAAAATTTTCTTTAAAAAATGTATTCAATAGATGAACAAATTAGGATTCTAATCAAACAAACAACGTTGCATTTCAACCTACATTGTTCTCTTTTTTACCAATCCTGCAGTCATCTTGATCAAGTTAAGTGTTGGTTTTAGGATAACGGGTCGTCCATAAATGGGAGCCCATTTACATAAGTCCAGTTGTGTATCTGGCATTAAAACATATCCCTCTATATATCAATATATATAGGGGTGCTCAAGGTTAGGAAAAAACTGATGTCGATGCTAATGATAGTTAGACGCCCTACAGTTTAGACAGAGGTCAATAGTTGTGGTATTATAGGTCATTGCCCGTCAAATCGTGGCGTGTCCTCCCGTCCGGAAGACCGTGATCCCAACCTCAGGCAGATCCGCTTCCGTTAAGGCAATCGTTCAAGGATGTAACTTAATTATGTATTATGTTGTGCCCTAATCGATTGCATGTTTCGTACATAATTCCAACATTGGTATCAGAACCATAGTAGGTTGGTTTCCGAATTGTTGAATTTCAGGAAATTAAATCCCCACCGCGGTCAGTCGTGACCGCGACGAGCCCCAGCCACTGAAACCACCACCACGAGGCCGAATTAGGGGCGGCGTCGGCCTTCGTGGCCGCAGCTCAGCCCTTGCTGGTCGCAGCCACCGTGGTTGACGCCAAGCCGAGGTTGGCCGCAGCCTCGGCCCTTACTAGCCGCAGCCTTCGTGGATTCGGCCACCTCAGGCAGGGCCACAGCCTTTGCGGTTGTGGCCCATCGACTGGTTGTCGTGGCCTTTGTGGGAACGGCTCCAGCCGCCTGAGGGTGGGGTGAAGTCGGACAGTGATGGACGACCCACCCTCGTGGCCAGCCTTCGTGGCTAGCCACGTCCAGGCAGTGGCGGGAGGGGGGCCCGTATTGGTCGGCCCCCATTCGTGGCCAGCCCGTTGGGGAAGATGAACAGTACTGGTTTGGTTCTTTGTGAACCGGACTAGCCTGACGTGAACCAGAATGGTTCTTTTTCGTGAACTATTCTGGTTCAGTTCTGTCCGGTCAGTTTGAGCCGACCGGTTCAGTTCATTCGGTTTGATATGATCGGACCAATTCGGTTTTGTCCGATCAGACCAATTTGGTTCAGACCGACTGGTTGGGCTGGTTCATATGGTTTCGTGTTGTCTGTACCGGTTTAAACTAATTCGGAGGCCCCGGGCCACCTGAATTGGTATGAAACGAATTTGGTGTCGATCATGGATCCTCTGTGGGTCCTAGTAGTTTATTTTAGTCCGGTAAATGTGTCTGGACTCTTTCATAAATAATTTTTGGGCTAATTTAATTAATTGTTGGACCAATTTAAATTGCTGGGAGAGCCTTATGTTGCTTTATGTTGCAAGACTTGATAGGTAGAACACTGTATGGGTTCCTTGAGATCCCTGGATTACTTTATGTTTTCTGCAGGGTAGATAATTTTGCTTTACTTTATTTGATTGACTCTTGACTCCATGACTGGTAGAATTGACTAGGTTGTGATTGTTGAGATCCCAGCATAGTGTGTGAAAATTGGTCTAACATGTTAATTACTTTTGTTTGTTGAGACTTTAGTCCTTGAATTTCTATTTGTTAAGACTTTGGTCTCCAAATTTTTATTCATGGTGATTTTGATCCCCAAACTTTTGGTTAGGGTGATTTTAGTCCTCAAAGTTTTAAACATTAAAAATTAGCCCCAAATTAATTTATTTTTGAAAGGTATCAATATATATGTGTGTGTATTGAAATGTATGGTTTGTTTCTTTGCTTGCATGTATTAGATTACCTAGATTGGTAGATCTAGTTTTCGCTTAGCATAGATAGCAAACCTATAGGATTGTCCTTAGTAACCTTTCGGAAGTTTGGATGAGTACGAAAATGTTCTTGAGTGTGATTCGGTCGGTTAGTCTGCGAGGTTCTCTGAATTTCCTTGAATAATGCTAGGACAATTGCTTTGTAAGAGTCGAACACTTTGGTTTAGTGCGATATGTTCGACTCCGGTCCGTTGAGAACTGTTGGTATACATTGTGTTTCGATT
The DNA here is from genome assembly GCA_946814005.1 of Chamaenerion angustifolium. Lineage (NCBI taxonomy): Eukaryota > Viridiplantae > Streptophyta > Magnoliopsida > Myrtales > Onagraceae > Chamaenerion > Chamaenerion angustifolium. Next base: position 10,197,087 of record OX328270.1, read on the forward strand.
GATAGTAGTGACTTTAGGGCATACTTAGAGATGGGGAGTGCTTCTCGGCATAGCTAGGTTGTCCCCCAGGTTTAAGTATGTTCTCAAGTATGTCCTATCGGTTTGAGACTTGTCTTTTACATGCAATAGAACATTGTTCCTTGTGTCTCCATGATCCTATTAGAATTTCCTTTAGTTAGAGAAATTAGGATGCCATGAAGAACATCATCGCTTAGTTGGACAAAGGTCTTAAACTTAACGATGACATCTATAAAATCCGGAGAAAGCATATAAAGATGGTCCTAAGTAGAAGTCCATTTACCCCATCAAGAAGATTATGAAAAGACCAGATTCTGGAATAACGAATCAGCAGAAGGCTTTCCATTTGAGTGGGAGGTTAATGATGCTGAGACTGCGCCATGATGCTGAGTACGGTGGATGAGTTTGAGATTAACACACGGCTAAAGGGTTGTGGGATACTTTGCAGGCTATAAATGGTTCTATACGACTACTCAGCAGTGCTCACTCAACATTAAGTTTGATTCATACATGATGAATCCTCAGCACTTCGCGAGATAGCATCTGAGGCATGTGGCCAATATGATCGTAAAACTCAAGGAGACCGGTCAGTTAGTGACCAATGAGCAGCAAATCCAGGTTGTAATCCACTATTTGCCTAACTCCTAGAAACATATGAAAATCTAAATAACTAAATCTAAGGCCCTCACTCCCTTCGAACACGTTCGAATACACTTTGAGTTGAAGAGGACAGACCCAATGTCGCTGGACCTAAGGTTGAGGTCCGTGTGGCACCATCCTCTAGACCTATTAAGAGTCGCTGAAGGCGAAGGAGTAATGCACAACGCAATGGGGCAAACGCATTGAAGGCAAAGTAGACAAAGACTTAGGTGAACCCAAGGACTCCTCCGAAAACAACACCGTGAAAATGTTCGCGTAAGGCCGAGAAGCCTAAGTATAGGAAATGCTCCAACTGTGTCCAGTAGGTACACTTTGTGAATGCATGTCCTAAAACGATCTGACCTAAATGTCTTGTTGGCTACTTAGTTTACTTTATGTTTCTAGTACAGATATGTTGACTGAGTAATGACCTTTGTGGATTTGGGATTCAGGATCGACAAATCACATAGTCAGGGATCGTGATATTTTCGTAGAGTGACATAGAGTCCCGCGCAAAATTAGGTGGATGTACATTGACGACAAATTTCGTGTTGAATTCGAAAGGATTAGAACTCGTGAGTTGTGCTTGCGTGGCGGTAGATTTTTAGTATGAAGTCAAATCCTATATGCTCAGCGGATTCACCGATATGTTATTTCAGTCTTAGGATTAATGAAACTAGGTTTTAGATTATATTTTCATGAATCTTCCGTCCAATTGTCTTTACGTTCAACTTTGTTTGGCTTTAGTATTATTTTTGGTGGATTTATTGTTTCGGATTTGGATTCAAGCAACAATAATAATTTTATGTTTTTTCTTCTACTCGCGGATATGTTTGCGATGAGAATGAAAGACAAACTAGATTTGACTATAAAAGTCAACATAAAATGCAGTGCCTAGCCCAATGGGGTTTGCTACCCAACATTCCACAAGTGGAGTCGTCTACTTGTGTAAGTTGTCTAGCAGAGAATTCCACCAGAACGTCTTTTTGGTTAGGCACCTAGAGCCGAATTTCCATTTGCAATTAGTCCATTCCGGCATTTGTGACCCTCTAAGTGCTAGGGTTCGGCACTGAGCGCAAATTTTCATTACATTTACAGATGATTACACCCGTTAAATAGGAAGGTAAGACCCTCCATCCTAATCGTGGAAGAAGAGTGCCTTTCAGCGAAATTTAACGGTTTATGTAATGAAAAGGGAATCATTCGTCAGTTGACGATCCCGTTCACCCCTCAGCATATTGGTTTTGCAGAGAGGCACTATAGAACGCTCCTTAAAATGGTTCGGTCGATATGGCGCAGACTCAATTGTTGATTTCCTTATGGGGAAACGATTTGAAGATTGCTGCGTACATCCTGAACCATGTGCTGACGAAGACGGTTAACTTCACTCCATATGAGTTTTGTACTGGAATAAGTTATGAACCTTCACCATATGCGCCCATAGGGGTGTGCCGCTTACGCCCATAATTTCTCAAATAAGTTTGGGAAATATTGGAGCTAAAGGAAATAATAGTATTTTTGGTTACACTGATACCTCCAAGGGTTATGTGTTTATAGCCGAGCAGGACAGTGTGAATGTTACTGAGATTGAATCATGAGACGTAACGTTTGTAGAGAACAAATTTCCTAAGAAGGGGGAGATTTATTTGGATCGATCTCTATATGAGATTCAAGATCAAGTTGAGCAGACACTTGTTAATTCGAGTGGGAGAGTTGAAACCGCAGATGATGAATCAGTTCGTCGTCCGCCGGATTCATCGCCTGCTGGAACGAATGGAACAGATTTCTCTCCTGATGATATTGTTGACAATGGGAGCATTAGGGATCTCATTCTCAGTGGGAGTGATCATGGTCATACCCCGGTAGTAGTGAGTTGTTAGGCCGTGGGCTAGAACATAAGTTTTCCTCCTGACGACATGGTTATTGTGTCGTAAAACGTTAGGGAAACTCTCAATGGAACCTTCTAAGAAGAATGGATGAAAGTAATGGAAAATGAGATGAACACTTTGGACTAGATGGAATCTATAAGGAAGAACGGTGTTTGGACACTAGTCGACATTCGAGAGGACATAGAGCAATAGAGCTAAGTGAGTTCTTAAGATGAAGTTCAAAGCTGATGAAAAGTTGAGTATCAAAATTTGATTGATTATGGCTATTGGAGTACTTGGAACTGCACTAGATAAACGTTAAGACCGTCTAAAACAGTTCTCTAGGTCTGAAACAATTCTCTAGGCAGTGGTACCGCAGAGTTCATGATTTGGTCGTGGAAAATGGATTTCTCTTGATGGATGAGAATCATTGCGTGTACACCAAAAGGGTTTGGGCCAAACTTTGTGTTTGACTCTATATGTAGATGACATACTCATATTCGTACATAGCTTGGAGTTCCTCACACGGGTAAAGGCATGATTGTCTTATCTGTTTGGGATGAAGATCATGGATGAGGCGGCGCACATCCTTGGGATTTGGATCTCGAGAGATCGTCATAGGAGGCAGTTGTGGCTCGTTTTCTTGGTGTTGGCATGATGAATGAGCGCTCCCTCCCCCCCCCCCCCCCCACCCCACCCACACACTTTGTGCGAGTGGGAGATGTTGGTTTTAGGATAATGGGTCGCCCATAAGTGGGAGCCCATTTACATAAGCCCAGTTGTGTATCTGGCCTTAAAACTTATCCCTCTATATATCAGTATATATAGGGGTGCTCAGGGTTAGAAAAAAACAGATGTCGATGCTAATGATAGTTAGCCGCCCTACAGTTTAGACAGATGTCAGTAGTTGTGGTATTATAGGTCATTGCCCGTCAAACCGTGGCGTGTCCTCCCGTCAGGCAGACCGTGATCCCAAACTCAGGCGGATCCGCCCTACTATTGAACGTTGTATTTCTGAATTTACAAACTCTATTATATTGAAAACCCATCCTAGCTTGAATTATCTCCATCTCATCCTATTAGGAGTTTTAGATCAACTTTGATTGGAATTTAAACCATCATGGCTTGAATTATCTCCATCTCATCCTATTAGGAGTTTTAGATCAACTTTGACTGGAATTTAATGTAGTTGTGTAACTTAAACTCAATGTTGTTTGTTTAGTTAGAAATCTAATTTGTTTGTCTATATTGAATATAATTTATTTGGAGATGCTTAAAAATATAATATTTTAAAATTAGAGTATTTAAGGTACGTAAAGAAATATCTAGTATTACAACATTTTATTAGTTGTAAAGTATTTTGTTGTTATAGCAAGGTCACGAGTTTAAATTTTGGTTTGAATAAAATGTTACAAAAAAATTGCTTCATTTGAGAAGTTGGTACAATAAATATAGTTTAAATACATAACAAAATAGTGGAACAACGTGTTAATGAGATTCGCTGAGTTGTTCTAATTTGGTTAAAAGAAAAAAAAAACTATTTAGGTATTTGATTTTCTATGGAGATCTACAGTGGAAAAAACAATATTTTACCTCTTAGCCACTTATTATTATCAGTGGTGTTAAATGGTTATTTACATTTTATAATTTTCGAATAGACTAATTGATTACTATGTAAATTAATCGTCCATTTATTATGTCAATTGATCACGTAAGTAGCACGTGTTGTGTTTTTTATTCAATAATGAATTATAAAATGACAATTTTAGCCTTAAATAAACTTTCCCTTTAATTTTGCATGTTTTTCTTCCATCGTCCCACAACACTGTCATAAGGGTGGCAATCGTATCGTGTCATGTCTAATCGCATCGTGTTTTTAATCGTGTCGTATCTAAATATGTGTCATGTATAAATGGATAAGTTTTAAATGTGTATCAAAAGTTGAAACACGAATTCGACACGATTAACTAGCATATCACACGTGACACGATTAACTTTTTTTGGAAAAAAAAAAAAAAGAAAAGAAACACATGTCAGGTTATACGACACGACACGATTAGATACAACACGTAACTGATACACGATACGATACAACACGATTAAACACGACATGATTCGACACGACACGAAACGATTAAACACGACCCGAAACTGACACAAATAAACACGACATGACACGATTAAGCACGAAATTCAGAAAGAAAAACAAATATGTACATACAAACTAAGATCTTCAAAGTTCAAACTGATTACTACTACTACTTACATAATAATAACATTGCAACATTACAATCCAGAAATACAACAAACAAAATGAAGTATACTTTTATTCCATAACCATAAAACTTTTGTAGGTCAAGTTATTCTCAATTCCTACATTTCATCGAACAGTTGTAGCTCAAAACATTCGAATCACAAAGAGGGATAAAAATTAGACGGACGACGTACCCTTTGATCCATATGTGCCTTGCTTCCGCTTCTTCCACAACTACGGGGTCGGAGTACAATTAATGGACAGATTGATACACAAAGAGTTATAATTGCTTCCCATTAACCAGCAACTTTACCTCTCATACCTTCTCGAGATCTAGATTGCGAGTAAGCAGCTGCACAACAAGCAAGCAAAGCAAGAAGCTCCCAGACCTTCTCGAAAAATATTGATCCACAAACTCACATGCAGAGCAAGCAACTGATGCAACTCATATCAATCCAACTAATTCACAACAGAACTTGGTCAACGTTTCCGTTGAAAATGAAGCAAAGGAAGAGAGATCTACCGCCCGGCAGTTGTAGAGAGAGAGAGAGTACTTACAGAGAAAGGGTTGACGTCTTTTTCTTTGAAGGGATTGTGTTAAGTTTGGAATCAATCTACATGGAATCCTCACAGAAAACCCTAGAAACCAAAAACCCTAGAGAGAACGAAGAGGCGCAATTGGGGATCACTTGATCTGGTTCCTTCATTTGGCAGATCATCACCCTTAAATCCTAAACCTAGCAGCGGTTCAATTACAAGCAATGAAGGAACTGAAACGACTAAGTAAATAATGAAACGACACTTAATAACTGAAACAAAATAAAACGGGCCGAATAAACAACTGGCCAAGCAAATAAGAAACCGGTCCATATCAAAGAAGCAAGCCCACGACAGAAGCAGCCTGATTCTCAACACTCCCCCTCAGGCTGAAGACGGATTTGACTAATCTGATGAAAACTCCCCCTGTCTGCTAAAGATGTTCTTCATACCAAGCTTGCCAGACAAAAAATAATGATGTTGGGAACCAAGGGGCTTGGTGAATAGATCAGCAAGCTGATTACCTGTCCTTACATGCTCAAGCTGCACAACTTTTTCAAGCAATTTTTCACGAATATAATGACAATCGATTTCTATGTGTTTAGTCCGTTCGTGAAAAACAGGATTATTAGCAATTTGTATAGCAGCTTTATTGTCACAATGCAGAACAACAGGATCATCATGCTTAAAATTTAACTCTTTCATCAATCCTATAAGCCAGATTATCTCAGACAAGCAAGCACCCATACTTCTATATTCCGACTCAGCAGATGATTTAGAAACAGTGGTCTGTTTCTTTACTTTCCAGCTTACTAAAGAATTTCTCAACATTATGCAAAAACCAGTAACAGATTTTCTAGACTCAATGCAACTTGCCCAGTCAGAATCACAATATCCCACAAGTTTAGGAACCGAATTAGATGAAAGAAGAATACCTTTGCCTGGTTCCCATTTGATGTACCTGATAATTCTAAGGGCAGACGCAAGATGTGAATTTTTTGGATTCTGCATATATTGGCTAAGATTCTGCACAGCAAAAGAGATATCTGGTCGAGTAATAGTCAAGTACAACGGTTTCCCTATCAGTCTTCTATAAAGAGTAACATCATCTAGGGGTTCATCCTCACCATTAACATCGAGGTGTCTATCATAATAATGCTAGTAAATTTAACAGTTTGCTCCATAGGAGTCTTAGCAGTTCTAGCACCAGATAATCCAACATCAGAAACTAATTCCAAGGCATATTTCATTTGACAGAGTACCAAACCCTTTTCAGATCTGGCTATCTCAATGCCAAGGAAATACTTTAATTCACCAAGATCCTTCATTTTAAAATTGGTTTCCAATACATGCTTCAATTCAGAAATCAAAATATCACTATTCCCACAGATAAGCAAATCAACAACATACACAAGAAGAATAACCAGTTGATCACCATCATGCTTTGTGAATAGGGAATAATCATATTTTGATTGCATATATCCAGCATTAACAAGAGACTCAGTCAACTTAATGTTCCATTGCCTACTAGCTTGCTTTAAACAATACAAAGACTTTTTTAATCTGCAAACAAGCTGACAGTTATCCTTATCAATAAAGCCTTCAGGAACATTCATATAAACCTCTTCATCTAGATCTCCTTGTAAAAAAGCATTGTAAACATCCATTTGGAAAAGAGGTCATTGATATATAGAAGCCAAAGCCAAAATTACTCTCACAGTGTTCATTTTAGCAACAGGGGAAAACGTATCAAAATAATCAATTCCATGTTTCTGACTATACCCCTTAGCCACTAACCTTACCTTATATCTATTTAAAGATCCATCAGATTTGTACTTCAACTTATAAACCCATTTACAACCAATTGATTTTTTACTTGCTGGGAGTGGAACCAACTCCCAGGTTTCATTCTGCTGTAAGGCCTCAACCTCATCCTCCATGGCCTGAATCCAGGCCTTATCCTTTATGGCCTCAGAAAAGGTGTCAGGTTCTGTCAACTTTGAAACTGAACTCAAATACACTTGGTAATCATGAGATAAATTGTCATACGATACAAAGTTATTAATAGAATGAGTACAGTAGACATTTGAAACCTGATAATCCTTCATCCAAATTGGAGGCCTTACAGTCCTTCCAGATCTGCTTATAACAGGCATATCATTTCCATTCACACTCGGGTCATTGTCACCATCAGAGTCACTTAGAGACTCATCATTCGGTGGAATTCCATCAGTGCCATTATCAGCATCATCATTTGGATCATTTGCACTGATTTCAGTGCTATCCTCAGTATTTGCATTACGAGGAATGCTTACATCATCGGATTCCAACTCATCGGGACAATCAAAAAATATGGGTAACTGATCTGTCTTGCCATTCTCAAAGGGAAATACACTCTCATTAAATTGCACATCACGACTAACAAAATATATTTTTTTAACCAAATCATAGAGTCTATAACCCTTTTGAGTCTCAGAATAACCTAGTAAAACAGATGGTATTGCTCTGGAGGCAAATTTATCAGTCACCAACATATTTTTTGCATAACAAAGACACCCAAACACCCTAAGGTGATCAATCACAGGTTTTCTTTTTCCTAAAACCTCAATGGGTGACTTTCCATCCAACAACTTAGAGGGCATCAAATTAATCAGATAACACGCAGTAAGCAGACAATCACCCCAAAAATCATTTGGAAGAAAAGCTTGCAACTTGAGTGCCCTAGCTACTTCCAAAATATGTCTATGCTTTCTTTCAACCCTCCCATTTTGTTGGGGGGTATAAGGGCAACTGCTTTGATGAGCAATTCCCTTTTCTTTGAATAAGGCTTTCAATTGTTCATTAAAGAACTCCCTGCCATTATATGTTCTGAAACGCTTAATAGTCTTTTTAAACTGATTTTCAATCAAGGCAATAAAGTGTTTCAGAACAATAACAACATCAGATTTAAACTGAATTAGGTGGATCCAGGTAACTCTTGAAAAATCATCCACTAATGTCAGAAAAAACCTTTTATTATCATGTGTGGGGGTATGGTAAGGCCCCACACATCAGCATGGATAAGGTCAAATGCAGCATCAGCTCTTGAATTAGAAAGAGGAAAAGACTTTCTAATAATCTTAGCTTTGGGACAAATAGAGCATTCTTCCACATCAATCATCTTATTCTTAGGCAAATTTATAGAATCAATATGTTCCAAATCTTTCAATGAAATATGCCCAAGATGTCTATGCCACAACATAACATTGCCAACAACAGAAGAACAAACATCCACAGCAACGTTCTCACAGCCATTCTTAAAGAAATACAGCCCCGCAAATTCTTTACCAGTCCCCAAGACCTTCCCATTTGAGAGGTCCTGCAGGACAGCAATTTTGGGGTAAAAAACCACACTACAGTTTAACTCTTTAGTAAGTTTAGAAACTGATAATAAATTGTACTTAAATTCAGGTATATAGAGAACATTCATCAGTTTCTTGTTCTTACTAAAGGTTAAATTTCCAACATTATTCACACAGGAATATCCCCCATTAGGTAATTGAACTTTAGTTCCTGGAACCAACTTATGATCACATAACCAATCATCTCTGTTGGTCATGTGATCTGTTGCTCCAGTATCTAAAATCCAATAATCATTGTTGTGTGGGGCAAAAGAGTTAAGGGATATACCTGCTATATTAACGCGATGTTCCTCGGTAGGGGTAGCACCTGCTGATGCAGTGCTGCCAGCCTGTCCAATACTATGCAACAGCTTCTCAAACTGATCTCGGGTAAGGGTGATAGATCCTTGCACAGAAGAACTCGAAGAAACATCATTAGAACCATTTTTATGAAAAACTGAGTTAATGTCGCCAGTCTCAGAAGAGGCAACATTAGCTTTGGGATTTTGCCCTTTTGCCTTCAGAAAGTCTCTATGTTTAAAACAATTTTCCTTTGAATGACCCTTCTTTTTACAGAAGTCGCATCCTCGGGAAAAACATCTTTCAATAGTATGACCTTTCTTTTTGCAAAAAGTGCATTCCAAATTCTTATTTCTCTTCGGTTTATCAGAATTAACAGATATATTAGCAATACCAGAATCAAAAGAACTCATGCTAGAGGCTATGCCTCTTTGACTTTCTTCTTGCATCACAAGATTATAAGCAACATTTACAGAGGGAAAAGGATTCCACAAAAGCAATTGACTTCTCACAGCAGAATATGTTTCATTTAAACCCATCAAAAACTGGAATAACCTTTGGTTATCCTTATGCTCTATGTGCTTTTTAAAATCGTCACCCTCAATATGAGGTAGAGCACAAGCAGCGTCGTATTCTGCCCAGAGAAGCCTAAGTTTTGTAAAGAATGTAGAAACAGAATCAAGACCTTGACGGGTCATGCATATTTCCATATGTAACTGATAGGTCCTAGGGCCACTTACCTTATCAAATCTTTCTTTTAAATCTTTCCAAATCAATAAGGCACTATCAGTATACATATATCCACTACCAAGGTCTTTTGCAATAGAATTAGTAATCCATCCTATTACCACAGCATTACACCTATCCCATAAGTGATGCAAAGTAGGATCATATTTCTCACGAATGCAAGTTCCAGTTATAAACCCTAATTTGTTTCTACCTAACAGGGCAAATCTAATAGCACGACTCCACATAGCATAATTTTCAGGCCCTGTCAAAATAGTAGAAACCATACTTACACCCGGGTTGTCACTGGCATGCAAATACAGGGGATGATGTGACCCAACAATGGCCACAGCATCATCGTCATTGTCATCGGTGGCACGGCGAGCTGCCTCCTTGACAACCTTATCCTCAGCCATGAAAAACAGCAAACACCAAATATACAGGTAATATATGTTTGCCTCAATAATCGCAAAAAGAGTGATACAAACCGTCAATCAGGGCATCGGTTATAGACAACCGATTCGTCAACTAGGTCACCGCCAAGGAGAGGATCCGGCAATGACACAATCGGCAACACAGGAAAATAGCCAAAGAAGCGATTAAGAGAATCGCAAAAGAGAAACGAACCGTCGGGACCAAGATTGCGAAAGAATCGCAAGAACAGCAAATCGTCGGGACGGAAGAAAGGGACCAAGAACAGCCAAGGAACTATATCACAGGTAAGATGAAACGATCGTAGGCTCTGATACCATGTTAAGTTTGGAATCAATCTACATGGAATCCTCACAGAAAACCCTAGAAACCAGAAACCCTAGAGAGAACGAAGAGGCGCAATTGGGGATCACTTGATCTGGTTCCTTCATTTGGCAGATCATCACCCTTAAATCCTAAACCTAGCAGCGGTTCAATTACAAGCAATGAAGGAACTGAAACGACTAAGGAAATAATGAAGCGACACTTAATAACTGAAACGAAATAAAACGGGCCGAATAAACAACTGGGCCAAGCAAATAAGAAACCGGTCCATATCAAAGAAGCAAGCCCATGACAGAAGCAGCCTGATTCTCAACAGATTGGGATCGTGATGACGATTCATCTTCGTGGCAGCGGAGCCTTACCAAAATATTCACCTACCGGGATAAAGAGATCTGGACGACGAAGCTCACGAAGCTCGGAGAAGGAGAAGGACGACAACTAGGAGTCTTACGTTGAAGGAGAAGGACGACAACTCAGAGTCTTACCTTGAAGGAGAAGAACGACATCTCTTTTACCTCTAGATGTAGTATGGGACTCTGGAGAAGAATAAGAAAATCAGAAAGATGAATTCAAAATAAATAGATTGATAGAAATTGAAAACATTTGAAAATGAGTATGTGACTCTGATTGCGTGTGAAAACAGAATTATAGTTTGAACTGAGGCTGAGATTAGACAACGGGATCATTTCTAATCGTTGGATTGTTTTCAATCCAACTGTGAATAAGTGTAGAAATTTATATGTGTATAAACGTGTCACAATTAGACACAACACGATTAGACACGACACGATTAGACACGACACGATTAGATACGACACGATTAGACACGATTAGTTACCCGTGTCTTTATTCGTGTCACATGTATACACGACACGATTAGTTAATCGTGTTTTATCGTGTTTATAGAGATATCCACAGATCTGAGGTGTTTAGACACGATTATTAATCGTGTTTAAACGTATAAGAGTTGTTTAGACACGGGATCCGTTAAGGTCAAACTCATATACGATTTAAAGCAGATCGTATCATGTTGGGTCAGAAATTGTTAGTCCTACACTGTCATGCTTACATTTTGCTTATTTAAATTCTCGTAGTGCTTTTCACTGTCATGCTCAATTAATTGTGTCTGATATTGTAGATCATGAAAAGGGGGGGAAAGGAAAATCATTTATCTTTTTCGTATAGTTATCAGCACTCGACCGAACCATAGGTTGGACCGAGCCCGACCGTGAATCGGTTGGATGAACGGTCTAGTTCGCACAAAAGAATGAATTACATAGTAATCTGATTCAACCATTGTAAACCGACCAGTTTTTGAAGAACCAATTGGTTCCGGTTCCGATTCTTGATTTTTTTGTTTTGTGACTTTTGAGTCTTTTGGCACTGACTTCTTGAGTTTTGTTGCTCACTGCCATTTTTATTTTTCATTGTGGCTTTTTCATTTCTACGGTTTGTTGTGACGATTTCTCTCCCGCGCCTCCTATTAGCGTGACTTATCTCCCTCGCCTCCGCCTCACCGTGACTTCTCTCCCGCGCCTCCTCTACCTCACCGTTCACATCGCCATGGCCGCATCTAGCATCAGCTCGGTAAGGTTCAGTTTGACATCAGCTCGGTAAGGTTCGCGTTCTGCATCAGCTCTATATGTAAAATTGGAATAAGAATAGGATATTTTAGGTAATTTATGTCATCAAAATATTGATTGACAATAAAGAGCGTATGTCGAGACTAACTGAGTAATTATAATAACTAGAAAACTGATTCGGGCTTTGCGCAATATAACAATTATTTTAGTTTATAAATTAATAATATGTTTTAAATAAATATAAATATATATTTATAACATGATTTTTTACACTTTATTAAAATACATTTAATTAATATTAATTCAATTACACAACATAAAAATTAATTATATTTATGAAAAAAATGTTAAACTTATTTTTATTTTTATAATATTATACAATATAACGATTATTTATTTTTTATAAAAATATTTGAAAATTAATGAAACCAATTATGAATATGATGCTAATTAATAATTTTAAAAATCATTTATGACATCGATTATTTTCATATATTTTTAAATAAATACAAACTATTAGAATATATGTATATGTGTGTGTGTGTGTGCACGCGCGTGCGTGTGTATTAGTTATAGTAATTGTAACTTATATAAATTATTTTTAAATTTTGTAATATATGTTGATTCTAATAGAATATAACAATTATATTATAATTATTATTTATAAATATCTACCTAAAATTAACGTGTGATTATTATTTTCATAAAATGTATATATAATATACATAATAATCCTTTCATCTTAAATTATCTTGTAATAAAAATATTTAATTTTTGCATGTTCTTGCTTTTCATAATATATAAAATTTAGTAAATAAAATAAACTTAAGAAAAATCATAAATGTGCATAGAAAATAAGAAGATATTAATAGAATTTTGTAACTTATTGGGAGAATGAATGAGAGAGTTTAGAAGATTTTAAACTAAGTTACAGGACATGACACATACGAGTGGGAATTATATGTTTGATATGAACCAATTAGAAGTTATGAAATTGACATTAGGATCAAGATTATGTCTTAAAAAACTTACTTGTCACAATTTTACATAACTTATCCAAATTAATATACATAGATAGATAGTTAGTGAACTAAATAAAAAAGTAGCATTATAAAGTATAATGAAGTAAATAATACGAATTTAAATTAAATAATATTAATTAATATAAGAGATCAAATAGATAATTTATTATTTTATAAATGATTTCTTTTACCTTTTTTTTCCTAGGTTCAATTGATAATTATCTTTTATCTGTTGGAAGAAAGGACGTAGTAAAAATTAGGGTTAAATACCAAATAACTACTCAAACTTTGGCTGTTTTATAAATAACTTTCTCAACTTTGAATTTTCAAAAACGGCTACTTAAACTTTGACACTTGGGGCAAATTGCTACCTCAGTTAACGTTTCTGTTAAATATGGAGGAAAAAAAATGACGTGACGGCATATTATTGGTCTATTATTTTAAAAAACTAAATAATTTTTTAAAAATACCGAAATAATCCGGAAATGTTTTTAAAAAATTGGAAAACCAATAGAGAGAACAAGAATTTTTAATATAATACTTTTATTGAAAATATGAAATAATAATAATAATAATAATAATAATTAATAATTACTTTTATATTTTGAATAAAAGTATTATATTAAAAACTCTTATTTTCTCTATTGATTTTCCAAAAAAAAATTAGATTTGTTTGCTATTTTCAAAAAATCATTTAGTTTTTAAAATCATGGATCAATCATGTGTTGTCACATCATTTTCATTTCATATTTAACGGAAAAGTTAACTGAGGTAGTTATTTGCACCTTTGTCTAAAATTGAGGTGGACATTTTTTAAAATTCAAAGTTGATGTAGCTATTTGTAAAACGGCAAAAATCCGGGTAGCTATTTGTAAAACGACCAAAATCCGGGTAGCTATTTGGTATTCATCCCTAAAAATTATTTAAGATATAATTAATCATTTTCATATTGAAATAATAGTTAAATTTTATATTTATTAAAAAATATATTTGATTTTTTTATCGATTCATATTAGGTTATTCTTGTTGTTTTTTCGTTACGTGAATTGTGTTTGTATTATTTTGTATGGATTCGTATTTAGGTTGACTCCTTATAGCATACCCTAACGGTGCGTTTGATTAGTGGAATATGGAATAGGAATACAAAATAAGAAATAAGATATAATAATATAATGTTATTTGGTGGATGGATTGATATGAAATTGAATATGTAATTTCAATATAGAATATGCGGTTGGTTTGTCACCGGTAAGCTGAATTAATAAGGGTAGTTTGGGCAATAGCAGGAATAGATGAGGGTATTTTGGTCATTTGACTTGCTATTCCGTATTCCGTATTCCGAGAGAGCTAGTAATACGAATTTTGAGTTTTTTTTTATGGAAACTATATTACCACTTCTCAAGGAATTCGTATTTCGAGAATTTTCAATTTCGCGACACAAACAACTTCATATAGAATTCGTATTCCGTATTCCTATTCTATTTCATAAACTAAACATCTCGTAAAGGATAATGACGGGGACGAGCGACCAAGGTCAACTGGTGGGTGAAAATAATTTTAGTTTGAGTCGGGGGGGGCACTCATCAGTAGCGTGTAAAAGTTTGGCTACAATTGCAAATTAGCAACTTTAAATAACTAATTCATCCCGCCATCGATTTCCACTTCTTCCATCACCTCTCTCCCTTCATATTGGAGCTCCACAATGGAAACAACCCCCGGCGTGACCTCCGCCACTGCAGCATTCATTGCTCTCTTCGTTGTTTTCGCTGCCAACACTGTCACAGCAGCAGCACCGCCACTGCCACCACATTCCTGTGCGGACAAGATACTCCTAGTGTCGCCGTGCCTTCCATACATCTCCCAGCCTCCAAATGATTTAGACATAAACGTCACCCTTAAGTGCTGCGAAGTCTTCTCGTCGATTGTTGCTGCTGGATCTAGCGCATGCCTATGCTACCTCATCCGCGATCCTGCGATGCTCGGATTTTTGCTGAACACCACCAGGCTTCTCTCGCTGTCGTTGATTTGCTCTCCAAATCAAAGCACTGCGGGCAATGAATCATTGGCGTCCGTCTGTTCAGGTGTTTTCTCGCTCATCTTTATGAGTCAATGACCTTCTTGCTCTATTGTGTTTTTCTGTTGCTTTGCGATCACTACTTTCTCTGTTCCGGCTCCGTTTCAAGATATTCTTGACTGTACTTGTAACGACGAAGGGATTTTTGTACTTTTCGAGGAAGATCAAACATTCAGAAAATACGCTATGGTTCCATATATACTGGATCTATGAATTATTTCAAGAATTTTCTGTTGGATCAAAGATGGAATTAACGTGTCTCAACTCACTTTTGTCTAGTTCATGGTTGATTATAATACTTTTAAGGCTAACTGTTGCTAAACTCGGTTAACTCAAAAACCTCGGGGTGTTACGTGGTTGGGGTGACTAAGATTGGGTGGATTCGGATAGAATATTTAGAATTAAGGTAAAATATAAGAGAGACCATAAAAACCCGTTAAACCAGTTCTGATTCCAATAGTAGGATATTCTATTAGAACTGAAAATGAATATATGTCTAAATAAATAAATATTAATATAATATAAATAATACTTTATTATAATGTTTTAGGATTATGTATCTTTCTAATTCTAGGTAAATGAAGATCTGATCGTTCGTCTAATTACAGCGCCGTCACCACTGCCACCTCTACGAGACACAGGAAGCCCCATGAACCAACAACAGCCATACGGATCAAGTAATCATTCTTCTACTCAGTCGTTCACTCACTAAGCTAAGCTTATAAAAGAATCATCCCTGTATACTGTATAGTGTGTAGTCTAATCTAATCATATAAAGATATTGTTATGTGACTACATCTACATCGGCAGTTTCTCCAGCTCCGAGCCCTTTGCTGTCCCCGAGCAGCACTCCACCATCAGAGGTTGCTCCAGTGCCGGAAGCTGCAGATGATGATGACACTACAACTACAACTACAACAACTGAGCAAGAAGAGGACTCATCAGACAAAACACCCACCCTACAATGGTTCAGCAAGTCTGCTGCAGCAGCAACCCGCTACTGCTTCATACCAGGACTCCTTCGCAACATACTTGTGGTCACCTCATCTTATCAATAATAGATGCACACATTCCCAAGCTCTACTGCCACTGAATCAAATTAACGGATGCATCGTCTCAGTATGATATATCATCATGTAGATGGATGAACCAACTTACACATATGTGCCTGTAGGTAAAAAGGGAACATTCCAATTGTAAAAAAAACTCAGAAATTCATCTAAATCACAACATAAAATAGGTGAAGATTCCAATCCTGGTCAGATGACCAAGAAACATTCATTTGATATCACAAACAGAGAGAACTAATAGACTAAGAGCAGACATAAGAAATGATAATCTCAGGCTGAGACAACAGGAGTAGATTCCTTGACAGTTTCACGCCAGCCGTATTCACGAGCTCCGTCCTTGTCAACGATCTTGATGATAAAGTTGGGTGGGGCCACAACAAGCCTTGATCGGATCTCTATAATGATCTTATCCACGAGCTCGATGGCTTCTTCCACATTCATACCACTATGAAAATGCCTGTCCATCATGGAGAGTGCAAAGTATGAACCGTATCCAAAGGCACCCTTCTCAACCTTGTGGAGAGTCGCAATGTAGTCAATGTAGTAAAGGGATGGCCCTGTCTTTTCGTCGTACCCCGCCATTAGAAGGTTAACAGAGTAAGGGTTCTACAAAACCAAAATAGAGAAAAACACAATCAATTTTCAATTCTACAAAAGGGAGAAATCATCAATTTTCACACGATGTGCACCCATTGAAAACTATAGGTTTAGAAACATTTATGCATAGGACCAATTCCGATCAACAGTCACTTCCCATTGCTTATGCTAAAATATATAATATAATCATAAAGTGACTCCCATAACAGAGTAACTCTTTCTAGACTCACTTTGATACTACATTTTCACCCACAATCAGTAGTAACCAAAAGCTGGAACTACATTGAAGACACAGTAACATACATTGAATAACTAGTTTAGTGATCCCTAGATGTAAGAGCCAGTAATCCTTCAGCAGAAAAATCATCACATACACTGGTCCTCCAAAGGAAGGGAGAAGTTAATTGTACAAGGCACTTAACCTATAACCACATCATACTAAATGCATTACCGTATGTTCCCAGCTTTCATCTCACCGTACCATTTCACAATTCTTTATTTACAGTTGAATCTTTGCTATATATTCAATAGATGCCACGAATCATCTCTACATATCTCCATAAGGTAGTATGTAGAAGCAAATGAAAAGACATTTGTGGGATGACTGTTGGAAGATTTACTGTTAAAGTAACTTAGATGTGACTGGTACACTACTCAGTTCCTACATCAGTGTCTAAGCTCAACTTCTTCAACCACCATATAAAACATGAACTTGGTGGGATGCAATCTTAGTGTCTTAGAGCTTGAAATTGAAAATTTACAAGAACTTGAGAAGTTTTACTTAGACAATTATCAGCATGGAAGTGCCAGTAAGAGATAAAATAGACTAACTTGGCTTAAAAAATGTAAACAGTGCTTCTCAACATTTTAATTAGATATTCTAACTCTACTTTCCGACCAAGAAAGTGAAGCAAAAATTTGCTACACTTAGTTCTTGGTCTCTTTGAACTTTAATTTGCAAAATTACTAAAGTTGATACTACTTTCCATGACCAAAGTTTGGGTGCCAGAGAGGAGACTGAGGATTAATGGTTTCAACTTAAGGCAAATTATTTTTTAGAACAATATGCCAATCATTTTTCACTTGATAAATCCATATGAACATTTTATTTTCAACAATTACCCCCTACCAGGTGCAATCACAAGACTGAAACACATAAAAGAATACCATCCAATCAGCATCGCTACAACGCCTCCTGATTTTCACTTCCTAAGACCTCAAATCACAAACAGAGAAAACCAACAGTAATTTACGAAACAATTGGGTAGAGAGATCAAAGACAAAGCACCTTGCGCAAAGCTGTGGCGAGCTCCCCACGCGTGAAGTTGGCCGCCGCAGCTGTAGTCAGCGGAATTCCATTACGGAACTGATACAACGACACGTTCTTTTGTATGTACTCCGTAAACTGAACCCTGCACCACATCATCCCCAATTGAAATTAAGAAGAGAAGCACAGCAACGATATAGAGCAAAACAGAAATGAAAGATTCTGCGACGAGCTATTACCGATCTCCGGGCTCCCCGCTGGCGGCGACGAGCTTGTGAGAGTCGAGCACCATGATTTTGTCCTCGTTGGACTTGTGGAGGAGAATGCTGTGGGTGGCCGAAGTGTCCGCGACGACGATGGCAAATCCACTACCAACTAGCCCAAAAATTGATTCCATTGATTAACAGCTTTCGGATCTGTCACTAATCTAAGGTTTTGATTTCCGATGAGGAAGGGAGGGAGGGAAGTGAAGGGTTTGTTTGTCGATGAGAAGAGGAGTACTTCGTTTTCGCCTTGAGATACAAGTCAGTGACTAATGTAAAACTCAAGAGAAAAAAAAAAGAAAGAAAGGGTATTTTAGTAATATTAGAGCTATATGAATTGACTGGGCCAATCCCCATGGTCTATGGGCTCATGGGTTTCTTGGACCAACAGCCTACCCAAAACATTAAAATGAGACTAACGGACTTTTACAACTCTCGAATGAGAGCATCTAGAAATATATTTGGAGAGCACTTGTCTAATTTCCATCGGAATGGAAGTGTGGACTAAGAAAATTTGTTGTTGATTGATCCTCATTAGGGCCAAAATGTCAGCAACCGCATTTGCTTTCTGACAAATGTGTCTAAACTTCATCCATTCAAACTGTAGCATGAGTTTCATGCAATCAAAAATTGTAGCATGGGCATCCTGTAGTCAAGGAAGAGATAGTTGAGATGTTGCAGATGGGAATGGTGTGTAAAGCGATATATTTTCAAAATATACTCACAAATTACATATCAAAATAATTAGTTTTTAAAATTATTTACTAAATTATACCAATTCGTGGTTGTCGGGCGCAGGGAAATGTCCATTCAGTTTCAAACGTGACTGGCCAGGTTGAGTTTTTCACCCTACCCGTGACTAATAGTCACGAGTATGCATATATATATGTGCAGCGTTTTTATATTTTAAACCTTACATAAGTTAAAATATATTCTTATAAGTTATTTAGTTATTACATCGGACGTTTTTTTTCACAATTTTTCGAATTTGTCCCAAAATAATGATTTCAAAAAAGTTATTCAAGGTACTAAAACATCTTTATTGAAAATATATCAATTTTTCAGAACATCTCCAAAAAAATAATACTTTCAATAAATAAATTACAACTATAACCAAAACAAACGTCATTACATTTTGAGTATACAACTGTACAAAATATTTATAGTATTTAAATTATTCTTTACAAGATCTCTCATTGGGACTTGTTTGACCACATTTACTACATTTCGTTTGGTGTGGTGTACTACTAGAATCCATCTCATTGTCAATTCTCACTTTTTGCGTCTATGTGAAGAAATTAACATTTGTGAATCACACCTTACTGTCGGAACGTTTCACTTTGGCTATCAATATGGTAGTGGAGGGTGAAATTTTCGCATGTAGTAATCAATCCCAAAAGGGCAATCAACATACGATTTAACATTCGTATTTGTACATCGGAAAACTGTCATAGCGTGTTGACATGGTCATCCAAACAACGTCCATTTACCGCAGACACATGGCATCTGACGTAGGCTTACGCGGTAAAATTTATCAACATGCGTTCTTACTCCGTACGAGTAAGTATCCATTTCAAAATGTTGAGAAGCCTCCTTGGAGACCGCCAATAAAAGTCTACTTTTTTTAAGAAAGCCGGTTCCCATCATCACATCCTTTTAGGCCCTACAGTCGATAAAATACATGTTTAGTTTTTTTAAATGTAACATCAACCAATGTCGTTACAGATAGTGATCGGGCTCCTTTCAAAACTTTGTTAAAGATCTTTAACTGATTCGTTGTCATAACACTGTTTCTATGTCCCCCAATGAGTTGACCGACTCAAACCGACCAGACCAAACTGGACGGTTTGGTCAGCTCAAACAGATCCAATTGAACTATCTTAGTAAAAAAAAAAATATGGGTCGGATCGGTTCACACAGAACTGATCCAAACCCTCATATTCTTCAACCGGAATGGGGGAGTGCAATTAGAGTTTTACCCTAGCCGCCAAACTCCTTGGCTGGCCACAAAGGCCAGCCACGACGGGGCCAACCACGGTAGTTGGCCCTCTCGCCTCGAGTTCAATCGCTGTGGTCGAATCCCTTTCCATTTCCTATTCGCTTGGGGTTGGACATGGCTGGTCGACCCCTTTCGCACCTTCCCTTAGCCCAGCGATCGTGAGAGGTGGTTGGCACTATAATGCGGACACCATGGTCACGTCTGCCAGCAACCTATGCGACATATGTGGGCGTGTCTGGCCGAAGTTGTTGCGGTCGCTAAAGTCACGTCTGCTTGTTGCAGACGTTGTTGGTGCAGCAAGCCTTTAGCGCGACCACAATGGTCGTGCCTGGCTACTGGGGCGCAACCCGATAGGCTCGCTTGGCTTCTGGGGCGCATCCCGGTGGGCGTGCCTGAGGCTACAATGCGACGATCACCGTGGTTCGCACAAGAGGATTCCTACATGAAAAGATTGACAATTCGGAAATGGCTCTGATACTAATGTTAGAATACACTAAACATGAAATCCATTAGGACACGACATAACACATATTTAAGTTACCTCCTTGAACGATTTTCTTAGCGGAAGCAGATCTGTCTGAGGATGGGATCATGGTATGTTGGACGAGAGTACATGCCACGGGTAAACGAGCAATGACCTAGGTTTCCACCGCTAGTTACCTCATTAGAAACTGTAGGGCAGGGGGTCTTATGTCTGGGCAAAAGAATGACCTCATCAGGTCTTCTAACCCTAAGCAACCTTATATATAGTCATACATAAAGGGAATGGTTTACGTCAATATGTAATATTGAGCTTTATAGAATAGTCTCCCACTAATGAGCGTTTCAATCCTCAAAAATCAATAGGTGAGGAGGTTCCAGTTGTAGACGATGATTAAATCGAAGGAGAAGATGCCACCTACGGAGTTTGCATCTACATATAATTTTGTATCGAGGAGAACAAATCTATTACGATGCGTTTCTTTCACGGAATTCGGAATTCAGAATAAGGAATTCAGAATATGAATAGGGAATAAGGAATAGGAGATAAATATATGAAGTTGTTTATTTGGTGGAATGGAATAAGAAGTTCTAGTGCTTCTTTGGTGAAATTGTATATGGAAAGGGAATAGAATGTGATAAAATGACATATTTGCCCCTCTTTGTATATGTATAGTATATAATGCAAATAAATTATAATAAATTTAATTAATAATTAAAAACACTTTTAAAATAATTTATCTAATTAATTTTAACAGAAAACCCCTTTAACTATTTAAGACAAAATAATTTAATTAATTGTAATTTTAATCTAAATTCATTGTTTTTCCCACGACCCGTCAAAATTATAGATTTCACTTAGTCTTTGAGGCTGACAAATTTGTATTGACTAAGAATGGGGTGTTTGTGGGAAGAAGATATGATTGTGGAGGCATGTTTAAGTTAAATGTAATATTCAAACCTAAGATGAATAAAGAAAGTTCTCCTGCTTACATGCTTGAGTCTTCTGATGTGTGGCATGGAAGACTTGGACACGTCAATTATGATACAATGCGTAGATTAATTGCGTTAAATCACATTCCCAAAATTTTAATAAATCCCAAACACAAGTGTCACTTGTATTGAAGCTAAATTAACAAGGACATCTTTTTATTCAGTTGAAAGGAAAACTGAACCCCTTGACTTAATACATAGTAATATTTGTGATTTAAAAATTGTGCAAACAATGGGTGACAATAAGTATTTTATTACTTTTGTCGATGACAGCACACGATATTGTTATGTATACTTGATGAAAAACAAAGATGAAGCTATAGAGAAATTTATTCTCGATAAGCAAGAAGTTGAAAATCAACAAAAAGATTAAGGTGCTAAGAAGTGATAGGGGTGGAGAGTATGATGCTCCCTTTCAAGAATTATGTGTGAATCATGGAATCATTCATGAATTCACAGCACCTTATTCGCCACAATCAAAAGGAGTTGTAGAAAAGAAAAATCGAACATTGAAAGAGATGATGAATTCAATGTTATTAAGTTATGGGTTATCCCGGAATATGTGGGGAGAAGCTATATTAAGTAGCAACTACCTTTTAAATAAGGTACCCCAGAAAAAGGAAAATAAAACTCTTTATGAGTTATGGAAAGGTAGAACACCTTCATATCATCATCTTCGAGTATGGGGATGCCTTGCTAAGGTGGCAGTACCTCCACCTAAAAACGTAAGGATAGGGACAAAATTCGTTGATTGTATATTCATAGGATATGCCAAGAACAGTAATGCATATCGCTTCCTGGTATATGATTATAAGATTCCAGATATTCATAAGAATACTATAATGGAATCGAGGAATGCATCTTTATTTGAATATGTATTTCCTGCAAAGCAGGGATGAAGCAAGTTCCTCAAAACGAGCTTATGAGGATATAAAAGATGATAGTCAGTAATAAGAAAATGTTGAGGTTGAGCTTCGGAAGAGCAAACGAATGAGAATTGAAAAATCTTTTGGCTTGGATTTTCTATCATATATGTTAGAAGTTGAGCCTCAAACTTTTCTAGAAGCCGTAAGTTCTCCGGAAGGTCCTCTTTGGAAAGAGGCGATTCAAAATGAGATCGAATCCATTCTGCAAAACCACACTTGGGAGCTAGTGGATCTACCACCTGGATGTAAACCACTAGGCTACAAGTGGATTTTCAAAAGGAAAATGAAAGCAGATGGAACGATAGATAAATATAAGGCCAGACTTGTAATCAAATGATTTAAACAAAAATAATGTCTAGATTATTTTGATACTTATTCTCCGGTAACGAGAATAACATCCATTAGATTGATTCTTGCTATTGCAGCATTGAGAAATCTAGAAATCCATCAAATGGATGTAAAGACTGTTTTCCTCAATGGTGATTTAGAAAAAAGAAATCTACATGGAACAACCTGAGGGATTTACTGCTCCAGGACAAGAGAGGAAAGTATGTAAGTTGGTTAAGTCATTGCATGACTTAAAACAAGACCCTAAACAATGACATCAAAAATTTGACAATTTCATGCTTGAAAAGGGGTTCAAAATAAATGAATATGATAAATGTATCTATGTAAAAGATACAAAAGATGGGTATGTCATGTTATGTCTTTATGTTGATGATATTCTTATAATTGGGATCAATGATAAAATGATCAAATCAACGAAAGATATGTTGAACTCAAAGTTTGACATGAAAAATATGGGTCTCGCTGATGTGATTCTTGGAATCAAAATAACAAAAACATCAGACGGAATTATCTTAAGTCAAACTCATTATATCGATAAGATAATAGAAAAGTTTAATAAAGATGATGTGAAAATGGTTGGTACTCCTATAGAGGGCAAACCATTTTCTTAAAACACTAGGGATAGTCTTTCTCAATTAGCATATTCCAGGATTATTGGAAGTGTAATGTACTTGATGAGTTGTACACGACCAGATATAGCCTACACTGTGGGGACCATTGGAGAGGAATTACCAGGTTGCTAAGGTATTTGAGATATACCTGTAATTATGGATTGCACTACATGAGATTTCCTTCTGTAATAGAAGGATACTTAGATGCGAATTGGATAAGCGATTCAGGAGACTCAAAATCCACGAGTGGATTTGCCTTCACTTTGGGTAGTACCGCTATCTCTTGGAAATCCTCTAAACAAACCATTATAGCCAGATCAACCATGGAGTCTGAGTTCATAGCTCTAGACAAATGTGGAGAAGAGGATGAATGACTACGACAATTTTTAGAGTATATTCCTAGATGGCCAAAGTTTGTACCCGCTATAAGTATACATTGTGATAGCCAATCTGTGATTGGTAGGGCACAAAGTGAAATGTATAATGGTAAGTCTAGATATATACGTCGAAGACATGATACCATAAGATAATTGCTCGAAATTGGCATTATTACTGTTGACTATGTAAGGTCGAATGATAATATAGCAGATCCACTAACCAAGGGGTTAACAAAAGAGCAAGTTGTAAAATTATCAAGAGAAATGAGATTAAAGCCCATGGAATGAAAACTATTGTGAATGATAAACCCAACCTAGTTGAATGGAGATCTCAAGATTTAGGTTCAAAGGGACAACCTAATCACAATAATGATAGAAATCACTATAGGGAAAAGAATAATACCCTAAAAAACCATTCCTATGATGAGAAACAGTGATGGAGAAATTAAGGATAAGCTTAAGCTTTTAATGATTTATAGATTTCCGAAGTCCGAATGAGTAACGATGTTACTCTTGAAATCACCTATGCAAGTGAGAAGAGGGGCCGCTTCAAGGGGAACAGTGGGGGCACGGTTCTTAGCAACACTTGCAGAACCAGACATTGTGATCCATGGCCAGAACGGACACAGAAAGTTTGAACTGAACCATGATAAGAAGACACTCATGTGAACTGTGTGTATAACTATTACACCTACAACAGACATTTCAAGGAAATCGCGTCTACTGACTATCTAGTAAAAGCTACATAAATCACAAGGGAAGGTTCAAAGGGATTAGACCTACCTATCTTATGCAAGTATCAATTGTTTAAAATCTTTGTCATCGAGTCAATACAAATCTCTTCCATGTGGGGGATTGTTGGAATATTGGGCTTGATTAAGGGGCTTGGAAGCAATTTGTACAAAGTTTGGGCTTTGGGCTCAAATTTAGCAAAATCAAAGTGGAATGGAAGAGAAGTGTATTTCTCTTGTGAAATTAAATCCCACACCGATCGGATTCATGCTTGGAGAAGCATATATATGATTATTAACTTTTCAAGTGTGTAAGTAATCAAGTCAAGAGACTCTCTCTTGCGCGCAGCGTGTGCGCAAATCACGGATTTGGTTAGCACTTTAGACCATTTGGCTTGTGTGCGTGCCCGCAGCATGCGTATACGATTGTCGAACTAGAAAGCTTGCCTAGCGCGAGCCGGTTTTGCTAAACCGAATTATTATTTTTTTGTCCAGATTCAATGTAATTTTGTTGGTCTTAATACATTTAACCGCTGTAATTAATTAATTAATTACTGTTTAGCATTAATTATCGTAATTAATCACGATTGAATTAATGCTAAGCCTCAGAATTCATCCTATAAATTCCTTCACACATTCTGTCATTTGACACACCCAAATCTTCTCAATCTCGAAAATTTCTGAAGTTGTTCTCTGTGTCCATCCTCCTCCTTTGCTCTTCGTGTTGACGATTTGCAAGGTTCTTTCAGGTCGTCGTGCTCGACCTTTCTAGTATTTTTATTTGTGAAAGTCGTCGTGTTCGTTATTGAAAGTCATTGTGCTCGACTGATTTCCAAAGGAAATCGAACTTGGTTTAGTTTGTTCGGTCACTACTACGTACTAAATAAAAACCGGTGTCGTCGTTGAATCCTGAGAGGTAATAGGCCTAAGATATACCCTTGCACAAACCTTTCACGATTGGGGAGGACTAAATTACTTTAAGGAAACCGTGCTTACCACATGCCTCGACTTGTTATCGTCATCTTTGCATGGTTATAAATGTATTTATCAAATTACAATTTAGTCCTTGAACTTTCGATTAATACAGATTACTCCTTCATATAATTGATATATGTAAC
Source organism: Chamaenerion angustifolium (assembly GCA_946814005.1). NCBI lineage: Eukaryota > Viridiplantae > Streptophyta > Magnoliopsida > Myrtales > Onagraceae > Chamaenerion > Chamaenerion angustifolium. The sequence goes on from OX328270.1 coordinate 10,223,024, forward strand.
ATGTTCTTGTTATGTTAATCACAACATGGTCATTAAGGCGATGAGAATGTCGGGATCGGGACGATGATTGATTATGATTCTAGGTGTATAGTCATTTGATTCTAGGTGTATGGTCATTTGTAATGGAATATGATATTTTCAATATTGTAATTATAGTTATGATTGTTTTGGTAAATATAAAGTCGGGTATTGGTAAAAAGAATGAATTTACATTAATTCAACTATTTTATCTTAATTAATTGTATTAGTTAATTAAATTAATTATTTTACAAATATTTTTCAATTATTAATTAATTATATTATAAGTTTTATTATTCTTAATGTTTAAAATTAATTTATACAAGTTATTTGTATTATATACTATACATATGAAAGTAAGGGCATATATGTCATATTACCACATTCCATTCTTACCACATACAATTCCAACAAAATAATAACAGAATTCGTTATTTCATTCCATTCCACAAAAGAAATAACTTCATATTCTTATCTAATATTCTTTATTCTCTATTTCTATTCTTTATTTCGTGAAAGAAACACACTGTAATTTTAACATTTTAGGTTCCTGATATGATTGTCGTTAAATGGTCACAAAAAGTAGTTGCTCTTGCAACTAGTCCATAATCCGTTGTTCGAAGATTTAGTAGTTTCTCGATCCACGGTTATGTATTCCACACAAAAGGTCGTCAAAAGAATAGAAAGTGTTAGAATAGTGGTATAATGGTTGCAGTGGATGGTCAAACTTATTATGAAAAACGTTCAGACATTTTTGAACTTAATTATTATGGAAGTTATTTAGTGTTATTTCAGTGCAATTGTGTCAATGTGAAATCTCCTGAAGACCCAAAGAATGATTCCAATGGCACAATCTTAGTAAATGTTTCTAGATTGATACACGTAGGAGAACGATTGTGTGATGACCCTTTTGTATTTTCAACACAAGTGAAGCAAGTATTCTATGTGTAGGATCCCAAAAATGTAGATTGACACCAAATAGTGGAGATAAGAGACTCATTTGATATGGAAGTTTGAATATAATTTTATAGTGGTTTCTTAATTTTGGGTTGCCTAAATGTTGTGCATTCTAGTTTGGTTCAATCTGATAGGTTAATGTGGTTAATTATGATGAATTACATCAATAAATGAATATGGTAGTTAAATATGGTTTTGTTATCTTATTTGTTGCATCTTATACTATATACCCTATTTTTTTTTATATTTCCAGGATGATCAACAATATGGGCAGGGAATTCATCAATCTATAGGTGGTTATAAACAATCTTCTGATTCTAGAGGTGTGATTTTGGATGTGAAGTGAAGAAAATGATCATACAAATGACTATAGTTAGCAAATTTGCATAATTTTCTTTAATGCTTTATGAATGAACGAATATTCTACATATTTAGAATTTTAGTGCATGTAAACTTATTAAGGTTTGTATCTAAAGTATTTTGTAGAAATATTCGGATTACGGTATGAAAAATATTTCTATTCAGGTTGTATGATTATGGATTATGACGTAGGTAATTTAAATTATTATTTTTTAAAATAAATATTGAGTTATAACTGCTCATAAAATGAGCCGTAGAAAATAGTTATTAATATAATTATGACGGCCCTTTAAAGGAGATGCAACAAACAATTAACAAATAAATTATTGTGGCTTAGTAAAAGCGTCACGGAAATTAATAATGATTTTCGAGATTTGTCATTATAACGACTCATTTGACTCGAGACATTAATATTTATGATGACAGTTTTTAGTGGACCTGTCTTTTTTGCAATTTTTTGAAAAAGTATGTATTTGTGTTTTTTTTATAAAAGTAAGTATACAAAAAAACAATATTTCGAAAAATAGGTATACGCGCACCCCCGGGTGGCGCCTATTGAATAGGCACCAATTGGAGTGACGCCTATTACACCACACCAATTTATTTTTAAATGTGTTGTTCGATAACGACGACTCGATGTTTAATTAAAAACAAAATTATGTATCTATTAATTTTTTTATAGTAAGTAGATATTTTAATTGCGATTCAAATGATGAAAAAAATATTAAATTTGGATTTACGGATTGACTGTATGCTCTGTCGTAAGTTGAGATATGAAAATTTGGCTTAAAATATTATAACTCAGACTATGTAAATCCAAACTCATCACAGTTAACGTTATATATGTCGTAATTCAATTATCTACCTATGGTAATTTTTTTTATTAGAAATCCAATGATTTTGTAACCTAACATCGTTTGTTTTATAATTTGACCGAAATAATTAAATGCATTAGGTTATAAATTTAATTATGTACTTACTCAAAAAAAAATCAAAAACATTACGGTGCGTAGATAATTTAATTACGAATTCAATGACGCTAAGTATGCGTTAATTTTTGACTTTTAGATTGGCTGTATAATACGATACGTAAAACACTCTACATATGAAACTTCTATTTACTGTTTAAAACACTATTTAGAAGTTTTTGTATCATATATAGAGTTTTTTACGTATCGTATCATACAACCAATCTAAAAGTAAAAAAAATAACGCATACTTAACGTCATTGAATTTGTAATTAAATTATCTACGCCCGTAAAGTTTTTGATTTTTTTTTTTGAGTAAGTACATAATTAAATTTCTCACCTAATGCATTTTATTATTTCGGTCAAATTATAAAACAAACGATGTTAGATTACAAAATCAATGTATTTCTAATAAATGTTTTTTTTAATCCTAGGTAGATAATTGAATTACGACATATGACGTTAACCGTGGTGAGTTTGAATTTACATGGTATGAGTTATAATTCTTTAAGCCAAATTTTCATATCTCAACTTACGGCAGAGCGTACAGTTAATCCGTAAATCCAAATTTAATATTTTTGCATAATTTGAATCGCAATAAAAATATCTACTTACTATAATGTTTTTATTTTGTTTAATAGATATATAATTTTATTTTTAATTAAACATCTAGTCGTCGTTATCGAACAAAATATTAAAAAAACACAAATTGGTGCGGTGTAATAGGCGCCACCCGGGGTGCGCCCATTGCCAATACGCGCTACCCGGGGTGCGCGTATACCTATTTTTCAAAATATTTTTTTTGTATACTTTCTTTTCTAAAAACAAACAAACAAATACATATTTTTTCAAAAAACTCCAATTTTTTAGATATTGAGCCGTCATAATGTAGGTGACACTTCAATACACACCTCAACTTACTTGAGTCGTTTATTTTTAACGGCTCAATTTTTTAGCCGTTAATGTATTTTTTTAACCCGTAAGTCAACTCTCTCTTATAGTGACTGAATGTTATATTATTTCAACCACAAGCTAGTTGACCCTAGAAGTTTATATTAACTTTAGGATTTTGAAGTAAGTTATCTCTATTTGGCAAAAACAAAAGTCTATAATTTTGATAAATGTAAAAAAAAAAAAAATTGCTATATTTTGTAGATTTTTTATTGCAACTATTACCCGTCATAACAGAAAAAAAAATGATTTACACAAAAGGTTTTTAAATATTTTGAAAGTGATTGTTTATTTTAGAGTTGCTAGGTGTGTTGCAAAGCCTTATGGTTCACATCTAAGTAGGGAGAGAGTTTTTGCTGTTAGGGACCTAATTTAGATTACAGTTTGCACGTACGTTCGTGGTGGGGCTAGGCTTATACTTACGGTTGAAAACAAAATTTATGAATGAGTGTAGTTTTGTTTAGTGGCCTTGGGAGTAAAAAGTTGAAGTGTAGGATTGTTTGCGATTTGATTAGCTTCACATCTTGAAATCTAGACATTGAAGAGCGTAGTTTAGGTAGAATTTGATCAGTCTCTCTTGACAACAAAAAAATGTAGCATACGGATAAAGATGTGATAACATAAGTACACATGATATATTTTATATCAATATTCTCAAAAGTTATTCATACATAAATCGGAGGGGTTATTGAAAATCGGTGATAATCTTTTTATATGCTTATATAAAAAATGTGATGTGACATTATTATGAATATTCGATTTTGATGTAGATGTAACTAGGGCCGGCAATGGTTAGGATATGGTACGGGTATGACAAATATCATAACCATACCATATTTTTAAACCACATACCATAACCATAACCATTACACGTACAATTTTTCATACCAAAATCATTAAAATAACCGTGATTATTAACTATGGTTTTACCCGTATACCCATATTTATTCCACACATGTAATATAATAAAATACCGAAAAATTTATTTAAAAAAATACATAAATCTATATTGTCAACAATAAAAATATATAAAACTAATATCATAGTTATTTATTACATGTATGTACATTAACTTCCATTATTTAGTATATATTAGTTTATTAATAATAATTCATTATTATATTTATATAATAACCATGGGTATAACCATGGGTATAGCTCAAATACCATGATCATAACCATTATGGGTAGAAAATTTATCACCATAACCGCACCACACCATAATGATACAGTTAACCATTTTAAACAGTGATGGTTATAACAATGGTTATGAGTTTTTCACTGCACCATTGCCGGCCCTAGATGTAACACATCCCAAATTATCACTTGTCATAATATAGTATGATGGAAAATGCTAATATGAAAAATTGTAAAATTTCCAAATATACATTTGTAATATATAATATAATATATTTTAGCAATATATTATAGTCTTTCCTATTCTATGGAGGGAAAATATGCGATTGAATTAAATATGATTAAAGAAATATGTTGAGCAACATATATGTGATTTGACTTTTATTAGGCAAGGTGAACTACAGTCCACACCAAATATGGCGAATATGGTGTCAATTTGTGTCATGGGTCATGACAACCACGGGTCTTGTCAGGAATTGTCTGATCCAAACACGATTTGTGTATTTGGACCCAGCTCGTGGGTGACCCACACATGGGTCGTGTTTGGGTCAGATTTTTGACCCATGAGTCATTTTGACACGACCCATGGATGAACCATGAAAACACGGGACAAGTTTGGGTCAGAAGCCTTGACCCACGGGTCAACCCATGACCCGTCCCATTCATATATTTCAATCTATTTTTGTTTTTTATTGAAATGGTGGGTCGAACGGGTAAAACTGACTTGCAGGTCATGGAGGTCGAATGAGTCAGTCTGACCCAACCCTTACCATTCCTGACGAGTCATTATGACCTGCGGGTTGACCCGTCAACCCGCAGGTCAGGTTTGGGTTTCAAAAACTGACTCATACTATTACACGCGTCGTATTTGGGTCAGAGGGTCTCTGACACGACCCAAGGTCGACACGACCCGTGGGTCGAGCCATAACCCGTTTTGACACCCCTACCAAGAATCATAACGCAAACCTGACCCGTGGGTCGGTGTTTTCATGGGTCAGCCATAGATCGCGTCAAAATGACCCATGGGTCAAAAAGTCTAACCCAAACATGATCCTTGGGCAGGTCACCCACGGGTTGAGTCAATTTTGAACACCCATAATGGTGAAGTCGTGGTATAGAAGACAATCAAATATATTAACTCATATTAGGGTTGGGCATAAAAAAATCGATTCGATCTAACCGAACCGCACCTTTTTGTGAGCCGTACCGGTTCTAAACCGGTTTGGCCAAATCGGTTCACAAACCAAACATTTTTTTGCAACAATATGGAGCGGTTAAGAAGAGGTACAAAAAACCGGTTCACAAATGGTAAACCGTACCACTTCTTGTACCAGTTTAAATATAATATTATATTTAATTATTAAAATATCTACTCTAAACCATTAGACCAAAGTTGTTTTGATGATGATTTACAATTTACATTAGTATAATGGATTATGGTTTATAGATTATGGTTTATAGATTATGGTTTATGGATTATGGTTTAAGATTATGGTTTATGAATTATGGTTTATAGATTATGGTTTATGTATTATGGTTTATGTATTATGGTTTATGTATTATGGTTTATTATATATATTTTTAAAAATATATATAAAGTGGTTCAGCCGAACTGGTTCAGAACAGGTACGGTAAATCGACCAAAATCTGGAGTGACTAAAAACTGGAGCGGTAAACCGTACTTCTTTAAAATGTGGTAAAGGTACGGTTCATGAACCGGTTAGCCCCTAACCGATTCATGCCACCCCTAACTCATATACACATTCCAAATTCTTGCTTCGTTGGACTTGGAGAGGATCACTTATAGGTTTTCTACTATAAAAGCAACACAAGCTTCGAAAAAAAAAATAGAGAGAGAGAGTGTGTGTGAAAGATGGAGAGTATCGTTGGGGAAATAGAGTCTTTGGTACAAGAACGACATTGAAGTGAAAATGGTGATGAATCAACTTCTAATATCAAAATACTCTTCATCGACTTTCATCGTGTATGACTTGTATCCTATATGTACTTCGATTATGTAGTTATTGTTATATATGTTCAGCTATGTTGCATTCAATCTTAATTTATTCATACGAAATAGAATATCATTTGCATTATCTATATAACAAAGTATTTTATTTGGTATTGCATATAATTTTCTTTTAATCGAAGAAATAAAGAAGAAGATTCCAACCCTAAATAATAAACCACAATTTTATAGTTGATGGATTTGTTCAGTGTGTATTTCCTGTTGTAATTTCACAAATATTTTGATATGAAAAAAAATTACGTCTACAATCTCACAACTTAAAATTTTATCTTTGGAAAACTTGGTACTGTGTGAATGGATAGTTACATTACTTTAAATCTATATTTTCATTAGGTAAGTGTTGTCAATTAGAATGCATAGAAATATCACACATAGACTTCAAGGATAAGAATACAAGGTGGGCTATACAGGAGGTAAGACCTGATGTTTATCAAAAGTGAAAGGAAGGTACGAGGTGGATTGTTTAATATATTTGTGTAGGTCAATGAATTCTTCAATGAGAATGTCTATATTTCTATGCATACCTACAAGTTGAGTTGTTTATTTGTATTGATGCAAATTGTTTGGTCTCTTGGTATGAAGTCAAGATAGGTTAAATCAAATGTCTGCAGCTACGCCATATCGAAAAAAAAGGCTTAAAACCTAGACTGGCTTTTCATACCTAAAACTGAGCTCAATACAGCATTAAGTTAACTCAGGAAGCAAGACTTTGTTAGTGTTTGAATAGACTAAACTCTTACAAGAATCGACTTAAACTAGGTTTTAGAGAATATACGTCTGTTGGAGAAAATTACTATACTATTTCATTGCATAATATGATAATAGGAGCAGAGGCCTCAAGTTGACTTAAGAAAATTGAGTCGTTCAAAGAAGACTTATGTTGACTCAACATATATAGGAACTGAGAAAACTCAAGTAGGGTAAATCTGCCTTATTTCAAGTCAATAACGAAGCTGGTATAATTGATGAGGGTTATAAAAAGATATTAATTAATGTGGTGTGCACTACATGTTCATGTACTTCTATAGCAACAAACGTTTTTTGTTGTCACTAAACTTGTCACTTTCTGCAACAACAAATATGAGTGTCACTGTTATGGATGGCCTAACAGTTCTTATTTCCACCTCTAGGTTCTGCTTCTGTTAATTTAAATGATGAATCAAAAGTGCCAAAACTAAGCGCTGAAAACACGTGGAATTTTATTTTCAAGGCAGAGACAATGAATTGATTCACCCTTGATTTTAAAAGTAGATCCAAGTTCTTGGAGTTATATAATTATGAGTCTCTTCTGGTAGTAGATGAAATAATATACTGTCAAGAGTTCAGTAGCTGTAATTTTAATAGCGGCCTCATACATTTCTTTGTTGTCCAAGTGCTATTCTCTCTTGATCCGAAAGAAAGCAACTTCATCTTTGCATGCATTTATATATTTTGGGGTGTTTTTGGTCTTATGTGAGTAAGTGATGCTAAAATGTACGAGTCCATTACGTATGACAAGTTATAAGGGTTTCATTTGTGCTTATCCGGATGATTTCTCTGATTGTAGGTTAATTCATTTTATCCTCTTATTCCTTCCACTTAACATTTTCCTTTTAATAATATCCGACAAGATGGTGCCATTGTATACAACTTGAGGAGACACCCTTTTGGTTAAAAAAGAAAGTGGGGGCAATTGTTGCATTGTCTACTTGTAAGAGTTGTGTGACACTCTTTTATAAAAAGATCCTCTATGGATGTTTACTTTTATTAAGTCTTGTAAATACTTAGTTTTGTTGTGTATTAAGATGTATATAGATATTTTTGAAAATAATATATTATGTTTTTAGCAATGACAATTAATTTTAAAAAGTATCACAAAATAATGTATTTAGTAATGAGTAACATTAGTTATCACATAAAACATGTGTTTAGCAGTTGTATTACCTATCACTATTAGCTATTTTTAATGATGGATTGTTATATTCTGCCACTAAAAAATTGTATTTAGTACAAATATATTTAGTTGTTGATTCATCTATTTAGTGACAATGTATGTTGTTGCTAATATAATGTCTATAGTGACGGTATTCTTTACATAAATTTGCTATTGAATGATGTCTACCGTGGTGGCAGACCTTTAACCATGGACCTATTGGGACAAGACTTTGGTCGTTGCTAAAATTTTAGCAGCGACGAATGACCATTTTGTGACAACTTATGACCCACGATGAAGATGAACATTTTTGTAGTGGTGTAAGCAAAGTTGTAGTGTAAGATGAGCCACGATAGATGTAAGTTACAAAGGGGATGTGAGTTACGATAGAATGGCACCGTGGCATGCTTCTTGAAACTTGCGAGGATAAATTCATTGGTTGGCCAATGGTTAATTATCAAAAAAGAAACTGAATTTTGAGAAAATACCACACAACAAATCAGACTTTATTTTTTGACAAATTAGAAACCAAATTTTTGGAAATGAGCAATCAACAAATCTACCTCAAATCTCGGTTATATTTGAAATAATTTTTCAATGTTTGAGGGAGTTATTAAATCAATAACTCTTTCCGGAGAATACTTCAATTAATGCTGACTTAATAATTTCATAAAATACTGAAAAATCCGTTAAACATAATGAAAATTTGAGGTAGTTTGTAGATTTGCTCAATTCCAAAAGTTTGGTTTGTTGTTTATAATAAAAAAAGTTTGGTTTGTTGTTTTATTTTTTTATTTTTTCTCAAAGTTCGGTTTGTTTTTTTAGTAATTAACCCTTTGTCCAATGATAGTTTGTTCTAATAGTTTATTTCTAGTGAACAATTAAATTTCCACCACCCATAGATTTAGTTCAAATTGAGTGAACCATGTCAATACATTTGTTTGTTCCTCTATCTTTAATCTCATGACTTTATTCATTACTGTTTATGGATCGAGTTGGATTTGTATTGTTATATTCGTTTAATCGATCAATATTAGAAGTAGGCAGTATACCTAGTGTTGCTTGATATTGCATATCTTTATCCTCAAAACAAGTAACGCCATGTTAAATGATGTGAGTAACGTTTTTTTCATAAACATTCTTCGCATGAAATGAATAATGAACGTATGTTATTAGTGGCACAAATCATGCAAAAGTTTAATTCTGCAATCGTTGTCATATAACTCATTCACCTTCCTGACGGTTACTTACAAAGACTTGTTATTATGAATCGTTTGTATCTGTTTAATTAATGAACTAACCACCTTTTACATTTTATAATGGTAAGGTCTTGTGGCCGACTCGGCGAATTTATCGTTGCATGCATGCCGGCGGCGAAATGAAGGGTGTCGTTTCCTCAATTTTAATTTTGTCGGTGTGGTGGACTTTTAAGACAGTCTTAGAATAACCCTTATAAGAGATATTCATCTTCTTAATTCATGCACGTCATTTAATCTGTCCCATTACGGCAAATTTAACGTTGGTGTGCCCTTGCCCCTCCTCCTTGAGGGTCAGGTCAGCTAACGTAGAATCTAGCCTAACCTTTCTTCTATGGAGGCTCCATAACCTCGGTTGGTTTCCAACACGCGTCCGCCTATGCTTAAAGACCCATCGGTCAATGATATTCGGTTAGAGAAGATAATAATGTCTGTATAACAAATATCCGAACGGTACTATATTTTCTTTTTAATAATGTACTATAACCACAAACATAATGATAATTAGTACAATTTTAATATGATAATTGTATGTACAACCACAATTTATCTGTATATTCCTATTCAAAGTATCATACTTTATTCTTGTATTTTTAAATTAAATTTAGGATATTTTAATCTTAAAGATTAATGTAACTATTAAAAAACACTAATGTCAACATAGTTTAGATCAATTCAACGTATTGAAAATTATTTACATGATAAGTTCATCTATCTATATTAGTATAAATAACCATAATATACTGTTATAAATCCAATACCATAATCGTAACCATAACTATTACAGAAAAATCATTACTGTAATTGCACTGCATCACAATAATATAGTTAACCGTATTTAAAAAAACGATACGAAAACTACAATTTTCAAATTTTCATCATAAGGATGTCAGCCTTAATTAATTAAGTTTCATCATTGCTCCTAACTAATTTCTGGTATTGTTTACGTTGTCCCGCTTAGTTTTTCTAACTCTGGAATGATTGTACAACGGAATGTTACCGTTAAATTTTCTATCGATTGAAAAATCCTTAAAGATGGTAAATCACTTTACAATTCTTCATTATATTTTATTTGTGGTTTGAAATATTTGTAATTTTTTTGAAGTATATATATTTATATACATATACTTATGTATTATTTAAAGTAGTCAGAGTCTCATGTATTTTATTATATGTAATGCTAACACCATTTCACGTGATCGTGAAATTGCTAGCTTATTTATTTGTGTATAGATGTTTCATGCCAGCATTTGATACATTATTCTATGGATCTATCCAGCCGTGGGAATCCTGGTGACAAGATTTGTGTCATTGTCAACCCAAACTCTAACCCGCTTGCATATATAATCCATCGTGACGACCATCCCTCTCTCCTTCACGATGGCCGTATAAACTTCTGGATTTTCTTCCTCAATTATCTTGCATGCTAGATTCCCGTCAAACCCAACAAGCTCCGGCCATTCATGCTTTCCTGAAAATATATAGTAGGATTCACACTTTCCATCAAATAATATGATGTAGCTAGTAGCTAGGGAGAGGGAGAGGGAGAGAGATTAGATAGAGAACTACATATATAGAAAAGAAACCAAACAACCTAACGTCCTCACCATTCAGTTTCCTGCAATCATCCACCGGAAAATCCATAATTTTCTTTGCAATTGCTTCTCTTTAAATTGATGGAGATGTACAGAGGCTCTAGCTCTAGTCTTCTTATATAGGCAGGCACAGGCAAAAGGAAATTCAATGAAACTTTTAATTTGGGTCTATCATCATGACGTGGGCACCGATAGATATCAATGATCGTTAGGGTGACAAATGGAGATGATCATCTCCTACTATATTATGTATATAATATTAGTTACAGAGTATCTGGTCAATCAAAACATTTCTTGAACTACAAGCTGGAGTCTAATGTCTATCGAACTAAGATATATGTACGTTACACCATTGCAAGACAATAAATTTTCAAAACTAAAAGCATGTTCAAAAAATGACTGAATGCGCTGTTAGGATCAAACAACCAATCTAATGAAGAAAAAACACTTAGGATTGAGAATGAAAAACTCAGTTTTTCTAGAGAGAAAATGAGGAGAAACAAAATCAGATTTCTTGTGGTAACATCCAAGTGGGTAACCTCCACACGGTTTAGAAGATATTATTCATGACGGTTACTGTTACAAAATACGTATACATGGAGAAATACAGTACAATACAGTACAGGTTGAACCGCGAGACGCGTACATTAATACATAATCTACCATTACATATTAATCAGACTACAATACCTAACAATTCTCCCACTTGGAGACTGATTCCGTCACCAAAACAAAACATATTTTCTCAGCATCATCATTAATACCTTCACCGCACCATCTGTAGTAACACAACTACAGAAGACCAACCGAGGTTTTGTACAACCCCAGTTTCCCAACATTGACACATTTTGTCAATATGTCTGCTGGATTCTTTGCACCCTCTATCTTCTCTAAGCACAAGTAGCCTTCTTCCACTGCACTGCGAGTGAAATGATACCGTCTTCTAATGTGCTTAGTCTTCGAATGATAGACTGAATTCTTCACCAACTGTATGACACTCTGGCTATCTGAATACAGAATCTTGTCACTCTGCTTATTGCCCAACTCTTCCAGATAATCTGCCAACCATATCATCTCCTTCCCAGCTTCAGCTATTGCCACATACTCAGCCTTAGTAGATGAAAGAGCAACACATTTCTGAAACCTGGACATCCAACTCACTGCAGTACCACCTATGGTGTAGATGTATCCGGATGTGCTCTTGCTAGAGTCTACATCTCCACCAAGATCAGCATCCACAAAATCCTGCAGAATCACTTTGTCTTTGCCAAAACAAAGTGAAGTACTGGATGTACCTTTCAGATATCTTAGAAGCCACTTCACAGCTTCTCAATGCTCTTTACCCGGATTTGCCATGTACCTGCTAACCACACCCACTGCGTGTGCTATGTCAGGTCTTGTACAGACCATAGCATACATTAGACTCCCAACTGCTGAGGCATATGGAACCAGTGCCATCTGATCACGTTCTTCAGCTGTCTTGGGTGACTGCCCCTTTGACAATTTTATGTGATTTGCCAAAGGAGTAGTCGTGGGATTAGCATCAGTCATCCTGAATTGGGTCACTACCTTCTCAATGTACTGCTCCTGGGATAGACTTAAGGTGCCAGCATATCTATCCCGAGATATTCTCATCCCAATAATCTGCTTCGATGCACCCAAGTCTTTCATCTCAAACACATAAGACAGACCTGTCTTCACATTGTTTATCTCTCTCGTACTGGATCCTGCAATGAACATATCATCCACATACAAGAGTAGAAATACATAAGAATCAGTGTATTTCTTGAAATAATAGCACTGATCCTTTTCACTCCTACAAAAGCCACTCTTGGTCATGAAGGAGTCGAATTTCTTGTACCATTGCCTCGGTGCCTGCTTCAACCCATACAAGCTCCTGTTGAGATTGCACACCATGTGTTCCTTGTTAGGATATAAGTATAGTTATGCCGAAGGTTAAGGATATATATATATATAGTCAAAGTTTAAGGATATATATATAATATATCCTTAAACTTTGACTATATATATATATATCATTAACCTTCGGCATAACTATACTATATAACTATATATATATATATATATATATATATATATCCTTAAACTTTAACTATATATATATATATCCTTAACCTTCGGCATAACTATACTTATATCCTAACACCTCGCACTTCTTAAGGACCTCAACCACGCTCCGGGGGATGGGACAGCCTTCAACTTCAGGTCGAGTTGCTCCTTCTCAGTCGTAGAGGCATCCCTCTGAGCCTAGGACTTCTTCAGCTTGCTCTTGAGGCGAGCGATCTCCGCCTCCAATTGAGCGGAGTACTTGTCGGCCTCATTGGTCCGCACCTCAGCCCTGAGTGTGCTTTCATTGGCGAGGGCCACTTAAGACGAAAGCTTCGACGAAAGCTTGTGGCCATCAACCAATTGACATTCAAATCACTGTCAAGTCAGCATCCGGGAAATTAAGACCCAACATATATGTACTTAAATAATCTAAAAATATAATTGAATTACAAGCTAAACGTAAAAAAATAAAATTTAGTTACGACTTTCAAATTAATCATACATTCAGTCATAATTTGAAATATTAGTGTATGATTAAAAATAACTTGGACTCGTTACCGACATTTAGTTCGTAATTTAATTATCAACGTAGTGTATTTTTATATTTTTGAGTAGGTAGATTGAATCTCTAACCTAATACAGTTAGTCCATAAGTCGAAATTCAACTCCATTAGTGATATTTAAGTCATAATTCAATTACATATCTAGTGTATTTGTTTTTTAGTTTTAGTACATCTATAATTTAATTTAGAACTCGACCAAACAACGTAGCTTAAAAATTCAACTATTTACCTAATAAGAAATAATAATATTGAGGTAGATACTTGGATTACGACATAAATGTTGCTAACAGTGTTGAGTTCTTCTGGATTCTCAACTTAAGAGAACGTACTCCTTTAGGTTTAGTTAGTACTTTAATTATCTAATCATTATAATATTTTAGAATGTTTTAGTATATATATAATTATATGGGTGAATAACCATATTTTGGGTATTTTACAAATCACTAACCAAACTTTAATTTTTCAAAAAAGTGTTACCTGAACGTTGATACTTGGGGTGAATTGCTACATCCGTTAAATATGAACGAAAATTGACGTGACAACACATGATTCGTGATGATTTAAGAAAACTGAATGATTTTAAAAAAAAATACTATAAAAATCTATATAAAAGTAAAAGGGAAATTAATAAGGAAAATATGAGTTATCAGTATAATCGTTATATTAAAAATATCAAAATAAACAAAAAAAAAGTAATGGTTATTTTTATATATATATTTCCATACAAACATTACTTTAAAACTTCTTATTTTGTGTATTAATTTTCCATTTTTTATATTTAAAAGAAAAATCATATATGTTTTAAAATTACCGACCAAATCATCTGCTATCATGCCAATTTTCATCCATATTTAATAGAAAACTTAATGGATGTAAAAATTAGTCACAACTCCTAAAGTACATGTAACAAGATTTGAAAAAGTAAAATTAAAATTGTAATTTATAAAGTGTCTAATATTGGAGCAGTTATTTGGTTATTAATTCTAGTTATATTTTTAATCTAACATAATTTATCGTTATAATCGTTATTATAAAAAAAAATCATAAAGTTTAGTGTGCTAACTCATGCGCATGCTAGGTATTGTAGTATGATTAATATGTAATGGTAGATTATGTATTAATGTACAGTATAATGTACTGTACTGTATTTTTCCATGTATACATTTTGAAACAGTAACCGTCATGAATAATATCTTCTAAACCGTGTGGAGGTTACCCACTTGGGTGTTACCACAAGAAATCTGATTTTGTTTCCCTTCCTTTAGAATTTTTTTAAAAACTATACATTTTTTTTTTAGAAAAGTAAGTATAGAAAAAAAATATTTCGAAAAATAGGTATACGCTCACCCCCGGGTAGCGCGTATTGGCAATACGCGCACCCCAGGGTGGCGCCTATGCATATGGCTGTTTACGTTTTATTTTTTAAACAAATTGTTCCATAATGACGACTCGATGTTTAATTAAAAATAAAATTATGTATATATTAAAATATTTTTAAAAATTATAGTAAGTAGATATTTTAATTGCGATTCAAATGATGCAAAAAATATTAAATTTGGATTTACGGATTGCCTGTACGGCATGCCGTAAGTTGAGATATGAAAATTTGACTTAAAATATTATAACTCATACCATGTAAGTCCAAAATCAACACGGTTAACGTCATTTATGTCGTAATTCAATTATCTACGTAGGGTAAATTGTTTGATTAAAAATACAGTGATTTTGTAACCTAACATCGTTTATACCATAATTTGACCGAAATAAGTAAATGCATTAGGTGAGAAATTTAATTATGTACTTACTCAAAAACAAACGGTGCGTAGATAATTTAATTACGAATAAAATGACGCTAACTATGGGTTAAGTTTTTACTTTTAGACCGACTGTATAATACGATACGTTAAAAACTCTACATACGATACAAAAACTTCCAAATAGTGTTTTGCACAGTAAATTTACTGTTTGCACAGTGAAATTTACTGTTTACACAGTAAAAGTACTGTGCAAAACACTATTTGTAAGTTTTTGTATCGTATGTAGAGTTTTTTACGTATCGTATTATACAGTCAGTCTAAAAGTAAAAACTTAACGCATAGTTAGCGTCAATTTATTCGTAATTAAATTATCTACGCACCGTAATGTTTTTGATTTTTTTGAGTAAGTACATAATTAAATTTCTCACCTAATGACGTTAACCGTGTTTATTTTGGACTTACATGGTATGAGTTATAATTTTTTAAGTCAAATTTTCATATCTCAACTTACGGCATGTCGTACAAGCAATCCGTAAATCCAAATTTAATATTTTTTGCATAATTTGAATCGCAATTAAAATATCTACTTACTATAATTTTTTAATAGATAGACAATTTTATTTTTAATTAAACATCGAGTTGTCATTATGGAATAATTTTTTATAAAAAAAAAAAGAAAAGTAAACAGCCATATGAATAGGCGCCACCCTGGGTGATGTATACCTATTTTTCGAAATACTATTTTTCTATACTTACTTTTCTAAAAAAAAAAAAAATGTATAGTTTTCGAAAAAAATCTTTCATTTCCTCTCTAGAAAAAACTGAGTTTTTCCTTCTCAATCCTAAGTGTTTTTTCTTCATTAGATTGGTTGTTTGATCCTAACAACTGGTATCAGAGCTAAGGAGATTCAACACGATCATTGAAGATGGAGAGTTCGAAGTTTGGAATCGAGAAGTTTGATGGATCAATTTCGGTTTCTGGAAGATGCTGATCGAAGATTGTCTCTACCAGAAAGATCTTCACGAACCCTTGATCGGGGTGAAGCCAGATTCCATGACAGAGGATCAGTGGAAGCTGAAAGATCGTCAGGCCCTAGGGATGATCCGATTGACTTTGTCGAAGAACGTGGCGTTCAACATCGTCAAGGCGAAGACTACGTCCGATCTGTTGAAGGCGCTGTCAAATATGTACGAAAAACCATCGGCTATGAACAAGGTATATTTGATGCGTAGATTGTTCAATTTACAGATGTCTGAAAGTGGATCAGTTGCTGATCATATCAACGAGTTTAATATGATTGTGAGTCAATTGAGTTCTGTGGAGATTAACTTCGAAGATGAAATTAAAGCTTTGATTTTGATATCATCTCTGCTTGAGTCTTGGGATACTATTGTTGCTGCAATTAGTAGTTCCCGTGGTTCTGAGAAACTGAAATTCGATGAAATTCGAGATATTGTTCTCAGTGAAGGTATTCGCAAACGCGAAGTGGGAGATTCATCGGGTAGTGCTCTCAGTGTGGACAGAAGGGGGAGAAGCAATTTGAAGGGCCAAAATCAACATGGTCGATCAAAATCAAAGAATCGAGGAAAATCTCCGAACAAAGCCAACGTGATTTGTTGGAATTGTGGAGAGAAAGGCCACTATCGGACAACCTGTAAGAAACCCAAGAAGAAGCAGAATCAGAAGTCAGGAGATGATACTGATTCTGTTTCTTCTTGGGTTTCTTACAGGTTGTCCGGTAGTGGTACTGATTCTGTAAATTCAGCAGAAGACATTGGGGATGCTCTAATCCTTAGTGTGGACATCCCAGTTGAATCCTGGATTTTGGATTCTGGTGCATCTTTTCATTCGTCTCCAAGCAAGGAATTGTTTAAAAATTTCAAGTCTGAAAATTTTGGAAAGGTATATCTTGCTGACAACAAGACATTGGAGATTGAAGGAAAATGGGATGTATGCATAAAGACCCCATCGGGAAACCAGTGGACATTGGAGGATGTCAGATATATTCCCGGACTCAAGAAGAATCTGATCTCTGTTGGTTAGTTGGATAGCACTGGCTACGCAGTAGAGTTTGGTAGAGGTTCGTGGAAGATTGTAAAGGGTGCTATGATTGTAGCTCGTGGCACGAAATCTGGAACCTTATACACCACTGCAGGGTGTATGAACATGTCTGCTGTTGCTGAGGGTGCTTCTGGTTCATGTTTGTGGCACAACAGACTTGGACACATGAGTGTTACGAGAATGAAGATGCTGGTTGCAAAAGGAGCTCTAGAGGGTCTGAAGTCTGTTGATATGGGTCTTTGTGACAGCTGTGTTCATGGCAAACAGAAACGAGTTACAAAGACTCCGAGAGAGTCGAAGAAAGTGCAGTTGGAAATGGTTCATACAGATGTATGGGGACCATCTCCAGTTTCATCACTTGGAGGATCCAGGTTTTATGTCACATTCATTGATGATTTTAGAAGGAAGGTATGGGTTTACTTCTTGAAGCATGAGTCAGATGTGTTTGCAACCTTCAAAAGGTGGAAAGCTGAAGTTGAGAATCAGACCGGATTGAAGATCAAATGTTTGAGGTCTGACAATGGAGGAGAGTATGACAAGTCAGAGTTCAAAGCTTTATGTGTTGCTGAGGGAATCAGATTGATGAGGACAGTTCCCGGTAAGGCTAGGCAAAATGGAATTGCTGAGAGGATGAACAGAACATTGAATGAGCGTGCGAGAAGTATGAGGCTGCATTGTGGGCTGCCCAAGATGTTCTGGGCAGACGCAGTGAGCACAGCTGCATACTTGATCAACAGGGGACCATCAACTCCCTTGGGGTTCAAGATTCCATAGGAGGTATGGACAGGAAAGGATCGCAAGTACTCACACTTGAGAACTTTCAGTTTCACGGTTTATGTTCATCTTGAACCAGAGAAAAGAGATAAGCTTGAAGCTAAGGTTGTGAAGTGTTACTTCATAGGCTATGGTTCTGACTTGTTTGGTTACAGGTTTTGGGATGACAAGAACATAAACATCCTGAGACACTGTGATGTGACGTTTGATGAATCTGTCCTATACAAGGACAGAGAGCAGAAGGTTCCAGAGACTACGAAGCAAGTGGGAGTTGAGTTTGAGATGCAGAAGATTACACCCATAGAAGATACTCAAACAACTCCAGAGACTGTGGATGAAGAACCCGTAGTGGAACAAATGACACCTGACCAGGTGTTGAGGAGATCATCCAGAACCATCAGAGCACCAGATAGGTATCACCTTCATTATATTATTTGTTGCTGACTGATGAAGGGGAACCAGAGTCTTTTGATGAGGCCCTACATGTGGAGGATTCAATCAAGTGGGAGCAAGCCATGGATGATGAGATGAGCTCACTTGAGAAGAATGACACGTGATTGTTGACTGAATTGCCTGTAGGGAAGAGAGCCTTGTTGAATAGGTGGGTGTTCAGGATCAAGGCTGAACCATATGGCAAAAGACGGTTCAAGGCTCGGTTAGTAGTTAAAGGGTATTCACAAAGGAAATGTATTGATTATGCTGAAATATTTTCTCCTGTTGTGAAATTAACTACTATCAGGATTCTATTGAGTATTGTTGCTTATGAGAATTTGCATCTTGAGCAAATGGATGTAAAAACAGCATTTTTACATGGAGATATTGATAAGGAGATCTATATGCAGCAACCAGAAGGATTTGTTATTCCAGGCAAGGAATGTTAGGATATAAGTATAGTTATGCCGAAGGTTAAGGATATATATATATATATATAGTCAAAGTTTAAGGATATATATATTATATATAATATATATTATTATATATTATATATAATATATATATCCTTAAACTTTGACTATATATATATATATCCTTAACCTTCGGCATAACTATACTTATATCCTAACACGAGGAGTTCTCTGATTGTGCCTTGGAGGTGATGAAGTTTGAGGTAGCTACCTATCTCTAGGTCTTGGTCGACGAGATCCCGGGGATAGATCCCAAGTTTCCTCTCTGGGAGGTGAAGTCTCTTAAGGACTTCATTGAGAGTGGCTACACCAAGGGAGCTCCTTCTGCTGCTGTTGTCGAGGAGGCTGCCCCCGGGACCGGGAAGGAAACTGCAAACCCTGGTGAACCCAGACCTTGATGTCCCAGACCCCCAGGTGACCAAGTTGATGCAGAGTTTCAAGTCGAATGAGACTGTTCGTGCTAAGAAGGATTACAACCTTGCAAAGGCACCTGGTCTCCTTATGATTTTGCTCCTCCTTATTTTCTCATGTATTGATGATAGTTTTGTTTGACTTCCTTTTGTTTCAGGAGTCTTGTAATTATTTTTTCTTTGATTATTGACTCGAATATTTCTTTGACTGTAATGAACGCCTTTTATTTCGTAAGCCTTGATTTTGTTTGACTTTGGATTTAATTGGTCGTTCTTCCGATGTATTTCTTATTTGAACGCTTTAGGAAGTTTTACCATAAATTTTTTCAACTTCGCTTTAGCTTATGTAGGATAGTCTCGCCTTATAGGGTCTTGGACTTTCTTTGGAGGAAACGTTACCTTTTAAAGGTTCTTTTCGCTCCTTTAGAGTTCGGAGGAAGGATCGTGACCCTTTATTGGATCATTCGTTCCTTTCGCCAAGTTTCTTAAGGGAACTGTTACCCAAAGATTATGCATTTAAGGACACTGTCATCCTTCATAGATTCGTTCGCCTTTTAGGATTTTGGTCCTTAGTTTCGCTCGCCTAGTCGTGGAAAACTGTTACCTAAGGTTCACTCGCATTTTAGGAAGCTGTTACCTTGGATTCGTTCGCCCTTTTTTGGGGAACTGTTACCTAAGTTTCCCTCGCCTTTTAGGAAGTTGTTACCTTAAATTCGCTTGCCCATTTTATTGTGCCCAACTTGTAAGGGAAGTGTGACCCTTGTTGTGGGTTCATTCACCTTTTTTATATCAGGTCTTTAGCTTGCTCAACTTGCAAGGGAACTATTACCTTGACAGTTCATTCATTTTTATTCCAGGTCTCAGTTTTCCCAACTTGTAAGGGAGTTGTTACCTTTCCGGTTCGTTCGCCTTTTACATCAACTCTTTAGTTTTGCCCAACTTGTAAGGGAACTCTTACCTTGACGATTAGTTCGCCTTTTATATCAGGTCTTTAGTTTTGTCCAACTTGTAAGGGAACTGTTACCTTGACGGTTTGTTCGCCTTTTATATCAAGTCTTTATTTTTGCCCAACCTGTAAGGGAACTGTTACCTTGATGGTTCGTTCGCCTTTTATATCAGGTCTTTGTTTTTCTCAACTTGTAAGGGAACTTTTACCTTGACGGTTCGTTCACCTTTAATATCAGGTCTATGTTTTGGCCTACTTTTGGGGAAACTGTTACCTTCATGGTTCATTTGCCTCTCGTTCTAGGTATTCATTGGAGAGGAATTGTTACCTTCATAAGGTTCGTTTGCAATCCTCTTTTTTCTTGACTGGGAAGATTGTCACCTTTGTTGGTTCGTCTTTCGATGATTCGTCCATTCTTTGGAATTTTTCGTTTTGGTTCGAGTGACTATGTTTTATATGAAGGAATGGTTTGTTTTATTGACATAACATTCCGATTACAAGCTATGCATAAAACCTCCTTAAATGTTTGGAGTTGAATGGACGAGGTAGCCTTACACCCTCTGTGGTTTCCAAGTAGTAGGACCTTGTTGCGGCGATTTCGACTACTTTGTATGGACCTTCCCACTTAACTGAGAATTTGTTTTGGTTGTTCATTTGTGTGAAATCATTACTTCGCATAATCATCTCCCCCACGAAAAATTGGCGAGCGCTGACTCTTCTGTTGAAGTATCGACCGGTCGCTGGTCGCATTTTAGCTTGTGCGTTGTCTGATTGCCACCGCTTTTCTTCGGCAAGATCGAGGTTTGTAAGGCGCTCAATTTCATTAATTCCGGCATTAAATTGTAGTATCCTATGGGTAGGCACCCCTATTTCGGAAGGTGTTACTATTTCGGATCCGTAAACCAGACTGAATGGTGTTTACTCTGTTGATATTTTGGGTGTCGTTCTAACAGCCCACGGTACATTATCTAGCTCATCTACACAGTTTCCTTTGAAGGCTTGAACCCACTTTTTGAGTCGTGCCAGGACAACTTTGTTGGTTGCTTCGACCTATCCATTAATTTGAGGATGGTGTACCGAACTGAATCTGTGATCGATATGGTACTCTCCGCAGAGCCATTTGAGCTATTTTCCCACGAATTGCGGACCATTATCACTTATGACTATTTTGGGGACGCCAAATCGCGAAATTATGTGGATATTTAGGAATTTTATCACTTGAAATTCAGTTGTCGAGGCCAATGGTTTCGCATCTATCCACTTGGAAAAATAGTCGATCGCCACGATAATGTGGGGGTTTTGCCCAGTGCTTATGGGAAAGGGCCCCAAAATGTCTATTCCCATTGGGCGAAAGGCCAGGCGCCTACCATTGAGGATAGCAATGTTGGTGGTCGACCGGTTCTTGGTGCGAAACGTTGACAAGTCACGCACCTCTTTGTTAATTTTGTCGCATCTTTGCTCAAGGTTGGCCCGTAATAGCCTAGTCTGAAGATTTTGTGCGTCAGCGAGCGCGCACCTTCATGGCATGATACAACTCCTTTTATCTCGGTATGAGAGATGCATTTCAGAAAGGGAGTTGAGTATCCTCGCATATAGAGATCTCCATATATGAGAAGATAGTTTGCGGCTAGGCGGATTATTTTCGTGGTCTCGCCTTCATCTTTGGGCAGAGTTCCTTCTTTTAGAAAGTTCTGGAATGGGGTCATCCAGTTATTATGCTCTTGGATATTGAAGACTTCTGCTCGATTTTCAATGACTGAGTATAATGCATGTTCCATGAATTGTACATCATGTATCCTTGTTCCCCCGAATGCCAGTTTTCTTATGGAGTCAGCTAGCTGGTTGTCTTGGCGAGGAATGGACTCAATCGCGAAAGTCGGAATTTTAGCGATGAGTTTTTTGCCAATGTCGAGGTATTTATTTATCATTTTCCCCCTTTGCTTCACATGTGTCATTGAATTGGTTGAAAATTAACTCTGAATCGCTTTTTGCCTTGAGTGACGTTATGCCCATTCCCTTAGCGAGTTGCAGTCCAGTGATAAGTGCTTCATATTCGACCTCATTATTGGTCGCCTTGAATGTAAGGTCAAATGCATATTTTAAGGGCTCGCCTTTAGGGGATGAGAATTAATCATGCCTCTGAGCCTTTATTTGAAGAGGATCCGTCAGTATAGAGTTCCCAGCTTTTGCCCTTGTCTTCTGGTTGTTCTTGTCGTTTTTCTACGTCCGTGAGACCATTGATAGTACTTTCCATTATAAAATCTTCCAACGCTTGACCTTTGATGGCCATTTTTAGCGCAAATTTGATCTTGAATTCGCTCAGCTCAATCGCCCATTTGACCATCCTTCCTGAAGAGTCTGGCTTCAGTAGGAAGTGTTTGAGGGACTTGTTGGTGAGGACTGTTATGGCGTGGGCGTGGAAGTATGGTCTCAACTTTCGAGAAGCAATAACTAAGACATAGAGATACTTTTCAATCTCGATATATTTTATTTCAGCTGAATTAAACAATTTGCTTACAAAGTAGACTGGACTCAGCTTATTTCCATATTCTTTTATTAAAATTGCATTGACTGCGACTTCACTAATACTTATATAAAGAAAGAGTGGTTCATTGGGGATGGGATTCGCCAATGTCGGTAGTGTCTACAGGTGTTGCTTAAGTGATTGAAAGGCAGCCTCGCACTCCGGCGTCCACTCGAACTTGCGGTTTACCCTGAGAGTTTTGAAGAATGGGAGAGACATGTCGCTCGCCCTTGAGAGGAAATGATTGAGTGCGGCCAGGCGACCATTCAGACTCTGGACTTCCTTGTGGCAAGTTGGGGACTTTATCTTTTATATAGCTTTTAGCTTTTCGGGGTTCACCTTTATACCTCGCTCGCTAACCATGAATCCCAAGAATTTGCCTGATTTTACCCCAAAGGCGCATTTTGCTGGGTTTAGGCGGATGTTATGCCTTCTCATTCATTCGAATGCTTCTCGAAGGTATTCTGTATGAGGTATCCCTTTAATTGTCTTTATGAGCATGTCGTCCACATAGGCCTCCATGTTTTGCCCCAGCATTTCTTGGAACAACTGATTTATCATTCATTGATAGGTTGCCCCTGCGATTATCAGGCCAAAGGGCATCACCTTATAGCAAAATATATCTCCATCGACGTAGAATGTTGTGTGGGCTTCATCAGCCGGGTGCATTCAGATCTGGGTATAGCATGAATAGTCGTCCATGAAGCTTACCATTTAGTGACCAGAGGTTGCATCCACCAGCTGATCAATCTGCGGAAGGGGGTACAGATCTTTGGGACAAGCCTTTTTCAAGTCGTGGAAGTCAATACATATTATCCACTTTCCGTTTGACTTCTTCACAAGTACTGGGTTGGTGCCCCAACTTTCGAAACATACCTCCCTAACAAATTCGACTTCAAGTAGTTTGCCTACTTCTTGCCTGATCGCCAAGTGTTTGTCTGATCTGAATGATATTCTTTTATGAGCAATAGGCTTGATTGAAGGATCTATCCTTAGTTTGTGGAAGATTATGTCAGTGTTGATGCCTGGCATGTCACTTGGCTTCCAAGTGAATAATTCCTTGTATTCTTTTAATAGGGAGGTCAATGCATCCCTTTGGTCGTCGTTCAAGGTGGTTCTCTAAAGCACACCTTCTTTTCTGGACCGTCGATCTAGACTTCTGTCAGTTATTCCATTGGGTCTGACTGAGCTTTGGACTCATGAAGGTCAGCCCCTGTCTCGATGGCTAGGGTTTCCCTTTGGTTCTTCCTGCGGAGGCAGTTCACGTAACATTGTCGTGAGGACGGCTGGTCACCTAGAACTTATGCAATCCCATTCGACGTGGGGAATTTTATTTTTTGGTGGACTGTGGAGGCCACAATCTTATGCGGATTGATAGTGGGTGCGTTGATCACTAGGAAAGCGGTCGATACCCTTATGCTATTCCATCCTTCGCCTAAAGTTACCGGCAGGGTTATAGCTCCCAGCGGATACGTTGTTCTCCCAGTGAAACCAACGAGAGGAAAGTCGACTCGCTTAAGATGTTTTTTGGATTTGCCCATTTTTTTAAGGCGACTAGGAATAGAATGTATGTCGAGCTTCCTTGGTCGATCAGAATCCTTCTCATATCACACCCTTCTACTTTTGCCGTGATGACCAAGGCATCATTGTGCGGAATTATGACATGTACCATGTCTTCCTCAGAGAATGAAATAATGCAATCTTCTTCAGGTCGAGGTCTCTTGCCCAATTGTACAGCTTTGAAGATTTGACTGACATATACTTCCCTCGCATTGGACCCCTTGCCTCCGACACCAAACCCTCTGACAATTAGGTTTATTACCCGCCTGCCTTGGGATGGGCCAGATTGTTCTTGCGGAACTGGCGAATGGGCTCTACGTGGAGGAGTTCGACTTCGCTCTCGGTCATCCACAAACTCCTTTAGTATGCCTCTCTGGATCAGTTTCTCGATGCCGCGCTTAAGGATACGACAATCATTGGTTTTCTGACCCTTAGCTTTGTGATAGCGGCAATAGCTCTCGGTTTATTTACCCATAGGCTGAGCATTTTTCCTGGGCATCGGTGGCCTTCCCAGGGACCTTCTTTCCATCTCGACTAGTATCGCTTTGATCTGCGTGTTTAAAGGCGTGAAATACTCGGGAATCTCTCGATGGCTTGGTTCTGGGGTTTCAGATCTATGCTTTTCGTGACCCTTCTTGTCCTTCTTCTCCTTTCTACCATCGCGTCGGGGCTCTAAGATAGCCCTTGGCGTGGTTGACAGAAAATTAGCTTTAGAATCTGCCATTTCCATGTCTATGAAACCTTTCGCCCTTACTGCCATCTCCTCAAATGTCTCTATTTCTTGAACATGATAGCTGTTGCAAAGTTTTCTTGCGGCTTTGTTGGCCACATCGAGCCCTCTGTAAAAAGCTCGGATGATTTCTCTGTTCGTGACTCGCCGATCAATTTATGTAACGTTTTTTGTGAAAACGTCCATAGAAGTCGGCCAAGGTTTCTCCTTAATGCTGTTTGACGGCATCCAAGGCGACCACGCTTTTTAGCAATTGGCGCTCGCCCATATACCGCTCCAGAAACTTTCTTTTTAACTCGTACCATGTCCCTATCGATCCTGCAGGGAGGCCGAAGAACCAAGATGACGCCGAACCCGAGAGGGTTGAGAGAAATAATAGGGCTAAGTGATTCTCATCGTTCGACTTACCCAACAAATAATCTTCATGCTTGTTGACGTGGATCACATGATCTCCTCCACCACTATATTAAGGGATAACCCTTGCCATCACATCCTTTGTTATTCTAACCGCTATAAGGTCTGTGGTGAATGGATGAGATGATCGTTCCCGAAAGGGAGTCATAATGGTTCCGCGTTGTTCCTCGGTCCTTTTATTGATAAGTCCTCAACGTGGCCAAGAGGGAATTGGGGATGCTGTTCTTCGGTCGGTGAAGTACTCGACAGATTGACAGAGTGAGTGACTGTCGACATTTCGGTGGAGGCCGGAGGCAGAGACTGATATCCGGAGGTCATCTTTTGGTCTTCTTGAGGAGAAGCGGCACACGAATTTTCAGTTTCTGCTTCCAGTGTCCTCCCGGGACGAGGATCTTCATGAGGAGCAGGGGATTGTCTGCGGGTCTGTCCTATGATAGTCTCCAAGAGGGATAGTATCTCTGCGGTTACCTGAATGGTTTCCCCAGCCACTTCAATGGTTGGTCGAACTGGAATCACGGTGGTGTGTGGAACAGGGGCCAGTCTTGAATTGTCGACGAAATCCTGTGCCGTCTTCGGAGGGACGGCGTCATGGAGGGATTGCATGGCTAGCAGGTTCTTGATGGAGTGGCGAACTGGCGACGGATTCCGAGCTATCTAAGAATTGCTCGTTAGCCTCTTTTCGACTATTGCAATTAGAGCGAGTCTACATGACTGTTTTCTCGTATTTCCACAGACGCCGCCAAATGTTCGTTATGAATTTATCGGATGCTGACTTGGCAGTGATTTGAATGTTAATTGGTTGATGACCGCAAGCTTTCGCTGGAGCTCCGATGATGTGAAAGAAGGGGAGCGCAACAAAGGGTGTGTCTCTGGGTCCCACTCCGATTCTTAAATGAGTATACTGTGTGTATGAACTCAAAACGTAATGAACGTATGTAAAGCAAGAGTGTTTATAGGGATGGGAGACCGACCAAACCGTTTTAGGCAGCTGAATATCTTTGTGAATATTGTGTCGTTAAATGTTATGATAGCAGATATTACAGTTATTACGTAATATTGCAGTGACCTTATGCAATCTTTATAGAATATGTGTCAGATATACGCGGGATATCGTGGATATATATTCAGTGTCAGTTATGGGACAAGAGTTGAGAGGTTTGACTCTCTTGGCGAGCAGTAGAAGACTTTGGCCTTAGCCGATGACGACTAGTAATATCGTTTTGGCGTCCACTTTAGTTTTGGGTTTGGTGCTGGACCGCTTTATGGATGTCAACTTACCCTTACTGTGGGCTGACCCAGTTCTGAATGATTTGAGTTTTATCCCCTACTCTTAAAAGTTCGTGTCTTTGAGTCTTTACCTTTATTGGGTTGTACCTATCGATAGCCAACAATATATAATTGGAATTTTAATCGTATGTTGTTTACGATTATCACAACAAAAAAATAGTGCTCCGGTGACACCAACACGTTAGGTCAAATCAGAAAGGGAATGTGTTTCGATTAGTGGATGTTAAAACCCGCATCGTCTATTTTATTGCTTATTGAGAAAGATTGTATGTTGATCCACCTTGGACTCGTACGTCGGTGGTTATAAAGTTTATCAATGCACAAAAAAATGAGCAAATTTTACATTCCGTTTATTTTTATAAGAAAAAGGGAAATAAATAATCAAACTGAGCATTAAATTAAAGGTTATGTGTAAATTTGTTGAATACTTACTTTTCTTTTCTTGGAGATTAAATTGCGACTCAACTAAAATCCAGTCTATCTAATTTAATTTAACTTAATAGGGTTACATATTTTTAGATACTTGAGAAATTATTTGTGCGTACTAGGAAAAGTTTGTGGCAGAGGTCAAATTTGGTATTTTTCTTTTCTTAATGTTTTATTTATATATTAGAAACTGCAACAACCAAAAGAAAATAACTAATTGTCTTTAACTATTCTAGTAGTGGTATTCCCTTGACTATTAAACATCAGGAGCTTCAAACTGTTCGAGGAAGGATTCGTTAGAGTATGAAAATACTCATCCACGTTGACAACTTCCTTAGCCAAAACATCCGTCATCTCATTTGCATCCCGGAACACGTGTCGGATCTTGAATTTGTTAAACTCCAAAATAAGCTTCCTGCAATCCAAAATGAGAGGCATTAGTGGTCTACCTGCATATGAAGTCTCAATTATCAAGTTGATTCCTTCATGGGCGTCTGCTTCGACGTGCAGATCATGCACTCCAAAATTCGTTGTCATGGTTAGACTGTCTCTTATAGTCCACAGTTTCGCCACCAGACTATTGGTGATTCTAATACACCTTTGGAATCCTTTTAGCCAGCCTCCCCATTCATTTCGCATTACCCCCTCTCCTCCTGCCGAGCCTGAGTTCCCCATTGCTGAGCCATCCGTGTTAAGTTTAACCCATCCATGTTCCGGAGGCGTCCAACCCACCCAGATGGTCTTTCTTCTTTGATGAATATTTCTCCTCTTGGAGTTGTCTGAGATGTCTTTTGCCTGAATCATACTTAAAGTAGAGACATCAACTAAAATAGGAGGGTTATTGAAAACATATGAATTTCTATTCTTCCATAGGAGCCAAATGGTCGATGGGAAGATAAATCTCCATTCAATGCCTTTCTCATGAAGATGGTTAAACCTGCAATTCACCTCAAGCCAAGATGGGAGATTAGACAAATAGAAGTCATTTAAACTATAAGGAATACTAATATCATTCCAAACTTTCCTCGCAACCACGCAATCCCGAAGATTATGGATAGTATTTTCCTCATGGATACTGCAAACCCTGCAAATAGGGTTAATGTTCATTTCCCTTTCGTGAATAATCTGCGTTGTGATTACACAACCATAGGAAGGTTTTTATGCGCGAGATGGTATCACACATCCAGATCCATTCCCAGTTTCCTGGAACCAAATCTAAATTCTTGATTCTATCCTGCTTAGTAAAAAATGGACATAAGACACAGACGGAATACCTTTCGGGTCTCCCATCCAAACTAACTTATCCAGAATAACAATAGACCAGTTTTTTCTTTGACTCCATCAGGGAGATGGAAGGAGATCTGAGAGAAATCCCACTCCCCCGATTCTCGCATTAAATCTCTTACACGAATCTTTTCCTCATTGTGATTCAGGGGTCCACTATTGATCGATCTAAGTTTAGTTTGTTCCAGCCGCGAGTTAGACCAAACATTAATGTTATTTCCCTCTCCAATGACCCAACCCATATACATTTGTCAATGGTTTCACTTCCCTGAACCAACGCTTTCCAATTCATGGATCTCCCTCTAGTGATTTGTCGATTTGGATTCAAATATTTGAACTTCAAAATATTAGTCCAATGGCTAGTATTATTCTGACATCTCCATGAAAAATGTGCAAGTAAAGTTAAAGTTCTTTCTCTTGTAATTGGAATATTCAAACCTCCAAACTCTTTTGGGAGCGTAACTGAATCCCACTTTAAAGCATGAAGCTTCCTTTTATCATTTGTAGATCCCCACAAGAAATCTATGCTTAACTTGTCCAACTCCTTGCAATTCCCAATCGGAAGAACCGTGCATTGCATAATATACGATGAAATTGTGGTCATAACTGAATTTATGAGGACATTTATGCCGACCATAGATAACAATTTAGACCTCAACCTAAAAGTTTATTCCTGATTTTGTCCAGAATTAAGTTAAAAGAGCTAACTCTTTTGTTCGTCAAGTTCATTGGGAAACACAAATAAGAATCCAGTTTTTCCACCTTTTTTAAACTCAACCATTTTAGTTAGACCCAAAGCTGATGCATCATCCAAATTTTTTGAAAACAAAACTTGAGATTTTTCAAAATTAACCTTTTGGCCGAGATAGAACAAAAAGTATCCAGAGTTCTTTTCATGGTCTCACAATTCTGAGTTGAGGAAGTACCTAAAAATATCAGATTATCTGCAAAAAGGAGATGAGATAAAGGATCTGATCTCCTACCCAACTTTATGGGGATCCACCTACCCTTTGTAGTTTCCTCCTCAATGAGGATCTCTCTGACGAATACCCGGGGATGGAGAGAATTTCTCAAATTTACCCACATTCAAAAGAATAGAAACATTGGTAGAAAAGACTCAATCCATGATAACTTTTGTCAAAGAGACAGGAAATTTAAAATGAACCAAACTTTTATAGATAAAATCTCACTCAAGCCTATCATAAGCTTTTTCCAAATCCAGTTTTAAAACCATCAACGCAGATTTTCCTTTTTTATTCTTAAGAGACTTCAAAACTTCTCTAAGAATAACCACATTATCAACTATTCTTCTACCAGGGATAAAACTCCCTTGAAATAGAGATATAAGATGTTCCATGAGGGGTCTCATCATATAGACTATAACCGTGGAAATCATTTTATAAACTGTGCTGCAAAGACTCATAGGACATAATTTGCTAACCAAAAAGGGGTTGTTAAACTTGAGGATCAAACATATAAAAGTGTCGTTGAGACCGTTTGGAATCGATTTCCCCTGTAAAATGCTGGAAATGGTGTTATAGTCTGAACTGCCCACAATCTCCCATTGTTTTTGGTAAAAAAATTGGTTGCAAACCATCTAGACCTGAAGCTTTAAATGGGCTAGAGTCGATGGACTTTTTAACTTCCCAAATAGTGAGAATCTGCTCCAACGATTATCATATGGGGCGAGAGAACATTAACCTGGTTGAGCGATCAGTTAAACAAAAGAGCAACCTGGATTTTCTCTAAAGCAAAAAGATGAGAGAAGAAGTCTTGAAATTCACATTTGATCATATTATGATCAGTAACCCAAGACCCCACCCTATCTTTAATCCTACCAATTTTAGATTGATTTCTCCTAATAATGGTGGTGGCATGATAATATTTGGTGTTTTTATCCCCATCTGAAATCCATTTTGTTTTAGATTTCATACCCTAAATTTTTATTCTTTCTGCAAAATATCAAGATAATCATTTTTTAAAACCTCATCTCGCTCAATGGAGTGCGGATTGGAATTTTGGCTAAGATTCTTTTGAGTTGTTAAGCTTTATGGATGCATATTCAGGGTACATCCAAATTCAGACGGAAGAAGGTGATGCCCCCAATACAACCTTCTATGCAGACAGTGACATCTTCCATTACACAGTCATACCCTTTGGACTCCTGAATGCGGGTGTCACTTATCAATGAATGATCAACAAGTTATTCGTTGATATGATAGGCATCACCATGGAGGCATTCGTGGATGACATGTTGGTAAATCAGAGGGGCATCGAGATAAACCTGGAAATAGTTGATGCCATTGAAAACATGAAAATCCCTGCATGCCACAAATAGGTCCAGCGCCTGAATGGAAGACTGGCGTTACTCACCCGTTTTCTTGCCAAGTCTGGTGAGAAGCCGTTACCCTTTTTGAAGTACTAAGGTCCAACAAAAAATTTGATTAAACTCAAAGGTGTGAAGAGGCTTTTAAAGACCTCAAGCAATACCCGCGGATGCTCCCACGTCTAGCCAAGCCAACAAAGGGCGACACCCTTATGCCAGTTGCTGTCTCTTGTGTTCTGGTAAAAATTGTGGGAAAATGCCAAGTACCTGTGTACTATGTATCTAAAGTTCTATCCAAGACAGAAATGAATTATATGGAAGTTGAAAAGTATCTCTACGCATTGGTAGTATCATCTAGGAAGCTTCACTCGTACTTTCACGAACATGAAATCACTGTGCTAACTAATCAACCCTTAAACACACTTCCTCCAAGGACAATCATAAAAGGTCAAGCACTAGAAGATTTCATCATCAAATCTACGTGTGTAGAAAAGACGCCGCCTCCCGTAGATGATACAATGGCCAAAGAAGATCATGTAGTGAAGGCACCGCCTTCTGTTTGGGAATTGTATACCGATGGGTCTTCTTGTGCTGAGGGACTAATACTAACTTCACCAGATGGAGGAGAGCCTTTAAGGTATGCTTTGGTATTAACAGTCAAGGCCACAAACAACGAATCGGAATACGAAGTCTTGATAGTAGGACTTCGAATTGTGAATGGGGTAGGCGTCGCCTCACTCAAGGTCCATTGTGACTCTAAGCTTGTGGTCAACCAAGTGAAAGGTGACTATGTGGCAAAGGGTAAGCAGATGAAAAAAAATACCTTAAGGAAGCCAAGACTCTAATCGAAGGCTTCGCTAGTTTCAAGATAAATGTCATCCCTAGGGATGAAAATAGCGATGCGGACACCTTGAGCAAGTATGTGTCGCAGCCGACGCCTCTCAATGTCCATTTTATCGAAAGCATCGCCCAACCAAGCTCATTCGAATGTTTCAACATAGACAAAGTAACATATTAGGCAATGCCCATCAAAGAGTACCTAGAAACGGGAATCGACCCTCAAGACGAAGTTGAGTCAAACAGCTGACACCAAATTATACTTTCATAGATGGGTTACTCGATAAGAAGGGGTTCCTGGCACCCTACCTTAGGTGCGTCGCCCCTCCGGAGACTACCACCATCCATAGAGAGTTGAATGAAGGGTACGCAGTATGCCCTGAAGGAGCACAATCAATTATCAGGAAAGCCTAGAATCAAGGCTACTATTGGCCTACAATGAGTCAGGAGGCTACAAATTTGGTACAAAAATGCGAAGCATGCCAAAAGTACACTTTGTGAATTTGGGCGTCCATCATCCGTATTAACTCCCAAACGCATCGCCTGACCATTCGTTTGGCCCATTCCCCAAATCAAAACATAAGAGTTATATCATCGTAGCCATCGACTATTTCTCAAAATGGATTGAGGCAAAGGCACTGATGCCAACTACGGAATTCCAAGTGATTAAATTTCTCATATATCGGATCATATCTAGATATGAAATACCCAGTGTGTTGGTCAGTGACAATGGTCCACAATTTGTGGGAAAGGAGCTTTGCTGGTTTTGTGATGAGCTAAAAATTGAGCATCGACATACATCAGTTAAAGATGTCGAAACAAATGGACAAGTGGAAGCAGTCAACAAAATTATCCTAAATGAATTGAAGAAAAGGCTCGACGCCTTAGGAGGGAAGTGGACTGGAGAACTCAAAAATGTTCTCTGGGTTGTACATACAACGCCTAAAAAGGCTACGGGAGAAACTTCCTTTGGTTTGGTATATGGCTAAGAAACGGTTGCTCCCACATAGATAGTTGTTCTGACTCATATGAACAACGACGCTTCGACCTTGATTTGGTAGAGGCAATAAGATGGGCTTCATAAAAAATCCAATCAAGTGTGAGATTAGCCACGACTCAATACTATAATTGGCGAGTTTCCTCTCACCAATTCTACGTGGGGGAGAGGGTATAGAGGATAAATGAATTCTAACACTTGGATAGAATGAACAAGATGGACCATACAAGGTCATCGTCATTTCTAACTCCAACACCTACGTGCTTGAGGACATGGATGTGAAGAAATTGAAGAACGCTTTCAATGCTGAACATTTGAAAAAGTTCTTTGCATAGGCTTCGCCCTCATGTATTTGTAAACTTCTTGAATGTGAAAAGCTTATGTTCAAAATGAAATTACATGTTTCTTTAGTACGTATATTGGGGTGCCGCCTTGATTGAGTTAGGAAATCAAGGGCGCCACCAATCAACATCTTGGCAAAGAAAAATGTTCTAAGTATGGAAATTGAGATGACCACATATATTTCGAAAGTCCAAAACTCTCGAAAATAAGGTGGTGTTTCCAATTGAGAAATAACCATATTAATGAAACATAATGGTTGAAATTTAAGTGAAGAAGCATTACATGTAGGCGTCATCCCCTTGTCGTGGTTGAAACTTCGAAAGGTTTTACAGTTTACATGGTTAGGGTGCTGCACCCTTATCATACAAAATGCATATGAGCTTAAAAAATTCTAAGTACGGAAATTTGAAAAATATATATAGATGTAAAGTGCCGCCTTCACTCAAATACCCATAGGAGTTTATATTACAACAAATAAGTTCCATTACAAAAGATTACTTACAAAATATTCTAAGCCTGGAATTATGGACGCCTCTAAGAAACTACGACTAAAGCCTTTACAAAAGCAATGAAAAGCAAAATAAGAGATTGTATCTAAGGCTTCGCCTCGACATCCTCCTTGGATGCCTCATATTTCTCCGGTTCAAGCTCTTGAGCTCTGGGCGTCGCTAACTTCGAGTGGGCTTTCTTGGTCTTCTCCTGATGCTTTTGCCACCTCAAGAAGACTTGAAACCCTTTAACGTGCTCAACCTGGAAGTCCGAATGAACACCATTGATCTGCTTGACCATGTCAATATATATCTTGATGAGTTGGTTCATGCAGTGCCTTTCAGCTATCTTGACAAGGTTAGGAGTCCTCATGTAAGACTCCACGACGGTCGACACCTCTGATTTGGCAGCAGAGAGTTCCTTCTCCAGCTCATCTTTCCTTTTAACCAACTCTTCCTGCTTTCTAAGTGTCGCCCTGTTCTCTTTAGCAAGCGTCGCCGCTAGCTTTTCAGCAACGCGAGCATCTTCTCAAAAGCTTTGGCAGCTTCTTGAGCGGCGACCGACTCCCTCGACATCTCAGACGCCCTGTCCATGGAAAATTGATACTTCTCGATCGCACCATCCTTGAGGCGTCGCTGCTCCTCCAGATACTTCTTGAGAAGGTTGTTTTGCTTCTCAAGATCAGCTGTCTAGCTCACCTTGGATGTCTCTTCTTCGAGACGAGAGCAATTGTGCGCGAGGTTCACGACCAAGGCTCCAATCTGTGTTTCGGAGGCGACGACGTGCAAAAATAAGGAAGGTTAAAATTCGTCGAAATATCTACTCTTAGAATAAATTGACGCAAAAAGAAAGATGTACTTACAGTGGACAAAGTGGTCAAGTGGCGCCCTACCGCCCCTTTGATCCACTGAGGATTGTATCGCAGCTGGGGTCGCTCCCCCGGTGGGACGATTCCACTCAGAAGT
The DNA here is from genome assembly GCA_946814005.1 of Chamaenerion angustifolium. Classification (NCBI taxonomy): domain Eukaryota; kingdom Viridiplantae; phylum Streptophyta; class Magnoliopsida; order Myrtales; family Onagraceae; genus Chamaenerion; species Chamaenerion angustifolium. Next base: position 10,257,875 of record OX328270.1, read on the forward strand.
GGAAGGAAGGGTAAGAATGGAGAAGGTCTGACCCTTCATCAACTTTGCACCCTTGAGGTGCTTCCAGGGCTTTCAAGGTCCCTTCTTTCTGTCTGGACGGGATCCCCATAAAGGTATTCTAACTTGTTAAGGTGGGAACCCTCATAAGGACCCAAGTGCGACGATACCTTGAAGGGCGACGAAGTTGGGGAATCATGAGGTGGCGACTGTTATATCTCCTTCACGGAATCTTCAATGGCGAAGGTCACCATTGCCTTTTCCTTGGGCGCCGCCTTCTTACTACCTTGGAGGCCACAAATCGTAAGTAAAGTTATTCTTCCAGTAATAAGAGTTTCGGTCCTCATGCAAAATGGGAGGCCCGTACCGCTTCGTCACCAAAATTGAAGATATTCGACAATACACCCAATCATTCATGTAAAAATATAAGGGAGCACACCTTCATATGCCATAACAACGGTGTTGGTCTCATCGTCCAACAACATGTGCGACGCCATCAAGGGGTCCAAGGGTTGCAGTTTTTCCTTCTTGGAGTGTCCGCCTTTCCTTTTAATTTCTTCCCATGAGGTTCCTCCTCCGCATAGACTACTCTGGTCGCCGCCTACGCAGGAACGAAATCAAGGACGTCAAACATGTAATCAAGAATACCTACATAGGGAAAAGAGAAGGGTTAACAAAAATACCCTATCAGGTGGACGAACTTCAGTCATAGACTTTATCCTCGCATGAATAAGCGACGCCTCATAGGTATGGTGTAGGTAGGAGAAATCCTATTGATATGGTCCAAGTATATAGAATCCAATGACTTTTTATCGTCGTCAGAATATTCAGAAATAAAGGTTCAGGGTCGGTTTCAGGAATGGTAAGAGGCCAGGCGACACCACCTTTAAAGAAAAAAAAATACTTGGACTTCCAATTGGAATTGGTGGTCTTGACACCGGTGACTAAAGGATGTTTCGAATCCTTGGACCAATCGGTCCATCCTAGGCGACACGAATTCCAATCTTTAAAGACAGGAAGATGAGTTTGAAAAAGAAAAGGATGAAAAACGTTTGACTAAAGGCGATAAAAGGACCGAAAAAGAAAAAGGGAATACGTCCAACCCCGAGCGAAGCATTGGACTCGAAAGCCCATCGACATTCACAGGGCGTTGGGCGTTAACTGAGTAGGAGCAATACCATAATATTGGCAAAGCTCCTTCAAGGGTTTACAAAAAGGAAATTGAAGTGTCGCTTCTATTTTATCCAGATAGATCACGACTTCTTCTTGATCTGGCCTACAAATCAAACATTGGGCGCTGCCCTCATAGTTCTCGGGGATGGGGTATCGTGGATAATCAACATCTCCCATGCCCAATAATTCCACACCCATACGAAAATTTCAGGAGTAAGAATATTTGGCTTGTGTTCTAAAGGGGGGAGATAGATATGGAGCTTACTAGTGTCGCCTTCCATGTCCCTTCAAGTTGAAAATGGGAACCTAGAAATTGGGTTGGGCTTCCTCTTGATGCGGCGCCTCGGTCCTTCCGAACGGATCTGACCGGCGCGTAGGTCTTCCTTGCAAACGGAAGCGAACGACGCTCGGTTCCTTGGGATTTCCTCGCTAACGGGAGCAAAACCTTTGAATTTCTCCTTTTGAAGAGATCAACGCCTCTGGTTCCCGTGGAGTAGCGACGCCTCTTTGTACTCCTTCAGAAAATGAGAGGCGCCTCACGGTTTCCTCCTCGCTTCCTTGTAAATGGGAGCGACACTTTGTAACTAAGAGCTGAAAGGAGCCTTATCCCTTCGCAAGGAAGGGATAAGAATGCCGCCTCATTGCCTCCTAGCAATCCGAAATGAACTCGATTTCCTCCTTGTGAAGACAAATGGCGACTCCTTTCTTTGATTTTGAAGAACGAAGGGAAGCGAGCAGTCCCTCTACTCTTGGAGTTGGGAGCTTGGAATGTAGGAAGCGAGCGGGGCCTTCATTTCCTTTCCTACGAGTAATGCCTTCTTCTTAGGGTGTCCATATTATGCTTGGATCGGCGCCTTCTTCTATCGTGGAAGAATAGAGCCTTTGTGTTGAAGAATAGTTGTGTTTCCTATGTTAGGGAAGAGGGTGGTGCCTTCTTCTATGTGGGAGAGCAACTCCTTTCTTAGGCCCAAAGGTCCAAAGCTTTAGACGATGAGCTCCAATCAAGTGACGCATGCCTTCCTTCCCATGGAGATCCAAGTAGGCGGCGCCTCAGATATTTAGAGAGGAAGGATTTCTAGAGAGAAATGAGAGCAAATGGATTGCCAAAGATGGAAAAAAAATGAGGGAACAACCTTATTTATAGTGGTCCCCAAAAATAATCCAACAGTCATATGGAGGAAGTTGAAACATCATGAAAATCTAACTGTTGGATCACAATGGTCATGATTGATGATGATGTCAGCTAACCCTAAGTAGGGCACCACCTTCTACTTGACTTGGATGATGAATCACATGAGATCAACGTTTTATAGGCGCCACCTTCTCTTATCTGAGAAGTGACATGGCCATTAATCTAAATGTCGCCTGGTGAAGGGACGTGGCATGAGAGTCATCCCTCTGCCCAGTGATGTGACCCCGTTCCGTTTCCCAATAGGATAATAAGTAACCACGGTTAAGACATTTAACCACGATAAAGAAAGTTAACTCGGTCAAAGGGTTAACTCTTCCTATAAATAGTATCTCATTTATTACTATTATTCATTCCACCAACCTCACAGAATACATTGATTGCTCTCAAACTCCCGAACTAACTTGAGCTTCAGAGAGGAAAGGAAAGGAACGGGAACACCTGGGGCTTTCCCTTTTGCAGGTTTGGGACACTTTAGTGTTAGATTAAATAGAACTTGAAAACGTGAGGCAGATGAATAAGAAAAACATCTGACTCCATTATTGAGAAACTTATTATTTTGTACATAGAGAACTACATATATATAGTATAGAGATAACTATCTATATATATTGATTATATTTATAAAGATACTCATACTATCTATCTAACTATATATAAAATAAACTAAATATAAAAGGATAAACTAATTAATATAGATAAGCTAAAGATAAAGACTAATCTTGATTAATCTAGACTAGACTACATAATACTCTAACATTCACCCATGTTCTTTGTTTTTCTTGAATTTGATCCTCAACGTTGAAATTTGCTGAATTGGTCTCCAATTTTCGAATGTTTTTTGCTTGTGTCGGATCCCAAATCCAATCTCGATCAAATCCCCAATCGAATTGAGCTCGCACATCTTCATCATTGGTGAGATACTCCACATTCGAATACAAGTTTTTCAAGCTAAAATCCAGATGAAAAGGAAAAATATAGTAGTTCATGCCATCGCGGTTACATCTCGTCGTGGTCATGCCGTAAAATAAAGAATGGTCATCCTGGTCATCCCATCGCGGTGCCATCTCGGTCATCTTGTCGTGGTCACACTGTAGTAGCTAACAAACTAATCTAAAATCTGAATTCCAGCATTCCAATCTTCTATTGAATCCATTGTAAATCATCAAAAAAACTTGGTTGTGCAAACTCAATTTGATCACACATCTTCACGATACCAAATCGGGATTTTAGCACAATTAATTCAGCATTGTTGAATAGGTATTGGATCAGCAACAGGAATGATTCGGTCCTTGGAAAGAAGGCTCTGATACCATGTAAGGATTTAATAAAACATGAAAGCGTAAAGGAGGTGAACAAGAAAAAAATCTCACTCCATTATTGTGAAACTTGTTATTTTGTACATAGAGAACTACATATATATAGTATAGAGATAACTATATATATATATTGATTCTATCTATAAAGATACTCACACTATCTATCTAACTATATATATAATAAACTAAATATAACAGGATAAACTAATTAATATAGATAAACTAAAGATAAAAACTAATCTTGATTAATCTAGACTAGACTACATAATACTCTAACATTTAGGAGCAACGCCTCGTGTACTTGAGCAAACGTGATCCAACAAGTTGGTTTATCTTTGATAAATAAATATAAATACCATTGGTCACAACATCGTGTGGATTGCTTGGGCTAAATACATTGGAGTTAAAATTACATATCTAAATGACCACATTATGATGTTTTGAGTTCACGAATGGTATGGATATGATACTTAACCAAATCCCTTAGACTATACAAGTACATTCCTTTAGCATGAAGAAATGGGAAGGAAACATGAGATTCAGGGATATGGAATTTTAAAGGATACAATTCTGAACAGAAATGCATTGTTTAGAACTAGACGATGATAGAAGACCATATAGGTAGAGTGCTAGAGGTAGGGCTGGAAATGGTGTGGTGAACACTCCAAAACCACGTCTATAACCGTAATTTTTTATATCGTTAACCGTACTATTATGGCGTGACGCAGTTATGGTGATGCATTTTCTACCCGTAATGATTATGGTTGTGGTGTTTTAGTCATACCGATGGTTATAACCATGATTATTATATAAATAAATAATTATTTAATAATAATATATTAGTAAATACTAATAATATAAGTAGGATTTTACTTTTAGATTTCATGAGTTCATAATTTTATGGCGATCTGTAATTGAATTATGTGAATGTTAATTTTGAATGACGTTAATGTTGAATGAAGTTAGTGTTGAATATTTTTGTTGCTATAACTTTATGTATTTATTATGATAACATTTATGGTGTTCCATTACATTTTACATGTGATAATAAATATGGCTATACGGTTAAAACCGTGGTTAATAACCATGGTTATTGTATTGAAAATTGTACATGTAGTGGATAGGGTATGCAATTTAAAAATATGATATGGTTATGATATTTTGCATACACACACTTTACCCTAACCATTGGCACCCCTAACTAGAGGTGGAACTCATTAGGGGTGAGCAAAAAAGACTAGCAGGACCAAAATCGGCCCGACAAAGAACGAGACCGACTAGGATCGAGACCGAGCAAGCGATTTTTTCCCTCTAAGGTTGATCTCGATCTCAGTCTCGGGCTTTTTGTTAAAAAGACCTATTCGGACCAGACCAGACCGAGTTTTATTAAAACCTAAAATTTACTCATTTAAGCACGATTGTTCCAATTTAGGTTTCGATTGTTCACGATTAGGCCACAGAAATTTGTCTTCACGAATTTGCGATTGTTTCGTTTAGTTGAGTTGAGGAGTTTAGTTCTATCATGAATCACGGTTAGTTGAGGTTAGTTCAGATTAGTTCGGATTGACTATCGCGATTAGTTCAGGCATTTTTTTTAATGAAAATTTCATACAAATGTTTTTTACTGAAAATTTCAGTCTAAGACCGAGACCGGCCTGAGTCAATCAAGACTGACTCGGGCGGGCTTCTTAGGCCAAAATCGGTCTCGGACCTCCACAGGTGATGACCGAAATTTCGGGCTCGGGCTCGGTCTTACCAAAAGGATTGGCCCGACCCACCCAAGCTCACGCCTAGAACTCATTGATGAAAATGAGGGTTTAGTATGTGGTTTCCTATGTATCAAGGTTGAGGTTGATGTCACATAATTCTTGTAAGGCGAATTCTAATGGATAAACGAAGCAGGGCAAGATTTTTTTGGGTAGATTTTAAATATAAGGGACTCGTGGACTATTGTTATGGTTGTGGTAAGGTTGGACACACTACTACCCATTGCAAAGAAGATGTTTTAATGTTATTATCAAAGCGCAACTGCCTCATGTATGGCCGATGGTTGGTAGGACTTAGACTAAGGAACATAGGAAAGCAGAGCAAACTCGTCGGGCAGGTAACCTTTAAAAGGATAGGGACAGATAATGCAACAAATTTGAATGAGATAGCACAAGAAGTAAAAGAAAAGTGTTGATCAAATGAAGAGTGCAATCTGGAAGGTTAATGTTGGTTACTGCCATTTTTTTGGTTTTGTAATTGTTAGGGACATCTTTTGTTATGTTATATTTGTTAGGATGTAAGTGTGTTTTCTGTTCATATTTCCAGGTGTAATTAACAATTAGTTCGGTTAGGGTTTACTATTTAAGGGTGAGAAATCTCCAAGTGAAGGAACAGATTTCAGTGATGCTCAAATGCTTTGTCACTTCGTCTTCTCTCAAATTGATTCATCTTCTAGGGTTTTCTCCAGGACGAATTCCGTCATGGTATCAGAGCCTTAAGGCGATTTATGCCTCTTGTGTTGGTCTCTCTGCCTGTGGTTGGGACGATTCCTTTGATTGTTAGTGGTTATAGTCGCGCTTGGCTTTTCTTGTGATTGTCTTTGTCGCGGTTAGTTTTAATTCTTCCTTGAGTTTTTCAGTTCTTTACATGGTATTTCTTGTGGTGTTAGTCTCTTTAGCCTGTGGTTTGCGACGATTCGTCTGAATGCTGGTGGTTGTAATCACGCTTACCTCGTATTGTGATTATCTTGGTCGCGGTTAGTTCAGTTCTTCCTTGAGGCTTTCAGTTCTTTACATGGTTTTTTTGGTATCTGTTGGACTCTGCTCGTATGAATGAGGAAAAAACTATCAAGGAGACAGGTAAAATTGCCATCGATGAGGCTAACCATGATGCCATGGCCATCGATGAGGCTAACCTACATGCAAGTGATTATTGTCATGAATATGATTTCTACTACATTGACTGGTCCTGAAAACTATGTTATGTGGAGTCGGACTATCCGATTCACTCTGTTAGGAAGAAACAAACTAGGATTCATCACTGGTACCTGCATGCGTGAAAAATATGACCTTGCCTTTCACCATTTATGGGATACACTACAAGAAACTCGAGCATCAACATCGATAAAAAAATCGTTGCTAAATGAATAAATACCGTTGTTAACTTTTAGTTTCAACAAATTTTCGTGTTGGTAGCCTCCGTCGTTAAAGGTTATACCCACGGCAATTTTCCGTTGTAAAAGTCTTGCCGTTGTTAGAAAGTCACTCCCTATTTCTCTTTTACAGCGAAACTTGTTGTTGGTAAACACAGTTCAAGGGTGACAACACCTTGTCGATGTTACAGATTACTATTAGTCATAAAACCTTTTTGTTGTAAAAGTAGTGTTTCAAACATGAGTTTGCGTTGTTGCCTTTGATAAAAACACAATTTCCATTAATTATTATATTTTGGCCGATTTTTTTCCCCAGTGATTCATCATGGTCTTCATCAAGTCCACTGCATGTTCTTCACAATTTCCTTTAATAAAAAAACACATTTTTCATCATGTTCTTCACAATGTTCGTACAGGTCTCGGAACTCCGGCAGAGGGAAAGGAACTGCAGCTCCAGTGCAGGTCTCGGCACTCCAGCAGCAGCAGCAGCTCGGAACTCCAGTGCAGTTCGTTTCTAGCACCAGTTGTGGGTCCAACTCTGGACAGGTGCAGGTCTCGGCACTCCAGCAGCAGCACCAACTCGGAAATCCAGTGCAGTTCGGTTCCAGCACCGAACAGGTGCAGCTCTCGGCACTCCAGCAGCAGCACTAGCTCGGAACTCCAGTGCAGTTCGGTTCCAGCACCATCTTCGGTTCCAACTCCGGACAGGTACATGTGAAGCTCTATTGGTGAAGGGAAGGAAGGGAAGTGTTGTTAAATAACGTGAGGATGTGATTGTGGGTGAGGGTGAAAAGAGCGGAATTTGTTTTTTAATTTTGATTTTTTTTTTCATCATTGAAGTTTATAATGTTTGTGGATTATTGACATCAACAATAGTCGTTACTAAATAAACTATTTTACAAAAAACATTGAATCTGTTACTGAATGACTATACTAATGTCGACAATATATTGACACAAAAACCTATTCTTACATTTTTCCAGTACTTATGTTTTAACGACAACAAAATTGATTGGTTACGACGTACATCCGTTGCTGTTATAACTATATTTACGACAAAACGTTTCGCATTTGAATATGTACACTTACAAAGGAAAAGTCACCTGCTACTGATGGAGTCATTTAACATCAAGTGTTGGTCGTCATTACACATTAATCCATGTAAAAAATAAAGTGACGGAAAAAATAACACTAAAAGTATCTTGTGATGGTGGAATATATATTGTGCCTAATAAGTAATAATAACAACAACAAAAACTGTCAACACAATATACATATATTCTACATCAATTCTTAGCGTCAACACGAAATCTCTATCGCTGTTGCACAAGTTTCTTGTAGTGATAGATGCAATGCAATAGTTCTAGGTTGGATCATTAACTCTATTTCAAAGGATCTTGAGAGTGGATATATGTACACTGAGAATGCCTTTTTTGTCTGGAAATATCTTAAGGAGATGTTTGATAAAGTTAGTGACCCTAGCATCTATCAATTGCATATGGATATCGTGATGACTCGCCAGGGTCTCGATTTCTCTAGGTTGAGTATGATGTTGCGTGTGCTTTACCTCATATCAAGGAGGAGGATTTAAAAAAAAAACATTGAGCATAAGAAGAATCAACAGTTATTCCAGTTTTTGATGGGATTGAATGAGAATTACTCGGGGTGAAAAGCCACTTGATTCTCTAGAACCCTTTAACCTCTGCAAACCATGCTTATAACTTGTTAATACAAGAAGATAGTTAGACAGAAATCACATCTACAATGAATGCATTTGTTGGTTCTACTTCAGTTAATGTGTCTCTTAATGGTGATTAACCCAAAGGGGACCATAACCTTGAATGTTCTCGTTGTCATAAGAAAGAGCATAGCACTAATAGGTATTATGCTAGAAGCTGTGATTATTGTAAGAAAAAAGGTCATGCAATGGATAATTGTTTCAAGTATAGGGAGTTTATAAAAGCTAAGGGATTAAATGTCAAAGCTAATGCCATTTCTACTGACGATGAGACTTTAATTTGGTGTTATTTTGCTAATGATGTTTCTGTGAGTTCTGGAATGCAAGGTGTTGTTACACTCACACGGGAAATGTTTGAAAGGCTCTTGCAAACCGTGGGACAGACTTAAAGCATTGCCACAACGGCAGGTGCTACCTCCCCCATCGCCCACCGCGCAAACACTGCTAGTATATCTTTTAACTCATACTATTTATGTGATCATGATTGTATGATTTAAGATATTGGAGCAACGAATCAAATGACCAACAGAAATGATTGGTATGTGAGAACAAAGTTGTTCTTGGAGCTAAAGTTTAACTTCCTAATGGTGGGCATAAAAATGTAATATTGGAAATTAGGATTTTTGAGCAAATAGGAAATTGCAGAACGTATTATACCTTCCTGATTTCAAATATAACCTGCTATCTATTTCGAATCTTACCAAAAACTGAACTATTCTGCAACCTTTTATCCTAATTTTGCTATCCTGCAGGACCTCTCAAATGGGAATGTCTTGGGGACTGGTAATGAGGATTTAGGACTATATTTCTTTAGATCTCCTAATGCTACTGTTTTTTCTACTGTTGATGAGAATGTTATGTTGTGGCACATGTGGTTTGCTCATGCTTCATTAAAAGCATTAGAACATGCAAGTTCCTTGGATTTACCTAAGAATAAGATGTTAAATATAGGAGATTGTCATGTTTGTCCTAAGGCCAAGATCATAAGAAATTCTTTTCCTATTTCTGAGTCAAGAGCAGATATTGCATTTGATCTTATACATGTTGATGTATGAGGACCTTATCACAATGCCATCCATGATACTAAACGGTTTTTCTTGACATTGGTGGATGATTTCTCTAAAGTTACATGGATTCATTTAATGCAGTTCAAATATGATGTTTATATGATTCTGGAATGTTATGTCAATATGACTGAAATTCAGTTTGGAAAGAGGATTAAATGTTTCAAAACTGATAATGGTAGATGATTTTTTAATGAACATGTAAACAATCTTTTTTCATGAAAAAGGTATAGTTCATTAGATTAGTTTCCCCTATACTCCCCAATAGAATGGGAGAGCTGAGACAGACCATAGAGAATTTTTGGAAGTACCTAGAGCTTTGAAAATACATGCCTCTATATCAAATTCTTTTTTAGGAAAGTGTATTCTTACAACATGTTATCTGATTAATTTGATGCCCTCGAAGATATTGGGAGAGAATCTCCTATTGGAATCTTGAATAAAAGGGAGCCCACAGTTAGTTATTTGAGAGTGTTCTCGAATGTTTATGTTATGCCAAGAATATGGTGGTAGCTAACAAGTTAACTTTGAGAGAAATCTCATTCATTTTGATGGGATACTCTGAGATTCAAAAAGGATATAGACTGTATGATTTAAACGAAAAAATATTGTTTTTTTATTAGTAGAGATATTCAGTTCAATGAAAAGGTCTTTCCTTTTGAGAGTAGTAAACCTGATCAGTTGCCCATATTTCTTGAGCCTTGTGTCGATTCAGACTCCTATGATGCCAAGAACCCTAAGGATGTTGAAATTGGGGAGAATAGGACGACAGAATCATAATAACTCGACACGATGAGTCTCAACATAGCTCTGATGGAGTAATACCAGATGATGAATCTCTAACTCACTCTGATGAAAATGATCCTCTTGTCATCCATAATCCTCATGGCCTACCATAAGTAGATCTGAAACGACCATTAGACCTCCTATTTGGCTGAAGGACTATCAAGTTTCTAATTTGTCTCATTGTCATTCTATTGATCAATTTATCTCATATGATGAATTATTCGATGCTTATCAATGTTATTTGAGTTCAGTTTCCAAGCTGATTGAACCTGACAGTTTCTTTGAGGTTGTGAAGGATAAGACCTGGGTACAGGTAATGGAGGAAGAAATTTAGGCCGTTGAAGAGAACCAAACTTGGGAATTAGTATCACTCCCACCAGGTAAGTCTGTAATTGGTTGCAAATGGGTGTACAAACTTAAATATAGATATGATGGAAGTTTGAGTAGATATAAGGCTAAATTAGTTGCAAAGGGATATAATCAAAGGAAAGGAATATATTATTTTGTTTACCCGTTGCCAACATGAATACGGTTCGAATGGTTTTAGCATTAGCTTCAATTTATAAATGGCCCCTTTAACAAATGGATGTCTATAATGGTTTTTACAAGGAGATTTAAATGAGGAGGTTTATATGCAAGCTTCTGATGCTTTTGTTAATCAAAATGGTAATTTGGTTTGTAAATTGCGGAAGTCACTTTATGGATTAAAACAGGCTCGTCGACAATGGAATATTAAACTGTGCAATTCTCTTATAAGAGTTGGCTATGTTCAGTCTAAACTTGACTATTCTCTGTTTACCAAGCATAATGGAGATAAACTAGTAGTGTTTCTTGTGTGTGTTGATGATTTGCTTATATTTGGTAACAGTGAAAAACTTATTTTTGAATTGAAGTATGTGTTAGAGTCAAATTTTCAAATGAAGGACTTAGCAAGGTTGATAAGTATAGAGATTGCTAGGTGTTAGCAAGGTTTTTTTCTCTGTCAAAAGAAATACGCACTTGAGTTAATATTTAGTGTGGGTCTGTCGGGTGGAAAAACAACAAGGACCCCTATGGAATTGAATTTGAAACTCACAAGTTGGAAATATGGCGAACACCTGAATATGAATAAGGATGATGCACCCCTAAATTATGTATTCCTATATAGGAGACTGGTAGGGAAACTACAATATTTATCCATCACTAGACAAGATATATCATTTGCGATACAAAATTTGAGTCAATATATGCAGAATCCAAAGGTTTCACACCTTGCAGCTGCGTTGAGAATAGTCAGGTACATTAAGCGAGAACCAGGTAAATGAATTTAATTATCATATAATTATGAGTCTAACATGATTGGGTATTGTAATTGAGATTAGGCTAGTAGCATAGAAACTAGAAAGCTAGTAACCGAATTTTGTACTATGTTAGGTAAGTCATTGATATCTTTGAAAGTAAAAAAAAAATATATGGTTTCTAGATCTTTGTCTGAGTCTGAATATAGGAGTATGAGATCTTCATTGTCTGAAATAATTTGGCTTAGGAGTCTGTTATGAGAATTGAGATTTCCTTAACAAAATCCAGTTGTTATGCGCTATGATAATAATACTGCTATAAAGATTACTAATAGACCTGTTTTTCATGAGAGAGCTATACATATTGAGATAGATTGTCATTATATTAGGGAGAGTAGGTAATGGACTCAGCAAACCTGGAGAGGCAACTGTCTCAGATTTGAACCTTTGACAGATTTCACAATCTCGAACAAAAGCACGAACGTCCTTGGATAAACCCCTCCAATAAAAGAGGCTCTGAATCCTTTGGTAAGTAGCATGTACCCCAGAATGACCTCCCCCAGCCGAGCCATGATACAACACTAAGACTTCCTTCCTCACCTCCACACAATTACCCACAACAATCCTGCCTCGCCTTCTTAATAAAGTTCCATCATATGAAAAATGTGAAAGAGCAGCAGGCAATGGAACAGTAGTAAGGCCACTTAAGATTTGCTGAATATCAATATCATGCTCATATGACTCAGCTATATTCTTCAATAATAGAGGTTGTATAGAAGATACGGATACCTGAAAGATTTCTGCTCCAGATACCCTTGATAGAGCATCAACCACTGAATTGTCACAGCCTTTCTTATAGACTAGTTCATAGTCATACCCCATCAATTTGGCCAACCAAGCATGTTGCAAGGGAGTGGACACCTTCTTCTCTAACAAGTGATTAAGACTCTTCTGATCCGTCCTAATTGTGAATCGCCTGGTAACCAAATAATAGTCAACAGCTCCTTTTCGTAAACCGAAAGGGCCTGCCTTCTTGGTGACAATGCCTTGCTTATAAAGCAATTGGGTGGATATCCTGCCTTAAAACAGCACCTATGCCAAGGGATGAAGCATCTGTTTCAATAACAAATTCTTTTGAAAAATCGGGCAACCTTAAAACAGGAGCAGAAGTGAATGTGTCCTTCAAGAGTTGGAAAGCAGCAGCAGCAGAGTCTGTCCAGATAAAACCATCCTTCTTTAACAAATCCGTTAATGGTGTGGCCAACATCCCATATCCACGAATGAATCTTCTGTAATAACCGCTAAACCCAAGAATCCCCTTAACTGTTTGATAGTTAGAGGAATTGGCCACTGCTTGACAACCTCTATTTTTGCAGGATCCGTTGCCACATCTGCAGCTGAAATAATGTGTCCCAGGTACTCCACATATGTTCCACCAAAACTACATTTTGACTCCTTGGCAAACAGTTTGTTATCCCTCAATATTGTCAGTACCCGAGCCAAGTCCTGCAGATGGTCCTCTTCATTTGCACTATAAACCAGAATATCATCGAAAAAGACCAATACACACTGCCTCAATAACGAACTGAATGTTGCATTCATTAAAGACTGAAATGTAGCTGGAGCATTGGTTAATCCAAAAGGCATCACTAAAAATTCAAAGTGACCTTGATGAGTGCAGAATGCAGTCTTATGGATGTCTCGAGTGTGCATCCTGATTTGATGATAGCCCGATCTAAGGTCCAGCTTGGAGAAAATAGTAGCCCCTCCTAATTCATCCAGCAGCTCCTCAATTAGAGGAATAGGGAATCGGTTCTTCACTGTTGCTTCGTTCAATCTTCTATAATCGATGCACATACTCCAAGCACCATCTTTCTTTTTCACCAACACAATTGGAGAGGCAAATGGACTCTTGCTGTGCTGAACCACTCCCGACTCCAGCAATTCTTTTGTCATTTGTTCGATGATGTCCTTCTGTGTCGGGGGATATCTATACGGCCTTTGACTGATCGGCTGTGTTCCTTCCTTCAACAGAATCTGATGATCGCAGCTTCTTCTTGGTGGCAGTGCATTAGGCACCTGGAAGACATCTGAAAATTCCTCCAGTAATCTGCGAATAGCTTCTCCCATTCCTGCTCCTATAATCTTAGGAGTCAAGAAAGGAGGGTCCCCAGCATGTTCCTCTGCTACTTGTATAGTGCATAGGTGGATGGTAGCTAATTGAGCATCCTTGGCCAACAATCCTTGCATCTTCTCCACTGAACAAACAGACAATCCATTCGATCCTTCCCCCTTAAGCTCATAGACCACGCCATTTATGGAAAATTTCATGGTAAGCTTTTTGAAATTCCATACGATATCATCAAGAAGTGTTAGCCATTGAATTCCTAATACCATGTCATAGTTATCCAATGGCAACATATAAACATCTGTGGTAAACCACAGCCCTTGCATCATCCACTGGAAGTTGGGACATACCGAGGTGCAGACCAGATGAGATACGTTCGCAACACTTACCGATAATGGTTTTACCTCTTTCTGCATGCACCTTAGTTTGATAGCTCTGTTCTCATTGATGAAGTTGTGCGTCGATCCTGAGTCAATTAAGATATGCATCTGTCTGCTACCAATTGACCCCACCACTTTCATAGTCGAGAACGAGTGAACTCCAGTCAATGCGTGAATGGAAATTTATGGCTCGTCTAGTATCTGCTCTTCTTCTTCCAACTGACCTTCCACCTCTTCACCCACCTCGATCAAGAAAACTTGTTTGTTGCTGCACTTATGACCAGGGAAGAATTTCTCGGTACACCAGAAACACTCCCCTCTGGCTCTTTTTGCATCCAAATCCTTACTCGTGAGTGACTTGGAAGGTCTGTTCCCCAATCTTGGATTTGTCAAGGTGCTGCTTTGCTGTGATGTTGATGCTACTGAAGGCGTGGGCAGTAATGGAACTACTGCTGAATTGGATGGAGGTGGAATGCGTGTATAGGGGACATTATATCGCCCACTCTGCTTCAGAGCCGAAGATAAAGCAGCATTTATAATTTCTTGTAGTCTTGATAAAGAGTATGTATCATGGAGTGATTTCGGCAGGAACATCTTCACTGGGCAACGTAACTCCGACTTCAATCCCCTCAAGAATATGCTCACAGCATACTCCTCACATATGGACACCTTGTTTAGTAAGGCATCAAACTTCCTGCAATAATCCTTCAGTGATCCTGTCTGAACTAATGTTGTCAACTCCTCCATTGCATCTTCAATAAGTGCATCCGAAAATCGAGCTGTAATAGCTCTCACATATTCCGGCCACGACAAATCCACCATGGACAATCTTCGAGTTCTCATATAGGATTGATGCCATTGCAAAGCATCCTCTTCCAAATGCACCACAGCATACCTCAGTTTCTCGGATTCTGGTGTGTTGTCCATTGAAAAAAAAATGGTCACATTTGTACAGCCATCCCTGCAAGTCCTCTCCTCCGAACTTTGGGAAATCGACCTTGTCAATTCTCATCGTTCTGTTGTACGATGAGCTTCTCGACTGAGACTCCACCGGGGAATCGCCATCAGCTGTCCTTGGTCTGTTGTTGCGAAAGAATTGCTCATGTTGAAGCGCCAATGTCTTTACGATCTGCTGTAAATCACTCACAGATTGTGAGTGCTGCTGATTGTGCATCTCCATTCGATCTTCCAATCTCTGGAATTGCTCTCGCCACGCTTGTTGCTCCGCCACCTTGTTCGCTTCTTGTTGACGCCACCATGCCACTTCCACCAGCTCCGAGGAGGATCAGATGCTCTGATACCAATGTCAAGGATTAGAAACCTTGAAGAAATATTTAGGAAGAGAAGAGAATTTCACCACAATTGATTAGGTGATCTTATTCAGTAGGCCAGTCTTCCTTATAAAGCAAGGAAGATGCTTCATCAGTTTGTTACAACGAACTCAACTAACAACAGCTCAACTATCACTATTTACAATTGACTCCTGAACTTTCTATACATGACACTTTAGCCCCTCAACTTCCTATTACATGACATGGATGCTCTTGAAGAAAGTTTGCCTGTCAGGTACTGAGATCCCTTTTCCCTCTCTTTTTGGTTTAGGTTTCTTGGTTGATCCTTTTAATCGACAATTGAAAAATATTTTTTATATATTTATAACCCAACCAATTTTTGAATTATTAAATCAATTTGCTTCTCAAACATTTCCGACATTTGAAAGGGCCAACGAAGTCAATAGGTCTCGCACTTGAGTCTTGATTGCTACAATTTCTTCATCGACGGAAAAAAGGAGCAGTGTTGCGTTGGTTTGATTCACATACTTTTTTTTGTTTTCACAAAATGGTTTGATCCTCAGCATCAATTTGTTACCTGCTGCCATCTCTTCCAGCTTCTTTTTGGTCATCGAGTGTCTAGAGAACCACATTTTGCTTTAAGGAAGCGATCACGGCCATAGAAGAAAAATTGCCGATGAAGAGTACGAACAAAATAAGCACATTATCATGGAAGCGGATAGAGCTTCCATTTCTGGTGCTCTACGCAATTGGGTTTTACGTGGTCATTATTCGTCAGTCACTTCAACTATCTCATGGTAATGAATTTTGCTTTGTTGTTACTTTCTCCACGAACCTGTTCTTTTCCTGTTTACTTAGTTAGCTCATGTTACATTTTTCATAGATCATTACTTCAAACTCCACGGTTTGCAATCTGGCTGGCTTGCTGGTCAACTCAATGTATGTTTCTTTTCTCTTCCTCCAAATTTTGGTTCATTTGCTTATTTGTTTGATCGTAACAGTTGCAATAGTTTAGGCGATCAGTTTTAAGCAGAAGAATTATACATTCTAGACTTGTTGCGCTATGAAATTTGGTTGCTTCAGTTGAGAATACTGTTTGTCTTGCTTCTTATTGGCGCTATGACAAGAAAGAGCACAATGAAAGTATGTAATGGTTGTTGTGGACCACTGCCCTTTTATGCTATAGCTAAGATGGTGTGAATATACTTTGGAGTATATGTATAGAAAGTTAATATTATTTCATATCTTCTTGGTTATATCTGGTCTGATCTGATAGAATGAGAATGGATGGACTCAATAAATAAAACCTATGCTACTGTGGATTGCAATTGCATTCAATTCCCTTATGATTTCCTTGGATTTTTTTTTTCAGATCTGTATTACTCGCGCACGTCCTTTTGCTACATGTCATACTAAATTTTTAAGGAAGACTTAAAGTATACAGCCTTCAGTACTAGTAC
This sequence comes from Chamaenerion angustifolium, assembly GCA_946814005.1. Classification (NCBI taxonomy): domain Eukaryota; kingdom Viridiplantae; phylum Streptophyta; class Magnoliopsida; order Myrtales; family Onagraceae; genus Chamaenerion; species Chamaenerion angustifolium. The sequence continues at coordinate 10,274,817 of OX328270.1, forward strand.
TCTTTTGTTGTACCAAATAAGTATTTCTTACACTAATCAAATAGTGTGTGTTTGTTTGATGATTTGTTTTTATTAGCATAAAGTTTAGGCAAGATGCTTCCAGCAAAATTACTTTCACAATGAAATTGCTTGTGGCTCTCTATCTCAGTGTACTCAAGTGATCCTATTTCACATTTCATCCTGACTAGGTGAATCTTATCCTTCACACACACACATACACGCACATATGTATATATATATATATATGTGTGTGTGTGTGTGTGTATATGTATAATATATATATATATTATTGCCTTGACAGAAAACCAATTAGGCGCAAATACAAATTAAGCTGAGAGAAAAACTAACTGAGAAAAGATTTACTGACACCAAATGCTTCTTTCTCTGTTCATTAGTTCATGTATGTCATTTCAGCACTTGCATCTTCGTTTCTGCATCTGTCTATATAGTATATCCTCCTCTTATCCTGCTTCGATGTACTTTATGCAGGATGCTTCAGATTCCCAGTGGAGAAATTTCCGTGGGAACTTGCCTATTCTCACTACTGTTTTTGGAACTTTTGCGTTGGTTGCTAACACATTGAGAACATACTTTCAGCTAAAAGCAAGGGGAATGTCATATGTCTGGATTTTTATTTCTTTAATTTATTTGTTCTACCTGCATGGAGCTTGGTAGGCATCTCTTGACTAGTTTTCTTGATTTATTTTCTAATGCTTGTCTTCTACATTTCTCTAATGAGTAATTTCCCCCTAAATTGCAGTGTTATATTCATCCTTGCAATTGCTTCCCTAAATTATCTTCTTGTCAAGGTTTGAATTCTGCTTTTTAGATTTCTCATTGTCATAGTGAATAGTGATGAACTCACATTACATTCTCCATTTAAATTTTCTGTCTTATAATTCTGATTCATGTAGGTGCTATTGATTTGTTAGAGATTGAAATCAAAGTGATTCTGTAGTTTTAAAATGTTATATAGCTCAGACTTGCTGCATTATCATCATAGCATCAACTCGGGTTTGTGTTTGTGCAGATATTTGCACAGATGAAGCATTTCTTGGTTATACTATGGACATTCAATGTATTGTTCCTTATAAATAATCGTGTTTATGAGGGATATTCATTTTCGATGTTTGGGTGAGTCTTGACGATTCATGCCAATACACTGTTATACTAAATAATCGGCCCACTGCATCTGGTAAATAAATTCTTGCTGTTTTTCATAGGGAGCACTGGTCGTATTTGGACAACTTCAGAGGAACATTTCGATGGCAAATTTGCTTTAACTTTGGTAGGTTCCTTCATTCGTCTAATGACTCTAATCATATTTGTAAGTGGTATATTAGTTATGTGTTCCAGATTGCTAAAAATCAATATGAAATGTTTAATTTTATGAAAGGATCTAGGCGAGGACAAACTTCAAAAGATTTGAGAGAAACCAAACAGAAAAAAAGAAATGCTTAAGCTTGAATTTCTAGTTTTGTTTGTTGCCTTAAGACAGAATTGTTGCTACTTTCAGTGTCTCCTCACTTCTTTACCTTCACATTTTTTAATTTAAGCACCTCATCAATTAATGTTCCACAAACAACAAGACTGTTGAGCATGAGGGGGGTGATTCTCTGCTTCTTTTCTTGGTATATCTTCTTTTATGTGTCCATTATTGACACTTCAAATTGCTTACATATTTGTCTGTGTTAAGTAATAACACATTAGGTGGCGTATTCCATCAAGTCCTAAGCCCATGTGCGAGGAAAATGGTATAGAAGATTCCAAGTTATAACACCCTAAAGTTAAAGTCGCTGAGTAGGGAATAGTATTAAGAAATACCATGTAGGATAGTTCAACAGTCTGCCTAGTGTCTATAAGCCTATAAGGTGATCCGGATAATTAATAAGGTTGGTCCTTTAAAGAAATAGCTCAACTCTTTACACTGTTGCCATTGTCTTTTCTGCTTAAGCTGGTTGCTAGTTTTTGCTTGAAAGGAAGAAACAATGGATTCAATCGTTCAAATTATCCTATGAAAAATACTTTACAAATGCAGCTCAAAAGCCTAAAGTTTATACAGCAAAGACTACTTTAGTATAAGATAGTTGATGCACATACGTGCTCATAATTGATGTTAGAATGTGTCCATACAGTAGCCTTCAGTATAATTCTTAAGCTTTGGCCAAAAAATAGGTATAATTCTTAAGCTTTTTTACTTAGTTTTGTGAACTTCTGCAGGAGAAATTGAACAATATATCTCAAACTTGTATGAATAGTAGTACTTCTGGATGTTTATTAAAACTCGAGAAACATCACAAAATATTCTTAAGAGCAAAATAGTGTTTTTTTTTGCATGTAGTTGCTTCTGTGAAAAAGAAAACAAGCTGCCATTTGAAGGATCTTTGTCTCAAAACTCATAAATGGAGCAATTTTCTCCCCCCTTTTTTTTCTTTATATATATATATATATATATTATTAGGTAATTGAAGATGAGTGTATTAGCTGAGCAGCAAAAGGTTTTATTAACTTTTTAATTATTAGACTATTTAAGATAGTATTAGGACATTGCAACGGTATTAATGATATTTACCCTTTAGCATTAAAAGGAAATGCTGAGACCGTTAAAGTTGTGTCAACTACTCCAGGGAAGCATGTTATTCTATTAGAATAAAATCACCAATATGAAAGAATTATTGTTGAACAATCTGATTCATCCACCAATATGAAGAATATTGTTGATTTTTCTGTACCGTATGCTTTGATTCATCCCTGCCTTTTTTTTACAGTTGTTTTACGCATGATCAGCTTCGGATATGATTATTTGTGGGCAACTAATGGTTCCCGCTTTGACTATGAGGTAGGCACTACTGGATACATGCGAGGGGTTTGTGCCTAATTTATCATTTGTATCTTATTCTTTGACATAAAAGGTCCAGATTTCTCAATATTTCTTGTAAAAGCAAACCTAATTTGAACTTCAGAGTTTTGTGGGCTTAATATCACATGAGTCATATAGATGCTAGTCGTTATGATCGTATAAGGATGTTGCAATGCAACCTGATGGATTGATTTATTAGTGATGTTCTTGACTTATGGTATTTTATAATGTGAATTGTTGCAGTACTCATTGAAATGGGGACATGTTACTAACAATTGGCAATTCTACTGAATGCAGAAGCACGTAGAAAGATGCTACATCTGTAAATCAGGAAAGACATGCTACCAACTCTTACAGGTCAGTTGCTATGTAATAGGATTCCTAACGCCACTTATACCTTCTCTTTGTGTTTATTTATGTCTTCTGCAAGATCTTTACTCCCAAGCTTTTGTATATTCAGGGCAAAAGTGTTCCGAGCGAAAATTTTAGTTTCAGCATCTACCTCTCTTATTTGATGTATCCACCCCTTTACATTGCGGGGCCAATCGCAAGCTTTAATGCTTTTGCTTCACAGGTTGGTATATTTAATAGCTGAGTTTCCTATGCGCTTTGTTCCATTTTTTGGTATTCTCTATCAATTTCTAAAGAACTTATTCCAACCTTACGTTTCGTTACAATCAACGTATGGGGTAGTTGATTTTCTTTTTCAGTTAATAATAATAATTTTCAAATTCAGAGGGAGCATTAGCATCATAATTGAAATTCGTAATTCTGCTGTCTGCAGATGCAGATTAACAATTTGCAAGCACGTTGTGGCCATGATACAACAATTAGTTTGAATTAGTTACTTAAATTTAAGATCTACTTTAGTTTAATTTGGTTTCAGCAGTATTATTCTAAAATTGAGTGAACATATGCCTGGTCTTAGTTTTCTTTGACATTGTATTACTTTACATTTACTAGACATAGAGTCAGTATTAATTTAGGGCCTTCTATTTTCTTTGTTAATATTAAAAGGTACAGATTCATTAATCATTATCTAACGCTGATTTACAAAAGTGAGGGAAAACATAAGCAAAAACTCAAAACATAAACTCTAATATGTATTTGTTATATAAAAACAGATGTACAAGTCTAACCTGATTTTGTATAGCATGGTATTGTGGGTTTCGATACCCTCGAAGGTCTCTTCTCTTTCTTCCCCTCTAATCACTCTAGAAAGAATTGAAGGGATCATCTTAATAATCTTCTGAACTTAGCATGTCTTGTTTAGATCTGTTGAGCTTACCCATACAGTCGTGCAGCTGGAGACACCTCAGAGAAATTACCCGGTGAAAGATATTGTCTTGTATGGGTGCCGGTGGTTATTTAGCCTTTCCTTGATGGAAGTTATGACTCACTTTCTCTACTATAATGCATTTGCAAATAGGTCAGTCCTCAATCCTTGATTTAGAAAGTTACATGATCTATTTCTCATTTCACTGCCTAGCAAGTAATCAAAATTCATTCATATTGCATAGTGGATTATGGAGACAATTATCGCCCATGGATGTTTTTATGATCGGATATGGGGTAAGCATTCTTGCATAGCTCTCTTAAATCAGCATATAAGATTGTGTCGGAGAAAAAGAGAAAGAAATCATGATTCTTGCATACCTTAAAGGGATTAGTGTGTTGAAAATTCTGATTAGTCATCAAATATAAATCATTTTTGAATTCACATTTCGAGTTATGCGTAGTACTAGTACACTACAATCTTATATGCAGTAAAGGGCGTCTCTATGTTCATTAATAGAAGGTTAAGATCTGCAGAGGTACAAATTAAAGAAGTCTTTTTTATTCAATTGTCCTAAGAGGAGTATGATAAATGAAAAACAAGTGGTCTGGGAAATATTAAGTTATTTTTTGGTTCTTATTGAATCTATTCTGTTACCAAAAGAACTTTATTCTTTCTGTTACAGGTTTTGAACTTTATGTGGCTGAAGTTTTTCTTGATCTGGCGCTACTTCCGGCTCTGGTCTTTGGTATGATTTTGTAATATCTGTTTCCAGGTCAATTCATAGGCATAACTCTAGCTGTCTCACCCAATTACCCACCAAAACAAGAATATAAAAAAAAAATTGTGTTTCTTTTGTGTATTTATTTTCTCTGAATATTTGTAAAATTCAGTCCTTACACTTATTTCGTTTGTAGATTTGTGGCATTGAGGTCCCTGAGAATATGCCAAAGTGCATAAATAATTGTCACGACCTTGAAGGATTTTGGAAAAGCTGGCATGCCTCGTACAATAAATGGCTAGTGAGGTACAACTTGTTCTCAGTCTTTATATCCTCCTTTCTTGTGCAGCATGTGACTTGTATATTTTGCACTTTCTCTCTAAAGGTACTTATACATTCCTCTCGGAGGTACACAGAGGAAGCTGCTCAACGTCTGGGTTGTCTTCACATTTGTTGCATTGTGGCATGACTTAGAATGGTAACTCGACCTACTTATGGTGCTTTTTCATTTTGTTTATTTAATTATTGATGCCTTTCTGACTTTAAATATATATAGCGCAAGATGCTAAAACTCATCAGCTTCATGATTGTGCCATGTATATTGATTGTATGAACAGGAAGCTTCTTTCATGGGCATGGTTGACTTGCTTGTTCTTTGTTCCAGAAATGTTGATGAAGTCCGCAGCAACTGCATTCCAGGTATATCTGATCTTGTATTCCTTCGTTTCTTTTCTTTTATCCACTGATCTTCTGCTTGCAGTTGATGCTATTCCATCAATGTCTCATTAGCATTAACAAGACGCGAATTCATGTTGTTTTGCGTTTTCGTATTGTTTGTATTCTCTCTCATTTTCTTTATATTTCAGGTTGAAAGTACTCTTGGGGAGGTGCTCTTCCGTGAAGTTCGTGCAGTTGCAAGCTCTATTACGATCACTTGTCTCATGGTCCGTTCCTTGTTGCTCCGACTCATTACTCCACCGTATTCTGTCATTGTTTTACTTCTTTTATAGTAAGACAGTTGGTATATCAAGGGAATGGATTTTGCAATATATAATAACATCCACATATCTAATCCTCAGGTTGCCAATCTTGTTGGCTTTGTTGTTGGGCCGTCTGGCATTAATTGGTTGGTTTCTCGCTTCATTACCAGGGAAGGTACTCGCTTGCACTTTGCAACTTGCTTTGGTTTACTGTCTAGTGAATCGATCCTGACATGTAAAATTTAAATTAGAGTAGTGTATGATCTTCGAATATCGTGGTTTTGACTATTTGAAGTTCACTTCCCTGTGTGGATTCACAAGTATTATTTCATAGTCCTCTCTTTCTTTCTCTACGAAGAACTGATTGATGTTTTGCTTGTAGGACTGCCCGTTGTTTGTGGCATGTTGTTGACATTTTATGTAGGAGCAAAGGTAAAACAATTGATCTCTCATCTTTGTATCTCTCCTAATTGAGATGATATTTTAATCGGAGGAGTCTGCTAATCATAACAAAAAAAATGTCCCTCGAATCTGTTTGCAGCTTATGTTTCATATTGAAGAATCCAAACAACAAAGAGGCCCATAGAAGAATCTAACCCGGTGTGGAAGCTTTTACCCTTCTCATTTCCATACCCTGTTTCTATAAAGTGCAGCTTCCAAAGAAGACAAACACCAATTGATTGGTTTGTGACAACTGCTCATATCATCATCTAAGCACACTTCCTGCAGAGGTTAGATCAAACAAACAGATACAAATGGTATTATATTGCGTATGTAAGGACATTTGCAGATTGTTTTTATTTTATCGTAAAGAGTTTGAAATTTGTGACTAAACTGAAACTGTGATGGTGTCAGGCAGAGAGGTTGGACTTGTTGAACAAGAAACCATTCTCAAAAGTCAAACCCATCTATACTTGACTACTCAGGAGTCTGGCTTTTGTTCTCGCTCCTCTTATATATATATATTAACAACTTGGGTATAATATTCAATAGCAATTAATCAACGCTTAGGTTTGAAATGAAGAAATTGTAGTGGCATAATGAATGAAATGCCTCTAAACCAAGAGGAGACCGTCTGTTTGCCCAAATTTTTCCCGGGGAAATTCCTTGAGATTTCAACTGGTGGAGTGAAAATTTAAATCCTTATTAGAGGCATTTACAATATGTTTGCCCTCTAAGTTGCACGGATCAACACCCCTTTAGGGTTGACAAGGTTAGCTGAAAACTCAAAAATTGTGGTTATAATTGTTAATTTTTTATATGATTAATTGCACTACATAGTGCGGTATGATTATGGTGATAATTTTTTTATATGTAATGATTCAATATAAATTTTTTTATAAATATAATAATTATTCAATATTAATATACTAGTAAATACTGATGATAGAAGTGCGGTAAGATTTTCAACTTTAAATTTCACAAATTCATAATTTCATGGCGAACTGTAACTGAACGATATTAATAGGAATTTTAATGATGCTAATTTTGAATATATTTTATATTTGTAATATAACTTTATGTATTTATTAATATAACATTCAAGATGTTGCATTACATTTTACATATGGTAATAAATATGACTACGGTTAAAACAGTGGTTAATAACCACGATTATGAATATGATTATGATATTGAAAATTGTACTTGAAATGATTATGTTATATAATTTAAAAATATATTATGATTGTAGTATTTGTTATACCGCATCATACCTTAACAATTGTACTCTAATCTATCGCTATTTAGAGAGAGATAGAGGTGGATTCGGCACTGCCCTAGTGGTTCTTTGATTGGGTAAAAACATAAATACCAATTTTCATTAGGTCACCGATAACACATCCAATGGAAAAGTATATATATATATATATATGAGTACGTATTTGACAGAACAATGATACGAAAATGGTAGAATGAATTATGTTTTATTGTTTTAAGTTAGACAGGACAAGTATTATAAAAGATGTATTGTTAAATTTAATTATTACCCACTTTCTTGGACAAGGCAGATTATTTTTTTGAACTAATTGTTTAATTTCAAAATTCTTGAGTTCTCAATTTTTCATTCTTTTATAGTTCATTTTTTTGGATTTTAGAAAAGAAAATGGGTTAATTGTCAATTTGCCCCCTAATGTTTGGACCGAATTTAAGAATCTCCCTTAAAGTTTAAAATTTTAAATTTTAGTCCTAATGTTTGGACGAAATCAAAAATCACCCCATTCCGTCTTAAGGCCGTCTAATTGAAACGGAAAACCCGACACGTTCCTTGCACGTGCATTTTCTTAAGAAAAAAAGACAAAAATGCCCTTCTCCATTCATTTCTCTTAAGACGTCCAAACATTAAGGGGGCAAATTGACAATTAACCCAAAGAAAATAAAAGATTGACATGTAGGAGCGATGTCGCTAGATGTTTATGGTGGAGGTGGCAGGAGGAAAAATTATTATTGTGAAATTTGAATCGTGCTTGTGAAATTCTAGTTAAATCACATTTCATATTCTAATCATTATTGAAACTCATTTTGCATGTGACTTTTAAATTAATATATAAAAAAGCACGTGTGTTTACACGAATATTATAGATATTATGCTATCCGTTAACATGTATTACACGAATCTGAAAATTATATGAGATGAAGTCTACGCTGCAAAACAGACTTGTTCTTGCTCTCGGTGCATATGTGGTGGAGTCAACAACATGCTAAAAGATTTGAACGAAGAATACATCATGCTGTTCTTAATGGGATTGAACGATTCATACACCGCGATTCATGATCAAATTTTGCTTCAAAATCATCTGCCTCCCATCAACAAGGTGTTTTCGCTCGTTGTCTAAGCTGAGAAACAGAGATCTGTCAACCTCTCTACTCCAATTGGTGATACGTTTGCTTCGGCTGTTGAGTCACAAATGTCGAACATGACTCCATCATCCGATTCTGCAACTATGTTTGTGCGATCAGCCGCGCTGAATCCTTCAAACTCTCCTCGACGACCAAGGCCACAATGCTCATATTGTGGAAGGCTCGACCACGGTGAATCCAAATTCTACAATAAGCACGAATATCCACCCGGGTACGAGTTGACACAAAACTCGCAGTCGTTTCGCCCAGCGCAACAACAAAATCGTGGGAAAATCGTGATAAACTCTGTCGAGATATCATCCGAACCAGTCCAAGAACCACTCACCCGAAAGCAATGTCAACATATGGTTGAATTCCTGACCACCCAAATGCAGCTACTAATTTCTAGTAACAACATTGGATCGACCATGCATGGTAAAGTTCTTGCCTATATCTCTGGTCTTAAGAATATAAATTCAAGTTATTGGATTGTTGACTCAGGAACCACTCATCACATCTGTTTTGAACAAAGCTTATTTACACAATTACACATCGTCTGTAACGTATCTACTTATTTGCCAAGTCAATTCGCATAGAAGTTGCATTTGCAGGATCAGTAATGTTGTCCCCAGATTAGAGCTGCATGATGTTCTCTTCATTCCCACTTTTCGATTTAACCTAATTTTTTTGGTTGCTTGCTACAAAATTCAGATCCCACCCTACGTTTCTCCAAAACATGTTGTCTTATTTAGGACCCACGACTGTGATTGGGAATAGTGATCTTCATCAAGGAATCTACTTGCTCGAATGTCCTCGGAACGGTGCTACTAATCCTTCCAGGACCGATATGAGCGATGTTTATGTTGCAACTGGTTCATCTTCAATTCTTTGTCATAATAAACTTGGACACCCAAGTCCCGCTATTTTGAAGTTACGTAGCAATGTTATTCCTTCGTTGAAATCTTGCAGTATTACTGATAATTGCAAGGGTTAATTACCTGAACTGTTACTTATGTTTGACAATGTGACTGAACCGTTCAAACTTGAGCTCAACCGTTACTTATGTTGACACATGTGACTGAACCGTTACTATCACCTAACTGCCGTTATTTCTTCCCGTTAAGTAGTCACATATGTTTGTCACGTGATGTAGTTGTAATTTGAAGTTCCGAAACTACCCTAAACAGAGCTTGTCTACTTAAGAGCAGTTGTTCTTAGGTCTGGAGAAGAAGCTGGAACGGAAATGGCGACTGCCTCGGTCTGGATAGGAAATGGCGGTGGCCGGACCCCTTCCGATGTGTAGAAGAAGCTGGAACGGTCACGGCCACTGTAGAAGCAGCTCTTCCTCGTCCAGGTACCTGCCTTTCCATCTTCCATTACTGTAGAAATCGTACTGCTCTTCCTCCCCTAATTCTCGTAATTTGTCTCTCTGTCGACTCTGCACTGTTTGATTCTGAGGTCTTCTCCACCTCCACACATTCAACATGATTTGCTGTCCAGATACTCACAGTTGCGCTCCTTTGCTCCAATGGGTACGACAGGTTAGATTATCTGCCGTCTCTCTTGATTTCTTCATAAATTGTCGTAGTTCCTTTCAATGAAATGTTTATTTCAGCAAAAAAAAAGCATCACGAATCAATGTACGCGGTTTACTATGCAAAAGCTTGTTAAATTATATTTATTTTATCCAATTATAGTGTAATTTAGGCTGAAGTAGTAGTGTTGCATTTGTCAAATTGACAGAGTCCTTCAAATGGACTTGGATTATCACGACATTTCATTGTGTTTCACTTTAAGATTCTGGTTTGTCTTAAGATAGTTTGAAAAATGGATATTGGGATGGTTTATTAATGCTTTGATAATTTGAAGACGGCATTTTCTAGCTCCAGCTAAGAGAAAGTGGTTTCAAGACTAGTGCTTATTGAGTTTTGAAGGCTAATCTTGAGAGAGCTTTGATAGGCATAAGCAGTAATCAACATCCTTTTGTTTAGTCTCTGTTTCTTTGTCGATATATCTATAAGGAATTGATGAGATCACATAACAACACTGCGGGTTTTTTACTCCATTGCATATATCTACATTGAAATTGCTTTCAAGTTTCTAACCTCGGCAAATTGTCCCTGCAGCCCTGAACTATACAAATCTAGGGTTCTGGAGTTGAATGCAAGTGACGAGCTTGTCCTTTTCGAGCTTGTCCTCTTCGAGCTTCACGTATGTGATTCTTGTTTCAGAGACAAGAAGCTGCCAGATGTGTTGTCGATGAACAACAAACAGTCCAGATGAACTCTGAACCACAGGAGTGATAAATTGATGATCCTCTTCTTCTTGACTGACTGATTTACTGTTAGATAGTGTGCGTGTTTGTTACTCCCTTGAGTTATGAGTGTTATAGAATATTATAGAACTTTGTGAAGGACAAGAATGATTTTGAGATGAATGTTATAGAAGAATTAGAATCATCAGAATCTCTGTTTTCATTGTCTATAAAATTGCTGTATGTATTATGAATTCGTTTGATGCTACTTGATGTTTATTTAGATAGATTTTAACCAAACAGAATCAGATATTCAAGAAGAAAATAAAATGAAATGGTTGCAAATGTGGTGACTTATGTTTGTGGGGAAGTTGTTAAATGACGTTTTATCTTCTTCTAAATGTTATTAAACGGTTACTTTAGTTTGGACATTTTGTTACCTAACCGTTACTACATCATAATCCGTAAACATAAAAAGAGGGTAGAATCGTCTTTAAATTAGGTAACGTGACTTGCACGTGACAGTTTAACGGAAATATGTGTCGGAAACTTCACGGAGTAACCTTTCAGTCACATGTTCAAACTTAAGTAACGTTTCAGCTACACAAAAAAAGATGAGTAACCTTTTAATCACATGGGTCAAACATAAGTAACAGTTGAGGTAATTAACCCTAATTGCAATGTATGTCCACTTGCCAAACAGAGACGACCACCGTTCAAGAAAATTAGTACATCCAGTGTTACTCGATCATTTGAGCTTATATATTGTGATATTTTGGGTCCATTTTGTGTACCAACGCACTCAAAACAATCATACCTTTGACAAACGTGCATGAATTTTCTCGATGCACCTGGACCTATCTACTACAACACAAGTCTAATGTGATCACAATTTTTCCTCAATTTATAGCCATGGTGAAAAATCAGTTCAATTCTACAATCAAAATGGTTTGCTCCGATAACGCTAAGGAGTTAATGTTGGAACAGTTATTTCAAAGGATGGACATAATCCACCAATTCTCCCGTGTTGAACACCGTAATGGAATTCAGTTGTTGAACGGAAGCATCAACACCTATTTAATGTTGCCTGAGCCCTCTACTTTCAATCGCGAGTGCCTCCTTCCTTTTGGGGTGAATGTGTAGTCACCGCAACTTATCTCATAAACCGACTACCAACCATCACCCTGAATAACAAAAGTCCATTTGAACTATTATTTGGTAAACTTCAACCATACGACCACTTGAAGACCTTTGGATGTCTTTGCTTTGCCTCGACACTAAAAAGTAACATGGACAAATTCTCCCCACGAGCGATTCCTGCAGTGTTCATAGGATACCCCTTCGGAGTAAAAGGATATTGGTTATATAACATCCAAACGCGATCATTTTTCATCTCTCGAGATGTACTCTTTCATGAGCACATGTTCCCGTTTCACACTTCAACCTCCTCAACCGACATTGTGGACTTCTTCCCTCACGTTGCGCTTCCCCAACCTACCCACGAACCTTTGCAAACCAAATCACCTTTGCAAACTGAATCCTCACTAGCACCAAACTCTCCATCTCCTCCACAAGCTCCCACTGTTCGAAGAAGCACACAATCCACTCGACCCCCAACTCATCTGCTAGATTATGTAACCTCTGCATCCACGTGTCGATACCCCATCCATGACTATGTCTCCACTTATTGTCTTTCCCCGGATTATAAACAATACATTATCGCAATATCATCCACCTACGAGCCACAATTTTATCACCAAACCAAAAGATACCCCAAATAGTGCAAAGCCATGGAAGAGGAACTTATTGCATTATAAACTCAAAACACATGGTCAATTGTTTCACTTTCCACAGGAAAACGTCCAATCGCCTGCAAATGGGTCTACCACATTAAATATAAACCAAATGGGAGCATATAGCGATTGAAAGCCCACCTAATCGCTAAGGGATTTCACAAGTTGAAGGCATCAATTTCATTGATACATTCTCTCTCATTGCAAAATTGGTCTACTTCAGGGTTTTACTTTCTCTAGCAGTTATGCAGAACTGACTTGTGATCCAATTGGATGTAAACAATGTTTTCCTCAATAATACTCTTAATGAAGAAGTCTATATGGAATTACCCCCAAGATACTCACAACAACCAGACATGGTATGCAAATTACATAAATCACTATATGGTCTTCGCCAAGCAACACGGGAATGGTACACGACATTCTCCAATGTCGTTCTCCAAATTGGTTTTATTCAAAGTCGCGTAGACCACTCCCTTTTCACGAAAGGAACTGGTACTAACTTCATGGCATTACTCGTATATGTTGATGACATAATACTTGCAGGAAAAGACATTGCTGAGGTCAACAACGTCAAATGCCACGTCCAACGTCATTTCCATTTTAAAGACCTTGGGCCTCTAGGATTTTTTTCTAGGCTTTGAAATCGCCTACAAGCAGTTAGGAATCGCCGTAAACCAATGTCAATATACACTCCAACTACTAGAGGATTCTGGCTGCCGAGGAACTAAACCCTTGAGTTTGCCTATATCCTCATCAAAATTAACCACAACGGAAGGTGAATTGCGCGATGATCCTCAACAATATAGAAGAATCATAGGACGCGTCCTCTACCTCACTCATACCAGACCTAACATTGTATATGCTGTGCTCAATTTAAGCCAGTTCGTCTCTGCTCCACGCACTCCACACCTCAAAGTTGCCTGACATCTACTTGGTTACCTCAAACAAGCACCAGGTCTTGGCCTCTTCTTCCCTTCAGACAATTCACCACAAATAAACGGCTTCGTTGACTCTGATTATTCGGCATGCCCAGAATCACTTCGGGCAGTCTCTGGATTTTGCATTTTCCCGGGAAGCTCTCTAATATCGTGGAAATCAAAAAAGCAATAGTCGCTCATATGCCGAAGCAGAACATCGTGCCATGGCATTAGGTGCCAGTGAACTCACCTGACTCACTTCCCTTTTCCAAAGCTTCCAACAACACGTGCCACATGTCTATCCCTTTTGTAGCAATCAAGTAGCGTCATACATTGGAAATAATTCAGTTTTTCACGAACGAATCATATAGAAGTTGATTGTCATTTCGTTCGCACCAAAGTACAATAGGGATTTCTTTGACTATAACACATTCAAACTAACCTTCAATTGGTAGCCTTTACATCAACCACAGTTCCACCAAGCTAGGCCTCTAATCATTCGCTCGAACTCGACTTTATCTTGAAGGGGGGGGGGGTATTGTAGATATTATGATATCTGTTAGAATTATTGTATCTGTTAGTATGATTAGTTATGGATAGATATAAATTAGTTAAGAGTTAGTTATTTTTCTCTCAATGTGTAAATACTCATTCTTCATGCATAGAATACATGCAAGAAAGCAAATCTTCAATTATACTTGCTTTTAGGATTCTCTCTCTTTCGTCTCCTCGCCAGCACCTCTTACAGACTTCTCTCTCGTCTTCTTCAGAGCACTTAGCATCAGTCTCTCTCTAGCTTCTTTTATCTCGGAAGCAACTATAACACTTACTGTATTACGAAAAACTACAATTATTTTTAGAAAATATGATATCATAGCTTTTTTTTGGTCGGAAATATCGCTTTACTTTAAGAAATAAAACGTCGTGACTTTGGGTCACGGAAGTTCATACATCATATCATTAGCTACTAAACATACAAAGGGTAGTGGTGGTCGTTCGACCCAATCGTTTAGAATCACTCCCAATATCGCTTACTTTGCTATCCAATTTGCACATTCGTTGCTCGTCCTTGGAAGAGCTCGCCATTGCACTTACTCAACTTATCTTGCTAGTGCTCGGATGTTCGGTATTATTGTTGACAACCTCCGGTGTTTCGACCCCTCCATGATTTGTTGGTGGACCGTTTGCGAGTCCGTGTCTATAATGATGCTTTGCCATTCCGCGTCGATTGCTAGGCGTACTCCTTCGTGTATAGCCATGGTCTTCATCGTTTCTATGTCATCGCTCCTTTGTCGTCGGTTCATCCCACCTACTAGCTTCCCGTATTTGTCTCGTGCCACCCCCCCTATGTCGTCTCTTTGTGTTTCCTTACACCATGATGCTTCGCAATTTATCTTGATCGTGTTACCCGTCGGGGGTTTCCATTGTTGGTTCGATTCCTCCCCTTGTGTGCGAGCTGGTTGGCCGGTTCGGTTAGCTCACAATTGCTCTTCATAGGCTTGCTTGATTTCCATTACCACGACCCTCAGATTTGGTTGCTTTGCTTCGAAGGTTGTATTGCATCTTGCCTTCCATATGTGCCAACACGTGAGTAGTGTTTGGGCCCACCTCTTATCGCTCAATGCGCTCCCGCTATGAATCTCTGCTCTCCTCCTCGTGAGCCATTCTACCATATCAATCTCATTCGGTATATCCACTCGTAGCCCAAGTGTACCCATCCAAACCTGTTCCGTCCATCCACATTCCAAGATCATGTGTTCCCGTGTTTCAACTTCACCACATATTGGACAATTTGGCGGGACGTTCATCCCCCTACGCGTCATGTTAGCCTTAGTGACTATGACATTCATTGCGAGCCGCCATATTAAGTTCTTCACCTTTGGTATTACCTTTGCTTTCCAAATGTCTTTCCAAAATGTGCCATTTCGGTGTGGGTTCGGCCTTGGGTGCTGTTCGGTCCGCTCTCTTATCTTGTGGTTGATCGATCAGACTTGGGGTTTGCCATCCTTAGTGTGTGGCCTTATATACCGGTCTCGTACCTCATCGCGTGGTAAAGGGATGCTGAGGATATGGGCTGCGTCTTCTTGGTCGACAATGCTTCTTACTAGGGTCTCATTCCATGTACCACTTGGATGAATGAGCTCGCTTACTCTTAGGTTTCCCCCATGCTCCACCACTACATTTACATTCACCCTTTTATTCTCCTTTGTATATATGCACGGGTCCTCGAATACTCGAATATTCTCACCCGTGCCAATCGTCAACATCCCTTCTTGTTTGATTACCTCTCGGCCATGCAAGATGCTACTCCAACCCAATGAAGTTCGGCCCCCCTTCTTTGCCTCTAAGAGTGAAAATCTTGGAAAATATAGTCCCTTTAACACTTGTGTGCATATGGAATCGGGTTCGGTCATGATTCGGCTCGCCATTTTGATTAAGAGCGCCGTGTTGAAACTTTGGAGTTCCCGGAACCCTAGTCCCCCCCTCTTTTGCTATTGTTTGGACCTCTCATCTCCTCCAATGTGTTCGTTTTCCCTCCGTTGTTTGGCCCCACCAAAAGTCCACAATGAGAGTATCAATTTCCAAGCACCATGTTTTAGGGAGGCAAAATACACTCATGACATATGTGGGGATCACGGTAATGATCGCCTTGATGAGCACCTCTTTCCCGGCTTGGTTCAGTTTTTTTGGCCTCCACCCTCCCAGTTTGTCCCTGATTTATGTTTTCATAGATCCTAAGGCCTCCTTTGATCGTCCTCAAATCGATGGCAAGCCTAAGTACTTGCTCGGGTCACCCGAGCTCTTTATATGTAGCACATCCTCCACTTCTTTCTTACTATTCGGTCCAGCCCCCTTGTTGAAAAATAAGGTCGTTTTGTCTCTGTTTATCCGTTGGCTCGATACCTGACAATAAGACTCTAGGATGCTCCAAAAGCCTCTAGCATTTTTGGGCGATTCTCTAATGAAGAACAGGAAGTCATCTGCAAAAAAATAGGTGATGAAATTCTGGGCATTGTCTCCTTAGAATGATCCCCTGTAAGGTTTCCTCCCTGGCTACCCCTTCCATTCTTCTTGATAGCACATTCGCAAGTAATATGAATAGGTACGGTGAGAAGGGGTCACCTTGTCGGATACCCCGTGTCGGGATTATGGAGCTCGTTCATTCCCCATTTACCACCACCTGATAGGTAGGCGTAGCTATGCATTCCCTTATCCATCCTAGCCATTGCTCTGCAAATCCCCGCTTCCTTAGTGAGGTGATCAAGAATTCCCACTCCACCCTATCATACGCTTTTTGCATGTCGATCTTTAGCGCACATTCCACCTTGTTTTCGTGTCAGTTCATGTTTAGATGGTGGAACACCTCATGGGCTACCATGATGTTATCCTGTATGTGTCGACCTGATACAAATGGACTCTGGAACGGGGTGATAAGCTCTGATAGATAGCATTTCAATCGATTCAAAAACACTTTTGATATGATTTTATACAGAAAATTGCAACAACTTATTGGCCTAAAATCCGCAGGTTTCATCGGGGTTGGTACTTTAGGAATCAACACTATATATGTAAAATATTTATTTTCGGTAAAATAATTCAGTATTTACTGTTTCAACAAATGGCGACAAACAACAATGATGTTGATATCAGTGCAGGAGCATTGACTGAGACTGAAGCCCATAAATGCGTCGTTGAACGCGCCTGTCGTATCATCGACCGAGGGGATAACCATTACTCATCCAGCTGGACTTGTGCATGCTGAGAAGTGTATGACTCATCACTCAGATTATTTATGTAGACATTATGTCATGCATTGTTTATTTGATTTGTTGTATGATGTATATAGTAAAAACAAAATAATTAGGGAGCTATGGCATGCCTTGGAACAAAAGTATAAGTCCGAGGATGCTGGGAAAATGAAATTCCTAGTTAGTCCCCTATTTGAGTATAAGATGGTAGATAACAAAGCGTACGTGTATGAAACAGGTGATATATTTACAACTTCTCCTCGTGATGTATCCATACCAAAAAATGGAACTCGTGGAGTCGTTTCAAGTAGCCTTCATTATTGAGAAGTTACCTCTGACGTGGAATATCTTCAAGGGTTACCTGAAACACAAGTGGAAGGAGATGACCATGGTCTAGCTACTCGAAAGGATCAACATGCAAGAACAATACATGAATGTTGCACGGGGAATTCTAATAGGGCCCATGAACACAATGGCATCCACCAAGGCAAATGTGGAGAAGCATGGGCAGAGCTTTCATACACATGTGACCAAGGGTAAATAAATGAAGCAAAAACAATTCATTTCGGGTCCTAGGGGCGGAGTCTCGAAGAAGTCAGGATACAAACCATCAGGATTTATTGTCTCTTATTATAAATGTGGTAAAATTAGTCATAAATCTAATGCTTGCCGGTTTCCTAAGAGAAAGGATACCAACATGGTGCAGGGAATCACCGAAGACCTTGACGTCATCAACTTGTCAGCGGTGGTGTCTAAGGTGAGCATAACGGATTTCAACCCCCAGGAGTGGTGGGTTGACACGGGTGTCACCAAGCATGTTTGTTCGGACAAAGAAATATTCTTAAATTTTGAAGAAGTTGATTATGGGGAGAGATTGTAACATGGGGAACTCTGCTTCATCCAAGGTCAAGGGCAGAAAAAACATCATTCTCAAGATGACTTTCGACAAAGAGTTGACATTGAAGAATGAGTTGTATGTGTCATACATTCGCCGGAACCGGGTGTCAGGATCTTGCTCAACAAGCATGGCTTCCGCCTTCTATTTGAGTTAGATAAATTTGTGTTCACTAAGAATAAAATGTATGTGGGTAAGAGGTACGAATGTAGGGGATGTAAGAATGCCTCGATTACTTTGACATATATTCTCTAGTCACGAGAATAACATCCATAAGGATGATACTCGCAATAGTTGCATTGAAAATTTTGGAAATACATCAAAGGATGTAAAAATAACTTTCTTAAATGGAGATTTACAGGAAGAAATCCACATGGAACAACCTGAGAATTTTATTGTGCTAGGGCAAGAAAAGAAAGTTTGTAAACTCATGAAATCACTGTACAATCTGAAACATGTACCAAAACAGTGACATTAGAAATTTGACAATGTCATCATGGAAAAATGATTTAAAATAAATGAATGTGCCAAATGCATCTACATGAAAGATACAAATGAACGTTATGTCATTTTGTGTCTTTACATTGATGACATGCTTAACATTGGAAGTAACGTTGAAATGGTTAAATCCACGAAGGATATGTTGAGTTCATTATTTTACATGAAAGAAATTGGACTTGCTGATGTAATTCTTGGAATTAAAATAAATCGGACATCAGAAGGAATTACTCTAAGTGAATCTCCTTCTATCGATAAGATATTAGAAAAATTCAACAAGGATGACAAAAAGGAGGTATGCACTCCAATAGATCCAAATAAGAATTTCTCAAGAAATATAGGAGAAAACGTCTCTCAAGTTGAGTACACTAGGGTTATTGGTAGTGTCATGTACTTGATGGTTTGTACTATACCTGATATAGAACACGTTGTTGGTGTGTTGAGTAGATATACGAGTAATCCAAGTGTTGATCATTGGTATGGAATAAAAAAAACTACCCAGGTACTTGAGATATACTCATAGTTATGAGCTGCATTATACAAGATATCCAACTGTCATAGAATGATATAGTGATGTCACTTGGATATCAGCATCAAGAGACTCGAACTCCACAAGTGGATTTGTGTTTACCCTAGGGGTGTAGTCATATCGTGGAAATCCTCAAAGAAAACAGTCATAGACAGATCCACTATGGAATATGATTATATAGCACTTGATAAATGTGCCGAATAAGATGAATGGATACACCATTTTCTTAAGGATATTCCTAGATGACCACGACCAGTGCCTGCAATCAGCATACATAGAGATAGTCAATTTGTGATTGGTAGGGCACAAAATCATATGTATAATAATAAGTTTAGACATATTCATTCCAATAGAGAATTGCTCTCAACTGGAATTATCACGATCAATTATGTAAAATTGAAGGATAATATATCGGATTTGTTAACCAATGAGCTAAATAATGAACAAGTTGGCCAATCATCGAGAGGAATAAGGCTAAAGCCCGTGAAATAAACACTTTTGAGAAGGAAAAACCAACGTAGTTGACTGGAGATCCCAAGATTTATGTTCAAAGAGATAACCTAATCACAAGAGTGATATTGGATCAGTGTGGGGGATTTAAAACGAAGCAAAAGGGGGAAATGAAAAAGTACATCGACATTGCCAAAAAAACTCATCGTCGAAATTCCGACTTTCGCGATTAAGTCCATTCCTTGCCAAGACAACAAGTTAGTGGATTCCTTAAACAAACTGGTGTACAGACGAATAAGAATAGAAGATGTACAATTCCTAGAACAAACATTATATTCGGTACTTGAAAATCGAGCAGAAGTATTCAACATTCAAGAGGAGGATAACTGGATGACCCCATTCCAGAACTTCTTAAAAAAAGGAACCCTGCTAGAAGACAAAGAGGCCACGAAAATAAGTCACCTAGCCGCAAAATATCTTCTCATACATGGAGTGCTCTATAGGTGAGGACACTCAACTCCCTATCTAAAAAGCATCACCCATCCTGAGACTGAAAGAGTTATGCGCGAAGCTCACGAAGGAGTTGCCTCATGAGATGAAGGTGAACGCTCACAGACGCGCGAAATCAACAGAATAGGGTACTACTCGCCAATCTTGAGCAAAAACGCGACGGAATTAACAAAGAAGTGAGCGAATTGTCAACAGTTCGCACCAAGATCCGGTTGACCAACGACATTACTATCCCCAATGGTCGGCGCCTGGCCTTTCACCCAATGTGGAATAGGCATTTGGGGGCCCTTTCCCATAAGCACTGGGCAAAGAACCCACAATATCGTGGCGATCGACTGCTTTTCCAAGTGGGTAGAGGCGAAAGCATTGGCCTCCACAAGAGAATTTCAATTGATAAAATTCTTAAAATCCACATATTTTCACGATTTGGCATTCCAAAAAACTAATAAGTGACAATGGTCCGCAATTCGTGGGAAAATAGCTCAAATGGCTCTGCGAAGAATACCATATCGATCACAGATTCAGCTCGGTACACCATCCCCAAAGTAATGGACACACTGAAGCAGCCAACAAAGTTGTCCTAGCCGGACTCAAAAAGAGAGTTCAAGCCTTCAAAGGAAACTGGGTAGAAAAGCTGGATAATTTACTGTGGACTGTCATAACGGCACCCAAAACAACAACAAGGGAAACGTCATTCAGTATGGTGTACGGATCCGAAGCAGTTGCACCCGCCGAAATAACGGTGCCTACTCATAGGATCCTGCACTTTAATGCCGAAGATAATGAAATTGAGCGTCGTGCATACCTCGATCTTGCTGAAGAAAAGCGATGGCAATCAGGCAACCAACAAGCAAAAATGTGACCAGCGACCGCTCAATACTTCAACAGAAAATTCAACGCTCGCCAATTTTTCGTGGGGGAGATTTCTATGCGAAGGAATGAGTTCACAAAACTGGACAGCCAAAACAAAATCTCAGCTAAGTGGGAAAGTCCATACAAAGTAGTTGAGATCGCTGCGCCAAGGTCCTACTACTTGGAAAGCACAAAGCGTGTAAGGCTACCTCGTCCATTCAATTCCGAACATTTACGGAGCTTTTATGTATAACTTGTAATCAAAATGTTATATCAATAAAACAAATCATTCCTTCATATAAAGCATAGGCACTCGAAGCAAAACGAAAAGTCCCAAAGAATGGACAAATTATCGACAGAAAAGACCTAACGCATACAGGCAGACGAACCAATAAATGTGACAATATTGTTAGTCAGGCAAAAAGAGGATTGCGAAAGAAGCTTATTAAGGTAAACGTTAATCTCCCACGAAGACCTACAACGAGGGACAAACGAACCATCAAGGTAATAGTTCCCCCCAAACTAGGCCAAAAACTAAGACCTGGTATAAAAGGCGAACGAACCGTTAAGGTAACAGTTCCCTTACAAGTTGGGCAAAAACTAAGACCTGATATAAAAGGAGAACGAACCGTTAAGGTAACAATTCCCTTACAAGTTGGGAAAAAAATAAGACCTGACATAAAAAGGCGAACAAACCCACATCAAGGGTAACAGTTCCCTTACAAGTC
This sequence comes from Chamaenerion angustifolium, assembly GCA_946814005.1. Lineage (NCBI taxonomy): Eukaryota > Viridiplantae > Streptophyta > Magnoliopsida > Myrtales > Onagraceae > Chamaenerion > Chamaenerion angustifolium. Next base: position 10,296,670 of record OX328270.1, read on the forward strand.
GGGCATGATAAAGTGGGCGAACAAATCTTAGGTAACAGTTTTTCACGAATATGCGAACGAATCAAAGGACAAAGATCCTAAAAGGCGAACGACTCCATAAAAGATGACAGTTTCCTTAAAGGCACAATAATTGGGTACCAATTCCTTTAAGAAATTTGGCGAAAGGAACAGAAAGGACGATAAAGAGTCACAATCCTTCCTTCGAAGCCTAAAAGAGCGAAAATAACCTTCGAAAGGTAACGTTTCCTCTAAAGAAGTGTCCAAGACCCTATAAGGCGAGACTATCCTACATAAGCTAAAGCGAAGTTGAAACAAGTATGGTAAAACTTTCTAAAGCATTCCAACTTGGTCCTTCTTAGTACAAATAGGCTTCTTCGACTTGAAGCTCTACATCAACTTGGTCTCCTGGGGGCCTGGGACATCAAGGTCTGGGTTCACCAGGAGCTACAGTCTCTTTCTCGGCCCTGGGGGCAGCCTCCTCGCCAACAGCAGGTAGAAGGAGCTCCCTTGGTGTAGTCACTCTCAATGAAGTCCTAAAGAAACTTTACCTCCCGGAGAGGAAACTTGAGATTTGTCCCCTGGATATCGTCTACCAAGACCTAGAGATAGGCAGCTACCTCGGCCTTCATCACCTCCAAGGCGCGGTCGGAGAATTCCTCGGACTTCTTAAATTACTCAACCACGCTTTGGGGGAAGCGAGAGCCTTCAGCTTCAAGTCAAGTTGGCCTGTCTGATCCCCAGATTCCTTTAGCTTGCCCTTGAGGTGAGCGATCTTCGCCTCCAACTGAGTGGAGTACTTGTCAGCCTCCTTGATCTGAATCTCAGCCCTAAGTCGGCAGTCATCGGCGAGAGACACCTAATCCCCCCTCACCAGGATGGTGGCGCGCAACCCCTTCTCTATCTCCTTAAACGCCCGTCGAGCCTGCTCCACCAGCTCAGTGGACGCCTCTAACCTCTTATTCAAATCCTCCATCTCCTCAGGCTCGATAAGTAGATCAACTTGCTCCAAACTCCGAAACGACTTCATCTCGATAAGCAGATAAACTTGCTTATCGGCAAGCTCCCCTACAAAGAGTAGTACTCCCTGGTAAATAGAGTCTTTGAAGTGCCCGTCGCGGCACCCTGAGTTTGGACCCTCTTCTGAGCCACAGCTCCCTTGGAGGGGTTAGGACCAGCATGAACGGGAGCAGGGGCACAAACCTGCCCAGGAGCAGGAGCCTTGCCCCGGGAAGCAGAAGATCCCCCGGCGGCAGTAGGGCGCTTCTCGCCAGAACTTCTTGCCCTCTTGGCTGGAGCAGGAGCAGAAGTTGTCTCAGCTGCACATTCTCTGAAAGCAAGCAAAAGGGTATTAAACCTAAGGCTCGATCGGAAGAAGAAAAAATAGAGGGCATATTTCGACTAATACATCTTGGGCGATCACCAAAAGCGGTCCCAGATTGCTTGGATCGGGGCCTACACTTGGTCGCGCGCCTTGAAGGAGGAGGAGCTGGAATCAAAGACGTTTGGGCAGCACACACACCCTCCTTAGATTGCTTGGAAAAGAGTCTGAGAAGTTTAGGTCCCCGAGTGCCTACAACACAAAGCGAGAAAAGAAAAAAGGTCAGAAAATTACCCAATCAATAGAGAATGGCGCGGAGTGATGAATCCCCGCTAGCCTAAGCATGGACTCTGAAATTTCCGTCACTGAGTGGATTGAATAGAAGTCTGGTTGCCTATGACATCGGAAAATGTCATCAATGGCGTTCTGATCACTCCCCTACAGCTCGCCAAAGCACAGAGGAATATCCCTCTCCGGCTGAAAAAGCTCCCAAGATACACTACCCTTACATATAAAGTAATACTTCTTGTAGTTGGAGTTGGTGGCCCAAAAGTCGTCCACCAATCGAAAATGGACATTGCAGTTCCATGTCTGGCCCCTTCATTCCTCAAACTTTGACCATCGTGTTTGGAAATGATTAAGGTGGTTAGCACCGGCAGCCAACCGATAGAAGCATCGGAACAGGGAAAGTGAATACGTTCATCATTGACGTAAGAACATGAATTTAAACCCAACCCACATCTGAATGGAGTTTGGCACCAGTTGCGTGGGACCTATCCCGTAATAGCAACATAGATCCTTCAGGTCGTCGCAAAGAGGAAAACGCAACCAACATCAATCTGATCCACATAGACATAAACCTCTCCTTCGCGAGGATAATGCAGACCTAAGCATGGATACCTAGGTGCATCTGTTTCTCCTAAACCATTCAAGGCGACCACCGCCTTAAACTGAGCTGGCCTCAACTCATTGGGCTTGATATCTAAACAAAACGTCATGGCATTACAAGAACAATACTAAAATAACAAAAGGGAGGAAGTTTTACCGCCTAAAAAGAAGCAAAGAAAACAGAAAAGGCTACATGTCGGAGAAAAGGCGGTGACATTGGTCTCGGGCACGTCCACCATTATCGGTGCGACCACCTCCTGACCAGAAACCGGTTTTGGCACAGGAGGCATAGCCGCAACTTTCTGCCCATAAGTAGACTGGGTAGGAGAAGGTTTGGATGATGATGATCCCTGGCCGGAAAGCTGATTCTTGTTGCCAGCCATGGTGGTAAAAATGAGCCTTTACGGAAGGTAAAAGATGAGAAAGGAAAGGTTTGAACAGAGGATTGAAGAACACTTGAACTCTGGAATGCAATGTCTTGAGTGCGTAAAGGGCTAAATGGCAAAGTTTGGCTTTCTATAGCCAAAATTGGATAAACCGAACGAGTACGTCCGAAATGGCTCAGACAATGATTACACCCCTTTGGTAAAATCGAAGCGATATCAGAAATCTAAAGGTCACATTGGGGAGACGAACGGTCGAAATGGTACGAAAAACTGTCAGCCTACCCCTTGGTTACGGAAGGCAAAGAGACATACATGCCTTAAATGTTCTCTTGACTTCTCACTAACAGTGGATCCATTAAATGCTCAAAACCTTACACAAAAAAGTGATCGCCAAAATCTATACCAAACCTCTCCTAAAACCCTCGCAACGGTAGTGTTCGCCCAAAGAGTAATGAATGAGAATCCATAAACCCTGGCAACTATCCGAGACCGACTAGGACCGATCCCGACAAAACCGATCCGAATAAAACTGAGACTGACTAGGACCGAGACCGAGCGGGCAGGTTTTTTCTTTTATAATCGGGCTCGGATTTTTTCCCGAAATTCCCGATTCGGCCCGGCCCGACCCGAGTTTTGTAAAAACCCAAAAGAATACTATTATACTTAGTAGGGTTACGGGGTGACTTCACTCCACAGCAGCACTGCCCCCATTCCATTTCCCATTTCCACTTCCAAGTTACAGCTGCGCCTCTCCGACTCTCCCCATCTCCGATTCTTCTGTGATATCCTCTCCTGCGGCGCCTCTCCCGTGTCCCGTCTACAGCCTCCGCGTCGCCTCTCGACTCACTCTCCGACTCACCTCCACTCTCTACTCTCGGTTAGGATTACTTCGATTGTTTTCAATTTCTTTGAACGTTCTTCGATTGTCTTATATTGAGTAAGTCGGAGTTGTCTAAGACTCTACATACTGTGTTTATCGAATTTTAATAGCATATTTTGAACTTGCAGTTAAACCTAGAACATTCGTTGGTGGCTTGGAGCAGCGTTTTGGAAGTTTCTGTCAGGTAAATAGCATATGTGTTTAATAGCATGTGTTTTACATTCAGTGTTGCCTCCGAATTTTATCAAGATACACATGAAATATGCTTGTGCTTGAGTGTGTATGTTCTGTTCATCTGCTTAATTGCCATAAAAATGATGTTTTCTCTCTGGTTTATGTGATTGATGAGCTTATGTATATTGTTAAACAAGTACAAGAGCTTCTGTTTTTTTGTCTTCAGCTTTTGAAATTCCGAAATGAGAAATCAGAATGTGATGCATTATTCATCAGAATGTGTATGTTCTGTTCATCTGCTTGATTGCCATAAAAATGATGTTTTTTCTCTGGTTTATTTGATTGATGAGCTTATGTATATTGTTAAACAAGTACAAGAGCTTCTGTTTTTTTGTCTTCGGCTTTTATAGTTGTTCTGTTCATTTCATTCTGTTTCCAGGTTGAAGACATCTGATGATAATAGTTGTTCTGTTCATTTCGTTCTGTTTCCAGGTTGAAAACATCTGATTTCTCTGAAAGCATTATAAAGCTTACAACTTTATCCAATCCTTTACATATATAAATATGTAATCTTGCTTGACAGAAATCTGAATACTTTATTACAACTTTATTACAACTTTAATACTTTATTCAATCCTTTACATATATAAATATAGAAATCTTGCTTCACATTCAAGCTAATGGATCACCAATGACTAAATAGTAAATACTGTGTTTATCGAATTTTAATGTATTTTATGTTTATTTGTAGATGACTTTGGTGACAGATTTAGATGCTCATACTCCAAGTGATGCTGGGTCAACTCCAGCTCCACCACATATAGGAGATGCACCATCGAGCACTAATATTGAAAGGGTACCACATACTGGAGCTGCAACGACTAAGGGTAATAAAACAGGGTCCTCTGTCTGGAAACATTTTGTTAGAAACGTTGCAACTAGTAGAGCTACTTGCAATTACTGTGGAAAAGATTTTGTTTACAGTAGTGCTCAAGTAACTAGTGGTTAGCATCATCATCTTGAAAGATGCAAACTTAATTCGCATAAAGTTCTAGATAAAAAACAATAGACTCTTTCATTTACATCTACTGTTAGTAGTGAAGTGTCATGGAAGTTTGATAATGAAGTAGCTCGTAAGGAACTTGTGAAGATGATAATTGAGATTGAAAAACCATTTAAGTTAGTTGAGACTGAGGGTTTCAAAAGGTTTGTGATATCATTGAACCCAAAAGTTGTTTTTCCTGGACGTCATACTATTGCACGTGATTGTATTAGTTTGTACAATGAAGAGAAGTTTAAGCTGAAGCAATATTTTACCATGTCAAAACAAAGAGTTCGTCTTACTACTGATACATGGACGTCCATTAAAAATCAGTGTTTTATGTCTTTGACTGCTCATTATATTGATCATGATTGGAGGTTGAACAAGAGAATTTTGAACTTTTGTCAAGTTGCTAGCCACACAGGCGAGTCGATGGCTACAGTTATTGAAAGATGTTTGGTGATCTGGGGTATTAACAAAGTGCTTACTATTACTGTTGATAATGCAAGTGCTAATGATGTTCTTGTTAACCATCTGAAAAGAAGGTTTTAAGTCTGGAACACAACCATACTTAAAGGTGAATTCTCTCACGATAGGTGTGTTGCCCACGTTCTTAATCTTACCGTCAAGGATGGGTTGAAGGATATCATTGTATCTATTAGCAGAATTCGTACATCAGTTAGATTTTGGAGAGGATCTCCAGCTAGGTTACAAAAGTTTGAGGATGCAATTGAACATGAAAAGTTGGCTTGGACAGTAAATTTGTGTTTGGATGTTGAAACAAGATGGAATTCCACTTTTAATATGTTGGAGACAGTTGTCAAGTATAGAAAGGCATTTGAATATCTGGAAGGGAAAACTAACTCTAAGTATGTGATGGAACTTAGTAGTGGTGTAGGAGTTCCTACTTATGAAGATTGGGATTTTGCTGAGTCAGTTTTGCCATTTCTTAGAATTTTCTATGATGCTACGCTACTTGTTTCTGGTTCTTCTTATGCTACTAGAAATAATTGCATGAGTGAAGTTTGGAAGATATCAATGCAAATTACAGAACGTTTGTAAGATTCACGATTTGCTACCATGGCTGAAAAGATGAAGAAAAAACATGACAAATATTGAGGTAGTGTTAAGAGCCTTAATATGTTGTTGTTTGTAGCTGCTGTCCTTGATCCTCGACGTAAAATGATATATGTATCATGGTTGATTGACGAGTGTTATGATATAACACTCTCTGCTCAGTTGAAAGACAAATTGAATTTGACTTTGTATTCTTTGTATAAACAGTGTGAGAAGCATCTTGAGAAAGAAAAAGCTCTGATCTTTGATCAAAATGCAGTCATCAATGTTACTACTTCACATGCAGAGGTTAGTATTGCTAATGTGGATTACATGGATATGAAGTTCTTGAGTAAAAGTGGGATGCAAGAAAATGTTGATGAAAAATCAGAATTAGAGAAGTATTTAAGGGAAGATCTAGAGACTCTTAAAGCTGATTTTGACATTTTAAACTGGTGGAAGTTGAATTCTGCACGATATTCGATTGTATCAGCAATGGCAAAAGATGTCTTAGCAATTCCAGTATCCACAGTAGCATCGGAAAGTGCTTTTAGTACTGGAGGGCGAGTGTTAGATAAGTTTCGGAGCTCACTATCAATAGGTATGGTTGAAGCACTCATTTGCACAGGTGATTGGCTAAGAACTTCAGGTAGTTCAAAACTTCACATTGACATTGACCCCGAAGAAGAGTCAGGTACTTTTCTTTAAATTATACTATTATAGTTTAATAATGGTGATATTTACTTACTCATTTGTATTATATGATTATTTTTAATTGCAGAATCTACTGAGGTGATAGACGACTTGGCGCAAACTTTTCCATTGTCTAATCTTGATTATGATGACTAGGAAAACAGGTAAGTTGTAGCTTCCTTTTGATTATGAATCATTTATGATGACTAGGTACTCCCTTTTGACTTAAGTTTAGTATGCATAATGAAGCTTGCAATGCCCCGAGCCTATTTGATATTGTTCAATTTCAGCTTTCCTGGAATCATTTTGTGCAATATAATAGATTGATTTTCAGCTTTTGATTGATTTGTCTAGATTGTGAATTATAATAGTGCAAATTTACTGATTTACTCCTCTGTGTTACAGGTTTGGTAAATGGAAATTGGCAAGGGATACTTCAACATTATTCACTTATTCAGTTTTCTTCGAATCATGTTTCAGATTTAGATGTACTTTGTGGATCAGTTTGGTACTTTGTACTTTGTGGAAAATAGTTTGTAGATGTACTGAATTTGGATTAGTTTGGTACTTGGTACTTTGTGGATCACTTTGTACTACTTTATTTACTAGTTTGTACTGAATTTGGATGACTGGATGTATTTGGATTTGTAATAATTCAGTTTTTTTGTTTTTTTTTATTAAAATTTCGGTAATGGACCGAGACCGGCCCGAGTCAAGCAAGACCGACTCGGGCGGGTTTTTTAGACCAAACTCGGTCTCGGTCTCGGTCCTCCAAAGTTGAGGACCGAAATTTCGGACTCGGGCTCGGTCTTGCCAAAAAGACCGGCCTGGCCCGGCCCGCCCAAGCTCACCCCTACTGGCAACCCAAAGCGTTCGCCTAATAGGGCAAGAGATCAAACATTCCACAAACTTCATTGTTGCTCCTATTCCTCTTTGCAGAAGGCCGAAGAAGGGTTACACATTATTTTATTTTTTTAAAAAAACACATATTTTGGACGGCTCAACTAAAATGAGTCGTTAAAAAAAAAAATCACGGCTCAACCCAAAAGCGCCGCCATAATTATTTTGGCGGCACTTTTGCTTCTGGACCGGGAATTATCACGACTCATTTTATATTGAGCCGTGATAATTGTCCCGACACTTTGTATCACGGCTCAACTAGTTGAGCCGTAATAAATTAACGGCTGAAATATTAAGCCGTTAAAAATACATTTTTTAGCTGGTATTGGTTATTCGTCCCGTAGTGACAACATACACTTGAATCTTAAGGATATAAAATAGAAGCTAGTAACACATATATATGATAGTACTTCGAAGCACTAGAATAATGTGAACTGGAAAGAACAATGAATAATGTCTTATTTGTTGAAATATTATTTAACGTTCTAATTTCTACACGAAAAATCTTAACATAAATATATATATATATAATAGGTGACTGTTTTAAATAGCATTGGTACGGTGAGAAAACAACTTTGTAATGAACAAAGCACTACGATTAACTACAAGTTACGAAGAGTAAGTAAGCTTAGAGTCAATGAAGTAAACAGATTTATTATTGAAATTTTCAAGAGATAAATTCTCGGTGGATCAATGATAATTTGGCTAACAATATTAGACTTATCTCCAAGCTAGATTTTAATTGTGTCGCTTACGTAAGCCTCACACACTTAAGTGCAAACCGGAAACTAAACTTAATTTTCCTAGCAACTTAGAGTCTACCAAGCCTAATGGCCCGTTCGTTTGCAGGAATGGCACGGATTTGGGCTTACGGATTCCGTAAGCCCATGTTCGTTTGATGGAATTGACCATTCCTTGCTTGTGGATTCCGTGCGGTCCGGGCTTAGGGAATCCGGGTAAAAACCTTGGATTTTCTAAGCCCACACGGGTCGGAATCCGGAATCAGCTGCCAAATGACCGAATTGCCCTCGCCTTTTTGTAGAAATCCCGAGCGTGCCCTCGCCTTTTTGTAGAAATCCCGAGCGTGCCCTCGCCTTTTTGTAGAACTGGCCTCCTCGTGTTCGTGTTGGACCGAAGCCTTCCCTCTGTTCCTCCTCGTCTTCATGAAGCTCCAGGACCTTCGATTCTCCTTCGAGCCTTCGTCTTCAGGTACGCTTCGATTCTTCTTCATCTTCATGAAGTCTCTCGTGACGAACGAACCCAGAACGATTCTGGGTTCATCACCGAATCGAACACTGATTCAGAGTAGATGATTTTGGTGGATTGATTTGGTGTGACATCGATTGCTGTTCCTTTTCTTTTCTTTTTTTATTATCGTTTCTTCGAGTCGGATGACGATGGAAGATGAAGCTGAGAGTTGTGGTAGCAGACCAGTAGCAGACCCACAAGCTCAGCAGAACCCTAGAGAACAGAACCAGAAACTTGAGGTTTACAACTAGGTTCTCCAAAGACTCCAGCAGTCCAATTGTGAAGAAGCTCATCTCCCTGGGTTTGACGATGAGCTCTGGGTTCACTTTAATCGCCTCCCCGCAAGGTCACTGATTAACGGTTTTTTATTTTAATACTTGATGATACTTGTATTTTGGATTTAGCTTGATTGTCTGGTTAAGAAAGTCTACGAATTGAAGGACAACAGGATCAGAAAGATTCTTCAGCATCCATTCATCAATCATCTATCAGTTAGAACTAGTCGCTACTTAATATGTAAAACTGTCAAATGTAGCTAATTCTTCGGTAGATAGTTTGGGATGTTGATCCACTCGATATGACGGTAAGTTTTAAGTTCATTCAGTTGGTAATTGGTCACTGATAATCACAATTTGATACAGGCGTTATTATCTTTGGCGAATTGTATAACACCTTAGTACATTGATTGAACTTAATTATATAACACCTCCATTATGATTTCTCAGCAAGCAATGATGTTGCATTAGTTTCTGAATATTGCATTTGAATGCAGCTGTTGCTGTCTAAAACCATAACTATAAATCTGATTTTTTTCCAATGTAGATATGCACTTGATGTCAATGCAGAGAGAGCAGAAGATTTTCTTACGCACAAGAGATTACTCAAGTTGGCGAAAGGCACACCTAATGAAATTGTATTTGAAGTTCGAATTGTCCAGGTAACGTCCTGTCCTATATCTGTTAAATTATCCGGGTTAGGGTGATTCATAGGCGTTGATGCTTGTCCAGCTTGGTTTGGGAGTCACAAAAATCTATACAAGCTCATACTTAGGCCTCACATGTGAAATTGGTTTCAGGGTAAAAAAGATCAAATTGTTTATTTACTTGTCTCATGTTCAGAATTTACATGATATTTTGGATTAGGTAGTTCACTGATACATCAATTTGATACTGTACATTCCTCTTCTTCCAGTTACTTTGCCCATTCGTGGATCAGCAAACCATAGTTAACTTTGTTAGGTTGATTGGATGATCATTTTTCCATTCTTGATTACAATATCCTAATCTTTGTATGTCAAATTCTTAATCCCACGATATTTGTATGATTGGTGTTAGATTGTTAGTTTAGCATTTTTCTTTTCTGATACAGGTTAATCCTAGTGGCAATGGGAGTTCTGTTGGTTCTGGCAGTTTTTCTACCATGATTACAAATGAACAGGCGTACAGTCCAGCGATTCCTTTAACTCTTTATGCGTTCCTATCTAATTTGTCAGGTTAAATTTCTCACCTTTTCTCTTTGTTAATCCTTTCTCTTGGCAGTCCTACATTTGGAAATAATAATGAAGAACTTGCATTGCGTCATGAGTGGACTTACTGATAATGTGTCTATAATTGGTGATTGGATTCCTTTTTGTCAAAATGATGAACATGGGCAGTTTTCGGTATCGAAAGAGATGCTAAGTTTGAGTAATTCTGACAATAAAGTTTTCGTGTAGTTTGTTCGTCACATTGGTAATAATGTGGTTGTGATGGTTTGTTTGTGTGCTATCGGATAATTTGAAGTGTTAATAATGTTGTTTAGGGGTAGTGTTTAGTTTGTTGTAATGTGTGGCAGGTACGGTTAAGTCCATAGTTTGTTGTAGTGTGTGGATGTTGTTTGACCATTTTTTGAATCAATATTGAGCATTGGGAGTAGAAAGATTCTTGAGAAATCGATCGGGTTGATATTGTAAAGATTCTTGAGAAATCGATTACGGTTATGAAGATTCAATATATTGTGGATTATTAGAATTTATGGAGATACAAAGAATTGTTCTTTAAAATGAATTAAATAATAATTATTATTATTATTAATTATATTTAAGTTTTTATTATTATTAAATTTTTAAATTAATTAATACAAATTATATGAATTATATACTATACATATACAAAGAGGGGCAAATATGTCATTTTAGCACATTCCATTCCTTTTTCATACACAATTCCACCAAATAAACAACAGAATTCCTTATTCCGTTCTATTCAATTCCACCAAAAAAACAACTTCATATTCTTAACTCCTATTCCTTATTCCCAATTGTTATTCCGTATTTCGAATTCCGAATTCCGTCAAACAAACGCACCGTAAGTGCTAACTACAAGACTTGCAACCCGATTTACCAATCCAACATTTAAAAAAAAAAAAAAAAGTCAAAAGACATTTGTCATCATCGATGATGAAAAACCTATGGTAGAGCATTTTGCTATGTTTTTCGTCCGTAAAGCCAAAAAAGATAAACCACTCTATAAATATCAAACCAACATGTATTCTCTGATGCCCACAGGAGGGTAGAGAAAAATATTCACTTGAGAAATGTGGAGGTAAATTCTTACAAGCTGTGTTATTTTGCTAAAGCATTGACGTACAGATACACTATTTGAGAATAGTTACAGTTCTATAAAGGATTGTAAGTTTAGCTTGAGGAATATTGTAAAGCTTCAATTCTGAATAAGTTTTCCTCACATGTCCCAGAAAATCTAACCTACTATTGAATTTTATTATTATATCTCTACTTATATATGTTTTAAATCAGTTCTTCTTATCCGATACGAGACATTGTATCACAAAGATGATAAAAGAGTGTACCCTTCACTTAATAAGGAGGAGTTAAAAATAATTTATTAATAACTGTATTATTATTACCATTTTTTTTTTGCCAACGAGTTATTATTATTTTTTTTGGCTGAAAAACCAACGAGTTATTATTAACCGACACAATTAAAAAACATTTTTGTCGTCATCATCACATTTAATGATACTTTACAAAACCTTTGAAATATTTTATTAAACCTTTTGTTATTGTCTAAATAATAGAGATAACCAACCCTAACACTCATAGTTATCATAATCGGACCGGACTGACGGTCCGACTGAGTTCGACTGGGAACCGGACCTCTAACCGATTTGGTTAAGTTAAAAGACCGAAATACATATAAACAGTGTTTAAATCGGGTTGGACCGACCAATTTTAGTAATACTGGCCGGTTTTACAAAAATTGGCTGGTCCAACCCGGTTCAACCCATTTGAAGATGTTGCATTATTCTACTTGGCTATCATCTTCCTTCACCTCCAACCACAGAAGAACCGGTCGAATCCAGTCACCCTGTTCTTCTTCTACAAATCCAGTTACGGAAAACTGAATTGAGGCCAGAAACGACCCGTAATGGTCTCCGACGGAGCCGATTATGCCGCTGCTGCTGCGGAAGAAGGCGTTTTTTGGAAGGACTAATGGTGGCAACTGCTCTGACTCCGATTCGCCCTTCAAATGCTTCACCAGATTTAGGACTGCTACTACCCTCCACAGTTCCGGTTGGCTAAAAATCCTAACTATCGCATACTTCTTTGGCTCTTTCCTAAACCACAACCTTTTCTTGGCCATCCATGAGCTCAGTCACAATCTCGCTTTCTCTAATCCAACCCTCAACCGATGGCTCAGCATATTTGCTAATCTACCAATCGATGTTCCAATGTCCATAACCTTCCAAAAATACCACATTGAACACCACCGCTACCAAGGAGTTGATGGCATGGACATGGACGTGCCAAGCAAAACCGAGGCCTTGCTTGTTAAGAATTCCTTCACAAAATCCATATGGGTTGTTCTCTTGAATTGCTTTGAATCCGATTCTCCCTTTAAATGCTTCTCCAGATGCTACGGTACTTCGATTATGACTTGATTTTTGGAGAGATGTTACGGTCTAATAAAATTATTCATAGCTGCTGTCTGCAATTTTAGGGTTTTCAGTTTCAGAGCTTGAAATTTCAGGGTTGCAATGTTAGTCTCCATTTTATTGAAGTCTGCAATGTTAAAGTCTGCATTTTAGTCTGCAATGTTGAAGAAGATTCACCCGCCAAGGCCTCGATGGTTTGCCAGGCACTGATGAACGAATTTGGATGATGTTCACAGACACTGATGTATTTGCCAGTATTCCATTTCATTTTGCTCATACAATCTTTGAAGAAGGTACTTGTTGCTTCCTTTTTGTCCCCCTATATTTTCACCGTAATATATTTTTAGCTAAAAGATCTCTCTGCTAATGGAATTCGTGATATCTACATTTACGTTATGAGTGATGATCGGGATAACTTTGACATAATATATCATGTTTGGGCTTGAATAGATATCCTTCATTTTGTTGAACTATGTATCTCTTAAAATGGATATGTTCTATTATCGTCCTGCACAGTGGAATTTGATTAATGCTAATAAGTATAAGAGAAAATGAAAATAATGTTATCTCAAGGCTGCCAGTGTCACTACGAAGTCCTGTGTTCTGTCATGACCAAATTCTTAATTTCATTCAATGTAATCAATTGGAGGGTCTGTTGTGTTCTATGTAGTTTATACCATATTTGTGGTTTGACCCGCATACATACATACATGCATACATACATACATTCATACATAGACAGATATGTTTATGTTTAAGAATGTAATAAGAAGAGCATTTTAGTCTAAAATAGTATGCACTTTAGTCTGCAATATTTTTTTTAGTATGCAATTTTTTTTTATTATGAACAGTGAACCGCACGTCAAACTGGGTTCAACCGGCCGAACCGGGAACCGGCCCCCTCTCCGGTTCGATGGCTGGTCCGGTTCTGATAACTATGCTAACACCATAGCGATATTATTATTATTATATATTTGGACTGACACCCCTAATCATTCCTATCATACGCAGTCAAGCACCCCGAAGACAAATATTAAAATTTAAAACCATCTTGCTACATAGTACATACCTACATCCATCTATTGTTCATATAAGATTTTTTTGGAAAAGTAAATATAATAAAAAATATATTTAGAAAAGTAAATATTAAAAAACAATATTTCAAACTAAGAGTATGTGCGCTACTAGATTAGAATCATAATATGCAACCTGAAGTGGCGTGTTGTGCCAAAATGACACAATACGTCACCAGGGTGGCGTCATATTTTTTTTCTTTCGATTATTCGATATTAATTAAAAATTAAATTATGTATCTATTAAAAAAAATTACAAATAAAGTAAGTAGATATTTTATTTATGATTCAAATGATGCAAAAACATTAAATTTGGACTTACAGATAGACTATACACTTTGCCCTAAGTTGAGATATAAAAAATTGACTTAAAAAAATACAACTCACATCCTGTAAGTCCAAAATCAACCTGATTAATGACATTTATGACGAAGTTTAATTATCTACATACTCTAATTTTCTTGATTATTTTTTATTAGATATATATTTAATTATTTTAAATTAACATCATTTGTCCTATAATTTGACGGGAACGATAAAATGAATTTGTTGAAAATTTTAATTATATACTCACCCACAAATAATGAAAGGAATAACAGTACATAAATAATTTAATTACGATATAAATGACACTAACTAAGCGTTAAGTTTTGACTTTTGAACTGGTTATATGATACGACACATAAAAATTATATATATCTACGTAGAGATAGATAAATGGGACTCATTTTTATATATGTAATTTTTTATGTGTCGTATCATACAGTCTGTCCAAAAGTCAAAACTTAATGTCTAGTTAACATCATTTATGCCGTAATTAAATTATCTACATATTATAATTCTTTTCATTTTTTATGAGTGAGTATATTATTAAATTTTTCACCTAATTCATTTTATCGTTATATGACAAATGATGTTAAGTTAAAAAAATTAAATATAAATCTAATTAAAAACAATCAAGAAAATTAGGGTAGGTAGACAATTAAATTTTGCCATAAATGTCGTTAACTGTGTTGAGTTTGGACTTACAAAGTTTGAGTTATATTTTTTAAGTCAAATTTTTATATCTCAACTTAGGGTAGATCGTTTAATCAATCCATAAATACAAATTTAATATTTTTTTTCATAATTTGAATCGCAATTAAAATATGTACTTACTATAATTTTTTTAATAGACACATAATTTAATTTTTAAATAAATATCGAATCGTCGAAAAACTCAAACATATGACGCCACATGTGGTGCGTGTTGTGATTCAAATTGCACCTGAAATAGCACATGTCCATATTTGAAAATATTGTTTATACATGTACTTTTCTATATTTGTTTACTATACTTACTTATAGAAAAAAAAAACATAAACTCCCCATATACTTATACAGTGTTATGTCGGATGCAATCCTTGTCAATGAAGTGACAACACATTTTCATGGTAATAATCTCTCCCTCTCCCTCTCTCTCTCTCTCTCTCTCTCTCTCTCTCTCTCTCTCTCTCTCTCTCTCTCTCTCTCTCTCTCTCTCTCTCTCTCTCTCTCTCTCTATATATATATATATATATATATATATATATATATATATATATATATATATATTAATTTGACTAAGTATCCTATAATTTTGATAAGTATGATTTTAACACAATTTTCTCTATCATACTGTCATAATAATTTAATTTGATTGCTCAATGTAAAACAAATTAAGTTACATCATTCTCTCACAACCATATGGACAATTGGACACATTAAAATTAATCAAAAACTCCACATTCAATTTGAAAAGATGTTACATTTATAAGTATGTCAAATTAAATTTTTTCTTCAAACAATAATAAATTATAATTTTTGCACCTAACAATATACTTTAGAAAATTACACAAAATTTAAGAGTCAAATAAATAAATAAATACGAACAAAAACACAATATTTTAAAACAAATATAAAATCATTTGAAATAAATAAATTATAAACAAGACTTATGATATATAAATAATATTTAAGCCTAATTTATAATGATAGACAATAGTAAGTAAGTTAATTAAAAATTGAACTAAATAGATAGTAAATGTATATTTTTTCCCTGCCAAGAATTAAAATATATAACTATTTATTTGATTTCTAAATTTTAAACAAAAAAAAAAAGTAAAAAGAAATCAAATTTTAAACAAAAATTATAAGTGGGTACACAATCATGTTTGTTGAAAACAATTGAAAACAAAATTATAATACAATAACATTATTTTGTTTTTAAATTTAATTATATAAATACACATGTTAGATTTTCATTTATGTATTTATAATTATAAAATTAAACTAAAATGATACTTTTCATAACATTTTGTAAAATAATTATTTAATATTGCTATTTAGAAATTATTATTATATTTGAAGTAAATTATTCCATAGATAAAAAATAAAAATAATAGTATTCTAAAAAGCGTATATGCATATATAATTTATTAAGTTAATGTTTGTGTATATAATTTTCACATATATTTAAGTAAGATAACAAATAAATAAAAAATAAGAAACAAATAACTATTACTAAATAAAATATTTATAAGTTTTGTTTATAGTGCTATTAATAAATGAATTTAATATATAATACAATGAATGTACTATAAATAGTAAATGGTATACAGAAAGTAAATTGAATAATATTATATTAATAACAAAAGTAAATATATTTTCATTTTGTAAGTTGAGTTAATCATATCAATTAAATAATATAATTCAAAAGTAATTTGATTTGATTTATTTTTTTAATTAATATAATAATTTAAATTGTATATTAAATTATATTTATATAACAATAACTCAAATATTTTTTATATTACGCACAAAGTGCAGGTCAGTTTTCTAGTATAATATTAATTACAAGAAAACATAGCAAAGCGTGCGAAATTATTCATGTTAGAGAAGCGAGGAAAACTTCCATTGATAATGTACCTTTTGTCTTACCTTTGAATACCTAACATTAACCATGATGAGAAACAAAACTCTAGATAAACATGTTGGATCACGTTTTCCAGTATGACTCGATTCGGAACGTTCCGGATCGGTCTCCTTGCCTCTCCAATAACATGCACAAAAGGAAAGCCCAAGGAGTTCTTGTTGTTTCCCCTATGATGATTAAGTCGGTCGGAGGTAGGGGTGGCAATCCTGTCGTGTCGTGTCTAAATACATTTCGTGTCTAAACGGATAAATCTTAAACGTGTCTAAACATATCTCATGTCTAAACGCATAAGTCGTTAATCGTGTCTAAACATATAGAGTTGTTTAGACACATGATCAGCTAAAGTCAAACTCATATACGTTTTAAAGCAGATATATACACAAATTCATATATACACAAATTCATACATACAAAGTAAGGTTTTCAAAGTTCAATATTATAAAGTAAATTAGTGTTTCAATATTTCAACATTGATGATTTATAGAAATTACTTATTCGGAAAATGGTTAATTACAAAAAAGTAGTACTCAAATTTTGGTTATTTTATTGAATAATGAACATGAAATTATAAATAATAATAAATTACAAAGTTCTAAGTAGACTAAAATTTGAGTATTTTTTTAATAGTCAATTTTAATTAGAACTAGTAGATAAATTAATCGTGTCTAAACGTATAAGACTTATTTAGACACACTTAGTAATTGTGTCATGTATAAACATGTAAATTGCAGATTGTTTAATCGTGTCGTATCAGAAATTGCACCCCTAATCAGAAGTTCGTTTATAGGAGAGTAAAATATAGATAGTGTAGGAGGTAAGGGTGTTCAGCCTGGCATTAGAGTCTGAATATAGATGGGTAAGGGTATTTATAACATTTACCTCTAACCTGGGTTAACCCAGGTGTCATCTCGTTAAGTGGTCATGGTCAGAATTCGT
This sequence comes from Chamaenerion angustifolium, assembly GCA_946814005.1. NCBI lineage: Eukaryota > Viridiplantae > Streptophyta > Magnoliopsida > Myrtales > Onagraceae > Chamaenerion > Chamaenerion angustifolium. Next base: position 10,314,150 of record OX328270.1, read on the forward strand.
GCATCGAGCCTTATGCTGTATTGAGCCATGTGCTACCTCGAGCCTTGTGATGGCTTGAGCCTTGTGCTGCATCGAGCATTGTACTGCATCGAGCCATGTACGACTTAGTGCTCTACTCGGGGGGTGCACCTTATTGTTAATGCCCGAGTGACGACATCGTAGTACTCAAAAGGAAGTCGTGTGACATCTACGGTCTAGGGATGGCATTCCAGGTGGCTCGAAGGTGGCGCGCCCTGTCGACTTAAAGGTGGCGCGCCCTGTCGACTTAAAGGTGGCGCACCGTAGGAGCCTTGAAGATGGCGCGCCCAGGTGGAGCTCCATAGGAAGGTGGCGTGCCCTTGGAGCCTGGGTTGGTGCGCCAGGTTGGCCCGAAGGTTGTGCGCCAAGGTTGCACGCCTTGTCTGCTAGGAAGTGTCGCGCCCAAGTAGAGCTACATGGAAAGGTGGCGCGCCCTTGGAGCTCAGGTTGGTGCGCCAAGGGTGTCCAGGTGATCCAAGGCTGGTGCGTCAGGTGGGGCTCGGGTTGGCGCGCCCTTGGAGCTCACGTTGGCGCTAGGTGAGCCAATGGTGGCCAATGATGGCGCGCCAGGTGGGCCTCAGGTGAGCCGAGGTGGCGCGCCAGGTGATACGAGGTGGCGTGCTAGGTGAGCCGAGGTTGGCTCAGGTTGGCCAAGTTGGTGCGCTGAGTGGAGCTCGGGCCACTGTTCCCGGACTGAATTCTCATGTGTCGAGTTGTATCCATTGCGTCCCGTCGTTGAGTTAGTGCGGCGCTACTTACTCTATCGTGTGGGGATCTACAGAGGATAAAAGGAAGCTTCGTGCTTTAAAATGGAATTCAGTTACACTTCTAAAAGAGTTTGGAGGATTGAATATTCCTATTACCAGAGATAGAAACTTAGGTTTACTTGCAAATTTCTCATGGAGATGTCAAAATAATACTAGCCCTTGGGCTAATATTTTGAAATTCAAATATTTGAATCCAAATTGGCAACTCACCAGAGGGAGATCCATGAATTGCAAAGCGTTGGTTCAGGGAAGTCAAACCATTGACAAAGGTATGAGTTGAGTCATTGGCGAGGGAAATAACATCAATGTTTGCTCTGATTCATGGATGGGTCAAACTAAACTTAGATCGATTTTTAGTGACCCCGTTAATCATAATGAGGAAAACCTATGTGTAAAAGATTTAATGCGGAAATCGGGGAAGTGAGATTTCTCTCAGATCTCCCTGATGGAGTTAAAGAAAAAATTTGGGCAATTCCTAGAGGCGCTGTAGTTGTTTTTCAGGATAAGTTAGTTTGGATGGGAGACCTGACAACTATTTTGTCTGTCTTCTGCCCATTCTTTCATTAAGCAGGATAGAATCAAGAATTTAGATATGGTTTCAGGAAACTAGGAATGGATTTAGAGAGATACCATCGCGCGCATAAAAACCTTCCTATGGTTGTATAATCATAGTAGGCTTTCCACAGCGCAGTTACTTCACGAGAAGGGAATGAGCATTAACCCTATTTGCTGAGTTTGCAGTATCCATGAGAAAAATACAATCCATATTCTTCGGGATTGCGTGGTTGCGAGGAAAGTTTGGAATGATAATGGTATTCTTTTATTTGTATAATCTCTCATCTTGGCTTGAGTTGAATTGCAGGTTCAAACATCTCCACGAGAAAGGATTGAATGGAGATTTATCTTTCCAGCAACCATTTGGCTCTTCTTGAATAACATAAATTCATATTTTTTGAATAACCCACTTATTTCAGTTGATTTCCCTACTTTAAGTATGATTCAGGCAAGGGATATCTCACACAACCTCAAGAGGAAATATATTCATCAGAGAAGAAAGACCATCCGGGTGAGTTGGACGCCTCCGCAACATGGATGGGTAAAACTTAACACCGATGACTCATCAAAGGGGAACCCATGCCTGGCAGGAGGAGCGGGGGTAATACGAAATGAATGGGAAGGCTGACTAAATGGATTCCAAACGCGTATCGGAATCACCAGTAGTTTGGTGGTGGAACTGTGGACTATAAGAGACGGCTTAACCATGGCAGAGAATTTGGGTGTGCAGGTTATGCACTTCGAAGATGACGCCCAAGAAGCAATTAACTTGATCATTGAGGATCCAGATGCAGATAGACCACTAATGCCTCTCATTTTGGATTGCATGAAGCTTATTTTGAAATTTAACAAATTCAAAATCACACACGTGTTCCGGGAAGCAAATGGGGTGGTGGATACTTTGTCTAAGGAAACTGTTAATCTGGATGAGCGTTTTCAAACACTAACGAATCCTCCCTCAAACATTTTGAAGCTCCTCATGTTTGATAGTCAAGGAAAATTCACGGCTAGAATAGTTAAAGACACTTAGTTTTGCTTTTGTTTGTTGTTGTTTCTGATTTACCAAAAACAAATTATAATAATCTTGTTAAACTTAAATGAATTAAATTTATCATGGTTATATTTGTTTACATGAGTGTCGGTTATAGAAACTAGTTCTGAATTAATAATATATATATATATTAATAAAAAAAATATTATTATGTATCTTATTATTTATTTGTTAAATCCCATAAATTCTTATATTTTCTATCTACAATTGCTCTCTTTTACTGTATTCGTTAAAAAGATTTGATTTGAGTTTGATAAAAAGGTATTTATTAATTTAAACAAAAATCAACCATCACTATGCTTTAGTACAATTCTTATGAGGCTAACTAATTCACTATCATGGATGTATGTTGTTTTGTAATCTAAAATACACTCCACTCACTTAATATATTGATTCAACTAATTTGGTTTAGAATACGAATGCTTCTCATCTATTTATTTACGGAAGCGATGTGAATCTGCAATACATCTAAGCATGACTCTAAACAACACAAAAGTAGATAGATTGTAGTGAATTGTGTGTTCCAATTAAATATAGTTGGTTGAAGCCTTTGGATCGTGTGCCAATTTTGTTTTTCGGACCAAGACCCAATACTGTTTAAATCCGCCTCAATTTGATGTTTGAATCAGAATTGAAAATTCCGTGTATAATTGAAGTAACAATTTGGCCAAATCTTGCCAATATAATATATTATGAAAAATTCTATTAATATTCTCCACAATATTACTTAGCATATTGTTAATATATTTCTCAGGCAACTTTATACATTTGTCATGTTAAGAGAATATTATAATATTAAGGGAATATTTCTTAATATAATATTTTTTAATACAATGTTTTCTAATATAATATAGTTGTTGGTAATTTCAGTTTTAACAATTAATTTAGCTTCAGTTTTTATAAATTAATTTATGGGTGACAATGACAATAAGTGTCCTTAACCCTATAAATAGGTCTGGTTCTTCTCATTTGAGTACAATCACAAAAAAAAAACAATTTCATGCATTTGTAATCCGAAAATTATTATTATTAAATTACAAAATGAATTTCCTATATTACTAACCTCTCTCTCTATATATATATATATATAATTACCTTAAGCATAATGACCTGATAAGTGGGAATTTCTAATGGAGATCACGTTTTATTTCGTATATGGATAGGAATTAAAAATTCCAGTCCAATATTTACCTTATCATAATTGGTCTATATAAAAAAATATTAAAACGGAACATTCATTTGCTATTTTATTAATATTTGAATATATTTGTAGAGCTTGATTTGATATGTCACTGCGAATTTACAATTTTTTTATTAGAGAATACAATGTAAATGTAGTTTTTAAAGGTGATGTTAGAGTATTATGTGACTTACTTTCGTCAATTGTTCAAAGAATATCATGTTAAGATTCATTGTTGATGTAGTTGATGATGATCATAGGCAAATAAGAAATTATCCAATATAATCTCTTACCTATGATGAAAAGTAAAAACAAATATTTACAAAATTTAACAGATTGATGTCGAATGATATATGAAATTGACGATGGTCAAAAGTAATTATCTAATGGAGTCTCCTTCTACAATGAAATAACCAAAGACCCAAAGTTTAACAAATTGGTGTAGAATGACATTTAAATTGATGATGATAAAAAAATGATGGAGGTGCATATGATTAAAAAATAAAAATGTCTACGTTTTTCACATAGAGAAGCAAAATTTTATTATATTTTTTTTTAGAATAATAATAAGATAAATAATAATAAATATTATGGGTTTATTCATGCATATGTGGGTTGCTAATTGTTAGTGCGTATGGTAAATATCATAATCGTACATTATTTATAACCTATATAATACAACTATAATTATAACTATTACGAGTACATTTTTTAATACCAGTCATAATTTTACCCATACTTGAAATTATCATAATTTATTCAAGTGCTTATAAATCAAATCTTGAACATTTTGATAACAAAATCAATTATTAAAATACTGTAATTTTAACATAATCAAATGTGAAATTAAAATACTATAATATTAACATAATTAACGTAAAAGTTTAGAATCAGTCCGAAAAAATTCTAGTTCTATCCCTAGTCCGTAAAAAATTATAATTATTTATTATTATGATTGTGATATACTTAACTTCACAAAATTAATACTTACAGAAAATTTCTTTCACGAAATTCGGAATAAGGAATACGAACTAGGGAATAGGAATAAGGAATAAGATATAAACATATGAAGTTGTTTCTTTGGTGAAATGTAATGAAATGAAATAAAGAATTATGTTGTTTATTTGGTGGAATTGTATATAGAAAAGGGAATGGAATGTGGTAAAATGACATATTTGCCCCTCCCGGTATATGTATAATATATAATTTATATTATTTATTTTAAAAAATTAACAATAATTAAAACTTTAATATAAGTAATTAATAATTCAAAAAATCAAATTTATTTAATTTATTTGAAAGGCCAACTGTTTTTTTATTTTTTACGAAATATTTCAAATAATGTAAAATCTAATGTCAAATAATAATTTTTTCACGATCAATTGATGGCATAATTATATAAATATCTTTAATTGCAATATCCGCAATATAACATTATATTAGTACACAATTGTTGGGTCTGAAACTCCCAGGTGTTGACTTGACAGTGAATTGAATGTCAAAGGATAAATGATCAATGTTCTCGCTTTAGCTCCGATGAACCTGTAAGAAGGGGATTGCAACAGAGGGAGTGTCTCTGGATCCCTCTCAGATGCTTAAATGCGTATACTGTGTGTATGAACTCAAAACGTAATGAACGTATTGAAAAGCAAGGGTATTTATAGAGTTGAGAGATCAAACCGTTATAGGCAACAGTATCTTAGTGAATATTGTATCGGTAAAGATTGAGATAGCAGATATTACGGTTATGGCGTAATATTTCAGTTACGGTATGTAATCTTTAGAGAATATGTGCCCGATATACGCGGGATATCGTCGTCATATCTTTAGTGACGGTTGGTGGGACCAGAGTTGAGAGGTTAGACTCTCTTGGAGAACACTCCTATGCGAGCAGTAGGAGGCTGTGACCTTGGTCAATGACAACCTGTGATGGAGATTTGGTGTCTACTTTGGTTTGGGTTCGATACTGGACCGCTTTATGAGGGCCAGATTATCCTTAATGTGGGTCGGACCAGTCTGAATGATATGGGTTTTACGCCCTGCAAAGTTATTGGGCCTCTGACGCCTTTCCCTTATTAGGTTGTCACTATCAATACCCAATATTTCCCCCCCGAAGTTTAAGTGAAGTTTCTTCGGTCAAGCTTAATTATGTGATAGGGGTTGAGATAGTGACATTTGGATTGGATCTTTTCTGTCATTATCTGCTATTTGTGCGCCTTTTTTTTATATTCCATATCATTTGGCGAGCGATTGTTGGGTCGCCTAGCGTTTATGGAATATTCGATTATTTACCCTTTTTTGCGAACGCTTGGGGTTGCTAGGGTTTATGAATGCACATTCACTACGCTTTGGCGAGCACTACCGTCAAAAGGGTTTCCAAAAAGGCTTAGAATGAATTTTGGCGATCAACGTTTTTGTATAGGGTCTTGAGCATTTAATAACTATACTGTTACCAAGAATTTGAACGGACAATTGAGGCATGTCTGTCTTTTCGTCTTCTGTAACCAGAGGGTAGGCTGACAGTTTTCGTACCGTTCCAATCGTTTGTCTCCCTGAGGTGTTTCTTGGAATTTTTGCATTGCTTCGATTTTTACCCCAAAGGGTATAATTATTCTCTGAACCGTTTCGATCGTGCCTGTTCGGTTACCTCCATTTTGGCTATATAAGAAGTCGAACCTTGGCATTTTTGTCCTTTACGCGTTCCAGTCATTTGCATTCCAAAGCTCATATCCTCCTGAGTCCTCTGCTTTCATCTTTCATTTTCTTCACTTTTCTGAAAAGCTTCTACTGTTTCCATGGCTTCCAAGAACCAATCTTCAGGAAAGGGGTCAGCCCACAAGTCTTCTTCCAACCAATCTTCTTCCGGTCAGAAGGTTTCAACCAGGGATAACAATGCCCCTCTGACTATCAGAGACGATTCCTCGCTGGCGCAGGGCCAGAGGAGCTCTGCCCCCAAGCCAATTTCTGGGCAATCGTCCGCCACGCCGATGGTGATGGACGTGTTTGACACAAATTTCCCGTCTTCTCCCCGCTAGGTAAATTTCGATGTCTTCCTTTTGCTTCTTTTTAGGCGGTAAAGCTTCCTGCATTTTATTATTTTTGTATTGTTCTTGCCATGCCCTAGTGTTCTGAGTAGATATCAAGCCCAATGAGATGAAGCCAGCTCAGTTCAAGGTAGTGGTCACCTTGACCGGCTTGGGAGAAGCAGATGCCCCAAGATATCCAGGATTAGGATTGCATTATCCTCGCGATGGAGAGGTTTACGATTATGCGGCCCAGATCGATGCTGAGTTGCGTTTTTCTCTCTGCGACGATTTGCAGGAGCTTTGCTGCTACTACGGGATAGGCCCTACGCAGCTAGTACCCAACACCATCAGGATGTGGGTTGGGTTCAAGTTCATGTGTTTACGTCAATAATGGACGTGTTTACTGGCTCTATTCCAGTGTTTTTACCGATTGGCCGTCGGGGCGAACCATCTTCACCACTTCCAAACTCGGTGGCCCAAGTTTGAGGAATGGAGGGGCCAGACTTGGAACTGGAATGTTCACTTCAGTCTAGTGGACGAATTTCGTTCTACAAACTCCAACTATAAGAAGTTTACTTCTTTTACAAGGGTAGTGTGTCATGGGAGTTGTTTCAGCCGGAAAGGGATACTCCTCCTAGCTTTGGAGAGCTGCCAGGGAGCGATCAGAACGGCATTGATGACTTCTTCTGACTACTTCGGCAGTCGAACTTTTGTTCGATCCGCTCGGTGGCGGAAACTTCAGATTCGATGCTCGAGACGACGGGCATTCATCAGTCCCTGCCAGTTTCTATTGATTGGGTAAATTTCTGACTCTTTTCCTCTGTTGGTTGTAGGCACTCGAGGATCAAAACTCATCAGTCTGTTTTCCAAGCAGGCTAAGACGGGGTTGTCCGCTGATCAAGTGTCGTTGAGTCTTCCACCTCCTTCTTCTAGGCGATCGTCCAAGCGCAAGCCTGAGGATGAACGACCTACAGTTGTTTCTGGTAATCGCCAAAAAGGTATGCAACTGCCTTTTAACTTTTCCTTCCTCTGTTTTATTCTTAGGTTTTTAATATCCTTGTTGCCCTTTTTCAAGGAAGACTGCTGCTGAGGTGGCTCCGAGTCCGAGTCCCGCCAAGAAGGCCATGAGTTCGGGTGAGGAACGCCCTGCTTCCTTCGAGGGTTCTGCTACTCCCCGGGCAAAGGCTGTCGTGGTCGCAGAGGTCGCCACGCCTGCCTCCGACAAGACAGTTCCCGATCCTTCCAAGGGGACTGGGGATCGGAAGAGGGTTCATACCCTTGGTGCCACCACAGGCACCTCCAAGACTCCTTTCGAGGAGTATTTCCCATTGGTGGGTTTATTCCAATCGCCCAAGGCAGCGAACCCCAAGGGCGTCTGGGTCCTTTGGGGAAATCTCCAGAAGGTGGAGATTTCCGACCAGCTAACATTATGGGGTAATCCGGATCTCTGCATGCATCTCCTCGAGGGGATTGTTCCTCCTCGGGATAGGGCGATGATCCCCTCTGAGCTGACCAGCATCGAAGGGGTCGTGAGCACGCATTTGAGCGGATCGCCCTTGTAAGTCCTTCATTTATTTATCCTTGAATCACTTTTTGGACCTCTCATTGATCTTGATTGTACCTTTACCCCCTTTTTCCTGTTGTCAGCTCATTCGTGAGGAGTTGGTGATCGGTCGGATTATAGGGGAGCTCGCCGATAAGCAGTCTGGCCTATTTATCAAGCTGGAGTAGTACCAGAGCTTGGGGTTCACCCCTGACCAGATGGAGGGGTTGAAGGAGACGACTGAGGCGCCTACTCGGCTGGTGGAGCATGCTCGCTACGAGTATTTCGAGAAGGAGCAGAGACTTCCCGTCTCCATGAAGTAGAAGGAGGATGAGGTGGTCCTCGCCAATAACAGGCGGAAAAAAAATGAGCTCCAGCTCAAGGCGGCTGACAAGTACTCTGCTGAGGTGGAGGCAGCAAATGCTGACCTGAAGGCCCAGCTGAAGGAGTCTGAGGTTCGAAGGGAGGCCTTGGAGGCAGATAGGCGGTAGCTCGCCACGGAGAAGGAGCAGCTTACTTTACAGCTGAAGTCTGTCCCATCCCCCAGAGTGTGGTCGAGGACTTTAAAAGGTCCGAAGGGTTTTCCGACTGCGCCTGGGAGGTGATGAAGTCCGAGGTGGCTGCCCACCTTCAGGTCCTGGTCGACAAAATTCAGGGGATTTACCCTAAATTTCCTTTTCGGGAGGTGAAGTCTCTCCAGGACTTAATCAAGAGTGGCTATTCAAAGAAGGCTCCTGCTGATGTTGGCGAGGAGGCTGCCCTCGGGGCCTACAAGGAAGCTACTGCCCCAGAAGAACCCAAACTTTGAAGTCCTGAGCTCCTCTGGCGACCATATCTTTATTCCTTCTTTGTAATGATAATCACTTCTGTTTTCCTATGTTTTTTGGGAAAATTTGTAATTATTTTTTGATATCACACTCAGTTATTATTATTTTAATAATATTGAATGCCTTTATATTCATAAACCTTTGTCTATGTTTGACTTTGAATATGTTTGGCTCTTCTTCCGATGTCTTTCTCGTTTGAATGCTTTTGGAAGTTTTACCACTTTTCTTCAACTTCTCTTTGCTTTATGATGGTCTCGTAATATAGGGTCTTGGACCTTTCCTTATGCTTTATAAGTAAGAAGGATACTTCTATATAGATTCATCTACTCCCCTCGCCAAGCTATCTTTAAGGGAACTGTTACTCGAGGATTACGCCTTAAAGGAAACTATCATCTTTTGTAAATGTCTTCGCCTTGTTTAAGGTTTTAAACTTTTGGAGTGTTCGCCTAATCATGGGGAACTGTTACTCGAGGCTGAGTCATCTCTTAGTAAGTGATCAACTTAAGTTCGTCCGCACCTTTCTTGTGTTTGTTTCGCAAAGGAACTGTCCTCGATATGGATTCGTTCGCTTTGAACATCCACTCTTAATTCTTCGCCCAACTTATAAGGAAATGACTTCCTTAACGGATCGCTCGCCCTCTGTATCAGGACTTCTGCCTGATTTTAATATCAGGTATTTTGCCTAACTTTTACCTTAGGTCTTTTTGCCTGATTTTGTTATCAGGTCTTTTGCCTGATTTTGTTATCATGTCTTTTGCCTAACTTTGGCGTTAACTCTTTCGCCTGAATTTGTTATCAGTTCTTTTGCCTAACCTTTGTGTCAGGTCTTTTGCCTAAATTTGACTTTAGGTCTTTTGCCCAATTTTGATATGAGGTATTTTGCCTAACCTTGGTGTTAGGTCTTTCGCCTAAATTTGACTTTAGGTCTTTTCCCCAATTTTTCTATCAGGTCTTTTACCTAACCTTGGCGTCAGGTCTTTTGCCTAAATTTGACTTTAGGTCTTTTGTAACCTTGGTGTCAGGTCTTTCGCCTAAATTTGACTTTAGGTCTTTCGCCCAATTTTGATATCAGGTGTTTTGTACTTCATTTTTGTTCGAATGACCATGCTTTATGAAGGAATGATTTGTTTTATTGACCTAACATTTTGATTACAAGCTATGCATAAAACCTCCTTAAATGTTCGGAGTTAAACGGACGAGGCAGCCTTACACCTTCTGTGGTTTCCAAGTAGTAAGATCCTGGGGCGACAATCTCAACTACTTTGTATGGACCTTCCCACTTAGCTGAAAGCTTGTTCTGACTGTCCAGTCTTGTGAATTCATTCCTTCGCATAACCATCTCCCCCACAAAAAATTGGCGAGCGCTGACTTTTCTGTTGAAATATCTGGCGATCGCCAGTCGCCTTTTAGCTTGGGCCTTTTCTGATTGCCATCGCTTTTCTTTCTGATTGCCATCGCTTTTCAGTGTTAAAGTGTAGGATTCTGTAGGTAGGCACCGCTATTTCAGCGGGTCCTACTGCTTCTGATCCGTACACTAAACTGAATGGTGTTTCCCCCGTTGCTGTTTTGGGTGTTGTTCGAATAGCCCATAATACATTTTCCATCTCTTCTGCCCAGTTTCCTTTGAAGGCTTGAACTTGCTTTTTGAGCCCTGCCAGGACAACCTTGTTGGCTGCTTCAGCTTGCCCATTGGTTTGAGGATGGTGTACTGAGATGAATCTGTGATCGATATGGTATTCTTCGCAGAGCCACTTAAGTTCTTTCCCTACAAATTGTGGACCATTATTACTTATGAGTATCTTGGGGACGCCGAACCGCGAAAATATGTTGATTTTTAGGAACTTGATCACTTGGAATTCCGTCGTGGAGGCCAAATCTTTAAGCCTCTATCCACTTGGTGAAGTAGTCGATCGCCACTATGATATGGGTTTTTTGCCCAGTGCTGGTGGGAAAGGGGCCCAAGATGTCTATTCCCCATTGGGCAAAAAGTCAGGCGCCCGCCATTGGGGATAGCAGTGTTGGTGGTAGATCGGATCGTGGTGCGAACTTTTGACAAGTCGCGCACTACTTTGTCAATTCTGCTGTATCTTTGCTCATGGTTGGCCAATAGTAGCCTAATCTGATGATTTTGCGCGTCAATGAGCGTGCACCTTCATGGCATGCGACAACTCCTTCGTGAGCTTCTCGTAGAACTCTTTGTCTCAGAATGAGAGATGCACCTTAGATAGAGAGTTGAATATCCTCGCCTATAGAGCTCTCCATCTATGAGAAGATAGCATGCAGACAGACGGCTTATTTTCGTGGACTCACCTTCGTCTTCTGGGAGTATTCCTTCTTTCAAGAAGTTCTGGAACTGAGTCATCCAGGTTACCTGCCCTTGAATGTTGAAGACTTCTGCTCGGTTGTCGAGAATCGAATATAAAGCTTGTTCCAGAAATTGCACATCCTGAATTCTTGTCCCTTCGAACGCCAGCTTGGTTAGGGAGTCTGCCATCTGGTTGTCTTGGCGAGGAATAGACTCAATCGCGAAAGTTGGGATTTCAGCGATGCATTTTTTAGCTAATTCGAGGTACTTCTTCATATTTTCCCCCTTGACTTCGTAAGTGCCATTGATTTCATTGACAATCAGCTCTGAGTCGCTTTTTTCCCTGAGTGGCGTTATGCCCAGTCCTTTAGCGAGTCGCAGTCCAGTGATAAGAACTTCATATTCGGCCTCATTGTTGGTCGCCTTAAAAGTAAGGGCAATCACATACTTTAAAGGCTCGCCCTCAGGGGGGATGAGAATTAATCATGCCCCCGAGCCTTTTCTTGAAGAAAATCCATCAGTATAGAGTTCCCAGCCTTTGCTTGTATCTACTGACTGACTTAGCTGGTTTTCTGCTTCTTTTAGACCATTGCATGTACTTTCCACTATGAAATCTGTCAATGCTTGACAATTGATGGCCGGTTTCGACGCAAATTTGATCTTGAATTCGCTCAGCTCGATTGCCCATATTGCCATTCTTCCTGAAGAGTTCGGCTTCAGCAGGAAGTGTTTGAGAGGCTAGTTGGTGAGGACTGTAATGGCGTGCGCGTGGAAGTATGGTCTTAATTTTCGAGCAGCAATAACTTAGGCATAAAGATACTTCTCAATCTGGACATATTTTATTTCATCCGAATTAAACATCTTGCTAACAAAATACACTGGACTTTGCCTATTTTCCTCTTCTCTTATTAATACGGCACTGGCTGCAACCTCGCTAATACTCAGATAAAGGAAGAGTTTTTCGCTGGGAATGGGCTTTTCCATAGCTGGGAGTGCTTGAAGGTGTTGCTTTAAGGATTGGAAGGCAGCCTTGCACTCCGGTGCCCACTCAAACTTACGATTGGCCCTGAGAGTCTTGAACAACGGGAGTGACCTGTCGCTCGTCCTGGAAAGAAAGCGATTGAGTGCAGTCAGGCGGCCATTCAGACATTGGACCTCCTTGTGGCAATTTGGTGACTTCATCTCTTCGATGGCTTTGAGTATCTCCGGGTTCGCCTCAATTCCGTGCTCGCTTACCATAAATCCCAGAAATTTGCCTAACTTGACTCCGAAGGCACACTTTGCTGGGTTTAGGCGAACGTTGTGTCTCCTCAAGCACTCGAATACTTCTCGAAGGTATTCTGTGTGAGGACTTCCCTTTATTGACTTGACGAGCATGTCGTCCACATAAGCCTCCATATTACGCCCCAGCATGTCCTGAAACAGTCGGTTTACCATTCGTTGATAGGTTGCCCCCACATTGATTAGACCGAAGGGCATCACTTTGTAGCAAAGTATATCTCCGTCTGCATAGAAGGTTGCATGGGCTTCATCGGTTGGATGCATTCAGATCTGATTGTAGCCTGAATAGGCGTCCATGAAGCTCAGCATTTCATGTCCAGAGGTTGCGTCGACTAGCTGATCAATTCGAGGAAAGAGATATGAATCTTTCGGGCAAGCTTTGTTCAGGTCGCGGAAGTCGAAGCACATTTTGCACTTGCCGTTTGATTTCTTCACAAGAAATGGGTTGGCGACTCAGCTCTGAAATCTCACCTCCCTTACAAAGTTGGTTTCGATCAGCCTGCCTACTTCCTGCCTGATCGCCAAACACTTGTCGGAACCAAATGACCTTCTTTTCTGAGAAATCGGCTTTATCGAGGGATCTATCCTTAACTCATGAGAAATTATGTTGGTGCTGATGTCTAGCATGTCACTTGGCTTCCATGCGAAGAGTTCTTTGAATTCTTTCAAGAGGGAAGTCAGGGCGTTTCTCTTTCGTCGTTCAAGGTTGTCCCAATGCGCACCTTCTTTTCTGGACCATCGATTTCTATCTCTGCTAACTTCTCCATTGGAGCTGGTTGGGCCTGGTCCTCACGCAGGTCAGCCTCTGTCTCGATGGTGAGGCTTTCCCTTTGGTTCTTCCTGCAAAGGCAGTTCACATAGCATTGTCGTGGGGAGGGCTGGTTGCCTAGAACTTCTCCGATCTCGTTTGGTGTGGGGAACTTCATCTTTTGGTGGAATGTTAAGGCCACAATCTTATGAGGATTGATTGTGGTCCTCCTCGTGATGGCATTATACGATGTAGGCGAGTCGACCACTAAGAAGGTGACTGATACTGACCGATACCACGTTATACCTTCGCCCAGAATTACCGGCAGGGTTATGGCTCCTAGTGGATAAGATATTCTCCCAGCAAAACCGATGAGGGCAAAGTCTACTCGCTTGAGGTCATGCTTGGATTTGCCCATTTTTTCGAAGGCGTTCAGAAACAGAACATCTGTCGAGCTGCCTCCGTCGATCAGAATCCTCTTTATCTCGCTGTCGTCGACTTCAGCTGTGATGACCAGAGCATCATTGTGCGGTGTGGTGACATGTGCCAGATCATCCTCGGAGAATGAGATGATGCAATCTTCTTCAGGCCGAGTCGCTTTCCCAGCTGGACAGTTGTAGAAATTTGAGTAGCATGGACTTCTCTTGCATTGGACCCCTCGCCTCCGGCACCAAACCATCCAGTAATCAGGTTTATCACTCTCCTGCTCTGGGATGGGCCAGATTGCTCAGGCGGATCTAACGAGTGGTTTCTACGTGGGGGCGTTCAACTTCTGTCTCATCCAACCACAAATTCCTTCAACATGCCTCTTTGTATCAGCTTCTCGATGTCGCGCTTGAGGATGCGGCAATCATCGGTTTTGTGGCTCTTGGCCTTATGATATCTGCAGTAACTTTCTGTGTCTTTGCCCATTGGTTGAGCACTCTTGCGGGGCATTGGTGGCCTTGCTAGAGACCTTCTTTCCATCTCGACTAGTACCGCCGAGATCTGCCTGTTTAAAGGCGTGAAATACTCGGGGACTTCTGGATGTCTAGGTCTTGGGGTTTCCGATCTGGGCTTGTCCCGACCCTTCTTGTCCTTGTTTTCCCTCCTACCATCACGTCGAGGCTCTGGAACCACCCTTAGCGAGGTTGTCAGGAAATTAGCTTCCGAGTTCACCGTTTTCAGGTCCATAAAACCTTTCACCCTTGTAGACACTCGATTTTGACCTAGATATGACGCGTTCAGGATCGCGACACGTGGCGCGCCATTATGAAGATTCCAGATATGGCGAGTTACGAAGTTTCCAAAAAACAAGTTTCGTGCAAATTTAGTTGATTAATATATAGGGTATATTGTGAAATGTTTAGATAATATTTCATGAATATTTTATATTGTATAATATATGGTATTGCATATACACTTCCTAGTTTATAAAACTTCATGAACTTGTGTAAAAGGGAGAAAAGAAATCAAATAAAAAAATGGGAGAGTACAATAACTAATATTTTCACAATATTAGAGTTTCATATTTTGGCTAACTAATAACATATTAGATTTTGTTAGACCTAACAATATTTTCACAATATCGCTAGTTTTGATATCATATGCGCATTTTGTATATTTCATAGTAGTTGTGAAAAGTGATCACGTAACTCTAAATGTCTTTCGCAATTATTATTGTTTTATGCATACATCACAATAAATTTTTTTTTTCTTTAAAGAAAACAAAAACAAAAACTTAAACTGTCATTCATCATTTTCTAAGATATTTCACGCCCATTTCAGATATGTTGCAAAAAAAACATGAGTTTACAAAGATAATTTGATATTTGAGTGTGATTATAACCGTTCTAACCAAGTGGGCTCCAAAACAGGATTTTATTTTAAAAATCAAGATTTTATATTAACGTTTGTTTGACCAAGAATAAACACTTAATGAATTTGACGATCGATATGGTAATGAAAATATCTTAGATCATACATTTTGACATTTCTTCCTTAGAAACAATTGAAATTTAAGAATTAAATAAATGACATTGAAATTTTCAAAATCAAAAGCAACTAATAATCATGCATGACATATCTTTCTTTTATTTTAATTTTTGTATTTGATATCTTGATACCTTTGACAGATGGACCTACACACATGAGATTTATAAGCCCAAAGGGATCATGAAACTGAAAGATCGCCATAGATCGGGTTCCAAGATGAATAAATTAATCAAATCCAATTGTGATCATTGCTCCAAGATCGGTCGACATACTCACATTGAACACCAAAGTTATACCAGGATCCTTCATTTGCAGCACTTGCATAATTGTGCCTCGAGAGGTCATTTCTTTATCTGAATATATTCTTTTTATTGGACTAAATATAATATATGAAAAAATAATTTATCAAACATATGAAGAACACCTAGACAAAAATATTAGGGAATGAAGGACATGATTGAAACCCCGCAGGGGCAGTTATGACAATATGTGATAAAGTAAAATCTTTGTTGGACTGAAAATTGTTAGAGGTTGTCCAAGCAAAATTTAGGAGTAAAAAAAAAGAAGCAAAGTGTCACTTTGCTCACATTCATGGTAATAGTAATACTTCAATCGAGGGAGTCCTTTTGTATACATTTATTTTATTCATTATTTTCTTGTTGTAAAAAATATGTATGGGCCTCAGCCACCCTCTAACTGGCTACATGTAAATAGAGTTGTTTTCACGAAATGCAAAAAATGTATGGGTCGCAGCCACCCTTCAATTGGCTAGATATAAGATAATGCAGAGAGATTACAAATTTGTAGGGGTCACATCCACCATTAAATTGGCTACAAATAAAAATAGTGTTCCTTTGAGATAGGAAATTTATAGGGGTCACAACCACCCATAAATCGGCTACTTACATGAGAGTGTCGTTATGAGGTGAGAATTGAGAGGGGTCACAGCCACCCGTAAATCAGCTACTTACATGAGAGTGTCATTATGATGTGAGAATCGAGAGGGGATGCAGCCACCCGTAAATTGGCTACTTACATGAGAGTGTTGTTATGAAGTGAGAATTGAGAGAGGTCACAGCCACCCGTAAATTGGCTACTTACATGAGAGTGTCGTTAAGAAGTGAGAATTGAGAGGGGTCACAGCCACCCGTAAATCAGCTACTTACATGAGGTTGTCATTGTGAAGTGAGAATCGAGAGGGGTCACAACCACCCGTAAATCGGCTACTTACATGAGAATGTCATTATGAAGTGAAAATCATATGGGTCACTGTCATCCTCCAATTGACTACCAATAAATAGAGTTTTTTCACAACGATGAAAAACACAAGGGCCACAACCACCCACAATTGACTACGAAATAATGAGCATTTTTCTAGGTTGAAAACCCGAAAGGGCGACCCAGAAAAATTTACAGAGGCATGATTGTAAACTTGAAAATCACAATCATGGCAAAAGGTGAGAAAAAATTCCAATGGTCTGAAAACCTTTAGAGGTGCATGCAAAAATAGGGAATTGAGAGACTCAGTCAGAAAAATCTCGCAAGGATTACTGTGGCGAAAGGAGAGAACAAAGAGAGAAAAAAAAAAGAAAGAAGAAGAATCCAGCTAGGTTGTAGCACAATGCGCATCCTAGGCAAACGTTAAGGAAAACATTTCACATCATGATCCAGGTGTTAGCCCTGCATCCAAAGTCATACTATCCCAGATATGCTATACTTTAGTCGCTCCAAGTTGGTTTCCAGTAGCTCAACGTTGTCTCAGATATGTTTATAACATGATATCCTTACCCAAACGATGCAACGCTGTCCCAGATATGCTAGTCATCCTGCCATCAAAGACGTAATCCTCGTGTCCAAAGTTACGCTGTCCCAGATATGCTAGCCTTTGACTCACTCTTGTCGATCAACTGTAACTCCGCGATGTCCCAGATATGCTCGCTATTAGTTATCATCTTCAGAAAACACAACGATGTCCCAAATATGCTAGTCGTCTTGCCATCACAGGCATAACCTCGCTTCCCAAGTCACGCTGTCCCAGATATGTTAATCTTTGGCTTGCTCCAATTGGTATTGAGTATCTCCACGCTATCCCAGATATGCTTAGTACCGATTACCATCCTCCAGAAGGCGCAATGCTGTCCCAGATATGCTAGTCGTGAAACCATCCCACACGTTTCAGTTTCCCAAAGTTGTGTTATTCTTTGCCTCGCTCATGTTGAAGACAGAACGTTGTCCCATATATGCATTCTTCAACAATATTCACCGGCCGATGCTATCCCATATATGCTAGTCGCCACATCATAAGCATGTCAACTGATTTAGAAACTTTCTAGCCCAAAATCGATGTCACCTTATCTTTGGACAAGCACTCCTAAAATATGTTCTCCATGTGCATGTCCAAAGAGGGGCCAAATGTAGACACTTAATTTTGACCTAGATGTGATGCGTTCAGGATCGCGACACGTGGCGCGCCATTATGAAGATTCCAGATATGACTGAGTTACGAAGTTTCCAAAAAACAGGTTTCGTGCAGATTTAGTAGATTAATATATAAGGTATATTGTGAAATGTTTAGATAATATTTCATAAATATTTTATATTGTATAATATATTGTAATGCATACACTTCCTAGTTTAGAAAACTTCAAGAACTTGTATAAATATGAGTGTTATGCATTGTGTAAAAGGGATAACAGAAATCAAATAAAAAAGGGGAGAACAGATATCAAATAAAAAAATGAGAAGTTCTCTCGATCTATTCCATTACACCATTGCTCCAAGAAGTTCCCCATATTTCACGAAAATAACAACTTCTTACTGAATCTCTAACACATTTCATTCTCATTCATTGTGTAAAAGGGAAAACAAAAATCAAATAAAAAAGGGGAGAACAGAAATCAAATAAAAAAACCATTGCTCCAAGAAGTTCCCCATATTTCACGAAAATAACTTCTTATTGAATCTCTAACACATATTTCATTCTTATTCCGAAAACAGTTTTTTTGACCGCATGCGTTCTCTTGTATGACTCATGGATAAATATCGGAAAATGAATAAAATCAAATCATGTCATTCAATTCACAGTATATATATATATATATAGTAATCATGAAGGATAAAAAGAGAAGAAGACCCCGCAACACAATATTGAATAGAAAAAAAAAAGAATAATGATTTGCGTTGGAGTTTGAAACTTTGAGTGGTATATACAAATACAATACAAAATGTCTCATCATTTGGAAAGATGAGCAAACGCATTGAAACCTAAAAAGAAAAAGCCAATCAAATCTCTTTTTCTTTTCTTTTCTTTTCCTATATATATATATAATAATTATATATAAGATAATAATGTGGTTGGGATTATAAATTTAATAAATAAAAGGTGGTGAAGAATCCAAAATGATTGTATTCTTGTTTGTGCCTTTCTGCAGCAGAGCAACAAAACTCTATCCTATCCTTTCCTTTCCTTTCCTTGAGTAAGTAATGAATCCACCAAATAATCAATGAATAATCTTCACTCTTTGAAAAATCTTTAATTCCTGGAAAGACAATACAAATTTGGTGGTGATTCTGCCTGCACAAACACATACAAACGTCTGCTAAAGACATGAAACAGAAAAGACGTCTGCTAAGGAAAAGTAAATGTAGAAGGACAATGTTGGAACAGAACAGACCAACCTTAGTCAGTCACTGTGCTGCTCTCTCTCTCTCTCTCTCCATCATGTTTCTTCTTCCTCTCTGAATCAGAAAACATTCCAAATCCACAGATCCTGTTTGGCAGAAACAAACAAGAAATACCCAATGCTCGCAAAGAAGCTCAAATAGATCCTGAAGCAGCAGCAGACTGATCAATACAGAGACAAGACAAAGATTCTTGATAATTAATTAATAAGGTAAAGTCAGTCAGTCAAGTGGGGTGATGAGAAAATGTAAGTGATTGATGAAGTGAAGAGGACATACTTTCAAAAGAAGTTTAGTTCAGTGTAACCGTGAGAATATGGAAGGAGCTCCTCCACGTGAACTTGCGAACTAGAATAGCTCATACTCTTCTTCAATCGGCTTTGGCTCGACTCAACCTCTGCATAGAACACCCCGTACACAGGTCTATGATCAGAGAACTTGGACTCACCCCTCACATAAGATATTTGATGGAGTCCCTCTCCATACCACAGAATTCTATCACACCTGCACAAATAAAGGGGAGGAATCATTACTTCATCATAACACTTTGAACTCAACGGAAATTGTAAAAAGTAGCTCACCATGCGGGTGTACGGCGTTTTTCCTTGGGATGCATGTCGTACCCTGAATATCTGTCTGAGTTTGTTGAATACTTGTATGTGGGAGGGAAGTAAATCTTGCCTTCATTCCATCCCACAAAGACCCGTCCCCGCCTCTGCTCCTTCCTTAACTGCAAGATTCATATTTACGTTAAGTGTTCGAGTCAAATAGGGTCGTTTCTAGGCAAAAGGAAGCAAGTGAAGAAGATATTATAGGCAAGGACAGAAAACATACTTGATCGTTCTCCAAAAGAGACCTCCAGTTTTGCATCTCCACAAGCGCCCGAGCAGATCGGTAGGACAAAGCAATGCGATAATTCAGATCCCCAAGCCAAATTACTCGGCTGAAATAAAAACAAGAAAAGACATGAACAAATCAGTTTTGAAACTAAAATTTGGTATTTATCGAAACAACAATTTGGTAAGGCATTTCCATATTATGACAACCTAAAACTTACTCATGCTCAAGTATTGTTTCGGGAGACTTGTCCTCGTTCAAACCATTGACTTTGGGGAACCTGGTCTTTCTAAGAATCTCCAATACATCAGCATTCCTCCTCAATTCATCACCTTCGTTTTGCCCAGATGTAAGGTGACTACACACGAAGCAAAAACTTGTTTGGTGCAACAACATGCTGATTGAGATTGATCCCTAACAAAAAAAACATGCCAAATTTATTATAATCTGTACAGGCAATATTCAAGAATTGACCAGGTTCATTAAAAGCACACCTTATTTCCGAGATAACCCATCAAACCTCTTCCCACAGTAGACACCTTCATGTTCCTTACATCACCCCTCAACTCACTCCTGACCCAGATGGTAAGAAATACCCCAACCATTTGTTTGCTTGCTACGGCACTATATCTTGAAGTTCCTCTTGTGTTATGGCCATCTTCGTTAGCACCAAATCTGTTGTTACAAGACAACGGGGACTGCAAAACCGTGCTTGGTGAATCCCCTAACACATTATCATCATCTGAAGTACCCCATTTAGAAAAATCACTCAGCCTCGAATAGTCACTTGCGCGGGAAAAATCACTGGGTCTAGAGTAATTGCTCAACCTCTGGCTCCCTCTGTTATTGAGATCGTAATCACTAGGCCTAGAATAGTCACTCGGTCTAGAATAATCGCTTGGTCTGTGGCCCCACTTGTTAGAATTTGGATCATAGTCACTTGGCCTGGAACCAAAGATTACTCTGTCACAAACACTAAAACGACGTTCGGGCTTTTGTTGAGAATGGTCGTGCTCTGTTCTCCAACTATTTGGCGTCTGAAAGGATCTGCGATGGAAGAAAGCAGAGGCATTGTGCCGCATCGATCCCTCAAAATCTTCATCTATCTCCACCACGGGTTGAGGGATTGGAGAGGGAGTGTAGCGGCCGCTTCCACCACTTGTTCCGGGCAAATTGTTGAGGGTTTTACCAATAAGGGCAAGCCACTTTTTTGCAGGGCTTCTGTCTTCTGAGCCCAGAATATTTCCAGCATTGAGAGGAACAATCTCTTGAAACCTGACAATCAAAGGCCGATATCTACAACATATTAGTTAATTTTATCCCTAATTGACAAAGCAGAAATCAAGCAAATCTTTTGACATACCCAATAACATATATGTCTGCTGGAGGGGCTGAATGCAACCATTCATCCAAGTTGAGATTATTTGGAGGTGATTTTCCAGCAACATTCCATGTACCAGTAAAGACACTGCTCCACAGTCAAAATGAGGAGATTGAGGTTATCATTACACTATTTACTTACCCATATAATTGCTAACTTCAGCACACAAACCAAACACCTGAGGTTATCTTCACTGGAATGGAAATTGACAATGAAGAAGTATCACATACCTGTAGTTTTGAACATCTATTATCCTCGGATTGTCAAGATTCATTCTTCTCCTTCTGCGCATATGCTCGCTCTTGGTGAACTTCTCTGAGAATCAAAAGAGCAAGAAACGTGTAAGTTAAACAATTCAATGGACTCTGAGGTTTAAATGGACTAATATAAACCTGTTCTACTTTTCTTGACTGTGCATGCCTCTCGAGCCGAACAGCTTCGGCGAAATTCGACATCTCCACCTGACAAGAAATGCCCAATTTTGAACACTTTCGTTAGGAGTTGGGCTAAGATTGCTGCTTTTAGGATCATTGAAAGGTAAAGTTTGGTCATGCTCATAATCTGAACCGACACAATAATTGCTGTCTTCTCACACTTCTGCATTGAAAAAAAAAAAGAAGAGGAAACAGCCCAATGTTATGAGGGGGAATTTACCTGCTTTGGGAGCAGATTCATCAGCCTGAAATTCCTCAGTTTTGCTCTTGATATTGAACAACTTCCTAACCATCTTTTTTGACCATGAGACCTTCATAATTCAGAGGACAGACAGAACATTTCCAATCAAACCCCCTAATTATTGAATACAAAATCATGAAAATAAAAATTACAAACCTTGCTCTTCTTGGAGCTGCGATCTGTCATTGTTTCAGTATAACCAAAATCTCAGTTAATTATACTAATCTGTTCTTGGCGCTGTTCTCGAAATGTAAAATCAAATCTTTGGAAGGCAGAAACCCATAATGGAATCTCTCTTCTCTGCAATTATGACCATGAAAACAGCAGTTAATGAAGAAGATCGGAAGAAGAGAGGCCAGAGGAAGACGGATGTTTTGGAGGTCTCAAAAGAGCAAAACCCCGTCAAATATGAAGCCCCAAAAGAAGAGATTCCGAGGGAGAGAGAGAAGATACGACACTTTAATGCGTGGAGGTAACAACTAAGAAGAGATTATTTGGCTAAAATGCAGCTTAGAGAGAACTTCGAGAAAGCTTAGTAATAATAATAAGGTACTGCTGCTGCTGCTGGAGACTGAAGTGCTGCTGCTGCTGCTGGAGACTGAAGTGCTGCTGCTGCTGGAGACTCTTTCTCTCTCTCTAAACTCTAAAGCAAACAGCTTGGGTCTCTGCAACAGCGACGTCTCATTTTGAACAGGAATAAAGTGCAGAGTGGGGAAGAAGAAAGACGAGACAGACATTCGGCTCTCAGTCTACAGTGTAGACTCTACAGAAGGGAACTCCTTTGTATTGTTTTAGTGATTTTTTTTTTTTAAAGTAAGCATTTTATTTTTTAAAAAATTAAGTATACAAAAAAAATATTTACAAAAATTAGTATACGTGCACCCTAAATAGCGCGTATTAAACATACGCGCACCACCGGTGGCGCCTATTGCATAGGCTTCACCCTAAGTGGGGCCATTGAATAGACGTTACTTTGAAGTGGCGCATGTGTTTTCACTTTTTTTTTTTAAACCTTTTTTTTCCAATAATGACGATTCGATGTTTAATTAAAAATAAAATTATGTTTTTATTAAAAAATTTAAAAAAATTATAGTAAGTAGATATTTTAATTGCGATTCAAATGATGCAAAAAGTATTACATTTGGATTTACAGATTGACTGTACGACATACCGTAAGTTGAGATATGAAAATTTGACTTAAAAAAATATAACTCAGGCCATGTAAGTCCAAACTCAACACGGTTAACATCATTTATGTCGTAATCGATTCTCTACCTAGGGTAATGTTTTTTATTAGAAATACAGTAATTTTGTAACCTAACATCGTTTATTTTATAATTTGACCGAAATAAGTAAATGTATTAGGTGAGAAATTTAATTATGTACTTACTAAAAAAAATCAAAAAAATTACGGTGCGTAGATAATTTAATTACGAATCAAATGACGCTAACTATGCGTTAATTTTTTACTTTTAGACTAACTGTATAATACGATACGTAAAAAACTCTACATACGATACAAAACCTTCCAAATAGTGTTTTGAACAGTAAATTTACTTTTTCAATAGTAAATTTCACTGATGAAACAGTATAATTACTGTTTAAAACACTATTTAGAAGATTTTGTATCGTATGTAGAGTTTTTTACGTATCATATTATACAGTCAGTCTAAAAGTAAAAAATTAACGCATAGTTAGCGTCATTTGATTCGTAATTAAATTATCTACGCACCGTAATTTTTTTTATGTTTTTAGTACGTACATAATTAAATTTCTCACCTAATGCATTTACTTATGTCGGTCAAATTATAAAACAAACGATGTTAGGTTACAAAATCACTGTATTTCTAATCAAAAACATTACCCTAAGTAGATAATTGTTTTACGACATAAATGGCGTTAACCGTGTTGAGTTTGGACTTACATGGTCTGAGTTATAATTTTTTAAGTCAAATTTTCATATCTCAACTTACGACATGTCGTACAGTCAATCCGTAAATCCAAATGTAATACTTTTTGCATAATTTGAATCGCAATTAAAATATCTACTTACTATAATTTTTTAATAGATACATAATTTTATTTTTAATTAAACATCGAGTCGTCATTATTGAAAAAAAAAACAAATTTTAAAAAAGTTAATCCACAGGCGCCACTTCAAAGTGGCACGTATTCAATGGCGCCACCCGGGGGTACGCGTATACCTATTATTTCAAATACATTTTTTGTATACTTACTTTTCTAAAAATAAATGCTTACTTTTTAAAAAAAAATCTGTTTTAGTTATTATTTATTTCCTTCAAATTCAAAATATAAACTAAATTTGGTTTCAGCCCCTAATTTAAATAGGATTCATAATGTAACACTCATTGGTTTGATGTATTAATTAGCATCATATTAAAATATACTAATTTATGTTTATATATACAAGGGATTTAATGCATTCACATACATCGGAAATTGAGTTTTTACACCGAGATACCCCACAAATTTTTGTAATTTTTAGATACCCCAAAAGTTTTAAGTGGAACTACTTTATTTTGACATCCAAAATGGATGAAAAATGTCACGCGTGTCAGTCACGTGACCAACTTAAACCGAAATCCGCACAAACTCAATTATGTGAAGATCAAAATACCCCTCATGACACAGTCTCCCTCTTTCAGCAAATTAAGTTTGTCTTTTCTGTTTCTCTTCCTCTTCGTGTAAATTAGTCTCCCTCTTCTTGTGAAACCCAGCAAATTAGTTTTTGTTTTTTTTTGTATTCGCAGATTTCGTCGCGCAAGATCTGAACTTTTCCCCTATCACATGTTCATCTTCTCTGTCCCTTCTGTGTTCTACACCCATCGCAACAGGAGATTACAAGGAAAGATCAGACATTTCTTCCCCAATTCAGAACTTTCTGTGTTCTATGGTTGCTCCTTGTGGAATGTATTTCATAGTATCCACTACATAGTTGATGTCCAAGCTAATTTTCGTCAATTGCTTACCTAATTTTTCGTCATTAGCCTGAAACGAAACGGGGAGGGTGCAGGTATTTTGCAAAGGTGAAGAAGATTATGAATGTTGCATAATAAAAGCTTGACAAATATCGGAGGAGAGAAAGAATGTACAAAAATGTTGTTGTTGTATTAGTGTTTTTTTTTTCCTAACATTGTTGTATTAGTTGGAATGATCTCGGTTTCTATTTTCTGTTGTTTCGACTGAAAAATGTAAACCAATTGAATGTGGGAATGCTCTTTATGTGGGATGATGCGTGTATTTGGTATAGTTGTATGTGGGATCCTTCTGTTAATGTTGCTGTTAGGTACATTTTTTTTTGTAAAATGTTGCTTCCAAATACCTTTTTTGTTTGTAAAATGTTGATTCCAGGTACCTTGTGTTTGTCATAATTCAGTATCTCAAAACTTCAACAAAATATAGTAAAAACAATATTTTATACATCGGCATACCAAGATCTTCAAAAGTGCATCATCTTAACACCGATTAAAACGGGACGTAGTTTTCCCTTACATAAACCCCAAAACCATACTAATTTAAACTTAAAGTTAAAAAGTGTCATTTGTCCAGCATAATTGCTGTGAATGCTATGCTCAATAGAGTTTATATTCAATTTGTTGTCTTTAGTGATTTCTTCTTTATTCACACACGATTCTTCCCATTTTCCACCTTGTTTCGTTTTCAATGCATCTATTGCATAATAAAAAATAGAATACTTCAAGAAAACATCTTTCTAGAGCTTAGTATGTCAAAAATATCAAATTCCCAAATTCAAAAAAAAAATTGCAGCAATTTCACCATATTCAAACAATTATAGCCTAAGAAATTCAATCAAGAAAGTAAGTATTTGGAGAGAGAATATAAGGATAGAGCAATATCTATCGAAAATTGAAAATTTCCAAGAAATTATCTTTTTGGAACTCAGCATGTTACCTAGATCAATTCTCAACTTCCAAAAGCTCTCCATAAAATAGGTTAATTTATCGCCCAATGCCTCAAATCAGGAAGATAGATAAACCAGAAAGGGGATAGACTTTTAAACCATAATTGCTCCTCAAATGGGAGGGAAACTACTTAAAGGAGAGAGAAAGGAACGAAATAATGCAGACGCAACATAATGAGGTTTTTGAAGAAGAATGTTGTGTCATCAGAGGTATTTTGGTCTTCACATACTTCAATTTGTGTAATTTTCAGCCTAAGGGAGTCACGTGACATGCATGTCTGATGTTTTCCATCCATTTTGAATGTCAAAATAAAGTAGTTCCACTTAAGACTTTTGGGGTACCTAAAAGTAACAAAATATTTGTGGGGTACCTTGATGTAAAAACCCAACTTCTAAGGTACCTAAAATATAAAATAAAACATAAAATAATAATGAATTTATCTGAATCTGTATCTACGATATGATTGTAGAAATGAGGAAGGAAGCAACATTAAGAAATATGATTGTTGTTATAATTGATTGGGAATGATGATCAAGGCTTCTTCTTACCTCTATAAGCTTAGAATCACCCAGATTACTTATGTAGACATTATGTAATAACTGTTTGTCTGATTCATTGTATGATGTTTATAGTAAAACAAACTACACTAGGGAGTTGTGGCATGCCTTGGAACAAAAGTATGAGTTCGAGGATGCGGGGGGGGGGGGGGGGGGGATTCCTAGTTAGTCGCTTGTTTGACTATAAGATGGTAGATAACAAACCACGTATGAAACATATGATAGATCTACAACTCCTCCATGCTGAAAAGATAGAACTCGCATAGTCGTTTCAAGTAGTCGTTATATATGAGAAGTTACCCTCGGCGTGGAATATCATCAAGGGTTACCTAAACCACAAGCGGAAGGAGATGACCATGGTTGAGCTGCTCGAAAGGATCAACGTGCAAGAACAGTACATGAATGTTGCACGAGGAATTCTAATCTGCCACATGAACACGATGGCCTCCGCCAAGTCAAATATGGTGGAGCTTGGGTAGTGTTGGATCGTGAAATCCTGGATGCTGATCTGGCAGTGGATTAAATGCCAGACAAGGATGGAAAGATGCTTCTGCTCCAACTCCGGTGAACCTGCAAGTAGGAGAGCGCAACAGAGGGGGTGTCTCTGGGTCCCTCTCCGATGCCTAAATGAGTATATGTTGGTGTATATCTCAAAAACGTAAGGAACGTATGTAAAGCAAGGGTATTTATAGGGTAGGAGAGATCAAACCGTATAAGGCAACTGAATATCTTAGTGTATATTGTGTTGCTGAAGATTCGGATCATGGGATATGGTAGTTACTGCGAATTGCAGTTACCATATCTAATCTTTAGTGAATATGTGACCGAGATACGCGGGATATCGTGGCCACTTCCTTATTGACGGTTTAGTGGGACCAGAGGAGAGAGGCAAGGCTCTCTTCGGGGCGAGCACTCTCATGGCGAGCAGTGAGAGGTCGCGGCTTGGTGAAGAATGGCGAGCAGTCTGGGAGCCTTTGGCGTCCCTAGAGACTTTGGGCTCGATTCTGGGCCACTCGAAGATGGGCCAGGTTGACTTGTACTTAGGCCGATCCAGTTTGAATATCATGGTTTTACCCCCTCCATGGCTATTGGGCCTTCGAGGCCTTTTCTTTACTGGGTTGTCACTATCGATACCCAACATTTGCCCCCGAAGCTTGATTGAAGTTTATTCGGCCGGGCGCTTGATTTCTTGGTAGGGTTCTAGATAGTGACGTCTTAAATTTGATTTCCTTCGTCTCTTGCAATGGTTCATGACCTTCGGGGCACTTCAGGCTCGTTTGGCGAGCAGTCCTTTCACTGTTCAAAGCTGAAAGAATATTCTTTCTTTTATTCCCTCTTGGCGATCACTCGAGGTAACCTAGGCTTTGAGAAGTTCTATCTTTCCTAGCTAGGCGATCATTACCTACCAAAAGTATTTATGATAAAGCTTATTAATGCATTGGCGATCACTTTGTCTGCTCAGTGGACTTTAGCATTTAATGACTGCACAGTCATCCGGAAATCGAACGTAGACCTGTCAATTCTGGTCAACCCGCCGGGTTCGGACCGACCCGACCCGACCCGCTGTGCTTCACGGGTCGACCCGGACCCGACCCGGACCCGACCCGCTGTGCTTCACGGGTCGACCCGGACCCGACCCGCCTATCGGCACGGGTCAGTTTGTGCGACCCGAACCCGACCTGCCGGGTTGACGGGTCGACCCGCCTGAACCGCCTGACATACCATTACATCCAATATATTCATTCATTTTGTAATAACACAACTGACCCATCAACCATCATATTCAGTCATTCAGATACAGAAAAATACCAATACCACACACCAATACACCATACATCCAATGATCCAAGTACCATTGTACCATCACCTAAACTTCTTCAAAATAAACACACTAAGAAGAATCCAAATTCCAACGAAAAACATCTAAATTAAAACCACATAATTTCAAGTTTCATGCGTGTGACTCTTCCTCATTCGGGATAAAATCGTCAATCTCTTGCTCCAAATTTGTTTCTTCATCTTCTTCTATGCAATTGCAAACATATATTTGTCATATATATAATCATAAAACAGTAAGAAACAAAAATGTAAAAAGATTATAGATATTACTTGTCTCGTCTTCAATCCAATCACGAGTGCACATAATAGCTTCCACAGTTTTCGGCTTGAGCGAACTCCTGTATTGATCGAGAACACGACCACCAATACTAAATGTTGATTCAGAAGCCAGTGTTGTAATATGGATGCTGAAAATATCACATGCCATAGCAGAAAGAATAGGAAATCGAGTCGATTCCCCATGCCAATAATCAAGAACATTCAAAGTCTTCTTCCTATCAAGTAGTTCTTCTTCCAAATATCGATCAAGTTGCGATTTTTGAGTCGATTGACTGCTGGATCTTAAATCATCAAATTCCTACAACACATATTAAGAAATAAGAAACATATAAAATAATTGAAAGATTAGGAAAAAAAAATAGCATTAAAAAACTTACATTGAGCACATTGCCTCCAGCGGTCGAATGATGCAACACTTGATCAGTGTAAGAAAAGGTTGAACGACCCTTTTTACAAGCCTGAGATTTCTTCTGTAAAGAAGAAGATGCTACAACTGACTTATCCACATACGCATTATATAACTCATACAACTTATACCGAATAATTTCAGCTTCAACGACCCCATACTCTTCACTATGCAACCTTTTATAAGCAAACTCGACAAACTCAGACTTGTATCAAGGGTCCAAAATAACAGCAATTGCCAAAATGACACTGTAGTTCGTCCAATACTTATCAAATTTGGACCTCATACGATCAACCATACCTCTCATGAACAAGCGCTCACCGTCATAATTTTTCTTCAATGTGTAATTGATAACAAACACCAACGGGAAGTACAAATTTGCAGTAGGATACTTAGTTCCCGAAAAAATCACAGTTAAATCATAGAAAACACCTAGAAAATCTGCAATTGCTTCCAAGTTTGCCCATTCAGCCTGGTTAGGACACACCAATGAATTTCCTAAATCCATGTGACGAATCGCACTCTTATAGTATAAAGCACTTTTAAGCATAAAAAATGTGGAATTCCACCTGGTTGGTACATCTTGCCGCAAACCTCGACGATTATCCAACCTCATATCACTGACATGTTTCAGAAATTCAGTTTTTCTAACATGTGAGCCTCGAATGTATTTGACAATTTCTCTTATACTCTTCACCACATCATCAACTTCTTTCAAGCCTTCTTGCACAATCAAGTTAAGAATATGAGCACAACAACGTATATGGAAAAACTCACCATCCAAGATCAGTGGATTGTGAAGTGACAACTTCTCCTTCAACACTTCAACACAAACATCATTTGATGAGGCATTATCCAAAGTCAAACAAAATACTTTATCAAGAATTCTCCAACTCCCCAACATGTCATAAATTTTGTCAGCTAAAGCCCTACCAGTATGTGGAGGTGGCATAAAGAAGAATCCTAAGAGGACCTTACGCAATACCCAATCAGCATCTATAAAATGTGCAGTCAAGCATATATAACCATCAGTTGTAAGAGATGTCCACAAGTCTGACATTAGACAAATCTTACTACGAGAACAACCTAGCAACACCTTGATCTTCTCCTTCAAAGAAATGTACTTCTTCATAACATCAGATTTAACTGTATTTCTACTAACCAACTGCACATTTTGGCGTAGATATTTAAAAACTTCTTTGATACCAGCATATTCAACAAACTGAAAGGGCAAGTTATGTGCTACAATAACATTTGTAACCAACTCTCTAAATTTTAGAGGATCAAACTGAGCACTTTCGAGAGTAACAGTGTTTCTATTTGCTGCAATGAACATTTGACCTATGTCCTTAAAATCTCTTTTTCCACATTTGTTCAAATGACGCTTCATATTTCCAGTTCCATAACTAGCATCACAACGATATTGTGCTTTACACTTCAAACAACTACTTTTGGTTATCCCATCTGTCTTATCTAACGGAAGAATTTCAAAATAATTCCAGACATCAGATTTCAATAGCTTTTTCATTCTCTTACTATCACCTTCAGAACTTTCTGGAACTGATTTCCCACTAACCTTTTCAACACTTTCTTCTTGTTTGCGCTTGCCTTTAGCTTGTTTAGTTGTTGATCCGGTCTCAATTATATCAATTCCGTCGACATCAACATCACCTTCATTAAATCTATCATCGTCAAAATCAAGCCTCCAAACTTCTTCATCATCCATGTTCATAGTTCACTGCATTGCATATCACAGCACAAATCAGTTACATATCACAGCACAAATCAGTTACAAATCATACTTCACTAATCTATCACATATCACAGCACAAATCAGTTACACATATCAGCACTAATCTGTGAAGTAATCTATCACATATCACAGTTACACAAACTCACAGTCATAGTGAAGTAAAATCAGTGAACCAACAACATGTTTAGGATACAACCGATTATTGTAAAATTCGAATAAACACAGATACAACCGATTAGTAACAGGTAAAATTCGAATAAACACAGATACAACCGATTAGTAACAGATACAACCGATTAGTAACAGAACCGAACATAGAGAAAATAAACATATCGTGTTTTGCAAAATTTTGTCTCAAGTCGGAAAACAACTCGAATATGATGATGAAGTACACAAAATGTGAAATTGCTTTCATGACTACCAACTGCACATAGAGCTGTCGTACATATTCTACGAAGTACAGAAGAAGTAGCAGCATTCGAACAAGAAGAAGTAGCAGCATGAGAAAAAGGGTTTTGAAATGGAACCAACTATGAATAATCATATTTTAAAAAAACAAGAGAAGTAGCGGCATTCGAACTTCGAAGTACAGAACACATAGATAAGAAGAACCCATTAGTAGCAGCAGCCAACATTCGAACTTCGAAGGACACCATCATGTGTTCAGAAGGACTTACACGAGGTACGGAGGTAGCAGCGAAGGCGAGGTAGCAGCTGCGACGATCAGGCGAAGGCGAGCCGAGGTCAGCGAGATCAGGCGAAGGCGAGGAAAGCGAAGACAGAGACTTGAGAAAGTTGAGAGACAGAGAGTGAAAGACTGAGAGTACCACTGACTGCGTGTGTCTGTCAAAACAAAAGAACGAAGTAGAATACTAGAATTTAGGGTTTTGTTTTGGCGGGTCGGGTCCGGGTCATAAGGGTCAACCCGAACCCGACCCGTCTCTTGTGGCGGGTCAGACGGGTCAACCCGAAAATGACCCATCGCCCATTTTTTGTGACCCGAACCCGACCCGACGCCGGGTCGATTCCGAGTCATTTTCGGGTCGGGTAATTTTTTGACAGGTCTAATCGAACGGTCGCTTCGGGCACACCTGTCATTTATTATTCCGTAAACCAAGGGCAGTCTGACAACTGTCTTTACTGGCCGATCGTTTGTCTTCTCGAGGTGTCTCTTGGAATTCTGACATTGCTTTGGTTTTTTCCAAAAAGGTGCAATTATTCTCCTGTGTCGCTTCGATTCGCCTGTGGCGGTTACTCCTTTTTGGCCTATATAAGAGACGTCAGTTTCTTTATTTTGTTTTTTACGCACATTCACTTCTTCAGATTTTCAGAGCTTCCTTTGCGAATCCTTCATTCTTTTCAATCTTCTTCAACCCTCCTCTCAACTGTTTCCATGGCCACCCGAAGTCAGAGAATCAAGCATACAGCCACCAAGGGACCCAAGAATGCCCATGCTCCCAAGAATGTCAATGCCCCCTTAACCATTAGGGATGGCGCCATGGCCCCATCAGCGGGGGAACAGACTGACCTGGGGAGGTATGTAACCACTCTGGTGGTGGTAGATGGGCCTGAGCTGCATACGCCTGTTTTTTCTCTGAAAGGTAAACCTTCGTCCTTTTACTGCTCTGTTTTGGGAATATCCTGTGTTTTTCTTTGTTTTTTATGTTTGTTGTGCTATATTTGAACCGTTCTGAGTAGATGTTAAGCCCAACGAGTTGAAGCCAGTGTATTTAAAGACGATGGTGGTGCTTGGCGGTCTTGGTGCGGGGGATGTCCCTAGATATCCGGGCACGGGTCTGCATTACCCTTGTCAAGGAGAGGTTTACTTATATGCGGCCCAGATCGATGCTGGGTTGCGTTTTCCTCTCTGCGAGGATTTGCAGGACCTGCGCCGGTTCTACATGATACATCCCACGCAGCTCGTTCCCAACGCCATTAGGATCTGGGCTGGATTCAAGTTCCTATGCATACGTCAAGAATGGACGTATTCATTTGCCTTGTTCCGGTGCTTTTTCCGATTGGCAGCTGGGACGAATCATCTCCACCATTTCCAGTCCCGATGGCCGAAATTTGCTGAATGGAGGGGCCTTCAAGCACGGACTTGGAATGTCCACGTACGTCTGGTCGATGACTTCCGGGCCACCAACTCCAACTATAAGAAGTTCTACTTCTTTTACAAGGGGGGTGCCTTGGAAGTTATCTACCCCAGATAGGGACCTTCCTCCCGAGTTTGATGAGCTATCCGGGGGCGACCGGAACGCTATCGATGATCTGTTCCGGATACATCGATCAAATTCATTCCGCTTCATCCACTCCGTGGCAGAGACCACAGAGAACATGCTCGAGATGGCGGGCATCCATCAGGCCACGCCAATCTTTGATGATTGGGTAACCCCTTCTAAATCTTTCTTGTTTTATCGTTTGTAGGCAAGGTCGTAGGCAAGAGTCAAAAAATGATAGGTCTCTTTGATGACCAGGGATCGGCGGGGCTGTCCTCCGACCAGGCTCTACTGAATTATCCTCCTTTCCCCTCTAGGCGTTCGTCCAAGAGGAAGCCGGAAGAGGCCCTTCCTCCGGCCACTGCTGGCCCTTGCCAACAAGGTATGTTGTTTCACACTGTATCGTTTCCATACTCTGCCTTATTTCCAAGTTTTTTGAACTTGTTTAACGTGACTTTTCCTTTTTTTTTTTGCAGAAGAGTCCACGGTTGACGTGACCCAAGACCCTCCTCCTCCTCCTGCCAAGAAGGTCAGGAGTGAGGAGCAGCCAGCTATTGAACAACATCCTCCTACTCCTCCCCCTAAGGGTCCTTCCGCTGGCAAGGGGAAGGCTCCGGCTTCGGCGACCATTCCTCCTTCTCCCTAGGGCCCTACGGCTGACCAGGGGAAGGTTTTATCTTTGGCGCCCCCTCCTCCTATGGTGTCCACGATCCTTCCCAAGGAGTCTGGGACCCAGCAGAAGGGGCCCGATGCCCCCAGCTCCTCGAGGGTTCCTGGGGAGGAGTATTGCTTCATGGTGAGCCTGTTCCAGCCACTCAAGGCTGCGAACTCTCGGGGTGCTTGGTTCCCTTGTGGGGACCTTTCGAAGAAGGGGTGCCCCGCCCAGAAGAGCCTCTGGGGTAGCCCGGACCTGTGCATACGGCTCCTCGACGGGATAATCCCCCGCAAGGACCGCTCGCCCATTCCCACGGAGCTACCTCAGATCGAGGGGTTCCTGCGGTCACACTACGAACGAGTTGCTCTGGTAAGACCTCATCCCCTTTTATTTTTTCCTAGTCGTTCCCTTTTGTTCGTGTCCTGATGATTCTCATTCTTCCTTTGTTGCCAGCTCGTTCGGGAGGAGGTGATGATCAGACGTGTCTTTGGAGAGCTCGCCGGCAAGCATTCAGACCTGCTTGTCGAGCTGGAACAATATCAAAGCACGTGGATCACCCCCGGGCAGCTGGACGCTATCAAGACGACCGCTGACGCGGCGATCGCCTTGGTGGACAATGCCCGGTCGGAGTACTTCAGCAAGGAGCAACGCCTCCTTGCTGATATCAAGCAGAGGGAGGCCGATGCGGCTGCCGCCCTTCAGGATTTTGAAGCCCTTCATCTATGCTTAGATTAAGGAGAGGCCTAGAAGCGGAGCTGAAGGAGGCTCAAGCCTAAGGGGCAGACTCAAAAGCTCAACGGGTCGCCGCTGAGGCGCAAAGGGTTGATGCTGACGCCAGAGGGAAGTTGCGGAGGCCCAAAGGGCTGCTGCCGAGGCCAGGGGGATCGCCCTGGAGGAGAGGGATCGACTAGCTGAACAGTTGAAAGCTGTCCCTTCGCCCCAAAGCGTAGTCGAGGCATTCAAGGCCTCTGAGGATTTTGAGGACTGCGCTTTGAAGGTGATGAAGTCGGCGATTGCCGATTTTCTCCAAGTCCTGGTGGATGATGTCCAGGCGGTCGACCCCAACTTTCGCATTGGGGAAGTTGAGTCCTTGAAGGGCTTCCTCCGAAGTCGCACCCTTCAGCCTATTAATGCTGAAGAGGTTGACCCAGCTGCGGTTGAAGAGGTTGCCCCCGAAGGCAAGCCGAGCCTTCCTGCCCCTGAAGGCGAGCAAAGCACCCC
Source organism: Chamaenerion angustifolium (assembly GCA_946814005.1). Lineage (NCBI taxonomy): Eukaryota > Viridiplantae > Streptophyta > Magnoliopsida > Myrtales > Onagraceae > Chamaenerion > Chamaenerion angustifolium. The sequence goes on from OX328270.1 coordinate 10,348,872, forward strand.
TGCCCCCGAGGATCCAAAAGCTTGAAGTCTCCACCTCCCTTATCTACCATATTTTCTTTGCTTTTTTAGATAGCTATTTTTCCTTTGTAATTTTTGTTCACTTTGTAATTATTTATTTGATTTAAGACATGGTTTTCTTATATTGAAAGCATTTATATTCATGAGCCTTTACTCGACTTTGAATGTGTTTGGCTATTCATCCAATATCTTAATCATAATTACTCTCGACTTTTCTTGCTTTGTAATGGCTTCGACTCTTAAAGTCTTGGACCAAGCATAAGTCTATACGAACTTTCTAAGGACAATACTCTAACACTTAAAAGCATAAACTTCTAAGTTCAAAGAGATATTACCTTTTCGAAGTTTAAACCTTTGAGGTGTTTGCATAATAACAGGGAATTTGTTAACTTCAGGCTTTATCATCCATAATGATCGCCTAAATTCCTTATCCACTGTTTTAATGGGTTGATAGCAGATCTCTTTATCTGGCTTTGGCGTCTGCCCTTCCGTTTTTGCTTAATTCTATTGTTAGGACTTTTTGGCCTGACTTTGGCGTTAGGGCTTTCATTTTGCCTAACTTTATTGCTAGGTCTTTTGGCCTGACTTTGACGTCAGGGCTTTTTGGCCTAACTTTGTTGCTAGGGCTTTTGGCCTAGCTTTGTTGCTAGGGCATTTGGCCTATCTTTGGCGATAGGGCTTTTGGCCTAACTTTATTATTAGGGCTTTTTGGCCTAACTTTATTGTTAGGGCTTTTTGGCCTGACTTTGGCATCAGGGCTTTTGTGCCTGATTCGGTTATCAGGTCTTCGCCTGACTTTTGGCGTCAGATCTTTTTTTTCTTCGACTTGCTTCGAGTGGACATGCTTTATGACGGAATGGCTTTCTTTTATTAACATAACAGTTTGATTACAAGCTATGTATGAAATCTCCTTAGATGCTCAGAATTAAAGGGGCGGGGTAACCTTTCGCCTTCGGTGGTTTCCAAATAGTAGGATCCTGGTGCGGCGATCTCTACTACCTTGTACGGTCCTTCCCATTTGGCTGAAAGTTTATTTTTACTGTCCAGCCTTGTGAATTCATTCCTTCTCATAACCATCTCCCCCACGAAGAATTGGCGAGCGCTAACTTTTTTGCTGAAATATCGAGCGGTCGCCAGGCGCATCTTTGCTTGTGCTTTTTCTGATAACCATCTCTTTTCTTCTGCCAAGTCGAGGTCAGTTCTGCACTCGACCTCGTTTGCCTCAGCGTTAAAATGTAGGATTCTATGGGTAGGCACTGCTATTTCGGCGGGTGCTACTGCTTCTGATCCATACACTAAGCTGAAAGGTGTTTCTCCTGTGGCTGACTTAGGCGTTGTTCTGATAGCCCATAATACGTTTTCCAGCTCTTCTGCCCAATTACCTTTGAATGCTCGAACCCTTTTCTTGAGTCCTGCTAAAACAACCTTGTTGGCTGCTTCAGCTTGCCCATTCGTTTAAGGATGATGCACCGAGTTGAAACGATGGTCGACATGATATTCTTCACAGAGCCATTTTAGCTCCTTTCCAATGAATTGCGGACCATTATCATTGATGAGTATTTTGGGAATTCCAAACCTGGAGAATATGTTGATCTTTAGGAATTTGATGACCTGAAATTCCGTTGTAGAAGCTAGAGCTTTCGCCTCTATCTACTTAGTGAAGTAGTCGATCGCCACTATAATGTGGGTGCGTTGACCAGTGCTAATAGGGAAAGGATCTAATATATCGATCCCCCATTGAGCGAAAGGCCAGGCACCCGCCATTGGGGATAATAGTGTTGATGGTCGACCTGATCGTGGTGCAAACTGCTGGCAAGTCTCACACTTTTGCGTTAATTCAGCCGCGTCTTTTCCTAAGGTTGGCCAATAGTATCCCAACCTGAAGATTTTTCTTGTCAACGATCGAGCACCTTCGTGACATGCTGCCTCCCCTTCATGAGCTTCTCGAAGAACCCTTTCTGTTTCTGGATGAGCAACACATCTTAAGTAAGAAGTCGAATAACCTCTTCTGTAGAGTTCTCCATCTATAATCAGATAACTGGCAGCAAGTCGTCTTATCCTCGTGGATTTGCCTTCATCATCCGGGAGGATCCCTTCTTTCAAGTAATTCTGAAACGGAGTCATCCATGTGACCTGTCCTTGAATATTGAAGACCTCAGCTCTGATTTCAAGGGCTGAACATAGGGCATTTTCCAGAAATTGCACATACTGGATTGTTGTCCCTATGAATGCTAGTTTACTTAAGGAGTCTGCCATCTGGTTTTCTTGGCGATGAATAGACTCAATCGCGAAATTTGGGATTTCCGCAACGAGCTTCTTGGCGATGCTGAGGTATTTTTTCATCTTTTCTCTTCTTACCTCGTAGGTGCCGTTAACCTGATTGACAATAAGCTCTGAGTCACTCTTTACTTTAAGCGCGGCTATACCCATTCCTTTTGCTAGTCTGAGTCCAGTGATAAGAGCCTCATATTCTGCTTCATTATTGGTCGTCGTGAATGTTAAGGCGATCGCGTACTTCAAAGGCTCGCCTTTGGGAGGGATAAGAATTAAACCTGCCCCGAGCCTTCTCTTGATGAAGACCCATCTGTGTAGAGTTCCCAGATTTGATTGTTGTCTGCTGACTGTCTTGGCCTGTTTTCTGCTTCTGTTTGACCGTTACTCGTGCTTTCCACAATGAAATCAGCTAGTGCTTGACCTTTGATGGTCGTTTTTGGCGCAAATTTGATCCTGAACTCGCTGAGCTCGATCGCCCACTTGACCATTCTTCCTGAAGAGTCTGGCTTTATTAGGAAGTTTTTGAGTGGTTGATTAGTGAGGACCGTAATGTCGTGCGCATGAAAGTAAGGTCTTAGCTTCCGAGCAGCAATAACTAAGGCATAGAGATACTTCTCAATCTGAACATATTTTATTTCAGCTGAGTTGAACATTTTGCTAATGAAATACACTGGACTCTGAATATTATTTTCCTCCCTTATTAAAACAGCACTGGCTGCCACCTCGCTAATGCCTAAATAAAGGAAGAGCTGCTCGCCTGGAACGGGCTTTGCCAGAGCTGGGAGTGTTTGGACATGCTTCTTCAATGATTGGAACGCTTCCTCGCATTCTGGCGTCCACTCGAATTTGCGGTTGGCCCTCAGAGTTTTGAAAAATGGGAGGGACCTGTCGCTCGCTTTGGAGAGGAAGCGGTTGAGAGCAGCTAGGCGTCCATTTAGGCATTGGACTTCCTGGTGGCAGGTTGACTACTTCATCTCTTCTATGGCCTTCAGCTTTTCTGGGTTTTCTTCGATGCCCCTTTCGCTGACCATGAAACCCAGGAATTTTCCCGACTTGACCCCAAAGGCGCACTTTGCGGGGTTCAGGCGAACGCTGTGTCTCCTCATGCATTCGAAAGCTTCGCGGAGGTCTGTTGTGTGAGGGTTGCCCTTGATGGTTTTGACGAGCATATCATCCACATAAGCCTCCATGTTTCTCCCCAGCATGTCCTGGAACAGGCGGTTCACCATCCGCTGATAAGTTGCCCTAGCATTGATGAGGCCAAAGGGCATCACCTTGTAGCATAAAATGTCCCCATCAGCATAGAAAGCGGTGTGAGCTTCATCATCTGGATGCATTCTGATCTGGTTGTAGCCTGAATAGGCGTCCATGAAGCTTAGCATCTCATGACCCGAGGTAGCATCGACCAGCTGATCAATTCTAGGAAGGGGATATGAATCCTTTGGGCAAGCCTTATTCAAGTCACGAAAGTCGACGCACATCCTCCACTTGCCGTTCGATTTTTTGACCAAAACTGGGTTGGCGACCCAACTCTGGAATCTTACCTCTCTGACGAAGTTAGCCTCAATCAGCCTGCCGACCTCCTGCCTGATCGCCAAACGCTTGTCCGTCCCAAACGATCTTCTTTTTTGGGCGATCGGGTTGATGGAAGGGTCTATCCTGAGCTCGTGAGAGATGATATCTGTGCTGATTCCCGGCATATCGCTTGGCTGCCAGGCGAAGAGCTCCCTAAATTCTGAGCCAAGTCCTCGCGAGGGTCATCCTCTGTTTCAATGGTAAGGGCCTCCCTTTGGTTCTTCCTGTGCAAACAGTTCACATAGCATTGCCGCGAGGAAGGCTGGTCGCCGAGCACTTCTCCAATCCCGTTGGGAGTGGGGAACTTCATCTTCTGGTGGACTGTGGATAGGGCTGACAATTTCACTCATGACACGATAACACGATACGAACACGCACGAAAAAGTCGTGTTCGTGTTTGCCTTTGATGGTACGATAACACGATAACACAAACACGATAGCACGATTGTTTTTTCGTGTCGTGTTAGTGTTTAGGTCTCAAAACACGATAACACGATAACATGATTGTTTGCCTTTGAGGGGACGTGTTTATGTTATTTAGGTTGTGTTATCGTGCGAACGTGAACCGTGTTAACGTGTTATTTTCGTGAAAACGTGAAATCGTGTTACCGTGTTATTTTCGTGAAAACGTGAAATCGTGTTATTGTGTTACCGTGTTACTTTCGTGTTACCGTGTTATTTTCGTGTTACCGTGTTATTTCCGTGAAAACGTGAAATCGTGTTACCGTGTTATTTTCGTGTTACCGTGTTATTTTCGTGTTACCGTGTTATTTTCGTGAAAACGTGAAATCGTGTTATCGTGTTACGACTTTCCACGAATATTTTCGTGTTATCGTGTTCGTGTCGTGTTTAGACAATAAATTTCGTGTCGTGTTCGTGTCGTGTGTCTGTGACACGATTACATTTTCGTGTGTTTCGTGTTGAACTTTCGTGCGTTTCGTGTCGTGTCCTGGTGCACGATAGCACGCACGCACGAACGAATTGACAGCCCTAACTGTGGAGGCCACAATCTTGTTCGGATTGATCGTGGTCCTCCCTATGATGGCGTTGTAGGCTGTAGGTGAATCGACCACCAGGAAAGTGACCGATACCTTGATGCTCTTCCATTCCTCGCCAATAATCACTGTCATGGTTATAGCCCCCAGCGGAAAGTCGACCCTCTTCAAGTCACGCTTGGGCTTGCCCATCTTCTCGAAAGCGTCCAGAAATAGGATGTCTGTCGAGCTGCCTCCGTAAACCAGAATCCTTGCAACGTCACAGCCGTCAATATCTGCTGTGATAACCAAAGCATCGTTGTGGGGGGTGGTGACATGTGCCAAATCATTTTCAGAGAATGAGATGACAATGCTCTCCTCAGGTCGGGGTCGCTTTCCCAACTGAACTGCTGTGGAGATCTGAGTGGCGTAGACCTCCCTGGCGTGCGACCCCTCGCCGCCTGCACCGAATTCTCCTGCAATCAGATTTACTCTCCTCTTGCTTCCCGACGGATCAGTTTGCTCAGCAGGGGCTGGCGAACGATGTCTCCTAGGGGGTGTTCGACTCCTTTCTCGCCCTGCCACGAATTCCTTCAGCATTCCCCCTGAATCAGCTTCTCTATATCCCGCTTCAGAATGCGGCAGTCATCTGTCTTGTGGCCCTTGCACTTGTGGTATCTGCAATAGCTCTCGACATCCTTCCCCATGGGCTGACCACCTCGACGAGGCATCGGTGGCCCCGCCAAGGATCTCCTCTCCATATCGACTAGTACCGCTGAGATCTGCCTATTTAAAGGCGTGAAGTACTCAGGGACCTCTGGATGGCGAGGCGCCAGATTAGACTCGACTCGGGGCCTGCTGTCTTTTCCCTTCTTCTCCTTCTTCACCTCCTTCTTGCCATCGCGTCGGGGTTTAGGAACCACCCTTAGCGAGGTTGTCAGGAAGTTAGCCTCTTTGTTCGCCCTTTCAAGGTCTATGAAACCTTTTGCCTTGGACGCCAACTCCTCCAGCGTTTCGATCTCCTTCACATGGTAGCTGTTCGCAGCTTCCTCGAGGCCTTGTTGGCCACATCCAGACCCCTGTAAAATGCTCGAATGATCTCCCCATCCGAGATTCGGCGATCTATCTCCGTGACGTTCTGATGGAAACGCCCGTAAAAGTTGGCCAGCGACTCTCCATGCTGTTGCTTGACCGCATCCATGACGACCACGCTCTTCATCAATTGGCGTTCGCCCATATATCTCTCTAGGAACTTGCTCCTTAATTCTGCCCAAGTTCCAATAGATCCTGCAGGGAGGCCGAAGAAGCAGGACGAAGCCGAACCCGAAAGAGTGAATGGAAATAGTAAAGCCAAGTGATTGGGATCATTTGACTTACCCAGTAGAGAAGCCTCGTGCTTGTTGACGTGTATGGTGGGGTCTCCTCCGCCACTGTACTCTGGTATGGCCCGAGCAACCACGTCCTCGGGGATCTTGATGGAGACGAGCTCGTCGCAAAAGGGGTGAGCAGATTGCTCCTTGAAGGGAGCTACGACTGTCAGCCGCCTTTCTTGGAGCCTCTTGTTTAGAAGGTCGTCCATCTGGTCCACAGTGCAGTACCTGGGCGAGGCCCCTGATGGAGGAGGACCGGAAGGGTTGGCAGTGTACGTAGCCGCCGGCTCCTTGGTGTATGTCGGAGGTATGGACTGTTGTCCTGATGTCATCTCCTGATCCTCCGGAGGCGCGGTGGTGCCAGGATTCGCGACTTCAGAAGGCAAGGGCCCTGTGGCAGCAGGGCGGTTGTTTCCCTGAGGAGCAGGGGGATTGTTTTCTTGCGGAGCAGGGACTTGACGGCGCGCCTTCCCTAGGATGGCCTCCAGTAGTGAAATCATCTCCGGAGTTAAATGGATGTTTTCCCCGGCGATGTGGACAGTCTGTGGAGCTGGAGTCTCTACGTGGTTGGTAGCTGGGGTCAGTCTGGAATTACCGACATGCTCTTGGGCCGTCCGCAGGGGGGCGACATTGGCTCTTGCCTAGCTAGCAGGTTCTTGTTGAAGCGGGAAAGCGACGGCGGAATCAGAGCTATCTGAGGATCGCTCACGAGTCTGGTTCCGACGGTTGTTTTGGGATTGAGTTCTCATGGCTGAATTGCTCGTTTCCCACAGACGGCGCCACATGTTGGATCGTGAAATCCTGGATGCTGATCTGGAAGTGGATTAAATGCCAGACAAGGATGGAAAGATGCTTCTGCTCCAACTCCGGTGAACCTGCAAGTAGGGGAGCGCAACAGAGGGGGTGTCTCTGGGTCCCTCTCCGATGCCTAAATGAATATATGTTGGTGTATATCTCAAAAACGTAAGGAACGTATGTAAATCAAGGGTATTTATAGGGTAGGAGAGATCAAACCGTATAAGGCAACTGAATATCTTAGTGTATATTGTGTTGCTGAAGATTCGGATCATGGGATATGGTAGTTACTGCGAGATATTGCAGTTACCATATCTAATATTTAGTGCATATGTGACCGAGATACGCGGGATATCGTGGCCACTTCCTTATCGATGGTTTAGTGGGACCAGAGGAGAGAGGCAAGGCTCTCTTCGGGGCGAGCACTCTCATGGCGAGCAGTGAGAGGTCGCGGCCTGGTGAATAATGGCGAGCAGTCTGGGAACCTTTGACATCCCTAGAGACTTTGGGCTCGATTCTGGGCCACCCGAAGATGGGCCAGGTTGACTTGTACTTAGGCCGATCCGGTTTGAATATCATGGTTTTACCCCCTCCATGGCTATTGGGCCTTCGATGCCTTTTCTTTACTGGGCTGTCACTATCGATACCCAACAGGTAGAATAGACATGTTGCCAAAGCCAAGCAAAAGAAGAAGAAATGATTTATTACGAGTCCTAAGGGCGGATTCCCGAAGAAGTTAGGATTCAAATCATAAGGATTTATTGGCGCCTGTTATAATTGTGGTAAAGAAAACGTAATTTTGAAGATGACTTCCAAGAAAGAGCTGACATTGAAGAATGTTTTGTATGTGCCATACATTCGTAGGAACCTGGTGTCAGGATCTCTCCTCAACAAGCATGTATTCCGTGTTGTATTTGAGTTGGATAGATTTGTACTCACAAAAAATGGGATGTATGTGGGTTAGGGTTATGATTGTGGGGGATTTTCAAACTCAATGTAATGGCTATTAAGCCTAAGATAAACAAGAATAAAATTGTTTCTTCCACTTACTTGATTGAGTTTCCTAATCTTTGGCATGGTAGATTAGGACATGATAATTACGATAGCTTGCGAAGGTTAATTAACATGAATCACATCCCTACACTTCAAGTTGATCTACAAAAATAAGTGTGAAAATGTGTTGAGGTTAAATTAACCTGGTCATCCTTCCATTTAATTGAAAGGAATACAAAACCTCTTGATTTAGTACATAGTGACATTTTTTATTTAAAGTTTGTCCAAACGAGAGGCGAAAATAAGTACTTTATCACTTTTGTGTATGATAGTACAAAATATTCTATGTATACTTGTTGAAAAGTAAAGATGAACCTATAGAAAATTTCATACTTTACAAACAAGAAGTTGAAAATCAACTTAACAAGAAAATGAAGATGTTGCGTAGTGATAGAGGTGGTGAGTATGATACTCCATTTGGTGAGTTTTGTGCTCAATACAGAATCATAGTCATCGCACCCTATTCATCCCAATGAAACTGGGTGGCGGAAATAAAAAATCGAACATTGAAAGAGATGATGAATTCAATGTTGATAAGTTTTGGGTTACCTCAAAACATGTGGGGGAATGCAAGTTTCTCGAAACGAACTTATGAAACTATTGAAAATAATGGTCTAGACCTAGAAAATGCCGAGGTAAAATCTGAGGTAGAACCCTGAAAATGTAAATGAGCTCGGGTAGAAAGTCTTTTGGTCCATATTTTTTCACCTATATGTTTGAAGCAGATCCTCAAACATTTTAAGAAGCCACAAATTCTTCAGAAGGACCTCTATTGAAAGAGACAATCAATACTGAATTTGAGCCCATCTTGCAAAATCACACATGGGAACTAGTGGATCTTCCTCCTGGTTCTAAGACACTAGGTCACAAGTGGATTTTCAAAAGAAAAATGAAAATAGATGGATCAATTGACAAGTATAAGGCTAGACTTGTAATTAAGTGTTACAAGCACAGAGAATGCATAGATTATTTTGACACATATTCTCTGGTCACGAGAATAACATCCATAAGAATGATACTCGCAATAACGGCATTACGATATTTGGAAATACATCAAATGGATGTGAAAACAGCCTTCTTAAATAGAAATTTAGAGGAAGAAATCTGCATGGAGCAACCTGAGAGTTTTGTTGCGCCAGGGCAAGAAAAGAAAGTTTGTAAACTGGTGAAATCACTGTACGGTGTGAAATAGGCACCGAAACAGTAGCATTAGAAATTTGACAATGTAATCCTGGAAAAAGGATTTAAAATTAATGAATGTGACAAATGTATCTACGTGAAAGATACAAATGAGGGTTATGCTATTTCGTGTCTTTATGTTGATGACATGCTTACCTTTGGAAGTAACGATAAGATGATTAAATCCACGAAGGATATGTTAAATTCGAGATTTTACATGAAAGACATGGGCCTTGCAGATGTGATTCTTGGTATTAAAATTGATCGAACATCATAAGGAATTTCTCTAAATCAATCTCATTATATCAACAAGATATTAGAGAAATTCAATAAGGATGACAAAGAGGACGTCTATACTCCAATAGATCCTAATAAGTATTTCTTAAGAAATACATGAAAAACGTCTCTCAAGTTGAGTACGCTAGGGTTATTGGTAGTGTCTTGTACTTAATGACTTGTACTAAACTTGACATATCACACGTTGTTGGCGTGTAGAGTAGATATACGAGTAATCCAAGTACTGATCATTGTGATGGAAGCAAAAGATTACTCAGGTACTTGAGATATACTCGAAGTTATGGGATGCATTATACGAGATATCCAACTGTTATAGAAGGATATACTGATGCTAATTGGATATCAGCATCAAGAGACTCTAACTCCTCAAGTGGATTCGTGTTTACCCTAGGGCGTGCAACCATATTGAGGAAATTCTCTAACCAAACATTTATAGCCTCATCCACCATGTAATATAAGTTTATAGCACTTGATAAATGTGTTGAAGAAGTTGAATGGCTACGCCATTTTCTTGAGGATATTCCTAGGTGACTTAGACCAGTGCTTGCAATAAGTATATATTGTGATAGTCAATATGCGATTGGTAGGGCACAAAAGACATATGTATAATGGTAAGTCTAGACATATTCGTCGTAGACATAATTCCATTAGATAATTATTCACGACAGGAATTATCACAATCGATTATGTAAAATTGAAGGATAATATAACAGATCTGTTAACTAAATGGTAAAATAAAGAGCAAGTTGGCCAGGAACATGACTAAAGCATGTAAAGTAAACACGTTTGAGAAGGAAAATCCAACATAGGTGACTGGAGATCCCAAGATCTAGGTTCAAAGGGACTACCTAATCACAAGAGTGAAGCTAGATCACTGTGGGGGATTTTAAACCCCGAGTCCATTCCTATGATGATAAATAGTAAAGACAGTGGATGAGGTTAAGCAGATGCTTTTTAATTATTCAGAAATGTAGAGTGTTGGAGTAACACTTGAGAAGGAATCACTTATGCAAGTGAGAAGAGGGGTCACTTCGAAAGGAATTGTTGAGGGCACAATTCTTAGAAACATTTGGAGAACCTCACAATGCCCATGGCTAGAACAAGCATAAATGTGTGAACTGAACGATACTAGGAATATGCATGTGTGGGTTATGTCATCATTTACACCAACGACAGACCGTTCAAATACATCGCGTCTATTAACTAACCAGTAAAGTCAATGTAATTTTACAATGAAATGTTCATAGGGTAACACCTACCTATCCTATGCAGGTGTCGGCTGTTGAGCTCTTATTCTGAGTCTAGAGAGTCTAGGAATTATCTCGTTTCTCCATTCATGTGGGGGATTGTTGGTCGTGGCCTAGCCCATGGGTCGGTCTGATTCAGCCTCAGCCGGTCTAACCCTAAATTAACCCGATTTAACTTGTGAATGGTAAATGAGGAAAGAAACAATATTAGGAAATATGATTATTGTTATAATATAATAGGAAGTTAGGAAATATTCCCTTAATATTCTTCAAAATATTACACAATATTATCTAGGATATTGTTACTATGTTTTTATGTAAGTTTATGGGTTTTCCATATTAAGGGAATATTATAATATTAATGGAATATTTCCAATTGAAATGTTGTCTAATGGAATGTGTTCCTAATATAATATAATTGTTGGTATTTTCGTTTTTTAACAATTAATTTAGCTTCAGTTTTTTTAAATTAATTTATGGGTTACCTTAATTACAATGAGTATTGTTAACTCTATAAATAGGGTTGGTTCTTCTTATTTGAAAAAACATCCCGACCATATTCGAAAATTAGCAACAAATATATTGCTCAAGAGTTAAGTCAAATCCGACTTCCCAGTTGTGTTAGAATTTCTGTAGAAGTCCGAGTTCATGTATTGTTCAGTTCAGTTAAGGGAAACACCGTGTTTGTTTCGCCTTGACAACACTATTTTATCCTAGGAGATAGTCATCCCAATTTTCCTCTTACACAAACCATTTATGGTGAGGTGGCAAAATTTCCTTAAGGATACCGTTTTGATACGAGACTCAATATATTTAGACAAAATCGATTTTTTAGGGGCCATTTTGTTATTTTGTCAGTTTGCATGTCATTCGATAATTTTATGCATTTTTAATTTCTAAAAGAATTATTAAATTACAAATTTAATTCTCATATATTACTAACATAAAGGTCTTATCATATTTTTCAGCTCTATGATGGGGTATCAAACGCCCTTAAAGGTACCTCTCTCATGTGTAATGTATTAGGAATGATAATATTTTCAAGCAATTCTGCAGAAAAATAGTTTGAGTAATTTTGCATTGGCTATTCATTGTGTTCAGATGTGTAAAGACAAACGAGTCTATGACTAATGCCATGCTAAGCAAGGTAGGAAGCAAGGGATTTAAATGCACCACCACCATCAATTTGAATCGTTTTCAGAGAAAAACCAAACTGATTTTTGTTGGACCTATGAAACTGTGGGAAAGTCGTGGCATCATCACTATTCCTGTGTTAGAAATATATCTGGGTATACCTAGTACAAATATCAACCATAGTGATATAGTATAAATGGCCATTCAATGACACATGAACAAGACCTCATAGATCCATTTCAACAACCTCAAGAGTTGTTATGCAAACAGATTGTGACTCATAAAAAGGTAGTTTATAAGTTTTTCCAACAGCATAAGCAACACTTGATGGTATAGTAGTAGACAAATCCATGTTATTATTTTATATTATTAGAGGAAGAGTTTGAAGGAAGGATGACCCAACCTCTAATGAAGGACAATAGAAGACACGTTAAGTTGATTTAAAGAACATGATATATGAGGAATTGGTAACTCAAGAACACCTAGACTTGGAGTACAAACACTGCTATGCACACTCTTAGATAATGCACTATCAGAGAACAAACTAAAATTAAGTTTATGCAAGCCACCACATTACGAGCCTTGAAGAATCACTTGATTGGTTAGGGAATCACGAACCACACAGTGTGTAGAATGTACTCAAAATGGACTTGATTATACTTGGTGACATGTGAAACAGAAAAATAATTCTTAGTATTTTGAGGAACATATAATAGATTATATAAAACAAGAGGCTTAGATGAAGTGTTGACCATAGACGTACCAATTCTTTGTATGTCAAGAAAGCGAACATTAGTAACTTTCACTTTACCTGGACCAAAGTAGAGTTGAGTACCGTACACTGGAGGAACACCATGAGAGAACTGATTTGTGGCTCCAAAGTTAGGATACCACGCCTTATCTAAACCTTGAGCAGAGGCAACTACCAGATTGACTTGAGGAGAGGGCTCAACTGCTGGAGTGGTAGAAACAGTAATAAAAGGTGTCACAAAAGGCATGGTGGAAACATACGACATGTAAGGTAAAGCAAGATATGGGAGGGCAGTAGAAGGAGTGTAAGGATTGTACATAGGAAGGGAACACATGAGTTGGTAGTAGACCAGGAAGAGGATTAACAGACAAGTTAGGTAAAGATGGAATAGGTGAACTAGGAGAATATACATATTCATCTTCATACCATTGCATAACTGTTAAATTTACACTCATAGAACCAGAAGATTGAACAGTAACACCTTGAAAATGGACATTGAACCTCTAAAGAGAAATGTTGCACCATATTACCAAAGTTGTCACACAATTGAGAATGAGGTCTGTTGTTGCCATGTCCATGACCTCTACCACGACCATAAGTAGTACTATTCGATTTAATCAGGTGTACTGTGCACAAAATGTGGATGAGGTAGGGATGAGTGTTGTCCAGAGTTTAAGGCTTGTGATTGATTAGAGTCAAGATAAACTGATTGTTCCACATAAGCTCGATCAAATGAATGACTACAATCAGAGGATTTAACCATAACATTAGCAACAGACAGAGATAAATCAAATAACAGATCTCTTTGTCGAACTTCATCATCAAACAACACATAACTAGTAAACGCTAAATCATAGGAATTTATGCTAGCATGAAAAACTGAAACCACACTATCATATTGATATTTAACAGTGTTCAAAATAATCAAAATCTGTTGCATCTCCTCAATCAGATGTCCATAGCTATTTAGACTATCACATGTCAGTTAAACCTCAGTAAGATAATCTCTCATGGAATTGTTGAGAAGTATAGGGACCTTTAGTCGATCATAGTGACTCATGGTGCATGTTGGAGATGAAAACGAGAAGTTTAGACGGTGTTTGGTCCATATAAAAACAATTGTCATGTAACCAAAAAGACCTTTTTTGATCGGAGATGAAATGGATTTTAGAAGCCATGATGCAAGAGAGCTATTTTGTTGTAAAAATTTTGCACACTCTTAATCCACAATTTTGTTGCCATTAACTTCATCAATTATAAACAGAACTAATAACGTGCCAAACAAATAACCTTCAAGATTAAAGACATGAATAACTAACAAAAATTATTTTTTCTATGACTATAAGTTATCCTCACTGGTAAGTTGACATATTCACTTATTTAAGAATGCGGGAATCAACTTATCCATTGATTAGATCACAATTCTGTCACCTTCGAGAAACGATAGACTTACGACAAAGTTGATGCTGAAATTGATCCAAGCTTCTGGTGTAGGAATGAAGGATGCAACTAAGATATGAGATTAGACTATCTTTGATACCATTTTAACATTCTGAGCTCAAATCAGATTGAAGATTCAAGCTATAGAGGATTCGTATGAAGTATAGAAGAAAGCAGAGGCTAACAAATTTAACAACTCGAGAAATAATAACTCTAAAATTAACGTAATAGTTGAACTTACAAGAAATGAAGACCCTATCATCCTTTAATAGTCGTGTGTCACACTACCACTTCTTGAGTTTTGTTATAACATATTGAACATTCTACATAATCTATATTAATCATATATCCTAAGAGCATGCATTGTCGAACCACCTATATAGGATTCAGTGGCTTCTGATTGAAGAGAGACTGACACTACATTATCCAAATGAGCCAAAAAAATGATACCACACAATGACCATTGCTCCCAGTACGAGCGGATGAGCATCCGCTTTATGAATATGAATTGATCGAACCAATTAGCAAGCAACAAAACTGAGGATCCATCAGTATGTAATCCCATACGGTCAATCAGATTGGTCGCATCCAAGCGCAGTGACGTGGTATATGAATAACTGTCTCCCGTGCATTAAAGATAAGACAAAAAGGGCTAACAATTATCCTGCGATGTTGAAGTTTGCTCTGTACTGCAATATATAAGATCGCACCTTTGGTAAGGCCTTCATAGTCCAGACGACATGCCATGTCATCTCGGGGGCGTCTACGAGGTGGTTAGGTTAATTCACGTAATGATTTTCGAAGAAGACACTAAACTAATTTACCTATTAAATTGTGAGACAAAACAGGTCGAACTATGTTGAGACACCACCTATTCTTGCCTTTCAGTAGTAAGGTGTTTACCTTATGATTTGTGGACAAACCTTCAGGCAACTGAGTTGTGAGGCAACCCCACATTTTCCCCTGTATCCGTGGGTTCTCAAAAGTGTATACCAATTGTTTGTTATCGATCAACCACAAACTGTGATTTGTGAGTATATCCAGACCCACAAGGAGGCTAATCCATGCCCAAGATGCCCGAGAGCCCTTCTTCGCATGGTAGATGTCCCCAGTCAAGCAGTAAAAACCCTTAAGCATACAAACCGAAAACGCATCGCCAACACGTGTCGCTCGTCAAGCCATTTTGGAGATGATCAAGAGATTTACGGATTGAAATTACCTAAACCTCATACCTCCCTTGTACTTTGTCTAGGTGAGAAAGTTCCAACAACGTCAATGAATCTTATTGGTTTCCACTGAATGCCTCCACTAAAAGTAAAATCAAAGCATTTATATCGAAACACGACATTTTTGGTAGGTGAAAAATGCTCATGCTGCATTGTATAGTTGCCTAGACCATAAACTTTATGAGCACCTCCCGTCTCGTATTGCACTACAAGAATCTGTATCAACAGCCACAAAATTAATTTGTTGACACAAGGAGTAGATTGGTAAAAAGGTGTTTAAGTGACGACATTTTAATACGTCCCAATAGGCAAGTTTTAGTGTCAACACATTTGTCGTAGCACAAACAATCTTTTAGTATTGACGTTTGCCATCGCAATATGTCTGTGCCGACCAAATCCATGTGTCAAAAACTCAACCGAGGTTATTAGTGATATGCAGTAACGGAATATGTTGGTATTGGAAAACAGTATGTTTACTTTCAAATTTAATTGATATAATAAATCGGTAAACAGTATCGGCATAACTTCATTGGTAATATATGTATTTCCGTTGCTAACCGCTATACCCACAATTATAACAGAACATACCGTTTTTTCCAGTACAGTTCAAAACTCCCATGTGTAGAGCAGAGCCTTCGTCAGTCCATCAACGACCGTTGCCAAGAACGGATTCTCTTTCAGATTGACTCCCAGGATGCATGTAGGTTGCTCGCAGACATTCCAGGAAGCAACCCAGCTGGTGCCGATCAGTCGTGAAGTCGTTTGCTGCAGTATCCCGTGACAAGCATTTCTCCTCAGGTAGGCTGGTATGAGTAGTCGAATGTGGCTTCTTCTAATTACGAATTGAATTGTCATGAGCTTAATTGTGTGTTATATATAGCCAACGGTTCCTTCGGACAACTCACCCGAAGGAGTTGTACTGTTTAGCCAAAAAAATGTGCTGCTACAACCAATTAACAAATGTGCTGTTAAAATTGGACAACTCGATCGAAGGAGTTCTACTCTTGCGTATAACCACTAATTAACTAGCAATTAAGCTAGCTGTAGCTCGTACGGTTCCAACGGACAGCTCTCTGATTCCGTTTGGTTCGATCCACACATAAACGAAAATGAATATATGAACTTTTACAAATGGTCTGGATAACTGTCAACAACTGATGATGCTAGTTCCTGTACTGCATGTTTCAGAAGTTATTTGATTAACTAAACTGTTGTGCTATCTTTTTAATCCCAAAGAGTTGGATTGATATTTCTTTGCAGAAATAGAAGTGCGATGGATAAGAGTTGGATGACCAAACCTCGGCAAAGTGGGGAATATAAGGAAGAGGTCGCTTCGTTTCTAGACTTTGCCTACTCTCATTCAAGTTGGGATGGTAAGATTTACTGTCCTTGCAATAATTGTGTTGGTGCTTTCTTAATGGGGAGAACTACTGTTAAGCTCCATTTTGAAAAATGGGGAATATTGCCAACTTATACTACATGGGTGAATCATGGGGAGGAATTCTAAGATGTGATCTCTAATGGTAGGAATTCATCCTCTCGTGGGGAAATGGAGGATATGGTGCATGATTGGTTCGGTGGTATGAGGGTGGACGAAGGTGAGGAACCAAATGCAGATGCTAGGACATTTTATAAGCTATTAGAAGATTGTGAAAATAGCTTATATCCAAGTTGTGTCTCCTACACGAAGATGTCTTTTTTAGTTGAATTGTTGCATCTCAAGGCACTGTACAAGGTTTCAAACAAGTTCGTTGATGAGCTACTTCGCATGCTAAGTAAAGTATTGCCACCAGGGAACACAGTCCCTAAGTCCTACTACGAAGCAAAGAAATTTATAGGAGGGTTAGGGCTGGACTACCAAAAGATGCATGCTTGTGTAAATGACTGTATACTATTTAGAAAAGACTACGCCAATTTGGATGTGTTTCCAATGCGTGGGGAGTCAAGATGGATTAAACCTCGACACAACACTGGAGGACTGGATATACCAGAGCAATCGAAGCGACAAATAGGGAAGCTACCAGTCAAAGTACTTCGATATTTTCCACTAACTTCAAGGTTGCAAAGATTATTCATTTCCCCCAAAACTGCTTCCTCTATGACCTGGCACCATACACGATGATTAAAGATGGTATTCTACGTCATCCTGCTGATACAGGCGCTTGGAAGAAACTTGATAGCACACTACCTGCATTTGGGGAAGACCCACAGAATGTGAGGATTGGATTAGCTACGGATGGGTTTGATCCGTACAGTGATAAAAGTCACCCATATAGCATGTGGCCAGTTGTTCTTATTACATACAATGTGCCTCCCGAGGTGTGTTTGAAAGATACAAACTACGTGCTATCAATGTTGATTCCTGGACCAAAGGCTCCAGTAAATGACATAGACGTGTATCTGCAACCGTTGATCGAAGAGCTGAATGAGTTATGATCGAATGGTGTGCTAAAATATGATGCAGACAAGAAAGAAAACTTCCAGATGCGCACAGCCCTACTTTGGACCATTAATGATCTTCCTGCCTATGCGAACTTGTCTGGTTGGGGTACTTACGGTAATTTGGCATGTCCTATCTGTCAAATGGACACCAATTATTGTCGATTGAAGAATGGGAGAAAATGTTCTTGTATGGGACATAGATGATTCCTCCCCACCGATCACCCATGGAGAAGAAACAAAAGTTCTTTCGATGGTAAACGAGAGTTACGGATGGCCCCACAAAGACTATCGGGGGAGGAAGTGTTACATGTGCTAGAGAATCTTGATCCAGTCATGTTCGTTAGGACTCAACCGCCCATTTAGGTTGGAATAGACTCAACTACTGGAAATTGGAAAAAAAAAATAGCATATTCTACCAATTACCTTATTGGCAGCCCCTCTTAATCCCTCACAATTTGGATGTGATGCACATTGAGAAAAATGTGTGTGATAACCTCATTGGGATGTTATTGGGTGTTGCCGGTAAAATGAATGACAACCTTAATGTGCGGCTCGACTTACAGGCCTTAGGCATAAGAACGAGCTTGCATCTAGTCCGTAGAGGAACAAAATTGGTCTTACCACCATCTTGCTTTTCCCTATCAAAGGAACAGAAGATTAAACTGTGTGAGTTTCTTAAGAACTTGAAACTTCCTAGCGGTTATTCATCAAACATTTCACGTTGCGTTAAGGTGAAAGACAGAAAATTGATTGGGTTGAAAAGACATGACTACCATGTTCTCATGCAACGTATCCTATCTGTGGCTATTAAAGGATTACTCCCCAAACATGTATGCAAAGCTGTGATAGACATGACTAACACATTCAGGATTCTATGCTCTAAGGAGTTGCACATGTCAGATCTGTTGAAGGTGGAGTCGCAATTACCCATGACAATGTGCAATCTAGAGAGAATCTTCCCACCAAGTTTCTTCAATATTACAGTCCATCTTATCACCCATCTAGCAGAGGAAGCAAAAATAGCTGGGCCAGTGCAATATCGTTGGATGTATTCAATCAAAAGGTAAGTTTTGTCACTCTTTTATGAAGTATGCCTTTGACAAAAGAGGTGTCTCACTAATAACATGTTCTTATTGTAGGATGATGGGGATAATGAAGTCGTTTGTGCGTAATCATAGTCGTCCGGAAGGGTCAATACCAGAGGGTTATATTGCTCTGGAGTGTTTGACATTTTGTTCTAGATATCTCCATGACATTGAGACCAAATTTACAAGGCATGAGTCAGTTATAGTAACTGAGGTAACTCCAAGGGCGGCAGATGGGTTATCGATCTTCCAGCCGGTAGGAGCTCCAATAGGTCGTGCAATAGTCCGTGAACTGTCAAACACAGAATGGGAGCAGTGCCACTTGTACGTCCTTAATCAGTCTGAAGAAGTTAAGCCATTCATCGAGTATTGCATTCACCTTTACTGATATGTTTATTCTCAAAATTTTAACTGCATTACATCTAACAATTCGATTGGTTGTCTTGTCCATGTACGTAGTGAACACAAGAGGCAACTACTGGGCGCGCGGTTGAGTAGGCGGAACATCGATGTCATGCACAATAGAACATTCATACCATGGTTGGAGGACAGGGTATGACACTATGACACAGATAGAAATGGGTATTCCTTTTAATGTTAACGTTAATGATGGTGGGAGTATTTGCATTCTCAGGTTGGTCGAATAGTTGGATCGGCTGAGGATGACAGAGGTCGCCAACTAAAGGCTTTGGCACGAGGACCGTTATATGGAGCTAAGATATATAATGGTTATAAAGCAAATGGGTTCATCTTCCACACCAAAGAGCGGTCTCTAATGAGGAGTTTTGACAATAACGGTGTGTTGTGCAAAGCTGACACAACGTGCTATGCGAGTACATCCGATAACAACCCCATTGAAGGTGCAATTGATTATTACGGAGTGTTGAGGGAGGTGGTTGAGCTGCAGTACCTTGGTCACCTATCGGTTGTGTTGTTCAAATACGATTGGTACAATGTACTTTCATCCTTCAATGGGATGAAAATTGATGAGTATGGATTTGTGTGTGTCAATACCAAAAAATATTTATCGACAGATGAGCCATTCGTACTTGCAGCTCAGGCATCACAAGTTTTCTACTTACCTGAGAACATTAACCCTGATTGGAGCACTGCGTTGAGGGCAGAGTCCAAAAAACGATTTGTGATTAGGGGTCAAATGAGTGGGGAGTCAGTGGAGCCGTATCAGGAAACATCAACACTGGTTGTTGATGTGCCGAATGTAGTTCCTATTGATGATGTGGTTGATTGGTGTAGAAATGACATTGAGGCTCTCGAAATATCTGTTGAGGATGCCACCCCGGAGATGACCACAGAAGCCTTGACAGAAGCAACTGAAGGCCTTGACGACATAGAAATTCTTGAGCCAGATGAGGAGGATATTACTGATGATGGAACAGACAGTGACACAGATACAGAATTTGAGGACGATTTGTTCGATGACGAGGACGACCTTGAGGGAACAATGGATGACGATGACGATGACGATGATGATGATGATGCATCGTAAGTTCGTGTGCAATAGAAGAGTGTTTGTATGTTTCTTAAGGTAATTTTTCAATAGTTAGGAATTTAATCCTGTCATTGTTCAATAGTGAGGATTTTCATTCTGTCAATGTGAGAATTGTTTACTTTGTTCAATGCCGAGCTGTTATTCTGTACAGATTTGTATGTTTTGTCCGAATTGAGATGGTTTTATTGAGATTGTTTGGTTCACGAGCTGTTGTGTTGAAATATCTGTTGGTTCACCTTACACTTTGATATCAGTACTTCCTAGCTGATGTGTTGTACGTGTGTGTTTATCTCTAAGTTGAATGTTGTTGCTGTAAGTGTTGTTGTGTAGCTGGTTGTGGAATGCTGTGTAGCTGGTTGTGATGTACGTGTGTGCTGTAAGTGTTGGTCATGTTGTTGCTGTAAGTCGAAACTGCATTTGAAAGCTGGAATCTGTAATTGGAAGCACGCAAAATGGCAGTCGAAAATGCAGTCAAATGTAGCTCATCACTTGTGGCATGTTAACTGGTTCTCCTTCAGCAGCTCAAATGCAGTCAAATGCAGCTCATCAGATACAGAATTTGTAGGTGGAGTGCTATTAACTGGTTCTCCTGCTGCAGCTCATCACTTGTGCAATCCTGTCAAATGCAGTCGAAACTGCATTTAGAACAGACAGTGCCCTCGAAATTGCAGACTCCTGTGGAGTGTGGCTTGCTGGCAAAATGGCAGAATCTGCACTTGGAATTGGAATCTGTGGATGCTGTCATTAAGGTGTTTTTCACACAAAGACATTAAGCTGGAATCTGTGGATGAACATAAGATACATTAAGGTGTTTTTCAAAAAACATACATTAAGGTGTTTTTCACACACAGACATATATTAATACTTTAAAAATACTGTCATACATTTTGTTTTGGACCAATACTGTTATTCATTGGATGCGGTCGACTGTATGTGGTGCGGAACTCTGAAAAAACCGTAAATTCATGCTGTTAGCAAATGGATCATCAACTCGGCTCGACTACAATTCATCCTCATCTATGTCATTCTAATCCAATCCATGTGCTGTCAAAATAGATACCAATTCAATTCATGTGCTGTATCATGTGCTGTCAAAATGTAATCCAATTCATCCTCAGCAAATAGATACCATGTGCTGTCAAAATGTTCAGAATCCAAAATGTTCAGAATACACTGAAGACAGTGAAGGGATGCAATCCAAGATTCACGGTCTGCACATTCTTGCCATAAAACTGTGTTGCATCTGAACAAGAACAAACACTCCTTTGCAATACTTTTCACGACCACTTCTGCTGGCCACTGATAGAACTCTACCGTATGTTATCTCTGTTGAAGCTGAATTGCTGTCGTTTTGAAGGAGAGATGTTGTGTACTGAATGCAGTGATCACACAAGAAACAGAGAAGTTGTATTTGAAACAAAGTTGTCATACTGAATTTGAAACATCTGACCGAACAATATGGACAAAAAAGGGTCATCCTGGATTCGGGTACTGACCTCATTCATCCTGCAGAAGTTGGAACTCTTGCTGCAAATGGAAGCTGCACTACTTGGGGTCTCCTTGAAGCTCCACTCGGCCTGCTTAAGAACTGCAGTTGACAGAGGTGGATTTGTATGTAGAGGCCGGGTTGAAAAATGACAGGGAGCAATGTGTCGAGTCTTCTATTGACCGAATTGTGTGACACATTGTTTATGTGTCATAAACATGAGATGTAACATTTAGACACATGTTAACACTTTGACACATAGTAATTAACACTTTGACACATAGTGGTAACACCTTTACACATAGTTATAACACCATGACACATGGTAGAAATTTATTACATCAATGAATAACACCATACACTTTTTATATTTTTCAACAAAGTAAGTAAAATTTGTATAAGTTGATATTAAATTTGTAGCCACTTGTATAAATTTGTCTACAATTCTATACATTTGTATAAAGTAAAACAATAGGACACTTTGACACATCAACTAATATAACACATAACAAAGTTGTATTTGAAACATAAAATGAATAAGGATACATCAACTAATACATAAGGATACATATGTCTTGATTTTAAACATGATTTAGAAATATTGTGCTATAAGATAAGTATATAAAAATTTATAAAAATTAAAATGAAATTTATACAAATGATGTTATTATACATATTATGTCATTAAGAAATATAAATAATAAGTATATATTTCATAAAATAAGTAAAATTTGTAGACATTTGTATAAAGTATAGTATTATAATGTTATACACTAAGACACTTTGACACATCAATAGATATAACACATAAGAAAGTTGTATTTCAAACATAACATGAGTATGATTTAAATTGCATACATAAGGATAATTAGGTCTTCATTTTAAACATGATTTAGACATATTTTGCTATAATATAAGTATATAGAAATTTATAAAAATTAATCTAAAATTCAAACAAATTATGTTAGAATTATACATAAGATGAACTCATTGGAACGATCCTTGCATACACGGGCCACTGTCCATCAAATTTTCGACCGGGCCAATCCATCTTAACGGCCCAATTGCTGTGAGTCTGGCCTCATATGAACAGCTTCTACGGATGAGGACAAAGCTGAAACGTCTCCTCGGTTCAAACAACTATGACGCCTCAGTTCCTACACAACACAGTAGGCTTCATCATCACATACAATGCGATTTGATGGATCAGTCCTTTCATCCTTCAATGGTCTTCTCTTCTTCTTCCTGTGCCTAATTTTCACTGCATTTGGGTCTGCTTCTCACTCTATGCGAGTTTCCCTCCAACCACTGCTCCAGGACGATCTTCCAGTGCTCCAGGACGATCTTCAAAGTTTCCCTCAGCAAGGTATGGTTCTAACTTCCTGTAGGATGATTTTGTTCTGGGAGGCGCAAGGTATGGTTGAGCAAGGTATGGTTCAGCAAACCCTTTGTTCGTCTATGGTGCTCACACTTACATGTTTACTCTCCTTTCCCCCTGGATCTCGTCTATTTGCGACCATTTTATACACGTTTTTTCATTTTAAAAAACATTACTTGGAAGCGAAGATTCACCGTTATCGATGATCCATGACCGATTAACAACTCCCTAAGCAGTCGTAGTTTCATGCATGTCGTTGTTATTCGTTTAAGTGAACCATGTCACGAAATGTTCAGTAAGAGTGGTTATGCTGAGAATAAAACTTGTGCTGTTAAAGATGGAAACTTTACACCAAAAACTTGTGCAAATTTCACGTTATGCTACTGTGTTTAACAATATCTTCTCAGTATGGTGGGTACTCGGAGAATGGTCGCCAGAAAAACCGTAGCGTCAAAGCTACCGATCCGTAGATCCCCAAGGAAGATAAACAGGGCTGCCACAAGTAAGTTGTTTTTTTCACTACTACGTCTTGTACTTAGGTATTTGCTTTGTTTTAGGTGCTCGGTAACAAACACACTAGACATTGCTATAGGGGTTACGCCTGTGGAGAACATCCCTGCAGTCCCTCGGCCTGTGGAGAGCATCCCTGCAGTCCCTCGGCCTGTGGAGAGCATCCCTGCAGTCCATCCGCCTGTCGAACCTCCTTTGGAGGTGTCTACTGAAGAGGAAATCCACCAGGTATACAGATAGGTAACTTCTAATTTGTCCCATACTATTAAGCATGCATTTATACAACTTGGTTATCTAATCGATACCTGATTTACGTGTCAGCTGCGGAAGAGGAAGAGGTATGGCCACCATTGGACAGACTACGTAGAGGGCGAACTTGTTGCATAAGGTTGTCTCGAAATGGCGTCAACGAAAAAGAGGTTCTGAAGTTTAACTCTCGAGGTAAAGTCTGCAGTAACAATGCTTCGTTGTTTGCAAGTTAGTGTGGTTGCATTGTCAGGATACGAACGAATGCACCTCTAATGGTTAAAGACTGGAAGGAGATTCCAAAGTCTCACATAGACTACGAGGCGAAGATGCTCATGCTGGTTGCGGTAAGTCTCAGTTGTTGACAATCCCTACACGGTATCGTTCAAATGGAACTAGGACTTACATATTGCACCTGTCTATTTGTAAATGTTGTAAGAACTTATTCTAACATTTCCATATTGTTCAAACTCGCAGGAGAAGTTTGTGATACCGGATGATGAAAACCTGAAGCAGCTGATCATCTGTACTCTTAAAGAGAAGTACAGACACTACAGGGCGAATCTAAAGATAAGGTACTTTGACAAGTACCTTACGAATGAAGAAAGGTTACAAAACATTCCTCCTGACGTGGTGAAAGAGGATTGGGTGTGGCTTGTTAACTGGTTCAGCTCTAACGAGTTCAAGGTTTGTTCCTTACTCCCTATTGCAACTGTATTTTTTTGTAGAGTTAATGAGTGCTGCATTTTTTAAACGTAAACTGGTTTTAACTTAAAATTGTTTGAAGTTAAAGAGCGATCATAACAAAGCCAACAAAGCTCACCAAGTCATGAGGCACACCGCTGGCACTTCGTCCTTTGCGAGGAGAGAACAGGAAGAGGTAATCCTAACATTGAATTGTTATGTTTAATAAATAGGTGGCTACCCTTGAACAAGTATATGGTACTCTTGCAGATTGAGAAGAACAACGGGAAACATCCGGGGGAGTATCATATGTTCAAGAATAACCATGTGGACAAGAAAGGACAGCCGTTGGATGATAAAACCAGATCAATACTGGTAAGTAGTACTGCCGACCCATATAGTCACATGTGCTGTACATTTGTATCTGATTGCTCGCTTATGTTCTTGTCACACCGTTTGCAAAATAGGACCAAGTGGAGGAAAGGGCTGCCCAGTTGGCAACTGGGGAGGAGGAGTCTGTTGTTGACAAGGATGTCTTGTATGAGGAAGTTCGCCAACCTGAGTGTCGTCAAAGTCGTGTGTCAAAGGCAGCATGGATGATGGAAAGTGAGCAGTTAAAGCAGGCAAGGGAGGAGGTAGCTAGAAACGCAGCAGAATGTGAGCAACTCTGTGATCAACTCAAGGAGTTCCAGGCCAATATTGAACAATTTCAACGTGATATTGCTGTCATGAAAAGTACAATGTTTGGCAACGGTGCGTATAGTAATGATTTAATTGCATTATGTATACCCATTTAGTCATTGTAGGGTATATTCTATAGTATGATGCTACCATGATTGCTGTTATTTCTATGTTTGCAGATCCAAATGCATGAACCGTGGAAACGTGCTGTAAGTACTCCTGCTTAGTAGTTATGTTGACTGGTGGTACACTAGGTGTTGACTGATTGTAAATGGATACTTTGGACATGATGTAAATGTGAACATGTCATCTATGTTTGTGTTTTGGTCGACATACATTTGTTTGAAATGCTTGGCTATATATAAATTCGGATATGTTGGAAATGGTTCTACATAAGTAGCTGTTTGTGTATTACCTGTTTGTACCTAAACAGATAATACACATGTGTATTATCTGTTTATGTATTCTGTTTGGGTATGCTTGGCTACGAGCATTAGCATGGCCAACAATTCGAAAAGAGAAACATTAGCATTTGCATCAAAACAAACCATTACCGATGGACTGTAATTGTATCTGTAATTGATGCTTCATATAACATTTAACCATGACAACACGCAGAGACAAACACATTGTCTACAACAACAACTTTCACAGTAGTTGAAACTCGATTTTAGCATCAACTATTATGAACAGGGTAATATTTAATACTGTTGGACGAGCATCGACAGGTTACTTATGAAGTGGTATAATTTGTTTTCCATCAAAATGCATCCGTCGCTAAGTATGTGTAATTACTTTCAATGAACTGTTGTGGTTGAATAACCTATATTGCCTCACATAAATTGGATGCAATATCAATCAAATAGGGACAAAAATACACGGATACTAATGCCTTCAATCTACATCTCACATATGTAGAGACTCTAAATCAGTATTACCCTCAAATACCTGTCGATGGTAATTACGCGTAAACAGAGTCGGCATATTTGCGATGCTAATGATCAAACAGACTATTCATTCCAGCAACAACAAACCCTTAGTATCGGCATATTGTCGTCGTCGATACCTTTAGACACGGGGTTTATTGGCACAACTCTTAGCATCGGCAAGGGGTTTTAGCAGCTCCAACAGTGCTTCCGGCAACGATAATTTACCATCGCTGTAGAGCAAATTTCTTGTAGTGTTGTTTAAGTGGAGTGCTTCCATCCTTCTAACTTCTTATGGATTTTATCCTTAAGGAAAGATAGTGCCTACCCTTTTGATGTACCCCAAATGTTAGGTAGACAAGGTTACTTACCGGGGTCCTCCACGACTTTACTACCTAATGAGTCCTTAATTACAGTGCGTGTCGCGACAGTCGTATTAACCCCAAAGAACATAGTTGACTTGTCAATGTTGACTGTTTGACCCCAAAGTGTGGCAATATCCGTCATTGATCTGATAAAGGTAACATATGTTTTTGCTAGTCTCTCGAGCAAAGAAAATCGAATCATCAAGAAAGAACAAATGATGGAGCATAGAGCATGTTCGCTTAATTCAGATCGCCTCTAGAGTACGGTCCTCAACTACATTTGTCTCCATTCTTGAAAGCACATCATAGATCAAAATGAACAAATAAGGGGATAGCGGATCACCTTGTCCAAACCCACAGGTTGGGGAAAAGGGAGTGAATTTCTTACTATTCACCATAAACCAATACTCAACATTAGTCACACAAACAGTAATCCACTAAACCACCGCTCATGGAACCCCAATTTAAAAAACAAATCTTCTGCTAGAAGGTCCTACTCCACCTTGTCATAAGTTTTCTGCATGGCAACCTTAAGGGCGCATTCCTCTTCCACGGGGCTTGTTTATGGTGCAGATAATGGTTAACCTGTTGAGTGATGAGAATGTTATTCTGTATTTTCCTTCCTGCAATGAAAGGACTATGTAAAAGGGATATCATATCATTAAGGTATGGGGTCAGCTTATTATCGAGTATTTTACATGATTTGGTAAGCAAAATTACACAAGCTAATAGTCTGAAATTGACTGAGGAGGGTTGGGCTAGGAATTTGGTAATCAAGACAATATCAATATGTATGAGGTGGTAGGAAAGGTACCTAGGCCAAGGAAGGTGTTAACCCTGGTGATGACTGTTGGGCCGTCAATGCCCCAAAACCGTTGATCGAACATACTTGGGAATCCATTTGATCTTGGCATATTTGCACCCCACAAGTTTAAAGACCGTTGTCCGAACATCTTCCCTTGTGACACCTCTGATGAAATCAATATTTGTTGAATTTGAGACAAACCGAGGCATACAGAAGAACCTTCCCAATCTGGCAACCCATTAGAAGTGAACACCCCTCCAAACAATCGCTACATTCCTGAATGATGGCGGATTCATCGGTGATCCACTCACTAACTCGATTATGAATATGGAGCACCTTATTTCTCCTTTTACGATCCAAAGTGGTAACAAGAAAAAAAAATAGTATTGCGGTCGCTATGATTTAGCCACTTAACTCGTATGCATTACTTCCAAAATATATTTTCCCTCATTCATAATTGTTCATGTTGGTTCTTCACTTCACGTTCCACTTATTGATCAAA
The DNA here is from genome assembly GCA_946814005.1 of Chamaenerion angustifolium. Lineage (NCBI taxonomy): Eukaryota > Viridiplantae > Streptophyta > Magnoliopsida > Myrtales > Onagraceae > Chamaenerion > Chamaenerion angustifolium. Next base: position 10,376,825 of record OX328270.1, read on the forward strand.
AGAGTGATTGTCTGAGCCTTGAATGTCACGTAATTGAGCATGCCGTTCTTGGATTGCACTTTATTGTGACCAAATTGCAGACGGCCTTATTTTGACAACGCCTAAGCACAGTACCCTAACTTACAGAATAGATCCCCCACTACACCTCAGGACACCGAATCCAAGTCCCATCTATCCCTAATGACTGCATTGCATCGCGAATCCGCAATCCAGATTTACTTAAACCTGAAACACTGGTTCTTTATGTATCTAGGGAATCACCCATTATACAGGTTTGAGCCGAAAGATAGTTCATTACAAGCATGTGTTGGGGAGAGTTCCTTCACAACTCCGTATTTATAAAACCGCGGTCGAGCTTCTCCCGCACCCTACTAGTACCTGTCAGAATAAGGAAACACAATATTCTCAGATCAACATTACATCATTTCCAGGATATGAATGATTCTAATTTAGAAAGTAAATATGTAATTATAACATACCTTATTGACCTACCATAGAAGGTCCATTATGGAATATATATCAAAGCACGTACACTAGCAGATTGCATCAATAAAAATTGTATCAATACAATTTCTCCTGTCAAGAATTGATTTTACCTCAAAATCCATGGAGAGTGGCCGTTTGGAGGAGCTGCAGTCAAAGAAGGAACGGCTGCTAAAAGGAGGGAGATACGACAAAAGAAATGGGAATGGAGGGAAAACTCCAGTGATAGGATTGGGAACATTAGAATAATCTCCTCGAACCTGAAGATGTCGAGCTACGTTTTAGTCCCAACACTTTCAAATAAATTGTTATCGGTCTCTCATGTTACAAAAGAACTGAATTGTATAATGATAATGAACCCAGATTTTTGTGTATTGCATGATATCCAGACGGAGACAATAGTTGGGTGTGGCACTAAGTGAGTTGGCCTGTACTACGTGGATGAGGTGGTCCAACAAGGTTCGGTGTTATTGGCTCACGGAATGACATAAAATGAGAACTGACTAGGCATAGGATATTGGGTCATCCATCCTTGGGTTATCTAAAAATTTTATTCCCTAAGCTTTTTTGAATAAATTTAGTACTCTATTTTGCTAGACTTGTATTTTAGCAAAAAGCCATAGACAAACATTTAAACCAAATATTACTCGACTTAATTCCATATTCTCATTAGTAGATTATGATGTGTGGAGTCCTGCACCAATATCCGGGGCTCATGGGTTTATATATTTTGTGATATTTGTTGATGATTGCACTCACATGACATGGGTGTATTTTGAACAAAACAAATCTGAGGTGTTCGACAACCGTTCATTTCTTCCACATGATCCAAAATTAGTTTCATAAAAATGTTCAAATTTTGCGGTCTAATATGGGGTTGGGGGAGTTTGTGAATACTCACATGTAAAATTTATATACAGAAAAAGGAAGTATTCATCTAACTTCCTAACCAAAGCAGATTTGATGAAAGAAAAAATAGAATCCTTCTGGAAATGACCAGGTCCTTACTCATTGAGTCCAAAGTAACACATTTTTTGGGCCTGAAACTATTGCCACTGCAAATACCTTCTCAATTGACTCCCCAAAATAATCCTTAACATAAAGTCTCCTATTTAAGCTCTCTCTGAATTCGCTAAGATCCCATCACCATTAAGTATTTCTCCGCGTGTATTTGGATGCTCCGTTTTCGTTCATATACCTAAAATTGACCTAAACCAATTTGATATGTGTGTGGTCAAGTGTATTTTTGTGGGCTATGGTGTCCATCAAAAAGGATACCGTTGCTATGATCCCAAAATTTGTCACATGTTCACTACTATTAACTATGACTTCCACTGAATTGGATCTGCAAGCCATGCCTCTCCTATGTTGGTTCAACAGGACCAGTTAACCAGATCACCACTCCTGACTGTGAAGTGTTAGTATCGAATGATAAACCAATTGTCACAACTAGTTATCTTCTGCCGCCTGAGGTATCTAAGGTAAGCCATTCTATATCAAAGAATGATGATGTGATGGAGGTTTATAATAACATAGAGAGAACCGGGGAACACATATAGACCGTAATGGAACATAAGGAACATGAAGATGCATAAATCAAAGGATACGAGTGATTTCCAAGAGAGAACCGGGGTCCACCACCTAAAAGATACCCACCAGAAAAAGAGTAAAGGAAAACCTTATACCTAGTAACAATGTGGTAAGGAGGGAACTGAGCAATGAAGCGAGGGCATTCATCATGTCAGTCTATTATGAAGAATTCCCAGATACAGTGGAAAAGACCAATGGTCAAAGGCGTGGAAATATGCAATGGATACAGAAATGGGGACGCTTAGGAAGACTAATATGTGGGAACGGTGCAGGTTACCTACTAAAAAAACCCAGTAGGATGCAAGTGGGTTTACACTATCAAATATAAGTCTTATGGTTCCATGGAAATGTACAAAGAAAGACTTGTAGCAAAAGGGTATACTCAGACATATATGATTGCTTAATCTGAGACCTTCTCGCATGTAGCCAAGATTGACACAATTCAGGTCCTGCTGTTAGCGGCTGCAAATAAAGGTTGGCCACTCCACCAATTCGATGTAAATAATACGTTCCTCCACGAATATTTAAAAGGAGAAGTTTACATGGAAGTCTGATAGGGATACAAGCAAGAGATTCAAGAAACAAAGGTGTGCCGACTGAAGAAGTCGTTATATGAGTTAAAACAGTCTCCGCATGCATGGTTTTATCGATTTACTAATGTAAAGAAGAAATACAGATACAAGAAGAGCAATTCAGGCCATACCTTATTCCTTAAGAAACGAGGTGCGTGTATAACCTATTTAATCATATACATTGATTACATGATCATTAATGGGAATGATGCAAAAGAAATAAGCAATCTAAGAAGAAACTTGTTTGAAGAATTCAATATGAAAGATTTTGGAAATCTAAAGTACTTTCTTGGGATTAAAGTATTATGTTCAGGAGAATGGATCTTTATATCTCAGAGAAAGTATATATTAGACATCTTAGTAGAAACATGGATGCTGGAATGTAAACCTATCAAAACTCCAATAGTTGTAGTGAACCATGGATTGTGAATGACAAACGAAGCAATACTAGCAGACAAGGAATAGTACCAGAAGCTGGTACGCAAACTAATATATTTGTCACATACCCGACCATATATTGCCTATGCAGTAGGAGTGATCATTCAATTCAAGAATTATGAGGCACCTAAAGGGGACCTTAGTACATGGAGTTTTATTCAGGAGAAATGGTCACTTAGAAATTCAAGTATATACCAATGCAGATTGGGCGGGCAACCCAATTGATCGAAAAGCAACTTCGGGATACGTCACCCTCATTGGAGGTAACCTAGTGACCTGGAAAAGTAAATAGCAAAATGTGGTGGAACTATCCAGTTGACAAGCACAATTTTGAGGAATAGCCCGAGGACTATCAAATGTACGTTCGCTCAGGAAATTGATGACGAAGATTGGCTTTCATCCATCTGACGCATACGAACTGCTCTATGATAATAAAGCAGCTATAAGCATTTCGGAGAACCCAGTTCAACACGATCAAACTAAACATATCAAAGTTGATCGACACTTTTTCAAGGAAAAGCTAGAGGAAGGGATTATCAAGATGCCATTCGTACACTATGAAGATCAGTTAGCATACATACTCACGAAGGCAATGAATGGAAGAATATTTCGTGAAACATTGGACAAGTTGAGTATCAAGGATAGTACTACACAACTTGAGGGGGAGTGTTAGAATAAGGAAACATGATATTCCCGGATCTGCATTACATCATTTTTAGGATAGGAATAATTCTAATTTAGAAAGTAAAATTGTAATTACAATATACCCTATTCACTTACCATTGATGGTCCATTATTGGATATATATCTAATCATGTACAACACAAGATTGTATCAATAAAAGTTTTCTTATCAATAACTGATTTTACCTCAACAAGAGTACCACTCTTATTATTGGTCCATGTGTAAGTTGTCCTCTGCTGCCCAAGTCCAACATACCAATATTAGTAACCAACTCCTGAAAGGCCTTAGTAGGGTGTTTTAGATGGTCGCAGGGTGCTTCAAGTTGGAACCTCAATTTAAGGTTTCTCAACTCAAAATTAACCTCAACATAAAATCATGGCATTACATAAAGTAACCTCTGTCCCTTCAAACCTGCAAACAAATATACAATTTAAATTTGAAGTTGACAAATATAAGCACTATTGGAGTGTTAGAGCATCAAAACTTTTATTCATTTTATTCATCAATTTTTTCGGATTGACTATCTATAAAGAGCCAATTAGTTTTCTTGGTTGTAATCATATTGATTTAAATTTTCTATTAGTGATTTGCATCTGTCCTTCTTCTTCATTGCGATGACTTCATTGATTTCTGTAATTCAATTGCACTTGGTATTGTGACTACAACAATAGCTAATCATAATCATGATTTGTTCCTTCATCAATTGGATTCCACAAATTTGTAAATTTTGTCCAGTAAACTCACTGATGTTTATAATTATGGATTATGAAGTCGTATGATGTACGATTGTGCTAGTTGAATAACTTAGGATTCATAGATCGATCTTTCCCTCAAGAATCTTTCAATGCTACATTGCATTATATATGAGATAGACGTAACTGTATTGTCTAGCTAGCAAGAATCATGAACTCAGTTTCTTGTGATTTGGTAGCACATAGGTATTCTACAAAAGTTTTTGTTTCTCGTTTGGTTTAATCCGAGGGAAATATTGAGCAATGTTAATACTTAATTTTTTTTATTTGAACAAGGAGATTTTATTAGTTTGATAGGATGCTAATACCATTTCTGCATATTTTATTAAGATTGAATTGTTGTAGGATAAGTTTGTTGTGATATGTTATTTGCTTTTATGTGGTTGTGAGAAGGATAAGAAACATTTTGACCATGACAACAATTTGAATCTATTTTTGTTTCTAACTCAATTAATTATGTATTATATTAGAATAAGGAATAATTTACTAAAGAAAGCGTTCTCCTAGTCAAACTTTTTCAGTATTACTTTCAAGAGGGAAATCATATGCGGATTTAGAATCTTGTATCTCTCCCCAAATTGTGTTGTCCATCTCTTAAGGAGGGTCAACTTTTCGTGCATTAAGAATTATGGAGACTAATTGCATCTCCGTATAAATTGGTTGACCGTATCGCACTATATCTGAATGTGTGTGAGGTAATCACGTATAGGCTGATGAGAAAACATATGAACTTTGAGATGATCTTACAAGTTCATAATACTAATTGTTGAAGAAAATAAGATTTTATGCTACTTTTTTTTCTAGATCAAGCATATCGTCATGTAGCGAAGCATGCATCGATTCACTTAGAGGCAAGAAGTCAGGATGCTAGTGAACTATTATGGTGAACAAACTTCATATAATCTTGATTTTCAACATTGGTACCATCAGGTCCAATAATGAATTGAAGTGTGCTGTACAAATATTCCTTAACACGAAAGCCACAGGCACTCAACAATACCAATTGTTTTCAGGATTGAAAATTATCATCTCGAATGAGTTGTGATATTTTTGTATTCGAGAAAGTAGGTAGTGGATCTTTAATGGTAGAACGAAACTGACCAATGATCCAAACAACAAAAAATTGAGAAAAGTAATGAATAAGCAAGCAATAAAAGTTAAAAGCAAATGAATTTCTGGTAATCAAACATGCTTTGATAGACGTTCCATCTCTGGTCACCATCTTTTGTTGAATTACAACCCTTGTTGTATGGAATTCTCAAAATTGGTATGTTGTTGCACGTTCATCTATTAAAGCTGAGTCTCGCCACATTGCTAATGCAATCTGTGAAGTCATATGGGTTAAGTCTTTGATGACATCAATGGGAATCACACTACTATTGTTGAATTAACTAAGAATCACTCATTCAACATTCCAAAATGATACATGTTCATATGAACATGTGATTTGTAAGAGAGAAAATTAACATTGGTTAGGTATATCCTCTCACGAAAATTTTGTTTGTTCCTTTAGGAGAAGACTAGAAGTGTTTTTAATACTTTGAACTGAGATCTTAAGTGAAGGTTTTCACTCTTGATGAAACTTGTGTGCCAAAAACTTTCGATAATGAAGCTATCTCCACTACTAAGGAAAATGACAACACTGCAATGTTAAATGATCTTTACCTCTCTTACTTAGCCATGCATTGGGTTCTTCATCCCTTCACTTTCTATTTTCCTATGTTTATTGTTGTACTTTCATAAATAATTTCAATGTCTTCTTGTGTATCTCATTAATTGTTCTTGAATTGTTATGTGTTTTTTGTAACTTTGATAAGCAAATTGTCTGTATCTTTATCTATTAAATTTTTTCATTATTTTTCGGGTTAATATATTCAATGGTTACACATATTTGCCCAAAGTGACTATTTAGTTACATATCTTTTTTTGCATAACTAAATGCTTATGGATCTTTCAGCATGTGATTATTTGGGTACAACTTGTACTATTTAGTTACTCATGTTTGGCAAATGTGATTAAATGGTCACTAAAATGACAATTTTGTCATTCCCCTTATCTTCGTCATGCTTCATATTCATCTTCATGTTATTCATATACATATTCAAGTTCTTCATGTTTATCTTCAAGTTTATCTTATTCTTTAAAAGTGGAACCCAAAAATTCAGGATGGGTTTGTTTCAAAAAGAAGTAAAGATTTCACATAAGATTTTTGGTTTTCGAAGAAGAAGAAAATTTCGAAGAAAAAGAAGAGGAGTTTGAAGAAAGCTACCATAAACAAATGAAAAAGATGAAGAACAAATGAAGAATATGGAGATAAGTCAGAAGAGTAAGTTTGTCTTTTGATTCATAAAAATCATTATAACCAAATAGTTACATGTTCAAAGATCCATAACCATTCTACACAAAGAATAACCAATTAGTCACATGGGGAAATATAGGTAACCATTGAGTATATTAACACTTATTTTATTTTCTCATACTCATGGTTAAACCATTGTTTTTTGCATATGATTCATTTTCCTTATCATTGTTTTCTCACTGGCTTTGCTCTCAGGACATTTGTGATTCTCACTCTCGATATTCAGTTTAATTTCTTGATATGTCATCTCATTCCTCATTACTTCTCGTCTAAAGCTATCATGTTGTTGCATTTCTGAATTATTGTGTGTTAGAAATAGTAAACAAGTTCCCCAAATTACTCCACCAATCACTCTACCACTAATCCCACTCCACCAACCATCCACAAATCAGTCCACCAATTACTCCACTCAATATCCACCCAATCTAAATGTTTCTCCTATAAATAGTGTAGTTTGTTATTGTAACAAAAGAAGTTAAATATATACAATGTCCTCCCTAATCAAGTCCATATCATCTCAATTTAGTCCACACTTACAATTTTAACACATATCTAACAATTTAGTCCATGGTATTAGAGCAGTGTTCCTGATTCTAGAACTCAAACCACATATCTGAACCAAATCCTTACCTGACAACTTTCGAGCCGTAGGCAACAACATCGCCACCAGCAGTAGCCACAATCAGACCGTGGAGGTCGATCCGAAGCAAATCTGAACGACTTCCAGACGGTGAAGCGGAGAGGGAGACGGAGGAAAGAATGAACGACTGCCTTAGGGATTGGAGTAGATCTGGCCGTGAAGCCTCCAGGTGGACCACCGGTGGCTGCTCAGGACCATCCCGTACAATAGGTAGGACAGGGGTGCGTAGGAAGAGGGTTGACTCCTCGCTTAGACGCCAGAAGAGAGCAGACCTCGTCCTCATCGAGGAAGAGCCCATGACAACGTCAACCAATCCATCAACACAGTTAGAGAGGGAGTTGTGATCCATCCATATATGACTGGATCCAAAGATGGAGATTGCATCTCTATCGACCATTGTCCTCCACCCATAGTGGTTAGGGGAGCTCCATCAGAAGATGGAGATTTGTCTTGCACTACCATTCATGCATGGAGAAGCGAGTCAAGTGCGCCAGAATCATATTTGGCGACTTCTCTTTCTCGTCGTCGTCCTCCACTTCCTCATACTGGATCCCATCCTCTGGTGAATACAGGCCCGTTCACCTTCTCCGTCCTCCGGTCACATTGCATGAAGGAGCTGCGCACAAGGGTGTTTCTCGGGAGCAGCTCGCACAGATGGAGCTCTGACGGGAGATGCTGTCATGGGAGATGCTGTCACATTGCTCGGGAGCTGCTTGTAAAGGACGTTGCTCAAAGCAGAGAAGTAGGAGGTTTCTAGATAAGGAGTTGGCCGACAGTAAAGGTGAGATAGCAGACGGAGAGGCGATCTTGGTGAAGGGAAGAAGACGAGGGCGAGTTGAGGCAAGGACGTGAACGGAGGTGACGGGAAAGGTTGAGGCAAGGAAAAGTGAAGAATGACAATCTTGAGGTTGAGGAAGTGAAGGAGAGGATTGGTACCACCATTGGAAGACAAGAGAGGTAGCGTTGCGTTCGGAGTGGGAAGTAAGGAACTGAAGCACGTTGAGGTCGTTGAAAATCAAGAGAGACGATGGTAGGTGGATAAAAAAGTAAAAAGAGAAAGGAAAAGGAAGAAGGCATCGAAATGAGGAATGGGAAAAGAGACAACATGCAAAAATAAGTGGAGTGGATATGCAAAAGTAAGTGGAGTGGATGATGAAACCACAAGAGTTCATTCAACACAGATGGAGGAGAGCTCAGAATAAGAGGAATGAGCTCGTTCGAAGAGGAATGAGCTGGGTCAAAGAGAAACCACAAGAGTTCATTCGACACAGCTGGAGGAGAGCTCGTCCCAAGAGGAACGAACTCGGTCGAAGAGGACTCAGAAGAGTTCATTCGCCACAGATGGAGGAGAACTCAGTCGAAGAGAAAGCACAAGTGTTCATTCGGCACAGTTGGAGGAGAGATCGGTCGAAGAAGAACGAGCTCGGTCGAGGAGGAACCACAAGAGTTCATTCAACATAGTTGTAGGAGAGCTCGGTCAAAGAGGACCCAGAAGAGTTCATTCGACACAACACGACTACACCAACAAATTATAGCAGCCCAATAAACCAAATGCAGTCAACGAAAGGTTTTTCAACAATATACTTGACAAGTTAAATATTGGAAATCTCAATGTTTAACTTGAGGGGGAGTTTTAGAAAGAGTAAACAAGCTCCCCAAGTTACTCCACCACAAATCCCACTCCACAAACCATCCACAAATCACTCCACCAATTACTTCACTCAATATCCACCCAATCTCAATGTTTCTTCTATAAATAGTGTAGTTTGTTATTGTAACAAAAGAAGTTAAATACATACAATGTTCTGCCTAATCAAGTCCATATCATCTCAATTTAGTTCACAATTACAATTCTAACATTGTGTAGTGATGACGCTGGGTCTAAAGCACTCTCATATTATAATACTTGTTTTCTAATTTATTATTTTCACTTCTTGTCTTACTTCCTCTTGAATTTGTTTATGGGTTGTGTGTGGTGGCTATACTAAGTATAGTTGATCAGAGGTGAATAACTGAGACAAGTTAGTATTGAGCCATGCTAAACTATTGATGGAAGTCTGTGTCTTGTAAGACTCAAAACTCAAGCCTTCACAACATACCACTAAGAGAAGAATTTAATACTACATTAGACATGTTCATCATGTTTAGATAATGGAAGTGCACGTCAAATTTCAACAAGCAACATTGGAAGGGAAATGTTACTGTGTGAGAACCACGCATATTCTACAACTTCTAACACTTATTGACTAAATGTTTGGACCACAAAATTTACTTTTGTTATTTCAGAAACTTAAAACTGGTATTTATAAGAAAGGTTTTCAACATGGCTTTTGTAAGTAAGCTCAACATGAGAGTGTAACTTTCAATTTTATTTAGGGTTAATATATTCAAGGGTTACATATATGTTTACCTAATGTGACTATTTGGTTAATCATCGTTTTTTGCGTGATTAAATGGTCACTTATGTTTCAACATGTTACTATTTAGTTACTCTGTTAGTGAACCATTAATTATTTTCATCAGTTAATAATTTTAGCATATTTTTGAATTATTAAATGACTATTATGTCTTTCATCTTCTTCATCCTTATTCCTTTTGTTCATCCTTCTACCTTCCGTTCATCTTTCTAGCAAGTATGAAAAAACAAGCAGCCCAAAGATTTAAACTTGCAAACATCATGAACAAATCAAATAATCCAAAGAGACAATTGCAGCAGAATATTCAAACTTTAAGAGCCAGAATCACTTGTTGCTCTTCATCCTTCAAATTCTTCGTCTTCGTCTTCTCCATTTGATTCTTCTTATTTGTCTTCTCCTTATGATTCTTCTTTTTCGTATTCTTTCTGGTCGAACAATGTTTTTGTTTTTGTTAATTCTATAATTTTCTAGGCTTCCCATGTTTCACACAACTATTGAATTTTGGTTCAAACGTTACTTTTGTTTTCACCTTAGTCTGCTCTGCTCCTTATGCTACTAAAATATATTGACTTCTTCGTCTTCATCTCTGTGATGAAGAGACAATTGCAGCAGAATATTTGAACTTCAAGAGCCAGAATCATTTGTTGCTCTTCATCCTCCTCCAATTATTTTTCTTCGTCTTCTCCTTCTGATTCTTCTTCTTCTTCTTCTTCTTCTCTCTGGATGAACAATGTTGTTGTTTTCGTTAATTCTATAATTTTCTGTGTGTCCCATGTTTCGGACAACTATTGAATCTTGGTTCAAACGTTACTTTTGTGTTTCGCTTTGGTTGGCTCTTTTCCTTGTGCTACTAAAATATATGCTCTGACTTCTTCCTCTTCATCTCTGTGATGTTAAGACAACGTCATAGAAGAAGAAAGAAGTTCTGTTAAAAATGCGGTAACGTTTTCCCTTTATTTAAAATGGGTGTGACGAGTAGAGCTCACAAGTCTAGCAATGATGAAGGAGTTTCCATCAGACGTGTCCCGCTCTTCTGCATTGCTAGTTTCTTTTTAGGTGTTCTTGTAATCATATACTTATCTCTAATGTCACTCGACGTTGTTATCTTCGGTGGGAATCTGTTGAGCTCCGCCTCCAAGTTGAAATCAGCAAAGTAAAATGAAGATTTTAGGTTGAAATCAACACAGTGAAGAAGGAGATGAAAACGGGGTAATTTCGACATTTGACCGATCAAAATAGTGGCTAACGGTAGTAATTTAATGGTGAACAATAAAAATGACTACATAGTCACATGACCAAACATATGTAACCATTGTGCACAAGTTATAACCAATTAGTCACATAAGTAAAGATATGTAACCATTGAGTATATTACTCATTTTATTTATTCTTAATTCTCTGGTTGTTTGCTAATTCAACTAATTATAATTTACCAAAAGATGTTGCTTCCTTAATGTGGATTAAGTTAGAACCGGAAATTAATTGACCTATTTTAACAAATTAGACAACCTATTGATAATTCATTTCAGATGGAGAGAAACATTTTTTTTTCATAGTATATTGTGATATTGAGTTATCGAGAACGACAATAGACATGAAGATGATTGAACCAGTTTCAACTTTGCCCTCTAGCCTTCAACCTGAGCGAGATCCTCTTGGAGCAGTCGATTCTCCCCATGGACAATGCACATTTTATCCTTTCGGATCTTGTCGAGTAGAGTCAGTTGGTGCTTTAGTTGGTCTACCTTGTCCAACGAGACCATCTCAAGGGCCTCCACCCTCTCTCGTAGTCAAATCGTCTACTAGAGGCAATTAATGGGCAAAAGCGAGGTTGCACACGAGGCCACCCGGGGTTGCCTCTGCAAAAAGGAAATAAAATGAGAAATGTGAGAATATAATAATTATTCAAGAGTAGAAGAATATATCAAACACTTGGGCACTCCAAATGACAAAAATGGCCTCTAAGAACATATGAAGAGTTTAATTGATTCTGTGAAATCAATGTTTGGGCAGTATAAGACCATGATAATGAGGATTTAGTATCATGAAGATTAATATTACATCTTCGTCCAACAATATTATTAATATTAATGCAATGCTTTAGAAAACACCATATAATACTATGTGATTTTATCCCGTAACTGAATTAAGTTAGTATCTACAAGGAAAACCAGAGTCGTATGCTGAAAATAAACTACATTAAAATATGGCTAAACAGTCTCAATATTTGCACCACCCATGTATTATTTGCACTCACTCGTTTGAACATGTTGTTAAATGCACCAACCGTTAACTATCCATCCAATTTTGCCGTTAAATATGTCAGAATGACAATTTTACCTACTTGTTCATCTTCATATATTCTTCAAAACTAAATACAAGTCCAAAATGCAGATTTGGTTCGAAACCAACCCCAAAAGGCATATTTTGATTCGAATTTAAGTCCAAAATATGCATTTTATGATTGAATTCGAACAAAAAAAAATGCAGATTTGAATTGGAATTCAACCCCAAAATGCAAATTTGAGCTGAAGTTGAACTCAAATTTGCATTTTGGATTTGGATATAGTGTTTAAAATGAGGATAAATTTTTTTTTTTGAAATATTTAATGAAAATAATGAATGGATATTTAACGGTTAGTGCATTTAACAACTTTTGATAACTTAAGGATGTACAAAACAACACTTTCAAATATCTTGGTGCACTTAGCAACAACACTACCAAATTTAGATGCATTGTGAACCCTTAAAATATAAAAAAGTGGTGGAAAGTGTGATCATCTAGTAACTCATTTTCGTAACTGAAGCCTACGAACTGTAAAAACAATAGTTCAACAATACAAGAGACTGTTACTAAATAACAACAAATTACAAAAGTGGGATATATAATACAAACATTGAAAGGAGGGTCTCACTTTAGGAGCTAAACTATATATATTATATAATATGCATCAGAATATTGTTTATGAAGGATTATCCTCTGTATGCTTTTGTTATGGCTTGGTAGGTCACCGTGAAATTATATGCAGTAAAAAATCGGTGCCCGAAACGGACAATCTTCCGGGTGAGAACAAAAATATTGGGGAATTACTTGATGTTGATCAAGAATTGGATAAGGACACTCAACGACCAGTACCTAAACAAACGTCCAACCTCTATTGAAGGTCATGGAGGAAACGACGATGGCCGAAAATCTGGAGACCAAGGGAGAGACGAGGTGCAGATATGGACCTTGGATGGTGGTAAGCCACCGGAAAAAACCATCGGCGAAGAAACTGGCTAGTCATCGGAACCCTAACCAAAATGGGAAGACTTCCAACGGAAACTTCTCTACCTCGACAAACGACAAAAGCAGAACGGCTACCTCTGACTGCAGTGCATTACAGCTGGACGTAGGTTTGAAGGAAATAGGGAACAAAAAAGATAATAGCAACAATGCACAACAACTGGACGTAGGTTTTAGGCAATTTCAATAAAGGGTACGCATATTTAAAGGCAAAAGATGTAATGGAGGTGGCCAAGGGTAATCCACTAAAGGGAATAGTTATTTGGGCCAAGGAAATGTGAATTTCACAAAAGGGCCAAATTATTTGGGCCTTGAAAATTCCAATCATCTAAATCTATTCCCTAAAAATCTTGTCCAACACACTGAACTGACTGAAAAAATAATGAACCAACTGAAAAACACACTAAACCGACTGAAAAGACACTGAACCGACTGAAAAATACACTGAATCAACTGAAAAACATACTGAACCGATCGAAAATCTGTTCTACAACCTACTAAAATCCTATCCAACATCAACTTACGAGTGTCCAATACATCTCTATGTTTGGTTTATTGAAGGCATATCTAGGTTTGGTTTAATTTCAGTACAGTTTAGTTGATTTTGCTTCAAACCGGTTCTAAAATTATATAGGTTTAAAGTGGTTTGATTTAAATTTAAGTATAAACCAGTATCAAAACACAAGTCGATTTGAACTGAATTTTTTGTACTATTTTGAACTGGTCTACTTGAAACCTAAAATTCTAGTCTGGTTTTTATACTAATTCTGCCAAACCGGTTCGAACCAAATCAGAACCAGACCATTTCAATTGAACTGGTTTAACTGAACAAGCCTAAATTATGGACATTGAGTTTTGAACTTACAGTGACGGTTTTTAGTAGGTCTTTGGACAATTTGTTGTCGAGATTGAGACCATTCCTGAGTAAATTCACTATTTGAATGGTTAGGTCATCATGACTAATATCTGTACCACTTTAATCTCCAGTATTATCGCTTTCCCTGTCTGACATCATTGATGATTCTTGGCTTTTTTGGTTTTGGTAGATGATGAGCAATTGAGAGGTTTAATCCCTGTGGATTGTTAATCATGCTTTGATATGATCTTAGAATTATAGAATTAAAACTGCAGTATTTTCTTATTATTTTTCTATGTTTTACCTTGGTTATTATGCTACTATCTTGTATGTGATATCCAATTATGCTTCAATCTGATATTTTCTTTATTCTTACAATTTTACTTATGTTCACTAAGTAGGATAATTGTAGGGGTTGTAAGGATGGATGACATTTTTTTTGTGGTTTTATGTTTGTGCATTCTGTTTGTTTAGGGTTTGTAATGATGGATGCTAATTTTCTTATTTGTTTCAGTTTGTTCATCCTCTTTATTTAGTCGCAATTTGTAGCTTTCATTTCTCATCTAGTGTTGCTTCTCATCGCAAATAAATATAAGATATGTTCATTATACTTTGGCTGATATTGTTCTTTTATAGATAGTTCTGATTTTCTTGTTAATTTCTAAAAACAAATCACAAATATAAATTTGTTTTCTAAGAAATATTTTGTTGGAGTCCGTGAATAGTTTTGCAGCAAAACTGGGAATACATTGTGGATTTTATTCCTGAAAACACGTTTTGTACATATTTGCAATAATTATTTTCTACATATTCCACACTTATTTCGCAAAATTGGGGGATAGTTCAACCCCAAATCGATTGGGGCTTGATTGACCCTAATCGAGGGGGCTTGAGTCTTGACCCAAACCAGGTTCCCCATGTTAGAGGATATATTTCAGTTTTAGAGTTTAGGAATTAATATGCTGTTTATTTTCAGTCTAAGGACTATGTTGTAAATACTCAAGAGTTGTAGTGAATTAGCTTTGCCTTAAATATGTTATTGTACTGACATTTCAAGCAAGAATGAAAATAAATTTCCCTATCTTTGCTCTTTACTTCAGTTAAGCACTTTCATCAAATTCTCTTTGGGTTATGGATCCTTTCATGGTATCAGAGCTCTAGGTTATGAAGATTTTGTGATTTCTGCTCAATTCATCAAAGATTTCAAGCCGCCATTCAGTTCCTCCGCTATCAGTCCAGAGTTCAGATTATGTTGTATGAGAATCTACAATTCATCCTTCAATATGTAAGATTTTCGTCCTCAATTAATTTTCGGACAAGTCTACCCTCTCTTTGTGAAGATTTAGGTGAGAATTGATCAATTCTTCATCACTTTGCTGGTTGTCTAGCTGCTTAATTTGTTGCTCTGTCTTTCGGCAATTGCTCTATATCAACTCTGTTATAGTTTAGATTGAATCAAATTTTCTGAAGTTTCTTCAATGGATTTGACTCCAAAACAGTTCTCAAACAATGTTATTGACATCAAGTTAGATGAAACGAATTATCTCCAATGGAAACAACAATTTTGTGTCACAATTGCTAGTCATAGGCTTGAAGGATATCTTGATGGTTCAGCTAGGGTAGCTGAGTTCATTCTCAATGCTGATGGAACCAAATTTGTGAATCCTGCGTATAGAACATATAAGGAAAATTACAGGGCTCTTGCATCTTGTCTTTTGACTTCAATCTTTGCTTCGTTACTCCCGAATCTAGTGCAATGTAGGGCGGCTTATGAAATATGGCAATATCTACATCAAATGTTCTTTGTGGCATCAATAACTCGTGTAATGAGGTTGTTGTGTTCTCTTCAATCTCAAAGGAAAAGATACATGAGTATGAGGGAGTACCTTGGCCAAATTCAACTCATATGTGACAACTTGAGGAGTTCGGATCATCGAACTACTGAAACCATGCAAATCAGTACCATCCTAGTAGGTTTAACGGCTGAATATGAACACATTGTTGATGTGATTACAACAAGTAGGCAACCATGTGACTTGGCAGGAGTTCTGAGTGTTCTTTTAGACGCGGAGGCTCAACAGCAAGACAACATGCTGCAGTTGCCTAGTTTGAACTATGTTGCCTTTAATGTGTAAGCTTCAGATGGAATATCTAATGCAGGTCAAAACAATACAAGAATCTATTCAACACTACCTCAGTTATTTTGAAATCAGTCTCAACCTCAGTTTCAGCCTACGGATGGATATGTTCCTCAAGTCTACCAACAACAATCATATGGTCGAGGAAGAGGCAGAAGTAATAACTTCACAAGCAACAAACCACAATGCCAACTAGGTGGTAAGTTCAGACATTTGGTGGTGAGATGTTGATACCGATTTGACCATTCTTTCAATGACATTGCAAATCAATCTCAGCCTCAAAACAGACCAAGAAGTCAAACTCATGCAGCCGAGTTCTTCATGCCACATTAAATGCAACTGAATGGCATCTTTGTTCACTCATGTCCTCAGTTTTTTCAACCGAATGGCAGCTCTGTTCAGTCATCTCCTCAGGTTTTTCAGGTTCTGAATAGAAGCTATATGTTTCAACCTCCACAGCCATCACAACAGCTATGCTTCCAGCACACATCTCCAGCAACTCAACCGTACTTGTACTCATACCCTAATTTGGTTCAAGACCAAGCAACTCGACCTGGAATGAACATCAATAATGCTCTTAATGCTCATAGTGCATCCGGTGGCTTGTTTGAAGTTGGAGGATCTAATCTTGCGTGGTCTCCAGATTCAGGGGTTTCACATCATCTTACAAACTCATCCATGAATGTGTCAAACGCATCCGCATACACTGGCCAAGGTAAATTTTGTGTAGGTAATGGCAAAACTATCCCTATATCTCATACATGTAATTCAAAAATTCAGCTTAAGAACAGTTTAGTTATGTTACGTAATATACTTATAGCACCTAATATCACTAAAAACCTATTAGCTGTTTCTCAATTTGTTAAAGATAATGATGCTTATTTTGGGTTTTTTCCTAGTGGTTGTGTTGCAAAGGATCTGACAACCCACCATGTGCTTCTGGAGGGATCAGAGCCGGAAAGGTTGTACAAGTTGCTTGTGTCCCATGTTTCGTCTGTCCAGCCATCATCGTTAGTGTTACCCGTTTGTATTGGTAATGGTATTGGTGATGTTTCTTCTCGACATGGTTCTGTTTCTAGTATTCGGCATGCTATCAATGTTGAATCTGTTTGCTCAAGACCTAATGATGTTGTTTCTCATGCTGATTTTGTTGATTCAATACTCAATGCTGATTTAGGAAATGCCTTAACTTCTTCTCTATTTGTTTCATCAGTCATTTGGCACCAAAGGTTGTGTCATCCCTCTTCACAAACACTCCATTTCATACTTCAGTATGGTTTACCTTGCAGTGACAAAGTAGACAAATCTCATCTTTGTTTGGCTTGTTAGGTAGGAAAGAGTCATAAACTCCCTTTTAGTCCACTTGAATATGTATACATGGATCCTCTACAATTACTACAGATTGACATTTGGGAACTAGATCCGGTAAGATCAAATGGGTCAAGGTATTATCTAGGCTTTCTAGATGCTTTCTCCATGTTCACTTGGCTATATTTCTTATCTCATAAGAGTGAAACCACCTCAGTCTTCAAATCTTTTCAATTGTTTGCAGAAAAACACTTGAACGGTGACATTAAATCAGTTCAAACTGATAATGGTGGTGAGTTCCTAGGATCTTTCAATGAGCATCTAAGTTCATGTTGTATCCACCATAGGTTCACTTGTTCATATACCTCTCAACTAAATGGAATTGTTCAGAGCAAACATCGACATATAGTGAAGCTTGGCCTTACCTTACTTATGCATGACTTTGTACCTTTCAAGTTCTGAACTGATTCATTTGCTACTTGGGTTTACTTGATAACCAGATTTCCCTCTCCTGTATTGGATAACCCATCTACTTTTGAAAAGTTGTTTCAAAAATCTCCTTCATACGCTTTGGTACGTGTGTTTGGTTGTTTATGTTTTCCTCATATCCGTGATTACAATAAGAATAAGTTCGATTATAGGTCCAGACCTTGTGTTTTTCTTGGTTATTCGGCTGCGCCTTTAGGATGTAAGTGCATTGATAGGTCAGGTAGAGTATACATTTCTTGCCATGTTCAATTCAATGAGTTCGTGTTTCCTTATCATACTAAGACTTCTTTTACTAATATCTCTTCTGATTCCAGTGATTCATCTCCAGATTTTGAGATTGCGACAAATACATGGATGACACCTGAGATTCAAACGAGTGCTCCTCCTTGTGGCATCCCTGTTTCATTAAATCGGAATCCACCTAAACAACCAGAGTTATGTTCATCTACAGAACAACCCTAGGTTGATATTGGTTCAACTAATGCTGAGTGTGGTTCTCCTAATGTTGATACCATACCATAGTTACCTGTTTCAGATCCTACAGGAGTGTTATCCGAGACATCTCCACCAGAAACATCTATGGATACACCCGATACTACACTTGTTCCTCCTATCTTAGATGTATCTATGATCGTTGTCTAATTCAGATAAAATGATTGTTGTTTCAGGTCTTAGAGCACCAACTCTAACAGGTGATACCTCCACATCCTCAACAACCATCTACTCACGGAATGATCACACGCTCAATCTTATGCCAATGCGTTAATGGCAACAAATACTGATGTAATTGAGCCAGCAGATGGGTATGTTGCCCTTCAATATCCAGAGTGGAGAGAGATCATTCAGAAGGAAATAGAGGATCTACATGAAAAGGGCACATGAAAAGGATCTAGTGGAAAAAGGGTTTTCTCATAAGGTTGGATTCGATTACCTTGATACATTTAGCCCAGTAGTTAAGCATGCCACTGTTAGAATTGTTTTATTTCTTGAATTGTCTTTTCACTGGACTTTTACACATATAGACGTGAACAATGCGTTTCTCAATGGAAATCTTCAACAGAAAGTGTGCATGTCATAACCACCTGATTTTGAAGTGTCTGATTCTTTTGGGAACAGATTTGTGTGCAAGCTCACTAAAGCATTATATGGTCTTAAACAAGCTCCCAAAGCATGGTTTGAGAAACTCAGAGAATGCTTACTTGATAAGCTTCATTTTACAAGTTCTCAATCAGATAACTGTTTTTTCATCAAACATACTTCTGGCAAATCTGTGTATCTGTTTGTTTATGTTGATAATATAGTTGTTACATGCTCTTGCAATGATTTAATTGACTCCACCATTGCTGATTTGAATGGTTATTTTTCTTTAAAGGATTTAGGGATACTCAATTTCTTTCTGGGAATGGAGATACAATCTGGACTTGAGGTCAAGGTGCTCAATCAACGAAAGTACATTGTTGACTTGCTAACACGTACAAATATGACCAAATGCAGGCCTTGTCCCACACCAATGGTTGGTTTCCTATTCTCATTCTAGCATCTGGTTTGGGTATGCACTGTTCGATCCTTCTTTATATAGGAGTATTGTTGGAGCTTACAACATGTATGTTGCACTCGACCTGATATTTGTTTTGCTGTGAGCAAACTAAGTTAGTTTCTTCATAGACCTACTGAGATTGATTGAGCAGTTGTGAAACATCTTTTATGATATTTGAATGGTTCTCTAGATCATGGTTTAATATTCAAGTCTTTGACTTCTCTTGATTTAACAGGTTTCACTGACTCTGATTGGGGAGCTGGCACAAATGATAGAAAGTCAACAAGTGGACATTGTTTGTGTCTGGGTGAAAATCCAATTGTTTGATGTTCAAAGAAGCAGAAAGTGGTCTCCAGGTACACGACTGAAGCAGAATTTCGTGCCTTATCTAATGCTATGTGTGAGATCATATGGGTGAGATCATTACTTACTGAACTTGGTTTGAGTTTATCATCTGTTCATCTGCTCTGGTGTGACAACACCATCACAATCTCTATAGCAGCTAATCCAGTTCAACATGCAAAGATGAAACATGTAAAGTTAGACTTTTTGGGGGGGCATGAGAAAGTGTCACAATGGATTGTCCAAGTGAATCATGTTCTTGGATCAGATCAGGTACTCGATGCACTTACAAAACCGTTGACTGAGAAGTTGTTCATTCTGATTCGTCGCAAGTTGGGAGTATGTTCTTTATCAGAAGCTTTGTCTGAAGCTTCAAGTGGAGCTCGTCATCTCTCATTTCGGGATTCATTACATCCATTTTCTTCGTCTGATGTTGGTTTGCAAGTATCCTCTAACCTTTGTCAATTGATTTCACTCTCTGATGGTTCTCATTATCTATTTATGAATGATGATTCTCAAGATTGGTTTGATGTTGATGTCTTTTCTGATCTTGCTGATTGACTGTTGTCAAATTATTAGAGTTCAGATTCATGCAATGCTATATCAACATATGTTTGTGTAGTGTGAATCTTGTTAAAATAGAACAACTACCATATCTTGTTTTTTCAACCATATTTCTTGCATATTTGTGACTTGTTGTGCTCAGATGATACAATGAGATTGGATGTTGATTCATTATGTGTCAATTGGTTGAACACAAAGTTCAGACTTTTATATTTAATCAAAAGCCAAAAGAAGATGTTAGGCACGAATCTAACAAATCACAGGTCACATTGGATTAAGAATGGAATTTCCAAACAAGAACGAGGAGAGTTAGGTAACATGTGGTTCAGACAAGTGATTTATTGATTGTCCCATGTTTGGATCAAAAGCCAAAAGAAGATGTTGGGCACAAACCCAGCCAGTCATCTAGGAAAAAATATTGAATGGTGACTCAGGCAGCACAATGGTGCATACAAACACAATGGACATTAAAAGCCAACAGAAGAAATTAGGCACAAACCCAAGCAGCTTTGTGTAGTTGATGATCATATTGACAGATATTTGAATAGCCTAAAAGCTTATGTGTATGAACAAGCATAACTTGTTCACTGCATATGAAAAAGCTGTGTTTGTTTGATGAGATCTGGTTGAAGATTTGAAGTATTTTGACTTGCTTTCACGCAAGTACACTATGTGTCGTATATGGTGTGTTGTTTCTATTCTCTTTTAGTTTTGATAACAGGATATTGGGAGCTTAGTCTAGTGGCATTTCATCAAGCAAAGACATAGAATATTTCGTTCAAAATGAAGAATGGAAACCAAAAAAAAAAGTGAAGAACATTGGTGAATGTTAGAGGATATATTTCAGTATTAGAGGTTAGGGATTAATATGTTGTTTACTTTAAGTCTAATGACTATGTTGTAAATAGTCAAGAGTTGTAACGAATTAGCTTTGCCTTAAATATTTTCTTGTACCGACATTTCAAGCAAGAATGAAAATAAGTTTCCCTATCTTTGCTCACTACTTCAGTTCAGAATATTCATCAAATTCTCTTTGGGTTATGGATCCTTTCACCCCACACATGGGGAGATAGTCTCGGTTAAGACCCAGACTTGAGCCCCCTCGATTGAGGCTCGATGAAGTCTCGTTTGAACCGAGACTCAATTGTAACATTTAAAAAAGTTTGGGATGGTTAAATTATGATATTTTTGAAAGTTTTCTAGTATTTTTGGATTTTTCAAAATTTGTTATGTTAAATTTCGATGGGAAAGTTGACGGAGAGGGAAAATTGCACTTTGGCCAAACATGAGCGAATGAAATTTTACTATTCAAACTTTTGGGGGAAAACTGAAAATCCGTTTAAACATTAGGAGTCAATGTCGTATTTTACCTATGTTGTATCATCATACATTATTGGGTGCATCACGTGTTTCCCCTAAAAGTACATTTATGTTTAACAAATATCAATCCACATAATACATATATATATATATATATATATATATAAATCCAACCATAATATTTATCGATGAAATCAATTTTTACATAAAATGTTAGAACTATTGAGTTCAAAGTTAATAAAATGAAATAAATGCTATATAAAGGAGGAAGTAACAACAAAGATCAAGCAAGACAATCAATATTAGTGAGATACTTTCATTACCTCAAATGGAATGACATGCATAAACTCTCTATGGGGTTTTTAAGTACTATATCATTTCAGGCCTTACCATTCTTCTCATCTTGTCTCGATTGTAGGGGACAACACCGAATCGTCATCGAAGTCGTCCTCGACTGCATAATCATCCGTGTAGGGGAGGTGGAGGGGTGAATGTTGATTTAGTTTTAGAATCGCCATTAACTTTGTAATCGCACGCCTAGGGGAAGTGAAGGAGCAAAGGCTGATCAAACTACAAAATCGTCGTCTACTACATCATCGTCTGCCCCTAAAAGTCTTACTGGTAGATCTGGGTGTTGCGACTGTTGTGAGAGTGACGATTGTGCATAACGTATCGTTAAGAGCAAAATCTAAAAGGACTGTTTTGAAAAACGTGTATATATTACATAAATAAAAGAAACTAATGTACAAAAACTAAAACGGTATTAGCTGTGGCAATGATGTAAATAATGAAGCTATTGATCGTGAGATGCAATGGTGATCATCTAACTACAAAGACATGTCTAGGTAGCATTGAGATGTCATTAGTGAGAGAGAGAGAGAGAGAGAGCGTGATTGACATTGACCAATTATGTAATTTATATTTTGACATGTCATCACATAATTTACTTACTTGTCGAACATCTAAGAGATATAGACAAATTAATTGATCGATAGATTGATCTATGTATCTATTAGATCGATCAAGTCTCAATCTACCTTGAGAGGGAGATAAGGTAAGCAATGTGGTTTATCCTTGAATGTGTCATCCCTTTTCTATGGGTTTGGTTTCATTAGAATAGAACAAAAATGCAAATATTTGATTTCTTTCATTGATCAAAGATGAACAAGAATGGACGACATGTTCTTCACTTAAGCTAAATTTTTTTTTTCCTTTTCAACAATTACAATAGGCACTTATTTATACTAATTTAACATGTATCTTATGTTTTTTATTAAATAATAAACATACATATTATCATAATATATAATATATTTATAGAAGACGTGTTTGGAAACTTTAGGAACTCTTCATATTTGGAATTCTTTATCTTATGTGAGATATGACGCGATCTCGGAATCATCGTACATAGGCCAAAATTTGGTGACAACCTAGCCTCTAATAAATGAATCATGAAATTAATCACTGAGAGAAAACATTATATGATAATATTGATAAGACAATAGAATGTTATTTGAGGTATATTCACAAATATTACATGTGGTGTACCCCCATCATTTCTAGTCCTCGTTCCAGAGGTAAAACCACAAACTATTCATCTTATAGAATTACCTCGGGTAGCCCTTGTTCGAATCCGTCTTCTTTGTGGTTGTCTATGCATTGGTTAACTTGTTGGGTAGTCCCACTATACTAAAATATAAGGTTAAACAGGATTTGGTTGTTGTGCAACTTCAGTTGGTGTACTTGCAACTTAAGATGTCTCATTTGGAGCTACATCTGATGATGATGCTTGACTAGGTGTATTGATACCCGAAGCTTCAAATGGCCCCTCAATCACACACATGATTAGTTTTTCAAACACACT
Source organism: Chamaenerion angustifolium (assembly GCA_946814005.1). Classification (NCBI taxonomy): domain Eukaryota; kingdom Viridiplantae; phylum Streptophyta; class Magnoliopsida; order Myrtales; family Onagraceae; genus Chamaenerion; species Chamaenerion angustifolium. The sequence goes on from OX328270.1 coordinate 10,400,464, forward strand.
TTGTCAAACTAGTTAATATAGTAAAGTTGATACTGTTAAGAACACTACTTGATACGATGAAATTTTTACTATTAGGCAACAATTCTTACTATGCACATGTTGCTTGAAAATAAATTATGTCATTCTTGGTGTTCTTATCAACTTATTAGGAGCGGGATTCAACACATCTCTCTTCTTCCTCAATCTGGCTTGCGTGGTTGTGTCATTGTTGGTAGAGATGTTGACGGAGACGTGTTTAGAAACTTTAAGAACTCTTCATATTTGGAATTCTTTATCTTATGTGAGATATGACGCGATCTCGGACTCATCGTACCTATGCCAAAATTTGGTGTCTACAACCTATAAATGAATCATGATATTAATCAGTGAGAGAAAACATTATATGATAATATTGATAAGACATTAGAATGGTACTTTAGGTATATTCACAAATGTTACATGTGGTGTACCCCCATCATTTCTAGTCCTCGTTCCAGAGGTAAAGCCACAAACTATTCATCTTATAGAATTACCTTGGGTGGCCCTTGTTCGAATCCTTCTTCTTTGTGGTTGTCTATGCATTGGTTAACTTGTTTGGTGAAACAAAAGGTTAAACATAATTTGGTTGTTTTGCAACTTTAGTTGGTGTACTTGCAACTTGAGATGTCTCATTTGGAACTACATATGACAATGATGCTTGACTAGGTGTATTGATACCTGAAGCCTCAAATGGCTCCTGAATCACACACATGATTAGTTTTTCAAACACACTTTGTCAAACTAGTTAATATAGTGAAGCTGATACTATACAGAACACTACTTGATACGATTAAATTTTTACTATTAGGCAACCATTCTTACTATGCACATGTTGCTTGAAAATAGAATATGTCATTCTTGGTTCTCTTATCATCTTATTAGGAGCGGGATTCAACACATCTCTCTTCGTTCTCAATTTTGGCTTGCCTGGTTGTGTCCTTGTTGGTAGAGATGTTTACAACAATGAAGATGGCAATGAGTCTTCTTGGCTAGGAAGGATAAATAAATCCTTTGTATGCTCTGAGGTAAGCTTCTTCTAAATAAACTCATAAAATTAATCATGAGGTACCTTGTTATCCTTGTAAAGTGATTAAATTGCATGGACACGTGGAAGATCAACGAGTTACCACTCATCGCATGTGCAATGCCAGGTGAGGGTATTTGTTATGAATGTTCTATAAAGTAATTGGTCTTGACATCTATCATCCAATCATATATTGTATTACACTGCATGTTCTTCTACGATTCATTACCACTTTTGATGATTCTTGGGCAAATTTGCCATAATACTTGACTATTGCTTCTCATTTTCACTAAAACTCCCTCATTAGCTTTTTTTTTTTGGCCAAGTCTCCCTCATTAGCTTAGTTCTCACCATTTCAAACGTAGTGAATAATAGGTTTGCTTCTTGCATCCAAGATAGGCTTGTTCAAAACAACAGTTTCAGCTAAACTGAAACGAATTTGGTATGGTTTTGAACTTGTTTTAACAAGTTATGTCGAACTAGTTCCAAAACTAAACTAGAGTTTTAAGGCTAAAGTAAGAAAAATCAAAACGTGGATTCAATTTAGTTCGAATTGACTCGTTTTTTGTACTAGTTTATACTAAAAATTTAAATCAAACCAGATTAAACCTATACAATTTTTGAAACCAACCAAAACCAACAAAACAAAACGGTCTAACCTAATTAATTAAATAGTATAAATGAGTATTGGTTTTTAGTATTCTGTGTAGTTCAATGTTCAAGGGCGTCTATTTATTGAACCATGTATGTTTTTAGACCGAACAGTATCTGTTTTTGACTGAACCGGAACTGAGTCTTGTTTTTGTTTTGTGAAAAAATGCCAAGTTTGAACTGGTTCTAGGCAGACCATTTTTTTATGTGTTAAATAGATCAGTTCTTGTAGTGAACCAAAATAATGTTGGTTTGCTTGAAACAATTCCAGTTCATTTCAGAACTAGTTCGGGGTCAAACTGGTTCATGAACTAGCCTAATCCAAGATTCTTGAGTTAAAATTCTCACAATATTATTAACAGGAAGATCCATCCTGCATGTGGTTGGGAAATGACACAAGGCCTAATCTCTTCTCTAAATTGCATCCAAATATGCATGTGTTTGAGGGTATTTTTATCTAAGTAGATCCATCGCTCGGTGTGCTTGAAGTTATCATATGCTGATGTTTCTCCCCATAATAATTTCTTAATCTCCATTATGTTAAACCTTTGGTCACCATGTTCGAGTACATGTGTCTCACATAAGTCCTATGTTAACCATCATGCAAAATCACTTCAATGACTGCAACAAGCCTCTTCCACCTATCACTCATGATGGTTCACACCCATAGCTAGAACTAAACTCGATATCACAAACTAACAATGTTAGAAACCAAAGCCATGAGTCTCTTATTTTAGCTTCTACCCAAGCAATGGCTATTGGGAACATTCCATTGTTTGGATCCTGACCTATGTTACTAAATAACTGACCTTCAACCTCCACGTTTAAATTACAACCACCCAAGCCAATGATTAGTCTGCAACCATCCAAAAGTCAAGTCTTGCATGCCTCAAAACACAAGTATCCCTAGAAGAATCTGTGGCAACAACGATGGGGCATTTGATTTGATGCTAAGAATTGTAGTTTAATATATGTATATTGTGCCAACAGTTGTTGTTATAGTTATTAATACTTATTAGACACAATATGTTTTTTCATCATTATAAGCTACTATTAGTGTTCATTTTTGTCGTCACTTTAGTTTTTACATGGATGAATGTGTAATGTCAACTTACTGTTGAGATTAAATTACTCCATGAGTAACATATAATTTTTCTGTGGTAAATGTGAATATTCAACTGTGGAACGTTTTGTCATCAATATAGCAATAACAACAACGATTCGTTTCCGTAACTATTGACTTTATACAATTCATTTTCTGTCACATAATTTGTCGTAGCTAAATGTCATGTTTTCTGTGGATTTTTCCGTTGTCGAATAGTTTAGCTCAAAACAATTCTAGTGTCAAGACAACATTTGCACTACTACATGTAATCGGTACCAGGCGAAAGCGATATTGTAAAAAAGTATGATTAGTATCCAATGTGGTTATTGTAAATTATAAATAACAATGTCAGTTTCTAATCGTCACCATTATCCATTTGTCACCGCTAACCTAATTTTGAAAGTTACTTTACAACCTACCATAACTTGTTTATAAAGGATCTGTATAAACATTATTTGTATCTCTTAAAGACCTTGAATTACCAAACTTGCTCTTTTATATCCTTTCTCTTCCTATCCTTCTCACTCTCCTCACTGCCCTACTACCTTTTCATTGCTCACCTCCCTCTCCAGCTCCTCTGTAATCGTTTTCAAGATTTGTATCCATTGTTGATCTTTCGAATGGGGTTTCTTGTTGAACTTTCGAATGGGGTTTCTTGGATTGTTCTGAAGTCGTGACGACACTTTCAGATTGAAACAATTTGGAGGCACACACACTTTCAATCGGATAAAATCAGAATACTGAACTAGAACTTGAAAAGAATTGTTAATGTTTTAGATGAAATTTTCGAACCTCCCCTATTACAAATTTATAGTGTTTGCCACACCCTTTGGAAGATACATTATACCCTTTAGAACCATTAGAACCTTTTGGCCACCCCTTTTGGCTATTCATTTCAAAATTTGGCTCCAAAGCAAAGGGACACCTTGTGATGGTGACTTGGAGTCTAAGTAATTGAAACATTTCAGCCTAATACTTGACTCTAAAGCAAGTGTCCAAAAATCGGGAATTTTGAGGTTATAATGTTAAGTCATTAATTCCAAAAATTAAAATTTAAAATGAAATTTTAGAATAGTAACTTTATCAAAAATAAAAAAATTCCTAGCTGACCTAGCAGCTCGACCCCCGTCAAGGGCGCTTCCCCCGGACCCCTGCAAAGGGGGCAACGCCCCCTTTAACCCTCATTGCTCGTCTCTAAGCAACTGATGAATCTCCGATACAGTGAATCATAATATAATTAAACAAGCGTGCACTCTGCATCCTCCTGACTTGTTTAATGAGATACTATGATCCTATTGGTCAACTAGTCAATCCAATTACACTAAAATATCTATCAATCCCCCCCCCCCATTTTAGTGTAATCCTTGATTAACTAAAAACAAGATCATAACAAACAACACAACATACTTATGCATAAATGAAATATCATGACGATTGAATTTCATCTTAGTGTATTACACATTTCAAATATTCGAATATCAAGATGTCACTATGGATTGAACATTTGCTATTCATTGTGAATACATGAAGATAATATACACATAAATTAACATTCTTGACACTATCGTTTACGAGCCTTGTGTCCTAATTTTTCATAAACATGTGAAAGCCAAGTCCTAGCTTCTTGAAGAGGCTAAATTTCATGTTTACATAGGTAGCTATTTACTCTTGCACCTGCATATGCAATTTTTCAAAAGAACTAATTAAGAAGTTAAACTTCAACCTCCTCTACTTGAAGTTATGAACACATACCTTGGTATAATATAACCAATGTGTTCCAATCTCTAGATGTTAAGCTTTCCACATTGAATTCAACACCTAATGTCATATTAGGTGGGAATTGGGTGTCTCAACATGAGAGGTTTCAAATGGACTTTAATCCTATCCCCACAGACGATTTGTGCACAAGATCCCTTCTTCACCCTTTGGTTAAATGATCGGCTAAATTATGTTGAAATTTTATAAACTCCACTAATATAACACCATGCATGATGAGCTAACGAATCATGTTATGTCTAACACCTAAGTGTCTAGACTTACCTTTGTATACTTGCCTATATGCATTAGCCAAGGAAGATTCACTATCACATCTGATAGATATAGAAGATATAGGTTAAGGCCATAATGGAATTTCCTAAATCAGATTTCTTAGCCACTCGGCTTCTTTACCAGTCGATGCTAATGCGACAAACTCAGGCTCCATTGTTGAGTGAGTAATACAACTTTGTTTCTTTGATGCCCAAGAGATGGCACCTTTCCCAAGAAGGAATACCCAACCACTTGTAGAAGAATGATCTTCCACATTGGAAATCAAACTTGCATCTGAATATCCTTCAAGAACCGAAGGAAATCTAGTATAAGTCAAACCATAATCCATGGTTCCTTTCAAGTACTTAAATACTCGATTTAACGCTTGCCAATGATGTGAACTAGGATTGCTAGTATATCTACTAAGCTTTCCAACAGCATATGCATTATCTGGCCGAGTGCTAATCATGGCATACATAAGACAACCAATAGCTTTTGAGTATTCAAGTTGAGATACTGCAACACCTTTATTAGGTAGAAGCTAAATACTAGGATCTATGGGAGTGCTAACTGGAGAATAATCTTTAAAATTAAATTTATTCAGAATCTTCTCAATATAATGGGATTGAGAGATTGAAATACCATTGTTGTTTCGCTTGATCTTTATACCAAGAATCACCTCAGCCTCCCCCAAATCCTTCATGTCAAAATTAGATGACAGGAATTTCTTGGTTTTATCAACTTGATTTTGGTCAGTACCAAAAATCAACATGTCATATACATATAGAAAAATAATAACTCCTTTACCAGAAGTATAAAATTTTCTATATACACACTTGTCTGCTTGGTTAAGAAGAAAACCATTAGACAATACCACATCATTAAATTTTCGATGCCATTGCTTAAGGGCTTGTTGAAGACCATACACTGATTTCTTCAACTTGCACACCTTGTTTTCATATCCATGCATAACAAACCCTTCTGGTTGTTTCATATAAATCTCCTCATCCAAATCACCATTCAAGAATGCAGTTTTCACATTCATGTGATGAATTACAAGGTTATGAATAGCTGCAAGTGCTATTAATAACCTAATAGTGGATGTTCTAGCAATAAGAGCATAAGTATCAAAGTAATCAATCCCTTCCTTCTGTCTGAAGCATTGGATAACCAATCTTGCTTTATACTTATCTATGCTACCATCCACTTTTATTTTCCTTTTGAAGATCTATCTGTTTCCCAAAGCTTTACAGCCAGGAGGTAGATCAGTCAATTCCCATGTATTATTATTCAAAATCGAATCCATTTCATCATGGATAGATTCTTTCCATAATGCAACATCTCTTGAAGCCATAGCTTCACTAAATGTTCTTGGATCCCCATCAATCATAAAACAGTATTGATACTGATACTCAATATCATCTCTTGACCCTTCAACCAAATAAAGTTGAAAATCAGATCCAAAAGATTTGGATTTTCTAGTTCTAGTGCTTATCCTTGGTTCAGTCGGTCCAGGTACAGAAACAGTACCACCAGAAGCATCTGAACTTAAATAATTTCGAATCATATCTTTTGGTCTAGGTATAGATGTAAAACTATCTTCATCAAAGTTAGCATATCTTGATTCTATAACTGTGTTAATAGACACATAGTCATTATATTCTAATACATAGAACCTATATGCATAAGAATGCTCAGCATACCCAATGAAGATACAATTTATACCTCTTTCACCCAAGTTTCTTCTTTTGGGTTCAGTCAGCCTTACAATTGCTCTACATCCCCAAACTCTTAGAAAACTTAATTTTGGTGGCTTTTTATACCACAATTCATATGGGGTAATCTTATTCCTTTTATTAGGAAGGCGTATTGGTCTGCTGGAGATTGGAGAACTAATTAATTTTTTAGGGTTTGCTGATTATATTCGGTCTGGGCCTGTCCTAATCGAGTTTTCGATAAAAAGGATCGAAACTAAGACCGACCTTGAAGAACAAAAAAGCGCATGATCGGTCTCGGTCCTAGTCGAGCCGGTCTCGAGCCGGTCTCGAGCCGGTCTCGAGCCGGTCTCGAGCCGGTCTTGTCGGGAATTCGGTCCAACCAGTCTTTTTTGATCATCCCTACTTTTGAATTATGAAAAAACTAAAGAATGCCATTTTGTATGTGAATAATTATTGCATGCTAGATAGTCTAATCATGTATAAACAACTAATTATACTCATCCTTAGCAAGAGAGTATTCTTAATAAGTCTTATATCTAACAATTTGTTTATGAAGATTTTAAATCATTTTTAAAGTCTCTGAGCAGTTGCGTATCTTGTGAATAACTTTTTAGGCTTGTTCATGACCGGTTATACTCCGAACCGATTAAGAATTGATCTGGTCTGGTTTTAATAAAATCAGTATTTTTTTTTGTTACTAAAAAAACTGGTCTGGTTTAGGAGAAAAAAACTAATTTGGTTCGAACCGATTCAGATCATGTTTGAACTGGTCTGGTCTGTTTTTTTAATAACAATTTTGGTTAGATACCGATCCGGTTCAAACTGGAACTGAGGGATTATTTGCACGATTAGTTCGGTCTGAACTACTCTACCAGCACATCTCTGAACTTTAATAGGACATTTAACAAACTTCGAAAGTTTCATTGCTGCTTTTGAACTACAATGCTCCTGATATATGATATCAAGAAATCAAGAGAGAAAAAAAAATCTCTAAATAGTTTATTAAAATTGAGCATAAAGCTGAGATTTTTACCTGGTAGAATCTGAGAGAGACACTTATGAAGACCAAGAGAAGCATTATGCATTCATTAGGGTTATCACTAGTGATGTATGAAAGTACAGGTAAGACAATTAGGATCATGTTGATTGGACGAAAGAAAGCAGTCCAGAGAAGTTCCCACCAGCTATGGAAAACATATTAAAGTGGTGCATTTGGACCATTCTCTTTCAGTCGCCTCTCAGCTTCTGCAAAACTCAAGCCTGCAAAGCCCAATAGAGACCACCCAATTGAGAATTTGTCAGGCTTATCAAAAGCAAAATCAATATAAATAAAGGCTACACTTATGGCCTAAATTTTCCAATTCAGGTTCCAAGAAAGACAACAGAATGCTCAACAGTTGGAGAGGTCATTTAACAATAAGAATCTATATTCATATTGGCATTTCACCAAACAGGGTTTTTCTTTGGCAATCTCATTATACATACTAAGAAATCCAGCAACCAATTCAACATCCTCCTAGATAGAGGCATCAAAACCACATATCCTACATTTCAATTCGATGAACAATTGTTGAACTAGGAAAAAAGTCATCTAACCCCTTTCCGTGGATTCAACATATTCGAAGACCATATTCTTCTCCGTTTGTGGCAAAGTACACAGCCACGAGGAAACTCTCTCTTCTTCCTCCGTCGTGGAACCTCAATCAATCATCTTATCTGCAAAATCCCATCAGAAAAAAAAAAATCAAAACTGGAGAATCCAATGCAATTCTTACAGTGAAATTCGGGAAAAAGCAAGAACTTTACTTCCGGACATGAATTGGCCCTAGAACCCAAAAAACTGATTAACGAAATCCTCTTTTTCCTCACCGCCGCTCCAAGATGGAGATGGTTTCTCGACGAGATGCAATCCGTTTGAACTGAGTCTTAGTTGAGTCCTGAGAAGTCAGAACAGAATGGCAGAACTATTGAACAAATTTTTCAGACCGGTTTGGTTTATTGAAAGTGGTTTAAAGTGGTTTGATTATATAAGTTTAAAGTGCTTTGATTTGAATTTAAGTATATATAAATATTAAAAAAAAAGAGTCGATTCAAATTAAAATTAGTATTTTGAACTGACTTACTTACATCCTAAAAAACGGTCTGATTTTAATATTTGTTCGGTCGAACCAGTTCAAACCAGTACCAAATCAGACTAGAACCGGTTCAGTTCTTCTGAACCGGTTTTGTTGGGCAAGCCTATAATTTTTTTGTAGGGTTAATTGTCAATTTGCCCGCTAATGTTTGGACCGAATTTAAGATTCCCACTTAAAGTTTTAAATTTTAAATTTTAGTCATAATGTTTGGACGAAATCAAAAATCCCCACATTCCGTCTTAAGGCCGTTTATTTGAAACGGTAAACACGATACTTGCCTTGCACATGCATTTTCTTTAAAAAAAAAAAAAGAAGACAAAAATGCCCTTATGTCCATTCATCACATCGGCATCTGCTCAAAATTCAAATAGGTTATCTGAAACGCAGTTAAAATGCATGGCAGAGTCGTACAGGTCACTTGAGATACGCACACAAGAGTTAGAAACCGAGGTAAACATTCTTCGCTCCAAAACTGAAACTTTGAAGGGCGAACTTCAAGAGGAGAAAAGGAATCATCAGGTATCAGTGACCAAGTGTAATGCGCTGGAAGAACAGTTCATAAGGTATAATCAATCACCTTGCTGTTGTATTCACTCAAGAACAAGATTACATCTCTTAATTCTGCCATTGCAGATTGAATTCCTTGCCCGAGCGAGAGGCTGATCTCCCTACCACAAAGGTGAGTCCGGTTCTCTAAAAGTATATACAATGTCAACTAAGGCAAAAATGAGGGGAAAAAAATGTTTTTTTTAGGACATTGGATATGTATGGTACAGAAAAGAGATCTAGCAGCTGCAGCAGAGAAGTTAGCTGAGTGTCCAAAAACCATATTCATGCTCGGGAAGCAACTCAAATCGTTGCACCCCGAAACGGATCTTACCGACAGTGAAAGGAGCCAAAACCGTTACCAAGAAGAGCCTGGACTCAGCCATGGTCCTTTACAATAGCACACCCTCGAGCCCTTCTGACACTGACCGGAACCTGCTGAGATCTCCCATTAAGTCCATGGCCCCAAGGCACCGACCCGCTTTACCGGGGAGGTATTCTGCATCTTCAACTCCTACACTTGAGAAGCAATCCAAAGGTTTCAGCAGATTCTTCTCTTCAAAGGTGAAGAACACTGATTAGGGAAAAAATAGAAATAGGGAGATGTTTCTGATTCGTTCATAGTATGTAATGTACGGAGTTAATTATCGAAAAGGATTCCCCGATGTGATGAACGGACATAAGGGTATTTTTGTCTTTTTTTCTTAAGAAAATGCATGTGCAAGGCACGTGTCGTGTTTACCGTTTCAAATAAACGGCCTTAAGACGGAGTGGAGGGATTTTTGATTTCGTCCAAACATTATGACTAAAATTTAAAATTTTAAACTTTAAGGGAAAATCTTAAATTCGGTCCAAAAATTAGGGGGCAAATTGACAATTAACCCTTTTTTTTGTATAATCTAGTTAGCAAACTTCAGCCTAGTGGGTACAATTTGTTAGTCTAGAAAGATTATTTTCATAACAAGTCCACAACTTGTCCACCCGTCTTATTCCCACCCAGCCCAGGATGTCCACTCCTTGTGGTCCATTATTACCTATGGAGGCTCGAGAGTATTGTTGTTGAAGACCTCCAAGGCTAAAATCTAAGTAAGGATTATGATATTTGTTTTCTATACGTTTTGTTGTGAAGCTAATGAGTGGGTGAAAGGCATTCATTTGGTTCGGTAAAACCTTTATTGCACAACACTGAAATACAGTAAAACTAGCTACATCAGCAAGCACAAGTAGCAAACGTTAGGTACCCCAGATGCGCTGTCTATTCTTACATATTTACAACCATGTTGTGGTTTAGGGTGGTAGAATTATTCGAAGACGATTTGTTAGACAGAATCCGCACTATTCCTCTTATCGTCTGTGGAGTTGTACGGCAACAGCCTCCACACAGCGACGCACCAGCATCTCTCCACTTGCCAATGTAAGACACAAAATCTTCATCTTCAACCCCCGTAGAACACTGCATCAGTCATCATCACATCCAGATTTACCTCCTCAACCTCAACATGATAAGGATACAACAAATTATGCACAACTCACCACCCACTGTTTGCACTCAGCATCATAGGTTTCTCCACTGTTGGGGTAAACAAGCACTGGTTTATTTGTTACCTGCCATGCCAAACTCAAGTAAAATATTTGATATCAGGCATATTCAATACGAAAACAAGCTTTCATCCATCAATCTTAAAGGACAAACGTTTTGATGTACCTTCTGGATGGAAGTAATCAGGCCATGGATATATCGAGGAGGGGTGCAGTTAATTCCAACCGCCACGACTTGCTTGCAGGAATCTGCAACCGAAGCACATTCCGTGATGGGGTCGCCACTAACTGAATTGTTTCCATCCTTGGAGTTGAAGGAGAACCACGCGGGAGTCTGAACATGTTCTTCCTCCAGAAGCTCGGTATATGCCTAAGCAATAAAAGTTTGATATTCCACAGTTTATTCGAGCCAAGCCAAATTAGTTTTCAATAAACATCATCTCCTTTTGTAAGTACCTGCGCTTCCAGTTTGTTTGGAATTGTTTCAAAAGCAAGCAGGTCTGCCCCTGAGTCTGCTAAAATCTGCACTCTTCTTCTATGGAATTCCTTCAATGTTTTGACAGTAACAGCATCTCCATAATCCCCACTGAAGTCACAGACAGAGGAATCAGTACCACTTATGCAACATAATATTGTTAATGAAGGCTGAGTTTTAAATATATAGTTACTGCAACATATTATTGTTACCTGTACTCTGACCCATCAGCCAAGTAAGCTCCATAGCTTCCAATCGAAGCAGCAACCATTACAGGCCGTCTCGACATACCTTCGTTCTCAATGAAATTGAAGGAATCTTTGGTACACTTTTCATGGTAAATCTCTCTGGCCTCACATGCAATTTCAACACTTCTCCTGAGCAAAGTTTCAGATTCTTCCTTGGACAACCCTTTGGCTACGAATCCCTGAATAGTGGCCTGTTCCAAACATAATAATAAATAATAAATACAATAACACTGTGAAACACCTGCTGCATTTCTGGATTGTATTGATTTTTAAAATGGATTCTGATAAAATATCTGAATACCTGATAGGATGCTGTCAGGATTATATTAGCTCCAGCATCAAGGTAATCTAAGTGCACCTGTCCCAGAAATGAACAAACCAATGAATTGATGATCATCATTAAGAAAACATGGTGGGGAGAGAGATGTGCTTACCATTCCTTATCCATTTATCAGTCAGTATATAAATATAAAGGTTTTCTTGCCACACTAAAAGTGTGGTTTATATCTTTATCACTCATTAAACGAAATTGCTAGGCAGAGACGTTAGAAAACAACAACAGGGTAAATGGGGATAGAATGCAGCAAGAAGAGTCAGATTGCCCTTCAAACTTAATCAATACACAGACAAAGAGCTATAACGACCCAAATAATGTAGTAAATTTGCATACCCTTCTAACCAGCTGAGGAGAAGTAACAAGGCATTTGGCGCTCCAGAGGGGATCGTTGAGGTTGGCGCCATGGCGCTCCAGCTCAGTGGCGAAACCGCCGTCAATGACGGCGAAGCCACCGCACTGTCTAAGGAAATCCTCCATGAAAGAGGCCGATGGTACAGTACCTTGTCCCACCATGGTGAAGGTTTCGCTAGGATGAAGAAAAGTGAAAGGAAGATACCGTGACCCTTACGGCAGAGGCCTGTCTGTTTTACGACACGGCACGATTCTGGGGAGTATAGCTATAAGAAAGAAGCGACAATGGCGGAAGGTGAGAGAAAGAAGAGACCTGTGAGAATGAATGTGGACACTTCGCTACATGAACTTATATAGAGTAGAGAAACCACCATCCTAAAGAATAATTATGCTACAATGCTACACCGCTGGGTCCCTTAACTAAATATCTTAAATTTAAATTCTAAAGATTATATAATATTCATAATTGCCATTTTATTCCTTACATTCCACGAGTCTCTCGAATTATTATTCTTGTAATTTTTTGTGATTACGTAACGGAAATTTGGGATCTATATCTATATTTTAATTTAGTTAGAACATATATATAAGTGTGACAAATAAGTTTTTTAATGTATTTTTTTACTCTTAATATCATAATAATCAATTTTAATTAATCCATGTCAAACATACAATTCTCAATCCTAATTGGCATGTCATGTAAAAATCACTTTAAAATATTCAAAACTTCTCATTCACTTTCAAGATAAGTTACAAAATCTTAAACATGTTTTGTTTGTTTTTACATGTATATTTATGATTTTATCTTAAAAATATTGTTATAGTGAATTTTATAAAATACATAATATTATATTTGCGGGATAACAAGTATGAACATATAAAAATTTGCAATTAAAAATTAAACAGATTAATTAAGCATAAATTTAGATTATTAAATAATAATTTTATCAAATTGCATATCAATATTGTTTAGCTTATTATAATTAAAATTGTAATATAAATTTAGCACATGAATGAATAATAATAATATGAAGATAATTTTTTTCATTAACATATTAAACAAATACAAGTGACAAAACCACAAAAAATAACATAAAATTATTAATTAACATTGTCTTAATATAAATAGAATTAATCCTGAATTTTTAACAGAATTATAATATTAAAATAAATAAAATAATTTATATTATACAAAAAACAACAATTGGGTTAAATTGGGTTAATATTATTTATAGATATACCTTTTTTTTAATTGTATGATATTAGGTTCAATTTATTCTTAATTACAAATACTTTTATAAAATAAAATAAATTATACATATATTTTCATTTAGCATTTGCTATACAAAAAATAGTTATCGTGCAAAGCACGTGTAAGCTTTTTAGTTTGTTATCATCCGTAGTTTCGTATATTCAGCTTAAATGTGGATACATCTTTGCTATTTTTACATGGGTTACACATTCTAATGGTATGTGTATCTAATCAGGTGGATGACACCATACACCATTATCAAACCGTAAAAAATAAAATACTAATATGAATATATTTTTTTTAATTTTATGACTCAAAATTAAAATCTCTAATTAATGATAAAATGTTGAGATGTTATATCATATTACGATAATTTAATTTTATATAATAGTATTGCTTAAGTTGAATGGAATTTTGTGCCGTTCCAAATACTATTACTAATTAATTATGATTTGTTTAGTGCAAATATACATATGATTAAAAAATAATTGTTATTTAATCAGCTCCAGCATATATGTCATTCTTTAGTGGCATCTCAATCAGCATTAGAAATGTGTGAATTGTAAAAGGAAATTGTATCTCGTACGTTAAGTGTATAGGAATTAAAAAAAGAAAAAAAAAAAGAAAAAAAAAAGAATAACCAATTGGTCGAATGAATAGATAAAGCACAAATGTTGTTGCAAAATGGACAGAGCTAAATTTTACTTCTATCTGATCAGACATGTCACATGGAATCCTTAACAAACTATTAAAATATTCCAAAAATCATGCAATAAGAAAAGAGGTAAAAATTTGTTATTTCTATAAAAAAATTATTTTTCTTGGCCAAAAAAATATAAATTATATTTTTCAAGTTTTACTACTTGTATTTTAAGAATTAATAAAAATGGTATTTTCGTTTATTTTTCTATTAAATTAGAATAAAAATGACGTGACAACACGTAATTGTTCCAATTTGTAAAATGCTATATTATTTTTTGAAAAATACACATGGAATACTGAATATCAGTACTTTTTCTGTTTCTAAAAAAATTGTTCTGGTTTATGGAAAAAAAATGATCTGCTTCGAACCGATTCAGCCCCGGTTCGAACTGTTCTGGTCTGTTTTTTTATAACAACTTTGGTTCGGAAATAATTCGGTTCAAATCAAAACTATACTGGCTTAAAATCATGTCCAACACACTGAACCAACCGAAAAAATACTGAGAGGATATTTGAGTTTATATTATAACTCTTTTATTTTAAAAATATGAAATAAATAAAAAGTGTTTTTTATTCATTTCATGTTTTCTTTGAAAATATAATATTACAAACTGAGATTTATCTTTTTAATTTCCTGTATTAGAGCTTATAAAAATAATATAGTTTTTCTATATATATAATTTGGACCAATCACATGTTTGCTTTCGTTATTTTAAAAATCAATTAACGGGGAAAGACAAAGTTTGTTTATTCATCTTTAAATGTACAATTAGCAAATTTAAAAATAAAAATTCATGTAAATTTTAGTAAAATGAGTAAGGCTTGAATAGTTTTTTATTTTACTTTATTAGCCATTGGAAAAATTAAAGATTTTTTTGTATATAAATCAAGAACATCCTCAAAATATGATAAAATATATTAACAAACTTACCAATAAGAAACCATATATATGAAAAAAAATATATATAATAATAATAATATTTATGAAAAAAAATATCAATGAAGAAATTGAATGAGGAAAATAGCTAAGGGTTCAATACCCGTTTCACAGTCGACCCATCAACCATATGCAATCGTAAATGGTGTTTCGCATCTGGAGGTAAAACAAATGGTGCTCGAGAAGTATATACAATAGATATTTCGATTGAGGTGACACTTGGGAAGAGGCCACGACCAATAGAAAGCGCCTTCATCTCCTTTTCAGAGCAGGATGTGGAGCATGCCATTAGCGTGCATGATGATGCATTAGTTACACTTTGGGAAGAAGGTTAGATAACGGCACAACTCCAAACTATTGAGCCATGAATACATTATTTATCTCATTATTCACTGCTCAATCTTGGATGAGCCGTAATTTTAGTGTATAAAAAAAATTACGGGTTCAAATGTCAGAGCCGCAAAATAAAATAAAATAAAATTATTTTTGACGGTTTCTTTTTTGAGCCGTCCTTTTTTTTTTAAATCACTATTTTTCACGACTCAATCACTATTCAGTCATTAAAAAAAAATCAAAATTTTTCATCTTTCCCGCTCCCAACATTTCTTCCTTTTAATCTTCACGTGGAACATTTCATCTTCATCTTTCCTTTCAATCTTCCTCTTCATTTTCTTCACGCGGACCACCGACGGGGACGCTCCATGGACACCCATTCCTCTGGTATCTCTACGACTCCATCTTCATCCCTCTCTACAACTCCATTTCCGTCTTCATCCCTTTCTACGACTCCGACGAGAAGGGAGTTGGAGCCCTAAACGTCCATCGTCTTCATCCCTCTCTACGACTCCTTCGTCTTCATTCCTTAACCTACAAATCCTTCGTCTTCATCCGTCTCTACGACGACGGGGCTGAAGCCCTCAACGTTCGACGAGAGAAGGTGAAGCTTCAGAGCTGGAGTCGAAGGAGGTCGGAGTTGGTCGGCGAGAAGGAGGTGGACGATGAGATCTTCTTCCAAAGGAATCTTTGCAAGGAGTTGGCCGATGAGATCTTCTTCCAAGGAGGCGGTCGATGAGAAGGAGCTGGTCCTTATGGAGGAAAAGGCTCGACGGAGACCAACGACGAAGAAGACTCAGAGAAAAAGGGTCGACGGGGAAGAAGACCACCAAGCCGAAGGCTAGGGACGAACCTACGACGAGAAGGCTGGGGACGAAACCTGTGAAAATTATTTTTTTTTAAATATTGAGTCGTCCAAAAGAAAAATAAAATTCGTCGACACTTTGTTGTTGAGCTGTGCTTTTGACGACTCATTATTTTGAGCTGTTCGTTTTGCGGCTTTATCCTCATTGAGTCATCATAAACATGACGACACTTAATATGATGACTCATTTTAATTGAGTCGTCTAAAATTAACGGCTCAAATAATGAGTCGTTAACTATTCTACTTTCAATCGTTAATCACATACTCTCCCGTAGTGTTATCACTATAGAGATAAGTGATTTTGATGTTAAGAGGGTTTGGGGGGATCTAGAAGTTTGACTGATGTACTATATATTGACGCTTTGTTGGATATGGGAAAAACAAAGAAAGATTTGAAGAAGGTAAACTTCTCTCTGGTTGGGTTCACCAGAAGGGCCACCTACCTAACCTCTCGGGGATACACCTTTCTGTGTTTCTAAAAGAAGGTTCGAAAGCACTAAGAGATGAGACAACATTCTTTGAGGTCAATGCCCACAACCCATACTACAACGCCATCTTGGGGCAGACGACTTTGAATGCATATAATATCGTCGCCTCCAGGCTCCAAGTATCATCAAAATATGAATTTTTTCGACACCTCACATAATAAGAGAAGTAAACCGCGATCAACAAACGAATGCGTGAATTAGATAACAAAACAAGTATGATTGAGTCTAAGTTTAGATGACTAAGTCTCACTGTCCCCACTCTAACTTATTATTTACTTGCTAAAGATTGTAATGTTGAACCGCTGTAATTTGCATTTCACGACGTTTTATGTCATCAAATAAAAAAATTGTTTGATATATTATGTATGTTTCTGTTTGACTTGGTCTCCGCGGTATTTTTGTTACTAATTTGAAACTTCGTGGAGCGCATCTTACAAATTAAACTCAGCGTAGAGTAATTGGATAAGCCGATCATCATATTTGAAGATTTTGTCTAATGATTTAATATTTAATGATATCTTTGATTACTATGAAAAGTATTTCATTTAAATCATTTTCCTTACGTCTTCTCTACTTATAATGTTTATGAGAAATATAATATTTCACTGTAATTAGAATCTACGATAGACTTGTTCATGAACCGGTTCGGGGTCAAACTGGTTCAGAACTGAACTGTTCTGGTTTGTAAAAAACCATTACTTTTTTCTGTTTCTAAAAAACCCTGTCTGGTTTATGGAAAAAAGAACTGGTCTGGTTCGAACCGATTCAGAACCGGTTCGAACTGTTCTAGTCTGTTTTTTGTAATGTCAATTTTGGTTCAGAAATAATCTGGTTCAAACCGACACTAACCAGCTGAAAATCATGTCGAACACATTGAACCGACTGAAAAAATACTGAACTAATTGAAAAAACACTGAACTGACTGAAAAATACAGTGAACCAACTGAAAAACACATTGAAACGATTGAAAATATGTTCCATAACCGACTGAAATCCTGTCCAACATCAACTCTAGGTTTGGTTTATTGAAGACATCTCTAGGTTTGGTTTAATTTCAGACCAGTTTAGTTGATTTTACTTCAAACTGGTTCTAAAATTATATAGGTTTAAAGTGGTTTGATTTAAATTTAAGTATAAACCAGTATAAAAAACGAGTCGAGTCGAACCGATTCAAAACGGATTTTTGGTACTATTTGAACTGGTCTATTTGAAGCCTAAAAACACTGGTTTGGTTTTGGAACTAGTTCGGACGAACTGGTTCTAATTAAACCATTCCAGACCAGACCAGTTCATCCGAACCGGTTAATTTGAACAAGCCTAATCTACGATAGATGGAAGTATACGGAAGTTGGGTGACACCTGAGACTCGGCGTCCCGTATATACACTCAATACACATTGAGTGAGATATAAGGAGTTGGAGATTAGTTGAACTGACTGAGTTTCCGGCAGACGCAACAGAAGCTTACGCAAAAAAAAAACATTCTCTAAAATATACCCATTTGAAAACTAAATATCAGAATAACCAATTTTTAAAACTATTTATCAAATTATACCAACACGCGACTACGGGTTGCGGATATAATTTATTTCAATCTTAACCAATCGTGGGTAGGGGCATTTACTCCTATATGTTACTATCAGTAACGGATGAGAGTGAAATTTGCTCTTACCCGCGACTGTCAGTCATGCATGTAACGATAGTATTAACTACTAATTGAGTCATTCCCGAGACTAGTAGTCACGGGTAGAGTTTAACTTCTTTTTTTAAATATAATTAAATAAGATTACTTTATTAAAAAAATATGTGTTTTTATACTTTGTTTACCTAATCAACCTATTTTAAATTTTATTTTATTTTTTCGGGGAGGGGGGGGGGGGGGGGGGGGGGGAAGGAGTGGTACGTTTTATCGTTTGCGAACCTTTTTTTTGTACGTGTTCTGAACCACTCCATTTTTTTGCAAAAAAAAATGTTTGGTTTGTGAACCAGTTCGGCCGAACCGGTTCAAAACTAAGATAATTCACAAAAGGTATGGTTCAGTTCGTCTGAATTGGTTTTTTATGCCCACCCCTAGTCCTTATTCCCTACAAAATAGCACCTGAGTCGAGTTTAAAAGATACAAATTATTTAATCTTAATGTTAATCCCTGTACCCAAAAACCCTACCAATGATATTGATGTGTACTTGCAACCGTTAATTGATGAGCTTGGCGATTTGTGTCTAGACGGTACTTTGACATATGATGATGCATCGATAAAGGAGAAACTTCCAAATGCATGCAGCTGTACTTTTGATAATAAACAATCTGCTTGCTTATGCTAAGTCATCTAGATGGGCTACATACGGAAAATGGACTTGTCATGTTTGTCAAATGGACACCCATTATTGCAGACTACAGAATAGGAACAAGTGTTATTTTATGGTGCACATAAGATGATTACCGTCTAATCATCATTGGAGGAGAAACAAATGCTCGTTTCATGGTAAACAGAAACTACAACCTGATCCCCAACATGTTATCAGGTGACAATGTCTTCCATCAATTGGAGTGTTAAAAGACATAGCATTTGGAAATACTTAACCAGCAAGAAAGATAGGGATTGAATATGTTACCAGCAAATGTAAGAAAATGAATGCTTCTTTCCAACTTCTTTATTGGAAAAAATTGTTCCTCTTCCATAATTTGGATGTTATGCACATTGAGAAGAATGTCAGCGATAACCTGATCGGAATATTGTTAGGTGTTACAATGACAATCCCAAAACTCAATTTGATATGAAAGTGATGTCGATTCGAAATTTTCTTCATCTTGTGGAGAAAGAAAATAAGATGCTGCTGCCAAAGGTGAGAAGATTAGTGGTTATTTATCAGGCCGTTGTGATTTCCTTTCGAGGTTTGTTCCATCTTTTTCTAAGGTGTTTTCTACCATAGTTGACGATCTTTCTTAGTAAGAGTGAAAGAATAATTTTTAAGGTTTTCTTAAAAAACTTTTCCTTGAATGCACTACCATTTGGACGTTTCTGGCATGAAATCATTTAAATCGACCATTTTGGTGCGTATTGTTTTTCCTTCCATTTTAGTTTCGTATTGTACTTTCGGGCAAAATTCTCTTCAAGGATGCATGTTTTTGCTTGAAGAAGCTTGTGTTATGTGGCTGGCCTAACTTGGTTACATGTACTTACCTTGTTGAATCTTTTATAGTTGTCTTAGTAAGAGACTGAATTTTTAGGGTATTGTTCAATATCTGTGTATGTTGCACAATTCTTTTGCTTTCAGACATTAACACCCCTCAAAATATGTATTTTTCTTACATGATGGTAAGTAGTAGTTGGACCAAGAGTCGAAGAATGTCAGACAAACAAGTTTATACAAGAAAATCTTTAAGGAAACGTGCTCATCAACAGTCGCATCCGCCATCACAAACTTGATTTAACCACTTCTTTTGTACTTTGTTAATATGTGATATATACGATTGTCTGACTAATGCATTTTATAGATATCGCAAAGTCATTTGAAGGGGAAACTATTTGTGCTAACACTCCGATTATGGTTGGGGCTGGAAAGTACGACTCAATTGGTGATGAAGCAAGTATAAGTGTAACCTTAGTTTAAGTGTAACCTTAGTTTGCCATGTATGTTATTTTAATGACATGACTAAAATTGCTCTTAGGTATCTGTATATTGTTGTCGTAGTGAAGATTGTAACTCCACCAACTGAGAAGTTAGGTCGTGGGCGTACAAGGTGTATAAGGTTGTCAAGCAATGACATCAGTGAAAAATAATAAATCAAGTTCAATGCTAAGGGTCGTGTTTGTAGCAAGTATACTTTAACTTTTGCTACATGGTATGGTTGTATTGTAAGAAAATGGAAAAATGCCCCATTGATGGTTTAAGATTAGAAGGACATACCAAAAAAACTAGGGTTAAATACCAAGGAGCTACCTGAACTTTGGACGTTTTGCAACCTGAACTTTAAAAATTCAAAACGGGCTACCTCAACTTGGATGAAGGTGCAAATAGCTACCTCCGTCCAATTTACCGTCAACTGTTGACAGACTTTCGTCGAAAATTCATCGGAAATTCGTCAGAAATTGAACAGAGGTAGCTATTTGCACCTTCGTCCAAGTTGAGGTAGCCCGTTTTGATTTTTTAAAGTTCGGGTAGCTCGTTGCTAAACGTCCAAAGTTTAGGTATCTCCTTGGTATTTAACCCAAAGAACTAATAGATTATGAACAAAAGATGTTATGCCTTTTTCTCTAAGTCATCTTATAATTAACAACATCTAGGCATATCATATTTTTTTGGTTTTCTATTTCATGCCGAAGCATATTATATGATGGTCTGTTCATTCTTTCTGTTAGGAGAAGTTCATTGTTCCTAAGGATGACAACTTTAACCAATTAATCATAATGTATGTGAGAGAAAAGTACATAAATTACAGGGCTAACCTAAAATAGCTGTATTTCCCGTCGGACGTAGTGCATGTCCCGTCGGACGTAGTTAAAGACGACTCGATATGTCTTGTTAACTGAATTATCTCGGATGAGTTTAAGGTAATGTAATATCGATCTTGAACTGCCTACTTATTTATAAGTATGTGTTTCCAGTATGTTATACGTTAACATTGATCCTACCATGCATGCATGTTCAAGCTTATGAGTGACCACACACACACAAAAAAAGTCTAAACAAGTAATGTGTCATACAGTTGGGAGATCGAGCTTAGCAAAGCGAGAACATGAAGAGGTAATCCAATTAACGGTCAATACCATTCATTTATTGGATTAATCCAATTAACCTAGTGTCAACATTTTTTCTACGTTTTCATAGATTGACAAGAAAAATGAAAAACATCTCAGGGAATCTCATATGTTCCTTAAAAACCACTTGGGCAAAATTGGGCAAACAATTAATCAGAAGTCCAAATCCATAATGGTAAGCATGTTGGTTGACTAAGTTGGAAAAAGTGAATTATAAAGTACCAATATTCTTATATATTCAGTTGTGCGTAGGATCAAGTTGAAGAAATGGTTGTTGAACTGAAAGCTGAAGAACATGGACCAGTTTACAAGGATGCTCTGCATGAGAAAGTTAGGTGAACTGAAAAACGTCGAGTTAGTTTTTCTAAAATTTCGCGGTTGTTGGAGAATGATCAATTGAATAATGCGATAGAAAAAGTCGCTAAGGTAATAGAGGAAATACTGCAACTCCGGGTCTTGGTTGAGGAGAGTGTTCGCAAGACGAAGGAATCAGTACAAAATTAGCTGAGTTTCAAGAAAATCTTATCGCATTTCAAAGGGATATGACGATCATGACAAGGGTTATGCATGTAAATGGATATATCCCGAACGATTCAGAAACCCAAGGTAACGAACTATAATACAAACTAATGATCAAACATTATGTACTTTAACTGCGTTTTCTGTTGTTGTAGATCTGAATGTTTGAAGACTTACGGGGACTTTCTTTCACGAAATTCAGAATAAGGAATACAGAATAGAGAATAGGAATTGGGAATAAGGAATAGGAGTTAAGAATATGAAGTTGTTTTTTTGCTTGAATAGAATGGAATGGAATAAGAAATTCTGTTGTTTCTTTGGTGGAATTGTATACGGAAAAGGAATGGAATGTGGTAAAATGACATATTTGCCCCTCTTTGTATATGTATAGTATATAATAAAAATAATTTGTATTAATTAATTATAAAACTTAAAAATATTACGAGCTAGTTAATTATGTATTATTCGATACAAGATATCTAATTGATATGTATTTGGGTTTATATAATTTCATGTCTGTGATGAAATTAATCATTGGTCTCTGTCTTTTATGAATCTATTAACAGACATGAAACAACCAAACACAAACCATGGATTCCCAGATCATATTTTTGTTTTCACTATGCATTATCTTGGACGATTTGGTGTCTTCTATGGATCCCCAGATCATATTTGCCGTGATTACTACTGATCCTTTCATAGATTTCTTGGTACTTTTGTAAAATTGTAGACTGGGAAGCTTCTGAAAGAATATGACAAGGAAACCGGCCACAAAAAGGCAATAACTTCTCTTGCAAAATTTGCTGATGGTTCTCATTTCCTCACTGGTTCTCACGATAAATCTGCAAGGGTATCTTTTTGACACTTTAATAGTATAACTATCTATTCATAGCATATAGTTTCTGCTAATGCTTAACTCTTTCACAAATTCAGCTCTGCGATATCAGAACTTTGACCCTTATCAAGACTTATGTTACCGAGTGGCCTGTCAATGCTGTGGCAATGTCTCCACTTCTTGATCATGTATGTCCTCTTACACTCGAACTCTCTTTGTTATTGCCATAGTAGGGTTCACAAGTTTATGCAAGAAATTCATATCTGATCAGGAAATTCTGCAATTTTTTCATTTTCTAGGTAGTGCTAGGTGGAGGACAGGATGCATCATCAAGTTTGAAGCTAAGTTCTATGACGAATCTCTAGGGTATGAAAGTTATGGCTGGTAGAGAGGGTAGCTGGGAAGCTCAGAGACAAACACAGTTGGGATTTGTGAAGGAATAACTGAAGGGCAAAATAGGGAATAAGGAAAGTTAGTGAGGGTAGAATAGTCAATAACGATCCAATTCCGGATTCCTTGCCTTCTAGGCTTAGGAATTCCGAGCTTTTCGTCCGGAATGTCTAAGCCTACCCCGCCCAGAATCTGTAAGCCAATTTTTTTCAATTCCGCGAAAAATAGAAATTCTTACGGAATTCGTAAGCCGAATTCCTTAGACATTCTGTGAAAAGAACATGCCATTAATGATTATGATGGTAAAGGTGGTCGAAGAACCTTTTGGTTTATGTGTAATTATGTTTTCCATTTTCTTATTTGGGTTTAGCATCTATATTTAGCCACAACTGATCAATTGGCATTCTTTTGTTTTATGCCCCTTTTGTGTGATTTTTTTTTTTTGGCCAAGAAAACATTCATTCAATTACTCAAAACGGAAAGTCCGACAATCCATAAACCATAAAGAAGATAAACTAGAAGGTAAATTAACAACCCAATCTATTGGACAAAGTCCCCGCCTAGATTCCGATGCTACCCAATGGGCGCACCGGTTCGCCTCATGACGAACAAAACGCCAGTGGATCCGTGGTATGGATCGTGCCTTCTCCAAGATGTCCGCTAGAATGTTCCGAAGCTCCCAATCTTTGTCCGCATTACCCTCATGAAGGTGGTTGATTACTTGCTGCGCATCCGACTCGATAGTTACTTCAGACCATCCCTTAGAACATGCCAACTCCGTTGCTTGGAGAATCGCCCTCGCCTCAAGTGCCTTAGCACTCGTTCCTATCCCGGTTGAGTTCCAACCTGCTATGATCTTCCCCGTCCAATCCCGCACCACCACTCCCGTGCCTCCTGCACCAGTCTGGACATCCCATGCCGCATCACAGTTCATCTTAATCACCCCCCTCCGCGGCCGCTCCCATGTCCTCACAACGACCTCGCGCCCTCGAGCCATGTGAGCCTCTCCTCGTTCTCTCGCGGACCACATCTCCTCGGCCACATCTCCTTTTGTGTGATTCACTATGGTCTATTTTGTTGATCTCGTAAACTGTGTTTGGACTATTTATGGATGTAAATGCTTTATTGCTTCCCCAAATTGTTGTTTATTACTACTATGGGTAATTTAAAATTTGTCTCAAACTGGATTTGTGCCAAACAAGATAGCTAAGGTCAACATTTATCGATGTAGGGTCTAGTTTATGCTTGGAAGAAACACAAATTAACTAAAATAGTAGTGAATAAAGAACAACAAATAACATGATACAATTGAAGATGTCTAACAACGATAAAGATCTGTAACTAACATAAATGTATTTTATTATAGTTCTAGCGCATTTGTAATACTAGACACGAAAACATACTCTTAACAACAAAAATTATTGTCACACATTATATATTAGTAATGTCAACTAACGATTGTCATTGAGAAGAGTAAAAAACATCAACGAGAGTAGGTGATGTAACTTACCTTATGCCTTGGCGTAAATACGTAACATATGTCCTCATTTAGTAATAATAACTTACGACACAATATAACTAATATGGTAACAAAAGCATGCTGACACGAAAGACGTATAAATGGTTATAGTATTATGTCGCTACTAAATTAGTGTGCTCCCCATTTATTAGTGGCGGAAAACATTTTAGTGTTGACAATTTACCGTTGGAGGGACGTTTAGCCACAAGACCTACACTGACGAGACTTAGTCCGCTGCTAAAGGTTATTTACGACAAATGCCCCTTTAGCGGTGCTTTTTTTGTCGCAATTATAGCTCAACATTATTGTAGTGAGACGACAATAAAGGTTGTTAACACCTCTCGAGCAAGATTGATGGTCGTGGTGGCGCATTGTATGTCCTTTCTTTTTATGGGTTCTCCGACTCACCGTGAGGCGTAACCATTGAGGGTGAGATGCTTGGTAATTTGCATCAACACGGGATGCTAGACACCAATTTATGGGTATGAAATAAAACTTGGATGGTGAAATCATTGGTGGTAGTGGAGATTAACTTGGGCAGGAACTTCAACAACGGTACCTCTAGAGGTGATATCTGCTAGGTTGTGGAACATGATTAATATGTAATGTCTTTTATAAATTAATGTTCACGCGTCTCGAGGATGAACCTCCGCGGTGAGGTTACCGGGGGATGAGGGGTAGGACTCACAGTTTAGGCTGCACTGTAGCTGTGGACGGTGCCTAACAAGACAATGGACTCGACAGTGTAAATGGGCGGCTGAACGAAGGTGAACACATGTAGTTGGTTGGTGGTCAACACGGGCGGTTATACGGTGCAAGCTGGAAAACGTGTTGTGCAAGAAAACATGGTCAAGTTGGAGTTTTGCACTTAGTCATAGTTTTGTCTATATATACATTTCTCCATTCATGTATTATGTAAGAGAGTTGAACAGTCATCAACACATATTGAAACCGCCGTGGAGGTTACCTCGAAGAAGTGTTACCACATAAAACTCTCACACACGTTTTCTTTCTACCTGTCCAAAATTTCTCTCAATTCCCGTTCTTCTTCATCAGTTTTCTATGTGGGTTGCAAAATTGATCCTAACAACCGGTACCGGAGCTAACGCGGTTCAACACGACCACTGAACATGGAGAGTTCAAAGCTTGGAATCGAGAAGTTTGATAGATTCGCTTTCGGTTTCTGGAAGATGTAGATCAAAGACTATCAATACCAGAAAGATCTTCACGAACCCTTGCTCGGGGTGAAGCCGGATTCCATGACGGAGGAACAGTGGAAGTTGAAAGATCGCTAGGCCCTAGGGTTGATCCGGTTGACTTTGTCGAAGAATGTGGCGTTCAACATCGTCAAGGAGAAGACTATGACCGATCCGTTGAAGGCGCTATCAACTATATACGAAAAGCCATTTGTGATGGACAATGTATATTTGATGCATAGATTGTTCAATTTACAGATGTGTGAGAGTGAATTTTTGCTGATCATATAAATGAGTTTAATATGATTGTGAGTTAACTGAGTTTTGTGGAGATTCATTTCGAAGATGGAATCAAAGCATTGATTTGGATGTCATCTCTGCCCGAGTCATGGGATACTGTCGTTGCTGCAATTAGCAGTACCCGTGGTTCTGAGAAACTCAAGTTCGATGAAATCAGAGATGTTGTTCTCAACGAAATTATTCACAAGCGAGAAGTTAGAGATTCATCGGGCAGAGCACTCAGCGTTGACTGAAGGGGAGAAGCAAGTCGAAGGGCCAAAATCCACATGGCCGACTAGAATCAAATAATCAAGGAAAATCTCTGAATAAAACCAATGTTATTTTTGGAATTGTGGAGATAAAGGGCACTATCAGACAACCTACAAGAAACCAAAAAAGAAGAAGAAATCCGGACATTATTTTGATTATGTAAATTCATCAAAAGACACTGGTAATGCTCTAATCCTTAGTGTGGTCAGACCGGTTGAATCCTGGATTTTAGATTCTCGTGCATCCTTTCATTTGTCTCCAAGTAAGGAATTGTTTCAAAATTTCAAATCCGTAAATTATGGAAAGGTATACCTTGTTGACAACAAATCTTTGGAGTTTGAAGGAAAAGGGGATGTCTACATAAAAGCCCCATTGGGAAACCAGTGGATTGGAGGATGTCAGATATATTCCTGAACTCAAGAAGAATATGATCTATGTTGGTCAGTTGGATAGCACAGGCTACGCAGCAGAGCTTGGTAAAGGTTCGTGGAAGATCGTAAATGGTTATATGATTATAGCTCATGGGACAAAATCTGGAACCTTATACACCACTGCAGGGTGTATAAACATGGCTGCTGTCGCTGAGGGTGCTTCTGGTTCATGTATGTGGCATAACAGACTTTGACACATGAATGTTAAGGGAATGAAGATGCTAGTTGCAAAAGGAGCCTTAGAGGGTCTGAAGTCTGTTGGTATGGGTCTTTTTGAGAGTTATGTTATGGGTAAACAGAAGCGAGTTATCTTGAGAAAGACTTCGAGAGAGCCGAAGAAAGTGCGGTTGGAAATGGTCCGTACATATGTTTGGGGAGCACCTCCAGTTTCATCACTTGGAGGATCTAGGTTCTATGTCACCTTCATTGATGATTTCAGCAGGAAGGTATGAGTTTACTTCTTAAAGCACAAGTCAGATGTGTTTGCAACATTCAAGTGGTGGAAAGCTGAAATTGAGAATCAGACCGGATTGAAGATCAAATGTATGTGGTCTGACAATGGAGAAGAGTACGACAAGTCAGAATTCAAAGCGTTCTGTGCTACTGAGGGAATCAGATTGATGATGACAGTTCCCAACAAGTCTAACAGAATGGAGTTGGTGAGAGGATGAACATACATTGAATGAGTGTGCGAGGAGCATTAGGCTGGATTGTGGGCTGGCCAAGACGTTATGAGCAGATGCGGTGAGCAGAGCTGCATACTTGATCAATATGGGACCATCAACTGCCTTGGGTTTCAAGATTCCAGATGAGGTATGGATAGAAAAGGATCTCAAGTACTCACACCTGAAAACCTTTGGATGCACGACTTATGTTCATGTTGATCCAGAAAAGTGAGATAAGCTTGATGCTTAAGATGTGAAGTATTACTTCATAAGATATGACTCTGACATGCTTGGTTACAGGTTTTGGGATGACAAGAATAGAAAGATCCTGAGACATTGTGATGTGACGTTTGATGAATCTGTCATAGAGCAGAAGATTTCAAAGATTACGAAGCAAGTGGGAGTTGAGTTTGAGTTGCAGAAAAGTACACCCAAAGAAGATACTCAAACAACTCCAGAGACTGTTGCTGAAGAACACGTGGTGGAGAAAATAACACCTGAACAGGTGTTGAGGAGATCATCCAGAACAATCAGAGCACCATATAGGTATTCACCTTCATTAACTTATTTGTTGCTAACTAATGAAGGGAAACCGGGGTCTTTTGATGAGGCCCTACAGGTGCAGGATTCAATCAAGTGGGAGAAAGCGATGAATGATGAGATTACCTCACTTGAGAAGAATGACACGTTGGTGGTGACTGAATTGCCTGCAGGGAAGAGAATTTTGTTGAACAAATGGGTGTTCAGGATCAAGGCTGAACCAGATGGCATAAGACGGTTCAAGGCTCATTTAGTAGTTAAAGGGTATTCACAAAGGAAAGGTATTGATTACACATAAATATTTTCTCCTATTGTGAAATTAACTATTATCCGTATTTTATTGAGTATTGTTGCATAAGAGAATTTGCATTTTGAGAAAATGGATGTAAAAACAACATTTTTACATGGAGATATGGACAAGGAGATCTGTATGCAACAACCAGAAGGATTTGTTGTTCTGGGAAGGAACACATGGTGTTCAAGCTCAACAGGAGCTTGTATGGGTTGAAGCAAGCACCGAGGCAATGGTACAAGAAATTCGAATCCTACATGAGCAAGAGTGGCTTTTGCAGGAGTGAAAAGGATTAGTGTTGTTACTTAAAGAAATACACTAATTCTTATTTATTTATACTCTTGTAGGTGGATGATATATTGATTGCAGGATCCAGTATGAGAAAGATAAACATTCTGAAGGCAAGCCTATCTTCAGTGATTGAGATGAAAGATTTGGGTACAGAGAAGCAGATTCTTGGGATGAGGATATCTCAGGATAGATGTGCTTGCACTTTAAGTATATCCTAAGAGTATTACATTGAGAAGGTCTTGACCCGATTCAGGATGAGTGATGCTAAGCCATGACTACTCCTTTGGCAAATCACATAAAATTGTCAAAGGAGCAATCACCCAAGACAAGTGGAGAACGTGAGCAAATGACGCTGGTTCTTTATGCTTCAGCAATTGTGGGTGTGATGTATGATATGGTCTGTACAAGACCTGATATAGCACATGCAGTAGAAGTGGTCAGCAGGTACATGGCAAATCCAGGGAAAGAGCATTGGGCAGCTGTAAAGTGGCTTCTGAGATATTTGGAAGATACATTGAGTACTTCACTTTGTTTTGGCAAAGACAAAGTAATCCTGCAGGGTTTTGTAGATGTTGATCTTCTTGGTGATGTTGACTTGAGCAAGAGAAATCCAGATACATTTACACCATAGGTGGTACAGTAGTAAGTTGGATGTCCAGGCTTCATAAATGTGTTGCTCTTTCATCAACTGAGGCTGAGTACGTGGCAATAGCTGAAGTTGGGAAGGAGATGATGATATGACTGACAGATTATCTGGAAGAGTTCGGCAAGAAACATAGCGAGAAAATTCTTTATTCAGATAGCCAGAGTGCCACACAATTGGTAAAGAATCCAGTCTATCATTTGAAGACTAAGCATATCAGAAGACAGTATCATTTCACTTGCAGGGCAGTGAAAGAAAGTGACTTGTGCTTAGAGAATATAGAGGGTGCGAAGAATCCATCATACATGTTGACAAAATGTGTTGATGGTGGGAAACTGGGGTTGTGCAAAACCTTGGTTGGTCTTCTGTATATGTGTTTCTACAGATGCTGCGGTGAAGATATTGATGATGACAAAACTTTATTGAAGAATGCTGTTTTGGTGACTGAACCAGTCTCCAAGTGGGAGAATTGTTAGGTTGTGGAGTATAATTAATTTGTAATGTCTTTTATATATTAATGTTAACACGTCTTACGATTAAACCTCCGCGATGAGGTTTCCAGGGTGTGTTAGGGGCAGGAGCCACAGTTTAGGCTGCACTGTAGCTGTGGACGGTGCCTAACAAGACAATGGATTGGACAGTGCACATGAGCGGGTGAATAATGGTTAACACGGGCGGCTGAACGGTGGTCAACATGGGCGACTGGACGGTGTAAGCTGGAAAACATGTTGTGCAAGAAAACATGTTCAAGTTGGAGTTTTGCACTCATAGTTCTGTCTATATATACATTTCTCCATTCATGTATTTTGTAAGAGAGTTGAACAATCATCAATACATATTGAAACCGCCGGGGAGGTTACCTCGAAGAGGTGTTACCACGTAAAACTCTCCCACACGTTTTCTCTCTAGCTGTCCAAAATCTCTCTCAATTCCCCTTCTCCTCCATCAGTTTTTTGTGTGTGTTGCAAAATCGACACTAACAACATCGAGGTGAGGTCAATTGTTGTTGGAAATATGAACCACTGGTTTTGATCAAGTTGTGTTGACACTTTGTTCAAATCCACTCATCAGAACCCGAAATGGGTTGGAAAGGTGGCGTCGTTCTCATTCCACTTCAATGCTTAAGTTAGTACAACGGTGAGGAAGGTACGCAATTTAAATGAAGCACGAAATGATTGATATTTAAATGCACCTTGGACTTGATGGGCAAACAAAGATGACCTTACCATTGTTAGAATAATGGAGTCAAGGTCAACAAGTCAACATTCAATAAAGATAGAAACTATTCTAAAAAATTGAATATTAGTATTGGCAATTTGTGGTAAACATCATAATTACCATAGCTAAGTAAAGATGTATAAATGTACCTTGTATGGCTGAATTGAAGATTATGCAATTGAATGACAAAACCTGAAATTGTGAGATTGAGATGAGCAGATTTATATTACGTGTGGTAACATGGTATCAGAGCATGGTTAATAATCCATAGGGATTAACCTGTGTCTCTAATCATTTACCAGCCTACCAAACATGTGCAACAACGAAAGCATCAACACAACAAACCAGCTAGGTTTCTGCCTCAATGAAGATGACCCAACCATCTGAATAGCAAGGGTACTTAGGCCGGGCTTGAGTGGCAGCCACCGATAACCAGGAGAACTACCCAGAACAATCACAATCAGCTCAAAACTCAATGGGCCGAACTACCACCCATGGGCAAGAATTATGCAGATTGCAATAGGAGGAAGGGGACGGCTGGAACATCTGACAGGGGAACCCAAACCCCCAGCTAGAACTGAACCAGATTACCAAAAATGGAAACAAGACGATTTAATGGTGTTTTCATGGATCATACAAAACGTGGAATCAAGGTTGGCTAACAATTTTGCTCATTATTCTACATTAAAAGATCCGTGGACAACATTGTAGGTACCCTATGGTAGTGGCAAAGGCTAACTACAAGTCTTTGATCTACATAACAAGGCATCAAAAAGAATACAACACAATTTCAACATGGAGGAATTCTCGCTAACTATGCAGTCCCTTTGGGGGATATTGAAGCCTAAAGGCCGAACCCCATGCGATGTACAACCGACATCGCAGCATACAATGAAATCTGGAATGAGACCAAACTCTACCAGTTTCTCGGAGGGATCGATTCGTGGTTCGACGGAATTAAACGGGACCTCCTTAGGGAGATCCCATTGCCCTCAGTCGAAGTCGCCTATGCCTTGGTGAGGACGGAGGCCGCCCGACTCCAGATTCTAGGAGCGACAACCATTGGGAATAGAGCATCATTGGGCATTGGGGACGTACTAGCAACAACAACCGAGCATATACGTATTGAAGGAACAGAAAATGCAGCAAACGTAGCAAACACAACAATGAAGTTCATTCGGCCGGGACAGAAATAATCGGACACGGCCGGAGCAACTAGCGGGTTGTCATCCCGGATCGACAAAAACAAGCTCAAGTGTACTGACTGTGGTATGAATCGACACACGAAGGAGGTTTACTTCCAATTAGTGGGATATCCCGATTGGCGGGACGAGAAGGAGAAGAGTCGCATCGTCGCTGCGGTGAGGAACTCTTCGGCCACAAGCACACACGGTTGCAGCGACAGCCCGATGCAACAAGCAAGGAATCCTCATCGTAAGCCTCCTCGGTCCATACCAGCAGATGACGGGGACGGTTGCTTTTCCGGAGTCGTGGGAAGTGGAGGCGAAGACCACGACTGAGCCGACAACGAAAACCCTAGGCGAGAGGCACGAGATGTAGAAGGGAGCTGCGTGAGGAGATGAACGAAATGAGGGTTGCAGCTGCGTGAGGAGAACATGTAAAGGGACTTGTATTTGCAACCAAGTCCCTCAATTCGAACCCTAGCAACTCTAGAACGAAAGTTGCTAAAATCACAAAACAACCCAAAAATATTGCATTTTAGCCTCTGAACAATTGACGTGTTCATATTCAGTCCATAATAAAACCAGATTAAAAAAATCACCAGTGGATTTATGACTGTGGCACAACCAACACTATGATTTATGATTCACGTGATCTTAAGAATATTGTCGAGTCCCAGATTGAGTATATTAATACTACAGATGGGGCTAAGGCTCAAGTGTCAGGAATGGGAACAGTAGAAATCTCTCCAACCCTGAGAATTTCAAACTGTTTACTAGTTCCAAACCTCTCAAATAAATTATTGTCGGTCTCTCATGTCACTAAGGAAATGAATTGTACTATGGTGATGAATCCGAACTTTTGCATACTGCAGGATATCCAAACGGGGGTGATTATTGGGTGTGGCACTGAACGCGCTGTCCTGTACTACGTTGATGAAATGTCTCGAAAAGGTTCGGTGTTGCTTGCTCATGGGACTTCAGAAAGAGAGACTTGGTTATGACATAGGAGATTGGGTCATCCATCCTCGGGTTATCTAACACTTTTATTTCCTAAGTTGTTTTTGAATAAGAGTGATAATCGTTTTTGTGAGACTTGTATTTTTGTAAAACGTCATAGGCTAACGTTTAATCCAAGGAGTACTCGTATGAATTCCATGTTTGCCTTAGTTCATTATGATGTGTGGGTTCCATCACCTATATCTGGGGGTAAAGGTCTTAGATATTTTGTGTTGTTTATCGATGATTGCACTCGCATAACGTGGGCGTATTTTTTAAAACAAAAATTCGAAGTGTTTGACAAGTTCGCTCACTTCTTTCAAATGATCCAAAATCAGTTTCAGAAAAACATTCAAGTCCTTCGGTATGTTAAGGGGGGGGGGGGGGGGAATTTGTCAATCAACATATGAATTTTTTTTTTCAGAAAAAGGAATTATTCACCAAACCTCTTGTCCACACACTCCATAACAAAATGGTATTGCCGAAAGGAAAAATCGTATCGTTCTTGAAATGACAAGATCCCTACTCATCGAGTCCAAAGTACGAACAACATTCTGGCCTGAAGCTGTTGCCACAATAATATATAATCTTAATCGTCTCCCTACAAAAATCCTAAATTTCAAAACACTACTTGATATTCTCTCTGAAATTACCAAAATGGCCTCAACACTCAGTCTAAATCCTCGGGTCTTTGCATGTTCTGTATTCGTACACATACCTAAAAATCACAGCACCAAATTTGATCCTTGTGCAGTCAAGTGCGTATTTGTAGGATATGGAGTTCATCAGAAAGGGTATCTGTGTTATGAACTGTGATTTCCTTGAAACATAGTTTTTTTTATCACCAGTCCAGTGCACATGGGGGAATCTTACAGTAGAACCACTGGATTGGGTATGTAGTCCAAACATATCCTGTAACAGACAAAGTCTCTCCTATGATGGTCCAACAAAGCTGGTGAATCAAACCATCAGGCCAACATCGGATACGCCAGTATCGACCAACGAACTAAGGGTCACAACTGATACTTCACCATTTCAGGTATCTGAGGTAAGCCCGCTAAGCCCGTCTGGACCTCAAATTGTTCTAAGTGAATAATCATAAGAACAAGAGGAGTAAATGACTGGAGGGTACAAATTAACCCCAAGAGATAATCGATAGCGTCCGCCTAAAAGATACACACCGAATAGGGGAACAAGCAAATCTAGGTATCCGGTGGCAAATACGGTCATGGGGAGTTTAAGCAAGGAAGCAAAGGAATTCACAATGTCTATTCTCCAAGAAGAAATTCCGAGTACAATCACGGAGGCTCAACAATCCAAGAGTTGGCAACAATCTATGGATGTTGAATTGGAGACACTAGAAAGGAACAAGACATGGGATATTTGCAAACTACTGGTTGGAAAGAAACCAGTAGGTTGCAGGTGGGTGTATACTATCAAATACAAGCAAGACAGATCCATTGATAGATACAAAGCAAGATTGGTGGCAAAAGGATACACTCAAGCATACATAATTGATTATTCCTGGACATTCTCGCCTGTAACCAAGATAGGCACAATAAGAGTATTGATGGCTATAACTGCTATTAAAGACTGGCCTCTCCACCAATTTGATGTGAAGAATGCATTTCTTCATGGAGATCTTGAAAAAGAAGTGTATATGGAAATTCCGCCAGGATACAGAAATGAGGGTGATGAAGAAAATGTGTGTATACTGAAGAAGACACTGTATTGTCTGAAACAATATCCTCCAGCATGGTTTGGGAGGTTCTTTATAGCCATGAAGAAATATGGTTATAATCAAAGCAACTCAGATCACACCTTATTCTTGAAAAAGACAGGAGCCTTAATAACCTGTTTGATAATTTATGTCGATGACATGATTATTACATGGGGTGATATAGAAGAAATGCATAGGCTCAAGAAGAACTTGTTTGAAGAATTCGAGATGAAAGATCTAAGGAATTTGAAATACTTCCTTGGAATTGAGGTACTAAGATCGAGAGAAGGAATCTTTATATCTCAAAGGAAATATATTTTGGATTTCTTGACAGAGATAGGCATGCTGGAATGCAAACCAACAGAAACTCCAATGGTATTAAATCATGGCTTACAACTATCAGAAAGAGCGAGACGAGAAAATAAAGAACGATATCAAAGGTTGGTGGGCACACTGATATATTTGTCACATACCCGACCAGACATAGCTTATGTGGTCGGGGTAGTAAGCCAGTTTATGCATCAACCTCAAGTTGAACATATGGAAGTAGTCATGAGAATTATGAGGTATTTGAAGGGCACCTCAGGACATGGAGTTTTGTTCAGAAGAAATGGTCATCTGGAAATTAAGGGATATACAGATGTTGACTAGGCAGACAACCCAGTTGATCGGAGATCCACATCCGGATATTTCACCTTTATTGGTGGTAGTCTGGTAAGCTGGACAA
The DNA here is from genome assembly GCA_946814005.1 of Chamaenerion angustifolium. Classification (NCBI taxonomy): domain Eukaryota; kingdom Viridiplantae; phylum Streptophyta; class Magnoliopsida; order Myrtales; family Onagraceae; genus Chamaenerion; species Chamaenerion angustifolium. The sequence continues at coordinate 10,435,690 of OX328270.1, forward strand.
GCAAACAACAAAAGGTAGTGACTCTCTCAAGTTCAGAAGCAGAGTTTCGTGGAATATCTAGAGGATTAACTGAACTGCTATGGCTAAGGAAGTTAATGAAAGAAATTGGTTTTCCATCGACCAAGTCATGTGAACTACGATGTGACAACAAAGTCGCGATAAGTATTTCAGAAAATCCAGTTCAACATGACCGGACATCATAAAACACCAACTAGAATAAAATCATATTGAGGTGGACAGACACTTCATAAAAGAAAATCTCGAAGCCGAGAGCATCAAATTGTCATTTGTTCGTTCAGAACACCAACTAGCAGATATACTGACCAAAATAGTGAACTCGAAGTTTTTCAAGGAAGTACTGGGCAAACTAAGTATCAGAGATTTGACCACTCAACTTGAGGTGGAGTGTTAGAATAATGAAGTCAAGGTCAACAAGTCAACATTCAACATTCAATAAAGATAGAAACTATTGTCAAAAAGTAGAATAGTAATATTGAAATATGTGGTAAACATCATAATTACTGTTGGATATTGATTTCCTGAATGCTGACTTGGCAACGAATTAAATGTCAAAGGATGGTTGAATGATGCTCACGCCTTAGCTCTGGTGAATCTGCAGGAAGGGGATCGCAACAAAGGGGGTGTCTCTGGATCCCTCTCTGATGCTTAAATGAGTATATGTGTGTGTATAACTCAAAACGTAATTAATGTATGTAAAGCAAAGGTAATTATAGAGTAGGATAGACCAAACCGTAGAAGGTAACCGTATATCTTTGTGAATACTGTGCTGTTGAAGATTAGGATAGTAGATATTGCAGTTACAGCGAGATATTGCAGTTACCATATCTAATCTTTAGTGAATATGTGCCCGAGATATGCGGGATATCGTGGCCATATCTTTATTAACAGTTGGTGGGACCAGAGGAAGGAGGCAAGGCTCTCTTTAGGGCGAGCACTCCTATGGTGAGCAGTAGGAGTTCGCGACCTGGTGATGGATGGCGACCAACCATGGAACCTTTGGCGTCCATATTAACTTGGGCTCGATCTTTGGCCACTCTATTGCGGGCTAGATTTACTTTAGCATAGGCCGGTCCAGTTCGAATAACTTGGGTTTACTCCCTCCATGGTTATTGGGCATTCGATGCATTTTTCTTATTTGGCTGTCACTATCAATACCTAACGTTTGCCCCCGAAGCTTGAGTGAAGTTTCTTCAGTCGAGCTTGATTCCTTTGTAGGGTTTGAGATATTGACACTTGGATTTGGTCTTCTTTGTCTTTTTCTGTGGTTCATACCTTTATGAACACTTTATGCTTGTTTGGCGATCAGTCGTCGGTTGTTCATGGCTGAAGGAATATTCAATATTTTATAACTTCTTGGTGATCACTCGAGGCAATCTAGGCTTATGGAGGTTTACCCTTTTCTATTGGGCGATCATTGCCTTTGAAAAGGATTTCCCAAAAAGTCCTATTAGTGTGCTGGCGATCACTTTGTCTGCCTAATGGACTTTAGCATTTAATAATTGCACAGTAATCCAGAAGTCGAACGGGCGTTTGAAGCACGCCTGTCATTTAATATTCCGTAACCCAAAGGTAGTCTGACAGTTTTTTGCATTGGCCGACCGTTTGTCTCCCCGAGGTGTCTCTTAAAATTCTGACATTGGTTCGATTTTTACCCAAAAGGTGCAATATTTCTCTGCGTCGTTTTGATTCTGTCTGTGGCGGTTACTCCTTTTTTGTGTATATAAGGGACAGCAGTTCCACTCTTTCGTCTTTTACGCTTCCATTCCCTCAGATTCTAGAGAATTCTATTTGTTTTCCGATTTCAATTTATGCAACATTCTTCTTCTTCTTGTCAATTTTCAAACCTTCCACCATAGAAACATCCATGGCCACCCGTAATCAATCGACCGACAAAACAAAAATGACGACCAACAGGTCTTCTTCTTTGGCCCTGAAGGTGCCAAAAAATGCAAATGCCCCTGTTAGTCAGGGACGGTTCTACACCAGCCTCGGGTGAGAGGCTGCCAGATGTTGGAAGGTCCGCAGCCACGCGTGTGGTGGTGGATGGGCCAGAAATCAACACGCCCATATTGTTCTTGCCATATCTGAATTTCTAAGTAGATGTCAAGCCTACCGAACTGAAGCCGGCTCATTTCAAGATGGTAGTCTCCATCGGTGGTTTCAGTGAAGTGGATGCTCCCAGGAACCCGGGCCTGGGACTGCATTATCCTCACGATGGAGAGGTTTACATTTATGCAGTCCAGGTTGATGCTGGGTTGCGTTTTCCTCTCTGCGAGGATTTGCAGGAACTGTGCCGGTATTATGGGATACATCCTACTCAGCTCGTACCCAACACCATTTGGATGTGGGTCGGATTCAAGTTCATGTGTATACGTCAAGAATGGACGTATTCATTGGCCTTGTTCCGATGTTTCTTCCGATTGGCCACCAGAGCGAATCATCTCCATCACTTCTAGTCTCGCTGGCCAAAATTTGAAGAATGGAGAGGCCAGGCGTGGGGCTGGAATGTCCATGTCCGGTCGGTCGACGACTTCTGTGCCACCAACTCCAACTACAATAAGTTCTACTTCTTCTACAAGGGGGTCTTATCCTGAGAGTTGTCTCAGCCGGAAAGGGATATTCCCCCTGCCTTTGGCGAGCTATCAGGGAGCGACCGGAACGTCATCGATGACTTGTTCCGGTTGCATAGGTCCTCCAGTTTTCACCCCATCCAATCAGTGACGAAGACCACTCAGAATATGCTCGAGATGGCGGACATTTATCAGGCCACGCCACTTCTTGTTGATTGAGTAATTCTTCTAACCTTTTTTCTTTTTATTGGTTGTAGGCAACCGGGGCCGAAAACCCATGGGTATCTTTGATGACCAGGGTAAGGCGGGGCTGTCCTCGGATCAGGCGTTGCTGAAGCCTCCTCCTCCTCTCTCTTGGCGTTACTCCAAGAGAAAGCCTGAGGAGGAACGTCCCCCGGCCACCCTTGGCCCTCGCCAACCAGGTACATTGCTTTTTGACTCATACCATTTTATTTCCACGCCTTGAGTTTTTGGATTTTGATGCTTTTGCTTATTTTTTGCAGAGAAGCCCACGGATGACGTGGCTCGGGACCCCCTCCTCCTCCTGCCAAGAAGGTCAGGAGTTCAGGCGAGGAGTTCCCTCCTCTTCCCAAGAGTCCTCCGGCTACTAAGGGTCCCATTGCCCCCAAGGAGAAGGCTCTGGCCGTGGTCCCGGCGACCCCAACTCCTCCTGAGCCCTCAGCCTCTATTCCTCCCAAGGAATCCGAGGTCCAGAAGTAGGGGCCCGATGCTCCGGGTTATTCGAAGACTCCCCCTAGGGAGTACTGCCCCCTGGTGGACTTGTTCCAGGCGCCTAAAGCTGCCAATCCCCGGGGGTCTCCGACAAGAAGTCTCTCTGGGGCAACCCGGATTTATGCATGCGACTCCTGGAGGGGATGATTCCTCCCAGGGATCGTTCCGAGGTTCCCTCGGAGTTTCCCCTCATCAAGAGGATGAGGTGGACACACTTCGAACGAGTCGCCCTGGTAAGACTTTACACCTTTGTTGTGCTTTTGTATTTGTAGTATTTTTCATAGACTAATAGCCTTTTTACCCCTTGTTCCTTTTGTTTCCATCTCGTTCGAGTGGAGGTGGCGATCGGTCGGGTCGTCGGGGAGCTCGCCGATAAGCAGACTGACCTGCTTATCGAGTTGGAGCAATATCAGAGCCTGGGGTTCTCTCCTCTGCCGACTCGACAGCTTTCCTAGTGGAAAGTGCTCGAGAGGAGTACTTCAAGAAGGTGGAGAGAATCCTCACCGATGTTAAGAAGAGTAAGACAGATGTAGCGGTCGCCCTCCAGGAGTCTGAGGCCCTTCATCGGCACTTAGCCGAGGTCGAGGCTGCTAAGGCTTGCCTGGACGTTGAGCTTAAGGAGACCCAAACTTAGAGGGAAGAGGTAGAGGCTCAGAAGGCGGATGCCGAAGCTCAACGGGTTGCTGCTGAGTCTCAGAGGGAAGCTGCTGAGGCTCAGAAGGTTGCTGCTGAGGCCAGGGGGAACGCCCTGGAGGAGGAGAAGGAACAACTGGCTGTACAGCTAAAGCATGTTCCATCCCCCCAAAGCGTGGTCGACGACTTCAAGAAATCTGAGGAGTTCGTCGACTGTGCTTTGGAGGTGATGAAATCAGAGATTGCTGACTATCTCCAAGTCCTGGTCGAGGACGTCCAGGCTGTTGACCCCAACTTACCACTTCGGGAAGTTGAGGCTCTTAATCCTTTCCTCCGGAGTTCCCTTCCTCAGGAGACCCCCGCTGCTGCTGCTGAAGAGGTCGACCCGACTGCTACTGTCGAGGAGGTTGACCCTGCTGCTACTATCGAGGAGGTTGCCCCCGAAGGCGAGCAGAGTGTCCCCGCTCCTGAAGACTCCAAGACCTGAAGCTTCCACCACTCTGACGATCATTTTGTTAGATTGTAGATTTTTTGTTCTTAGATAATTGTTTTTATCCTTCCTTGTAATTATTTTTTGAATTCGGACTCGGTTATTATTTTTCTCTATAATATTGAATTCCTTTTATATTCGCAAGCCTTTATTTTTATTTGACTTTGAATGTGTTGGCGATTCTTCCGAGATCTTAGTCATAATTACCTTCGACTTTTTCTTCACCTTATGAGAGTCTCAACCCTTAGGGTTTTTGGACTTTTCTTTAAGCTCAAAATGATAAGACTTTATAGAATTATTCATTTATCTCGCCAAATATAAACTCCTTAAGGAAAATATCTTAAGACTTAAAAGTATAGACTTCTAGGCTTGAAGATGTATAACCTTATTGAAGTTTAAATCTTTTGGAGTGTTCGCTTCCACGAAAGGAACTTGTTCTCTAAAGCTTCACCTTTCATAGTGATTGCTCAAGATTCCTTGTCTATCTTTCTTAATTTGCTTCGTAAAGGAATTGTCACTCTTAGTAGATACCTTCTCCAAAATTTGTCCAACTTATAAGAGGATAGCTTCGTTGGTGGATTGATCATCTTCGTTGTTAGGACTCCTGCCTGATTTTGGTAATAGGTCTTTTGCATGACTTTGGTGTCAGGTCTTCCGTTTTGCCTAACCTTGTTGCTAGGTCTTTTGCCTGACTTTGGAGTCATGTCTTTTGTTTTGACTAACCTTGTTGCTAGGTCTTTTGCCTGACTTTGGCGTCAGGTCTTTTGTTTTGCCTAACCTTGACGTTAGGTCTTTCGCCCAATTTTGATATCAGGTCTTTGTTGTTGCCTAACTTTGGCGTTAGGTCTTTCGCCTGACTTTGGCGTCAGGTCTTTTGCCCAATTTTGATATCAGGTCTTTGTTGTTGCCTAACTTTGGCGTTAGGACTTTCGCCTGACTTTGGCGTTAGGTCTTTTGCCCAATTTTGATATCAGGTCTTTGTTGTTGCCTAACTTTGGCGTTAGGTCTTTCGTTTTGCCTAACCTTGTTGCTAGGTCTTTTGCCTGACTTTGGCGTCAGGTCTTTTGTTTTGCCTAACCTTGTTGCTAGGTCTTTTGCCTGACTATGGCGTCATGTATTTTGTTTTGCCTAACCTTGGCGTTAGGTCTTTCACCCAATTTTGATACCAGGTCTTTGTTGTTGCCTAACTTTGGCGTTAGGTCTTTCGCCTGACTTTTGGCGTCAGGTCTTTTGCCCAATTTTGATATCAGGTCGTTTGCCCAATTTTGATATCAGGTCTTTGTTGCCTAATTCAGTCATCAGGTCTTTTCCCTGACTTTTGGTGTCAGGTCTTTTTTCTTCAGTGCCTGATTCGGTTACTAGGTCTTTCGCCTGACTTTTCGCGTCAGGTCTTTTTTTCTTCGATTTGATTCGAGTAGTCATGCTTTATGAAGGAATGACTTGTTTTTATTGACATAATACTTTGATTACAAGTTATGTATAAAATCTCCTTAAATTTTCAGAATTGACTGGACGGGGTAACCTTTCGCCTTCGGTAGTTTCCAAATAGTAAGATCCTGGGGCGACGATCTCTACTACCTTGTATGGTCCTTCCCACTTAGCTTAAAGTTTATTTTGGCTGTCTAGTCTTGTAAATTCATTCCTTCTCATAACCATCTCCCCCACGAAAAATTGGCGAGCGATGAATTTTCTGTTGAAGTATCGAGCGGTCGCCAGTCGCATCTTGGCTTGTGTTCTTTCTGATTGCCACCTCTTTTCTTCTGTCAAGTCGAGGTCAGTCCTGCGATCAATTTCGTTTGCCTCAGTGTTAAAGTGTAGGATTCTGTGGGTAGGCACCGCTATTTCGATGGGTTCTACTGCTTCTGATCCGTACACTAAACTGAAGGGTGTTTCTCCAGTGACTGCCTTAGGCGTTGTTCGGATAGCCATAGTACGTTTTCTAGCTCCTCTGTCCAATTTCCTTTGAATGCTCGAACCCTTTTCTTGAGACCTGCTAAAACAACTTTGTTGGCTGCTTCAGCTTGCCCATTCGGTTGAGGATGATGTACTGAGCTGAACTGATGGTCGATATGGTATTCTTCGCAGAGCCATTTGAGTTCTTTTCCTACGAATTGTGGACCATTATCGCTACTAAGTATCTTGGGAATGCCAAACATGGAAAATATGTTGATCTTCAGGAACTTGATCACTTGAAATTCCGCCGTAGAAGCCAAAGCTTTCGCCTCTATCCACTTGGTGAAGTAGTCAATCGCCACTATGATGTGAGTGTGCTGCCCAGTATAATGGGAAAAGACCCAATATATCCATCCCCCATTGAGCAAAAGGCCAGGCACTTGCCATTGGGGACAACAGTGTTGGTGGTCGACCTAATCGTGGTGCAAATTGTTGGGAAGTCTCGTACCTTTGCGTTAATTCAGCCGCATCTTTTCCCAAGGTTGGCCAGTAGTATCCCAGTCTGAAGATCTTTCTTATCAATGATCGCGCACCTTCGTGGCATGCTGCCACTCCTTCATGAGCTTCACGAAGAACTCTTTCTATTTCGGGATAAGCAACACACCTTAGGTAAGGAGTCGAGTAGCCTCGCCTGTAGAGTTCTCCGTCTATAATCAAGTAACTGGCTGAAAGTCGTCTTATCCTTGTAGATTTGCCTTCGTCTTTGGGAGAATTCCCTCTTTTAAGAAATTCTGGAATGGAGTCATCCATGTGAATATTGAAGACTTCTGCTCTATTGTCGAGAACTGAACATAATGCTTTTTCCAGGAACTGCACGTCTTGAATTCTGGTTCCTCCAAACGCCAGCTTACTTAAAGAGTCTGCCATCTGGTTCTCTTAGATAGGAATAGACTCGATCGCAAAATTTGGAATTTCTACGACGAGTTTCTTGGCGATGTCGAGGTACTTCTTCATCTTTTCCCCCTTGCCTCGTAAGTGCCATTGACCTGATTAACAATAAGCTCAGAGTCGCTTTTTACCTTGAGTGCCGATATACCCATTCTTTTTGCCAGTCTGAGTCTAGTAATAAGAGCCTCGTATTCTGCTTCATTATTGGTTGCCTAGAACGTTAGGGCGATCACATACTTCAAAGGCTCGCCCTCAGGAGGGATGAGAATTAAACCTGCCCCGAGCCTTCCCTTGAGGAAGATCCATCTGTATAAAGCTCCCAGATTTGACTGTTATCTACTGATGAACTTGGCCTGTTATCTGCTTCTGTTAGACCATTACTTGTGCTTTCCACAATGAAATCAGCTAGTGCTTGACCTTTGATGGCCGTTTTTGGCGCAAATTTGATCCTGAACTCGCTGAGCTCGATCAGCCACTTGACCATCCTTCCTGAAGAATCTGGTTTCAGCAGGAAGTTTTTGAGACTCTGATTGGTGAGGACTGTAATGACGTGCGCGTGAAAATAAGGTTTCAGCTTTCGATCAGCAATAACTAAGGCATAGAGATACTTCTCAATCTGGACATATTTTATTTCTGCAGAATTAAAGATCTTGCTAACAAAATACACTAGACTCTGGACATTATCTTCTTCCCTTAATAAAACGACACTGGCTGCCACATCACTGATGCTCAGGTAAAGGAAGAGTTGCTCTCCTGGAATGGGTTTTGCCAGAGCTGGGAGTGTTTGGATGTGCTGCTTCAAGGATTGGAACGCCTCCTCGCAGTCTGGCATCCACTCGAACTTGCGGTTGGCCCTTAGAGTTTTGAAGAACGACAGGGACCTGTCGCTCGCCCTGGAGAGGAAGCGATTGAGAGCAGTTAGGCGACCATTCAGACATTGGACCTCCTTGTGGCATGTTGGTGACTTCAAATCTTCTATAGCCCTGAGTTTTTCCGGGTTCGCCTCAATACCCCGCTCACTGACCATGAATCCCAGGAATTTACTAGATTTGACTCCAAAGGCGCACTTTGCCGGGTTCAGGCAAACGCTGTGCCTCCTCATGCATTCGAAAGCTTCGCGAAGGTCTACTGTGTGAGTAATGCCCTTGATTGTTTTGACAAGCATGTCGTCCACATAAGCCTCCATGTTTCTCCCCATCATGTCTTGGAATAGGCGGTTCACCATCCGCTGATAGGTCGCCCCGACATTGATTAGACCGAAGGGCATCACTTTGTAGCAAAGAATGTCCCCAGCTGCATAGAAAGCGGTATGTGCCTCATCATCTGGATGCATCCAGATCTGGTTGTAGCCTGAATAGGCGTCCATGAAGCTCAACATCTTGTGACCAGAGGTAGCATCGACCAACTGATCAATCCTGGGAAGAGGGTAGAAGTCCTTGGGGCAAGCTCTGTTCAGGTCGCGGAAGTCAACGCACATCATCCACTTGCCGTTTGAATTTTTTAACCAGAACTGGGTTGGCGACCCAGCTCTGGAACCGTACCTCTCTGACAAAATCGGCTTCAATCATCCTGCTAACTTCCTGTTTGATCGCCAGACGCTTGTCTGTCCCGAATGATCTTCTTTTCTGGGCGATCGGCTTGATGGAAGGGTCTATCTTGAGCTCATGAGAGATGATGTCTGTACTGATACCTGTCATGTCGCTCGGTTTCCAGGAAACGAGCTCCTTGATTTCCCTAAGAAGGGCGGTCATTGCCTACTTCTGGTCATTGTTCAAGGTGGTCCCGATACGCACCTTCTTATCAGGGCCATCAACCTCAACTTCTTCCAACTCTTCCATAGGCGATGGTCAAGCCAAATCCTCACGAGGGTCAGCCTCTATCTCGATGGCGAGGGCTTCCCTTTGATTCTTCCTGCGCAGACAGTTCACAGAGCATTGTAGCGAGGAAGGCTGATCGCCAAGTACTTCTCCAATCCCGTTGGGTGTGGGGAACTTCATTTTCTGATGGACTGTGGAGGCCACAATCTTGTTGGGGTTGATCGTGGTCCTCCCAGGATGGCGTTGTATGATGTAGGTGAGTTGACCACCAGGAAGGTGACCGCCACCTTGATGCTCTTCCATCCTTCGCCCAGGATCACGGGCAAGGTTATTGCCCCCAATGGATAAGTCGTCCTCCCAGCAAACCCGATCAACAGAAAGTCGACCCTCTTCAGGTCACGCTTGGACTTGCCCATCTTCTCAAAGGCGTCCACGAACAAAATGTCTGTCGAGCTCCCTCCATCTATCAAAATCCTCTTCACGTCACAGCCGTCGACATCAACCGTGATAACCAGATCATCATTGTGGGGAGTGGTGACATGTGTCAAATCGTCTTCGAAGAACGAGATGACAATGTCTTCTTCAGGTCGAGGTCTTTTCCCCGCTGGACCGCTATAGAAATTTGAGTCGCATAGACCTCCCTTGCATGCGATATTTCGCCTCCGGCGCCAAACCCTCCAGCAATCAGATTAACTACCCTCCTGCTCTAGGATGGGCCTGCTTGCTCAAGCGGAGCTGGCGAGCAGTTTCTCCTTGGTGGCATTGGACTCCTATCTCGTCCCGCCACAAACTCTTTCAACATCCCCCTCTGAATCAGTTTCTCAATATCCTGCTTCAAAATGCGGCAATCATCAGTCTTGTGTCCCTTGTACTTGTGATATCTGCAATAGCTCTCTGTATCCTTCCCCATGGGCTGACCACCCCTTCGAGGCATTGGTGGCCTTGCCAGATATCTTCTCTCCATCTCGACAAGTACCGCCGGAATCTGCCTATTTAAAGGCGTAAAATACTCAGGGACCTCTGGATTTCTAGGCCCTGGGTTCGATTCTGTTCGGGGCCAGCTGTCTCGTCCTTCTTGTCCTTTTTAACCTCCTTCTTACCATCGCGTCGGGGCTCAGGAACCACCCTTAGCGAGGTCGTCAGGAAGTTAGCCTCGGCGTTCGCTCTCTCAAGGTCTATGAAACCTTTCGCCATGGGTGCCAATTCCTCCAACGTCTCAATTTTCTGCACATGATAACTGTTGCGCAGCTTTCTCGAGGCCTTGTTGGCCACGTCCAGTCCTCGATAGAAGGCTCAGATGATCTCCCCGTCTGAGACTCGACGATCTATCTCTGTGACGTTTTGATGGAAACGTCCATAAAAATCAGCCAGTGACTCTCGAGGCTGCTGTTTGACCGCATCCAGGGCGACCACACTCTTCATCAGTTGGCTTTCGCCCATATACCTCTTCAGGAACTTGCTTCTCAAATCTGACCAAGTCCCTATGGATCCTGCAGGGAAGCCGAAGAACCAGGACGACGCCGAACCCGATAGGGTCGATGGAAACAATAAAGCCAAGTGATTTGGATAATTTGACTTACCCAAAAGAGAGGCCTCATGCTTGTTGACATGTATAGTGGGATCGCCTCCACCACTGTATTCAGGTATAGCCCGGGTAACGACGTCTTTCGGGATTTTGATGGCGACAAGATCATCGACGAAGGGATGAGCAGATCGCTCCCTAAAGGGAGCTGCGACTGTCGGTCGCCTTTCTTGGAGCCTCCTGTTGATAAGCTCGTCCACCTGGTCCAAGGTGCATTGGTTTGGCGAAGCCCCATTTGGCATGGGACCAAATGGATTGGTGGAATAAGTAGTCGCCGTCGGTTCGGTGGACGCCGGGGGTAGGGACTGGTGTCCCGATGTCATCTCTTGATCCTCCTGGGGAGCAGGGCGAGTGTTTTCTTGAGGAGCAGGGGCTTGTCGGCGAGCCTGCCCTAGGATTGCCTCCAGCAGTGATATCATCTCCGGAGTTAACTGGATGTTTTCCCCGGCAATGTGGACAGTTTGCGGTGCTGGAGTCTCATTTTAGTTGGGAGCAGGAGTCGGTCTGAAATTGCCGACATGTTCTCGGGCTGACCTTGAGGGGACGACATTGGGTGCTGCATGGCTGACAGGTTCTTGGTGGAGCGGTGAAGATGCGGCGGAATCAGAGCTGTCGGCGGACTGCTCATTAGCGTGGTTCCGGCGATTGCTTTTGGATCGAGTTTGCATGGCTGTATTACTCGTTCCCACAAACGGCGCCAAATGTTGGATCTTGATTTCCTGAATGCTGACTTGACAACGAATTAAATGCCAAAGGATGTTTGAATGATGCTCTCGCCTTAGCTCCGGTGAACCTGCAGGAAGGGGATCCCAACAGAGGGGGTGTCTCTTGGTCCCTCTCCGATGCTTAAATGAGTATATGTGTGTATATAACTCAAAATGTAATGAATGTATGTAAAGCAAAGGTATTTATAGAGTAGGAGAGACCAAACCGTAGAAGGTAACCGCATATCTTTGTGAATATTGTGTTGTTGAAGATTAGGATAGTAGATATTGCGGTTAAGGCGAGATATTGCAGTTACCATATCTAATCTTTAGAGAATATGTGCCCGAGATATGCGGGATATCGTGACCATATCTTTATTAATGATTGGTGGGACCAGAGGAGAGAGGCAAGACTCTCTTCAGGACGAGCACTCTTATGGCGAGCAGTAGGAGTTCGCGACCTGGTGATGGATGGCGACCAGCCATGGAACCTTTGACGTCCATATTAACTTGGGCTCGATCTTGGGCCACTCTATTGCGGGCCAGATTGACTTTAGCATAGGCCGATCCAGTTCGAATAACTTGGGTTTACCCCCTCCATGGTTATTGGGCCTTCGAGACATTTTTCTTATTGAGCTGTCACTATCAATAACTAACAATTACCATAGCTACTAGATATAGAGTAAAGCTGTATAAATGTACATTGCATGGCTGAATTGAAGATAATGCAATTGAATGAGAAAACCTGAAATTGTGAGATTGAGAGGAGCATATTTATATTACATGTATTAACAATCATAGTTTTCCTTAGCATGCCCTTTGTTACTGCTGTCAAGAATAGATCGTCATCATATGAGTCTTAGGTTACTTGAGATAAAATGTCACTACCATAGGGATAACTATCATATTAAGGACTAGCCGAGAATTCTAGTCATCTCTCTGGATTGTCGAATGGTTGATTCCATAAGAGTGGAATATCTTGGTGCTTAATACGTAGATACACGATAACTTTTATTTTAGGGTCTATAAACAGATGACGAGACGTCATCAACCAAACTTGTTATCGTGACACACTTTTTCCCTTAAGATAAAGTTGCATTCAAGGTGGATGATATTAAGTCTTGATTGTGGTTCTTGTCCCTAAGTGTCCGACTTAGGTGGACCCTTTAATTTAGACAAGGTTGTTTGTTGTGCTTGGGTGACTTTGCTAGGTGTATAATTCTAGTCCTAGGGCAATTGAATAAGAATAGATTGTTTGTTCAATTTCATCGTGTTCTTCTTGGTTTATTTTTTAAATTTGTGTTCAATTGATTCCAAGAGCTCCAATCTATCTATTTTACTTAGTTAAGGTTAAACCAAACATTTGTTATTGGAACAAATAGCAGCAACTATTTCACTAGACATGGGCAGCAACTAGTTAAGGATGTCATGTCTTTCATTAATGATTTTCTTTTTTAGTATGTAGTGAGTAAATACTCTTGTTATTCATAAAATTCTTGTTTAGGCTGTTGATATCATCTGTACATAATGTTTTAATGTAAGATTTCAATTCTTTCATCATTCAATAGGCTAGGTACTGGTGGAAAAGTCGGAACGACATTTTGATTTCTTAGTCATATGGTTTGCCAAAATATTCGTAAGCTTAATATTATTCTCAGAATATCTAATATTATTATCATTAAATGACTCTTTAAAAATCACAATAAAAATCAAAATGGACTTTTCACTAATTATTTGTGAAACTAAAAAAAAACGTTTCTTTTGGTGTTCAATCAAACGCTTGGGCAAAAAAATTATTCAATTCAACTAAATCAAAAATTGTTCTTATTATCTGTTCGTTCGAGCGTGTTTAAAAATCTCATTCGCTTTTCAAGGGCCAAAGTAAGATACGGGAGGATCCCGGTTCAATAGAATTTGAAACCGGTTCGAACTGACTTGGTTATACATATCATTAATTATATATTTTAATTTAATTACCAATGATTTATTTAACTGCAGAGAAAGGTCTACACCATATATAGATAAGCAGTGCAACAATTTTGAGTTTTCTTTTTCTGATTCAGCAATGTTTCTCAATATTCGTATCGTGTGTGTCTCTCCTTCTATCGCCAGCTCCACTGAAACCGTTTCCCTCCCCTCGTAAGCATGAGCCAACCAAATAGGATAAGATCAAGAATATAATTTTGTAATTAGCATTATAAGTTAATTTATTAATTGTCCAAATTAAGACTTGCTGAAGGGAGTACTCAACTATTCACTTATTGTATGAATTTCGAATGTAAGAAAAAATCATATTCTTCTTCAAAAATTTATCTCCACAACAAGAATGCTTTCCGCCTCAAAACTTCGTACATGACTTGAATTCTTCATTGCAGAATCTCTCCTTTCCAAAGTGTTTTTGTAGTTCATTCCTTTCTCCTTGGTGTTTGTGCTCCAACATTTATCTACACAACAACACATTTTACCCAGCCAAAAAAAATAACTTGGAACCCTCCACAAAAACCCTAGCCATTCTAAAATTTCTCGGTGATCATTGGGAAATCTGAAAATTTTTGTTTACTGTATTGCCGGTTGGACAAGTCCGTCGTAGATCAATCTAGACTTTTGACATACAAAATAGTGATATGGATTAGTGTCGAAGAACCTTTGTGACCCTAAACTCGGATCCCCATCTGTTGGTCAACGAACAATACGTGGGAAAAGTCATCACTGAACGACTAGTAAAATCTGTATCAATTCATAACGTCATAAAATTGGCATGGAAAGATATGAGTCTGTTAGTATCGTAAACATGATCGATCAAGTTCTTATATTTGAATTCCAAAATGAGGAGGATAAAAGTATGATACTCGATCAATCCCCATGATCGGTGCAATGTCATTACTTAATCATTAGGAAGAGGGATCCAAACAAAAGTGTCTAGGATGTTGACTTTAAATGGGTTCAGCTGTGGGTACACGACGTAGAACTTAAGTAGTTCACTACTGATAATGCATGAATAATAGGAAACAATATTAAAAGATGCATACAAGTTGAACAATAGAAAGACCCAATCCGTCGAGGTTTCATGAGACTGAAAGTGGAAATAAACACTGACAAAGCCCTTCAGGCCAGATTTTTGGTGGACGAACTACCGAAACGATAAAAGATGAGCAAAAATCAAGTACGCGTGACTCTCATATTTTTGCTACGACTCTAGAAAATTGGGCCACTCTTCAACAGAGTACAAGTCAGATGTCATCATGTCAGAAACTGAGATGAACTCTTCAATGTACGACCCTTGGATATAAGGGGTGAGACCAAAAGGAAAAACCTCCAGATTCAACGTGTGTGTGTGTGTGTGATGGTGTAGTGTGGGGGGTAGGGGTCAGAAAGGTAGTAGTCGGGGAAGAAAAACTCGATTAGAAAGGAAAAGGGTCTGGACAATATGGAAGAGAGCATCCAAAAATGGATATGAGAGGCCCTCCGGACAACCGGATAATCTATCATCAGGTATAACCCACAAGTTGAAGGTGACAATAATCGACACACATACGTCAATCAGACCTTGACGGTACTACAATGAAAGAACATGAATACGGAACCCAGGCCCCAACCTGCCCGTACGTTCATCTCTACATGGTCGTAAGGACTTCACTCGACCTTAATATAACTCCTTGGACAATCCCTACTAAGCCTTTCTCCGCAACATTTAATATGAACTTAAACCAACATATAACTACATCCCCAAACCATCCTGTCCAACACTACTCAACCCAACCGTGCAAAAGCCTGAGCCTCACCTATTCCAATAGCCACTAAGATACACCAATAAACAAAACCTACAACATGCCCATCATCACTTTCTCTCTGTCTCCCCCGCCCAACCGGATGAGACCCTTACACCCTTCAATGAACATTACTACCTTAAATCCCCCACTGTTAATCTCTCCTTCTCATCAACCTGCTTACCCTAACCCAACCCAAACTGGCCTTAGCTCGTACTTGAACAAAATGTCTTTAAATCAAAATAATAGGTAGGGTTAATATACTCAATGGTTACTTATCTTTGCCCATGTGACTAGTTGGTAACAACTCGTGCGCAATGGTTACTTATGTTTGGTCATGTAATTATTTGGTCATTTTAATCTTTTCCGTTAGTGACTATTTCCGCATGTGAACTGACCAAATTACTCCTCCCTTCTTTCCGGTTGTTCTTCCCCATAAAAGATTATATTTTCCTCCCATTCTTACCCATCGATGTGATCTTCTTCAAGCTCCACCAGAACAATTTCTTTAACATATCTTCCTCTTTGTCAAGAGATCTTCTTGTTCGTCAAGCTCCACCAGAAAAGTTTTAACCATTTTTCTGCACCTCCTCCTATTTCTTCTATTACGCCTTTTCGTCAATCCCAAGCAGTTGTTCGCTAAGTTCTTAAAGGAATTGAAGTTGTAGAGCGGGAAATGGATATGAACATCAATTCTACCATATCTCATAAATTAGAATTTTGGGGTTGATTCAACCCAGAAATTCATTTTTCATTCACCCCATTCTGAGTTGATTGTAAAACTTGATGTGGGAGGAAGCCATCATTACAACTAAATATGACCTTTTCTTGCCTTTTGATAGTGAATAGAAAGTGAAAGAGAGACTGAAGGGCCATATTGAAACCCTCATTCCCGGTGTTGCCTACTTGCTTTTCTAAATTTTGTAAGATTTATTTTTTGTTGACTTATATATCTATTTATTTATTGATCCCATTGTGTTCTTTAGCATTGGCAGTCAATGAGCTCCATCTAGATTTAAGATCTAACTGAATGCCCTAACTGCATTGCAACTGTTTCGAATTGGAATGTCCTGATTGACATGTGGATTGTAATTATTTATGATTTGATTACACTTGCAGTGTTGTGTGGTTTTTGGATTCATTCAAATTTGAAATTTGATTCATCATATGTGACTGTTTGTCACTTAATTATGGCAGATGGATCCTTTCATTGTCACAGCAGTTGAATGTATGTCTTCATCTCTTATCCTTTCAACGAATGAATAGCTCGAGATCAACAACAACGAAAATATACAAACCAATACATCCCATATCAACAAGGATTGATGTTAATAATACAACTTAGGATTTAGCTAATTTAGTACGTTTGCTAATTCATTGGAATGGAATAATGGTAGTTATGTTTTGAATTTGGGTTAGAACAACTAGGATTTTTCGATGAACAGATGAAGGACATAGAAGAGGATGAAAAAGAAGAAGATAAAAGGGTATAAAAGTCATTTGATTCTTCAAACAAAATGTTACAAATGTTTACTAACGGAAAAAACTATATGTTGGCTAACAAAGTGACCAAATAGTCAGATGCTTAAACATAAGTGACCATTTGACCACACAAAAATAGATAAATAACTAAATAGTCACATTAATCAAATATGTATGACCATTGAGTTAATTAACCCTAATAGATATGAAGACGATCCGCAAGAGAACACCAAAAGAACGAGGACCAACCCCATCCCTATAACCCCTCCTTGATCACACATTTAATATTAAAATAAAGCACAAGTATGAGAAGAGAAAAGTTTGGAGAAAAACTTGAAAGACTTCTAGTGCCTATCCTTCAACAGTCACACTGGACCAATGAATCTACTCTACTAGAACTGTCAAGGTTTGGGATCCTCCTTGACGGTCCAAATCCTTAAAGATCACAACCTCCCGTTTCAACCCTAAATCATCTTCTTAATATAAATGAACAACATGCATGGTGTCTGTGAAAGGGTGAAGAGAACACTTGGAATGGACAATGTGCAATATTCTCAACCAAATCGAATAAGTGTTGGACTGACATTGTGGTGGAAGGATGACACCAATCTTAGTGTGCAATAGTCGGACCTTAACATCATGGTCTGTATAGTATTTATCGAAAGTGGCGAAATCTACATCACGTGTGTGTATAAATATATTGATTTCAGCCATGTGAAGAATTGGAAGACTCTTCATCAAATTTGAAGGCTTAGAAGCGACCGTAGCTGTGCATCAGAGATTTCAATGATATTTGCTACCATTATAAAAAAAAATTAGAAGAATACCGAAGGAAACTAGATGTTTTTAACTCGATGATCTACAATCTCAAACTCAATGATCTAGTATTTAAAGGTCATATTTTTAGAGGGAGTAATAAACGTACGAAGCTGATAGAGTTAAAGAATGTCTCAACCGTGGTCTATCAAATACGTGGTGGATGACCAAATATACTAATACACAATTTTTCAATGAAGTCCCAATAGTATCAGATCACTCCCCATTGGTTATCCACACATGCTACAAAGACAAAAGGAGTAGAAGAAGATTCCAATTCGAGGAGATGTGGTTGGAAAATAATGATTATGGGAAGGTTGTTTAACAAGCTTAGATGAGGATGGAATGATCACGTACCCAAACGAACTGCTAACTAGACTAGATGGGTGTAGAAGCGCGCTTAAGGCTTGGCTTAGAAGGTCTTTCAAAAACAACCATAAAAGAATCAAGGTGAAATCTAGTCACCTCTAAAGAGTGACCGAGGGTACAAATCACTGAGTTCAAGAGGATGAATATAAATTAAAAAACTCTACTGACACCAGATGTCAAGAATTAAATGGATCAACCATGGGGATAGAAACTCAAATTTTTTCCACATATGTACCATGAATAAATGAAGGAGAATCAAAATACTTTGTCTAAAGAACAATGAGAGGGAGTGACTAACAAAAGAGAGTCAAGTACATGATAATATTTCAATTGCTCATGAAATTTTCCACTTTCTCCGTTCTCGGAGGAATGCACAGATGATTGATTACGTAATGAAGGTGGATATGCAGAAATAGTATGATAGAGTCAAATGGGACTTCTTATTGCATTATGGAAAATATGGCCTTTAGTGCAAAATGGTATGGATGGATGGATTAGAGAATGTATATCCTTAATATCGTACCCAGTGTTGGTAAATGAGAAGGGTTCACCGACAATCCAACTGTCAATGGGTATCTATCAAGGCGACTCTCTATCGCCCTACCTATTTATCATCGTGGTCGACGTCTTGTTGAGTAACATCGAATTTGAGGCGCGAGCGAACAAAATTGAGGTATTTCAAATAAAGCGTGTCTGCCCAAAAATGTGAGGTAATGCAGGAAAGTATAGACTCATTATTTTTTATTAGGGCAACCACTCAAAATGTGCACAACCTTAAGACATTCATTGATAAATATTACGAGGCATCAAGTCAACATGTTAATGCATGAAAATCTATCCTTTATTTCAGCGCCAATACGAATGAAGAAAACATGGCATATATAAACAAACGTGTGTTACATCCAAAACTTTAGAGACCCGGGCAAACACCTTGTGCTCTGAACCATGTGGGAAATATCCAGCAAAAAAGCACTCAGTTATCTCAAATCAAGAATCTAGGAAAAGCTCCAGAGGTGGAAGGCGTGCATGCTCAACAATGCAGGTAGGGAGGTGCTTATCAAATTAGTTATTATGACAATCCTCACCTATGCAATAACCATCTTCTAACTACCAATCACCTGGTGCTCGGATATAAATGCTATGATTGCACGATTCTGGTGGAGAGGATCATATTCAGGCCGAAAGATACACTTGAAACACTAGGAAGTGATGATGAGAGCCAAACAACATGGAGGAATGGGATTTAAGGAGATCGAGACTTTAATCTTGGATTACTAACCAAGATTCTTATCAGGCCATCTCATAACCTAATGTGCTCCGGGTGAAATCTATTAAGGGTCTATATTTCAAGCAATGCGAGTTCATGGACACAAAAAAGGGGTCGATGGCACCATGGGGTTGGTCAAGTTTGCTTGCAGGTCGAGTTGTAATTGGAGACGAGGTTTTCTGGATAGTAGGAGGTGTAAAGAAAATCAAACTAGCAACAGATGCGTGAATTTACAATGGTAGTAACACGAAGATCGAACACCAACTAAAATCACCAGTGGTTGCTACGTGAAGGTGATGTCCATCATTCAAACTAAAGAAAACTGATGGGATGAAGAGTATATCCGCTAGATCGCAAATCAATAAGTAGGAGAAGACATCATGCGAGTCCATCTCCTAACTAAGAGATGTCAAGATATTGTTATATGGCCCCTTAACCAAGAAGACTCTCCATCGGTAAAGTCGGTCTACCATCACCTTCAGAACAAGCAACAATATAGGCTTCGAACGTTGACTACATATATGGAAGTCGAAGGTCCACCATAAATTCAAAACTTTCATGTGGATACTCGTCACTAACTCCATTTGGACCCGATAAAATTTAGCACACAGAGGGATGCTAGTCGATCTAGCATGTCCTTTTGGTGGGAATATCGAAATGAGAGAACACTTAATTTTATCATTCAAATGGGACTAGAATGATATGGCTCGTTGTTCTGGGAGTATGACCTAAGCTATCTCCAGTTAATACCCTCATGGTGTGGTTGACCGAGCGAAGGAACGTGTCAAATATCTCTAGGGCGATCCCAAAGGGAAGATGATATTTGGTCTTAATACCATACTGGAACATATGGAAAATGAGGTACAAATTAGGTTACGAGGGTAAACTACTGAACCCCATTGGAAGTCACCTAGAGCATTCAACGAGAAATGTATGAATACTAAGAAAAAAAACCGCGAATGATTGAGCCACACCTGATACTCGAATCTCACATTTGGACACTGTTGCAATCGAGATTTTCAAGTCAAATTACGAGGCTTCTTCGTGCCCGCAATAAAAAAATAGGGGCGTTGGGGTAATTGCTCGTAACTCAAATAGATGAATGATCGATGACGTGAACATACGAGTGAGAGGAGAATATACAGAGTAAGTGGATGCATTGTTCACATGCTTTACATCGCGAACATCAAAAGGAGCGTCACCTAGAAAACGATATTGAGAAAAATAAACGAATGTGTGTATTGGATACCCACAAAGCAAGAATGGGGTGTCGTCTGAACGACTGAGTTTTACACCCTTTAACCTCTTTTTTAGTCTTTATTAATGCGGATGGATTGTTATAGGGATGTTTTGAATTATATTTCTGAATAGTAAATAAAGTATTCTCTTGAAAAAAATATATTTACTTGGCAGTTGAAACGTTTGTTAAATTGAAAAATAATCTAATATACGTTAAAATCATTAAAGCCGAAGAAAACAAATATAAAAAATTCATATTTTTTAAATATTTTATGAGTTTATCTATATTTCTAAATTGTTTTCTTTAAAATATAAAATTTAAATTCATAGTCTTTAGACTATTTACGTTGCAAGATAAAATAGAGATTATTAGACCAAATTAATTATTATTCCATAAATATTATGATTATATTAGGAAACTCAGACACGTTTTGCGCATAGTATAAAAAGCAATTGTTTCATTTATTATCAAAATAAAATATAAATTTGTATAAAATATAAAAATTATATTTATGTATACATATATATAATAAGTAAATATAACTTATCAGATATAATGCTAAAAAATTATATTAAGTATTATTAATAAAATATTATATTTTTCAACTCAGATTTTAATGTATATGACATTTAGATTACCGCTTTTGTATACATATTTTTCGATAACTCTGAATGTGTATTGCAAAGAAAATGGAATGAATTAAAAATGATATATGTTAGGATGTATATAAACAATATGTGTGTATAAATATAATACTTTTCAATTAGAATTATAATTATTTCTGTAACATTTTATAGGTAAATATATTTTGAGTTTTTTCACCACAAAATTGCGGAATAAATATAATTTGAGGTCGTATCACAAAATTATGGAATGATAAAATGATGGATATATGTTAGTAGAAATTGTGTTTTATAGAAGAAAAATATAAAATACAAAATTTATCAATTAAAATTATAACTATTTTGTAACGTTTTTATTTTAAGATAAATGAGAAAACTATGATGAATTGTAAAGTGTTCAAATGACTTTAGTTACATTTTTGTTAAAATAAAATAGAACTAAATGTGACATGGACTTGTAACGTTATAAATGAGAAGTTTATGATGAATTATAAAGTGTCTACGTGGTGTCAAATACATTTTTTTTAAAAATAAAATATAAATAAGGGTACAATGTCTCTTGGCAGATTCAGACCATTCTCTCGAAGGCAAATTGTTTGGCTAGATCAATTGAAGAAATTTATTGAGATTATGTCCTGAGAATAGGTAATTGTTGTGTGTATTGGGTAACCAAAAATACTTTTATAAGGTTGTGTCATACGGATTGAGTCTCGAGACCCCATCCCTCTTTCTAGTTTTCTTAATTTGAATTATGAGATGTACCTGATTATCATGTTTGCTTGAATGAAATGATGTTTGATTGACAAAAAAAAAAAGTTTTAGAACTTCTAATCAAATTAATATATATAAATACGTGATCAGGCCAACCATGAATCAATACAGCAATTTGCACATAATAGTTCTGGATATATTGTTCTGGCGCTTGACATCCACGCGCGTCTCCCCTCCAGACAAAGAACAAGCCCCCGCAAGTCTAGGGTTTGACTCGTGCTTGTGCTTCAATTGACCTCCAATTGGAAGTATTCCCCTTGGCATTTATTGCCTTCTGCTATTGAACCAATCACACACTGCCAAGGAAGACGCGGACTGTTCACCGATTTGATATCTTCATGTAGAAAGAACCTGAGCTACGTTGGAATGAAACAGAGAACCGCGACTGATCTCTTCATCGGAAATTGATCACGCCGGTGACCTGCTAGCTTGGGCTCCTGCCACAGACAGTCGGGGAAGCAGAGTTCCGACTGGACCCAACCAACAAAACCTGGAGGAGCTCAGAACCAGTGAAGCAAACCAACGACATAGCTTCGACTGAAACACAGAAGCAGAATTGCGATAGCTGCCCCGGGACATTGCGATTCAGCTCACCACCAATCCTGGGCAGTGCAGTGATTCAGCACTAGCACCACCATTGCCCGTAGCTGCTGCCACGCACCATCTAGATTCAACGACTGCAACAATATCTCTTGTATCAAGCTATATCCGTTTTTTGTCCCTAATCTGTACGTTTGTCTTCTCCTTTTCAGCTTGATTCGTGAAGATGGATGCCAACTGCGGTGAGGATGATTGCAACCACAGGGGCACATTGCAGCCCAGTTCCAGTCCTGACGATAAAAACAGACCTGGGGGTCATGCGTTGGACCTCGGCCAAAATATGTTCGGAACAGATGAAGTGTGCTATGTGGGCAAGGTGCTTGCCCAAAAACATTTCAAACAAAACGTGATACTAGGAGTTCTCCGGGCTGCATGGGCCCGATATGGGAAGGTCACTACGTCGGAAGCGGAACCGGGGATACTACTGTTTGATTTTAAGAACAAAGACCATGCAAACCGAATCCTCGACCGATTACCATGGACAGTCAATGGTCATATACTCAACATAAAAACTTGGGACCCGAAAGTGGGAGTTAAGGAGGTCGACTTCAATAAGGTAAACTTCTGGATCCAAGTGCATGATCTAGGACCGAAAACGTTTAGTGATGACAATGCATGGAAGATAGGGAACATGCTAGGAAAGTGCGTAGAAATTGATAAGCTTGATGGGAGAATATGTAGAAGCTATTTGAGGATGCAAGTATAATTGGATGTTGAAGTAGCATTGATGCTGGGGTTTTGGTGGAAAAACTCCATTGGGGAATAAAAATGGGCAACTATAAAGCATGAACGATTATTTGATTTTTGCAATGGTTGTGGTTTACTGGGTCACACGACACAAACAGGAAGTGACAAGGGCCAAACATGACCAAGATACCCCGGCGTATGGACCATGGTTTGTAGGGGTGAGACCAAAACAGGGTTCACCTCGAAAGCATGTGATTGGGGAAGAAAGTCAGGGCACCAAACCAAACCAAACCGCGCGGAAGTCGTGTGTTGATCTCATGGCCGAGGCGAAAGCAAAGTCCGCACAAAGGGTACCAAAACAAGGTAAACTGGGACCATCATGCAATGAAACAAGAGAAGGGAAGGATAGTGAGGGGACCCAGTCCAAAACACAAGAGGAGCCAGACCAAATGGAGACCGAGCAGTCAAGCATGGGGGGTCACCAAACAACTTATGTCTCTCAGTCGGATGAAATGAAGATTGATGAACCCAATAACTCCAAAGCCATCACCATACATTCCCATCATACTTACCCCACCCAACACAAAGCCAACCCGACCATACTGACCCGTACCAACCCAACGAGCTCACACCAGCAACACAATCGCCCACCATACATGCCTATATGTTCATGAACATCGAACATACCCGAGCTACCACGCCCAAAGCCTATACCCACCCCACTAAGACAATCCTAATTCCACCAAACCAACACCTACATGACCCGCAAACACAGACCACAATCCACACCACAAACATACCCCACCCCATGATTACATTCCTACCCGATAACCAAAGGCAACCATACCCGACCGAGCTCACCATACCGTTCCAAAATTACATTGTTGAAAACCCACCTGATACACCCCCCACATCCCCAACTACGATGAACAAACCACCACATCCGACCTAAGCCCTTACCTTGACAAAATGACACTTAAGAAGTCGGGTGATGACATGTAGGACTAACCCGTGGGGAAACGGCAAAGAGGTCTGAATGTGGCTAGCATTAACACAAAACAAAGGGTTCGCACGAGACCAAGGCGCCGAGCTATCATGAAGAACCCTAATCGTTAGAAGAAGTGATAAGGAAACCGAAAGGTGCAGAGATCTAAGGAGAAGGCGAGACAAAAACAAGCGATTCTGGTGGCTGTCCCAAAACAGCCACGGGTGATCAATGAGTGCAATCTCATGGAATTGTCAGAGCTTGGGGTCGGCCTTGACAATTCACCACCTACTTGACCTCAATAAAAGGTATCGCCCAAACATCATATTCTTAATGGAAACAAAAAATGAGGATACCTACTGCGAGAAGATACGGAAGAGGATGTGAATGGATAATAAGAACTATGTGAACCCCAATGGTTCGTCCGGAGGAATAACATTGTGGTGGAGGATGGACACAAGGGTTACAGTTTTATATGTTGATCCAAACCATATGGATTGCGAGGTGTATATGGATAATAATAGCGTACCGATGTACGTCACATGGGTCTATGCAAGTACGGAGGCTCGAGATCGAACACAACTTTGGAATCTCCTAAAAACACTAGGGAGGGGCCGAAGAGGAGCTTGGATGGTACTTGGGGATTTTAACACGATATGTCACCCACATGAGAAATAAGGCGGAAGACGCAAGTCCCAAAGACAAATGGACGAATTCAGGCAATTCATTGATAATCTTGGAGTGGAGGACTTGGGAGAAAAAGGTCACCCGTTCACATGGTGCAACAATCGACGTGGGACGGAAAGGATAAGCGAGCGCCTAGACCGTGTATTAATCAACACGGTTTGAACATCACGTTTCCATAAGGGGAGATTCATTAATGATCTAGCAATTGGATCGGACCATGCACCAATGGTGGTCCAACTTAAACAACCGAAACAAAGGGCTAGGAGAAGGTTTAAGTTTGAGGCGATGTGGCTTGAAATACCGGAATGTCAAGAGATTATAAGAGATACATGGGTGAGACCGACTAGGGGAAGTGCCATAAAAGGGGTGTACAAGAAGTTGCATGAGTGCCGAGTTCAACTCACGGCATGGAGTAAGACATGCTTCGGCCATAACATGAAGGAAATTGAAAAAACGAGGGAGGCAATGAGAAGGAATATACAAAGGGGGCTGAATAACGATGGGGTACAAGAGGATAAACGATTGAAGGGGGAAATCCAAAAGCTAGGGTCGAGGGAGGAGAAGTATTGGAGACAAAGGTCGAGGATAAAATGACTTAGGGATGGTGATAGGAACACAACGTTCTTCCATCACACCGCAATAGCGAGGCGGCGACGGAACCAAATCAGTAGACCAAAGGGAGAGAATGGGGAGTGGATAGAAGATGAAGGAAGGATAGCGGATGAGTTACATCGTTATTTCGGGCACATGTTTACCGCGGAACGAACTGATTCGGGGGAGGATTTTTTGAGATATATACTGAAACAAATAACTCCCGAGATGATTGAAGACTTGACTAGGGAGGTCACAGATGCCGAGAAAAGGTCGTCCACTTGTCAGTTAGGTGGGTCACGAGCGCCAGGTCCGGATGGTTTCCCGGGTCTGTTTTATCAAAGGAACTGAAACACTGTGGGGGCAGACATCATCGCCGCGGTCAAGTCTTTCTTCCGAACATGTATCCTTCTAAACCCCCTAAACAATATGAATATAGTCCTGATTCCTAAGGTGCCGATCCCAATGAGACTCGCTGAATTTAGGCCAATAAGTTGTTATAACTTTCTGTATAAGAGTATTTCCAAAGTGTTAGTGAACCATTTAAAATGTTATTTGTCAGACATTATCACTCCTTTCCAGAGTGCATTTGTATCAGATCGTCACATCCAGGATAACATCATGGTATCACATGAGGTCTTCCACCATCTAAACATGAGCAGGGCCAAAAACAAAGTGGAGTGTGCCTTGAAGATTTACATGCAAAAAGCGTATGATAGAGTGGAATGGGAGTTCCTAATCACCACAGAACGGAAAAGGGGCTTTGATGAGAAATGGTTGGGGTGGATAAGGGAATGCATAACGACAACAACATACTTCTTGCGAAGGTTCTCTCAAGGCGATTGGAAAGGGCAGCCCGGGACAACACTATACAGGGGATCACACTAAGGAGACAATGCCCAAAGCTCCACCACCTTTTCTTTGCAGATGACTCCCTATTCTTCATACGAGGTACGCCCGCGAATGCTAGAGGGCTATGGAGCATACTAGATGAATATTGCAAAGTATCGGGACAACGGATAAACAGAGACAAATCCACCCTATTCTTTAACAAGGGGGCCGAACTGAGTGAGAAGAGGGCAGTGGAGGAAGCCTTTCATATAAGAGGCACGGGTGATCTGGGAAAGTATCTAGGGTTGCCATCGATTTGGCGACGATCAAAGAAGGAAGCTTTGGGAGCCTTGAAAACTAAAATCAGGGACAAGTTGGGAGGATGAAGGCGAAAAACACTCAATCAAGTCGGGAAGGAGGTGCTCATAAAAGCCATCATCACGGCAATACCTACATATGTCATGAGTGTTTTTCACCTTCCAAAGACATGGTGCTCGGAAATCGATGCCCTCATTGCGGACTTTTGGTAGGGCCAAACAACGGAAGGAAAAAAGAATGCATTGGAGGCGATGGGTGGTCCTAACAAGAGCTAAACAGGTAGGGGGCATGGATTTAGGGATCTCCAAAGCTTTAACACGACCCTCCTAACAAAGATGGCAAGCCGACTTATAACCGAACCGGATACACTATGCGCGCAAGTCCTAAAAGGGTTATACTATCCACGTGGGTCGTTACTTGAGGCTAGGAAAGGTGGCCGAGCATCGTGGGGATGGACAAGCATCATTCATGGCTGAGATATCATCAAACGGGTAGGATTGTGTATGATAGGTACGGGAGAAAACATAAGAGTGTTTGCGGACCCATGGATCTACACCAAGGAATGTAAAAGAGTAAATGGGGATGTCATTGTGGATCACGGGGGAAACCTAAGGGTAACGTGGAATGAGCATCTCGTGAGAAGCATGGTGGATGAAGAAGATGCAGCCCACATCATGAACATGCCGCTACCACGGAACGGAGGAAGAGATCGATTCATATGGCCACACACGAAAGATGGAAGCACCCAAGTCCGATCGGTCTATCACAAGCTAAGGGAGGGGACCGAACCAACTTTGGGGTCGAACCGAAATGAGACCTTATGGAGGGCCATATGGAATGCAAAGGTAATCCCAAATGTAAAGAATTTCATATGGAGGCTTGCTACGAATGCGATAGCCGTTAAAGCAAACATGGCAAGGCGAGGGATGAATGTGCCTCCAAGTTGCCCAATATGTGGTGAAGTCGAAACACGAGAACACATGATCCTTGAATGTAGATGGACGGAACCGGTATGGGCTGATCTGATAGGGTTACGAATTGATAGACCAAACGGGTTGAATGTGGAGGAATGGCTCACAAGGAGATGAGAAGAGACATATGGGGGAATGGAACGAATGACAAAAGGTGAACCCTAACACTCCTCACATGTTGGCACATTTGGAAAACGAGATGCAAGGCGGCCTTTGAAGCACAACAACCAAACCCAAGGAGCGTTATCATAGAAACCAAGCAAGCATTCCAGGAGCAATGGGGAGTGAACCGATCAGCCCAACCAATACCGCATCCAATAGAGGAACCGAACCATCAATGGATACCCCCGAAGGGCGACACGATCAAACTAAATTGTGATGCCTCATGGTGAAAGGAAACCCGAAGAGCTGGCATAGGAGTGGTAGCACGGGACAAGAACGAGAAAGTAGTGGGCGGAATGAACCGGAGGCAAAGGAGCGACGATATTGACACGATGGAAGCTCTAGCATTACATAAAGAAGTACAACTAGCAATTGAAGCGTGATGACAAAACATTATCATGGAAACGGACTCCCAAACGGTTTACCAACAAATCCTGGAGGGCCCAAAATACTGGAGATTGTCTACCATCATACAGAATATTCGAGCACTAGCAACACAAGTCGAGCAAGTGCAATGACGAGCTATTCCAAGAACGAGCAATTAATGCGCGAATTGGATAGCAAAGCAAGCTAGATTGAGAGTGTGTCTATATGATTGGGTCGAGAGACCTCCACTTCCATTTGTATGTTTAATAACGAATGATTTGATGTACGAACACACGTGACCACAGTTACAGCGTTTTATTTCATAAAGTAAATCGACTAATTTGATAAATAAAAATAGAAACTTGCGGCATGTCGCCTATTGAGTGGATTCAGAGTTCCTCTGAACGTGGCTGGTTTTTTGGTCTGCATTCATTGAGGAGTGAAATTTAGGATTTCATAGAAAGAGAATCGCTACCCAACACCCACGTTTCAATTCACAATTACAAAGTCAATTTTTTATGACCACTTTATCTAAAGCATTTTTTTTTTTGAAAGTTATCCTCCTCCACAAATATATTTAGTAAAGTAACGAAGTGGTCTCGTTTATTTTAAAAAAATTATTTATCTTCAACGTATCCTTCCGTCCTCAAGTTTGTTCAATATAGGAGAAAATATTTGTTTAGTAATTTTGCAAAACGTTAAAAAATTAATTATCTATTTATTAAATTAATATATTTTATAGAATAAGTACGTAATTGAATTACGACTCTAATTCAATTTCGTCTCCTTGCATAGCTTTGGAGATAAGGAATGAATTAACTCTAACACGAAGCATGAGAATAAAATATCTATGTAGAATCAGACCTCAAATAAATAATAAGTTTGATAGGTGAAGAAACCAACAAAAATAGAATACTTTATGATATTAATTTATGATTACAGAAAAATACTATTTGAATTAAGAAGTACAAACTCAAACATATTTTCTGGAAACGAAATGAGGTTGTTGATTGCTTGGCAAACGTAAGCGATCATTGTCGAAGATAATTTTGTGACACTAGTTGAGCCCACGATAGATATTTGCTTAACATGAGGAATGATGTGTTAGGTATAACAAAAAATAATATTAGCCTCGTAACAAGACATGCATTGGTTAGTTTTGTGTAATACAAACTTATTTAATAAAAAACATTACGGCTTTAATATCACTAAGAATGAAGTTGGATATTTACTTTTATGCATACTCTCCGGTCCAAGTAAACTTTTATGTATACTCTCCAGCCCTGAACCGATTCATGGTGGAGTCGTTATGGTAACAGGGTTGGGTTCATTAGAAATCTCACAAAACCTTAAGATTTATAGTTTCTTACTAGTGCTGACACTATCAAATAAGTTGTTATCTGTATCACAAGTGACGAAGGAGTTGAACTGTGTGATGATAATAAACCCAAAGTTTTGCATGCTGCAGGATATCCGAACGGGGATGATCATTGGGCGTGGTATTGAGCAAGTTGGTCAGTACTATGTGGATGAGATTGTCCATATAGGTGTTGCTAGATCATGGATCGCAAAAGAAGAATTGTTGCATTGTCACAAGTGGTTAGGTCATCCTTCACTTAGTTATCTTAAGCTTTTATTTCCAAAATTGTTTCTGAATAAATCCAGTACTTTAGAGTGTGAGACTTGCATTCCAGCAAAAAGCCATAGACAGTCGTTTAAACCCAATAATACTCAGGTAGATTCTATTTTTTCCCTAGTACATTCTGATGTTTGGGGTCCTGCACCTATTTCTGGAACTCATGGTCTCAAGTATTTTGTAATTTTCGAGGATGATTGCACTCGTATGACCTGGTCCTATTTTCTCAAAAATAAATCTGAAGTGTTCGATAAATTTGTGCATTTTTTCCATATGGTTCATAACCAATTCCAAAAAAATATTCAAACCCTGCGTTCCGATAATGAAGGAGTATTTATCAATCATCACATGAATAATTTCTTTCTTGAAAAAAGAATTATTCAACAAACCTCCTGTCCACACACACACGAGCAAAACAGAGTCGCATAGAGAAAAAATCGGATTCTTCTAAAAATGACCCTGGTTATTTTGATCAAGTCAAAAGTGCCAAAAAATTTATGGCCAGAAGTTGTGGCAACTGCCATTTACCTCCTAACTCGTCTACCAACAAAGATCATCAGCCTCAAAACACCAATTTAAACCCTAGAGTCTCATAGCAGAATACCCCCAACACTGAGCCTACCTTCTAAAGTGTTTGGATGTTCTGTGTTCGTTCATATACCCAAAATCGACCGCACCAAACTTGATCCACGTACGGTAAAGTGCGTTTTTCTCAGATATGTATTTAACTAAAAGGGATACCGCTGCTATGATCCTAAAAGGGGTCACATGTTCACTAGAATGAACTGTAACTTCCTTGAGTCTGAATTTTATTATTCCCAATCTAGTGATTAGGGGGCGACGATTACACAGGATTCACTAGATTGGGTTGGCCAACCATTTCTATCTTATGTTGGTCCTCAAGAGTCAGTTAGCCGACCTACCAAACCGATCTATGACACAATAGTACAGGACACCGAGCCAAATGACATGACCCCCGATCCGTCTCCTAAGGTATCCGACATAAGCAATTCTTCCCAATCTTTTCATAATGAAGTTATGTATCCTATCATACCAGAAGCAGGAGGTTAGGCAGAGAACGAAGCAACTGGGGAGAGGGGGAGATATGTGCTACCTCCGAGAGCCAATCGAGGAAAACCACCAAACTGGTACACACCAGAGAAGATGTGTATCTAGTGGCAAATGTCACGAAGGGGAGATTAAGCAGACAGGCTAAGTCGTTCATCATGGCGGTCTATTCAGGGAGCATCCCGAACTCTGTGTAGGAGGCACAGCAATCAAAACTCTGGAGGCAGGCTATGGATACAGAGATGGAGGATCTTAGGAAGAATGAAACATGGGAGTGTTGCCAGTTGCCTACTGAAAAGAAAGCAGTAGGATGCACGTGGGTATATACCACCAAGTACAAACCTGATGGTACAATTGAACGGCACAAGGCAAGGTTAGTAGCCAAAGGATACAGATCGACCTACGCAATACACTACTCGGAGACGTTCTCCCCGATTGCCAAAATCGACACGATCCGAGTTCTATTATCTATAGCTGCAACGAATGATTGGCCGCTTCAACAGTTTGATGTGAAAAACGCTTTCCTGCATGGAGATTGCAGGAGGAGGTCTATATGGAAATCCCACCTCGGTATGAAAAGGTGTCAGAGCAGTGAAAGGTATGCAGGTTAAAGAAAGCGTTATATGAGCTACGATAGTGTCCAATAGCCTAGTTCGTATAGTTCACGGTGGCGATGAGAAGATATGGATATGCATAGAGTAACTCAGACCATACTATGTTCCTAAAGAAAGCAGATAGGGGCATGACGTGCTTAATTATATACGTGTATGACATGGTCATTACTGGAGACGATGAAGATGAAATGAAGAATTTGAGAAGAATATTGTTTATGGAATTCAAAATGAAGGACTTGGGAGACTTGAAGTACTTTCTTGGTATTGAAGTGCTACGATCTAAACGAGGAATCTTCATCTCACATCGGAAATACATACTGGATATGCTAGCAGGTACAGGAATTTTAGGCTGTAAATCGGTCGAGACACCTATGGTTGTAAACCATGACCTGCAAATAAGAGAGGTCGAGATACCGACATACAAGGAAAGGTACCAACGTCTGGTGGGTAAACGTATATACCTTTCTCACACTCGCCATGATATTGCCTATACAGTTGGTGTGGTTAGTCAGTTTATGCACCAGCCCCAACAGGATCACATGGAAGCCGCATGGAGAATTGTAAGGTAGTTTAAGGGTATGTCTGGACATGGAGTGCTCCTCAGGAACAATGGGCATCTAAAGATAAAAGGGTATACAGACGCAGACTGGGCATGAAATCCTAATGATCGAAAGTCCACAGCAGGGTATTTCACTTTCGTGGGAGATAACCTTGTTACCTAGAGGAGTAAGAAACAGAAGGTAGTAGCCCTTTTTAGTACCGAGGCCGAATTTAGAGGGATTGCAAGAGGAGTTACCGAGATACTTTGGTTGACGAACCTATGAATGGAAATCGGTTTTCCTCCAACTGAAGCATGTGATCTTATGTGCGACAACAAGGCAGCACCAAACACATGGAAGTAGACCGACACTTCATAAAGGAGAAGCTAGAAGGTAAAGTCATCTCATTACCCTTTGTTCGTTCAGAAGATCAACTCGTGGATATCCTCACCAAAACAGTTAACGGGAGGGTATTTCGAGAAATTCTTTTCAAGTTGAGTATGAGCGATCCTACTACTCAACTTGAGGGGGAATGTTAGAAATAGCAATGTATTAGCAATATATTAGTTACCATTTGTATAGAAGCTAAACAAGGAAATTAGATTAAATAGGCTAGACTAGGAAACATTGTAAAGTATCCAAAAACAGCAGTTACCTTTCTTAGTCTTGTAATAGTCTATATACATGCAGCATCATTGAATGAACAGTACAAGAAATTCATCCAGAAAAGAAAGACTCCAAATTTTCATTTTTCATATTCCAACATCTTGCACAATTGGTTCATGGCAAGATGTCATAAGATTGATATATACTAAGGTTAGATCTCTCTATAATATAATAATATAAAATAACGTAAAGATGCGTGAAAGGATACGTGCTTAAAATTTCGTATGTGGTTTTTGCACCAGGTTCTTATCCCAAATAACACATGTATTTGAATGGCACGAGCTAAACCCATACTAAACCCTTTACCTCATTCGACAATAATTATTTCTGTAGAAGTTGCGATTACACATTTTATGCCTCTGTTCTTATCTTCAAAAAAGAACCGACAATTGAAGAGCATTTCTATTACTTGTTTCTATCTCATGGATTAATGGCAGGATCCGTAAGTAGTTTGCTGACACAACACACACAAAACTTACGGTGCAATATATCTTTTATTGCGCAACAGCTGATGCTGCTAGACAGTAAGCATTCAATACAGGTTGTCGGAAATAGTGAAGATCCACGAAAGTTCAGAAGGATGGCAACATAGGAAAGATGACCGAAAGAAAAATAAAAGTCATTTAGGTATTTCAAATATTGCGTTTTTATAAATAAGTATTTTTAAAAAAATATATTACTTTCGGCCTTTTAAGGTACATTAAAATTATAAATGTATCAGATTTACTATTTTGGTCATGTGATCGTCACGTATGTAATATTTTGTTTCAATAATGTAATTTCACTTTATTTTACTGTCTCTTTCAAGTATCTCTAAATTGTTTTATTGTAACAATCGAATATATTTATTTTCTTTTTATTGAATTATTATTTTTTTGTTACGCTTTCATAGTTATACTTATAGTTCCTTCCTCCATAAATAAATGGTTTTAGAGAGGGAAAGGTATAAAGATCATTAATGGTAGACTTTGGTATCGTAGTTTTATTCTTATTTTTGGCCAAGTTTAGGTTCTAGGGGTTCTAAGTATTCTAACTCAAGTGACGAAATTGAATTTGGTTGTGCGATTTGTTAGATATCAAGTATGGAAATTTTGGAACTCATTGTAAATCGTTATTATGAGGCCCCAAAGTTACATTTTTAGTGGTTCTTTTTACAAAATGGAATTAATGACTTTGTACAAAACATAGATCGGATGAGGGCGAACGAAGGTCTCAAGGTTGGCTCTGTAATTTGCAGAATTTGTCCTTAGGTTGAAAACAAAGTTCACTACGCCCGAGCAACTTAGACCGGCACGTGTAGGCCACCTCGATGCCGTTTGTGGTTTTGGACTTGTAGTTGAATTAATACCTACAATAATTTTGAGATTTTTTATAAGGTGGTCGAAAAATCAGTGAATAATGGAATATCGGGTTTTGCATCATTTTACATACTACAAACAAAATAATAAATTTGAAACCTGAATTGGACATTAGGGGATTCTAGTTTTGAATAGAAGACAAAGGTGTTATTGGATCCTCATAGTTTGAATGAAGAACTTATACACGCATTCGTACTGACGGGGCTATCAATTTTAGAGTTGGGGTTCAGTTAAGGTAAGTAGTTTAAGATTATTTCTATATTTATGAAATAAATTATTTTCTTCATCGCATGAAATTTTCAAAGATAAGCTAGGATTATTAAAGAGCATGAATATGAGTTTCGTTTATAAAACTCAAATAAAGTGTTTGGAGTTGTTTTATGAAGTGTGCTTTTGATATGTTGTGTAAGTAAATTTTAGTGAGATAGTTTGGTATATGATTTTAGTGGAAAATAATTTAGTGAAATTCTTATTTAAAAGTTCGACCTCTGATTATGTACTTGTAAGTTTACTACGGTCCAAAACCCTTACGAGGGTCCACTCACATATCGATATGAAAAAATCATGATCACTCTAGCCACCACAATGATTATATTTGGGCACTGTATACTTCCAATGAGGTTTAGACATTGGAGCCTTCCTGCAACACGGTTGGCTTGGTAAATAAGACTAGAGCACACTTTCTTTCAGACCCATTCTAAAATTTAACAAGTTCAAACCTTCACTTCCGTTCAGTTCTGAATTTTGATAATGTCAAAACCCACAATTTGATTAACCTCCGACTCTTAATTATTTAATAATATAGTAAGTTTGCATTTGATATTTTGATAAGCTTTATTTCGTGAATTTTTTGAATTATGCATTGTTTAAATGTTTATTGCAAACCTTAAGTTTATATTGGTTACAAAATGTGTTTCAAAGAGCTTGATTCGGTAGGGATAAATTAAGACTACTTACTAAGGTTTTCCCTATCAACTTCCCACCATTCAACTCTGCAGTTTCAGGACAAGTTGATTTGTATTGAATGCTTGATATATGATAATATTGAATTCTAAAAGCTATTAGAGTGCGCAATAAAAACATGGAATAAGAAAGCTATTCAATTAGGTAAGTATCATTATTCTTTATGTGAGAGTATAGTTATATCATAGTTATATTTCAATAAAGAATGTTTGAGCTTTGTTATTGATCCATTTATTACTAGCAAATAGAGATCATTACCCCTAACTTATATGGTGAATTTTGAGGTGTGCCAACTATTAAATGTTTTGGCAATTATTATTCAATGGTATTTTTAATACGAGATTAAGATGATAAGAACCGAGGAATAAAATAAGAGAGTGAAAAAAGAGGAACAGTACGTGAGGATAACAAAATCAGCTGCAAAAAATTACTAATGAGATAGAAGAGTAAAATCATAGTAATTCAAAGTTTAAGGGTTATACATTATTAGGTACTCATATGTAGAAAAACAAAATAGTAAAATCTACATTAAAATAGTTTAAGGGTTTGTGAAGTGTAAAATTCTTATTCTTATGGGCAATTTTGCCTCTATCGTAAGTCGGATGTACGAGACGAACCTGTCCTTTTAATGTTGTCAAGCAAATACAATGCATTTTCTTTTGAACAAACTGGGCACGACCGAACGCACGATTTAAAATGGTTGAGTATGATGACAAAACTTGGAACAGAAAAGGGATAAGATAGAATCTAGCTTTGAGAAAAATGAGCACTACTTTTCTTATTTTCGATGATAAAAATGGAAGTGCGATCATCTTTACTTTAATAGAGAATTGATATGTATTTGCACGTCATGTGTAAACTTTATTTCATTTATTACAATAAAAGTTTAGTTTAATTATAGGGTTAATTACTTGAAATGTTACCCATGTTTGACCAATGTGATTAATTGGTTACACAGTTTTCCATCACTGAACTGTTAAAGTTTTCCATCAGTTTCACATGACCCAATCACGTGACCCTTCTGAAATGACGAAGCTGCCCTCACGTATATTCTTATCTGTTCTTCATATTTAAGTTGTTCTTCATCTTCTTGTTTGTCCAGATCACACCTTCAGTTGGTTAGATTCTCTATCGGTTCCAACAGATTCAACGTTTTCTGTTACCTGCCTCCCAAGAATCCGACATCCCAAAAGAAATAAGAAGTCACCCAGTTAAGATCGTTGTGGATGAATTCATTAAAATCCTAAAATTGGTATGAATTTTTTGTTCAAAAAACAAGCTGAGCTGAGCCGAGGTTTAAATTGCTGTTGATTTTTATGTTTTGTTGTGAAGGTAGTTGAAGAGTAGAAGAGATGTGGGAATGGGAATGGGAGTGGAAGAGAGGCACGTGCTTTTTTTTAGAACCTGTATATTCTATACTGATGTTGTTCAGAACCTGAGTTTTTTGAACAGTATCTAAATTTAAGAGGTGATTCTCGATTTGAAATGTGATTAAATTGTTACATATGTTTTCTGTAATGTGGTTAAATAGTTACATATGTTTGCATGTAATGTGATTAAATAGTTACGTTCATATTCTCAAAATGTGTTTAAACAGTGGAAACAGAACAACACAGATTTTGTCATTCTGCACAGATCTTGACTTCTTCTTCCCTTTAATGTTTTTGCAAAATTATGATTTTTTCTAAACCAATCCAAACCAAAATTAATCTTGGTTCTTTCAAACCAAACCTATTTAATCTAGGTACAAGACCGAGGTCTGCATAAAATTGACAAAGATTCGGCAAATGGAACATAAACTTTATACATGAGCTTAAAAGAATCTATTGAAAATACTGTAAGTTTAGAATTGTGTTGCCTTTACCAACTCATACGAAACTGAATCTGCATATCCTCATCTTGCAACACTTGAATGTATTATCAACCTTCATAATGTGAACATTACAGTGCTAGTAACACGTGAATGTGGGAATGGAGTTTACTAGCAACACTTAAGTCCTCAGGAACGGAAGACAGTCGAAGCAATTGTGGAAGCAAGGCAAGTTTGGTTATTTTTATTTATCTCTTTGGTTGATTATCAAACAAGCTGTTGTCTTACACCATTGTTCCTTTGCGTGCTGGAGATAATTTCCAGGTAAGTAATTTGTGCCAAATAATATTATTTATACCTCATTTGATACTAAATATTTTGGATTAACTCGTTTTTGTATTCAGTTTGTGAATTTCACTGAAATTATGTCGAAGAACATCTCTCCCTCTCGTAAGGAAACAAAGTTTGCTCTTTCAGCCTTGATGGAATTTCTTCACATTACCAAAAAAAAAAAATTAGCGACGAAAAATATATACTTGATTATCTTTACCAAAGACTTTCTAAGTTTGAATAAAAATTCACATCCTGAAGGAGATGTTTTTTCATTTTTTGTTTAAATTATTTAATTAATGAGAAGGCTTTTTCAATGGCCATTAATTAATGTTGTCTAATGTCTCCCATATAGTATTCTAGACTGATTTTCTCTCTAATTCTAAAAAGAGATTATCTATAGGAAAAAGTACGAAAAAGATGTAATATGTTTGCCTAAAGTGATAATCAATATAATTTGTTTTGGGTCGCGGGTATTTGATGTACGATGTTTCATTCTGTTGGTTTTTGAAGAAACGTTAATTTATTTCGTTAATTTATCCGTTTAAATTTGACACATGCAGCTCACGTGCTAGATAATTTGAACGTTAAAATAACAAAAAATGAAAATACCAAAACTACCCTCGAGTTGTTTTCCCTCCTTTATACTTCAACAACCGAACTGTCTCCCTCCAAATAACCGAACCGGCCCCTATTCCCAAGATCTCCAAAACTACCTTCAGTTTCTGTAAACCGAACCGGCTCCCTGTCGATTTCTGAGTTTTTGGGTGTTGATTTATTCCCTGTCGATTGTTCAAACCTTTGGAGAAAACGACAACGTCGGCTTCAGTTGAGAACGTTTCATACGCCATAAATTTCCAGAGGAGCAGCTCCGGTGTCCGA
Source organism: Chamaenerion angustifolium (assembly GCA_946814005.1). NCBI lineage: Eukaryota > Viridiplantae > Streptophyta > Magnoliopsida > Myrtales > Onagraceae > Chamaenerion > Chamaenerion angustifolium. The sequence goes on from OX328270.1 coordinate 10,473,479, forward strand.
CGGAGAATTCTTGTTTCCGACGGAGAACGTGTCAGGAGTGGCTGTTGGTACGGCCGCTGGCTGCGAAGGCTCGGTGGGAAACCGCATAGGAACGTCACTCGATACAGCATCCATTAGTTCCGATTTGATTGCATCAATGCAAAAGGGACGAGCAGTATCGATGGCTTTCTGATTGCTGACCTGAAGATCATAAGAGCACGCATTACTAACAGTCAATCAATCTCCAGACACAGATTGTTAACTTTCCAATGAGAAGAAGAAGAAATATACCTTATCCCACAATCCATTGGATGCAAGAATTAGGATTTCGTCTTCGGATTCGATTCTTATGACTTTGGTTTTAGGCTCTGCGGTTACCCATTGCTTGAGTTTCCGATCACCAATTCCTCAGGATACTGCCAAGGAACCTTGAATTCTCCAAACACCATGGTACGAATCAACATAACCACCCTGCATCAATTTCGCTTCAAACTGTTATTCATAGCTCAAATCATCAATGAACATTAATATACACAAATGCAACAAATGATGCAGCTTTACCTCTACCTCAATCCTTTTCTTTTCATCTTCCCTTGAAGGTCTGTGATTGGAGGTGAGGGCCTCAGCAACACCACCTCCTCCTTCAAGAAATCAGAGTCAGCCTTCAGGTAACCATGCTTGATTGCGTCTTCCAGTTCTTCTTCTTGTCTTCTTTCTACATCATCCAAGATGTTCTTATTGAGGTTCTGTGCAGCAAATTCTGATGCTTTCATGCCACCATGTCCATCAAATACACCAAAAAGAGACTCCAAGATCACCATTCACCACGCTAGATGAAAATTCTGCAGACAACGAAATCACTTACTAAATCAAGACTCTGTATTCTAATGAACAAAATAAATGCAATTCTAGAAGGCGCCATCGATGCATTAGAAAGATAGCTGGGCGATTTCTAAAGCCGGATCTGAAATAGAGAAGACGGCGACGATCACGCTGAAGGAGACGTGGACAACGTCAGAGATAATGACTCCGTCGAAGAAGAGGAGATGATGGAGAAGAGAGATGACGGACCGACAAGGGCGTTTCAGAAACAATCTCTGTTTAAATTAATTAATTAATGAGAAGGCTGTTTTAATAGCCCATTAATTAATATTGTCTAATGTCTCCCATATAGTATTCTAGACTGATTTTCTCTCTAATTCTAAAAAGAGATTATATCACAAAGAGATTATATATATGATGAAGAAGTCCAATGGAGTTCCACTTAAGTTTACGAGAGAAAAATGCAGCAAGAAAAATGCAGACCTTATGAGATTGACAATCTTATGTTTTAGGTCAATTGACAATTCTTGGTGAATTGAAATATATAATAATGTATGAGATTTTGCAGTATTTAAAATAATTGAAAATTTGAGTTTAGTTTTTCACGGATCAACACTACTCTTTTTTAACCTCAGTAATAATGCTCAATTTCAACGTATTAATCACATTTTAAGAAAACATATGTAATCATTTAATCACATTACAAGGAACATACATAACCATTTAATCACATTCGATGATAACATATGTAACCATTTAATCAGATTTCACCCTTAGAATGAATTCTTTAATTTAGATATTATGCAATGAAACCCAGGATATGCTGAACTAAAACCCAAAATCTGAAGAACTTAAACCCATTTCAACAAAATATTCAACAACAAATCCAAATTCAACAACAAATACATCAAAACATCTTCTTCTCATCGAAATCCTCGATTCGGTGCATCTCTTCCACTCCCACCTCAGTATGTTTTCCAATTTTGAGATCTCCCTTATTCCTGCTTCCACTCCAAGTAGGGTTCTTACCAAAATTAGAGTTTTTTCACAATCGAAAGGAAAATTGGGACGAAATACTCAAAATGCTTGCAATTACCTCAAAATTGGAACAACCATGAAACCATCATACTCACGACCCAATGTCTTCGAAGGACCAAATTAAAGTCATGGTCGATCGGTTCTTCAAGTGATGACTTCTAGAGGATGAAGAAGGTGTCTTCATCTTCTTCTTCCTTTGACAGTACTTAAGTAATGAATGTAAGGGTAGTTTGGTCATTTTATATATTCAAATAATGACTTAACAGTGATTTTTAACGATGAAGAGTAAAAATGACTAATTAGTCACATGCTGAAACATGTATAACCATCCTACACAAGTTAAAACCAATTAGTCACATGCGCAAACATGTGTAACGTTTCAAGTAGTTAACCCTTAATTATAAAGTTGCAATTATCAATAATCGTTGTTGGTCAAATTAACGTTTTACTTGAAGAAATAAAACTTCGTGACTTTTGCTCACGGAAGTTCGTACATACAATCATTTGCTACTAAACATAAAAATGGTAGTGGTGGTCTTTCGACCCAATAATTAAGACTCACTCCCAATCTCGCTTGGTTAGATATCCAATTCGTACACTCGTTTTCCATCCTTGGAATAGCTCGTCATTGCACTTGCTCGATTTGCCTTGCTAGTGCTCAGATTTTTGGTATTATTGTTGACAACCTCCAACGCCTCGACCCCTCCACTTTTTGTTGTTGAACCGATTGTTAGTTCGTCTCTATGACAATGCTTTGTCATCCTGCTTCTATCGCTAGTCTTACTCCTTCTTATATAGCCATGATCTCCATTGTTTCTATGTCGTCGTTCTGATGTCTCCGGTTCATTCCGCCCACTAACTTGACGTCCTTGTCTCTAGCCACTACCACTATGCCGGCTCTTCGTGTTTGCTTGCCATCGTTGGTTCTATTCGTCCGATCCTGTTTTGCTCCTCATAGACTTGCTGGATTTCCGTGATCGCGAGCCTTGGATTGGGTTGCTTTGCTTCAACTATCATTAATAACTAATAAATTTTTAATTATATTATTATACAATTAATATTAACTTTTTTTTGTCAACAACTTCAATACTTCTTATTTAAAAGAGAAATCACGCAATCAAAGCGATCACGAAGGGTCATTATCACAATCAACAAATAATATGCTACTAAGTTGGGGTCGGGGTACAAGAACTCAATTATCTAAACGCACACCCAATCTGGATAGCCTAGCTATTCAATTTTTACTCTCATTAGCTAAACGCGGGATTGCATTCCAACTAACATGTGGAATTTGTTGCTACTTCAATTTGTTACAACTGACAATGACCTTGATGTTCTCTAATATGATGTACAGTCTCCAGTAGCTCGTTTTCCCTTGAATTTGCTCCACGACCCTCAAGGAAGTTGTTTCTACTTCGATCTTCTGTCAACCTCTATCGACTGCCAGCTTGATGCTTTCCAATACCGCTTAAGCCTCGAAAATTTCCACTTTGTCCCTCCAAGCTCTTCGGTTTAGTCCTACCACCAGCTGGCCACACTCGTCACTTGCTACCACACCAATGCCTCCTCTTTTAGTTTGGCTGCACCACGACGCGTCACAATTGATTCAGATCACTCCCGCTCCCGCTTTGGTTCATCTTTCGGTTCGACTCTCTCTATTTTCTGTGCTGCATTGAGGCTCGGTTCTTAATAGATTCGAGTGTGCTTCTTCGATGGCAAGAACCGTCTCAATTGGGTTCGGTATAATCCCCTCAAAAGATGATTTACATCGGGCTATCCATATATGCCAACAAGTCCACATGCATAGACATTGTCGCTCTGTTCTTGCTCTACCTGTGACACCCCCTTTTGTAATTCGTTCCTTGATCCACACATTAAGGGTTGAAGTCTAACTCTGAGTCTGTCGAATACCCAGCACACCGAACCACACTGCCCCAGTTCACCCGCACCCACTGATGATGTGTTCTCTTGTTTCCTCAAGCCTGGATAGGACACTCCACATCCACTATTATCCCCATCCGTTTGAGATTTCGTATAACCGCAATCGCATTTGAAAGTAAATGCCACATAAAATTCTTAACCTTAGGCAAAGTGTTTACCATTCATATCATTCTCTATAGAGCATCATCAAGGCATAACTCTTGCACTATGGCCATGTCGTTCTCTTTCTACCAATGTTAGGATCACTTCACCTTAACGCACCTATCAATTGTATATGGTCATATTATTCGGTCAGGGCATTATTCAGATCTCAGTGGCATGTTAAGAATGCAGCGCGCATCTGTGTTATTGAAACTGCCTCGAAGTACTTCCTCATCTCATGTTCGGTTCAGACCAATTAGTTCCTGGACTGTCGTGTCCAGCGTCTGACTTCCATCACTTGGTCAATCCACACTGAAACCTGGTTTCCCCCTATGCAAATAAGATATCCCTGCCATGGACCTGACTCGTCCATCTCCAAGAGGTTCGACCACCCTTCCTAGCCGATTTGAACTCAGTGTTCGGGAAGTATAGTCCCTTGAGGGTTCAGACCCATGGCGCCTCTGGTTCATTAATAATTCTCGCATCCATCTTTGTGAGAAGTGCCTCATTGAAAGTTCTCAATTCCCGTAAGCCAAGACCCCTAACAGCTTGGATTTAGCGAGTACCTCCCATCTCTTTCAATGAATTTTCTTTCCCTCATTTGACTCTCCCCACGAGCAGTTTGCAATCATAGCCTTAATTTCTGAGAACCACGTCCTATGAAGTTTAAAGACATTCATCACATACGAGGCAATGACAATGATGACTGCCTTTACGAGAACTTCCTTTCCTGTCTGATTGAGGTTTTTTGACCTCCAACCTTGGATCTTGTCACAGATTTTGCTCTTGATATAGCCAAGTGCTTCCTTCTTCAATAGACTACAAATGGATGGGAGTCCAAGTTATTTTCCAGGGTCCAAAGTAGCTTGAATTTGCATCACCTCTTCGATCTCCTTACAACTGTTATAGTCTCCCCCTTATTAAAGACCAGGTTTCATTTTGCATTATTTATGCGATGTCCAGTGGCTCTATAGTACATGGTCAATATACCTTTCAAGAAAAAGAGTGAATCATCAGCGAAAAACAAGTGGTGCAACACTGGACACCCCCTTTTCAGTGTTAGACCACACAACCACTCGATCTGAATGCCCTCCTCAATTTGTCTAGAAAGCAGGTCCACCAAGATAATGAAAAGACACGTAGATAAGGGGTCCCTTTGACGCAAACCTTAGATGGTCGAATGGTACTTGTCCTCCTTTCGTTGATCAAGACGCTATATGATGTCTTCGTTATGCATTGTCTCGTCAATTCGACCCATCTCGCACTGAAACCTCTTTTCTTAAGGCTTTTCAATAGAAAGCCCCACTCGACACAATCATACACCTTTTACATATCCAGTAGATTCAAGTCACATTCAATTGTACCGCTGACCCTTCGATTCTTCAAATGATGGAACACCTCATGAGCAATAAGAATATTGTCTTATATTGCACGACCTGCCACAAAAACACTCTCACACGGGGTGATAAAATCCGATAAATAGGATTTTTTTTCCTATTCACCAAGACCTTCAATACAATTTTATATATGAAATTGCACATGCTTATGGGTCTAAAATCACTCGTTCTCGCCGGGCTTGGAATTTTAGGGATGAGGGTAATATCTGTATAATGTAAAGTGTAAAGAAAAACACCTGACCTGAGAAAGGATTTGACTGTCGTGATTACATCTGGATCAATGGTGTGCCAATTCCTTTGGTAGAATAGACCTGAAAAACCATCTGGACCTGGAGCTCTTGCCCCTCCAAACTGAAAATCATAACCTTGATATTTATCCATCGGACACATCCCTTTCCAAATTAATGTTTATCTCCTCCGTAATCTGAGTCGGAATGACCCCAGAACCTCCCCTTCAGTCAAGTCCTCCCCTTCTGATCTGAATACTGATTGAAAATTCGCACATATCTCATTCTCCACACCCATGGCTGAACTGATCCACTCTTCCCGATCATTGTGCAGTCTGGTTATATGGTTGGTTGTAAAGTGAAAGAAGTTTGATTTTCGGTCCCCTTTTGTAATCCACTAAACCCTGGACTGTTGTCTCCAGTAAACTTCTTCTCATTTTGTGGATATCCTTAATTCCACTTTTGAGGGTTGACTCTTTCTCCTGACTATTCGGGTTCGGTTAACCACTACGACACGTCGGAGTCGACCGACTTCTTTCCTCAATTCAACTTGATTATTGCTGAATTTTCCTTTTCTCAATCGAGTTAATCTCCTCCAGGAGCTTTCCAATCTCACATAGAGATCCACATTTATATCCATACCCTCCCATTAGGTGCAGGATTCTTGGATTACATCTTTGCATTCAGCATTTTCTAGCCACATCTCCTCAATCAGACGTAGTGCCCCTTCCTTATCTCGCCTTGCTCACGGTAGAGGATGATAGACGTGTGATCTTATCCCACTGCAATTTCATTTGTACATTGGATGTCTGGATATGTTGCAGCCCAAGCTTCATTCATGCGGACCCAATCAGTTTGTTATGATACCTTTTCCTCCCTTCGTCGTTTGTTTGACCATGTGAATCTCAATCCTTTCGCGCCCAGATCTTCCATGTTGATATTGTCAACCATGTCATTGAATTCATCAATCTGTCGTTGAGATTTACGTCTTCCACCTTCTTTTTCATGATGATGACTGATTGCATTAAAATTACCCATGCACATTCAACTCGTCCTTCGCCCTCTCCCAATGTCACGCAATACATCCTAGTTTTGTCTCCTCCTCTGCGGATCTGCATCCGCATATACCCATGTAATAAGACAAGGGTTCAGATGATTATTCATCCTCATCTCTCCATCAATAATATTATAGGTGGTCGACTTTATAGATACTTGAACATCATTCCTCCACCATAACCCCATTCCTCCTGACATACCTCTCGGATTAACACAGTAAGCACAATCCATTCCCACTTGTTCTCGAAACCTTTCGTATAATGCATCCCCGTTATTTGTTTCCATCAGGCATATGAACTTCGACTGATGCATCCTGTTGAGGTATTTGAGATGTCAAATTTTCAGGAAAAACCCCATACCCTAACAATTCCAATGGATTGTATTCATGGCAAGTGTGTGGCTGTTTCGTGACAGCCACCACAACACGTTCCAGCTACTTGTGATTCTTCTTCCTTATTCTCCTTGTCCTCATTATTTGTGTTTCTTTTGGCCCTCATCAACTTTGTTCTACCATCCTTCTTTTGAGGCCTTCCTCTAGGCCTTCCTACCTTCACTTGACCACTCTCCGGTCCTTTTCCTTCTTGTTCCATGTCAAACCTCAGTTTATTCCTTATGTTTTGACCGTCCTCCTTCTCCTCAATCCTTCTTTTCAGAGACATTTTGGTTAGAGTAGGGCTAAGGTCTGTTATCTGGAGGGTTGTCTCTGGACTGCGGGTTCAACTTGTTTTTTTAGTTCTTCAATAGGGATAGGCTTATTAGGGATGTTCCTAGTAGGAAGGATGACGGTTTCTAAGGGTTTGATTATGGGAATTTTCTGGATGGTTAATTATCGGTGGGTAAGATCGGTCCTGGTAGGCGAGAGAACTCTTGGTTGGGGTAAAGGGTTTTGGATGACCGTGTGTTGTATGGTGGTCGAAATGATCATGATTGGGTTGACTTCAATGGATTCAGGTGGTAGGGAAATAGTTTCATTCAACCTCATACGTCTCCCACACGTAGTGATCTCCATATTTTTCATTCGATCCTGGCTCATCAATTCTGTATCATCCAGATGCATAGCCTCGGTTCCAACTTCCCTTTTATCATCGTCATGTGATTTTATATAGCTTTTCTCCTCTTGATCCATCCATTTTTCCTGAGTTCGTTCTTCTCCAGCCTCATTACTTTTGGAAGCTCCTTTATATCAGTCATCTGAGATCAGATCAGAGGTTGAAGAACAGCTAGGTTGAAGATGAAGAATTGAAGAGAAAGAAGAAAGCTTAGGCTGCAAGAAATGAAATAACAGAATAACAACTTCTGAAATATCACTATCAATCTGAGTTGATCTTACAACTGATCACGACTCTGTTTATATACTAATAGAAAGACAGATTAACAACCTTGAAGATCCTAGATTGCACACGAAGACTCTACAACCAACTAGTATCTTCTAGTAATTACTTGCTCTGTAAGTAATCTAGAGTTTGATCTTGGATCAATTCCTTGTGATGTAATCCACTGACTTAATAGTCTTTCATACGACTTTCATATGCATCCTAACATTCCTCTGAAAAGTTCTTTTCTCAACTTCTTCCTTTGTCCTTGAAATGTATACAATCTGACCAGAGACTGATATTGAACCAGAAAATTTCAACAGATCTGTTTCCAGACTATATAAAGAAAACATCTCTGCATAATAATCCCTTATATCATCTGTTAAAGTTTCACATACATGATGAAACAAAATTACCTCAAATCGAACTAACTCCGATCACACTTAGAAACTCAGAATCAGTCAATCAAATAAAGGTAGACCATCCATTGATTATTTGATGACTGACAATGAGGTTTTCACTTGCCTCCATCTTACCAATGAAGCTGGGAGGTTTCCAATTTTCCTCCATCTTACCAGCCTCAAACTTCTACAGAGTATTTAGACGTTGTCTCTGTAGAAGTTGTTTTTGGCACCTAAGCTTCACCTTATGTCAGCAGATTCCTTGAACATTTCAATTAATTTTTTTTCATATATATAGCTCTGTTGAGGAACTAACCAAATGAAAACAATCTGATGAGATCACCGATATCTACCAATAATGATGGACAAAGAGTTAACCAAGATGAGCAGATAGTTCAATATCAAAATACTAATAATCATCATGCTGGAAAACTATAACAAAGACTAAGAAATACCTTGTACAGAGAAGTATTATTAGAAAGTCTACAAATGACGTTATGAAGAATTTCTGACTGCAGCACATCCTGTCATAGCATATACATTCAAGGTAAAGACAATAAATTAAGAAGGAACATCCAAAAAAAATAGAACCATATGAAGAAGCTGAAAAACTACTCACACAATCTAATCAATCACCAGAAACGAAAACAAATCACACTAGATTTCTCAAGGTTAGACTCCAACTCAACAATACTCTTAGACGCAGAATCACAGATGCTACCAGAGTCATTATACTGACTTCCAGACTGAAGATCCTCGAATGTCATAACTCCAAGATTATCACGAAACTGAGTAAACAACTTTTCAGTAAGAGGTTTGGTAAAAATATCAACAATTTGATCAACAACATGCACAAAATTGACAATGATTTGGCCATTCTGAACTTTCTCACGAACAAAACAAAGATCCAGTTCAACATGCTTCATCTTGGAATGCTGTATGGGATTCTCTGTCAATGCTACAACTCCTGTATTATCACACCATATGATATGAATAGATGAAAGTTTAATTCCAAGTTCAGTTAACAAAGAAACAACCCAAAGCACTTCACACATTGCATTAGCTACAGCTCTATATTCGGCTTCAGAACTAGACCTTGAAATCACAGATTGTTTTTTAGAACTCCATACTATAGGATTATTATTCAGAAGAAGGTAATGACCAGACACTGACTTTCGATCTATAGAAGCACTTCCCCAGTCAGCATCAGCGAAAGACACAAGATTTACCTCTGATGTAGGAACAGTAGGAGCTCTAAACACCAAGCCATGATTAATCGTTCCTTTAAGATACCGTAAAACTCTTACTACAGCTTTCCAATAATACTGAACAGGTTGTTGCATAAACTGACTGAGTTTATTGACAGCAAAACTAATACCAGGTCTAGTAATACAAACATGTTGTTACGCACCTATAGTACTCCAATACATTGTAGAGTCAACAGAAGAAGAAGAAGAACCTGTCTGAGAAGAGTTCACCTTACCGAGAAAATTACCTGACATTGGTGTAGGTAGTGATGAAGCATTTGATATTCCTACCTTGAGTAACGATCAGTGATATATTTCTTTTTAGATAAAAGTAAGCAATCCTCCGCAACTTGAACGGCCATGCCTAGAAAATAGTTTAACAATCCCAAATCCTTCAATTTGAACTCATTATTGATTTGTGTGATGACATCTTCCACTGCTTCTGAATCACTGCCTGTAACAACTATATCATCAACATAGACTAATAGATAAACACTTCCTTTGTCAGTATTTTTCAAAAACAGACAGTTATCAGCAAGAAAGGTAACAAAACTGAGTGAGTATAGTAAACAACTTTTGAACCTTTAAAACCATGCTCTTGGTGCGTGTTTAAGCCCATAGAGTGCCTTATTCAATCTGCAGACAAGGACTCTACCATGATCATCGCTTTGCTCAAATTGATCAGCGCCTTATTGCGTCATGTACACATCCTCAGACAGTTCTCCATGCAAAAATGCATTATTAACATCTACTTATCTCAACATCCACTTGTGTGTCAGGGCTAATGTAAGAATAATTCTCACCGTAGGTGACTTAACCACAAGACTGAATGTGTCTTGAAAATCAAATCCTGGTTTTTGTGAAAATCCCTTAGCCACTAGTATAGCCTTGTATCTAGCCACTGATCCATCATAGTTCTTTTTAATTTTAAACAACCCATTTGCAACCCACTGTAACAATGTAAGACCCCATGTATTGTTGACAACTAAGGCATTAAGCTCTTCTTGCACAACCTTTTTCCAGTGTGGTGACTACATAGCTGTGTAGATATCATGCGGCGTAGAATGAATCAGCTCATCAGATGTTTGAACACATATTGTTAAAGCATTCAGAGATCTTGCTTTAGACCTGGTAATCATAGAATGAGCATTAGTACGTTCAGTTGTAGTCTTATGATGAGCTAGATCAGATGGAGAAACAATATCAGAATTAGACGTTGGTATAAGACTTGAGTCTTGAGGAACATACCTGATTGATTCTTGATTGGCAGCACTATCATGTAAAGTAGATACTATACCTGATGGAGAAGAACCTCTACCTGATGGAGTAGAGCCTCTAAGAGAATCCATTGAAGGAATCAGATTAGTTCCTTGAGGTACATATCTGACTACATTGTCAGGCATTGGAACAGAATGTACCCCTGGATCAACAGTATCAATCTCATTATGAATTGTTAAATGAGAAGGTACTGTTGGGTATCGATAGTGACAGCCCAGTAAGAAAAGACCTCGAAGGCCCAATAACTATAGAGGGGGTAAACCCATGACATCCGAACCGGATCGGCCCAAGTACAAGCCAAACTTGGCCCACCATCGAGTAATCAAGAATCGAACCCAAAGTCTATAGGGACGCCAAAGGCTCTCGGACTGCTCGCCATTCTCTACCAGGTCGCGACCTCCCACTGCTCGACATGGGAGTGCTCGCCCCGAAGAGAGCCTTGCCTCTCTCCTCTGGTCCCACAAAACCGTTAATAAGGAAGTGGCCACGATATCCCGCATATCTCGGTCACATATTCACTAAGGATTAGATTTGGTAACTGCAATATCTCGTAGTAACTAACGATCCGAATCTTCGGCAATACAATATACACTAAGATATTCAGCTGCCATATATGGTTCTATCTCTCTTACCCTATAAATACCCTTGCTTTACATACGTTCTTTACGTTTTGAGTTTTATACACACACATACTCATTTAAGCATCGGAGAGGGACCCAGAGGCACCCCCTCTGTTGCGCTCCCCTACTTGCAGGTTCACCGGAGTTGGAGCTGAAGCGTCATCCCAACCTTGTCTGGCATTCAATTCACTGCCAGAGCAGCATTCAGGATTTCACGATCCAACATTTGGCGCCGTCTGTGGGAAACGAGCAATTCAGCCATGAGAACTCGATCCCAAAGCAACCGTCGGAATCAGACTAGGGAGCGATCCTCAGATAGCTCTGATTCCGCCGCCGCTTCACCGCTTCAACAAGAACCTGCCAGCCGAGCAGGAGTTAATGATGTTCCTCTGCGGACAGCCGAGAACATGTCGGTGATTCAAGACCGACCCCAGCTGCTGATCAAAACGGAGCCCCTGCACCGCAGACAGTCCACATTGTGGGGCATGATATTAATTTAACCCCCGAGATGGTCTCCCTGCTGGAAGCCATCCTAGGGCAGGCGCGCCGCCAAGCCCCTGCTCCTCAGGAAAACAATCCCTTTGCTCCTAAGGAAAACCACCGCCCTGCTGCCACAGGGCCTTCACCTTCAGAAGCGGCCAATCCTGGTCCCGCTGCGCCTCAGGAGGATCAGGAGATGACGTCAGGCCAGCAGTCCTTACCTCCAGCACACACCAAGGAGCTAGCAGCCGCATATACTGCCAATCCTTCCTGTCCGCCGCCACTCGGAGCCTCTCCCATGTACTGCACTGTGGATCAGATGGATGACCTCCTCAACAAAAGGCTCCAGGAAAGACAGGTGACAATCATAGCTCCCTTCAAGGAGCAGTCCTCTCATCCTTTCACCGACGCGCTCGTCGCTATCAAAATCCCGAAGGATGTGGTTGCTCGGGCCATACCTGAGTATAGCGGTGGAGGAGATCCCACCGTACATGTCAACAAGCATGAGGCCTCCCTTCTGGGTAAGTCAAACGATCCCAATCATTTGGATTTGCTATTTCCATCTACTCTTTCGGGTTCGGCTCCGTCCTGGTTCTTCGGCCTCCCTGCAGGATTAATCGGAACTTGGGCAGAGTTGAGAAGCAAGTTCCTGGAGAGATATATGGGCGAGCGCCAGTTGCTGAAGAGCGTGGTCACCCTTGACTCGGTCAAACAGTAGCCTGGAGAGTCGCTGTCCAACTTCTACGGGCGTTTTCATCAAAACGTCACAGAATTAGATCGCCGAATCTCGGATGGGGAGATCATTCGAGCATTCTACAGAGGTCTGGATGTGGCCAACAAGGCCTCACGAAAGCTGTGAAACAGCTACCATGTGAAGGAGATAGAGACATTGGAGGAGTTGGCGTCCAGGGCAAAATGTTTCATAGACCTTGAACGCGCAAACATCGAGGCTAACCTCCTGACGACCTCGCTAAGGGTAACCCATGAACCCCGACGCGATGGTAAGAAGAAGGTAAAGAAGGAGAAGAAGGAAAAAGAAAGTAAGCCCCGGGTCGAGTCTCTTCCAGCGCCTCGCCATCCAGAGGTCCCTGAGTACTTCACGCCTTTAAATAGGCAGATCTCAGCGGTACTTGTCGAGATGGAGAGGAGATCCTTGGCGAGGCCACCGATGCCTCGTCGAGGAGGGCTACCCATGGGCAAGGATGTCGAGAGCTATTGCAGATACCATAAGTGCAAGGGCCATAAGACAAACGATTGCAAGATTCTAAAGCGAGATATAGAGAAGCTGATTCAGGGGGGAATGTTGAAGGAGTTTGTGCCAGGGCGAGACCGAAGTCGAACGCCCCCTAGGAGGCATCGTTCACCAGCCCCTGCAGATCAAGCTGAGCCTTCTGGAAGCAAGAGGAGAGTGAATCTGATTGCGGGAGGATTCGGCGCAGGCGGCGAGAGGTCAAGCGCCAGAGAGGTCTACGCCACTCAGATCTCTACGGCAGTTCAGTTGGGGAAGCGGCCCCGACCTGAAGAAAACATTGTCATCTCATTCTCTGAAGATGATTTGGCACATGTCACCATGCCCCACAACGATGCGCTGGTCATTACGGCAGATATTGACGACTGTGATGTTGCAAGGATTCTGGTCGACGGAGGCAGCTCGACAGACTTCCTGTTTCTAGTCGCCTTCGAAAAGATGGGCAAATCCAAACGCGACCTGAAGAGGGTCGACTTTCCGCTGATCGGGTTTGCGGGAAGAACAACTTATCCACTGGGGGCTATAACCATGCCAGTAATATTTGGCGAAGGGTGGAAAAGCATCAAGGTGTCGGTCACTTTCCTGGTGGTCGATTCACCTACATCCTACAACGCCATCATAGGGAGGACCACGATCAACCCAAATAAGATTGTGGCCTCCACTGTCTACCAGAAGATGAAGTTCCCTACTCCGAACGGGATTGGAGAAGTGCTAGGAGATCAGCCTTCCTCGCGGCAATGCTATGTGAACTGTTTACGCAGGAAGAACCAAAGGGAGGCGCTCGCCATCGAGACAGAGGCCGATCCCCGCGAGGACTTGGCTCGGCCAGCACCCATGGAGGAATTGGAGGAGGTCGAGATCGATGGTCCAGACAAAAAGGTGCGCATTGGGACCACCTTGAAAGAGGATCAGAAGGAGGCCATGACCACTCTCTTCAAGGAATTCAAAGAGCTCTTCGCCTGGCAGCTGAGCGACATGCTAGGAATCAGCACAGATATTATCTCTCATGAGCTCAGGATAGACCCCTCCATCAAGCCGATCGCCCAAAAGAAAAAATCATTTGGGACTGATAAGCGTTTGGCGATCAGGCAGGAAGTCGGCAGATTGATTGAAGCTGACTTCGTCAGAGAAGTAAGATTCCAGAGCTGGGTCGCCAACCCAGTTTTGGTCAGGAAATCTAACAGCAAGTGGAGGATGTGCGTCGACTTCCGCGACCTAAACAAGGCTTGCCCCAAAGATTCATATCCCTTTCCGAGAATTGATCAGCTGGTTGATGCTACCTCGGGTCATGAGATGCTGAGCTTCATGGACGGCTATTCAGGCTACAACCAGATCAGAATGCATCCAGATGACGAGGCCCACACGGCTTTCTATGCCGACGGGGACATTCTATGCTACAAGGTGATGCCCTTTGGTCTCATCAATGCCGGGGCAACTTATCAGCGGATGGTGAACCGACTGTTCCAGGACATGCTGGGAAGGAACATGGAGGCCTACGTAGATGATATGCTCGTCAAATCCATCAAAGGCAATCCTCATACCACCGACCTCCGTGAAGCTTTTGAATGCACGAGGAGACACAGCGTTCGCCTGAACCCAGCAAAGTGCGCCTTTGGAGTCAAGTCCGGGAAGTTCCTGGGTTTTATGGTCAGCGAAAGGGGCATTGAAGCAAACCCGGAAAAGCTAAAGGCCATAGAAGAAATGAAATCGCCAACCTGCCATAAGGAAGTCCAGTGCCTGAACGGCCGACTAGTTGCTCTTAACCGCTTCCTCTCCAAAGCAAGCGACAGGTCCCTCCCGTTCTTCAAAACCTTGAGGGCCAACCGCAAGTTCGAGTGGACGCCAGACTGCGAGGAAGCATTCCACACCTTGAAAAGGCATATTAAACACTCCCAGCTCTGGCAAAACCCGTTCCAGGCGAGCATCTTTTCCTCTATTTAGGCATTATCGATGTCGCAGCCAGTGCTGTCTTAATAAGGGAGGAGAATAATGTTCAGAGTCCAGTGTATTTTATTAGCAAAATGTTCAACTCAGCAGAAATAAAATATGTCCAGATTGAGAAGTATCTCTATGCCTTAGTTATTGCTGCTCGGAAGCTGAGACCATACTTTCATGCGCACGACATCACGGTCCTCACCAATCAACCTCTCAAAAACTTCCTGATGAATCCAGATTCTTCAGGAAGAATGGTCAAGTGGGCGATCGAGCTCAGCGAGTTCAGGATCAAATTTGCGCCAAAAACGGCCATCAAAGGTCAAGCACTAGCTGATTTCATAGTGGAAAGCACGAGTAACGGTCAAGCGGAGGCAGAAAACAGGCCAAGTCAGTCAGCAAACGACAATCAAATCTGGGAACTCTATACGGATGGGTCTTCATCAAAAGAAGGTTGGGGACAGGTTTAATTCTTATTCCTCCTGAGGGCGAGCCTCTGAAATACGCGATCGCCTTGACATTCCCGGCGACCAATAACGAAGCAGAATATGAGGCTCTTATCACTGGACTCAGACTAGAAAAAGGAATGGGTATAGCTGCGCTTAAAGTAAAAAGCGACTCAGAGCTCATTGTCAATCAGGTTAATGGCGCATACGAGGCAAAGGGAGAAAAGATGAAGAAATATCTCGGCATTGCCAAAAAGCTGGTCGCAGAAATCCCAAATTTCGCGATTGAATTCATTCCTCGCCAAGAAAACCATATGGCAGATTCTTTAAGTAAGCTAGCCTTCGGAGGGGCGACAATCCAGGATGTGCAATTTCTGGAAAAGGCCCTATGTTCAGTCCTTGAAAACAGAGCGGAGGTCTTCAACATTCAAGAACAGGTCACCTGGATGACCCCGTTCCAGAATTATTTGAAAGAAGGCATCCTCCCAGAGGACGAAGGCGAATCCACTAGGATTAGAAGACTCGCGGCCAGTTATCTAATTATCGATGGAGAACTCTACAGAAGAGGTTATTCGACGCCTTACTTGAGATGTGTTGCTCTGCCCGAAACAGAGAAGGTTCTTCGAGAAGCTCATAAAGGGGCAGCAGCATGTCATGAAGGCGCTCGATCGCTAAGCAGGAAAATATTCAGATTGGGATATTACTGGCCGACCTTGGGAAAAGACGCAGCCGAATTAACACAGAAGTGTGAAATTTGCCAGCAGTTTGCACCACGATCGGGTCGACCATCGACATTATTATCCCCAATGGCAGGTGCCTGGCCCTTCGCTCAATGGGGAATCGATATATTGGGTCCTTTTCCCATTAGCACTGGTCAGCGTACTCACATTATAGTGGCAATCGACTACTTCACTAAGTGGGCAGAGGCGAAAGCTCTAGCTTCGACAACGGAATTCCAAGTTATCAAGTTCCTGCAGGTCAACATATTCTCCAGGTTTGGTATTCCCAAAATACTCATCAGCGATAATGGTCCGCAATTCGTTGGAAAGGAGTTGAAATGGCTTTGTGAAGAGTATCATATCGACCATCGCTTCAGTTCAGTACATCACCCTCAAACGAATGGGCAAGCTGAAGCAGCCAACAAGGTTGTCTTAACAGGACTCAAGAAAAGGGTTCGAGCATTCAAGGGGAACTGGGCAGACGAACTGGAAAACGTATTATGGGCAATCAGAACAACGCCTAAGGCGGCCACAGGAGAAACGCCTTTCAGCTTAGTGTACGGATCAGAAGCAGTAGCACCAGCTGAATTAGCAGTGCCTACCCACAGAGTCCTACACTTTAACGCGGAAGCAAATGAGATCGAGCGCAGAACTGACCTCGAATTAGCAGAGGAAAAGAGATGGCTCTCAGAAAAGACATAGGCAAAGATGCGTTTGGCGACCGCTCGGTATTTCAACAGAAAAGTCAGCGCCTGCCAATTTTTCGTGGGGGAGATGGTTATGAGAAGGAATGAATTTACAAGGCTGGACAGTAAAAACAAACTTTCAGCCAAATGGGAAGGACCATACAAAGTAGTAGAGATCGCCGCACCAGGATCCTACTATTTGGAAACCACCGAAGGCGAGAGGTTACCCCGTCCATTTAATTCTGAGCATTTAAGATGATTTTATGCATAGCTTGTAATCAAACTGATTATGTCAATAAAAGAAAGTCATTCCTTCATAAAGCGTGTCCACTCGAAGCAAGCCGAAGCCAAAAAGCCCTGACGCCAAAGTCAGGCCTCAAAAGCCCTGACGCCAAAGTCAGGCCAAAAAGCCCTAACAACAAAGTTAGGCCAAAAGCCCTAGCAACAATACTAGGGCAAAAGCCATGACGCCAAAGTCAGGCCAAAAAGCCCTAACAACAAAGTTAGGCCAAAAGCCCTGACGCCAAAGTCAGGCCAAAAAGCCCTAACAACAAAGTTAGGCCAAAAGCCCTAGCAACAAAGCTAGGCCAAAAAGCCCTGGCGCCAAAGACAGGCCAAAAGCCCTAACAACAAAGTTAGGCCAAAAAAGCCCTAGTAACAAAACTAGGCCTCAAAAGACCTCACGCCAAGAGTCAGGCAAAAACCTGATAACCGAATTAGGCACAAAAAGCCCTGACGCCAAAGTCAGGCCAAAAGACCTAGCAATAAAGCTAGGCAAAAAAAAAAAAAAAACTGACGCCAAAGTCAGGCCAAAAGACCTAGCAATAAAGTTAGGCAAGATGAGAAGCAGACGCCAAAACCAAACAAAGGGATCTGCTAACAAAGAATTTTAGGCGATCACTATGGATGACAAAGCCTTAGGATGACCTCGAAGGTCTAAACTTCAAAGAAGGTAATATCTCTTTGAACTTAGAAGTTTATGCTTTTAAGTATCAGAAGTATTATCCTTAGAAGGATCGACTTATGCTTGGTCTAAGACTTCAAAAGTCGAAGACATTACAAGTCAAAAGAAAGTCGAAGAGTAATTATGATTAAGACGTTGGATAAATAACCAAGCATGTTCAAAGTCGAATAAAAGGCTTATGAATATAAAGGCATTCAATAAAGGAAGCCAAGTCTTAAATCAAATAAATAATTACAAGGAAAACAAAAAATTAC
Source organism: Chamaenerion angustifolium (assembly GCA_946814005.1). Lineage (NCBI taxonomy): Eukaryota > Viridiplantae > Streptophyta > Magnoliopsida > Myrtales > Onagraceae > Chamaenerion > Chamaenerion angustifolium. The sequence continues at coordinate 10,491,669 of OX328270.1, forward strand.
AAAGAAAAATAGCTATCTAAAAGGCAAGTATGGTCGATAAAGGAGGAGAAGATTTCAGGTTTTAGGATCCTCGGGGGCAGAGGCACTTTACTCGCCTTCAGGAGCAGGGACGCCTTGCTCGCCTTCGGGAGCAATATTGCTTGGCTCGCCCTCGGGGGCAACCTCTTCAGCAACAGGGGTAGACTGAGAGTTACTACTCCGGAGGAAGCTCCTCAAGGACCCAACTTCCTCAAGGGGAAAATTGGATTCGACCGCCCGGACATCATCCACCAGGACTTGGAGAAAATCGGCGATCGCCGACTTCATCACCTTCAGAGCGCAGTCTTCAAAATCCTCAGAGGCTTTGAATGCCTCGACTACGCTCTGGGGCGAAGGGACGACTTTCAATTGTGCAGCTAGCCGATCCCTCTCCTCCTCCAGGTCAATCCCCCGGGCTTCCGCATCTTCCCTCCGAGCCTCCGCAGCTTCCATCTGGGCCACCGCAGCTTCCCTCTGGGCATCAGCAGCGGCCCTTTGCGCCTCGGCAGCGACCCTGCGAGCCTCTGATTCTGCCCCTTGCGCTTGAGCTTCCTTAAGTTCAGCATCTAGGCGAACTCGGACGATCTTTCCATGATCTAAACACAGGTGAAGAGCGTCAAAGTCCTGAAGAGCGGCAGCGGCTTCAGCCTCCCTCTTCTGGACATCAGTAAGGAGGCGCTGCTCCTTCCTGAGGTATTCCTCCCGCGTATCATTTGCCAAGGCGATTGCTGCATCCGCAGTCGTCTTGATAGTCCACAATTGCTCAGGAGTGACCCCCGTGCTTCGGTACTGCTCCAGCTCGACGAGCACACTGGAATACTTGTCGGCGAGCTCCCCGAAGACACGGCCAAGAATCACCTCTTCCCGAACTAACTGGCAAAAAATATAGAATAAAAGCTGTCAGGACAACAAACAATAAGGGAACGACAAAGAAAGGACTCTACGAAATAAAAATATGAGATCTTACCAAAGCCACTCGTTCAAAGTGGGACCGAAGGAACCCCTCGATCTGATGAAGTTCCGTGGGAACAATCGAGCGGTCCGTGGGGGGAATTATCCCATCCAGAAGCCGCATACACATATCCGGGCTACCCCGGAGGCTCTTCTGGGGAGGGTACCCCTTCTTCATAAGGTCCGCACAAGGGACCCAAGTCTCCCGAGAATTCGCTGATTCAAGCGGCTGAAACAAGCTGGCCAGGCAGCAATGCTCCTCCACAGGAGCCCTCGATGAGCTGGAAGCAGCATGCCCCTTCTTCTTGGTCCCAGACTCCTTAGGAGGAACCGTGGGCACAGTAGGAAGAGGAGGTGCTAAGGTCAAAACCTTCCCCTTGGTGGCAGAAGGGCCCTGGGGAGAGGGAGAAGGGGGCACCACGTCCAGACCCTTCACTTTATTATCGGAAGGGCCCCCAGGAGGGGGAGGAGGAGGATGCTGGTCGACTTCCGGACATTCCTCACTCCTGACCTTCTTGGAGGGAGGAGGAGGATGATCCCGGGCCATGTCGGTCGAGGACTCCTCTGCAAAACAACAAGACAAAATGTCAAAAATCAAAGAACCGCATAATGTAAAAACATTAAATCCACAAAAGGCGAGGTAATATACCTGGTTGGCGAGGGGCAGTAGTGGCCGAAGGAAGCATTTCCTCGGGCTTCCTCTTGGACGAACGCCTAGAGGGAGGAGGGGGAGAGCTTAGCAGCGCCTGGTCGGAGGACAATCCCTGGTCATCAAAGAGACCTATCAGTTTTTGGCTCTTGCTTACGACCTTGCCTACAAGTGATAAAACAAGGAAAAAGGTTAGAAAGTTACCCAATCATCAAAAATTGGCGTGGCTTGATGAATGCCTGCCATCTCAAGCATGTTTTCAGTAGTTTCAACCACTGAGTGAATGGACTTGAATTGGGACGACCGATGCGACCGGTATAGGTCATCGATGGCGTTCCGATCACTCTCTGATAGCTCCTCGAAGGAAGGAGGGAAATCCTTGTTCGGGATCAACAATTTCCAAGGCACCCCCCCCCCCTTATAAAAGAAGTAACACTTCTTATAATTGGAGTTGGTGGTCCGAAAATCGTCAACCAGATGGACATGAGCATTCCAACTCCATGCTTGAGGGCCTCCCCATTCGGAAAACTTCGGCAAGCGTGGTTGGAAATGGTGGAGGTGGTTCGCCCCTGCTGCCAGTCGGAAGAAACATCGGAACAAGGCCAGTGAATACTCCCACTCTTGGCGTATGCACAGGAACTTGAAACCAACCCACATCCTAAGGGCATTCGGAACGAGCTGCGTGGGATGAATCCCGTGAAACTGGCACAATGTCTGCAAATCCTCACAGAGAGGAAAACGCAACCCAGCATCGACCTGGGCCGCATAAACGTAAACCTCTCCGTCGTGAGGAAAATGCAGACCTAAGCCAGGATACCTAGGAGCATCCTCTGCATTAAAGCCACCAAGCGCCACCATGGTCTTAAAATACGTTGGCTTCAATTCGTTAGGCTTGACATCTACTCAGAACAGTTCAAGTATAGCACAACAGGTATAAAAAACAAAGGAAACAGAGGATATTGCCAAAGCAGAGCAGTAAAAGGGCGAAGGTTTACCTTTCGGAGAGAAGATGGGCATATTCAGCTCAGGCCCATCCACCACCACAGGAGTGGTTGCAGTCCTGCCCAAATCAGTCTGTTCTTCCACTGAGGGGGGCGCGACCTCATCTCTGATGGTCAAGGGGACATCAGCATTTCTGGTAGCGTTGGCTTTGTTGGCGCCCTTGGGAGCCATGTGCTTGACTCTCTGATTGCGGGGAGCCATGGAAATATTGGAAGAAGGCTGAAGAAGGTTGGGAAAGGAAATGGAAAGGTTCGCAATGAAGCTCTGAAAATCTAAGAGAGTGGATAAGCGTAAAAGACAAAATACAGAAACTGACGTTTCTTATATAGACTAAAAGGGGAGTAACCGCCACGAGCAAATCGAAGCGACGCAGAGGAATAATTGCACCCTTTTGGAGAAAACCGAAGCAATGTCAGAATTCCAAGAGATAAACGGTTGGCTGGTACAGACAGCTGTCAGACTACCCTAGGTTTACGGAAAAGTAAAGGTCAGGCGTGCCTAAGGTGACCGTTCGATTTCTGGACAACTGTGCAGTTATTAAATGCTAAAAGTCCGCTAAGGAGACAAGATGGTCGCCTACGCACTAATAAGGCTTTAGCAGAAATACCTCGGGTAGGTAATGATCGCCTAACTAAGAAAGATAGACTTCCATAAGCCTAGGTCACCTCGAGTGATCGCCAAAAGGGAATAAAAGGAAGGATATTCTTTCAAGCTTTGAACAGAGAAGACACCGCTCGCCAAATGAGCTCGAAGTGTCTCAAAGGTCCTGAGCCATTACAAGAGAAGTCACTATCTAAAACCCTCCCAGGAAATCAAGCTCGACTGAAGAAACTTCAATCAAGCTTCGGGGGCAAATGTTGGGTATCGATAGTGACAGCCCAGTAAGAAAAGGCCTCGAAGGCCCAATAACTATATAGGGGGTAAACCCATGACATCCGAACCGGATCGGCCCAAGTACAAGCCAAACTTGGCCCACCATCGAGTAATCCAGAATCGAGCCCAAAGTCTATTGGGACGCCAAAGGCTCTCGGACTGCTCGCCATTCTCTACCAGGTCGCGACCTCCCACTGCTCGACATGGGAGTGCTCGCCCCGAAGAGAGCCTTGCCTCTCTCCTCTGGTCCCACAAAACCGTTAATAAGGAAGTGGCCACGATATCCCGCATATCTCGGTCACATATTCACTAAGGATTAGATTTGGTAACTGCAATATCTCGCAGTAACTGACGATCCGAATCTTCGGCAATACAATATACACTAAGATATTCAGCTGCCATATATGGTTCTATCTCTCTTACCCTATAAATACCCTTGCTTTACATACGTTCTTTACGTTTTGAGTTTTATACACACACATACTCATTTAAGCATCGGAGAGGGACCCAGAGGCACCCCCTCTGTTGCGCTCCCCTACTTGCAGGTTCACCGGAGTTGGAGCTGAAGCATCATCCCAACCTTGTCTGGCATTCAATTCACTGCCAGATCAGCATTCAGGATTTCACGATCCAACAGGTACTAAGCATGGTGATATGTCTGCAGCACGAAGATGATTATCTTCTTTAGAATGAATATGCTGAGTAGAATTGTCAGATGGAGAACTGGAAGTAGACATCACAGGATCATCAATAGAATCAAACAACATAGGTTCATCAACAGTATTACATATAGCCGAATTAAAAGGAAGAAAGAATGGAACAAAAGTCTCAGTGTTCTTGACAGCTGCGGATTGCATAAAAGCACCTTGCTTATCTGCAAAAGGAAAAACTGATTCATGAAACTTAACATGCCTAGAGACAGACATATACACACCCTGAAGAATCCAAACATTTATACCCATGTTGATTTGCACAGTAGCCAAGAAAAACACAAGGAGCAGATCTAAAATCTAGTTTATGCTTGTTGTAGGGTTGTAACAATGGAAAACATAAACAGCCAAAGACTCTTAGAAACTCATAGTCTGGAGTCTGCAAAAACAATTTCTCATGCGGAGATTTATCTAAATTTTGCAATGTTTTCTCAGCTGTGCCACTTGTATGCTCTTAGGGGTCCATGAATGTTCACCGGGATATCTTCGAATCCACCAAATTGTGGAATAACTTGGGAAGGGTAGGTGTTCATAGATCCTCGATGGCTGAGAAGCCGAACTCCCTCAAAAGGTTTACACCTAAGGATCGTGGGACGGTGGAGGGGTAACCATCTAGCCGGCCATAAAATGTACTTATGCATTAACTTAGAAATATAGATTTTCCAATCGAGGAATTTCCAATTCTCAAGTTCGAACAATGATATACCTGACATTCTCGAGATGACCATTTTGTCGCCTAAAACGTTTGCCCAGGGAAAATTCATGCCAAATTCTTTTATATGTCTTAAGAACCAAATCTGAAGTAAGGTCAGGCATGCTTTTAGTTCTCCTTTCCCTTTGGTTTTTAAAATGTTTAGAGATGCAATGGTTTCAGCGAGCAACGCCGTCACGAAACCCTACTGCTATTACTTGGATGACAACTTTGATCATAGCTGAGTCGATGATACCATAAGAAAAGGGGAATACGACTGTTCCCAAAACAAGTAAAATAAAAGCATGGCATCCCCCAGGGCAGTTGTTTTATTGGCAATTGGGCGCTCGATCCAATATATCAAGAGTTCAATAGATATGCCATGACCCCCATTCAACCTGAGTTCGATGGACATTTTGTTCGTTGTGACTTTGAGCAGTTTGGCCAGGGTACGATCTTCGCCTCTTTGTTGGAGGTCAGGTTGAACAATACCACAATCCACCCCTTGAATGAGTTAGCGGTATTCTTCGAGCATAGGTGTGAATTCATTGTCGTATATCACGAAGACGACGTTTTCCACGTCCCAGAAGTCAGACAAGGCAATGAGGAGAGCCATGTTAACTTTGTAGTTTGCGAGCTCATGAACCTCGTCAATCTTCTTGTTCACGTACTTATGATCCTCTTACGCCATGGATTTCTATATTCTGGAAATTTTGACCGCGGGGGGCTGGATATCCTTGGTGCGAGGACAGTGGTTTGTCTGCTTCATCCTTACCAAAGATGGTGTGTGAAACGTCCTAAAGGTACAAGACAGAATGAACGGAACTTACATTTGTTTTTAGAAAAATGCAATACAAGTGCGAGAAAGTAAATGTCACTACTAAGTTATTACATTTACAGAAGTTTATGGAATACAAAAGGCTAAATTCTATACATGTCATGATCTAGGCCAAAACAAAACATGAAAAATGGAACAAATATGAAACTGGTAGAAGGTTAAGCGTGGTGTGGATCTTTTGTTCTAACAGAATAGAATTTCTAGGTCATCTGAACCGGCGGAACCTCACCCCTGTAAAGGATCATAGGCCCATTCCGATCATCGAGTTGAGTTGTTTTGGGTGCGTACCGGCGGTCCAAACTGTTCCGGGCACATTCCCCTGCTAAACTCTCAAAGCTCTTAATATGCTCCAGGTCCGAGAGGGTAATGGTAACCAGCTTGGTGTGTGCAAAACGAGAATTTAAATCATTTTCAATTATTACATTTACATCGCTCTTCGAACCAAATTTCAAACTGTAAGCATGAGCAAATAGTCAAAACAGATAGCTAAAAATATAACATGGCAAAGCAAACATGACAAAGCCTAAACCCTCTCAAAATTAGTCCCCAGCAAAGTCGCCAAATTCTCGGACGTCAGATCCGACTTTCCCCGAAAATATCAGGTCTTGGCGAGCGACGGGACCGATCGAGCAGGGTCCTCAGCCGGACCGAAAAATGAAAGAGTCACCACCGATTAATTAAAGGCTAATCGGAATACTAAACTTTACCTAGCGTACATGATGCGATCCCATACCGCGTCAAGAGAATGATCTACAACATGGAATGATCTACGTCAAGAGAATCGAGTTCGGGGGTTTGATTACGTCTTAAGGGCTCGCGAGCCCATAATCCGCCCTTTCCGTACTTTGGTTTGCTTTTGAAATTATTTGTTTTACCGATTTACACGAATTGTCCAATTCGCCCGTTTAGATCATGCTTGGCCAAAGAGCGTACATGCATTTTCTTTAAATAAAACAAACCATGTACACATTTGTTTTTATTTATTTCTGAGTTAATTTCAAATAAAGAAACAAGAGAGAATAAAATTAATTGTGCTCGAAGAAGAGTGGGTTTAACCTTGGGGTCATTTTAAGACGTGTGAAACGTATACAAATGATTTTGAAAAATACGAAGCACATTGGACTAATTTGTGACACCTTGAGAAACGTTTAGGACCAACTTGCAATAATTTTAAATTTTGAGTTGATTCGGAAAAATCTTTTAAAAAATGCAAAAATGGCCCAAAAATTTTATGGTTTGGTTTATAACACTCGGTAAAGTCTCAAAATGACCCGAGAGTCCAAGGACCGAATTGTAACCTTCATCAAAAATTTTGAATGACCAAGTCATTTTTGAAAATATTATTTTTATGACCGAAACAACCCCCATAACTTTCACAAATGACTAAAATGACCCCAAAGTTATACCGAACTTAAAGTCGAATACGATTCTTATATGAAATATAACTATTAACACCTAATATCGATAACACGAACTTTATTATCATCAGTACATACAAATAACAAGTACGAGAGGAGATATACCTAAGTTATTAGCAGTTTATATACCTCATTTTTCTTCACTCATTATCCCTCAAATCCTCACTTTGATTTTTTTTTCCTCTTTTTTATTTTTCTTTCCCTTTTCTTCCTTTGGAGACGTAGCTTACGACCTTGCTTGTATTTGAGCTTCGTTCCATTTTTTCTCCATTTCCTTCATTGTCGTGGCTTTCCTTACAGATCCCATTCTCCTTTGTCTTTTTTGGTTTGCTTGGGTGGGAGACATGCTTTAGTGAAAGGTGGAGACTTTGGTGAAAGGTGGGAGACTTTGGTGAAAGGTGGCAAATTGAGAGTGATTTATGTCATGAAAGGGGATTTGGTCGAAAATGAATGACATGGTGGGTTTTTGGCCGTGGTTTTGGGGTTTAGGGGTATAGTGTTTAGGGGTTTAGCGTTTAGGATTTATGGTTTGGGGTTTAGCGTTTAGAATTTATGGTTTGGGGTTTAGGGTTTAAGGTTTATGGTTGGGGGTTTGGGCGTTTTAGGGTCTAGGGTTTGGGGTTTTGGGTTTAAGGTTAAGGTTTAGGGTTTGGGATTTAAGGTTAGGGTTTGGGGTTTAAGGTTAAGGGTTAGGGGTTAGGGGTTGGGGTTTAAGGTTAGGGTTTAGGGTTTGTGGTTTAATGTTTGTGGTTTAAGGTTTGTGGTTTAGGGTTTAAGGTTTAGGGTTGGGGGTTTGGGTTTTAGGGTTTTAGGGTTTGGGGTTTGGGGTTTGAGGTTTAGGATTTGGGGTTTAGGGTTTCGGTTTTGGGGTTTAAGGTTTAGGGTTTGGTTTTAGGATTGATTTTTCTCGACTCGGTTCCTCGCGTACGGTATTTTGACCTCGAGCCAAAATCAAGCGTTTACACATGTCATAAGCATGAAAATTTTCTATCAAGTTTAATTTAAACTTATATGGGATTTTGACCCCGAGCCAAAATCTGTATCTCGCGTACGGTATTTTGACCCGAGTCAAAGTTCTTTTATGGAATTTTCTTTTGATCATTTTTTATGGGATTTAACTGGTAGTCTTATATTTTTCTCCATATTTAATTATCACCATCTCTCATCTTCTCAGTCGTTGCGAAAGTAACAACAAAATGTCTATCTTCTCGAGGTCATTTTAACATTACACATTATATGCCCTTTATTATATGTAATAGTATTTGTAAAAATTAGAATATCACGTATAATATTCTAGGCATGATGTGTTGATTCTTCAATACAGTATTTTTTGCTAGTCCGGAAATGTATTTATTTGATGAAACATAGTTACAGAAGAAGAAGTCTGTAAGATAATTTTGGTCGTTCAATAAATTTGCGCATACGAATCACTTATAAGTTTAGTGGATTGTACTTTTTATTTAATAAAATGTAGAAATTAGATCATGCATATATCTACATGAATCATACACTTATCCTTTGCTTGTATAATAATGTCATTAAGTGTGCTGTCCTTCTAGTACTTGCAAATCTGTGTGTTTCTTGACCTTCGCTCGTTGATCTTGTAATAGAGAACATCGCCGAGGCCATTCTTTTTTTCTAGTAGATCTAACAACAATGGCTTTATACTATTCAAACGAACAAAATTGGGACCAAATACAAGTGTCTAGTAATTATATATTTCAAATACCTTAAACACAAACAGTGCAATAAGTCACGACTCTCGTGCTCCTAACTGTGAAATGTGTCATTACGCCATTATCATAGAAAAAAAATACTCAGTTTCACCATATCGTAAAAATTTCAAGAGTGTACTAATAACTTTATGTACGATTGTTCTCTACTTTCTTGACAAATGAATTAGTTAATCTCTTCTTCGAAAAGGTGTTTATACTTATCATGAAACCTATAGATTAAATTTTATATAATATAGCAAGTTCTAGCCTGTTACTACGACCACTGCGTGAGCCACTTCGAATGCGTTGTTGTAGTAATGTGTGATCATATTATGGGTTTATTTCGATATTTGTTATTTTCATAATTTTTCTGCTGTCATGAGTTTTACAAACTAATTGATTATCTGTAGTCATGCCTTAAGCATGAAATTTTTCTATAAATTTTATTTGAAATGTGTTTACTATAATCCTTTAACACGTTAAACCTAGATTTTAACACATTAAAGTCCACACTAAAACCGTTTATTAAAAATGCCTGGCGTGTAGGTTGGCCTGCTATGTTAATATAAGTTGTCTTAAGTTCTAGACCATAGAGAACCCAATTCAACTAATAACTATGAATCTTTTCGAGTTGAAATATAATTAAAAACATAAGCAAAGGAAGTACAAGTGCATAACCATCCATTCAATCACTAAGATATCATTGAACCCGGATTGCAAGGAGAACAAAAACGTTACTGGTCTCAGACTAATTTTATCATATAGGGAGAGGAACCAAGCATTGCCGCATTATGACGGGCTACTTGTCTCACATTATGACGTAGGAAGAGGTCTTCAAGAGCTACGCATTCCAGCAGAGATGAAACACCCTATGTTGTTACCTTACTACAATCATGGAGCATACGCATTGGTGAAGTACACATCAACACCAAAAGCCACTAAACATAGCAACCCACATATAAACGTATAAATGAAAGCAAATCTATTGGGACAAGATTCGTAAAAACATGTTTCACTATCTGATACTAAATCCTGCTAAATTGATTATCACTAACAAATCCCTTTACAAATATCACTAATAATCACTCTTATGCTCATATCATTCCACTCTTCTGCCCAGAATCCTAAAAGTTTATGTCGTTGGACCATTTCTAGTTTAGGTCTGGGGATATATTGAAGACGCCACAAACGAAGATGGATTCGCGCCTGATAAGTCGGTGATTGAACGCCACAAGAAAAGTCATATTAAGTTCAAGAGAGACCCGCATCAACAAGGATGGATCAATCTGTTAAGTGAGTGACTGAATGTCTTCACAAAAGTTATGATAAACTCAATAGCGGACACCACAAACGCAGATGGAGATCTATTTGATAAGTCGGAGATTTAACACCAAAAGTAGTACCTTGATAAGTTCGGGATAGATAGAAAACTCTCTTTAACAATTCATTTGAGACCAAAATCTATTTTATTCTATTACAAATCCTAAATATATAGGTAAACTCTAGTTGTAGAAAGTACTAAGAGATATATTTTTCCTAAACCTATTCCTAGAAGATAAACTCTTATTTAGAAATACACTAATAAATGGAAGAAAAAAAATGTATTTCACTAATATATCTATTTCATTTACTTTTTATAACATAATAAGGAATTAAATAAAAACTGAATTTATGTATCTATCTATATAAATAACTTCATATATGCTCATATCATTATAAATAAGACTTGAAGACTTAATTTCCTAATCAGGTTAGTTGAATATGCATGCAAAATTTCTTCTTCTTGACTTGAGTCCTTGTGATTCGTCGCACTAGAAGAAAAGCCATTTTGTCATATCTGCTCGTGAAATTATTTTCCCATTGAAAGCTCAGTACAAGGCTTATTGGCACATAAAACATCTTCAGTACACCACGCACATAAAATACATAATTTTAATCTTCTTTGATGCGACAACATTTTAGCCGAAGAAGAAACATATTTTTCAATTTACTTGATCCGACAATAATTTAATTCGAAAGGAATTTAACAGTGGTGTAATCACGATATGCTAGAAAAAGAAAATATCAAAGGTTAACGAATAATACATATCTTTACAATTATTGTTAATCTAAGTTTAATGTTATAGGTGGCAATAGGGGTGAGCTTGGGCGGGCCGGGCCAGTTTTTAGACAAGACCGAGCCCGAGCCCGAAATTTCGGTTTTCACCTTTGGAGAACCGAGACCGACTTCGGTATAAAAAGCCCACCCGAGTCGGTCTTGCTTGACTCGGGCCGGTCTCGGTCCATTACCGAAATTTTCAATCCAAAAAAAAAAAAAATTGTCCGAATTTTCACCAAATTTAGAACATACAAACACAATAAATCAAGTATCAAACATACAATTCAAACATACATTATAAATATAGAACATACAATCCAAACACACATGGTGAGTTGATGTATACTACTATACTTGTATAGTATATATAGTATTATGCATTAGGTTTTTACGCAACTCGGTCCGGTCCGGTCCTAATCGGGAATTTCGGGAAAAATCTCGAACCCGAGCCCAATCCCGACTTTAGAGAAAAAAAAACGCCCGCTCGGTCTCGGTCTTAGTCGGGCCGGTCTCGGTCCAACCAGTATTTTTTGCTCACCCCTAGGTGGCAATAAGTTCCAATTGTTAATTGGAAAGAATATAATTGTAAACCTCAGGACTTCTTATATATAATGATATAAAGAGGGAAAATATATGGATTTGTTTCCCACTTACGGGCGGCCCAATTGCACGTAATAATTCTACATCTCTTACTCATACAAAGTAGATATGCTCATATGATGGCAAATTAGGTAAAGATGGAAGCGACTGCATTGCAGAGTCAAATAACATCGTAAGTTTTACATACAACATATTTTGTCATTCTATAAACAATGTGTACTTCATTTCTGTATCGAAATATGTTGTCTTAAGTTCTAAAGCATAGATAACACAATTCAACTAATAACTATGAATCTTTTCAAGTTGACATGTAATTAAAAACATAAGCAAAGGAAATACATAGTAGAGATGTCATGTTGCTAATATTATATCATATAATATTTCTTAGGAATTTTATTTATAAATATATTTTTTTTAACGAGATATAAGTCCCTTACAAAATGATATATTTTATGAGGAATTATAAATCTCTTACAAAATATAGGATTGGAAAAGGTAATTAGTGAGGGATTATCCTTAAAAATATTTATTAAGAAAATCTGTCACAGATATCTTCACTATTCCTTTTAAATGTTTTCCTTACAAATTTGTTAGTAATGCATTAAGGTAAATATATTTTGTGAGGAATTTACCTAATTATTATTCTCATCACTTAACCCTAACAAATCCCTTACAAAAAGTTCTAAATTTACAGGAATTATTTCCCCTGCAAAATTTCCTTCACAAAATATTGATTTTCATGTAGTGAGTAATCTCTAGATTCAGTGGACTATATTCTACCCAAGCGAAAAGTTTCATTATTGATCTTCTTTCAAAGTCAACCGTAGTAAACTCATACGTCAGTACAAACTTCAAAATGATACTGTTTTGAGCCACACATGAACCAATTTGCGTATCAAACACAAACCAAACTGAGTAAGTGTCACAAGCTAATATGAGCAAACCATGCCAAGGTGAAACAAATGCATGAGCAAAGATGATATATTGACTCTTCTCCCAGTACGACGAATCACAAGGGCTCGATCCAAGAAGAAAAAGGTTATACAAGCATACTTTAGCAAATCTTATAAGAATATGAAGTCTTAAAGTCTTATTTAAAAATATACTACTTAATGGAAAGAATATATTCTCTTTATTTTATTTATTATAACAAAATAAAATATTAAATAAGAACTAAATCTATCTATATATAACAAAATCTATAATATATAATAATAATAGTCACTCTTATGCTCGTATCATTCCACTCTTATGCTCAGAATCCTAAAAGCTTATGTCGTTGGACCATTTCTAGTTTCGGTTTGGGGATATCTTGAAGACACCACAAACGAAGATGGATTACTGTCTGATAAGTCGGTGATTGAACGCCACAAGAAAAGTAATATTAAGTTCAAGAGAGGCCAACATCAACAAGGATGGACCTGTCTATTAAGTCAGTGATTGAATTTCACAACAAAAGTTCTAATAAACTCATTAGCGGACACCACAAACGCGGAAGGGAATATGCTTGATAAGTCGGAGATTTAACCCTAATAAATGGGAAGAAAATGTATTTCACTAATATCTCTGTTTCATTTACCTTTTATACCAGAATAAGGAATTAAATAAAAGCTGAATTTAAGTATCTATCTATGTAAATAACTTCATATATGCTCATATCAAAATAAATAAGCCTTGAAGACTTAATTTCCTAATCAGGTTAGTTGAACTATGCTTGCAAAACTTCTTCTTCTTGACTTGAGTCCTTGTGATTCGTCGCACTAGAAGAAAAGCAATTCTGTCATCTCTGCTCTGGAAATTATTTTTGCATTGAAGGCTTAGTACAAGGCTTATTGGCACATAAAACATCTTCAGCACACCACGCAAATCATTTTCAGTTTACTTGATCAGATAATAATTTAAGCCGAAACCCAATTAACAGTGGTGTAATCACGATGTGCTAGACAAAAAAAATATCAAAGGTTAACGAATGATACATATCTTTACAATTATTGTTAATATTAGTTTAATATTATAGGTTCCAATTGTCAATTGGAAAGAACACAATTGTAAACCTCAAGACTCCTTATATATAATGATATAAAGAGGGAAAATATATGGATTTGTTTCCCACTTACGAGCGGTCCATATGTTTCCCACGTAATAATTATACATCTCTAACTCGTACAAACTAGATATGCTCATATGATGGCAAATTAGGTAAACACGGAAGTGACTGCATTGCAGAGTCAAACAACATCGTAAGTTTTACATACAACATATTTTGTCATTCTATAGACCATGTGTATTTCATTTCTGTATCGAAATAAGTTGTCTTAAATTCTAGACCATAGAGAACACGATTCAACTAATAACTATGAATCTTTTCGAGTTGACATATAACTAAAGCATAAGAAAAGGAAATACAAGTGCATATCCATCCATGCAATTACTAAGATATCATATAACTCGGATTGCAAGGAGAACAAAAACCTTACCGGTCTCAGACTAATTTTATCAATGGGAAAGGAACCAAGCATGGTCGCATTACAACGTCCTACGTGTCTCGCATTATAATGCAGGATGAGATCTTCAAGAGCTACGCATTCTAGCAGAGATGAAACCCCCTGTGTTGTTACCTCACTACAATCATGAAGCATACGCACTGGTGAAGTACACATCAGCACAAAAATCCACTAAACATAGTAACCCACATATAAACGTATAAATGAAACCAAATCTATTGGGACAAGATTCGTAAAAACATGTTTTACTTGTTGATACTAAATCCTACTAAATTGGTTATCACTAGTCACTAGGTTTAAGAGGAGTCGAGGCCGAGATCCGCTAGGTAGAGCTTCAAATTGATGATTAGGGCTAGGCAGAGGAGGGAGGTGATTAGGAAGGAGGTGGAGTCGCACTTCGCTTCCAAATCAGAGATTTGGAAGGCGGCGGTGGAGGAGAATGTGGAGTACTGTAGGAAAAAGGAAGCGGTGTCTAGGGTCGAGAAGAGATTTAGAGTGATGGGGAGGAGTCAGTGAAGGAATAGGAGTAGAACAACGGAGGACTCGAGGGAGGTGAGGCGGTAGACGGAGGTGTCGCCCTTGAAGAAAGGATCGGCGGTGGCGGAAGAGATGGTGCGGTGGAAGGCGGTGATTAGAAAGAGAGAATGAGGAAGTTTCACGGTAGGATTGAGTTTCACTATAGGATTGAAGCGTCCCGACATGATGTGTTTTACTTTATCTCCTCTTGCTAATATTATGTCATATAATATTTCTTAGGATTTTCATTTACAAATATATATTTTTTTTTAACGAGATATAAGTCCCTTGCAAAATGAATATATTTTCTGAGAAGGTATAAATCTTTTCCAAAATTAAGGATTGGAAAAGGTAATTAGTGAGGGATTATCCTTAAAAATATTTATTAGGAAAATCCGTCACAAAATATCTTCATTATTCCGTTGAAATCTTTTCCTTACAAATTTGTTAGTAATGTAGTAAGGTAAATATATTTTGTGAGAAATTTCCTTAATTATTATTCTTGTAACTTAACCCTAACAATTCTCTTACAAATAGTTCTAAATTTAAAGTAATTATTTCCCCTGCAAAAGTTCCTTTACAAAACACTGATTTTCATGTAGTAATCTCTAGATTCAGTGGACTAGATTCTACCCAAGCCAAAAGTTTCATTGTTGATCTTCTTTTGAATTCAATCGTAGTAAACTCATACCTTAGTATAAACTTGAAAATGATACTGTTTTGAGCCACACATGAACATTTGGGTATCAAACACTAACCGAAACATATGTTTAATCACATTTGTTGTGACAACAATTTTAGTCGAAGAAGAAACATATGTTTCAGTTTACTTGATCCAACAATAATTTAAGCCGAAACGAATTTAACCGTGGTGTAATCACAGTATGCCAGACAAAGGAAATATCAAAGGTTAACGAATGATACATATCTTTACAATTATTGTTAACCAAAGTTTAATATTATAGGTGGCAATATGTTCCAATTGTCAATTGGAAAGAACACGATTGTAAACCTCAAGTCTCCTTATATATAATTATATAAATAAGGAAAAGATATGGATTTCTTTACCACTTACGTGCGACCCAATTGCACGTAATAATTCTATATCTCTTACTCATACAAATTGGAGGTGCTCATATCTATTCCAACACGAGGAGAACATATGTTATTTTTACAACAATAGTCCCACATAGGAAAAATATTAGTGTGGTCGACACACAATCAGCAAAGTGATATACATCTCTTTAAACTTAGAATGACAAGTCGATTCTACCCACACTGAATATGTATGTGTCACCCTTGGTCATGTAATCTTCTTCGGATCTCAGTATAATGTTCTCATAACTTATCATATTGCATCCACAATAGAGACCAACATCTCGTCTGGTAACCAACGTAGTGGACACAATATTGGGAATAGACTAAGATAGTAAACATTAAACTGAATATCAGGTCTCATGGTTGAGTTGGGTCTGTAGGGTAAACAATGCATAAAAACAATCTATTTTTCTCGTAGAGCATATGTCCAAATATTGTACGGATTTCCATCAGACACACAAAATACTTAAACAAAAACAAAAAGTTCACATACTATAATCTGACACCTAACTGGATCAATTGACAATAACCTAATAAAGTACATGGTGTTAAACAACCACGTTCCAGTGCAATAATTAACGGTTTTAGACACTGTTTTCACTCATCACATATAGAGCCCAAACTAAAAACCATCATAGATTTTGTAATTTGCCACTATGCTGCAGAGAAACTTTTACCCATGTAAGAAGGTAATAAGAAAATTTACTTGATATTTATCATTAAAAAATAAAATAAAATTGATCATACAATATATGTAAACTATGAAACATGCATGTAAACACTTGGTCTTTACCTAAAGGTAACGTGTTTGATATCTTGACTCGTGGCGCGTCAAGATGAAGATTTCCATATATAGAGGATTAACAAGTGTCCAAAAGGGTTTTGGTGCTGATACAATATATAAATAACTAAAGCATATTATAGTAGAATATTTCTAAAATATTCCTACAATATATTTTATGGAATATTTTAGAAAGTGAAATATTTGGTTATAATGTACTTCTCTATATATTATATATTAAAAAATATACTTATATAACCTGAAGAAGACTACTTCATATTGTATAAACAGAAGGTTCACAACAAGAATCTGTATGAACAGCCACGAAATTAATTTGTTGACACAAGGAGTGTGTTGGTAAAACGGTGTATAAGTTTCGACAGTTTAATACGTCCTCGTAGACAAGTTTTAGTGTCAACACATTTTTCGTAGCACAAACAATCTTTTAGTATTGACTTTTGCCATCGCAATATGTATGTGCCGACCAAATCCATTTGTCAAAAAATAAACCGAGGTTACTATTGATATTCAGTCACGGAAGATGTTGGTATTGCAAAAACGCAGGTTTACTTTCAAAATTAATTGATATAATAAAGAGTTAAACAGTATCGACATAACTTCATTGGTAATATATGTGTTGCCGTTGCTCAATGGTATACCCGCAATTATAACAGAACAAACCGTTTTTTCCAGTATAGTTCAGAGTCTCCCCTGTGTAGAGCAGAGCCTTCGTCGGTCCATCAACTACCATATCCAAGAACGGATTCCCTTGCAGATCGACTCCCAGGACGCAACCATATTGCTCGCAGACATTCCAGGAGAGTCCCAGCTGCCGATCGATCGTTCATCTGTTTGCTTATGTATCCCGCGACAAGCATTTCTCCCCAGGTACGCTGGTATGAGCAGTCGAATGTGGCTTCTTCTAATTGCGAATTGAATTGTCATGAGCTTAATTGAGTGATATATCCAACGGTTCCAACAGACAACTCACCCGAAGGAGTTGTACTGTTAAGAATAACAACCGATTAACCTACAAGCTAGCTGCAGCTAGTTCGGTTCCAATTGGACAACTCGATCGAAGGAGTTCTACTCTTGCGTATAACAACCAATTAACTAGCAATTAAGCTAGCTGCAGCTTGTACGGTCTCAACGGACAACTCTCTAATTCCGTTTGGTTCCATTCACACATAAACAAAATGAATATATGAACTGTTACAAATGGTCTGGATAACTGTCAATAACTGATTTTGCAACTTCCTGTACTGCATGTTTCAGAAGTTACTTGATTAACTAAACTGTTGTGCTTTCTTTTTAATCCCAAGCTAACTTTTCATTGGGTTGATATTTCTTTGCATAAATAGAAGTGCGATGGATAAGAGTTGGATGACCAAACCCCGGCAAAGTGGGGAATATAAGGAAGGGGTCGCTTCGTTTATAGACTTTGCCTACTCTCGTTCAAGTTTGGATGGTAAGATTTACTGTCCTTGCAATAACTATGTTGGTGCTTTCTTATTAGGAAGAACTACTCTTAAGTTCCATCTTGAAAAATGGGGAATATTGCCAACTTACACGACATGGGTACCCATTACGAGGAATTCGAAGATGTGATCTCTAATGGTATGAATTCATCCTCTCATGGGGAAATGGAGGATATGGTGCATGATGGGTTCGGTGGTATGAGGGTGGACGAAGGTGAGGAACCAAATGGAGATGCTAGGACATTTTATAAGCTATTAGAAGATTGTGAAAAGAGCTTATATCCAGGTTGCGTCTCCTACACCAAGATGTATTTTTTAGTTGAACTGTTGCATCTAAAGGCACTGTACAAGGTTTCTAACAAGTTCGCTGATGAGCTACTTCGCCACCAGGGAACACAGATCCTAAGTCCTACTACGAAGCAAAGAAATTTATAGGAGGGTTAGGGTTGGACTACCAAAAGATGGATGCTTGTGTAAATGACTGTATACTATTTAGAAAAGCGTATGCCAATTTTGATGTGTGTCCAACGTGTGGGGAGTCAAGATGGATTAAACCTCGACACAACATTAGAGGACTGGATATACCAGAGCAATCGAAGCGGCAAATAGGGAAGCTACCAGTCAAAGTACTTCGATATTTTTTACTAACTTCAATGTTGCAAAATTATTCATGTCCCCCAAAACTGCTTCAATGTTTGAAAGATACGAACTACGTGCTATCAATGTTGATTCCTGGACCAAATGCTCCAGTAAATGACATAGACGTGTATCTGCAACCGTTGATTGAAGAGCTGAATGAGTTATGGTTGAATGGTGTGCTCACATATGATGCAGACAAGAAAGAAAACTTCCAAATGCGCACATACGTACTTTGGACCATTAATGATCTTTCTGCTTATGCGAACCTGTCTGGTTGGGCTACTTACGGTTATTTGACATGTCCTATCTATCAAATGGACACCCATTATTGTAAATTGAAAAATGGGAGGAAATGTTCTTTTATGGGACACAGACGATTCCTGCCCACCGATCACCCATGGAGAATAAACAAAAGTTCGTTCGATGGGAAACAAGAGTTATAGATGGCCCCACAAAGACTACCGGGGGGATCAAGTGTTACATGTTCTAGAGAATCTTGATCCAGTCATGTTCGGTAAGACTCAACCGCTCATTCAGGTTGGAATAGACTCAACTACTGGAAATTGAAAAAAAAAACATATTCTACCAATTACCTTATTGGAATCACCTCTTAATCCCTCCCAATTTAAACATGATGCACGTTGAGAAAAATGTGTGTGATAACCTCATTGGGATGTTATTAGGTGTTGCCGGTAAAACGAATGACAACCTTAATGCTCGGCTAGACTTACAGGCCTTAAGCATAAGAACGAGCTTGCATCCAGTTCGTAGAGGAACAAAACCGGTGTTACCACCAGCTTGTTTTTCCCTATCAAAGGAACATAATATTAAAATATGTGAGTTTCTTAAGAACTTGAGACTTCCAATCGGTTATTCATCCAACATTTCATGTTGCGTTAAGGTGAAAGACAGAAAATTGATTGGGTTGAAAAGTCATGACTACCATGTTCTCATGAAACGTATCCTATCTATGGCTATTAAAGGACTACTCCCTAAACATGTATGTAAAGCTGTGATAGACATGACTTACACATTCAGGATTCTATGCTCTAAGCAGTTGTACATGTCGGATATGTTGAAGGTGGAGTCGCAATTACCCATGACAATGTGCAATCTAGAGAGAATCTTCCCAACAAGTTTCTTCAATATTACACTCCATCTTATCACTCATCTAGCAGAGGAAGCAAAACTAGTTGGGCCAGTGCAATATCGTTGGATGTATTCAATCGAAAGGTAAGTTTCAACACTCCTTTATGAAGCATACCTTTGACAGACGAGGTGTCTCACTAATTTGTGCTCTTATCGTAGGATAATGGGGATAATGAAGTCGTTTGTGCGTAATCGTAATCGTCTGGAAGGGTCAACAGAGGAGGGTTATATTGCTCTGGAGTATTTGACATTTTGTTCTAGATATCTCCATGACATTGAGACCAAATTTACACGGCATGAGTCAATTATTGTAACTAAGGTAACTCCAAGGGCGGCAGATGGGTTATCGATCTTCCAGACGGTAGGAGTTCCAATAGGTCGTGCAATAGTCCGTGAACTGTCAAACACGGAATGGGAGCAGTGCCACTTGTACGTGCTTAATCAGTCTGAAGAAGTGAATCCATTCATCGAGTATTGCATTCACCTTTATTGAAATTTCTATTCTTAAACTTTTAACCGCATTACATCTAACACTTCGATTGGTTGTCTTGTCCATGTACGTAGTGAACACAAGAGGCAACTACTAAGCGCACGGGTGAGTAGGTGGAACATCGATGTCATGCACAACAGAACATTCATACAATGGTTGGAGGGCAGGGTATGACACTCTGACACAGATAGGAATATCCATGCCTTTTAATGTGGCTTTTAATGATGGTGGAATTATTTGCATTCTCAGGTTGGTCGAATAGTTGGATCGGCTGAGGATAACAGAGGTCGTCAACTAAAGGCTTTGGCACAAGGACCGTTATATGGAGCTAAGACATATAATGGTTATAAAAAAATGGGATCATCTTTCACACCAAAGAACGGTCTCTAATGAGAAGTTTTGACAACAGTGATGTCTTGTGCAAAGCTGACACAACGTGCTATGCGAGTACCTCCGATAACAACCTCATTGAAGGTGCAATTGATTATTACGGAGTATTGAGGGAGGTGGTTGAGCTGCAGTACCTTGGTCACTATCGGTTGTATTGTTCAAATGTGATTGGTACAACGTACTTTAATCCTTCAATGGGATGAAAATTTATGAGTATGGATTTGTGTGTGTCAATACCAAAAATTATTTATCGACAGATGAGCCATTCGTACTTGCAGCTCAGGCCACACAAGTTTTCTACTTACGTGAGAACATTAAGCCTGATTTGAGCACTGTGTTGAGGGCAGAGTAAAAAAAAAAAAAAGATTTGTGCTTGGGGGCCAAATGAGTGGGGAGTGAGTGGAGTCGTATCAGGAAACATCAGCACTGGTTGTTGATGTACCGAATGTAGTTCTTGTCGATCATGTGGTTGATTGGTGTAGAAATGACATTGAGGCTGTCGAAATATCTATTGAGGATGCCATGCCGGAAATGACCACACAAGGACTGCCAGAAGCAACTGAAGGCCTTGATGAATTAGAAGTTCTTGAGCCAGAGGAGGAGGATATTCCTGATGATGGAACAGACAGTGACACAGATACAGAATTTGAGGACGATTTGTTCGATGATGAGGACGGGCTTGAGGGAACAATGGATGAGGATGACGATGATGATGCATCATAAGTTCGTGTTCAATAGAAGAGTGTTTGTATGTTTCTTAAGGTAATTATTGAATAGAAGAATGTTCAATAGTGTGGAATTTCATTCTGTCATTGTTCAATAGTGAGGATTTTCATTCTGTCATTGTCCGAATTGTTTGCTTTGTTCAATAGTGAGCTGGTTTTCTTGACAGGCTTGTATGATTTGTCTGAATTGAGATGGTTTTATTGAAATTTGTTTCGAATATCGAATTGAGATGGTTTTATTGAAATTTGTGTGTTCAATCGTGTGCTACTATTTGTACCATGTGATGTGTTGTAACCTGCTATGGGCAGGGTTGTGTGCTACTGTGCTGCAATAGTCTGTGTGTTGCTGTGCTGTAAGCTGATGTGCTGCTATTTGTAACATGTGTGTGTTTGCTGCTGTGTAAGTGGTTGTGTGCTGCTGGACCCATCCAAACGTGTAGCCAAATGCAGCTCCTGCTGCAGATCATCAAGTGACGTATCTGTAGAGTGCTTCAAAACTGCAGTAACTGCACTTGGAATCTATATGAGATATATATAAAACAAAAAATGAAATTAAGATACATATACTTCGAAGGATTGGCTGTCACAACGTGTATTTCAACTTTTGTTAAAAATATAATGTATTTCAATTTTTGCACTTCTCAGGTATGACCTGTTTTTATAGAAACAGTATACTAAATCAAGGAAAAACATACATTAAGCTGTTTTTCACAAGCTTAATTCTGATAAAAATGGTGCATCACATTAAGCTGTTTTTTCAGCCTCAGCATATGTGATGCTTTTCTGATAAAAACATACATTAATACTATGATGCTTTTCCCTCTCAACAGCAGCCTCAGCAAATGGATCATCAACATACCTCGACTGCAATTCGTTCTCATCTATGTCATTCTAACACAATTCCATATCATTCTCCTATCATGTTTCTCTCTGTTTCTCTGTTTTTCATAGACAAAAATTCAGTTGGAAGAAAACAACCGAACATTATAAGTCAGTTGTTTTTCATTTTCAAGTTCCATGTGCTGTCAAAATGTACAAAACACGGCATAACTGTAGTGTATCTTCAGGGAGTGATCATATGAATAAAATTGATGTCTTCTTTACTTCCTTCTAAGTCAAAGAATTTCCCTAGTAACATTACAGCTCATTTTTCATTGAAAGGTTCTTGTGACATAATCTCATACAATGAAGACAGTGAAAGGAATTCAAAGTTTAGAATATGCATATTCTACATGAAACTGTGTTGCATCTGTACAAGAAACATACAGTTTGCAAAAATTGTCACGACCACTTCTTCAGGCCACTAATAGAACTCTACCATATGCATTTCAAATCACAGAAAGGAATTGCTGTCTTTTGTCAGATTCTCTGAGTTCCAACAAGGTTGATGTCTGTAGAAAAGATGAACTGCTGTCTTTTTGAAGGAGAGAGTTTCCTGAATGCAGTGATCACACAAAAGGCACGTATGCTTGCCATTTCTGACCAAAAAATGGACACAAAAGGGTCTGCTAACACCAATCACGCAGTAGAAGCAACGGTTCTGTTTTTTTCATGCACTGGATTCGAAGACTAACCTCACTGTGGCTGATTATAAAACAAAGCTGAAGTTGGAACGAAACTGCAAATGGAAGTTGCACTATTGTGATGCACTGGAAGCTGCACTCGGCATGTTTAAGAACTGCAGTAGACAGAGGTCGACTTGTATGTAGAGGTTGGGTTGAAAATAAGACACGTAGCTATGTGTCGAGTTTTATATTATCTGAATTGTGTGACACATTGTTTTATGTGTCATAAACATGAGTAGTAACATTTTGACACATGTTACCACTTTGACACATAGTAACACTTTGACACATAGTGGTAACACCTTGACACATAGTTATAACGCCATGACACATGGTAACACTTTATTACATCAATGAATATAACACATTTGAAAGTTATATTTTTCATCAAAATAAGTAAAATTTGTATAAGTTGATATTAAATTTGTATACATTTGTATAAAGTATAATATTATAATGAATAACAATAGGACACTTTGATACATCAATTAATATAACACATAGCAAAGTTGTATTTCAAACATAAAATGAATATGATTTAAATTGCATACATAAGGATACATATGTCTTGATTTTAAACATGATTTAGAAATATTGTGCTATAAGATAAGTATATACAAATTTATAAAAATTAATATGAAATTTATAGAAATTATGTTATTATACATATTATGTCATTATTAAATATAAAGAATAAGTATATTTTTCATCAAAGTAAGTAAAATTTGTATAAGTTGATATTAAATTTGTATATATTTGATAAAGTATAATATTATAATGTTATACACTAAGACACTTTGACACATCAATGGATATAACACATAAGAAAGTTGTATTTCAAACATAAAATGAATATGATTTAAATTGCATACATAAGGATAATTAGGTCTTGATTTTAAACATGATTTAGAAATATTGTGCTATAATATAAGTATATAAAAATTAATCTAAAATTTATACAAATTATGTTAGAATTATACATCTTATGAACACATTTGGAACGAGTCGTGCATGCACTGGTCACTTTCCTTTAATTCATATACGGGACCAATTTGTGTTACCGGGCCAATTTCATCTGTCTTGCCTTATAGGAACAGCTGCTACGGATGAGGACGAAGCTGAAGCGTTACCTCGGTTCAAACAGCTACGACGCCTCGGTACCTACACAACGCGGTAGGCTTCATCATCACATACATTGTGATTTGATGGATCAGTCCTGTCATACAATGGTCTTCTCTTTTTCTTCCCGCGCCGTCAATTGGTTCTTCTGCTTCACACTCTGCAAGTTTTCCCTCCAACCAGTACTCCAGGACGATCTTCTCTCATCGACAAACACAGCCATGTAGGTGTGCGTTCGCCCTTAGCAAGGTATGGTTCTAACTTCCTGTAGGATGATTTTGTTCTCAGAGGCGCAAGGTATGGTTGAGCAAGGTATGGTTCAGCAAACCCTTTGTTTGTCTATGGTGCTCACTTACATGTTTAATCTCCTTTCCCCTGGATCTCGTCTATTTGCGACCATTTTATACACGATTTTTCGTTTAAAAAACATAACTTGCAAGAGAAGACTCACCTTTGTCGATGATCCATGGTCGATTAACAACTCCCTAAGCAGGCATAGTTTCACGCATGTCGTTGTTATTCGTTTATGCGAAACATGTCACGGAATATTCAGTAAGGGTGTTTATGCTGAGAATAAAACTTGGATAATTGTTGCAACAACACCTAAATATGGAAACTTTAGGTATTATATGTTTATGTATTTTGTTTGGGTATGCTTGGCTATGAGCATTAGCATGATTAACAATTCGAAAAGAGTAAAACATTAGCATTTGCATCAAAACAAACCATTGACGACGGACTATACTTGTATCCGTAATTGATGCTTCATATACAATTTAACCATGACAACCCCGCAGCCACAAAACACTTTCTACAGCAACAACTTTCACAGTAGTTGAAACTCCATATTAGCATCAACTATGATGAACAGGGTAATATTTATTATCGTTGTACGTGCATCAACAGGTTACTTATGATGTGGTCTAACTTTTTTTCCATCAAAATTCACCCGTCGCTAAGTACGTGTAATTACTTTCAAGGAAATGTTGTAGTTGAGCAATTGGATGCAATATACAACAAATAGTGACAACAATACGTTGATACTAATACCCTCATTCTACATCTGAGATATGTAGACACTCTAAATCAGTATTACTCTCAAATACCTGTCGACGGTAATTACGTGTAAACAGAGTCGGCATATTAGCGATGCTAATGATCAAACCAACTATTCATTCCAGCCACGGCAAATCTTTGGTGTCGACATATTGTCGTCGTGTATACCTTTAGCCACGGGGTCTATTGGCACGACTCTTAGCATCGACAAGTGGTTTTAGCAGCGCCAATAGTGCTTCCGGCAACGATTATTTACCATCGCTGTAGAGCAAATTTCTTGTAGTGGTTATATGAGCATTGTAAAAAAGAATAGAGAACAATAAATAAAAGAAGGAACGGATAATTATCCACTATTGTAATACATCCCTTTTTGCTTTTATCTCTCTCAAAATATATGCATTATCGGTAACCTCAATCAAAAAAAAAGTAAAGTTATTTAAACTAAAAATTATAAAAATTGTCCAACATGTTTGCGCAAAACTTTAGTTGTACCAACATATTTTTTTGCGATGGTTATTGGTACTTCCGTTAATTCTATTTTAAAAAATTATATTAAATATTTTTTATATTTACAAAATTAACCGAATATTTTTCTAAATGTTACAACTAAATCTTACAAATTTACACTAATGTTACGAACAAGTCCGAACTCGATTCGAGACGACATCAAAGTCCCCTAGCGTAGGTCCGAGCCCAGACCAGGTCGCCCAACCTATGGACCTGGTCTGAGTTCAAGGGTAAACCAGGTCCCCAACCTTGGCGACCTGGTCTGGATTCAGACAAAGACCAGGGGGCCCTTGGAGCCCCAATCGATATGGACCAGGTTATCCATATGCTATTTAGGTTATCCATCACGGGTCAAACGAGTCGTGTTCAGGTCTAACCTTGAACCCAATCAAATTGTTATGAGTGGACAAAGCGAGTCAACATGATTTTATTTCGTAATAGACAGATCATCGAGAAGGGAAGGTTTGTATTACGCCACGACCTAACAATTCACTTAAACTAGAATCATTGTCGGCCTTCTCACTTTGAATAGGAACAAGACAAAAACTGCTCCAACCAGGAAGAAGATCCACGTCACTCCTACCCTGAACAGGATAATTAAGGAAAGAACTTTGTGCATTCGCATAAGCACTGATGAATCTAATGGATGATAAAAAATGTTTCATCATTTGTGATATCATCTCCCCACTCGACCGAATAGATGCCAATCTGTTTGACCCTTCATGTCATATATGGATAAGTCGATATTGATCGTGTCCTTCTGTGGAAAATTATTTTATAAGAATGTTGACCTTGCATGATTTCAATTTAGTCACACTCTCACTATATTGCTTGCTTATAAACATATAACATTTCGATGTTTCATATTATCCAACAAAGATACTCTTGATTCCTATAGGTCCCACTTTTCTGAACTTATTCTAGAAGTCATGGACATATGTGCTACAACCCTAAGGGTTCATATGGCTATGGTCTAGACTTCGTCCAATCCAGAGCTCATATGTAATGGTGGTAACTGATTTCGTCGACACTAGGTTCAAAATGTTGGTAGATGTGCAGATTACGTCACCATAGAAGAGAATCAATAACTATGACTGTGACATCGTCAAGTTTATTATATCGAGGACTGTTCAGTTAAGATTTTCAGCATAGTAGTTATGTTGCGAAGAATAGGAAACAACCTACTACTAATGAATAATCCCTTTTTCACTACACACTACAAGAAACACAAGCATACACATTGGCAAAAATGCGTTGCTAACTGCATAAATACCGTTGCTAAGTCGTAACAGCGACGAAATCTTCGTCGCGGTAGCCTCCGTTGTTAAAGGTCTATACGTCGACAATTTGCCGTTGTAAAAGGTTTGTCGTTGTTAGCATGTGGCTCCCCACGTCAACTTTACAGCGGAATCAGGTTGTTGTTAAACACAGATGAACGACAACAATACTTTACCGATGTTATAGCTTACTCTTAGTGTTGTCAATTGTTTGTCGATTTTTTTTCTGATTTTTTGGTCGATTTTTTTCTGCGATTTTTTGGCCGATTTTAAGTTATTTGTGTTCATCCATGGTTTCTTCTCTACGTAAGTTCCTGCATGGTGTCTTCAACATCATTCACCAGTTTGAGGTTCATCCATGGCATCTTCGGTTCTAGCAAACGAGACGAGCTCCAGACGAGACCATCCGAGCTTCGTCTTCATCCATGGCGTCTTCGATTCCAGCAAACGAAACGAGCTCCAGACGAGACCAGCCGAGCTTCATCTTCATCCATGGCGTCTTTGGTTCCAGCGAACGAGACTAGTCGAGCTTCGTCTTCATCCATGCTCCGACGAGACGAGACTATCTCAGTTCCACACGAGACCAGCTCGGTTCCAGACGATACCAGACCTGCAGCTCAGTTCCAGCTCGGTTCTAGACGAGACCAGGCGAGCTTCGGTTCCAGCTTCGATGAGAGGGAGATGCCGACGAGAAGAATATGAGAGGGAGAGGGTGAGGGTGAGGGTGTGGGTGAGGGTGAGGGTGGGTGAATTGAAATGAAAATAAAATGAAGTGGGGCTGTGAAGTAAAGCAAACTAACACTGTGAGGGAAGTTAAGAGCGGGAAAATTTTTGAATTATTTTGAAAACAAATTCACGGCAACAACAATAGTCGTCACTATATAAACTATTTTGCAGCAATAATTGAATTTGTTGTTGAATGACTATACTAATGTCGACAGTATATTGACACGCAAACCTATTATATCATGTTGACAATATATTCTCGGTACTTATGTTTTAACGACGACAAAATTTATTAGTTACGACGTATATCTGTTGCTGTTATAATTATATTTACGACAAAACTTTTCGTATTTAAATATGTACATTTACAACGGAAAAGTCATCTGCTACTAATGGAGTGATTTAACATCAAATGTTGGTCGACATTACACATTCATCAGTGTAAAAAATAAGGTGACGGCTAAATTTAACACTAATAAGTAATAATAACGACAACAAAAAACTGTCGACGCAATATACATATATTTAACTACAACTGTTAGCGTCAACATGAAAGTTTCGTTGTTTTTGCAACAGATTCTTGTAGTGACATAAACCATTAAATTAAGTTGAAACGTATTTTCTTCCACGATAATTGCGCTATGTTTTGAGTCCTCGGATAAACTTGTTCTGAACCAAATTAACAAAGTTATGGAATTAACGTATTGCCTCCGATTTATGGGAAATCAAGCAGATGAACTCATAACAATTGTAATAGTTTATAAATGTAATGAAATAGCGTGCATCTTTCTTAATGACCACAAATACTTAATTTTAATAGTCGTGGATTATCAAGTACAAATTTAAAACTAAAGCATGACTACCGTGCAATTTACACATAGTAAGATAGGTATCTCATGAAACCATACAAAAGGATATATCAATAATAGATCAATTTCAATAAATTACAAATTAAAGTATGACAACATTGCAAATAAACACAAAGTCATCTTGGTATCTCAATGAACTTGCACACATATAAACATTTACGGATATTAGTTAAACAAATAACTTTTAGAAAGATAAACTAACACAATCATTAATTAAATTAACCCAAAACTGTTAATCAAATATTCATAATCAAATTCCAACAATTTAATTTACCATATTACACAAAGCCAAAGATCATCAAAGTGTATTAGACTAGTTGACCAACGTAAATGATTACACTTAACTAATCATGACCCAAAACAATCTAGATAAGTCCAATTGGTAAGAGCAACACATAGTGGTTTAACCACACAATACCTAGGCCCAAGTCGGTTTAACAAAACGAATTAACCCAACACTTAGGTTAAGCTTGAATAGTTGATTGAGTAGCTAGAGTTCAAGAACATAACCCTAACCGCTTCCACCGATGGTCAGCCACGAAGGCCCACTATGTGGAACGTGCCATCGTAGCTACCATCCCTCACCTTGAATCCCCATGCCACGGCTAACTTTGGTCACTATAGTGGCCACCGTGTTGTAGCTATAAAGTTGCGGCAAGCAAGAACTGTCAAGGATGTTTTCCCTGGGATCTCTAACCAGAGCAGTTGTTGCTTCCACAAAGGGTAATGTTGGTTTTCTAGATGGAGTGAGGGGAGAATGATGAATTTAGAGCAACAACTATTATAAACTTCATATTGATACTCCCATACTTAAATTAATACAAAGGTGAATACATCTATATGTAGGAGTAGTAGGGTTTGGATTGCACATTGCAAGGGTGAATAAGAGAATGGATGAAGCACAACGCTAGAGTTAAAGCATTGGTTCAGGCAACGGCCGAAGGTAAAACACGATAGTTCTAGTGCGAAGATGACTTACTTTACACCAAGGGACCTCATCTATACGTGTCACCTTATGATAACCTTTGAAAGGATATTTTTCGAGAATGTCACGATTCGAAATGGGCATGTAATTCGGGAGTCCACTACATGATAGCGCTTTTGGAGGATAAATACCTTTGGCTTCAACTAGGTGACGACGTGGAGATATACATGAAGACTTGTCTCGTATGCCAACAAGATAAGTAGGAGCAAAGATCACTCACAGGTCTGCTTGAACCTCTCCCTACTCCGGAGCACGCATGGAAGAGTGTCTCCATGGATTTCATCGTGAGTTTGCTGAAGTTTGAGGGGTGTTAAACGTTATTCGTGAAGGTGGATCAATTCTATGAATATGGGACATTCATATCAGACAATGAGGATGTTACATCGGAGGAGATGACTCAATTATTCGTGAAACACGTGGTCAAGCATTACGGAGTCCCATCTACGATGGTAAGTAACCGTGATTCTTGATTTACAAGAAATGTTTGGACAAAGTTGTTCAAGTTGGGGGGCATTGGCCGGAACTTCTCAAAAAACTTTCATCCTCAAACCAACTAGTAAACGAAGCGGGTCAATGCGCTTTTGGAGTTGTACCTTTGACACTGTGTAAGCTCAACACAAATAATTTGGCTAAAGTTAGTCTACCTAGAGCAATTTTTGTATAACTTGTAGTGGATTGAATCCAAGGGGTAAATCGCGTTCGAGATCATGACGTGACAACAATCGTCAACTCCTAGCATGGTGGCAACGTGCTACATAGAAAAGCCATATATAACTTCATATTTGCCAATGTCCTAGAATGTAAGTCCAGCAACTTACAGGTTTGCCAAACTTGTCAAGAACAACCAGATATAACTCGTTCTTATCCCAACAAATCCATAAAACAAATGAACAAATGGGCGGACAAGAAGTGACGGCATACTAAGTACGAAAATGGAGACCAAGTGATGATAAAAATGTATAATATGCTTCGACATAGGGGAGTCCACAAAGCCCATACTCGGAGATCTGAAGGTCCATTTAAAGTACTCAAGTGCGTAGGCAAAGTGGCGTACAAATTTGAGCTTCCAACAACACTGAGGTTTTACCCGGTGTTTCATGTGAGCATGATCAAACCATTTCACGAAGATAAAAGAAGATTTCATTTGAGCAAAATCATATTGAGCACCTATTGGGGCCAAGATGGCTTATTATGACCACGATGTGGAAGAAATCGTCTCAAGTCGAGACGTGCGGAAGTGATATTGCAAACCAAAGATAGAATACCTTCTCAAGTAAAAAAGACTACCCGAGTCGAACGCGTGTTGGGAACCGATGGAGGATCTATGGCATTTCACTAGCAAAATTGAGGTGTTTCACGTGGAGGACGTGATGAGGGCGTCACTTCATTAACTGAGGGAGAATGTCACGGATTAGTCGAATGGTGACCATCATTCAGATCCAACGAACCAAGCAAGATACATTATATCTTAGATTCAATGTATCCTTTAGATTCATTCATGTATCCTATAATACATTGTACCTTAGAGTACATGTTGCTTTCTCATCAATATTGTATAGTCCATTAGGTGTAACCCCTACCCCCACCCCATGTGTATATAAAGGGTATAACATTCAGTTATAGAAATCAAGCAATCTAAGATAGTAATGCAAGTAGAAGATTGTTCTCATATTCGTGTGATCTTTGTGAGTTTGATAGGACGACTGCGTAGAATTTTATTCTAAGCTCGCACGAGTGAGGTAAGAGCATAAGATTTTCTCCAAGCCTGTGACACTTGGCACCTTGATCAAGTGTGGTTGCTAAGAGAATTTGCTCGAGGTTCTGAGGACCTAATCAGATTGTGTAGATGATAAACTTTGTGGTAGTCATCACTATTAATGGGTGAATACTAAGAGGAATAGGTGGTGGTCGTTTCCTTAAAGGTTCCACCATCGTGTGTTTCCCCTTTTGTGCTTGGGTGATATGTAGTCCTATAGTTGTTTGATCTTCCTCCCACGAACAGTGCAAAAACATTTAACATAGTTTGCTAAATGTATAGTCATTATTGTTCCTCAATATTCATTTATAACATGAGCATCAACATATGCTAGAGGATAGTAAAATGTGTATAAGGATAAGGGCTAATATACTCGATGGTTATTTCTCTTTACCTATGTGACTAATTGGTTATAACTTGTGCACAATCGTTACTTATGATTGGTCATTTTTACTGTTCACTGTTAATTTTTTATCGTTAGTGACTATTTTAGCATGTGAAAAGGACCAAATTACCCCTCCCTTCATTTTGGTTGTTCTGCCCCATAGTAGATCAGAACTTCCCCATCAATGTGATTTTCTTCAAGCAACACTAGAAGAATTTATTTTGCACCTCCTCCTCATCTTTTTTCTTTTGTGTCTAGTCTGTTAATCCTAGGTAGTTGTTCACTAAGCTCTTAAAGGAATTGAAGTAGCAAAATGGGAAATGGATGTGAACGTCGATTCTACCACGTCTCATAAATTCAATTTTCAGTGTGGAATCAACCCATAAATTCATTTTTATTCACCCCAATTTGGGCTAACTAACCAAGAATTGAGACCGGGATTGCAAAATTTAGCGTGCAAGGAAGCCAGACATTTAATCAATTTAATCATGAACATGATTGCAAAAATTTTGATACTCTAAAATCACTTCCTAAATATTTAAACTCATAAATCGATGAGTTTCACAAAGATAAACCTCAATCATCATCCTCATAGCTTCATTCATCACAGTTCGAATCACTACTGCCATCAAAATTATCAGACAAATCCAAATCCATATGTCGAACTTGTATAGTCTCTTTATGCATTCCTTGAGGAGCAACATGCCTCGGATGAGGATCTCCATTGGCATCATTGGTATTCACTTTGAAGGAATTATAATATTGGGAGGGTAGAAGGCCAAACTAATTCGCAAGAGGGTCAGCAATATATAGAGGAGAAAAGAGTAAGTAAAAAACAACGGGTGAAACTGGAGAACAACAAAAGTAAAGAGCAAAATAGTCTTTTAATAATTACAAAAATATGTTAAAAATGGACTAATGGAAAAATTAACGATTTATTAATGGAGTAACCAAATATTCACAGATATGTAATCATTTAATCACGCGAAAAAATATATATAATCAATTAAGCACATTGACTAAAGATGTGTAACTATTGAGGTTAATACAGATAATGGAAAAGAAAAATGGAATTAGAGTATATTTATTTATTTACAGGAGATGGATAACTTGGGATGGTGGGGGCGAGAGCGAGACCATTAACCTTACTCTGGTTAACCTAACATTTCATCTTTAACATAAATTTGGGGAATATTGTCCTTAATTATGTTACTAATCATTGGTTGGTCCTTTTTTGGAGTGAGATATATCACCATTTTAGGGTTACTGGTAAAGAAGATTTGGAGTGTTGAGTCAACCTAGTTTGACATAAAACGCTTTTGATGTGCAGTTGATGGAGATGGTATCGTTGGAAGGTGCATGTCCTTGCGCTTGCCGTAATTAATTCTACGTGTCTGCTAATCTCTATTAAACTTTGTCGAGGCATGCCTGAGTGCGTATAGATTTACCACTTCAATTTTATGTATGGGTTTATATCCTAGGATTGGCGAAATATCCAACAACGAAATGTGATTGCTAATGGGGAGATTGAATCAGTACTAACTCATGAACGTCAGCTTCTTCATCTTCCATAGCTTCTTCAAGGATATAACAAATGGAAAAAGAAGGATCATTATGTTCATACCAACAACAGGCTGAATCATCACTGTTTTCTTTTCTCAAGTGAGAAATTGATCAAAACCCTCCTATTTAGTAAAAGAAAAAAAATATCCTTGTTCGAAAATCACATCTTGATTAATTAAGAAACAAAACACAAAGAGACAAACTTTCAAGTAATCCACATCATATTCCTCGTTGATGTAGGAACAAGAACAATAATGCTCGGGCTACTTTAAGGAGATTTTCTCTCAACCATGTAGGAAATAAGGATTGGGATGAAAACAAATGTAGGAAATAAGGAGCTAATATGGAAACAATTACATTAGGAAGAAACTATCATGTATAAGGTCGTTTCCCAATTACATAGTTTCCTATTGTATATTTTTTTCTATTTTACTAGGATAGTAGATCTATATTAACAAAAGGATGTATACATGAAAAATATAGCAGAGAAGAATACAATACAGAGTTTTTTGGTTCTTCCAATCTATCAAGCCACTCACAACCATTATGTTGTGGTGTATTATTGACACAACTAGGTTGGTGCACAATTAATTCCCAACTTTGTGAACAATTCTATAGTCAAAAAGTTCATGAACTCAGTATAATAAGATAATTGAACAGACTTTGAAGCAGAGAATAGGACTTTTTATGTGAAGAACTGTTTATTCCTTGCTTTTCATTACAAACAACCTCATACTTGTACATTCATTAACTGCTGTGAAAATAACGAAATGTCTCTAGGGGTGAACAAAAAAGACAAGATGGACTGAATTCCGAATAAGACCAACTAGGACCGATACCAAACGGGCGGGGTTTTCCCTCAAGGTCGGGCTCAGAGTCGGTATTTGTTTCCCAAAATCCCGACTAGGACCATCCCGACTAATTTATAAAATGGGCTTATCTCCTACTTGTTCATTCCATCTTCTCCGTCGTCAGACCCTCTCCTCCTTTTAAGCCCATC
This sequence comes from Chamaenerion angustifolium, assembly GCA_946814005.1. NCBI lineage: Eukaryota > Viridiplantae > Streptophyta > Magnoliopsida > Myrtales > Onagraceae > Chamaenerion > Chamaenerion angustifolium. Next base: position 10,525,810 of record OX328270.1, read on the forward strand.
TCCTCCTTTTTAAGTCCAAATTGAAAAGAACTGCTCGGTCTCCTCAACAAAGAACAACGCGTTGTCGGTCTCCTCAGCAAGGAACAACTCGTCTCTCCCTACGTGTCGTCGGTCAACGCGTAATTTCAAATGCCTTTGCGTATATTATACGAAGACAATGGGTACGTTGTTTTCTTTGCCTAATCTCTCTTCAATTGTGTAATTTTTTTGTCGATGGTTCTTCAATGGATTCTTCTTGCCGATGGTGATTCAATGGGTTTTTTACTCAAAATTTTGGTTCAAGATCGAGAGCGGCCCGAGTCAAACAAGACCGACTCGGGTGGGTTTTTTGGACTGGATTCGGTCTCAGTTTTGGTCCTCAACAAGTGAAGATCGAAATTTCGGGCTCGGGCTCGGTCTTGCCAAAAAGACCGGTCCGTCCCGCCTGAGCTCAATCTTAAATGTCTCTATTGTTAGAATTCTGTGTGGTCACTAAACATGCATGTACGACGAATGAAAAAGATTATTGGCCCGAGAATAAGTAATGAGTAAAGGTAGTCTAGTTTGTCAAGCAAGAGAACATTAATCTAGAAAGGCGAAAAATGCGATTTTTTTTCAAAAAGTAAGCATGCTAAAAAAAATATTTAGAAAAGTGTATATCCGAAAAGAAAAAAAAAAACATATTTAGCAATGTATGCATAAGCGCTGCAACAAGTAACGCTTAATTGTTTTTTACAAAAAACGCTAACCCTTAGTGGCGTTCAATTTTTTTTCTTCCTGTTTTGACGACTCCATGTTTAATTAAAAATAAAATTATGTATCTATTGAAAAACAAATTAAAAAATTATAGTACGTAGATATTTTAATTTTGATTAAAATTAAGCAAAAGAAATATTAAATTTGGACTTACGGATTGACTATACGCTCTGCCGTAAGTTGAGATATGAAAATTTGACTTAAGAATATAACTCAGACCCTGTAAGTCCAAACTCACCACGATTAACCTCATTTATGTCGTAAATCAATTATCTACCTAGGGTAATTTTTTGGATTAGAAATACAGTTTTGTTTTAACCTACATCATTTGTTTTGTAATTTGACCGAAATAATTAAATGCATTAGATGAGAAATTTAATTATGTACTTACTCAAAACAAATAAAAAATAAATAGAGTGTGTAGATTATTTAATTATGAATTAAATGACGATAACTAGACGTTAATTTTTGACTTTTAGACTGACTGTATAATACGTTACATAAAAAAACTCTACATAAGATACGTATTGTACCGTGATATCAATGTTTAGATTTTTATGTATCGTATGTAGAGTTTTTTACGTATCATATTATACGGTTAGTCTAAAAGTCAAAAATTGATGTCTAGTTAGCGTCATTAAATTATCTACGCACTGTAAATTTTTTTATTTCTTTTGAGTAAGTACATAATTTAAATTCTCATATAATGCATTTAATTATTTCAGTCAAATTATAAAACAAACGATGTTAGGTTAAAAAATCATGGTATTTCTAATCCAACAAATTACCATAGATAGATAATTGATTTATTACATAAATGAGGTTAACCGTGGTGAGTTTGGACTTATAGGGTCTGAGTTCTATTTAGTTTAAGCCAAATTTTCATATCTCAACTTACGACAGAGCGTACAGTCAATCCGTAAGTCTAAAATTAATATTTTTTGCATAATTTGAATCGTAATTAAAATATTTACGTACTATAAATTTTTAAATTGTTTTTCAATAGATACATAGTTTTATTTTTAATTAAACACTGAGTCGTCAAAAAAGGAAGAAAACAAAATTAAACGCCACTAAGGGGTAGAGTTTTTGGTAAAACGCTAACCCGAGAAGCGTTTTTTGGTAAAAAAAAAACAAAAAAAACTAAGCGCTACTTGTAATTGTACTTATGCATAGAATGCTAAAAAAAAAAATTCAGATATAAACTTTTCTAAATATATTTTTTAACATGCCTACTATTTTAAATAATTTGAATAATGCTCACAGTGTTTATGCCACAAAGAGACTTCATCATTAACATGCTTATCCTTCACTGCAGTAGCTCTAGCCAGAAAAAGAACTATCTGCCATTGCATTATAAAGATCTATAACATTTTCCTTGAAATCTGGTTGCGATTCCTTTGGTAGTAATATCTAGCAATCCCTCAATTTTATACTTGGTGAATTGAAATGTTAACTCCTGAGACTGGTGTCCATTGTTCATCTCATGAACTTAAAATCAACTATGAGTCATAAACAAATTGTAGCAGCTTATTGCTGAGGAGGCACACTAATTTCTATATTGTCACGAAGACATGCACTATGTGCATTCCATCTGTTCCTAACCTCATCAGGCACCTGATGCTTCTTCCAGTATTTTGTTTTTAATCTTATGCCCTTACTTTCTACAAACAATCTCTCATAATGAAAAATTGTGACTAGATCCACCAGTATTGCCACAAGAAATACATAACAGACGAATCACCAAGTCTAGATAAGATCCATCCAACAACTAGACGTTGATTTTCCATCTAAGTCAGCACAATACATGCATAATTAAGAGAAATGGACTAAGCATCAAAAGATTAGATTGCACACCAACAAATGTCGCATTGAGACTAATGGTAAGCTAAATCAATTGTTGTTTCGTATGTCTTGCTAAAGCTTTAGGTGAAATGGTGAGCATTCATCGCAAAGCTAGTTCATCATCGACAACATCAAGCTCATCCCAAATATCTTTAATTTACCAAAATAATTGCAAATAGAAAGTGTACCTTGCTTCGCTATGTGAAGATAAAATGCTCGCACACCATCTATCTTACTGAAACACTCGTGAAGATCCTCCTAAATCGAGCGAGCAGTTGGATTATAGTGCATTCCATGAACTAAATCTTTAGAAACCAAATCAATTATCCACGTTTTGACTAAATTACATCTATCCCATCGCAAATGCATCCACTCAACAACTGACTCTCAAATCTCAATGTCAATGACATGTTCCATCCACAAAAAGGAAATTGTTCTCAACAAGGAAAGCATTCGAAATAGCAAGAGACCACATCTGATAGATACTTGAACCTGTGAGCTGCATCAAGATCAGAAGCTCCGATCGTATCAGATAGACGCAGATAGAATCGATCGTCTGATGGTATTTCAGCAAAACTAGTGTGGATCCAACACACAACTGAGTTGTCATCAAAGCAAAAGCTGGTGCAGAAGCCATGATCGAGCAATCAAAAATGAATCAAACAAAAAGCGATCCTCAAATTAACCGGAATCAATGTGCAGGATTCTGAAAATCACACGAATTTTGAAAGTGTGTTTCTCTATGAAATGCAGATTTTTTCCTTCTAAATTCTAGAATTTAATGCACAAAAAAGAATGATCTATTGATCTATTGAAGGAAAATTTGACCAAAATAAAATTATATTTAAGGAATCCAACTCAAATCCAATTACAAACAAAATGAGCTATTAATAACAACTCTTTTAACTAAGTAACTAACTAACAGCATATGTTTGATCTCTGTCTATAAAACACCCTGAACTTTATTACCTGAAAAAAAAAACTTGTACAAAGGATTTAGGAATGGCCACTAGTTTCTACTTTTTTATTTGACATAGAAATCCAGCTCATAAATGATTTATAAATAAAATAGAAAATGAAATGCACTGAAACTAAGTTTTGAATATTTACAAGCATAAAACATGTCATCATCATCGATTCTTTGCCGTAGTTCTTAAAATGTTAACTTAAAAGCAAACATCGTGTGAATCAAAGTTGAGATGATGCGGTTCCATTTCTCTCAAATTCACGCTGTTTGGCTCGATCCATCTTTCTTTTACGCCATTCCTCCAAAGCTACACAAATATCATGCAGGTCAAGTGTGTCAATAGTGGATCATTTCAGGTCTAAAGATACTAAATCACCTATAACCAACCTTTCAAGCTGGTGGCATCATTGAGGGCGTGAAAATCCTTTAACCTTTTGGAAAGATCAACGGCAGCAGTTTGCTTGACACCTTTCTGCTGGACCGATTCTGGTTCACTGTATGTTTCTTGCTGAATCTCTCTTACCTGAAAATAGATAAGTTGGAGAAGGTCTTTTACCCATTCAATTTTATCGCAGCTTTACAATCTGACTCAAGTAAAACTTCATGACATGCCAAAAGGAAAAGAGAAAAAAAAAAAATATAGCTCGTTCTAGACAAATAAATAGGTGTAGGGTGCAGGAAGTATCATAAACCTCTCACATTCTAACCATGATAAAGTGCGTCTCACATGAGAAGGTATGAGATTTGCTCAGAAAGTTCCAGTTTTCATGTAATATTGTTATTTATTAAGAGATATGAAGATAATCTACATTAAACAGATAAATGATAAATGAAACACAGCACCAATGCAAAATTTACAAATCTAACAGCAACATGGAGAAAAGGTGCATACTCTTTTAATTAGCTCCAATGGTTGCATAGTAAGACGGGCATCTTCACACTCTTTTGCATGTCTTAGCATTGCTGCAGTCAGGTTGAAAGAGAATACTATTTAACACAGGAGCAATTTGACTCTATCCAATTTTTTTAGTAATCAAACTTTGGATCACTGGATTAAAAGAATATATAAATACCACAAAGTTTTATCGACGCCTTAAGAAAATTAGTTCCAACTTTCTAGTTATTCCCAATTACGTGAAACAAAGTTACTCGGAAAAACAAGATGAAGTGCGGAGAGGAGAGGAGACAAATCCAGAAGAGGGTGCAATCATCAAATAAGCATGCAAGAAGCAACAATTAAGTTAAACTTTAACCCTTCAAACACAGAGGATAACATAAACATACCCAAAGGATCAAGTTTTTTCCTATAATAATTCATCTAAACTTCAGATGTTATGTAAAAATCTTAGAGGTAGAAAAAATAAAATAACAGGTGCAAACAAGTAATTTTGTTACTATACCTACAATGACTCAGTGTCGGTGGATATAAACACAAAAACTTCTAAAGGGTAAAGCTACAAGGTTCATATCTTCCACATCAATTAACCTCCCAATGTAAGCAAAGACGGATTTCCACATTGAGCGAATTTCATCGGTTCCAGTTAAAAAATTATATTTTCAAAATTGAGAAATGAAATCGAGTGAATAGAAAAATTGGCATTCATTTGGACCATTAACGAATGTTGTAAGGTGGAATTAGAAGAAAAAACAAAAAAAGGCAATATTATAGGTCTCTAACTTCATTTGATTGAAGAGATAGATAGATATCGAAGGCAGCAGGAAGTATCAAAAGTATTTCATCGCATGATTTCGTCAAAATTATCAACTACCGGAATCAGGAGAGGACAAGAAAGGGGTAGATATTCGTTGGTACCTACCTGGATCAGATGGAGATCCATAGAGAGAGGATCGTGAGGAAGCAGAAGAAGAGAAGAAACCGTGAAGCAAGAAGAGAGCGGCGGCCAGATTAAAAAGGCAAATCACCAATGTAGCGTCTCGAAATGAGAATCGCATCCTTCCCATTTCCCGCACGCGCAGCGACTCCTGCTGTTGAATCTGAATCTGAATCTGAATCCTCTTCCACTTCAAGTCAAACGAGCAAGCTTTCAATTATCAAGATTTACTAAACCTTTCTATGATCACTATTCGGTCTGAAACTCCCGTGTGAATTGAATGATGGTCACGTTCATTCGCATGAACTCAGACAAAATTGGAAGGGGATCGCAACTCTGGGTACAACTCCGATAATTAAATGAATGGGTATATTGTGTGTATGAACTCAAAACGTAATTAACGTATTGAAAAACAAGACTATTTATAGAGTGAGGAGATCAAACCGTTATAGGCAACTGAATATCTTGGTGAATATTGTGTCGGTAAAGATTAGGATAGCAGATATTACAGTTATGGCGTAATATTGTGGTTACCTTATGTAATCTTTAGAGAATATGTGCCTGATATACGCGGGATATCGTGGTCATATACTTGATGTTGGTTTGTGAGACCAGAGTTGAGAGGTTGGACTCTCTTGGCGAGCAGTAGGAGACTTTGGCATTGGCCGATGACGACCTGAGATAGAGTTTTGGCGTCCACTTTAGTTTGGATTTAGTACTGAACCGCTTTGTGAGTTCTGGATTACCCTTACTGTGGGTCAGCCCCGTTCTGAATGATATGGGTTTTACCCTTGCAAGTTATTGGGTCTCTGAGGCCTTTCCCTTATTGGGTCGTCACTGATATACTCAACATTTGCCCCCCGAAGCTTGAGTGAAGTTTCTTCGGTCAAGCTTGATTTCGTGATAGGGTTTGATATACTGACACTTGGACTGAATCTTTTCTGTCCTTATCTGCTATTTGTGCCTTTGTAATGCTCTGTATCCTTTGGCGAGCGATTTTTTGGTCGCTTAGAGTTTATGGAATGTTCGATCATTTACCCTTTTAGCCGAACGCTCTGGGTTGCCGGGGTTTATGGATGCTCATTCATTACTCTTTAGGCGAGCACTACCGTCAAGAGGGTTTCAGGAGATGCTTAGTGTACCTTTTGGTGATCACCTTTTTTGTGTAAGGTCTCGAGCATTTAATGAATGCACTGTTATCTAGAAGTTGAACAGACAATTGAGGCATGTCAGTCTCTTAGTCTTCCGTAACCAGAGGGTAGGCTGACAGTTTTTCGTACAGTTTCAACCGTTTCTCTCCTTGAGGCGTCTCTTGAAATTCTGACATTGCTTCGATTTTACCCAAAAGGGTGTAATCATTATCTGAGTTGTTTCAGACGTGCCTGTTCGGTTTCCTCCGTTTTTGGCTATAAAAAGCCGAACTTTGGCATTTAGTCATTTACATACTCAAGCAATTTTCATTCCAGAGAGTTCATATCCTCATCAGTCCTCTGCTTCAACTTTCCCTTTCTCTCTTTTTCGAACTAAAAAAGGCTTCTACTTCTACCATGGCTTCCAAGAATAAATCATTTGGAAAGGGATCATCCTACAAGTCTTCTTCCACACAACCTTCTTCTGGACAGAAGGTTTCAGCCAGGGCTGCGAACGTCCCTTTGACCATTGGGGATGCCTTTTCCCCGGCGCAGGGCAAGAGGAATCCTGCCCCCAAGCCAATTCCTGGGCAATCGACCGCCACATCGATGGTGGTGGACGTGCCTCACACGAATGTCCCCGTCTTCTCCCCGACAGGTAATTTTCGATGTCTTCCTTTTGCTTCTCTTTAGGCGGTAAAGCTTCCTCCTTTTTATTATTTTCTATTGTTCTTGCCATACCATGGTGTTTTGAGTAGATATCAAGCCCAATGAGCTGAAGCCATCTCAGTTCAAGGTAGTGGTCGCCTTGAATGGCTTGGGAGAAGCAGATGCCCTTAGATCCCCAGGTTTAGGCTTGTATTATCCTCGCGAAAGAGAGGTTTACATTTATGTTGCTCAGGTCGATGCTGGGTTGTGTTTTCCTCTCTGCGACGATTTACAGGAACTTTGTTGCTATTATGGGGTAGGCCCTACGCAACTAGTGCCCAACGCCATCAGGATGTGGATTGGGTTCAAGTTTATGCGTTTACGTCAAGGATAGACGTATTCACTGGCCCAGTTTCGATGTTTTTACCGATTGGCTGCCGGGGTGAACTATCTTCATCATTTCCAGACCTGCTGGACAAAGTTCGAGGAATGGAGGGTCCATGCCTGGAACTGGAATGTCCATTTTCGCCTAGTGGACAACTTCCGTGCTACCAACTCCAACTACAAGAAGTTTTACTTCTTTTACAAGGGTAGTGTGTCATAGGAACTTTTTCAGCCGGAAAGGGATACTCCTCCGAGCTTTGGAGAGGTGTTGGGGAGTGATCAGAATGTCATCGACGACTTCTTCCAACTTCATAGGCAGCCAGACTTCTGTTCGATTCGCTCAGTGACAGAAACTTCAAAGTCAAGGCTTAGGCTGACGGGCATTCATTAGTCTACACCAGTCTCTATTGATTGGGTAAATTTATTTTTTGTTGGTTGTAGGCACTCGGGGACCTAAACTCATTAGTATGTTTTCCAAGAAGGCTAAGATAGGGTTGTCCGCTGCTCAAGCGTCATTGAGTCCTCCTCCTCCTCCTCCTTCAAGGCGAGTGTCCAAGCGCAAGCCTGAGGATGAACAACCTGGGGTCGTTCCTGGCGACCACCAAAGAGGTATACGACTGTCTTTAGACTTTCCTTCCTCTGTTTTAGTCTCAAGTTTTAATACTCTTGTTGACTATTTTCAGGGAAAGCTGCTGCTGAGGCGGCTCTGAATCCTGCTCCTGCCAAGAAGGCCAGGATTTCGGGCGAGAAGGGCTCAGCTTCCTCCAAGGGATCTGTTGCTTCCCAGGGAAAGGCTTCTGCCATCAGAGGGGTCGTCGCGCCTGCTTTGAGAAGGAGAAGAGGCTTTTCGACTCCCTCAAGGAGAAGGAGGATCAATGACAAGCGGTTGAGGGTTGAGCTCTAGGTCAAGGCAAACGACAAATACTCCGTTGAGTTGGAGGCAGCGAATGCTGACCTTAAGGCCCAACTGAAGGAGTCTTTGGCTCGGAGGGAGGCCTCAGAGGCATATAATGAGCATCTCGCCGCAAAGCTGAAGGTTGTCCCATCCCCCCAGATTGTGGTCGAGGACTTTAAGAAGTCTTAAGAGTTCTCCGACTGTGCCTTGGAGGTGATGAAGGTCGGGTGGCTGCCTACCTCCAGGTCCTGGTCCACGAGATTCAGGGGATTGACCCTAAGTTTCCTGTCCGGAAGGTAAAGTCTCTCTAGGACTTCATCGAGAGTGGTTACTCCAAGGAGGCTCTTGCTGATGTTGGCGAGGAGGCTGGCCTCGGGGCCGAGAAGGAAGCTGCTGCCCCTGAAGAACCCAAACCTTGAGGTCCCGAGCTCCCCAGGCAATCATATTGTCATTCCTGCTTTGTTTTTGATAATCACTTATGTTTCCCTTTGTTTTTGGGAAATTTTGTAATTACATTTTTGATATCAGACTCGGTTATTATTATCATTTTAATAATATAGAACGCCTTTATATTCATAAGCCTTTACATCTGTTTGGCTTTGAATGTGTTTGGCTTTTCTTCTGATGTCTTTCTCGTTTGAATGCTTTTGAAAGATTTACCATACTTGTTTTCAACTTATCTTTACTTTTTGATAGTCTCGCCATATAGGGTCTTGGACCTTTCCTTAGGCTTTAGAAGGGAGAATGATAATTATTTATAGATCCATCTACTCCTCTCGCCAAGTTATCTTAAGGGAATTGTTGCTCAGGGGTAATACCTTTTAAGGAAACTATCATTCTTTAGGCATGTGTTCGCCTTTTTAAGGTTTTAGCCCTTTGGAGTGTTCGCCTAATCGTGGGGAACTATTACTCGGGGCTCATTCATCTTTTAGTAAATGATCACCTTAGGTTAGTTCGTCCACTTTCTTGTGTTTCTTTCGCAAAGGAACTGTTATCTTAGATATGGATTCGTTCGCTTTGGATATCGATCCTTAATTTTTGTCCAACTTATAAGGGAACGACTTCCTTAATGGGTCACTCGCCTTTTATATCAGAAATTCTGCCTGATTTTAATATGAGGTCTTTTGCCTAACTTTTACATTAAGTATTTTCGCTTGATTTTGTTATTAGGTCTTTTGTTTAACTTTTAGCTTAGGTGTTTTCGCCTAATTTTGTTATCAGGTCTTTTGCCTAACTTTGGCATTAGGTCTTTCGCATGATTTTGTTATCAGGTCTTTTGCCTAACTTTGGAGTTAGGTCTTTCACCTGATTTTGTTATCAGGTCTTTTGCCTAACTTTGGTGTTAGGTCATTCGCCTGATTTTGTTATCAAGTCTTTTGCCTAACTTTGCCGTTTGGTCTTTCGCCTGATTTTGTTATCAAGTCTTTTGCCTAACTTTCGTGTTAGGTATTTCTCCTGATTTTGTTATCAGGTCTTTTGTCTAACTTTCGTGTTAGGTCTTTCGCCCAATTTTGATATCGGGTCTTTTTGCATAAACTTGGTGTCAGGTCTTTCGCCCAATTTTGATATCGGATCTTCTTGGGAAATGACTTGTTACCTTGATGGTTCGTTCGCAATCCTTTTTCTTCCTTCTTTGGGACCTTTCATTTTGGTTCGAGTGGCTATGCTTTGTATGAAGGAATGATTTGTTTTACTGGCATAACAATTTGATTACAAGATATGCATAAAACCTCCTTAAATGTTCGGAGTTAAATGGACGAGAGAGCCTTACACCTTCTGTGGTTTCCAAGTAGTAAGACCATTGGGCAGCAATCTCTATTACTTTGTATGGAACTTCCCACTTAGTTGAAAGCTTGTTTTGATTGTCCAGTCTTGTGAATTCATTCCTTCGCATAACCATCTCCCCCACGAAAAATTGGCGAGCGCTGACTTTTCTGTTGAAGTATCGGGCGGTCGCCAGCCGCATTTTAACTTGGGCCTTGTCTGATTGCCATCACTTTTCTTCTGCAAGGTCGAGTTCTGTCCTCCGCTCGATTTCATTCGCTTCAGTGTTAAAGTGTAGGATTCTGTGGGTAGGCACCACTATTTCGGCGGGTGCTACTGCCTCTGATCCGTACACTAAACTGAATGGTGTTTCCCCCGTTGTTGTTTTGAGTTTTGTTCGAATAGCCCATAGTACATTATCCGGCTCTTCTGCCCCAGTTTCCTTTAAAGTCTTGCCAGGACAACTTTTTGAGTGTTGTTTGAACTCGCTTTTTGAGTCCTTCCAGGACAACTTTGTTGGCTGCTTTGGCTTGCCCATTCATTTGAGGATGGTGTACCGAGCTGAATCTGTGATCAATATGGTATTCTTCGCAGAGCCACTTGAGTTCTTTTCCTATGAATTTTGGATCATTATCGCTTATAAGTATTTTGGGGACGCCGAACCGCGAAAATATGTTGATTTTCAAGAATTTGATCACTTGGAATTCAGTCGTGGAGACCAAAGTTTTCGCCTCTATCCACTTCGTGAAGTAGTCGATCGCCACTATAATGTGGGTTCTTTGACCAGTGCTGATGGGAAAGGGGTCCAAGATGTCTATTTCCCATTGGGCAAAAGGTCAGGCGCCCGCCATTGGGGATAGTAGTGTTGGTGGTCGACCGGATCGTGGTGGGAATTGTTGATAAGTGGTGCAATTCTTTGTTAATTTTGCCGCATCTTTGCTCAAGGTTGGCCAATAGTAGCCTAGTCTGAAGATTTTGCGCGTCAATGAGCGTGCACCTTCATGGCATGCGGCAACTCCTTCGTGAGCTTCGCAGAGAACTCTTTCTGTCTCGGGATGAGAGATGCACCTTATATAGGGAGTTGAATATCCTCTCCTATAGAGCTCTCCATCTATGAGAAGATAACTTGCAGACAGACGACTTATTTTCGTGGACTCGCCTTCGTCTTCTGGCAGTATTCCTTCTTTCAAGAAGTTCTTGAATGGAGTCGTCCAGGTTACCTGCCCTTGAATGTTGAAGACTTCTGCTCGGTTGTCGAGAACCGAATATAGAGCTTGTTCCAGAAATTGCAAATCCTGAATTCTTGTTCCTCTGAACGCCAGTTTGCTTAGAGAATCTGCTAGGTGAATAGACTCAATCGCGAAAGTTGGGATTTCGGCGATGAATTTTTTAGCAATCTTGAGACACTTTTTCATATTTTCCCCCTTTGCCTCATAAGTGTCATTGATTTGATTTACAATTAGCTCTGAGTCGCTTTTTGCCATGAGTGACGTTATGCCCATTCCTTTAGCGAGCCGCAGTCTAGTGATAAGAGCTTCATATTCGGCCTCATTGTTGGTCGTCTTAAAAGTAAGGGTGATCGCATACTTTAAAGGCTCGCCCTTAGGGGGATGAGAATTAATCCTGCCCCGAGCCTTCTCTTGAAAAGGATCCATCAGTATAGAGTTCCCAGCCTTTGCTTGTATCTGCTGACTGGCTTTGCCGGTTTTCTGCTTCTGCTAGACCATTACTTGTACTTTCCACTATGAAATCTGTCAACGCTTGACCTTTGATGGCCGTTTTCGACACAAATTTGATCTTGAATTCGCTCAACTCGATCGCCCATTTAACCATTCTTCGTGAAGAGTCCGACTTCAGTAGGAAGTGTTTGAGAGGCTGGTTGGTAAGGACCGTAATGGCGTGCGCATGAAAGTATGCTCTTAACTTTCGAGCAGCAATAACTAAGGCATAGAGATACTTCTCAATCTGGACATTTATTGGGTTAATTACCTCAACAATTACTTATTTTTTACCTATGTGATTAAAATGTTACTCATTTTTTTTGCGTGACTGAACTGTTACTTAAGTTTGAGGATGTGATTGAACAATTATTTCGTTAAGTTTTCGTCACATATTTCTGTTAAACTGTCACGTGCAAGTCAAGTGACCTAATTTAAAGACGATTCTACCCTCTTTTATGTTTATGGATTATGATGTAGTAACGGTTAGGTAACAAAATGTCCAAATTAAAGTAACCGTTTAATAATATTTAAGAGAAGATACAACGTTATTTAACAAATTCTCCACAAACATAAGTCACCACATTTGCAACCATTCCATTTCATTTTCTTCTTGAATATCTGATTCTATTTGATAAAAATCCAGCTAAACAAACATCAAGTAGCATCAAACGAATTCATAATACATACATCAATTTTCTATTTTCTATATGAATATCTAATCAAGTTTTATTAGAACTTAGCTACAAAAATCAAGCATCCCTTACTCAACCCTATATCATCAGTCTTCTTCATCTGTCCCCTCTGTTGATTCCTCAAAATGTTCATCCCTTTTTAGTCAAAACATCAACCACGACATCATTCACAAACAGAATTACAGATGTCACATACCATGGTGCAGACAGACAATGCAACACCCATGGTTCCAACCACCTCATATGCATGTTTTGCTTCGGCTGCAACAGCCCCAAGAGAGAGCCCAGCAGCTGCTGCTGCTCCAGCAACCTTAAAATTCACATAACAAAAACATGAGAAGAGGAATTTCAGCAATGGAGATTGCAGTGTTACTGGAAGTAGTAAAAGAAGTTCAGGATTGAAGAGGTTAAACAAAGTGATCCACATATCACAATATCAGCCAAACCTAATGCACAAATATGGTACCGGCCAAACCTCTCCTTCCAGCTATGCCTCGTGGAGGAGGTAAAGCGCAGTCATCTCCAACTATAACCTTAATTATACTGTACATTTACTTTAAAAAAAAACAAAGGAAGGTCAATTACCTCAATCATGAAACCTTCCGATTTGGCTTGCTCTGCAACCATGCCAAAGTTCAATTTATCACCAGTGTAATTCTGCATCATGATCCTCAGTTATTGAATCCTCTGCTTCTTGGTCATGACCACTAGAAACTTAATAGACATGAAGGGACAAAGCTTCCTTCATGTTTTTACTTCTGTCTATCTCTATGTATCGGGCAATCGTGTGATGCATATATAAGACGTCTTCTTTTGAGACAATGTCAACCAAACAAAATTCAAGTTGAATCAATTAAATCTTCAAAACTATAAAATTATAATACCTTAACGATGAGTAGACAACCCATGGGGCCAGTTACAGCACGAATGCCCTGAAAGAGAAAATAAACAGCTCAATTTATTTTAAGAAAATCCTAAAGTAGTCTACAAGCACACTTCTAAGGCTTAGAAAATCATATGCTTGAATCTAACATATGCAATCAAACCAATGTGGAAAACAATTCTAGACCAAAATTGGAGAAAGCATACTGCTAGAATTGCATCAATAGAAGGAGAAGCAAACACATCTCCACATACTGCAGCTGTAAGCATCCCTTCCCCAACAAATCCAGCGTGGGAAGGTTCAGCTTGGGTAAGTCTCCATTAGACCCTCAATGAACTCAGTCATTACATCTGTAACGGGCATTAAAAATCAAAATCAATTACGTTTTTACTTTCTCTTATTTAGATTTTGTTCTTAAATTGGATTTCGGATTTTCACTCACTTCCCTAAAAATGGCATCTCCTTCCACAAAACTGACCAACATATTACTACTTTTTGTGGGCAGATATCGATTTCCACTTGCAAATTCGAAAATATCAAAATAACATCCAGATAACGTCTAATAATAGTACATACTTGATCATAAAACTCAAGAATCAGAGTATCACTAAACATAGCAGTTAGCACTACCACAGAGAATTGCATAATCTTGAAGTACAGTTGAAAGGTACGTAGTTAAGGAAGAGAGACTGAACCATCTGGGTCGTTGACCATCTTCTTCCTCTGCTGCGGAGACATGTCGGGGAGTCTTGTTCTTGGGCGGTCGATTCAAGCAATCAAGGAGAGGAGACAGGGGTAAACGGGGAAGGAGAATCGTAGTGAAGGGTAGATTAGTAAGTTTAATTTTGAATAAGGTCACGTGCACAGTATGTGTACAAATTTAACGGAGATAATTAATGGATGTAACCGTTCAGTCACAGCTGACAACATAAATAACGATTGAGCTCAAGTTTGAACTGTTCAGTCACATGTGCCAACATAAGTAACGGTTGAGGTAATTAACCCTATTTTATTTCAGCTGAATTAAACATCTTGCTTACAAAATACACTGGACTCTGCTTATTTTCATCTTCTCTTATTAATACGGCACTGACTGCAGCCTCGCTAATACTTAGATAAAGAAAGAGCTATTCGCCGGGAATGGGCTTCGCCCAAGTTGGGAGTGTTTGAATGTGCTGCTTTAATGATTGGAAGGCATCCTCGAACTCCGGTGTCCACTCGAACTTGCGGTTGACCCTGAGAGTCTTGAAGAACGGGAGTGACCTGTCGCTCGCCCTTGAAAGAAAGCGATTGAGTGCGGCCAGGTGACCATTCATACATTGGACTTCCTTGTGGCAAGTTGGTGACCTCATCTCTTCAATGACTTTGAGTTTTTCTAGGTTCGCCTCTATTCCGCGCTCGCTTACCATGAATCCCATAAATTTGTCTGACTTGACTCTGAAGGCACACTTTGCTGGGTTTACGCAAACGTTGTGCCTCCTCATGCACTCGGATGCTTCTCAAAGGTCTTCTGTATGAGGGCTTCCCTTTACTGTCTTGACGAGCATGTCGTCCACATAGGCCTCCATGTTGCGCCCCAGCATATCTTGAAACAGTCGGTTCACCATTCGCTGATAGGTTGCCCCCGCATTGATTAGACCGAAGGGCATAACTTTGTAGCAAAGTATATCTCCGTCTGCATAGAAAGTTGTGTGGGCTTCATCGGCGGGGTGCATTCGGATCTGATTGTAGCTTGAATAGGCGTCCATGAAGCTCAGCATCTCATGACCAAAGGTTTCGTCGACCAGCTGATCAATTCGAGGAAGGGGATATGAATCTTTTGGGCAAGCTCTGTTCAGGTCGCGGAAGTCGACACACATTCTTCACTTGCCGTTTAATTTCTTAACGAGTACTGGGTTAGCAACCCAGCTTTCAAATCGAACCTCCCTTACAAATCGGCTTCGATCAGCCTGCCTACTTCTTGTTTGATCGTCAAACGCTTGTCGGAACCAAATGACCTTCTTTTCTGAGCAATCGGCTTTATCGAAGGATTTATCCTTAGCTCGTGAGAGATTATGTCGGTGATGATGCCTGGCATGTCACTGGGCTTTCATGCGAAGAGTTCCTTGAATTCTTTCAAGAGGGAAGTCAGGAAGTTTCTCTGGTCGTCGTTCAAGGTGGTCCCAATGCGCACCTTCTTTTTTGGACCATCGATCTCAGCCTCCGCTAACTCCTCCATTGGTGCTAGATGAGCCTGGTCCTCACGCGGGTCAGACTCTATCTTAATGGCGAGGGTTTCCCTTTGGTTCTTTCTGTGGTTGCAGTTCACATAGCATTGTTGAGAGGAGGGTTGGTCGCCTAGAACTTCTCCGATCCCATTTGGTGTGGGGAACTTCATCTTTTGGTGGACTATGGAGGCCACAATCTTATGAGGATTGATGGTAGTCCTCCCCAGGATGGCATTATATGATGTAGGCGAGTCGACCACTAAGAAAGTGACTGACACATTTATGTTATTCCATCCTTCTCCCAGAATTACCGGCAGGGTTATGGCTCCTAGCGGATAAGTTGTTCTCCTAGCGAAACTGATGAGGGAAAAGTCGACTCGCTTGAGTTCGTTCTTGGATTTGCCCATCTTCTCGAAGGCGTCCATAAACAGAATGTATGTCGAGCTTCCTCAATCGATCAGAATCCTCTTCATGTCGCAGCCGTCGACTTCAGCTGTGATGACCAGCGCATCATTGTGCGGAGTGGTGACGTGTGTCAGGTCATCCTCGGAGAATGAGATAACATAATCCTCTTTAGGACGAGGTTTCTGTCCCAGCTGAACAGATGTAGAAATCTGAGCAGCATAGACTTCTCTTGCATTGGACCCCTCTCCTCCGGCACCAAAACCTCTAGCAATCGGGTTTATCACCCTCCTGCTCTAGGATGGGCCAGACTGCTCGGGCTGAGCTGGCGAGTGGTTTCTACGTGGGGGCGTTCGACTTCTGTCTCGTCCTGCTACAAATTCTTTCAACATGCCTCTCTGTATCAGCTTCTCGATGTCACACTTGAGTATGTGGTAATCATCATTTTTGTGGCCTTTGGCCTTGTGATATCGACAATAGTTTTTTGTGTCCTTCCCCATTAACTGAGCACTCTTGCGGGGTATTGGCGGCCATGCTAGAGACCTTATTTCCATCTTGACTAGTACCGCTGATATCTGCTTGTTTAAAGGTGTGAAATACTCGGGGACCTCTGGATGTCTAGGTCCTGGGGTTTTCGATCTGGGCTTGTCTCGACCCTTCTTATCATTCTTTTCCTTCCTACCATCGCGTCGGGGCTCTAGAACCACCCTTAGCGAGGTTGTTAGGAAATTGGCTTCAGAGTTCGCCCTTTCCAGGTCTATAAAATATTTCGCCCTCACTGTTAGCTCGAACGTGGTAGCTATTGCGCAGTTTTCTCGAGGTTTTTTTGGCCACATCAAGCCCTCTGTAAAAGGCTTGAATTATCTCTTAATCTGTGACTCAGCGATATATTTCTGTGACGTTCTTATGAAAACGCCCGTAGAAGTCCGCCAATGACTCTCTTGGATGTTGTTTGACTGCGTCTAAGGCGACCATACTTTTCAGCAGTTGGCGCTCGCCCATGTATCGTTCCAGGAATTTGCTCTTGAGTTCGTACCAGGTCCCTATTGATCCTGCAAGGAGGTCGAAGAACGAGGACGGCGCCGAACCCGAAAAGGTCGACATAAATAATAGGGCTAAGTGATTCTCATCATTCGAGTTACCCAAAAGAGAGGCTTCATGCTTGTTGACATGGATGATAGGATCTCCTCCACCACTGTATTCAGGGATGGCCCTGGCGACTACATCCTTCGGAATTTTGACCATTACCAGGTCAGTGGTGAAGGGATGAGCTGATCGCTCCCGGAAGGGAGACATGACGGTTCCACACCATTCCTTGAGCCTTTTGCTGATAAGCTCCTCAACTTGGTCAAGAGTGCACTGATTTTGTTGTCCTCTAGTCGGTGCGGAACTCGATGGATTGACAGAGTAAGTAGCTGTCGACGCCTCAGTGGAAGCCGGAGGTAAGGACTGGTGTCCAGAAGTCATCTCTTGATCTTCTTGAGGGGCAGTGTTGCCAGGAATTCCAGTTTCTGCTTATCGTAGCCCCGCAGGGCGAGGATCTTCCTAAGGAGCAGGAGTTTGTCTACGTGCCTGTCCTATGATGGTTTCCAAGATGGATATCATCTCCGCGGTTAACTGAATGGTTTCCCCAGCCACTTGAACGGTTGGTCGAGCTAGAATCTCTGCTGTGTTTGGAACGGGATCTGGTATGGAATTTCCAACGTGTTCTCGTGCCGGCCTCGGAGGGGCGGCATTAGGGACTGCTTGGCTAGCAGGTTCTTGGGGGAGCGGCGAAGCGGCGACGGAATCAGAGCTGTCTGAGGATTGATCATTGGCGTGGTTCCGGTGATTGCGGTTAGAACGAGTCTGCATGACTATTTTGCTCGTTCACATGACGGCGCCAAATGTTGGATCTGAAACTCCTAGGTGCTGACTTGGCAGTGAATTGAATGTCAAAGGATTGATGATCACGCGCTTTCGCCTGAGCTCCGGTGAACCTGCAAGAAGGGGATCGCAACAGAGGGGGTGTCTCTGAGTCCCTCTCTGATGCTTAAATGAGTATACTGTGTGTATGAACTCAAAATCGTAATGAACATATTGAAAAGCAAGAGTATTTATAGAGTGAAGAGATCAAACCGTTATAGGCAACAGAATATTGTGTCGGTAAAGATTAGGATAGCAGATATTACGGTTATGGCGTAATATTGCAGTTACCGTATGTAATCTTTAGAGAATATGTGTCCAATATACGCGGGATATCGTGGCCATATCTTTAGTGTCGGTTTGTGGGACCAGAGTTGAGAGGTTAGACTCTTTTGGCGAGCGCTCCTATGACGAGCAGTAGGAGGCTTTGCCCTTGGTCAATGGCGACCTGTGATGGAGATTTGACGTCCACTTTGGATTGGGTTCGATACTGAACCGCTTTATGAAGTCCAGATTAACATTACTGTGGGCCGGCCCAGTTTGAATGATATGATTTTTACCCCCTGCAAAGTTATTGGGCCTCTGAGGTCTTTCCCTTATTAGGCAGTCACTATCAATACGCAACAGTGGTTCGGGTCAAGAGTTGTGTCTAATCTTCTGAAGCACATCTTTTGCAACACGACGTTTACAATCTCGAACATGGTTGGGCCACAAGAGCAGATTGCGTACCTAGGAAACCCAATAACGTATATGAAGGCTAACATCTCGAGTTTGCCGCATTCACTCACTATGCATATGGTGAGTTACGCTGGACGAGCAGATCTACAAGTCATGGTTGTGAAAGACATCATTCCCGACCCCAAGTTCCTCGCGGAGTGCTTTGAGGGTGCGCTGATCGACATGAAAGTAGCGATATTGGATAGTAACCTGAAATGGGACTAGTCGACTAGGTCAAGTTCCGTAATGTTTCCGTCGGTAAAAATGCATTTCGTCGCTTAAAATTTTATCTGTGGTTTATGATTCCAAATCAATGTTATTTTTTCTACAATTAGTCCCAAAGTTCTAACCACAATAAATTTCGTCCCTGAATTATTTAATTCCCAATGTCTTACCAAATTAAATTCCATATTCTGTCCTCAGCTAGTAAAGTATATTTATTAGCAAGAAAGGTTTGATTAATAATCATACTTAACTTTATTTAACATATTTATTTATAAATTAAATTGTGTGATAAAAAAAACATATATAACGTGTCAATTTGCGTTAGATTGTACAAGCTTGTGAAATTATTTTTAAGAAGTTCTATATAAAAAAAGTAACTATTCATTATTATCACTATTCTTACACTGATTTTTATTAAAACATTATATTCTTATTATATGTGTAACTAATAAAGTTAAAATTACTTCAAAAAATTTCATTACATTTTCCCCCCATTAACTAGAATATATTTCAACAAATGAAACTTAGTCTAGTTATGTAGAATAATTTGAAATAATTATACGAGAAAGAGCGGGCGGGGGTTGTGCGACCCAATGCAAACGACACACCCTCTGCTTAGCCTATTTTGCTATCCAATTCGCACACATGTTGACGGTTCTAGAAATAGCCCCCCAGGTTACATCACCAATCGATCTAGCCAAAACTATGACATTAGACACTATCATTTCAATCCTCCATAAGAAATTGGTACCTCTCATGTGGTTAATAACTGCCTCCGTATCTGATTCCACCATGATATTCTGCCACATCTTCTCCTCTACCAGCCTAAGCGCTTCAAGAATGGTCTTTGCCTCTAGTTCCTCTACCGATCCTCTACTAACCGATCCATGTCTTCTACCACATATTTTGCCAGAGTGATCTCTCGCAATAACATCGATTCCTCCATGACCTTAGACGAATACCAAGATGCGTCACAATTTATTTTAATCACACCATATTTTGGCCTCCTCCACGTCATATTGGTCAGCACTCGCGCTCGTCTAGCAGCTACATTGAGGCCCGAAGACCTTTCTCTATGTGCCCTGTGAATCTTCATTATTATGTTAGTCGAGTTCGGCGTTTTATTCTTGAATGTCATCCTACACCTGACCTTCCAAATAAACCAGCAAGTAAGCATACAAATCTTCTACTTCCTATCCTGATTGGACTCTCTTACATACGGAAGAGCTACCCCGTCGAAGATCGAATCGGTTGTGGATTCTCGATCGACCTGACAGTCTCAACACTCCTCTCCAAATATGGTGCGTCGAAACTTGCAGTTTGTAATCTACGCAAGTCTCAGCACTCATCAACTTGCGCAAGAAAGACTTCTATTCAAGTATTGTTCATTTCGGTCAATGAAAACGTTGTGTTTATTTTCGCATTGACAACACTGTTGTATCTTGGGAGTTGATCGTCTCATTTTCCTCTTACATGCCCCTGTTATGATGAATGAGTCGAAATTGTCTTAAGAAAACCGTACACGTCAAAGACCTCAGTTTAAACAAAAACAATTTCTCGTGGAAATTTCGTATTTGTAAGAATCTTTTGTTGGAAATCACTCGAATGGATGGTGATAATTGTATGCTTGGATTATTCTGAAGTCGTGACAACACTTTCAGATTGAAACTATTTGGAGGCACCCAAACTTTCAATCGGATAAAATTAGAATACTGAACTAGAACTTGAGAAGGATTGTGAATGTTTTGAGATGAATTTTTGGATCTCACCTATGCCCAATTTATAGTGTTTGCCACACCCTTTGGAGGAGACACTTTGTCCCTTAGAAGAGACACAACATCTCTTGGCCAATGTATACAACATTTCGGCCACTATATGACCTTTGGTTTCAAATTTTGGCTCCAAAACCAAAGGGACACCTTAGGATGACACTAGCAATGGTTCGGCTCCTAGCCATGGTTCGACCCTTAACCATGGTTCGGTCCTTAGCCAATGGTTCGGCCCTAGCACTTGGCTCTAAAGCAAGTGTCCAAAAATCGGGAATTTTGAGGTTAAAATGTTAAGTCATTAATTCCAAAATTCAAATTTACAATGAATTTTTAGAATAGTGACTCGACACCAGTCAGGGGTGCTGCCCCTGGACCCAGCAAAGGGGGCGTTGCCTCCTTTGACCCCCATTGCCTCATCTCTAATCAACTGATGAATCTCCGATATAATGAATCATAATATACTTAAACAAGCGTGCACTCCGCACCCTCCTAACTTGTTTAATGAGATACTATGATCCCATTGGTCAACTAGTCAATCCAATTACACTAAGATATATAACAACTTTCATGTTATATAGGGTTTATATATAACTTTTGTAAATTTATAATTTGATCAGAAATTACCATATTATTACATATTAATCATTCGTATTACTAACTTTAGATATAAAAATGTAAAAATAAAATTTAAAAAAATCTAGTACGTGTTTGTAAAGCCGTGAAATTTTCAAGTATCCGAAAGAATTTTTATCTCAACCTACGAATAAAATACATCATCAAACTCATGGAAGAGCAAAGCAACATAACCGGATAAAGAATCGCCAAACTTATTAGCTGATAAATATGATTTTTGTATAGAAACACAATCATAAACTATTTGTAACATATTTTTCTTATATGGATAATAAGTCAACGTTTTAAACTGAGTGCTGTTTTTCTAAAATAAAAACGAGAGTTTTAATATTTTTTTCACAAATATATTTGTAATTATTTTATTGGTCAAAATCTTTAATTATATATATATATAAAAGGATAACGAAAATCCCTTAGTTATTAAAATAGGTCCGCCCCTAACAGCATCATTACATATTTGATCCCCTTAAGTAAATAGTTTCATCAAGAATAGAGAAACGAAGTACGCAACGTTTCAAAAGAATTTATTTGGAAAATTTTATTTGCAAATTATCAATTATTTTATACATATCCCTTTTGTTAAAGGAAATGTCCTAATAGTTATTTTTACATATTTGTTCTTACTAATTTTAAGAAAACCAATTATCGAATCAACCTTATATTTTCGTAGTTGACAAACTAGTCTTTTGACCCAAAAAAACTACAGTATAAATTGGTGAAAAAATCATGTTTCTAACAAATTTTGAACTCTAGACCTTTTACTTAATATTTAAAAAAATTACCACTACACTACTAATTTCAATTATTTATTAATATATTTCAAATATTGTTATTGAAACAACTCTTATATTATTGTGTTAAACATTTCATGTATAATCATTGATGTTGTTTAGTAATTAACATTTGTTCAACATCGATTTTTTAATTATAGTTTTAGTTTAACTATGTATCTACTGTATCAATTTTTTCAAATGGTTGAAAAATAAGTAATATTCTAAATTTAGTATTTATAGGTTACTTGAATACTCATTCTAAATTTTTTTTTTCAAGTATCTATAAACAAATCAGAAAACTATAGTATATAGATAATTAAATTAGAACTCTAACGACACATATGATGTTAAGTTTTAATTTTCACATCAATCAAAAAATTTGCTCAAAATAGTGTTGCTAATTTTTGACAAGTTTACTAGCTTTGACCAAATTTTATGGTTGATTTGGTCAAAGTTAGTAAAATTAGTTGTGTTTATATTTTTCACGTCAACCATAAAATTTGGTCAAAGTTAGTAAAATTATCAACACTACTTTGACCAAATTTTATAATCAATGTGAAAATTAAAACTTAACATCATATGTGTCGTTAGAGTTTTATATTAATTATTGACATACTATAGTCGTTCTAATTTTTTAGAGATGGTTGAAAAAATATTTTCAAAATAAATATTCGGATAGCCTATAAATACTAAATTTAGATTATTACTTATTTTGCAAGCATTTCAAAAATTAGTACAATAGATACATAATTAAATTAAAACTATAATTAAACAAACGATGTTGAACAAATGGTAATTACTAAAGAGGTTGATTTTAGTAACCACGAAAATATGAGGTTAATTTGATAATTAGTTTCCTTAAAATTAGTAAGGACAAATATGTAAAAACATTATTAGGGCATTTTATTTTTTCATCAAAAGTGGTTAGTATAAAATAATCGATTGTTTGGGAATAAAATTTCCTAATTCATAATTGTTTATTTCCTTTTATATTCAGTAGATTCTTTAGCAACATAAACAAAAAAAAAGCTTTGATGATTCCCTCCAGACTTGGATAACATAAGAAAATGTAACCTGGGAAGTAAAGACACTTTGAAAACAATTAACTAGGGATGAGCTTGGAATGGTCGGGACAGGTTTTTCTAAAAGAAAAGTCTGAGCCCGAAATTTCAGGATTCATGCATGTAGGACCGAAACCGAGTTCATCTCAAAAAATAGTCTGATGCATGTTGAATCTTGATTTCCTGAATGCTGACTTGATAGTGAAATGAATGTCAATGGATGGATGAAAGTTGCTCTCGCCTTATGTGTGTATAAAACTCAAAACGTAAACTGAATGTATGTAAAGCAAAGGTATTTATAGAGTAAGGAGACCAAACCGTAAAAGGCAACAACATATCATAATGACAATTGTGCTGGTGAAGATTAAGATAACAGATATTACGGCTATGGCATAATATTGCAGTTACCATATGTAATATTTGGACAATATGTGCCTAAGATATGCGGGATATCGTGGCCATATCTTTAGGAACGGTTGGTGGAACCAGAGAAGAGAGGTAGGGCTCTCTTTGGGGCGAGCACTCCTATGACGAACAGTAGGAGTCTGCAACTTGGTAATTAATGGCGACCAACGATGGAGCCTTTAGCGTCCAATTTAGCTTGGGCTCGACACTGGGCCACTCTATCGAGGGCCATATCGACTTTAGCATGGGACGATCCGGTTCAAATAACCTGGGTTTCACCCCTCCATGGTTATTGGGCTTCTGGGGCCTTTTCCTTATTGGGTTGTTACTATCAATACCCAACATTTGCCCCCGAAGCTTGAGTGAAGTTTCTTCGGTCGAGCTTGATTCTTTGATAGGGTTTGAGATAGTGACACTTGAATTGGGTCTTCTTTGTCCTTTTATGATATTTGTACCCTTATGAACACTTTATGCTTCTTTGTCGATCAGTCGTTCGGTTGCCCAGAATTGAAGGAATATTCAGTCTTTTATTCCTTCTTGGCGACCATTCGAGGCTATCTAGGTTTATGGATGTTTATCCTTCACTATTTGGCGATCACTGCATTTGAAGGGGTTTTCCAAAAAGGCCTAGTAATGCGATGGGGATTACTTTATCTGCATAGTAGACCTTAGAATTTAATGAATGCACGGTCATCCAGAAGTCAAACGGACATTTGAGGCACGTCTGTCGTTTATTCTTCCGTAACCCAAGGGTAGTCTGACAGTTTCTGTACTGGCTGACCGTTTGTCTCCCCGAGGTGTCTCCTAGAATTTTGACATTGCTTCGATTTTTTTCCCAAAAGGTGCAATCATTCTCTGTGTCGTTTTGATTCTGTCTATGGCGGTTACTCCTATTTTGTCTTTATAAGGAACATAAATTCTACTCCTTTGTCTTTTACGCGTCCCGGTCATCCAATTTCTAGAGAGTTTTGTGCCTTCTCTGTTTTTCCAATCCTCTCCTTCCCTCTTTCGATTTCCAAAAACTCTAACCCAGACATCAATGGCTTCAAGAAATCAATCCATAGGCAAGAGCAAGGTACCTGCTAACAGGTCTTCTTCTTCAAATCCGAAGGTGCCCCCG
Source organism: Chamaenerion angustifolium (assembly GCA_946814005.1). Taxonomy (NCBI): domain Eukaryota; kingdom Viridiplantae; phylum Streptophyta; class Magnoliopsida; order Myrtales; family Onagraceae; genus Chamaenerion; species Chamaenerion angustifolium. The sequence continues at coordinate 10,550,523 of OX328270.1, forward strand.
AAGGCTACCAATGCTCCCCTGCAAATCAAGGACGGTTCCTCTCCGGCTCCCAGCCAAACGGATTCTGCCACCGGATGATCAGCGGTCACACCTGTGGTGGTGGATGGGCCAGAAACCAACGAGCCCCTTTTCTCTCCAAAAGGTAAACACTAATGCTTTTTTGATAATGGCTCCTGCTTTTTCTTGTTTTTATATTGTTCTTGCCATATCCTGATTTTCTAAGTAGATATCAAGCCTAACGAGTTGAAGCCGACTCAGTTCAAGATGGTAGTCGCCATAGGTGGCCTAAGTTAAACGGATGCCCCCAGGTACCCAGGCTTAAGGCTGCATTATCCTCGCGATGGAGAGGTTTACGTTTATGCGACCCAAATCGATGATGGGTTGCGTTTTCCTCTCTGCGAGGATTTGCAGGAACCATGCTGTTATTACGGGATAGGTGCCACGCAGCTCGTACCCAACGCTATTAGGATGTGGGTCGGATTCAAGTTCATGTGTCTACATCAAGAATGGACGTATTCACTGGCCTTGTTCCGATGCTTTTTCCGATTGGCTGCCAGAGCGAACCACCTCCATCATTTCCAGACCTGATGACCCAAGTTTGAAGAATGAGAGGCCAGGCGTGGAGCTGGAACGTCCACTTTCGGTTGGTTGATGAATTCCGTGCCACCAAATCCATTTATAAGAAGTTCTACTTCTTCTATAAGGGGGGCGTGACCTGGGAGTTGTCTCAACCGGAAAGGGATACTCCCCCTGTCTTTGGTGAATTATCTGGGAGTGACCGGAACGCCATCGACGACTTCTTCTGATTGCACAAACAATCAAATTTCTGTTCGATCCATTTAGTGGTGGAAACCACTGAGAACATGCTCGAGATGGCGGGCATTCATCAGGCCTCGCCAATTCTTATCGATTGGGTAATTTTCTAATCTTTTTCTTTTATTGGTTGTAGGCGCTCGGGGCCACAAACTCATGGGTCTCTTTGATGACCAGGGTAAGACGGGGTTGTCTTCAGACCAGGCGTCGCTGAACCTTCTTCCTCCTCCCTCTAGGCGTTCCACCAAATGAAAGCCTGAGGAGGATCGCCCCTCAGTCACTTCAGAGCCAGGTAGGTACATAATACCTCTCTTTAGAGCTGTCATGTTTGTTTCTTTTTCCTCTGCCTTAAATTTAGGTTTATAATACCTTTTGTTAATTTTTTGCAGAGAAGCCTATTGCTGAGGTGGCTCTTGACCCCCCCTCCTGCCAAGAAGGTCAGAAGTTCAGGCGAAGAGCGCCCTGCTCTTCCCAAGAGCCCTGCTGCTCCTAAGGGTATTGTTGCCTCTAAAGAGAAGGCACTGGTTGTGGTCACGGCGACCCCTCCTCCTTCCGATCGCCCGACCCCCATTCCTCCAAAGGAGACTGAGGATCGGAAGAAGGGGCCAACCACCCCAGGCCCGTCGAAGGCTCCTTCTAGGGAGTACTGTCCACTAGTGGGCTTGTTCCAGCTGCCCAAGGCTGCGAACTCCAGGGGCGTCTGGATCTCTTGTGGAAACCTCTAGAAGGTGGGGGGTTTCTGATCAGAAGACTCTTTGGGGTAACCCGGGCTTGTGCATGCAACTCCTCGAGGGGATAGTCCCTCCAAAGGACCGGGCCTTGGTTCCCTTCGAACTGCCCGCCATTGAGGGGATGATGAGGTCACATTTCGAACGGATCGCCTTGGTAAGATTTCTCATCTTTATTTGTCATCATATTACTTGTTCAATTTTCCTTAGACTAACAGTACTTTGCCCCTTTTTTCCCTTGTTGTAAGCTCGTTCGAGAGGAGTTGGCGATCGGTAGGGTCGTCGGGGAGCTCGCCGATAAGCAAACTGACCTGCTTATCGAGCTAGAGCAGTACAGAAGTCTGGGGTTCTCCCTAGACCAGATGGAAGGTCTGAAGGAAACGGCCAATGCGGCGGTTTTCTTGGTGGAACATGCTCGAGAGGAGTATTTCCGGAAGGAGGAAAAGCTCCCCGCCTTTGTCAAGAGGAAGGAAGGAGAGGCAGCGGTCGCCCTCAACAAGTCTGAGGCGGCCAACAAGCACTTAGCCGAGATAGAGGCTGCCAATGCTCGCCTAAAGGCTGAGCTAAAGGAGGCTGAAATTCGAAGGGCAGCTGCTGAGACTCAAAGAGTTGCCACGGAGGCTCAGAGGGCTGCCGTGGAAGCTGAAAGGGTTGCTGCTGAGGCTAGGGGGAACTCCCTAGAGAAGGAAAAGGCACAGCTTGCCATGCAGCTGAAATCCGTTCCAACCCCCCAGAGTGTAGTGGAGGACTTGAAAAGGTCCGAGGAATTTACCGAATGCGCTTTGGAGGTGATGAAGTCTGAGGTAGCCGACTATTTCCAACTCCTGGTCGAGGACATCTAGGTAGTCGACCCCAACTTTCCTCTTCGGGAAGTTAAGGTTCTTAAGCCTTTACTCAGGAGCACCCTTCCCAAGGAGACTATTCCTGTTGTTGTTATCGAGGAGCCTACCCCCGAAGGCGAGCAGAGCGCCTCCGTTCCTGAAGAGCCCAAGACCTGAAGTCTCCTACTCGCCCGACGATCATATCTACTAGTTTTTTCTTTATCCTCCCTTGTATTCTGGGAATGTTTTGTAATTATTTTTCGCTTTGAGACTCGGTTATTTTTATAATATTGAATGCCTTTATCTTTATTTGACTTTCAATGTGTTGGCTATTCTTCCGAGGTCTTAGTCATAATCACCTTCGACTTTTTCTTCACTTTAGGATGGTCTCGACCCTTAGCGTCTTGGACTTTTCTCTAGGTTTAAAATGATAAGTCTTTATATAATTATCTATTCTCCTCGCCAAGTATAAACCTCTTAAGGAAAACCTCTTAAGACTTAAAAGTATAGACTTTTAGGCTTGAATATGTGTTACCTTGTTGAAGTTTAAACCTTTTGAAGTGTTCCCCTAATTGCAAGGAACTTGTTACTTAAAGCTTCATCATCTATAGTGATCGCTTAAGGTTCCTTTCTAGTCTTCTAGAATTTGCTCCACAAAGGAACTGTTATCCTTAGTATGGATAAATTCTTCAAAATTTGCCCAACTTATAAGAGAATGGCTTCCTTGATGGATTGATTGTCTTTGTCGTTAGGACTTCTGCCTGATTTTGGTAACATGTCTTATGCCTGACTTTGGTGTCAGGTCTTTTGCCTAACCTTGACGTCATGTCTTTTGCCTGACCTTGATGTCAGGTCTTTTGCCTTATTTTGGCGTTAGGTCTTTCGTTTTGCCTAACTTTGTTGCTAGGTCTTTTGTCTGACTTTGGCGTCAGGTCTTTCGTTTTGCCTAACTTTGGCGTTAGGTCTTTTGCCTGACTTTGGCATCATGTCTTTTGTTTTGCCTAACTTTGGCGCTAGGTCTTTTGCCTAACTTTGGCGTCAGGTCCTTCGCCGAATTTTGATATCAGGTCTTTTGTGTTGCCTAACTTTGTCGTTAGGTCTTTTGCCTGACTTTGGCGTCAGGTCTTTCGCCCAATTTTGATATCAAGTCTTTTGTGTTGCATAACTTTGTTGCTAGGTCTTTTGCCTGATTTTTTTATCAGGTCTTTGATGCCTGATTCGGTCATCAGGTCTTTCGCTTGACTTTTGGCGTCAGGTCTTTTTTCTTCAATACCTGATTCAGTCATCAGGTCTTTTGCCCAATTTTGTTATCGGGTATTTTTCTTCGATTTGATTCAAGTAGTCATGCTTTATGAAGGAATGACTTGCTTTTATTGACATAACATTTTGATTACAAGCTATGAATAAAATCTCCTTAAATGTTCAGAGTTGAATGGACGGGGTAACCTTTCGCCTTCGGTGGTTTCCAAATAGTAAGATCCTGGGCAGCGATCTGTACTACCTTGTATGGTCCTTCCCACTTAGGTGAAAGTTTATTCTCACTGTCCAGTCCTGTGAATTCATTCCTTCTCATAACCATCTCCCCCACGAAAAATTGACGAGCGCTGACTTTTCTGTTGAAGTATCGAGCGGTCGCCAGTCGCATCTTAGCTTGTGTTTTTTCTGATTGCCACCTCTTTTCTTCCGCCAAGTCGAGGTCTGTCATGCGCTCAATTTCGTTTGCCTCAGTGGTCTGATCCATACACTAAACTGAAAGGTGTTTCTCCAGTGGCTGCCTTTGGCGTTGTTCGGATAGCCCAAAGTACGTTTTCCAGCTCCTCTGCCCAATTTCCTTTGAATGCTTGGACCCTTTTCTTGAGTCCTGCTAAAACAACTTTGTTGGCTGCTTCAGCTTGTCCATTCGTTTGAGGATGATGCACTGAGCTGAACCTATGATCGATATGGTATTCTTCGCAGAGTCATTTAAGTTCTTTTCCTACGAATTGTGGACCATTATCGCTGATAAGTATATTGGGAACGCCAAATCTGGAAAATATGTTGATCTTCAAGAACTTGATCACTTGAAACTCCGTTGTAGAGGCCAAAGCTTTCGCCTCTATCCATTTGGTGAAGTAGTCGATCGCCACTATGATGTGAGTACGCGCTGCCCAGTACTAATAGGAAAAGGACTCAATATATCCATTCCCCATTGAGCAAAAGGCCAGGCGCCTGCCATTGGGAACAGCAGTGTTGGCGGTCGACCAGATCGTGGTGCGAACTGTTGACAAGTCGCACACCTCTATGTTAATTCAACCGCATATTGTCCCAAGGTTGGCCAATAATATCCCAGTCTGGAGATCTTTCGTGTCAATGAACGTGCACCTTTATGGCATGCTGCAAATCTTTCATGAGCTTCACGAAGAACCTTTTCTGTTTCGGGATGAGAGATGCACCTTAGATAAGGGGTCGAGTAGCCTCGCCTGTAGAGTTCTCCGTCTATGATCAAGTGACTGGCTGAAAGGCGTCTTATCCTTGTGGATTCACCTTCGTCTTATGGGAGAATTCCCTCTTTCAAGAAATTATGGAATTGAGTCATCCATGTTACCTGTCCTTGAATGTTGAAGACTTCTGCTCGGTTGTCGAGAACTGAACATAAGGCTTTTTCCAGGAACTGTACATCTTGAATTCTTGTCCCTCCAAGCACCAGCTTGCTTAAAGAGTCTGTCATCTGGTTCTCTTGGCGAGGAATAGACTCAATAGCAAAATTTCGAATTTCGGCGACGAGTTTCTTGGCGATGTCAATGTACTTCTTCATCTTTTCCCCTTTGCCTCATAAGTGCCATTGACCTGTTTGACAATTAGCTCAGAGTCACTTTTTACCCTGAGTGTTGATATGCCCATTTCTTTTGCAAGTCTGAGTCCAGTAATAAGAGTCTCGTATTCTGCTTCATTATTGGTCGCCTAAAACGTTAGGGCGGTCGCATACTTCAAAGGCTCTCCCTCGGGAGGGATGAGAATTAGACCTGCCCCGAGCATTCTCTTGAAGAAGATCCATCTGTATAAAGTTCCCAGATTTGGCTGGTGTCTGCTGATGAACTTGGACTGCTTTCTTCTTCTACCAGACCATTGCTTGTACTTTCCACTATAAAATCAGCCAGTGTTTGACCTTTGATGGCCGTTTTCGGCGCAAATTTGATCTTGAACTCGCTGAGCTCGATCACCCATTTGACCATTCTTCCTGAAGAATCTGGTTTCAACAGGAAGTTTTTGAAAGACTGATTGGTGAGAACTGTAATGTCGTGCGCGTGAAAATAAGGTCTTAGCTTTCGAGCATCAATAACTAAGGCATAGAGATACTTCTCAATCTGGACATATTTTATTTCTGCAGAATTAAACATCTTGCTAACAAAATACACTGGATTCTGGACATTATCTTCTTCCCTTATTAAGACGGCACTGGCTTCTACGTCGCTGATGCTTAAGTAAAGGAAGAGTTGCTCGCCAGGAATAGGTTTCACCAAAACCGGGAGTGTTTAAATATGCTGCTTCAGGGATTGAAAAGCATCCTCGCAGTCTGGCGTCCACTCGAACTTACGGCTGGCCCTTAGTGTTTTGAAGAAGGGTAATGACCTGTCTCTCGCCCTGGAGAGGAAACGGTTGAGTGCAGCTAGGCGACCATTCAGACATTGGACCTCCTTATGGCAAGTCGGCGACTTCATCTCTTCAATGACCTTAAGCTTTTATGGGTTCGCCTCAATACCTTGCCCACTTACCATGAATCCCATAAATTTACCAGACTTAACTCCAAACGCGCACTTTGCTGGGTTCAGGCGAACACTGTGCCTCATCATGCATTCGAAAGCTTCTCGAAGGTCCGCTGTGTGAGGACTGCCCTTGATTGTTTTGACAAGCATGTCGTCCGCATAGGCCTCCATATTTCTCCCCAGCATGTCTTGGAACAGGCGGTTCACAATCCGCTGATAGGTCACCCCGACATTGATTAGACCAAAGGGCATCACTTTGTAGCAAAGATTGTCCCCGTCTGCATAAAAAGCAGTATGGGCCTCGTTGTCTGGGTGCATCCGGATCTGGTTGTAGCCTGAATAGGCATCCATGAAGCTCAGCATCTCATGACCAGAGGTTGCATCGACCAACTGATCAATTCTGGGAAGAGGGTAGGAATCCTTGGGGCAAGCTCTGTTCAAGTCGCGGAAGTCGACACACATCCTCCACTTGCCATTTGACTTCTTGACAAGAACAGGGTTGGCGACCCAACTCTGAAATCTTACTTCCCTGACAAAATCAACCTCAATCAGCCTGCTAACTTCTTGTCTGATCGCCAAACGTTTGTCTGACCCGAATGATCTCCTTTTCTAAGCAATTGACTTGATGGATGGATCTATCCTCAGCTCGTGAGAGATGATGTCAGTGCTAATACCTGGTATGTCGCTTGGTTTCTAGGCAAAAAACTCCTTGAATTCCTTGAGGAGTGCATTCATGGCCTGCTTCTGGTCATCGTTCATGGTGGTCCCAATGCGCACCTTCTTATCTGGACCATCAATCTCAACTTCCACTAACTCCTCCATAGGCGTTGGTCGAGCCAAATCCTCACAAGGGTCCGAGTATGTTTCAATGGCGATGGCTTCCCTTTGATTTTTCCTGTGCAGGCAGTTCACATAACATTGTCGCGAGGAAGGCTAATCGCCAAGTACTTTTCCAATCCCGTTGGGTGGGGGGAACTTCATTTTTTGGTGGACTGTGGAGGCCACAATCTTATTGGGATTGATCGTGGTCCTCCCCAGGATGGAGTTGTGTGATGTAGGTGAGTCGACCACCAGGAAGGTGATCGCCACCTTGATGCTCTTCCATCCTTCGCCCAGAATCATTGGCAAGGTTATTGCCCCCAGCGGATAAGTCGTTCTCCCAGCAAATCTGATCAATGGAAAATCGACCCTCTTCAGGTCACGCTTGGACTTGCCCATCTTCTCAAAGACGTTCAGAAACAGAATCTCTGTCGAGCTCCCTCCATCAATCAGAATTCTATTCATGTCACAACCGTCGATATCGACTGTGATAACCAGGGCATCGGTGTGAGGGGTGGTGACATGCGCCAAGTCATCTTCAGAGAATGAAATTGTATTCTTCAGGCCGAGGTCGCTTTCCCAGCTGGACCGCTGTAGAAATCCGAGTTGCATAGACCTTGCTTTTGCATGTGACCCCTCGCCTCCGGCACCAAACCCTCAGCAATCAGGTTGACTACCCTCCTGCTATGAGATGAGTCGGATTGCTCAGGCGGAGCTGGCGAGTGGTTTCGTTGTGGTGGCGTTCGACTCCTGTCTCGTCCTGCCACAAACTCTTTCAACATCCCCCTCTGAATCAACTTCTCAATGTCCCGCTTCAGAATACGGCAATCATCAGTCTTATGGCCCTTGCACTTGTGGTATCTGCAATATCTCTCGGTATCCTTCCCCATAGGTTGACCACTCCTTTGAGGCATTGGTGGCCTTGCCAGAGACCTTCTTTCCATCTCGACTAGTACCGCCGAGATCTGTCTGTTTAAGGGCGTAAAATACTCGGGGACCTCTGGATTTCTAGGCCTTGGGTTCTCTACTCGGGGCTTGCTATCTCGTTTTTTCTTTTCCTTCTTACCATCGCGTTGGGGCTCAGGAACCACCCTTAGCTAGGTCATCAGGAAATTAGCTTCGGCGTTCGCCATTTCCAGGTCTATTAAACCTTTCGCCCTCGTTGCCAGTTCCTCCATCGTTTCAATCTCCTGCACATGGTAACTGTTGTGCAGCTTTCTTGAGGCCTTGTTGCCCACATTCAGTCCTCGATAGAAGGCTCGAATAATCTCCCCATCTGAGACTCGACGATCTATCTTTGTGACGTTCTTGTGGAAACGTCCGTAGAAATCGGCCAGTGACTCTCCTGGTTGCTGTTTGACCGCATCTAAGGCGACCACACTCTTCATAAGTTAGCGCTCGTCCATGTATCTCTCCAGGAACTTGCTTTTCATCTCTGATCAAGTCCCTATTGATCCTGCAGGGAGGCCGAAGAACTAGGACGACGCCGAGCCCGAAAGGGTCGACATAAATAATAAAGCCAAGTGATTCGGATCATTTGACTTACCCAACAACGAGGCCTTATGCTTGTTGACGTGGATAACGGGATCGCCTCCGCCACTGTATTCGGGGATCGCCCTGGCGACCACATCTTTGGGGATTTTGTTGGCGACCAATTCGTTGGTGAAGGGATGAGCTGATCGCTCCCTGAATGGAGCTGCGATTGTCGTTCGCCTTTCCTGGTGCCTTTTTCTGATAAGCTCCTCCACCTGATCAAGAGTGACTTCCCTCCATTAGGCATGGCACTAGATGGATTGGCATAATAGGTGGCCATCGGCGGCTCAGTGGACGTCGGGGGTACGGATTGATGTCCCGATGTCATCTCCTGGTCCTCCTGGGGGGGCTGTGGTGCCTGGATTTCCAATTTATGTCGGCATGGGGCTTGCGGCTGCGAGGTGAGTGTTTTCCTGAGGAGCAGGGGCTTGTCGACGAGCCTACCCTAAGATTGTCTCCAGCAGTGATATCATCTCCAGGGTTAACTGGATGTTTTCCCTAGCAATGTGGACGGTTTGCAGTGCTGGAGTCTCAGTGTTGTTGGGAACGGGAGACGGTCTCGAATTATCGACATGTTCTCAAGCCGCCCTTAGGGGGACGACATTGGGTGTTGCTTTGCTAGAAGGTTCTTGGTGGAGCGGCGAAGCTGCTGCGGAATCAGAGTTGTCAGAAGACTGCTCATTGGTCTGGTTCCGGCGATTGCTTTTGGATCGAGTTTGCATGGATGTATCAGTCGATTCCCACAGACGGCGCCAATGGATGGATGAAAGTTGCTCTCGCCTTAGCTCCGGTGAACCTGCAGGAAGGGGATCGCAACAGAGGGGGTGTCTCTGGGTCCCTCTCCGATGCTTAAATGAGTATATGTGTGTATAAAGCTCAAAACGTAACTGAATGTATGTAAAGCAAATGTATTTATAGAGTAAGGAGACCAAACCGTAAAAGGCAACATCATATCTTAATGAATATTGTGCTGATGAAGATTAGGATAGTAGATATTACGGGTATGGCGTAATATTGCAGTTACCATATGTAATCTTTAGAGAATATGTGGCCGAGATATGCGGGATATCATGGCCATAACTTTAGGAACGGTTGGTGAGACCAGAGAAGAGAGGTAGAACTCTCTTTGGGGCGAACACTCCTATGGCTAGCAGTAGGAGTCCGCGACTTGGTAATTAGTGGCGACCAGCGATGGAGCATTTGGCGTCCACTTTAGCTTGGGCTCGACACTGGGTCACTCTATCGAGGGTCAGATCAACTTTAGCATGGGTCGGGCCGGTTCGAATAATCTGAGTTTCACCCCTCCATGGTTATTGGATCTCTGGGGCCTTTTCCTTATTGGGTTGTCACTATCAATACCCAACAATGCAGTTTTTCTTGACTCAGATCACTCTCAGTCCTGGACCGTCTTTTTCTCTAAAAAATATTATCCAAAAGCTTTTAAATACAAAAACAATGCTAATATTATACAAAGTATCCAATATTAAATAAAATACAAATATCTTACCAAATATCGAATACAAAAAAGTTCAAATTTCAAACACAACCTTACACACAATAAATTAATTAAAAAAACACAATAAATGTTGATTACAACCTATACTCGGTTTGGGCTGGTTTATTCGGTCATTTGGGTAAAAAAAATCAACCCTAAGCCTATGTTTAGAATAAAAAAACTATTCGTTTTGACCCAGCCTTAAATTCGGGATGGTTTTTCAGTCCACCAGTCGTTTTTGCTCACCCGTACATCTAACTACAAATCAACAACGAGAGAGGTACGTTACTGTGAGCGGATTACATCGCTCAATCTGTCCCGTGCACCTTAGGGTTTAGTACACTACTAGAAGTAATGCTTTTACCAACCAAAAAAAAATATTCGTTGATAAAAGTCGATGGTAAAACTATATTACCGACGACACATAAATGTTTGCCGATTAATTGTGTTCTATCCTGATATATGTTGCTACCAGTAGGAATCTAAAGTATATGTAGATCGTGATTTTCGATTAAACTGGTTTTCATGTTCCTGCTCAACCCTGTTCTCCCGTCGTCTGTTCAAATAGGAAACCCTTAGTTCTGCAGAAGATTTGGTGATCTGTCGAAGCTTCAATTCAAGTGTCGCTATGTTTGTTCCAATTTATGTGTCGCTGTGTTTTTCAATTCATGTGTCACTGAAGTTTTAGTAATCTGTTTTTTAAGTCACGTGCTTGCTTTATATCTCAATTCCAATCCAATTCATGTGTCGGTTCATGCTTGCTGTAACATTCTTTTTTGTTTGTATGCTTGATTATGGATGGTTCATGTTTTTCAATTCATGTGTCGGTTCATGTGCTGCTCCTGTTTTTTTGTGTGCTTTGCTATGACTTTCTCTAATTGTTTATGCTGTTGAATGTCAATTTGTTGAGTGTCACTTTCACTTTGGTTCGGAAATTTAAGTATGTAATTGTTTTTGCTGCAATTTCAAATTATGATCCATTTAAGAATTATTCTTTTATTACTATGTCAGTTTCGTTTCATTGTCAATTTATTTTCAGTAATCATACCAAATGGATAAGAGTTGGATGTCCAAGTCTAGATTAAGTGAAAGATTCTAATAATGGGATAAAAAATATTCTAGATTTTGCCTTCAGTTATAAGATTATTTTAGATGTTGAAGGAAACACTACAATTTGTTGCCCGTATGCATTGTAATAATCATTTTCATAAGTCAAGGAATTTTATTAAAAACCATTTATTATGGAAAAGTATTGTGCAAAGTTACACCAATTGGATTTATCACGGTGAAGTAGGCTTGTTCATGAACCGGTTCGGGGTCGAACCAGTTCATAACTGAATTGGTATGATTTATAAAAAACCAGTACTTTTTTCTGTTTCTAAAAGTCTGGTTTATGGAAAAAAAGAATTGGTCTGGTTCGAACCGATTCAGAACCGGTTCGAATTGTTCTGGTCTGGTTTTTTAATAACAAATTTGGTTCGTAAATAATCTGGTTGAAACTGAAACTAAACCGCCTGAAAATCATGTCCAACACACTGAACCGACTGAAAAAATACTGAACCAACTAAAAAACACACTGAACCGACTGAAAAAATATTGAACCGAATGAAAAATACACTGCACCGACTGAAAAACACACTAAACCGATTAAAAATCGGTTCCACAACCGACTGAAATCCCGTCCAACATCAACATACGAGAGTCCAATACATCTCTAGGTTTGGTTTATTGAAGATATCTCTAAGTTTGGTTTAATTCCAAACCGGTTTAGTTGATTTTGCTTCAAACCAGTTCTAAAATTATATTGGTTTAAAGTGGTTTGATTTAAATTTAAGTATAAAAAAACGAGTCGATTCGAACTGGATTTTTGGTACTATTTTAAATTGGTCTATTTGAAGCCTAAAAAACTGATTTGGTTTTGGAACTAGTTCGGCTGAACCGGTTCGAACCAAACCATAACCAAACCAGTTCATCTGAACCGGTTAAATTGAACGAGCCTACGGTGAAGAGTTTATACCAACTTCAAGTAGGAGTATAAGAAATGTGGATCAGATGCATGAAAATTTTTATGACGTGACTGGTGCACGGGAATGGACGAATGTAGAGGAGCAGGCAAATGTTAATGTTTCAGTGTTTTATAAGTTTCTAAAGGATTGTGGAAAAAGTCCATACCGAGGGTGTCCTAATTATTCAAAGATGTTCTATATAGTTGAGTTATTGCACATTAATTCTCTCAATAGAGTTAGTAATGCAACAATAGATGAGTTTATGAAACTTTTCAAGAAATGTCTACCAGAAGGAAACGTTGCTCCAACCACATATATGGATGCCAAAAAAGTCATTTTTGAATTGGGATTAAAGTATGACAAGATTGATACTTCTCCAAATGACTGCATTTTGTTTATTAAGGAGCACTGAGATGCAGCTAATTGTATGATGTATGGTGAGTCTAGGTGGGTGAAAGCTCGACCGATGATTGAGCATAATAATAGAAACACTGACATGAAAAAGACAAGGAAAAAAGTGACAGCAAAGAGACTATGTTATTTCCCTTTAATCCCAATGTTTCAAAGATTCTTTATGTCAACAAAACAACGATAAGTATGAGGTGGCATGCATAAGAACCAATTAAAGATGACGTGATGAAGCATCCAACAGATATTGCCGATTGGAAAATGCTTGATGGTGTAGGTCCTGAGTTTGGCTTCGAACCTCGAAACATCAAGCTGGGATTATCAAGTGATGGTTTCAATCCATTCTTGAACAATACTAAGCCTTATAGCCTGTGATTATTATACCATACAACTTGTCACCCTAAGAATGTATGAATGATCCAAATTATCTGCCCTTAATGATAATTATGGGCCCCAAGTCTCCCTGTAATAATATTGATGTATACTAGCAACCGTTGATACATGAGCTGATTGTATTGTGGGATGAGGGAGTGATGACTTACGATGCATCTAAGAATGATAATTTCTGTTTCGTGCAGCATTTTTGTGGGCAATCAATGATCTTCCAGCATATGGTAATTTATCTGGTTGGTCAACCTCTGGTTTCTTAGCATGCCCAGTATGTAACATGAAAACATGTTCACATCGTTTGCCAAATGGGAAAAAGATTGCATATATGGGCCATTGTAAATTTTTACCGAATGATTATAAAGTTCGATTCAATGGAGCCTCGTTTGATGGGAAGCAAGATTTTCGTTCGCCACAAAAAAATATTATCGGTCATGATGTGGTAGCACAATTGCACGGTCTAAACAACATCACTTTTCCGGGAAACAACAACAAGGTTGTAGGATTGGTCGAGAGTCTTCTACTGGTAATTGGAAGAAACAGAGTATTTTTTTTTAATTTACTTTATTGGAAATCCTTAGTGATGCCCCAACAATCTGGATGTCATGTTTATAGAGAAAAATGTGTATGAAAATTTATTGAACACATTGTTGGGAGTGCCTGGTAGGAGCAATAATAATTTGAATGCTCGTCTTGACTCGCAACTCATGGGGATAAGACGTTCACTCCATTCAATAACAAAAGGAGTAAATAAGGTGATACAAGTCATACCCTATCAAGTGATCAAAAAATATTATGTGTAGGTTTTTGAAAGACTTGACAATTCTTGGTGGATTCTCGTCCAATATTTCTCGTTGCGTTTTAGTTAAGGAAAACAAAATCATTGGATTGAAAATCCATGATTATCATATACTCGTGCAGCGTCTCTTACCAATAGTCGTTCGTGGTCTTATACCTAAAATTGTGGTGAATACATTAGTGCAACTAAGTAGTGCTTTTAAAATAATATGTTCGAAAGAATTGAGGAAGGATGACTTGGACAGATTAAAGCATGATATGCCAGTTAAATTGTGTAACCTCAAAATGATATTTCCACCAGCATTTTTCATTATCACTATGCACTTAACGATTCATCTAGTGGAAGAGGTCAAACTTGTTGGACAAGTTCAATTACGGTGGATATATTTGATTGAAAGGTTTGAACAAACTTTCTTACATAATTGCATAGTTTTGTACTGCTTTTGTAATGTAAATGTTATTATATTTGCTTCATAGGATAATGCGCATAATGAAATCATTTGTTCACAACAGACGACATCCATAAGCTTTTATAGTAGAAGGGTATATTGCCATAGAGTGCATGACATTCTGTTCAAGGTATCTATTTGATGTTGAAACTAGATTTATAAGAACTTATTGAAATTATAGGGTCGATCAACAACACAATGAACAAGGTTTGTACATCTTTCAAAGAGTCGCCAAACCATTAGGGGGTTGTAATGTTCGTGAATCAAGTCATGATGAAAGACACAAATGTCACACATACATACTGAATCAATGTCAGGAGGTGCAACTTTTCATTGAGTAAGTACTATTCCTTAGAAGTTACCTATTGGTGCTATAAATAGTCGTTAATTTGTGAACTATTTGTTGTATTAATGAAGTGAACATAAGTGCATGTTACGAGGGAGAAGGTTGAATCCTCGCTCGCTAGAGTTAGTGCACAGTAAGGAATTTCCAAATTAGTTTGCAGATAAGGTTAGTTAAATTGTGGGCCTCTTAAATAATTACATATTTTATGACACTTATATTGCACAATTGTTCGTATCGGTATCAGGTTCCTCACATGTCTTGCGAACGAGTAAACAATAAAACAAAACAGTTAAAAGCATTGATCAGTAAACCATTGTTCGGATTGAAGATTTATAATGGTTATGAAGTAAACGGTTTTAAGTTTCACACTAAAGAGAGAGCTAGCTCAAGGATAGTTCAGAATTGTGGAGTCCTCACACCCGGTGATGCAACATGCTTTTCTAGTGCTCAGGATCAAAATCCCTAGTCGCGTAATGTTGATTACTTCAGAGTGGAGCAAGAGATATTCTAATCACATTATTATTTTCAAGTGTGATTGGTTTGATGTGGTTAATAGAAGAAATGTTAGGCATGATGAATTTTGGGTTTACTTCAGTGAGGACATCATTTTTTTTTTTAGATTAATGAGACATATATTTTAGCAAATCAGGTCTGACAAGTCTTCTATGCAAAAGACCCCATGGATTGCGAATGGAGTTTAGTGTTAGATGTGGAACCTAGAAAATAGTTCGATATGGGATTACATATGTTGGTAGAAGGTGTCGTACCTTATCAAGAGATCGTTTCACATAAATATTGTACGGAGATGAATTTGAATGATCGTGCTGATGTAGAAAGCATTGAGTTTGATGCAATAAATGATGATTGTAAACACATGATTTTGCCCTGGGATAAAATAGATCGTACGCGAGGAACCGAGTCGATAAAAATTGAGATTGAAATATATATATATATATATATATATGAAAACTAAATAAATAAAAAGGCCAACTCGTGAGGAACATGGTCACTATTCCTATTTTCCACTGATTTTCTTTTTTAATTATTTATAAACCAAAATTAATTAATTAAATAAGAAGTAAATTGTCTATAAATAGTAGGGGTGTCGTAAGCTACAGAGAACAAATGGAGGAAAGAAGAGAAAAGGAAGAAAGGAAATGAAAAAAATAGAGAGTGAGTGAACAAAAATATCGTTAATTATCGGTCTTGGTTTCTCGTACGATATTTAAGCTCCGAATGATTTAGGTATATTTCTCTCGTATTTAATATTATATTTGTATTTCCTAATGCGAATAATATTTATGTTATAAAAAAGTAGTTTATATACATATATTGTATATTTATGTATAATATACGTGTAAGTATATATGTATAAATATATATATATATGATACTATATGTATATGTATAATATATATATATTATGTATATGTGATACTATATATGTATATATATATATGTGATTATATCTATATGTATAACACATGTGCGAGAGATATTATGTCTATATGTATAATATATATATATATATATATATTATGTATATATGATTAAAAAAAAAAAATTAAAACTGACTTAGGCCACCCTTGAACTTTAATGAAGGTGACAACTCGATCATTGGACTCTCGGGTCATTCTTGGACTTTATCGAGTGTTATAAGTCAAACTAGAAAAGTTTTGGGCAGTTTTTTAACTCAGCTTGAATTTTTGAAAAATTACATTTTGTTCGCTGAACCTTTCTAGACATCCCATCACTTCTCAAAATGTTATAAATAAGTCTAGAATAATTTTCGGGTTATTTTTGGAATCTTACCAAGTGTTACAAATCAAAATAGTTTAGGGCCAATTATATAATTTCTTTTAAAAAATATTTTCAGTTCAGTTATAATATTTTGAAAATTACATTTTTTATTCCTAAACTTTTATGGACATTCCATGACTTCTCAAAGTGTTACAAATAAATCCAAAATAATTTTCGCGTTATTTGGAACTTCACCAAGTGTTACAAATAAGTCCAGAATAATTTAGGGTCAATTCTGTCATTTAAATATAGTGCTAAGCCTCCTGATATTCCTCTGGAGCTGACATAGTATGCTTTATCCATCCTTACTTGTTCACGTATCCTTTTGCAGAATGTATCCCTGTTTTTAGTCTCCAATAGGGAAATGATCTTCAACTGATACAATATGTTGAGGTTTTTAAGGTGTCAAATTGGCAAGGAAGTCCCCAGACCCTGACAATTCCAACACATTATTCTCATTGACCCTGTGTGGCTGGTTTGGGACAGCCATCACAACCCGTGTTTTATTTTCATCTCCTTTTTGGTGATTCTCATCACCCTTCCGGCCTTGGCCATTTGAGTCTTCCTCCGAGGCCTCCCTCTTATTTTGCTTTCCTTTTGCAAATCACATTTGTTACTCGGTTCCTGACTTACGAAATCTAGCTTCATTCTATTCCCTTCTCCACGTTCTTTCTCATCCTCTCTGAGTTGCCTTTTCAAAGACATTCTTGTGAGAATATGGTCGAATCCAGTTATTTGTAGGGTTGGTTCAGGGCTGGCTATGTGGGGCGGTGATTGAATTTGTTCTTCTATGGTGATAGCTTGGGGTTAAGCAATGTGGTTAGGGATGTGTGGGTTACTAGTTGGTTGGGCTCTGGGCGATTGCTGCATTATGCTCACGGTTTGCAGGTGGGCTGGCCACTGCAATTGGGTGTTTGGGTGGGGAAGTTAATTGATCAACAATTGGCTTGTAGCTTGGTACCTAGGGTTCTAGATGAAGTATTGTATGGTAGTTGAGAAGAACATGACCGGGTTAGCTTCGGTGTTCGTGGGGTTTTGGTCCAATGATTCGTTTCTCCTTCCTTTCTTTCGTTGGCACTGATTGTTTTCTTCTCCATTCCCGGTCTAAGGTGTTCTTTCTGCCACAATTATCTGCATGGGGTCCTCCTCATGCTGCATACTCCTGTTATTTGGTTTGGTTGTTTCTTTATCACTCACTTGATCTTAGAGCCTTTCGTGCCTTTCAGTTTGTTTCACTTTCACCCCTTGCACCTTCTGGTGTGTTTGGTGGCCTATTCTCATACGCTTCATTCATGATCTCAAACCATGACTTTCTCTGGGGCTAGTTTTTTTTATGGTGATCCCCAATCCCCCTCCGACTTTGGCTCCCCATGCATGGTTCGCCTCAGCCTTTTTCCATTCAACCAGGGGTCATATATAGGATGCCATGGTTTCTCTTCTGACATATGAATTTCAACCTTACACCCATGCATGGTGTGTCCAAGCATTCCGCATCCATAGCAAAAATCCAATAACCTTTCATACTTTATCGATGCCCAGTTTTCTTTCCCTTCTAAGTTGGTCCACCAGAATCTTGCCAAGAAAGGTTGGCTTGCATCTACTTCCACTTTGATCATGAGATAGCATGTTATCGCTTTTTCAGGTTCCTTCTCAACTTCAATGAACTTCCCATTCTTATTCCAAATTTTCTCCGCATTTGCTTTATTAAATATTTCCAGCCCTAGGTCATATATTTGTACCTAGAACTGGACCATTCTGAACTCCACCTTCACCAATCCCACACTTGGTGCCCACTTCTTCATGCTTAGGCAATGTCCTTGGACCGACCATGAGGACATATCAAATATCTGTTTTCTTGTTTTTTCATTATCAAACTCAAACATTATCACCCTATCTGTCGCTTCCTTGATTCGTACAGTTCCAAAGTCTTCCCATGCTTTCTGCAATACACTGATTATCTCCGCAACCTTGACTGGTTTCTGAGCATCAATCAGCCCCATATATCTGTCATTCCCTACCGAGCTTAGGTTTGATTCCAGGTCCAGCGTGGTTTTCCAGGGTGTCTTCTATCTGCAGGAGTTGGCCTCACTCATGATTCGTAACCCAGATATCCTCGTCGCGACCGCGTCCCCTAGAAGCATAGGTAAAACCGAAAATTATTTTCTCTCACTAATATTCACTCATGAAGACTAGGCTACGTGCGACTATTTTTGTGCTCTCGCGACGGCTTCTCCCTTCTGCAGGTCGGCGTCCTCCCTTCGTGCTTTCTATTCACGACGGCTACTCGGCGAGGAGGTCAGTGCAGTTTCATCTGTAGAGTGTCCCTGATAAATGTGGTGGCTTTCAACGTGGGACCATCACTCTCCTCTCCCGTTCATTCCTTCGGGATCTTGCGCAGGTGTTAGCGATCTCCGGAAATTTCCAGCTGTCGGCGAACTGGCAATGGTCAGCGTAATCTCACCGGTCGGTGCGGCTCTGCTTGGAGAGTCTCCCTAATAAATGTGGCAACTTTCTTACGTAGGTCGACTGTCTCCGCTTCTATTTGTTCCTTCAGGATTCACGAACAGGAACTGGCGTTCTCTAGAAGGATTCCAGCAGTTGGGCGACGTTGGCGATGGTCCGGCGTGGTCTCACCGAAACCCTAGGAGAGCAAAGGAGTTCGTTAGTATAATAAAATTTGATTGAGATATTTTGTTATTCACTTTGATCTTCAATACTTATTTTGGTTTTGAATTTGCATTTTTTTTAAATTTTGGTTTAAACTAAAATATTGGTCTAAAAATCTATAACACGAACAAATATATATATATATATATATATATATATATATTATGGAGTCTTTTGATCGAATATTTTTATGGAGAAAATTCAGTTAAAAAATATAAGTGTGTATAAATGACTTTTTTTATAGTTGCATTACTCAATGAATTTAACATATATATAAAGAATATATCATACTTAAAAAGTAAGTTGAAGAATAACATTAATCAAAATTATATTAATAACAAAAACATATTCATTTTGTAAGTTGAGTTAATCTTATCAATATAATAATATGATTAAAAAGTAATTTGATTTATTTTTTCTTATTCATATAGTAAATTACATTCTATATTAGACCAATTTATATAACGACAACTCAAATAATTTTTATACTCTGCGCAAAAAAATAAGCAAAGCTATTTTGACTAGAATGTCGACAAGTAAGCAAAATATTTTTGTTAGTCAACTCTATCGGTCATCCTTGATCGTACGGTATGGTTGTTTATGGGACATCATCTATTTGTATATGTGGATACTTTAAAATTATTCCAAAGCACCGCACTTAATCTTGAAAAATGTGTATTATTTCTCAATGTGTTTCTAATTTTTTACATGCTTAGTTTAATACGCTTTTTATTTAAAATATCTATTTATAATTTTTAGCATGTACAGTTAAGCATTAATGTTTTTAAAAAAATGATTATACCTTTTCAAGTATTATATACACTTTTTATGAAAATAATGCTATGATATTATCATCATGCACATAACTATCATAAGGTAACAATAATAAGAACGAATAGAAAATCATATTTAGTAATGTGATGTTATCAATATCATACACTTAATTATAACTGTATTTTAAATATACAATTTATTAAATGACTTTTTAATGAAACATATATTCATACTTCATAGAGTTTTTCGAAATTTGGGTATAAGCGCTCATGTGGGTAGCACGTTTTTTCAATAGGCGCTACCAATTCAAAAAATATATATTTCTTTAATAATTTTGACGTTTCGATGTTTAATTAAAAATAAAATTATGTATCTATTAAAAAATTAAAAAACATATAGTAAGTAGATATTTGAATTGCGATTTATATGATGCAAAATATATTAAATTTGGATTTACTGATTGACTGTACGTTCTTCCGTAAGTTGAGATATGAAAATTTGACTTAAAACATTATAACTCAGACTATGTAAGTGCAAACGCACCACGGTTAACGTCATTTATGTCGTAATTCAATTATCTACCTAGGGTAATTTTTTTGATTAGAAATATATTGATTTTTTAACCTAACATCGTTTGTTTTATAATTTGACCGAAATAATTAAATGCATTAGGTGAGAAATTTAATTACGAACTTACTCAAAAAAATTAAAACAATTACACTGCGTAGATAATTTAATTATGAATTAAATGATGCTAATTATGAGTTGATTTTTTACTTTTAGACTGACTGTATAATACGATACGTAAAAAACTCTACATACGATACAAAAAAAAATATCTACATAGTGATTTAAATTGAAATATTTTTCCTCTATACTTACTTTTCTAAATTTGTTTTTACAATACCTACTTTTTCAATAAAAAAACTCTACTTCATAGTATCAATATAAATAATGTTACTATCAAATTATTTAAAATTATTAAAATAAATATATAATAATAATATATATCACAACATTTAGTTAAAAAGTATGTATTAGCATTATATTAGTAAGGATTTACATCAATTTTCTTACTAACTCATTCAAACTATCCACTAGTATATAGAGATATAGATATTTTTATTTTAATATTGCATAATTTAATTAACCTTTTGTTAAATAATTTTTCAGTAATTAAAAATGTTTTGCTAATAAGATTTTAGATATATGTTATTCTCTATTTTATGCAAATATTGTGTTAAAAATATAAAAATATTATATTTAAAGTGTTGGTCAATTTTCTAAAATCTTCCTAAGTAAATATTTGTAGTTATTTTCTCTCACATGTTTTAAAATAATTTTATTTTATAGTTAATAGTTTTGTGCATATCATTATTCTATCTCTCTCTCTCACCCTCTTTCAAATGAAATTCTACAGTTGGATAAATATACCACATTTACTTATATTTTCCCTTTCAATATTTATTAATTCTTTTTATATATATAATTTTATTATTAATATTTACACCTATAACAATGATATACAATAAATAAATAAAAAATTTCATAATAATAATGAATATCATAAAAATTAAGTTGTGTTATCTTCATATTATAAAGTGGTTTTGTATTTTTTATTACCTGTTCACATTAGTTATCCATTAATTCTATTAATAGAAATACATTTTAAATTGTTTACTTTTATAGTTAAATTAATCTTTAATTAAATAAACTTTTGTTATATAAAAACATATTTTATTACAAAAGTGTTTTGTATATATATATATATTATATTTTATGTAACTATTATGATTGTACTCATAATCATGAAATAAAATAAAATTGTCTCGGAATATTTGACCAAATTTATTTCCCTCATGTTTGACCAAATTTCATGTTTGTCACATTCGTCAATAAAATTTAGGGTTAAATACCAATGAGCTACCTGAACTTTGGATGTTTTGCAACGAGCTACACGAACTTTAAAAAATCAAAACGGGCTACCTCAACTTTGACGAATCTGTAACGAGCTACCTCCGTCCAAATTACCGTAAACTGTTGACAGAAATTCGTCGGAAATTGACGGAGGTAGCTCGTTGCACTTCATCCAAAGTTGAAGTAGCCCATTTTTATTTTTTTAAGTTCGGGTACCTCGTTGCAAAACGTTCAAAGTTCATGCATCTCCTTGGTATTTAACCCTAAAATTTATAAGTAATAAAATAACTTAAAACGTAAGTTGAATATTATTAATTAAAATTATATTAATAACAAATATACTTTTATTTTGTAAATTGAGTTGATCTTACAATATAATCAATTTTTGTTTTTGTACTTATTCATGATAATTTTAAACTTAATAGTCAAACTAAATTTTTATTGTGATAACTTAAATAAAATTTATTCATATTGCAAACGTAAATTGATTCTCTAGTTAATAAAATAATTATATCAAAACTGTAAGATAATAATTAATCTGCTGAAGTTTTAACCCCTAAAACCAATGAATGAGACACTTAAATATATATATATTTACTTTAATGAGGAAGGTGTAAAACGCAATTTCCAAAAACTGATGCATTATCCTTTTCGTTATTTATTATTAATATCAGTTTATTTGTTATATTTAGTTTTGAAAATTGAACCGTCGGTCCGACCTGTTGTTTTGTCTTAATAGTAGGGTGAGATCGGGTGGAACAGAACAATTTTTTTGGCAAGACTAAGATTGAGCCCGAAATTTTGATCCTGCTTCTGGAGGACAGAAACTGATGCCGATTTCTTAAAAAACAAATGTCTGAGTCGGTTTTGCTTGACTCCAACTGATCTCAGTCTTGTACCAATTTTTTTGGAAAGATATGCACTTGCTTGGATATCACACTCGTTTGCCTTCTCCCTTCTCGACTGAGACAAGCGTAGACTGAATTTTTTGGGGAAGATATCACACTTAACAGAGGAGGTGAGAATGGAGAAGACGTAGTTAGTGAAGGAGAGCGGTGTGGATAGTGGAGGAAGAGGAACTGAAAGTCTGACACTGTTGTAAACGAACATTTTGGAGCAAAATTCACTGCTTGGATTGATGAATAATGAAAGCTCGTTAGGGTTTTGGTCTGTCATTGAAGTCGTGCAAGATAGTTTCAGTGAGAGCTCTAGCTTAGGCTGTTGGACGGAGGCGTCGTGAAGAGGGACAAACTGGTGTGCATTACTCTGGCTGAGACGGTCTAGTCAGACTTTTTGGGGAAAAAAACCCGACCTACAAGAAAAAAAATTCGCTCATTCGGTCTCGTTCTTAACCTCGGTCCGGACTATTCAGGCTGGGCTCAGACTGATTTTGTCGAGAATTTGGTACTGTCAATCTTTTTTTCTCACACCCTCATTTAGAGAAAACAGTTTCGGGATCAATGCGACCGGTCCTGATAGCCGGGGCGCCGACCCTCCACATCTTTGTTGATTGATAAATTCCTTGGTTGATCGTCACAGAAAGACAGTTGACCCTGTCAACTTGCAAGACGAACACATGAAAGCTCAGCTACTTGTTCAAACGCCTTATCCTCTTCCTCTACCAAAACTACTAACCCATGAATCAAATTCAATCACTAGCAAGGAAGCAATCTGCAATGATTAAGTTCCTCCAAAAATCCTCCTCACATGCTCTTCTTCTATCTTGAATCTTCTTCCCTGTGGTGTGGTGCATAATAATAATGAGCTGTTTTACTGAAGAATTCTTCAAGAGAGGAGGATTGAACTACTACCACTTGCATTCAATCCCCTTCCTCCTGCTTGTACTAATCCTGGGTAGGGTCCGGGGCCAGAACACGGGGGATTACGATGGCCAGCTGAACAACTCTGCCGTTATGCCACTCCTCACGGAGCTTGTTTATAGCCGGATCTCAAATCTCACAGTTCAACTTGGTGATGAGATCACCAATAGGTCCAGTTTCTGCGTTTTGGATCCGTGAGTACTTTGGAGACATTAATATTAACTTGCTTGAGATTTTTTCGTTTTGCTCTTCATTTCTTCCATCAATGATAGTAATTATACTTAACTCTGCTAATAAAAATTATTTGGATGAGCGGTGTCAAGATTTGGCAGATCAAATCAAATGAATGAAGAAAAAGGTCATTTTGGGGGCCTTTGAGCATAATATTTTCAGTACTTTATCGATGTGCTTTTAATAATGTGCTCAGTTTGTTCGAGCTGTGGTAATGGAATTCATTTTAACCTTTTTCTTCCATATACATTTTACTTAATAATATACTTAGATATCTGGGCTGCCTTTATATCTTGACCAATTTTGTTGAATAACTTATATTTTTGTTTCATCTGCATTTATTGATTGTGATTCCGATTTCCGCCCCAAAAATATTGATGATGAAGGGATTTGTTTGAAAATAAGTCTGCCTTTCAGATGTTGTATTGCTGTTGTATTTTCCAGTTTTAAATTGTTGTTTTAGCCATTCATTGTAGTTAGTAATATCATCTTCACCACTTACTATGGATGGATGGAGTTTCCTTATTTCAGGTCAGACGATTGGAACCGAGCTTTCAACTTTTCATCTAATCTGACATTTTTGTCTTCCTGTTTACAAAAGACAAATGGTATCCTTTCAGCACAATACTCTTTCTTCTACCTACAAATTTATGAAACACATTTCATAGAATGTAATGGTTGATTGGTAATAATGTATTGGATGGATAGGAGATGTGGCACGACGCTTGTGCACAGCAGCAGAATTGAAATTCTACTTTAACTATCTGTTTGACACCCCTGTAAGCACAAACTACTTGAAGCCTAACAAGAACTGCAACTTGAGCACGTGGATTTCGGGATGTGAACCCGGATGGGCTTGTAGTATTCCCCCAAACCAGAACGTCGACCTTAAAGAAGCAATTAACATTCCCGAAAGAACTGATGTCTGTGCTAGCTGTTGTGAGGGCTTCTTCTGCCCCCACGGCCTAACCTGCATGATTCGTAAGTAGTAGTCTTCTTTCCTTATATCTATTTTCTTCATCGAAGAAATCAATGGGAATTAATTAAGCTTAATTAGATGATGCTAGATGCTTACAATTATATTAGATTAACAAACATCCAACATTCATTTATTTATCTGTTTGCCTTCTCTGGACATACCAACCAACCTGAAGCCTGTCCGTTGGGCTCTTATTGCCCTCAAGCAACACTCAATGCAACCACTGGTGTATGTGAACCGTAAGTTAGTTCCTTCATGCTTTGATATTTTCTCCTACACGTTCTTTTCACTTGTAATATATATTTTTTGATAAGCTTCTCTAGCTAGCTGAGACTAACTTTTCAATAAATAGCTTGTGCATTTTCTCTGCAAGCAACTCCTCTAGACTAGGTTCTGTTAGTATTTGGTTCATGCAAAGGGGGAATTTCCACACAACACGGGGCTATTTTGTAAATACGTATTTAGTCTTTCTCTCTGTGCAGATACACGTACCAACTTCCCCCAGGACAACCTAAGCATTCTTGTGGAGGTGCAAATATATGGGCAGATGTTGGTAGGAGCAGGGAGATTTTCTGTTCTGCGGGATCCTATTGTCCTTCAACTGCAGAAAAAGTTGCTTGTGACCGTGGGTAGTAATTACTTCTTCCAACTTATCTTCACTTCATTAATATATATATAGTTGTTTCTATTTTGACCATCAATAGTTGATTGTTTCAAATATGGTCACTTCACTCCCCTCTCACAACGTATCTGTCATTTATCTCACTTACCATACAGCACTGACACATTTGTTTTTTCAGACAGTACTGCAGGATGGGCTCCATATCTGAAAAACGTAAGTTATTATTATTCATGTGCCAATGATATGCAGTTTTAATGCTGTCTATTCCTTTTGAAAGAAATTAATTCTTTACATCCTAACTAAGCCAAATGTATCTTTTGGTCTAGTTGATAAATTAATAGTTGGTTGCTACCTAAATATTCAAGTCGCGCTAAAATAAGTGGATGGTCTACTGCTAATGATTCATGTTATAAGTTCTTTTTTACATATTTGCTGCTTTGATGATGCAGCTTGCTTCAAGTTGGTTTCATGTGATGCCAGCAGTTCAAACCAAAATCTCCAAGCATTAGGAATCATGCTAATTGTAAGTCGTTTTTTTTTCAAGACTCATTTCATTGTGTCTGTTCTTTGGTTGTTTGATATCAATTGGATATATACATAAAGGATTCAGGTAAATAAATGTATGTGTTTGTTAATAAATGGGCTTACTCCTGCTTCTACTAGTTCACAGCAGCAGCAGCAGCAGCAAATACAGTCAGTATCTTTCTTTGTTTAGAAGACAGTGTTTTCAATTATGACAAAACTTTACGATTGCTTCTTATTATCAGGCTGCAATGGCTACCTTGCTTCTAATCATCTATAATTGTTCTGATCAACTACTGATGATTCGAGCAAGAAGACTAGCCAAGTCTCGTGAGGCGGCAGCAAGGAGTGCTAGAGAGACTGCCAGAGCCCGCCAAAGGTGGAAGGCTGCCAAAGATGCTGCTAAAAGGCATGCTCTTGAAATGCAAGCTCATTTATCAGGGACATTTTCACGGCGGAAACATCTTCCAAACAACATTATTGAGGAAACTCACATTATAGATGATGATGATGTTGGCAGCAGTGATGTTGGTCACCATCCACCAGTAACAGATAATCCCCCGAGAAATCTAGCTGCCCCCTCATCATCGAAAGTAAAGAAGAAGCAAATACATTCTCGTACTCAAATCTTCAAGTATGCTTATGCTCAACTCGAGAAAGAGAAACAGAAGGAATTGGAGAATGACTATGATAAAAGCCTGACCTTTTCTGGTGTAATTTCAATGGCTAAGGCGGATCAGAATCAGGATGAAATTACCAAAAAGAAAAGGACACTCATTGAAGTTTCATTCAAGGATTTGACACTTACTTTGAAAGGGAAAAATAAGCATCTACTTAGATGCGTTACTGGAAAGTTGAAGGCGGGTCGGATAACTGCAGTCATGGGGCCTTCAGGTGCTGGCAAAACATCATTTCTTTCTGCCCTTGCAGGAAAAGCCGTTGGTTGCTCAATGACAGGTCTCATTTTGGTCAATGGGAAGAAGGAATCCATCCAGTCTTACAAGAGGATCACAGGGTTTGTCCCCCAAGATGATATTGTCCATGGAAACTTGACTGTCGAAGAAAATTTCTGGTTTAGTGCAAAGTGCAGGTTGGTACATCAATATATATAGATATATACAATTATTAATGATGACCACTGACTCTTCCTCTCTGTCCTTTCATAGTCATACTCTTCTTGTATCAATGGTATCTTTTTTGCACCTTTTATCTTCTTTTGCATTTCACTTGTCGTAATATCTTGTGATCCAAATTTGAAGGTTGCCTGCCATCATGCTCAAAGCAGATAAAGTGCTTGTTGTGGAAAGAGTAATTGAATCGCTGGGACTGCAATCGGTCAGGGACTCCTTGGTTGGAACAGTGGAGAAGCGAGGAATCTCTGGAGGCCAAAGGAAGAGAGTGAATGTTGGGTTGGAAATGGTAATCGAGCCTTCTCTCTTGATATTGGACGAACCAACGTCTGGTCTGGACAGTGCGTCTTCACTACTGTTAATGAGAGCTCTTCGACACGAGGCGCTTGAAGGGGTCAATATCTGTATGGTGGTACATCAACCAAGGTGAATGAGTAGTATGTGTAAAAAAATCAAGTCAATTATTATACATATGTATTTATGAATTGTGTTGTTAATTATACAGCTACACCCTGTTCAAAATGTTCAATGACCTGGTCCTGTTGGCAAAAGGAGGTGTTATTGTGTACCATGGACCTGTGAAGAAAGTGGAAGAATACTTTGGAGGGATTGGAATAAAAGTCCCTGATCGTGTGAACCCTCCAGATCACCTGATAGACATTCTTGAGGGTATTGTGGCACCGAGCAGCACTACCTCTTCTGTTGTTCGTCTTCGTGAGCTTCCCGTGAGATGGATGATTTACAATGGTTACCCCGTTCCTCCCGAAATGAGGGATGATGCTGGATCGATACTGCTATCATCGTCTAATCCTAATGTGGACGTAGCTATTGGCATTAATGCTGCACCTTCAAAGTTAGGAGGAGGAGGAGGGATTGAGGAACGATCTTTTGCTGAGGAATTATGGCAGGACATGAGGAGTAATATGGAAAGACAGCGTGATAAGATACGTCTCAATTTTTTGAAGTCCAAAGATCTGTCTCATCGGAGAACACCTGGTGTATTCACACAGTATAGATACTTCCTTGGGAGGTAAGCAATTTTAATTAATTATATTTGTTAATACTTTTTATGTTTTGGTTGTTGTTGCCTGGATGATGTTCTTTGTATTACAAGTGTATACTGATATTCCAGGGTGGGTAAACAAAGACTCCGGGAGGCAAAAGTACAAGCAGTTGATTATCTAATACTGTTACTCGCTGGGGCCTGTTTAGGAAGTCTAGCTAAAGCTGGAGACGAGTCATTTGGAGCACTTGGCTATACCTACACCATTATTGCAGTGTGTAAGTTAGTTGAATTATTTTCATGATAACGTGTAATTACTTATATAATAATATGTGTCTTATTCATTCTACCATCCAGCTCTTTTGAGCAAAATTGCGGCTTTAAGATCCTTGTCCCTCGACAAGTTGCAGCACTGGAGAGAAAGCGCTTCAGGGATGAGCACCTTGGCTTATTTCCTTGCCAAGGATTCGATTGACCAATTCAATACATTGATCAAACCAGTGGTGTACCTTTCAATGTTCTACTTCTTTACCAACCCCAGGTCCAGTTTTCTTGACAATTACATCGTTTTGCTGTGCCTTGTGTACTGTGTCACTGGGATTGGCTATGCTCTCGCCGTCTTCTTTGAACAGGGTGCTGCTCAGTTGGTGAGTTAGTTAGAAAATATGTTTACACTATTATCATTTCATTGAATTCTGGCAATTCAAATTACTTGACTATTGTGGCTGCAGTGGTCTGTTCTTCTTCCCGTCATCATGACTCTGATTGCAACACGGCCCAAGGACAATGGCGTTATGAAGATCATATCCAACTTTTGCTACCCCAAGTGGGCACTACAAGCATTTGTGATTGCCAATGCAAAAAAGTAAACCTCAAGTCAATTGATTTTTTGTTATCAAATATAGTGTTGATCCATAACATATACATATATATATAATAGGTACTATGGGGTGTGGCTGATAACTCGTTGTGGTGCACTGATGAAGAATGGATATGACATTCGAGATTGGAACACTTGCCTCATTATCCTTGTTTTTATTGGTGTCCTTTGCCGTGCAATGGCTTATTTCGGAATGCTCATCTTCCAAAAGCGGTAACATTGAAGACAATGGACTTCTTCAAGTAGATATACAGACATACATACATACAGGAACTGGACTGGCTGAATTTGAGACTGCGAAACAGCGTGGAATGGGAATGAGTATCACAACATTCCTCTTTGTAGGGGTATAGATAATAGCATAGGCCTTAGCATGATTCAAATACTATTATCATTCTTTTTTCCGTTTTTATATCCACCCCTTTATATATTTCAGGTGTCTCTTTTCTGTACTCAAATGAACATGCAGCTGTAACACCACTACTGTATTGTATTGTGCATCTCCTCAGCATATAATATAACTCAAGCGTCTCGTGTGTATATAGAATTCAATTATGAATCGAACAGGGCAAAATACCTCTAGCTTAGTAATCTGAAATCTGGTTTATTCTCGCACGATGACCACCATCCTTCTCTCCAGAGAGGCCTCCTTAAATCGAAAAACTTTACTTCAAAATACAGATAAAAGAGGCCGAATATACATTTTGCAAGCTAATGAAGAAAAAAAGAACGTTATATTCACACATTTAATTTCTCTATTGAAGATTGCATAACTTACATAAAATATACGAATTATCTTTTGATTGATTAACCTATATGTTATTTCATACAATTATATAAACAAGGGTAAACAAAATCAACAACCCTAAATCTTCAAATCGAACCCAAAAAATCAAATGTGTGAGTTCAATGAAAATTTGGGTTCGAAATACACCCACTAGAAATCTGTTTTCCGGTGTTTTTGAAACCCAGATATCAAATTGTTGGGTTACTAAAACTGTTTCTGGTGTGTTTTGAACCTACCTTTCAAATTTCTCGGTCAAAAAAAAAAAAAAAAAAAAGATTTCTGCAATTTTCAGGACTCAGAAATTTGGTGTATTTCGAACCCAAATTTTTGGATTCGAAACAGAAATATACTTTCAGGGTTCTTAAAATATCAAAAAATAATATTTTGGGTTAAAAAACACACTAAAAATTTGATAATTGGGGTCCACACACATAAAAAAATTGATTTCTAGTATTGTTGGTCAAATACAAGTTTTCTCTCTAAAGTTTGAGCCAAATTTAAGATTCCCCCTTAATGTTTAAAAATTAAAATTTTAGTCCTAATGTTTGGACAAAATTAAAAATTCTTCTTTGTCGTCCAAAAACTGTTTATTCTAACGGATTGAAGATCATGTGTCAAAGACATGTTTATTTAATATTTTGAAGTGACCAAACTACCCTCCATACCTACAAACTTCTCGGAAGTCTCTAGTCCAAAGCAGACATTGCTATGTGGGCACGAATCCTGAGTAGGACTCTCGAATAAGCAAGATCGAGGGTTGCCGCCACCTGCTGTGCCTTCTCAACGGCGCCGTCAAGTTCAACACTGGACTTTCCTCCGTAGATTCCTTGCTTTGATTACGTCCCTAAGTCGTATAATGGACCCACGACAGATGAAGTGTTCCATAAGCGCAAGAAGTTCCCGGGTCCTTCTCTCTTCCACTATTACCAAAAGCATGTAAGTCCCACACTAAGTTCACCAGAGTCATTTCCTTTTTTCATGATTCTGTACTAAAAACACAAGCACAAGCTAGTAGGTGCACGTGTGGGTTAACCTTGATGACTTCAACACTTTGATGCTTATTTGAATCTGGAAAGAATCTTGAACGAGAGAGTGTAATAGATTTGATTTTGCTCTTTTCAATTTATGGGATTTATGATATGAGGGTTCAAACTCTTATATTTAAGTGAAAATATTAATTTTTTGTGTTTTTATAATGAATTTTCACCCTATGTAATTTCTGGGTTTTATGGTAAGGACTGGTTTGAATCTTTAAATTTGTAACAAAATGTTCTTATGAAGTATTTGTTTCTTCTGCAAAATCATACTAGAGGTCTGCAGAGGTACAACAAAAAATCATACTGAGTCGGAGAGGATGAAGGACAATTTTGTCCATTAAAAATATATAAAATTCACGTGCCTAACACGTGACTAAGCTTCCGTCACAAATAAACGGTTTTTGGACGACAATAAGGAATTTTTAATCGTGTCCAAACAATATGACTAAAATTTCAAACATTAAGAGGGAATCTTAAATTCGGCTTAAACTTTAAGGGGAAATCTTGTATTTTACCCTTTTTATACCAACTATTTTTTCTAGTGTTATTGGAACCCAAATTTTAGATTTATGGGTTCAAAAAATACCAGGAATCAGATTTTGGTGTATTTCGAAACTAAAAATCTTGAATTTTTTTTAAAAAGTAGGCACTGTGCAAAAAGAATTTGAAAAAGTAAGTATACTGAAAAAATATTTAGCAAAATGTATATAATCGCTACTGGGGGTAGCGTTTTTTACAACGTGCGCTACTTTGAGTAGCGTTTTTTGAAAAACGCTACTAGGGGTAGCGTTTTTATTAATTTTGCTACCCCTAGTGGCGAATTTCTTTTCTTTTTTTCACGTTTTGACTTTTTTGACGATTTGATGTTTAATTTAAAAACAAAATCAAAAAATTATTAAAAAAATTTAAAAAATTACAGTAAGTAGATATTTTAATTTCGATTCAAATGATGGAAAAAATATTAAATTTGGACTTACGGATTGACTGTAGGCTTTGCCGTAAGTTGAGATATGAAAATTTGACTTAAAGAAATATAACTCATACCTGATACCCGGTAAGTCCAAACTGACCACGGTGAACATCATTTATGTCGTAATTCAATTATCTACCTAGGGTAATTTTTTTTATTAGAAATACAGTGATTTTGTAACCTAACATCGCTTGTCTTAAAATTTGACCGAAATAATCAAATGCATTAGGTGAGAAATTTAATTATGTCATTACTCAAAAAAAATCAAAAAAATTAAAGTGAGTAAATAATTTAATTACAAATTAAATGACGCTAACTAGACGTTAATTTTTTGCTTTTCGACTGACCATATAATACAATACGTAATTTACTTCGTATTATATTGTATTATACGGTCAGTCTAAAAGCAAAAATTAACGTCTAGTTAGCGTCATTTAATTTGTAATTAAATTATCTACTCACCTTAATTTTTTGATTTTTAAATTTCTCACCTAATGCATTTGATTATTTCGGTCAAATTTTAAGACAAGCGATGTTAGGTTACAAAATCATTGTATTTCTAATCAAATAAATTACCCTAGGTAGATAATTGAATTACGACATAAATGACGTTCACCGTGATCAGTTTGGACTTACAGGGTATGAGTTATATTTTTTTAAGTCAAATTTTCATATCTCAACTTACGGCAGAGCCTACAGTCAATCCGTAAGTACAAATTTAATATTTTTGTATCATTTGAATCGAAATTAAAATTTATACTTACTGTAATTTTTTAAATAAATTTTTGATTTTTTTTTTAAATTAAACATCAAATCGACAAAAACGTAAAAAAAAAACAAAATTCGCTACTAGGGGTAGCGAAATTCATAAAAATGCTAACCCAAGCAGCGTTTTATGAAAAACGCTACTCCTAGTAGCGTTTTTTGAAAAATGCTAAAAAACGCTACCGGGGTAGCGTTTATATACATTTTGCTAAATATTTTTTCAGTATACTTAGTTTTTTAAAAAAAATTTGCACAGTAGTTACTTTTTAAAAAACTTCAAAAATCTTGGTTCATATTTGTGAAGAAGAAGATCAAAAGGATAAAAATGAATAAAAAAGGATGATAAAATAGAGTATTTAGTAATTTTTTCTCATTTTGTTTTGTAACCGTTAAGTTACATTGTGAAACATAAGTAACTGTTCAACTTAAGTTTCAACTGTTCAGACACATGTGTCAGCATAAATGATTGTTGAGGTAATTAACCCTATAAACAAGATGTATGTTTTCTTTATTTTTAATCTAATGCATTACTCTTATGTCAGATCCATAATGTCCACCATGATTTTATTTAAGTATCGAAGAGGAATTGAAGGATATGCCCGTAGCTAGTCTCCTTTTATGCAAGTTTATGGACACTAGTAAAACTTTCTAGCTGGCAGCATCAACTTGTGAACCCTCCTACTCTCACGATCACAACAAATTGAGTTCTACATCAACACTTTGACATTATTTGTGGGAATGAACACAAAATGCCATGGCCAAGTTCAACCACACTAAATTTGCAACGGTTAAAGAGTATAATACCAACAACTTTGTCAGTAGATCCGCCTTTAGTAAGACAATACTCGGGATAATGGTCTATAAGATCCTCCCACAAAAATAACGCGACCTCCTCCTCCTCCTCAACAAATAAGAAACATTGAAGTGTTTCCCTTGCCTTTGTCATATGATACTGATTATGAACAGAACATATATTAAAGATTGGTTGGATTTCTCACTCCCGTTGGAGAGATTCTAAATAACGCTAGTCACAAGGATTACGAGAATACGACATCAACATGCACAATCTGAACTCTCTCCTTTAGATACCTCTACAGGTGATTCAAGTACAACACGAGTGTCCTAAGACTACTAGGTGCACGGATTTTCTAAGGATGAGGAGCTCATGGACGAGCTTCAACAATATGACGTCAAGTTTGATTTTCATCGGGAGTTTCTCCATTGTGATACGAGATAAAATTTCACTACAATTGATATGTTTAATCGTGACCTAATACATTGCATAAAAACTGGGCTCTCAAGATACAATTGTTGAACGAGAATTAACATTAATAAAATAAAAGGTCATGTATGGAAAAATTATACTATATTTGGCTAAATTATATTTGAATGTAACTTATTTTTAACCGTATGTTTCTGATGAGGTGTCATAATTATGACATGTGGTAGTTTCCGGTCCTAAAGTTGGACCTAAATCCGACCAGTCGACACACTCTAAAACCATCAACTAGGCATCGTCTAGTCGACATTCGTCTGTTCTGCCTTCTCTTCCTTCTATTTGTTTAAGTCTTCTTATCTAGGCGTCTGTTCACTTTCTTCTATTTGTTCAAGTCTTTTTCTTTCTTTTAGTTGTTAAAGTCTTCTCGTATATATCTTCTGTTTGTTCAAATATTTTGTTGTGTTTTCAACACATTAGGCCAACCTTCAGCATTAATCTTCACTCTTCAGTGTTATTATGATCGCTTGGAGCGCTTTGGTTCGCTTCACCGTCTGCAGGATGTCGCATTATGATATATTTCTTCTGTTAGTTAAACTTTGACCCAGTTAGTGTGGCAACGTCTACACTTTCATCTATCAAGTGCGTCTACTTCTGCTAGCCTCAGGTTACACTTTCGTCCAAGATAGAAGTGAATATTTTCAAAAAGTAACTATTTACAAAATTATATATTAAAAAAAAATAATTAGCAAAATGTGCACATGTGCAGGTTGACTTGTAGCGTTTTTTTTTCCAAAACGCCACCCGTAGTAGCGTTTTGGGACAAAAAAATCTACCGGCAGTAGAGTTTTATTAAAAACGCTACTACCGGTAGCGCTCCAGCAACCCTAGCCCGGACAACCACCTTAAATCCCCCTGCCCCCTTAAATCTCCCCACCCACCCCACCCTCATTCACAACGCTCCTCCCTTTTCAGAGACCTTCATCAACCACCCTTCCTCTCCCCCCTCTCCGTCATTGCTCCCCCTCCCTTCTCGAAAACCTTCAGTTGACAGTTCATCAACGTCGATATACAACTCATCTGTTAATTGGAAGTCATCAATCTAATTAGAAGCAGTGGGTTGCATCATTTGAAGGGTGTGAGAGGTATTTCCACCATGGGAGCTACTTCCACCCTCGTCACTCTCGCCAAACTCAAACACCTCTTCATTTTCTTCATCAATGTGACCCGTAAAATGCTCCATATACGGATCTTCTTCATTTATCGAGGAATCTGAGAGTGCATTAACTTCGACCTCGTCATCAGAGAGATCATGGGTGTGACCATGCAAAACATTCACTTTCTCATGACTATCATATGTGTTTGAACTCAAGTTAACTTATCTAGTTACGCTAAACACAATAAATTGACTAGCAATGCTTAATTGTGGAGCGAAAGACAATGCACTTTGTGATCGAATCCGTACAAACTTGCAAAGTCTATTAGTATCTGCAAATTTATAGGATATGCTTATGGACCTAGCTTCAACATCATCACAACCGCACTCCATACGTATAATTTCCTTTAGTCTATAAAGAGAAATATCCAAGGTAGCTGTAGTAATACTAGAGGTACCACCCACATAGACCTCACTACCATTAGGAGACAATATTTCACCGTCATACAAGCAAATGATACCGATCTCTATCATGTTTGATCCCAAATAATTAATATTATAACAGTTAGTATCAGATGTGCTTATATTTTAGTTAACCTAATATTTATGTAAATATAAATGCTAACAATTTTTAAAAATTGTAATTAAAGCATACATAAAAATATATTACATACCTTAAATGAGGAAGATTTACGCAAAGAAGAGCCTGATAAGATTGAAGAAGCAGAGCAGATTACAAGTGAAGCAGAAGATGAAGAAGACACCAAATGTTAAATAGACATAACACATGTAATAAGTCAATTTTTCCACAAAACTGCGCAAATAACTGGTGCAGAGGCAAATAATTGTCTCAAACGCTACCCTAGTAGCGAATTTACTAAAAACGCTACTAGTGGTAGCTTCTTTTTTTTTCCGCTACCATAGGTAGCGTTTTTAGTTTTTTCGCTACCGTAGGTAGAGTTTTCCCAGTTTTCGCTACTGTGAGTAGCGTAAAAAACGTTTCGCTACTCCTGGTCACGCAAATAAACAATTTTATAAATATTTTCTAACGGTACATACTTTTCCAAATATTTTATCTAACAAAGTTACTTTTTAAAAAAATTTGATAGACGAGGTGCGAAGAAGTAGAAAATACCCATAAGACTTTATTGTTGTGCTCATTCGACCATCTCCTCCAAATTTATCTTATTTTCAAGTGCGACTCTTTTTCCTTCATTTCCTTCTCCGATTTTGTGATGAACAATTTCGAATTGGGCTTACGACAACAAATCCTTTGGACTTGGTCCGACTTCAATAATTGTATTACAACCCATTAGGTATACTATATTTACATGTTCTATTGATGAATAGAAATCATACAATATTAGCAAATCTCCTTCAGAACCGTTGCACCATCGACCGTCATTAGGTACACTATATTTACATTAAAGTCTACTGTCGCACCGCTGTTACCTACGGAACTGAAGAGGATCTACCTAGTAGAGAAACCTTGCATACACCGACCGTTGCCATCGCTCGGAGCTACACCCCCTTCATCGTCCATCATGTCCACCACATGCAACCTCTGCTGAATCCCGAGCTCAGAAGAACGCCTGTTATGAAGCTGCGCTCAATGAACACGGTCATTTCCTGATAGTGTTGTCCGAGCGTGTGACATAAGTTGCACACCGCCAGGCTGCTGCTGAATATCGTGTTGTCGCCGCTAAGGACTGCCACCAGACCTTCATACAAGGTGCGGATATCCTACGACAATGTCTAGAAGTCTTTCGCTGAAGTTCGGGGTAATGTTTGAAGACGTCAAACACACAATGATGTCGCAGCAACCGGAAGCCACCCGGTACTCCGCGAGAAACTTAGGTTCCGGAACAAGCACGACCGGTACCCCGTCATCCCCTGCTGTGGCTCCGCCTCCTTCCGCTAATACCCAACCACCGACCATTACAGTGAATCGAGGAAACCCAACCGAAGGTCGAGAGTACACTGAAGAAGGTCGCGAGAGCAGACACACTTATCGGGTTGGGAGGATAGACTTTCCACGAATCTTGGGGGGCGACGTTGCTATTTGGTTATACCAATATAAGCGTAACTTCGAGGTTGATGGTACTCACGACGAGTCCAAACTTAACATCGCCGCGATACACCTTGAGGGTAAAGCCTTGCAATGGTATCAAGGCTATATGAAAATCCAATCGCAAAAGGGTATAACGAATTTAACGTGGCCTGAGTACATTGACGTGTAGCAAACTCGGTTCAGTAACGAGATGTTTGGGGACTCGGTCCTAGAAATGACGAATCTTCGCCAAGAAGGTTCGTTCTCCGAGTACCAAAAGAAGTTCGACGCCTTGATCCATCGCATCCAACTCAAAGAAGACATATCTGAGAGCTCGATAGTGACTTAATTCTTCGGGGGACTCGAACACTATCTCCAAGTCTCGGTTCAGTTGAAGCAGCAGTTATCTACTCCATTGCAACCCATGTGGATTGCTAATTTTCTTGTGTACGACTACGAGATCACTTATAAGAATGGGTTGGACAACCAAGCGGACGACGCCTTGTCAAGAATACACGGACCGGAGTTGCTTGCCATGGAATTCTCGACCATCTCCATCGATTTGCTAGACCAGGTGAACACAAGTTGGGAGGCCGATCCCGACTACCGTAACATGCTCGATAAACTCATGCAAGGAACTCATCGGGGCCGGTTCGCATTAAAGGACGGGTTGCTCAAGAGGGATGACAAGATCGTTATGGGTGGCAATAACGAGAAAAGAATGGATATATTGAAGGCATTCCATGCATCACTAACTGAGGGCCATTCTGAGGCCACAACTTTTAAATGGGTGTCCACTCTCTTATATTAGAAGGTTCTCAAAAGATACGTACAAGAATTCGTGTGAATTTGCGAGATCTGTCGATAACATAAGTATGATCGATTGGCTACTCTAGGGTTTCTACATCCCTTCGCCATGACAGAAGGAATATTTTCGAACATCTTCATAAATTTCATTACCGGACTTCCGATATCAAATGGCAAGGAGGTCATCTTCGTGGTGGTTGATCAGCTGATGAAGTATGATAATTGCATGGCACTCGGCCATCCCTACTCGACTTCTACGATTGCTAAAGTATTCATCCATCAAGTTTATAAGCTACATGGGCTATCGAGCAACTAGTAAGCGACCGAGATTCTATTTTTGTGAGCTCCTTTTGGCAAGAATTTACAAACAACTCGGGGCCTCATTGTGCACGTCATTCGCTTATCACTTGCAAACCGATGGTCAAACCGAGGTATTTATCCATTGCCTCGAGAATTAATTGAGGTGCATGACAGGTGAAAGATAGAGTTCTTGGACAAAGTATTTACCATAAGCCGAATGGTGGTACAACATTTCTTTCCACTCAACAATCGGGACTGTTGGGTATTGATAGTGACACCCCAATAAGGAAAAGGCCCTAGAGGCCCAATAACTTTACAGGAGGTGAAACCCATGTCACTAGAACCGGGCCGACCCATGTTAAGGTTGATTTGGCCCTCATAAAGCGGTCCAGTATCGAACCCAAGCCAAAGTGGACGCCAAAGGCTCCATCGCCGGTCGCCATTAACAAAAGTCGCTGACTCCTACTACTCGCCATAGGAGTGCTCGCCCAAGAGAGTCTAGTCCCACCAACCGTTACTAAAGATATGACCACGATATTCCGCATATCTCGGACACATATTCTCTAAAGATTACATACGGTAACTGCAATATTACGCCATAACTGTAATATCTGCTATCCTAATCATCACCAACACAATATTCACTAAGATATTCTGTTGCCTCAAACGGTTTGGTCCCTTTAATCTATAAATACCTCTGCTTTTCATACGTTCATTTACGTTTTGAGTTGATATACACAGAGTACTCATTTAAGCATCGGGTAGGGACCCAGAGACACCCCATCTGTTGCGATCCCCTTCCTGCAGGTTCACCGGAGCTAAGGCGAGAGCAATCCTCATCCTTCCTTTGGCATTCAATTCACTGCCAATTCAGCATTCAGGAGATTCAGATCCAATATTTGGCGCCGTCTGTGAGAACGAGTAAAATAGTCATGCAAACTCGATCCAAAAGCAATCGTCGGTACTAGGCCAATGAGCAGTCCTCAAACAGCTCTGATTCCGCTACAGCTTTGCCGCTCCACTAAGAACGTGCTAGCCAAGAAGAACCTAATGCCATCCCCCCGAGGCCGACACGAGAACATGTCGGCAATTCCAGACCGGCCCCCGTTCCCAAGACCACGGAGACTCCAGCACCGCAAACCGCCCATGTGCCTGGGGAAAGTATCCAGTTGACCCCAGAGATGATATCACTCCTGGAAACCATCTTGGGGCAGGCTCTCAAACAAGCTCCTGCTCCTCAGGAAAATTCTCGGCACGCAGCCGCGGGGCTAAGACCAGCAGAAACTGGAAATTCGGGCACCACAACCCCTTAGGAAGATCAAGAGATGACATCGGGACACCAGTCCTTACCTCTGGCTTCCACTGAGCCGCCGAAAGCCACCTATTCTGTCAATCCATCAAGTTCCGTACCGAATGGAGGGCAGCAGAACCAGTGCACTCTTGACCAAGTGGAGAAGCTTATTAGCAAAAGGCTCCAAGAAAGGCGAGGGACTGTCGCGCCTCCCTTCAGGGAACGATCAACTCATCCCTTCACCACTGACCTGGTCGTCATCAAGATCCCAAAGGATTTCGTTGCCAGGGCCATCCCCGAGTACAGTGGTGGAGGCGACCCCATTATACATGTCAACAAGCATGAAGCCTCTCTGTTGGGTAAGTCGAACGATCCTAATCACTTAGCCATGTTATTTCCGTCGACCCTTTCGGGTTCGACGTCGTCCTGCTTCTTCGGCCTCCCTGCAGGATCAATAGGGACCTGGTTTGAGCTGAAAAGTAAATTCCTGGAAAGATACATGGGCGAGCGCGAACTTATGAAAAGCGTGGTCACCTTGGACGCAGTCAAGCAACAACCAGGAGAGTCACTGACCGACTTTTACAGCTGTTTTCATAAGAACGTCATAGAGATAGATCGCCCGGTCGCAGATGGGGAAATAATTCAAGCCTTTTACTGAAGACTGGACGTGACCATGTGCAAGAAATAGAAACGATGAAAGAGTTGGCAGCAAGGGCGAAAGGTTTTATAGACCTTGAGAGGGCGAACGCCGAAGCCAATTTCCTGACAACCTAGCTAAGGGTGGTTCCTGAGCCCCGACGCAATGGTAAGAAGGAAAAAAGGACAAGAAGGGTCGAGACATCAAGACTCGAACAGAAAACCTAGGGCCTAGACATCCAGAGGTCCCCGGGTATTTTACTCCTTTAAACAGGCAAATCTCGGCGGCACTAGTCGAGATGGAAAGAAGGGCTCTAGTAAGGCCACCGATGCCCCGGAGGAGTGGTCAGCCCATGGGAAAGGACACTGAGAGCTATTGCAGATATCACAAGTGCATGGATCATAAGACCCATGATTGTCGTATCCTCAAGCGCGACATCGAGAAGTTAATACAGAGAGGAATGTTGAAAGCGTTTGTGTCTGGACAAGACAGGAATCGAACGCCACCACGCAGAAACCACTCGCCAGCTCCACCTGAGCAATCTGGCCCATGCCAGAGCAGGAGGGTGATCAATCTGATTGCTGGAGGGATTGCTGCCGGAGGCGAGGGGTCACATGCAAGAGAGGTCTATTCAACTCAGATTTCTACAGCGGTCCAGCTGGGAAAGCGGCATCGACCTGAAGAGGACATAGTTATTTCATTCTCCGAAGATGACTAGGCACATTTCACCACCCCTCACAATGATGCCTTAGTTTTCACATCCGAAGTCGACGGTTGTGACATGACGAGAATTCTGATCGACGGAGGATACTCGACGGACATCCTGTTTTTGGACGCCTTTGAGAAGATGGGAATGTCCAAGTGTTACCTAAAGAGAGTCGATTTTCCGCTGATTGGCTTTGCTGGGAGAACAACTTCTCCGCTGGGAACAATAACTCTGCCGGTAATTCTGGACGAGGTATGGAAAAGCATCAAGGTGTCGATCAACTTCTTAGTGGTTGACTCGCCTACATCATACAATGCCATCCTGGGGAGGACCACGATCAATCCTTACAAGATTGTGGCATCCACAGTCCACCAAAAGATAAAGTTCCCCACACCCACGGGATCAGAGAAGTTCTTGGCGATCAACATTCCTCACGACAATGTTACGTGAACTGCCTGCGCAGAAAAAATCAAAGTGAAACCCTCGCCATCGAGACAGAGGCTGACCCTCGTGAGGACCTGGCTCGACCAGCACCAATGGAAGAGTTAGTAGAGATTGATATTGACGGTCCAGAAAAGTAGGTGCACATTGGGACCACCTTGAAGGACGACCAGAAACATGCCATGACTTCCCTTCTGAAGGAATTTAAAGAACTTTTCACCTGGAATCCCAGCGACATGCCTGGTATCAGTACCGACATCATCTCTCACGAGCTGAGGATAGACCTCTCCATCAAGCCAATCACTCAGGAAAGGAGGTCATTCGGGTCAGACAAGCGTTTGGTGATTAGACAGGAAGTAGACAGGCTGATCGAAGCCGACTTTGTCAGGGAGGTGAGATTTCAGAGTTGGGTCGCCAATCCAGTTCTTGTTAGAAAATCAAGCGAAAAGTGGAGAATATGCGTCGACTTCCGCGACTTGAACAGACCTTGCCCAAAAGACTCCTATCCCTTTCCTCGAATTGATCAGTTGGTCGATGCAACCTCTGGTCATGAAATGTTGAGCTTCATGGATGCCTATTCAGGATATAATCAGATTCGGATGCACCCATCCGATGAGGTCCACACAACTTTCTATGCAGATGGGGACATACTTTGCTATAAAGTGATGCCCTTCGGTCTAATCAATGTCGGGGCGACCTATTAGCGGATGGTGAACCGCCTATTTCAAGACATGTTGGGGCGGAATATGGAGGCTTATGTAGAGGACATGCTTGTAAAAACGATTAAGGGAAGTCCTCACACAGCGGACCTTA
This sequence comes from Chamaenerion angustifolium, assembly GCA_946814005.1. NCBI lineage: Eukaryota > Viridiplantae > Streptophyta > Magnoliopsida > Myrtales > Onagraceae > Chamaenerion > Chamaenerion angustifolium. Next base: position 10,592,190 of record OX328270.1, read on the forward strand.
GAGAAGCCTTCGAGTGCATGAGGAGGCACAATGTTCGCTTGAATCCAACAAAGTGTGCCTTCGGAGTCAAGTCTGGAAAATTTCTGGGATTCATGGTAAGTGAGTGTGGCATTGAGGTGAACCCGGAAAAGCTCAAGGCCATCGAGGAGATGAAGTCACCGACTTGCCACAAGGAGGTCCAATGTCTGAATGGCCGCCTGGCTGCACTCAATCGCTTCCTTTGCAGGGCGAGCGGCAGGTCCCTCCCGTTCTTCAAGACTTTCAGGACCAACCACAAGTTCTAGTGGACGCTGGAGTGCGAGGATGCCTTCCAATACCTAAAGCAGCATATTCAAACACTTCCGGCTCTGGCGAAACCTATTCCTAGCGAGCAGCTCTTCCTTTATTTAAGCATCAGCGATGTCGCGTCCAGTGCCGTCTTAATAAGAGAAGAAGAAAATGTTCCGAGTCCAGTGTATTTTGTTAGCAAGATGTTTAATTCAGCAGAAATAAAAAATGTCCAGATTGAGAAGTATCTCTATGCCTTAGTTATTGCTGGTCGAAAGTTGAGACCTTATTTCCACGCGCACGACATTACAGTTCTCACCAACCAGCCTCTCAAAAACTTCCTGCTGAAGCCAGACTCTCAAAAACTAATTGCCAATCAGGTTAATGACACTTTTGAAGCAAGGGGGTAAAAGATGAAAAAGTACCTCGACATCGCCAAGAAACTCATCGCCGAAACCCCAAATTTCGTGATTGAGTATATTCCTCGCCAAGAGAACCAGATGGCAGACTCTCTGAGCAAGATGGCATTTGGAGGAACAAGAACTCAGGACGTGCAATTTCTGGCACAAGCCTTATATTCGGTTCTCGACAACCGAGCAGAGGTCTTCAACATTCAAGGACATGTAACTAGATGACTCTATTCCAGAACTTCTTGAAAGAGGGAATTCTCCCAGAGGAAGAAGGTCAATCTACAAGGATAAGACGTCTCTTAGCAAGCTATCTAATCATAGATGGAGAACTCTATAGGCGAGGATATTCAACTCCCTATCTAAGGTGCATCTCTCATCCCGAAACAGAAAGAGTTCTTCGTGAAGCTCATGAAGGAGTTTCCGCATGCCATGAAGGTGCACGCTCATTGACGCGGAAAATCTTCAGATTAGGCTACTATTGGCCAACCTTGGGCAAAGATGCGACTGAATTAACACAGAAGTTTGTGACTTGTCAACAGTTCGCGCCACGATCCGGTCGACCACCAACACTACTATCCCCAATAGCGGGAGCCTAGCATTTTGCTCAATAGGGAATAAACATATTGGGCCCTTTTCCCCTTAGTACTGGGCAACGTACCCACATCATAGTGGTGATCGACTACTTCACCAAGTGGATAGAGGCGAAAGCTTTGGTCTCTACAACGGAATTCCAAGTGACCAAGTTCTTGAAGATCAATATATTTTTGCGATTTGGCGTTCCCAAGATACTCATCAGCGATAATGGTCCACAATTCGTAGGAAAAGCACTTAAATGGCTCTGCGAAGAATACCATATCGATCACAGGTTTAGCTCAGTGCATCATCCTCAAACGAATGGTCAAGCTGAAACAGCCAATAAAGTTGTCCTGGAGGGCTCAAAAAACAGGTTCAAGCATTTAAAGGAAACTAGGCAGAAGAGCTGGAAAACGTACTATGGGCTATCCGAACAATGCCTAAAGCAGACACGGGAAAAACACACTTCAGTTTAGTGTATGGATCAGAAGCAGTGGCCCCCGCCGAAATAGCGGTGCCTACCCACAGAATCCTACACTTTAACACTGAAGCGAACGAAATCGAGCGCAGAACATACCTAAACTTGGAAGAAGAAAAGCGATGGCAATCAGAAAAAGCACAAACTAAAATGCGACTGGAGACCGCTCGATACTTCAACAGAAAAGTCAGTGCTCGCCAATTTTTCGTGGGGGAGATGGTTATGCAAAGGAATGGATTTACAAGACTGGACAACCAGAACAAGCTTCCAGCTAAGTGGGAAGGACCATACAAGCTAGTAGAGATTGCCGACCCAGGATCTTACTATTTGGAAACCACAAAAGGCGAAAGGTTACCCCGTCCATTCAACTTCGAACATTTAAGGAGGTTTTATGCATAGCTTGTAATCAAAATGTTATGTCAATAAAAGCTAGTCATTCCTTCATAAAGCGTGGCTACTCGAATGAAATCGAAGAAAAATACCTGATAACAAAATTGGGCGAAAGACCTGATGACTGAATTAGGCATCGAAAAAAAAGACCCGATAACAAAATTGGGCGAAAGACCTGAGGACCGAATCAGGCGAAAGAACTGACGCCAAAGTCAAGCAAAAGACCTAACGCCAAAGTTAGGCAAAAGACCTGACACCAAAGTCAGGCGAAAGACCGAACGCCAAAGTTAGGCAAAACAAAAGACCCGATAACAAAATTGGGTGAAAGACCTGATGACCGAATCAGGCGAAAGACCTAGCAACAAAGTTAGGCAAAAAAAAAGACCTGATATCAAAATTGGGCAAAAGGCTTGACGCCAAAGTCAGGTAAAAGACCTGACTCCAAAGTCAGGCAAAAGACCTGACGCCAAAGTCAGGCGAAAGATCTAATGCCAAAGTTAGGCAAAACAAAAGACCCGATACCAAAATTGGGCGAAAGACCTGATGACTGAATCATGCGAAAGACCTAGAAACAAAGTTATGCAAACCAAAAGCCCTGATATCAAAATTGGGCAATAGACCTGACGCCAAAGTCAGGCAAAAGACGTAACGCCAAAGTTAGGCAAAACAAAATACCCGATAACAAAATTGGGCGAAAGACCTGATGACCGAATCAGGCGAAAGACCTAGCAACAAAGTTAAGCAAAACAAAAGCCCTGATATCAAAATTGGGCAGAAGACCTAATGCCAAAGTCAGGCGAAAGACCTAACGCCAAAGTTCGGCAAAACAAAAGACCTAATATCAAAATTGGGCTGAAGACCTGACGCCAAAGTCAGGCGAAAGAGCTAACGCCAAAGTTAGGCAAAACAAAAGACCTGACGCCAAAGTCAGGCAAAAGACCTAACGCCAAAACTAGGCAAAACAACCTGACGCCAAAGTCAGGCAAAAGACCTAAAGCCAAATTTAGGCGAAAGACCAGACGCCAAATCCAGGGAAAAAACCTAATGTCAAATTTAGGCGAAAGACCTGATGCCAAAGTCAGGAAAAAGATCTAAAGTCAAAATTAGGCAAAAGACCTGACACCAAAGTCAGGCACAAGACCAGTTATCAATATCAGGCGAAAAGATCTAAGGAAAAAGTTAGGCAAATAAGGCTTGATATAAAAATCAGGCAGAAGTCCTAACGCAAAAAGCGAGCAATCCGTCAAGGAAACAATTCTCTTATAAGTTGGGAAAAATTTGAGAAGTAACATCAAAAGCGAACAATCCATATTAAGGGTAACAATTCCTTTGTGAAACAAATTCAAGAAGGTTGGGAAGGAACTTAAAGCGATTACTATAGACGAAGAAGCTTTGAGTAACAAGTTCCTCAGGATTAGGCGAACACTCCAAAAGGTCTAAACCTTAACAAGGTAACACATCTTCAGAAGATGATAGTCTTCCTTAAAAGGTTTATACTTGTCGAGGGGAATATATAACTCTATAAAGACTTATCATTCTAAGCCTAAAGAAAGGTCCAAGACCCTAAGGGTCGAGACCATTATAAAGCAAAGAGAAAGTCGAAAGTAATTATGATAAACACATCGGAAGAATCGCCAACACATTCAAACTCAAATAAAAGTAAAGACTTATGAAAAGTAAAAGATGTGATCGCTGGGGGATTTAGAGACTTCAAGACTTGGGGTCTTCATGGACAGAGGCATCCTGCTCGACTTCGGGGGCAACCTCCTCGATGGCAACCCTCTGAGCCTCGGCGGTGGCTTTATGGGCCTCAACCTTCTTCAACTGGGCCTTCAGCCGAGCATTGACAGCCTCCACCTCCGCAGAGTGTTGTTCAACTGCCTTAAGCTGGAGCTCAGTGCTCGTCCGCTTATCATTGGCGAGGGCCGCCTTTTCCTTATTCTCCTGCACGAAGGCGAGGAGCCTCTGCTCATTCTGGAAATATTCCTCTCGAGCATGCTCCACTAGAAAAGCAGCTGACTCGGCCGTATCCTTCAAGCCCGTCACCTGGTCAGGGGAGAACCCCATACTCTGGTACTGCTCCAACTCGATAAGAAGGTATGTCGGCTTATCGGCGAGCTCCCCTACAATCCTATCGATCGCCAACTCCTCCCAGACGAGCTGACAACAAGGAAAAAGGGGCAAAGTACAATTAGTTCAATGAAAGGTAAAAAGATGATTGGAAGATAAGTAAAGACAAAGGAACTTACCAGGGAGATCCGCTCAAAATGCGACCTCATGACCCCCCTCGATGGCGGCCAGCTCTAAGGGAATCAAAGCCATATGCCGAGGAGGAACAATCCCCTCGAGGAGATGTATGCACAAATCCGGGTAACCCCGGAGAGTCTTCTGGTCGAAAATCTCTGCCTTTTGGAGATTCCCCCAAGGGGCCCAGTCACCCTTGGGGTTCGCAGCCTTTGGCGGCTGGAATAAGCCCACTAAGGGGCAGTACTCCCCGAGAAAGGTCTTCGAGGAGCCCGTGGCGGTTGGCCCCTGGAGACTGGAGACTGGAGACTAGAGACTGGAGACTGGAGACTGGAGTTGGTAGCACGGAAGTCGTCCACCAACCGAAAGTGGATGTTCCAGTTCCACGTTTGGCCTCTCCATTCTTCGAACTTGGGCCACTGGGTTTGGAAATAGTGGAGGTGGTTCGCTCCGGGGACCAGTCGGTAAAAATAATGGAACAAAGCCTGTGAATACGTCCATTCTTGACGTAAACACATGAATTTGAATCCAATCCACATCCTAATGGCGTTGGGTAATAGTTGCGTAGGACCTATCCTGTAATAGCAAAAGAGGTCCTGCGAATCCTCGCAGAGAGGAAAACGCAACCAAGCATCGATCTGGGCCGCATAGACGTAAAACTCTCCTTCGCGAGGTTAATGCAGCCCTAAGCCCTGATATATGGGGGCATCAGCTTCGCTCAGGCCAGTTACGATGACCACTGCCTTAAACTGAGCCGTCATTGGGCCTGATATCTACTCAGGAATCCAGGGTATGGAAAGAACAATATAAAAATAAAAAGCAGGAAGCATTATCTAAAAATAAGTAAACAGAAAGCATCAATGTTTACCTGTCGGGGAAAAGGCGGGCACGTTGGTCTCTGACCCGTCCACCACCACCCGTGTGGCCGCCTATTGTCCATAAATCGGCCTAGAAGCGGGGGTTCCTTTGGCTAGAAGATGGCGAGGAACCGTCCCTGATTTTCAGGGGAGCGTTGGTGACCTTTGTAGACACCTTCTAATTTGAGGAGGGTTGGTTTGAAGAAGACTTGTGGGCAGGTGCCTTACTCGTTCCGGCAGATTGGTTCCTGGAATCCATTGAGATGCTAATGAATTTTTGAAATCGAAGAAGGGAAGAGGAAGGTTGAAGAACAGAGCACATAGAAACTGAGAAGCACTGAACTCTCTGGAATGCAAATGACTGAAACGCATAAAAAACAAAAGGCATGAGGTTATGTTCCTTATATAGACAAAATAGAAGAAACCGAACAGACAGAATCGAAACGGCTCAGAGAATGATTACACGTTTTGGGTAAAAATCGAAGCAATGTCAGAATTTTAAGAGACACATCGGGGAGACAAACGGTTGGAAGATACAAAAATTGTCAGCCTGCCTTTGGGTTACAGAAGAATAAAAGACAGACATGACTCAATTGTTTGTTCAACTTCTGGATAACCGTGCATTCATTAAATGCTCAAGACCCTATACAGATAAAGTGATCGCCAAAACTCTTCTAAGCCTTTCTGAAAACCCTTTCAAAGGCAGTGTTCGCCAAAGAGTGATGAATAAGCATTCATAAACCTTGGCAACCCCGAACGTTCGCCAAAAGGGATAAAGGATCGAATATTCCACAAACTCTAGGCGACCAAACGCATGATCACCAAATAACATGGATTATCAAAAAGGTCACAAATTGCAGAAAAGGACAAAGAAGATCCAATTCAAGTGTCACTATCTCAAACCCTATCACAAAATCAAGCTTGACCGAAGAAACTTCACTCAAGCTTCGGGGGCAAATGTTGGGTATTGATAGTGACACCCCAATAAGGAAAAGGCCCCAGAGGCCCAATAACTTTACAGGGGGTGAAACCCATGTCACTCGAACCGGGCCGACCCATGTTAAGGTTGATTTGGCCCTCATAAAGCGGTCCAGTATCGAACCCAAGCAAAAGTGGACGCCAAAGGCTCCATCGCCGGTCGCCATTAACAAAAGCCGCAGACTCCTACTACTCGCCATAGGAGTACTCGCCCAAGAGAGTCTAACCTCTAATCTCTAGTCCCACCAACCGTTACTAAAGATATGGCCACGATATTCCGCATATCTCAGACACATATTCTCTAAAGATTACATACGGTAACTGCAATATTACGTCATAACTGTAATATCTGCTATCCTAATCATCACCAACACAATATTCACTAATATATTCTGTTGCCTCGAACGGTTTGGTCCCTTTAATCTATAAATACCTCTGCTTTTCATACGTTCATTTACATTTTGAGTTGATATACACACAGTACTCATTTAAGCATCGGAGAGGGACCCAGAGACACCCCCTCTGTTGCGATCCCCTTCCTGCAGGTTCACCGGAGCTAAGGCGAGAGCAATCCTCATCCTTCCTTTGGCATTAATGTCACTGTCAATTCAGCATTCAAGAGATTCAGATCCAACAGGGACGACACCGTTTGAGGCCTTGTATGGATTTGCTCCACCCTTCCACATACTGTATTTCCCAAGGGACTCAAAGGTAGAGGAGGTCGACCTATTGTTACGCGATCGAGAATAAAATGTTAAGATGCTGAAATTCCCCCTAACTTGGGCACAAAATCGGATAAAACAAGTAGCAAATTGAAAGCGAACCGATCGAAACTTCGAGGTGTGAGATTGGGTTTTACTCAAGCCATAACCTTATGCTCAACACTCAATGACGAAGCAAGGCATGCCCAAGCTACAACCATGTAATTTTGGTCCTTTCAAGGTGTTGGAAAAGGTGGGACCCGTGGCATATCGCTTGGACCATCCCGACACGACATTCATCCATCCGATCATATACGTATCACAATTAATGCTAGCTCGGGGGGAGTTAGGTCACATCATACCGCTTCCAAAGGAGTTCACCAGCTCCACCAGATGTATGACGCACTCGGTTCTTGCTCGGAAGATGGTATATCGTGGAAATAAGGCCGGAACGAAGCTCCTAATCCATTGGGAGGGACAAACCGAAGAAGAGGTGACGTGCGAGTTCATTGATGATTTGAGGCGAAGGTTCTCAAATTTCGACTTTGATGACAAGGCCGTTTTTTAAGGGTGGTGCAATGTTATGAACCATTTCGAATTTGGCTTATGGCAACCAATTCTTTGGACTTGGGCTGGTCTAAACAATTTTATTACAACCCATTAGGTACACTATATTTGCATGCTACTGTAGATGAATAGAAATCATACAATATTAACAAATCTCCTCATGTCTTCTTCTTCTGCTCCCTAACAACTTCTGTACGGTTTCTTCTCACCAAACGTACCACATTTCATATTCATCTACTTGTTTCGATCAATTTACACATCATGAATCTTGAACCAAAGATCTAGAACACAGTGTTGCTTATCTTTCTTATCAAAATAACCAAATTGTTTTTTTTTTTTTTAATTTTGGGATTTTTGTGTTCCACACCTCTTCTATTCTTTATTAGGTTGAGTAGTTCACAAAAGTATTTCTTTGTGGCTTTCAGTGATTAAAATTTTACCTTTTTTTTAATTATCTAAATCATGATGAAGCTTTTATTGTGATGTTTGGGATTTAATCAATTTAATTTAGAGTTTTCAACTTCAATACTTGAACTTAGGCTTTACTTATTGTTGATTTTGGGGATTGAGTCGCTCATTAGTAGGTGTCCATTCAAATAAGGAAAAAGTATGAAAAATAATGTAATATGTTTGCCAAAAGTGGTGGTTGATGGAACTAGTTTTGGAGTGTAGGTAATTGATGTAACACGTTTCATGTTGTAGGTTTTAGATGAAAACGTTTGTTTGCCCGTTAAAAACCAGCATGTGCCAGACACGTGACATGATTTGTCCGATTTTAATGAATTTTTTTTGTAAATGCCCAAGATACCCCTACACCTATTTCCCTCCATAAGCCTTCTTTCTTCATATCACCCATACTGAAGAAGTCCAACCATCCCCTCCTTGCGACGAGAAGCTTCCTTGCGAAGATAAACCCTAGTTCGAAGATCCTCTTCCTTGCGACGAGAATCTGCTTGCGAAGACAAACTTGAACCCACCCCTCCGACGTGAACCGAAGTGTCGTCTCGTCTCCTCGCACGGAACCGATTGCAGCAAACGCCTCCAGCAAATTGTTGGGATTGTTCTATTACCAAGCAATGAAAATGATTCTGCTCTTTGGGACGTTCTCCTCAGTCATGAAATCAAAGTCATAGACCGCGTATCGGCACTCATTATCAGGAAGGTTAGCAGTGAAATCCTCGTAACTCTGAGCAGGCTCTCCAAGTTTCTCCACAATAACCTCCTTCTGCTGCTATTAGGATGTGTGTACTACTAACTGATATGCTTTTAGGATGAATCATTGGATCACTACAAGAAGCAGCAACTGAGGGAATTGGCAATGCTCAATGGTACGCTTAGAGAAGAAAGCCCCAGCATGAGCAGCCCCAGCATGAGCCCGAGCATGTCTCCGTCCCCATTCAACAACAACAATAACAGCACAGGAGGCATGAAACGGGCCATGTTGATTCGTTATTTGATCAAGAATAACTAGTAGTAGCTGTAATATAGGCAACGCAGTGATGACGAATTCTTTGTCAACCAAACAACTCTGTGCTTTCTTCTTTTCCTCTTTGAAATAATGCATCTTCGTTTCGTTCGTTTGAATTCTCTCTCAGTTAATCAGGCAGACTTTCTTATGTCTGTTTATTAAGTATGTCCGTTCCCGGTCCCCATGGGGAGTGTGTGCAGTGGATGAAGTTGAAACCGGCATTACTAAGCAGCTGTGTTGTTATGTCATGCATGACAATTCCTGGAAACTATGAACAGAACAATCTCTTGTTTTGGGTCGCAAAACTGCATTAAATGACGTTTGGCAGATCATCCAGGCAACTTGACCAGGATTTTAGAGAGAAAAAAACAACATTAAATAGAGACTACAGCTCATTAAAGTTGTTAATGAGCCAAAACTGCAATCTGGTACCTTGTTAAATTTGGCACTAATAGGGATAGTTTTCTACAGCTCAATCAACACCCCATCTACAAAACAGAACTAATAAATACCACCAAACCTCAGTTCAACAAAATCACCATATGAATTCTTATATATGATTTGGCCAAAAAAATGCTTATATATGATAATAATTATATAGTTTTAGATAAAAGATAGGGCAAATGGCAGTAAACATGTGAGTAAAAAATTACTTCACTTGAAGCACTTGGCATCCAATAGAGACTCCCCCTCAAAAGGCTCATAGTCCTCGATCATTTGGTTAACACGCTCCTTCTGTTCCTCATCAGAGATGTCCACTTTCTTCCATTCGTACAGCTCCATGTCGAAGAACTCATCCATCACAAACTGTGGCACCTCAGGTCCACGGAACAACCATAGAACCTTCACTTTGAATGGTGGATCCGACCCAATCACCAGCATCTTCCCGAATGCATACTTACGCACCAGATCCATTCTTTGTACGAATCCACCAACCTTGTTCAGTGTAACAAACGACACTGTGTTTTCATCATTGTATTTGTACTCGCGGAACCACAGAGAGTAGCCCTCAGGATCATACATGTCCCAAAACCCTGTTCCAAAAGATATATCAGCGGCAGCTGGTTCATTATCATATGGATCATCGAAATAAAACAAAAAAGTACCTTTAATTGCAACTTCACGGAAGTTGGTCTTGGTGTTGGAGTAAAGCCTCTTCCAATCATCTAAGTAGACAGTGTCATCAAAGTGTCGTTTCTCTGTCATTGTTGCAATCTATAACAATATAAGTATCATGACTAATTCGCAAATTTTCTGCGGTGAAGAGCTGCTGGAGTTGTTTGGACAGCAGGATGAAGAGGAGAAGAGTTCAGTGCCAAAGATTGGAGAAGACACCAAGATTGGATAAGACAGTGTTACACCGAATGAGTGTGTTATAACTGATATATGAAGAAGACAGGGGCATTTCAAGACTTTCACTATACAAAGACATCACGTGCAGGGCATGTGCACACTTAACAGATATTTTGGACGGAAACGTAACGACTGCATCAAATACCTACAACAACAAACATGTTGCATCAAAAACTACAAATGTGTCGCTTTGACAACATTGGGCAAACATGTTACATCTTTTTCATACTTTTCCCTTCAAATAAGCTCAGTATTGGATACTAACCCAAACCATTCCCTTTATGTATATAGATGCTCAAGCTTGGAAAACTTGATGACAATGATGCCCTGTCGCGCTACAGTTTAGACTGAGGTAAGTAGCTGTGGAAACTTAGGTCACTGTCCGTTAACCTATGACGTATCCTCCCGTTTGGCAGACCGTGATCCCAACCTCGGGCATATTCTCTTTCGTTAAGGCAATCGTTCAAATGAGGCAACTTAAATATGTGTTTATGTTGTGTCCTAAATGATTGCATGTTTAGTAAATTCCAAAATTGGTATTAGAGCGTTTAAAGATGGTCCCAATAGAATTGAATTCCATTAACCACATCAAGAAGATTATGAAAATACCCGACTTTGGAATGACGAATCAGCAAAGGCCTTCCAAACGAGTGGGAGGTTAATGATGTTGAGACGTGCGCCATAATGTTTAGTACGATGGATGATGACAACATTTATGAGTTTGAGCTCATCACACGGCTAAAGGGCTGTGGTACGCTTTGCATGCTAGACTTGGTTCTCAGTTGTGCTAACTTAACATCAAGTTCGATTCATAAAAGATGAATCATGAACACTATGTTGGCTACTCTAATGAACTTTGTGTTTCTAATATAGATATGTTGACTGAGTCATGTCCTTTGTGGATTTTTGATCCGGGATAAAAAAATCACGTAGCGAGGGATCATGATGTTTTCGTAGAGTACCATAGAGTCCCGCATGAAATTAGGTGGATTTACATCAACGATAACTCTCGTGTTGAAGTCAAAGGGATTGGAACTTATGAGATGTGCTTGTGCGGTGGTCGTGTCTAGTCCGAAGTTATATCCTTTATGCTCCGCAGATTCGTCGATATGTTATTTCAGTCTTAGGATTAATGAAACTCGATTTTATATTATCTTTTTAGGAATCGTATGTCCAATTGTCTTTAAAATCAACTTTGTTTGACTTTAGTATTATTTTTGGTGGACTTATTGTTTCAGATTCGGATTCAAGGAACAATAATAATTTCATATTTTCTTATAGTTGTGGATATGTTTGCAATGTGAATGAAAGACTAGCTATATTAGGCTATAAAGGTCAACATAGAATGTAGCGGCTAGCCCAAGAGGGCTTGTTTCCCAACATTCAACAGCTGGAGTCGTCTACTTGTGTAAGTTGTCTAGCAGAAAATTCCACCGGAAAGCCTTTCGGTTAGGCACCTAGAGCTAAATTTCTCTTGCAATTAGTCCATTCTGACATTTGTGACACTCTTAGTGCTAGGCTTCGGTACAGAGCGTGAAATTTTATTACATTTACAGATGATTACACCTGTTAGACAATAGGGTAAATACCCTCTACCCTGATCGTGAAATAATAGTATTTTCAGCGGAATTTAACGGTTTATGTAATGAAAATGAAATCATTCATCAGTTGATGATTCCCTACACCCCTCACCAAAATGGTGTTGTAGAGAGGCGCAATAGAATGCTCCTTGAAATGGTTCGGTTGATGATGACGCATGTTAAATTGTCGATTTATTTCTGGGGAGATGCCTTGAAGGCTGCTTCCTACATCCTGAACCATGTGCCGACAAAGACGGTTAACTCCACTCCATATGAGTTTTGGACTAGAAGAAGTTCTAGACCTTAGTCATATGCGCCCATAGGGGTGCGCCGCTTACACCCATTGGAAGATTTGACCTAAAGGAAAGAAGAGTATCTTTTTGGTTACTCTGATACCTCCAAGGGGTATGTGTTTATCACCAAGCAGCACAGTGAGAGTGTTACGAAGATCGAATGCAACGTTTTTAGAGAATGAATTTCCTAAGAAGACTGAGATTGGTTTAGATCAATATCTATATGAGATGCATGACCAAGTTGAGTAGATACTTGTTAATTCGAGTAGGTGAGTTGAAACCACAAATGATGAATCAGTTCGTCGTCCGTTAGATTCACCGTCGTTGGAGTAAATAGAATATATTCCGCTCCTGATGATCTTGTTGATAGTGGGAGCATTAGGAATCTCATTCTCAGTAGGATTGATCATATTCATACCCCTGGTAGTAATGAGTTGTTAGGTCGTGGGCTAGAACATAAGTTTTTCCTCCTCACGATATGCATTCGAAGGTGATGGAGAACTAAATATACCAATATCTGACGAGACGGTTATTGTGTCGTAAAATGATAGAAGAGATCTATATGAAGCAGGCCGAATGCTTTGTGCAGAAAGACCATGAGCACTTAGTGTGCAAGTTTCACAAATTGATCTATGGTCTGAAACACTCCTCTAGGAAATTATACCGCAGATTTTATGATTTGGTCATGGAAAATGGATCTCTCCTGATGGATGAGAATCATTGCGTGTACACAAGAAGGTATGGACCAGACTTTGTGTTTATGACTCTATATGTATATGACATACTCTTAGCCAGAAATCTCTTGGAGTTTCTCACACAAGTAAAGGTCTAGTTGTCCTCTCTATTTGGGATGAAGGACACGGGTGAGGCGATGCACATTCTTGGGATTTAGATCTCGAGAGATCGTCGTAGGAGTCAGTTGTGGCTTTCACGGGAGAACTACATAAACAAAGTGTTGAAAATGTTTAACATGAGTAACTGTGAACCAACTGAAACTCCAACTTACATTAGCCAACCTCTCAACATGCACATGTGTACGAAGACTACTAAAGAAATGAACCAGGTAAAACAAATTTCTTATATAAGTGTTGTCGAAAGCTTGATGTACGCAGTAGTGTGTACTCGACTTGGTTTTATCACGCAGTCGACATGGTATGTCGGTACCAAGCTGAACACGGATTAAAGAAATTACAGACAATAAATAGGATCATGTGATATCTTAAGGTCATTGTCATGCCATGTGCTTCTAAAGAGATTTTCCAGTGGTCCGAGAATCTCTGGATGACTGGGTATAACGATGCGGACTAGGGTTGTGACTTTGATGAGAGAAAACCCACCTCAAAATTTATGCTATGCTCTCCAATGGAGCCATATCATGGATGAGCAAGAAGTAGTCGCGCATTTGCTGGTCGTCATGGATGCCCAATTTGTGGCTCTTGTGTGGGCTACTCAGTAGATTGTATGACTAAAGAGATTTTTAGATTGATTGCCGAGTTATTGGAGTCACAATCTCCGTGACAAAGAACCCGAAGTATCATAACAAGTCATAGTAGGTAGATATCAAGCGAACCTATTTTAGAGACGTGGTTAGACACAAGATGATGAGTTTGAAGTACCCGTCTACAGATGAAGTAGTCGTGGACCGTCTCTCCAACCTCGAAGATGGAGTATTTAGTGAGGCATTTGTAGTCTCTAGGTCTGTGTAGATTTAGTTGATGTACTTTATTAATGTAATTTCTCGTACAATGTTCTTTAACTTGAATTATATTTGAGTACGCATGATTTCACAGTTTGAGTGTTTTGTGTGTTCTTACTGTGATTATTTATTGAAATATGTCAAAGTGGATGATATCACCCTCTAACATGGATGATAACTTCGATGCTTTTGTGGCTAGGTGAGGCTGGTGATAGTTTTTTTTCTGGAAGTCTGTCGGGATGACCAAAAAGGGCTTTGAATCCATAACTATCTGATTTCACACTACGGCATATTCTGGTCTATCAATCCACTCAGAGGTGGGATGAGAGTCTTTGTGACTTTTGGTTCGGGTACTTTGTATGCCTGATGAACATCTGTACAACATTTGGACATATGCTACATGGGAGATGATATATGTTGTAGCGCACGTTCCATATCGCGATGCACCCAAAACGGCCATGGGTATGGCACGAGATGTGATATTAACTCATTGCCGTATGAGGCAATGCACTCTTTGCGTAAGAGTTGTGTACGTACCCTCATTACTCTGAACTTAGACTTTAGGTTTGATTCAATGTTTGCTATCTTCGTTCGTGCTTTATGGATACACTCACAAGTACCTTGGTCCCGGTTCTAGAAAAGCGAGTTGGATTGTGCCATTGGTTTCGTGGGAAGAGGATAGTCATTATGAGATCATCTCGATATTGTGTCCTCTAGATGACCACCAACCGCGGCGTTGGCTGTGGTCGTGGGCGCAATGCATTTATAGGTCTAAAACATCTGAGTGTGGTCATACTTAAGAAAAATTACATGACCAAGGATGCATGACATATTTCCACTACTGGTGTGAGATCCGCGAGTTGCTGCAAATCCTAACAGATGTGCAACACCTTGCTCGTTGTGCATGCCGATCACACGTCTGCTACTTCGTATGTGACTTTACTGTATAAGGGGAATACATTATCCGGTGGTGGCTTAATGAACGACCGTTCCCCACTTTATGCGAGTGGGAAATGTTGTTTTTGGGGATTGGGTCGCCCATTAGTGAGAGCCCATTCCACTAAGCCGAGTTTTGGATACTGGTCTAAACCATTCCCTCTATATATATGGATGCTCAAGGTTGGAAAACCTGATGACGATGATGCCATGCCGCCCTACAATTTAGATTGAGGTAAGTAGTTGTGAAAACCTAGGTCACTGCACGTTGACCCGTGGCGTGTCCTCCAGTCCGGCTGACCGTAATCCCTACCTCAGGCCAATCCGCTTTCACTAAGACAATCCTTCAAAGGAGGTAACTTAAATATGTGTTTATGTGTGTCCTAAACGATTGCATGTTTAGTAAATTCCAACATTTCTAAAATTTGCACTTGGACCTCAATTTCTTAAGCAAGTAGATCTGCCAACTTGGCAGGTTGAGTTTGGGTCCATATATGTGACTTGCACTACTAGAAGTACTGTTTTTACCGGCGAAACTTAGTCGCGAGTATAACAGTTTTTTTGTCGGTAAAAGTCATGCCGATGATGTTTTTCGCTGGTATAGCGCGATCGGTAAAACTTTTATCGACGAAATTAGGCCTCGCCGGTAAAAAACTGAAGTTATACCGGCGAGTTATTTCGCCGGTAAATGTATCTACGATTACTGACAATTTAATCTCATTGGTAAAAGTCTTTAATTATTTACCAACGACTTAATTTCGCCGGTAAATATAGACATTTACCGATGACTTATTTTCGGCGATAAATGTAGATATTTACCGATCATTTTTTTTAAATAATAAAATATTTATTACCAAATCTCAAATTAAAAGTAAAACTACACTTAAAATAAAACGCAGCTAATAGATTAATTTTATTAATCAAGAACATGTACATAATCCATCATAAAATATACATTATACAAACTAAACAATAATCAAGATAGAATGTATTGTTAATACATATACAAACTAAACAATATCTTAATTCTCTTCTTGGACATAAGCAAATAAACAGCCAATGCTTGCAATTGCATGCAAACCTTAGTTTAGTCCTTCCACATATCATTTCCTCTTCCACTAGTTGTGCTTTTCTCTACAAGATTAGAGCTCAGGGATCTGTCATACAAAGGAGAATTCAACTATCCATAAAGCTCAGGGATCTGCCATACTGCTGCTCCAAAAGACTAGCCTTCAAAATTAGAGAAGAAAAAAACAAGCACATGAAAAATAAATACAGATAAGACTTCAACAACAGGTTACATCTGTGCAGTATGGTGTTAAATGAAACCTAAAGTCTACTAGACAAAAAATGGTGAGTGAAAGTCTACGTTTGACAAGCAATGTCACGAAAAAATAAAGTCATACATAGGTCGAAAACCTAATTTCATAAGAAATCTACATCATTTTTGACCCTCAAACAATATATCGCTGCCTCAGCAAGAAAAATAAAATCTAACCACTCAGAATGAAGAGAAGATCGCAACTCATTTGCCAGAAGAGTAAACGCTAGGAAAATGCGCTGATAAAATAGACATGACCTGAGGTCACAAATCTCATTAGGATGAGAGAACAATCCTTCACATATTAGCTCTAGCTCTGTCCCACCAGACGAGAGCCTAATCAAATGCACCTAGAGCACTATCACATCTAGTTAGATCAAACAATCACTCAATTCAAGCAAAGAAACGCCAATTTTGGCACTCAATTACATCGTTCTCTTCTTTAAGAGTGAGAATTCTGCTGAATCATGAGGAAGACGAATGAGAGAGGAAGATGAAGGAGGAACACCTGCAACACCAACGGAGTAGAGAGGAAGACGAACCTTAGGGTTTGAACGGAAGACCTAAACTTAGGGTTTGGAGAACTTACAATCGGTTGGATGTTCTGCCTCGTTGGTCCAAGGCTTCTCTTTGTTCAAAATGAAGAAAGACTCCGTAATTCTATTTTGTACATTATTTTTACTGACGACATTTTTTACTTTTACCTTATTTACCTCGCTAGTAAAATTTTACTTTTACCGGTAAAGTTAATAACCTCGCCGGTAAAAGTACTTTTATCGCGACATTTTTTTACTTCGTTGGTAATTTAATTTTACGACCGAATAAAAATTTAAATAATAAAAAAACAACTTTTACCGGTGAGGTTAATTGCTTTGCCGACAATTTAATTTTATGATCAAATAAAAAAAATATTAAAAAAATAACAATTACTAGCGAAGTAAATAATCTCACTGATAAGAGTATAAGTCCGCTAAGGAATTTTTAGCGGCGAACTTTTCTAAGTCATCTGTAAAACATTTTTGGCGACGATTTTTACCGGCAAATTTTTCTCTTGTCGGTAAAGCCTTACTTCCAGTAGTGTCATGAGGATGTGCGGGTCAGGTTCAACCACAACTCGTGAACCCGTGGATCAGATCGACCCGACCCGAACCTGTCGGTCAACACAAATGATTGAATCTAATTTTAGATGAAGTTCTTAACTTTTCTAATTTTGTTAACTTTGATGACTATACAAGGTTTGTAGACGACTAGACGTGACAACAGATAATTGACCACAATATAAAAAGTAATAATAAGTTATTAAAAAAGGAAATAAATACAAAAAAAAACACTATTTGTTTACATAATATTTTATTAACATATTAACTTTTAAAATAAAAATTATAAAAATGAACTAAATTATTGAAAAAATTATTCATGTATGAAACTTATATTATTAATATGAATAAATAAAAAATCATTCTAATAAATGGGGATAATATTTTTTGGATTTTATAAAGAAAGTATAAAATATAATATATTTTTTTTGTATATTAGGTATACTTTAATTTATTTTATATAGTTGGCCCAGAAAAATATTTTATAGTATATTATATAAAAACGTTTCTTTAGTGTTTTTTTTACATTTGTTTTTAATTATTTCACTATTTCATATTTATAATATCTTCGTATTTTCATGTCGTTTTCAAAATGATTTTCTATTTTTGAAAACAAATCAGTTTTTCCCCATCTTTATATTTTTATTAATATTTGTTTTTTTAAATTGTTTATTTATCACATGATCATTGAATCCAACACATTAGTAGTTGTAAATCTTATTTAATGGAAGTACTCTAAAGTAGGGCTGGGCATGAACCGGTTCGGCCCCGAACCGGTTTAGAACCGAACCTTTACCACATTTTAAAACCGGTACGGTTTACCGTTCCAGTTTTTGGCCGCTCCAGATTTTGGCTGATTTACCATACCTGTTCTGAACCGGTTCGGCCAAACCTGTTTATACAAAAAAAAATAAAAAATCCTTCCGGTTCTGTTTACTACAGACTCCACCATTTGGGTTCTGCTGTTAGTTCCATATCCTTCCGGTGACTCTCAGTTTGAGCTCCTTCCTCTCCCCGCCCGAGAAAAAGAGTGTCATGTTTCTTTGGATTATGAGTCCATCGTGGCTGTCCCGCACCTTCCTGTGGTTGTCTCTGATGCTTCTTGGAGTTCCTTCCCAAATGAGTTTTCTTCCATTGGCTCCTGCCTCGAGGCTGTAGCTGTAGTTTCGGGCCTCGGTTTCGTCTCCCATGAATCTGAGGAATGCCATGTATACTGGAGCCATGCCTAGCGGGAAAGCCTCGAAATGGAGACAGAAATACTGACCGAAACAATGAAATACCTGAAAAGGACAACATAAGCAAAGCAATTTCACTAACCTTATGGAAGAGAGTGTGGTTCTGAAAACATTCATTGACATAAGCAACGTACTTATCATGCAGCTCAATGACTTTCCTAACAAACACCTGTTCCTGCAAACCAACCACATCCCTCTTCTCAGCCTGTAAAAGACCGAATCAGATGTTACATTAATGATGACGGGCCAATGAAATAGTTTAATTAAGCCAAATGACGCTCTATTGAGTCTTGATCCGTATAAACTATAAACCAATTATAGAACACTTAATTCTCCAAATCAATTCTAATCGGATACAAAGAACATAAGAGGAAACAGTTTCTCAGTGATAAAAGTTACCGACAGAATGTCAATTCATAAGTTTGAAAGCATTTGTAACTGCACACAAAATGCAACTTCATTCTTTTGAAAACCAGGAGTACCAAAATGTGCAACAGAATAAGTGGTATTGCAGTCCGATAAGTATCCTTCTAATACAAAATATACAAGTGAAGAAACTTTGAGCATAATGAAACCCGATATAGTAATCCTAAAGAATACGATTGGAAATAAAGGTTATCACCTTCTTGTGACTAGCGACGACCGAGTCTGTGGCGAGGCCAGCGAGTCAGCGACGACCGAGTCTGGAGGCGAGCGGCGAGATGAGAGTGACGATAGGTGAGCGGCGAGAGGCGAGCGACGAGCGGTGAGAGGCGACCGACGAACGGCGAGCGAGCGACGGCCGACGAGCAAGCGTGAGAATGAAGAACCGACAGCGACAGTTGAAGAATGAAGAGTTGAAGACACTGCGTGAGAATGAAGAGGTGAACACTGAATCATTGAGGTGAATTACAATTAGGTCTGGTCTAAAGTAAAAAAACCGGTTTTGTGACTTTTGTCTGGTTTGAATGGTCTGGTCTGATTTAGTATTTAGTAGTATTTTAATGTTAAAATCGGTACAAAAAAAGGTTCGGTTAACCGGTTCTGAACCGGTTTTCTATACCTATTCTGAACCGCTCCATATTTTTTGAAAAAAAAACATTTGTTTTATGAACCGGTTCAGCCGAACCGGTTCGGAACCGATATGGTTCAGGTACGGTTCGGTACGATTCGTCCGAACAGGTTATTTTTGCCCAGCCCTACTCTAAAGTTACGAAATGAGACATATTACTTTTTAAATAAATAAAATTACTCTATTCCAATCTAGATTAAAGATTGGCCAAAAACAAAATCTAGATTAAACATATTATATATTTTTTATATTTAATTTCAAAATAAAAATAATATATTGATTTTACAAATAAAAATGTTTAAGGAACATATTATCTATCTATCTATCTATCTATCTATCTAGTTAGATTATATAAAATTGTGAGAGATAACTTTCTTAAGATATTTTTTCATTCCTACCGTCAATTTAATAACTTCTAATTAGTGTTTGTCAAATATATAATTATCAGTCACATGTGGCATGTTATGTAACTTAGTTTAAAATTTTCAAAAACCTCTCATTCATTCTCCTAATAAGTTACAAAATTTTATTAATCTCTTCTTATTTTTCATGTGCATTTATATTTTTCTTATGTTTATTTTATTTATTAAATTTTATATTTTATGGATAGCAAGTAGATGCATATATTAAAGGGTTAATTACTTAATTGGTTACACATGTTTCACCATTGTGCAGAATGGTTACACATGTTTCAAAATGTGATTAATTGGTTTTGCTATGTGACTAATTGGTTACACATGTTTTTCCCCATGTGATTAATTGATTATTCCCTTAGTAAACCGTTAATTTTACCGTTAATTAATTTTTTTAACATATTATTGAATTATGAAATGACTATTATGCCTTAGTGGTATTGAAGAACCAAAAATCGTCTTGAAGAACCATAATCAATCGAATTGAAGAACCCATAATCGAATTTCTGGGTTCTTCAATTCAATTCGGTGATGAAGAACACAACTTGGTTGATGAAAATGGTAATTACGTTATTTTATGTATCTAAATAGTGACTTAACTATGATTTCTAACGGTGAACAATAAAAAAACCAATTAGTCACATATCAAAACCAATTAATCACATTTTGAAACATGTGTAACCATTCTATACAATGTTGAAACATGTGTAACCAATTAAGTAATTAACCCTATATTAAATTGTTTTATTACAAGATAATTTAGGATGAAATTAAGGATAATTATGTATATTATATATGATTTTATGAAAATAATAATCATATGTTAATTTTATGTAAATATTTATAATTATGTATGCAACATAAAATTTAGGGTATGAAATAATAATAATTATTTTAATATACTTTCTTCATACTTTTTTAGAACTATTTTTTATAAAATATCATTATTATATTCTATTATACTATAATCAATATATATTACAATTTGTTTTTAAAAAAATATATAGGTTATAATTACTATAACTAATATATATATATATTCTAATAGTTTGAATTTATTTAAAAATATATGAAAATAATAGTTGTCATAAAATGAATTTTAAAATCATTAGTTAACATCATATTCATAATTATTAGCCATTTGTTTTATTATCTACTCATTTATTTTTATGTATAATATCATAAATATAATTATTTTTTATGTTGTGTAATTGAATTAATATTAATTAAATATACTTTAATAAATTGTAAATAATTATGTTATAAATATATATTTATATTTATTTAAAAAATATTTTTAATTTATAAACTAAAATATTTATTATATTATGCAAAATGTGAATCAGTTTTTAGTTTTTAATATTTAATACACTTTACATATTATCACAGGTATGCGGCTCGCTAGAATATCACGTCAGTAGAAATAGGGTCGCTTCTTCTACCTGACCACCGACCCTTACCCTTCTTCACTCTTCGATTCGTCACTCTTCTTTACCAGATCGGAGTTCCAATCGATCGTTAGTCGCCTGTTGCAGTTGGTCCAGACGTCGTTGTTTTCTTCCCAAGTATCAGCTCCGACCGTCGCCTCTTCGCACGGTGGTCTAGTAACACTGACCTAGGTGAGGTGAGGTGATTTATATATCTTATATCCTTGAAGTTGTGCGTGGAATTTCTTGTTCGATCTGTAAACAATGCTGAAAGTTAAGGGTGACAGATTCGAAATTCCCAACTGCGATCGTCATTATGATATATTTGTTATCTAATACTGACCGTGAATATGCTTCTGTACAAGACTTTTGAGATAGGAGTTTTTTTCTGTGGCAAATTTGTATCATCACTTTCATCTCGTATGTCCTTCCTATTTGTCCCTGTGGAATTGTAGGGTACTCTCAGTTGCTTCTTCATCGTAGTGACATCAATGTTGCACCTTTAGTCATTATATATTGAGTTGTGATTTTTTAAGTATTTGTAAATTTGGTATGGTTCCAGACGGTGATGGGGAAGAAAGCTAAGAAGAAGATGCGGGTTCCTCCTCCCAAGGAGAAAAAGGTCTCCTCCCTTGCGCAGAAAAATCCTAACCTGGAAAATGATCCAAGTGGTGAGACGGTTGATTTTGTTGTTTCAGCAGTGACTGAGAAGAAACCCTGTCAACATAGTCAGAAGGGATGTAACTTGGGTGTTTTGTCGGCAAAACTTGGATCCACAGAGTCCATAAGGTGCGAAGATTGTAGGGAAGGTGGGAGGGGCAATAGCGGGAGAGGTAAACATGGTAAGAAGAATAAGGGTAGTTCTTCAACAGATTCTAAGTCTAAATCAAAAGCTACATGGATCTGCTTAGAATGTGGACATTATGGGTGTGGTGGAGTTGGTTTTCCGACAATTCCTCAAAGCCATGCTGTTCGCCATGCAAAACTAACACGCCATCCTCTGTCCATCCAGTTCGAAAGGCCAAGCCTTAGATGGTGTTCTCCTTGCAGTGCACTGGTGAGGCTTGAAGACAACACTGCCGAAGCGAAAGATGTGTATGTAGGGGTTGTGAAATTGATTAAAGGGCGCTTGACTAAGGTTTCTGAAGGGGATGTTGAGGATCATTGTTTTGTTGGTGGTAGTGTCATGAGTGAAGTAGTAACTGTAAGAGCAAAACATTCCTTGTCAGGATGTTCTGAGGAAAGTGTTGGCTATTATGTTGTGAGAGGCTTAGTAAATCTTGGGAATACTTGCTTTTTCAACTCGGTCATGCAGAATCTACTATCAATGGACAGGCTAAAAGATTCTATCTTAAAGCTAAATACGCCATTTGCACCTCTCACTGTTTCCTTGAAGAAACTTTTCTGTGAGGTAAAGGGAGAAGAAGGAAAGAAGAATGTCATTAACCCTAAATCTTTATTTGGAAGCCTCTGTTCGAAGGCTCCACAGTTTCGAGGATATCAACAGCATGACAGCCATGAAGTACTTCGATGCTTACTTGATATACTGTCGACTGAAGAGATTGATGTGAGAAAGAAAATGAATGAAAGGGAAGACGGTGTACTGCCTTCTAATCAATTTGTTACTCTCGTGGACTCTATTTTCGGTGGTCAAATATCAAGCAGTGTTTGCTGTGTAGAATGTGGGCACACGTCTACCACTTATGAGCCATTTTTAGATCTCTCTGTGCCTGTACCAACAAAGAAACCACATCCTAGAAAGTCATTGGTGTCTCGAGCCAATAAAGCAAAAGTTCAAACGAGGAAAGGTAACAGGTCAAGGGGAAAAGACCCACATATATCTCGAACTGTTTCAGCTGGTGCTGAAGCCTCTCCTGAAGCGCAGCCTTCCAAACCTATTTCAGAAAGTACAGCTTCTTCAAGTCATTCTAGACCTTCTGATTCTTCTACTGAGGTTGCTGCTGAAAGAGATCCAGTTTTATCAGATTGTGTGACTAAGGAGGATGTAGAAAACACACTTTGCACTGAGAATGCAGTGGAGCAGTATAGTCCTTTGCTTGCTGAATTTACATGGTTGGATTATCTTGATTCAGAACCAGCAGTACGCGGTGATGTTGCACGAGATTGTAACTCTGTGCAGGTTGAAGATAATTCTACATGGATGGATTACATCTGTCCAGAAACAACTTCCAACAATAAGTATGTACCTTCTCCAGCTGATGATGGTCCATCTGAGGAGGATGCCGCGTTGGAAAATTGTTTGAAGCCAAGAAGTAAGACCAGGGTGGTCGATAATCTAAACCAGGACACCTCTTCCTCAAGGAACTCTTGCAATGAAGAGACGTTGCTGGTTCAAGATTCAGAAGTTGTATTGCTTCACTACAAAGAAGATGCTCAGGTTTCAAGTAACAGTGTAAATGATTCGTTAGACTTTGTTGGCTTTGGGGACTTGTTTATGGAGCCCGATATGGATCCTGTGCTGCCAACAAGAGTAGGTCCTGAGATAGAAGTCGCAGAGTCTAGTTTCATGGCCGGAAACAGCAGTGAATCTGATCCTGGCGAGGTTGATAATTCAGTTTCTCCCGTGTCTGTTGAAAGCTGTTTGGCTCATTTTACTAAACCGGAGCTCCTTTCCAACGATAATGCATGGCACTGTGAAAAATGCTCCAAGACTCTGCATCTACAAAACAAGAAGAGAAAGCAGGTGGAAACTCCTGAAGTGGAGTTGAGTGGAAGTGGTAATACAAGTGTAGTAAAAGTTGGAAATCTTAGCAATAATGGGTATGCGGAAAATGACAGTTCATTTGATAAAGAAAATGTTGTTGCTCTAAGTACTGGGGAGATCAATGGTTCTTGCACAAAATATGAAAAATCCGAGTTGAATGGATGTGTAACAGCTGAAGTTCAAGTTCAGGAAACATCAGATACATTGAGTTGCAACGATTCCCACTGCCAAGCAAGTTTCAGTGATCGCACTACTGAGCCTTGTGGGACAGATGAGCTTATTAGTAGTAGCACATCCTGTTTGCCTAAAGCACCACTGGAAGTTACTGATGATGATGGCGATACTGACATGCCAACTGTGAAAGTGAAGAGGAATGCGACCAAGAGAACTCTAATTTCTAGAGCCCCACCTATCATGACCATTCATCTAAAAAGGTTTAGCCAAGATTCTCGTGGTCGGTTGAGTAAGCTCAGTGGTCATGTTGCTTTTAGAGAAACACTCGACATAAGTCCATATATGGTTTCCAGGTGCGGTTGAATTAAAATATTTTTTTGGCTATCTTAATTTCTTGTTAGTTTTTGCTTCGTATCCTTATTGCTTTATGTTGGTATCTGCTGCTTTTAGACTATCATATTAAATTCCATGTCACATTCACATTTAAAAATGCTATGAATTTCGTATTAAAATATCTTGAAGATCATTTTTACTATTGCATCTCTAGGTTATATATATATATTGCTTCTACAGTAGAGATAATTTGCAACCTCCAGTTGCTTGAGGAATCTAATTTTAATGTTTCAATACAGTAGTTAGTCCAACAAACTATTGAAGTACTAATTTTGTTTTTGGCCATTATTGAAGTACTAATTTAAAAAACATGAATTTGAGTGGTTGATTATAGGAAGCATGAAGCATATCTAGTAGTTCCTTTACTTGAGCTTGGGTGCAATCTTCTTCTTCAAAAGCGATAAAATTGATAACCAAGATGTTCGCTATCATTGTGGTATATAAATTGTAAAAGTCAATATAACTGTTCCATCGAAAGGTTGGCTTTTTTTTTTCAAGTGGTTTAAATATATTCATTGATATCCTTCTCTTTGTGAGGTAAACGAGCTATTGGCATGTTAGGAACTTGTAAGATCACATCCTTATTGAGGATATATTGTTTAGCTGAAGATTATGCCATGGTTTCACTGATGGTGATTTTTTCATGTGAGGTAGAAGCTAATTAATACATTTATTTGTTTAACAACAGATTTGGTTAGTCTTGTTTGTGTGTGTGACTGACATTCATTCTGCTTTTTTGTTATGCTAGATTTTGTGTTTCCATTGGTGCAATGCAGTAGTAGTAGTTTTGATCTATAATCAAATCTTTAAGCAAGTAGCAGTATTATGATTATTATTTTTGATTAGATGTATAATTTGTTGTAAGATGAGGAATTATTAATGAAGAGAATGTTTCAGGGATAAAGACAAGTGCATGTATCGTCTATTAGGGGTGGTAGAGCACCTTGGTACAATGAGAGGTGGACACTATGTGGCGTATGTTAGAGGAGGATGCCATAAGAGCAGCAGAAGTAGTAATACAGACCCCTCCTCCATCTGGTATCACGCAAGCGATGCATATGTTCGGGAGATTTCTGTTGATGAAGTTCTTCGGAGTGACGCATACATTTTATTCTATGAAATGATTTGATTGGATTGGATGAGCAAGGAAGATTTACATTTAAATTCATCTTCATCTGATTGGATGAGGAGAAAACCCTTTTCTAAGGAAGATGTGGGCGAGGGAGGAACACAGAGAGATGAAGGAGGTACATTGCTTGGTAGAAACTACCATTGTTCAGATGAGTGTACAACAGGTATATAATTTGGTTTATTTACATACATACCCTTTTGATTTTTGTGATAACCCTATGATTACTTTTTTCATCAACATTATAACAATCTATCCTACCTTCCCTCTCCTTTTTAACACATGCATACAAAAAGGGGGAAATTTTGAATTTTTATCTCACAGGAATTCCTTTTGTATAGACGAGTTGGTTCTCTATCAAATCATGTGGTCATATTTCACATTCTTTTACTGTGAGTTGTAACATGGAATAGAATTAGATATTCCATCTAGTTCTCTTCTAAGAAGAAGAAGAAGAAGAAAAAAATACTTCTGATGTACACATTAGATTGCGCAACGCATTTATTTTCTTTGACACAACTGTTGCAACAAAGGTAAAAACAAAAGTAAAAAATATTGTTACATTTTCTTTTTTCTCAAACACAAAAAATTACTACTTCATACTTAAATGCAGTGTTATCATAACTGGACCGGACTGACGGTCAGACCGTGAATCGGTCGTGGTAACAATCAATTCATTTTAAAAGATCGAATTGCAAAGCGAACTAGGTCCAAATGGTAAAAATCAGATGTTTTTTTTGTGAACTTGGTGATTTTTATAGAACTGGACAGTTTTCTGGTCTAATGAAAAAAATTAAAGAGGGGGTATTAGGGTTTATACAAATGAGAGGACGAAGGCGGTCTGGGAGGAGGGACGGAGGCGGTCTGGGAGGAGAGACGGGCGGGCTGGAAGGAAGAGGAGGCGGTGGATTGTGAGAAGAAGGGGGCGACAGGTTGGGAGGAGGGTTGACCGGGGTGTGTGTGTGGGGGGTGGGGGGGTGGGGGAGAGATCTGCTTGCTTCTCCTCTTGCTTGTTGGTCCTATTCTTTGCATGACCTCTTCATCTTCTGTTTACTTCTCACGTTGCTGCAGATCAGTTGCCTAGGGGAATTTCTCCAAATATAACTACTTTAATAGTATACAATGAACCTGCCGATTTAATTAGCGAACCACAGTTGGACGATAGGGAATAATAATTGGGAATAAGGAATAGGAGTTAAGAATATGAAGTTGTTTATTTGGTTGAATAGAATGGAATGGAATAAGGAATTCTGTTGTTTATTTTGTGGAATTGTATACGGAAAATGAATGGAATGTGGTAAAATGACATATATGCCCCTCTTTATATATGTATAGTATATAATAAAAATAAATTGTATTAATTAATTATAAAACTTAAAAATATTAAAAACATTTATTTAAATAATAAAAAAAATGCATTTTTTATTTTTTTTTTAAAAAAGACCAATTTATTAATTTTATTTAAAAAAAATAAAGAATGTAAATTGTCATGCAAAATAATATTTCTTAAACAATCAATTGATTACATAACATTCACATGATTAGAAATATTGATAAATACAGTATTCGCAATATAACATTTCATAAACCTACGACAATATTTGTTCCGAATAAGTGTTAAGTCATTTGCTTGAAACTTAGCAAAAATGATCACATACATAATACAAAATGTTGTTAGTCACCACATACATTATACAAAACGTGGGTTTGTCCTTAATCAAAATTATACATATATGTCGATCCGATAAAACTATCATACATCTACAGCTTCATTGCACGCAACCACACGAGACGGTTGCCAGGCTCCATCCCAAAAACAATCAGCACACTTTTCTCACGGGTTAAGAACAGATGGATGTGACCAAAAAAAAAAAAAGAACAGATGGTGAGCCTTCCACACATCATCCATGGTGACACCTTCTTGACTACGAACCGCTGCATCCACCATAGGTAGTTGTTGTTGAATTGAATTCGTTAACGCAACTGTCTTCGCTAACGAATCAGATATCATGGTTCCAACAGTGTTCCTCTGAGCAAAGATGTTGCACGTCCTCATTAATTCTTTTTTTTTTCCGGCTTGATGTTGTGTTACCTTGTGACATACGATTAGCAGAGTCTCATGTTTCTCCCTCCGGTTGGTTAACATAATCAGGCATTTCTGAGTCCTCTTCTGGGAAATTTGATTGTTCATTCTCGGCTGAGGCAAGCGCCTCTTCCACAGTTTGAGAGTGCAACCCAGTTAGACAAGTATTCTAAAGAAGCAAAAATATAGACACAACTTACTTGCACATAAACAACCCAAACTTCCTCTTCTGCAACCACGCATTGTTTGACATCATCCCATCCAAAGCCATATGTATTTTTTCCATGAACCATATCATACACAATACTCCATTGACTCTTCAAAGTCTTGAATAGAGATTCGATGTGTGGTTTAGCCTTCAAACCACACCCCGGGAGCCTAAGGTTCAACAACTTCTCGAGTTCCGGTAAAAAACCCACCTTGAAACCTGTTTCGGCATTACAATGACCTTGGGCGTGCAACTCAGCCATTGATGCAACCAAGGCTGCATCTTCAACTGCAGTCCATTTATGTCTTGATGTAGACATACTAAAACAATGAAGAATTATAGCATCATACGTACGTACAATCATATCCGAAGCATATAAACCAACAAAGCATGATTGTCATAATAAACCATACAAATGTCTCCAATTAGCAAACATAAGTAATTCGAAGAATCCACGAACAATTACATGACAGGAATAAGATAAACTCACATTGTTTGTAAAAACATCATCTAGAAACACAAATACATAACTAAGCATGATTGTTAACGAGATTTTCTATCCAGTCATTATACATAGTTTCCGCCAACTGATCTCTCCAAAGGTTCCTCTCCGCTGAAACGCGAACCTCGCTAATAAAATTCACAGAATCAGGTTGAGTTGATTCATAATCAAGAGGCATATCATCCTCTAAGGGATCATCCATCTCTCTTCTGATGAAATTTTGGAGCAAGCAACAAGCGTGGACAATTCTGTTGTGAACTTCCATTGGATAATAAGACGTGCTCCTTAGTATGGACCATCTCATCTTAAGCAGACCAAAACAACGTTCTATCACATTCCGAGCCCTCACATGTTTCATATTGACGTATTCTCTAACATTTGCAGGTTGATGCCCAATGCGCCATTCATTCAAATGATAACACACTCCTCTATATGGGGCCAAAAAACCCTCAGCATTGGCATATCCAACGTCAACTAAATAATAACAACCACGAGGGACCCTAAGACCGTGCTCTCTAGATAGAGCATCTCGCAAAACTCTACTATCAGCAGCTGAACCTTCCAAACCCGGTTGTACATATATGATTTGCATATATGGGGAACAAGCCGCTAGGACATTGGTGGTAACCTGCCCTTTCCTGTTTCTGTACCTAGGTCTGTCAGTGAGGGGGACTCTCAACTCAATGTGAACCCCATCGATGGCACCCAGACAGTTCTCAAAATAATTCCATCTTTCATCATTTCCATCCGGTGTGATCAGATCAGGTTTTTTGGTTAGCACGTGGTGACACCGTAGGATACTCAAGATAACTTTGTTAAAATAACGACTAACAGTTGATCCTGATCTACCAAAGTCAAACTTGATCACCCTATTCTTCTTGTGATACGCAAGTATGTATAATGTCTTCACTACTTGCTCATCTATGTTGACATGTCTCGTTGACGTAAGACCTCCAACCTCGCCTAACATTTCACAGAGCTTGCTAAAGCAATGCCTATTCATTCTGAGTTGGTCTCTATAGTCGGTATCATCCGTATGTAGTAGGCCCTTAATGTAGTTTCTTTTCGCCACCTCATACATCGAAAAGGCTCGATTGGGTAGTGTTGGTTGTTTCATTTGCATCTACACACGCAAAACAACTCTCATAATAAGATGGAGGAACGTAACAACACACCTTCTCCTCAGTGTTATATGTTGTTTTATTTCCTTGGCAGGCATAACTGAAAATATACATATCTATTTAGATGTGGGTTCATTTTTGGGTTCATAACGTGAACCCAGCATCGATTCTGGGTTCATTTCAACCCAGAATCAACTGAATCTGGGTTGAACTGAACCCACCTGCAAGCAGCAGTGTGGGTTAAATGGAATGGTGAGGAGGGGCGCATCAATTGAATGCAAGGCAGAGGGCAGCTCGGTTGCAGGTGAAGAATTGAAGACGCAGCGTTCCGAATTGAAGACGTTGCAGTTGATGCTGATGTTGTTGCAGAGGGCAGCTCAGTGGAATTGAAGAAGAGAAGACACAGAGAAGACACGGAGAAGACATAACGAGGGGCACGGTGGGCATTTAGCAAAATCAGTGAGGGCATAATCGTCTTTTGACCTTCTATTCCGAATTCCAAGCCTTCTAGGCTTAGGAATTCTGAGGTTTTCACCCGGAAAACCTAAGCCCACCCCGCCCGGAATGCCTAAGCAAATGTTAGGCAATTCCGTGAAAAGAACATGGGCTTACGGAATCCGTAATCCCAAATCCTTTGGACTTCAATGAAAAGAACGGGCCATAAAAATGGGTTAAACACATTACATGCTGGGTGAAATGCGCGCTGACTCCTTATTTGATCGCAATTTGAATATTCCCATTAAAGATTGGTTTTATAAATTTATATCATAATGCTTGCATAAATTTGAGTTTTTCCTTTTCATTAAACTTTCCATCTAAAAATATGATAATTTTGAAAATTCTAAAAATAATATATTATTTTTCAAAATATTATAATTAAATAGCTTAATCTTTTTTTAATATATTAAATTGAATTCCGATTCGATCGACATTCAGTCTCAGCTAAGTCAATCACCAATTAAATTGAACCTAAATCGACTCTTACTTGACTGAATCATCATTCAATTTTAGTATAAACAAAAATGTTGAAGTGATTAATTGTGTCATTCCATAAATATGATGTTATTTTTATAATTTTTAAAGTACATTTTGTTATGTTTGGACAACAAATAATAGAAGGGGTGATATGTCCAAACACTAATGATAAAATATTACAACATTTAACTTGAAAAGAAATTTTGAAAATGAGCTATAATACTAAGAAGTAAATGAGCATTTTACCCTTAAAGGTTTACCTTGTGAAAAATTCACCTCAAACTTTTCTTATATCCAAATTGAAAAACAAAAGTGAAAAGTATTACATTTTCTCATAATCATTAACTTTTTTAGTGGGATTTATCAAGGACATACTCAATATTAGAATATTTAGATTTAGATTTGATTTTATAGAAAGTTTGAGAATATTTACTATCATAATTAACTCTTGTGGTAACTGTGTAGAGTATTTCTAGTTCTTGGTTATCTTGATTGCATTGTGTCTTTGTTGGGATAAGAATGTGTTATGGCCTCTTTCACCTTCTTAAATTGCCAACATCCCAATGTCACGTCAGTTAAATATTTTAGTGTAATTGGATTGACTAGTTGACCAATAGAATCATAGTATCTCATTAAACAAGCTAGGAGGGTGCGAAGTGCACGCTTATTTAAGTATATTATGATCAATGTATCGAAGATTCATCAGTTGCTTAGGGACGAGAAATGGGGGTCAAAGGGGGCAACACCCCCTTTGCAGGGGTCTCGGGGTAGCGCCCCTAGCTGGGGTCGAGCTAGCTGTTTTTTTTTTGATAAAGTTACTATTCTAAAATTCAATGTAAATTTGAATTTTTTGAATTATTGACTTAACATTTTAACCTCAAAATTCACGGTTTTTGGACAATTGCTTTGGAGCCAAGTTTAGGCCGAAATGTTGCAATGACTTCGGCTCCAAGTCATCATCCCAAGGCGTCGCTTTGTTTTGAAGCCAAATTTTGAATTGAATGGACATGGTTTGGCCGAATGGTTCCTATATGGTTCCAAAAGGTATGGTGTCTCTTCCAAAGGGTGTGGTGTATCTTCTAAAGGGTGTAGTGTCTCTTCCAAAGGGTGTGACAAACACTATAAATTGATCATAGGGGAGGTCCAAAAATTTCATCTAAAACATTCACATTCCTTCTCAAGTTCTAGTTCAGAATTATGATTTTATCCGATTGAAAGTTTGGGTGCCTCCAAATTGTTTCAATCTGAAAGTGTCGTCACGACTTCAGAACAATCCAAGAAACCCCATTCGAAAGTCAACAAGAAACCCCATTTTGAAAGTTCAACAAAGATTGAACAATTTCTATGAAGATGACGAACGAAGAATCTGCTAGGGATATGACGAGTAAGTTTGCAAAGTTAGATAAGTTCGAAAACAATGACTTTCGAAGATGGAAGAAGAAGATGCACTTCCTGTTAACGACCCTTAAAGTTGTGTATGTGCTGAGTACTCCCATGCCAGAACTGTTCGACAATGAAACGGTGGAACAGACTAGACGCCGCTGCAAATGGGAGAACGATGACTACATTTGTCGTGGTCACATCCTGAATGGTATGTCTGATTCCATATATACCAAAATGTCGAATCTGCAAAAGAGTTGTGGGATTCCCTTGAATCCAAGTACATGGCCGAAGATGCTTCAAGCAAGAAGTTTCTTGTTAGTAATTTTAACAATTAAAAGATGGTTGATACTAGACCGGTCATGGAACAATACAATGAACTGTTGAGGATTATGGGACAGTTTGCTCAATATAACATGAACATGTATGAATCCATCTCGGTTTCTAGTGTTATAGACAAACTGCCACCATCATGGAAAGATTTCAAACATACCCTGAAACACAATAAGGAAGAGATGTCTCTTGTTCAACTTGGAAGTCACTTCAGGATTGAGGAGTCTTTAAGGGCTCAAGAAGTCGACAATAACCCTAAGGGTAAGAACCAAGTTGGTAACTCTTCTGCAAACATGATTGAAGAGAGTCAATTTTCAAACTCGAACAAAGACAAGGGGAACAAACGAAAGTTTAAAGGAGATGACAACAAATCTTCCAACAAAAAGCCTAAGGTGGCATGTTGGAAGTATGGCAAACCTGGTCATTTCAAGAAGGATTGTCGGGTTGGAAAAGGTAAGTTTAACCCTGGTCCAAGAGGATCTAAGGATCCTGAAAAGCAACAAGGTCAGATTTTAATACAAAATAATAATTCGAGTCAGAATTATGTATCAGTAATATCTGAGACATTTTATGTGCAGGATGATCATGTTGCATTGTGGATTGATTTAGGAGCAACAACTCATGTGTGTAAAGATCTTCGTTGGTTCAAGGACTTTCAACCAATTGAAGATGGATCTGTCTTACAGATGGGAAATGTTGCGCTGAAACCAATCAAAGGACTAGGAAATGTTAAACTTGTCTTTACGTTTGGAAAATGTGTCTTTAAACAATGTATTGTATGTTCCCGGGATTCGAAAGAATCTCTTATCGGGTGTTGTTTTAAATAATTGTGGTTATAAGCAAGTGTATGAAAGTGACAAGTATATCTTGTCGAAACATGCTAGTTTTGTAGGATTTGATTATTTAAGTAATGGTATGTTTATGTTGAATGTTAAGGTTTCATTTGATAATGAATCTGCTTGTATGACTTCTATTAGTACTAGCAATAATATAAATAAATCACATTTATGGCATGCTAGACTAGGACATGCTCATTATAAAAGAATGAAAGATATGTCTAAAATGAGTCTCATACATGCTATTGATATAAACAATGAGAAATGTAAAACTTGCATGTTAACTAAGATAACCAGAAAACCTTTCAAGGATGCAAATAGAGTATCCAAAGTATTGGAACATATACATAGCGATTTATGTGATTTTTATTCTACTCCTTCATTAGGAAATAAAAAGTATGTCATTACTTTTATTGATGATGCTTCTAGATATTGCTATGTTTATTTGTTGCATGCTAAGGATGAAGCTCTTGATAAATTTAAAATTTATAAAGAAGAAGTTGAGCTACATCAAAGAAATTTGATTAAAATTTTACGTACTAATAGAGGAGGTGAGTATTATGATCCAGTATATTTTCAATCTACTCGTATAATACATCAAACTACAGCTCCTTATACACCACAACAAAATAGTGTGTCAGAAAGGAAGAATAGGACTTTGAAAGAGTTGGTTAATTCCATGTTGTCCTATTCATGTTTAAGTGAATGTTTTTGGGGTGAGGCTATGTTAACAACCTATTATTTATTGAATAGAATTCCTAATAAAAGGAATAAGATTACCCCATATGAATTGTGGTATAAAAAGCTACTAAAATTAAGTTTTATGAGAGTTTGGGGATGTAGTGCAATTGTAAGTCTCACTTAACCCAAAAGAAGAAACTTGGGTGAAAGAGGTATATATTGTATCTTCATTGGGTATGCTGAGCATTCCTATGAATATAGGTTATGTGTATTAGAATCTAATGACTATGTATCTGTTAACACATTTATAGAATCAAGAGATGCTAACTTTGATGAAGATAGATTTACATCTATACATAGACCAAAAGATATGATTCATAATTCTTTAAGTTCAGATGCTTCTGGTGGTACTGTTTCTGTACCTGGACCGACTGAACCAAGGAGAAGCACTAGAACTAGAAAAGCCAAATCTTTTGGATCTGATTTTCAACTTTATTTGGTTGAAGGGTCAAGAGGTGATATTGAGTATCAGTATCAATACTGTTTTATGATTGAAGAGGATCCAAGAACATTTAGTGAAGCTATGGCTTCAAGAGATGTTGCATTCTGGAAAGAAGCTATCCAGGATGAAATGGATTCGATCATGAATAATAATACATGAGAATTGACTGATCTACCTCCTGGCTGTAAAGTTTTGGGAAACAGATGGATCTTCAAAAGGAAAATAAAAGTGGATGGTAGCATAGATAAGTATAAAGCAAGATTGATTATCCAAGGCTTCACACAGAAGGAAGGGATTGATTACTTTGATACTTATACTCCTGTTGCTAAGACCTTCACTCACTACAAGAAACTATAGAATCAACATCGGTAAAAAATCGTTGCTAAAGACATAAATACCGTTGTTAACTTTTAGCGTCAACAAAAGTTTCGTGCCGGTAGCCCCCGTCATTAAAGGTTATACCTACGACAATTTGCCGTTGTTAGAATGACACTCCCCATTTATCTTTTACAGCAACATTCGTTGTTGTTAAAGACAGTTCAAAAGCGACAACATATTGTTGATGTTATAGATGAGTTTTACTGATGAAAATACTTCATCGTTGAATTACATTTTTACAAGTGACTTTGAGCGGTTGTTTTTTATTCGAAACAACGTTCATTAACTTGTTGTTAATACTTGTATCTAGTGACTACAAATCCATCATTAAAAGCACTTGATACTGTCAGGTAATGTTACTGCTAAATACATGTTTTTAGTGATAACAACCAGTAATATCAGTTTATGTCGCTGCTAAACACAAATTTTTTGTGTCAACAACCACTAATCATTGTTAAAGGCAAACTTTTGTGATGTGTTTTTATTAATTATTTAGTTATTGCTATATGATATAAACTACACAATACATTTTAAAAAATATAATATATTATTTATCCAAGTAAATATATACATCTTAATAAACATCCAAACTACAAACTTATAATAATTTTGAACATAAATACATAGTTTTCTAAATCAGATGAAGACCTAAAACTAATATGTTTTTATACTTGAGATGGTTGTGAATTCAGAATGTCGGAACTACGAACTTCATCTCCGTCTCTAATTCACGATCCCCTACAAGCTCCAACAATATCATGTGATCATATAGAAAGGAAACACAATAAGTACAATAACAAAATCAATTAACACAATAATCTAGAACACCCTACATAACAGTAGACATCTTAACACGATAATTTAACCACGACATAACACAAGACACCTCAACACAATAGTTCAAACACTAATTCAAGACAAGATTTTTAAGCACTAGTTCAAACATCACAACAGTATGGTCAAAGAGCTTTTATTCAAGACAAGATTTTTAAGCTTCCCACTGATACAGTTAACTATTAGTAATTGAGCAGTAAAAATGGAATGGACATATTACAACACTGAATCAATCTTTTGATGGAACTTCAAAATAAGAAATTCTACCTGTCGGAATCAACAGATGGGGCCCATGAGTATCCCATTTCATTAATTCCTATGGCTATATGATTTTCCAAAGTATTTTGAAAAAAAAATCAAAGTGCTGATCAAAAGGCTTATAAGAGTGATGACAAGTTAAGAAGGAAACTAGAAATCAATGAAAAGCTTGATTACTTACCAACATTAGGTAAGTATCGAGATGCTGAAAAATTGTGAAGATCAAGTATAAAAACTGGACCTGCTTAGTAATGTTCGTGCTTTTTACCTACAAACAAAAAAATGAAATATCTTAAGAAAGTTAACAGACCTATACAGTTCATGCGTACATCAACACTTGGAATCTTCATGAGGACATTCAATGATAAGTGCAAGAGTTTGGGGCAGTACGAAAGAACGAGATCAGTCCCACCATTGTCAACTGGTGAGCATCAACCCCGCTCAAATGATAACTCAAGCTCAAATGATAAAGTCATATATTATGCTCATGTTTATAATACCTTGCAGAATTCAACTAAATTTGATTCAACATCATCTTTGTAACTTATAGGGGTCAGGGATTGGCTTGAACTCATTAGAAAAGGCTCAAATTCTTCCATATCCTTCTATTAAACTAAAGCCCAGCAAATCTGATTAACCAAATAGCTGATTGTGAATCATATATCTAAAGCTTCGAATATCTTTCTGTGATATAAGTGGATTACACTAGGAAAAATTGGGTTTTTCAGTCTAACAAAAAATGTAGGGACTAATACTTTATTACATCAAATTGTTAAGGATTTTTCAACTGCCTACCTTTTCTTCTAGGCAAATGATCAAGTCTTCGATGGAGTTTTCATTGGAATTCCAAACAACATCCATCCTAAGGCCACAAGAAAATCAATATAAACTTAGTGCAGAAATGAATACAGTCAAAAGCAAGTAACTGAAATGGCAAAAGATGAAGATAAGAGTTCAGACTACTTTAACTATGAAAGCAAGTTGCTTTATGATATTTCATGCAAAGAGAAATGAAAATGACACGTTAAAAGAATACCTCGAGCTACAGAGGGCCAGATCAAGATCCAGATCATGCCGTGGAAGCTGATAACTCATCAATGGCTGCAGTTTAGCCCATCACAAGTTACTATACTGTTTCAACCATTGATAGTTTCAAGCATGACATTTTTATTTCAACAATATACATTTTCTAACCAGTATCTCTAGTGTCCAACCCATTCATATTCAAGGTTTCAACTTTCAAGAGAAACAACTTACGTAATGTTTGTCATTTGTGTCAAGAATTATACTAGAGCAATAGCTCCAACATTCAATTAGAAGAAGAAAAAAATCTATACCTCATTTTGATTGTTCAAATGATTATGAAGAAATGACATAATTTGAGAAGATTCCACCATACATAGCAAATAATCAACTAGAAAAATGTTTTAGATATACTCTTGCTACAACATAACCTAAGAATGTACATTCAATTTGTACCTATTCTGCATAATATATTGTTCTAGTTCGGTGTCCTCGAATGGTTAGGATTCCGCGAATGAATCTATCTAAGTAGATACAATCATACAATCATGAAACAAAAATAATTAATCCCTAAGTTTGCATATAAGTCGAATCATACTCGGATCAGTAGAAGATATATTAAAAGTAGGACATCAATTGAATCAAAGCTATAAATGGCCTCACCAAATCTACTCTAGGATCTGCAAGTGTTACCTAGTCGGATCCATCTTTCTGGTCAACGATTTGAGCGAGAACAGCAGATCGAACATGAGCTTATGGTCTTGCTGCGAGCTACGGTTTGTAGGATGAGGTGAAGGACGATGCAACAACGAGGACAAAGCGGAGAGTTGACGCGAGGGATGACCTAAAAGCAAAAGAGAAGGACGAGGACGAAGCCGAACGTAGGAAGAGAGTTGTATCTGGAGAGGAGAGACCCAAGAAGCCGAATGCGAGACGAAGTCGAACGGGAAGAAGAACGAAGTGAGGATGAAGCCGAATGAGAGCTGTACACGGAACTGAAGACGAAGAAAGCTGAACTGGAGTGGAGGCGTGAGTTAGGTTACAAAGAGAAGTAGCGATAGTGAGTTACGTTAAGTTGTTTAGAATTAGGTCTAGTTTTTTTTTACATTAAATGGTGGTTCAATTCGGTTTAGTGGCGGTTCTATCGGTTTAGTGGGGGTTCTTAACATTTAGTGACGACAACGACTAATGTTAGTCGACAATATGCCATAGTTGTTTGTGTATTATTGACATCAATAATAGTCGTCACTAAATAAACTATTTTACAAAAACTATTGAATCTATTAATGAATGACTATACTAATGTCGACAATATATTGACGCGTAAACTTATTCTTACATTTTTCTGGTACTTATGTTTTAACGACGACAAAATTGATTAGTTACGGCATACATCAGTTGTTGTTATCACTATATTTACGACAAAACTTTTCGCATTTGAATATGTACATTTACAACGGAAAAATCATCTGCTACTGATGGAGTCATTTAACATCAAGTGTTGGTCGTCATTACACATTCATCCATGTAAAAAATAAAGTGACGGCAAAACATAACACTAAAAGTATCTTATAACGGTGGAAAACATATTGTGTCTAATAAGTTATAATAACGACAACAAAAACGGCTGACACAATATACATACATTCTACATCAATTCTTAGCGTCAACACAAAATCTCCGTCGCTGTTGCCACAGATTCTTGTAGTGACTATTTGGTTATTAATAGTACTTGTAGCTACACATAACATTGTTATTCATCAAATGGATGTGAAAACTGTATTCTTGAATGGTGATTTGGATGAAGAGATTTATATGAAACAACCAGAAGGGTTTGTTATGCCTGGATATGAAAACAAGGTGTAGAAGTTAAAGAAATCATTGTATGGTCTTAAACAAGCACCAAAACAATGGCATAAATTTTTTGATGATGTAGTATTGTCTAATGGTTTTCTTCTTAACCAAGCAGACAAGTGTGTATATAGAAACTTTGATGCTTTGGTAAAGGGGTTATCATTTGTGTATATGTAGATGACATGTTGATTTTTGGTACTGACCAAAATCAAGTTGATAAAACCAAGAAATTCTTGTCATCTAATTTTGACATAAAGGATTTGGGGAAGGTTGAGGTGATTCTTGGTATAAAGGTCAAGCAAAAGAACAATGGTATTTCAATCTCTCAATCTCATTATATTGAGAAGATTCTGAATAAATTTAATTTTAAAGATTGTTCTCCAGTTAGCACTCCCATAGATCCTAGTCTTAAGCTTCTACCTAATAAAGGCGTTGCAGTATCTCAACTTGAATACTCAAGAGCTATTGGTTGTCTTATGTATGCCATGATTAGCACTAGGCCAGACATTGCATATGCTGTTGGAAAGCTTATTAGATATACTAGCAATCCTAGTTCACATCATTGGCAAAACTTAAATAGAGTATTCAAGTACTTGAAAGGAACCATGGATTATGGTTTGACTTATACTAGTTTCCCTTCGGTTCTTGAAGGATATTCATATGCAAGTTGGATTTCCAATGTTAAAGATCATTCTTCTACAAGTGGATGGGTATTTCTTCTTGGGGGAGGTGCCATCTCTTGGGCATCAAAGAAACAAAGTTGCACTACTCACTCAAAAATGGAGGCTGAGTTTGTTGCATTAGCATCGACTGGTAAAGAAGCCGAGTGGCTAAGAAATATGATTTATGAAATTCCATTATGGATTAAACCGATATCTTCTATACCTATCAGACGTGATAGTGAATCTGCCTTGGCTAATGCATATAGGCAAGTATACAAAGGCAAGTCTAGACACTTAGGTGTCAGACAAAACATGATTCGTGAGTTCATCATGCATGGTGTTATATCAGTGGAGTTTATAAAAACTCAACATAATTTAGCCGATCATTTAACCAAAGGGTTAAGAAGAGATCTTGTTCACAAATCGACTGTGGGGATAGGATTAAAGTCCATTTGAAATCTCTCATGTTGAGATACCCAATTCCCACCTAATATGACATTAGGTGTTGAATTCAATGTGGAAAGCTTAACATCTAGAGATTGGAACACATTGGTTATATCATCCCAAGGTATGTGTTCAGACCTGCAAGTAGAGGAGGTTGAAGTTTAACTTTTTAATAGTTCTTTTGAAAAATTGCATATGCACGTGCAAGAGTAAAAGAGCTACCTATGTAAACATGAAGTTTAGCTGCTTCAAGAAGCTAGGACTTGGCTTTGATATGTTTATGAAGGATTAGGACACAAGTTAGTAAAATATAGTGTCAATAAAGAGCATTTGAGAATGTTAATTTATGTCTATATTATGTTCATGTATTCACAATGAATAGAAAATGTTCAATCCATAGTGACACCATGATATTCAAATATTTGAAATGTGTAATACACTAAGATGAAATTCGATCGTCATGATATTTCATTTATGCATAAGTTTGATGTGTTGTTTGTTGTGATCTTGGTTTAGTTAATCAAGGATTACACTAAAATGGGGGAGGATTGTTATATATTTTAGTGTAATTGGATTGACTAGTTGACCAATAGAATCATAGTATCTCATTAAACAAGTCAAGAGGGTGTAGAGTGCACGCTTGTTTAAGTATATTATGATTCACTGTATCGTAGATTCATCAGTTGCTTAGGGACGAGCAATAGGGGTCAAAGGGGGAAACGCCCCCTTTGCAGGGGTCCGGGGGCAGCGCCCCTAGCGGGGTCCAAGGGGCAGAGCCCCTGGCTGGGGTTGAGCTAGCTGGAAATTTTTAATTTTTAATAAAGTTACTATTCTAAAAATTCATTGTAAATTTGAATTTTTGGAATTAATGACTTAACATTTTAACCTCAAAATTCCTGGTTTTTGGACAATTGCTTTGGAGCCAAGTTTAGGCCGAAATGTTGCAATGACTTTGGCTCCAAGTCATCATCCCAAGGTGTCCCTTTGTTTTGGATACAAATTTTGAATTGAATGGACATGGTTTGGCCGAATGGTTCCTATATGGTTCCAAAGGGTGTGGTGTATCTTCCAAAGGGTGTGGCAAATACTATAAATTGCTCACAGGGGAGGTCCAAAAATTTCATCTAAAACATTCACATTCCTTCTCAAGTTCTAGTTCAGAATTCTGATTTTATCCGATTGAAAGTTTGGGTGCCTCCAAATTGTTTCAATCTGAAAGTGTCGTCACGACTTCAGAACAATCCAAGAAACCCCATTCAAAAGTTCAACAAGAAACCCCATTCGAAAGTTCAATAACGCCCAACTTTCAAAAACAACTTCCTCCACTAAGTTGTTTAGTTGAATCAACAATGAAAGTAGTCGGGCTTTGATTCATTAGTGTTGGTTTTTCTCGTGCTAGTACACTTACGACCGTTTAAATTGACCCATAGTGCTCCTTTTGGGATAGGATTGATGCATCGAATAAGACATTTAAAGGCCTAGCGTATTCCACATCTAAAATCTCCATTACTTTGCTTTGAAGTTTGTCCAAATTGGCCCTCCTTGAAATATCCCTAGACTTCGACTAACGTTTTCAGAATGATGCTCCTCTTTTCTTTGCCTTAGGCCATCTTCAATGATGTGGGGGTAGCAATCTTGCCTTCTTGGGTGTCCTTGTTTAGTTGCATGATCAATATCATTTTCTTGTCGTCCCCTTTGACTACTTGAATGGCAGAATGCATTAACATTGTGCATCCAAGATAAATATGCAATCCTCGAAATGAACTATCATGACATTGGTCTAATCAAGAAAGTCCATCCCGATAACAAAATCGTAGTCATCTAATAGAACTACCTTAAACATCTCTCTACTACTGAATTGAACCATCTTAATGCTTATGTTGTGTATCAAAACACATTCAAGGATTTCCTTTCACTTACTCAAGTATCTTGAGTAAGTGAAGATTCATTTGCGACTTTCTAAAATGTAAATATGCGGAAAACACTTGTATTGATAAGTGTATGCAATTGTTTGCCCGCGACCTCCACTTTTGTGAACATAAGAACCTTTATCTTTGACTTCCGGCGTTGCACCAACCTAAAGTTCCACAGTTCTCGAAATCACGTACACTTGGATTTGTAGTTAATCCTTCCTCTATCAACTTTTGACCGTTGGACTTGTAACTTCTCCGTCCATCTAACTTGTAAGACTGGGAACGATATCCCCATTGTTGGACCTTAGAGGACCGATTTCGATTTTTTTCCACCATTAGACGTGTAAGACCTGTAATGATCTTCTTCGTCATTGGATTTATATGACCTGTTAAAATCTCCCCTCCATTGAACTTATTTCTCGATCTAGGTTTCTCTGACTGAAACTTAAGAAGGGCCTTGGCCGTCAACATAACTTTATCCACGTTTTCCACTCTTCAACATTCCAACTCCTATTTGCACAGTGCTTGAGTCCCATCCAAATTGTAAGCATACTCTTCAACATTCCAACTTCATTTGTGGACGCGATTTGCAGCATACTCCGATAATTTTTTCAGTTACTCTTGAAGTTATCACTTAATGCTCCAAGCGACGAAGCTTACTGCATGCCTCGTTCTCGACATACTCCGTGTAGAAATGTTTATGGAATTTTACAATGAAGTCTTTCCAAGTTCAAACCGGTTCACCAATTCGGTAGTCCCTCTTTGGACATCACCAAAGAAAGCGATATCCTTCAAATAAGAGGGAATCATACTCAACTTATACATATCGTCTTTAACTCCCATGGCTTGGAAGTAGTCTTTTATGCTAAACAAAAAGTTGTCTACGTCGTTTGCAACTCGTGACTCTTTGAAATTTTCAGGTGTAGGAACGTTGATATTAAGTCCATGTTGAAACGTGCATGCCCCTTCGACGTCATCCATAAGAATAGTATGACTCTACTCATAGACCTAAATTATTCTAAGAAAGTATGCTTGCCCCTTATACCATGTGACATCTCCGGTCTACACTCAGTATCTCAGACCATACTGCGTTGTATCCACAATCACAACATATCGCGGTTATCTAAGTCTAGTGGATACAATATAAGAGAGACTTGTAATGACCATCCTCGTCACACGGTCCTATTAATTTGAACTAATTTGTCTAGAACTGAAACCCGAACATTATTTAATGTAGGTCTTCTAGATGAACTAAGATAGTAAACCCTAAATCGAACATCAAGTATCTGTTTAGAGTATTGAGGGTATTCTCAGTATACACAAGAGAGTCTTTAGTTTCACACAACAATGAGCTGAGATTAAGCTCACGTTATTACCCGCGCTCGTGTGATTCCATAAGGTATGAATCGTGTGTAAGAAATTTTTCTCCTTTTCCATTGAGAACATGTCATATTGTTGTATGGATGTGCATCAACATAGTACCCAAACAAACAATTCACAGACTCTTATCCGACCAATAAGCGGATCAGTAGAACATAATTTTGTCAAAGTGTATTGTCCATCACAAACATGCTATAATGTGAATTTTAACAGTCCAGACTCACATTATTTTCGGTCATCACATAGATTCACAAAATCAAAGACTGTCACAAGTCTCTCGTACCCATACATGCAAAAATGCCATTACCCGTGTGAGAGGGTAATCCATAATCTACTTTACATATCTTCTCAAACAATGTCAAAAAACACTCAATGACCTATGCAAATCACCTTACGTCAGTAGAATTTTACATTACTGGTAATAATGTGAACAAAGGAAAACATTAGGGAAAGCATTCTCGCAATCTACATTAAAGCATCTGCATAAAATATTACATTCCTTTAAACACATCCTTATATAAAGGGTTAGCATGTGGACATGTATCAACTATAGACAAACACTTTTATGTTCACAACCTTGTGTCATACTTTATCAATAGCATATTTATCTTCCCATAACATGATCCTATATAATTTCATAAACTCAGAAAAAACCGGCTTGAACCAGACTAACTAATCTAAATCTGTTAAAAGTTCCCTTCAACAACACATATCAAAATTCTATCTGCATTCCACTAAATAGGAGTTAGGACTTACAGATATGAATTTGAAAAAGGAGCTCTAAAACACTTCTTGAACCATGACTATTCTTTGTATGATTTTTTATTAAGGTAATAATAATCTTATTATATTAATCAAATACCTATATCTTAGGATAATTTTGAAACCATAATTTCAAAACTATGAAAACAACATTCATCGAATGTCTTAGAAAGAGACTAGAATCTAATCTACAATCACAAAAGGTTGTCATCAACCCCTCAATTGAGACCACAATCGTAGTTATAAATGACTGTGACAAATCAAATCTTACTATGATGATTAATTTTATATCACTCCTAGTTGCACTTACTGATGAGCATAACGTGAAAACACTTTTCTACAACACTGACTTATGGTCGTCATCCAGTGTGATCGCATTATTGCTCGTGACAAATCATGAGCAAGTCTATACTATTGTCTCAAAGCGTCATATGCAGATGAAGAACTACAAAAGTTCTCAATCCATACATTTGTGATCCACAGAGAATGAACAAACAAATTACTCTATTCAACATTCAATATATGTTTAATGCATAAGTCTCTAGAAAGAACAAACGAGGTTCAAGAATATACTGCAAAGAAAAAGCCACTTAGATTGTTTCTTTAAGTTACCAATTGAATTTCATCAACTCAATTGTATCATTCAGTTCCATTATTCTTATAAGGACTCATCAGTTCTTTAAAGGGATGGATGAACTACGTGTA
Organism: Chamaenerion angustifolium; assembly: GCA_946814005.1. Taxonomy (NCBI): domain Eukaryota; kingdom Viridiplantae; phylum Streptophyta; class Magnoliopsida; order Myrtales; family Onagraceae; genus Chamaenerion; species Chamaenerion angustifolium. Next base: position 10,636,780 of record OX328270.1, read on the forward strand.
CTCATCAGTTTTTAAAGGGATGGATGAACTAAGTGTATCCTATATTAAGGAGTTCAACTTCTTCATGTCTTACCTTTCGTTGAAAGGGTTGGTTCTTTATGTCAATCCCACTGGAACAAGAACTGTCTAGTCGTCTCACTTGTGAAATAACATCCCAACCAGTCGTCTCACTTGCAAAACAACATATCTACATAAAGTGTATCAAACTACTTCACACATGAAGTAACTTGATTCATAATATAAAAAATAAATCATCAACTCTTTTAAGAAGGATTGGTGCTTTATCGTTCTCAAAATAACAAGATTTTGAAGTTGTCTCACTTATGAAACAACACCATCAACAAAAATGCAATAAGTTACCTCACAAATAAAGTTACATGATTAGTGATATCGCTCCAACTGGAGTTCAAATCCCTATAAGTTAGGAATTGTAGGAGATGTAAATATGAAACTAAACTGGCAACTGTTGGAATGAGGGTTAACCTAGTCGGAGAAACTCGTCAAGAGTGTCGGGATGCGTGCCAAATTCACTTTGGCAAACTCATCGGACGATCGAATTGGGAGCTTGTTGACATGTAAAAAGGGATAGTGAAGGTTGTTCCTTTTGATCTCTCTCCTATGCTTAAGTGAATGTATGGTTCATATGTATGTAACTCAGAATTCCGTCTCACTTTAAAGAGATTGCCGATGTAGTTATGTCTGGGATGGTCTCTCACTACTTATTACTTTGTGTTTAAGATTTAGTGCATGAAATTTCGCCGTGGATTATGGCCAGGTTTAGTAATATCTTTAACTGTTGTTATGTGCTAAAATTTTAGTGTTACCGCTAGATTTTCTCTTGAGATCGAGTTTAGGTGAGCATTATCATTGAGGAGGAAGGTCTTAGAGAATTATCTTTTTTCCTAGGTCTTTGTTTGGTGAGGTCAAGCATAGGGTTCTTGCCTTTGAGTAGTTAGGTTTACTCTTGTTAGTCGTGCACGTTCATCTCCATATCAAGGGTGAGAATAAAGTTGTTGCCACATTGGAGGGAGGGGCTAATTTCTCAATGCCTTACCTTTTTGTCGGTTTGGGGCGAGCTCAAGACGTCCACTTTGGAGGATGGGGATAACTCAATCTCATCATGTGCTAGTCACATGATTTGTCCTCACCCGAGGGTGGTCAACCCTGATGCCATTTACGATTTTTATCTTGTTTCAAGGTAAATTCAGCGCCTATGCCCAACATTTGCCCCCGAAGCTTGGGGGTGAAAAGAATTTTTGGTCGATCTTGATTTTCTGAGAGTTTAGGCAAAGACTTTTTGTTCAAGAGTTGGGTGAACGCGTTATGATTTTTCTTTCCTTCGTTTGTCGTATTGTTTTATTTCTCATGCTCTTTTATCATTCATAAGGGTCGCGTGCTACCGCCTCTGTATTTTTGTTTTTGGAAACAAGTTCACCAATACTCCTTTTAAGTTCCCAGGGACTCTTTGCTTTCTCTTCTTTCTTTTTTTTTTCTTCCGAGTCAGTTGCCATTCTTGCCTTCCGGATGAGCTTCAATTTTCCAGTTAAATTGCTCTCGAGCCCTTTGTGTTCCTTTCATTTTCCTCAAAAATTTCGAAGGTCCCTATCGACTTTTCGTACGAGAACCTACTGCTATAACTAGTCATGGAAAAGAAAAAGCTCGCTACTATTTATGTGTTAGAGTATTATGTAGTCTACTCTAGATTAATCAATATTAATCTTTATCTTTAGTTTATCTATATTAATTAGTTTATCGCTTTATATTTCGTTTATTATTTACAATTATATATATAATTAGATAGATAGTATGAGTATCTTTATAAATAAAGTCAATATATATAGATAGTTATCTCTATACTATATATACATAGTTCTCTATGTACAAAAAAACAAGTTTCAAAATAATGGAGTCAGATGTTTTTCTTGCTCATCTCATTCACGCTTTCATGTTCTATTAAAATCTAACATGGTATCAGAGCCTTCTTTCTAATGACCGAATCATTTCTGCTGCTGATCTGTGATTTGCTGAGACGATACCTCTTCAACAATGCTGAACATTTGTTCCTGAAATGGTTGATTCAAGATTTATTGGTGTGTGATTGAATTGCTTGCACAAGAAAATCTTTAATGAGATTGCTTCGAGCTTTGGATGCAAGTTCAATTGCTGATTGTACATACCTTTTCCTTATTTTATTTAGTCTAAAATGACATGATCACGATGGATGACCAAGAAGACACCACATACATGACCATGGCGACATTGCTTTAGTTTAGTTTACTTACATGTTCGTCCGTATGCGGTTACTCACGTGCTTGTGTTGGGTTCTAAGGATCAAGTTTAAAATGGATGGTGCGTGATCTCACCATTTGGGATTTTTCGCACAAACAAAGAAGCATAGGAAGTTTGGGAACCAATTCAGCAAATTTCAAAGTTTGAGGATCAAAGTCAAGAAAAACAAGGAACATGGGTGAATGTTAGAGTATTATGTAGTTTAGTCTAGATTAATCAAGATTAGTCTTTATCTTTAGTTTATCTATATTAATTAGTTTATCTCTTTATATATAGTTTATTCTTTACAGTTATATATATAGTTAGATAGATAGTATGGGTATCTTTATAGATAGAATCAATATATACAGATAGTTCTCAATGTACTAAAAAAAACAAGTTTCACAATAATGAAGTCACTTATTAGAGTAGTTCTATAAAATTTAGATATTATACTTCTATTAGTCTTTATCCTTTAGTTTATATATATTAATTAGTTTATCTCTTTATAGTTAGTTTATTATCTATAATTATATATATAGTTAGATAGATAATATGACTATCTTTATAGATAGTATTGATATATATAGATACTTCTCTCTGTACTATATATATATAGTACACTCTATGTAATTTAAAGACAAGTTGAAATAAAAATATGATGCGTTCTGCAGATTTCCTCAAAACCTCATATCACTCTAAAATCTAATATTTTGGAGACTCTTTTGAGGGTGCAACCTTTGTTGCCGAGTATTTGCCTCATGGTAAGTCTTTGTTCCTTGTTGTTTTGAGTTTCTCAATTTAGTTATTGTCCATGTTTTTGAGAGATTTTAGTTTCATTGCTGCCCTCGCTTCTCCTTCCTCCACCTTTTAGATTCCAAGGTGAATCATTTGAAGCCTTTTTAGTTCAAAGTCGTTGTGATCCTCGTGGCATGGGAGATTCCATGGTGCCCCTAGGTATCCGTGTAATCGATTTCACTTCCCAAGGGATGGGGAGGCCTACCTTTTGATGAGCAAACAGATGCGTCACCACTGTTTCCCTTTTGCGGATATGTTAAGGAGGTGTGTCGGTACTACCATGTCGCTCTTACACAACTGGTGGCTAACACCATTCAGATGTGGACTGGTTTTCGTATCATGTGCATGAACCATAGTCAAGCGTACTCCCTCTCCTTATTTTTCGGTGTTTTTACCGTTTAGTTGTGGGTGCCAACCATTACCGTTATTTTCAGCATCGCTGGCTCATGTTCACGAAATAGCCCTCTAAGGGGGTGTAATTGGGCCTTTATTTTCCAGATTGTTGATTACTTCCACTCCAGCATCAACAATTATATGAACCAATACTTCTTTTACCAAGATGGGGTACCTTGGGCGCTCCAACTTTTGTTGACTAGGTAATTTTCTAACTTCTTGCTCGTTTTGTAGGTACTTGAGTTCCCTGAGTCTACTCGCCCCAAGAAGAACGTTGAGGCTCTGCTGCTTTCAGATAAGTTCCATCTATAGGAGTGACCAACTCGTCGACGTTGCTGAAGGGGAGGCAGGAGGATCCCTATGACGACGGATCCCCACAGGATTTGAACACCCTGCTCCTACCCATGAAATACCGGAATTCTAAACAAGATAAGTCTGGAGGATAACCTTGATTTGTGTATGCCTCCATTGAACGGTGTATCCCTCCATAGGATATATAGGCTGAAGATACATGGTCGAGGAGGTCATAAGGTCGCACTTTACGCAACTCTCCCGGGTAGGTATTTTATTTACTAATTGTCCCTTTTTATTTTAACTCTGATATTTTTTTATCCACATCCCTTTTTGCATAGATCGTTCGCTAAGAAACAATCCTTGCTCAAATGGTGGGTCATATGGCCTACGCCCACGACAATTTGACCCTTGAGCTAAAGGCTTACAAGGGTTATGGTCTGATTCCTTCGGAGGTCAACGAGCTGGGGACCCGCCTAGCGGAGCTGGAGGATTAGGAGAAGCGTCTTCAGTAAAAGTTGTCCCCGATAGACGGGGCACTGTGATTGTTCAACTGTCCATGGTGAAGGCCAACCAGACCGTGCTGATACTGGGGCAGGGATGGCTCCGCTTCTGATCTCCTTGAGAGAGATGGATTTCGCTTCTGATCTCCTTCAGACGCTGCTCATGTTTGGTGATAGGTTAATTTAGGATGCCTCATGTTTGATCAATTGACACTTATGTCGCGATCAAACTTTCATGAGCCCTTTGTCCTCACTAGGGTTAAGGAGAACTGTTTGTCTTCACTTAGGCTAAGAAGAAGCACGAAACTTCTTGGGTAATCTACCACAAAATTACAAGCCATTAGTTGAAATAGTATCATATAAGAGTTATGCCACAGTAACCAATCCAAAGTAAAAAAAATAGTTGTTTTCTTAGATCAACTTATTATTTCGGAGAAATAATAAATATCAACATATGATAATGCTTCTTCCCATTACATCTTCCATTCTTCTAGACAGAAAGAACTTATTTAGACACATGTAAGGGGATGTTCTTACAGTCTCACAAGATTATGATAAGAACGGATGTAATTGAGTTGTTAAAATCATTAGTCCCATGAGTACGTGCAACACATGAGGGACCGACACACTTAGAGTTTACTCAGCAAAAGTTAATTAAATGAATTAAAGGTTCAATAATCACAATTACTCAAATTATTTCATCATTCTCTACGCACATACATGGTTACACACACATGAAGTGTAAGAAGGATTAATATCATAATACCTAGATGTTTTATTAGCAAATTTAATCTTCATTTATATCTAACAAATACGACTCTAGAAACAAATTTCAACAATGTCTTACTATAGTAATTACTCAAGAATGAACTACTACGAGTCATGCAAGTATGCAAATGTGCATAAATAAGTACTCTAATTTACTTTAGAGAGTTCAAGGGGTAGAAATTCACACTTTTCCAAAGTATATTGAATTTGAAGTAAACACATTTTCTTGCAAATCTTTAGCTCCAGGGTTACTTACACCTTGTTGAAAGATTAAAGGTGCCACATGCACCCTCAAAAAACACAGTTAAAAAGTGTCATAATAAAAAATTTGGTTTCGCGGTGCCACTAACCCATTTATGTTGGCTAAGTGAAAAACACTAAGTATGGAAACTGAATAATTTCATTCATATATCTCAAATCAGTACAGCTTGTATCATTACTTATACAATGGACTACTATTCTAATTTGTTGACAATTCTGCATATACTCAAGTGCTGGTACATGTATGTCAATATTCAGATATGCTTTTTCTGCTTTTGACATTTTGTTGTCTCTAGTTGCTAGGTTTTTGACTATCTTGTTTGTTTATTCTATCACTCCCCCTCAAGTTGAGTCGTCGAATCTCCAGTACTCAACTTGCTCAGTACCTCTTTAAATGACCTAGAGTTTACTGCCTTGGTAAGTATATCTGCCAATTGATTCTTGGATTGAACAAACAGAAATTTGATTTTCCCGGCTTTGAGGTTTTCTTTGATGAAGTGTCTATCCACTTCAATATGCTTAGTATGATTGTGTTGCACTGGATTCTCTGAAATACTTATCGATGCTTTGTTGTCATATAGCAGTTCACAAGATCCAGTTGGAGGAAAACCTATCTCTGTCATTAGACCTCTTAGCCATAGCATCCCTGTTAGTCCTCTTGCGATTCCCCGGAATTCTGCTTCTGCACTTGATAAGGCTACCACCTTTTGCTTCTTACTTCGCAATGTTACTAGATTATCTCCAACCAGGGTGAAATACCCGGATGTGGATCTTCGATCAACCGGATTTCCTGCCCAGTCTGCATCTGTGTACCCTTGGATTTCTAAATGATCATTTCTTCTGAATAGAACTCCATGTCCTGGAGTACTCTTCAAATATCTCATTATCCTCATGATGGCTTCCATATGATCATCTTGAGGTTGATGCATGAGCTGACTTACTACTCCAACTGCATAGGCAATGTCCGGTCTAGTGTGTGACACATATATAAGTTTACCCACTAGCCTTTGATATATTTCTTTATCCGCTAGTTTTGGCCCTTCTGTTATGCGTAAACCGCGATTTACCACCATTGGAGTACCAGCCAGGTTGCATTCGAACATTCCCGTATGTGTCAGGAAATCCAAAATATACTTTCTCTGAGCTATAAACATCCATTCTCTTGATCTTAGTGCCTCACTCCCAAGAAAGTATTTTAAATTTCCGAGATCCTTCATCTCGAACTCCTCGAACATTTTTTTTTTCAACCTGTCCATCTATTCTGTATCATTCCCTGTGATAACCATGTCATCGACAAAAATAGTCAAATAGGTTATTCAGTGTCCTATCTTCTTCAAGAATAAGGTATGATCTGAGTTACTTTGCTTGTACCCATATGTCTTCTTGGCTATAGTGAACCTTCCAAACCACGCCCTAAGAGATTGTTTCAGGCCATAGAGTGACTTTTTCAGTCGACACACCTTTCCTTCTTGACCTTCATTTGTGTTTCCTGGTGGGACCTCCATATACACTTCTTCTTCAAGATATACGTGAAGAAATGCATTCTTCACATCAAACTGGTGGAGCGACCAGTCTTTGTTTGCGACTATAGACAACAATACTTTGATTGTGTCTAGTTTTGCTACAGGAGAGAACGTCTCAGAATAGTCAATCCCGTATGTCTGAGTGTATCCCTTTGCGACCAGCCTTTCCTTATATCTATCAATGGAGCCATCCTACTTGTATTTGATGGTATAAACCCACCTGCAGCCTACCAGTCTTTTTCCGGCGGGCAACCAGCACATCTCCCATGTCTTGTTTTTCTCCAATGCCTCCATCTCGATATCCATAGCTTTTTTCCAGCTTTTGGAGTGTTGGGCCTCTTTGATTGTACTTGTAATTTCTTTATGAGAGAATAGAAATGGTGAATTCCTTTGCTTCCTCACTTAACCTCCCCCTGACTTCATTTGCCACCAGATATCTTGATTTGTTTGGCTCCCTATCCGGTGTGTATCTTCTTGGTGGTCGTCCTAGTTTTTCTATCGGGGGTAATTTGTATCCTTCCGTCCTTGGTTCCTCTTGTTCTTCAATATCAATATCCTCAACTATATTGATATTTTGAGGTTTGGACGGACTTACCGGGCTATTCTCGGATACCTCAAATGAGGGATTATGAGTTGGGACCCTTAGCTCGCTGGTCGTTACTGGCGTGTCAGATGATGGCTCACTGGTTCGGTCAGCCAACTTAATTGGATCATCAATACTTACTGGTTCTCACTGGATCATCATAATTGGATCATCATAGCTTACTAATGCGGCTCCTCCCTTGCTCTTCTAGGGTTTGGCCCGATGAGACCTTCCCGGCGTCGCGCCTCGCTAGGGTTCCGGCCGAACCCTTCGCCATCTTGTGTTGGTAAGTAGTCTCGATTGTTGTTTTGATCATGGCAGCTGCTCCTTGTACAACTAGGGTTTCCGCCGAACCCCACGATTCTGGCAAAGGGAGGTCTGCCTTCGGAGGATGATGGCCACGGTGGAGTACAGCGGAAGGAGGACCCTCTTCCTGCGTCGACTACGCGTCCGACCCTGTCCTTGAGGTGCATGTTGCGACACGATTCCAATTCGTCTCCACCCGACTCTCGTCCCACCACCCCGGGTACCCGACCAGCTTAAAACACCCCTATTTGGTATGCCTATTTTTCCCACAATGTGTACAGTTGAGCTTGGATTTGTCTATTCGGGATGACAAACCACCGGGGTTCCCGGTTGTTTTCGACCGATTCTGTGTTGGTCGGAAACTCTTAGTTGCATTGGCTTGTGTTGGTTGTGTATCGCCTCTAGCATGTAACCCGTAGTCCGAACCCGATGATGGCCCGTCACCAGAGTTTGCCGCTCCCAGGATGTGGAGCCTGGCGACTTCCTTTTGGATGGAAGCATATGATTCCTCGACTAAGGTATTCGTACCTGTCGAAGGACTTCCCGTTTGATCCCGTCGAATTTGGGGTCAATTCCTCCCAAGAATTGGTAAACCTTTGTTTCGGTCCAAAGCTGGTTGTATGTTGTAATGTTGTGGTTACACACCATCAGATTTGGTCTTCTGGCTTCGAACTCTCCACATAGGTATTGCATCGTAAGCTAGAATTCCTCTACTGTCATTGCCCCCTAAACCATTTTTGCAACTTTGTTATGTAAATCGAAAATTTGTAATGCATCCTTACCACTTCCATAAGTAGTTTGTAATGCCTTCCATAGATCCGGGGATGTAAGGTAGTGTGCGACATTATTTGCTAGTCGTGGATCGATATTATGAATCATCCATGAAAAAACGACTAGGTAGTCTTGTTGCCACCTTTCATACCCAGGTTCAGTTCGGTTTAGGGGTTCCGGATATACGGTAAGATGTTGCATACGACCCTGACCTCCAATAGCTATCTGCATCAATCTGGCTCAAATATGATAATTCTGGCCATTAAGCTTTGTACTCATCGTAATTGTTTCCGGTAAGTCTGTGGACTGTTTTTGATTGAGGTTGAGGCTGTTTTTAAGGAGGTTGACTATTTTGAGTGTCAGGTCGTCATCGCTGAGACCTGAACCTGTTTGGGTTTGGGAATGGCTTTCGGTGTCAGACATGTTGGTTCGGTCGGGTTCGGTTTTCTGGTAAATGATGAGCAACCAGAAAACAAAGAATACAGTCCTAGAATGGATTGTGGTCCTGCTCTGATACCATGTTGGCTAAGTGAAAAACACTAAGTATGGAAACTGAATAATTTCATTCATATATCTCAAATTAGTTCAACCTGTATCATTACTTATACAATGGATTACTATTCTACTTTGTTGACAATTCTGCATATACTCAAGTGCTAGTACATGTATGTCAATATTCAGATCTCCTTTTTCTGCTTTTGACAATTTGTTGTCTCTAGTTGCTAGGCTTTTTGACTTTCTTGTTTGTCTATTCTAACACTTTAGTGATCTAATAAATTGTTTAAGCACAAAATTAAACCACTTTGAAAAAGTTTAGGGACCAAAGTCACCTTAACCAAAAGTTTAGGGATTATAATTACATAGACTTTGACTTTTGGAGACCAAAATCAGCATAAGCATAAATTCAAAAGACTAAACTCTCAACAAATAATAATTTAACGACCAAAATCTCACCAAACAAAAGTTTAAGGATAAATGTATCAATAAATAAAAGTGTGGGAACTAAAATCAACTAAACCAAAAATGTGGTGACTAAAATCTCCATAAAAATTAATTGAAAGATTAATTTGTAAAATAACATACAGTATGCTAGAGATTTCAATAATCAGACACACAATGTTTTTTAATGAGTTAAGAATTATTATATATTTAATCAAAAGCTGATAAAGCATGGCCGCCCTGTAATAAAGATGAATTTATGTAGAGTTTTTATATATCAATCATGGATCAAAATCCAGTCAATTAAAGTTCAAATTAAAGCATGACTACCCTACAGTAAATAAAAAGTAATTCAGTGATTTCAATAGACAGACCTGCATACATATAAACCAGTCATTGAGTAACAGCCATGCAAAACATTTATATGAATGTCAAGCTTACCTAACATCTAAATTGGTCCAACAATTAAATAATTCAACCCAAAACCTATCAGTATAAAGACACATAATCTATTAACTAAATGAAATAAATACCTAAAATCTACACAAGGCTCATAATAAAACTAAAGTAGACTTACAACAAACACTAATTGGTTAAAAGATACATAATTTGTCAAGTGAATGAAATAATTGCCTAAACCCTATACAAGGTTCATGATTATGCTCAAAATAGACTTAAAACAAATCAAAATAACATGAGACCATATAACATAGCCTAGATCGATTCAACTGAGCTTAGACCGGTTCAAGTGGGCTTAGACGGGTTCAAGTGAGATTACAACTGTTAAGATAAGCTTAGAGCAGTCTGGTCCAACTAAGCTCAGTTTGATTTGCTCCACATATAGTAGATCGATTCTTCATCAATTTTGAACTGGTCTGGTTCACATAGACTGAAATGATCCGGCCACAAAGTAGGTTGACCCACATAGAGTGAACTAGTTTGTTCGATGTCCCCTCTTTGAGATTCCCTGACGTTGACTCGACGGGTGGTCGAGGTTGGTGGGGTGGAGGTGGGGGAGAGGAGGAGGAGGCGGGCTGCAACAAGGCCATAAATAGATGGCGGCGATACCCTCTAGCTGGGAAGGTTGTTGAGTTGTAGCCAGGACCACGACTTGGTCCAGTCATGCATTCCTTCATCAAAGAGTACCCAACGATGCAAATTTTCTTATCCGAATCGTCGTTCTTCGATAAAAAAAAACCATCCTTCAAGCTCTGATAACAATGTTGGAATTTGTTAGTCAATAACCACATTTAACCAAGGGAGAAAAATATTATTGCCGATTAATATCATGAAAGTGCGGATCGAAACATGTTTGAAATTAACATTTAGGTTCCCTACTGTGGAAAGACACAAACCTCAACACATCAGGAGCCTACGTACCTCATACATGAGAATCAGAGTAAATGCAGTTCACCTGCTGGTTGGAGGCTCCGCTGGGTTTCTAGAGAATGTTGTTAATCATTTTATATTTCTCTATTTTAAACATTGAGCACTTTTCTCTCTCTATATAGAGAGAGGGAAAACATATGAGCCAGGACATAAACCTAGCATTATTCTCCTGGGCTTAGGCTATCAACTCCCACTATAGTGGGGTTACCCCTTTATTATATAATCCTACAATATATATGTAAGAAAACCTTGTCGTGAGGATCAATACTAATAATTTTACCATAGTTGTAATTTGACTTATACCTTTACAAGGTTAAGAAGGATTTGTCATTATGTGACGAGGTCTTAAAACAAGTTGCCTTTTCTAGAAAGGACGAGTGTCTACTAAGTAGTGGCTCATCTTAAACGTGTCAACTAAATGTCGAGTCACTACATTTAGGATACAATCACATAAGGTTATGGACAAGGGTTGAAATAGCCTATGGATTTCTTATTTCTATTACGTCTTTCCCTTAAGGTCTCGCGCATAACTTGTGCATGTTTTGTAAGGCATCGTTTAGTAGAGGCGATGCTCAAGCGAGAGGTCACATCTAATTTCTAGTTGGAGAGCATCAGTATTTTATAGTATCTCTAATACCCACATTTACCCCCCCAAAGCTTGAGAAAAAAATGCTTTTTAGGATGAGCTAATTTTTTTCTTAAGCGACAATGATATGAATGACTTGTTTTGGTGAGTCGTTAAAGGCGTGTGCCTTTTGTTTAATCCACTTAAATGAATTCTCCGTGAAGGGTCTTGAGCAGAAGTATGTTGGAGGAGTTAGTTTTGTCTACCTTCGTTGGTATCATACTTTTTGTAGGAGTGGTACGCGGTTGCGGAGTGGTCACATAGCTGAGACGTGGATTGGGATTTACCATGTCACAAGTATTTGTCATGTTTGCCCAAAAGGTTTGTTGCATGTCCCTTTTTGATAGAGTAGAAAAGAAGAATGTTTTTGTAATATTACATTATTATTTCATTGATCAAGATTGCAGACATGGTGTACATTTATACACAAATAATGAATACATGGAAGGAATGTAAATATTGATCTAGTTAAAACATGGTAAGCTCTTGAAGAAAATAATATATGTTGAATATTCAGTCACTAATATGGTAATATCCCCCATCAATATGAAGATGTTTTGACAACTGAGAGATTGGCCCACATAGACGTCGAAAGACCTTTAGTAGGTATATCGACAAGTTGATCATGAGTGGGTAGATATTGAACATTGAGACGCCCAGAAGCAATGTTAGGGTATATGAATGATTCCATAAAGTTTAGGGTAAAAAGATTAATTCTGCTGAGGACTAGATTGCAATTTTCCTATTCGTAAGTTCTATAAATAGAACCCGATGTAACGAACTTAACAACTTCTGATTTCAAGTTCATATTCACTTTCATCAATATAAAGTAAGCTTTTCTTTGTTTTTCTCTCTTTGATTTTGTGATTCCTGACATGGTATCAGAGCCGCATCGATTCTGGTAATCCGATTCGGTTCTTGCGATTCATCCTTTTCTCTTGCTGCGTCTGTTCGTCATATTCTGTGTGCTCTGTTCTGTGCCGTTGGTTTCCATGGAAGAAATTTCAGCTTCCTTTTTCAATAAAAGAGTCTGTAAACTGGAAGGTGAGGAGAATTTCCAGTCGTGGAGGCAACATGTGTTGCTGGCGGTGAGAGGCTATAATCTTGAAGGCCACTTGTATGGAAACACCGCGATTCATCCTCGCATTCAGACAGAAGATGGAGATGAAGCTATTCCAGAGTATCTGAAATTCGTGCAGAGAGACAGTTCGCTTGGGTCATGGATGTTAGCTTCAGTATCTTCACAAGTCAGCAGAGGATTGACTGGTTGCATGACAATGGCTTCAATCTGGCAGAAGTTACACTGAGACTTCTCCTTATCATCCACCACTCGCATAATGCATCTATATGACACGCTAAAGGTTAGAAAGCTTCCTCATCAAAACATGCGTGATTATTTGACAGAAATCCAATCAGCTTGTGATAGTTTAGCTAGTTGCGGTCATCCGATCGAAGAGATGCAACAAATTTCAATTATATTGAATGGTGTTAAAGGTCAATTTGATAGCGTAGTGTCTATCATTCATGCGAGTAGGAATCCGTATGATTTAGCATCAATCAGTTCGGTTTTGCTTGATGTTGAAGCTCGACAGGTGGATTTACTCTTTGATTCAACTGTCACTGCAAATGTTGCAGTTAATCAAAGTAGTTCTGGTGTTCATAGTGTTGCCGAGAAGAATGTTGCTTCTAACAGTTCTGTAGGTGCATCGACAGTAGTGAATCCTTCCTCATCAAGTCAGCAGGTTTTTGAGGAAGGTTATGGTCGCAACTCTGGTAACAATCAAGGTTATCAAGGATATAATCAAGGATATAACTCTGGTAACTCAGGAAGAGGAAGAGGACGTGGAAGAGGATCTGGTGGAAATCGTCCTCAATGCCAGCTATTTGGCAAATTCAGACATTTGGTGCATAGGTGTTAGCATAGATTTAATGTGAATTTCACAGGAGTCACAGATCCTGGAGGAGGAGGAGCTCCAAATGTTAATTTCTCAGCAGCTCAATGGGAAGATACAGCAGAAGTGGTAAATCAGTCACATTCTGCAGGAGCTAATCAGTCACAGTCTGGTGTTTATTCTCCTTATGGTTCTTCATTTTCCAATACTCCTCAAGGATATGCTGCAGCTCCTTTACCTATGTATTCGTTACCAAATACATCCTTGCCAACTGCCTTGCCATCTGCACCAGTTTCCTATCAACAAAACTTTCATCCTTCTGCTATGTCCTATTCTTTTCCTCCAGTTCATACAGCTCAGTCTGTTCATCCATCTCAAGTTCATCCATCTCAACACATGTTTACCTCTGTTTCTTCATTTATGGATTCCCCAGGGTCGTCATATGCTCAGTCATTGGACAGTCAGTCTGTTATTGGTACTCCACAGGCTAACATAGATGCTTTAGCACCTGTTGTTCAGCATGAGTCGAGCTAGTTTCCGGACTCAGAAACGACTAATCATCTCACTAATGCACCTCCTTCAGCATATAATTCTTGTGTGCCATATCATGGACCAGGTAAGCTCACGGTTGGTAATGGTTCGTCTATTGGTATTTCTGCAATTGGCTCTGCTGTTATACCTACTAGTTCTCAATTCGGTACTGATTCTTCTAGGCAGCTAGTTTTGCACAATATGTTATATACACCTGCAGTAACTAAAATATTTTGTCTGTGTCTCAGTTCGCCAGGGATAACAGGGTTTATTTCGAGTTTCATGCTTCCTATTGTCTGATCCGAGACTGTATAACACATCAAGTTCTGTTGAAGGGTCATGAATGTTCTGGTTTATACAAATTGGTTTTGTCTCATTTGAGTAAATGCCAGTAGTAGAGTCTGGTAGTAGTGAGTTTAATAAAAATGGAAAAGGTTTTCTGCCAGAGAATTGTGAACTTGATCAATGTAATGAATCTTGTTTTTCTTGTGTGAATGATTCTGGTTATTACAACTCGTCTATTAATGATGATTCAATGGCAAATACTATTTCTATTAGAATTGATTCTTCAAATGCTGGTGATTCAACTGTTATATCTGTTGATTCCATTATAGATAAGGATATTAGTTGCTTTATATCTTCTCTTGATAAAAAGGATTCTGCTTAGTTGTGGCATATGCGATTAGGACACCCATCTCAAAAGCTGTTAGTGAATTTTCTTCGCATTCACAATCACCCTGTTAGTCATTCGCTTTCTCAGTGTGCAGCTTGTGCTGTAGGGAAAAGCAAAGCTCAACGATATCACTCTTCCAATACAGTATACACACATCCTTTGGAGTTGGTTCAGGTTGATCTCTGGGGTCCTACGGCTTGTGCTTCTAATGGGCATCTCTACTATTTGAGTATTGTTGATAGTTTTAGAAGATTTACTTGGATTTATTTTTTACATAAGAAGAGTGATGTTGTACAATGTTTCATTGACTTTCACAGACTTGCAGAGAGGCAGCTCAGACACAAACTGAAATCAGTACAATCTGATGGAGGTGGAGAGTTTCAATTCCTATCTAAGTATCTGCCTCAGTTTGGGGTGACTCACCGAGTTACTTGCCCATACTCCTCTCAACAAAACGGTATTGTAGAGAGGAAGCATCATCATATAGTTGAGTTAGGACTCACATTTCTAGCTCAAGCATCTGTTCCATTGCATTATTGGTCCGACGCGTTTTTTACAGCTGTTTTTCTCATAAACAGGTTGCCCTCTTATAGTTTGTCCAAGATGTCTGCTCATGAGAAACTATTTGGTTCATCTCCTGATTATTCTTTTCTTAGAGTTTTTGGGTGTCTTTGCTTTCCCCATTTAAGACCATATCATAAGACAAAATTAGCTCTAAGGGCTGAACCATGTGTTTCTCGGATATTGCTCGAAATATCATGGCTATAAGTGTTTGTCAGCTTCATGACGAGTGTATACAACTCGTAATGTTGTATTTCATGAACAATCATTCCCTTTTGCAGATTCTAAAGGTTGTTTTTTCAAGTAATCATCTCCGACTCAGAATTATACAGCTAAGCCATTTTTTTACCGTGTGATAGTCAGTTTTTGTCTTCTGATGATTCAGTTCAACCAGCTGATGTTGGTCCTACATCTATGTCTGATCTTACTCCTCCTTCTGTTTTTAGGAATTCGTCTTCATTATCTCCTGTTAATTCTGATATACAACAGCAGGTTTAGTCTCAATCTTTGCTAATACCATCTTCTCATCAGGATATAGACAAAGCTACAGATTAGTCTACAGCTCCGCCAGTTTCTCCTGTGATTACAAATCAGGCAATTCCTTCTGTTACTCCATCTGTTTCAAGTCCTCATGTTTTTTCGTATAGATTGTAAAATTCAGTTCTTGTTCCTGTCAATACTCTTAATTCTGATTCGGATATGTTGCTTGTTCAAAATGAAGTCAGCAGGAATGATCGTTCAAGGAATGTTCATTCCATGCAAATGAGATCAAAATCTCAGTCCGGACAACAATCATCTTCACTTCAAGCTCTTCTTGTGTCATCAGTATCCTTAGATGTGTTGTTATATGAGGAACCCAAATCGATTCATCAAGCTCTTCACAGCCGTCACTGGAAAGCAGCTGTTGATGAAGAGTTTTCAGCATTACAGAGCAACAATACTTTGTCTCTTGTGAATATACCTTCAGGAAGAATTCTGATTGGTTGCAAATGGATTTTAAAGATAAAGAGGAATGCAGATGGGCAGTTGCTCGATATAAAGCAAGGTTAGTTGCTAAAGGTTTTTCTCAAAAACCAGGCTTTGATTTTCAAGAAACGTTTAGTCTTGTAGTTAAATCTGCAACTGTTAGAATTGTTCTGTCTTTAGCCTTGTCTCATAAGTGGTCACTGCGTCAAATTGATATAAATAATGCATTCTTTTATGGTGATTTAACAGAGGAAGTCTATATGATTCAGCCTCCAGGTTTCGAACAAGTTGCAGATACTGAAAGACAGATTGTTTGCAAGCTGAAAAAAGCCTTGTATGGTTTGAGACAAGCACCCCGTGCTTGGTTTGAGAAACTTAAGAGTTTTCTAATTCATCATCTTCAGTTTGTTGCTTCTGTGGAAGATAGTTGCATGTTTATTGAAAGCACACATCAAGGTTCAGCATTTCTTCTCGTTTATGTGGACGACATCGTTGTAACTGGTCCATCGTCATCTGCCATTTCTGAGGTAATATCTTCCATTAATCAAGAGTTTAAACTTAAATATTTAGGTAGTCTCAGTTATTTTCTTGGGATGGAAGTCACGACTTCAAATGAATTTTTACTTTTAAATCAGAAAAAATACATTCATGATTTGATTCTCAAGCTGGGTCTTGATACTGCTGTGAATTTTCCTACTCCTATGATAGGAACGTGTTTGTCTAAGATTGGGATTATTACTTGTGATGAACCGTTTGATGACATTACCTTGTTTAAGAGTACAATTGGTGCTTTACAACACATTTGTGTCACTCGTCCAGACATCAATTTTTCGGTAAACAAACTCAGCCAATATATGCAAAGTCCTTCGGTTAGTCATTGGAAAGCTGTTATTCATATTGTGTGTTATTTAAAAGGATCCATTGATCATGCTTTGATGTTTCGTACTGCTTATTATCCAATCAAAGATATCTCTTTAACTTCATATTGTGATGCAGATTGGGGAGGTGACATAGCTGATACAAAATCGATTTCAGGACATTATTTGTTGTTAAATGGGAATCCGATTATCTGGAGTTCAAAGAAACAATCTGTGGTTGCCAGGTCAAGTGCTGAGGCTAAATTTCGTGCCATAGCTAATGCAGTTTGCGAGATCATCTGGGTGCAGTCTCTTGTCAAAGAGATGGGCTTACATCTATCTTCAATTCCCACGGTTTGGACAGATAGCACTAGTGCAGTTGCTATTACAGAAAATCCAATTCAACATTCGAAAATGAAACATGTTGAAATTGATTTATTTTTTGTTAGAGAGAAAGTTAAGTCTGGACAGGTCTTAGTTAACTTTGTTCCATCAAGTGAACAATTAGCTGACATTCTTACTAAGCCGTTAACTGAGAAATCGCTTGTTCCATGCAGGAAAAGATTGGAGTGTGTTCTGTTCAGGAGATGAATGACTCTCGAGTTGTTTCAGAAAGTGATACCTCCTCTGGTTCTGAGTAAGTATATGTCCTGATGATGAGTTTTTTTTTTCACATGCTAGTATAGTTGGATCGGTTTTAACTGTCTGGTATTATTTCCAGCTGTGATGATTGTTTTAGCTTCTCTGCATACTCTGTTATTTGTTTGTCATTCTGTGTCAATATTTGCAAATTAAATGGATATTGTTTTACTACTGATAGCTTGCATAAGCTGACTCATGTTCCTCAGATCAGGTTCTGCATATATGTTGGAATGTTACATCTGTTGTCATCTTCATACGTTCTTAGATTGTCTTCATTTTATGAAGTCGTATATTATATATATGAGTTCTTGTCTGGTTTTATGCTGCATACAGAGAGTGTTGCTGCAGATTGTCTCTGAATAATTCAAATAGTTCAGTTCAATGAAAAAAAAAAGGATATGATGAGATTATTGGCATAGGGCATGACTTGATTCCGAAAATAGAGACATTCCAAAGAAAACGTTCAAGATACTTTGGTTTGTCTTTTGAGGAAGAAAAGATAAAGGTTGAAACCCTTCAGTCATGTTGGTAAGATAAGAGCAAAAACCCTTCTGTCAATCAATGGAAAAAGATTCAAAATCTATCAAACAGTCAAAGACTGATTGAACAATGGATGAAAAAAAAACGAGAACAGAGAAAATCTCAGCAATGCTTCAGTGTGTCTGCATAAGTCTGTGATAAGTCTTTGTGTACGGTAGATGAATCTTCAGAAAAATGAATTCAGGTCTAATGAAATGTATGATGTATGATGATGGAATTCATTCTGGATATATGTGGAGTTTGATCTGTGTGGATATGAATTAAAAGATGTGAGTTGTATGCAGTAAACAGTTGAAGTTTAGTAGAATAAGATTGAAACGTGTGTACATAAAGATGACAGGTATCTGCAGGGAGTGTTGGACTGATCATCAGTTGTTTTGGAAATGTATTAAGATAGTTGATTCTGTTCTTCTACTAGTATGTGGATTGGAAATTCTCATCGCAGTTTTCCAAGTTGAAGAGGAAGAACTCGGTTGTTGACTGAGATCAAGAGGTTTGAAGAACAAAACAAGAAAAGATTAGATCTTCAATAGGGAATGTTAGGGTATATGAATGATTTTAATTCTGTTGAGGACTAGATTGCAATTTTCCTATTCTTAAGTTCTATAAATAGAACTCGATGTAACGAACTTAACAACTTCTGATTTCAAGTTCATATTCACTTTCTTCAATATCAAGTAAGCTTTTCTTTCTTTTTTTCTCTCTTTGATTTTGAGATTCCTGACAAGCAACACGCTCATAAATGAAGTGGACGTCCAATTCAATGTGTTTTGTTTGAGCATGAAAACCCGGTTTCACAACCAAGTAAGTTGTTGAAATGTTATCACAGTGAACTGTGCGAGGAAGAGCTAAGCCGACTCCAATTTCTCCAAGGATTTGTTGAACCCAAGTAAGTTCTGCAATACAGTCCGCCATTGATCGGTACTGTCCTTCGGTGCTAGAGCGTGCCATAATGACCTTTTTTTTAGCGCCAATAAATAAATTTGTTGCCAAGAAAAATGTAGTATCCGAAGTCGAAGACCATGTATCTAGACAGCCAACCCAGTCCGAATATTCATAGGCGTGGAGCTCCATGATGAAGCGACGATGAAGGAGTAAGCCTAAGTAAATTGTGCCATCAATGTAACAGAATTTATGCTTGACAGTTTGAAAGTGAGGAAAAAGATGGTGGTGCATATATTGGCTGACAAGTCCAACTGCAAAGGAAATTCTAGAGTGTGTCATAGTCACGTATTGAAGGCTCCCGACCATGTGACGATAAGTGGTAGGATCGGAGAGTAATTCTCCATCATGAGCCGAGAGAAGCTTGGACGAAGCTACACGCGTGGTAACCAGTTTAACATGGAAGAGATCGAACTTGTGAAACAACTAAGATTTATACTTCGTCTTAGTCAAATAGAGGCCATTCAGACGAGTGCAGGCTTTGATGCCAAGGAAGTACTAAAGATTGTCGAGACCCTTCATGGCGAATATTATGGATAGTCGAGCAATAAGACGATGGAGAGTTTCTTTACAGTTTGCACAGACAATGATATCATCCACATAAATCAAGAGAAGAATAGATACCATAGGGGTGTTGAAGTTGAACACAGACGTATCTGCTTTGCTGGGAGTAAATCCAAGCGAGACTAGGGCCGAGCGGAAACGATTAAACCAAGCTTGAGGAGCGTGCTTCAACTCGTAGAGAGAATTTTTGAGTCGACGTACATGATGAGGGTAGTCGGGATGAAAAAGTCTGGTGGTTGCATCATATATACAAGCTCCTGAAGATCGCCACGGAGAAACGCATTTTTGACATCAAGTTGACGAATGAAACAACGTCTGGAGAAGGCAATTGATAGGATGAGCCGTACAGTTAGAGACTTGATCACCGGGCTGAACATTTTATCATAGTCAAGTCTGTACTATTGCTTGAAACCTTGTGCGACAAGTATGGCCTTATAGAGCATGATGAAACCATTTGATTTTTCTTTAAGCTGAAACACTCACTTGTATCTGACTAAATTCATCGAAGGATGATGAGGAACAAGATCCCAAGTATGACTAAATTCATATGTACCCATTGGACATCGCTTGACACCAGTTCAGATCTAGAGAGGTCTGAGAGGCACACTTAACAACAACTGAAACATTGTGATTAATCTTGAAGAGGTTTTGTAGTTTATGGATGCCAGATTTTGACCGTGTGCGCATTGGATGAGGAGCAGGTGCGGGACTTGTTCTGTTCGTCGTTTGCTCAAGTGGGTGGGATGATTCTGCAAATTGCTCGGGTGGAGATGGCAAGGAATTAGCAGGTGTAGAGGTGTCAATGCGCATGGTAGAGGAGGATGACTCGTTGGCGAGATGAGAGACAACCGCAGTTGGTGATGCAACAACTACGGGAACAGAGGTTAGTGAGTCATGTCGGTGCTGGAACTGGCAGTGGAAGAACTAGTTGTAGCATGTACCTTGGTGAATATGATGATGTCCCTTGCCAAGGAGGAGAAGTCACAAAAGTAAAGGGAAGGGTATCTTCGTCAAAGATAAGATGTCGAGTATTGTAAATCGACCAGATTGCAGATCAAGACATCTGTATCCCTTCATTGAAGGAGCATAACCAATGAATACACGGTTTAAGGTCTTGGATTCCAACTTGTTGGAAAGTTGCAGCATATTGAGAGGGTGGCAGAGACAACGAAGACATGCATGAAGGTGTAGTCGGGTGATGTGCCGAACACAATATTCAAAAGGAGTGCTTAAATGAAGAGTCGAGGCTGGGAACCAATTGGTGATGTATATAGCAGTAAGTAATGCATCGTGCCAAAAGTGAGATGGCATGTGTGCATGAAGAAGCAATGTACACATTGTTTCGACCAAGTGACGGATTATGCGCTCGGCAATACTGTTTTGCGATGGTGTATATGGGCATGATCTTCGATGGGTTATGCCAGCCGTAGAGGGGTATGTTTGAAACTGAGTGCTGATATACTCGCCACCACCATCAGATTGAAGACAATGTACTCGAGCATTACATAGGCGCTCAACTGTAAGGCGTAATGTATGGAATTGATTATGAACTTCCGATTTTTGTTTCATAGGGAAAACCCAAGTGTAACAAGAAAACTTGTCAACAAATAATACGAAAGATTTAAAACCAGAATTAGAGTGAATTCGACTCGCTCATACATCAGAATGTAGAAGTACTAATGGAAAAGAAGCCTTGGTTTGACTCGAGTTAAATGGTAAGTGATGATATTTACCAGATACACATGAAACACAATGACTAGTTCTAATATGTGAAATAGACACTTTCATACACTTACGAAGATGATCTAGAGCTTGAGAAAGAAGATGACTGAGGCGTTGATGCCATCGATCAACTGAAAGGAGAGACGCAATTAATGCCACTGGATCAACAGTTCCTTTAACGACATGAATAGGATATAATGAAGATATAGACTCAGATCGATGAAGGACTTTCCCCGTAACCTTGTCCTTAACAACAAAAGAAGTGACAGCAAAACAAACAAGACAATTGTTATCCTTATAGAGTTGTTTGATCGAGAGTAAATTAGGAGATAAATTGCGTACATAATAAACCGAGGAAAGGAGAAGAGAAGGATTAGACAAATTTAAAGTGGTACTTCCAATAGCATGAATAGAGAGGGATTGACCGTTACCGACAAAAACACGTGTGGAGCCATGATGAGGAAAATAATTGAGAAGGATACCTATGTCATTGGTCATATCCGCCGAGGCTCCAGAATCATGATATCATTGTTGATGCAAGAATTCACCAACAGATAAGGCCAATAAGAAAGATGGTATGCCGAAGAAGCAAAGTTATTGTCATACCGATGAGCACAGGTGTGACAAGTATGGCCAACTCCATTGCAAAGTTGGCAGCTGATGTTCGATGAGGCCCCAAGAATACCTTTTTATGAAAAAGGTTGTATGTAAGGAACAACAGGGGAGGATGCCCGAGAGGTACTGGAGGTTGGCCCTGATGGTGATGGTGAGGAAAAGGAGTGTTGATTCTTGGAACGGTTTTGCTGACGGCGAGTAGATCCATGGTTCTGCAGAGCCACGTCCACTTCCGACGGAATTTTTTGGAGGTCGATGTTGATTGGGAGGTGTGATGTAGAGAGCATGATCATCTTCAGAAGGTGTGGAGTTATGATGGTTGAGACGTTGTTCTTGGGTGAGAAGTTTGGCTCGTAACCCATGAAAAGAGAGAGCTTGAGGGAAATGGCTAATTTTGACAACGAATGCATCATATTCGGATGGGAGGCCGTTAAATCTTGGATATCAAGTTCATTTTCTAAGATCGAGCAATTTATAGTTGCAATAGATTTTAAACCACAGAAATAATTAGATATATTTTGATTCAATTTCTTAGAGTAACCATAAAATTGTAATTTCAGGGTCATTTCATTGGAAGCACACTTACCATGGTATTGATTAGTGATGGCCTACCATAAATCAAGACTCGTGAGTAAGTTGTGGACCTCTTTATGGATGACATAGGAAATAGTAGAAGTGAGCCATGTTCGGACAGAGTTATTCGATTTTATCCAAGCTGAAAAAATAGGGTTAAGAGATGCAGCTCCTTTGGAATCAGGAACAGTTCGTGGTGGACAGGGGATGTTGCCATCGACGAAACCGAAGAGATCATAGCAGATGAGAACAAATTCCATATGTTACTTTCATACAAGGTAATTTTCTCCATCAAGTTTGATTGAGACTAGGTTGGTGTAGCTAGGCAAATTGATGGAGGTACGGTTCGGTTGAAAGAGGTAAGAGGGGTAAGGGAGAGTTGTAGGGGAAGAGGGTGGGATCGAAGAAGAGGAAATTGCTATCGAGAGGGATGTTGGTATGGAAGACATGATGTAGAAAGAAATTGCAGAAGATGTAGGTGGAATTGTGGCCACATCCCGCTCTGATACCATGATAGAGTAGTGAAGAAAAATGTTTCTGTAAGATTATTCTTTCATTCATCAAGATTGCAGACATGGTGTACGTTTATACAGAGATAATGAATACATAGAAGGAATGTTATTGATCTAGATAAAGCATGGTAATCTGTTGAAGGAAAGAATATATGTTGAATATTCAGTCACTAATATGGTATACTTTTCCCTCATAATTATTGTTTGTAGTACCCTTTTGGTTTACAATTGCACCCCTTGAAATACTCATATTAAAGTTCCACGACAAAGCAAAATCTCAAGAATGTGAAGATTACTTGACCAATTTACGCATGCTATTTGAAAGGCTCAAGAAGTACAAGTTGCGTTTAAACCTGACCAAATGCACTTTTGGAGCCACATCAGGCAAGTTATTGGGTTTTATAGTCAGTGAGAATGGAATTGAGGTAGACACTGACAAAGGCAAGGTGATACAAGAGCTACCCCCACCATCGATCGTCTAGGAGATCTGAAGCCTATTAGGCCGTTCGAATTACATTGCGTGGTTCATCGTAAATATGACAACCAAGTTCCAACCTTTATTTTTGTCTTTTACATAAGAACGCTCAGATAATCTAGGATGAAGAATGATAGAACGCCTTAGAGTCCATATAAAATTACATGATGATCCCACCAGTCCTGGTGCCGCTAACTCCAGGACGACCGCTCATTGTGTATTTAGTTGTGCGCCAAGACTCGTTGGGGTGCATGTTGGGACAACTCAATGTGACTGGAATAAATGAATATGTCATATACTGCGTGAGCAAGAAGTTTACGGAGGGTGAAACAAAGTATCAGGAGGTGGAGATGAATATTGCGCACTCGTGTGGGTAATGCAGCAATTTCGCCAGTATATGTTGTACTACACCATACGTTTGTATTCGAAGATAGATCCCGTGAGATACTTCTTAGTGAAGCCATCATGGACAAAAAATATCGTCAAGTGGCAGGTTCAACTATCTAAGTATGACATAGAATTTGTGCCTCAAATTTCAGTGAAGGGGGAAACAATCGCCGATCATTTAGCGGAGTTTCCCATATACGGCAATCACTCGATCAACTCTCAATTCCCAGTTGGGGAGATCATGCAAGTAGAATAAGAAGGAATGCCAAAGGCAAATTCGAAGATGTACTTCGTCGGGGCTGTGAATTCTGGCGAAGGGGGTATCGGGGCAGTGCTCATCTCACCAAAGGGGCAACACTTTTCAGTGGTAGCCAAGGTCACCTTCCACTGCACCAACAACATTGCAGAATACGATTAATGTTCTCGGCATGCGCGTCATACTAGACCTTGAATTGAAGAAACTAGAAGTATTCGGAGATTCCATGTTAATCATCCTACAAACGACGGGGGAATGTAAAACGAGGGATGCCAAACTCTATCCATATCATGAGCACCTTGAGGATCTAGTTGCAGAACTTGAAGATATCAATTTCACTTATATGTCGAGAAATAAAAACCAATTTGCAGGCGTATTGGCAACGCTTGCATCAATGGGTAAAGTTTCGCCAGGAAACAAGGTACTGCCAGTGGAGATTAAGATCAAAGAGTTTCCAGCCTATTGTTGTACAGTCGAAGAGTTGGACGGTCAGCTGTGGTTCAGTGACATAAAAAGATACATGGAGTCCGGAGAGTTCCTACAAGGTGCCACAAGAAATGACCGGAAGGTTGTACAAAGGGTGGCTTATACAAAAGAGCTTAGTGGACCAACCTTATACAAAAGATCATTTTATGATACCCTTTTAAGATGCGTGACTACCGAAGAAGCTAAGCGCCTATTGGAAGAAATTCACGAAGGTTGTTACGACCCACACTTGGGCGAGCGAATGTTATCAAAAACGATAATGAGACTTTGATACTTTTGGTCCACCATGACGTCTGATTGTGCGAGAGACGTGCAACATTGTCACCTCTGTCAAGTTTACGCATACCAAATCCATGTGCCACCACACGAGCTCTATCCCATGACTTCCCCATGACCATTCTCAATGTGGGGCATCGAGGTAATCAACATGATCTCTCCAACTGCATCCAATGGTCATCAATTCATATTGGTGGCGATCGGTTATTTCACCAAGTGGGCAGAGTCTATCGTTCTGGCATCAATAAAGACAAAGGTGGTCTAGCGTTTCATTGGGCAGGATATCATCGCGCATTATGGGGGTGCCAGAGTCAATCATCACAGACAATGCCAAAAATCTGAATAATAAATTGGTTGATGGATTGTGTGACCAATTTAAGATCAAACATAGAAATTCGTCTCCATATCGCTCACAAATGAATGGCGCAGTGGAAGCATCAAATAAGAACATCAAGAAGATCATAGAGAAAATGATTGTCAATTATAAGGACTGACACGACAAGCTGCATTGGGCACTCATGGCTATAGTACCTTAATAGGGACGTCAACGGGAGAAACCCCATTCTCCCTTGTTTACGGGACCGAAGTCGTGCTACCAATTGAAGTAAAATCCCGTCAGCTAGGATCCTCGCTGAGGCAAAGATGGACAAATCAGAATGGGCGAGATGTAGATACGAGCAATTAAACCTCATAGATGAAAGGCGACTCATCACGTTGTGCCACGAGAAATTGTACCAGCAACGCATGGCTTGTGCATTTAACAGGAAGGTACGTTACAAGCAGACGATCTAGTTCTCAGAAAAATCATTCGAGTCAATCCAGACTCTCAAGGTAAGTTTGTGTCTAAATATAAAGGGTCTTATGTCGTCAAAAAGGTTTTTAGTGAAGGAGTCATGATCATCACTGATATGGATGACAAAGAACTCCCCAATCCAATCAATATGGATGCAGTCATAAAATACTATCCTTAAGGAGTTCGTAACCAGAAAGTGAACCTCCAAAACTGAGAGAAAATTGTCGCTAAATCGAAAATCCGAAAGTGCAGTTTAGGCCAAATTTAGGGAAGAGGGGCATGATTGAAAATCTCCAAAAGGGTAATCATGGCTAAAGTAAAGGAAACAAATCTCTGCTAGGTTGAAAATCCGAAAAGGCGACCTAAGCAAAAATTAAGGGAATCGAGAGGTGCGGTAAAAAAAACGTAGCAAAACGAAAGGAAATCTAAAGATAAAAACACTACTTAAAAGTAGACAACATTGGTTCCCCCACGGTAACAATGAAGATAAGTTGTTATTGACATTAATATGAGTTGCCTCGACTAACTTGCATGGATATACCTTGTACAAGATTGAATCAAGTGTATCCTTTATGGTCTCAAAGGCTTGTTTCAAAGAGAATCTCCATGTCAAAAACTTAATCTAAAGGGGTCACAACCGCCCATAACCGACTACAAGAAAGCTTTTAAGATCCCTACATCCTTTTTTCAAAATGTGTTTATTCATAACAAAGAGAAATTGCATAAACATGTATTGCTTCATGTTTGAGAATGTACTCATGACGGGTGGATGTAGCATGAATGGATTTAGGGAACTCCATCAAGGCCGACTTGTGAGAAAACAATTTGAGAAAACCACGGAAGCAATCAGACGTCTTAACAAGATTTTTGACCTCTAAAGTAAGTCACAAGCCGATGAGCGGAGCCTTCGGGTGTTCAGCCTCCGCAAATCATCCTCAACCCACCAAGACCTGTAGTTATCCAGTTTCAGGAGTCACAAGACGACGAACGGAGCCTTTAGGTGTTCAGCCTCCGCAAGTAATCTCCAACGAGTCTCAAGCCGACGAACAAAGCCTTTAGGTGTTCAGCCTTCGCAAGTCATCCTCGACGACGAGGACCTGTAGTTATCCAGGTCCTGGGAGTCACCCTTTGACGAGTGGAGCCTTGAGTCAACCTAAGCAAGTCATCCCCAATTAGTCACAAGTCGACGAGTGGGACCTTTAGGTGTTCAATCTCTACAAGTCATCCTCAACGAATAGGACCTGTAGGTGTCCAACTTCTGTGAGTCACAAGTTGATGAGCGTTTAGGCGCTCAGTCTCCTCAAATCATCATCAATAATGGGGACTTATAGATGTCCACCTTCCGAAAGTTGCACGATAATGTTTGTCTACTATGTAAATATTGAATCGAGAGGAGCCAAAATCAGTTGTTTGTCTTTAAACACACACTCATGAGATCAATTCCATGAGTGTGTGTTCAAAGAGGGGCAATTGTAAACAACTGATTTTGGCCCGGCAAAAAAACACCGTACGTGAAGAACCGAGTCGAGAGAAATCGAGATTGAAATATATATATATATGAAAACAAATAAAAAATGTTATATATATATATATATTCGACCGAAAGATAAACATGGCCAAGTGGTCATGTTCCTTCTTTCAGTGAGTAGTTTATATATAAAAAACATTAATTAAATAAGAAGCAAGGGGGGCGGAAAGAAAGGTAGAGAAGAAAGGGAGAAGAGAGAAAGAGAGTGGAAAGGAAAGGGAAGAAAAGAAAACAATTGAGAGAGAAAAAAAAAAGTGAGAGTGACTAAATAAAATATATCGGTAATTATCGGTCTCGGTTTCTCATACGGTATTTAAGCTCCGAACAAATTAGGTATATCTCACGTATTTAATACTGTATTTTTATTTCCTAACGTGAATAAATTTATGCTATAAAAAAAGGAGTTTATATACATGTATTATATATTTATGTATAATATACGTGTTATTATATATATATATATATATATATATATATATATATATATATATATATATATAATATATGATACTATATGTATTGTATAATATATATATATATATTATGTATATGTGCTACTATATATATATATGTGTGTTATTATATTTATACGTATAATATCTATATTATTAAGGCTGAACAGGTTTATGTAACCGCCATCAGTTTAAATTACTAAAATACTCGTTAATTGCATGAAACTGTTAGATACATACATTATTTAATAAACTATTTTTGTCATTTCACATTTATTATTTATCTACCTCACTCTCTCTCCATATTATTTAATAAACCATTTTTTACGATAAAATCTCTCTCATTATCCCTCTGTCTCCCATCTCTCCCACTATCTCACCAACCACCATCTCTCCAATCTCCAACAAAAAAAATTATCCTACCATTTCTCCAATCTCCAACTCTATTATCACACAATCTCTTCAATCTCCAATTGAAAAGCATAGCTGTTTACAACAGTCGTTTGCTCAAGAATAAAGAATCAACATTATTGGGTTATTTTTACTACCATGAAGTAACGACTTAAATACGTGATATGATCAACTGATTAAACAATATCATATTTACGGTCATATTGATTTTTAGCATATAGCTCCCTGCATATTTATGGGTAAATAATATGGGTTACACGTGGTAATATTTACAACTGGCACGCGCGCACTCACAGAGAGTCTTCTGTAATTGCTTTACAACTGGTCATATACTAATTTCTTTACAATGCTCCCTGAACATGTTTATGTAACCGCCATCTGGCTAAATTACAAAAATGTCCTTTAATAATATAATAATTTATATTTATCATGACTATTTTCTTCATTTAAATGTCGTCTTAAAAAGGTTATAAACAAATTTCTACGGAGACTAGAACTTATGACATTATAACTTGAAGACATACATATTAACCAGCTACACACTTATGCAACATTACAATTATTTATACTATTTTTTTTCTCATGCACCATTTTAATACAATACATTACAATAATTGTTTTTTAAAATACATTACAATAAATATTTATGTTGTTCTATTACAATAAATATAGAGTATCAACGAAATGATAAATATTAATACAATACATTACAATAAATACAATTATTTATGCAACATTACAATAAATATTTTAAAAATACTCTTTTTTTCTCATGCACCATTTTTTTATATCTCTCTAACAAATGAAATTATATTTTCACTTTATTGGACATTAAGATAACAGTGGATCTAAAGACTTAGATCATTTATAAAAGTTATAATATCATCTACAATTGATAAAATTTAGATTGAATTAATATTTCAAATATCCATTGTCATTTGAAGCAATAAATAATTAAAATGTACAATTTATTATTTATCCGATGTTTAAACTTTATTTTATTTGATGTAATTATTATATCTACTATTTTAATATTTTATATAACTTTACAATTTTACATAATACTGATAATTGTATATTATGTTCTCAAGTCATCATATTGTTTTTTGGTAATTGTGACTTTTTTTAAATTTTTTTACAATTAATTATATAGATTTGTTTTTCTTCAAAACATTCTCTCTTATTTCCAAGAAGTTAAAGATTTTTTGAATCGTGAGTACTGTCGTTATAAAAATACATAATCGATTTTTAAATAAATAAAATCGATCGAAATTGACTATATTTATATGTTTAATATACATAATCTATCGCGTGAAGAAATAAATACAAAATAATTAATCAAATTTGAAAGGAGATATTTGATTAATATATATAATTTTTATAATGATAATTATGTATTATAGAGTATTTTCAAATAATTATATTATTAAAATGTTCAAAAACAATTATAAATTTTTTGTATTATTAATATTAATGCACAAATGATTACAACTGCCCAAAGTTGTTAATATGTTATTACTCCAAACTGTCGAGACAAATGTAACAAAAATATTTTACTACAAAATTAAAATAACCCCGGTGATGTGTTGAAATATTATTTTACGAATTACTGAAATATAAAAATCAATATTAATTTTCAGTGTTTATTATTTATTATCTTTACAAAATATTTTTAGGATTTGTCAAATTTAGATTCTATGAGTATTTCTTTACTTATCTCTACATTTCAAATATATCTAAAATTAAAATATGAATTTACATAACTCTCAACCCTACTTTATGAACTCTAAAAATAAAATAACTCTGAAAATATTAAAATAAGAAAAAAATTAATCAAATATCTAATTGTATTTTTCTGGTAATTTTTTGATGTTGTCACTGTATATTTAATAATCAAAGAACATACTCAAAGAAAGGTCGGATGTTAAGTTGGATGTCGGGAGTATAATACTCATTGAAAGGTCGAATGTCAAAAGTATAATACTCAAAGAAACGTTGGATGTCGGTACTAGAATATTCAAACGAAGGTCGGTAGGTTGTGAGGAGTATAATACTCAAAGAAAGGTCGGATGTCGGAAGTATAATACTCAAAGAAAAGTTGGATGTCGGGACTATAATACTCAAACAAAGGTCGGTCGGATGTCGGGAGTAAAATACTGAAAGAAAGGTCGGATGTCGGGAGTAAAATACTCAAAGAAAGGTCGATCGAATGTCGGTTATAAAATACTCAAAGAAAGGTCGGTTAGATGTTGGAAGTAAAATACTTAATTTTGTCCAAATATCGACATATATATTTTTTGATCATATTCTTAGAAACAAATATGATAAATATTTATCATGTTTGTGAGGTATTGATATGAGAATTAAAAATTTGATAAATATATATGAAAATGTTTTTTATAAATTCTGAAAATATTAAAGTAAAAAAACAAAAATAAATTGATAAAATATATAAATGTTTTTTGTGTGTGCAAATTAGTGGGAATTTCTTGATGTTGTCATGGTATATTTGTAATAGTTGTTATTTTATAAACATGGTAGTGAACGTGTTAAGATACCTTAAGAGTATATTGAATGCATTCATTGACGAGTTCTGACTTATGAACGTAAGTCTTAAATCTCAAATAGTATGAGCGCATAGGACTGAATCCTACGGATGTTGTCAGAGTTAAAATACTCAAGAAAGTTCGAGGTTAGTATGAATACTCATAGAAAGTCCGAGGTCGGGCATTAACGATAGTTGGTATGAGATGAGATAGTATGACATAGTATATGAGTGGAAATTACTCATAGAAAGATCGAGCATTAAACAATAGTTGATGTTATCATGATAGATTTGTAATAGTCGGTATGAATACTCATAGAAATTAGTTCGAGGTCAGACATTAAGCGATAGTTGATATGAGATGAGATATTATGACATGGTATGTGAGTGAAAATACTCATAGTATGACTATAAGTGACTATAAACAATGCGCAAGGTCAACTTTATCAGATATCGACATATATTTGTTTGATCATATTCTTAGTAACAAATATTTTTAAAAATTGCTTGAGCAACCAGTAGCAAGAACCACAACTAAAGAGGCTCCCGGTTGCTCGAGTAATGTTTTAAAATTATTTAAAACAAAATAAATTTTATTTAATTATATTAGGTAATTTAAATTTATGTAGATATGTGTTGTTTTAATATATATATATATCTAATTAACTACTAAACTATACTAACATTTTTCATAATCCAATTAAGTGTATTTTCCTAATGGTTATACTAGACCCCGGCACGCGCTACGCGTGTGCACGTTGTCGTCGTTGGTCGTGCGTGAGGTCTTACGAGAACATGATCAACTCGACTCCTAAGATAATACAAGAATAGTACAATCATTGAGCACTTCATAAAAATATTATTAATGTAAAACTAAACTTAATTTGAATAAGATAATGAAATAATAAAATTTAAAAACTCTAAAATATTTTTAAAAAATTGCCCGAGCGACCGGGATTCCTTTTGATAGCGTTTTATGCTCCCGGTCGCTCGAGCAATTTTTTAAAAATATTTCAGAGTTTTTAAATTTTATTATTTCATTATCTTATGCAAATTAAGTTTGGTTTTACATTAATAATATTTTTATGAAGTGCTCAATGCTTGTACTATTCTTGTATTATCTTAGGAGTCGGGTTGATCATGTTCTCGTAAGACCTCACGCAGGACCAACGACGATAACGTGCACGCGCGTAGCGCGTGCCGGGGTCTAGTATATATTATGTATATGTGATACTATATATATATGTATAATATATATGTGATATATATGTATATAATAACACGTATATTATACATAAATATATAATACATGTATATAAACTCCTTTTTTTTATAACATAAATTTATTCACATTAGGAAAAGAAAATATGTGGAAAAAATATATTTTCAAAACTGATTTAGGTCATCCCTGAACTTTGATGAAGGTTATAACTCGATGCTTGGACTCTCGGGTCATTCCGGGACTTTATCGAGTGTTAAAAAACAAACCGGAAAAGTTTTGGGTCATTTGTCCAAATTTTGAAATATTTTTTTTAATTCAGTTCTAATTTAAAAAAATATATATTTTGATCCTTATATTTTTCTGGACATTCCATGACTTTTCAAAATGGTACAAATAAGTCCAGAATAATTTTGGGTTATTTTGGACCGTTACCAAGTGTTACAAATAAGTCCAGAATAGTTTAGGGTCAATTCTGTTATTTAAAAAAAAAATCCAATTCAGCTTGAATTTTAAATAATTGCATTTTGATTCCTAGATTTGTTTTGGTCCCTAGATGTTTTTTGGTCATCCCATGACTTCTTAAAGTATTACAAATTGGTCCAACGTCCTTAATATCTTTAAAATCATTCATGTATTTTAGCACGTTTAAAATGGTCCCAAAGTTAAACTACCTTTATTTTTTTAGCTCGATTAAATTCATTATCCTCTTGTGTATTTCTTTTAAACTAACCCGTACATAAAAAATGGTTGTATATGGTTTATTTAATTTTTTGAGAAAATGCATGTAATCTTTTTGGCAAAGCATGATCAAAACGGGTAATTCAGTGAAAACAAATTTCAAGAGCAAACTAAAGTACCGAAAGGGTGGATTATGGGCTCGCGAGCCCTTAAGACGTAATCAAAACCCCCGAACTCAATTCTCTGGACGTAGACATTTCCAGGCCCTAGGATGTTAATACAATGTACCCTAGGCAAATTTTAGGATTCTGATTAACCTTTAATTAATCAGTGGCAGCTCTTTCATTTTTCGGTCTGATTGATGATCTTGCTTTACCGGACCCGTCGCTCGCCAAAACTCGACATTTTCGAGCGAAACAAAGAAAAACATTTTCCAAAAAGGGACAGGGAAAGTCGGATCCGACGTCCGACAATTACTTTGTGCCCTGCCAATTGCAGATTGACTATCGCAATGTATGTTGATTGGAGACACTGGTCTTGGTCACCTAGGAATATCCTACAGAAAATGGTGTAGCCATTCAACTTCTTCAACACATTTATCAAGTGTTATAAACTCATATTACATGGTGAATATGGCTATGACTGTTTTCTTTGAGGATTTTCACGATATGGCTGCACCCCTAGGGTAAACACGAATCCACTTGTTGAATTTGAGTTTGTTGATGTTGAAATCCAATTAGCATCACTATATCCTTCTATAACAAGTGGATATATAGTATAATGCAACCCATAACTGCTAGTATACCTCAAGTACCTAAGCAATCTTTTGAGTCCATCCTAATGTTTAGTAATTAGATTACTCGTATATCTACCCAGCACACCAACAACGTGTGCTATATCAGGTCTAGTACATGTCGTCAAGTACATGACACTTCCAATGAGCCTAGCAAACTCTACTTGAGAGACGCTTTCTCATGTATTTTTTGATAAATACTTATTTGGATCTATTAGAGGAAGACCTCCCTTTTGTCATCCTTATTTAATTTCTCCAATATCTTATCGATATGATGAGATTGAGTTAGAGCAATTTCTTTTGATCGAATAATCTTAGTTCCAAGAATTACATCAACAAGCCCCATGTTTTTCTGTCATATCTCGAATTCTTTAATCATCTTATCATTACTTCCAACGATAAGCATCTCATCAACATAAAGACACAAAATGACATAACCTTCATTTGTATGTTTTTTATGCCATACCTTCACTTGTATCTTTCATGTTGATGCATTTGTCACATTCATTTATTTTAAATCTCTTTTATAGGATGACATTGTCAAATTTCTAATTCCACTGTTTTAGTGCCTGTTTCAGACTGTACAATGATTTCACTAGTTTACAGACTTTATTTTCTTGCCCTGGAGTAATAAAGCCCTCAGGCTGTTCCATGTAGATTTCTTCCTCTAAATCTCCAGTTTACATCCATTTGATGTATTTCCAAATTTTGCAATGCAGCAATTGCGAGTATCATCCTTATGGATGTTATTCTTAGGACCAGAGAATATGTCTCAAAGTAATCAAGGCCTTCTCTCTAATTGTAACCCTTAACTACAAGCCTAGTTTTATACTTGTCAAATGATCCATATGTTTTCATTTTATTTTGAAAATCCATTTGTAGTCTAATGGCTTGGATCCAGAAGGAAGATCCACTAGCTCCCAAGTAAGATGCATTCAATTTCATTATTGATTGCCTCTTTCCACAAAGGCCATTCTGCAGACTTTTCGGTTTCTTAAAATGTTTGAAGTTCAGCTTCAAGCACATAGGTTAAAAAATCTGGACCAAAAGAATTTTCTATCCGAGCGCGTTTGCTTTTCCTGGGTTCTACCTCAACATTTTCTTCATTTTCTAGGTTTAGACCATTATCATTATAGTCTCATAAGTTCATTTTGACAAACGTGTATTCACCCTACATTTAGCCGGAAATACTTCTTCAAAAAATTATTCATCTCTTGATTCCATTATTGTATCTTTGTGTATGTCCAAAATCTTTGAATCATGCATAAGAAACCGATAAGCATTGTTGTTGTGAGCATATCCAATGAAGACGCAATCAATAGTTCCTGGTGCAATCCTAACATTTTTAGGAAGCACCATTACTTTGATTGAAAGAAAGTTTTCTCCACAAGTCAAAAGGTGTTTTCTCATGTTTCTTTTGGGGTACCATATTTATAAGGTAATTGCTACTTAAAATAGCTTCCCCAGAACTTAGGTAACCCAGAACTTATCAACATTGAATTCATCATCTCTTTCAATGTTCGATTTTTCCTTTATGCCACATCGCATGATTGGGGTGAATAAGGCGTGGTGACCTCATGTATGATTCCGTTTTGAGCACAAAACTCACCAAATGGAGCATCATACTCGTCACCTCTATCACTACGAACACCTTGATTTTCTTGTTAAGTTGATTCTCAAATTCTTGTTAGTAAAGCATGAACTAGTCTATAGCTTCATCTTTACTTCAAACAAGTTACATAGCAATATTTTATACTATCATCCACCAAAGTGATAAAGTACTTATTTCAACCTCTTGTTTGAAAAACATTTAAGTCACAAACATCATTATGTATCAAATCAAAAGGTTTTGTATTCCTTTTTACAGAATGAAAGGTTGACCTAATTAACTTACACTTTACACATATTTCCCACTCATGTTTAAGATCTATTTGAAATGTAAGGATGTGATTCATGTTGATTAACCTTCGCAAGTATCATTATTAACATGTCCTACTCTACCATGCCAAAGATTAGGAGACTGAATCAAGTAAGCAGAAGAAACATTTTTATTCTTGACCATCTAGGCTTAAAAACCATTACATTGAGCTTAAATTTACCCCCACATTCGTACCTTTTACCTACATACACCCTACTCTTTGTGAGTATCAATTTATCTGACTCAATGTCATTTCTTTCAAAGAAGTCATCTTCAGAATGATGCTTCCTTTGCCCTTGACCTCGGACGAGGCAAAGTTGCCCATGTACAAACTCTCCCCATAATCAACTTCTTCAAGATTGAAGAATACTCTTTTGTCCGAATAGACATGCTTGGTGGCATATATGTCAACTCACCACTCCCAGGGCAGAGTCAACCATGCTAACCTCGGACACCACCGTCGAAAAGTTGATATCGTTAAGTTCTTCGGTGATTCTCTGCACCATGTTGGTTTCCTTTTTCTTAGGAAACCTGCAAACATCAAATTTATGGCCAGTTTTACCATAGTTATAACAAGAGCCAATAAATCCTTGTGGTTTGGATCCCGACTTCTTCGAGACTTCGCCCTTAGGACCCAGAATGAATCTTTTCATCTTTTTCTGCTTGCTTTTGGAGGCATGTCTGCTTGAGTTATGCCCATGGTCAACCATATTTGCTTTAGCGGAGATCATCGTGTTCAAGGGGCCGATTGGAATTCCCCTTGCAACATTCATGGTTGCTCTTGATCCTTTCAAGCAGCTCGACCATGGTCATCTCGTTTCGCTTGGACTTCAGGTAACCCTTGAAAATATTTCATGACAGGGGCAACTTCTGAATTACTCATGCTACCTAAAACGCCTCGGTGAGTTCCATATTATCGGGATGGATACTCTGGAGGAGGATCTGAAGATCAACCACCTGTTTCATACATGGTTTGTTATCTATCATCTTAAAGTCAAACATGCGACTAACTAGGAATTTCTTTTTCCTAGCATCCTCAGACTCATATTTTTGTTCCAAGGCATGCCACAACTACTTAACAGACTTTGTTTTGCTATATACATCATACATTGAACTAGACAAACAGTTCATTGCATAATGTCTACATAAATAATCTGAGTGATTCCATGCTCATAGAGATAAAAAGAACCCTTGATCATCATCCTCGCTGTAAGTTGGTTGTTCTTTCGTCACGAAACAGACCAAACTCAAATTGGTTAGATAGAATTTAATTTTCTCATGCCACCTGTTAAAGTTCGAGCCATCAAATTTTTAGGGCTTCTCTGCATGCACAAGTCCAACTGGACGAGTCATGGTTATCCCCCGGGTCCACGCCATGACTGGTGCGTTCAACAATGCAATAGGGACCTCAGTCTAAGCCAATGCTCCAGTACTGATATCAACATCATTGTTGTTTGCGACCATTTTTCTGAAACAAAACATTTTGAATTATTTTACCGAACATAATTATTACAAATTCAATAAACTAATGAGCGGAACCGATCTCTTGAATTACTACTACAAAAAATTGCCTTAGGATTATTAGTAATATACGAGAATTCATTTGTAATATAATAATATTTTTCGAATGAAAATGATAAAAGATTGCATAAACCCTAGAATAACATGTCGTATTAATAAATGACAAAAGTGCCCTCATAAAAGATAAAATATTTCTATTTAACTGAGTCCCTTAAAACCACAATCTCCTTACGATAATCTCGCCTGCTAACCGTAACAGGTTCATGTAAGAGGATCAAATGGGGACGTTACCTCCTAGGATAAAATAGTGTCGTTAAGGCGAAATAAACATGTGTTTCCCTAAAACGAACTGAATAATACTTCAACTCGCCCATCGACGAAAATACAGAATCAGAACTTCAAATCATACCGAACCTATAACAGTTTTTGTGAGGATTTTTTATTTTTGAATTATTTATAATTTGTGAAGAGACATACCCTATTTATTGGGTTTTCCACCTTCCATGAAATTAATTAGGGCATATTAAAACCTTAATAAAGTTGCAAAACTAAAAAAATTAATTCAGTGAAATAAAAACTGAATTTATCAAACAATTATAATTCCAACAGCCAAAAAATTTATTTCCTACTAGTAAAAAAAAATAACGGGAAATGTTTTTGGTCCAAAATAGGTCATAATAAAATTGCGGATTTTAGAAAAACCCGACTCGCGTAAGTTAGGTTTTTCAGAGCGACGGTCGTGTCTACATACGTGCATCAACTCGAATCGGGGAATGCCAATCAAATTGATCTACACCCCCTGGGCACGCAAGAGAGTCTCTCTTCTTGCAAATTGTTACAATTCTACGAAGTGAAAATCAATATATTTAGGCAAATTTGTCTTGTACCAACCAGTGTGATATTATAATATATCACAAGTTTTTCATTTCACATTCACAATCATATGCTTCAGCAAAATATTTAGGCTTGGTCAAATTTTGGCCCAAAAGGCCAACAGTCTATTCCCTCTAGAGTGAACATGTCAGTGAATTTCTGCGTGCGAATTTCAACAATCCCGGTGTAGTAAGGTTTTTGATTTATTTGACCTAAATACCTCTATCTTTGTCTCTTTGATAACTCTGAGGTCCTCTTTTCTAGATGGTTCAAGTTGGATCACGATTTGCTCAAGTACACGTGGTGTCGCTCTTGAAGTGTCCCAGGCCCGAACAAGGGAAAACCTGGGGTATTCCCGTTCGTTTCCTCTCCGAAACGTAAATTAGTTTGTGTGTTAAGGAGAATTAAATGTATTGTATGAGGTTATTATAATGCTCAATTGTAATAAATGAGGTACTATTTATAGGAAGAGTTAACCCCTTGATCGAGTTAACTTTCTTTACCGTTGTTAAATATCATAGTTGTGGTTACTCATTATCAACTTGGGAAACGCAACGGGGTCATATCACCGATAAAAGGGATAGTTGTCATGCCACAACCTTTCACTGGGTGACATTTGGATTAAGGCCTCTGCCACATCCAAGTTATGAGAAGGCGGCGCCTGCTGAGTGTCGATCTCATGTGATTCACCCTCCAAGTGAAGTAGTAGGTGATGCCCTACTAAGGGTCTTCATGGATGAAGCATTTGGGCTTACCACATGAGTGAAGTCTCTGGGCCCATCATCTGCCCCCCGAGCCAAGTAGGAGCCTGTTATTTTTTGGTTTATTGTTCACGAATGTGTTGCCCTCTTAGCGAAGGAGACATTTTTTAGTGATCTACCTTTGTAGGCGTATCCCATTGTAATAAACCTTGAGATTCAAATGCTCAAGGCCGGGAATTCGAAATCCTCATATGAAGGCGTCACATCTTAGGTAGCTATCCTTTAAAGGTGACCATCCCTTGAAAGCGTCGCCCTTGCTCCTGGAAATGTTCAAGGGGGGAAAATTCGAATTCGAATAACGAGAAATTCAAAATTTAAATTTCTGAGTTGGAAGTTCTAAATTTGCCAAACCGGGACATTTTGAACCGAACCGTGTCAGTTTATCTCCCTGCTGATGTCATCATTAATCATGACTGTTGTGATCCAACGGTTAAATTTGCATGACGTTTCAACTTCCTCCAGATGAGAGTTGGATTATTTGTAGGGACCACTATAAATAGGCTTGTTCCCCAATTGTTTCCAAATTTTGGAAACCCATTCGCTCTGACTTCTCTCTAGAAATCTCATTCTCTCTCTACGAGGCGCCGCTCCTAGTTTTTGAAATTACAAGGTGTAACCTCGAGGCGTTGACAGTCTTTAGCTTAAAAAGGACCACAAAGATGGAAGAGGTCGCCAGTAAGCTCTACATCCCTCTTCCTCCTTTAGATCTCAAGCTAAACATCCTTACCCCTTAGAATTTCGTCTTGGGGGTGGAGTTATCGGGCATGAGTGGCGTTGATTGTCCACGATGCCCCATCCCCGATGACTGTGAGGGTGGTGCCCATTCACCTATTTGTAAGTCTTCAGCAGGCGAAGTCGTGATCTATCTAGCTCAAATAGAAGCGAAGTTTCGCTTTCCTTTGTGCGAACCTTTGAAGGAGGTTTGCCAATATTATGGTATTACTCCTACTCAGTTAACGCCTAATTCCCTGTGGGTGGGCTTTCGAGTCCAATGCTTCACTCGAGGTTGGACGTATTCTCTTCCTCTGTTTAGGTCTTTCTCTCGCCTTCAATCAAATGCTTTTCATCTTTTCCTTTTTCAAACACGTTTCCCCGTCTTTACCGATTGGAGTGCACATCACCAAGGATGGATCGATTGGTCCTGGGATTCCAAATATCCCTTAGTCACTGGTTTCAAATCCACCAACTCCAATTGGAAATCTAAATATTTCTTTTTTAAAGGTGGTGTCTCCTGGCCTATTACTATTCTTGAAACTGACCCTGCCTCTTTATTTTCTGAATATTCTGACGACGATAAAAAGTCTTTGGATTCCATACACTTAGAACATATCAATAGAATTTCTCCCATTGTTTCCTGCAACATTTCTAAGGCGTCACTCGTAAATGCGAGGATAAAATCAACGACTGAAGTCCTTGCTCTTGATTGGGTATTTTCCTTAACCGTAGTTATCAGAACCGGATCGGCCATCGAACCGGCGAGGGGGCTGGTTCACGGTTCGGCCGGTCCAACCCGGTTCACTGTGCTGTTCACTGTTCACAAGGGAAAAAAACTGAAAAATTAAAATACATACATAGTCTCAAACACATACATAATTACCTCAAACTACATAATCTCACACACACACACAAACTACATAATTTCAATTTCAAACCCACATTACTCTCAAATCTCAAACACAATACACAATAGTGTCAAAATCAAACACAATGACAATAGGTTAAAAGTTTAAACATAACTTCTAAACTTCTCTTTGATCACCTCCACTCTAATATGCATAACCACCACTCGTTGTAGGTGATGTATGTTGGATAGTGAAATCCTGGTTGCTGATCTGGCAGTGAATTGAATGTCAGACGAATGCTGAAAGGTGCTTCTGCTCCAACTCCGGTGAACCTGCAGGTAGGGGAGCGCAACAGATGGGGTGTCTCTGGGTCCCTCTCCGATGCTTAAATGAGTATATGTGGGTGTATATATCTCAAAACGTAATGAACGTATGTAAAGCAAAGGTATTTATAGGGTAGGAGAGATCAAACCGTATAAGGTAACCGTATATCTTAGTGAATATTGTGCTGTTGAAGATTCGGATAGTAGATATGGCAGTTACGGCGAGATATTTCAGTTACCATATCTAATCTTTAGTGAATATATGACCGAGATACGCGGGATATCGTGGCCACTTCCTTATTAACGGTTAGTGGGACCAGAGGAGAGAGGCAAGGCTCTCTTCGGGGCGAGAACTCCCATGGCGAGCAGTGAGAGGTCGCGACTTGGTGAAGAATGGCGAGCAGTCTATGGAGCCTTTGGCGTTCATGTCACCTTTGGGCTCAATCTTAGGCCACCCTATGGTGGGCTAGGTTGACTTTCACTTAGGCTGATCCCGTTCAAATATCTTGGGTTTACCCCCTCTAGGGTTATTGGGCCTTCGAGGCCTTTTCCTTATTGGGCTATCATTATCGATACCCAACATTTGCCCCCTAAGCTTGATTGAAGTTCCTTCAGTCGAGCTTGATTTCTTGGTAGGGTTTGAGATAGTGACGCCTTAAATTCGGCTTTCCTTGTCTCTTGTAGTAGTTCATGACCTTAGAGGCACTTCATGCTTGTTTGGCGATCAGTCATCCCATTGTCCAAGGTCGAAGGAATATTCTTCCTTATATTCCTTCTTGGCGATCACTCGAGGCAGTTTAGGCCTGTGAAGGTCTGTCCTTCCTTGCTAGGCGATCGTTACCTATAAAAGGTATTTTTGATAAAGCCTATCAGCGTACTGGCGATCACTTTGTCTGCTCAGTGGACTTTAGCATTTAATAACTGCACAGTCATCCAGAAGTCGAACGGTCGCTTGAAGCACACCTGTCATTTAATATTCTGTAACCCAAGGGTAGTCTGACAGCTGTTTGTACTGGTCGACCGTTTGTATCCCCGATGTCTCTTACAATTCTGACATTGCTTCGATTTTTTCCAAAAAAGTGCAATTATTCTCCCACGTCGTTTCGATTCTATCTGTGGCGGTTACTCCTTTTTGGCCTATATAAAAACAACAGTTTCTTTATTTTGTTTTGTACGCATTCATTCCTTCAGTCTTTCAGAGCTTTCTTCGCAAATTCTTCGTTTCTTCTTGTCAATCCTTTCCAACCTTCCTTCCAACCGATTCCATGGCCACTCGCAGTCAAACTGGAAAGATCAAGCAGACAGCCAACAAGGCTTCTTCCTCAACCTCCTAGGTGCCTAAGAACACCAATGATCCCTTAACCATTAGGGCTGGCTCTGTGCCCGCCTCGACGGGGAGGCAGGCTGACCTTGGGAGGACCGCAGCCACGCCTGTGGTGGTAGACGGGCCTGAACTTCAGACGCCCCTCTTTTCTCCGAAAGGTAAATATTTTATTTCGCTGCTCTGTTTTGAGAATATCCCCTGCTTTTCCTTGTTTTTATGCTTGTTGTGCTATATCTGAACTGTTTTGAGTAGATGTCAAGCCCAACGAGTTGAAGCCGACTTATTTTAAGACAGTGGTGCTGCTTGGTGGTCTTGGTGCGGGGGATGTCCCTAGATATCCAGGCCTAGGTCTGCATTATCCTTGCGGCGGAGAGTTTTACCTTTATCCTTGTTGCGTTTTCCTCTCTGCGAGGATTTGCGGGCATTGTGCCGGTTCTACATGATACATCCCACGTAGCTCGTACCCAACGCCATTAGGATATGGGTTGGTTTCAAGTTCCTATGCATACGTCAAGAATGGACGTATTCATTGGCCTTGTTCCGGTGCTTTTTCCGGTTGGCGGCTGGGACGAACCATCTCCACCATTTCCAATCCCGGTGGCCGAAGTTTGCTGAGTGGAGAGACCTTAAATCGTGGAATTGGAACGTCCACGTCCGGTTGGTCGATGACTTCCGAGCCACCAACTCCAACTATAAGAAGTTCTACTTCTTTTACAAGGGGGGGCGTGCATTGAAAGTTGTCCGCCCCAGATAGGGATTTCCCTCCTGAGTTTGACGAGCTATCCGGGAGTGACCGGAACGCCATCGATGACCTGTTCCGGCTGCATCAATCATCCATTTTTTACCCCATCCATACAGTGGCAGAGACCACTAAGAAT
This sequence comes from Chamaenerion angustifolium, assembly GCA_946814005.1. NCBI lineage: Eukaryota > Viridiplantae > Streptophyta > Magnoliopsida > Myrtales > Onagraceae > Chamaenerion > Chamaenerion angustifolium. The sequence goes on from OX328270.1 coordinate 10,679,250, forward strand.
ATGCTCGAGATGGCGGGCATTCATCAGGCCACGCCAATCTTTGATGATTGGGTAACTCTTTCTAACCCTTTTCCTGTTTATTGTTTGTAGGCAAGGTTTTAGGCAAGGGCCGAAAACTTATAGGTCTCTTTGATGACCAGGAAAAGGCGGGGTTGTCCGCCGATCAGGCTTTGCTGTGTTCTCCTTCTCCCCCCCCCCCCCCCCTCTAGGCGTTCATCCAAGAGGAAGCCTGAAGAGGCCCTTCCCTTGGCCACTGTTGGCCCTCGCCAACCAGGTATATTGTCTCGCCCAATGTTATTTTCATACTTTGCCTTTTTCGAGTTTTGACATAATTCCTTGGTATTTTGCAGAAAAGTCCACTGCTGATGTGGCCCGGGACCCTCCTCCCTCTCCCTCCAAGAAGGTCAGGAGTGAGGATCGCCCGGTTATCGACCAGAATCCTCCTCCTCCTCCTCCTAAGGGCCCTGCCGCCAATAACGAGAAGGCTCTAATTTTGGCGGCCCCTTCCTCTTCCGTGGCTTCGGTCCCTCCCAAGGAGTCTGGGACCCAGAAGAAGGGGTCCGACACCCCTAGCGCCTCAAAGACTCCTGCTGAGGAGTACTGCTCCTTGGCGAGCATGTTCCAGCCACTCAAGGCTGCGAACACTCGGGGAGTTTGGTTCCCTTGCGGAGACTTCTCGAAGAAGGGGGTCTCTGACAAGAAGAGTCTCCGGGGTATCCCGGATTTGTGCATGCGACTAATTGAAGGGATAATTCCCCCCAGGGATCGCTCCACAATTCCCACGGAGCTGCCCCAAATCGAGGGGTTCCAGCGGTCCCATTACGAACGAGTCGCTTTGGTAAGATTTCATTTCCTCGTTAAGTTTTCGCATTGTTCCCTCTTTTTCATAACCTGACAATCTTTTCTATTTCTTTATTGCCAGCTCGTTCGAGAAGAGGTGGCGATTGGTCGCGTCTTTGGAGAGCTCGCCAACAAGCATTCTGATTTGCTTGTTGAGCTGGAGCAATATCGGAGTACGGGGATCTCCCCCGAGCAGATGGAGGCCATCAAGTCGACCGCTGACGCGGCGGTTTCCTTGGTGGATGGTGCCTGGGAGGAGTACTTCAGGAAGGAGGAGCGACTCCTTGCTGATGTGAAGCAGAGGGAGGCCGATGCTGCGGTCGCCCTTCAAGAATCTGAAGCCCTTCATCGGTGCTTAGATGAAGGGGGGGCAGTCCGGGCTCGCCTAGAGGATGAGTTGAAGGAACCTCGAGCCCAAATGTCTGAGTTGGAAGCTCGATGGGTCGCCGCCGAGCCCAAGGGGGAAGCTGCTAAGGCTCAGAGAGCCGCTGCTGAAGCCAGGGGGATCGCCCTGGAGGAGGAAAAGGAACTGCTGGCTGAACAGCTGAAGATTGTCCCTTTACCCCAAAGTGTGGTCAACGAATTCAAAGCCTCTGAGGATTTCGTTGACTGTGCTTTGGAGGTAATGAAGTCGGAGATTGCTGACTTTATCCACGTCTTGGTCGAGGACGTCCTGGTGGTCGACCCCAACTTTCCTGTTGGGGAAGTTGCGTCCCTTAAGGGTTTCCTCCGGAGTTCCCTTCCTCAGCCTACCCCTGCTGCTGAAGAGGTCGACCCAGCTGCGGCTGTTGAGGAGGTTGCCCCCGAAGGCGAGCCGAGCACCCCTGCCCCCGAAGGCGAGCTAAGCACTCCTGCCCCCGAAGACCCCAAGGCCTGAACCTTGCACCCTCTGGCGACCATCCTCTTTTAGATTTTAGATTTTCCTATCTTTCTTTTGTATTTTAGGTGTAATTTGTAATTATTTTTCGATTAAAGACTCGGTTATTATATATTGAATGCCTTTATATTCATAATCCTTTGATTGACTTTGAATGCGTTGGCTATTTCTCCGATATCTTAATCGTAATTACTCTTAACTTTTCTTCGCTTTATAATGGCCCTGACTCTTAAAGCCTTGGACCTTTTGCTTAGGCTTGAAAGGATAAGTCTCTACGAACTTATCTATTTCCCTTGTTAAGTATAAATTTTCTAAGGATAATACTTCAACACTTAAAAGTATGGACTTCTAAGTTCAAAGATATATTACCTTTTTGAAGCTTAAACCTTTGTGGTGTTCGCCTAATAGCAAGGAACTTGTTAAGTTAAGGCTTCATCATCGATAGTGATCGCCTAGGATTCTTTATCCATCCTTGATGACTTACTTCGCCCAGAAATTGTGGTCTTTAGCGGATAACTTCTCTGAAATCTACTCGACGCATAAGATGATAACCTCTTTAATGGGCTGATAACAGGTCTCCTACCTGACTTTGGCGTCAGGTCTTTCGTTTTGCCTAACTCTATTGTTAGGTTTTTTGGCCTGACTTTGGCGTCAGGGCTTTCGTTTTGCCTAACTTTATTGCTAGGTCTTTTGTTTTGCCTAACCCTATTGTTAGGTCTTTTGGCCTGACTTTGGCGTCAGGGCTTTCGTTTTTCCTAACTTTATTGCTAAACACTATTGTTAGGTCTTTTGGCCTGACTTTGGCGTCAGGCCTTTTGGCCTATCTTTGGCGACAGGGCTTTTTGGCCTAACCTTGGCGTCAGGGCTTTTGGCCTAACTTTGTTGCTAGGGCTTTTGGCCTAACTTTGTTGCTAGGGCTTTTGGTCTATCTTTGGCGACAGGGCTTTTTGGCCTGACCTTGGCGTCAGGGCTTTTGGCCTAACTTTGTTGCTAGGGCTTTTGGCCTATCTTTGGCGACAGGGCTTTTGTGGCCTAACTTTGTTGTTAGGGCTTTTGTGCCTGATTCGGTCATCAGGTCTTCGCCTGACTCTTGGCGTCAGGTCGTTTTTCTTCGATTTGCTTCGAGTGAACATGTTTTATGAAGGAATGACTTTCTTTTATTGACATAACAGTTTGATTACAAGCTATGTATGAAATCTCCTTAAATTCTCAAATTTAATGGACGGGGTAACCTCTCGCCTTTTGTGGTTTCCAAATAGTAGGATCCCGGGGCGGCGATCTCTATTACCTTATATGGTCCTTCCCACTTAGCTGAAAGTTTATTCTGATTGTCCAGCCTTGTGAATTCATTCCTTCTCATGACCATCTCCCCCACGAAAAATTGGCGAGCGCTGACTTTTCTGTTGAAGTATCGAGCGGTCGCCAGGCGCATCTTTGCTTGTGTTTTTTCTGATAGCCATCTTTTTTCCTCTGCCAAGTCAAAGTCAGTTCTGCGCTCGACCTCGTTTGCCTCAGCGTTAAAGTGTAGGATTCTATGGGTAGGCACTACTATTTCGGTGGGTGCCACTGCTTCTGATCCATTCACTAAACTGAAAGGTGTTTCTCCCGTGGCTGCCTTAGGCGTTGTTCTGATGGCCCATAATACGTTTTCCAGCTCTTCTGCCCAATTCCCTTTAAATGCTCGAACCCTTTTCTTGAGTCCTGCTAAAACAACCTTGTTGGCTGCTTCAGCTTGCCCATTCGTTTGAGGATGATGTACTGAACTGAAACGATGGTCGACATGATATTCTTCACAGAGCCATTTGAGCTCCTTTCCAATGAATTGCGGACCATTATCACTGATGAGTATTTTAGGAATGCCAAACCTGGAGAATATGTTGATCTTTAGGAACTTGATGACTTGAAATTCCGTCTTAGAAGCTAGAGCTTTCGCCTCTATCCACTTGGTAAAGTAGTCGATCGCCACTATAATGTGGGTGCGTTGACCAGTGCTAATAGGGAAAGGACCCAATATATCGATCCCCCATTGAGCGAAAGGCCAAGCACCCCCCCCATTAGGGATAATAGTATTGATGGTCGACCTGATCGTGGTGCAAATTGCTGGCAAGTCTCACACTTCTGCGTTAATTCAGCCGCATCTTTTCCCTAGGTTGGCCAGTAGTATCCTAGTCTGAAGGTTTTTCGGGTTAACGATCGAGCACCTTCATGACATGCTGCCACCCCTTCGTGAGCTTCTCGAAGAACCCTTTCTGTTTCTAGATGAGCAACACACCTTAAGTAAGGAGTCGAGTAGCCTCTCCTGTAGAGTTCTCCATCAATAATCAGATAACTGGCTGCGAGTCTTCTTATCCTCGTGGATTCGCCTTTGTCATCTGGGAGGATCCCCTATTTCAAATAATTCTGAAACGGAGTCATCCACGTGACCTGATCCTGAATGTTGAATACCTATGCCCTGCTTTCAAGGACTGGACATAAAGCCTATTCCCAGAATTGTACGTCTTGGATTGGTGTTCCCCCAAATGCCAGCTTACTTAAGGAATCTACCATCTGGGTTTCCTTATGAGGAATAGATTTGATCGCAAAATTTGGAATTTCTGCGACGCGTTTCCTGGCGATGTTGAGGTACTTTTTCATCTTTTCCCCCTTGCCTCATAAGTGCCATTGACCTGATTGACGATAAGTTCCGAGTCGCTTTTTACCTTAAGTGCATATATGCCCATCCCTTTTGCCAGTCTGAGTCCAGTAATAAGAGTCTCGTATTCTGCTTCGTTATTGGTCGCTTGAAAAGTAAGGGCGATCGCATACTATAATGGCTCGCCTTCAGGGGGAAAAAGAATTAAACCTGCCCCCGAGCCTTCTCTTGACGAAGACCCATCTGTATAGAGCTCCCAAACTTGATTATTGCCTGTTGACTGACTTGGCCAGTTTTCTGCTTTTGTTTGACCGTTACTCGTTCTTTCCACAATGAAATCAGCTAGTGCTTTACCTTTGATGGCCGTTTTCGGCGCAAATTTGATCCTGAACTCGCTGAGCTCGACCGCCCACTTGACGATTCTTCCTGAAGAATCTGGTTTCATCAGGAAGTTTTTGAGAGGTTGATTGGTGAGGACCGTGATGTCGTGCGCATGAAAGTAAGGTCTCAGCTTTCGAGCAGCAATAACTAAGGCATAGAGATACTTCTCAATTTTGACATATTTTATTTCTACTGAGTTAAACATTTTGCTAATAATGTACACTGGACTCTGAACATTATTTTCCTCCCTTATCAAAACAGCACTGGCCGCCACGTCGCTGATGCCTAGGTAGAGGAAGAGCTGCTCGTCTGAAATGGGCTTTTCCAGAGCTGGGAGTGTTTGGATATGCCTCCTTAAGGACTAGAATGCCTCCTTACAATCTGGCGTCCACTCGAACTTGCGGTTGGCCCTCAGAGTTTTGAAAAATGGGAGGGACCTGTCGCTTGCCTTGGAGAGGAAACGGTTGAGAGCAGCCAGGCGACCATTCAGGCACTGAACCTCCTTGTAGCAGGTGGGCAACTTCATTTCTTCTATGGCCTTCAGCTTTTCTGGATTCGCTTCGATGCCCCTCTCGCTAACCATGAATCCCAGGAATTTGCCTGACTTGACTCCAAAGGCGCACTTGCAGGGTTCAGGCGAACGTTGTTGGATCGTGAAATCCTAGTTGCTGATATGGCAGTGAATTGAATGCCAGACGAAGGCTGAATGGTGCTTCTGCTCCAACTCTGGTGAACCTGCAGGTAGGGGAGCGCAACAGAGGGGGTGTCTCTGGGTCCCTCTCCGATGCTTAAATGAGTATATGTGGGTGTATATCTCTCAAAATATAAGGAACGTATGTAAAGCAAAGGTATTTATAGGGTAGGAGAGATCAAACCGTATAAGGTAACCGTATATCTTAGTGAATATTGTGCTGTTGAAGATTCGGATAGTAGATATGGCAGTTACGGCCAGATATTGCAGTTACCATATCTAATCTTTAGTGAATACGTGACCGAGATATGCGGGATATCGTGGCCACTTCCTTATTAACGGTTAGTAGGACCAGAGAAGAGAGGCAAGGCTCTCTTCAGGGCGAGCACTCCCATGGCGAGCAGTGAGAGGTCGCGACTTGGTGAAGAATGGCAAGCAATCTATGGAGCCTTTGGCGTTCATGTCATCTTTGGGCTCGATCTTGGGCCACCCTATGGTGGGCCATGTTGACTTTCACTTAGGCTGATCCCGTTCAAATATCTTGGGTTTACCCCCTCTAGGGTTATTGGGCCTTCGAGGCCTTTTCCTTATTGGGCTATCATTATCGATACCCAACATTTGCCCCCGAAGCTTGATTGAAGTTCCTTCAGTCGAGTTTGATTTCTTGGTAGGGTTTGAAATAGTGACGCCTTAAATTCGGCTTTCCTTGTCTCTTGTAGTGGTTCATGACCTTAGAGGCACTTCATGCTTGTTTGGCGATCAGTCATCCCATTGTCCAAGGTCGAAGGAATATTCTTCCTTATATTCCTTCTTGGCGATCACTCGAGGCAGTTTAGGCCTGTGAAGGTCTGTCCTTCCTTGCTAGGCGATCGTTACTTATAAAAGGTATTTTTGATAAAGCCTATCAGCGTACTGGCGATCACTTTGTCTGCTCAGTGGACTTTAGCATTTAATAACTGCACAGTCATCCAGAAGTTGAGCGGTCGCTTGAAGCACGCCTGTCATTTAATATTCTGTAACCCAAGGGTAGTCTGACAGCAGTCTGTACTGGTCGACCGTTTGCCTCCCCGAGGTGTCTCTTAGAATTCTGACATTGCTTCGATTTTTTCCAAAAAGGTGCAATTATTCTCCTGCGTCGTTTCAATTCTATCTGTGGCGGTTACTCCTTTTTGGCCTATATAAGAAACAGCAGTTTCTTTATTTTGTTTTTTACGCATTCATTCCTTCAGACTTTCAGAGCTTTCTTCGCAAATTCTTCGTTTCTTCTTGTCAATCCTTTCTAACCTTCCTTCCAACCGATTCCATGGCCACTCACAGTCAAACTGGAAAGATCAAGTAGACAGCCAACAAGGCTTCTTCCTCAACCTCCAAGGTGCCTAAGAACACCAATGCTCCCTTAACCATTAGGGATGGCTCTGTGCCCGCCTCGACGGGGGGGGGGGGGGGGGGGGGGGGGGGGGGGGGGGGGGCAGGCTGACCTTGGGAGGACCGCAGCCACGCCTGTGGTGGTAGACGGGCCTGAACTTCAGACGCCCCTCTTTTCTCCGAAAGGTAAATATTTTATTTCGCTGCTCTGTTTTGAGAATATCCCCTGCTTTTCCTTGTTTTTATGCTTGTTGTGCTATATCTGAACTGTTTTGAGTAGATGTCAAGCCCAACGAGTTGAAGCCGGCTTTTTTTAAGACGGTGGTGGTGCTTGGTGGTCTTGGTGCGGGGGATGTCCCTAGATATCCAGGCCTAGGTCTGCATTATCCTTGCGGCGGAGAGGTTTACCTTTATGCGGCCCAGATCAATGTTGTGTTGCGTTTTCCTCTCTGCGAGGATTTGCGGGCATTGTGTCGGTTCTACATGATACATCCCACGTAGCTCGTACCCAACGCCATTAGGATATGGGTTGGTTTCAAGTTCCTATGCATACGTCAAGAATGGACGTATTCATTGGCATTGTTCCGGTGCTTTTTCGGGTTGGCGGCTGGGACGAACCATCTCCACCATTTCCAATCCCGGTGGCCGAAGTTTGCTGAGTGGAGAGGCCTTAAATCGTGGAATTGGAACGTCCACGTCCGGTTGGTCGATGACTTCCGAGCCACCAACTCCAACTATAAGAAGTTCTACTTCTTTTACAAGGGGGGCGTGCATGGAAAGTTGTCCGCCCCAGATAGGGATTTCCCTCCTGAGTTTGACGAGCTATCCGGGAGTGACCGGAACGCCATCGATGACCTGTTCCGGCTGCATCAATAATCCATTTTTTACCCCATCCATTCAGTGGCAGAGACCACTAAGAATATGCTCGAGATGGCGGGCATTCATCAGGCCACGCCAATCTTTGATGATTGGGTAACTCTTTCTAACCCTTTTCCTGTTTATTGTTTGTAGGCAAGGTTTTAGGCAAGGGTCGAAAACTTATAGGTCTCTTTGATGACCAGGAAAAGGCGGGGCTGTCCGCCGATCAGGCTTTGCTGAGTTCTCCTCCTCCCCCCTCTAGGCGTTCATCCAAGAGGAAGCCTGAAGAGGCCCTTCCCTTGGCCACTGTTGGCCCTCGCCAAATGCTGTTTTTATACTTTGCCTTTTTCGATTTTTGACATATTTCCTTGGTATTTTGCAGAAAAGTCCACTGCTTATGTGGCCCGGGACCCTCCTCCCTCTCCTGCCAAGAAGGTCAGGAGTGAGGATCGCCCGGTTATCGACCAGAATCCTCCACCTCCTCCTCCTAAGGGCCCTGCCGCCAATAAGGAGAAGGCTCTAATTTTGGCGGCCCCTTCCCCTTGCATGCCTTCGATCCCTCCCAAGGAGTCTGGGACCCAGAAGAAGGGGTCTCTGACAAGAAGAGTCTCCGGGGTAGCCCGGATTTGTGTATGCGACTTATTGAGGGGATAATTCCCCCCAGGGATCGCTCCGCAATTCCCACGGAACTGCCCTAGATCGAGGGGTTCATGCGGTCCCATTACGAACGATTCGCTTTGGTAAGATTTCGTTTCCTCGTTAAGTTTTCGCATTGTTCCCTCTTTTCATAACCTAACAATCTTTGCAATTTCTTTATTGTCAGCTCGTTCGAGAAGAGGTGGCGATTGGTCGCGTCTTTGGAGAGCTCGCCAACAAGCATTCTGATTTGCTTGTTGAGCTGGAGCAATATCGGAGTACGGAGATCTCCCCCGGGCAGATGGAGGCCATCAAGTCGACCGCTAATGCGGCGGTTTCCTTGGTGGATGATGCCCGGGAGGAGTACTTCAGGAAGGAGGAGCGACTCCTTGCTGATGTGAAGCAGAGGGAGGTCGATGTTGCGGTCGCCCTTCAAGAATCTAAAGCCCTTCATCGGTGCTTAGATGAAGGGGAGGCAGTCCGGGCTCGCCTAGAGGATGAGTTGAAGGAACCTCGAGCCCAAATGTCTGAGTTGGAAGCTCGACGGGTCGCTGCCGAGCCCAAGGGGGAAGCTGCTGAGGCTTAGAGAGCCGCTGCTGAAGCCAGGGGGATCGCCCTGAAGGAGAAGAAGGAACTGCTGGCTGAACAACTGAAGTCTGTTCATTTACCCCAAAGTGTGGTCAACGAATTCAAAGCCTCTGATTATTTCGTTGACTGTGCTTTGGAGGTAATGAAGTCGGAGATTGCTGACTTCCTCCACGTCTTGGTCGAGGACATCCTGGTGGTCGACCCCAACTTTCCTGTTGGGGAAGTTGCGTCCCTTAAGGGTTTCCTCCGGAGTTCCCTTCTTCAGCCTACCCCTGCTGCTGAAGAGGTCGACCCAGCTGCGGCTGTTGAGGAGGTTGCCCCCGAAGGCGAGCCGAGCACCCCTGCCCCCGAAGGCGAGCTAAGCACTCCTGCCCCCGAAGACCCCAAGGCCTGAACCTTGCACCCTCTGGCGACCATCCTCTTTTAGATTTTAGATTTTCCTATCTTTCTTTTGTATTTTAGGTGTAATTTGTAATTATTTTTCGATTAAAGACTCGGTTATTATATATTGAATGCCTTTATATTCATAAGCCTTTGATTGACTTTGAATGCGTTGGCTATTTCTCCGATATCTTAATCGTAAATACTCTTAACTTTTCTTCGCTTTATAATGACCCTGACTCCTAAAGCCTTGGACCCTTTGCTTTGGCTTGAAAGGATAAGTCTCTACGAGCTTATCTATTTCCCTTGTTAAGTATAAACTTTCTAAGGATAATACTTCAAGACTTACAAGTATGGACTTCTAACTTCAAAGATATATTACCTTTTCGAAGCTTAAACCTTTGTGGTGTTCGCCTAATAGCAAGGAACTTGTTAAGTTAAGGCTTCATCATCAATAGTGATCGCCTAGGATTCTTTATCCACCCTTGATGATTTACTTCACCCAGAAATTGCGGTCTTTAGCGGATAACTCCTCTGAAATCTGCTCGACTTATAAGATGATAACCTCTTTAATGGGCTGATAACAGGTCTCCTACCTGACTTTGGCGTCAGGTCTTTCGTTTTGCCTTACTCTATTGTTAGGTCTTTTGGCCTGACTTTGGCGTCAGGGCTTTCGTTTTGCCTAACTTTATTGCTAGGTCTTTTGTTTTGCCTAACTCTATTGTTAGGTCTTTTGCCCTGACTTTGGCATCAGGGCTTTTGTCCTATCTTTGGCGACAGGGCGTTTTGGCCTAACCTTGGCGTCAGGGCTTTTGGCCTAACTTTGTTGCTAGGGCTTTTGGCCTAACTTTGTTGCTAGGGCTTTTGGCCTATCTTTGGCGACAGGGATTTTTGGCCTGACCTTGGCGTCAGGGCTTTTTGCCTAATTTTGTTGCTAGGGCTTTTCGCCTATCTTTGGCGATAGGGCTTTTGTGGCCTAACTTTGTTGTTATGGCTTTTGTGCCTGATTCGGTCATCAGGTCTTCGCCTGACTCTTGGCGTCAGGTCTTTTTTATTCGATTTGCTTCGAGTGAACATGTTTTATGAAGGAATGACTTTCTTTTATTGACATAACAGTTTGATTACAAGCTATGTATGAAATCTCCTTAAATGCTCAGAATTGAATGGACGGGGTAACCTCTCGCCTTCTGTGGTTTCCAAATAGTAGGATCCTGAGTCGGCGATCTCTATTACCTTATATGGTCCTTCCCACTTAGCTGAAAGTTTATTCTGAATGTCCAGCCTTGTGAATTCATTCCTTCTCATGACCATCTCCCCACGAAAAATTGGTGAGCGCTGACTTTTCTGTTGAAGTATCGAGCGGTCGCCAGGCGCATCTTTGCTTGTGTTTTTTCTGATAGCCATCTTTTTTCCTCTGCCAAGTCAAAGTCAGTTCTGCGCTCGACCTCGTTTGCCTCAGCGTTAAAGTGTACGATTCTATGGGTAGGCACTACTATTTCGACGGGTGCCACTGCTTCTGATCCATTCACTAAACTGAAAGGTGTTTCTCCCGTGGCTGCCTTAGGCGTTGTTCTGATGGCCCATAATACGTTTTCCAGCTCTTTTGCCCAATTCCCTTTAAATGCTCGAACCCTTTTCTTGAGTCCTGCTAAAACAACCTTGTTGGCTGCTTCAGCTTGCCCATTCGTTTGAGGATGATGCACTGAACTGAAATGATGGTCGACATGATATTCTTCACAGAGCCATTTGAGCTCCTTTCCAATGAATTGCGGACCATTATCACTGATGAGTATTTTAGGAATGCCAAACCTGGAGAATATGTTGATCTTTAGGAACTTGATGACTTGAAATTCCGTCGTAGAAGCTAGAGCTTTCGCCTCTATCCACTTGGTAAAGTAGTCGATCGCCACTATAATGTGGGTGCGTTGACCAGTGCTAATAGGGAAAGGACCCAATATATCGATCCCCCATTGAGCGAAAGGCCAAGCACCCCCCATTGGGGATAATAGTGTTGATGGTCGACCTGATCGTGGTGCAAATTGCTGGCAAGTCTCACACTTCTGCGTTAATTCAGCCGCATCTTTTCCCTAGGTTGGCCAGTAGTATCCTAGTCTGAAGGTCTTCCGGGTTAACGATCGAGCACCTTCATGACATGCTGCCACCCCTTCGTGAGCTTCTCGAAGAACCCTTTCCGTTTCTGGATGAGCAACACACCTTAAGTAAGGAGTCGAGTAGCCTCTCCTATAGAGTTCTCCATCAATAATCAGATAACTGGTTGCGAGTCTTCTTATCCTCGTGGATTCGCCTTCGGCATCTGGGAGGATCCCATCTTTCAAATAATTCTGAAACGGAGTCATCCACGTGACAAGCTCCTGAATGGTGAAGACCTCTGCCCTACTTTCGAGGACTAAACATAAAGCCTTTTCCAGGAATTGTACGTCTTGGATTGTTGTTCCCCCAAATGCCAGCTTACTTAAGGAATCTGTCATCTGGTTTTCCTAACGAGGAATAGATTTGATCGCAAAATTTGGAATTTCTGCGACGAGTTTCCTGGCGATGTTGAGGTAGTTTTTCATCTTTTCCCCCTTGCCTCATAAGTGCCATTGACCTGATTGACGATAAGTTCCGAGTCGCTTTTTACCTTAAGTGCATATATGCCCATCTCTTTTGCCAGTCTTTGTCTAGTAATATGAGCCTCGTATTCTGCTTCGTTATTGGTCGCTTGAAAAGTAAAGGTGATCGCATACTTTAAAGGCTCGCCTTCAGTGGGAATAAGAATTAAACCTGCCCCCGAGCCTTTTCTTGACGAAGACCCATTTGTATAGAGCTCCCAAACTTGATTATTGCATGTTAACTGACTTGGCCAGTTTTCTGCTTTTGTTTGACCGTTACTCGTGCTTTCCACAATGAAATCAGCTAATGCTTGACCTTTGATGGCCGTTTTCGGCGCAAATTTGATCCTGAACTCGCTGAGCTCGATCACCCACTTGACCATTCTTCCTGAAAAATCTGGTTTCATCAGGAAGTTTTTGAGAGGTTGATTGCTGAGGACCGTGATGTCGTGCGCATGAAAGTAAAGTCTCAGCTCTCGAGCAGCAATAACTAAGGCATAGAGATACTTCTCAATCTGGACATACTTTATTTCTGCTGAGTTAAACATTTTGCTAATAAAGTACACTGGACTCTGAACATTATTTTCCTCCCTTATCAAAACAGCACTAGCCGCCACGTCGCTGATGCCTAGGTAGAGGAAGAGCTGCTCGCCTGGAATGGGCTTTGCCAGAGCTGGGATTGTTTGGATATGCCTCTTTAAGGACTACAATGCCTCCTCACAATCTGGTGTCCACTCTAACTTGCGGTTGGCCCTCAGAGTTTTGAAAAATAGGAGGGACCTGTCGCTCACCTTGGAGAGGAAACGGTTGAGAGCAGCTAGGCGACCATTCAGGCACTGAACCTCCTTGTGGCAGGTGGGCGAATTCATTTCTTCTATGGCCTTCAGCTTTTCTGGATTCGTTTCGATGCCCCTCTCGCTGACCATGAATCCCAGGAATTTGCCTGACTTGACTCCAAAGACGCACTTTGCAGGGTTCAGGCGAACGCTGTTGGATCGTGAAATCCTGGTTGCTGATCTGGCAGTGAATTGAATGCCAGACGAAGGCTGAATGGTGCTTCTGCTCCAACTCCGGTGAACCTGCAGGTAGGGGAGCGCAACAGAGGGGGTGTCTCTGGGTCCCTCTCCGATGCTTAAATGAGTATATGTGGGTGTATATATCTCAAAACGTAAGGAACGTATGTAAAGCAAAGGTATTTATAGGGTAGGAGAGATCAAACCGTATAAGGTAACCGTATATCTTAGTGAATATTGTGCTGTTGAAGATTCGGATAGTAGATATGGCAGTTACGGCCAGATATTGCAGTTACCATATCTAATCTTTTGTGAATATGTGACCGAGATACGCGGGATATCATGACCACTTCCTTATTAACGGTTAGTAGGACCAGATTGACTTTCACTTAGGCTGATCCCGTTCAAATATTTTGGGTTTACCCCCTCCAGGGTTATTGGGCCTTCGAGGCCTTTTCCTTATTGGGCTGTCATTATCGATACCCAACAATGTATACTTGGACTCCAAACAATACTTTCCAAGTATTTTATGTTCCTTTAACTCTTCTGTGCATCAAAGGTTAACGAATATTACATTTATGCTCACACTGCAAACAATTCCGTGCATTGATTGAACTTGCAATAACCATACCTCCACACATCCGACAAGTGCAATTGGAACAATACCAATTACCATCAGGTAGGTCCTGAACTCGTAATGAAGAGGAAAAGATAAGTGGGGTTAAGCAAAATGTTATAAGAAACCTGAAGCATAAATGTTTGAAAATAACAAACAAGACCAACCTCAGACGACTCAGCTTGAATCCAGCATGAACCTTAAACTGGGTGACTGAAAACTTCTTTTTGCAACAGTTACAATTGATACCTTCCATAGTCACCCTGCCATCTTTTATCACCGATTTCTTGTTTGGATCACAATATTGGATGAAATCATCTAGCATTATGACTCCAGAATTGATTAACCATGACAGCACAGTTCTAGGACCAACCATGGACCACTTCCCACCTACTGAGAGCTTGCATCCCTTTTCTAAGTGGCATGGAAGCAGACTACATCTCCCACCCTTATTTTTCATCACTCTCTTAGCCCTTGACTTGTAAGGTTTTGTGTTAGTTATTGCAGTATGTACGTTTAATGCTTTGACCCTTATTATTGCTAAGACTAACAGGTCATCATCCTCAATTTCACATTTGTTATGCATTACTCTCTTTGAATCACCACAATTTGGACGTACCTTCTTATGCATTGCTCTCGTCATCTTTATATGAGGCTTGCTAGAGCTTAGAGGTGACGACCTGCAGCTTGGTGGACTTCTCGTATCAGTTGCCTCCAGCTCCTAGACCAGTTCAGTTTGAGAGCTAGTAGTACCAACATCCAACAATTCAGCCTTTCCATAAAGAAGCTGGACAACAATTCAGACTAACCGGATCAAAGAAGCTGCGCTGCGGTCCTGAAATGAAGATGCGCTGTGGTCCCGAAATGAAGCTGCGCTGCGGCTGAGGAAGTTAAGACCGGTGGCTGAAGAGAAGAACGACTGAGCTGAAGAGAATAACCAAGAACGACGTGAAGCTGAAGAGAAGAACGGCTGCGCTGATTTCAGATTTCTGAAATTCGAAGTGTGATCTAACCTAGCTAGCAGTGAACCGAACCGGTTGGTTTGTAAAAAGCCAAAAACTGACCAATCGGTTTAAACCGAAAACCGATTGGTTTGTAAAAAAAAATCAACTAAAAAGTGAATCGAAAACCGGCCGGTTTTACAAAAATAGACTGGTTCGACCCGGTTCAAACACTGTTCATTTGCAAAATAGTCTTTTAACTGAACTAAACCGGACAGGAGTCCGGTTCCCGGTCGGACCGCTGGTCCGGTCCGGTTGTTATAACTATGGCCTTAACCCTTTTTTTTCCTTTATGTAGGTATTTTTGATTACCTGTTTGACGTCTCTGATTCTGAACCTCCGCAGGCGGCGACCGAAGTAGCTGATGTGTAGCATGAACCTCATGAGAAGAAGAAGAAAAGGAAGGGCGGACACCCCAAGAAGGAAAAGTCGCAACCCTTGGACCCATTGACAGCATCACCCATGCTGTTGGATGACGAAACCAACGTCGCCGTTGTGGCATATAAAAGTGTGATCCCTTATGAACTCTACATGAATGATGGAGTTTATTTTTGAATATCTTCTATTTTGGGGATGAAGCAATACGGGGCTTCTATTTTGCATGAGGACCGACACTCCTATTATTGGAAGAATACATACACTTACAGTCTTTAGCCTCTAAATTCTAAGAAGAATTCGCCCAAGGAAAGGGCCCCTGTGAAGGTAACCTTCGCAATTGAAGACAAACAGATGGAGCAGTCGCCACCCCTGAGCTGTACCACACCCTCGACGTCGTCTGATACCTTCGAGGTATCATCGCCTTTGGGTCCCTGCTTTAACATGCGGGAAAACCTTCATGCGACACCCATTAAGGAAGAAAGAAGGGAATCTTGGGAGCCTTGTTATCGCCTGGTGAAGGGTTAGAATTTTTTTTATTCTAACCTTCCATTCCATCTTCTAATCGATATAGTTCCTTCTGGGGAGCGACGTACTTTACAATATGATCCTCAGTGGGTCGAGGGGGAGGTGAGACACCACCTGACCACTGGTCACTGGCCACTATAAGTCCATCTTCCTTTTTGCTGAAAGTTTTTCTAAGTGTAGATATTTCGACGACTTTTTATTCCTTTCATTTTTGCAGGGCGTCTATGAAGCAGTGATTGGAGCCTTGGATGTAAACCTGACCCATAAGTGCTCCCGTCTCGAAGATGAGGTTATCAAGGCGAGCCAGTTGGCTACCCTGGACAAGGAAACTAACATTCTTAAGGAATATCTGGAAGAGGAGCAGCGCCTCAAGGATAGTGCAATCGAGTAGTATCAGTTCGTCATGGACAAGGCGTCTGAGATGTCAAGGGAGGCGAACTCTACTCAAGAGGCTGGCAAAGCATTTGAGGAAGATGCTCGTCCTACTGAGAAGCGAGCGGCGGCGCTTGCCAAGGAGAACAGGGCGACACCCAAAAGGTAGGATGAGTTGGCCAAAAAGCAAGAATAAGTAGAGACGGAATTGGCTACCGCCAAAGCTGAGGCATCGACCGCCGCAGAGTCTTACAAGAAGACTCCCGACTTTCCAAGACATCCTAGAAGCACTGGTTGGACCAACTCATCAAGGTGTATGGTGACTTGGTCAAGCAGATCCGAAGTGTTCAACCAGACTTCCCGGTTGAGCAAGTTAAAGGGATTCAAGCCTTCCTGAAGTGGTAAAAACACGACAGGGGGGTGAAGGCCACAAGTCAAGGTGAAGTTGGCGACACCCAAGACTAAAGAGCCTTAACCAAAGAAATCAACAGTGACCCATGATAAGAGTGGTTACAGCGGGGACGATGAAGTGGAGGCTACACCATAACTTATACCTCCAACTCTTATTTTGTTTTAGGTTGCTTTTGTAAAGGCTTTATCCGTAATTTTCATAGAGTCGTCCATCATTCTAGACTTGGAATATTTTGTATGAAATCTTTTGTAATGGAACCTCATTCTTTCTCAATGGAACTGTTGGGTATCGATAGTGACAGCCCAATAAGGAAAAGGCCTCGAAGGCCCAATAACTATAGAGGGGGTAAACCCATGACATTTGAACCGGATCGGCCCAAATACAAGTTAAACTCGACCCTCCATAGAGTGACCCAGAATCGAGCCCAAGGACTCTGAGAACACCCTGAGTGCTCGTCATTCTTCACTAAGGCCGCGACCTCTCACTGCTCGCCATGAGAGTGCTCGCCCCGAAGAGAGCCTTGCCTCTCTCCTCTGGTCCCATGAAACTGTTAATAAGGAAGTGGCCATGATATCCCGCGTATCTCGGTCACATATTCACTAAAGATTAGATATGGTAACTGCAATATCTCGCAGTAACGGCCATATCCCATGATCCGAATCTTCAGCAACATAATATACACTAAGATATTCAGCTGCCTTATACGGTTCTATCTCTCTTACCCTATAAATACCCTTGCTTTACATACGTTCTTTACGTTTTGAGTTTTATACACACATATACTCATTTAAGCATCGGAGAGGGACCCAGAGACACCCCCTCTGTTGCGCTCCCCTACCTGCAGGTTCACCGGAGTTGGAGCAGAAGCGTCTTCCCAACCTTGTCTGGCATTCAATTCACTGCCAGATCAGCATCCAGGATTTCACGATCCAACATTTGGCGTCGTCTGTGAGAACGAGCAATTCAGCCATGTGAACTCGATCCCAAAGCAACCGTCGGAACCAGACTAGGGAGCGATCCTTAGATAGCTCTGATTCCGCCGCCACTTCACCGCTTCAACAAGAACCTGCCAGCCGAGCAGGAGTCAATGTCGTTCCTCTACGAACAGCTCGAGAGCATGTCGGTAATTCAAGACCGACCCCTGCTGCTGATCAAAACGGAGCACCGCAGACAGTCCACATCGCTGGGCAGGACATTAATTTAACCCCAGAGACGGTCTCCCTGCTGGAAGCCATCCTAGGACAGGCGCGCCGCCAAGCCCCTGCTCCTCAAGAAAACAATCTCTCTGCTCCTAAGGAAAACCACCGCCCTGCTGCCACAGGGCCCTCACCTTCGGAAGCGGCAAATCCTGGTCCCACTGCGCCTCAGGAGGATCAAGAGATGGCGTCAGGTCAGCGGTCCCTGCCTCCGACACACACCAAGGAGCCAGCAGCCGCATATACTGCCAATCCTTCCGGTCCTCCTCCACCAGGAACCTCTCCTATGTACTGCACTGTGAATCAGATGGACGACCTCCTCAACAAAAGGCTTCAGGAAAGACAGCTGACAGTCGTAGCTCCCTTCAAAGAGCAGTCCTCTCATCCTTTTACCGATGGGCTCGTCGCCATCAAAATCCCGAAGGATGTGGTTGCTCGGGCCATACCTGAGTATAACGGTGGAGGAGATCCCACCGTACATGTCAACAAACATGAGGCCTCCCTTCTGGGTAAGTCAAATTATCCCAATCACTTGGCTTTGTTATTTCCATCTACTCTTTCGGGTTCGGCTTCGTCCTGGTTCTTCGGCCTCCCTGCAGGATCAATCGGAACTTGGGCAGAGTTAAGAAGCAAGTTCCTAGAGAGATATATGGGCGAGCGCCAGTTGCTGAAGAGCGTGGTCGCCCTTGACTCAGTCAAACAGCAGCCGGGAGAGTCGTTGTCCAACTTCTACGGGCGTTTTCATCAGAACGTCACAGAATTAGATCGCCGAATCTCGGATGGGGAGATCATTCGAGCCTTCTACAGAGGTCTGGATGTGGCCAACAAGGCCTCGAGAAAGCTGCGAAACAGCTATCACGTGAAGGAGATTGAGACGTTAGAGGAGCTGGCAGCCAGAGCAAAAGGTTTCATAGACCTTGAACGGGCGAACACCGAGGCTAACCTCCTGACGACCTCGCTAAGGGTGGTCCATGAACCCCGACGCGATGGTAAGAAGGAGGTAAAGAAGGAGAATAAGGGAAAGGAAAGCAAGTCCCGAGTCGAGTCTCTTCCAGCGCCTCGCCATCCAGAGGTCCCTGAGTACTTCACGCCTTTAAATAGGCACATCTCAGCGGTACTAGTCGAGATGGAGAGGAGATCCTTGGCGAGGCCACCGATGCCTCGTCGAGGTGGGCTACCCATGGGAAAGGATGTCGAGAGCTACTGCAGATACCACAAGTGCAAGGGCCACAAGACAGATGACTGCAAAATTTTGAAGCGGGACATAGAGAGGCTGATTCAGGGAGGAATGTTGAAAGAATTTGTGGCAGGGCGAGACCGAAGTCGAACGCCCCCCAGGAGGCATCGTTCGCCAGCCCCTGCAGAACAAGCTGAGCCATCTGGAAGCAAGAGGAGAGTGAATCTGATTGCAGGAGGATTCGGTGCAGGCGGCGAGAAGTCAAGCGTCATGGAGGTCTACGCCACTCAGATCTCTACAGCAGTTCAGTTGGGGAAGCAGCCCCGACCTGAAGAGAACATTGTCATTTCATTCTCTGAAGATGATTTGGCACATGTCACCACTCCCCACAACGATGGTCTGGTCATTACGGCAGATATTGACGGCTGTGATGTTGCAAGGATTCTGGTCGACGGAGGCAGCTCGACAGACATCCTATTTCTGGACGCCTTTGAGAAGATGGGCAAGTACAAACGCGACCTGAAGAGGGTCGACTTTCCGCTGATCGGGTTTGCGGGAAGAACGACTTATCCACTGGGGGCTATAACCATGCCGGTAATTTTTGGCGAGGGGTGGAAGAGCATCAAGGTGTCGGTCACTTTCCTGGTGCTCGATTCACCTACATCCTACAACGCCATCATAGGGAGGACCACGATCAACCCAAATAAGATTGTGGTCTCCACTATCCACCAGAAGATGAAGTTCCCTACTCCTAACGGGATTGGAGAAGTGCTAGGAGATCAGCCTTCCTCGCGGCAATGCTATGTGAATTGCTTACGCAGGAAGAACCAAAGGGAGGCGCTCGCCATCGAAACAGAGGCCGACCCCCGCGAGGCAGCACCCATGGAGGAATTGGAGGAGGTCGAGATCGATGGTCCAGACAAAAAGGTGCGCATTGGGACCACCTTGAAAGAGGATCAGAAGGAGGCCATGACCGCCCTCCTCAAGGAATTTAAAGAGCTCTTCGCCTGGCAGCCGAGCGACATGCCAGGAATCAGCACAGATATCATCTCCCACGAGCTCAGGATAGACCCCTCCATCAAGCCGATCGCCCAAAAGAGAAGATCATTCGGGACGGATAAGCGTTTGGCGATCAGGCAGGAAGTCGGCGGGTTGATTGAAGCTAACTTCGTCAGAGAGGTAAGATTCCAGAGCTGGGTCGCCAACCCAGTTTTGGTCAGGAAATCAAACGGCAAGTGGAGGATGTGCGTCGACTTCCGCGACTTGAACAAGGCTTGCCCCAAAGATTCATATCCCCTTCCGAGGATTGATCAGCTGGTCGATGCTACCTCGGGTCATGAGATGCTGAGCTTCATGGACGCCTACTCAGGCTACAACCAGATCAGAATGCATCCCAGCGATGACGCTCACACCGCTTTTTATGCTGATGGGGACATTCTGTGCTACAAGGTGATGCCCTTTGGCCTTATCAATGCAGGGGCAACTTATCAACGGATGGTGAACCGACTGTTCCAAGACATGCTGGGAAGGAACATGGAGGCCTACGTGGATGATATGCTCGTCAAAACCATCAAGGGCAATCCTCACACGACCGACCTCCGCGAAGCTTTTGAATGTATGAGAAGACACAGTGTTCGCCTGAATCCTGCCAAATGCGCCTTCTGGGTCAAGTCCGGTAAATTTCTGGGTTTTATGGTCAGTGAAAGAGGAATCGAAGCAAATCCAGAAAAGCTAAAGGCCATAGAGGAAATGAAGTCGCCAACCTGCCACAAGGAAGTCCAGTGCCTGAATGGACGCCTAGATGCTCTCAACCGCTTCCTCTCCAAAGCGAGCGACAGGTCCCTCCCATTCTTCAAAACCCTGAGGGCCAACCGCAAGTTCGAGTGGACGCCAGACTGCGAGGAAGCGTTCCAGTCTTTGAAGAGGCATATCCAAACACTCCCAGCTCTGGCAAAGCCCGTTCCAGGCAAGCAGCTTTTCCTTTATCTAGGCATTAGCGATGTGGCAGCCAGTGCTGTCTTAATAAGGGAGGAAAATAATGTTCAGAGTCCAGTGTATTTCATTAGCAAAATGTTCAACTCAGCAGAAATAAAATATGTCCAGATTGAGAAGTATCTCTATGCCTTAGTTATTGCTGCTCGGAAGCTGAGACCTTACTTTCATGCGCACGACATCATGGTCCTCACCAATCAACCTCTCAAAAACTTCCTGATGAAGCCAGATTCTTCAGGAAGAATGGTCAAGTGGGCGATCGAGCTCAGCGAGTTCAAGATCAAATTTGCGCCAAAAACGACCATCAAAGGTCAAGCACTAGCTGATTTTATAGTGGACAGCACGAGTAACGGTCAAACAGAAGCAGAAAACAGGCCAAGTCAGTCGGCAGACGACAATCAAATCTGGGAACTCTATACGGATGGGTCTTCATCAAAGTAAGACTCGGGGCAGGTTTAATTCTTATTCCTCCTGAGGGCGAGCCTCTGAAGTACGCGATCGCCTTGACATTTCCGGCGACCAATAATGAAGCAGAATATGAGGCTCTTATCACTGGACTCAGACTAGCAAAAGGAATGGGAATAACTGCGCTAAGGTAAAAAGTGACTCAGAGCTTATTGTCAATCAGATTAATGGCGCCTACGAGGCAAGGGGAGAAAAGATGAAGAAATATCTCAGCATTGCCAAAAAGATGGTCGCAGAAATCCCAAATTTCGCGATTGAGTCTATTCCTCGCCAAGAAAACCAGATGGCAGATTCTTTGAGTAAACTGGCCTTCGGAGGGGCGACAGTCCAGGATGTACAATTTCTGGAGAAAGCTCTATGTTCAGTCCTGGAAAGCAGAGCAGAGGTCTTCAACATCCAAGGACAGGTCACATGGATGACCCCGTTCCAGAGTTATTTAAAAGAAGGAATCCTCCTGGAGGACGAAGGCGAATCCACGAGGATTAGAAGACTCGCAGGCAGTTAACTAATCATCGATGGAGAACTCTACAGGAGAGGTTATTCGACGCCTTACTTGAGGTGTGTTGCTCATCCTGAAACAGAAAAGGTTCTTCGAGAAGCTCACGAAGGGGCAGCAGCATGTCATGAAGGTGCTCGATCACTAACCAGGAAAATATTCAGATTGGGATATTACTGGCCGACCTTAGGAAAAGATGCAGCCGAATTAACACAGAAGTGTGAGATTTGCCAGCAGTTTGCACCACGATCGGGTCGACCATCGACACTATTATCCCCAATGGCGGGTGCCTGGCCTTTCGCTCAATGGGGAATCGATATATTGGGTCCTTTTCCCATTAGCACTGGTCAGCGTACTCACATTATAGTGGCGAAAGCTCTAGCTTCGACAACAGAATTCCAGGTCATCAAGTTCCTGCAGGTCAACATGTTCTCCAGGTTTGGCATTCCTAAGACACTCATCAGTGATAATGTCCGCAATTTGTTGGAAAGGAGCTGAAATGACTCTGTGAAGAATATCATGTGGACCATCGTTTCAGCTCAGTGCATCATCCTCAAACTAATGGGCAAGCTGAAGCAGCCAACAAGGTTGTCTAAGCAGGACTCAAGAAAAGGGTTCGAGCATTCAAAGGGAACTGGGCAGATGAACTGGAAAACGTGTTATGGGCAATCAGAACGACGCCTAAGGCGGCCACAAGAGAAACGCCTTTCAGTTTAGTGTACGGATCAGAAGCAGTAGCACCAGCCGAATTAGCAGTGCCTACCCACAGAGTCTTACACTTTAACGCGGAGGCAAATGAGATCGAGCGTAGAACTGACCTCAACTTAGCAGAGGAAAAGAGATGGCTCTCGGAAAAGACACAGGCAAAGATGCGCTTGGCGACCGCTCGGTATTTCAATAGAAAAGTCAGCGCTCGCCAATTTTTCGTGGGGGAGATGGTTATGAGAAGGAATGAATTCACAAGGCTGGACAGTAAAAATAAACTTTCAGCCAAATGGGAAGGACCGTACAAAGTAGTAGAGATCGCCGCACCAGGATCCTACTATTTGGAAACCACCGAAGGCGAGAGGTTACCCCGTCCATTTAATTCTGAGCATTTAAGAAGATTTTATACATAGCTTGTAATCAAACTGTTAGGTCAATAAAAGAAAGCCATTCCTTCATAAAGCGTGTCCACTCGAAGCAAGCCGAAGCCAAAATCCCTGACGCCAAAGTCAGGCCAAAAGCCCTATCGCCAAAGATAGGCCAAAAAGCCCTAGCAACAAAGCTAGGCCAAAAGCCCTAGCAACAAAGCTAGGCCAAAAAGCCCTAGCAACAAAGTTAGGCCAAAAAGCCCTATCGCCAAAGATAGGCCAAAAAGCCCTAGCAACAAAGTTAGGCCAAAAGCCCTAGCAACAAAGCTAGGCCAAAAAAAGCCCTAGCAACAAAGCTAGGCCAAAAGCCCTATCGCCAAGGATAAGCCAAAAAGCCCTGACGCCAAAGTCAGGCCAAAAAAGTCCTAGTAACAAGGCTAGGCCAAAAACCCTGACGCTAAAGTCAGGCCAAAAGACCTATCAATAAAGTTAGGCAAAACAAAAAAGCCCTGACGCCAAAGTCAGGCCAAAAGACCTAGCAAAACGTTAGGCAAAATAAAAACCCTGACGCCAAACTTAGACCAGAGAAATTTTAGGCGATCACTATCGATGATAAAGCCTGAAAAATTACAAATTCCCTGTTATTATGCCAACAGCTCAAAGGTTTAAACTTCAAAGAAGGAAATATCTCTTTGAACTTAGAAGTTTATGCTTTTAAGTATCAGAAGTATTATCCTTAGAAAGTTCGACTTATGCTTGGTCTAAGGCTTTAAGGGTCGACGACATTACAAAGCAAGAAAAAGTGGAGAGTAATTATGATTAAGACATTGGATGAATAGCCAAACATGTTCAAAAAGGCTCATGAACATAAAAGGCATTCAATAGAAAAACCCAAGTCTTAAATAAATAATTACAAACCAAAAACAAAAATTATAAAAATAATTATCTAAAAAAGATAAAAAAAAAAATACGGTCGCCAAGGAGGTGGAGGCTTCAAGCTTTGGGATCCTCGGGGGCAAGGGTGCTCTGCTCGCCTTCGGGGGCAGGAGTACTGGGCTCGCCTTCAGGAGCAGCCTCTTCAGCAACAGAGGGCCGCGAAGGGCGACTCCGCAAGAGGCTCTTCAAGGATGCAACTTCCCTAAGGGTAAAGTTGGGGTCGACCGCCTGGACCTCCTCCACCAGGTCTTGGAGGAAATCGGCAATCGTCGACTTCATCACCTTCAAGGCCTGGTCCTCAAAGTCCTCGGAGGCCTTGAACTCCTCAACCACGGCTTGGGGTGAAGGAACCGCCTTCAGCTGATCAGCCAGCCGGTTCTTCTCCTCCTCCAGGGCGATCCCCCTAGCTTCAGCAGCATCCCTCTGGGCCTCCGCGGCGACCCTAAGAGCGTCTGACTCGACCACCTGAGCACGAGCTTCCTTCAACTCGGCCTCCAGGCGAGTAAGGACCACCTCCCCTTCATCAAGACACCGATGAAGGGCCTCAGCTTCTTGAAGGAAGGCTGCAGCATCAGCCTCCCTCTTCTTGACATCAGCGAGAAGGCGCTGCTCCTTCCTGAAGTATTCCTCCCGGGCGCCGTCCACCAAGGTGATCGCCATGTCAGCGGTCTTCTTGATGGCCTCCAACTGCCCGGGGGTGACCCCCGTGCTTCGATATTGCTCCAGCTCGACAACCAGATCAGAGTGCTTGTCGGCGAGCTCGCCGAAGACACGGCCAAGGATCACCTCTTCCCGAACGAGCTGACAACAAAAACACAAGGAAAAATGTCAAGTCATCAAAATAAAAAGGAATGACAAGGAAGAAATAATGGAAAGAAGGCGAGATCATACCAGGGCAACTCGTTCGAAGTGGGTCCGCAAGAACCCCTCGATCTGAGGAAGCTCCGTAGGGACAATTGAACGGTCCTTGGGGGGAATTATCCCATCAAGGAGCCGCATGCACATATCTGGGCTACCCCGGAGGCTCTTCTGGGTGGGGTACCCCTTCTTGGCAAGGTCCCCACAAGGGACCCAAGGCCCCCGAGAGTCCACAGCCTTAAAAGGCTGGAATAAGCTCGCCATGGAGCAGTACTCCTCGGCGGGAGCCCTCGAGCAGCTGGAAGCAGCAGGCCCCCCCTTCTTGGCCCCAGACTCCTTAGGAGGAACCGTGGGCACCGAAGGGGCGGGAGGCGCCAAAGACAAAGCCTTCTCCTTAGTGGCGGAAGGGCCCTGAGGAGAGGGAGAAGGGGGCACCGTGTCCAGACCATTCCCCTTGCTGGCAGAAGGGCCCTTAGAAGGGGAAGGAGGAGGATGCTGGTCGACCTCAGGGTGTTCTTCACTCCTGACCATCTTAGAAGGAGGAGGAGGAGGGTCCCAGGCCGCGTCAACCGAGGACTTCTCTGCAAAATAGTAAGACAATAAGTCAGAAATCAAAAAAACGCAGAGTGTGAAAACATTAAATCCACAAAAGGAGAGGTGATATACCTGGTTGGCGAGGGCTAGTAGTGGTCGGAGGAAGCACCTCCTCGGACTTCCTCTTGGACGAACGCCTAGAGGGAGGAGGGGGAGAGCTTAGCAGCGCCTGGTCGGAGGACAATCCCGCTGATCCCTGGTCATCAAAGAGACCTATCAGTTTTCGGCTCTTGCTTACGACCTTGCCTACAAGTAATAAAACAAGATAAGAGTTAGAGAATTACCCAATCATCAAAGATTGGCGTGGCTTGATGAATGTCCGCCATCTCAAGGGCATTCTCGGTAGTCTCCGCCACTGAGCGGATGGACTTGAACTGGGACGACCGATGCAGCCGGTACAGGTCGTCGATGGCATTCCGGTCACTCCCGGACAATTCTTCAAAGGAGGGAGGAAAATCCTTGTCCGGAGCAAACAATTTCCAGGGTACACCCCCCTTGTACAAGAAGTAAAACTTCTTGTAGGTGGAGTTAGTGGCCCGGAAATCATCGACCAGGCGGACATGGACGTTCCAAACCCATCCCTGAGGGCCTCCCCACTCTGAAAACTTCGGCCAGCGGGATTGGAAGTGGTGGAGGTAGTTTGCCCCTGCTGCCAGTCGGAAGAAACACCGGAACAAGGCCAGTGAATACACCCATTCTTGGCGTATGCACAGGAACTTGAAACCGACCCACATCCTGAGGGCATTCGGAACAAGCTGCGTGGGGTGAATCCCGTAAAACTGACACAAGGTCTGTAAATCCTCACAGAGAGGAAAACGCAACCCAGCATCGATCTGGGCCGCATAAATGTAAACCTCTCCGTCGTGAGAAAAATGCAGACCTAAGCCAGGATACCTAGGAGCATCCTCCACACTGAAGCCACCAAGCGCCACCATGGTCTTAAAGTAAGTCGGCTTCAATTCGTTAGGCTTGACATCTACTCAGAACGGTTCAAGTATAGCACATCAAGTATAAAAAACAAAGGAAAACAGAGGATATTGCCAAAACAGAGCAGTAAAAGGGCAAAAATTTACCTTTTGGGGAAAAAATAGGAGTGTTCAGCTCAGGCCCGTCCACCACTACAGGAGTGGTTGCAGACCTTCCCAGATCAGTCTATTCCCCCACTGAGGGGGGCACGGGGCCATCCCTGATGGTCAAGGGGGCATTGGCGTTCCTAGGAACGTTGGCTTTGTTAGCACCCTTGGAGGCCATATGCTTGACTCTCTGACTTCGGGGAGCCATGGAAATGGATGAAGAAGGCTGAAGAAGGTTGGAAAAGAAAGAAGAAAGGTTCGCAACGAAGTTCTGTAAATCTGAGGGAGTGGATAAGCGTAAAAAACAAAATATAGAAACTGACGTTTCTTATATAGACCAAGAAGGGAGTAACCGCCACGAGCAAATCGAAGCGACACAGAGGAATAATTGCACATTTTTGGAAAAAGCCGAAGCAATGTCAGAATTCCAAGAGACACCTTGGGGAGACAGACGGTTGGCTGGTACAGACAGCTGTCAAACTACCCTAGGTTTACGGAAAAGTAAACGTCAGGCGTGCCTCAAGTAACCGTTCGATTTCTGGACAACTGTGCAGTTATGAAATGCTAAAAGTCCACTAAGGAGACAAGGTGGTCGCCAGCGCACTAAGAGGCTTTACCAGAAATACCTCAGGCGAATAGTGATCGCCCAACCAAGAAAATAAACTTTCATGAACCTAGATTACCTCGAGTGATCGGCAAAGGGGAATAAAAGGAAGGATATTTTTTCAGCTTTGAACGAAGAAAAAACTGCTCGCCAAACGAGCTCAAAATGCCTCAAAGGTTATGAACCAGTACAAGGAACGAAGAAAACTGAACCTGAGACGTCACTATCTAAAACCCTACCAGGAAATAAAGCTCGACCGAAGAAACTTCAATCAAGCTTCGGGGGTAAATGTTGGGTATCGATAGTGACAACCCAGTAAGGAAAAGGCCTCGAAGGCCCAATAACTATAGAGGGGGTAAACCCATGACATTTAAACCGGATCGACCCAAATACAAGTTAAACTCGGCCCTCCATAGAGTGACCCAGAATCGAGCCCAAGGACTCTGAGAACGCCCTGAGTGCTCGCCATTCTTCACTAAGGCCGCGACCTCTCACTGCTCGCCATGAGAGTGCTCGCCCCGAAGAGAGCCTTGCCTCTCTCCTCTGGTCCCACGAAACCGTTAATAAGGAAGTGGCCATGATATCCCGCGTATCTCGGTTACATATTCACTAAAGATTAGATATGGTAACTGCAATATCTCGCAGTAACTGCCATATCCCATGATCCGAATCTTCAGCAACACAATATACACTAAGATATTCAGCTGCCTTATACGGTTCTATCTCTCTTACCCTATAAATACCCTTGCTTTACATACGTTCTTTACGTTTTGAGTTTTATAAACACATATACTCATTTAAGCATCGGAGAGGGACCCAGAGACACCCCCTCTGTTGCGCTCCCCTACCTGCAGGTTCACCGGAGTTGGAGCAGAAGCGTCTTCCCAACCTTGTCTGGCATTCAATTCACTGCCAGATCAGCATCCAGGATTTCACGATCCAACAGGAACCTCTTTGTCGTTCCATATTCAATACTTAGAAATGTCTCCTTTCGAATATGGAAACTGGCAGCATATATAAGTAATGCATCTTCACTTAAGTTTCAAACGTTAAATTTTGAGGATATCCTTTAGAGGCGACGCCCAAAGTATAATCCAAACGCGTCGGATATTGGGACAATACCACCTGGAAGATGTTTCAATAATATGGGTATTTATCAATTGGCGACGCCAAATAATTTTCTACGAAGGTTTAGACTTTCGAAATGTATGTGGTCATCTCAACTTCAATTGCAAAGATGCTTATTAGCGACGCCTATAATTATTGATTTTTTAACTTAAGTTTTCAAACCATTAAACCTCAAGGACATAAACAACGTGGCACCCCAATACACGTGGTGATGTCCTTGTGAATTCCAAACAAACTCGAGTATATAAACCATGGCGACGCCATTCATTCAAGTGAAGGCAACGTATAATTTCATTATGAACATAAGACTTTCAATTACAAAAAGTTTACAAATACATGCGGGTGACGCCTATGCAAAAACGTTTTCAAATGTTCAACATCGAAAGCATTCTTCAATTTCTTTCCGTCCATGTCTTCAAGCAGGTAGGATTTGGGCGTGAGCAATGGCGACGACCTTGTATGGTCTTTTCCATTTTAGGGGATAGCTTGTTAATTTTATCCAAGAGTGAGAATTCATTTCTCATCTATACCCTCTTCCCCACGTAGAATTGACGAGAGGACACTCGCCTATTATAGTATCTAGTCGTGGCTAATCTCATACTTGATTGGAATTTTTTCTGAAGCCCATATTTTTACCTCCACCAAATCTAGGTCGACGTGTCCTTGCTCATCATTTAGCGTCGCCTGGAAATGTTTAATCCTATGAGACGGAACAACTATATCTATGGGAGCGACTGCTTCTAAACAATATACCAAACCAAAAGGATTTTCACTCGTAGCCTTTTTAGGCGTTGTTCGTACAACCCAGAGAACCTTTTCAAGTTCTTCAGTCTACTTCCCTCCTAAGCCGTCGAGCCTTTTGTTCAATACGTTATGATAATTTTGTTAGCTTCCTCTATTTGTCTATTTGTTTGGGCATGCGTTAACTGATGCATGCCAATGCTCAATTTTTAGCTCCTCACAAAACCAGGGAAGTTCCATTGCCTACTCCCTTCAGGATTCGAAGTTCTGCTATCAAGGCTTCCTATTTTGTTTCGTTGTTTATGGCCTAGAAGGTTAATACCAAAGCATACCTCAAAGGCTCCCCTCCATATGGTGGAGTGAGTACCAGTCCTGCGCTTGATCCCTTTGAACAAGAAGACACATCAGTGTATAATTACCAAACAGAAGGCGAAACCTTATCCGTAGGATCCTCTTTGGCTATTGTATCCTCTACAGGAGGGGCGCCTTTTCTATACACGTAGATTCGACGATAAAATCCATTAGTGCTTGGCCCTTTATGTCTGTCCTTGGGGAGAACTTGATTCAAAATTTATTTAACTCAATCGACCACTTAATCATTTTTCCTGAGGCATCATGCCTTTGTAGAAAGTGTTTTTAAGGGTTGATTAGTTAGCATAGTGATTTCATGTTCGTGAAAGTACGGTGGAAGCTTCCTAGCTGACACTACCAACGCGTGTAGCTACTTTTCAACTTTCATATAATTCATTGGCCCACATGTTTTACCAGAACAGATGAGACAACAACAAGACTGATACTAATGTATAACATGAGGGCATCGCCCTTTATTGGCATGGGTAGAGGTGTGAGCGTCCGCAGGTGTTGCTTGAGGTCTTGAAAATCCTCTTCGCACCATGACGTCCATTCGAATTTTTTGTTGGCCATTAGTATTTCAAAAAAGGGCAACGACTTGTCAAGGAAACGTGTGAGTGTCGTCAACCTTCCATTCAGGATCTGGACCTCTCTGCGTTGAGTTTTTCTAAATTTACCTTGATCCCCCTCCAACTCACCATATATCCCAGGAATTTTCCTAATTGCACGTCAAATGCACACTTTGCCGGGTTGAGCCTCACTTGGTGGAGTAGCGTCCTCTCAAATGTTTTCCTCAAATCCTTCGCATGGTCGACACCTTGGGTGGATTTTACCAACATGTCATCTACGTATGCCTCCATGGTGACGCCTATCATATCTGCAAATAACTTGTTGACCATTCGCTGATAAGTGGCGCCCACATTCAGGAGTCCAAAAGGCATGACTGTGTAATGGAAGATGTCACTATCTGCATAGCTAGGTATGGGTGCAACTTGTTGATGCAAGAGGAAAATCATAGAGGTATCACGTCTACTATGAATGATGTTGTGAACACAAAATCTGCAAATGTGTATCTATATTTGGATAGGGAGAAAGGAAATCAAAATTTAGAATGTACACATTGTCACAAATGTGGACATACTATTGATCGTTGCTATGCTAATGGATGTGACTTCTGTAAAAAGAAGCATTCAAAAGATAACTGCTTTAAGCTAAAAGTTTGTAAGCTTCGGGGAATAACCCTAAGGGCAACATTACATCCTCTAAGATTGGTGACACTAACTCTATTTTTTCAAATAACTCTACTAATAATGATGCTTCTCTAAATTGTGGAGTGAAAGGTGGAATTACTTTCTCACGAGAACAATTTGAGAAGTTCTTGCAAACACTGAGCAAAGAATGAGACATTGCCACTAGAGCAAGTGCAACCCTCCCTCAGGATTCTCATGCGAATACAACCGGTATGTCTTTGAACTCTACTTATGTTTGTGAAAAAGACATTGGGATATTGGATACAGGGGCAACCAACCACATGACCAACATAAATGATTGGTTGTGTGATGGTAAGGTATCCCTTGGAACCAAGGTTCAATTGCCAAATGGGGGATCTACCGATGTGCATAGTGTTAGGAGTATTTTGCTCAATTCATATAAAGAGTTGCATAATGTCTTGTACATGCCCGATTTCAAATATAACCTCCTTTCAGTCTCAAAACTTACAAATGAGTTGAACTGTTATGCACTTTTTTACCCTAAACTTGTTATCATGCAGGACCTCTCAAATGCGAAGGGCTTGGGGACTGGTGAGGAGAAATTTGAGCTATATTTCATAAAAATGCCATGTTGATCAGTTAGTCAGTTTAAAACTAGTCTTGTTGTGAGTAATGTCAAGTTGTGGCACAAATGTTTTGGACATGCCTCTCTTAAGACCCTTGATCATATAGATTCTCTCAATATTGTTGGAAATAAAACCTCGAGCATGAATGATTGTTCTATTTGCCCTAGGGCTAAAATTGTTAGAAACCCTTTCCCTATTTCTGATTCCAGAACATATGCTATATTTGACTAAGTCCATGCAGATGTTTGGGGGCCTTATCACTGCCCACACATGATGTCCAGAAATATATTTTTGACCCTAGTGGATGATTATTCTAGGGTAACTTGGGTCCATCTCATGCAGTTTAAGTCAGATGTTTTTGTAGTTATAAAAAATTATATTGTCATGATAGACAATGAATTTCGAAATAAAACCAGGTGTTTTAGGACTCATAATGGAAAAGAATTTTTCAATGAGCATATGAACAAGTTGTTAAGTGATAAGGGAATTGTTCATCAAAGTAGTTATCCGTATACCCCTCAACAGAATGGTAGGGCTGAAAGAAAACATAGGCACTTGCTAGAAATAGCAAGGGCTCTAAAGTTGCAGGGAGCAATTTCAAATATTTTTGGGGGAGATTGCATCCTTATAAATTATTATTTGATAAATCTGATGCCCACCAAGGTATTGAGGGGCAAGTCCCCCATAAAAATTCTGAGTGGCAAGAAACCTATGATACACCACCTAAGGGTGTTCGGTTGCTTAGCATATGCTAAGAAAATTGTCGTGACTGATAAGCTAGCCTCCAGATCTATCATTTCGTTAATGATGGGATACTCTGTGACCCAAAAGAGGTACAAACTCTATGATTTAACTGGAAAGAATATCAGTAGAGATGTTGTATTGAATGTGAGTGTTTTTCCATTTAGGAGTGGTAAGTTTGATCAGTTACCTTTGTTCTTTGAGCATTATATAGAAGATGAGTCTAATGATGTTAGGAAACTTAAAGTTGTAGAAACTAAGGATGATTCGAGAGCTACTAGAGGAAACTCACATGACGAGTTTCGCGAGAATTCGGGTGGGACGCCCTCCGGTGATGAATCCTTGGCTGACTTTGATGAGGGGAGTAATCCTTCGATTGATAAGTCCTCTCAACTAATCTTGAGTAGAACTGGCAGGGCCATCAAGCCCCCTATATGGATGAAGGACTATTAGGTATCAAATGTTTTGTATTCGCATTCGATTAACAATTTCATATCTTATGATGGATTGTCCCATGAAGATCACTACTATATTTGATCGATTTCTAAATTGGTTGAACCATAAAGTTTATTTGAGTTTGTGAAAGACAGGATGTGGATTGATGCGATGTAGGAGCAGATAAGGGCACTCGAGGAAAACCACACATAGGACCTAGTCCCAGCTCCTCTAGGTAAATCGATTATAGGGTGTAAATAGGTGTACAAATCAAATGGGAGCCTAAGTAGGTGTAAAGCTAGGCTAGTTGCTAAAGGGTATAACCAAAAACATGGTATAGACTATTTTGAGACCTTTTCACCTGTTGTACAGATGAATATTGTTCGTACCATTCTAGCCTTAGTTGTTGTCCATAAGTGGCCCCTCTATCAGATGGACGTGCACAATGCCTTTTTACAAGAAAATTTGGATGACGAGGTTTATATGCGTGTCCCTGAGGGGTTCGGTAATGATAAAACTAATCTGGTTTGCAGGTTAAGGAAATCTCTTTATGGCCTTAAGCAGGCTGATAGACAGTAGAATATGAGATTGTGTGATGTTCTTGTTAAGGCTGGATACAGTCAATCTAAGCTTGATTATTCCCTTTTTACCAAACACGATGGAAAACATATGGTGATTTTGTTGATATATGTTGATGACTTACTCATTTATGGAAACAATGAAAAACTGATAAGGGAGTTGGGAGTTAAAGGGTGTTTTACAGTCGAGTTTCAGAATGAAGGACTTAGGAGAACTGCGATATTTTCTAGGAATTGAAGTAGCTAGATCTGAAAAGTGACTGTTTTTAACACAAAGAAAGTATGCCTTAGAACTGATTTCGGAGGTTGGATTGTCGGGTGAAAGATTAGTAAAACACTTGAATGAGAATGACATGCTCCTAGTATAATTCAATAAATAATTTTAAAAACTGATAATTTAGATATTTAGATTTCAAAGAGGTATATATTTTTTTAAAAACAATCTTTAAACTTTCTCAAGTGAAAACTTTTGAAAGAAAATGTAAATAAAATAGTTGCACCAAAATATTGAAGTACTATTCCTATTTAGGAAGCACCCTCTAGTCCATCAAAGATACTGGCGTCTCTCTCTCTCTCTCTCCCTCTCCCTGTGGCAGTTCGTCCGTCACCATTAGGCATTAACCAGAAAGCAAAAGCCAAAGCAAGCAAATGGCAGCAACTCCATCTATTACTCTGCGTTCTCTTCGCAGATTCGCTTACGGAACCTCCATGGAAGCAAGTGGTTTTCTTTCTCCAAACCCCCAAAGCTTGAAACCATCGAAGCTTTCCAAAAGTTTCCTCTCACTCTCCATTCCTAGAAAACCTTTGAGAAATCAAGGTAAATCAATTTTGTGTTTATTTTATAATTTGTATATATATATATGTTCCTTTGTATGGATAAATTGTTGTTGGAATGGCGGTTAAACTTGTGCAATTTAAAATCCTGACCTTCCAAAAGCCATATGATGCTTTTGATAGGCAATTAGTTGTCCAATGTGATAGAGTGGATTCAGAAGCTGCCGATGGTAGATAAGGGATTCGAGGTATATATATATATATACATACAGCTTACAGTTACAAGGGTAAAAAATTGGCTTCTCCGTGCCATTGTTTGATCGGCAGAATGAGTTTTTGTAGTTTTTCTAAGATATTAATTTGTAGGGGAAAGTCTTTTGTTGAAACTCCCTTCTCTATTGTGAAAATTGTAAGCAGATGATTCTATCTTGTGAGAATGAACATAATTTGGATCAACATAAAAGAGTATATGTTGTAGTATCTAGCTTTATCGTCTGCTGTATTATGCTTTCTACTTAACCATACGAAAATTGTTGACAGAACTTGTCTCTTAAAGGACAGTTTCTTGGAATACCTAAAGTATCACATGTTGCATCTCACAGATGTAGGATTTCATTTTCATTTTGATTAAGTTCTTGTGGCTTACACACTTGTCTTACTGCCCTTCCTCTTCCTCAGTAAGAGCAGTGGCAGCCCCTACAGACACACTGACTGGCTTCGATGAAATGGTTGCTGGAACCCAACGCAAGTATTACCTTCTTGGTGGCAAAGGTGGTGTGGGAAAGACGAGTTGCGCTGCATCGCTTGCTGTTAAGTTTGCTAACAATGGGCATCCTACTCTGATTGTTTCAACTGATCCAGCACATTCATTAAGCGATTCCTTTGCTCAGGTTTCTAGTTAGCAGCTTCTCTTTGTTACTTTGATGAGTATGTGCATCATATTTGTGGCATGATGTTCAACTGAATTTGTATATTTGATCTGTATAGGACTTAACTGGGGGAACCCTAGTTCCCGTTGAAGGACCTGATGCTCCCCTCTTTGCTCTTGAGGTATTTATACAGATTTAATTGAGCAGCAGAACCATGACCATTTTCAAATAGCTGCGGTTTTTATAGTTTGTAAGTTCGCAGCAGTAACTCTATTCTTTTGCACTAGATAAACCCTGAAAAGGCCAGGGAAGAGTTCCGCACTGCAAGCCAAAGTAATGGAGGTACAGGAGTCAAGGATTTCATGGATGGAATGGGCCTTGGAATGCTATCTGACCAGGTACAATCATAATGAAGCGTTTCTATTTGCTAATAGTTTATTACCACTATTTTCTTGTCAGCATAATAGCAGTCACTCATTTATTTACTCATCCATTTAGTTCTACCACTATAAGTAACTATGATTCTGAATACTGAATAGCTAGGGGACCTTAAGCTAGGGGAGCTACTTGATTCTCCCCCTCCTGGTCTAGATGAAGCTATCGCAATTTCTAAGGTGAGTTCTCTCTTTCCCCTCATTTTACATAATGCATTTTTACTTTCATATTCTTTTATGGCCTGCCTCCTAAAAGTTGTAGGATTTTCCAGGTCATACAATTTCTTGAATCACAAGAATATGGCATGTTTACGCGAATTATTTTTGACACGGCTCCTACCGTAAGTAAAACTCGGTTTGGTTTCATCTGCTCTTGGATTTCTCTTCTAGATGTGTTTTTATCATATCTCAGGGTCACACCTTGCGGCTTTTGTCCTTGCCAGACTTTCTAGATGCATCAATAGGCAAAATAATGAAGGTAAGAATGTCAAATCTTTCAGGAAGAATGCCATGCCAGGTTTTACTCTCCTTGATGAAATTGCTATTGAAATATGATTCCTTTCACTGCAGTTTGCTATGAGTAATGATGCTTAATAACTACCTGATGTTGTCATTTGTTTAGTAGACTCTTAGCTCCCATATCACATGTTTTATTGCAATATCTCCATGTTCTGTTATTGATGCAGCACTTAAAAATTCCACTGTGCTGCAACAGTCTATTTTGTATTTGTGAAACACTTTAGTTGTTGTGTTTCTGCCATGTAGCTGTCCTAGTATTATGTGAGTGTATTGTGTAGCATTGCAGATGTACTGTTCTTGCCATGTAGCTGAACTGTTCTTGTCAGGTAGTTGTTGTCCTCCTAGCTCTCCCCCTGTCATGTATATTGTCACTATTGTGTAACGTGTATTGTGTAGCACACTAACACTGCAGTAAATGCTATTGTAATCTTAACTAGTAAATATTATATAAGGTTTTATATATTAGGTGCGCCTCATTCGATGAGGCGAGCGCTTTATGCGCGCCTTAAAATTGAGGCGATATTTGGCCTTGGCGCCTCGGTGCGCCTCAAACTTTTTAAAACATTGATTTCACATGATATGTAATGGTGAAAATATTAATATGTTAGCTGTAAAACTACATACTTTACTATCCTTAGTAATGGATTGATGCAACTTGCTGCAAAGGATTTCATCTAATTTAAATTTACAAATCAGGTCACAGTTGATCTGATAGTTTCTTATGGGATTGATTTTATCCTTACATACATACTGTTTGATCTATTTCTCGTACGACTAACTTGTGTTAGTTATATCTTGTTTGATTTATGTTTTCTTTGATGCAGCTTAGGCAAAAAATAACATCAGCGACCTCAGCCATCAAGTCTGTATTTGGCCAAGAAGATAAGAAACAGCAGAACGCTGTAAGTGTGACAGTTACCTAGAAATTTTCACGAACTTATTAATCTCCCATGACCGACTTTATGACATTTTTTTTCTTGTTATCTAGGCTGACAAGTTGCAGCGCTTGCGTGATAGAATGGTCAAAGTACGTGAGCTATTCCATGATACAGATTCAACTGAGTTTGTGATAGTAACAATTCCGACGGTAAAGGCTATTTCTTTCCCCAGAAACCTTGTGGAGCATAATATTTATGTGTACTCTTTTATCCACTGGCCTATTTTCCGTTCATCTCTGTAGGTGATGGCTATAAGCGAGTCATCTCGGTTGCAAGCCTCCCTCAAGAAGGAAAATGTTCCTGTTAAGAGGCTAATTGTCAATCAGATTCTTTCAGAATCTTCCTCAGACTGCAAGTTCTGTGCAATGAAAAGAAAGGTAACATTTTATATGTTTCTAGGAATTATTATTTCCTATTATTTGTTCAATAAAATGTTTTGGCTTGCTTGAATCTTGTAGATGATTCCTAGTAGATTGTGGAAGGTATTAATCAAGGTTGTGAAAGGCACTCATCTCATGCGGCCTCAACCATGTTGAGGCACAGACCCTTTAGTGAGGCGTGCACCGCCTCAGTGCACATAATTAAAATTTGGTTTTAAATTCTAGGGTACATCACTGAAGGAACATCTATTATTTGATCAATCATTGAGCATATAGAGTATCTCTAACTAAGAAAGTTTATAAGGCTTGGTTTAAATAGACATGCTCATGGTTTCTTTATCATCCAATTCGTGCTGAAACTCCAAAACTGATAAGTTTTTGTTAATAATTTTGAAAATTATATCTCTCTTTAATTGTTCGCAAAATATCTCATTTGGGAAGACTGGGTAGATTATTAGCTATTGAATCCAACGTCAAATTAGATTCAATCCAAACCTAACTAGGTTTATTGAAATGTTCAAAACACTTCTTATCTTCTGCAAGTTTTCTGCCGGAGTAGGTTTTTTGATGTTCTAAATCTATGTAAGTTGTTTTAGAAGCAGTTTAGGGGAAGGATACTTGACTTTTCAATGCTGTAACTTCTACTATTAAGTTATTAACAGTTTTCTAAAGGTTTACAACTAAATGTGGTTATATTATTTGGATTCCAAGTAGCTTTATAAGCTCTTTGTTGGATTGATTTACCCTCGTCTTAAAATTCAACCTGCTTGCTGCGGTTTTTCGCTTCTAGAATTTTCAGTTTCTTCTTTTACTATAATTTTTATTTTTTTCCAGATTATGCTTGAGCCTAGAATATAATATTTTATATATCAGGTCCGCCTCTTTTAATGAGTGTAATGTCTTTTGTGCCCCTCAAAATTGAGGTGATATATCTGGCCTTTGCGCGTTATTACACGGTGTGTGGGTATTAGTAGACAATTAATGATTTAGTCATAATTAAGTGAACCTGAAGTGAAATCGTACGAAGTTTGAATCTCATGTTGTAGCATCTTCTTAGTATATGTATCTATCCACATCAGAATGTATGTGGAAACAGTAGCTCGTGTGGAGTCACTGATAATCTGTAATATATAATAATATTGTAAATATAAGTCTCGGTTTAATCATATCTTTTGGCAATACATTATCTCTCTGCACCTGCCCTTACATGATCGTATGAGTCTATGAGATTGATCTACCTTTAGTAGCTAGAATTGATTTGTTATGAATGGAAGTCACAATGATAAGGAAAACTGGAAATAGGATACTGCATGCATTGTAGGGGTTAGCATGTTAATTTCAATGGGCTCAAATATTCTCTGAAAACAAGATATATTGACAGGAAGTTATAATTTTGAAAATGTAAATCGAATCTAAAAGTAACTGAGATATAGCATGCACAATATTTGTTCTCGTTTTGCTGATAGCATTTTTCATCATGTCGTGAAATTTTAGGACCAGATGCGTGCTCTTGATATGATTAAAAATGATCCTCAACTCTCAAGTTTGAATCTTATCAAAGCACCGCTTGTTGATGTGGAGATAAGAGGTGTTCCAGCTCTTAAATTTATGGGAGATATAACCTGGACATGAACATGATGCGGATGATGAGGTAATCCTTCTAATTACATATAATATGTGTGTATATATATATATATATATATAGTTTGATATACATTCACATAGATCAACCATGATACGGTTTAAAACATTGATTAGAAATCCTTCCAGTGTTATTTTTTTCCCTTCTCTTTTCTTTAGTATAAAAAATCACTTTATCAAACCTCGTGGTGAAAGATATTTGTTTGCCACTGGGGAAGGATTGGTTTATACAAGAAAGGAATGTGGGTTAGGTAAAATAAAGAAAATAATAGCAACCTTGAGAGTTGAGACCTAGTTGGGAATCTTGTCTCCTTAAGCTTCAAACAATAAATCAAGTGATTCAGAAATGATTTAAAGGGGGGCATTTCGGGATTAGGAGGTTGCAGTTTGTAACTGTGTTTTCGTTGACTTAAGCAGGTACATGTTTGTTTCTACATTAGGTAAATCATTTCAGCAGATACTTATACTTCTCCTATGCGATTAAATCGTAACATAAAACGGTCACTTACATTTCAAAATGTGATTTTTTGGTTAAACCTTGTGTTATTTAGTTATTTATGTTTGACAAATATGATTAAATAGTCACTAAAATAATGATGTTATCCTTTCTTTATCTTCTTCTTCTTCTTCTTCTTCCTTTTCATTTTTCATGTTCTATGTTCTTCAAGTTCTTCAATTCGAATACAAAATCTGTTTTCGGAATCAAGAAACCCTCAATATTTCTGGATTCGCCATTTGATTTTGGTCATTCAATTTTGGGTTCATTTGATTTTCGGCATTCGACTTTGGTTATTGAATAAGATAAAAATCAAAGAAAAATGATGAAGACCTAAGGAAGAAAGAGTGTATTTTAGTATTTTTCTCTCATAAAAATTCTTTATAACCGTTCAATCACATTATGAAACATAATTGTTTTTTTAGCTAAAGTTCAAAATGTTTAGTCACATTTACAAACATAAGTGATTGTTGAGGTAATTAACCGTTAATATAAGTATATATGCTAAAATATCACTTTGCACCCTAATGTATGGATTAAAAGTGAGTTTTCTCCCTAATGTTTTGTTTCGAAAGTGTTGGTCCTTAACATTTGGCAAGCTGTCGAGTATCACTCTTACGTTAAATTATCTGTCCAAGCATATTAGAATATGTATTGAAAATTACATAACTAACATAATACTTTTAAATATGACAAATTTAATCTTTTCAAACTTTTTAAATGTTACAATTAAGTCTTGATTCAATTATCGGGACTTGATTGAGACCCAATTGAAGAGGTTAGGGTTTGCATCTTGACCCAAAGATGCTCGCCCATGGGTTAGGAGTAGGTCTTGGTCTTGACCTGACCCAGGTCATGCCCATAGGTAGGCGACCTAAGTCTTGACCCGAGTCTCTTCGATTGGGATTAATCAATTCTCGATTGAACAGGAACTCAATTTTAGTATTTGAAAAAGTTAAATTGTGACATTTTAAAAGTATTATATTATTTCTACAATTTTCAAAATGTATTTTATTATACGGAAAATCAAGGAGAAAACTCGACAAATTACCAAATATTAAAAATCACAACTTTCGGTTTTAAACATTTGGAGAGAAACTCGATTTGGGCCAAGTGGTATTTTACTCTATATACGTACGTACTTACCTACATCTCGTATCTATATGATATATGCATGTATATATATACTAATTTTTAACTCTTAGGTGGGTTTACTACTGGAGATTTAAACTAGGGGTGTTTAATCGTGTCGTGTCATTAATCGTGTCGTGTCTAAACGGATAAATCGTGTCTAAACGTATAGAGTTGTTTAGACACATGATCCGTTAAGCCCAAACTCATATATACTTTAAAGTAGATATATACACAAATACATATATACAAAGTATGGTTTTCAAAGTTAATACACTCACATAATCTATATTTATACTTAATTAATATATTTAATTTTTAATTTCAAATATTTATAAGTTCATACTTATTATCCATCAAATATAATATTATATATTTTAGTCTATATAGTATATAATACATGTTCATGCTTGTTCATACTTGATATAGATTACTAATCGTGTCTAAACGTGTGTTTGTCGTGTATTTGCAGGTTAGATGTGTTTAGACACGATTATTAATCGTGTCTAAACGTATAAGAGTTGTTTAGACACGCTGAGTAATCGTGTCGTGTCTAAACGTGTAAATTGCAGATCGTTTAATTGTGTCTAGTCAGAAATTGCCACCCCTAATTTAAACCCCAAACCTCAATGCTTGTTGTAGAGAGTTAGCGCCATTCCTATATGACTATAAGTCAATGGAACTTACCTGCAATGAAACTTTATATATAATATATATATATATATACAGTGTATAAATTTTAAAATACGTTGCGAATGCGAATAAACAATAGGTGAACCGTGTATAGCCGGACGAACCAGTAACTTTTCGGTTTATTGCCCGGTTCGGATTTGATGGATTTTATATGTACCGTATTTTTCCCTCTCTAACCCATAATCTGTAACTGTAGGTAAGTTATACTCAGCAACAACGAAACTTGAAGACTCGAACTTTACTTGGCAAATGTTACTGTGAAGCACGCCCGGGGCGGCAGCAGCAGAATTTTGTGAATCTCTGCTTCATTGAAGTGAAATAGACATGTTTGTAAATGATTACTCTTTTTATGCACTTTACGTAGTAGATAAAAGGGTCAGCAAGCTTAGTCCTTCTCATTCTAATCTCGGTCATATTGCAGTCGTGGATTTGTTTTGCTCTATCATCCTCAATCACAGTGGAGGCCCGAAATAGTTTTTTTTTTTTGCTATTTCACATTACATTCATCTGACATTAAAAAGGCTAATATTACATTCTTTATTGGGTTAATTATCTCAGTAGTAAATTATGTTAACGTATGTATGTTATTAAACAGTTGAAACTAGTTATCAGAATCGGAGGACTGTACCAGCGTCCGAATCCAGTTGAACCGTGATAGCTGTAGTAATTGTCTAATTCTTTTAAAAGACCGAATTGCAAAGCAAATTTGGTCCAATAGATAAAAACTGACAATTTTTTAGAAAACCGTGCATTTTCGGTCTTTCAATCTAATAAAAAATAAAGAGAGTTGGAATTTGGGTTTATAGGACCGGGGGCGGCTGGGAGCTGCTGCTTGCTTATCCTTCGCCATGCTTGTACTCCTCGCCTTCTACTTGCAGCAGATCTGTTGCTTAGGAGAACTTCTCCAAAATGACTACTTTAATACTATATCAATGAACCTGACGATTTAATTAGCGAACTGCATTTGGACAGAAGGAATTGTGATCCATCTCCTTTACCAGTTCGACATCTTGTCTGATTCTGATAACTATTGTTGAAACTTGAGCTAAACAGTCGTTTATGGTTCATAATAGGGTTAAAATATGACATGTCCCCCTAAAGTTTACTCCGTTTTTAAGTTTCCCCTTAAAGTTTAAAATTTTAAATTTTAGTCCTAATGTTTGGACCGAATGAAAAATACTCATTTTCCATCCATTTGTCGTTTATTCCTGACGAACTGTTCCTTATGTGCGTGACACGTGACTTTTTATTTTTTCTAACTAACCAAATTGTCCTCAATTCCATTTATACATCCCTAATGAAGTGTACCAACATTGTTGTTTCAAACCAGTGGGCGGGTGTGGGAGACGTCGACGCGGATGTGGAAATGAGGAATTTAGGAAGTGTGAGAGACGTCGTCGCTGCTGGCCTGGGCGGGTGTGTTGACATTGTCGGAAGTTGAATTGAGGAATTTAGATTGAAGAAGAGACACGAAGAGGGAGAGAGAGAGAGGCAAAGTCGGTTGCGCAAAGTCTGCGCGATGGTGGCGATGGTTAACGTGCGGCGACACTGAGGTCTTGGAGGTAGCAGGATCCACGTGTCGCGACAAATGTGTCTTTCTGAAATTTGAGAAACACAAATGGAGCAGGTGATGTTTCGAAAATTGGATGTGAAATATTTGATGTTTCGCCCTATGTTTGAACTTCTCCATCAAATATTCTACTCAATATTTGATTGTAAGACTGAAATCGTCGATCGATTCGCGCTTGGGTCCAAAAAGTTTTTTTCTGTGAGATTTTTGTTCAGATTTGCTGATTTGAGTGAATACTGCAGGGGAGCGAGCAACGGATCTGAATAGGCGGGACTTGCTATGGAAGGATGTGACCGGGGATGGGGTGGATCAGAGAGAGTGGACACGGCGTTGCGGTACTTGCGGAGGCACTCCCGTTGATGGGAGAATCGTCTAGGATGAGGCTCTCCATCTCTTCCTTGGAGGCGTAGAGGTGAGCTCCTTCGAAGCCCTGGTTGTTCTCCGTGCCCATCATCATCTTCTTCTCAAATCAACGAGTTGATCAAATTGGAGCACAAATATT
Source organism: Chamaenerion angustifolium (assembly GCA_946814005.1). Classification (NCBI taxonomy): domain Eukaryota; kingdom Viridiplantae; phylum Streptophyta; class Magnoliopsida; order Myrtales; family Onagraceae; genus Chamaenerion; species Chamaenerion angustifolium. Next base: position 10,721,650 of record OX328270.1, read on the forward strand.
GACGAAAACTGGAAGCAAGATCAATGGAGTGAAACTGGACTGCCACAGACAATGAAAGGCGAGGGATCACACTATCGTGCTTCGTGGTGTGACGAAAGAGGAACAAGGTGGTTGGAGACAACACATGAAGAGGTACATGTGACGGTTATTGGGCATTGAGAGAAGAGAATTGGGGGCAACAACCGGTGGACTAGCATGGATGGTCTGTTCTTGTTCGGTGAGGACTGAGGAAGTTGCTCCAGCAAGAGGAAGAAGAAGAATATGGGTATGGAGGGTAGTTTGGTCACTTCAAAATATTAAACAAACATGTGTTTGACACATGATCTTCAATCCGTTAGAATAAACGGTTTTTGGATGGCAATGAGGAATTTTTAATTGTGTCCAAACATTACAACTAAAATTTCAAATTTTAAATATTAAGGGAGAATCTTAAATTTAACTCAAACTTTAGGGGGGGGGAAACTCGTATTTTACCCTTCATAATATGACTAATCGGTTATCACAAGTATCTATGAGAAAAAAAAATACCATTCTTCTTTCTTTGTTCTCCATCTTCATCTTCCTTCTTTAATCTTCATTTTTTTTCAATAATCAAAATTGAATGACCAAAACTGAATTTTGTAACAAAATATCTTGGGATTTCTGTTTATTAGAATTTTGGGTTACAGACCAGAAATATGAAGTTTCTAGGTTACCAAAACTAAAAACTTAGAATTTTGCGTAAATGAATCTGTAAAACAAGGTTCAGATATTGGTATTAGAACAATAAGAGAAATTACAAATATCGTTAAAATAATATGCAAAAGAACATAAATCAACTTGTAACAATAAAGCAAAAGTACAGATACCTTAACACATCACACATTTTATTAAAAAGTAGGGATTAAAAAGACAGGTCTGTTATATATTTTAGTGTAATTGGATTGACTAGTTGACCAATGGGATCATAATATCTCATTAAACAAGTTAGGAGGGTGCGGAGTGCACGCTAGTTTACTTGTAAAAAGAACATAAATCAACTTGTAACAATAAAGCAAAAGTACAGATACCTTAACACTTCACACATTTTATTAAAAAGTGGGGATTAAAAAGACAGGTCTGTTATATATTTTAGTGTAATTGGATTGACTAGTTGACCAATGGGATCATAGTATCTCATTAAACAAGTTAGGAGGGTGCGAAGTGCACGCTAGTTTACGTATATTATGATTCATTGTATCGGAGATTCATTAGTTGATTAGAGATAAGGCAATGGGGGTCAAAGGGGGCAACGCCCCCTTTGCCGGGGTCCAGGGGCAGCGCCCCTGGCTGGGGTCGAGCTCAAAGTTTTTATTATTCATAAAGTCACTATTGTGAAATTCATTGTAAATTTGAATTTTGGAACTAATGACTTAACTTTTTAAACCTCAAAATTCCCGGTCTTTGGACACTTGCTTTAGAACCAAGTATTAGACCAAGGTGTCCCTAAGGTTTTGGCCGAACCATTACTAGTCCTCTCTTCCTAAGGTGTCCCTTTGATTTTGGAGCCAAAATTTGAATCAAAGAGGTATATCATGGCCGAAATGTTGCATACATTGGCCAAAGGATGTTGTGTCTCTTCCAAAGGGCAAAGTGTCTCCTCCAAAGGGTGTGGCAAACACTATAAATTGGTCATAGGTGAGGTCCAAAAATTCATCTCAAACATTCACAATCCTTCTCAAGTTCTAGTTCAGTATTCTGATTTTATCCGATTGAAAGTTTGGGTGCCTCCAAATAGTTTCAATCTGAAAGTGTCGTCACGACTTCAGAATAATCCAAGCAACCATTTGAAAGTTCAACCACCATCCATTCGAGAGATTTCCAACAAAGATTGAAACTATTTCTCTGAAGATGATGAACGGAGAATCTGCTAGAGACATGACTAGCAAGTTTGCTAAGTTCGAAGACAGTGACTTTCGAAGATGGCAAAAGAAGATGCACTTCCTTTTGACGACCTTAAAGGTGGTGCACGTACTAAGTACTCCCATGCCAGAACTACTCGACAATGAATCAGTGGAACAAACCAGACGTCGCTGCAAATGGGAGATTGATGACTACATTTGTCGTGGTCACATCCTGAACGGTATGTCTGATTCCCTATTTGATATATACCAAAATGTCGAGTCCGCAAAAGAGTTGTGGGATTCCCTTGAATCCAAGTACATGGCCGAAGATGCTTCAAGCAAGAAGTTTCTTGTTAGTAATTTTAATAATTACAAGATGGTTGATACTAGACCGGTCATGGAACAGTATAACGAACTGTTAAGGATTCTGGGACAGTTTGCTCAACATAACATGAAGATGGATGAATCCACCTCGGTTTCTAGTGTTATTGACAAACTGCCACCATCATGGAAAGATTTCAAACATACCCTAAAACACAATAAGGAAGAGATGTCTCTTGTTCAACTTGGAAGTCACTTCAGGATTGAGGAGTCTTTAAGGGCTCAAGAAGTTGACAATAACCCTAAGGGTAAGAACCAAGTTGGTCACTCTTCTGTAAACATGGTTGAAGAGGGTCGATTTTCAAACTTGAACAAGGGAAACAAACGCAAGTTTAAAGGAGATGACAACAAGTCATTCAACAAAAAGCCTAAGGTGGCATGTTGGAAGTGTGGCAAACCCGGTCATTTCAAGAAGGATTGTCGGGTTGGTAAAGGCAAGCATAATGCTGGTCCAAGAGGATCTAAGGATCCTGAAAAGCAACAATGTCAGATTTTAATACAAAATAATAATTCGGGTCAGAATTATGTATCAGTAATATCTGAGGCATTTTATGTGCAGGATAATCATGTTGCATGGTGGATTGATTCAGGAGCAACAACTCATGTGTGCAAAGATCTTCGTTGGTTCAAAGACTTTCAACCAATTGAAGATGGATCTGTCTTAAAGATGGAAAATGTTGCAACTGAACCAATCGAAGGACTAGGAAATGTTAAACTTGTCTTTACGTCTGGAAAAAGTGTGTCTTTAAACAATGTATTGTATGTTCCTGGGATTCGAAAGAATCTTTTATCAGGTGTTGTTTTGAATAATTGTGGTTACAAACAAGTGTATGAAAGTGACAAGTATATCTTGTCCAAACATGGTTCTTTTGTAGGATTTGGTTATTTAAGTAATGGTATGTTTATGTTGACTGTTAAGATTTCATTTGATAATGAATCTGCTTGTATGACTTCTATTAGTACTGGTAATAATGTGAATAAATCAGATTTATGGCATGCTAGACTAGGACATGTTCATTATAAAAGAATGAAAGATATGTCTAAAATGAGTTTTATACCTGCTATTGATATAAACAATGAGAAATGTAAAACTTGCATGTTAACTAAGTTAACTAGAAAGCCTTTCAAGGATGTAAATAGAGTTTCCAATATATTGGAACTGATTCATAGCGATTTATGTGATTTTCATGCTATTCCTTCATTGGGAAATAAAAAGTATGTTATTACTTTTATTGATGATGCTTCTAGATATTGCTATGTTTATTTGTTGCATGCTAAGGATGAAGCTCTTGATAAATTTAAAATTTATAAAAAGGAAGTTGAGCTACATCAAAGTAAATTGATTAAAAATTTACGTACTGATAGAGGAGGTGAGTATTATGATCCAGTATATTTTCAATCTACTGGTATAATACATCAAACTACAGCTCCTTTTACACCACAACAAAATGGTGTGTCTGAAAGGAAGAATAGGACTTTGAAAGAGATGGTTAATTCCATGTTATCCTATTCAGGTTTAAGTAAAGGTTTTTGGGGTGAGGCTATGTTAACAGCCTGTTATTTATTGAATAGAATTCTTAATAAAAGGAATAAGATTCCCCCATATGAATTGTGGTATAAAAAGCCACCAAAATTAAGTTTTCTGAGAGTTTGGGGATGTAGAGCAATTGTAAGGCTCACTGAACCCAAAAGAAGAAACTTGGGTGAAAGAGGTATAGATTGTATCTTTATTGGGTATGCTGAGCATTCATATGCATATAGGTTCTATGTATTAGAATCTAATGACTATGTGTATGTTAACACAGTTATAGAATCAAGAGATGCTACCTTTAATGAAGATAGATTTACATCTATACCTAGACCAAAAGATATGATTCGGAATTCTTTAAGTTCAGATACTTCTGGTGGTACTGTTTCTGTACCTGGACCGACTGAACCAAGGAGAAGTACTAGAACTAGAAAAGCCAAATCTTTTGGATCTGATTTTCAACTTTATTTGGTTGAAGGGTCAAGAGATGATGTTGAGTATCATTATCAATACTGTTTTATGATTGAAGAAGATCCAAGAACATTTAGTGAAGCTATGACTTCAAGAGATGTTGCATTCTGGAAAGAAGCTATACAGGATGAAATGGATTCAATCATGAATAATAATACATGGGAATTGACTGATCTACCTCCTGACTGTAAAGCTTTGGGAAACAGATGGATTTTCAAAAGGAAAATCAAAGTGGATGGTAGCATAGATAAGTATAAAGCAAGATTGGTTATCCAAGGCTTCAAACAGAAGGAAAGGATTGATTACTTTGATACTTATGCTCCTGTTGCTAGGACCTCCACTATTAGGTTATTAATAGCACTTACAACTATTCATAATCTTGTAATTCATCAAATGGATGTGAAAACTGCATTCTTGAATGGTGATTTGGATGAGGAGATATATATGAAACAACCGGAAGGGTTTGTTATGCCTGGAAATGAAAATAAGGTGTGCAAGTTGAAGAAATCATTGTATGGTCTTAAACAAGCACCAAAACAATGACATCAAAAATTTGATGATGTGGTATTGTCTAATGGTTTTCTTCTTAACCAAGCAGACAAGTGTGTATATAGCAAATTTGATACTTCTGGTAAAGGAGTTATTATTTGTCTATATGTAGATGATATGTTGATTTTTGGTACTGACCAAAATCAAGTTGATAAAACCAAGATATTTCTGTCATCTAATTTTGACATGAAGGATTTGGGGGAGGCTGAGGTGGTTCTTGGTATAAAGATCATGCGAAAGAACAATGGTATTTCAATCTCTCAATCCCATTATATTGAGAAGATTCTGAATAAATTTAATTTTAAAGATTGTTCTCCAGTTAGCACTCCCATAGATCCTTGTCTTAAGCTTCTACCTAATAAATGTGTGGCGGTATCTCAACTTGAATACTCAAGGGCTATTGGTTGTCTTATGTATGCCATGATTAGCACTAGGCCAAATATTGCTTATGCTGTTGGAAAGCTTAGTAGATATACTAGCAAGCATTAAATCGAGTATTCAAGTACTTGAAAGGAACCATGGATTATGGTTTGACTTATACTGGATTTCCTTATGTTCTTGAAGGATATTCAGATGCAAGTTGGATTTCCAATGTGGAAGATCATTCTTCTACAAGTGGATGGGTATTCCATCTTGGGGGAGGTGTCATCTCTTGGGCATCTAAGAAACAAAGTTGCATTACTAACTCAACAATGGAGTCTGAGTTTGTTGCATTAGCATCGGCTGGTAAAGAAGCTGAATGGCTAAGAAATCTGATTTACGAAATTCCATTATGTCCTAAACCGATATCTTCTATATCTATCAGATGTGATAGTGAATCTGCCTTGGCTAATGCATGTAGGCAAGTATACAAAGGCAAGTCTAGACACTTAGGTGTTAGACACAACATGATTCGTTAACTCATCATGCATGGTGTTATATCAGTGGAGTTTATAAAAACTCAACATAATTTAGCCGATCATTTAACCAAAGGGTTAAGAAGGGATCTTGTGCACAAATCGGCAGTGGGGATAGGATTAAAGTCCATTTGAAATCTCTCATGTTGAGATATATACCCAATTCCCACCTAATATGACATTAGGTGTTGAATTCAATGTGGAAAGCTTGACATCTAGAGATTGGAACACATTGGTTATATTATCCCAAGGTATGTGTTCAGACCTGCAAGTAAAGGAGGTTGAAGTTTAACTTCTTAATAGTTCTTTTGAAAAATTGCATATGCAGGTGCAAGAGTAAAAGAGCTACCTATGTAAACATGAAGTTTAGCCGCTTCAAGAAGCTAGGACTTGGCTTTGATATGTTTATGAAGGATTAGGACACAAGGCTAGTAAAAGATAGTGTCAAGAAAAGACATTTGAGAATGTTAATTTATGTGTATATTATCTTCATGTATTCACAATTAATAGCAAAGGTTCAATCCATAGTGACACCTTGATATTCGAATATTTGAAATGTGTAATACACTAAGATGAAATTCAATCGTCATGATATTTCATTTATGCATAAGTTTGTTGTGTTGTTTGATTGTGATCTTATGTTTAGTTAATCAAGGATTACACTAAAATGGGGGAGGATTGTTATATATTTTAGTGTAATTGGATTGACTAGTTGACCAATGCGATCATAGTATCTCATTAAACAAGTTAGGAGGGTGCGGAGTGCACGCTTGTTTAAGTATATTATGATTCATTGTATCGGAGATTCATCAGTTGATTAGAGATGAGTCAATGGGGGTCAAAGGGGGCAACGCCCCCTTTGTAGGGGTCCAGGGGAAGCGCCCCTGGCTGGGGTCGAGCTCAAAATTTTTATTATTCATAAAGTCACTATTCTAAAATTCATTGTAAATTTGAATTTTGGAACTAATGACTTAACTTTTTAAACCTCAAAATTCCTGGTCTTTGGACACTTGCTTTAGAACCAAGGTGTCCCTAAGGTTTTGGCCGAACCATTGTTAGTCCTCTTCCTAAGGTGTCCTTTTGATTTTGGAGCCAAAATTTGAATCAAAGAGGTATGTCATGGCCGAAATGTTGCATACATTGGCCAAGAGATGTTGTGTCTCTTCCAATGGACAAAGTGTCTCCTCCAAAGTGTGTGACAAACACTATAAATTGGTCATAGGTGAGGTCCAAAAATTCATCTCAAACATTCACAATCCTTCTCAAGTTCTAGTTCAGTATTCTGATTTTATCCGATTGAAAGTTTGGGTGCCTCCAAATAGTTTCAATCTGAAAGTGTCGTCACGACTTCAGAATAATCCAAACAACCATTTGAAAGTTCAACCACCATCCATTCGAGAGATTTCCAACAAGGACAAGACTTTAAAATAAAAATAATTTTAGACATTTATTTGTAAAAACATAATTTATGAAGTATTTTATTTACCTAATATTAAATTGTTGAGTAATTTTGTTTTATTTTTAATAGATAAATGCTCTAATCTTATCACGCTTATATTTAATTATATTGATAATAGTAAAGAAGATATAATCAGTTTGAAAATGCAAATTAATCTCCCTTGAGATGAAAATGCATGATTTTCATCTCAAGGGGACGTACAAGTTACGGGTAGGCAACACGATTCGTTTAATAGTCCACCGTAGTAGCGCGAGTGCTGTGTTGGGTGTGGGACGTGTAATGTGAAGCGAGAAGCGGTAACGACAAAGTGGCTGATAGCATGCAACCTCACACTTGTCTCTGCAGCCTGTCTTTCTCACTGGAGATTTCGTTGCATGTCCGCCACGCCTTCGCATGCACTACTTGTTCTTCCATCCGTATATTTGTATAAATGTATCCAACAAAATCGCCTTATTATTCTCCTAGTGTACTGCTGCTACTGCTGCTGTGTTGCTTGATCCTCTGTTAGAATTACTATTTAGCATAAACATCTTTCTAGGTAAGTGGAGGTAGAGTTGAGAGATGGCGATGCCGTTTGTGGAGAATGAAGCTCTGGCCACGGAAGCTCCTTACGCTCCAGTCACATATGAGAGGCCTGTTCGTAACGACCTGGAGAGAACCCTTCCTAAGCCATGTATGGTCTCTATTCTTTCCCCCTTCATACAGAAATAAATAATGATATATGACATATCATCATTTCTTTACTTTCATGATGGAATCTCTCTGTTCTACAGTCGAGGGTAATTATTTTACTGTCAAAGAAAGCTGTTGATTTAAAAAATAGATGAATCGGGCCTACCAATAGCTCTTTAAGAAGTTATCAATTGAAATAGTTGATCCCTCCTCCGCCTTCTTACTGCAGTGAACTTTGTATCATGTAATGGAATTGGGCATCTACTTTCTTGAACTTTGTGTCAAGAAAGTGACGAGAAAATAAGTACTTTGTTGAACTTTAAAAAAAAATAGGCTTTGTGCCAAATTTTTTGAAAAAGTAATCCTCAACTAATATTTAGCCAAATGTATATAAACATTATTCAGGGTAGCGTTTTTTACAACGTGCGCTACATTGAGTAGCGTTTTTTAACAAACTCCACTAGAGGTATTCCCCTAGAGGTATTCCCCTAGTGACGTTTTTTTTACGACTCAATATTTAATTAAAAATAAAATTATATATTTATTAAAAAAAATAAAAAAATTATAATAAGTATATATTTTAATTGCGATTCAAATGATGTAAATAATATTAAATTTGGACTTACGGATTGACTGTAGGGGTTGAGATATAAAAATTTGACTTAAAAAAATTTAACTTAGACCATGTAAGTTCAAACTGACCACGGTGAACGTTATTTATGTCGTAATTCAATTATCTACCTAGGGTAATTTTTTTTAATTAGAAATACATTGAATTTTTTAACCTAACATCAACTTGTCTTATAATTTGATTGAAATAATTAAATGCATTAGGTGATAAATTTAATTATGTACTTACTCAAAAAATCAGCGCGTAGCTAATTTAATTACAAACTAAATGACGACAATGTTTTACTTTTAGTCTAAACGTATAATACGATACGTAATTTACTTCATATTATACAGTCATCCTAAAATTATAAAATTAATGCCGTCATTTAATTCGTAATTAAATTACCTACGCACTGTAATTTTTTTTTTTTTTTTGAATAAGTTGATAATTAAATTTCTCACAATTAATTATTTCGATCAAATTATAAGACTAGCGATGTTAGGTTAAAAAATCAATGTATTTCTAATCAAAAAAATACTCTAGGTAGATAATTGAATTATGACATAAATGACGTTCACCGTGGTCAGTTTGGACTTACAGGGTCTGAGTTATAATTTTTTAAGTCAAATTTTTATATCTCAACTTACGGCAGAGCCTATAATCAATTCGTAAGTCCAAATTTAATATTTTTTACATCATTTGAATCATAATTAAAATATCTACTTATTACAATTTTTTTAATTTTTTTTAATAAATACATAATTTTATTTAATTAAATATCGAGTCGTCAAAAAAACTGCACGTCAAAAAAACGGCACTAGGGGTAATCTTTTTCATAAGAACGCTACCTCTACTCAAAGTAGCGCACGTGGTAAAAAACGCTACTCAGTAGTGCTTATATACATTTTGCTAAATATTTTTTCAGTATACTTATTTTTTTAAATTTTTTGGCAAAGTGCCTACTTTTTTAAAAAACTCATGGATGAGGGCCTAATTGAGTCTGGTGTACATTGACTTGTAGCAATCGATAAACTATTTATTGCAAATGGTATCTGTTACTGTTGCTGCATTAAGAAATTGAATCCAAATGATTGATGCAGACCATATCATTGCACAGCTATTTGTAAGTAGTTACGGTACGGCATAATGCATTATCGGATCAAGAAATATGGAGACATTATTCTATTGGAAAATCAGGTGACAGGCAGATTTCCCTTGATCAACATGGACTTATTATTTTGTTTCGTTTGTCTCCTAGGAATGAATAGGAACCTAATTGAAGGGTTAATATTTTGGTGATGATTACTTGCTTATAGATATCACTCTTATAGGTTATGTACGTAATGTTACATTTATATTTACTGCCTGTTACCAATGGACACTTGGTCCAACGGCATGACCTCTTGCTCGATGTAAGAGGTCATGAGATCAATTCTCGATGTAACCAAGATTAATCTTAGATGGCCAAAAAAAAAAAATATATTTACTGCCTGTTAAAGTTGTGTGTCTGCCTGATGTTTCAGACATGCCCCGAGCACTGACAGCTCCAGATATGGAACATCCTCATGGAACACCGGGCCATAGAAGTAACAATCTGACTGTACTTCAGCAGCATGTAGCCTTCTTTGACCAAGATGATAATGGCATTGTCTACCCCTGGGAGACTTATACAGGTAAGATCCATTTCTTCCTTCCCATTTCAAGATTCGGGTATGGTTGTTGGTCGATTGTTACCATACTAATGAATGTTGTATTGAATTTAGGTTTGCGTGCTGTTGGTTTCAATATGATTGTTTCTTTGATCATAGCCATTGTTATCAATATGGCTCTTAGTTACCGAACTCTTCCGGTAAGAAGATAAAACATGCACTAATAATATAATTGGTTTGTATAGTATGATGAGGTTTATTTACCATCTAAACATACATACATTTCCTTCTCGATGGACTGAATATGCATATGTTCCATTGATGGATGCAGGGTTGGTTGCCTTCCCCTTTCTTTCCAATATATATAGACAACATCCACAAAGACAAGCACGGTAGTGATAGTGGTACCTACGACACGGAAGGAAGATATATACCTTTGCATTTTGAGAATATGTTCAGCAAGTATGCTCGCACGGTGCCTGATAAGTTGTCTCTTGGAGAATTATGGGACATGACCGAAGGAAACCGACTATCATTTGACTTTTTTGGCTGGTAAGTCTGTCATCAATCTTTATTATCAATTATTTCACAATTCTCTTACGTCTGTGTTACTTCAGGATAGCAAGTAAGATGGAATGGGGAATTCTGTATGTGCTTGCGAGAGATGAAGAGGGTTATCTTTCCAAAGAGGCAATTCGCCGCTGCTTTGATGGAAGCTTATTTGAGTACTGTGCAAAAATGCAATTGGGAGCAGAGGGAAAGATGTACTGAAAATGATGAGAAATGGAAAAAAGGTGGGTGTGGGTGGAAGATTGGGGGGATGAATGTAAGTGAGTCGACAGTTTGACAATAAACTCCTTTTCGTTAAAACGAAATGCATGTTCGTATAATATAATAGATGCTTCTTATTTGCTAGTATTGAACTTAAACACTCGGTATGTAGTATATTTCTAATATTCACATTGTATTCATTTGAAAAGTTACAACTCATTATATAGCTATCTAGAATACATAGAACTAAATAACTTGCTCAAAACATTATTCTAAGTGTAAGGAAAAATACATGGAAAAATTGTCTTCTCCATGATTCATCCATGTTTTGTGTGCTCCATGATTCACTTTTCCTTGTTTTAGGATTATGGTTTCCAACACTCCCCTTCAAGCTGAATTGTGGGATCATATACATTTAGCTTGCACCAGATTTCATCAAATGATTTCTCATCAGCAAGTTGATCTTATGATTGTACATATGGAAAAACTACAATGTCTTCTTCCAACTTTTCCTTGATAAAGTGTGTCTATTTCAACATGCTTAGTTCTATCGTGCTGAACTGGATTTTCAAAAATGCTAATTGCAGCTTTGGTATCGCACCATAAGTTGCATGACCCTTTGATTGGAAATCTAATCTCTGTCAATAGCTTTTGTATCCACAGTATCTCAGTCAGTCCCCGAGCTATTCCTCTGAACTCGGACTCAGCACTAGATAGAGCAACCACCTTCTGTTTTTTGCTTATCACTAGATAGAGCAACCACTTTCTGTTTTTTGCTCTTCCAGGTTACCATATTTCCCCTACAAACGTGAAGTATCCAAACGTTGATCTTATATCCATCTTGCTACCTACCCAATCCGCATCTGTATACGCCTCGAGCTCATGATGTCCATTATTTTGGAATAGAATCCCTATTCCCGGTGTACCTTTCAGATACCTTATAACTCACATGGTTGCTTCCATGTGCTCCTCTTGGGGTTGATGCATGAATTAACTAAGAACCCCTACTGCATAGGCTATTAGGACGTGTGTATGACAAATAAATCAATTTTCCCACTAGATGTTGGTATCGTCCTTGATCTGCTGGCCTTGCTTCTTGACTGATTGTTAATCCGTGATTTACGATAATTGAAGTATCAACATGTTTAAAATATGTCATTCTTGTCTCTGCAAGTAGATCTAGGATATACTTTTGTTGAGAAATAAAAATACCTATTTTTGATCGAAGTACTTCAATTGCCAAAAAATACTTGAGGTTGCCCAAGTCCTTCATCTCAAATTCCTCAAATAGATTTTTTCTCAGCTGGTATATATCCTCTTCATCATCTGCTGTAATTATCATATCATCAACATAAATAATCAAGCAAGTTACCTTCCCGTTCTTTTTCTTTAGGAATAACGTATGATCCGCATTACTCTACGTGTAGTCATACTTTTTCATTGCTGTAGTGAATCTTCCAAACCATGCTATAGGAGATTGTTTCAACCCATACAATGCCTTTTTTAATCGACATACTTCTCCCTTCTCAAACTTCTCTGGCATGCCTGGAGGTGCTTCCATGTATACTTCTTCAATAAGTTCTCCATGGAGAAACACATTCTTCACATCGAACTGGTGTAGTGAACGGTTCCTATTTGCTGCTATAGAGAACAAGACCCCGATCGTATCAATTTTTGCTGCTGGTGAGAATGTCTCTGAGTAGTCAACTCCATAGGTCTGAGTGTATCCTTTGGCTACTAGTCTTGCCTTATTCCTCTCAATTGACTCATCTGCCTTGTGTTTGATGGTGTAAACCCATCTGCATCCAACCGCCTTTTTCTGGGTAGGAGCACACTTTTCTCCCATGTTTTACTTTTCTCCAGTGCTTCCATTTCTACGCTCATTGCCTGGCGCCATTCTTCTTTGGCTTGAGCCTCATGAACGTGCCTTGGTATGTCTTCTGAATAAATTGCCGTGGAAATTGCATGCGCCATTCGTGACATATTCCCTCTCGCCAGATTCGCAATCGGGTATCTTGTTTTCCTTGGTACATATTATGGTTCAAACCGAGTTGATGGCACTCCCCGGGTTGATCTAGGTAGTAATACATATTTTCTTGATGTATCTATCTCCCCTTGCTCTTTTTCTCTTGTACCATTGTAATCAGAATAACTTGTGCACTTATTATCTGAAATTTGGGTACTTACCTCATGAGTATTAGTCGGGGTGGGTATGATACCAACGCCTGCCTGGTCTGATTGTACTATGTTTTGAAGTGTCTCGGTGGTTCCGCCTACTAACTCTTTTGGGACCGCTTCGGGCCATTCCGGACTTGACACACAACTTAATGGGTCTGTTTGATTCCCCGGGTTAATTACTTAATTGGTTACACATGTTTGACCAATGTTCAGAATGGTTACACATGTTTCAAAATGTGATTAATTGGTTTTGAAATGTGACTATTTGGTTTTTTTACTATTCACCGTTAGAAATCACAGTTAAATCACTATTTAGATACGTAAAATGACGTAATTACCCCTAGAATCATCTTCAAGAACACATCATCATCTTCAAGAACAAGAATCGAAGAACCCATAAATCTGATTTCTGGGTTCTTGAGAAACCATAAATCTGATTTCTGGAGAAACCAGAAATCTGATTTCTGGGTTCTTGAGAAACCAGAAATCTGATTTCTGGGTTCTTGAGAAACCAGAAATCTAATTTCTGGTTCTTCAAGAACCCAGAAATCTGATTTTTGGGTTCTACAAGAACCCAGAAACAGCATTTTTGGGTTCTTCAAGAACCCAGAAATCTGATTTTTGGGTTCTTTAAGAACCCAGAATCGCAATTCTGGGTTCTTGAAGTTCTGTATTGCAGTATATGTTATCACCAAATGTGATTAAATGGTCATACACGTTTCTCTATAATGTGATTAAAATGTCATACATGTTTCTCTATAATGTGATTAAAAGGTCATACATGTTTCTCTATAATATGATTAAATGGATACTGTTGTTTTAAATGATGTGATTAAAGAGTTCGACATGTTACCCACAATGTGAAGAACGCAGAAATGCAAGAACCCAAAAACAACATTTCTGGGTTTAGAACCCAGAAACAGCAATTTCTGGGTTCCTAGAACCCAGAATCAGCAATTTCTGGGTTCCTAGAACCCAGAATCAGCAATTTCTGAGTTCCTAGATCCCAGAAACAGCAATTTCTGGGTTCCAAGAACCCAGAAACAGCAATTTCTGGGTTCCAAGAACCCAGAAACAGCAATTTCTGGGTTCTTGGAACCCAGAATCAACAATTTCTGAGTTCCTAGAACCCAGATACAGCAATTTCTGGGTTCCAAGAACCCATAAACAGCATTTCTGGGTTCCTAGAACCCAGAATCAGCAATTTCTGAGTTCCTAGAACCCAGAAACAGCAATTTCTGGATTCCAAGAACCCAGAAACAGCATTTCTGGATTCCAAGAACCCAGAAACAGCATTTCTGGGTTCCTAGAACCCAGAATCAGCAATTTCTGGGTTCCAAGAACCCAGAAACTGCAATTTCTGGGTTCCAAGAACCCAGAATCAGCAATTTCTGGGTTCTAGGAACCCAGAATCAGAATTTCTGGGTTCTAGGAACCCAGAATCAGCAATTTCTGGGTTCCTAGAACCCAGAAATTGCAATTCTGGATTCTCAAGAACCCAGAAACAGCATTTCTGGGTTCTCACGAAGATCAAATCGAATTTGATTCGATTTTGGTTCTTCAATCCTTCCATGTGTTCTTCAATTCAAGTAAGGGCATAATAGTCATTTCACAATTCAATAATATGTTAAAAAAATGAATTAACGTTAAAGTTAACGGTTTACTAACGGAATAACCAATTAATCACATTTGGAAAAACATGTGTAACCAATTAGTCACATAGCAAAACCAATTAATCACATTTTGAAACATGTGTAACCATTCTGCACAATGGTGAAACATGTGTAACCAATTAAGTAATTAACCCTTGATTCCCCCCTGAGGATTATGTTGGGTGGAGTAATAGAATTATGTCTCAAGAAAATCACAATTCATCGTGGTATATAACCGATGTGTAGATGGATGATAACAATGATAACCTTTTTGGTGAATTTCGTATCCTACTAAGATAGATTTGACTTCGTAGGGATCAAGTTTAGAACAGTCGGATTTTGGTATATGAACATAGATAGAACACCCGAGAATACGTGGTGGAAGAGTTAATGTTGAGGGAACATTAACATGTTATGAGAGTTCATGTAGTGGAGTTCTAAGACTGATTGCTTTAGTGGGCAAACACTTTAGTAGGTATACGGAAGTTGCTACAGCTTCAGGCCAGAAATAAGTAGGGACATGTGACTCGATCATAATCACACGAGTCATTTCAAGGACAATCCTATTTTTTCGTTATGCAACCCCATTTTGTTGTGGAGTATGTGGACACAATGTTTGGTGGATCATACCTCGCTCCCTAAAGAAATTTTGCATGTAGGAATTAACAAATTCACCTCCATTATCATAACGTAGGACTTTTATTTGTTTATTGAACTGTGTTTGGATCATTTCATAGAAGGAAACAACCTTGGAAATCACTTCAGATTTATTTTTAAGGAAATAAACCCACGTCATTCTAGAGCAATCGTCTATAAATAACACAAAATACTTAAAGCCAGTACTATTCATGCATGGCCCGGAAATTGGGGAAGGACCCTGCACATCTGAATGAACTAAGGAAAAAACTGAGTCCGCTCTAGTCTTAGAAAGTTGATATGACTGTCTATGACTTTTGGACAAAATACAAGTTTCACACGAGAAATTATTCTGCTGGGAAAATAATGTAGGGAATAGCATGCAGAGATACCTTGAAGACGGATGTCCCAATCGTCGGTGCCATAACCATCGTTGCCTGTCAATAGTCCCGTGAGCTAGCGATGCAGTTCCGTATTGAGTCACCTCGTCAACATAGTACAATCCTCCACGCTCAGTACCACGCCCAATCGTCTTCCCCGACTGAATATCCTGTAATACACAGCAACCCGGATACATTAGCACCATGCAATTTAATTACTTAGTCACATGACTTATAGACATTAATTTGCACAAAAGTCCTAGAACGTAAATGCAATAATCAGTTTAAGTGATGTCGAGATTTCTATCGACCCTGCTCCTCAAACCGCTGATAATTCACCATTCCCACTTTGAATACATACCAGAGTAGGATTAGTCCGTCCTACTAAGTCATTTTTATCAAATGTCATTGTGTCCATATCACTCGAATCCAGGAGCCACTCTGTATTTTTTTCTTTGAGTGTTCCAGCTATATTTATCTTGGACCTGTTTGAGTCATTCTCATAATGTCTGGGCCATTCGGAACATTTGTTAACAATATAGGGACTAATTTGAAATTTGGAAAAATTAAAATTAACCCTACCCAAACCTTCGGCCAGTCTTCTCATTTCCTGCGCAACCATTCTCTCCATTCCTTGCTGTTGCTACTGGAACCCTAGCTGGCCTCCTCAGCTGGGTTGGTTGGTTCCGGCCGCCACGCCTGCCGTCGGCACTGTCAGTCCGTGAGGAGGCCTCCATTCCTTCGACATGTGGTCGCCATTGGTTCCTGATGTGCTTAGGAAACCAAATCCCGCGCCGCGGTTCATGGCTTCGGTTCCGGCCACCGAGCCTCCGCCTAGTCTCGTTGTTGGTTTGCGAGAGGGCATCCACCCTTCTGGATATTCGACGAGTTTGAAACACTCTTTGATCGTGTGTGTCGGTTTGCCACAGTGTCAGTACTTCAGGGTGCTTAGGTCGCCGTTGCCACCGCACGATAACGAGTGGATCTTCGGTCTTATCCAGTATCCTCCCGAGCGTGGCTTGGTGGCGGCAGCGAGACCTTGCTCCGACTCGATTGTGCAGCCATCCGCAGCCACCGGTGGTTCACCTGGCTGAATCACGGCAAGTCCAGTTCCAATTCCTGAGGCTGCGACCGATGATGGCCCTGACCCGTCTCCTCCTGAGTCCGAACCCCACAGGATCCGCTTTCGGTCCCTCTCGGTCCGAATTGCTGCATAGGCATCTTCGGGTTTGGGTTTTAGCTCACCCTTCAGTAAGTCCTACTTTTCGGAGTCGAATTTGTTTCATACACCTGCAAGAAACTGATACAATTTTGATTCCAATTTTAGTGTGTTGAATGTATCGATATTCTTCGGATGCTCCATAGGATTAGGTTGTCGTATTTCGATTTCCCTCCATATTCATTGAAGGTTGCTGAAATATATCTCAACGTTATCGATTCCTCTATTCATGTTGTTGGCCTTGACCATAAGGTCGTAAATTTGAAAACTGTCGCGTTTTTTGTTGTATGTTCCTGCAAGTCCATTCCACATATATTTGGTTGTAGGTTACTCATAGTAATTTTCCACGAGTTCTCGTTCCATGTTATCTAGTAGACACGAACACACAATAAGGTCGGTTTGCTCTCATTGTGTATGTTCTTCTGTCCCTTTCGCAGGTGCAGGTGGAATACCGATAATATGACTCAGTTTGCCGCTTCCTCCGATTGCCATTCTCATCAACTGATCCTAGAGTGAGTAATTGTTGTATCCTAATTTCTCACTGAGACTTATTGGTTGTGGCAGGTTCTGCAGGATGGTCGCCCGTTGAGCTGTCAGTTGAGCCGCCAACGAATCGGCTCTGGCTGGTTCCTGACCGGAATTGATGCTCCCATCGGATTCCGACATAACCCCGTCCAGGTAAGTCGGGTAAATGATGATTGCTGGAAGTGTTCGATCCTCAATTGATCGAAAAACGCAGCTTTGATACCATATTGAACTTAAACACTCAGTTTGTAGTATATTTCCAATATTCACATTGTATTCATTTGAAAGGTTACAACTCATTATATAGCTATCTAGAATACATAGAACTAAATAACTTGCTTAAAACATTATTCCTAGTGTAAGGAAGAATATATGGAAAAGTTGTCTTCTCCATGTTTTGTGCTCCATGATTCATCCATGTTTTGTGCTCCATGATTCCATGATTCACATTTCCTTGTTTTAGGATTCTGGTTTCCTACATCTAGTTCTATACCAGCTAGGACTATCCTATTCTCTCCCTCCTGGACGACCTTTGTTTCGTGAGATGTTCTTCTATAATGAATCTCATATAGCAACAAAATAACACGACTCTACGTTCAGCTTCTTCAACATGTAATTCTTCCCTTCTAAAGTTGAAGTAGCACTACAAAAATGGACCTATATACTGATTTGTGGAGTGACTACAAAAATGAACCTCTATGGTGACTTGCCTAGTGTTGACCAAATTTTTGTCCCAATATGACCATGAAGATAATATTCCAGCGACTAAAGGATACACTTGCATCAATAAAGTACCGAAACTATTTATATGTAATTATATTCCCGCGGCTAAAGGATTCACGTGCTCAATAAAGCACCGAACTATTTATATGTAATTATCATCGGGTTTTTAAAATTGAGTCAAGTGGCGTATCTAAACAAAATGATGGTAAATGAACTTTCCTTAACTACTTGGTAAAAAAGCTTTTTAAATTCTCTTTCCAATTTACAAAGTTAACTAAATATTTTTCTAATTCTCACGAAAAAACTACTTACCTACAATATTGTTAAATTTGATTCCTAACCCGATCAAAACTCGTATAGGCAAGTTGATTGAGGATTGGGGCTCCAGAACTAATCGTGTTTGGACTCAATTGTAACATGAGTGTAAATTAGTAATGGTAACATGAGTATAAATTAGTAGGGTTTAACTGTGTAGTTTAGAAAAATCGCCGTTTTGCCTTGTTTTTTAATTTGAAAAGGATTTTATGGAGATTTGTTTACGCAAGATTAACAACATTTGACAACATATTCATTTATATCATTTTCAAACATTTAAGACTAATTAAAATATTTTAAATTCAAAAACCATTTATGCAAACATGTTGAATATTTTTATTATTTTTTTACTTCAATTTCAATGTAATTAGTTCAATTGTATCTTTTGTTGGACCCCAAATTAAGCATTCCTGTAAATACTCAACTACTAATTCCTTATGTGTTATATATAAAAAAATGTATGACTTTGTTATTGGAGGGGAAAGTATAGACAAAACATGGACTTTCCTTCCGTGCAGGTTATGGAGAAGCACTCAACTCTAAGGCGTTGACATCAGAATCCAACAGTAGTTTCATATGTGGGAACTGTGACTATCAGTCACGGTTCTACCAAACTCCCATGCAAACACAGGTAGGCAACCAATCCCGGAGGCCGTCTCCGACGAATCTACCAAGTGCAGCCGACACCCCTGAGCATGTTAAAGCCAAAGGGTATCAAAGGTTTTGCTCTCTGAGTTGTAAACCTCATAAGGCATTTCCCTTGGTGGCATCAACAATATAAGGCGTCCACTGCCTAAGGGTAGGAAACCCTCCATCTTCCCTGACTAAATTATATATGTTATAGCTAGATGACTATGTTCCAAAAGATCACCAAACCCTGCCTTAGAGGAGTTGGTCTACGAGGCTCCACCAATGACGCTTACTATGGCAGATGGGTTGATAAATAGGAAGCTAGGGATTCATCCTAACAAAAGTCAATGTCTTTAAGCATGTTGCAATAAAAGGTATTAGTCTCAGTGGACCCTTGGTCAATAGTAGGAGTACGAGTGTTACCCTAGAGGTCGTTCCACAATCCCAAAGAGGCTCTAGGTCATAATCCATTTTCACTTCAACTAAGTTTGTCCCCTTAAAGGAGCTCCTTGAAAAAAGGGAGGGATGCTCTAAGGCTCTCTACCGGTGACGCTTATTATAAATTAGGTACTCATATCAAAGAGGAAGGGTAATGCCCACTCCTCGTGAAAGGGCGTTGCGACCTATTTTCATGCCAAAGATGATGTCGATGATCGTCCTTCGTGACGTGTAAAATTGAGTCATCCTAGATTATAAGGGTCAACGAAACTTGACCCACCAACAATGCTCATTATGAGTCATGTGGCGTATCTAATAAACAAAATTGACTTATATCTGATTATTAGGGGCAAGGAAACATAACCCACCAAAGACGCTCATTATCAGTCAGGTAGAGGAGTTGATTACCAGAAGATCAACAGACGCTACCCTAAGGGGTATCAAATATGTTGCTCTCTGAGACGTCATCCGCCTAAGGCGTTGCCCTCATAAACGTCAATAATTTACCCATTGCACCCATCCCCCAAGGTAAGAAGCCCTTGAGATTTTCCGGCAAACGCATTTATGATACAACCAAATGACTACGACGTAGAAGACCATCAAGTGCCACCTCAAAGGATATAAAATGCACAACCCTCAGAGGTGGCGAACGTCAAAGGAGTCCCATGTGGTTGTTGTTAGAACATTCATCACCATATGAGGTGTCACCTTCCTAAGGCGTTGCCCTTCGATGTGTTGACTGACAAGCTCCGGCAACAGACGTCGTCACCATGAGAGACGTCAACTCTCTAAGGTGTTACCCTTGAATTCAAAAAATAATAAAGAGCAAACAAAAAGGTGTCAACATTAAAGGCATCACCCGCCTAGGGTGTTACCCTCCATTGCGTCAAATGATGAATAGCTAACAAAAGGTGTCACCATCGAAGGTGTCAACTGCCGAAGGTGTTACCTCCCGATGCGAAAATGATGAATAACCAACAAAAGGTGTCACCATCAAATGCATCAACGTCCTACATCGTTACCCTTCGATACGTAAAATGATGAAGACCTGGCAAAAGGTATCACCATCGTAAGCGTCAATCGCCTAGGGCGTTACCCTCGAATGCGTCAAATGATAAAGAGACAACAAAATTCAACATCATTTGAGGTGTCGACCGCCTAGAGCATTTCCCTCTGATGCGTTGAACCGATAAGCTACAACAACAAAAATTTGGTACAAAAATCGTTACCATTCGAGGTGTCAAACATTTAAGGTGTTGTCCTTTGATGCGTCAACTAATAGAGCATTAATTACTCAAGGCTTCCGCTACCGACACTACGCCAATACGGTAACCTTCGAGGCATCAAGCGCCAAACTTGTTGCGCTCTGGGGTTTCAACCGCCACCAAAGACTTTGCGTTTTGATACGTCTACAACCTAAGTCATCAGTCCTTGACATAGCTTCATAAAGTGTTGCTCTATGAGGTGCTAACCGCCACCAAAGGTGTTGCACTTTCAAACGTCAACGAGCTAAAGGGTCCATCATAGACATCAATCTAATTCCTCTCAGAAGAGCCAACCACTGAAAGCATCCTTTGTGAGTATCTCTATACAAAATCATTTCTTCTTGAGATGTCAACCTAGGCATTGCTCTCCAGGGAGTCAATCATGTGAGGCATCAACCTAGGTGTTGTCCTTAGAGGTGCCTTACCAAAGTTGTAGTCTTTCGAGCCATAAGCCCAATTTTTTCGATCATTCAAGGAGAGACACTCTATAGAAAAGTAAAGGCAACAAAAATCAAAATTCAATCGGGATCCCAAACCTGGAGGCAATGCCCGTTCATCAACAAAGGCAACACTCTGCTCATCAACACAAGTTTTGCGCCGTTCATCAATAAAAGTGTCGCTCCATCACTAAGAAGAGGTTTCACCTCTTTATGAGAGAAACGTCTACTTATGTAAAATGAAGTGTCCTCTACAACTTCTAATTAGTAACACCTCCCTTCATAGCTTAAGAAGGCAACAACTCTTAACCTGGTTTGCTTACAAAGTATAAATCCCTTAATGACAACGTCTTTGGTATCAAACTTTTATTATAGTCGATTCACCCAATTGCTATGTCAACTCTCCCAATCGCCTAGACGAAGTGACATCATGTAAGCCATAAGCGACACCTTTTTGAATTAGCTCCTCCATGTCCCTCTTCAAGAATATCTTCTAGCCCTTTATTTTACGAAGTCGGCAAGAGCCTTCTTTGAATTAGCTACTCCATATCACTCTTTAAGATCTTACTATCACTTATATAATGACCTATATAAAGCGATAGGGACAATACATGATCAAGATCACCACCCAAACAGAATTGATTTTGCGTGACTTAGGAGTCGAGAAGGAAAGTTTTTGGGACCATGTTTGAATAAAGGAATCGATGTGTCAATTCAATATCTTACAATCATTTTTATGGTAATGCTAAGTGAGATCCCCACCAATGGGTGTTTATTTTCACTTGGCGTAGAAGGCGTTACCAGCCTTTGCCTTTCAATCTGTTTGGGCATTTCCCTCCCATGTTATCATCAGTTGAGGATGCATTTTTATTCATCCCAACTCATTCCTCGTTGAGGAAATGTCCCTGCCTTGTTATCGTCATTCCGTATTTCCTTCTTTATCTCCTTCGAGGTGCTGTGATTAGCCTTAAGCCGCTCCAACCAATTGACACTCTTTATTGTTGAGGAGTTCTTCCAGACTGGCGAGCACAGTAAAGCTATAAACAGCTTCTAGAGATAACATCGATGGAGGAAGCTTTAGATCAGATGAGGGATGCTAAGGTTGAACTTAGTGTCGAGTCTTATGCCATGGGTCTTATGTGTACGCCTTTTGGGATGACAGACGCAGTTCTCCTTCTAATGCAATCTTTCTGTGGAATTCATGAATAACTTTATTAGAATATTGTGGGGGCAGAGGTTACACACATAGAGGTGGTTGTTGAAGCAGGCGAGTTGATTCCTTAGAGGAGGGACCTTAAGGCACCTGCTAAGCTGCTTGAGCTTTTGTCTTGGGGCGTGTTGGATCACGGGTTGCGGGTAGTCTTCTGTCCCATCCCGTGTGATTGAGGTGATCCACTAGATGCTCTGGCGACCCATACAGAAGGAAAGCTCGGGGTGTTTCCTGTTAGATCACGTGTTGCGGGTAGTCCTCGGTTCGGTTTGATTGGGGTGCTCTGGTGACCTGCACAGAAGGAAAACCTGGGGTATTCCCGTTGTTTCCGCTTCGACAATCAAGTCAGTTGGAGGTTCATTTTTGTGGGGAGCACAAATGCAAACAAGGGTATTGAATGCTTAATTGAATGTAAGTAAAGAGCTAGGTGAGTTTTGTTTTTTATAAGTTGTTACCTTAAGCGAGTCAATCATGGTCAGGCTGGCATTAATGGTCCGAATAACAGGATGTTTTTGGGCAAAACTGTCTCCCGTCAAACCATAAATAGTCGTAATAGTCCGTAGGCAGAATCGTATTGTAGGATAGGGTAGTCATTTCTCCTCTAACAACCTCTGTACCCAGTACTTTCATGTCTCCTGTACGGTACGAAGGAAAAAGGGCGAGTCGTCAAAGGCGAAGAGTGTTGGGTGAGCCGTCAAAGGCGAATGGCCTGAAAAGGTGAGAGGCGTCTGGTATCATCATCACAGCGGCGCCCCTTGAACATGCTTCATGGCGTCACTATTGAACTTCGGGTCGGGTCAATCTGCCCCGGGATCGATGTTGGAAGATTCGGGTTGTAAAGCCCAATACCAAGCAGGGCGTATAACTTGTTTGATTCTTTATAACTGATGGTGCTATGTTTTTATCCTGATCACCTGGGCCAGACCTAGCTGTTCGTGCAACGGAAAGTAAATGAATACTCAGGTGGCTAGTCGATGTTTCCCCTCCAACTGTCAAATTAGTCCAAACCTAGGATTGAAAGTGAAAATGTTTTTGAGTGAATGTATGAGTTGAAAATAACAAAGGAGAGGAGGTGAAATATTCATAAAGTGACCTAACTCAATGTTTGGGATTAAACTTTTACTGCGGTGTACCTCAATTAGGTTTATAAATTTTACCTATGGTTACTCGTACTTTCTTTGTGTATAACCTGGTTCCCCTCCGTGAATAAGACACACAAGTGGTGATTAGACTATTCTCGGGTCATTGGATGGGACGACAAACAATGAATGGGGCACCACAAAGAACGTTACTACCTTCAGTGTCTTGAACTTGAGGTCAAGTGGTGAGGAGATTGGTTGGTTCTAGTGAGGGTCTGCCTAAAAAAGAACGAAGAGTTTGAGGCCTCTCTTGGGTGCCGCATTCAAAGAAATAATAGGGTCCTTGAGTGAGTTTTGCGTTTTTATGATAAATGTTTCTACCTCAAGGCACAACTTAGATTATACTTTCAAATAATTATCTACTAGGATAATATTTTATATTGAATATAGACATTATGTTAAATTGGTCATTATCTTTTAAGATATAATTTTGTAATCTTGTGCGTGCACGTCGTCGTCAATGGTCGCGTGTGAGATGTTACGAATGTATGATTCGACTGTTCTGACTCCTAGAATAATACGAAAATTAAACATTTGATTAAAATGATGCAAAACTAAACTTAATTTGCATAAAATAATATTATGCAAATATCATTTTAATCAAATGTTTATTTCTCGTTGATTCTTCTATAACCATAAGAGTCAGAACGATCGAATCATACATTTGTAACACCTCACACGTGGCCAACGACAACGACGTGCACGCGCGTAGCGTGTCGTAGTCTAGTATAATCATTAGGCAAATACACTTTAGTGAATTAAAAGGTTTTCACTTAAAATAATTTTTCAACTGTGCATGTATAAGACATATATCTACATGTTATGATGGTACAACTCTTTATTTACTATTGTAAATGACACACACACGTATGTATATATATATTGACTCAAAGTTTTCTATAAGTATTAAATGAGTGTATATAGTCATTTAAAATACAATATAATTATGTATAATTATAAAAAGTAACATTAATAATCAACGAAAAAAATAGTTTAAATTAAGAAAAACTATCACAGGAAATTAATTTAATAGTTCATTGATCAAGGTAACAAAATATTTATGTTGGAATTCCTTCGAAATCTTATTTCTTAACCAAAAATTTTGTTGTTGACTGCGTGGTGTCCCGTGATAATATAATGTATAACTAACTGTGACTAAAAACATGGTCAAAAAAATATATGTCGACGTTTGACAAAGTTATATATATCGACATTCGACAAAAAAATATATGTCGATATTTTTATAGTTATAATAATATTAAGAAAACAGATTACAAGACATTTGAAAATGTAAGTGAAATTTTTTGTGATTTATTTGATATCTTGAACTAAATATTTTGGTACATTTAAATAGTAAACCAAGACTTTTACATAAAATCGATTACGCATAAAATCCAAATAAATCAGTCTTGTGTCGTTACCAAGTATATTAGACTTAAAAATCTGAAAAAGTAATTATTTGTGCATCTATTGTGCACCCTAATGACATATATATATATGTGTGTGTTGATTCAAGTTTTTCTATAAATATTTAAATAGTGCAAATAGTTTCTTATCAATAAAATTATATATAATGATACAAAATAACATGAATAGTCAACAAAATAAATAAAGAAAGAAATACTATTGAAAGAAATTAAGATATACAACTACGTCCTTAGTAATATAAGAGTTCATTGATCTAGGCAACAAAACATTTACGTAGGCTACATTTCAAGAATGTATACCTATAATTCCTTTGAAATCTTATTTCTTAACAAACCACGTGTGGGTCTGATCGATCTTGTGCGCTTCCCATTACTGATGACCAAATAAGATAGCGTCGATATGCACCTCAAGGAGCAATCACTATCTTCCTTTCTTCCGGTTATGCGGATGGTGTAGGACTTCATGAGCAATCACAATGTTATCCTGAATCATTCGTCCTGCCACAAAAGCACTTTGGTACGTTGTAATGATATCCGACAGATAAGGCTTAAGTCTATTAGCAAGCACCTTTGAAATCATTTTATAGATAAAGTTGCAAAGGCTAATAGGCCGAAATTCACTAGGACAAGTAGAGTTAACGACCTTAGAGATTAAAGTAATGTATGTATAGCTGACGGTCTCAGGGAGCTTGCCTGTGCTAAAGAAGGATTTGACCACAGTGATCACACTTGTACCAATCACATCCCATAGCCGGCGGTAGAATATGCCAGGAAAGCCGTCTGAACCTGGTGCTCGGGAATGCCCCTCCCCCCATCTGAAACACATCTCTCTTCACTTCCTCATCCGTAACCATCCTTGTTCGACTACGATTCATATCCTCATTAATATGGTTCAACACACATCCCAGCAAATCTCCCCAATCTCACCTCCTTTCCGATGTGAAAAGCTTTGAGTACTAATCAGAGAACACAAATTGAAACTCCTCTTCATTTGTAACCCAGCTTCCATTCGACCTTCTTAGCCTAAGGGTTTTGTTTTGTCTTCTCGTCTACTTAGAGTGGTTAGGTGGAAGAATTTTGAGTTTCTATCCTCGTGGTTTATCCATTGGACATGAGACATCAGGTGTCAATAGATTTCCTCTCGTTTCCACAGCTCTTCCAGTTCTTTTTTCAAAGAAATCTCTTGATCAACATCGACACCAATGCTAGGGGACATTTGTATTCTTTGAATTCTTTCTGTGATTTCACGAATATTAACACGATTGTTCCCAAATTCCTTCTTACTCTATCTTGTTAGCTCACGACTACAACGACAGAGCCTCTCTGGTATATCATCCACTTTCTACACGGTTTATACAACTTCCTTACACCTTCTATTTTTCAAGAACGTTTCTTCAAATATGAATCCCCTACTTCCTTTTAAATCATTGTGGCATAGCTCGAGCATAATTGAATTATGATCTGATCCTATAGCCACATCTATCTTGAGCTGGGACTGGGGGTATGTTGTGATCCATTCTGCATTAGCTAGTGCACGATTGAGCCTCTCTCTGATCCTGGCCTGACCTTGTTGACTGTTGCACCAAGTAAATTTGAGACCCTTAAAGCCCAAGTTGATGAGATAAAGATCGTTAATGAGTGGATTGAATCTGTTAATTTTCCTCTGGTCCTTTGGGAGTCCTCCTGCCTTTTCGAATTGATCCTGAATATAATTGAAATCCTTGATGTAGGTCCAAAATCCCCTCCCGGCGTGAGCAATTCCCCTAAATGCATCTCAATTAATGGTTCAATTTCGCTCTTCTGGATCCGTGTACACCCCAGGCAAGAGGTATAGGTTCGGTCATGAGGTGGGTTGGGTAGGGTTTATGGTTCGATGAGGGTGGGATGAGGGGGATTGGGTAGGTTTGGCTAGTGGTTTTTGTCTAATTAATTCTTGGAAATCTCCTCCGGGTTCTTTGCTTAAATCATTATATTCCTCCATGTTCTCCGACCAACTGAGTTTGAGGGGTTTTGTTAATTCCCCGCAGCTTGGCAAATGTTATTGTGGTTCGTGGATGGGTTTCGGTTATCCATGGTCCATACATTTGGGAGTCTGGTTTCACCTCCGACATTACCATATCACGTTTGCATTTGTAAGATGTATGTCCTAGTATTCCCCAATCAGAGCACATGTCAGAAAGGTGTTCGTATTTCACATCCGCCCAACGTCATTCTCCTCTTGAATTCCTCCACCAGAAGCCAGCTATCAAAGGTTGACTAACATCAATCTCCACTTTTATACGCAAGAAACCACGCTTAATTTGATCCATGGATTCTTCAATTTCAATAAACTTACCAATTCCTTCCCCTATTTGATGAGCATTTGTGGAATTTAAGGCTCCAAGCTCTAATCCATGAACATGAATGGAAAACTGAATCCTCTCAAAATTTATATTATTCAAGCTCAGAGTATGTTCCCATTTTATAATATTGAGACAATGTCCTTGAATGGACTAGGGTAACTGATCAAGAATAAACCTTTTTCTCCTTGTTTTTCTCCAAGGACCAGGATCATATTTTCCTCCAAATTTGTTATGCTCACAGTCTCATATCTCGCCCATGCCACCTTCAGGACGTTATGAATTGCCACATTCTTGACCGGTTTCTGAGCTATAACCGATCCAACATACTTCTCATGCACCGGATACTTCGTTTCCATGGTCATGTTGAAGACGAGCTTCCTAGCTATCTTCTACACACCAGCTACGGGAATATTCTCCATGCTTGGAGATGGTCGGAACAAGATAGTTCCTTGCAGTCGCGTCCAACATGTAACAGTACAGTAAATATTAGAAGTAATGATACATACCAAACATAATATTCTAGGGTTAGGGTTTTTAGGGTTTTGGTCGCTAGTGTTTCTGCATGGTACTGGCATCTTCGACGCAGAAGTTTCCAGAAACTTGTAGAGTTGGGGGTGGCTCCCCTGACCTGATGACAAACTTCTGACATCGACAAAGGACGAAAGGTGCTCTCTCGTCTGCAGGAAGCTGAAGACGTAACCTGGTGTACACATAGTAGACGTACAACATTAGGAGGAAAGCTCTAAGGTGGGTGAACTGATTCCTCCTACTCCCGCTGGGGTCGCCGTCACGATCGATGATGGGTTGTCGACACCAGGTTGCTGAGCCCTATGCGGCAGACGAATACTTTGTTGTGATGAGGAATGCAGCTCTCAGGTGGGCGAAGTGATTAATTTGTCTATTAATAATATTTTGAACAAAGTTGATTACAAATATTTTGTACGCAAATTATCTCATATATTATTAAAAATAAAAATAAAATATTATAAATTGAACGTATATTTTTAATATAAATATATATTGTTAAAAAAATTAAAATTCTTTTTTAAATTATCACAATATAATTAATTTTTCAGTATATTATGTATTCATTTTTTATTTTTGTCCATTATTAAAATATTTCTCAAAATAGATACTTTTTAAGGAATTTAAAAATTCTAACATATAACATCACAAAAAGTATATATTAAAAATACTAATAATTGATCGATAATTATATATATATATATAATAACAAAATTATTAATGCATCACTATATTATAATAATTAATATTTAGTGTTATTATTGTTTTTATACATGTGTAGTTTTACGTTTACAATTAATATATAAGTAGTTTCATTATATATAATATTATTATCATATTTGCATATTAAATTAATTGTCAACTAATATTTCAGTGATTAGTTTTTTTAATCTAAATATCTAATTTTTATTGAACAATTAACTTTATAATTATTATTTTTTGTTTCATATATTGATTATCTACTTTTAATTATTGTTTCCATTAAATATATTTAATGTCATGTTTATTTTATAAAACGGAAAATAAATTTTATTTAAACACTAAAATAAATAAAATTTATAATATGCTACGAAAAATAAATTAAATTTACTACTTACTGTGCAACACGCGTTAGATATACCTAGTTTACAATTATCCAACTAATCGAATAAGTTTTGCAAGGGGCCAAGGCCAACGCCCAAACTCTTCTTATTATATATAGACATGTGCATTATAATATCTACAACACGCGTTACATATTTTGATTTTAGTATATAAAGGGAAGACATATTATTAATAAAAGAAAGCAATCTATCATAGACATATATTATATATAAAGTTTGTTCAAAATATTGTTTTATAAATTTATTGTAATTATAAATTTCAAATCATTATATCAGTAAAAAAAATCAACTTAAATTATTTTTAATCAACCGACTTCTTAAATCCTATAATATTCTCTTTTTGGTTTCTTATGGATTGTTTTAGAAGGTTTCATTTGGAGAGTCACACTTTTGGTAGACATGCCTCAATTTAAAATAATTCATGCTCACATTGATGCCAATATTCAAGTATTATTATAAGTATTGACCATAATATTTTTGAAAAAAAACATCTCAGAGCTCGAACCATGAAAATAGTTATTATTTATCGTATATTCATTATAAATATGTTATATTCATTCAATGAGAGAAAAATGAGAAATAATTCCAGCTAAATCAAAAACCTGAAAGGGCGGTTTAGACAAAATATAGGGAAAATGAGCATGATTAAAAATCCCTAAAAAGGGTGATCATGGAAAAAGGAAAGGAATCAAATCCTTACTTGGTTGAAAACCCAAAAGGGTGACCTAGACAAAAACATTAAGGGAACCAAGAAGTGCGGTAAAAACAATATTGTAGCAGAAGGAAAGAAAATTGAGAGATAAAAAAATAGTGCTCAAAAGTGGACGACAGTGTTTCCCACAGTAGAAATAAAGAGAAACTATGATCGATATTATTTGAGCTGCCTCGACAACTTGCATGGATAAATCTTGTGGACGTACCATGAATGACTTTACAGAACTCCATCAATAAGGAGTTCAAAGTCGATTATTGAGAAAACGACCGAAAAGTCCGCACAAGCAGTCGAACATATCAACAGGGTGTTTTGAACTCTAAAGTGAATTACAAGCCGAAGAGCAAAGCCTTTAGGTGTTCATCCTCCGCAAGTCATCATCGATGACCATGACCTGTAGTTATACAATTTATGGGAGTCACAAGCCCGCGAGCGGAGCATTTAGGTGTTAAGCCTCTGCAAGTCATCCTCGAGGACAAGGACCTGTAGGTGTCCCGCTTTTGGGAGTCACAAGCCGACGAGCGGAGCCTTTAGGTGTTCAACCTCAGTAAGTCATCCTCGATGACCAAGACCTGTAGGTGTCCAGCTTTTTGGAATCAAAAGCCGACGAACGGAGCCTTTAGGTGTTCAGCTTCCGCAAGCCATCCCCGATGACCAGGATCTGTAGATGTATTGCTTCTGGGAGTCATAAGAATAAGAGCAGAGCCTTTAGGTGTTCAGCCTCCGCAAGTCAACCCCGATGACCAGGACCTGTAGGTGTCGACCTTATGGGAGTCACAAGCCGACGTCCGAAGCCTTTAGGTGTTCAGACTCCGCAAGTCATCCTCAACAAGTCACAAGACGACATACGGAGCCTTTAGGTGTTCAGTCTCCGCAATTAATCCTCGACGACCAGGACCTGTAGGTGTCCAATTTATGGGAGTCACAAGCCGGCGAGAAGAGCCTTTAGGTGTTCAGCCTCCGCAAGTCATCCTCGACGACCAAGACCGGTAATTATACAGATTCTGGGAATCACAAGCCAACGAGCGGAGCCTTTAGGTGTTCAACCTCCGCAAGTCATCATCAGCGACCAAGACCTGTAGTTATCCAGCTTCTGGGAGTCACAAGCCACCAAGCAAAGCCTTTAGGTGTTGAACCTCCGCAAGTCATCCCCGACGACTAGGACCTGTAGTTATCCAACTTCTGGAAGTCACAAGACGACGAGCGGAGCGTTTAGGTGTTCAACTTCCGCAAGTCATCCCCAACGAGTCACAAGCCAACGAGTGAAGTCTTTAGGTTCTCAAACTACGCAAGTCATTCTCGACAACTAAGACCTACAGTTATCCAGATTTTGGGAATCACAAGTCGATAAGCGGAATCTTTAGGTGCTCAACTTGTGCAATTCATCCTCGACGGCCTGGACTTGTAGGTGTCCAACTTATGGGAATCAGATGTCGATGGGCGGAGCCTTTAGGTGTTCAGCCTCCACAAGTCATTCTCGATGATCAGGACATGTACAAGTCATTCTCGATGATCAGGACATGTAGTTATACAAATTTTTGGAGTCACAAGCCGACGAGTGGAGCCTTATTGTGTTTAGCCCCCATGAGTCATCCTCAACGGCCAGGACTTGTAGTCATCCAACTTCTGAAAGTTACAAGCCCACGAACTAAGCCTTTAGGTGTTCAGCTTCCGCGAGTTATCCTTGACGGCCAGGTCCTATAGGTGTCCAGCTTCTTGGAGTCGCAAGTTGATGAGCGTTTAGGTGCTTAGGCTCCGCAAATCATCGTCAACAATCGGGACTTGAAGATGTCTGATTCCTTTGGTAGTATACAGTTTATCTGTTTCTTGCAGGTGCGGAGCTACGGTGAGGACACCTGGTTTGCCGACGATGAATGCCAATTCCAATGAAACGAACAGACCTCGAAAACGAATTGTCAACCTAGACTACAATCTACAGATGGAACATGTGGGCGAGGTTCAGCTGTGTGGGCATATCGGATGCGGAGACAGGAACTGTCCTGTTTGATTTCAAAGAGGCATGAGACATCTATAGCATCCTTGATCGATCCCCGTTCCTAATTAACGGGAAAATCCTCAACATAAAACACTGGGATTGGAGCATGGTCATCAAGGAGGTCGAGTTCAACAAGGTAAACTTCTGGGTTCAAATACATGATTTAGGACTAGAGAAGTTTAGTGCCAAGAATGCTTGGAAAATTGGAAACATGCTTGGGAAGTGCCTAGAAATAGAACCGAATATGGGAAGAGTTAGTAGATGTTATATGAGAATGCGAGTTGAGGTGGATCGAAATGAACCTTTGATGATAGGATTTTGGTGGACGAACTTCTAGGGGAAGGAAAGATGGGCACATGTAAAATATGAAAGACTGACCGACTATTGTTATGGGTGCGAGATGTTAGGTCACACAACTCAAACATGTAAGGATGAGGTTAATATGTCGGAACAAGATGACAAAGTTTCGGCCTATGGACCATGGTTGGTTGGGGTGATGCCAAAAAATATGGGGCTGAAGCATGACCCGAGGCAGGAGGAAGGATCAGGCAGCCGGACGAAGTTAGGGACCCGAAGAACGTGGTCTGAAATAATGCTCAAAGTGAGGCGATCAGAGAAGAAGAGGCATGAATCTGGGAAAACAAAACAGGATGACCAAACACAAGGGGAGGAAATGGAGACCAAACAGACAGAGGATAGGGGAAGGGATGGAGATAGAGGCATGGGTTGCTGGGGGTGCAAAACCAGGGAATGGATGAAGTGGAGTGATCGGAGATGCCACAGGTGGGGACTTGAGGGGAGATCCAGGGGAACACCATACGAAGAAACCCCTAGACCATGTCACACTACAAACAAGAACCGAAGCACCACAACCGGAAACCATGGACGGAACCAACATCTCAACACCAAAATAGAACCGGTGGTTACATCGACACCAATATAGTTAATGGTCCCAACCACAAATACCCCCCAGCCCCGTGATCATCTACTTGTTGGAGAGCCCATCCACATAACACAACATGCTCATAACCACACCCATCACCCAACACACGGTGGAAAATCCTCCGAACTCATCGCCCAACACACCAGATTATGATAGGCCAAACCCGACATCAGGGGGAGGAGATGGCGGGTCAACCCGTCATGTAGAAGAGGAGGGGCGAAGTTGAACAAATAGGGAGAGAGCATAGAAAGGGGAGGACGAAGGAAAGCGACACAAAAAGGCCGACCAAACCGACAAACCACAAGTAGGGGGAGGAGGGGAGGTAGGAAGCAACCGGGAAGAACCGAACAGATGGAACCACCGAAAACGGAAATGAGCTCTGGTGGATGTCTCGGAACGGCCACAGGGGCTCAATGAGTGTCATCTCATGGAACTGTCAGGGTTTGGGGTCTAGACTCAAAGTCCAAAATCTACAAGACCTCAATAAAAGGTATCGCCCGGACATATTATTTCTCATGTAAACAAAGAACGGGGATACCTATGGCGAGAAAATAAGGAAATAAATGGGGATGAGCGGGAAGCTATACATAGGGTCGAGAAGGAGAGCGGGAGGATTGACACTATGGTGGAGGGAAGAAACAAGAATCAAAAGTCCTATACTGTGATGAAAACCTTGTGTATTGCGAGGTCAAGATAGGCCAAGGAGGAGCATGTATGTACATAACGTGGGTATATGCGGATAAGGGTACCTAAGCACGAGCACGAAATTGGGACGTACTTCGCAGCATAGGTAGGGGACGACGGGGGAGATGGGTGGTCGTAGGAGACTTTAACACTATTAGTCACCCACATGAGAAGATGGGAGGGAGGAGGAAATCACAAAGACAAATGGATGTGTTCAACCAAATGATCGAGGACATACACTTGGAGGACATGAGAGCAAAAGGATCAACCCATTCATGCTGCAACAATAGGAGTGGGGATGAAAGAATAAGTAAACGACTAGACCGTGTGTTGATAAATGGGGAGCGGGCCGTGATCTTCCTGAGTAGTCGGTGCAATGAAATAGCAATTGGATCGACCACTCACCCATGTTTCTACAAATAGAAAGACCGAGATGGAGGATAGGTCAGCGCTTCAAATTTGAGGCGATGAGGATAGAAACACCAATGTGCAAGGACATAATTGAACATGCATGGGGAAAAAGGGAGCCAAATGGATCCATCAATGGGGGTATGTGCGAAATTGAAGAAGTGCCGAAGGAGACTCACCACATGGGGTAGAGCACATTTCAGAAATAATATAAGGGAGATTGCCAAAACGAGGGAGGAACTACAAAACCACATGAAATGACAAATGGACCAAAACGCCATTCAAGAGGAGAAGGGCCTAAAAGGGAAAATCTATGATCTGTGGATAAGGGAAGATATATATAAGAGGCAAAGGTCGAGGGTAAAGTGGTTAAAGGAGGGAGACCGGAACACGGCGTTCTTCCACCAAACGACGACATCAAGGAGAAGGAGGAACACAATCTGTCGACTGTAGAGCCAAAATGGGGTATGGTTAGCAAACCAGAAAGAGATAGCGCGGGAGCTCCGTGAATACTATGGGGAGATGTTCAGATCAGAGAATGCAGACACGGGAGAGAATATACTTGCGGGCATGCCAATCCAGATAACACCGGACATGAATGCACTACTAACCCGGGATGTATCAGATAAGGAAATACGGTCGTTAACATTTCAAATAGGTGGCTCACGAGCCCCAGGTCCCGATGGTTTCCCAAGTCTGATCTATCAAAGGAATTGACATATTGTGGGACCAAATGTCATCACTGCGGCAAAAGCATTCTTCAGAACAGGTAACCTTCCATACCATCTTAACCAAAATAATATTGTGTTGATCCCTAAAGTACCAAACCCGACTTAGGCCACAAAGTTTAGACCCATTAGCTGCTGTAATTTCTTGTACAAGATTATTTCTAAGGTCTTGGTGAACCGACTAAAGGTTTACCTACCATATCTTATCACCCCTTTCTAGAGTGTTTTTGTAGCCGACAGGTCTATACAAGATAACATACTGGTCCCACATGAGGCTTTCCACTACCTAAAAATCAGACGAGGGGAACAAAATAGAATGCACGTTGAAGATAGACATGCAAAAGGCGTATGAACGGGTGGAGTGGGACTTCCTTTTAAAGAGCTTGCAGCCACTGGGCTTTGATGGGAAGTGGATAGGATGGGTCAGAGCATGCATAACAACTATGTCTTATAATGTGGTGGTTAATGGAGAACGATCAACGATGATTAGACCAACGACGGGGATACGTCAAGGAGACCTATTATCACTATATCTGTTCATATTGCCTGTAGATGTGCTGTTAAGGACCATTGAGAAGGAAGTAGGAGAGAAGCGGCTACGAGGAATCGTGATGAAAAGGAACTGTCCCGGGATACATCACTTATTCCTTGCAGATGAATCCATCCTATTCATGCAGGGGAAGACCGAGAATGCACGACACCTAAGGGGCATTTTGGACACATATGGTAAGGCATCCAGACAACGCATTGATACGGCAAATCGACACTATTCTTCAATAAAAGAGCGGGACCGAACGAAAGGAAGGTAGTGGAGGAGGGTTTAGATATAAGGAGCACAAATAACTCGGGCAAATACCTAGGGTTACCATCCAATTGGGGAAGATCAAAGAAGGAGGCAATGGGCTTCCTAAGGAAGGTGAAGGACAAACTAGCCGGGTGGAGACCAAAGACATTAAACCAAGCGGGGAAGGAGGTATTGATAAAGGAAGTAATCACGGCTATACCGACATATGTTATGAGTGTCTTGCAACTACCCAAGACATAGTGCTCGGACATAAACTCAATGATAGCAAATTTTTGGTGGGGAGTAACGGCCGAAGGTAGAAAGACACATTGGCGGAAGTGGGAGATCCTAACCAAGTCCAAACAATCCCGGGGACTTGGATTTAGGGAACTCCAAACTTTCAACACAACTTTGCTCACAAAAATGGCGGGGAGATTCCTGAATGAACCAAATACGCTATGTGCAAAGATCATGAAGGGCTTGTACTTCCCGCATGATAGTTTCCTAGAAGCGACGAAGGGAGGTCGGGCATCGCGAGGATGGAGTAGCCTAATACACAGGAGAGATGTCCTAAGAGGGGAGGGTTTATGGTCACTAGGCACGGGGAAAACATTTGATGTCTACAAGGATCCGTGGGTGTTTCCCAAGGTCGGCTTTAAGGTGTCCATCGAACAAGGTGAACCCACGGGTCGAACCACAATGGTGAGTGATCTTATCAGCCCGGACAGAAGCTGGAATAAAGAGCTGGTGCGAGCTAAGGTAACACCACAATATGCTGACCAAATCCTCAATATGCCGATCCCATGCGAAGGAGGGGTATACCGATACATATGGTCACACACGAAGGATGGAGCACCACAACCGCGGTCCGTCTATCATAGACTTCGAGATCTGGAGGGGCAACCGACCGAGGAGGACCAGAACCGACATAGGACGATATGGAAGGACATATGGGCGACGACCACAGCACCTAAGGTGAAGAACTTCATGTGGCGTCTAATGTCTAATGCGATTGCGGTAAAACAAAATCTACTAAGACGCGGAATGCAAGTCCCACCAAGCTGCCCGGTATGTGGAGGAATGGAAACATGGGAACACATGATTTTTGAGTGCGGGTGGACCGAACCTGTATGGTTTCAGGTGCTAGGCATTCGGGTGGACATAACAGATCGAGCGGAGGTACCAAAGTGGTTGGAGGAAAGGCGCGCGCAACCAGGCGTACATGGGCCAACACGAGAAGCTCGATGGACAAAATGCATTCTCACATGTTGGCAGATATGGAAGATGTGATGTAGGGCATCCTTCGAGGCCAAACTACCGAACCCATGGGAGACGATCAGGACCATCCGAGAAGCATATGCTGAAACCATACCGAATGTACGTTAGGAACCGGCCCCGGGACCAGCCAGACCGAACCAGAAATGGGAGAAACCGAGAGGAGATACCATGAAGATAAACTGTGATGCAGAGGTATGCACAAGCGGGAATAGGAGTGGTGGTAAGGGATGCTGAAGGGACACTCAAGGAAGGCCTGAACCGAACAATGCGAGGCGACAACGTGGAGATGATGGAAGCAATGGAAATCTTGGAAGGGCTTCGGTTGGCGACACAAATGGGATGGATGGACATTGTAATAGAATCAGACTCACAAACTGTAATACACTAAATACGGGAAGGGCCAACATAGTGAAGAGTAGCGACAATAGTCCAAAATATTAGAGCACTAGCGAGGCAAGATATGCAGGTGCAATGGCGAGCTATTCCACAGACAGCAAACGTGTGTGCTAACTGGATAGCAAAGCAAACCCGAATGGGAGTGACATTGAATGACTGGGTCGAACGACCCCCGCACCCTTTTAGTTGTTTATTAGCGAATGATTGTAATCCCGAACAACCGTGACGACATGTCACAATGTTTTATTCTATCGAATGAAAAGCAAATTTGGCAAAAACAAATGTAAATAATGAATCAAGAGGAGTCAAAATCAGTTGTTTGTATTTGAACACATACTCATGAGATCACTTCCATGAGTGTGTGTTCAAAGAGGGACAACTGTAAACACCTCATTTTGGCTAGGGGTCAAAATATCGTACACGAGGAACCGAACATAGCAAAATTGAGACAAAAAAACAAAAACATTATATATATATATATAATGACCGAAAGTTAACTATATATATATA
Source organism: Chamaenerion angustifolium (assembly GCA_946814005.1). Classification (NCBI taxonomy): domain Eukaryota; kingdom Viridiplantae; phylum Streptophyta; class Magnoliopsida; order Myrtales; family Onagraceae; genus Chamaenerion; species Chamaenerion angustifolium. The sequence goes on from OX328270.1 coordinate 10,759,084, forward strand.
TCACTTTTGGCCATTATATATTACATATATATCTATATAAAAAAATACAATACTTTACATTTCACATCCACATGGCCTTGCTCCCCACGCCAATCCCTCATATATATCATCCATCCACTTGTTTACACTTTCCATCCAAATTGCTCATCAAGCAATAATAAAAAGGAAAAAAAAACATTATATTACATCTATATAAGAAGGCATAAGCTTCGACAGAAAGGAGGGGAAGGCTTCAGACAAGAGAGGACTGAAGGCTTCGTGAAAGAGAGGGGAAGAATGCCGAACGGAAGAGAGAAAAAAAGAGTGAATGAAAAAAGAGTGAAAGTGAGTGTAAAATATCGGTAATTATCAGTCTCGATTTCACGTACAGTAATTAAACTCTGAATGATTTAGGTATATCCCCCTCATACTCTATATTGTCTTTGTATTTTCTAATGTGAATGAAATTCAGGTTTTATATACATATATTATATATTTTCTAATGTGATATTATAAATTGTATTTGTATTTTCTCATCCCTTCACCACTGATCTGGTCATGATCAAGATTCCAAAGGATGTCATCGCGAGGGCCATACCTGAATACAGTGGTGGAGGCAATCCTATTATACATGTCAACAAGCATGAGACCTCTCTATTGGGTAAGTCGAACGATCCGAATCACGTAGCCCTGTTATTACCGTCAGCCCTTTCGGGTTCGGCGTCGTCCCGGTTCTTCGGCCTCCCTGCAAGATCTATATGGACCTGGTCCGAGCTTAAGAGCAAATTCCTGGAGCGATATATGGGCGAGCGCTAACTTTTGAAAAGTGTGGTCGCCTTGGACGCAGTCAAGCAACAACTAGAAGAATCATTGGCCGACTTCTACAGGTGTTTTCACATGAACGTCACTGAAATAGATCGTCGAGTCGCAGATGGGGAGATAATCCGAGCCTTTTACCGAGGACTCGATGTGGCCAACAAAGCCTCGAGTAAACCGCGCAACAGCTACCACGTTCAGGAGATAGAGACGATGAAGGAGCTAGCAGTGAGGGCGAAAGGTTTTATAGACCTGGAAAGGGAGAACTTGGAAGCTAATTTCCTGACAACCTCGTTAAGGGTGGTTTCTGAGCCCCGATGCGATGGTAGGAAGGAAAACAAGGATAAGAAGGGTCGAGACAATCCCAGAATAGAAACCCCAAGACCTAGACATCCATAGGTCGCCGAGTATTTCACGGCTTTGAATAGGCAGATCTTGGCGGTACTAATCGAGATGAAAAGAAGGTTCTTGTCAAGGCCACCAATTCCCCGCAAGAGTGCTCAACCTATGGGGAAGGACACCGAACGTTACTGCAGATATCACAAGGCCAATGGCCACAAAATAGATGATTGCCGCATCCTCAAGTGTGACATCAAGAAGCTGATACAGAGAGGCATGTTGAAGGAGTGTGTGGCCGTACGAGACAGAAGTCGAACGCCACCATGTAAAAACCACTCTCCAGCTCCGCCCGAGCAATCTAGCCCATACCAGAGCAGGAAGGTGATAAACCTAATTGCTGGAGGGTTAGGTGCCGGAGGCGAGGGGTCGAATGCAAGGGAAGTCTATGCTACTCAAATTTTGACATCTGTCCAGCTGGGAAAGCGACCTCGGACTGAAGAAGATATTATCATCTCATTCTCTGAGGATGACCTGGCACATGTCACCACCCCTCATAATGATGCGCTGGTCATCACTGCTGAAGTCGACGGTTGTGACATGAAGAGGATTCTGATCGATGGAGGCAGCTCGACAGACATTCTATTTTTGGACGCCTTTGAGAAGATGGGCAAATTCAAGCGTGACCTCAAGCGAGTCGATTTTACCCTCATAGGTTTTGCTGGGAGAACAACTTATCCGCAGGGTGCCATAACACTGCTGGTAATTTCGGGCGAAGGATGGAAGAGCATAAAAGTATCGGTCACATGTCTGAGGATGACCTGGCACATGTCACCACCCCTCATAATGATGCGATGGTCATCACTGCTGAAGTCGACGGTTGTGACATGAAGAGGATTCTGATCGATGGAGGCAGCTCGACAAACATTCTATTTTTGGACGCCTTTGAGAAGATGGGCAAATTCAAGCGTGACCTCAAGCGAGTCGATTTTACCCTCATAGGTTTTGCTGGGAGAACAACTTATCCGCAGGGTGCCATAACCCTGCTGGTAATTTCGGGCGAAGGATGGAAGAGCATAAAAGTATCGGTCACCTTTTTAGTGATCGACTCTCCTACATCATATAACGCCATCCTGGGGAGGACCACAATCAATCCTCATAAGATTGTGGCCTCCACAGTCCACGAAAAGATAAAGTTCCCCACACCAAACGGGATCGGAGAAGTTCTAGGCCACCAACCTTCCTCACGGCAATGCTATGTGAACTGCCTTCGCAGGAAGAACCAAAGGGAAACCCTTTCCATCGAGACAGAAGCTGACCTGCATGAGGACCAGGCCCGACCAGCCCCGATGGAGGAGTTAGCAGAGGTGGAAATCAATGGTCCAGAAATGAAGGTGCGTATTGGGACCACCTTGAACGACGACCAGAGAAACGCCCTGACTGCCCTTTTAAAAGAATTCAAAGAACTCTTCGCATGAAAGCCCAGTGACATGCCAGGCATCAGCACCGACATAATTTCTCATGAGCTAAGGATAGATCCCTCGATAAAGGCGATTGCTCAGAAAAGAATGTCATTCGGATTCAACAAGCGTTTGGCGATCAGGCAGGAAGGCTGATCGAAGCCGACTGTGTAAGGGAGGTGCGATTTCAGAGATGGGTCGCCAACCCAGTTCTCGTGAAGAAATAAAATGGCAAGGGGAGAATGTGCGTCGACTTTCGCGACCTGAACAGAGCTTGCCCAAAAGATTCATATCCCCTTCCTCGAATTGATCAGCTGGTCGACGCAACCTCTGGTCATGAAATGCTGAGCTTCATGGACGCCTATTCAGGCTACAATCAGATTCAAATGCACCCAGCCGATGAATCCCACACAACCTTCTACGTATACGGAGATATACTTTGCTACAAAGTGATGCCCTTTGGTCTAATCAATGTGGGGGCAACCTATCAACAAATGGTAAACCGACTCTTTCAGGACATGTTGGGGCGTAACATGGAGGTTTATGTGAATGACATGCTCGTCAAGACAATAAAGGGAAGTCCTCATACAAAAGACCTTCGAGAAGCGTTCGAGTGCATGAGGAGGCATAGTGTTCGCCTAAACCCAGCAAAGTGTGCCTTTGGAGTCAAGTCAGGCAAATTTCTAGGATTTATAGTAAGCGAGCACGGAATTGAGGAAAACCCAGAGACACTTAAAGCAATTGAAGAGATGAAGTCACCAATTTGCCACAAGGAGGTCCAATTTCTGAATGGCCTCCTGGCCGCACGCAATCGCTTTCTTTCCCGGGCGAGTGACAGGCCACTTCTGTTCTTCAAGACTCTCAGGGCCAACCTCAAGTTCGAGTGGACGCCGGAGTGCGAGGCTGCCTTCCAGTCCTTAAAGCAACACCTTCAAACACTCCCAGCTCTGGCGAAGCCCATTCCTGGCGAGCAGGTCTTCCTTTATCTAAGTATTAGCGAAGTTGCAGCCAGTGCCGTATTAATAAGAGAATAGGAAAATGTGCAGAGTCCAGTGTATTTTGTTAGCAAGATGTTTAATTCAGTTGAAATAAAATATGTCCAGATTGAGAAGTATCTCTATGCCTTAGTTATTGTTGCTCAAAAGTTAAGACCATGCTTCCACGCGCACGCCATTATAGTCCTCACCAACCAGCCTTTCAAACACTTCCTGCTGAAGCCAGACTCTTCAGGAAGAATGGTTAAATGGGCGATCGAGCTGAGCGAATTCAAGATCTAAATTGTGCCGAAAACGGTCATCAAAGGTCAAGCATTGGCTTATTTCATAGTGGAAAGCACAGGCAATGGTCTAATAGAAGCAGAAAACAAGACAAGTCAGTCAGTACATACAAGCAAAGGCTGGGAACTCTATACTGATGGATCCTCTTCAAGAGAAGGCTCGGGGGCAGGATTGAATCTCATCCTCTGAGGGCGAGCCTTTAAAGTATGCGATCGCCTTGACATTTAAGGCGACCGACAATGAGACCGAATATGAACCTCTTATCACTGGAATGCAATTCGCTAAAGGAACGGGCATAACGTCACTCAGGGCAAAAACTGACTCAGAGCTAATTGACAATCAAGTCAATGGCACTTACGAAGCCAAGGGGGAAAAGATGAAGAAGTACCTCAACATATATAATAAACTCATCGCCGAAATTCCAAATTTCGTGATTCAGTCTATTCGTCGACAAGACAATCAGCTGGCTGACTCTCTAAGCAAGATGGCGTTCGGGGGGGACACAAATTCAGGATGTACAATTTCTGGAACAAGCTTTATATTCGTTTCTCGACAACCGAGCAGAAGTCTTTAACATTCAAGGGTAGGTAACCTGGATGACTCCATTCCAGAACATCTTGAAAGAAGGAATACTCCCCGAAGACGAGTCCACAAAAATAAGCCGTCTGTCAGCAAGCTATCTTCTCATAGATGGAGAGCTCTATAGGCGAGGAAATTCAACTCCATATCTAAGGTGCATCTCTCATCCTGAGACAGAAAGAGTTATACGAGAAGCTCACGAAGGAGTTGTCGCATGCCATGAAGGTGAACGCTCATTGACGCGTAAAATCTTCAGATTAGGATACTATTGGCCAACCTTGAGCAAAGATGCGGAAAAATTGACAAAGAAGTGCGCGACTTGTCAACAGTTCGCACCACGATCTGGTCGACCACCAACACTGCTATCCCCAATGGCGGGCGCATGGCCTTTTGCCCAACAGGGAATAGGTATCTTGGGCCCCTTTCCCATCAGTACTGGGCAACGAACCCACATCATAGTGGCGATCGACTACTTCACCAAGTGGATAGAGGTGAAAGCTTTGGCCTCTACGACTGAATTCCAAGTGATCAAGTTCCTGAAAATCAATAGATTTTCGCAATTTGGCGTCCCCAAGATACTCATAAGCGATAATGGTCCACAATTCATAGGGAAAGAACTTAAGTATCTCTAAGAAGAATACCATATCGGTCACAGATTGAGCTCAGTACACTATCCTCAAACGAATGGGCAAGCCGAAGCAGCCAACAAAGTTGTCGTGGAAGGGCTCAAAAAGCGAGTTCAAGCCTTCAAAGGAAACTGGGCAGAAGAGGTGGAAAACGTATTATGGGCTATTCGAACGACACCATAAACAACAACGGGGGAAACACCATTCAGTTTAGTATACGAATCATAAGCAGTAGTACCCGCCGAAATAGCAGTGCCTACCTACGGAATCTTACACTTTAACACTGAAGCAAACGAAATCGAACGCAGAACAGACCTCGATCTTGCAGAAGAAAAGCGATGACAATCAGACAAAGCCCAAGTTAAAATGCGACTAGCGACCGCCCGATACTTCAATAGAAAAGTCAGCGCTCGCCAATTTTTTCTGGGGGTGATGGTTATGAGAATGGATGAATTCAAAAGATTAGACAGTTAGAACAATATTTCAGGTAAGTGGGAAGGTCCATACAAAGTAGTAGAGATTGCTGCCCTAGGATCTTACTACTTGGAAACCACAGAAGGTGTAAGGTTGCCTCGTCCATTTAACTACGAACATTTAAGGAGGTTTTATGCATATCTTGTAATCAAAATGTTATGTCAATAAAGCAAATCATTCCTTCATAAAGCATGACCACTCGAACCAAAAGAAGGAAGAAAGACCAAACGCCAAGGTTAGGCAAAAGACCTAAAGTCAAATTTAGGCGAAAGACCTAACGCCGAGGTTAGGCAAAAGACCTGATATCAAAATTGGGCGAAAGACCTAAAGTCAAATTTAGGCGAAATACCTAACGCCAAGGTTAGGCAAAAGACCTGATATCAAAATTGGTCGAAATACCTAACGCCAAAGTTAGGCAAAAGACCTAAAGTCAAATTTAGGCGAAAGACCTAACGCCAAAGACCTGATAACAAAATCAGGCAAAAAGACCTAACGCCAAAGTTAGGCAAAAGACCTGATAACAAAATCAGGCAAAAGACCTAACGCCAAAGCTAGGCAAAAGACATGATAACAAAATCAGGCAAAAAGACCTAACGCCAAAGTTAGGCAAAAGACCTGATAACAAAATCAGGCGAAAAGACCTAAGTTAAAAGTTAGGCAAAAAGACCTGATATTAAAATCAGGCAGAAGTCCTGATGCAGAAGGCGAGCTATCCGTTAAGGAAGCCGTTCCCTTATAAGTTGGGCAAAATTTAAGATTGGACATCCAAGACGAACGAATCCATATCAAGGATAACAGTTCCTTTGCGAAACGAACACAAGAAAGTTAGCGAACAAACCTAAGGCGGTCACTTATTTAAAGATGAATGAGCCTTGAGCAACAGTTCCCCATGATTAGTCGAACACTCCAAATGGCTAAAACCTTAACAAGGCGAACACATCTACAAAAGATGATAGTTCCCTTAAAGGCATACTCCTCGAGTAACAACTCCTTTAAAGAAAATTTGGTGAGGGGAGTAGATGAATCTATAAAGACTTATCATTCTTCCTTCTAAAGCCTAAAGAAAGGTCCAAGACCCTATATAGCGAGATCATCACAAAGCAAAGAGAAATTGAAAATAAGTATGATAAAGACATCGTAGGAAAAGCCAAACATATTCAGAATCAAGCAGATGCAATGGCTTATGGATATACATGCATTCTATATTATTAAAATAATAATAATAACTGAGTCTGATATCAAAGAATAATTACAAACTTTTCCAAAAAAAACATGGGGAAACCGAAGTGATTGTCATTGAAGAGAAAAAATAAAGATGTGGTCGCCAGGGGAGCTCGGGACTTCAAGGTTTGGTCTCTTCAGGGGCAGCAGTTGTCTTCTCGACTTCGGGGGAAGCCTCCTCGGCAACAGTAGCAGGAGCCTCCTTGGAGTATCCACTCTCGATGAAGTCCTGAAGAGACTTCACCTCCCGGAGAGGAAACTTAGGGTCGATCCCCTGAATTTCATCGACTAGGACCTGGAGGTAGGCAGCCACCTTGGCATTCATCACCTCCAAGGCGCAATCGGAAACCTCCTCCGACCTTTTAAAGTCCTCGACCATGCTCTGGGGGGATGGGAGAGACTTCAGCCGCAAGGCAAGTTGCTCCTTCTCCACGGCAACCTGCTCCTTCTCCTTGGCGAGCTGACGCCTCTCTGCCGCCAAGGCGTCCCTCTGGGCCTCAGACTCTTTCAACTGAGCCTTCAGGGCAGCATTCGCTGCCTCCACCTCAGCAGAGTACTTGTCGGCCGCCTTGAGCTGGTTCTCAGTTCTCGTCCGCCTGTCATTGGCGAGAATCACCTCATCCTCATTCATGGAGAAAAGGAATCTCTGCTCCTTCTCAAAATACTCCTCTCGAGGATGATCCACCAGTCGAGCAACCGCCTCAGCCGTCTCCCTCAAACCCTCCATCTGGTCAGGAGTGAACCCCAAGCTCCGGTACTGCTCTAGCTCAATAAGCAGGTCAGTCTGCTTATCGGCGAGCTCCCCTACGATCCGACTGATTTCCAACTCCTCCCGGATGAACTGACAAACATGAAAAAATGGGTAAAGTACAATCAAATCAAGGAGAGGTCAAAAAGTGATTTAAGGGTAAATAAATGAAGAAGGACGTACCACGGCGATCCGCTCAAATTGCGTCCTTATAACCCCCTCAATGCTGGTCAGCTCGGAGGGGATCATTGCCTTATCCCGAGCAGGAACAATCCCCTCGATGCAGAGATCTGGGTTCCCACGGAGAGTCAACTGGTTAGAAATCTCCACCTTTTGAAGATTCCCCTAAGGGGCCAAGACGCCCTTCGAATTCACCGCCTTGGGCAATTGGATTAATCCCACATAAGGGAAATACTCCCCGAAGGGAGTCTTGTAGGTGCATGTGGCGGTACCGAGGGTCTGAACCCTCTTTCGAGCCACAGACCCCTTGGAGGGATCGGGAACAAACTTTTCAGAGGCAGACGTGGCGACCTCTGCGACCACGACAACCTTCCCCCGGGGAGCAGCAGGACCCTCGAAGGGAGCAGGGAATTCCTCACCCGAGCTCCTGGCCTTCTTGGCGGGAGCCGGATTCGGAGCCTCCTCAGCAGTAGTCTTCCCTGAAAACGGTCAACAAGAACATGAAAAACCAGATAAATAAACAGAGGGAGGAAAAGTTAAAGGGCAGTTGCATACCTTTCTACTGAATGCCAGAAGTGGTCGTAGGTCGTTCCTCCTCAGTCTTGCGCTTAGACGAACGCCTGGAAGGAGGAGGTGGAGGACTTAGGGACTCCTGAGCAGCAGAGGAAAAGAGTCAGAAATTGACCCAACCAATAGAAACTGGCGAGGATTGATGAATGTCTGCCATCTCGATCATCGACTCTGAAGTTTACGCCACTGAGCGGATTGAACAGAAGTTCGATTGCCTATGTAGTCGGAAGAAGTCATCGATGACGTTCTGATCGCTCCCTTTCAGCTTTCCAAAGCTAGGAGGAGTATCCCTCTCCAGCTGAAACTGTTAGGTTATAAGTGTGTCTTACACTTATATTTAAGGGTTATTCCGTAATTATAGTTTGGTTGTGAGTTAAGCTTCAATTATTATAAGTTGTAGGGACTAACTAGCAATTTCTGTCTTTTAGTGTCTGTTGTCTCTTTTCCTTTATATTTGTGTCGACTGTAGCTTGGACAGTATCAAGATATTATTCTACTGAAATTCGTATTGTCTCATTTACCTTTCTTCTTCCTGTTCTTCGTTGTTCATCCTGTTCTTCATCTAAATCCCTAAATCCAACATGGTATCAGAGCTTATTCGAGCCTGAAATCACCTCCCAAAACCATATCTATACTGATTCATGGAAGAATCATCACCTGCCTTCGCCAACAAGAAAGTAGCACAACTACTTGGCGAAGAGAACTTCCAACAATGGAAGCAGCAGGTTCTTCTGTCTGTTAAAGGCTATAACCTCGAAAATCACCTTCATGGAGTCAACATTCCTCAGTTTCTGGAGGATGAGACTGGAGCTGCAGTCCCCAATCCAGCCTACGCAAAGTTCCTCCAATAAGACAGCTCCCTGGCATCTTGGCTCTTAGCCTCTGTTTCCACCCAGGTTAGTAGGGGGTTAATAGGATGTATGTCAGCTGCTGCCATATGGAAAAAGCTTCACCGTGATTTTTCATCATCCTCTACAACTAGGATTATGCATCTCTATGATAGGCTTAAGGTTAGAAAGCATGTTCATCAGTCCATGAGAGATTATCTCACTGAAATCCAGACTACCTGTGATAGTTTAGCTAGCTGCGGTCACCCTATAGAAGAGATGCAACAAATCTCTATTGTCTTGAATGGTATTAAGGGTCAGTATGATAATGTTATTGCTATCATTCATGCTAGCCAAAACCCGTATACCATTGCTTCTGTTAGCTCAGTCTTACTTGATGCCGAGTCTAGACAGTCAGACCTTTTGTTTGATGCTAGTGCCAGTGTCAACATTGCCTCTGCTAATATCCACAGTCTTAGTAAATCTGATGTGTCTTATGAAGAAAATAGGTCAGGAAGTAAGGATAGTATGTTTGTTAATCCTATTCAGTCTGGTCTTCTGCCCACGCCTCAAACCACCACCCAGAACACTCTGCTACCCTCATTTGGTCCTCCACCTTTTAGCAATCAACAGTCTGGTAGGGGTAGAGGTCGTGGTAGAGGTTATGGAAATAATAGACTTCAATGTCAGTTATGTGGGAAGTTTGGGCACTTGGTGCACAGATGTTTCCATCGTTTCAATGTGCACTTCACTAGAGTCACAGATCCTCAGTCCACTTCCTCAGCACCCTCAGCCAATCTTGCTGCCTATGATCTTGATCCTGGCCCATTCCAACAGCCATCCTCACCACAGACCCACCACTATCCACCACCTCAGATGCACAAATCCCAAGTTCACCCTCAACCAGCTCAGACCACTACCATATCTCTTCCCAATGCTCAAACACATTCATTGATGCAATACTCACCCTATCCTTCACCCGTACCACCTATATATCCATATATGATGGCCCCTCCCTGCTTTGTCAACCCAGCTCAACCATACCAAGCCTTTCCCAATCCTCAGCTCCACATCAACCCGACCTCATCTCAGCCTCCAACACAGCTACCCTCCCAGGCAAACCATCTGATGGCCAGCAGCTCCAACCCAGCTCCACAGCTGGTTTCCTGACTCAGGAGCCACGAACCATCTGACCAATGCTCAGCCTGCTCAGCACATGACCTCTCCATACTCTGGTCCAGGTAAGGTTCTAGTTGGTAATGGCTCCTCTCTTGAAATTTCTGCTATTGGCTCATCTCAATTACCTTATACTAGCAAACCTCTAATTCTTAATAATATGCTTTACACACCTGCTGTCACTAAAAACCTGCTTTCTGTATCTCGGTTTTCAAAGGATAATCAGGTTTATTTTGAATTCCACTCAACACACTGCCTGATTAAGGATTCCATCTCCAACAAGGTGCTGCTCAAGGGTTTTGAATCAGGAGGTCTTTACTGTCTTGATTTATCCAGTTTTAAGTCTAGTTCAAATAAGATAGTTGAGTCTGCTACTGTTAGTCCATATCAATGTTTGAGTCTTTCAACTGATTTCCAGTCATTTTGTAATAATGCAGTTTTATCTGCTCAAAACTCAACCTTTTCGGTTATTGATAATGAAGTTTCTAAGTTTATGGTTAATCATGCTTCCTCTGTTTATAGTTCTGATAGTGCTGATGAATGTTCCTCTGTCATTTGCTTTAACAACGCATCTTCTACTACGTTACCCGAATTTGAATTCAGTTATTTTCTTAGTTCACTTAAAACAAATGAATCTTCTCATCTGTGGCACATGAGATTAGGCCACCCCTCTAAAAACATTCTTGTTAACTTTCTAAGACTTCAGAATCTGCCTACTAACCACATATCCTCTGAGTGTGCTGCATGTGCAGTAGGTAAAAGCAAGACTCTGCCTTATCAATCCTCGGACACAGTATACTCTCATCCTTTGGAACTGGTACAGGTAGATCTCTGGGGTCCTGCCCCCTTCTCTTCTAGCAATAGCAACTATTACCTTAGTATTGTTGATGCTTTCACTAGATATACATGGATATATTTTTTGAATCGCAAATCTGATGCTGCTAAGGTCTTCTGTGAGTTTCACTTGTTAGCAGAAAAACAGCTTGGCACAAAACTTAAAGTTGTGCAATCCGATGGTGGAGGTGAGTTCCATTTTCTTACTGCTTATCTATCTCAATTTGGCATAGTACGTAGGATCACATGTCCTTACTCAAGCCAACAAAATGGCATGGTGGAGCGTAAGCACCGCCACATTGTTGAACTTGGCCTCACACTTCTTGCACAGTCACCTGTCCCTCTTCACTGCTGGACAGATGCATTTTCCACTGTTGTGTTTCTCATTAACAAATTGCCCTCAAAAGTTCTTAACGATTGTTCCCCTCATGAGCTTATTTTTAATTACAAGCCAGACTACTCTTTTCTAAGAGTTCTTGGCTGCCTATGTTTTCCACACCTGAGACCATATAGGTCTCACAAGCTGTCATTCAGATCAGAACCCTGTGTCTTCCTTGGGTTCTGTTCTGATCACCATGGCTATAGGTGTCTCTCTTCCTTTGGAAGAGTATATGTGTCACGAAATGTTGTTTTTCATGAAACAACATTTCCCTTTTGTGACACCACAGGTCCATTCTATGCCTCCAACACACCCAAAGTTTCCACCCCTTCCAAACCTTTCTTCCTTCCAACAGCCAACCTCTGTTCCTTTCACTGTATCTCATTCCTCTGGTCCTCCTGTGCATGCTCACACATCGGGTGAGTCTAGCCTTCCCTCCACCACACCTACTCAAGACACTACTCCCACTCAGATTCCTACAATACCTGTTTCAGCCCCTGATCTATCTTCACCTACTGAAGTCTGCAGGTATGTTCCCTCTGGCTCTACACTTGTCCCTCTTACTTCCTCTGATCCTGTTTCCTCCACACCACCACCTGCTCACTCGAATCAGTCTTTCCCCACCTCACCACCAGCTCATCCCTCCTCATCTTCTCATCCTTCTCGTCCCAAACCCTCCACCAATGTTCACCCCATGCAAATCAGATCGAAAACCTCTCTTCAAGGGCTTTCTATGTCCCTTGATCTATCTGTTGATCTAATCAACTCTGAACCTCGAAACATCCATGAGGCTCTTCAGTCCCCTCATTGGCTCCAGGCTGTTCAAGAAGAGCTTACTACTATTTCCACGAATAACACATGGAGCCTTGTCACTTTACCAACAGGACGCATCCCAATTGGATGCAAATGGATATTCAGGATAAAAAGGAATGCTGATGGGGCTGTTGTCAGGTACAAGGCTCGCCTTGTTGCCAAAGGCTTCTCTCAAAACCCAGGTTTTGACTTTCAGGAAACTTTCAGTCCTGTTATTAAGTCTGCCACTGTTCGTATTGTCTTATCTTTAGCACTGACTCTCCAGATTACATCCAGCTCGTCCTGATCTTCTTAACCAGTCTGTAAGTACTTCAATTCTCTGTTGACAGAGTACTTGCCTTATACTTAGCATCCTTGAACAGACATGTGTATGCTTGCTGCCTTTTTCTGTTGACTGCCCTTCTGTGGTTTTAACTCTGTCTGTCTTTATACAAGTTCGATCAGCTCTATCATTGGTATGTGAATGCTGATAATCGTGGTCTGCTCATGTCTGTTTATCATGATAAGCAACTGCTCTAGATTCACATGTCCTTTGATTATTTTCCCATGCCTGATCATGATTACTGCCCCTGTGCATCACTGTTGTCTCTCTTTAAATTGCTTGCACAATTCTAAATGGCATAAGGCATGACTTGAGTCCAAAAACAGAGTGATACCATAAAGAAAACGACAAGATACTTTCGTTTTTCACTCTTGAGGATGAAAAGATCAAGGCTCAAACCTTGCAGTCATGCTGGTAAGATAGGAGCTCAAACTTCTCTGTCATAATAATATGAAAATTCAAATTCCAAATAAGAAATATAAATGAATAAAGGCAGTAATAAGCTTGCAAAAAGAGACTGACTGGTCATGATGCACTCTGGCAATTGTTTTTTGAATCAGGAATAGGGAGAATTATGCATATGACTTGTGATTATCTGGTATTGCTAATCGTGTTATCAGTCATGATCATGACCACAGATTTCAGGTACTAATCAAACCATGATCAGAGACATGTTCAGAACTGTGTCAAGGTTAGTACTCCAGTTAAAATCCAAAGGTGCATTTCAACTAACAAAACTCGGTTAAGTTTCACAAAACTACTCAAAATGCACTGAGAAGAAAAGGCAAATACTCTGTCCTCAATAATGGATTTCCACTTCAGACTGTCAGCCTTCAAGGAAGGATGGATTCCAAAATCAAGATCAAGTATAGGGAATGTTAGGTTATAAGTGTGTCTTACACTTATATTTAAGGGTTATTCCGTAATTATAGTTTTCTTGTAAGTCAAGTTTCAATTATTATAAGTTGTAGGGACTAACTAGCAATTTCTGTATGTTAGTGTATGTTGTCTATTTTCCTTTATATTTGTGTCGACTGTAGCTTGGACAGTATCAAGATATTATTCTACTGAAATCCGTATTGTCTCCTTTACCTTTCTTCTTCCTGTTCTTCGTTGTTCATCCTATTCTTCATCTAAATCCCTAAATCCAACAGAAACAGCTCCCATGATACACTACCCTTGTAAAAGAAGTAAAACTTCTTTTAGTTGGAGTTGGTAGCACGGAAGTCGTCCACTAGACGGAAGTGAACACTCCAGTTCCAGGCCTGGCCCCTCCATTCCTCAAACTTGGGCCACCGAGTCTAGAAGTGGTGAAGATAGTTCGCCCCGACGACCAATCGGTATAAGCACCGGAACAGGGCCAGTGAATACATCCATTCTTGACGTACAAACATGAACTTGAACCCAACCCACATCCTGGTGGCGTTGGGTACTAGCTGCGTAGGGCCTATCCCGTAATAGCAGCAAAGCTCCTGCAAATCCTCGCATAGAGGAAAACGCAACCCAACATCGACATGAGCCGCATAAACGTAAACCTCTCCATCGCGAGGATAGTGAAATCCTAAGTCCGGGTATCTGGGGGCATCCGCTTCTCTCAAGCCAGTCAAGGCGACCACTGCCTTGAACTAAGCCGGCTTCAGTTCATTGGGCTTGATATCTACTAAGAACACCAGGATATGGCAAGAACAATACAAAAATAATAAAAAGCAGGAAGCTTTACCTAAAAAGACACAAAAGGAAGACATCGAAATTTACCTGTCGGGGAGAAGGCGGGGACATTGGTGTCAGGCACGTCCACAACCACCGGCGTGGCGGCCGATTGCCCATAAATCGGCTTGGAGGCAGAGTTCTTCTGGCCCTGCGCCGAAAAGGAACCATCCTTGATAATCAGAGGGTCATTGTTAGCCATGTTTGAAGCCTTCTGACCAGAAGGTTGGTTGGAAGAAGACTTGTGGGCTTACCCATTTCCGAAAGATTGGTTCTTGGAAGCCATGGAAATAGTGAGAAGCTTTTTCGAAATTGAAGAAGGAAAAGGGGAAAGTTAGAAACAGAGCACTGGGAAGCAAGAAACTTTCTGGAATGCAAATGACTGGAATGCGTAAAAGACAAAAATTCTACGGTTCAGTTTCTTATATAGACAAAATAGAGGTAACCGAATAGACACGATCGAAACGGTTCAGAGAATGATTATACCATTTTGGGTAAAAATCGAATCAATGTCAGAATTTCAAGAGACACCTTGCAACGGTTGGAACGGTACGAAAACTGTCAGCCTACCCTCGGGTTATGGAAGAATAAAAGACATACATGCCTTAATTGTCTGTTCAACTTCTGGGTAACACTGTAGTCATTAAATGCTCAAGACCTTATACAGAAAAGGTGATCGCCAAAATCTATTCTAAGCTTTTCCCAAAACATTTTTAACGGTAGCGTTCGCCAAAGAGTACTGAATAAGCATTCATAAACCCTAGCAGACCGAAGCATTCGCCAAAAGGGGTAAAGGGTTGAATATTCCATATATTTTAGGCGACCAAACAACCGCTCGCCAAAGGATAAGGAGTATTTAAAAGGGCACAAATAGCAGATAAGGACAAAAAAGATCCAATCCAAGTGTCACTATCTCAAACCCTATCACAGAATCAAGCTTGACCGAAGAAAGGTCACTCAAGTTTCGGGGGCAAATGTTGGGTATGATAGTGACGACCGAATAAGGGAAAGGGCTCAGAGGCCCAATAACTTTGCAGGGGTAAAACCCATATCATTCAGACCGGGCCGGCCCACATTAAGGTTAATTTGGCCCTCATAAAGCGGTCCAATATCAAACCCAAACCAAAGTGGACGTCGAATCTCCATCACAGGTCGCCATTAACCAAGGTCACAGCCTCCTACTGCTCGCCATAGGAGTGCTCGCCAAGAGAGTCTAACCTCTTAACTCTGGTCCCACCAACCGTCACTAAAGATATCACCACAATATCCCACATATATCAGACACATATTCTCTAAAGATTGCATACGGTAACTGCAATATTACGCCATAACCGTAATATCTGTTATCCTAATCTTTACCAGCACATATATTCACCAAGATATTATGTTGCCTATAACGGTCTGATCTCTTCACTCTATATATACTTTTGCTTTTCAATACGTTTTGAGTTCATACACACAGTATACTCATTTAAGCATCGGAGAGGGACCCAGAGACACCCCCTCTGTTGTGATCCCTTTCTTGCAGGTTCATTGGAGCTAAGGCGAGAGCATTGATCATTCATCCTTTGGCATTCAAATCACTGTCAAGTTAGCACCTGGGAGTTTCCGATCCACCAACATCGAACCGGTTAAGAAATCGTTTCCCGATTTACTCGGTTCGATCGTCGATTTGCTGGTCCGTCTACTGGTTTAACAAATATAAATCAACATATTTTTCTTCCCTAGAGAACGATTGTCCTGTTGTGCAAGTTCTGTAAATCGGTAAATCTCCTCATTCGACTCCTCTCCTTCTTCTATGATCTGTCCTCTTTCTCAAACTCCGATTTGGCCTCTTTAGTCTCCTCCTCCCAGAGTTCATCTGACTCCTCTCTTTCTCCGACGATCTAACCTAATTCTCAAGAGCCGGTTTGTCTTATTCGGTCCCCTCGTCCTCGAGCTTTGATTTGGCCTCCTCCCCGAACTCCGATTTGGTCAGGTCTTCGAGCTCCGATTTGACCTCCTTCTCGAGCTCCGATTTGGCCTCCTCTTCTTTCTAGTACCGATAATGTGTCCTGGTCCACGAGATCCGATGAAGTCCTTTAGTATCGGACACCTTTATCGCTTCAACTACTAACTCCTAGCATCTAAGAGAAGTTAATCATGCTTTTAATGATCTCCCAGTAATGCCTCCTCTCTAATCCAACATGCTTTTATTGATCTCTATTCTCGTTCTTATTTTTTCTGGGTACCCCATCTTCTATCTTTTCCATCTTTTAGACATTTTTTTAGGAGATGTCTCATTAATTAAAAATTAAATTATGTATCTATTAAGAAAAATTAAAAAAAATTTATAGTAAGTAGTTATTTTAATTGTGATTCAAATGATGTAAAACATATTAAATTTGGAATTACGGATTGACTGTACGCTCGGTCGTAAGTTGAGATATTAAAATTTGACTTAAAAAAATATAACTCACATCATGTAAGTCCAAACTCACCACGGTTAACGACATTTATGGCGACATTCAATTATATATTAGAGTAATTGTTTTTGGATTTTTTTTTATTAGAAATATATTTAAGTTTTTAACCTAACATCGTTTGTCAACTAATTTAACTAAAATTATTAAATGTATTAGGTGAGAAATTTAGTTATATACTTACACAAAAAATAAAAATAAAATGACAATGCATAGATAATTTAATTATGGCGTAAATGACGCTAACTAAACGTTGATTTTTCACTTTTGGACTTACCGTATAATACGATACATATATATAAACAATTAAATTACTCTGGTAATAGTAAAAGTATTGTATATATATACGCAAGTATAGTTTTTTATGTATCGTATTATACAACCAGCTTGAAAGTAAATAATTAATGCCTAATTAGCGTAATTTAATTCGTAATTAAATTATCTATCTACTCTAATTTTTTTTATTTTTTTGAGTAAGTATGTAATTAAATTTATCACCTAATGCATTTAACTATTTCAGTCAAATTATGGCACAAACGATATTAGGTTAAAAAAATTAAATATATTTCTTATCAAAAAAATCCAAAACAATTACCCTAGGTAGAAAATTGAATTTCACCATAAATGTCGTTAACCGTGGTGCGTTTGAACTTACAGGGTCTGAGTTATATTTTTTAAGTCAAATTTTCATATATGAACTTACAGTCGAATGTACAGTCAATCCGTAAGTCCAAATTTAATATTTTTGCATCACAATTAAAATATCTACTTACTATATTTTTTTAATAGATACATAATTTAATTTTTAATTAGACATTGACTCGTTAAAACTGGAAGAAAATAAATAGATAACTAACGCTATCCATTGGTAACGTTTTTCCAAAACGCTGCCTCAGGTAGCGCATTTTGTAAAAACAAAATAATGTGTTACCCACGGTAGCGCGTATATATAGAATTCTAAATATTTTTTTATATAAACTTACTTTTTCAAAAACAATTTACACAGCACCTACTTTTTGAAAAAACTCTAATGTCTTCACTCTAATCCCACGTGCTTTTAGTGATCTCTATTCTTTTTGTTATTCTTTGTGGGTGCCCGTGCCCTATTCCATCTTCTATCTTTATGACTCTTTTAGGAGATGTCTCATTAATTAATTATACATACTTTAAATAAGTTACAATAACTTTCAATAAGAACTTTTTTTATAGCATTTTTTTATTTCTAATTTTAAATTCAGATTTTCTAATTATTTGTTTAAACATACCATTCAAATTTAGTTTGTATGGGAAAAAATCACTAAACTGAAATTGGACAGGTTTTCAAAACCACTAGGTCTTTCCCTATTGAACTTGGTTCAATATGCATGTCAATCATTTGAAAAATCTGAACCGTTTGTGTGGCCGGTCATGGTCTAGCAAATGGTTCGGTCTGAATCTAATAACAATTGTTGAAACATATAATCGACATGTCATGCTAGAACATAAAATCAACATGAAGTAATTGTCAGCATGTTGACATGAATGACTTGGAAATGGAGAAAATATCAAGATAACATATCTTGTGTGCTTATGACACGCTTTTAGAGTAAAAATAAAACTTGTGTGGACTGAAGGGTTTGCTATATAGACCCCAACACTCCCTTTTGTGTGATAGAACCTAAAGCTCCAATGCCTGGAAAGAGGGTGCGCGACGTCAAGTATCCACTTCAACTTCGATTTTGTTATATAGATTTTTTTTCAACTCAATAATCCTATAATTGTGTCCCTTAAAACTTGGTGGAACATATTTGCAAATAGTTTAGCAAATAAAAACTTAATGACATGTTCTTTTCGCGGAATATGAATGGAATAGGTGTTACGGATTTCGTAAGAAGTTGTTATTTTCGCGGAATTGATAAATCCGGCTTACGAAATCCTAAAGGGCTAGGTTTAGACATTCTGTCCAAAATGCATAGATTTCCTAAACCGGACGCGCTATAAATCCGGAATAGGAGGCAAAATGACGAAAATGCCCTCATAAACTTTTGTCAAGGACCGAACTACCCCCAGTTTCTCTTATTCTCCAACTGAACCGAAGCTCTCTGCTCTTCATTCCAACTGAAGCTCTCCTTCATCCCTGCTCTTCTTCTCCAACAAATGTCCTCAGGTATGCTCTTGTTCTCCTTCTCCTCCGTTCTGCTTCCCTAGTTCGTGAAGATCTTATTCTCTGGGTTGAACCCAGAATCGATTATGGGTTCAACACGAACCCAGAATTGTTTATGGGTTCATCTCAAACCCAGAATCGATTCTAGATTCAACACGAACCCAAAATTGTTTATGGGTTCACCTTGGACCCAGAATCGTTTATAACTTCAACACAAACCCAGAATCAATTCTGGATTCAGCCCGAACCAATAAACGATTATAGATTCAGCACAAACCCAAAAACGATTATCGGTTTGTGTTTCTGGGAGGTTCTTCAAATTCATTAGTGCTTAGAATTGTTCTTTTTGGCATGATTAGGATTCGGTAGAAGTTCATGCTTGGATTCGTGATGTTAGAATCGTGATGTTACAATCGTGTTAGAATCATGTTGTTCTTTATTAGTTGTGTTCTGATCAAACAACCACTAAGTTGGTTGCTGATGAAGCGAAGGTCAATCTCGATGGTGATGGTAGTGGTAGTTGGAATGTCAATTCTTCGAGTAGTCAGGGAAGTGGGAATGCAAACATGAGTATTGAAGAAGAAGGAAGGAATGCATATGCAAATTCAAATCAAAATGGAAATGGACATGGGAGAAGGTTTTCAATGTCATGGCTAATCAAATTCAATAATTTGTTTGGGAAGTCGAACAACTCAACTTCATCATCATCGAATGCACATCAGAGGTCGGCGGATGAGAATTGAGTGAGTATGAACCCACTTGTTTTATGTTTTCATGTATGTCTATTCGTTGGTTTGGTTGGATGATTTGTACATGGTTGTTTTCTGCCCCTTTGCAGCTGTGCTGAGAGCTGGACTTGGTTGTTGTTGTTCAACTTTCATGAATTATTTGACAATTTCTGCATAAAAGGAGAAGAAACCTTGAGCTTTTTTGTGAATGCATTTGATGAAACTTGTGTGGTCACTAACGATATTTTATTAAAAAAAGTTAAGAAATTAGTCTTTCAGATAAATGAAATAATTAAAGAAAATATTTTTTTTTGAATTATTAATTATTTATATTAAAGTTTTAATTATTCTTAATTTTTAAAAATAAATAATACAAATTAAATATATTATATACTAAACGTAATACAAGGATGGACAAATATGTCATTTGACCACATTCCATCCCCTTTCCATTTACAATTCCACTAAATAAATAACATAATTCTTTATTCCATTCTATTCAATTATATACCATTCCACCAAATAAACAACTTCATATTCTTATCTTTACTCCTTATTCCCTATTCTCTATTCCTATTCTCTATTTCGTATTCTTTATTCTGAATTTCGCGAAAGAAACGCTCGGTAAAAGTGATCATAGAATTTATACATATACAATAGCATACAGTATCCTAAGCAATTTATTAATAAAGAGATATACGCAATTCATTGCTTGAACATATTAGGATTTTTTTCCCCCTAATTTAGTCTCAACAACCTAATTAGTATTTTTCAAAAACAACCCCTCCCCCTCACACACACACACAAAAAAAAAAAGTGATCCACAACCTAATCTATTTCGGCCACAAACCTTGGTCAAAAAAAAAAAAATCGGCCACAAACCAGTCTGACTGGCAGAGCCAAGAAGTTGGGCCTCAACGAAGAGGCTGAATTGGTCGAGACGAAAGGGAAAAACAAATTTACTCTTCCATTTTTATTTATCTATTTTATAGAATAACCGTCCAACAATTAATAGTAGTTTATTTAAAAACAAATCACTTATATAAGAAGAGCCCAACAACACTACAAGAAACTATAGAATCAACGTCGGTAAAAAATCATTGCTAAAGGCATAAATACCGTTGTTAACTTTTAGCGTCAACAAAATTTTTGTGCCGGTAGCCCCCGTCGTTAAAGGTTATACCTACGGCAATTTGCCGTTGTAAAAGGTTTGTCGTTGTTAGAATGACACTCCCCATTTATCTTTTACAGCGACATTCGTTGTTGTTAAACACACTTCAAAAACGACAACATATTGGTGATGTTATAGATGAGCTTTACTGATGAAAATACTTCATCGTTGAATTGCATTTTTAGCAGTGACTTTGAGGGGTTGTTGTTTATTCGAAACAACGTCCATTAACTTGTTGTTAATACGTGTATTTAGTAACTAGTGACTACAAATCCGCCATTAAAAGCACTTTATACTGCCAGGTAATGTTGTTGCTAAATACATGTTTTTATTGATGACAACCATTAATATTAGTTTATGTCGTTGCTAATCACAATCCTTTTGTGTCAACAACCACTAATCATTGTTAAATATTCACTTTTGTGATGTGTTTTTATTAATTATCTAGTTATTGCTATATGATATGAACTACATAATACATTTTAAAAAAATATAATATATTATTTATCCAACAATACATATACATCTTAATCAACATCCAAACTACAAACTTAGAATAATTTTGAACGTAAATACATAGTTTTCTAAATCAGATGAAGACCTAAAACTAATGTGTTTTTATACTTGAGATGGGTGTGAATTCAGAATGCCGGAAGTACGAACTTCATGAACGTCTCTAGTTCACGATCCCCTACAAGATTCAATAATATCATGTTATCATATATACAGAAAGGAAACACGATAAATGCAATAACAAAATTATTTAACACAATAATCTCAACACACACTACATATAGTGATTACTACATAAACACCTTAACACAATAGTTCAACACAAGACACTTCCAACACAATAGTTCAAACACATAACAAACACACTACATATAGTGATTATGTATAAAGGATGTGAATTGCACCATGAATTTCCCAAGTGCAAATAATATAAGCATTTTAAAGAGACAACTATTCAGAGATTTAGAGTTGATACATAACTACAATGAACATAGATATCGAAGCAATACCTCATCATCATCAGACCCATCAAAGTCATCGTCTGAGTCAGTGTCATCATCTTCACTGTCTTCAGTTTTCTTGGCAGCTTTAGTCTTTAGACTTCATTTCTACAGCTGGAACTGGAGCCATATCTGTACTCCCTAGAAAAATTGTTGCAATTGTACATCACAATGTGGTAAGGAGTAAGAAAGCATGAACACTTTATATGACAAATCAAAATTTTTACCATTCACTTCAATTTGCATTGGGACATCTTCACCTGAGTCGAAATCTGATTACATAAATTGAACATGTTACTGTAACATACTTTCACCAAAGAGTATGGATGCCATGAGTACAGTTGATGAGATTCTCATAATATGAGTGAGAAGACACTTACAGTTGATGACATTCTGGCATTCTCGATTCAGAAGATTGAAGCCATGGATGTTGAAGCTCTCAAGATCCAAGCTGACATGGCAGATGAAGCTCTCAAGACCCATTAAGACGGTATGAAGTGGCTGAATGCCCTGTTATACTACTGATTCATGCCACATCAGCAGACAACAAAGGAGACAGTGAGGAAAGCAGATACAGGGTAATAAACATGCATGTTGGAGGATTAATGGTGAAGAGTAGACTAAAGGTTGAAATATGTTTCACAGCATATAAATAATTGCATAAAATACGTAAAAGGATATTCATCTCCTAATACAGATTTGTAACCCATGAAGTACACGCCTGCACCAGTCTAATTGTGGGAGAGCTCAAACTCCTTCTCAAACACCAAATCAAAAGAGATTTGAGGGTTTTTTTCAGAAACAATATCCTAGAACAAGCTTTTGGTCACTGATAAATGCAGATAAATGCCTGGGATCAATTCAGTACCTGTAAGACCGTCACTTGAGCAGAGAGAGTAGTCGCTTCTGTCTGAAGTGTCTGCACCTTCCTTTCAAGTTCACTTGTATATCGTAATTTCCTTTCCTTTGAACATGCTGCTGGATGTCTATTAGCAAGAATTCTGCAACAAACAAAAACAAATCCAACAACCCCTAATAGATTACTATGTGTGACTTCAATAACTGAAGTTTGTTGTGTAAATAACCATAACGACATAACCCACGCATCTAGAACAGCTCAATGTTACATCATGAACCATTCTCATTTTTATTTACTTAGACCATCAAAGTACAGATGCAAAAAATTACCATGAGGCCGATAACAGAGTCAAACCATAGTGGAAAATCCAGAGTGTATACCAATATCAAATATATTTTGAATCTTTGATCATAAGAAAAGGGCAACAAAGAACTGAAACCTTGTAAATTTCAGCAATTTGATCAAACCCACTACATATTATCAGTAAAAGAACAGATTCGAGGTACATTTTCTACCTTTTAGCTCTTTTTGGATCGAGCAAAGAAAGCTCCGCTAATTTTTCAGCCCCCATCGCCTTCTTCATCCCATTGAATTCGTCCTCAAAAGATTATGTGGAAGTGGCACCATCCATAGAGTTGCTGTGCTGGTGAAAAGACCTTTTCTCCACCTGCCTCCCGCTGAATTTCTCATCTCTGCCAGTCAAGTTCAAGCCTAACCCATCAAAGAAGTCTGAGTCAACGGATAGGCTACGGAAGTGGTTGGTGACGGGCGGGGAGGGCGGCAGTCTAGGGTTCGATGACGAATCGTCGGAATCGACTGCCATCGGGGCGACGGACTGCGGGGTGGGAGTAGCGGGGATGTCGAGGGAGGCAAGGTCGAAGTCGTAGGGGTCGAACACGAGGTCATCGAGATGGCGGAAGGAATGGAGTGGAGGTCGAACAGATAAGGGAGTGGAGGTCGAACACGAGGTCATCGAAGTCGTAGGGATCGAAAAGAGAAAGGAGTGGAGTGGAGGCGTGAGTGGAATGAATGGGTGATACCGTGATAATAGAGAGTTAGGTTAATATTTTTTTATTTTTTTTAAATTAAATGGTGGTTCAATTCGGTTTAGTGACAGTTTTATCGGTTTAGTGGGGGTTCTTAACATTTAGTGACGACAACTACTAATGTTAGTCGACAATATGTCATAATTGTTTGTGCATTATTGACATCAACAATAGTCGCCACAAAAAAAATTATTTTACCAAAATAATTGAATATGTTACTGAATAACTATACTAATGTCGACAATATATTGACACGCAAACTTTTTCTTACATTTTCTTTGCTACTTATGTTTTAACGACGATAAAATTGATTTGTTACGGCAAACAACTGTTGTTGTTATTGCCATATTGACGATAAAATATTTCGCATTTGAATATGTACATCTACAACGGAAAAGTCATCTGCTACTAATGGAGTCATTTAACATCAAGTGTTGGTCGACATTACACAATCATCCATGTAAAAACTAAAGTGACGACAAAAATTAACACTAAATGTATCTTATAACGATGAAAAACATATTGTGCCTAATAAGTAATAATAACGACAATAAAAACTTCTGACACAATATACACACATTCAACATCAATTCTTAGCGTCAACATGAAATTCCCGTCGCTGTTGCACAAGTTTCTTGTAGTGCAACAAGCACAGATCATCAAAACTCCCCTACTCTTAATCCATAACGTATAGCAAGTATGAGAAGATTGATAAGGGCTCCCAAGAACGTTGCTTGGAACGAGATTACTCATTACCCTAGCCTTAAATGGCTTTGCTCGGAGGACGATCTTGGACCAAGTTTCATTCATTGCAACCCTTAACACCTAAAGGAAGCCTTTCACGAAGAGACAGGAAGCAAAAATTTAACGCTTTCGCAATGCAGAAGATACGTCGAAGGCAACTTAAAACGATCCACAAGGTTTATAACGAAAACTACTTGAGAACAATCGAAAGAAGCTCGCCCAAAAGGTAAATCCATTTACGCTAGAAAAATTCTGAAAAATAAATCTTAAAAGCCCAAAACACAGATACAGAAATGGACAGAAGAGCTCGAAACCAAGGATCATCAGAAAGTCTCGCCATAAAAAGGTCTCACAAAGGAAACTACAGTGCCACCAAAGGCTCTCCTAGATATGTCCAAGAAGATGAAAACAGAGTCATTCGTCATGCTTGCCTAAAAATACTCACTCAATAGAAATTTTAAACATCTAGATCACTTAATAAAGTCATCGCCTCAACCCACTCGAGATCAAACTCGACCGAAATTTATTTCACCTAGGTTTTGGGAGCAAATGTTGGACCGATGTTCTAACTTTACCTTGAAACAAGAAATAAATTGTTTTGATACCAGAGTTAAACGCCCTCAAGGGAAAGGAATGTCACATGCAAGACATGTGGTAATGCTAAACTTCGTCGAACCGCTAAGGTAAGAACTTCATGCTCACGCTTATCAAGTGAACAAGACATAAGATTTAATCATCCTGATTTCCGAAGACAAGGCGAGTACCCCACGCCCGACCTTGTCAAGTAAAAACATAGGCAATTTCCTAAGTCTCCATGACCCTTATCTATCGAAACGATGCTCAACTTATAAAGGACTAGCAAAGGTAAACTACACTGCCACCAAAGGCTCGCCTAGCAAAGTCCAAGAAGATGAAAATTCAGTCGTTCATCATGGTCACGTAGAAAGACTCACTCAATAGAAATTCAAGATATCGAGACCACTTGAAAAAGTATTCACCTCAACCTACTAAAGATCAAGCTATATTGAAATTTCTTTCAGTCAACATTTTAGGGGCAAATGGTGGGCCCAAGTTTCGACTTTACCTTGAAAAAGATAGAAATTGTTCTGACACAAGTGTCGAGCGCCCTTGAGGGAAAGGTAAGTCACGTGTCAGATATGTGGTAAAGTCAAACTACCTCCACCCGCTAAGGCTAGAGTACTTCATGCTCACCCACATCAAGCGAATAAGACATAAGATCAGCAAAGTCAGCTCGTCTTCATCCATCAAGGCGAGGTATCTCTTGCAAGGAAAAATACACAAAACTAATCTGACTGAGTTGACCGTCTACGACGAGGTGAGCACCTCACGTTTGTCTTTGTCAAGTAAAAACTTAGGCAAAAGCTTAAGTCCCCAAGATCCTCCTCCATCAAATCGATGTTCTCTTAGACTATGTTCTACGACAAAAACTTATAGTTACACTGAATATCAATGTATGGTAACAAAATAAAGATATCAAATAAATTTAAAGACAATTCTCGATGCAAATTAGCTCATGTATAAAATCATAACTAATAGGTCACGAACGATGAAATAGAAAAGCATATTGGTTGTAAATACCATATTATTCCTTTCAATACATTTATTCTTAATTCTAGATAGCAGAACCCAATACTCACTTAAGTATTAGAGATGGATACGAAGGAACACCTCAACTATCCCTTTTGGTAGATAAACGAGCTCCCCATCCGTTCATCCAAAATGTTTGCACTAAAGAGTTTTTTTAAAAAAATTGGCACACATCCCAACACTTTTGTAGAGTTTTTTCTGACTATGGTTGAGCTCGTTCCAACAACCCTCGCCTTTGTAATCAAGTATTACCCCTGTCGCCGCATACTTGAAAAGATTACCGACATCATATTTGTTGGGTCAGGAAAACTGGTGTTTCTTCCTCCGTAAACTCCTAGCTGCTCCGGTGACCTGCACGAAAGAAACGCCTGGTGTTTTCCTGTTGTTTTCCCTCCAATGATGAAATGAGTATAGGTTTGTTTGGACTAAATGCAGAGCAACTATGGTTGGTGAAATCAGTAATGAACATTAATTGTGAAATGAGATTGGTGGAGGGGAATTTATAACCCTCCATACTTGGACCATGGTAAGGTCGGATCCTACCATGGTAATCTGAGTTGTCTCTAGGGCGAGCGGACCGTGATTGGTAGAGGTAATGATGTGGTGTAGGACGGCTACCCTAGTGTAAGTTGTCCTTCTTGTCAGTTTTATCATTACTTGCCATAAATGGTCGAACTAGGTCGTAGGAGCGTAGGCGTTTAGACTAGGGTAGTCACTAGGTGCTCTGATATGCATTGAACCCTCATACTTTCATGTCTGGGGCTCAGGAGGGAAGCGATGACTTTTGGCGCATCCTCAATAAGCGACACCATTTTACATACCTCCTAAAGAGCGACGCGTTTGGGATTGCAAGTCCAGACCCAATTGGTTTGCCCAAGGCCCATCATCTGCAAGGCCTAAGGTCGGGCCCAAGGCTCATAACTCAACATCTTCCCCCGAAGCCCTGATTGAGCGACGCTCGATCAGGGATTATTCCTCTGGTTCTCAGTTGTCAATTAGTCTCGCTACTAGTGTGAATGCTTATGGAGCGACGCATATCCGATCGCTTTGTTTACCCCTTCCACGTTTCCTTCATACAATATTCGACATTGACATTGCCATGATTGCTTATTTGAATTTTCAAAATTCAAATTCAAGTTTTTGGTGGGACCTTCGAGAAGATTCGAGAACCGAGGGGACTCTTCAGCTTCGATGGCAAAGCCGTACTTTCAAAGCTAGGGCTAGCCTAGGCGACCCTTCGGCTGACCTATATGGGTCCTATAAATACCCTCACACCTCTCTCACTTTCCTCTTTTACCTATCCAGATTTTTGAAGCTTTCTCTCTCTAAAACCTCTGACTTCTCTCTAGAATTCTGACCAAGCTCCGATCCCCAGTCTCTTTAAACAACCTCGCTTTTCGTTCACCATTGCTCGTTGCTTTCCCTTATCCCTCAACATCCATTATCTTCGCGCCATTCTCTCCTTCAGAAAAACGTCCTCCGACTCTGACGTTGGTAATCATATCTTTCTCCCTACACCTTTTCTTGATCTTAAACCAAATACAATTTCCTTGGCCGTTTTTTAAAAAGCGGTGGCTGAGGCAGGGAAGAGTGACGCTCATGTCCCCAGGTTTCCCATCCCTGATGATGTGGATCCTGAAAATCCTCACCCCGTGTGCTAACCTAAGGCGGGCGACGAGACCATATTCCCGCTTCAAATTGATGCAGGGTTGAGGGTACCGTACTGCCCGCCACTAACTGAGTTGTGTAGCCATTACGACATTTCTCCTACCCAACTTTCACCAAACGTCCTCCGGACTTGGGTAGGTCTTAGAGTCTTGTGCCATCGTCACGGATGGTCGTATTCTTTGAACGTATTTCGTTGCTTCTATCGCCTGGATGTGAATAGTGTGGGGGTGCACCTTTTTACCACCCGGACGTTGCCACCTTTCAAGGATTGGTATTGGGATTCCGGTCGCCCATTGGTCACGGGTTTCCTGACGCGGAATTCTAACTGGAAAGGCACCTACGTTTTCTTCTAATGAGGCGTCCCCTGGTGCCTAGGGTTGGCGAAGACGAGCATGTATCCTAGCCCAGGCGTCGATGAACTATCCTCAACTGACATGGATGCCTTGGCGGCCATATATTTGGACCGTAAGTCGAGCCTCAGTCAGATTATCTTCAAGGAGACCAGTGAGTCCAATCTAGAACAAGTCGGCGTGTCGCTTGTAGAGCGTCGCCTGCTGCCTTTAACTATGGTAAACAACTTATTCTTTTTACCTTTGTAAAAAGGGATTTTGCCCAAATTTCTAACTTCTTAGGCACTCCCCATAAAAAGGCTCCCAAGGAGAGGAATGAGAAGAAGAGCGACGCTCCTGAGGGCTCGAGGAAGTGTAAGAGCCATCATTCTTAAAAAGGGCAGAAGAAGGCGAAGCCCATGGAAGATTCGCTCGATCCTCTCAAGGCCCCAACTGAGTTATTCAGCGATGCCACTAATGAGGTTGTCGTCGCTTTCAAAGGCGTGGTTCCTAAATCCTACTAGATTAATAACAGTCACTAGTCATAGGAATAATGTTCTCTTCACTAAAAAGTGGGGTCCCCCTGTCTTGACCTATGGAGGAATCATGTGGACCTACACCGAATAGCACAATGGTGTCCTAAAAAAGGGACCATTTGACCCTTCCTTTGATCTGACAGAGGCGACGTTTGCAGAAGCTTCGAGGCCTAAGACGCCAATTCTCGTTCGGACTCCTGCTACTGCGTCGAAGTCGACACCCTTCCAAGAGGTGATCCTGCTGGACGATCACCTAGATAGCCATGAAGTACTCCTTTCTCCTCCCCGGGTGGCGCATACTCCTCTCCCGCGCTGGCACGCTCCGTGGATGATCGCTACTGACCTTATGTTGGACCTTCCTTCGACCTTCAACGGGATCTTCTTGGGGCGAGGGTCACCATCGACCCTACCAAGTGTTGGGAACCCTGCAGAAAGCTGAAGGGTGTCCCTTTACTGGAAGGGAACTCCAGTTTGGACCCTAACGTGTGTCTCCATTTACTGAGCGGAGTTTACCCGCCGGTCGATAGGACACCTTTGAGTCTTGAGCGGGACGCCCTGGAGGGGTTAGTCCGGAAAACGCTCTCTTCTGTCATGAGCCAGGTACCCCTTAACCTTTTGTCTTATTGCCCAAGGGATCTGCACACTTCAAAAAAATTCTAATACTTTTTTTCTTTTTAGTTTATTCTGACCCAGCTTAAGATGGGCCAGGTCATCATGGGATTGGCAGAGGAGACAGACGCCAATATTTCCAAGCTCCGCAGAGCGCAGGTCATGAAGCATGAATTGGAGCGACTGAACCATCGCCTCACCATTGAAGAGGGGGCGCGCAAGGAGTTAGAGGTTGAGGTGGTGCAAAATGAGCAACTCGCCACCAACTTGAGAGATGTGTAGAAGAGAGAGAACGCACTCGCCATAGTCGTGGAGAAGTTGCCAAAGAAGGCCTCGACGTTTCATAACAAGATCGCGGAGGCCCAGAAGGAGGCGACGCGTATGAAGGAGGAAATGGAGCCTCTTAAAGACGAACTCCCCAAAAGGCTAGCGGAAAAAGCCACAGAGGTCGTCGAGACCTTCCGCACCAACAATTATTTTCGGAATCGTCGGGTGCTCATCTCAATTTTCAAGAAATCCTCCAAAGACATCCATAACGTCGACCCCAACTTTCCTATGGAGAAGCTTGACTTATTGAAGGATTACCTACCACTAAAGGTGAGGGGCGCTGAAGAGGCAATTAGGCCGAGGAGGAGTCATCAGAGAGCGAGGGCAGGTCCTCATCGGGATCTGCCTCGGCACAGGGAACGCGTCCCACCTCTCCTTTAACCGTTCCTGCCAATGAAGCCTCTTCCACGACGCATGCCCCTGAGCTTTTGAATGATGAGCCTAAGCAACCCTTTCTATCCAAGGATATGCCATCTCCCACAACTTGATTGTATTTGATCGCTGCCTGTTTATCCAAAGTCCTTTTCCTTCAGTAGCTTTAGACTTAGACTTTTTCGGTTTCATTTTGTAAAGACTTTATCATTTGCCGCGCCTTTGGAGATTATTTTGGTGCTTAGTTTTATTTCACTAAGTTTGTCTGTTTATTTCATATGCTACAACGCGACACTTGGCTTTTATCCCTCGCCTTTGATACTTGCCTTGGATAATTTGCTAAGTACTCATCATATTCGTAGTAATTTGCGACGTGAATTGCGTGACTATTCTCCACACTTAGCATTATTTCGACTAAGTATAGATGATGTTCGTGAATGAGTTAAGGCTTCTACATATAATAACCTTTAACGCAACGCTTTGCCAAAACCCTTTGCCGGCTAAAGATGCATCCTTTACTAGTTTTCAATAAAATGCCTCACTTTTAGTGATTCGAATGCTAAGGATGCGCTCTTAGACCGTGGGTCACTCAAGTCGCGCCTAATTTGAACAACTATACATTTTTAATGGATCGTTTTTGTCACACCTAATCAAATTTAAGCATTCGCCAATAAGTATTGATTTGCAACGCCTTCGACATATATTAATCAATCCTTAGTAAAATTACAAATATGATCTCATAACACCTTTCAAGCATAATTGGTTTTCAAATGCTCCGCATTGAAGGTGTTCTTTAGCACTTTTCCTTCCTCATTCTCTAGGACATAGGCGGTTGGGTGAGGAATGGCAACAACCTTGTAAGGTCCCTCCCATTTCGGGGACAACTTATTCGTTCTGTCTTGGTGTGCAAACTCGTGCCTTCTCTACACCCTTTCCCCCACGAAAAATTGGCTAGAGAATACAAGCGTATTGTAGTATCTTGTCGTAGCGAGGCGCATCCGACCTTGGATTTGTTTTGAAGCCCATCTATTCTCATCGACAAGATCCAATTCTAGCCACCTTTGATCGTCATTCGCCAATGCATCAAAATTATTCACCCTATGGGACACCACTTCTATTTCTGCTGGGGCCACCGCCTTAGAACCATACACCAGCCCAAAAG
Organism: Chamaenerion angustifolium; assembly: GCA_946814005.1. Classification (NCBI taxonomy): domain Eukaryota; kingdom Viridiplantae; phylum Streptophyta; class Magnoliopsida; order Myrtales; family Onagraceae; genus Chamaenerion; species Chamaenerion angustifolium. The sequence goes on from OX328270.1 coordinate 10,790,185, forward strand.
GCGTTTCCCCAGTCGCCTTCTTAGGGGTTGTTCGCAACACCCATAACAGATTTTCCAATTCTTCCGCTCACTTTTCTCCCAAGGCGTCCATCCTCTTTTTCAAACTATTCAACACTGGCTTATTCGCCGCTTCTACTTGTCCATTAGCTTGCGCATGTTTAACTAAGGCATGTCGGTGCTCAATTTTTAACTCCTCGCAAAACCATTTCAATTCCTTTCCGGCGAATTGTGGACCATTGTCACTAATCAGAACGCTTGGGATTCTGTATCTTGAAATAACCCTCGACTTAAGAAACTTAATGACTTGAAATTCTGTAATGGACTCCTTTGCTTCAATCCATTTTGAAAAATAATTGATCGCCACTATGATATAAGTGTGTTGCCTCGACCTTGGTAAGGGACCTAGCAAATTGATCCCCCATTGTTCAAAGGGCCATGCAGCACCAATACTGGCGAGCTTGGCTGGGGCACGCACTATCTTCAGGCAATATTCTTGGCATAATTCGCACTTCATGACCAAATTCGTCGCATCTTAATTCATTGTAGGCCAATAATACCCTTGATTCAAAATCTTTCGTACAATCGACCTAGCTCCTTCGTGACATGTTGTGTATCCTTCATGCACCTCCCTCAAGATGGTAGTCGTCTCTGGATGAGCGACGCATCTAAGGTAAGGCATAGAAAAGCTCCGCTTGTAAAGCGTTCCATCGAAAATCTTAAAACTTGGTGCTAAGCGCACTATTTTCTTGGTTTTCACTTCATCCTGAGGAAAGCTCCCCGGATTTCAAGTAAACTCTTATAGGCGTCGCCCAGTATACTAATGTGATAATGTTGGGGCATATCATATTCGTTTCTCCATAAATGGTTTCTATGAAATGCAGTTGTATAGGTGTCGCCTGCCAAGCGTATTTGCTCAAGGCATCTGCTTCCTGATTCGATTCTCGAGAGATGGACTCTATCTGAAACTTTTTGAATCCTTCTGTTAGTGCCTTAGCATCTTTCCAATACATCTTCATCTTTTTCTCCCTTCGCTGCATACTCGCCTTTAACTTGGTTTACTACCAATTGTGAATCACAATACACATGAAGAGATGTGATGCCTAAATACTTAGCCAATCGCAACCCCATTATGAGTGTTTAATACTCTGCCTCATTGTTGGTCGCCTTAAATGTGAGCACCAGAGTGTATCGCAATGGGGCGCCTCCATCAGATGGAGTCAATCTTAGACCTGCCCCCGAGCCTTCGACTGACAACGAGCTATCTGTATGAAGCATCCAAGGTTTCTCTTCTTCTTCCTTTTCTATGGGCGTCGCCATTTTGTGGACATGTTGATTCGACAATGACATCCGCCAAAGCTTGTCCCTTAATCGTCTTCCTAGGGGCGAATTTTATCAGGAACTCGCTTAATTCAATGGCCTACTTAATCATTCTTCCCGAGGCGTCTAGTTTTCACAAGAAATGCTTTAGCCGTTGGTTTGTTAAGACAGTGATTTCATCTTCATGAAAGTAGGGGCGTAGCTTCCTAGCCGATATTACCAATGCATAAAGATACTTTTGAACCTCCATGCAATTTATTTCAGCTTTGGCGAGAACTTTCGATACATAATACACTGGCACTTGGCACTTGCCTATTTCCTTAACCAAAACCGAGCTAACAACGACTGGGTTTATACTTAAGTACAAAGATAAGTTGTCGCCTTTGGAGGGTTTTGCCAATGGTGGGAACGTCATGAGATGCTGCTTCAGGTCCTGGAACGTCTTCTCGCACTTAGGCGCCCATTCAAATTTCTTGTTGGCTCTCAACACCTGGAAAATGGTAAGGATTTGTCCCCCGACATTGCCAAAAATGACTTAGCACCCCTAGCCTTCCATTCAAACTTTGCACTTCCTTGTGGCAAGGGGGTTTTTCATTGCTTCAATCACCTCCAGTTTCTCACAGTTGACTTCTATTCCCCTTTGTCTGACCATATATCCCAGAAACTTGTCTGGCTAAATGCCGGGCAAGTTAACCGGAAATTGAAGAGTGAAGTAGTTGTCATCGTTTGTACGCCCCAACAAAGAGGCCTCATGCCTCTGACTGTGTTTGACTAGGTCGTCTTCTCCTCGATAATAATCGATATGAGGTATCTGTACATGGAACGACATAATGGCAAACAAGATCTCTGGGGCAACCGGGTGCGACGCCTTATCTCGCGGACGTGGCATGGCTCTGCCCTTTTGTTCTTTCATATACAAGCTCTTCGACTTCCTGCCTGGTCATTGCTAGGGAAATGAGCCATTGTCACCCCAGTGCCTGCCGTGGCGGCGCTCACAAGGAGCAAGGTTGGCTAGGGTTCCATTGGCTTAACGGTGGAATGTTGGGCATGGAGGTGGCTTCCTCCATCCTGTAGGCGTCCGCTTGCTGAGCCATTCGGGACGCTGCTCTTTGCTCTCTTCAGTCAAGAAGCTCATCCAGGGCGGCCATGAACGTCGGTGGCTAAACAACCTCGGTGGTGATCTCCACTCGCGGCGACGCTCTTTCAGCGGAAAACGCGATATGGGAATGTGTTGGCTTGGGTGCCTCAAGCTCGGATCTTCGCTTCACAGGGACGGTAGATGATTCATGTGTTCGCTTACTAAGTTGAATGGTCTCGGACGGTATGAAGGCTGACAACCCCAGATGCTTCTGGAGGCTCTGGATCTAGTCCTCTTCGGTAGCCTCCCGATTATTGGTCTTTGCTCGAGTTGTAGGGGAAACATGGTTGATTTCGTCCAAGGATTCTCACATACGACGCCAATATGTTGGGTCACGAAAATGGGTGTTTCTTCCTCCGTTCGCTCCTAGCTGCTCCGGTGACCTGCACGGAAGGAAAGCCCGAGGTTTTCCCGTTGTTTCACCTCCAATGATAAAATGAGTGGAGGTTCGTTTGGAGTAAATGCAGAGCAACTATGGTAGGTAAAATCGGTAATGAACAGTAATTCTGAAATGAGGTTGGTGGAGGGGTATTTATAACCCTTCATACTTGGAACATGGTAAGGTAATATCCTACCATGACAATCTGAGATGTCTCTAGGGCGAGTAGACCATGATTGGTAGAGGTAATGATGTGGTGTAGAACAGCTACCTTAGTGTAGGTTGTCCTTCTTGTCAATTTGATCATTACTTGCCATAAATGGTTGAACTAGGTCGTATGAGCGTAGTCATTAGGTGCTCTGACATGCATTTCATCCTCCTACTTTCATGTATGGGACTCAGGAGGGTGCATCCTTATTAAGCGATGCCATTTTACATACCTCCTAAAGAATGACGCCTTTGGGCTTACAAGTCCATGCCCAATTGGTTTGAGCCAGTTACGAAAATGTCGGGGCCCAAGTCCTATAACCCATTAGTATCTTGTGTGAAAGTATGTGACACCCATTCCCGTATGACATGAATTACGATTCCCTTCTACTTCACTATTTTCCAGTTTATCAGAACCTCAACTTGGTCTAACGTCAATGTCTCTGGTGGAGATAGATGGTGGGACTCAAAGTAGGAATGTACCGTGAGTGGTTGCGCGCATGTGTTCGTTCCGGTGGAGGCCATACTTCCTGCGGCTTCCTCGGGTTTGAGGTGGCCTCTTTCTGATGTTTTGTACGAAATATCTCTGTGTAAATATAGTGGTTGTGTAAGCACACCCCGCTAACTAACATTACATCCTATGTAGGAGTTTTTCTAGGGTGCCCAACATTGATACGCTAAAGATAGCTTCTAAGGATTTTCTCGAATGAGGTGCCGCCTGGTTAGGTGATAGAGATTAAAATTGCCCTTAAGATGGTTCTCAAGCTCTTGATTCCGCATGGGTTCCTTCAGAGGCAATGATAGAAGTTCTTCATTTGCAGCGAAGTTGTTCAATGAGACTCAGAAAGATCTTGCATGGAAGGTTGTCGAAGGAGCACCCTTAGGTGCTTCACATTTAGGGTGTTGGTTGTCACATCGGGTCGAGTCACCAAAGTGGTCTCCATTGACCTGTTTGTTGACTGGAACTCAAGTTTTTAGCGGATCCATAACTTTTTCCATTGTTTTTCACAGTTGATGCCAATGTTTGGGTCAGACCAGACTTCGAACGTTATTCAAGACCCGCAAGAAGAAAATATCATGTTGATCTTACGTTTTCCCTCAAATGATTAAGTTTGTGATAGCTTGAGAGCAATGTAGTAAAATGTATGAAAGTAGTGTATCGGAAAAAAAGAGTCCCCTGTAAGTGAGGTAAATACATTCTATTTATGAATCGATCTAACTCATTTTCTTGTGTTATTTTTTAAAAATAATCAAATGTGAGAGTGATGATCTCTAACCATGGGTTCGACGTAAATGATAGTTGACTTATAATTAGATGTTACTTCTTATCGCCTATGAATGGGTTGGAGCCAAATCAGCCAGACAAGTGATGATGTAGTTGTTGATGACACTGGATGTGTTGGGAAATACTTGTGAAGCACGGTCCGAACGGATGTCACAGATTTTGGTTATCCCAGTAAGGGAGCGTGTCTACTTGGATAATAGTGCCTTTAAGAAAGGACATTGATCAATAATGGTGTAATCCTTGGTTAATAACAGAGTTTGTTAAAATGTTCAGTAGTCATTTCTCAAGCATTGCCCACGAGTCATAATTTACGTATGTGGGTTGTTTGTGTAGTCAACGCCTCCATCAACATGGGGCATCACACGATGTGCATCAGAAAACATTTACTCTTTTGTCTGTATTATTACCATATTTCCAAACATTACAAGGAAAGAAATGAATTTCTTGTCTAAGGCAATAAAATCTTCAATATGATTACCCTAGAATTTGGGTGCCCTTCCCATTCTTGTTGGGATTAACTACCACACTTCCAAAATTACTATATTTTTGCAAATATATTATTAAATATTTGAATAAGCACCATAAGGAAATGTTTCATAGTCAAACGTCTTTCTAACACATATGAGACAAATATTGTATAAACATTTGTCAAAGTTATAGAAAATTTAACAAATTAATATATAAACTAAATAGTTGAACTGCATTTTTCGTAGCATATAAAAAATTATTTAAATTCATTAAAATTATTTTTATAATTATATTTAAAAGTAAATTTAATTATTTATTGAAAAAAATGTAAATAGAAAAGAAAATATAAAGTAGATATATCATTATAACAAAACAAAATTGACAGAAAATCATTATCATTATAGTAATTCAAAACAAACTGTTTAAATACAAATTGTTAAGTTTTTATTATTTTATTATCATTATTATTGTTATATTAAATCAAATAATAATTACACTAATAAGTTCTTTCAAACGATATCGAGTTAAGATACATTGTTCATGTAATTAATGATGATCATAAGCAAATGCAAAATTATCAAATGGAGACATCTATGATGAAAAATATAGAAGTTATAAAATTAACAGGTTGATATCAAATGATATCTAAAATTGACGATGATCAAAAGTAATTATCTAATGAAGACTGATGTAGAATGATATCTGAAATTGATGATAATCGAAAAAAATTATCTGATGGAAATACAAATGATTAAAGAACAAGACGAAAAAAATTATAAGAGAATTTTATATTTGCCTAAGTAGTTTTTTTTTTGTCAAAGCATAAGTAGACTTAATTGAAGAGTTATATTCCTCTAAATTCTAATAGTGCTCCTTCTTTTATATTTTTTGTTTAATATATATATATATATATATATATATATATATATATATATGTTATCTATGTTATTATTATTCCAAAAAAATATGTTACAATTTTTTTCTTCTTTATCTAAGAATCGCAAATATGTTATTGTTTACGCTTTGTTCTTTAATTATATGTACTCCCATCAAATAATTTTTTTCGATCATAATTAATTTTAGATATCATTCTACAACAACTTGTTAATTTTTGTGTATTTGGTTATTTTATCATAGAGTCTCTATTAGATAATTACTTCTGATCATCATCATTTTCATATATCATTCGACATCAACCTGTTAAATTTTGGTAACATTTATATTTTATCATAGGTGCCTCAATTGGATAATTTCTTATTTATTGATTGATCATCATTAATTACATTAACAATGAATTTTAACCCGGTATCGTTTAAAAAAAACTTATTAGTATTTGGTTATTTGATTTAATATAACAAAACATAAATAAAATGAATGAAAACATAATAATTTGTATCTAAACAAATTGTTTTGAATTATTATAATAATCTTTGACCACGTTTTTACTGTAATGATCCATCTATTTTATTTGAATTATTTAAATAATTTAAATTCAGACAATTTAAATAAATTTTCCCATATTGCAGAAAATGCAATCTAACTTTCTAGTTTATATATTAATTTACTATATATATGTATATTTTATAACCCTGACAATTTTTTTATATTATTTATCTTTCATATGTGTTAAAATAGGTGTTTGTTTAGCGACATTCCTCTATAGTAGTTATCTAAATATTTAACAATAATAATAATATATATTTACAAAATATGGTAATTTAAAGGTGTAGTAGCCAATCCCATCTTTGTTGGTGATGAAGTTATAGAATCGTTGTTTTATTCTATTAATAAATAAATAGTCATAATTGGAAGGGAAAGAAATGAAGTCCTAAAAAGTAATATCCTATTGTACAAGGAAGACTTTGTCCAACAGAAAACGTGGCTTACGATTCCACCCCCACATGTTCCATCACTATCCCACACACTCTCTCTCCTCTTAAACCACACTACTAAACCCAAAACAAACAAACAAAGTCACTGAGTTAGTGCCTTAAAACATTTTTAGTCCGTCCAATCTTTTCTGGGCGGCATCAGCATCTATCTATCTATCTATCTTAATCTCCGGGAGCGAAAGTAGACTACAACATTATTTTTCTTTCCCGTCTTTATTTCTCCAACCACATTGACCTTTTCAAGCTTCTCTCTCTGGTTTTCCCTGCTGGCCTCCGCCTTCTACAGCAACTGCTGGTGCTGCTGCTTGGTGCTTCCTACGCGCTTCTGAGTGGGATAAGATTAACTTTCCAAGAAAAAGGGTAAGAAATTGCGTACTCTTTGTTTCCTTTAATTGGGCATTGCTGTTTCCTTCGGTCACTGATCTGGAAGGAAAATCATTGCTTGTCGTTCTTGATCAAGACTTCTGTCGTGCTCGTAATGCCCCAATTTTCACTCGGTATTGACAGTATGTTCTTGATTGTGCTACTTTTTCTGGTAGGGAGTTGTTCCTGAGATTTTCAATTTTGATTCCCCCATTTTTTTATTATAATAATAATAGTACTGATAATAGGTTTCCTCCTGCCTCATGAATTCTTTTCTGTAGGCAACCAAATTAACACCCTTGTTGATTCTGTTTATCTTTATTAAGAGCTTTGTATGCAATTTATTAGACAACCTCTGCTTTCATAACTTTTTATTTAATTTTATTGACCAAATCATGGCGTTCCAATTATATATCACGTGATCTCACTCGTACCAAGATCTGTCATATATGTTGTAGGTGGTGGTGAACGGTGCTGTTATGAAGAAAGAAGCTGTTGCTTAGTCATATATCTGTCAATTGATTTCTTAGGTTAAATTGACGTTTTACATGCTGTTACGTGTGATTTGCCACTCAATATTTTCTGTCTTAGCAAGTTGCCTAAATCTAAAAGGATTCTAGATATCTCATTACGTTTAGCTTTCTTAATCAACATATCTTGGTAACATATTTATTGTCATCTTAAATATGAGTTTGGTATATCTTTCTTACTGCTATATTACTATGATATTGACATATTTCCATTATGCTTTCTTGTTTGGGAACCAGTAACACTCTTGTACGATGATATACTACTACCTGAGAGGAGCCTCATTGCTGACAGTTGGAGACGGGGAACAATGGGGGATATGAATTTGCATGTTCTGTTGAAGTAAACTATGGATGTATTTGGAAACAGTTGTCAGAAATACGAAGAGGATGATTTGGACGAGTCGTTGTCTAAGATATCCATGTCGGGAAACAGTTTGAGAAGCGTAAATTCAGATAACGCAGTTGTGTTAAATGCCAAGCATCCGTGGAGCAACAAGCAATGCATAAACAGTGCAATGCTTCAGAGATTTTACCTTGAAAGTAAGATCCCAAAAGATTTGATAACTCTAGACGAGAAATACCTCTGGAGTTGCCTGGAATTGATTCATAATAGGGCCTTCTCAAAGGCAGATGCATTTAAAATATCAGTTGAACTGAGCAATCCAACGACAACAGTGGAATGCTCTTCTTCTGATGATCTAATGACGTTACTTCTCGACAATTGTTTGGCAACTGATACTGGAGGACAGTGGATCATGGGCAGCAAGAGCATGATCAATATAATGCAGAGACGATTATTGCAATGCCCAGACGGGGAAGACATTAACTTAAGAATCTCATCCAGTACAGGTAGTTGTAAAGATTTTTCATCTGAAAATGTTGGAGGCTCTGACAACCAGTATCTTGGTATGTTTTCATCATCACTGGATCATGGAAATAAAGACACAACCCCGACGGAGGGCCATGTAACAGACACGGGACACTGCACATTTGCTTCACTGGAAAGTAGAAACTTCTCTGCAAGCTCTGCAGCGCCTTCCGCAGGTTCTGCTTCTCAGGGAATGCTTCATGTCACATGGAAGGGTGGAATTCCGCATTTTGTTTTCTCAATGGACGATCAGAAGGAGGTATATTTCACCAATCTTACAAATGCTGGAACTTGTTCAGAGGGGTCTCCACTGTACATATATTTTTTTTACTCAAAGGTGGGTGATCACACTACTGCTCCACTGCACCTTGTTGGGGAAATGAAGGTGACTACATCTTACACTGTTTGCTCACACGATTCTAAGATAACGGAGACCACGTTTGGGTTATCTGTGACTGTGGGAGAGACACAAGGAGCTTCTGATAACCTAAGAAGTTATAAAGGACTGCCAAAGAAGGTGGTCGACTTATTCAGGAATAGTAAATACTTCAAGCGAAGAAGTATGGTTAGCTTTGATGCAAATTATGGGATCCCTTTACCCCAAGCATCCCACCAAGAAGCAAGAGCTAGTTTAGATAAACTGAAGCAAAGAAGTATATCTAGCTTTGATGGAAATTTAGATACCTCTTTCCCGGAAAAATCCCAAGAAGGAAGACCTAATTTAAGTAGATCGGGTGGAGAAAATCCTATTCCGAATCATGAAATGGCTGCCATTGTTGTTAAGGGTCATTGCGGCCAGGTAAAATCGGCAGGAGGTTGGGGGTTAAAATTTCTCAGGAATGCTGAGGCTAGAAAGACTGGCAACAGTTGGGGTGGTGCATTACTTCCTGATTGTTTTTCACAAAGTCCTGTGATGGACATAATAATTCCAGCAGGTATTCACGGGAGACCAAGAACAATGGATGATGGTGAGCCTTCTACATTAATGGAGAGATGGAGATCTGGTGGGCAGTGCGGTTGTGGTGGCTGGGACCTCGGCTGCCCTCTTACAATACTTAAAATCAAGTCAACTCCAGAAGTCTCTTTCGACAAGGCAGAACACAACGTGGAATTCATTACGCAGGTTTGTTGTTGGGGTACATACATACTATAGATGTAAAATGCCAAATGTGATCAACGACGTTATTAGTTGTGCTTCAAGTATTATCAGTATAGCTTGTAGGGTTTTCCAACCGTTTGCATGCTCCTTGTGATGATTGATTTTGCATTTCTATGTTCATACTTCAGGGTTCAAAGCAATCGATACCCACATTGAGGATGAACAAACTCCGTGAAGGCCTATACCTCGTTCATTTTCAGCCGAGTTTGTCTGCTCTACAGTCATTCTCAATCGCAGTAGCACATATTCATACTCAGTCACATTCACTAGGAAGAGATATGCATATCAACATGAATGATACAGAGATGGTATCTGTCTAGTGGGTAACTTGAAGTCATCAGGTGATGCAAAAAGCCCATGTCATTCTTTTCAGATTCAACAGTGTAGACATCCATGTGTGACTGACTATCTGAAATGTAAAAATGTTGCAGTTTATACATATTAGATGTTGAACCATGTCACGTTATATCTTGGAAGGAACGGACCATTTGATGTCCTTTGCTTCTACTAAGAACATGAGGAGACCTGTAAATTATATGGATGGAAAAGATAAAGGTCTCTTAGTAGCTCATATAACTTTGTGTTAGTGCCAATAAAATCAGCCTCAAACACAATAATGACTCTAACCTTCCAAGGAGTCCTCACTCCGTAATTCTAAGCCACCTACCCATGCGGGACACAAGCTATAGCTTCGCAACTCCATCTCCATGAATCAAGAATTTCTACACAATTTAAAGATGAAGAATTTCTACACAAATTAAGAAACACGGCTTATAAGATGATGTTGGAATATGTACGAAACACGCAATCGATTAGGACACAACATAACACATAATTAAGTTACCTCCTTGAACAATTGCCTTAGCGGAAGCGGATCTGCCTAAGGGTGGGATCACGGTCTGCCGGACGGGAGGACATGCCACGGTTTGACATGCAATGACCTATAATACCACAGCTACTGATCTCTGTCTAAACTGTAGGGCGACTAACTATCATCAGCATCATCATCAGGTTTTTCCTAACCCTGGGCACCTCTATATATACTGATATATAGAGGGATAGATTTTAAGGCCAGACACACAACATGACTTATGTGAATGGGCTCCCACTTATGGGCGACCCATTATCCTAAAACCAACATCTCTCACTCGCACAAAGTGGGAGGGGAGGGGGGCGCTCATTCATCATGCCACCACCAAGAGAACGAATCTCATTATACAGTAAAGTCACATACGATGACGCAACCGTGCGACCGGCATGCACAACGAGCAAAGTTCTACGCACCGGTTAAGAATACGCGGCTGACACCAGCAGTAGAAATGTGTCCTGCACCCTTGGTCATGTAATCTTTCTCCATGTCTAACCACACAATGATCTTTCAGACCTATATATGTATTGCGCCCACAACCGCAGCCGATGCCGCGGTTGGTGGCCAACTAGTGGACACAATATCGAGAAGATCTCATAATGACCATCCTCTTCCCACAAAACCATCAACACAATCCAACTCGCTTTTCTAGAACCGAGACCCGGGCGGAATACGTCGAAGGCCCATCGAGCACGGACTAAGATATCAAACATTGAACTGAACCTCAAGTCTTTGTTCAGAGTAAGTAGGGTACATACGCGACTCTTACGCAAAAAGCTCTGGGTCTCACGACTCCGACTTAAGATCACATCTCGGGTCATACCCATGGTCGTATTTTGGGTGCGCCGCGGTATGGAACACACGTTACAACATATCTCCTCTCCCATGGAGTATATGTCCTATTGATATACATATGTCCATCAGGCACACAAAGTACCCGAATCAAAAGGCACAAAGACTCTCATCCAACCCCTGAGTGGATTGACAGACCAGAATCTGTCGTAGTGCGAAATCAGATAGTTCCGGACACAAATCCCTTTCTGGTCATCCCAACAGACTTCCAGAACTAGAAACCATCACCAGTCTCACCTAGCCACAAATGCATAGAAGCTATCACCCGTGTGAGAGGGTGATCCAATCCACTTTAACATATATCAATAAACAATCACAGTAAAAACATACAAAACACTCTAACTGTGAAAATATGCATACTCAAATATAATTCAAGTTAAAAAACATTGTATGGGAAATAAAACCAATGAAGTACGTCAACTAGGTCTACACAGTCCTAGAAACTACACATGCCTCACTAAAGACTCACTCTTCAAGGTTGGAAAGACAGTCCACAACCATCTCATCCGTAGACAAGTACTTCAAACTCATCACCTTGTGTCTAACCACGTCTCTAACATAGTTTCGCTTGATATCTACTTGCTATGACTTGTTATGATACTTGAGTTACTATATCACGGAGATTGCGACTCCAATGACTCAACAATCAATTCGGAAGTCTCTTCAGCCATACAACCTACTGAATGGTCCACACAAGACTCACATTTGGCATAAATGGTGATCAACATAATGCGCGACTGCTTCTTGCTTATCCACGATATGGCGCCATCGGAGAGCATAACATAAAATCTTAGGTGGGTTTTCTCTCATCAAAGTCACCACCATAGTCCGCATTGTTATACCTAGTCATCCAGAGATTCTCAGATCTCTAGCAAGTCTCTAGCAGAGAGCATGACAATTCCCTTAAGATATCACATGATCCTATTTATTGCCTGTTATTTCTTTACTCCGGGTTCACCTTGGTACCAACATACCATGCCGAATGCATTACAAATATCAGGCTGAGTACACATTATTGCGCACATCAGGCTTCCGACTGCACTTAGCTACATAATTTATTTATCTGGTCCATAGATCCATTTTGAGAGGTTGACCAACGTAAAATGGAGTTTCAATTGGTTCGCAGTTACTCATGTTGAACATTTCCAACACTTTGTTTATGTAGCTTTCCTGTGAAAGCCACAACTGCCTCCTACGCGCGATCTCTCGAGATCTAAATCCCACGGATATGCGCCGCCTCACCCATGTTCTTCATCCCAAACAGAGAAGACAATCAGACCTTTACCCAAGTTATTTACGGTTATGTGTATGTCATCTACATATAGAGTCAAACACAAAGTTTGGTCCAGACTCTTTTGGTGTACACGCAATGATTCTCATCCATCAAGAGAAATTCATTTTCCACAACCAAATCATGAACTCTGCGGTACCACTGCATAGAGAACTGTTTCAGACCATAGATCAAATTGTGAAGTTTGCACACTAAGTGCTCATTGTCTTTCTGCACAAAGTATTCATACCGCTCCATATAGATCTCTTATTCTAACTCACCATTGAGGAAGATGGTCTTAACGTTTATTTAGTGCAGTTCCAAGTCTAGACTCACTCCAATAGTCATAATCAATCGAGTTTTGATACTAAACTTTTCATCAGCCTTGAGCTTCATCTTAAGAATCCATTTAGCTCTATTACCCCGTGTCCTCTCGAAGGCCGACCAGTGTCCAAACACCGTTCTTCCTTATAGATTCCATATAGTCCAAAGTGTTCATATCATATTCCATTACTTTCATCCATTCTTTTTAGAAGGGTCCATTCTCTAACATTTTACAGCACAATAACCATATCGTCGAATATTAGGGTGTTTAGTTCTCCATCACCTTCGAATGCATATCGTCGGGAGGAGAACTTATGTTCTAGCCCACGTCCTAACAACTCACTACTACCAGGGTATGACCATGATCACTCCCACTGGGAATGAGATCCCTAATGCTCCCAATGTCAACAAGATCACCAGGAGCGGAATTTGTTCCATTCGCTCTAGCAGGCGGTGAATCCGGCGGACGACGAACGGATTCATCATCTGCGGTTTCAACTCTCCCACTCGAATTAACAGGTATCTGCTCAACTTGATCTTGAATATCATATAGAGATCGATCCAAATCAATCTCTCCCTTTTTAGGAAATTCGTTCTCTACAAACGTTACGTCTCGTGATTCGATCTCGGTAACACTCCCACTGTCCTGCTCGGCTATAAACACATAACCCTTGGAGGTATCAGAGTAACCAAAAATACTATTCTTTCCTTTAGGTTCAATCTTTTCCAAACTTATTTGAGAAATCATGGGTGTAAGCGGCACACCCCTATGGGTGCATATGGTGAAGGTCCAAAACTTATTCCAGTCCAAAACTCATATGGAGTGGGGTTAACCGTCGTCGGCGGCACATGGTTCAGGATGTGGGCAGCAGTCTTCAAAGTGTTTCCCTATAAGGAAATCAGCAATTGAGTCTGCACCATATCGACCAAACCATTTTAAGGAGCGTTCTATTGCACCTCTATGCAAAAACCATTTTGCTGAGGGGTGAACGGGATCGTCAACTGATGAATGATTTCCATTTCATTACATAAATCGTTAATTTCCGCTAAAAGGTAATCTTCTCCCATGATTAGAGTGAAGGGTCTTTACCCTTCTATTTAACAGGTGTAATCATATGTAAATGTAATGAAAGTTTTCTCTCCGTGTTGAACCCTAGCACTAAGATGGTCACATATGTCGAAATGGATTAATTGCAAGGGAAATTCGGCTCTAGGTGCCTAACCAAAAGGCATTCAGGTGAAATTTTCTACTAGACAACTTACACAAGTAGACGACTCCATTTGTGAAATGTTGGGCAACAAACCCCATTGGGCTAGCCCTGCATTCTATGTTGACCTTTATACTCAAATCTAGTTTGTCTTTCATTCTCATCGCAAACATATCAGCGAGTAGAAGAAAAAAAACATGAAATTATTATTGTTGCATGAATCCAAATTCGAAATAATAAATCCACCAGAAATAATACTAAAGCCAAACGAAGTTGAATCTAAAAACACAATTGAATGGAAGATTCATGAAAACATAATCTAAAATCGAGTTTCATTAATCCTAAGACTGAAATAAAATATCGGCGAATCTACGGAGCATAGAGGCTATGACATTAGACTAAGACCCGACCACCGCGCAAGCGCAGCTCACAAGTTATAATCCCTTCGACTTCAACACGAAAGTTGTCGTCAATGTACATCCACCTAATTTTATGAGGGACTCTATGATACTCTACAAAAACGCGTCATGATCCCTAGCTATGTGATTTGTCGATTCTGAATCCAAAATCCACAAGGGACATGACTCAGTCAACATATCTGTACTAGAAACACAAAGTTCACTAAGTAGCCAACAAGAAATATAAGTCGAATTGATTCAGGACATGCCTTCACAAAGTATACCCACTGGCCACAATTGGAGCATTTCCTGTACTTAGGCTTCTCGGCCTTACGCGAACATTTCTGCGATGTTGTTTTTGGAGGTGTCCTTGGGTTCATTTAAGTCTTTTTCTACTTTGCCTTCAATGCATATGCGTCATCGCGCTGTGCATTACTCATTCGCCTTCAGTGACTCTTCTTAGGTCTAGAGGATAGCGCCACACGCACCTTAACCTTAGGTCCAACGACCTTGGGTCTGTCCTCTTCAACTCAATGTGCCTTCGAACTTGTTCGAAGGTAGCGAGGGCCTTAGAATGAGTTCTTTAGATTTTCATATGTTTATCGTAGTTAGGCAAAAAGCACATTACAACCTGGATTTGCTGCTCATCGGTCAGTTACTGACCGTTCACCTTGAGTTTCACAATCATGTTGGCCATATGCCTCATATGCTATCTTGCAGAGTGCTGAACATTCATCTTATATGAATCAAACTTAATGTTGAGTGAGCACAACTAAGCAGTCATATAGAACCATTTCTAGCCCGCAAAGTATCCCATAACCCTTTAGCCGTGTGTTAAGCTCAAACTCATAAAGGATGTCGTCATCCACCGTACTCAGCATCATGGCGCATATCTCATCATCATTAACCTTATACACAAATGGAAAGCCTTCTGCTGATTCATTATTTCAGAATCGGGCCTTTTCATAATCTTCTTGATGGGGTTAATGGACTTCTACTTAGGACCATCTTTATATGCTTTCTCCGGATTTTATAGATGTCATTGTTAAGTCTAAGACCTTTGTCCAACTAAGGGATGATGTTCTTCATGGGAACCTAATTTTGTTTAACTAAAGAAAATTCTAATAAGATCATGGAGACACAAGGAACAATGTTCTATTGCATGTAAAAGACAAGTCACAGACCGATAGGACAAACTTGAGAACATACTTAAACCCGGGGGACAACCCTAACTATGCCGAGAAGCACTCCCCATCTCTAAGCATGCCCTAAAGTCACTACTATCAATCGAAACACAGTCTACACCAACAGTCCTTAACCAGAGTCGAACATATCGCACTAAATCAAAGTGTTCGACTCTTACAAAGTAATTGTCCTAGCATTATTCAAGGAAATTCGGAGAACCTCGCAGACTAACCGACCGGTTCACACTCAGGAACATTTTCCTAGGTGTAGCTCGTACTCATCCAAACTATATTTGAAGTATATAATGAAACAATTGGAAGTAGTAGTGTTGTGGTAAAACTTCTAGCTAGTATGTAAGAGTTTTAGGGTTCAAAACTTGCTAGAAGCATAAGTTTTTCACCATTTTGATAATATGAGGTCGATTTATTAACTACGAAAATATGGGGTCGATTTGATAATTAATTTCCATAAAATTAGTAAGGATAAATATGTAAAAAGTTATTAGGAAATTTTAGTCTTTTAACAAAAGTGGTTTGTATAAAGTAGTTGATGGTCTGCAAATAGAATCTCCATATGTTTAATTGAACCGCTTATCTTAATATGTGTGTAGAGCCAACAGTGATGCGGTGAAAATACAAAAACCATAATTTTTTATACCATATTTTTAGATGATTAACTGTACGATTATGGTGCGGTACAATTATGATCAATTTTCTACCTGTAATGGTTATGATTACAATTATGATATTTTAGTCATAATTGTGGTTATAACCATCATTGTTGATATTATATATAATTATAAGAATCATTTTCTTAGGGTTAATTGTCTCTTGCCCCTAATGTTTGGACCGAATTTAAGATTCCCCCTTAAAGTTTAAAATTTTAAATTTTAGTCCTAATGTTTGGATGAAATCAAAAATCCCCCCATTCCGTCATAATGCCGTTTATTTGAAACGGTAAACCCGACACGTGCCCTGCACATGCATTTTCTTAAGAAGAAAAGACACAAATTCCTTTACGTCCGTTCATCACATCGGTTTCCCTCCATATACACAAGGAGGCCAAGGAACTCACTTCGGTATAGAGAGTATTCCACAAACCGAAAGAACGTTCTTCAGCAGTTCCAGCCCTTGCGACGCAACGACTCCGCGCCTCGCCTCGACTCCGTGCCTCGCCTCGACTCCGCGCCTCGACTCCGTGCCTCGCCTCGACTCCGCGCCTCGCCTCGACTCCGCGCCTCGCCTCGACTCCGCGCCTCACCTCGACTCCGCGCCTCGCCTCGACTCCTCTCATTGGTCTGTTATGTCCATATACAGTGCAGCGACTTAGACCCTGGTTCAAGGTAAGGTCCGAATTGATTTTTAGGGTTTGTTGGTTGTTGCAAATCCCGTATGTTGTCAATGTAGTGCTGAAATTTAGGGTTTATGTTGGGTTGTTGTAAATACCTTGCTAACAATCGACATTGTTCCAGTTTTTGCGTGGGATTTGACTGATTTGCCGATTGGAAGGTTTACCTCCGCAAAATATGGATTTTTCGGACTTTGCTGATGATTTAGGTTCGTTTCTTCGCCAATTTTGGAGTTCCGCTGAGAGTTTAGGTTCGATTGTTCTATATTTTGCTAAGAGTGATTGTGTTTTTTTTCCCATTTACACGTGTATCAAATAGGTTATATGCCCCCAAAGGTCCGCGTAGTTACACACTACATACATTTTACGGTGGTAGGTTGGATACAGTTGATGGGAAGAAGATCTACATTGGTCAGAAATACATTCGACCTTGGTGACCTATCCCATTTCGGTTTACTGACTTGATTAACCATTTAACACTGGTTCAACAATATTCGAGTGGTGATGAGATATACTAATTGCCTTCCTTTACGAATATTAATAAGGATTTAGTGAAGATTGCGACGGAGGAGGATGTGGCCGATTTGAAGGGTTACCAGGATGGAAACCATAATCCTGTTTATAGAGGACAGTGAGGTTGGTGTCCCTATTGGGATGATATTTGATGATTGGGAAGGAGATCCAGTCTGGAAGAAAGAAATGGAGGATCTAGACGCAGAAGGTATGAGATTGTATCGTTTCAATAGGGACTACGAGGATCGCATGCAACAACAGGGTGGTCAAGGTGGTCAGCATGAGCCCATTGAAATTGTGGATGACGAGCCCATTGAAACTCAGCCCACAACCAAAAAAGCACAACCAGATGACAAAACAGAAAAAGAGGCTGAAAAAGCAGCTGACCTTAGTGAAGACGATGAATTCTGGGAGAAGGCTGCCGAGTTGGAGGAGTTGGCGGACCGAGCTCCACCACTAGATGAACCTCAAGAAAGTGAGGAGAGCAGCTGGGATTCAGATGTCGACGCGGAGAGTATAAACAGTTCTGACACAAGTATAGATGTTGAGCAACCACTTAGGGAGGATGACAATGTTGTACAAGAGCATGTGCAATATGAAAGTGATGATCTTAGAACTCCGTGTGGATCTGACAATGAAGAGGATAACATGTCTAGAATGCCTGAATATAATGCCGACGACTGTTCGGTCCAGGAACCGACCCTTGGTTTAACATTCCCATCAATGGGCGCCTTAAGTAACTACATTCGCAATTGGAGTGTAAAAAATTGGTTGGAAATCAAATGGGTGAAGAATGACCCCACTAGAGTTTTAGTGGAGTGCAAGCAGGGGTGCGACTGGAAGTTGTATGGGTCGAAGATCGGTGATGAGGAGACGTATAGAATTAAAAAGTTGATTGGGAAGCATGTTTGTCCAAGGACCCACAAGTCAAACAAAATCACAACTGAGTGGTTAGTGGATAGATACATCCACAAGTGGAGTGTTGATTCCACAATGTCGTAGAAGGTTATTGCGGAGGACCTAATGAATACATTCTGTATTCAGGTCAGCCACTATAAGGTTCGGCTTGCCCATAAAAAAGCATTGGAAAAGTTGCATGGAGTTTCAGCCAAGCAGTTCGAGAACTGCGAGATTATGCGGAGGCCCTATTGAAGTTCAACCCCGGGTCCACGGATGTGATTGCTGTTGACCAAATCGGTACATCACTAACACCAACTTTTCAAAGATTTTATGTATCGTTCAAGGCGATGCACAATGGGTTTTTGCGTGGTTGCGGACCGTTTATATGCCTTGATGGATGCCATTTAAAAGGGGCAGCAGGTGGACAGTTACTTTGTGCAGTCACACGAGACGCAAACAACCAGTTGTTTCCAATCTCATTTGCCTGGGTTGAATCCGAGACTAGGGCATCTTGAGTGTGGTTCTTAGAAGTGTTAGCTGCCGATGTAGGTACCGACCTGAAGTGGACCATAATGTCAGACAGACAGAAGGTGCGTACTTATCTTTCACTTTTTTTTTTGTCTTTTTCTAAGTAATACATGTTACCTAATGTAAATTCTGATTGTTTGGGCAGGGTTTGATGCCTGCAATTGATGGAAGTTGTATGCAGCATGGTGGAAGTTGTATTGTCAACTTACGGGAGTCAACCTGCAGCTGTGGTCAAGTGCAGCTTTCCGGAATACCTTGTCCGCATTCGTATGCGGCAATCTTGCACCATCGGTCTGATGTACTGGATTATGTATCTGCTTACTACAGTAAGGAGTCGTATTTGAAGACATAGGAGGATATCATCCACCCCATTCCAGGTAATATTCCATCGTATTTGCTGTATTGTTGTTGTATTGCTGCTGTGTTGCTGAAACATGCTGTATTGCTGTCTTATTTGCTGTATTGCTGCTGTGTTGCTGAAACATGTTGTATTGTTGTCTTATTTGCTGTATTGCTGTCTTATTTGCTGGATTTGTTGTATTGTTGTTGTATACGTAAGTGCTGACGAGTGGGTGCCAAGTACGGCTTGACCCTTAAACCCACCAGAATTAAGGAATGCACCGGGGCGACCGAAGAAGAAAAGGACAGCGTCCTCTTGGGAAGCCAATGCGGGAAAACTCAGAAAAACGGGGGACCTCCAACATTGTGGAAAATGCAAGCAAATTGGGCATAATGCCAGATCATGCGGAAAGGGGACAAGAAAGAAGACTAAAAAAGGGACCCAACACGAAGAGCAAAGTCAAGGAGCCGGAGGTCCTCCTTCCACACAAGATAGTGCACCGAGTCAAGGAACCGTGTCTAGGAAAGGGAAGGAAAAGATGTAAACGTAGGAAGTTGGTGTTGTTTTAGGGTATTCTATGTGTTAGGCGAAAACAAGACTTCAAACATGTTACGTTTTGGTATATGTTAGCTTTTGATATGTTTTAGCTTTTGAGACATGTTCAAACATGCAACTTCTGATGTTTTAACGTATTTGAAGGCTTTTGGTTTTATGCAAATCAATATGTTCAAATGGTCATGAATGAAAACTGATTACTTTGACAAACTTTAGGGGGAAATATTAAACAAGTTCAATACATTAAGGGGGATAGTTAATCCACCTGGGAAATTTCAAGAACATCAAAACCAAGTTGCAGAACCAAAAACCAGTTTCATACAGCAACATTACATACTTCATAACGTACTTCTTACATGATTCATTAAAAATACACTAAAAAAAACTACATTACATAGTAAAGAACACAACTAACATGAACAATAAATCCATCAACAAACAAACTCGATAAATTTGTTCTCTTCGACGATAGTCTTCGACCTCAATTGTTGCCTTCTCATACAAAGCCAGTAAATTTGAAAGAGCACTGCCACAACATCTGCATTTATCAACGTCTTGTTCTTCAACGTCCAACCACTTGAAAAACCCACATCCCGGATTCTCACTATTCTAAACGAAAAAACATATACATAACAAAAACATACACAATAAGGTTCGAAATTTCAACTTAACTCAATCGGGTTTCAATCATACCTTGAAATGAGGACAACCCCAAAATTCACGTCCATAGTTCTTGGGGGTTCGGGACATTCTCAAACGAGGTGACAATCCGCAATTACATTGGTGAAGACTTGAATGATACCTTTGACGAAGATTGGGTCGACATTCCCTTGCGAATCAGCTCGGTGCCGCGCCTTTCACCTCCCCTTGAAGAGCCCTAGCTCGGTCAGTTCTTCTTCAACTCACGCTTCAATTTCAACTCACCCTTGAAAGGCATTTGTGTCTTTTCTTCTTAAGAAAATGCATGTGCAGGGCACGTGTCGGGTTTACCGTTTCAAATAAACGGCCTTATGACGGAATGGGGGGAATTTTGATTTCGTCCAAACATTAGGACAAAAATTTAAAATTTTAAACTTTAAGGGGGAATCTTAAATTCGGTCCAAACATTAAGGGGCAAATTGACAATTAACCCTTTTTTTTTATATATACCTATTAATAGTGAAAGAAATAGGGGTTTTCATGGTGTTAGTGTTGAATATTTTTGTTATTTGTGACATTACTTTTTGTACTTTTTGATGATGTTCAATTACATCTCACATGTGGTATTGAGTATGGGTATACAAGTAAAACGTGGTTGATAAAAATCATGGTCATAGATACAATTATAATATTGAAAATTGTACTTGCAATGCTTATGATTATGGTATGTTAATTAAAAATATGGTGCAATAATGGCATTTGTTATACCTTATCCATAATCAACCCTATGTGAGTAGAATCCTTGAGCTTTCGCCTCTTTGAATATCGCATCTACAATGATGGTTGAATTCACACTACAAGAACCGTGTTCAACAGCCACGAAGATGATTTGTTGTCACAACGAAGTTGTGGTTTAACATATTCTACAGACACAGAAAAATTCTTACGTAGTAGTAGACCATTCTTAGTTTCGTAAAAATTACCATAGATGAAACCTTATTATAGTCATTACGTTTGCCGCAACAATTTGTCTAAACCCCGAAAAAAACTTGTGTCAAGTAGTCATTCGAAGTTAATACATATAATCAATAACAACATAATGTGTTCAACCTAAAACGTGTTTTTAGTAACAACCTATGTTATGCAATTGATGTGTTAATTGTATCGACATTATATTATAGGTGATACTACATTTGTCATTATTAAATTGGATACAAACATGTTAAACTGTTCATTACAGAATTGCTTTTACCAGAAATTCAATTAGTTGAACAAGTTCGTTCCCTACTCATTTTACCCTCCCTGATAATGCAGAAAACCGTGAAGAGAAGGTCATTTCTATACAAATCTATACCACGACAAGGAATTACTAAAAATTTGTTGCAGCATTTTTAGCTGGTTCTCCTGCGTGGTTCATCATTTCGTAAGTCTGCACAATTGCGACCCGACCAAAATTGAAGAGGTAAGCTCTTATTTTTGTGTTTTTTTTCTTCGAGTGAGCTGCCGACTTGTTTGGTCTGCAGCTTCTACAAGTTCAATTACTATCGAGTTTAAGAATTCCATACTTAGAAAATGAGAAATGTTGGAGCTGATTTGTTAAGAGTCATTAGTTAATTCAATTACACTACTTGAACACCTTACCTGATGTAAGCTAAGATTAGTTGTGGACGTGCTTAAGGAAACTCAAAACAGCAGCTGGCAGATGAGTATGCACATGAAGGACCCTGTTATGGGACAACTGGATGTGAATACCTAACTTCCAAATAAACTGACTGTTATTGGAAATTCTATTTTTTCCGTCGATTTATTCATATCATATGATTCTTGAATGAATGTTGAGTTAAACGCATGTTGGACGATATGAACGGATTCATTGAAATTATGAACAGATTGAATTTTCAAGAAGCCTTAATCATGATGCCCGCTCTCTTGTGATAGTCTACCTACATGTTTAATACTTAATTGGTTTATGTTAGATAGCTACTGGAATTACGGAACGTTAATTGCGGCACGAATTGTGTCACTACAACGATAAACTTTTTTATGTTCTTCTGTTTCTGTAGATTTAAGGTTTATTGTGTATGTTATTCAGTTTCTGCTGGATCTGTTCTATTTCATAGAATGCTGGATCTCTTCTTATTTTTCAATTATTGTACCTGAAATGCAAGGTCTGATCTGCAGATGGATTTCTGTGTCATAGAGATTTGATTACTGTCAAGCAAATTTGAAATAGATTTGTGGCATACATATTTGATAGTACAATTTGGTGATACCGTCAAGCGGATTTGGTAATGAAACTCATGTGTTCATTATATTGTCAAAACTATGCAAGTGGAGATGCTCAACTTTCTGTCAAGGCCTGTTGTTTAGCCATGATGTGCAAGTCTACTACCATTGTGGAACAAGATCTTAGCTATTAGAAATTTAATACAATGCTTTATTTTGCAACAAGATACTAGAAACCGTTTCTATGTTCAGTAATTTCTGTTACAATTTGGTTGAGATAGATTGAGCAAACAAGAGTTACATGCTATGACCATGTTAGTTTTCTTTCTGCTATTCATTTCATGTCAGGATGAATTATCAGCCTACTTATTTTTCTTATGTCGTGTGTGCTTATGTGTATTTGGGTTCTGCTTATTTGTATATTTGTTTTCTTGCAGGTACTCATCATGGACAAACTTACGGTTAAGATCATGCCTTGCTCGTGTAAGATGCCTGGTATTACTGAGGAAGAGGTATCACGTAAGTTTAGGTAGATTTTACATCATCCTTTCTGCCAGTGCTATGTTGTATATATCCATGTATTCCTATATCCATGTTTTGATAACCTCATAACAGTCTGTTTCATACCAGAACCTCATAACAACAGAACCCATGTTCTGCAGAATGCTGGGAAATTAAATATGCACGGTCTAGTTTCATACCAGAAGGAGGGTATGTCATCTATACGGAATTAGCACATTTCATGAAAACCGAATTAGGAAATCTTTGAAGTACAGAAGAAGTGGAAAATTCATGCATAAAAAGGAAAACCAATGTACTAACTAATGTTAGAATGTAACCCAAACATGAAATCGAGGTTGTTCTGAATTACAAGTACAAGTTGTTCAAAAATTAAGAACTTTGACATTTCAACTAGTGAGAATCTGTGAAGCGCATTCTTAAAAAAATTATAACTCAGACTAACATCATACATCTTTACAGAATAGTTCCACACCAAATTTCTGAACAATAAATTGAAGAGAATAATACATTTTCGTGAGGATCGTAGAAGAAAAGAAAAATGGTGGCTGAGTAGAGAACAAAACGAACTGCGAAACCGATGAATAAGAGGAGAATGATAACTTTTTTATTTTGTAAAAGTTTGAAAGGTGTATGATATTTCTGTCTTTTTTTCCTGTTATATATTTTGTGAGTAGACACACACCACTTTGTGTGCACAAAAGAAACACTAATATGAAAATGTTGTCTCATATTACACCGTGAAAAGAGGAAACACAAAGACAAATCATAGAGATACCGTGAGAAGGATCATATTCTTGTGTTAGTTGGGTGTTGGGCTTTCTTAACTATTCTCGCCAAAATTTAAAACCATCGGTATACATACATATATAATAATTTAAGATTTGATCAGATGTTCATTTTCTCTTTGTACTATATATTTAATAGAATTTTAGGTTTATTTGTGATGGAAAAATATAACTTATTTTTGCTTTAAAGAAATTTGTTAAAAGAAAAAAAAAAGATAAATTATTGTACATAATTACATATACTAATTTGGTCACATATACTATTTACATCATTGTACATAATTACATATTTTCCCATTGTTCTGTATTTTGGCAAAATATTTTGGCTCTATTGTATTGTTTTTATATTACAATGAAATATTAATTAAATGAGACATTGTGCATTAGTAAGTAAATAAAATTTATAGAGAACAAGATAACTAACTCATCGGATTCAGAGGTGGATCCATCATAGTATAAGTAGGTCCTAAGACCCCACTTCAACTTATATATATATATATATATATATTTTCATCTAGAATATTTTTAATAATTTATTTAGGACACCCTAAAATATTTATTAAGGACACCAGTTTAACATAAAAGTTCGTGTAACTTGTGAGAAGACACTAAACATCGAATTCAAAATGACAATATTTGATTCCTATTATTGTAACTTATTTTTTATTATACTCTTTCTAGTGGCTTCCGTTGTAAGACATATACATATATAACTTAACTACTCTGTAACTATTTTTTTTTCTTTCCTGCAATTTCCGATTTCAAAAACTTCTATTTTCCCGTGCGGACTCTCAAGTCTCGACCTATTCCTCTCCATCTCTTTCGAAAATTAAATCAACATTCCTCAAAGTGCCCAAATTCAATTGTGGAAGCTCAATGATTTGTTACTTTCATTTTGTCTTCTTCAAAGTTTTAACGTATACTATGTATTTGTTTGTTACTTAGTTTGTTATCTGTTTAATTCCGACAAACATTTTTCATCCCTCAAAAAGTGAATTACTAATTAATTGTCTATTTATAAGTTTCCTAACCTACTTAGTTTCTGCTAACTATTATTGTTGTTTTACCAGTTCAATATTCTTCAATATTGAAATGTCAAGAATATGAGTAACCTTTGTCGTTTTACAAGCTTACAATATGAATTTCATATTTTAATGCAATTTTTTAAATCATTTTATTTGAAACTATCATCTACTTATATTAAAAGCATCGTAATTAATATTATACTTTTTAATTCATGGGACCTAAATAGGAATCAACCATTTGGACTTGCCAACAATTTTGCAGAAGCTACTCGACTCGTCTTCTCCATACATTTGCCTACAAAATCCATGCACCCGAAGCCCACAATCGTTTATTCTTTCATTTTACATCTCAAAAATAACTTCCAGCGCCAAGTTATGCCATGGACAACTTTAGCAACGACTGAGAAGGATGGAGTGTTGCACATGTTGTTCATAATTGGCTATGTGTGATGGGACATTTCAAGAAGCTGCATCACAACAGAGGTGCCCCCCCCCAGCTCTCTCCCGCCTAGATTAGAAGTCCGCACCAAAACCTTCCCTCCCAAGGACAAGCGGCGCGAAATTGGAAAAAGAACCAGGAGCATCCCCCGAGAGAGCACTGTGAGGATCACCCCACATCCTTGCTGCCTAATCCAGCCCTTAAGGTATTGTTCTTTTAGACCTTCCCATTCTGTAGGCTGGTTAGTGTTTTGTTGCTCCATGTTGAACAACACCATAGGTTTCCACCCCGGTGGTTCTGGTTTGTCGAAGAAAGGACTCTACCGTTTGTTGTCTTAAGGGGAGATGTTCTAACTTGACATCATATAATGTTCTTCATGGAGCAAGGATGACAAAACCAGAGATTCATGTTTGGGGTTGTTCTTCACAGATCCTTGTACAAGATGAAAACTTTGGCCCCGTCATCTCAAATCTGTGTTCGTTTTGTCGGTGGCTTAGATTTTTTAGGGTTGAATGTCTTATGTTTGTGAATCCATTAGTTTGATCAGTAGTTTTCTCATACTTGTGTTAGAATCTGTTAATTTGTGTCGTGAATATGTGTCTACAACCTAAGTCTTTTACAAACACTTAGTAAAGTTCTAAACTTTTCCAAAGATTGAAACTTTACAGTGGTTTATGCATAGAAAGTTCTTTGTGATGAAGGTTTGTTCAAATATTGTTAATAAAACATGTGGTTTGTGCAACTACTGTCAATATGGTTGGAACTCGTAGAACGGGCCACAGGAGAACCGATGCCATAGATGTGCCACCAAGATGATCTCCATGTAAAGCTTACTGGGCAATCACAAGTTAGAACTGTTTACACTTGTTTATACTTCGTTCATAGTCCATGTAACCATTGCCCAACATGATGTTATTCAATTTGGTTTTCGCATGGTCATAAACATGTCTCCAAAAATGGCTTGATTCATTTTACCTTGACAGGGACTTCTGCTGATATAGTAAGCGAGACAGCCAATGTGGAGAACACTCCAGTACCTCTGAGGTTGGAAACGCCACCTCCGAGGTTGGAAACGCCTATAGAAGAAACTGAATAGGAGAATCTGAGTGAAGAATCGTTGGTTGAAGAACCGATCCAAGACTGATATCTGATCTTAAACTTCATCAAGTATTCGATAAGTAAGTTCTTTCCTTAGGTTAACCAGCGCCTGGTTTTTTAATTATATAGAGGAACTGGTAAGGCCGCCAATTGAGAAGACACGCAAGGGACGTACAAGGTGTATAAGGCTGTCCAGAAATGGGATTAATGAAAGGAAGAATTACAGTTTAATGCTCAAGGAAAGGTGTGATAGAAAAATGCCTCTGTATTTGCTTCACGGTGTGGTGTCATTATTCGTAAAAGAATGAATGCACCACTGATGGTGAAAGACTGGAGCGAGTATCCCAAGGAACCAATCGACTACGCGACGAAGATGCTCTTGGTGGTTGCACTGAGTATACATAATCTTTCGTCATTCTAATGTTAGATATCTGCATTGACATAATGCATATATACCTACATTATGTTTATTGTTCTTTACCATTTGATTTCCTCAAATACTTATGGTGATTCGCAGGAAAGGTTTGTTGTGCCGGAGGATGATAACGTGAAACAACTTATCATATGTACCCTTAGGGAGAAATAACGAAACTACAGAGCAAATATGAAGAGAAGGTACTTTGATAAGTACATTACCAATGAAGAAAGGATACAGAACTGCTCACCGAACGTGGTTAAAGAAGACTGGGTTTGGCTTGTCAATTGATTTAGTTCAGAGGAGTTCAAGGCGTGTGCACTTACGCATATTTCTTTTTATTCTTTAATCATCGTACTTATCATCCAAATGGCTCAGTATGATATAACTGCATTTGTCACCTCATGTTTGAAGGTGAAGAGCAAGCGGAACAAAGTGAACAAAGCTTACCAGGTGATTAGGCACACTGCAGCGACATGCAATTTTGTCAAGCGAGAGCAAGAAGAGGTAATCAAAACAACTAGTAAGTAAACTTTCCAAATGTGTCTGGCTAAATAAGCACATTATGTTTTTTTATATATAAATTCTCAAGAACAATGGGAAACATCCAGGTGAGTATCACATGTTTCGTAAGTTACACTTGGACAATAAAGGTGTTCTTCTGGAGCCCAAAAAAAAATCAGTCATGGTAAACACAAATCCTTTTAGTGATACACATGGTTTCAAAAAGATTACCCACCATTGAGACCGGATCACTTGTGGTATTTATGTAATTGTAGGAAGAAGTTGAGCAGAGAGCTGTTGAGTTGGAAGCGGAGGAAGATCAACTGGTCGACAAGGACGTACTCTTTGAACAGGTTCGTAAGTCAGAGCGCCGTCGATCTCGGGTATCTAAAATTGCACGCATGATGGAGTCGGAGCCGTTGAAGACAACTCGAGAAGAAGTGGCCAAGGCAAGAGCAGAAACTGCCCAACTTGCAACGAACCTCGAGGATCTTAAGCAAAACATGATCACTTTACAAAGATCTGTGGATGAGATGAGAAGGTCCATGCGTGCAACCTATGGATTGCCCGACGACTCCGAAACTCAAGGTATGAATGCACAAAACCAATCTTTCTTGTAATGACATAACATGAGATGATATTGCATTGCCCTGTTCTTTATCTACTTCATTATTGGGTGTTCGCAGATCCAAATGAATGATAATTGGGTGTCCGAAGCAAGGAACTCCATTTTGTGGAAGAACGGGAAACTCTATTCGTCATTGTATATGTGGTGTATAATCGAACTGATATGTGTTGCATAATACTTTTGTAGACGTAAAGTCTTACATTTTGTGCTTTGGATGTGATGCATTTGACAACAACATTAGTTTTATA
Organism: Chamaenerion angustifolium; assembly: GCA_946814005.1. Classification (NCBI taxonomy): domain Eukaryota; kingdom Viridiplantae; phylum Streptophyta; class Magnoliopsida; order Myrtales; family Onagraceae; genus Chamaenerion; species Chamaenerion angustifolium. The sequence goes on from OX328270.1 coordinate 10,818,608, forward strand.
TATCTAATTTTGCTTCATGTTATGTGGATTTAGTCTGAAAGTGAGTGAGGATGATTACCTACACAAGGTGTATCTTATTGAAGGAGTCAAATTCAGTTCATTAACACAGATGTCGGTAATCACTATATGTAACAAATCTTTGCAGACGGAGTTAACATGTTTTAGCAACGACAATTGGTACCGCTAAATATACACAACATCAACAATTCGATACAAACAATAAATTTTGTTCACACGTGTGGCATGCATCGACCAGTTGCGGTATATGGTTGTGCGAGCAACTAGCATTTCCAATTAGTCGTCGCTATTATAATGTAATCACCAACCGATAAACTTCGTTGTTCATTAACAGTTAATGTAACTAAGACCGTAGTAACATAAACAAACTAACATCAATGAAAGTAAGTATTACAGATGAGTCTAATTAGCCACTATTAAATGTCGTAGTTAAAGGTTCTATTCAATATACCCTATATACCGATGATACTTACGCATGAACAACATGGGGGTTATGTCGATGCTAAAGGATAAAGAAACTGTTCATTCCAGCAATGGCAGACCTTTAGTGGCGGAAAAGTTTCAATGCTTAAACCCTTTAGCATTGGGACCTACGGGCACGAGTCTTAGCATCGACATCGGCCTTAGGAGCGGAAAAGGCCACTTAGCAATGATTTTCTGCCGTTGGTATAGAACCACTTTCTTGTAGTGTCATAAGGAGATTAGAGAAGATTTATAAGCATTCGGGGATCGCGAAATTACGTTTGATTCGGTACTTTATTCAAGATCAAATCAGGTTTGATACTCTGAATTGCTAACTGGATACTTATACACAACAACCATTTTACCTAGACAATTGTCAACCAAGTAGATAGCAAACTAGGAGTCCCACAATAAGGAACCTTTTCTAGACTTGTCCCGGATTCCAAGAAAAAAAAGAGGAAAAACTTGATTTTAATAGATTAGTATAGTAAAATCATTTGGGGTTTTGTGAATATCTCTCTTCTATATATATTTAAATATGATGAGCATATACAATAAAAATCCTAACTTACTATGTCAACGACAATGAATATAGGACATAAAAGATAATGACAATGGATTATAATAAATGCTAATTTGATTTTAACTATGCTTTAAACCAAAACTAGTATACTGCATACTTGGTATTTGTGGATGAAATATTTTGAAATATTCTTAGATGTAAACGACATTTTTGAATATTTTCTCCTAAGTGAATGGATTTTAGACAAGCGACATATATATGGTGGGGTCCTCTAGCTCTATAGTCAATAAACATGGTCTTGTTCCACATATAGTTTAGATATTGTTCTCTCAGATTGACACTGTATGTTTTGTTTTACGTGAAATAAGTCTTTGCTTGACTAGTAGGACAAGATCCTCCACTCAAGGTACTGTTAGCAAACTAGAATAACTATTTATTCACTGGTGTTATATTGCTTGTATTCTTTCGCTTAAATTTATTCGTCTAAACTTGATTTGGCATAGGTTGTGGTGAGGGTCCAGCCCTCAAGCAATCAAAAAATTGGAGGATGTAAGATTTATAGGGAGATTAGAGAAGATTTATAACCTTTTGGGGATCACGAATTTATGTTTGATTTAGTACTTTATTCAAGATCAAATCTGGTTTGAGACTATGAATTGTTAATTGGATACTTATACGCAACAACCATTTCACCAAGACAATTATTAATCAATAGATAGCAGTCTAGGAGTCCCACAATAGATAAGCTTTTCTAGACTTGTCCTAGTAAAAAAAAAAAGGAAAAATTTGTTTTTGATATAGTAGAATAGTAAAAGCAGTAGAGATTTTGTGAAAACTTGAGTCTAGTCATATCTTTTCTATATATATTTAAATATGATGAGCATATACAATAAAACCCCAAACTTACTATGTCAACGACAATGAATATAGACATATAAAATAATGACAATGGATTATAATAAATGCTAATATGATTTTAACTATGTTTTAAATTAAACCTCATATACTGCATACTTGGTATTTGTGTGAACATTTTTGAAAATACTCTTAGTTGTTCACGAACTCAGACAAGAGATATATATATTGTGGGGGTCCTGTAGCTCTATCGTCAATAAACATGGTCTTGTTCCACGTATATTTTAGAAATTGTTCTCTACGAATGAAAGAGAATGTTTTATTTTCTGTGAAACAAGTCTTTGTTGATTAATATGTTTAAATATAAGTATCTAATGTTTACTTTTGAAGATATGTTTTGTTCACTATGAACTAGCCATCAAATAATTAGTATGAAGAAATAATATTGCAGGATCCTCCACTCAAGCTACTGTCAGCAAAGTAGAATAACTTTTATTCAGTGATGTTATATATCTTGTATTCTTCTACTTACATTTATTATTCTCAACTTGATTTGGCATAGGTCGTGTTGAGGGTCCAACCCTCAATCAACCAAAAATTGGAGGATGTCATATTCATACGGAGATTACAAAAGATTTATAACCATTTGGGATCGCGAATTTACGTTTGATTCAGTACTTCAATCAGGATCAAATCAGCTTTGATATTCTGAATGGCTAACTGAATTTTTATACACAACAACCATTTTACATAGACAATTATCAAGGATACCTAGAAAAAAAAAAGGGAAAGCACCGTGAGTGGAGGATCCTCTTCCTTTTACTTCAAAACGTGTCGGCGAACTGAGTAGGCATAACAGTTGTGCACCATTGGTATAACATTGATACCAACCCGATCTGATATCTCCAGGTGCACACCTTCAGTCCACCTGGGATAATTTTTTTCTCTCTAAATGTACTTTTGAGAATATTACATTTTGGTCCCTATAATCTTCGGAAAGATAATTTGGTGTGAGTTAGTCTTGTCAATTTTGAAAAGGGCGCTTGATGTTTGGTTGTGTACAAATCATGTTATGTGAAGTTTTTTTGTTTATCAAGCATCATACATGTTAATGGATGCCATTTTCATGTATAGAAACATTATGTGTGCTTGCTTAATTTTTTATGACATGTTATACATGTTGATTTGATTTAGTATCCATATATAGGGGCGTATGATAAAATATGTTGGTATGCCGATAGGTCATCCATGTTTAAGTTATTCATGCATACATGTTGAATCATTTAATGTTTGTCGTGTCCTAACATAAATATTTATTGATTATTTATTTTAAATCCATGTGTTGGTAAAGAACGAGCATGATTACTTGATATAGTTATTAGCTTTTTAAATGCAGTAACATGACAATAAAAATACACTACAAAATTTTGGATTTAGCAATTAGTAATAATTGTTACCACAAAAAAATTATGTTTAGAAAATATTTTAACTTACATTATCAAATGTTTCTAACTACATAATTAACAAATATTAATACGAATTTTTAGTGACAACTCATTTCTATTTTTGGTCAACTTGTTTCTTTCATTGATAGCTAAAATACGTGACCATCTGGTCACATAGGTAAGTTGGAGTGGGGGTCAAGGACCCAATTATCCAGCCACACTCTCATTCTTGCTTGTTTGGCTATCCAATTTACACTCTCGTTTGTTGAACGCGGGATTGCCTTCCACCTTACTTGACGAATTTGTCTTGTCAATGCATTGATGTTTTTGCACACTACCTCTAACCTCCCAGAATACATTTTTCCCTAGATTAGAGCTATCACATTCTAGGAGTTTGTTTCCACTTCTCCATTCTGTCATCCTCTTTCAAGTGTCATCTTGACTTCTTCCATTACGGCTTGGGCTTCAAGGTTTTGGGCACTATCACTCCATGTCATTCGGTTTAGTCCTCCCACGAGTTTCCCTTCCGTATTTCGAGCCACCACACTGATACCTCCACGTCTTGTTTGGTTACACCATGAAGCGTCGCAGTTTAGACATATTACTCTTTCATTCGGCTTATCCCACCTCATTGCATGTTGTGTTTCTGATTTTATTCTTCCACTTGGTTTGACCCGTAGCAGTTCCATATATGCTCCTTTTATGGAGAGTACTATTTCATCTGGGTTCGGTCTCTTCCTTTCAAACATTGTCTTGCACTGAGCCTTCTATATATGCCTACACATCAACACACAAAGGCTTTTTCGTTCTTCTCGTGCACTCCTAGTTGCATCCCCTTACGTCATTCTGTTCGTGATCAGTAGTGGAGGGGTTCAGTTTGTGCATGTACTTGCCAAATGCCCATAATGACAAACCACACCGTTTCTATCTATCCGCATCCATTTATCATATGTTCTTGTGTCTCCTCTAAGCCATATATAGGGCAGACCTCCTCCGCGGCCACTCTCGTTCTCTTTAGGTTTTTATTGTTTGCAATTGCATTTGAGAGTAATCGCCACATAAATGTTTTGACCTTTGGGACAGTATGTACCTTCCATATTGTCTTCTAGATAGTGTCATTTGTACTCGATCCATGCGTCACAGTTTCCTCCTGTTCCTTCAGTCGGTGGTAGACCGATTTAACCATGGCCTAGCCATCTTTGGTATATGGCTAAATCATCCAATCCTTTCTTGGTTCAGCTCTAAGTGGCATGTTTAGGATGAGTCTTGCATATGTGTAACTAAAGTTTCTTCAAATTATTTCTTCCTCCCACTTCCCATTCGGTCCAATCAGTTCCTTTACACGCAGGTCCGGTATTGGTCCTCCTTCGTTTGGTCAGTCCACTTTGTGGCTAACCACGAGTCCTCAAATATTCGTGCATCCTCTTCATTTCCAAACTGCTACATCCCCTCCTTGCATAGGACATCCCATGCGTGTAATAAGCTTACCCAACCCTATGATGCCCTTCCCCCTTCTTTGCCGATCGGAAATCAGTCTTAGGGAAATCTTGTCTCTTATTCTGTTCTTTATGTAGCCTAACGCATTCTTCTTTGATCGACCTCACATTGATGGAAATCCAAGGTATCTCCCTAGATCCATCACACTCTATATATGCATCTCCAATTCGATTACTCTGCAGCTTTCTTCATTCACCCCCTTATTAAAAACCAGGTTTGATTTTGCATTGTTGAGCCTTTGTCGAGATACCTTGCACTATTTAGTGATGATTGCCTTTAGTTCTCGAGCATTCTCTACCGCTCCATTTAGAAAGAAGAAAGAATCATATGCAAAGAAAAGGTGGTACAACTCTGGACATCTTTTTCTTAAGGTTAAGCTGCACAATCTCTCTTTTCGAATAACCTCTTCAACTTGTCTTGATAGTATGTTTGCAAGTAGGATGAATAAGTATGGTGAAAGTGGACCACCTTGCCTTAAAACCCTTGATGGTTGAATGGTGTTTGTTCTCTTCCCATTTATCATGCCCCGGTAGGACGTGTTTTTGACACACTGTCGCATCCATCCAATCCACTTTTCTCTGAAACCCCTTCTTTTCGAGACTTTTCAGAAGAAAGTCTCATTCCACTCAATCATATGTCTTTTGCATGTCCACCTTCAGTGCACACTTTACCCTTCTAGTTCCTCTACGTGTTTGCAAATGATGGAACACCTCATGCGATATTAAGATATTATCATGTATTGCACGACCTGCCACAAACACACTTTGATAGGGGTGACAATGTCCGACAAATAGGGTTTTAACCTATTCACTAAGATCTTTGATACAATTTTATAAATGAAATTGCATAAGCTTATTGGTCTAAAATCACTCGCTCTGGTTGGGCTTGGTATTTTAACGATAAAAGTTATATCTGTTTGATTTATAGTGGGGGAAAGACACCTGACCTAAATACTGATCGGAAGTGCTCATATATCTCCTCCTCAACTAGCATTGGTAGTGAGGTGCAAAAAGGTCGAGTTTCGGTCACGTTTCGTAAGCCACTTGACTCTTGATATCTGCTTCCAATATAACTTTTCTCGTTTATGTAATTCCCTTATCCGATCTTTGAGGGAAATCTCCTCAACTGCCCATGCCGAATTTATAAGTACCCGATCTATGCGTTCATATACCTTTTCCTCATCACTTCGATTATTTAACCATGTGAATTTTAAGTCATTTGCCCCAAGTCCTCCATCAGAATGTCCTCTATCAATGAATTGAATTTAACCATTTGTTGTAGTGATTTTGCTGACCCCCCTTCCTTCTCATGATGGTGAGTGATGACATTGAAACCTCTCATGCATGCTCATGCCTCCCTGCGCCCCCTTGCAATATCTCTAAGTTCATTCCAGTTTTTGTATTCTCTTTTGTGGATCTGCATTCGCGTGCACCCACGTCATTAAAATTGGGTTCAGTTGGTTACTCAATCTCACTTCATAGGTGACGATATTCTGGGTTGTTGTTCTTACGTTAACATTGACTCCATCTCTCCACGAGTGCTAGACCTCCTGAAGTGCCCCTCGGGCTTACATAGTATGCACTTCCTATACTTGCTCTCTAATCCTATCACATAAAGTATCTCCGTTCTTTATTTTCAATAAGCATATTATCTCGAGCTGATACATCATGTTGATATCTTTTAAATGACAGAAATATCCCCAAACCCTCATTCAAAAGAGAAGATCTAATTGTATACTCGGAAAGTATACAATAATTTTTCTTTTCTGGATAGTGATGTCATTTTAGCGTATCGCGTCACTTACCGCAGTCAAACCTCGTTGCCACATCACTCGGTCAAACTTCATTCGGGTTGAATTCTGCCGGTTGGGCTGTTTATTGCTTTGGTCCGGTTATGGTGTTTACTGTTTTGAACACGACGGGATTTCTCTTACACCCTAGTTTTTTTTTTTTTTTTTTTTTTTTCCCTTTAGTATTAGTTAGATGCAGATTTCTCTTCTTAACCCGGTCCGCTCAAAACAAGAAGTTAGCAGTAGCTGCTCGGAACCTTTTTTTTTGGGCCAAGCTGCTCGGAACCTCACTTCATCCCTTCCCTCTCCCATTACAACTCACCGCTAAACCTAAACCCTCCCTCTCCAAGTTCAAACTCACTCTATCCCTCTCTCTGAGCTGCAATGAACTGCTCAAGTAACACTCCTTTCTTCCTCACTTCTCTGCATGTTTATACATAATGATTCGTTCCTTTACACTGTCACCACTCTCTGAGGCTTGCATTTTGATCTATGGTTCTGTTGATTTTATTTGGCTGTACAGTTTCCGGAGAGGTGCCGGAGGATCCGGTGGTTTCGAATAATTCTGGATTGCTTTTTGAGAAGCGTTTAATTGAGCGGCATATAGCGGTATGACCGATGCTAGGGTTTCTTTCTTCTTATACTCTGGGCTTCGCTTCATTCATCTGACGCTATGTTGTAGCTAGGAGAAGGAACGGTGTTATTTCTGTTAGAAAACCCTAATTGTGATGGATAGAAAATGACAGTTTTGCTCTGTGTTTGACTTTCCTGCCACTGTTTAGGATTTTCATCTGCCAAATACGAACCATTTATTTTAGATATTGAGATAAAGCAAAGTGCATAAACCAATGTAAAATTTTTTGCACTTTGGAAATGACAGTAGGGATTGAAGTTTGCATGAGTTGGTATTTCTGATAATATATATTTGTCATATCATAGTCATTTCTCTGCTACACTTTATTTAGGATTATGGAAAATGCCCAATAACAGGGGAACCACTTAGCATGGATGATCTTATCCCTGTCAAAGCAGGCAAGGTATAGCTGCAATCTTCACTTCCTACCTTTTGCTGCTTCCATAGCCATTCAAACTAATACTATTTATTTCACATATGACTGTTTCGAATTCCACTTTCCTGCCTACTGTTGAAGATTGTCAAGCCCAGACCTATCCAGACTGCAAGTATTCCTGGAATGCTTAGTATATTTCAGAATGTACGCGACTCTTTATCACTCATTTCATTATTTGACTGACATTGAATTATCATTTTGGGTACCCAACTAATTGGACTGATTGATATTCTTAGTGGATTTAGATATTTAGCATTCACTTATGGTTGTTTTCTTCATATGTATAGGAATGGGACAGCTTAATGCTATCTAATTTTGCATTGGAACAACAACTTCATACAGCTAGGCAGGAGTTAAGTCATGCTTTATACCAGGTATTTTCCCGAAGTCTGCCTAAGGAATTTATCTTGATTGATTATATTAACTCTTAAGCTATATAGTGTTCGGATACTTTATTTTTTAGTTGTGGATTAACATGTTGTTGAAGTAGTACTTCCTCTATCACAGTCCTTAGTGGTTGGGTTACTATGTGATTTATAAATAGAACTGCATTTTCTGTTGAAGTAAATTGAATCAGCGTGGAAGTAGTTCTTACTAAGAGTATATGTTGACATTCACTTGGTCAATCAGGTTAAGCTATTGTAGTTTGGTTAAAGTTTGTACCCATATGCCCTATGATGACGACTAACTGAATAGTTGGTTAGTTCAGTGAAAGCAGTGGTCATAATTCTGTGCATCAATATTTTCTAACAGTCATGCTTCTGAGCCGATAGAGCATTTCTTAATGCCCTTTTTTGTTATTTTCGTTTGCTTTTACAAACGTTATGTTTATGGTCAATGTATGCCAAATATTTTTCTAATTTCGTTGTTAATTGAGCTTTGGATGCTTTCTGTTCAACCTTTCAGCATGATGCGGCTTGTCGCGTAATTGCAAGACTGAGAAAAGAAAGGGATGAGGCTCGATCATTACTTGCTGAGGCTGAAAGACAAATGCCAGTTGCACCATCTACAGCAGTTAGCATTAATGCTTCTGCATTGTCTAATGGCAAAAGAGGTTCTTTCACTATGGTTCTTGGTTGGGAATTTTGAAGATTTACCATTGATGATTTACTTAATTTAGATCTCATTCCCTGGTTTCAGCGGCTGGAGATGAGATACTAGATCATGGTGGCAAGAAGTTGCGTCCTGGTATTTCTGCACATATCATTGCTGAACTAACAGAATGCAATGCAACGCTCTCCCAGCAGCGTAAAAAGCAGCGCCAGGTATCTTTGAAAAATAAGTAACTGTTTTTACATGATTACATATGCATGAGTATGGTAGCATATGCTAACACTTCTGTATTAATCATTTAGTACCAGGATTCTTAAATATTATGCATCACTTACTTTCTGTTTATGTAGGCCCCTGAGACATTAGCACACGTTGATGATATTGAGAGATTTACCCAGCTCTCTAGTCACCCACTACACAAAACCAATAAACCGGGGATTACGTGTCTTGATATTAATTACTCCAAGGTAATGCATTATTAAGTTTTAAGATGTTAGACAATTTCTGTAGCTTATAATCCTGCTGTTACTTCAAGTATCTATCTAAATACATTTATACATCACGTTGCTTGGCTTGGCATGACTGAATCATGACAGTCGTAAATCTGTTGGTTACTTGGTTGCACCTGCTATTAGGTTTAAAATATAATCTTAAATGGAAGTGGTCTTACAACCATTTCTTCTACTTTGTCAAGATGTTGTTCTGTTCTTGAGATTTTAAAACATCCTTTAAGATTGTTCTTCCTACTGGACTGGACTGGAAAGTGCAAAGACCAAAGATTCTTGTGAAAGCAACTCTAGAAGTGGAAGGAAATGAAGATCACAACCAAACAATGATATTTGAATTTGAAGTAGAAACTCAAAGTCCATGACTCCATCTTTCATTCTTCTATCTAGTTCATTTTATTTTCTGCTTATACTTATTGCACTCATAAGCCAAGATAGATTTATCTCATTTACTGCTGCCACAACTGTATCATGTGATAGTTCGAATATATGCATATATACATAGAGAGAGAGACATATATTCGTTTCTTCTTTTGAACCTTTTGTCGTTTCCAGGTTCCATATGTTATACAGTAGGAATCCCATTTGTTAGTTCTGCTCTTTAGACTTTTGGTTTCCAGTCTTTCATTTCAATCTAGTCATTTTTAATTGCATGTCTAAGCAATATATTAAGATTAATTCTGCAATTTGAATAAAGAACAGATTGCTCTCTACCCCTTAATTTCTCGGTTAAAACGAGCCTTCTGTTAAATAAACCTTTAAACTGTTGAACTCTGTTGGAAGCTGTTAATTTCTTTTGATTTGGAATTTGGATTGGAGAAGAGTTTTTATGTGACTCTTGAAAAATAATCCTGTACCTGTAGTAGAAATCTTCAAAATAACTCTGCCTATTTTCCTTAGCATTTACGTACTCATCTATTCCCCCACCTCAGCAGAAAAGAGTCATATAGAAGTAAGAAAGCTGCCAAACGAGATCAATATTCACCGTATTAATCTGAAAGATACTAGTTTATGTTGGTTATGCATATTTTAGATTTAAAACATTTTCTGAACCTCACATAAAAGATTCACCTTTGCATGTGGATTATGTCATTACTTTTCATGGGAGAATATGGAAGTTTAACGCCTTTTCTTGTGAAACTATGAATCAACATGACCACCTCTCGGGTGTTAAGATTGAAAGGTGACATATATCAATTATCATCTCTACATTGACATTTGACGTCCATCCAATGTGACTGGTTAGATACTTAGATTATATTTTTACTTGGTTCATGTGACTTGACTTTTGAAAATTCTATTTCCTTGCTCTAATATTCATTAATCTGGTTAACTATCTCATGTAGTTTTCAGAAATTAGGTATTTGGTGCGGTACATCATATAGTTCATATGTTATTAGCTTATTTATTTTATTAAATTATCCATTTTTTATAGGATATCATTGGGACTGGAGGGGCGGATACAGCTGCTGTAGTCTTTGATCGGCAATCTGGACAGATTTTATCCACTCTTTCTGGACACTCAAAGAAGGTTATTTTCTTACATTGTTCTGTGTACTTGCATATTCTTTTCTATATATATTTCCTTTTGGTGAAGATTTCATTATATGATTCAGGTTACCAGCCTAAAGTTTGTTACTCAAGGTGATTTGGTCTTAACTGGGTCTTTGGACAAGGTAAATATATGAATTAACTTAGGATTATTGGAAGGTATAATGTAATTATATTTTCTAGTAGGTGTTTTAAATTATAATTCTTGAGAAGATGCATTTTTGAAGCTGTAAATTTAGTTTTGAGAAATTTCTCAAAAAACAATTTGGCAGTATGTTCTGTATAATTGTTTCTACCTATTAAGATTCCTTTTATGAAGGGATCATTGTAAGTAAATAATATAGGTATAAAACAACGCTTTCCAATGTTCGTGAAGGATAATGCCCTTGATTTATTAATCTGATGCAACCGTCTGATTAATAAAAAACGGAGGTATGTGGTTTGAAATGGGCATCTTTATTAAAAAGGAACCTAAATTTTCTACTTGAAACATAAGCATTTCTCATATGTAGAACTTTATTTAAAGTCAAATCTGACCTTTAATTGTAGCTATCTATTCCCAAGCGTCAGTCACCTTTGCCGCCCATAGTACATGCTTTCCTAGATTAAGCCATTATCACTGCAATTGATAGGCCTTTCAGGCACTAATATATTAATTTTCAGATAGGAAAACTCATTTTAACTGCACAATATTGGTGAAAAATGCCTCTCGCACCATGCTTTAATTACATCGTGCTCATGTTGTTCAAAATTTGCAGACTGTTCGTATCTGGCAAGGTTCTGAAGATGGAAACTATATCTGTAAGCAGACATTGAAAGATCATACAGCTGAGGTACGAAATTCCTGAGCTGGAAACTTTAAAGTTGTTTGCACGTGGTTGTTGCATCATGTCCCTGAAAAATTACGCTTTAGAGTTTTGTTGGGACGTTAATCCCCTGTAGACGAGTTTCATTTTTGTTGATAATAATAATAGAATGTATCTTCCTCTCCGGAAGGAAGCTACTTAAAAAACTAAAAGTTGGTCTTTCCAGGATCTTCGTTACATCACATCTGGAGGTCCTTTTATGTTGAATTTTATCACTCTGTATGGAATAGGCAGTGTTTCGGGCCAAAAGCCCTTACTGGCTTCGAGAGCTTTTACATGGCAAAGCTTAAAAGGAAATAAATTTCTAACTTTAACTGCAGATGCAGTCCACTATATTGAGAATTTATCTTGAGATGCCTGAAAACAGTCATCTGAATTTTATGACTGGTTAAATTATTGGTAAGTTTTTGAGTGTTAACCTTGTAGCTCTAGAATGTTGCAAAATTCCTCATGAAGATTGTGAATGTGAAGTACTTTTATAAACAGAAATAGTTTCTTTATTACTTCCTTGTAATAATAGCAACTCAAAATTTTCTGGGTGTTTGCACAGCAGACTTATTTTTGATGGACCTTGAAAAATCTCATTAATGTTTCAGGTGCAAGCTGTAACAGTTCATGCCACAAACAACTACTTCGTTACAGCCTCTCTGGATAATACATGGTCCTTCTATGATCTCTCTTCGGGTTTGTGTTTGACACAGGTCTCTCTCTCTCTCTCTCTCTCCCTCTTCATAATTCATATATATCTGTATCTGTGTATATACACTCACATTCATGAGTGTTTACTAAAAAGTGTGAAAGCTTTGTTCCATGTTGGTATATATATATATAAGAAAACGATGGGTTTAAAAGAGTAGGTGTCGCATTGCCTAATAGCTTAAGCTTTGGGCTTGGATATGTTTGTCTTTCTTATAGGCGGCGTTATGGTTTGAACAACACCATGAAATCATGCACCTCTACCATTCTTGTTACTGGGAGAGTAGACTGTTCTATTCTCAAACTTTGTTTCCTCCTGCAGGTTGAGGACACCTCAGGATCTGATGGGTACACATCTGCTGCTTTTCATCCTGATGGTCTTATCCTTGGCACGGGCACCTCAGATTCTGTTGTTAAGATTTGGGATGTTAAAAGTCAGGTATGTTGCAATCCTCACTTGAATCACTTTTTGTGATTCTTCCTCACAGAGTTGTAGTTAAATCATTTTCATTTAAATGGTTGGGATATTAAGATTCTAGACATGCTAGTTTCTTTGCTCATTTATTTATATCAATCCTGATTTATAGATTTGTTCCTAAAGAACCTTGGCGTTCTGAAGATAACTTTAAAGGAACCTGTCCATTCTTTTTTATGTTTAGCTTCTGGTGTACATGCTGTAGTTGAAACTAGTTGTACTACATCATTGGTGTTCTAGCTTATTTGTTGCTGTTTGAGCTACCTAGTATTGGAAGAAGTAAGATGCTAAGAATTGGCCGGTGATGTGGAGAAGTTTGCAATAATCCCTTCTTTTCAAGTTATTTATGCTTGCCAAGGACAGCTGCTATGGGAACTGAGGAATAACGGTGATATCCTAAAGTAAAAGGTTGAATACTAGGCTAACGAGATTAAAAGAAAGTCTTCATCACTGGCAACTCGAGAGGTCTAATCGGTGTTGCTTCCTTGTCTCGTATTGCTAATAGGTGCCGCTTCATGTCTCCTACCTTCCTGAATACTAGGAATTTTTACATTAAAGTCAAAGACTTTTTGGCTTAGGGGTCCTCAAAGTGTACCTGGAATCCTGATTTATCTCGGGTTGCTAATGGGTGCTGCTTCTTTGTCTCCTTCTTGAATACTAGGAAGCTGTACATTAAACTCATTTTTGGTTTGGGTCGTGAAGTGAATACCCGTAATCCTTATTTTTGCTCTGTGAATACCTGTTATCTTGATTATGCAAATGTAGTCAGATTAGGAGTCACTTTCGTATAAAATACTACTGTGTCGAGCTCCAGTTTTCTCTTCTTAGGTTGGTTGAGTTAAACCATAACAGCTGTTTTCTCTTTTATAGGCAAATGTAGCGAAGTTTACTGGCCATAGTGGAGCAGTAACTGCTATATCTTTCTCTGAAAATGGATATTTCCTTGCGGTAAATTTTACTGTTAGACTCTAAACTCTACATTCTTGTATGTGGCCGTGTTATACCAGTATCTAACTTCAGATTTTGTTTGCATGCCAGACTGCTGCTCTGGATGGTGTTAAGTTGTGGGATCTTCGTAAATTGAAGAACTTCAGGACATTTTCGCCATATGATCTGGAAACACCTACAAACTCGGGTACATGCATCTTTCTCATTATTGGGCATTGGAGCTGACTATTCTCATGCATATTTTTCTTGTTGCAGATAATGGTCATAGGAAAACATTATAAATATAATTTCATGGTAATATAATGTCTTAACATAATATTAGTAATATTACGACAAGGACAAGATGCATCCAATTCCATTGTTAATGGCTCTCCTCATAATAAGACTTTTACGGTTGAGTTTCATCTTTGGGTTCAAATTAGTCGTCGAGTGTTATGTCTTTGAATTCTTCATGGCCAGCCAATTGTGTGCTTTTTGTGTGCTTTTTGTGTGCTTTTGTTAGTTTTTGGGTTAACCAGGACCACTAATTTCATTGGCCAAAAAAAAAGAAAGGACCACTAATTTCATCTTTAAAAATAAAATTACTAGCCTTTGTCAGATCTGTCAATTTTCAGAGCATCATCTCAAGAATTTATTATTAAAGTTTGTTTCATTTGCAGTTGAATTTGATCACAGTGGAAGTTACTTGGTATTAGCTGGCTCAGACATAAGGTTAGTTGTTGTAATTTCCTCTATTGATTTTTGGTAAATGTGTGGATAATTATATATGTGTAGATAATTATATTTTTTATTTTAACGTTCCATATATCAGATAATATGTTCAGTAGAGCATGCCCAGATTCAAGGAACGTAATGATATTAAGGTCTTGTTTTTACTATCCCCTTATTCAGGGTATATCAAGTTGCAAATGTCAAATCCGAATGGAACTGTATCAAAACATTACCAGATTTGTCAGGAACAGGTGAAAAATTTCTTATGTCCATGTGTTACAGACTGATATGTGTACAGCATATACGCACTGTAGTCTTAATTATGATATTTTGGGTGGTTTACGCAGGTAAAGTGACGTGTGCAAAGTTTGGGCCTGATGCACGATACTTAGCAGTAGGATCAATGGACAGGAACCTTCGGATGTTTGGCCTTCCCGGGGATAATGACCCCGCTCCGCCGAATGAATGAATTCTCTGAGGGGTTTTGGAGTGTAAAACTAGTAGATTATGTTTGAGGAAGCATCTTCTTGTATTCAGCACCCAGCAGATTGGCATGAATTACTTAGCATCCCTTGAATATCTGAAGCAGAAACTGA
Organism: Chamaenerion angustifolium; assembly: GCA_946814005.1. Classification (NCBI taxonomy): domain Eukaryota; kingdom Viridiplantae; phylum Streptophyta; class Magnoliopsida; order Myrtales; family Onagraceae; genus Chamaenerion; species Chamaenerion angustifolium. The sequence goes on from OX328270.1 coordinate 10,833,669, forward strand.
ATCTCCTCTCTTATTTGATTGAGGTTGCAGATAGATTTTGATTTTGTCAAGTGTCGACAGTTTACTCCATGTTTTTGACTGTTTATCTCAGATGCACGTAAGTAATGTTTCTCTGTCGTAGTTTGCAGTGGTCATCGTGTAGATTGCATTCTCACCTGTGAAATTAACGCCTCAAGTTGTGTTGCTTTTAAGTAGGCAAAGCTTTGGCCAGGAAAAATTGAATCGGCATTAAACATTCATAGTATCTCGAGAAATTGTTGCAGAATTAAGAATGATAGTACTCGTAGAATTGGATGCTAAGATGTATAGGTAATATTTGCGTACTGGAATATTTTTATAGGATTGTGGAATATTTCCTTTTTTGTTGGAAGGGTGAATAATTTAGTCTTTCAAAACTTTATTGTTTGTGGAAAGTGTACGTGAAGAACAAAAGCAAACATGCTACCTCCACTCTTCCGGTAGAATTGTGTGCTTTCATGAAGTTTTTCATAGTTCTAAACTTGAATGGATGAACTGATCGCAATTTCATACTACTTGAAAAAAATTCTTAGTTAAAGGGAATTATCAAGAGTTAGAAGTCTTAAATAGTGTCCAATCTCAAGATTAGAGAAAGAATTCTACTGCAAACTGTATGTATTTTATTGATGGGTTAATTGTAAATTTCCCCCCTAAAGTTTGGACTGAATTTGAGTTTCCCCCTTAATGTTTAATATTTTAAATTGTAGTCCTAATGCTTGGACAAAATGAAAAATCCTCCCTTTTCGTGTAGTTCAGATTGAAACTCATCATGTTCTTGACATGTGATTTTTTTAAAATTTGAAATTACAAATTTACCCTCCATTACCAACCCTTCTAAGCTAACCACATCTTTCTTTACCGAGCCAAAGTCAATCCACAGCTTATCGGACCCTCCGAACGAGAACATAATATCAGAAGAAGCATTGTTAAGAACCAGAGCGGAGGGAAAGGAGAATACCAGTGGAGGAGATGTTGAAGAACTCTTTGACCCGAAACTGAAGGTCGGAATATCAGAATCACCATTGAGGAGAGATGGTGGAAGCATGAGGGACGGAGTGGGCAGCTCGGGGAATGATGGAGGAGATGCAGAGACTTGGAAAGTGAACCCTGAAGTGTTGTTATCCGGAGCAAGTGTGGGGTTTAGGGCAACACTGTTTTCTGGGCAGGGATCGGGGTTGGAGGTTTCCTCCATGGATGCTGTTGAGATTGAGAGTTCAAAGATGTGAGAGTAAATTTTGGGACATTATGCACATAGAATAACACGTTAGTTCCGCAAAATAGCTCAAGAACTAAAACAAGGGAAGTAATAATCTATTGGCTTGCATCTTTTATGCTGCAGCATGTAAATTTGTTAATTAGGTATAGTACAATCATATTCTCAAATTGCATTAATTAACTAATAAATTTGGAACTAAAAAGCTCGTGGTTTTACCAATAATGCATTCAGTCGAATCCAGTGTATTTCTAAGGAAATAGATCTAGTTCCAAGATAATTTACCTCGTATGTATTTGTTGCCTCAGTACCACCTCTTGGAACGGCAAAGAAAAAACCGGCCTCCGAAACTGAATCTTTTCCTTTTACAGTATCTTCACTAGGTAGAGCTTGAAATGACAAAGTTGTCTTCTCTACATTTAAATGCTTAGTTGTGTGATTCGTCTTTTCTGCCCACACTTGAGAATCAGGACCATCTCCGATAGAAATCACAACAGAAGAGGCATTTTTCCCTAGAATTCTTCGACAGCTTGGACTCAACAGACATATCTTTGGGAGTTGGAACAGTTTTGTCAAGATGCTTCAGTATCTTCTTTGCCATCTGACCAGCATGTGTATGAACGAGTCCCTTGTTTACGATTCAGTTTCTTCCCTGAATGGGAAAGAAAAATTATTTTTTCACCAGGTGCTTGAGCAGAAGATGATGATGGAGGAGGTTGGTCCATATCGTTATCGATTGAAGTTGAAACACTGCCTTCTGCAATGGTTGGTGTAGATAAGTCGGTTGAGGTGACTTCTGCGATTCTCTTCAGTGGCGATTGCTCCTCAGATGGCTTAGTAGTTGCCTTGCGCTTGCCTTAGAAGGTTGGTAATGGATGGTAAATTTGTAATTTCAAATTTTAAAAAAAATCACATGCCAAGCACATGATGGGTTTCCGTCTGAACTAAACGGAAATTGGACGGAAAGGGGGGATTTTTCATTTTGTCCAAACATTATGACTAAATTTTAAAATTTTAAACATTAAGGGGGAATCTCAAATTCCGTCCAAACTTTAGGGGGGAAATTGACAATTAACCCTTTATTGATTTCAGCTTTACTAATATACATCAACCTATGGCTTAATTAGGAAATAAAGGTATTTGGAAACTGTATATTATACACATTACAAGGATTTTGTTCCCTAATCATATCTTTCCTTTTCTAACACTTCTACTCAAGTTGAATAGTGGAGTTACCAATATTTAACTAACTTGCTTAAAACATTTATGAAGATTCTTCCATTTATGACCTTGGTAAGGATGTCTATCAGTTGGTCTTTAGAGCATACAAAAGGAAGGTTGATGGTCCCGTTTTCTAGCTTTTCTTTTATGAAGAGCTGATCGAGCTCAACATGTTTAGTACGATCATGTTGGACTGAATTTTCTAAGATACTGATGGCTGCGTGGTTATAACACATCAGTCGACACGACATGTGTGTGGGAAACTAAATCTCTATCAATAACTTCTGCAACCATAATATTCCGACGAGGCCTCGAGCCATCCCTTGAATTCCGCCTCAGCACTAGAGAGTGCTACCATATTCTACTTCTTGCTCTTCTAGGTAACTAAGTTGCCTCCCAATCAAGGCAAAGTAACATGAAGTAGATCTCCTTGTTGGGATGTATGTAACAATGTGAAGAAATCAAGGATGATCCGTTGAAGATTATTGAAGCTCTTGATGAAGCCATGGTCTTCTAGTCATTAGAAGAGGTGTATAGGTTCTAATGTGTTGAAGAGTCTTCAAGGATGTTCTAGTGTATTCATGAAGCTTCAAGTAGTTAGTAGCAGATTCAAGGTTGGATTAGAATAAGTCGAGTCTTTCATACTATAAAAGGATCAGTTCTAAGAGTTGTAAACTTAACTTGAAATGAAAAATGAAATTCTGTTGAGTTCAATACTCTATTTCTGTTACTTACTTGCTTCGCAAGTATTCGATTATGCAATTTCCTCCTTTCTTGTTGTTCAAGATCTACTTCAATCTCAGTTCACTTACATGGTATCAGAGCCACGATCACGACTTTCTGCATCAAATCTGTGAAGAAATCGTCAAGAAGATCAATCTTCTACTGGTGTATTTCATAAATCATCAATTCTGTCAAGATTATCAATGGATGAGAACAATCCTTCATTCGTGAACAAGAGAGTGTGCCAACTTACTGGTGAAGACAACTTACAATCGTGGAAGCAACAAGTTCTTCTAGTTGTTCGAGGATTAAATCTCAAAGGATATCTCTTTGGAACTCTGCATGTTCCTCAACTGATCGATGACGGTGAAGGTGAGAAGATAGTCAATCCAGACTATGTTAAGTTCGTGCAGCAAGATAGCTCTCTAGCATTTTGGCTTCGAGCTTCCATATCGTCTTCAATAAGCAAAGGCCTGGTAGGATGTATGTCAGATTGCTCAATCTCGACGAAACTTCATCAACATTTTTCATCTTCATCAACTACAGGAATCATGAACCTATACGATAGGGAAAAAAATTCATAGTTAAAGGGAATTATCAAGATTTAAAAGTCTTAAATAGTGTCCAATCTCAAGAATAGAGAAAGAATTCTACTGAAAACTGTATGTATTTTATTGATTTCAGCTTTACTGATATACATCAGCCTATGGCTTAATTAGGAAATAAAAGTATTTGGAAACTGTATATTATGCATATTACAAGGATTTTGTTCCCTAATCATATCTTTCCTTTTCTAACACTCCTATTCAAGTTGAATAGTAGAGTCACCAATATTTAACTAACTTGCTTAGAAAACATTCCTAAGATTCTTCCATTTACGACCTTGGTAAGAATGTCTGTCAGTTGGTCTTTAGAGCATACAAAAGGAAGGGTGGTGGTTCCACTTTGTAGCTTTTCTTTTATGAAGTGTTGATCGACCTCAACATGTTTAGTACAATCATGTTAGACTGAATTTTCTAAGATACTGATGGTTGTGTGGTTATAACACATCAGTCAACACGACTTGTGTGTGGGAAACTCTATCTCTATCAATAACTTCTACAACCATAATATTTCAGCGAGACCTCGAGCTATCCCCCTAAATTCCGACTCAACACTAGAGAGTGCTACCGTCTTCTACTTCTTGCTCTTCCAGGTAATTAAGTTGTCTCCCAACCAAGGCAAAGTAACATGAAGTAGATCTCCTATCTGTCGAATTTCCTGCCCAGTCCGCATTCGTATACAATTCTATATCAAGATGTTTGTTCTTCAAAATAAAATTCCTACCCCTGGAGATCCCTTCAGATACTAAAGAACCCTTAGAGCACCCTCCATTTGACTAACTTGTGGCTTATGCATGAACTGACTTAACACACTCACAACATACACAATATCTGGTCTTGGGTGAGCCATGTAAATTAGCTTTCCCACAAGATGTTGATACTAAGAACGATATGTTGGTTCAGCGTCTTCCACTATCTTAAGACCATGATTAACCATAATAGGAGTGTATGTTGGTTTACAGTCAAGTAGTCATGTTTCAACTAGCAGGTCTAACACATATTTTATTTGGGAGATCAAAATAACTATCTTTGAACGTAGTACTTCAATTCCCAATAAATATTTCAGCTCTCCCAAGTCCTTCATCTCAAACTCCTTGAACAGATTTTGCTTAAGTCGTGACATCTCTTCAACATATCTCCTGTCATAATCATATTATCAACATAGATTATTAGGCACGTTACCAGGCTGTGTCGTCGTTTAAGGAACAAGGTATGGTCCGAGTTGCTTTGCTGATATCCGCATTTCTTCATGGCAACTGTAAACCTTCCAAACCACGCCCTATGCGACTGTTTCAACCCATACAACACCTTTAGTCTGTATACGTTTGATTTCCGAAAACTGGATGTGAAGCCCAGTGGTGGTTCCATGTAGACTTCTTCCTTAAGTCCCCATATAGGAAGACATTCTTCACGTCAAACTAATGGAGTGACCAATCACGATTGACAACTATCAAAAAAAGTACTCTGATAGTGTCAATTTTAGTGACTAGGGAGAACATCTCAGAATAGTCGATGTCGTAGGTTTTAGTGTATCCTTTAGCCGCAAACCTTGCTTTGTACCTTTTAACGGATCCATCAGCTCGACGCTTCACTGTAAATACCCATCGACACTCGACTGCTCTTTATTAATTGTGGAAGAGAACACTTCTCCCATGTTTGAATTTTGTTTTTCCAATGCCTTCATTTCAACCTTTATTACCTATCTCCACTCAGGACTTTTGAGTGTTTCCTCTACTGTCTTGGGAGTCTCCTGAGTATATACGGGTTTCGCAAAGGCTTTGGCACTTTGGGATAGACTGCCCCTGGTTAGGTGTGCTACTGGATATCAACTTGCTTTAGGTGTATACTCTGGTTCATATCGAATGGGGGGAACAACTCTGGTTCTTCTGGCAGGCAGCACACATCTTTCATGTACGGGTGAAACTGGTTCCTGCACTGTTTTTTCTTCTGGACTTATATCATTAGAGGTGTATCAAAAATAGAAGTTGGTACAGGGGGCTACTAACCTCAGAAATATTAGTCGTGAGAGCGGGTTTGAGGCAGAAGCCTATGTGATGGGAGTCACCATCTCAGTGGCTCCGTCTACTTTCTATTTTAGAACTATCAGAGGAAACACTAGAGTGGTCAATGTGGTCAACCAATCTAATGGACTATTAGGACTCTCTCCCTGGACAGAAAATTTGGTTGTATAATAAAACTCAATTTCAAGGAAATCGCAATTCATCGTGGCATACATGCGATGGGTTTGCGGATTATGACAACGATGGCATGTTTTATGTATCCCATATCCCATGAAGACACATTTGATAGAACACGAATCAAATTTAGACCGTTCAGATTTGGAATGTGTACAAAGACTGAACACCCAAAGATTCGGGGTTGGATTGTCAAGGTTTTAGGAGCACTCATATGACTAGATAATATCTCGAGTGGTGTTTGAAACTCTATTACCTTAGTAGGTAGACGATTGAGGAGGTATACAAATGTTACAAATGCTTCAGGCCAAAAAAAAAGTTGGAACACAGGACTCCAACATCACTACTCTCGTCATTTCTAGAATATGATAGTTTTTTCTTTAAGCTACCCCATTTTGTTGTGGGGTATGCAAACATGAAGTCTGATGAATGATAATTTTGTCTTGGAGAAACTGTTTGAGCACAAAATTTACAAATCCTCCTCCATTATCAGAACATAGAACCTGAATTTGGGTTTTGAACTGGGTTTGAACTAAGTTGTAAAATTCAATAAACTTAGCGGAGACTTCATATTTATTTTTTAGGAAATAGATCCAAGTCATATGAGAATAATCATCTATAAACAGAATAAAATACTTGAATATATTATTCAACATGCAAATACCATTATTCGGGACAAGACCTTAAACGTTAGAGTAAATCAAGGAAAACATAAACTTAGCCCTAGAATTATACTGTGAATATGACTGTTTATGACTCTTAGCAAGTATACATGTCTCACAAGTAATATTTTTATTTGAGGGAAACAAACTAGGAGATAATTTGTGAAGGTACCTAGTAGATAGATGTCCCAAACGCCGATGCCACAACGATTGTTGCATGTTGACTGTTTCGTGAGCAACCGTTGCAGTTCCGTGTTGAGACACTTCATCCACATAGTACATGCCCTGATGCTCAACACCACGTCCAATAACGTTCCCCGACTGAATATCCCATAGTAGACAAAAATTTGGATATATTAGTACTATAAAATTTAACTCTCTATTTACATGACTAATAAAGAGTAATTTGCAAGTCAGGTTGGGCACATAAAGACAATTTTGCAACTTTAGTGTTGGAGATAAGGCAATAGTTCCAGCTCCATGAACTGACGAAAGATCTCTATTTTTAGTATGTATCATCTTCCTTTCTGGTACTGATTGACTATTGAATTCCTTTTTATTGAATGACATAGTATCAGTAGTTCCATTGTCAAATAACCACCCCTAATTTTTTTTCCCTGATCCTGACATCTAAGCTACAAGTACATGGCCTGATTTATCATTTTTTATAACTACAATGCTCATTTCTTTATTTTCACAAATTTCAGGGTTAGATATATCAAGTTGTAAAGATGAGGGTGCCAAAAATTGATAATTACTATGCTAAGGGCAGAATGGTAATTTTCTTCCCCTTTACCTCGTCTACTTTTTGAGGAAGCTGCCGAAGTCTCTTAATTTCCTCCAACTGTATCCTCTGATCTTCATCCAGCCGCAACCTTGAAAGCCCTAGTTGTGGCTTCTGGCTCCACAGTGCCCTAATATATGTTGTCTCAGTCCTTTACCGTTGTGACGAGGTTGCCGACACCGTGTCCGTGCCTTCGAAATCGTCTCCATCCCTCGGGGAACCCGATCAATTGGAAACATTGCGCCTTGATGTTACGAAATTTGTCTCAGTGGCTGCATCTCATAGATTTTCGATTTACGCCACCGCCGCCGTGAGTTGTCTTCCCCATTCTGGTGACTTGATGCGGCTTGTAGGCGAGGTTCGGTCTGGTTGTGACTTCTCCTGTTTCTGAGCAAGGCGCGACCTTGAAACCAACCCCGATTTCGGTGTTGAAGGTTTCGATCTCCCTCCGTCGATAGACCATAACCACCCTCATGTCCCATTCTGACTGAATGGTCGCGTAGGCCTATTCCACCCCAGGTAAGAGATTTTGCTGCAGTATGTCCCATTTTTCTTGATCAAATTCCTTGCTCACAGCGTTGAAGAACTGGTACATCTTTTTTATGATCTTTTCGTGTTTCAGATTGCAATTTCCTTTGGGCATTTCATGGGAATCGGATCCCTGAGTTTGATGTCTCGCTACAGCCTTGGTAGTTTGTTGTACATTGATTCGAGGGATTTGGTTATCATTGTGGGAACTCTGGTTCTTCGCCTCCGGAGGGGACACCTGTGAGGTGATGAAGCTTCCCTTGACCGCAAATCTTCATTCGGATCAACCGAGACAGCAGGGAGTAATTGCTTTCATTGAGCTTTATACTCATACTGATTCTTGGGACTGATTTCTATATATTGCTGATTGATTGTGGCGGGTGTGATAGTAGTGTCGCCAATTGAGCCGCCAACGACGTATCGGTTAACGCATGTTCGTTGGTGTGGACGTTGCCGTCTTCTGAGCCTGACATTGCCCCGACTGGTAGATGATGATGTCAACGAATCGTCGATCTGTGTTTAATCAAGAATTATGACTCTGATACCATGATAAACAGTGTCCAATCTCAAGAATATAGAAGGAATTCAATTGCAAACTATATCTATTTTATTGATTCCAGCTTTACTGATATACAACACCTTATGGCTTAACTAGGAAATAAAGGTATTTGGAAACTATATATTACATACATATTACAAGGGATTTTGTTCCTTAATCCTATCTTTCTGTTTCTAGCAAGAAGTGTTAAAAGTAAAGACAATTATCAAGAGTGAGAAGTATTAAGAAACTATGTTAATTATTTAATTATGTATAGATATAGGAGAGTGTACCTAACAATAGATGAATTATTATAGACATAGGAGGGTGTGCTTTAGAATCTATAAGCTAGCATATCTCTCATGTGTATATATGTTCATATCTTCTTAAGAAATGTATCACATATATATGCTCTCTCCTCTTAAGCAAGTACTATCTATCTTCTTATATTCATTTCGTAAGGCAAACACAACCTGAAGTATTTCTACCCAATACTCATGTTTGGTTGTCTAGTTAGACAAACAAAATCCAAAATCCTTTCATTCTCTTACAAAAATCAGATTTGCCCGTGTGAACTCTATTTTTACAAAGTTATAATCAACATTTGTCTTAGAAGTTATCAATCATCTTGTCTGATGGTTTTATCCCTAGAATTTTCCGCGCATCGCCACACACCATTGTCACCTTTCCAATCAACATCATTCTAGCAAGGGTTGTCACTATTCAAAATCGTTTTTGATTGCGGATCCATCCTTTCAACATCACGAGACAAATTCTTTTGGTCCTGCTCAGCATGCCTTTTCTGGAATACCCACAATCGCTTTAGAGAAGTTCAATGGAAAGAATTATTCAACATAACCAACCTTTTTAGAACCTTGGTTCTTTGGCCAAGGTTTCCGATCATCTTGAAAGTACGATTGTTGATATCCCGAAGATCAGCAGAGACAATGGGAAAAGTTGTATAATCAACTTTGCGCATTGTTGTGACAGTCAATTGAGTAATTTCAGAGCATTCTAAACGTGTTCCTCTTTCTCGAAAGATAAATAGTGTGTACACCAATGACATCCACCAGTTGTCGCACAAACTCACATATCTGAAGCAAACCAATCACGATATGAGTACTTATTTGTCTGAAGTACAAGATGTTATTGAAGAACTGAAAATGATCCTCCAAGTCGACACTCTGCAAGGGAACTTAGAAAAACTTGATAATCTTTATTTGGTGATGATTCTCCAAGGTGTTCATCAAGATTATGAACAAGTTAGGGATCATAATTTAACAACTCTGGACATTCTAACTATGAAAAATTTAATTACTTGACTATTAAGGATCCATCACCCAAGACACAACTTCCTTATGTTATTGAAGCTTCTGTATTTGCTACTAATCAAGGAGAATGTGGAAGTCATGAAGGTCGTAAAGGATGTATTGTTGTAGATGGAGGTGCTCACCCCGAATGCTCTTATTGTAAGAGGAAAAAAAGGACACACTATCGACTAATGCTAATTCCTACAAGGATTCCCGATGGAGCAAATTGCTTACTGGCTGGAAAGATTTTAGGTTTCGTTTGCCATATCAAACGGCAAACAAGATAAGACAGAGTATTGACTCTCATGCCAACTTTATACTTGGGAGACTAAATTTTATGTGATACACTTCTTAAGAAGAGAGAGAGAGACCTTACACAGGAGTGATAACTTCTAGATTCTAAAGAACACTCTCCTAGGTCTATAATAATTCATCTAATTTTAGGCACACTTTCCTATGTCTATACATAATTAAATAATTCACATAATTCTTTATACTTCTAACCCTAGATAATTATCATACTTTTTAACACTCCCCCTCAAGTTGGATTGAACATATCATATGTACCAAGCTTCTTAGAAATGTATTGTCCTCGACAGCCACCATGTGCTTTTGTGAAAATATTTGCTAGTTGATTATTATGACAAATATATTGAGTTGCAATTTCTTTGGATAAGATTGTTTCTCTGATGAAGTGACAGTTGGCCTATATATGTTTTATCCTCTCATGAAAAACTGGATTTGATTCTATATAAAATGTTTCTTGGTTATCACAACACAATTTAATTGGTTTACTATATCTAATCCTCTCAACTCTTGAAGAAGTTCAGACGTACCAATAGCCATGGCTCTATACTCCGCTTCTGCACTAGAATGAGTGATAAAATTTTGCTGGGAGATGAACCAAACCACACGTAGCACTTTGATACAAAGTCTGCATCTCACAAATCATGTCATGCTTCCATCTATGGTGAGGAAGTGCTTTACATAGAGTGTTTGGAATAGTAACAGAAGATAAGGCTGAAATAAATGCAAAGTAGGTTGGAGGAAAACGTAGGAAGTTGTAGATAAGATGAGGTTTAGGAGTCAATCTATAGCTCTTCCAGAGGACAATAGGTAGATCATCTGATGACTCAACTTGGTCCATAGGTGGTTCAGACTACTCAGTGAGATGTAAATCAAATGGATCTTCGGAGGGCTCTACCAAGCAGTCTGTTTCTATCTACGCTTAATGAAGAAGCGATGGCAAATGTGAGATAGTCAATGTGTTAGGTGATAACGGAACCTCCACCATACACTACAAGAAATTTGCTCTACAGTGAGGGTAAATTATCGTTGCCGGAAGCACTGTTGGCGCTGTTAAAACCCATTGCCAATGCTAAGAGTCGTGCCAATAGACCCTGTGGCTAAAGGTATCGACGACGACATTATGCCACCACTAAAGGTTTGCCGTTGCCGGAATGAATAGTGAATGAATAGTCTGTTTGATCATTAGCATCGCAAATATGCCGACTCTGTTTACGCATAATTACCGTCGATAGGTATTTGAGGGTATTACTGATTTACAGTGTCTATATACGTGAGATGTAGATTGGAGGCATTAGTATCCGCGTATTGTTGTCCCTATTTGTATGATATTGTATCCAACTTATGTGAGGCAATATAGCTTATTCAACCACAACATTTCGTTGAAAGTAATTACGCATACTTAGCGACGGATGCATCCAACCTGTCGATGCTCGTCCAACAGTATTAAATATTACCCTGTTAATAATAGTTGATGCTAAAATCGAGTTTCAACTACTGTTAAAGTTGTTGCTATAGACAATGTTTTGTGTCTGCGTGTTGTCATGGTTAAATGTTATATTAAGCATCAATTACGGATACAATTACAGTCCGTCGACAATGGTTTGTTTTGATGCAAATGCTAATGTTTCTCTTTTCGAATTGTTGGCCATGCTAATGCTCGTAGCCAAGCATACCCAAACAGAATACATAAACAGACAATACACAAACAGGTAATACACAAACAGCTACTTATGTAGAACCATTTCCAACAGATCCGAATTTATACATAGCCAAACATTTCAAACAAATGTATGGCAACCAAACCACAAACATAGATGACATGTTCACATTTACATCATGTCCAAAATATCCATTTACAATCAGTCAACACCTAGTGTACCACCAGTCACTATAACTACTAAGCAGGAGTACTTACAGCACGTTTCCACGGTTCATGCATTTGGATCTGCAAACATAGAAATAACAGCAATCATGGTAGCATCATACTATAGAATATACCCTACAATGACTAAATGGGTGTACACAATGCAATTAAATCAATACTATACGCACCGTTGCCAAACATTGTACTTTTCATGACAGCAATATCACGTTGAAATTGTTCCATGCTGGCCTGGAACTCCTTGAGTTGATCACAGAGTGACTCACATTCAGCTGCATTTCTAGCTACCTCCTCCCTTGCCTGCTTTAACTGCTCACTTTCCATCATCCGTGTTGCCTTTGACACCCGACTTCGACGACGCTCAGGTTGACGAACTTCCTCATACAAGACATCCTTGTCAACAGCAGACTCCTCGTCCCCAGTTGCCAACTGGGCAACCCTTTCCTCCACTTGTTCCTATTTTGCAAACGGTGTGCCAAGAACATAAACGAGCAATCAGATACAAATGTACATCACATGTGACTATATGGGTCGGCAGTACTACTTACCAGTATTGATCTGGTTTTATCATCCAACGGCTGTCCTTTCTTGTCCACATGGTTCTTCTTGAACATATGATACTCCCCTGGATGTTTCCCGTTGTTCTTCTCAATCTGCAAGAGTACCATATACTTGTTCAAGGGTTGCTAACTATTTCTTAAACATAACAATTCAATGTTAGGATTACCTCTTCCTGTTCTCTCCTCGCAAATGACGAAGTGCCAGCGGTGTGCCTCATGACTTGGTGAGCTTTGTTGGCTTTGTTACGATCGCTCTTTAACTTCAAACAATTTGAAGTTACAACCAGTTTACGTTAAAAAAGTGCAGCAGTCATTAACGGTACAAAAAAATACAGTTGCAATAGGGAGGAAGGCACAAACCTTGAACTCGTCTGAGCTGAACCAGTTAACAAGCCACACCCAATCCTCTTTCACCACGTCAGGAGGAATGTTTTGTAACCTTTCTTCATTCGTAAGGTACTTGTCAAAGTACCTTCTCTTTAGATTCGCCCTGTAGTTTCTGTACTTCTCTTTAAGAGTACAGATGATCAGCTGCTTCAGGTTGTCATCATCCGGTATCACAAAATTCTCCTGCGAGTTTGAACAATACGGAAATGTTAGAACCAGTTCTTACATCATTTATAAATAGACAGGTGCAATATGTATGTCCTAGTTCCATTTACAACTGAGACTTACCGCCACCAGCAAGAGCATCTTCGCTTCATAGTCTATTGGAGACTTAGGAATCTCCTTCCAGTCTTTCACCATGAGAGGTGCATTCGTTCGTTTCCTAACAATGCAGCCACACCAACTTGCAAACATCGAAGCATTGTTACTGCAGACTTTACCTCGAGAGTCAAATTTTAGAACCTCCTTTTCGTTGACACCATTTCTAGACAACCTTATGCATCTAGTTCTCCCTCTACGTAGTCTTTCCAATTGAATAATTACTTCTTCCTCTTCCGCAGCTGACACGTAAATCAAGTATCGATTAAATAACCAAGTTGTACAAATTCATGCTTAAACACAGTAGGGGACAAATTAGAAATTATTATCTATTTGTATACCTGGTGGTTCCTCCACATAGGGGTCCTCCGACTGGATTTCCTCTTCAGTAGACACCTCCAAAGGAGGTTCGACAGGCGGAGGGACTGCAGAGATGTTCTCCACAGGCCGAGGGATTGCAGGGATGTTGTCCACAGGCGAAGGGACTGCAGGGCTGTTCTCCACAGGCGTAACCCCTATAGCAATGTGTAGTGTGTTAGTTACCGAGCACCTAAAACAGAGGAAATACCTAAGTACAAGACGTAGTAGTGAAAAAAACAACTTACTTGGGGCAGCCCTGTTTATCTTCCTTGGGGATCTACAGATGGGTAGCTTTGAAGCTACGTTTTTTCCGGCGACCATTCTCCGAGCACCCACCATACTGAGAATATATTGTTAAACACAGTAGCATAACCTGAAATTTGCGCAAGTTTCTGGTGTAAAGTTTCCATCTTTAACAACACAAGTTTTATTCTCAGCATAACCACCCTTATTGAGCATTCTGTGACATGGTGCACATAAAAGAATAACAACGACATGCATGAAACTACGACTGCTTAGGGACTTGTTAATCGGCCATGGATCATCGACAAAGGTGAATCTTCGCTTCCAAGTAATGTTTTTTAAAACGAAAAACGTGTATAAAATGGTCGCAAATAGACGAGATCCAGGGGAAAGGACAGTAAACATGTAAGAGTCGTACGACATAGACGAACAAAGGGTTTGCTGAACCATACCTTGCTCAACCATACCTTGCGCGCCACACAACAGAATCATCCAACAGGAAATTAGAACCATACCTTGCTGAGGGAAAGTTAGAAGATCATCTTGCACAGATGGAAGCGAAGCCTGGAGCAGTGGATGGAGGGAAACTCGCAGAGTGTTCTAGAAGACCCAAATGCAGTGAAAATTAGGCGCGGGAAGAAGAAGAGAAGTCCACGGAAACAAGAAAGGACTGAGGCGTCAAATCCGTCTGTATGTGATGATGAAACCTACTGCCTCGTGTAGGAACCGAGGCGTCGTAGCTGTTTGAACCGAGGAGACGCTTCAGCTTCGTCCTCATCCGTAGCAGCTGTTCATCTGAGGCCATACTCTGCGCAATTGGGCCGTCTCATTGGATTGGCCCGGTCGAAAATGTGATGGACAGGGCCGTGTTTGACATGGATTGGCCCGTGTATGCAAGGCCCGTTCTAGTGTGCATCTTATGTATACATCTAACATAACTTGTTTGAATTTTAGATTAGTTTTTATTATTTTCTCTATACTTATATTATAGCACAATATGTCTAAATCATGTTTAAAATGAAGACCTAATTATCCTTATGTATGCAATTTAAATCATACTCATGTTATGTTTGAAATACAACTTTCTTATGTGTTATATCCATTGATGTATCAAAGTGTCTTAGTGTATAACATTATAATACTATACTTTATACAAATGTCTACAAATGTCTACAAATTTTACGTATTTTATGAAAAATATACTTATTATTTATATTTCCTAATGACGTCATATGTATAATAACATCATTTGTATAACAACTCCTCTTAATTATTATAAATTATTATATACTTATCTTATAGCACAATATTTCTACATCATTTTATAAAATCAAGACATATGTATCCTTATGTATTAGTTGATGTATCCTTATTCATTTTATGTTTCAAATACAACTTTGTTATGTCATAGTCTAGTTGATGTGTCAAAGTGTACTATTGTTTTACTTTATACAAATGTATAGAATTGTATAGAAATGTATACAAATTTATACAAGTGGCTACAAATTTAATATCAACTTATACAAATTTTACTTACTTTGTTGAAAAATATAACTTTCAAAAGTGTATGGTGTTCTTACGACACATTGCATCCATTCACTGTTTGACAATGTATTCTGTCCAGATCGTGAGTTTCAATGTATTCTGTTTGCATCCCTTCATTTTGTCAGCACATGCTATCTATTTGCTGAGGATGAATTGGATTACATTTTGACAGCACATGAATTGAATTGGTATCTATTTTGACAGCACCTGGATTGGATTGGATTAGAATGACATAGATGAGGATGAATTGGATTAGAATGACATAGATAGGATTAGAATGACATAGATTGGATTGAAAACGGTTTGTACAGAGTGTAACACCATCTACAGTCGACAGCATGTTGTGTATGGCAGTGTTGGTCCAAAACAGAATGTATGACAGCATTTTGAAAGTATTAATATATGTCTGTGTGTGAAAAACAACTGAATGTATGTTTTGTGAAAAACACCAGGGCACATGACAATTATTTTCGTAAAACAGCATTTGATCTGCAATTTCGAGCTGCAGCAGGCACACCTTTTGGCAGCATTTGGACAGGACGAGAACCAGTTTACAGGCCACAAGTGATGAGTTGCAATTGACTGCATTTTCGCCTGCTGTTTTGCCATCTTCCAAGTACAGATTCCAGTTTCCAAATGCAGTGTCGACTTATAACAACAGCATGACCAACACTTACAGCACACACGTACAACACAACCAGCTACACAGCACAACCAGCTACACAGCTACACAACACTTATAGGAAGTACTTATATTTCAACACAACAACTAGTGAACCAAATAATCTCAATACTGAACAATCTTAGTATGCAGCACTCAATTCGGACAGAACATACAAATCTGTAAGAAATACAGCTCAGTATTGAACAATCTCAGTCGAACCATCTCATTTCGGACAGAACATACACATTTGGACAAAATAACAACTCAATATTGAACAATCTCAGTAAAACCATCTCATTTCGGACAGAACATACACATTTGGGCAGAATAACAGCTCAATATTGAACAATCTCAGTAAAACCATCTCATTTCGGACAGAACATACACATTTGGACAGAATAACAGCTCAATATTGAACAATCTCAGTAAAACCATCTCATTTCGGACAGAACATACACATTTGGACAGAATAACAACTCAATATTGAACAATCTCAGTAAAACCATCTCAATTCGGACGATCCATACAAATCTGGACATAATCTGGACAGAACATACAAATCAGTAAAACCATCTCAAATCTGGACATAACATACACATTTGAACAAATTAAACAATTCTCACATTGACAGAATCTACGATCCTTACTATTGAACAATGACAAAATTAAATTCCTAACTATTGAACAATTACCTTAAGAAATATACAAACACTCTTCTATTGCACACGAAGTTACGATGCAGCATCATCATCATCGTCATCCTCATCCACTTCACCCTCAAGGTCGTCCTCGTCATCAAACAAATCGTCCTCAAATTCTGTATCTGTGTCACTGTCTGTTCCATCATCAGTAATGTCCTCCTCATCTGGCTCAAGAACATCTATGTCGTCAAGGCCTTCAGTTGCTTCTGTCACGGCTTCTATGGTCATCTCCGGGGTGGCATCCGCAACAGATATTTCGAGAGCCTCAATGTCATTTCTACACCAATCAACCACATCATCGACAGGAACTACATTCGGTACATCAACAACCAGGGCTGATGTTTCCTGATATGGCTCCACTGACTCCCCACTCATTTGACCCCCAATTACAAATCGTTTTTTGGACTCTGCTCTCAGCGTAGTGCTCCAATCAGGGTTAATGTTCTCCTGTAAGTAGAAAACTTGGGATGCTTGAGCTGCAAGTACGAATGGCTCATCGGTTGATAAAAAAATTTAGTATTGACACACACAAATCCGTACTCATCAATTTTCATCCCATTGAAGGATGAAAGTACGTTGTACCAATCGCATTTGAATAACACAACCGATAGGTTACCAAGGTACTGCAGCTCAACCACCTCCCTCAACACTCTGTAATAATCAATTGCACCTTCAATGGGGTTGTTATCGGATGTACTCGCGTAGCACGTTGTGTCAGCTTTGCACAACACACCACTGTTGTCAAAACTCCTCATTAGAGACCGCTCTTTGGTGTGGAAGATGAACTCATTGGCTTTATAACCAATATATGTCTTAGCTCCATATAACGGTCCTCGTGCCAAAGCCTTTAGTTGGAGACCTCTCTCATCCTCAGCCGATCCAACTATTCGACCAACCTGAGAATGCAAATACTCCAAACGTCAATAACGTTGACATTAAAAGGAATACCCATTCCTATCCGTGTCATAGTGTCATACCCTGCCCTCCAACCATGGTATGAATGTTCTATTGTGCATGACATCGATGTTCCGCCTACTCACCCGTGCGCCTAGTAGTTGCCTCTTGTGTTCACTACGTAGATGGACAAGACAACCAATCCGATTGTTAGATGTAATGTTGTTAAAAGTTTGAGAATAAACATAACAGTAAAGGTGAATGCAATACTCGATGAATGACTTCACTTCTTCAGACTGATTAAGGACGTACAAGTGGCACTGCTCCCATTCCGTGTTTGACAGTTCACGGACAATTGCACGACCTATTGGAGCTCCTACCGGCTGGAAGATCGATAACCCATCTGCCGCCCTTGGAGTTACCTCAGTTACTATAACTGACTCATGTCTTGTAAATTTGGTCTCAATGTCATGGAGATATCTAGAACAAAATGTCAAACACTCCAGAGCAATATAACCCTCCGCTATTGACCCTTCCGGGCGACTACGATTACGCACAAACGACTTCATTATCCCCATTATCCTACAATAAGAACATGTTATTAGTGAGACACCTCTTCTGTCAAAGGCATACTTCATAAAAGAGTGAAAAAAACTTACCTTTCGATTGAATATATCCAACGATATTGCACTGGCCTAGCTATTTTTGCTTCCTCTGCTAGATGGATGATAAGATGGACTGTAATATTGAAGAAACTTGGTGGGAAGATTCTCTCTAGATTGCACATTGTCATGGGTAATTGCGACTCCACCTTCAACAGATCCGACGGGTGCAACTTCTTAGAGCATAGAATCCTGAATGTGTTAGTCATGTCTATCACAGCTTTGCATACATGTTTGGGGAGTAATCCTTTAATAGCCACCGAAGGATACGTTGCATGAGAACATGGTAGTCATGACTTTTCAACCCAATCAATTTTCTGTCTTTCACCTTAACACAACGTGAAATGTTTGATGAATAACCGCTAGGAAGTCTCAAGTTCTTAAGAAACTCACACAGTTTAATCTTCTGTTCCTTTGATAGGGAAAAGCAAGCTGGTGGTAAAACCAATTTTGTTCCTCTACGGACTGGATGCAAGCTCGTTCTTATGCCTAAGGCCTGTAAGTCGAGCCGAGCATTAAGGTTGTTATTCATTTTACCGGCAACACCCAATAACATCCCAATGAAGTTATCACACACGTTTTACTCAATGTGCATCACATCCAAATTGTGAGGGATTAAGAGGTGCTGCCAATAAGGTAGTTGGTAGAATATGCTTTTTTTTTTCCAATTTCCAGTAGTTGAGTCTATTCCAACCTGAATGGGCGGTTGAGTCTTACCGAACATGATTGGATCAAGATTCTCTAGCTCATGTAACACTTCCTCCCCCGATAGTCTTTGTGGGGCCATCCGTAACTCTCGTTTCCCATCGAATGAACTTTTTTTTCTTCTCCATGGGTGATCGGTGGGGAGGAATCGTTTGTGTCCCATAAAAGAAAATTTTCTCCCATTCTTCAATCGACCATAATGGGTGTCCATTTGACAAATAGGACATACCAAATTACCGTAAGTAGCCCAACCGGACAAGTTCGCATAGGCAGGAAGATCATTAATGGTCCAAAGTACAGTTGCGCGCATCTGGAAGTTTTCTTTCTTGTCTGCATCATATGTGAGCACACCATTCGACCATAACTCATTCAGCTCTTCGATCAACGGTTGCAGATACATGTCTATGTCATTTACTGGAGCCTTTGGTCCGGGAATCAACATTGATAGCACGTAGTTTGTATCTTTCAAACACACCTCGGGAGGCACATTGTATGGAATAAGAACAACTGGCCACATGCTATATGGGTGACTTTTATCACTGTACGGATCAAACCCATCCGTAGTTAATCCAAGCCTCACATTCCGTGGGTCTTCCCCAAATGCAGGTAGTACGCTGTCAAGTTTCTTCCAAGCGTCTGTATCAGCAGGATGACGTAGAATACCATCCTTTAATCGTCGTGTATGGTGCCAGGTCATAGAGAAAGCAGTTTTGGGGGACATGAATAATCTTTGCAACCTTGAAGTTAGTGGAAAATATCGAAGTACTTTGACTGGTAGCTTCCCTCTTTGTCGCTTCGATTGCTCTGGTATATCCAGTCCTCCAGTGTTGTGTCGAGGTTTAATCCATCTTGACTCCCCACACGTTGGACACACATCCAAATTGGCGTACTCTTTTCTAAATAGTATACAGTCATTTACACAAGCATGCATCTTTTGGTAGTCCAGCCCTAACCCTCCTATAAATTTCTTGGCTTCGTAGTAGGACTTAGGGACTGTGTTCCCTGGTGGCAATACTTTACTTAGCATGCGAAGTAGCTCATCAGCGAACTTGTTTGAAACCTTGTACAGTGCCTTGAGATGCAACAATTCAACTAAAAAGGACATCTTCGTGTAGGAGACACAACTGGGATATAAGCTCTTTTCACAATCTTCTAATAGCTTATAAAATGTCCTAGCATCGGCGTTTGGTTCCTCACCTTCGTCCACCCTCATACCACCGAACCCATCATGCACCATATCCTCCGTTTCCCCACGAGAGGATGAATTCCTACCATTACAGATCACATCTTCGAATTCCTCCCCATGATCCACCCATGTAGTATAAGTTGGCAATATTCCCCATTTTTCAAGATGGAGCTTAACAGTAGTTCTCCCCATTAGGAAAGCACCAACACAGTTATTGCAAGGACAGTAAATCTTACCATCCCAACTGGAATGAGAGTAGGCAAAGTCGAGAAACGAAGCGACCCCTTCCTTATATTCCCCACTTTGCCGAGGTTTGGTCATCCAACTCTTATCCATCGCACTTCTATTTCTGCAAAGAAATATCAATCCAACTCTTTGGGATTAAAAAGACAGCACAACAGTTTAGAAACATGCAGTACATGAAGTAGCATCATCAGTTGTTGACAGTTATCCAGACCATTTGTAAAAGTTCAAATATGCATTTTCGTTTATGTGTGGATCGAACCAAACAGAACCAGAGAGCTGTCCGTTGGAACCGTACGAGCTGCAGCTAGCTTAATTATACGCAAGAGTAGAACTCCTTCGATCGACTTGTGCAATTTTATCAGCACAGTTGTTACTTGCCTGTAGCAACACGTTTTTTGGGGCTAAACAGTACAACTCATGACAATTCAATTCGCACAATTAAGCTCATGACCATTGGCTATATATAACACACAATTAAGCTCATGACAATTCAATTCGCAATTACAAGAAGCCACATTCGACTATTCATACCAGCCTACCTGAGGAGAAATGCTTGTCGCGGGATACTGCAGCAAACGACTTCACGATTGATCGGCACCAGCTGGGTTGCTTCCTGGAATGTCTGCGCGCAACCTACGTGCATCCTGGGAGTCGATCTGAAAGGAAATCCGTTCTTGGCAACGGTCGTTGATGGACTGATGAAGGTTCTGGTCTGCACAGGGGAGTTTTGAACTGTACTGGAAAAAACGGTCTGTTCTGTTATAATTGCGGGTATAGAGTTTAGCAACGACAATACATATATTACCAATGAAGTTATGCCGATACTGTTTACCCATTTATTACATCAATTAATTTTGAAAGTAAACATACTGTTTTGCAATACCAACATATTCCGTTACTGAATATCACTATTAACCTCGGCTGAGTTTTGACACATGGATTTGATCGACACAGACATATTGCGACGGCAAACGTCAATACTAAAGGATTGTTTGTGCTACGACAAATGTTTTGACACTAAAACATGGCTACTGGGACGTATTAAAATGCTGTCACTTATACACCGTTTTACCAACCCACTCATTGTGTTAACAAATTAATTTCGTGGCTGTTGATACAGGTTCTTGTAGTGATATCATCAGAAGTATTCATTGGTAGAGTGTGTATTAAAGGTTGAGGTGGACTTAGAACCATAATTGATAACAGATGTTGAGTGGTAGTGGACTCAATTTGGTCAAAACATTAAGACTCAATTTGCTCAAAGAGCGTAACATTAGTTGATGTATAGTATTGGTTCCAAATTGGAGAATAACATTAATACCCTTTATGCAAAATTGAGAACCCAAGAAAGATGCACTTAATGGCATGCGCAGCGAGTTTGTCAAGACTTGGAGTAAGATCATAAATAAAGTAGGTACATCCAAAGACTAGAGGAGTAATTTGAAATAATGGTTCCTTAAAGATCGTAACATCAGTTGACGTATAGTATTGGTTCCAATTAGAGAATAACATCAGTATCCTATATGCAAAATTGAGTACCTAAGAAGATGCACTTGATCACACGTGTAGAAAGTTTGTCGAGTGTTGGAGTAAGATCTTGAATAAAGTAGGTACATCCAAAGACTCGTGGAGTCATTTGAAACAACAGTTCCGTAGGGAACAAAATAGAGTACAAAAGTTTATTATTCGGAGAAGAAAAAGGCATTCTATTTATCAAATGACAAGCTATCTTAATAAACTAGGAATGTTTTCCAAGTTGACAAGGTTCATAATGTAGTGTCTTCAGCATGACTAACCTAAGAATCATTTTTTTTAAAAGTTTGGACAATTTGGGATGACCATGACACTCATGAAAAAGATGTGGAGACTCTGCAACATAAATAATTGGGGTTGGATTAAGATAGTAGAGTCCTCCTTATTCATTTCCCACAACGATTGTCTTTCATGTCCCATTTTGATGTATAATAAACGAGTCTTAATTGAATAACACTGAACAATTAAAGGGAACGTACTAACTTGCTCAAATAATTTAAGTTGAAAGGACAACTAGGAATGTATAAGACAAACTCCAAGGATAAGGTTGAACTTAGTAAGGTGTTACCAATACCCTTATAGTGATGTTGAATCCATATGCAAGACTAATTTGTTGGCTGGAATTTAATGGAGACATAGAGGTGAAAAAGGAAGGATTGTCGAAAATGTGATCGAAAGCACCTTAATAATCCATCGACTTTTACTAAATTAAGAGATGCAAGCAGTGGAAGTGGTTATTGCGACCTTTTGAGCTCATTTCATCTTCGAAAACCCACAGTACTCAAATGTAGAAACCCCGAAATGTGTGGGTCGTTGAACTTCAAAGCGTCGATCGTGACAAGCGAAAGCGACATTAAAGCACTTCAAGGCGTTATTAATCTAAGTAAGTGGGTTTCTTCCTCACAATCTCCATTTCACTCATTCAGTATTGGTTGATGATTATTGTTTGCATCATAGATGTCCCCCCCCCCCAATGGGTTTACCCCATGTAGTTTCGTTCTGTATTAGAAAAAGTGAACTAACTAGCCCAATTAATGAACATATGGAAAAGAAAAGAAGGACATAGAAAAATGTAAATGTAAGAAATGGTTTTATGACAGAAGAACATTCCAAGTATGAGCAACGAACTGTCTTATACATGTTAAACCTAATTAGGCTGAAAATTATTCAATGGTGTCAGAAACGGTGAAAATACCAAAACATCTCTAGAAGCATTTAACAGATCATTTGGGGGTACTTCTTCATTTCAGGGTCGTGTGGTTGATGCATTTCTCAATTCACTTGTTCCTAAAACCGATGAAGCAATTAGTTGTTGCAAAGATTGGATACGTGCAGAGGTCGGACATCTAAGTAAGAGTTCATAAATAAAAGTTGTTTACTTGTATATTTTTTATGCTAACTCATTTACTTGTCTGTTTTTAAGTCAAAGCACCTTTGGATGATAGCTTTCTGACATTACGAGTGGAAGATGTTCAATCATCAGTTGTTGCTAATCAAGATGCTTAGTTGAAAGATAGTAACCGTGGAGAATGAGTGAATGACAGGTGAGATTTTTAAGCCATTTTTGTAACTTTTATTCTGATTTTTGTTTGAAGAATTAAATGGTAACATGTTTTTTTGATGATGATTAAGTTCAGTTGTGGTAGTGAGAAACATTTTGAAGTTTTTGTTTTGGAAGTAGAGCATGAATGGATCAGTTGTTGTTTTGGAGCACGAGCAGCTTGAAGTTTCTGTTCGAAGGGTGATGTTTAATTTTGTTTTGGACATATTGTATTGTTGTTTCTGTTATTTAGGTCGTGTTATCGTGTGAATGTATTAACTTGTTATCGTGCAAACGTGTTACGGCGAAATATTTATCGTGCTATCGTGCAACTGTGCTATCGTGCTACGACTTTCCACGATAATTTCGTTCTATCGTGTTCGTGTCGTGTTAATACAAGAAATTTTGTTTCGTGTTTGTGTGGTGTGTATGTGACACGATTACATTTTTCGTGTGTGTCATATTGTGTTATCGTGTGCTATTAAAACTTTTAACACGCACGTATGAATTGCCAGCCCTACCATAACTGCTAATACATAGCAAACAAAGATTAAATTATCCATCTTTACATCCAACACTTCCAAGGAAAACCATAATAGTCCTAATAGAAACAATATAAAGATACAATACTTAATTACACCCTAACATTACAACAAGGCATAAATACATCCTGAACACAAGTAACAACTTGTGAATTACCCTTCAACACTCCCCCTCAAGTTGATACTTCCATAAAGATCTCTTACTCCAAGTTTCTTCAACAAGTATTCATGTTAGTCCATACAAGGACTTTTGTAATCTGTAAACAAGGTTAGTCTCCCCTGATTACGAAATCCTTGTGGGACTTCCATATACACCTCATTAGTCAAAACACCTTGTAAGAACGAATTAAACACATCCATTTGAAACAAGGGCCAATTTTTCATCGCAGCAACAAGAATAACAGTTCTAACTGTAACCATCTTTGCAACATGAGAAAAGGTTTAAAAAAATCAAGACCTTCTTATTGCCCAAACCCTTTAGCTACAAGTCTAGCTTTATATCTTTCAAACGAGCCATCAGATTTATATTTAATTTTGTAAACCCGACAACATTTTATCCTTTGGAAAAGGGACTAAAGTCCAAATATTGTTATCCTCTAGGGCTTGAATTTCCTCTTTCATTGCCTTTACCATTCATCATGTTTCACTGCTTCTTTAAATGAAACGGGTTCAACAGTCTTAGAAGAAGATACAGTAAAACATGATTAATGGGATAGGGAGTCGAGAGTTTACCAACATTACCAGCCGAGACAATGTAGTCATGATGCCATGAGAGATCAACCTATCCTAGATGACCTCCTCAGCTCAGTAACAACAAGTTCATCATTGCTCGGAGCATAAGAGAATGGCAGGTGACTAATATATTGTACAACATGACAGTTTCTATAATCATTCCTGGGGTGAATCCATTCATTGTCAAAGCAATATTAGACATATGAGCAACCACTTGCTGCATTGACCAAAAGGTAGTCCCTGAAGGAGACCTAGAGTTAAACCCCAATCCAATTGTATTCTCGAGTATTAACTCAAGGCAGATCGCAAGGCACAAGCTGAAGCAAGAGCATATGGAAATAGGTGAAAATTGGTTCAGAATACCTTTCACCTACAACTTCAGCATGGGCATGAAGGAAGGCATTGAAATCCTCATAGGATGCAATTTTATCCGAGCCATGTACGGGGAACTGCGAATAAAAGACAACATTATCACCGTCTACAAGAACCTGACTTCAATTCAAACGAAGCAAGAAACCTCAAACGCTACCATAGAAGAGTTGGAAATGGAAGAAAATTAATACATAACCTACTAGGAGATGGTATTATTTAATATGGGAAATACAAAACTATCATTCAAGCGAAATCACCATATTGTGAAGCTTCAACCTCTAGAGCATCTGACTGATCTGTGTTATCAGACTCCAAATTTTGATGAAGTGGATCATCATCTAACAGACTTGTAAGATTGTCAACAAAGACACGATTATCATCATTGTTCTCATATGTAAAGGGAAATATATCCTCCTTGAACAAGACATCACGACTAACAAACATAGTCTTTGTTTCCAGGTTTAACAGTTAATATCCTTTTTGAGTTAAACAGTAACCCAAAAATAGAGAAGGAATAGATCGAGAGCCAAACTTATCAGTTGCATTCATCATCTTAGCAAAACAAAGACAGGCGAATACTCTCAAATGCTTAACAGATGGAGGTTTGCCAGTTAATTTTTCATAGGGTGAAATACTATCAAGCACAGTCGTGGGTAACAATTTTATCAGATAACATACAGTCATAATACATTCACCACCAGAATTTTATAGGAACACCACTTTCAAATCTCAAAGCTCTAGTAATTTCCAAAAGATGTATGTGTTTCCTTTCTACTATTCCATTCTGTTGAGGAGTATATGGACAAGTAGTTTCATGAATTATCCCATTTCCCTTAAAAATATCATCACAGTTTTCATTCACAAATTCACACCCATTATCAGTTCTTATCTTCTTAACCATGTTGTTAAACTGATTCCTAACACGAATGAGAAAGTGTTTTATAACAAAACCAACATTTGATTTCAAGGACAACAAGAATATCTAGGTGTTTCTCGAAAATTCATCAACAATTGTTAAGAAATACCACTTATTGTCATGCATACTTACACTATAGGGGCCCTAAACATCCATATGCGAAAGGTCAAACACCCTAGAAGTAGTGGTATGCTCTTGGCAAATGGTGGCCTAGCTTGTTTTGCAAGAGGGCACACATGGCAATCACACACATCTTTGTTCAGGTTCTCACTTATTTTCAAATCAGAAAATTTACACAACACATGAAAAGGGGCATGTCCAAAACATTTGTGCTAAAGTAAAGGTCCAGGAGAAGACACTTGTAGACTCAAACCATTTCCACTACTTGATCAAAATAAATAAAGACCAACAATTTCCTTACTAGTCTTCAACACCACACCACTTTAAAAGTTTTGCATGACCACACAGTTATGATAACACGTAACAGAACTGGATAAATCTCGAGTAAATTTGGCCACAGATATCATATTGTACTTAAAATCAGGTATATACAATACTTATGACAGTTTGTTGTTTTCAACTAAAAAAATCCCCAAGAGCTTCCACATTTGAAAAAAAAAACATTTGGTAAATGAACTTTAGAGAGACAGGCCATCAACAGAGGAGGAAGAGACAATCAGGTTATTAGAGAGACCTCTTTGATTTTCCTCTTGAATAAGAACAGCATACGTTTTATTTAGCGACGGAAGAGACTCTCTCATAACCAGGTTTGAACGAACAGCCGAGTAGGAGTCATTCCAACCGTTTAAAAATTGGAATAGCTTCAAATTGTTTGCATGCTCTATATGTTTCTTGAACAGTTCACAACCACAACATGTAACACATGTAATAGCATCAAATTCTCCCTAAAGCATCCGTAATCTAGTAAAATAGACAGCAATGGTATCTACTCCTTGTTGTACCAAACAAATTTCTCTATGAAGCTGAAAAACCCTAGACCCATTGGTTTTATTGAATATTTCCCTAAGGTCAACTCAAACAAGAAGAGCACTTGAAGAATACAGAATCATGCTAATTAAATCTTGGGAAACATAATTCATAATCCAAGCAAATACCACAACATTGCAACGTTCCCAAAGGTGATGCATACTAGGGTCAAAAGATTCTTTTGAACAGGAACCATCAATAAACCCTAGTTTGTTCTTTACCAGCAAGGATATGTACATGGCTCGACTCCAGAAACTATAGTTTTCTGGACCCGTCAACTGAATAGAGATAAGAGATACACTTATGGTGTCTAATGCATGCAGGTAAAAGGGATGGTTCAAATCGACAGTTGCCCCGTTGTTTCCCGTCTCAGGTGGCAAATCAGCATCATTGACTTTTGTTTATGTAACCATCAACAAGCATTTGTTTCAACTGCAACGAAGGGACAAACTGTTTGGTATGGATTTGGCGAATACGGAGCAGTTACGACCACTAGAAGCCGTAAAACTACAGAGATGACCAAGACTTGAACAGGAAAGGATCTCTCAAGATTATTCCGGAAAGAAATCAAAAGAACCTAAAGAGAGGCCAAGAAATCAAAAGAACACGGGGATGCAGAGGATTGAAGAGGATCGAAGAGTGCCTTTGGAAAGAGCCACATATAAGAGAGAACAAAACCAGAGTAACTTGTTTCGGTAAATGGAAGGGACACAGAGGTAACGTAGAAGGCTAAGTGTCTCAAAAGAAGAAATTGAAGGGACGTCTCAGTCTGAAGATACCAAGAGATGAAGATAGAGCCACGCGTCTCAGGCTCTGATGACATGTCAGAAACGGTGAATATACCTAAACATCCCTAAAAGTATTTAGCAGATCATTTGGGGTATTGCTTCATCTGCACCCCATCACTGCTAATATATAGCAAATAAAGATTACATTATCCAACTTTACATCCTACACTTCCTAGGAAGACCGTAATAGTCCTAATAAAAACAATAAAAACATAAAATACTTAATTACACCCCAACTTTATAACAAGGCACAAATACATCATGAACGCAAGTAACAGCTTGCGGATCACCCTTCAACAAACGGCATGATAATGGAACTTGTCTTGCTCTTTTACCAATTGTCTTACCGTGATAAAATGAAATGAAACCTTTGCTCAATCATCATAAAATGCTACGTATATATATAGAGAGAGAGATTTCATTTGGTAGAATACTTTTACCCAATTCAGGCATATATGTATGCATTTTTATAGACTATAAAAAATTGAGATGCTATAATGTCATTGAACAAATCCTTAATTCAATATTAAATGCTCTAAATATACAAGTGAAACATATAAGCTTTATTTTGATGTAGCTTCTTGATATTTGTCTTATGAATAACGATTATGAGACAAATTTCTATATGGAAACACAGTTATGAGTTGCCATTGCCATTAACATTGGCGCTGACTCTTGCCTTTCTAGAGATACTTTATCCTTTTACTTCTTCAACCAACACTAGGTAGGAAAACCCTACGCGGACTGCGGTGAACACTGGGTAGGACAACCACCTCGCCCCCCCTCCAATTCTTGGTTATCTATCTATCTATCTATCTATCTATATATATATATTAATTTGGCTAAATCACATAGAATGTTGCAAAAGTTTTTTGTTGTATTTTCTCACTCCTAATGATAATTGACCAATGTTAATCATAAAGGGTAAAATACGACATTGCACACTAAAGTTTACGCCGATTTTAAAATTTCCCCTTAAAGTTTAAAGTACCCCTTAATGTTTGGAAATGATGAAAAATTCCCCCTATTCAGATGCTCTTTCGGGGGGATTTTTCATCATTTTTAAACATTAGGGGGAACTTTAAAGTTTAAGGGTGAATTTTAAAATCAGCGTAAACGTTATGGGGCAATGTCGTATTTAACCCGAATCATAAAATTCTCATTCCTAGGTAGCATGCCATGTAAATAACTTTAAAAAATTTCAAAGTCTCTTATTCATTCTCAAGATAAGTTACAAAACTCATATAATTTCTCTTTATTTCACATTATAATTATAATTTTTCCTTAAATATATTTTATGAAGTAAAATTTATATAATAATAAGATACAAAATATTATATTTTATGATTATCAAATATGCACATATTAAAATTTACTTTTACAAATTAAAATATAGATTACTTAGGGATATATTTCATTTATCACATAATACTTTTAATTGACTCATGTATGTTTAACTAATTGTATGAACAAATACACTTACTATAATTTATAATTATTGTATTTAATACTATAATTTACAATAACTTATCTATATAAATTATTATTTCATGCACTTTTTAATTTTACTATTTACTTTTTGAAAAAAATATATTATAGTGTATATTCATTTAAAAAAAGTAACTTCTATTATATATAAAAAAATAAAAAATATTAAGACATAACATATTACTAACTGCGCAAAGCGCGGGTCCAATATGTAGTTATATAATCATTGTGTTTTGATACGCTGGCTCATTCTAAGTATGCATATAAGAAAATGAGTATTATAAGGGAAGTGTATTTATCAGCGAAAAAAATATTATTTAAATAAAAAATATAATTTATTAGAAACTTTAAAATATATGAAAATATAAAATAATAGATTAATTAAAAATA
This sequence comes from Chamaenerion angustifolium, assembly GCA_946814005.1. NCBI lineage: Eukaryota > Viridiplantae > Streptophyta > Magnoliopsida > Myrtales > Onagraceae > Chamaenerion > Chamaenerion angustifolium. The sequence continues at coordinate 10,863,413 of OX328270.1, forward strand.
ATTGATTAGATAAACTTTACAATAAATTATAAAATTAAAATAACATTTATTAAAACATGTAGGCATTTTGGTCCTTTTTATAAGGTTTGGTTTCTTAGTAATTAATTAGAAATGATGATGTCAGTTTGTTATTCCTTATTATGGGAGAATCTGGAATAGCTAATTCGAATGGGACACGAAGGAATGCATATCCTTGAAATCACAGAATTTTAAATTCTTATGGCAAGCCATTTTGGCAACTAAAGAAGTTCATACAAAATTCTTATTCTCACTCTACACTACAAGAAATTTGCTCTACAGCGAGGGTAAATTATCATTGCCGGAAGCAATGTTGGCGCTGCTAAAACCCATTGCCGATGCTAAGAGTCGTGCCAAAAGACCCCGTGGCTAAAGGTATCGACGACGACATTATGCCGCCACTAAAGGTTTTCCGTTGCTGGAATGAATAGTGAATGAATAGTCTGTTTGATCATTAGCATCGCAAATATGCCGGCTCTGTTTACGCATAATTACCGTCGACGGGTATTTGAGGGTAATACTGATTTACAGTGTCTACATATGTGAGATGTAGATTGGAGGCATTAGTATCCGCGTATTGTTGTCCCTATTTGTATGATATTGTATCCAACTTATGTGAGGCAATATAGTTTATTCAACCACAACATTTCGTTGAAAGTAATTACGCATACTTAGCGATGGATGCATCCAACCTGTCGATGCTCGTCAACAGTATTAAATATTACCCTATTAATAATAGTTGATGCTAAAATCGAGTTTCAACTACTGTGAAAGTTGTTGCTATAGACAATGTTTTGTGTTTGCGTGTTGTCATGGTTAAATGTTATATTAAGCATCAATTACGGATACAATTACAGTCCGTCGGCAATGGTTTGTGTTGATGCAAATGCTAATGTTTCTCTTTTCGAATTGTTGGCCATGGTAATGCTCGTAGCCAAGCATACCCAAACAGAATACATAAACAGACAATACCCAAACAGGTAATACACAAACAGCTACTTATGTAGAACCATTTCCAACATATCCGAATTTATACATAGCCAAGCATTTCAAACAAATGTATGGCAACCAAAACACAAACATAGATGACATGTTCACATTTACATCATGTCCAAAATATCCATTTACAATCAGTCAACACCTAGTTTACCACCAGTCACTATAACTACTAAGCAGGAGTACTTACAACACGTTTCCACGGTTCATGCATTTGGATCGGCAAACATAGAAATAACAGCAATCATGGTAGCATCATACTATAGAATATACCCTACAATGACTAAATGGGTGTACACAATGCAATTAAATCAATACTATACGCACCGTTGCCAAACATTGTACTTTTCATGACAGCAATATCACGTTGAAATTGTTCCATGCTGGCCTGGAACTCCTTGAGTTGATCACGGAGTGACTCACATTCGGCTGCATTTCTAGATACCTCCTCCCTTGCCTGCTTTAACTGCTCACTTTCTCTTTAAGAGTACAGATGATCAGCTGCTTCAGGTTGTCATCATCTGGTATCACAAACTTCTCCTGCGAGTTTGAACAATACGGAAATGTTAGAACCAGTTCTTACAGCATTTACAAATAGACAGGTGCAATATGTATGTCCTAGTTCCATTTACAACTGAGACTTACCGCCACCAGCAAGAGCATCTTCGCTTCATAGTCTATTGGAGACTTAGGAATCTCCTTCCAGTCTTTCACCATGAGAGGTGCATTCGTTCGTTTCCTAACAATGCAGCCACACCAACTTGCAAACATCGAAGCATTGTTACTGCAGACTTTACCTCGAGAGTTAAATTTTAGAACCTCCTTTTCGTTGACGCCATTTCTAGACAACCTTATGCATCTAGTTCTCCCTCTACGTAGTCTTTCCAATTGAATAATTACTTCTTCCTCTTCCGCAGCTGACACGTAAATCAAGTATCGATTAGATAACCAAGTTGTACAAATGCATGCTTAATAGTATGGGACAAATTAGAAGTTATTACCTATTTGGCTACCTGGTGGTTCCTCCACATAGGGGTCCTCCGGCTGGAGTTCCTCTTCAGTAGACACCTCCAAAGGAGGTTCGACAGGCGGAGGGACTGCAGGGATGTTCTCCACAGGCCGAGGGACTGCAGGGATGTTGTCCACAGGCGAAGGGACTGCAGGGCTGTTCTCCACAGGCGTAACCCCTATAGCAATGTGTAGTGTGTTAGTTACTGAGCACCTAAAACAGAGGAAATACCTAAGTACAAGACGTAGTAGTGAAAAAACAACTTACTTGGGGCAGCCCTGTTTATCTTCCTTGGGGATCTACGGATGGGTAACTTTGAAGCTACGGTTTTTCCGGCGACCATTCTCTGAGAACCCACCATACTGAGAATATATTGTTAAACACAGTAGCATAACTTGAAATTTGCGCAAGTTTCTGGTGTAAAGTTTCCATCTTTAACAACACAAGTTTTATTCTCAGCATAACCACCCTTACTGAGCATTCCGTGACATGGTGCACATAAAAGAATAACAACGACATGCATGAAATTACGACTGCTTAGGGACTTGTTAATCGGCCATGGATCATCGATAGAGGTGAATCTTCGCTTCCAAGTAATGTTTTTTAAAACGAAAAAACGTGTATAAAATGGTCGCAAATAGACGAGATCTAGGGGAAAGAACAGTAAACATGTAAGAGTCGTGCGACATAGACGAACAAAGGGTTTGCTCAACCATACCTTGCGCGCCACACAACAGAATCATCCAACAGGAAATTAGAACCATACCTTGCTGAGGGAAAGTTAGAAGATCGTCCTGCATAGATGGAAGCGAAGCCTGGAGCAGTGGATGGAGGGGAACTCGCAGAGTGTTCTAGCAGGCCCAAATGCAGTGAAAATTAGGCGCGGGAAGAAGAAGAGAAGTCCACGGAAACAAGAAAGGACTGAGGCGTCAAATCCGTTTGTATGTGATGATGAAACCTACTGCCTCGTGTAGGAACCGAGGCGTCATAGCTGTTTGAACCGAGGAGACGCTTCAGCTTCGTCCTCATCCGTAGCAGCTATTCATCTGAGGTCATACTCTGCGCAATTGGGTCGTCTCATTGAATTGGCCCAGTCGAAAATGTGATGGACAGGGCCGTGTTTGACATGGATTGGCCCGTGTATGCAAGGTCCGTTCCAGTGTGCATCTTATGTATACATCTAACATAACTTGTTTGAATTTTAGACTAATTTTTATTAATTTCTATATACTTATATTATAGCACAATATGTCTAAATCATGTTTAAAACGAAGACCTAATTATCCTTATGTATGCAATTTAAATCATACTCATGTTATGTTTGAAATACAACTTTCTTATGTGTTATATCCATTGATGTATCAAAGTGTCTTAGTGTACAACATTATAATACTATACTTTATACAAATGTCTACAAATGTCTACAAATTTTACGTATTTTATGAAAAATATACTTATTATTTATATTTCCTAATGACGTCATATGTATAATAACATCATTTGTATAACAACTCCTCTTAATTATTATAAATTATTATATACTTATCTTATAGCACAATATTTCTACATCATTTTATAAAATCAAGACATATGTATCCTTATGTATTAGTTGATGTATCCTTATTCATTTTATGTTTCAAATACAACTTTGTTATGTCATAGTCTAGTTGATGTGTCAAAGTGTACTATTGTTTTACTTTATACAAATGTATAGAATTGTATACAAATGTATACAAATTTATACACGTGGCTACAAATTTAATATCAACTTATACAAATTTTACTTACTTTGTTGAAAAATATAACTTTCAAAAGTGTATGGTGTTATTAATTGATGAAATAAATTTCTACCATGTGTCATGGAGTTATAACTATGTGTCAAGGTGTTACCACTATGTGTCAAAGTGTTAATCACTATGTGTCAAAGTGTTAACATGTGTCTACATGTTACATCTCATGTATATGACAGATAAACAATGTGGACACACAATTCGGTCCATAGTAGACTCGACACATTGCTCCCTGTCATCTTTCAACCCGACCTCTACATACAAATCCACCTTTGTCTACTGTAGTTCTTAAGCAGGCCGAGTGGAGCTTCAACGAGACCCCAAGTAGTGCAGCTTCCATTTGCAGCAGGAGGTCCAACTTCTGCAGGACAACCATTCAGCTTCATACGGTAGAGTTCTGTCAGTGGCCTGCAGAAGTGATCATGAAAAGTACAGCAAAGGAGTGTGTTGTGTGTACTTGTTCAGATGCAACACATTTTAATGGCAAGAACGTATAGATCGTGAGCTTTGGGTTGCATCCCTTCACTGTTTGACAATGTATTATGTCCAAATCGTGAGTTCAATGTATTCTGTTTGCATCCCTTCATTTTGTCAGCACGTGCTATCTATTTGCTGAGGATGAATTGGATTACATTTTGACAGCACATGAATTGAATTCTTATTCATTTTGACAGCACGTGGATTGGATTGGATTAGAATGACATAGATAAGATTAGAATGACATAGATTGGATTGGAAACGGTTTTTACAGAGTGTAACACCACCTACAGTCGACAGCATGTTGTGTATGGCAATGTTGGTCCAAAACAGAATGTATAACAGTATTTCGAATGTATTAATAGATGTCTATGTGTGAAAAACAACTGAATGTATGTTTTATTGAAGCTTAATGTATGGGAAGAGTTTTATGCTGTCAAGTTTACATTTGGAGGAGTTCTCTATTGATATATATAGCTGCAATATTCATCTGTACAAGGAAGGATTGGATACATAAGGTAAGGGTATTATACATTGGAATGTAAGGAATGTGGAGATCTCAAATGAATGAGTTTCCTATTGTGTAGATGCTGTGAAGATCTGTGAAGATTGGAGTGATGATGGAGATCTTCGTATTGCTGTCATCTTCACTAATATGTTTTGTGAAAAACACCAGGGCACATCACAGTTATTTTTGTTTGACAACATTTGAGCTGCAATTTCGAGCTGCAGCAGGCACACCTTTTGGCAGCATTTGGACAGAACGAGAACCAGTTTACAGGGCACAAGTGATGAGCTGCAATTGACTGAATTTTCGCCTGCTGTTTTGCCATCTTCCAAGTACAAATTCCAGCTTCCAAATGCAGTTTCGACTTACAACAACAGCATGACCAACACTTACAGCACACACGTACAGCACAACCAGCTACACAGCACAACCAGATGAGCTACACAACACTTATAGGAAGTACTGATATTTCAATACAACAACTAGTCAACCAAACAATCTCAATACTGAACAATCTCAGTATGCAGCACTCAATTCAGACAGAACATACAAATCTGTAAGAAATACAGCTCAGTATTGAACAATCTCAGTCGAACCATCTCATTTCGGACAGAACATACACATTTGGACAGAATAACAACTCAATATTGAACAATCTCAGTAAAACCATCTCATTTCGGACAGAACATACACATTTGGACAGAATAACAGCTCAATATTGAACAATCTCAGTAAAACCATCTCATTTCGGACAGAACATACACATTTGGATAGAATAACAACTCAATATTGAACAATCTCAGTAAAACCATCTCAATTCGGACGATCCATACAAATCTGGACATAATCTGGACATAACATACAAATTAGTAAAACCATCTCAAATCTGGACATAACATACACATTTGAACAAATTAAACAATTCTCACATTGACAGAATCTACGATCCTCACTATTGAACAATGACAGAATTAAATTCCTAACTATTGAACAATTACCTTAAGAAATATACAAACACTCTTCTATTGCACACGAAGTTACGATGCATCATCATCATCATCGTCATCCTCATCCACTTCACCCTCAAGGTCGTCCTCGTCATCAAACAAATCGTCCTCAAATTCTGTATCTGTGTCACTGTCTGTTCCATCATCAGTAATGTCCTCCTCATCTGGCTCAAGAACATCTATGTCGTCAAGGCCTTCAGTTGCTTCTGTCACGGCTTCTATGGTCATCTCCGGGGTGGCATCCGCAACAGATATTTCGAGAGCCTCAATGTCATTTCTACACCAATCAACCACATCATCGACAGGAACTACATTCGGTACATCAACAACCAGGGCTGATGTTTCCTGATATGGCTCCACTGACTCCCCACTCATTTGACCCCCAATCACAAATCGTTTTTTGGACTCTGCTCTCAGCGCAGTGCTCCAATCAGGGTTAATGTTCTCCTGTAAGTAGAAAACTTGGGATGCTTGAGCTGCAAGTACGAATGGCTCATCGGTTGATAAAAAAATTTAGTATTGACACACACAAATCCGTACTCATCAATTTTCATCCCATTGAAGGATGAAAGTACGTTGTACCAATCACATTTGAACAACACAACCGATAGGTTACCAAGGTACTGCAGCTCAACCACCTCCCTCAACACTCTGTAATAATCAATTGCACCTTCAATGGGGTTAGTATCGGATGTAATCGCGTAGCACGTTGTGTCAGCTTTGCACAACACACCACTGTTGTCAAAACTCCTCATTAGAGACCGCTCTTTGGTGTGGAAGATGAACCCATTGGCTTTATAACCAGTATATGTCTTAGCTCCATATAACGGTCCTCGTGCCAAAGCCTTTAGTTGGAGACCTCTCTCATCCTCAGCCGATCCAACTATTCGACCAACCTGAGAATGCAAATGCTCCAAACGTCAATAACGTTGACATTAAAAGGAATACCCATTCCTATCCGTGTCGTAGTGTCATACCCTGCCCTCCAACCATGGTATGAATGTTCTATTGTGCATGACATCGATGTTCCGCCTACTCACCCGTGCGCCTAGTAGTTGCCTCTTGTGTTCACTACGTAGATGGACAAGACAACCAATCCGATTGTTAGATGTAATGTTGTTAAAAGTTTGAGAATAAACATAACAGTAAAGGTGAATGCAATACTCAATGAATGGCTTCACTTCTTCAGACTGATAAAGGACGTACAAGTGGCACTGCTCCTATTCCGTGTTTGACAGTTCACAGACAATTGCACGACCTATTGAAGCTCCTACCGGCTGGAAGATCGATAACCCATCTGCCGCCCTTAGAGTTACCTCAGTTACTATAACTGACTCGTGTCTTGTAAATTTGGTCTCAATGTCATGGAGATATCTAGAACAAAATGTCAAACACTCCAGAGCAATATAACCCTCCGCTATTGACCCTTCCGGGCGACTACGATTACGCACAAACGACTTCATTATCCCTATTATCCTACAATAAGAACATGTTATTAGTGAGACACCTCTTCTGTCAAAGGCATACTTCATAAAAGAGTGAAAAAACTTACCTTTCGATTGAATATATCCAACGATATTGCACTGGCCTAGCTATTTTTGCTTCCTATGCTAGATGGATGATAAGATGGACTGTAATATTGAAGAAACTTGGTGGGAAGATTCTCTCTAGATTGCACATTGTCATGGGTAATTGCGACTCCACCTTCAACAGATCCGACGGGTGCAACTTCTTAGAGCATAGAATCCTGAATGTGTTAGTCATGTCTATCACAGCTTTGCATACATGTTTGGGGAGTAATCCTTTAATAGCCACCGAAGGATACGTTGCATGAGAACATGGTAGTCATGACTTTTCAACCCAATCAATTTTCTGTCTTTCACCTTAACGCAACGTGAAATGTTTGATGAATAACCGCTAGGAAGTCTCAAGTTCTTAAGAAACTCACACAGTTTAATCTTCTGTTCCTTTGATAGGGAAAAGCAAGCTGGTGGTAAAACCAATTTTGTTCCTCTACGGACTGGATGCAAGCTCGTTCTTATGCCTAAGGTCTGTAAGTCGAGCCGAGCATTAAGGTTGTTATTCATTTTACCGGCAACACCCAATAACATCCCAATGAAGTTATCACACACGTTTTCTCAATGTGCATCACATCCAAATTGTGAGGGATTAAGAGGTGCTGCCAATAAGGTAGTTGGTAGAATATGCTTTTTTTTTTTCCAATTTCCAGTAGTTGAGTCTATTCCAACCTGAATGGGCGGTTGAGTCTTACCAAACATGATTGGATCAAGATTCTCTAGCTCATGTAACACTTCCTCCCCCGATAGTCTTTGTGGGGCCATCCGTAACTCTCGTTTCCCATCGAATGAACTTTTTTTTCTTCTCCATGGGTGATCGGTGGGGAGGAATCGTTTGTGTCCCATAAAAGAAAATTTTCTCCCATTCTTCAATCGACCATAATGGGTGTCCATTTGACAAATAGGACATGCCAAATTACCGTAAGTAGCCCAACCAGACAAGTTCGCATAGGCAGGAAGATCATTAATGGTCCAAAGTACAGTTGCGCGCATCTGGAAGTTTTCTTTCTTGTCTGCATCATATGTGAGCACACCATTCGACCATAACTCATTCAGCTCTTCGATCAACGGTTGCAGATACACGTCTATGTCATTTACTGGAGCCTTTGGTCCGGGAATCAACATTGATAGCACGTAGTTTGTATCTTTCAAACACACCTCGGGAGGCACATTGTATGGAATAAGAACAACTGGCCACATGCTATATGGGTGACTTTTATCACTGTACGGATCAAACCCATCTGTAGTTAATCCAAGCCTCACATTCCGTGGGTCTTCCCCAAATGCAGGTAGTACGCTGTCAAGTTTCTTCCAAGCGTCTGTATCAGCAGGATGACGTAGAATACCATCCTTTAATCGTCGTGTATGGTGCCAGGTCATAGAGGAAGCAGTTTTGGGGGACATGAATAATCTTTGCAACCTTGAAGTTAGTGGAAAATATCGAAGTACTTTGACTGGTAGCTTCCCTCTTTGTCGCTTCGATTGCTCTGGTATATCCAGTCCTCCAGTGTTGTGTCGAGGTTTAATCCATCTTGACTCCCCACACGTTGGACACACATCCAAATTGGCGTACTCTTTTCTAAATAGTATACAGTCATTTACACAAGCATGCATCTTTTGGTAGTCCAGCCCTAACCCTCCTATAAATTTCTTGGCTTCGTAGTAGGACTTAGGGACTGTGTTCCCTGGTGGCAATACTTTACTTAGCATGCGAAGTAGCTCATCAGCGAACTTGTTTGAAACCTTGTACAGTGCCTTGAGATGCAACAATTCAACTAAAAAGGACATCTTCGTGTAGGAGACACAACTGGGATATAAGCTCTTTTCACAATCTTCTAATAGCTTATAAAATGTCCTAGCATCGGCGTTTGGTTCCTCACCTTCGTCCACCCTCATACCACCGAACCCATCATGCACCATATCCTCCGTTTCCCCACGAGAGGATGAATTCCTACCATTACAGATCACATCTTCGAATTCCTCCCCATGATCCACCCATGTAGTATAAGTTGGCAATATTCCCCATTTTTCAAGATGGAGCTTAACAGTAGTTCTCCCCATTAGGAAAGCACCAACACAGTTATTGCAAGGACAGTAAATCTTACCATCCCAACTGGAATGAGAGTAGGCAAAGTCGAGAAACGAAGCGACCCCTTCCTTATATTCCCCACTTTGCCGAGGTTTGGTCATCCAACTCTTATCCATCGCACTTCTATTTCTGCAAAGAAATATCAATCCAACTCTTTGGGATTAAAAAGACAGCACAACAGTTTAGAAACATGCAGTACATGAAGTAGCATCATCAGTTGTTGACAGTTATCCAGACCATTTGTAAAAGTTCAAATATGCATTTTCGTTTATGTGTGGATCGAACCAAACAGAACCAGAGAGCTGTCCGTTGGAACCGTACGAGCTGCAGCTAGCTTAATTGCTAGTTAATTAGTTGTTATACGCAAGAGTAGAACTCCTTCGATCGACTTGTCCAATTTTATCAGCACAGTTGTTACTTATCTGTAGCAGCACGTTTTTTGGGGCTAAACAGTACAACTCGTGCCAATTCAATTAGCACAATTAAGCTCATGACCGTTGGCTATATATAACACACAATTAAGCTCATGACAATTCAATTCACAATTACAAGAAGCCACATTCGACTACTCATACCAGTCTACCTGAGGATAAATGCTTATCGCGGGATACTGCAGCAAACGACTTCACGATTGATCGGCACCAGCTGGGTTGCTTCCTGGAATATCTGCGCGCAACCTACGTGCGTCCTGGGAGTCGATCTGAAAGGGAATCTGTTATTGGCAACGGTCGTTGATGGACTGACGAAGGCTCTGGTCTGCACGGGGGAGTTTTGAACTGTACTGGAAAAAACGGTATGTTTTGTTATAATTGCGGGTATAGAGTTTAGCAACGGCAATACATATATTACCAATGAAGTTATGCCGATATTGTTTACCCATTTATTACATCAATTAATTTTGAAAGTAAACATACTGTTTTGCAATACCAACATATTCCGTTACTGAATATCACTATTAACCTCGGCTGAGTTTTTGACACATGGATTTGATCGGCACAGACATATTGCGACGGCAAATGTCAATACTAAAGGATTGTTTGTGCTACGACAAATGTGTTGACACTAAAATGGGTCTACTGGGACGTATTAAAATGCAGTCACTTATACACTGTTTTACCATCCCACTCCTTGTGTCGACAAATTAATTTCGTGGTTGTTGATACAGATTCTTGTAGTGCTATTTTGCGTACCAAACATGTCGTTAGCATAAGAAAATTGCTTACTTAAGAGTCATGCTCTTAACTTGTGGTTTGTGTTAAGTGAGATGTATAACATTGATAACTAAACTATTCTTATTTTGCACAAGATAACATTATAACAACATCCCTCTATGGGGTGTAAGGTTATATGACATTTTAACTATTATATACACAAAAAGGATTTGATAACCCCAAATGATTGAATTTTATATTGAGAGCACAAGACTCTCATACCAGTTATTCCTATAGGCGGTGTCCTAATGGCTAATTAACTCACCGGATGGGAGGTAAATTCAGTTGTGACAAATAATCACGAAATTTAACTTTTGCAAGTTGTAGATGCATAAAATAAATCAATTATCCTTACCACGTGATAAGAGGGTTTAAGATAACTAATGGCTAACACCTCAATTAACATGTTATTACCTCTACTTTTCTAACACACTAAGTATATAGAGAATAATGACATTACTTAAAACTTAAGTGTGAATATTGTTAGGGGGTGTAATTGGGTGACGACTAGGGTTGGGCGAAAAAAACGTTTCGACCGAACCATACCATTTGTAAACCATATCTCTTTTAAAGCAGTTTGGTCGAACCGGTTCAAAAGTGATATCGTATTTTGGAAGAAATGTGGAGCGGTTCGACCAAATCATTAAAAGAAATTGCTTCATAAGTGGTAAACTGTATCATTTAATGAACTACATTATATATATATATATATCATTATTTGTATTAATTTTGTTTCAAATATTCTTTTTTTTTGTCATTTTAAGTAAACCATTTTATTCATATGTGCTCTCCCCATTTTAATAAATTTTAGTTTTCAATCTTTCTAGTGATCTTTTTATTTATTATCAGATTATGTGTTAATATTTATAAATTTGGGATCTTTTATTTTGTTTTTATTTATTTGAAGAAAAGGTACGGTCGAGCCGGTTCAAAATCAATTTTCGAACCGATTCGAAAGTGGTATGGTAAATTACCAAAAAAGTGGGTTGACCCGAACCTTATCACATTTTAGGTAAGATATGATTCTTGAACCGGTTCGGCCCGAATCAGTTTATGCCCACCCCTAGTGATGACAAATAATCGTGGGATTGAACTTTTGTTAGTTGTAGGCTTATAACATAACTCAATTACCATTACCCGTCACTACAAGAATATTGGTCTACAACTGCAGACTAAATTTCTTGTCACTAAATACTATCGTTAGATAAAGTATTTTGTGTCGACATTTAGTATCGTAGTTATACAACTGATTTAATGTCAAATAATTTGTCGCAACTAAAACTCATGTTTTGTGTGGACTTTTTCCATTGTAGAATAGTTTAACTTGAATAAATATCAGTGTCAAGACAACATTGACATTAATACACACAATCCGTAACCGATGGAAATTTTACTATAAAAACGTCTATAAAAACGACATAAATTCAGAAAGTATCATTAATGGGGAAGGAATGTTTCAAATAGTGATACTACTTTTTAGAAGTGCATTAGTTTAGGGGTTGACAGGTCAAGTTAAAGGAATCAGGGATACTTTCAGTCTTCCTTGTTCCGATACTTGAGAACAATACCTCTGACTCAATACATCAACTTTTCTATCTGAGATGGTATATATCAAGCATCATTTGTTATTTAAGGCATCTCTTTAACTACTAACTACAATATCGACAAGAGTTGTTAGATGCGTTTCTTCAAAATGCTATTTATGTATCGTTGTGCTCTCTTAGGCAATCTCGAGCTATCATTACTTTGAACATGTGCATTTGGAAATGTCGTTTGATTTTTCAGCTGTGTAAATTTCTATTGCTTCTCTTAACCATTTTAGCTATGCATATTAGTGTAGGAATGTTGTTTGGCTTCCTGGATCTGTGTCAGAAGCAGCTGTAACCACCAACATTTGCAACTCGTGCACCCCAGGTTTCATTCTATCCTTATGATATATAAAAATATTTAATAACAAATCTGAGCATTATGATATATAGAAATATCTAATAACAAGTCTTAGACAGTTCATTGTAGATATGCATATGACAACCTTAGGATGCACGTTGAAGTACTGATTTATCTTATCTCATGCCACAAAGCATGAAATTCGACTAATTAGCTTAGATGCACAACGAGTCACTGCCACTGGAATTTTAGCTGAAAATTTCCATTTTGAAGGAAAGTAGTAGAATTATGTTACAAATTACAATTAATTGGTGTTAGTCTTAGTCATTTGTCAACTTGCTAATAGGAAATTGGTTCAAGACTTATTTTATCTCAGAAAGCAGAAGGCATGCCAAGAGTTCAGATTTGTTATGTGTTTACAACGTACATCCTAGAAAGATAATTTGTTTCTTATGTCGATTGACAAGATGACAAGATAATTTGTTTACCACTAATACTACTCGTCTTTCCTGGTGTTGATGTTTATTACTTGCTATCTCTCAAGAAACTATACATAATGATAGATAAGATGTTGAAGAACTTGATGCTTATTTGTTCTTTCTGATGCGTGCAGATGGGAAGACAGCCTGAACACCACCACCACCACCACTGATAATGGTCATGTAGTAGGAAGAAGCACCGGGCGGGCAAGCAGTAGTAACTCAAGACTTAATGGTTTATCATCCTCTTTGCGTGTCAGAAGCAGACGAGGTGCGTCCCAAATTGCTTCTTCTTCTTCTTCTTTTGTGTCTGCAACTGGTGAGATCCATAGTACTGACAGTGTTAGATGCTATGTCTGTGGAGATCCATCCCATTTTGCTAATGCCTGTCCTCACTGAAACCTATCATTCTGATAATAATGTGTGCCTTGAGCTATAAGTAGTTTACCTTCTTCTGCTGTTGTAAATCACAAGTAAGTATCTGACTGAAATCGTATCAAGTGAGACACAGTGAGGTGTTTCCATTTCATATTGGTTCTCATATGTTGATTTACTGGTTTCAAGTGAATAGAGATAAACCACTTTGGGAGAGGTAGTAGGATATTGAAAGGATCGGTTTTTATAAGGGAGATGAATGGTTGGTTGGTTGGTTATTGTAGTTTCATATTATTAGGGTTAATTACTTATTTAGTCACTTATGTTGAATGATTGATTTTTTTGTGCTATTTAATCACTTATTTTTGAACATTTTGATTACCAATTACTATATGTCGTTAGATATCTACGGTTAGTGATTTTTTTTACGAGATTTCTCCAAGGTTAGTTGCAAAGCACTCAGCTCTGTACTTTCCCCACTAGTCACCATTTCGTTCAGCTCTGCAAAGAGAACCCTTTACTGCATGCATGAACTTTTTTTTTTTTTAGTGTTTTAGATGTTAATAGTTGTTATCTTCTCCTTTTTATTTTTACCTGTTTCTGAGGCAACATGTTGAAGATCATCACTTGTACTCATTGAACTATATGATCACATGATATTGTTGGAGCTTGTAGGGGATCGTGAACTAGAGACGGAGATGAAGTTCGTAGTTCCGACATATTAGTTTTAGGTCTTCATGTGATTTAGAAAACTATGTATTTACATTCAAATTTATTGTAAGTTTGTAGTTTGGATGTTTATTAAGATGTATATATATATACTTTGATAAATAATAAATTATATTTTTTTAAATGTATTGTGTAGTTCATCTCATATAGCAATAACTAGATAATTAATAAAAACACACCACAAAATTTTGTTTTTAACAATGATTAATCGTTGTTGACGCAAAAAGCTTGTGTTTAGCAGCGACATTAACTGATATGTTCAAGTGTGGAATTGTTATCACTAAAGACATGTGTTTAGCAATAACATCACCTGATGGTATCAACTTATTTTAATGGTGGATCTGTAGTCACTAAATACACCTATTAGTAACAACATATTATGATGTTAATAGCACTATATAATGACAAATTTCACCGTTGTTAATGAAGTGTATATAGTGGCGGCAATTATTGTCACTGAATGTGGTCGACCTATTAGTAGCGGCAAGGCTTTAGTGGCGGCAGACCTTTTAGTGACGGCATTTTACCGTCGGAGTGACCTTTAGCCACGGGACCTATCCTAACGAGACTTAGCCCGCTGCTAAAGGTTAGTGACGGCAAATACCCCTTTAGCAGCTATTTAACGCCGATGTTATAGAGCAAAATTCTACTAGTGCGTGATAAAAGTAGTTTTTTTATTATTATCATGAATGATTAACACCTCTTAACATGCTGCATCCTCTATCATAATACACTTAAGTTTACAAAGTATACTGAAAATCAGTAGAGACTCAAGCCTTAATAGTATTCTACTCTACTTATAATGATGATTGATTAAGTGAATATAACAATATAATACAAATAAATCGATAACGATAATGTGCAAAGTAAAATAGAGAATAAGATATATTTTATATTTTGCCCACCAGAATTTGGTTGGACCAAACTGAACACTGATGGCTCAGCTATAGGGAACCCGGGACCAGCGGGGTGCGCGGCGATTTTACGAAACCACCTTGGAGGATGGATGAGGGGAGTTCAAAGAAAACTGGGATTCACTAACAGTTTGGTCGCTGAACTATGGGGGATCAGGGATGGGCTTATGCTGGCAAGGAAGATGGGAATTCGGGATCTCCATGTGGAGTCGGATGCAAAAGAGGCGATAGGTATGATAGTAGAAGATAATATGGAGGATAGACCACTAACTCCCCTTATTGTTGATTGCAGGAGGTTGATCTCGGGTCTTAGGAGAGTCAAGCTAAGACACATTTTCAGGGAGGGGAACGGAGCGGCGGATATCTTAGCCAAGGAAGCGGTTCAATTGGATGTAAATTTTGTAGAATTAGAATTCCCACCTTCGAGGGTGAGGTCTTGTATTAGATTAGACGCTATGGGTGTTGCTAAAACTAGAAGTGTAGACGTGGAGTAGTCGTTTTGAGAATATATGTTTTCCCTTTTACCAAAAAAAAAAAAATAGAGAATAAGACGAATACACATGTGTTCACATAGTTCAGTCAATTCCACCTAAGTCCATGAGTTATGCAAATATATTAATTTACTTGAGTAGATTATTACAAGTTATTCTTAAACCTATGGGCAAATCACTCCCGACTCCAATTCTTGGAGTTGCCATTAACATTTAGCGGTGAACAATGAGGTCCCATAATATAATTTTACTTACCACTATTATGTAGGATTTTTTCATTAATTCGAAAAATCCAAATAAATAGTATGCTGCAACTTTTTACAAGGGGGCACAAAAGGTCTATGAGGGTTTAACCCTTATTTATAGAAAAGTTCGTGGTAAACAATCTTTGTCTCTCTAGAGAAAATAAACTCGCGACTCATTTCAAGAGAGAAGATCTAATCAGAAACTATACAACAGTTTTTCTTTTCTCGACAGGTGATGTCATTTTAGCGGATCATGCATAGTTATCAGAATCGGACCAGCCTTCGAACCGATAAGAGTCGGTTCCTAGTTAGGCCAGACCGACCGGTTCATCGTTCATTTTTTTTTAATAAAAATACAAAGTTCATCAAATGAACGAAGGCCATCAACCTAAAACAGACCATCAAATTTCATCCCACGAGCACTCAGAGACCAGATGGACGAAGACTCAAATAGATTCAATCACCCAAACCTCCTCAGCATATATCCAACATTGTTCATCCTTACTTTATCTTTAGAAATGGATTTCAATTTCCACCATGCTGCTATTATTCCGTCCAACACCATCTCTTGAATAATCTTGGAGGTTGTTTGAATTGTAAGCCAAGAAGAATCCTATCTGAGTTGAGGAAGGGAAGAGGTGATTTGTGAGAGGAGGCTTTGCTAGTTAACAGTATATTTCTGAGATGGATTTGATGAGTTCCTCGGAGACCCAATTGAGTGTTTCGAAATCACTGACATTCACATCCATGTCTAGGGATTCTCCGAGACGCAACAGAGGTGATGACGGACACAGAGATCTCTGACGGTCAGACAAACAACTCATACATAGCAATTTCACGCATAATTAGATACCAGAGATTATAGTTATCACGTAATATTGCAGTTGCCTTATGTGATATTTGTAGATTATGTGCTCGAGATATGCGAGACATCGTGGATGTATATTCAGTGTTAGTTGTGGGACCAGAGTTGAGAGGTTTGACTCTCTTGGCGAGCGCTCCCATGACGTGCAGTGGTAGGCTTTGGTCTTGGTCTTTGGTGACCAGTAAGGACTTTGGCAACCACCTTGATTTCGGGTTTGAAACTGGATCGCTTTATGGGTTTCATCTTACCGCTAGTGTGGGTTGGCCCAGTCTTGAATGGTTTGGGTTTTACTCCTCTCAAATGATATTAGGCCTAGGAAGCCTGATGGGCTTTGTTCCATATTGGGTTGTCACTATCGATACCCAACAACGCACAACGAAGACGAAGGGTTCGAAGAATTGAAAAAGGTTTGGTCCTCGAACGGTTGAAGAAGAAGGGTTGGAACAGTTGCCAATGAATGAATGAAACCTAATGGAAATGAAATGGCTCAGATGAAATGAGAAGACTAAATCGAAAAAAATCGGTCAGTCGGTTTAACAAAAAAAAGTAAAAACCATAAAAAAAGGAATCTGAAATAGTCATTAAAAAAAACATCCGTTCTTTAAAAAACGCATGGTTCTTCAAAATCATCTGGTTCAACCGGGTTCACTATTTATTTCGGTCTTTTAAGTGAACTAAACCATTTAGGTTACTGGTTCACGGTCAGACCTGGTCGGAGCAACGGTCCAATCCAGTTCTGATAACTATGGTATCATGTCACTTACTGCAGTCAAACCTCAATGCCACATCACTTGGTCAAACCTCAGTGGGGTTGAATTCTGTCGGTTGGGTTGTTTATTGCTTTGGTCCACTTATGGTGTTTACTGTTTTGAACACGACCAAATTTTTGTTACACCCTAGTTTTTTTATAGATAAGGAAAAATAAAACACGATGGGTGGCGAGAAGCTCGCACCCTAGTCCTTACAACAAAATAAAATAATAAACTAAACGTTATTGTTCTTGAGTAGACAAATCACACATCGTCCTTTTGGATATCGTTTGTTGTTTCCGCCGGTGGAATATCATGAATAACGTATATTTGACTTTGGTTAATGATGGGAACTTCATTATGTCGAACTGCAACATGAGTTTCCTACAATATGTAATGATGAGCATTAGTTTTAGATTTGAAGTATTATCATCGGAGATAAACTTATGCGCTGACAGGGCATCTGTTTCTAAGTTGATTGAACTAAACCCGAGATATTTTGCTAGGAATAGTCCATCTTGGATGACCCAACATTCCGCTACGAGGTTGTTGGAGCAACTCAACTTCCTAGACAAGCCAGCTATCCACTGACCCATAGTAATTTTTATCACTCTTCCCGAACCCGCATGGTTCAGATTTTACTTAGACGCCCCACTTGCGTTGATTTTCACCCACCCTTGCTCTGGGGGAGCCATCTAATATCAACAGAGATAAACAACTTAGATTTCTAAATCACTTGAATAGCATTATGATGAAACCTGACCCGAGACAAGGATAAGTCGAAAATAGAAGTATTTACGAATTTATATTTGAAAAATGAGAGAATTTATGTTTTTCTAAATATTACAAATTGCATAAGAAAAGAACATGCCCTATTCAATTTCTTGAATGAGAGCCCCTGATACCTTACAACCAAGCTTGATCCACTCGTACAATGAGAGATGAGCTGCGTGAGCCACTTTTGATGGTAAAATAAAAGAGTTCTACATTTTTTTGCATGCTCCCCCCCTCCCCCCCCCCCCCCCCCCCCCGCAAAATGTGATTGATGTCATCCACTTCCGTCTGACAGATTCTGCAGATAACGCTAATATTGCAACTCGTATGATTCAATAATTTGCAAGTCTCTAATTTGTTTTTGAGACACATCCAAATGAAATATTGGATTTTTGGAATTGTTGTAGTTTTTCAGACCTAATCCCATTGATCTTGAACCTCACTATTACTATCGTGACCCGCTAAAAGAGTATAAGCAGAAACAGTTGTAAAGTTACATGACCTAGATCAATTCCAAATTTGTTTATCCAAAGAATCATTTGTTTGGTCACTCAGAATGCTCAACAACTGATCCAACATGATTTTAGGAAATTCAAAGCAAGTTCTATCTAGGTTACACTTGACATTAATGTCTCACGAACCATTAGATCGTCTTCCTCATGCGAAAGTGAACCATAGATAGAAGAATGCAAAGTCTTATCACCACCCCAAACATAATGTCAAAATTTAATGTTCCTACCATTAACCACCACTCACCCAACTCCCAATTTAAGAGTATTCTTTCGTTAATTACTTTTCAATTACAAGGTGGTTTTTTTCTCGAAGAGATCAATATCAAGCTATTTTGCCTCAAAGTTCGTTGTCTAGAATCGTGGCCCACGGAAAATTTTCTTTTTCAATCTCTAAACAAGACTATCCAACAAGACTATCCAACAAGACCCTATTTCGAATGGTTCCCGATTGAATTCTGGACCGGTAGCTTTTTCGGTTTTGTAATTTCCTATAAACTAATAAGCTGAATTAGTTAGATGCAGACATGCAGTATTCCCCCCCTAACCCTCTGCCATTCCGGTCCGCTCAAAACAAGAAGTTCGCAGTAGCTGCTCGGCACCTCACTTCATCCCTTCCCTCTCCAATTACAAGTCACCGCTAAAGTAAACCTAAACCCTCGCTCTCCAAGTTCCAACTCACTCTATCCCTCTCTCTGAGCTGCAATGAACTGCTCAAGTAACTCTCCTTTCTTCCTCACTTCTCTGCATGTTTATACATAATGATTCGTTCCTTTACACTGGCACCACTCTCTGAGGCTTGCATTTTGATCTATGGTTCTGTTGATTTTATTTGGCTGTACAGTTTCCGGAGAGGTGCCAGAGGATCCGGTGGTTTCGAAGAATTCTGGATTGCTTTTTGAGAAGCGTTTAATTGAGCGGCATATAGCGGTATGATCGATGCTAGGGTTTCTTTCTTCTTATCCTCTTGGCTTCGCTTCATTCATCTGACGCTATATTGTAGCTAGGAGAAGGAACAGTCTTATTTCTATTAGAAAACCCTAATTGTGAAGGATAGAAAATGGCAATTTAGTTTTGTGTTTGACTTTCCTGCCATTGTTTAGGATTTTCATCTGCTCAGCTGAACTTTAAGCTTCATTGAACTGTGGTAGTTGGTTCCATATATCTGAGTTATGCCACTATTTCTCTTTTATATTAACACTCAAGCAAATGATAGTCCTAGTTACATGGTCTCCTAGAATGCGTTAGTGTACAAGTTACTGCAGTTTATGCACTGTTTCAAATGGGACTGTTGGAGTTTATTTACTTATCTTCAGCTGATGCTAGTCTTGATTTCTCTGCTACACTTTATTTAGGATTATGGAAAATGCCCAATAACAGGGGAACCACTTAGCATGGATGACCTTGTCCCTGTCAAAGCAGGCAAGGTATAGCTGCAATCTTCACTTCCTACCTTTTGCTGCTTCCATAGCCATCCAAACTAATACTATTTATTTCACATATGACTGTTTCAAATTCCACTTTCCTACTGTTGAAGATTGTCAAGCCCAGACCTATCCAGACTGCAAGTATTCCTGGAATGCTTAGTATATTTCAGAATGTACGCGACTCTTTATCACTCATTTCATTATTTGACTGACATTGAATTATCATTTTGAGGAGCCAACTAATTGGACTGATTGATATTCTTAGTGGATTTAGATATTTAGCATTCACTTATGGTTGTTTTCTTCATATGTATAGGAATGGGACAGCTTAATGCTATCTAATTTTGCATTGGAACAACAACTTCATACAGCTAGGCAGGAGTTAAGTCATGCTTTATACCAGGTATTTTCCCGAAGTCTGCCTAAGGAATTTGTCTTGATTGATAATATTAACTCTTAAGCTACATGGTCTTCGGATACTTTATTTTTTAGTTGTGGATTAACATGTTGTTGAAGTAGTACTTCCTCTATCATAGTCCTTAGTGGTTGGGTTACTATGTGATTTATAAATAGAACTGCATTTTCTGTTGAAGTAAATTGAATCAGCGTGGAAGTAGTTCTTACTAAGAGTATATGTTGACATTCACTTGGTCAATCAGGTTAAGCTATTGTAGTTTGGTTAAAGTTTGTACCCATATGCCCTATGATGACGACTAACTGAATAGTTGGTTAGTTCAGTGAAAGCAGTGGTCATAATTCTGTGCATCAATATTTTCTAACAGTCATGCTTCTGAGCCGATAGAGCATTTCTTAATGCCCTTTTTTGTTATTTTCGTTTGCTTTTACAAACTTTATGTTTATGGTCAATGTATGCCAAATATTTTTCTAATTTCGTTATTAATTGAGCTTTGGTTGCTTTCTGTTCAACCTTTCAGCATGATGCGGCTTGTCGCGTAATTGCAAGACTGAGAAAAGAAAGGGATGAGGCTCGATCATTACTTGCTGAGGCTGAAAGACAAATGCCAGTTGCACCATCTACAGCAGTTAGCGTTAATGCTTCTGCATTGTCTAATGGCAAAAGAGGTTCTTTCACTATGGTTCTTGGTTGGGAATTTTGAAGATTTACCATTGATGACTTAATTTAGATCTCATTCCCTGGTTTCAGCAGCTGGAGATGAGATACTAGATCATGGTGGCAAGAAGTTGCGTCCTGGTATTTCTGCACATATCATTGCTGAACTAACAGAATGCAATGCAACGCTCTCCCAGCAGCGTAAAAAGCAGCGCCAGGTATCTTTGAAAAATAAGTAACTGTTTTTACATGATTACATATGCATGAGTATGGTAGCATATGCTAACACTTCTGTATTAATCATTTAGTACCAGGATTCTTAAATATTATGCATCACTTACTTTCTGTTTATGTAGGCCCCTGAGACATTAGCACACGTTGATGATATTGAGAGATTTACCCAGCTCTCTAGTCACCCACTACACAAAACCAATAAACCGGGGATTACGTGTCTTGATATTAATTACTCCAAGGTAATGCATTATTAAGTTTTAAGATGTTAGACAATTTCTGTAGCTTATAATCCTGCCGTTACTTCAAGTATCTATCTAAAATACATTTATGCATCACGTTGCTTGGCTTGGCATGACTGAATCATGACAGTCGTAAATCTATTGGTTACTTGGTTGCACCTGCTATTAGGTTTAAAATATAATCTTAAATGGAAGTGGTCTTACAACCATTTCTTCTACTTTGTCAAGATGTTATTCTGTTCTTGAGATTTAACATCCTTTAAGATTGTTCTTCCTACTGGACTGGACTGGAAAGTGCAAAGACCAAAGATTCTTGTGAAAGCAACTCTAGAAGTGGAAGGAAATGAAGATCACAACCAAACAATGATATTTAAATTTGAAGCAGAAACTCAAAGTCCATGACTCCATCTTTCATTCTTCTATCTAGTTCATTTTATTTTCTGCTTTTACTTATTGCACTCATAAGCCAAGATACATTTATCACATTTACTGCTGCCACAACTGTATCATGTGATGGTTCGTATATATGCATATATATATATATATTTAGGGAGATAGACATATATTCGTTTCTTCTTTTGAACCTTTTGTCGTTTTCAGGTTTCGTATGTTATACAGTAAGAATCCCATTTGTTAGTTCTGCTCTTTAGACTTTTGGTTTCCACTCTTTCATTTCAATCTAGTCATTTTTAATTGCATGTCTAAGCAATATATTTAGATTAATTCTGCAATTTGAATAAAGAACAGATTGTTCTCTATCCCTTAATTTCTCGGTTATAACAAGCCTTCTGTTAAATAAACCCTTAAACTGTTGAACTCTGTTGGAAGCTGCTAATTTCTTTTGATTTGGAATTTGGATAGGAGAAGAGTTTGTATGTGACTCTTGAAAAATAATCCTGTACCTGTAGTAGAAATCTTCAAAATAACTCTGTCTATTTTCGTTAGCATTTACGTACTCATCTATTCCCCCACCTCAGCAGAAAAGAGTCATATAGAAGTAAGATAGCTGCCAAACGAGATCAATATTCACCGTATTAATCTGAAAGATACTAGTTTATGTTGGTTATGCATATTTTAGATTTAATACATTTTCTGAACCTCACATAAAAGATTCACCTATGCATGTGGATTATGTCATTACTTTTCACGGGAGAATATGGAAGTTTAATGCCTTTTCTTGTGAAATAGCTGACTATGAATCAACATGACCACCTCTCGGGTGTTAAGGCCTATTGAAAGGTGACATATATCAATTATCATCTCTACATTGACGTGACGTCCATCAAATGTGATTGGTTAGATACTAAGATTATATTTTTACTTGGTTCATGTGGCTTGACTTTTGAAAATTCTATTTCCTTGCTCTAATATTCATTAATCTGGTTAACTATCTCATGTAGTTGTAAGAAATTAAGTATTTGGTGTGGTACATCATATAATTCATATGGCTTTCATCTGTTATTAGCTTATTAATTTTATTAAATTATCCATTTTTTATAGGATATCATTGGGACTGGAGGGGCGGATACAGCTGCTGTAGTCTTTGATCGGCAATCTGGACAGATTTTATCCACTCTTTCTGGACACTCAAAGAAGGTTATTTTCTTACATTGTTCTGTGTACTTGCATATTTGTTTTCTATATATATTTCCTTTTGGTGAAGATTTCATTATATGATTCAGGTTACCAGCCTAAAGTTTGTTACTCAAGGTGATTTGGTCTTAACTGGGTCTTCGGACAAGGTAAATATATGAATTAACTTAGGATTATTGGAAAGTATAATGTAATTATATTTTCTTGTAGGTGTTTTAAATTATAATTCTTGAGAAGATGCATTTTTGAAGCTGCAAATTTAGTTTTGAGAAATTTCTCACAATTTTTTTTGGCAGAGATTAGTTCTGTACAATTGTTTCTACCGATTAAGATCCCTTTTATGAAGAGATCATTGTAAGTAAATAATATAGGTATAAAACAACGCTTTCCAATGTTCGTGAAGGATAATGCCCTTGATTTTGTAATCTGATGCAACCGTCTGACTAATAAAAAACGGAGGTATGTGGTTTGTTTTCTACTTGAAACATAAGCAATTCTCATATGCAGAACTTTATTTAAAGTCAAATCTGACCTTTAATTGTAGCTATCTATTCCCAAGCGTCAGTCACCTTTACCGTCCTTCCTACATGCATTTCTAGATTAAGCCATTATCACTGCAATTGATAAGCCTTTCAGGCACTAATATATTAATTTTCAGATAGGAAAACTCATTTTAACTGCACAATATTGGTGAAAAATGGCTCTCGCACCATGCTTTAATTACATCGTGCTCATACTGTTCAAAATTTGCAGACTGTTCGTATCTGGCAAGGTTCTGAAGATGGAAACTATATCTGTAAGCAGACATTGAAAGATCATACAGCTGAGGTAATAAATTCCTGAGCTGGAAACTTTAAAGTTGTTTGCACGTGGTTGTTGCATCATGTTCTAGAAATATTATGCTTAGAGTTTTGTAGGGACGTTAATCCCGTGTAGGCGAGTTGCATTTTTGTTGATAATAATAATAGAATGTATTTTCCTCTGTGGAAGGAAGCTACTTAAAAAACTAAAAGTTGGCCTTTCCAGGATCTCCGTTTCATCACATCTGGTAGTCCTTTTATGTCGAATTTTACTACTCTATGGAATAGGCAGTGTTTCGGGCCAAAAGCCCTTACTGGCTTCACGAGCTTTTTACTTGGCAAAGCTTAAAAGGAAACAAATATCTAACTTTAACTGCAGATGCAGTCCACTATATTGAGAATTTATCTTGAGATGCGTGAAAACTGTCTTCTGAATTTTATGACTGGTTAAATTATTGGTAAGTTTTTGAGTGTTAACCTTGTAGCTCTAGAATGTTGCAAAATTCCTCATGAAGATTGTGAATGTGAAGTACTTTTATAAACAGAAATAGTTTCTTTATTATTTTCTTGTAATAATAGCAACTCAAAATTTTCTGGATGTTTGCACAGCAGACTTATTTTTGATGGACCTTGAAAAATCCCATTAATGTTTCAGGTGCAAGCTGTAACAGTTCATGCCACAAACAACTACTTCGTTACAGCCTCTCTGGATAATACATGGTCCTTCTATGATCTCTCTTCGGGTTTGTGTTTGACACAGGTCTCTCTCTCTCTCTCTCTCTCCCTCTTCATAATTCATATATATCTGTATCTGTGTATATACACTCACATTCATGAGTGTTTACTAAAAAGTGTGAAAGCTTTGTTCCATGTTGGTATATATATATATAAGAAAACGATGGGTTTAAAAGAGTAGGTGTCGCATTGCCTAATAGCTTAAGCTTTGGGCTTGGATATGTTTGTCTTTCTTATAGGCGCGTTATGGTTTGAACAACACCATGAAATCATGCACCTCTACCATTCTTGTTACTGGGAGAGTAGACTGTTCTATTCTCAAACTTTGTTTCCTCCTGCAGGTTGAGGACACCTCAGGATCTGATGGGTACACATCTGCTGCTTTTCATCCTGATGGTCTTATCCTTGGCACGGGCACCTCAGATTCTGTTGTTAAGATTTGGGACGTTAAAAGTCAGGTATGTTGCAATCCTCAGTTGAATCACTTTTTGTGATTCTTCCTCACAGAGTTGTAGTTAAATCATTTTCATTTAAATGGTTGGGATATTAAGATTCTAGACATGCTAGTTTCTTTGCTCATTTATTTATATTAATCCTGATTTATAGATTTGTTCCTAAAGAACCTTGGCGTTCTGAAGATAACTTTAAAGGAACCTGTCCATTCTTTTTTATGTTTAGCTTCTGGTGTACATGCTGTAGTTGAAACTAGTTGTACTACATCATTGGTGTTCTAGCTTATTTGTTGCTGTTTGAGCTACCTAGTATTGGAAGAAGTAAGATGCTAAGAATTGGCCGGTGATGTGGAGAAGTTTGCAGTAATACCTTCTTTTCAAGTTATTTATGCTTGCCAAGGACAGCTGCTATGGGAACTGAGGAATAACGGTGATATCCTAAAGTAAAAGGTTGAATACTAGGCTAACGAGATTAAAAGAAAGTCTTCATCACTGGCAACTCGAGAGGTCTAATCGGTGTTGCTTCCTTGTCTCGTATTGCTAATACGTGCCGCTTCATGTCTCCTACCTTCCTGAATACTAGGAAGTTTTACATTAAAGTCAAAGACTTTTTGGCTTAGGGGTCCTCAAAGTGAATACCTGGAATCCTGATTTATCTCGGGTTGCTAATGGGTGCTGCTTCTTTGTCTCCTTCTTGAATACTAGGAAGCTGTACATTAAACTCATTTTTGGTTTGGGTCGTGAAGTGAATATCCGTAATCCTGATTTTGCTCTGTGAATACCTGTTATCTTGATTATGCAAATATAGTCAGATTAGGAGTCACTTTCGTATAAAATACTACTGTGTCGAGCTCCAGTTTTCTCTTCTTAGGTTGGTTGAGTTAAACCATAACAGCTGTTTTCTCTTTTATAGGCAAATGTAGCGAAGTTTACTGGCCATAGTGGAGCAGTAACTGCTATATCTTTCTCTGAAAATGGATATTTCCTTGCGGTAAATTTTACTGTTAGACTCTAAACTCTAAATTCTTGTATGTGGCCGTGTTATACCAGTATCTAACTTCAGATTTTGTTTGCATGCCAGACTGCTGCTCTGGATGGTGTTAAGTTGTGGGATCTTCGTAAATTGAAGAACTTCAGGACATTTTCGCCATATGATCTGGAAACACCTACAAACTCGGGTACATGCATCTTTCTCATTATTCGGCATTGGAGCTGACTATTCTCATGCATATTTTTCTTGTTGCAGATAATGGTCATAGGAAAACATTATAAATATAATTTCATGGTAATATAATGTCTTAACATAATATTAGTAATATTACGACAAGGACAAGATGCATCCAATTCCATTGTTAATGGCTCTCCTCATAATAAGACTTTTACGGTTGAGTTTCATCTTTGGGTTCAAATTAGTCGTCGAGTGTTATGTCTTTGAATTCTTCATGGCCAGCCAATTGTGTGCTTTTTGTGTGCTTTTTGTGTGCTTTTGTTAGTTTTTGGGTTAACCAGGACCACTAATTTCATTGGCCAAAAAAAAAGAAAGGACCACTAATTTCATCTTTAAAAATAAAATTACTAGCCTTTGTCAGATCTGTCAATTTTCAGAGCATCATCTCAAGAATTTATTATTAAAGTTTGTTTCATTTGCAGTTGAATTTGATCACAGTGGAAGTTACTTGGTATTAGCTGGCTCAGACATAAGGTTAGTTGTTGTAATTTCCTCTATTGATTTTTGGTAAATGTGTGGATAATTATATAGGTGTAGATAATTATATTTTTTATTTTAACGTTCCATATATCAGATAATATGTTCAGTAGAGCATGCCCAGATTCAAGGAACGTAATGATATTAAGGTCTTGTTTTTACTATCCCCTTATTCAGGGTATATCAAGTTGCAAATGTCAAATCCGAATGGAACTGTATCAAAACATTACCAGATTTGTCAGGAACAGGTGAAAAATTTCTTATGTCCATGTGTTACAGACTGATATGTGTACAGCATATACGCACTGTAGTCTTAATTATGATATTTTGGGTGGTTTACGCAGGTAAAGTGACGTGTGCAAAGTTTGGGCCTGATGCACGATACTTAGCAGTAGGATCAATGGACAGGAACCTTCGGATGTTTGGCCTTCCCGGGGATAATGACCCCGCTCCGCCGAATGAATGAATTCTCTGAGGGGTTTTGGAGTGTAAAACTAGTAGATTATGTTTGAGGAAGCATCTTCTTGTATTCAGCACCCAGCAGATTGGCATGAATTACTTAGCATCCCTTGAATATCTGAAGCAGAAACTGAATCTCCTCTCTTATTTGATTGAGGTTGCAGATAGATTTTGATTTTGTCAAGTGTCGACAGTTTACTCCATGTTTTTGACTGTTTATCTCAGATGCACGTAAGTAATGTTTCTCTGTCGTAGTTTGCAGTGGTCATCGTGTAGATTGCATTCTCACCTGTGAAATTAACGCCTCAAGTTGTGTTGCTTTTAAGTAGGCAAAGCTTTGGCCAGGAAAAATTGAATCGGCATTAAACATTCATAGTATCTCGAGAAATTGTTGCAGAATTAAGAATGATAGTACTCGTAGAATTGGATGCTAAGATGTATAGGTAATATTTGCGTACTGGAATATTTTTATAGGATTGTGGAATATTTCCTTTTTTGTTGGAAGGGTGAATAATTTAGTCTTTCAAAACTTTATTGTTTGTGGAAAGTGTACGTGAAGAACAAAAGCAAACATGCTACCTCCACTCTTCCGGTAGAATTGTGTGCTTTCATGAAGTTTTTCATAGTTCTAAACTTGAATGGATGAACTGATCGCAATTTCATACTACTTGAAAAAAATTCTTAGTTAAAGGGAATTATCAAGAGTTAGAAGTCTTAAATAGTGTCCAATCTCAAGATTAGAGAAAGAATTCTACTGCAAACTGTATGTATTTTATTGATGGGTTAATTGTAAATTTCCCCCCTAAAGTTTGGACTGAATTTGAGTTTCCCCCTTAATGTTTAATATTTTAAATTGTAGTCCTAATGCTTGGACAAAATGAAAAATCCTCCCTTTTCGTGTAGTTCAGATTGAAACTCATCATGTGCTTGACATGTGATTTTTTTAAAATTTGAAATTACAAATTTACCCTCCATTACCAACCCTTCTAAGCTAACCACATCTTTCTTTACCGAGCCAAAGTCAATCCACAGCTTATCGGACCCTCCGAACGAGAACATAATATCAGAAGAAGCATTGTTAAGAACCAGAGCGGAGGGAAAGGAGAATACCAGTGGAGGAGATGTTGAAGAACTCTTTGACCCGAAACTGAAGGTCGGAATATCAGAATCACCATTGAGGAGAGATGGTGGAAGCATGAGGGACGGAGTGGGCAGCTCAGGGAATGATGGAGGAGATGCAGAGACTTGGAAAGTGAACCCTGAAGTGTTGTTATCCAGAGCAAGTGTGGGGTTTAGGGCAACACTGTTTTCTGGGCAGGGATCGGGGTTGGAGGTTTCCTCCATGGATCCTGTTGAGATTGAGAGTTCAAAGATGTGGGAGCAAATTTTGGGACATTTTGCACATAGAATAACACGTTAGTTCCGCAAAATAGCTCAAGAACTAAAACAAGGGAAGTAATAATCTATTGTCCTGGATCTTTGATGCTGCAGCATGTAAATTTGTTAATGAGGTATAATACAATCATATTCTCAAATTGCATTAATTAACTAATAAATTTGGAACTAAAAAGCTCGTGGTTTTACCAATAATGCATTCAATCGAATCTAGTGTATTTCTAAGGAAAATTCCCGTAAATAAAAAATTTTACGAGCAAAGGGAGAACTTTCATGCATTTTTTATATTGAAAAATTGGTCTCTGTGAAACTTCTCTAGAGTAAAATCATGATTCCAGATATATGATAATAGTCATTTTATGATGATAGTGTCTGAGCTTCACAAGGCACTGTTAATAAGTGACTCTTAATTTACCAGCTACACAATTCAACTTCGAAGGAAATACATAAACAGCAGCAAAGTAATTGTAGTCGCATGTAAATCACTTCCAAAGCTAGAACCTCTAAGATTTGGTATTTTTACTTTTCGGAAGTTAGACTAAGGTATCTAATTGACATAATGTACCCGTCCTATTGAAATAGATCTAGTTCCAAGATAATTTACCTCGTATGTATTTGTTGCCTCAGTACCACTTCTTGGAACGACAAAGAAAAAACCTTCCTTAGAAACTGAACCCTTTCCTTTTACAGTATTTTCACTAGGTAGAGCTTGAAATGACAAAGTTGTCTTCTCTACATTTAAATGCTTAGTTGTGTGATTCGTCTTTTCTGCCCATACTTGAGAATCAGGACCATCTCCGAAAGAAATCACAACAGAAGAGACAGTTTTTTCCCTAGAATTCTTTGACAGCTTGGACTCAGCAGACATATCTTTGGGAGTTGGAACAGCTCTGTCAAGATGCTTCAGTATCTTCTTTGCCATATGACCAGAATGTGTATGAACGAGTCCCTTGTTTCCGATTCAGTTTCTTCCCTGAATGGGAAAGAAAAATTATTTTTTCACCAGGTGCTTGAGCAGAAGATGCTGATGGAGGAGGTTGGTCCATATCGTTATCGATTGGAGTTGAAACACTGGCTTCTGCAATGGTTGGTGTAGATAAGTCGGTTGAGGTGACTTCTGCAATTCTCTTCAGTGGCAATTGCTCCTCAGATGGCTCAGTAGTTGCCTTGCGCTTGCCTTAGAAGGTTGGTAATGGAGGGTAAAAGTGTAATTTCAAATTTTTAAAAAATTACATGCCAATCACATGATGGGTTTCCGTCTGAACTAAATAGAAATTGGACGGAAAGGGGGGATTTTTCATTTTGTCCAAACATTATGACTAAATTTTAAAATTTTAAACATTAAAGGGGAATCTCAAATTCGGTCCAAACTTTAGGGGGGAAATTGACAATTAACCCTTTATTGATTTCAGCTTTACTGATAGACATTAGCCTATGGCTTAATTAGGAAATAAAGGTATTTGGAAACTGTATATTATACATATTACAAGGATTTTGTTCCCTAATCATATCTTTCCTTTTCTAACACTTCTCCTTAAGTTGAATAGTAGAGTCACCAATATATAACTAACTTGCTTAAAAAATTCCTGAAGATTCTTCCATTTACGACCTTGGTAAAGATGTCTATCAGTTGGTCTTTAGAGCATACAAAAGGAAGGGTGATGGTCCCTCTTTCTAGCTTTTCTTTTATGAAGTGCTGATCGAACTCAACATGTTTAGTACGATCATGTTGGACTGAATTATCTAAGATACTGATGGCTGCCTTGTTATAACACATCAGTCGACACGACTTGTGTGTGGAAAACTCAATATCTATCAATAACTTCTGCAACCATAATATTTCGGCAAGGCCTCGAGCTATCCCCTGAATTCCGCCTCAGCACTAGAGAATGCTACCGTCTTCTACTTCTTGATCTTCCAGGTAACTAAGTTGCCTCCCAATCAAGGCAAAGTAACATGAAGTAGATCTCCTTGTTGGGATGTATGTAATAATGTGAAGAAATCAAGGATGAGCTGTTGAATATTATTGAAGCTCTTGATGAAGGCATGGTTTCTAGTCATTAGAAGAGGTGTATAGGCTCTAGTGTGTTCAAGAGTCTTCAAGGATGTTCTGGTGTATTCATGAAGCTTCAAGTAGTTAGTAGCAGATTCAAGGTTGGATTAGAATCAGTCTAGTCTTTCATACTATAAAAGGATAAGTTCTAAATGTTGTAAACTTAACTTGAAATGAAAAATGAAATTCTGTTGAGTTCAATACTCTGTTTCTGTTAGTTACTTGCTTCACAAGTATTCGATTATGCAATTTCCTCCTTTCTTGTTGTTCAAGATCTACTTCAATCTCAGTTCACTTACATGGTATCAGAGCCACGATCACTAATTTCTGCATCAAATCTCTGAAGAAATCGTGAAGAAGATCAATCTTCTACTGGTGTATTTCATAAATCATCAATTCTGTCAAGATTATCAATGGATGAGAACAATCCTTCGTTCGTGAACAAGAGAGTGTGCCAACTTACTAGTGAAGACAACTTCCAATCGTGGAAGCAACAAGTTCTTCTAGCTGTTCGAGGATTAAATCTCAAAGGATAACTCTTTGGAACTCTGCATGTTCCTTAACTGATCGATGACGGTGAAGGCGAGAAGATAGTCAATCCAGACTATGTTAAGTTCGTGCAGCAAGATAGCTCTCTGGCATTTTGGCTTCTAGCTTCAATATCGTCTTCAATAAGCAAAGGCCTGGTAGGATGTATGTCAGCCTGCTCAATCTGGACGAAACTTCATCAACATTTTTTGTCTTCATCAACTACAAGAATCATGAACCTATACGATAGGTTGAAGGTTAGAAAGAAATTTAATCAATCCATGCGTCAATATCTAACTCAGATTCAGCTAGTATGTGATATCCTAGCAGGATGTGGCCATCCTATAGAAGAGATGCAACAAATCTCTATCATTCTCAATGGAGTTAAAGGACAATACGATAATGTTGTTTCTGTTATACATGCTAGCCGTAACCCGTATGATTTGGCATCTATTAGTTCAGTGCTCTTAGATGCAGAGGCTTGGCAGAAGGATCAACTGTTTGAAAGTCCTATATCTGTTGCAAATGTTACTATGAAATCGTCAGGAGAAGAGCAAGGTCTCAAGAGTTCAAGTGCAAAAGATTCAAGACAACTGAGGACAGTAGACACTGGTCAAAATCATCAGACTCAACAACTCATACCTAAATTTCAGAACAATAACAATAGCTATGGAAGAGGACGAGGCAGGGGCAGAGGATTTGGGAATAATAAGCCTCAATGCCAACTATGTGGAAAATTTGGACATCTTGTCAATAAATGCTTCCAAAGATTTAATGTGCATTTTCAAGGAGTGACAGCTCAATCTAATGAGATGAGCGTTAATCTAACCTCTACTCACTGAGATGAAGGAGGAGGAGAGATGTTTTATCCAAGTCAGTCAAATCATTCTCAGATGCAAATGCCTCAAGCCTCGGTCATGAACCAAATGCAAGTGTATCAACCAAATATGAACTTTGTTTCTAATCCGGTTCTGCTGTTCCATCTGGTTTTAACCCGTATCTTGCAGCTCCTATACCATACTATCTTCCTACATATCCTCATTTTCAACTGAATCAGTTTGTTGCAATGCCTTCAACCTTTAACTCTTCTTCTGGTGATAGTTCTGCTCAAGCAAATTTAGTTGCTGCTCCAACTTTACAGTCTGATAAGGCGTGGTATCCAGACTCAGGGGTAACAAATCACTTTGCCCATGGATCACCAGCACGTAATCTTGTTCATCCCTACATAGGCTCAGGTAAAGTACAAGTGGATAATGGTATGTTTCTAGATATAAACTGTATAGGTACATCTGTCATTAATACTGCAAGTAAGCCTCTTATTCTTAACAATTTGTTACTAAGAACCTTGTTTCTGTGTCTCAATTCACAAAGTATAATGGAGTTGTTTTTGAGTTTCATCATAACTGTTGCCTTGTTCATGATGATGGATCGAAGAAAGTGTTATTGTCAGGTGTTGAATGTGATGGTTTATATAAAAAAGATCTTAGTCAGATGCTTAGTAGAAGTAGCTGTAGTTTACAGAACTCATGTAATGAGAATGTGATAATGAATAATGAAAGACAATGTTTTGTTGGTCAATTGAAAATTACTTCATCTGTTCTTCATCAAAGACTAGGACACCCATCCGATCAGATTCTGAATACTATCATAAAGAATAACCAATTGTCCGTAATAACTGAAAAATCTCTTTGTAATGCATGTGCTATTGGTAAGAGCTATAAGTTTCCATTTCAATCCTCTGAATCTGTGTATCGTAATCCTCTTGATCTGGTGGAAATGGACCTCTGGGGACCTGCTCTAATTACTTCTAATGGCTGTGTATATTTTCTTAGTATAGTTGATGTGTGTACTCGTTACTCATGGATATATTTTCTTCAAAGAAAAAGTGATGTTACTAAGATCTTTACTCAGTTTCACAAACAAGCTGAGAAACAGATTGGAGGATCAATGAATGGAATTCAAACAGATGGTGGGGGGAGTTCAAATCTCTTGCACCATATCTTGCTCAATATGGAATAATTCATAGACTTACCTGCCCATATACCTTAGAGCAGAATGGTATAGTTGAAAGGAAGTACCACTATATTGTTGAGATGGGTCTCACGTTGATGAAACAAGTTTCCCTTCCACAACAATATTGGAGCAATGCCTTTTTCACAGCAGTCTTTCTGATCAACAGACTCCCTACCAAGGTATTAGATCATGTTTCTCCTCATGAAAGACTATTTCATGCTCAACCTAATTACACATTTCTTAGAGTTTTTGGATGTTTGTGTTATCCTCTGCTCATGCCTTTTAGTAAACACAAACTGGATTATAGATCAGCACCATGTGTGTTTATAGGATATTGCTCAAATCATCATGGATATAAGTGTCTTGATGCATCAGGTAGGATATATGTTCCAAGACATGTGAAATTTTAGGAAAGTATATTCCCTTTTGCAGAGTCCAAAGGTGAGTTTATGCAGTCGTCTGCTATAAAGAACACTCAGACCTCAAAATCATTTTTTCTTCCTTTTAATTCAACTATGTGTTATCCTGTGGATGATGTTATGCATGTTTCCGATGTTAGTGATACCTATGGGTCTAAGACAACCGTGCAACCATCTACTAGTCCTATACCAGTTATCAGTTCATCAACATCTCAAAGGAATGAATAGATTTATGATACTTATGCTTCTAATGATGATCAGAATGCAACTATAAGGTACATCCCTGATGGAACAGATCTTGTTCCTGCAATACCTCTGGTTAATTGTCCTTCAAACAATGATGAGGTTATATCTCATAAGTTGTTAGGAAATTCTTCCTTAGATCAATCTTCTGTAAGGTACAATATGTGATTCTCAGCTTGTTCCAGTGAATGATATTCCTATGACAAGTAATACAGGACATGAGCCTGGAGTATCTGTGTGTGCAGATTCTTCAAATCATTCTTCAAATCCTTTGCTTATCTCTAATGTTCACTCTATGCAGACAAGGTCAAAAGGTAAAACTGCAGTCACTTCCAGTGCTTTTTTTCATGGGGACTTAAATGAAGATGTTTATATGACTCAACCACCAGGCTTCGAGCAGCATGATCAGACTGGACAAGTGCTGGTTTGCAAGTTAAACAATGCACTCTATGGCTTAAAGCAAGCTCATAGGGCATGGTTTGAACGATTCTAATATTGTTTACTCAATAATCTTCATTTCAGTGTGTCTCTTGCTGATTCCTGTCTATTCTTAAAGAAACCTGATTAGGCAAGTGTTTTTCTCTTAGTATATGTGGACGATATTGTAGTTACTGGGAGTAATTCTGTTGAAGTTGAAAAGATAATTGCTCATATTAATAGTAAGTTTAAACTGAAATATTTAGGATTACTCAACAATTTCCTTGGCATGGATTTGCAGGTAAAGGATGATTGTTTACTGCTCAGTCAAAAGAAGTATATTAGTGATCTGCTTGTCAAAAATGGGTTGCAAAATTCCACTCCTTTGCTTACTCCAATGTCTGGAATTTTTTTAAGTAAGGGTCTTTCCACTGATCACAATACTCCTTTCGATGATGTTAATCTTTACAGGAGCACAATTGGAGCATTACAACATGTGTGTATTACACGACCAGATATTCATTTTGCTGTTAACAAGCTAAGTCAGTTCATGCAGTAGCCATTTAAGTTTAATTGGAAAGCTGTTATCAGAGTGCTTAGATATCTTAAAGCTACAATTGATTATGGTTTGCTCTTCAGGTCATCTTGTGCCCCTTCGTATGAGGTAAATCTTGTTTCATTTGCTGATGCTGATTGGGGGAGTGATGTCATTGATAGAAAACCTGTCTCTGGTCATTATCTCTTACTCAACAACAACCCAATTGTATGGAGTTCCAAGAAGCAGTCTGTTATATCTCAGTCATCTTCAGAGGCTGAATATTGGGCAGTGGCAAATGTGTGTGAAGTTCTTTGGGTTGTTTCGTTATTAACTGAACTTGATGTGAAATTATCCAATATTCGAATAGTGTGGTGTGATAACACAGGTGCTGTGGCATTATCTGAAAAAAATCATATACAATATTCGAAAATGAAACATGTTAAACTTGATATCTGTTTTGTTAGGGAAAAAGTTTAGAACAGTCAGGTCATAGTTAATTTTGTGCGTGCTTCTGATCAATTGGCTGATATATTAACTAAGCCCCTTACTGAGAAGTCATTTATTTGTCTCAGGAAAAAGCTGGGAGTATTGTCTTTCAGGGATATTGTCATCTTCAATGAATCTGATCTTGAGTCTACTACAGGTTTCTCTTCCTGTGAGGATGATATTCTATTTGTTGATTCTGATTAGTTTTTTTTTTTATGTTGAGTAGTGATCTTTGTTAGTAGTCTTGTTGTTGTTTTGGCTCATTGTTTGCTTTCATGTCTTTTAATGGCTTCATCGAGTGCTCTTCTATTGTTTGCATGTCTTGATGTTCTTGTGTAAGCTTCTTACTTTCTCTTGCTTCATCTGTTGTCATCTTGATTGGGTATGATACTGTGAGTCATGTATGGTTTTGATATCTATTTTATGATGAAATGAATTTGTTTTTATGTTTTTACTGTCTGCATATCTATTTGTTGACCTGATATATGCAGAATTGTTTCTACAGAAATAGTGGTTATAGATCATGATTACACTAGTTTGATTAGTTGGTATGACTTGGTTGATCTTGAATCTCTTGAATGTGTTCTTTGTGTTCCAGATAACTCTGATTGGTTCAAATTTCTATACCTTTAGAGTCCATCTGATCTGTTAAAATTGTATAATGGCATAGTATGAAGCTTAGATTCCAAAAATAATTCTTGAAGAGACAACGTTAAGATCCTCTTCCAGAATTTGAGGATAGTAAGATGAATCTCTCATTGGTAAGAAAGAGGCTCAAACCTCTCTGGAATTAAAAAGAAAATAAAATAAAAAAAGAGGAAAATACATAAATGAAATCGAGAAAAAAAATGAAAATAAGAAACTCTGATGATGGATCTCACGAATAGTATTGTGAAATGAGTTCCAATTGATGTTGTTATGAGAATACAAATGAGTGATATTCTTGAGGTTGAGATTCTGAGTCTATGAATTGATCTGTTCATGTGTAGTCTGATAGATAATTAGTATTCTGTATAAGAAATATGCTGCTTACATCTGAATCAATGGCAGGGATTCATGACATAGATATTGTTTTTTTAAATGAACATGATCAGTCCATCAGAAACAGTAGATCAACTGCCTGCATGATCTTCTCAGTTTTAATCGATTAGGCGATTATTATATGAAAAAAAGAAAAAGATAAAAATCGTCACAGAGGAATGTTCGGATGTATGTAACAATGTGAAGAAATCAAGGATGAGATGTTGAAGTCGTGGCCTTCTAGTCATTAGAAGAGGTGTATAGGTTCTAGTGTGTTCAAGAGTCTTCAAGGATGTTCTAGTGATTCATGAAGCTTCAAGTAGTTGGTAGCAGATTCAAGGTTGGATTAGAATCAGTCGAGTCTTTCATACTATATAAGGATCAGTTCTAAGAGTTGTAAACTTAAGTTGAAATGAAGAATGAAATTCTGTTGAATTCAATACTCTGTTTCTGTTAGTTACTTGCTTCGCAAGTATTTGATTTTGCAATTTCCTCCTTTCTTGCTCTTCAAGAGCTGCTTCAATCTCAGTTCACTTACACTCATATCTGTCGGATTTCTGGCCGAGTCTGCATCCGTATACATTTCTATATCAAGATATTTGTTCTTTCGAAATAAAAATCCTACCCCTGGAGATCCCTTCAGATACCGAAGAACTCTTAGAGCACCCTCTATATGACTAACTTGTGGTTTATGCATGAACTAACTTAACACACTCACAACATACATAATATCTGGTCTTGTGTGAGCCATGTAAAGTAGCTTTCCCAGAATATGTTGATACTAAGAACGATATGTTGGTTCAGTGCCTTCCACTATCTTAAGACCATGATTTAGCATAATAGGAGTGTCTGTCGGTGTATAGTCGAGTAGTCCTGTTTCAACTAGCAGGTCTAACACATATTTTCTTTGGTAGATCAAAATAACTGTCTTTGAATGTAGTACTTCAATTCCCAAGAAATATTTCAGCTCTCCCAAGTCCTTTATCTCAAACTCCTTGAACAGATTTTGCTTAAGTCGTGAGATCTCTTCAACATATCTCCTGTAATAATCATATTATCAACATAGATTATTAGGCACGTTGCCAGACCGTGTCGTCATTTAAGGAACAATGTATGATCCGAGTTGCTTTGCTGATATATGTATTTCTTCATGACAACTGTAAACCTTCCAATCCACGCCCTAGGCGACTGTTTCAACCCATACAACGCCTTCTTTAGTCTGCATACGTTTGATTTCTGGAAATCGGATGTGAAGCCCAGTGGTTGTTCCATGTATACTTCTTCCTTAAGTCCCCATATAGGAAGGCATCCTTCACGCAAACTGATGGAGTGGCCGATCACGATTGACAACTATAAAAAAAAAGTACTCTGACAGTGTCAGTTTTAGCGACTAGAGAGAACATCTCATAATAGTAGATGTCGTAGGTTTTAGTTCATCCTATAGCCACAAACCTTGCTTTGTACCTTTCAACGGATCCATAAGATCAATGCTTCACTGTAAATACCCATCCGCACTTGACTGCTCTTTATTCCTTGTGGAAGATAACTCTTCTCCCATGTTTGATTTTGTTTTCCAATGCCTCCATTTCAACCTTCATTGCCTATCTCCACCCGGGACTTTTGAGTGTTTCCTCTACTGTCTTGGGAATCTCTTGAGTATATACAGGTGTCGCAAAGGCTTGGGCACTTGGTGATAGACTGCCCCTGACTAGGTGTTCTATTGAATATCAACTTGCTTTAGGTGTATACTCTGGTTCATATTGAATGGGGGGAACATATCTGGTTCTTCTGGAAGGTAGCACATATCTTTCATGTACTGGTGAAATTGGTGTCTGCACTGTTTTAGCTTCTGGACTTATATCATTAGAGGTGTCATAAAAAACAGAAGTTGGTATAGGGGGTTACTAACCTCAGGAATATTAGTCTGGGGGAGAGAGTTTGATTCAGAAGCCTATATGATAGGAGTCAGCGTCTCGGTGGCTCCGTATACTTGCTATTTTTGAACTATATGACTCTTCCACTGGACAGAAGATTTTGTTGTATAATAAAACTCAATTTCAAGGAAATCGCAATCCATCGTGACATTCATGCGATTGGTTTGCGGATTATAACAACGGTAGCCTTTTTTATGTATCCCATATCCCACGAAGAGACATTTGATTGAACACATATCAAATTTAGACCGTTCATATTTGGAATGTGTACAGACTGAATACCGAAAGATTGGAGGTTGCATTGTCAAGGCTGTAGGATCACTGATATGACTAGATAAGACATGCAGTGGTGTTTGAAGCTCTATTACCTTAGTAGGTAGACGATTAAGGAGGTATACGGATGTGACAACTGCTTCATGCCAAAAACAAGTTGGAATGCAGGACTCCAACATCATTGCTCTCATCATTTCTGGAATATGACACTTTTTCCTCTCTGCCACCCTATTTTGTTGTAGGGTATATGCGGACAGGAAGTCTGATGAATGATAATTTTGTCCTGGAGAAACTGTTTGAACACAAAATTTACAAATTTTCCTCCATTATCAGAGCAGAGAACCTGAATTTGGGTTTTGAACTGGGTTTTAACTAAGTTGTAAAATTCAATAAACTTAGCGGAGATTTCATATTTATTCCTTAGGAAATAGATCCAACTCATATGAGAATAATCATCTATAAACATAATAAAATACTTGAATATATTATTCGACATGCAAATACCATTATTCGGGGCAAGACCCTAAACGTCAGAGCAAATCAAGGTCAACATAAACTTAGCCCTAGAATTATACTGTGAATATGACTGTTTATGACTCTAAGCAAGTATACATGTCTCACAAGTAATATTTTTATTTGAGGGAAACAAACTAGGAGATAATTTGTGAAGGTACCCAATAGATGGATGTCCCAAACGCCGATACCACAACGACTGTTGCATGTTGACTGTTTCGTGAGCAACCGTTGCAGTTCCGTGTTGAGTCACTTCATCCACATAGTACAAGTAATAGAACTAAATAGAAATTATCCAGTGTTGAGTCACTTCATCCGTGTTGAGTCACTGATCGCAATTTCATACTTCTTGCAGAACAAATTCATAGTTAAAGAGAATTATCTAGCGTTAGAGGTAATAGAATTAAAGAGAATTATCTAGAGTGATAAGTATTTAGAACTATGTTAATTATTTAATTATGTATAGATATAGAAGAGTGTACCTAAAACCAGATGAATTATTATAGACGTAGTAGGGTGTGTTTTAGAATCTAGAAGCTATCATATCTCTCATGTGTATATATGTTCATCTCTCCTTAAGAAATGTATCACATATATATGATCCTCTCCTCTTAAGCCATACTCTATCTTATTATCTTCATTTCGTAAGGCAAACAAAACCTGAAATACTTCTAGCCAATACTCGTGTTTGGCTGTCTAGTTAGACAAACAAAATCGAAAATCCTTCCATTCTCTTCCAAAAATGAGATTTACCCGTGTGAAGTTATCAATCATCCTCTCTGAAGGTTTTATCCCTCAAATTCATCGTGCATCGCCACGCGCCATTGTTACCTTTCCAATCAACATCATTCTAGCAAGGTTTGTCACTCTACAAAATCGTTTTTTAACGCAGATTCATCCTTTCGACATCATGAGACAAATTCTTTTGGTCTTGTTCAAAATGCTTTTTCTAGAATAGCTACAATCGCTTTAGAGAAGTTCAACGAAAAGAATTATTCATTATGATCAGCATTTTAAGAACCTTGGTTCTTTGGCCAAGGTTATTTTGATCATATTGAAAATATGGTTGTTGATATCCCGAAGATCAACGGAGACAATGGGAAAAGTTTGGTAATCAACTTTGTGCATTGTTGTGACAGTCAATTGAGTATTTCAGAGGATTTTGGTTGTGTTCCTCTTTATCGAAAGATAAAAAGTGTACACCAATGACATCCACCAATTGTACGATGCCGCACAAAAACTCACATCTGAAGCAAACCGGTCACGATATGGGTACTTATTTGTGAGATGCACACGTTGTTATTGTGGAACTGAAAATGATCCTCCAAGTTGACACTCTACAAGGGAACTTAGAAAAACTTGATAAGATGTATATGGTTATTATTCTCCAAGGTGTTCATCAAGATTATGAACATGTTAGGGATCAAGTTCTAACAAGTCTGGACATTCTAACTATGAAGCATTTAATTACTTGATTGTTAAGGATTCATCGCCTAAGACACAACTTCCTAAGTTAGTCATGCTGAAAACACTACATTATGAATCTTTTCAACTTGGAAAACATGTTTGATCTACCTTCCTAAGTCATGGTGAAGCTAGGATCAACTTTCCATTGTCTGTCATACACTCAAATATTTGGGGTCCGAGTCACTCATATAAACAAATTTTCTTGATGCAGTTCAATATATTTAATGAAATAGCGTTATGCGTTTTTGCTTATTTCCCAGTCGTTTTGTACTGAAATTAAGACTTAATTTGGTTAAAACATTAAAGTTCTTTACAGTGATAATGCCCAGGAATATTTCTCGGGTATGTTCTCAATTGTTTTGATTAAAATGACATTCTACATCAGTCAACGTGTCCTCTTACACCCCAACAAAATGGTATTTTCGAACGGGAGAATAAGCACCTTGTTGATACTGCCAACACCGTATTACTTCTTTCAAATGTTCTTGTTCGTCATTGGGATGAAAACTTTTCATTTGATAAATAGAATGCCATCTTCTCCGAATAATCAACTTTAGTACTCTATTTTTTCCCTACATAACCAATATTTCAAATGCTCATTGAGTCTTTAGATGTACCTACTTTATTCAAAATCATACTCCAAGACTCGATAAACTTTCTGCACGTGCCATCAAATGAATCTTTCTTGGGCACTCAATTTTGAATATAGGGCACTGATGTTATTCTTCAATCAGGAACCGATATTATACGTCAACTGATGGTACTCTCTTTGAGAAACCGTTGTTTCAAATGACTCCTCGAATATTTGGATGCACCTACCTTATTCATGAACTTACTCTAAGACTTGACAAACTCTCTGCACGTACCATCAAGTGCATCTTTCTTGGGTACTCAATTTTTCATAAAGGGTACTGATGTTATTCTCCAATCTGGAACTGATACTATATACCAACTAATCTTACACTCTTTGAGGATACACCCTCTTTGAGCAAATTGAGCCTTAATGTTTTGACCAAATTGAGTCCACCACCACTCAACACGTGTTATCAATTTCGGTTCTAAGTCTACCCCCAACTTTAATACAAACTTTACCAATGAATCCTTCTGACGATATGGTGGAGGTTCCGTCATCACTAGCACATTGACTGCCTCACGTTTACCACCGCTTATTCAATATCATAGTCGACAGAAACATACTGCTCCAGTAATGGCAGAACCATCCACATATCCTTTTGATTCACATCCCACTCAGTAGTCTGAACCACTTACAGACCAAGATGAGTCATCAGTTGATTTACCTACTCGTTTGCAAGAGCTCTCGATCGTCTCGTAACCCTCACCTTATCTACAACTTCCGACGTTTTCATATTTTTTCCATCCTATTTTGCATTTGTTTCAACATTATCTTCTGTTACTATTCCAAAAATTCTATGTGAAGCACTTCCTCACCATAGATGGAAGCTTGACATAATTTGCGAAATGCAAACTTTGGATCAAAGTGCTACATGGGATTTGCTTAATCTCCCAACAACTCGTTCTAGTGCAAAGCAGATTATAGAGCCATGGCTATTGGTACGTGTGAACTTCTTTGAATTAAACAACTTCTTCAAGAGTTGAAAGGATTGAAGATAGTAAACTAATGAAGTTGTGTTGTGATAATCAAGCAACTCTGTATATTGAACCAAATCTAGTTTTTTCTTGAGATGACAAAACATATATAGGTCAACAGTTACTTAATTAGAGAAAATATCATATCTAACGAAATTGGAACTGAGTCTATTAGTCCTAATAATCCTCTAGCATATATTTTCACATCATACAGTGGTTGTTAAGGATGATACATTTTTAAGAAGCTTGGTACATATGATTTGTACAATCCAACTTGAGAGGGAGTGTTAGAAGTATGTAGAATTATCTAGGGTAATAAGTATAAAAAATTATGTGAAGTATTAAATTATGTATGGACATAGGAGAATGCACCTAAAAGTAGATGGATTATTATAGACCTAGGAGCGTGTTCTTTAGAATCTAGAAGCAATCACTCTGGTGTGTGGTCTTTCTCGTCTTAAGAAGTGTATCACAAAAAATTTAGTCTCTCAAATATCAAATTGGTATGAGATCCAATACTCTATCTTATCTTGTTCGCCGTTTGGTATAATGAACGGAACCTGCTATCCTTCTAGCTAATGCTCATGTTTGTTGTCTGGTTAGGCTAGGCTTGTTCATGAACCGGTTCAACGCCGAACCGATTCAGAACTGAACTGGTCTGATTAGGAAAAACCCAGTACGTTTTGCTTTTTCTAAAAAATAGGTATGGTTTAGGTAAAAAACACTTGTATGGTTCAACCCTAGGGCTGTCGATGGTTAGGGTATGGTCAAGGTATGACAAATACCATAACCATACCATATTTTTAAACCACATACCATAACCATAACCATAACCATAACCATTATGGGTATAATTTTCAATACCATAAACATTAAAATAACCGTGGTTATTAACGATGGTTTTACCCGTATACCCATATTCATT
The DNA here is from genome assembly GCA_946814005.1 of Chamaenerion angustifolium. NCBI lineage: Eukaryota > Viridiplantae > Streptophyta > Magnoliopsida > Myrtales > Onagraceae > Chamaenerion > Chamaenerion angustifolium. The sequence continues at coordinate 10,906,660 of OX328270.1, forward strand.
CCACACATGTAATATAATAAAAGATCGAAAATTTTATTTTAAAAAATACATCAATCTATATTACCATCGTTGAACTTTGGCGCCTTCAATCTTCAACAATTTCAAATTTTCAATTATATAATTTATATTTAGTATATTATATAAATTAGTTTATTAATAATAAATAAATATTATATTTATATAATAACCATGGGTATAACTCAAATACCATAACCATAACCATTATGGGTAGAAAATTCATCACCATAACCGCACCGTACCATAATGGTGCGGTTAACCATATTAAACAGTAACGGTTATAACCATGGTTATGAGTTTTTCACCGCACCATTGCCGACCCTATTCAACCCGATTCAGAACCGGTTCAAACTGGTTTGGTCTATATTTTTTAATAACAATTTTGGTTATAAAATGATCTTGTTCAAATCAAAACTGAACTGACTGAAAATCATGTCCAACACACTGAACCGACTGAAATTACACTGAACCAACTCAAAAACACACTGAACCGACTGAAAAACACACTAAACCGACTGAAATCTGTTCCACAACCAACTAAAATCTTGTCCTACATCAACATAGGAGAGTCCACTACATCTCTAGGTTTGGTTTATTGAAGAGATATGTAGGTTTGGTTTAATTTTAGACCGGTTTGGTTTATTTTGCTTCAAACCAGTTCTAAAATTATATAGGTTTAAAGTGGTTTGATTTAAATTTAAGTATAAACTAGTATAAAAAAACGAGTCGATTCGAACCAATTCAAACTGAATTGAAACTACTATGTTGAATTGGTCTACTTCAAACCAGACCAGAACCAGACCAGTTCGGCTGAACCAGTTTAAATGAACAAGCCTAGGTCAGGCAAACAAAATCCTTTCATACTCTTCAAAAATCATTTTTTCCTGTTTGAACGTTACTTTTAAAAAGTTATAATCAACACTTGTCTTAGAAATTATCAATCATCCACTCTAAAGGTTCCATTCTTGAAATTGCTCATGCACAGCTACGTGCCATTGTCACCTTTCCAATCGATGTCATTATGGCAAGGGTTGTCGCTCTTCAAAACCGTTTTCCAATCAATTTTCTAAGGCATACATTAGGATTATGAACATGTCAGGGATAAAATTTTAACAAGTTCTAACAATCTAACTATAAAACGTTGAGTTACTTAATTGCTAAGGGTTTTATCGCCCACGACACAACTGTCATGTCGTTGAAATTTTGCAATGGTTGCTAATCAAGTAGGACGTCGAAGTCATGGATGCCTTAGAGGATGCATTGGTCTACATGATGGTGCTCATCCCTATTGTTCTTAATGTAAAAAAATGGGACATACCACCGACCAATGTTGTTCTTTACAAGGATTCCCGAAGGAGCATACTACTAATATTAGTTATACTAAGAAAACGTACATCCCTACTCCAATTGAGTTCCAATGCTTAAAAAACTGCAATAACCAGTTCCAATGCTTGCATATCTTAATCTGGTAAAACTCGATGGATTATTTAGGTGCTTTCGATCACATTTAGGTGCTTTCCAATGATTATTTAGGTAATCCTTGGTCTTTCACCAATTAAATTACACCCCATCAAAGTACTCTAGCAAATGTCTCCAAAATCACCGTAAGGGTATTGGTAACGCCTTCCAGATTTTAACCTTATTCTTAGAGTTTGTCTTATACATTCCTAGTTGCTCATTTCAACTTAATTTTTTCAGCAAGCTGGTACGTTCCTTTAATTGTTTTCATTGACCTTCAATTAAAAATCATTTATTATACAGGAACGTGGGAACAGACAGATGATTGCTGTGGGGGTATGAATGAATCTGGAAGACTCTATTATCTCAAACCAACCCCAATTATTTGTGTTTCAGAGACTCAACATCTTCTTCATGAGTGTCTTGTCATCCCAATTTGTCCAAACTTCAACAAATGATTTCTAAGTTTGTCAAGATAAAATCACTACATTATGAATTTTGTCACATGAGAAAACATGTTTGATCTACCTTCACAAGTCATGGTGAAACTAGGGCTGATTTTCCTTTATCTGTCATACATTCAAAGGTTTGGGGTCCGAGTCGAGTTTCTACCTCTTCGGGTTAAAAATATTTTTCACTTTTCTTGAAGAATTTTCTTTATGCACTTTGATATATTTAATGAAAGAGCATTAGAGTTATTCCCACTTTCTCAGTCATTTGAAAGTAAGACTTAATTTAGGCAAAACATTAAAGTTCTTCACAGTGATAATTCCTGAAAATATTTATTGGGTATGTTCTCATCATTTTTGAGTGAAAATGAAATTATACATCAGTCCATTTGTCCTCATACACCACAACAAAATGGTATTGTTGAACGGAATAATAAGGACGTTGTTGATACTCCCCACGCCCTGTTACTTCTTTCAATTGTTCTAGTTCGTCAATCGGGTGATGCTACTTTGATAGATTGTCATTTGACAATTATAATGATTTCTTCCTCTCATAATAATCAAGTTCCACATTCTATTGTGTTCTCTAAGGAATTTTTGTTTCACAGGACTCGTCTAGTCTCTGGATTGACCTACTTTATTCATAATCTTACTCCAGGACTCGACAACCTTTCTGAACATGCCATAAAGTGCATCCTTCTTGGGTACTCTAGATTTCATAAAAAGCGCTTATGTTACTCTCCAATCATGAACCGATATTATATATCAACTGATGTTACGCTCTATTAGGACACACCATCTTCTGTTACTATTCCAAAAACTGTTCGTGAAGCATTTGCTCACCCTGTTAGTGATATGTTGGCTTTGAAAAAATGTGGTACGTGGTCTTTGGTCGATCTCCCAACAAAATGTTATTGTTTGTTCTAGTGCAGAAGCAGAGTTGAGAGCCATGGTTGGTATGTCTGAACTTTTTTGGATTAAACAACTTCTTCCATAGTGAGGATTGAAGATAGTAAACGAGCGAAGTTGTGTTGTGATAATGAAGCACCTCTACATATAATGTCAAATCTAGTTTTTCATGAGAGTAAAAGACACATATTCGTCAATTGCCATTTCATCATAAAAAAGAATCATATCCAAAGAAATTGAATCTTAGTCAGTTAGTCCTAATAATCAACTAGCAGATATTTTCACAAAAGCACACGGTGGTTGTCGGTGACAATACATTTCTAAGAAGCTTGGGGTATATGATTTATGATGCAACTTGAGGGGGAGTGTTAGAAGTATCTAGAATTAAAGAAAATTATCTAGGGTTAGAATTTAGAAGTATCGTAAAAATTTGACTTATTGAATTATGTATAGGCACATAAGAGTGTGCCTAAAAGTATATGAATTATGATAGACCTAGGAGAGTGTTCCCTAGAATTTAAAAGCTATCACTCTTGTGTACATTCACTCCCATTTTCTTAAGAAATGCAACATAAAAAATTTAGTCTTTCAATTATCAAGTTGGTATTAGAGCCAATATTCTATCTTATTTTCATTTGTTAGGCAAACTAAACGTAAAAACCTTTCATCCAATACTCTTGTTTGCAGCCTGGTCAGGCAAAGAAAATACAAAATCCTTTCATTCTCTTCAAAAATCAGATTTGCCTGTGTGAAATCTACTTTTACAAAGTTACAATGAACATCAGTCTTATAAGTTATTAATCATCATCTCTAAAGCTTCCATCCCCGAAGTTCCTAGCGCACCTCCACGTGCCATTATCACCTTTCCAACCGACGTCATTCTAGCCAGGGTTGCCGCTCTTCAAAATCATTTTAGGTACAAATTCTTTCAACATCATGAATCTCGATGGCTTAGTTTCTTCAGCTAATTCAAATTCTTTTGTTCCTGTTCAATATGCTTTTTCTGGAATACCCAAAATCGCTTTAGAGAAGTCCATGGGAAGAATTATTTAGAATGATCAACTTTTGTAAAACGTTGATTCTTAGGACAAGGTCATCCCGATCATATTGAAAAGGCGGTTTTCAATATCCTTGAAGATCAACGAAGACAATGGAAAAGGTTTTACCATCAACTTTGCACATGGTTGCGGCAATCAGTTAAGCCTTCTACTTAAAATAATTTCAGAGCATTCAAGACGTATTCCTCTATTGGGAAGGATAGGGAGTGTGTACTCCAATGACATCAACTAGTTGTACGACGCCGCACAAAAATGTGTATCTCGAAGCAAACCAATCATGATAGGGTTACTTATTTGTATGAACCGCAAGCTGCTGTTAAAGGAACGGAAATATGTTCTCCAAATTGACACTCTCTAATGGAACTTAGAAAAAATTAATAATCTTTATATGGTAAAAATTCTCCAAGGGTCTGCATTAAGATTATGAACATGTGAGAGATTGAATTTTAACAACTTTAGACAATATAACTATGAAAAATTTAGTTACCCAGTTTCTAAGGGTTCCATCGTTCAAGACACAACTTTCTCATGTCGTTGAGACTTCTACAATGTCTGCTAATCGAGGACGTGTAATTTATGGAGGCCATAGAGGACACATGAAGGTGCTTTCACCTAGTGCTTTTATTGTAAAAAAAAGTGGGACACACCTGCCAACCAATGTTTTTGTATAGAAGGATTCCCAAAGGAGCATCACCGCTAATGTTAGTCATACTAAGAAAGTAGAACATGAAAGGATCTGAAATAATTCAATTGAGTCACCATAATTCAAACTTTCTACAATTGAGTACCATAGGAATTTGAACATGAAAGGATCTGAAATAGCCTCAACAATGAGTTCCACTGCTTGCATCTTCCAATGTGGTAAACGTCGATGGATTATTGATTCAAGTAGGTCCTATCACATTGTAGGCAATCCTTTCTCTTTCACCTCTTTCCATTAAATTCCACCCATCAAATTACCATTGCAAGTGTCTCCATAGTAATTGTTAATATTATTGCTAACACCACACCAACTTCAACTGTATTTTATAGTCTATCTTATACATTTCTATCAAGTTTGGTGCAAACGATTTGTATGATACATCTTGAGGCAGAGTGCTAGAAGTAGCTAGAATTAAAAAGAATTATATAGGGTTAGAAGTATTTTGAGTTATGTATATTATTTATTTATGTATATACATAAGAGAGTGGGCCTAAAAGTAGAGGAATTATTATCGACCTAGGATAGTACGCTTAAGAATCTAGAAGCTACCAATCTTTTGTATATATACTCATTTTTTCTAAAGAAATGTATCAAGGAAAATTAATTTTTCATATATCAAGTCTTCTAAACTTGACGAAGGTACTAAACGTAATTCTATACTTAAAAGGAAATAAGTCAACCTTACTATAGTCAATTTTGGTTGAGTAAATATTGAATACTCACAACATAGTATTTTTTTTTTTTCCAAATTCAACCTGCATGAAAAATCAAATACCAAAGTAGACTTTTTTACCAAGTTAAACCAACCCCCGAATCCTATTCGAGTTAACCCGTTAATGGCAATAACAGTTGGAAGTTGTTAGTTTTTACCCACAAATGTGATTCACGGCTAGAACTTCCGTTAACTTCTAGCAGTGAATCGCATTCACGGCTAGAACTTCCGTTAACTTCTAGCAGTAAATCGCATTCACATAGGTTCATGTTTTTTTTTTACATTTTAGTTTCTAAACTTGGTTTAAGTTAAAAATATAATGTCGTTTGTTTGGTTATACTTTTAATGTTTTTATCCATTGAACTTAAGTTTTCGTATTATTTTCAGAAATTATCCAAAAAATGATATTTCTAAATCATATATGAGTTTAAATTACCCGAATAACATATTTTAAAATAATGTTTTTTACCATCTCCGAAAAAATCACGTTCAATAGATAAAGAAGATATAAGTATAACCAAACAAACGGCGTTGAGTTTCGAGTAACACAACGATCTAAACTTCGGATCAAAGTTGGTCCGAAAAATTGGTTAACTTAAACTCGCAACTTTACTGATTAGTTGGATCATTGTGTAAATCGAAACTCAACGTCATTTGTTGGTTATACTTATAATTTGTTTATCTTGAACACAACTTCAATTTTGTTGAGATGGTCTAAAAACAATATATCTAAATTAGAGTGTTTAAGGTGTATCCAGAATAATTTTTTTTTAAAGTATTTTTTTACTCTCTCAAAAAATTGAAAAAAAAACTATGTTCAATATAAAAAAATGTATAAGTTTAAAAAAAGACACGGTGTTGAGTTTTAAGTAACATAACCATCTAAGAGTTAATAGTATTACTATTAATTTTTAACTAACTAGAAAAAGTATTAATAAGAGTAAATTGTTTAAAAAAATCAAAGTTTTAGCCATATTAATTCAAATCGTGCATACTATGACAACCCCCCTATGGCCACCTACGTGTCTACTAGACCCTCGACCTCCATCTTGTCTTTTAACAATTATTATGTTATTGAGCCTTGAGGGTTCAACTACTTCCTCATTTACTTAATAATGTCGAGTTATTGGAACACCTAATGTAACACCAGGTTCATGTGTAGAAGCATCCTTTTCCTCGCTTGACGACATTGGCTCTGTCATGATTTGATTAAACTGATGTAGTTCACTGACATAGTGGGAGTGTCGACAAGCATGATCAGAGTCACTATCATCTTGGAGTACCACGTCAGGTAGTTAGAGTTGGATATGTGTACATCAGGTTCATCTACCACATGTAATCCTCTGGGGTCCCACTCGACATGTCTTGTGACCCACAGTTCACACATCCAGTTCTTCCAATGAAGTTTATGAAGCCTTTCCCAATCTTGACAAACTTCAAATGGCTATGAGATAGGATGGAAGAAATCCAATTACCAAAGAACACGGTCAACCATGCGCCACTGTACGTTATTAAAGTGGATCAGTGGCACCTTTGTAAAGCACAAATGTTTGTCATCCCTACACACGAGTAGGACATTCTATGGACAACAATAAGCGGTGTAAGGGGTCCAATTTATGTGAAATTGTACAAGTTAGCGTGTAAATGACATATAGTTTAATAAGCTAAAAAACATCAAGACTCTACACCTTGTTGAATCGCAATTTACCTGAAACTGTCCCACTTCAATCAATCCATCTCAATGAATTGACGCACATGGGGTTGTGTCACGCCTCAAAATCCACCCTGGAAGCTGGGGGTGATGGTCGTTGTTTTCTAATAATCAACCAGCAATAATGGAGTTCAAAAATTGTTTATTGAAACATAACTCTAATACTAATCAGGTTCTCACATAAATAATCATGCTACTTACATAGTCGAATAACTTCTTGTTCCATGCATCTATTGCGCACTCCGATACCTTCTAAAATCCAGCATCCTCAGATATCAAACATCTAACACAAATCATCAACTTCTCCTGAAATTGTGGAGTTCAATTGGGTAAATTGTTGGGGAGCAACTGCGTAAGTAGTCTTAACTTATCCATACCGGATCAAGATCTTAGAAAACATATTTTGTAATTAGTATAAACCTAAGAATTATAATAAATATTTAAACAATGCAGAGTTCAAAAGATTTAGGAAACAGAGTTTGTCAAAATGAGATGATGCAAACTTACTAAAATTAACAAATAATTCACAGTCATAGTCTAATTAAAATGTATGTTTCGAGCTTATCAAAAATTCAGAAATGAAGGAAAGTAGATGCTTGAACTTGCCGAATTTCAGAACGGAACAGAAACATAGGTTGCTCTAGTCTTTTTACCACGCCTACTGTGCCGTAGGAAGGCTCCAATGTTCAACCCCCCATTGGAAGGATGCAGAGCCCAGATATATCCGCTGGGGCGGCCAGAGTGATCATGATCTTTTAGTATTGATACCCCAGTGGACCCTCATAAGAGTTTCAGACCTTAGTAGACTTACGAGCACATAATCAGAAATAGAGGTCAAACTTTTTAAAATGATTTCACTAACTGTTTTCCACTAAGCTCCTATATCAAACTAGCTCATGAAAATATAGTCAGACAACATATCAAAACCATACTTTATAAAACAACTTCATTCACTTGATCCAAATTTTATAAACGAAAAACTCATATTCATACTCCAAAATAATCTTAACTTATCTTTAAACTTTCATGCAATGCAGAAAATATTTTCATCAGTAAAAGTAGAAATAAGGTGAAACTACTTAGTCATGCAATTGAACCCCAATTCTAATACCAAAAGTTCCGTCAATCTGAATTCCCTAGAACCAACGCGAACTAGAGTATAAGTTTTCCATTCGAATCATGACATCCAATAATATCTCAGTCATTTACTCAGTACTAGCATCCCCATAATTTTCAAATCAAGTTCCAGATTTACGGTTCTGTTTGCGGCACACAAAACGAGACAAACCCCGATATTCCATTATTCACTGATTTTTCGACCATCTCAGAAAAATTCCCAAACATTACCGTAGGCAGAGGATTCCATTACGAGACCAGCGTCGCAGATGGTATCACGTTTAGACATGGGGGTGGTTCACACACGCCGGTCAAAATTAGTCGGGCGTGGTCAGCTTCATCTTCTACCTAGAGACATAATTATACAGATTGCAGGGCTGAGTTTGAGGGCTTCATTCTCCCTCATTAGAGATCCGTCTTGGGTGTTCTTAGTGACCATGGAAAACCTTTACAATGAAATACAAGGTCACTGATTCTTTTTTATGAAGTAACCAATAAAAAGGTTACTTTTAGGTCACCAAATTTTCGGTTTTGAAATTGTGGTTGAATCTTCTAAGTTCGATATCTCATGAACGACTCAATTAAATTAAATTCCGTCACTTGGGTTGGGTTAGTTAAGATCCTTATAACCAACCATGGCAAGGAAATGAGAGTAAACTCTACCATACCGAGATTCACCATTAACGACTTTTGAAGCTTTCTCTCTCAGAAATCAAGCAGTCATGGAAGAGGCAACTGAGCATGAATATGAAGTATTACAGTTGTCGTGATATTCCCCTTTGTTGGTGGTTTGAGGACGTTCCACTTTGGCCATTTTCGTAGCGGTACAGCCGGGCTCCGAATTCTCACTGATTTCCCTCTCCAAACTCTTTTCTTTTGTTTCCAACACTCTAAGGATCGATAGGTATGCGAAAATAGAATAATCTGACCTAAGTTGCATCCATAAAATAAAATATCTCATCTTCCGTGATCTGTGATGATTTTTCTGTTAGCATGTCAACTATATGCATTCCCATGCAAAAAGCTTGTTTTATCCTTAAAATTTACCATTAATTGTCATTAGCCTTTGGGTTTCTTTTCTTAAAAACTTTGGTCCTCAAAACGAATTGTGGGCGTTACAGGTTGTGTATTTTTCTTGCCCGTCTTCAGTAACGTCCACATAGTTAGTAAGAAGAATTTTACATATTGTATCTTATAATTTATATAATCATGTTAGTTATTAAAGTACATTTTTCCTTACCACATCCCTAAGGGTGCATGTATGTGAACCGCAATCTTACACTTTAACATAGTCTGACCAATAGATAAATGAGCCCATGACCAAAAATACAAACATAGTTGAGTTTAAGTTACTTTATGACAATTAGTTGAGATAGAGGAATTCTTCCATATTTACACGTCCTATAGTAAGACAACACATCTAGTGTCATTTTCTATTGCCCTATCCACAACATTGCACAAGTCGTACATATAAGACAATACATACGACTGTCAAATATATTGTGTGATTTAAAGAGATGGAGGTAAAATTGTACCTAGAAGGTGCATAATGTACACTTTAACCCTCTTATAGGCATCTTCTCTAGTCTCAGGTATCTAGTCTGGGTTACTAAGTTTCTTCTTGAACACCCTCTTGAGCCAAGATTGGGATATGTCAGTCTTCGTGATTTTTATCACTCATGGACGCTATATGTCCCTGTAGCCTTGGGCATAGATTGTATAAACTCACTTCGTTTATACCCACCTATACGAGTCAGTCATGACCGAACTGCTGACCTATAGACCTAAGAGAAGTTGAAAATCTCGTAGGGTTACGGTCATCTCACCCCAATGTAAGAGAAATGTATGTATCTGAAAATGCCATCTATCGATAAGAGTATGAAGTAATCATGCATTGACTTTGATCCATGATATGTTTGAAGCCCATTCAGATCCACCTGAAGTGCAACCTTATCATGAAAATGCGTGCCTATTCGAAAATTCTCTACATCGTGGATGATTCCCCTTGCTTGACCGTCCAATCAGTAAATTCAAAACTCTTTGTCCAATATATCGATGTAAACTCAGCAGGGTATGATGTACAAGTCATCACATGAGTATCAATTGGTTGCATCAGTTAAGGATTGTCACCGTCATCATCATCTTTATCAGAATAGGACACAATATCTACATAAATGAATTTTATGCTAGGTTCTCTCTATAAGTCTTAACCATCAGATGTATATTCACATTGCTCTTTAGTTACACCTAAATTTGTGCCCACCTTCTAGGAAGGTTACCATCACGTTACAAAATGGATCCACGCTATAGGTTCCACAAATTTCCATGCTTTCTTGGCACATCCGCTAAGGTGAGCACACGCCAGGTTCGTGTCTCTTTCCTCCTAGGCAACAATTCATCATGCCTCTCATAATGGAAGATGCGCACAGGGCCACCATCAAGGTCGACATGAAAGTCTAAGAACGAGGCAAGCACTTCCTGCTTGCCCTTGTTAAAACAAAGACTCGCTGACTTAGATAAGAAGCTAAGAATGCATGACCCTCCTCTACAAATAAGATGCTCGGCTAGATTAATTCCTAATCAAATTTGGTAGTTCCACTGAATCTTTATGCACATAAGTAGATTAAGCATATCAGATAGAATTTTCCAAGATTCTCGACGTGAACTCCGACATAAAATATTAACAAGGAGGACCAATCAAAGAATTCTTCCAACTGGAGAGGAAAAACAAAGGTTACACAAAATAAATTCTCAAAAAGTCATTGAAAAAAAATCTTTAGCCTAATCATCGAGGGCGATTGTTGGGCCCAAACATGAACTTCACCTAGAATAAAAATCTAAATCGCTATGACACCGGAAACAAACACTTTCCGCTAAGGCAAGTCAAGTCAAGTCGATAGGCACGTGAAAAAGTCAAACCGATTTCAACCGCTAAGGCAAGTGTATGCGAGGTTCGTGTCTCTTTTCTCCGAGGCGAACACTTTGGACTAGCTCTCACAACGGAAGATGTGTATAGGACCATCAAGGTTGACGTGAATGCCTAAGGAAGAGGCAAACACTTCATTGTTTCCCTTGCTAAACAATGACTCACAGACTTGGATAAGAACCTAAACCTTCATGACCCTCCTCCATAAACACGATGCTCGTTCATAACTCGTTCCATTTGAACTCATTTATGTCTAACTCGTTCCATTTGGACGTATTTTAAAAAAGGGAACACAAGCGGCAACTTTATGTCTAACTCGTTCCATTCGAGCTTAATATACGGGACATCGATGTGTTGTACAATAGAACATTCATCCAGTGGTTAGAAGGAATGGTATGCAATCCTTAACCCTGTTTACGACTCATGAAAACGGTATTGATGTGTACATTTAATTGCTTATTGCATCAGGTTAATCGAATGTCTGGTCCCCCTGAGGATGAAAAATTTCGTCAACTTAAGGCATTGTGTCGGGGTCCTTTATATGGTGTGAAGACATATACTGGATATAAATCTAATGGGTTCATTTTCCACACCAAGGAGCGGTCAAAGATGAGGAACTTTGACAACAGGGGTGTCTTATGCAAAGCTGATAAAACGTGCTATGCTAGCTCTTCCGACAACAACCCCCTTGAAGGTGCGATTGATTATTACGGAGTGTTAAGTAAAGTAGTGGAGCTTCAATATCTTGGAGATCTCAGCATTGTTCTGTTCAAATGTGACTGGTACAACGTACTGTCATCATCCAATGGCATGAAAGTGGATGAGTACGGGTTTGTTTGTGTTAACACAACAAACTATTTAGCAACAGATGAACCATATGTACTGGCATCCCAAGCAACACAGGTTTTCTACTTGACTGACAATAATAATAAAGATTGGAGCACTGTGTTGACTGCAGAGGCCAAAAGGCAGTTCGTCCTTGGCGGACAAATGTCTGGAGAATCTGTTGAGCCGTGCCAGGAAACCTCTGCTGTAGTGGTTGCTAATGTCCCGCATGCCGATCAGGTCGACGAGGAGATCGATTGGTGTAGGAATGACATTGATGCAGTAGAGGTAGAAACTGATGTCGTTACTGATGTCATGCGAAACAATGACAGTCACGAAGGACCAAACATTCTTGAAGAAGAAGACACAACATCAGTTGGCGTGGAAGATAGCGATTATTTTTCATCTGGTGGGACCAACTCAGAATTAGAGGAAGACTTGTACGACTCCGAGCAAGACTCAGGGTCTTCATCCAATGATGACCCGGGAGATGACTGACAAAGACTTTAGGTTAAACACCTACAAATGTTGCTATTGTATGTTCAGTTTGTACTGTAGGCTGAGGGTTACATTGTGTCTGTACTGTAATGCAATTCTGTTATACATTTGTTCTGTTTGTTGACATTTGTTCTGTACTGTAATGCAATTCTGTTTGTTCTGTATTTGTCTGTGTCTGTACTGTTGACATTTGTTCTGTTTGTTAAATAATAGTGTTGTGCTGTTTGTTAATTTGTTCTGTGCTGTTAAACAATAATTCTGTTACATTGTCATACTGTTGTCTTGTTTGCAATTCTGTTTGTTATACTGCTGTTTGTAGAACATTACTTATTGCTCTGCTGAGAAATACTGCTGTGCTGTTTGTACATTAAGAGGATGTCTATTTGTTCTGTATATTAATACTGTTGTGCTGTTTGTATATTAAGAGGATGTCTGTTTGTTCTGTATATTAATACTGCTATGCTGTTTGTACTGTAATCTGCTGAAATTCTGTTTGTACTTGATAAGAAAATCTGTTTGGTAAATGTTGTAACTGTAAATAGTTGTACATTGCTGTAAATTGATGTTTCAATGTATATACAATATAATTTTGACATATGCAAGTGTTGTAAATAAAACTGCTATTCAATGAAAATGTGCTGTGAAATTGTTGTTGTACTACTGCTCATCCCTGCTGCTCATCGACTGCAAATAAGATTGGAACATCAAGTAATGTTTCAGAAAGCAGTCATGTTCATAGGCACAGAACTATAAAAAACAGAATTCAGTTCAGTTTGGTAAGCATCAGTGCTGCAATATGAAAAATATGAGACTAAATCTGTTTGCAACATGATGCAACCAAGTATAGAAGTTTCATTTCAGTTTCCACTATCTTCATTTTCATTTCATTTAACAGAGTATATATAATGGGAATCGGCATACCTCCTTAATATGCTTGTTCTCTTCTTTGAGTATCCATTCCTGTTTTCAATAAAAAAAAATGGATCACTATGTTCATATGCATAACACAACAGTTGATTTTAAACAGGACAGGGACAGGGAGCTATGTTCATATGTAGAATTCTACCTTTCATTTGATAAATCAGGACAAGGAACAATATTTTAAACATCAGATGAGCCAACTATGTTCCGTTGTTTGTTGCAATTCTGTGTAAATGTTAGAGTATATACAATTCTGTAAAGTGGCGGACAAAAGGACGCAACATTGCTGTAAATTCAGACAACATTGGTGTACATTGAAGGAAATTGTTGTTTTCATATGCATATACATCTGCAGCTTCCTTACACAGCCTAACAGAATCACACCCATGACACATCCAACAGAAGACATATCAATGGCAGAACCATATTTCAGTTTGCTCAGAAATCAAACAGATGACTGCTTACAGAACATATGAATGCAACCGAACAAATATCAATTAGTTAGACAACATAAATCGAACCATCTGCTTATCAGAAATCGAACACGGAACCCAGTCCCTTGCTCAGTCTCGCTATGGGTTTCGGTTTGTCATTACATTATGCCCTATATTGTTTTCATAAAATTAATACAATGCATTATATAGACTTAATAGAATGACTATGTATTATTTCCCTAAAATTAGTTATATGCATTTTACACACTTAATGGAATGAGTATATAAAAAAATAAAATATACTACCTATGGCTAATGGGCGTAATTTGCAGGTCAGATATCTAGTTAATAGCGGTTGTAACTTAACGTTATTAATAAATAAGATAATTTCTGGGGAATATGACTGTATGCTACTGATGTATTAGAAAAACAACATAACTACATATAATACTGTAATATATGTACAAGTTTGTATCTTATGTTTGTATATACAATATATACAAGTTTGTCTTATAAGTTTGCATGTACATATAATACAAGTTTGTATATACACACCATATCCAAGTTTGTATATACAATATATACACTTACATGCAAGTTTGTATATACAACATTACTAGCTAGTTTGTATATTTTGTATATACAAGTTTGTATTATATGTACAAGTTTGTATTATATACATATATACAAGTTCCGTACCATTACAACTATAAACCATTACAGCAACTTAGTTCGTTCGGTGATGATTTACAATATACACTAATATAATTGATTATGTATTATGGAAGTATGACATATGGATTATGGTTATGGGTTTGCGTTCATATGATTTATGTTTAGGTTCCTCCTTCGACATTCCTAGGATTTTCAGTAGAAGACTTGACTAAATGTTTGGAAAACTAATTAAATGCTACTTACTCAGTATTAGTGAAGTGCTTTGACAGTCTCATGTACATGACGAATATAAATAAATGAAAAAAATACATACTCACCGTAGTATACTGAACCAGGTTCATCAGTTGGTCCATTAAACTCTCGAATTATTCTTTTAATTGTATATGTGGTATAAATTAAGAGCCCAACCTATGACCCAAATAATCCAAGCGTCAAAAAGTCTAACTAAAACACGACCCATACTTGATTCGTAAATAATTTGAAAAAATAAATTATTGACAAATTATTGCATGAGGGCTGAACTTGTTCATTCATCTGTTGTCCACTTCAAGCCTGCAACAATTGAACTGAAGCCCTGCAGGAATTCGGACCGAAGCCCAAGCTTGCAAATCCGTTGAAGCCCACCCGGTTGTGTTGCCTTCTGCATCGGCACATTACCCCTCTTCGAAGCAAATGTCATTCGTAATTTGTGGCGACATGACTCTTGGTCCCACTAATTCTGCAGCTTTTCATTTTCTTCTCTAATTTACCGCGCCTTCATTCTCTTTCCCTCGGTTTTCTTCTGTTTCTCCATCTCTGACCGAAGAAACCTCCTCTCTTCCTCTCCTCCAACTTGTCTCAATGCCACGGTTGATCTTGACTGATTCTGCAGATCTAGCAAACAAGGTACGGTTTATGTTCTTGCACTTCCATCTGCTTACTTGTTGTTGAAGATAACCTTCCACATTCAGTCGTTTGTTCTGTATTTGTCCCTGTGATGTTCTTCAGTCTTTCCCTCGGAATCACTCAGTCGTTTGTTCTTTCTTGAGTCACGGGTGTTGTTCTTCAGTCTTTTCAGTGGTTTCGCTCACTCGTTTGACATTCGCTCAGTCATTTGTTCTGAAATGAAACATGTGTGCTGTTCTTCAGTCTTTCCTATATTATTTCGCTCACTCATTTGTTATGTTTTTTTAACAGTGTGTTGTTCTTCTGTGTAAATCTGTTGTTTTTTACTAACATTTGACTGCACGATACACACATAAAAATTTCTACTTTACAATGTCAAACCGTTTTGAAATCATGATTAGCCGGTTGTGTTGGAAGATGCATGTCTTGTTAGGTTTTTTTTGATCGGTTGTCAAAATAATATGTTTGGTTAATTGTGTTGAACACATTCGTCAGGATGGTGGGAACTAGAAGAATGAGGCTCAATAGTACAAACGTAGAACCCCCAATTAAGCCAAAAACAACTCGGAAGTCACCTCAGAAACTGTCCCGCGTAGGAGCAAGTAGGTTTACTTCCTCCAAACTTTTGTGGTTCATCAGTTGTTGACTGTACCCATATAGTTTAACGAACTTGCTTAACTTTACACTTCCACGTTCATCAGTTGTGGACTGCACGGTGCAGAACCCTACAACACCGATCACTTTGGACCCCCAGTTGAAGAAATTCAACCACAGGAAACACAGCATGTTACTCCAGTGGTTACTGAGCCTGCGACAGAACAAGGTAAGTCTTTGTGTAAACCAAAACAGCCAACACCTATTGGAAGTTATTTAATCCTCTAGTTAATATGGTCGTGTATTTGATATTAAGTACAGATGGTTTAGAAGTGCAAGATGAAGGTGTAAGGCTGGAAGATGAAGGTGTAAGGCTGGAAAATGAAGGTGTACGTGTGCAGGAGGAATGTGTAAGGCCACCAGCTGAGAAGCTACGGAGGGGGCGGACCAGGTGTATTAAGCTATCCAGAAATGGAATAAATGAAAAGGAAGAGTTGCAGTTTAATGCTTTGGGCAAGGTCTGCTCGAAGAATGCATCGATGTTTGCCTCATGGTGTGGGTGCATCATACAGAAACGAATTAATTCACCATTGATGGTGAAAGACTGGAAGGACATCCCAAACGAACCCATTGACTACGAGGCCAAAATGCTAATGCTCGTTGGAGTAAGTACACTTAAGTACACGAACGAATGCGCCATGTGTATGTTTGCCAAAATGCTAATGCTTGTATGTTTGCTTCGCAGGAAAAGTTTGTTATCCCTGAAGATGATAACTTGAAGCAACTGATTGTATGCTGTCTGAGAGAGAAGTATAGGAATTACAGGGCCAACCTGATTGTTGGATGCAGTTGAACAAAGGGGTGCTGAACTGCAAGCTGAAGAGGACGTTCCCGTTGACAAGGATGCACTTTATGAAGAAATTCGTAAGCCTGAACGTCGCCGATCTCGTGTATCCAAAATTGCACGGATGATGGAGAGTGAGCAGTTGAAGAAAGCGAGGGAAGAAGTGGCTCTAGCTAGAGCTGAAACTGCAGAACTGAAGAGGTTAGCGGATGAAAGATCAAGGAAGGCGGACGAGAGCTCAAGGAAGGAAGAGGAAGCGGCATTAACTCTACTGAAGTTCCAATAAAACATGAACGCCGTCCAAAGAGATATGGCCTTCATGCGAAGGGCACTGCAAGGCAATGGTGCATTGCTCGATGATCCAGATGCATAAGGTACAGTCAACAAGTCTCTGTTTGAGTGATGGTACTCTTTTCTTTTGGCATGTTATTGTCATGTTGTTCTAATTCAACCTATTGGTGTGCTTGCAGATTGAAATGTTTGACATATGACGCAACACTTGCTTTAGGTAATCATTTTTCACTTGCTTGCTTCGATGTCTAGTTGGGTTAGGCGTAGTATAGTATCTGTCTTGCAACAGAAAATGTGTCATTTTGTAATGATGGAACATATTTGCAGTATTTTGTCTTTGTTTGTTCTATGTTTTGGTCATTTTGGACAACATGTACATGCGGAAACTTATTGTCTGCAACCTATGTGCTTTGTTTATGCTAAGGTTGGACACTTTGTATATGGAAATGTATGAATGGTTGGTTCTGGATGGTATGCAGTATATATAATGTCTAGCTGGTAAAAATCCGAAACTTTTATTCTGAAACTGGTCTATTTGTATTAGCATCGAAAATTTGATTACCAATACATACGCCAAATACAATCAGAAACAAACCGATGCAATTACCTTTTAACTGCAACAAAAGTAGTCAAGTAGGCAACGAAAATTACTGCGGCTACACGTAGACAATAACCTCAACACCAACCAAACATCGCAATTTATGTCGCCCTTGTGAGTTGCATCAACCACAAATATTTTGTAATGCTATTTATATATAATTAGTTTCTAAATATTTTAGACTATAATATCACCAAACTGTATCCACATAACGTAGACACAATAACAAAGAAACAACAACACATATATGTTGTAGCCGATACATCCATTTTACCATCAATGAATACTGTATCTAAAACACGTATATAGCATCTATATAGTGTCGACGCTAATTACGCATGAACACCAGTGACAATATATTGATGCTAAAGGTATGACCAACTGTTCATTCCAGCAGCGGCAGACATTTAGCATCGACATTTTGTCTGTGCGGATACCTTTAGCATCAGGGCTTTCATGCACGACTCTTAGCATCGGCAAGTCATCTTAGCATCGGCAAAATCCAACTTAGCAACGATTATACGTCGCGCCTATTGTGCTACTTTCTTGTAGTGGAAGAGGGAAGCACTCCATTGTTGCCCTCTTTAAAAAAACACTAGTAGACTTAAATAAGAACCAAAGCCTTTATGACCATCCTCCACAAAGACGTTACTCGCCTAGAACCAATCCCAACAAAATCTGGTTGTTAAACTGAATCTTAATGAACCCAAGTAGATTAAACATAGTACATAGAAATGTCCACGATTCACAACATGATCTTTGACACCAAATTTTACCAAGGAGGACCAGTCCAAAATTTCTTATAACCCGAGAGGCAAAAAAAAATTTACATAAAATAAATTCTCAAAAAATTCATCGTCAAAACTTCTTTCGCCCAATCTTCATGGGCGATTGTTGGGCGCAAACATCAACTTCACATGCAAATAAGATGGAAATTGCTCTGACATCGGAACCAAACACTTTAAGGGGCAAGGAAAATCACACACTAGGCATGTGGCGAAGTCAAATTGTCCTAAACCGCTAAGGAAAGTGTACATGAGGGTCGTGTCTCTTTCCTCCGAGGCGAACACTTCATAAAGGCTCTCACAATGGAAGATGCGCACAAGACCATCAAGGTAGACCTAAAGGTGGACAAGGAAAGAACTCAATGCTTGCCCTCATTAAACAACGAATCGTATACTTAGATAAGAAACTAAGCATTCATAACCCTCCTCAACAATCACGATGCTTGTCTAGAATCTCAACCAAATATGGCAAATACAATGAATCTTAATGCACCCAAGTAGATTAAACATATAAGATAGAATTGTCAACGATTCACGACGTGATTTAACACTCCAAATCTTACCAAGGAGGATCAAGCCAAAAGTTTTTCTAACCCGAGAGGATAATCAATGGTTACTCAAAATAAACTCACAAAAAATTAGCGTAAAAACTTCTTTCGCCCAATCTTCGGAGGTGACCGTTTGGTTTTGAACTTCACCTTGAATTAAGATAGAAATCACACTGACACCGGAACCAAACACTTTCGGGGATAAGGCAACTCACTAGTTATGTACGTGGCGAAGTCAAGCCATTTTCAATTGCTAAGGCGAGCGCACACAAGGTTTGTGTCTCTTTCCTCTGAGGTGAACACTTCAGACTGCCTCTCAAAATAGATGATTAACACAAGAACATCAAGGTCGACCTGAATGCCTACGACGAGGTAGGCACTCCATACTTTCCCTTGTTAAAAAAGGACTCACAGACTTAGATAAGAACCTATGCCTTCACGACCCTCCTTCACAAACACGATTCTCGCTTAGAATAATTCCCAATCAAATCTCGCAGTTACATTTAATCTTAACGCACCCAAGTAGACTAAACATACCAACAAACACTTGGTCCAGCGATATAGCCCTTGCTTCAGAGCAATAGGTCTCGAGATCATTTCTCGACATGTCCCAGGATTACTAGGATGGCAAAAAAAAAAGTAGACTAAACATATTATATAGAATTGTCCATGATACTAGACAAGATCTAAGACACAATTTTAACAAGGGCCAATCTAAGAATTCTTCCAAACCGAGAAGAAAAACAAAGGTTACGCAAAATAAATCGCACAAAGTCATCGTCAAAAGTTCTTTCGCCCAATCTTCGGGGGTGATTGTTGGGCCGAAACGACAATTTCACCTTGAAATAAGATGCAAACTGTTCTAACACCAGAACCAATCACGTTCAGGGCAAGCCATGCATTTGGCGCGTGGCTAACCAAGAGTTTGAAGGCAAATATTAGGCTTAGGTGTGGCCGTTAACTTGAAACAAGAGAAGATCATAAACGGCACCGCAGGTGACCACCTTCGAAGGAAGATAAGTCACGTGAATTGTACGTGACGAAATCGAGTTATCCCTAACCTCCAAGGTGAACGTCTCAAGCTCGTCCCAAGCATGTATGTAATGGCGACCTACGTAGGTTAACACCTACCTCTTAAGAGGCGAAAGCTTTCTACTCGCCCTCAATAAGGAGAGGAGCTTACACGATCAACAAGGATCGACCTAACTGCCTAAGGATGCATCGAGCACCCCGGGCTCGTCACAAATACTTAGGAAAAACCCTTAAGCCTCAAGGACTCTCCTCCACAACGACGATGCTCGCCTAGACTCGATCCAAATACCAAATTTGACAGTTACACTGAATCTTAACGCACAATGACAGATAAAGAGATTAGTAAAACGGGCCACTATCACCAAATTTTAATCAAGTAATGAGCCATTAGATATCGTTCCACGTATAAATACATCATGATCATCCTATTTTCAATTAGACTATATTTCGAAATACATACATTCGAATTCTATAATCACTTAAGCATCAAATAGGGATCCATCATCCATATGAACAATCTCCACCGTCCCTGTTTTCACGTTAAGGAGCTCCCAGTTCGTCTGTATGATCAGTCTGCTCAGGTGAATTAGGAGACATACGATAGTCTTGACGAAACAGAGATAAGAAAGTAAAAGTAAACAAGGAAACGAGACATGAAAATAACAAAAAATACTTATCTCCTTCCGATGTAAATAAAGGGTAAAGCATTGGTTTGGTAAAAAATAAGTCAACCAAAAAGAATAAATCCCTTACCCTGAAATAACTCAACTATTGTGCCACAAATATATTTAGATCTCTTCTCAATATCTCTAAGAACTAGCCCCCTATTTATTAAACTATGGGAGTTTGTGATGGTGTTGCTTGTTGGTTACCTCCGGAGGAGGCTTGTCGGGGATTCGACCGATGAAAGCCGTTGTTGCCTCTTGGTTTGTTGTGGTATTCGCTATCACCTCCACCAAACGTGTGAGGCCTAAATCGCCCCCTTGATGCCTCGCTCTGCTGCCGCCCTCCTCTTCCTCTTCCTTTTCCTTCTGTTGTATGTAAGATGAGTGAGCAATTTTGAAGAATACATTAACAATCAAATCAGTGATCAAGTTTACATACTTCCACGAGATGGTATGTCATTGTTGTTTGGTCTCCGCTCTTCAATGTATGCATGTCGTCCAGCAATCTGTGCACTAGCCGCCTACATAACGCTCCTTTTCTTTAACACAAAAATGATATAACAAGCAACGAAAATCGAGACTAGATTCATGATGGGGATGTTCTGTTATCACAGAATTTCTAAATCAGGAAGAAGAAATATCAACAAGGCACACACCTTGACTGCATTCTGCACGCCGGCCACATCTTCAAATTCAACAAACGCATAGCAAACTCCCAGGTCCTGGTATTTCCTTAGATATTAAATTAAATGCACATATATATATATTAAAAGGAACAAACATACATGCATCTTGCAGAGAGAGCAGCAAACCTTGCGGCCTCGTATAACAACACCATCAACTCTGATTCTTCCAAATTTGCTGAATTCCTCCTTGATTTCAGACTCCAAAACAGTAGATGGTAAATTTCTCACGTACACGGATTTTACATCATACCCTACAACATGAAAACAAAACAAACAGTGAGTGAGCACCATCCAATTAATATATATGGGCAGGGAGAATGTGATTCACAGCTTACTAGAATAAGTTATTAGAAGCTATAAGTTCACCCTCTGGAACACTGCAACGTTTCCCATTATAATTACATTAATAAAAATTGCTGCAAGCAGACCTTCATATTCTACTCCAGACACTTCCTCCGCTGGCTCCACTCCAGACCTTTCATATGTGTTTGGTGATGCAAGTCGTTGCTGGTTTGAAGGCTCGGGAAGAGGAGGCTGGTCGTCCCACTCTGAAGCAGGAGGAGGGAGATTCTTGCTAAGACAAGTAACAGATGGTACAGATTGTCCTTTCGCGACACGTAACTGATATAAACAACATAAACCAAAAATATTAATATCATGGAGGTTACAGACTTGTAACCTACAGATGTTAGGCTGTAGACAAAACAACATACAATGGAAGCATAAGTGTGTCTTGGTAGTTCCCCAATCGCCTCATCGACTGAAGTAGAGGTGTGGTCAACAACAGCATCTTGAGCGGGGCCATTTGATTCTGCTACAACACTGCCTTCATGAAAATTTTCTGTTTCTGAAACTTGGTCAGACCTTTGTAACATGTCATTATCAACAGTGGGGCCATTCTCTTTCGCCTTTGGAGGGGTAAAATCTCTTGTTTCATCTTCTCCACCATATGAAGGTACTGCAAGGATAACCTCATGACTTTATGATTTGCCAAAAGGAAAGCAGACACACACGAAGGAGACAGGAAAAAAACTAGAACATTCTTTATTGACAGATGATGCCATCTTAAATTAATAAATTACGATACTATCTTAGGACAGTTTAGCTGGCCCGCAGATTGTGCTTCATCATACCACCTTTTTTCATCTAACATTACTTGTATTCATAAATAATCATGTTACAATACACAGACCATATCTTATATTCAATTTGTTTTACAGACTATCATTTCTTGCTTTTTTTTGTGTGTGTGGGTGGTGGACATCATCATTCCAGTGACTCAAATTGTAACTGACAAAGAATACTAAGGCTGAAAAGATACCTGGCTCCTCGTTCGTAGTGGTGGCACTTAGGTTCACGTTGAGATTGTTATGAGCTAATAAAACTGCAGGATGATGGTGTGTTTGGTCCTCTTCCACAAAGTGAAAGACATCATTAAGAATGAAAAGGCCCTTCTCTTGTGGTGCAAGGAAAAAGGTTTGCACAAATTTTCTGGTTCCACTGAAATTCTTTCTTCTTACTGAACCCGAAATAATCACTAGGAGACCACCATTCCATGATTCCAAGGAATTTATTGTCTTAATTTCAACCCCCACGAAATTGCTGGTCATGACAAGAGTGTGAATTTGCTGCAAGAAACATTTAAATACCATTAAAAGGGAACAAGCGCAAGAAACAGAAGAGAAATATATATATATACAGGAAAGAGAAATAATAAGAGAAGTCTGGAAAAAAGTGCAGAAATGAAAAAGCTACCTAACAAGAGGCAAAACTTAAATCATTTAAAACAAGGAGAAGATCATATGAAAGATCATCATACACACACACACACACATACATATATACCATTAGTAGAGCTCATGACCTCTACATTTAAACTCTAAGCTAAGTGACCTCTACATTTTTAAAAAAATGAGATATTAAAGTTTAACATTCAGAAAACATAAAATCTTCAAACAATTTATGTTTTTTTGTTAACAAGCCACACCTCTCTAATAAGCAAATCTTAGGAAGAACCAACATGACAAGATCACAACAGCTAGGCAAATGTTAGAAGTAACAACGAGCAGGAAATCTTCAAATTTGTTACTAATTAGCAGTAAGCTCAACAAATCTGGCAGGTATTTTAAAAAACAGTCATGTGAAATTTGAGATGTGAGTCAGCAGTTGAAAGCGGTACCAGCATTGCAGTGGCAGACTCTCGAATGAGTCCGTCAACGCGAAGCATGGTGCTAGAATCTGAGTAAAACTGATGAACGATCTCAGGTTGCTGCTGTAGGACCTGATAGTACTGCCCGACAAAGTAGGTTCCGAACTGTAGAATAATAAAATGCATACACAAGTGAAGTAAGAAACCATTCCAAATTCTCTTGCAGGTTCTTGATTAAAATCCTGACAGAGTAAAGCAAAAAAATCCTTTGTATTGCGGACTTCGATCATTTACAAATTTTAACATCATTTATGAGTCCTTCGATCAATCATATCTGAAATTTAATAGTCAATATTCGATTTTTTAAATTGAAAAATCTACTCTCCATTCTATCTGTGCGTTTTTTAATTAAGGAGAGAAGATTATATTAATCAAACACAGCTTAAGTAGAGACAGCAGTCGTACTAACCTGCGCAGCAGTAAGAGGGATTGGAAAGGCAGCCGACATTGCACACCCTAGTCCCTAACACTAACCTTTGTAGTATATATATATATATATATATATATATATATAAAACAGATCCGAATTGCTTCCTACCGATGATCTGCGATACCAAATCCAGCAAATAGCATCGTTAGACCAAATCCAGCAAATAGCATCGTTAGACCAAATCCAGCAAATAGCATCATCAGACCAAACCCAGAAAATAGAGGATCATCGGAAGAGTACGTACAATACAAATGATGTAGAGAGGGGGAGAGGAAGAGATTTTACCTTTCCGAGTGTCGGACACTCTCACTGCCTGATATTGTCCGCGTGAAAGATATCCGCCACACCCACAGGTTTGTCCTTCTGTATATATAGTGACACTAAACTCGTCTCTTATTTTTCTTGTTCGTTCTTCGGCTGCCTGCTTCCTGGGTCTTTTTTTTTTTTTTTTATCAAATAGTCATTTTACTTTAATAAATAAAACGTCTTGGGTTCGTACATCATATCATTTGTTACTAAACATACAAAGGGTAGTGGTGGTGTTTCGAACTAATGTTACTTGTTTTCCTATCCAATTGACACATCCATTGCTCGTTATTGGAATCGCTCGTCATTGCACTTGCTTAACTTGTTTTGCTAGTGCTCAGATATTTGGTATGATTGTGGACAGTCTCCAATATTTCAGTCCTTCCATGATTTGTTGATGAACTGTGTGTGAGTCCGTCTCTATTATGATGCTTTGTCATCCCGCTTCAATCGCTAGTCGCAGTCCTTCTTGTATGGCAAGGGCTTCCATCGTTTTTATGTCGTCACTCCTTTGTCTTCGGTTCATCCCACCTACTATCTCTCCGTTTTGATTTCTTGCCACCCCCAATGCTGGCTCTTTGCGTTTCCTTACACCATGAGGGGTCACAATTGATCTTGATCGTATGACCACTCAGTGGTGTTCATTGCTGGGTATGTCTATCATCTTCGACGTGGTGCAGTTGAACAAATTGATCTTGATCGTATTCTAGTTTGCTAACAGTACCTTGAGTGGAGGATCCTGTCATGTTATTTCTTCATACTAATTATTTGATGGCTAGTTCACACAGAAGAGAACATATATATCTTCAAAAGTAAACGTAACATACTGATATTTAAACATATTAGTCAAGCAAAGACTTGTTTCACAGAAAACAAAACACACACTTTCAATCTCAAAGAATAATATCTCTAATATACGAGGAACAAGACCATGCTTATTGACCATAGAGCTAGAGGACCCCAAAATATATATATCGCTTGTCTAAGATCCGTTCACTCGAGAGAAAATATTTCAAAAACGTCTATTCCACATCACATGAAGTAGTATACGTGTTTCATATATATGTTTCATATACTTAAACAAAGTACTTTTGATTAAAAAAGAATACACAATATCACCTACCACATAAAATATAATATATATTTCCCTTGTCTAATTTCGTTCACATCTAAGAATATTTCAAAAATGTCCCTTCACAAATACCAAGTATGCAATATACGTGTTTTTGTTTAAAGCATAGTTAAAATCTAATTAGCCTTTATTATAATCCATTGTCATTATCTTATATGTCCTATATTCATTGTTGTTGATATAGTAAGATATGTTTTTTAATATAGGGTAAATGGTCAAAGTGCCCCCTAAAGTTTGGCCGAAATTTAAGAATCCCCCTTAAAGTTAAAAGTTCCCCTTAATGTTTAAAAATGATGAAAAATCTCCCATTGTCAGATGCTATTTTAGGGGGAATTTTTCATCATTTCTTAACATTAGGGGGGATTTTAAACTTTAAGGAGAATTCTTAAATTTCGGCCAAACTTTAGAGGGCATTTTGACCATTTACCCTTTAATATATATGCTCATCATATTTAAATATATAGAATATGACTCAACTCAGTTATTTAAAAAAAAATGCTAACAGTTATTCTAACAGTACCCTGAGTGGAGGATCTTGCCATGTTATTTCTTAATACTAATTATTTTATGGCTAGTTCACATAGAAGAGAACATATATATCTTCAAAAGTAAACGTAACATACTGATAGTTAAACATATTATTTAAGCAAAGACTTGTTTCATAGAAAAAAAAAATAGACACTTTCAATCTCAGAGAATAATATCTAAAATATACGAGGGACAAGACCATGTTTATTGACCATAGAGCTAGAGTACCCCCACAATATATATATCGCTTGTCTAAAATCCGCTCACTCTTGAGAAAATATTTCAAAAACGTCTATTCCACATCATATGAAGTAGTATACCAGTTTCATATATATGTTTCATGTTTCATATACTTAAACAAAGTACTTTTGATTAAAAAAGAATACAAAATATCACCTCCCACATAAAATATAATATATATTTCCCTTGTCTAATTTCGTTCACATCTAAGAATATTTCAAAAATGTCCCTTCACAAATACCAAGTATGCACTATACGTGTTTTTGTTTAAAGCATAGTTAAAATCTAATTAGCCTTTATTATAATCCATTCTCATTATCTTATATGTCCTATATTCATTGTTGTTGAAATAGTAATATATGGTTTTTAATATATATGCGCATCCTATTTAAATATATAGAAGAGATATGACTCGACTCAAGTATTTTAAAAAAAAAAACTACTTTTAGTATTCTACACTAAAAAAATCAAGTTTTTTCCTTTTTGTTTTTCTAGGAATCGAGGACAAGTCTAAAAAAACTTCGTTATTGTGGAACTCCTAGGCTGCTATCTACTGGACTGATAATTTGTCTAGGTAAAATGGTTGTTGTGTATAACTATCATGTTAGCCGTTTAGAGTATTAAACCTAATTTGTAATTGAATGAAGCACTTAATCAAACGTCAATTCACAATCCCCAAATTATTGTAAATCTTCACTTATCTCCCTATAAGTCTAACATCCTCAAATTTTTTAATTGCTTAAGGGTTGCACCAACAACACAACCTATGCCAAATCAAGTTCAGAAGAATATATTTAAGCGGGAGAATACAAACAATATAACACCAACAAATAAATAGTTATTCTAGTTTGCTAACAATACCCTGAGTGGAGGATCTTGCAATGTTATTTCTTCATACTAATTATTTGATGGCTAGTTCACACAGAAGAGAACACATGTATCTTCAAAAGTAAACGTAACATACTCATATTTAAACATATTAGTCAAGCAAAGACTTGTTTCACAGAAAATAAAACAGACACTTTCAATATCAGAGAATAATATCTAAAAATACGAGGAACAAGACCATGTTTATTGACCATAGATCTAGAGTACGCCACAGTATATATATCGCTTGTCTAAGATCCGTTCACTTGGGAGAAAATATTTCCAAAACGTCTATTCCACATCATATGAATTAGTATACGAGTTTCATATATATATTTCATGTTTCATAGACAAAAATAACGTACTTTTCATTAAAAAAGAATACAAAATATCACATAAAGAATAAAATAAATCTCCCTTGTCTCATTTCGTTCGCATATAAGAATATTTCAAAAATGTTCATTCACAAATACCAAGTATGCAGTATATATGTTCTTGTTTAAACTATAATTAAATTATAATTAGCATTTATTTTAATCCATTGTCATTATCTTATATGTTCTATATTCATTGTTGTTGATGTAGTAAGATAGGGTTTTTATTGTATATGCTCATCGTATTTAAATATATAGAAGTGATATGACTCGACTGAAGTATTTGAAAACCGCAATTGCTTTTATTATTCTACACTATAAAAATCAATTTTTTGCTTTTGGTATTTCTATGAATCCGGGACAAGATTTAAAAAAATTCCTTATTGTGGAACTAATAGGCTGCTATCTACTGGACTGATAATTGTCTTGGTAAAATGCTTGTTGTGTATAACTATCCAGTTAGCAGTTTAGAGTATTAAACCCGATTTGATATTGAATGAAACACTTAATCAAACATCAATTCGCAATCCCCAAATGATTATAAATCTTCACTTATCTGCCTATAAATCTGACATCCTCAATTTTTTTGATTGCTTGAGGGTTCGACCCTCAACACAACTTATGCCAAATCAAGTTCAGAAGAATATATGTAAGCGGGAGATTACAAACAATATAACACCAGCAGATAAATAGTTATTCTAGTTTGCTAACAATACCCTGAGTGGAGGATCTTGCCATGTTATTTCTTAATACTAATTATTTTATGGTTAGTTCACCGAGAAGAGAACATATATATCTTCAAAAGTAAATTTAACATACTGATATTTAAACATATTATTTTAGCAAAGACTTGTTTCACAGAAAACAAAATAGACACTTTCAATCTAAGAGAATAATATCTAAAATATACGAGGAACAATACCATGTTTATTGACCATAGAGCTAGAGTACCCCCACAATATATATATCGCTTGTCTAAAATCCGCTCACTCTTGAGAAAATATTTCAAAAACGTCTATTCCACATCATATGGAGTAGTATATATGTTTCATGTTTCATATACTTAAACATAGTACTTTTGATTAAAAAAGAATACAAAATATCACCTAGCTCATAAAATATAATATATATTCCCCTTGTCTGATTTTGTTCACATCTAAGAATATTTCAAAAATGTTCCTTCACAATTGCCAATTATGCAATATACGTGTTTTTGTTTAAAGTATAGTTAAAATCTAATTAGCATTTATTTTAATCCATTGTCATTATCTTATATGTCATATATTCATTATTGTTGATATAGTAAGATATGGTGTTCATTGTATATGCTCATCCTATTTAAATATATAGAAGAGATATGACTCGACTCAAGTATATAAAAAAAACCAACTGCTTTTAGTATTCTACACTATAAAAATCGAGTTTGTTCCTTTTTGTATTTCTAGGAATCCGGTACAAGTCTAAAAAACCTTCCTTATTGTGAAACTCCTAGGTTGATATCTTTTGGGCTGATAATTGTCTAGGTAAGACGGTTGTTGTGTATAACTATCCAGATAGTCGTTTAGAGTATTTGAATGAGTACTTAATCAAACGTCAATTCACAATCCCCAAATTATTGTAAATCTTCACTTATCTCCCTATAAATCTGACATCCTCAAATTTTTTAATTGCTTAGGGGTTGGACCAACAACACAACCTATGCCAAATCAAATTCAGAAGAATATATTTGAGTGGGAGAATACAAACAATATAACACCAACAAATAAATAGTTATTCTAGTTTGCTAACAATACCCTGAGTGGAGGATCTTGCCATGCTATTTCTTCATACTAATTATTTGATGGCTAGTTCACACAGAAGAGAACAGATATATCTTCAAAAGTAAACGTAACATACTCATATTTAAACATATTAGTCAAGCAAAGAATTGTTTCACAGAAAACAAAACACACACTTTCAATATCAGAGAATAATATCTAAAATATACGAGGAACAACACCATGTTTATTGACCATAGATATAGAGTACCCCACAATATATATTTTGTTTGTCTAAGATTCGTTCACTCGGGAGAAAATATTTCAAAAACGTCTATTCCACATCATATGAAGTAGTATAGCAGTTTCATATATATATTTCATATTTCATAGACTTAAACAACTTACTTTTCATTAAAAAAGAATACAAAATATCACATACAGTATAAAATAAATCTCCCTTGTCTCGTTTCGTTCACATCTAAGAATATTTCAAAAATGTTCATTCACAAATACCAAGTATGCAGTATATATGTTTTTGTTTAAACTATAGTTAAAATCTAATTAGCATTTATTTTAATTCATTGTCATTATCGTATATGTCCTATATTCATTGTTGTTGATGTAGTAAGATAGGGTTTTTATTGTATATGCTCATCATATTTAAATATATAGAAGTGATATGACTCGACTGAAGTATTTCAAAACCGCAACTCCTTTTACTATTCTACACTATAAAAATCAATTTTTTACTTTTTAGTTTTCTATGAATCCGGGACAAGTCTAAAAAACATTCCTTATTGTGGAACTAATAGGCTGCTATCTACTGGACTGATAATTGTATTGGTAAAATGCTTGTTGTGTATAACTATCTAGTTAGCAGTTTAGAGTATTAAACCCGATTTGATATTGAATGAAACACATAATCAAACATCAATTCGCAATCCCCAAATGATTATAAATCTTCACTTATCTGCCTATAAATCTGACATTCTCAATTTTTTTGATTGCTTGAGGGTTGGACCCTCAGCACAACTTATGCCAAATGAAGTTCAGAAAAGTATATGTAAGCGGGAGATTACAAACAATATAACACCAGCAGATAAATAGTTATTCTAGTTTGCTAACAATACCCTCAGCGGAGGATCTTGCCATGTTATTTCCTAATACTAATTATTTTATGGCTAGTTCACCGAGAAGAGAACATATATATCTTCAAAAGTAAACGTAACATACTGATATTTAAACATATTATTGAAGCAAAGACTTGTTTCACAGAAAACAAAATAGACACTTTCAATCTGAGAGAATAATATCTAAAATATACGAGGAACAAGACCATGTTTATTGACCATAGAGCTAGAGTACCATACCACACAATATATATACCGCTTGTCTAGAATCCGCTCACTCTTGAGAAAATATTTCAAAAACGTCTATTCCACATCATATGGAGTAGTATACCAATTTCATATATATGTTTCATGTTTCATATACTTAAACATAGTACTTTTGATTAAAAAAGAATACAAAGTATCACCTAGCACATAAAATATAATATATATTCCCCTTGTCTAATTTCATTCACATCTAAGAATATTTCAAAAATGTCCCTTCACAATTACCAAGTATGCAGTATACGTGTTTTTGTTTAAAGCATAGTTAAAATCTAATTAGCATTTATTTTAATCCATTGTCATTATCTTATATGTCATATATTCATTATTGTTGATATAGTAAGATATGGTGTTTATTGTATATGCTCATCCTATTTAAATTTATTGAAGAGATATGACTCGACTCAAGTATTTAAAAAAAAACAATTGCTTTTAGTATTCTACACTATAAAAATCGAGTTTGTTCCTTTTTGTATTTCTAGGAATCCGGTACAAGTCTAAAAAACCTTCCTTATTGTGAAACTCCTAGGTTGATATCTTTTGGGCTGATAATTGTCTAGGTAAGACGGTTGTTGTGAAACTCCTAGATAGTCGTTTAGAGTATTTGAATGAGTACTTAATCAAACGTCAATTCACAATCCCCAAATTATTGTAAATCTTCACTTATCTCCCTATAAGTCTGACATCCTCAAATTTTTTAATTTTTTAAGGGTTGCACCAACAATACAACCTATGCCAAATCAAGTTCAGAAGAATATATTTAAGCGGGAGAATACAAACAATATAACACCAACAAATAAATAGTTATTCTAGTTTGCTAACAATACCCTGAGTGGAGGATCTTGCCATGTTATTTCTTCATACTAATTATTTGATGGCTAGTTCACACAGAAGAGAACACATGTATCTTCAAAAGTAAACGTAACATACTCATATTTAAACATATTAGTCAAGCAAAGACTTGTTTCACAGAAAACAAAACAGACACTTTCAATATCAGAGAATAATATCTAAAATTTACGAGGAACAAGACCATGTTTATTGACCATAGATCTAGAGTACCCCACAATATTATATCGTTTGTCTAAGATTCGTTTACTCCCGAGAAAATATTTCAAAAACGTCTATTCCACATCATATGAAGTAGTATACCAGTTTCATATATATATTTCATGTTTCATATACTTAAACAACGTACTTTTCATTAGAAAGGTATACAAAATATCACATAAAATATAATATAATCTCCCTTGTCTCATTTCGTTCACATCTAAGAATATTTCAAAAATGTTCATTCACAAATACCAAGTATGCAGTATATATGTTTTTGTGTAAACCATAATTAGCATTTATTTTAATCCATTATCATTATCTTATATGTCCTATATTCATTGTTATTGATATAGTAAGATAGGGATTTTATTGTATATGCTTATCATATGTAAATATATAGAAGAGATATGACTCGACTGAAGTATTTAAAAAACCTCAATTGCTTTTACTAGTCTACACTATAAAAATCAAGTTTTTTTCTTTTTGTTTTTCTAGGAATCCGGGACAAGTAAAAAAAACTTCCTTATTGTGGAAATCCTAGGCCGCTATCTACTGGACTGATAATTGTCTTGGTAAGATGCTTGTTGTGTATAACTATCCAAATAGCAGTTTAGAGTATTAAACCTGATTTGATATTGAATGAAACACTTAATCAATCGTCAATTCGCAATCCCCAAATGATTATAAATATTCACTTATCTCCCTATAAATCTGACATCCTCAAATTTTTGATTGCTTGAGGGTTGGACCCTCAACGCAACCTATGCCAAATTAAGTTCAGAAGAATATATGTAAGCGGGAGAATACAAACAATATAACACCAACAAATAAATAGTTATTCTAGTTTGCTAACAATACCCTGAGTGGAGGATCCTGCCATGTTATTTCTTCATCCTAATTATTTGATGGCTAGTTCACCGAGAAGAGAACAAATATATCTTCAAAAGTAAACGTAACATACTGAAAACAAAACATACACTTTCTATCTCAAAGAATAGTATCTAAAATATACGAGCAACAGTACCATGTTTATTGTCCATAGAGCTAAGGGACCCCACAATATATATATCGATTGTCTAAAATCCGCTCACTTTTGAGAAAATATTTCAAAAACATCTATTCCACATCATATCAAGTAGTATACCAGTTTCATATATATATATATATATATATATATATATTTCAAGTTTCATATACTTAAACAAAGTCCTTTTGATTAAAAAAGAATACAAAATATCACCTATCACACAAAATATAATATATATTTCCCTTGTCTGTTTTCGTTCACATCTAAAAATATTTAAAAAATATTCCTTCACAAATATCAAGTATGCAGTATGTTCATCTTTGTTTGAAGCATAATTAAAATCTAATTAGCATTTATTATAATCCATTGTCATTATCTTACATGTCCTATATTCATTTTTGTTGATATAGGAAGTTAGACTTTTTATTTTATATGCTCATCATATTTAAATATATAGAAAAGATATGCCTCAAGACAAGTATTTAAAAAACCCCAACCGCTTTTACAATTCTACACTATAAAAATCAAGTTTGCGCTTCTTCTTTTTTTTTTATAGGAATTCGGGACAAGTCTAAAAAACCTCCCTTTTTGTGAAACTCCTAGGCTACTATCTATTGGACTGATAATTGTCTAGGTAAAACGGTTGTTGTGTATAACTATCCAGTTAGCAGTTTAGAGTATCAAACCTCATTTGATATTGAAAGAAGCATTGAACCAAACGTCAATTCGCAATCGCCAAATGATTATCAATCTTCTCTAATCTCCCTATAAATCTGACATCCTGCAATTTTTTTATTTCTTGACGGTTGGACCCTCAACACAACCTATGCCAAAATCAAGTTGAGAA
This sequence comes from Chamaenerion angustifolium, assembly GCA_946814005.1. Classification (NCBI taxonomy): domain Eukaryota; kingdom Viridiplantae; phylum Streptophyta; class Magnoliopsida; order Myrtales; family Onagraceae; genus Chamaenerion; species Chamaenerion angustifolium. The sequence continues at coordinate 10,940,168 of OX328270.1, forward strand.
GAATAAATGTATGTGGGAGAATACAAGCAATATAACACTAGCGAATAAATAGTTATTCTAGTTTGGTAACAGTACCCTAAGTGGAGGATCCTGCCATGTTATTTATTAATATTAATTATTTGATGGCTAGGTCATAGAGAACATAACATATATATCTCCAAAAGTAAACATAACATATTGATATTATTTAAACATATTAGTCAAGCAAAGATTTGTTTCACAGAAAACAAAACATACTCTTTCTATCTTAGAGAATAGTATATAAAATATACGAGCAACAATACCATGTTTATTGTCCATAGAGCTAAAAGACCCCACAATATATATATCGCTTGTCTAAAATTCGTTCACTAGGGAGAAAATATTTCAAAAATGTCTATTCCACATCATATCAAGTAGTATACCAGTTTCATATATATATATTTCATGTTTTATATACTTAAACAAAGTACTTTTGAATAAAAGAAATACGAAATATCACCTATCACACAAAATATAATAAATATTTCCCTTGTCTGTTTTCGTTCACATCTAAAAATATTTCAAAAATATTCCTTCACAAATACCAAATATGCAGTATATCCGTCTTTGTTTAAAGCATAGTTAAAATCTAATTAGCATTTATTATAATCCATTGTCATTATCTTATATGTCCTATATTCATTGTTGTTTCTATAGGAAGTTAGAGCTTTTATTGTATATGCTCATCATATTTAAATATATAGAAGAGATATGACTCAACTCAAGTATTTAAAAAAAAAAACTGCTTTTACAATTCCACACTATAAAAATCAAGTTTTTCTTCTTTTTTATTAGCAATTCAGGAGAGGCTAAAAAAACTTCCTTATTGTGGACCTCGTAGGCTGCTATCTACTTGACCGATAATTATCTAGGTAAAATGGTTGTTGTGTATAAATATCCAGTTAGCAGTTTAAAGTATCAAACATGACTTGATATTAAAAGAAGCACTAAATCAAACGTCAATTCGCAATCCCCAAATGATTATAAATCCTCTCTAATCTGCCTATAAATTTGTCATCCTCCAATTTTTGGATTGCTTGAGGGTTGGACCCTCAGGACAACCTATGCTAAATCATGTTGAGAAGAATAAATGTATGCGGGAGAATACAAGCAAGATAAAACCAGCGAATAAATAGTTATTCTAGTTTTCTAACAGTACCGGTACTGGAGGATCCTGCCATGTTATTTCTTCGTACTAAGTATTTGATGGCTAGTTCAGATAGAAGAGAACAAATATAACTTCAAAAGTAAACATAACATACTGATAATTATCTAGGTAAAATGGTTGTTGTGTATAAATATCCAGTTAGCAGTTTAAAGTATCAAACATGACTTGATATTAAAAGAAGCACTAAATCAAACGTCAATTCGCAATCCCCAAATGATTATAAATCCTCTCTAATCTGCCTATAAATTTGTCATCTTCCAATTTTTGGATTGCTTGAGGGTTGGACCCTCAGGACAACCTATGCCAAATCATGTTGAGAAGAATAAATGTATGCGGGAGAATACAAGCAAGATAAAACCAGCGAATAAATAGTTATTCTAGTTTTCTAACAGTACCGGTACTGGAGGATCCTGCCATGTTATTTCTTCGTACTAAGTATTTGATGGCTAGTTCAGAGAGAAGAGAACAAATATAACTTCAAAAGTAAACATAACATACTGATAATTATCTAGGTAAAATGGTTGTTGTGTATAAATATCCAGTTAGCAGTTTAAAGTATCAAACATGACTTGATATTAAAAGAAGCACTAAATCAAACGTCAATTCGCAATCCCCAAATGATTATAAATCCTCTCTAATCTGCCTATAAATTTGTCATCTTCCAATTTTTGGATTGCTTGAGGGTTGGACCCTCAGGACAACCTATGCCAAATCATGTTGAGAAGAATAAATGTATGCGGGAGAATACAAGCAAGATAAAACCAGCGAATAAATAGTTATTCTAGTTTTCTAACAGTACCGGTACTGGAGGATCCTGCCATGTTATTTCTTCGTACTAAGTATTTGATGGCTAGTTCAGAGAGAAGAGAACAGATATAACTTCAGAGAGAACACAATACCATGTGTATTTTCCATAGAGCTAGAGGATCCCACAATATATATATCGCTTGTCTAAAATTTGTTCAATGGGGAGAAAATATTTCAAAAACGTCTATTCAACATCATATCAAGTAGTATACCAGTTTCATATATATATATATACTTTATGTTTTATATACTTAAACAAAGTCCTTTTGATTAAAAAAGAATAAAAAATATCACCTATCAGAGAAAATATAATATATATTTCCCTTGTCTATTTTCGTTCACATCTAAAAATATTTCAAAAATATTCCTTCACAAATATCAAGTATGTAGTAGACCCATCTTTGTTTAAAGCATAGTTAAAATCTAATTAACATTTATTATAATCCATTGTCATTATCTTACATGTCCTATATTCATTTTTGTTGATATAGGAAGTTAGACTTTTTATTGTATATGCTCATCATATTTAAATATATAGAAAAGATAAGACTCAACACAAGTATTTAAAAAAAAAAACTGCTTTTACCATTCTACACTATAAAAATCAAGTTCGTGCTTCTTTTTTTATAGGAATTCGGGACAAGACTAAAAAACCTTCTTTATTGTGGAACTCCTAGGCTGCTATCTACTGGACTGATAATTGTCTAGGTAAAATGGTTGTTGTGTATAACTATCCAGTTAGCAGTTTAGAGTATCAAACCTGATTTGATATTGAAAGAAGCACTGAACCAAACATCAATTCACAATCCCCAAATGATTATAAATCTTCTCTAATCTCCCTATAAATCTAACATCCTGCAATGTTTTTATTTCTTGACGGTTGGACCCTCAGCACAACCTATGCCAAAATCAAGTTGAGAAGAATAAATGTATGCGGGAGAATACAAGCAATATAACACTAGCGAATAAATAGTTATTCTAGTTTGGTAACAGTACCCTGAGTGGAGGATCCTGCCATGTTATTTATTCATAATAATTATTTGATAGCTAGTTCACAATCCCCAAATGAGTATAAATCTTCTATAATCTCCCTATTAATCTGACATCCTCCAAGTTTTTTGATTGTTTGAGGGTTGGACCCTCACCACAACCCGTGCCTAATCAAGTTGAGAAGAATAAATGTAAGCGAGGGAATACAAGCAATATAACACCACTGAATAAATAGTAATTCTACCCTGAGTGGAGGATCCTGACATGTTATTTCTTCATACTAATTATTTGATGCCTAGTTAAGAGAGAAGAGAACAGATATATACTCAAAAGTTAACTTAACATACTGATATTTAATCATATTAGTCAAGTAAAGGCTTGTTTCGCAGAAAACAAAACATCTACTTTCAATCTCGGAGAATAATATCTAAAATATACGAGGAACAATACCATGTTTATTGGCCATAGAGCTAGAGGACCCCCACAATATATATATCGCTTGTCTTAAATCCGTTCACCCAGGAAAACATATTTCAAAAACGTCCTTTCCACATCATTATCAAGTAGTACACCAGTCTCCTCTATGTCTTTCATGTTTCATATACTTAAACAAACTACTTTTGATTAAAAAAATATAAAAGTTATCACCTATCACATAAAATATAATATATACTTCCCTTGTATGATTTATTCACATATAAGAATATTTCAAAACAACTCTTTCACAAATACCAAGTAGGCAGTATACCAGTTTTTGTTTAAAGCACAGTTAAAACCTAATTAGCATATATTATAATTCATTGTCATTATCTTATATGTCCTATATTCATTGTTGTTGATATAGTAAGTTAGGGTTTTTATTGTATATGCTCATCATATTTAAATATATAGAAGAGATATGACACGAGTCAAGTATTTAAAAACAAATATGCTTTGACTATTCTACACTATACAAATGAAGTTTTTCCTTCTTTCTTTTTATTGGAATCCGGGACAAATCTAAAAAAACTTCCTTATTGTGGAACTGCTAGGCTGCTATCCACTGGACTAATAATTATCTAGGTAAATTGGTTGTTGTGTATAAATATCCAGTTGGCAGTTTACTGTATCAAACCTTATTTAAAGTTGAATGAACTACTGAATCAAAAGTCAATTCGCAATCCCCAAGTGATTATAAAGCTTAACTAATCTCCCTATAAATCTGACATCCTCCAATTTTTTGATTGCTTGAGGATTGGACCCTCAGCACAACCTATGCCAAATGAAGTTGAGAAGAATAAATGTAAGTAGTAGAATACAAGCAATATAACACTAGCGCATAAATAGTTATTCTAGTTTGTTAACAGTGCCTTGAGTGGAATATCCTGCCAGATTATTTCTTCATACTAATTATGTGATGGAGAGTTCAAAGAGAATAGAACATATATATCTTCAACAGTAAACATAACATCCTGATATTTAGATATATTAGTCAAGCAAAGACTTGTTTCATAGAAAACAAAACATACACTTTCAATATCAGAGAATAATATCTAAAATATACGAGGAACAAGACCATGTTTATTGACCATAAAGCTAGAGGACCCTATAATATCTATATCGCTTGTCTAAACTCCGTTTACGCGGGGAAAAATACTTCAAAAATGTCTATTCCACATCATTATCAAGTAGTATACCAGTTTCCTATATATCTTCCATGTTTCATATACTTAAACAAACTACTTTTGATTAAAAAAATATAAAAATTATCACCTATCACATAAAATATAGTATATACTTCCCTTGTATGATTTCATTCACATATAATAATATTTCAAAACAACTCTTTCACAAATACCAAGTATGCAGTATACCAGTTTTTGTTTAAAGCATAGTTAAAACCTAATTAGCATATATTATAATCCATTGTCATTATCTTATATGTCCTATATTCATTGTTGTTGATATAGTAAGTTAGAGGTTTTATTGTATATGCTCATCATATTTAAATATATAGAAGAGGTATGACGCGAGTCAAGTATTTAAAAACATAACTGCTTTGACTATTCTACACTATACAAATCAAGTTTTTCCTTCTTTCTTTTTATAGGTAAATTGGTTGTTGTGTATAACTATCCAGTTAGCAGTTTGGTGTATCAAACCTTATTTGATATTGAATGAACTACTGAATCAAACGTGAATTCGCAATCCCCAAATGATTATAAGGCTTAACTAATCTCCCTATAAATCTGACATCCTCCAATTTTTTGATTGCTTGAGGATTGGACCCTCAACACAACTTATGCCAAATCAAGTTGAGAAGAATAAATGTAAGTAGTAGAGTACAAGCAATATAACACCAGCGAATAAATAGTTATTCTAGTTTGCCAACAGTGCCCTGAGTGGAATATCCGACCAGTTTATTTCTTCATACTAATTATATGATGGTTAGTTCAGAGAGAATAGAATAGACATATCTTCAAAAGTAAACATAACATCCTGAAATTTAGACATATTAGTCAAGCAAAGACTTGTTTCACAGAAAACAAAACATACACTTTCAATGTCGGAGAATAATATCTAAAATATACGAGGAACAAGACCATGTTTATTAACCATAGAGCTAGAGGACCCCACAATATATATATCGTTTGTCTAGAATCCTTTCACTCAGGAAAAAATATTTCAAAATCGTCCATTCCACATCATATGAAGTAGTATACTAGTTTAATATATATATATATATATATATATATATATATATATATTTTTCATGGTTCATATATTTAAACAAAGTACTTTTGATTAAAAAATAATACAAAATATCACATATCACATAAACTATAATATATACTTCCCTTGTCAGATTTCGTTCACATATAAGAATATTTCAAAAATGTTCCTTCACAAATACCAAGTATGCAGTATACCAGTTTTTGTTTAAAGCATAGTTACAATCTAATTAGCATTTATTATAATCCATTGTCATTATCTTATATGTCCTATATTCGTTGTTGTTGATATAGTAAGTTAGGGTTTTTATTGTATATGCTCATCATATTTAAATATGTTAAAGATATATGCCTCGACTCAAGTATTAAAAAAACAGTTGCTTTTACTATTCTACACTATATAAATCAAGTTTTTCCTTCTTTATTTTCTACGAATCGGGGACAAGTCTAAAAAAACGTCCTTATCGTGGAACTCCTAGGCTGCTATCTACTGGACTTATAATTGTCTAGGTAAAATAGTTGATCTATATAACTATGTACTTATCACTTTTGAGTATTAAACCTAATTTGATATTGAATGGAGCACTCAATCAAACGTCAATTCACAATCCCTAAATTATTATAAATCTTCTATAATCTGCCTATTAATCTGACATCCTCTAAATTTTTGATTGTTTCAGGGTTGGATCCTCACCACAACCCATGCCAAAGCAAGTTGAGAAGAATAAATGTAAGCGGGAGAATACAAGCAATATAACACCACTGAATAAATAGTTATTCTGGTTTACTAATAGTACCCTGAGTGGAGGATCCTGGCTTGTTATTTCTTCATACTAATTATTTGATGGCTAGCTAAGAGAGAAGAGAACATATATATCCTCAAAAGTAAACAGAACATCCTGATATTTAAACATATTAGTCAACGAAAGACTTGTTTAACAGAAAACAAAAATACACTTTCAATCTCGGAGAGTAATATCTAAAATATACGTTTTGTTTAAGTTGACGAAATCCAAAGTTGACAAAACACAAACAAAACACATTCGAAAATTTCCTAAGTTGACGAAAACGATTGTTGTTGAAAAGTTAATTACTTACATTCAGATTGTATATAGATATGATATGTTTAATTACAGAGATGTTTATGTGTGTTTTGTTTGTGTAATTACTGAATGTTTATGTGTGTGTTGTTTGTGTAATTACCGAATGTTTATGTGTGTGTTGTTTGTGTAATTACTGAATTGCAGAATGTCAACTTCAAGTGAGGATAAGTGGTTTATGCAAATCCACTACGATGGTAATTAGGTGGACGGTTTTTACAAGGGCAAGGTATGTTTGACGGACTTGACGAACCATTTCTTTTGGTACTTCAATGTCGTTGTTCTCTTGGAGTATTACGGTTTGAAGATGGATGGTGTCATAACGTACGTGCCACCGAATGGAGATCTGAAAAATGACATCGAAGTGGTATATAGCGATGAAGATATTGTACTAATTAAGGATAAACAACAAAGTGTACGGGAGGTGAATTTGTATGTGCTTCCACCATTTGATGAGGAAGCATGTCATAAAGATCTATGGTTGGAAGAACTGCAGAACATCACATTGTTGAAGCAAATTGTAAATTGAAGAAGGTTGGCATCCGCAAGGATGCCATTTTGGAATGACGCATACTGTTGGTTATGGTGTCAATTTGAGGCGTTAACTTTCGTTTGGTGTTTATGCATTAGGTTTCGTTTTATGTTTAGGATGAACTTGGTATTGTAAGTTGACAGTTAACTATGGAAATAATTGGTTATGTGGAGGTTGCTTGGATTGTTTCCGCAGACTCCCGTCGAGCCTGATCCACCAGCTGAGTGGAAGTTTCGACCCTCTGCTTCAGCTCCTCCATGTCCTCGGGAGTATACCCCATGCTCTGAAACTGCTCCAGCTCGATAAACAAATCAACCTGCTTATCGGCGAGCCCCCCCCCCCCCCCCCCCCCCAATCCGCATGATCGCCTTCTCTCTGCGGACAAGATGATTACAGGAAAAAAGTGTCCAAGTTTGAAAGACCAAGGAGTAAAAAGACAAAGCAGTAAAGAGAAAAAGGGAAGTCTATAAAGGAGAAAGAATGAGAAAGAATTTACCTGGGCCAGACGCTCAAAATGTGTCCTCATCACGACCTCGATGTCGTTCAAATGAGAAGGGACCTCCCCCCGCTCCTAAGGAGGAAAGATCCCATTCAACAGATGGATGCAAAGGTCTGGGTTACCCCTCAGTATCGTTTTGCCGAAAATCTCCACCTTCCAGGCAAGGGCCCAGAGACCCCTCGAACCTGCCACCTTCAGCGGCTGGTGGAGAGGCACCAAAGGACAGTACTCCCCAGTGATGGAAGTCTTCAAAGCAGTGGACTTTGGAGGCCCCCCGGTCGGGAACCTCTTCTGAGCCTAAGCTCTTCTAGAGGGGTTGGAAGCAGCATGATCGCCCAAGGGGGCATTAACCAGCCCGGGGGCAGGAGCCTCGCTCCGGGGAGAAGAAGATTCCCTGGCAGTAGAAGGACAATCCTTGCCCAAAATCCTCACCTTCTTGGATAGAGCAGAATTAGGAGTCACATCAGTCGTGACCTTCTCTGAAAATAAGCAAACAAAGATGTCAACCGTAAAAAGAAAGTCAAAGAAGACCATGGAAGAAAGGGTCATTACCTAAAAAATAGCTCTTGGGCGATCATCGGAGGTAGCCCCAGAATGCTCCTCCTCAGACCTACGATTGGTCGCGCGCCTGGAAGGAGGTGGATGTGGACTCATGGTTGCCTAGGCCGCAGACAACTCTGTCTTACCCTGCTTGGACTTACCCTGTAATAGCAACAAAGCTCTTTCAAGTCTTCACAAAGAGAAAAACGCAACTCAACATCAATCTAGGTCGCATACACATAAACCTCTCCTTTCTGCTGGTAATGCAGCCCTAGGCCCGGATACCTAGGTGCATCAGTTTCTCCTAAGCCCATCAAGGTAACCACAACCTTGAACTGAGCCGACCTCAGTTCATTGAGTTTAATATTTAAAAAACATCATGGCAAGGCAAGTACAAGACTAAACTTGCAAAAAAGAGAAAACTTTACCGCTCTAAAGGAAAGGAAAAGACAAGAAAACTATCTATCAGGGAGAAGGCCGGAACATTGGCCTCAGGCACATCCACCATGATCGGTGTGACGGTATAAGCCCCGGAGGTTGGTTTCGGCGCAGGGGCCCTTTGGTCCAACACTAGGGTGGAAGAATCCCAAATTATAAAGGGTGAATTTGAAGCCCTAGTGGGAAACTTCTGCCCAGATGACGAATGGGCAGGGGAAGGCTTGGAGGATAAACCCTTGTCAGAGGTTTGATTTTTGTTTCCAGCCATGATTGTAAAGAAAGTTATTACTGTTGATGAAAAAGTTTGAATAGAGGATGAAGGCACGAAAGGGAGCAGAAAAACACTTGAACTCTGATAATAAGAAAGTTTGGGACGTGTAAAGTGTTAAGTGACAAAGATTGACTTTTATAGCCAAATATGGGGAAACCGAACGGTTGTCTATCGAAAAACTCAGACAATGATTACCCCTTTTGGGCAAACACCGAAGCAATGTCAGAATCAAAGAGTTGCATCAGGGAGGAAAATGGTCGGAACGGTACGGAAAAGGTGCCAGCCTATCCCCTACAACAGTAGTCAAAGAGACGCTCATGCACTTGACTTCCTTTCGACTTCTCCTCCATAAACAGTGCATTCATTAAATTCCCAAAACCGTATTAATAAAAATGCTTGCCAAGGAACTCAAACAAGCCTTACCTAAAACCCTAGCAACGGTAGCATTCGACAAAAGAGTAGTGAATGAGCATCCACAAACCCTGGTGACGAAAGTTCGTCAAAATGGTAAAATATCAACATTCCAAAACTCTAGAAACCAAAACCGTTCGCCAAAGGATACGGAGTGGAAAGACGCAAAGATTAAAGAAGACATCAAATTTCCAATCAAGAAGTCACTATCTTAACCTTTCCTCACAGATCAAGCTCGAATGAAGAAACTTCACTCAAGCTTCGGGGCCAAATGGTGGGTATCGATAGTGACAAGCCAATACGGTATAAAGTCCATCACGCCTCTGATGCCCAATATCATTTTAGAGGTGTTAAACCCAAATGATTCAAGACAGACCCACACACACTAAGGGTAAGCTGGAACTCATAAGAGTGGTCCGGTATCAAACCCAAAATCAAGGTGGTCGCCAAAAGTCCCTACTGGTTCCCAAGACCGAGACTAAAGCCTCTGAGTGCTCACCATGGAGCACTCGCCAAGAGAGTTCAACCTCTCAACTCTGGTCCCACAACCGACTCTGAATATACAACCACTATGTCCCGCATGTTTCAGGCCCATATTTTACAAAGATTATGTAAGACAACTGCAATATTACGTGATAACCGCAATATGTGCTATGCGTATCTCCAACGACACAATATTTACAGATATATTCGGTTACCAAAAACAGTTTGATATTTCATCCCTATAAATACTTATGTGTTTACATATGTTACTTTACATTATGAATTAATACACACAGTATACTCATTTAAGTATTGGAGTAGGACCCAAAGGAACACCATCTGTTGCGCTCCCTTCTTGCATGTTCACCAGAGCTCCAGTGAAAACTTGCGGTCATCATCTACTTGACATTCAAATCACTGTCAAATCAGCATACAGGCAGTACTCCGAGATACTGTCCCAACATGACAAAAAAAAACATATAAGATTACATAAAACAAATATAGATAGTAAAATAGATAATTATTCCTTCAACTTTTTATTCAAATAAATGTTAAGGAATACAATTTTTTTTATATCTATTTTAGAGAAACATGTGAATTTGTATGGTTTGTCATAATAAGTAGTCTCTCCTGTGACAAATGTTCACAGATATATTAGCGGTTTCAACGCAGTTATGTACGTGAGAGCAAACTCATAATCAGTTCAGAAGACATAGTCAAACGTTGTTCTGTCGTCTCTCCAGTGGCGGGAGCTCGAGAAGATGACACCTTGCATGGACCATGCCTTACGTGGAAACGAAAAGAATGCAGGGATTATCTTCAAAAATAGATGGCGGAAGGAGATAAATACGTATTGTTGGGGTTACAATATACTCACGGGTTAAAATCTCGACAAGCATTTCTGAAAAATTCAGATGATTATAAAGTTATATTAATACAAATATTAAGTCACCTGTTGGGTGTGAGTTTAATTAAATAAAATCTAATATTATTTTATTGACTTACGCTTTACTATTTATTTTGTAAAATAATATATGCGTATAAGTATTGTGTGAATTGTTTGTAGTTTTAACTCGTGTAACGTGATGAAATAATAGAGTTTTTCTAACACAATTTTTAAAGTTTATTTAATTTGACAATTTTATCACCTTTCATTATTCAACTTAATATATCTTCATATTTATGTATATTTTTACTAAAAAAAATATTTAAATACATAATGTTATTCATTAATAAATTATAAGACGTTAAAAAAAATGTCAAATTTGTAATCGATTAAATATTCATTTACAAATCGTTAAATTATAGAGAAAAGAATAGTTAATATTTTTATAAGGTATAATATCATATATTTTTAACTAGTATTATAGGAAGTAAGAATCACATTTCTTTTTGTGATTATATATGATTCCGTATAAACTGATATTTGTTCATCGTATAAAGTTACTAGTTTCTAGAATAACTGATCTTTTTATAGAAGTTTCGAAAATATAACCCTACTCGGGGGTTCGTCCCGTTAATCTTTAATATTTTTGCGGGATTTATACTTATGGATTTTGTTTTTAAATTTCATCCTACCTAGTTAGAGTAAATAACATATATCCCGTGAGGCTTAAATTTTGAAGAAACGACATTGAAAGTGATCACTTAATCTATACAAATGAAATTCTGCTTAATTAATATTTATGATTACACAAGATAAAATTTAAACCCTGAGTAAATTTAAAATAAATTCTAAAATTTAGTCTCAAATTTATAAATTTAAAAGGCATAAATAAATGCGTAAGTAAATAATATTTAAATATATATAGATAAATTTGTTAATATTTATTTACCATTTTGATTTTGAATATCGTAATTAAATATACAATTTTTTTATTATGATACTCTTAATATACAAAGTAGTTTGTTTATGTTAAATTACATGTTAAAACCTTTTTAACAACATATACGTATTTTAGTGCATTGTTATAATAAATTACTCAAATATAAGATGCACATATGTTTTTTACATATATTCATTGAATAATACATTTTTGTCTTATAAAGCGTCCATCTATAATTTTCTAACATAAATTTTGATATAAATAAAATTTCGTATACATGCACGTATCAATAACTAGGGTATATCATATCTTAATTTGGATTTGATAATTACGAGACTATTAAGAATAGCGGCAGAGGTTATCGGACAAGTTATTTAAGAACGCCAATTTTGGTGGCCGCGTAGTTTCAACCATAACATCCACCGATCATTCATATTCTCTTCATTTTTATACTCAAGGAATACAAACTACTCTATATATCTATATATACATTAAAAAATACAAAATAAACTTCCAAAATGTGTAAGATATTTTAAAATTGTCCGAATTTAACAATAAAAAAGGTGAGGCTTCTGTGTACCGACTCTATACCTTTACCGATTTGTTCATTCTACAAAGTATATATATTATATATTAGTATACGTATTCAGCAGCCTCCTTATAACCACGGTAGTTACATACATAAATGCTATGATGGTGCGTCTACAACATAGTCGAGATCAAATGTCTGATAAAACGCGGGCCACGATAAGCTGCCACCACACCCATTCACTGCTCCCTAACCAGTGCAGCTCCAGCGTGGTCCAAGTCATCGAGGCTCCGCTGCACCTCGTGTGGGCCCTGGTCCGTCAGTTCTCCAATCCACAGTCCTATAAACAGTTCATAAAAAGCTGTGAATTGATCACCGGAAATGGAGAAGCTGCAGGGTCGGTGAGGGAGGTTAAGGTGGTGTCAGGTCTCCCAGCAGGGTGGAGCATAGAAAGGCTAGAGTTGATCGATGATGACATGCACGTGATGGTGTTCAGTATTATAGGGGGAGACCACCGCCTCTGCAACTATAAGTCCACTACAACCGTCCACGAGGAGGAGGAGAGAGGCCACGATGATGAAGGTCAGAGGAAGAAGACGGTGGTGGTCGAGTCTTACGTGGTGGATGTGCCGATCAATAACAACCGCGATGAGGCATCCTCCTTTGCGGAGACCATTATACGATGTAACCTACGGTCTCTAGCTAGTGTTTCACAAGTGATGGCAAGAAATCAGAATTATATGAACTAAATTTTCTCTCAAATATAAAGACGTACTTTTTCTAGAGATCGTAAGTTCCTGCACAATAATAATAATAAGATAATAGGAAGATGCATAGGGAGGTGAACTATAAGATCATTTTTGTTTACTTTGAATATTTTTCTACCCCATCACATTGGGTATGTGTGAGATTGCTTACGACTTCGTGGAAGGTATTTCTTTTTATTGGGTATATGTTAGAATGGCTAAAAAAATAAGTATATGTTAGAATGCTTATAATGTTTCTTATAAATACAGTTATAGAGTAAGTGCTTCGTAAGATCGATTAATGGATTGATCAAGATCTTGATAGGATGAAAATATCATGACTAGAAACTTAGTAATGTTTTCTACTGAAATAATAATCAAATTAATTATTTTATTCTTTAGTTTATCAAAATTAATTAGTTTATTTTTTCTGTTTAATTTATCATTTATGGTAATATATATATATACACAAGTATATATCGACAGTTCTTTCTACAAAATTTCAAGTTTTATAATACAATGAAATTATTACTTCTTAAGTTCTTATTCATCTTTTACATTATTATGGTATCAAAGTTTTTTCTCTGAGCAGCCACAACTTCCCATACATACTCTTTAATTTCTAAGTCGATCGATATTTTTTTTACTCTTCATCACTAATTCTTTAATATCTTTCTATCTAATATAGTTGTCCATGCCAAGATGACTAGTAACTGTTGGATCGTGAAATCCTGGATGCTGATCTGGCAGTGAATTAAATGCCAGACAAGGACGGAAAGACGCTTCTGCTCCAACTCCGGTGAACCTGCAGGTAGGGGAGCGCAACAGAGGGGGTGTCTCTGGGTCCCTCTCTGATGCTTAAATGAGTATATGTGTGTATAAAACTCAAAACGTAAGGAACGTATGTAAAGCAAGGGTATTTATAGGGTAGGAGAGATCAAACTGTATAAGGCATCTGAATATCTTAGTGTATATTGTGTTGCTGAAGATTCGGATCATGGGATATGGCAGTTACTGCGAGATATTGCAGTTACCATATCTAATCTTTAGTGAATATGTGACCGAGATACGCGGGATATCGTGGTCACTTCCTTATTGACGGTTTAGTGGGACCAGAGAAGAGAGGCAAGGCTCTCTTCGGGGCGAGCACTCTCATGGCGAGCAGTGAGAGGTCGCGGCCTGGTGAAGAATGGCGAGCAGTCTGGGAGTTTTTGGCGTCCCTGGAGACTTTGGGCTCGGTTCTGGGCCACTCGATGATAGGCCAAGTTTGACTCGTACTTAGGCCGATCCGGTTCGAATATCATGGGTTTACCCCCTCTATGGTTATTGGGCCTTCGAGGCCTTTTCTTTACTGGGTTGTCACTATCGATACCCAACATTTGCCCCCGAAGCTTGATTGAAGGTTCTTCAGTCGAGCTTGATTTCTTGGTAGGGTTTTGGATAGTGACGTCTTAAATTTGGTTTTCCTCGTCTCTTATAATTGTTCATGACCTTTGAGGCACTTCAGGCTCGTTTGGTGAGCAGTTCCTCCACTGTTCAAAGCTGAAGGAATATTCTTTCTTTTATTCCCTTTTGGCGATCACTCGAGGTAGCCTTGGTCTGAGGAATTTTATCTTTCTTTGATAGGCGATCATTACCTACCAAAAGTGTTTCTGATAGAGCTTATTAATGCGCTGGCGACCACTTTGTCTGCTTAGTGGACTTTAGCATTTAATGACTACACAGTTATCTGGAAATCGAACGGTCGCTTGGGGCACGCCTGTCATTTATTATTCTGTAAACCAATGGCAGTCTGACAACTGTCTGTACTGGCTGACCGTTTGTCTCCCCGTTTGTCTCCCCGAGGTGTCTCTTGGAATTCTGACATTGCTTCGGTTTTTTCCAAAAAAGTGCAATTATTCTCCTACGTCGCTTCGATTCGTCTGTGGCGGTTACTCCTTTTTGGGCCTATATAAGAGACGTCAGTTTCTCTGTTTTGTTTTTTACGCTCATTCACTCCTTCAGATTTCCAGAGCTTCTTGTGCAAATCCTTCTTCTTTCTTCTTCAATCTTCTTCAACTTTCCTTTCAACTATTTCCATGGTCACCTGAAGTCAAAGAGTCAAGCACACAGCCACCAAGGGGCCCAAGAATGCCAATGCGTCCAGGAACACGAATCCCCCCTTAACCATTAGGGAAGGTGCTGTACCCCCTTCAGCGGGGGAACAAACTGACGCGGGGAGGTCCGCAGCCACCCCGGTGGTGGTGGATGGGCCTGAGCTTCAGACGCCTGTTTTTTCTCCAAAAGGTAAACCTTCGTCCTTTTACTGCTCTATTTTGGGAATATCCTCTGTTTTTCGTTGTTTTTTATACTTGTTGTGCTATATTTGAACCGTTCTGAGTAGATGTCAAGCCCAACGAGTTGAAGCCAGCGTATTTCAAGACGATGGTGGTACTTGGTGGTCTTGGTGAGGGGGATGTCCCTAGATATCCGGGCACGGGTCTGCATTACCCTTGTCAAGGAGAGGTTTACTTATATAAGGCCCAGATTGATGCTGGGTTGCGTTTTCCTCTCTGCGAGGATTTGCAAGACTTGTGTCGGTTCTATATGATACATCTCACGCAGATCGTTCCCAACGCCATTAGGATTTGGGCTGGATTCAAGTTCCTATGCATACGTCAAGAATGGACGTATTCACTGGCCTTGTTCCGGTGCTTTTTCCGGTTGGTGGTTGGGACGAATCATCTCCACCATTTCCAGTCCCGATGGGCAAAGTTTGCTGAATGGAGGGGCCTTCAAGCATGGGTTTGGAATGTCCATGTCCGTCTGGTTGATGACTTCCGGGCCACCAACTCCAACTATAAGAAGTTCTACTTCTTTTACAACGGGGGGGGGGGGGGGGGGGTGCCTTGGAAGTTATCTACCCCTGATAGGGACCTTCTTCCCGAGTTTGATGAGCTATCCGGGGGCGACCGGAACGCCATCGATGATCTGTTCCGGATACATCGATCAAATTCATTCCGCTCCATCCACTCCGTGGCAGAGACCACAGAGAACATGCTTGAGATGGCGGGCATCCATCAGGCCACGCCAATATTTGATGATTGGGTAACCCCTTCTAACTCTTTCTTGTTTTATCGTTTGTAGGCAAGGCCGTAGGCAAGAGCCGAAAACTGATAGGTCTCTTTGATGACCAGGGATCGGCGGGGCTGTCCTCCGACCAGGCATTGTTGAACTATCATCCTCCCCCCTCTAGGCGTTCGTCCAAGAGGAAGTCTGAGGAGGTGCTTCCCTCGGCCACTGCTGGCCCTCGCCAACCGGGTATGTTGCCTCGCCATTTGTACATTTGACGTTTTCATACTTTGCAGTTTTTGGGTTCTAACATCTTGCTTTGTTGTTTTGCAGAGAAGTCCTCGGCTGACGTGGTCCGGGACCCTCCTCCTCCTCCTTCCAAGAAGGTCAGGAGTGAGGAGCACCCGGAAGTCGACCAGCATCCTCTTCCTTCCCCTCCTAAGGGCCCTTCTGCCAGCAAGGGGAAGGGTCTAGACGTGGAGCCTCCTTCTCCATCTCCTCAGGGTCCTTCTGCCACCTAGGAGAAGGTTTTGGCCTTGGCGCCCCCCGCTCCTACTGTGCCCACGGTTCCTCCTAAGGAGTCTGGGACCTAGAAGAAGGGGCCCGACGCTTCCAGCTCCTCGAAGGCTCCGGCGGAGGAGTACTGCTCCATGGCGAGCTTGTTCCAGCCACTTAAGGCTGCGAACCCTCGGGGGCCTTGGATCCCTTGCGGGGACCTTGCGAAGAAGGGGTACCCTGCCCAGAAGAGCCTCCGGGGTAGCCCAGACATGTGCATGCGGCTTCTTGATGGGATAATTCCCCCCAAGGACCGCTCGATTGTTCCCACGGAGCTACCTCAGATCGAGGGGTTCCTGCGGACCCACTTCGAACGAGTCGCTCTGGTATTATCTCGCCTCCTTTCCGTTTTTTTTTCTTTTTTCCTTGTCGTTCCCTTTTTGTTTGATGTCCTGACAATTTTCCTTCTGTTTTTGTTGCCAGCTCGTTCGGGAAGAGGTAATTCTTGGTCGCGTCTTCGGAGAGCTCGCCGATAAGCATTCTGACCTGCTTGTCGAGCTGAAGCAGTACCGAAGTACGGGGGTCACCCCCGGGCAATTGGAGGCCATCAAGAAGACCGTTTACGTGGCGATTGCCTTGGTGGACGGTGCCCGAGAGGAGTACTTCAGGAAGGAGCAGCGTCTTCTTGCTGATGTTAAGAAGAGGGAGGCTGACGCTGCGGCCGCCCTTCAGGATTCTGAAGCCCTTCATCGGTGCTTAGATGAAGGGGAGGTTGTCAGGGCTCGCCTGGAGGCGGAGATGAAGGAGGCCCGAGCCCAAGGGGCGAAGTCAGAAGCTCGACGGGTCGCCGCTGAGGCGCAACGGGATGCTGCTGAAGCCAAAGGGTCGCCCTGGAGAAGGAGAAGGAACAGCTGGCTGAACAGCTGAAGCCTGTTCCTTCACCCCAGAGTGATGTCAACGAATTCAAATAGTCTGATGACTTCGTTGACTGCGCATTGGCGGTGATGAAGTCAGAGATTGCTGACTTCCTCCACACCCTGGTCGAGGACGTCCAGGCAGTTGATCCCAACTTCCCTGTTGGTGAAGTTGAGTCCCTGAAGGGCTTCCTCCGAAGTCGAACCCTTCCGCAGCCTACCACTACTGCTGAAAAGGTTGACCCAGCTGCGACTGAAGAGGTTGCCCCCGAAGGCGAGCCGAGCCTTCCTGCCCCCGAAGGCGAGCCGAGCCTTCCTGCCCCCGAAGGCGAGCCAAACGCTTCTGCCCCCCAGGACCCAAAAGCTTGAAGTCTCCCCCTCTCCGGCGATCACATGCTGTTTTTGTTTCTAGATATCTGTTTTACATAATAATCTTTATCATTCCTTGTAATTATTTTTTGAATTCAGACTCGGTTATTATTTTTCTTTATAATATTGGATGCCTTCTATATTCACAAGCCTTTATGTTTATTTGACTTTGAATGTGTTGGCTATCCTTTCCGATATCTTGATCGCATAATCGTAATTACTCCAGACTTTTTCTTGCTTTGTAATGGCCTCGACTTTTAAAGCCTTGGACCAAGCATAACTCTGTATGAACTTTCTAAGGACAATACTCTAACACTTAAAAGCATAGACTTCTAAGTTCCAAGAGATATTACCTTTTCGAAGTTTAGACCTTTGACTTGTTTTCATAGTAACAAGGAATTTGTTAACTTAAGGCTTCATCACCCATGGTGATCGCCTAAAATCCCTTATCCGCTGTTTAATGAGTTGATAGCAGATCTCTTTGTCTGGCTTTGGCGTCTGCTCTCCTGTTTTTGCCTAATTCTATTGTTAGGACTTTTTGGCCTGACTTTGGCGTCAGGGCTTTCATTTTGCCTAACTTTATTGCTAGGTCTTTTGGCCTGACTTTGGCGTCAGGGCTTTTTGGCCTAACTTTGTTGCTAGGGCTTTTGGCCTAGCTTTGTTGCTAGGGCTTTTGGCCTGACTTTGGCGTCAGGGCTTTTTGGCCTATCTTTGGCGATAGGGCTTTTGGCCTAACTTTGTTGTTAGGGCTTTTGGCCTAGCTTTGTTGCTAGGGCTTTTGGCCTAACTTTGTTGTTAGGGCTTTTGGCCTGACTTTTGCGTCAGGGCTTTTTGGCCTATCTTTGGCGATAGGGCTTTTGGCCTAACTTTGGCGTCAGAGTTTTTTGGCCTATCTTTGGCGATAGGGCTTTTGGCCTAACTTTGTTGCTAGGGCTTTTGGCCTAGCCTTGTTGCTAGGGCTTTTGGCCTGACTTTGGCGTCATGGCTTTTTTTCTTCGACTTGCTTCGAGTGGACACGCTTTATGAAGGAATGGATTTCTTTTATTAACATAACAGTTTGATTACAAGTTATGTATGAAATCTCCTTAGATGCTCAGAATTGAATGGACGGGGTAACCTTTCGCCTTCGGTGGTTTCCAAATAGTAGGATCCTGGTGCGGCGATCTCTATTACCTTGTACAGTCCTTCCCATTTGGCTGAAAGTTTATTTTTACTGTCCAGCCTTGTGAATTCATTCCTTCTCATAACCATCTCCCCCACGAAAAATTGGCGAGCGCTGACTTTTCTGTTGAAATATCGAGCGGTCGCCAGGCGCATCTTTGCTTGTGCTTTTTCTGATAACCATCTCTTTTCTTCTGCCAAGTCGAGGTCAGTTCTACACTCGACCTCGTTTGCCTCAGCGTTAAAATGTAGGATTTTATGGGTAGGCACTTCTATTTCGGCGGGTGCTACTGCTTCTGATCCATACACTAAGCTGAAAGGTGTTTCTCCTGTGGCTGACTTAGGCGTTGTTTTGATGGCCCATAATATGTTTTCCAGCTCTTCTGCCCAATTCCCTTTGAATGCTCGAACCCTTTTCTTGAGTTCTACTAAAACAACTTTGTTGGCTACTTCAGCTTGCCCATTCGTTTGAGGATGATGCACCGAGCTGAAACGATGGTTGACATGATTTTCTTCACATAGCAATTTTAGCTCCTTTCCAATGAATTGCGGGCCATTATCACTGATGATTATTTTGGGAATTCCAAACCTGGAGAATATGTTGATCTTTAGGAATTTGATGACCTGAAATTCCGTTGTAGAAGCTAGAGCTTTCGCCTCTATCCACTTAGTGAAGTAGTCGATCGCCACTATAATGTGGGTGTGTTGACCAGTGCTAATAGAGAAAGGACCTAATATATCAATCCCCCATTGAACGAAAGGCCAAACACCCACCATTGGGGATAATAGTGTTGATGGTCGACCTGATCGTGGTGCAAACTGCTGGCAAGTCTCACACTTCTGCGTTAATTCAGCCGCATCTTTTCCTAAAGTTGGCCAATAGTATCCCAACCTGAAGATTTTTCTTGTCAACAATCGAGCACCCTCGTGACATGCTGCCGCCCCTTCATGAGCTTCTCGAAGAACCCTTTCTGTTTCTGGATGAGCAACACATCTTAAGTAAGGAGTCGAGTAACCTCTTCTGTAGAGTTCTCCATCTATAATCAGATAACTGGCCGCAAGTCGTCTTATCCTCGTGGATTCGCCTTCATCGTCCGGGAGGATCCCTTCTTTCAAGTAATTCTAAAGCGGAGTCATCCATGTGACCTGTCCTTGAATATTGAAGACCTCGACTCTGCTTTCAAGGACTGGACATAGGGCCTTTTCCAGAAATTACACATCCTGGATTGTTGTCCCTCCGAATGCTAGCTTGCTCAAGGAATCTGCCATCTGGTTTTCTTGGCGAGGAATAGACTCAATCGCGAAATTTGGGATTTCCGCAACGAGCTTCTTGGCGATGCTGAGGTATTTTTTCATCTTTTCTCTCCTTGCCTCGTAGGTGCCATTAACCTGATTGACAATAAGCTCTGAGTCACTTTTTACCTTGAGCGCAGTTATATCCATTCCTTTTGCTAGTCTGAGTCCAGTGATAAGAGCCTCATATTCTGCCTCATTATTGGTTGCCGGGAATGTTAAGGCAATCGCGTATTTCAAAGGCTCGCCTTCAGGAGGAATAAGAATTAAACCTGCCCCCGAGCCTTCTTTTGATGAAGACCCGTCTGTATAGAGTTCCCAGATTTGATTGCTGTTTGCTGACTGACTTGGCTTGTTTTCTGCTTCTGTTTGACCGTTACTCGTGCTTTCCACAATGAAATCAGCTAGTGCTTGACCTTTGATGGCCGTTTTTGGCGCAAATTTGATCCTGAACTCGCTGAGCTCGATCGCTCACTTGACCATTCTTCCTGAAGAGTCTGGCTTGATCAGGAAGTTTTTGAGTGGTTGATTAGTGAGGACCGTGATGTCGTGCGCATGAAAGTAAGGTCTCAGCTTCCGATCAGCAATAACTAAGGCATAGAGATACTTCTCAATCTGGACATATTTAATTTCAGCTGAGTTGAACATTTTGCTAATGAAATACACTGGACTCTGAATATTATTTTCCTCCCTTATTAAGACAGCACTGGTTGCCACCTCGCTAATGCCTAAATAAAGGAAAAGCTACTCGCCTGGAACGGGCTTTGCCAGAGCTGGGAGTGTTTGGATATGCCTCTTCAAGGATTGGAACGCTTCCTCGCAGTCTGGCGTCCACTCGAACTTGCGGTTGGCCCTCAGCATTTTGAAAAATGGGAGGGACATGTCACTCGCTTTGGAGAGGAAGCAGTTGAGAGCAGCTAGGCGTCCATTCAGGCATTGGACCTCCTTGTGGCAAGTTGGCGACTTCATTTCTTCTATGGCCTTTAGTTTTTCTGGGTTTGCTTCGATTCCCTTTTCGCTGACCATGAAACCCAGAAATTTCCCGGACTTGACTCCAAAGGTGCACTTGGCAGGGTTCAGGCGAACGTTGTGTCTCCTCATGCATTCGAAAGCCTCGCGGAGATCTGTTGTGTGCGGATTGCCCTTGATGGTTTTGACGAGCATATCATCCACATAAGCCTCCATGTTTCTCCCCAACATGTCCTGGAACAGGCTGTTCACCATCCGCTGATAAGTTGCCCCGGCATTGGTGAGGCCAAAGGGTGTCACCTTGTAGCACAGAATGTCCCCATCGGCATAAAAAACGGTATGAGCCTCATCGTCTGGATGCATTCTGATCTGGTTGTAGCCTGAATAGGCGTCCATGAAGCTCAGCATCTCGTGACCAGAGGTGGCATCGACCAGCTGATCAATCCTTGGCAGGGGATATGAGTCCTTAGGGCAAGCCTTGTTCAAGTCACGGAAATCGACGCACATCCTCCACTTGCCGTTTGATTTCTTGACCAAAACTAGGTTGGCGACCCAGCTCTGGAATCTCACCTCTCTGACGAAGTCAGCCTCAATCAATCTGTCGACTTCCTGTCTGATCGCCAAATGTTTGTCCGTCCCGAACGATCTTCTCTTTTGGGCGATGGGCTTGATGGAAGGGTCTATCCTGAGCTCGTGGGAGATGATGTCTGTGCTGATTCCCGGCATATCGCTTGGTTGCTAGGCGAAGAGCTCCTTAAACTCCTTGAGGGCGGCGGTCATGGCCTCCTTCTGATCCTCTTTTAATGTGGTCCCAATGCGCACCTTCTTGTCTGGACCATCGATCTCGACCTCTTCCAATTCCTCCATGGGTGCTGGCCGAGCCAAGTCCTCGCGAGGGTCGGCCTCTGTTTCAATGGCGAAGGCCTCCCTTTGGTTTTTCCTGCGCAGACAGTTCACATAGCATTGCCGCGAGGAAGACTGGTCGCCGAGTACTTCTCTGATCCCGTTGGGAGTGGGGAACTTCATCTTCTGGTGGACTGTGGAGGCCACAATCTTGTTCGGATTGATCTTGGTCCTCCCTATGATGGCGTTGTAGGATGTAGGTGAATCGACCACCAGGAAAGTGACTGATACCTTGATGCTCTTCCATCCCTCGCCAAAAATAACTGGCATGGTTATAGCCCCCAGTGGATAAGTTGTCCTTCCCGCAAACCCAATCAACGGAAAGTCGACCCTCTTCAGGTCACGCTTGGACTTGCCCATCTTCTCGAAAGCGTCCAGAAATAGGATGTCTGTCGAGCTGCCTCCGTCGACCAGAATCCTAGCAACGTCACAGCCGTCAATATCTGCCGTGATAACCAAAGCATCGTTGGGGGGGTGACATGTGCCAAATCATCTTCAGAGAATGAGATGACAATGTTCTCCTCAGGTCGGGGTCGCTTTCCCAACTGAACTGTTGTGGAGATCTGAGTGGCGTAGACCTCCTTGGCGTGCGACCCC
The DNA here is from genome assembly GCA_946814005.1 of Chamaenerion angustifolium. Lineage (NCBI taxonomy): Eukaryota > Viridiplantae > Streptophyta > Magnoliopsida > Myrtales > Onagraceae > Chamaenerion > Chamaenerion angustifolium. The sequence continues at coordinate 10,962,992 of OX328270.1, forward strand.
TCGCCGCCTGCACTGAATCCTCCTGCAATCAGATTTACTCTCCTCTTGCTTCCCGGCGGATCAGTTTGCTCAACAGGGGCTGGCGAATGATGTCTCCTAGGGGGCGTTCGACTTCTGTCTCGCCCTGCCACGAATTCCTTCAGCATTCCCCCTGAATCAACTTCTCTATATCCCGCTTCAGAATGCGGCAGTCATCTGTCTTGTGGCCCTTGCACTTGTGGTATCTGCAATAGCTCTCGACATCCTTTCTCATGGGTTGACCACCTCGACGAGGCATCGGTGGCCTCGCCAAGGATCTCCTCTCCATCTCGACTAGTACCGCTGAGATCTGCCTATTTAAAGGCGTGAAGTACTCAGGGACCTCTGGATGGCGAGGCGCTGAATTAGACTCGACTCGGGGCCTGCTGTCTTTTCCCTTCTTCTCCTTCTTCACCTCCTTCTTACCATCGCGTCGGGGTTCAGGAACCACCCTTAGCGAGGTCGTCAGGAATTTAGCCTCTGTGTTCGCCCTTTCAAGGTCTATGAAATCTTTTGCTCTGGACGCCAACTCCTCCAGCGTTTCGATCTCTTTCACATGGTAGTTGTTTCGCAGCTTACTCGAGGCCTTGTTGGCCACATCCAGACCTCTGTAAAATGCTCGAATGATCTCCCCATCCGAGATTCGACGATCTATCTCTGTGACGTTCTGATGGAAACGTCCATAAAAGTTGGTCAGCGACTCTCCAGGCTGCTGTTTGACCGCATCCAGTGCGACCACGCTCTTCAGCAATTGGCGCTCGCCCATATACCTCTCCAGGAACTTGCTCCTTAATTCTACCCAAGTTCTGATAGATCCTGCAGGGAGGCCGAAGAACTAAGACGAAGCTGAACCCGAAAGAGTGGATGGAAATAACAAAGCCAAGTGATTGAGATCATTCGACTTACCCAGGAGAGAAGCCTCGTGCTTGTTGACGTGTACGGTGGGGTCTCCTCTGCCACTGTACTCAGGTATGACCCGAGCAACCACGTCTTTGGGGATCTTGATGGAGACGAGCTCGTTGGAGAAGGGGTGAGCAGATTGCTCCTTGAAGGGAGCTACGACTGGCAGCCGTCTTTCTTGGAGTCATTTATTGAGGAGATCGTCCATCTGGTCCACAGTGCAGTACCTGGGTGAGGTCCTGATGGAGGAGGACCGGAAGGGTTGGCAGTGTAAGCAGCTGTGGGCTCCTTGGTGTATGCCGGAGGTATGGACTGTTGTCATGATGTCATCTCCTGATCCTCCTGAGGTGCTGTGGTGCCAGGATTTGCGGCTTCAGAAGGCAAGGGCCCTGTGGCAGCAGGGCGGTTGTTTTCTTGAAGAGCAGGGGCTTGACGGCGCGCCTGTCCTAGGATGGCCTCCAGCAGTGAAATCATCTCTGGGGTTAACTGATGTTTTCCCCAGCGATGTGGACGGTTTGCGGAGCTGGAGTCTCGACGTGGTTGGTAGCTGGGGTCGGTCTGGAATTACCGACGTGCTCTCTAGCCGTCCGCAGGGGGACGGCATTGGCTCCTGCCTGGCTGGCAGGTTCTTGTTGAAGCGGGAAAGCGGCGGCGGAATCAGACCTGTCTGAGGATCGCTCGTGAGTCTGGTTCCGACGGTTGTTTTGGGATCGAGTTCTCATGGCTGAATTGCTCGTTTCCCACAGATGGCGCCAAATGTTGGATCGTGAAATCCTGGATGCTGATCTGGCAGTGAATTAAATGCCAGACAAGGACGGAAAGATGCTTCTGCTCCAACTCCGGTGAACCTGCAGGTAGGGGAGCGCAATAGAGGGGGTGTCTCTAGGTCCCTCTCCGATGCTTAAATGAGTATATGTGTGTATAAAACTCAAAACGTAAGGAACGTATGTAAAGAAAGGGTATTTATAGGGTAGGAGAGATCAAACCGTATAAGGCAGCTGAATATCTTAGTGTATATTGTGTTGCTGAAGATTCAGATCATGGGATATGGCAGTTACTGCGAGATATTGCAGTTACCATATCTAATTTTTAGTGAATATGTGACCGAGATACGCGGGATATCGTGGCCACTTCATTATTGACGGTTTAGTGGGACCATAGGAGAGAGGCAAGGCTCTCTTCGGGGCGAGCACTCTCATGGCGAGCAGTGAGAGGTCGCGGCCTGGTGAAGAATGGCGAGCAGTCTGGGAGTCTTTGGCGTCCCTGGAGACTTTGGGCTCGGTTCTGGGCCACTCGATGATAGGCCAAGTTTGACTCGTACTTAGGCCGATCCGGTTCGAATATCATGGGTTTACCCCCTCTATGGTTATTAGGCCTTCGAGACCTTTTCTTTACTGGGCTGTCACTATCGATACCCAACAGTAACCTCCTTCCCCCTTCAACTTTCATAACAATTTGGATAATTGATTTTGGTGCTACCCAATGACATCTCATAAAGAATAACTATTTGATATATAAATCAACAATACAACTTCTCGATCAATTTGTTTGTCGAATGGGCGATAATGTTAACTGACACATATTGGTTCTTGCCTTACCCATGATTTGGGCTTGCGAAAGTAATTTTAGTGACGGGTTTTCGCTATAATAATCTTGTGCCCATTTCTAAGATCACTAAAGATTCTCTAATCTCCTTATGAAACTGACATCCTCCGGATTTTTCATTGCTTATGGCTCGTACCCTCAGCACAACGTACGCCAAATCAAGTTGAGAATAATAATTGTAAGTAGAAGAATACAAGCAATATAACAACATCGATTAAATAGTTATTGTAGTTTGCTAACAGTACCTTGAGTGGAGGATCCTACCACGTTATTTCTTCATACTAATTATTTGATGTCTAGTCCATACAGAACATAACATATATATCTTCTAATGTAAACAGAAGATACTCATATTTAAACATATTAGTCATGCAAGGACTTGTTTCACGGAAAAAAAAAATACACTTTGAATCTGAGAGAACAATATCTAAAATATACATGGAACAAGACCATGTTTATTGAACGTAGAGCTAGAGGACCCCACAATATATATGTCTTCTCTAAAATTCGTTCACTTAGGAGAAAATATTTCAAAAACTTCTATTCCACATCATATCAAGTAATATACGAGTTTCACATAAATCTATATCTTCATGTTTCATATACTTAAACAGAATACTTTTGATTAAAAAAGAATACAAAATATCACATATCACATAAAATATAATATATATCTCCCTTGTCTGATTTCGTTCACATCTAAGAATATTTCAAAAATGTTCATTCACAAATATCAAGTATGCAGTATAACCAGTTTTTGTTTGAAGCATACTGAAAATCAAATTAACATTTATGATGATCCATTGTCATTATCTTATATGTCCTATATTTGTTGTCGTTGACATAGTAAGTTAGGGTTTTTATTGTATATGCGCATCATATTTAAATATACATAAGAGATATGACTCGACTGAAGTATTCACAAAACCCCAACTGCTTCTACTATACTAGTCTATCAAAATCAAGTTTTTTCCTTTTTTTCCTAAGAATCCGGGACAAGTCCTAAAAATATTCCCTATTGTGGGACTCCTAGGTTGCTATCTACTTGATTGATAATTGCCTAGGTAAAATGGTTGTTGTGTATAGGTATCCAGTTAGCAGCTCAAAGTATCAAACCTGATTTGATATTGAATGAAGTTCTGAATAAAACATAAATTCACAATCTCTAAATGATTATAAATCTTCTCTAATCTCCTTATGAAACTGACATCCTCCAGATTTTTCATTGCTTAGGGGTCGTACCCTTAGCACAACCTACGCCAAATCAAGTTGAGAATAATAAATGTAGTAGAAGAATACGAGCAATATAACAACATCGATTAAATAGATATTGTAGTTTGCTAACAGTACCTTGAGTGGAGGATCCTACCACATTATTTCTTCATACTAATTATTTGATGTCTAGTTCATAGAGAACAGAACAAGTATATCTTCCAATGTAAACATAACATACTAATATTTAAACATATTTGTCCAGCAAAGACTTGTTTCACAGAAAACAAAACATACACTTTCAATTTGAGAGAACATTATCTAAAATATACTTGGAACAACACTATGTTTATTGACCTTAGAGCTAGAGGACCCCACAATATATACATCGCTTGTCTAAAATTGGTTCACGTAGGAGAATATTTCAAAAAGTCTATTGCAAATCATATAAAGTACTATACCAGTTTCATATATATATATATATATATACCTTCATGTTTCATATAATTAAACAAAGTACTTTTGTTTAAAAAAAAATACAAAATATCACCTATCACATAAATTATAATATATTTCTCCCTTGTCTGATTTAGTTCACATCTAAGAATATTTTAAAAATGTTCATTAACAAATACCAAGTATGCAGTAAACTAGTTTTTGTTTACAGCATAGTTAAAATCAAATTAACATTTATTATAATCCATTGTCATTATCTTATATGCCATATATTCGTTTTTGTTGACATGGTAAGTTAGGGTTTTCGTTGTATATGCTCATTATATTTAAATATGTAGAAGAGATACGACTCGACTCAAGTATTCACAAAAACCGAACTACTTTTACTATTCTACTCTATCAAAATCAAGTTTTTCCTTGTTTTTTCTAGGTATTATGAACAAGTCTAAAAAAGCTTTCTTATTGTAGGACTCCTAGCCTGCTATCTACTTGAGTGGTAGTTGTCCAGGTAAAATGGTTGTTGTGTATAACTATCCATTTAGTAGTTCAGAGTATCAAACATGATTTGATATTGAATGAAGTACTGAATCAAACGTAAATTCACGATCCCCAAATATTATAAATCTTCTCTAATCTCCCTTTGAATCTGACATCGTCCAATTTTTTTATTGCTTGAGGGTTGGACCCTCAGTACAACCTATGCCAAATCAAGCTGAGAATAATAAATGTAAGCGGAAGAATACAAGCAATACCATTGAATAAATAGTTATTCTAGTGTGCTATTAGTATCTGGAGTGGAGGATCCTACCACGTTATTTCTTCATACTAATTATTTGATGGCTAGTGTAGAGAGAACATAACATATATATCTTCAATAGTACACATAACATACTGATATTTAAACATGTTAGTCAAGCAAATACTTATTTCCCTAGTAATACTGGTTGATTGTTTATAACTGATTACATATTTTAACCAGTATTTCCCTAGTCAATAAAATCTGATTTTTGGGAAAAGCCTTTAGCCACAAGGCAAGCTTGGTACCTGGATATGTCCCCATATGCATTCCTTTTAATGTGAAACAACCACTTGCACTCTATTGGAACTCTCCCTAAAGGTAAGGATACAATACTCCAAGTATAATTCAAGGACAGATGTGACAACTCTTCCTCAACAACTTTGGTCCAGTGTGGTGAAAGAAGAACCTCATGAATGTTGTTTGGCTCAGTATGAATTAAATTATCAGGAGAAAGAGAATTTATTGTCAAGTCATGAAGAGAAGTCTTGGACCGAGTTTGTATAGGATGAACATTAGTTGAAGGTTTAAGAGATAATCTGACAGAAGTTGTAGAAGCAGTAGTGGGAAGAAGTGCAGAACGGAAGAAGAATGAGGAGAAGTAGACAATTCAGTAGCATTTGGGCATGAATGAAGAGTAGGATGAGAGGACTCGGGGATAGGATGAGGGGAATTAAGGATAGGATGAGAGGAATTAGGGAAAGGTGAAGAATTGACAGGAAGAAAGGACATACCGACATATTCCTGGAGAAGAGGAGACAATTGGTGGAGCAGTAGGTATAGAGGAAGGAGCATTGACAGAAGCCAAAGGAATACTGGTTGGAGGTAAATCATAAGATGACATGGTAGGAGAGGGGAGCAGATCAAAATCCTGAGAGGTTAGGAGATCAGGTGAAGGACCAGATGAAGTAGATGCTAAAGCAGGAGCACATGTTGGTTGTTGAAAGAAGGGATCACAAGGAATGAAAAATGGCTAAGAAGGAGATGAACATTTAAGAGTTAAGGAGGCAAAGAAAGTACTAGTTGAATCAGCAAACGGAAATGTAGTCTCGTGAAAGACAACATTTCGTGAAATGTAGACTCTACCTGATGATGCACACAACGATACCCATGATGGTATGAATAGTATCCTAAGAACACAGATGGTTCAGATTGAAAGGTGAGTTTGTGTGATGTATGGGGACAAAAATGAGGAAAGCAAAGGCAACCAAAGACACATAGAAAGAAGTAGTATGGTTTAGAATTGAAGAGAAGTTCGTGAGGAGAGCAGTTGTTCAAAGAGGTAGAAAGAAGTCTATTGATAAGGAAAACAACAGTGAAAAAGGAGTATGTCCATTAGTGCATCAGAACAGAGGACAAGTTCGAAAATATGGTGTAAGGACAGGTGACACGATGAATGATCCCTAACTGAGCAAGATACTTGGTGAGAAATTGAAATTCTCCACCTCCATCAGATTGAACAACCTTTAGTTAAACCCCAAGTTTCTTTTCAGCTAAAACATGAAAGTCACAGAAGTCTTTAGGAGCATCAGTTTTATGAGATAAGAAGTATATCCATGTATATCTATTGAAGGCATCAATAATACTCAAATAAAAATTATTGTTACTTGATGTGTATCGGGCAAGTGTCCGTAGATCCACCTGAACCAGTTCCAAAGGGTATGGATAGACTGAGGTTGAGGATGAATGTGGTTTTCTTTTCCTTTTTCCAACTACACAGGCAGCACATTCAGTAAAAACATGTTTAGTAGGTAGATTTTGAAGACAAAGAAAATTAACAAGAAGGTATATAAAGGAATGGTTGAGACGCATATGCCACATTGTGATGTTTCATTGGACTTTAAAGATGACAAAAAGCAAGTAAATTCTGAATCATTCATAAAACTTCCTGAGTGAATATCATCAACTTGAACAGAAGCATTATCATTCAAAGTTATAATAGTTATCTGAGAACTAATGAGAGCAATATTATTACACGAAACCATACTTTGATCAGCTATACTAAGAAACACATCAGGACTAATGGCAGCAGTTTGACTAGGATCACTACGAACAGTAGCAAAATAGGAAAAGTCAAGTCGATATAGACCCCCGGATTCAAGGTCGCAAAGCAGGACATGATGCGAGATAGAATCCTTGATCAAGCAATGGGACACATGGAATTCGAAGTATACCTGATTATCCTTTGAAAACGGAGACACAGAGAGTAAATTCTTAGTAACACAGGGCGTGTATAACATATTATTCAACATTAAATGTTTGTCAGCAGTAGGAATAACAAACAAACCAATAGCTGAAATTTAAAAAGATGATCCATTACCAACTAGCACCTTACCTAAATATGTGTAGGAGGTGGTCAATTGAGGAGTAGATGTAGCATTGGTTAGATGGTTAGTAGCACTCTGGAAACCATACAACTTCTGACTGAACCATGGGAGAGATGCAATCAACATTGGCTTGGGAAGGATGAGTATGGGAAAGAGTTTAGGGATTAGAGGAAGATGAAGTAGGTAGCTGAAGAGATTGAAGATGAAAAGGAACATATGCAGGGGAGTACTACCATATAGATTAGGTGAAACATATAAGGATATACGGAAGAAGGATTAGCAAAGATAGAGGAAGGAAAAACAGGGAGATGTTATGAATTAGTTGGTATAACAGAATGATGATTCATGGTAATAGTATGTGTTGAATTAGACTTAGGAGAATAAGGAATAACCTCCTGTTGTGGTGCATGAAGAATTTATTGTTGTGGATGATGAGTGATTTTTTGTTGCTGCTGTGGTGGAGCTGAATTATCATATTCGTAGGAATCTAACCATGAAGATAGATGTGCAGAAGGAGAAGTTGAATTTGATACATTTGAAGGATATGTGACTCCTGTGAAATGAACATTGAAGGATATGATTCTTCAAGTTATATATGCGAACTGACAACATGACTTGTTGTTTGCAGGATTGGAAATTCTCCTCTCCAACAAGCTGAGCTACCTTCTTGTTCATAGAAGCTGGTGAGGTTTCTTCCACTGATTGAGATGTAGCAGATGAAATCAGCAGCTGAAATCAGGTTAAATTTAGCTCTGATACCATGTTACAATCTTAAGATTGAAGAGAATGAGAGAAATGAAGATGAAGAATTGAATGAGAAAGTAATATCAATTGAACTTAAACTGTTTGATTGCAATGGTAAGATATATATAGAAGTAGTCGTAGGATATAACTTTTGAACATTGACCATCCTAACCCTAATATCACTTATATCCCAACAGATTGGGCGGATGGTAGGGCAGATCACCGATAAGCAGTGTGACCTGCTTATCGAGCTCGAGCAGTACAGGAGTTTGGGGTTTGACCCTTCTGACGTCGAGGAGCTATTGCAGAGTGTCGAAGCCTCGACTGGGCTAGTTAAGAGGACCCATCATGTATTTGACGAGATGGAGTTACTTGCCACTGTGAAAATGAGGGAGGAGCAAATCAGGGTCTCCGAGGAGGGCAGGATTTGGGCCGAGGGTCGAGCCAAGGAGGTCGACCAGCACCTCGCCCAAGTAGAGGCAGATATCAGTTGTCATCAGGGTGAGATGTGGAAGGCTCAGGCCCAAAGGGACGCCTTGCGGGCCGAGAAGAAAGAACTTGATTTGAAGCTCAAGGCGGTCTCATCTACCCAAAGTGTGGTCGAAGACTTTAAGAAGTCCAAAGAGTTCGTCGGTTGTGCTTTAGAGGTGATGAAGGTTGAGGTTGTTGTCTACGTACAAGTCTTGGTCAACGAGATGTGGGAAATGGATCCTAAGTTTCCTCTCCGGGAAGTGAAGTCGCTCCAGAAATTCATGGAGAGTGGTTATGCCAAGGATTCCCCTCCTGAAGCTGTTGTTGGCGAGGAGAATACTGCTCCCGAGGTCGAGAAGGAGACCGAGGCCCATAAAGAGCCATACTTTGATGCTCCAAGTCTCGAGGTGACCAAGTTAATGCAGAGCTTCAAGTTGGGAGTCTGTTGTGCGAAGAAGGACTACAACCATACAATATCATCTGGACTCCCTTATATTATTTTGCTCTTTTTTCCTTCTCTGTTGTAACAAACTCTCATAATTTGTAAATAAGAGTTTTTTTTATTTCTTTTTTGTGAAACTTGTGTTTATTTTGTTTCGAATTTGCTTCGGCTATTTAACTAGCATATATAGTTGTCACCCTTGATGACTATGTAAGTCTTTGTATTTTTTACTTTGAATAATTTGGGTTGTTTCCGATATTGGATTGATGATGGCCTTCATGAAGTTTTACTGCTTTTTTCTTCCACTTCACCTTAGCCTTGATCTCGACTTGAATGAAATCGGACCTTCTTTAACTCAAAAAAACTAAACCTCCTTGCTTTTCTAGGAACACCTTCAAGAGTTGTTTACCTTCTAACTTATTTTTGAAGGGTTTTTTGATGTAGGGGAATGTTATCTTTGAATATTCTTCCGCTCCTTAAGGCTATTGAAGAAGGTCTGTTACTTGTTTAGTTCGTCCATTCCTTCTACCAATTTTAGAGGGATCTTTTATCTCTCTATTCGTTCGCCGTTGAGGAAATCGTTATCTCTTGATTCGTTTGTGTTTGAGGAATTGTTATTTTTTTAAAGATTCATTCGCCTCTTTGCCTTTTATAGGAACTGTTACCTCTTCGGGTTCGTTCACTCCTTTAGGCTTTGACTTGGAGGGACTGTTACTTTAATAGTTTGTCCGCTCCTTTTGCCTAATTTGGGTGGAACTATTACTTGCTTGGGGTTCGTTCGCCTCTCGCTTTGAGGTCTTTTTGGGAGAGGAACTATTACCTTGTTGGTTCGTTCGCACTCCTCCTCTTGCCTAACTAAGGCGACTATTACTTTGATAGTTCGTTCACCCCTTTGTTTAGGTCTTAGTATTGTTTTTTTTAGAGGGACTGTTACCTTGTAGGTTCATCCGCTCTTGCTATCGGTGCTCTATTTTTCGTCGTTTGAGTGGTTGTATTCCTTACGAATGAAGATTTTTTCTTTATTGACGTACTATGATTACAAGCTATGCATAAAACTTTTGTAAATGTTCGAAATTAAAAGGACAAGCTAACCTTGTACACTCTATATTTTCCAAATAGTATTCCCTTGGTGCGACGATTTCTACTACCTTGTAGGGGCCTTCCCATTTGGTCGAGAGTTTATTTTGTTGGTCAAGATTTGTGAATTCATTCTGTCTCATAACCATATCTCCCACAAAAAAATTGGTGAGCGCTAACTTTTCTGTTGAAGTATTGAGCGATCACCAGCCTCATTCTTGCTTGGGCTTCATATCATCATCATATTTTTTCTGCGACTAAATTGAGGTATGTTCGTCGCTCAATGTCGTTCGCTTCTGGGTCCAAATGCAGGATCCTATGAGTGGGCACGGCTATTTCCGTTGGGGTCACGGTTACGGATCCGTACACTAGACTGAAGGGTGTTTCCCCTGTTGTTGTTTTGGGTGTCGTTCTCATGGCTCACTGCACATTGTCCAACTCTTCTACCTAGTTTCCTTTTAAGGCTTGAACTCTCATTTTGAGACCTGTCAGGACTACTTTGTTGGTTGCTTCAGCTTGTCCATTATCTTGGAGGTGATGCACCAAGTTGAATATGTGGTTGATTTTGCATTCTTCGCAAATACATTTGAGCTCTTTGGCGACCACTTGTACTCTGGGTTAATGCTGGACCGCTTTGTGGGTTCCAATTTTTTAGGAGTGTGGGTCAGTCCAGTCTTAAAATACTTGAACGTAACCCCCTCTGAAATTGTATATGGTCAAGAAGGCCTTGTGGGTTTTGTGTTGTATTGAGTCGTCACTATCAATAGTCAACACTTCCTTCCTTACATACATACATACATATAATTGATAATCATTCTTAAATCCAGCAAGTTAGCTTACACTTATACATGTATATTAGTTATACATAGATGGATGGAATCAACTTTTGAAACTTCCTAGACATGTATGTAGTGATAACTCAAATCGAAACCACAAGAATGTTTAACTTTTGTTTACTACTTTGAGTCATGTTCTAAACCAAAAACAACAATGTCTTTATATAGGCATTATACAAACAAGAACAATAAAAACTATTAAAGAATATTCTTAACATTTCATCTATTATGACTCTTGACCTTTTCATCTAATAAAAAGCACTTGCCCTTTTATTTTCCTCCATTAACTTCTAACTTTAAAATTCACTAAAAACAATATTTAATGTTTATTATTCAACTTGTAGATCAGGTAAACAGAGTGAATTCGGGTTCCTTCAGAATTTACAAAAAATATTATATTTTATGATGTATATATCACTATTGTAAATAATATTTAAATTCATCTAAATCTTCATATATCCAATATAAGATACAATCGAAACATTGACCTGACCTTGTAAACCGTGAGACGAGTGTAGGTACACAACACGGAAAGAACAGTTGTTTTATTTTGAATTCTAGGTGGTTCCATACATTATGCCCTTGGTAGTTGATCATCTCCATTTGGTGTCCTTCGGGGCATGTTTTGCAGCTCTTCCTTTAGCACCACCATAGTATTCGAGACCTCCGCTCGATAAACATAGAATCGAACTACAACCAGAAAGAAGATTAAGTTCAACACGTTGAGTACTGCAAAGAAACCATAGTAATAGTCAAGGTGGGAAGCGTTGAGGTTGTTCAATATCCAGCCTTTGTGCCCATTCTTCTTCGTAATATCTGAAACCGTGGAGAGTAGAAAGCTGCTAATGAAATTGCCAACTCCAAGAGTGGTTGTTGAATAAGATGTTCCAAGGCTCTTCATGTTCTCAGGGGCTTGATCATAGAAGAACTCAATCTTTGCCACCTCTAGAAATGCATCTGCAGTGCCCATAAGAACAAACTGAGGGAGTAAAATGAAAATGGTGAGTGGAATTTGACCCCCATTTTGAACCAGTCCATGATCCTCAGCAGCCCTGAGTCGCCAACGTTCAGTGAGTGATGCCACAGTCATGATGACAATGTGTAAGACAAGACCGATCCCCATCCTCTGGAGGAGACTAATTCCACGTGGATTTTTTGTCCACTTACGTATTAATGGCACGAAGAAACGATCATAGAGCACAACAGAGATGAGCATGGACAGGGTAACAAACCCTGATAGGCTAGCGGGTGGAATCTTGAAATGATTCCCCATGCTTCGATTTAGTGTGGTGCCTTGCTTAATAAAAAGAGTGTTCACTTGAGCAACCATGCAGCTCGGGATAAAGGTAGCAACTGCAATTGGTATCATCCTCAGCATCTGTTTCGTTTCTTCCACTTGTGTGACTGAGCATAGGTTCCATGGGGAAGTTGAGTTCGTTTTCACGGACGCTTTGTTTAAGAATCTGCAATATATAATGGCGATGGCGTGACAAAATGATTAATTGACCATATTCCAAGTGGCTTTTTCAATCACACAAAAAATATTTACCTTAAGGTTGTAGTGGAGTCAATCCTGAAGTTTCCTGGTTTTGCATATTCATTTTGATCAAGCTCGTAAAGCTCCTTCATGTCATTGGGTATAGGAACCTTCCATTTTGTGACAGCTGCAACGACGACTTGAGCCATTCTTTTGAAAGGGCTACCCGTAGGAACACGATGCCTATAGAAAGGTGTCCCTGATAAAAAGATGGATATTGATATAGCGAGACCTAGAGTTGGAATACCGTAACCAAGAGTCCAACCGACATTGTCTTGAATGTACACAAGGACTGTGTTTGCGAACAAGGTTCCAAAGAAGATGGCAAACATCCACCAGTTGAAAAAGGACAGCTTATAGTATTTTTCCTTTGTGTCAAAGTCATCAAATTGGTCAGCCCCTATAGTAGAAATGTTGGGTTTGGTTCCACCAGTTCCAATCGCAAGCGTGTATAATGCTCCAAAGAAGACGGCGACGTGTAGTGTGGACATTTTTTCACAGTTATTGGTGTCAGCAGGATCCAAGCAACTTGGGGGTTTCAGACCCGGTAACGAAACAGAGAGGGTGAGGACGGACATTCCCTAAAATATCAATAGATGAGAGAGGGAGAATAGGAAACATTGGTTACATTAACACATTTGCAGATTTAGTACAACTAATATCCAGGTCTGTATAACTAATATTCACTTATAACGATTAATAGGCACACACATAAAACATATATATTAATTGAACACACAACTTCTTTGTTTAGTAATTAGTATTTCCTTTTTTCAATTTTATATCTTTTAAAAGATTATGTCAAAGGTATACTTCTAATTTCTAAGTAACATTTCGTGTAATTTAATTCAAAAACATTCAAAATCTATTTTTATTATTTAGGACTACGGCCAACAATGGTTAAGGTATGATGTAGATGTGAGAAATACTGTAATCATATCATATTTTTAATTACATCCCATAACCATTACAGATACAATTTTCAATACTCTAAACTTTATCTATAACTGTGGTTATTAATCACAGTTTTAACCGCATATTCATGCATATGACCACATATGAAGTGTAATGAAACAGTATGAATATTATCTTAATAAATATATAAACATATGTCACAAACAACAAATATATTTAAATATACAAACAACATTCAACATTAACATATTTCAAAATTAACATTAACACTATATCATTTAACATTAACATCATTCAATAATAGTTCCCCCTCAAATTATGGATTCGTAAAATCTAAAAGTGAAAACCATATTTCATTTATTAGTATATACTAATATATTAATATTAAATAATTATTATATTTGTATAATAACCATGGTTATAATAATGTGTATGACTAAAATACCATAATCATTACAAATAGTAAATTCATCACGATAACTACATCATAATGGTACAGTTAACCATATAAAAAAATTACAGTTATAACCACGATTTTTGTAAATATCTTAGTTGCTCTTGTGTTTGATTTTTGTAAAGATCTTTCTTGAAGATGAATAATATATAATGTTTTTGGACAACATCATATGTTCTTTCGAGTTACACAATTTTTAAGGTTCTACTTTTTATTATTTTCAGGGTTATCATTTTTACAGACTTTATTTTAGGTACAGGATTAAATGGTCTACTGGTGTTATTACTTTTTTTATATATAGATTTATAAGATTATTTTTTGTTTTTTTGTTTAAAGCTTACTAATTAGACCTTAATTATTCATATAAAGTGAATTAATCGAGAAATCGAAAAATAATTGACCTTTGTCCATTAAATAACTTAACCTTATATGAAAAAATAAATAAGATCTTTCTATCTATATATATTGTTTAAAATTTGGATAATACTAAAAAGGAACAGTTATGTGTCAAAAAAATATATTTTATTAGTACAGATCGATGTATAATTTTGAACGATGACGTGGAGTTGCAACAAGTGTGCCTATTTTTTTTTTTTTGGCCAACATCAACAAGTGTACCTAAAGTGAGCAAAATGTTTACTAAAGTGAGTTAGAAATTCTCCAAACATTCTAATCCAATTTCAAAAACCATACATTATTTTGAGGTTTCTTTTGACTCTTAGCACTAATTTTATTTTATTTATTTGACAGTCATTTTATTTATCGTTATAAAATTAAATTTTTATTTTTATTCTTTTATGTTTTTACAAAAGTAGTAGATTGGTAGACTAGTTTTGATTTTAGAAGATTATATTAATTTTCTTAAAAACCAGAAAATGATTAAATTGATAAAACAAAATATATAATTTTATATATAAGCAATTCATGGACTACAATAATAATCTCTTTTTTTAATTTCCATATACTTCTTTCAAAAAATAAAATAAATTTATTTATAATTTTAGTAATATTGTTTTACATTAATACTAAGTTAGTTTCATTGATTTATTGTCCGTGTTTTTTTTTATGTAATACAATCGAATTATTGTATTACTTAAAAAATGATTATTGTATTGATTTAATATAATAATAGATAAATAATAAAAACACAATAATTTGTTTCTAAATGATCAATTTTAAATTACTAGAATGATCAATATGATTTATATTTTCTTTTCTATTTGCATTTATTACTTTGGAAAAACATAATTAAATTTATTATGTACTTTTAAATATAATCATAAAAATAATTTTAATGACTTTAAATTCAAATAATTTATATAAATTTTCACATAGTGTGCATAGCGCGGTCCAATTTTCTAATTTAGCTAGATAGTCTAAGTAAAGAAATTTAATCTTCCACTATTTTTCTCATATATATATATATATGTTAAGATAAGTCAAATTGATTGGTGACAAATTTAGTATAACTCACCATTATTCTCTCACCTCTGTATGAAAGTTTAAACTTAAACAAAAATTCATCATTTATTACATAAAAAAAACAGTTTCATTTGCAATTTTGTAAAATTAAACTTTGCCCCTAAACAACATAAAAACACAAATTTCACACCTGAATAATTTTTACTGTGGAAACAAATGTACTCAAGTTTAGAGGGAAAAAATAAGATGAAAACATGAGAGATCAAGGGGGGGGGGGGGGGGGGGGGGGGAACTAAGATTTTTTATAAAATAATTTACAATAAATAATAACTAATTAAATAACTAACAACTGCAATATATAATTTGTAATTAATATATTTTCAATTCAATACAACTAATTTATAATTATACTTTAATTTATTAAATTTAAAAATGAAAAATAGAAAGAACAAAACTAACTTAACTGTTCAAAAGACATAAAATTTAGAAATAAATAAATGATTAAAAAATAGTAGGTAAGCTAATTAAAAAAACTAGAATAAAATAGTATTATAAACAGTGTATGTATATATAATATTTGTAGTTTATAGTATTTTATGCCGTCTTCACATATATGCAGTTCAAAAAATAAAAAATATATAAGAAACAATAACTATTAGAAAAGTGTTTACAACGACTTTTTTATAATTGTATTACTAAATGACTTTAACATATTTATAATAAATATATGATAATTAATGATAAACTCTATAAAACTTAAAAAGTGTTAACTAATATTAGTGAAAATAATATTAATAACAAAAGTAATTATATTTTATAAACTGAGTTAATCTTATTAATATAATAATATAATTATAAAATATTTTATTTATTAGTTACCCATATAATATTTTAAAGTTTGTATAATAGTACTTCAAATAAACTTTATACTTCATACAAATGCGAAATATTGTTTTTGTATATTGTGAATTAACCAAAAATAAATTATTTCTATAAATATATATTGAATGAATGAATAAAGATGTGAGTCATACACCAGTGAACAATGATCACGTGGTGCTAAGATTTAAGAATCGCTGAATATCTCGAATTTGAATATGTCATGCTAATTATTAGTTAATGAGTAAAATACGACTTTATTCTATAATAATAATAATAATGTTTGAGCCCAACCAATCGTATTAAAGGATATTTTTCAAAAACTATTCACTTTTCAAAAAATATTTGAAAAAGTGTATATCGAAATTTTTTTTTTAGAAAAGTATGTATACGCGCGACGCGCCTATTGAATAGGCGCATCCCTAGGACGCGCCTATTCAGTAGGCGCGTCCTAGGGATGCGCCTATTGCAATAGGCGCATCCCAAGGGTGCGCCTACTGCCTAAATTTTTTTTTTTTTTTCGCAAAAACACCGGTCTATCAGAAACCACGTTGATTTTAAGTCTGCTTATGGTTTTCCTCCTAAATAGAAATTGAGAGATAGTCTCACGCGTATTCATAGGTCCAAACTACAAATTTTCCAACTTGTTCTGAACAACAATGAAACAAAGTTGTTTATTCACAAGTTTCTGAATGAGACTTTTCTTCAGATACACTAGCTAGTTTGACATTTTCAGGAATTACTCCTGCAAAAGAGCTATTTGGGGTTACTTTAGGTTCCTGTCCTAAATTTTCCAACTTGTTCTGAACAACAATGAAACAAAGTTGTTTATTCACGAGATTCTGAATCTTCCGAATATCTTCTGTCGTACGGTGAGGACAGAAGAAAACTGATCCCCTTCCAATGGTTAGGAAGGGTCTTGGATCAAGAGGACAGAAGATCAATTTGTTAACAAAAGGGTCTTGGATCAAGAGGACAGAAAATCAATTTGTTAACAAACCACCGAGATGATTGTCTCACGCGTTGCTTTATCCCAGTATTCACAAGTCCAAATTCCTCTACGCGCACCAAATTCCTCCATGTATGCTTTTTTTCCTACTATATGCTTACTTTTTGAAAAACATCTGATTTTGAGCCTGTTTATACGGTTTTCCCCCTACATAGAAATTGAGAGATAGTCTCTCCAATAAAGAAGAAAGGAAGTTCTTAGAAGTTAAATACTTTAGGTTCCTGCCCTAGATTTTCCAACTTGTTCTGAACAACATCCGCGATGTCAAACATTGAAACAAAGTTGTTCATTCACAAGTTTCTGAATGAGACTTTTCTTCAAATACACTAGCTAGTTTGACATTTTCAGGAATTACTGCGGCAAAATAACTCTTTTGGGGTTACTTTAGATAAATTTCAAAAAGTAACTATGTCCGTTAGGCGCGACCCCGGGGTGCGCGTATACATAGTTTGCCCTCCAACTTGTTTTGAACAAAATCCGCGAGGTAAAACACTGAAACAAAGTTGTTTATGCACAAGTTTCTAAATGAGACTTTTCTTCAAATACACTAGCCAGTTTGACATTTTCAGGAGGAAAACCATTTCTTCTTAGAACTTCCTTTCTTCTTTACTGGAGAGAGTATCTCTCAATTTCTATTTAGGAGGAAAACCATAAGCAGGCTTGAACTCAGATAAAAAGCTATAGTCATTGGAGAAGCTTTACAAGATATTCGGAAGATTGCAGCTGCAGGACCTTTCTAGCATGCCTGCCTCTAATGTGTTGCAGCTGTTAGTTAGCCTATACCCTGTTCGATTTTTCTGTCTCATTAATGAAAGATATAGATATGTAGTGAGATATCTGTGGAGAGAGGCAGGGAGGAGTGGCTTTGTAGAAGTACGAAAGCTTCTGCATTTCCAGATGGAAAAGAATGGTAGCCCTGAGTTGGAAGAGAAACATAATTGCTTGATGGAGTATCTTGAGCCAAAAGAAGATATTCGGAAGATTAAGAAACTTGTGAATAAACAACTTTGTTTCATTGTTGTTCAGAACAAGTTGGAAAATTTAGGACAGGAACCTAAAGTAACCCCAAAGAGCTCTTTTGCAGGAGTAATTCCTGAAAATGTCAAACTAGCTAGTGTATCTGAAGAAAAGTCTCATTCAGAAACTTGTGAATAAACAACTTTGTTTCATTGTTGTTCAGAACAAGTTGGAAAATTTGGAGGAAAACCTGTGAATACTGAGATAAAGCAACGCGTGAGACTATCTCTCAATTTCTATTTAGGAGGAAAACCATAAGCAGACTTAAAATCAACGTGGTTTCTGATAGACCGGTGTTTTTGCGAAAAAAAAAAAATTTAGGCAGTAGGTGCACCCCTGGCGTGCGCCTATTGCAGTAGGCGCACCCCTGGGACGCGCCTATTCAGTAGGCGCATCCCTAGGACGCGCCTACTGAATAAGCGCATCCCTAGGACGCGCCTACTGAATAGGCGCGTCGCGCGTATGCATACTTTTCTAAAAAAAAAATTTCGATATACACTTTTTCAAATATTTTTTGAAAAGTGAATAGTTTTTGAAAAAGTTCGTATTAAAGTCTATACTTTGATCCCGACCAACCTGTCGATCATGTGCGATAGGGAATGAGTATTGAGTTTGACTCGATACTCAATTATAACATTTATAAAATGAAAGATTGCATTGTGAATTTTTTTATAAATTTTATGTTATTTTTATGTTATTTTTATAATATTTTTTAAGTGTGTTTTTTCTTAACAAAATGGGAAAATCAAAAGCATGACAAAAATTGAAGAACGAACTTTAAAAAAATAAAAATTAACAAAGATTTATGAATTGAGTCCAAACAGTAAAAGTCATTAATTTGCATTTTATATAAGAATTTGTGTTATAACAATTATTATCTTACGCTTTATACGAAAAAATAGTTTTAAATTAATAAATTGAATATATATATATATATATTCATTTTATTCATTATTAATTTGCTATTATATTATATGTAATATAATAATATTGCAAAATATTATGATTAAAATAAGGTTCTTTCTATATGATTGTGTGTCACGTGGAGAATTAATAATAAAATTAGGCCCAAAATCTACAAATAAAAAAAATACGTCAATAATGTTGTCAATTTGTATGTATCATTATATATTTTAATGAAGGGGAATTACATTTCTTTTTATTAATTAACGTTATCATTGTGTTGAAGTTCAAGGTTAGGTTAATAAGTTTAATACATCCTTATCTTTGATTTAGGTGTTTGAATGGTATACTAAAATTTCATGTGGTTAAACGCATGCACATGATTCAAAATAGTATTGTGTCAACGTTTACCTTTAAGTGGTTACGTGAACAACGTTTTTGTGTCAAATTACCAAATAGTTAATATTCTACACTTTCAAAAAATATTATTAAATAATCAAAAAACATTCTATAAATATGTTGGAAAAAACTGTGAATGAGTTTAATGGTCTGAGTGTGACTATTTCGAATATTTTATTAAAATATACCCCATTTGATAAATATACAAATAAATACATATCTATATCTACTCGTGACTCCTATTCGCGGGTGTATTTTTTTTTTTAATCATTTTCAGCTCCACCCGCGACTCTCATTAGCGGGTGGAGTTCTTCTGTCAGTGCCACCCGTGATTGGGAGTCGCGGGTGGAACTGGGCCGTTAATTAGTTTCACCCGCAACTGGTAGTCGCGGGTAGAGTTGAAAATTAAAAATTATTAATTTAATCTATTTTTTAATATCCTCACCTTCAAAATATTGTTTTAATATGATGTAAATCGATGATCTACATATCAAATATTAAACTAATAAAAAAAATACTACACTTGATCTTAGTAAAAACACCAAGCAAGTTATGAATTGTGAAAAGTAAAAGTTTGACTTTTATAGAAGTTGAGAGACTCTCATTGTTTAGAAATACTCGGTGTGGGACTTGAGTAAAGCTTATCTCCTTATTTATTTAATATATAAGACCTAATAAATAAGGTTTGTGCTTATTTATTAGGCCTTATACATTACATAAATAAGGAGATCAATTTTACTAAATCTCACACCGAGTATTTCTAAACAAGGAGAGTCTCTCAACTTCTATAAAAGTCAAATTTTTACACTTCACAATTCATAACTTACTTGGTGTTTTCACTATATCAAGTGTAGTATTATTTTTTATTAGTTTAATATTTGATATCAGACATCGATTTACATCATATTAAAACAATATTTTGAAGGTGAGGATATTAAAATGTATTCTAAAAAATATATTAAATTAATATTATTTTTTTTAGAATTTAATTTCTAACTCTATTCGCGACTGGTCGCGTGTGGAACTAATTAACAGCTCAGTTCCACCCGCGACTCTCAGTCGCGGGTGGAGCTGGCGGAAGAACTCCACCCTGACGGAAGAACTTCACCCGCTAACGGGAGTCGCGTGTGAAGTTGAAAATAATAAAAAATACACTCCACCCGCGAATAGAAGTAACGAGTAGGTATAGATTTGTATTTATTTTTTGATTGAGAACATTTTGGTATATATTTATAAAATGAGGTATATTTTGGTAAAACATTAGACTATTTTATACTTTAGCCCATAGTAAGGTAAGACTACAGTATTTTGTTACTCCATATATATATATAGGTATTTGCACATTAGTAAGTAATTTTTTTTTGGCTAATCATTAGTAAGTAATTAAGATGTGAGTTTTTTTACCAGTAGATAAATGGCTGCCGCCGTAATGAAAGTCCAGTACCGACCGAGATGAGCGTCCGCCACATAAGCTCCCAGGATGGGTGTTAGCCAGATGGTGCCGACCCAGTTGGTGACATTGTTGGAGGATTGGACCGTCCCTTCATGAAGCTTCTTTGTTAAGTAGACCACTAAGTTGGACGATATGCCATAGTAGGAAAATCTTTCAAAAACCTCATACACTGACAAAAATTAAAATAACAAGTCAATATTATGATAGTAAACATTCAAAATGTTGAAAATATTGCACAGGTTCCCACGCCACAGTCGGACAAAAAAATTTTGGTTTGTTCTTATTGTCAGAACAAATTTGTTGACTAATTTTGGAATAAAAATTAGTTTTCAAACCACACTGGAAACGTACACCAACTAATGACTAGGCTAATCATGTCATGGGCGGGCCGGATCGGTCTTTGAGGCAGAACCGAGATCAAAATTCCGGTCTTGACATTTGGAGAACTGAGACCGATTTTTGGCAAAAAAATCCGTCCGAGTCGGTCTTACTTGACTCGGACCGGTTTCAGTCTTAGGCCGAAACTTTTAGTAAAAAATAAATAAACTAAATTGGCCAAAAAAATCACTGAAGTTTGGTCTTGAACCCGCTCGCTTCTCGTCTTCCATCGCATTTCTTTTATGGATCTGATCCACGGGTTATTAAATGCTTTAAGGTCATGAATTATTAGTGTTTTAAGGGTTAGACCATAAATTTTTAGGGTTTTTTTCAAGGTCGGCCCAGGCCTAGTGGGGCTTTTTGGGGTGGGGGTGGGGTGGGGTGTGGGGTGGGGGTGGGGTGGGGGAGAAAGCCCGAGACCAAGACCGACATTGGAAAAAAAAACGCAATCTCGATCTTAATCCTAATCAGGTCAGTCTTGGGTTGATCTTGTCGGAAATTCGGTCTAACCAGTATTTTTTACCCTTAGATACAAAATCTATAGGAGTGAGTACTATTGTACCAGCCAAAGAGCAGAAGTGGTGTGTATATATATATATATATTATTACTTCGAGAAGGAGAAATTATTAATTTTAAGAATTACTATAATATCAGATTATTTCTATTTTATTGAATAAAAAAAAGAAGTGTTCGATCAAACAATACATTTTCCAAAGATTGAAGTTAGATCTGCAAGTTTGGATTTAATAGAACAAAACCTGCAATTCAGATTCGATTGAGCCTAAGTTTGTAATTCTAACGGGGATAAAATACAAACATTATCTCCCCTAATATTTGATCAAGTTTTCTATTCGTCAACTTTTTCATCCAAATTTATCAGAATAATTATTAAAATTTATAAAAATAATAGAAAACTTAAAAAAAACGTAATAATTTAACTCTTTTAAACTTTATCAAATATTACATTTGAGTTTCGATTCGATGGAGACTCGATTGAGCCCCAAACGAGGTCTCGGGTCTTGACCCAGACCTGGTCGCCCACCCATTGGGTCGGTCTGGATCAAGACCCAAACTTGAGCCCCTCAATTGAGACTCAATTGAGTCCCGATCAATTCATCACTCAATTATAGAGCATTTGAAATTTTGGAAATCATTAAGTTGTGACATTTTTAAAAAAATTATGTTATTTTTGCAATTTTCAAAACTTATTTTGTTAATTTTGGATGAAAAAATTGACGGGATGAGCAAACTCGAAATTTGGTCAAATATAAGGAAAGTAAAGTTTACTATTAAACTTTTAGAGAGAAACTCGAAATTTGATTAAATATTAGAAGACAATGTTGTATTTAACCCTTCAAAATTGAAATTGAATTTATAATTTTGGTTGTGGTTCGATTTCTATTAGAAACTAAGACTTATTTATGAAGAATTTAAAAATGATATTGTTAAATAATGAACACTTACCTTAGTTAACTTCACAAATGATTAAACTGTTCTTTAAATAATTGAATATTCTAAGAAACTTAGTGAAGAAAATACTAATGATAGAAATAGTAATAGTAATGATAAGGATGTTCTAACACTACTACCTTAGATTCATAATACCATCATTCATAATTTATATTTACATTTCTCTTTCATCCCAACCTTAGGTTGTTGATTTGGGTGAGATTGACGGGCAGTTAAGTTATGCACATAAAGTACGAGCTGTTAAGATGACTTAAGAGTATACCGATCGTCTTCACTCACAAGTTCGGACTTTTGAGACAGTTGGTTAAGGCGTACGTCTTAAGTCTAACATGGTATCAGAGCGCGCAGGTTCAAATCCTGGCGACGTTGAAAATATTGATACACTCTCATTAAAGGCTGAGTTCGGGCACAAAGCCCTAGTAAACCGATGTTAATAAACATCTGTTTAAAGGAGGATGTTAAGATGACTTAAGAGTATACCGATCGCCTTCACTCACAAGTTCGGACTTTTGAAACAGTTGATTAAGGCGTACGTCTTAAGTCTTACACGAGCCTCCTAACCAAGCATGCATTCACACAATCATATCGATAACCGATCGAGGGAACACGCTCAATACGTGGAGTTATTTATATACGTTTTTGGTTCACATAGTTATATATAATAATATATGATAAGATTTAAATATATTATAATTTGCTTTCATCAGTGACGTGCCTGATCACAAATCAAAGCAGATAACGTAAGGTGACTTCGAAACTTGGATGGACGCGACAAACGTTGATTTTTCATATATTTGTTATTAGAAACAGAGAAGCAGTAAATGCGTAATAATATGAAATACCATTATCTATAAATTCTATTAAAAGGTAATTAAAAAAATAGCTCTTTTTTTAACTAATTATATAAAAGAGCACATACTTGTTTTTTTGGCTAAATATAAAAAGAGTATTTGTTTGGCTGGTTTATTTTAAATATAGTCACCGTTGGTTTTCTCATTATATTCGTTGTGATAGCTAAACACGTGAGTTGCTTTTATGTGGCTATAACATATCGTCATATAATAATTAGAAAAATATTCAAAATTAAATAGTTAGAAGACGAATTCACGAATATATAAGGAAAAATCTGCAAAATCTTAGACAAACCTATAAATACTTGACTTTGGTTTATTAAAAGGTTTACTGATTTAGCCATTTTCTACGGAAAAAACTAAATAATACCATTTATTATTCTTTAAAGATTACTCACATTTTATATTTAATTTGAAAATAAAAAAATTGAAAAATATTTTTTTATATGGATAAAATCAGGAAACAAAATTTTAAATGATAAACCGAACCTTTGTTAGAAATAAAGTACTCTAAAAAATTGTTTTTATAAATTTTATTTATGAATTTCCTTAAATTCTAATAATTTTGTATTGTTATTTTACAAAGTAAAAAGACCAATATAATTTAAAGAGTAAATTGATAAGATTTGTACTTGTATCCTTGATTTTTAAAAGTAATCCATGCTGTCCATTTACAATTTCGTTTCTCCTAATAAGAACAATTCATGTAGTCTCCGCCGAAGAGAGAATATTCACTTTGTGGTGAATAAGACGACAAATACATCGAAAACTAAGGTCTCTAGTTCAGTGTTACTTGAGTTATGACGTACATTTCTATATAATACTTTTAAGGATTGTATTACAATAATTAATTATATTTTTAGAGATGGATAGTAAATAATTGAATAAAGAGTGAGTTGGACATAACCCATAATATCTGTGATAAAGCTTAGAGTTTCGTTGATACCATGAACTACAAAGCAATCCCTTCCTCAAATATCTTTCATCAAAAACAGTAATTTTGAAGAGACTCCGTTTCCTCACACTGAATCGATATGTATTAGGAAGGGTGAGTGAGTTATGGGTAAGAAAGGAATGGACAGTACTACAACGGCATGCGGTGGTAGTGGAGAGAGAGAGAGAGAGAGAGAGAGAGAGTACCAACGATGAAGGAGCAAGCGGTCAAGCCACCGCGAGTCGATCGACGGACAGGATTGCCTTGAAGATCCACAGTGCCGTCTTGCGTGTAATCATCCATTCCATCTTCTCCTACCATTATTGGGATACACTTCGGTCACCAATACGTGCACGTTGCGGGGTTTTGCTCTTCCAGTGTGCCAGTCTATTTATGTATTCTTAAAGATACTAAAAAACACCTACGAAAAGTCGAAAACATTTATTGATTTTTTTAGAAAAAAAATTATTTGATAAAATATCAAAATTAATCTTTATTAAACACAATACATATAGACGGACTTTGACATTGCGCTTATATAGATACAATTTGTTTTTGGTTTTCTCCCATTTGGCTCGACGCGGCATTGAACAGAAGATTGCGAAATGGATTATATACCGTAATGTGGACAGTTTGATAAAGTCGTGACGAGTAAAAATAACAAAAAATATTTATTATTCTTAAAATTACCCAACCATATGCTAAAAGTGTACATGTTGGGACAAGTATCGAATATCGAATGTTGCTGTGAAATTCAACCAAGCATCTAAAAGTGAAAATTTGGAGATTGTCTTTATTACTGAAAATTCGGTCTTTACTAACAAAAATACGTCGTTATTGTTGTTGAACCTTCGAATGAGATACACAATCTTGTTGAACTTTCGAATGGGGTTGCTTGAATTATTCTGAAATCGTGACGACACTTTCAGATTGAAACAATTTGGAGGCACCCAAACTTTCAATCAGATAAAATCAGAATACTGAACTAGAACTTGAGAAGAATTGTGAATGTTTGAGATGAAATTTTCGGACCTCCCCTATGACCAATTTATAGTGTTTATCACACCCTTTGGAAGAGACACCACACCGTTTATAAGAGCCACTATGCCCATTTGAAAGAGACACCACACCCTTTGACCAATCCATGTAGCATTTCGGCCACAACATGTTCATTGGATTCAAAATTTGACTCCAAAAACAAAGGGACACCTTAGGATGATGACTTGGAGCCGAAGTAATTACAATGGTTCGGCCTAATACTTGGCTCTAAAGCAAGTGTCCCAAAACCGGGATTTTTGAGTTTAAAATGTTAAGTCATTAGTTTCAAAATTCTAATTTACAATGAATTTTTGGACCCCTAAAAAGGGTTGACCCCCATTGCCCCGTCTCTAAACAGCTGATGAATCTCCGATACAGTGAATCATAATATACTTAAACAAGCGTGCACTCCGCACCCTCCTAACTTGTTTAATGAGATACTATGTTCCTATTGGTCAACTAGTCAATCTAATTACACTAAAATATCTAACAATCCTCCCCTATTTTAGTGTAATACTTGATTAACTAAACATAAGATCACAATCAAACAACACAACAAACTTATTCATAAATGAAATATCATGACGATTGAATTTCATCTTAGTGTATTACACATTTCAAATATTCGAATATCAAGGTGTCACTATGGATTGAACCTTTGCTATTCTTTGTGAATACATGAAGATAATATACACATAAATTAACATTCTCAAATGTTCTTTCTTGACACTATCTTTTACTAGCATTGTGTCATAATCCTTCATAAACATATGAAAGCCAAGTCCTAGCTTCTTGAAGCGAATAAACTTCATGTTTACATAGGTAGCTCTTTTACTCTTGCGCCTGCATATGCAATTTTTCAAAAGAACTATTAAGAAGTTAAACTTCAACCTCTTCTACTTGCAGGTCTGAACACATACCTTGGGATAATATAATCAATGTGTTCCAATCTCTAGATGTTAAGCTTTCGACATTGAATTCAACACCTAATGTCATATTAGGTGGGAATTGGGTATCTCAACACGAGAGATTTCAAATGGACTTTAATCCTATCCCCACAACCGATTTGTGCACAAGATCCCTTCTTAACCCTTTGGTTAAATGATCGGCTAAATTATGTTGAGATTTTATAAACTCCACTGATATAACACCATGCATGATGAGCTCACGAATCATGTTGTGTCTAACACCTAAGTGTCTAGACTTGCCTTTGTATACTTGCCTATATACATTAGCCAAGGAAGATTCACTATCACATCTAATAGATATAGAAGATATCGGTTTAGGCCATAATGGAATTTCATAAATCAGATTCTTAGCCACTCAGCTTCTTTACCAGTCGATGCCAATGCAACAAACTCAGACTCCATTGTTGAGTGAGTAATGCAACTTTGTTTATTTGATGCCCAAGGGATGACACCTCCCCCAAGAAGGAATACCCATCCACTTGTAGAAGAATGATCTTCCACATTGGAAATCCAACTTGCATCAAGAACCGAAGGAAATCCAGTATAAGTCAAACCATAATCCATGGTTCCTTTCAAGTACTTGAATACTCGATTTAAGGCTTGCCAATGATGTGAACTTGGATTGCTAGTATATCTACTAAGCTTTCCAACAGCATAAGCAATATCTGGCCTAATGCTAATCATGGCATACATAAGACAACCAATAGCTCTTGAGTATTCAAGTTGAGATACTGCAACACCTTTATTAGGTAAAAGCTTAAAACAAGGATCTATGGGAGTGCTAACTGGAGAACAATCTTTAAAATTAAATTTATTCATAATCTTCTCAATATAATGGGATTGAGAGATTGAAATACCATTGTTCTTTCGCTTTATCTTTGTACCAAGAATGACCTCAGCCTCCCCCAAATCATTCATTTCAAAATTAGATGACATGAATTTCTTGGTTTTATCAACTTGATTTTGGTAAGTACCAAAAATCAACATGTCATCTACATATAGACAAATAATAACTCCTTTACCAGAAGTATCAAATTTGCTATATACACACTTGTCTGCTTGGTTAAGAAGAAAACCATTAGATAATACTACATCATCAAATTTTTGATGCCATTGTTTTGGTACTTGTTTAATACCATACAATGATTTCTTCAACTTGCACACCTTGTTTTCATATCCAGACATAACAAACCCTTCATGTTGTTTCATATAAATCTCTTCATCCAAATCACCATTCAAGAATGCAGTTTTCACATCCATTTGATGAATTACAAGGTTATGAATAGCTGCAAGTGCTATTAATAACCTAATAGTGGAGGTCCTAGCAACAGGAGCATAAGTATCAAAGTAATCAATCCATTCCTTCTGTCTGAAGCCTTGGATAACCAATCTAGCTTTATACTTATATATGCTATCATCCACTTTTATTTTCCTTTTGAAAAGACATCTGTTTCCCAAAGCTTTACAACCAGGAGGTAGATCAGTCAATTCTCATGTATTATTATTTATGATTGAATCCATTTCATCCTGAACAGCTTCTTTCCAGAATGCAACATCTCTTGAAGCCATAACTTCACTAAATGTTCTTGGATCCTCTTCAATCATAAAACAATATTGATACTGATACTCAATATCATCTTTTGACCCTTCAACTAAATAAAGTTGAAAATCAAATCCAAAAGATTTGGCTTTTCTAGTTCTAGTGCTTCTTCTTGGTTCAGTCGGTCCAGGTACAGAAACAGTACCACCAGAAGCATATGAACTTAAAGAATTCTGAATCATATCTTTTGGTCTAGGTATAGATGTAAATCTATCTTCATCAAATGTAGCATATCTTGATTCTATAACTGTGTTAACAGATACATAGTCATTAGATTCTAATACATAGAACCTATATGCATAGGAATGCTCAACATACCCAATGAAGATACAATCTATACCTCTTTCACCCAAGTTTCTTATTTTGGGTTCAGTGAGCCTTACAATTGCTATACATCCCCAAACTCTCAGAAAACTTAATTTTGGTGGCTTTTTATACCACAATTCATATGGGGTAATCTTATTCCTTTTATTAGGAATTCTATTCAATAAATAACATGCTATTAACATAGCCTCACCCCCAAAACCTTCACTTAAACCTGAATAGGATAACATGGAATTAACCATCTCTTTTAAAGTCCTTTTCTTCCTTTCTGACACACCATTTTGTTGTGGTGTATAAGGAGCTGTAGTTTGATGTATTATACCAGTAGATTGAAAATAGACTGGATCATAATACTCACCTCCTCTATCAGTACGTAAATTTTTAATCAATTTACTTTGATGTAGCTCAATTTTTTTTTATAAATTTTAAATTTATCAAGAGCTTCATCCTTAACATGCAAAATAAACATAGCAATATATAGAAGCATCATCAATAAAAGTAATAACATAATTTTTATTTCCTAATGAAGGAGTAGCATGAAAGTCACATAAATCGCTATGTATCAGTTCCAATACCTTGAAAACTCTATTTACATCCTTGAAAGGTTTTCTAGTTATCTTAGTTAACATGCAAGTTTTACATTTCTCATTGTTTATATCAATTGCAGGTATGAGACTCATTTTAGACATATCTTTCATTCTTTTATAATGAACATGACCTAGTCTAGCATGCCATAAATCTGATTTATTTATATTATTGCTAGTACTAATAGAAGTCATGCAAGCAGATTCATTATCAAATGAAACCTTAACATTCAACATAAACATACCATTACTTAAAGGGTTAAATACCAAGTAGCTACCTGAATTTGGACATTTTGCTACGAGCTACCCGAACTTTGAAAATTGAAAACGAGCTACCTCAACTTTGAAAAAGGTGCAAATAGCTACCTCCGTCCAATTTCCGACGAATTTCCGACAACTTTCCAACAACTTTTCGATGGATTTTCGACGAATTTCCAACGAATTTCCAACGATAATTGATGGAAAATTGGACGGAAGTAGCTATTTGCACATTCTTCAAAGTTAAGGTAGCCCGTTTTGAATTTTCAAAGTTCGGGTAGCTCGTTGCAAAACATCCAAAGTTCAGGTAGCTAGTTGGTATTTAACCCTTACTTAAATAACCAAATCCTACAAAAGAGCCATGTTTTGACAAGATATACTTGTCACTTTCATACACTTGTTTATAACCACAATTGTTTAAAACAACACCCGAGAAGAGATTCTTTCAAATCCCTGGAACATACAATACATTGTTTAAAGACAGACATTTTCCTGAAGTAAAGACAAGCTTAACATTTCCTAGTCCTTTGATTGGTTCAGTTGCAACATTTCCCATCTTTAGGACAGATCCATCTTCAATTGGTTGAAAGTCTTTGAACCAACGAAGATCTTTGCACACATGAGTTGTTGCTCCTGAATCAATCCACCATGCAACATGATCATCCTGCACATAAAATGACTCAGATATTACTGATACATAATTCTGACCCGAATTATTATTTTGTATTTGTTGGATCGTAAAATCCTGGATGCTATCTGGCAGTGAATTAAATGCCAGACAAGGATGGAAAGACGCTTCTGCTCCAACTTCGGTGAACCTGCAGGTAGGGGAGCGCAACAGAGGGGGTGTCTCTGGGTCCCTCTCCGATGCTTAAATGAGTGTATGTGTGTATAAAACTCAAAACGTAAGGAACGTATGTAAAGCAAGGGTATTTATAGGGTAGGAGAGATCAAACCGTATAAGGCAACTGAATATCTTAGTGTATATTGTGTTGCTGAAGATTCTGATCGTGGGATATGGCAGTTACTGCGAGATATTGCAGTTACCAAATCTAATCTTTAGTGAATATGTGACCGAGATACGCTGGATATCATGGCCACTTCCTTATTAACGGTTTAGTGGGACCAGAGGAGAGAGGCAGGGCTCTCTTCGGGGCGAGCACTCTCATGGCGAGCAGCGAGAGGTCGCGGCCTTAGTGAAGAATGGCGAGCACTCAGGGCGTCCTCAGAGACTTTGGGCTCGGCTCTGGGCCATTCTATGGAGGGCCAAGTTTAACTCGTACTTAGGCCGATCTGGTTCGAATGTCATGGGTTTACCCCCTCTATGGTTATTGGGCTTTCGAGGCCTTTTCCTTACTGGGCTGTCACTATCGATACCCAACATTTGCCCCTGAAGCTTGATTGAAGTTTCTTCAGTCGAGCTTGGTTTCCTGGTAGGGTTTTAGATAGTGACGTCTTCGATTCGGTTTTCTTCGTCTCTTATAATGGTTCATGACCTTTGAGGCATTTCGAGCTCGTTTGGCAAGCAGTTTCTTCTTTGTTCAAAGCTGAAAAAATATCCTTCCTTTTATTCCCCATTGGCGATCACTCGAGGTAACCTAGGTTTATGAAAGTCTATCTTTCTGGGTTAGGCGATCACTACCTACTCGAGGTATTTCTGATAAAGCCTATTAGTGCGCTGGCGACCACCTTGTCTCCTTAGTGGACTTTTAGCATTTAATAACTGCACAGTTGTCCAGAAATCGAACGGTCACTTGAGGCACGCCTGTCATTTACTTTTCCGTAAACCTAGGGTAGTCTGACAGCTGTCTGTACCAGCCAACCGTTTGTCTCCCCGAGGTGTCTCTTGGAATTCTGACATTGCTTTGTTTTTTTTCCAAAAAGGTGCAATTATTCTCCTGTGTCACATCGATTCGCCCGTGGCGGTTACTCCTTTTTGGGCCTATATAAGAGACGTCAGTTTCTCTGTTTTGTTCTTTACGCTTATTCACTCCTTCAGATTTCCAGAGCCTCTTTGCGAACCCTTATCCTTTCTTTTTCATTCCTCTCCAGTTTTTCCTTCAACTATTTCCATGGCCACCCGAAGTCAGAGAGTTAAGTACACAGCCGTCAAGGGGTCTAAAAATGCCAATGCCCCCAAGAGTACCAATGCCCCCTTGACCATTAGGGATGGCGTCGTGCCCCCCTCAGCTGGGGAACAGCCTGATGTGGGGAGATCCGCAGCCACCCCAGTGGTGGTGGATGGGCCTGAGCTTCAAACGCCCATCTTTTCTCCGAAAGGTAAAACTCTGCCCTTTCAGTCCTCTGTTTTGGTAATATCCCCTGCTGTTCCTTGTTTTTTATGTTTGTCATTGCCATATCTGAATTTATTTGAGTAGATGTCAAGCCTAATGAGTTGAAGCCGGCTTACTTTTAAGACCATGGTGGCGCTTGGTGGCTTCAGTGTGGAGGATGCTCCTGGTATCCTGGCTTGGGTCTGCACTATCCTCACGACGGAGAGGTTTACATTTATGCGGCCCAGATTGATACTGGGTTACGTTTTCCTCTTTGTGAGGATTTGCAGACCTTGTGCCAGTTCTATGGGATCCACCCCACGCAACTCGTTCCTAATGCCCTCAGGATGTGGGTCGGTTTCAAGTTCCTGTGCATACGCCAGGAATGGGCGTATTCACTGGCCTTGTTCCAGTGTTTCTTCCGACTGGCAGCTGGGGCGAACCACCTCCACCACTTC